>JAUPFV010000001.1:33904039-43463177 GCA_036936605.1 Limnanthes douglasii subsp. nivea
TTTGTAGCAAGGTCAACAATGTAGATGCATTTGATAGCCAATATGCCATATGATCAATGTCATCCTGATTCTGCAATATTTGCACACAACATTGATGTCATGGTCCAGTAACTGGATCTAGAATAGCACCATGACTTTCTTTTTCTATTTCATTTATTTTCTGGCGGAAATTCACTTGTGCATCAAAAGAAAAAGCACAAATAATATTAGTAAGGGAGGGGAAGTAGAATCCCTATTTCAGGACAATGAGTCGCAAAAATTTACATCACCCTCAAGCAAAAAAAGGCAGCAAGACTCTGTCAGCAAGTCTTTGGAATCTCCATATACTATGACTATGATATCCTATACGGAACAAATTTGAACTAAAATGAAAAATTAGAGATAACTCAAACTAATTTGATTCATATATGTTAAACAACCTTTTACCGTGAGTTTTATGACATCGCTGCATTTCAAGTTAAAATTAACCCCACGAGAATAATTACCTCCATTGCAGAACCAATAATTTGAATTACGCGATCAAATACATTAGTTTTTTCTGCTTCAAATGATCTCCAGTGCAGAAGACATTTATAGATAGTGACTGCTGCAACAGGTTTTCCTTCACTGAAACCAAGATCTTGAGCCACGCATTTGAACAGAATGTCGACATGCTCCTATTTCAGACAAAAAATAAAACGAACATACAGCAATTAAAGCTCCATTTAGTTGGAGACTAAAAAGTATATTAGTCCATTGAACTAGCAGTTACGAACAAGAGCATACATTATGCCGTTCAATTTGGGATTTTCTAAGAGATTCTGCGCCAAATCTTTTTGATCCAGAGCTGAGTGTTTCCTATAAAAGGTTCAGGCTGTGTCAGAGGATCATACAAGGTGACAAATTCAAAAATATTACAAAATTACATATAATAAACAATACTACACTACATTTCTTACATACATGATGACCATTTTCCATTGTCTGCAATAATGTAGGAGAAACCAAACGGAGATCAGGAATTTCCCAATGATTGTATTTAGGTATGAAAAGAGACAATCTCCAGCACAATTTACCTTATTAGAATCTGAATTTAACTGTTGACGCAAAATTTTCTCCTCCATTTCCATGTCAGAAACTTTTTCTTGAAGCCTGATAAATAGATAGGACAATTCTAAACCAAAAGAACAATCCACATTTATCCTGACCTTATCACTCTAGAACCCACATCCAGCTAGCATTGAAACAAAAACTGTGCATCCCACAAACAGACCGTTGTTAAACAGAACAAGAACACAAGAAAACAAACCTCTGCATGTTAGTTTTTAACTCAATTATCTTCGACTCTGCTTCCGTAACTTGCTTCAATCTCTCATCACTTAGCTGACTTGTTTCTTCATATTTCCTCTCTGTTTCATCTATCCTCTTCTCTAATGAATTCACTAAAGCCTGAATAGTTTTAAGCCGACCAGAATGTCAAAATAAACAAAGGCAAAATTCTAGAAACGCACAGCTATCTATAGCCGGAGGTAAACAACCTCTTGGCACAGCATACCTCTGCTGCATACAGCAAAATAGACAGGTAGATAATTAAAAAGAGCCAGCATCGAGACAGATCCACATAACCTTACCTTGAGCTCTTCATTTTCAGCAGTAATTTTATCCATCATTTCATGATCAACAACCGGGACCTCTTGGACGACTGGGACCTGTTCTGCCAACCTTTTTGCTTCCTCACGTTCCATTTTAAGCAGTTCTTTAGTTTCTTGAAACTGAAGTTTCATTTCATGCAAAGCAGACTGCAATTTTGAATTTTCCTGGGTTTTAGCTTCCTCAAGGTCTGCCTGTTAGAAGCCCATCATCAGAAACATGTGCCTTTCAGGGCAAGAAGAAAAAGGAAAGAAAACAATCCGATATAGACCAAATAAAGTGTTGATGACGTATATCCTTATCTCCAAGCTTTCAGCATTTAAAATTTAAGCAGCAGAATTTCCAGACATTATTATGTTATTAAATTATCCCACAGAGCCTTATGTAGTAAAGTTTTACCCTCATTCGTTTCTCCAGCTTCAGACGCCATGTAAGTTCTTCTACTTCCTTTTCCAGCTTACTTTTAGCCTCTTGGAGAGCACCAGTTTCCTTTGCAGCCTGCAAAGAAAAGGAAGATTAAGACAGTTCATGAATCAGAGTTCATGCCATAAGTTATACTCAAAGGAGCAAGAAATTTAATCACCGGTTCATAGTGACTTTTACACAAGGTATCACCTTAAGGTTCATAGTTACTTTTACACAAGGTACCACATGGTTTAGAATGACTTAACAATAAGAATAGTTTCATCATATTTTACATTAAAAAAATGCGTCTTGGAAAGAAGTGCTAGTGGTACATGCATCCTTATTCTGTTTTCACCTGTACTTATAAGACTCTAGCAACACTAAAGACTATAAAATTATTTGTTATAGAGAAATGATGAAATAAAAAATTAATAATGTCAAGTAACATACAAATCTGCAATGAAATCTGCTAGAGAAACCTGGAATTCATATAGAACATCTTGAAACATAAACAAATAAAAACCACAAAGAAAGAGCAGAGAAAAACATAAGGTCTTTAGCATGGCTTCAAGAATGTCTAAGCACTACAAAGTACACCGAACAGAGAAGAATGAAAGATCACCATTTTCAATGTCCGCAGTTCCTTCCGCGCAACTTTTGCTCTCCAGGCAGATTGCACGGTTACCGACGCTTTTTTAAATCTTAAAAAGTGACAACGGGTCAAGTATCTTCGACCTTTAGACTGAAATAAACATAATTCAGTTTGTATGCACCCGATATAAAAGTTAAAAACACGACTAAGATAATAACTAATAGAACTTGCCGTGGTAAAGCAAGGGAACTAGCTAAAGAAGAATCAACAAGTATCTCTACAAAGTACGGAACCAGTTAAAGAATTAACAGTTACTTGATTAATACTCCTGACATTTTAAGGTGAGCCAAAAACTGGTTTACTTGCTGTGAAACAAAGCAGCAAGTTAATAAGAGATGTTTATTAAAAGTATAAAGGGTTGTACAGCTTTTCTTAAACAAGACTAGGCCATAGCTATATTTATAGTCTGTAGTAAAGTAAAACGGCTGACATTACCTGATGCAAGGCTGTTATGTGTTAAAGAACCTAATTACCTATTACACAGACTAATATCCCTAAGACCCCAGAATAAGATGAAAGAGCCAAATCTCGCAGTTACAAGTTAACTACTACCCGTTTCACAACTAAGGTTTTTGTTAGAATGGGTATCAGACCTAACTCACTTTAAAACAGCCCTCTTTGGCGATTTACACCCTCGATCATATCCAGAGGATTGATGTTTTGATACAATGTTAAGATGGATATTGGACATAACTCACTCCGGACGGTGTCTTAGAGGAGGTTTGCCATCACCATATATAGTGCTTCATGCCACTATATACAGGCTATGTTGATATATTAAAACTTCTAATCACATTTTCATCCAAAATAGAGAGAAATAAACAAAGCAACAAACTTGATGGCTTCTCTGCGAAGTTTATTCATATCTCGTACATGTTAGGGACATCAACAGAGTGATATATATAAATTTTGTTTGAGTTGCATACTATTACCAAAGGTCCTATGATTTTCTATATCATATGATGATGAGTAAACAACTACAAGTGCCCAACTTTGTACCGCTCCAACCAGACAAGCTTTTGGACCTAGAGTCATGTCTTGGGTCAGGCGCCATGGGCAAATTTGGCTACAGGAAATTTGTTACCGCATTTCATACAAAGCTACTAAAGTGAAAACAAGTGAAAAGATGAGACAGAATAAACATATCTAATAGTATATACAATATAAATATAAACAGCCACTATAATCCCATAAGGAAATTTAATTCACACCTGAATTACAATAGCAGCTCCTGTCTGCTTCTTGAACCGATGTTCACTGCGAGCAACCATTCCACGCATACCAGTTTGAATAGAGACAGCTGAAATGGATATTTTCTCATAATATTTTCTGCCAAGAAAAGCGCGTGAATGTTTCTGAATCTTCAAACAAGCAGCTTCTCTCCGCATGTTCTCATAGCGAACGCGTGCTACTTGTCCTGCAGTGAGTTTGGGAGAAAGCAAAAGGTAATAAAACTACAGTATGGCAAATCTAGCAACGGAAATGTATGTGTCATAATTAGTCAGGAGTAATATTCGATGTGCGGAACTTTTATCACCAGATTAGTATTTTGCAACATGCACATACAAAGGTACTGGTTACCTCGACATAAAGCTTGTATTTGTGTAGCAGACAAGCATAACAGGATGAAACTTTTACGGCAGTAATATGAGCGAACTTTCCTTTGTATTGTAGTTGCCGATCTACCTAAAACCTCTTTCCGACGAGCATCTAATTCTGCCATCTGACCTGCCCTGAGGAATACTTTTGTTTGGCCAATCTGCAGAAGAGTAAAAATAAGCATCTCAGTATATAAATTAATCACTGAAGCTCTAGCTAGGGACAAAAGCAAGAGAGTTACATGATACAACAACATTACAATCCATTTAGCAGGTAGTTCATACAAGATACCAAAGAATGTTATATGATTCAGAAAAATCATGACAGAAGCTAAGAAGTATAGATCAGCATCATTTCCAGTAAACACTAGAGTTTGAAAAGGATACATAAACACAATAATATATAGATATACCTGATAGCCTTTCAGGTCCACCTTTGAGAGAAGCTTCTTGCAAGCATTGACTTCATCACACCTATCAACGAGTAACAATGAAAAGCAGTCAAATGCAATCCTAAGAGCCTTGACAAAATCAATATGATAAACTTAAAACTGGAGAAACTCAGAGCACCTACCTTCCATTTAAGACTTCTGGTGCAAGGATACGGAACCGACTTAGAAATTCCGCGAATGGCCTTCTAGTGGGATACCCAGCACAACTGATCCTAATTGCCTCCATGACTCCCTGAAACACATCAAACGTATGTGGGGCATGTATATGCTCTATACATAACTTGCAGGTACTTGTTTTTGTATCATTAAGAAAATATCAAAATATATATGTAACGAGTTTCATGGCTTACTCCACACTTAAGTTGCTGCAAAACATTGTTGTTCTCAAAGATTGCTGGCTTAAGAACATTATTCGGCTTCACACATCGTATATAATGTGGCTCAGTAGTACTCAATGTTTCAAGCAAAGCTTGCAATTGTAGCTGTAAATACAAAATAAAAGATTCATATATTCTCTCTTAAATAAAGGATATTATCTTCACCACCAGAACAGATTCAAACCTTAAAACGGGAACCTATTGAAGAAAACTTTGATGTTTTAGAAGAATCCTCCGGCAAAAGTGGGAACAAAGCAGAAACAAAGGGACACCCGGAAGCATTTAGGAGAGATTGATGCTCTTGAATAACGTAATCTTTGTTCTTATCCAAAAACTGCTCAGTCTGGTAAGTCACCTACAATAATAAAAAACGAGGAAGTTTGTATTAATTAATGTCATGACTCATGATCTTTAGTGTGAGTCACTTAATTCTATCACAAAACAATGCTGCATAGATACTTACATCGCCAGCATAATGACAAATGGTAAAATCAGTACGTGCCAATTTGGGCTTGCTGAAGCGTTTATGGTCCTTAAAAGTCTGATAAAGCTTTTGAGCAAATGTATCATGAGTTGATCTTGGAAACATACTGCAAAGAGCGAAGAGAGATTTGTTCAACTTCTGATTCGGGAAAGGCAGAGGAAAAGAAAGAACTGTAAAAGTTGAAAATCTTAGTAAAAATAATCTTTAAAAATTTAGAACATATCACACTGGAGGGGCCAAAAGAGACTCTCAACTTTTGCTTTATTTAAGGCTTACCAAGCCTCATCCAGAAGCGCAAAGATGCCACCAGGTTTCTGAAATCACAACAGTGCATGTCAGAGAAAGGTTTAGATGCAGTCTAATAACTGTCAAGTTTCATCATTCATATTCCACACTTTTCTCTAGGATGGCAGGTACTAATTGATGAAACAAAGTAGTTTGTGAATCAGTAGGACAATTACTAATTGGTGGAACAAAGTAGTTCGTGAACCAGTAAGTCAATGTACAAAGGAAACATAAAGGTGAACAATACCTTTATTTGGCCAAACCAAATGCACACAAATGCCGGTATAAACAGAATTACACATAGCTCGTAACGGTATATACTAATTGTGATACAAGGATACATCCCTTATCTACAGTGCGCAAGAAGCTGAATACTATTTAGTATCTAGCCCATAAGAATCTAAATAAAACCTTAAAACTCCTGAACTACCTCGTCCAGAAAGTTATTAACTTCGTTGAATGTTAACCCAATATGAATCTACATCATTATGCTTTATTGCTAAAGAGCATCTCATGTTATTCCTGGCAGACGAAATCAGTCCATAGGATCTAACAATCCACCGTAAGTAACACTTACACTGCATGAACATCTATAAGGCATGACATAGCCTTTACGGACAAAAGGAAAATGGCAGTGAGATAAGAACATGAAGTTTTTTCTTCTGGAAACGGATTGCTAGAAAAATACCATTCAGTAAGAAAGATGAATTTATTCCAGCCAAGCCTTTCCATGCCAGCTAGGATTTCTTGCACAAACTTATCTACTGATCATTTTACTACCTTAAGCATGCTTAATGCTAAACTCATTTTTTTAGCCTTTCAATATCACAATTGCTCTGTTTTGGTCCACTTCACACACAAAAGAATCAAATATACTATTTGAATTGGTTTTACTCCAACAGAATTGCCAAAATTTACTTTTTCGGTTTGGACATTTAGTTTACCTTCATAGTTAAGTAATTTGATGGAAATAATATATATGATCATGCAATTGACAGAAAGCCGATGATTACAAACATAAGCTGGGGATCGAAAGTGAAACTTACTCCCAACAAATAAATAATATACTAAAGGTTAAAAACTCCTTTGCCTCTCATATCCTTATCACCTTTGACAAAATTCTATTTGTGAGTATAAAACAAACAGAATAAAATGTGACAATCAAGACGATACTAATGACACAACTAGTCAATTAAGGTACGAAAAAAAAGTTCGATTAGTAGACGCACATATTGTATGACAATTAGACTACAAAAAAATTGCACACCTTCTCAATAAGATCAAGAACATCCTGATTGTCAATGAACTCGATATAACTCCAGTCAATTTCTTCTTTGGTATATTCTTCTTGTTCCATTTTGAATACATGCTGCAATTATAGATATATACATAACAAGAAAGTGAGTTGGTCAGAATTTAAAACGGAATGATGTTATAAAAGAGAAGCTTAATATTGTAGGCAGACCTGGTTGAAATGCTGCTGCAACTTTTCATTTGTCAAATTTATACAAAATTGTTCAAAGCTGCACAGGTTCACAAAGTAAATTATTAATCAGAATTATTTTGTAACGTGTTAAGCGCCAATTTACCCTTTGAGATCTAAAAATCAACACAGCAATAAGATACCTATAAAAATGGAAAGAAAATAAAAACAAAAGTTAAATGTTTGAAATAGGATTTCCACTATCCATTGCGTATCCGGAATATCAATCCATACAGCCCAATTTTCGACCAATCGTGTCAATTCACAAGTGATAAGAACACAAGTATATTCATTAAGCCATAAAAATCAAGAAGGAATTCTTCCCAGGAAATTAACATTATGTAAACAATGAAAATAAAGCGTACCGGTTAAGCACCTGTTTGTCTTGAAACTCTCGAATCCATAGATATCCAGAACCCCAATTATGTACGTTGAATCGGGATCTTGACCAATTTGATTGTTAATTTTGCTCACAAGCCTGATTTGTTAAGAATTGAAAAAAACAATAACAATAATAATAATCAGACAAAAAAATGAGGAACACGGCCAAGTAAGAAAAATATATGGTCGAAAGTGGGAGGGGGAGGGGGATGCTACATATAAATGCTTAACCTACCAATCAAATAGTCTTGTATACACAATTTTGGCCAAAGCATCTCTACTGACTGCGGCAGAGTCAGGATCGAGTGATTTTGTTATGCTCTCATCACGAGTGACGATGACTCGTTTGCATAAGGAGTCTTCCAGGGCCTGCTCGTCACACCTAAACAAGAACAAATGATGATTATTCCTTTCACATAGTAATCAAAATCATGACATGCATGTTGAAGAATTAATGGTCAATTACTTGAAAAGTTCAGCCACCATTTTGAGGTGAAATCGAGATTTATCATCCTTGGGCTCAGCCGCATCTGTTTCCTCTCCCTTACTAAACTCAATGTTGCCTAAATGGAGAATTGCAGCCACAATGCTGAATATCGCATCCTGATGTAATCAAAGTTGGAGATGGTTAGATTATGAATAATTAGTGAAGTAAAAGTAATAAGATCAAAATACCTGGTCTTCAGGACCTATCCCGACAACATCCATAGCTGACCTTGTCGCAAGGTACTCCTTGCACTCATCCAACCCATCCAGCTGGTAGCAATTTGACTGATTTAGGTAATGAAACGTATTTGGATTTCCTAATTTGAACCGTTTAACGTCCTGAAAGCACACATAAAAAACTTGTTCAAGGCATGCTGACTATACATGACTTGGATACATGCAAAATATATCATTCCAACAAATATTAGAGAATAGTAATGGAACATAAAGCCATTGCTCTAGCTCTGATCAGATACTGCTCGGGTAATCAACTCAAGTATCATGTCATTAACGAAGTTTTGCATGATGTATATGTTAAAAAACAGGAAACATAACTTACCTCCGGTGGGGCAGCACAAAGCATGTAAAAACAATGATAGTTTCTCTCAGGATCAGACACTTGACAAACACGGGATCGTTCGAGTAAATAAGTTCTGATTGCAGCTCCTGAAATTCTCCCCTTTGCATCAAACTGAAGCTCCACAAACTTACCGAAGCGACTGTAAAATATATAATTTAGGGAAATTTTATATAAGTCAAATAGAATTTTGGACATGAACTATAAATGTTAAAAGTAATATAGAGTCCAAACTCCTAACTAACCTTGAGTTATTGTTTCTGAGAGTCTTTGCATTACCAAATGCTTCAAGAACTGGATTGGACTACGAAACAAGAAAGGAGGAAAACTAGATGAGCTAATATGTTGATTGCACAAGCTTTGTTATCAGGAAACGAGCAGATGGGTCAATTTCAAGAAATACAACAAAATCAAATACAATACATCCCAAGGTACATACAAAAGCAAGTTCGCTACCTCTAAAACTTTCTGCTCCACAGATCTCCCCTCGCTTGCACCTCTCCCCCCCATATAGGCAAGATACCGCATAAGCATTTTTGTACTCTCGGTTTTACCAGCTCCACTTTCGCCGCTCACCAGAATGGCCTGGCTAATTCCCTCATTTACCATTTGCCTGCATAGAAAATTCTTCAGTTCTTTTACGGAAATCTCGGAGCGACAATTCAATGATGTTAATTGTGTATAAGACAGTTTACCTGTATGCAGAATCTGCAACAGCAAAAGGATGTGGGCTCAAGTCACCAAAGGCTGTGCCTTTATATTGTTCCATCATATGATTATCATAGAGATGAGGTAGTCTTCGAAATGGGTTCAATGCGATCAATATATTTCCGGTGTAAGTCTGAAATAACCATAGCAACTTTATCTCCAAGCGCAAATAAATAAAGATGTTACTTTAAAACTGATGACATACTGATAGTGTATGTAGCAAGAATACAAACGCTAGGCTCAAGAACAAGTAAAAGAAGATCAAGATTCTCAAAACAAGCAACATGATCTAAATTACTTGAATCAATAATGTCTGATAGGCCTGAGTTGAACGACACAAATTTACAAAACAATGAGAACAGAAAGGCCTAATCTAATAATTCATTATTAGTACTCACATATATTTCATTTCTATCATATCGGCACCTTAGATTCTGCAGAACCCCCGGTTCATGCAGATACGCAAGCTTTGTCATATCATCGGCACCACATGGAGGAAATTCAGGATCTTTTGGGTACACATTGGAGACCTTAGCAACAACCTACAATATAAAGAGAGCATAAGTACATAGCACCTAAAAGGGTTGTCTATTGTTATCAAATTGAATACATATATAATAAATAACCAGGTGGCCAATTCGAGACGTCGGAAGCTCTATGCTTGAAATAAGTCGTGGTCCGTGTAGAGGAAGAGAGGTGTGTATATATGTTAAAAGAAGCCTAAGGCCACATAGTTGAGGCCATAAATTTGAGGAACTTGATACATACAGCAAGGATAGTCAGATGTCCCGGAAGATGGTGCCATTTTATTGAGGGATTCCGAAAGTAATAGTCAATATAAATGGCAAAAATGATTGCTTCAGATGACACCATTTAAACGAATATAGGAAAAAAGAAATCATTGGTTTTACATACTACTATAATAGCTATCAGAACCTTCAAATAGTACAGCTTTCCTAACTTCCAAAAACTTAATATTAGATTCTAAAAATCAGTACTCACTATTTTTTCGTTTGAACAGTTTATTTTGATCTCTTCCCCATTAACTTCCGTAACTTCACCATCAACCCAAGCTAACTCCGGATCCTCCGCCCAAACAATAGCACCAACGGCCAGCTTGGCAGGAGTCGCCTGTAGAGAAGATTGTCTAACAACTGTCAACCCGAAGGAATCGGAGTCCATATATTTAAAAGAGAAAATATCTATTAACAGAAACAAAAGTATCAATCAGAAAGCTAGTCCGCAAACAATGTAAACCCAAATTTGCTCAAGGCTGGCCGCCACAAAGGAGAGATTTAATAATAATATATGCGATTCATGCACAAGGTCACATATTCAATTTAAAGTAAGAAGCAAACTGTCTAGCATGTTGAAATAAAATGCACTCTAGATGATATAAGAAGGACCAAAAGATCAAATTCAAAACTCGTCTCGGTTACTCCCATTTCAGTGAATTGAGTAACCAAAAATTGCAGTATAGGGACTCCATTAGGGTGACACCACACCAGTCTTGCTTTTCTACTGTGAACCAAAGTTTAAGAAAAACATAGATACTTGGGACTCAATCAATATAAGAGTCGCATTAAAATAAAACTCACGTACTGTAGTGCATACATGATATAACTTTTAACCATTTCAAACACGAGTACGTTCCATTTCCGTAAGGGCAAAATGACACTTCAATAGGGTTATTCAAGGTATCCAGAAACTCAACAGAAATCTGCTACAACATACAATAGGATTATTAACCATGAACTACCTACAAACTTCTGCACCAGAATCATAAACCTAATCAGCATTAACGAAGATGATTTTTATTTAAGTGCGCAGAAAGTAGCTAAAATGAATAAATGACGATACGAACAAATCAGGCATTACGTAAGAAAACTATAACGCAATAAATATAAGGTTTCACCCACCATTATTCAGGATAATCTAATCAGATTCGGGGACAATTATGCACCAACAAATCTCAGATTTCCTTGAGCATGTGTAGTCGCATCGCAATGCCAATGAAACCACAAAAAGTTCCTCCGAATCCGAAATCGCGGTAAAATTGATCGAATCTATGACCTAACTCAGCATGGGAGCCGAATCCATGCGCATGCCTATTCTTCTCTCTAGCTCTATAGTTGTACAAACTCGGACAATTTTCTCTTGTTTTGAATCTAAAAATCGGATATCGAACAGAGGGCCTTGCTCAGTGCAATGGCTGACCTAGAAAACCACTATTTTCTTCCATCATCAAAGTTTTTGAGCTAATTTCTTGTGATTTCCTTCGCCTTCTCTGTCATTTTCTTGTTTTTGTGTAACGAACGTGATCGCGAAGAACGTAAGTCCTTGTTGCACTACATCCTAAACGGTATGTATTATGTGGGTCCCTATTGTGGGTCCATTAATCATCATCATGCAGATTCTCATTTCGTATGGGATTGGTAGCATAGCACGGCATGGTACCAACCGAGTACATCACACGGCATGCAAAGAATAAAATTAAAAATAAATATATTAATCACATTCAATTTTAAGATTCAAAAATTTTATCCCACTTGAAATTTTATATATATATATAATTAAAGTTATTTACATTTTCATCTCATTCATTTTAAATCTAAAATCTAACAACTACTCACCTTAATGTTTTATAATTCGAATTATATTTCTACGTATTAAAAATTAAAAAATAGATTAAAAAAATTAAACAAACTTAAAAACATTGATCACAATTTTCCAAAACCTTATAATGATTAATCAATAAAAAACACTCAAAACTAAATTTGAATTCAAAAATTAAATTTGAATTCGAAAAGATCAAAAAATCTCGAATAAAGCTATACAACTTCGTTTATATTGTTTGAAATCAAACTATCCAAATTTATATTTTCTATAACCGGTTTTTTTTTATGTTTTGGATATCGACTAACGGAATCATTACTCGATATTTATGTTGATTTCATATAATTCGACATCTGTTATATCAATTATGTTTATAGTAGTGTCAATATTTTGTATTTGTATTAACATTGATTTTTTTTATCTAATTATTTTTTAAGATTTGAAGTCGATATTAATTGACATGGATTGTGCTTTTTAATATAATTGTTTATCAATTAATTTTTTAGTTTGGGTTGTTAAATTTCGTAAGGAAACGAAATCAGTATATAATCTGGTATACTCGAAGATCTTTATAGATATTCAAGATTTATATGCATCGCACTAAATGTGAACTTGAAGAATTGGTAGAACACATCGGTAAAAGTATATTAGACATGGTAGCTAAATAGTTTTTACCAAAACGAGAATAAATTTTGGCATTCAAACATTAAGAACGTAAAAAGGGAGGCGCTCGAGATAAACTGGTGCTATTTTAGAATTTGATATAAGATTTAAATTCATATTTGAGAATAAACAATTGTAAAAGCTATGGCCTTTTGGATAGAAATTAGTCATTTGTAAAGAGGCTCTGAAGCCTTATACGAAATAAAGCATATGAAAAGAACGATAATGAAAATGATCGTGTAGGCTTCCAATAGCACAACAATATACTAAACATACCGGACTCCCAAAGTCTTTGGTTTAACATATGGAAGCAAAACACACACACAAGAGAAATGATTGAATGAGCATTGCCCTCACTTATACCATCGAGCGGTGTGACCCTATTTTCTTTGAACTTTTTTTCCATATTCTTTACCATAGGTCTTCATAAGAGATTCTATGACTTTTAGCTCAGAAATAGAGGGTTACGTATGGAATGGTGTGGTCAGAGTATCCATGGGATTTACCTGAAGATCAATGAAAAGTTACTTCATTTGAACCTCAATTTTATCCATTTTTTCGTGTTCATGATAGTAAATCATTACCCCCTCCAGTTGAGCCTTGTCAGGAACCAAACTCTCGAATGATCCTAAATCTAAATCAGGAAAGACAACCTAAAACTTAATGACCATTTGTTTCATAATATTCATAGCATGATCATGAGATATTTCCATTATAAAGTTTTGAGCTTTTTTATGGCTTTGCCTTTAGAAGCATCTGTTTATTTCAGTTATTTCTCCAAAGTAGTCACATTATCATTCAATGGTTTTTTTTTCATCCTTCAAGAGTTTAACATCCGCAGCATGATTCTTCGTGAGGTTACACATTTTTTCAGCTACTCTTGTCTCCAAACCTAACTGGTGTTCCTGACAACCACTAAACTAGTCTGAATTCTAGTGAGTTATGCTTCAGTATCGGCCATATCCTTAGGATTTTACGGTGGAACCTTTAGGGTAGTAGAAAAACCACGAAAGATCATGTGGTTCTTTTCAACAATACTTCGAATGAAATCGAACATATTACTCATCATTTGAAAACTAAATGCCTAGTCTTTGCATTACCAAATGCCAGAAATGGGATTTGATCTGCCCCATTTTGGTTTTGGCGATAAAAAGTATATGTAAAGCATGCCTAGTGCAGGAAACAGCACGACCCAAGTCTTGAATCCTCATATGAACAACCTTGGCAGCAGATTTCTTCTCATCACTCATCCATACCCCTGTTTAGAGCCAGAGACCACCACATATTAGATTTGCTTTTTGTCTAAAATTTCACTTGAAGCCTCTTGAATAATTCCTTTAACATAAATAGCAATCATCTCTAAGACATACCGTTAGCTAACATCATTATCAATACCTATTAGATCGTTATGGTCATCCATAGCTTTGGAAACCGTTTTTATTTTTGACCCATTAACTTTAGAACACTTCAAATCTAACGTAGCTTTATTAATCTTTGGATGTTTCTGATACTTAGTATAGGGTGGGAGACATAGTTACGCCAATGAAAAGGCCATATCTGCCATTATTTGGGCCCTTTTATATTTGCGGGTAAGTGGAACTTGATTTGCGCCTTTAACATTCTTTTGGACCAAAAACTAAATCTAAGCAATTTTTTAACAGTAAAGATCTTGTGTTGTTTCTTTTTCCAATGTTCAACTACAAAATTAGAAATTCTCTCAAGGGTTTTATCATCTTCGAAATCAGATGAAAAACTAACGTACGATGCACCATAAAAAAATTAATAAAAATAACACGAAAATAAAACATAACTAAGATGTCATATGAATAGAATATAATACTAGTAGAAATAGAAGCAAGACATGGGATGGATGGCATTTCCATCAGATATGAAGAGAAAGTCTTTAATTTTTTTCTTGTTAGCTACTTCTGGTCAGGCGTCAGCCTTTCCGACGGATAGGCTCCCGCTCTCCGCTGATAAAAATAAAGCCCCACTTCTACAATTCGTTATAAGAATGAAATTCAATCAGTGTTACACTTATCAGGAATAGTTAAGTGATAATAGTGATAAAAATTGCATAAATTTATCTAAGTCTCTAAAACCAAATTTTCAACTTAAAAAAGTATATCAGCTAGACCAGAAGCTATGATGATGACCATTAACCTATTTTAGGCATTTAAATTCGTCTGATCATGGTAGAGGTATATTAACTCAAACATTCTTACTGGTTGGGGACGCAGAGGAAGCCAAAACCCCCAAATAAAAAAGTTCAAAACAAATCACTACCTCGTCCTTTGTGGTCGAGGCATACATTAATTTTTTATTTAACTTTAAAATGATAAAGAGAATCGGGGTAAAGATAATTACATTCAACATCCATTAGGTTGTCTTTTAAGGCATGGCTGATCTGCATCGATGTAGTGGTAATTTCTTTTTAAGGAACCGAACTAGATTGAGATTGCTGGACTTTCTTCTTTTCGTGAATATATGAAGGTTGGAGGTCAGCGTAGATTCATCTTGGTGTATTTTTTTAAAATTATCTCTGTTAGAATAGTGACTTACAGCAGTATAAGTTCAAAAGGAGTGGCATAATAACTTAGATCTCAAAAAAAATGAGTTTTAGACTCTTAGGATTAACCCTAGTGGTAGTCACATTGGATTTTGATTGAACAAGTTCATTACAACTAACTAATTGAACTTATTCTTCATTTCTCTCTTCTAAAGGGAAATTAAACAATTAAGATCCTATGTCTAAAATCATGAAGAGTTTGAACATAATGATACTTATTTACCCCTACAAACGACCCAAGTCTTATTTACATCATTACATTTTCCCACGGTTGAAATCCTTACTACAAAAACAAAAATTAATTATTTGAAATATAAAGAAGTCCAAAAATGTGAATAGCATAAGCTTATAGGGTATCAACGCTTGAACGTGTGCATACGTTCATGAAATCGAAAAAAATCTAACTAGCATTTGGACAACTAACAAAACTCTCACCATAAATGATTTAACGATAAAAAACACGATGGTTTTACTTAAAAAATCAGTAACACTCTCTAAAAAAATAAAGAAAATGTTAAGAAGTAAATAAGAGCTCGGTATTTATACGACAAGCTCTGACACACCCCCTACCTTATTTACCATTCATTGCTACCAACAAAAAACTGAAGAGTCACACACCTGTGTTTCCTGTCAGACTTCATATCTGACATCACCAATTCAGGTACAACATGATTCCACTAGAAGTTAGCATTGGTATATTGGGGAATTTGTAATGTCAAAGTTTCTTATAAGCTTCTCAAACTTATGCTTTCAGTATATTCCGAGCAATTTAACATCCAAGAGAAACCAACTGTGATGGCTACTAATAAGGAAGTTATCTTTTGAGTAACTATATAAGCTTGAACCTTTAATTAAACCAAAAATTAGCCATAAGAAATCAATAAAAAGAACACATGTACTTAGCGGTCCATTAGTGGTCTACTTTGTATTTAGCCTTGTATGCCAAAAACAAACTTGTGAAAGATTCAATAAAAAAGAGTTGGATTATATGATGGATATGACTCATGCTACTTCTAAAGGGTTTTTATGATATCTGAAGGTGGTCCCCAATATGTTAAGGGGGTTCATCTTTATATTGGAAATGCATAGGATCAATGGTTGATGTGTCACTGAAGTTGGACTTGCAATTTATGATGGAAAGTATAACCTGTGAAGTGAATTATTTATCTAATCGAACATTACGTGAAATGATGAGGCCAAAACAAAAGAAATAAGGGTTTATTGAAGGATCAAAGTCCAAGAATCCAAGAACCACATTTGATATCAAAGTCTCTGATATGCTTGCATCAGTTTTTTTTACTTTTTTAAGTTAAAACCGTTTATAATACTGTTGATATCACTTTAAAGTTCCCTTGTTATGGAACTCGGCCATACAACTTGTTAATCATATATTTTCTAAAATGATTCCATCTTTTTTGGACCCTCATACAACTACAAATGCTACAATACATGTGGAAAATTTAGGGGTCCAATAATTGTGGATGTTGATACGTCAGATACTTCATCAATCTTTAAAGATTTTTTTTTCCTTTGGAGTGTATATCATATGGGATATATCAAGTTGCTTCTTTGATCAAAAAAAGGAAGCTACCAACCCACATTTCAGTCGTAGAGTTTTTCAAAAGTAAGATGAACTTTGGAGTGGAGGTAATCTTTTGTCACTAAGTTATAATTGTTTTATTTGTTTATATACTTATGATTATTTCACTCGCTTACGTGGTTTTTTATATCATTCTTAATGCATGCATGATGTCCTACCAATTTTGTGATGATCCAACTTCATATATTCATGATCTTTGACCAATATTGGAGGTTGGTGTAGATCCTTTTGAAAATGATTCATAACTAAAGGTTGTACTTCAAACTAAGGTTGAGGCTGAGAATAAATTAAAGAAAGAATTTTAAAAATGGTTGAAGTTGGAACTAATATTTTGGCTAAGGCCTTATTGGTGGATCAGTTGAATGAATAATTGGTAACCAACTAACAAAAATTTATATGCCTTACTATATTTGGATCCTTAGTAAAGAACATAACATTTGTTCAAGCTACAATGATAAATTTTATGGGTATCGAAACTTCTTTTTTACTTATAACAAGAATTTTATTATTTAGTTCTCTATTGTTCCGATTATAGTGATCAATTCTAAAGATAAGTACTTGTTTGAGGAACACGTGTGTCCTTTATTTGGAATAGGTCTAGAATTATCCAAACTTTATCTCTCTCTTTTTAAGGGTGCATGACTACCTTTAGTGCCAATTACTACTTCTAAAATCGTTTGGGAGTTACACATATAATTTTTTAAGTCTTTTAGAGGTACTTAGAATCTTTGAATAGTTGAGGACAACTTTTAAAATCATTTCACACTTATCTTTTTTTGTTTTTTAGGGGTACTTAGACTCATTAAAGTGCTGAAAACTATTTTTAGAATTATCTCAGACTTACTTTTTTTTATTTACTTTTGTTTAATAGAATTACAAACTTTTGAAACTCTATAAACGGAAAAATAAAATCTATTAATGTTGGATTCCTTCGTAAAGTATTATTGCGCCAAAGAGTTTGAAAATAGTGTAATAAAATATTAATATGTGATAAAAAATATTAGTCATAGCTTATTAGAAGTGATATAGCTTGAGATGTTCTATGTTCTATGTGTGTCGAAGTTGATGGTCTTGACCATTTAAAAGTGTGTACGTTTATAACTTGATTTTTTCTTCTATTATACATGGTATTTCCCTATTAGGGCTTTGCTATTCGAAACGTTCCTCTTTTATATGTAGTACTACTCTTCTAATATCTTTGTCTCATGGCTTAAATCTTAGGAAATAAAATTTGGAGTTATATTTATGCATCACCAAGGTTTTTTAGTTTTTGGACCTTATATGAGCTTTTACTATTTTTTTCTTTAATAACGACAAGCTTGGCTCTTCTTACTTCTGAGTTACCTCATTCTTCATAAGTTGGTATATTGTAGGAAGGCATTAAAAATTTAGCTGACACTACTGCTTTCATCTCATATACGAAGACAAAGGTTGTTTCAGTTGTTGTATTATTGGGATGACTCTATAAGGCCACAAAACCTTTTATAGGATTCAGGTTGAGTTCCTAATGGTCTTTCTAAAATCTTTTTGATTCCATTTGTCACCATTTTGTTGGCAACCTCCACTTGACCGTTGGCATATGAATTTTATGAGAAGATCTTTTGTTATACCTCTTATTGAGCATACTCAAGTGAGTCATTCATTTAAAATTGGGTATTTTTTATGACTCTTTGTATCCCATATGTGCAATATATGTTTTATTTGAGGAATTTTACAATATATTTGGATGTGATTCTTACTTAGAGAAACAATCCACTTTTACAAAAACAAATATTCCCTTCCTCTTAAATCTTTTGGTATGGGCCTTATAATTCCAAGGGCCCATCTATAAAAATGAATTACCTCAAATATAATTTCTAGCAAAGCAACTAGGACGTGTATGGAGTTAGAGAGGCGTTAGTAAATGTCACAATTAAATATTTTTTCTTTGCATTTTTCATTATTGTAGGCCAATGATACCCCTAGAGAAAACTTATTATATGTAATGCTTCGTACCCAAAGTGAGAATTTCATTTTTCATCTTGTAGTTCTTATACCATTAATGTTGCTTCAACGCGACCGAGACATCTAAGTAGAGTTCTGGTGAGCCCTTGCTTGTATAAGGTATCATAACTCCAAACCTACATGGTTGACTTCATTTCGATTCACATAACCTCGACCCTATTGCGAGAAAGTATTCCTTACACTTTATATATCTTGATGAAGGTTCTCCAAGATTCTTATTTCTTATCCTCCTTTATTACCATGACTATCGAAGTTGAGATGAATAATAATAATTGATTTAGTAAAATGATGGATGGTTTTTCTTGTAGGATTACCTTTGGTAATGAATTGACACATGTTGAAAATGCCAAAGCATCAACGGTTACATTTTATTTCCTTAGAACTTGTTCAAAAGACTTGGTCTAACAAGGATTTGTGACATCAGAGGTCTTTTATATATTGAATGGCATTCTCTTTTTAGCTTCGATTTACCCTAGAGTCTGGTGTACCAACAACTGAATATGATGGATTTAGTTAATATGTCCCCCATTGGAGACGTTAGCTGAACTCTTGCGT
Organism: Limnanthes douglasii subsp. nivea; assembly: GCA_036936605.1. NCBI lineage: Eukaryota > Viridiplantae > Streptophyta > Magnoliopsida > Brassicales > Limnanthaceae > Limnanthes > Limnanthes douglasii. The sequence goes on from JAUPFV010000001.1 coordinate 33,923,564, forward strand.
CAGATGCTAAATTTTAACTTTCTTCATATGTTAGAGTTGTCAAATTAACTTTGATTACTCTTCTGATGGTATAGGTCTTTCTGATTTTAATTTTGTTAGGAAATCTATCAATATTTGAGCCTTAATTATAGTTCTCAAATTGAATTTTATAATGTAATCTCGTAACTACACTGATTATCGGGTCATCCTTCCAGATACATATGGTTCCTGCAACACACTTTTGAGTGGAAACGATGTTTTCAATATAATTGTATGAGTATGAAAATAAGGCTTCATCTTCCTAGTTACAACCACCACTCTTAAGGTGAGATTTTCTACTATAGTTATCTTATGTTTTTATCTAAAAGAGAATTGCTTACATAATAAATAACTTTAGATTATATTCCTTTTTATCTTATAAGCATCGTATTAATAGAAATTCCAAACTGAGAGGTACATAAACAGATCTTCTCATGAATTTGGATTTGTAAAAACCTTCGGAAAAGTTAGGAATTTATTTATATTGTTGAAAGATTCGTCATATGTTGGAGTACGTTTAAGCCTGTTTGTTTCTTTTAATATCTAGAAAAGTTGTTGGCACTTGTTCAAAGATATTTAAATGAATATCTTCAGTTCTGCCAACTTTCTTGTTAGCATATCCACTTCTTTTATGTTTCAATGAGGGTCAATGGTTGCTAAGGTTGAAAGTTGACTATGATATGCTTCAATTTCCTTTTCTCTGACTATAATCCATAATTTTTCCTAAACTTATACCAAATGTACACTTCTTTTGATTTAGCTTTAATTTTACTCTGCTAAGATTGAAGAAGGTCTCGGCTAGGCCAGAATATTAATCTTTGTATTGATTTCTAGTAACTACCATGTCATTAATGTATTTCTGTAGGTTTTGATTGAGTTTTGTTGGAAAAAATATTATTCACTAATCTTTGGTATGTTACCTTTGCATTCTCTAGCCCAAAGGGTACTAATTTATAGCAGCGGAATCCATGTATGTCCTCTACTTGTTATTATTTACTATACTAAGATCAGGTTAGTCGTTCATGGTGGATAATCATATTCTCTGATAAAACCAATTATTATGAGTATGTCTACTTCTTCTAAAATTACCTTCATTTTGGTTTAAATATGATCTCCTTTTTTTATTTAGCGGCCGAAAGTTTTTGTTGATTGATAATTTGTGACATAATACTTTACTCGGGATTTGTGTTATATATTCGGCAGTCTAAGGAAATATATCGAGGTTATGTTGTAAAAAGTCAAGTAATTTATACATGAGGTTTTTAGGTATGAACATCAATATCATTTTGAATGAACGAATCCTTCGTTGATTATTACTTTTGAGGCTATGGAAGTTGCATAGCATTTTTTTGAAGTTTTCTCGTTCCCTCTTACGGTTGTCAAATTTCCTTAATTGGATATTGAAAGCATTGATGTACTACTAAAACTACAATATACATATAATCTAGCCAAGAGCTTCCCACTATGACGTTATATGAAGAAGATTCATCCACAATCATGAACAAACATTAGACTTTCTTCATAAATTCTTGTTTGTGGAGGACCACGTCGAAAGTCAGCTCTCTTTACATATTAATGTGTTCTCTGGTGAACCCAGTGAGAATCATTTGGAATGGAATCAGCACATAAGCATCTCTTATTTTGTCATAAATGATTTTATACAAGATGTTGGTTTAGCTTTCAGTATCCATCATTACTTTTTTTACCTTTACTTCTGCCAACTTGGTGGTTATAAGTATGACATCTTTGTGAAATGTTGTGACCCCCTTAGGTCATCGTTTATGAATGTCGAACTTTGATAACGATTTATGTATAAGTGTGGTGGTATCTTATTTAATGTTACATGTCTAGATTATCAATGTACCTCTCCCTAAAGTTCATAGTAATTCTTCAAAAGAATTCGCACCTGCTATTACACCAACTGTTTATATATTAGGATCGACATCTAAGTACTTCTCTTTTTGCCTCTTAAGAATATACTTGTTTTCTATTGTTCGTTGTTCATCGACCGCACTTACTAATTTTATTTCATTTCTTATTAGAGGTTCATTTTCACTTGAGTTTATCTCGGATCATAACCTATTTTATCCCTTCCAAACTCCAAAAAAATTCCTTCATTTATCATGTTTTGGACTTCATTTTTTAAAGATCATATGTCTCTGGTGCAATGCCCAATATCATTATAAATCTTGCACATGTTTTCTTTATCCTTTTGATTTTTTGGATAATACATCTTCTACAGTCGTCAATACTTTATCATATCTCGTAAATAGCCTCAAGTTCTTACTTAACTTGATGTACAACCCCTTAGAACGATTTTATTTTCGATCATTATCGTAATTGTTGTTATGGTTGCCTCTAGGTTTCCCTCTTGAACTTTGGCCTCTGTTATAATGTTATAACCTAACCGAGAATTCAACAGTTATGTATGGGGTCCAAGGTATTTTTTTTATGTAGAGTAAATTTGTGTCATAGTATGTGACTCATTATTGATTGTCAAAAAATGAAGATATGGGTAAGTATTTGAAGTAATGGTATTTTTATTCATCCTAGCTCTAATTATCTCCTCCATCTTGATTTTCCTCTCAACCTAAGCCAAAAGATCCTTAAAGTTTAGTGTCCTTTTTTTATAATATGTTCTATGAAAATTCCCGATAAAATTTATTGCCTAAATGTTGGCAGTGCCACCAAATTATGACAATCTTGTAGCTCATTCTTTATTTTTATAAACTTTTGGGTGGACTCTCATTCTGCTTTTGTTTTCACTAGATGATGTAATATGTATCTCATTTTATTATTTTGGATCTCACGTAATAATTTTGAATATCATACAAAGTATTTAAAAGAACTTGATATAGCCCGAAGGGGGAGGGTATTGAACAAAGTCAAAGCATTACCTCTAAAAATCATGGAGAATCCTATGCACAACATCTTGTCATCCCCACCAAAATGTATCATATCGTTTTTTAATTGTTCTATTAATGTTGAAGGTCTCCTTTATCATTATGCTTATCCATCTTGTTATTATAGAACTTTAGCGACAAGTGACCATATAATATTTATGAGGCCAATGAGTATCTTATGTCAAAGAACTCATCATCATTATAAGCAAGAGATTTTTTCCAATGGACTTTTTATCCAAAGAAATAATATATGTGTTGTTCGTTATTGTATGAGGCATTACAAATCTGAATACTATGAGTTATTGTTTGTTTGTTGAAATGACGAATAGGAACTTGGAAATAATGGTTGTGACTATACGGTACCAGATAGGTTCAGTTGATCTCCATAAAAGTTAGACTACACCATCTGGAGAGATCCATATGTGTTCAATTATCTCATGTACTGTGGAAGAATGTAATTTTGTTGATTTGTATATATTATTGTTGGTGCTGAAAGGTAGCTATGGTTGTAGTTTTGTTGTATTCCTGGTTGTGTTTCACATACTTGGTGGGTTTTTTGTTGGGCTGTTTGAGCTATTGGAAGAGTCTGGTTTTCATTCCACTGTAGTTGAACACTTATTGATAGAATTAATTCAACTCTTAATTTATCATTTTATTGATTGGGGCATGTTTTGTGTCGGGACATGTTATTTCCTTATTCTTTTCGTTGTCATGTTTTTAGGTTGGGGTCTTACTTCCTATATTGCTGCGGTGATGGCGGTGACGTCTCTCGTGTTGAAGAATCCTCGATTGGAATTCTTTTTGTTGTCACTGGTCTTGGTCAAGAAGAGGGGCTTATGTCGGTTGGTGATTTTTTTATAATGATCCCTTAATATGGAATCATTAACGTTATTTTCATCCTTATCGGCATTGTCATCAGAACATTTGATTTGAAATCTCAAACGTACAACATGAGCGTTGGTATGGCCTCTATTGCTTTGTAGTGATTGTCGTATTCCTCCTTCAATTGGTTCACGATTTGTCGTATTCTTCAGTTTTATTTTAAAACGGATTTGGAGTATGCATAAATAAGCATAGTAAAAATGTTATAATATATAGAAAATAATGATCAATAAAAAAAATAATGTAATGTATAAAAATCAAGTAGATTACGACACGTGTTAATAAAGTTTTCATGTGATGTCAAATAAAATGTGTTGGATAATAGTGTAAGTTTTTAATTGGATCACCAATTTTTACTCTCCTAATTCAAAAGTTATAATCTTAGTGTGATTATAACTGCTTACATCCATTTACACTTTCGTTGAACCGATAAGTTATTTGTTTTTTATAGTTCTCATAAAAATGGATTACATGCTATAGGTGTGGTATGAACAAAAAATTATCAATATTATTTGATGTATAGAGTTAAACACTATTACAAAATGAGTTCTTGAATATTTTATACACAATACGTACTAATCAAAATAAATTGATAAAGATCTAACAACATTCGAACTTATAAAATTACGAATTTAGTAGAATGAAATATATAAAATAATCATAATCATTCTCTCGTGATTATAATATATTTTATTTATATAATCAATATAAAATTAAAAACAAAAGGTTCGATAAAATAAATGAAAAACAACTAGTTTTTGAATTACTTTTATTATAAAAATAATAAAACTTAAATAAACGTAATCCAATATACAATATACAGCCGCATCTATAATCATATGAATTAATGTTAGATGACAAATGCGAAAGTGATGGCAAATACCGCTCACGAATTTTTTAAACGTAATATATAATTTGTTGATAAATTGCATACAGTATATTGTGCGTTATTTTACTATTTTCTGATATTTTGTACAAAACTGTTGATAAAAAGTTTCACATTATTGGCTAAATTTATAATATATAAACACAATTATATATATAATTTTATTGTCTCTTTCTGCCAAAACCGTTTATTACATAAACAATTTTATTACATCTGAATACATATTTTGTAATCAGGAATCCATATAGGATTACTCTCACAGTAGTTAAATTATAAATATAATAATTATATATATAAACATTGTATGTATATATGTATGTCTGAGTTATATAATTTAGTTTCCACAACTGCTTCACCTTAGGGAATTTTTTGAGGTCTCATCAATGGAATACTACAGGGAGAAAAGACCTCACCTGGAATGAACTGAGCACCCTTCCTCCTGCAGACGTTATCGTGAGGAGAACTGAGGCTAAGGACGTCAAGCTTTACTTGCCTTCCATGGTCAAAGCCCTTAGCCATCAGGAAAAGATAAAGAATAAAAGAAAGAAGAAAACCACAACATACCCACCTCAGCCAACTACCAAAGGAACCGGTTTAGAGAATCAAGGAGGGATCAATGTTATTATGCTAGAATCAGTTGAAGTTAGTGTCAAGGAGGCTGGTAGATCGGACAACCCACCAACTATTACAAAGAAGAAGAAGAAACGTCATGCAAGCAGTGATGAAAGAGTTGCAAAGAAGAAAAAAGTCACTATGGGATAAGAGATAATTCTATATCCTTTTGAAATTCCTCCTCCGGCTCCTGCTGATCCTACTTTGTAAGAAGAAATTCCACCCAACGTTTATTCCGAACAGGCCACTGCTTCTGGAGAGGTAAATCTCTATGCTTTTCAGAATACTATATATATTTCAATGAACTGGACAAGGATAACTTTGCGGTGTCTTACCGTACTGCCAACTCGTCCTTGTGACCCATAATGGTGAGACTTATGTGATATCAAGCGAGCAAGACACCCTTATATATGCCCTTCTAGGTTGCATTCGTCCGGTTGTTGACCTGGAAAGATAAGTGAGGGAACAAACAAACATTATCAATTTCATGACCGCAGCGAACCAAGACTTGGCGAATAGCCTCTCTACCGCTCAGCAAAGCATAGAGTCTGTGAAGAAGGAAAAGAAAATTTGGCTACCAAACTGCTTAAGTCAGAAGAGACTCAAAGAGATCTGCAGACCATGTATTCCGGATTAGAAACTTCTTTTTTCGATGAGATCAAAGCTTTAGAGGGGCAATTAGAAGCTAGAGACAAAATTATCAAGACTTTATCCGAGGACAAGGACCAGCTTCGAGAATCTTATTAAGAAGAAAATAGAGGAGAATACAACTCTAGTACAAAAACAAGCTGAAGAGATAACTGTGGGAATAGAGAATTATGCCTCTAGAGTGCTAGACACCTTGGAGAAAAGAGATTATGGCATCAAATCCGATATGGTCTTACTGTTTCATGAGACCTTTCCTAAGAGGACTCTTGGTCCTTTGTGGAAATTTGTGGTATACGATGGCCTCCTTTTTCATATAATGGTTGATGGTGACAAGCACAACTATTCAAGTAGGAAAGATTCTGAGGACAACGAAGGAGTTAGTGAGAGTTCAAGTGCTGAACTCAGAAGTCTGAAAAAAGATAGTGGTGAAGAAAAAACTGAATGGAACAAGCCCTAAGGTTGTATTGTTATGTTGTGTATTTTTTGTTAAAAAACTAAAGTCCTTGGATGGCCAAGGCATTTTGTTGCATTTTTTGTATAATTTTTGTTTTTTGAAGCTTAAGTCCTTGAATGGTCAAGGAATCTGTGAATCATGGATCGGTTTTAGTCCGATCAGACTCTAATATTATATTTCCCTTCGTTTGAATTTTGTTTAGATAGCCTTTAATATTTCAGAGGTGTTAAGTAAAGGTATTAAGTAACCTCAATCACATGTGTTTAATAAATGTGATCAAGTGTTTAATATATCCGATCAACTCAAATATATTTAAGAGCCATGGTGTTTAATATGTTTTTAATATCCGACCACCTTACACTATGGGTAAGTCAAAAACAGAGTTGCACCAGAATTTTGAAGAAGGCATAAGATATTATTGAAAAACACGGACACCTCGTTAAAACCTCCACGCACCACCAGGGTAGGAAAGAGCATGGCTACTAATATTTACATTGATACTTAAAAAGTAAATATTTACAAGAGAATTCTATTTTAAGTATAACCTAAGATGTTCAATGTTGTATGGGTGCTTTAGCACTCTCCCTTACTTGTCTTGGAGCCTTTATGTTCTTGGTTTAACTTTCCCACACACCATATAAGGGCCTTTCAAATTTGGAGCCAGCTTACCAAACTATTTTTCCTTGGTGTGTAAAAAGACGTTTTTTAAGACTTTATCCCCCAACTGAAAATCTATTCTTTTAACTTTGAAGGAAAATCTGCTCCTCATCAAACCCTGGTAATACACCATCTTCAAATGCGCTTTAACTATTCTTTCTTCAATCAAACCCAATTAATTACTGACTGTTATATCATTAGCCTGTTCGGAATAGTTTTGGACTCTATGAGATGGTAAAGTAGCTTCTATGTGAGTAATTACATCCATCTTATACACAAAGGCAAAAAGAAATTATTGTGTAGCAGACCGAGGTGTAGTTTAGTAAGCCCACAATATTTCTTGTAAATAACTAGGCCACTTTTATGCAGCTCCCTCTAGATTATTCTTCAACCTAGAGAAGATTGTTCGATTTGAAACTTCAACTTACCCATTTTCTTGAGGGTGGAAAGGAGAAGAAAAATAATGTTGAATTCATCTGGAGGTGCAGAACATTTCCATATCTTTATTATCAAACTGTGGCCCATTGTCTGTGGTAATCTTTCGGGGAACCCCAAATCTACAACATATGTTAGATAAAATACATTTAATAATTGCCTTAGAAGTGGTTCCAGCTAAATGAGCTGCCTCTATCCATTTAGAGATATAGTCAGTAGTAACTATGATTGTTCTACATCCACCGTATGTCATGGAAAAAGGCCCAACCGGATCCAATCCCCATCTGTCGAAGAGTATCAGTTCGGATATGGATAACATAGGAATTGCTGGCACGTGAATTTCATTTCCATATCTTTGGAAAGGATCACAATTTTTTACCATATCTTTAGCATCTGCTATTATGGTTGGCCAGTAGTACCCTGCTAATAAAACTCTCATGGTTAGGGCCTTACAGCCACAATGTGCAGAACCTTCTCCATCATGTAGTTCAGATAACACAACTTAGGATTCTTCAAATCCTAAGCAACGCAAGAGAGGTCTACAGAAAGATTTCTTGTAAAGAAATTCCATTAACACCAAGACACCATGAGCCTTATACTTGATTTTCTTAGCCATGGCTTTATCCGGAGGCAAAATCACAACGGAAATAAATTGAAGAATATCATACCTCAAGTTCTTGGGTTGAATAGCTACTATGCTCATACTTTCATCATCATTTTTACCTTTTTCTTGGCCCGTTTTTATTGATGGACATTCTTGCATCAGAATCCAAGGGTAAGATTCAGAATAAGCTATGGTTGCCAAAGATTCTGCCACATTATTCTCTGATCTAGGGATGCGTTCATAGTAGATACTCTTGAAGCTTGCATCAACTTCTCTCAATATTAGAAAGTATTTAATCAATTGTCATTTCTTTGCTTCAGATTTCTATTGAGTATGGTGAATCAGTAATTAGGAATCAATTGTTCTTTCTTAGACTGGTTTTCTGGCAGTTGTCCGGAAGATCTATCAGCATGAAATTCTACCAAGAAATTGGCCACTCACTGGGCTTTAATCGTCGTTTGGGGTGCAAAATCAATATCATAATCACCTAGCTCAAAAATACCACTTGGTCATCTGGTTTGACACATCAGCCTTCTAAAGAACCTCTTCAGGGGAAATATGTTTGAACGACAATGAAATAATCTTGGAAGTATGGTCTCATCTTTTTTACTGCAATTACTAAGGCCAATGTTAGTTTTTCCAACTTCAAATATATTCTTTTAGCATCCGACAGACTTTTTCCAATGTAATACACCAGACGAGGGTAATTATCCACCTCTCTTACTAGCACAACACTTATTGCATACTCTAATATAACTAGATATACGTAGAGATTTTCCCCTTGAATAGGTTTAAAGAGAGTCTTGGGTGAAGACAAATACTTCTTGATTTCAAAAAAAATTTGGCCAGCCTGGGGAGACCAATTAAAGTCTTTGGCATTCCTTAATACCTGGAAAAATTGAGCACATTTATCTGATGATCTTGAAATAAACTTGTTCAAAGCAACCAATCTTCCGGTCAGCCATTGAATTTATTTAGTGCTCCGAGGATGGTCCATAGCTAATAGGGCATTGAGTTGATCCGGATCAAGTTGAATTTCTTTTTCACTTATTATATAACCCAAGAACTTTCCAGATCGGACCCTAAAACACGTTTTTCAAAAATTAGTTTCAAGTTTACAACCTCTAAGTTAGAAAACGTTTCATGAAGGTCAGATATATGTGCATTTTCTTCCAAACTCTTTACCAGCATATCATCTATATAAACTTCCATGTTTCTGCCAATCTGATTAGCGAAGGATTTATTTACGAACCTTTGATAAGTGGCCCCAACATTTTTCAATCTGAACGGCATCACTTTATAACTATGAAGCCCCCGGTGTGTAATAAAGGTGATATAATATTGATCCATCAGATCTACCTGTACCTGGTTGTACCCCGAAAATGCATCCATGAAGGATAAAAGTTTATTCCCAGAAGTAAAATTCACCAACTGATCTATCTGAGGAACGGGATAAAGATCCTTAGGGCACGCCCTATTAAGATCAGTAAATTCAATGCACATGCGCCATTTTCCATTCTGTTTCTTGACCAATACAGGGTTGGCAGTCCACAAAGGGTATTCAAACTCTTTTATATGGCCCATCTTGGTCAGACGATCAACTTCTCGAACTATCACATATGTCTTTTCTTTAGAGAACGATCTCCTCCTTTGTACAACCGGCGCAACATCAGTACGTACAGATAACTTGTGACAAATTATATCAGCTGGTATTCCAGTAACATTATCATTGCACCAAGAAAATAAATGTTGATTATTTATTAAAAATACCACCATCTGTGTTTCAAACTTGGTACCAATTTTAGTATTTTTTCCCTCAGCTAGGGAATGGGTTTCAACCTCCTCTACGGGTATCATGATACAGGGAGCCTCCGTGGGATCATCAATTTCATTCTCATCGATAGAAGGCTTCAGTAGTTGCTAATCTCTGTTAATCTTGACTGTCTTTACAGACTTACAGGAAAAAGGTGTTGCATAACATTGCCTGGCTATCTTCTGGCTGATACGGACAACACCTATTTGTCACTGGACAACATATTTCAAACATTGGTGGACCGTAGAGGCCACAACATGCATTCTGGAGAGCCAAGACCTCTCAAATATCATATTGTAAGATGTTGGGAAATCCACAACAACAAACAGTACTCTTACCATTTTTAAAGGGTATTTTGCCCAACAACACCTCTTCTTCAAATTCTCCAATCATATGTGTAGAACTTTCTGTGAAGCCCATGATGGTTCTGTTCGAATGTTTTATAACCGAAGGGTTTCTCATCTGTCTGTAGGAGCTTAAAAACAGGATGCTTGCTGAACTACTTGTGTCAATTAGAATCCGGCGTATATCATTTCCCCATATTGATGCCCCTATTACCACATCATCTTGATGAGGCCCTGAAATATCTCTTAGGTCATCCTCATCGAACACTATGAAAGGAGATGGGGTTTGATACAAGTGTGTGGACATTTTTCCTTCAAACTGTGTGGCCAAATTATGGACATGCCTCTTCCTTGATGAACTAGAAGGTGCAGTCACAGTGTCCCCCCAAATATGGTTAGGGATTTAAAGAATTTAATTAAACCAGAGACAGATTTAGTCTTGTCTGCTATTACCCCTACCCGATTCCGACTTGGATCCGGATTAAGGTACTCATATTCTATATCAAACCTTTCAGTTATCAGCATAGCATCTTCATGTGTAGACGTTCCATGATTGCTTGAAGGATTAGTTCGGGGAATATTAGCATTGGCTTGCGCATTATCTGGTCTGCTCCCCCTCGCTTTTTGACATAGGCCCCTAACTTTCCCCTTTCAATAAGGTTCTGGACCTCCTGCTTCAAGGCTATACAATCATGGGTATCATGCCCTATGTCATTATGGTATTTGCAAAGATGAGTACTCCAGTTTTCTCTAGGGGACTGCCACGCTGTTGGCTTTCTAAAATGCACTTCGTTCTTAGTTTTATCATAGATTGTAGTGTCATTTTCTCCCAATTTATCAAACCACTCAGGTTGAACCCATGGTTCCCTCTTGTTCCTGACCTATTGGTTCTGATTTTGGCTAGACTGATTCTGCCTTGATCGATTGGACACTTGTCCGGTCTTCTTTGACCTGTACCCGGGTGTTGATGTTGTAGTAGTAGACCTTATCTGACGAGGCACCCTAGTCATTTTAGTTTCTTCCACATTGATTTGTTTTCCCACCTGATTGAACAATCCCTCAAAAGTCATGGCTTTCTTCCGGGTAAATGAATCAGCCAAGTTTCCTGGATTTAACCCTTGTCTAAGGGAAGTTATTGCAACTTATTCGAAGCAATCTACTAGCCTATTCTTTGTGTTCACAAATCTGCTGATGTACTCCTTCAAAGACTTGTTTGGCTCCTAAGCACAATGGATAATGGTATCCCCATTACCCTTAAGTTTTTTGCTTCCAACAAACTGCCTCCGAAAGGAAACCAAAAATATATCAAAATTTTCAATAGATCCCTGAGGGAGATTATTATACCACTTGAGGTCACTTTCTGTGAAATTTTGGGAGAAGGCCCTACACAGCAGTTTATCATCATCATTGAAGTTCATCATAAAGTTCTTAAACTGCTCCAGATGGTTGTCCGGATATTTTATTCCATCATATTTCTCCGTCTTAGAGCTATCAAGCCTCTTGGGAAGGTGTCCGGAGAGTATTTTTGCAGATAAAGGTGATTGTCTCCAGTTCCTGTTGCAGCTAAAAAAATTATATTCGTTTGGTGTAGCAAAAATACCTGGTTCGGATTGAAAATAAAAATGAGCAATCAACAAACGGTCAATGTGTTGATCAGCCGAACCCTTTCCCTTCCCATGGTGCTTCTTAAGCCTCTCATGTCTATCTATTTTTCTTGAATGTTTTTTAGTTAACCTCATTTTATTTTTTTACCGCCCTTCATCACTGCTTGAGGACACTAATTCTTCAAGTTCTGCCTCATTAGATGAGCTGCTGGAGGACTCAGATGTAGAACTCTCCACATGTTTAGATCGGTGTGTTTTCTTGGAGCTGAGATGGGTCTTTAGTGACTGCTCGTTCTCTCTAGGATTGTCAGTGTGGTGAAGTATCGACGCACCAGATTTCTCTTTAACCTATTTTTCAGCTTCTTTCATCGCTCTCAGCGCCTCTATCTCAACCCTCAACTGATCGCGCTCCTTGATGGTGTATTCAATTTTTTCCTTCACACTTTCCACCTCAAGAGGTAGAACATTCTGTGCATTCAGATTCATCCGTACTACTTTGTATGTTGGTTTTGAATACGAAATTCAGGTACCATCGTGCTCCCACTGTGGTCGCCAATTTAGTGTGGATTATTTCTGGTGGAGATTAATTTTGTAAAGTGTTTTGGAAATTTAATGTTTAAGGTGGAGCGTAGTGAGATAATTAATGTGTGTGCTTGTATTAAATTCTGATCACCCTCATTAATGGAAGTAGTTGGGGTATTTATACTTAATTAATGACCCATGGGCCTTTTGGGTCGGATTGTGGAGTCGGATCAAGTTTAAGAACCCATTAGCCCAATGTGTGAAATGACCAGCACCTAGCTTAGTAACTTTCCACTACATTTGTCCTGTACGGTTTCTCATGGTAGTGGTTTGGTCTAAATTTCCCTTCGGATAAAAGTAAGATGCAATGTCCAAAATATCCGACCTTATCAGTAGTCACGCTGGATTTTGACTGAAGAAGTTCACTACAACTAACTTATTGAAAGTATTCTTCAATTCTCTCTTCCATAAGGTAAATTAAACTATAAATAAATTATGTCGAAAATCATGAAGAATTTGAATATAATGATATTTTTTACCCCTACAAATGACCCAAGTCTTATTTACATCATTACATTTTCTCATAGTTGAAATCTTTACTACAAAAACAAAAATTAATTACTTAAAATATAGAGAGGTCCAAAAATATGAGTAGCATAACCTTATAGGGTATCAACGCTTGAACGTGTGCATAAGGTCATGAAGTCGAACAAAATCTAACTGGCGGTTGGACAAGTAGTAAAATCCTCACCATAAAGAAGTTAATGATAAAAAAACACGTTGGTTTTTTAGGGAGTTATCTTTTGAGTAACATTTGTTTTGGATTACATGATGGATATGACTCATGTTACTTCTAAAGGGTTTTTATGATATTTGAAGGTGGTCCCCAATATGTTAAAGGGGTTCATTATTATATTGGAAATGTGTCACTGAAGTTCGACTTGCAAGCTATGAGGGGAAATATGACACGTGAAGTTATTTATCTACTCGGACATTACGTGAAATGATGAGGCCAAAACAAAAGAAATATGGATTTATTGAAGGATCTAAGTCCAAGAATTTAAGAGCCACATATGATTTAGTGTCGAATATCGAAGTCTCTGATATGCCTGCATCAGTTTTTGCACTTTTTTTTAAGTTAAAACCGTTGGTTAATACCATTGATATCACTTCATAGTCTATCGTTATGGAACTCGGCCCTACAACTTGTTGATCATATATTTTCTAAAATGGTTCCAGCTTTTTTTTACCCTCATACAACTACAAATGATACAATGCATGTGGACATATTTAGGGGTCCAATGATTGTGAATGTTGATACGCCAGATATTTCATCAATCCCTAAAGAATTATTTTTCCTTTGGAGCGTATATCATATGGGATATATCCAGTTGCTTCTCCACATTTCAGTCGTAGAGTTTTATAAAAGTAAGATGAGCTTCAGAGTGGAGGTAAGCTTTTGTCACTAAGTTATAATTATTTTATTTATTTATATACTTGTGATTATTTCACTCGCTTACGTGGTTTTTTAGATCATTCTTAATGCATTCATGATGTTGCGTCAAGTTTATGATGATCCAGCTTCATATATTCCTGATCTTTGACCAATATTGGAGGTTGGTGTATAGCCTTTTGAATATGATTCATAACTAAAGGTTGTGCTTCAAACTAAAGTTGAGGCTGAGAATAAATTGAAGACTGAATTTTAAAAAATGGTTGAAGTTGGGAACTGGGATTTCGGTTAAGGCCTTATTAATGGATCAGTTGAATGGTGAATTAATAACGAGCTAGAAAAAACTTGTATGCCTTGTTAACATTTGTTCGAGCTACAATGATAAATTATATGGGTACCGAAGCTTTTTTTACTTATAATAAGAATTTTATTATTTAGTTCGTTGTTGTTCCAATTAGAGTGATCAATTCTATAGATAAATACTTGCTTAAAGAACACGTGTGTCCCTTATTTAGAATAGGTCCAAAATTATCCAAACTTTATATATTTTCTATTTGAAGAGTGTATGACTCCTTTTAGTGCCAATGACTACTTTTGAAATCGTCTTGGACTTGCACATATAATTTTTTAAGTTTTTTAAAGGTACTTAGAATCTTTGAAGAGTTAAGGACAACTTTTGAAATTATTCCACACTTATCCTTTTTTTGTTTTCTAAGGGTACTTAGACTCATTAAAATGCTGAAAACTATTTTTAGAATCATTTAAGACCTATTTTTTATATACTTTTGTTTGATAAAATTACAAACTCTCGGGTGTAATCTATCAAACCTTCATTCTGCTTTTGTTCTCAGTGGATGATGTAATATGTATCTCTTTTTATTATTTTGGATCTCACGTGATAGTTTTGAATGTCTTACAAAGTATTTTAAAGCTCTTGATATAGTCGGGAATGGGGAGGCTATTGAACAAATTCAAAGCATTGCCTTTAAAAATTATGGAGAATCATATGTACAACATCTTGTCATCCCTACCAAAATGTATCGTATCGTTTTTAAATTGTTCTATTAATGTTAAAGGTCTCATTTATCATTATACTTATCCATCTTGTTATTATAGAACTTCAACAACAAATGACCATATCACATATGATATGTATGCGGCCAATGAGTATTCGATGTCAAAGAACTCCTCATCATTATAAGCAATAGATTTTTTCCATGGACTCTTTGTCCAAATAAATAACATATGTCTTGTTAGTTATTGTTTGAGGCATTGCAAAGTTGAATACTATGAGTTATTGTTTGTCTGTTGAAATGAAGAATAAGAACTTGGAAATAATGGTTGTGACTATACGGCACCAGATAGTTTCGGTTGATCTCCATAAAGGTTAGACTACACTATATGGAGAGATTTATATGGGTTCAATTATCCCATGTACTATGGAGGAATGTAATTTCGTTGATTTGCACATATTATTGTTGGTGCTGAAAAGTAGCTTTGGTTGTAGCTTTGTTGTCTTCCTGGTTGTGTTTCACATACTTGGTGGGTATTTTGTTAGGCCGCTTGAGCTATTGGAAGAGTTTGGTTTTCATTCCATTGCAGTTGAACACCTATCGGTAGAATTGATTCAACTCTTAATTTATCATATTATTGACTCGTGTGTTTTGCGTCGGGACATGTTATTTTCTTCTTCTTTTCGTAGTCATGTTTTGAGGTTGAGGTCTTACTTCTTATCTTGCTGCGGTGAGGTCGGTGACGTCTCTCGTGTTGAAGAATCCTTTATTGGAATTCTTTTTGTTGTCAACAACGTTGGTCAAGAAGAGGAGCTTACCTCGGTTGATGATTTTTTTATAGTGATCCCTTAGCATGAAATCATTCGCGTTATCTTTATCTTCTTCGGCGTTGTTCTCGAAACATTTAATTTTAGAAAATCATCAACATGAAAAATCGTTATGGCTTCTATGATTTTGTTGTCTCTTTCAATTGGTTTACAAGTTGTCTGACATCAATAACTAGAACAGTTTGTTCTTTCATCTGATATTATTTATGTTTATCTAACTAAATCTAAAATATTAATCTAAATTACATCATCTTATAAATAAATTTCTAATTAGTTGTATACATTATTTTTAAATAGTAATTCAGCAGGTTTTCCAGATAATTTATTTAAGTTGATTTTTTCTTATCTATCACAATATATATATAAAATATAGTATAATAGAAAAGTAGTACGATGGTCTCATTTATTTTTTATTACATAATCTTAAACCATATTCATTTAATTTGCTTGTAACTTTTTGTTGCTTAAGTAAATCATATTCAAAGTTTGCACATTTAGTATAATTAGTATCATTTTAAAAGCTTATCTTCTATTCGTACAATTATATAATTTTATCTGACTGAAGTTTTAACTTTTGCCGAGAAGTTGAAGTTTTCTAAAAGTAAAATAAAAACGCGTTATTTATATATAAATTTTATATTATAATGTTATATATTTATAATTATATTAAAACAGGTTGGGAGTATGCATAAATAAACATTACAAAAATGTTATAATTTATGGAAATCAATGATCAATACAAAGATAATTTAATGTGTAAAAATCAAGTAGATTAACACATGTTAATAACGTTTGCATGTGATAGTCAAATAAAATGCACACACTATATCGTGCTTTGTTTTAGTATTTTCCCATAGTTAGTGCGAAACTATTGATAAAGTTTTGACATTATTGGCTAAATTCATAATATATGAACACAATTATATATATATAATTTTATTGTCTCTTTCTGCCAAAACCGTTTATTACATAAACAATTTTATTACATCTGAATACAAAATTTTGTAATCAGGAATCCCATATAGGATTACTCCCACAATAGTTAAATCATAAATATAATAATTATATATATAAAAAAATTGTATGTATATATGTATGTCTGAGTTATATAATTTAGTTGTTCTTCCTCTCTCCAACGCCAAGAGTGTTCTTCATCGTGTCGACAGCACCCTGAGCCATGTTCTTGACAGACTCTCCTGTCTGTTGGAGAAACCCAGCAGCGTCGCTGTGTCCATGCAGCTGGAGTGAGTCGCTTGCTGATTGAGTCGCTTCTGATGTTTTATCTTTTGCTGCGTTTGCTGTGTGCTGAGCTGATTGCACCCATTCTTCCTTCTTTTGCTGTTGTAAGTAAATTCAATAACAAACATATAAATACTATCTATCTATATAGATGTTTATGTGCGTTTACGTATGATAATGTTAATACCTGGTTGTGGCCATGGGCTTGGCCTGCGCTGAAAGATTGCTGAGACATGTTGAATAAGGAGTAGGTGATGATGAGTGTTTGTATAATTAAAATGAAGATGGTGATTAGGGTGATGGGTTAAGATGTGTTATATATAGTTATCATGAGGATAAATATAGAGCGGGGTTATCTGCATTTGACATGTTCTGTTTGTGACTCTCTTTCTCCACTAACCATGCATAGCCATGCATTTACAAACCATTTGCTTTCATGTCTTTTTTGTCAGGCAGGCTCTATTTTTAGACATCTCTGTTTACTTGAAATGTTGTTGTTGCTATTTTATTTATTTCTATTTTGGAGGTTTAGGTTTTGTCCGAGTTTAGAATCATTATGGATCCCTCGGATTTTTTTCGAAAAGATCAGTCACAGATGCACTGCTTATACATATAGGTTTATGATCCAGCCGATATAAGATGCGCTACTTACCTGTAGGATTACATTCCAGCCAAGCTGATGAAAAAATTAGTATTCAATTATGCTTGCACTTGTAATACTGGGACCGTCTCAGACATTTTCATCAACCGAGGCAAAAGAAAAAACATATATGATCTGTTCGATAATAAATACTCCAACCAGAACAAATGCCAAGATGATTCATTTGATTACTGCTCGAAAGAAATAGTTGACATTGAAAAGCAGAGGATATAAACAGACGAGTCGAAAGAGTTTACTGACTTTCCTAGAGGATACGGCTTAATGTCTTTGAAAACATAACTACAACATATACATTGAAACTAAAACAAATTTAACAGCCACAGCATGTGATAAAAAAGAAGCTATAGCAACCCAGGGACTATAAAACCCTGTTACCTGCCTATCATAAAACTATACTCCATAATCCAAATCGAATGTTCTAAATGTTCTAATGCATGAGAGCAACAGCAGCCTCTTGAACTAGTGGCCGAGTCACGTGTACAAAATGTTCAGCCTCACGTTCCACCTGCTCACGGCACCGGTTGGAACCTTTCCCTTCTTTCATCTTCTTCACAAACGATACAAACTGTCTCCAGTTATCAGGATGGAACAAGTCCGGGTTCATCCTTAGGTAAGTAAAGGCACACATTTCTCCTTTTGCAGCAGAATCGTTGTCATCAAAACTCAAAGCCGATGCTTTCAAGATTTGTTCGTATGCGTACTCATCGTAACGTGGCAATGCGTTTTCTCCCGCTAAGGGAACTTGTGCTGCTTGAGTGGCTAAAGCCACTTGTTTTACTAGTTTCTCGGGTGCACAAAGGGCGTCTTGTGGCTGTTCATGATCGTGCATCTCTATGCAGGTGAAATTGAATATGGCTCCGTGTCTTGCTAACATTTGGGCAATAGGAATATACCCATCGTGAAATCGGGTGTTGTAATATCCTGCGGTTAGTTCAGGGGCGTGAGATCTAGTCCCGTAATGCCAGTGGATTCCGGCGACTTTGACCGAGATTTTTACGCCCGTATTCTCGAAGGTGGATTTGGCTGATGAGAGTATCCGTTCTCCATGTTCTAAAAGCATTTGAGAATACCAGGTGAGAAAGAACTCGCCGTATTCGCTGTTCCAACCACCATTTTCTTTCTTGAAAAATTGAGTGTCCTCGGGCCAATTGTTGTACTGACCGGCATCAGTCGGTCCAGTGCTTCCCCATTCTGGCTTACCAGATGCCTCGGCTGCAGCTTTTAAGCTACTAGCCATGTACTGTATAAAATTTCAGTGAAATAAGGAAATAAGTCAGGAAAAGAATCTCCAACAATAGAGGTTAGCATATTGATGTTTAACCAAAATATGAAAAAAATATTATATGCTCATATTTACCAATTTACTGATCAATAAGATAAATATTAATGTTTATAAAGTTTATAAAATATCAATGCTTGTTTAACAAAATTACATAATTAGTGCTAAGAATCATAATTTTCTATCATATATTAGTTCTACTTTTTTCACTTGCTACCGTAATTACAATCTTAAATCAGTCCTTTTTACTACTATTCACCAAAACAACTTTATGTCTTATCTTTAAAAGATCACTTTTTATGATTTCCCAGCTTCTAATATAAGTTTTGCACCAAACAACCTCTTATAAATGAAAACAAAACTGGAAAGACCTTGTTTAAGCAACAGCAAACCAAAGGAAAAATAAAATGTGGATACCTTATCATAGCACTGGAAGGCCCCAATTCCTGGGAATTTCCATGTCCCATTCTGTTCAGGATAGGACGGATAGCGAAGCTCCCCTGCTGGTCCCATCCCCACTTGTATTTCCTGAATCATATTCAATCAAACCAGACTAAGAATTTAATGATTCAAAGAACTTCACTAAAGCTAGTGGGATGAGTAGATACCACAATGGTGTCACCCAGAAGGTGTTCGAAGTTGTCTCTAAACGAAATCATGAAATCAGCATAACATTGCACGGGACATCGGCCTTTAAGAACAGGGAGGGTGTCGCAACCAAGTGATAAATATTCATAGTTCCTTCTTCCCCACTGATCGGTATAAGCAAGATCTTGATCTGCATCCATTTCTTCCACAACCCATTTTGGTAAAGGAATACTGCACAAAGAAAGCAACTGATATAAAACTTGAAGAAACGCTTAGCCATAGTAGATAGTACTATCTTAAGGAAAACTTCAAATCTCTCTAAACTATAGCCTAGCCATACTATTACCATGACGTCAACCTAGACCAAGACCATGGTGGCCGTAATATATGTTTTTCAGCATAAAGATTGTGATATCAAATGGCCATTAAGGTTTGGAACTTGTAAAGCAAAACACTTTACTTTTAAGTTGCTACTTTTGGATTATACTCTATAGGGAATCTAGACCAAAAAACAGAATATCTCCAGAACAAATTCTACATACTAGGGAAACTACTATCACCATGTTAACCACTTAACCAAAGAAAAAGACCTTGAAAAGGATAATAAAGTCTGAAACTTCGAACATCATCTTATAAGCAATCTGCTAAAACCTCCTTATTGAATGCTCGTGCATATCCGATTTACTCTGATGAACATGATCATATCACAAACTTGCTATATTTTAATGGAAGCTATGACTTCCCATGATGGAAGTAAGAACTTAAAACATAATACATGTACACTTACGTGCAAGAGTCGCCGACGTTGCCGCCGCACTGGTGAAACGACATGACGGCTTGCACCTTAAGGCCGTGTTTTTTAGCCATCTCGATCAGCTCGTTATACCCTCCCCAATTGTAAACCCCGGGGGCATCTCTTTCAACTAACCCCCACCAAACATCCATCATTATCCCTTCCACGCCAGCACTTTTCAAGGCTTGCAAACTCGCGTTCATCGCTTTTCTCCGATTAACAGTATTCCCCATCGTCACGCTGTCGAGCGGCATCATAACAAACACAGGCACCCCACCCTCTTTCTCACTACTCTCACCCGCACCACCGAAGGTGTAAGTTCTCTGCTCCACCGATTCCTCCTCCACCTTAAGAGAAAAGCTCTCCGCCGTAACGGCTAACGCGCTGCTCGCAGCAGTCAGATCAGGCCGTCTCGTGCCGAGAACAGGACTCAACGGCGGAGTCACCGGCCTAGTAGGATCGGAGCCGTTAATTCTACAAACAAGGTTTGTATCCAACGGTTTCCACACGGCGGAGGTACTCACCGTCGTAATCGAATCGCCAGCTGACGATATCGAATCGTTGAGAACAATCGGTGTTCCGGCGAGGGATCCGATCTGGTGCGTGAGATTCAAAGCCATAATCACCTAAACAAATGTTATCGTGAAAAAATTGAGACAAAAATGAATTGAAATTTGTGTTTTATCGAGAGGGGTTTAGAAATTTATGAGGTGTCGTCTATAGAAGCAAAATGATTATGAAGATCCATTTATAAAGGAAGCGAAAACAAGATAAGATTAGTTTAACTTAATCTTTGTTTAATGCTTCAACCGTTGACTGCTCGACACGTCTCATATAGTATGTTGCACCATGTGAGAGATCGAGAAGGCAACGGCTGCGATTAGTGTGGCATGTGACAGTGGACGGTGGATTGGAGTTATAGTAAATGGTTAGCGTTTTAGCGTAGGCGTGTTGTGTATCAGAACTATATTATTTTAATCCTTAAAAGTATCACCAATTTGACAATTCAAGGCTCTGTTTTATTTCCAGAAAAACAAAATGGTCTGAAATTATTTTTTTTTGTGTTACTAACATTTTATTTGTCTAGCGAAAATTTTCATAAAAAAATATTTATATCGAAGATATAATTTGTATTTAAATTCTGTGAAAGTGGAAATATGTTGCTTGGAAAGTAAAAAATATATATTATAAACAATGTTTTATTAAAATTTCTGAGTGAATTATATAATATTAAAAAAAAATTATTACATACAAAAATAAATGTGTTTTAAAAATATTTATCTTTTTATTATTAATAAGAAAAATAATTATTAATATAAATTGTTTTGGAGTTTGTTAATTATAATATGAAAGTACTTCATCATGTGGATAATATTTTTCAATTTTAATGTATACTAGTATCATCTATAAAATTAGACAAATTTAGAAACATATTAAAAAAAACTGCTTCATATTTAACATGTTCCGGTTAATATGTTAAACAATGTTTTATTAAAATTTCTGAGTGAATTATATAATATAAAAAAAAAATTATTATATACAAAAAATAAATGTGTTTTAAAAATATTTATCTTTTTATTATTAATAAGAAAAATAATTATTAATATAAATTGTTTTGGAGTTTGTTTAATTATAATATGAAACTACTTCCTCATTTATTTTATTGTGGATAATATTTCTCAATTCTAATGTATACTATTATCTATAAAATTAGATAAATTTGGAAACATATTAAAAAAAAAGAGTGCTTCAAATTTAACATGTTTCCGTTAATACGTTTAGTACAATTCATTTTATATCCAGTACCATTTAAGATAAAAATAAATATTTTTTTAATATATTAAATTTTAATAATAAAAAGGTGTACATTAAACCGTATCTATATATTTTAGATACAAGATATTCATAAAAAAAACTTATTAACCGTATAAACTTCTCCCATATCAACAGAATTAGGTGGTAGTAAAATTATAATTTATTAGGATTAAAAAATTTATATAATCTAATCATATTAATTTTACATTTAAATATAATTAAAATGCATTCCTGGATAGTATTGGTCATAATATTTTATTTATTATGTTTATATTTGATTATAAAGATATTATATAAAAAAACTCCAACCATTTGTTATTTTCTTCGTATATTTCTTCTAATTGCTTTTAAGATTTACGTTATTTGTAATTAACCAAAAACAAAATTAAATTTACTAAGTCTTTCATGTTTTCATCGTTGTATTTTACCTCATACGCTAATGTTATTCCTATAAATAAAGTCTTTAAACCATTCAAGTTTTTTCACATTAAGACCAACATCGTGACATAGTTTAATGAGATATACAAGTATGTTTTTTAGCTCTTATAAACAGTCCTAGATGAAAAAACATTGATCTCGTAGTCAATATGTTATCCACTACACTAGTGATCTAACTTGCAATTGTGTAGACTTTAAATATTCATAAAAAAAATATTAAATACACATATTTTTTGTCTTTTTTAATAATCTTCCTGATAACATAACAATAATGTGTACTTAAAATATTAGTAAATTGACTCAGTTTACTAACCAAAAATGAAATATCAGCTCTAGCGCATTGAACCACATATATAATGCTTCTTATGACAAATCTAACGAGTTTCTCTTTATAGACATGCTCATCGATGAATTATTTTGTGATCTTTTTAAAAGCTAGAAAATTGATAAGTACTCACAATTTCTATCATTACACAATATTTTAAGTCTAGTTTATAACTAGTTTGTAACATCATTTTTAAAAATCTTAAGAATAATAACAACATCATCTTCATGTTTAAGAAACTAAACATAAGTTTCGATAAATTAATCAACTGTGAAAGTTAACAAATATATTTTACTTCAACGCAATTCGACATCATTTGACTCACATAAATTAGGGTGATCAAGCTAATAATTTGTTGCTCTTTTCAACGTTTTTATAATGATTTTTAAGTATTTGTTATTTTATATACCATTTATATTTTTCATATTAATCTATATCATAGTTTATAAGTCTAGTTTTAATTATTCTCTTAGTCGTGATATCTTTTATATACAAAAACGACCATGCCATAAAAATTGTTATTTTGTAAGTAAGAGTAGACTGAATTGGTTATTTTATTAATAAAAGGTTCTTTAGCATACAACTTAACCATTAAACTATCTAAATATTATTTCACAACAAAGATACACACTTTGGGTATAATTAATTTATCAAATTTGTGTACTTAAGAAATAAATATTTTTATTGTCTGTATATGTAACACATAAACCATTTGTTAGTATTATCATTTTTCACTCGTAAAATTAACTTGACGGTGCATCATCTTCATACTTGATTTTATCTGACTTTTTACATATATTTACTATTTTACTTCTGATATTTCAAAGAGATAATCCATAGTTTTTAGCCGCTCAACTCTAGCTTCCCCCAAAAATATCTTTTCGATGACAATTATCTGATTGAGCAATCGTCAAGTGTTTCGTTGTAGTCTTTTTAGTTTTTTGAACGCATCTTAGTCCTCTAAGAAGTCTCTTAATTTTTACATATCTTATTCTTTGTATTCTCTCTAGTTTAGGTAATATTTTATTGTTTTTGTAATTGGAATTTATCGGTTACGGGAGTTGGTAAAAACATAGACAAAATCAATACTTTCGATAACGGTAAGCAGGTGGAATCCCTCTCTGACTCCCTAGCCGAGGATTTGAATATTATTAACTCTTCCATAGAGGACAGAAGTGAGAATAATTTTAAAATAATTAACCAACATAACGAAATTGTCCATTCTACCAAAGGATCAACTACCATCAAGACTAAGCATAACAGTTTGACCCATGTAGACTCTACCTCGAGAGATATCATGTCTGAAGCTTATAGTTTTGATGATATGATCCATCAGGGAATACATTTGCTTTAGACTGATCACAATAAAGTTATTATGGGCAAATTGCACCAAGATGAGTCTATCACTTTGAAGTCTAATCTTCAGTGCCTTCATAAGGGTAATGGGCTAAAAATAGCTCAATATAGTTTGACTCATCCTAAAACTATTGTTACCATTTGTATGGATATTTGTCGAGGCCCGAAGGAAAACTTAGCTTATGTCAACTGTGCATGTTATCATACCAATTCTCTTCCCGGCTATTGTTTAAGTATGGGATCTCTTTTATAATTAATATTTAGTTAGGCGAGTTTGGGGATACTCATGTCTTATTCAAGAAGCACAAAATAATTATACATGTGGATCTTATTAACTATGGCATTCTATTACCTTAACACCCGCACCATCTCGAGTTCTTTAAAATGTTAGAAATCTACCCTAGCCAAGCAATGCCAAACGCTTTTAAAAAACTTTGATGGCAATAATTATCGCCTTTAGATTATTTGAGACCCCTTTTGAGGTGGTATCGGTCAGCCGACTAATTATCTGCCAAACTTTGTTTTTCTATCACATGGCCCTACCGAGCAAATATAAGATTGGCCTGACCTATCATAGTTAAATAAACAATAGAAATGAGCCTTTATTTTTATCAGTGAGGAGTAGAAGATCTAACGTATATATGGTCGATATAAGACTAGAAATGTCTGGCAATACAAAAGTAAATATTATCCCTCATAGCCGAAGCCAACACCACCACTCCCCCCCCCCCTTTCGATTTTGCGCTACTTTTGTTAAATATTTATCCTTATACTTTTTTCTGTTCATTCTAGTCTATACTTGTCTATGTCGTCTTCATTTAGAATTTGAAAATGCTTCTAAGGTAAAATAAAAGTGTTGAATGTATCGATGCATACATGATAGTTCATTGGAAAAAAAAGTTTAACGGTCTTTATACTCCCATGAATTTATCTTGATCTATGTTCTTGTCAACTAGAAATCTGGAAGAACTTAATATCATGATTCTTAATCAAAAGAACATAAAGGCTCAAGTTTTGTCAGCCATGTCTAAGCCTTTGGCTAAGTTATACTTTCTTGCAAGTACCAATAACATATGAACATTTTCGGGGTCACCCCTCATTTAAAGTAACCGAAAGTAGAAGGGTCAAAAATAAAAATAAACACACTAAGCCATGCGAGAAGAGTGATGAGTATTTTTTGGTATAAATTTATCCACAAGCAAAGAGAATGTTACTAAGGGGTTAACGTCTTCCATCATATAGGCTAACATTTAGACTTCATGAGGTGTTGGAGGGAAGGATTTTGTTAGAGATCTAGTAGTCTCGTAGTCTAACAAAAGGGCATGAAGTAGTCAAGAAGAAATAAATTCTACCATAGTCTAACTCCTCAAGATTCAGGATCTCAACCATGCCGTCTCAAGATACAGACAGATTACTTAGAGCCTTTATATATATATGAGAAATCCTTCTTAATTAACTTCCAAGATAATAACAACTTATCGGGTAAATAAGTAGTATTATCAATCTAGTAGTTTTTGTATTTCATAATGTGATCCATTTACATTGAGGGTTTTATCTTTATTTATTACCAAATACTCTCTTTATATTTATTTTTAATTGTTACTACTTTAAACATGTTAACATGTCTTAAATACTTATCACATCTCCTGATAAATATATAAACATATTTTTAGGTAACGTATGATATGATGGCACGTGTTGCCTTATAATAACCGTTCAGGCGTTCAGTTTCCGCACTCGTTTTATACAATTGTCGGGTAGATTATTTTTCTCGTCTTGTATCATTCGTCGCCTCGTCATGCATATGTTTGCTTTGGCGTTTGGGTGTCTCGGACCGTCTTGATTACCCTTATCTCGTCAACGTTCACCTTTCCTATTGGTTATATCATCTTGTCACTGTTCACCTTGTCATTGGGTTGTCTCGCATTTCCTTTTTACCTTTGTCTAGTGGGTTATTACTTTCATCTTATCAACGTTCAACTAATGTCTTGTATTACATGCAACTTTCCCTTTTGTTAGTATTTATTATAATATTATCTCGTCATTATAATGAGTATACACTATTTATGAGGAATATCCTTATTAGGATTCCACTATAGTCCTTAAAGTAATTACTGAAAAATAATTTATTAAAAGACTATGAAAAAAATTTGTTGAGGTAGTCATTAAATCTTAAGTTATGATATATATATATATATATGAATTATATGTTGATAATCATTAAAAAATTATTATCTATAGGATCATTGGCGTGTACTAAATTCTTTTCATTTCATATTTGTTTTGACACATGTAATAAGTGACACCATAAACCGCTTATCTTTCTCTAACACGTCTGATAAGTTCTCTCACCTATTAAATGAGAAATTTGATTCATTTTCTTAGTTTTTCGTGTTATATTTTTTTATTAAAATAATAATTATATGCACTGTTGATATATTGTGAATCTAACGACTCAGATGAGTTGGGGAGTATAATTCCTATATGCATATAAAAGGACTCGTCATCTTTGTTTGTTTATTTTCTTTAGAGGCACTAGTTTGATAAACTATAACGGGTCTGCACCATAACCCGTTGGAGCTTCCGATTTGTTTTTACTCTGCTAGTATGCTCTCATTATTATCGTGTTCAAGAGGTATGTGGTTTGTCGGTTATTCATATTTATGTTTTTAAGGGAATTAAATTTAATTAGGTAACTAGACATAATAGTATGTTAGAACAAAAGCGTGACAAGTAGATATTGATCCTTGTGTCAAACTGTATAAGGTGGATCATAATAGTGAAATTAAGGCCACCACACCAAAACCCTTGTTGTTTTTAAATCCAGAAAACTTAGAAACTCAAATAAATTTAAAAATTATGTTGATGACTTGTCTTTCACGAACCTATAAATGGCTCCCACGTGACAGAAAAAAAAACAAAAGTCACCATCACCACCCTTCCTCTGGTAGACGTGATGGAGAAAAAAAAGATTTTCTATAACAATCATTTAATTGATAGTTATGAGTAAAATATCAGAGGAAGAACATCGAGACGTTAGCTTTTAGTATGGATTCATTTACTCAATTGTAATTCGTGTTCTGGATGTGGGAAATGTACCCCATCAGGGTAGAAAAGAACATACCACCGAAAAAGTAATATATTTTTAAAAAGTTACATTTACATGAAAAATAAATTTTGTTTCAATTCTTTCAAGTTAAGTATAATTTCAATTGTTCAATATTCCAAATATGTGGGAATGGGATGCCTTACTCATCGATTAATTTATTTGTCAATGTCTTGACTATTTTCACCATAGTATTTGGGGATTCCCAATTGGGTTCGAGCTTGACGTTTTTATGATCTTTAGTATGTTGAAAAAAATTCTTCAACACTTTCTCTCCGGATTGGAAGCGTATGTCGCACACCTTCAAGTTTTACTTGCTTCCCATTAATGTTTGAAAATATTAAACCCTTAAATATTCTTTGGTTCATTTTTTCTATTATGTTCAGCCCGACTTTTCTACCCTCATTATTACAGTCTTTGGCATAATTAATTACTTTTTAAGAAGGTAATACTGTCTCTAATGGAACTACTACATACATACCATATACTAAGTAAAAAACATCTTTCATAATATTATCTAAGGGGTGGTTTGGTAAGCTTAGAGGACCTTCTACTAGAAATTTTACCTCTTAGCGGCCGAACCTTGCAATGTCTTAATCGTGCAATCAATTTTAGTGACTTCAAATTTCACAGTAGCCTGTTCGTGTAAAGGTATTGAATTTTTTTGTTCGATGCCTTGCTTTTGTCAGAAATTGGCAATTTAAACATTTTGGAATTAAGTTTTATCTCAAAATAGGTTTTGAGATATGGTTTTTTTACATAGTCCCTCCTAGCAAGACATACATATTTGAAGAAAAAAAATTGGCTATGAGATTCAACCTTATTTCTTGGTAAAATTCTAGTTAGAACATAGTATCGATAAGAGCTCACCAATTCGTGTTTGTGTCTAAATATTTCAATTAGGTCATGTTGTTTTTAGGGGATTCAGATACCTCTGTTATGAATTATCACTCTTTTAGTATAACCCATGACTTCATCTCTGTGTACGGCAAGGTAGTTGGGGAGTCAGCCAAAGAATTATCGTCCTAGGGATATGTTCAAAGTCTACTTCTTCAAATTCACTTACTAAGTTCTTTTGAACTTTCAAACAATGTATGATGTTGTCCTTACGTACTTTCATTTATCCGAGGGACAAATTTACTAGTGAATTGATGAGAAATTTCACCCTTTCTAGCACCCCATATCTGATATAGCCATAGTCTCGAGATCACAGCTCTATATTTGGCCTCATTATTAATAGTTTAAAGCCTGAATTATATGGTTTGGTTCATGTCCTATCTCAAAAGGGTAATCAACTAAATACTAGCCCCACAGCCTGAAGAGCTTGACCCATCATATGTCTAGAATGTCCATGATGTAGGTAAGTGTGCATAACTATACAAAGGCTTATGATAGTGAAATTTAGTTAAAAATTGGTTAAAACATGACGTTTTATATATGTTATTGGTTCAATATATATATATATTTTAGCATAACTCTAGAGACCAGTGAGTTAGGCACCCGATACATATGGTCTCTACAACACGGCTTGAAGGGGAAACAAGTTCGAACACCGATATAGTGACTTTGGAAGTAAAATCTCATTTTTTTTACTATCAATAATAAGGTGATAGCTAGTTATTTAAACTATAAATACACTATCTATGCGTGTAAAAGACTTTTTATCACATAGTAAATAGGTCTCAAGCTCTTCTACACTTCTCTTACTAGTACGACAATAACAACATAATTTGAGACGACTATGTAGATATAAAGTGTTTTGCATGGAAAATATTTTGACAAAACTTCGAGAAATGATAAGTATTCTTTGATCTTATAGAAGTCTTGGCATATTCTTCAGTCTACTGGTAATGATGAGCTTTTTTAAATACTTGAGAGAAAGGAGAACAACACTGTTTGAAAATTACAATATGAACCTATTCAAAGTTGCCAACCTTTCAGGTAGTATATGGATTTTCTTGATTGATCAACGAGGCTTTATGAATGTTAATACTTCCAATTATGATGGATCTACTTCTATACCTCTCTCACTGACTCTATAACCCAAGAACTTACATGAGCAATTGACACACTTCTCTAGGTTTAACTTCAAGTTTATCTGGTAAGTGCCCCCCAAGCATGCCCTTATAACAATAATTACCTCGGTTAGTAATAAAAATGGTAAATTATTAATCTAATGGGAGAATCTGTATTATGATTGTAGTATGAGTACACACCCATAAATATCAAGAGCTTATTGTTCAAAGTCAAATATACTAGTTGGTATTACATTGGCACTAGGAAAATATCTTAGAAACATATCATATGCAAGGCAATGAAATCCACACACATACATTACTTGTCCTTCTTTTTCTAAATTAACATAAAATTGACAGTCCAGGTTCGGTATGTGAAATCTCAGATATGTTGAAACTTAGATAATCGGTATACATTGTCTATAATAATCTCTGATTTTTCAATAGTGAAAGCTCTTCGTTTTGGTATGATGGGTCAGGCATTTTGATTGATTGATAGTTTATGACATATGATGTATGAAGGTAATCTTGTAACATTTTATGATTTCTAAACAAATACATTTAAATTGTTAGTTAATTAATATAGCAATATAGTCCGAAAACTATTTGAAAGAATTACATTCATCTTTAGACTTTTGCCCCAAGAAATCTTCAATACCTTGTTAGGGATTACCATGTTTGGGGCCTAGCAAAGGTCATTGCGTCACTCAACATCAAGCGAGACCCCATCTGATTTCTATTTCTTTTTCAAGGTAATAGAGGCAGCATACCACTCCATAGCAATCCTCTAGTATCCATTTATGACTCATACTTTACCAAATATTATATAACAAAGATATTAATGTAGGGTGGAAATAATCGCATACATCTCATCGAGCCATGACTGACCTTCAATAATGTTATAAGTAGTAGGTATTTCAACCAGCATAAATAGGGTATTTGCAGTTTTTTTAACTCTGTATGCTTATATAAACATCAGTCTTCAATTCATCCAAAATTTTGGCATCCTCTTATAAGTAACCAATTATGGTCCTATCAGTATTTTGGCATATTGGTGGGTTCTTCATTCTATTAAGCTTAAGCGTGCTTTTAAAATTTATGTAAGCCCAACTACCTCCTTACTTTAATATTAGCAATGCAATCGGTGATTGGAACCACTATGGGTTAAGGCCATCCTTCGGAGATCGTCGTAATTAAAAGTAATTGGTAAAAAGCTTAGTGAAGTTGAATCAAGGATTGTCCATGGCACTGATATTTAAATTCTTATGCGTGCATCTTCCTAGATTATTTGTGTCTCAAATAGTTTGCCACCCTCATGAGTGGTCATCACTTTATCTTGGTATGCGTCAAAATTCATATAACCCTCTTATTAGAGTTCGACCATTATTTCAAGGAGGTTTTGGGTAATCATAGTACATTCTTCTTTAGGCTGAGTGGTTAGGGCCTCGATTTTTTATGTCTCACGCTTAGGTTTAAACTTAATTTCCTTACAAACCCCAGAAGCCCGATCTTTGACAAACTCCATCATTTTTCCATGCTCAATAAGATTTTCAGTCTTCCTTTTAAAACCTTTCACTCTCGAGTGTAATAATTGGTGTTATTGAGATATTTATAGAACTTATTAGCATTTATTTCTTATTTTAGTGTAAGCATAGGTAACGAATTTCAGAAGTGTATAAATTTTTTGTCCTTCTGGTAGATTGTAGATATACTTTATGTTAGTTTGACCTTATTGTTATAGGTTTCATCATTATTATACGAAACTCATAGTTTTGTATGATTTTTTATCCGGTGTCATCGGTCATTTCACTTAGTCTGACCTCTCACTAGAGGATTCCTCTCTAGTGGTCCTAAAGGCTGCATCGGGTAGGTACTGAAATGGTCGGGTTTAACTGATTAATCAATTGAAAGCGAGAAAGTCTCTAGCCAACAGAAGGGGTCAGGTTGTAAGTTAACATTTTTTACCTCAAAATAGGGTTCAAGTGGGTAGATTTTGATGGATCTGTATGACCCATAAACGCACAATCCCCTCGACCTTGATCTACTATTTCTCAAAATAATAGATTATTCTTCATCATTACGTTTTCTATAAATAACCTAAAAGTATCTATTACATGAAATAAGCACATATCGCAACCTCATGATAATTCTCAAGGTTATTATTCATTTTACAAAATACTGAGTGTAATCCCTGAGGCTCTCATTCGAGTCATGCTTTCTAGTATATTATATATTATTCATCCCCTTTAATAAATTTAATTCTAACAAATATTCGATGAAGCAAGATGGTAACGCTTCAAATCTACAGAACAACCCATGAAGTAATTCATTGAACCAGTTAAGTGTACTTCATTTGAATTTCATAGAAAATATTATGCAAAGCAAACGGTCGCCCCCGTCAAAGCTTAATATTACATTTATGAATTTTTCAGTGTAATGGTTTCGACCTTTGGATTCGTCGTACTTATCCATATTGTATTGATTAACCTTTTGAGGAACTTTTCTATCAAAAATATATAGTTTCAAAAGGGACTTGGTCATACTCGGCCTCTAAATATACGATTAATCATCAGTGTCATCATTTTGTCTTAAATGCTAAGTTGAACCTTAGTAGATTTATTGATACTACTCGCTACGACTTGGGTAGTTAGGATTTGGATGGTAAGGAGGTTGTCCATAAGGGTTTAGATAATATTGTTTGAGCTATAAGGCTCCCCCTCCCCCTCCGCCCAAAACTATCATTAAAGAGGTTATTAAAAATATTCATGAGTAGTCTACGTTGAGGGATGCATGAGATGTTGTTAAGGTCACACATGAGGCATCATAGGTTGGGGAAATGCTAGATATGTTGTTATTCAGCTACTCTTGGAGGTCGTACCTGAGGTGGTTCTTCTGGTGATGATGGAACTTGGTGATGCTTTACAACCAATATTCGGCTGGGAGCCCTATTCTAGTGATGACGATCCTTTGCAGATGGGCTAATGTGTATCTTGAGGGATGAACATTAGTCCAACACTTTAGTATTGAGATCTAATAACCCAATAATGGTTATGGTTCACTATAATAGAACATCAGAATCTAGTATATAGTAAGACATATAGGCTAATTAAGTAAAGAGAGTAGAGTTTTGGACATGTAAGATAAAAAAAAGTTAATTGAGAAACCTATAGATATCTTAGTTAGTTATATTCATTAACTATAAAGGGGTCCAATTAAACCTTAATCAGTTTATCATGAACAACTGAATATTTTCCGCAACTTTAGTTTTAGTTTTAGCTTTTTTTCTCTTTCTCTACAGGTTTGTTTTGGCTTCTCCATCAAGGTATACGCGTATTATCATCCATGAAGAATTTTATACACAATGAGCCTAGTTGTGGGAAGACCATCGCCTACAAATCACCGATCTCAATAAATCGTATTTATCGCTTTCATACTAACTCTCTAATCGCATGAATAGAAGATGCATAATGGTAAATACCAATCTTCTATTATATATATATATATATATATATCCATATGAGTGAATAATATCATAAGACGGTCATATTCATAAATAACTATATATATATATCATAATATCCTATGGTTTTACTATGCCCATATTTCAATATAAATGGAGCTCATTGACAAGTTTAAATATTTTGTCACTGAAGAGAGGTGTGGCAGCTTAATGAATGATATCATTATTCAACCTTTTTGTTTATATAGTTAAAATATGCGGTAGTTCCTTATTAACCAAATTTATGGGAATGTAAGTATTAAAATTAGTACATTAAATCTTAAACATAATGAAAGTATTGTTTAAGAGTGTTATACATTTAAGTACACATAGTACAAGCAAATCCTTACATACCTTGCTTTGGGAATTGGAGTCTGATACAATTATAATTATCTCTATTTTACATTCTATTTTATAATAAAAAATTGAGAAAGTACAATAATTTTAAGGGTATATCGTTTGGGGTAAATATTCAATTAACAACCTTAGTTCTGGAAAGAATCATAAATTATTTGTTTAGATTCAAACGATAAGGATTTCGTCATTCATTATTGATCATATTTTTATTCCCTTTTATGAATCAATGTTCAAATTCCCACTTAATATTAAGAAATTTCTTATGAAGGATAAACTCAACATCCTCAAGAGAATTGTGCAAAACTAAGTTAATACAATATATTCCAGTTTCAGAATTTGTAATATCATGAAGAATTTTACAAGAACATTAAGATCATCTCGTGTAATAAATAATTGAGTTTTTTTACTCTTGCAACGCTATAAATAATTCTACAAGAACATTAAGATCATTTGTGGTGGGAAAAAAATCCAATTTTCACCTCTATAACACTATAAATAGTCCCATAAAAACTGTATAAATGTTATGATGTAAAATGAGAATTCAGTTTAAGCTCTCATACGATCACATTCAGATATCCAATGTTTAATCATTATTGTAAGAAGAATGAAAATTGATATAATATATTTCAGTAAGATATTCAGAAGGTCTTACATATAATAGGTTTTATTAGTGTGAAAAAATTGACATTTTAAATGAATATTTTATATTTTTCAAATGAATCTTTTAAGAAAATTATTGCACATCTTGCACACTTCATATATTAAACTTCATTAAATGAATTTAGGATCGAGCATTTCTCAATGATAACATTAACAAAAACTTGATATATTAATTACAACTTAATAACTCTATTAATTAAGAATTATAAGTTGTAATAACCGGTTCATAAAACGATTAATTGGTCTGTAACAATGATATTCAGATATAATAGAGATAATAATTTAAAGTAATAAAAAATTATTTATGATATTCAATTTAGGTGTCTCAATAGTTGTATCATGATGCATCAAAGTGGAAATCTTATTTGGTCTTAAGATTAACTTAGTAGAAAATTATGAAACTTATAAATTTAGTGAGAGTGGATTAAGATTTTGAATTACTTATTTTTTTAATTACCGCACACAATAATTTGTTGCATACCCTCAAAAAATTTATATTCATGAAATTAAGTTTGAAATTTCTAAATGAGGTGTCTTATCTATTAAAAAAATAAAAAATCATGAGGATCACTCTTGATAATTTTATGGGCTTATCACAAAGATATACATCGATTGCATGCTAAAACATTATGGTGTAGACATGACAAACCTCTGATTTTCTTGAAGGGATTTGAGATATGTTTTCTCAATCAATGTCTCAAGATAATTTTGAAATTTATGAGATACAAAAATATTTCTTATGTTTTGGCAATTGAAATCTTGATGTATGATGAGGTTAATTCAGTATAAGGTATATAATTCAGATCTTAAGTAAATACTTAAGTATTCAAGGGATGGACGCTGTAAAATGGGACTTAAATAATCCAATATTCGGTATTCACCATCACATAATAACATTAAAAAATTTTAGGAAAATAAGGATATCATTTAAGTCCATGAATTTATCGGTTAATGGGATGTTAAATCAAAATCTCTGATTTTGACTTGCACATTTATGGAAATAAAAATTTAGCACACTTAATAATATCCAATACAAATATATTTAGTTCATTATAATCAAGGCAATAAGAATACACAAATTAAAACAAACTTCTTTCATTCAATTGAGATTATAGTAAAGTATAGTGATTCATCTTTCTATTTTTTCATCTCCCTCTACTAAGACTTTATCACCCAATGTCTTTCATGAATACAATATTTATATGTGCATCCTTGATATATAGTTACCATTTCTCAGATTTCCATTTAGTTTTCAGGTTTTATTATTTTAGATTGTATGACTATAATAACTTGAATGATATAATAATTCAATTATGCTCTTATTCCTTAATATTGAGAAATATTAATTTAGTTAAGTAGGGTGAGTCGGTATGTGTTGATTACAGAGTCGTGTCTTACTTCCATGTTACACTCCATGAGAAGTCAAGACTCATTAAGGTGGTAGTTATCAATACATTTATTATATAAGAATTATACAAATGTAAAACATGATGGAACCTCTTTAGTTCATTGTTGATTATCATCTAACATGAATAGACATCCATACATTATATGTGAAAAACAATATTTCATACTACACTATTTAGATAGATACAATTCTGTATACATGAATGATCAAGTGAGAGATTTTAAGGAAATTTTAGATTTAGAATGCCTCACCATGTGTGAATACAAAGTATTTAAACTTGTTGGTATAAGTCCAATTAGACAAAATAATCAATAATTGGAAAATCTGACTTACATACAGTGGCGTAGCCAGGATTCAAACATAATGGTGTCATAGATTTTCTGATTATATGTATATATATATATATATTAAAATAAATTAAAATAAGATAAAAAATGGTTCTAATAAATATGGTTTATATTAAAATCCCAACTATTGAATTGTCATTGTTATGGCATAATATACGTTACACAAATAACTAAAATATGAGTAAGAAAACCTAAAATAAAACATAAATCTAAGTTAACTTTACTTGTACTTCCTCTTACTCATAGCTTTGGTGTTACTAATCGTAGTAAATACCTTTTTTTCAAAAATGTCACCAAACAATCATTAAGCCATGGATCGTTCATTCTATTTCTCAACTCATTCGCATAATTTAAATCTGAAAAAACTCACTCAACACTCGTCGTTGTTACAGGTAAAACCAAAGCCAACTTTAAAAGCTCATAAGCCCAGTCAAGATTTTATGATTTTTTGTATTCACAATAATCCTAGAAAGTTCTGCAAGTCCTTTCATCTTGTATCTCTCATCCAGTTAACTTCAGTAATTAAATTAGAGACATTTTTATTTTCTCTATTATATTTAAGAGCTGTTTTAAAATATATATGCATTTTATAATGACAAACATAAAAACTCAATCAACAATAAAATTTGAACTTAGCAAAGTTAAATAAAAATTATGATTTATGCAAGTCTATTTTCTTTTAAAGTTATCTCTACAGCTCTCTATCTTAAGAAAAAACAGAGATCAACCAATATTATTCTTGAATAATAACATAAGACATGTAGCAAAGCTTCTAGCTGGACCATTAAAGCTCCAAAAGTTAGTGTTATCCTCCTCGTTGTCTAATTAGAAATCTTCAGGTAGAAACCCTTGTCGGAATTCAGCACACGCAGTTATCACAAAACAGCTCTTATAATCCTTCAAGTTTTCTCTTATGTTTTGTTGCACTAAATTATGGCATCCCCGTTAGCACGCTTCTGTTTACTTCCAACAATTTGCTTTCAAAAAACGATATAAAATAATATTGCTTGCACTAAGTTATGTTTTTCTTACGAATACTATCAAATTTATATAAATTTATATAATCAATGTATTTATTAATATTAAAAAATTATTATATAATTTTTTTTAAATTAATATATTTATTTATATTAAAATAATATAAATTGATATTATATATACATTATAAATAGTATTGAATAATTATGATATAATTTAAATTATAGTTATACATAAATAAAATAATATAGATTTGTATTATAGTTATACATAATTAAAAAAGTAAATATGATATAGTCTCAAACTATAGTTATGCTTTAATTCTATAGGAAATACATATAGATATAAAAAGTTATTAATCTTCAATTGTTGAGTTTCAGTTAGATTAATTATGTAGGAAATAATATAAAAACCTATTGATGAGTGTCAAACCTGTTTCGAGTGGGTTCCTGACCTTCTTCTTTAACAGCTAGACTAAGGGCACCATTGCTCATTTATGTACTAAATATATATTTTAAGGAATCGGGTGGGTTCCTGGGCACCCACATGACCCACATGGCTCCGTCTATACTTACATATAATAATAAAAAATATTATTATTAAGTCTCATGAAGTATGTAAAATGTAAATACTAATTGTATATAATTGGTATCATGAGGGATGATAGTCTAACAGTATATGAGTGGCTTGTAATAACTCAATACCCCTCATGAGCTATAACATTAGAGGATATCGAATAGTAAAACCTAAAAAAGTACTTAAGTAAAAAGAATGAAAATTTGGACAAATTAGCTAAAAAGATTAATTGAAAGACATATAAATAATTTAGTGAATTATATTAAGTAATAGTAAATATGTCCAAATAAATCTCAATTTAGTTTATCATAAATAACTGAATCTCTTTATCGTTTTAGTTTTACTTTTCTTTCTTCTTATTTATTTATTTTCTACGGGTTTTCTTCGTTTTTTATGTTTTAGGATAAAACTTGTGTGCAACTAACCTAACTGTGAAATGATGATTACTTAAAAATTACTGGTCTCAATCAATCAAATTTTTATTATTTTTACAGTAACTCTTCAATCACATGATTTGAATATGAATAATTTTAAATATCAATCTTGTTCCTATACGTATTTTTATTTATATGAATAGTTAAGATTTTGAGAAATTAAGACTTAAATAATTAATGACTTTAAAGTAAACATTTGTTAATCTATTGAGAAACATTTGTATATTTTAGTAAGAGAAACTCTATAAGGTTTTCTTTTTCAAAAAAAGCTTAGAAAGTTAAGCCATTTTTTCATTCTTTCCTTTTTACATCCAATGTCTTTTCACCTCATTACCAAAAACATCATTGTGGTTGCATTTTTTGCTCTTTTTTTTGCTTTTCTCCTCTATTCATATCGTATGGTTGAGAGAAAATGACAAGTAATCATGTTCTTCTTTTTACCTATTCATCTCCCAGTTTTCACGCCTTTGACTTTTATCAATTGTATATAGGATCTGAATATGTGTTTCTGTTGTTTATTTATGAGCCAGCTGCTTCGGTTCTTTCCATGACGATGTTGTTTGCTTAACGTATATGTATTAAAAACTTTGTTGATGGTCTTTTTGTTGCTAATTTTTTTTATTGATGACCTTCTTACCCCTAAGGATGCAGTGCTTCAGACGCCGTCTCGTAGTTCAATTTTTATTCAAAGTTCCTTGTCTTCTTTGTATTTATTCTTAGAAATGTAAGACTTATACAATTAAGGATTTTGTTTGTTAAACTTTGTTTTTTATATAATATTGGTTGTAAAACTTTGTTTTTTGTTCTAGTATTAGCTTGGTACGCTAATTTATCTTTCAATTTCTTAGTTTTGTATCAGACCTACATTGGTTATAGAAAAATACGCCAAACATAGACTAAAAACTCGACAAGTCCCTCATATTTACGACTTGTCTCACGGTAGTTCTCATTTTTTAGTTGTGTAATAATCGGATCTCTAACATTATAAAAAATGTAAAAAAGAAAATTGTTTCTCCAACCCTTTTTTGGCCATGTTTACCCTTTGACCTTTCACTTCAGCTTCTAGATCAACTTTCACGTAGGACGCGGTAAATAATTAAAAAAATATTTATTATTTAAATTGTTTCATTATCTAACTCAATCAATTTAATAACCCAGTGCACTCGATAACCCGATTTGGCTCACCAAATAACCCAGCCCACTCAATAACCCAATCCAGCTCATCTAATAACACAATCCATTTAATTAAAAAAATTAATTAATTTTAGTGAGTTACAATCCCCCGTTATTAAGCTCATGCTATTGTTAGTATTGTATTCATATATATACCAATACTTACTCTTAATCGATGTGGGATTATATAGTTTGTTAAATAATTGTGAAATCTAAGCACTTTTATTATCCTCAAATCTCATGCTATAATAGAGAACCATGTTTATCTCCTAACTCAAATAAGGATCATGTACACCACTCATAACCTTCAACTTATTTGAACCACTTTACTTTTTTTTTTCTCCCTATAAATATTGCTTCTTCATTCTCAGTCATGGCGACATCCCTTGTTTCAATCGGTAACAACATCACAATCAAGAAAATGTACTTTTATATTGTTCTTGAAAGGGGATAACTATATGATATACTATATCATATTGGAAATTAAATCCTAGTATATGAAATAACTAATTAGATAGAACATGAACTAAAAAAACTCAAATTTTTACATCATCAAAATATTACAAAATAGTTCTTGTCTTACATGGTAGGTTCAACCACCCAAACCCAGTTCAAGAATGAAAGTTTAAAAAGCATGAAAAATTATAATTTTTAATCTAAACTCCCACCAAGTTGTTATTCTTTACGCTAATATAAAATTAAAGATATTAAAATAACCATAATTATACTAAATTATAATATATAGTAGAAACCCATATAGTTGATAGAATGATGAATGAGAAACAAAAGTTAAAACATTTTTTAAATGACAAAACTGATGGACATAAAATGAGAAATAAAGGTAAAAAATTAATAATTCAACGATCGAAATGGTATTTATGTATAAATCTGAACAAAAACGTTAAATGCGATAGAAATGGCGATATGAACCACGAATTTAAAGAGAAAAGAAATTCACAATAGTGATGGACCTATTTTCAGACAAAAAGAAGTAAAAAGTGAAGACTTACCTAATATTGTCTTCATTACTTTCGAAACTCTTTCACACCAAAACAAACAGAGCCTTTTCATATTTACACGAGTTTTGCTTGTTTCAATCTTCTTATATCGTTTGAGTTTTGGATACGTTGATTTGTCAAGTAAAACAAAAAAGAATGAATAAACTCATAGCATTTATACCTTCCATGACAAAAAGTGTTACTGAAATGGTGTAAGGTAATAGGCAAGGATAAAATTTAATTTATCCAACTGAGTCAAGCTAGTAATGAAGGTCATTTAACTCCTTAATATGGATATAACCACTAACCAAATGTTAACTATATGATACATCCGCATCGAGACATTCGCAAATCATAATCAAACTAAGTACACAAATGATTATTAATACATTAGTAATATGACAATCGTATGACAATCAAATACGAATCATTGATAAATATAAGATACCCTAACATTTCGACATTGACATATCATAACTAAGCTGACAACCTAATACTAATCACGCCGCGTTGCAAAAAAAATCAAACATTGTGGCATTGTTTTTGGTTGGTTTGTTCACACATACCGGATAGGAAAAATGCTTAGATTTCACAATTTTCAGCAAACTTATGATAACAATACTAACAATAGCACGCACTCAATAATGGGGACTGTAACTCACTAAAATTTAATTTAGAATTTTTAATTAAAATAGGTTGGATTATTAGGTTGGCTGAATTAGGTTATTGAGTAGACTATGTAATTTGGTGGACTGGACGGATTATTGTGTGAACCGGATTATTAAGCGTGCCAAATGTAATAATAAAATTTATTAAATAATTAATATTAAAATTTTAATTATTTAACCCGTCTATATTAACCTCTTAGATACAATTAGAGTAAAAAAATCTTATTTATTGGGTTTATTTTATAATGTTACAACTTATTTATTACAAAAACAAATATAACTGACATGTCATAAATGACAAACATGAAAAATTTATCTATTTTTCCCACTCCCGAACATACGTACAGTTTTATTTATTTAAATTTAATGTTTTTATAACCAAAAAAATATTTGTATGTTTCTATTTCGTATTTTTATGGAATACATAAATAGAAATAAAAAAAATTGGGAATTGCTAAAAAAATGGCCAAAACTACTCAGTGAAGTCACTTGTTTCTATTTTTCAATATTTACAAATTTGTCACTAGGCAAAAAACCCAAAAAACCTTTGAAAGTCTAATTAATTACAACCCACGCCATTGAGCACTTCTAACTACTCCATGAAGTTGCAAACACAATTTCAAACATCCACCATAATCATCTTCTCCAAACTACCTAAAACCTCCAAAGTCAACAACCCATTTACTCATTTTTTTAAAACCTCCAAACCTTCAAAACATGTTCGGATGAGAGTCGGAACCACTTCCCATCCAGAGCACTATGGATGTCGAGGAGTTACATTGCTTACTCTCCTCTTATTTTTGCGAAAATCAGATGTTTCGAAAAAACCCATTTTTTTTGTTCGTCGCCACGCGTTGGCGTGGTTGGTGGATCGTACACCATGAGTTTGGCGCACGTTATCATCACCACGCCAACGAATGGCGTGGTCACCCTTTCTTTCGCAACATATGTGGCGTAATGAAGATGTTCGGCGCCACACTCATGGCGAAATCCCGTTAACTAATCTGGAATGCTGGTTCAATTGGTTTAACTACTTCTTATGTATTGCAGGATGTTACAAAATGTGAAATTTTGCTTGTTTCGGACTACGCTCATCATTTCACCACTCACGACGAGTATAGCTTAGACACCGAGTGGGTAAAAACCACGGGTGAGTCGTTAGGTTTTTCGATTAACATAGCGTCTAAGGAAATGAGGAGAAGAGGGAGAACATCGAGAATAGATTAACTAGATGATTGTAATGAATGAATGTAAACTTTGGATGTTTTTTGTTTGGATGTTTATCTTAAAAACAATAACACTTAAACTTCTTAATATGTCGATTGCATTAAAATATTACACTTTAATCAAAAGCATTGCATAATTAGAAATGCATAAGAAAATACCTTAAAACAAATGATAGATAAACTAACCCTAAGTTAGCATTGCACACTTAGTTTTATGGAGATGGATAGTTCCATCCATACTCAAAGCGTTTCTCGAATGAATATTTCTCTTCCTCACTACTTCCTTCGGGAATTGAGTTAGTATCAACGGCGCTGGCTATTGCGTCGGCTATTTCTTGCTCCATTTGTTGCATCGCATATGACACCATCTCCTACGTAATTGTACTTTGGAATCCCATGTTGAATACATTTCAGACTTTGCTTCGGACTTCGTAAGCCACTAACTCAATCTGTATAGTCATTGTTTTAAGATAAGCTAACCTATCGAACACTTCTTCGCGTCCGCGTGGTCGGGGCATTAAACATCCTGGACACGATGCCTCCCTACCGTAGTTGAAGAACATTCTGCACAAAACCGCATCGATGAAACCAGGAATCTCCTCTTGCATCGTACCTATGACAAAGTCAAATGCGCTTGAGGTTTGCATCTTCGTGCACATTCCAGCCTGAATCATCCATTGTTATAACTTAAATGTTTAGTTTCATATTCAGATTCTAGTATTTATAGACTCGAAGTCGGTGGTTCAATTCTAAAATAATTAGCGGGAAAGGGTGTTTTTGTTCCCGCGTAAAACTTTTTGAGGTGGGAAACCTTCACTCTATTTGTTTTTTCCCGTCGGGGTACCTACTCTAATTTGTTATAGCAAGATACAAAAATACAATATTATAATATCAAACAAAAAGGAAAAAGTATCATACATGAACCGAAACATCAAAATACAGAAAATAGTATCGTACATCAACCATCAACGAGAGCACCAAAATATAGAAAACGGTATCATATAATCCGAAACCCAAAATGATACGTTTGATACATAATATAAATAAAATGATCTCACAGCAAGGTAATATTAACAACATTACATAGTGGAAATATAATTTCTTAGTTGAAATCGTATATTCCGTTCTCTAGAATAGGTCTGAAGTTCGCAATCTCATCTTCTATCTCAGCAACCCTACTTTCGAGATATTCCAACATATATCCAGTAACGAAATCTGCCCTAAACAGGTTCCACTCAACAAACTTCACGACCTGAAGCAACCGATGGTCTTCGTTCATACAAAAGTCCATACCTAACTCCATAACCTGAAAATAGAAACGCAAATGTGAAGGCGTACTTGAAAATACTAAAACTCACTTGGAAATCTGTTTTTCTAACAAAAATAGCATAAACACATGTAATAGACACCAAAAAACAATATTAAACCGGTCCCGGGTCATTCCGGTGACCGGAGCATCCAGCGCCATCACTGTGGCGTGGGTATAAAGGTGTATGCCATAACTGAGGCGTACACCCTTATACCTACGCCACAGTGATGGCGTGGGGCAGAGTCACTAAGCCACTCGGGTGGCGTAGGGACCCTGTTCTTCGCCCCCGTGTGGTGAAGAACACTTTCGGCATGGCAGAAGCTTCAAGCTTCTGACAGATCCTTCCAACAGTCCTAAAACCCTTAAAACTACACTACTAGCCTAACTAAACCTAACTAAACTATCTAACAACAACGAAATCAACATACAGTAGATTGTTTCGATTCCGATTCGACGGATTTCCTCGTTGGTGGGTGGTGGTGCGTTCCGGTGACGAAGTCGGCTTCGGTGGGTGGTGGGTTTGTTCGGTTATTGAGGGTTTGGGCTGGGTTTTGAGGTGAAGAGAGAGAAGAGAGGTGAAGAGTGAGAAGAGATGGGTTTGGGTTTTGTTACTGAGGGTTTGGGTAGTTTAGGGTAGATTGAAGGGATAAAGTTAGGTTTATTTTAGGTTAGATTTAAGTTCGGGTTAGTTTAGGTTAGATTTAGGATTAATTTTTTGTTTTAATTTTAGTTATAATTTTAGTTATAATTTTTTAAGTTTTTAGAGAGAAGGTGGAGCAAAGTTAGAGAATTTAGGTTTTTTTTGAAATTATGATAACTTCGCCGCAATAAATTTGAAATCGACAAACAAAATATAGTTTTTTAAAAAAATTAATAATTTTGACTTTTTTTTTAGCAATTTCCAAAAAGTTAGCGTTCGAAAACCATAATATAATGTGTTGAAAGTTTGGAACAAACTTTCTTTTTGGAATTTTCAATGTATCATGTACGAAAAAAGGGCTGGCTCATACTTTTCACGCAAAGTAAAGTCCATAACGAATGGAAACGCGTGGGGCTTCTAGACCCAACCTCTTTGGAGTTTTGTAAGCTTGTCCTACTTTTTGTTTCTGGGGGAATGGCTGGTCAAATAACGTCCACCAAATATTTATTTTAATATAAAAAAAGCTTGCATTACACGTGTCGGTTGATAAGAAAAGCAATCACCCGTTCTTTGACACGTGTCGGTTGACAGAAAAGTAATCAGCCACTTTTTGACACGTATAAAATGATTAGGTATCTTTTCGAATCATGTTCCTGTACACTC
The DNA here is from genome assembly GCA_036936605.1 of Limnanthes douglasii subsp. nivea. NCBI lineage: Eukaryota > Viridiplantae > Streptophyta > Magnoliopsida > Brassicales > Limnanthaceae > Limnanthes > Limnanthes douglasii. The sequence goes on from JAUPFV010000001.1 coordinate 33,967,790, forward strand.
GAAAGATCTAGACGTTTCAGTTTGTTTTCTATTGTGCGTGTTTTATTATCATTATTGAGTAGTCGAGTCGGTCACATGTTATTCATGATTTAACACTTTGTACCGAGTTAATTTAAATTTCGAATGAGAGATCCGCCGTATATACGTTTGGAAGAGGCTGACCCGTGCCATGTCCCGGTTAGCATAAATCTATACGTTTATTTTAATTCATGCTAATATTATTAAAAAAATGAGTTTTTTTTTACTATATCATAGTGATAACGTTTTATTATTATTTGTAATTAATATTGAATGAAAACATTGTTCTATATATATAATTATTTAATAATATTATTGTGGTCATTTTTAAAAACTATACATTTTAACTTTTTTTTAAAAGAATAAACTCAAATCAATATTAACAATTTTTTTTATTAGTTTATCTCAAATATACTATTTTATAGGTTAGATTGATGGTTTTGAATATCTCAATTTTACATTTCAAAATATAATAAGGGATAATTTTTTTAGACATTTGGATAGGTAGTTTATCGTTGTCTTGTATCAGAAATAGGCTTTATATCCTTATACAAATCATATCAACCATCGAATAAGATTGTAAGCAAAATAAAAAATAAAAAATTTCATGATGTTTTTCACCATGATAATGGTGTAGAAGAATATGTTTCTTTACGGTACAATTTTTTTTGAACTTATAATATTTTTGGTGCAAAACTAGACATTTTACTTGAATTATTAACACATAGCATGCGAAATTAGGATTGTTAAATTGTAGAATATGTATTATTTAAAGTGTTAAACATAAATAACTTATCTCACAATTATCATATTTCACAATTGGCATCGAAATTCACAAAAGTCTAGTGAGTTTCGTATATTTGTTGCCACATTGACCCGAACTATGACGAATTTGAAAATAAAATCATCTAGGTGTTGACGAATTTTATACCATAGTTCGCCATATCAATTGACAAATTCGCATGCTAATTTCATCATAACGGTGACATATAAAACTAACTATTTCACCAATAAACTAGCGAATTATTATCGGCCACTCTAACCACCGGTATGTTAGTTTTGTTAGAACTCATATTTTATTTTCCTGACGTGGTAGCAAGATTTACACGAAATATTGATTTTAGATGTTTGTTCTTATCATTTTCTAACGTATATCAAGAATACAAAATGTATAATATTGTTTGCAAAATCGAAGTAATTATAAATTTGAAACCTTATATAAATATATGAAAAACTAGTAGTACTATTGATGCAAAACTAATGAGAAATAACATATACGAAACCTGACTTACTTATTTTACCACAATGTCAACGAATATTATATGTCATTCCAAACACCGATCTGTTGGTTTTGGTATGTATCATATGTTGTTTTTATTTCATGGTAACAAGATTTAATTTTAATATTGACTCTGATGAGGGAGAAATTCGCCGATCCAAGCGATAGGGGTAGAAACGCGATAAATAGTAGTTGATGTAATCATTAGAATAATGGAAGTTCTTTAGGGACCAATATGTAAAGGTAAAATAGTAGAGGGGGCCTCATCGATATGTGATGAATGGCCCACTAAGAGCTTAAATGGGTCCTCCTTATTTTAGTATAAAAGGGGTGACCCACTTGCCTAAAAAGGGATGGAATATTACTTTGGAAAAATCTAGCTCTCTCTCTCTACACTTTCTCTCTCTAGTCACATCAGGTTCAAGATCCCAAATATATTCTTTTGACAATTATTCACTCATCATTGGCGCCGTCTGTGGGAACAGTGATACCGAAAAGGAATCTTCTGTTCTTTGAAAATCACATTTTACGGGATGAATAGCGAAGTGGCGATAGAGAGAGACGGTAGAGAAGTCGTCCGAGCCGCCACTGGGTCGGAAGGCACAGGAGTTCCCGGTCGGGAGTGGAACGGCGGTCGGGATAAGCGGTCGACTTTGATTATGACCCGAAAGCAGCTCCTTGAGGACATTGCCCGGTTAGAAGAGGAACGGGAGCGGGCACTGGACGAGAAAAGGGCTCGGGAAGAGAAGGGCAAAGAGCCCGCCCTGGACGATCGGGGAGCAGCCGGTCGCGGCCAAGGTTCGCGAGTGGAGGTCCGACCTGTCAGGTACTACCGAGATTCTCCCCCCGACGACGAAGAGGCCGTCAAGACTCGTCGGAACCCAGAAAGCCGTCGGGCCATGACGTCGGACTATCCCTCAAACGATTCGTCGGGCGAGGAATACCTGCGCCGGGAGAGAGTCCAACGAATGCAAAAGAGTCGATCCCGACGCATTCGAGGGTCCAGGGTAGATCCCTCGCAGTACAAAAAGGACGGCACTAACAAGCCGACCCCTGTATCCTTTGAAAAAAAAGGAACGCACGTCGCCAGCCGCGGAGAGCGGGAAGTGTTGCCACCACTCCCTTGGCAACCAACGAACAGCCAGAACCATGGATACCGAACGAGTAGCCAATTCATCAGCCCAAGAGCCGAAGGACTCTATGGAATTAGGACCGAAGGTCTTGGAGGAGGAGCTTTCGAGCTCGGAGTCAACTGGAGGGCCTCCCCGTTATCCGATGAGATATTAGCGGGACCACTCCCGAGGCGTTTCGATATTTCCAAACTAGAAAAATACGACGGGAAAACGGATCCGGACAACCATTTGGAAGCTTTTAAGAACTTCATGCTGAGTTTCGACAACGATGACAAACTTTTATGCAGGGCATTTTCTATGATATTCAAAGATTGGGCTTCTAAATGGTACAACCGGCTGCCGCAGGGTTGCATCCGGAACTTTGGGACTTTCTGGGCGATATTTAGGCAGCACTTCGTGGGAAGTAAGAGTTTCCGCGCTAACGGAGACACTATTATGAACTGTCGACAGAAGTTAGGGGAGAGCCTAAAAAACTATACCAGGCGGTTCATTGACGCAAAGACCGATCTGGACCATTGTGAAGAGAATGTGGCCCTAACGGCGTTTCGATTAGGCCTGCTCCCGGGGCCAATGAAGCAAGCAGTCACGAAGAAGCAGGCGTTCACTTTTTCTGCATTATTGGCACAAATAGAAAAGCGGATACTGATCGAAGAAACGGAAGCTTCTGAGGTGGCGGCACAGATCCAACAGAGCGCCCAAGCATCGGTCGTGATAAAGCAGGGTTCCCGACCAGACCATGCTAGGCCAGCCCAACCGATTAGCACAATACCCCCGAGCATACCATCGGTAACTAAATCTCCCACCCCGTCCGGTCTTAGGCCAAAACAAAATGGGCAGGCAACTTCTCGACCCATGTCCAACAAATGGATACGACCGGCCTACTTCGCGGACCTCACGGAGTGCGTCTCATCAATCTACGAAAAGACCAAGAGGAGCGGGATGTACCGAAAGCCTTTTCCTATCCCGACGCCTCGGGAGCAAAGGAATAACCGCTATTGTCGTTACCACGAGGACGTCGGCCATGACACGAAGGATTGCATAGCCTTAAAGAAGGAAATACAGATGCTCATCGAGCATGGGAACCTGTTAGAGTATGTCAAGAAGGCCCAACATGCCGCGACCTCGAAAGAAGTAGTTGTCGTTCCAAAACCAGAGACAACCATGGCAATTTCGGAGGTTACTGATCATTTCGACGTTTCGATTGAATACCTTGATCCCGAGGTCAATCGTAATATCATCGGGATCATTGAGGAAGAGGCGGAAGTTAGCGTGCGTGGCCTTTGTGAACTGTTTGAGTCATCGATAAGCCTCGGAGGAGGATCTGCGACGGGAGCCCGAACTCGCTTCAAAACCAGAAGTATCTCCGACCCGACCCCGCGCTATGACGTCCCAGGGGCCAACCACAACATTGTCGGAGTTGTTGAGGAAGACGTAGAAGAACGCGTCGGAAAAGTTCAGGGTCTGCGTGATCTTTTCGAATCCTTGACCATCTTCGGGGGGATTCAATGGCGGGAATAACACATTCCTCCAGGAAAAGACACATTGTCAACTTGACTACCCAGCTGGAAGCCAGAACTTGCTTCCAAACCAGAAGCGCCCCCTCGCCAATTCTGCATTTCGATGATGACGACATGAGGGACTTAGCCGGACCTCATGAGGATGCCATCGTGATCGGGGCAGCGATCGCGGGGGAGGAGGTTCGCCGCATCTTGGTAGATACCGGGAGTTCGGCCAATATTATTTTCGCTTCAACCTTTGCCAAATTTCGAACACGACCAGTGATTGAACGATCTGACCGCACCATAGTCGGATTTACGGGGTCGGCAGCCGACGTGGTGGGAGAGTTCGAAGGCGTGGTACAGTTAGGCCGCGGTCCGTTTAAATAGGAGGTCACGGTTCTGTTTGTAGTAGTTGACGCGCCGGCCTCACATAACGCCATTTTGGGACGATCTTGGATATCGCGCATGCATGCAGTGACTTCTACAATCCATCAGTGTGTGAAGTATGTGGTCGGAAACAACGTTGGAGTAGTACGGAGCAGCCAGAAAGCGGCGCGGGAATGTTACAGAGCAGCGTTAGCACCCAAGAAATACCAAGAGATGATTCCTGCTCAAGCATAGCAATTAAGGGGGAACTCCCCAGGCTCGCAGCCAGTGGACGACCCTCGGGAGACCCCAAGCCTCTTAACGACAGACGAAGAGTGCGAGTTGCATCACTTTGCCGCTGGGAAGTATCTACGGGTCGGGGTAAATCTTTTACCGACCCTGCGGGAACGGTTACTAGACTTGCTCCGAGAAAATCTAGACTTGTTTGCGTGGTGCTCTGGAGACGTTACAAGAGTACCGGAATCCTTTGCGATTCACAAGTTGACCATAAACAGGAACGTCCGACCAATTGTACAGAAACGACGGGCTTTTTCCCCCGAAAAGGCAGAGGTGATTCTGCGGGAAGTCGAAAGAATGACCGGCGTCGGACATATTAAGGAAGCACGGTATCCCTTATGGATCTCTAACCCCGTTCTTGTCAAAAAGAAAAGCGGGAAATGGAGGATGTGTGTGGACTTTACCGACCTCAATCGGGCATGCCCGAAGGATCCCTTCCCGATGCCAAGGATCGATCAGCTCGTGGACTCAACATCAGGGAACAAGTTACTATCTTTTATGGACGCCTATGCCGGTTACAATCAGATTAAGTTACACCCCGCGGATCAGGAGAATACCGCGTTTATCACGGGTCGAGGACTATACTGCTACAACGTGATGCCCTTCGGGTTGAAGAATGCGGGCGCGACTTACCAAAGACTGGTTAACCAAACATTCGAAGGACAGATCGGGAGAAATATGGAGGTTTATATTGACGACATGTTGGTCAAAAGCGAGACCGATATGGCCCACCTTGCCGACCTCAGAGAGACCTTTGGTAACTTACGCAGAGTAAATCTTAAGCTGAACCCGGAGAAGTGTTCTTTTGGGGTTCGGTCAGGGAAGTTTTTGGGGTTCCTCGTTAGCGAGAAAGGCATCGAAGCCGACCCGATCCAGCTCCGAGCTCTGGCCGACATGACTCCTCCTCGGAGTGTGAAAGAAGTTCAGATCCTGACCGGGCGACTGGCCGCACTAAATCGGTTCATTTCCCGATCATCTGACAAATGCGCTCCGTTTTTTCAGGTCCTTCGGCAGGTCAAAAATTTTGTCTGGACCGCTGAGTGCGACAAGGCGTTCTTAGGAATCAAGGAGTAACTATCGTCCCCGAACCGTCTCACCAAGCCTTCCCCGGGCGAAATCCTTTACCTCTACATTGCAGTCACGGATTACGCGGTTAGCGCGGCTTTGATCAGCGAATCAGGGCCGGCTCCGACAGCAGTATACTATGTAAGCAAGAGCTTGCTGGACGCCGAAACTCGGTACTTGAAACTGGAAAAGATGGCGCTGGCTCTGGTAACGGCGGCGCGGAAGATGCGCTCATATTTCCAAGCACACCCCATTGTCGTCCGCACATCTTTTCCATTGAAATACATTTTTCAACGACCGGACATGTCCGGGAGAGTATCTAAGTGGTCGGTAGAGTTGGGGGATTTCGACATTGGATTTGAATCCCGAACGGCGATCAAAGGCCAGGCCCTGGCCGATTTTTTAGTCGAATTTCACTCCGAACGTCCCTAACAGGAATCGCCTTTGCAAGAGGCAGCGGGAGGCGAATGGACCATCCGCACTGATGGGGGGGCAAACATTAATGGTTGTGGGGCGGGAGTTCAAATTATAACCCCCTCGGGTTTGAGCATGCTCCAGGCCATCCGTTTTGGTTTTCACACATCGAACAACGAAGCCGAATATGAAGCAGCTTTGGCAGGATTGCGACTGGCACAGGTGTGCGGGGCGAGACAAGTACGCCTTATAAGCGACTCCAACTTTTGATAAACCAAGCCTCGGGGAGTGCGGAGGCTCGGAAAGAGCACCTGATACAGTACTTAGCGGCGCTAAGGATCATGGCCGCTTCTTTTGACAAAATCACGTACGAGCATGTCCCCCGAAGTGAAAACACGACAGCGGACTCTCTAGCGACGATTTCCTGCTCTACCAGTTATCCGTGGGTAATAGAGCAAGAAAGCCCGTCCATTGTTAAGAGGCGTGAGTTGGATAACCGACCTGAAATCACGTGCCAGGTCTCCTCGGTTGCAAATTCAGACTGGCGGCGGGGTATTATCGTTTTCTTGGCCGAGGGTCGGCTCCCCGACGATGCCGCCTCGGCACGAAAATTGCGTAACAAGGCACGAGGATACGTCCTTTTAGGGGATGTGCTGTACAAAAAATCCTTTAGCCGGCCTCTACTCCGATGTTTAGGTTTCAATGAATCCCAAATAATTTTGTCTGAACTGCATGATGGGGAGGGCGCGGCGCACTGCGGATACAAGGCTCTCATTAGAAGAATTTTTCTCGCCGGATTCTATTGGCCGACCATAACGGCTGACGCACGACTCATAGTGAAAACTTGTGATACGTGTCAAAGGTTTGGGAACGCGATCCACATGCCCGCGTCTCCCTTAGAATCAATATCCGAAGGACTACCCTTTGACCGATGGGGAATTGATCTCGTCGGCCCGTTACCAATGGCGTCGGGAGGAAGGCAAACGATTGTCGTCGCGGTAGATTACTTTTCAAAATGGGTCGAAGCTGAGCCCCTGTCCGCCACAAAGACCAATGATATAGTCAAGTTCATCTGGGCGAACATCTGTTGCAGATTCGGAGTGCCCCAACGACTAACCATGGACAACGGGCCACAATTTGACAGTGCGGAAATGAAGGCATTCTGCACCACCCATAATATTCGACAATGCTTCTCGGCACCGTTTCATCCACAAGCAAATGGCCAGGTCGAAGTAACAAACCGAACCATTCTGGATGGTCTCCGGAAGAATCTTGAGGGAAAGGCCGGAAAATGGACCGACTACTTGCAAGAAGTGCTGTGGGCTTACCGCACCACACCCCGCACGGCTACCCAAGAGTCACCTTATGCTCTAGTGTATGGCATGGACGCGGTCACCCCCGCGGAATCCATTTTCCCTTCTTTCAGGGTCGGAACTTATCAGGCGGAGACGAATGACGACAACCGACGGCTAGAGCTCGGCCTCATTGACGAGAAGCGCCACCGCGCCCATTTGAACTCTTTACACTACCAGACTTTAATGAGAAGCCGGTATGCCACCAAGGTCCGTCGTCGGGAGTTTAAGGTCGGTGATAAGGTTCTGCGACGGGTGTTTCTACACACAAAGGACAAGAGCCTCGGGAAACTCGCACCAAACTGGGAGGGACCCTATGAAATAGTCGAGAAAATCAGGAGCGGGACGTACCGCCTACAGAACCGGCTCAGACAACTCCTAAGGTTACCGTGGAATATCGAGCATTTGAAATTATATCTAGAATAGTTTGTAATTTATGGTATATTTCGCATTATTTTTTGTTTTTAGTCAAGTTTGTAATGATCGGGGGTGCACTCTTTCCTACCTTGGTGGCGCGAGGAGGTTTTAATGAGGCATCGGTCAAAACCCGACCCGCATTGTTGATAATCAAAAATTTCTTTGCCTTTTAAAAAATCAACTCATTATGGTTTTGGACAGCTGACGAGCTGGACATCGTTATTTCTATTGAAGTAAATCGATCTCCAGAACCTTAAAAGGGTTTTTCGGTTTTTACCGATCTACATTTTGATTTTTCCAACCTTTTGGGAAAATTTTCGATAATATATCGATCTCCAGAACCTTAAAAAGGTTTTTCGGTTGTTACCGATCTACATTTTGATTTTTCCGACCTTTTGGGAAAATTTTTGATGATAAATCGATCTCCAAAACCTTAAAAGGGTTTTTCGGTTTTTACCGATCTACATTTTGATTTTTCCAACCTTTTGGGAAAATTTTCGATAATATATCGATCTCCAGAACCTTAAAAGGGTTTTTCGGTTTTTACCGATCTACATTTTGATTTTTCCGACCTTTTGGGAAAATTTTCGATAACAAATCGATCTCCAGAACCTTAAGGGGGTTTCTCGGTTTTCCCGATCTAAATTTTGGTTTTTCCAACGAAAAATTACGATGTGCGAAACGGTTCACCAAGCAAATTAAATATAATATAGTCACAGGGGGCCCCGTGACCCCCAAAGTAATAAAAGCAAGCAAGAGTTCAAGTGGTGCAATACAAAAGACAGGGGGCTATATGGCCCCCGCAGATTAACAGAAATTTAAAAAAAAAAGGAAGAAGGGGGGAGCACTGTCACTGGTCCTCATCCTCATCCGCATCATCATTATTCTCTTCATCGTCAGCATCGTCGGACTCCTCCACTTCAATTCCCTCGGGACGATCTTTTTCCGGTACGTCAAGCCATAGCGATCCAAGGCAAAGGTCCGGGTACCGATTATGGAGTGACAGAACGTATGCGGCCTTGGCATCTGCGGTTTCTTTGTCCGACCATAGTCTACATCGATTGAGGTAGGCAACGTTCGAGGACTTTAACTTTTGAACCTCCAATGCCAGAGCTGAGGCGCGGTCTTCCGTGGCTTTCCTCGCCGTCTCCGAAGCACTCACCGCGCCCTCCGCGATTTTCTGCGCCGACTCCATCGCCTGCTTTGCTGTTTCCGCGGCCGTCTTCGCCTCGGTAGCCAGTCTTTCAGCCTCAGCAATCCGACCTTCCGCCACCACCAGGGCCTCTTCGGCAGTCTTCGCCTGCGCGGTGAGACTGAAATATTTGCCTCCGCTACGGATAACTTCTTGCCAAGCCCCCTAGCCCGACGCTCTTTCAAGGCTGCCGGTACCAACAAGCTGTACAGCGACAGCGCCAGTCCATCCGTGCTCCGAAGCGGAAAAGGGTGCGGGCTGCCCATCGTCGTCAGCACCGGGAATTTGGGGCCGCTCGACGACGAAGCGTCAGGGTCTGCAGCCTCGGGGGGCTCAGTGTCATCCGGGATGGAGACAACGTCGACCGTAGCCTGATCCCCGCCTTCAACTTGATCCAAGAGGACAGGCCTTGGAGCAACCACCTCTGCGCTGACTGCCACCCGATCCTCTTCCACAGCCTTGGCCTTCTTTAGCTTGGACCCCCCGACTCTGCACGGGTCTTCCTCTTCTGCACCACCGTCGGATTTTGGCTCGCCTCTGGTCGTTCCGCATCCGGCACCGCCGTCCTGGTCGGGTCACTCTCTGCCTCGGTTCCAGCCTCCGGTCCCCCCCCCTTCGTCATCTGACTTTGGGCGTTTGCTGGGCGCCTTATTGCGCTTGGGAAGGTACAGTATGTACCCGGGACGACCGGTGCGGGCCAGCACTTCGTCTAAACTTGGAGGTGTCCGCAGCTGTTCGATAGAAAGAGCCTCGGATGAGCATCGCCAAAGGTTGCTCATGAACAAGTTCTTATCCATGAAAGTGCGATGCATGCCCCGACCCCAATTCCTGCGGGCATAGTTTCTCAACACCTCGAAAGTGCTCTCCGCGGCCTTCGAATGGTCCTTCTTCACCCCCTGCAGCCAGTCTTTTGACACTACACCACAGGATCGGCACGTCAAGGTATATTCAAAAAAAAAAAAAAAAAAAGAAGTGGTACCATCGAGGACCCAGGTCCGCAGCAGTTGCCTCGGGTTTTCCTTGGTATATGGAAGCCCGTTCTCCCAGCACCCGCTCAGGAACACGAACCGGTGTTTCCACCCCTTGTCCCCTTCCAAGAAATCGTTGACAATTTTCCACTTATTGCCAAGAGAGGAATAGAAGAATGGGGACTTCGGGGATTTGGACAGACCCGACATGGCGATATACTCCTCCATCGGCATAGCTCGACCGGAGAGGCGGGAAGCCATGATGCAGGACATCAGGGTGTACCACGCATTGGGCGTCAGCTGCGACGGGCAGATTTGAAGGGTGCGGAAATAGAGTGCGATCTCGGGGTCCAAGGGAAAGCGCAGACCCCAGTTGAATAATTCAGTGAACACCATGATCTCCCTGGGTCTGACATGAACGGGTGTCTCCCCCGGGGTCGGGAATCGGACGGTGACACAGTCAGGGATTCCCCAGCGGGTCAGCATTTCTCTATGGTCGGACTCGGGGAAGTAAAGGTACTTCCCTTCGAAGAGAGAAACCACATCCCGGGACAGAAGCCAGCTGAAATACTTGGTGGTGATGACAGGTGCGACCTCATCGGGCAAAGGGTCGTCTTGGGGATTGGCCGCAGGGCCAGTAGCAGCGATACAGACCCCCGTGGGAGCAACGTCAAGCTCCGACTCCCCAGCCTCTTGGATCGGAGTTTGACTGGAGCTGCGGGCGGCAGCAGCGTCTGTCTCAGACGGACGGACCCGAGAGGAAGAAGCATCAGCAGCGTCTGTTTCAGACGGCCGGACCCGGGAAGAAGAAGCATCGGTAGCATCGCGAGCCATGGCCTTATGAGCCGCCTCCACCTGCTCAGGTGTTAGCCGCATTTTGGGCAGACCTAAAAAAGTGACCGCAGTGTTAATACCGGTCCGAATCCCTCTAATCGAGGGCGTAAGTTGAACCATTTCGGGACTATTACCTCCTGCCGAGTACTTGGGTAATTCGTCTTCTCCCATAGTAAAAAAGGTGGATTTGCGGGCACGTCGGGGTACAAGCAAGTTTGTGGAAGATTGGGTTGGATTTCCCGGACAGACTACCGGGGAACGAGAAGAACTGTCGCTAGAGGAAAGGACGATGGGCTCTGGTGATAGACTAGCTTCGGGAGTTGAAGAAGCGTGAAGATCGGAAACAAGGAAAACTTCTGCGGGAACCGGGGTGGCGAGAACAGGGTCGTGAGGAAGTGGAGCGGGAACGAAAGGCTTAGAGTTAGACCCCCAAATCAGACCAGCTCGTCGGTATTCTTCTGCTCTATCCCCGATGGTAGACCACTCTTCAAAGCTCCACTCAGTTTTCTTCTTAGTAGGTTTTTTCTGTGAACGTCTGGGTCTCATACAACAGGCGCAAAGGACAAAGAAGGGTCGGACGAACTCTCTTTCTCTCTCTAGAAACGATCGGACAGCGTTTTCTCTCTCTAAAAAGCCTCTGAGAGACACTAAGGGCTTTGGGGTATTTATAGGGAGGTTTGAAAGATCGGGGGATACCAATCGACGGAAACACAGCGGGAAGACGAAGAGTCTCCCTAGGAGCTTAGCCTGACAAGGGAATGGCCTATTAGCCCATGACACGTGTCGACCTGGGTCTGACGAGACCTGATGTAAACAACGCGCCACAAGCACAGCATAGAAGTGGGCCATCGCTACCAGGGTCAATAAGAAGGCCAGGCCCATCAAGAAAGGCTTAGGATTAAAAGCCCACAGAACAAGAAGACAAGGCGCGGGAAGGTGTCCGAAGAAGTAACCCCGAGCATCGGGAAGTCGAAACCGACGGGATCTGAATTCTGAGATAGGGTCGGATGATCGGCTATAGCTGTTTCACGAGTCTTCGCTCCTAAAAGCTCCCGAAGACTGGGGGGCTACTGATGAGGGAGAAATTCGCCGATCCAAGCGATAGGGGTAGAAACGCGATAAATAGTAGTTGATGTAATCATTAGAATAGTGGAAGTTCTTTAGGGACCAATATGTAAAGGTAAAATAGTAGAGGGGGCCTCATCGATATGTGATGAATGGCCCACTAAGAGCTTAAATGGGTCCTCCTTATTTTAGTATAAAAGGGGTGACCCACTTGCCTAAAAAGGGATGGAATATTACTTTGGAAAAATCTAGCTCTCTCTCTCTCTACACTTTCTCTCTCTAGTCACATCAGGTTCAAGATCCCAAATATATTTTTTTGACAATTATTCACTCATCAGACTCAAATACTTGTTCTTATCGTTTTTCAATCTAGGCCAATAATACAAAGATATACGATATCTCTTGTTATATCGAATATAATATATGTGTGAAACCTTGTATAAGTTATACGACGAACATGTAGTATGATTGATAGGAAAGTTAACTAATTATAAATGTGAAAATTTATATAAATTACATAAAAAGGAGTAGTATAGATGATGCGAAACAAATGAGAAATCATATTTGGGAAACCTGACTTCCATATTTTCTAACATCTATGATAGATTAAAGTAGCTATGTCGCCAATGAAGTAACAATTATTTTAGGTCATTTCAACTACTGGTCTGTTGGTTTTGTTAAGACACATTTATTGTTTTTGTGTTTACTTTGAATATTGACTTCATATGCTTATCGTTTTCCAAAATAGGTTAGGAATAAAAAAATATATGATATTACTTGTAAAATCTAATAATAATACATACAAAAATTTGTATAAATTATATGCAAAACTGTAGTATAGTTAAAGCAAAATCAAACTAATTATAAATTTGAAATCTTATATAGATTATATGCAAAACATGTGGTAACAATGATTCAAAATAAACGAGAAATCATATTTACAAAACTTGACTTCCATATTTTGCCACATTGTGAATGATTAAACCAACTATATCGATAGTGAAGTGGAGAATTATTTTAGGTCATTCCAATCACCGATATGTTGGTTTGTTATGATTCATCTGTTGTTTTTGTCTCATAGGAGCAACATTTATCTCAGATGCTTGTTCTTATCATTTTCCAACCTAGGACACATATATGATAACACACAATATTGTTTACGAAATCTTATATAAGATACATGCAAAAAATTATATTAATTGTATGTCAAACGTGTAGTATGGTTGATGCAAAGGAAAAATAATTATAAATGCGAATATATAAATTATATGGGAAACATGTATTTGTTTTGCGTATTATTGATCTTATTATTAATGTGTTCGAAGAGATAAAGGTCATCTTCGGTGATCAAACAGATCCATAAGCTAATTATGTAGAAGTATATTTTTTTTATAAATATAACTAGCTCTAAATTATTGTGTTATTCGTATCTCGTACTGATGTTTTTCATTTTATGATATAATATTTTATATATCTTAAGCATTTGAAGTATATCTTCTTACAAAATGATCATTTTCAGAAATTAATAGTACTTACAAAATATTGGGATCGTTTGATGTAAATAATACGATCATTCATGCGATATATTAAGATGGTTGAGTTCAATGCAAATTATTACACAAAGTACAATGTTAAATATTAGAATAGGTTTAACGAGAAATATTATAAACGTTAAATGTGAAATTGTTTGTTCTATAATCTATAATCTATAATCAAAACCTGATAGCATTAAAATGGTTTCTAAAAATATAAAATATTCCAGCTCGATAAATAGACTGAATTTTTACTTTCAAATATTTTTTGAAATTTGACCAATATCGATGAAGTCATTTACATATTGACATAAAGAACGCCGCAATCGATATATTTTATTTTCTGTTGTAGGATGTTTCGTGGGTTTCATATACTCATCGTTGGTTTTACTAGTTATGAGGTCCTTTGTTATAAAGTTATTGTACTGCAAAGTCAAACTTCCATGATAACATTGTTTATTTTATTTAATACAAAAAATACACAAAACATAAAAAAATGTTATATAAACCTCTACCAAGTGCAATATTTTTCTTGGAAACCGAAAACCACAAAGATGAGTTTCATGAAGCTTAGCCTATAAAAATTCAGTGAATCAAATTATGTCAATCTCTAGAGAATTAAAATTAAAGATTACCTAGTATATAAATTATTTATTGATTATATTAGCAATAAATCTACACAAGTTGATGTTGTGGTATTGTCTATAACTTACAGATCCCTCATACTAAGCTTGGGAGATGAAGTGCTATGGGAGGTATCTGAAGAACCTTCGATGTTTGGGATATGTAATCGATTAGAGGATATTTACATGAAGAAGTACTTGACAAAGAGATTATATCTTGAGAAATAACTATACACATTGCCTATGGATAATGATACTAAGATCCAAAGCATCTAGATAATTACGATCGAATCATACTCGATTTGAATTCAATTGGTATGAAGGTTGAGAAAAAAGACCCAACAATCATCTTATTAAGTTTTATGTTAAATGAGTATGAACACTTGGTGGATAATATGATATAAAAAAGGACTTATTTACGATGGTTAAATTCAAGAACGTCTTGAACTCCAAATATTTTCAGAGGAAGACTGTTCAGAAGGGTAACTCCAAAGAGAACAAACTGAGTGTGAATGATCGATCAAGAAAAATATATTCAAGTAAGAGGAAAGAAAAATCTCGGTCAAAGTCCAAATGGTCTGGGACAAGTTCAAAAGTAATATGTTGGGTATACAAGAATAAAAAAACATATAAGTCAAAACTTTTTAGAGAAGAGAAATGGCAAAAAATATCAAAAGACCAAAGCTGGAAATGTTGCAATGATGTATGATGATTATGAGTATGTTTTTGGGTTAATAACTACTAGTTCTTATAGGTATAACAATAAATAAGTGTTGGATTCAGATACGTAATTCCACACGACTTCCAATAAGAATTGGTTTGAAGACTTGAGAATTTTTGAAGGTGGAAGAGTCATAATTGGAAATGAAAAATCTTGTGATATCAAAGAGATTTGAATAATTCGGCACAATATGACTTGATAGAGTGATTATCAACATAAGTATGAACCCAAAGTCAACCTTATTTCTATTTAAATGTTAAATGAGGAAGGGTATACCTATAGGGGTGGAGATGGTAGACTTAGGATCTTTCAAGGCTCTTTTGTTGCTACGAAAGATAATAGGACTATTGGTATGTTAGTTATTGAAGGATCTATAATAGTAAGGGATATGTTTAATATGGTGAATGATTATATGTGGTTGTGGAATCATCAACTGTGGAACTTAAGTGGAAAAGAACTTAGTGAAGTAAGTAAATACAGGTTGTAATATGGTATTGTACAAACTTAAATTTTATGAAAGTTATGTCTTAGGTAAGAGCGAAAGGGTGAAGTTTATGCCCATCAACCAGAAATATAATAAAGTACTTGATTATGTTCATTTATACATTTTGGGTCCAACACGGGAACATACCATGAGTGATGCAAGGTACTTTATATCATCGATAGATGATTATTCCATAAAATTATGAGCTATACTTTTAAATATCTAATAATGAAATATTTATGTCATTATGAACTGGAAGAATTTTATAGAGAATCAAACCGGGAAAATCCTGAAGAAACTTCAGATTTATAATGGCTTGGAAATATGAACAAGGAGTTCACTAGCTATTTTTTCAAAGCTTGACATTACTAGATATCAAACTATAAATGAAACTCCTACAATAGAATGAGATTATTAAGAATAATCAAACCCAATTGAAATGGGTTAGATGTATGCTTCATACAGCTCGAACGGGTCAAAGCTTATGACAGAAGTCGTGACAATGACTGCATATATCATCAATAGTAGGCCATGTATGAAACTTAAGTTTTTTACCCTCAAGAGACCTTGACTGGAGAGAAACCTAAGATGGAACATTTGAGAGTGTTTGGATGTGCTGCCATGTACATGTGAAGCAAGATAAATTTAGGCCAGGAGGACTGAAATGTTTATTCATCAGATATCCAGAAGGAATAAACGTTTATAGGTTGTGGTGCCTTGAACATGGATGTTAGAAGGCTTATATAACCAGGGTTGTGGTTTGCAATGAGGAAAACATGTTATTAAATAAAAAGATAGAGACTCAACCTAGTATTGTCAATAGAATATGTGAAATTTATGATGAATTTGATCTAAAAAGTGAAACTCGAAACGCTTTTGCCAAAGTGAATTTTGGACCTGGTTCCACTTCAAGTCATACAAAAGAAGTTCAATCAGTGCATGAGTCTAAAGCAGGCCGAGGGTCTGGTGTTCCAGGTCCATCGGTAGATCAGATGGGAGAAAAATATGGATCTTGATGCTTATCAACTGGCGGGAGATAGAACACCGAGACCAAACAAACAGTCGCAGATGTATGGTTTTGCCAATGTAATTGGTCATGCTTTATCATTTGAAATACAGTGAGATGTTCTTGAACCCGAGACATGTCGTGAACTTATCAAGAGAAGTGATAAATAGAAATGACTTACATATCTCTTAAGAAGACGATCACATGGATTCTTGTGAAGCAGCCGAAAAGTCATAAACTGGTTGAGAGTAAATACATATACAAGAGAAAGTCATGTGTTCATGGTATTGATTTACCCACATACAAGTCTAGGCTTGTGGCTAAGGGCCTTACTCAAAAGGACAGTGTCGATTTCAAGGAGATATTCTCATTAGCTAGAATGAGGATGTTGTGTATTTGTTGAAAAAACACTTTTATGGGCTGAAATACTCGCCAATGCAGTGGAATAAAATATTTAATAATATTCATTAATTATGTTTGTAGCTTCTATGATAATTGTGTATATTAGAATAAGGAAAGATATTTGGAAATATAAGTCTTACTGTTGTTGTATGTGGATGACTAACTAATAGTTTGAAGAGATAAGATGGAGATTGAAGCGGTAAAGACTCATCGGAAAGAAGAGTTGAAGATGAAAGATATATGAGAAACTGAAAGGATACATGGTGTTGATATCAAGACAAACGGGTTGAAATGAGTATTTATTATTATCTCAACAAAAAAATATGCAGAAAGTTATAAAAAAGGTTCTCTATGTCTGAAGCAAAAGCGGTTAGATCATTGATTCTTAATTCAAACTAAGTGTCACTCAAGCACCAAATGAATCAACATATAAGAAGTATATGATGGAGATAATTTATGCCAATTTTATTAGTAGCATTATGTTTGTTACGATTTGCAGGAGATATGATCTTACATATGTCGTAAGTGTTTTAGCAGATTCATGTAAATTTGGGGGGGGGGGGGTGATATTGGCAGTCACTCAAGTAGCTCATGAATATTTAAAGGGAACAGTTGTTGTAAATTATGTTACAATCAGAAGGATACGTGTGATATAGTGTTGAAACAGTATATGGACTCCGACTATGCAGGCTACCTCGACACAAGGAAGTCTAATTCGTGTTATTTGTTTATTATATTTGAAAGAGTGGCTAGTTGGAAGTTTATATATAGAAAGTTGTTGTGTGTTTCGTCTATGAAATCCAAGTATATATCTGCTACAGAAGCCATAAAGGAAGCTATTTGTCTAAAGCAATTATTGAGTCAAATTCACTAGTGTGGAGCAAGATGTAGTCTTAGGATAATACTGCCCTTAATTTGATGGAAAATCCAAAGTTCGATAATTGAACTAAACACGTAGATGTCCAGCTACACTTCATCCAGAATGTGGTTAAGAGACAACAAGTAAAGGTTGCTAAGATTGCTAAAGAGAAAAATCTTTCGGAAGCTTGACCAAGGTATTATCGATTTCAAAGCTCACGAATTATATGAAACTGGTGTAAGTCTAAGATGTATGTGATTTGGTCTATAAAGAGTAGAGCATTGGATGCAACAAATGTTGGAGTTAATATAAGCCTAGATGAAGATTTATTAGGTCTAGGCTAGAAATAACTCGTCAACATGGGTACTTACAAGGGACTACGTGGGCATAGTTGGATCTGTCGTAACATGTATAAGCAAGCCTTATCAAAACTATATAGGTGAAGCTTGAGTCGTGACTTAGAGATGCAGAGATGTCTGCTGGCTTTTAAGGGCTTAGACGAGCTGTCAAGAATGTAACTTTTGAGTCGAAGCAGATATGTGATGATCCAAAAGCAGGCTAGTCGGAATCGTGTTGATCTGAAGCAGTCTGATCGGAAGCATGGCGAACCGAAGTGGATTCTTCTACTTGTTAGATGTCTTATATTTAATTAGGTCTCATATTTTAGTGTATCTTTAATTAGATTTCATATTAATTTGGTATTTTATATTAATCATGATTTTCTATGTATAAGGTTTCCATATTAAAGGATTAAGAGTTTTATAACAACCGTTAATTAATGGGCTTTCATCTAGGGCGTTTGATGAAAATTAGAGTTTTTCCTAAACCTATCAATGAAAGAATATATGCAATGGCAAATGTGTGATACGATGACGACGAGTTTCGTGAATAGAATATTTTGTCATAGAGAGAAATGGTTCTAGATGTTTTGAGATATAAGTGAAGTGAGAGATAAATATTGAATAGAGAGCTATGTGGATCACGTAATCGTTTATAACAAAAAGTGATTGAGTCTTTTGTGTTTGAGAGTCTTTCTCTAACCTACTTGTTTATAAAAGAGTGGTTGTTGTCCGTTGATGAAGAATTATATCCACAATCCAAACCACGTTAAAAGTATCTTATGTGTTTGTGTTTGGTTTTATTATGTTTTTTTTAAATATTTATTACTCTTAAACATGATAAATTGTTCTTCTTAAAAATCAATAATTTTACCCAATATTGTCCAAACATTGTTGGATAAAAATAGTGCCAATCCATATAAATAACTTCTTAAAAGATATTTGATATATTTGAAAAACTTATTTTAAACAATAAACCACTACTTATTTTAGCTTTTTAAAACAAAATTAGTTTTCGTCCAAAACTATTAGACCAGATATTAATTTAAAACAAAAATAGAATTTTAGCCTAACCTTGATTACTGTTGCTTATAATAAACTTAAAGATATAAACAAAATCCTTGTAAAACCAACAAGAAATTTCAAACCTAAAACTAGCAACAGATGCATGCACACTCAATCCTCAATCATCCTCTAATCATCCTCTAAATAGGGTAATCATTCTCCAGCCAAGTTATAAGTTTCTAATCTGTATCATATTTGTCCTTGTCCATGTCCAATAATTCATTTACCATTCATGGCCATTCATAATCTCACTATAATACGTACAATAACGTACTTATCTCTTTACGTAGTCTAATTAATCGCTTGACACAACTCTATACAAGTTGGACATTCGAGTACGCAAGCAAACAATTTATTCAAAAGAAACTTGTATTTTTATAAGTAAACCACCATTTGGCACATATATTTTTGAAACATTAGCTCTAGCAAACAACTTAACGTATCCAGGAAAAAATAGTCACATATATTCAGGAATTTAATGGATTCTTAATAAAATCGTATTAGTAAATAAGATCACATGTATTATTTACTAGGATTATATTTGAGTAAATCGTTGCTATCCCAAAAATAATTTTTTATCATTATATTTTTTCTGGATGATATTTTTTATATTTATTTAATTTAGAAGTAGTAGTTGGACATAGCTAAATTCATATAAATGAACGCAAATTTTATTATTTATTTATTTTAAGTTTATTGATACACCTAATCAATTTAGCATTTAATACATTTAATAATAATTCTTTTGGGAAATAATTTTTTTTATATAAAAATAATACAAGATACTGTGGATGATCGCATAAAACCATTATTAGGGTAAGCTTTTGATTTCTTTTAATTTGGTATTAATTCTCTATTATAATTATTATAATGTATCAAAAATTTATCACATTTGGCTACAAAACTGTTTTAACACTTACATAAATATAAAGTTAGGCTAGAAATAAAATATATTTTATTGGATTTTTCATCCTATTTTTTTTGAAACTTTAATTTGAAAACATGAAAATAATTTTTTATTTTTTTATATACAAAATTGTCATTGATTTACAAATTTGAAAACTCCCAAAATCTAACCCCAAACCCTAACCAAGATCTAACCCTAAATCCTTACTATTTACTACATTAACACTAACAATTAACAACCCAAACACTATACTTCTATCGTAAAAAACTAAACACCAAATAGTTACGAAAGACGAGCAAATGGACGTCTCTTTGGATGACTTGGTGGACGAGAAGAACTTGTATCGAATGGAGGTAACGATTTCAACTTTAATTACTGTTTTCATACTAATCGGACGAAGCATAAGATGATTAGCATGTTGTTCGCATACATCGAGCAGCCCGAATAAGCTGGTCGCAGGTATGCATGCACCCATATTTTTATCATCACACTTTTTCATGCAACCGACTCATTCTGGTCGCACGACTTATGCCACAAGAGCCAAATTATAGTTTGTGTCACTGATTAATATCAGGTTTTCCTAACATATTGTTATTCGTTATAGGAGAAACCAGATCAGCAACCATATATGATGGTTGATTATGCAAAAATCTTCACAACCGATAGGTTATTCACTGAGCCAGAATTAGATGCTCTTGTCGATGAGGAATCAATGAAAATTAAATCCGTCCACATTATAATGTTATATGATAGTGGGAAATGGGGAAGAACTCATAGATTACATTATCGATGCGAGAGGTATAGTATTTCACATCAAAAGTGAAATCGAAAACTTTAAGAAAATGAAAGTATGATTATCCCTTTGAATTAAAATAACATTCAGAGTTAACGTACTAACTTGCAATGACATTTGGAAGTTACAAACATGAAACACAGTCACAAAGCTTATGTTCTCTTATACGGTCATTCACGCGCGTGTAGGCTCAAATCGGAAGAAGAGACACTAGTTCGTAATTTATTTTTTCTTGGGTCGCTAAGTAGGGAGATATATAGTGTTTTAAAGAATAATAACCCGAAAAATATTTCGAACATGCGTGCAATCTACAATGGTCTCTAAAAACATCAAAATGTTGAGCACAAAGGACAAACTCAAATGTAATATTTATTGGGAAAATTGAAGGAACATGGTTACTCCACGTGGGAGTGGTTACACGACCAACCAAAAGTGATCACCAATTTTTTTCCGCACATCCTACGAGTATAGACTTGTTGCATACAGTCCTGAATATGCTTATCATGGATTATACACACAAAACGACGAGGTATAAGACGTCATTGTTAGAGATTGTTAGAGTAACTTCGACTTCAATTATATTTATCGTTGTATATGTGTTTATGAGAGGAGAGAATATACCAAATTATACATGGGCTTTGGGTGTTATTCGTGGTTTGATGATGAATAATATGTGTGCATTTCTGAGCGTTATTGTTACTGATCGAGAGTGTTAACATGCACATGTTCTACGTAGCATCTCAGAGAAATAGTCGCCGGGAAGCGGCTAGGGTTTTGTGTTTATTAGAGAATCTTTTTTTTTATTATAATGCAAACCAAAGTAAAGCTCTCAATATATAGAGAACTTAGAGGCCTATACAGGGAAACTTAATACACTCAATATTCTAACACATTATAATATCAAAACATGCTAATCTTAGTAACACACTTCCCTCCATCACCTTCATAGTCACTCTATTCGTTTCTTGTGCACTGAATATTCTAACACTCCCCTCTTAGGGAAATATGCTAATTTCCTGTCAAATCAGATCAAAAGAAAAAAAAAGAAAAAAAAGGAAAGCACAAGAACAAAAGTGAAATCAAAGACACAATTGTTAACGGAGTTCAGCAAATTATGCCTACGTCTCCGGATCTGCTGCAGATCGATTTTATTAGGAAGAACACAGTGACTGCCGTTTCTGGTGAATACACAAAACCCTAACACTAGGTTTTATAGAGACTGTAACACTTAAAGAAGGGAAAAATATTACAGTCCTTAATGTGTAATTTATAACCCCCTAAAATTACACTGTCTTTTCAATTCACTCCAGTTCTCTTTAATATGCTTACCACTTGCCTCATCTCCACTGTTTTCACATTCTACTTGAAGGTTATGATATATCTTACTCAAGTGATGGCAAGCACTGGCTTCATTGGAAATGCAGATAAGTTCAGAAAAACTTAACAATCTCCCACTTGAAGACTGGTTTCAACCTGTCTTCACACCTTGATCTATGCAGCAGATCTTTCTGGTCTTATTACTCTTGTAGACCAACTGAAGCTGAACACAACTTCAGTTTTTCAATGGCTACTGTCTTTGTCAACATATCAGCTGGATTCTTGCTTCCTTGGATCTTTTCCAGTATTAGCACCTCATCTTCCAATAAAGATCTAATGAAATGATAACGAAGACTGATGTGCTTGGTTCTTGAATGAAATGTTGAATTCTTCGCCAATTGAATTGCACTTTGACTATCACTATGCAGAATGTTGTTCTTCTGTTTGAATCCCAACTCGGTCAACAAACCTTGAAGCCATATCATCTCTTTACTGGCTTCGGTCACTGCTACATACTCAGCCTCTGTAGTTGATAAAGTGACAATTTTTTGTAATTTTGACATCCAACTAACAGCTGTAGTTCCAACAGTAAATATATAACCGGTAGTGCTTTTCCGGTGATCAACTTCACCTCCAAAATCTGCATCTACATAGCCTTGTACCTTTAACTCACCCTTACCAAAGTACAAACACTTTTCCATGGTACCTAGTAGGTACCTCAAAATCCATTTGACAGCTTCCCAATGAATTTTCCCTGGGTTTGACATAAACCTACTCACAACTCCCACTGCATAACTAATGTCTGGTCTTGTACAGACCATTGCATACATCAAACTTCCAATAGCTGAGGTGTAAGGAACCTTAGCCATGAAGTCTTTTTCTTCATCTGTCTTAGGGGATTGATCCTTGGATAAACGAAAGTGACCTGCCAATGGTGTACTAACTGGCTTTGCATCACACATGTTAAATCTCTTCAAAACGCGATCGATGTACTCTGACTGAGATAACTGTAGAACTTTTCTATGCTTATCTCTTATGATTTGCATTCCAAGAATCTTCTTCGCCGGACCCAAGTCCTTCATGTCAAATTCTTTTGACAAATGTAGCTTCAATCTTCTAATATCATCCATATCTGAACCTGCTACTAACATATCATCAACATAAAGTAGCAAAATGATATAACTGGACTTACATCTTTTAAAATAGCAACAGTGGTCCGCATTACACTTCTGAAAACTCTCTTTGTGCATAAAACCGTCAAATTTCTTGTACCACTGTCTTGGAGCTTGTTTTAAACCATACAAACTTTTCTTAAGTCTGCATACCATGTTTTCTTTCCCTTCTTTTAAGAAACCTTCTGGTTGATACATGTATATCTCCTCATCCAAATCCCCGTGAAGAAATGCAGTCTTCACATCTAACTGTTCAAGATAAAGGTCTTCAATGGCAACAATACTCAACACTGATCTAATAGTATTGAGCTTCGCAACTGGAGCAAAAATATCGGTGTAATCAATTCCTTCCTTTTGCTGGAACCCTTTGACAACTAGTCGTGCTTTGTATCTCTTAGAGCCATCATGCTCATCTTTCACCCGATACACCCATTTGTTATGAAGTGCCTTCTTACCCATTGGTAACTCAGTTAGGTCCCATGTATCATTTGAGATTAAAGACTTCATCTCATTTTTCATAGCAAACTCCCACTTACTAGCATCACTGGTCTGGAAAGCTTCATCATAGCATTCAGGTTCTCCTCCATCGGTAAGTAACAGATAGTTCAAGTATCTCCTGTTGGGTACATGGGGTCGGGAAGATCTTCGCAAAACAGGAACTGCCTCGGTCGGATGTAAGGTATCGGATTGCTGTCGATCGGTTTGTCCAACGGACTCTCCTTGTTGAGGGGTTAATCTGATCGACTCTAATTCTTGACTATCTGGGACTCCCTCGATATCTGCAAATACTGATTCATACGGCTTTGAGTCATTTGCTTCAGTTTTATGTCTGTCCTTGTACATCACTGTTTCATTACAGATCACATCTCTGCTTCGTATCATCTTCTTGTTCTCCTCATCCCAAACACGATAACCGAACTCATCTTCGCCATAGCCGATCAGGAAATATTTTTTCGATTTCGGATCAAGCTTGTTCCTGCCTTGGTCACTTATATGAACATATGCTGTACAACCAAAAACTCTTAGATGTGATAATTTTATATCCTTACCACTCCATACCTCCTCGGGTATTCGATGTTCTAAGGGAACCGACGGGCCTCGGTTAACCAGGTAAGCCGATGTGTTGATTGCTTCTGCCCAGAACTGCTTCGGTAAACCAGACTGTATTCGAATGCTTCTGGCTCTTTCTGTCAACGTTCTATTCATACATTCGGCAATACCATTGTGTTGAGGCGTACCTGGAACGGTTCTCTCCATCCTGATACCATGCTCATAGCAAAAGTTCTTGAATTTGGTGTCCTCATATTCACCACCATTATCAGTTCTCAGCTTTTTAATCTTCAGACTTGTCTCATTCTCAACCATAGATTTCCATCTCCTAAAAACATCAAACACTTCAGATTTATGCTTCAGAAAATAAACCCATACCTTTCGAGAATGATCATCGATAAAGGTCACGAAATAGTGTTTCCCTCCTATAGATGAAATAGTTGTTGGCCCCCAAACGTCAGAGTGAACAAGCTCCAGCCTTTCTTTCTTTGGGGTTCTACCACTCGTCTGAAAACTGACCCTTTTCTGTTTTCCAAGTATGCAATCTTCACACATGTCTATATCGACTGACTTTAGACCTAGAAGCTTCCCATTCGAGTACATAATTTTCATACCCTTCACACTCATATGGCCAAGCCTCTGGTGCCAAACATTTGGATTTTCGTTTCCTGCTGCTATTGCAATTGAACATCTCGTCTCTGCTGTCTTGTAAAGAGTATCACTCTTATTTCCGCGAGCAATCGTCATTACTCCTTTTGAAATTTTCCAATTGTCACCATAGAAGAACGTACTATAGCCTTCGCTAGCCAACTGACCTACTGAGATTAAGTTCTTTCTCAGACTGGGGATATGTCTGACATCTTTCAGTTTCCATACAGACCCATTCAACTTAATCTTCACAGTACCTTTACCAATAATATTACAAGGTTGATCATCACCAAGATATACTTTTCCAAGGTTACCAGGGACATACCTCTCGAAGAATTCTTTCTTCGAAGTCGCGTGAAACGATGCTCCGGAGTCTAATATCCAAGACTCTTCCCTGCTTTCTATGGAGCATATTAACGCATCATCTCCTTCTGAAGTGATATTTGCCTTTGTCTTCTTCTCTTGTTCCTTTGGTTCTGTCTTGCACTGATATTTTAAGTGCCCGGTCTTCCCACAATTCCAACACTCCATGTTTCTCAACCCTTGGGAATTTTTAGGATTCCTAGACTTGGACCTCCAGTCTCTTGATTTGCCTCGGTAGTTCGACTTACCACGTCCATATACTCTGGTTGAATTTCTTCCTCTCGATTCTGTATGTAAGACTGAGGAGATTGATGACTCACCTGATTCTCTCCTTCGAATCTCTTCACTGAGAACTAGGTCACGAACATCATCAAATTTCAACTTATTGCTTCCTGATGAGCTACTCACCGCAGTGACAGTAGCATTCCAACTATCTGGTAGTGAAGACAACAGTATCAATGCTCGTATTTCTTCATCAAAATAAATTTCAACTGAACTCAACTGGCTTGTGATTGTATTAAGTTCATTGAGGTGTTGAGCTACCGAAGCACCTTCCATCATTCGCAAATTGAATAAACGCCTCATCAAGTGAACTTTGTTAGACGCTGATGGCTTCTCATACATACTGGAGAGAGCCTTCATAAGACCCGCCGTGGTTGTTTCCTTTATGATGTTAAAAGCAACGTTGCGGGATAGCGTCAATCGGATGACTCCAAGAGCTTGTCTATCAAGAAGTGTCCATTCTTCATCTTTCATACCTTCTGGTTTCTTTTCTGAGAGGGGTTGATAAAGTTTTTTCTGGTACAGATAATCTTCAATTTGCATCTTCCAGAACCCAAAATCTACACCATCGAATTTTTCGAGTCTCACCTTTCCTTCGTCTGTAGCCATTGCTCCCACTCAAATCTGATTTCCTTTGGATCGCTACCAACCTGGCTCTGATACCAGTTCTTAGGGAAATATGCTAATTTCCTGTCAAATCAGATCAAAAGAAAAAAAGAAGAAAAAAAAAGGAAAGCACAAGAACAAAAGTGAAATCAAAGACACAATTGTTAACAGAGTTCAGCAAATTATGCCTACGTCTCCGGACCTGCTGCAGATCGATTTTATTAGGAAGAACACAGTGACTGCCGTTTCTGGTGAATACACAAAACCCTAACACTAGGTTTTATAGAGACTGTAACACTTAAAGAAGGGAAAAATATTACAGTCCTTAATGTGTAATTTATAACCCACTAAAATTACATTGTCTTTTCAATTCACTCCAGTTCTCTTTAATGTGCTTACCACTTGCCTCATCTCCACTGTTTTCACATTCTACTTGAAGGTTATGATATATCTTACTCAAGTGATGGCAAGCACTGGCTTCATTGGAAATGCAGATAAGTTCAGAAAAACTTAACATCCCCCTCAAGTTGTGTAATGGGATCACCAATACCCAACTTGGATAAAACTGATTCAAATGTTCTTGCAGCAACCGCTTTTGTCAGGATGTCTGCCAGTTGGTCTTCGGATCTAACAAATGGAAGTTCGACTGTCCCATCTTCAATCTTTTCTTTTATGAAGTGTCTATCTATTTCAACGTGCTTTGTTCTATCGTGCTGTACCGGGTTCTCTGAAATCTTAATCGCATCTTTATTATCGCATATTAACTGAGTTGGACCCTTCAGGGGGAATCCGATTTCTTTCATTATCTTCTTTAACCAAAGTATCTCAGCAATCCCATTAACGATTCCTCTAAATTCGGATTCAGCACTTGACAGTGAAACTACTTTATGTTTCTTACTCCTCCAAGTCACCAAGTGACCTCCAAGAAGAGTAAAGTAGCCAACAGTTGATCGCTTGTCGTTAGGATTCCCTCCCCAATCAGCATCTGTAAATACTTCAACATCAAGGTGTCCACTTTTCTTAAAAATTATGCCTCTTCCTAGTGTGCCTTTGAGATATCGAATAATCCTCATTACTGCCTCCATATGGTGTTCCTGAGGATGATGCATGAACTGGCTAACTACTCCCACCGTGTATGCAATATCGGGTCGAGTGTGAGCCAGGTAAATTAATTTTCCCACCAACCTTTGGTACCTTTCTTTACTCGCTGGTCTGGCCCCTTCAATTATCTTTAGTTTGTGATTCACAATCATAGGAGTGTCATTTGGTTTGCAATCCACCATGCCAACTTCAGCTAATAAATCCAATATAATTTCCGTTAGGAGATATAAATCCCTCCTCTTGACCTAAGAACCTCGATTCCTAGGAAATACTTCAATCCTCCAAGGTCTTTCATTTCGAACTCCTTGAAGAGGTTTTTCCTAAGAGAGCTAATTTCTTCTTCGTCATTCCCCGTTATAATCATATCGTCGACATATATTATAAGACAAGTGACTAATTCTCCTCTTTTTTTGTAAAACAAGGTATGATCCTCATTACTCTGTTTGTAGCTATACTGCTTCATTGCCATTGTAAACCTCCCAAACCAAGCAGGAGGAGACTGTTTGAGCCCATATAATGCCTTTTTCTGTTTACATACCTCATTTTCTTGAACACCATCAGAGAAACCTGGTGGAGGTTCCATATATACCTCTTTTTCCAAGTCTCTATGTAACAAAGCATTCTTTACATCAAATTGATGAAGAGGCCAATATTTATTCGAGGCTATTGAAAGTAAAACTCTGATAGTGTCAATCTTTGCAACCGGAGAAAACATTTCAGAGTAGTCTATACCATATGTTTGTGTATATCTTTTGGCAACCAATCTTGCCTTCTGTCGCTCAATTGTGCCATCAGATTTATATTTTATATTAAACACCCATCTACACCCGACTGCTTTCTTCCCTTGTGGTAACACACAATTCTCCAATGTACCATTCCTTTTTAGAGCTTCCATTTCGGTATTCATTGCCGCATGCCATTCAGTCATCTTTTTAGCTTCTTGAGCTGTTTTAGGGATTTGTTCAGAGAGAATAGTAGCTGAAAACGCCTTTGCAATCTTCGTTATTCCTTTCCTGTCCGTTTTTACCGGATATGTAGAAGCATGAGGCACGTGTTCCGGTGAATACCGGTCAGGAGGAAACCCTCTATTTTTTCTTGGGGGAAGAACCAGAGTTTGAGTTTCAACAAATGAACTTCCTGAAATGTCATGATCAGTAGCATTTTGTGAGTTATGACATTGTAAATTTTTTACCTCTTGATGGACATTTTCTTCGGCTGAAACACTGGTAGTATCCATGGCATTTGTTTCTTGGACATTGTCTTCGGGAGAATCATTGGTAGTAAGAACTGCCTCGTCAGTCTCCTTTATGTTGGAAGAGGCGTGTTCGGTGGCTTCATTTACCGACTCTTTCGGCACATCCTCAAAGTAACTTTCATATATCAACCAGTCGAGTGATTCACTTACTTTCTCCCCCTGAGCACGAGATTGGTGCTCAAAAAAATAATCGGATTCTAAGAAGTCACAGTCCATGGTGACATGAATTCGACGAGTAACTGGATTGTAACACCGATATCCCATTTGATGAACCCCGTATCCAATGAATACACACTTTTCAGCACAAGAATTAAGTTTGTTTTGACTAGTTTTAGGGATATGAACAAACACCGAACAACCAAAGCACGAGGTGGTAAGGTCATAGCAGATGGAATTGTAACTTGGGTGGCAATCAGTTGTAATGGAGTTTTATTTCTTAGACATCGGGCTGGTAGACGATTTGCAAGATACGTAGCTGTATCAAGAGCTTCTGCCCAAAGAGAATGAGGAACTCTAGATTCAATCATAATAGCACGAGTTTTTTCAAGTAAAGTACGATTTTTTTCGTTCTGAAGTACCGTTTTGTTGAGGTGTGCTTGGATAAGTGGTTTGATGGATAAGACCATTTGTTTTGAAAAAATTATGCATTGTTTGGTTGACAAACTCTGTTCCATTATCAAAACGGAGAATCTGTTTTTTTTTTTAAATTGAGTCAAAATCATTTTGTAAAAACAAACAAATATTTCTTGTACTTCCGATTTATGTTTCATGAAGTATATCCAAGTCATTCTCGAGAAATCATCCACAAATAAAACAAAGTATCTGATTTGATTGTTAGTGGAATTTGGTGTTGGACCCCAAACATCAGAATGGATTAGCGAAAAAGCATAATCAAATCTAGTATTACTTTGATTAAATGAGACCCTACGATTTTTTGCAAGAATGCAGGTTTCACATTTCTCATGAATGGAATTATTCAGAAAAAGACTAGAAAACAAACTCTTAAGATAGTTAAAAGAAGGATGACCAAGTCGTCAGTGCCATAACAAAGTTTCCTTTCGGTTGTTCCGTGAGCAAGCATGGCATGTCCCTTATGAACTACCTCATCAACATAATAGAGACCTCATTGTTCAGTACCACGCCCAATGATCTTCTTCGTACGAATGTCCTGTAAAATGCAAAAAAAAGATACATAAGAACCACACAGTTGAGTTGTTTTGTCACTTGACTAAAGGATAATAACTTTAAGGATAGTGAAGGAATGTAGAGGAAGTTTTTAATTTCCATTTTTTCCGAAAAAATAATTGAACCTCCCCTTTTGACTTCACAAATTTCTCCACTAGCAGTCTCAATATGGGATTTCTTTGGAGATGAAATTTCACCAAAGTATTTAGGATCATAAGACATGGTGTCCGTAGCCCCGCAATCAAAGAACCAATTCATTGATTTCTTAAATCTTTTACCTCCAAGTTTTTCATAGGAGTTCGCCGCCATTCCTCCAAAACCAGTACCACTTCCTTGCTCATTTTTAGTCGGATCTTCACCGTCACTTGTAGACGAAGCCCGTTTGACATTAGATCTGAAACACTGGTTATTTTTCTCCTTATGACCGTCCTCCCACCATTCTGGATAGCCAACCAGCTGGAAACATGTCTCTTTAGTGTGTTTCTTCATCCCACAATGTGTGTGATACAACTTGGATTTATCTTCTTTCTCTTTGGATCAGAATATAAACCTTTGTGCAGAATCTTTAGCAGCCAAACCCATTCTAATTTCAATCGAGTCACTATCAGAAGAACTTGATTTTAGTATATTAAGCCTGGCCACTTCCCTTCGTATTGTAGCATATGCTGTTTCCACGGAAGGAAGAGGATCTTTTTTCAGGATATCTCTCTTGACTGGTTCCAGCTTGTCATTAATCGCTATTAGCAATCGATAGAGTCTTATTCTCGAGTCTTCTTATTGTAGATCTGAATGTCTTCTGGGTATTTCATAGGGTTCGGATCTTGCCTATCTATAGACATCCAGATGTTCTGCAGTTTGTTCCACAAGTCTTCTAGTGTATCGGACCCTTGCCTTAATGAATTAGCCCTCTTATGAAGGTCAAACACCTGTAACGAATCTGTACCAGAACTGTATGTGGTGGCTAACCCATCCCAGAGGGCTTTTGCAGTGGGATATTGCGAGACATTATTCACCAAGCTGGATTCAAGATTCTGGATAATCCATGTGAAAACACATTGATCATCTTGTTCCCACCTTGTATATGTTTTGTCAGTTTTGGATGGAGGTGTCAACTCCCCTGTAATGTGAGAACCTCTCCCCCTTTCCCCAATTGCTTTCTTCATCAGATTTGCCCATAGGGCATAGTTGTCACCGTCGAGTTTAATCCCTAGGGATAAATTCTCGGGGTTAATTGTTTGTTGTTGTGTTCCGAGACCATTTCTCAGAATGGCAGCAATCTGCATTGTTAATTCATCAGGGATTTGACTGACCACGACTTCATTGCCAGCCATCTTTGTTGAGGATGTTCAGAATTCCCAGAATCACACGTGCTCTGATACCATATTAACATGCACATGTTCTACGTAGCATCTCAGAGAAATAGCCGCCGCGAAGCGGCTAGGATTTTGTGTTTATTAGAGAATCTTTTTTATTATAATGCAAACCAAAGTAAGGCTCTCAATATATAGAGAACTTAGATGCCTATACAAGGAAACTTAATACACTGAATATTCTAACACATTATAATATCAAAACATGCTAATCTCAGTAACACAATTCCCTCCATCACCTTCATAGTCACTCTCTTCGTTTCTTGTGCACTGAATATTCTAACAGAGAGTTAGCTCTCATGTGATATATTGAGGAAATATTTTCGGGCACAACTAACTTGTTATGCATGTGACATATAAACAAGAATATTCTTGAGATTGTTTGGAAGTTGATGCCCGATGACGTGATTGCGAAACAATTTTTTGAGATTTATGGTTACGTTTTCGCCGCGAACACGATCGAAGCTGACGATAAAAACCTAGCTACATTAAAAGAAATGTTCGTCGCTTACCCTAAGTGTATTGAATACGTTATGTCAGTATGGATAAAAAAATATGGTGACAAGTTTCTTCATCATCGAACGAATGATATCAAACACTACAGCCAAACAACAATGAAAAAGTAAAATTTCTTTCGTTCTTTTTTTATCATTAAAAATCAATGTCTTAATTATCTACTTCCTTTGTAGGTGCGAGAGTGCTCACTCGCTCCTAAAAAAACCATGGGACAATTCAATGTAATTTTGAATTTATTTGAGAAAAAGTTCACAACCTCCTAACAAAACAACGTGTAGGGATCCTCGAATCGTTCGAGCGAAGTAAGTTTCATACTCAACCTGGTTTTGACAATACTTTGATCAAACATCTAGTCGGTTATGTATCTCAAACGTGCATAAAATAATACTTTAACCAAGCACCTAGTCGGTTATGTATAAGATGAATTGTTATTTCATGTTACCTTAATAATGTTACTTTACATTATGTTTTATGTTATTTACGTTTTTGTTAGTTTACTATTATATGTCGTTTTTGTAAGTTACCATAAAAAATCTTAAACATAGCAACCGTAACAAACAAATTCTTAAACATAACTTACTTATAAAACTCGTAATCATACATCAAAAGTAATAAAAATCATACGACATAAACACGTACACTAATACATCCCGATACAAGTCACGAAAACATAAAGATAAACATAAAACAAGCAATACAAACACACAATATAATGCAACTAATCATCAATGTCTACATCTCTCGGCAATAAATGACCATCTCATCTGTATTGTCTACCAACTCCTAATCCGTTATCATGGCTCAAAGTGACTGATACGCATCTATCTGATTATATCCTTCGGGATCAGCATTGCCATGAGTATGCACCAAAGGCCCTCCACCAACATGTGTATCATCGTCTATCGAAGCCGTGTTGGATACTATATACCACAGGTTCTTCCTAACCTAAGGAGGATACATAAAGTCTGTACCATCTTGCCCACCATCGAATAGCGCACCTAAAGTGGTGAAAATATGGTGCTGCCAATCCTTCCACTGCATATGATCGCACCAAACTTTTGAGAAGTTTCTTTTACCTACTTTTTTGGCAGGAGTATGACGTATTTTACACGATATCATCTGAATATGGCTCATCTAACGGGTGACACGGTCTAAGTCGTAAAGCACGACTGTGTCAAATGACTTGAGCATATACTCATTCCAACTGATCGTATGGAACAGACACACACCCCATATATAAACCTACGTAAGAAAATCACCTGAAAGAGATTATATAGTTAGCATACATAAAAGTTAATGCAAGTTAACATATAAAAAACATAATAAAACTTACATCAAGTACGGTGCACATCGGTAGGGTCTGTTTCAACTCTGAGCGAACATATTGTGAAGACCAAACTTTTTGTAGTGCGTAGCAGCATATATATTGTGAATCTAAGGTGAATGCGCTGTATAAGGGAGCACTAAACGACCTAAAATGATAAAACATCTAAGTCTCTAACACCCTAGTAAACCCTTAAATACCACTAGTATCATGCATAGATACTTAACCGAGAGAGTGGTAAAATTGTGCCAAAACTAGTTGACCTCAATTGCACCGAACAAAACCTACTCGTCCGGTGGCCATACACCATCAGTTTAGGGGCGCTGAACCCGTGGTGTATGGCCACAAACCCGGTAGTCATACACCACCCGTACCATAACATAATATATTATAAAAACAACTTTGTTACCTTTTCCGGCTACTGAACCTCTTTATCCCGTGAGATAAGTTTTTCTGCCACCTCCGATAATAGTAAGTATTTCATGCTAATCCTTAATTCCGGTTGTTTCATGTTTGATTTTGTGTTTTTATTAAAAAAAAATTTAAAAAATTAAAGAAGTTTTTAAAAAAATTAGTTTGATCACGTAAGAGAATACAATTTTAATAAGAGATGTTACCTTTACGATTTACGAGGTACCGAGATTTTTATATTTTCAACGAGGTTAAAAAAAATTATGGTTTTTGTTTGAATTAAAAAGGAAAACAATAACATAAGCATTAGAAAAGTAAAAAATTGCCTTCGATTATTTGGACGTGTTGGTATATTCGATTATTTGGACGTGTTGGTATAGAAGTATTTAATTTACTCAGAAAAGATCAAAAAACCCATAATTTTTCGTTTCTTTTTTATTGGTGCGTCCGATAAATTATTCTTCGGAACCTTCCCCTACATGAATGTAAATCTATTTTAACATCTTATACTTTGGAACGAGCTAGTTAGCCGGATAAATTAACTAAATATATTCCAAACTTTACACTACATGAATCTAAATAAATTGTTGTATGTATTTAATTAAATCCTGTATGACTATTAAATATATTTTTAGAACTCGGATCGATGAACTCTTAGGTAAAAATAATACTATTAATCAAGTCCTTGATTGGCCGGTTTGATGAACTTTTAGGTGAAAATGAGAACTGATTTTGGCAGGAATACTACTCCTGATCCCACTTAGAGCTACAATATTTTTAAAAAACTTAAATTTAAACTACTTGTCCTCAAATGTTTCAACTGGTGTATATGTTTATTATTTGCTCAAGCTACTGCTTTGAATTACTTTAATACCAGTTTCCGTTTGAATTGGGAGGCATATTCTTCAATCTCGTGCTCGAGCCTAAGATGCAGTTGCTATAGAGCACACATAAATTCAAAAAATTAGAAACTAATTGCTTAGGAATCAATCATGAAAATCGCGACTCCCTCCGGATTTAAAGCTCCACAAAACCAGAATCATCAACGAGCCTTTAGCTAAATGTTTCTATTCAACTTCAATTTCTGTCTATAACTTGATAACTGGATCAAGCAAATGATCCAGTCGTTTGTGACTCAATGGCCATAAGCCCTATCTTCTGCAATAAAAATAACTTGTTTTGGGGAAAAAAAACAGAAAAAAGGAGCTAGTTAGCGAGACATGAGTCATTTCACATGTTTTGATTACCAGAAAA
The DNA here is from genome assembly GCA_036936605.1 of Limnanthes douglasii subsp. nivea. NCBI lineage: Eukaryota > Viridiplantae > Streptophyta > Magnoliopsida > Brassicales > Limnanthaceae > Limnanthes > Limnanthes douglasii. The sequence goes on from JAUPFV010000001.1 coordinate 34,002,273, forward strand.
CTTTGATTGATTTCGGGCATAGATAGCAGCTAAAGATTTTGTGTTACAAGAGTAATCGCAGAAACAGTTTTGTAAACCATACCAAATGCTAAATATGAGATTACAATTCAAAAGGCACTTCGAAATTTCAGAATAACAGAAATAGTTTAAAATATAAACTATTAATCTATAACATTCAAAACTTGTATGGCACATTCGGCATGATCCAAAACAAAATCACTATTTAGTTCACAAAGGTAGCAGCTCCTAAGAATCCAGACTTAGTTAAACTCCGAACATCATCATCCCAAACAAGATCACTATTAATATCACAAAGATAGCAGCTACTAAGATTCGAAACTTGGTTATACACGAACCCAGTTTTGTACTGTATCTTACTTTAACAGCACAAGATAACATAGTTGGGATTTGCAGACAGCTTATCGAATTTAATAGAAAGTACCCTAAGAGGGTCATTCCTCCGATGTGCGCTAAAACCAGATTTCAGCTCAAAGCAGTGTTGTGATGGAAAATAGAAAAGGTGATCACAAAACTCTCTTTCACTGATCATATACCAGCAAAAAGCAAACAAAAAGAAAATGAAAAGAAGATGGCAAAAGTGATCAGCAATATCAAAGTCCATGAATGTAGAATACTACGAACATTAGAACCAAGATTGAGATCCAAGAACTAATTGATGTTTCTAAGCTGAAATCTTCATTAATCAACCGAATTTTACAGAGACACGGACGGCTTCTACCTAAAGGGAAACAGGATACAGTATTGATTATGTTTATTGTAAGAAAACAAGGGTGACTGGTATCTCAGGAGTACCAAGCATACAGTTGTGAGAAGCAAAGGTTAACCAGTCCCTACACGCATATTAGATGGAAAGTGATCACATGAGAAGATACTGAAACCAACTCTGTTTGTATTTATTTCTCTGTGATCGAAGTCCTAAACAACAATGAAAGAATTGAACCAAAAGGAATATGAATACAGAGATACTACACTACTAATCAACCCTCTCAGATTTTCAGATGGAACAGTAATATCAGTACCCTAAGTACTATCAGAGCCTAATAATCACTACACTGATTGATTGCAACAGCTAAATCAATGTGTAGTTCAACAAAGAAGCATCAACAACTAAATCCTGAGATTTCCAGCAAAGAACAAACAGGGATATATTATAGCTTGTATGAAAGAAAAACAAGTACACATTGGGTATCCAAGTAAAATTCCAAATCCAACACCAAATTAACAGTGTTTATCTCCTCCATCCTTTCTTTTCTTACCGTTAAAAAGAACAAACCCTAGAAACGAAATGATAAGGATAAGGTAGACATAGACATAGACATAGACATAGACATAGAGATAGAGACGAGCAATCATAGATGATGCCGGTTGAAATTACCGAAATCAATTGATGTCCGTGTCATCGAAATCGTCCTGAAAGTTGTTGAAGAAGTCTGCGTCGGCAAGCTTGTTGTCGAAGGAAGTAGCGCTTCCCTCACCCAAGATGTCCATCGAGTCGAGATCGTCGACTTCCATGGCGACGGTGGTTTCGGGATCCTCAGTCTCTGGGTACATCTCTAACTGCATTGGCCTCATCGGTCTCTTCTCTTTCTTGCTAAACAAAACCTACTCGCCCGAACAGATACGGCCAGGCAACAGGAGGTTAAAAGCCTAATACATTCCTCTTGGGAGCGGCTACTGCCTGTAATTTTACGCGCATCCATCGATATAAAATTCGTTGACATTTGGCAATTTTTACTTTTATAAAATATCATTTTCACCGCGACTATTTCACCGATTTAAATCCATCCACGATTTTAATTTTGAAATTCATGAGAATAATAATAATAACTTTCAATCTTCTATTTATTTATATATATATATTATTAATTAATTAAATCGACATTAATTTTATTTAATAATACTAAATTCTTAGAATCGTATTTTAGAGACTGACCAAGGTGTATCGGAAGAATAAATCTGAAGAAAACACACCAGAAATCGTAGCCACCAAAATCAGAATTCAAACCTAAAAAGTTAAACACGTTGAGTATTCGAATCGAATGAAAAAGAAAAAGACTCATACTAAAAAAATAAGAAGCGTTTTATATATATACACGCAGAAAGCAAACGAAAACGAAGATTAATATAGAGTGAGAAAATACCTACTTGACAAGAATATATTCGTGTTGATTATGAACCACAGAGAAAATTTGTGCTGAGGAAAAAAATAATTAGTCGTATTGAATTGATTACTGAAATGTATTTTAAAATCTTATATTTTGATTTCGTTGACTATTCATTCGATATTGTTTTGTCAGAGGATGAGTAGATTTATATCGTTTTTTCCATTGAACCGATATTGAATCAAATCAACTAAAATCCTAGTTCCTGCATTTCAAAAAATATTGACAAAAACAAACTCTTTCTACATTTTCTCTCTGCTCTTTGTTCAATTTATTTAAATCCCACTAACAACGTCGGTTTTTCAGTGGTGTATCCATCGCAAGAAGAATCAAAAGAGAGATTCCGTTATACAATCTCTCTGGATGCGAAAACTACAGCAAAAAAACTGAATCGAATAAAAAAAACAATCCGGAACAAAACAAGAACAAGAGACTAACCAAAAAACAGTAACAATAACAACAGGGGATGAGAAAAAGGATTCGGTGTGAGTCCAAGAACCGATCACACGTTTCTTGTTCGAACTGAACCCTTTTTGTATCTGTTCTTGCTCTTGTTGCTATTTCTTGGTTAACCTGTGGTTCTTGTTTTTCTTTTCCGGATTGTTTTTCTTATTCACGTTGGATTCGATTTTCTTGATGCAACTTTTGCATCCAGGAAGATCATATAAGGGATTCTCCCTTATGATTCTCGTTGCGATCGATCCACCGCTGGAATCTGATGTTCTTAATAAGATTTCAAGAAATTGAACCTAAAGCAGAGGGAAAATATAAGAAGGGTTTTGATTTTTTAACGATGAACAGATATATATTTGGTAAAAAAATAAAGGTTCAGGACAACATAAATCTTACTTGCAACCCTACTGAAGAGGAAGTATTTGCTGCAATCAAAACCCTTAGTCCCACCAGTGCATCAGGCATGGATGGGTTCAATTCTATCTTCTTCACTCACTGTTGGAAGATAATCAAAGCTAATCTCCATAATTTCATCATTTCTTTCTTCAATGGCTATCCTCTCCCTCAAGGGGCTCAAGCCACATGTATTGTTCTTATCCCTAAGTCTTAAAATCCGTCTTGTTGGAAGCACTTCAGGCCTATAAGCCTGTGTACTACTTTCAACAAGATCATCTCTAAAATTATCTGCAAAAGAATGGAGACTATTATGCCTAAGATTATTTTTGAAAGTCAAGGTGCTTATGTGACAAAAAGGTTTATCCATAATAACATTATTTTGGCTAATGAGTTAATTTTCGACTTATCTACTAGGCATGGTAATATCATCATAAAAGTGGACATGGCTAAGGCATTATCATTCAGTTTTTTTAACCATGTCCTCAACACTTTTGGTTTCTGTACTATGTTCATAAATCTCATTAACAACATAATAACTAAAGTTAAAAATTGTGTCCTCATTAATGGGACTACCTCTGGATACTTCAGCACTACAAGAGGCCTGAGACAAAGAGACCCATTGTCTCCCTACCTCTTCATAATTGCTGAAGAAATCCTGATTAGAGGTCTTAACATGTTATACTATAATAACAATTATATTCAGTACAAAACTAGATGCCAAGTCAGTATATCATCTTTAGCATTTGCTGATGATATACTGATCTTCACTAATGGTTCTCCTTATGCTATTGCTACCTTGAGAAATTTTTTACAGTATTATCAGGATCTTTCTGGGCAGACCATCAACAAGGAGAAAACTTATATTATTACTTCTAGCAAAATACACAATATCAAGATTCAAACCTTGATTGATAGTATTTGTTTTACAAAGGACAATATCCATGTCTCCTATTTGGGTGTCAATCTAAGCAACAACAACTGGAATCGCAATTATGGCTCTCTTCTCAATAACATTTGTGGCAGAATTAGAGAGTGGGAGGGAAAAAAGTTATATTTTTCTGGTAGGCTCTGCCTGATTAACTCTGTTCTTATATCTCTCCCAACCTATTGGATGCAAAGCAATATTCTCCCGACCTGCATCATTGATAAGATATAGAAATTGTTCAACAGTTTTCTAAGGGGTTCTTCTCATAATCAGTCTAAAACTTATTGGAGCAAGTGGAATAGATTGTGTAAAACTTACCCTGAAGGCGGCCTTAGCATCAGAAGCCTTAAAGATCTTCAGTTTGTTGCCTCTTGCAACATGTGGTTCAATATCAAACGAAATGACTCTCTCTGGGCTAAATTCACTAACATTACTCACTGCAATCAGCCTTTTGAAGGTGATTCCAACAAGACCAGGTCTTCCAAAGTTTGGAAAAGACTATGTTCTATCAAAGACTTAGCTGACCCTATCATCAATCATTCTGATTTCAATCACCTCTAGTGGTTTATATCCAAATACGGCTCTTTTAGCACCAGAGATACTTGGTCTCATTTCAGAGTGAAACACAATCAATCCAAGCTTTCTGGCAAGCTTTGGAACAACATCACTCCAAAAAAGTGTGCTTTCCTAACTTGGTGGACTCTTCATAGTTGGCTTCCCACTGATGACACTCTACAGAAAAGACATTTCACTTTAGTGTCTAAATGTAAATTTTGTGAGAGTGCTAAAACAATCAACCACTTGTTTGTCGAATGTCATTTCGCTTGGAGCATTTGGAACCACTTTGCTCTTATTTTAAAAGTGAGGACTGACATATATATGACGTTCCCTCATCTTCTTCGTTCTTGGTTCTGGGCATCCTCCAAGCCTATTCACATTTGCTTTATTCTTCATCCCATTGTAGCGTGGGTCATCTGGAAGATGAGAAATAACTCGAAAATCAAATATCTTCATTGCACTTCCTTGTCTGCTATAAACCTGGTTTCTCATGTTATTTATAGTCTCGACTCTGCCTTGCTTTTTAATCCCAAGAACTGGTCCTCCTTTCAATTTGTAGCTTCCACACTTGGATGCTTCAACAGTGCCAAAATCAGAGCTCAATCTGTTCTTTACCAGGCAAGCTCCTTCAATTAACCGGATCAAAATCAATGTCGATGGCTCCTCTTTATCCAACGACGACGCTAGTGGCAGCGTTATCATAAGAGGGCATGATGGGAGCTTGATTTCAGCTCATAGCCAGACCTATGGGAAGCTATCTATTTTATTCGCTGAAATTAGGGCCTTTCTCGATGGGCTCGTTCTATGTCATCAGCTCAACTACAGCAACGCCGACCTTGAAACTGATTCCAGAATCATTTTATCACTTCTCGCCTCTGATTCGTGTCCCAACACTCTCACCATACCTATTGCTTGCATTTGAGGCCTAATCAATCCGTCCATAGTGGTCAAGCACATTAGTCGCGCCAAAAAATTTGTTGCTGATTGGTTGGCCAAATGGACCAATAAGTGCAAAATGAAGCTTTCTTTCAGCTCCAACAATTTTCCTCCTCGTCTGAAGTCGATAATCGACTTGGAAAAACAAAAAATCCCTTATATAAGGGATAATTCTTAATCTCTCTCTCTATCTTTCTTTCTCTCTATCTCTCTTTTAATCTCGGTTAATTCTGCATCTCTAATCCCTCTTAATTACATATCGATCGGGTTTTTTGAATGGAAGGATTTGAAGCAAAAATGGGAGCATCACTATGCCTTTGAGCTTTTTGGATTTCTTATGAAGTTGTTGAAGATTTGTGGAAGTCTTTCTCTTTCTTTCAGAAAGTCACGTTGTGAAGAGATGAAGTTGATTTTAGGGATTTTATTCCATTTTCGATTTAGTCCTTATAGTTTCCATTGTTTGTAATTATCAACTTTGTTTTTGGATTCTAGCCTTTTGGGCCTTTGCAATATATTCTATTGTTAGATTAATATATATATATATATATATATATATATATATATATATTGCTAATATAATTTTATCTAAAAAAAGGTTACCAATCTTGTGAAAAGAAAAAAAAAGAAAAATCAAAATTTAATCTAAAAACATTATAGTAACAAACCTATCAAAACAGTATCGTAATACAGAAATAGATAGATGGATAGAGTTGGAATCGTTCCAACGAGCTACATGTTCAAGATTTCGTGTCTAGGATTAGAGTTTCACACTCAAGGTTTTACGTCTGAATTTTTTTTGGCATGATAGAGTAAGACTCATTTTCTATTTTCAGTATCAACTTCTGATACGAAGAGTCTAGACCCTATATTTTATATAGGAGATATATAGAATTTATGATGTCTATTATAACTCCAAAAGACTCGTAATAATGACGCATAATAAGAGCTCCACTTAAATGTGACTCTTTAAAATTTCAAAACTCTTAGGATTCCCTTAGAGTAGTTTTAGGACTTTTGATTTCTCTGCCCTGCATCAACTCTTCTCGGCTGAGAAGAACTCGACTCCGACACGATAAATCCAAATACTGCGCGAGGATGTCAAGATCGATACGTTGTAGCTCTTCTTTTGTAACCCATGTGTTGTCTGTACTCGGCGTGCCCTTCTATTTTATCACAATTTTATGGTATCTTCCTCGCCTTTTCGAAACGACCTGCTCATCCATAATATCTTCCATAATGTCAGTTTTCGAAATTTTAGGTGGTGGGTGTGGTACTGGTGCCACAAATTCAGAAGTAGAAAAGGGGTGTGATGGATCTGCCGATACATTCTCTAAAATATTAGAAGTAGTTTCCTAAAAACTGTGTCAGATCCTCAATATTAAAAGTTGAGTTGATTCCCATATATGGAGGAAGTTCCAGCACATACGCATTAGGTCCTGTGCATGCTAGAATTTTAAATGCACCAATGCTACGGGCTTGCAATTTTTTGTGACTCATTGTGGAAACCGCTGAGATTGTACTCTAACCATGACATAGTCACCAACTAAAAATTCTCAAAATTTACGATGAACATTAGAAGTGGTTTTATACTTTTCATTGCTTTGATTGATCTGGCGATGGATCTTGGCATGCAAACCGTGAAGATGTTGTGCAAACTTCTACGTTGATTCAGACGGTCTTTGCGAAACTAACATTCGAATGAGATCTATAAGAGCCTTGAGTTTATTCCCATGAACGAATTCAAATGGGTTGATGCCTATAGACCGATTGATTGAATTATTATAAGCGAACTCTGTAATAGGTAAAATAGCATGCCATAACCTCATAATTTCGCCAACTAGGCAGCGTAGTAAATTATCTAAACTCCGATTAATAACTTTTGTTTACCATCTGTTTGCGGATGATAGGTTGTGGAAAATCTCAACTTAGTGCCCATAATATGCCAAAGAGTTTTCCAGAAATAGCTCGTAAACCGTACATTTCTATCGGATAGAATGGTCTTAGGCAGTCAGTGCAATCTAACAATCTCCGTCTTGAAAATCTTTTCCACTTTAGACGCATCAAATATTTTAGATCATGGAATGAAGTGAGCCATTTTCTAAAACATGTCCACGACAACGAGAATGGAATCATATTTTCTCACGGTTTTAGGGAGTCCAATGACAAAGTCCATGCTGATATCTGGCCAAGGAGCTTGTGGGATAGGGAGTGGAGTATACAGCCCCGTGTTTTGCTTCTGAAGTTTAGCTAGCTGATAAGTCCAAAAACGTTCCACGATTTTTGAAACATCCCTTTTGAGACTCGACTAATAAAATCTATCTTTGACTAGGGAGATTGTTTTGTCTTTCTCGAAATGACCAACAATTCCTCCCGCATGCATTTCTATAATAAGAAATTATTTTACGGATGTTCGAGGGATGCAAAACTTAGAATTTTTAAAGAGAAAGCTTTCACGCATCAGAAACTCGCGATTACACGACTCATCTTCTAAAAGACTATCATATATCTCACCAAAATTTGGACAGTGTTGATACTCTTCTTTAACTTTTCGAACCCAGTAATCTCAACATTCATGGTTTGAAGAGCACAAATTATGCGGCTGAGAGCATTTGTGGCCCTGTTTTCGGCACCAGATTTATGAGTGAACACAAAAGTATACTCTTGAAGGAACTGGACCCATTTCGCATGATATGGATTCAATTTCTTTTGTGAGCTTAGATATCTTAGATCCTGATGATCCAAATATAAAATGAACTCGTGTGGCATTAAGTAGTGCCTCCAATACCTCAAGGCCTACACCATTGCATATAATTCTTTATCATACGTTAAATATTTTTGTTTTGCTTCATTTAGTTTCTCACTAAAGTAGGCAATCAGATGCCCTTTTTGGCTCAAAACTCCTCTGATTTCTACACCGGAAACATCACATAATACTTCAAATACCTCTGAAAAATCTGAAAGCCGCATCACCGGAGCCTCAACCATTCTTGTCTTTATCTCTGTGAATGCTTTTGTGGCTGATTTACTCCATGTAAATTCTAATTTTTTTAAGAAATTTGTGATGGGCGCCATTATGGAAATGAACCCTCGAATGAAGCGCCGATAGAATGTGGCCAGCCCATGAAAACTTTGAACTTCGAGAATATATTTAGGTTATGTCCAAGTAACTATTGCTTTTACTTTCTCCGGATCAGGTTGCATCCCTCTGAAGATATAACAAATCCTAAGAAAACAACATGCTCACTCATAAATGAATATTTCTTTAGGTTTGCATAAAACTTCTCGGCTTGAAGAACCATGAATACTTGTCGCATGTGGGTAGTATGTTTTTCCCTAGACTTTTTATATATTAATATATCTTCGAAGTAAACAATCAATAATTTACCGATGAATGGTCGAAGGTCTGCGCCATTAACCTCATGAAGGTGTTTGGTGTGTTTGATAGACCTAATGGCATGACTAACCATTCATAAAGTCCATCTTTTGTTTTGAAGGATATTTTCCATTCATCTCTAGGTGAATTCTGACTTTGTGATACCCACTTTTAAGATCAATATTGGAGAATATTGTAGATTTTGCCATCATAACTAATAAATCGTCAAGTCGATGGATGTGGAATCGATACTTTACGGTGATTTTGTTAATAGGTCTACAAATTAACACACATTCGCCATGTGTTGTCCTTCTTAGGTGTTAATAAGGATGGTACAATACATGGGCTGACGCTTTCTCGGATAAACCCTTTTGTCAGAAGCTCATCTATATGTATTTTCAACTCTGAATTCTCCTTGGGATTCATGCGAAAGTGTGGTTGGTTCAGTAATGTTGCTCCCAGAATGAGATCAATAGCATGTTGAATATCTCAAAGCGGAGGAAGATCTTGGGGAAGGTCTTCAGGGAACAACTCGTTGTATTCTTTTATGAGAGGTTTTACTTCTAATGGTAAATCATTAAAAGAACTGGAATTTCTTTTACCATTATAAGGAACATGATATGGTTGTCTTTGGTTTACTGAAAAAACTCTCTCGAGTCAACCACATAAAGAGGCTTTTGTAACACTTTCTGGTTTGCTTTATCAGTAATTGACGAATGAGCATGTATTGGATATGCCTAAAATCGTTACGTCTTAATCATATATCCATGGCCTGCCTAATAGGATGCGACCTGGATTTATAGGTCCCACATCGTAACAAACATCATCCATGTAGGATAATAACTCGATAGGTACTTACAATGATGAGTAACAAAGATAGATGAAGTGTCGATCCATGACACTTAATACGGTTGAGGGTGGAAAATCGGGATTAGACCAAGACGAGATACTGTCTGAGCTGATACAATATCAATGCAACTCCCATTATTAATAATCAATTTGCAGTTATAATCACCAATTCTAACAGAAGTACATAAAATCGATGATCTGTGCCAATCATTAGTGGTTATAGGCTGAACCAACGAGCACCTTACCAATCCCAAACTAGGGTACGAATTCACATATTCGTTAAGGTCCGGATCACTCAAATCCACATATGGTTCATAGACTTCCTCTTCGCAATTATCGGTATCTCATACTCCATTGATGGTGGTCATTGATACCTTTCGAGATGATTCTTACGTAGGACAATGAGCAACAAAATGGTCGTAACCTTGACACTTAAAACATTGTTGTGTTGTTCGGAGTTATTTTCATCCGTTCCCCATTTTCCTTGATTCCTAGAGATCTATACAGCATTGACAGCTTTAGGTGTGAATTTTACCTTGGATGACGATTCTCGGGAGCCCCCGGACGAGATAACAGACTTGTTGGCAATTGTTGTCTTCAAATTGAGGTATCCTTCCAACTCTTGTACCAATTGATAGGCTCGGTCTAATGTGTCAATGGTATGAGTTATCAGTTCTTTTTGGATTTCTTGACGGAGCCTTGTTCTAAAACAAAAAAGAGTAACCGGATTATCCTCCGTAAAATTACACCTCAACATTAACTCTTCAAATTGAGAAATATACTCTGCAACCAGCAAGCTACCCTGACGAAGAATTTGCCATTGATCAAGAAGTTGTTGTTGATAGGACAGGGGAACGTATTTTTCTCTAATTTTGTCCTTCATTTCGGTCCATAAAAGGATCTCGGGTTCCCGTGCTATTTGTATATATCTTTCAAGATTTGTCCAAAATAATTTTGCTTGTCCACCAACTTCATTTTCACAAATCTGGCCAGTCGAGTTTGGGACATGTCATAACATTCAAAAAATGACCCATGTCGGATAGCCAATTGAGAAAATTGTTAGGATTCAGTTTTCCATCAAAGAAAGGGGCGTCTACCCTTACTGACTTTAGGACTTTGTCCTCCATATTTTAGACATTGTTTCGTGAGTTATCCCTTCGAATATTTCTCACAGCTTGTAGTATTCTTATGCCTCCTGCGTTGGTTTCCTCATTTCCATTTTGGGTTTCCAGCACTGCGAATCGAGCATCGAATTTCGTGCGCATTTGGATTAACTCTTCGCGTATCTAGACTGACTTTTTTTGCACTTGTGTGATATGGTTTCTTAACTTCTCCAACAGTTGAGCAACTTGGGCCAGATCCTTTTTTTTGCTACGTAAAGGAAAACAAAGAGGCCTTTCGGTTTTGATACCAAAATGACGTAGGATAGAAATATATAAATGGATAGAGTTGGAATCACTCCAACGAGCTTCACGCTTAAGGCTTTACGTCTGAATTTTCCTTTCACATGATAGAGTAAGACTCATTTTATTTATTCATAATCAACTTCTTATACAAATGACTCTAGACCTTTTATATAAGAGATATATAGAAACTCTAAGGTTTAATATAACTCCAAAAAACACGTAATAAAGACGCATAATAAGATCTTCACTTAATCATGACTCTTTGAACTTCTTCAAAACTATTAAGACTCTTTTAGAATATTATTAGGACTTCTGATTTTTTTGTCATGCATCAAATAGTTTATAAATCAATACTTATTCTATGTTATAAATCAAAATTGGATAAGAAAATATGTATAGTTCATCGTAGATCAAACTGATGTTTTTTGTCAAAACATAAAAAAATCAATAATAACTGTTAATAGATTTTATAAATAATTATAATTAATTTTCATAAATAATAAATGTGTAAGTAGTCCAGTCCGGACCAATCTACATATTAATTGGAAATTTTGTTTCAAATGAAAAATTCAACAATGTCATTATCTATTGGAAAACTAAGCTCATCGTCAAGAGTATGAAAGAAAAAAAAACTTCATCATGGCGAGCGTCTATTATAACCTCTTTTAGTTTGGTAAAACGGAAATAGACATCATAATGAATGGATAAATCCTCAAACTATTAGAAAACCTCGATCGTCGATACCATGTATGGGAACGAAAATAAAAGGATGAAGAAAATAATAAATGGAAGCAAACAAAATAAAGTGAAAAAAAAAATTATTTAAAAAAAATGAAAGAAAAAAATAATTAACTGTATGGCAGACATGGAAAACAAAAGAAAAATGATTGAAAAAAATCAAACACTAGCACGTGTAAAATGGTAAACACATTATTAACACCTGTTAGATTTTACAAACCACTTGAACATGTAAATAGTTACCTAAAGTAATCATCCAAGCGAATTATTACTTGGACCAAATTAAAAAGTGTATCCATGATCATGACAAAACCAAGACTACTAACTGCATATGTTAGTGGTTATACAAATATCATCCATGATCATCTATATCAGGAATACAATTATTGTAATATGACCTATATAAAAAGGTCCAACTTCAACCAATAAACATAATATATTTTTACTATTTATTTTGCTATTTTACTCTCTTATTCTTAGTTTTTATACACTTCTTGGATTTACTTTTTTACCAATATTCGATTCGGTTAAGTCAAGCCATCACAAAGAAAATCTACATCGATAATTACAACAAACTTCATAATTATAGTTTTGACTTTCGTCAAAATTATAAAACTAATTATAAACTTAAAAAATGGTTATAACTTTTTTTGTCAAAATAACTAATAATTATTGTTATTGTTATTCTAATTAAAAAAAGTATTTATATAATTTCAACATCAATCTAGTAAATTTATAAATAAATATGACAATTCACATATTGGTTATGAATTTGTGTTTGAAGTGTCGATATGATTGCATTTCCTCATCCGTGGCTCTCACAATTTTGAGAACTTTTAAAACTGAGGATTATATTATTATTTTCATGATTCAGCATCGCTATCAAACTTATGTTAAACATTTAAATAAATATGACCACATAAATTAGTATTTTAAGCCTAAAAATTCAAATCTCAAATATGCAAATGAACAATATCAATGTGAATTAGTCAGTCGGTCAAAAGTAGTATATTTTTTCGCATATCCATTTCCGACGTGGTCGAAGAAGATGAAATTATTTGCCTCACTGATACTGTAATAATAAATAGCAGGTGCACATTGTGGAACCTCAACAACTCGATGCATCGAAAAAAAATCAACAAATTATTCACTTGATCAAAATAAGGTTCGTATAAACCCATAACACATTGGTTTGACACCGTCTATGGGTTTTCAAGCCCAAATTATCCTTAGCAACATGTAATCCAACAATGGCTCGGCCAACCTTACCAATGAATGTTAACTTTGTTGTTCAAACAAACCTTGGTTACTCTAAATTCGTTACTACCGAACCCAAATATAGTCGCGTACTGTCCTTTATAACTCTCGAAGTTCTCAAGGATGACTTGCCAACAAAGTTCAATTAATACAAGATAGGCAAGTAAAATATAACTAAATACTTCGAGCATCAAATCGAGCAGTTCCAATATAATATTCTTAGCTTGGATTTTTTTTAGATTATTACGTCATGTTTTTTTCTACGATATTTTGAGGCAACATCCTCACATGGTTTAACCATTTATCAATGGCTTGTATGCATAGTTTCAACACGTTATGGATGCCTCTCAAGTCCAATTTTTATAAGAAAAAATCATCCAATAAGACGTTTACCAACATCTTAATTGTAAATAAAATCCCAATAAAATCCTCGTAAAGTATTCCAAACGGTTTGTACAAACCAAGAATAACTTAATAAACTTTAATGAATTTGTGTCATCTGTATTACATGAAATGGATCATATCGGGGCTTTTAGATGAAAATAATATAAATAAAATACTCTAACATTTGGTGACCTTTCAGATTAAATCAAAGTGCAATTTAAAGTCGACGAGAGAATGTGCATGCGATTTTTATGGGCCTTAAGCTTCTATCTTTATTTCCATCACGTGAATAATATCAACGAACAACTAGCAGTGGATTTGATCCATCCATTCGAGTATTCAATCACATCCATAACAAAGTCTAAAAGATAATATATAATAAAGGAAGAGTCATAAATGATAACAACTAGACACATCAAGATAACGGAGGATTATATAGAGTTGAACAAAACCATTCATTTCTTTTTTAGTGAGTCCAAAGACTTGGTCCATTTCCAAAACCTAAAAATATATTCATTCTCAAAGATTTTCGTAATCTGAACAAGTTCTATAAGCATAATAATGATACTGAAATCCAACACGGGACTGTCGAGAACTAAATAAGAGGTTTTGAACCTGATTGAAAATGGAAAGTTAATAGAATCTGTGAAAGGAAATTGTTATGTCAAATCACAAGTGATCATAGTCGAACCACAATAATTTATTAGATTCGAACTTCCCCAAATTATAATTATATATAAAACACTTTCCATAATGGATATGTTTTACGAATACCTCGATCCAAATCCAAATTCCAAGTTTTGCTAATAATGACCGAAAAATAACAGATATGTTTAACGAACTCCTCTTGCAAGCGTCGTGTAGCTGATTTTAGAATCTAAAAACATGGACAAACATAAACATACATTTATCATAATATGTACCCAATAGTAAATTTTGAAGATGATAACCTTCGAGAAGTTTCCACACCTATGAGGATGCAGTTATCATTGTAGCTAAAATTGGTAGATATAGGTCTATACTTAAAGACTCTACTGAGACAATGATGGGTTGTCAAGAACGTATAGGAGAATCATAGTGGATACATGAAGATCGATCAATATCCTTTTGAATATCACATATACCAAAATAAGTGGTGTGGCCCTCCTGCTTACATAAAAAATATTATTATTGGGTCCATTGTTACATACACTTAAGTCATAAGCAAAATAAAATTCGAAGTGGTATGGGACAATGACAACATAAAAAGCATATAAAATATATTTTCATGTTTGTGGATGTTATTCTATCATATATTACAATTTTTAGTAAATCATAGCTTAATCAGATTCATATGGTTGTTTCAACGGTTTATCGATCCTCCAATGCATAGTGAATGATTGAATTAATGTAATATGAATCAAGCAACAAATAAACATAGAATATGAATCTGAATCTGTTTGTCTAAAAGTTAACAAATAACAACCAACTAAGTTTAATGTTTCCATAAAAAAACAATGACCTACGAAAAGCCCCTCATTTGGTATAATTTGGGGGAAAAAAAATCAAAAGTGTAATTCTAGGAACGAACTAAGTTTTCTCTCTTGGCATAGACCTACAAGATAATCTCCGAACCTATTTTTTATCATTTATATATGGAATTTGGATGTCTTCGCATGAACCCTACAAAATTTCATTGATGTGCCGGTTTTATGCCACAAATTGTAAATAGACTATAAGTTCCAACCCACTAAACAAAAATGTCATCATTCTCCCAATTAAATTTCAAATCAATTATTATTGAGGTGTACCAATTTTGTACAATAGGCCACATTCAGAAAGCCTTCAATTTAATATGGATTTCCAATATAGTCTTTATCAAAATGAAAATAGAAATATCGCATATTCTTTGGTTTTACTAAACTCAAGATAACATTTTCGAAGGATCCATTCACGACTACTCACATAGACCAATTAGTGTATGTCACCTTTGTGAATTTTATGTTGTATTCCATAGATTCATAATTTGGGTAAAATGAATTCTTAATGCATGTAGACGATCAAAAGCATACCTATTTCATAACAAAGTAAAGACTTCATTACTATAAAGTTATGTCATTCAACATAAAAACATATGATCCATTTATCAGTGAGAAGTAAATATATAATTTTTTCAAGTTAGCTCATATACATTAATAAGCATATATGAATGAAATCATGGTCACAAACAACTCATACACCAACTACACAACTGGTTTTTCATAAATCTTTGAGAACCTCTAATATATGAATTTGAAGTTGAACATAGAAAAATGCACGTTCAACATCTGTGATAAAAATTTATAATTACTTGGTGAGCGAGTAGTAAATTGAATCGGATCATATACAAATTTCCAATGTAGCGATGTAACATAAAATAGGTCTAAAGTTTTATAGGAAGGCTCATTACAATCAACAATTTCATTTTTTGATCTTCGAACAAATTCCTCTTATTCTTTTATATATTAAAAATGTTGGCCTATTCAAGAAAACTCATGAATATGATGCGATATTTTGTTACATCAAAGAGGTTATAGTCTGACCATAGGTCATGTCAGAACTAAAGCTTTATGAATTGTATCGAATTGTATGGTTAGCACGATTTTAGTTACATAAGAAAATTCAAACCCAATAGTGATATATTATGTAAATAAGTTTATTGTAGATGTTAAAACCCGCTAGTTTCAAGTATGAAAATTATCCTTAGTATTAGTTGTTGTGGGAAAAAAATAAAGCCATATTTTTCATACACATACTATTATTGTCTCGACTTTTCTCCCTCTTAAAATGTAATTCATAAACCATATACAATTTACTGTCTTACAAGATGATCATTATAGTTTGAGGATTTAAATGTCAACTTTGAACCATGTACATTCATCATATATTTTCTAACAAAGTTCCAGAAATGGAGACCATCACAATATTTTGTTTGGTTTATATGCTTCATCTTGGGAATAACACTTTTTTTTCTTCTCCTTCATCAATTTCACTAACCTCCATTTTGGTCATCAAAAAATTTATTATTCAAACAAATATTTCTGGTTGCCAATTTAAAGGCATATAAAACCAAAACTAGTATAATTCTAAGTTGGATAAAGCTCTATAGATGTTACAAACCAAATTAACCTCCTAATTTTAGCCCATATCCCGAGACACCTTATGCCCTACCTCTTTTATTTCTAACAGTTTGGCTTCATAATTATAAACGTTCAGTTTCAAGCTATTCTTTTATAATTTGTAAATTATCATGATTTTATACATCTCTATTGCTAAGCACAATCACATAAATTTCGTATGAATTTCTTCATCCCATCGTCAGTTTTAAGTTGACTAAAGACTCATTAAGTGGTTTCTTATACGGTACCAATTTTCCTAAAGCTTATTTCTTATATTTATTCTCATAGTTTTCTGATAATCAACCTATGTTTTCTTTTTTTAGCCTCACGACCACCTTCCAAAGGCTCAATTACAATCTCAAGAAGGGTTTTAAAGCTATGCATGAAATAAGTATTGTTTGCAAGAAATTTTTATAGTGTCGCAATGTCGTTAAACACAATATACACAAATGATAAGGTCAATTCAGGAAAATCAAGAAATAAAGTATAAATATGCAAAATACTTACGTATATACCAAGTTTATTATGTTATCCAACAATTTCCATAAACGGTCAATGAACAGTCATGGATCGAGAATGAGTCAAAGAGTAAACCTTACCAATAATCTCTTCCATTTTCTTAATAGCAAAGAGGATTTATCCAGAAAACCTCAAATAACCTAGACTTGATTCATGGTCGCTCTCATTGGTCCAACACTTTGAACTCATGATTGCTACATACATAAATAATTGTTAGTTATAAATGACACAAAAACTCTCATTACCAAACTTATGGGAAATAATTACTTACTCTGAATGACTAGTATTGAGGCGTTTCTAGTTTCCAGAGCGGACGATTAGTTTCCTAGTGACCATTATAATTATTCCGTAATTTTTTAAAGCTAAAAATATTTGTAACGACCTTATGTTGGTTCATATACGACATATAGAAATATAGGCCTTTAATATAAAATTATGCTATATAAAGATAAGAGTTCCTCAAGGCTAACACAATTATTGGCTAGAACAAAGATTACTATCAAAATGAATAATAATTTTCACATATTGGCGCCAACTGGTTGTGATACATTTCAGTGAGTTAAAAGAACTCAACTAGTTAGGGTGTAGAGGAATTTGGAACCCAAAATTGAATAAATATATAAAAAATACTACGTTATATGTTAGTACATCGGTTTGTGTCACTCTAACTTTTGGTAGCCAAACCAAAACATTGACAATAATGTTTTAATCTTCCCTCAGGGCTGGTAGAGTTTTGGACTACTAGTAAGTGTATGTCTCGTTCAGTAATTTCTCTAGATTTGATAAATCCATGTTCATTCGTATACATTTTTTGCCACCACGGTAGGGTCTAGACCTTCTGACTCTCTCACGGTAGTAGGTACAAAAACAACATGTACATTGATAACATGTTGTGGGATGCTCCATACAACATGTATAGGTGCAAAAATTGGTTTGAATAACCCATTGATCACCAAACCATACCTAGTTGCTGTAAATGACTAAAATAAATATCTCAAATGTGCAACATATATAAGTTTAACATTTAATAATGAAACCTCATTTTGTTGGTTTCAACGTTAAACGCCCCTGCAACTAATTTTGGAGAATAATGAAGAATTCCTCAAATGAGGGAGATTTTCAATCATTATGGTTTTCCAAACCATCATTGTCGGAGTCGTGAACGATACATATAACCTCGCGAACCATTATTGAGTTGAATGAAAAAAGTTGAGTTCATAATGAATGTTAAGAAGAGACGTTGGAACACGAAAGAAATAAACATTATAGACTTTCGTGAGTGCGACAAATAACAAGATCACATAATTACTTATAAGTCATATAAGTTAACCCCATCTATTGATTTAATTACACAAAAATGGTTCTATATTATTGTTGCAAAATATTGAAGGCATCGATCAAGGTCTCATAATCATACGACTGTGAAATGCTCATCATCAACGATCATGCACGCCGAAGTCGATATGTTTATAGTATGTGTTGCAAAAATCATTATTACTTATTTATTGAACGCAAAGTATTTTTTTCAACTTATCCCACTATTTTTCTTGATTGTCTTGCATGTTACATGTTTAATAGAATTACCATAAACATCTTTAATTCGCTCAATTAGATCAAACCAATTTTTTTTATAATATAACAGATCCTCCATCATTCGTCTCCAAATACAATAATTAGTTGACGTTAATTTAATCATGAAGTTATCATCATAATGCTTTATATGGATAAAAAAATCACAAACTCTGATACCACCTATAAGATCGAAAATGGTAGTATATCAAATCATGCACAACAACAACTTCAAGACAATCAACCAAACCAACAAGAGACTCAATTCACCACCAACAATTCACCAATTAATAAACCACAAATCTAATCATGGAAAATAAACAACGATAAAATAAATCAACAAACAAGATTTATTTTACGTGAAAGATCTCATTCGATGTGAAGAGTAAAAAGTCACGAGACTTATCTGGAGTCTATCCAAACTACTTTTATTATTATGTTAATTTGAGGATATAAGTAAATCCAATTTAATCTAATAAAGATATACAAACCCACCAACAAGAAGATGAGTAAAAGTGAAGAATATCAACAATATACAATATAGTTCCGACAGTGATTTCTCTATACCAGTAGTACCAAATCATAATCCAACCGGTCAGGTTGAAGCCTTAGATATCATGAACATTGTCTAAATCAGAAAAATCTAAAACTCTTTGTAATTCATTTAGACATTTTTACCGTGGCTGTACTCAACAAATCCGAAAATAAAACATGTTTTTCTTTTGTATTTTTATTATTTTGTTCTCTTATTTCTTGCCCTTATATATAAACCTAATGAGATTAAAACCCTAAGTTATAAAGTCGACCTAAATTTAGACTGGAACCTAACACGATCTAGGTCTCACAATCGTATGATTGAGAAACGCTCATCATCGAAGATCATGCACACCGAAGTCGAGATGTCTACATTGTGCGTTATAAAGACCATTATTACTTATTTATTAAATGCACATATCAAACAACGTGTGAACCTCGATTTCTAGTCTTAATAATTTATTGTACGTTGATAATCTTCCAAATTTTTGGTGAGATTTTGGACCATAATTGACTCGATAGCTCGGCTCATCAAATAATTTTTGGTTCGACTCTCACACATTTTTATGATATCATAAGTTGACACAATCAACCAAAACATAAATAGACAAAAATATAAAGGTTAGAAAAAGCGGTAATATATAAGGTTTGGTAACTACCTTAAAACATATTCGATAATTTGGATTTTAAAGAGTTTTAGGCGATGTACTAGAACGACTCGTATGTGATAGATAAAACATAAGAGCTAATAATAATACAAATTATACATGTCCAACCTATGCGGTTTGAAACAATAGTTAAGGATTTTAAGCCGAAGTAGAAAATACTAAAATTTTATAATTAATATTCAAAACCTATAAAAACTCGAGAACCATTTGTAACACCTATGAATACAAACAATATATTTCTTTTAAATATTAAAAATATTTATAAACTTAATTTTTGTACATGCTCATCACCTTTTAATTGGTTGCTAGTAGTGATTTCACATGAACACACAACTTCCTATTTTACCTTTTATAGGTTTATCTCAATATTATACTTAATATTATTTTAATGGAATGAAAAATTAGAAATCAGAATCACCCGGTTATGACCACTCTCAATTTATTAGTGAACTCTCTCTAGGGAATGTGAAAGATGGTCCACTTAAATATTCTTGTTATTATCGACTCATATTCTCCAAAAGTGAATCTCGATTTTACTATTACACTCTTACTAGAATTATGGCTCTTAACTACCTCTTTTGTTAACCTAATTAGCCCGCTATAAGGTTAAGTCTATTAGACTCTGATTTAGGAGTTAAGTAAATGAAATAAAAATGAATTGTGTCGTAACACACCCAATAACGTGATAAAGAGAATACTCTCAAATACGTTGCATAATATTTTCGCTTTCCATAACATACATAAAATTGCTTATGACCCACAAGTTTTATGCCCCGCTAACAATTAAATATTTACCAATAATAAATTTTTATCACCCTTAACTCTAGTAATAATATAATAATGATAATAGTTAAATACATTAAAAATATTTTATATAATCTAATAAAACTATTTTATTCTTAATTTTAAAAAATTTAATTATAATTTTGAATTTTTATATATATTTGGATGAAATAACTTGGAAACATCCTCTCTTATAACTTTGATTCATACCCTTGTCATAACTTTGAATATTTACCTTCGTCATCAATTTGAAAATAATCATTATCATCGTATTGTCAACCTCATCCAATTCCCTTGAATGGATGTGAAATTTCACCATTCTTTCTTCAACGAGATCAGTTGTCGCTCTTCGGTTTTGATCACTATTTGCTTCATTGTATGCTACTATCTGATGGGATGACATGCATATTTTTGTTGGAACTACTGTCTTCATTCCATATAACGTTAAAATGATGTTTCTTATATGATAATTATAGTTTTTTCCGGTATGACCATAACCCTTCTTGTAAGAATTCCAGCCAAGTTAGTGCTACTTATTCCAATATCTTTTTATGTCATTGAATATTTTTCAAGTTAGTCATTTCGACTTGTCCATTAGCTTGAAGATGGAAATTGAGAGATAATAGTTGTTTAATTTTATTTTCTTCACAGAACTTCATGACAATATCATTCTAGAACTATGTTCCATTATCTGTAGTGATAACTATCGGAACCCTGTACTTGCAATATATACTCATTTATAAAAATATTATTATATTATCGTCATATTCTATATTTATTGTGATTGTACCAACTATTAGGCATATTCTTCCTCGTGAGGCTATCAAGAATGGTCCCGCAGTGTCCACACCATATTTATCGTATGTCATCGTCTCAGTTATTGTCTTCAGGTAATGCTACTAGAACTTGAATTGAATTTGTGGCATGTACCACATGTATTTACTTTTTGCTTTGCATCTTTCATGATTGTTGGCCAGTATTAGCCTTAGAATATTATCTTGTATAAGGCTTTATATTTACAGTGAGTGTTGTCTTCTCCCTCATGTAATTCTTCCGTTATGAAGTTTGCTTCGTCCGTGCCTAAACATGTTAGTAAAGGATTTGATAGTTCTTTATTAGTACAATGTATTTGTTATTAACACGTACCTTACGGGCATTCTTTTTATTTTTTGTGCCTCTCATTCTTCTTTGGACATTTGGTGGTTCATTGGGATGTTCCATATCGATCTAATCGTCCACATACAGATAAATGCTGTCATTGGAATTCGACTTATGTTCTGTTTGGATTTTTAAATTGTTATCATCGTAATGGGAACAAAATTTATCGTTTCCCGCATACAATGTCAATTGTTGTCGATAATTTAGATCGCTAAACTTAGCTAAAATGTTAAGTGGATTTGGAGTTGAATGAGTTAGAGTTGGATGAGAGTGAAAATGATTAACTCACGTAAAAAGCATAAGCAGTAGAGAAATATACGTTGGTTTCATTGATAATCTCCCGAATATTTAGAGATAATGATTTGTATTCCCATAACTAGTAAGATTGGTACTTGACTTTATCTTTGATTAGTTCGTGTAAGATGATTATGCATACGGAACCATAAATTCGGACGAAAGTAATTACACCATATTCATGTTAAAATTATAATCGTCCATTTTATAATAAAAAACTATAAATAGTAATTAACGACTTATAAAATAAATTCAAAAATTATAATTAATTTTTGAATTTTATATTTAGTGAAACTTTTGTATATAGTTTTTTTGAAAAACAAAATACCATTATAAAAAGATATTTAATAACGACAGTTGTTTTAGCAACCCTCTTGGAAAATAAATTGGAATCAAAATCTTCTCATTTATAGCAACCCACTTGAGAAATAAATTGAAATCAAAATCTTTTCATTTATATTTAACTAATCAGAAATACGTTGTTTAATTATACCAATTTTTTTACCTAATATCAATTTCCGCCAAATGGAATTTCGCTCTATTAAAATCCCGCCTAAATATTTAATGAGTTTTCATTGAAGAACGATGGACTGGAACCGAAGATTTAACAAAATCGGGACGAAGATGAGATCAAAGAGAGAAAGAGGCAGGTCGAACAGAAATTAAGATTTTCAGATTTTGGGATTTCTATTTGTCGGTGTGTTTTGAGTCCAAGCTGTTTTACAGCGTGCAATGGTTAAAGTTGTTTTATAAAAGGCCCCGTATTCAGCTGAAAAAAGGGCAATGCTATTTCGAGATCTGATTTGGCTATAATGAGACCTTTTTATAATGAGACCTATTTTGGCTATAATGAGACCCGAAAATGACTAATTTACCCTTAATATAAAAGCTGTATTTTCAGCCAAAAATCTTCTTTTCTCTCTTCTCTTCACCAAAATCTCTCAAAATCGGCCAAAACAAACTCAAGATTTCTCAAATCCAAACTTACAAAAACGTTACGGTATGAATCCTAAACCTATTCATGTAATTTTTATGCAAGAGTTATAGGTTCTGCCTCAAAAGTAAAATTTGTATCTATATGTTGTTGATTTTTGAAAAAATAATTGTAAATACGTGTTAGTCGACTCATTATCAACGTTTTGGTATGAATTTTGTTGATTTTGGTTGAGTTTGTAGGAATCTAGGGGTTTTCTAAAATGGAGCTTGCTGTTTGGAGCGAATCGCGCATACCCAATGCCCAAATTTAGGCTAATCGCGAGCGCCCCACTCGCGATTTGCCCAAAATTAGGCGTTGGGCGTACGCGATTTTGGAAGCAAAATTGTGAATGCCCAGTTCGCAATTTCCCCAAAATTGCGAAATGGGCATTCACAATTTTGCTTCCAGAATTGATTAAGCTGTTTCAGAACGTTTTTTAGAAGGACATTTATCTCGGTAGTTTTCGTCTTACATTTAAACATCTAACAATGTTTTTTTTTAATTTCAGGACGCCATAATCACTCACCATTTGGAAACAATAACAAATTAAAAAGAAACAATATACTATTGATGGATTTCAGTGTGGCTGAAGACTACCATTTGTGTCAAGCGGTGAAAGTTGTCCTTCGAGAAATTGGGGAAGATACTAGCAATACTTTCTTCGAACGTGACTTGTGTAGGATGTATTTCAATTGCGGTATACGTGGGAAAACTAGCTACATATCGTGCAACCGTGAGGAAGTGAAAACCAGGTATTTAGCTATGAAACCGCTCGAGCGTTTGATGTTCCTCCCATTTAAAATTATGAAAGAGGAAAAACTGAGTGGAACATGACGGTTGGCGATTTCATTACTCCGGAGATGATAATGTATCTGGAGGATAACATTGCATGTAGGGATGATGATATCGCCAACGGCGTCGACGTTGAAGACAATACCAGTTACGACTCCGACTTCTAGTAGGATTTTTTAAAAATTATTGTGTTTGTTGTTGTTTGACTTGGTGTTGTATCAAACTTTTGTTTTACTAGGTTTATCCATCAAATCCGTTTTATTTTCGGGATTTCTAGTGTACTTTCTTGGCTGTTTAAAGCTAGTTTCAAGGTGTTTTTACCATATTTTTGAGTTTTTTTTGTCTAAAATTTACACCATTCATTGAAAATGACTAATGTACTATATTGGTGAAAAGAAAATTGAGTTTCAAACGCGTAAACTAAAAAAATGAAAAATTACAAAATTTCTAGAGAGTTTCGCGCGTGGGAAGTGTTCACTTTAGCCGAAATCGCGAGCACAGAGTGTCTGATGTTGTCAAAATTGAGTGCTCCGAACCCGTGATCCTGACAAATCATAGCGTTCCCAATGCTCAATTTTGAAAAAATCGCGAAGCCCGTGTTCGCAATACTGTCCAATTCGCGCGCTCCCAACGCTCAATTTTGACAAAATAAAACACAATGTTCTTCGCAATTCATGTTGTTCATAGCGTTGTTAGTGCTATAATCGCACTGAAATTTTTAAAAATCCGAAATGTACATCTTCTTGGGTTTGGAGACGGTCCATCAAAGGCTCATCATCCTCCGACAAGAAATCATCCATATTGCAGCTCAACTCTTCGTTTAAATCGCTCAAATCCATGTTCTTTGGTGTTCTTTTAACAATTTATCTTACTTAAATAAAGAAAGTTGTAGGAAGAAGATGAAAAAAAGTTAGTTTTTTTTAGAACTTTTGTTTTATATATGAAGGGTAAAATGGTCATTTCACATTTACATATATTTTTTTAGACTAAGGGGTCTTATTATAGCCAAAATAGGTCTCATTTTAGCCTAGCCTAATTTATTTTTGACAATTTTGGTGAAAGAATTAACAAATGGGCTAGGCTAATTCAAGACCCGTTTTTTTATAACGAGACCCGGTTATAGTGAGACTCGTTTTGGCTATAACGAGACCCCTCTAATTTACAAAAATGCCATCGATATAAATACAAAAATTCCCAAATTCTACAACTTTCTTTCTTCGGAAACCCTAATTCTCTCTAACCCAATATTTGAAAATGCTAGATATTTAAAATCCACCAGTATAGACTTGTTAAAGCATGAATTCTCTACACCATTGTGCTAAATTTTTTTAAATTTGGATCTATATTTGTAGCGATATTTAGAGTTTATTTTTCGGATATAAAAATCATTATGGTTTTCTAAACCATCATTGTCGGAGTCGTGAACGATACATATAACCTCGTGAACCATTTTTGAGTTGAATGAAAAAAGTTGAGTTCATAATGAATGTTAAGAAGAGACGTTGGAACACGAAAGAAATAAACATTATAGACTTTCGTGAGTGCGACAAATAACGAGATTACATAATTACTTATAAGTCATATAAGTTAACCCCATCTATTGATTTAATTACACAAAAATGGTTCTATATTATTGTTGCAAAATATTGAAGGCATCGATCCAGGTCTCATAATCATACGACTGTGAAACGCTCATCATCAACGATCATGCACGCCGAAGTCGATATGTTTATAGTATGTGTTGCAAAAATCATTATTAGTTATTTATTGAACGCAAAGTATTTTTTTTCAACTTCTCCCACTATTTTTCTTGATTATCTTGCATGCTACATGTTTAATAGAATTACCATAAACATCTTTAATTCGCTCAATTAGATCAAGCCAATTTTTTTATAATATAACAGATCCTCCATCATTCATCTCCAAATACAATAATTAGTTGACGTTAATTTAATCATGAAGTTATCATCATAATGCTTTATATGGATAAAAAAATCACAAACTCTGATACCACCTATAAGATCGAAAATGGTAGTATATCAAACCATGCACAACAACAACTTCAAGACAATCAACCAAACCAACAAGAAACTCAATTCACCACCAACAATTCATCAATTAATAAACCACAAATCTAATCATGGAAAATAAACAACGATAAAATAAATCAACAAACAAGATTTATTTTACGTGAAAGATCTCATTCGATGTGAAGAGTAAAAAGTCACGAGACTTACCGGGAGTCTATCCAAACTACTTTTATTATTATGTTAATTTGAGGATATAAGTAAATCCAATTTAATCTACTAAAGATATACAAACCCACCAACAAGAAGATGAGTAAAAGTGAAGAATATCAACAATATACAATATAGTTCCGACAGTGATTTCTCTATACCAGTAGTACCAAATCATAATCCAACCGGTCAGGTTGAAGCCTTAGATATCATGAACATTGTCTAAATCAGAAAAATCTAAAACTCTTTGTAACTCATTTAGACATTTTTACCGTGGCTGTACTCAACAAATCCGAAAATAAAACATGTTTTTCTTTTGTATTTTTATTATTTTGTTCTCTTATTTCTTGCCCTTATATATAAACCTAATGAGATTAAAATCCTAAGTTATAAAGTCGACCTAAATTTAGACTGGAACCTAACACGATCTAGGTCTCACAATCGTATGATTGGGAAACGCTCATCATCGAAGATCATGCACACCGAAATCGAGATGTCTACATTGTGCGTTATAAAGACCATTATTACTTATTTATTAAATGCACGTATCAAACAACGTGTGAACCTCGATTTCTAGTCTTAATAATTTATTGTACGTTGATAATCTTCCAAATATTTGGTGAGATTTTGGACCATAATTGACTCGATAGCTCGGCTCATCAAATAATTTTTGGTTCGACTCTTTTTTATGATATCATAAGTTGACACAATCCACCAAAATAGAAATGGTTAGTCCAACGTTGTTAGTAACCAAAGCTTTAAAATAAAGCTTCCCTACTCCTAGCTATCTCAAAACAATCTCATTGATTGAATTTGTCTATTACCTAATTTTTAAAATATATTTTATATACGGAGTTGTCCGATCTAAGTCACAAATGGATTTGGTAAGACTACATCAGAAAAATAAAGACGAGAGTACCATCTATAATTGATCACATTTTAAATAGTAAAAAAATCAGTATATTGAGTTTATGTTTTATTTTTTAATCTTATTTTTATATCTGAAAAAAAAAAATCATATCAACATTTATCATTTTTCTACTGTCGAAATTTTGCAGCTTTGGCAAATGTCCTAACCCGGCCTGGATTATTTTGAGTATGAAAAAACTCTTGTTAGTAGCATAATGTTTTTAGATTTGACAAAATTGGCCGTGAGATCGTATCCTACTTATCTCGGTGGATGATTGTCATGGCTAGATCATATTTCAGAAATAAAATGAATCACCGCTAAGGCTTTGTTGTTTGATATTAAACATACAAATAAACATTTTGGCAGACTACAGAGCACATCTGCAATCAAACGAATTGCTGAAAATGCCGAATTCTAATCACCAAAACATTCTAGTCCAAGAACTCAGAAATGGGAAAACAGCCAACAACAGTCTCAACAACAAAGGTGTCTCATTTTTTCTACCTAATTTATTTCTCAACTTCGTTTTTGACTCGCTTCCAGTTCCATAAGACTCATTAGTCGTAGAAGCGACACCATTCAGCTCATCCCATCCACCAAAGCCGTTCTTGTTTCCATCACTATTCGTCCGTGATTGGCCGCGCCTTGATCTTTCTCTGTTATCTTTCTTTTCGTAAAAAGTATAATTTGTTCGAGTAAAGCCTTTCTTTCTCGTCTTCGTATTTGGATATTTCTTCTTTCCTGTAAATAATTTGTCGTAAACTACGAATAATGCGGATTGGCCAACTGGTACTGCTAATGCCAAGAGGAAAGCTTTTAGACCACTAACTATCAGAAAAGATAATAGGACGACCGGAAGCGTATAGCCGAAAGATTTAAATACCTGCACTGAGATATATTAGCTTAGGATTTTATTAGAAAATCGAAATAGCCGAACTGACACACGCTCTCAAAGTCCTTAACACTTTCAGTTCCAACCAATTAGGTACGGAAATGACTGACTTGACATATGCTCTACTAGTACTTTAACACTTTCAGTTCCAAACAACTAGGGGTTGAAATGAGCTGACCCGAGCTCGGCTCGAGCTCTTGCTTCGAATTTGTAAGGCTCAACCTTACAATTTTCAGTTCCAAACAACTAGGGATGGAAATGCCTGACTTGACATGATCTAAAAGTACTTAACACTTTCAGTTCCAAACAACTAGGGGTTCAAATGAGCTGACCCGAGCTTGGGCTCGAACTCTTTGCTGGAATTTGTAACGCTCAACCTTACCACTTTCAGTTCCAAACAAGTAGGGATGGAAATGACTGACTTGACATAAGATCTACAAGTAGTTAACACTTTCAGTTCCAAACCACTAGGGACTAAAATGAGCTGACCCGAGCTCGGCCTCCAGCTCTTCGCTGGAATTGTAAGGCTCAACCTTACCACTTTCAGTTTCAAACAACTAGGGATGGAAATGACTGACTTAACATGATCTACAAGTCCTTAACAGTTAACACTTTCAGTTCCAAACAACTAGGGGTTGAAATGAGCTGACTAGAGCTCAGGCTCAAGCTCGTTGGCTGAAATTTGTAAGGCTCAACCATAGGGGTCGGGTGGGGTTCAGCTTATAAGCCAAAACTTCATATATTACAACTTTTTAGCTTCATCTACCTACATTCAATCTAAATATCTTTAGAGCTTTATAAAAGCCAAATTATAAAGCTCAGCCAAACAAGACTAGACTCACATTCTGCATTTTAACACGATACTGGATTTCTAAGCTATCTACGTAAAACATTAAATCAGTCGATCACAGTACCCAAAACTACAATCAAAAGATACTATTGACGTCAGCGAAGTACTAGCAATGAGTTTAAAACAAAAAAAAAAATACCTTAAAAATCCAGACATTTTCAACAATCTGATCCAAAATCGATGAAGACCCATCATCAAACTCGTCCTCGTCGTAGTCATCATCTTCTTCTTCTTGGAAATCAAAATTGCTGTACGCGAATCGGGAACCTAATCTGAGAGACCTAGTTTTATTTACAATTCCGTATGAAAAATGAAAATGAGAAAACGAAATAGTAAGGTTATTGAATTGCGATGAAGACAATTTAGAGTGAGAATAAATTGGGTTGGGGAGTAAGAGAGCTCTCTCCACCATTAACATCTTCTTTCTCTTATCTTTCTTTTTTCTCCGCGACTGAATTGGGTTTGAGATAATAATTTTATAAATTTAGTCAACGACAATTATCATGTTATTTCATTTCTTCCTTCATAAATTTCAACGTCAAATGGAGTATTTGTTTCTACTCCATCGTTATTGTTTTTTGTTTTTTTTTTAAATTTATTGTTAGCCGGATGATATTTTGTATCTATTTGTTAGCCATAGTTGTGAAGATGCTTTGAATTATATGCCGAGAGAAATTATTTAATGAATCATTAATAGTTTACTAATAAGAGTTAATAAAAAAAAATTATTTTTTGTTTTTGTTTTTAATCAATGAATAACGAATAGTTCATCCATAATTCTTAGTTTTTTTATTTAATCTATCGACTTCAAAATTATGGACGAGGGTTATGGACTTGACAAAATCTATAGATTTAGTATTTGACTTGCAAAATCTATAAATTTAGTTCATCGATTTGGCAAAGTCTATAAATTTAGTATCTAGTGAGTGGTTTTTTTTGCCGTCATGGACTAAATTTATAGATTTTGACATGTCTATGGAGTCTCGCTGATGATTTTGAATTCGATGGACTAAATGAAAGAAAACAGGATAGTTGAAATACTATTCACTTATTTAATCCTCTATATAAAACCAATAGTTAGATTTTATGAGTGTATTAAAAAGTATAAAGTCACAAAGTATTTTCCAATAAAATCGATCTGCAGCAGGTCCAGAGACGTTTGCATAATTTGCTGAACTCTATTTGTTATTTTATTGATATTCTTTGTCTTTCACTAATCTAATTACATGATAGTTGTACATTTTCCCAAACAACTAGTATCAGAGTACCGAGTTTATTAGCAATTCAAAAGAGGTCAGATTTAAGTGGGAGCAATGACTACATATGAAAGAAAGGCGAGACTCGAAAAATTTGATGATGTAGATTATTGGTTTTGGAAGATATGTATTGAAGACTATTTGTACTAGAAAAAGCTTTATCAAACCCTTTAAAAAAGGAAACCATGGAGTATGGAAGATGAAAAGTGAAATCTTCTTGACATACAAGCCCTTGGAGTCATCCAATTGACGTTATCACGCAATGTTTCCTTCAACATTGAAAAGAAAACAATCACGGAAGGTCTTATGAAGGTTCTATCCAGTATGTATGAGAAGTCACCGGCGTCTAACAAAGTTCACTTGATGAGGTCGTTATTCAATTTGTGAATGATAGAATGCACATTAGTAGCTTAACACCTTAATAAACTCAATACAATCACAACTCAGCTGAGTTCTGTTAAATTTGTTTTTGATGAAGAAATACGAGCACTTATACTCTTGTTTTCCCTACGATAAAGTTGGAATGGTACTGTCACAACTATGATTAGCTCATCAGGAAGCAATAAGTTAAAATTTGATGATGTGTATGATTTAGTTCTCAGTGAAGAGATTTGAAGGAGAGAGTCAGCTGAATCATCAAAAAAACTCAATCAAATGGAATGGACGCGGCAAATCGAACTACTAAGGTAGACCAAGGGACGAGAGGTCCAAGTCTAGGAAACTCTAAAATTCTTAGGGGTCAAGAAATATTGAGTGTTGGAATTTTGGGAAGACCGAGCACTATAGAAATCCAGTGCAAGAGAACACCAAATGATCAAGCGAAGAAAATAAACGCAAATGTCATTTCGGAAGGAGATGATGCATCGATATATTGTTTGGAGATCAAGAAAGAGTCTTGGTTATTTAACTCTGAAACATTGTTTCATGCTACTTCGAATAAAGAATTCTTTGAGAGGTATGTCCCCGGAAACCTTGGAAATGTACATCGTGGTGATGATCAACCTTATGATATTATTGGTAAAAATATAGTGAAGATTAAGTTCAATGGGTCTGTTTGAGAGCTCAAAGATGTTAGACATTTTCCCAACTTGAGAAAGAACTTAATTTTAGTAAGGCAGTTGGCTAGCGAATGCTACACTACAATTTTCCATGTTGATAATTGGAAGATTTCAAAGGGTCGAATGATAGTTGTTACGAAAAAAATGGTACTTTTTATAATATAGAAAATGCGCGTTATTCAATTGCAATACTAGCAAGACACGGAAATCTAAATATGTGGCATTAAAGACTTAACCACATAAGTGAGAAAGGGATGAAAACTATGCACTCGAGTGATAAACTACCAAGTATACAGTCAATTAATATAGACATGTACGAGGACTGCATACTTAGAAAACATAAAATGGTCAAGTTTTAGACAAGTGGCAGATCCCAAAGAAAAAAAGGTTAAAGCTTGTTCACTTTGATTGTTTGATGGGAAACAACTATCTCATCTATAGAAGGGGAACACTACTTCGTGAATTTTATCGATGATTATTCTTGAAAGGTATGGGCTTACTTTCTAAAGATAAATCTGAAGGGTTTGATGTTTTTAGAAGATGGAAATCTATGGTTGAGAATGAGACATAAACATTAAAAACCTGAGAATCAAAAATGGTGGTGAATATTAGGATACCAAATTTAAACATTTTTTATATGAGAACGAGATCAGGATGGAGAGAACCATGTCGGGTACATCTCAACACAATGTTATTGCAAAGCGTATGAACTAAACATTGACCGAAAGAACAAGAAGCTTTCATACACAGTAAAGTCTACCAAAGCAGTTCTGGGCAGAAGTAGTCAACATATCGGCTTACTTGGTCAATTGTGGTCCATCGGTTCCCTTAGAGCATAGAATGCCTAACGAGGTATGTAGATAACATTATCACATTTTTTTGTACGGCATACGTTCATATCAGTGATCAAGGCAGGAACAAGCTTGATATCAAATCAGAAAAATACATCATGATCGGCTATGGAAAAAACGACTTTGGTTACCGTATTTGGGATGAGGAAAATATGAAGACGATCTGAAGCACACATGCGATCTTCAGCAAAACAATGATGTACAATGATAGATATAAAACTAACACAAATGACTTAGGTCCAAGTGGGCCAGTGTTTACAAATGCCGAGGATGTCCAAGATAGTCAAGAAACAGAGCGATCAGATCAAACTCTCAGCAATGAGAGTCTGTTGGACAAAGCAATACACAATAGTCTGACGCGCTGCAACCGATCGTAGCAACTCTTGTTTTGAGAAGGTATTCCTGACCTGATGTTCCCAACATGATATACCTAAACTATCTATTGCTGACTTTCATAGGGGAGCCTGAATGCTATGATGAAGTTTTTAAAACCAATGATGTTAGCAAGTAAGAGCTTGCCATTGAAAATGAGATGGATTCTTTAATCTCAAATCAGGCATGGGAACTAGCTGAGTTACCAGTGGGTTATAAGGCACTTCATAACAAATATGTGTACCGGGTGAAAGACGAGCATGATGGCTCTAAGAGATATAAACCCCAACTAGTTTTTCAAATAATTCTAGGAAAATAAAGAAATTAATTACACCAATGTTTTTTCTCAAGTTGTGAAACTCAACCAGGTGTATCAAACAAAATGTCTCTTTAAAGAAGGGAAATAAACATGGTATGCAGACTCAAGAAAAAATTTATATAGTCTAAAACAAGATCCAAGACAGTGGTATAAGAAATTTGACGGTTTATGCACAATGAGAGTTTCCAAGTGTAATATTTTGCTATTTCAAACTATGTAAGTCCATTTATATCATTTTGCTACTCTATGTTGATGATATGTTAGTAAGAGGTTCATATATAAATGCATATTAGAAGATTAAAGCAATAATTGTCAACTTAATTTGATATGAAAGACTTGGGTCGAACGAAAATGATCATTGGAATGAAAATTAAAATAAATAATCATTAAAGAGCTTTGCAGTTATTTGAGTCAGAGTACATCAATCGTATTTTGCAGAGATTTAACATGGGCGATGCCAAGCCAGTTAATACACCTTTGGCATATCACTTTCATTTACCCAAGGATCAATAAGAATTTATGGTTAAGGTTCCTTACGCCTCAACTATTGGGAGTTTAATGCATGCAATGGTTTATACGAGGACATATATTAGTCAAACAATAAAATTGTGAACATGTTTATGTCAGACCCAGGGAAAAATCACTAGGAAGCAGTAAAGTGGATTTTGAGGTACATATTAGATACCATAAGAAAGTGTTTGTACTTTTGTAAGGGTGAGTTACATGTACAAGGCTACGTAGCTGCAGATTTTGGAGGTGGAGTCGATCGCTAGAAAAGAACCACAAATTATATATTCACCGTGGGAACTAAAACTGTTAGTTGGATGTTAAAGTTGCATAAGTTTGTCACTTTATCCACTACATAGACTGAGTATGTAGCAGTGACCGAAGCTAGTAAAAAATATGGCATGGCTTTAATATTTGTTAATCGAGCTGCAGTTCATACATAAGAAGAATATTCTGTATAGTGATAGTCATAGTGCAATTCACTTGGTGAGGAATTCAACATTTCATTCAAAAGCCAAACATATTTCTACTTATTATCATTTCATTAGATCTTTATTGGAAGATGAGGTGCTACTACTTGAAAATATCCAAAGAAACAAGAATCTAGCCGATATGTTGACAAAGACAATAACTATTGAAAATTTGAAGTTGTGTTCAACTTTAGCTGGTCTGCAAGAGTAACAAAACCAAAAAGATTTTATGCATAGATCAAGGTGTGAAGACATATTGAAACCAGTCTTCAAGTATGAGATTGTTAGACGAGTGGTCTGAAGAATTTTTGAATTATGAGAGACAAGTGAAATCATTTAATGAGTCATTAATGGCTTGTTAATCAGAGTTAATAACCCTTGTAATAATTTATTTTTCCTCTTTGTGTTGAACTCTATATAAAACTAATAAATAGCTTTTCAGAGTGTGTCGAAAATAAAAAATCAAAAAGTTTTCTCTAATAAAATTGATTTACAACAACCTAACTCCGTTTATAATTTATGTTATTTTATTGTTACTATTTGTCTTTCCCTAATATGATTACAAGATAATTGTGCATTTTCCCAACAGTATTTGGTATAAAACTGCGACTTCACACTTGATTGTTTAAAAAAATATTCATTTTTTAAATATTGATGTATATGATCTGTGATGCAATTATGTTGAGAGTTTAAAAATTGGAAATATGCAATATTACACATATTAAAAATATAAAAAATATTAGTTGGAAATCTATAAATATAGGTTTAATTTCTTAAATCCAAACATTAAGTATCGGTTACGCTCAAAGCACAACTAATTCCATCTATATTTGTTGTTATGTGCACAAATATCCTGTTGTTTGTTTTTAAAGGCATAAATGTTAATCTATATTCGTGTATGAAAACAACGATAACATAGTTAAATAGATAACATTGAACATAAAATTTAACTTTTTTTAAACCAAATATATAGGTTTAATAACATAAAATAAAAAATAGAAGTATGATATACAAATAACATAACATTTTAGGTAAAATTATACCCATAAAAACATATACTTCTAGTAAATTAGCTTCTGCATCTGCTTGCTCTGCGATATGGACCCTCACATTTTCCAACTTTTGTATTTTTATGGAATTGGTAATACAAAAATCAAATAACTTACACACCTTTTGGCTGCTAGTATACTAGAGATTGAAATCCAAAATCTTAGAACCGATTTCAAATATTTGAACCTAATAGAAACTTATTCATAACATCGGTCGTCAAATATTAACAACATGTACGATTCATATTGTACCATTATTCTCTTCACTACATCGACGATTTTCAACAAATTGGTTATCTTCTTGCGTAGTTCACTCCATATCAAATAAATTAAAACTTTATTTTTTATAATTGATAAGTGAATAATAGATTAGGTCAAACGAATGAATACATTATTTATATAATATCAGTTAATGATATCCTAATACAACAAGACTACTCAAAATTTGATACTATGATATATTAATATCATAACAAACGATGATAATAAATTTTCGACACATATATTTTTATCATTCAAGAGGAAATTTCTTATATCCACGGGTGATGAGTATGGTTCAATATACTAGATCACTCACCCTAATTTGATATGTTACCAAATCGTTAACCATAAAAAGCTACGTTACTTGTTTAAGTGAACTAAACAAATTTTAGTATGATTGCAAACATTATATATTTAAGTTCGAACGTAAAATGACAAATCAAACATGACATAGTTAATGTCGAGATTTTAATGACACAATAAAACGATACATAAATAAGTTGGTAAATGAAAATTCTAAAAGAAACATAACATAATCATGCACTTTTGGTCAAATAAGTCGCTATTGCTTATTCGTTACATATCGATCTCCAGACCCACTCGAACCAAGATAACTTGTCAAGAAGTACATCTATAACATCTACTGAACCAAACACTCTAATCCAAAAAAATTGGTGCTCATTTAATCTGGATATCAAATTTTATCTCATTGATGCCCACTTGCCATCTTGATTATATATCGGTATAAATATAACCTAATAATTGTACTCTCCATCTGGTGTAATGTCTTTCATGCTAGTAATAAAATTATATAAATATTTGGGGATGTTATCAACGTACAACAACTCACGTTTAATTTTACTAGATTTTCTTACTTTTGTTCGAGTAACTCATTTTTTAGGAAATTTAGATACTAGGAATGGATTTAGTTTTGAGAAAATCATGCTACATGTAGTATTGGGTGCACCATTATCCTGGGTTTCCTTAATGAGATGTTCGGAACATAATCTATCTCGTTTTGTTGATCGATCCAGATAAACGTTTTTTTCTACCTTATTAAAAATCGGCTATTTAGGCTCTATGACATGCTCATTTCGGGTTTGGAGATTTGCATCACCCTATTTATAATATGATTTGAAAAATATAGTCGTAACCACAGATAGAACTATCTACGATGGATAGTTTTTTATTAAATTATCTTCAGGCGAAGTTTTATCTTAGGAATAATGACTAATGTTTTCCAAATTATATCACGTTTGTCCTTAAGCATGAGACTTT
This sequence comes from Limnanthes douglasii subsp. nivea, assembly GCA_036936605.1. Classification (NCBI taxonomy): domain Eukaryota; kingdom Viridiplantae; phylum Streptophyta; class Magnoliopsida; order Brassicales; family Limnanthaceae; genus Limnanthes; species Limnanthes douglasii. The sequence goes on from JAUPFV010000001.1 coordinate 34,038,471, forward strand.
TTTCTATCCATCATAGTTATTTCACATGCACAAGATAATTTGTGTGTTTTTTTCTAACAATATAACCACACACTACCTGATCTGCGCCTATATTTTTAGCAGTTTGATAAATCTTCTCGATTATATCTATGATTGCAAATAATAAATTAATTTTTAACTCGTGAAATATATAAATTACATGCACAATTTTCATACAAAACTTATTTATCTCGAATGCTTAAAAAATCTTATAGGTTAAAGATCAAAAAGTACGTAAAATTTGGCCCATAAAAGTTCAAAATTTAGTTGACTAGAAAAGATGTAGCATTTTAGGGTCGCATGAGCGCTCTCAGTCATATAAAAATATAAATAATATATTTTGATTATGAAATTGATTTTTTCAAAATTGGAAGTTTTAAAATAAAAATTGCACTTACCAATTGGTTGTTGTGTTGTCCAAATGTCGAATCTCTTTCGTGAAGTGATGATTTTTTTTCTATATAGTGTTATCCATGAATTCATAATATAATCCACAACCTTTAGGCAGAAAGTGAATACTTCGTTCAATGTTTCTAATTATGCATTATACTTTTCCTCTATGTTTGCTTTGACAACGTCGTTATAAAATTCTATAAAATCATCTGGATAGTCCCATGTAGCCCTTAACTTTTTCGCATTTACAATAATGATTTTGTTTGTATGTCATTTTCATAACATGTGGATTGTCTCTAAAAATATATCTCCAATAGCTCGCATCAATGTTAACTCCTTATCTGTCACTATAATACTCAAAAGTGCACAAATATTATCCACCACCTTCATACATATAAAACTTAAAGCCCATGTGTAATTGGTTTGCTTCTTCAAACTCATAAACACAAAACCAACACAAAATATAAGTTTTGTTGGAGTTACACAATAATTTTGAATAACCATGTTTTATACTTTGCCGTTTTGTAATTATTTTCCATGACAAGTACTCGTACACGGAAATTTTTTGGTGATCACGTTTGTTGCATGAATTAACTGATGCGACATGAAGTAATTGTATTCGTTTATTTTCATTAAGAAGTATTGCATTATAACTGAACGATATTTTTAACAAATTTAGTAGATGGGCGCACGTTGGATACATTCTCAAGGTTATATCTTTTCAAATCTACACATATTTCTGTAGGATGAGAACCAAGTAGCATTAATTAACGAACTAACTCCTCTCATTCCGCTATGAGTGTACTAGCTTGCCAATGACCTTCATAATGCGTGACCGGTTCATAGTTGTGTTTTTCGTCTAAAATAGTCAATCAATAATAATCACTTAGTATAAATTGGAAATAATTTTTTGTTCAAGGGACAATCACTTTTTTTTATGTACAAACCATTTTCTTCACACCATCCATACTAACTTTCGGTTTATAAACACTGCATCTCTCACATATATAATATATCATATGATTTTTCTTTCACTTACAATTATTATAGAGGGTAATGATGATAAATCCTTTATTTCCGGTCTTCAGACGTAACCCATGCATCCAAATTGGGTTTAGTGTAATACTTGTATGGTGAAAAAGTATGTGTAATCAGTCATTATACATGTTTCTTGCTTCGATTCCTATAACATATAATCGTCATTCAAAATTATAAAGCAACACGTGGAAGATAATACAACAAATTTCTCGCTTACAAAACGTAATTTGTACTATATTTTGTACATAGACTTAAAAAGTCACACAATTAGTCACACCTAGATTTAGATATTCGCACAAGTAATCGCACACATCGTACAATGAACCTTCATCATGTTTCTTATTGGATGCTATTAAGGTGGAGACCAAAGTGCCACATCCCACATCGGTTAAACATGAGAAGGATCAATGGTATATAAGTAAGAACATACCTCAACTAGTATGAGGCCTTTTGTAACTGGACCGAAACCAAAGTCGCGCGGGTCTTCGAGCGCCAAAACGGATAATATCATACTAGTATTGAGATCGTGTTGTTCTTACTTATATATGAAGGCGAAATATGCGGACCGAACCCCTATATTCCCGACACGTGGTATCAGAGCGACATGCCTAGACAGAACGCGATGGTGGTGAAATTCTCGGAGGTCGAACATGAAGAAGTTAATCGTCATGCTCAATGTGATATGCTCTAGAGAACCTAGTTTGGAGTGTCCGTTTCTCATCAAGCAGTGGTACTTGATTCAGGGGCGGATCCAGGATTAGAATTTAGGGTGTGCCAAAAATATCATTGAACTAAAAAAAGTCCGAGTAATATATAGTCAAAATACATTAATATACTATTACAACTAAAAATGAAAATCTATTTCTAGTCTAAACGTAATTGCATTCTTCTCTTAATCATGCCTTGAAAGCGCTTGATAATATCTCGATCATCGATTGTAGCAAACACTTCTTTCTCCACAAATGTCACTAAGCTATCATTAAGCCATGGATTGGACATTCGATTTCTCAACTCATTCTTCACATATTCCATATTAGAAAATACTCGCTTAACACTTGCGGTGGCCACCGGTAATGACAAAGCTAGCTTTAAAAGCTTGTACACAAATCCAAACGTTTTGTGCTTTTTCGTACGCACAAGAGTCCTACATAGATCGGAGATACTCTTCAAATCAGAAAAATTATCGTCCATCTTCACACACTCAATATAAGTCTCAAGTTGGCTAGAAAACTCTTTATCACTAACATCCACAAAGTCATTTGGGTATAATCTTACCAACCTTACAAGTGAGTTAGTGTCAAAACCTTGAAATGAAGAATAAGGATTCAAACATGCCACACAATTCAACAACTCAACATTTTCGGGTGTAAATCGATCATTCAACTCTTGCATTACACAATCTATGACATGTAAAAAACAATCATTCTTGAAATTGATTTAAAACCTGAAATTCTCTTTATAAATCAAAGGATTCCACTAATTCTCAAATTGATTTCTTAACATACTTTGTAGGAAATACTAAAAGCACATTAACATACCTGATTCTCAAATTGATTTCTTAACATAGTAGAAAATACTAAAAGCACATTGACATACCTAAAATCAAAGGATTCCACTGCTTCAGTGCTGCATTTTTTATGTTTGTAAGAGAAAATAGTTGATTTTTATTGAGGAGGAGATGGTAGAGGGGACTGCTGCGTTTGAGGAGAGAGAAAAAGAGAAGCGGATTCCACTACTTCAGTGCTGCGTCTTTTATGTTTGTAAAAGAAAATATGTGATTTTGATTGAGGAGGAGAGGGTAGAGGAGGTTGTTGCGTTTGAGGAGAGAGACAAAAGAGGGATGATACGTATTTTGTATTTGTGTAGATTTAGGATTTAGTTGGGGGAAATAAGGAAGGAAAAGAAATAAAGAAAAAAAAAGAAAAAAATAAGGAAGAAAAATAAAAAAATAAAAGATTTTTTATATTTGTGTAGATTTAGGGTTTAGTTGGGGGCAAAATAAGAAAGAAAAAAAAACAATTTAGGGTGGTCCAAGGTTTGAACTCTTGAGCTCAAGGTTAAAAACTAAACACTCTTACCACTACACTAAACTTATTTTTAGAATTTAGGGTGGTCCATGGCACACATGGCCACCCCTTAGATCCGCCCCTGACTTGATTGGAGTGCGAAATGGTGCTAAGGAACAAGACAAAGTGGTCTAATAGGAGGTGAACAGTAACATCCGTAGTACCTCTAAATGTCAGGTAGACTACCAACCTGATTAGAGTAGACAAATGAAAGTCAATTGAGAAGAGGCTGAAGTGGTACTTTGTTCGAGCAGATGATTTGTTAAGGTGGAGACCGAAGTCCCACATCCCACATTGGTTAAACATGGGAAGGATCAATGGTATATAAGTAAAAACATACCTCAACTAGTATGAGGTCTTTTGAAAGTGGACCAAAACCAAAGCCGTGCGGACCTTCGGGCACCAAAACGGACAATATCATACTAGTGTTGAGATCGTTTTGTTCTTACTTATATACAGAGGCGGAATATGTGGACCGAACCCCCATATTCCCAACACACGGTATCAGACAGGCCTAGGCGGAACGCGATGGTGGTGAAATTCTCGTAGGTCGAACATGAAGAAGTTAAACGTCATGCTCAATGTGATCTCTCTAGAGATCCTAGTTCAGAGTGCTCGTTGCTCATAAAGTGGTGGTACTTGATTGGAGTGTGGAGTGGTGCTAAGGAACAAAATAGAGTGGTCTAATAGGAGGTGAGCAGTAACATCTTTAGTACCTCTAAATGTCAGGTAGACTACCAACCTGATTAGAGTGGACGGATAGAAGTCAATCGAGAGGAGGCTGAAGTGGTACTTTGTTCGAGAGGAGGATTTGTTAAGGTGGCGACCGAAATCCCACATCCCACATTGGTTAAACATGGGAAGGATCAATTGTATATAAGTAAGAACATACCTCAACTAGTACGAGGCCTTTCGAAAATGAGAAAGTTATTGATAACCACTTTTTTAGAAATTAATTCATGTACAACATTCAACAATTAGTAATTTTTAACCTAAAAAACTTCAAATATTTCAAACATAAACTCAATTTTAGTAATTTTTAACCTAAAAAACTTAAAATATATCAAACACAAACTCAATTTTAGTAATTTTTAACCTAAAAAACTTCAAATATTTTGATATTGTATTATTAATAATAGATAAAAGGAAAACACCCGATAGGCCGAATACAACCACTAAAACCAGGTGCGCACATTTGAGGGGGTGTTCTTTTTTTCCCACCCAATTCCTCACTACACAAAATTCAACTACCACACTCTCAAGTCACATCATTGGCTACTGAATCAATCAACAATAAAAAAAGAACAAAGAAAAAATCCTCTTTTGATGCTCTCCTTTCCACCTCCACTTTTTCTCTGTAGAATCCCTTCATTCCTCTCTAAATCACACCTCCTCAAGAAACCCTCACTTTCAATGGCGAAAATCTTCTCATCCACCTTCTCCCAATCGGTATCGCCCAAAACGCCCCTAAGAGGCGTCGTCTTTGACATGGACGGAACCCTAACGGTCCCAGTCATTGATTTCGCCGCCATGTACAGAGCCGTGCTCGGAGAAGACGATTACGTCAGGGTTAAAACTGAGAATCCCAATGGGATTGATATTTTGCACCACGTTGAGAGTTGGAGCCCTGATAAGCAGCAAAAGGCTTACCAGATTATCGCCGATTACGAGCGGCAGGGGCTTGATCGTCTTCAAATTATGCCTGGTCGGTGTTTATCTATTTCTAAGTACAGAATAGTTTAAATGCTTTGTGTAAATGATTGTATTTGAATCAACAACACTCTTTGAGAATTTCATGAACTTGTCCCAAGTAATGGGTGGGAAGATAAGGAAATGATAATGGCATTATCAAGAAATTTATGTACACTCTTGTTGATTGAAGCTCTAATAGAGGGTCGATAATAATTGCAGGTACAAAAGAGCTTTGTGGATTTCTTGATTCAAGGAACATAAGGTTAACTTCTCTCATGCTCAGAAGTTTTGCTCTTGTATCCTAGCTAGTCATTAGATTGTCTTGTGGATGAGTATAGGCTTTCTCAGTTGAATTACGTTGTTATATATTATCTTTTGACAACCGATTATATATATTTTTAGTTTCATGGCTGAGATGGTCTTTCGGGACAACAAACTTTATTAGGATGATTTATGAATGGTTTAGATGCCTCCTCGGTAACCAAACACAAAGCGGCGGAGATAATCTATTTCAAAATCATGGTTTATGAAAGACGAGACTTGAAAATGAGCGGTTGACTATATTTTGTGTATTTGGACCTGACTTTTATTTCTGGTTGATATGTTGTACCGACGAGTTTGTTCTAGTTGTGTTCCAGATAGAAAATCATTCAAGCTAGATTTTGTGTTCATGTATCCTTTGGGTCTCTTACTGTCACAGAGCTTGATAAATGAACTAACTACGTGTGTATTCTTCTCGCTCAACCAATTCACTTGCTTATTTGCATTCATTTTCCAGAAGAGGATTAATTACACGCAATTTCAAGGGCGCAGTTGATTTGTTTCACGAACGTTTTGGGGTAAGGTTTATAAAGTACGAGCTCAAACTTTTGAAAGTTAAATGCAGCGACTGGTGAGCCAATGAGCATATACAAAAGAAATCTAGTTTTTATAATATTATTTTCTAATCTAGCCTATCTGCCAGTCATGCCCCTGATCTGCATGGAAAACACAATCATCTTGTTTAAAGACTTACTGCACTTTCAAAGGCCATATAAAGGGGATGTTCGGTGGCATTAGTTTTATTTAACTTTTTAAGTTTACACAAGCAAAAAGAGTTGTTTGGTTTGGCCGACTCTTTTAGGTTTAAATGAAGCTTTTATTAAAGCTTATAACATAAATAAGCCTAACAGCTAATTAGCTTTGCATATATATTTTTTCAACTGTTTCATCACTCTACACGCTGTTTTCAGCAATTTGTTTTTAATTTTAGTCTTCAAGTTCACTTTATACGTCCTTCTTAACCGTCATAGTTGATTTTTTTGTTATGCGCCGAACAAACCTACTTCTTTTTTTCAAAAGCTAACTTTTTATTTGATTATTTTAAGCTAGCTTCCTAGCTTATAAACTTTGGTACCAAACAACCTGTACACAAAGGTGGCTTACAATATGCATAATTTTCACGGCATTGGGTCTGTATCGTCGACAGGTTTTACATGTTGTATGCCGGTGGTGCAGGTCATCTTTTCACCAGCATTAAGCAGGGAGTTTCGCCCTTACAAACCAGACCCAGCTCCATTGCTGCATATTTGCTCAACCTGGGATGTTCAACCTAATCAAGTCATGATGGTTGGTGATAGCCTTAAAGATGACGTAAGTTTCTTGAACTTTGGGCCGTTTGGTGCCCAGCTTATAGGCTAAATAGCAAGGTTAAATCAAGCAAATATAAAAAGTAACTTCTTAATGTCATACGTTGTTTGGTGCATAATAAAAGAATCAACTTTTATAGGCAAGTATGTGTGAACCACAACTAATTATAGTGTTTTCAATGAAAATCACCTGCTTAAAAAACTTTGATTTTTGACTAAACAAACATTTTGCTTATTAAGTCTAAAGGCCCAATTGCACCAAACTGCCCTTATTTCTTTTCCCAAATACATCTGTAACGGGTGGTGTTGATATCCGGGTTTCGCAGATAGGCTGTGGAAAAAGGGCTGGAGCATTCACATGCTTGCTTGATGAGAAAGGAAGGTACTCCTCTTCAGATTTCGAGAAGTTTCTGAAACCCGATTTCAAAGTCTCTTCGCTGTCAGAAGTTGAGACGTTGTTAGAAGCCAACTTCGATCTCACTCCATAACTGTCACCAGTCCTTGTAGACGTAGTGTAACAAAAACTAAATACAGTAAAAAATTTGTAAGATGAAACTGAGGGTTGACTGACTCGATCAACCCCATTACTTCATTTCTAAGTATACTCACTAGCATCGTGTAGTTTACGATTGTTGAAGATTCTGAAAAGGATCTTATTCTGGGGTGTGGCTATAAAATATTTCAATCTTTTTTTCTTTTGTATAAGTAGTAAATTTCATTAATCCAGAGTAGGAACATGGTTGGTTGTTACACGAGTAATTACAGTCCTGGCAACAAGACATTGCCTAAACAGGGTAGACAACTACCTGAAGTGAACAATTGAATGAACGATAGCAAAAAAACTCACTAGTTTGAATCTTTGGGTTCCTTTTCTTCTATTCACATGAGCCAACTTCATATTCATCATCCAAGATCTATATCCCTTCTCACTCTCTCAGTCGATGAAACCATTCCAGTTGTAGTTGTGATCAATTTTGAGACCCAAAATATTGGCGACTGAATCAAGCACAGCCCCAGGTAATCCACGCGCAATATAAAAAATTAAATCCAAACGCCCACCGAGGGGCTCGAACCCTCGACCACAAGGTTAAGAGCCTTGCGCTCTACCAACTGAGCTAGACGGGCTTGGTTGAAATGTTTATCCTATAGTCGCTATATATCCTTAGTTTGCAGTGTGTAATGGGTTGAGCAACAACTCAAGCTGCTTAACTCTTCCCAGATTAGTTGTGCATGCACTAATTCTAACCCAGAAGAAGACACTATATAGAAAGAAAATAATTTGAAAAAACACCAATTTGGTTATGTTGGATTAGTTCGACTCAGATTTCTATTCAAACCTTGCAGGTTTAGGTATCATATAAATAAGAAACAAACTGAGTCATCCGCATAAGCAAAATTGGATAACTTATTGACGATAAGGATTATAACCCCGCCTTTTCACTTGTGCAACAAGCAACTGCAAAAACAAGGCTCTTGATGACTGATGGTACTAGCATCTGCTCAAAATTTTGCATGATTCATTACTTTATCAACTAAAAGAGTGTTGTGTTTCGTGCCGCAACACCAAAGTCTGGGTAGATGTCATCCAAATTCCACATGCCATCCCATTCTAATGTCTCTACGGACGTCGGCAGCAGATTTGCATTCACCATGTAAGGTGGCACAAGATATGCAGCACAATTAGTAGTAGTAGCAGCACCGGCAGCAGAAACAGTTGCAGTAGTTTCCATTGCTTGTCTAACTTGAGGAACATATAGCATTCTATCGTTCTCCTTATTTTGTTCGAGTATAGAAGTGCCTTTTATTATGTCCGACTGGTTGAGCTGCTGTTGTTCGTGTTGGTGTTGATGCTGATGAACTTGTTGCATCTTCAGAAATCGGTTTTTGGTTTGAGATGATTCGGGCGAAGCATTAGCCTTTTTCTTGAAATGGGTTCGCCAATAATTCTTGATCTCGTTGTCAGTTCGCCCCGGCAAGCTCCTCGCAATTGTTGACCACCTTAATTTCACATTTTCAGGAACATTTAGTGTTATACAAGAATATTCTAATATTAAGACGGTGTGATATGAAATTGAGCATGGTTTATGATATAAAGAGAGAGGTATCTACCTGTTTCCCCATCTAGCATGTAGCTCTAGTATTATCTTCTCTTCATGAGGAGAGATGTGGCCTCTCTTAAGATCCGGCCTCAGATAATTCACCCACCTAAGTCTACAACTTTTTCCATTCCTTTTCAGCCCTGTTATTATTTCATTATAAATGAATCGCATCAGGATTAGAGACTCAGCCAGAAAATACAAAGTTGACATTAACAATTTTTCGGGTTAAACAATATTTAGTATTTAGTACACTATTTATTTTCATTTTCGCGACCGACGATCATTCGATTAGAAAAATGTTTTAATATTTTTTATCCACTTTTGTGATATGTAAGCATTGAATAAAAATCTAATTTTAATCGATTTGTTATCTATCTTGATAAAGTTAGTCTGGCCACATATTATTTATATATTTTGGAGTCTAATTTTATCGAATGGATAATGAAATAATTCACTTTATCGAAAATAATAATCGAAAAACTATTTATCACAAAAATAGATAATAAACCGATAACTAAATTCCTCCAAAAATGAATAATAAAAAAATACTATTTTTTTAGTTGATAGATAGACGATAGTCAAATACTATTTGTTTTTCAAAGCTAAACACAACTCTAAAACGTCGAACCTCGTATCGTATACATGATACGATTCTGTACCATTTTCGTGATATATAATTCACCGACGAAAATTGGATAATTATTTTTCAAAACTAAACCCAACACTAAAACCTCGTACACATGATATTGTTCTACAACTTTGTACCATTTTTGTGATATATAATCCATCGACCAAAAACCAAAAATTAGATAATTATTTTTTCAACTCTAAAACCTGCTATACATGATACTGTTCTAAAACCTTGTACCATTTTCGTGATATATATAGTATACCAACAAAAAATGGATAACTACTTTTTAAAACTAAACTCAACTCTAAAACCTCGTATACATGATGCTATTCTAAAATCGTGTACAATTTTCGTGATATATAGTCCACTAACTAAAATCGTATAATTATATTTTAAAACTTTGTACCATTTCTGTGATATATAGACCACCAACTAAAATCGTATAATTACATTTTAAAACTAAAAACCCAACTCTAAAACCTCGTACACATAATACTATTCTAAAACCTTGTATAATTTTCGTGATATATAATCCATCGACCAAAAATCACTCGATTTTTAACCATTAAATATCTATTTTGATAAAATTAGTCCACCCTAAACTTTAACTTTAGGGTAATTAAATAGTCACGAACATCGACAGGACAAAGACAAGAAACTAATCTTATAACTTTACCCAAATAGATATAGTTGAAAGTTTTTTTAGTTCAGAAGTAGATAATAAAAGATTAATTACCATTCAAAGTCAACAATTCTCAATCCACGACACACCTCTAAAACCTTGTACACACAAAACGAAAGTAGTATTGAGTTACCTGTAGCTCTAGCAACAGAATTCCATCTTCCTTCACCATGTGAGTTAATATAGTGAAGAAGAAGGCTATCTTCTTCAGTAGTCCAAGGACCTTTTCTCCAACCTTCGTCTTCTTCCATTAGTCCCCAACCAAAATTTCCTACTACTCTCCAAGACATGTCCATCTCTCTCTAAATGTACAAACAAAGCCTCGAACTTTAGATTTGTTCTGTTTTTGTAATCAAACAGTGTCCTGTTTGCTTCCGGTTTTGGGAAATAACGATCTTGTATTTATATATTCCATCTATCCACTGCACTACACTACACTTATTTCTTTTATTAAGTGACAATCATTTAAATATTTTTCACTTTTATAAGTACCAAGGTGGAATTAAGTGTAAGGAATGTTCACGGCATTGGGTGGGTGGCGAATGTCGTATAAGTTAAAAGAGATTAGCAAGAAAAGGCATGGTGAAGTCATAGGATTAAGGCACGTCCATAAGATCCAGAACTTACGTGTCTAAATAATAATTAAATAATAGATTCTCTAATCCTAAAGCATAATAGGAATATTATAAAAGCTAAGTGGTGTTACATATTTGCTTTAATCCAAGATTACTAGCTGGTAATGGGCTGCATCTAAGTTTTGGATTTGAGATTTGATTTTTGATTTTGTTATATCAAACTAAAATAAATCTTGTGAATTCCAGTACAAACCACTAAAAATATTTGATCGAAATTTTACCAAGAGAGAAAGATCGAACGTTTATCAAATTTTAAAAGGTTTATGATTTGTGTATTTTTTTAATTCAATATACTATTTATAGGATTTATAAGACTAAAAATGATTGATGTTTGATCATTTCTTTTTATCAAAAACACAATTTTTTAAAGAGAGATATTATTTTAATGTATTTGAAAAGTGACACGGCAAACTAAACAATCAAAAATCGTTTGATCGAAACATACGGTATTTGTCACGAAAATAATTGTCAGAAAGTTCGAATAAAACCCCCAAACATTAACCATCCATTATTCTACGTCTTTGTAACACGTCAGAGCATGTGAATGAACTCCGAAAGGGGTAACCGAGTTGGTTGAATAAGACATGCTTGCGATCAAAGGTCATAGTTCGAGTCCTTTTACAATGGGTTCACCAATAATTCTTGATCTCGTTGTCAGTTCGCCCCGGCAAGCTCCTCGCAATTGTTGACCACCTTAATATCACGTTTTCAGGAACATTTAGTGTTATACAAGAATATTCTAATATTAGGACGGTGTGATATGAAATTGAGCATGGTTTATGTTATAAATACGGAGATATCTACATGTTTACCCATCTAGCATGTAGGTCTAGTATTATCTTCTCTTCATGAGGGGTGATACGGCCTCTCTTAAAATCCAGCCTCAAATAATTCACCCACCTAAGTCTACAACTTTTCCCATTCCTTTTTAACCCTGTTATTGTTTCATTATAAATGAATCGCATCAAGAAAATACAAAGTTAACATTAACAATTTTTTTCGCTTTAAACAATATTTAATATTTAGTACACTATTATTTTCATTTTCGTGATAGACCGTCATTCGATTAAAAAAACATATGGTTTTAATTTTTTTATCCGTAGTCTGTCGCATAAAAATTTAATTTTAATCGATTTATTATCTATTCTGATAAAGTTAGTCTGCGCACATATTATTTATATATTTTGAAATCTAATTTTATCGAATGGATAGTAAAATAATTCATTTTATCGAAAAAAATAGTCGAAAAACTATTTATTACGAAAATAATAATAGACGAATAACTAACTATTTTTAAAAATGAATAATAAAAAGATACTATTTCTTAGTTGACCGGTAGTCGATAGTCAATTAGTTTTTGTCTCTCAAAGCTAAACACTACTCCAAAACCTCGTATGGTATACATGATACTATTTTACAACTTTGTACCATTATCATACTTTGATACGATTCTAGAACCTTATACCATTTTCATGATATATAATCTACCGATACAAAATCGGATAATTACTTTTCAAAACTAAACCCAACTCTAAAACCTCGTATACATGATATTATTTTATAATTTTGTACTATTTTGTGATATATAGTTAATCGACCAAAAATCAGATAATTATTTTTCAAAACTAAATCCAACTCTAAAACCTCGTATACATGATATTTTTTTACAATTTTGTACCATCTTCGTGATATATACTTCATCGACCAAAAATCAGATAATTACCTTTCAAAGCTAAACACAACTCTAAAACCTCGTATACATGATACTATTCTAAAAGGTTGTACCATTTTCGTGATATATAGTCCACCAACAAAAATTGGATAATTACCTTTCAAAACTAAACTCAATTCTAAAACCCCGTATACATGCTGCCATTCTAAAACCTTGTATCATTTTCGTGATATACAATCCGCCAACAAAAATTGGATAATTACCTTTTAAAACTAAACCTAACTCTAAAACCTCGTCTACATGATACTATTCTAGAACCTTGTACCATTTTCGTGATATATAGTCCACCAACTAAAATAGTATAATTACCTTTCAAAATTAGACCCAACTCTAAAACCTCGTACACATAATACTATTCTAAAACCTTGTATAATTTTCGTGATATATAGTCCGTCCACCAAAAATCATTTAATTAATTCACCATAAACTTAACTTTATTTTAGGGTAATTAAATAGTCACGAACATCGATAGGACAGGGACAAGAAACTAATCTTATAACTTTACCAAAATAGATATAGTCGAAAGTTTTTTAGTTCGGAAGTAGATAGTTAAAGATTAATTACCATTCAAAGCCAACAATTCTCAATACACGACACACCTCTAAAACCCTTTACACCCGAGGAAACGAAAGTAGTATTGAGTTACCTGTAGTTCTAGCAACAGAATTCCATCTCCCTTCACCATGTGAGTTAATATAGTAAAGAAGAAGGCTATCTTCTTCAGTAGTCCAAAGACCTTTTCTCCAACCTTCATCTTCTTCCATTAGCCCCCTAACCAAAGTTTCCTACTACTCTCCAAGACATGCCCATCTCTCTCTAAATGTACAAACAAAGTCTCAAACTTCAGATTTGTTCTGTTTTTGTAATCAAGCGGTGTGTCCTGTTTGCTTTCAGTTTCGGGAAATAACGATCTCATATTTATATATTCCATCTATGCACTACACTATACTGCACTTATATCTTGTGAATTTATTAAGTGATAACGTTTTAGATCATTTAAATATTTTTACTTTTATAAGTACCAAGGTGGCTATTGAATATGAAAGTTCTTATCTGCCCTTTAATATGATTATTCTAATAAAAGTGCAAAAAATAGGAAAAGGTCGGTTAATGTATACTAAATTTTATGCTTATGATTATAACAGATGTCGGAACAATAAATAAGCTTGAAGGACTTTGAAATATATATAAGCATTCAAATTGAGTAGGTTTTGTGTTTGAGTTTCAGAGGGCTGCACTATCAGGTTATTTTTTTCTGTTTTGACTACTATAAACAATATGTTCTGTTTTGATTGAATAATATGTTCTGTTTTGACTGAACAATATGTTCTGTTTTGACTACTATAAACAATACATACTAAGGTTCGAGTTGTCATAAGATACGAAAATATTAATTTAAAAAACAAAATATCACCACCAACCGGTGGCGGAGTTGGATGGGTGTGTATGAGATCGAATAAGTCATTCTTTTATATATATATATATACACTATAAATTACTATAAAAAATAGGACGATAGATCTTAGTCTAGCGAAAAAATCAAAATAGTATGAACCCGGTGTCTTGTTATGTCTAAATACGACATAAGTTTTTTAAAAATTATAAGTTATAGGCCTAACTTTTTTAATATAACTGAATAATGTTGATTTGAGCGATAAATGAGGTAGGGATTATGATATCACGCAAAACGTCAACTAATTACTAGTTAGTTATATAACATATAGCATACTATTAATTAAATTGAGCATGTAAAATAATTAAATGAGGTAGGGATTATGATATTAGGACGGTGTGATATGAAATTGAGCATGGTTTATGTTATAAAGACAGAGATATCTACCTGTTTCCCCATCTAGCATCTAGCTCTAGTATTATCTTCTCTTCATGAGGAGTAATATGTCCTCTCTTAAGATCCGGCGTCAAATAATTCACCTACCTAAGTCTACAACTTTTCCCATTCCTTTTCAGCCCTGTTATTATTTTATTATAAATGAATCGCATCAAGAGTAGGGACTCAGCCAGAAAATACAAAGTTAACATTAACAATTTTTTCGCTTTAAACAATATTTAGTATTTAGTACACTATTATTTTCATTTTCATTTTTGAGATAGACCGTCATTCGAATAAAAAAAACATATGGTTTTAATTTTTTTATCCGTAGTCCATCGCATAAAAATCTAATTTTAATCGATTTATTATCTATTCTGATAAAGTTAGTCTGCGCACATATTATTTATATATTTCTAAATCTAATTTTATCGAATGGATAGTAAAATAATTCATTTTATCAAAAAAATAGTCGAAAAACTATTTATTACGAAAAAAGATAATAGACGAATAACTAACTATTTTTAAAAATGAATAATTAAAAGATACTATTTCTTAGTTGACCGGTAGTCGATAGTCGATTAGTTTTTGTCTCTCAAAGCTAAACACAACTCTAAAACCTCGTATGGTATACATGATACTATTTTACAACTTTGTACCATTTTTATATTTTGATACGATTCTACAACCTTATATCATTTTCATGATATATAATCTACCGATACAAAATCGGATAATTACTTTTCAAAACTAAACCCAACTCTAAAACCTCGTATACATGATATTATTTTATAATTTTGTACTATTTTGTGATATCTAGTTAATCGACCAAAAATCGGATAATTATTTTTCAAAGTAAATCCAACTCTAAAACCTCGTATACATGTTATTTTTTTACAATTTTGTACCATCTTCGTGATATATACTTCATCGACCAAAAATCAGATAATTAGCTTTCAAAGCTAAACACAACTCTAAAACCTCGTATACATGATACTATTCTAAAACGTTGTACCATTTTCGTGATATATAGTCCACCAACAAAAATTGGATAATTACCTTTCAAAACTACACCCAATTCTAAAACCCCGTATACATGCTGCCATTCTAAAACCTTGTATCATTTTCGTGATATACAATCCGCCAACAAAAAT
Source organism: Limnanthes douglasii subsp. nivea (assembly GCA_036936605.1). Taxonomy (NCBI): domain Eukaryota; kingdom Viridiplantae; phylum Streptophyta; class Magnoliopsida; order Brassicales; family Limnanthaceae; genus Limnanthes; species Limnanthes douglasii. The sequence continues at coordinate 34,054,067 of JAUPFV010000001.1, forward strand.
TGGATAATTACCTTTTAAAACTAAACCCAACTCTAAAACCTCGTCTACATGATACTATTCTAGAACCTTGTACCATTTTCGTGATATATAGTCCACCAACTAAAATAGTATAATTACCTTTCAAAATTAGACCCAACTCTAAAACCTCGTACACATAATACTATTCTAAAACCTTGTACAATTTTCGTTATATATAGTCCGTCCACCAAAAATCATTTAATTAATTCACCCTAAACTTAACTTTATTTTAGGCTAATTAAATAGTCACGAACATCGATAGGACAGGGACAAGAAACTAATCTTATAAATTTACCCAAATAAATATAGTTGAAAGTTTTTTAGTTCGGAAGTAGATAGTTAAAGATTAATTACCATTCAAAGCCAACAATTCTCAATACACGACTAACCTCTAAAACCCTGTACACCCGAGGAAACGAAAGTAGTATTGAGTTTCCTTTAGTTCTAGCAACAGAATTCCATCTCCCTTCACCATGTGAGTTAATATAGTGAAGAAGAAGGCTATCTTCTTCAGTAGTCCAAAGACCTTTTCTCCAACCTTCATCTTCTTCCATTAGCCCCCTAACCAAAGTTTCCTATTACTCTCCAAGACATGTCCATCTCTCTCTAAATGTACAAACAAAGTCTCAAACTTCAGATTTGTTCTGTTTTTGTAATCAAGCGGTGTGTCCTATTTGCTTTCTGTTTCGGGAAATAACGATCTGGTATTTATATATTCCATCTATGCACTACACTATACTGCACTTATATCTTGTGAATTTATAAAGTGATAATGTTTTAGATCATTTAAATATTTTTAATTTTATAAGTACCAAGGTGGCTATTGAATATGAAAGTTCTTATCTGCCATTTTATAGGATTATTCTAATAAAAGTGCAAAAAATAGGAAAAGGTCGGTTAATGTATAGTAAATTTTATGCTTATGATTATAACAGATGTCGGAACAATAAATAAGCTTGAAGGACTTTGAAATATATATAAGCATTCAAATTGAGTAGGTTTTGTGTTTGAGTTTCAGAGGGCTGCATTATCAAGTTTTTTTTTCTGTTTTGACTACTATAAACAATATGTTCTGTTTTGATTGAATAATATGTTCTGTTTTGACTGAACAATATGTTCTGTTTTGACTACTATAAACAATACATACTAAGGTTCGAGTTGTCATAAGATACGAAAATATTAATTTAAAAAACAAAATATCACCACCAACCGGTGGCGGAGCTGGATGGGTGTGTATGAGATCGAATAAGTCATTATTTTATATATATATATACACTATAAATTACTATAAAAAATAGGACGATAGATCTTAGTCTAGCGAAAAAATCAAAATAGTATGAACCCGGTGTCTTGGCTATGTCTAAATACGACATAAGTTTTTTTAAAATTATTTGTTATAGGCCTAACTTTTTTAATATAACTGAATAATGTTGATTTGAGCGATAAATGAGGTAGGGATTATGATATCACGCAAAACGTCAACTAATTACTAGTTAGTTATATAACATATAGCATACTATTAATTAAATTGAGCATGTAAAATAATTAAATGAGGTAGGGATTATGATATTAGGACGGTGTGATATGAAATTGAGCATGGTTTATGTTATAAAGACAGAGATATCTACCTGTTTCCCCATCTAGCATGTAGCTCTAATATTATCTTCTCTTCATGAGGAGTGATTTGTCCTCTCTTAAGATCCGGCCTCAAATAATTCACCCACCCTAAGTCTACAACTTTTCCCATTCCTTTTCAGCCCTGTTATTACTTGATTATAAATGAATCGCATCAAGAGTAGGGACTCAGCCAGAAAATACAAAGTTGACATTAACAATTTTTTGGCTTTAAACGATATTTAGTATTTAGTACACTATTCATTTTCATTTTTATTTCCGTGATAGACCATCATTCGATTAAAAAAAATATATGGTTTTAATTTTTTTATCCGTAATCCATCACATAAAAATCTAATTTTAATCGATTTATTATCTATTCTAATAAAGTTAGTCTGTGCACATATTATTTATATATTTTGAAATCTAATTTTATCGAATGGATAGTAAAATAATTCATTTTATCGAAAAAAATAGTCGAAAAACTATTTATTATGAAAATAGATAATAGACGAATAACTAACTATTTTTAAAAATGAATAATAAAAAGATACTATTTCTTAGTTGACCGGTAGTCGATAGTCAATTAGTTTTTGTCTCTCAAAGCTAAACACAACTCTAAAACCTCGTATGGTATACATGATACTATTTTACAACTTTGTACCATTTAGTCAATTAGTTTTTGTCTCTCAAAGCTAAAAACAACTTTAAAACCTCGTATGGTATACATGATACTATTTTACAACTTTGTACCATTTTTATATTTTGATACGCTTCTAAAATCTTATACCATTTTCATGATATATAATCTACCGATACAAAATCGGATAATTACTTTTCAAAACTAAACACAACTCTAAAACCTCGTATACATGATATTATTTTATAATTTTGTACTATTTTGGGATATATAGTTAATCGACCAAAACTCTGATAATTATTTTTCAAAACTAAATCCAACTCTAAAACCTCGCATACATGATTTTTTTTTACAATTTTGTACCATCTTCGTGATATATACTTCATCGACCAAAAATCAGATAATTACCTTTCAAAGCTAAACACAACTCTAAAACCTCATATACATTATACTATTCTAAAACGTTGTACCTTTTTTGTGATATATAGTCCACCAAGAAAAATTGGATAATTACCTTTCAAAACTAAACCCAATTCTAAAACCCCGTATACATGCTGCCATTCTAAAACCTTGTATCATTTTCGTGATATACAATCCACCAACAAAAATTGGATACTTACTTTTTAAACTAAACCCAACTCTAAAATCTCGTCTACATGATACTATTCTAGAACCTTGTACCATTTTCGTGATATATAGTCCACCAACTAAAATAGTATAATTACCTTTCAAAATTAGGCCCAACTCTAAAACCTCGTACACATAATACTATTCTAAAACCTTGTATAATTTTCGTGATATATAGTCCGTCCACCAAAAATCATTTAATTAATTCACCCTAAACTTAACTTTATTTTAGGGTAATTAAATAGTCACGAACATCGACAGGACAGGGACAAGAAACTAATCTTATAACTTTACCCAAATATATATAGTTGAAAGTTTTTTAGTTCAGAAGTAGATAGTTAAGGATTAATTACCATTCAAAGCCAACAATTCTCAATACACGACACACCTCTAAAACCCTGTACACCCGAGGAAACGAAAGTAGTATTGAGTTACCTGTAGTTCAGGCAACAGAATTCCATCTCCCTTCACCATGTGAGTTAATATAGTGAATAAGAAGGCTATCTTCTTCAGTAGTCGAAAGACCTTTTCTCTAACCTTCATCTTCTTCCATTAGCCCCCAACCAAAGTTTCCTACTACTCTCCAAGACATGTCCATCTCTCTCTAAATGTACAAACAAAGTCTCAAACTTCAGATTTGTTCTGTTTTTGTAATCAAGCGGTGTGTCGTGTTTGCTTTCAGTTTCTGGAAATAGCGATCTCATATTTATATATTCCATCTATGCACTGCACTATACTGCACTTATATCTTGTGAATTTATTAAGTGATAACGTTTTAGATCATTTAATTATTTTTAATTTTATAAGTACCAAGGTGGCTATTGAATATGAAAGTTCTTATCTGCCCTTTTATAGGATTATTCTAATAAAAGTGCGAAAAATAGGAAAAGGTCGGTTAATGTATAGTAAATTTTATGCTTATGATTATAACAGATGTCGGAACAATAAATAAGCTTGAAATAATTTGAAATATATATAAACATTCAAATTGAGTAGGTTTTGTGTTTGAGTTTCAGAGGGCTGCACTATCAGGTTTTTTTATTTTCTGTTTTAACTACTATAAACAATATGTTCTGTTTTGACTGAACAATATGTTTTGTTTTGACTACTATAAACAATGCATACTGAGGTTCGAGTTGTCATAAGACACGGAAATATTAATTTAAAAAAGAAAATATCACCACCAACCGGTGGCGGAGCTGGATGGGTGTGTATGAGATCGAATAAGTCATTCTTGTATATATATATATACACTATAAATTAGTATAAAAAATTGGATGATAGATCTTAGTCTAGCGAAAAAATCAAAATAGTATGAACCCGGTGTCTTGGCTATGTCTAAATACGACATAAGTTTTTTAAAAATTATTTGTTATAGGCCTAAGTTTTTTAATATAACTGAATAATGTTGATTTAAGCGATAAATGAGGTAGGGATTATGATATCACGCAAAACGTCAACTAATTACTAGTTAGTTATATAACATATAGCATACCATTAATTAAATTGAGCATGTAATATAATTAAATGAGGTAGGGATTATGCTATTAGGACGGTGTAATATGAAATTGAGCATGGTTTATGTTATAAAGACAGAGACATCTACCTGTTTCCCCATCTAGCATGTAGCTCTAGTATTATCTTCTCTTCATGAGGAGTGATATGTTCTCTCTTAAGATCCGGCCTCAAATAATTCACCCACCTAAGTCTACAACTTTTCCCATTCCTTTTCAGCCCTGTTATTATTTCATTATAAATGAATCGTATCAAGAGTAGGGACTCAGCCAGAAAATACAAAGTTAACATTAATAATTTGTTTGCTTTAAACGATATTTAGTATTTAGTACACTATTCATTTTCATTTTCATTTTCGTGATAGACCGTCATTCAATTAAAAAAAACATATGGTTTTAATTTTTTTATCCATAGTCCATCGCATAAAAATCTAATTTTAATCGATTTATTATCTATTCTGATAAAGTTATTCTGCACATATATTATTTATATATTTTGAAATCTAATTTTATCGAATGGATAGTAAAATAATTCATTTTATCGAAAAAATAGTCGAAAAACTATTTATTACGAAAATAGATAATAGACGAATAACTAACTATTTTTAAAAATGAATAATAAAAAGATACTATTTCTTAGTTGACCGGTAGTCGATAGTCAATTAGTTTTTGTCTCTCAAAGCTAAACACAACTCTAAAACCTCGTATGGTATACATGATACTATTTTACAACTTTGTACCATTTTTTATATTTTGATACGATTCTAAAACCTTATACCATTTTTATGATATATAATCTACCGATACAAAATCGGATAATTACTTTTCAAAACTAAACCCAACTCTAAAACCTCGTATACATGATATTATTTTATAATTTTTTACTATTTTGGGATATATAGTTAATCGACCAAAAATCTTATGATTATTTTTCAAAACTAAATCCAACTCTAAAATCTCGCATACATGATATTTTTTTACAATTTTGTACCATCTTCGTGGTATATACTTCATCGACCAAAAATCAGATAATTACCTTTCAAAGCTAAACACAACTCTAAAACCTCGTATACGTGATACTATTCTAAAAGGTTGTACCATTTTCGTGATATATAGTCCACCAACAAAAATTGGATAATTACCTTTCAAAACTAAACCCAATTCTAAAACCCCGTATACATGCTGCCATTCTAAAACCTTGTATCATTTTCGTGATATACAATCCACCAACAAAAATTGGATAATTACCTTTTAAAACTAAACCCAATTCTAAAATCTCGTCTACATGATACTATTCTAGAACCTTGTACCATTTTCGTGATATATAGTCCACCAACTGCAATAGTATAATTACCTTTCAAAATTTGGCCTAACTCTAAAACCTCGTACATATAATACTATTCTAAAACCTTGTATAATTTTCGTGATATATAGTCCGTCCACCAAAAATCATTTAATTAATTCACCTTAAACTTAACTTTATTTTAGGGTAATTAAATAGTCACGAACATCGACAGGACAGAGACAAGAAACTAATCTTATAACTTTACCCAAATAGATATAGTTGAAAGTTTTTTAGTACGGAAGTAGATAGTTAAAGATTAATTACCATTTAAAGCCAACAATTCTCAATACACGACACACCTCTAAAACCCTGTACACCCGAGGAAACGAAAGTAGTATTGAGTTACCTGTAGTTCTAGCAATAGAATTCCATCTCCCTTCACCATGTGAGTTAATATAGTGAAGAAGAAGGCTATCTTCTTCACTAGTCCAAGGACCTTTTCTCCAACCTTCATCTTGTTCCATTAGCCCCCAACCAAAGTTTCCTACTACTCTCCAAGACATGTCCATCTCTCTCTAAATGTACAAACAAAGTCTCAAACTTCAGATTTGTTCTGTTTTGTAATCAAGCGGTGTGTCCTGTTTGCTTTCAGTTTCGGGAAATAGCGATCTCGTATTTATATATTCCATCTATGCACTGCACTATACTGCACTTATATCTTGTGAATTTATTAAGTGATAACGTTTTAGATCATTTAAATATTTTTATTGTTATAAGTACCAAGGTGGCTATTGAATATTTTTTTTTTGCCAAGAAATAAGATTTTATTGATGTTATAAAAAAGTTATTACATATGTTCATCCTTCTGATTTGAACATCCTTAACTATCTTATTGTACAATTTTGTGACTATTCTTGTACTTCATCCATCCTAGGTGATCTTGTGCCTTCACTCCATCCCCTTGCTGCACACCATATAGTTCTTGTAGCTTATAGTTCACTCCATCCTTGCTCCTTATCCTGCAAAACAGAAGCCATGTAGGTCAAGTTTTTCAACTTGCCAAGCCAATTAGTCATCTTCAAAGAACCTAAAATAACCCAGATTTAACGATTCAAGAAATGTAATTGCATTCAATTCATTCAATGAATGTATTGATTCAACTATAAATCTAGATTGTATCTTTAATGCATGTTTTGCCACCCAATCGGCAGCAGAATTCTGCTCTCTATAAATGTGTTTTAAAGTCATATGTGGTTTTATCAATGATCTACAATATTGAAGAATTTGATCTAAATGCCAAGGGTGTTTACCTATTGCGAGCATGTTGAATAAACTGAGAAAATCTATCTCTATATCTACAGATGTTAAATCATGATCATTACAATACATAAGACCATTTATTAGAGCTAAAACTTCAGCAAATAGAGGAGAGCACTTCCCAATTATATCACCTTTAGCTATTAAGATAGTTCCAAAGTTGTTCCTAATGATAAAACCATAACTAGACTCACCATTGTATAAAGAGGAACCATCGCAATTCAATTTAAGTCTATTATAAGCAGGCAGAGACCAAATAACATACAAATATGGCTTAGTAGTTTTAACATGATTAAAACATCTTAAATCCTTAGCTAAGTGCAGGTCCTTTGACCAATGCTTCCTAGTCAAATGCAATCCTGAATCTAAGGATGAAAGCATGAATAATATATGATTAATAATCCTTTTAGGAGATAAGATTTTATCCTTATGTTTGAAACTATTTCTAGCATACCAGATAGAGTATACAATCAAAGAAGGTAGGATGGTTCTGATATGTATTCTTTTAGGTGTAGATAATAACCAAAGATTAATAATGTTATTTATTGTCATATTCTTTTAGGCTATTGAATATGAAAGTTCTTATCTGCCCTTTTATAGGATTATTCTAATAAAAGTACGAAAATAGGAAAAGGTCGGTTAATGTATAGTAAATTTTATAATTATGATTATAACAGATGCCGGAACAATAAATAAGCTTGAAGGACTTTGAAATATATATAAGCATTCAAATTGAGTAGGTTTTGTGTTTGAGTTTCAGAGGGCTGCACTATCGGGTTTTTTTTTCTTCTGTTTTGACTACTATAAACAATATGTTATGTTTTGACTACTATAAACAATGCATACTGAGGTTCGAGTTGTCATAAGACACGAACATATTAATTTAAAAAAGAAAATATCACCACCAACCGGTGGCGGAGCTGGATGGGTGTGTATGAGATCGAATAAGTCATTCTTATATATATATATATACTATAAATTAGTATAAAAAAATAGGATGATAGATCTTAGTCTAGCGAAAAAATCAAAATAGTATGAACCCGGTGTCTTGGCTATGTCTAAATACGACATAAGTTTTTTAAAAATTATTGTTTATAGGCCTAACTTTTTAAATATAACTGAATAATGTTGATTTGAGCGATAAGTGAGGTAGGGATTATGATATCACGCAAAACGCCAACTAATTACTAGTTAGTTGACGTTTTTTTCCTGTTTTGACTGAATAATATGTTCTGTTTTGACTACTATAAACAATGCATACTGAGGTTTGAGTTGTCATAAGACACATAAATATTAATTTAAAAAAGAAAATATCACCACCAACCGGTAGCGGAGCTGGATGGGTGTGTATGAGATCGAATAAGTCATTCTTATATATATATATATATACTATAAATTAGTATAAAAAATAGGATGATAGATCTTAGTCTAGCGAAAAAATCAAAATAGTATGAACCCGGTGTCTTGGCTATGTCTAAATACGACATAAGTTTTTAAAAACTTATTTGTTATAGGCCCAACTTTTTTAATATAACTGAATAATGTTGATTTGAGCGATAAATAAGGTAGGGATTATGATATCACGTAAAACGTCAACTAATTACTAGTTAGTTATATAACATATAGCATACTATTAATTAAATTGAGCATGTAAAATAATTAAATGAGGTAGAGATTATGATATTAGGACGGTGTGATATGAAATTGAGCATGGTTTATGTTATAAAGACAGAGATATCTACCTGTTTCCCCATCTAGCATGTAGCTCTAGTATTATCTTCTCTTCATGAGGAGTGATATGTCCTCTCTTAAGATCCGGCCTCAAATAATTCACTCACCTAAGTCTACTTTTCCCATTCCTTTTAAGCCATGTTATTATTTTATTATAAATGAATCGCATCAAGAGTAGGGACTCAGCCAGAAAATACAAAGTTGACATTAACAATTTTTTTGGCTTTAAACGATATTTAGTATTTAGTACACTATTCATTTTCATTATTATTTTCGTGATAGACCGTCATTCGATTAAAAAAACATATGGTTTTAATTTTTTTATCCGTAGTCCATCGCATAAAAATCTAATTTTAATCGATTTATTATCTATTCTGATAAAGTTAGTCTGCGCACATATTATTTATATATTTTGAAATCTAATTTTATCGAATGGATAGTAAAATAATTCATTTTATCGAAAAAATAGTCGAAAAACTATTTATTACGAAAAAAGATAATAGACGAATAACTAACTATTTTTAAAAATAAATAATAAAAAGATACTATTTCTTAGTTGACCGGTAGTCGATAGTCAATTAGTTTTTATCTCTCAAAGCTAAACACAACTCTAAAACCTCGTATGGTATACATGATACTATTTTACAACTTTGTACAATTTTCATATTTTGATACGATTCTACAACCTTATACCATTTTCATGATATATAATCTACCGATACAAAATCGGATAATTACTTTTCAAAACTAAACCCAACTCTAAAACCTCGTATACATGATATTATTTTATAATTTTGTACTATTTTGTGATATATAGTTAATCGACCAAAAATCAGATAATTATTTTTCAAAACTAAATCCAACTCTAAAACCGCGTATGCATGATATTTTTTTACAATTTTGTACCATCTTCGTGGTATATACTTCATCGACCAAATATCAGATAATTTCCTTTCAAAGCTAAACACAACTCTAAAACCTCGTATACATAATACTATTCTAAAACGTTGTACCATTTTCGTGATATATAGTCCACCAACAAAAATTGGATAATTACCTTTCAAAACTAAACCCAGTTCTAAAACCCCGTATACATGCTGCCATTCTAAAACCTTGTATCATTTTCGTGATATATAATCCACCAACAAAAATTGGATAATTACATTTTGAAACTAAACCCAACTCTAAAACCTCGTCTACATGATACTATTCTAGAAGCTTGTATCATTTTCGTGATATATAGTCCACCAACTAAAATCGTATAATTACCTTTCAAAATTAGACCCAACTCTAAAACCTCGTACACATAATACTATTCTAAAACCTTGTATAATTTTCATGATATATAGTCCGTCCACCAAAAATCATTTAATTAATTCACCCTAAACTTAACTTTATTTTAGGGTAATTAAATATATTCACGGACATCGACAGGACATGGACAAGAAACTAATCTTATAAATTTACCCAAATAGATATAGTTGAAAGTTTTTTAGTTCGAAAGTAGATAGTTAAAGATTAATTACCATTTAAAGCCAACAATTCTCAATACACGACGCACCTCTAAAACCCTGTACACCCGAGGAAACGAAAGTAGTATTGAGTTACCTGTAGTTCTAGCAACAGAATTCCATCTCCCTTCACCATGTGAGTTAATATAGTGAAGAAGAAGGCTATCTTCTTCAGTAGTCCAAGGACCTTTTCTCCAACCTTCATCTTCTTCCATTAGTTCCCAACCAAAGTTTCCTACTACTCTCCAAGACATGTCCATCTCTCTCTAAATGTACAAACAAAGTCTCAAACTTCAGATTTGTTCTGTTTTTGTAATCAAGCGATGTGTCCTGTTTGCTTTCAGTTTTAGGAAATAACGATCTCGTATTTATATATTCCATCTATGCACTTATATCTTGTGAATTTATTAAGTGATGATGTTTTAGATCATTTAAATATTTTTTCTTTTATAAGTACCAAGGTGGTTATTGAATATGAAAGTTCTTATCTGCCCTTTTATAGGATTATTCTAATAAAAGTGCGAAAAATAGGAAAATATCGGTTAATGTATAGTAAATTTTATGCTTATGATTATAACAGATGTCAGAACACTAAATAAGCTTGCAATATATAAACATTTAAATTGAGTAGGTTTTGTATTTGAGTTGTAGTTTTTAGTAACATTTACAGAAACTTAGATCATTAAACAGGCTAAATCAAAAGTTCGATTAGTTCTAGAAAGATTTTAAAACATTGACTATCGATTTAATTTGGAAAATGAACATATTCGATGACGTAGAATTTAAAAAAACACGATTAGAAATCATAAATGGAGACCAGTCGATATCCAAAATAACAAAAATAAAAAATTCGGTTGCGTCCAATCATGTCAATCAAATTATGAATATAATTGTACATTTATCAACAAAAGAAAAAAAATACGACCTAATAACCAATATGATGATATAATCATAATGACAAAAGATTGTTGGGTTTTATTATTGGATTTTTCATTTTTGGCGATAAAAACACTGTAAGCTTTACATAATTGAGTTATAATAAATGGATGAGTCAATAATTTTTCCATAGGTCATATAACCTTATAAATAATGCGTTCAACGTTTATTTGTTTGTCAGTTATGATGTCGTAGATGAAAAGTGCTACATTCTCCGTGATATAATTTAGATTTGATTTTGACAACAATCAAGTGCAAATAAACTCATTTCATATACGAGAAATGAGTTGAAGTTTACCTTTGACAAACCTAAGAATATTATCCGGAGGAACATCCCAAACTATTCAATTTTCTGCTAATTTCCATAGAACATCATAATCAATCTCTACTGGATCCGAATACCAATCAACAACAAGAACGTTAAGTATAAGCACAATATTTATAGAATTATCGGTAAGTCAAACACGTCGACCCCTAACAAACATTACACTCTAAAATTCTCTAACTAGTGATCCATAGTCTCATAAGGAAACTTAAACCCCGTTTCATATAATATGTGTTTCAAACTATCATCGTTATAAAATGTTTAGGTCATCTCATTTATAAATGCACTCGACGTAACATCATTTCCCATATATCTCTTACTGGGACTAGGACCTTCTTCTCTGTTCATTGTCACAAATAACACAGAGCTACCCTAACAACAAACTAACTACCTAATACTCAAAGTAGAAAAAATTCACTACCAAAGTTCAGTTTCAAATTTACTCCACAATACTCAAAGCAATCCAAAATTTTAAAATTTATACCAAATTCTAATTCGTATGATGCTGTCTATCTAACACATGCTCAAAGAAAATAAAATCTAGAAAATTTCCATAATTTTAACAAAAAATTCAAGAACATCTGAATTGGAAAAACCTCTAAATTTGAACCTTAAAAATCCAAGAATTCATTTTAGAATCAACCTAAATTTGGCATAGAATGTACGAATTCTACTTCATGAACATCGAAATGATGAATTCCAGTTTTAATTTATGGGTATAGTTTTTGGACTTTTAAAGATTCATAATTTATAGAAGTTTCAAGGATGAAATTGTAGGTGATTATGGTATAAGATACGATGTATAATTGTTTGAAGATGCTAAAATAGGTTGATTTTGAGCGTGAAGCTATAATTTTACAACAATTAAGGTTTAGGGTTTTAAATATGGAGGAAAACGCTTTGTGAGGAAAAAAAAGGAAAAAAAAAGATAAAAATTATATCCAATTGTTTTTGTTTTGAAAACTTTTAGAAAATTAATTATGGTCTTTCAAATATTTTAAATCGTCATTATTTTTTAAATATACCTGGTCCGCCACGACCACGAAGGGTATGATCGCTGCGAACACAAGACAATAACATATTATCGCGATATTTTGTTGCGATCACGAATTCTTTAATCACGGTAAAGTCTAATTTTTAATAATGTTTGAAACTTTACCGCAATCAAGAATTCCTTGCTCGCGACAAAGTAAAAATTATTTCTTTTTAAAACTATAATGATTGATAAACTTTCTTTTAAGTTCATAAGTTTTCAAAAGAAATACTTTTATTTATTTAATAAAATTAAAATAAATAAGATTAAATAAATAAAAATCAAATATTAAAGCTTATATTGAGATACCTCCAAATGAGAGCTTCATGTAAAGTTAGTAGCTTGATCTTTCTAGGTCACTAGTTTGAATATTAGAAAAGGATTGAGATCTAATCTTTGTCGATAACCCTCGAAGTATGATTTTAGACGGTGGTCACACTCATTTGAAAAGTCATATTTTCCGGATGTGATCTGTTGATTTCTCCATGGAGAGAGATTTCAGCTATCGCAAAAGGTCCATATTATCTTGATCGTGATTTTTTGGGAAGAGTCTCAAACGTGAATTATATAACAACACTTTTTGCCCAGCGTAGAATTTCGTGGAACAATATTGTTATCATGCCATAACTTTGTTATATCCTTGTAGATTATAGACGGTTCGTATGCTTTATTACGAAACTCCTATAGCTCATTCAGTTGCAACAACATCTTCTTACCGCTGATTTGTCGATCAACATACAACAGTTTTGTGGCCCAGTATGATCGATGTTCCAATTCTGCATGGAGGTGACATACTTTCATCTAGACTAATTTATAAGATGGCATACCAATCAGGATCTTGAGAACACTTCTATAGACCCACAATGCATCATCTAATTTTGAATACGTATCTTTTATAGCTACTCACCATTTTCTCCACAAAAAAATCAACTATTAATTTGAGACCTCCACATGTCCGCTGGTATAAGGATGATATGGTATTGAGGCTTTTGTGTCCATATTTGGCTAGGATAGCGTTCAATTAACGATTGTAAAAATGTGATCCTCTATTACTAATGATCGTGTTTAGAGTTCTGAATCACGAAAATATATTATTCTTTACACACTTGATCATCACGTGCGCATTATTTATGGGTAAGGCTACTTCTTCAACCCAATTAGAGATGTAATCAGCTGCAACTAGGACATACGCGCAGCATTATCAATATTTATTATTACTCTGGTACCTAGTAAATATGATTGAAAATTTATCCAATACAAAAACTACCGCTAATAATTCTTTCTTAGTTGTTGCATAATTCAGTTGCACACCAATAAGTGTTCTGCTAGCATACTATATAATATAGAAAACTTTATTTTTTCGTTGTCCAAGGACAGTCCATGTCGTATAATTACTAGCATCACACATCAATTCAAATGCTACCGTCCAATCATGAGAGACAATAACAAGTGAAATGATTAATTTAGATTTTATCGAATTAATACATATAAACACTCATCAGAAGAATAAAAATTTAACATTTTGCCTTAATAAATCACTGAGAGGTTTAAAGATTTTTGAAAAATATTTTAATCAATCGCCAATAAAAGCCTTCATGGTTGAGAAAAATACGGATTCCTTTTATCGAATTTAGAGGAGGTAATTTTTCAATTACTTTGATTTTGGCTCGATCAACCTCGATTCTTATTTTTTTGATATCTCGTGGCAAGCGTGATTCCATCTTGTACCATGAAATGATTTTTTTTTGCCAATTTAACACAAGATTAATGTCCATGCATTGCTGCAAAATAGAATACAAGTTAGCTATGCATTTACCAAAATAGTCTCCAAAACTGAAAAGTCCATAAACACTTCCATCGTTTTTTCAATCATGTCAAGAAAATGGACATCATGCATCTTTAGAATATAGAAAGAGTGTTTCATAGACTAAAATCCATTATCCTATATATGAAAGTCCCATATGAATATGTAAATATCGTCTTCTCTTGACCCTTTAGTCGGATAGATAGTTGATTGTATCCATAGTACCCATCAAGAAAACAATAGAATGCATGTTCGGCCAATTTTCAACATCATAACGATAAATGACAATGAAACGTGATATTTTACTGTCACATTATTTTATCATTTGTAATTGATACAGACCTTTATCCAGTTAATGCCCTTATCAGTATAGATTCATTCTTAGAGTTTATGATTACCGTCATTCCTTATATATTCAGAACTTTTTGTGTTGGACTCATCCATGTATTGTCTGAGATATGATATATGGTTCAGGCATCCAACAAATTCGATATTTCTCTCATTACCATGTCTTGAATCACTAGATCTATTCGTTTGTGAGGTTGAATGATTGGATTGTAAACACCATCCATAAGTATTTTATGTTGACATAAAGAATGGATGATTTCTTTGATATCTGCAATTGTCCATCCGATAGTTTCTTTGAATTTTCTCATATGTATCAACACATTAATAATCAAAGAAAACTTATTAGAACCCTCTAAAAATAATATAACACAAATGTAATGGTAAATGTTTTAATTCCAATTTAAATACTTAAGCTTTTGGTGATTCCAGTTCCAAAATCTGAACATCCAAAGGTTGAATATGTAGATTATTCAAATACTTAACACATTTTATCACCTATTCATTTTCAATTCTAGTTTCTTCTAATGTAGCATGTACTAGATAATTTTATAAATTAGAAGAATGTAATAATTCATATAAAAATTTATCCACTAGATTGTCTACCATGTCAAGTGAAAAATATGTATTACCATTTTTTGGAAATTTTAAAATTTCCAATAAAATAAATTTTACATGTTCATTCAGAACACAAATGATTAGCTTTCTAGCTTCAACATCAATAACAGTTCTAGCAATAACTATAAAATGTATCCCTAGAATGAAAGGTACAAGTCTATGTTTCTCTATATCTAAGATTATAAAATGAGTAAAATAGATAAATTTACCAATCTCAATCAAAACATAATCTATTATGCCTTTAGAATATGCAATAAACCTATCAGCTAACTATATAGCAACAAGTATAGCATTTATTCCATATTTTCTTAATTTTAGAGGCACTAAATTGATTCCAACACCTAAATAATATACATATTTTTTAAAAATTAAACCACCAATTTTACAAGGAATAGTAATACTCCATGGATCTTGTAATTTTGATAGCAGTTATTTTGAATAAACACATTATATTCTTTTATCACTGTAACTTTATCAAAATCTTTAAATATTTTTTTGTGAAAGGATATATTTGAACAACTTTGAGTATTTAGGAATTTGCTATACTAAATATGCAAAAGACATATTAATCTCCAAGTTACGATACATTTCAAGAATTTTAGAAAATTTATTGTTAGTCTTTTGTTTCTTCTTCCGACTTGGGTAGGGAACTCAAGAGGCATATTTTGAGATCATAGGCCTCTAAGTGGTTTCTGAGGTTTTGCCACCATCATTGAAACCTTGGTTGTGATCAAGTGTTTCACTAGACATCTTTTCTTTGAAAAATTCATCATGGTCGCGATCACGAATGGATTAGTCGCAATCAACTAGCCCATAGTCGCGATCACGAGTATTTCAATCATGATGAATTACTTTTCTAGATATATGTGCTTTAGAAAACCCACATTGGTTGCGATCAACATAAGTATTGACGCAACAAACACTCTCTTGGTCATGATCAATGACCTTCTGATCGCAGAAGAGTTGATAACTATGATCTTTTGTCTCGTCTGTTTTAAATTGGTCACGATCAACAAGATTCTTGTCCTGACAAAGTACCCTTTGATCATCATCACTACTATTTGATCGCGGTGAACGTCTTCATTACAGCCTATTTATTTTTCACCAACCTTACCGTAATTTTCTCTTCCATAGTTGCGATCAACCCTATGTTTTTCACCACCATCTTCCATAGTTGCGATCAACCCTATGTTTTTCACCACCATCTTACAACCTTCCCGTTTTTAGTGTTATTCTACTGGATTGCTTCAGGTTATTCTCAGTATTGCTAGGCCAAGTTCCTTGATTTTTCGAAACTAATATAAAATAGATTTGACCTATCTAAACCTCTAGGTTCTCCATACAAGCACTATGATTTTGAACCGCAGCTTGCTTACGAATTGTTTTTATAATTATATAAGGTCTAATGACTTGTTGGAAATTACTTACATACATCAAATCTTCTGATGTTCTGAACTAGTTTGTGATGGATGCGGTAATCATGGTTGTAATGACTTGTTGGAAATTACTTACACACATCTGTTCATATATTTGGTTGTTCTGGATCATGGTAATCAACGTGGACTTGATATCGATATCGAAATGAACAACAGTCTCCTCCGACCTCAAAATACTGGGGTTAAACTTCACTAACGTTGGGTTTACATAATCATTAATCTTCCTCGAATTAGGACCTATCGGTACTACTTCTTCAAGCATTTTGAGCTATTTTCTTCTTCTCCAATGACTTTCTATCTCTCGATCAAAGAATATAGAACCTTTTTTTTTCAATTATCTGACAAAAAAAAAAAACAAAAGACAATAAGTATAAAAATATATCAAACCAATATATATAAAAAAATAAAAACAGTTCCTTAACAAGTTGAACAAAAAATCACAAATGAACGATTTTCGCTTCATTTTCCTCGAACAATTACAAAATTATATTCACCATCAAATTAGTATCGGGAATGTGAACCATCTTTAATTTTTTTTTTTTATATTTTTTCAATACTGACTATCACGTTCTCATATTTTTTGTTTATCATATTTTGATGTTTATATGTTTTGAAGGGTTCAACATTTCGATTGTATTTTATTTTATCACATTCGATTTTATTTAGTTTTTATACAAATAATTGTTGATTTTAATACCTTCCTACACTGAGACCAAGAAATTACAAATATATATATATATATATATATATATATATATATATATATAATCAAAACATGTATTTTAAAAAATTAAAAGATTATAGAAGTAAATATTGAGAATCAAAAGATAAGAACATAAAATATAACAGATATTTTTAGTTAAATTAAAAATATAAAATCTTGAAAGCTAAATTTGAAATTAACAAATAAGAAAGAGAGTTAAAAATGAAATACTATCAATAAAATCCGATTCACTACGAAGATAGTTGGTTAGTATTAATCGAGATTTAAACCGAACTTAAATATTTTCATATGATATTTACATTAAGGGTATTTGAGGAATTAAGTGTAAGAAATGTTCACGGCATTGGGTGGGTGGCGAATGTCGTATAAGTTAAAAGAGATTAGCAAGAAAAGGCATGGTGAAGTCATAGGATTAAGGCACGTCCATAAGATCCAGGACTTACCTGTCTAAATAATAATTAATAAATAGATTCTCTAATCCTAAAGCATAATAATAGGAATATTATAAAAGCTAAGTGGTGTTACGTATTTGCTTTAATCCAAGATTACTAGCTGGTAATGGGCTGCATCTAAGTTTTGGATTTGAGATTTGATTTTTGATTTTGTTATATCAAACTAAAATAAATCTTGTGAATTCCAGTACAAACCACTAAAAATCTTTGATCAAAATTTTACCAAGAGAAAAGATTGAATGTTTAACAAATTTTAAAAGGTTTATGATTTGTGTATTTTTTTAATCCAATATACTATTTATAGGATTTATAAAATTCTAAAAATGATTAATGTTTGATCGTTCTTTTTAAAAACACAATTTTTCAAAAAGGGATTATTTTAATGTATTTGAAAAGAGACCTGGTAAACCAAACTATCAAAAATCGTTTGATCGAAACATACGGTATTTGTCGCGAAGATAATTGTTAGAAGGTTCAAATAAAACCCCAAAACATTAACCATTTATTATTCTACGTCTTTGCAACACGTCAGAGTATGTGAATGAACTCCGAAAGGGGTAGCAGAGTTGGTTGAGTAAGGCATGCTTGTGATCAAAGGTCATAGTTCGAGTCCCTTTACAAACACTTTCTTGGCTGAGCCTGTCACCTTGTGTGCTAGCGTTGGTTTGCAGGCTTTGTGTCAGATCGAAGGTTTATTTTTATGCGCACTCGTTGAGTAGCGACTGTGGGTTCCCTAAAAAAACATGTGATATGACAAAAACCCTATGGTCTGCAATAAACAAATATTTTGTCGCAGAAAAAACCTGAAATCTCAAATTAGGGGTCGTTTCGTACAAATTGTTGAGACAAATCATATTTTGCTGTGACAATCCAAGCTTTCCTAGGCAAATTTATTTTTTATGCTTAGTTACTCTTCCTTCTAGTCACTCTTATGATTTAGGTTGATTTTGGTGATCCAAACTCGCCTCTAGATTAACTTAGACCACATTTATTTAATCAATACATTAAAAAACCATCAATTTAATTAAATGATCTCTCTTATCTCCTCACTGAGACAATTTTTGCGCATAAAAATAATATATTTCAGTTTTGAATTTTAATTTAGTATAAAATACTAGTTAGATTAGAAAACATTACTAGTCATTACTTTGAACAAACCTCCAATATGACTTAACCTCACACATTCAGTCATTTTACCAATCGATTTGTCCATGGTTTGCTTTGATGAACTCATATAATTCTTATGTAAGTATGGATGCGGAAACGTTCGTAGGAGGGTGTCTGTCTAAGAAATGTTTGTATCAGATAATCCTAGTAAGAGAATCAGTATTTGGTATACAGAGAAAGAGACAAAAGGAATAAATGTAGCAATAATTGACTAATCATTGGCCCTTTTGCCCAAATGGAATGTCCTTTATATAGTACATGATGTGAATAGTAAAATTACATATTACCACTATAAAAGTGGATTTCTCACCCCACTCCTTTACTCTTTACAAACAAGTTCTAAGGGTATACCATTTAGCCCATCTATCTCTTATGTTTGCTTTAATTTAGTCCTTACTCACTAAATACACGAATTTAGTTTTTATATTTAATATAATAAACCTTGTTATTATATATATATTTTCTTTCCCTTATCAGGAGCTCCCCAATCCTTGTGAAGATATCTGAATGAGGATTGACTGATGAATGCTAAATTTCTTAGACTTTATGACATCCAAACTTCTTTGTATGACTTTCTTTACTCCTTCTTGGATTTTTCTTACCTCATGCTCTGATTAGACGACTTCGTTACTTGTGTTCCACAAATAAATTACTTTTGGCAAACCCCTCACATTATATGGTATGAGACTTGTTCAAATTTATGACCTCACCTCTGGTCATGATGACCTCACCTAAGCCATCATTTCTTTTAACTCAGCGTGTCTTTGCCCAGTCGTTAAAATGTCAGAAATAACTTAGACAATAAAGTCACTTTTGGCCACGTGTCGTGCATCTACCACTGCATGTACGTGCACTATTTGAAACGGTTTGTGGCAGTGGTAACGTGTCAAAGAGATCTTTGAAACCAACCTTTCATATTCTGCTCTTTAATGCCCATAGCTCCATTATAAATACTCATTTCTCTCTTTAGTTCTAAGTTTACACATTTTATTTCTTCTTAACCGTGTGCGAAGAACACCTGTTCTAGAGACAGAGGAATAATCTTCAGAGCAAATTATTTTCCAGTCTTTCATGCCTGACGAGTTTATCAATCTCAAAAGATATAAATCTTGGAGGTGGTCCAATCTCTCAAACAAAGCTGCTACGCGTAGAAATTCCGGTGGTAGAGGGTATCCAACGCATGTAGACATCTTTGAGACAAATTTTCGCGATAACTAGTCCTTCTTCCGAGAACGCATCTCTCTTGTTGTGCAGCCCTCCAGTCGAGCTTGTTCAAGAAGTGACAAGGTTGATCCTTCTTCATCTAAACCTACTCGTAAATATTCTTCTTTCTTGACGATGGGAAATGAAAATTCTCCTGAAGTACATAAAAGAGAACATACTAAGAGAAAGAGAAACCCAGACCCACTGAAAAAGTCTATCTGAGTTAAAATTTCGTCTTTTGCTGCAAACCCTCAGGTAACTCATCAAGGGTCCCCTTAAACAACTCCCAAAGTCAGCATCCAAAAATCTTCTTTGAGGAATGTCCATTTAGGACAAGTTTTGAAATCCATCCCTGAAATTCAAGAGAAAAATCTGAATAATGAGTCTGACAGTGATCAGGAAAAGGACGATGTGGTTGTGGTTGAAGCGCAACCCCTTCAAGCTGTCCCCGCGGTGGTTCTTCCCCTCAGGCCATCTATTCCGAGTCAAGGGATATCTTCTCATCCCCCGGAAATTATAACTGACACTCTTCCTCTGTAAGGACAAAACTTTGTCGGTGAAAAAATATAAGAAAAAGAAGAAGAAGAGACGTGCCTCAAACATGCCCTCGAATATAAAAAACATTTTCGGAGATAATCTTCGTGATATTGAAGCCAAACATCTACTTACCCTTTACAAGGTGAAATATAAATATTTCCACCTGCGACCGAGGAGGTAAAACTCAGAGACCGATGGGCGATCCCCGAAAATATCACTATTTGATTTCGTACTGTTGGAGAGACACTATTTTCCATTCGCAATCACAAACTAAGTTTTTATACCAAAATTATGAATTGGGGCCTTCGTCTGCCTCTCGATCCTTCTCTAGTGGAGTACTTAAACCTTATCGGACTTTGACCCTCTCAAACTATTCCTAACACGTGGTATACACTCATGGCCTGCATCATGGCCTTTAAGATTTCTGAGATACGTTTTCCATAGAGCAACTCATCTCTATCACATGTGTAGCTAAAAACTCTCATTATCTATTTTATTCTCTTGGCTTTTCAAGGAAATATGAAGTGATCAAAGATTTCTTAAAATCTAACATAAAATGAAAGCAACAATTTATTTTTATCTTTGGGATATGGGAGACCAGTTTTAAAGATTCTGAAGACTTTCCCTATCGGTTGACTCTAAATTGGTCTGGGCGAGGTATGTATCTTCATACTTTATCCTGCTTTACTTATCAAAATTGGGTTAACTTAAAGTATTTCTTTTAATTAGCTATGAAGGTAATTGTTAAACCTTTTAAAGGTTATGTGAAGTCGGAAAAGAAAATCTTTGAGAAGTTAAGTATATGGACGGGTGATAACTGGAGCCATAAGTTTCATCAGAGCTTTATGCCAATGAACTTGATGAGAAATAATCTTTGGAGATACGATCCTGGTCATAAAAAATCCATGTCCGGCCTTGTGATACCCCCTCAGAAGATTTTGTCTCAAGCGTTTGACAAGCTTGGACAACATAATTTTTCTTCCCACCCGGGCTCGAGCTACCATCATCAAGATATTGAAAAACCCTAAGAAGAAAATGAGCAGATCGAGGAAGACGCATACTCAGGGGATGATGCACACGAAGAGCAGAGGACTAAAGTCCAAGGAGACCAATGAAACGAAACTCTAGAAGAAAGGCCAACAAAGGTCCAACAAGAAAGACAAGTTGATACCCATGTAAGCTCTCGAGCTAATGTTTAGGAAGAAAACCAGGTGAATACTGATAATAAAACTTCAGTTGAAGTGAGACCGATTGGGAGAGTGAGGGTTGTGAGGCCAAAGAGGCTCACTGCAGAGGAGAAAAATAAGGTAGTCGATAGTGAAGGGGAGAGTGATAATAA
The DNA here is from genome assembly GCA_036936605.1 of Limnanthes douglasii subsp. nivea. Taxonomy (NCBI): domain Eukaryota; kingdom Viridiplantae; phylum Streptophyta; class Magnoliopsida; order Brassicales; family Limnanthaceae; genus Limnanthes; species Limnanthes douglasii. Next base: position 34,076,243 of record JAUPFV010000001.1, read on the forward strand.
AACTTGTCCGAGCTTACCCCCCCATAAAGAAAGTCGTTATAATCGACTCAAATTCTGGAGGAGAATTTGTTCTTTAAAAGAAGAAAACTTCTGGTCAAGAAAAAATTCTTGAGGAAGATGAACATCTCTCCCCTGCCTCATCTTACTTTGACGTTTATGAAAACAAATTTGTTGCCAACGAGTTTAAGAAACTGCTTTGTGTTGCTGCTCTCCTCGAAAGGAAAGCTAATCGTACGGATCGTTACAAGAATGAAGTCCTCCAAAGAAGGGTGAGGTAAAAAGACTGACCACCGAGGTGACCAACTTGAAAAATGAAGTGAAAAGCTTGAAAGATGAACTTGTCAGAGAGAATAAGGTATCTTCCCAGTTAAAGAAGGTTGAGGATGAACTTGCTCAAGAGAAGAAGACATCTGCTGATTGCTTATCTAGTATCACTTCCTTAGAGACTAAACTCTCCGAGAAAACAAGAAAGTTTGACGATGAGAGGGAGCGCTTTATCATAAAAGACATTGAAAGGAACACTACTGTTGATAGTATTTATGATTCTTTTCAAATGACCAAGTCATATTTTACCTAGGTTGTCACAGACATCAATAAGTTATCAAAAGCCCACGAATCTCTGAAGGGGAACTTTGAAGCTGAGAAGAAGAAAATTTTGGATGCGTATGCAGCTAGTATTGCGTCTTGCCTTGAAGAAAGAGATGCTAACATGAAGTCCGCTCTAGTGTTAGAGAAGCATGAAAATTTTATTGACTTGAAGTTAGGTAGCCTTTGGCATCGCGTTATTGAAAGACACCGTCCGTTAGGTGTCTCTATGGAAGATTTGAAAACTGGCAGTGACTCAGAATTTTTTTCCTTTGCATCTGGCTATACAAAAGACAGTAAAGAAAATTCACGCCCGACTAGTATTGTTAAACTTGATTTTTTTTGTTTTGTTTATCATCTGTAATCGTGAACATGTGGAACTTTGTTTTGTAAAACCACCCTCATCTTGTAAGGATTTTTGATAATGCATTTTTTTTTTAAATTTTACTTTCATATTACAAAATATCTTATATGAAAATGTTTAACCTGCAAATCTTTTACCCACGTTCTCCTCGGATAAAGAGTTCTTAAATATAAAATTTTTGGTTACTCCAATTTTGGTAAAATATCCTTCATATTTAAAAAAGGTTTATATCAACTTATTTCTTAGGTAAAAGGTTTTTTCTGTAAAAGTGTTTGACCCAACCACTTTTCTTGGTTCAAAATAATGAACGTTTTCTTCGGAATGTCTTGTCCAAACTGTTTGGAGTATCTTTTGAGTTCAAAATGATGAATATTATTGTCCAAACTTTTTTGGAGTGTCATTTGAGTTAAAAAAATGAACATATTTGTCCAATTTTTTTTGGAGTGTCCTTTGAGTTCAAAAAGATGAACATTATGCAAATCATTTAAGATGGCAAATAGATTTTATATATAAATCAGCTATTAGGACACCTCATTAAAACCTTCCTGCACCACCAGGGTAGGAAAGAGTATCCCACCGATACTTACATAAGCTGATAAAGAAAATATTTACATAGTTACTCATTTACTCTAAATAAATTTTGAGGTGCTCAATACTCTAAGAGTGGGGAAGATCTCTTCCTTCTTTATCTTTGAGTTTGTACGTTCCCGGCTTGACCTTCTTTGTTACCGAGTATGGACCCTCCCAATTAGGAACCAACTTTTCTAGTCTTTTTTCTTTCGTATGAAGGAAGACTTTCATCAAAACTTTGTCCCGGACTTTGAATTCCCGTCTTCTAACTTTTGACTTCTTCTTTTTTTATCTATCAAGTCCAACTCTGTACGCTTTCCCTTGTCATTGGTCTCCTTGGAATATTCACTAAATCTGAATGATGGGAACATTGTTTCCGATGGCACTACTGCGTCCATCCCATAAATGAGTGTGAATAGTGATTCTTGTGTTGCAGTCCGAGGAGTTGTTCTATAAGCCCATAGAACTTCTTGTAGAAAATCTGGCCATTTTCCAGCCTTACCCTCCAAATTCTTCTTTAGCCCATCTAAAATTGTCCGATTAGTCGCCTCGACCAGGCCATTTGCTTTGGGTGAAAAAGTGCCGAGAAGCATTGTTGTATCCCTTTTGATGCGCAAAAATATTTCATCTCTTTGTTATCAAATTATGGTCCGTTATCTATTATAATTTTTCTTGGAGCCCCAAAACGGCAACAAATGTTAGGAACAATAAACCTAATCACATCCTTGGCTCTTGTCCTTTCCAAGGACTCAACTTTCACCCACGTAGAGAAATAGTCGACTGCAACGATGATTGTATGCCGGCCTCCTGATGCAATAGGTAAAGGTTCGACCAGATCAATGCCTCATCGGTTAAATGGCAAAGACTCGTGTATCGATTCAAGGGGTACACCCGGTGCATGGATTGGGTTTACAAATCTTTGGCATGTATCGCACTTCTGCACTAACTCCTTTGCGTCCGAGGAGAGGGTTGGCCAATAATATCCAGCAAGAAGGACTCTTCGTATCAATATTTTGTAGCCACAATGTGCTGATCCTTTCCCGTTATGAAACTCTCAAAAGTATCATCTGCAATTCATCATTTCCTAAACACCGAATTAAAGGGAGACTAAAAGATTTCTTATATAGTATCTCCGAGTACAAAATACCCATATGCCTTGAATCGTATCCTTTTAGCCATCACTTTATCGATTGGTAATATATCATTCACCAATAATTCTTGTATATCAGTCCTCCAATCCTTTGATTTACTTTTAGAAATTTGGAAGGTTTCAACACATCCTTCAACTGATTCGGACCCCTTCAAACTTTGAAGGGTTTTCTTGTATGACTATCCAAGGGTACTCCTCTGAGTAAGATGCTCTAGCCAAATAATCAGCCACTGAATTTCCATCTCTATGGATATGTTCGTATCTGATGCCTTCGAAAGTCAAAGTCAAAACCTTTAAAACCCCCAGATATTTTACTAAGTGATATTTTCTTGCCTCCGACCGACCAGATGCGTGGCTTACCAGAAGTTGTGAATCACTTATCAGCTTTACTCTTTTATCTCATTGCTTGATACTTTAAACCCGAATCGGATAGCTTGATATATTGGGATTCCCTCTGGAGATACCGATTGCACACCTGCTCCACAACCAGACGATCTTGAACCCCCGTCGGTTCGGACTGTGCATTTTGCTCCACGTTCTTCTTTATCAACTTCCATTTCATTCCGATCATAGTGAAACTCAACTAATAAATCATCTAATTCTTGTGCTTTAATAGCAGTTCGTGGTACAAATTCGATGTCTAAATCTCCAAGCTCCACTGACTACTTCGTTATTCTTCCCGATACATCGGGTCTTTATAATATGTTTTTCAACGAAAAAGATGTTCGTACAACAATTGAATGAGCCTGAAAGTAAAGCCTCATTTTTTGAGCAGATGTAACCAGTGCAAGAGCTAGCTTTTCTAACTTAAGATATCGTTTCTATTACAAGATGATCGAAAATGTTTGCTTCCAACAAAGTGATGTCGGAACATACTCCAAAACATGTCGAAATTACTTATACACCATTCAGAGAGACGATTGTACTAGTTTGATGCAAAATTCTTGAAAGTTTGAGAAGATTCTCTGCATCACAACTTGTCATCATCATCGTAATTGATCATGAAATTCTTGAACTGCTAAATGTGATTGTCTAGATCTTGCGTCCTATCAAACTTTTCCAGCTTGGATATGTCGAACCACTTGGGTATATGTCTGGACAGAATCTCAGGAGAGAGTGAATATGACCTCCAATTATCCTGACCTTATAAGCACTTCCTCCAAGACCTTCGTTCGCAGCCATATACAGTTTCTCATCAGTCGGAAAAGTAAATTGATTACTGACTCGGTAGTCCTGATTGTAGCTATTAGATTGGAGTTGTCTCCGAGGAGTTACATGTTCGTGATTCTCCGTTTTATCGGGCTCTTCGGAGTATAACTTTATTTTTCAATGTTCGTGCCTTTTCTTTCTCGAACTTTTTGTTCTCCGATTAGTCCGACTAAAACTCTTGTGCACCTTTGAAGCTCTTTGTTTATGATCTACTTTATACTTAGCATCAGTATCCGAGGATAAAAATTCATCTGTACTAAAAGAAGTATACACACTAGATTTTGCTAATTCGTATTGTTGTTCAGATCTAGCTCATCTTTTGGTAGATCGATGACTTTTCCTCCGATGCCTTTCCTCAGACTAATTGACAACTTGAATTTGATCTGCCATGACATACTCTTGTCGGACTTCTGATTTGACTCTTCTTGAGCATATTATTGCTTCTTTTTCCGCGTTTAGCCTCTTCAACATGTCGACTATGGTCATTTTTTTCATTTGTCACGTACTCTTCCATCAGATAGATTTGACCCCAATCAAGTTGTTTGTCGGATTTGCCTCCAACTCTCCACGAATTTCAGTTTCTATTGTTTTTTACTTTAGATTATTTTTATGGTTTTAGAACGTTAATTCCGGGTATCACTCAGATTCCCACAGACGGCGCCACTGATGAACTCATATAATTCTTAAGTAAGTTTGGATATGGAAATGTTCGTAGGAGGGTGTCTCTCTAAGAAATGTTCGTATCGGATACTCCTAGTAAGAGAATATATATTTGGTAGAGAGAAAAGAGACAAAAGGAATAAATGTAGCAATAATTGACTAATCATTGACCATTTTCCCCGAAAGGGAATGCCCTTTATAGAGTACATGAGATGAATAGTGAAATTACATGATTACCACTGTAAACATGGATTTCTCACCCCACTCCTTTACTCTTTACAAACAAGTTCTAAGGGTATATCATTTAGCCCTTCTATATCTTATGTTTGCTTTAATTTAGTCCTTAAACACTAAATACATGAATTTAGTCTTTAAATTTAATATAATAAACCTTGTTATTATATCTATTTTCCTTCCCTTATCATGCTTAACACTATTTTTCCTAGTATGCTCTATCCATTACAAAAACCATAAAAATAAACCCATTCTCTCATGATAGGTGACATCACCTCTAGATTCTTATGGGTATAAATTCTTATAATGTTTTTGTCATATTTAGAAATACATATCAAAGTTAGCCCTCCACCTTAACGACCAATATACAACACACACATCGCATTTTCACTTATATTTATGTATGTTTAGTCTTTTAATAGATGAAATCGTAAATATACGATGTAAATATACGATTTATCATTCAGGTTTGAGACTCAAATATTGAACCCAAAGAAAATAATTTATTTACTTATATATGTATTGAATGAAAGGTTTAATTAATATATAATCAAATTGATTCGTAATCTATAAATCAAAGTTTTTGTTGTTTATATTAAAACTAAAAAGTATAACAAAGCAATAAATATTTTAATAAATCAATACTAAAACAATCCAGGTTATTGAATAGGTACCAAATATATTATACATCAACTTCTACAATTTAATCTTTTTATATATGTCTTTAAAACCGTGTTTTTTTATATTTTATTATTATCATATAATTTATCTTCTTGTAATTTTTTATATCTCTAGTCCTATATAACGCACAATTAGATTATAAATACTAATAACCTACTATTCACTACTATTCATTCTACCTAGGATATTCTTGCTATTTCAAAAATAGAATTTTTATTCTCACCCTAGATCTATATTTATTAAATTTATCCCATAAGTAATTTAGAGAATTATGTGTTTTGATACCAATTGGTTAGAAATTAAGATACATTATCTATAAAAAGAAATGACTCAATAAACAATTGAGTGTTCTCTTCTATATAACCCTTGGAGTCTATTTATATAAAAATAAAGAGATAACATATAACAACTTTCCATGTAATTGATCTAAAGGACTCAGACACTAATAACAAGTATACACATCACCATAAAAATTACCAATGACACACGAAGGTACACTGTAAACACAAGAATCACAAAGTGCATAATATGAATCCTAAAAATTCATGATGAGGAGCCTCATTACTACTTGTATCTTCTCAATAAATCTTACCCTTGAGGCTAATATCCTATCTTCACTATCAACAAATAAATGTATCTTCATATGACTCATCAAATGCCCATAAGACATTCACTTGATGCTGCGAACACTATTCCAATTTAGGCACTCCCTAAACTTCTAAATTGATACTACGTTGGTCATTATATAAGTTAGATTCTCATGTGTAGATATTTTTTTCACATTAATAATTTCATTTTGATATTATATAATGAATAAAATAATATCTAATATTTACATATTTGGTACGCTCGTGGTACATCTGGTTTCCTACAAGATGTATGCCGCTTGGACTATCACAAAAATAATTTTGTGGTACTTTGACCTAAGATGAGACATACCACCAAATCTTGAAACCATATATCCTATTTATTTTCCCTCATTACAACCATATATTTGACCTATGTTATAGACGAAGATATAATAGCTTGCAAATATGCTTTACAACTGATTGCACTCCCAGCTAGAGTAAACACATATCTTATCAAATTTATCAGTTTATCCATATCCCTTGAAAATCATAATAAAAAAATTGAACGACTGATCTTGCAATATTGTTCAACGATCCATTAATATCAGTCTTGTTGAAGGTCAAGCCAAAATTCACAATATTCTTAAGATACCGAAATACCTATTCTACTAGCTGTCATTATTTTTGATGTAGCGAAGACTGCAGACAGACTGGTTTCTCGCTCGGGTATCCAAACTAGGCGAAATTGGTACTCAAATCGAACGTCTCGACGAGCCCAACAACTGTCAAAAGCGTGACTATGTCACGAAATTCGGGTTTCAAATTCTACTGTTTATGGTCCAAAAATCCTATTTTACTATTTTTGATATTTTATTTTATTTTAAAATTAATATTTTAATTAGTGAATCAAATCTGATTGCATTCAGATTATATTTCATTTTTATTTTTAATATCTTTATTGTATTTTTAGAATATTTATTAGGGTTTTGGATGTTTCATATATAAAGCATCTTATACCCTATTTTACCGTCAGACTTTGATGAATAAAAATTGAGAATTTTCTCTTAGTCTCTTATACTCTGACTTAGGGTTAGGGTTTATATATCCTTGTTTCGCCTTCTTCTCTTTGTGTTTGCCGCCATCTATTCTATCTCGTAGCTTGGCGCTACCATATTGGTATCAGAGCCAGAGTTCCTACGGCGTGGGTAACGACGGTATGCCGCCAAAGCAATCTTTTCGGGGGAAGTCCACTCTTCCGATCACTGAATCGGTCGACCGTGATGAATTTGATCAGTTCCGGTCGCAGATAGATGAATGGATGAATTCGATGCGACATCAAATGAAGAAAGCAATAGAAGATATTGAAAGGTTGACCACCACCGGATTTCAAACTCCAACCATAAATTCAAAGGCGAAAGTCTTTTTCACAGGATCCAACCACAACCACAACTACAATTTGGAAAAACCAAAGGGGAAGGAGATCCATCAAGTAGTTGTTGGTGACATGGAGGGTTCGCCGATACTCGACCATCCACTCTTTGCTGAGTATGAGGCTGACTACCAGGGTGAATTTTCTGATGAAATTTGGTCGGAATTGGGAGATCCAATTTATGATGTCTACGACGATGAGATTGAAAAGAAGAGCGTTGATGTTAAAGAATGGGATAATGAAGATCAAATTAATGTTAAGGAGAAACTTGTAGATCAAGAAATTTTCTCAGACTTCAGTACACCATACTACATCACTCCAAATATTTTGTTGAAAAAGGACTACGAAGCAGTAGCTTTTATCGTGGAGATGCGTCTTCCAGGTATTTTTGGTTATCCTACAATGGAACCCTTGTTTTGGTTCTCTGTAGATGCATATTATCGTGTCGTGAAAATACAAGATGATATTTTTGTATATGATATTATGAAGAGATTGCTAGAAGAAAATATTAGTGTTTTAATGGATAAAAGATTAGGTTTTGTAATAGAACCTAGAGGAGTTTTGGGTGATGGTTGGGGAAATAAAAGAAACAATAAAAAGTTAAAAGTAGAAGATTGCAATGTTTTGAATCTACTGGTAGAAATATACTCTGCAGAACTTGAGAAACCATTTACTATTCAACAAAGAGGAATTGTTCCTTTCTGTAAGGGTTTTGATGTGATACAACAAGCACAGTCTGAAAGTGAAAAGACAACAAATCTTTACACGCGCAAGGGTACTGTTGTGCTTAGTAAATGGGTTGAAAAGGCAGACATGGAACAAGTGTGTGGATTATATCTTGTTATCACTGACCACAATAATGCTGATGGCATGGCACAGATGGACAAAGCTGAGAAACCACTTCTTAACAAGAGCTGCAACATTCATATTCTCACATCTCACACCCTTGTGCTGGTACCGGTTGATTTCAGCGGTGAATACACCAATATTTTTGCAATTTTGTCAATGTTTCAGCGTTCCGAATTCGAGGTCGAATTCTTCCCAACCGGAGAAGGATGATGTAGCGAAGACTGCAGACAGACTGGTTTCTCGCTCGGGTATCCAAACTAGGCGAAATTGGTACTCAAATCGAACGTCTCGACGAGCCCAACAACTGTCAAAAGCGTGACTATGTCACGAAATTCGGGTTTCAAATTCTACTGTTTAGGGTCCAAAAATCCTATTTTACTATTTTTGATATTTTATTTTATTTTAAAATTAATATTTTAATTAGTGAATCAAATCTGATAGCATTCAGATTATATTTGATTTTTATTTTTAATATCTTTATTGTATTTTTAGAATATTTATTAGGGTTTTGGATGTTTCATATATAAAGCATCTTATACCCTATTTTACCGTTAGACTTTGATGAATAAAAATTGAGAATTTTCTCTTAGTCTCTTATACTCTGACTTAGGGTTAGGGTTTATATATCCTTGTTTCGCCTTCTTCTCTTTGTGTTTGCCGCCATCTATTCTATCTCGTAGCTTGGCGCTACCAATTTTTTCCCATTACATCTTATGTACCCCCTGATCACACTAACCATATATGAAATATGAAACCTTCGAAATTTGTTCCAATTCAATATCGTCCTTGGATGATTCTACTACATAAAACTTAAAATGAGTAGCAAACAAGATGATAACTGTCTTGGAATCAAAGATAGTGAATCATTTTAGTAATTTTTTAATGTATCTTTGTTAAAATAATTATAATGATTTTAGGCTTCTATTTCTGATAATATCTATCCTTAAATCTTCTTTGACCCACCCAGATCCTTCATCTCAAAATTGGCATTAAGCTGATTTTTTTTCTTCGTAATGTATTATGATATGCTACAAGCAACAATGGGCATATCATCCACATAAAACAATAAGTAAAAAATAAGAATATTCAGATGATACACGAAACTGTTATAAACCTGTTGATACCATTATGTATCAAATCGTTTGTATCATTTTCTATGTGACACTTTCAAACCATACGATAACTCATTCAACAAACAAACCTTATCCTCCATTTTAGGTTTGATAAATCTCTATGGTTGTCTCATGTTGATTAGTTCATCTAATTTACCATGTAGAAACACAGTCTTCACATCCAACTATATAAGCTTTAAGTCTTCCAAAACTACAATGGCAAACAAAATTCGAATCAAACTGTGTTTTACCACTAGGAAAAAACACTTTATTGAAGTCGATTCCCTTAGAGTAAAATACTTAACACTAGTTTTTCTTTGAATTAAAGTGCATCAACCCATGGGTTATCTTCCGTTTGCTGAATACCCATTTACAACCTACTACCTTATGTCCTTTAGTAAAATCAACAAGCTTCAGTATTTGATTCTTATGAAGAGATTCAATATCGTTTCCCACAGATTTATCCACCGATCTGCTTATGAACTCACTATAGCTTCTCTATGGATACCGGGTTCATGCATTTCAATTTTTTTCCGCAATTGACAGAATATATGCAACTAGATTCATATACCTTTTTGTGGTATTATATCTCTAATTAATCTTCCCAATGCTATACTATAAAGTTGTTGTTCTGGTCCAGACACATTATCATCACTATTATCTGATGTTGGTCTTTCACCTCCTAATCATGGATCTACCTTGGAAACATTAGAGTTATTGGATTCACTACAAACTGATTCTACTTCCATTTCCACATGTTTACTCAGAAACGGTCATTATTTTACCTTTTTCCTACATCATCTTAACTGTCTAGAAAATCAGACTCATTAAGAGTTTGTCCTTACTGATAAAAAAACATGGAGACTTAGGAACAATACACCATAACCTATATTAATTCACTCTAGTAGCATATCATAGGAATATGCACCATTTTCCCTTACCTCAAGTTTACCATCTCTCACATAAGCATACACTTAATAATCTAATATCTTTAAATATTCGTTATCAGCTGATAATCCATACTGAATCTTAAAAGGAGTCTTACAATCAATACTCGTTGATGAGACAGATTCACCAAGTAACACGCTATATTGATAGTTTTGGCCCAAAAATCCTTTCCCATACTAGAATACGAGGGCATGCTTCATGACTTATCATGAAGTAATCTATTTATTCTTTCTGCGACCTCAAATTTTTTTGGTGTTATAAAATAGGTACAATGAAACACTTTACACATTGTCACAAAACTCGTAGATCACGAGTGCAAAAATTTAACCCATTATATGCTCTTTGGTTTTGTAATATTTCTTTTTATTTGATTTTCGATCAACAAATTCTATTTGATAAAAGTTTATATGAATTATCTTTGGTTTTCAAAAACTAAACCCACATCATCCATGAAAAACCATCGATCAGATTCATACAATATTTGGCCCCACTCTTCTATGAAATATATTTAGATCCCAAAGGTTTGAGTGAATGTAATCCATTGTTCTTTTAGTCTTTCTTACAACTGACTTGCTAAAAATTTCACTCTAGTTTGTTTTTCAAACACATAATATTCATATAATCCCAATGATTCTGCTTTTTACCCTTTCAGTAAATCTATCTTTCCCAAAATAACCAATCATATTTCTCTTATCTGACCAAAAAGTCAATGCAACAACTTATTCTTATCCTATGGAGTTTGGCTATTACTCTCTAATGATGTTACCACATCATTGCTCATAATAACACTCCCAATAAGTATGTAAAGTGCATTCTGTAAACTGCCTTTCATACACATCATCGAGTCACGCCGTCATATGCAGGATACATGTAACCTAAAGAGTCTAGAGTCCTAAAAGATATCAAGTTCCCCTTTAACCCAAGAACATGCCAATACGTCACAATTTTGAAAATACCGTTGAACTTCTGATCTTGCCATTACCGATTCCACCAACATGCAACAAATGATCGTTTCTCAAATGAACAGTTTCTTGCATTGGTTTTTAAATATCAAACAATTTATTATACTAACACATGTGATATGTAGCGTCAATATCGATTACTCAAGAGTTTTACCTAAATTATGAGCTCACATAAAACATATATCTTGTAACCTTGTATCACGATCATTTAAACCATTCACACCTTTTACCATGTTTGCATCATTTTTCTTTAGATTTCCCTTGTTACCTTTCAGCTTTGTATAATTTCTCATGTAATGACCATGCTCACCATATTCATAAAATTTTAAATTCTTGGATCGTCTACAATCGTTATTCTTTGAAGAAATCACATTGTTGATAGATCTTCCTATGGTCATAAGATCTTCCTCTTTCATCGGATTATCTGGTTGCAGCTGTCTCAAATCTTTTGATTTTAACATTCTTTTGCCATATACTAGATATACTTTATCCGCATTGTACATGATTATATCCAAAAAATTCTCATAGGAAGTTATGAACAAGATTAGAGATAAGTGTAAAAGATAATATTCTTCACAAGATTAGCAATAATGTTATTATAGAGAGTTGGGAACAAGAATAAAATATTATTTATGTTGAATTTTATTGAGTGTAAAAGATAATGTTATTTACAATATTAGTAATGAGAAGACGCATGCATGCGTATGAAATAAGTTTAAACAAATTTAACTAGAAAAATTAGTTGTGAACTATTTATACTCGAGAAACACTTGTATAACTTCAGGTTGAAATAATATATTTCCATAATTGAAAATTTTGATAATTTTAAGTCTATTATCATAGATTTTAAGAGTTTCCATTAAAGGTTACCATGTTAGAGGGACTTGGAGGAAGGTAGGGACCAGCGAAGTCATTTTTTTCAAACTCTCCAAAATAAAGGCTAATGTTTTGGAGGCCACTGATGTCTACTCCTTTCAAATCCCCTCCGGTACCCTGTCCGGCGTGTAGATCACTTGGGATTTGCTCTGCCAGGGTGGGGTCTGTTGGGTCGGCTGGAGGTAGAGACTCCGAAGGCCGGTGGACAACTTCATCCCCCAATCATACTTTTTTCTTCTTGGCAGTCCTCTCTTCACTACTTGTTCCCCTTTTCGGTCGGTTTTGGAGGATTTTGAGGTCCACCTGCCACCCTGATGCTCTCATATTCAACTACTTTAAGTAGATTAGAATCAATCCCCCCTGGGCCTGCGCTCCTTGGGCCTCCGGAGCGATCTCCTCTGCAGCACCCTGAACAACCTCTGTTGCAACCTTCTTTCTCTTGCCCTTTTTCCCTTTCAGCTTGCTTGGGGCTTTGGCTCTTGAGGGCAAGGCTAGTTTTCCATCTTTCTCCTTAGTTCTCTTGAGAATAACGGCCTGAGGGGATGGTGTAGTCAGCTCCTCCAAAGTAAGATCTCTCCGGTCCGTTGTGTTCCAGAGATGGGACCTCACCAAGTTTCCTGAGGTGAAGCAGTAATGGAAAGAGTTTCTCCAACGGTCAGCAGCCCAAGCATTTAACTTGGCACAAGTGGCCTGCCCCTCCTCCACATAATCGGAGAACTCCTTCGATAACAGTAACCAAAGAAAAAGAAAAGTAATTCAGAAAAGAAAAACAAACATAGTAAAATATTTACCTGAGCTTTTCCATCTACTGGTGAGCATGCTGGGATTGACACCAGCCTTGATTTTCCTCTCATTCTCCTATGTCCCGCTGATAAATAGAAACCGTGTCTTCCAATTTTTCTCTGACTCAAGAAAGTCATCCACCACCTTAAAGTTATCTCCCATATTGAAGTGGTAGAATGAGATATGGTGGTTCTTACAGAGGCTAGCCACTGCAGCGAACTGCTCCATTGAAAGTGGTATACCGGACAGCCTTGACGCCATAATAAAGGCGATGAGAGTATACCAAGCGTTGGGACTCAGCTAGCTTGGACAATGTTTTATCAGGTGGAAATACCTAACAATTTCTGGATCCAAGGGAAATCTGAGCCCCCAGTTGAACAGCTCGGTGTAGATGACGATTTCGCTGAGCTTGCAGTCCATCGGCGTCTCCGGTGTGACTGGTATTCTCACCTTAACAGATTCAGGGATCCCCCACTTGGTCCGGATCCTACCTAACTCAGCAGTGTGAGTATAGACATAATTGATATTCTGCATGGCCAGTAGATACTTCACATTGAACTTGTGGAAGCGAGGTCCCACCTTGCCTTCCAGACTCTCCGGCAGATCCGGATGGTTCATGCAGACTTTCTCCTTGTCTTTTCTTTTTTTGTCAGAGGCAGCATCTCCAGTCTGCCCATAAGCTTCAGTCTCGAATGAAGCATCTTCAACACTATCCTCCATCACCTCTTCCATCACTGTGGAAGGTTTATCAGCCGTTGTTGATGGGAGAGTGCTGGCGGGTGGCTCAGTAGGTTGTCCGGACGGTTGAGCATCAGCCTCTCTTAAGGATCTGGTGTCTGGTTGGGACTCAGTTCTGGAGGGTTCAGTATGAGAGCTGGTTCTAGTGGCCTCGAGTCCGGAGAGTTTATCTTTTGAGGCTCTAATAGATGCCTCCGATCCGGAGGCTTTATCTTTGGCCCCAGACTTGGAGGGCCCTGTCTTGGAACTTGGTTTGAGAGCCAGTTGCTTGACCCATGTATTGAGTTTTATTGCTTGGTTAATTGATTTCATTAAAATAGTTTGATTGCTTTAATTTTGTTTTGTTGGTTGATTGATTTAATTAAAATAGTTCGATTATTTTCATTTTAATTGCTTTGTTGATTGGTTTGATTCAATAGGTTTTTTTGTTTTGAATTTTTTTTATTAGGTTTATGTTATTGACATATTCTTAGTTTTTAGGAACGAAACCATATTCGATGTTTATTTTTATATAAAATAATTTAGAGATAAAAATTCGACGAACAAGAAATTATACGACAAGAGATTCTTAGAACTCCATTTGAAAATGTTATCAATTTCCTTCAACGATGAGTATTTAAAATGTATTTACTTGAGGTATTATCGAACAATAGAATTCTGAAACAGATATTTTTTTATTTCCCGTTTGGTGAGTTACCCATTACATTAGAAGAATTCCATGCTATTATTTTCAAACCTTTAATATATCATTGCAATGATAAGAGGTTTTGAGTATTGTCTCATTTTTTAGGACTTTACGTTCGATAATTAATGGATGAGCGGGTCTTACCAAGCAAAAGCAATGATGTTGTTCGTCTACGTTTGCTAACGAATATATTTTTCGGACTGAGGTATAGGTACAGTCGTAATCTCTCAGAAGATAACATCAAAATGTGACTCGTGTATATATCATAATTCTTTCCGGGTCCTTATTTCCCAAAAAAATGGGTAATATCATGTTGTTCGACTATCGTATATTTCTAAGTATCTACACGAGTTTTCGCGGTATAATTGGGTTGATATGATATTGGCTCAAATCTACCACTTGTTTGGAGAGAGTTTATATCAATCGATAAAGGAATTTGTGGTTTTCTTACAAATGTAAGAAATACCATTTATTTAGATTAGTGACTATACTACATTTGGAATATGTTATCACTTTGATGCATATATGTAAAAATATGCACTTAAGTGAGTCTGGTTACAAAAAGTCTATGAGAAATAGTATCCAAACGTTTTACGAGTATGATGTAAGTTCGGTTTCTATTTTACTTTTGCAGTTATTTATCTACGAGCTAATATATATTCCGATTTACTTTATTAGATTAACTTTGAGTCGTATCAACATTTATACATCCACATGGTTTGCGAGAATTTAATAAATCGAAACAATGCTGAAGCTGTTTGAAAATGTTGAAGCATATTATTCTCAACATGTTGAAAATTAAACTATTTCGAGTTGTATTAACATTTCCTCCTCTCCATAATATTTCGAGTTGTGTTGCAATAGTTTCTCGGAATCTATCAATCATATTTTTGTGAATTGCCAATTCTTCGGACTTATCTGGGAGGCTTCAGATTCCCTTCTCATACAACAAATTGTCCCACCTAGCTACACACTGTTAGTTTTTTGGCCCCTTCATCCTCCGGCCTTGGTCATCTTTGGCGCACTACTTTCTATAGGGTGGTCTAACTTGGCATGAGAGAAATTCTAGAATCTTCACGAACTCTAACTCGCTTGCTTTAATAAATTTTCATCGCATTCTCTCGGATCTCCGTTAAAAATTTCATGGGTCAAAATTTCATGGGTCGAGCTAAGTACTACTAACTTTATTTACTGATGTTACAGGTCTCGTTCATATTTTGGATGGTTCCATTACTTTTTTTTATTTGCAGTCGTAGAAACCTATTACTATATGCTATTCTCATATCCATTCATTTGATTGTACTCTGTTCATTTGTTATCTATTGGTGCTTGTTGTTTGCTTTTGTACTTTCTATATAGTGGTATGATATATATTGTGGTATGATATGCCATATAAATCATGTATTTTTTATATTTTATATTAAAAAAATGTCGGTTAATAATATAAACAATGTTTTATCTTAATTTATATTTTCTTCATAAAAACCATTATAAATATTATTTTATAAAAAAAAGAAAAATTATTTAAAATTTTAAGATTAGAAACCGACACTAGTGACATCCCCGAACAAATACGAATTGTACAAGCTAGATATCACATTCACATTTCCAGATTTGAAAAGATAGACGTAATGGACACGAAATCTATGATCCTTTTAAATAATATCTCCGCTAAATCTTTAAATAAATTAATGAATTAGTGGATTCCATTATTAGTAATCTGAGTTTCAAAATCCAGATTAAGACAAGTGATGGATCTAATACGTCATTAAGAGAACAGGTGCTCTATTATTACTATCCAAGATTAAGATTTCTTTCAAGTGCATATATTATAAATTTTAAAATGTAAGTAGTATTTATTCTGAAATGCATTAATTTTAACAATAACTAAGGTATATAATTATCATACTATAAAAATTATTGAAATCATCTATAAATCAAATGCCATAAAAAATAGATTCTTTTATAAATCAGAATTATATACTCTATGTATGTATTTTCTGCAAGTTACTCCTTATCAATCCCACAATAAGAAAAACATACATAGTGTCTATTTTAGTTTTATTATTTATGTACATCAATTAAACTTTTTTATTAAACTTTAAAAAAACACTTTCACAATAATTTTTATTCAAATCCTAGTAATTTTTTAATATGTAGAATACGAAAAAATTTATAACAAATTTATTATAATAAAAAGAAATTATATGAAAATGTTTAATAACTTTTTGTATGGAGACTAATTATGTTTGTGGTGAAGTTAGTTACGGACTATTCACGGGTACGTTGGTTTCGATTTATTTGAACTTCAAAACATGCATAAATTTTTAAACAAGTTTTTTTATGTTTAAAATTAAAAATATATAGGAATACAATATAATTTTTTTAGTTTCCGTATTATTTGTGTGTTAGTAACTTTTTTTGTGTGGATATTAAATTTTTTATTTTTATTTTTATTATTATTATTATTATTATTATTATTAGTCCTAAACTGAATTTGAATTTGAATTTGAATTTGAATTTGAATTTGAATTTGAATTTGAATTTGAATTAGAATTAGGAAAATATCATTTTTCGTTTTTTCTACATGTACACTGTGTATATCCACTAATTGCAATCCTTCTACAATCCTTCTATTGTTGTGGTTGTGGTAAGATATCGTAACTTTGATTTTTTTCCACAAATTATTTCTTAAACATATAGTTTAGACTTAAGTATTGATATCCAAATTATTATTTTTTCAGATAATCTAAATTGGACATGACATCTACACAATTATTTTTATAAAAAAATATATCATTTAATATTGTATTTTTTATATGATTACTTATTGTTAGACTATCACCGATAATTACCAATACATCACTCTTCCATACATAAATTGTTTGGTATAGACTAGAAGTAACTCATTAACAAAGGTACTGCCAAAGGACTCCATGGTGTAAAGATGGATAAGTCGAAGACATATATAAACATGAAATGTTGGATTCTATCAATACAAAGCTTTGACCAAGACTTAGGTGCAAAGATGTTGTTGGAACATAAAGGCAAGCTTGGCCAAAGACATGATGGTTGTTTACTCGTCGAAAACCTGGGTCGATAGTGTTTAAATTGAGCCAAAACACATTGCCGATGACCTGATCCGAAGAAATGGTCAAAACAACATGAGTTGAAGCTTTAATACTATTATATTTTATTCCTGGTTGGTAACGGGCTTCTTCATATGGGATTTTAAGTACGATTCTAATCCTAGTCGTTGATTGATAGTTTTAATCTAAAATGTCTATTATATTATGGATCTAGTATAGTCGTTGATTATAGTGATTTAATCTCGAGTATTGATTGGATTAAGGCTTTATTATATTCGTTGATTAAAGTGATTTAATCTGGAGGGTCTGAAGTACTATGACTTTATTTGAAACGTCTGATCTAAAGTGAAGGTATGGCTTTGCTTGTAAAGTTTATAAACAAAATAAGCAATGTATTATTTCAGGGTGTATTGATGAGTGGCAATTTTATGTTTTTTCCAGTGAGAGAAAGCTCTAGTATTAAAGATATAAAGTTTTTAGCTTTGAGTATCGTTGATATATGAAATAAACAGTTAAATAAGCTTTATGAGATTTACGTTTCTTTGTAAGGCCAAAAGAGATATTTGTAATAGAGTTTAGTGATTGAGTATTTAGTGTTTAGTGTTTGAGAGTCTTCTTGTAACCTCATATTAATAATAAAACAGGGTTTTCATTGCATGTAGATGTAAGCTATCTTCATAACATGAAGCAAGTTTTATGTGTTTGGTTTATTTTACATTATCTTTGTTTTTCATCGAACATGGTGAAAATTTGTCTTAGTATAAACGATTTCATAACAAGTGGTCCAGTGAGTGTGGAGCAATAATGAAGAGACGCGGATTGATTGATGATCTGGAGGTTGGGGAGAATATCTCACCTTGAAATTGAAAAGTCAAAAAACACGAGTTCCATTTAGCTTTTCATCTATAAATAATTACTAGAGAATGACTTTAATCTTTAGACAATTAATGTTAAAGGTTACCTAGTACAAAAATAATTGATTGTTATCATTAATAATACATCTATATGGGTGATGGAATGATATTTTCTAAATTTTATTCTACCTTTATATTGAGCTTGGAAGCTAAAGTGTTGCGTGAGGTATCAGAATAGCTTACGACACTAGGGTATATAATTTCCTGGAGGCGATTTACAAGACAAAGTCTTTGGTAAATAGATTGTATCTCAAGAAAAAACTTTACATATTTCTAATAGATGGTAGCAATGAGAACCGAAGAAACCTAGATAATTTCAGTAAGACTATTTTGTACTTAAATAAATTTGGTGTAAAGATAGAGGATGAGGACCAGACAATAATCCTTTTAAGTTCTTTGTTGAAGGTGTATGAGCACTTTGTGGACACCATTCTCTACCTTAAAGAGGAAATTATGATGACCAAAATGAAGAGTGCCTTGAATTCAAAAGATCACCAATTGAAGACAATTTTGAAGGTCTTAGACTGAGTGTGAGGATCCGGCCAAGAATAAGTGATTCAAGTAAGAAGAGAAGAAACTCGTGATTAAAGTCCAAAGGGTTGGGATGGGTTCTAAAGTGAGATGTTGGTTGTGCGAGAAGGAAAACCATATCAGGAGGAACAAACCATAGAAAATGAAAGGAAATAATAATCCAAAGATTTAAGCTTAAGTTATTGCACTGATATCATATGATTATGAGTACACATATGGTTTAATATTTGTTTCTTCCCATAGGTACAATGATAAACGTATGTTCATAATTTAGATTTATTTTGTTGGTTTGCACATAATGTGATAGGATTAGCAACTTTAATAGCGTTCCATAATTGATTTATACACAAAAATTTTAGGTGATATAAAAAATTCCTAAACCCTTCTCTCATTAAAAATTTGAATCCATCATAGTTGAAGTCGATTGACTAAATCGGCTATGGATTTAGCAGTATTCTCTTGAATTCATGACACTACTATATTTAGGTGATATTCTTTATCTATATTTAGTAGTATTTGATATGGTTTGATGCCAAAATTAAATAATTAAAATTAGAGAAACTAGATATGGATCATGTGGTGACTTTTAGAAAGATGAGGCCATAATTTAAAGTTTACAATATTGTTATCATAACCTTTTTTCCACTATGAAACGTTCTTCAAAATCCTAATATATCCGGCATACTAACGTGGTAGTCGCTAGAGCTTGGAATTTTGACTTCAGATTCAAATGAAAGAATACCATCATGACCCAAACTCTGGTAGACTTCCTCACTTAACTCTACCTTAAAATGCCAACTTTCTTAGAGGATAAACTTGAACCCATGTGTATTGTTGGATCGAATGTTGTGGGATCATACAATCTATGTTCTTAAGAAAATGTACACCTAACTTATCCTTTAGGGGATCCTATGCACCAATCGCTTAAACTTTTATTTCTTACCGCAAACAACTATGTTTAATATAAGAAAACAATATTAGGGCTCCTATTTGCTCATATATGTGGGGCTTAACAAACAAATTAAAAAAAAATCTTGAAGAAATCCATGAAGGACAATTAGAGGCTCACTATGGGTATATAATTATCCATGAGAACATCTTATTGTCAAGGTACTATTGGCCAATAATATATGAAAATGCTAAGGTATTTTTGAAATATTGTGACATATGGCAACAATTCACAAACTTCATTCAAGTACCAATATTGCTCATGGAATAAATTTCTGAAGGAGTTCTTTTCAATAGATAAAGCATGGACATAGTATGACCCCTTGAGAAAGCATCAATGGGTTGACAAAACCTTCTGGTGGCATTACACTACTTCTCCAAATGGGTAAAGTTAGACCCACTGGTGAAGATAAGGGCCAATAAAGTCATTCACTTTCTTAGAATAAATATTTATTTTAGGTACAGAGTCCCAAAAATCATAACCTCTGATAACGGGTTGCAGTTCTAGAACTCAGAGCTTGCATGTTCTTATGAACAAGAAGAATCTGATAACAATTCTAAACACTTTTCCATTCCCTAAGTTAATGAGCATGCATAAGTAACAAAATCACCCCAAGAAGCACAATAGGGGAGAGCCCCTTCATTTTGGTTTATGTGATGAAAGTTTAGTCACAACAAAATATTTATACCTTCATTCAAAATCAACAACTACAATGAAGGAAAAAATGGGGGCAAATGCATGGCAAATTGGATTTGGTAGAGGAAACTTGAGTCGAGACCCACCTCTATATGAAGCACTACAAAAAACTGATGCAAAACTTGTAGGATTCTAAGATTTGTTTTGGTAATTCCTAAATAGAAGATCAAGTATTAAGAATGGTATTTCTCACACAAAAGACAAAGCTCGTGGAAAACTAGGGTCAAACTGAGAAGGACCGTACATAATATATGCTAAAGTCAAGCCATGAACTTACAAGTTAATAGACGCAGAAGTATATAATTTGCTACACTTGTGGAATGTGGGGTACTTTACATCTCCTAAATGACATACGCTTTTAATAAATTTTATATTAGTAAACTTTTGTTATATTCAACATTTTTATGTTCTGTGTGTAAACTATTTTTTATTTTGGTGATGTGTGTAAGGTTTTATGATGCATCTTATTACTAATAAATTTGGATGCCATCTTAACTTGAGGATTCTTATGTTCATGTATGTATATAGTTGTGAGCCTGAGCATCAATCTGTAAAAATGACTTATCTTTAAAGCACCAATGTACAAATTGGCTTATAAGTCATAACATAATGTAAAAAGTGGCTTTCGCACCAGAGCACCAAGGTTAAATGTGGCTTATGATCCAGAGCACCATTTTGCAAAGAGATTTCCAAGCTGTGCATCTAGCCTGTACATTCGAGAATGATCACCCTGAAAGAGGTTCATACATTTGTTTTGCGAAAAAACATAAAATAATCCAAGCAACACATTGTTACTTCTCCGAGCAATACTTACACAATTTTAAATTAATACAAAAATTACATTAAAAAAATATCCCAAACCATTCAGAATGTAACCAAGATAAAAAAAACTTGTCTCAAAATAAACAATCAGCAAATGAGACTTCATTAATGTAATATATATTGGGTGGCAAAACAAAAACATGTTTTATCTTAAGAATACTACTCTAAGCCTCTATATGACATAAAAAATACAAGACTTATTCCTTGTATACAAACAACACATATTTAAAATATTTATAAGAAAATGCAAAATAAAAAGATGAATAAAAAGGTAATTCAAAGTAAGTCACTAGTGCATTATAAAGAACTTAACCACAAATAATATTTACCTCGACTCGAGGAATTTTAATATGCAAAAAATATAGACAAATTACCAAGTAACAATCAACTCTAGTTTTTATACATTGGCACATCATGTTTGATGGCACACTCGGGCGGAAGATCCCTTTAAGTAACAATTTATATTTGTAGTTGAACTTCTTCTTCGTTAACGCCCCTGGGTGGTGGGAGACCCCTTTTATTAATCTCTCATATGACCTCTTTTGGCAACATCATAAGATATAGTAGTTTGTTTTTCAATAAATTGGGTGGTTTTACTCTCCAAATTTGGAACCGAGCATCTTCATCTTATTATCGCCTACCAAAGAAGAAATAATGTCACACTAATTTACAACTTGTTCTCCTCCCGAAAACCAGTGTTATATATTGTCCATATAGGGGAAAAAAATAAGATTATCTAGATGTTGCTAAGACGGTATGAAATCCTAAAACCTTATCAGATCAACATAAGAAAAAATGTCATGAATTTTTAACACGATCGTATGCTAAACTTATTCATCCTCCATGAAATTTTTATGTTGCGCCATTTTTTCTTCAAACAAAACAACAACATCTTCCACTGCCGACTAAGAGTTTATTTGTGCATATTCCAAGATTGAGATTTACTCATTTAATTCAAAAAATAAGGATTTCATCTTTTTTTTTTACATTATTTTCCTAGTACTTGTTATTGTTAAATGAAATATTCTTCGAGTTGGGTTTATTTAGCTCTAACTATTTGAGATTTTAACCCATGTCAAGATGTTAAAAATGTAAACGATATTACGCACCAAAGATATAAATAAATTATCCTAAAGATACATAACCCAAATAATATTTATAGAACAAATATATAAATATATACCACGAATCCCATATTATTTTATCAAGTTGCAAGATCAATAATCTAGCAGTCTGAGATATAGTACGATCCCATAACGACTCAATTATTTTAAACAATTTGTCACGTCTTCACGGTGACGACATATCATAAGATGTATGGGACACAATAGGTAAGGAGTCCATCACCATAGAAGGGGGATACTTCTAAAAGATTTATTTTTTATAACTGGGGTAGAGGTGGATTTTAGAGAAACTGTGGAAATAGATGTTAGAGCATTTATTTCACCTAAAGGTGCATTTAATGACCCAACATGAGTCATTTCTTAAGAACTTAAATTTTTCAAATTCCTTTTTGGTAGATATTGTATTGGGTTTGTAATTTCTACTGAAATTTCTTTATGTATATGACATAATTAGTTATAAAAAATTGGTTTATCTGGTCATAAATATCACACAAGTTATATTTGGATGGATATTTATTATTTGTGAAATTTGGTTCTCAAACAAAACAAGTTTTGTCATAACTAATGTGTTGTTATCAATCATATAACAATAACTGGTCCTATATATATACTTAATACTTACATTGTCTTATATTTTTACAAGTTTAGGGGTCTTTTTATTGATGGACTTTCCACTTGTTGGTTTATCATCATCTTATTGTTTTCATTCAAAATATTCTATAATGTTTGACCAACCATACATGCTGGTAATAAATAGTGGAAAACATCTTCATAAAAATTCCTTATATCTCATATAATAATCATATAATGATTTTATCTCTCGCTACGAGGAACATATGATGCTCAATATTTTAGATTTGGTCGGCGAGAAATACTTTGACATAAAAAGTAGTGACAATTAGTCATAAGTTGTGATACTTCTAGATAGTGGGAAAAGTAACCATGATCTTAAGTTTCCGTTAAAAGAGAAATGGAAGGGGAGCAACCCAATTGCATCGGTAAAAACTCCATTATACTGCTATGTACTTATATATTTAAAAAACTTACTAGATAAAAGTTCTGATTATATGATGAATCTTTTACCAATTGTATATTATGTTGTATCATAGTTGATAAGGGTGTAATCAGTCCAGCCTAAACCAATCGGCTCATAATTTTATCAAAACATATAAATATCTTATTAGACTAAGTCAAAGATGCACTTGACCGCATATCTTAGCAATTAGAGAAATATCATCTATTATCCTCATAAATTTGAGAGATATTTATTGTAATATGACCTCTATATATAAAGCTCCAATTTTGATCAATAAAGACAACACATTCCTTACTATCTCTTTTACTTTTTGCATTTTCCAATATGCAATAGTATTTATTCTCACCATTTTCCAAGCACTTACATTGTTTACACTCATGCCAAGCACTACTTCGGCCAATTCCATTGATCCAATTTTTTTGACATCAATTGGCATCGTCTGTGGGAACTATACGAATTTAATTTCCATATATATCCAAAATCACAAAAAAATACAAACGTCACAAAAAGAAATGACATGTCTCCAAGCAGGAGATAAATCACCCGTTTGATGAATCATAAGAAACCTAAGTGGCTGAAGAGTCGGCGACTATAAAATATTTTATGAACTCCACAGCCGAGATTGAGCTTTTAGTCAAAACATTAATGGAATAATAGGTTTGAAAATATATTATAAAAAAATTGTTAATGCATGTCCCAAAAGCCGAAACAAGATACCCAGAAAATTAATTATATAAGAAAATATGGTGTCACCCATGGAGTAAGGAAAGATGAACTAGAAAAAAAAATCCGTAAAAAGAAAGATAAACTGTGTGAAAGGTCATTTTTTGAGAACTAGAAAATAGTTGGTTGTTATTGCCCATTTAGATCTAACAATATAGATAAACCTCCAATCAAAAAACTTAAAGGACCAGAAAATCAAGGAGATCATATGTCTAAGGAAGATTCTAAGGGTCGCTACAAAAACTAGCACCCTCAGTCAAGACATCCAAA
The DNA here is from genome assembly GCA_036936605.1 of Limnanthes douglasii subsp. nivea. Classification (NCBI taxonomy): domain Eukaryota; kingdom Viridiplantae; phylum Streptophyta; class Magnoliopsida; order Brassicales; family Limnanthaceae; genus Limnanthes; species Limnanthes douglasii. Next base: position 34,100,801 of record JAUPFV010000001.1, read on the forward strand.
AATTGTCACAAACATCCTCTCTCGTGATGTAGTCGTATTATGATAATCATTAGAAGAGTAAGTATTACAGACAAGGCGATCTAGAAGACCATGTCCGTTAATTTAACGATGATATACTAAACTATGAAGTCGACAACCCGACTAAATGTCGAGCTTTTTCCCTAACCCTGGAGGGAATAACAATGTGGTGGTTCAACAGTCTCCCAAACTGTTACACCAAAAATTACAAAATAGTTTCGAAGACTTTTATAAATTATTTTATGGGGCCTAATGTGCTTCCATTAGACAAGGATTATATTACATGTTGCAAGCCTGAAGGAATATACTAAAAGATTTTTCAGGAAAAGCTCTTAATACATAACTGCCATGAGCAGGTGGTTGTTGTAGAATTCAAATTAAAGGCTAAAAAGAACCTTCTTTAAAAGAATTTTTAAAGAAGGGGAACTTATGCTTGGAGAGGTGCTTCAAAATGTAGAACACAAATTTAGAATGGAAGATGAAGCATTCAAGAATCAAAACAACATAGCTCGCACCAATGCCAAAATCAAAGATCTGAAGAATAAGAACGCTTCAGCGTCAGTCACAAAAAGATTCAACCAATATCGGAGGCAAAGGTCAGACAAACAGATCATTTTTAGAGAAGAAATAAAAAAAAGGAACAACACCATGAGAAGAAACCAATAGCAAGAATGAAAACTATAAGTATTACATTACCTCGTATATCCATAACAAAAGTTATTTGCCTTTTCAGAATATAAACTATATTAAAAAAATAAAATTTGGACAAGTCTAGAAAAGAATAATTGAAGCAGAGTAAGTAAGGTCATAAAGCACATTTCTGAAACAATCAAGGCCCAATAGGCGCAACAGACAAAACAAGTTATAACAGATGCGCGAAGAAAAAGAAGAAGATAACTTAAACCCAAATCTACAAATACAGACAAACGGACACGAATTGGAAACAATATATCAAATACTTTATTTATGATAAATACTTTAGTTTACTTTTGTTCAGCTAAATTTATTCATAATTGTTTTTAATATATTTAAAAATCTAATAAATTATTTAACAAATTAAAAAAATTAAAAAAATATATTAAATGAATATCTAAGTTTTTGTTTATGATATAAATGTCTACTTTTTTTTGTTTATACTAAATTTACACGTACAAATTGTTTGTAAAAAATGTACTTAAAATATGATAAAATGTTAATCATAATGAAACACGACTAATCAATTACGGTGAGATTTTAGTCATAATAGAATTTCACTCATAGCGAGATTTAAACAGAATGGGACGTGATTAGTTTTTAACATGACCTACGTTACTAATTTGGTGATCCAAATACATTAAAATTAGTTGGGTCTCAATATTACACTAAAATTGATCGAGACCATAAATTTAATATAAAATTTAATAGATTAGAGACGACAATGAGGGTTTTCAGGTATTTAAATTTTCTATTTGATTATATATTTTCTGTTTGTTGAAAAAATATATTAAATAAATATAAAAATAATTCTAATGTGGAGTGGTATGAAGAATCGTGAAAGACAAACAATTTGATGAGCAGTTGATCTTAACGAGGCCGAACCCTTACACAAAAGCAAATGAAAGTGAAAAAACCTAAATAGACTAGGAGACTAATCATCATAATCCAAAATCAAGCGGGAAAAACAACAAACCACAAACCAAATAGGAAGATGTGGCTTAAAAGAACAACATTAAGCCAAGGAAAGCTATCAGGAAGATAAAATTATACTTGAACCTAGAGGAAAATGGTATAAAAACCATAGGCCTTGTACTAAGGTGGAATCGGGAGAATAGATCGCCAAATGAATGAGTGTCAACAATTACTACAAACAGATGAAATAACCAGACTAAATGACTAACATATCTTCACAAAATGAAGGAAAAGATAAGACCGAGAAACATGGCCAGGGTGGGGGCAAGCCAAAGAAGAGAGCATTAACTGAGGCCAACGAGAGGAGAGTCTGTTCAAACAAAAACCTGAACACCTAAAAAACAAAATGGGTCATGCAACTAAAACACCTTAAGTGAGAAACAAGACAACAAGATTACATCGGTCAGACTACCTTGGAACCAAAGAATTCAAACCAAAGGTTAGAAAGCACATGATGCGACATCGTAACAGAGAGGATGAAAGAAGAGCCAAAAGTTCTTGAGTTCCTCTCCGCTAGACGTGGTAAATTTCTGCATCAAAGCAAGCACGCTTCAGCTAACAAGCTTGTCATGGGTAGATAACTTATATAGGATAGTGAGCCTATAGATAAAGAAATGATGAGAGATATTATAGTTATTCCATATCAACCTCGCCCACCTAGCAATGGAGTTAGGAGTACATATGCATTCTAAATATCTTTTATAATGACTTTAACCTTCCTCATCTTGGCGGACCAATAATGCATATCAACATAGTTGATGATGGAAGAAAAAAGAGACGGAGACTAAGATGGTTGATCTTATGTATGTTATGATGATTTCTAGCATTAGTAGACCTTAATTACGTCTGCCAATTTCACATGCCATCCCAAATGATATTAAAAACCTTGAGATTGCTCCACAAACGAGAATCTAGATTAATATTGTACCCATAATGGTTGACCAAGAGGTTGAGAGCAACCAAGATTCAAAATAAAAAAATATATTGTCCCATTTACTAGTCCTAACCCTATATAATTTACTTGCGAGCGGCCTAAGATTTAAAATTCCTTACCAAGTCTATGAGGGAGAAATGTCATTCTTTAAAACCATAAGTTATTATGCTTAATACTCTCAGAGTTGATCCAGTCACACCAGATAAAGTTTTAATTTTTATTAATAACAGACCACAAATGTATAAGGACGAGTGACTGATTTTAGGTTTCTAGATCGAAAATCCCAAGGACGCCCTCAAACAAGGGCAAGGTCACAGAAGACCAAACCAATTTTGCATATGTAACCTTCATCTCATGCGAGACCATAAGAAACGATGTAGAGATTAAGATAGTTCCTTGAGAAATCTAGCAAGAGAATAAAGATTAAAAAAATAATAAACCTGTATCACAAAAAGGAAATATTTGATGAGCTGAAGCCTACTTGCATACGAGAAATATTTAGTAGTCAAATATTTGATACAAATATTAATTTTTTCTATGAGGGGTTGACATTCATTATGATAAATTCGACCTAGGAGAAGAGGGACTCCAAGATATGTAACCGGAAGGTAACTAATGTTGAAATCAATGATATTGATTAACTTTGTTCTTATAATGGGTTTAACCTCAAAGAGGAAGACATGGCTCTTCTTTGGGCTAACATTAAGGTCAAAGAGCTACAAAAATACATTAAGACCATTATTGATGAGATTGAGAGAATTAATGGCACCTCGATAGAAAATCATCAAGTCATCTGCGAAGTAGAGGTTGCCAATTTTTAGCTTATTTCATGTCTATTCGAAGTTGAAATTCAGATCATTACTTTTCTCCTTGAGGATGTTGGAGAGAAAGAATGAGGATAAGAGATCACCTTGTCTTAAGCCTTTTATTGGGAGCTATTGGGAGAGGAGCATGTTTTTCATTCATATTATGGCCAACCACGAAAGCAGATTGAGATTTTTTTAATTAGACAAAGAAAATATTTCCTTAATCATCTCTGCCAAAATCTTGGATATAATAATGTAAATAACACTGCAATATGTAATAGGCCTGAAGTCCTCGGTGAAAGAGGGACAAGTATTTTTTGGGATAAGAGAAATGGTGGTGGCATTTCAAGAAGGTTCAAAATAACTTGTATTAAATAACATTAAGATCTCATCGTTAATATTTTTTCCAATGATGTTCTGGGAATGCTTAAAAAATCCTGCATTGAAGCAATCAGGCCCCGAGACTGAAAATAACGCTTCTAATTTTTACACAAGTAACATGATGAATCATCGAAGACCTAGTTTGAGTATTTACTTTATCATAAATAGGTGAGGAGACTCTAGTGATTCCAAAGTAACTCGGGAGAGACCTAGTGCCAAGAAAGTTAGAAAAATAGTTGACTAAGACGATTACCACCCCCGTTTGGGGAAGTGGCGAGGTCTCTGTTATTATTAATGATAAATACCATATTATTTCTTAAACTATGGTTTTTATTAATATTATGAAATAATTTAGTTTTAAGATCCCCTAGTTGAACCAGCTCTCTCTAAAATTTTGTATGTAGATATACTCCCCGGCACGACTAAGGGAGATATAGATGGAAGAAGCAACAATCTTAGTAGAGACTAGAAAGAGGTTTAGAAGGGGTCATTAGCTAAAAATATATTGGACCGTGGAAATGTAGTTTTGGAAATTTGACACCCTATAGCTAATATCATTATATTACTTATAATTGAGATCACAGAAGGCATAAAAAACTGAGTGAGCTTTTGGGAAACTAGTCTCGTACCATGAGCACAGATCGAAAGATTTTGGGAAACAAATACAAACTTGTTGTAAGAAATATGTGTATGCCACATATTAAAATAATTAAGGGTTTTTTAGTACGTGGCCTTGGGAACCAAAATAACTTTAATAGTGGAATAGTATGAAGAGTTGGGAGGCCCAAATTGGGAAATGAGCATGGGGAATGAATCATCCCAAACATTGTTCATAATAACACGATCAATTCTTGAAGCAATATGGTTTAAGGGATTTTTATTGACCCAGGTGAAATGAAAACCATACGACTGAAGGTCATTTAACTCACAATGATAGCAAAAGTGAATGAAGTCGTTAATCTCACACTGAGAGAACGAACTAGTACTTTCATCGAGATTATGAATAGCATTATAGTCTCTGAGACCAACCTAGGGGTAATTGCAACATGTTACCGAAATAGCCTCCATGTCATACCACAAATGACTATGCTCGGGTCCATCGTTAAAAGTATATATAGACGTACATAAGAAAGGAGCAATGAAATTAAGAATACAAGCTTTATAATGAATAAATTAAGATGAAAAGATAGAATAGAGATGCAAAATACACTATGGTTCTAAATAACAGAGATCGTACTCAGCCTATGAGAGGAGTGGTTAGAAACATACTTCCAAAATGAGCAATATTTCTAATAATATAATCAACATTAATCAATTGAACTTTAAGCTCGACTACGGTAAATATCATGGTACTATTCCCGATGATTAAACCAATGTCATCTTGTTGTATTGAATTTTTCAACCCACACACATTCTAATAAACAATAAATTTAGTCCAATAGTAGACATTATCAATATTTTTAATAAGAGAAGACTCATTATTGATAATATCACTAGCAGTCATTATAAATTCTACCTTAGTGGGAAGTTTAGCGATGCAACCTTCTTAAAATACAAATAAAAATAATTATGACTTTAATTTAAAAAAATCAAAATTAAGTCCAATAAAATCAAATAGATAATATAAAATAAAACTAAACCACTCTTGGACAAAAGATGATAAATTCTTTTGTTTGTGTTTAAAAGTTAAATAAATTGAAAGAAGGTTCATACAAGAATCTGGGGCATAGCCCGAGAAATACATCAACAATCGACTAAGGAAAGTCGGTTGCGAAACAAAATAAAAATAGTAAAACGATCAAATCATAGTAGAGAGATAAGATTCGTCCAATACAAGTAATCTAAAGTACTGCACAAACAGATGGACATCAACGACAACATTTGCAGTCATCCAAGCGATCAAAGAAGTGACGGATCACAAACTGCACTCACCAAGGGTATCCTGCACATAAAAGTGGAGTAATAAATATTAATTTTAGAATGGTCATCCAGTCTTGGTGTCTTGGACTCTAAACCGAAGATCTAAAAAGATTCAGTGAGAAACAAGAGAGGCGATGGCAGGAGGGGACCCAAAAGTTCTTAGGTTCATCTCCTTCCAGACGTGGTAAATTACCGCGACGAAGCAAGAATTCCAAATAGAATGGTTTCAAGATTGAGACCAATTTGACACTTCACAAACCCAAGACTTCCAACAAGAGGCGGTAAAGAGGAATCCTAGTTTAGTACTGGCATGGGTCCAAATACTCTAAGTGAAGCTACAATAAAAAAGGATATGAGAGGTAGTCTCATTGTCAGAGTTGCACAGAGCACAATCAGGTGGGATGTTATAATCCCAACTGAGGAGCTCGTCTTTGGTGACAAGCTTGCCCAAAATCGTGAGCCATAAGATGAAGGAATGACGAGGAGTATTGGAATTATTCCAAACTAACCCGGCCCACCCTACTTTAGGGTTGGGCAACCGAATGGCTTGGTACGCGTCCTTGATGGAGAAGGAAGTGCATCCTTATTTTGCCTTCTAGAATGGAATATCGTTGGAGAAGATGTTAGGAAGAGGGAGGGAGGGAGAGAATGAGATTGTGGATTTCCAACAGGTTGGCGCGATTTCGAGCATTCGCTGATCTAATATTAGATGGCCAGTTCCAGTTCCCATTGAGAATGATGTCCGAGACCTTGAGGTTTTTCCCAAGTCTAGAGTCATTGATGATACTTTCGCCATAGTGGGAAGCAAGCGAAGAAGAGAGGAGCCATGGATCATACCAAAAGGAGGTACTCGAACCATTTCCAATTGCCACCCTGCACATTATACAAGCCAAAGGACGGAGACAAAGAATTTTCCTCCAGATCCAAGAGGGCGAGGATCCCATCGGGAGGTTCCAAAAATAATTATTTTTAATTTTTTCCATCCTAATCCAGTCACTCCAAGTGGAGTGATTGTTATTACTGATGATGGACCAAAGATGTTTTTAGACAGCCGCCTGATTCCAGATTCTTACGTCGAGAATCCACAGGCCGCCCTCTATAGTGGGCGAGGTGACCGTAGCCCATGCTATTTTGACACCATAGATTTTCATTGTCGAGCCCGACCATAGAAAACGACGGAGATACTGAGACAATTCTTTGATAATCCTTGATGGAAGGATAAAAACGGATGACCAGTAAACCTAACTAGCGAATAAGACAGACTTAATAAGCTCAAGTCTACCTACATAAGAAAGATGCTTAAAGGTCCAAGATTCAATTCTAGATGTAATTTTGTGGAGAAGAGGGCGACAGTCCGAGTGGGTGAGACGACTAGTAAGAAGGGGCACACCCAAATGTTTAACTGGTAGAGATCCTTCCAGGTATCCCATGATGGTGCTAAGATCCAACCTGAGGGACTCATTAATACCCGAAAAGAAGATATGACTTTTAGAGGGGTTGACTTTTAGCCCTAAGAGAATATAGAACTCATCTAGAGCTTCTTTGATAAAAAGTAGGGAATTAGTGTCTCCATGACAAAAAATCATTAGATCATTTGCAAAGCATAGATTAATGATTTTGAGCTTTTGACATTTCCAATGAAAACAGAACTTCTTATCTTGACTCTTCCAATAACAAATTATTTTACACGCTGCAATTCCAAAAAACATCGATTACATCCAAATCACAAACACTAAAAATTATAATCAACTACACGAATAGTTAAAAATAACACACGTGTAGTTAAAGTCTTTTTTATGAAATTTCAAATAAAATATCAACAATACAACGGTAGTTGGTAGCTATAGTAATAAAAAGTTTTTTCCTGATATATTATATACAATATATATTTGTTTAAAAAAAATATATATTGATATTTTAAGTTTTTATATATTTAATATAAAATTTAATATTATTTATTATGTTGTATAATATAATTTTTATTATTATATTATAAATATATAAATAATTATTATATTTTAAATATTTATATATAATCTTAATACATGTGGGACAAACCGAATATATGGCATGCGGTTCCTTACAACTTTACTGTTTTGCGTGTCATTTTCATCTAGATTTATGATAGACGTATAGAGATGCTATACCTTATTTTAATTGAAAAAGGAGTATACTTCTAGAAACCTTCGTTTCCGACGGGTTATTCTTAAATCAGGGTAAAATTTGAAGTAACTTCCTCATGGTTTTTCAATAAAGCTTGGCTAGTTGGTTGAGAGTAATAGGAGTAGGGTTTGTCGGGAGTCGAATATTCAGTTTCCAAACATTTGTTGATTATTTAGTTAATAATTAATCATTTATTGTTGGATTTATAGCATCTGTAAGTTTAAATTTGAATACATTAAATTTATCCTATCATAAATTTTATTTTTAATTTTTATAAATAAATAAAACTATATTTTATTAAAAGATATTTATTTATATAAAAAGAATTAGTTTTGTTTGGTAGATAAATTTTTTAGATTTATATTTGTTTTTGTTTGGTTTGAATCCGTATCATTAATTCTTGATCCAAATATAACTGTGAAGTTTTATATTAAGCAGAAAAAGTAAAATATCATTTTCTCTTTTTTTTTTTCCAACATATTAATGTTTATTTTTTATTTTTTAAATTAGTTTTTTATTTATGTCTTAGTGTTGATGTTTTTAATATTGTTATTTATTAAAAATAATATTTTTTAAACGCATATGACACTACAATTCCATATTATTTTATTGTTTCCGAAATTAACGTATTTTAATAGAAAGATGGTTAATGATGGTGTCTATATCTTGCATACAAAAAAACCATATGAAACCTATCGAACCAAATACAACTCTAATTTTTTTTAACACACATCAATACATAAATTGTGATACTATATTGAATAATTGGTCCATCACCACAATAAACAATACAACAATATAAATGAGCTTGTTTATTTTTTATATTATTTATTTTTCCTGATTTCATACAAAAGCGTACTCACTTTTGAGACAACTGATATGTAAACAGATTACCAAAAAAATTACTAGTTTGTCGCGATAAATATTATTTATCATTGTTGCGGTATATGATTCAAATCTCAAACAAAAAATATGTTGTGTCATACTCTATCGTAATGAGTAATAATAATGATTATATCAAGATGATTATGTTTAATGGTTTTTTTTTTGTCGCATATAACATGACATACAAATTGGTTATTTTAAAAACACATATAATCATTTTGAAATATAGTATCTAACACCAAACATCACACGAAACTAAATTGTTGATTCTAAACTTCTATTTAAATTCTTAGCTTTTATTTATTTTATTAAATTACTTTATTAGATTGATTAGTTTTTAAATCGTGTGAGGATCACCTAAAATTTTGTGTAACTCATTTTTAATAAAAAAAAAAAGTTATGTCTAGTTTAGAGAATAACAATTATTTGTAATAAAATTATATAAAAATTAAAATTTATATATAATTAATATTCTTTTTAATATGGAATAGTAGTTTAATTTTAAAAAGGAAAAACAAAATTAAAACGAATCTGACAAACATATGCAGTATGATAAATTAAATGAAAATAACTTAGCTTTGATTTAGTTTGGTTAATTGCTTTGCAAGTTTGATTATTAAATTGTGCGGGTTTTAAGTGATGTATGTTGAAAATATATAGTGGAAGTTCATCTCAAAATGAATTTATTTATGATTAGCAAGATTATTAGCAAGATTATTATTTAACTCAAGATGCTCCCAATCCACTCCGTGCAATCATTGTACTCGAAAGTATAGGTGTTGGGTACATAGACCCAGGTTAGGATTTGGCTGCTTAAGATGTGAAATGGAGAGCTTTGATAGAGGGTGTTGATGATTGAATGGATGGGAAGGTTGTGTTTGGCGATTTGAGTGGCTAAGATTTAGGGTTCGTTGGAAATAATGGAGTTTTTGGGTGAAGGAGAGAAGTCACAGAGGATCGATGGAATTAGGGTTTCCAATTTGGGTGTAGTGTGTTTTGATTTGGGGCTAATTCTTTGGTCCTGAATCGGATCGCCTTGTGTTGGGCCTGGTTCTTTTGTTTGTAGCCGTATTGTTTTGGGTCTTGGTTGTAGAACTATATTTTTTAGTTAATTCAATCTAATGTTTTACTTCAAAAAAAAGATTATTATATGCGCACACAAAAATCATGTATCCACAAATTAGGATAATAGTTTATAAAAAGAAAATAATAATAATATTTAAGATAAGAGTAAGAAATGGTATAAGGGTGTTTTGAGATGAATCTTATAAAAAACTGGACAGTATATAGTTCTTTGGTTTAATATGCATTTTAAGGAATAAAATTCCTCATTTGGAAACATATCCACCACAAAAAATACAGAGTCATATAACATTAGGTACATATAGAGGAATGAACATACCTGTATTTTGACATTGTCCCTTAGAAGTATGACAAACAAATCACTTGTAAAAAAAATTATCCACGTCATATTTAAACTGAGGCTAGTAATATCGTTTAGCTACCTCACTAGTAGTTTTATCACGTCCCAAGTTTCTACTCAAGCCTCCATTATGTAACTCTCGAATTAACTTATCTCTCAAAGATCCTCGCGGAGTGCATAAATGATTACCATAAAATAGGTGATCACCAACCATATAAATCCTTTTTATTTGTTTTGGAGCATATTTTCCCATATTTAAGAGAATTTTGTGTGTATAGATGCGTATACATTAATGAGATAGCTTGTGATGGCATGATGTTGTAGGATGTGGCCTAATACTTATTCGAGTATATTTTATGTTATGTTTAGATAGATTTCATTCTTCACTTGATAAAAATCCATAGTTGTTCATCACTATATTAGACGATTCTCCTTTATTTTTCTCATAATTACAAATCTAATTGGGTGTTTTATCTATTAACCACGCATTCAATGCCATGTTATTTGTCTCATTTATTGCTTAAAGCATTTCAAGTCCAATATTTTTTTAATAATCAATTGTATTCCCTCAAATATTTGCAATAGTTTTGTTACATTGTACATAATTGTGAAAACTTTAAAAAATAAAATTTTCATCGCCTGATGATAAAAACATGTTCATCAAAAGTTGTTTCATTTTCCTCCATGATTATATACGATATTTGGATCATCGTCTTCTTTTCATTGTAACTTTTCTCACAAAAAATAAGCCTATATTTTCACTTATATGATACCAAATTAACTTTTCATTTATTTATGTTCTCATTAAATGTAAGAAATCTCTCACTATCATCATTATGTAGTTTGCCGTAGAACAATAACATGTTTATGCGGATCTGATAGTTAGAATTTTGATTTTATCGATGATTCATTTGGTAATCTATAAAATGTTTATTTGAATATGTATCATTCAGCTCTCCTAAATGCCCATGTTTCATTGGTCTAGGAAAACTTCGAATTCTAAATCATTCAAAAGAAAATAATCGACTTTATATATATTAACATGAGCATGATAATTATTTGTAGGTATATGAAAACTAGGTTATCGCTAAAATAGTTGCTACAACATGACCACCAACATCTTGAATTATCGTTGTTCGCCAATCACTATATATATATATATATATATATACGATCATTATCGATAACTTTTTCGTCTACTTTATTCACCATCAAATAAGAAAAATCTTTAAACTCTTTGACCATTGAGTAAGAAAAATCTTTGGACTATGGTACTGCACTGATTTTTTTTTGAATACCATAATATATGGTAATGATAAGTTATCGTTAGTGGATGTCAAAGCGGTGTTGACATCAAAGAAGTTGAGACAGTTGCAGCCAGAAAATCATGCAAAGGGGAAGGTCTTACGAATAACGGAAGCTCTATAAACAAGGCGAGCTCTTCAAAAAAGAAGAACTTGAGGTTCAAACCGAGAGCCAATAACTCAAACAGTTGTGAATGCGGTGATTAGGTTCATTACAAGAGAGATTATCCGAAACTGGAAGGATATAAGAAAAATAAAAATAGAAAATATTGTAAACCTAGTGGAAGGTGTGAACCATTCTGACGACACTAAAAATAGTGGTAGATGAGATATATTTTCTGTGGGTACAGGCTATGGGAAAAACTATTGGGTACTCGATACTGGCGCTACGTATCACATGTATCAGTTGAAGAAATGGTTCGATGCTTACAAGCCAATGCAAGAAACTCTTTAAGCGGGGAATAATTATTAGTTGCATGTAGGTGGTATCAGTAACGTCAAAATCAGAATGTTTGATGGGGTTGTTAGAATCATGACATGCTCGCATCTTTCTGGATTAAAGAGAAAACCGATATCTCTTGGGACACTAGACTCCCGGAGGTACAAGTATTGTGCAGTCGATGGTGTAATCAAAGTGAAAAACGGCTCAATGGTGTGTATGAAGCAGTTTGCAGAAGAGGCTTCACATTCTTTAGAGGAGTGTTGTTATGGGTGATATTGCAGTAGAATTATCAGGGAGAAATATCCAAAGTCGACATGATCAAAATCAGTTATGGCATTAGAGTCTTGTTTACATGAGTAAAATAGGATTAGCTATTATGGTATAAAATGGAATCATTGAGATTTGGTGAATATTGTGTGTTTGGTAAACAACCTAGAGTCAAATTCATCTATTCGGTTATAAGAAAGATTAAAAGAACAATGGACTACATTCACTCAGATCTTTGGGGCCAAACATAATTCCATCAAAGAGCGGAGCCATATACTACATAAGTTTGATCAATAATTATTCAAGGATAGTGTGGGTTTACTTTCTGAAAATGAAACATGAAGCATATTCAAACTTTTTCAAATGGAAGATGATGATTGAGAAGCATATAATAAGGAATATCAAATATCTTAGAACATATAATAAGTTAGAATTTTGCAGTCGTGCGTTCAACAAGTTCTATGAAGTTGAAGAAATAGTGCGTCATTACACTTGTTCTAAAGCACCACAACAAAATGAGGTCGCAGTAAGAATGAAAACAACACTTTATGACAGGGCACGAAGCATGCTCTCGCATTTTGGTGTGGGAAAGTATTTTTGGGCTGAAGCTATTACTACAACATGTTACTTGGTAAATGGTCTCCATCAGCGGCTATTGATTGTCAAACTTATTTTAAAATTTGATCTGGATCGTCGATTAATTATGAACAGTTGAGGGTGTTTGGTTGTCCAGTGTACGTTCATGTGAGAGATCTTAAACTTGAGCTGAGGGTAAAAAGGTATATATTTCTAGGATATGTTACTGGAGTGAATGGATATATGTTATGATGTACCTCTCTAAAGTCTCTACGTTTTCTCAAGAGCAAGGACATGACTTTTAACGAGTATGCTTTGCTACACAGTTAAAATAAAGTAGGAGAAATGGTCGAATCAGGATTGGTTATGAGTAAATAGGTAGAACTTGAAGTATAATTAGTTTATAGTAGGTCCAATAATTTGAATGGTTCTAAGATGGATCAAGAATCAGGAGGTGAAACATCAGCTTCATATGATAGTGACTATGATACACCCAAATCAGAATAATAACCTTATAGCATAACATCATGCAGAGAAAGAAGATAGATTAGACAGTGAAAAATGTATGCAAATCTAGTTTCATATACTTTATCAGTTGCAGAAGAAGTTAATATGTAAGAACCTAGTAGCTATATGGAAGCTATAACGAGTTCATAAACAGATTGGTGGATCAGTGCTATGGGGGAAGAGATTGAATCTCTTAATAAGAATCAGACATGGAAGCTAGTCGACTTCCCTAAAAGACAGAAGGTAATAGACAACAAACGAGTGTTAAAAAGGAAATAATACAGAGGTTGAGGCACATTGATTCAAGGAAAGACTGGTCACTAAGGTTTTTACTCAAAGGGAAGGATTCAACTTCAACGAAGTGTTTTCTCCACTGATGAAACATAGTTCGATTCGAGTTTTGTTAGCCATTGTAGTTTTGTAAGATTTAGAACTTGAGAAGCTTGATGTAAAGACTGCGTTTCTACATAGTGAATTGGAGGAGCGAGTTTACATGAGACAGCCAAAGGGTTTTGTCGAATCTGATATGGAGAACGAGGTTTGTTGCTGAAAAAGTCATTATATGATTTGGAATAATCACTATGCAATGATACAAACGTTTTGATACATTCATGATGCGAAAAGTGTTAACGAGGAGTCCATATGACAATTGTATGTTTCATTAAAAAAATCCATATGGTTCTTATGTTTACTTGTTGTTGTATGTAGATGATATGTTTATCGCTGCTTATAGTATGTCACACATATAAAGAATCAGTTTAGTGCCGAGTTTGAGATGAAAGATCTAGGTAAAGCAAAAAGGATTCTTGGTATAAAGATTATCATGAACATAAGTGTAGGATCATTACACTTGTCATAACGAAGCTATAATGAGAATGTGCAACAACAATATAACATGTTTGATTCTAAAACAATTAGCATCCCATTTTCCACTCATTTCAAGTTATTATGATAAGGATATAGAATATTGAGCGCTTAAATGTAATAAACTAAATTCATGAATGATAAATTGTATAGTTAATAGATAGCACTTGGACTGCTTGTAAACATAGAGGGCTATAATACAATTATACCTTTTATGTAACCGAATTAGTTCTACAAGTCAATATGTTTATAAATAAAGGATGAGACTCTTAATAAAGAAAACGATACTTTCATTAGTTAAAGACTGACTTTTACTTTTACTTTCTCTCTATATAATTAGACTCTCTCTTTATCTCTCAAGAATATAAACTTACACTTAATAGTTTATAACAGGATCCGCCAATGATGATACTGAGTTGAAACAAATATTAAAGGTCCATATTCAAGTGCAATTGGTAGTATCATGTATGTTATGGTATGCACACGTATTGATATTTCACATAATGGGAAAAAACACTATCATGCAATGAAATGGATACTTTGGTATCTTAAGAATGTCGCGAATGTTGTCTTGGCTTTCAATAATATCAATATTGGTGGATCGAATAATGATATTGCATGATCAGTGGTTGGTTTTATTGCTTCTGATTTTGTAGGTGATATAGATAAAATGAGGTCTTTGACATGATATGTGTTTACTCTAGCTGAGAGTGCAAGCAGTTGGAAAGCACAGCTACAAGCTATTGTAAATTTGTTTAGAACATAGGCAGAGTACATTGAGGTAACAAAAGCATTTAAGGAGACAATATGATTGCAAGCTTTGGTGGCAGATGGGCTTGGATATGACTACTACAAAAGTGTTTTGTAACAGTCAAAGCGTCATACATATTACAAGGAACCAAATGTACTACAAGCGTTAATTCGTGATATAATATCAAAGGGAATTGTTGATGTGAAGAAACTGTCTACACACGATAATCCAACAAATATATTTAAAATTAAATTGTTTGTGTTTAATATTCAGCATCTACCGCCTAAGTTTTTAAATGTGAATCATAAATTCCAAATCTGGCTAGATTTATATTAATCTTAAATAAGAGACCGACTGTTAAATTATATTATTTAAATAGTAATAAATACGAATTTGTGTTATGTCTATAGGGTTTGGCTAACCGGTGTCTATAGACATGGTTAACCGGTGTCTATGATTGATGTTAATCGGTTAACAAAGCATTCATTGCTTACTTTTCACTACTGGGAATAGGGGTGGCAAATAAGTCCGGAACCGCGAGAAAAAAATAAGGACCTGTCAAAAATTAAATGGGAACCTGCGAATCTGGCCCGTTATACCTGCAACCTGACAGACTTGCAACCCGGCAGACCTGTTTACCTGTTAGACCTGCATAAGCAGACCTGCAACCCGGCAGACGTGTTTAAATATTATAAGTGTTGTATTTATTTTATAAACCAAAATCATATCTTAAGTTATATTTAAAAAATATTTTTATAATGTATATGATTATAAATTTATTATTACATTTTGGTTAGTATTAATTTGTTTTGGTTATTAATATTTTAAGTGTTGTAATTATTTTATAAACAAAAATTTTAAATATTACTTTTAAGGTTATAATGCTATTATTACATTTTGAATATTATTATTATGTTTTGGTTTTAAATATTAGAAGGGTGGATAGTATGTTATAAACCAAAACCATATCTTATCATCTTAAAATATTACAAATTTTATGGTTATAATTTTAATATTACATTTTGAATATTATTATTATGACTTGGTTATAAATAGTAGTAGTGTTGTTATTATTTTTTAAACCAAAATCATATTTTATGATGGTAAAATATTACAAGTCATATGGTTGTCATTTTATTATTATATTTTGATTACTATTGTGATTTGATTATAAATATTACAAGTGTTTGTTATTATTTTTTTAAACCAAAATCAGATCTTATAATTATTCCATAGTACAATTCTTGTTATTATAATAAAAGGTAAATAATGTTTTTTTTATTTAGCCGTTCAGAGTTTATACTCTTGCGGGCCACGAGTTGTACAAATGTTTTCAAATTAAAATACAAAATAGTAAAAAACTATTACAAACATCATTCATCTTCTTCAAGTTCTTTTTCGTAAGTAAAATATTCATCCTCACTTGATCCACCTTCAGCTTTGTTTTCTTCCATAATTTCTTGTTCAAGTGTATCTTCATAATCATTCGGATAATCTACGAAGATGTCGTCTACATTCACTTCGTCTCTAAACTCTCTCTCTTGCATCTTTTTATCTGCCGCAACCCAATCCTTGACTGCCACAAGCACTCGAAGTGCTTTGCCTGTCAATCTTGTTCTCTTAGTCGTGTAGTGCAACCTCGCTTGGCTGAAAGCACACTCACTTGCAACTGTAGACACACGCAATTCATAAATATTTTTAACAAACCTGCAAAGAATAGAATACTCTTCAGTTTTGGTACCCCACTATCTTATACTATCTTCAATACAACGGTCGGAAAAAATCGTAAAATTGAACATAGTGCTCAAATATCTAGACAGCTCATTATCAGATTGAGGGGTTTCTATAAATTCATTGCTTCGTAACATTGTCATTTGAACATAGTTAGTAGAAAATCTCCCTCTACCCCTATTATTACAACTCCTTACATTTTTAGTTGTATTTGGTCTATATCTTTCAGCATACTTATCATACATATTATGCATACAATCATATACGTTGACAATATACCCTTCAAGGTCAACTGGATCATCCGGTGGACTAGTTTCAGAAAACTGTAAGGATTTATAAAACCATCTAACTAGCCATTCAAATTGATCTTTTCGTGAAAAATGAACCAAAATGCAAGCAATTGAATAAGTCATAGGGATTAGATGAAAATACTTTTGGAACTTGAATTCCATTTGGGGCACCATGTCTACGCATACAAAATTTGATCTAAATTCATTCATATTCATGGCAAGATTAGTAATCGTGAGAAAGGGCCAAATGAGTATTATGTTGATTTTGTGAAGAAAAGGTTATAGTATTTTCTTTAAAAAGTTTTAAAAATCTTAACATGTGTGCACAATATTTCCAATGTTGATTTTCAATAACTGTTTGAGGATAACATGCATTATAAAGCGACATAATCTCTTCTTTAAAAACATGAGCACGTGCAAGCATTGTATAAGTAGAATTCCATATAGTTTCGACATCTAATATAAGTTTCTTATATTGTTTCCCATTTTCAATAACAAGTGTTTTAAAAGATCTTTTTTAACAGTGGAGGTCGTGCAAAATAGGATCCCATTTTTAATAAGAGCAATATAATCTTCCAAAACCATCATTATTCCATCTTTCGCAACTAATTGAAGTACATGGCATAAACATTTGGTGTGAAACAATTTAGGAAAAATAGGAGTGCAATCTTCTTTAAGTAATTTTATAGCACTCAAATTAGCAGATGCATTATCGAACGAAATAGACGTAATATTATTTTTAATGCCATAAATATTCATGCATTCAACCACAGTCTCCTTAATTAATTGTGCGTTATGCTGACCAATAGATTCAAACCTCACAATTCTCCTTTGGAGTACCCATTCGGGATCCATCCAATGAAGGGTAACACATACCATATCATAATCAGTAAAAGAAGCTATGTCACTAGTAATCGAAACATTCCATGACAAAGTTAGCATAGTTTCAATAATGTTTTTTTTTCTTTTTAAAAAATATTTAAAGGCTAGCGATCGCAAAGAGCTACGTGGAATGCGTTTGGCTTGTGCGTTTACCCCAGCTTGTATCCAATTTTCATATTTCCAAGTATCCGCATAACCGAATGGTTGTAAACTACCAATTGCATAAATCATTGTTTCTTCCCTATACGTATCGTGGTTAAACTCAAAAGGAAAACCTATTTGAAGGTTTATGCAAATATTATTTTCGTTAGGTTTTGAAGGATCAAATATTTCATGTTTTTTTAAATGTTTTACCATAGTGTTAGTGCCCATTTTTTTATTTCCTCCTATATAAAGATAAATTTTATTGCACACTTTACAAATAGTGGATAAACTATCATTTGATACACTAAAGTGTTTCCAAATCCAAGATGTTTTCTTACGAGACCTCGACCCACCACTAGTACTTCCACCACCACTTTCGTGGGAGGAGAGTGTGTCAATGTGAGGGGAGTCTCTAGGAAAACCATCATCGGTCCACATTAGCGGGTGGGTGAGCATTAGTATTTCTACATTTTAGAGGCATTTTAAAACTTAAAACAACGTTTTTTTTAAATATGCAATAAAATACTAATCGAAACTAATATCGCAAATACTAAAAACTAAATTTAGAATAATACCAACTAATAACAACTAATAACAACTAATATTGCAAATAAAATTAAAATTAAAAGAACTAATTTAAATAACTACAACAAGTAAATAACTTGATAAATTATACGAAGCTCTTAATTGAGCTATTATAATGTTATCCCAACGTTATTTAAATGTTTGTTATCAAATAGAAACAATTTGTAGAAAAAAAATCGAACTATTCCGAACGTAGAACTACAATATGTAAAATAAGAAAGTAGACTTTTATAGAATTTCTAGAACTAGTAGAGAGATTTAGAGTGATGCGGAGTAGATTTAGAGAGTTTGTAAATAGAGGAGACCCATTAAAAAAATTAAAAATTTGAAAAAAAGGTCGGACCGATCCGGAGCATCGGACAATTGTCCGGATGGCCCGAATTTTCTACGGCTAATTTTTTAAACTAGCCGTTAGGGAATCCAGACCATTCGGACTCTTGTCCGAATGGCCCGGAACGATGGCGTCGGAAATGACGTCATCGTAATGGCTATTTTTAAAAAAAAATTAAAAACTCTATAAATAGACTCCCCACCCTTATATTCACTCACTCCATCAATCTCTCTTTAAATTAACTACAATTCTCTTTTTAATTTTTTTTACATAAAAAAAATCCTACATGTTTATCGTAATGTTTTCGAGAAAATCAAAGCAAGTCCGGAAGAGTGGAGGAGATGATTCATCATCCGCGAGACGAAGAGAAAATGCCGAAAGAGATTTGGGGTATGAAGAGGTGGAGGAATCGGATAGCGAGACAATCGAACATCAAAGTGAATGGGAGGTTCGCGTCCATAATTCGCTAGCACCACGAGGTGTAACCAAATTTTGGGCGAGTATGTATTTGGATTACGATGAACTGATCCAAGTTGAAGGTATGCAAAAAAAAAATCAGACTTATTGAACCTAATAGTGGTGTAGGTTGGATGGGAATTGCTAGATTCAATTGTGAAAGGTATATCGAATTAGTACAAAAAATTTATACCACCGCACGTTTAATTGAGAATGGTTCACATGATAGAGGTTTAAGAATGAGTTGTTTAATTGATGGTGTTGCCTATAGTTTCTTTGAAACTGAATTTGAAGATCTGTTTTTTTTTCCAACCAAGGATATATATATACTAGTGAAAAATTACCTTCCATTTCTTATCCTCGTTCGGGCTGGGGTGTTGATTGGCATATGTCCTACGAATAAGCAGTAGAGCTTCTGAGTTGTGGTTTGTACGCTCCAAAAATTAACGGTAAATTCCGAACCATAAGAAGTAATTTAGATGCTAATGGGAAATTAGCTTTGAAATTGGTAAACAGTTTATTTCTCCCCCTAGTAACAATGATTCACAACTTTCCTATATTCAAACATTTTTAACTCCTTTTATGGTACGAAATGAGGGAAGAATTAGTTTTCCTAGTTTTATGATTCGAAATATGGCTATGAGGTCTGGGGGGATAAACTACCTTACGGGATGATATTGAGTCATTTTCTTGTTACAAAAGGGGTTGATGTGAGTATGTACACTCCGATGATGGTTAGGCCAAGTAGTGTTATAGGTATAAACTCTTTGAAATTACAGGAGATATACAATTGGGATGGAGAGTTGATATCAAAATGGTAGGCATGTCGTCAGCATATGCAATCGTTGAATGATATATGGGATGCGAACAATCTTACCAAACCGTGAAATCCACCTTCTGGATACCCTCAACAAGAAATTCAGCCGCTTGTTGATCCAGCTACTCATGGTGGTTCTTCTGGACTACCGCGACAAGAAGGACGTTCCGACCGCGGATTTGCTGAGTATGCGCATGAGCAGCAGATCGAGTATATCCACTGGGCACATACTCAGCATACAGAGTGGCATTCTAAAATACGAACTGGCAGGGTCAATTTGAGCAGTGGCAGATTGTGGTGAACGAACAGCTTGGTCAACTACAGCAGTGGCAGGGATGGGTGAACGAGCAGCTTGGTTACCTACAACAGTGGCATGGTGAATACAACAGTGGCATGGTCAATACGTGCAGTGGCATGATAGATAAGATCAATGGGATGATCGATTTGCAAACTCTCAAGCAGAACAATCCGAATACATGCGACAAATGATGGAGAACATGCATTTGCAAGGTCCACCACCTAACAACAACAACAATGAAGCTCCTTAGTTTTTTACATTTGATTGAATTAAGCATTTTCATTGTAATGTTTTTCTTTTTTATTTGATTGAACAACTATGTTACTTGTTTGGTTTATTATTATTAATGAATTGTTTGTTTTGCTTCTATTTTTTTATTAAATGTTATTTAAATATCTTTCAATTTCAATTTTTATTTTGTTATTTACAAGTAATTTATGTTTATGCATATACTTATACAATTCGAAAAACTTTAAATTTATACTTTAAATATTGAATAGTTCGAAAATACAATAAACTATTTAAATCATCTAAACATATACACTTTAAGCTTTAAAGATCTAAAGAACTACCTAATAATTTAAAATCGAAATACAATTATATGTCTAATAGGTATATATTATTTAATATCTACCTAATGTTAAATAAAATATCTTCAATATTTAAATATAATCAAACAATATCAAAATCATATTACAATTATCTTGTTTACGATATCTTGTTTTAGACAATCAAATTATTAATTTTATAATGATAAAAATATTTTCAATAATGTAATAATTTATAATATATATTTAATATTAAATAAAATATCTTAAATATCTAAATATTATCAAAACCATATTACAATTATATTTTCTACGATATAATTGCCTTAATTATAGAATTTCGATTAAAATAATATAGTATTTAAATTAAAATACTATTTATAAATAGTTATTATAATTGAAATTCGACTTAATTAATATATACAAATTAATTTTAAATACTATTATAAAATACTTAATAAATTAATAAATTATGGCTTAAATTGGTTTTTTTATGGATAACCTGCTTGAGTTACCTACAAGATCTCCAAACCTAATACGTTATATCTGCCACCCGACAAATCTGTTTATCTGGTAGATCTGTATAAGCAGTAACCCGACTGATTTGAAACCCGCTAGAAATTATTAAATGGTTCTTGCGTGTCCCGGTTGAGATCTGTTAGATCTGCATAAGTAGCAACCCGAAACCCGCTAGAAATTATTAAATGGTTCTTGCTAGTCCCGGTTAATATGACGAATCTTGGGTTGACCGGGGGTGTGCCACCCCTAACTGGGAACATGAATTGCCATTATAATGGGTTTGCCACCCCTAGCTGAGAACATGAATTGCCATTATAATGTTAAATTTACAGATGTAAGGACTTTTTTTGTTTAACATCAATTTTGCTTTTTATTGACGATTTTAAGATATTTGTAATAATTATAATAAATTTTTTAATATTATATTAGCGTTTCATTTATTAAATCAATTTAACTTGGCACTTTTTTTTAGATAGTAGTAAATGATATTTAATAGATAATAATATTAAAACTTATAATTATAGAAAATATTATTAATTTTACATTTTTGATTCAATATTAATTTACTTTTTGTTATTAAATGTAGGTATCATATTTAATTAGTCTTCTTTAAAAAAAATAAAAGAACAACCCAAATTGATTTAATAGTTCTAAGTTATCTACAATGACTTAGAATCTTTTCTGAACCAGGTTGAAATTTGTAGGTATTATTAACCGTAAAATCTTTTTGGACGTCGCAAGTCACCCAATATTGAAATTAATATAATTAAAAGAGCAGAAAAAACCATTTATGTATCTATTCAATTGCCGACATATAGTCTTAACTTAAGTGTGTGTGGCGCATTTCCAGAGCGAGTTTTATATATCTATTCAATTGCCGACATATAGTCTTAACTTAAGTGTGTGTGGCGCATTTCAGAGCGAGTTAACATGTAGTGTGGTACATGCTCTTAATTATTAGATCCATCAAACTCAGCGGTGTTTTTAGTAGTAAAATAAGATCCCACACCCCAATTTAAAATATAACTTTATAAAAATACAAATTCTAAAAGAGTTTGGCTAAATTCGGGTCAAAATATGTTAGCCAGTCGAAAAAAAGCATTTTTGAAGTTTTACAATTTTACCTTTACCCGGCGGTTGAACCTTTCTTAACCGCGGGATCCCGACGGAAAAATTGAGACCCTCCCACCCGACGGAAAAACTGTTTCACCCGCCGGGTAAGCTTCCCTGCCGATTGAAAGGACGGCTAAGGGTTGGTTATCATTGAAACCCTAATTTAGCCAAAACCCAATCCGAAAATACCACACCACACAATTCTTTAATGGCATAAAAAGCAACAAAACAAACGAAAACCGAAAAACAGTTAGTTCTATTTTAAGAAAATAAAAACTAGCTAGTAGTAGTAGTCTAGTAGAAGACGGTAAACATCTTATAAATTTGTCTACATTCACTTTAAACCACCATAGCAGTTCCAATTCCTCCGGTACAGAAAGCACCACCGCCTTTGTGCATTGGATCACCCCCAACCCCGCCACCCATACCGTGATCATTGTCTCTGTACCCAGGTCCATATTTGCTGCTAAAAACTCCGGCATGAAGTAACAAAAGGTAAAGCAGCTCCGTAAAAGCTAGAATTATTATGAAAGCTTCTAGTACCCTTAGCCTCCATCCTCTCCATCCTCCTATGTTTATCTCTTTGCAAGCCAACCTGAAATCATAAAACACTATATCAAATTCAATCAACCTAGCTATAATATAAATACTTAAATAGATAGAGCATAGCGCGCGCTATGCCTGACTTAGCAAAAAATCTCGGTACCCAAACGCTAAGGCGGTGACTGCCCAAGCCACCATGGAAGATGACGCCGCAGCAGCAAGACTATCATTTCTCCAAAACCGGATATGGTTTGCTCCGGCTAGCTTTGATACTACACCCAGAACTCCAGCCAGCATCGAGAAGGTAAGAAAGAAAAATGTCGCACCGTTTCCTCCGAAACCTATTCAAAAATATTAATTCATCAAGCTAATATATAGTTGATTATTAGTCGTAGTAGTAGTAGTACTTACTAGGGTGATTAGTTTGGCCATTGATGAACCTGTTAAGACACCAGCTAGCAAAACCCAGAACAATGAGATACATAACCAAGTTCAAGAACAGCAATGGTGCTGCTACGTTTCTTCCAACTGTTTGTGCCATCTTTGCTTCTTCAAAATAAAATGTTTCTCTTCTTCTTGAATCACTCTGCGTTTTTTTCGATTATGATAGATTTTGTTTACGGAGTGAGTTTAATAATAGAAAGGCGACGTTACACGTGTAACAAAACTGGGTTGGCATGGTTTACAGGTGTAGGACACATGTCGGGTTCTAATTTACAGTATTTGCTTGGAAGTTTTAGAAGTGGTAGGCGGTTCTGAAACCCAAATAAAAAACTGGGATCTGCCAGTAATCCGGCAGACCTGCAAAAGCGGTTTAAATATTATAATTTTTTTAATTATTTTATAACCAAAATCATATATTAAATTATATTTAAAAAATTATTAATATAATGTATATTATAATAAATTTATTATTACATTTTGGTTAGTATTAATTTGTTTTGGTTATTAATATTTTAAATATTGCACTTATTATATAAATCAAAATTTTTAATACTATTTTTAAAGTTATAATGTTATTATTACATTTTGAATATTATTATTATTATGTGTGGTTATAATTTTAATATTACATTTTAAATATTATTATTGTGATTTGGTTGTATATTTCAAAAATGTTATTTATTATTTTTTAAACCAAAATTATATTTTATCATGGTAAAAGATTACAAGTTATATTGTTATAATTTTAATATTACATTTTGAATATTATTATTGTGATTTGGTTATAAATATTACAAGTGTTATTTATTATTTTTTAAACCAAAATCATATTTTATCATGGTAAAAGATTACAAGTTATATTGTTATAATTTTAATATTACATTTTGAATATTATTATTGTGATTTGGTTATAAATATTACAAGTGTTATTTATTATTTTTTAAACCAAAATCATATTTTATCATGGTAAAAGATTACAAGTTATATTGTTATATTTTTAATATTACATTTTGATTATTATTATTGTGATTTTTTAAATATTACAAGCGTTGTTATTATTATTTTTTTACAAAAATGTTATCTTATAATTATTTGATCATACAATTGTTGTTATTATAATAAAAGATATTTTTTTTTGTTTTTTTGTTTTTTAGCTGTTCACAGTTTGGGAAGGAGTTGTACAAATATTTTCAAATTAAAATACAAAATCAAAAATACTTTTTTTAGTCTCTTGTCGCTAGCCACTTTTTTTTAGACGCAACACTTTCTCAACAGTAACTGCAATTTGTAAAGGATCTGCGAAAACTTGTCCTCGAGTCTCACAATTAATTAACCTTACTTAACGCAGCATCAATCAAATCGACCATCTTCGTCTTTGTACTAAGACTTTGTTTAGGAATAACAGTTTTACTCTTAGTTATAGTGGGGTGTTTGACACTTCGTGTCACCTTGTCGACCATTTTGGAACTAAAGGTTTGTTTGACGGTCTTACTCAAAGTCGTAGGTGTAGTGGCAGGTTTGATCTTCGTGTCTCCTTATCGACCATTTTAGAACTAAAAGTTTGTTTGACGGTCTTACTCATATTCGTAGGTGCAGTGGCAGATTTGACGCGTCATGTGATCGGATCCCTCTCGGGTAGAGGAGAGATCATAAAGGAAGAAAATTTCGAAAACTCAGTTTTCTTGGTTGCTTGTCCTAACCTGTTGAAGCCATAAAACGCCATTGGTTTCGAAAGTAGAGCTACAATATGTAAAATAAGAAAGTAGAGTTTTATAGAAATTCTAGAACTAGTAGAGAGATTTAGAGAGATGTAGAGTAGATTTAGAAAGTTTGTGAGTTTGGAGTTGGGGTCTCCTGTATTTATAGCGGAGACCCATTAAAAAAATCAAAAATTCGGAAAAAAAGTCTAGGGTATCCGGACGATTGTCCGGATGGATGACATCATCCTAACGGCTATTTAAAAAAAATAGCATTAAAATTCTATAAATTAGGAATTCAAACTATTTTTTAAAAAAAATAAAATAAAACTCTATAAATAGGGAATTTGAATTATTTAAAAAAAAATTAAAACTCTATAAATAGGGAATTCGAACTATTTAAAAAAAATTAAAACTCTATAAATAGGGAATTCGAACTATTTTTTTATTAAAAGTTATTTAAATCTCTTTCAATTTCAATTTTTATTTTGTTATTCAAAGGAAATTTATGTTTATGCATATACTTATACAATTTTAAAAACTTTAAATTTATACTTCAAATATTGAATAGTTCGAAAATATTCCAAAATAATATTACAATTATCTTGTTTAAGACTATCAAATTATTAATTTTATAATCGTGAAAATATTTTCAATAATATTGAAATTTATAATCAAAATACAATTAGAATGTATATTTTTTAATTAATATCCACCTAATATTAAATAAAATATCTTAAATATATAAATATAATCAAACATATCAAAATCATATTACAATTATATCTTTTAGGATATAATTGCATTGATTATATTATTTCGATTAAAATAATATAGTATTTAAATTAAAATACAATAAATAACATAATTATGTCGTTTATATTGTACATATCTCAATTATTAAAATTCGACTCAATTAACACTTACAAATTAATTTTAAATAATATTATAAAATACTTTGATAAACAGTGCCTAAATGGGTCTTCTGCTGGATAACCTGTTGGGTAACCTACGAACCTGGCCCGTTATACCTGCAACCCGACAGACCTGCATAAACAGTAACCCGACAGACCTGCAACCCGACAGACCTGCATAAGCAGTATCCGGCATAAATTTTTAAACAGTTCTGACGGGTCTCGGGTTGAACCGTTTGCCACCTCTAGTGACGGTGCAAATAATAGAATGGTAGATTGTAAAGCACTTTTTTTAAAAATTAAAGAACTTTGTTATTATTAGAAATTTTGGCTAAGCCTCGAATTGGGGAGCAATTTTTCTTATATATAGCAGTATCTGATTTTTGTGTAAGCATTATTTTGATATGCAAAGACAAACGAGTTTCAAAGGAAGTTTATTACGTTAGCAAAAGTTTATTGTCTTCAGAGAAGAGGTACTTGAAACTTGAAAAATTAGTGTTGGCTTTAATGGTGACCGCTAGGAAAATGCACCCTTATTTTAAAGCTCACACTATTATGGTTTGAATTTCTTTCCACTTGAAGAATGTGTGACAACAACCAAATATTTATGGTAGAATGACTAAATGGTCAGTGGAATTGAGAGATTTGACATTGTTTTTGCTCCTCGAACATCTATTAAATTTAACTGATTTTCTTGTCGAATTTCATTCGAGCCGATTAGATGAGGAGACAGATAAATAAATCTTGCCAGAAACTTCGATGTGGGTGGTTCGAACAAATGGTGGGTCAAGCATATTGGGGTACAATGCGGGGGTACAGTTAGTTGCTCCTTCCGGGGAGGCAATGTATCAGGCTATTCGATTTGCTTTTCACGCATCGAATAATGAAGCTGAATATGAGGTTGCGTTGGCTAGGTTGAGACTTGCAAATATATGTGGAGCAACAACAGTTTGTTTGGAAACAGACTCGCTGGTAAATCACATGGCAGGTATATCCGAGGCTAAGAAAGATCAATTAATTTTGTATCTATGTGAGCTTCAAAATTTGAGTCTTCTGTTTGACAAAGTGATTGTAGAGCATATTAGCCGAGGAGACAACACAATTGCTGATTCTTTAGCAACAATAGTATCCATTGATATCGTTACATGAGAGTCCTTTGATTTTAGCACGATCAGAGAAATATAAATATAATGAGGAATTATTTGTCACTCCAGACATAATTCGAAGTGATTGGAGGTCTGATATTCTTAATTTTATACTAAGAGGTATGTTACCTCAAGATCCACAGCTGGCCAAAAATTTAAGATACAAGGCCCATGATTATGAGGTATTGCATGAATTATTATACAAAAAATATTTAAGTAGACCATTGTTGCGTTTTTTGGGAAAACAAGAATCTCAAGAGATTTTATCAGAGCTGCATGATGGTGAAGGTTCAACTCATTGTGGTTTTAAGTCTTTGACGCGTCGGGTTTTGTTGGCAGGTTATTATTGGCCATCAATTATGAATGATGATAAGGTCTTAGTCTGAGGTTGTAATATTTTTCAACGTTTTGTCAATTTTATTCACAGACCAATGGTACTACTAATTTTTATATATGAAGCTATTCTTTTTGATAGATGAGAAATAGATTTGGAATTGCCTATGGCTTCTGGAGGGCGTTAGATGATTATGGTAACGGTTTATTATTTTTCAAAGTGGGCTGAAGATAAACCTTTGTTTGGTACAAAAGCCAACGATGTTATTAAGTTCATTATTAATAATATCTATTTTCGCTTTGTAGTGCCTCAGAAAATCACTATAGATAATTGTCCTCAATTCAATAACAGAGAAATGATTTTTTTGCGCTTCAAGGGCAATAACACAGTATTTTTTCTACACCTTTCCATCCTCAAGAGAATGGTCAATTTGAAGTGAATAATAGATCTTTTTTAGGGTTTGAAGAATAATTTAACAGGTGCTGCAGGGAAATGACCTAATTATTTGCAAGAGGTGTTGTGGGCTTATCCAACAACTCATAGAGAGGCTACTTAAGAAACATCTTTTACCTTGGTGTATGGTATGGATGATTTTAGTCTTGCATAGTCTACTTTACCTTCTTATAGAGTACTTTAATATTCCGAAGAGGTAAATAAAGAGGCAAAAAGAACAGAATTAGACTTGATCGAAGAGAAAAGAGTTAGAGCTCATTTGAATATGACTCATTATCAAACTTTGATGAGGAGTCGATATAATTCGAAGGTGAAAATGAGGGATTTCATAGTGGGTGACAAAGTCTTAAAGAAAGTATTTCTTCATACAAAAGAAAAATGATTTGAAAAGATGGCCCCAAATTGGGAGGGTATTATATTGTGATAGAGAAAATAAAGTCGGGTACGTATTGCCTTTGTGATGAACAGGAGATGATGCTTCAAGATTCTTGAAATATAGAACATATGAAGTTATACTGAGAATTATGTTTTGCTTTGAATCCTTTTTTAATAATCGGCATACTCTTTCCTGGGACGATTATCCATGGGAATTAATTCCCAAAATCTTAACAAATTTATCTTTGGGTACGTTGCTTGGATTTCGTGGAGGAAGTTAATTTTTTGCTACTCCTCGGTATTTTTTATGGAAGCAAGTGTGTCTACTCCACACTGAGTCTTCCGCAACAGTTTTTTTCCTCTTTAAGTGTCGTCTTGAGAGCAGCCATATCATTTGTCAGTTTTTTCTTTTCTTATTTACTCTTATTTAAAGATTTTTGAAGAGTGAAATATTTTTACTGCTCCTCGGATAATTTATTGGCATGCTTGGCCTTAAGATCATCTATTGCAGCTTGATAAGAATACTTGAGTTATTTCATTTGTTGATCATGGATAGAGCGGAGGTGACGTTGGAGTTGGATGGCTCCATGAATATACTGCGATCTGTCAACTTAGAATACATGAAACTGATCCTTGATTTGTTTCCCGAATATTTCTCTCAGTTTTTTCTCTGCAACAACATCGTTTTTATATTGAACCATCTCTTTAGCCATGTTTTAGAAATGGATTCGAGAAGAATTTACTTCTGTGCATAATACTTTTACTGCTGCCTCAAGGTTGGAAAAAGGTTATAGGGCAAGTAAGACTTCCTCGGATGGCTCTTGAACGGGGATGCACCTTTGGTTATATAAAGCACGAGAATCAATGAAAAAGCCAGCTGAGTATCTGAATTCACGATTTCACGTAAGAGATAAGCAATAACCTGATGGCTAATTTGTCGAAGTTGTTCTTGAATTTATTGAAACCTCATATCCATATCTTTGTAGAGAGCTTGAAGCTTTTCTTCACTAATGGAATCATCGGGAAAGAAGTGGTCATCTCCACGATGATCTTCCGCTGCCATTCGTTATTAATTGTCTTCTATTTTAATTCCTCCTCGATGATCTTCTGTTGTAGTGTTTTCAGCCTCGGTAGAAGGAACTTCAGAGATATTTTCTTCAGAGTTCTTTTGTACTCTTGTAGCTGGTGAAATTTTCGAGGTGTTCTTTTTCTTTGGGGTGGTAGTCTTCTTTCTTTTCGAAGAAGGTTCACCCTTTACTCCTTCGTTGATTGTTGAAAGGTTAACTTCAGTTGTTTTCTTTTTGGTTTTAGTTTTTTTCTTCTTCTATGCTTTGGTTTAGTTGAAGGGCTAGCACAAAGTGTACTAGCTATTTTTTTCTTTTTCTCTTTCTTTTTTAAGGGTAGGTGAGTGTCAATTATGTTTCACACAGGTAAAATAACCTTATTTTCAGGCGTTAAAAGTCTCTTCATAACAAGATTTGGGTTTGGTGGCTCCATTAAATTTTTGGGGAGGTCGGCACCCAAAGAGATCCTCCAAAAATGACTATTGATGGGTTGAAAAGCTGAGTGGAACCCACTGCCCTATTGATTCTTTGCCCAAGTGGCTAATTGAGCAAAAACATCTTTCGCATCCTCTTTACGACTATTGTACCTCTTTGAAATTTCTGAATGCAGTAGAAATATATGTGAAAAAACTTATTTAAGTGGTAAAAACTTAATAAGAAGTGAAATTAAGAAAACTTATTGTTGCTCTTCCAAAAAAGGTTAAGTTTGGAAGGGTTCTCCTTGGATATTGGTTTACCATTCTCCCAAGCCCCTGAAATTAAAAACAAATTCATGCTTCGAAAATTTATCAGCTTCGAGCAGATCGTCGATTATTTTGAAGTCATCAACCAGTGTTAGATAATAGAAGGGCAGCACCGGTCCCTTTGAAAGTCCAGTCACGTCGGGGAATTCTTTGATGAAGAGAGAGTTTTGGCTTAATCTAGAAGCCATAATTGCTAACATGAGTGTGAACCATAAAATCTGAAGGTTGGCTGGGAAATATGGATTTTCTCAGGGAAATGTTTTGCTTTCTGTCACTAAAAGTATTCGTGAAACGTGAATAATGGTGAGAGGAGTATTTATAACGAAAAAGAAAGAGAGAGAATGGTCAGAGAAGTGGAAGAGTTGACGAAGGTTATTGGGTAGAAAGATGGGATATCAAGCGGTTGCTTGTAAAGAAGAAAAATGACACATGTTAGTTGTCAGACCCAATGATAGGCCTAGTGAGTCATTGCACACATTCTATACCATTCCAAACGTTTCTGACCGTTATAAAAAAACCAGCTCATTATACGGCTAAAACCCTGGTTAGTCACCGGTGTTTGACCTCTGTTGCACTTGTGTCACTAAGCTTCCTTCATCCCCAAAACGAGTCACTATTGTTTCAAATTGTTGCATTTTTCCACTGTCGCGTGCAAATTAACAAGAGGCTGACACGTGTTATCCCAATGTACCCATGTTTGTTTCATATACAGTCACCCCTTTAATCCTTCCAAAAATACCCCTGGTTACTAGTTTAACATTTTTACTTCAACTTTATACTTTTTATTCTAATTTTTTACTCAAATAGTTTTACTCTCTTTACTTTTTACCCCAACTCCTTTATTTACCCACTGTTCACCCAACCCTTTTAACCATTTATCCTACTACCCAAACACAAAACCTCATCTTCCTCTCCTAGAATAAAGGCACACTATCATTATTCAAAGCTCAAGTTTCGGTGGCGATAGAGAGAGAAACGAAGATACCATAGCAGCTGCTTCACTATCACCGAACTACTCTAATTATGACAAAAACTATTTAACCACACTATCTCTCTCCCTCTTTCAAATCTCACTCTCTTATCTTTTAAACGTCTCTCTATCTGATTAATCTCATATACACACTTCCAGATACACACGCGAAACCTGCAATTAGAACACATAAATAAACTACAACTTGCTAACACTGATGAGTCCAAATTTTATCACCACTCACTATGGGGACCAGACAGGGGAAATTCAGACAAAATCCACCCACTGAACCATCCGAACTGAACTAATGTACTAAAAACTTAACCACATCATGACTAAGCTAATTACCTGCCTACTTATAAACTAATGAGTCTTTGAACTCGACCCAAGTTGATAATCATAACCCGAAAGCCCATATGGCCCAAGGTTAAGGGTATAAATACCCAACCACTTTCATTTAATGAGGGTAATGAACATTAAATACAACCAGACAGTTTAAATCTTTCACTACAAACTACCAAACATTAAATACCCTTGAAACACTACAAAACTTCAGACAAAATTACCCTCATTTGAAATTAATCCTCACCAAATTGGCTACCACAATGGGAGGAGAAGGTGCCTGAATCAAGCATTCAAAACCATCAGGGAAAACCAGTTCGGATGAATCCGGACGTGCAAGAAGTGCCACCAGCTTTGGCAGAAGTGGTGGGTGAGAATGATGAATACACGATTGAGGAGCGAGATAGGTTAAAAATTGAAATAGAAGCTTTGAGGGCTACCAAGAGGGCAGAGATGGGCGCAAAGGAGAAGTCTAAGGCGTCAGCAGCTCATCATACTGACAATCCAAGAGAGCATGAGCTATCAAAAACCCATGTAAGTACAAAAAAGACTCATGCTAGTTCAAAAAAGTCTCACCGGGCAAAACCGGTGGAGAGTTCATATTCAGACTCAGAGTCTTCTAGTAGCTCCTCGAATGAAGACGGAGTTGAGGAATCATGTCATCCAGTAGTGATGAAGGTCGTTCTAAAAAGAAGCAAAAATTGGTTTAAAAGTACTCCAGAAAAAGGGATAGATATGGGAGGTTGAAGAGGCATCTGGGTAAAGGGTCGTCTCACAGTCATGGCCATGGCCGGAGGCATGTAGACCGCTTGTTAATGGATCCCTTTGCCTTCTATGATGAGCCAGGTATCTTTGCAACTCTAAACGAAGATACTGTGTTCAGTCCTGGTCGAAATTGGAGACAATCTCCATTGTCCTCCAAGATACTGTCCGGAAACCTTCCTAAGAGGTTTGACAGTACAAAAATGGAAAAATATGATGGCAGTAAAGATTCAGATAACCACTTGGAACAATTCAAGAACTTTATGATGAATTTTGACGATGACGACAAATTACTTTGTAGGACATTCTCCCAATCTTTTACGGGGAGTGCTTTGAAGTGGTAAAATAGCTAGCCACAGGGCTGCATCAAAAATTTTGACACATTTTGGGTGGCCTTTCGTAAACAGTTTGTTGGAAGTAAAGAGGTGAAGGGCAATGGAGACACAATTATCCATTGTGCTCAAGAACCAAATGAATCCTTAAAAGAATACATAAGTCATTTTGTAAATACCAAGAATGGTTTGGCTGACTGCTTTGAACAAGTGGCGATAGCTTCTCTAAGGCAGGGCTTGAACCCTGGAAACTTGGCTGATTCAATAACCAGGAAAAAAACCATGACATGGGGGAGGGGGGGGGGGCTACTGAATCAGGTCGTTAAGTAGATCAATGTTGATGAAACAAAGAAAACTAGGGTGCACAGACAAGTGAGGTCTACTCCAGCTATACCAAATCAAAATCAGAACCAGTCCGGGAACAAGGCCAAGGAAGCCGGGCAGGGTCATAATAGAGCCAAAGCTCAGTCCCATCCAGCTGCACCAGCCCAGAGCCAACAATCCAGGAATAAACGGGGGCCTTAGGTTCAACCGGAGTGGTTTGCTGAGTTAAAAGAAAACGTAGCCATCATTTATGACAAAACAAAAGACGAAGTACATTTTAGAAAGCCAGCTGCGTTACAATCTCCTAGGGAGAGTCGTAACAATTGTTTCTGTCAATATCATCATGATATTGGCCATACTACTGAAGATTGTATTGCGTTGAAACAAGGAGTTCAGAATTTGATTGAAAGGGGGAAGTTGGGGGCTTATGTCAAAAGAAGAAGTGGGAACAGACCTGATAACGCTCACCGGGCTGGTCCAAATAATACAGGCACGTCGGCTCCGGATGGGGCTATGGTGATAATTGAAAGGTTTGATGTAGAATCAGAGTATTTGGAACCTGATCCAACCCGGAATAGGGTAGGGGTTATCACAGAGCATTGCAAGATGGTGTCCGGACTCGTCCGCTTTTTTGAGTCCCTTACAATATTCGGGGGAGACACCATGACTGCACCAACTGCTTCTTCAAGAAAGAGGCATGTTCATACTCTAGCCACCCAGCTTGAAGGACGCATGACTTCCTATTAATTGCAAATTCCTTTTCCTTTCATTGTTTTTGACGAGGATGACTTGAGGGATATTGCTGGCCCACATGAAGATGTTGTTGTCATAGGAGCATCCATTGGAGGCAATGATATAAGACAAATTTTGGTGGATACTCGAAGTTCAGCAAATATTCTCTTTTTAACTTCCTATAAAAAGATAAAGAATCCATCAGTAATTCAGTGTTCGAACAGGTCAATTTTGGGTTTTACTGGAAGCTCAGCAGATGTGATCGGGGAGTTCGAAGAGGAGGTTTTGTTGGGCAAAGGCCCTTTTAAAAAGATGGTTGGAATAATTTTTATTGTGGTGGATTGTCCCACTTGTTATAATGCTATTCTGGGGAGATCTTGGCTTTCCAAGATGCATGCTGTGGCTTCAACAGTCCACCAGTGTTTGAAGTATGCTGTGCAAGGACAAGTGGGAGTTGTTCGAAGCAACCAAAAAGTAGCAAGGGAATGTTATGCGACAACACTGGCCCCTCGAACATTGGGGGCAGTCGGGATCAATGAGGAATAGCAGTTTGAGGGGCTTTCTGGGGGTGAGGGTGAAATTGATGACCCCAGAGAGACCCCTGGTGTTTTAATACCGGTTGAAGAAGTTGTAACTCACTCTCTGGCTGAAGGAAAAAGTGTTAAGATAGGATCCAAGATGAATTCGAAATTAAAGAGGGAAATGTTAGATTTCTTGAAATACCATCAGCATGTCTTTGCTTGGTGCAATGCTGATGTAACTGGAGTACCAGCAAGTATTATATCATACCAATTATCCATCTGAAGAGACATAACACCTGTTGTACAAAGGAGGAGAGCTTTTTCTAAGGAAAAAGCTGATGTCATAGTTCAAGAGGTTGACCGGCTTACTAAAATGGGGCACATAAAGGAATCTCAATACCCTTTATGGACAGCCAATCCGGTGTTGGTAAAAAAGAAAAATGTTAAGTGGCGTATGTGCATCGATTTCACAGATCTCAACAGAGCTTGCCCAAAAGATTTATATCTAGTCCCCCCGATTGATCAGTTGGTGGATTCCACCTCTGGGAACAAGTTGTTGTCCTTTATGGATGCCTTCTCTGGGTATAATCAGATTCAAGTAGATCCGAAAGATCAAGAGCATACTATATTTTTACTGATAGGGGCCTCTATTGTTACAAGGTGATGCCGTTTTGATTAAAAAATGATGGGGCTACTTCTCAAAGGTTAGTGAACAAGGCTTTTGCTGATCAGATTGGAAGAAACATGGAAGTGTACATCGATGACATGATGGTAAAAAGTGTGGATGAAAAACTACACTTGACTGATCTCCAAGAGACTTTTGCCAACTTGGTAAAGGTAAATTTAAAATTGAACCCAGAAAAGTGCGTCTTCGGAGTGCAGTCCGGGAAATTTTTGGGGTATGTGATAAGTGAGAAGGGAATACAGCCTGATCCGGACCAGCTTAATGCTTTACTCCAGATGGAGCCGCCTCGAAATATTAAAGAAGTACAACAATTGACTGGGAGGCTGGCTGCACTAAACCATTTCATTTCGAGGTTTTCGGACAGGTTTGCCCCGTTTTTCCAAACATTAAAAGGTGCAAAGGACTTCAACTGGTCCCCACAATGTGATGAGGCCTTCGATGAAATTAAGAAGCATTTGTCTTCCCCCAAGACTTTGTTTAAACCTGTTGATGGAGAGACCCTTTATGTGTATTTAGCAGTTTATGATTGTGCAATAAGTGCAGTATTGGTAAGAGAGGTGGACAATTATCCTCGTCTGGTGTACTATATCAGCAAGAGCTTGATAGATGCAGAAAAACGATATTTGAAGCTTGAAAATCTGGCATTGGCCCTGGTGATTGCAGCAAGGAAGATGAGGCCCTATTTTTAGGCTCATTCTATCATTGTCCGAACGTCTTTTCCTCTGAAAAACGCTCTCCAAAAAGCTGACATTTCAAGTAGAATGACCAAGTGGTCAGTAGAGTTGGGAGAATACGATATCGATTTCGCTCCTTGAACAGCAGTCAAAGCCCAAACTGTGGCTGACTTCTTAGTTGAATTCCATTCGGATAGGGATACTAAGCAAGCAACCGGTGTAAAGGATAAAAACGTATGGGTCGGCAGGACTGATGGTGGATCAAGGACCATGGGTTGTGGAGCTGGGATATGTTTAACCTCTCCATACGGTGACAAAATGTACCAAGCTATATGTTTTTCCTTCAGGGCTTCCAATAACGAGTCTGAGTATGAAGCTGCTATAGCTGGATTAAAGTTAGCTTACATCTGTGGAGCTAAAAGGGTTACGTTAATGAGCGATTCTCAACTTATTATCCATTATGCACAAGGTCAATCCGAAGCCAAGAAAGAGCAGGTGATTAAATACTTGTTCATCCTTAAAGAAGTGGCACTCAATTTCAAAAGCGTCACCTATGAGCACATACCCCGAACGGAAAATATGCTAGCAGACTCTTTGGAAACCATAGTCTACTCTGAGTCCTACCCTTGGATACATGTGCAGGAGTTCCCATCTATTCAAACCAATCCGGATAAGGAAGAAGAAAGTTTGAATATACAAGTCAAACAACCCCAAGATTGGAGATTTCCAATCCTTCAATATCTCTCAGATGGCATCTTGCCTCCGGAAAAAGCAGTGGCAAGAAAAGTAAAGTACAAGACTCGTGGTTTTGTTATCGTAAGGGATGTTCTTTATAAAAATTCTTATAGTAAACCCCTCTTGCGATGTATGGGGGTCGATGAGTCTCAAATAGTACTTTCTGAACTACATGATGGTCAGGGATCAGCACATTGCGGATTCAGGGCTCTAACTAGAAAAGTTTTATTAGTTGGGTACTATTGGCCCTCCATAATGCAAGATGCCAAGGAGTTGGTAAAAAAGTGTGATACATGCCAACGATATAGTAATGAAGTTCATACCCCAGCTTTCCCTTTGGAATCAATTACTGAGCCAATACCTTTTGCTCGATGGGGGGTGGATTTGGTGGGACCTCTACCCGTGGCGTCCGGAGGGTGCAAAATCATAATTATTTCCATTGATTACTTTCCGAAGTGGATTGAAGCAGCCCCATTGGCAGGGACTACCTCCAAATCTGTTATCAAATTTATCTTATCTAATATTTGTTGCAGATTTGGAATTCCACAAAAGATAACCACAGATAATGGGCCACAATTTGACAACAAGGAAATGGAGAATTTCTGCGCCTCTAGAGGCATCCAACACTGCTTCTCTTTTCTTTTCCACCCACAGGAAAATGGTCAAGTTGAAGTGGCTAATAGGACCATCTTGTCCGGTCTTAAAAAGAATTTAGAGGGAGCTGCTGGAAAATGGCCAAGTTATCTGTAAGAAGTCTTATGGGCCTACCGGACCATTCTCGGGGCTACAACACAAGAATCTCCCTTTGCTTTAGTATATGGAATGGATGATATAGCTCCCATAGAGGCTAGTCTTCCTTCATTTCGAGTTCATAATTTCTCTGAACACGCTAACGAAGTGGCGGTAAGAGGCCAGCTTGACTTGATGGAGGAAAGAAGAATTAAGGCTCACCTCAGAGCCACACATTATCAAGGCCTGATGAGAAGCAGGTTTGCTTTTAAAGTTAAAAGAAGAGATTTTCAGCCAGGGGATAAGGTATTGAGGAAAGTCTTCCTACACACTAAGGAAAAGCAGTTCGGCAAGCTAGCTCCAACTTGGGAAGGACCCTATGTGGTCAGTGAAAGGCTCAAGCCTGGGACATACCGGCTTCAAGATAAGGATGGAAGGGTTTTGAATCACCCCTGGAACATTGAGCACCTCCGGTTGTACTTGGAATAAAAATTATGTAAATATTTACTTGTTAAAAAGTTCATGTAAATATTTGGGGGCATACTCTTTCCTACCCTGGTGGCGCGGGGAGGTTTTAATGAGGTGTCCGGGCTTTTTAATACAATTCGATACCTTCTTAAAAGATTCGGAGTGTTTCAAGTTAGTGTTTTCTTTAAAATTTTCTATCAATGTCAGATCGAATTGAATTGGTAGAGTGATGACTACTTAAACATTTGTCATCAGAGAATTTAAACACTCTCACTTTAAAATACTTGTAAACTAACTAAGGGTTGTTTAAACATTAGCCACCAAAGCTGAAAAACTATGAAACAATGCAAAATTTATGTAAAGAAAAACTTCCCATTAAGATATACGAAGTGCCTTGGCCACCCAAGGACTTTGAGTTTTCAAACAACAAGGGTCATTCGGACACGAGCCGGACACGATTACAAAAAATTCCTTGGTCATCCAAGGACTTTGGTTCAATCACAAAAGATAAAAACAAAAGATAGTTGATACTTTAAGACTGAGCTTTCTTAGATGGCTCAGCCTCACTTGGTTTCTTTTTCTTGGGGTCATCATTTTCCTCATCCGGACTCTCTCCGGTATTTTCTTCTTCATCGGTTGTGTCATCCCAACCACTGGAGTAGTTATGCCTATCACCCTCAGCCATCGTATGGAAGGGAAGGTCCTTGTACTCTAAAAAAATCCATAGTTCTCCTAACGTCCTCTTTGGAAATTTCTCATGAAAGAGCAGGACCATGTCTGACTTCACTTCGGCATACTTTTCCTCCTGAGTGTCTATCACTTTGTTGGTATAAACATCAATCCTAGCTTGGATTGTCTTCTCTTTCATCTTCAACAAATCAACTTTCTATTTTGCAGCCTTGGACACAATGTCCCCGAGAAAAATCTTGTCATTGGTTAAAGTCTGAATGACTTTATCCTTAGCCTTCATCTCCTGTTTTGAAGAAGAAAGATGTTTCTCCAAGTCGGATTGCTTTAATTGAAGATCTTTGATAATTCCCTCCAAAGTGGCCAATTTTGTGGCCCAATCCTCCTGATTTTTCTTCAAATCCTCAATTTCCCTCTTCAATGTATCATTATTTTGATTGGCAGAGAGGATGTTGTTAGACAGTTTCTCCTTGTCAGAGGTGAGTGAGTTTATTATGGCTGACTGATTTCGCACTTGCTTCTCCAGGGAAAGCACTAGCTGGATATTGCTCAGTATGGAGTGAGTGATGACATCTCTCTCACCTGAGATAGAAAAAGACCTACCATTGAATGTGACCAGGTTCGAAGAGCTTGGGGGGAGGTAGGACCCAGCAAAATCGTCTTTGGGGAGGTTTTCGAAGTAAATCCCAATCCATTCAAGATCAGTGATGTCGACGCCGTCGATGTTGATGTCCCCTCCTGCACCCCCTCTGGTGTTTGAAAGTCACTAGGGATCTCTTCTGCTTGAGTAGGGTCGGTTGGGTCAACAGGATGAAGAGGCTCCGGAGGCCGAAGAGCAACTTCATCACCTTTGGAGGTTTTCTTTTTCTTGGCCTCCCTATTATTGCCTTCAACTCCCCGTTTCCTGTCTTTCCTAGGAGACTTTGAGGGTTTTGGAGATCCAACCACTTCTCTAGTACTTTCATGCTCCACTACTTGTAGAAGAGCAGGATCAATCTGTCATTGGTCTGGCCCCCCTGGGTTTGTTGGAACAGCTTCCTCCACTTTGGTAGGAGTGGCTTTAATCATACCTCGCTTGCCTTTGCCCTTCTTTCCCTTAATCTTGCTTGGGGATTTAGCTCTGCCTGGCAAAGACAGCTTTCCATCCTTGGCATCTGTTCTCCTAAGGATTACTTCCAGAGGGGGTGGAGTGGTTAATTCATCCCAAGATAAATCCCTTCGGTCAGTTGTATTCCATAGGTAAGATCTTGTGAGATTGCCTCCGGTAAAAGCATTGTGGAAACGGTTTCCCCACTTCTAAGCAGCCCAAGCATTTAGCTTGGAACAAGTGATCAGCCCATCCTTTAAGTAGTCATTAAAGTCCTTGGGCAGCACTACCAAAAAACAAAAGAAGAAAAGTTAGACAAACAAATTTGTTATAAGTAAAGGTAGAGATATGAGATGAGTTTTTTTACCATCACTTCGCCATCTACTGGTGAGCATGCTTGGGTTGACACAGGTTTTAATTTTCCTTCCGTTCTCCCAGGCATCACTAATGAATAGAAACTGAGTTTTCCAGTTCCTCTCCGACTCAAGTAGATCATCCATAACTTTGTAGTCATCACCCATGTTAAAATGATAAAAGGGGATGACGTGGTTTCTGCAAAGACTGGCCACTGCTGCGAACTGCTCCATGGGAAGGGGGATTCTGGAGAGCCTGGAGGCCATGATACTGGCCATGAGCGTGTACCAAGCGTTGGGGCTCAATTGACTTGGGCAGAGTTTGATAAGATGAAAGTACTTAACAATTTCTCGGTCTAAGGGAAATCTTAGCCCCTAGTTGAATAACTCAGTGAAGAAAACTATTTCTCTGAGCTTGCAGTCCATCGGCGTCTCTGGATCCACCGGTATCCTCACCTTAACATTCTCTGGGATCCCCCATTTTGTTCGCATCCGGCCCAGTTCGGCAGTATGAATGAAAGCATAATTAAGTTTCTGTAAAGCTAGCAGGTATTCGACACTTACTTTGTGGAAGCAAGGTCCCACTTTTCCCACAAGGCTCTCCGGCAGATCCGGATGTTTTAAGCATAACTTCTCCTTGCCCTTGTTTTTCTTGGCAGCAACAGTCTCACTTGTTTGTCCGGAGACGTCGGACTCAAAAGGAGCTTCTTCAATGGAATCCTACAACACTTCTTCCATTATTATGGAAGGATTATCAGTTGTTCTTGGGTGAGAAGAACTGGTGGTTGGCTCAGCAGGCCCTCCGGAGGGTTGGGCATTGCTCTCTTCTTGTGGTCTAGGCTCCGGCTGGGGCTCAGATCCGGAGGTCTCTTTCCGGAGACTTGAACTAGTTTCCTCTGGACCGGAAAATTTGTCCTTGGGGAATTTTAATGGGTGCTTCTGACCCAGTGTTTTTACTTTTAGCCCCAGATTTGGAAGGCGTAGTTTTTGAAGCCTGCCCTTTTACCAAACGACCTCTTCGTCTGTCTACCAGCTTCTTTGGAGGCGTCAGCGTCTGATCCCATTGCGATTGGAAAAAGGTTGGACTGGAATAACCTCCTGGGTTTAGCACTCTTAGTTGATGAGGAACCCCGATCAGGCTCTGGACTCGGTGTTTCCGATTTTGTCAATAGGGGAAACAGGGAGGCCTGCAGCAATGCGCCTTTCTCTTTCGACCTTTTGAGCTTTTTCTAACTCTGACAAATTGAGCCACCCACCTTTTACTAAGGCGTTTCTTGCCGTAAACATAAACTCGCAACAAAGGAATGGTTTTTTGAGAAGTAAAAGCTTTAGAGATTAGCATAATGGAGATAATGAAGATGGTAAAACAGTGAAAAGTGGTCTAATTTATAGTAAAGGAACAAAAGATGCTTCGATACCTAGGAGAATTCGAAAGGATAGATGTAATGATTAGGGACGGCACTGATGTCACCCACATTAATTGAAGAGGTTACTTTTTGGAGAAAGTGAGAGCGCCGTTCTAGGAGAAAAACGGCCGGTGAGGTGAATCAGAAAAAGACACGTGTCCCACGATCTTTGGCGAAACTGTTCAGTTTCTAAGAAGTTTTATCAGTTCGGATGAAGTCGTTACATAATTTGAACTCTGTCCGGACATAGTTACGAGTCCATATGAACTATTTTTTAGGTCTTGCCAAAGGCCTTCGAACACAACCTAAAAAATGGGCTACTGTCGAGTCCGGATTTTATCACCACTCACTATGGGGACCGAACAGGGGCAATTCGGACAAAATCCACCCACTGAACCATCCGAACTGAACTAATGTACTAAAAACTTAACCACATCATGACTAAGCTAATTACCTGCCTGCTTATAAACTAATGGGTCTTTGAACTCGACCCAAGTTGATAATCATGACCCGAAAGCCCATATGGCCCAAGGTTAAGGGTATAAATACCCAACCACTTTCATTTAATGAGGGTAATGAACATTAAATACAACAATGCAGCTTAAATCTCTCACTACAAACTACCAAACATTAAATACCCTTGAAACACTACAAAACTTCAGACAAAATTACCCTCAGTTGAAATTAATCCTCACCAAACACGACACAAACCTAGAAATTTCTACATAAGAATATGAACATATAAAATCGTTGAATATGAAGTCAATCGGAAAATAGATCAGCGATAATGAGGAATATAGAGATTATTTTATTTCCTAACAAAAAAATGATGAAAATGCAATTTTTTTGCTTCAAGCATCTTTGGAAATTCTTTCCCAAACTATGAAGCTTTTATAAAGAGGAATTCAATATCTTTCATACGTGAAAAGAAGTCCTTGGGAGCAATTTGATTTCCAGCAGAATTTCCCTTCAGCGGTGTTCTATTCATGTCACTGGGAACAGTTCCAGCTGAGGGTCTAGGTCTTAGAGGGGAAAGATTAGGAGAGTCATTTTTCTCCTGATTCAACAACTCAATTTCTAAAGAAAATCCCTTAAATTTCATATAATTCACCTTAAATTTGCTATTGTTGGGAAGATCATAAAAACAGATGGAGAAAAGTTGTCGTCACCATCAAGACGTTGTGAGATAGATGGAGAAAAGTATGGAAAATGTGAGGGTAATCTCTCTGTTAAAGCAAATGCTTGGGGATTGGAGAATCAATTTAGTACAATAGCAGAGAGAAAGAATTTAGGGTTTTTGAAAACTCGTGAAGCTGGCTATGGTGAAAAAGGAAAATATGTTTTTTAAAGAAGTTAGGCTGATTAGATATTGTGGAGAAAGGAAATTAGGGTTTTAAAGAAAGTCACGAAGTAGTATATATGGTAAGTAATTGCTTGGGGTAAAAATTAAAAAGTAAAATAGGTAAATCGATTTGGGATAAAAATAAATAAATTAAGAGGTTAAGGTTAAAGTAAAAGTAAAACTAGTTATCAGGGGTGTTTTGGGTAGGTTTTATTCAGTGACCGTATATATAACAAACATGGGTACATTGGAGTGACACGTGTCAGCTTCTTGTTAATTTGCACGCGCGAGTGGAAAAAATGCAACAATTTGAAACAACAATAACTCGTTTTGGGGACGAATGGAGCTTAGTGGCACGAGTGCAACATAGGTCAAACACCGGTGACTAACCAGGGTTTTTAGCCCTCATTATACTATATGAAATTTTTTAAAGCATGAACAAATGGTCAAACTGGTTTCGAGGTGAACACGTGTATGAGATTATTTGAGTAGGATAGTTAGTTGATAAATGTCAAGGATGAATTTGGATATATTTTTATTCTAAGACAACATATGTTGTCAGAATAACTTTTGGTAAGAATAGGAGAAGTTATAATTCAAAACACATTCAATTTTGGCATACACAGTTTTTACTTACCAAGATGTTTGATGACTAGTTCATATTCATTGTCTTTTATAAGAACTAGGAGGCTACTGATAAGGATATAGAATATTGAAGGATTAAATGTAATAAACTAAAGTCATGAATGATAAATCGTATAGTTAGTGATAGTACTTGGACTGTTTGTAAACATAGACGGCTACAATGCAATTATACCTTTTGTGTAACCGAATTAGTTATACAAGTCAATATGCCTATAAATAAAAGTTGCGACTCTTAATAAAGAAAAATGATACTTTTATTAGTTAAACAATGAATTTTACTTTTACTTTGTCTCTCTATAATGAGACTCTCTCTTTCTCTCTCAATAATCTAAACTTACACTTAACAGT
Source organism: Limnanthes douglasii subsp. nivea (assembly GCA_036936605.1). Classification (NCBI taxonomy): domain Eukaryota; kingdom Viridiplantae; phylum Streptophyta; class Magnoliopsida; order Brassicales; family Limnanthaceae; genus Limnanthes; species Limnanthes douglasii. The sequence goes on from JAUPFV010000001.1 coordinate 34,144,278, forward strand.
TTATAGCAAGATCCGCCAATGATGATGCTGAGTTGGAAAAAAATATCGAAGGTTTCATATTCAAGTGTAATTTATAGTATCATGTATGTTATGGTATGCACACGTCTTGATATTTCAGATCATGGGAAAAAACACTATCAAGCAGTGAAACTTTAGAATACTGCGAAGGATGGATTAGCTTTCAACAATATCGATATTGGTGGATCGATGAATGATATTGCAGGATTAATGTCTATACACGATAATCCAACATTAATAATGACCAATACAATAACGGTTTGAACGTTTAGGGGGTGCCTAAACTGGATTGGTGCTCGCAGCACAGGGTGAGTGCCTTAGGGTGGTGAGTTAAAAGAAGAGAAGTTCCTTTGTTGATAGTGAATAAAATATATTTGTCTCAAGAGGTTGCTGAGAATGAGTCAAATAATGTCTTGACAACATACTGTGTCTGATGATACAATCTTGTGTCATTGAAACTGTAGTAGTAATCGTGTAATGTCATAGCAGTGTATCGTGTCTGCTGGTATAGTTTTTGTCATGAACTGTGTACATTCTATAAACGATTCTATATGAGTCTATTATGTCCATTATCCAGTAAGTACTATTTATCCTCTATAAATAAAATATTATGACTACACAAAAAGACATTTGAAAATTTGTAACATTTTATATCATAATAAAAAAAAATTACTGCACCCGCGGACGCAAATATTTGTCGAACAACGTTAAAATTTTATGTTTTTTTTAATGTGTTTAGTCATTTGTGATAAATAAGTACTGATAAATAAAATATAAATAAAACTTCTCGCCTGCCTATTATTTTTATTATCATTTATTTCAATAAATTTTTTATTTACTATTTAGTATGTAACGATTTTTTTATCAAATATTTTTACTTATTATATGTTATATATAAAGCTAATTCTTTTTTTGTTGCCCCAAAGGGGTAGCCAAGTTGGTTGGGTAAGACATGCTTGTGACCAAAAGTCATGAGTTCAAGTCCCTCTACATACGCTTTCTCGGCTGAGCCTGTCACCTTGTGTGGTTTACCTTCTATCGTTGGTTTGCAGACTGCATCTTGTGTGGTTTACCTTCTATCGTTGGTTTGCAGGCTGCGTCAGACTGAGTGTTTAGTAATGGCTGCAGATTCCCTAAAAAAACTAATCTTTTTTTATCATCAATAGTTATAAATATTTTTTTAGACAATTAAACCTGAATTTATAAATCGAGATATAATAAATGTTGGAGGTTTAATTTTATAAATCGAGATATAATTGATGAGGGTAGAATTTGCCGATATAAATAATGCGGATTTAATTGTGAATAAAAGATACTTGGTGTAGTTATTAATGTATTTAGGATCTCTCGGGGACCAATTTGTAAACACGGTATTTACTAAGGGGCCTCATTAAGTATGTAAAGAGCCCACTAAGGATCTTAGCGGGTCCACCTTATTTTAGTATAAAAGGTGACCCACTTTCTTGGTAGGTGGGACATGGAATATTATTCTATTACATTCTCTTTCTCTCTCTACACTTTCTCTCTCTAGTCACATCAAGCACAAGATCCGAAATATTCTTCCAAACATTTATTGACACATCATTGGCGCCGTCTGTGGGAATCGGTGATACCAAAAAGGAATCTTTTTTCTTTGAAAATCACGCTTTACGAGATGAACAATGAAGCTGTGATAGAGAGGGTCGGTAGAGAAGTGATCCGAGCCGTCTTGGTTTCAAAGGGCGAGGAAGCGCCTGGTCGGGAGCATCACGACCGGGGTCGGGACAAACGGTCGACCCTAATAATGACCCGAAAACAGCTCCTTGAAAACATTGCCAGACTAAACGCAGAAAGGGAGCGGGCACTGGAGGAGAAAAGGGTCCAGGAAGGAAAAGGCAAGGAACCCCTCTTGGAGGATCGTGAGGGGGTCGACCATGACGTTGGGCCGCGCATCGAAGCCCGACCTGTTAGGTATTATCGAGAGCCTCATCCCGAGGAAGGGCAAAATTCCAGGACTCGGCGGTACCCAGAGGATCATCGCGGCATGTCAGTTGACTACACCTCGGATGATTCATCAGGCAGAGAGTATCGGCGACGGGAAAGGGTCCAGCGCACGCAAAAGAATCGTTTCCGACGCCTCTGAGGATCCAGGACGAACTCCCCAAAATACAAGAAGGGTAGCACCGAGAAGCAAACCCCGGTGTCCTTTGAGAAGGAAGAAATGCCTGCCGCCAGCCGTGAAGAGCGGGCGGCGCTGCCTCCAGTGCCATGGCAACCGTCGAACAGCCAGAACCACGGTTACCGAACCAGCAGCCAGTTTATCAGCCCAGGAGATGAGGGACTCTACGGAGTTCAGACAGAAGGACTTGGAGGAGGAACGTGCGGGTTCGGAGTCAATTGGAGGGCGTCTCCATTGTCCGACGAGATATTAGCGGGACAGCTCCCGAAGCGATTTGACATTTCTAAACTAGAAAAGTACGATGGGAAGAATGACCCAAATAATCGTTTGGAAGCTTTCAAAAACTTCATGCTGAGTTCTGACAACGATGACAAACTCCTATGTAGAGTTTTTCCATGACCTTCAGGGACCGAGCATCTAAGTGGTACAACCGTTTACCGCAGGGCTGCATCCGGAACTTTGGGATATTTTGGACAATGTTTAGGCAACACTTTGTGGGAAGTTAAAGTTTCCGGGCCAACGGAGACACTATTATGAATTGTAGGCAGAAATTGGGGGAAAGCCTCAGAGAGTACACCAGACGATTCATCGACGCGAAGACCGACCTAGACCACTGCGAAGAGAACGTGGCCTTGACTGCGTTCCGCTTGGGTCTGCTCCCAGGACCAATGAAGCAAGCAGTGACGAAGAAACAAGCATTCACGTTTGCCGCACTTCTAGCTCAAATAGAAAAACAGATATTGATCGAAGAGACCGAAGCATCTGAATTAGCGGCACAAATTCAGCAAAGTGCCCAAGCGTCGGTAGTAATAAGGCAGGGCACCCGGTCGGACTACGCTAGGGCAGTCCAACCGGTCAGCACGATACACCCGACCCCGCCTGTATCGGCCAAGCCTTCGGTCCTAACAAGCCCAAAACCAAAGCAGACGAGTCAGACGACTTCACGACCCATGTCTAACAAATGGATCCGACCTGCATACTTCGCAGACCTCACGGAGTGTGTATCGTCGATCTACGAGAAGACCAAAAAGAGCAGAATGTACCGAAGACCTTTCCCGATACCAACACCTTGGGAGCAAAGAAATAACCGCTATTGTCGCTATCACGAGGACGTTGGGCATGCTACTAAAGACTGCATTGCCTTGAAGAAAGAAATACAGATGCTCATAGAGCACGGAAACCTCCTGGAGTACGTTAAGAAGGCTCAGCAAAGTGCGACCTCGAAGGAAGTCGTGATAATACCCAAACCCAAAACCACTATGGCAATTCAGAAGTAACCGATCCTTTCGATGTTTCCATCGAGTACCTCGACCCCGAAGCAAACCGCAACATCATCGGGATTATCGAGGAGGAAGCCGAGAAGAACGTCGGTAATGTACGAGGCCTTTGTAAATTTTTTGAATCCCTAACTATTTTTGGGGGAGATTCCATGGCAGGAGTTACACATTCGTCCAGGAAAAGGCACATCGTCAACCTAACCACTCAGTTGGAGGCCAAAACTTACTCCCAGTCCAGAAGCGTCCCGTCTCCGATTCTGTACTTCGACGACGATGACATGAGAGACATAGCCGGCCCCCATGAGGACGCCATCGTAATCGGGGCAGCCATTGCAGGGGAGGAGGTTCGGCGCATCTTGGTAGATACCGGTAGTTCGGCCAACATAATCTTCGCATCCACTTTCGCCAAGTTTAGACCACCACCAGTGATCGCGCGATCCGACCGTACCATAGTAGGGTTCACAGGGTCAGCAGCCGACGTTATAGGAGAATTCGAGGGCGTAGTCCAATTAGGCCGTGACCCGTTCAAAAAAGAGGTTACAGTTTTATTCGTGGTAGTAGACGCGCCGGCTTCCCACAATGCCATTTTCGGCCGATCATGGATATCGCGAATGCATGCGGTGTCTTCTACAATCCATCAGTGTTTAAAGTACGTGGTCGGAAACAACGTGGGAGTGGTCCGAAGCAGCCAGAAAGCAGCACGGGAATGTTACCGAGCAACATTGGCACTTAAAAAAGACCAAGAGATGATTCAAGCTCGAGAATAGCAATTAAGGGAGCTCGCCCCGGAATCATTGCCCGTTGATGACCCCAGGGAAGCCCCAAGCCTTTTGACGACGGACGAAGAATGCGAGCAATACCAATTCGCTGCGGGAAAATTCCTGCGGATTGGGGTATGCCTTTTACTGACCTTCAGGGAACAGCTACTGGCTCTCCTGCGGGAAAACCTAGATTTGTTCGCGTGGTGCTCAAGAGATGTCACCGGGGTCCCAGAAACCTTCGTTCTTCACAAGCTAACTGTCAACAGAAACGACAGACCGATCTCCCAAAAACGTCGGGCTTTTTCCCCAGAAAAAGCAGACATTATCCTACGAGAAGTCGAGCGAATGATCAGCGTCGATCATATCAAGGAAGCAAGTTATCCGTTGTGGACTTCAAATCCCGTCCTGGTCAGGAAGAAAACGGGAAATGGAGAATGTGCGTGGATTTCACCGATCTTAATCGGGCATGCCCGAAGGACCCCTTCCCGATGCCAAGAATCGACCAGTTGGTAGATTCGACGTCGGGTAACAAATTGCTGTCATTCATGGATGCATACGCCGGTTATAATCAAATCAAATTACACACTGCGGATCAGGAAAGTACCACATTCATCACGGGCCGAGGACTATACTGGTACAAAGTAATGCCCTTCGGGCTAAAAAATATCGGCGCAACATACCAAAGGCTAGTTAACAAAACGTTTGAGGGTCAAATTGGGAGGAATATGGAGGTGTACATCAATGATATGTTGGTTAAAAGCGGCACGGATGAAGCCCACCTCACCGATCTGAGAGAAACCTGCGGAGAATAAATCTCAAGCTTAATCCGGAAAAATGCTCCTTCGGGGTCCGCTCAGGAAAATTTCTAGGTTTCTTCGTTAGCGAAAAAGGGATTGAAGCCGATCCCGTCCAACTTCAAGCTCTAATCAATATGACTCCACCCCGGAGTATTAAGGAAGTCCAGATCCTAACAGGGCGTCTGGCTGCCTTAAATCGGTTTATTTCTCGGTCATCTGATAAGTGCGCTCCCCTTTTTCAGGTTTTGAGACAAGCCAAAAATTTTGTGTGGACTCCCGAATGTAACGAAGCGTTTTTGGGAATTAAGCAATATCTGTCATCCCCGAACCTCTTGACAAAACCCGTCGCAGGCGAGACACTTTTCCTTTACGTTGCGGTTACTGACTTTGCGGTCAGTGCGGCTTTGATCAGCGAGTCGGGACCGGCTCCTACATCGGTTTACTTTGTGAGCAAAAGCCTTCTGGATGCGGAGACTCAATATTTGAAGTTGGAAAAAATGGCTCTCGCCCTGGTAACGACAGCGTGAAAAATGCGCCCATACTTTCAAGCCCACCCTATCATAGTCCGAACCTCGTTCCCACTCAAGTATATCCTCCAGCGACCAGACATGTCCGGGAGAATGTCCAAATGGTCGGTCGAGCTGGGCGATTTTGACATCGACTTCGAACCTCGGACAGCCATTAAAGGTCAAGTCCTGACTAATTTTTTAGTAGAATTCCATCCAGAACGACCTGATCAAGATGCGCCTTCCCAAGAAGCCGAACCGAACGAATGGACCGTCCGAACCGACGGGGGGACTAACGTCAGTGGTTGTGGAGCAGGGATACAAATAGTTACCCCATCGGGCATTAGCATGCACCAAACCGTCCGATTTGGTTTCCATACTTCGAACAATGAAGCTGAATACGAGGCTGCTCTGGCAGGGCTGCGGTTAGCACAGGTATGTGGGGCAAAGCGGGTACGCCTCATAAGCGATTCCCAACTTTTGATAACCCAAGCTTTGGGGAATGCGGAAGCTTGGAAAGAACATCTGGTACAATACCTAGAAGCACTCAGAGTGCTAGCCGCCTCTTTTGACAAAGTCACCTACGAACATGTCCCGAGAAGCGAAAACATAGCTGCAGATTCTTTGGCAACAATCTCCTGCTCCAGCAACTATCCTTGGGTGACCGAACAAGAAAGCCCGTCCATTATCAAACGTCACGAATTAGATAACCGACCTGAAATAGCCTGTCAGATCTCTTCGGTAACAATCTCAGATTGGCGACGTGACATTATCGCCTTCTTAGCTGAAGGTAAGTTGCCTAGCGATAACGCCTCGGCTCGGAAGGTACGCAACAAGGCTCGGGGCTACCTCCTTTTAGGCGATATACTCTACAAGAAATCCTTCAGCCGCCCCCTGCTCTGATGCTTAGGGGTCCATGAGTCACAAATAATTGTATCCGAGCTGCACGATGGTGAGGGTGCAGCACATTGCGGTTACAAAGCCTTAATCAGAAGGATTCTTCTCGCGGGGTTCTATTGGCCAACGATAACGAAAAATGCACGACAAATAGTCAAAACCTGCGATACATGTCAACGATTCGCAAATGCGATAAACGTTCCCGCAGCTCCTCTAGAGTCTATATCCGAAGGTCTACCCTTTGACCGATGGGGAATCGACCTTGTCGGACCACTACCAATGGCATCGGGGGGAAGACAGACGATCGTCGTGGCAGTAGACTATTTTTACAAGCGGGTCGAAGCCGAACCTTTATCCGCTACCAAGACCAAAGATATCATCAAATTTATCTGGTCTAACATATGTTGTCGGTTCGGTGTACCACAGAGGTTGACTATGGATAACGGACCACAGTTCGACATCGGGGAAATGAAGGCTTTCTGCACCACTCATAAGATCAGGCAATGTTTCTCTGCTCCTTTCCATCCTCAAGCAAAGGGGCAGGTCGAAGTAACCAACCGGACCATTTTGGACGGCCTCATAAAAAACCTTGAAGGAAAGGCCGGAAAATGGCCCGACTACCTACAAGAAGTACTATGGGCTTACCGAACCACCCCCCGGACGGCTACCCAGGAATCACCTTATGCTTTGGTGTACGGTATGGACGCGGTTACCCCTGCGGAAACCATTTTTCCATCTTTCAGGGTCGGTACCTATGAGGAGGAAATGAACGACGACAACAGACGACTCGAGCTCGATCTTATAGAAGAGAAGCGCAATCGCGCCCAGTTGAACTCTTTGCACTATGAGACCCTGATGAGAAGTCGATACGCTTCTAAAGTACGTCGTCGGGAATTTAAGGTCGGTGACAAGGTTTTGAGGCATGTCTTTCTTCACACCAAAGACAAAAGCCTCGGCAAGCTCGCCCCAAATTGGGAAGGACCATACGAAGTCGTGGAAAAAATCAAGAGCGGAACATACCGCCTGCAAAACAGGCTCGGGCACCTATTGAGGCTGCCGTGGAATATTGAACATCTGAAATTGTACTTAGAATAGTGGTAAAATAGTTGTAATTTGTTCGACATGGTCTGTAAAAACTTATTGGTCGGGGATGCACTCTTTCCTACCTCGGTGGCGCGAGAAGGTTTTAACGAGGCATCATAAACACCCGACCACCTGATTGAATTAATCAAAATTTTCTTTTGCCTTCCAAATTTTGAAGTGTTACGAACTTGATCAGCTGACGAGCTGGTCAGCGTCTGTTCCTACTGATAATTAATGGATCTACGTGTTTTCATTTCCCCGACCCTATGGAAAATGTTTCAATGATACGTTGATCTACAGAACCTTAAGGGGTTTTCAGTTTTTATAACTGATCTACATATATAATTTTCCCGACCATTTGGGAAAAGTTTCAATATTACATTGATCTACAGAACCTTAAGGGGTTTTTCAGTTTTTACAGCTGATCTACACATATAATTTTCCCGACCATTTGGGAAAGGTTTCAATATTACATTGATCTACAGAACCTTAGGGGGTTTTTCGGTTTTTACAGCTGATCTACACATATAATTTTCCCGACCCTTTGGGAAAAGTTTCAATGTTACATTGATCTACAGAACCTTAATGGGTTTTTCAGCACTTACAGCTGATCTACATTATCAATTTTCCCAGCTTTTTGCATAAGCAGCGATATTACATGTTTTTCTTTTTCCGACCCTATCGAAAGTTTCACAAATAGCGCGGATCAGACCCTACTTTGGTTTTTCACAAAAACACTTTGGTTTACCTAAGTAAAAACATCCGCCAATTATAGTAAGAAACAAGGATTGCATACTCGCATAAAATATCGAAATGTTCACAGGAAATAATGTCAGTGGACCCCCCGCCCCCCAAAGATATTACAAACAACAAGAAAAAAAAAACAACAAATAAACAAAAACTGCCAGCCGATCACTCGCCATTCTCCTCCTCGGATTCCGTCTCGTCCGAGGAGTCCTCACAAACAACTCCCTCAGGACGGTCCGCCTCGGGTACATCTTGCCACATCGCACCAAGTTGAAGGGTCGGGAAGCGGTTATGGAACGAAAGCAGATAGGCGGCCTTAGCATCGGCCACCTCTTTGTCCGCCCACTTCTTACACTTATCCGCAAAAGCGGTGTTCGAAGCCTTCAGCTTTTGGACCTCCTGAGTTAGAGTGGCAGCATGATCTTCCCCGGCCTTTTTCGTCTCCTCCGAGATACGAATAGCCTCTGCAGCCCGCCCCTCTGCCACTTCCTGTGCGGTCTTGGCACTCTGCACCGCCTCCTTTAAACGAGTGATTTCAGCCTCCGCGCCCGCTAGCTTTTGGCCCAGCTCGGCCGCCCTAAGCTCTTTCAGGGCCACGGGCACAAGCAGGTTGTACAAAGACAAGGCCAGTCCATCTGATCCGTGCAGCGGGAAAGTGTGCGGCGACCCAAGCATCGTTAGCACCGGGTACTGAGGACCGCTGGAGGAGGCTGCGGCTGGATCCGATGCGTTGGGAGGGTCGACCTCATCCGGAATCACCACTACCGGATCCATTGGCGATTTCCCTTTAACCCCACCGAACTGATCAAACAGCTCCGGTACAGTGGGATTGTCCGCCCCAGCAACGACCCCGCTCTCTTTGGCCAGCTTTGGCTTCTTCATCTTGGCCCCTTCAGCGTCGGTGCGGTTCTTCCTCTTAGGCACCGGAGGCTGGGCCTGGTTAGACGTGCCACCCTCAACATCATTCGCCGCTATCAGACTCGCTCCCTCCCCACCGGCTGCATTGTTCCCCCCGACCTCGTCATCCGACTTTGGGCGCTTGCTAGGCGCCTTGTTGCGTTTCGGGAGGTACAACTGATATCCAGGAGCGTCGGTTTTAGCAATAATATCCTCCAGACTGGGGGGCTCCCGCAGTTGCTCAATGGTCAGTATTTCCAACGAGCAACGCCAGAGGTTACTCTTGAGCAAGTTGGTGTCCTTGAAGGTCCGATGCATCGCTCGACCCCACTGCTTCTTCGAAAAATCCTTCAACACTTGGAAAGTGTCTTCAGCAGCTTTTGAGAAGTCTTTAGCCCTTGCAAAAACTCCTTCGATACTGCACGGAGGGTCGGTATTAAACAAAAAAAAAAGAAAAAAAAAAGAGCGGTACCGTCATGGACCTAAGAGCGAAGCAGTTGTCTCTTATTCTCCGGGGTATAAGGAAGACCGTTTTTCCAGCACCCGCTCAGAAACACGAACCGGTGCTTCCAACCTTTATCCCCCTCCAAGAAGTCGTTAACTATCTTCCACTTGTTTCCCAAGGAAGAGTAGAAGAACGGAGATTTAGGAGCCTTGGACAGACCTGACATAGAGATATATTCGTCCATAGGCATAACCCGACCTGAAAGACGGGAAGCCATTATGCAGGACATTAAAGTGTACCAGGCATTCGGCGTCAGCTGCGATGGGCAGATCCGGAGGGTGCGGAAGTAAAGCGCGATCTCGGGATCTAAGGGGAAGCGAAGACCCCAATTGAATAGCTCGGTAAACACCACAATTTCCCGAGATCGGACGTGAACAGGAGTTTCCCCAGGGACCGGGAACCGAACCATGACGCAGTCAGGAATTCCCCAACGGATCAGCAGATCCTTGTGCTCGGACTCGGGGAAGTAGAGGTACTTTCCTTCGTAGAGAGAAACGACGTCCTTTGAAGGAAGCCAGGGGAAATAAGTGGTGGTGATTGCGGCCTCAACTTCTTCGGGCAGAGGATCGTCTGAAGGGTTAGCAGCACTCCCAACAGCGGCAATGCTGACCTCCGCGGGTGCAACATCCACCTCTGATTCTCCCAAATCGGGGTTCAGAGCTTGGTCAGAGCTTCGGGCTGTAGCAGCGTTCGAATCCGATGATCGCACCCGAGAGGTAGAGGGTTGAGCCGTATTCCCTGAATGAGCCCGATGAGCCGCATCCAATTCCTCTGGCGTCAGCCGACGCTTAGGCAGACCTAAAAAAGTTACGGTAGTGTTAGTACCGGTCCGGTACCCTCGAATTGAGGGAGTAAGCTGAACCATTTCAAGATAGTTACCTCCTGCGGGAGATGTAGGGGGACTGTTTTCGCCCATGGTCAAGAACTTAGTTTTGCGAACGCGTCGGGGCGGGAACGGAGGCGACGGAACGTACGAATTGACAGACGATGGGGTCGGATTCTCCAACCGAACTGTAGGGGAACGAGAGGAGCTGCTGTTGGAAGAAAGGACAACAGTTTCCGGAGATAGGCTAATCTCGGGAGACAGAGAGCCAGGAGGTTCGGGCAGTAGGAAGGATTCATCAGGGATCGGGGTAGCTAAAACGGGGTCGTGAGGATGCGGGACAGGAGTAAAGGGTTTGGAATTGGATCCCCAAATCAAGCCAGCGCGTCGGTATTCTTCGGCTCGGTCTCTGATGCTAGCCCACTCTTTGAAACTCCACACAGGCTTTTTCTTTTGCTTGGCTGGTGTTTGCTTCGGGTGTCTGGGTTTCATAAAACAAACATTCCCTCTCTAGAAATGATATGACAGCACTTTCCCTCTCTAGAAATGATCTGACAACACTTTCTCTCTCTAGAATGCCTCTGAGAGAAATCAAGAATTGTGGAGTATTTATAAGCGACGTTGAATGATCGGGGAATACCAATCGACAAAAGCACAGCGGGAAGACGAAGAGTCTCCCTAAAAAACTAGTCTGGCAAGGACGCATCCCGTAAACAGGTGACACGTGTTGACCACCTTCTGACGAAGGCTTGCCTAGGCTAGCCCCTTCGAACCGACTGATAAGATGGGCTTTCTCAACTTGATCCACCGCGAAGAGCCGGCCCGTCACAGTGGGGCCAGGGGTAGAAGCTCAAGAAAACGCGGGAACCGACCTGGTCAGAACTATGAACATCGGGCAAGAAAAATCTAACAAAACCTGAGTATTGCCTTCGGGTACAGTTAATTAAAAAGCGTTGCGGGAGTGTCATCAAATACCCGTGGGACAGATCGGGATAGACAACGTCGTGAAACGTCTGACGCTTTTGGGAAAAATATAATTCGTCCAAAGATAAGCCGTTGGCCCGAAGCACAGGAGACTGCGGACGATAGGTGTAGGCTCGGCTGTGAGTCTCCGCTCCTAATACTCCCGAAGACTAGGGGGCTACTGATGAGGGTAGAATTTGCCGATATAAATAATGAGGATTTAATTGTGAATAAAAGATACTTGGTGTAGTTATTAATGTATTTAAGATCTCTCGGGGACCAATTTGTAAACACGGTATTTACTAAGGGGCCTCATTAAGTATGTAAACAGCCCACTAAGAATCTTAGCGGATCCACCTTATTTTAGTATAAAAGGTGACCCACTTTCTTGGTAGGTGGAACATGGAATATTATTCTATTACATTCTCTTTCTCTCTTTTTACACTTTCTCTCTCTAGTCACATCAAACACAAGATGCGAAATATTCTTCCAAACATGTATTGACACATCAATAATAAATGTTGGAGTTTACAATGTTGGGCTTCAATAAAAAAATATAAGTACTGGGTTTAGGAATTTCATAATCCTAAACCCTAATAAAAATATATATATATATATATATAAAAGTTAATTCTAAATGAGAGATTGGTTGTTGCTCGCTAAAATATATTAGATGCCATTATAAATATATTTTTAGATAATAGATGGCAACTATTATTGGAAGAATTAGTTGTGTTCTACTCATTTTAATTTTAAATACAGAAATTATATACTTAGCACTAGATGCAAACCAACGTACAAATATAATCGACTCAATAGATGAGACAATATTTTTTAAATAATAGATGTGAAATTAATGCTCGCGATATAAAATATATATTTTAAATGATAGGTGCGTTAAATGGTAGGTGCGAATACATTGCGAGATTGGATTCGATGTTTTAGATTTATTAAATGAGTCAATATAAAATATGATCTACCATGCTATATGAGTCCATATAAAATATAGTTTTAGATTATAAATGCCAAACCTGGTTCGATTTATATCAAGACCGGCTGTTACATTATATTGTTCAAAATGATAAATGCGAGATTGTGTTATATTTTTTAAATAATAGATTCAAAATTAATAATACCTGCGAATGCAATGAAACAAAAAAAAGCATCTAAATAAAATAAAAAGACCTAAATGCTGGACCAGGTTGAAATTTGTAGGTATTAACCGTAAAACCTTTTTATGTGGCAAGTCACCCAATAATAAAATTAATATAATAAATAGAGCAGAAAAAACAATTTATATATCTATTCAATTGCCGACGTATAGTCTTAACTTAAGACTAGAGTCTTTCCAAAGAGGAGCCTGATTAGTTATTAGTAGCCTAGTAGGGGTGTTGTCAATCGGTTCGGATTTTGATGGAACCGGACCATCTAAATATATTGGTTCGGACCGCGGTTAATTTTGTTTGTTTAAAATCTATTATAACGATCTTATTATTTGGTTCTATAGAGTTATCTATCTACTTTATTGGTTGGGACCACCGGCTAAGTTTTTTTTTTTTTGGTGTGAGAAACATTAAATAAAGTAAAAATTGTTCATACAAATACCTAGGGCATACCCCGAGGAAATACAATCGATAAAAGAGGGTCGAATAAACAAGGCTACAACTGAAAATAGATGAGGTAGATAGCTACTAAGATAAGATAACGAAGGAGAGCTACAAAAGACTAAGCACATCATAGGGAATCCACAGCAACTAGGGAACACATGAGTCGCCTGACAGGAACAAAGGAGGTCATCATGCTTAGAAGACTAAGAGGCTGAGAGCTCCAAGAGTATTACAGTCCATAGTCCTGGCTCCCGTCCATACAGAGGATACCTGAAACAAAAGTAAGGACTAAGTTAAGTTTAAGTATGAGTTACATCGGCCAACCTATCTTGGTACCATAGAATCTATATCGGAGGTCCGATAAGATATGGGAAGATATTGAGGAAGCCAAGGCCGGAGGGGATCCAAATATTCTTGAATTCCTCTCTTTCCAAACGTGGTAAATGATCGCGTTGAAACAAGTTCTCCAAATACAATGATTACTAGAATTTGACCATTTTGACGCCTCAATAATCCAAGATTGCCAGCACGTGGGACGGAAAGGAAATCCAAGCTTATGACTGGAATTAGCCCAGATACTCTGGGTGAAACTACATTCATAGAGAAGATGAGATGTAGATTCCAGACCAAAGTTGCAGAGGGAACATCCAGTAGGGGTGTTAAGACCCCAACTGAGGAGCTTGTCTCTGGTGGCAAGCTTTCCCTGAATAGCGAGCCAAGTAATAAAGGAATGGCGCGGAATGTTAAATTTATTCCATACTAACCCCGCCCATCCCACTTCTGGGACAGGCATCCGAATAGCATTGTACGTGTCTTTTATAGTGAACGAGGTGCATCCTTCCTTCGCCGTCCAATAGGGAACGTCTCTAGAGAGGGAGGAAGGTTGGGGAAGAGAAAGGATGAGTTTATGGATTTCATCAAGATGGTCCCGACTTCGAGCTCGCGCCGATCTCAGGTTTGCAGGCCAGTTCCATTCTCCATTGCAGATTATGTCAGAAACGGAAAGATTGATACCCAGGCGAGAGTCACTGATGATGTCTGAGCCGTAATGTGAAGCAAGGGATGAGGAGAGGAGCCAAGGATCGTGCCAGAAAGAAGTGTTCAGTCCATTTCCAATAGCTACCCTGTACAAATTACGAGCCACAGGACGAAGGCGAAGTATTTTCCTCCATATCCAGGAGGAAGAAGAACTAATAGAAACATCCCAAAAGCTTTTATTTTTAATTTTTTCAGATTTAATCCAATCACACCAGATCGATTGATTCTTATTACTGACTATTGACCAAAGATGCTTAAGGACGGCCGCCTGATTCCAGATTTTTAAATCTAGAATCCCAAGGCCGCCCTCTTTATAGGGAGTGGAAACTGTGGACCAGGCAACTTTAGCCCCATGAATTTTCATAGAAGATCCAGACCAAAGGAAGCGACGGAGATATTGGCTTAATTCTTTAATAATTCTAGCAGGAAGGATAAAGATCGAAGACCAATATACCTGACTCGCAAATAAGACAGATTTGATTAATTGGAGTCTACCCGCATACGAGAGATGCTTGGTAGTCCAAGAATCAATGCGAGAGGTAATTTTGTGCAAGAGGGGACGACAGTCAGAATGATTAAGTCTACCAGTGATGAGAGGGACTCCCAAATATTTTACTGGGAGGGAGCCTTCAGGGAAATTCAAGATAGACATAAGCGCCAGACGAAGGTGGTGGTCAATACCAGAGAAAAAGATTTGACTTTTCGTAGGATTGACTCTGAGGCCGGAAAGAGAGTAGAAATCATCCAGAGGTGTTTCTAAGTTTCGAATAGATAACATTATATTATAATAAAAATAAAAATAAAAATAAAAATAATCAACGGTTTTATTGTTCGGTTCAGGTCTATCATCGATACTTTATTATAATAATAAATCAAACTCAGCGGTGTTTTTAGTAGTAAAATAAGATCACACACCCCAACTTATAATATAAGATTATAAAAACACAAAATCCGAAATTACCACACCACAACATCATATTCTTTAATTACATAAAAAGCAACAAAACAAACGAAAACCGAAACACACACACAAGTTATTTCTATTTTAAGAAAATAAAAGCTAGCTAGTAGTAGTAGACAGTAAACATCTTACAAATTTGTCTACATCTCTACTTTAAACCCTAGCAGTTCCAACTCCTCCTGTACCGACACCACCGCCTTTGTGCATTGGATCACCCCCAACCCCGCCACCCATACCGTAATCGTTGTCTCTGTACCCAGGTCCATATTTGCTGCTAAAAACTCCGGCATGAAGTAACAAAAGGTAAAGCAGCTCCGTAAAAGCTAGAATTATTATGAAAGCTTCTAGTACCCTTAGCCTCCATCCTCTCCATCCTCCTATGTTTATCTCTTTACAAGCCAACCTGAAATAAAAAAACACTATATCAAATTCAATCAACCTAGCTATAATATAAATACTTAAATAGATAGATCATAGCGCGCGCTATGCCTGACTTAGCAAAAAAACTCCGTACCCAAACGCTAAGGCGGTGACTGCCCAAGCCACCATGGAAGACGACGCCGCCGCAGCAAGACTATCATTTCTCCAAAACCGGATATGGTTTGCTCCGGCTAGTTTTGAGACTACACCCAGAACTCCAGCCAGCATCGAGAAGGTAAGAAAGAAAAATGTCGCACCGTTTCCTCCAAAACCTATTATAAAATATTAATTCATCAAGCTATATAGTAATATATAGTTGATTAGTAGTAGTAGTAGTAGAACTTACTAGGGTGATTAGTTTGGCCATTGATGAATCTGTTAAGACACCAGCTAGCGAAACCCAGAACAATGAGATACATAACCAAGTTCAAGAACAACAATGGTGCTGCTACGTTTCTTCCAACTGTTTGTGCCATCTTTTCTTCTTCAAAATAAAATGTTTCTCTTCTTCTTGAATCACTCTGCGTTTTTTTCGATTATGATAGATTTTGTTTACGGAGTGAGTCTATAAATAGCAAGGCGATGTTACACGTGTAACGAAACTGGGTTTGCATGGTTTACAGGTGTAGGACACATGTCGGGTTCTAGTTTAGAGTGTTTTTTTAAGTTTTAGATGGTGACGGTGCACAAATATACCACCGTTGGGTTATCCATTCAGAGTCATAGCGCATTAACTTCTGTGTATTAGATAATGTTGGAATTTATTTATTATTTATTCTCTGCTGCAATCTAGGATAGCTATCGGTTGTTGTTTCTATCTACGAGACTACAAGTGTTATTGATAACTTAAGATCTCATCTTCTTTGTCCGAACATAGAGATATATATTTTAAATCTGAATTTAGTTACGTCGTATTTTTACCGTCGGTCAAACGTACTCAATAATTATGATTTGTAGTTCATTCACTTGAAGGGGAAAATTATTATTTTCATTGAAATGTTATTATTTTGATGATGTAATATAAAATAAAAATTAATACATAATTTTATTTTATTTATTTATATTTTTAAATTTATCTTTTTTACTCGTTTATTTAAATTCTAAATTCCTACTCCGGTTTATATTTTAAATTTCAAGAACCGAGCTCTAAACTTTTAAAAGGTTACAATTGACATAAAAAGAAATAAAATAATAAAATAAAGCAATTATTGAAGCCAAAAAATTGTTAACCACAATACTGACAAAATATATTAGTTTTGTGTTATAACACGTACATTAAAAATTTGAGTTCAAAATTGGGAAAGTGCGAATTAGATTACCCTTCGGAATTTGAAGTTATTTAAAAAAATATAATTATAATAGCTTGTCTCAAATTACGCCGTTGAAATTAAAAGTTATTTAAAATACATAATCATAATAGCTCGTTTGAAAATTAAGTGTTTCAAAAGAGTAATGAACCCTTGAAATTAGATATTAACATCTTCACATTAACCTATTTAATCCTCTAACGTTAACAATCGGGCAGAAGATGCTGGACAAAGCTGCTGGAACTCCTACAAAATAAGTTATTTTTTTGTGTGAAAAAAATATTAAATATAAATAAAAAATGTTCTAGATATCTAAGGTATACTTTGAAGCGATACATCCGACCAAAACAGAAGGTCGATAATAAAAACTAGATGATGACAAGAGATGACGGGAGAAAAAGTTGAAAAAACAAACAATTCAAAACTAATCTAAAGAAAGTGAGAGTCTACATAATAAAAAAACAAGCTGATCCAAATGAGACAATCTAGCAGGAGCCTAACGCAAGAAGCACAACATTCACAAAAAGGAGGACCTGCAATACAAAAATAAGTCAGTAAAGTGGATGTTAAAGATGCCAACTAATCTTGGTATCATAGAGTCTAAAGCTAAGATCTGAGAAGGTTCGTTTAGACACTAGGGAAGAAATGACAGGAGAGGATCTAAAAACTCTAGAATTCCTCTCCCGCCAAACGTGATACGTAACTGCACCAAAGCAAGTGCGCCAAACATGACAATTACGAGATTGAGACCAGTTTGACGCCACACACAACTAAAAGAGCCAACAACCGGCAGTAAAACGGAAACCCGAGATAGAGCTAAAAAATGAATCCATAAACTCTTGGTGAAACTACAATCAAAGAGGATATGACTGATAGTTTCAGGAACAGAGTAGCACAAGACCCAGTCAAGAGGGGTATTGTAACCCCAACACCGAAGCGTGTCCTGAGTGGAAATCTTGCCAAGAATGGCCAGCCATAAAATGAAAGAGTGACGATGAATGTTAAATTTATTTCAGACTAACTCAGCCCACTTCACTTTGGGGGCAGGCGGCCGAATGGCCAAATATGGGTCTTTGATAGTGAAGTTTGAATAACTAGCCTTCACATTCCAAAATGGTACATCCATGAAATTAATGTTAGGAGGAGGAAGAGAGAGAATGAGGTTTTGAATCTCCCGAATGTTGAGGCGATTCCTAGCACTAGTTGATCTAATATTGGCAAGCCAATTCCATTGGCCATCAAGAATGATGTCAGAGACCAATAGTGTTTTACCAGGTCTGGAGTCAGTAATGATACTGGCTCCATAGTGGTCAAGCAAGGAGGTGGAGAGGAGTCAAGAGTCGAACTAGAAGGAGCTACACGAGCCATTAGTAACAACAACCCTGAAAAACTTACTAACAATAGGACAAAGACGTAAAATCTTCCTCCAAATCCAGGAAAGAGAGGAGCTAAAATCGAGATCCCAAAAATTATTGTTTTTAATTTTTTCAGAGTGAATCCAGGCACTCCAGATATAATGATTGTTATTACTAATGATAGACCAAACGTGCTTAAGGACAGCCGCCTGATTCCAGATTTTGAGGTCAAGAATCCCAAGGCCGCCCTCTTTCAAGGGAGCAGTAACGTTGGACCAAGCCACTTTAGCCCTGTGAATTTTCATGGCAAGGCAAGACCAAAGAAAACGACTGAGAAGTTGAGAGAATTCTTTGAGGATTCTAGAAAGGAGGATAAAAATAAAAGACCAATATACTTGTCTAACAAAGAGAACAGATTTAATGAGTTGCAATCTACCAGCATATGAAAGATGCTTATAAGTTCAAGAGTTAATCCTAGAGCTAATTTATGAAGAAGAGGCCGACAGTCCGAATGAGAAAGGTGGCCCGTGAGAAGGGGGACACCCAGGTATTTAATCGGGAGAGAGCCTTCTATAAATCTCAAAATGGAAAGAAGCTCAATACGATAGGAAGGGTTGATTCCATAAAAAAAACAAGACTTTTGGAGGGGCTGACTTTGAGACCCGCAAGGGAGAAGAACTCATCAAGACTATCCTTAATGAGAATGAGAGATCTGACATCACCGTGACAAAAAATCATAAGATCGTCTGCAAAGTAGAGATTCGTTATTTTAAGCTTATGACATTTCTAGTGAAACTAGAAATTCCTGTCACAACGTTTCTCTTTCAGGATGCTGGAAAAAACTTGGATAACAAGGACAAAGAGGAAGGGGGAGAGTGGGTCTCCTTGGCGGAGGCCTTTCTTACCGGGAAAGTTACCATGGGGATCGCCATTGATAATAACAGAGTAAGAAGTAGAAAGATGCAATTGATGATCCATATAATCATCTTTTCAGGAAATTACATAGCTACAAGAATATCAAGGATGAGGTGCCAACAAACATTATCGAAGGCTTTCGCTAGATCAATTTTAAGAGTGATCCTTTTACCGTTGCTATTAGAGTGATACCTCTCAGATGCTCTTGAGATAGGAGAATATTATCAGAAATATTCATGCCCGTAACAAAAGTTGATTGAGACTTATCAATCAGGTACGGGGACGAATCTTTGATTCGGTTAGCTAAGATTTTAGAGATGATCTTATAGAAAATATTGTATAGAGCAATAAGGCAGAAGTCAGCAGCCATCTAAGGACAATATTGTTTAGGAATGAGAGCGATGGAGGTGGCATGCCAAGAGGAATCATAAGAACCCGAATGAAAGAAATCTAGTACCCCATTGCAAATATTATTACCCACAGTATTCCAAGTGATCTTGAAAAAACTGGAATTAAATCTATCGGGTCCCGAAACTTTAGTGCTATCAATGCTAAAAAGGGTGGACCTGATCTCCTCGCGACTGACCTCACGAATTATAGAGATCTTATTCGACTTATTAAAATTGGTAGTAAGCACAGAGGAGACTTTCTCAAGACCCGGGTAACCGGGAGAGTGTCTAGTGCCAAGTAGGTCCTTGAATAATTAACAGAGACCAAAGAGACACTAGCAGAATTGGAGACAAAGACACATCGGTCATTATTGATAGATATAAT
Organism: Limnanthes douglasii subsp. nivea; assembly: GCA_036936605.1. Lineage (NCBI taxonomy): Eukaryota > Viridiplantae > Streptophyta > Magnoliopsida > Brassicales > Limnanthaceae > Limnanthes > Limnanthes douglasii. The sequence goes on from JAUPFV010000001.1 coordinate 34,164,087, forward strand.
TTTATTACAGAAAATGCGGGTTTTAATACTATTGTGAACGAATTTGGAATTTCGGTCACCAAGCTTAATCCAGTTTTCTCTAGATTTTTGCTTGAGGAAGAATTCTTCCGCGAGACTGAGGAAAATGAAGGAGGATGAAGCCTCGATCTCATTAGCAACACAATCAGGATTTAAGGTATCCTGTGCCAGACGAGATTGGGCAAGAAAAAGGTTATTTTGGGCTATAGACGCTCTAGAAGTAATATCACTACACTACTTACGATTCAGACAGACAAGCTCATGCTGGAGACGACTGAGCTTTTGGGAAACAAGGTTCATCGTAAAAGCATTAGTGGGTAGATTCGAGTTGTTTGAGATAATATTTTTATAAAGAGGGTGAGATTTCCACATGTTAAAAAATTTAAAGGGCTTTTACGCTTTTGACTAGGGTTGCCAAGGTTAAGAGTGACCGTGGTATAGTCGGACGTATGAAGGAACCCAAAATAGGCAAAGGACATTAGGAAAAGATTATCCCAATTGCGGTCAACGAGGATACAGTCAATTTTGGAAATGACAAAGTGAGAAGGCTGCTTGTTAATCCATGTGTTGGGAATATGAGGGCTTGGTCCACATATTCTACCTCCCTATATAAGTAGGGAAAAACACGATCTCAACACTAGTATGATATTGTCCGCTTTGGCGCCCGAAGGCCCGCACAACTTTTGTTTTGGTCCACTTCCAAAAGTCCTCATACTAGTTGAGATATGCTCTTACTTATATACCACTGATTCTTCCCATGTCTAACCGATGTGGGATGTGGGACTGTGGTCACCACCCTAACAAATCTTCTTCTCGAACAAAGTACCACTTTAGCCTCCTCTCAATTGACTTCTATCCATCCACTCTAATCAGGTTGGCAGTCTACCTGACGTCTAAAGGCACTACAGATGTTACTGCTCACCTCATATTAAATCACTCTGTCTTGTTCCTTAGCGACACTCCCCACTCCAATCAAGTACCACCGCTTGATGAGCCACGGGCACTCCAAACTATGATCTCTAGAGCAGATCACATTGAGCATGGCGTCTAACTTCTTCATGTTTGACCTCTGAGAATTTCACCAACATCACGTTTCGTCTGGGCCTGACGCTCTAATACCACATGTTGGGAATATGGAGGCTCGATTTACATATTTCGCCTCCGTAAATAAGTAAGAACAACACGATCTCAACACTAGTATGATATTATCCGCTTTGGCGCCCGAAAGCCCGCACAGATTTGAGTTTGATCCACTTCCAAAAGGCCTCATACTAGTTGAGATATATTTTTACTTATATACCGTTGATCCTTCCCATGTCTAAGCGATGTGGGATGTGAGACTTTAGTCACCACCCTAACACCATGTAAAGGGGAAGCCAGTGGAGCGCAAGTCACTAAGCTCATAGTGATAACAAGAGTCATTGAAATCATCAATAGCAGAGGACTAATTAGCAGAAGAACCCATACATTCCTCACGGATACGGATAATCTTAAAATCCTCTAGGGAGACCCAAGGGATATCAGTATCAAGGGAAGCAATGGTTTTAAGGTCGTTCCAAAGCAGAACACGGTCCTGAGCATCCTTTACTTTTGGTTTGTACAAGAATATATCTCACATATTTGATGATTTCTGATGAGAGTAGGTTTGAGAGTTATTGAAAAACAAGAGTGAATTTTGGTTTAATTGCTTGGGATTTTCTCACGATTGATAGTATATTTTAGTTCAATTGACACAACTGTTTAAAGAAGTAAGAAATGATGGTTTAAAATAAGTATTTAAAAGTGTGTGATTAGGGTTAAAGTTAGATAAATAAAAGATAGTAAAAGTTAAATCAATTAAATAAAAAATAAGGTATAAATAGAGTATGTACAATAAAGGTAAATTAGTATTTTTTTTTATAAAGTAAATAATATAATTACATGTACACTAAATAAAAATATTTTTGGATCCCATTAATTGTATTAGTTTGGGATTGGTATGGGACAACGGTAGATAAGTTTGAATGCGTAGTTCGAGAGATGATACAAGTACATCATGTGTGATTAACTATTATAGTTGAGCCAAAATTAAGTGGTCACAATTCTAGTGAGATCATCAATAATTTTGGTAAGACATGCTCAATAAGGGTAGAGACGAAAACGTTTAAAAGTGGAATTTGGCTTATTTAGAATGATTCAGACATTGATTTCTAAATCTTATACGATGATCAACAAGCCATCAATATTGAAGTGTCTAAGAATGGGTGTGAATCGTGGATTTTCTCTGCAGTGTATGTTAGGATCCAAACTACTAAATATGGGGAATTATGGAAGGCACTTAGGTCAATTTTCAAGGTTTTCAGACTCTGTAGATTGTGGCGCATGACTTCCATCAAGTGGGAAAAAAGAAGATAATAAAATAAGGGTCTATGGGATTACGATTAGGATTGAAATTTTTGAAGAATAACATCATGAGTGTGGGTTGATGGACTTAAATTTCAAAGGGGTGAGGTTCACATGGTCTGATTCTTGAAATTCGGATCAACGGATAATGACGCATCTAGATAGAGCGTATGAAAATACGATGTAATATACTCTCTTTTTATATACGAGGGAATTTATTTAGATTGGGCGCATTCAACCACACTTATCAAGCTTACAAGAGTTAGTCCTACAGTTTGAGGTCTTAAACGCTTCAAATTTGAGTGAGTTTGGTGTTTTAACAATAAATTTTAGGATTTTATTTGGAAAAAGTGGGACACATCCATGTCTCCCTTAGGAGAAACATTATCCTACATTTAAGGTCACATCTGATTGTGGAATGATAAGGTGTTTTGTGATATTCACCGATGATAGGTATTACTTCTTGCGAATTCTGGGAATTTAACTCTCGCTTCAAAGGCGTACAATTCTTCCCCTTTCAGACTTGTTAAAAAGTTAAGGAAGGGTTATATGAACGTTCTAGAAGAGAGGGAAATATTATGGTTTGAACGTTCGAGAGTAATGGATAAGGTCTGTGAGCGTAACACGCAATTTTACCACCTCTCAACCATATGAAAAGAAAAAAACTAAGAACTACAAGTTTGTGAAATGATCAAGGCAAGTGGACTTCAGATCTGCCCGAGTTCAAAGGTTCGTTAGATCATTTTTTGAGAAATTATATTTTATTGATGTCGAGTTTGTTGGTCTGTTTTCTCTTCTAAATATTAATCATACCGGGAAAATCGAGTCTGAACATCTAGCTAGGGAGTTTTTGGATGAAGAGATTCATGAGGTCGTGCTCCGACCAAATCTGTCAAAAGCTCCATGATTTGGCGGTATGTATACTACGGTTGGCTTGGATATTTTTTAGATGATCTATAAATAAATTGGAAGGAGAAATCCCTAAATGACTTAATGGTACGATTGTTCATTTGACTCCTAAAGTTCCTGACCGGTATAAAGTCAATTAGTTATGCCCAATGAACTTGATTAATATTCTGGTAATATTTATTATATTAGTAATGGTTAATAAATTGTGACCCTTAATAAGATAAACTGAGGAGAACCAACAAAGAAAACCAAAATTGTAATAAAACAGAGACACAATAAAATCAACAAAACAAATATTATAAAAAATTGTAAAGAAAATGATGGCAACTTACCCTTTGAAACTGAAACTCAACAGCAATACGAATATACTTTTTCACGACCAGGCTTCCAATTTACAAAGAAAAATAATATCTTTCCATGTTTTATTATAGGCTGGGAGGTCACAAATGGTAGTTTTTTTATCTTTCAGTGTGATACTATTGAAATATTATCAATAAAAAATAAATGTTGATACAACATTTGCGATAAGTGAGTAGGTATAGAGAAAGTGGAAATGTAAGGCCCCGACCAAACAAATAAAAGAAGAATGAAACCTCGCATTCATGACTATGGAGTGGATTTTCCGGATTAGGGAACAAAATATCTATATTTTTGGGATTTTTCCAATGAGTGAGCTGCTTTTGAACGATCATTGTTATGAATATAGAGATACAGATGACCTTCGGTACTTTTTATTGAAAGATAATTTAACGAATCATTCTTAATTTTTTATTTACTTCTGAAATTAGATAAATTAGTTCTCATGATACCTCACATTGAAGATATACTCGTACTGTGAAGAATGAAAAGAGCAAGAGAAACAGTTTGAATCAGAGCATGAATCTTAAGAGATTTTATTTCTTTACTCTAACCTTCTTGACTTGGTGAATATTTTTTTCAATTGCTTCCTTCTCAAAAGGACTAAAAGATAAATCCCCAAATGAACAACTATCGTGATTGTTCTAACTATCTAACCAATATTTACCTTTTTTCTTGCACATTTATAAGAAGAATAGTTAAATACACTATAAAAATAAAATCAAAGCCTTGTTTATGAGAAGATAATACCTATAATTATATATAATACAAAGCTTCTTTTAAGATTAAAGTTAGAAATATAAACTTCGACGAATTCTAAGTAGTGTTTTAGACAGTTAAAGTTAGTAATTCTTTGATACTTGCGACTATGAGGCTACCTAAAAAGGTGTAAAGAATATGGCCCATCATTTTATGGCCCAACAGCCATATAAAGTTGTGTTATTCATGTATATCCTTGATATGGGGCTTCAGTTTATTTTATTTCATGATTTTATAAAGTTCTTTAAGGACACTCAAATCTGCTTTAGCCAGCTCCTGCCAAACTTTTGAAGAATATTGATGACTGCTATGATTCTTTCTCAAAGGATGTACCAACACTTCAGTATGAGAAAATTCTTGACCATGAACACAATCGTTGGGAAAAATCTCAATCTCTAGTTCTACTTCATGATGAATAAGAAGGACAAAATTAGTAATCTTCTCTCGCATTTGGAAGTTAAGAAGTGCAAGGTTTGGAAGAAGAAGTCGTCTTCGACAAAAAAGAGATTCATTTGAAAGAGCAGAAGTTGATATGCTCTTGCACTTTCAAAGAGTGAGTTATCTATCTTGCTACTTATTTTTGTGGTGAGATTATTGTTGGATATGATTAGTATTTGCAACTAGGTCTCTTATTTATGTAAATCTTTGTAAGATAAGTATTGATTGAAAAACAAACACCATACACTGAAGTGTATTACGCTGAGTTGGCAAGGGAGGCTTTCCAATGACAAGTATTCGTGCAAATACTTTTTGTGTCTTATAACGTTATAGCCAACGACTTATGGACAAAAGTTGTTATCATTGAGTGATTTTTTGTTTAGATATCAGCCATGAGTCAAAGAAGATGAAAAATAGACTTTTCTAAAGAAAATTTCCAAAGTTATTGTTTGCTCTAGAAATACAAAATGATATGATGTTTTGGGAAGGAAGGTTGTACTCAAGCGATCTTCTAATCTGAAGGTTGCTTTAAATCACGTGGTGGTGAAAACTGAGCGAATCGAAGGTTTTAAGTCGATAAATTCATACAATAAAGTTGAGAAGAGAAACCGGAGGGGTATGACTGAAAGTTAATAGCATGATGTATCCCATCATAAATATGCCAAAATGTTTGATATTGGGTCTAGAGGCAGAAGGGCTGCTAAAGTCAAGCAAAACATATTGATCAGAACCACAAGGTTGTAGTGGTAGTTTTCCCTTCTTTTAAAGCTTTAACTTCTAAGAACCTTTCTGTGAAGGATTTGGATGGTATACCTGTTGTGCCAGGATCTCAAATAAGAAGCAGAATGGTGTAGAAAAGACGATAACTTGCATGATACTGAAATATCAGTTCATTCTCATGAGGTGAATGTAGTGGAGAGCTATGTCAATTAACCGATCAACCGTATTTTTGTGACTGCAGAATTGCCAAACCAAACTAAAAATAGTGGCGATGGGTTTGCTTCATTGAATATAAGTTGATATATACAGCGACGGAGCTAACCATGATTAGTGCATGTCCTCTTGCTCCAAACAAATGGGTTTTGATTGCTGAAGGGGTCCCCATTCATTAAGTTAACTTTATGTATGTTAAGAAAAAGGAAAATCTCCCTTTGTTAAGGTACAAATCCAAATAGATTTCAAAGTGATAAAGAAGAAGGCTAACAAGCTAAATTAGTGATTGACTTTTATAAATTGATGCTTGAAGAAGCCAAGGATGTGATACACAAAGCAAACTTGTACTATAGCTTCATGAGGGGGAGCCCGATATCAATTTAGATACATTGTGGAACTCTGTTCCTTAAAAGGAGAGAATCAAGATGCGTGAGTGGTATAGTTCAAAAACATTAGCCTCTTATAGCTTTGAAAAAAGATGGTTACCGAGTATATGAGCAGATTATGGAGGCTAAGAGAGAAGAGTTTCTCTGATTTTCCAAAGAAGATGGTGCCCAAGGGAATGGTATTGGGCCAATAATTATGCCTCCTAGGCAAGTAATATTTCTTCCCGCTTCCAATGAAATCGTAGATGTTGTTGTGGAAAATAATGTGGTTGTAAGAACAATCGAACGAGGAGTTTTGGTCGGTTAATATGGTCTTAACCCCTTGTTGACTTTGTGTAACATTTGTTTTACTTTCGTAATATTGTATCATGTCTTAGGGAAAATTTTGTGAAGCAAAGCCCTCATGGTTGGGGTATTTTTTGTTATCGTATAAACATAGTGAAATTTATCACATTCCATTTTGTTGACTTGTGCTTATATTTCTTTTGTCTTTTGTTATTAGAGAAAATACTATGTTTTTTAGTGTTGTTTCAATTCCAATTGGAATTATCAGTTCCAAAAGACCGAGACTAGAATAGGGATTACGTGGGATCTTCATTTTAATTATGTTGAGAAATAAGAAAAATCGATGTATTTTAATTTTTTTTTATGAAAGATGCATGACTCCCTTAAAGTTAATCATCATATTTTATTAGTTTGATTGAGGGGTACGTCGACTCTCTAAAGTACTTATATTATTATTATTGTTAAATTGGAGACGTGGCTGAAGCTCACTTAAGTGTTAAAGATGATCTCTAGTCTTACAAGTTTACTCTTACTTTGATATGTGTGAAGTCTAAAGCTCTCCAAAAGAGGCTGAAAACTAAGTTTGGACTTATCCTTAGTCAATTTTGACTTTGTTTGTAATGAGACTCAGAGCTCTTTAAAGGGTTGAAAACTATATTGAGGCTTATCCTTTTTTATTGTAGTTGAGTTGAAAGTCGAAGCTCTTCACATGGATTGAATGCTACATTCATACATATTATTTGCTTTGTTTCACGAGCCATACCAAAGCAATATAGGTTGTGCAGATTACCCTTAGGCATCCAAATTTTTTATTTGTATATCAATGTGGTTTGTTTCCTCGTAACACAATAAAATAAAATGGGACACATGTAAAGGAAAGAATAAAAATTTATTAAACAAAAGTTCGTCCTTAAAACCTTTTATCACCAACAGGGCATGGGCAACTACACCCCATGTATCATAATGTTTTTACATATACGATAATATAATCAAGAGTATAAGCTTATGGAAGGTGATAGAACTTTAAATGCTTGATATTCCAAGGCTTTTGAATCAGTTTTTCGTTGACATCCAGTAATTTGTATATGTATGGATTTACTTTGATGTTAATGGTGCAAAGCCCTTCCCAATTGAGGGTCGTCTTTCCAAGAATTTTTTATCATTGGTATGGAGAAATATTTTTCATAAAAACTTTTCCCTTCCCTCAAAGCTTCTAAAACCAACCTTGGATTTATATATTTGTTACGCACTATAATTTTTAAAACTCTAACTGAAGGTGCGCTTTAACTTTTTTTTCTTTGATGATGTCGAGTTTGGAACTCTCTACTTCCCTCCTTGTATGTTGAAATATGGTATGAAGGCATAATCATTTCAGTTAGTATGACTACTTTAATATCGCACACTAAGGCGAAAGGTGTTTCTCATATGGTCGAACGTGTGTAGTTATGTATGAACGAATTACGTTTTGCATGAAGTCTGACTAATTGCATACGATACCCTCTAGCATCGTTTTTATGACATCAGATATGGTCATGTTGGTCACCTCCCTATGGTCATTTACTTGAGGATGGAGAAGAGAAAATTTGTTTAATACCTCGTGTGCCACAACCTTGTGAGCTTTTTGTTTAGGAATTGAGTCACATTTTCTGTTGTGATGACTCATGGTATACCGCATCCGCAACGAAAGTTGGAGCGTATAAAGTTTATAACTTACTTGGTCGTGATGTTGACTAATGAAGCTAATTTCATACATGCTAAAGAAGCCTAGTCATCAATAACTGCATTTTCCGCTCTTGGTACTTGTTTAAAAGTAACAACATTAAATAAGGATGTCTAGCACCAAAGCTCATTTAGGTACGAAATGATTTATTTATTTATTTTAAATTTTACATGATCAAGTTCTTGATGACCCACCAATTATAAGTCTATAACTAGTCGTACACGCCTTGCTCCATAGATATTGGCCAGTAGCAAGCCTGCAGTCACAACCACATATTATGTTTTGTTATTGGAAGCTGGGAAGCCAAGCTTGATGAATTTTGTCATGATATCTCTTGTAAGGGATATAAGCTAGATTCATATCCCGAGCCTTGGTTATTTCTTTATCCATCTGTTCAAACTTTCTAGGTTGCTTCATCATTCTTCTTGATAGGTATATGTCTTTCAGACTAGAACTCTGCTAAGAATTCCACCAAGTCTTGGGATTTTATCTTCATTTATATTTTGAATTGGATATTGTAGTTAATCTGGCCAAAACGATTGGCTTGTGTAATATAATCCTCAAATGGAAGGATGTTGGGACGATTATAGTCTGAGCTTGGAAGTACAATCTCATCTTTCGAGCTGCGACCATCAACTATAGGGCCAACTTATAAAACTACAAGTATTGAACTTCTGTATTGAGTAAAGATTTACTTATATAGTATATCACCTTGGACTCCTTTCATTTCTCTCAGAATAGCACGATGCTTACAATGTAGTATGAGAACCTTAAGTAAGATTTAATGACTCTCCCTACTTTGGATTGGTTAGTACTTTTGGTGAGGCGAGAAATTTATTAATGTTTTGAAACACATCTTTGTAGGGAAAAGTTGAATGAAACTTTTTTGTTCATCGCAAGAATTGGAAATAAATGTTGGAGTATATCTAAAGATGTTGAAATGAATCTGTTCAATTGCACCAATATCCCTACCAGTATTTGTACTTCCTTTGTGTTACGTAGGGATTCCGTGACAACTAGGTTGGAGAGTTATCTATAACCTACTTTGATGCCATTTTATGACCATGATCCTAAGTAATTTTCCTAACCAAATACCAAAAATACACTTTTTCATATTAAGCTTAAGATTGACTTGCCTGAGATTGTCAAAGATTTTGGTCAATTCATCCAAATGATCCTCTTCTTGAATGCTGATAATGAGCATATCATTAATAGATGGTTGTAAGTTCCAGCTAAGCTATGTGACTAATACCTTTTTGATAAGGCGTTTTGATATGTAGATCCGTCATGCATCAGCCCAAAAGGCATCACCTTGTAGTATCCTCATAAAAGTTATGTGATTTTGATTATCCTCATGTAACTGTATTTGATTGTATCTAAAACATGTGTCCATAAATAACAACGTCTTAAACTCAAAAGGTACATATATGAGTTGATTGGTTATGTGCATAGGGAAAAGATCATTTGAACAAGCTTTGTTTAGGTTCGTGAAATTGATGCACATTCTTCACTTCTCGTTATTATTTTTGCCAATACTTAGTCGATTGTCCATACTTGGTAGTGAGAGTCCCAAATATGACCTACGGTGGCTTCCATATATTGTTAAGAGTAAGACCATCAACCGAAAATTATTGTTGATGGTTAATTTATGGTATGTGACCTCAGTGACATCATGGGTATTCAAAAAGAACATGTCTAGATTACGTTGTAAAAAACAAAGTATTTCGTACCTTAGTTCGGTTGGTAAGTTACGAACCATCAGTAACATTTTTTTTCCTTCCATGCGGATATATTTGACTTCTCCTATAGTAACTATAAGGCAAGGTCTCTCTTGGATCATTCATATCATAGATAAAGACCTGATCTTCTGGTAGTTGTTATATTTAAGACGAGGGAAGATGCAAGTATTCTTTAAAAGTCTTTTGGTTCCCCTTGATCACTCATAATTTATCGTTGATCGAGTATCGAAGATATTGATAAACTGTAGAGAATGAAACATGTATTTTATCCAGCCATGATATGCCTAAAATTATATTGTAGAAGAATGAGGTTTCCACTATAATGAACAAGCATCGAACCATCTTTCAAAACTTTTCTCTTCCAAGAGAGACATCTAAAATGAGTTCTTCTAATACATTGATATTTATACCAGTGAAGCCAATCAAGACTTTTTGAAATATAATCAGGATTGGAGCACCCTTCATGTTATCATGTATACCTTTTTAAATGATGTTGGCGGAGCTTCTGGTGTCAATTATGACTCGGCTGGTCGATAATCCTACCAATATTATTGTGATTAGAACGACATCTTTATGAGGTGTCGCGACTCCTAAAAAATTATCATTGTTGAATCCTGTCATTTGGTATGAATATCGATAAAATTTCATGAGGTATGACCTTGGCGTGGGACTTTTAGACCGTTTACATGTCGCCTCTTTGAATTTTTAGTAATTCTAAAGAAGGGACCGCAACCGATAATGACTCTGACGGTTTGTCTACTAGGATTCAGGTCGAGATACTTCTCTACTTCTAGTTCTAAGATTGCATTATTAGGAGAGGATCTCGTTCAACTGATGCATGTTTTGGTTCATATTTGTTCCTATTTGTAACGAACTCTCAGAGATTTTCTCACTTTCTCTTTCTAGGAATTGCACTGAAAGAAGCTGATGTATGAAGGCTTGAGTCGTGTATGATAGATGATACTCGTATTTTCTATTCCCTCGAGGGTCCCTCCAGAAACAAATTTGATATTCCTGATGATTACTAACACTATGTTCATATTAGTGAGAGGAGTCTTTTGTGCAGTGATCATTTGATGCCAAAGTTAGGGCACTAGCATTCTTCCCACCTTTACCTTCTATGTTGCTAAGGTATTAAAGATCCATTGCGAGAATGATATCACATATGGTGTATCCATTTGGCTCATTTGTCTTTGTCAAATTACATGTGACTTTTATCTCCACGAGATTGTCTTTTTCACTCGATTTTCCACTATATCCTTCGACTATGGTTGGCCCCGTTTACATCAGAGTACTTATCATGGCCTAACCTTTCTCTGATCCAGCGTACCAGAATGGGTGGCGCCTATTCCAAGATTTTCAGGTGTTATGTGGTATCTAGGGTATTTATCATACAATCCGGTAGTTTACCTCTTTTTGTTCTCTTAATTAAACAAAAAAAACTCATTTCTAACACTTCAAAAAAGATCTTGTTGTGGTAAGAGGAATGGCTCAGTCCAATGAAAAATAGAAGTATGGTTTCTTTTTTATGAGTGATTATTGGTCGTATTTCTCTAGTGGTCGTGTTTTCTCCACCTTTGCCATGCCTGGTATATGTCGAGACATGGGTTTTTATCCTTGGTTTATTTCTCTCGTACCCGTTGGTGTGATTTATTTCTGGCTGAGGGTAATCTGGTAAAGTGTTTAAAAAGTGTTTTGTGTTTAGTATGTAGAGTAAAGAGATAATTAAGCTTCCTACTAGTATTAAATTCTGATCACCCTCATTTTTGAAAGTAGTTGGGGTATTTATACTTAATTACTGACCCATTGGCTTATTGGGTCGGGTTGTGAAACCGGGTCGAGTTTAAAGACCCATTAATCATATAGTTTTACATTGATTAGCAAGTAGCTTAGTTAAAAGTTAATACATTTTTCATGTTCGGATATTTGGTGTAGTAGTATAGTCTGAATTGCCATTTGGATTTATTTATGGCATAGTGACTGAAAACTCCGAACTCATCAGTAGTCCATTTTAGGTCTTGCAAAAGGTATTTGGAAGAGCTAAAACTCAAAAAATTAATACCAACTTTGTCCAATCTGCTTGTGTTGTTCGAACTGCAAAAATTTCTCTTCACAAGTGACCCTGTTCAAACTTTATCAGAACTGATTTCTCATTTCAGAATTCTAAGAGTTTTTCTTGAATCGTGGGATACGTATCAAGATCTAGTTCGACCTCCCAGCCGTTTTTCTCCTAGATTTTCGCACCCATTATGCTTAGAAAGTTACCTAGGTTTCAATTTTTCACACATTCTGCAGCCTTTAATTGTTGCGAAAATTCGATCCATCTTCTCCTAGGTAACTGCTACTTTTACTGTTATATATAAACCTCTGTACTGTCTCATTGTCTTCCACAATCAAATTTTCTTAGAGAGAAAGCTCATTTTATCTTTAAACTTATTCTTGAGACATATATGCTCACAACTAGAAACGCCTTAGTTAAAGGAGGTTGGTTGAACTTGTCTAAACTAGAGAGAGCACATAAAGTAGCGAGGGATGAACAAATTGTTGCTGGTCTTCCCGCTTCTCCAAGCGAGAAAGGTAATCAGCCAAACCAGAACGACAATCAGGGGGTCGTCTTCTTCAAAAAACCCTAGAATTAGATACTTCCATTCACAACAAGCCTTTCGCCTCTCCCATCTGGTTCCTCGGTCCAAGAATACCAAGACCATTTACCCAAAGAAAAGGCCGTTTCCAGTGTCAGAAAACCCTCACCGTTTATTGCAATGGGATTGGACACAGAAAAATCACTAGATAAGCTAACTCCTCGCATGGTTACACGTCAATCCAAAACCAAATCCACACCCACATCTTTAAAACCCTCCAGTTCGAAGGTAACAAAGGTTGTTTCACAAGTTAAAACATCCAACAGCAACCTCCACCAGATACCAGAATATCAGAAGTGTCATCTGCAAAACCTTCTGAACAACCATTTACAAAGCCAACCAAACAACCACCATCAAAGAAGTCAGAGCAGCCTCCTTAAAAACATTTAAACAGCCTTCCACAGTGATGGAAGAGAATATAGAGGACACTATAGAGGAATCCCCTTTCGAGACTGAGGCGTCCGGTCAAACAGGGGATACAACCTCAGACTGGAAAGTCAAAACCAAAATGGGCATGACTCATTTGGATGATCTTCCGGAGAGTTTGGAGGGCAAAGTGGGTCCTTGTTTTAAGAAGGTGAGTGTCAAATACTTGATAACCCTTCAGTATATCAACTATGTGTATACCCACACAACTGAGTTGGGTAGGATCTGCATTAAATGGGGGATCCCAGAGTCAGTAAAGGTGAAGATCCGTGTTACTCCGGAGACCCCAATGGACTGTAAGTTGAATGAGGTGGTTTTCTACACCGAAGTACTGAACTGGAGACTTCAGTTCCCCTTGGATTCAGAGATTGTCATATATTTTCATCTGATCAAGTTATGTCCTAGCCAACTGAGCCTCAATGCTTGGTACACCCTCATAGCTTGCATCATGGCGTCCAGGCTATCTAAGATTCCACTCCCGATGGAGCAGTTTGCTGCTGTGGCAAGCTTATACAAGAATCATCAAATTACAACATGTGGAATAACTTTAAAGTGGTGGATGACCTCCTGGAGTCCAAAAAACCTTAGAGGACGCAGTTCCTCTTCCTCAATGAGACTTGGGAGAATGGTAGGAAAATCAAGGCTGATACAAACCCAAGCCTTCTAACCAGTCGCTGGAAGAGCACTGGTGAGTTCTTCTTATCATTTTCTTTTATTTTTTAAGTTATAATTTTTCTATTTTGACTAACTGGCATTCCTTCTCAGTTCTTCTGAAGGAGTTTTTGGGCTATTTGGAGGCGGGGCAGAATACTTGTGCCAAGCTAAACTCTTGGGCTTCGAAGAGCCGGGAGAATGCCTTCCACAATTGCTTTAAGTCAGACAATTTTGTAAGGTATCACCTGTGGAACACCACAAGCAGAAAAGATCATACATGGGAAGAGTTAACCACCCCTTCCCCTGCTGATGTGATCCTGAAGAGGACAAAAGCTAAAGATACCAAGTTTTATCTACCTTCCAGGGCCAAAGCCCCTAGCAAAATGAAGAATAAGAAGAAGAAGGCCACAACAGACTGAGCTCAAACAAATATAGAGGAGACCAGTTCGGAGAACCAGAGAGGCATCAATGCGACTTTGCTAAAAGTAGTGGAGGTAACTGTAAAGGAAGCCGGAGGGTCAAATAATCCACTAAGGCCTCCTAAGAAAGACAAGAAACGCAAGGTCAGCAGGGATGAGAAGGCTACCAAGAAAACGAAGGTCACTCTGGGAGCAGAGATAATCCTTCGCCCAACAAAATTCCCTCCCCCATCTCTTGCCGACCCCACCTTACAGGAGGAAATCCCAACAGATTTCTAGTCCGGACAGGTTGCTGGCGAGGGCAATGATGAGGTGGACCTTGAAGCCTTTCAATACATTAGTATATACTTTAATGACCTGGTGAAAGACGATTTTGCAGGTCCTTATCGTCCTTCCAGCTCCTCCAACATAGTAACTTATAATTATAAATCCTTCTCTATATCCGAAGAACAAGACACCTTGAGCCATGTCCTCCTAGGCTACATCCGACCAGTACTCGACCTGGAGAGACAGGTAAATACTCAAACAGGCATCATTAATTCTCTAACCACTAACAAGAAAAACTTGTCAGATAATCGTTTTAGTGCTTAACAAAGCATAGAGGTGCTGAAGAATGAAAAATAAGATTTGACGGCCAATCTGATCGCACCGGAGGCGGCCAATACTGAGCTACAAACCCAATACTCCAATCTGGAGACCTCTTCTTCACAAAACCTCACATCTTTGAAGGAGAAATTGAAGACTAAGGATGATGTTATCCAAAACTTATCCAATAAAAAATCCAAGTTGGAGAGCAATGTTCAAGAGAAGATTGAAGAGAAGGAAGACCTAGAACGCCAACAAAAATAAGCAGTTGCCGATGGTATAGAGAAGTGTGTCAATGGTGTGATGATGGGATCAAATCCGATATGGTGTTGCTGTTTCATGAGACCTTTCCTAAGAAGACCCTTAGTCCCTTATGGAAATATATGGAGTATGAGGACATCCCATTCCATACTCTTGCAGATGGCGACAAGCAGAATTACACCAGAGGAATAGATTCGACAACTAATGATAATAAAGGAACGGGTAAGAGTTCAAGTGTTGAACTCAAAATTCCCAAGAAAGATTGTGGTGAAGAAAAATACGAAGGGAACAAGCCCTAAGGTTTTATTATGTAATTATTAGTTTTTGAAATACTAAAGTCCTTGGATGGCCAAAAAATTTATTTGTACTACTGGTCGGTTTGAATACGATCGGGCTTAATTATTCAATTTCCGTTTTATTTAATACTTTGTTTAAATCTTTCATGGCTAATGTTTAAGTAGCCCTTAGAATTTCAGAAGTGTTGAATCGAGAGTATACAATATCTCCGATCACATGCGTTTAATAATCGTGACCAAGTATTTAAACATATCTGATCTACTCAAGAAAACTTGAGAGCTGGGGTGTTGAATAAGCAGTTTATATTCGAATTGAATTGGAACAAAATCACACAAGATTTTTGAAGAAGGCATAGTGTATTATTGAAAAAATCCAGACACCTCATTAAAACCTCCCCGTGCCACGAGGGTAGGAAAGAGTATGCCTCATAATATTTATATTGGTATTTAACAAGTAAATATTTACAAGAGAACTTTATTCTAAATATAAGTTGAGATGCTCAACATTCCATGGATGCTTTAGTGTTCTTCCTTCTTTATCTTGGAGTCTATATGTCCCCGGTTTAACCTTTTCATAGATCACATAAGGGCCTTACCAGTTCAGAGTCAGTTTACCGAACTGTTTTTCCTTGGTATGCAAAAAAACTTTTCTTAAAAATTTATCCCTTGTTTGAAAATCTCTTCTTTTGAATTTGGAAGCAAACCTGCTCCTCATCAAGCCTTGGTAGTGTGTTGTTATCAAATGTGCTTTAACTATTTTTTCTTCTATTAAGCCCAACTGATTCCTAACTGCTACATCATTAGCTTGTTCGGAATAGTTTTGGACCCTATGTGATGGTAAAGTAGCCTCTATGGGAGTAATTGCATCCATCCCATATACCAAAGCAAAAGGAGATTCTTGTGTGGCAGCCCGATGAGTAGTTCGATAGGCCCACAATACTTCTTGTAAATAACTTGGCCATTTTCCTGCAGCTCCTTCCAAATTATTCTTTAATCCGGACAAGATGGTTCTATTTGCAACCTCAACTTGGCCATTTGCTTGAGGGTAGAAAGGAGAGGAAAAATAATGTTGAATGCCTCTAGAAGTATAGAAAGCTTCCATGTCTTTGTTATCAAACTGTGGCCCATTGTCTGTTATTATCTTCTGAGGAACCTCAGATCTACAGCATATGTTGGATATGATGAACTTAATAACGGCTTTCGAGGTGGTTTTAGCCAAAGGAGTTGCGTCTATCCATTTAGAGAAATAATCAATGGCAACTATTATAGTCTTTCACCCACCGGACGTCATAGGAAGAGGTTCAACTAAATCCATCCCCCACTTGGCAAAAGGTATTGGTTCAGAAATGAACTCCATAGGTACTGCTGGTACATGAATTTCATTCCCATATTTTTTACATGGATCGCATTTCTTCACTATTTCTTTAGCATCTGCCATTCTGGTTGACTAATAGTATCCGGCTAAAAAAACTCTTCGGGTCAGTGCCCTGTAACCACAATGTGATGAGCCTTCCCCATCATGTAATTAGGATAATACAACCTGGGATTCTTCAAACCCCAAACAACGTAGCAGAGGCCTGCAGAAAGATTTTTTTGTAAATAATTTCACTTATTATTAAGATACCACGAGCCTTGTACTTATTCTTTTTTCATAGCTTTATTTGAAGGCAATGTTCCATCAGAAATGTACTAAAGAAGAGTGTATCTCCAATCTTTAGGTTGAATAACAAGTATTCTCATATTTTCTTCATCTTCTTTCTTGTGATCTATCTGTATAGATGGACATTCTTGTACCAGAATCCAGGGGTAAGATTCAGAATAGGCTATTGTTGCCAATGAGTCTGCCAAAGTATTCTCCGATCTAGGAATATGCTCATAGCAAACACCTTTAAAGTTGGCTGCCACTTCTTTTAACATAAGCAAATACTTGATCAACTGTTCTTTCTTTGCTTTAGACTTCCCTTGAGCATGGTGGATGAGAAATTGAGAGTCACTCAGAAACCAGACTCTCTTAGCCCCACATAAAAGAGCTAGCTTAAGACCTGCTATGGCTGCTTCATACTCAGACTCATTGTTGGAGGCCCTGAATCCAAAATATATAGATTGATACATTTTATCACCATATGGGGAGGTTAAGCATATTCTAGCTCCATAACCCATAGTGCTTAATCCACCATCAGTTCAAACCAACGATTCCTTTTTGAAATCACTTTCTGAATCATGTCCGGAAGATCTGTCAACATGAAATTTCTACCAAGAAGTCAGCCACCGATTGAGCTTTAATTGTCGTTTGTGGGGCAAAGTCAATATCGTAATCACCCAATTCCACTGAAGACTTGGTCATTCTACTTGACATGTCAGCCTTTTGAAGTACATTTTTTAACAGGAAAGACGTTAGGACAACAATATAATGAGCTTGGAAGTATGGTCTCATTTTTCTTGCTACAATTACTAAGGCCAGTGCCAACTTCTCCAATCTCAAATATCTTCTTTCAGCATCCATTAAACTCTTACTGATGTAGTACACCGGACGAGGGTAATTGTCCATTTCCCTTACTAGGACAACACTTATTGCGCACTCTGACACAGCTATACACACAAAAAGATTTTCTCGTCGAACAGGTTTGAAAAGAGTTTTGGGTGAATACAAATGTTTCTTTATTTCAATAAAATCTTGGTCGCACTGTGGGGACCAATTGAAGTCGTTAGCATTTTCTCAATACTTGGAAAAATGGAGCGCACTTGTCTGATGAACTTGAAATAAACCTGTTCAGTGCAGCCAACCTACATGTGAGCCTTTGAACTTCTTTAACATTTCGAGGAGGGTCCATTGCTAATAAGGCATTAAGCTGATCTGGATCAGGCTGGATTCCTTTATCACTTATTATGTAGCCCAAAATATTTCCATATCGGACCCCAAACACACACTTTCCAGAATTTAACTTCAAATTCACAGTTCCTAAATTAGAAAATGTCTCTTGAAATCTTCCTCCAAAATTTTGACCATCATATCATTTATGTACACTTCCATGTTCCTGCCAATCTGGTTAGCAAAAGTTTTATTCACCAGCCTCTGATAAATGGCCCCAGCATTTTTCAACCCGAAGGGCATCACCTTGTAATAATAAAGACCTCTATCTGTGATGAAAGTAGTGTGATCTTGATCTTTCAGATCCACTTGTATCTGGATATATCCTGAGAAATCATCTATGAAGGACAATAGTTTGTTTCCAGATGTAGAATTCACCAACTGATCTATTTGGGGAACGGGATAGAGATCCTTAGGGCATGCCCTATTGAGGTCAGTGAAATAAATACACATATGCCACTTACCATTCTTTTTCTTGACTAACACAGGGTTGGCAGTCCACAAAAGGTACTGAGATTCTTTGATATGGCCCATCTTGGTTAACCGATCAACCATCTGAACAATCACATATACTTTTTCCTTGGAAAAATCTTTCCTCTTTTGTACAACGGGTGCAACATCACTCCAGATAGACAACTTGTGTGAAATAAAATTGGCTAGTACTCCACTTACATCACCATTGCACCATGCAAACACATGGTGATTATTCATAAAAAAAAAAAGATAACAATTTATGCTTCAATTATGACGCCAATCTGCAACCAATCTTAACAATCTTGCCCGCTGCGCGGGAGTGAGTTTCAACTTCTTCAATAGGTATTATAATACTGGGATCCTCTCTGGGATCATCAATTTTCACTCTCCTCAATGGAAGGCTTCATTAGCTGCTAATCTTTGTTAATCCGAACTGTTCCTAACGTTCTAGGACCAATAGCAGTTGCATAGCACTCTCTGGCTATCTTTTGACTACTCCGGACAATGCCTACTTGTCCTTAAACTGCATACTTTAAGAACTGATGAACTGTAGAAGCCACATCATTCATTTTGGAAAGCTATGACCTCCTAAAAATTTCATTGTACGACGTGGGGCAATCCACCGCAACAAATAGTACTCTCATTATTTTTTTAAAGGGCCCCTTGCCCAACAACACTTCCTCTTCGAACTCCCCAATTACATCTGCAGAACTCCTCGTGAATCCCACAATGGTTCTGTTTAAATATTGAATAACTGTCGGATTCCTCATTTGCTTATAGGAGCTTAAAAATAAGATGTTTTCCGAACTGCCCATATCAATCAGAATTCTGCGTATATCATTTCCCCCTATACAAGCCCTTATAACCACCGCATCCTCATGAGGTCCTGCAATCTCCCTTAGGTCGTCTTCATCAAAGACTATGAATGGGAATGGGGATTGGTACTGATAACAAGACATTCCACCTTCTAACTGAGTGGCCAAATTGTGGACATGCGTCTTTCTTGACGAAGTGGTAGGTGCAGTCACAATATTTCCTCAAAAAATGGCTAATAATTCGAAGAAGGTGATCAGTCCGGAAACTGTCTTAGTTTTCTCTATTATCACCCACATCTTGTTTTGATCTGGATCTGGTCTGTAGTGCTCCTGTTCTCTCTAGAGGATTGTAGTGCTGCCGGTTTTCGAAAGTACACTTAATTCTTGGTCTTATCATATATTGTGGCTACATTCTCCCCCAATTCAGCGAACCACTCAGGCTGGACCCAGGGACCCCTCTTACTTCTGGTTTGTTGGCTCTGGGTCTGGTTGGATTGATTCTATTTGGACCGGTTAGACCCTTGTCTGGTCTCCTTTGCCTTGTAACCGGATTGGTTAGTGGCCGGAGGAGCTGTTGTTGTAGTGGTGGACCTCACATGACGGTGCACCCTTATTTTCTTTGTTTCTTCTACATTGATTTGTTTTCCCACTTGGTTTAACAAACCACCCCAGTTCATAGCCTTCTTCCGAGTCACATAATCAGCTAAATCCCTAGGATTCAATCCTTTCCTAAGGGAAACAATTGTCACATGTTCAAAGCAATCTGCTAACCCATTTTTTGTGTTCACAAAACGACTTATGTAATCTTTCAAAGACTCATTTGGTTCCTGAGCGCAATGGATAATGGTGTCCCCATTACCATTTAGTTCCTTACTTCCAACAAATTTCCTTCGGAAGGAAACCCAAAATGTATCAAAATTTCTAATACACCTCTAAGGTAAACTGTTATACCATTTAAGAGCACCCCCCCCCCTAAAAATTTAGGAGAAAGCTATGCATAAAATCTTATCATCATCAAAGTTCATCATGAAGTTTTTGAATTGTTCCAGATGGTTGTCTGGATCTCGACTCCCATCATAATTTTCTATCTTGGAGCTATCTAATCTTTTTCGGAAGATGCCCGAAGATTATTTTTGCGGACAAAGGAGATTGCCCCCAGGTCTTACTGCGACTGAAAACAATATCTTCATTAGGAGTTGTAAAAATACCTGGTTCGAATTGGAAGGTAAAAGAATCAATCAACAATTGATTAACATGCTTGTGGGATGATCATTTAACCTGGTGCCTCTTGAGCCTACCATTCATGTCCATCTTCCTCGAGTATTTTTTGGTTAACCTTGTTTTTTTTCTAGATCTACCCTCATCACTGCTTGAAGACAACAATTCTTCAAGTTCTGCCTCATTTGAGGAACTACTGGAGGATTCAGATCCAGAACTTCCAACAGGCTTAGACCGGTGTGTTTTCTTTGAGCTGAGATGAGTCTTCAAATATTGCTCATTTTCCCCAGGATTTTCAGTGTGGTGAAGTGCTGACACTTTGGACTTCTCCTTGATACATTTCTTTGCTTGTTTTATGGCTTTTAACACATCTATTTCAACGCTCAACTGGTCTCGCTCCTCGACGGTGTACTCCTTATTTTCCTTTGCACCTTCCACCTCCGAGGGTGGAGTATTTTGCCCATTCAGATCCATCCGAACTGCTTTACTCGTTGGTTTTGAATGTAAAATTCAGGCACCATCGCTTCCCACTGTGGTCACCATTTTGGTGTGGTTTATTTCTGGCTGAGGGTAATCTGGTAAAGTGTTTAAAAAGTGTTTTGATAATTTTGTGGTGTTTTGTGTTTAGTGTGTAGAGTAGAGAGATAATTTAGCTGCCTACTAGTATTAAATTCTGATCACCCTCATTAATGAAAGTAGTTGAGGTATTTATACTTAATTACTGACCCATGGGGTTATTGGGTCGGGTTGTGAAACCGGGTCAAGTTTAAGGACCCATTAATCATATAGTTTTAAGTTGATTATCAAGTATCTTAGTCAAAGATTAATACATTTGTCCTGTTCGGATATTTGGTGTAGTAGTATAGTCCGAATTGCCCTTCAGATTTATTTGTGGCATAGTGACTGAAAACTACGAGCTCATCACTTGTTAACTAAATTCGTGTCCTTACTATTTTCAGCTAAACGCGTGAAATTTATTTATGAGGGAAACTTCCATGAACGATTCCTCCTCCATTTGTTTATTATTTTCAATAATTATGGTTTTGACACCGCATTTCCTCGATGTCATTTTATAAATATTTGTAATTCTAAAAACTTCTATAATTCTTGTGTTTAGACGGAAGGCTTCCACCTTTCCCAGACTACCAATCTCGTCGCCTCCCCAAATCATCCCCCAAATCGTCGTTGTTGGTCCTTTTGTTGATGCTCATCAACAAAACAGGGAGAGAGGAAATTTATATCGAGAGAAATACGTTGAGAGGACGAGGGCTATGTTAGAAAATTAGAATGCTACAGATACTTTTCAGATGGGTTAACGAGGAGTTTTGTTGGTTGTAGCGATCATGGAGGAGTATTTTTCCAATCACAAGGATGTTGTTCGAGTGAGGGAAGGATCAATTCTCGATAATATTTATTGCTTTGTTAGTCTTGAATTTTCATGCCTTAAAGAAAGCATGGTTTTCTTGAAAAAATCTAATAAATCTTATCAAGCAAGGGTTAAAAAGTTCAATGATGAAATGGTCAATGAGAATGTTGCTCATATGACTAATATCGAGAGGCTGAAACAAATTAAAAGTTTAATGGAGATGCATGCTGATGAGGTCGAGAGGTGGTGTTTATATTACATTCAACTTATCAAGAAGAAACAAGAGAAAGTGATGATTGCTTTTATGGATGTTTTCTTCAAACAGAATAAAACTATAGTTGTTCAAGCGATGCGCAAGCTTTATCCTGATGTGAACTTTGGTCTCATTTCGAGGAACTTATGTGCTATGATGTATCGTATTTTCTCAATGTACCATTTGTTTTCCTTGCTAGGACCTTTGAATTGTTTGACAGTGATGTTTGTTCTGATTCTGACAACACGACATCTCACCGTACTGCCTCTTTTACCCCTATTATTATTCTAGCCAAATTTCTGATGAACGACTAGCTGGGATCTTAGAAGGGTTAAATATATCCTGATACCTTGATATTAGCATGGAAGATACGTGGGCTTGTGCCGAACAACAATTGAATGAGCTTGAAGCTCAAGTTATTGGATTGTGCGTGGTTCATGTTGATATTGGCTCTTCTTACTCTGTTCCTCACAATATGTCATCTCGTGACAAAGGTAAAGCACGCAAACACCCCTTGGGTTGAGTTTCGAGGTATCTGATTGTGGGACATCTTTGTTATATGTTCCATTTTCCTAGCACTTGTAAATATATTTCTCGTTTTATGATACTTATATTTTGGGCGCGTGTGTAGCCTTCTTTTATTATAATATAAGTAATCTTCTTTATTTATAACATAAGTGTTGTTTTACCTATTTAATCAAGCTACATTCACTAAACTCTAGTAAGTAAATATTCGAGATATGTTATACCTTTTCTTGCATTTTGTATCTCCTTATGTCCCGTTGCTTAGTGTGCATGTACTCCCCCTACTTCATAGCAAGAGTTGGAGTTGTATATGTATATTTACATGCCTCAAGGAAAAACTTTAGTTATTTATTGTTCTAGGTTTATTTTTAGCGTAAGATTTTTTTCCCATTACTTCATTCTTTTGTTTAAGCTTGCCCCTACTCTACTGATTTACCAATTTATATATCATATAAGCTATCAACCTAGCTTATACTCGATGTTGGCCAAATAATGAGTTGGGGCCTGAACTTAAGTAAAAGAGAATACTTCATTTTTTTCCTTCGATGAATTATACAAAATTTATTGTACTTGGTAATAAAGATTATTCAATTATAAATAACAGAAATAAGAGAATAAATTAAATTAATAAACTTTGGGTCGATACAACGAGCTACAAAATTAGTTAGAGAAAGTCACGACATAAGATAAGTAAGATAACTTGTCTAGTTATTTTAACAATTTGGGGCCTCGCCCCCCTTCTCTTCCCCCCCCCCCTCTTTTTTAATTGCCCCGCACGATCCATACTCTGTCATCGACCATGTATTTCAGATGTTGGTGATAGATGGAGGAGACAAATTTGAAATCATGCAACCACAGTCTTCCAAGGATCATATTGTATGGTGTTAAAGTATCAAACATGACAAACTTAGTCAACTCGGTTTTGGCTCATCACTCTGATATGATTGATACCTCGAGCGTTATTGTTCCCAAAGGGAATTGTGGCCTGACTGTTGACACCCACCTTAAGGTGAAACATCAGTTACAATACGGTTTGGAATGACAGTTTTTTCATAGCCTAGTTGAACCACACATTAACCGATGCTGCCATATTTACCAGGATTCGTTATCAGCCGTGATCCAAAGGCCGTCATCGTGCAGATAGACAACTTCCTCAAGATCCTTATATGTGAATTAGATTGCATGAGTATATACCCCACGTGTATGTGCTCTAATCAGATCAACCCTTGGTATATCGATTGTTAAGGTCAACTCTCAGATGTAGCGCTTGTGGAAACTGTGCATACAACCCATTTTACTAGTGCCCCCATGGAGTCTGATGATGTAGGTCTTAGGCTTTATGCCCCCCACCTACTCTCCCTCGTGATGATCCTTTGGTCGACCTAGTTCTTCTCCCGTCCGTTTTCTTTGATCATGGGGAATACATGACGTGTTTCGAAGGCTTTGGGGACGCTCTTATTGACGTTTGGTGGATGACCTAACAAATTCTCCCAAATACCCTATTTTGATGAATTTTTGGATATTTGATTTCAGCACCCGACGCTCTTATGTGGCATGGTCGTGATCCCAGTGGTATTCACATCGCTTATTATAATTTCTGGTTGCTGGATGTGGGGACATCTTTCCGGGGTGCGCGAAAAGGTCGATTTTTTTAATCTAATCATAGATATATGCACTCAACACAGTCAGGAACGGGTTACGGGTCTTCTCATCCAGATGAAATCTTTTCCAAAACGGTCTAGGTGCGGGGGCCTCTTTGGGAAACGTCAATGATTTTTCCTTTCGTGGGGCATGTTCTTTTTCGTGCCTATTTTACGCGTTAGCCTCTTCGAGGTTGATATATTTTTGTGTTGGGTTGATAAGGCCGGCCATGGTCAAAGGCTCCATTTTCATGACCAAGTTGGTGAATGGAGACTTTCCGAGCAATGTTTGGCAAGCCGCGGATGATTTCAAATGATTGTGGTCAATCGCCTTTATGTTAAGTTTGGCATATCGGGAGATGAATTCCCTTAGTGTTTCACCTTGATTCATTTTGAGCTTCCATAAGTAAACAACTCTCCTTTTTATTTCCTTGTTAACATAAAAGCGGGCTATGAATAGTTTTCCTAGATGGAGGTATATGTGGATGTATCCTTGTGGAATATGGTACAACCATACTTGAACATCTCATTGGAGGCTAAGAGGGAATAAATGGTACATTACTACATCTTCAGATTAGATGTGCTCAATAAGTTGCTTTAATTATAACATGTGGTGCTCGAGATCGCTAGCGTCTGTAAAGTATTATAACTTTATTATTCCAAGATGGTGGGTGTTTCAATAAGGATCCTTAGGAAGCCTGACGAGTTCCGCATCCTCTCTAAGATCATGAAGGCCAAAAGGGCAGCCAATGTGTTGTCCCGTGATTATCGAACTACGACATTGGCCCGTACATCAAGGTTGTTTTTCTACTCATTGTTGGGTCTCTCTTCTTTCTAGATTCATTTTCTGATGGTCGACTTCCAATTGGTAGAAGGGATCTGAGCCTATTTTTGGGTAATCAGTTGTTGTGAGGTGGATTCGTTGCTTCTCTTGGGTCATGCCATTCTGGATATGAACCTAATGAGTCTCTCTTGAATGAGCAAGTGGGGGACACGGTCATCTAGTTGCCTCTTGAGCCACAAAAATACTCCTGACTACTTGTACAAGATCGCTCAGTTATTGAGTTAGGTCTTTGATTCTCTTATTGGTGAGAATGATGGTATCATCGTCCTCATCTTCAGTGTCTGAAGGAATGAAATTATGTCGTCCATGGGAATGACAGATGGGGACATAGTTTGTTCCTTATGTAGAGTGCAGCACCGATACTCTATGTCCGATAATGGATACTTTTCCCGACCTTAGATTCATAATGTGAAAAGTAAAAGTTTGATTTCTTGAGTAGATGTGGATGTTGGGTAATTTTGTTCCCGATAATGGAACCAAAATGATGGGGCAAAAATCACTTGGACTTATTAACTAGAAAAATCTGAAGAAATAAAGATCTGCAGTAAAAGATCGTATGAACTTGAAACGATTAAATGAAGAATACTTTTATATTATTTGTAATATGTATTATAAACCAATATTTTTTGTGGTTGCTACGTTTTTCTCTCTATCGCTCACCTACGTCACGAATGGTACATTAACTCAATATATAGTAGCTTCAATTCGTAGAGGTTATATGATGTTGGCTCCTCAATAGTGTAACATTTCTTGGCATTCCATACGTTTTTCCAAACGAAGGTACATCTTGTGGGCAGCCTTATCTTACAATATTAGAACATGCTTCTGTATGTTATCAAGCTTTTATACACTTTGACAACACTTGGGGGAGAGAGAAATGATAAAGGCTAAGTTTTTGTTGACTAATGATTATAGGGATGTCAAGCACATGCTCGCGCGCATTCACAAGTAACTCCTTTCAGACTACACTGAGGGACCGTATGAGGCTTGGCTAAGTCATGTAGGCTTCGGGAGAAGGATTCCTCCTCTTCAGGGAAAATTTTGGCTCGCTTGGTCTTAAGTGACTAGCTTGTTTGTTAAGGTTATCAGGCCAATCTTGCTTAGGTTGGCCTTAAGCGACTAGGTCATCACCGTAGTATACTACTCATTCAACATAGGAGTATTAGTATAGTGCAAAAATAAGTTTTACCTCTCATCTTGGCTTAGATCTAGAATCATTCAATTAAAATTATTGGTAACTTAAATTATTAAGATTAATATCAATATTAAAACAAAAATATAAAACTTAAATTAAAAAGTAAAATAAGAAGAAAAAAATCAATGAGGTATTTCTTACTCTCTTGTTTGTTATGATATGATAAATGATTTATTTCTTCCATTTAGTGCTCATTATTTATAAATTAAAATCTTATCTTTTTAAAAAAATCTTTAAGCTTAAAAGATTGGGATTTTATTCTTTGTATAAACAATGTATATTTAATTATTGATTTAAAACTAAAAGAATTTAGTTTCATTTTCTATCTCTTCTTTCCCATGACTGGGATTCTTGAATTTGATTTTTTTTGTTTCATTCCTTCAAATATCTGGGTTGTTATGCTTTTATACATTTTACCTTCATTTTCCAATTTATCTTATTTTTATTATGTTAAGCCAATAAATCTCTTAACTACCTATTAGATCCAAAATTAAACATAACGAGATCATTTTTTTTGCCCAAGAATAACCCTTGTAGCATAATTGTTTCTTATCAGTCCAAGAACAACCCCTATCGCATAGTTTTAGCATCGTACATCAATTGAATTGGAAAATCTCAATAGGGTGATACAATAATATATGGAGTGATTAGTTTAGATTATCTTGAGTTAAATACATTTAAACACTCTTTTAAAAAACATAAAATATGTTTCCTTCATTAATAAATTGCAAAGAAGTTTACATACTTTATAAATATATTTAATAAATGGTCTATAAAAACATGCATGGCCAAGAAATTTATGGAATCCTTTCACCCAAGTAGAATGGGGTATTTATTTTATAACCTTTAATTAACTTAATATACCTCGATTCTTTTTTACAATAAATATCAAAAAAATTATCAAAAAAATTATTCTTGCAAATTTTAATAGATTTTTCAGGGTAAAAAACACTGTTAATCCTCTATGTTTA
Source organism: Limnanthes douglasii subsp. nivea (assembly GCA_036936605.1). Classification (NCBI taxonomy): domain Eukaryota; kingdom Viridiplantae; phylum Streptophyta; class Magnoliopsida; order Brassicales; family Limnanthaceae; genus Limnanthes; species Limnanthes douglasii. The sequence continues at coordinate 34,191,466 of JAUPFV010000001.1, forward strand.
CCACTTGTATCAACATAGTACCTTTCGTTCACTTCTGCATAAAACGCATCCCCTTCGTTTTAAAATTTTGCAAATATAGTCCCCCCGCACATATAAACCATTTAAAATCTGACACGTGGTAATTAAATTCTAAATTTTGTATCACTTTTGGTCCGCAAATCTCATGTTTTATATCACTTTTGGTCCCCCAGAATATCCGGAGGGACTAATCGTGCAAATATCTAAGACGAAGGGGATGAGTTTTATGCAGAAGTGAACGAAATGAACTATGTTGATACAAGTGGTAAACATTGGGGACTAACAGTGCTTTTTAGCCGATTTTTCAACCATGTCTGAAAAGATGGACATTGTGCATCATTAGAATTTGACAGGATCGTTGCATCAACCAAACGACATATTATGATATGCAATAGTCTTGTATAGACAAGTGAAAATAGTATTATCTTGGTTTTCTGTTTAGCTAGAGATTTGATTGTTCCCAAAGTATCCGTCGAGGAAGTAATTTCAAGTATGACCGACTAATATTTCCAACATTATGTCAGTAAACAGAAGTGAGAAATGATCTTTTTGTGTTCCATCATTGTAAATTATATAATCAACACACACACTCCACCATGTGACCATTCTCGATGGTATCAAATTAATTATTATTCATTATTGATCACCGTCATTCCTCCTTTCTTTGGAACGATTTGTAGAAAACTTACTCATGTGTTGTCCAAAATAAGATAAACAACTCAAGCGTCTAACAATTGTAGCATCTCCTTAATGACTACTGCAAGCATTCCTAGATTCAACCGTCTTCATGCTTTCATTATAACCTTGAAAATTTCCTTCATCCATATATTTTATTCTCATATAGAAGGGTTTATCCCTTTGGTATCCGATATGGTCCACTCAATTGCTTTTTAAAATTATCTGAGCATCCATAGTAAAAAAAATCACTTGGATCACTCGAAGAGGCATTAATAATAATAGGAAAATTATTAGATTCTTTCGAATATACATACTACAAATAGGGCGGTAAAAGTTCTAATTCTAACTTAGGAACATTTATTTAGGTGATTTATTTTTTAGTTCTAAAATCCAAACATTCATAGGTTGATTGGCTAGATTGTTTATAATTTCAACACATTTTATAATCATTTCATTTTTTTATCTAATTTTTTATCTAGTCTAGCATAAACTAGTGATTTCTCTAAAGTTGAATGAAGAAATTGCATGCATGCATTTATCAACAAGTTCATCCACTGCATCAATAGAAAATCAAATACTAACATTTTTAGGAATTTTAATATTTCATATATGTTGAATTCTACATGGTCGTCTTCTACTCGAATGATAAATTTTCAAGACTCAATATCTACAATAGTTCTCGCAATAGCTAGAAAATATCTTCCTAAGAGAAGCTATACAAGTCTATTTTCACCATTTCTAAAATAATAAAATGTACCAGGAAAATAAACTTGGCAAACTTTACAAACACACCTTCATTTATTCCCTTAGGGTATATACATGATCAATCGACTAACTACAAAGAAAAATGATGGGTTTTATTCCTCATATGCCTAGATTTTTCCATAAATATATAACATCATATAATTGATACTAACATCTAAATCACATAAGAATCTTTCAAAAAAGATCCAATATTACAAGGTATAGTAAAAATTCTTGGACCGCGTAGTTTTGGTGGTAATTTGTTTAATATCATGGCACTACACTACTCCGTTAGCATCATTGTCTCGAAGTCTACAAAAAAACTTTGTTAGGGAGATTATACTTTAGAAAATTTTAGTGGTGATAAGGGGGGATTCCCCCGAGTGAATACGAGCACGAGCAAGAAAGGTAGACCGCGAGCTTCGGTTAAGACAAGAAATAAGAAAGAGGACGAGCTCTACAACGCCGTTGATCTCAAAGAGAATGTGAGAACGAGTTCGACGATATTGGGAGCTACGAGTTGATCGACCATATTAGGTACGCGCGATGAACAGACCAGGATTGAGTTCGAACTCAAAGAAGATAAGTTGATCACGTAATCAGTGAGCTCGAGCTCTGCACACCAGAATAGATCTGATCACGTGTAAGAAATGGCCCAGCTCGACTTAAAGTGCAGACCAGACAAGACGTTTCCTTATTTATTGTATAACGCACGTTTTGACTCTTAAGTCAAACCGTTTTAAGTAGTTGTTCTAAAATTACAGGAATAGTGACGTTAGTGAGTTAGTGAAGCATTAAGTGTAAACATGTGTAACTGCCCACTAACTCACAGCATTATAAATAGGGAGAACCTATCGATGAATAAGATGATCATTTTTTGCCTTATCTCTCTCTTGGCTAAAAACCTAAAGACTTAACTTTGGTAGAACTTATTATTCCCATAACAAATTTTGCGCCGTCTATGGGAACTTTCTAATCATCCACCATGGTAGTCACAAGGTCAGGAATCAAGATAGACAACCACGAAACAAGTGAAGCAACGATGCACAGGTAAAGAGCGACAATTCAACCAATTGGGCAAGGCGTCCTGTATTCCGGCCTTATAGCTTCTCAAGGGGGTAATCCCATGGCACCCCTAGAGAGCGGTTATGACGGAGGAGACACTGATCCAGCCCACCACTGTTCTTCGAGTATAAGTGCAATTGCATCAACCGACGGATGTAGCAGGGGCTCATAAAACTGTGGAAGCCATCCCAGCAGCCGATTCGGCGGTCCTCCAACTAGAGCAGAGAATCCTGAATCTCCAAGAGGAGAAATTGAAAATAGTGTTCGAGCGAGATGCAAGAAAACAAGCCATGCATGCCACTACGACAGGAATGAATGGAATTATTCATGCCCTCACAACTAAGATCAAAGCAAGGTGCATCAACCGTCTGGCCCGGAGGCAATTAAAGTTAACAAAACAGATCGGTCATCCAAGAGAAATGATAAGCAAAAAGGTGAGGGCGAGAGTGGGGACAATAACCGTAGCAAAGGTCCGCGAGAAGAGGCAAAACAAACGTCAACCAATCGAGCTCAGGAAAATGAGGATCTCCGCTACAACCAGGTCCACCTGAGATTGTCCGCCTACATACTTAAAGAATCACCATTCTCCGAGAATATTCTCGAAGCCCAGCTCTAGAGGAAGTTTCATCCTTTTAGAATGGAAGCGTATGATGGAACAGGAGACCCAGAAAGGCATTTGGATCAATTTAGAAACATGATGATGGCGTTGAACCCCAACGAAGCAATGTTGTGTTGAGCACTGTCAATGACCCTCAAAGGTAACGCAATGAATTAGTTCAGCAGCTTACCGAAAGGATCCATCTACGACTTTACCGGGTGATGGAAGGCGTTCAGGGAGAGGTTTGTTGGCAACAAAGAGCTAAAGCGCGAGCGAGATTCAATCATGGACCTTTACCAGCGACGAGGTGAGTCCCATAAGAGTTATGTTAGGAGATTTGTTCATGCTATGAATGTTTTACCAGATTTGGCCAAAAATATGGCGGTGGCCTCCTTGAAACGAGGGCTCGACCGAAAGGGTGATCTATATGCAGATCTCATCAAGTTCCCAACTAAGAACATGGGGGACCTGCTCGCCAGGGCAGATACGTTTATTAAAGTTGATGATGCGAGAAGAGGGGGGTCTCCCAAGCAATGTGGATCAGATTTCAAAGAAGGCAGAAAAAGGTTGAAAAGCAGCCTAGGCGGGATAATAGTACGCGACCTCAGCAGCTCGAGCAACCAAATATACACTTCACCCCATTTGACTGAAGTTATCTCAGTGATTTATGATCGAACAAGAGGGCACACAAAGTACCAAGCTCCGCGCATGATGAGCGCCCTAGGATTTAAATGATCTAACCGGTATTTTTGTGTATATCATAACGATCATGGGTATTCTACGGTTGAGTGCTGGAAATTAAGAGAAGAGATTCAACGCTTGATAGACAATGGTACGCTGATACAGTATATCAAACGATCTCATCCAGATTTCTGTGTGGAGCATTAAGTTTAAACATGTGTAATTGCCCACTAACTCACAATATTATAAATAAGGAGAACCTATCGATGAATAAGATGATCCTTTTTTGCCTTATCTCTTTCTCGACTAAACACCTAAAGACTTAACTTTGGTAGAACTTGTTATTCCCATGACAAATTTGGCGCCGTCTGTGAGAACTTTCTAATCATCCACCATGGTAGTCACAAGGTCAGGAATCAAGATAGACAACTAGGAAACAAGTGAAGCAACGATATACATGAGAGGAGCGACGAATCAACCAACTGGGCAACGCGTTCTGTATTCTGGCCTTATAGCTTCTCAAGGGGTAATCCCATGGCACCCCTAGGGAGCGGTCATGACGGAGGAGCCACTGATCCAGCCCACCACTATCCGACCTACATACTTAAGGAATCACCATTCTCTGAGAAGATTCTCGACACCCAGCTCTCGAGGAAGTTTTATCCTTTCAGAATGGAAGCGTATGATGGAACAAGAGACCCAGAAAGGAATTTGGATCAATTCAAAAACATGATGAATGCGTTCAACCCCGACGACGCAATGCTGTGTTGAGCAGTGTCAATGACCCTCAAAGGTAACACAATGGATTGGTTCAGCAGCTTGTTGAAAGGATCCATCTACGACTTTACCGGGTTGTGGAAGGCGTTCAGGGAGAGGCTTGTTGGCAACAAAGAGCGAAAGCGCGAGCGGGATTCAATCATGGACCTTTACCAGCGACGAGGTGAGTCCCATAAGATTTATGTTAGGAGATTTGTTCATGCTATGAATGTTTTACCAGATTTGGCCGAAAATATGATGGTGGCCTCCTTGAAATGAGGGCTCGACCAAAAGGGTGATCTATATGCAGATCTCATGAAGTTCCCAACTAAGAACCTGAGGGACCTGGTCGCCAGGGCAGATACTTTTATTAAAGTCGATAATGCCAGAAGAAGGGGGGGGGGTCTCCCAAACGATGTGGATCAGATTTCAAAGAATGCAGAACATAACAGAAAAGCATTGAAGAGCAGCCTAGGCGGGATAATAGTAAGCGACCTCAGAAGCTCGAGCAACCAAATATACACTTCACCCTATTAACTGTAGTTATCTCAATGATTTATGATCGAACAAGAGGGCGCACAAAGTACGAAGCTCCACGCATGATGAGCGCCTCAGGATTTAAATGATCTAACCGGTATTTTTGGGCATATCATCACGATCATGGGTATTCTACAGATGAGTGCTGGCAATTAAGAGAAGAGATTCAACGCTTGATAGACAATGGTGAGCTGATATAGTATATTAAAAGATCTCATTCAGATTTCCGTGTAGAGGTCCGTTCTCCAAACAATGAGAAACTGGCTAATGGATAAGAAACAAAAGCTAACAAACAACAGTGGCTTCTCACCATATCAGGAAGAAGCTCGGCCACAGGACAAGGGGTAGCTCAAAACAAACGGGCTCAAAAAGAGCTCGATGTGTACAAAATAAATGCAAATTCCTATCGTAACTACAGGGATCCAGTGGCCGACCTCACGTTTAATGACGACGATCTTAGATGTGTCAGTGTGCCCCATGAGGATGCTTAACTATTCACCTAGATATTGAAGGAGTAATGGTGACTCGAGTGCTGGTCAATGGTGGGAGCTCGACAAATATTATTTTCAAAATCAGTTTCAACCGCATGCAGAACGTGCCCCCATATCGGCCTACTCAGTGGATGTTGGTCGGATATAAAGGAAAAACCTCGCAACGTGTTGGGTTCGGTGGGTAGCTTGGTGGGAAAAATACGAGGCAGCCAGAGAACCGCGCGAACATGCTATGTGATCGCGTCGGACCCGTCGAAACCTCTCTGATAGCAATTAAATGGTGAGGGGATCCCAAACCAGAAACACTAGATCTTACCTCGCCGGACCCAGTGGACGACCCACGTGAAAATGACGACTCCACTTCCATATATATTACAACCGTGGACACGTTCATAGCTGGCTGTAGAATGCTTCGACTAGGAAATGAGTTGTCTCAGAACTCAAAAGTGGTGTGGATAAAAGTAGCCTGGGGGTAGGCTGGTAATTTCAAGTGGAGTTTTAAGACGGTGTAAGGGTGTTTCACGGTGGTATGGTGGTGTTTAAAGGTGTTTCAAAGTGTTTCAGGGTGTTTTAAGGGTGGAGAGAGAATTAAGCAGCCTGGCAGCAGTTAATTTTTCTTACCCATAGTTAATGCTGGTGGTTGGGTATTTATAGTGTGAAATTTGGGCCCTTATGGGCTTTCGGGTCAAGTTTAATGGACCCGGGTCATGTTTAAAGACCCATGAGTTTTAAGCAGATGTACAGGTAGCTTAGTCAGACAGTGATTAGGTTTTTTAGTACTTTAGTCATAGTTCGAATTGTCTTATGTTTGCTGTGTTCGAAATCATCTGTCCGGTTCAAACAGGGCTGTTCGGATTATAGTCTTGGAGTCTGTTCGATTTTCGGGGAGTTTTACTTTGGACTACCCTTCCGGGGAGCTCTTCGAATTCGGACTCATCAGGAGCCCCTTTTTTAGGTATTTGAACAAGTGTCCTTGTTAAAGAACTGAAAAACAGTCCGATTTCGGAAGTGGTTTTCCGATTCGAAGAGAGTTGAGACAGGCCCGGACAGCCCAACCGTTACGAATTCCAAACGGTTCTTTGTCAGGAGTAGTGGGACACGTGTCACCCTCTGGTTGGCCACTCCAGCCGTTTTTCTACCTTGAAAACTGCACCACTTTATTGAATAGGTAACTTCTTTAAATGGTTTTGATAACGTCAGCGCCGTCTTTTAATCATTGCCCAACTTTTCGGATTCTCCTAAGAATCAAACCCCCTTTTTCACTTTTACTATAAATACTATTCATCTTTCACAGTCTCATTTTCACTTTGCCATTTTACTCAAAACTTCATCTCTCTAAAATCTTAAAATTTCTTTAATCGTTTTATGTTCACAGCAAGAACAGCTTTAATCAAGGGTGGCTGGCTCAATCTTTCAGAACTAGAGAAAGCTCAAAGGGTCGAAAAAGAGAAAAGGATTGCAGCAGGGCTTTCAGCATCGCCTGTCGAGAAACCAGCCCCTTCGATTGAGGAATCTGATAGAGGTTCGTCTTCCTCAAAAGGTACAAAACCTAGGAAGCTCTTTCGAACAACACTCTCTCCCATCGTTTCAGACTCTTCGGTTCAAGAGTCTATCCCCATTGTTGAACCGGGGGTTACTGCTACAAGTGTCAGAAAAAAGTCTACTTTTATTGTCATGGGATCCGACTCCGATCATTCCCCAGACAAGCTGATCATGAAAAGACCAAGCAGGTTGGTCAAAGGACTCTCCTCAAAGAATACTAGTGAGTCAGGGTCTGGGACAACTGTTAGGACCCTTCGGGAGAGGCCGGTCGGTCCAGAGGCTAGTAGTCCACTGCCTCCAAAGGAAACTTCGACCTCAGAGACTCAAGCTGAGGTGAAAACCCAAAAACATTCAACGAGCCGTCAGTCCGGAGGATCAGCTGTACCAAGCTTCATCCCTCCCCGGGCTGTTTCTGCAGAAGCTCCCCCAACAGTAATGGAGGAGAGGATGGAAGACTCCATAGAGGAGGCTAGGTTTGAGTCCGAGTCTTCCGGACAAGCTGACACTGCCATAGTTGTTGCCAAGAAAGGCAAAGAGGACTTATACCTGAGCCGTCCGGATCTGCCGGAGAGCCTTGAAGGGAAAGTTGGTCCCTGCTTTCACAAGGTAGAATTTAAGTACCTTTTGTCTTTGTTAAAAACCAAGTACATGTTTATTCACACTAGGGATTTGGGACGGCTTCGCACTAAGTGGGGGATCCCTGAAAATGTAAAGATTCGAATTCCCATCGACCCGGAGACCCCGATGGATTGCAAGAGAAACGAGATTGTCTTTTTTACAGAGCTGTTTAATTGGGGACTTAGGTTCCCATTGGATCCGGAGATAGTGCGCTATTTCCATTTGGTCAAGCTATGTCCATCGCAGCTGAGTCCCAACGGATGGTACACCTTGATGTCATGCATAATGGTGTCCAGGCTGTCCGGAATCCCTCTTCCCATGGAAGAGTTTGCTGCTGTGGCAAGTCTATGCAAACATCACCAGTTCCCCTTTTATCACTTTAATATGGGGAACAATCTGAAAGCCGTTGACGATCTCCTGGAATCGGAGAATAAATGGAGGAGCCAGTTCTTGTTTATAAGTGGCTCATGGGAGAATGGGAAGAAGATTAAGATTGGGGAGAATCCTAGCCTTCTTCGAAGTAGATGGAGAAGTGATCGTAAGTTCTTTCTTTAAGTTTCTATTCGAATCCTCCCTTCTTTAAGCTTTCACTATCTTAATTATTCTTTTGTTTTGCTAGAACTGCCAAAAGAGTTCGGAGACTATGCGAAAGCCGGACAGGTTACCTGTGGCAAAATAAACACATGGGCCGCAGAGAACTGGGAGAACCGGTTTCACAAGGCTTTTACTCCGGGAAACTTAGCCAGATCTCACCTGTGGAACACCACAGGTCGAAGGGATTTAACCTGGGAGGAGTTTTCCACCCCTCCTGATGATGACGTTGTGCTGAGAAGGTCTCATGAGCTAGATGGGACCCTTTTCCTCCCTCTCCGGGCCAAAGCCCCAAGTAAGATGAAGGGCCAGAAGAAGAAAGGGAGGAAAACAGCAGGAGATTCAGAGAAAAAGGCCCTATCTGACACAGAGGTGCCAATTCCAGTTCAAGTTGATGCAAGCCTTCTACAGGTGGTAGAAGCGGAAAGTAAGAAACACGGAGAGACTCCCTCAAAACCTACGAGGGTCTCCAAACGAACCCGTAAGCAAGTAAGCGAGGGTGCTGAGAGAGAAGTAAAAAAGAAGAAAACTTCTCAAGAAGAAGAATTTGCTCTCCGGGACCCGGAGCCCACTTTTCCAGTTGATCCTACATTAGCCGAAGAGATCCCAGAAAACCTTAACGAAGGGATTCCAGGGGAGCTTCACACTGATGACATTGAACAGGGAGAGATCAACATGGATGAAGTGGATGTCACCGGCCTGGGTCCTCTAGGTGACTACTTCCTTGGTTTGTCTAGGGATGAGTTTGCAGGGCCATATGTTCCTCCAAGTAGTTCCAACACAGTGAACTTTAATGGCAAGACTTTCTTGGTTTCCAGCGAAAGGGATATTATAGCTCACTCCCTCCTTAGCAACGTGCAGCCTGTGCTCACCCTGGAAAGGCAAGTCCAGAGTCAGGCAGAAACCATTAAGGAGCTTAAGTCTGAGAAGGAGAAACTGTCCGGTGACCTCCGGGGAGCCACTACCCAGATTGACTTGCTTAAGGAGTCGAACGAACAGCTGAAGAGGAGTAAAGATGAAAGCAACACAAAAATTGCCTCTTTGGAGAAAACTCTAGAAGATCTCCGGGCTAAGCAGTCCGAGTTGGAGAAAGACTTGAAAACCTCAAAAGATGAGACTGCAGCGAAAGAAAAGATTGTCACCAACCTGACTACTGACAAACTTACTTTGGAGAATGCAGTGACTCAGGCTGTTGGTGAGAAAGCTGCCCTGGTGAAGGATCAAGAGGCCATGATCAAGGCCAAAATCAATGCTTATGCCAAGGAGATGCTACGGAGTGAGGAATTATTGATTGAGAAGGTGAAGTCCGACATGGTCCTCCTATTTCACGAGAAGTTCCCGAAGAGGAGACTTGGAAACTTATGGCGTTATGTGGATGATGATGATCTCCCATACTGGACCATGGCTGATGACGAGGGGTACTCTGATGAGCCTTCATCTGGTGATGAAGAGGAAACTGGAGAGAGCCCTGGGGAGGAAGAGATCGACCCTAAAGGCAAGAAAAAAGTCGAAGAGAAGAGTGATATTAAAGACAAGAACACACATGTGGGTGAGCCGTCTTCGAAGGCTCTTCCTTAGTTTATAACTTGTTTTGTTTAATTTTTGTTTGAACCAAAGTCCTTGGAAGGCCAAGGCACCTTTTTTGTGATGCTGTCCGTTTTATCCGGACAGGGTTTTGTATTATGTTTAAACTTTGTTCAAAAAGTCCTTGGAAGGCCAAGGCAACTTTAAGTTAATTGAATGAATGTTTTATCTTGCACAACCTTTCTCTTATTCCACGGTTTGCCTAAATACTTCGTATTGTGAGAGTGTTTAATTTCTCTGGCTAGAATTTAAATAGCCCTTAGAACTTTCAGTCCGGGTAGCATGGTAATCAACAGAATTTTGCAAAAACTTAGAAAATTTATTCAAAAAAGCTCCAAGTTTCATTTAAAGCTCTCCGTGGCGCCAGAGAGGGGTAGTGGTATGCCCCCAAATATTTACATGGATGTTTAAACAAGTAAATATTTACATAAGTTTCATTCCAAATACATTCGAAGGTGTTCAATGTTCCAAGGGTGAGTTAAAACCCTGCCATCTTTGTCTTCCAGCCAGTATGTGCCAGGCTTGATTCTTTCAACCACAGTATACGGACCCTCCCAGGTTGGGGCCAGCTTTCCGAAGAGTTTTTCCTTGGTGTGCAAGAAAACTTTCCTCAATACTTTATCTCCTGGTTGAAAGTCCCTTCTTTTAACCTTGGAAGCAAACCTGCTTCTCATCAAGCCCTGATAGTGTGCCATTCTAAGATGAGCTTTTATTCGCCTCTCTTCAATCAAATCAAGCTGATTTCTGATTGCTATTTCATTAGCCTGTCCGGAGAAGTTATGAACACGAAAAGAGGGGAGTGTCTTCTCTATGGGAGCTACTGCATCCATCCCATAGACCAAGGCAAAAGGTGATTCTTGTGTGGCAGCCCCAGGCGTTGTCCGGTAGGCCCACAAGACTTCTTGTAAATAACTAGGCCACTTTCCAGCAGCCCCTTCCAGATTTTTCTTTAAGCCGGACAGTATTGTTCTATTAGCCACCTCAACTTGCCCATTAGCTTGTGGGTGGAAAGGTGAAGAAAAGCAGTGCTGAATACCCCTTGAGGCACAGAAGCTCTCCATTTCTCTGTTGTCAAACTGTGGCCCATTATCTGTTGTTATTCTCTGAGGGACACCAAATCTGCAACATATGTTGGATAGAATGAATTTTATAACCGCCTTTGATGTTGTTCCTGCCAAGGGGGCTGCTTCTATCCACTTCGAAAAGTAGTCAATGGCTACGATTATGGTTTTACGCCCTCCGGACGCCATAGGGAGAGGCCCAACTAAGTCTAATCCCCATCGAGCAAAAGGGATAGGCTCAGAAATTGATTCCATAGGAATGGCTGGTACATGAATTTCATTGCTGTACCTTTGGCATGGGTCACACCTTCTTACCAGTTCCTTGGCATCTTTCATAATTGAAGGCCAATAATATCCGGAGAGAAGCACTCTTCTTGTTAACGCTCTAAATCCACAATGAGCTGATCCCTCACCATCATGTAATTCGGAGAGAACCATTTGTGACTCATGATCTCCTAAACAGCGTAGGAGAGGTTTGCTGTAGGATTTCTTGTACAAGACCTCTCTAATCATGATGAAACCATGAGCCTTGTGTTTTAACGTTCTGGCTTGTGATTTAACCAAGGGTACGACGCCATCGGACAGATATTGTATAAGTGGAGACCTCCAATCTTGAGGTTTATTTACTTGTATTTCAAAAACTTCCTCTTTCTTCCCTTCATCAAGTTGAATAGAAGGACTTTCAAGCACATGGATCCATGGATAGGACTCCGTATATGCTATTGTTGCCAATGAGTCTGCCAGTTCATTCTCTGCTCGGGGAATGTGCTCATAGACAACAGCTTTAAACTTCATTGCCTCATTTTTCAAGAGAAGTAAATACTTGATTAACTGTTCTTTTCTAGCTTCTAATAGGCCCAAGGCATGGTGAACAAGCAATTGGGAGTCGCTTAACAGCTTGACCCTTTTTGCTCCACAAATGTAAGCCAATTTTAATCCAGCTATAGCTGCTTCGTATTCGGACTCGTTATTGGACGCCCTAAAAGCAAAACAAATAGCTTGAAACATGTTGTCCCCATAAGGAGAAGTAAGACATATTCCTGCCCCAGATCCTATGGCACTGGATCCTCCATCTGTTCGGACAATCCATACTTTTTTGTCTTTTGAATCAGCAGGTTGCTCTGATTCTCTATCAGAATGGAATTCGACCAGAAAATCAGCCACAGCTTGAGCTTTTACTGCTGTTCGAGGAGCAAAATCTATGTCGAAGTCTCCCAACTCTACTGACCATTTTGTCATTCTACTCGAAATATCCGCTTTCTGAAGGACATTTTTTAAAGGGAAAGATGTCCGGACTATGATAGGATGAGCCTGCAAATAAGGCCTCATCTTTCTTGCAGCTATCACCAAGGCCAACGCTAATTTTTCAAGTTTTAAGTAGCGCCGTTCAGCATCAATCAGGCTTTTGCTGATGTAGTATACTGGGTGAGGATATCCATCAACCTCTCTAACTAACACAGCACTGATGGCACAACTTGAAACAGCCAGATACACAAATAGAGTCTCCCCATTGATTGGTTTGAATAAAGTCTTCGGAGAGGACAGATGCTTCTTAATTTCATTGAACGCCTCATCACACTGTGGTGTCCACTAAAACCCCTTTGCACCTTTCAAAGTTTGAAAGAAAGGAGCACATCTGTCCGAAGACCTAGAGATAAACCTGTTCAAAGCTGCTAACCTCCCCGTTAACCGCTGCACTTCTTTAACATTTCGAGGAGGTTCCATTTGAAACAAAGCATTGAGCTGGTCCGGGTCGGGCTGGATTCCATGCTCACTTATAATGTACCCTAAGAACTTCCCGGACCGTACCCCGAACACACATTTTTCAGGATTTAGCTTTAAATTCACCTTGGCCAGGTTGGCAAAAGTCTCCTGGAGGTCGGACAAGTGTAGCTGCTCATCCACACTTTTCACCATCATATCGTCAATGTAAACCTCCATATTTCTTCCAATTTGACCAGCAAAGGTTTTATTGACTAACCTTTGATAAGTAGCCCCAGCATTTTTCAAGCCAAAGGGCATCACCTTATAGCAGTGTAAACCTCTATCAGTAACAAAAGTGGTATGCTCTTGATCTCTTGGATCCACCTGGATCTGGTTATATCCGGAGAAAGCATCCATGAAGGAGAGTAGCTTGTTCCCAGAAGTAGAATCTACCAGCTGATCTATCCGGGGAACCGAATACAAGTCTTTTGGGCAGGCTCGATTGAGATCTGTGAAGTCTATGCACATTCGCCATTTACCGTTTTTCTTTTTTACCAAGACTGGATTGGCAGTCCACAAAGGGTACTGAGCTTCTTTAACGTGCCCCATCTTTGTGAGTCTGTCAACCTCTTGTACAATGACATCAGCCTTTTCTTTTGAGAAAGCTCTCCTTTTTTGCACCACTGGTGCTACGTCTCTCCGGACAGACAAGTGATGAGAAATCACCTCTGATGGTACTCCAGTTACATCAGCATTGCACCAAGCAAAAACGTGCTGATGGTCTTTTAAGAATTTCAACATTTCTTCTTTTAATACTTGTGGCATTTTGGACCCTATTTTGACAGATTTCCCTTCTTCTAAGCAGTGTGTCTCAACCTCCTCAACCGGGATCAACACTCCGGGGGTCTCCCTGGGGTCATCAATTTCACCCTCACCCCCAGAAAGGCCCTCAAACTGCTATTGGTCATTCATACGGACTGCCCCCAGCGTTCGTGGAGCCAAGGCAGTGGCATAGCATTCTCTTGCAACTTTTTGACTGCTCCGGACAACCCCAACCTGTCCCTGAACAGCATATTTTAGACACTGATGAACTGTTGAGGCCACTGCATGCATTCTAGAAAGCCAAGATCTCCCTAGAATAGCATTGTAACAAGTGGGACAGTCCACCACAATGAAAAGTATTCTGACCGTTTTCTTGAAAGGGCCTCTACCCAACAATACTTCTTCTTCGAACTCACCAATTACATCAGCTGAACTTCCCGTGAAGCCTACAATCGATCGGTCTGACTTTTGAATCACAGCTAGATTCTTCATTTTCTTGTAAGTATCTAGGAAAAGGATATTGGCAGAGCTCCCAGTATCTACCAGGATTCGCCTTATCTCATTGCCCCCTATTGATGCTCCTATGACAACAGCATCTTCATGAGGGCCAGCAATGTCTCTCAAATCATCCCCATCAAAGACAATGAATGGAAATAGATTTGACGATTGATAAGAGGTCATGCCCCCTTCTAGTTGGGTTGCCAAATTGTGAACATGCCTTTTTCTTGATGAAGTGGTAGGAGCCGTTACGGTGTCCCCTCCGAAAATTGTCAAGGACTCAAAGAATTTAATGAGCCCGGAGACCGACCTGGAACGTTCCTCTATTGCACCCACTCTGTTCCTTGTTGGATCAGGATCCAAGTATTCTGACTCCACATCAAACCTTTCAACAATTACCATGGCCCCTTCTGGGGCAGCATTAACCGGACCAGCCCGGTGAGTGTTATCAGGCCTGTTGCCTCCTCTTCTTTTAACATACGCACCCAACTTCCCTCTTTCAATCAGGTTCTGAACCTCTTGCTTCAAGGCTATACAATCATCAGTAGTATGGCCAATATCATTGTGATATTGACAAAAAGAACTGTTTCGATGTTCTCTGGGAGACTGCAAGGTTGCCGGTCTCCGGTAGTGTACTTTATCTTTAGTTTTCTCGAAAATGGTTGCCACACTTTCTTTGAGCTCTGCAAACCACTCCGGTTGGACCCACGGCCCCCTTTTGTTTCTAGACTGTTGACTTTGTGCAGGAGCAGCTGGTTGGGACTGAGCTTTCCCTCTTCCATGCCCCTGTCCGGTTTCTCTAGCTTTGTTGCCGGACTGGTTTGGATTAGGAGTTGGTGTTACCGGGGTGGATCTCACCTGCCTGTGCACCCTGGTCTTTTTTGTTTCATCAACATTTATTTGCTTGCCGACTTGATTTAGCAATCCACCCCAGGTCATGGCTTTCTTCCTTGTCACTGAATCGGCCAGGTTGCCCGGGTTCAAACCCTGTCTCAGGGATGCTATTGCCACTTGTTCAAAACAATCAGCCAGCCCGTTCTTTGTATTCACAAAACGACTTATGTATTCTTTCAATGATTCATTTGGCTCTTGGGCACAGTGGATTATGGTATCTCCATTGCCCTTGAGCTCCTTACTTCCTACAAATTTCCTTCGAAAGGCCACCCAAAAGGTATCAAAGTCTCTGATACAACCCTGAGGAAGGCTGTTGTACCACTTCAGAGCACTCCCCGTAAAGGATTGGGAGAATGCCCTGCAAAGTAGTTTATCATCATCATCAAAATTCATCATGAAGTTCTTGAATTGCTCCAGATGATTGTCCGGATCGGTACTGCCGTCATACTTCTCCATCTTTGTGCTATCAAACCTCTTGGGGAGGTTTCCGGACAGAATTTTAGAAGACAATGGCGATTGCCTCCAGTTCCTCCCACGACTGAACGCAGTATCCTCATTAGGGGTTGCAAAGATACCTGGCTCATCATGGAAGGCAAAGGGATCCACCAGCATCCGGTCTATATGTCTCCGGCTGTGAGATGATCCTTTCCCAATGTGTCTTTTCATTCTTCCATGATGGTCTCTTTTTCTGGAATACTTTTTAACTTGCTTTTGTTTTTTCCTGGTTCGCCCTTCGTCACTGCTGGAGGACAAGAACTTTTCATTCCCCTCACTGTCCGAAGAGCTGTCCGAAGATTCTGAACTTGAGTCAGAACTCTCCACAGGCTTGGACCGGTGAGACTTTTTAGAACTAGCATGTGTCTTCTTAGTGCTCACATGAGTCTTCGAAGCCTCATGCTCTCGAGGGTTATTAGAGCGATGAGCAACTGATGCTTTGGACTTTTCCTTCATGCCCATCTTGGCCTTCTCAGCCCTCAGAGCTTCTATTTCGACCCTCAACCTGTCACGCTCTTGGACAGTATATTCATCGTTCTCTTCCACCACTTCGAGCAAAGCTGGTGGAAGCTCTGGATTATCCGGATTCATTCGGACAGAATTTCCTTACTTGGTTTTGAATGCTTGATTCAGGCACCGTCGCCTCCCACTGTGGTCGCCAATTTGGTGTGGATAAAAGTAGCCTGGGGGTAGGCTGGTAATTTCAAGTGGAGTTTTAAGACGGTGTAAGGGTGTTTCACGGTGGTATGGTGGTGTTTAAAGGTGTTTCAAAGTGTTTCAGGGTGTTTTAAGGGTGGAGAGAGAATTAAGCAGCCTGGCAGCAGTTAATTTTTCTTACCCATAGTTAATGCTGGTGGTTGGGTATTTATAGTGTGAAATTTGGGCCCTTATGGGCTTTCGGGTCAAGTTTAATGGACCCGGGTCATGTTTAAAGACCCATGAGTTTTAAGCAGATGTACAGGTAGCTTAGTCAGACAGTGATTAGGTTTTTTAGTACTTTAGTCATAGTTCGAATTGTCTTATGTTTGCTGTGTTCGAAATCATCTGTCCGGTTCAAACAGGGCTGTTCGGATTATAGTCTTGGAGTCTGTTCGATTTTCGGGGAGTTTTACTTTGGACTACCCTTCCGGGGAGCTCTTCGAATTCGGACTCATCAAAAAGTACGTTTAATAGCTTTATTAGCAAAAAAAGTTAGATATCTTTGCTTGGGAGGAAGCTGATGTCTCAGGAGTAAGCCATTCAATTATAAGTCACGAATTAGCTATCAACATATGCGCCAAGCCAGTACGACAAAAGCGTAGGTCCTTTTCAGCAGAAAAGCAGGCAGCTATATTAGCTAAGGTGACCAAATTAAGTCGTCTTGGGCACATCCGAAAAGCAAGATATCCGATCTGGATAGCCAACCCTGTTTTAGTAAAAAAGAAGAGCAGTCAATGGAAAATGTGCGTGGATTTCACTGATCTTATCAGGTGTTCCCTACGGATGCTTTCCCATTACCACGTATCGATCATTTGGTCGATTCGTCCTCGGGTTGTGAATACTTATCATTTATGGATGCATATTCCGGGTATAACCAGATTCGCCTCCACTCATCTGACTAGGAGCACACAATTTTTAAAACCGAGAGAGTTCTCTACTGCTACACGGTCATACCTTTTGAGTTGAAGAATGCAGGTTCGACATATCAACGAGTGATAAATCACATTTTCCAAGATCAATTGGGGTGCCATTTAAAGGCATATATTAACGACATGATCGTTAAAACTCATGAAGAGGCACAGCATTTGGAAACATTACAGGTTATTTTTGACTTATTACAACAATTTAACCTCAAACTCAACCCGTACAAGTGCTCTTTTGGTGTTTCCAGGGGTAAGTTTTTGGGCTATGTGGTAAGTCAACAAGGTATTGAAGCCGACCTTGTCCAACTGAATGCAATTCTGCAAATAGAACCTCCAAAATGGCCACGCGCTCAAACATCATTGGAATGTCAATCACCTAAAGTTGTGTCGCTATAATATTTAGAATGTACTGATGCACTCTTTTTCCTCCCTAATGGCGCGGGGAGGTTTTTTAATGCGGCATCTTAGAACAGTGTTTTGCTTTTTCATTATAGTGTATGCTTTCGCCATTATGTGTTTGTTGCAAGTTTCATCCTTACGATTAGCAAACAGGTCAATGACCACGCCATTCTTGGCTACGCAACGGACCATACTGAGTCCAGACTAAGAGTCTATAAACACGAATGGGCTAACTGGCCACACCTACGGGCTACGTAATAGCCATACTGTGCGTATACTTTTTACTGGGTATATTCGCGAACTGGTTAAAGACCAAGTCTAAAACAGACTACGCAATAGGGTGTACGTGACATCGCCGCGAACAAGATATTATTGCAAATATTGTCTAAGCTACGCAATGAGCCCTACTGAGCTCGGGATTGTAAGTTTCTCCATAAAGTACAGCAAACACATATTCCACATTTTCTCTATAAGTATTTATGACAGTAATCAATTGGCATAGGGTAAATCAAAAATAAATTCAGTGTATTTTCAAAATACTACAGGCAATACAAAGTCTTTGTATGCATAACATACAACGAACGAACACAAACAAAAAAACACCAATATTGTCGTTACTTAGCGCTTGGGGAAGGCGACAGCTTTTTCTGCTCTGAAGGAGTACCATCAGCTACTACAGTGGTATCAACTTCGTTGATCGGCTCAGGTGGCAAGCTCACGTTTGGACGTGGTGCAGAGGCTTGAACCAGAGATACCAAAGATCCCAGATTTAGCCAAGGATTCAAGGTCATCAGCTCAGCTATAACTCTCCTATTTTCCTTGGCTATCATCTCTATAGCCACGGTGAACACCTGAGTCTCCCTTTCTATCACAACTGTTTTTACATTCGTCTTCCACTATTGTCGCTCTCGCTCGAGTTGTGCACGTTCCTCCTCTAGTTGGCCAGTCAACTTAGTAACATCAACAGTTAGAGCTACTATTTGCTCCGCCTGCTCCTCCATCATTTTTGCTTGACTCAGAGTCCTATCCAGCAAGTTCGAGCTCTGAGCATGCAGCTTGTCATTTATCTTCAACAGGTACTCATTTTGCTTCAACATCATCTTATGATTGTCAGACGCAGTTTTCCACCTCTCGTCACTGCATTTCAGAGCTCCCTGCAAGGTTCCAACTGTCTTCTCCAATTGGGATTTGGCATCAATGGCTTCGTACTTGGTTGTTTTGGCCGAGGTATAAGCATGCTTCAGCCGAGTGACCTCTGGAACGCTGTTTTTGGATGAACCAAAAACCATGGCTTCTGGTCTCCACTTCTCTATAGTTACTACTTCAGTGGAAGACATATTTCGATAGCCCAGCACGACGGAGTTCTGATGAAACTGCATACCACTAGAAAATTAGAATTATGTTACTACTTTTTAATTAAACACCACTAGATTGCGAGAATCTTACCTCGATTTTCCAGTTCTACTTATCGTTGTAAGATATGAGGAATTAACATCTTTTCATAATATGACAAGTCATGAATCTGGCGGAGCTGCTCGAACATGAATGAAGAAGGGCGTTGTATGATGATCTGTTTAGGCAACAGCTCTTCAACGGGCACCTTCTGTTGAATAAGCCCAACGCCTTTATCATCGTCCTTGCTTTTCTCTGTGGTCTCCAACGATTGTGGCACATCCTCCATGTTGGAGTTATACATCCATTTTTCATCTTTTTAGCAAGTGCTGGGGGAATAACTTTCTTCTTCTGAGGCTCATCTTTATCCTCCGCATCATCCCCCACCAAGTCAATTAACTCCTCTATATCATTTGGATTCTTCTTCTCGTCTTCTTTTGGTGAAGGTAGGGTCGGGGGACAAGTTTTTTCCCCAGAATTAGCTCCCGTGCCATTACCATCATTATCTCTAAGTTGTAACTTCCTCACATTCAGAGGAATGACATCTTCAATTACCTTTTGCTTCTTATTCCAGGGCTTAATCAGCGAGCCCGAGTTTGTGTCTTCCCCTCTTCTTCTCTTTCTACTCAAACTTTGCTGGGCTGAGCAGTTTCTGGCACCTTAGGTGCTTCCTTTTCATCCTGCTCTATTTTTTCCCCTTGTTGTTCACGACATCATTTCCTTGTTCGCGCGGTTGAGGAGAAGCGGAATATGAATCCCATGCTTCACCACCCTTTCGAGTAATGTGTGGCACTGCAAGCTAGACGTTGGTGTTGTTATTCTCCCGGTATTTCTTTTCCAAAAGTGCCCTAATACGATCCATGGTAGCTTCTGACCCATATGCCATGGTAACTTCACAGTTTGTTGTGATCTTCAACTCCGAAATCGGCCACAAACCTGACTTCAAATAATTGTACCACGTAAATAGCTGCTTGGGATCCTGATGTCACGCCTTGCAGGCCAAAATCCCAACTATAATCAAAGGGTTTACATAATCTTTGGTTCTCCCTTCCTTCCACCAGCATTAATTCGCTAATTTACTTGTACAAATAAAAATTTATCACTTATTACTTGACAAGGCTTCAAGCAACTTATGTGTCTCACATAATCCTATTAGCACTTACACTTTATTTTCCATTTCCTTTCTAATTGAAGGTTTAAAGTATGGGTTTTATGCTCCCAATTTCCAGACACAAAAAAAAAAAAAAAATTCTAATTCTTGTCAGAGGTAGGAAGCTCGACAATTTTCTTCATCCCTTTGAAGTGGGTATAAAAGAAAGGAGCCTTAGACATTTTGGTAACATCAATGACCGATAGCAAGTCTGCCAAGCATACATCAGTTTTAAGCAAGCGCAAACTCAGCACCACGCTAAGTAATAGCCTCCACCCATTTGCCGAAAGTTGAGTGGGGAAAATGCCAAGTACATTAAAATAGTCACAAATTAATTCATGTAGTGGCAATCTTTACCCCTAATCGAACAGGGTAGTAAAGAGACATGTCTCAATCTCTTAGGTGTGATAAGGGTGCTCGCCTATAGTGGGTGCTCTAATGATCACATCCTCAACAATACCACATCTGTTCTTGAGGGTGGCAACTCCATTATCATCTAAGTTGGTGGATTTGGGGGTTAAAGCACTGGTTTCTTCATATATAGGCTCCATAGTTTTGTCTGCTTTCGTCTTCGTCGCCCTTTTTGGTGCATAACTTTTACTGACACTGCAATGAGGTGAGGATATGAATCAGCATATTTATAGCAGGCAAGGGCGATTGATTCGATGTAGGAAGATATGTGTATTTGGTGAATAACCTACTCATAGAATTTGCATTACAAAACATACGGTTCTACAATGTGTATAATTGAAAGGACTTATGTATTAAGAAATCGCTTACCTGGTTGGTGTTGAAAAGTTCGACAGAAGGTGCTTTGGTTGCAGATGATGATTTTTTTCTCCAACAAAAATGAAGCGAGACGACTAAAGTATTTTTATTTATCTTTCACGTAAGTAAACACAGTGGAAGTTTGAATGTGTAAAAACCTTTTCAAAATAGCGTGTGACGTCATTAATTGGTTGAAAGTTGTGCCAAAAACTGAAGCACCAGGTGTTGTCTCCCAGGAGCGGCGGTGTCAGAACCGTCGCAGTTACATCAATGATACGTGTTGACAAATGAAGCCATAAGGCGTTTGGAATAACCACGCGGCTACTTATGGGTTTCAATTTAATAATAATTTTTATTTTTATTTTACAGGTTTACTAATCTTTTTTCTGAAAATTAATAAACCTATAAACTCGGGGATCCCTGATAAGGGGGGATTCCCCCGAGTGAGTACGAGCACGAGTAGGAAAGGTAAATCGCGAGCTTGGGTAAAGACAAGCAATGAGAAAGAGGACGAGCTCTACAACACTGTTGATCTCAATGAGAAAGAGAGAACGAGTTCGACGATATTGGGAGCTACGAGTTGATCGACCATATTAGGGACACGGTGAACAGACCAGGATTGAGTGCGAACTCAAAGAAGATAAGTTGATCATGTAATCAGTAAGCTCGAGCTCTGCACACTAGAAGATCTGATCACGTTTAAGGAATGGCCCATCTCGACTTAAATTACAGACCAGACACGGCGTTTCCTTATTTATTGAATAACGCACGTTTTGACTCTTAAGTGACACTGTTTTAAGTAGTTGTTCCGAAATTACAGGAATAGTGACGTTAGTGAGTTAGTGGAGAATTAAGTGTGAACATGTGTAACTTCCCACTAACTCACAGCATTATAAATAGGGATAACCTTATCGATGAATAATTAATTTGATACCAACGAGAATGGTCACAGGATGCAGAGTGTGTGTTGATTATAGTATTCTCTTAGTTTTCTGTTCAGATAGAGATTTGATTCTCCGAGAGTATTCGTCGAGGAAGTAATCGAAAGTATGACCGACTAATATTTCCAACATTATGTCAGTAAACGGAAGTGGGAAATGATCTTTTTGAGTTTCATCATTGTAAGTTCTATAATCAACACACACTCTCCACCCTGTGATCATTTTCGTTGGTATCAAATTAATTATTTTTCATTCTTGATCACCATCATTCCTCCTTTCTTTGGAACGATATTTACCAAACTTACTCATGTGTTGTCCAAAATAAGATAAACAACTCAAGCTTCTAACAATTTTAGTATCTCTTTAATGACTACTTCATGCGTTCCTAGATTCAACAGTCTTCATGCTTTCATTATAGCCTTGTAAATCTCCTTCATCCATATATTTTGTTCTCATATAAAAAGGTTTATCCCTTTGGTATCTGATATGGTCCACCCAATTTCTTTTTAAAATTATCTTAGCATCTATAGTAAAAAAATCACTTGGATCACTCGAAGAGGCATTAATAATAACAGGAAAATTGTTAGGTTCTTTCAAATATACATACTACAAACAGGGCGGTAAAAGTTCTAATTCTAACTTAGGAACTTCTTATTTATGTGATTTATCTTTTAGTTCTAAAATCCAAACATTCATAGGTTGATTGGCTAGATTTTTATATTTTCAACACATTTTATAATCATTTCATTTTATAATCTCATTTTTTATCTAGTCTAGCATAAACTAATGATTTCTCTGGGCTTTACTTACATGGTTTATTGCTTTAGACTCATTTTTATTCTTCTCGGATCAACACAACGGTTACAATATAATCCGAGATTTTTAAGTAGAGATACAATTATTCTTATGGCTTTGGCTTGGTTAACACTTCTCGTGAAGCAATGAACTTTTAATATATTCAAATGCTTTCTCGCAAGCTAGACTCCAGTAAGCCTTTTTTTCTTCTTGCATGCTATACTCCAGTAGGATTTGAACTGTATATCGTATTCTCTCAACTGTAGGAACCACCTAATCTATTGGATAAATCTTACATGTGTAATATGTTTGCTCAAAGGAAATTATGTCTGAACAGTAATTGTTTAAGTTTGGAATTATGATCTCATTTGTTTAGTTACAACAACCCCCACGCTAATTTCAACTTCTCCATATGTAAGTATCAAGTTTCTACAGGAGTAAGGATTTAGTTACATGGTGTATTTGCTTAAAATCATTTTCTTCTTCTTAGATCAGCACAACGGTTACAATATAATCAGAGATTTTTTAGTAAAGACACAATGATTATTCTGGCTTTAGATTGGTTAACACTTCTCATGAAGCAGTGAACTTTTTAAAATATTCAAATGATTCATCTCAAGCTAGACTCAAGTGAGACGTTTTTGCTTCTCGCGGGCTTAAAATAAATTTTGGTATTTCTCTGAAGATCTAAAAATGAATTAGTTTAACACTACTAATCTCATTGTTAGTATTTTAACTTCTGTTGTATTGTGTGGAGGATCTATGACGGTCAAGTAGGAGAGTTTATTAGGTTTGGCTTCAATTCCTTTCTCGCTAACAATAAAATCAAAGAATTTGCATGATTGAACACCAAAATTACCATTTTTGAATTAAGATTGAAAATTTACTCACTTGAGCTTGCCAAAGTATTCAGACAAGACTAACATATGCGCATATCATTGAGCACATGTAACGATCATATCGTCAATATAGTCTTGTAAATTTTGGACAAAACACGTGGTAAAATCCTTATTAATAAGTCGTTGATATCCAACATTATTCGTCCCCAAGGGCATTACTTTATTGCATTATAGTCCATTTTCTATAAAAACATTTATGCGCTCTTGATTATCCTTATTTATTTATATATGGTTGTATCTGGAATAGGCATCCATGAACGATAACATCTTATTCCTAAAATCCGATTGGATAGATTTGAATATAGGATTTGCTACGTCAATAGTAAACAATTATATAAGACAAAGAATGACATGAGAGTAGTATTTATTCCAGATGATCATTATTACATGAAATAGACTCATATTTATAGGAAGATGATAACTTATGAGATCTCCAAAAGAAAACTTACGTTCACTGACTAATTTCCATTAGTTACATGATCGTGTTGTTAATCATGTTTATAACATATATCCTCTTTAAGGGTATATTCCTCAGATTTTATTCCCATATAACGAGGTAAAATCAATAGGATAAGATGGGCTGATACTTGATGATTAATGGAACCAAAATAATACTATTGAGATATAAATAATTTTTTATAAAATATAAATTAAGATGAGCTAAATAAAAATGGAAAACGAAGACGTAAATGGATTCATAAGGGTAAATACTTTAGACGGGCTAAGTAAGAAGGTAAAGAAAAGATAAATGAAGTAAAGACCGGTAAAATTTAAAAGATTTAAATGAGTTAAATAAAAAGGTAAAAAAAGGATCAAGATTGTCAACGGTGAGAAGCACAAAGATCACATCAAGGAAATAGAAGAAATATGAACGGTTGAAGAGGGTTCAAGAAGCTTCTAGCTTAGTCTAATAATATTAATCAAATATTTAAGTAGTTATAGGGTATAATAGTCAAATTTATAATATTTGTAATAAATTAATTTTGAGATGATCGACATGTATGCATATTTATATGTGTATTTCATCTATTTATTTTAGTTCTTGAGAAATTTCATAAATATTGTTGTAAACCTTCATTTGAGGGTGACTCGTTTTTTAGTAATAAAAGTTTTTATTTGTTTCTCATTCTTGAGTTGTTTAGTCCAACTTTCTATTAGAATTTTCTTTGAAGAGGTTTTACCTCATCATATTTAAGACGTCATTTGTGGGAAAACCTTTATAAAATGACAACCCAAATCAATGGTCATGACTCGCTCAGGGATAGATATGGACATCTCTTGCGGATAATCAATTCATGGTCATTTGTCTTTGATTCCAGTGAATTCTATGTTTTTTCTCCAACTTTTGGATGTGCTAAAGTACGAGGTAATCGTTTATCTATATTTTCTAATACAAGATATTTAAATATTTCTTTGTCAGCTTGTTGGAACAATGAAGTACGAGGTAACCAAAATTCTCCAATTGCTACTATGAGAATGTTAACATTGTTTCGCAGCTTGTGAGAACAATAAAGTACGAGGTAATTTTTCAATGGATCTAATATTTCTTTTAGTTGTTGTATCTCCAACATAATGTAATATTTTTGGTAATAAAGTAAATACTCATGTATTTCTTGATTTGAATAGTTTAGGAATAGTGTTCAATAAATTCCGATAAGAATAATATAGATCTAATGCGTTACAAATGAGAAGAGATGGTAAATGAAACAAATGTCTAAAGTCTTGTGATTGTTGACTAAAAAAGTAATTGCTAAAGATAATAATAATCAATTGAATTTTGGTGTAAAATGTAGTTCAAAATGAAAAAATGAAGTAAAAGTAGGTGATGATAAAGATGAGCAATATAATAATAGAATTATCTCCAAATAAAAAGTTAATTAAAATACAAAAAAATGTTTGAGATATATTAATGGACATTTAGAAGGCCAAGCCAGCCTCGTATACCTTGGCACAATCACCATAGTCTCAAAATATTTTGGAAAAGGGAGTTACCTAGATAGTGTTACCCGTGTGTGGTAGCTATGTATAACATGATTGTGGATCCATAACATTTTCGTAATATAATGTTAGGTTTTAATCATAATGATACTCTTCTTTGTTGTGATTTATCAATGAAAAATAGAGGGAATGTTTTAACATGGTTTAACAATTTTCTTCATGGATCAGTTTTTAACTTGAAGAACTTTCGAGTGCTTTCCAAAGTCAGTTTATTGACAATAAATCTATTAAGAATGATGGTGGTTATAGTATGACTTTGTTCCATAAAATGGCTGAAAATTTTAAGAAATTATATTCAAAAGTTTGTCCACGAAATGAATATATTTTAAAAAGGTGTTAAGAAAGAAGTTATTTTGATGACTTTGATAAATATTTATCATTTTATTGACGGGGTAATAAGAAGAAGGGTTATGATCGATACAAGTAATTTGGCCAACGTTTTGTATAAATGTAGTTATGAACATATGACTGGGATGTCTCTGTATGAGAAAATTGAGAGGCATCTAGTGAGTTTCGAAAAGTTGAATGTCTATGTTTGCGAAGTATAATTAAATGTAATAGTTGGTGTTGGACATACAAAAAACACTATGGAAACTTTGTTTACGATAGTGGATACACCGGGTTTGTACAACGTAATTCTAAGTTGTTTATGGTTATATCAAAATAAAAATAGTGGCTTCATCCTATCATTAGTGCGTTAAGTATTTTTTTAGAAATTATGTTGGAGATATTAGAGGAAGTCAGAGAGTAGCACAAAAATTTTATGTAATGTTCCTTAAACCATATAATATCATCTCATAGCAATTACAAAGTGCGTTAGATGATCAATAAATGAAGATGAGCCTTTAGTGTAAATTCGAGTAAAAGAGGTTGACGACCTAAGGGATGATTTACAAGAAACAACGTCAGTTGAGGATGCACTTAACATTGAAGTTGAATAGAAAAAGTTGATAAAGATTTGAAGTCAGTTAAGTTTAGATTTTAAAGAAAAAAATGGTGAATTATTTACAAAAATTGGATATTTTTTGTTGGAGTACTAAGGATGTAACGGGGTAAGTAAATTAGTAATTTATCATGAGTTGGTTGTAGATAAAAGGTTAAGATTGATTCGTTAAAATATGAGGGTGTTTTCACCTAAATTTTTTGAAGTTATAATTAAAAAGGTGAATAGATTTCTTATAGTGGGCCATATAAGAGAATCCAAGTAACTGCATTGATTGAAGATCCAGTATTGGTTCAAAAAAAATGGTCAATGTGCATAGATTTTATAGATCTTGATAGATATTTTCTAAAGAATTATTTTCTTTTGCCTCGTGTTGATTACTTAGTAAATTTTATATTAGGTCATGATTTTTTTTGTCATTTATAGATACTCATTTAAGATATAGCCAAAGTAAGATGCATACTAAATATGAAAAGTATACATAATTTATTAGTTAAAGAGATTTATATTGTTACCAAACGATGTCGTTTGGACTAAAAAATGTTAGTTCAACATATCAAAGGCTCATTAATCATACTTTACAAAAAAAATAGGGAAAAATATGGAGGAATATATTGATGATATGATAATAAAAAAATGATGAGGATAAGTATATATCAGCATTATTTGATACATTTGATAACCTTCAGAAATATAGTTTGAAATTAAATCATCTTAACTGTTCATTTGTTGTACGGGTTGGATTGTTTTTGGATGAGGAGGGGTTTGTAATAAGTAAGAGAGGTATTGATGTTGATATTAAATAGTTAAAATCAGTGTCGAATATGTACTCATCTAAATCTATTGATATTAAATAGTTAAAATCAGTGTCGAATATGTACTCATCTAAATCTATTAAAGATGTACAGAAGTTGACAGGTCGTCTAGCTGCATTATCTCATTTTATTTCAAAGGCATCTGATAGAAGTCATTCATTCTTTGAAAATTTTAAGGGAGAAAAAACATTTCAGTAGCATGACGAGTGTACTAAGGCATTTCATTATTTAAATAAATATTTGAGTTCTACGTGAATTTATTTCTACGCCAATACAAGAAGAAACTTTATATCTTTATTTATTAGTGTCAAATATTGTTGTAAGTATTTATTTGATGCATGAAGAGGATCAA
Source organism: Limnanthes douglasii subsp. nivea (assembly GCA_036936605.1). Taxonomy (NCBI): domain Eukaryota; kingdom Viridiplantae; phylum Streptophyta; class Magnoliopsida; order Brassicales; family Limnanthaceae; genus Limnanthes; species Limnanthes douglasii. The sequence continues at coordinate 34,218,917 of JAUPFV010000001.1, forward strand.
ATTCAGAAACTAATCTATTATACGAGTAAAAGTTTATAGATGCATAAAGAATGTATTTGAATTTGGAGAAACTTACAGTAGGATTGGTGGTAGAAACTAAAAAAGATGCACACATATTTCTGAAGTCATTTAATTATAGTTCATACATCTTTTCCTCTTAAAAATGTTTTTAAAAAGTCATATGTTTCAGGTCGTCTTACACGTTGGTCTATAAAATTAGGGGAGTATGAGATTCAACTTAAACCTCGTACAGCTATTAAGGCACAATTAGTAATGGACTTCATTAATAAATTTTAAGAGGAAAGTATAAATGATAAGGAAAGTTGAAGGAAGTTGAGCAAATATATTCTGAATGGGTTATTCGAGCAGATGGAGCATCAAGAGCAAGAGGTGGTACAGTTGTATTATTTTACAAACTCCTTGTGGTGAAGATACTAAGCATACAATTAAGTTTTATTTTGAAGTGACAAATAATTACGCAAAATATGAGGTTATCTTTGACGGATATGAAATTAGCTCGTATTTGTGGTGCAAAAATATCAAGATAATTTCTGATTCGCAGTTGGTAATAAATCAAGCTATATGGTTATTTGATATAAAATAAGAAAATATGATGGGGGTTACTTAATGGTGTTAAATTAATTGGAGATATGTTTTGAAAATTTTATATTTGAACAAGTAGCTCGTGAATTAAATACTGAGACAACAGTTTTGGCTAAATTTAGTTTCTTAGAATATAGTCATTTAATAATCACATACGAGTATCATTCTTATTAGATATGGGTTGAAAATATTGATATCTTGTTTATAAATTAAAATGAATATTGGTGTCAAGATTATTTGTCATTTTTAATGATTATAAAGTACCATAGTATTAAATATTTTGCTCAAACTTTAAGAATAAGGAAAATAAAATATTTGGTTCTTGGCAAACTTCTTTATCGAAATATTACAACAAGATCTTTATTAAGATGTTTGGGTAAGGATGAAGCATTACTCATTTTAAAATATCTACATGAAGGAGTGGTTGGAGCTCATCGTCGATATAAATGTTTGATTAGACGGTTTTGTTGAAATGATATTGTTGGTATCGTCTAGCAATAGATGTCATGGCTGTGGTTCAAAGTTATGATCCTTGCCAAATATTTTCAAATAAAATTCATCTACCAAGTGAGGCAATAACATTAGTTTTATTTCATTATCCATTTAATATATAAAGTAATTGATTTGGTGGGTCATTTACCTATGGCAACTGGAAAAATTCAGTTCTTAATAGTGGCAATGGATTATTTTACCAAGTGGGTTGAAGCTAAGCGATAATCAAGAAATCGTGTACAAGAGGTCTGTGAGTTTTTGAAGAGTAATATTTTTTTTAAGGTATGGGGTACCTCATATATTGATGACTGATAATGGTCCACATTTTAAGATGATTTGGTCATGATAGTTTGTAGAAAGTATGAAGTGAAGCAATACTTTTCAACCTCGTATTACCCTCAAGCTAATGGCCAGGTGGAAGTAACTAACATAACTATAATCAATGGAATTAAAATAAAAATTAAATTAACTAAAAGAAAATGGCAATATATCACAAGATGTTTTATGAGTGTATATAATAACTCCAAAAGCAGCTACAAGTGAAACTATATTTTTCTTAATGTATGGTATGGAAGTATGGGTACCAGTGGAGATTATAATTCCAAGTCGTAGATTTAATTTTTATTCATTGGACACAAATGACGAGGAAATACAATTTTCTATTGATTTGATAGAAGATAGTAGAAATCAAGCACGTGTATGAGTGGAAGGTTATAGTGGGTTTATGAAAAATAGATTTGATTCAAAGTTAATATTAAGGAGTTTAAAAGAGTGGGATCTGGTAGTAAGAAAAGTCTTTCAAACAGAAAAGGAAAAATAATACTGGGAAGTTGGCATTTATTTAGGATGGATCATTCAAGGTTATTGCAAAGGGACTTAATAGAGCTTACAAACTTGTACATATGAATGAAATATGTTGAAACATCTTTGGAATATTCAACATTTAAAATTATATAAGACTTTAATTTAATTAGCCTAGTGTACTATTTTTCCCACCCTAGTGGCGTTAAAGTTTTTTTTAATGAGACACCATAAGGTATATTTTTTAATAAAAAATTATTGAAGGCAAAAAAAAGATAACATAAATTATTTTGAAGACTCTGTTTAATTATAATATGAAGAATGAAATTTGAAAAGGATAAAAGAATGATTGTATATATAGATACAATATTATACGAATAGTAACTAATAAAATAATGTCAAAGGTAATATGGTTTGTAAATACTAAGAAGTGAGTATAGTTTTTTAAGGCAAGCTCCTCACTCAACATATTTTACAAGGTTACGCAAGGGGTCGTAAACCCCCTGGACTTTATGTCAATCGGAAAACATGGTTATAATCCAACATCATTAATGAAAATGATAATGCAGTCATGAAATAGGTTGTAAACTCCCGGACTATATTTTAATCAACGAGTATAGTACAAACCCATTATATTAAGCTATAATATGGTCACGCAATGGGCCATAAAATGTCCGGACTGTATGTCAATGATAAAGAACATAAAAGAATAAATGTATGTGAGTTGATCTGATATAGGTTATTCACAGATAATACGTGAATAATATTACGTGGACAATCTAAATGGTTATGTAATAATGATGGTTTAATAAAGTTTAAATGAAAATCATTATCAATGATATATAAACTAAGTAAACATAGTAAATAGTAAATCGGACGCTACCCGACAAAAAGCTGACAGTTGTCAAAATTACAGTCATCCATAAACATGTATACGAAGTAATTTAAAGTTTGTAAAATATATAATTTTATGCATCTTAGGTTGGCGGGTTGGACACATTTTTGTTGGTTAAATCATTATGGGGATCAACTTCAATAGCATAGTTGAAAAAAATGTTATTTTCTTTATATTAATAAGTTAAATCATCCTCGTCTTCAAGAGGAGAATTATTGTTAGCCTCGTTATTGTCACCATCATCTTCTTCACTTTCTGAAGAGTTAGTTAGAGGAAATATGGGAAATTCATGGTCATAAAACAATTTTATGTGAGTTCTTAAGTTCAACTCGAGATTTGTCTTCCGAATTCCAATAATGATATTTTTCTTCAATTTGTGGAAGATTCTTTCAGCAGTCTTTAATACTGATTCTTTGATAGATTTTGTTACATCGTCAGTGACTTTTTTTTTCTCAAAATAAAACTGTTTTCAATTTTTCATTAAAGATTACTTATTTTTTGTATATTTGCTAGTGATAGAATTTTGGAGGGTAGTTCATGAAGCTTCAAGTTTAGACTTATCTTTTTTCAAAGATTTATTATCTTTCTTGACAGTCTCGTGTTTCTTCTTCAAATAGATAATCTCTCGTTTGAGAGAGTTAAATCCATCACCAAAAGATAAATGTATAATTGGTTGAAAAATAAAATGTCCAACGTTAGAAGGAGACATAGTTTTGCTAACAAGTAGGGCATAATTATAGTAAATATGAAAGTATAAACATATAATTATTAATATAAATAAAAAAATAAAAAAATAAAGATGGGTTAGAAAATAAAAAAAACATATAATTCTTTTCAGTGGGAGTATGTAAACAATTATTTTTATTTTAAGACACATTTTTTTAGGAGAAAGATGAGTTAGAATTTCTTTTGTACGAGTTGTTAGAATCGTTATCTAAATCCCCGAATGATCCACTTTTATGGTCATTTTGAGAGTCAGATTGGTCTACAGACATGTTATAAGAAAAAAAATGTTTCTAAGACTATGTGCATTTTACCTCCCATACAAATAAATATCTATCAAAATTTATATCCAAAGAAAACTAAGAAAAAAAATGAAGTAATACCTATTATAGAGATAGATGATGAGAAACTGAAGATCTTAGTAAGTTCGATTATTGATAAATTTTAAGACAAATAAAGTTAGAGTGAGAGTTTGGAAAAAAATTGAAAAAAAATTGAAAAAAAAAAATTGAAAAAAATTGAAAATTTTTTGAAAAGAATTGAAAAAAAACATGTTAGATATTTATAGAAAAAATAGGCTGTTAATGATCGTTGGATTAAAATTAAGATGATCGGCCTATTGATAAGTGTGGGTTTAAGTTGTGTGTAAATTAGTTTTAATTTAAGTAATACTAAAATTATATACAATAAGTATAAAAAAAATCCAAGGACTACGGGGGATCTTTGATAAAGATATATCACACTAGGGTTTATGCTCTTATATACGAGGTAATATCAATAGGATACGACGGGATAATACTTAATGATAAATAGACACATATTATAATAAACCTGATATTATTAAAATATAGATTGTGTTAGGTAAACAGTAAAGTGAATAATGACGAACCATATAAAAGGGTAATTAAGACGAGCTAAACGAATTGGAAAAGAAAAAAAATAAGGAAATGGATACGTAAGCGTAAAAAACTAGAAGGACTAAACGAAAAAGGTAAGAAAAAGAGAAAAGAAGTAGAGACGGGCATAAGTTAAGGGATTTAGATGAGCTAAACAAAAATATAAAGAAAAGATAAATATGGGCTAAGATGAGCAACATAAGTACAACGTCAAGGAAGAAAGAGGAATCTACCGGATCAAATAGGGTTCAAGAAGCTTCTAGTTTAGCTATAATAATATTACCCAAATATCCTAAGTAGTTATATGGTATATTAGTCAAATCTATATAATTTATAACAACTTAATTCTTAGATGATCGTCAGTATCCATATTTACACGTGCCATTCATCTATTCATTTTATTCCTTAGAAAATTTTCCTTTGTTCTTCTCTGATTTTTAAGTTGTTTAGTCCTAGTTTCTATTAGCATTTTCTTTGACGAGGTTTTACCTCATCACTCTTTGAAAAAAAAAATCTTAGTTTCCAAGTTATAACACAATAAGCTTAACTCCTTATCGGATTGTATAATTTGGTCGGATAGATTTCACCCTTATCATGTTTTGATTTGTATTTAAATGTTTATTTGATTTTTTTATAGCTTATGAGATTATTTTGTTCATTTAGATATCTAACCTTAGTTGAATGTGTTTTTTTTAATAAATAGGTTTAATTTTTTTTTTTGTTTTTTATTTATATTAGTTAATTATTTTAATAAATTAATTTAGAAAGTGGTTATATAAAATAAAATAAAAAAGAGTAATTATGATTGATTTTTCCAAATATATAGTTGAATTTGCTAAACTAAATGATCAAATTGCAATCCATCCTTTTTGTTAGTTTAAATGTATGATCAATTTGTCTTAACTAAATGAGTAGAGTTCGTTAGAGGATATTTTGATTTTAACTAATTTGTGGTGATCTCAATAATTTATTTTTAAGTAGTAATGAGGGTTTACATCTATGATATGACTTGCTGATCATTTAAGTGCTCCAACGGTTAATATTGACAAAATTGATTATGTGGTTGATCGAGAAACATTTAGAGACATCATTATAAGTTTGTTTTAATTTGTGGATGAGAATTTATTTAGTGGAAAACTTGTTTTGGTGTTAATTTTTTTGGTCATAAGAAAAGAAACTCGTAACTATTAGTTGGATTGATGAAATTAGAGGTGTTGGACAAGATTTCAAAGAAGAGGTTGAATATTTAAATTTATTTTATATCATTTTTAGATAATAGTTTTTTATTTAAATATATGCATAATACAATATTAATACTAAGTTCTGATTGCAAGAATAACATCTCCAATGAATTTCATGAAGACTTATGCAAATATTGATAACTCTACTTGTTTTATGGTTATTAAGAAGTGTGTGGGTCATCACACATCTGAGACTAACTTTTCAAAAGAAAGTCCTAAAAAATTATCATCATATTTAATTTCTATGAAGATATTTGATTGTATTAGATCCAAACATGATATCACAACTAAACGCATATAATCTATGGTTAAATACGACTATGATTTAGATATCTCATATCGTATTTCATGGATTGGTTTATAGAAATATAAGAGGGATATTTATGGAGATAGTTATAATTTTTTTTAATCTAATTAAAATATACTTCAAATCATTTGAAGTAACTTGATATTACAAGTGACTATTCATTCGAATATAATTATAAAAATAACTTATTCAAATGTTGTTTCATAGTATTTAGGTCTTCTCTCCAAGGTTTTTTTTTCTTGTGGTCTAATATTATTTGTTTATAGAACCTTTTTAAGGGGAAAATAAAGGATTTTTTTCTCTTTGTAGCTAATAATGGTAATAATTGTTCGTTTTTATGTTCTCAGCTGACGTAGTATTGTTTTTTATAAATTGCAAAATTCATAATTGCAAAACTTATATGTATTTTTATTTGCAAAACATGTCTTCCATTGTAGTTGTGAAACATATTATCCACTCTCATTTACAAAACATGTGTTATTTTTTTATTGTGAAACTTATATGTTTTTTATTTGCGAAATATAGCTTGCATTGAAATCGAGAGACATATTAGTAATTTTTATTTCCGAAAAAATATCTTATTTTTTAATTGAGAAGCTTATATGTTTGTTTATTTGCGAAACATATATTGCATTGTAACCGCGAAATATGTTTTATTATCATACTACATAACAACAAGTTTTTATTAATTATCAATCCTATATAACCACGCATGTATCTTTCCAGTTGTATTTACTATTGTTGTCTTCGAAGATAATTATATATAACTACGCATATATAACTAGGCATGTGTTTTTCTAGTTGTATTTAGCTACTAAAATCTCAATTGTAGATCATCAAATCATATTTATTTTAGATATTCACCTAGGTATAGTTTGTTTTATCTCTACTTTGTTTCTTCAATATTATCATGCGTATTATTCGTATCATATGATTAGTAATTTGAATTATGCAAACTTCAGGACAATAATGGTTCAAAATTTTAAAAAATATGTTTATGCCTCTACTCAGAACATATTTAATTTTTATATAGAACAATCTATTGAAAAATAAGGTTAAAAATTGTTAGTTTTTGAAAATTTACCTCTTAAAAAATATGTATGTGCATTTTTCAAAAGTAAATATTATGAATTTATGGCTTACAATCCAGCATAGTTTTATAGTTTTCATAAATTTAGATTCATTAAGAAGAGTGTGATTTTAATTATGAGCTAAATATCAAGACAGTATATCTAGGTTGGACTATTGAATAATATCCCGAATTTGAAGAAGCTTAATGCTAACATCAAATTATGTTGTTGATGACTAGTTTGCTCGTCTTCACTAGTAACCTAATATGGTTGTTGCTCTTATGATTTTTAAATCGTATAGTATGTGGAAAATCGAATATTTCCCATGCTATTATATTTTGGGTGTCGTACTTAAGATTCAGCAAAATCTTTCAACATATGTGACGTCATACTATTACTCAATTTCTTATAAGGTAATTTATTCCGAGATGATACATGTTTTAAGTACTTTTGGTGAAACATTTTATTCTACTGAATCTTTCTTTATTCTTGCACCAAATTTAAAAAAAAAAAGAACGTGAAGACCTAAAAATAAATATATTTCATTCAGATGATAAATTATTGTCTAAAAGATAATATGTAATCATTGTGAGAAACTCGGTCACAATAAATGATCATGCGAAGAAGTCTTACATAGTGTCTTTACTTTTATACTATTTATGATTTATATTTTTCCTTTAAATTGTGAAACATAATCAAGTTAAAAGTTGCAAAACATGCTCATATTTTAATATGAGAAACATATTTGTATTCTAAATGGCGAAACATGCTCACATTCTAAGTTACAAAACATCCACATAATCTATATTGTAAGTTTTATATCATGCATGAATTCTAAGTTGCGAAACATACTCACTATTGCAAAACAGTGAAATATACAAAATATTGTATAAATTTTATTTGTTTAATTTTATTACTAACACACAAACTAATACAATGCTTTACTATGTTAAAATTTGTGGAATCGTTTCCCCCGACTTAAAAGCTCTATTATCACCGACGTACGCCTTGATTATTCCTATAATGAAGTCTCATAATTTTTTTAGTTTCAATTTTATCATTCTTCAAGTAAAACACTGTCTTGAAGAAAACGTGGAATAAGTTTTTTTTCCTAGTTGCTTCCACGTGTGTAGTTATTCATGGTGCTTTCATAGTTTTAATCAGAAGATATAGTTTGATCTGAAAAGGACACCCAACGAAATATTTTCATGTATCATTTTTAAAATATGCAGTAAAGTCATTTTTCAGTTGCGAAATACAAAACATGCATAAAGACAAATGCAATTTACAAAACATAGATTAAAATAATTCAGCTGCAAAATATAAAATGTGAAACATGCATCAAAACAATTGGAATTGCGAGTATAAAAATAAAAAATATGCATCAAACAACTGCGAGTTGCAAAAAAACATCAAAACAACTGCAAGTTACGAGTAATGAAATTTAAGATATGCATCAGAAAATTGTAAGTTACAAAATGGATAGCATGCATAAAATAAGTATGAGTTGCGAAATGCAAAATGCAAAATATACATTAAAACAATTGTGAAACATACACAAATTGCAATCACAATAAATCATGTTACCAAAACCAAATCATTAAAGAACATAAAATAGAGATTTTGTTGTAGCATGAAGTTGTAAAACCTAAACCTAAAACAAGGCTTTGCTAAACTAAATATGCTTATTTCATTTTTTCAAACTCTGCTACAACAAAATGCTAACAAAACATTATTGAAAACTAAATAAACATGAAAGCAAAGCTACATGTGACCATCACGAGAGTTTGTACAATTAAAGCTAACAAAACATGGGGGTAGCATATTATGAGAGATGAATATTTTGTTGAGGTAAAATAATATCTACAAAACTAAAGTTGACCGTCGTGGAAATTAATAGGTCGCATCTGTTTTATTTTAAAAAGACCATCACGGTCATTTGTACTAAGAGATAAAGACCGTCACAATTGTTTATGTTTAAAAAAAACGATAAAGAAAATAATATAAGTTACTTTCTATGAGTGATATTAATATGAAGATGGTACTTGTTGTATAAAACTTGGTTCACTTAGATTTGGCATATGAGAAATTAAAATTAATTTGGATATTTATTAGTAAGTCATCTTATTTAAAATATTTTTAATATCTACATATACCTGTAAAAGACAATTTAAACAATTTATAAAAATGGTTTTATCATTTATTTTTACATATCTATGATTATTAGTGTATAATGAATTTAAACATTTTATAAAAAAAATAATGTTATCAAAGTATATAATTTTAAATATTTTTAATGAACTAACTAAAATTTTAGATTTTATTTTGTTTAGAGTGTGTACATTGTGTGAGTTAAATTATGTTTAGATGTAAATATTGTTAAAGGAATTAAAAAAATATTTCAATAAACATATTAAGTCAAATGAAATATACACAAGACAACATCAACTCCACTTACTACTCCAACTATCATTTATTACTACCTACCTAAGATCCAATAACTTTTCTATTTATCGCATAACATTCAACAATGTTACCCAACATACCCTTATTGACTATATAAGCCTAATTTTTTTTTAGAAATGCGTGCTTTTTCTTATTATTATTTATTTTCTATCTCTTCTCTTTGTCTATGTTCTCTCAAATCAAAAACGTGATATTTTCTTCTTTCTTTCTCGAACCAGTAATATTTTGAAGTTGAATTAGTGATTTTTTTTGTTTTTTTCTTTTTTTTTTCTTTTCCTTCTTCTATTTGTCCTTTTTGTATATTGATTTTTCAATTGAAATCAGTTTCGAGATTTTACTATAAAATTTTATTGATTTTCCTTCCAAACTAGGCAGAAAGCCATATGTGAGAAGGTTTTATGGTTGTTTATAGAGTTCTAAGTAGTCAGATTGGTTAAAATAAAATAAAAATACAATTTTGGGGTATAATATAATTGAAATCCAAACTAGTGTTAAATTTGATTTTTTTTCGCTTAAGTGCAAAATGCGCAATTAGGATTAAATGAAAATACAAACTACAAAACAAGGATAAAATTAAATGAGAAATGTAAAACCAATGGTAATTTTTTTTTCTTTTGGCTAATTGTGAAATATGAAACCATGATTAAATGAAAATGTGAAATGAAAAACCATGGTAAAATAACATGCCAGATGCGAAACACATGTTAAATTTAATTTGTTTTGCCTAAGTATGAAATACGAAACTAGAAATGAAAAATGAGAAATGTGAAATCATGGTTAAATAAGCTCACAAAAAAGAATTTTATTTTTTTAAATCATTAATGGATCCAATTTTGCTCATCTTTAAAAACAAAATTTACGGTACTTTCGAATTTTTATTGAGCTATGATTTGATAAATAAGAACTCTTAAATTTTAAATCAAAAATATGTATAAAAAAAGAGGAAATATATACGATTTTGGCGTTCTTATATAAATAATAATTTTTTTGGTAGATAATATCACAGATGTAGTTATTATAACTTGGATTTTCTTGGATAATGATCTCTAATAAAATTTTGGATTGAATCTTAAATGATAGTCAAATGTTTGATGATATGATAATTTAACATCTTAGGACATCTCTTAAATTCCATGATTTATCTAACACGTTATTTTGTTTTTTTCTTGGTGTTTTGTTTAGTTTTCTATATTCACCCAAAAAATATTTTATATCCATTTGCTTTAAAATATTCTTTAACTAATCATATCTTTTAAAATTGATGGAATCAAATATCATATTTTAATAAACATTCTCTTGACATCTTCTTATTGTACCCTCGTGTAAATATAAAATACAATTGATGATATATAATTATATGCAAATATTGATCTATAAATAATTGTAACCGATGATAAATAAATACAAATACTCTAGTATTTCTATTACGCAACTCATTATTTTAAGCTAAATCACCAATAATCACCCAACATCAAACTTTTTTACCGATAATCACTCAAGGTGTGATAAAGTAAGGATAACCACATGGTGATAAATTAGTATTTATAGATAATCACCCCATAGTTCATACTCCTTGATTGTTACTCTCTTTCTTGTTTTTTGTTCTTTATAAATGTCATATCTTTTAAACAATAGCTCTAAAAATATGAAAAAATACCATTGATTTTGTTTTTTTAAGACGAACAAAACTATATATTTGAAATATATTTTTTATTACATTTTTAGTTGCGTAATTACATGTAATTGAGTTATAAAATATGTCTTCAAAAAATAATTGTGTTCAAGTTGTGGAGTTATGTGTAATTTGGTTGCTAAAAAATACTTGTGGTCTAGTTACCGGATTACATATAATTTGGTTGTTAAAAACAAATGTGTTTCAGTTACAGAATTACGTGCAAATGTGTTATGTAAAAAATTATAAAATAATTGTTAAAATATGACTTTGGTTGCTAAATTAAGTCTGATTGTGTAAAAAACAAAATACAAGTTGTTTTTTTATGAAAATAAGTGTTAATTATGTGTGAAACAACTAACTTTTTGTAGTTGCGAAAATATTAACATTTTTATGTTTAAATGTTTTTAAAAATAGATTGTGTTTTAGTTGTGGAAATACGTGTAATTTGATTGCTAAAAAATAATTGTGTTCAAGTTACGTAATTATGTGTATATGTGTTGCTAAATAAAAATAAAATAGTTGCAAAAATAAGATTTTGGTTGCTAATAAGTCTAATTGTGTGAAAAGACAAAATACAATTTTTGTTGTGTAAATAAGTGTTAATTGAGTGTGAAACAACTAAATTTTTTGTAGTTGTAAAAATATGTGCACTTTTATGTTGAAAAAACTTTTTTTCTTAAAAACAAATTACCATGTATTCTAGTTGGGGAAATACGTGTGCAATTTGGTTGTAAATTTAATCTGGAAAAACAATTATGTTCTAGTTATGGAATTACATGTAATTTGGTTGCTAAAAGTAAATATGTTCAAGTTGCAGAATTACGTGTAATATGGTTGCTAAGAAATAAATGTTCAAGTTACAGAATTACGTATAATTTATTCCTAAAAAGTAAATATGTTCAAGTTGCAAAATTATGTGTAATCTGATTACAAAAATAAGAAAACAAATCTCCAAATATATCATTCATGAATTTCGTTTTGTTCATCTTTAAAAAATAGAAATATATATGTTCTTTATTTTTATTTTTTAAGTTAGAGTTAAATTTTGAAATATATGTCGTTTTGAAAGTTTAAAAATAACTAATTGTTAATTCTGTAAGCGTTTGTGTATTTTATTAGTATTGTTTGAAACTTTTTTGTTGCTAGTGGTTTTCGGTAAACTTCACAAATCAGGCGATTATCAGTAATTTAATTTATATCCGGATGATTATCCATAACTTACCCTTATTTTTATTATTTAATTTAGTTATACAAATTTTTAAAAATGTTTAGTACTAATTAAGACCCAAAAATCAAATAATTATCCACATAAGACCTTTGTTTTCATATATTTTTAAGAAAGACCTGTTTAACTCATCTAAGACCTACCTATCTTTTATAATACCCAAAATATATTTAATTAATTATATAAAAATTTATAATTTTTTACTGACTTTTTCTTCTTCTCTTTTTATCCTAATGATAGTGTCTCTTTATCTTTTTATAGAAATAATATACATTAGGTGCATTTGTTATAAATCATTATGTAATTTATCACAAATGGCTCAAGCACATAATACAAATAAAGGACAAACTGAAAATAACACAGGATTTAACGTGGTTCAACAATTGTCTACGCCCACGGGCGCCGCCATAGAAAAGTGTTTCACTATGATAGAAAAGGGTTATAGATTTCAGATTGTGTTTTTGTGCAATCCTAGTAATCTATTTATATGGAATAAATAGACTTACTAGATAATGTTCGTAATTGGCTCATATACACAAAACCAAAGATGACATTAACCATTTTAGCTTCACTGGTAATGACACAAAACTGTACCACCGAACACGGTATACTGTCAAGACACAATGACATTATCACAGACACAAAACTGTACAGCCAAACACAGTACACTATTAAGGTATTATTCGACTCATTCACAACAAATCTTCCCCTTTAGATGAATATCCTTTCTTCACTATCAGCAAAAAAACTTCTCTTCTTCTGACTCACCAAATGCCCCTAAGGCATTCACTCTATACTGCAAACACCAATCCAGTGTACGCACTCTCTAAACTTTCGAACTGACACTGCCTTGGTCATTATATCTGTTGGATTATCGGGTGTAGACACTTTCTTCACATCAACAATTCCCTTTGATATTATATCACGAACAATATGATACCTGACATCTATGTGCTTTGTACGCTTGTGGTATATCTGGTTCCCTATAAGGTGTATGGCGCTTTGAGTGTCACAAAACACTTTTGTAGTAGTCTTATCCAATCCCAAATCTGCCACTAAACCTTGCAACCATATTGCATCTTTAATTGCTTTTGTTACCGCCATGTACTCTGCCTCTGTTGTAGATAAAGCTACAGTAGCTTGCAACTGTGCTTTCCAACTGATCGAACCCCCGGCTAGAGTAAATGCATATCATGTCAGAGATCACCTTTTATCCATATTACCAGCAAAATCAGAATCAACAAAACCAACCACTGATCCTGCAACATAATTCGACGATCCACCAATATTGGTCTTGTTAAAAGCTAAGCTAACGTTTGCAGTATTCTTAAGATACCGAAGTATCGATTTCACTTCCTGCTAGTGTTCGTTCCTAGGACATCCCATGTACCTGCTAACTAAACTAACCACATGTAAAATATCAGGATGTGTGCATATCATAGCATACATGATACTACGAACTGCACTTGAATATGAAACCTCGACATGTGTTCCAACTTAACATCGTCATTGGCCGCTCCTGCTGCAGAAAACATGAAATGAATAGCAAACGGGATGCTAACTGCCTTAACATCAAACATGTTAAATCATTGTAACACTTTCTAAATATAGCTTCGTTGAGACAAGTGTAATGATCCTACACTTCTGTTCCTGATAATCTTCATACCAAGAATCTTCTTTGCTCTACCCAGATCATTCATCTCAAACTGGACACTAAGCTGCTTCTTTATTTGCACGATGTGTGACATACTACAAGCAGCAATAAGCATATCATCCATATACAGCAACAAGTAAACATAAGAATCATCTGACATCTTTTGATGATACACACAACTATCATATGGACTCATCGTGAACCCTTATGACACCATGAATGTATCAAAATGTTTGTATTATTTCCTAGGTGACCGTGTCAAACCATATAGTGACTTTTTCAACAGACAAACTTTGTCTCCCATATTAGGTTCGATAAATCCCTATCGTTGTCTCATGTAGATTCACTCCTCCAATTCACCATGAAGAAACGCAGTCTTCACATCTAACTGCTCAAGCTCTAAATCTTGTAAAACTATTATGGCTAACAAAACTCGAATCGAATTATGCTTCACTACTGGAGAAAACACTTCATTGAAGTCGATTTCTTCCCTTTGAGTAAAACCATTAGCGACCAGTCTTGCCTCAACCCCTGGATTACCTTCCTTTTTTTGAACACCCATTTACTGCCTACTACCTTCTGTCCTTTAGGCAAGTCAACGAGCTTCCATGTGTGATTCTTATGAAGAGATTCAATCTCTTCCCCCATAGCACCAATTCATCGATCTGCTTCTGAACTCGCTATAGCTTCTCTGTAGCTACTAGGATCTTGCATATCAACTTCTTCTGCAACTGACAAAGCATATGCCACTAGATTCGAATACCTTTTTGAAAGTCTAGTATACGAAGAAAATCATATGAAAGTAACAAAAATAAACTAAGAATCGAAAGACAAAACTGTACTGTCGAATGGAGCTGACAATTTCAACTTTAGTTTTTGTTTTCATACGAATCGCGCGAACAGTTCATTCTGGTAGTACCATAGTTTTAAAATGCGTCGTCACGGCGTGAGGCACTGCAAGGCGAGGCGTCAGCGCCTCATGTCGTGATGAGGCGCCTCTAACGGAAAAGCGACCGACACGCCGGCGCCATGGACAAATGACGATAAAAACGCTCTATTTTTTAAAGTAAAATCGTATAAAGTATAAACCTAATGTAACCACGGGATATTAAAAAAACATTTCATATAACCTTTCGTATAAAGTATTTTCTGAGTCTCTTCGGTATCTTTTTATATCTTTTGATGCGAGTTTTATGTAAAAGTTAATAATAAAATAAGAAATTTTATTCATTATTTGTCAGAAGTATCAGAAAGTATATATCTTTTATTAATTACTTAGCACAATTCTACGGAAATTTTATACCTACCTAATTTCGTCCATTATTAACGTAAATGAATAATATTTATCAACTCTCTAATTATAAATAGACTAGATTATAGATTAATAACTTAAAAATAAAATCTAGAAAATATTAAAAAAACGTTTGTACTTTGATCAAAATAAGCATAAACTAAAGTTTGAAAGAATAAAAATCTTTCGATTTATAGAATAATAGATATATAATTTATTTTCATAAGGAGTCCGGCTACGAGGTCTGAATATGAAGTATGAATCATAGTTTGAATATTTATTTTATGATCTATTTGATATATTCCGTGTTCCAGATATTAGACTGAATATCTGACGAGATAAAACCATCTTTATCAAGATTACAGATCTATCTCTATACTATCCGTAGGACCAATTCTAACAAGTCACACACTCATATTCCGAAAATACAGTAAAAAAAGAAATTTTGTGGTCGAACTACCAAAACAGACAGAATTGGCTAAAAAATTGAGACCTAGAGACTTCCCTTAGTTTTTTTTATTGAAAAGATCGGACTTCGTTATTCTTATGAGTCTAATTCATTGAGATTATGTCCAGTAAAACAGATAAATTATAAATTTCCAAAATAATAGATAGGAATATCGCAAATAAAGTCATTGCAACACCCATCAAAGGAGTCATTCCCCATCCGGGAGCTACTTTACCATATTCTGAATTCAATGGTTTTAATAAAGCCCCTACAGAAGTTATTTTTGGTCTTGCACCTAATCTAGAACTACCCTCAATGGTTTGTGTAGCCATAAATCTTATTTTGTATTCATTGAGATCTATTGACTTTGTATACCAATCCGTTGTAAATAAATGATCTTACCATATATCCATTGTGATCTTTAAAATTTTTAATAATGGAAACAACAACTTTAGTCGTCATCTTTATCTCTGGGTTACTTGTAAGTTTTATTGGGTATGCCCTATGTACTGCATTTGGGCAACCCTCTCAACAACTAAGAGATTATTTCGAGGAACATAGGACTAATTGAAGTAACCAGCCTCCTAATATTAGGAGGTTGGTTACTTCAATTGAGATAATGAAAAATCATTTCATTTTTTAGTTGGAATTTTAGGTGGTTCCCTAAAAAAGATAGCAAAAAATGATCCTAAAAGTCGATACTAAGAGGAATGTATGAACCAATGCTTCCATAAATTTGATCGTGGCTTACAATTATAGCTTCCATACCTGTTTTGTTTAAATAGTATCGTGGATCACCCGCTCACCCCAGTCAAATAAAAAGAAAATGCAAGATTTAAATAAAGATTTCTCCAGTACATTATGTAAAATTGTAAACATAAAATAGAAAATATAAGCGAAAAAACACATAAAGCAATGTCGCGCCAGACTACTTGTCTTCTTGTAGTTAGGTCTCCAAGTTTTTAGAATGCTCCAAAATCTAGTTGAGTATCCAAATCTGGATCAATACCAGCAAAAACATCTCTGAACAAGGTTCTAGCACCATGCCAAATGTATCCGAAGAAAAAGAGCAGAGCAAATGAAACATGCCCAAAACTCTATGTTTTTTAAGATAAACCCGTATAAAATGTAAACCTAATGTAACCACGGGATATTAAAGAAACCTTTCATGTATTCTTGGTATTTGCACCCTGACTACAGAGTCTCTTCCCTATCTTTTTATACCTTGACTAAAGAGTCTCTTCCCTATCTTTTTATATCTTTTTATGTTTATTCCCTATCTTTTTATCTTTTTATATCTTTTAATGCGAATTTCAATACGTTTATGTAAAAGTTAATATTTTAAGAAATACTATTCATGTTTTAGAAATTATATATCTTTTATTTAATTACTTAACACAATTCTACATAAATTTTATGGGTGAAGTTATTTCCCCCATAAATTTTATGGGTGAAAAAATTTTATGGGTGAAGTTATTTCCCCCATAAATTTTATGGGTGAAGTTATTTCCCCATAGGATTTTTTTTATTTCCTCTATAGTTTAAACTTTCTAAAATACTTTAACACTTGTTTTTACAAGACTACCCTTACTTTACTTTCAAATTTAAAGTTAGATGTCATTAATCAAATAGAAAGTCTTATAGTAAAAAAGAGATCATTAACACAACTTTAATAAACCTATATGATTTTACCCTCTAAAATTAACCCTAAAATAAAAAACTTCAATTGTATCGAAGATTAATCATGGAAAATCAAGAAACCAAACTTTACCGAAGAACAACACTCAAGAACAAGGTAATTTAATCATGTTTTCACGTTTTACAATAACGTAACTTGAAAATACCACTTCAAAATTTAAAAAAAAAAAACATTTGATTCTGAGATGGTATCTCGGAATTAGGTGCTCGTTATTGTAAAAAAACACCTGATTCTGAGATGCTGTATCGGAATCAGGTGTCTTTTTAAAAAAGAACTGCACCTAATTCCGAGATGGCATCTCGAAATTAGGTGTGTTTCTCCTGTTTCTATTTAAAATGGTGGATTTTAAAACGAAGCAACATAACTATAATGAAAAACCCAAAATCGAAGCAAAATACATAGAAGATACAGAAGAAAAAAAAGATTAGATTATAAGAAAAACTGAAAACAAGGTTATGATATAGAACTGTAAATTGAAAAAAAAAACGAGATTAGAAGATAAGACATGAAATCGAAAGTTAAACAAACGAGATTAGAAGATACATACCTGGTTATGATGTTAGAACACGAACTCAGTTCTTTACAAGCTCTTGCTAGGTTTAGTCGATCTAAAAGGAGAGGATTTCTTTTTGGATTGGTTTCTAGTTAGGTTAAAAGAGGGAAAAGGAAAGGTAAGAGTAATTTATATGCTAAAGGGGTGTAGCTACGGTTAAGTTAATGGGTTAGAATAAATGGGTAAAATATATAAGAAGGACAAATATGTCATTTCCTTTATGGAATAAATAAAAACATGGAGTTTTTTTAATCATGAAATAGCTTCACCCAAATTTTATACTTACCTCTCGGGAAATAGCTTCACCCAAATTTTATACTTACCTAATTTTGTAATAGTCAAACAATTAAATCACTATCAACGTAAATGAATAATATTTATCAACTCTTTAATTATAATTTAATCTAGATAGTTTTTAGCATATTTAACTTTTTAAATATATAAATTATTATTTAGTATCTAATTTCATTACATATACAATTTTATAGAGTATTCATATAAAATATTACGAGGGAATATTTTAAATAGTATCGTAATTTATAAAAATATTGATTTTATTTTCTTTATATAATCTCATATAGGTTCATAGTTTTTTTAATTTCTAAAATTTTAATGATATATCTTCTCTATTACTGAAATTTAATACGATTGTTGTTATATTAATGATTATTTAATAAAATAATTTAATGAATCGATTTTTTATTATGTAATTTTTATTTTCTAGATTTTTTATTTTATTTGAAAATATAAAAAAAATGGATATATATTATGTAATATTTATTTCTAATTTTTTATTCTAGTTTAAGATAGTGCGAAATATATTACATATTTATTTTCTAATTCTTTTATTCTGATTTTATTAGAGTAAATAAGAATCAGATATTTAATTTTGTTTTAAGAGAATTAAAAAAAATCTATTTTTTCTTTCTTTTATTTATTATCCAATTATATGTTTTAGATAAAAATTGCAATAAAAATGAAAAATTATTATCCAATTATATTTTTTAGATAAAAATTGCAATAAAATGAAAAATATGGGTTGCTCTATTCATTGGCCTAGTCACTATTGGAGCAACCGAAAAATGTGAACCCTAAAACACAAATTTATGCACGATTTTTCTCAAAATCAAATACAACTCTTCTTTTTTAAAATAAAACTGTATAAGGTGTAAACCTAATGTAACCGGGTGATAGTAAAGAAACATTTCGTATATTTTAATATATTCACCCTGACTACATAGTCTGTTCTCTATATTTTTATATTTTTTAATGCGAATTTCAATCCGTTTCACCTAGTTTTATGTAAAAGTTAATATTTAAATAAAAAATACTATTCATATATATATATATATATTAGAAAATATATATCTTTTATTTAATTACTTAGCATATTTCAGAAGTATCAGAAATTATATATCTTTTATTTAATTGCTTAATGCATATTTATAAATTATTAGAGTAAATAAGAATTAGTAGATATTTAATTTTGTTTTAAGAGAATTAAAAAAAATCTATTTTTTTCTTTTTTTATATATTTATCATCCAATTTTATTTTTTAATAAAAATATGAACCCTAAAATACAAATTTTATGTACCATTTTACTCAAAATCAAATACAAGACACATACAAATAAGGATAAAAACTCTTTTTTAGATAAAAGATAAACCTGTATAAAGTGTAAATCTAATATATTCTTGGTATCTGCACCCTCACTAAAAGTCTCTTCCCTATCTGTTTATATTTTTAATGCGAATTTCAACCGTTTCACCTAGTTTTATGTAAAAGTTAATATTTAAATAAAAAATACTACAGTAAAAATACTACTGTAATATTTATGTATCATAAAAGGGTGAAGCTATTTCCCCCATAAAATTTATTATTTCCTCCATCATTCATAAAAATCTCCATCTTATTATTTCCTCCATAAAGGAAAATCCTAATTTATCCTTATTTTAATTTTACACCAAAAACCCAAATTTCTCTGGTAACTATCGACCTTCACCTCTTCTCTTCTAACCCTAAAAAATCTTAATGACCAAACAATTTTGAAGCAGTTTATAGAATTCCAAAGATAAAAATCTATGGAGAATCTTATTTTTATTTTAAATATATGGGTTGCCATATCGAATAAAATCTATTTTTAAATCTATGATTTTTTTTTACATAATAAGTTATAGGAACTCTATATGCAGATATAAAAACTTGTTAATCGTTTAATCGAGTTCCTGCATATCGAGTTACTAGTTTAATCGTTTTTTAATATCAATTTTTGCTTTAATTGCTTACTTCCTGTATATTTACTTCAAAATATAGATTTTCTGTGGTTTGATTAGTGTATGTTGATTAAGTTCTTTTTTCAAATATTATATGTGATTATGAGTTCCTAACTCAAAATCATGTTCTTTTTATAAAAAAAAAACATGTTATTCGGAGTGGTTGTCTCGGTACTTCATGTTTTTTTAAAACATGTAATTTTGTGACTAATCTTAAAAATAATTGAGTTTTTATGTTTTTTATTGTTTAATTTTAGAAGTTAAATCATATATGTTGGCTGTAATTTATGTTAATGATGTGTATTATTAATAAGGGTTTGATACT
This sequence comes from Limnanthes douglasii subsp. nivea, assembly GCA_036936605.1. Taxonomy (NCBI): domain Eukaryota; kingdom Viridiplantae; phylum Streptophyta; class Magnoliopsida; order Brassicales; family Limnanthaceae; genus Limnanthes; species Limnanthes douglasii. Next base: position 34,239,555 of record JAUPFV010000001.1, read on the forward strand.
CGATAGTGGCATCAAATTATAAATTAGAAAGTAAATAAAGGACAAGAAGGTAAAAACAAGTGTTTAGTGTTTTATTAAAAATTTAAAATGGAGGAAATAATAGATCTTATGGAGGAAATAGCTTCACCCATCATAAAATATATACTCTTTTATGGGTTTGGCTAATCGGTGCCATGGTGCCACGTGAGTATTAAATATTTTATTAATTTATTGTAGTTTTTCTATGGTAATCAAAGTTGAAATTTATATTTTTCATATTGACCGAGTTACCTTTAAACCTAATGTAATCACGTGATATTAAAGTAACCTTTCGTATATTTTGATTTCTGCCCCCTGACATAGTCTGTTCTTTATATTTTTTATATCCTTATATTTTTTTATATCTTTTAATGCGAATTTCAATACGTTTCACCTAGTTTATATATCTTTTATTTAATTACTTAGTATATTTAAGAAGTATCAGAAAGTATATATCTTTTATTTAATTGCTTAGCGCATATTTAAATTTTTAAATATATAAATTATTTTTTTATCTAATTTAATATATAATTTTTTTAGACTATTGATATATTTTATATGAATATTACGAGGGAATATTTTAAATAGTATCGTAATTTATAAAAATGTTGATTTTATTTTCTTTGTTGATTTTATTTTTTTTATATAATCTATTTAGTTCCATGATTTTAATTTATAAAATTTTAATGATATATCTTCTCTGTTACCAGAATTTAAAGGGAATATTTAGATCTTATTGATTTTTATTTATCAAAATTGTTATTGATGTTATATTAATGATTATTTAAATAATATTTTAATGAATGGATTTTTTATTATGTAATTTTTATTTTCTAGATTTTTTATTTTAGTTGAAAATATATATAAAAAAATTGCATATATATTATTGATTATTTAAATAATATTTTAATGAATGGATTTTTTATTATGTAATTTTTATTTTCTAGATTTTTTATTTTAGTTGAAAATATATATAAAAAAATTGCATATATATTATGTAATATTGTTTTTCTATTTTTTTTATTGTAGTTTAAGATACTCCAAAATATATTACATATTTATTGTATAATTATTTTAGAAGTCTTTTATACTGTTTTTATTAGAGTAAATAAGAATTATTAGATATTTAATTTTGTTTTAAGAGAATTAAAAAAACTATTTTTTCTTTCTTTGTATTTATTATCCAATTATATGTTTTAGATAAAAAAATCGCATGATCAGTTCATTGGCCTAGCCACTATTGGAGCAACCTAAAACACAGATTTATGCGATATTTTGCTCAAAATCAAATACTAGACACAGACAAATGATGATAAAAACTCTTTAAAAATCACGGGATATTAAAGAAACCTTTCATATATTCCTGGTATCTACACCCTGTCTAGATACTCTCTTCAATATCTTTTTATGCGAATTTCCATACATTTCACCTAGTTTTATGTAAAAGTTCATATTTAAATAAGAAATTTTTGGTATCTACATCCTGACTACATTGTCTCTTCAATATCTTTTTATGCGAATTTCTATATGTTTCACCTACTTTTATGTAAAAAATTATATTTAAATAAAAAATATTATTCATGTATCGGAAAGTACATACTCCGTAATAGTCAACGTAAATGAATAATTTTTATCTTTAAACCTAATGTAACCCCCAGATATTAAAAAAATCTTATATTCTTCGTATTTGCACCCTAATTACAGAGTCGCTTTTCGAAAAGCGACGATTTTGGTGAAATGCATAGACAGAATAGTAGCAATCAGGAAGAAGACGATGAGGAAGTAAGACTTAATTTTCGGTGAAGATACGATATTCGCGTCCTTAGTAAATGTTCGAGTAATGCTATTGTTTATATTTTTGTTTGTTTCAGGTAGTAGTGAAAGAAGAGAATGAAATGGTTGATTCTTCTGATATATTTGCTCACATTAGTGGTGTGAATTCATTCAAGTGCAACTTTCCAATACAGTCATGGACTTGAAGAGCTTTTGACACACGGTTTAAAATACATCTATAGTACTACTACTACATACTGATACTGCTGCTAAGGTTTTCTATGGAATTTAAATTCAACCGAGGATCAGTATTTTCGAAGTTGGGTTTTATTCCAAAGAACAAGAAAAAAAACACAAAAAAAACAAAAAAGTAATTAACAACTGAATAAAAATGAGGATTTCGTAGTAAATAAAGATGTAAATTTTTGTAGATACGTTTATTTTCGGCAAGAATGTTCGAAATCCTAATGATGTTGGACATATTTTATGCAGTTCCCCTTGAGGAATATAGTTTAGAATTTTTAGTACATTTTTCTCTTCCAAATCTTTTGATCAGAGATAGAAAAATATTTTTAGAGAACAATTTGATTTTGTCAAGAGCCGCACCAAAAGAACTTCGGTCCAAAATCCAAGTTTTGATAATTAAAACAAGCGGGAAGAGTTTGGATTTGGATATGGAGACCAGTCATTGTGTTTGCAGTCTAGGTTCAGACGAAGCATAACATTGCAAGTCAAACGAAAACATACAACCAGTCAGTTAGATGTTGAAAATAAGATCAAAGTAAAACAATACAACTAGGTTCAGACATAGAAAAATGATCGGATTGGGCTCAACATTTGGATAGGTAACAAAAACAAAACTAATGTACTTCAGAACAATGTCAGTCCATCCATAGCCATGATCTTTTGGACAAAGATCCTACTCATATGGCATTGGATGGCACTTTTGGACAAAGAGGCAATGGATGGACACCAAAGCCTTCCAGGAATGGCAAGCAACTACAAAGGTGAGCGAGCTAAGATAGCTTTTAGTGTTTGTGACACAGACAAATCAATGCACTGCACTTGAACAGAAAAGCATCAAAGATTGAGGACCAAAGACACAATTGGAAAACACTCTTCGCTATGCCATAGGAAGTGGCATACGAGAGCCAAGAGCTCAACAAGACCAAAACGCATCCAATATCTTTTATAACTCATAACTAATCAGGATCATTAAACAATTACAAAATTAGAAAATTAGAACATTACGTTTCATTTCCATTAACCAAAAATTTAACTTATCAATATCTTTAGAACAAACACAATAGCCAACAGATTGCAAAACTGAAGTCTAACAAGACCAAGCCCTACAGGCAAACAAGAAACCAAACAAAAACTGCAGAGTTTCAAAGGGTAAACATAAAGATGAACCTAAACATAAAACCAAGATCTCTTCCTAAAATTACATGATTAAATCGACATAGACAACACTATAGAATTTCTTTTTAGTCGACATAACATTATATATTTTTAAAATAATAAAAATTATTGTATCAATATATTAATAATTATTGACTAATCTAAAATCTAGTAACAAATAACAATTGTAGTTTGGATTTTAACATTCTTTCCAAATAGATTTGACACATTTATTCTTCTACCACTATTTTATCGCCTTTCTTTATTCTGATTCTCCTTGTTCCTAATCTTTCACTACGTCTACATGTTTAGATTCTTTGGGAGTTGTCTAAAAGAGTGGTCGTGTGCTACAGAGAGACGCTTCATTGATTGTGAGCTGAGAGTCTATAAGAGATAAAAGAGGAACGAGATACCATGCTCTCCTTTATACAGAAATGGCTAAACCAAAGAAATCTCGAGAAGATGTGTTTGGGAGAGAAAAAGAAAGCCGATTACATCTTTGGATTTGGGCCAATGTTTCGGGGGTTGATTTAATGGATGGTCATGCGTAGCCCAATTTGGAAGGGGACCGTATGTTTCGGATTTGGAGTTGATTTGGGTTGGTTGGGATGGGGCAGTGGATTTGCTTGCCTGAGTATTTTCAGGCACGTGCGTGGAAATACCACATTCACGAAGTGTGGATTTGCCAAATCTACGAATGATATATTTTTTTCCGTTTTTATTAATTCGAAGTATGTCGTGTTATTGTATAATTTGGTATCTTTTTTCCATGGTTTTTAATTTACAATTCGTCTAAATAATTTTTTTGTCTCGTGTAGGATGCTTTTACGGCCGCGTTCTCCCGCTACGGATACATACCTAGATTCAGGTCATGAGACAGAGGAGCTTGTACGTGGCGAGACGTCTCGGAGCGTCCGTTGACGCACTAGAGGGGTCTTACAGGTCGTCGATGTCCCTATTCGTCGCCGCTTATCTACGGACCAGCGGTTCCGTAGATATAACCGTCATGTGATCGACCTTTACTCGACATTCCATGTCTATAAAGAGCGTGAGGTTTACAACGTATTCAAAGGCGATGTAAGTTTTTTAATTTTAATTTATTTGTTAAAGTTATTATTTTTAGACGCAATTTGGCATCTGATATAGTTATAGGTTTATTTATTGTCTATTGCTATAGTAATAAACATTTGTATTACAAAAACGAAAGAAGACACTAATGAACACTTATCCTTCAATTACACTAATAAACACTTGTATTATAATTGCTCTCTATATTTATTTATACAATTCATTCTACCTTTTCATTTACTTTTCAAATGAAACTACGTTTTTTATATAGTAGTATTAATTTGGGGAGCTCATTAATCTTCTTCCTTATTAATGGTGTGATCTTTTCTGGTTATCCTAACGTTTTATTACAGAGATACATATTTGGAGCCCCCAAGGGGGTAGCCGAGTTGGTTGAGTATGGCATTCTTATAACCAAAAGGTCATGAGTTCGAGTCCCTCTACATACGCTTTCTCGGTTGAGCCTGTCACCTTGTGTGGTTTACCTTCTGGCGTTGGTTTGCAGGCTATCGCGTCAGACTGAGGGTTTACCCTGTGCGCACTCATTGCACTTTGAGTAGCGGCTGCGGGTTCCCTCCGAAAAAAGAAAAAAAAAGATACATATTTGGAAGTTGTTTTCCATGGAATTTAAGATGTTTTATTTGTACGTTTTCATATATGATTTATTCAATGGTGGCTAGAACAAAATCTAAGTCCCAATATATTATTGTTACCAGGGTCGTTAATCCGTATATTTGGCGGTTTAAAAAAACGTTAATCCATATATTTGGCGGTTTAAAAAAAATATGGTCTGATGGCTAAACCCGACTGTTGGCTAAGTCCTGCTATGCCTAACCGCACATGTACACGCGACCAAATAGTAAGATTAAGAGGAGAGAAAAAGATTGGATTTAGAGAAGAAAAAAAGAGATCTTGAACGGAATCGAAATCTTTATCGAGTTGTGGAGCACAATAGATGGAATCATGTAAAATGGATGGTTAAGGACTAAAGAAAATATATGCGGTTTTTAAAATGGGAATTGCTAAAAAAACGGTCAAAACTACTCCGCGAAGTCGCATGTTTCTGATTTTCAATATTTACAAAAATGCCACTAGGCAAAAAACCCAAAAAACCCTTTGAAGTCTAAATATTTACAAGTGATGCCATTGAAGAGAACCAAACTACTCCATGAAGTTGCAAACATAATTTCAAACTTCATCTTCTCCAAACCTACTAAAAATAGAAACTTAACAACCAACAAAACCCATTTTTAAAAAAAATTCAAAACCTTTACAACATGGACGGAAAAGAGTCGGAAATACTTCCCACGCAGAGCAGCATGGTCGCCGAGGAGGTACATTGCATTTCCCTCTTTCATTTTCGCGAAAAAATAGATTTTGTGAAAAATCTCGTATATGGTGTTCGTCGCCACCCTCCGACGTGGACGACAGGCCGTGCGCCATCCCATAGGCGTATGCCACCTTCCCTTCGCCATCGGTTGGCGTGTGAGACACTCCGTACGCCACACGTGTGGTGTCCTGTCTGTCTCCCACGCCAGTGGGTGGCGATGGGAAGGTGCCATACGCCTATAGGACGGCGAAATATGCCTCCCTTATCCGGAATGCCGGCTTAATTTGTTTTTCTACTTCTTACGTATTGCAGGAGGTGAACGAATGCGATATTTCGCTTGTTTCGGACTACGCTCACCATTTCACCACTCACGACGAGTATAGCTTAGAGTCGATGACCGAGTGGGTAAAACTAAGGGGGAAAACGTTGGGTTTTTCGATAAACGTAGCATCGAAGGAGGTAGGGAAGAATGGGAGAACACCGAGAGTGGATTATCGGTGCGAGCGATTCGGAATGTTCAAGTCGGCCGTTAAAGAGTGCGACTGTAAGCGTAAGGCCACCGGTAGCAAAAAAATAAATTGCCCTTTTCATTTGGTGGGTAATCCGTTAAAAGGAGACGATAAGTGGGATCTTAGTGTCCTTTCCGGGAAGCACAACCACGAACCGATCAAGTATCCCGAAGGACATTTGCAATGGTCCAAGTTAAAACGTAAGGAAAAAGAGCTCGTTGATCTTTTGACGGTGAATGGGACAAGTTCGCGACAAATATTTGGTGCTTTGAAAAAGGCCGATCCGGAGAATGCTTCAAATATCCGTCACGTTTACAATCACCGTCAAAGAACGAGGATGGCTGAAAACGGCGGTCGATCCCAAATGCAATGCTTGTTAGTTAAATTACAATTGCACAAGTACAAGTATTGGACACGGACGGGGAATGACGGTTCTGACGTTATAACCGATTTTTTTTTCCGCACATCCGCTTAGTATTGACTTACTACGGACCTTCCCACGCTTGCTAATCATGGATAGCACATATAAAGTCATTCGTTACGGGATGCTTTTGTTCGAAGTAGTCGGGGTAACATCGACCAACAAAACGTTTTGCATTGGTTTCACGTTTATGGTGAGTGAAAAACAAGACAAATACGAATGGTCTTTGGGATGCTTGAAAACGGTAATGGAGGAGAATGATTGTGAATTACCGTGTGTTATTGTTACGGACCGCGAACTAGCCTTGATGAATAACATCGACAAATTTTTCCCTAGCGCTAGTCACATGTTATGCGAGTGGCATATCAACAAAAATGTTAGCGGGAGAACGAAAAAAATGTTTGAAGACGGAATTGTGGCTAAATGTTTTTTGGCGGCTTGGAACAACGTTGTTTCATCCGATACCGTTGAGGTTATGAACGGGAGGTTGGCTAAGATGCAGTCGATGTTCAAAGACCAAGATAAGGCGGTGGATTATGTGGTTGACTCGTGGATTACGCCTTATAAAGAGAGGTTTGTTCACGCTTATACTAACAAGATCATGCATTTTAATAACCACACCTCTAATAGGGCCGAAAGCTCGCATGCTACATTGAAAAAATATGTGGGGTCTAGCCGATTGGATTTCGATGGGTTTTGGAATAAAGTGCATGGCTTGTTAGCGATGCAACATTCTACTATTAAAGAATCGATGGAGCTTAGCAAGTGCCGTTTAATTCACAAATTCCAAGATTTCAAACCGTTCAAATTTTTACGGGGGTACGTATCACCTATTGCATTGGCGATAGTATACGATAACTATGTTGATAAAAGCGGCGGTGAAAAATCTATGTGCGTTTGCACCGATTGTACGATCTATGGTTTGTCGTGTTCCCACGACCTTGAGGCAATCCGAAGAGTGGACGGTCACGTACCTACTCGGATTATAGATGAGCATTGGAAGAGACTAGATATCGTTCCGCGAGTTAAACTCACCGGTGAAGAAGAAGTAAAATTTAATTTCGTAAATCTAAATGCGAAACTTGAAGAGTTTGATGTTTACGAACAAAGTCATTGGCTCAAAAAATTTCAAAAAAATTTGGATCCTTCGACTACACTCCTTTGTGAACCCCTCGAGAAGGTTAAAACCCGCTGTAGAACTCCCGGGCGTGTTGGAAGCCGTGGTCGTGGACGGGGTCGGGGTCGCGTTAAGGGTAGCAAAGTCCAACGTGATTATTCTACGAAAAGAGATCCTTCGTATCACGAATACGTCGAACAAGAAATGTTTGAGTCCCACGATAGTGTCAAAACTCCACGAGTTGTAACACCCGCCGCTAGTATAGCAACCTCGGTCGGCACTCTTGGTAGCACCGCAAGAACAGTTGCCGCACATACTCCGACTAATTCCGGAGCAAAACCCCCAAAAAATATAGCAAAACGGGTTCAATGCGTTGGTTTAGGCACTCCGGATACGTCGAACCACATCAAGGCTATACCTTCATTCACGGCTAAACCATTCCCGACTAGATTACCAAATGTTTTGGACTCGAGATTTTCAAAAGACATACCTCAATATATGCGTCCTTTCATAAGCCGAATTACAAATGTAATGCCCGACGGTAATTGTGGTTTTAGAGTCATCGCGCATGGTATGGTTGGTAACGAAAGTGGATGGATAATGGTTAGAGAAGCCTTGGTTCACGAGCTAAAGAGCGATCGGGATTTTTATAAACGGGTTGCATATTACGACGATGAAAGCGAAGTTGATAAGGAGATAAACCGGTTGACTTTTAATAAAGAGAATGCACCTTACGCAAAATGGATGTCCTTGCTTAGTTGTGGAAAACTAGTCGCGACTACATTCAATTGCGTTTTCTATTGCCTTGCTCCCGGTGGATGTACGACTTACCTACCGGTGAAAAATGCATCGCCGAGCGATGGTTCTTTAAAGGAGATCGGCGTGGCATTCGTCAATAAAAACCATTTTGTTCATGTGAGTAAATAACTTTAAATTTCGCACGCATTTAAGCATTTATTTTGTAAACGCGCATTGATATTGAACATAAATTTGTAGGTTGAGTTGGTTAAAGGGTCACCCATACCGACTATAGATCCTACGTGGATGAGATCGGCGAGAGAAGACGCTATTTCTTGGTCGATCCCTTTGCTAGATAGAGTCTGTGTATTTTCAAGACTTCAAAATCCCACACCGACACACTCCGTTGAACATGATGATTCGATAGTGGACTTAACCAAAGATTGAATTTATTTCAAAATCGAATTTATTTTGTGTTTGGTTATGTTTTTGCTTTTTTTGTTGTAAACTAACAATGTGTTGTACCCTTTTAACCACGTTCCTTTTAATGAAATTTTTTTTAAAAAAAATTGACTTAATAAATTCGGGATAGTAGTTTTCGCCAGCCGAATGGTGTAACTGACGTTCAGCGCGCCATTCGTTGGCGTAACTGGAGCTCCCCACGCCAAGGGATGGCGTGCAGAACGTCCCCTACGCCATTTGCCTGGCGTAGAAGACACTTTTGAAGCCTCTGTCCCAAAATAACAGAGGCGAACCTAAACATTAACCCTATTTCCGCCACACGTTGGCGAAAACGGGTATCCCTACGCCGTTGTGTGGCGGCATTAGAGTAAAATTAGTAAAACTTTTTTCTAAATTTTTTAAATTGAACTGCTAATTGAATGATTATGTATTTTTTTTGTTCTAAACTCAGTATGTTTTGTATTCACGTTCCAATTTCTGTTCAACTAGATTTTTAAAAAAAAATTAATTCAAAATTTAAGAGGGACCCACCAACACAATTTCCTAAATTACTCAGTGAAGTTGTATAGATTATTAAATTCAACCAGGACCCACCAACACAATAACTCCCGCAAAAAAAAAAACCCGCCAACGTTTAATCCCCGCCAATACAAATACTCCCGCCAAGAACTCCAGCAAAAAACTCCCGCCAAGGAGTCCACTAAAGAAAAACTCCCGCAAAAAAATAATTATACTATATAAACATGTCACAGAATACAATATTCATAATAGAAACAAAGAGTCCACTTAAGAAAAAAAACACAAACACTTGAATACATGGAGTTTACAGCTGATGAAGACTACCATATGCTCAAGGCGGTGAAGGTTGTTCGTCGACAAATGGGGGAAGATAGTAGTGATGCTTTCTTCGACCGCCTCCTATGTCAGATGTATTTCAACTATGGGCATTTAGGAGCAGGAGACGTTCAAGTGCGAAGTCGTGACGAAATCAAATCCAGGTACAACTTCATCCAACCGCTCACTGCTCTGCTTTTTCAACCAGCCAGGATTAAGATAGAAGCACCTTTGGTCTGGAACATGACGGTAGTAGACTACATCAGTAGGGATATGGTGGCGTATCTGGAGGATAGGATTGCTGCAAGGAATGAAAGGGATGATTCGGATGACAATTTGGGATACGATTTCGACGACTGATCATTTCACTATTTCCGTGTTTGTGCCATCGAGTTATTATGTTTAGTAGTCTATGTTTAAATTAAGTAACTCCAGAATGTGTGTTGTTTTCGATAGTACTACTATTTCAATTATGTTTGCTATTGTGTTTAAATTATGTTCAACTCTGTTTCAATTATGTTAAACACAACCAAAACATCTAAGCAATTTCCAAATTACAAAAACATTCATTTCAAACAGAGTAAACCCATAGTACGTGTTCCAAAAAACAAGCAAACCAGCAAAGTAAGCGACAACAGAATCAAAGTATCATACAAACAGAAAAAACATCATAATGTCTATGCAAGCCTCCTGGCTGTGGACAAAACATCGTCATAAGCCCCAGCCAGACGATCGAAATCATGATCAAACTCGCTCACCCCAGGAAACAACGAGATCCTCCGCATACCAGCACGCAAATGTCGGATGATAGCTCCCTCTCGATCCTCGTGGACGTAGTCATCGAGCGAGTAGATTGCGGTGTTGACGTGGTCAAACCAGCTAATACTCTGGTGAAGTAGTAGGTACTCAGGCTCACAAAAAGACTCCATCTCGTCTGTTACCATCCCTCCTCGAAAACCACGATGCAACTTGTTCCTCTCCCACCGCTCCCAATCATCCGGATCGAATGCATACGCCATCGTCTTCGGTTTTCTCCTTGATTTTGACTGCATGTCTAAAAAAGGATGCGCGATAGCCCGCTGGACACGGCCAAACTGTCGCTGAACTCGCTCTGGATAGTATGCCTGAGAGTGCTCCACACCGCATATGACATCCCGAAACCACGATATATCTTCGAATGGGAAATGATCGCGTATAGCACGATAAGGATCAAACAATACCTGCAATATAAACGGATATGAACATAAACACAAAAATAAATCAATTTTGGGATCACTAAAGATTAACACTTACATCATTCTCTTCCAGGTTGTTGACGGAGATACGAAGGTTCAGCTTCGTCCGTGAGTCAGATACTGCTGCAGCTGTATCTCATATACCAATAGTGGGGTCGCGCTGAGTGTAGGTGCGTCGAGTAACAGGCCGGAGCATGACAAAATGATCCCGTATCCACGTGTCTACCATACCGATACATCCGGCCATAATCCTCGTGTCGTGTAGGGAGGCCTCACCCAGATGGTGGTACAAGTAAGCGAGAACAACACTACCCCTCCGGAGTCAAATCATGCAACAAAAACAAATACTTGTAATTGGAGTACATGTTGCTCTTGTCGGGGAATATGACCGTGCCGAAAATATGCAATATATAGGCGCGGGCAGCCGCATCCACCATCAGATCACTCAAACCAGGGTTGTCATCGCAGAACTCTGGCCCACTAAACCTACTCCTGAGCCATTTAAATCTCAAACCAACGCCCTTGCATTTCTCAACCTCCGTCACGAAGGATAAATCATCCACCATAAGCATTTCAGCGCACTCGTGCATGGCCAGAGTCTTGTCAGAAATATATGGAAACACAGCAAGCTCACCATCAACTGGGAGTCCCAAAATAGTGTGGACGTCGTCCAGAGTAATCGTCATCTCACCGAAAGCGAAATGGAAGCTATTGGTCTTCGCATGCCACCTCTCTAGGAAAACCTCTGTCATGTTGGAGTGTGTGTGCATCTCATAGAACGGCTCTATGAGACGACCGAACGGGGTGGCGTCAACCACAGCGCGTACCCTAGTCTGTGCAGCCAAACTTCATGCTCGATGACTAGGATAATGGGCATACAGCCACATCTCTCGCTCTTGAAAAGATTTGTTCCCATTATCATAGGACAAAACAAAATATCTTCATAAAATGTAAAATTAGAATTTCGATATTACCTCTCCCATCCAAATGTGGTATGCAGTGTGGGAGGTGAAAGCCTCGCCGAACAGCGGTGGCAATCTGGCCGGAGGAGGAGCTCTACGCTGCCCTGTAGCTGGTGGGGGATGGCGTCGTCCGCGGGAAGCGGAAGCAGAAGTTGAACTCGATCCGGACGCATGCGGTCCGGAGACTATAGGGAGCTCATCCATCTGGACAGGTAAAACTGGCTGACCAGCGTCACGTACCCTACTCCGCTTATTTTTTCTCCTAGTCCGCGAGCCATCAGACTGTGCATCGTCGCCGTGATTCATCACCTGAAAAAAAAAAGTACTAAGTATCAGGTTTCGTCGAAAACACAAATTGTCATGCTGGTACCTTTTTTAGACAAATAATAGCATAAGGCGGGCTAACACAAACCAAAGAGCAAGAATAAACCGGTCCTGTGGCGTATGGCAGGTTTCATACGCCATCCATGTGACGTAGGGCACCAACCCTACGCCATAGGATGGCGTTGGGAAGCTGTTCTTCGCCCCCGTGTGGCGAAGAACAGCTTCTGCCATGGCTTACGAACAGCCCAAAAATCAATTTTTTCAACAGATCTACCCTAACTAACCTATCTAAACCTAACTAACCTATCTAACAACAACGGAATGGACTTACAGTGATTGTTCGATTCCGGTTGCTTCCTGTTACTCCGACTAGACTCTCCGGTGACGATTCCGGTTTATATGGGTCATGTGGTGGTCGTAATAGGTACCGGTGGCTGTGGAAGAGTGGCCGGTTTAGGGTAGATTTCGGTTTAGAGTAGATTTCGGTTTGCTCTTTGTGGCTGCTCCTACTCTTTGTGTGGCTGCTCCTGCTCTTGGTGCTGTGCGGTGCGGTAGGCAGGTAAGTCTTCTTTCTTTTACTTTTGTTTCTGTTTTACAGTTTTACTTTTGTTTAGGTATATTTAGTTTTAGTTTAGGTTTATTTAATATAGGTTAGTATATTTAGTTTTAGTTTAGGTTTCATTTATTTAATTTAGTTTTAGTTTAGGTTTATTTAATATAAGTTACTTTTAATTTTAAGTTATAATAATAGTTAAAAAATTTATAATTTTTTTAGAGAGAAGGTAGAGCAAAGTTAGAGAGTTTGAGGTTTTTTTTTGAAATTATAATAACTTCGCGGAGTAAAATTGAGTATTTATACGATTTCGTAAGGACAAAATCGTCAAACAAAATAATTTCACGGAGTAGTTTTTAAAAAAAATTATAAGCGACTTCGTGGAGTAATTTTGACCGTTTTTTTAGCAATGGACGGTATCCAGTTGTGGAGCACAATAGATGGAATCATGTAAAAGGGATGGTTAAAGACTAAAGAAAATATATGCGGTTTTTAAAATTTGTTCTTGGGAAATCGAGTGTTTAGGAGGAAAATGGAATTTTCTTTTCACAGAAAAGGAAAGAAAAAGTCTAAGTTTTCGAGGAAATTACAAAGAAAGGCCTTCTTTTTATTCTTTCTTTAATCTTCTATCGAGTACATATATTTCATGTAAAATTGGATTGCAACTGTCGAAGGTTCGTTCGTTACTCTATCAATTCGGAATCATGGCATGATTTGAATTTGATTTTTTATACATTACAAATTGATTTATGAATTGTCATATGTATATTAGAACTGTAATATTATATGATACATTACATTATTTTATTAATATGATTTTTATTATTATAGAACTGGTACGTCTTGAATTGATAAGTTAAAAATGTTTTTTTTATCCGAACTATTTTTTAAATATATATATATAAAGTTTTGTAATTTTTTTATAAATAACTCACAATGTGGAAATTTTATTATTTTATTAAAATAATTTTTATTAAAAAATAATGTTATTTAGATTTGCGTCAACATATTCTTATCGATTAATATTTTAGTCTCGTTACAAATATTTTTAAGAGTGTTGTTGTTTATCATAAACAAATATTGTTTTGAAAACTAAAAATTATATAATTTTTTCGTTAAATTTATAAAAAAATAAACCAAAAACTTAATTATGTTAAATTTATCAGCTATTCGGTCTCGTGTCCAATAACGGGAGGATTAGTGGATCTAATCCTTGCAATGATGCAATTGACGGACTACTTGTAACGTGAAATAATATTTAGTCATCAAATAAATAATTGTTGTTATGAAAAGACAACAAAGGGTATCTGCAAAAATTTACTATTCATGTCTATAGGAAAATTCTGATAGAGGCGATGACGCCTCAATTAAGTATTAGAGTTCTTACCTTGCTTGATCATTCACCGAAAATATTAAAGTTATTTTTTAAAAAACTATTTATTGTTAGATACTCAATAAATAGATTTTTAAAATGGTTAATAGGCAACAGTGAATGTCATCACCACATGCAAAATTGTTCTCGTTCAAAAAATTGAATTCTATTAACCATCACCAGAATCATGCACTATTTCGGAGTGAGCCCAATAACAAAGTAGTAAAGACTCATCCAAATTATCCAGTCACTTTGCGGGAGTGAACCAAAATTCCTCGGTCTTTTTAATAGTTTTCTCTAATATTTGAATGGTCGTACATGAAAGTTTACCTTTGATTTCGCTAAAGATAGCTCCCCTTGATGCTTGTCTAGGATGAAACAAACTTCGTTCGAACGTTTCGAAGATGGTAGAGTGTTGAATGTGAAGCAACGCATGAACTTTATCCCAAAATTGATCAAACGTGCACAGGCTTGTACCGATTGCCCGTTTTAGACTAGAGTGAGCACTCTCCGCCCTAAACCATAAATTTACATTAGTTACAAGTATAACAATTAATTAAATAAAGTGATGTTTATATATGATAATATAACTAACCGGTTGCTAGTGTGGTTGCCCAAATGTTTAATTTTGTTCGTGTAGACATTAAGGAATTTGTGTCCGTAAGGGTCTATCCATTGTTTCATCACGTACTCGAGAACCTTAGGACAATATGCGTAGGCTTGGTGCAAGTCGGAGAGGTTTTTGTTATACTCTTCGATCGTCGCCGAATGTTGAACCACGACATAAAATTCTAAGAACTCCTCCCCCATGTCCGCTTTGGACAAAACTTTCTTAGAGTATGAGCTAACATTCCTATTTATATGCAAAGTGCATAGCATATGAGTTGCATCCGGAAATACCTCATCGATAGCGTTCATTAAAGCCAACTCCCTATCCGTGATGATAATATTTGGTAATGTGCACATGTTGTTCACCATCACTCTCCTTAGAACGCTCATTCCCCATATGTAGTTCTCTTCTTTCTCCGAGCTCATAAAAAAATGCTATACAAAAGTTCTTTTTCGTCGAAGTTTGGCCAACTATTTCTAGCAAAGGAATTTTATACCTTGTAGTCTTGTACGTGCTATCCATTATAAGCACTTGAGGAAAAGTGCGCAATAAATCGATGCTTGTGGGATGTGCGAAAAACAATTCCAGGATCTCGTCAGTTTCTTTGTTTGTGCGCTCCCAAACATAGTAATCGTGCTTCTTTAACTTACCGAACAAGTATTGCATTTGGGATTTGCCCGCTTTATCAACCAATTGGTGCTTGTGCCGCATGTTGTAGATGGTACGCATACTAGATACATTTTCCGGATCTCTTAACTTCAATCGACGGTATATATCTCTTGGCCGAGAACTGATTGTTGTCAGTTTACGAACATACTCCTCCTCTTTCGCTTTTAACCTCGCGGCCCGTGAATGACCATCCAAATGCAAGAAGGGTTGGTGGTTGTGTTTTCCATTTCTAACTACCAATTTCCAATAACCAAATACTTCTAACACTGGATTTTCCGTAAGCATGAACGGACATCCGCATTTTTTGAATGAACAATCTTGTCGCTTCTTCACAATCCCCGGTTTCGGCCTTGGCTTGTAAACACTGTGCCTCTCGCACTTGAAATATAACCGCATGGTTTTACCGTTTTTACTATCATCGTCATCTTTATCAACCACAACAATAAATCCTATACTCTTGCTCTCTTTATCAACCCATTCGATCAATTCCGCCTTAATCGGCCATGTTACATGGTGCTTCCGTCGGTTCCTACAGAAACAAAAATAATTTCAATAACACAAAATCATAATAAAAATAACTCCATCGACTGTAAACATGTATTTACACTTCAAATAGTGAAGACAAACGCAATATTCAACAAAAAACCAATACAGGTCAAATATTCGTATGATTGTGCGTAGACTTTGGTAAATCTTCGCACAATCATGCGAATATTTTGGCAAATCTTGGCATGAACATGCGAAGATTGTGCAAAATCTTCGCATGAACATGCGAAGATTGTGCAAAATCTTCGCATGATTGTGCGAAGATTTGCCAAAATCTACGCATGTTCATGCGAAGATTGGTAATCTTTCACGCATGTTCATGCGTGGAAATGTACATTTCAAAACACGATTTCGTGCGAATATTTGTTATGTGTATAAAAAAACTTAATTTTTATCTCAAGGACACTCTCAATATGGTCAGTAAGCGGCTCATCCTCCTCCGAAAGGAAATCATCAACGTTGCAGCTCTAATCGTCGTCATAGTCACTTAAATCCATGTTTGGAGTAGTTGGGTTTTAACTTTTAATAAATAAGGTTTATTAAATGTTTGGGTGAGAGTTTGAAATTGTTAAATTCTGTGTTTTTTTTTTTGGAATTTTGGAAAGAGAAGTGGTAGGGAAAGAGAGTAGGAGAAGAAGAAAATGGGTAGTTGGAAAAATTGATGGTTTTTATATGTGGGGGTATTTTGGTAATTTCAAATGTCCAGAAAAAATCACAAATGAAGGTCTCACTATAAAGATAAGGGGTCTCGTTTTAGCCGTGCCCATAAATATAATAGCTTTTGAGAATAGATTGACAACTGAAATCAGACTAGGATTGGTCCGAGTTTCGACAGAATCACATATTTAAATTTATCGGTTCATACCTAATTGTTAAGCTTTTGATCAGGTCCGGTTCAATGATAAATTCTAGTCCGGTTTAATTTTGTTTTGGTACGATTCATTTTAGTTTCATTTTGGTTTGTTTCGGTTAATTAATGATCCGATTTTTTATTCGCCATGGGCCTTGTTGTATTTATTATTAGAAAAATTAAATTAAATTAAATTAAATTAAAAATTAATTTTTGATATTTTGAATGGATGTTTATTTAATAATGTATGGAATAAATGTATTGAGAAGTTAAAAAAAACAATCGGTGGTAACGGTTCATATGGGTTTAATTTTGTATTGGTTAAACCGGTTTATTGATTTTGTCGATTTGGTTTTCAAATCAATTTTATCAGTCTTATCAGTTTGGTTCTAAACTATTTTATCATTTTTGTCTTGTTATCCATCTTTATTTTTGGAATAAGACAATAAAACTAACCGTTAAAGTTCGGCCCGATTCTTACCAATTCGATTTTGGTCCTGTTTAGGGCTGTCAACGGTTCCCGAAACTGAAAATCGGACCGGAACCAAACCGATAAGGACCGGACCTAATTATAACTGTTCGGTTCGCGTTTCCATCTTGAAGACCGAAACCGATAAGGAATCGAAACAACAAAACCGGTTTAGAATCAAACCGATAAAATCAATAAACCGGTAGAACCGATTAGGAACCGAACCAATAAAAGTGAACGATAAAATTGGTAAACCAATAGAACGATAAGGAACCGAACCAATAAAATTTTGAGACTAGATTAATTTATTATTATTATTATTAATAATTTTTTATACATTGTATTTTTAAAATTAATAGTTAATTATCCATTTTTAATAAAAAAATCAAAGATTAAATTTTAAATTTTGATTTTATGTTATTTTTAAATCATAGATCTACTTCAGACCTTCATTGTATCCACAACTTCCTACATCTATATCAGAAGTTCTCTGGTCAGCTTATCAACAAAGAAAGACTACTATCTTTTCATCAAATAATATCCCTCATACTAGAATCAACAACATAAAACAAATTACTGGATGTAACAATGGGAGTTTTCCTATGAAATATTTGGGCATTACTATCAACAATAAAATTAAAACTATTGATTTTGAGGATCTTATTGCTAGAATGATAAAAATGACTCAAGAATGGGACCATACTCTTCTCTCTTATGAGGCAAAACTTACTTTAACTCAAATTTTCCTACAAGCTATTCATATTTACTATAGTTATATTTGACCAAAGTCTATAATAACAAGGATAGAAGGAATTTGCAGTAGATATTTGTGAGATAATAACAAGGATAGTTGGAACAATATTTACCAAACTTACTCATGTATTGTCCAAAATAAGATAAACAACTCAAGTGTCTAACAATTTTAGCATCTCCTTAATGACTACTTCATGCGTTCCTAGATTCAACAGTCTTCATGCTTTCATTATAGCCTTGTAAATCTCCTTCATCCATATATTGTGTTCTCATATAAAAAGGTTTATCCCTTTGGTATCTGATATGGTCCACCCAATTTCTTTTTAAAATTATCTTAGCATCTATGGTAAAAAAAATCACTTGGATCACTCGAAGAGGCATTAATAATAACAGGAAAATTGTTAGGTTCTTTCAAATATACATACTACAAACAGGGCGGTAAAAGTAATAATTCTAACTTAGGAACTTCTTATTTAGGTGATTTATCTTTTAGTTCTAAAATCCAAACATTCATAGGTTGATTGGCTAGATTGTTTATATTTTCAACACATTTTATAATCGTTTCATTTTTTAATCTCATTTTTTATCTAGTCTAGCATAAACTAATGATTTCTCTGGGCTTTACTTACATGGTTTATTGCTTTAGACTCATTTTTATTCTTCTCGGATCAACACAACGGTTACAATATAATCCGAGATTTTTAAGTAGAGATACAATTATTCTTCTGGCTTTGGCTTGGTTAACACTTCTCGTGAAGCAATGAACTTTTAATATATTCAAATTCTTTCTCGCAAGCTAGACTCCAGTGAGCCTTTTTTTCTTCTTGCATGCTATACTCCAGTAGGATTTGAACTGTATATCGTATTCGCTCAACTGTAGGAACCCCTAATCTATTGGATACATCTTACTTGTGTAATGCGTTTGCTCAAAGGAAATTATGTCTGAACAGTAATTGTTTAAGTTTGGAATTATGATCTCATTTGTTTAGTTGCAACTACCCCCACGCTAATTTCAGCTTCTCCATATGTAAGTATCAAGTTTCTACAAGAGTAAGGATTTAGTTACACGGTGTATTTGCTTAAAATCATTTTCTTCTTCTTAGATCAGCTCAACGGTTACAATATAATCAGAGATTTTTTAGTAAAGACACAATGATTCTTCTGGCTTTAGATTGGTTAACATTTCTCATGAAGCAGTGAACTTTTTAATATATTCAAATGATTCATCGCAAGCTAGACTCAAGTGAGACGTTTTTGCTTCTCGCGGGCTTAAAATAAATTTTGGTATTTCTCTGAAGATCTAAAAATGAATTAGTTTAACACTACTAATCTCATTGCTAGTATTTGAACTTCTGTTGTATTGTGTGGAGGATCTATGACGGTCAAGTATGAGAGTTTATTGGGGTTGGCTTCAATTCCTTTCTCTCTAACAATAAAATCAAGGAATTTGCATGATTGAACACCAAAATTACCATTTTTGAATTAAGATTGAAAATTGACTCACTTGAGCTTGTCAAAGTATTCAGACAAGACTAACATATGCTCATATCATTGAGCACATGTAACGATCATATCGCCAATATAGTTTTGTAAATTTTGGACAAAACACGTGGTAAAATCCTTATTAATAAGTCGTTGGATCCAACATTATTCGTCCCCAAGGGCATTACTTTATAGCATTATAGTCCATTTTCTATAAAAACATTTATGTGCTCTTGATTATCCTTATTTATTTATATATGGTTGTATCTGGAATAGGCATCCATGAACGATAACATCTTATTCCTAGAATTTTTATCTAGGAGTTGATTGATTCACAACATAGCGAAAAGGTCATTCAGACATGATTTGTTGATGTTTATAAACTTGACACACATTTGTCACTTGTTATTATTATTTTTTACCAATTACTTGATTGGTTGTTTAGATTGGGTAGTGGGAATCCTAAATGTGACTTGTGATACTAATATTTTCTACTTCTTTAACAATAGTTTTCGTATTTAGTTGAGAGGACTGTCGCTTTTATTTGATCAGTTGGAAGTTTGATTTACTTTACTACTATATTATCCATCTTGTGGTGGATGAATTTTAGTGATAAATCCTCATAAAGATGTTAGGACCAAATTGGATTATTCATCATGCAAATCCTTATCGCCATCTATGAAAGTGTCGGCACAAGTGTTGTTTATCTATCAAAGGAATGTGCAAGCTTGTTAGTTCCATCACCTTTGTCACTCTTCCGAATATGGTTTGACTGAGCTGAAAGGTTGTTCATTTGGGGGCTTGGCTGAACTCTGTAGGCTTGGGCCATATTTTTTTATTGGTTTCCTTGCATGACGATCGGGGCATGCGCATATATTTAGTTCATATTGAGGTGTATTGGTGTATAACTATGTTAAAGGTAATACATGGATGGAGTTATATGGTATTGATTTTGTAGAATTCGCTGCGGTGGTGCTGAAGTGTGCTAATGTCCATACTGGATCCTCGATAAAGCTTATTAGAGTGTCGTTTGCACTCTAAAATATTAAAATTCATATTAATTTCTCAGTTGGAGCCTTAGACAAGATTGCTAGAGTTTTGGTTGTACTCCATATAATTGGAGAACCTACTAGTTTCTCGGATAGAACACCTTAGACATCTGTTATTGAAGATTTGGCTGGTATACTATTGGGGCCTAATAGACATTCGATTGAAACTCCAAAAAATACTGCTGGAGATTCAGCTAGAACACCAACATAGTTTGCTAGAGATTATGTTGAAGTCATGGTGGTAGTGGTAGAAGTTATTGGTCATTCAGTTGGAGCTAATCATTTGTTGGTGGTCTTGCCTATTTTCACCAAGTTTGTACTGAAAGGTTTCTTAGTGGTCTCATTGCACATATCTTGTACCATTTGTTGGAGGTCCATGACCAAAGTTATCGTAACTTGCAATGGAGCGTTGGAAACTTCAACTCATACATCTTCATTGACAATCATATCAAAATCTATATTTGAATCCGCCATCAGTTATTATTTTTCATTTTTATTTTTTTAAATATTTTGGAAAAAACATCTTCAAGGTAACAATCGCTTCCCATAGGATTTGCTACGTCAATAGTAAACAATTATATAAGACAAAGAATGACATGAGAGTAATATTTATTCCAGATGATCGTTATTACATGGAATAGACTCATATTTATAGGAAGATGATAACTTATGAGATCTCCAAAAGAAAACTTACGTTCACTGACTAATTTCCATTAGTTACATGATCGTGTTGTTAATCATGTTTATAACATATATCCTCTTTAAGGGTATATTCCTCAGATTTTATTCCCTTATAACGAGGTAAAATCAATAGGATAAGACGGACTGATACTTGATGATTAATGGAACCAAATTAATATTATTGAGATATAAATAATGTTTTATAAAATATAAATTAAGATGAGCTAAATAAAAATGGAAAACGAAGAAGTAAATGGATTTATAAGGGTAAATATTTTAGACGGGCTAAGTAAGAAGGTAAAGAAAAGATAAATGAAGTAAATACCGGTAAAATTTAAAAGATTTAAATGAGTTAAATAAAAAGGTAAAAAAAGGATCAAGATTGTCAACGGTGAGAAGTACAAAGATCACATCAAGGAAATAGAAGAAATATGAACGCTTGAAGAGGGTTCAAGAAGCTTCTAGCTTAGTCTAATAATATTAATCAAATATTTAAGTAGTTATAGGGTATAATAGTCAAATTTATAATATTTGTAATAAATTAATTTTGAGATGATCGCCATGTATGCATATTTATATGTGTATTTCACCTATTTAATTTAGTTCTTGAGAAATTTCATAAATATTGTTGTAAACCTTCATTTGAGGGTGACTGGTTTTTTAGTAATAAAAGTTTTCATTTGTTTCTCATTCTTGAGTTGTTTAGTCCAACTTTCTATTAGAATTTTCTTTGAAGAGGTTTTACCTCATCATATTTAAGACGTCATTTGTGGGAAAACCTTTATAAAGTGACAACCCAAATAAATGGTCATGACTCGCTTAGGGATAGATATGGACATCTCTTGCGGATAATCAATTTATGGTCATCTGTCTTTGGTTCCAGTGAATTCTATGTTTTTTCTCCAACTTTTGGATGTGCTAAAGTACGAGGTAATCGTTTATCTATATTTGTTAATACAAGATATTTAAATATTTCTTTGTCAGCTTGTTGGAACAATGAAGTACGAGGTAACCAAAATTCTCCAATTGCTACTATGAGAATGTTAACATTGTTTCGCAGCTTGTGAGAACAATAAAGTACGAGGTAACTTTTCAATGGATCTAATATTTCTTTTAGTTGTTGTATCTCCAACATAAGGTAATATGTTTGGTAATAAAGTAAATACTCAAGTATTTCTTGATTTGAATAGTTTAGGAATACTGTTCAATAAATTCTGATAAGAATAATATAGATCTAATGCGTTACAAATGAGAAGATATGGTAAATGAAACAAATGTCTAACGTCTTGTGATTGTTGACTAAAAAGTAATTGCTAAAGATAATAATAATCAATTGAATTTTGGTGTAAAATGTAGTTCAAAATGAAAAAAAATGAAGTAAAAGTAGGTGAGGATAATAATGAGCAATATAGTTGTGATTTATCAATGAAAAATAGAGGGAATGCTTTAACATGGTTTAACAATTTTCTTCATGGATCAGTTTTTAACTTGAAGAACTTTTGAGTGCTTTCCAAAGTCAGTTTATTGAGAATAAATCTATTAAGAATGATGGTTGTTATAGTATGACTTTGTTCCATAAAATGGCTGAAAATTTGAGAAATTATATTCAAAAGTTTGTCCACGAAATGAATATATTTTAAAAAGGTGTTAAGAAAGAAGTTATTTTGATGACTTTGATAAATATTTATCATTTTATTAATAAATCTCTCATCTTATCAACTAGAAATGACGAGGTTGGTAAAATGCAACAAAGTCATGTTATGTTTTCATATAATGATAATGTACATACGATTTTTACACTACTTATCGAAGGAATTGTGATAATTTATGATAAAACCAAGGTTAAATTTAGCTATAAGCCTCTTATAATGATGTTTTCTCTACATAATGAAAGATTAAAAACATATTTATTTTGCTTACATAACGATCATGGTCATACACTTAGAGATTATTTTTAATTAAGAGATAAAATCCAGATATTAATCGACAATGAGGAATTAATTGAGTTCGTAAAAACAAGGTTTTGATAAATCATGATAGAATAAAAAAAGTAGTGATTCATCAAAGATCCAAGCTAACAAACAAGATTTATGCACCATTTCTAAAGTGCATACTCTAGTTGTAACCTCTAATAGGTCTAGAAAAAAGTACAAACATGATCTAGAAGTTCATCTTATTGATGAGTCATTATTGGATGTGAATAGACTTCTAAAACCATTTTTACTTTTTATTGATTATGACCTTACAGGGTTAGTGACTCCACACAAAGATGTTATGTTTTTTACTTTAGATATTGACGGGGTAATAAGAAGAAGGGTTATGATCGATACAAGTAATTTGGCCAACGTTTTGTATAAATGTAGTTATGAGCATATGATTGGGATGTCACTGTATGAGAAACTTTAGAGGCATCTAGTGAGTTTCGAAAAGTTGAATGTCTATGTTTGCGAAGTATAATTAAATGTAACAGTTGGTGTTAAAAATACAAAAAACACTATGGAAACTTTGTTTACGATAGTGGATACACCGGGTTTGTACAACGCAATTCTAAGTTGTTTATGGTTATATAAAATAAAAGCAGTGGTTTCATCCTATCATTAGTGCGTTAAGTATTTTTTTAGAAATTATGTTGGAGATATTAGAGGAAGTCAGAGAGTAGCACAAAAAATTTATGTAATGTTCCTTAAACCATATAATATCATCTCATAGCAATTACAAAGTACGTTAGATGATCAATAAATGAAGATGAGCCTTTAGTGTAAATTCGAGTAAAAGAGGTTGACGACCTAAGGGATGATTTACAAGAAACAACGTCAGTTGAGGATGCACTTAACATTGAAGTTGAATAGAAAAAGTTGATAAAGATTTGAAGTCAGTTAAGTTTAGATTTTAAACAAAAAAATGGTGAATTATTTACAAAAATTGGATATTTTTTGTTAGAGTACTAAGGATGTAACGGGGGTAAGTAAATCAGTAATTTATAATGAGTTGGTTGTTGATAAAAGGTTAAGATTGATTCGTTAAAATATGATGGTGTTTTCTCCTAAATTTTTTGAAGCTATAATTAAAGAGGTGAATAGATTCTTATAGTGGGCCATATAAGAGAATCCAAGTATCTGCATTGATAGAAGATCCAGTATTGGTTCCAAAAAAATGGTCAATGTGCATAGATTTTATAGATCTTGATAGATATTTTCTAAAGAATTATTTTCTTTTGCCTCGTGTTTATTACTTAGTAAATTTTATATTAGGTCATGATTTTTTTTTTTAATTTATGGATACTCATTTAAGATATAGCCAAAGTAAGATGCATACTAAAGATGAAAAGTATACATAATTTATTAGTTAAAGAGATTTATATTGTTACCAAACGATGTCGTTTGGACTAAAAAATGTTAGTTCAACATATCAAAGGCTCATTAATCATGTTTTACAAAAAATAGGGAAAATATGGAGGCATATATTGATGATATGATTATAAAAATAAATGATGAGGATAACTATATATCAGCATTATTAGATACATTTGATAACCTTCAGAAATATAATTTGAAATTAAATCATCTTAACTGTTCATTTGTTGTACGGGTTGGATTTTTTTGGATGAGGAGGGGTTTGTAATAAGTAAGAGAGGTATTGATGTTGATATTAAATAGTTAAAATCAGTGTCGAATATGTACTCACCTAAATCTATTAAAGATGTACAGAAGTTGACAGGTCGTTTAGCTACATTATCTCATTTTATTTCAAAAGCATCTGATAGAAGTCATTCATTCTTTGAAATTTTTAAAGGGGCAAAACATTTCAGTGGCATGACGAGTGTACTAAGGCATTTGATGATTTAAGTAAATATTTGAGTTCTACGTGAATTTATTTCTACGCCAATACAAGAAGAAACTTTATATCTTTATTTATTAGTGTCAAATATTGTTGTAAGTATTTATTTGATGCATGAAGAGGATCAAATTCAGAAACTAATCTATTATACGAGTAAAAGTTTATAGATGCATAAAGAATGTATTTGAATTTGGAGAAACTTACAGTAGGATTGGTGGTAGCAACTAGAAAGATGCACACATATTTCTGAAGTCATTTAATTATAGTTCGTTTATCTTTTCCTCTTAAACATGTTTTTAAAAAGTCATATATTTCAAGTCGTCTTACACGTTGATCTATAAAATTAGGGGAGTATGAGATTTAACTTAAACCTCGTACAGCTATTAAGGCACAAGTAGTAATGGACTTCAATAATAAATTTTAAGAGGAAAGTATAAATGATAAAGAAAGTTGAAGGAAGTTGAGCAAACATATTCTGAATGGGTTATTCGAGCAGATGGAGCATCAAGAGCAAGGGGTGGTACAGTTGTATTATTTTACAAACTCCTTGTGGTGAAGATACTAAGCATACAATTAAGTTTTATTTTGAAGTGACAAATAATGACGCAAAATATGAGGTTATCTTTGATGGATATGAAATTAGCTCGTATTTGTGGTGCAAAAAATATCAAGATAATTTTTGATTCGTAGTTGGTAATAAATCAAGCTATAGGGTTATTTGATATGAAATAAGAAAATATGATGGGGGTTACTTAATGGTGTTAAATTAATTGGAGATATATTTTGAAAATGTTATATTTGAACAAGTACCTCGTGAATTAAATACTGAGACAACAGTTTTGGCTAAATTTAGTTTCTTAGAATATAGTCATTTAATAATCACATACGAGTATCCTTCTTATTAGATATGGGTTGAAAATATTTATATCTTGTTTATAAATTAAAATGAATATTGGTGTCAAGATTATTTGTCATTTTTAATGATTATAAAGTACCATAATATTAAATATTTAGCTCAAACTTTAAGAATAAGGAAAACAAAATATTTGGTTCTTGGCAAACTTCTTTATCGAAATATTACAAGAAGATCTTTATCAAGATGTTTGGGTAAGGATGAAGCATTACTCATTTTAAAATATCTACATGAAGGAGTGGTTGGAGCTCATCGTCGATATAAATGTTTGATTAGACGGTATTGTTGAAATGATATTGTTGGTATCGTCTAGCAATAGATGTCATAGCTGTGGTTCAAAGTTATGATCCTTGCCAAATATTTTCAAATAAAATTCATCTACCAAGTGAGGCAATAACATTAGTTTTATCTCATTATCCATTTAGTATATAAAGTAATTGATTTGGTGGGTCATTTACCTATGGCAACTGGAAAAAATCAGTTCTTAATAGTGGCAATAGATTATTTTACCAAGTGGGTTGAAGCTAAACCATAATCAAGAAATCGTGTACAAGAGGTCTGTGAGTTTTTGAAGAGTAATATTTTGTTTAAGGTATGGGGTACCTCATATATTGATGACTGATAATGGTCCACATTTTAAGATGATTTGGTCATGATAGTTTGTAGAAAGTATGAAGTGAAGCAATACTTTTCAACCTCGTATTAACCTCAAGCTAATGGACAGGTGGAAGTAACTAACATAACTATAATCAATGGAATTAAAATAAAAATTAAATTAACTAAAAGAAAATGGCCATATATCACAAGATGTTTTATGAGTGTATATAATAACTCCAAAAGCTGCTACAAGTGAAACTATATTTTTCTTAATGTATGGTATGGAAGTATTGGTACCAGTGGAGATTATAATTCCAAGTCGTAGATTTAATTTTTATTCATTGGACACAAATGACGAGGAAATACAATTTTCTATTGATTTGATAGAAGATAGTAGAAATCAAGCACGTGTATGAGTGGAGGTTATAGTGGGTTTATGAAAAATAGATTTGATTCAAAGTTAATATTAAGGAGTTTAAAAGAGTGGGATGTGGTAGTAAGAAAAGTCTTTCAAACATAAAAGAAAAAATAATACTGGGAAGTTGGCATTTAATTAGGATGGATCATTCAAGGTTATTGCAAAGGGACTTCATAGAGCTTACAAACTTGTACATATGAATGAAATATGTTGAAACATCCTTGGAATATTCAACATTTAAAATTATATAAGACTTTAATTTAATTAGCCTAGTGTACTATTTTTCCCACCCTAGTGGCGTTAAAGTTTTTTTTAATGAGACACCATAAGATATACTTTTTAATAAAAAATTATTGAAGGCAAAAAAAAGATAACATAAATTATTTTGAAGACTCTGTTTAATTATAATATGAAGAATGAAATTTGAAAAGGATAAAAGAATGATTGTATATATAGATACAATATTATACGAATAGTAACTAATAAAATAATGTCAAAGATAATATGGTTTGTAAATACTAAGAAGTGAGTATGGTTTTTAAAGGCAAGCTCCTCACTCAACATATTTTACAAGGTTACGCAAGGGGTCGTAAACCCCCTGGACTTTATGTCAATCGGAAAACATGGTTATAATCCAACATCATTAATGAAAATGATAATGCAGTCATGAAATAGGTTGTAAACTCCCGGACTATATTTTAATCAACGAGTATAGTACAAACCCATTATATTAAGCTATAATATGGTCACGCAATGGGCCATAAAACGTCCGGACTGTATGTCAATGATAAAGAACATAGAAGAATAAATGTATGTGAGTTGATCTGATATAGGTTATTCACAGATAATACGTGAATAATATTACGTGGACAATCTAAATGGTTATGTAATAATGATGGGTTAATAAAGCGTAAATGAAAAGCATTATCAATGATATATAAACTAAGTAAACATAGTAAATAGTAAATCGGACGCTACCCGACAAAAAGCTGACAGTTGTCAAAATTACAGTCATCCATAAACATGTATACGAAGTAATTTAAATTTTGGAAAATATATAATTTTTTGCATCTTAGGTTGGCGGGTTGGACACATTTTTGTTGGTTAAATCATTATGGGGATCAACTTCAATAGCATAGTTGAAAACAATGTTATTTTCTTTATATTAATAAGTTAAATCATCCTCGTCTTCAAGAGGAGAATTATTGTTAGCCTCGTTATTGTCACCATCATCTTCTTCACTTTCTGAAGAGTTAGTGTGAGGAAATATAGGAAATTCATGGTCATAAAACAATTTTATGTGAGTTCTTAAGTTCAACTCGAGATTTGTCTTCCAAATTCCAATAATGATATTTTTCTTCAATTTGTGGAAGATTCTTTCAGCAGTCTTTAATACTTATTCTTTGATAGATTTTGTTACATCGTCAATGACTTTTTTTTCTCAAAATAAAACTGTTTTCAATTTTTCATTAAAGATTACTTATTTTTTGTATATTTTCTAGTGATAGAATTTTGGAGGGTAGTTAACGAAGCTTCAAGTTTAGACTTATCTTTTTTCAAAGATTTATTATCTTTTTTGACAGTCTCGTGTTTCTTCTTTAAATAGATAATCTCTCGTTTGAGAGAGTTAAAGCCATCACCAAAAGATAAATGTATAATTGGTTGAAAAATAAAATGTCCAACGTTAGAAGGAGACATAGTTTTGCTAACAAGTAGGACATAATTATTGTAAATATGAAAGTATAAACATATAATTATTAATATAAATAAAAAAATAAAAAAATAAAATAATATAGTATAAGTTATATAAAATTATCAACTTACTTAAGAGCAATTTCAGTTTGGCGCTTTAAATTTTTGAGGTACTTTCAGGATAAGTATACAAACCACTAAAAGATAATGCGAAGTACTTGTTAATAATGACTTGGGGATGTAGAGATGAAAATGATCCAACAATATCCTTTGGAGAGTGTGTCATGGGTAAAGACAAAGATGTTATATGAGCTGTTTTTTTACCTTTCTATGTTGTTTTAATAAAGCGCTTCATTTTTAGGTTTTTACCTTTGTATGTTGTTTTAATAAGGCGCTTCCTTTTTAGCTAAAGTTAGGTATTTTGATGTGGACCATAATAGTAGTGTTTTTAGTAGGAGGAGGGATATGATTTTTCTCTTAGTAATCTTAGTAGTTCCAAAGGTTTTTCTTTTTCTAAAAGAAGTTTATTTGTTTGATTTAGAAGGGTCTACATTTTTGTTAAATGATGAATTTTTCTTTGACAAGTTCCTTTTAACATGCATATAAATATTTAGTTCGTAAATATCTCTATCATTTACACAGTTTACTAAATTTCCTCCATGTCTTCTGTTGTAGTAGCAACCTCGGTTGAGAGGGAAAATACGTACAAATTTTCAAAAATTGGGATTAAAGGATGAAGAAGAAATCTAGATCCCCGGTTTGATAAGTTACTAGAAACACAAATTGCACCTCCTACTGCCTGATGAACTCATTCTTTGGGTAATCTAATAACTATGTTGTAAGGTATTCCCCATTTATACATAATAGATTCTAGTTTGGGTATGTCAACATATTCATATGGTTTGTATTTTGCTCTAAAAATGGTCAAAAAGATAAAGGTCAACTTCATCATTTTGTATAAGGTCGTATGATAATTATGGAATCGTGTTGTCATCAAAAGTAGTTTTTTGTTTTGATATTTGAATGGTTAGAATATTTGAGATGTGATTACAAGTTTCTACAAGTTTGAAATTTTTTATATCAATATTCATTTTTTTGGCTCGTTAAAAGTAAGAAAAAATTTCTTTTCAGTGGGAGTATGTAAACAATGATTTTTATTTTAAGACACATTTTTTTAGGAGAAAGATGAGTTAGAATTTCTTTTGTAAGAGTTGTTAGAATCGTTATCTAAATCCCCGAATGATCCACTTTTATGGTCATTTTGAGAGTCAGATTGGTCTAAAGACATGTTATAAGAAAAAAACTGTTTCTAAGACTATGTGCCTTTTACCTCCCATACAAATAAATATCTATCAAAATTTATATCCAAAGAAAACTAAGAAAAAAATGAAGTAATACCTATTATAGAGATAGATGATGAGAAACTGAAGATCTTAGTAAGTTCGATTCTTGATAAATTTTAAGACAAATAAAGTTAGAGTGAGAGTTTGGAAAAAAAATTGAAAAAAAATTGAAAAAAAACATGTTAGATATTTATAGAAAAAATAGGATGTTAATGATCGCTGGATTAAAATTAAGATGATCGACCTATTGATAAGTGTGGGTTTAAGTTGTGTGTAAATTAGTTTTAATTTAAGTAATACTAAAATTATATACAATAAGTATAAAAAAAATCCAAGGACTACGGGGGATCTTTGATAAAGATATATCATACTAGGGTTTATGCTCTTATATACGAGGTAATATCAATAGGATACGACGGGATAATACTTAATGATAAATAGACACATATTATAATAAACCTGATATTATTAAAATATAGATTGTGTTAGGTAAAAGTAAAGTGAATAATGACGAACCATATAAAAGGGTAATTAAGACGAGCTAAACGAATTGGAACAGAAAAAAATAAGGAAATGGATACGTAAGCGTAAAAAACTAGAAGGACTAAACGAAAAAGGTACGGAAAAGAGAAAAGAAGTAGAGACGGGCAGAAGTTAAGGGATTTAGATGAGCTAAACAAAAATATAAAGAAAAGATAAATATGGGCTAAGATGAGCAACATAAGTACAACGTCAAGGAAGAAAGAGGAATCTACCGGATCAAATAGGGTTCAAGAAGCTTCTACTTTAGCTATAATAATATTACCCAAATATCCTAAGTAGTTATATGGTATATTAGTCAAATCTATAAAATTTATAACAACTTAATTCTTAGATGATCGTTAGTGTCCATATTTACACTTGCCATTCATCTATTCATTTTATTCCTTAGAAAATTTTCCTTTGTTCTTCTCTGATTTTTAAGTTGTTTAGTCCTAGTTTCTATTAGCATTTTCTTTGACGAGGTTTTACCTCATCACTCTTTGAAAAAATAATTCTTAGTTTCCAAGTTATAACACAATAAGCTTAACTCCTTATCGGATTGTATAATTTGGTCGGATAGATTTCACCCTTTCATGTTTTGATTTGTATTTAAATATTTATTTGATTTTTTTTATAGCTTATGAGATTATTTTGTTCATTTAGATATCTAACCTTAGTTGAATATGTTTTTTTTAATAAATAGGTTTAAATTTTTTATTTTGTTTTTTATTTATATTAGTTAATTATTTTAATAAATTAATTTAGAAAGTGGTTATATAAAATATAAAAAAAGAGTAATTATGATTGATTTTTCCAAATATATAGTTGAATTTGCGAAATCTTTTTTGTAGGTACGTATTGTCCAAATCTAAATTGAGTATTTTTAAACTAAATGATCAAATTGCAATCCATCATTTTTGTTAGTTTAAATGTATGATCAATTTGTCTTAACCAAATGAGTAGAGTTAGTTAGAGGATATTTTGATTTTAACTAATTTGTGGTGATCTCAATAATTTATTTTAAGTAGTAATGAGGATTTACATCTATGATATGACTTGATGATCATTTAAGTGCTCCAACGGTTAATATTGACAAAATTGATTATGTGGTTGATCGAGAAACATTTAGAGATATCATTATAAGTTTATTTTAATTTATGGATGAGAATTCCACTTGTTTTGGTGTTAATTTTTTTGGTCATAAGAAAAGAAACTCGTAACTATTAGTTGGATTGATGAAATTAGAGGTGTTGGACAAGATTTCAAAGAAGAGGTTGAATATCTAAATTTATTTTATATCATTTTTAGATAATAGTTTTTTATTTAAATATATGCATAATACAATATTAATACTAAGTTCTGATTGCAAGAATAACATCTCCAATGAATTTCATGAAGACTTATGCAAATATTGATAACTCTACTTGTTTTATGGTTATTAAGAAGTGTGTGGGTCATCACACATCTGAGACTAACTTTTCAAAAGAAAGTCCTAAAAAATTATCATCATATTTAATTTCTATGAAGATATATGATTGTATTAGATCCAAACATGATATCACAACTAAACGCATATAATCTATGGTTAAATACGACTATGATTTAGATATCTCATATCGTATTTCATGGATTGGTTTATAGAAATATAAGAGGGATATTTATGGAAATAGTTCTAATTTTTTTAATCTAATTAAAATATACTTCAAATCATTTGAAGTAACTTGATATTACAAGTGACTATTCATTCGAATACAATTATAAAAATAACTTATTCAAATGTTGTTTCATAGTATTTAGGTCTTCTATCCAAGGTTTTTTTTCTTGTGGTCTAATATTATTTGTTTATAGAACCTTTTTAAGGGGAAAATAGAGGATTTTTTCTCTTTGTAGCTAATAATGGTAATAATTGTCCGTTTTTATGTTCTCAGCTGACGTAGTATTGTTTTTTATAAATTGCAAAATTCATAATTGCAAAACTTATATGTATTTTGATTTGCAAAGCATGTCTTCCATTGTAGTTGTGAAACTTATTATCCACTCTCATTTACAAAACATGTGTTATTTTTTTTATTGTGAAACTTATATGTTTTTTATTTGCGAAATATAGCTTGCATTGAAATCGAGAGACATATTAGTAATTTTTATTTCCGAAAAAATATCTTATTTTTTAATTGAGAAGCTTATATGTTTGTTTATTTGCGAAACATATATTGCATTGTAACCGCAAAATATGTTTTATTATCATACTACAAGTTATTATTAATTATGAATCCTATATAACCACGCATGTATTTTTCCAGTTGTATTTACTATTGTTGTCTTCGAAGACAATTATATATAACTACGCATATATAACTAGGCATGTGTTTTTCTAGTTGTATTTAGCTACTAAAATCTCAATTGTAGATCATCAAATCATATTTATTTTAGATATTCACCTAGGTATAGTTTGTTTTATCTCTGCTTTGTTTCTTCAATATTATCATGCGTATTATTCATATCATATGATTAGGAATTTGAATTATGCAAACTTCAGGACAATAATGGTTCAAAATTTTAAAAAATATGTTTATGCCTCTACTCTATACATATTTAATTTTTATATAGAACAATCTATTGAAAAATAAGGTTAAAAAATTGTTAGTTTTTGAAAATTTACCTCTTGAAAAATATGTATGTGCATTTTTCAAAAGTAAATATTATAAATTTATGGCTTACAATCCAGCATAGTTTTATAGTTTTCATAAATTTAGATTCATTAAGAAGAGTGTGATTTTAATTATGAGCTAAATATCAAGACGGTATATGGAGTGTCTAGGTTGGACTATTAAATAATATCCCGAATTTGAAAAGAAGCTTAATGCTAACATCAAATTAGGTTGTTGATAACTAGTTTGCTCGTCTTCACTAGTAACCTAATATGATTTTTAAATCGTATAGTATGTGTTAGGAATATGGAGGTCCGGTCCCCATATTCCACCTCCGTATATATAAGTAAGAACACAACCGATCTCAACACTAGTATGATATTATCCGCTTTGGCACCCGAAGGCCCTCACGGCTTTGCATTTGGTCCACTTCCAAAAGGCCTCATACTAGTTTAGGTATGTTCTTACTTATATACCATTGATCATTTCCATGTTTAACCGATGTGGGATGTAGGACTTTGGTCGCCACCCTAACAAATCCTCCTCTCGAACAAAGTACCACTTAGCCTCCTCTCAATTGACTTTCATCCGCTCACTCTAATTAGAGATTGCTCATCCACCTAAGCAATAGAGCTTTTACAGCAGATCTATCTACTCACTCGACCATCATGTGTTTGTTCTTTAGCTCCACTATCCACTCTAATCAAGTACCACTGCTTGATGAGTCATGGACGCTCTAGCTCCACTATCCACTCCAATCAAGTACAACTGCTTGATGAGTCATGGACGCTCCGAACTAGGATGTATAGATTAGATCATTCACCTTGAGCATGTTGATGAGTCATGGACGCTCTAGCTCCACTATCCACTCCAATCAAGTACCACCGCTTGATGAGTCATGGACGCTCTAGCTCCACTATCCACTCCAATCAAGTACCACCGCTTGATGAGTCATGGACGCTCTAGCTCCACTATCCACTCCAATCAAGTACCACCACTTGATGATTCATGGACGCTCTAGCTCCACTATCCACTCCAATCAAGTACAACCGCTTAATGAGTCATAGACGCTCCGAACTATGATGTATAGAGTAGATCATTCACCTTGAGCGTGACTACTGGTTCATCATGTTCGACCTCCGAGAATATTACTACCATCGCGTTCCGTCTGGGCCTGACGCTCTGCTACCACGTGTTGGTATATGGGGGTCCGGTCCCCATATTACACCTCCGTATATATAAGTAAGAACACAACCGATCTCAACACTAGTATGATATTGTCCGCTTTGGCACCCGAAGGCCCTCACGGCTTTGCATTTGGTCCACTTCCAAAAGGCCTCATACTAGTTGAGGTATGTTCTTACTTATATACCATTGATAAATTCCATGTTTAACCGATATGGGATGTAGGACTTTGGTCGCCACCCTAACAGTATGTGGAAAATCGAATATTTCCCATACTATTATGTTTTGGCTGTCGTACTTAAGATTCAGCAAAATCTTTCAACATATATGACACCATACTATTATTACTCAATTCCTTATAAGGCAATTTATTCCGAGATGATACATGTTTTAAGTACTTTTGGTGAAACATTTTATTCTACTGAATCTTTCTTTATTCTTGCACAAAATTTAAAAAAAAAAGAACGTGAAGACCTAAGAAGAAATATATTTCATTCAGATGATAAATTATTGTCTAAAAGATAATATGTAATCATTGTGAGAAACTCGGTCACAATAAATGATCATGCGAAGAAGTCTTACATAGTGTCTTTACTTTTATATTATTTATGATTTATATTTTTCCTTTAAATTGTGAAACATAATCAAGTTAAAAGTTGCAAAACATGCTCATATTTTAATATGATAAACACATTTGTATTCTAAATGGCGAAACATGCTCACATTCTAAGTTGGAAAACATGCACATAATCTATATTGTAAAACATGTTCTTATTATAAGTTTTATATCATGCATGAATTCTAAGCTGCGAAACATACTCACTATTGCAAAACAGTAAAATATACAAAATATTGTATAAATTTTATTTGTTTAATTTTATTACTAACACACAAACTAATACAATGCTTTACTATGTTAAAAAATTTGGAATCGTTACCCCCGACTTAAAAGCTCTATTATCACCGCCGTACGCCTTGATTATTCCTATAATGAAGTCTCATAATTTTTTTAGTTGCAATTTTATCATTCTTCAAGTAAAACATTGTCTTGAAGAAAATGTGGAATAAGTTTTTTTCCTAGTTGCTTCCACGTGTGTAGTTATTCATGGTACTTTCATAATTTTAATCAGAAGATATAGTTTGATCTGAAAAGGACACCCAACAGAATGTTTTCATGTATCATTTTTAAAATATGCAGTAAAGTCATTTTTCAGTTGCGAAATACAAAACATGCATAAAGACAAATGCAATTTACAAAACATAGATTAAAATAATTCAGCTGCAAAATATAAAATTTGAAACATGCACCAAAACAATTGGAATTGCGAGTATAAAAATAAAAAATATCCATCATACAACTGCGAGTTGCAAAAAACCATCAAAACAACTGCAAGTTACGAGTAATGAAATTTAAGATATGCATCAGACAATTGTAAGTTACAAAATGGATAGCATGCATAAAATAAGTATGAGTTGCGAAATGCAAAATGCAAAATATACATTAAAACAATTGTGAAACATACACAAATTGCAATCACAATCAATCATGTTACCAAAACAAAATCATTAAAGAACATAAAATAGAGATTTTGTTGTAGCATGAAGTTGTAAAACCTAAACCTAAAACAAGGTTTTGCTAAACTAAATATGCTTATTTCCTTTTTTCAAAATCCGCTACAACAAAATGCTAACAAAACATTATTGAAAACTAAATAAACATGAAAGCAAAGCTACATGTGACCATCGCGAGAGTTTGTACAATTAAAGCTAACAAAACATGGGGGTAGCATATTGTGAGAGATGAATATTTTGTTGAGGTAAAATAATATCTACAAAATCAAAGTTGACCGTCGTGGAAATGAATAGGTCGCATCTGTTTTATTTTCAAAATACCATCACGGTCATTTGTACTAAGAGATAAAGACCGTCACAATTGTTTATGTTTAAAAAACAAACGATAAAGAAAATAATATAAGTTACTTTCTATGAGTGATATTAATATGAAGATGGTACTTGTTGTATAAAACTTGGTTCACTTAGATTTGGCATATGAGAAATTAAAATTAATTTGGATATTTATTAGTAAGTCATCTTATTTAAAATATTTTTAATATCTACATATACCTGTAAAAGACAATTTAAACAATTTATAAAAATGGTTTTATCATTTATTTTTACATATCTATGATTATTAGTGTATAATGAATTTAAACATTTTATAAGAAAATAATGTTATCAAAGTATATACTTTTAAATATTTTTAATGAACTAACTAAAATTTTAGATTTTATTTTGTTTAGAGTATGTACATTGTATGAGTTAAATTATGTTTTAGATGTAAATGTTGTTAAAGGAATTAAAAAAATATTTCAATAAACATATTAAGACAACATCTACTCCACTTACTACTCCAACTATCATTTATTACTACCTACCTAAGATCCAATAACTTTTCTATTTATCGCATAACATTCAACTATTTTACCCAAAATACCCTTATTGACTATATAAGCCTAATGTTTTTTAGAAATGCGTGCTTTTTCTTATTATTATTTATTTTCTATCTGTTCTCTTTCTCTATGTTCTCTCAAATCAAAATCGTGATATTTTCTTCTTTCTTTCTCGAACCAGTAATATTTTGAAGTTGAATTAGTGATTTTTTTTTTCTTTTTTGCTTTTTCTTTTCTTTTCCTTCTTCTATTTGTCCTTTTTGTATATTGATTTTTCAGTTGAAATCAGTTTCGAGATTTTACTATAAAATTTTATTGATTTTCCTTCTAAAAGAGGTAGAAAGACATATGTGAGAAGGTTTTATGATTGTTTATGGAGTTCTAAGTAGTCAGATTGGTTAAAATAAAATAAAAATACAATTTTTGGGTATAATATAATTGAAATCCAAACTAGTGTTAAATTTGATTTTTTTTCGCTTAAGTGCAAAATGCTCAATTAGGATTAAATGAAAATATAAACTGCAAAACAATGATAAAATTAAATGAAATGTAAAACCAATGGTAATTTTTTTTTCTTTTGGCTAATTGTGAAATATGAAACCATGATTAAATGAAAATGTGAAATGAAAAACCATGGTAAAATAACATGCCAGATGCGAAACACATGTTAAATTTAATTTGTTTTGCCTAAGTATGAAATACGAAACTAGAAATGAAAAATGAGAAATGTGAAATCATGGTTAAATAAGCTCACAAAAAAAGAATTTCATTTTTTAAATCATTAATGGATCCAATTTTGCTCATCTTTAAAAACAAAATTTACGGTACTTTCGAATTTTTATTGAGCTATGATTTGACAAATAAGAACTCTTAAATTTTAAATCAAAAATAAATATAAAAAGGAGAAAATATATACGAGTTTGGCGTTCTTATATAAATAATAATTTTTTTGGTAGAAAATATCACAGATGTAGTTATTATAACTTGGATTTTCTTGGATAATAATCTCTAATGAAATTTTAGATTGAATCTTAAATGATAGTCAAATGTTTGATGATATGATAATTTAACATCTTAGGGCATCTCTTAAATTCCATGATTCATCCAACACGTTATTTAGTTTTTTTCTTGGTGTTTTGTTTAGTTTTCTATATTCACCCAAAAAATATTTTTTATCCATTTGCTTTAAAATATTCTTTAACTAATCATATCTTTTAAAATTGATGGAATCAAATATCATATCATAATAAACATTATCTTGACATCTTCATATTGTACCCTCGTGTAAATATAAAATACAATTGATGATATATAATTATATGCAAATATTGATCTATAAATAATTGTAACCGATGATAAATAAATACAAATACTCTAGTATTTCTATTACGCAACTCATTATTTTAAGCTAAATCACCCAATATCAAACTTATTTACCGATAATCACTCAAGGTGTGATAAAGTAAGGATAACCACATGGTGATAAATTAGTATTTACAGATAATCACCCCATAGTTCATACTCATTGATTGTTACTCTCTCTCTTGCTTTTTGTTCTTTATAAATGTCGTATCTTTTAAACAATAGCTCTAAAAAATATGAAAAATACCATTGATTTTGTTTTTTTAAGACGAACAAAACTATATCTTTGAAATATATTTTTTATTACATTTTTAGTTGCGTAATTACATGTAATTGAGTTATAAAATATGTCTTCAAAAAAGAATTGTGTTCTAGTTTTGGAGTTACGTGTAATTTGGTTGCTAAAAAGTACTTGTGGTCTAGTTACCGGATTACATATAATTTGGTTGTTAAAAACAAATGTGTTTCAGTTACAGAATTACGTGCAAATGTGTTATGTAAATAATAATAAAATAATTGTTGAAATATGACCCAAAAATAGTTATATATAATTATCATGTATGAAACAACTAATTTTTTGTAGTTGCGAAAATATTAACATTTTTATGTTTAAATTTTTTAAAAATAGATTGTGTTTTAGTTGTGGAAATACGTGTAATTTGATTGCTAAAAAATAATTGTGTTCAAGTTACGTAATTATATGTATATGTGTTGCTAAATAAAAATAAAATAGTTGCAAAAATAAGATTTTGGTTGCTAAATAAGTCTAATTGTGTGAAAAGACAAAATACAATTTTGTTTGTGAAAATAATTGTTAATTGAGTGTGAAACAACTAAATTTTTTGTAGTTGCAAAAATATATGCACTTTTATGTTGAAAAAACCTTTTTTCTTAAAAACAAATTACCATGTATTCTAGTTGGGGAAATACGTGTGCAATTTGGTTGTAAAATTAATCTGGAAAAACAATTATGTTCTAGTTATGGAATTACATGTAATTTGGTTGCTAAAAAGTAAATATGTTCAAGTTGCAGAATTACGTGTAATATGGTTGCTAAGAAGTAAATGTTCAAGTTACAGAATTACGTATAATTTATTCTTATAAAGTAAATATGTTCAAGTTGCAAAATTACGTGTAATCTGATTACAAAAATAAGAAAACAAATCTCCAAATATATCATTCATGAATTTCGTTTTGTTCATCTTTAAAAAATAGAAATATATCCATAACTTACCCTTATTTTTATTATTTAATTTAGTTATACAAATTTTTAAAAATGTTTAATACTAATTAAAACCCAAAAATCAAACTATTATCCACATAAGACCTTTATTTTCATATTTTTAAGAAAGACCTATTTGACTCATCTAAGACCTAACTATCTTTTATAATACCCGAAATATCTTTAATTAATTATATAAAAATTTATAATTTTTTTACTCACTTTTTCTTCTTCTCTTTTTATCCTAAGGATAGTGTCTCTTTATCTTTTTATAGAAATAATATACATTAGGTGCATCTGTTATAAATCATTATGCAATTTATCACAAATGGCTCAAGCATATAATACAAATAAAGGACAAACTGAAAATAACACAGAATTTAACGTGGTTCAACAATTGTCTACGCCCACGGGCGCCGCCATAGAAAAGTGTTTCACTATGATAGAAAATGGTTATAGATTTCAGATTATGTTTTTGTGCAATCCTAGTAATCTATTTATATGGAATAAATAGACTTACTAGATAATGTTCATAATTGGCTCATATACACAAGACCAAAGATGACATTAACCATTTTAGCTTCACTGGTAATGACACAAAACTGTACCACCGAACACAGTATACTGTCAAGACACAATGACATTATCATAGACACAAAACTGTACTGCCAAACACAGTACACTATCAAGGTATTATTCGACTCATTCACAACAAATCTTCCCCTTTAGATGAATATCCTTTCTTCACTATCAGCAAAAAAACTTCTCTTCTTCTGACTCACCAAATGCCCCTAAGGCATTCACTCTATATTGCGAACACCAATCCAGTTTACGCACTCTCTAAACTTTCGAACTGACACTGCCTTGGTCATTATATCTGTTGGATTATCGGGTGTAGACACTTTCTTCACATCAACAATTCCCTTTGATATTATATCACGAACAATATGATACCTGACATCTATGTGCTTTGTACGCTTGTGGTATATATGGTTCCCTATAAGGTGTATGACGCTTTGACTGTCACAAAACACTTTTGTAGTAGTCTTATACAATCCCAAATCTGCCACTAAACCTTGCAACCATATTGCATCTTTAATTGCTTTTGTTACCGCCATGTACTCTACCTCTGTTGTAGATAAAGCTACAGTAGCTTGCAACTGTGCTTTCCAACTGATCGAACCCCCGGCTAGAGTAAATGCATATCATGTCACCTTTTATCCATATTACCAGCAAAATCAGAATCAACAAAACCAACCACTGATCCTGCAACATAATTCGAAGATCCACCAATATTGGTCTTGTTAAAAGCTAAGCTAACGTTTGCTGTATTGTTAAGATACCGAAGTATCGATTTCACTTCCTGCTAGTGTTCTTTCCTAGGATATCACATGTACCTGCTAACTAAACTGACCACATGTGAAATATCAGGATGTGTGCATATCATAGCATACATGATACTACGAACTGCACTTGAATATGGAACCTCGACATTTGTTCCAACTTAACATCGTCCTTGGCCGCTCTTGCTGCAGAAAACATGAAATGAATAGCAAACGGGATGCTAATTGCCTTAACATCAAACATGTTAAATCATTGTAACACTTTCTCAATATAGCTTCGTTGAGACAAGTGTAATGATCCTACACTTCTGTTCTTGATAATCTTCATACCAAAAATCTTCTTTGCTCTACCCAGATCATTCATCTCAAACTCGGCACTAAGATGCTCCTTTATTTGCATGATGTGTGACATATTACAAGCAACAATAAGCATATCATCCACATACAGCAACAAGTAAACATAAGAATCATCTGACATCTTTTGATGATACACACAACTATCATATAGACTCATCGTGAACCCTTATGACACCATGAATGTATCAAAATGTTTGTATTATTTCCTAGGTGACCGTTTCAAACCATATAGTGAATTTTTCAACATACAAACTGTGTCCTCCATATTAGGTTCGATAAATCCCTATCGTTGTGTCATGTAGATTCACTCCTCCAATTCACCATGAAGAAATGCAGTCTTCACATCCAACTGCTCAAGCTCTAAATCTTGTAAAATTATTATGGCTAACAAAACTCGAATCAAACTATGCTTCACTACTGGAGAAAACACTCCATTGAAGTCGATTTCTTCCCTTTGAGTAAAACCATTAGCGACCAGTCTTACCTCAACCCCTGGATTACCTTCCTTTTTTTTAACACCCATTTACTGCCTACTACCTTCTGTCTTTTAGGCAAGTCAACGAGCTTCCATGTTTGATTCTTATGAAGAGATTCAATCTCTTCCCCCATAGCACCAATTCATCGATCTGCTTCTGAACTCGCTACAGCTTCTCTGTAGCTACTAGGATATTGCATCTCAACTTCTTCTGCAACTGACAAAGCATATGCCACTAGATTCGAATACCTTTTTGAAA
This sequence comes from Limnanthes douglasii subsp. nivea, assembly GCA_036936605.1. NCBI lineage: Eukaryota > Viridiplantae > Streptophyta > Magnoliopsida > Brassicales > Limnanthaceae > Limnanthes > Limnanthes douglasii. Next base: position 34,281,404 of record JAUPFV010000001.1, read on the forward strand.
GTCTAGTATACGAAGAAAATCATATGAAAGCAACAAAAATAAACTGAAAATCGAAAGACAAAACTGTACTGTCGAATGGAGCTGACAATTTTAACTTTAGTTTTTGTTTTCATACGAATCGCGCGAACAGTTCATTCTAGTAGTACCATAGTTTTAAAATGCGCCGTCACGGTGTGAGGCACTGCAAGGTGAGGCGTCAGCGCCTCATATCGTAATGAGGCGCCCCTAACGGAAAGGCGACCGACCCGCCGGCGCCATGGACAAATGACGATAAAAACGCTCTATTTTTTAAAGTAAAATCGTATAAAGTATAAACCTAATGTAACCACGGGATATTAAAAAATATTTCATATAACCTTTCGTATAAAGTATTTTCTGAGTCTCTTTGGTATCTTTTTATATCTTTTGATGCGAGTTTTATGTAAAAGTTAATAAAAAAATAAGAAATATTATTCATTATTTGTCAGAAGTATCAGAAAGTATATATCTTTTATTTAATTACTTAGCACAATTCTACAGAAATTTTATACCTACCTAAGTTCGTCCACACGTAAATGAATAATATTTATCAACTCTCTAATTATAATATAATCTAAATAGTTTTTTAGCATATTTAACTTTTCAAATATATAAATTAAATAGTATCTACTTTCCATATTATATATATATATATATATATATATATATATGATTTTGGAGACTATGGATATATTTTATATGAATGTTAAATAGTATCGTAATTTATAACGATGTTGATTTTATTTTCTTTATATAATCTATTTAGCCCCATTGTTTTTTTAATTTCTAAAATTTTAATAATATATATTCTCTATTACTGGATGTAATGTGGCTTTATTCTTCTTTTACTTTTTATTTATAGGAATTATCTTGTTAAGAACCCGAATCAATGGAAACCTCAAACTCATACTAGAACCACGATAATTCAATAAAACCCTTCAAGGTCCAAAGATTATCTGAGTGAGAACCGTTAGATCATCACTTATTCAAGAAATAGACTAGATTATAGATTAATAACTTAAAAAATAGAATCTAGAAAATATTAAAAAACGTTTGTAGTTTGATCAAAATAAGCATAAACTAAAGTTTGAAAGAATAAAAATCTTTCGATTTATAGAATATTAGATATATAACTTATTTTCATAAGGAGTCCGGCTACGAGGTCTGAATATGAAGTATGAATCATAGTTTGAATATTTATTTTATGATCTATTTGATATATTCTGTGTTCCAGATATTAGACTGAATATCCGACGAGATAAAACCATCTTTATCAAGATTACAGACCTATCTTTATACTATCTGGACCAATTCTAACAAGTCACACACTCATATTCCGGAAATACTGTAAAAAAAGAAATTTTGTGGTCGAACTACCAAAACAGACAGAATTGGCTAAAAAATTGAGACCTAAAGACTTCCCTTAGCTTTTTTTATTGAAAAGATCGGACTTCGTTATTCTTATGAGTCTAATTCATTAAGATTCTGTCCATAAAAACAAATAAATTATAAATTTCCAAAATAATAGATAGGAATATCGCAAATAAAGTCATTGCAACACCCATCAAAGGAATCATTCCCCATCCAAGAGCTACATTATTATATTCTGAATTCAATGGTTTCAATAAAGCCCCTGCATAAGTTGTTTTTGGTCTTGCACCTGATCTAGAACTACCCTCAACGGTTTGTGTAGCCATAAATCTTATTTTGTATTTATTGAGATCTATTGACTTTGTATACCATTATGTTGTAAATAAATGATCTTACCATATATCCATTGTGATCTTTAAAAATTTTAATATAGAAACAACAACTATAGTCGCCATCTTTATCTCTGGGTTACTTGTAAGTTTTATTGGGTATGCCCTATATACTGCATTTGGGCAACCCTCTCAACAACTAAGAGATCATTTCGAGGAACATAGGACTAATTAAAGTAACCATCCTCCTAATATTAGGAGGTTGGTTACTTCAATTGAGATAATAAAAAATCATTTCATTTTTTAGTTGGAATTTTAGGTGGTTCCCTAAAAACGATAGCAAAAAATGATCCTCAAAGTCGATACTAAGAGGAATGTATAAACCAATGCTTCCATAAATTTGATCGTGGCTTACAATTATAGCTTCCATAACTGTTTTATTTACTTGGGATCACCCCCTCACCCCAGTCAAATAAAAAGAAAAGGCAAGATTTAAATAAAGATTTCTCCAGTATATTATGTAAAATTGTAAACATAAAATAGAAAATATAAGCGAAAAAACACACAAAGCAATGTCGCGTCAGACTACTTGTCTTCTTGTAGTTGGGTCTCTAAGTTTTTGGAATGCTCCAAAATCTAGTTGAGTATCCAAATCTGGATCAATACCAGCAAAAACATCTCTGAACAAGGTTCTAGCACTATGCCAAATGTGTCCGAAGAAAAAGAGCAGAGCAAATGAAACATGCCCAAAAACTCTATGTTTTTTAAGATAAAATCGTATAAAGTGTAAACCTAATGTAACCACGGGATATTATAGAAACCTTTCATGTATTCTTGGTATTTGCACCCTGACTACAGAGTCTCTTCCTTATCTTTTTATACCTTGACTACAGAGTCTCTTCCCTATCTTTTTATACCCTGACTACAGAGTCTCTTCCCTATCTTTTTATATCTTTTAATGTGAATTTCAATACGTTTATTCCCTATCTTTTTATATCTTTTAATGTGAATTTCAATACGTTTATGTAAAAGTTAATATTTAAATAAGAAATACTATTCATGTATCAGAAAGTATATATCTTTTATTTAATTATCTAACACAATTCTACAGAAATTTTATGGGTGAAGTTATTTCCCCATAGGATTTTTTTTATTTCCTCCATAGTTTAAACTTTCTAAAACACTTTAACACTTGTTTTTACAAGACTACCCTTACTTTACTTTCAAATTTAACATTAGATGTCATTAATCAAATAGAAAGTCTTATAGTAAAAAACACATGATTAACACAACTTTAATCCAACCTATATGATTTTACCCTCTAAAATTAACCCTAAAATAAAAAACTTCAATTTTATCGAAGATTAATCATGGAAAATTAAGAAACCAAACTTTACCGGAGAACAACACTCAAGCAACGAACAAGGTAATTTAATCATGTTTTCACGTTTTACAATACCGTAACTTGAAAATACCACTTCGAAATTTTTGTTTTTGGAGCTAATCCCAATTTCTGCATTTCTGAGCGATAAGCAACTGATTGCAGTATCTCAGAATCAGATACTCGTTATTTAAAAAAAAACATTTGATTCCGAGATGGTATCTCGGAATTAGGTGCTCGTTATTTAAAAAAAAAAACACCTGATTCTGAGATGCTGTATCGGAATCAGGTGTCTTTTTTTAAAAACAACTGCACCTCCGAGATGGCATCTCGAAATTAGGTGTGTTTCTTCTAGTTTCTATTAAAAATGGTGGATTTTTATGGTTTTGGCTTAAAACGAAGCAACATAACTCTAATGAAAAACCCAATTTATTTTTAATAACCGTTATATTAATGATTATTTAATAAAATATTTTAACTCGTAATATTTTAAATAGTATCCTAATTTATAAAAATATTGAATTTATTTTCTTTATATAATCTCATATAGGTTCATAGTTTTTTTAATTTCTAAAATTTTAATGATATTTCTTCTCTATTACTGAAATTTAATAGGATTGTTGTTATATTAATGATTATTTAATAAAATATTTTAATGAATGGATTTTTTATTATGTAATTTTTATTTTCTAGATTTTTTATTTTATTTGAAAATATAAAAAAATTGGATATATATTATGTAATATTTATTTCTAATTTTTTATTCTAGTTTAAGATACTCCGAAATATATTACATATTTATTTTCTAATTCTTTTATTCTGTTTTTATTAGAGTAAATAAGAATCAATAGATATTTAATTTTGTTTTAAGAGAATTAAAAAAAATCTATTTTTTCTTTCTTTTATTTATTATCCAATTATATTTTTTAGATAAAAATTGCAATAAAATTGAAAAATATGGGTTGTTCTATTCATTGGCCTAGTACTATTGGAGCAACCGAAAAATGTGAACCCTAAAACACAAATTTATGCACAATTTTTCTCAAAATCAAATATCACTTTTCCTTTTTAAAATAAAACTATATAAAGTGTAAACCTAATGTAACGAGGTGATATTAAAGAAACCTTTCGTATATTTTGATATATTCATCCTTTTTTTTCATAGGGAACCCGCAGCCGCTACTCAAAGTGCAATGAGTGCGCACAGGGTAAACCCTCAGTCTGACGCGATAGCCTGCAAACCAACGCCAGAAAGTAAACCACACAAGGTGACAGGCTCAGCCGAAAAAGCGTATGTAGAGGGACTCGAACTCATGACCTTTTGGTTATAAGAATGTCATACTCAACCAACTCGGATACCCCCTTGGGGGCTTAAAATATTCACCCTGACTACATATTCCCTATATTTTTATATTTTTTAATGCAAATTTCAATACGTTTCACCTAGTTTTATGTAAAAGTTAATATTTAAATAAAAAATATTATTCATATATATATATATTAGAAAATATATATCTTTTATTTAATTACTTAGCATATTACTAAAGTATAAAAAATTATATATCTTCTATTTAATTGCTTAACACATTTTTATAAATTATTAGAGTAAATAAGAATTGGTAGATATATAATTTTTTATCCAATTTTATTTTTTAGATAAAAATCGCATATGGGTTGCTCTATTCATTGGCCTAGTCACTATTGGAGCAACCCAAAAGTATGAACCCTAAAATATAAATTTTATGTACCATCTTACTTAAAAACAAATATTAAACACACACTAATAATGATAAAAACTCTTTTTTAGATAAAAGATAAAGTGTATAAAGTGTAAATCTAATATATTCATGATATCTGCACCCTCACTACAAAGTCTCTTTCCTATGTGTTTATATTTTTAATGCGAATTTCGATACGTTTCACCTAATTTTATGTAAAAGTTAATATTTAAATAAAAAATGCTAATATTTATGTATTATAAAGTATATACTTTTTTATGGGTTTGGCTAACAGGTGCCATCTGTTAGTGAATAGTAAATATTTTATTAATTTATTGTAGTTTTTCTATGGTAATCAAAGTTGAAATTTATATTTTTCATATTGATCGAGTTACCTTTCATATAACCACGTGATATTAAAGTAACCTTTCGTATATTTTGATATCTGCACCCTGACATAATCGGTTCCCTATATTTTTATATTTTTTAATGCGAATTTCAATACGTTTCACCTAGTTTTATGTAAAAGTTAATATTCAAATAAGAAATACTATTCCTAGATCATAAAGTATATATCTTTTATTTAATTATTTAGCATATTTAAAAAGTATCAGAAAGTATATATCTTTTATTTAATTGCTTAGCGCATATTTAAATTTTTAAATATATAAATTATTTTTGGTATCTAATTTCCAATATGTATATATAATTTTTTTAGACTATATAATTTATATGAATATTACGAGGGAATATTTTAAATAGTATCGTAATTTATAAAAATGTTGATTTTATTTTCTTTGTTGATTTTATTTTCTTTATATAATCTATTTAGTTCTATGGTTTTTTTTAATTTATAAAATTTTAATGATATATCTTCTCTGTTACTAGAATTTAAAGGTGATGACTGATGAGAGAATAAACGACTAGGAAATATATAAAATAATGTGACTAGAGAAAGTGTAGAGAGAGAAAAAGCAAAGAGAATAAAATAATGTGGAATGTCCCACCTACCAAGAATAATGGGTCTCATTTTATAGTAAAGAAAGGTGGACCCATTAATGTCTTTGGTGGGCTTGCTTTATTTCTATTTTAGTCCTTCACCAAATACAATGTTTACAAATTAATCCTCAACAAACCGTAAATGCTATTATTATCACATCAATTTCCTTTTATCTATAAGTAGCCCTTTATTATTAATTCTGGCGGATTATTCCCTTATCAGTAGCCCCCAGTCTTCGAGAGCAACGGGAACGGAGACTTATAAAAGTGTCAAGTCAGGACGCTGCTGTCCCCGACCCTCTGGGCTGACGATGGGTCTGACCTGGGCGGACCCCTTCTTCCCATCTTGTCCGACCTTTGAGATACCTGTCAATTGGTCGGGCGCGGAGACTTTCTCCCATATGTCGTTCGTTTCCCTAGGTTTTTCTTGGGGGATAGGTTCGGACGTTTCTCCTACTTGTTCCGCGAATCACTTCGGGTCGGACTCTGAGCGGTACGCGCGTTTTTTCCATGGGCTTGGGCATGTAGGCCCGCTTCGAGGGGTGAATCGGGTCAACGTGGCCCATCTAGTGCCTTCATCTGAGTAGTCCTAGTATAGGGTTGGCTTGTGTCAGAAGAGACGTGACACGTGTCGACTACTAACTCGGAGTGTGTTCGTCTGCACAGTTGTCTATAAAGTCCTTTTGTCTTCCCGCTGCTTTTCGTCGCTTGGCCTTCTCCGGTCATGAACCGCTTGGGAGAGGTTGCCTATAAATACCTCAGAAATACAGATCCCTCTTAGAGGCAATCTAGTGAGATAAAGTGTTGTTCGAAGATTTCTAGAGAGGGAATGTTTGTTTTATGAGACCCAGATACCCGAAGCAAAAAACCAAAAAGAAGAAGAAAGGTCCGGTTTTCGGTTTCATAGATTGGGCTAGTATTGGCGACCGTGCTGAAGAATACCGACGCGCTGGATTGATTTGGGGTTCTGATTCCAAGCCGTTCACGCCTATTCCACAGCCCCACGACCCTGTTCTCACCGACCCGATCCCCGCAGAGTCCTTTACTTTGCCCGATCTACCTTGCGCTCTGACCCCCGAGCCTGTCGTTATCACTTCTAGTAGTAGCTCTCCTTATTCTCCAAGTGCTCGATTAAACCTCCCGACGCCTTCGTCGGTCAATTCCTACACTGCCCCGCTCCCTTTTCCACCTCGACGCTTCGGCAAAGGCAAATTTTTGTCTATGGGTGAAACCAGCTCTCCACCTTCTCCAAAGGGAGGTAATTCTCCTGAGATGGTTCAGCTCATTCCCTCAATACGAGGGTACCAAACTGGTTCTAACACTGCTGTGACTTTTTTAGGTCTTAACCAACGGCGACTGACGCCAACAGAGTTGGATCCTGAACAGGCTCGCCGGCAACAAGACGAAGCTCCTCCGACGCAAACTGGCAGCAGTTCTGGCCCTGCAGACCCTTGCGTTCGGTTATCCGATCCGGGTGCCGCCACCCACCTTAGCTCTGACAAAATTCCGGTAGCAAATACCGAAGAATCAGAGGCAGATGAGTTGTCCGTCGAAATCGGTATTGCTGCTGCTGGCAATGCCGCTGCCCCTCCCGAGGAGCCGTTGCCCGAGGAGATAGAGGCGGTCATAACCACCAAATACCACCGTTGGCTTCCTGCGAACAATGTGATTTCTCTCCTTGAGGGCAAGTACCTCTACTTCCCTGCTGCTGAGCAGGAAGAGCTGCTGGTCCGTTGGGGCATCCCGGAGTGCATCACAGTTCGGTTCCCCGTCGCTGGGGAGACTCATGTGCACGTTCGGTCGTAAGAAATTGTGGTCTTCACCGAGCTGTTCAACTGGGGCCTCAGATTCCCCCTAGACCCAGAGATCGCTCTGTACTTCCGAACCCTCCAAATTTTCCCCTCTCAGCTGACGCCTAATGCATGGTACACACTGATGTCTTGCATAATGGCCTCGCGCCTATCTGGTCGGGTCATGCCCATGAAGGAGTATATAGCCATGTCCGGGCTGTCGAAATCCCTCAAGTCCCCGTTCTTCTACTTTTCACTGACAAACACTTGGAAGATAGTTAATGACTTCCTTGAGGGAGATAAAGGTTGGAAGTATCGCTTCGTCTTCCTGAGCGGCTGTTGGGAGAATGGCCGCCCTTACAACAAGGAGAACCCGAGGCTATTGCTCCGGACCTGGGTTCCCGATGGTAATCCCCTGGTTCATATATATATATATATATATTAAATTGTACTGTTTTTGTGTGTAGTGTCGAAGGATTTCGTACAGGGGCTGAAAAAGGACCACTTCAAACCGGGCAAAGTCACCTTCCATGTGCTGAAAGACTATGCCAGGAAGCACTGGGTTGGGCAATGCATCGGGTCTTCAAGAAAACTAACCTCATAATGAGCAACCTCTGGCGCTGCTCGTCAGAGGTGCTCACTATTGAACAGCTGCGTCAGCCCCTGAGCATGGAGGACATCATTACGAAAACAGAAGCGCCCGACGCCCATCTTTTCCTTCCAAAACGCAACAAGGCGCCTAGCAAGCGCCCCAAACCCGAAGATGAAGCCGAGGAGAATAACGTCGGTGCTGAGCAGACGGTTGCGGAGGCGAATCAGAATGAAGGAACTGGTGAAGGTGGCAAGGAGGGTCGGTCCCCGGCTCCGGTGCAGAAAATGAAGGGTCGGGCAGACGCGGAGGTGGTGCAGGCAAAGAAGTCGAAACACTCTAAGTAGGAGGGCGGGTCGGCTGCTGGTGTTGACAATGCCACCGTCCCGGAGTTGTTTGACTATTATGGGGGAGCTAAGGGTGGTTTGACGATGGATCCCGTGGTGGTGATCCCGGATGATGCTAGCCCCCCGAAGGCTCCTACCAATACCGCGGCGTCATCGAGCGGTACAAAGCTTCTGGTGCTGTCCGTGCCTGGGAGTCTGCACACGTTCTCTTTGCAAATTACCGACGGGCTCGCGCTTTCCATGTATAACATGGTTGTGCCCTTGGCCCTAAAGAAACGCCGGGCAAGGGAACTGAGTCAGCGGTTGTCCGGTGCAGAGGCGAAGCTTGCTGGCCTGCAAGAGGATGTGCGGAAAGCCCAAGCAGCTCAGGACTCGGCCGAAAAAATCTAAAATAGGCCGAGATTGCTTTGGAGCAGGCAAAGAAAACCGGGGAAGATCGTGCCGCGGTCCTGACGCGTGAGATCACCGATCTGAAGATGGCCAATACACTCTTTGCTGAAAAAATACAAGAAGTGGATGGAGAAAGAGACGGCTGATACCAAGGCCACATATGTTCTGTCTTTCCACCATCGCTTCCCTGACCTTTCCCTGGGGTCAATGTGGTTGGCTGTTCTAGAAGGTGACTGCCCCTCTGGTGCTATTCCCTGAAGATCGGCGACAAACAGATCCCGATCTGCATAATTTTACCTTCGGCAAACGGGTGTTGTTCATATTCCTCGTCGGTAGTTAGATAGCTAGGAGCTTCCCTAGGATCATCAACGGGTAATGACCCTAGGGGGAGCCCCTTTAAATTCTATTCCCGTGCCTGATCCATCTCTTGATCCTTTTTGGGGGCTAACGCTGCCCGGTAGCACTCCCGCGCTGCTTTCTGGCTGCTTCGGACTATACCCACGTTGTTTCTGACTATGTATTTCAAACACTGATGGACAGTGGATGATACTGCATAGAGCTGTCAATTTTGGACACGACCTGTAAACCCAACACGAACACGACCCGAAATTTTAGGGTTAGAGACCTGATATTTCAGACCCGATGAAATTAAGACACGACACGAACCCGACTCGAAAAAAAACGGGTCGGGTTCGGGTTGGGTTCGTGTCACCCGAAACTGACCTGTAAAACCCGAAAATACCTGTAAACCCGAAACTAACATGTAAACCCGAAACTGACCTGTAAAACCCGAAAGACCCGTAAACCCGAAAAGACATGTGAAACCCGAAAAGACATGTAAACCCGAAACACACCTGTAAAACCCAAAAAACTTGTACACTTGTAAAATAAAATACTGAAAACACTTAATAAAATTTTATTAATAAAATAATATCATTTTAAAAATTTGACCTATAAATTAGAACACCAAAAATACTTATAAAATTTTATTAATGAAATGATTTTATTTTAAGTTTAAAAGATATAAAATAAATAGTATACTTAAATAAATATATGAGGGAGGAAAAATGATGGTTCACATGTTTGCTATAAAGTTTTGAATTTTATTCTTCTTTCACGTATATTAATAAAGTTTTGAATCTTTTATCTTCTGTGTATATAGATTATAATATTAAGAATAAAAAATGGAAATGATTTATTATTTAACAGTTTTTTTATCTGATTGTGTGATTTTGCTAGATTTATTAATAGATATTGAATGCATTCAATCTTGTTTTGTGGGATGAATCGATTTACAATTCTAGTGGTTATTTGTTAAGAAGTGAAAACTTAGTGGTTATTTGATATTTTCTGAAATTTATTTAATTTATCTCATGTATTTTTTTTCATGTTTAGGTGAGATGGCAAACCCATCATCACCATATATTTTACGGTACGATAACTTCACCGGTGATAGTGAAGCCGGTGTAAATATATGAAGTAAGCGTATCTTGACTTTATATAAATATAGTGGACCAATAAAATTTCAAAAGGGGATGTAGCTCAAATGGTAGAGTGCCCGCTTTGCATGTGGGAGGTACAGGGTTCGATCCCTTGCATCTCCATTTATTAAGTTTTTCCTTTACCCAAAATTCGTGTCAAACAGGTCGGGTTCGGGTCGGGTTCGTGTCACAGGTTCTAAAATTTCGGGTTGGTCAAACCCAAAATGCAGTGCATGCATTCGTGATATCCATGATCTGCCGAAAATTGCATTATGGGAAGCCGGTGCGTCTACTACCACAAATAAAACGGTGACCTCCTTCTTAAATGGGTCACGGCCTAGCTGAACGATGCCCTCAAATTCTCCGATAACGTCAGCAGCCGACCCTGTAAATCCCACAATGGTACGATCCGACCGTGTGATGACCGGAGGTGTCCTAAACTTGGCGAAAGTGGACGCGGATATTATGTTGGTCGAACTACCGGTATCCACTAAGATGTGTCAGACCTCCTCCCCCGCAATGGCCGCACTGATCACGATGGCATCCTCGTGAGGTCCGACTATATCTCTCATGACGTCGTCGTCCAAATACAGGATCGGTGACGGGACGCTTTTGGAGTGGGGGTAAGTCCAAGCCTCCAATTGGGTGGTCAGATTCACGATATGCCTTTTTCTGGAAGAGTGTGTGGTACCTGCCATAGAATCTCCACCAAAGATAGTGAGAGATTCAAAGAATTTACAAAGGTTTTTTACATCACCAACACTCTCCCCAGCTTCCTCTTCGATGATCCCGATGATGTTGCGATTCGTCTCGGGTTCGAGGTATTCAATTGAAACATCGAAAGGGTCGGTGACCTCGAAAATGGTCATAGTAGTTTCAGGCTTTGGAATTGTCACGACTTCTCTCGAAGTTGTGCTCTACTGGGCTTTCTTTTTTACATATTCCAGGAGGTTTCCGTGCTCTATGAGCATTTGTATTTCTTTCTTGAGGGCAATGCAGTCCTTAGTATCGTGCCCCACGTCTTCGTGATAGCGACAATAACGGTTATTCCTCTGTTCCCGAGGCGTTGGTATCGGGAAGGGCCTTCGATACATCCCGTTTTTCTTAGTTTTCTCGTAGATTGACGATACACACTCTGTCAGGTCGGCAAAATAAGCAGGTCAGATCCACTTGTTAGATATGGGTCGCGAAACCGTTTGACTCGTCTGCTTCGTTTTTTGGTTCGGGGGAACCGAAGGCTTGATAGGTAAGGATTGGGTCGGGGGTATTGTGCTAACCGGCTGGGCTGCCTGAGAGTAGCTGGATTGAGTCCCTTGTCTTATCACGACCGCAGCTTGCGCGCTCTGCTGAATTTGTGCAGCCAGTTCGAACGCCTCTGTTTCTTCGATCAATATTTGTTTTTCTATTTGAGCTAGAAGGGCGGAAAAAGTGAATGCTTGCTTCTTGGTTACCGCTTGCTTCATTGGTCCCGGGAGCAAGCCCAAGCGATATGCTTGCCTCTGCTTACAATTCATAATAGTGTCTCCGTTGGCTCGGAAACTCTTGCTTCCGACGAAATGCTGTCTAAACATTGTCCAGAACATCCCGAAGTTTTTGATGCAGCCTTGTGGTAACCGGTTGTACCACTTGGTGGCCCGGTCCCGGAAAGTAATCGAAAGCGCCCTATATAGGAGTTTATCGTCATTGTCGAAAATCAGCATGAAGTTTTTGAAGGCTTCCAAGTGGTTATCCGGGTCCTTCTTCCCGTCATATTTTTCCAATTTGGAAATATCAAACCTCTTCAGGAGTTGTCCCGCTAATATCTCATCGGACAATGGTGAAGCTCTCCAATTCATCCTGTACCCGAAAGCTCCGCCTCCGAGTCCTTCTGTCTGAACTTCGTAGAGCCCTTCATCCCCTGGATTTATAAATTGGCTGCTTGTTCGGTACCCCTGGTTTTGGCTGTTCGAAGGTTGCCATTGCACTTGAGGCAGTGCTACCCGCTCTTCCCTGCTGCCTGCTGGCATTTCTTCTTTCTCAAACGACACCGGCGTTCGCTTTTCGTTGCTACCTTTTTTGTACTTCGGAGAGTCTGACCGGGGTCCCCTGTGGCGTCGAGAACAATTTTTTTGTGCGCGTTTGCTTATCATTTCCCGTTGTCGGTACTCCCTTCCCAACGAGTCATCCGAGGTGTAATCGGCGGAAATGCCGCGGTTGTCCTCTGGGTACCGCTGTTCTCTAGTGTTTTGCTCCTCCTCGGGACGAGGCTCCCGATAATATCTGACAGGTCGGGCCTCGATGCGATGTGTCGCAGTCGGGTTTCCTCCGCTGCGGTTATCCGTGAACGGTTCTTTGCCTTTTCCTTCCCGAACCCTTTTTTCGTCTAACGCTCGCTCTCTTTCAGCGTTCAGTCTGGCAATGTCTTCCAAGAGCTGTCTTCTGGTCATGATAAGGGTCGATCGTTTATCCCGAACCTGGGCATAGCGTTCCCGACCCGGGGCTTCTTCTCCCTCGGATAACGAAACGGTTCGAGCTACTTCTCTCCCGACCCTCTCATCGACAGCCTCGTCATTCATCTTTTCAATCGCGATTTTCAAAAAAAAAGATTCATTTTTGGTATCACGGATTCACACAGACGGCGCCAATGATGAGAGAATAAATGACTAGGGAATATATCGAATCTTGAATCTGATGTGACTAGAGAGAGAATGTAGATAGAGAAAAAGAAAAGAGAATAAAATAATATGGAATGTCCCACCTACCAAGAATAATGGGTCTCCTTTTATAGTAAAGAAAGGTGGACCCATTAATGTCCTTGGTGGGCTTGCTTTATTTATATTTTATAGCTTCACCAAATACAGTGTTCACAAATTAATCCTCAATAAATCGTAAATGCTATTATTATCACATCAATTTCCTTTTATCTATAACTAGCCCTTTATTATTAATTCTGGCGGATTATTCCCTTATCAAAAGGGAATTTTTAGATTTTATTGATTTTTATTTATCAAAATTATTATTGCTGTTATATTAATAATTATTAAAATAATATTTTAATGAATGGATTTTTTATTATGTAATTTTTATTTTCTAGATTTTTTATTTAGTTGAAAATATATATAAAAGAATTGCATATATATTATGTAATATTTTTTTTCTATTTTTTTATTGTAGTTTAAGATACTCCAAAATATATTACATATTTATTGTATAATATTTATTTTAGAAGTCTTTTATACTGTTTTTATTAGAGTAAATAAGAATTATTAGATATTTAATTTTGTTTTAAGAGAATTAAAAAAAAAAAAACTATTTTTTCTTTCTTTGTATTTATTATCCAATTATATGTTTTAGATAAAAATCACATGCTCAGTTCATTGGCCTAGCCACTATTGGAGCAACCCAAAAGTAGGAAATCCTAAAACACAGATTTATGCGTTATTTTGCTCAAAATCAAATACTAGACACAGACAAATGATGATAAAAACTCTTAAAAAAACCACGGGATATTAAAGAAACCTTTCATATATTCTTGGTATCTACACCCTGTCTAGATACTCTCTTCAATATCTTTTTATGCGAATTTCCATACGTTTGACAATGTTTTATTTAAAAGTTCATATTTAAATAAGAAATTCTTCGTATCTACATCCTGGCTACATTGTCTCTTCAATATCTTTTTATGCGAATTTCCATAGGTTTCACCTAATTTTATGTAAAAATTTATATTTAAATAAGAAATATTATTCATGTATCGGAAACTCCGTAATAGTCAAACAATTGAATCAACTCTTAACGTAAATGAATAATATTTATCAACTCTCTAAATAATCATATTTAACTTTTTAAAGATATAAATTATTATTTAGTATCTAATTTCCATTATATATATAATTTTGTAGACTAGTTATATGAATTATATGAAGGAAAATTTTAAATAATATCGCATATGGTTTTTATAATTTCTAAAATTTTAATGATATATCTTCTCTACTACTTAAATTTAAGGGAATAATGAGATTTTATTGACTTTTATTTATCAAATTTTTATTTTTGTTATATTAATGATTATTTAAATAATATTTTAATCAACTGATTTTTTATTATGTAATTTTTATTTTCTAGAATTTAGGCTTGTCGATGAGGTGAGAGCTAGGTGGTCTCTCCTAGTCACAGTCCGTCAACATCCAGTTTATGGCCTCACCAAATTGGAACGTCGTGTTGTGTGTAACCGGTTCACCTATCAAGTCACGGATTCTCTAACAGATGACCAGCTGGAATCGGTCCGCACTCACATTATTGACATCCGGTTAGAGGAAATGCATGACTAAAAGGAATGCGAAAGAATAAAGGAAGTTGATGAAATGGAACTGACCTGATAGATAAACTCCGCTTAGTATGTTTTAGCATGTGTTTTAGTTTATGTTTGAGTTTCTCATTCGGTTTATGTCTGAGTTTATGTCTAAGTTTCTGATTCGGTTTATGTTTGAGTTTGTGTTGCTATTTGTGTTTCTAAAAATGTTTGAGTTTGTGTTTGAGTTTATGTTAAGGTATTTTTTGCATTCTGATGTTTATTTTAAAGTTAGAGTTTGAACAAATATTTAAAAGTTATATCATTAAAATGTAACAAAATATCATAACACATAATTAAATAATGACGCAATACCATATCACAAAATTGAAACTAGTCAAAAGTAAATAACACATAAAAAGTCTTAAACTGTCAACACAGAAAATATAAATAATAATCAATCTCTGTACTCGTGAGCAAGACGGTAGCACTCGTCCAAAGGCTCCTGAAGGTCCTCCAAACTAATGTCGGGGTGGCTCTGCTCGTATGCCTGTAAATCCAGTAGGTGCGTAGTTAGCTCGTGCAGTCTGGTGGCATGTGTGTGTGGTGAAGGGTTCACCCATAACTCTGCATCATCTCGGTGAGCCTCTGGATCAGATATGATGTACCATAAGTTCTTCGTAATCCATGAAGAGTAGATCAAAGTGGTATCATCCTCCTGGCCAGGAATAAACTCTGCACCTTTCAAACTCTGGTGAATACAGTGTGACTCCCAGTTGTCCCAAGTGAATGCATCCCAGAGGTAGAGGGTGTTCGCACGACGAACCCTACTAGAACCGGTAAGAATAGGACGCAGTGCACTAGGACCTTGTATTTTTAAAAAAATCTAAATTCTGTAACATACATGCACAAAACAAACAATATTAATATTTCGAGTATCTAAAAATATTACCTGCTGGATGCAACCCAACTGTCTAGCCACCCGTAGCGGATAGTACGCCTCGACAATGTCCGACGCCTTCAGCGTCGCATCTATCCAAGCTATATCAGAGTGACCTCGAGCATCCCGCATAGTCGTATACGGCATGAATGATACCTGCAAAATATTAACAAACCATTTATCATCAACACTTTATATTATATATAAATATCATGATAATTGAAAATGAAACTCATTATAACTTACATCGTGCTCGGTGAAGGTAGCTAGGTGATCTCGAACACCGTTTCGAGCCTGCTGACTTTGTGGAAACTTTGGAGGCGCATGCCGGCACAAAGTAGGATGTGCGATACTATACCTCGGGTACTGATGAACTGAAAACGAGTGGAAATGGTCGTAAATCCACGTCTCTAACAAGCCCAAAAATCTAGAAATACCCGAAGTAGCGTGTAGGCATCCTCTGCCTAGCTGGTAGTAGAGCTGCGCGAGTATCATCTGTCCCCAGTTATACCTCCCCGAGCTACTGTAATCGTCAATGAACTGTAAGTAGTCGAGGCTAATGTTGTTGCCCGACTTGTTGGCCAATATGGTACAGCCAAATAAGTGCAACAAGTAACCCCTGGTAGCTCGGCAAACATCCGCATCAGTAATATCATCGTCGTAAGACTGATGACTACATAATCTCCTCTTCAGCCATACAAGGCGAACATGCCTCTTACCACCACCTTTGTTCTCCTTAATCTCTGCCTCAAGCTCCCTAATGCTGCACCCAAGTAAGCGAGCGCATGCCATTACGCTCATCAACAGTAGGGTACTCGTATATCTCACAGTTGACACCCACAACTGATAGCCCTGTGATCATATGGACATCATCGAGGGTAACGGTCATCTCCCCGAAAGAGAAATGAAACGTGTTCGTCTCAGGATGCCATCTCTCCAAAAATGCCTCAATCAGATGGACATTTGTAGACCATTTATCCAAGGCGTCAACAATGGGCCCGAAACATGTGGCCATCACGTGCTCATGTACCCATGTCTTGGCGTCAGATTTGAAAAAATATCGCTTAAAATTTTGAGGATTTTAGGAGGTTAGAGAGATTTAGGGTTTGGAAGAGGAGAAAGATGAAGAGATTTAGGGTTTTTGTTTTATTATATGAATGACAATTTTGTAAATAATGGGGTCTCGTTATAGCCAAGCCGGGTCTCACTATAATCGGATCTCACTATAATCGGATCTCACTAAATACGGACGGTCCAAGGAGAATGGGGAGTCCCGGTCTCCTTTGAACTATATGTCAAAAGACAAAAATTTTGGTTAAATATGGTCTCAAATAATGTTAAAGAGCTTTAGTTTTTCTGATTTTTTTTAATTAATTATACATCACGAAAATGAATAATCAATGACGGAATCGTATTAAAAAAGATAAAAAACTAGTTTGCGACAAAAACGGAAAAATAATGATGATTCATAGTGCGTTTCAAATAAACAGCTGGATAAGCAAAATAACTGCGAATGTGTAATTGTAAAATTTATAAAAAGTAGAAAAACCTTTCTTTCTAGTTTGGTTTAGACCTCCTCACTCTGCTTTTTCTCTGTCCAGTTGAGGAGCTTGTGCACTTTAACTCTTTAACTATGGCGTCAGCTTCCTTCTAAAATCTGTGGAGACTCAGGAAGGAGATAGTTCGGTTAGGTATATGCTCTCTCTCTGAAACCTGCTTTATTTCCTTTCTATAAAACAATGGCCTTTTCAGGCACATTTCTAGACCTCAACAGCTCACCACACCCACCGTCTTCAGCCACTTCAACCACCACCTTCATAACGCCCAAGATCGAACCTAAGTCCGAGCCATACGACGACGGATTCGCTTACTCTAACCTCCACCCGCCACCGGTACCTCCTTTTCTTTCCACTTCTACCCCTCCTTATTTCACGAATCCCCTAAATGCCCCTCCTTCTGAATCTTCCTCCACCGCTACTCCGCCACCCACCTCCGGTGAGGACGGCAACACTGTCTACTCAGACTACAACCGCATCACGGAGATGTTTCGAGCTGCTTTTGACAAAGGGATTCAAGGACTCGACGATTTTAAGATATTTGACCCCGATTCTCGAGCAATCGTGCCGGTTCCTGCAAGCGCTCCGCTCGACACCGTACACCCGCCACCACCGGAGGAGGATAATCGATTGTCTACTTTCGTACCTCCTCGCCGCAGAGCCCCGAAATCTTTAGAGCTCGTGAGGGTTACGAGTCTGGGAATCGAAGATCAGAGATATTTTCGCGATCTAGTGAAGCAAACGAGGATGCTTTACGACTCGCTAAGGATTTTCTCGGTGATGAGAGATGAGAAAGAACGAGGAAGAGGGAGCGGAAGGCAATCCCGCGGCGATTTGAAAGCTGCCTCGCTCATTCGAGCTCGGGATTTGTGCCTGAACCGCGATAAGAGAATCGTCGGACCGATCCCGGGGGTTCAAATCGGAGATGTGTTCTTTTTCAGAATGGAAATGTGTGTTGTTGGATTGCATGGTCAACCACAAGCCGGCATTGATTACCTACCTGCAAGTATGAGCACGAGTGGTGAACAAATAGCAACTAGCGTTATCGTTTCCGGTGGATACGAAGATGATGAAGACGGAGGAGATGTGCTTATATACACCGGCCATGGCGGGCAGGACAAACTAAACAGGCAATGCCAGCATCAGAAAATGGAAGGAGGAAATCTTGCCATGGAAAGAAGCTTGTACTACGGAATAGAGGTAAGGGTAATCAGAGGTATCAAATATGAGAATAATGTTAGTAGTAAGGTTTATGTCTACGATGGTCTATACAAAATTGTTCAATTTTGGTTTGATGTGGGTAAATCGGGTTTTGGTGTTTTCAAATTTAAGCTAGTGAGAATCGAAGGTCAGCCCGAGATGGGTAGCTCTACAATGAGGTTTTCTAGATCCCTTAAGACTAAACCACTGTCGATGAGACCTGTGGGTTATCTTAGTCTTGATATGTCAAATAACAAAGAGAATGTACCCATCTTACTCTACAACGACTTCGATAATAGTCACGAGCCCTTATATTTTGATTATCTTGTCAAGACGGTTTTTCCCCCTTTTGTGTTCGTTCAAGGAAGTAACGGCGGGACAGGATGTGGATGTAACTGTGTTTCGGGTTGTACTGATAATTGTCTTTGCGCCATGAAAAATGGAGGCGAGTTTGCATATGATTATCATGGAAATTTAGTGAGAGGGAAACCGGTAATATTCGAATGTGGGCCGTTCTGTCAGTGTCCGCCTAGTTGTCATAATCGTGTAACGCAGAGAGGGTTGAGAAATAGATTGGAGCTGTTTAGGTCACCCGAAACCGGTTGGGGTGTTCGGTCCTTGGATATACTTCATGCTGGTGCGTTTATATGTGAATATGCAGGAGTTGCTTTAACAAGAGAGCAATCACAGATTCTATCCATGAACGGTGACACTTTGGTTTACCCTGGTCGATTTTCTGATAAATGGAGAGAATGGGGTGATTTGTCGAAGATTTTTCCTGACTATGAACGACCGACCCATCCTTCTCTTCCTCCTTTGGATTTTGCCATGGACGTTTCCAGAATGAGAAACATTGCGTGTTATATGAGTCATAGTACTTCACCGAACGTGCTTGTCCAGTTTGTATTGTATGATCACTATAATTTGATGTTCCCTCATATTATGCTTTTTGCAATGGAAAATATCCCTCCTCTTACTGAGCTCAGTCTTGACTATGGTGTTGCTGATGAATGGACCGGAAAGCTATCTATCTGCCATGAATAGTCACAGTCAGTCTTCTTTTAAATGTTGTATTCTCATATGTTGCAGCCATGTTTTGAGGTCGTAGTCTGTTAAGGTAACATATTCTTTCTTCTCAATGCTTGTTTTTGCTTATTTATCTAAGTACATGTTCGCTTATTATGTCTCTAGTTTTACATGTTGATTTTTACTGTCAAGCTTCATTTTAGACTTAGTTATAGGTCATTGTATTCCTTGCTTCTTTTGTCTTCGTGATGTAGTAGTTGAGTTTACCTATGAAGTATTTGGTAACTATCTTTATGGAAATATATGGCTTGCATCAGTGATTTATTTCCCAATTACCTTTGAATGACTGTTAACCAGTGTAAAATGACACATTTTAATTTTATCTTTCTTTTTCTTTATGAGTCCTCATTTCTTGTTACGAGTCAATTGGTCTATTTCGTTATGAGTTCTCATATCTTATTACAAGTTAAGGTTTCTTTTCTGAACGAGAGTGTTCAGGATTTTGTGAGCACCTTTAGAGATAGAAAGCCAAGTTGGTACCTAAAATCATATATACCTCGAAATTTGGTTCCTTTGTTCAATTTCATTGGTTAAAATTTTGGATGATAAGTTCCTGGTCTGTCATTCTTGGCCGTTTTCTGTCATGAAATGCATGGTTGACAGATTTTAAGAAACTGTGGACTGGAAACTGCCTACACTAAGTCGAAGCTTCGAATTTATCTTTGATGTGATGAGTCCTTAAAATTGAAAATGTATAATGTCCTTGAACAGTGTAGCTCTGCCTATGTGATAGGATACTCTATAGTCTCTATTATTTCGATATTCTTGTGAGATTGGAAATGGAATTAGTATAGGTGGGTGTTTTGCTACAAGAAGCTGACATTAGAAGATTTTCTTGGCTAACTTGTTCAAAATTTTGTGCAGTTGGCTTTATAGTAACCTGTACAGTATCTATGTAAACCTGAAACTTGTCTGTGTCAATCTCCAACAAAGGAAGCAGTGTTGGAAGCATACCTCCAACAAGGGAAGCAGTGTCGATCTCCAGAAGCAAATCGATATTTTAACTTTGTTATTTTTGCTTCCTTGGTTTTAATTTAAGCTTCCTTTTTTGTCTTTTATTTCTTCCCGTGTGTTAAACAGTAATAGTCTCAACAGGAGGTTGCAGTCCTATTGTTGTCACTTGTATTAGGATCTTTTGTGTTGGTGTTCTAGAAAGAAAACTAGTGAACATTTTATAATTCCATTGTATATATTTTTCCATCTAAACTAAATAAATTGTACAACGGTTGTTTGTTCCACATTTTGTGTTCTAAGGAAAAAAAAAAGTGTTAACATTTAATGTTTACATGTATATACTTTCATCTAAACTTTTATATTTTGGTCAGTAAAATGGTCCATGGTGGGTTTTTCAACATTTGTAGTCTTTGTTTCTGTCTTCTTAGTTAATCAAATAAATTCGAGTTAAGTGTACACCACATTTTTAACTACCGAAACTAGTTCGATAATAAAAATTACAAGAATTCTAAAAAAGAAGTATAAAGCAAGGGTCCTCCATAGATAAGTTACAGAAAACTGGACTAAATAAATTCAAAGCTCATCATGCATGTGTTGTTCTAATGGAACCTCGATCTTTGGTATTGCCTTTTTGCTAAGTTTGTCCCAATTAACAGCATCTTTAAGGTTTCCCGATTTATCTCCTGGTCCGCCCATGCCAGATTTTATAGCAGCAGTAATTGTCCTCTGCAGTTTTAATATACCCATTCTCTTTGAAACAACATAAAGAACCGCACAAGAGAACAAGAGGAATCCAACTACCAGTATGATCCTGTCCAGATGGAACTCAACTTGGGTTAGATAATTGACCACTTAAAATTATCATTAATCTATCAAACTTACCATCACTGGTCCTTGAAGACCCTCCATCCGTGTGTGTTTATCTGATTTTAGTAACTAGAGGAGTAATTTCTTAAGGTTTTAAATCGTTTCTAAAATTTAAGAGAAGTAGTTGTAAAAGCCTGATGATTAAGTACCAATATTATAAAAATTATATCAACTTTTTCCACAAGGTTTTTCAGGAAACAATACTAAACATTAGTGGTTTTTTAGGACTGTATTAAAATTTAGGGTTTATTCACACACTAACCTCTCTTCAAGGTTGTACATACAATTTTTGCTGAGATTTATAACTTGGTAGACTATTAGTATTAAGTTTGATCATTAGTTTCTCGACGGCGTCTAAGTTAGGTGACTAACCAATATCTAATGATGGTAGTTCACCAATAAAGAAAGAACCTTGTAAAACATAATGAACTTCTCTACCTGTCGAAGACATCTTGGCGCTGCATGGTGGAAAGTAGATTTCGAGTTCGCATCAGCAAAGAGCGATGTCCCTTGTACTCACTTTCAGCTTTTCTTAAAACTCCGGTCGACTCCTCTGTCAATTAACGTATATGATTAATTTCAACTCCTTGGTAGAGTTGGAACACTACTTTATAAACTTTATTATAATTTATAACACCAGTATAAAGGAAGATTTCTAATCAACCTTTTATCGTATTACTGCGTTAACCAACAACAAAATCTCTACTAGGGTTAATTACCATCTGTCGAATTATTTTAGACAACTTTTTAGGCAAAAAAGGAAGATTTCTAATCAACCTTTTAGATATGACACATTTTTCTACAAAACTTTTATCATAAAGAAGAATATTTCAGTACGATAACCAAACTTAAAATTTCAGAAAATATAAGTCATCAGATTGTTTACAAGTGAATCAACTATTAACTCCATATTTATATAACAAGAATACTTCCTAATGGATATGAAAGATACCAAGTTAAATTGCGGTGACCAAAACAAGGGAGATAAAGATTGAAACAAGCACCAGAAAGACGTACCAAAAGTCATGACTGTGGTTGCACTTCTCTCGACTTCCTACACACCAAAAAGAAAACACCAAATTGCAACATTAACCTTATTGTAACATCATATAATTTCCAGAGATATTCTCCAACTACAATAAAAAGATAATAATTAAAGAATCGGGACAAAAATAGTCACCATTATGTCCACAAAGAACATTTACAAACCTGAACCATCAGCTGGCGAGTCCGGCGAAGGCTCTCGGTGATGCTTTCAGCTGCTGATGTCATTCCGGCCTTTGTCCTAAAAAACAAATATAGCAAATAAAGCACATCACTAGAAACAATAAGGGTTGTTTAGTTTCACCAGCTTATTAGTTATAAGCAATGAGATTGTTTCGTCGGTCCAACTTTTTTGGCTAGTTAACATTCTAAGCTAGTTATATATTATTTTGGCTTATCGGCTTGAAATAAGATTTAGAATAAGCCCAAAAGATTAATATTTCTTTTAGCATTTTTAGCTTATTAGTTTTTTACTATTTTCTCATGATATTCTCTACCAGACTTCTTTTTATTTTATTTTTATTTTTTGTTTTTTCATGCCGTTTTTTACCTTGAAAATGACTTCTTTCACTAGGCACCAAATAACGCTGAGACTTCTCTGCTAAAAAATTAACTTTTTAAATGCTTATTTTAAGCTAACCTTTTGGCTTATAAGTTGGACAATGGATGCCAAGCGGCTTCTAAATCAAATACAAAGATATAGATGGATTCATTGTAGTTCATTAACGGAAACCACTTACTGCAAATTACGTCTGCGAATCGTTGACTCTGTTCCACCTCCCAAAAGAAGTTCTCTCTACACAAGACATAAGAATAATAGAAAGTATAAAAAAAAGTTAAGGTTATAACATGTAGGACTCAGAAATTGTTAACGGTTGGTACAAGTAGAGACAAATATAACATTCATTACCTCTTCCTGAGCAGATTTCCTTATGTTAGCCTTTGCTTGCAAATTAGCATTCCTTAGACTCAACCGCAAACTGATAGACAAACCCGAACCAAATATAAGGTAAGACTCGAAATACGAACAACAAACTAGCATTAGTCTAAAGAGATCCACATCCCCAATTTTGAAGCTTTGGAAGCCAAAACTGTACCTAACATAAGGCAAGACTCGAAATACAAACAACCAACTAGAGATCAATATCCTTCGATCTGCATTTTTCAAAAACAACTATGAAGCAATACCCTACAGAATTCAATACCCCTAATTCTGCAGCTTCACTATAAAACTGCAACCTAGATAGAAGCATCCCAGCTTTCATCTCCACTCTATTTACACATTACACAATTAGACATCAAACAAATGATACCATACATAAACCGGACACACTGCAGATGGAGGAAGATAGAAAACCTAGGAAAACGTCAGTTTTCAAGGCCATTTCATGGGGTACGGAGAGTGATACATCGATTCATGTCACTGATTCATTCTGATTCTGATCCTCCCTCTCTACTCCCTAAGAAATCTAAAAGAAAAGAAAATTCCGCGAAACGCAAGACCATTAAAGTCGATTGGAGAGATTGGTTACCTCTTGGATTGATCCTCCCATGATCGAAGCAGTGTTTGCGTAGATTCGACTTGATCGTCAGATGGGAGCTGTGGTGCGAGAAGATCGAGATTGAATTGCAAGGAATTGAGGAGAGCGAGTCCATCCTGTGCCAAACCGTTGAGTCTTTGAAGTGAATTCTTCTCTTCTCTTTCTTTGCTTGTCGATTTACCGTACTCTTGTATCGCTTTTATCTGCTCTTGAGTCTTAGCGTACGCTTCTCCCCATTCTTTCTTCGTTTTCTCTACTGCTTCTTCGACTTTGTCCATTTTTGATGGAGTTTCGACGGGAAAGTGTGAGAAAATTATAGACCGATCAATCTCAGTTCGAATGGCCCAGATGGAGAAGAGGGGCAAAAGAATCATAATAAATGGGAGACTAATTACCACCGCCTAAAAACATTTTGGTGGAAAGTATATCATTGTATTTTTTTAAATCTGTTTAAAGTATAATATCATTGTATTTTTTAGGTTTAAATAGGTGATTTATCGATTTTTGGTATAACTTTTTAATTTTGAAATTATGATGAATTATTTCAATTTTTCGTATAATTTTTTGGCCAAAGCTATTTCCTCCATGTTATTTTTTATTTCCTCCATCATTTGAAAAATCTTCCATGATGTTATTTCCTCCATAAAGAAAGTTACAAAGTTGTCTTTTTACCCATTTTTTCTTCACAAAACTATTACCCTAACATACCCATCCAATTTAGTACAACAAAACCCATTCTTCACCTTAGAGAACTACCTTACAAAGAAGAAAACTCATTTTTCACTTATCACTACCTTACAACAGCTGATTCGAAGATAGAGAAAGCTTGGAGAAAGAAATTCTAGGTTCTTCCCCATTATCAAATTTAGGGTTTGTAGTTAGATTTTGTTGTTCGATTTCGATTAGGGTTTGAAGTTAGATTTTTATGTTAGATTCGATTAGGGTTTCATTTGGGGTTTGATTTCATTGTTAGAATCGATTAGGGATTGATCTTGGGTTCGCCTTAGGATATCCTACTGTTCTGAATTTTTTTTGCCCACTGAGCATGTGATTCCGAGTAGGGCACTCGGAATAAAAGGAATAAAATTGAAGTTCTTTGTTTTAGGGTTAATTTTAGAGGTAGAATCATATATCTTGGATTAAAGTTAGGTTAATGCTATATTTTTTCATATAAGACTTTTAATTAGATAAATGGCATCTAGTGATAAATTTGAAATAAAAATAAGGGTAATTTGGTAAAAGCAAGTCACTAGTGTTTTTTAAAGTATGAAAGATGGAGGAAATAAAAAATAACATGGAGGAAATAGCTTTGGCCTAATTTTTTTGTTATTAGGTGTGGACTTTAACATAAAAGTGTCCTAACCAAAACCACTTTAAAAAAACATGAAATTATATAATCGTATTATTTTTATTTTTTGAACAAGAATAAGTTAGAAACAAGACACATTTTCATAGATCTTTCATCTTACTTTTATTTTTTTAAACTCAAATTTGAAATTTTCATATTATCTTTCTCACTCCAAACAGTTACACTCATGTCATTTACCTATAAAAACAACTAAAAATTTGAAATCCATCAATTATTACCCTAAACCCACAAAATTACCATCAATATTTACTACCATAAACCCTAAAAGTTACAATCTTCTACCCAAACCCATAAATCCACCGCAACAACCCAAAAATTGGAGTATTCATGGAAAATGATGAAATGAGCGTTTTTTTGGAAGACTTGCTAGACAAGAAGGACGCTTACCGCATGGAGGTAAGTAGCAGAACTCTATTTGACTTTTTTTACCCAGTCGCACGAATATTGTGCGATGAATGCACTCGTCTTCGCACGATCGTGCGACGGCTGTACGATATGCGTCACATATCTTCATGCGGCAACGTTTCAAACGTGTCGCATGCGACATCTTAAAAGAGCGTGCGCGACGACCCTGTAGTATTATTCACATGCGATTCTTATACATTAAAATATTATATTTTGTAGGAGGAACCTGCCAAGCCTCCATGCATAGATGTTGATTACACTAAAATATTCAAAACAAATAGGTTATTTACGAAAGATGAATTAGATGGTTTTGTGGACATTGAATCGAAGAAGATTAACTTCGGCACGATTACAAAGCTCTACGATAGCTATAAATGGGGAAGAACTCCTAGATTAGATTACGTTTGCGAGCGGTATGGTATATTCGTATCAAAAGCAAAACCGGAAACGTTAAGAAAACTGAAGACTTCGACAAAGAAATGTAATTGTCCGTTTGCGTTAAAAGGTCATTCGATTGACGTAGTAACCATGAAATGACATTTTGAGGTGATAAATGGTACGCATAATCACGATCCTTACGTTCGCTTAGACGATCATTCTCGTGCTTGTAGGCTAAAACGGGATGAAGATGAACTAGTTCGTAGTTTGTCTCACCTCAGTTCGCGTCCTAGGGAGATATATAGCGGTTTGAAGTGCCAATATCTGAGAATATTTCGAACATGCGTGCAATCTTCAATTCCGCCAAAAACATCGAGATGTTGAGCACGAGGGACAAACGCAAAGGCAATATTTGTTGACGAGATTGAAGGACAATGGATACTCCACGTGGGAGCGTTTGAAAGACGATTCAAAGGTGATCACTGATTTTTTTTTTCCGCACATCCTACGAGCATAAACTTATTATGTACATTTCCTAACGTGTTATTCATGGATGGTACCTACAAGACGACTAGATATTGTTGGGTTAACGTTTACTTCTATTATATTTACCATTGCGTATGTGTTTATGAGCGGAGAGAAGATAGCAAATTATATATGGGCTTTGGAAACTCTTCGTGGTTTGATGATGGATATCGTGTACGCATTTCCGAGCGTTATTGTTATCGATCAAGAGTTAGCTCTCATGCGAGCTATCAATGATATATTTTTGGCACACACCACTTGTTATGCACGTGGCATATTAGTAAGAACATTTTTGGGATGGTCTGAAAGATATTGCATGATGATGTGGTTGTGAAACAGTTTGTTGAGTTTTATGACTATGCTGCTGGAGCGAACACGGTTGAAAGCTACGAAAAGAATCTAGCTACATTGAAGAAGATGTTCGACTCTCAACCCAAGTTTTTTGCGTACGTTATGGACGCATGGATAACGAAATATGGTGACAAGTTTCTTCAATATCGAACGAAGAAGATACAACGTTATGGTCAAACAACTTCAAATAGGTATGCCTTTTTATCCAATTTTTGGTTTTGCTATTATATCTCTTCTAAAATAAGGTCCTCATTTGTACTTGTATTATGTAGGTCGAAAGGTGCTCACTCGTCCCTAAAAAAATATCACTTTGTTAATGTAAGTATCTCATCCTTTTATATTTTTTTACTTATTTAATACATACTACATTAATTTTTTATTTTTTGGCAGATTACTACTCCACCCGACAGACCATTGCCGCCATTATACCTCTGCTGGGATGCTTATGCCACCGAATAAGCGGGTCAATGGGCGCACCCATATTACCGTCGGTTCAACAAATTTACACAACTAACGCCCAGTTAGAAAAATGAACTTGAACAAAAAGCCGCATGTAACCGATTTTACTAGAGACGACATTTGATGTAATTTTGTACGATGTCAAAGTTTTTGTATTCCACTAATCTTACCCCTAGCACCAAACGTCATTTTAGCTCTAGTTTTATTTAAGTTGAATTAATGTTGTCGACTATTGAGTAGTTTTATTTTAATTTTTTTCCCATTATTATAATTTTTTTAATTCTGGTTTTATTCAAACAATCGTCGCACGCGAGCTTTATCGTTTTTGAACGGATTTTTCACAATAATTTTGATACGGCCCATCTTGTAAAAAAATAAAGTAAGAAATATTAGCGAAAACACACAAAAAATTGAAAAAGTTCATGTCGTATGCGATTAAAGTACCTAACCAGTCGCATGAGACCAGGGCAGTCACACGAGCGCGTGCGACCAGATAAGTTCATCTGTCGCACGCGACAGGAACCCATCATGATCGCACGATCATGCGACGAGACTGAATCTGGTAGCACTAACACCTGCCACGAACCAAAATCCTAGATTTATCCAAACAACACCATTTCCAACAAAATCACAAACAAAAACACAGATCCTAATATGACTAAAAATAATACAACACTAATCTAACAAAACAACGCCTAAAATCATGCAAAAATCTTACTTTTAAAATTAAAACCGAAATACTATATTTTCTACCACTTATACACAACGAATACTAAAAAAATATAGTGGGATGCTTGTATGGCTTACCTTAATGTTGTTGTGAGTTTGGATTCTTCAAAAAACAAGCTTCGATTTTCTGTGGTAGTTATCTTTGAGAGGTTTTTAAAGAGAGAGAAAAAAAAGGAGAGAGATTTATAAAATGCTTTTATACCTAGGTTTTCTAGGAGGGGCAAATTTGTCTAAAATCAGGTTAGAGATATATCATATGGGTGTAGGATCCAGGTATAAGTTCTATCAAAATGTGTCTTATTTCTACTATACTTTTATCTTTATTTATTGTGCCGTGTACTTTTTGAAGAGCTAAAAGGTTGTCCAAGGGTGATTTTGTTATGCGAAGATTTGTTGATAGAGGATTTGGTGACAGAGAAATATTCGAGTGTCAGATCTAGAGAGAGAAAGTGCTACTTGCTAGACAATATAGAGAGAGAAAATCTCGTACTATTCATCTAGGGATTTGTGAAGCGTGTGTGGTCCTTTTATAGTACAATCGCGGACCCCACACGCTTTAATATGGTCTAATTACATCTTTTGGTCCCTGCTTTTTGCTTTCTTCCTATTTTGGCTATGTCTTTATGATATATACATTTTTGCCCTTACATATTTATTTCTATACATTTTCCTCCTATCACGCTTTTCCTTTGTTATTTTCTCCCATCAAGTTTCTTCTTTTCAATTTGGCCCTTGTCTTTTATTCTTCCTCATCAGCAGCCCCCCAGTCTTAGTAAAAATCGTTTTGCTAAGACTGAATAATTCTCTTGACAGGCCAAAATCGTTTCTTCTCCGAACTTCATAAGTCCTTCCTCGAAAGGTCGCTCCACAAAACCCTTCGAACTGTCAGGAACATAAACCACTTCTTCAAATTCTTCGAATATTTACAAGCCTCTTCGACTGATTTGTAAACCTCGACGAAGATCTACAAAGCCTCTTCGAACTTCTGTTATTCACCGGGTAGCCCCCTCAATCCTTGCAACGTTTTAAGCAAAGTGACCTTCGGATAATTGCATACTTAGGCGAAAAAAGGGTGCTAGGATTGATGACGTCATTGCATAAACACCTGTGTCAGCATACTTCTTAAGAAACGTTACCAATTCTTCTGACATTTTTGTCAGAAAACTCTTCCCCTTCCCCTGACAGTCTCTGACACAAAACTCTCACCTTCTTCTATAGCTAGTTGGCAGAACAATGTCCACCTATGTGGACCATCATACCCATAGGCAAACATCATGAAAATGTCCCCGGGCTTCACTCAGCAAAAAAGCCCACTAGTTTCTATAAATACCAAGCATCTTTCTTCATTAATGCAACTTCTGTTCAATTATTTCTAGAGAGATAAAGCTGGCGAACAAGCCCCGTCGAATTCCTGAGTGGTTGCTGATTAGTAAACGGTTCGAAGAGAGGGTTGCCGCTGGTGAAGACGTAAGGCCTCATCCCCCACCATCGACGACAACCTTTTTTGGTCCCTGGCCTCCTTCGAACAACTCGACCGCCATTATTCCCCGCGAAATAGCTCAACAAATCTTGCTCATCGAATCGAACCCCCCTCGAGCAATGGGTAAAGAGAGATCACACAAACATTCGTCAGGTTCGAAGAGGAAGAAATCCCACAGAGATAGAAAAGGCTCTCATGAGCGAAAACGGGCCAGGGAAGCTCCCCTAACTATTCGAGAACCACCTGTCCCAACTGATGCTGAAAACCTCCACCAAAGATCTGCAAGTCCTCGAAGGACTTCGAAGATCCCTCCTCGAAACTATGGTAGCCCTCCTCGAAACTTAGACCCTTAACGTACTTCTGGTAGTCCTCGAAACCTAGACCCTCAACGTACTTCTGGTAGTCCTCCTCGAAGACAAGGAACAGATGTGTCTAGTCTGCCTTCCACTCCATCCATAACCATTCATGGAACTCGGTTCTCCCCCTCGAGAACGCTTATTACCGAGGAAGATATGCGTATTAGACATGAAGAAACTTTAGACCCCAAAGTCACAAGGCCTCCTAACACACCCCTCGAACAAAGATTGCCAATCACCCCTGCGAACGCTGCACCCTCTTCTTCCACAACAATATCCGAGGAGCCAGCTCGCCGGATTGCTCCAAAATTGAAAGGGGATATTGTGCTACCCTTGGAGTTGGACAACATTGCCGGCAATAATATTCGGGGCATTGAAAATAAACACATGGTGGCCCTTGCCAACATTAAGTATAAATACTTTTCGAGGGAGGATGAGACGATGCTGAGGGCTCGATGGGGCATCCCCACTTATATCAATATTAGATTTCCTGTCGAGGGGGAAACACCTTTATCTGTGAGGGACAACGAAGTGGTGGTCTACACAGAGATTATGAACTGGGGGTTAAGGTATCCCTTAGACCCCTTCTTTATTGAATATTTCTCGAAGATAGATCTTTGCCCTTCACAGGTCGGGCCCAATATGTGGTTTACCTTAATGGCCTGCATAATGGCCTCGAGGCTCTCAGGTCAAGAGTTCTTGCTAGAGCAACTCATTGGTCTTGCTGGCTTGGCTCAAAATCCATACTTTCCATTTTACTCACTGACATTCAATCGAGGGCAAAAGGTATTGAAAGATTTACTTGAAGCTGACAAAAAATGGAGGCAGCAGTTTCTCTTCTTCTCTGGTTGCTGGGAGACCGGATCAGAAGCCACTCCTTCAAATCCTCACAAACTCTCTTTGAAGTGGACCATGAAATGTAAGTGCTGGCTCTACTTTTTACTCCGCGAATTTTATAGTCCCCGAACAATATGTTCCCTCGAACTGTAAACTTGCTTCAAAATTTATATTTTTCTAAGTAGATTGCTGCTTTCATAACATAGTTGTCTTCGAACAGTATGCTCCCTCGAACTCATATTTGTCCTCGAACAATATATTCCTTCGAACAAATATGCTTGTTGTAAACATGTTAACACTTAGTTATTTGTTGCAGCTATGACCGGCATATCTAAACCTTACACTGACTATGTCGAGGGAGCTACTACTGTATTCACCAATCTTCGCCTGTGGGCCAAAGATCAGTGGGATAACCGGTTTCGCCTTTGCTTTACCGATGAAAATCTGGTGAAGAGTCGACTATGGAGGCTGAATCCCCTCGATCGTATTAGCATGAGAGGATTAATGACTCCGCCTTCGGAACGGGAAGTGTTGGAGCGGTGTAGCCAAAAGGATGTCACAATCTATCTGCCCAAGCGCTCCCGTTCGCAGAGTCACCTGGGGGAACCTCCAGAAGATGAAGTAGTGCCAACCCAGCCACTGAATCCCAGAAGGCTTCACTCCTCGGACAATGCTAGGGGGTCGAATACTGAAGCCCTTCCACCAAGTACTGTTGCTCCACCCAAGATCATTCCTCCCCCCCTGCTTCCATCCTCCCTCCAAGGAAAGATGCCCAGAAAAAAGATTTGAAGGGGAATGGTATTCTTCTGGAGCCCATCGAAGAACAATCCGAGGGAGGAGAGACCCCTGATAACAATGAAGAGACTAATCCTGAGAGGGAAGTCCATGGGGGTGCAAATGATGCTGAAAACAGGGGTGGCCAGTCACCCAAAGAAACTTCTTATCCATCCTTGCATTCTCCTCTCACTGAGACTTCGCATCCAGCTTCCTTCGAAGGCAGCCTAAGATTGGCTCCTGTCCTTGCTCCTCGAACCAACCCCCCACTACTCATTCATCCAGACGTTGCTTATGGTAACTTCTCCGAGTTTGATTCTACAGCGCTAGGGTCCCCCTCGAGTTCCTTCGAGGTCCCTCTGGATGACGAGTTCTCAATGGGTCTTCAAAGACTGCTACACACTTCTCTCAAGAGCAAATGATAGCTGAATACAAAAGGGGTCATCGCTTAGCTTGCGATGGGTTCAACCAATGTACTGATGCTCTTGCGAAGGTAGTTGCAGAGCGGGATCGGTTGGAGAGACAGATCAAAGGTTTCCCTGTAGAGGTCGAGGAGGCAAAGGAGAAGGCTGCGGATGCTTACGCAGCAACATGTACGAAACGTTTGAAGGCCCGGGATGCTGCTACTCGAGCTGGTTTGCTGACCCAGATATATGCTGAGCATCCTGAGTATAACCTAGGGCCTTTCTGGAAGCTTGTCCCCCCAGAACTTCTCCCTCCCCAAGTAGTCGTAAGTGAGAGTGAAGATTCAGAGGGTGAAGGAAGTGACTCTTCGAAAAAGGCAGACTGAGTGAGTCTGTTTTTTTTTTTTTGTGCACGGCCCAATAGGGCCTCTTTTTGTAATGACCTGAACATGTTGTATTGTTCCAATTGTGGGAGATAGGGTAAATTTTGTAAGGGCAATGAATATTCTTCACTTCTATATATATTATGCTTAGAACAAGTTCTGCCGATATCTACATATGTTATCCTTCAAAAGATTATCAGTTAGTTAAATTCACGCATAACACGAAATAAGGCCTTCGAAAACCAATTTCATTGGCCTTCGAACAATTTTGACTTAGATATATTTATCATTACTAAGTTTGCAATAAATCCCTCGAATTCCAATTTTCTTGGTCGTCGAACAATTTTTACTTGGATAAATTGACAAATATTATTCTTGCAATGAGGCCTTCGAATCCCAAGTTGATTGGTCTTCGAACCATTTTTACTTAGACAAATTTTCAAGTGTTATGTTTGAAATGATGCCTTCAAATCCTAATTGGATTGGCCTTCGGACAATGTTTACTTGGATAAATTCGTAATTATTATGCTCCCAATGAGGCCTTCGAAACCCAAATTGATTTGTCTTCGAACAAGTTTTACTTAGGCAAGTTCACAAGTGTTATGCTTGTAATGAGGCCTTCGAATCCCCATTAGCTCGTGAACAACTATAGAGTCTCCGATGAACTTAAGGATATGATATTTTGATTCACAACTGAGATTGGATTCGGGGGACACTTATCATATGATCCAAAGAATAATTTGAAAATCCCAAAACATCGAGGCACACCGTAATGTGATCCGAAGAATAGTTTGAAGGTCCCAAAATATCGAGGCACACCGTGATGTGATCCAAAAAATAGTTTGAAGGTCCCAAAATATCGAGGCACACCGTGATGTGATCCGAAAAATAGTGCAAGGGACAGCAATTCGAGGCACATGTTACTGTGACTCAAAAAATAGTTCGAAGGGACAATAATTCGAGGCACATGTTACTGTGACTCAAAAAATAGTTCGAAGGGACAATAATTCGAGGCACATGTTACTGTGACTCAAAAAATAATAGTTAAGGCAAAGAAACTTTGTATTTAAGGGGATCATCGAAACACCTCATTAAAACCTTCATGTGCCTAACAGGGTAGGAAAGAGTGTGTCCTCACCAAAATTTGTTCCAAGGGATACATAGAAAGCGAAAAGAAATACAATGCTATCTGGCTCTGCTAATCAAGGTACAACTTTAAATGCTCAATATTCCAAGGTAAGCGGAGATAGCGCCCGTCTTTATCTTTCAACCGATATGTGCATGGCTTTACCCGTTCGGTGACCTCATAAGGGCCTTCCCAAATAGGCCCCAACTTGCCCAAACTCTTATCTTTAGTGTGTAAGAAAACTTTCCGTAGGACCTTGTCTCCCACCTGAAAGTCTCTATGTTTTACTTTGGATGCATAT
This sequence comes from Limnanthes douglasii subsp. nivea, assembly GCA_036936605.1. Lineage (NCBI taxonomy): Eukaryota > Viridiplantae > Streptophyta > Magnoliopsida > Brassicales > Limnanthaceae > Limnanthes > Limnanthes douglasii. The sequence goes on from JAUPFV010000001.1 coordinate 34,315,152, forward strand.
CGACTCCTCATAAGAGTTTGATAATGGAGAGAAGTCAGCTGTGCCCGCTGCCTCTTTTCCTCAACCAAGTCTAAAGCCAATGCTCTGCTCTGGTCATTTGCGCTTGAGTCATACGTTGCTATTCGATGTGAAGGGAAAAGAATCTCCGAAGGGACCACGACATCCATCCCATAGACTAAGGCAAATGGAGACACAACGGTGGCCGTTCGGGGGGTCGTTCGGTATGCCCACAATACCTCCTGTAAATAGTCGGGCCATTTCCCCGCTTTGCCTTCCAAATTCTTTTTCAGACCGTCGAGGATAGTACGATTAGTTACCTCCACTTGCCCATTTGCCTGAGGGTGAAATGGTGCCGAAAAACATTGTCGTATGCCCCTTGATACACAGAAGCTCTGGAATTCTTTGTTATCAAACTGAGGCCCGTTGTCCGTGGTAATCTGCAATGGTACACCAAAACGACAACAAATATTAGATAGAACAAATTTGATTACGTCTTTGGCTTTTGCTCCCGCAAGCTGCTCAGCTTCCACCCACTTGGAAAAATAGTCGACGGCCACAATTATTGTCTGCCTACCCTCAGAAGCCATAGGTAGAGGCCCAACCAAATCAATGCCCCATCTGTCAAACGGAACTGCCTCCGATATGCTTTCCATCAATACCCCAGGTTTGTGAATTACATTGGCATAGCGTTGGCACGTATCGCAACGTTTGACCAGATCTTTTGCGTCGGCCATGATAGTTGGCCAATAATAGCCTGCCAAGAATACCCTACGGATTAGAGCCTTATATCCACAATGAGCAGACCCTTCACCATCGTGTGACTCAGAGAGGATAATTTGTGATTCATAGCAACTCAAACACCTTAATAAGGGCCGACTCATAGACCTTTTATACAATAATCCTCCCAACAAAATATAACCGTGAGATTTGAATCTAACTTTTCTGGCTTCATGTTTGTCGACGGGCAAAATGTCATGAGCTAAAAAATCAATGAGAGCGGTTCTCCAATCAGGCGTAACCATATGGCTTTCCTCCGAGATATTCACTGCATGCTCTTCGCCAATCGAGATTGAAGGTCGTGCCTGAACCAACACCCACGGATATCTTTCTGTTCGTGATGCGGAGACGAGAGAATCCGGGACAACATTTAATTCTCTTCGAACATGCTCGAACTTAACTCCCTCAAATTCAGATGCCAAATTTTTCATCAACTTCAAATACTGTATCAGTGATTCCTTCCTGGCCTCAGACTCCCGGGAAGCTTGATTTATCACCAACTGAGAGTCACTGATCAACTTTACTCGCCGAGCACCACATATTTGAGCCAACCGTAAGCCCGCCAAAGCAGCTTCATACTCAGCCTCATTAGTAGCCTTGAAACCGAAACGAATGGCTTGGAACATAGCTACCCCTTGCGGGGATATCAACTGGACGCCTGCCCCACTGCCTGAAATATTTGACCCGCCATCCGTCCGTATTACCCATTCCTCTTTGACAACCGCGTCATGTTCTTCATGCTCTTCTCTGTCTGAATGGAACTCAACCAGAAAATCAGCTAACACTTGTGCCTTTATTTCCGTTCGAGGCTCAAACGTTATGTCGAAATCCCCCAGCTCCACGGACCACTTAGTCATCCTACCATAGATGCCTGGCCTCTGTAATAGACTCTTCAAAGGAAAAGTCGTCCGAACAACAATTGGATGAGCTTGGAAATAAGGCCTCATCTTTCGCGATGCCGTCACCAACGCTAAAGCTACCTTCTCCAAAGTAAGATATCGCTTCTCGGCGTCCAGCAAACTCTTACTGACATAATAAATTGGCCTTAGAAGAGAACCATCTTCGCGGAGGAGAATGGCACTGACAGCACATTCGGATACTGCCACGTAGACAACTAATGTCTCCCCGACCACAGGTTTTGTTAAGATTTCCGGAGAGGCCAGAGACTCTTGAATTTTTCGAAAAGCGGTCGAACATTCTTCAGTCCAACAAAAATGCTTCGCATTCCGCAATACTTTAAAGAACGGAGCACACTTATCCGACGAGCGGGAAATGAACCGATTCAGAGCAGCCAATCGTCCTGTCAGAATTTGGACTTCTTTAATATTTGGGGGGGGGGGGGGGGGGGGGTCATGGAGATCAGGGCTTTCAGCTGCTCTGGGTCAGCCTCGATGCCTTTTTCGCTGATCATGTATCCGAGGAATTTACCAGACCTTACCCCAAAAATGCACTTCTCTGGATTGAGTTTGAGATTGACCCTGCGTAAATTGTGGAATGTCTCTGCTAAGTCAGCAAAATGATCTTCGTCTCGCTCACTTTTGACTAACATATCGTCGATATAGGCTTCCATGTTTCGCCCAATCTGTCCTTCGAAAGTTTTATTAACCAGAAGCTGATAAGTTGCCCCCGCGTTTTTCAACCCGAACGGTATGACCTTATAGCAATATAAGCCTCGTCCAGTAATAAAAGAAGTGCGTTCCTCATCATTGGCAGCCAATCGAATTTGGTTGTGCCCCGAATAAGCGTCCATAAAAGATAACAATCGATTCCCGAAGGTAGAGTCCACTAATTGATCGACGCGAGGCACAAGAAACGGATCCTTAGGGCAAGCTCTGTTCAAATCTGTAAAGTCAATACACATTCTCCACTTGCCATTTTTCTTTCTCACCAACACCGGATTGGAAGCCCACACGGGATAATGTGACTCGCGAATATGACCTATGCTCAACAGCCTTTCGACTTCCAACAAGATCGCTGAGGCCTTTTCCGGAGAGACAAGCCTTCTTTTCTGGACTATTGGTCGGACATCTAATCGTATTGCGAGTTTGTGACACATGATTTCCGCCGACACACCAGTGACATCCTGTGCACACCAAGCAAACATATCAAGTTTATCAGATAAGAAAGCAATTAACTTCTCTTTAAACTTCGGAGAGAGGTGGATCCCTATTTTCAGAACTTTGCCAGTCTCAAATTCGTGTGTCGCAGAGTCGTCCTCTGGGACTTGAAATCCGGGGGCCTCCCTTGGATCATCACATGGGATGACCTCAGGGAGGGCCCCCTTTAATTGCTATGCTGGGTCCCCTCGAACCCCCTTAGAGGATAAGGCGACCTGGTAACATTCTCGTGCCATCTTCTGGCTACTTCGGACTGTCCCAATATTGTTTCCGATCACGTATTTTAGGCACTGATGCACCGTAGAGATTACGCCGTGCATCCGGGATAACCAAGAGCGACCCAAGATAGCATTATATGAGGTTGGCGCGTCAACCACAATAAAGAGTACCTTTACCTCCTTTTTGAACGGTCCACGGCCCAGCTTTACCATACATTGAAATTCTCCCACTACAACTGTTGTGGCACCGGTAAAGCCCACTATTGTCCAGTCGGACCTTTCGGATAACCGGCGGGTCAGAGATGCGGCGGTAAGTACTCATAAACAAGATGTTCGCCGAGCTCCCAGTATCGATGAGTATTTTCTGAATCTGATCCCCCGCGATACCCGCCGCGATTACTACAGCATCCTCGTGAGGGCCTGCAACATTCCTCATGTCATCATCATCGAAACAAATAATTGGAGAAGGCGAGCGATTCATTTGCGCGGAGACTCCCGCTTCAATCTGGGTGGTCAAGTTGACCATGTGCCTTTTGCGAGAACTATTGGAATTTCCCGCGATAGTGTCTCCCCCGAAAATTGCCAGAGAATCGAAAAATGCACACAAACTGTCCACTCTTCCCTTCGGAATTTCCTCCTCTACCAGGTTGACATTGTTCCTCCCTACTTTAGGGTCCAAATATTCTTGCTCGATATCGAAATCGTCGACGCCCTCAGAAATTACCATGGTTGTGTCAGTATTCTTTGTGACAGCTTTCACCACAGCATTTTTCTGGGAGTGCTTTTTGACGTACTCCAACAGCATTCCATTCTCGATCAGGGCATGCACCTCCTTCTTCAAGGCTATGCAATCTTTGGTGTCATGCCCTACATCCTCACGATACTTGCAATATTTGTTGATGCTTCTGCTTTCCCTCGGCGTCTGTATGGGAAATGGCTTTCTGAACGTTACCGACGATTTAGCTTTATCAAATATTGCAGCAACATTCTCCGTTAACTCCGCAAAATAATCTGGTCGAACCCATTTGTTCGACATGTATCTTCCTCCTTGGTAGTAGTTTTGTTGATTGCCATAGTACTGTTGGTTCGACTTTTGCCTCGGAGGGTACTGGCCCGCGTTTTTAGCTTGTACATTCGACCGAGGGCCCTGGCCGCTTGGCTCAGTCCTTTGAAATTGGTTATGGTCCAGCTGCTCTCCCGACCCCTTCTGCGAGGCCTGGGTTTCTTCCACCAAGATTCTCTTCTCTACTTGATCTAACAATGCTCCGAAGGTCATCGCCTGACTCTCTGCCACTGTATCTTTTAACAACCCGGGGAGCAAACCCATCCTGAACGCTGCAAGCGCCACCGAGTCCTTACAGTACTCCATATCCGTTTTGGTCTTGACAAAGCGATTGGTATAATTCTTGAGGCTCTCCCCCACTTTTTGTCGACAGTAGATTATGGTGTCTCCGTTGGCCCGGAACTTCTTGCTCCCTACGAAGTGTTGTCTAAAGATGCTCCAGAACATGTCAAAGTTTTTAATAGAGCCCCGAGGTAGCCTGTTGTACCACTTAGATGTCACTCCCTTGAAGGTCTGAGAGAAAGCTCTACAGAGAAGCTTATCATCGTCGTCGAAATTGATCATAAAATTCTTAAACTGCTCGATGTGATTGTCCGGATCCTGTGTCCCGTCGAAGTTTTCTAGCTTCGAAATGTCAAAATGCTTTGGGAGGTTCCCCACTAGAATCTCCGAGGAAGAGCGGAGAAGCTCTCCAATTGTGTCCCGTACGATAAATGTTGGATCTCAGGTTGTCGTTATTTGAGAAGTACAAGCCCTCCTCGGAAGGCAAAGTATATTGCTGCTGCCATTCTGAATTTCGAGGGCCCATGTCATTCTTTCCAGGGCCCTTTGCTTGCTCATGAGATCGGTCACCAACTCGATCGTGGCGACTTTTTTTCCCGCGAGGATTTCCTCTCCGAACTCCTTCCCCGTCGGAGATCAGTTTGCTTATGATCACGTTTTTTCCTCATGTGGTATCTCCGAGGAGATGATTCAGAAGTGCTATACCGCGAGTAGTCGCTTGAAGTAGCCGAGTTCGAACGGTATTTCTCTCTCCTCCTCGGGGACCGTCGCTCACGCCTCCGATATCTGTCATCCCTCTTTCTGGGACGAACTTCAGCGCCGCGTTCCTCCCTTCCATCGACGGGTTCCCTCCTTATCTCAGATCGAACATTTTTCTCTGCGGCTTCCTTCTCCGCCTTCAACCTTTTGATTTCCAACAGCAGTTCATTCCTCTGAGCCAAGAGGGCGGAGTCATCGAAAATGTTCTCGACTCGCCGACCTCCTTCTCCTTCAGATTCCAAGTCGTTCTGAAAATCGTCCGCCTCCATGTTTTCCTCGCAATGATTGATCAAATCATCCCCTCGACCTTCCATGGTTCTCCTCGGAACATGAATTATTTCCAGGGAGCGATTATCGACAAAACGATTTTCGTTTCCCACAGACGGCGCCTCTGAAGAGCTAAAAGGTTGTCCAAGGGTGATTTTGTTATACGAAGATTTGTTGATAGAGGATTTGGTGACAGAGAAATATTCGAGTGTCAGATCTAGAGAGAGAAAGTGCTACTTGCTAGACAATATACAGAGAGAAAATCTCGTACTATTCATCTCGGGATTTGTGAAGCGTGTGTGGTCCTTTTATAGTACAATCGCGGACCCCACACGCTTTAATATGGTCTAATTACATCTTTTGGTCCCTGCTTTTTGCTTTCTTCCTATTTTGGCTATGTCTTTATGATATATACATTTTCGCCCTTGCATATTTATTTCTATACATTTTCCTCCTATCACGCTTTTCCTTTGTTATTTTCTCCCATCAAGTTTCTTCTTTTCAGTTTGGCCCTTGTCTTTTATTCTTCCTCATCACTTTTATTTTTATCTATTGTGTTGTTTTTATCTCTTTTACTCGGCATTAGTAATCCTTGTTTATTTATATTAGTTTTATTAAACATTTTTTTTTCCACATTTTTTTTTCATTAGCTATTTTTGTAATTTCTTTTAGTTTAAATATTTGTATCTTTTAACATGTTTTTTCAATTTTTTTTCTTATTTTTCTACCGAACTTCTTATTATCATCCAACAAATATGAACTTCTTATTATCATCCAACAAATATGTTAACCAGATGTTCGAGATTTACACTCAATCAAACAAAAAATGGAAAAACGCAATCAAAATGGGCTAGGCTAGAAATAATACATAATTCTTTCGCTTCCGCACTTTACACTCTTTTTAAATAAATTAAAATTTTGAAATTTCTAAAGTAGCATTTTCAGATTTTTGTATTTACAAAATTAATATTGCCTAAAAAATTATCCATAAATCTAGAATTCTTCAAATTTATCGGTAAACTCTAACAATTTACCACCATAACACTAACAATTTACCATCCAAACACTAAAAATCTACCACAAAACAACCAAGCGTCAAATAGTCATAGAAGACGAGAAACTGAGCATCTCATTGGATTGATTTCATGGACGTGGATAAATTGTATCGAATGGAGCTGTCAATTTCAACTTTAGTTTTTGTTTTCATACGAATCGCGAGAACAATTCATTCTGGTAGTACCATAGTTTTAAAATGCGCCTCATGCCGTGACGAGGCGCCCCGAACGGTAAGACGACCACCACCACGGCGGCACCATGGACAAACGACGATAAAAAACACTCTCTTTTTTAAAGTAAAAAAGTATAAACCTAATGTAACCACATGATATTAAAAAAACCTTTCATATTTTTTTTTGATATATGCACCCTTACCACAGAGTCTCTTCCATATTTTTTTTATATCTTTTGATGCTAATTTTGATGCGAATTTCAATACGTTTCGCCCAGTTTTATGTAAAAGCTAATAATCAAATAAGAAATACTATTTATTATTTGTCAGAAATTATATATCTTTTATTTAATTACTTAACATAATTCTACACAAATTATAATATTTAAATGAATAATAATTATCAACACTCTAATTATAATTTAGTCTAGATAGTTTTTTAGTATATTTAATTTTTTAAATATATAAATTATTATTTAGTATCTACTTTCCATTATATATATAATTTTGTAGACTATTGATATATTTTATATGAATATTACGATGAAATATTTTAAATAGTATCATAATTTATAAAAATGTTGATTTTATTTTCTTTGATGATTTTATTTTCTTTATATAATCTATTTAGTTTCATGGTTTTTTTTAATTCTAAAATTTTAATGATATATCTTCTCTATTATTGGAATTTAAAGGGAATATTAGATTTTATTGATTTTTATTTATCAAAATTGTTATTGTTGTTATATTAATGATTATTTAAATAATATTTTAATGAACGAGTTTTTTATTATGTAATTTTTATTTTTTAGATTTTTTATTTTAGTTGATAATATAAAAAAGAATGCACATATATTATGTAATATTTATTTCTAATTTTCTATTCTAGTTTAAGATACTCCAAATAGTACATATTTATTGAATAATATTTATTTTTTAAGTCTTTTATTCTGTTTTTATTAGAGTAAATAAGAATTAGTAGATATTTAATTTTGTTTTAAGAGAATTAAAAAATATTTTTTTTTCTTTCTTTGTATTTATTATCCAATTATATTTTGTTAAAATGAAAATCGCAATAAAAATAATAAAAATGAAAAATATGGGTTGTTTTATTCATTGGCCTAGTTACTATTGGAGCAACCCAAAAAGTATGAACCCTAAAATACAAATTTTATGTACCATTTTGCTTCAAATTAAATACAAGACACTAACAAATAACGATAAAAACTCTCTTTCTTTTAAGATAAACCTAATATATTCTTCGGTATCTGTAGTGAATCACTACAGAGTCTCTTCTTCCCTATCTGTTTATATTTTTAATGCGAATTTCAATACGTTTCACCTAGTTTTATAGTTTTATGTAAAAGTTAATATTTAAATAAAAAATATTATTCATTATCATAAAGTATATATTTTTTATGGATTTGGCTAACCGGTTAGTGAATATTAAATATTGTACTTTTTATTAATTTATTGTAGTTTTTTTTTTATTGTAATAAAGGTTGAAATTTATATTTTTCATATTGACCGAGTTACATTTCTTCTATTAAGTTTTGATTTGGACAACCATAGGATCATAGTTTAACGTTATTTGAGAAAACAATAATCTTATTTAAATTCTAAAAGTATAAATAATTTAAAAGTTATAGTTTTAAATTTTGAAGATACTTAATATAAATTTCAAATCTAAATTTATATACTGCTATTTAAGAAAAAAGAAATCTAGAAATTATAATATATAAATGATTTAAAATACTATGTTAAATTAAATAAATATAACTGTTTTTTAGAAAACGAAAATGATTTGAAAAAATATTATTTTTTTTAAATTTGCGCCTTATCGATTTTTTGGTATAACTTTTTAATTTTGAAATTATGATGAATTATTTTAATTTTTGGTATAATTTTTTAGTTATTAGGTGTGGACTTTAACATAAAACTGTTCTAACTAAAGCCACTTTAAAAAAATATGAACCTACATAATCATATCATTTTTATCCTTTTTTTTATATTTTGAACAATCTATTGTATTTTTATCTTATCTATTTTGCCGGTTTTATCTCTTTCACTTTGCATTAGGAATATTTGTTTATTTATATTAGTTTTATTAAACGTCTCTTTTCATTCACTATTTTTGTAAGTTTAAATTTTTTATCATTTGACATGCTTTTTCAAATTTTTTTCCTTTTCTAACAAATTTTTTATTATCAACCAACGAATATGTTAAACACCAGTTTGAGATTTACCCTCAATAAAAAAACGAAAAGCGCAATCAAACTGTTTTTGTTGAAAATTCGTTATCATTTGAATTTGATGGATTGATTCAAACCCATATAGACGATATATTGAATGCATAAGTTATCGTGTTCGTTTTTCTAAATCTTTACTCCTGATTTGTTTGGAGTTTATTTGGGTAATCCTAAGTATAAATAGTTTTCTAACATAATTTTTCATTTCTTATCAGACAATTGAAGGAGTTTGTGGAGTTTTAAAATGATTCGATTTCCAATGACATATCGATCGAAAGCTAGTTTATTTGGATTGAAAAAATAAATATAAGGGAAATTGAATCTGAAAAGAGATTCTAAAAGTTCAAATATAATGTTTGTTTGCAGATCGATCAAAAGATAATATATTTGGATTGAAAATTAATCTAAGTAAAATTAAAAGTGAAAACGAGATTCTGAAGGTTCAAATTTATTATTTGATTTGTTTTAATTGTATTTCATGCTTTTGTATTTTTTTTGTCTTGGTTTCCAAGTAATGCGAGGGTTTGATATATCTGAGTTTTGTTAAGTTAGAAACGAGATGGTATATTTGCTTCTTTTTGTTTGTATATTTTAGAAACTAGATTCTACAATTGCTATTAATATAATGTGATTTTCTTATAAATTTGTTTGTTGATTTTGGTGTTGGTTGAAATTAAGTTCTAAAGCCGTCAATTGTTTGTCAGTTCCAAGAAATCTCACCGGTCTAAACCGGTGGAGAGCTCAGAGTCTGAGTCCTCTAGTAGCTCTTCGAGTGAGGATGAACTTGAGGAGTCCTTGTCATCCAACAGTGACGAGGGCAGATCCAAAAAGAAGCAGAAGTTGGTTAAAAAATATTCAAGAAAGAGGGATAGGCAACTGGGAAAAGGATCGTCTCACAGCCACAACCATATCCATAGGCATGTGGATCGGTTGCTGATGGATCCCTCCACTTTTCATGATGAGCCATGTATTTTTACAACACCAAATGAAGACACTGTTTTTAGTTGTGGCCGGAATTGGAGACAATCTCCATTGTCATCCAAAATACTATCCAGAAACCTTCCTAAGATGTTTGACAATACTAAAATGGAGAAGTATGATGGGAGCAAAGATCCGGACAACCATCTGGAACAGTTTAAAAAATTTATGATGAATTTTGATGATGATGATAAACTGTTATGTAGAGCCTTCTCTCAATCTTTTACGGGGAGTGCTTTGAAATGGTACAACAGCCTACCACAGGGTTGCATCAGAAACTTTGACACATTTTGGGCGGCCTTCCGGAGGCAGTTTGTTGGAAGCAAGAAGGTGAAGGGCAATGGAGACACTATTATCCATTGTGCCCAAGATCCAAATGAATCACTGAAAGACTATATAAGCCGGTTTGTGAACACGAAGAATAGGTTAGCTGATTGCTTTGAACAAGTTGCAATAGCTTCTTTAAGACAAGGTTTAAACCCTGGAAATCTAACCGATTCGGTAACCAGGAAGAAGGCCATGACTTGGGGAGGTTTGTTAAACCAAGTGGGGAAGCAAATCAATGTAGATTAAACAAAAAAATACAAGGGTGCACAGGCAAAAGGTCTTCCCCAGCTGCACCAAACCAGAACCAGTCCGGTAACAAGACCAAAGAAGCCGGACAGGGGCCCAACAGGGCCAAACAGACTCAATCTCACCAAACTCCAGCTCAAAACCAACAGTCTAGAAATAAACGGGGACCTTGGGTCCAACCAGATTGGTTTGTTGAATTGAAAGAGAATGTGGCAACCATCTATGACAAAACAAAAGATGAAGTACACTTCAGGAGGCCAACAGCGCTTCAATCTCCTAAGGAAAGCTGTAATACTTGTTTTTGCCAATATCATCATGATATTGGCCATAACACCGAGGATTGTATCGCCTTGAAACAAGAGGTACATAATTTGATTGAAAGAGGAAAATTGGGAGCTTATGTTAAGAGAAGAAGTGGGAACAGGCCTGACAATGCTCACCGGACTGGTCCAATAAATAATGTAAGGACGTTGTCTCCGGACGGGGCCATGGTAATCATTGAAAGGTTTGACATAGAATCAGAATATTTGGATCCTGATCCAACCTGGAATAAAGTAGGGGTGATTACAGCACATACCAAGACAGTATCTGGGCTGATAAGCTTTTTTGAATCACTTACTATATTTGGGGGGAGACACAATGACTGCACCGACTTCTTCTTCAAGAAAGAGGCATGTTCACACTCTGGCTACCTAGTTAGAGAGAGGCATGTCCTCCTATCAGTCCCAAATTCATTTTCCCTTCATTGTTTTTTATGAAGATGATCTAAGGGACATAGCTGGTCCTCACGAGGATGTTATGGTGATAGAAGCATCAATTGGAGGCAATGACATCAGGCGAATTTTGGTTAACACTGGCAGCTCAGCCAATATTCTCCTTTTAAGTTCCTACAAAAAGATGAAGAATCCAGCAGTGATCCAGCGTTCGAAAAGGTCCATCGTGGGCTTCACAAAGAGCTCTGCGGATGTGATCGAAGAGTTTGAGGAGGAGGTTTTGTTGGGTAGGGGCCCTTTCAAGAAGATGGTCAGGGTACTTTTCGTTATGGTAGATTGCCTTACGTGTTATAATGCGATATTTGGGAGATCTCGGCTTTCCAGAATGCATGTTATGGCTTCAACAGTTCACCAATGTTTAAAGTATGCAATTCAAGGACAAGCGAGAGTTGTCCAGAGTAGCCAAAAAATAGCAAGATAGTGTTATGCAACTGCCCTTGCCCCTAAAACTCTAGGGGAAGTCCGGATAAATGAAGATTAGCAGTTGTTGGGGCCCTCTGAGGGTAAGGGTGAAATTGATGACCCCAGAGAGACCCCTGGTGTTTTGATACCAATCTAAGAAGTTTAAACCCACTCTCTGGCTGAAGGAAGAAGTGTTAAAGTTGGCTCTAAGATGGCACCAGAATTGAAGAAAAAATTGTTGTCCTTTTTGGCAGATCACTAACACGTTTTTGCTTAGTGCAATGCTGATGTGACCGGAGTACCTGCAAGTGTTATATCACACCAGCTGTCTATACGAAGAGATGTTGCACCTGTTGTAAAAAAAAACAGCTTTCTCTAAGGAGAAAGCTGATGTTATAGTTCAAGAGGTAGACCGACTTACTAAGATGTGGCACATAAAAGAGTCTCAATACCCTTTATAGACAGCTAATCCAGTGTTGGAAAAGAAAAAGAGTGGGAAATGGTGTATGTGTATTGATTTTACTGACCTCAATAGAGCTTGTCTAAAAGATCTTTATCCAGTCCCCCGGATAGATCGGTTGGTAGACTCTACATTTGGTAACAAATTATTATCCTTCATGGATGCCTTCTCCAGTTATAATCAGATACAAGTGGATCTGAAGGACCAGGAGCACACTACTTTTGTTACAGATAGGGGCCTCCATTGTTACAAGGTGATGCCTTTTGGGTTGAAGAAGGCTGGGGCTACCTATCAAAGGCTGGTGAATAGAGTGTTTGCTGATCAGATTGGGAGAAATATGGAAGTATATATTGATGGCATGATGGTAAAAAGCGTGGAAGAAGAATTGCAGCTAGCAGATCTTCAAGAAATTTTTGCCAACTTAGCAAAGGTTAATTTAAAGTTGAATCCAGAAAAATGTGTCTTTGGGTTGCAGTCCGGAAAGTTTTTGGGGTATGTGATAAGTGAAAAAGGGATACAGCCTAATCCAGATCAGCTTGATGCCTTGTTACAAATGGATCCTCCTCTGAATATTAAAGAAGTGCAAAGGTTGACATGAAGGTTAGCTGCTTTAAATCATTTTATCTCAAGGTCTTCGGATAGGTGTACCCCATTTTTCCAGACTTTAAAGGGTGCTAAAGATTTTAACTGGTCTCCACAGTGCGATCAGGCGTTCGATAAAATAAAAAAGCATTTATCTTCCCCCAAAACTCTTTACAAACCTGTTGATGGAGAGACGCTATACATATATTTAGATGTGTCTGAAAGTGCTATAAGTGCGGTGCTAGTAAGAGAGGTGGACAATTATCCACGTTCGGTGTTCTACATCAGCAAAAGCCTGAGGGATGCTGAAAAAGGTACTTGAAGCTTAAAAAGCTAGCACTAGCCTTGGTGATTGCTGCCAGAAAAATGAGGTCTTATTTTCAGTCTCATTTGATTTTCGTCCGAACATCTTTTCCCTTGAAAAATGTCCTTCAGAAGGCAGACATATCAAGCAGTATGACTAAGTGGTGAGTAGAATTGGGTAATTATGTTATTGATTTCGTCCCCCAGACTGCAATCAAAGCACAATCTGTTGCTGATTTCCTGGCTGAGTTCCATTCGGACAGAGGTACTAAGCAAGCTGCAGATGAAAAAAAATAAAAAGTTCTGGGTTGTCCGGACATATGGTGGACCGAGTACCATGGGTTGTGGTGTTGGGATATGTTTAACCTCTCTGTATGACGATAAGTTATACCAGGCTATATGTTTTGCTTTTAGGGCTTCTAATAATGAGTCCGTGTATGAAGCTGCTATAGCTGGTCTGAAATTAGCCTTTCTGTGTGGGGCTAAAAGGGTCAGGTTAATGAGTGATTCTCAGCTTCTTATCCATCATGTCCAAGGTCAATCTGAGGCAAAAATGAGCAATTGATTAGATACTTGTTCATCCTAAAAGAAGTGGCAGCTAACTTCAAAAATGTTAGCTATGAGCACATACCTAGATCGGAGAACACACTAGCAGACTCATTGGCAACCATAGCATACTCTGAGTCCTACCCATGGATTCATGTGCAAGAATGCTTATCCATACAATCCAGTCAGGAAAAGGAAGAGGAGGAAAGTTAAGTATACAAGTGGTTCAACCTTAAGACTGGAAATATCCCCTTCTTTAATACATTTCTGATGGCATTTTGCCTCCGGAGAAAGGTGTGGCAAGGAAAATAAAACACAGGGCTCGTGGTTTTTTAATCATAAGAGATATCCTTTATAAGAATTCATTTAGTAGACCTCTCTTGCATTGTTTGGGGATTGAAGAGTCCCACATTGTGCTATCCAAACTACATGATGACGAAGAATCAACACACTATGACTATAGAGCTTTGACACGAAGGGTTTTGTTGGTCGGATACTACTGGCCATCTATAATGGCAGATGCCAAGGAATTGGTAACGAAATGTGACCCATGCCAAAGATATGGTAATGAAATTCATATCTCGGTTGTCCCACTGGAGTCAATTTCTGAGCTAGTGCCTTTTGCTCGTTGGGGACTGGATCTAGTAGGGTCTCTGTCGACGACGTCCGGAGGGTGCAGAACTATTATTGTAGCCATTGATTATTTTTCCAAGTGGATAGAAGCGGCTCCCTTGGTAGGAACTACTTCAAAAGCAGTCATAAAATTTATATTATCTTGTTGCAGATTTGGGGTTCCACAAAAGATAACCACAGATAATGGGCCACAATTTGATTACAAATATTTGAAGACTTTCTGTGCCTCTAGGGGCATTCAACATTGTTTCTCTTCTCCTTTCCACCCACAAGAAAATGGTTAAGTTGAGGTAGCAAACAGAGCCATCATGTCCGGTCTGAAAAATAATTTAGAAGGGGCTTCTGGAAAGTGGCCAAGCTATTTGCAAAAGGTACTATGGGCATACCGGACTACTCCTGGTGCTGCTACACAAGAATCTCCTTTTGCCTTGGTATATGGGATGGATGCAATTACTTCTATAGAGGAAACTCTTCCTTCGTACAGAGTCCAAAAATTTTCCGAGTAGGCTAATGAAGTGGCAATCAGAAGTCAGTTGGACTAAATAGAAGAAAAAAAGGTTAAGACTCACCTTAGAGCCACACATTACCAAGGCTTGATGAGGAGCATGTTTTCTTCCATAATTAAAAGAAGAGATTTTTGGTCGGGGGACAAAGTATTGAGTAAAGTTTTTTTGCATACTACGGAGAATCAGTTTGGCAAGTTAGCTCCAAACTAGGAAGGGCCCTATGAGGTCTCCGGAAAACTTAAGCCTGGGACGTACATGCTTCAAGACAAAGATGGAAGAATCTTAAAGCACCCTTGGAATATTGAACACCTTCGGTTATATCTGGAATAAAAGTTGTGTAAATATTTACTTGTTCAAAGTCCATGTAAATATTGTGGGTCATACTTTTTCCTACCCTGGTGGCGCTGAGAGGTTTTAATGAGGTGTCTGATTTTTTTAAAATAAAAGTTGATGCCTTCTTAAAATATTCGGAGTAGTTTGATTGAAATTCTTCTAAGGATCTTTGGTAAATCGGATTGGCTTGGTTGAGTGATGACCATTAAACATTTGTCATCAGAGGCTTTAAACACTCTCATCTTAAATACTTGTAAAATAAATAAAGGCTCTTTAAACATCAGCCATTAAAATTAAGCGAGTATGAAACAAAGCAAAATTTTAGCAAGGTAAACTTGTCTGGCTAACAACCGGGTCACAATATTAGAACATAAAACATGCCTTGGCCATCCAAGAACTATGTTTAAAAGAAAATCTTAACTGGACTCGATCCGGATGCAGTTACGAAAATGTATTTTCCATCCAAGGACTTTAGTATTTCATAAGGTTAGGAAAAGCAAAATAAAAAATAGTTAAAACCTCAGGGCTTATTCCCTTTGGACGTTCCTGCATCATCTTTTGTCTTAGGATCTTTGGGTTCGCCACTGGAACTCTCTCCGGTTCCTTCTTCCTCATCAGTAGAAGAATCTATTCCACTGTTATAGCCATGTCGATCACCGTCTACCATAGTGTGGAACGGGAGGTCCTCATACTCTACATATTTCCATAAATCTCTAAGGGTTCTCTTCGAAAATTTTTCTGGTGCATGAGTAGTACCATATCAGATTTGACTTCTGCATCTCTTGCCTCCAGGGAGTCTATAACTTTGTTGGTATAAGCATTAATCTTGGCGTGGATTGTTTGTTCTTGTCCCTTCACCAACTCCTCTTTCTCTTTGGTAACCTTGGACACAACCTTTTCAAGAGAAGTCTTCTCACCGGACAATGTTTGGATTGCATCATCCTTGGTCTTCATGTCTCCTTTCAAGGTGGAAAGATCCTTTTCCAAACCAGAGCATTTGATTCGGAGCTCTGTGTTAGCTGTCTCCGAAGTGTCCAGCTTGATTGTCAGATCTTCTTTTTCCTTCTTCAACTCCTCAAGCTCCTTCTTCAATTCCTCAATACTCTAGTTGGCATTGAGGATGTCAGTAGACAAACTCTCCTTGTCTATATTGAGGGTGTTGATGAGGGCAGAATGATTTTTTACTTGCCTTTCCAAGTTGAGCATTGGCTGAATATGGCCCAGCAGAGAGTGGGTCACCGTATCATGTTCCCCTGAGACAATGAAGGACTTACCGTTAAAAGTCACCATATTGGAGGAGCTTGGAGGAAGATAGAGGCCAGAAAAGTCTTCTTTCTCGAACTCTCTAAAATAAAGACCAATGTTTTGGAGCCCACTGATGTCTACTCCTTCCATATCCCCTCTGGTACCCTCTCTGGTGTGTAGATCAATGGGGATTTGCTCTGCCAAGGTAGGGTCAGTTGGATCGGCCGGAGGTAGAGACTCCGAAGGGCGGAGGACTACTTCATCCCCCGAGGAGACCTTCTTCTTCTTAGCAGTCATCTCATCACTGCTAGCTCCCTTTTTTCGATCCTTTTTAGGAGGCCTCAGCGGATTTTGGGGTTCACCTGCCTTCTTAATGGACTCATCCTCAAATACTTTAAGCAAAGTAGCATCAATCCCTCCTTGGACCTGCCCTTAATGGACTCATCCTCGGCGGATTTTGGCGCATGTGGCATGTCCCTCCTCCAAATAATTGGAGAAGTCCGTTGGCAATACTGATATGAGAAAATGGGTGATTCAGAAATAAAATTTTGGTAAAATAAAGAAAAGACAAATAAAATCGAATACTTACTTGTGCTTTTCCACCTGCTGATGAGCATGTTGGGATTGACGTTGGCCTTAATATTTTTCCCATTCTCCCACGTCCCACTAATGAAGAGGAATTGGGTCTTCCAGTTTTTCTCGGACTCCAGCAGGTCGTCCACCACCTTGAAGTTGTCTCCCATGTTGTAGTGGTAAAATGGGATGTGATGGTTTTAACACAGACTGGCCAGTGCAGCAAACTGCTCTATGGGTAGTGGAATGCCAGACAGCCTCGACGCCATGATGCAGGCTAGGAGAGTATACCAAGCATTTGGACTCAGCTGGCTCGGGCAAAGTTTGATCAGGTGAAAATACCTGACAATCTCCTGGACTAAGGGGAATCTAAGACCCCAATTGAACAGCTCTGTGTAAAAGACAATTTCATTAATTTTACAGTCCATCAGAGTCTCCAGTGTGACTGGTATTCTAACCTTCACTGATTATGGGATCCCCTACTTAGTCCGGATCCGGCCCAGCTCAACCGTATGAGTATAAATATAATTGATGTTCTGCATGGCCAACAAATATTTTACGTTGACCTTATGAAAACAAGGTCTCACTTTGCCTTCCAGGCTCACCGGTAGATCCGGATGGGTCATGCAGATTTTCTCTTTGCCTTTCCCTTTTTTGTCAGAGGCAGCATCTCTAGTTTCCCCGGAGGCTTCAGTTTCAAATGGGGCC
This sequence comes from Limnanthes douglasii subsp. nivea, assembly GCA_036936605.1. Classification (NCBI taxonomy): domain Eukaryota; kingdom Viridiplantae; phylum Streptophyta; class Magnoliopsida; order Brassicales; family Limnanthaceae; genus Limnanthes; species Limnanthes douglasii. Next base: position 34,332,727 of record JAUPFV010000001.1, read on the forward strand.
TCTTCGACACTATCTTCCATCACTTCTTCCATCACTGTGGAAGGTTTATCAGTAGTTGTGGATGGAAGAGTGCTAGTTTGTGGCTCAGCAGTTTGTTCGGACGGTTGAGCGTCAGTCTATATTAAAGGTCTGGTGTCCGGTTGGGGCTCAGCTCCGGAGGACCTGGTATGCGAAGTGATCCTGGTTACCTCAGATCCGGAGGGTTTGTCTCTTGGGGCTCTAATAGATGTCTCTGATCCGGAGGCTTTATCTTTGGCTGCAGACTTAGAGGTCCCCGTTTTGGAGGAGTTAGGTTGTGAGCCTGTTGCTTGGCCTTTTACCAGACGCCCTGTCCGGCGAGGGTTGATTTTCTCTGGGGATTGCTCAATGTCAGATCCCATAGCAATGAACGGAGAAGGCTTCCTAGCACTCAATACTGCTTTCTCTTGCATGGTAGAAGGCTGAGACTCATGGACTGAGGAGCCTAACGGGATTGGCGAGAGTTTTGGTTGGAATAAACGTCTAGATTTTGTGTTTTTGACAGAGGAAGATCCTTGATTAGCTTCTAAGGATGGTGAATCAGATTTACTGCTTGGAGAGACTGGAAGGCCAACAGCGTATGTCTCTCACACTCAACTTTTTGCGCTTTCTCTAGTTCAGAAAGATTTAACCAATCACCTTTCACGAGATTGTTTCTCGATGTGAACATAAAACTACCCAAGAGAAGTTTTTGAAAGGAAATATAAAAGCTCTGAGAAAAGAAATTGCAAAATGATGAAGATGGTGAAACCGTAAAGGAAAATAATTTATACTAATGAGGCAAAAAGTTACTGATACCTAGGAGAAAATGAAAAGACTTAGGTAATGATTGAAGACGGCGCTGACGTAAGAAGCATTAAATACATGAGTTGCTTTTTAGGCTTGGTGGGAGTGTCATTCTAGGAAGAAAAAGGTTGGTAGAACGAATTAAAATGCAACACGTGTCCCACGATCCAAAGAAAAACTCTTAGAATTCTGAGAAAAAATCAGTTCGGATAAACCTTGAACCACGCGCATGAGCAATCCGGAAAATGTTGTTACTGGCTAAGTGAATTTTTTAGTCTTACCAAAGATTTTTGACAAAGCCTAAAAAAGAGGCTACTGATGAGTCCGGAATTATTCACCACCACTCACTGTGGAAACCGGACAGGGGTAATCCGGACAATAATTACCCACTGAAGTATCCGGACAGGATAAAAGTAATAAAACACTAAACACTTTTTGACTAAGCTAGTTGCTAATCTACTTAATAAATAATGGGTCTTTAAGCTCGACCTAATTTCATAACTTGACCCGAAAGCCCATGGGTCCATAATTAAGGGTATAAATACCCAACCAATTTCATTAATAAGGGTAATGAACATTTAATACAATCAGGCAGCTTAAATCTCTCACTACAAAACATCCAACATTTAATACCTCTAAAATTCTCTAAAACACGTGACAACATTACCTTCAAACCAAAATAAACCTCACCATCTATAACAGACAATAACTTTGTGTTTATGTGTTTGGACCTAGAAAAGTTCATATTACTGTTAAAGTATTACATTACAGAATTTTACAACCATAGTTACCAGTTCGATACCTTAAAACAGCAACAAATTTTATGGTGGACGATGCAATAAGTGTTTATTTTATAGTTTTCTTGGATATTGCACCTCCAGCTAATAAGAATATGTTGCCCAAAGTGATTTTTAGTGTGTCATTGCACCCACATAAAATTAAGTTAGCATACCTATTGATCTTCAGCCTTTCCGAGTATCTATATATCTGCCATTTTATTACCTTTTATTGGTTCATAATTGGGTTACCTACATACTTCCCTAACATATTTACAACAAATGCAATATCTGAATTAGTAAAAATTGAGCATACATGGAGCTACCAACTTCCAAAGCATAAATGACCATTTTTATTGCCTTGATTTCAAGTTTTGTCTTTGTCACTGACTCTAACTAAGTCTATCACCCTTTGCTATAATGGTACTAGGGGTTTGCAGTTTTCCGATCTGTAATGTTATAACACACTTTTGATATATGGATTTTATGATAATCTAAGAATGCCACATGAGGGATCCCAGTGTATTTGGATTTGTAACACAAAACTGACATCATCGAGATCCTTCATATCAAGCTTATCTGATAGAAATCTCTATTTAGTGTGTAACAATTCTTTATCATTCGATTCAAGCTATATGTCAACCACATATAATATAAGAAATTTGAAATTAATCTTAATGAACTTCTGATATACATAATTCTCACCCGAGTTGACTTCAAAGTCAAAAGAGACTATCACCTCAAGGAATTTGTGGTACCATTAATAAGAGGCATATTTGAGCCCATAAATGGATTTTTTAAGCCTACAAACTAGTTCTTTTGAGTTGCCTACTACAAATTGTATGGTTGCACCATATAGATAGTTTCCTCAATATTACCATTAAGGAAATCGGTCTTAACATCCATCTGATAGAGCTCAAGGTCAAAGTGTGCAACCAATGTCATGATTGTTCTAAAGGAATCCTTCGTCGATACCTGAGAGATGATTTTTTTAAAATCAATCCCTTCATGCTGAGTATATCCTTTGGCTACAAGACTTGCTTTATGTATTTACATATTACCCATGGAATTGCACTTGGTTGTGTAAACCCACTTGGAACCAATTTCATTTCCCTTCATGTAATGGGATAAGTTCTTATATTGTGTTGTCCTATATCAATTTATACTCTTCCTTCATAGCGTTGATCCACTTATGAGAGTCAGAACGTGCCATGACATGTTTTTAGGATGAGGGATCATCTACGATTCCAACACATGACTCATCATGCTTCTGAAGATATACTATAAATTTTAGACCTATAACACTTTGTATTTCTCTCGTGGACCTTCTGAAGGGAATTATTTCCTCTTGTTGCACTTCTTAAAGAGGTAGAGTTTGATCATTATGAATGTTATCATTTTGATCTTCTTGTGGAAGATTACCTTGATGTTCATCTTGTTTAAACTGAACCAAATCCATATCCTTTTTAGAACCCTCAAGTGGAACATTAATGTTAATCTGAGTATTACTATATTCTAACGGGACGTAAATGATTAATATTAAATCCCAATATTCTAATACATGTGTATCCTTGTTAAAACCTTCATGAGTCTTTATAGATTCTTCCTTAAAATCAACATATGTGCCCTTATTTTTTTCCCAAAACTCAACATGGTCGACAAAATTTGGTGTTCCCATTTCAAATACAGTATCCGTGAGAGAATCATAAAACTTAAACCCTTTAGAGTGTACGGAATAACCTATGAAGAAATAACTAATTGTTTTGGGTCCAATTTATTTTCGTGAGGTTTCAAAAACCTTGCCTTAGATGGGCATCCCTTTTAAAGATGTTATCACATTAGCCTCAGGCATTGCCACTTTAAGTCTCTCGTGCAACATGAAAAATCAACTCATTGATGGTGTGGATAATAATAGCCTGAGGGTAGGCTGGTAATTTCAGTTGGTGTTTTATGGTGGTGTGTGGGTGTTTAAGTGTTTAGAGTAGAGAGTAGAGAGATAATTAAGCAGCTTAGTAGCAGTTAATTCTCATTACCTATAGTTAATGCAGGTGGTTGGGTATTTATACCGTGATGTTTGGGCCCTTATGGGCTTTCGGGTCATGTTTAATGGACCCGTGTCATGTTCAAAGACCCATGAGCTCTAAGTAGGAGAGCAAGTAGCTTAGTCAAGAAGTGTTTAGGTTTTTTAGTACTTTTGTCATAGTTCGAACAGTCCTATGGTCATAGTGTTCAAAGTGATTTGTCCGGTCCATGTGATCTGTTCGGTCCGGAGGCCTTGGACTGATCTGTCCGTGTCCGGGGAGCATGCTGAATTCGGACTCATCAATTGATATTCAATATTTCATGTATACAGTGATAGATGGACTGGAAATACTTAAACTGTTGTGACAATAAGTGAAATGTGAATCCCACCAAAAAATCATCTTAAAGGTCTACCTTGATTGCCTTCAACTTTTGGTTAATCGCAAACAGTTCAAGAATTTGCTCACATATTTTTCGTATGTTAGTGTACTTATTGGTAAAGAGATCATTTATAATATGTTAAATCTCTACCTTTTCGTTCTTGGCAAAGGCTTTCTCTACCTCTGTGAAAAATACCTTAACTTTGGTAAAATCCTTCTGAATAGCCCCACAAAATGCTACTAAGATACCATGTAACATAAGACTTATGCATAACTTAGTTGACTTCTCCCGTTTCTCGAACTCTTTAGTTTCCTTCAGTGTATTTTCTAGGCTAAGAGTAGAGGGTCTGGGTGGTTCATAGCATAGTCGTACTCATGCATAGATATATACAACAATGTATATTATTTTCATAAGGTAAAATCAGAATATTTTAGCATCATATGATTCCCTAAAAGATGGTAAACCATGTGCACTGGAAATATAATAAATAAGGCACAAAACACATTTAGAATCATGACATATAACTTATTAAACATGCATGAACATGATAGGTACATGTAAAACATAAAATATTCTGATAATAAATACCAGAGGGAAAATCATACTAACATGCATTTTATGATTTGAGAAAAATACCATGGGTTTTATTTAATTTCCTAAGTACTAGTGAAATCTTCTGGAGTAATTTCACGTATTTAAATTAAAATAATATTTTATTTTTTCATAAGTACCGGTAAAAACTTTTTAGGACCGATTTAATCTACTTTAAATAAAAAAATCGCAAGGATGAAATTAATTTTCCTAAGTACCGGTGAAACCTTCTGGAGGACCGATTCCACCTACTTAGAATTAAATCCACCACAAATACCATTTGTAGTAAGTCGAAACCATGTGCATCTACCAATCTACGAAACCTTATTCATGAATCAACCATATAACATTCAAGCATAGTACAATTTATTCCACAAATACACATACAACATATAACATGCCCAAACACATAACATTTTCGAAATAAATCATAAAACTTAATTTACCTTAATTAAAAATTAATTTTTCTGAATTTTTAAAATAAATAAATAAACGATATGATGTCATCACTTCACTAATTACCCAGTCAGCAGCATGTGGTCATGATGCACCCGCTGGTCCAGCAATCCGATAGGCCGCGCCTAGCCTATGAAGCAGTTTGCTGGGTCGCGCCAGCTTGTTGCAATAGTAGTTGCTCTGTTGCAGCAGTGGCTGCTATCACTGAGTGTTAGCCCAGTCAGTAGTGGTTGTTGTCACTGAGTGTTAGCCCAATCACCAACCCCACATTGCTGTCATCGTGAAGTAGTGGGTTTGCAGATCCTTGCAGGTCGTGGTGTTCATCCACAACGTCAGCAATTCGTTGGCCATATTGAACATGTTAGATAACTTTCGATCAACGTAAACAACATGGATTAAACCATCGATGAGTCACTTCCCCAATAGTTTGAATTGATTTATTAAATCAGGGATAGTTTGATGCTAATTTTGATAATTTAAAATTTCCAAACATCAAATCGAACCCTAAATCAATCAAACAATTTAAAACTATCAAAAACAATAATTTAATCATAAGTTTCAAATAAAACACAAAACATGCTTTTATCAACCGAAATAAATCACAAATCATGTTTTTCATACCGTTTCTAAATTCATGACCTAACCAGCTCAACCAGCATATAAACCCAATGACATAAATTATTTACACGCAGAAATATACATGATACATTAGAGATGGTGTTTGATTATTCAACAATCACAAAAGTGTTTTATTGGCTCTGATATCAATTGATGAATCACTCGTCAGAACATGGAAAACATGATAACACTTTTGTGATTTTCTGTTGAATAAAAAGAAGATACGATAAAAAATATTGGGTTTCATGAAGCTTTCCATTATTATGTTTCTTGTTAAATCTATTGCAAGTCTTTGATCTTGTAGAACACCTGATGAAGAATTGGGAAAGGAAAAAGAGAAAGGCGGATGTTGATCTCTCAATCATTAACTCAAACCCCTTATTTATAGGTTTTACAACTTGAAGTCCAAAATTACGAAGCCCAATCTATTTTATTATCTTTTGATTGGGAATCACAACCCGGTATATTGATAAATCAATTTACACACTGAATTATTTGTTGCGTCTTAAGTGGTGAGGTTTGTACCATAATCTTTAGAGTTCTCAAATTCAATCCAATTACTACATTTAGACCCGTGATTTTCTTACCGATATGTCAAATTCAGTTAATTACATAATTTAATTTACTCGGTTACTTTTAATTTGGACTATCTTAAAACAATCACCAAAAATTATACTTAACATGTCGGTTAATAAATATTTTCCAAACAATATTACTCTGGGAATCGATGAATACGATATTATAAAAATTTCGGGCCATATGATAGATATAATGGGACTCTTTAGGTTTTCAAAATCTATGGTCCCGCTAAGGTTTATATAAGAAATAGAAAACATTAAGAAAGATGAACAAAAACATTGAATTTTTTAATCAAAGGCTAATGCCGCCTGGGCAAAAGAGGTGAGTTACACTTGACTACTTGAGTAACATCAGGATTTTTTCCCTTCCGCCAGGCTTACACGCATAGCTCTTCCTTCAAGCTCCTACAATAAATTGAAACAATTGTTAGCAATGTTTTTAAGATTAGGATCAAAACATTGATTTCCTTATCAATTGTTTTGTCGACACAGCACCAGAAAATACATCACATTTTGACCCGTGACACGAAACTGCCAGAATTTTAAAGACAAAAGATTACTTGATGGAGAAGTAAAGTTTTTGATAAAAGCCATACCACTCCATTAAGCAATTCAAGGGCAGCTTCCATCTCCGATTTTGTCGAATAGCATACGAATCCATACCCGCGTGATTTCCCTGTATCTCCATCGTAAAGTACTCTTGCACCAACAACATTTCCATATTCTCGAAAAGCTTGTTCAAGATTTTCAGAAGTCGCTGACCATGATAAATTTCCGACGAAAAGCTTGTACTCAGTTTCTGGATACAAGGCTTCTCTGGCTCGAGGTTGGTCCGAGAAATTAACCCTTAAAGTTCTGCCTAGATATTCCTAAGATTATAACAGCAACAAAAAAAACTCAAAGAACTACTTTAATAGCTAGAGAAATCTTTTGATAAGGAATGGAGCTTCATACCATTCCATCAAGATTTTTGACAATAGTTTCGCAATCTTCAACACTACTCATTGTTACAAAGGCAAAACCCCTGCTTTTTCCGGTTACTCTATTGTAAAGAACCTGAAAAAAAGACTAGTCTCATAATTCAACCAGAATAAGAGTTCCTCAAGCTATTAAAGAGATCATGATCAGGTCGATCTAGAACTTTCGAGTCAACGAGAAAAAAGGGATTAAGAAAAGCTCATATTATGAAACTCTCGAGTTATGCATGAAATAAAGTTTAAGACGTTATATAATTTTCAAACTGAAGATTATAACTTTGATCATGGTATAGTCATCCCGATAAGCAAACTCATAGACAACGAGATGGTTCAGAGAAAACTACATTTTCACGAGTTTTACACCTTGTGTATGAAATCAAGTTTAAGACTTCATACAAGTTTAAGGCTTCATACAAGTTTGAAACTAAAAATGACAACTTTGATCATGGCTAAATGTATAGAGTTTACTCCATGTCAGTTGGAGAACTACATTTCAATGCTTGAAGACGCCAATAAACTTTATATTAATTTGAAACTAAAGATTCCACCTTTGGATCATGGTTTAGCTTTTCCTAATTCGGCAAATTCCTCCTTAGATGTATAGAGTTTACGAAATAAAGTTTGAAACTAGAACATTTTGAAACTAAAGATTCCAACTTTGATCATGCATTTTAGTTTTCTCCTATATAATAAACTCTTTAAGATTGTAAGATTGATCTTCCCTATATGTATAGGGGCTTACTTCATATAAGCCCGGACCAATATCAATCACATTGGTGAATCAATACACTTATTAGTTTAAGTAATGGTACCTCGATAAGTTCAGGGGTAGCATATTGCTGTATAATGCCAGCAAGCATAGCACTATCAACATTATAAGGCAAGTTCCCGAAGTAAAGCTTTGTGGACACACCATCTTCACTCTCACTCTTGTTTTCTTCTGTGTCATCATCGACCGCAGTCACGCCAACAGCCTCTTCCGTTACCCTTAGGACATGATGCCACTTATGAGTTTGAGTGGTGCCAATGCCAGAAACAGAAACAGACAATGGCTCGATGGAACCATAGAATTGAGAAGTGGGTGGTAAAGTGATGGGAATTTGACAATGCTTGTGAGTAGGACTTAGGCTTTTGAGAGATTTTAGAGATGGAGAGAAAGATGAGTTCAGAGCAGCCATGAATGGAGATTGGAACTTCGTGTTTATTTGAGAAATAAGCGTTTGGATTGGTTTTAAAGAAGATGTGGTCAGATTGTGTCCAGTTACACAGATAAGATGAACAAGAAGACCTTTATTATATATAGCAAGGGGCTGTTTGGAGTGAGGTTTATAAGTTGTAAAGCTACTTTGAGAAGAAGAAAATCATAGGCTGTTTGGTCTATAATACCAAAAAATAGATTTTTAATATTGAATGTGAATTATTATCATTTAACAATTCAAAATTTTAATTCTAAAGAGGTTTTTACTATAGATATACCAAAATAAAAGTAAGAAGTGGATAGTAGCTTTTTTTTTATGGTATTTATTATATTTTATTTTTAATTATAGGTTTATATCACTGGATAGGTTTTTACTACAATATTCTTTTTTCTTTAGTTATTAGATTCTAAAACTTTTGTTTTTGTCTTTTTTTTTACAAAGTTTAAAACCTATAAATTTAATCCAACAACTCAACCTAGTTTTTTTTTTTTTTTAATATTGTATTTTTATGTATATTATATCCCAAAAAAAATAAGCCTCATTATCCGGGTTGGTCCATTTTGAAGATCCAAATTTGAACAATTTATCTTAATATAAAAAACCCAAGCATATCATAAGTTCAAGTCCAAGAGTTTTATTTTATCCGAGCTGGATTTTGGATAGACAGTAATATGCTAGCATTTAGCCTTCGACCTAACTAATTCTAGTGTCCAAACATTGGACACAAAGCTTAGTCCTAGAAGACTAGAACAGTCCCACTTTATATATAGTGTAAACACCTTATCGTTCGAATGAACTTATACCGTCGGAAGCGCTTGCGTATCAAAAACAATCTTGCCTAGCAATCAAACACCTGTTGTATCGAGCAACTTGCTCTTCCCTGTCTTACTGACTTTCTGCTGACTTGAGATAGCTTTCACTGACCCTTTATTTGTGGAAACTTTAATCTTGTGATTTCCATTGTCCGATTTTTCCAGCCTTGAAATGTGACTCTGACTCTGACTCTGACTCGTGTCGAGCCGTGAATGCCTGGTTTGAATGGGGTTATGATTCTTTACTGCTGTGGATCTCCTTGCTGTGTTAGTCTTGTTTCGATTTCCGACCATCGTGTCATTTTCTGACCACAAATAATTAAAACGAATTAGAAGCCTACGAATATATGCATGGATACATAATGTTAGTTACATGAGCTTTATTTCACTTCTACAGCACAATAGACAGGATCTGTCCGGTTCGGAAAAACAAACGGTTACGTATATCAAATTTATTTCCAAAATCTGGGTAGTATGTAGGGTTGAACCTGTTAGATAAAGGTATCGAAAAACAATCAATCTGGGTTAGATAGAATCGTAAATTTTCCTTTAACTTACTATATATAAGTTTCAAACAAACCGGTCGAATCTGTTTAAGCGGTTAGGGGTTAGGGGTTCGGGTTCATACACACATATGTGGCCCAGTATACTCAGACAATTTTTTACCATAAAGCTTTGTTCCACGCAAAATTCAAACCGGAACCGGGAACTTGCCACCACGGACATAACTTAATAGCTGAACTAAAGTGCCGAACTAAAGATTCTATCTTACTATTTTTCAATCTTGTATTCTGTATGAGACGGAAGATTATCTGTATGGTAAACCAATATATTCAAGACTCGATAAAATCAGATAGGAAGACGGTAGCTTGTATATGTATTTTCGTAAACTAGGCCAGAAACTTGAATACCAAGCAGAATTTGTTGCTATATGCCAGATCCAACTAGTAACTACTCTTCAATTTTCCGGATCTAGTCAAAAAACATAAAAAGGTCTACAAAAGTCTAATATCAAGAATAATATGAAGAATTTAAATCTTTGTTATGCTCCTTAAATCAAGGTGGAAACCTCGTATTGGAACTCTATATGTAGCAAAATGAATGCAATTACCAGGACTAGATACAACCGCACGTGGACGTAGGATCGGGATCGGACAAACAATGCTGTTCTGTTTTTCTTCCTTGTCAATCCTACTTTTCCTTTCTGCTCCTGCAATCCGGGTCGAAGCAACTATAAGAACTCCAAAAGTACTTTGTGAAAAAAAGTAAGAGGTTCCGGGGTTTAGGGTTGTTCGTTGTCAGCATTCTTGCTTGTAAAATAGTAAGCCTAACAACCCCTTAATATAAGAGTAAATAGTCATTAGCACTAACCTTCCGGTATCGAAGTAGGGAACTTTACAATACTTGATAAGTAAGCTTTCGGAACTTTTGCAACAAAAACCCGAGAATCTTCTTGATGGTCATTCCCTGTCAACCATGAACTAATAACTGCGTAAACTAGTAAACTAGTGACTCAATCTTTAAAAACCATATAGGATAAAAAAATCGAAATTTTAGAAAATGCCAAGAACAAACACACACTTGACACAGCTATAGAAGCAGGAAAATGGTATACACATCAATTACCAAAACAAAAGGTATATATACACATATCTAAACTCTTCATCTTTAAATTGCAACATCACCAAAGCAGTCTAAACAAAAATAAAATGAAACTCTAATGCAAATCTATTAATTATTAAGGAATCACAACTTCAATGATCCAAACTTGATGATAGACTTTTAAAAACTTAAGAAGTTCTGAAAGTAGATATTACCTGAAAAACATGAATCATATACAGTACAGAAATCCTCTCTATCTCTCTCCTGATCATCAGTGTCTTGATCCCTTATCCTCACCTTTGGATACACTGCAGAAAACACACAGACAAACCAAAACCCAAATTTGATAAGCAAAAACAAGAATGAATCAGTACAGATTTAACAACTTCAGATCAAGAAAAAAAAAAACTCACTTACTTGTTATCTCTCCGGTCTGAATCTCCAAAGGAAGTTAATGGAAATGGTAGGGCTATATAGAGTTGGAAAGTGTAGAAAACAGAACCTTAAAAAACACTTAAACCGAACATGGTCGTTTGGAGTTTGGACTAGAAAGGAAGCAAAGCTATGTCAGTATTCTTTGTAGCCAAAGACACAATCATGATTTCAATATACAGAACTGTGAACTTCAAAATCATTCAAGAACCGTGAAATCCGATTTTTCTTTTGGAATCATTTTTTAAGGAAAATTTGACACCTTTACTGGGATTCTCTGCTTGTTAAAATGAAAAAGAATAAACAAAAGTGCCAGAATTATTGGAATTGAAAAAAGACCAACTTGAAGAGGCCTCCAACTTGGAACAGTCAACGTTTAGCGTCGGTTCTCTTTTGTGCCCTTCTCTCCCGCGGTCTTTTTGTTTCTTTGTTGTGTTGTTGCCTTTTGAGGTTGTCTAGGGTTTAATTGAAAATGTATTACACTCGGCTATCTATACTTTCTGCCTTATATTATTATAATATAGCCTAAAATAAATATTTAATTTTCTAAAAATGTTAGTTGCATCAAAAAGTTGAATGTTAAAAAATCGGACCTGTAAATTAAATAAGTCGACTTGATCGGTTTTAATAAAATCAATTGGATTTTTATAAAATCCAACCAGATTGTATCCATAAAAATACTTGTATTGCCCCAAGGGGTAGCCGAGTTGGTTGAGCATGGCATTCTTATAACCAAAAGGTCATGAGTTCGAGTCCCTCTGCATACGCTTTCTCGGCTGAGCCTGTCACCTTGTGTGGTTTACCTTCTGGCGTTGGTTTGCAGGCTATCGCGTCAGACTGAGGGTTTACCCTGTGCGCACTCATTGCACTCTGAGTACCGGCTGCGGGTTCCCTCCTTTATAAAAATACTTGTATTAAAGAAGCAAGTACATTTAATCCAATTTAATAGAATAAATTTGATTTGGATTTTAAAAAAACTAACCGAATTTAATATCTAAAAAAACCCGATATTAAAAAAACTAAACAACCAACCGAAAAATCAAATATTAAATATTTTTATATAAAATTAAATATTTTATTAATTTTGAAGTTGTAATTAAAATATAATTATTAACATATTTACAATAATTTCTTATAAAGTAATAAAAGTGATTTATAGATATAAATAATTAAAAAAAGTTTATTAGGTTAAAATTCGCTAGTGTTTTGATAATAGAAAGCGAATGAAATCAATATTTTTTTTATTGAGTACATCTTTTGTTTTAAAGGGTTGTATATAAATAAGTTCAAGGTTGTTACAGAAGTAGTGAGAATTATTCACACACTGTAAATCTTATCTACAAAAAGAGATATTTTAACATGAATTTGGTTTGAATCAAAACGAATGTGTTTTAATAAAGCACAAGTGTATGGACTCTTATTGTAACGAGTTGGGTCATGGATTAATGTATAGAGTCAACTCTTCAATTAAACCATGGGTCAGGTTTAGATCTATTATATAAAAACAAGTCTTTTATTGAGACAATTAGTCTCTTGTTGTTTCTGTCTTCACCATACCATAGATTACGGTTTCTCACTTCCCCGCAGACGAAGGGTTGCCATGGCCAACCCGAGTTGTCTCTGAGAAACAGAAAGCGACTGTGGGAGATTGGTTTTGTCAATATATCAACTATTTGATCATGAGATGGGACGTGTTTGATATCAAGCTTGGCTTGGAGTACCTGATCGCGAACGAAATGGATGTCCAGCTCGATGTGCTTAGTTCTAGAATGAAAAACCAGATTCGAAGCAAGCGAACTGGCTCAAAGGTTATCACACCAAATGATTGGAGGTCGGAGAGAAAATTTTTTAATTCATGAATAACAGTACAAAGCCTGGTGAGTTCAACTGATAGAATTTACAAGAGCACGGTATTCGGACTCAGTACTCGATCGAGCAACCACTTGCTGTTATTTTAGGACCATGAAACAAGAGTATCACCGAAGTAGACAGAGTACCCACCCACGGACCGTCTATCATCAGGAGAAGAGGCCCAATCAACATCAGTGAAACTACTAAGTTGAAGATTAAGGTTTGGTTTTATATGAAGACCAAGTGTCAGGCTTCCAGATAAGTACCTCGTCACTCTTTTCATTGCTTTTAGATGAGTATTAGTTAGATTATGTTGAAACTGACTAAGCTCGTTTACAGCAAACGCTATATCATTTCTTGTGTGAAGTAGATAATGTATAGATCCTAACAAACTGCGATATTTCTTTGGTTGCAGGAGATGAGTAACATCGGTAAGAGAGATGGCATGAGAGACACGTATTAGAGTGATACAAGAATTAGTTGAGGTAATTCATTCACTCACTAGTAGATTTTAAATGTATACTTGTTGTGTTAGGTGGAACCCATTGGAGTTTATGGTAACCTCAATACCTAAGAAAGAATATAGATTTTCAAGGTTTTTAGCGCATACATTAGGTTCAATTTCTTGATAACAACCTGTAGATAGTTTTTTTTTCCGGAGGGAACCCGCAGCCGCTACTAAGAGTGAAATGAGTGCGCACAGGGTAAACCCTCAGTCTGACGTGATAGCCTGCAAACCAACGCTAGAAGGTAAACCACACAAGGTGACAGGCTCAGCCGAGAAAGCGTATGTAGAAGGACTCGAACTTATGACCTTTGGTCACAAGCATGACCTTTGGTCACAAGCGTATGTAGATAGTTATGATCATTGTCAGTGATGATAATATTATCCACATAAACTAGGATAATCACAATAAACTGCTTGGACATAATAAAAAAATATAGAGTTGTCATCTTTGGAATTTGTAAAGCCCCATATAGTTAGAATGTCCCGTAATTTAGAATACAAAGCTCTTGGGGCTTGTTTGAGGCCATATAAGGCTTTGTTTAGTTTGGAGACATGAGACACGTGTCTGGAACGCATAAAACCTTCAGCCTGAGTTATGTATAGATCCTCAGTGACTTCTCCATTAGGAAAAGCATTATTGATGTCTAATTGTCTAATTGGCCAGTCTTTTAAAATTGTTAAGGTTAAAAGCAGTCTAATTATAGAGGGTTTAATCACAGGACTAAAATTTTATGTGAAGTCAACCGCTGGTGTTTTATGAAACCCCTTTGCCATTAACCTTGCTTTGTATCTCTAAATAGACCCATCAAAGTTATATTTAACTCTATAGACCCATTTACACGCAACAACATTCATGTTGGACCTATATGGAACAAGTGTCCAAGTGTTGCTCATTATAAGAGCAGCATGTTTTGTCTTCATAGCCTGAACCCACTTAGGATTTTTTATAAAAACATAAAAGCTAGTAGATTCTAGTATGATTACTGAGTGAGCATTAGTTAGGCCAATATATGGTTGTTTAGGCTTATTTATACATGTTTAGCTCTGGTGATCATACCGTGTGTGTTAGATGTTTGTATGATTTGTAGGATGTGTGGTAAGCTTAAATCAATGATCAAGTCAGATGTGTTTTGTATAACTTGTAAATGTGTGTTAGAAAGATTCGGAGATGTGTTTGATGATGTGGATTGGCAATCAAATGATGTTGAGCTAGGTAGTTGTTAAGTGTAAGAATAGATTGATATGTTTTGTGACTGAGTTTTTGTGTTGTTTGTTGAACTTGATCCATAGGTAGCAGTGCCTCATTAGAGACATGGGTTGGTCATGCATCAGAAGTATCACTAGTAGATGTAGATAATTAAAAAAACATAGGTAGCCGGTCAATAATACTTCTTATCTCAGAAAATTTTATGTTTGAAAAACCTTTAGACCATGGAAACTATTTTTCATTAAAAACCATATTTCTTGACAATGTATAACCTTTTGGTAGAATTCAAACATTTATACCCGTTATGAGTGTCAATGTAGCCTAGGAAAACACATTTGGTTGAATAAAACTGAAATATACGAGTTTGGTATGGTCTTAGGCATGGAAAAACATGAACATCCAAAAACCTTTAGGTAAGAATAATCTATTTTTGTGTCAAAAATATTTTCAAAAGGTGAAGAATTGTTTAAAACACCAGTAGGAATTCTATTTATTAGATAAGTAGTAGTCAGAAAGGCTTCTGGCAAAAAATAGTAGGATAAAGAGGCTTGAGTTAAAAGTGTTGGACCTGTTTCAACAACATGTCTATGCTTTCTCTCACCTCTGCCATTATGGACAGAGGTGTGAGGACAAGACGTGTGAAGTTGGATTCCACACTCTTTTGCTAAAGGAGCAAAATATTGAAATTCTCATCCCTAGTCAGATTGAAACCTTTATAATCTTTATCCCAACCTGATTTTCAACAAAAACTTTAATGTATTGAAAGGTTTTTGAAATATCGCTTTTGTGTTTGATAGGATATAACCAGGTGACATCGGTGTAATCATCAACTAATATAATATAGATTTTGAAACCATATTTACATAAAACAAGGGTTGGTCCCTACAAATCTAAGTGTATTAAGTTTAGAATATATGAAGATTGTTTGTCAGATCTAACATAAGGAAAATTATGTGATTTACCATACTAACATGAGTCACAGAACATTGTATTGATAGTTTGAAAAGATTGATTACATTACTTGAGAATTAAGGACAATATTCTATGAAAAGGGTGGCATAGACGCATATGTCAGTCTTCTTCAATAGATACAACATCTTTAAACAACATAATTTTATCCTTATGAAAACTAGGAAAACTTAAAGTGTTAAAAGAAAGACTTGAACCCAATTTACTGGAATGATCTACATGTACTGCATCTTCCAAATTGTAAAGACCATGCATAGTTGTCCCTGTGAGTAGAATTGTTCATGTGACGTTGTCCTTAACAAAACAACCATTAGCATGAAATTCAACAAAAATAGGATTATATAAAATAAGTTGATGAACATATAGAAATGTTTAGTTGATGTTTGGTGCATGAAGGATATTTCTTAGTGTTAGAGTGTTGTTATCAAGAGTTTTAATGGTAGACGTGCCTAAGTGATCTATGTTTAGTTTGTGACCACAATTATAGTATTCTTACCAGAGTACTCTTCTTTCTGCTTCAACATGTTCAGGGATCATGTAACATGATAAGTTTCCCCACTGTCTAGATATCATGCATCATTTGTGTGTGAGTCTGTATTTGAGCCTTGTGTTCTAATAAAAGCAGTTAGTTCAGTGTCAACCTCGTTTTGACTGTATTTTAGATTGTCTATCACTGTCAAATCTTCCCTGTAGTAGCAGTAAGCACCCATGTATCCATACCTACCACAAACTTGACATGTGAGTTTGTTAGGGGTGGTGTATCTACCACCTATACCTCATCTGTAAGAGTTTCTTCCTCTGAATTTATTAGATTTGCCTTGAAAACCTCTGAATCTAAAATTATTTTACCCTTTGTAATTGTTATTGTAGCTATTGATAGGTTTGTTATTAGAAATTTTGTCTTTGTTATAGGTGTGATTTACAAAAACAAAGTTGAGACTAGTAACACCAATGCTTAGCTAATTCAACTGATCAAGTCTACTCTCATATGTGAGTATAGTGGATTGTAAATCAATCTTATTGGTTACATCTCTCTCTGTTATACTGATTGTGATAGGGTTGTACTCCGCATCTAAATCATTTATTATGTGTGAAACCAAATTATCCAAAGGCAAAGGAGACACAGCTAGACTAAGATTATCATCTAGACTTTTTATAGTATCTATATAATCCTCCATGGAACCATTTTTCTTCATAGTTCTTTAAAATTCAGATCAAAGATAGTTCAACCTAGACATACTTTATGTTCCAGACAATCTAGTCACAGAATCCCACAGTTCTTTTATTGTGTTAGCCTTCATCAATTGAGGGGCAATTCTAATAGTCATAGTACTATATAACTAGCCCGGTAGTATCTAGTCTTTGCCTAGCCAAGTTACATAATCATAATTTTTAACAGCATTTCCATTAGAGTCAGTTACTAACTTAGGATGACAAGACTCATCACCTGTGATGAAATCACCAAGCTTGTTGCCTCGAATGACTGTCAATACCATAGTTTTCTACAATAAATAGTTATTTGTGTCTAACTTCACTAAATTAAAGGCATTCATCTGATTTTTCTTCAGATCACCAATGTTTTGAGAATGTTGTTGTTGAAGGTGGAATTTGTCTCGTATGTAAAGGGTGAATCTTAGATAGTCATTGAAGGTAAAGTTTCTGATACCAAGTTAAAGTTTAAGAGTATTTTGATAATGGAGATTGAATGAAATCAGTATATTTTGATTCACTACAATTTCTGTTTTACAGGACTGTACATATTGAGAAGCTCAGAGTTGTTACAGAGGTAGTGGGAATGATTCACAAGCTATAAATCTTATCTCCAAGGTTTTGATTCTAACATAATTTGCTTAGAACCAAAACGAATGCGTTTTAATAAGGAATAAGTGTGTCAACTTTTATTGTATTGAGTTGGGTCATAGAGTAATAATGTATAGGGCAAGTCTTTAATTAAACCATGGGTCGGGTTTAGATCCAATATATAAAAAAACAAGTCTTTAGTGAGACAAACAGTTTCGTGTTGTTTTTGTTTTGAGAGTATATTAAGGTTTCTCACTTTTACTATTTAATGTCAAATCATTTATTACGTTTAATATCTATTTTTTTTTATATACTCGCATTAATTCTTTTTTATAAAATAATATTTTATTTGTTTAACTATATTTTTATTTCAATCACTTTTATGTTTTTTTACACCTACCACGATCAATAAATCATCGTCGTGGTGGATTGAAATTAATAACTCGTTTTCTTAAAAATATTATCCTTATTTATTTTATTGACGATTGACAAAAAAAATCAAAACATTAATTATATATATTATTTTCATAACATTAGAAGCTTTCTTTATTTGTTTACTAAAAATAAATCTCCTCTTTCCATTTTAATTTTTCATTTGCATTAGTTTTTCTCATTCTAATTATTGTTATTCTAAAGTGTAATCCTTTTGTGTTTTTATTAGACAGGTTGAAAATAAAAGAAAATAATGCAATCGCCTAAAAAATATAACATCGGTGGATTCTGATTTTAAAATTTGCCATAATTTAAAACTTGTTTAAAAAGAATACGAGAATGTAATAATAAAATCAAGATTTACTAAGTTTGAGATTTTGAGTTTTAAAACCAAAGTTATAATAATATGAGAACCATCAACTTTTTTGTTTCGTGAATAAAAAATATTTGGGTTATAACGATACGTAAGTACGAAACGGTTTGTGATAATACATGCTTTTTATTTTAAAAAAATACTTATATTTGAAAAATATGTATTTTTCTTTTGAAAAATAACTTTTCAAGACTTACGAAAATAATGTATTTATTTGTGATAATATTTCCTCGTAAAAAAATACATTTTTACTTGTGAATTACATAATGTTCAAAGACTTGCGAAAATTAGTTGTCTTTTACTTGTGTAATTATTATTTGTGAAAAAATAGGAACTTTTACTTGTGAAAATCATGTTCAAAACTTGCGAAAATGAATGTATTTTACTTGTGAAATACTTTTTATGAAAAAAATAGACATGTTAATTGTGAAAAACATGTTATTCCAGACTTGCAAAAATTAGCTGGTTTTTACTTGCAAAACTATTACTCGTCAAAAAACATGATATTTAAAACTTGTGAAAATAGTAAAAATATGTTGTTCAAGACTTGCGACAATTAATTATTTTTTACTTTGTGAAACTATTACTTACAAAAAAATAGACATTTTTACTTATGAAATAAACATATTTTTTAAGATTTACGGAAATGAGTGTATTTTACTTGCGGAATTATTTACATGTGGAACTATTTGTGAACAATATTTTGTCTAAAACTTGAAAAAATGACTGTATTTAACTTGTACAAATACTTACTTGTCAAAAAATAGAATGATCATGACTTATAAAAATAAATGTATTTTAATTGCAAAAATATGTTACAAGGACTTGTGAAACTCGTTACAAAAAAGACTTGTAAAACTCAACACTCGTGAAGAACAAAAAATGGTTACAAGTACAAAAATAGTTTATAAAACTTGTAAAAATAGACTACAAAACTTACAAAAACTAGTTAGAAAGATTTGTAAAAATCAACACTTGTGAAAAAAAATGGTTAAAATGACTTGCAAAAGTAGGTTAAGTGATATTTTAAAAATAGATTACAAAGACTTGCAAATTTAGTTACAATGGCTAGCGAAAATATGTTTACAAAATCTTACAAAAACGGTTATATAAACTTGCAAATATTAGCTTGAAAAAAAAAATCAAAACATATTGTTTCGCAAAAAAAAACAGAGTATGAGTGTTTTCACATATATATTTTTCGAATTAAGGTTATAAAGATATAGAGTTCTAAAATTTGAATACAACAAATGCAGAAATTAATTCTAGTATTTGAAGTAGAGGCTCGTGTTTGTGATGTGTTCTGTTTTTTATTTATAAAAGAATTTTTGGAAACAATTGTGTTACACGCACCTATGGGTGACTTAGATACATATTGGTAACCTAGGTATTATGTATACTAAATGGTAATTAGAATTTTGGTCGGGTATTTATTAGTAACTCATTTTTTTAATATATAAATATATTTTTCCTTTCAAATTTTTTGAAACCAATAAAAGCCATTGGAACTTAAAATCAAAACCGAAAAAACCAAAATTTAATATTACTAAATCATTTTTTATAAACCAAATAATTTCGGTTTAATTTTTTTTTAAAACAATCGGACCTGTCGAATCTCACATTTACCTACCATTTGAGTGTTGATATGGTTCTCAATATTTTTATTATTTCACTTATTTGGAAAAATATTATTTTATTACTTTTATGAGAAAAATCTATGATAAGGATTACCATTTTTGCTATTAGTGGTGTTTTTTTTCTTCACCTAAATTTATATGGGAAATGACATACTAAGTACCTTTTGGCCAAACCTATTACTATCTAGTACCTAAAAATGGGGTTAATGCTCACTTAATACCCATCTCATTAAACATATCCACTTCTAATATCTTTTTTTTTAATACCATAACTACCCTTAACCTAGTATATAAGCCTTATTTTTAGAATTAATGAGTACTTTCAGCCATCAACAATTTTGAATTTTGAATTTTGAACCAGCCTGCACTCTCTCTCTCTTAACCCTCCCAAAACACCAGAACCACCGAGCCACCAGAAAACATCAACCAGATCGTCAAAACTAAAAGGCCTCTTCTAGGTATTTGCTTCATATAAGGATTATCATCTGTACCCCGATTCTCTCTCTCATCCATGAATGGTCCAGTGAAACCCGAACTTCTTGAAACTCCGAGACTACCTGCTCCGACGACAGCCGTCGAGGACGACACATTTTTTAAGCAGATCGTCCCTATGATTCATCTAAGAAGCAGTAGTGAGTCCGACTCGAGTGATGACTCGTCCGACGACTCCGACGGAGGTACCAAACTTGGCTTTTTTAGTGGAAGAAGAGTGAAGAGAGTTCGGGGTTCGCCTGATGGTTCGTGTTTGAAGAAAAAGAAGAAGAAACCCAAGGATGATTTTGGAGTGGTGTTGCCACTCGGATTTCTCGAGTCTCTTCTGGCGGAGGAGCCAGTTCCTGAGTTTCACGCTCCGTCGTCAAGGCCATCGGTGGAAACGGTGGCGGAACTGCCGTCGATGAGAGGTTGTAAGCAGTTCTAGAAAGCTGGGGATTATGAGGGGATCTCTACAAGGGATCGAAGCTTCGCTACAGGTAATGCATTTTACTTTTGCTATGAAATTTGGAGATACAGTTTAGTATAGAAGAAAGAATTGAGAAATGTTCATTTAGGACGAGGTAAATTTTAGTCATGGTGTGCATGATTAATGCTGCAGCGATTAGGTAGTACGTAATCATTTCAGATCTTAGTATGCATTAAAGAGGTCTAATCTCCATGAGTGAAGCTCTGTTGAAGTTCACGATTACCCCCGAATTGGTACGGCCGGCCCGTAGCTAATGGTATCTGGGCAGGGGATGTAGACAATTCCTTTGGTGCATATACTCCATGTAGCTAATGGTTATTTTGTTCTTGTTGCGGATTTCAACTCAAAATGTCTCGCAGGTGAGCATCGTCATGGAGCAGATGATGCATTTACTTCATTACTGCGGTTTACCTTTGGAGGATGTTGATTTTATTAACTCTGATAGATATAAAGAACACGTTGCTAGATATGAAGAACACCTTGCTAGATATGAAGGGACACATTTCTAGACAGATGCAGTATCAACTCAAAACATATACAATGTTATAGACATTGCTATATATGAAGGAAGACATTGCTAGTCTCTAATACCCTAACAGGAGCATACTAATATATTGACATTGCTAGTCTAGTAATAGGAGGGCATGTGATGCTCCGTTCTGAACTTGTGTTCCCGATTTTTTAGTAACATTTTGATTTTCATAGATAAGTACTCCTTATCTTTCGACTTATATTTTTGTATATTGTTAACATTGATATGTACCATGTCTATTTCATTGGATGATTCTTATCGTTTATAATGTCTAAATTGATAGATACGCTGAGATTACAACGCTAGATACTCGTTATCTATTTGCAAGACATTGCTAGATATGTGAATTATAGTCTGATAGATACGGAACATCTGCATTCATAGATACTTGAGTATAAATCTGATAGATACGATATATTGACATTGCTAGATACGTGAACAATAGTCTGATAGACATGAAACATCTGCATTGATAGATACTTGAGTATAAATCTGATAGATACGATATATTGACATTGCTAGATACGTGAACAATAGTCTGATAGACACGATATATAACATTGATAGATCCTGGAGTATACATCTGATAGATACAGCAATTTATGTATGCGATTTTAATATTCACATCCATCTGATAGCTTAGTTATATTTAGTTTGGTAGGTACTTTAGATTCTCCCCTTAGTGTTTCATCTCAGAATTTACTAGAGGTTGCGATTCACGACTACTATAGCCTGGTAGATTGAAGATAGATATATGACATCGATATTGCTATATACGTTGTGTTGTGGTTGCGATTGGCATTGATTAATTTGATGGATACTTGAGTATAAGTCTGATAGATATGAAATATAGACATTGCTAGATGCAGCACTATATATTTTCTAGATACGACATATAGACATTGCTAGATACGTGAGTCTAAGTCTGATAGATACGACATATAGACATTGCTAGATACGTGATTAATAGTCCGATAGATACGAAATATATGCATGGCTAGATACTTGATTATAAATCCGATAGATATGACACATAGACATTGCTAGATACGTGGTTTTGTGGTTGCAATTGCGGTTAATTTATTTCAGTCGTTAAGTTTGATTTACATTCCAGTTACTAGAAGTTCCTATCAACCATATCCAACATTGCTAGATACAACAAATTTTGTCTGCGATTTTAAGGTTTACTTAGTTTTGATAGATTAGTTATAACTAAATTGCGATTGTGAATCCAAACTGCCATTACAACTGCTTCACTCAACTGCTTACTATCAATGTTAACTTGTAGTATTCAAATCTTAACCAAAAAGTTTAAGATAAAACTACACAAATACTAATAAAACCATAACATTAATAGAACATCAGTCAATGCATTACATCTTCCAAATACACCAACCCTCTCTAAAAAACAAACTGCTCAGAGGGTTGGGGAAAGTTATAAGTCCATCGAAGCATAAAAAAACATTACAAACAACAACAAAAAAACATAATAAAAGGAAACTACATGAACTTATTTAAGCCTAATCAGAATCCTCTGGATGACATATGGACATTGATAGATACTCGATAATAAGTCTGATAGATATGTAATACAGACATTGCTAGATACAACACTTTGTAGTTGCTATATACGACATATGGAGATTGATAGATACTCGATAATAAGTCTGATAGATATGTAATACAGACATTGCTAGATAGTTGATTATAAGTCTGATAGATAAGACGCATAGACATTGGTAGATATGCGAATACTAGTCTGATAGATACTTATCAACTGTAGTCACCTGACTCAGGCAGAAAATAACTCAATTTCCACTCTCTCTCTCTCTCTCTTCACTGCTTACATGTCATATCACTAAACCCCAAACCTAAAACCTCATAATCAGTACTACTTGAAGATACTTATAGTCTAGACCCCAGAATAATATGTACAGTAAGACAAGTATCAGGGGTGCTGACAACTATATAGATCAGCCACACCAAATCGACGGTAGAAATTCTAGTTTTCATACCAATAACAGCCTACACATACACACGCCGATACTAACCAGCCATGTCTAACTACATTGCGATGAGACGCGATGTCAAGCTCACAACTGCCTTTCAACACCAGAAACTAACACTGACATACAACTGTAAAACGTCGCCGGAGAATGGAGAACTGTCCAATACATTACTCAAGTACAGTGACTACTCCGGCGACGTCAGTCAACTCTGCTTATGAACACAATCATGGAAATTTAAACGTACGGCGAAAACAAAAAACAGAGAAACTTAGTCCAAAGTCTAGCGAAAACAGAAACAGAAACAATGACGTCGAATGTACCTTCTCTAAAATAACGACGCCGGTGGCTGGTCGACGGCTGCCTTCCCAAGGTCGTGATCGGTTTCGCAGTGAGTGTTACCGTCGCCGGGACGTTTATGATCGTCGGAATGGTTACTGCTCGACGGAACGGATGAAACTCGACGGAACAGTTACTGCTCCTTGGGTTCAAGGTTGGCTTTACCTTCTCCAAAATAACGACGTCGGTGGCTGGTCGACGGCTGCCTTCCCAAGGTCGCGATCGGTTTCGCAGTGAATGGTACCATCGCCGGGACGTTTATGATCGTCGGAATGGTTACTGCTCGACGGAACGGATAAAACTCGACGGAACAGTTACTGCTCTTTGGGTTCAAGGTTGGCTTTTGGGTTCGCTCTAGTTTTTTTTGTTTCTCTCTCCTCAAATTTAGAAATGTGAAAGTGGGGGAATTGGAACCTAAAAGTCAGATTAGAAGGTGCAAAAAAGTAGGTTTCAACCAAACAACCCTTTTTATACCCTAGAGGGTCTAATTGTCCAAAATATAGCTCTAGGTATTTTATGAAACTAGTCCAAAAACGGGTACCATTTTGGTATTTGATAGTTGAGTATGTATTTAGGGGTACTTTCCTCAAATTATATTTGTACAATTGTTTTGTATATTTTCAAATCTCTAAAAAAGTAAAATTTCAACATACCTTTCTTTTTCATATCTAAATTGTAATACGTTATGATAATGATTTTGAGGCATTCTCATCAAAAAAAATTTAAACATTATGTGTTTTTCGTTAGATGTATATTCAATTTTTAAGTTTTAGGTTTTAAGTTTAGAAGTACCAAAAAATCAAATTTTCTTTCGTTGTCTGGTTGTGTGTGAAATTTTATATTTTGATGAAAACAATATTTGTTTGAATAGTACTTCTAATAAGTATGATTCGTTTTTCTTTAGATATGAATATTCTTACGATTCGTATGAATTTTTATATTGTCTTCACATAAATCTTGTGAATATGATGCATATTTTTGTATGATTATGCAAATATGGTACACCGATTTCACATATCTTTTGAGATAATGATTTTAATTAATTTATAACAATACAAAGTGTTTATGTTTTGATTTGGTATCGTATAATTTTTAGGGAATAAAAATAGATAGAATAGTATATAGTAAACAGGTTATAAACTAAGGCCAAATTTAGTTTTTCAAGTGGTGAAAAAAAATGTTTTTTTAAACAAAATATATAAGAAAATGAGATAATTTATATTTTTGCTAGAAAGTCTATACATAGTGTTTTTAGTTAATCTCTCATATTTCTCTTATATTCCTTTATAATCATTAAATCATCTCTAAAAATCATCTTCAAATAATTTTTTCTTCTTAAATTGAATTCACAACTATGTTAATCCAATAATTCAAGTTCTTTTGGTATAAATTTTATGGGTTTAAAGTTTTAATATTATTTGTTATTTATGTTTGGAATGTGGAAATTTCAAAAATTTATTTTTATATTTTTAGTTGTTTTTATTTGATTCGTAAATTGTATATTGTTGGTAAGAAATAGATCTATGATTTGATAGAATGAATTGAACTTTAATGATATTTTAGGGTATACTGTATTTTTTTGTTTTTTTTCCAAGTTGACACTAAAGATTCGCACAACATGACGGATCTTTTATTTTTTTATAAGTTGACAATGTCGTGTTTGCATAAGATGTACAGTATGGATGAAATTTATTGTATTTTCTATGTAAATGCAGTGCTAATGTCTCTCTGTGTACAAATAAGCTAACTAATTTTGCACACGTTGTGCGGAACCTTTAAACATATTTGCACAAATATGAAAAAATCTCATGTTTTTTTATTTGATTAGATATTGTTATGTGATAGTTTTGTATTGGTTTAGATTTGTTGATTCATATAATAATAAATAATTTTTATTTTATGATTTTAATTTTGAATCCGGGTGAAAAATTATTTGTTAAAACATGTCCAACCAAATATTTATATATTTTGACAGATTGTGTAAAAATAGTACTCGTGAAGTTGTTGAGCTTGAGTCACAACATTTAGTCGTTGACGGTGAAACATCGCACAATTTGTTTTCTTGTTTGTGTCGTGTTCACAAACGTGTTTTTATAAGAGATGTATTCGGTGAAAAGTCATATTTCTTCCATTATCGTATCCGAAAATATGAAGGGTATCGAGCAATGTTTCTCATTCTAGTTCTTAAGAACTGGTACCGAAATATATTACATGTTTTGAAAAAATACTATCTTATGTCCCTTGTTTGTACACACAATATATAATTTATTCCAAAAGAATGTGATTTTAATTAAATTATTTTTTTGAATTAATGCATACTGTGATATATATGAATGATATGTTCGAACCAAGTAGTGTTAACTAAGTTTTTTAAATTAATTTGTTATATTAGTTGGTTTTATTAATTGGTTTATGTTATATATGATGAGGTCAGATTTATTTGATACTGACCATTGTATATATCTGAGGGACAGTTCGGACATATCCAGTACCATGCCCCACCGAACGGTATGACCAAGTGGAACATGACTCAGCTGGTTGCTAGTCATTTCATCTCTTGGGCTAATGAGGTTTTAGACTTAACCCAAGCCCATGATCCGGGTCGAAAGGCCCATGGTTCATTAAATGAGTATAAATATCCCAACTACTTTCATTAATAGGGGTGATAAGAATTTATTGGTAGCACATGCCTCTCTTATCTCTCTACGTTTTACACTAAATATTAAATTCCCAATATATCCTTTAACCAGAAATAATCCACACCAAATTGGTGACTAAAGTGGGAGGTGACGGTGCCTGAATTACGAATTCAAAACCAGTAATAAAAAACCATTTCGGATGGATCTGAATGCACAGAATACTCCATCTCTAGAGGTGGAAGGAACAAAATAAAATAATGAATACACTATTGAGGAGCGTGATAAATTGAGGGCTGAGTTTGAGGCGTTGAGAGCGTTAAAACAATCAGAAAAAGAAGTTAAGGAAAAATTTGGTGCATCAACGCTCCATCATACTGATAATCCTGGAGAAAATGAGCAGTCTCTGAAAAATCATCTCAGGTCCAAGAAAACACATCGATCCAAACGCATGGAAAGCTCCACGTTGGAATCCTCTAGCAGTTTCTCTAATGGTGCGGAGCTTGAAGATTCAGTCTCATCTAACAACGATGAATGGCAATTAAAGAAGAAAATAAGGCTGCCCAATAAGTATTCAAGGAAGAGGGACAGTCATGGCCGACTCAAAAAGTATCAAGAGAAAACGAAGGGTTCAGCTGATTAGCATACTGATCGTTTGCTGATTGATCTCTTTGCTTTCCAATCCGAACCATGTATTTTTGCTACTCTGAATGAGGATACCGTCTTTAATCGCAGCCAAATTTGAAGACAATCACCTTTATCTTCAAAAATACTCTCCGGACATCTTCTTAAAATATTTGATAGCTCTAAGATGGAGAAGTACGATGGGAGTAAAGATCCGGACAATCACCTTGAGCAATTCAAGAACTTCACAATAAATTTTAACGATGATGACAGGCTTCTGTGTATGGATTTCTCTCAAATTTTTAAGGAGAGTGGTCTTAAGTGGTATAACAGTCTCCTTCAGGGATCTATAAAAAAAATTGATATCTTTTGGGTTGCTTTCCTAAGATAATTTGTTGGAAGCAAAGAGCTGAAATGTAATGGTGATACCATTATTTATTGTGCTCAAAATCCAAACGAGTCATTAAAAGAATACATTAAAAGGTTTATAAATACAAAGAATTGGTTGGCCGATTGCTTTGATCAAGTGGCAATTTCCTCTCTTAGGCATAGGTTGAATCCGGGTAACTTGGTTGATTCTGTGACCTCGAAAAAAAACTGTGACCTTTGGAGGGTTGTTGAATCAAGTTAGGAAATAAATAATGTTGAAGAAACTAAGAAGTCTATAGTAACTCGCCAGATCAGATCCACAAGTACAATATCGACACCTCAAACAACTAATCAGCCGGTTACAGTAAGAAACTGGACAGGGATCTTAACGGCCCATACAGAATCAGTACAATTAGAACCAGAACCAGCAAGTGAGAAATAAAATGTGACCTTGGGTTCAACTAGGATGGTTTGCTGAGTTGGGAGAAAGTATGGCTACGATATATGACAAAACTAAAAATGAAGCACACTTTAGAAAGCAAGTTTCATTACGGTCTCCTAGAGAAAACCGGAGTACCGGTTTATGAAAATATCATAATGACATTGGGCATGATACCTATGACTGCATAGCTTTGAAACAAGAGGTGCAGAACCTCATTGAAATGGGTAAATTGGGGCGTATATTAAAAAACAAGGGGGGAGCAAACCGTATAATACACCATCCAGTTGTGATACTCCCCGAAATACACCTTCGGTTCTTCCTAGAACGTCTATACATGAAGATACTATGGTGATTATTGAAAGATTTGATGTGGATTTTAAGTACTTAGATCCTGATCGAACTTGGAATCATGTATGGGTGATAATGGACAAGACTGCTACTGTTTCTAGTCTGGTCAAACTTTTCTTGACCAAAACAGGGTTGATTGTGATTGCACCTTCTAGTTCTTCAAGAAAGAGGCATGTCAACAGCTTAACCATCCAATTGGATGGGATGATGTCTACAAATCTATACCAAACTCCAGCTCCTTTCATAGTTTTTATGATGATGACCTAAGAGATATTGCAGGACCTCACGAAGACGTTGTGGTGATAGGGGCATCAATAGGAGGAAATGATATACGTCGAATCATGATTAACACAGGTAGTTCGGAAAACATATTGGTTTTAAGTTCATATAAACAGATGAGAAACCCCTCGATTATTCAATGTTCGAACAAAACTATTATGAGATTCACATGGAGTTCGATAGATGTGATTGGAGAATTCGAGGAAGAAGTATTGTTGGGAAAAGGGCCTTTCAAGAAAAGGGTGAGGGTATTGTTTGTTGTGGTGGACTGCCCAACCTCGTATAATGCGATATTTGAGAGATCTTGGCTCTCCATGATGCATGTTGTGGCCTCAATTGTCCATCAGTACTTAAAATATGTTGTGGGGGGACAAATGGGCGTTGTCTGAAGTAGTCAGAAGGTAGCTAGAGAATGTTATGCAACAACTCTTAATTTCGAAGTCTTTGGAGGCAGTCGAAGTTAACAAAGACTACCACCTATTAGAGCCTTCCATCGATGAGAATGAAATTGATGATCCAAGGGAGGCTCCTGTGTCATAATACCTATAGAAGAAGTTGAAATTTATTTCCTAGCTAAGGGAAAAAATGTTAAAATTGGTACCAAGTTGGCACCAGTTTAAAACAAAGGTTACTCTCTTTTTTGTCAGATTATCTACATGTATTTGCGTGGTGGAATGATGATGTCACCGGAGTGCCTGCTGATGTAATTTTCCATAAATTATCGGTACGGGTTGATGTTGGACCGGTTGTACAAAGAAACAGGTCCTTCTCTAAAGAAAAAGCAAATGTGATCGTCCAAGAAGTTTATCGGTTGACCAATATGAGCCACATCAAAGAATCTCAATACCCATTATGGACTACCAACCCTGTTTTGGTCAAGAAAAAGAATGGTAAGTGGATCATGTGTATTGACTTCACTGATTTTAATAGGGCATGTCCCAAATATCCTTATCATGCTCCTCAGATAGATCAACTAGTGGATTCTACCTTTGGGAACAAGCTATTGTCTTTCATGGATACATTTTTAGGGTACAACCAAATACAAGTAGATCTGAAGGATCAAGATCACACCACTTTTATTACGGATAGAGGACTCCATTGTTACAAAGTGATGCCATTCATATTGAAAAATGTTGGGGCCACCTATCAAAGGTTTGTAAATAAAGCATTTGCTAGTCAAATTGGCAGAAATATGGAAGTTTATATAGATGGCATTATGGTAAGAGCCTTGAAGAAGATGCGCATATATCCGATCTTCAAGAGACGTTTTCTAACTTAGAGGCTGCTAATTTAAAATTAAACCCTGAGAAATGTGTTTTTGGGATCCGATATGGAAAGTTCTTCGGTTATGTTATAAGTGAAAAAGGGGTTCAACCTGATCTGGATCAGCTCAATGCTCTATTAGATATGGACCTTCCTCGGTGGACTAAATAAGTTCAAAGATTAACTGGACGCTTGGCTGCATTGAACAGGTTTATTTCAAGATCATCAGACAAGTGCGCTCCATTTTTCCACGTATTAAGGAATGCCAAAGACTTTAATTGGTCTCTGTAGTCTGATCAGGCATTTCTTGAAATCAAGAAGCAACTGTCTTTACCTAAGACACGATTTAACCTATTCAGGGGAGAAAATTTATATATACTTAACTGTGTTTGAGTATGCAGCAAGTGATGTGCTAGTAAGAGAGGTTGATAATTACCCCCGTCTGGTTTATTATATCAGCAAAAGTCTGTTGGATGCTGAAAGAAAGTATTTACAGCTAGAGAAATTGGTCTTGGCATTGGTAATAACAGCTAGAAAAATAAGACCATACTTCCAAGCTCATTCGATTGTCGCCGATTTTTTTTGAAGACTGTTCTCCAAAAGGCTGATATATCAAGCAGGTAGTGTTCAGTTGAGCTGGGTGATTATGATATTGATTTTGCCCCCCGAACAACAGTCAAGAATCAATCAATGGCTTATTTTCTTGTAGAGTTTCATGCTGATCAACCCCCCCGGGAAAATGCAAGAGAACCAGTCTAAAAAAGAATGGGTGATCCAATTGATGACGGATCTAGTACAATGGGATGTGGGGACGAAATTTGTTTAACTTCTCCTTATGATGATACTATGTATCAAGCTATATGTTTTGGGCTCAAGGCCTTCAACAATGAATCTGAATATGAAGTAGCTATAGCTGGTCTCAGAATAACCCTTATATGTGGGGAAAAAAGAGTCTGATTGATGAGCGACTCCCGGTTACTTATTCATTATGCTTAGGGGAAGTCTGAGGTAAAGAAAGAATAATTGATAAAATATTTGCTCATTTTGCAGAAGGTATTGTGGGCTTACCGAACTACTCCCCGAATTTCTACACAAGAATCCTCTTTTTCTCTCGTTTATGGCATGAATGCAATTACACCCATAGAAGCTACTTTACCATATTTCAGAATCCAGAAAAATTCCGAACAGGAAAATGATATGGTAGTTAGGAATCAGTTGGATTTGATTGAAGAAAGGAGAGTTAAAGCACATTTAATAACATTACACTATCAGGGTTTAATGAGAAGCAGATTTACGTCCAAAGTTAAAAGAAGAGATTTTCAGTTGGGAGACAAAGTCTTGAGAAAAAATTTCTTGCACATTAAAGAGAAACAGTTTGGAAAGCTAGATCCGAACTAGGAAGGTCCTTATGTGGTATGTGAAAAAGTCAAGCCAGGGACATATAAACTTCAAAACAAAGAAAACAGAGCATTGGAGCACCCATGTAACGTTGAACATCTCATATATTTAGAATAATACTTTCTTGTAAATATTTACCTTTTTTATACTTCAATGTACATATTAGAGGGGCATACTCTTTCCTACCCTGGTGGCGCGGTGAGGTTTTAATGAGGTGTCCGGGTTTTCTAATAATATCTTATGCCTTCTTCAAAAGTCTGGTGCAATTTTTTTTATCATAGTATAAGGCAATCAGATAAATTAAATACTCATTAAACACCCCGGATCCCAAATGAAGTATCTTTGAGTTGATCGGATTTGTTAAATACTTGATCACATTTATTAAACACTTGTGGTTGGAGTCATCCAATGCTTATTATACACCTATTTAATAAATCAGAAATATTGAAAATTACTTAGGACATTAACTGTAAGAAGACAATAGAGTTCGTACAAAATAAAAATGCAATATTAAAACTTGATCGGAACGAGTCCAATCCACAATTCACAAAATACCTTGACCATTCAAGGACCTTGGTTCTTAAGACAAGAATTCAAAAAAAACACAACAAAATTCCTTGCCCGTCCAAGGACTTTAGTTTTAAAAACACTACATAACATTAGAACCTTAGGGTTTGTTCCATTTGGTTTCTTCATCACCATCACCTTTCTTGGGACTCTTGAGTTCAACACTTGAACTCTCACCAGTTCCTTCATCAGAATCTTCTCCGCTCAAATAATCATGCTTGTCACCATCCGCCATGGTATGGAAAGGATGCTCCTCGTATGGTACATATCTCCACAAAGGACCTATGGTTCTCTTTGGAAATGTTTCATGGAACAACAAAACCATGTCCGATTTGACCTCATCGTCTCTTTTCTCCAAAGAGTCCACCATTTCGGAAGCATATCTCTCTATCCTTGTAGCTATCTCTTAGGTTTTTTTGCTTACTAAAGAAGCATTCTCATCGATATTCTCCTTGAGACATGTCTCTAGTTTAGTTTTGTCTTTGGATAAAGTTTTGATAGTGCTAGCACTGGCAGTTTGTTGCTCCTTCAGATTTTTTATCTCAATAGAGGCAGAAGTTTCCAGTTCGGAATACTTGGTCTGGAGATCATTTTGAGCACTTTTGGACTGACGCAGTTCGGTAGCCAAGTCCTCTTTCTCATTCTTTAAGTCTTTTATACTTTACTGAGCAGTGGTGATATCATTCTTCAAGCCCTGGTTTTATGTAGATAGGGAAGTTATGGTCGTTGTTTGCTCCCTCACTTACCTTTCGAGGTTAACTATCAGATGAATATAACCCAAGAGGGCATGGCTCAGAGTATCTTGCTCGCTTGATATCTCGTATGACCCACCATTATGGGTTACAGTATTGGCCACACTGGCATGAGGATAAGTCATCGGCATTACTGTGGTCAGCAGTAACAAGATATACTCCACCAACTTGTTCTATGTATGCTTTTTCAACCCATTTACTAAGCACAACATCACCCTTCCAAGTGTAAAAAGTTGTTGTTTTTCCAGTTCCAGGCCGTGCTTGTTGTATCACATCAAAACCTTTGCATAAAGGAACAATTCCTCTTTGTTGAATATTAGATGGCTTCTCAAGTTCTTCAGAGTATAGTTCTGCTAGCAGATTCAAAATACTGCAATCTTCTACTTTTAACTTGTTATTCTTTCTTTTATTTCCCCAACCATCACTCAAAACTCCTCCAGGTTCTATTACAAAACCTAATATTTTATCCATTAAAACACTATTCTTTTCTTCTATCAATTTATTCATAATCTCAAACACAAATGTACCACCTTCTATTTTTCCAATACGACAACATGTATTCACAAAAAACCGAATTAAAGGTTTGATTTTAGAATAATATAATATACCTGGAAGATGCATCTCCACAATAAAAGTTGCTATTTTGCAGTCTTTCTTCAATAAAACTTCTGAAGTGATGTAGTCTGGTGTACTGAAGCCTGAGACAATATCTCGATCTACAAGTTTCTCCTCAATATTAAACCGATCTTCATCATCCTAGTCATCATCATACTCATCGTACACTGGTTTTTCAAAAACCAGCCCAAATACATCTTCAAAAATATTTTCATCATAGACTGGCTTGTCAAAAACGTACTCAGACATAGTTGTAGCTCACAACTAAGATCGACAGCTGGTGCAGTTTGAGCATGAAGCTCCTTAACTGGTGCAGTCATGACAGTATGTACGGGTATGGAAGAGATTCAGTCTTCAGCGCCAGTTTCTGATCAGCCTCCTCTGAAATTAGATTCTTATAACTATCTGGATCAATTACAAACTTGCAGATTCTTCCTCCAATTGTGCAGGTAGACTGGAATCTGTCGTTCTCTATTCTAGCCTTCAAATCAAGAGGTACCCGAAAAATGATTCTTGTACCAAACTTGTGACACGATGGAAATAGAAGAAGAAGCAACGATAGATGAAACCCTAATTCAAGGGTAACATGATGAAACCCTAATCAAAAGGTAACAAAGATTGAAATTTTCAGAGATAAAAATATATTATTCCAAACACTTAAGATAACTTAAAGCATATGCGGCTTTATATAAGAGCTTCTCAAAACCCTAAATTAGAATACAAGGAAATAAAATAAATATTCTAAATTAAAATAAAATAAAATCTTAATATAATTTAATTTAATTTGAATAATATGAGATATTTGAATTAAATAAAATAGAATAAAAAAGGTTTGTGTTTTGACTTTTTGGGCTACATCTCCATTACAGAGAATTTCGAACATAATTAATAAGTTTATTTCAATGTCTAATATATGGAAACCCATGGATTTATATAATAATAGACCATCTAGAATTGGCATAGTTTGAGCTCTTAAAGGGGATTGTTTTCCATACAATCTTTCACTTGAGTAAATTAAATCTCCATTTTGTTTCTAGTTATGATATCACCACTTGATTCACCATTAATCAATCAAGATCCATCATAATTTATTTTTAGTCTATGGAATAATAGGGTTATCCATTTCACAGTTGATATTATCCTAGGTTTCGAAAGATGATGAAAATATCCTAGGTACTGGGGTGTTTTTAGATATCTTGTCCATAATTTGTATTTTATCAAGTTTGAACGATCCAATTTAGGAATAATATACATGATTATATCTATTATAGTTTTGGAAGATGAGAGTTTTATATTGAATTTTGAATTTTTCTTTGCAGACCAGATACACCATATTATTATTGAGGAATAATTGTTCTAATGTGTGTGATTTTGTTTCTTGATTAAAACCAACAACTAATTAGGTGAGTGAGGGTCATGTGTTTGCTAATTAAGATCCCCAAAAGGAATGCGAAGTATTCCCATACTTCATAGGTGATATTAAAGGAAACAAACGCGTGATATATAATTATTGTATTACACCAGTGTTGACATTTAGATGCCAAATTGAATATTTTATTTTGTAATACTAAATCTACATATATTAGACCTTTGAGGATTCTTCAAATATTAGAGGAACATTTCTTTGGAGTTGTGTTATTCCAAAGTTTTTTTGTATAAAATTGAAGTAGTTTTCTTTTCTCATATGATATTCTATGTATCTTTAGGTGGAAAAAAAACCATTAAAAGACATTCCATATGATTGTGTCTTCTTTATCTTGATAAATATTAAATTTTGACATTCAATCAATATCTGTTCAAGTTACTGGTCCTTGAGTTTGCCAAGATTACATGAACCATTTAGCCAATAGTCAAGGACATTTTCTTGATTATACCGCATGTTTCGTTCACTATGAGACAAGGATATTAATGGTAGTGTGTGATATTATTATTTTTAGCCAAATTTAAATTTCACCATTTCCAATTTTCTATAAAATATATATTTTCAGTAGTTTCTCTTGTATTAATTAATCTTTTCCATATTTTTTAGTCTTTAGGTTTATATTGAGATTGGATTGGATGAGATGAAGAATACTATGTTGAATGCATTAATTTTGACCAGAGGGTTTTATGGTTTCTGTAATTTAGTCAGAGCTTGCAAGAAAAAGAGTTTTCGATATCTTTTATCTTTATTATATTTAGATCTTCCTCCTCAAGGTTTATTAAAAGTAGACTATTTGCACCATATTACAGTTTTATTGTTTTTAAACCCCATAGAAACTTATTTAATAAGTTGATGATATTATCTATTACTCATTTTGAAATAAGGAAACTTTGAGCATAATAAATTGAAAGAAGAACTAATTGGATTAGAATAAGTCTTCCTCTAAAGGATAAATATTTGCTATCCCATTCTAATATTTTGTTCCTTATTTTTGTTACGAGTTCATAAATTTTTTTTTGTTAGTATGATGAATTAAGATGCCAAGATATTTGAAATTAAAGAAGATATGTTTGAATCCAGTTAATTTTTCAATTGCAGATATCTTGTTTATGTCCATATAATTTGAAGAAATAAAATTTATTTTATGTTTGTTTATTGACTGTCCTTATATATTTTGATAATCTTCAAGAAATTCAGAGAATTTCTTGACATTATTAATATAGCCATTAATGAAAATTATAATTTCATATGCGAATGCAAGGCATGGTATATCTATTTTGCTTTTAGAGTTGTATTTCATTGAAATATAATTTGAAAGAGTTTTTTAATACCTCTTAAAAGATATTCTTCAGCAATGATAAAGAAACTGGGTGAAATATGATCACCCTGCCTTACATCATTGGTCGATTTGAAATAGACAATTGATGAACTATTCATAATTATTAAAAAATATATATGAATATGTCTTTTTTAATTAGTTCAATGAATTGATTATTAACTCCAAAATATTTCATTATGTTGTAAATAAAATTGAATGATGATGAGTCCAGATTCTGTCACCATGTTTTATGGGAACCGGACAGGGTCAATTCGGACAAAGTCTACTTAACCGGACAGGGGCAGTTCGGACACCATCATCCATTGGGCTGTTCGAACAGAACTAAAGTATTTAAAACCTAATCACTTCTTGACTAAGCTGCCTGTTCCCCTACTTAGAACTCATGGGTCTTTAAACTCGACCCGGGTCCATTAAACACGACCCGAAAGCCCATAAAGCCCAAATATAAGGGTATAAATACCCAACCACCAACATTAAATGAGGATAATGAAAATTAAATACAACCAGGCTGCTTAATTCTCCCTCTACACTCTACCCAAACATTAAATACTCACAAAACTCCACAAAACTCTAAATCGAAATTACAAACTTACCCTCAGACAAAAATAAACCACACCAAATGATACCTTGTCAAATGCTTATGGCATGTCTAGTTTTAGTATTATGTTTTCTCTCCTGATTTTCTTATTGATATCATGTGAAAGTTCTTATGTAATAAGGGTATTATCATGAATGTATGTATTCTCAAGAAAGCCACCATGTACCTCAGCAATGATTTTGGGTAGTATATTATGAAGCTTATTATTTATTATTTTGGATAATATTCAATTCAATATTGTACAAAGGTTTATAAGCCTATAGTCTTGCAAATATTTGGGAGAGTCAGTCTTTGGAAGAAGACATATTGCAGTAGTATATATACATTTAGGAGCTAAGTGGTCTTTGAAGTATGCTGAGATGGCATTGCACATATCTATACGGATGATAGGCCAACAAAGTTTGATAAAATTTTGAGTTAAATCCATCAACTCTAGCTACAGTTTTGGAGTTGTGGGATTTAATTGACGTCAAGATTTCCTCAGTATATGGGATTGCTAAAGGAAGATGATTATCATGTTATGTTATTATTTTAGGGATTATGTCATAAAATATTTCTGGCTTTTCAGAGATTGTTTGACGGGAAAGTAAAGAACTGAAATACTTTACAACAAAAATTTGCAAATAATGTTTGATGTTCAATTCAAGTAACCGCAATTTCAATTTCATTAATTTTATTTTTGTTTCCTCTTTTTTAACATAGTTTTGAAAACATTTTGAATTTATGTCAACAGTTTTAAACCAGTTGGAAAACTCGTTTGTTCCACAATGTTTCTTCTCTACTAGGAGGTTTAAGTCAATTGCTCTTGCTTTTGAAAGCTTAATTTTATCATTTATTCTTTTTATTCGTATGAGCATGTTGTAATATACTTGACATTATCTTCATTTTGGGAAATACTGTCAAAGATATTGTCAAAGCTGTCTCTATTCCATTAATCTATGTTTTACTCTTTTTAATTTTGACCAGAGGACCATTAATGGTTGACTATGTAGGTGTTCATTCCAACTTTGTTATACAGGTTTGAGGAAATTAATATGGATTCCCACATATTTATGAATTTGAAAGGATGTTTTTGTTTATTATTGTATGATAACATGTATATACACAATGGTGAGTGATATGAGCTAGTTTTGGCTAGATATTTTACCATTGTGATATAAAAAAGTCTCTCTATACAACATTATATAATGCTATGTCGAAACGTTTTTATTTTTCTGTTATTGGACCATGTATATTTTGAACCACAGAAACCTTGGTCTTCAAATTGATAATTCATAATGATATTATTGAATTTATCAAGACCTCTAAAATAGAGAGTTGAGCAAACCAAATTCTTAGAGGCATTATTATTTCATTGAAGTTTCCAACAATTAACTATTCTTGGTTAATTGTTGAGATTTCTCCTAAATTGTTCCACATAATTTGTCTATAACATCTAGAACATTTTGCATGTATGATGCCGATAAAAACTCGTTATTGTAAGAGGAGTGACTCACCATCATATGGAGAAATTGATCATGATTTTTAATAATTTTGACATGGAATTGTTTTTTATAGAAAAACTAAAGTTTATTATTTTTGTTAGCATACCCTGAATTGAATCTAATATGATTTAAAGTGTTATCCAGTTTTTCATTTGAGATCATAGGCTCTTGAAGATCAATGAAATCAATCTTTTCAACTTTTATTATTGATTTAAGTATACGTATGGTCCCTTTATTGCCCATACCACGAGCCTTCTAATTTAAAATTGTTATTATCATTTGGAAATGGAATAAATGGATCTTGAAGATCCTTTAAAGTTAATAGCTTTAAAATCAAAGGGCCTTTGTATGTTTTTTTGTCATGGATTTTTAAAATCTTTTTTGTGTTGTTTTTATCGTTTTCTTTTCTGGTATTTTTCTTAGCAATGTCTAGAGGTAAGGGTAAACTACTATAAGTACAAATTTTGCGTGATGCTAGTTCATTTTCAGAGATATTTGGGTCATTTGATAGAGAAAAGTTGTTGCTTAATTCAATTGTATAAAGAGCTTCCATTATCTCATTACTGGTGACTTCACTATAATCAACTTGTGTTGAAAAAGTCAAAATTAGTTTTTCTTTATTACTCTTATGATAATATTGAGAGTTATCAATTTTATTTGTGTTGAAACCTCAGTTTGGTCATGTTTTGAATAACAAAATATAATCAGAATTTTGACTTTGAATGTTGTTTTTGTTTGAGTTTTTCATGTCTTTGGAGTCTATAATATTGTCATTTGGATGATCTTGTTTGTTATTTAATATCACTGACTTTATTGTTTGAATCCACGTTTCCTTTTGGAGAATTGAGAACTTGTTTGATTGAGTGTTTGACTCATTTGGGTGGTGATTTTCACTTTTTATCATGCTCTCTATATTTTTTGAATCCTTATTACAGTTGCTATCTTTATGCCCAAAATGTTTACAAGTTTTGCAGTAAGCAGGCATATCACAATAGGTGATATTCTGTCAAAACCTATCTTTATCCTTAAAACTAATCCATAGTTTTTGGAAAAAAGGATTTGATACATCTAAAACGAGCCAAACTTTACAATAGTTAAAGTTTTCTCTCACTTGGAACCCAAATTGATAAAGGCAATCAAATTGTCTTAGCAGTTTGGATTATTAAGTATTGGTTAGAGAGGTACTCGGGGAATTTAAGGAAGGTGACCCAGACTGGAGTTAAGGGGCACTCCATTCTAAAATTGAATTATGATGGCTGTTTAATAACAAATAACCTAGATTCTACACCGATGCAGCTCTGCGACTCCATTAAACACCCTTCATGATTGTCAACCTTCCTTTCTGCCTGCGAGAATTAATTTCGAGTTTTCCCTGCCCAAATTGGTTCCTACCAAATTTGGAGGCTTCTCTCATTTCATAGTGTATATTAGATCAAATCTGATCTCATTCGATTAATTGGAATTGACAAGGAAAGCTCAGTCGACTAAATTAGAGGGAAGAAATTTGGATGAAAAACTTGGCGTCGTTTTGAATTTTCAAAATTGTAATTGGTCAAATTACTATTGTACCTAAACTTTAACCTTATTGCATTTAGACCCTTTTCTAATAAAATTCAATTTAATTCAGAAAAAAATATACCTAAACGTGTTTTTCTACAATTTTTAAAACCATTCTAATTTTTTTAATTCGATCAACAAGTGTCTGTAATCCGAAATTGCTAAACTATATAAACCAGATAATTTAAATGAATTTAAAAAACAATTTGATTCCACTATCCAATTTTTATTTATTTTACGATCAAAATTAATCTATAAGCAAAGTGGGAGATTTTTTAGATTTATTTTATTTAACTTTACAAGAAACTCTATTTTAATCGGAAATCATATCCGAACCGCGGTTTGTCATCCAACTATGTTTGTTTAGTGGCTTAAATCGTTGTCTAGTCCCTCAACTATCACGCTTTCTGTCATCTAGTCCCTCGATTAAAAAATCACTGGGGAGGGTCTTCAACTATCCTATTTTCTTTCATTTAGTCCTTTGACTTTAAAATCACCGGTGAGGGTCCATAGACTTTGAAAAATATATAAATTTAGTCTCTGAATCTAAGAAAAAAACCCAAATCAGAGACTAAATTTATAAATTTTTGCAAAGTACAGAGACCCTCACCGGTGATTTTAAAATCGAAGGACTAAATGAAAGAAAATAGGATAGTCGAAGGACTCTTACTAATGATTTTTTAGTCGATTAAATGAAAAAAAACATGATAGTCGATGAACTATATCTTGATTTAAGCCTTTGTTTAGTCTCAAATTGATCATTTTAAAAAAGATTATATTTAACAATTTATGTGTTGGTTTTAGCGGTTCCCTAATCAGACAACTCCCCGATATTGACTGAAACAGTTGACAAAAAAAAAATGTCAAGCAAATTCTAGGGTTTAAAGATTCCTTATTTACAATCAACAAAAAAGAATAGTGTCTTTTAAAACAATAAAAAAAAATGTTTTATGAAGTAACCTCATTCCAATTCCAGTTTACTTTAAGCTTTGTTTGTGTTCTCTGTTGTTCAGTGGCGTTCTAATTGTAAGCAGCATGTTATACAAGTACAGACCCGGGTCGATCTCTAAATCCGGAATCAGGTGGCTTTGTGGGATCCCACGGCGGAGTTTAGAGGACGAGGGTGATTGGTCTTATTCGTCGGAGTGGTGGGGATCTGAATCTGATGGCCGCACTGTCTTCAGGGAAACATCCAACGAAGCAAATGGCATTGTCTCTGTCGTAGCACACCCTTGTTCTAAACCTGTCAGTATCTCTCCCTATCGTTACATGTTATTTCTATAAGTATCAACAGTGTTTTCAATGACAGCTCTAAAGTCTTGATTTTTATTCACGAACCGGAGTTTTCTGATAGCTTCCAAGCTTTTTAAGCTCACATGTAGTGTTATAATGTCTTAAGTTTGCATTATTAGATTGATATTCTAATATTTCTAGTGTAGTTTCATGTGAACAATGAATCGGGAACATTTTTATCTTTGGCAGACGAGGGATTGGTGGCCTGAAACTGAGAAATGGCTTAATGAAAGATATGCAGATATACAGCCAGATCATAAACAAAATGGTCGGTTTAAGATACTTGGTTACGAGTGGCGTTCGCTTCGTTTCAATGAAGATACTCGCCAGAGCACGGTTAAAACAATGGCTACTTACCGCGAAACTGAACCTGGTTCTATGTATATCATGCAGCAACCAGGTTGCCTGGCTGTTCCATGTAAGTTGTTATTTAGCTCATTTTGCTTATAGGACTAAAAACAAAGAAGCCTCCTGACCCCAAACAACCCCTCATTCTTGGGGGTTTTCTTATCACCTTTTGATTGGTTTGGTCATTTTGCAGATCTAAGGAGTATGGTCTCTGTTGGGTTAGCTACTCTGGCATCATGTTATGATCTAGTTAGCGCAGCTTGCGGGAAGACAAAATTGCGTATTTTGTGCATAGGGCACGGTGGTGGAAGCTTGCCCTTGTTTTTGGCCAGTAAAATTCCAGGTACAGAAGACATGAAACAATAATTAAACTCTTGAACATCGGATCGTTCTTGATATTAGTCAATAATACATCATCGTCTTGCTAATGTGCGATAGTAAGATCATGTGACTAAATAGAGTAACATAGATAGTATTTATGCTTGTTTAATTTTTAAGGTAATAGTTTCAGTTCAATTTGGTTTTATGTTTATCTTTTTAATTGCTCTCTACATTTTTTAGGCGTGAATTGTGTAATGCATGCCTTATAAGCAAACATTTTAGCTAAAAATAAGCAAATACAGAACTTGGTTTAAGGAAAAAACTAGCTTTTAAGTTAAAAGTCTGTAAATCGGGCGTGAAGTTGATATAATGGCGAACAAACAAAAACACTAAGACCTAGCATATGAAGAAGTTTGAAAGAGACAAAGTTAAAACCAAAAGAGTGGAGAGAAGCTTAAGAGACTAGACCAAACAAACGAGCTTTTTATTTATAACCCTAATACTTGAGCTGATTGACTTTCAGGGGCTGTCATAGACATAGTTGAAATTGACCCGCTTGTTATCTCGGCTTCAGTTCAAGCAATGGGATTCCCTGCATTCTCAGTTATGAATCCATCTGGCGAACGTGCCTTACCGAAACCTAATACCATTGACAGCGTTCTATGGAGAGGTATCCATGAAAGACTCCACCTTTACGAATCTGATGCTGAAAAGTTTGTTGTCAAGAACAAAAATGTGTACGATATAGTCTTCGTCGATGCTTATGATGGCGGTGACATCTTTCCTCATAAATTATGGGACCCACAGTCGCCGTTTCTCAAAGCTATGAGTGATAGACTGCATCCTGATCATGGCACAATAGTGGTAAACCTTCATTCGGAGTATGATTTTACTAGTCCTGATGGGTCGATTTCGTACTTTCATCAGCGGATGGTGCCGCTAGGGAATTATGTTTCTAAAGTTTATCGTGCGTATAAGAGTGCGCTGATTGGAAATAGAAAAAGTGGCTTAGGGTTGGCTGTTCCGGTTCCTTGGTTGTGTAATACATCTTTGGTTTTATGCAGAGGTTTAGGGATTAAGGGAAACAATAAAGATATTGTAATGAGTTCTATCATATCCAAATCCATTGAAGTGGAACAAATTTTGAACTTAGAGTTCCCTTGCTTGGAATTTGTTAAAGGAGGGGCTATAATTCTTGATTAGTTTAAACTTTTATGTGGTTATGTCTTCACTTGTGTATTATTTGTTATTTATTTTTTCGCAAACAAGGAAGAAAGGTTTCAACTTTTGATTTGATATCGTTGTCTACAACTTTCGCACGCCGATTAGCATTTAGTAGACAACTTTCGCGCGCCGATTAGCATTTAGAGCGAAGATGACACGAACCTGAAATTCTAACTAAACTTTATTTTGTTGATTAGTCTGATCTGCTTATGTTAACATCCATTTTGTTTGCTAAAAATATTAATATTGTAAGATCCGAGCTTCAAACGAACCCGACACGAGTTTAAAGCTGAGTCGAGCATATTTTTTCTTGGCTCAAGCCATTGGGTATTACAGACAATATTTAGGTATTACTACAAAAAATATTTTGTTCGACTGTCCTAAAACTTATCAGATTTTCTTGGACATCCCTCTGTCGACTTGACAATTACTCCGCCATAGTTGTGGCATCATCTGATTTTAGAACGGTACAAGCTAAGTTGGCACGAGGCTACTAGTTCTTGTGGAATAGCCTCCTATTTGAAACAACAATAGTCTCTTGTGTATTTATTACTCTAAAACGCCTAGGTATAACTTGCTACCAAAAGTCTCCACAAGTACAAACACCATTCAAAAATCTATGGTATCGATTAACATCTCTCACAATGATCTCCCTTTCCACAATTCTACTCATGTACTTAAAAGCCTCGTGACAATCTTTACAAATCCTCAAGTTCTTAACAATCCTCAGAGCTTTTCCCGGTGGCGCGGCGCCACTTACCACCCCATATGCCAATGCCAACTTCTCACTATGATACCAAAGCCCTTCTCTTTTCTCCTTTTCTCCTATTTCATACACCATCTCATCCCAAACGGGTACATATCCTAATTTTTCAATCTCTTCCATCAACTCTGCTAGCTTGGCGTATATCTCATCTGTCTGTTCGTGTGTCCGGTCACCGGCCAAAAAGATATGAACCTTACCTCTAACTTCAATTCCGCTCTTCCCTCCTTCTTTCTTAACTCTTCTATATTTCATCGTTTTCCTCAATTCAGCAACTTCACCCCATCTTCCTGCTGATGATAAAATGTTTCCAGTTATCACATAGGCTGAGTCATCATTCGGGTCTAATGCCAGTAACCTACTTGCCATTGTTTTAGCTACGTCTATCGCACCATGGTGTGCTGAAGCAGATAGCAAGATGCGCCAAACTGCTGCGTCAGGATTGAACGGCATAGTTGCTACTATTCTCTCTGCTTCAATAAATCTCCCAGCACAAGCCATTGAACCGATTAAACATGTATAATGCTGAAGCTGTGGTTCCAAATTATAATCTTTCATTCTCAATAACCATTTTTGAGTTTCGACTACTGAACCAGCATTGTATAAAGCCGTAAGGATAGCCAGAAAAGTGTACTCATCAGGGACAAAACCCACAGCCTCCATTGAATCAAACAGTTCAACTGCTGATATACTATCCCCTT
Organism: Limnanthes douglasii subsp. nivea; assembly: GCA_036936605.1. NCBI lineage: Eukaryota > Viridiplantae > Streptophyta > Magnoliopsida > Brassicales > Limnanthaceae > Limnanthes > Limnanthes douglasii. The sequence goes on from JAUPFV010000001.1 coordinate 34,376,934, forward strand.
GTTGCCCGTAGGCAGCCATCAACGAATTCCAACCAACAATATTCATAATCTGTAAGTGTTCATCAAACACATTTCTCGCCTCCCCAATAACTCCAGCTTTCCCATATCCGTCAACCAACGCACTAGCCACAATCACATTCCTTTCAAGCCCAGTAACCACTGCATGCCCATGGACGATCCTACAAGGTTCCATGGCAGCAATTTCAGCTGCAGCACGCAATGCACCTGAAACATTATATACATTCGAGCCTACATGGCAACATCTCATTTCGGAAAACACTGACAAAGCGTCAACAGGCCGTGAGTTCTGCGCCAAACCCACCACCATGGCGGAATAACAAACCTCATCTCTATCAGGCATTTCATCGAAAACCTTCCGACCATCATCCGGATACCCATATTTGAAATAGAAGTTAACCAACGCAGACCCAGAAAAAGGCTGTGATTCAAGACAAAGCTTTAAGGCAAAAGAGTGGACACTGAGTCCAAAATGAAAGCAACGAGGGAGAAAAGCACATGATTTGAGAACCGAAGCTAACGTACGCTGGTTGGGTATAATAGAGTGACCAAGCATGGAGACGAAGAAACGTAGAGAGAGAAACGAAGTGGAGTGAGCAGAGATTATCGATGTCCATGTGACAAGATTTGGCGACGGAATTTGGTGAAAGAGACGAAGAGAGTAAGATAGTAAATTTGTCGGTGATTTGGAGTATAGAGAGATTAGGTTGTTGTAAATGGCGATGTCTGTTGCTGGTGATTTTATGGCTTGTGCGTGTAAGATTCTTGGGTCGGTTGTTGTGTTCGATGGTGTTGCTAGTGACGACTCGTTCCTGAAATTTAGCATTTCGTCGAACATTTTTGACTCAAAATAGCATGATAATTATATTATATCTAATCTAGAGTACCAACGGTGCTCCATGAATAGTAAATTTGAATAGTAAATTGATATGGTATCTTAATGGCTAAAAAAAGTCCAAAATTGCTTACTTCGTGAGGTTGCATAAAAAATAAATGATTAAATTTTTTAAAATTTAAGAGTATTTTTTAAGGAATACGAATTTTGTATAAAATGTAAATAAATGAAATAAATAGAATTTAAAGGTTTCAATTTTCTTATGAATAACAATTTTATAAATATTAAAAAAAATTAAAAATACAACTTCATGGAGTAGTTTTGGCTGTTTTTTTAGCCATTCCCCTCTTTATATTCTATAACTTTTAATCCGTTAATTATTATATATATATATATATATATATATATATATATATATATATATATATATATATATATATATAATGTTTTGGCCTTCAACATTAATCCTCTAGTATTTTAAAGTTAATTTGTTTTAGTTTTAACGCGTGACATTAACGTGTAGTGTTTTAGAGTTAGTTTGTTCTAATGTATGTGGCATTAGCATTACCCGTTTTATATATAACTCTCACATATCGTTTTTTTTATTTTTTTAATGTATATGGTATTAGCATTATCCGTCTTATATATAACTTTCACATATTGTTTAATGCTTTATCTTTCAACAAAATCTAAATATGTTTTTATTTTTTCAATGTTCTTATATATAACTTTCTCATATTGTTTAATGTTTTATCTTTCAATAAAATCCAAATTTATGTCTTTATTTTTTATTTTCACTTCCTCATTCTTCTTTTGCTCATTTGCATTGTGAATAATTCTTCTCCTTAATTTCATTTTGACAAATTGCATTTGTGCGAACCAGAAGTCAGATCTCACTCTAATACTTCCAGCAAGACTATAAAGGTATTCTAAAGTTTTTTCATTATATTTTATTTGTTGTAGCTTACCTAACTCTTATGTTCAAGTTATGATTTTTTTTATGGTGTCGAACTTTTTATTTAGCATCGACAAATCTTGGAAATTCATAAGAAAATATATACACATAAGCTTATAATATGTTTAATATCATATTTAAAAAGCTTAGAATAAGTATTATTAGATATTTAAGAAGTAACTTTGATACGTGATTTAAGAAGTTTATATTAAATTAAATTTCTAAAAAAAAAAATTCATCTTTTATTCGTGTGGTTTTCTTCTTTGACTTCTTTAGCACATGGTAATTACTCTCTTTTTTCTTTTTCATTTCGCTCTACCAAAGATCATAAATCAAAATTATTCTTATACAACATATTTTTAAAAGCAAACTGTGAGATTACTGGAAAAAAAACAAGGGTTTTGTTTTCTTCTTAAAAAGAAGAAAGATTAAAAAAAGAAACAAAATACATGTATTTAAAAGAGAAATAAGAATGGAGTTATGTTTAAATTAAAAATCATGTGTGGATTCATGAAAGATGCATTCATGGAAGATGTTTCGGTAAAAGAATCAAAGTCTTCAACCTAACCATAGAATTACATAAAAGAAATACTAAGTCAGTATAGAAGTGTCTAGATGGTGATTTCTTTATTGAATAATTTTTAAATGAGGGTAGCTATAAATTTTGGGTTTTAACTTTTTTTTTCTTCCACTCTTATTAGATTCAGTTTAATTTGTTCTTGTGGTTTTGTTTGACTTTTGATTGGTGTTTGTTGTTTTTTTATAGGGGAACAAGTGGAAAGAATGAGGGGAACAAGTTGTTAGGGTAGCGACCAAAGTTCCACATCCCACATCGGTAATACATGGGAAGGATTAGTGGTATATAATTAAGAATATACCTCAACTAGTATGAGACATTTTGGAAGTGGACCAAAAGTAAACTCGTGTGGTCCTTCAGGAACAAAGCGGTTTGGTACTTTTTAAAAGGTAACACTTTTTGATATTGACAATATAAAAATAATACTACAATTTACTTTTATATATTGAATTCAAGCTGGTTAAAATTAATAGATTTATTAATATATTTTCTTAGAATGTTGTTATTGAATATATAAATCTATCTATTTTTATTAGAATTGGGTATTACTTAGTATATGATACAGGTAACCTCAAGTATGGGAATATAAAGTTTAGAGTATAAAGTTTAGTTCAATATTTTGTAACGTTTAGTAAGTCTAGAATATTAAGTACAATATAAAAATAATACTACAATTTACTTTTATATATTGAATTCAATTGGATATCTTTTTATATTTTATATGATATTTTTTCTTATATGCTTTAGAAATAATGTATGAAGAAATGTTTGGGAACAAGAGTCAAAATCTTCAAAACTAATTAAAAATTAAAATTTTAAAACGTTACATAATGGTAAGTAGGAATTTTGTGTTTTAATTTTGTTTATCTCTTTTTTTTCAATGTTGATTTATTATTATTTTTATCTCTCTATATTATGATTTTATTTTCTAATCATCTCAATATCAGAACATCAAAACACCCATTTTTTAAAAAAGTAGAATTATATATTTTATATTTTATATGTTGTATGTTGTATTTATGTTTAATATTTTTTTAAATAATTTTTTTGTAATTCTTTTGATTTTTATAACTAACAAATCTCTAGAAAATATTTTTGTGTTTATTTATATTCTATATTTTGTAAAACAGACGTCTGTAATTATTGTTTTTATTTATATACTTTTTTTTGTATTACTTTTGTAATATTTGTTTTGTTAAACATATGGTTTTTTTTATAGATTTTTAAACAACCCGAGGCAACGCACTGGGTATTTTTCTAGTATATACTAAAGTAAAATAGGATAAAAAACATTATTAGTCCCCCATGTTTACCACTTGTATCAACTTAGTCCCCTTCGTTCACTTCTGTCTTTCACTCATCCTCTTCATTTTACAAATTTGCAAATATAGTCCCCTGCACATGTGAAGCCTGAGAAATTGACACGTGTCCTCAAGTTTTGTTGCAAGTTTGGTCCCCCAAATTTTTAGTCAAAAATGCCCCTATCATGCCAAGTAAGCTGCCTAATAACCGGGTCGAACCCAATTTAAACTAACTCAACCGAAACCCACTCTAATATAACCCAACCCACAATATAACCCAACCCGAAAACCCAATTAGTCTAACTCAAACCCGCGACCCGTTTACCCTGATGACATGTTTAATCAAATCAAACCCCATTTGACAAAGTATCTTTCCATATTACTAACGGTTCCTTCAAGAAAATGACAAACAAAATCAGAACCAAATCCAAAGCCATCTTCGTCGAGAACACAATCTTCCTCGGATCGGAAACCCAATTAAAAAACCGGTGATTTTGTCGGAATATCTTGTGTAACATGATAACTTAACGGCGTCGTCTCCTTCATTGGATTCAATATCGTTGAGATAGATATTAAAGTACCATTTTGAAAGATATTTCTCTCTCTTCTCTAACAGGATGTGCATGAACGAACCCAACCTCGCCGCCATTTCCGATTAGGAAAGTAAACTTTCTCTTCTAGTTGAAAAATATTACAAAATAAAAGAAGAAGATTAAGAAGAAGAGATCAGTTTGTTGATTAGTTGATTAATGGATGATTGGAAAGCAAAAAAAGTTGTCATCAATCGATAGATAACTACTTTCATTTGTAGAAGATTGAACAAGGTATGCTTTGGTTGTATAATTTGGAACCGAGTTTTCAATGTTGAAAAAGAATTTAAAGCGATAATGACAAACAAACATCTATAGGGAGTCGGGTCAATTGGTGTTTGATTTGATTAAACAGGTCACCAGGGTAAACGGGTCAGGGGTTTGAGTTAGACTACATTGGATTTTCGGGTTGGGTAATATTATAGTGGGTTGGGTTATATTATAGTGGGTTTCAGGTTGGGTTAGTTTAAATTGGGTTCGACCCGGTTATTAGGCAGGTTACTTGGTAGCTTACTTGGCATGAGCAGCGACATGTTTGGCCAAAATTTTAGGGGACCAAACTTACAACAAAATTTGGGGACACGTGTCAATTTCTCAGGCTTCACATGTGCCGGGGGGGGGGGTATATTTGCATATTTTTAAAACGAAAAGATGAGTGGAAGACAGAAGTGAACGAAAATGACTAAATTGATATAAGTGGTAAACATATGGACTAACATTGCTTTTTAGCCAGTAAAAGAAGTGTTTAGTGTGCTCATGAATAATAAACACTTCTTTTACTTATTTACCTTTTATAATTTATAAATTTTATACATTATCTCCTGTTATATATTAATATCTTATTGTGTTTAAATAAATTAGGTATTACCTAGTTAGCCGAAAGAAATTGAAATTACGAGATCATATAATTTTTGTATATGCAAATTAAATTCACCGTTTCACTTTTTTCATGGGTTTGAAGGGGCATTTTGAGATGCCACATGTATGTTATTTGTTTTTATGTTGGTTTGAAGTTCCATTTTGATACGTTGACATGTTTGTAATTGTTTCATGTGTCTTTGTGCATTTGCGTGTGTGTGGATCTTTTATTTAAGACAAATTTCTTCAGTTTTCCTCTCATTTTCTTTTCTATCCTTTTAATTTATTTTCTCTTTTGTTCTTCTTTAAATAAGAAGAGTGTGTTAGATGGATTCACAAAAAAAAATTATTGCTTTATTCATTCATCATCTCTCCATTGTTTTTTAGTTTATAATATTATTTGAATATATTTATTTTCTATGAGTTTTTTATTAACTATCTGTTTATTTTGATATCCGCGTTTTCATTTTTTGTCCGATTTTTCTGAATATTATTGATACTATTTTTTTTTATCTATTTCAGGTGTCAACAATAGAGCTCGATAGACACTATCCAAGGTAAAAGGTTTTATTTAATGCTGTTTTTTTATAATTTATTGTGAATTTTTTAATCTAACTCTCGCAATACTTTTTTGGGTTTTCTCTTTTAGATTTTTAACTCACTATCATAGTTGTTTAAAATTTGTATTAAATTTCAAACCCAGTTTCAATTTCTTTTTATTTATATTTTTGTAATAGGTATGATTGATTTGAGTGACTGAATCAACTAAAAAAACAAATGGATGAAGCTTATACCCCAACAAATCTTCGTCGGGAAACTCCATCTCCACCACCGTTCTAATCCCATGCACCGCCGCCGTCAATTCCCAGGCTTCAGTCTCGATCCAGAATCATCTCATTAAAAGTTGTTTGGGTTTATCTTCAACCTGCTCTCCGTTTCCACTACCTCCTCAAGCCACAATTTGTTTCGACAAATATGGCTATGTTTCTCCACCGGACTCATCTTTATTGATCAATTCTTTAATCGGTTCGTTGGATTCGTATGGTTTGCGAGGGTAGAAATTAAGACATTTTAACCAAACACTCTCTCCTCTCTCTTAAAACTCTTTTCTAACGATAATATTTTGTTGTCTCTCCTCCCTGGTGATCTGCCCTGGCCTCTGGCCGGCAAGCCTAGAGTATGTAAGAATTTATGGAGAATCCTCACTTTCTCCTCCTATCCTACCATTCGGCATCCCATTGAAGAACCTCAAGAACCCTGGTGTCTCCATTCTTTACCCCCTCATATAGGTACCTTATAGGTATATGGTGTTCCTTGAATGCCATCCTAAGTGTTTTCTTGTTTACCCAGATAACCCTCTGCTTATTATCTATCCCCCAACATTTTTTTTATCTTGCTTCTGCCACCTCCCTCCATATTCTTGCACCTCTCAACAATAATCTCACCTTGTCATCCTTCAAAACCCAGTCACCACAGTCTTTGTCCAGCTAAACGTCACAATTCTAATATCTTGATATTCTTAAAGATGTCAAAATTTTCTCTTAGACTCCCTCTTCATAGGCCACCCCTCCTTCTGTCCGCTCTTGCCTTAGACCACTTATGGTTTCCTTTCTCCCTACCTTCCCAGACCACCAGGTACAATCGTAACTGGTTTCATTCTGGTTACCCCAATCCTAACTATCTGGTTTTTTCCCCATTATATCTCGTTTTTAGTTGAAGTAACTTCTTCTTTTTAGATCGATAACTTTAATTTTTACTGTTCGTACCTCATGCTCCTCCCTGGATAGGAGGCTAGTTGTACCCTCAAATCCTGCTCTCCAACTCATAATCTCTTCCAAACTTTCTCTCTCCTCCTTTGAGTTCAACTTAGAGTATGTTTTCCCTGGCTCTCCCTTTTACACTTTTTTTTTCATTTTCGTGTCTTGTTCTTCTGTGAACTTTGTCCCCAGCCTCTCCTTCATCGATGACCTCCCTATCACTTTGATAGACATCTCAGATCGCCCTTTCCATGACCTTCTCCCTCTGTTTCTTGATTGTTGTCCTTTAGGTAGCTGGCATATCCGTAGACAGCCTTCTATCTTCCCCCAGTACCCTCATTGTACCCATCAAGTCGACCTCACCTTTCTCTATATCAGGTCTCCTTCCCTTCTTTCATATCTAATCTCAAACCTATAACATCTCTGTTTCTTACTCTCTTTTGATTTCTTTTTGCTCACCCCTTTGACCAGCATCATGTCTTCTCCATCGACCTCATTCCGTCCTGCCAAACCTATCGGGATAGTAGGCACTTTTTCCCCTGTTGCACCTCCACTAAATCCCTCTCCTTGTTACCTCTATTCTCCAAATATCTCAACACCTGCCCAGCTGACTTTACCCTGTTTTAACCTTCATCCCTTGGTGAAGCTTCGATGCTTGTTCCGCCCCCTGTGGCCTCTCACTCTATCTCTCCTTCTCATGAAGCTTTTGTGGTGAATGCCCTGGCGCTGCCAGACACCATATGGAATCTGGCCAGGGTCAGAGCCTTTAAAACCCTTCTGCCGCCACTAATCTGTTCGATTACACCCCCTCTACCTCAATCCTAGCCTCCACCCTCCCCTAGAGTTTTTTCTCCACCGCCACTTGCTTAATTCTCTCACCACCTCCCTCCCCGGCTCCCTTCACCATTGATGGTCACAACCTGGTTCTCAGCAGTATTTACAGCAATCTCGTCGTTGTTGTGAGAGACGACGGATTGGCCTCTGACAGTTCCTTAGGCTCGTCTATCAACCGGAAAGTTCCTACCCCCCTCGTCGTCGACTGAAGCTGCTCTTTACCTTCTTTGGCTGACTTGGGTCTATTTATTACTCGTGTTTCCACCCCCTCTTCCAGTCATGCCCTGACTTCTGGATTTTTTGATTCTTTGGACTCGAGGATTTTAAAGACCGTCACAACTGGGTCTCACAACTTTACTTCATCATCCTTTGGGTTTTCTCAATCTCACCTTTTGGACTCTCCTGATGAATCGGGATATATCACCTGTTATCCCAAGTTCGGATCTATTGTAGAACACCGTAGTGTGGATCTTTCGATTTCTTCTGGTTTTGTGGCCCCTAAGGTTTCTGGAACCTCTATCGGGATTTCTGCCTCTTATGAAAATGAGACTCCTTCTCTCGTTTCTTCTCCGATTTGTGCTGGGTTTTCTTCTGGGCCTTCGAGGCCAGCATGTACTTTTAACTCCCTTACTAGCCTTTCAGGAGATATGGGCCTCAACCACCTGCCTTCTCAAATCCCCTTTGCTGGGTCTTCTCCCCCCCCTCTATCGGGTCCATAGAGATATTTTCTATCTCAAAACCCCCCATTAGCAATGATATTGGGACACTTGGGCCTATTTCCACCCATAAGCTTTTTTCTTTGATAAGAAACTTTAGAAATGCCAGAAAAGGGCCTAAAGATGGGAATAAAAAACTCCTAGCCCTATCTAAAGCCCACACCCACCCCACTCCCCCCAAGCCCTTTAAGCCATAACCTCTCAAGTCTAACCCTTCGGGCTACTTAACCTCAAAATCCCACCCCAACCCTAAACCTAACTCTTAACCTCCATCTTCCTATGTTAGTGTTGTCGCGGCTCATCCAGATAATAGATCTCCTTTAGTTATTGGTCTTCACTTCATGTTCTGTGTTGATAACGCTCTTATCATGGATGAATCTGCTTTGGATCTCCCGGATTCTTCGTTCGTTTGTCTATCGCGATACTTCCTCTCTTAGCCCTATAACCTCGCTTTGCTTAAGACAAATGTAGAATCTTTTTGGGGAAGATTTGGTCTTATGGAATTCCAATCCCTTCCCGAGGGTTACTTCTTGTTTAAAATTGGTTCTGAAGCTATGGCTAAAAGGGTGTTAGATCTCACCCCTTGGAATTTTGGTGGGCTTTTAATCATTCTCAAAGTTTGGGAGCCTTTATCCACTCTTATCAAGGACCCCCCATACAGATATTCCTATTTGGGTCAAAGTCTTTAACCTTCCTCTCGAGATTTGGACGACTAAGGGCTTTAGTAGTATTAGATCGATCATTAGCATTCCTTTATACGTTGACAAACAAACTGAGAAGAAGGAAAAACTTTGCTTTGCTCGCATTTATGTCATGATCAAAGTAGGTCAGAAATTTGTTCAGAGATCTTCTTTTCGATAAATAACAAGCTTATCTCGGTGAATTTGGAGTATCAGCGACTTCCTCCCAATGTGAGATTTGTGCAGTTTTTGGGCATAATACTCGCTTCTGCAAAAAGAGTCCCCGATTACATATTACTTCACATTCCTCGATCCTTTCCTCGGAGGAACCTGATCCTTCTGAAATCGCTCCCGTCACGGACGCTAGGCATCAATTGGCTTCTCTTAAAGAGGCCAAGGAGGAGACTAGTGGTGAGGAAGTGGACTCCCCACCAAAGCGTTATCGTCCATCTGATGCGTCGTCCCATGGTATTTTGGATATATCCTCCAACAGGACCAACACCTGAGCCTCTGTAAGTTTTTCTCTCCCTTATGATTATTGCTTCGTGGAATGTGCGTGGTCATAACGACCCGATCAGAAAAAAGATGTTACTGGCTTTATTATTCGTAATAGTATATCTCTGTTTATTCTTGTCGAAACCAAAGTCCAAAACCACAAAGTTGACTCCATCATTAGATCAATTGCCCCTTTTTGGCACTATATTACCAACCATTCCTCACATCCCCTCGGTAGAATTTGGGTAATTTGGAACCCTAGTGTCATCACTGTCACTAGTTTATCCCAATGCCCTCAATTCGTTCACTGTAAGGCCAAAGCCACAATCGTCCCTCCTCTTTCTATTTTACAGCAATCTATGCCTTCAACGACGCTGTGGACCACATTCACCTTTGGAATGACTTAATGTCTATAGCTGACCGTGATAGAGGCTTGCCCTGGGTCTCCCTCGGGGATTTTAGCGCTATCCGCAAACCGGAAGAGCGTTTAGGCTCCCCGGAGACCTGGACACCTGCCATTGATGATTTCGATAACTGTTGTTACCATTGTGAGTTTAGGGACCTCAGGTCCACTGATTTTCCTTTTAGTTGGATTAATAAGCAACCTTCCCATCCTGTCTTTTCTAAAATTTATCGTGTCTTGGTCAATCCAGAATGGGATGACCTTTTTACTATGTCCACTGCTCACTTCGGCTTCCACTGCTCTTCTTATCAAACCACCGTTACTCTTAACCTTGGTCTCCCTCGCCCCCGAAAAAGGAAGCCTTTCAAATTCTTCAACATGTGGCAATCTCATCCTCTGTATAAATATATTTTTGCTAATAGCTGGAACCTCCCTTGTAATGCTTCTAGAATGAGTCTGGTTTCCCAGAAACTTAACCGACTTCAGCATGCGCTTTCTTGTCTCAACCGTAAAGACTATATTGATATTAGTGCTAGAGTCTATAGTGCTCAGGACGCTCTCTTCTGTGCCCAAACCAACCTTGCTCTTACCCCCCTCAATCCCGAGCTGGTCACTAAGGAGATTGAGGATTCGGAGTCTAACATCTTTCTTAGTCGTGCTGAACAATTCTTCCTCAAGCAAAATTCCAGAGAAAATTGGATCAAGCTTGGCGGTAGGAATACCAAATTCTTCCATAATAGTATTAAAAACCATCTCTCCCATAATAAGATTATTTCTATCCACAATGATCTTAGGGTTGTAAACTAATTCAAAAACCTTCTCGGCACCAGATATCCCCTGGTTATCCCGGTTTGGATGGACTCTCCCCCCCATCTTCACTAAGGTGAACGATTCAGACAAGGTCGCTATGATCCGAGACGTCTCTCATGAAGAGATTAAGTCTACCTTATTCAGTATTGATAGTAACAAATCTGTCGACCCTAACGATTTCAATTCCAGTTTTTTCAAAACCTCTTGGGACATTGTGGGCTCAGATATCTGTTTTGGGGTTCTCGAATTCTTTAATTTCGGAACCCTAAATCAGTCCTGAAATTCCACCTCCATCGCCCTTATCCCCAAGAAGGACTCCCCTTCTATGGCCGCCGATTTTAGATCCATTGCCCTCTGTAATGTGATCTATAAGATCATATCCAAAACTCTGGCCAATAAAATCAAAGATTGTTTTCCTTACTTAATCGATTCTTCTCAATCCGCCTTCGTTGTTGGTGGGAATATCTCGGACAATATTCTTCTCTTCCAAGAGCTTTTAAAGGGACACTCCTCCAACAAAGGTTGTTGTATGGTTGCTCTTAAGATTAATCTTATGAAAGCTTTTGATAATTTCAGATGACATCTCATTATTGATATCCTTGTTGCGATGCATTTCCCTGTTAAGATGATAAACTGGATCATTCAATGCATCTCTTCCTCCACTTTCAATGTCATTATCAATGGGGACCTTCACAGTATTTTTCAGAGAAGAAAAGTCCTCAGACAAGGAGATCATCTTTCCCCTTTCCTCTTTTTCCTTGTTATGCAAGTCCTCTTTGGCATCCTCAAAGAGAAAAGAACTGCCCCAAACTTCAAGTTCCACTGGAAATGCCAGAATCTTAACATCACCCACCTCTGCTTTGCGGATGGCCTTATGATTTTTTTCCATGGAGATGCAAACTCTCTTATCCTTATCAAAGAGGGACTTGATGATTTTTTTTCTCTCTTTCTGGCCCGAAGGTCAACTCTTCCAAAAGCCAAATCTTCATCTCTGGTGCTAATTCGACCCTCCGATCTGAGCTACTCTCTATCCTAGGTTTTTGCGAAGGCTCTCTCCCTCTCAAATACCTGGGAGTCCCCCTCCTCACTAGGCTTCTCTCGCATTCTGATTTCCATCATCTCTTCCACAAAATCACTTCGCGAATTGACTCTTGGACTTCCAAACACCTCTCTTATGCCGATCCTCTTTATTTATTCTCTCTTCTAGGATTCTTAAAGAATTATCTCAATCCCTCAGTCGTTTTCTCTGGTCGGGCCCCTCCATGAAAAATTATGGGGCTAAAGTCGCTTGGACCAAAATTACCACTCCCTCAAGAGAGGGCGGCCTTGGGATTCTAAACCTCAAAACCTAGAACCAGGCGGCTGTCCTCAAGCACCTTTTGTCTATCGTTAGTAATAATAATCGCTCTATTTGGAGAAATTGGATTAAAATGGAGAAAATCAAAATATTTTTGGGTCTTCAACCCTGGCTCATCCCCTTCTTGGGCCTGAAGGAAAATTTTACGTCTTCGCCCTTTGACTTGTCAGCTTTATAGAGTTGTTATTGTTAATGGTCATAACACCTCTGTTTGGTACGACCCTTGGCTCCTGTCTACCCCTCTGGTTAAGCACTACGAGCCTAGTATTATAACCGACTCTAAACTCGGTAGTAACTTAAAGGTTCCCGACATCATTATGGATGGTCATTGGAACTGGCCCTCCAACATTAGATCGGCCTCTGCCAGGAACCGTGCTAACCTTCAAAAGATCTAAAATCTCATTCTCACTCTTCCGCCTCCTAACATCCTCTCTCTTGATGTCCATTACTGGACTGCGAAAGCTGATATCTCCACCTTCACCATCAAGGACACGTACAACGCTATCTGTACCCAAACCCTCGTTGTTGGTTGGGATGACCTAGTTTGGAATAAATACAACATTCCCCGTCACTCCTTTATTGTTTGGCTTGCTACTTAGGACAAACTATCCACTCACAACAAGCTCTTGAGCTGGGACATCAATACCTCTCCGGTTTGTGTATTATGTAACTCTGTCTCGGAATCTATCTCTCATATCCTCTATAACTGTAGTTTCTCTAAGAGTCTCTAGAACTTTCCTAGTTCTAAGTTGGGATTCTCTATTACCGCCTCCTACTGGCAATTTTGAATCAGCGAGGCGTCAAATTGGTCTCACTCTCGAAACCGTTACATTTGACATACTTGCTTCGACGCGATAATCTACCACGTCTGGCGGGAGAGGAGCTCAAGAATATTTGATTCTTCTCCGGTCATTGCCTCTCTGGTATCTAAACGAATCTTCTTTAACCTTCGGTTTAGATACCATGGCACCAAGATTAGTTGGCCCATATAATTCTTCTTACTAACTTGTTGTTTTGATTCTCCTTTCCTCTTTTATGAAAGTTTGTGCGGTATCTCACCTGTCGTCGGACTTTGACCTCGGTTCTTTAGTGTTTGGAAATCTGTCTAGCTAGATTGCCATTATTTCTCATGCTTTATCCCTTTGGATAGTTGGTGTTAGCTTTAGTCTCGAGATTATTATTTTATCGCTCTATCTGTCTCGTATTGTTCTATTCCCTCTATTCATGTAATTTTGTGACTGTTCGATTTTCTTTCAGTCTAAGTATTTCCTGAGGATATGCCATAGGTTCATATATGAACATCTTTTTCTTTAATTAAAATTTTATTCACACACAAAAAAGTAAAGTAAACAAATAATATAAATTATTTATACACAATGAAATAATATACTTTAATTTTGTGATAAAATAGTTATATTAATATCAAAATAATTAAAACCTATTTTTGTCACATTTATTTTGATATATTCTCATTATTTAATAACCTAACTTTGAAAATTTATTTTACTTTAAAAGTTTTTCATATATGCTTTTTATTTTACCACTTTTATTATCTTGTGGTAACAAATTTTTAAACTTTATTTTAATTTGAAGAGTTTATTATATATATATACCAAAATAAGTACAGGTTTACTATGTTTATAAACCCATATTTTACCATTTAATATTTTATTTTATAAAGTATAATTATTTTATTTATCAAATTTTAATGGAATCATAAAATAATATTTGAACATTGATTGAAATGGTTTCAGAAAGTTAATATTTTACTCAATTCTTATATAAAAATTAACTTTTCAATATTGGTGTGGATAAAAGTAGCCTGAGGGTAGGCTAGTAATTTTGAGTGGAGTTTTAAGGCGGCGTAAGGGTGTTTCACGGTGGTGTGGTGGTGTTTAAGGGTGTTTTAAGATATTTCAGGGTGTTTCAAAGTGTTTCAAGGGTGGAGAGAGAATTAAGCAGCCTGGCAGCAGTTAATTTTTCTTACCCCTAGTTAATGCTGGTGGTTGGGTATTTATAGTGTGAAATTTGGGCCCTTATGGGCTTTTGGGTCAAGTTTAATGGACCCGGGTCATGTTTAAAGACCCATGAGTTTTAAGCAGATGTACAGGTAGCTTAGTCAGATAGTGATTAGGTTTTTTAGTACTTTAGTCATAGTTCGAACTGCCTTATGTTTGCAGTGTTCAAGGTCATCTGTCCGGTTCTACCAGTGCCGTTCGAACTGAAGTCATGGAGTCTGTCCGAATTTACGGGGTGATTTTACTTTGGACTACCCTTCCGGGGAGCTCTTCGAATTCGGACTCATCAGGAGCCCCTTTTTTAGGTATTTGAACAAGTGTCCTTGTTAAAGAACTGAAAAACAGTCCGATTGAAGAAGTGGTTTTCCAATTCGAAGAGAATTGAGATAGGCCCGGACAGCCCAACCGTTATGAATTCCAAACGGTTCTTTATCAGAGGTAGTGGGACACGTGTCACACCCTGGCTGGTCACTCCAGCCGTTTTTTCATCTGGAAAATCGCACCACTTTATTGAACAAGTAACTTCTTTAAATGCTTTTGATGACGTCAGCGCCGTTTTTTAATCATTGCCCAACTTTTCGGATTCTCCTAGGAATCAAACTCTTTTTTACATTTACTATAAATTCCATTTGTCTTTCACAGTTTCATTTTCACTTTTACTTTGTCATTTCACTCAAAACTTCATCATCTTTAAAACTTCAAACCTTCCTTAGTTGTTTTATGTTCACAGCAAGAACAGCTCTAATCAAGGGTGGCTGGCTCAATCTTTCAGAACTAGAAAAAGCTCAAAGGGTTGAAAAAGAGAAGAGACTTGCAGCAGGGCTTCCAGCGTCGCCTGTTGAAAAACCAGCCCCTTCAATCGAAGAATCTGATAGAGGTTCGTCGTCTTCGAAAGGTACGAGACCTAGAAAACTCTTTCAATCAACACTCTCCCCAATAGTTTCTGGCTCATCAGTCCAAGAGTCAATCCCCACTGTCGAACCGGGGGTCGCTGTTACAAGTGTTAGGAAGAAAACCACTTTTATTGCTATGGGGTCCGACTCCGATCATTCTCCAAACAAGCTGATCATGAAAAGACCAAGTAGACTGGTTAAGGGACTCTCCTCAAAAAATACCAGTGAGTCAGGGTCCGGGACAACTGTTAGGACCCTCCGGGAGAGGCCGGTTGGTCCGGAGGCTAGCAGTCCACTACCTCCTAAGGAAACTTCGACCTCAGAAGCTCAAACTGAGGTGAGAACTCAGAAACATACAACGAGCCGCCAGTCCGGAGGATCAGCTATGCCAAGCTTCATCCCTCCCCGGGCTGTTTCTGCAGAAGCTCCCCCAACAGTAATGGAGGAGAGGATGGAAGACTCCACTGAGGAGGTCAGGTTTGAGTCCGAGTCTTCCGGACAAGCTGAAACTGCTATAGTTGTTGCCAAGAAAGGCAAAGAAGACTTGTACCTGAGCCGTCCGGATTTGCCGGAGAGCCTTGAAGGGAAAGTTGGGCCCTGCTTTCACAAGGTAGAATTTAAGTATCTTTTGTCTTTGTTAAAAACCAAGTACATGTTTATTCATACTAGAGACTTGGGACGGCTTCGCACTAAGTGGGGGATCCCTGAAAACGTAAAGATCCGAATTCCCATCGATCCGGAGACCCCGATGGATTGCAAGAGAAACGAGATTGTCTTTTTTACGGAGCTGTTCAATTGGGGACTCAGGTTCCCATTGGATCCGGAGATAGTGCGCTATTTCCATTTAGTCAAGCTATGTCCATCGCAGCTGAGCCCCAACGGATGGTACACCTTGATGTCATGCATTATGGCGTCTAGGCTGTCCGGAATCCCTCTTCCCATGGAAGAGTTTGCTGATGTGGCTAATCTATGCAAACATCACCAGTTCCCCTTTTATCACTTTAATATGGGGAACAATCTGAAAGCCGTCGATGATCTCCTGGAATCGGAGAATAAATGGAGGAGCCAGTTCTTGTTTATAAGTGGCTCATGGGAGAATGGGAAGAAGATTAAGGTTGGGGAGAATCCTAGCCTTCTTCGAAGTAGATGGAGAAGCGATCGTAAGTTCTTTCCTTAAGTTTCTGTTCGCATCTTCCCTTCTTTAAGCTTTCACTAACTAGTTATTCTTTTGTTTTATTAGAACTGCCAAAAGAGTTCGGAGACTATCTGAAAGCCGGACAGGTCACCTGTGGCAAGATAAATGCATGGGCCGCAGAGAACTGGGAGAACCGGTTTCACAAGGCTTTCACTTCGGGGAACTTGGCTAGATCTCACCTGTGGAACACCACAGGTCGAAGGGATTTAACATGGGAGGAGTTCTCCACCCCTCCTGATGATGACATAGTGCTGAGAAGGTCTCATGAGCTAGATGGGACCCTTTTCCTCCCTCTCCGGGCCAAAGCCCCAAGTAAAATGAAGGGCCAGAAGAAAAAAGGGAGGAAAACAGCAGCGGATACGGAGAAAAAGGCTCCAACTGACACAGAGGTGCCAGTCCCAGCTCAAGTTGATGCAAACCTTCTTCAGGTGGTAGAAGTGGAAAGTAAGGAACACGGAGAGACTCCCTCAAAACCTTCAAGGGCCTCCAAACGAACTCGCAAGCAAACGAGTGACAGTGTTGATAAGGAGGCCAAAAAGAAGAAGATTTCTCAAGAAGAAGAGTTTGCTCCCCGGGATCCGGAGCCCACTTTCCGTATTGATCCAACGTTGGCTGAAGAGATCCCGGAGAATCTTAACGAAGGGATTCCAAGGGAACTCCATACTGATGAGATTGAAAGGGGAGAGATCAATATGGACGAAGTGGATGTCACCGGCCTGGGTCCTCTGGGTGATTACTTTCTTGGTCTGTCAAGAGATGAGTTTGCTGGGCCATATGTTCCCCCAAGCAGCTCCAACACAGTAAACTTCAACGGTAAGACTTTCTTGGTCTCCAGCGAGAGAGACGTTATAGCTCATTCCCTCCTGAGCAACGTACAACCAGTACTTACCCTAGAGAGGCAAGTCCGGAGTCAGGCAGAAACCATCAGAGAACTTAAGTCTGAGAAGGAGAAACTGTCCGATGACCTCAGGACTGCCACTACTAAGGTTGACTTGCTCAAGGAGTCGAACGAACAGCTGAAGAAGAGTCAAAATGAAAGCAACACAAAAGTTGCTTCTTTAGAAAAGACTGTGAAAGATCTCCAGGCTAAGCTGTCCGGATTGGAGAAGGACTTGGCAGTATCAAGGGGAGAAACTGCAGCAAAGGAGAAGATTGTCACCAACCTGACCACTGACAAACTTACTTTAGAGAATGCAGTGACTCAGGCTGTCGAGGAGAAAAATGCTTTGGTGAAGGATCAAGAAGCTATGATCAAGGCCAAAATCAATGCTTATGCCAGGGAGATGATACAGAGTGAGGAATTATTGATTGAAATGGTGAAGTCCGACATGGTCCTCCTATTTCACGAGAAGTTCCCGAAGAGGAGACTTGGGGACTTATGGCGTTACGTGGATGACGATGATCTCCCATATTGGACCATGGTTGATGAAGGGTACACTGATATATCCTCATCTGGTGACGAGGAGGAAACCGGAGAGAGTCCGGGTGAAGAAGAGGCTGACCCCAAAGGCAAGAAGGTCATTGAGGAAAAAAGCGATATCAAGACCAAGGGAACAGATGAGGGTGAGCCATCTTCAAAGGCCTCACCTTAGTTGGTAATTTATTCTGTTTACTTTTTGTTCGAACCAAAGTCCTTGGAAGGCCAAGGCACCTTTTTTTGTGATGCTGTCCGTTTTGACCGGACAGATTTTTGTATTGTGTTTAAACTTGTTTAAAAAGTCCTTGGAAGGCCAAGGCAACTTTAAGTTTATTGAATGAACGTTTTATCTCGCACAACCCTTCTCTTATTCCATAGTCTGTTTAAATATCTTGGAGTTTAAGTAATTTCGAGTTATCGTGTTGTGAGAGTGTTTAGTTTCTCTGGCTAGAATTTAAGTAGCCCTTAGATCTTTCAGTCCGGATAGTATGACAATCAACAGAATTTTGCAAAAACTTAGAAAATTTATTCAAAAAAGTTCCACGTTTCATTTAAAGCTCTCCGTGGCGCCGGAGAGAGGTAGTGGTATGCCCCCAAATATTTACATGGATGTTTAAACAAGTAAATATTTACATAAGTTTTATTCCAAATACATTCGAAGGTGTTCAATATTCCAAGGTTGAGTTAAAACCCTGCCATCCTTGTCTTCCAACCAGTATGTGCCAGGTTTGATTCTTTCAACCACAGTGTAGGGGCCCTCCCAAGTTGGGGCCAGCTTTCCGAAGAGCTTTTCCTTGGTATGCAAGAAAACTTTTCTTAATACCTTATCTCCTGGTTGAAAGTCCCTTCTTTTAACTTTAGAAGCAAACCTGCTTCTCATCAAGCCCTGATAGTGTGCCATTCTAAGATGAGCTTTTACCCGCCTTTCTTCAATTAAATCAAGTTGATTTCTAACTGCCATTTCATTAGCCTGTCCGGAGAAGTTGTGCACTCGAAAGGAGGGAAGTGTCTTTTCTATGGGGGCTACTGCATCCATCCCATAGACCAAGGCAAAAGGTGACTCTTGTGTTGCAGCCCCAGGTGTTGTCCGGTAGGCCCACAAGACTTCTTGTAAATAACTAGGCCACTTCCCA
The DNA here is from genome assembly GCA_036936605.1 of Limnanthes douglasii subsp. nivea. Taxonomy (NCBI): domain Eukaryota; kingdom Viridiplantae; phylum Streptophyta; class Magnoliopsida; order Brassicales; family Limnanthaceae; genus Limnanthes; species Limnanthes douglasii. Next base: position 34,395,776 of record JAUPFV010000001.1, read on the forward strand.
GCAGCCCCTTCCAAATTTTTCTTTAAACCAGACAGTATCGTTCTGTTAGCCACTTCAACTTGCCCATTGGCTTGTGGGTGGAATGGTGAAGAAAAGCAGTGCTGAATACCCCTTGAGGCACAGAAGCTCTCCATTTCTCTGTTGTCAAACTGTGGCCCATTGTCTGTTGTTATTCTCTGGGGAACACCAAATCTGCAACATATGTTGGATAGAATGAATTTTATAACAGCCTTTGATGTTGTTCCTGCCAAGGGGGCTGCTTCTATCCACTTCGAAAAGTAGTCAATGGCTACGATTATGGTTTTACGCCCTCCGGACGCCATAGGGAGAGGCCCAACTAAGTCCAATCCCCATCGAGCAAAAGGGATAGGCTCAGAAATTGATTCCATAGGAATGGCTGGTACATGAATTTCATTGCTGTACCTCTGGCATGGGTCACACCTTCTTACCAGTTCCTTGGCATCTTTCATTATTGAAGGCCAATAATATCCGGAGAGAAGCACTCTTCTTGTTAATGCTCTAAATCCACAATGGGCTGATCCCTCACCATCATGCAATTCGGAGAGAACCATTTGTGACTCATGATCTCCTAAACAGCGTAGGAGAGGTTTGCTATAGGATTTCTTGTACAAGACCTCTCTAATCATGATGAAACCACGAGCCTTGTGTTTTAGAGTTCTGGCTTGTGATTTATTCAAAGGTACGATGCCTTCAGACAGATATTGTATAAGAGGAGACCTCCAATCCTGAGGCTCATTCACTTGTATTTCAAAGACTTCTTCTTTTTCCCCTTCATCAAGTTGGATAGAAGGACTTTCAAGCACATGGATCCATGGATAGGACTCCGTGTATGCTATTGTTGCCAATGAATCTGCTAGCTTATTCTCTGCCCGGGGAATATGTTCATAGATAACAGCTTTAAACTTCATTGCTTCATTTTTCAGGAGAAGTAAATATTTAATCAATTGTTCTTTTCTAGCTTCTGATAGGCCCAAGGCATGGTGGACAAGCAATTGGGAGTCGCTTAGCAGCTTGACCCTTTTTGCTCCACAGATATAAGCCAATTTCAACCCAGCTATAGCTGCTTCGTATTCGGACTCGTTATTAGATGCTCTAAAAGCAAAACAAATAGCTTGGAACATGTTGTCCCCATAGGGGGAAGTAAGACATATTCCTGCCCCAGATCCTATGGCACTGGATCCTCCATCTGTTTGGACAATCCACACTTTTTTGTCTTTTGAATCAGCAGATTGTTCTGAGTCCCTATCAGAATGGAATTCGACCAGAAAATCAGCCACAGCTTGAGCTTTTACTGCTGTTCGAGGAGCAAAGTCTATGTCGAAGTCCCCCAACTCTACTGACCACTTTGTCATTCTGCTTGAAATGTCTGCTTTTTGAAGGACATTCTTTAAAGGGAAGGATGTCCGGACAACGATAGGATGAGCCTGAAAATAAGGCCTCATCTTTCTTGCAGCTATCACCAAGGCCAATGCTAGTTTTTCAAGTTTCAAGTAACGGCGTTCAGCATCAATCAGGCTTTTGCTGATGTAGTATACCGGGTGAGGATACCCATCAACCTCCCTTACTAGCACAGCACTGATGGCACAGCTTGAAACAGCCAGATACACAAAAAGAGTCTCCCCATCGACTGGTTTGAACAAGGTCTTGGGGGAGGACAGATGCTTTTTGATTTCATTGAATGCCTCATCACACTGTGGTGTCCACTCAAACCCCTTTGCACCCTTCAAAGTTTGAAAGAAAGGAGCACATCTGTCCGAAGACCTTGAGATGAATCTGTTCAAAGCTGCTAACCTCCCCGTTAACCGCTGTACTTCTTTAATGTTTCGTGGAGGCTCCATGTGGAACAAGGCATTGAGTTGGTCCGGGTCAGGCTGTATTCCATGCTCACTTATAATATACCCCAAGAACTTTCCGGACTGCACTCCGAACACACATTTTTCAGGATTTAACTTTAAATTTACTTTGGCCAGATTGGCAAAAGTCTCCCGGAGGTCGGACAAGTGCAGCTGCTCATCCACACTTTTCACCATCATATCGTCAATGTAAACCTCCATATTTCTTCCAATTTGATCAACAAATGCCTTATTGACTAACCTTTGATAAGTAGCCCCAGCATTTTTCAAACCAAAAGGCATCACCTTGTAGCAGTGTAGACCTCTATCCGTAACAAAAGTGGTATGCTCTTGATCCCTTGGATCCACCTGGATCTGATTGTACCCGGAGAAAGCATCCATGAAGGAGAGTAGCTTGTTCCCAGAAGTAGAATCTACCAGCTGATCTATCCGGGGAACCGGATACAAGTCTTTTGGGCAAGCTCGATTGAGATCTGTGAAGTCAATGCACATTCGCCATTTACCGTTTTTCTTTTTTACCAAGACTGGATTGGCAGTCCACAAAGGATACTGAGATTCTTTAATGTGCCCCATCTTTGTGAGTCTGTCAACCTCTTGTACAATGACATCAGCCTTTTCTTTTGAGAAAGCTCTCCTCTTTTGCACCACTGGTGCTACGTCTCTCCGGACAGATAAGTGATAGGAAATCACTTCTGATGGAACTCCAGTAACATCAGCATTGCACCAAGCAAAGACATGCTGATGGTCTTTTAAGAATTTTAATATCTCTTCTTTCAACACTTGTGGCATTTTGGACCCTATCTTGACAAATTTCCCTTCTTCCAAGCAGTGTGTCTCAACCTCCTCAATTGGGATCAACACTCCGGGGGTCTCCATGGGGTCGTCAATTTCACCATCACCCCCAGGAAGGTCCTCAAACTGCTATTGGTCATTTATACGGACTGCCCCCAGCGTTCGTGGAGCCAAGGCAGTGGCATAGCATTCTCTTACAACTTTTTGACTGCTCCGGACAATCCCAACCTGCCCCTGAACAGCGTATTTTAGACACTGATGGACTGTTGAGGCCACTGCATGCATCCTAGAGAGCCAAAATCTCCCTAGAATAGCATTGTAACAAGTGGGACAGTCCACCACAATGAAAAGTATTCTGACCGTTTTCTTAAAAGGGCCTCTGCCCAATAATACTTCTTCTTCGAACTCACCGATTACATCAGCTGAGCTGCCCGTGAAGCCTACAATCGATCGGTCTGACTTTTGAATCACAGCTGGATTTTTCATTTTCTTGTAAGTATCTAAGAAAAGGATATTGGCAGAGCTCTCAGTATCTACCAGGATTCGCCTTATCTCATTGCCCCCTATCGATGCTCCTATGACAACAGCATCTTCATGAGGGCCATAATGTCTCTCAAATCATCCCCATCAAAGACAATGAATGGGAATAAACTTGACGATTGATAAGAGGTCATGCCCCCTTCTAATTGGGTAGCCAAATTATGAACATGCCTTTTTCTTGATGAAGTGGTAGGAGCCGTTACAGTGTCCCCTCCGAAAATTGTCAAGGACTCAAAGAATTTAATGAGCCCGGAGACCGACCTGGAACGCTCCTCTATTGCACCCACTCTGTTTCTTGTTGGATCAGGGTCCAAGTATTCAGATTCCACATCAAACCTTTCAACGATTACCATAGCCCCTTCTGGGGCAGCATTAACCGGACCAGCCCGGTGAGTGTTATCAGGCCTGTTGCCTCCTCTTCTTTTAACGTATGCACCCAATTTCCCTCTTTCAATCAGGTTCTGAACCTCTTGTTTCAAGGCTATGCAATCATCAGTAGTATGGCCAATATCATTGTGATATTGACAAAAAAGAACTGTTTCGATGTTCTCTGGGAGACTGCAAGGTTGCCGGTCTCCGGTAGTGTACTTCATCTTTAGTTTTTCGAAAATGGTTGCCACACTTTCTTTGAGCTCTGCAAACCACTCCGGTTGGACCCACGGCCCCCTTTTGTTTCTAGACTGCTGATTTTGTGCAGGAGCAGCTGGTTGAGACTGAGCTTTTCCTCTTCCATGCCCCTGTCCGGTTTCTCTAGCTTTGTTTCCGGACTGGTTTTGATTGGGAGTTGGTGTCACCGGGGTGGATCTCACCTGCCTGTGCACCCTGGTCTTTTTTGTTTCATCAACATTTATTTGCTTGCCGACTTGATTCAGCAATCCACCCTAAGTCATGGCTTTCTTCCTTGTTACTGAATCAGCCAGGTTGCCCGGGTTCAAACCTTGTCTCAGGGATGCTATTGCCACTTGTTCAAAGCAATCAGCCAGCCCGTTCTTCGTGTTCACAAAACGACTTATGTATTATTTCAACGATTCATTTGGCTCTTGGGCACAATGGATTATGGTATCTCCATTTCCCTTGAGCTCCTTACTCCCCACAAATTGCCTTCGAAAGGCCACCCAAAAGGTATCAAAGTCTCTAATACAACCCTGAGGAAGGCTGTTGTACCACTTCAGAGCACTCCCCGTAAAGGACTGGGAGAATGCCCTGCAGAGTAGTTTATCATCATCATCAAAGTTCATCATGAAGTTCTTGAATTGCTCCAGATGATTGTCTGGATCAGTACTGCCATCGTACTTTTCCATCTTGGTGCTATCGAACCTCTTGGGGAGGTTTCCGGATAGGATTTTAGAAGACAGTGGAGACTGCCTCCAATTCCTTCCACGACTGAACACGGTATCCTCATTAGGTGTTGCAAAGATACCTGGCTCATCATGGAAGGCAAATGGATCCACCAGCATCCGGTCTATATGTCTCCGGCTGTGAGATGATCATTTCCCAATGTGCCTTTTCATTCTTCCATGGTGGTCTCTTTTTCTGGAATATTTTTTAACTTGCTTCTGTTTTTTCCTGGTTCGCCCCTCATCACTACTGGAGGACAAGGATTTTTCATTTCCCTCACTGTCCGAAGAGCTGTCCGAAGACTCTGAACTTGAGTCAGAACTCTCCACAGGCTTGGACCGGTGAGACTTTTTTGAACTGACATGTGTCTTTTTAGTGCTCACATGAGTCTTTGAAGCCTCATGCTCTCGAGGGTTATCAGAACGATGAGCAACTGATGCTTTGGATTTCTCCTTCATGCCCATCTTGGCCTTTTCAGCCCTCAGAGCTTCTATTTCAACCCTCAACCTGTCACGCTCCTGGACAGTATATTCATCGTTCTCTTCCACCACTTCGAGCAAAGCTGGTGGAAGCTCTGGATTATCCGGATTCATTCGGACAGAATTCCTTTACTTGGTTTTGAATGTCTGATTCAGGCACCGTCGCCTCCCACTGTGGTCGCCAATTTGGTGTGGATAAAAGTAGCCTGAGGGTAGGCTAGTAATTTTGAGTGGAGTTTTAAGGCGGCGTAAGGGTGTTTCACGGTGGTGTGGTGGTGTTTAAGGGTGTTTTAAGATATTTCAGGGTGTTTCAAAGTGTTTCAAGGGTGGAGAGAGAATTAAGCAGCCTGGCAGCAATTAATTTTTCTTACCCCTAGTTAATGTTGGTGGTTGGGTATTTATAGTGTGAAATTTGGGCCCTTATGGGCTTTTGGGTCAAGTTTAATGGACCCGGGTCATGTTTAAAGACCCATGAGTTTTAAGCAGATGTACAGGTAGCTTAGTCAGATAGTGATTAGGTTTTTTAGTACTTTAGTCATAGTTCGAACTGCCTTATGTTTGCAGTGTTCAAGGTCATCTGTCCGGTTCTACCAGTGCCGTTCGAACTGAAGTCATGGAGTCTGTCCGAATTTACGGGGTGATTTTACTTTGGACTACCCTTCCGGAGAGCTCTTCGAATTCGGACTCATCAAATATAAAAAATAAAAATTCCGGGGAGCTATAAATGTATAATTAATAATCATCTACTAGATAATAATAATAATTTTTATTATCAACTTATGTATATTAGAGTTCAATTTTCAAAACTATAAAACAAATCCTCATGAATGTCTTCATGGTTTTTTTTTTTTTCAAATTGTTAAAGTTTATTAGAAAATTTTATTGTTTGAGAACAAAAAGATAAAATTTTGTTTTTGATATTATTTTAAAATATCCTTTTTTTTTATTGAAATAAATAATTTTAACTGCTAATTGCTATAAAAAAGCTATTTTTTTTTATCTTTTCTCAAACAGATATTTGTATCTAACCCTCTAGTAGATTTTTCTACTAAAGATTTGTAGATCGGACCAAAATACGATCGAGAACAAGATTTGTAGATTGGAACAAAATAAGACGGGCGGAAAATTGGAGCGAATAATATTATTTTCAAAAGAGATGGGTCGTACTTTCGAAAGCGTCGTGAATTTTTAGTCTATCCCATAACTAACATGGGAACTCTTAATATAATATTGAAATATTTTTATCATGTATAATAAAGTTTTGGTATTTCAAAGACTAGACGAGTAACAAAGATAATAAAGAATCTGGTCTAGAACAAAGTTTATATTTCCACAGATCTTTTCAGAGTAGTAGATAATATGGCCCAATCTTTCCGGGGCCGGGGCATTTTATAAAAGGCAATACTTTTAGAAAGCTATTATTTCGAGATATATATATATAGATAATTATATAATAGATGGTAGTTATATATTTTTAATTGTAGGTTAAGATGTGTAGTTAAGTTTGCAAATTATGTGTAGTCGTATTTTCTTATAAGGTTGTGTAGTCATATTTTTTTTATTAGGTTGTGTAGTTCAGTTTATAGCGAGTTATGTTTATCTTCCATGTTTGACATTTTAACTAAAAAGATTTTTTTAAAAAACTCAGGTACTTTTACTATTTAACTTGTAAATTACAGAGCTCGATAAACCCAAAAATACATTTGGAAGGACAATTAAAATTTAAAAATTGCATGAAACTTTTTGGCTCCTTCCCAAAATCATCTAGACCAAAAAAGCCTTCAATCAAACAGAAAAGCAAACAAATATATCGCCAAAAAAAATTATTCCCCTTTGCCGAGTTTAACTAATAAGAATTTGTTTTGGTTGGATCAATAGATTTATTTTTAACGAATAAAACGTTTTCATAGAAGACCAAAATAAATTCATCTATCGCAAATAAAAAAATTCCAAAAATATATATTGTAATTTTTTTTATCGTACTATATTTAACTTTTAAATTTTAATGTATTTAATGTTCAATAACTTTTATTTTATTTTTAAAATTGTTAAATTTTATATTATCCCAACAACGCTGTGGGATTTTATTTAGTTTACACTAAATTCAAGTTATAACTTTAGCTATAATATCTAACTGAGAAACCAGCAACCAACCTTTAAACAATAAAAACCTATCAAATAGCTATAATGTCTAACTGAAAAACCAACAACCAATTTTAAAACAATAAAAACCTATCAATTTTAAAATAAGTAGGCAAATCAACTGCAAACATGACAAACATCATTAGTCATTGAAACAGAAAATTATAAGACAGTTGTTTTTTAACACATAATCTAGACTTAAACAAGAGCCGGATAACATTTACAATAAATTAAAATTACAACTTTAGCTACTATATCTAGCTGAAAAACCATTCATGTGGTTCGATTAAAATCTATAGTTAGATAAATAAAAGTACAATCATAGATAAACCGCATTTTTTGTTGAATTTTCAAACTAACAACTAAACTCATTTATAAATACCTACCGGTATGGTCGGAAACTATGTCGCTAGATTTTCCCACCCAAACATATATAAAACAAATTCTTAAACGCAAACATATCCAAACTCAACAACTGATGTTATTAACAATATACCGGTCTTAGTTGGGGCTGGTAAAAACATTCGCAGCATTCATAAGCACTAGGTTTGATCAAGTTTATCATTTCGTCAAGCCTTCCCAAAGTATGTTGATCATAGTTAGTTGGACTTGTACAATATACAATTTATCTCTCAAATAAAAACAATGAGAAAACACTATAATATATTAGCAAATTAACAAGACTGCAACGAAATTAACTACAATAATCCAAAGAAAGTTACCATTAGTCACGGAAACAGTTCCTTAAGTTTGATTCCGCAGCTAACGACAGCTTTCATGAAATAGGGTAATATCATTTGTTGTAGTTGTGTTGCTAATATGTTATGGCATCTTTCTTGATGTTTATTTGGAAATAGACCGCACAATGTGAGCTATACTAACTATGACCAACATGTCTAAGGAGAAACTTTACTAAATAATAGATCCAACAAAACCGAGAGATCTTAAAGTTGAGGATGATTTTACCTACCCAACTAGCGAGATATGTTATTAGAAACATCAAGTTATTCTCACCCTAAACAATAAACTTGCGGCTAAAAATTAATTCTATAAACATTTGGGAGAAAAAACGCTAATTACATTGTCGTAGTACCTATAAACCGATAAGAATTCAATCATAAGTTCAATCGTCAATTTAAAGACCAACCGGAGACTGTTTATCTATAATCATACTCTTGAGTCTACTTATAAATTCTAATCAAACATTAATGATTTTTCACCAACATAGTATAAAGCTGTAAAATATTAATTTATAGTGAATGTTCCGGATTTTTTTTAAGATTCTAGATATCGTATGTTTTATAAACTGTCTCTTGATTATTTTAAAATTGGATTGATTTTAACGTTTGGGTCTAGAACTAATTATACTTTACAACAATCCAACAACATTACTACCGAAATCTATAAAACCGAAAAAAAGACAATATAATTGAAAGCCGAGGTACCTGTTCACTACATATCCTGCAAAAGGGAACAAGCAGAAACATAATTCTCAGTCCAAAATCACAACATAATCAACAGCATCACCGAAGAACTCGCTAACGAATGCCGCAGATCCACGGATGGTGATGGTGTTTTAATGTCACCACTTCGTTGACGATAAAACATTAACCTAAGAAAGTCCAGAAAATACGATTATGCGGCGGAACTTAGACAATTAAATTTTTATCTTGCATAAAAGTAGAAAGTGCAGATATTCTTCCAAATTAAAACTCTTAAAATTTCCAAACCAGATTATGCAATATTAATTAGGCAATTATCGGAACTCTAACCTAAACACATAACAACATATCTACAATTACAAGCACGGTAAACTCAAGAATGTATGACTTGACTAGAGTTCAGTACTAGCTCAACCTCAACATGTGTCCAAGGTTTACAACTGAAACCCAAGTTCTACGCATTCTGCTTCATCCAACAGTTCTCAATGTCTACATAAATGCTAAACACTTCTAAAGTTTAGAAAAGAGCAAGCTATCTAAATATATAAACATTTCTAGAAGTTAAATTCACACAAGACTTCACCTATTTCAGAAACATCAATTATAACAACAGAACATAAGACATGATTTCAAGATAAAACAAAACTGATAATGTTTGTAGTCTGTATAAAATCGTACGAACATAGTAAGGAGATTTACAAGAAAATTGCAATTAAACATAAAAACTAAAAAGGATCTAAACAATTATAAACAAGAGCTAGAGATCATCTAGAAAAGACTAGGACAAAAAAGATGAAACCAAACTAAACCCGATCCGTCAAGAAGAAAATGAGAGGTAAGTGGTGTATACTCTCACGCACTGCTGTCCGTCGGCTAACACAAAAAAAAAAATGCAATTTTGAAGTTAGATCTAGATCTGGAATTCTGGATGAAGAAAAAAAAGAGGGCTTGAGGGTTTGATGAAGTGGGAGGATAATTTAAGAGAACGAACGGACACAGTTGTTTATTCTATCCTCAAACTATTATAATGGAAAAAATAATATATATAAAAAAATCGATTTTTATTTTTTATTTTATTAAAATTATTATACATTTATTTATTTATTTATATTAATTTGTTTCTAAATTTATTTATGTATAAAATTTAAATTTCTACCTCACTTTTATTGTTTTTCATTCCTTAAGTCAAAATCTATAGATGTTTGTTATCATTGTCCTACCAAACCTTCAAACCCGTTACTGTTATTAATGATTCAGTATAAAAAATTAAAACGGTTATTCTACCAAAAAATATGGACATATAAAATAAAAATTAAATATAACTAAAAGTAAAAAATAAATTTAATAATAATAATAATGTATTAGAATAATATTTTTATGTAATTAGAAACTACAAGGTTAAACGTATCAAAATATGTATAATTAAAATATATATGTTAAACTTTCTTTTAGTTTAATTAGTATAGAATTATATTTTAATCTCATAAAAATACAAAATAAGTTTCTACTACTTCAAAATTGTTACTAGAAATGTTATAACTCTCTTTAGATTTTTTAGGTTAGTATAATATTTATTTGATTAGAATTTAAAATCGTAAATGTTTACAACCATATATAAAATTAAAATTTAAACATTCTAAATTGGTATAAAATTACATTTAATTTGATCTAAATCATGGAATGCAAAATAGGTTTTTAAAACTTAAAAAACTATTACGAGAAGTATTATTTTAACATGATATTTTTTACATTATAAAATACACTTGTAGAGATTTGTAACCATGTTATAATTAAATTATAAACATTATTAATCAATAGAAAATTATATATCAGTTTAATCTAAAATTATTGATACAAAATTGATTTTTGATCATTTCGACAACTGTTACGAGATATATCGTAGTTGTCTAATATTTTTATTTTAATATGATATTTTTGAATTAGAAAATAGACTCATATATCTTTGCAACCATATATGGAATTAAATTTCAAACATTCTAAATTAGTGCAAAATTATATTTCAGGTTTTATTCGTATTATCATTATGTATGGTCCTACCTAAGAGTAAATTGTTTCAATCTTTCGTAAGACTGTATTAGTTGTACAAAATGATTGATATAGATATTTGAATCGTACTAAATTCAATTAATATTGTGTCCATATTCTTTTTTTTTCTTGTATTGTTGTTCGTCTTTGTTCATTATTAGTTATCTATTTAGTATATAGATGATTATCTTCATCTTATATACCATAAAATTGAGTTTTATATGTAAGTATTTTAGGGTCATCAATTTTTACAATTTATTACCCTCATTATCCAACATGGCGATTAAAACTGAAAAACGTAATATTCAACATTGATTTTGAGCCTTATTTATATGAGTTTGGACTTGAAAACGAATTAACGATATCAATATCTTCACCATCTACAACGGTTGGCCCAATTAAGTTATGTTTTATCGGAAAAAACATTGACATAACAATACACTCGAGAATATGATGTATATAATTTGTGTACAATGTTGTTAGAAATACTAACAAAGAAAACAACATTTATGCTCACTCGAGGCAAATATATAGTGAAATGAGTGAAAATTTGATTATAAAATGGACAGGTATCAAAGTTTTTTTATTCAGGTTTGCTGGAATTAGAATATGAATCATCAAAGTATTTTTGTTAGGGATAAATTTGGGTTTTTATATTATGTTGATCTTATTGGTAGACAAAGTTATGCCGAAGCTACCTCAGCTGAAATTTCAAAACTTATGCGTTTTGTTTATGTTTGTAAGTAAGCTTATTCACATGGGCTTCCTAAGTATGATTCTAATCTTAGACGTTGATTAAGAGATTTCATCTGAAACATCAATTGTATTAAGGATTTATTATAATTGTTGATTAAAGTGATTTACTTTAGAGTGTCTATTGTAATAGGGCTTTATTATAATCGTTGGTTTAAATAATTTAATCTAAAGCTTCTGAAGTATTAGAGTTTTATATGAACCATCCAATCTGAAGTGAAAGTATATTTTTTATATGAGAATTTTATAAATAAAAGAAGCAATATATTGTTTTATTGTGAGTGGAGTATTATGATAATTGAATATATATATATATATATTATCGTTTTAATTACAAATCTATTTATTCTCTAAGTAAGAAGAATAATAGTTGGTATTTTAGAGAGTGGAGTGAGGTGAGAGATAAACACTGAAAATAACATTTTTATGAATCATATTATCTTTGTCAACTGTGAGAGATTGTAACAGAGATTGATTGAGTGTTTTGTGCTTTGTGTTTGAAGAGAGTCTTTATGTTACCTCTTTGATAATAAAAACAGAGTATTCGTTATCCGTGGACGTATGATAGTTTCCACAATCCAAACCACGTTAAATATGATCTTTCGTACTTGTTTTTCTTTATGTTTTCGTATTTGTTGTTTCTATCAAACATATTAAAATTTATATCTTATGACGAATGATTTCCCAACAAAAGTAATAATCATAAGCTCATCCATGTAGTAGTTTCTATCAATGATTTCTAATCTTTTATTTTTTACATACAATTTGGCATGATTCCTCGACGAGAATCGATTATTTTCTTGAGCCGCGAGTCATAGCTAATGTGACAACTAAACATATTCACAAGTTAGTTGTATGTGAATATATCAACATATCTATCTATTGTGCTATACATATATGATTATGATGACTAAACAATCCTACAGTGTCCAAATGAGAAAGAAAATAGGATAATAAATATAAAAATTCATGTTTTGTGGGCATTGAACAAAGTCGTTTTTAACAAAATATCTTACGTATGAGCTATCATATACAAATAGGATCATTGAATTAAGTTGATTGATTTGTAGATCATATCAGCTTTTTTTTACGAATTAGTTCCAAGTTTTTTGTTAATGTACCTTTTTAGAGCATGTTACATCTATTTTTTTTCCTATTTCTGAATTTAATAATATTGAAAATAGGAAAAAGACTACTTTAACTCTAATTGTTAGAAATCAAGATATAATATCCATTATGAATGAACTCATACACACGATAAAATAAAGAAAATCAATAGAAATGAACACATGATTTAATGTGGTTCGACAATAATGTCTACACTCATGGACACCTCCAGAATAAAGTGCTTCACTATGATAGAAGAAAGTTAACGACTTTAATGTTATATTTTATATAATACTAAAATTTTATTCATAATAGATTAAACAAACAGCATATAATGATTTTCCAAATATTTGGCCTAATGGGGCTTTCTTCACATCATCAATTACCTTCGATATTATATATATTGGATTATCGTGTGTAGAAATTTTATTCACATCATTAAGTACCTTCGATATTATATCATAAGTAAAATGATATATTAAATTCATATGTTTTCTAAGCTCATTATTTCTATTGGACTAAATTATAACAAACAACAATCTTAAGGACGGGACCATAATTAGTGGCTTGTTAGACACGTGAGGCTCAATAAATATATTATAAAAGCACCACACCCCTTTCGAGAAAGGGTGATTGATTAATGATTTCACAATTATTACTTGCTACTTTCTCTCTCTAAAAAATATAACTTTTCTCTCTAAAATATTTATTAAGTAATTTGTTTCACGAATTAATCCCTCTAAACATTATTTTACTCTTACATATCCTTCAAATATTTGTGGAACTATCATTTTCGTCGTCTGTGGGAAATATTTTGGTACCTGGGATCGTCTTCCAAAACCTAATTGAAATTTTGAAAGAAAAGTGATGGAAATTTGAGGAGAATTAGACACGAATAATGATTTGGTGTTGAAAAAGAATTCGAAGACAACCACGTCAGAAATAATATGGAGATCGATCAACAACATGATGATTGACATGTTGGTGATAACTGGAAGAGTCCATTTTGGTTGCTCGGAGAAACGAGCTGTTGGAAGAAATTGAAAAGCTGAATTGAGAAAGAGATGTTACGATGGATTTTGAGAAAAATCAGTCTGAAGTTCAGAGAGAAAATGAAACTAAAAAAGATGAACCAGATCACCACCGTCGAATTAGTAGTAGGAAAGACAGATACTGAAGGGATTGTCGTTATTCTCCGAGAAAAAAGCTAAAGTCAAGGTACAGGTATGAATCATTTGAGTCAAGTGATTATTCACTTTATGATTCAAGTAAATCTTCTCTGGAAAGGGGTTATTGGAGGAAGAGAGACATCAAAAAGAAATATGCGGCGAAACATAGAAGAGAACATCAAGCGAGTTGTCAGATTAAAGACTTGAAAGGAAAAAATAGGGTTTTGAGGATCATGCTAAGAAAGATAACGTTGTATATACTCAAAACCCGTCAAGAAGTCAAATTTTTTAGTATCGTGTAAGTAATCAATACACAGTTCTTTCCGAGGAGGTGTCTATGCGATGGCTCATGATGGTCTAAGAACCAATGTTTACAGAGTAGGCCATAACTGGAGGTAATCTTCTCTATCTGCAGAAATACTCTTTGGAAATCTCCCAAAGCATTTTAACATTTCGAAGTTGGAAAAATTTGACATAACACAAGATCCTGATAGCCATATTAAACAATTTAAAAAATTATGATTAATTTCGATGATGATGATAAGTTGTTGTGCATGGCTTTCTCCCAAACATTTACGGGTGTTGCTTTAAAATTGTATAACCAACTTCCACTAGTTTATATCAAGAACTCTGACATGTTTTGGAACGTTTTCTGACAGCATTTTTGTGGGTAGTAAGAAATCCCGAGCTAACGGAGATACCATAATATATACTATAGGAAAAATTAGACCAACCATTTTGTCAAAACAAAAACTAATATAGAATTTTGTAAAGACTTCGTGGTTTTGGCAGCATATCGAATGAGACTTCCACCAACAATATTGAAGGCTATTGTGGTTGAAAGCCAAGCAATGATGTTTGAGGCTCTTCTTGATCAAGTTGAGAAAATAATATTGGTGGAAGAAACTCTGGCTTCAGAAATAGGTTTTAGTGATCAGTTAAACCAGAATCAATTCCAAATATCTCTAGTATACTATTGAAACAAAAGTTAAATTAAGGGTAAATTAGAACTCAAAACAACCTTATGACTTTTAGCCTAATATTGCAAATCATATAGTCTTTTAAAAACAATTATAATTTAGTTTGAGTCTATAATAAAACTTATATTTTTTAATTGTAGCATTAAAAATTATAAAATCTCAACATATCACATATTATATAAAAATTTAGTAATAAAAAAGTTAAAATTATATTAGAATTATAAACTAATAAAAATTTATAACACGATAAATAAACATATTTATTTTTTAACAAAGTAAATAAAATAACTCCTGAAAAGTCAAGAATAAATAGATCGTGATTATTTTGGAAGTTACACAAAAATTTAAAAAAAAAATTAGCACCGAAAGTTTAAAAAACTGGTAAAAGTAAAATAAAATAATAATTGTTTAAAACAATTTATAAAATAAATAAATTGTGTTTTATAATAATATTCATGGGTTTTGGATATACACCATTAGTTTATTTTGGTTTAATTTGTCCTTTATTAAAATAAAACATATTTAGATTTTATTACATAAAACATTCTTAAGATCACACATTTGTTTGTTTATATTAAAAATAAATATCAATTAAATATTAACCGGTTTGATTTATGGATGAGATATAAATAGCCTGCAAAATTATACAAAATAACAGATTCAACTGAAAAAATGTAGAGAGACTCGAACTCATGATCTTTGGTCACAAACATATTTTACTCAATCAACTCGGCTACTGTTTAAAGCGTTCAAAACCAGTTTATTTCAATCCAATCGGATCAATATTTATTCGAACTTTATATAAAACACATTAGGGATGGATATTAAAACTAAGACTTAGATAAGATCCCATCCAGTTTTTAAATATAAACAATTGTTCGACTTAGTCCAATCTAAAAAATAATATATATATATATATATATATATGTGATGTTTCCGGACGGACAGTATTGATCTGCAAGCCGAAGTAAATCAAACTCGGATTTGATAGTGATAAATCTGGAACATACCGATTCGGTTTAGATTCAAATAAAATAAAGGAAATTGTTAAAAAAAAAGTCGAAATTACTCCGCGAAGTCGCATGTTTCTGATTTTCAATATTTACAAAAATGTCACTAAGCAAAAAGCTCAAAAAACCCTTGGAAGTCAAATTAATTACAAGTCATGCCATTTTAGAGTCCAAACTACTCCATGAAGTTGCAAACATAATTTCAAATCTCAACCTTAATTCATCTTCTTCAAACCTACTAAAAATAGAAACTTAACTACCAACAAAACCCATTTTCTAAAAAACTTCAAAACCTTTACGACATGGCCAGAAAAGAGTCGGAAGCACTTCTCATGTAGAGCAACATGGTCGCCAAGAAGGTGCATTGCATTTCCCTCTATCATTTTCGCGAAAAAATTGATTTTAAAAAAAACCTCGTTTTTGATGTTCTTCGTCACCCTCTGGCGTGGACGGCACAACGTACGCCAATAAGAAGGCGTATGAAAGGATTGCAACACCAATAGACAGCGTGGGGGACCTTGCATACGCCGCACATGTGGCGCATGGAGGGTTCCCTACGCCACAGGCTGGCGTAGAGATGGTGGCCTACGCCTTTTACTTGGCGAAATGGGCTTAACTTATCCGGAATGCCGGTTTAATTGGTTTTTCTACTTCTTACATATTGCATGAGGTGACCCAAATGTGATATTTTGCTTGTTTTGGATTACGCTCACCATTTCACCACTCACGACGAGTATAGCTTAGACTCGATGACCGAGTGGGTAAAACGTTGGGGGAAGACATTGGGTTTTTCGATAAACGTAGCATCGAAGGAGGTGGGGAAAATTGGGAGAACACCGAGAGTGGATTATCGGTGTGAGCGATCCGGAATTTTTAAGTCGGCCGTTCAAGAGTGCGACCGTAAGCGTAAGGCTACCGGTAGCAAAAAAATAAATTGCCCTTTTCATTTGGTAGGCAATCCGGTAAAAGGAGATGATAAGTGGGCTCTTAGTGTCCTTTTCGGGAAGCACAACCATGAACCGATTAAGTATGCCGAAGGACATTTGCAATGGTCCAAGTTAAAATGAAAGGAAAAAGAGCTCGTTGATCTTTTGACGGTGAACGGGACAAGTCTGCGACAAATATTTGGTGCTTTAAAAAAGGCTGATCCGGAGAATGCTTCAAATATCTGTCACGTTTACAATCACCATCAAAGAACGAGGATGGTTGAAAATGGCGATCAATCCCAAATGCAATGCTTGTTAGTTAAATTAAAATTGCACAAGTACAAGTATTGGGTTCGGACGGGGAATGACGACTCTAACGTCACAACCGATTTGTTTTTCGCACATCCGCTTAGTATTGATTTACTACGGACCTTCCCACGCTTGCTAATCATGGATAGAATGTATAAAGTTATTCGTTGCGAGATGCCTTTGTTCGAAGTAGTCAGGGTAACATCGACCAACAAAACGTTTTGCATTGGTTTCACGTTTATGGTGAGTGAAAAACAAGACAACTACGAATGGTCATTGGGATGCTTGAAAACGGTAATGGAGGAGAACGATTGTGAATTACCTTGTGTTATCGTTACGGAGCGTGAACTAGCCTTGATGAATAGCATCGACAAAATATTCCCTAGATCTAGTCACATGTTATGCGAGTGGCATATCAATAAAAATGTTAGCGGGAGAACGGAAAAATGTTTCAAGACAGAAATATGGCTAAAAAATTTTTGGCGGCTTAGAACGACGTTGTTTCATCCAATACCGTTGAGGTTATGAACGAGAGGTTGGCTAAGATGCGGTCGGTGTTCAAAGACCAAGATAAGGCGGTGGATTACGTGGTTTACTCGTGGATTACGCTTTATAAGGAGAGGTTTGTTCACGCCTACACTAACAAAATCATGCATTTCAATAATCACACCTCTAATAGGGTGGAAAGCTCGCATGCTACATTGAAAAAATAAGTCGGGTCTACCCGATTGGATTTCGATGGGTTTTGGGACAAAGTACATGGCTTGTTAGCGATGCAACATTCGACCGTTAAAGAATCGATGAAGCTTAGCAAGTGCCGTCTAATTCACAAATTCCAAGGTTTTAAATCGTTCAAATTTTTACGGGGGTACGTATCACCTATTGCATTGGCGATAGTAAACGATAACTATGTTGATAAAAGTAGCGGTGAAAAGTCTTCGTGCGTTTGCACCGATCGTACGATCCATGGTTTGTCGTGTTCCCACAAACTTGAGGCAATCCGAAGAGTGAACGGTCATGTACCTACTCGGATTATACATGAGCATTGGAAGAGACTAGATATCGTTCCGCGAGTTAAACTCACCGGTGAAGAAGAGGTCAAATTTAATTTCGCAAATCTAAATGCGAAACTTGAAGAGTTTGATGTTTACGAACAAATTCATTGGCTCAAAAAATTTCAACAAATTTTGGATCCGTCGACGACACTCCTTTGCGAACCCCTCGAGAAGGTTAAAACCCGCGGTAGAACTCCCAGACGCATTTAATCATTTTGTTCACGTGAGTAAAGTACTTTTAGTTTCGCACGCATTTAATCATTTATTTTCTTAACGCGCATTGATATTCAATGTGGATTTGTAGATTGACTTTGTTAAAGGGTCACCTTTACCGACAATAGATCCAACGTGGATGCGAACGGCGAGAGAAGACGCTATTTCTTGGTCATCCCTTTGCTAGATAGAGTCAGTATATTTTCAAGACTGCAAAATCCTACGCCGACACATTCCGTTGAATTTGATGACCCCATAGTGGACTTAACCAAAGATTGATATTTTAGTTGGTGTTGTAATATTTAGTTTTGAATCGAATTTATTTTGTGTTTGATTATGTTGTTTTTTTGTTGTAAACTCATTTCGTATTGTATTCACGTTCCATTTTGTGTTCAACATTATTTTTAAAAAAAATTGAATTTACAATTTCAGAGGTAGACGTTTTCGCCGCCTTCATGGCGTAACTGACAATGCCCACGCCAACGGTTGACGTGTACCGACGTCTACACGCCAACCGTTGGCGTGGGAATACTACTCTACGCCATTTGGCTGGCGTAGACGACTTTGTTGGAGCCTTTGTTCCAAAAGAACAGAGGCTCTTTAAAATTTAACCCTATTGCCGTCACACGTTGGCGAAACGAGCTTTCCATACGCCATTGTATGGCGTCAATAGGGTAAACCCTAAATTCCATAGATTGTTTTTAATCACCTTTAATTTTAATTTAATTTGAGGTTAATTAAATTAAGTAGACGGCTAATGTTAGCAACTTTTAAAGTTCGAATTTAAATTTAATTGTTAATTTAAAAAACTGTACCATGAAGTCAAACAAGCTGAAACACAAACTAAAACATAAAAGGGAACATGACCTGAAACATTAACTGAGGCATAAACCGAAATATAAACTAAAACATAAAAGCGAGCATAAACTGAAACATGAACTTAAACACAAACTGTATTAATAACTCAAACTTATCTATCAGGCCAGTTCAATTTCATCACCTTCATTTCTTCTTTCTCATCCTGGTAGTCATTGATTTCCACTAAGCGAATGTCGATAATGTTAGATCGAACCGCATCCAGCTGATCATCTGTTATAGAATCTGTTACCTAACAATTGAACCGGTTACATGCAACGAGACATTCAAGATCGGTGAGGCCAGAAACTGGATGACGACGGAATGTGACTAGGACTGACAACCTAGCCTTCACCTCATCAACACGCCTTGAAATTCTTGGCGGCTGGACACCATCCCTTTCGTATAAAAAGTACATCTGGCATAACAATGCCTCAAAGTATGCTTTACGCCCTTCTTCCATGTACGTATTGCCAACTTTGATCGATGCTTCCGTCAGATATTGATCTTCCAACTCATTCCATGGACACATTTTTTGTTCGGTTTTTCAACTTCTTTACCCTTCTATATGTATATGTGGATAGAACGTGTATTTATAGATTAAAAAAAATCGGATAACGTAATCCAGTTAGACGAATTAAAACATGGCACGTGTAAATTTAGGGGAAGAAAGATAAGGATATGGACGAACGCCTAAATTACTCGGTAAAGTTGTATAGATTATTAAATTCAACCGGGACCCACCAATAACTTCAACCGGCATAATAACTCTCGCCAACACAGAAACTCCCGCCAAAAAATACCCACCAACATTTTAATTCCCTCTTGAGTAAACACCCGCCA
This sequence comes from Limnanthes douglasii subsp. nivea, assembly GCA_036936605.1. Taxonomy (NCBI): domain Eukaryota; kingdom Viridiplantae; phylum Streptophyta; class Magnoliopsida; order Brassicales; family Limnanthaceae; genus Limnanthes; species Limnanthes douglasii. The sequence goes on from JAUPFV010000001.1 coordinate 34,415,649, forward strand.
AAAAACTCCCACCAACGCAATAACTCCCGCCAAGAGTAACTATACTATATAAACATGTCACAAAATACAACATTTCATAATAGAAACCAAGATTCTACTTACAAAAAAAAACACTAACACTTGAATAGATAAAGTTTACAGCTGATGAAGACTATCATTTTCTTAAGGCGGTGAGGGTTGTCAACCGAGAAATGGGGGAAGATCGTAGCGATATGTTTTTCGACCGTCTTCTGTGTCAGATGTATTTCAACTATGGGCATTTAGGAGCAGGAGACGTTCAAGTGCGAAATCGTGACGAAATCAAAAGCAGGCACCGCTTCGTCCAACCGCTCACTCCACTATTATTCCAGCCAGTTAGAATTAAGAAAGAAGCACCTTTGGTCTGGAACGTGACGGTAGCAGACTACATCAGTAGGGATATGGTGGCGTATCCAGAGGATAGGATTGCGGCAAGGAATGAGGGGGACGATTCAGATGACAATTTGGGATACGATTTCGACGACTGATCATTTCAATGTTTCTGTGTTTGTGCCTTCAAGTTGTTATGTTTAGAGTAGTCTGTGTTTAAATTAAGTTACTCCTGAATGTGTGTTGTTTTAGGTAGTACTACTATTTTAATTATGTTTGAATGGTGTTTGAATTATGTTTCAACTCTGTTTCAATTACGTTTCAATTATGTTTCAATTAAGTTTCAAATTTCCTTCAATGTACCTAATAGTTTTAAAACAACCAAAACATCTAAGCAATTGCAAAAATACAGAAATATTAACTTCAAACTGAGTAACCGCATAGTACGTGTATCAAAAACAAACAAACCATCAAAGTAACCGAAAACAGTGGTAAAGTATCATACAAACAAAAAATACAACATACTGTCTAAGCAAGTCTCTTGGCTGTGGACAAAACATCCTCGTAAGCCCCAGCCAGACGATCAAAATCATGATCAAACTCACCAACTCTAGGAAACAACGAGATCCTGCGCATACCAGCACGCAAATGTCGGATGATAGCTCCCTCTCGATCCTCATGGACATAGTCATCGAGCGAGTAGATTGCGGTGTTGATGAGGTCGAACCAGCTAATCCTCTGATGAAGGAGAATGTACTCAGGCTCACAAAAGGACTCAATCTCGTCTCCCACTATCGCTCCCCAATAAGCCTCATGCAACTTGTTGCTCTCCCAGTCCTCCCAATCATCCGGATCGAATGTATACGCCATCGTCTTCGGTTTTCTCCTTGACTTCAACTACATATCTAGCAAAGGATGCGTGAAACCCCTCTGGACACGGCCAAACTGCCGCTGAACTCGCTTTGGATAGTATCCCTGAGAGTGCTCCACACCGCATATGACATTTCTAAACCACACTATATGTTCGAACGGGAAATGATCGCATATAGCACGATAAGGATCAAACAATACCTGCAATACAAACGGATATGAACATAAACACATAAAAAAATCAGTTTTGGGATCACTAAAGAATAAGACTTAAATCGCTCTCTTCCAGGTTGTTGATGGAGATACGAAGGTTCAGCTTCGTCCGGGAGTTAGATACAACTGCAGCTGTATCCCATCTACCAATAGTGGGCTGGCACTCAGTGTAAGTGGAACGAGTAACAGGACGGAGCATGACAAAATGATCAAGTATCCATGTGTCCAGCAAACCGATACATCCGGCCATAGTCCTCGTGTCGTGAAGGGAGGCCTCACCCAGATGGTGGTACAAGTAAGCGAGAACAGCACTATCCCATGAGTACCTAACGACACCCTCCTGAGTCAAATCGCGCAACAAAAACAAATACTTGTAATTGGAGTACATGTTGCTCTTGTCCGGGAATATGACCGCGCCGAACATGTAATTGGAGTAGAGCTGTTAGGGGGCCTCCCAACCCGTTAACCCGCCCGAGACCGGACCGGTAAGACCCGTCCGAGACCGGTCCGAATAGCTTAGGGAGCGGGTTGGGAGCCAAATTTTTGGACCGACTCTCTTACCGGTCTGGACCGGTCCGCCCGGTAACCAGCCCGATAAGAGAAATACATAATTTTTTTCATAATCTATGTATATTCTTAACTAAAACCCTAAAGAAAATTATGATGAACTAACAAACCCGCCCGTTAAGAGTCGGACCGGACCGACTCGATTCTTAACGAGTCGGTCCCGGTCCATAATATCTGGCTCCCTTCGCTTAGCGGTCCGGCTCGACCCGCCCGATAGCTTATCGAGTCGGTCTCAGTCTCGTCCAAACCCGGACCGACCCGACCCGATAACAGCCCTAAATTGGAGTACATGTTGCTCTTGTCCGGGAATATGTAGACGCGGGCAGCCGCGTTCACCATCAGATCACTCAGACCAGGGCTGTCATTACAGAACTCTGGCCCACTAAACCTACTCCGGAGCTATTTAAACCCCATACCAACGCCTTGCATTTCTCAACCTCCGTCACGAAGGATAACTCATCCACCATAAGCAGTTCAGCGCACTCATGCATGGCCATAGTCTTGTCAGATATAACAGGAATCACAGCATGCTGACCCTGAACTGGGAGTCCCAAAATGGTGTGGACGTTGTCGAGAGTAATCGTCATCTCTCCGAACGAGAAATAGAAAGTATTAGTCTTCATATGTCACCGCTCTAGAAAAACCTCCGTCATGTTGGAGTATGTGTGCATGTGATAGAACGGCTCTATGAGACGCATGAAAGGAGTGGCGTCAACCATGACTCGTACCCTAGTCCGTGCAGCCAAACTCCATGCTCTATGACTAGGATAAGGGGCATACAGCCGCATCTCTCGCTCCTGAAAAGATTTGTTCGAATTAGCATACGACAAAACTAAACAATCATAAAATGTCAAATTGGAATTTCGATATTACCTCTCCCATCCAAATGTGGTATGCAGTGTGGGAGATGAAAGCCTCGCCGAATAACGGTGACAATCTGGACAGAGGAGGAGCTCTACGCTGCCATATAGGTGGGGGAGGATCGTGTCGTCCGCGGGAAGCAGAAGCAGAAGCTGAACTCGATCCGGACGCATGCGGTCCGGAAACTATAGACAGCTCATCTATTGGAACTAATGAATCGACAACTAAAACGGGCTGACCAGCTTCCCGTACCCTACTCCGCTTTTCTATTCTCCTCGTCTACGAGCCATCCGCAGACTGTGCGGCGTCGCCATGATCCATCACCTGAAATAAAAAACGTACTAAATGTCAAGTTTCGTCGAAAACACAAATTGTCATGCTTGAAGCGTTTTAGATAAATAATAGCATAAACCAGGTTAACACACACAAAAGAGAAAGAATAAACCGGTCACGGGCCATTCCGGTGACCGGAGCAGCCAGCGCCATCACTGTGGCGTGAGTATAAAGGTGTACGCCATAACTGAGGCGTACACCCTTATACCTACGCCACAGTGATGGCGTGGTACAGGGTCCCTACGCCACGACCTACGCCACAGTGATGGCGTGGTACAGGGTTCCTACGCCACGCGTGTGGGGTAGGATGGGTTTCCTACGCCAGAGCGACGACGTGGGATCCTAAGTTTAAGCCTACAAGAGGCGTACACCTAGGATCCCACGCCATCTCTTTGGTGTACGAAACCAATCCTACGCCACACGATGGCGTAGGGACCCTATTTTTCGCCCCCGTGTGGCGAAGAACACTTGCAGACATAAGGTATCGATACCGTAACTTATCAATAACCCTAAAATTTGACCCCTACCACATAGGACGAAAGCAGAACGTGTATACAAGAGACCAAATCAACACCGTAATAAAAACCGATATCGAATCAACTTACCGTCGAGGGACTGTTTCGGCTGGTTTGTGTGAGGAGGTAAAGAGGGACTGTTGTAGCTAGCTTCGAGGGACTACTGTCGATTCGGCTGCGTAAATTGGTCGACCTGCTGTCGTTCTCGATTCGGTAGAGTTGAAGTCGACTGGTGTTTGGTGTTTGGGTGCTGGTAATTTCATAGAGTAATTTTTTCTATTTATAGTTTTCGTGAAGGGTAAAATTGTCAAAAATAATAACTTCATAGAATAATTTCAATTTTTAATTTCGTGCGTGAAATAATATCGGTTCTTTTAGCAATTACCTAAAATAAATGAACCAAAACACATTGGTTTCCACCTCACCTGAACACAATCCATTATCATCTGTAGCAATAATCAAACATTCGTTACTTCTCGCTTAAAAAACAAAATCTGACCCTATTCCCTTACATTTATATACTTTTCTTTTCTTTCCTATGTGTGAATGATTTCAAATCTCCAACTTAATTTTGATTTTTTTTCGTTGTTCTTATATTTGGTTTTCAATTGAATTTACACCGAACTATTGGTCACCACATATCACAAAATTAATGGACAAACATTTTTTTATAAAACACGGTTTAGTAAATAAAAGGTCCAATATGACAAATTTTATGGTTTAGCTCCGAATCCAATTTTTTCAATAATTCATGAAAAATTCTGCAAAATAATAATAATAATAATATAAGTTTAATTTTAAATATGACCATATAATATAAATATGTATTTATTTACTTTTAAAACTTGGAAACCGTTAAAAGAAAATCATATATTTGTTTGTAAGGCAGGATAGGTTTTTAAAAAGCGGTTAAATATAAACAAAAGTTATAGGTTCTCGTTTGAATAGATTATTAAACTGTAAGAGGGAGAGGATTAAAATCACTCTATCGAGAAATTGCACTTGCAATAATTAACGCTACTAGTCCTAGTGGTGGCAAACAGGTTCCATCAGATACATTTAACAATTTTAAATAGGTTGCAGGTTACAGGTTTGGCAAGTAACTATTTATGAAAATCTAACAGGTAAACAGGTCTCGTAGGTAAACACACCCAAGTTACCTACCAAAAGACTCACAGCTTATCAAGTATTTTATAATATTATTTAAAATTAATTTGAATATGTTACTTAAATCAAATTTTAATAATTGAGATATATACAATAAATATATAATTATGCTATTTATTGTATTATAATTTAAATATTATATTATTTTAATCGAAATTCTATAATCAGACAATTATATCATAAATATAATTGTAATATGATTTTGATATTGTTTTATTATATTTAGATATTTAAGCTATTTTATTTAATATTAGGTAGATATTAAATAATATATAGACCTCTAATTGTATTTTGATTTTAAATTATTATATTATAAAAATATTTTTACTATTATAAAACTAATAATTTGCATGTCTTAACTAAATCGAAATTTTATAATCAAGATAATTGTAATATAATTTTGATATTTTTTAATTATATTTAGATAGTTAAAATATTTTATTTAATATTAGATAGATATTATTTAATATTAGACATCTCTATTTTGATTTTAAAATATTATATTATCAAAAATATTTTTACGATTATAAAATTAATAATTTGTATGTCTTAACTAAATCGAAATCTAATAATAAAAACATGTATATCGTAAACAAAATAATTGAATTGAATAATAGAAACAATTTTCATTTATATTATATCTAATTTTATAGTTAGATATTTTAGATATTTTTGTTAATACTATGTAGATATTAAATAAGGAAAATTGTACCAAAGTACATACATACTCAACTATTCAATTGTCACTTACCACACAAGGTTTGACATAGTATCTAACTTTATTTTAATACCCTAACTACCCTCACCATTCATTAAGAGACACTTAACCAAAATTTCTCTTTCCTTCTCTTTCTTCTCTCTCCTACTTTTCCTTTAATTTTATTTTTAAAAGATCTGTATCTTTCGAACCGGTGCTCGAAAAAAATAAATGAAAGTACCATCACTTTTGTTTTTTAAAAATGAATAAAACTAGATCCATTGATGATATTTTTTTATTTTTTAAAAAATAAAATTTCACCAGTTGCAAGCAATTCGCATCTTGAGAATTGTACCAGTTTTTTTTTTCATACTAGTTTTTTTTAATCGTTCAGAAATCCTGAGAGTTGCAAGCAATTCGCATCTTATCATGAGAATCATTCAGAAATTTGCAAGCAATTCGCATCTTATCATGAAAATCGTTCAGAAATTGCAAGCAATTCGCATCTTATCATGAGAATCGTTCAGAAATTGCAAGCAATTCGCATCTTATCATGAGAATCATTCAGAAATTGCAAGCAATTCGCATCTTGATAATTTGCAAGCAATTCGCATCCTGAGAATTGTACCAGTTTTTTTTTTAATCGTTCAGAAATCCTGAGAGTTGCAAGCAATTCGCATCTTATCATGAGAATCGTTCAGAAATTTGCAAGCAATTCGCATCTTATCATGAGAATCGTTCAGAAATTGCAAGCAATTCGCATCTTATCATGAGAATCATTCAGAAATTGCAAGCAATTCGCATCTTATCATGAGAATCGTTCAGAAAATGCAAGCAATTCGCATCCTGACAATTTGCAAGCAATTCGCATCCTCAGAATTGTACCAGTTTTTTTTTTCATACCTTTTTTTCATACCTTTTTTTTTACCAGCGCGCGCCTATATTTGGTCGGGGGTATTTTTGTCCAAATTTCAGTTCGAGGTACCAAGTGACACTATCCAAAAAGCGGGTACCGCCGGGTAATAACATAGTTGAGAAGGTACTTACCGATACTTTTCTCATTAAATAATATATACCTAATAGACATCTAATTGTAATTTGATTTTAAAATATTATATTATTTAAAATATTTATACGACTATAAAAAAAATTAAAATTCTATAATTAGATATATATATATATTAAACAAAATACTTGTAATATTATTCTTCTATCGAGAATTGACTTATCGAAACGATGAAAAATATTGAAATATTAAATTTAAGTATTAACATACATATAAATAATTAATTTTATATTATAAATAGATAATATGTAATTATAAATAAATAATTAACCATAATTTATATACATTATAAATTAAACTTAATTTAATTATAGTTTTTAAAAAAAAAATTAAAAGTTATTGTTATTAATGATGTCAGCGATTCAGATATCTCGACAAATCGTCTGGATATCCGAATTTGACTTCTAGATTTCGGGACCGGATTTTGGGTCAGGATATCCGAATTTTTTATTTTTTTAATGGATCTCCCCTATTAACAGAGGAGGCCCCAACTTCAAAATCTCATCGTCTCTCAAATCTACTTTACATCTCTCTACTAGTTCTAAAAATTCTATAAAACTCTACTTTCTTATTTTACATATTGTAATTCTACTTTCAGAATTGTTCGATATTAGTTGTTATTAGTTGTTATTTGCGATCATCCCAATGGCGTTTTCTGGCTTCAACAAGTTAGGACAAGCAACAAAAAAATTGAGTTTTCGGAATTTTCTTCCTTTATGATCTCTCTTCCACCCGAGAGAGGGATCCGGTCACACGACGCGTCAAATCTGCCACTGCACCTACGAATGTGAGTAAGACCGCCAAACAAACTTTTAGTTCCAAGATGGTCGATAAGGTGACACGGAGCGTCAAACCTGTCATTGCACCTACGACTGTGAGTAAGACCACCAAACAAACTTTTAGTTCCAAGATGGTCAATAAGGTGACACGAAACGTTAGACACGCGACTATAACTAAGAGTAAGACCGTTTTTCCTAAACAAAGTTTTAGTAAGAAGACAAATATGATCGAGTTGATTGCTGTTGTGTTAAGTAAGGTTAGTGGTGAGACTCGAGGACAAGTTTTCGCAGATCCTTTGCAAATTGCACTTACCGATGAGAAAGTGTTGCGTCAGAACAAATGGCTAGCGACAAGAGACTAAAAAAAGTATTTTAGATTTTGTATTTTAATTTGAAAACATGTGTACAACTCTTTGCCCGCAAGAGTATAAAATTTGAACGGCTAAATAAACAAAAAAAATTTACCTTTTATTATAATAACAACAATTGTACTATCAAATAATCATAAGATATGATTTTTGTAACAAATAATAATAACACTTGTAATATTTAAAACAAAATCACAATAATAATCAAAATGTAATATTAAAATTATAACAATATAACTTGTAATATTTTACCATGATAAAATATGATTTTAGTTTAAAAAACAATAACAAACACGTGTAATATTTATAACCAAATCACAATAATAATCAAAATGTAATAATAAAATGACAACCATATAACTTCTAATGTTTTACCATCATAAGGTATAATATTGGTTTAAAAAATAATAACAACACTACTACTATTTGTAACCAAGTTATAATAATAATATTCAAAATGTAATAATAAAATTATAACCATAATAAAACTTGTAATATTTTAACATGATAATATATGGTTTTGGTTTATAACAAAATATCAACACTTTTAATATTTAAAACCAAAACATAATAATAATATTCAAAATGTAATAATAACATTATAACTTTAAAAGTAATATTTAAAATTTTAGTTTATAAAATAATTACAACATTTAAAATATTAATAACCAAATCATAATAATACTAAGCAAAATGTAATAATAAATTTATAATCATATACATTATAAAAATATTTTTTAAATATAACGTACGGTATGATTTTGGTTTATAAAATAATTACAATACTTATAATATTTATAACAATATAATAATAATAATCAAAATTTAAACAAATAGTATAATAATAATAATCAAAATTTTAAAAAGTCTCACAAGTTGCAGGTCTGACAGGTTACTGCTTATGCAGGTCTAACACATAAACAAGTCTGGCAGGCTGCAGGTCTCGCAGGTATAACATATCAAGTCTGTAGGTATCCATTTAAATTCTAACAAGTACCTATTTATTTCTGACCCATCCAGACCTATTTACCATCACTAAATACAACTATGTAAAAATGGATTAATCGAATGAAAAGCATCCAAGAATATAATTCATGATCAAAAGAGTCGAAATGAAAGTAGCGGAAGTTAATCAATGTATCCATTTGATTTGGCAGCCATGTTTAAAAGAAAAAATCACACTCAAAAGGCCTCTCAATGAAAACAAAACTTTTCCGAGACATAAAAGAATCTATTTCATCAACAAAAATAGTAGCAGGCTGACAACAACAGGCAACTCCAAAAAGAGGCCTCTCAAACAAATCGTGAGTGAGCGAAACCCGAAAAAATAACCTATATAATTTTCAATTCTATAACGATAATAAAAAAACAAATTTAAAATTCAACTTTTAGCCAAAAATAATAATATACAGACTTTTTAAAAATAATATGACAAGCATATTTTTTCAAAATAAAACAACAAGATAAATATTTATCCTATTCATTGCCGGTAGAATAATTTCTTTTAAAACAACAAGGTATTACAGATTTTTTTAAACAACGTAAAATAACAAGTTATTTCAGTCGATTAACAAGACTGACATGACAAATTTTCTAAAAACAAATCGACATAACGTACTTTTTTTTAAATAACGAAACATGACAAATGTTTTTAGAATATGAACAAGACTCACAACGTGGCATGACAAAAAAAGTAAAAACAATTTGGCACAACAAAAAATTTAAAAACCATGTCATAGGATAAATTTTTGTTACAATATGTAGGTGAAGCTGTATGAAAAGAAATATTTTCTTTCAAATTCTAACTACAAGATTCTGTAAGATTTTTTATAGAATTTAATGTTATAAAATTTATAGGTCATACAAATGGTCTGAAAACAACTAGTGCTCGTATGAGGCTAGCTTTGAGGTCTTTAAAAGCCATCTCTTGTGCTTCTTCTCACTTGAAATTCATATTTTATTTAATTAAAATAGTGAGATGAGCTGCTAAGGTGTTGAAATCTTTCACAAATCTCCTATAGAAACTAGCCAATCCATGGAAACATTGCACATATCTAATCGTCGTTAGTGTTGGTCATTCTTGGATCGCATTTATCTTTTCTTGATAAATTTTTAGGCTTTGAGAAATCACAATAAATCTACATAAAACAAGTTGATCAGTATATAATGTACACTTCTTGAGATTAGCATAAACGTATTATTGTCGTAGAGTTTACAACACCACTCAATGTGCTCTAGTTGCTCTCTCAAACTCTTATTGTAAATCAGTTGTCATCAAAATATATCATAACCAACGTACATATATATACTCTTAAAATTTGATTCATCATACTCATAAACGTATTTGGAGCATTAGTAAGACCGAATGACATAATTAACCATTCATATAATCCTTGCTTGGTTTTGAAGGTTGTTTTCTATCCATCTTCTTCCCGCATTTTGAATTGATGGTAACCACTCTATAAATCAATCTTAGAGAAGACAGTAGCACCACTATCATGCCATAAATTTTTGGAATTGTTAGCGGTATTTGATAGTGATATTGTTAATGCACAACAGTCCACACACATTTTATAATTGCTATCTTTCTTATGTACCAAAAACATTGGTACATCATATGGTCTAAGGCTCTCTCTGATGCATCTTTTAGTCATCAATTCATGCATTTGTATCTCCAACTTGTTACCAAAAACATTGGTACATCATATGGTCTAAGGCTCTCTCTGGTGCTTCCAACACTCATGGATTTTCAAACAACCTAAGAAGATAAATATATGTTTGATATACTTACATCGGCTTCCTTAGCCATTCGTTTTGCATTTCATGAACGCAAGATGGGCTAAAATATACTAAGTTGATCTTCTTCTTAATATGTACAAATGAGTAAATGTGTGTATGCGCATTATGGCATACTTTGATGAGTCTAAATTCCGCATGCTCCCCGGACAAGGACAGTTCAGTCCAATGCCTCCGGACCGGACAAATCACTTCGAACACTCAGACCACAGGACTGTTCGAACTATGACAAAAGTACTAAAAAACCTAAACACTTCTTGATTAAGCTACTTGCTCTCTTACTTAAGAGCTCATAGGTCTTTGAACATGGCCCGGGTCCATTAAACATGACCTGAAAGCCCATAAGGGTCCATTAACCACCTGCATTAAGTGTGGGTAATGAGAATTAACTGCTACCAGCCAGCTTAATTATCTCTCTACACTCTACTCTCTACTCAAAACACATAACACCCACATACTACTGTAAAACACCAACCAAATTACAAGTCTACCCTCAGGCAATAATTGTCCACACCAAATTGGCGACCACAGTGGGAGCAGAAGATGCCTGAATCAAGCATTCAAAACCAGCTAAGAAAATCTGTTTGAATGAATCCGGACAATCCAGAAGTACCACCAGCTTTGCTCGAAGTGGTGGGAGAGAACGATGAATACACTATCGAAGAGCGTGATAGGCTCAAGGGTGAAATAGAAGCTCTGAGGGCCGAAAAGGCTAAGATGGGTCTGAAAGAAAAGTCCAAAGCATCAGTTGCTCATCACACCGATAACCCCAGAGAGCATGAGTCTTTGAAGACTCATGTGAGCACCAAAAAGACTCATACCAGTTCCAAAAAGTCTCACCGGTCTAAGCCAGCGGAGAGTTCTGACTCAAGCTCAGAATCTTCTGATAGCTCTTCGGACACTGAGGGAGTTGAAAAGTTCTTATCCTCTAGCAGCGATGAGGGTCGAACTAGAAAGAAGCAAAAGCAGATTAAAAAATATTCAAGAAAAAGGGATAGACAAGGAAAGATGAAGAGGCATATTGGTAAAGGATCATCTCATAGCCGGAAGCATGTGGACCGGATGCTGATGGATCCCTTCGCTTTTCACGATAAACCAGGTATCTTTGTAACTCCCAATGAGGGTACTGTGTTCAGTCGTGGAAGAAACTGGAGGCAATCTCCATTATCTTCTAAAATTCTGTCCGAAAACCTCCCCAAGAGGTTTGACAGCACCAAAATAGAGAAGTACGATGGCAGTACTGATCCGGACAACCATCTGGAGCAATTTAAAAACTTCATGATGAACTTTGACGACGACGATAAACTACTTTGTAGGGCATTCTCCCAATCATTTACGGGGAGTGCTCTAAAATGGTACAACAGCCTGCCTCAGGGTTGTATTAAAGATTTCGATACCTTTTGGGTAGCCTTTCGAAGGCAGTTTGTAGGGAGTAAAGAGCTAAAGGGCAATGGAGACACAATAATCCATTGTGCCCATGAGCCAAATGAGTATTTGAAAGAATATATAAGCCGTTTTGTGAATACCAAGAATGGGTTGGCTGATTGCTTCGAACAGGTGGCAATAGCATCCCTAAGGCAGGGTTTGAACCCAGGCAATCTAGCTGATTCAGTGACCAGGAAGAAGGCCATGACATGGGGAGGGTTGCTGAATCAGGTTGGAAAACAAATAAACGTCGATGAAACAAAGAAAACCAGGGTGCACAGACAGGTGAGGTCTACCCCAGTGGCACCAAATCCCAATCAGAATCAGTCCGGAAATGAAACAAGAGAGACCGGACAGGGGCATGGCAGGGCAAAAGCTCAGTCTCAGCCAGCTGCTCCTGCTCAAAGTCAGCAATCCAGAAACAAGAGAGGGCCATGGGTGCAACCGGAGTGGTTCGCAGAGTTGAAAGAAAGTATGGCCACTATTTTTGATAAAACAAAGGAAGAGGTGCATTACCGGAGACCAGCTACACTGCAGTCTCCCAGAGAGCATCGTAATAACTCTTTTTGCCAGTATCACAACGATATTGGTCATACCACTGACGACTGCATAGCATTTAAACAAGAAGTTCAAAAATTGATTGAGAGGGGAAAGCTGGGGGCTTAGGTGAAAAGAAGAAGGGGTAACAGGCCTGATAACACTCACCGGGTTGGTCCAAGTAAGGCAGCACCGGAGGGAGCTATGGTTATAATTGGAAGGTTTGACGTGAAATCTGAGTACTTGGATCCTGATCCAACTCGAAACAGAGTGGGTACAATTGAGGAATGTTCTAGGTCGGTCTCCGGACTCATTAAGTTTTTTGAGTCACTTACAATTTTCGGAGGGGACACTATGACAGCTCCTACTACTTCTTCGAGGAAGAGGCACGTGCATACTTTAGCCTCCCAGCTAGAAGGAGTCATGACTTCCTATCAGTCACCAAACTCATTCCCCTTCATTTTTTTCGATGAAGATGATTTAAGAGACATTGCTGGCCCTCATGAGGATGCTGTTGTCATAGGAGCGTCTATTGGGGGCAACGACATAAGGCGAATTCTGGTGGATACTGGAAGCTCAGCCAATATCCTTTTCTTAACCACATACAAGAGAATGAAGAATCCAGCTGTAATTCAGAGTTCGGACAGATCAATTATGGGCTTTACAGGCAGCTCAGCAGATGTGATCTGAGAGTTCGAAGAAGAAGTTCTATTGGGCAAGGGCCCTTTCAAGAAAATGGTTAGAATACTATTTATTGTGGTGGATTGTCCCACTTGCTATAATGCTATTCTAGGGAGGTCTTGGCTCTCTAGGATGCATGCAGTGGCTTCAACAGTCCACCAGTGCTTGAAATATGCTGTTCAGGGACAGGTTGGAGTCGTCTGGAGCAGCCAGAAGATTGCAAGAGAATGTTATGCCACTGCCCTGGCTCCTCGAACGCTGGGGGCAGTCCGTATTAATGAACAATAGCAGTTTGAGGGCCTTTCTGGGGGTGAGGGTGAAATTGATGACCCCTGGAGTATCGATACCGGTTGAAGAGGTAGAAATACACTGTTTGGAAAATGGGAAAAGTGTCAAGATAGGGTCTAAGATGCCACCTGTTTTGAAAAATGAAATGTTAAAGTTTTGAATAACCATCAACATGTTTTTGCTTGGTGTAATGCTGATGTTACTGGGATTCCATCAAAAGTGATATCACATCACCTATCTGTCCGGAGAGACGTAGCACCAGTGGTTCAAAAAAGAATAGCTTTTTCTAAAGAGAAGGCTGATGTCATTGTGCAAGAAGTTGACAGGCTCAATATCCTATGTGGACTGCCAATCTGGTTCTGGTAAAAAAGAAAAATGGCAAGTGGCGCATGTGCATTGACTTCACAGATCTCAATAGAGCTTGCCCAAAAGATTTGTATCCAGTTCCCCGGATTGATCAGTTAGTAGACTTTACCTCTGAGAACAAGCTGCTTTCCTTTATGGATGCCTTCTCCGGATACAATCAGATTCAAGTAGATCCAAAGGATCAAGAGCATACCACATTTGTCACTGACAGAGGTCTTCATTGCTACAAAGTAATGCCATTTGGTTTGAAAAATGCTGGGGCTACTTATCAGAGATTAGTCAACAAGGCATTTGCTGATCAAATTGGAAGAAATATGGAAGTGTACATTGATGACATGATGGTGAAGAGTGTGGATAACAGTTGCACTTGTCCGATCTCCAAGAAACTTTTGCCAACTTGGTAAAAGTGAATTTGAAATTAAACCCAGAAAAGTGTGTGTTCGGAGTGCAGTCCGGGAAGTTTCTGGGTTATATTATAAGTGAGCATGGAATACAACCCGACCCGGACCAGCTTAACGCCCTATTTCAGATGGAGCATCCTCGAAACATTAAAGAAGTACAGCGGTTAATGGGGAGATTAGCTTCCTTAAATAGATTTATCTCAAGGTCTTCAGACAGGTGTGCCCCTTTCTTTCAAACCTTGAAGGGTGCAAATGGATTCAATTGGACTCCACAGTGTGATGAGGCTTTCAATAAGATCAAAAAACACATGTCTTCCCCCAAAACTTTGTTTAAGCCAGTTGATGGGGAGACACTCTTCGTATATTTGGCAGTTTCAAGTTGTGCCATTAGTGCTGTATTGGTAAGAGAGGTCGATGGACATCCCCATCCAGTATACTACATCAGCAAAAGTTTAATAGATGCAGAAAGGCGTTACTTGAAACTCGAAAAGTTAGCATTGGCCCTGGTGATAGCTGCCAGGAAGATGAGGCCTTATTTCAAGGCTCATCCCATTATCGTCCGGACTTCTTTTCCCCTGAAGAATGTCCTCCAAAAGGCAGACATTTCAAGCAGGATGACTAAGTGATCAGTAGAGTTGGGGGACTTCGACATAGATTTTGCTCCCCGAACAGCAGTCAAGGCCCAAGCTGTGGCAGACTTTTTGGTTGAATTCCACTCCGACAGGGATTCGGAGCAAACTACTGATATAAAAGATAAAAAGGTATGGGTCGTCCGAACAGATGGTGGGTCTAGCACTATGGGGTGTGGTGTAGGGGTGTGTTTGACTTCCCCGTATGGAGACAAAATGTACCAGGCTATTTGTTTTGCTTTCAGGGCATCTAATAGTGAGTCCGAATACGAAGCAGCTATAGCCGGTTTAAAGTTAGCCTACATTTGTGGGGCTAAGAGGGTCAAGCTACTAAGTGACTCCCAACTTCTTATCCACCATGCCCAAGGCCAATCTGAGGCTAAGAAGGAGCAGCTTGTGAAATACTTACTCCTCCTTAAGAATGAAGCACTCAAGTTTAAAAGTGTTGTTTATGAGAACATTCCCCGGGCAGAAAATGAGCTAACAGACTCATTAGCAACCATAGCATATTCGGAGTCGTATCCATGGATCCATGTGCTAGAAAGCCCCTCCATTCAACTTAGTAAGGGTAAAGAAGAGGAAACTCTTGAAGTACAAGAGAAACGACCTCAAGACTGGAGGTTTCCTCTCCTACAATATCTCTCCGATGGTGTTGTGCCTCCGAATAAGTCACTAGCCAGAACTTTGAAACACAAGGCTCGTCGTTTTATCATATTGAGAGGCGTGTTGTACAAGAAATCTTATAGTAAACCTCTCGTGCGCTGTTTGGGGGATGAAGAGTCTCAAGTAGTCCTCTCCGAATTACATGATGGTGAGGGATCAGCCCATTGTGGGTTTAGAGCCTTAACAAGAAGAGTTTTACTCTCCGGTTACTATTGGCCATCAATCATGAAAGATGCTAAGGAATTGGTAAGAAGGTGTGACCCATGCCAGAGGTACACCAATGAGATTCATGTCCCAGCTATTCCTTTGGAATCAATTTATGAGCCTATTCCTTTTGCTCGATGGGGTTGGATTTAGTAGGGCTTCTCCATGTGGTGTCCGGAGG
This sequence comes from Limnanthes douglasii subsp. nivea, assembly GCA_036936605.1. Taxonomy (NCBI): domain Eukaryota; kingdom Viridiplantae; phylum Streptophyta; class Magnoliopsida; order Brassicales; family Limnanthaceae; genus Limnanthes; species Limnanthes douglasii. Next base: position 34,431,604 of record JAUPFV010000001.1, read on the forward strand.
ATGCAAAACTATAATTGTGGCCATAGACTACTTCTCGAAGTGGATTGAAGCAGCCCCTCTAGCAGGGACAACATCAAAAGCTGTTATAAAGTTCATTTTATCCAACATCTGTTGCAGATTTGGTGTCCCACAAAAGATAACAACAGACAATGGGCCACAGTTCGACAATAGGGGAATGGAGAGCTTATGTGCCTCAAGGGGTATACAACATTGTTTTTCTTCACCTTTCCACCCACAAGAAAATGGGCAAGTTGAAGTGGCTAATAGGACTATACTGTCCGGTTTAAAGAAGAATTTGGAATGGGCTGCTGGGAAGTGGCCTAGTTATCTACAAGAGGTCTTGTGGGCCTACCGGACAACACCAGGGGCTGCAGCACAAGAGTCACCTTTTGCTTTGGTCTATGGGATGGATGCAGTAGCTCCCATAGAAGCAACTCTCCCCTCCTTTCGTGTTCAAAACTTCTCCAAACACGCTAACGAGGTGGCAATCAGAAGTCAACTTGATCTGATAGAAGAAAAACGAGTTAAAGCTCACCTTAGAGTTGCACACTATCAGGGTTTGATGAGAAGCAGGTTTGCTTCCAAAGTTAAAAGAAGAGATTTCCAACCAGGGGACAAGGTATTAAGGAAAGTCTTCTTACACACTAAAGAAAAGCTGTTCGGAAAGCTGGCCCCAACTTGGGAAGGTCCCTACATAGTTGTTGAAAGAATTAAACCTGGAACATATTGGTTGGAAAACAAAGATGGAAGGGTTTTGACTCATCCTTGGAATATTGAGCATCTCCGGATGTACTTGGAGTAGCATTTGTGTAAATATTTACTTGTTTAAACATCCATGTAAATATTTGGGGGCATACTTTTTGCTCCCTGGTGGCACGGGGAGGTTTTAATGAGGTGTCCGGGCTTTTGAATGAAATTTGATGCCTTCTTAAAAAAAATTCCAAGTGTTTTAAGTTTTGTCTTTTGTCACACTATCCGGATTGAAATAACTAAGGGCTATTTAAACTCTAGCCGGAGAACTTAAACACTCTCACTATGAAATAATTAAAGGATATTTAAACTCTAGCCATCGAAATTGGAACAAACGATGAAAGAAGATGAGATTTGTGCAAAACAGAAACATTCATTGAAATAACTTAAAGTGCCTTGGCCTTCCAAGGACTTTTGAATAGTCGAAGTAAGAACAAAAAACCTATCCGGTCAGATACCGGACACAATTACAAAAAGAATGCCTTGGCCTTCCAAGGACTTTAGTTTGAATAAAAAGTAAACAAAGTAAATCATAAGTTAAGGTTGAGCCTTTGAAGATGGCTCACCTTCATCTACCTTCTTTCCCTTAGGATCGTCTTTCTCTTTGCCAATTTTCTCCCCGGAGTGTTCTTCATCATCTGAGGAATCACTATAGTAGCCATACATGTCGCCTTCGGCCATCGTGTGGTAGGGGAGGTCTTCAGGCTCAACATGAAGCCATAAGTCCCCTAGGTTCTTCTTCGGAAACTTTTCATGGAAAAATAGAACCATGTCAGACCTCACCTTGGCAAGCAGTTGCTCTTTGCTTTTGATCATCTGGTTGGCGTAAGCATTGATCTTGGCTTGGATCTTGGCCTCCTGCTCCTGTAGCAAAGTGGTTTTCTCCTTAGCAACCTTAGACACGGTATTCTCAAGAGCGATTTTGTCATTAGTCAGGTTGGTGATGATTTGATCCTTGGCTTTGGATTCTCCCTTTGAGGTGTTAAGGTCTTTCTCCAGACCGGACAGCTTCTCCCGGAGATCCCTAATGGTTTCCTCTAAAGTGGCGACTTTGGTAGTGCTTGCCTTCTGGTCTCTCTTTAACTCCTCGCTTTCTTCCTTTAACATGTCAGCATTGGAAGTGGCAGTGCGAAGGTCGTCGGATAGCTTCTCTTTGTCAGACTTGAGATCTTTGATGATATCAGCCTGGCTCCGAACTTGTCTCTCCAACGCAAGTACAGGCTGCACATTGCTTAACAAGGAGTGGGCTATAGCATCCCTTTCACTAGAAACACTAAAAGTCTTACCATTAAAAGTGACCGTGTTGGAGGTGCTTGGAGGAAGGTAAGGCCCGACAAAGTCATCTCTAGGGAGATTGAGGAAGTATTCACTAAGATCACCAAGACCGGTGATGTCTACTCCATCGATGTTGATGTCTCCCCTCTCAACCTCATCAGTATGAAAGTCGCCCGGAATCTCCTCGGCATGCGTTGGGTCAACATGGTCAGCATGGACAGAAGGCTTTGGAGCCCGGAGAGAAAGCTCGTCTCCCTTAGACGTTTTCTTCTTCTTGGCCTCCCGGTCTGTGCTTTCGCTTCCCTGTTTACGATTCCTCTTAGAAGCCCTTGGAGGTTTTGGGAGGTTCGCTTCTTGTTTCTCAGTCTCTTGCTCCACCACTTCTAGGAGAGCAGCATCAATTTGGCTCTGGGCTGGCCCCTCCAGATCTGTTGGAGCATCCTTCTCTGCATCAGGAGGGTTAGCATCACCCACCACCTTTTTGCCCTTCTTCTCCTTGCCTTTCATCTTGCTTGGGGCTTTGGCGCGGCCTGGCAGGAAGAGTGTCCCATCTGGTTCATGGGTCCTCTTAAGCACAACGTCCGGAGAAGGCTGGGTGGTGAGCTCCTCCCAGGTCAAGTCTCTCCGACCTGTGGTGTTCCACAGGTGAGACCTTGCCAAATTTCCACTGGTGAAAGCAGCGTGGAATCGGTTCCCCCAATTCTCAGCAGCCCAGGAAATAATCTTGCCACAAGTTATCTGCCCGGCTTTCTGATAGTCATTGAACTCCTTGGGTAACACTGCCAAGGAAAAAGTGAGACCCATTAGTTCGAACTACGTTAGAAAAGAAAGGGAGAAACAAAAGAATATAGTAGAAGACTTACGATCACTCCTCCACCTCTTCTGAGGAGGCTTGGGTTCTCTCCGGATTTAATCTTCTTGCCGTTCTCCCAGGCACCACTGACAAATAGGAACTGAGTCCTCCAGTTCCTCTCTGCCTCCAGCAGATCGTCCACAGCCTTGAAGTCATCCCCCATATTGAAATGGTAAAAGGGGATGTGGTGGTTTCTGCAAAGGCTGGCCACTGCAGCAAATTCCTCCATTGGCAGAGGGATCCCGGACAGCCTTGATGCCATGATACATGACATAAGGGTATACCAAGCGTTGGGGCTCAGCTGGCTCAGACAGAGTTTGATCAGATGGAAGTATCTGACAATCTCTAGGTCTAGTGGGAACCTGAGCCCCCAGTTGAGCAGCTCCGTGAACATGACCACTTCACTCAACTTGTAGTCCATGGGAGTCTCCGGGTGTATAGGAATCCTGATCTTTATATTTTCTGGAATGCCCCACTTCGTACGCATCCTGCCCAGCTCAGCAGTGTGGATGAATGCGTAGTTGATTTTTTGTAAGGAGAGAAAACAAAGCCCCAATCTTCCCTCGAGGCTCTCCGGCAGATCCGGATGCCTCAAATATAGTTTCTCTTTGCCCTTGTCTTTCTTGGAAACTATCCCATTACTGGTCTGACCGGAGGGCTCAGACTCAAATGGGGCCTCTTCAACAGAGTCCTCCATCACTTCCTCCATAATTGTTGAAGGGATTTCAGCAGCTGTGGTGAGGGGAGGGTTCAAACTTGACTCAGCCTTGTCTCCGGACTGATGGGCCTCAGTGCCCCTTTGATCTCTGCTCTCCGGTAGAGTGTCTGGAATAGAAGTTTCTTGTTGAAGATTTGGATTGGAGCCCTCCGGTCCGGACAGCCTGTCCTTGGGGGCTTTAATAGGCACCTCTGATCTGGTGCTGTTGTTCCTTGCCCCCGATCTTGAGAGAGTGTTTTTAGACCCCTGGCCTTTAACCAACCGGCCTTTCCTCCTGTCGACCAGGTTCTCAGGAGAGTGCTCTGTATCTGATCCCATTGCAATGAAGGGAGAGGGATTTTTTAGGCTAGTAGCTGTAACTCCTGGCTCGACAGCAGGCTCCGATTCCTGAACTGAGGAACCAGAGATTATGGGGGAAAGGTTGGTTTGAAATAGTTTTCTAGGCTTAGTGCCTTTGGAAGAAGAAGAGCCTCGGTCTGACTCGGTAGTAGAGGTGATCGGTCTATCAACAGGCGAGGTGGGTAACCCTGCTGCGATCCGTCTTTCTCTTTCGACTTTTTGAGTCTTCTCTAACTCAGAAAGGTTGAGCCACCCGCCTTTGACAAGAGCGTTCTTCGCTGTAAACATAAAATATCAAACAAAGTTTTTGCTTTAGAGAGAGAAAGCTTTGAGAGATTTTGCAGAGTAAATTTGAAGGAGATGGTAAAACAGTAGAAAATGGGTTTGTATTTATAGTAAATCTGAAAAAGGAAGTTGATTCCTAGGAGAATTTGAAAAGTTTGGCAATGATTAAAAGACGGCGCTGATGTCACCACCTTTAATTAAGAGGTTGCTTTTCGAAGAAGGTGGGTTCGAAATTCAAGGTGAAAAAACGGCTGAAACAACTAATCAGAGAGTGACACGTGTCCCACAAACTCTGGCAAAAACCGTTTTGAATTCGTGAAGCTTTATCTGTCCGGATAAACTTATAGCCCGAATTGATAGACCTGTCCGGATAAAAACTACCCCTGATGTCGGACTGTTTTTCAGGTCTTTGACAAGAGTATTTGCACAAACACCTAAAAAGGGGGCTCCTAATGAGTCTGAATTCCGCATGCTCCCCGGACAAGGACAGTTCAGTCCAATGCCTCCGGACCGGACAGATCACTTCGAACACTCAGACCACAGGACTGTTCGAACTATGACAAAAGTACTAAAAAACCTAAACACTTCTTGACTAAGCTACTTGTTCTCTTACTTAAGAGCTCATGGGTCTTTGAACATGACCCGGGTCCATTAAACATGACCCGAAAGCCCATAAGGGCCCAAACATCAGGATATAAATACCCAACCACCTGCATTAAGTATGGGTAATGAGAATTAACTGCTACCAGCCAGCTTAATTATCTCTCTACACTCTACTCTCTACTCAAAACACATAACACCCACATACTACTGTAAAACACCAACCAAATTACAAGCCTACCCTCAGGCAATAATTGTACACACCATACTTCACGGTCAAACTGACATAGTCTACCAAGTATTATGTGTCGAGCTTGCATAGGCGCTACATCGCACAAAATTTCATCTTAATATTTGCTTATCCTAAATAGAATAATGACCTGATCCATGATGCGTAATTTAGCTTGCATATCGACTCATCATATCTTATAGATACTTGGATGTTTAGTCTTTGCAAGACCCAATCTGTCCACCAAAACTTTCTAGTCATATTAGTACAAGAACCTACACATATGATCAGATTACAACTTTTTTGTTGATAGTGCATCTGGTGTAAAATAGGTTTTGGATGACTTCTTTTAGTTGGAAGATTTGATTTAGGACTCTTCTTGCCAGCAATAAATCACCAACATCTGGATACTCGGTTTCCTCTTCACGGTCTGATTTTTCAACTTCAAATTCATCTCGTGACTCATATTCTCTACTTTGAGTGATAAACATAACATGTTGATTTATGCACTATCTAGCGTAATTTCCACATCCTTGACATATAATTCATGAGCTCTAGTTGGAGTAGCTCTTGTGTTTTTATATTTGGGACTTCAATTGTTTTTCCTTGACTTTTTACATCAGTGTTAATTAATTTTAATTTATCCAATGGTTTTTTTTATTGTTTAAAGTCCAAATTTGTGTTTTTCTTGTATGATTGAATATGGTATTGAGTTGTTGCTCAATTTGAACAAAAATGTGGCATACTTCATACAACTTATTATATCGTTGCATTTTTATATTTCTTGCACTATGTTTTTGCAAACCAACTGTAAATTGGGTCATTAACGCTTCCTCGGACTCTTATGGTTCCAAGAAATTTTTGAGTTGTTCAAAGTCATCAAAATACTCCTAAATAATGTTGGTTCCTTGTGACATCTTCCTAAAATGTGTTTGTAGATCATGGTGGTAATTAGCATGTACATACCTCTGCCCTTAAGAAAAACTTCATATTTCCCCAACTATATATGGGTCTCTAACGTTGCCTCATTCTTTATGATACTTCTCTGTCCTACCAAATAAGAGCATTCTCTAAAAATTATGCAACAACTAGGGAAAACTTCTTTTGCTCAGTATATTCATAACACTCAAAGATATACTTCATACATTTTCCCTATCCATATACGGATTATGATTATATTTTTCAACAAATACATGAGATTTTATCTTTTCTAGGCCTTGTTGGTCATTCATATATTGCTTTTCCTCTTTTATGAGGATGTTTTCTTTAGCCTTGATGAAACAAAAGATCTGGAGGGTAATCTTCCAAAATAGGTATGTCATCATGTTCATCTTCTATTTCAGCATGTTGTTGTTGCTGTTGTGGAGGTGAGATATTTCTGATGGCTCTAATCTCAGTGAGACCGCTCAATTCACCCAATATATTCTCCAAATTCTTTCCTTATAGTACAAATTATTCACTTTGTGTTTGCATCGTTTTACCTCTTATCCGCATATGCTCTTGCATAGCAATCGTGAATTATACAATAGTCTCTATATTATTTTCTGCAATTATAACGGATTGTGTGTAAGGATGATACAACCCTAATAAAGGACCTTTCAACTGTGATATCAGATTATGTAGGGACATAAACGAATTGATTCGTTAATGTTTAGAGAACACTCACAAATGAAATCAAATGGAAAGTGATTAAAATTAGATGATGGATCGAGTTACGCAAAAAATAGGATGGTAAGGTCTTTGATAAGCAAAACTAAACTCGTTTCTCACAAGAATAGTTAGAGATAGATTTGTCTCATCTAAAAGTTTTAAGTAAAACGTTTTTTAGATATTTTATTACTTAATTCAATCTGAACAATACAAAGATGCTTTGCTTTTATTTATAACCATGCAAAGAAATACCAGTAATAAAAACAAAATAATTCTCTTTGACTTTCTTAAAAGAGTATTAATGAGTTTAAATACTTAAAAATTAACTTTTGGATAATAAATACGAAATAAATCTCCTTGACTTTTAAAATCTATCATTTTAATTTCCTCTAGAAGAACTCATCATCTTGGTTTTGGATAAATGGGCTGATATTGCTAAAATAACTTATAATATATTTATTTCTTATATCACTTAGTAATATCATCTTGAATTGTTGTTGTTGTGAATTGAAATAAAAATCTCACATCGTTTGGTCCAATTAAAGGAATTTCTTAGGCAATAGCTAAACTGTAATTTGGTTCATGCTTTGTTTGGCTTATAAGGCTCTCCACAACCTTGTTAAGCTCTCCAGAAAAATCCTTTGCTCTTGAGCGTGTTATAGGACCAATTTCAACAGTTGGTACTTTGATGATCTCATGTTGGTATTTAATCAAATATGTTTGGATGTTCTCCTCATACTTGTCCATATTGAATTGGTTGAACTTAGGCATCAACTCTTCAGCTGGTAGACGTGGTTAGGTTGTACCTTGAATTATATGTCGGACCCTTAACTACGTTGTTCTGTCTGGAAAACTGATTGAAACCTTGATATAACTTCAGTTTTTGCTGGCGATGATATAGGTTACCGTTTGGACCTTAGGGTAAAATGGGTCAGACTATAGGGGTGCGGTAGTTATGGTCTGACACCCATGATATGGACCTGAGCATAAGACAACAGATGGTTTGGTTAGGTGCTTGGGAGTTCATCCATAAATATTGCATCAGTTGTTGGAGCAACTGGACAAGCTGTTGTAATATTACTTTAGTGTTATGGTCTCGACATGCTCTTTTTTCTCTCTTAGGGTAGGGTTTTGATGATGATACTTGTTCCTAAGACGGTCTTACTATGCAAATTTTGTCTCATAACGAGGCCAACTCGCATCCATGTATTGTAAAATGAATTTTATTAAAGGAAAAAAGAGCTTCGTCGGCGCCGAGCTCGGAAAACTCTCATAGAAGATGCATTTTTTTTATGTCCCTCAACAGTTTGCACTTTATGTTCTCATGTTGAAAGTCTAGGATTCATGCTTTTAATCATTCTTTTTAAACTAGTGAGTTCAACCAAGTGTGAACAACGCAACTCGTTGCAATTTAAGTGATTAGGGCTCGGGCTCGATCTCAGTTTTTTATGTCCAACTTCCAACTCCGCAACGATCTCACTCTCGTTGAGGTTGTTTGGATCCATTAGTTCTTTTATCAATTCATGACTGATGCTCGACCTATATACATGCAATGATATCTTAAAGCAAAAAGATAACAACAAATTAGTTTTAAAAATTTGTAATTTTCTTTTAGATATAATGAGATATTTATAACGATCTTGTTGACCTAAACATACATATAAACCATGACGACCATAATTTTCACTAGACCTTGTTGAAAAATAGAATTAAGAAACAACAACTTACAACAATAGGTGAAGATAAAGTTCGTTTGAGAATCGGCAGAAGTTTCCGAAAACTACAATGAAACTTAAGACATGTAAGATTACGCTTTCCAAAAAGAATTTTTTTAATCACTTTATTGTTTGATTTTTTTGAAGAACTTATTTTGGGACATAATAAACTTTATGAATCTAAACACGAACAAAAAAATTGGATTCATATTTGACGAATTTTGATTATAAAAAAAGAAGAGTATGTAAGAGATAATTGAGATTTTATCAAAGTTGTGATATGTTATTGAAATGTTTACCAATTGATAAATCATTCTAGTAATCATTCGTAAATCTGCATGTAATATCACATCAATTCAAGAAACATTTTTCAAAACCTTAAATATTTCAAAAAAACACAACTTGTCACATCTCACCACGATCAATTCGCCATATTTCTGGTCATGGAGAAGTGTCGGTCGGAATAATTATCACTCGAAGATAACCAAAAAAAATTGAAATGATCGCGGCTACAAGTCTTTTGTTTTTCGTGACAAAATACGTTTGTATAGTTTCAGTAGGCATGTCTATGTACTTTTCCGCGACCGAACTTTAGATTTGTCGCGATCAATATGAACCTGATTACGATGAAACTAGGACCGTCAATTCCTTATTTTAGGTTGGGTTTGGGTTTGATGAAAAAAAATTGTTGATACAAGCCCGATCCAAACCTAAAAAATCTATAATTTGTTAAACCCAAACCCGACCGGTTACAAACACAAAAAAAACAAAAAACACGATTGACTAAACTACCTATTTAAATCCATAATACTTGTAAATCCATGAGCACGATACCCCACTAAATCCAAAAAAAAAACTGACAAATCTTTTATTGTTTCAGTCACTTTCGAATTTTACGGATCGACACAAATCCGACTATTTTTTCTTCATGTATTGTTCTTACTGACCCTAAATCTTATTGAATCTTAAATATAATGATTCTAACCTTAATTTTTTATTGTGTTTTCCCAAATTAGTGAGTCGATCAGTCCATTGGTTTGCTCCTACAAAATGCTCTTTGCTTAACTCATTATATTCTTCTCACTGGTTGATAATTTAAACTCCTTTTTAAATTGTCCACATTCAATCAACAGTTTCTACCAATCTGCAAAAACACCCGTATAAAAACCATGATCAATGAAGTTTAGACTCACCTACCCAATCAATTATCAGTATAATTTTTACTAGACTTTACCTACCTAATTTTAATTTGATATGATTAACCCAATAGATATGAGTAATTACTGCCTCCTAACCCAAATCATTATCAAATATTACATATAGTCCAGACAGCACTAATTATATCTATAATTAGTAGTGTAAAATTTAGTCTCCTAACCATAATAAAGATACCAAAAATATAATAATTAAAATCCAAAAATGCATCCTAGCTAAGATAGGAAAAAGTTTTTGTATGAATTTCAACCGGATCTTTATTTTGGATTCTCCAAACATTTGATCAAATGGATCGCCAATAATATTCACTATTAATATGGATTCTAAATTCGAATTTGAAATTCAAAATTTCTCTATTCCGATCCTTATTTTTCAAAAGAAATACAAAAACACTTTTTAAAGAAAAGAAAAGAAAATATAGAGACGAGTAGTTATCATTCATGACTAGATTACAAGGAAAAATAATGAGAAAATGACATGTACTCACATGGCTATAGAAATTGAACACCAATAATTCTCTACCATGCACTTAAAATTAACAAAACTACCAATCATCTCTCTTTTTTCACCTTTTGTGAAAACCCAATTACAAAGTAAAGAACCCTCTATTCATCAAGAAAAATACATCAACAAAAAAAGAACCTTTAAATACATCTTAAATAAAATAAGAACCTTTTAACTCTTTAGAACCTCCCTTCAATAATCTGCAAACAAAACATACATATGCAATAAAGGAACCAACTTTATTAAAAAGAACAAACAAAAGATTAATTCTTTTTTATTACCAGATCGGTGTTAGTTTTCTTACCATCATGTTTCTTCTTCACTAAATTTCTTGCACACAACAAACACATAACTAGCAACCCAACTCCTGCAGCTCCTCCTAGTATGATAGCTACTGTCCTTCCTGTCCCTGCTCCTCCTGTCCCTACATCCAATTCAAAATTGACCTTATGATTTAGATTACACACCCAATTTTCTTAAAAACACAACCTCGAACATATCAAATTGGAGATTTCAAATTAGAATCTAGAAAGATACAATCTTGAATCACAATTCAATCAAAACAAAATTTGGAGTTTCGAAATCGACCTTGGAGTTCATAATTAGTAATAAAGTTGGAAACTTTACCTGAAGAAGGAGATGAAGAACCTGAATAAGAAGAAGATGAAGAAGAAGAAGATCCTGAAGGTAATGGGTTTTTTGGGACACCATTAGGGTAATAGTTATAACTTATGAAACACTTGTGAAGATACAACTGTCCTGAAACTGAACCACCGCATTCGACCTGAGCTTGTTGTAATGCACTTTTCACACACTCGCCGCAATCTGAATCACCAACATCTCCTTCGCATTGTCCTAAAACATAAACGCCTTCGTAGCTAGTGGCGTAGAACCCGTGACTAGACATAACTCCGGTTTGTACGGCGGAGAAAGCTGTGTCTCTTCTCTCTTCAAACCCACCTCCTGAGATAGTTTTAGAGCCACATGTTTTGAAGAGCAACTCCATTCCTGAAATCTGAGTGAACCCGGCAACCTCGTACAGCATGTAACAGCCGTAGAGTTGAACCCTAGAAGCCATTGTTCTTCCGCATAGCTTGTCTGATAAAACTGGAAGCTTGCTTACACAGTTGTAGCAGTCATTGTTGGATAAGTCACCTCTGCACTGGAAAAGACCAGTGATTGTTGTCTGGCCTGTTCCTGTTGTGGTTTTATAGAATTTTGTTTTTGTTGATTGTGTAACTAAAGAACCAAACAAGGCAGAGAGAGCTTGTGAGAATACACCGGTTGGATCTGAAAAAGTTTGCTTTGCACAACCTTTGTAAACCAAACCAGTGTTATCTGTAGCAGATTGAACTGAATTGATGAAGAAGAACAAAGAGAGAAACAGTATTAAGGGTCTTGAAAGAATACCCATTTTCTGGGTTGTGATGGTTTTAACAAATCATTTCAAGTTTTGTTGGGAATGCTATGGAGATTTGAGAGAGAGGTTTTTTTGGGTCAAAGTGAAAAAGATTGAAGCTTTGGATGTTGTGAGCCCTTTAGTGGCTTTGAGAGTGTAAACTTTACCTTTTTGCTAGCTTTACCTCTGTAGATGTGCATTAAGATGAGCAAGAGGGTCTACAATACAAGTATTTTATATTTTTTAAACAACAAAAGTCAAAAAATATAGTACTCAAATTGGGAATATCATACTGTGTTTATTTCAATAATGTATTCCCTTTTTATTATAATAAAAAGAGTGCAAGTTTCTATATAAAACTTGGAAGCATTAGCTAATAAAATTCTTAAAATATTTTATGTACATTGAATTTATCCATGGCATTCCAATTGATTGGCGAGAATTATAAGAAAATTAAAAAATTAATCAAGAATTCAACAAAAAAATTCAAAGGAGTACCTCGAACTGTGTGTAATTTGAAAATATCAACAATAAGTAAATAATTAAATAAGAGTTACTGTCCTCAAATAAAAGTTATAAAACTTCTCATTAACTTAGTGATACAAAATAACTCGATTTTATGAGCTCAGATAGCAAATCCACACATCAGCTGATGTGTGTGCCATCGGTATAATATGCTCGCCAGCCTGACCTGGCTTCACTACACTATCCCGGACATCAATAGAAGATACCACAGTATACAACTGATAGAGTTCGAGTTCAACTATTCACTCTTACAACTGAAAAAAATAAGGAGATTAGAAACTACAGAAAGATGGACTACTTCCTAAGGATCAACAAGAATGTTTACTGAGTTGGGTGCATCCATAGGCATAGGGTACTTCCTAAGGATCAACAAGAATGTTTACGAGTCGGGTGCATCCATATCCTCATCCCCAGGTAAGCCAAATATGCGAAGGTTGCGATCCATTGAGCCAACCGCTAGATATGTTGCATCCCTTCCAAATTTAGCACAAGTTGCTTTACCTGCAAATAGTGGGTAACAATTGTTGGGAAAAAATTAACAGATGAAATCATAGTTAGGGTCTTAGAAATGAGAAATTGTAAGATAAGAGGGACAAACCTGTGCCAGATAAATCAGGCAAAGTTTTGACAATATTCCAATCTGCTTTGACACTAGCAGTTTGGTAAATTCTGTAAACATTGAAATTAAAGTTGATATTTAAATTAGTATTTCCTCATACAGAAATCGTGTCAAGCAAATCTTGATTGAAAAGAGGCAACACACAACCGAGATTAAAGACATCGCATTGGTTCAGCAAATTTGTTATTACAAGTTAACTACTTTCGTTATAAGTATTGAACGACTTGTATTTTAAAAGCTACTATGTACAAGGACAGTTTACCAACCTGATATCTGAACCAGCAATCGCCAGGTAGGATCCACTAGGGTCAAATTCAACTGCAAGGACATCCCAAATATATCAAAGCCTAGCCTTGTATTATCCTTAGTAAAACAGATGGTGGAAGGGAAGAAAAATAGTATACTTTTTCCATCTCATATAATAAAAGGTCATGCCCAAAATCCACAAGTTATTAACTAAGGAAAAGTGGTTAGCCATCTGGACTAAAGATAAAAATAATTGAGACCCTTTTTGGAAGAAATGATATGAAGTATGATTCTGTGGGCCAATATGCACCAAAGATCTCAAACAAATTGAAGCATAGCCTTAGCAGATATAGGTCAAGTATACGTTACCAGAGTTTGCAGGTGCATCTGGAGTTTCAAATGACCTAAAATTCTTCAATTTACGTAGATCCCACAGCTTCACACCATCTTGCGCTGCGGTCTGTGAAATTGAAACATGATCAGCATATCAAATCATATACTTCCTTTACAAAAGTAACAATTTCAGAAAAGCCTACCGCAAGGAAATAACCATTTTCAGAGAAAGAGATGGCAGTTACGGCCCCAGTGTGTCCTTCAAACGTCGCAACTTTAGCCTGCAAACCAAAATAAATAACCAATGACAAAAATGCATTCCAAATGAAGTAAAAATATCTAACATATTCAAATCAGATGCTATAAACAGTGACTTATACCTGACTCTTTACATCCCAAATTTTAACAACAGCTTCAGAAGTGCCAGTACCAAGGATGAGACCATCAGGATGAAAAGCAGCAGAAGTGTAGCCTTCATTCATAGAGCCATCAGTAACCTGCACAAACAAGAGAAAACATCATCAGATAAGTAAATGAGAGAGATCTATACAAGACAGAAGAGACAAATTTAGAGATAATTTAGACAGAAGATATTTCTCAATCAATTTATTTCCACTGCACGACTTTCCTATTGTTTGAAATCTATTAGATATATTAGCTACGGCAATGCAGGATCAGTACACGTCATTTTATGGGTAAGTAATAGGTGAAATGAAAAATTCATTTTATTTTTTTTTAAACTCCTACAAGGTCAAACCTCTAATTATTTTTATTGCTCTAATCCTCATATAGGACGAGATCAGTATGTAAAGTGTTACAATCTGATTTTTAGCAAGTATGTACCCACGCACTTGATATTACTGGTGTATTTCTATTAATTTCAATCATAAGAAAAGTGCAAACTCCACTCATAACACAAAAAAAAAGAAAGGGTATGATGGGACCTGTGCCAAGCATAATCCGGAAGATAGATCATAAAAGCACCAAGTATTATCTAGAGACGCGGTCACAAAGTAGTTGTTTGTGGCATGGACAGTGACGGCTTGCACCTGAAAAATAAGTTAATATTCAGGGAACATAAACCACGCAGAAACAATAAGAGTACGGATTAATTACGAGGATACTTTTTAAAAAATGAACAATGAAGAGAGGATATTATTAGGACAAACTAAGTGTCTCATAAGGTCCTCTAGAATCTAGGCTGAAAGTCAAATTCATCCCAAACAATATGAAAAAAAAAGAACATTGTTCAATATAAACCTCGCAGCAACACTAAGATTAAGGTCCTCTAGAATCTAGGTTAAAAGTCAAGTTCATCACAAACAATATGAAATAAAAAATGTACATTGTTAAATATAAACCACACAACAACAATAAGAGCACGCATTAATTACGAGAATATTTAACAGAAATGAAAAATAAAGAGAGGATATTATTATGACAAACTAAGTGTCTCATAAGGTACTCTAGAGTCTAGGTTGAAAGTCGAGTTCATCCCAGAAAATATGAAACAAAAAACGTACATTGTTAAATATATCATATATATAATAAGAAAGATACCCTTCCACACACTACACCATTTCTAACTCATGAGCATTTTTCACAAGATTTTCATGACCTAACGTTGTAGAGCTAAACGTATACCCATTTTTTTGTATGCCAGATCAATTAAAGGAACAATAGTATTACCTACATAGCAACATATTACTCGCAATTTAACGCTAGCATTAGTCAAACTACAAGGGAAAAGATTTCAAGAGCATTAAAAGAGTTCTAAAACAAATGAAAGAAAAGAAGCTTTAGCGACATGGAAGTTCTGGTCAATCCCGAAACAAAAAGATAGAAGCTTGCAGGGGTGGCTACTGTCAGATGGAAATTTACCTCAGCAGTGTGATCCTTCAATGTGTGCTTGCAATTGTAGTTACTGTCATCAGATCCTTGCCACACACGGACTGTCTGAAAAATAAAAAACAGAGATCTAAAGTTTTTAAACTCATTCAAATAATATCAGGATGAAGATCTATAGGAGATCAATACTTATTCATTATGTCGAAGCCAAACTGTTATACTTGTTTTTTTATGATTATCTAAACAAATGAATTATAAATGATGATTTATTTTTAATAATAGGTATCGACATACTAAATCGAAACAAATAAGATAGGAACAACAAATAATAGAAACCTAAGTTAATTCGAACTCATTAATGAAAAAAATATATCAATCAAGATATAACCTTGTCTAATCTTTTAGGAGATCAATATAATTAATCACACAATATCCAAGTCAAACTGTCGAATGTGATTTTTATAGTTATCTAAACTAACTATGATGAATAAATGACGTTTTATTTTTAAAAATAAGTGATACTAAAGAAATATAAAAACATGCAAGATAGAAACAATACCTATAGATAATCCCAAATTTACAAAACCACTTCAAAATATAACAAAGACAAAGAACTTACCTTATCTGCTGAGCTAGTTACTATCAGATCGGTCTGTGCTGCAAACTTTACGCTTGTAACCTATCAAAGAGTAAATGGAGTGTAATGAACAAATTATAGGGGAAATAAGGGGAAAACTATACAATTAAACCAAAAAAAATAAAAATCAAAGGACCAACCTTCTTTGAGTGACCACTCAGAGTAGATAAGATTTGCCCTGATGGTCGGTCAAAGAGTACAGCAGTTGAGTCAATCCCTCCAGTGGCAATAATGTCCTGATGAGATAAAACAATAATACTTAGATAGGAATCTTTGTATGAGTAGCAGGTACATATATTTTTAATCTTTCAGAGATCCAGAAGTCGCAACTGGTTTTTAACGGCTAGTGTATATATTACTCAATAATTTAAATAATACAAATATTTCTAAACTGGATGATATCTAGTACGGCCACAGTAGCACTGCAAACTAGAACTACAAGAATACAAGTTGATAATTGAACATAACACTTCGAGCAGAAAATGGCATATGGAAATCTTTACACGCAATATTAAACATGTATTTGAATACAAATAAGCATGGTGCATATTCCAAACAAATAAAATAAAGGAACCTTCAACAAATATAAAATCCTATAAAATGTTAACTAAGCTTTCATCAAGTACTAGGCTAGCAAGAACAAATATGATACTTTCCAGCATACAAGGATTATGAGATAAAGAAATCAAATATATATGTGATCAACGGGATCAACCCTATAATAAAACATACCTTATCAAACAGGATGTCAACAGACAGTATCCCAGGTTTGTTAGTTTTGTGCAGTGGGTGGCTAGAGAGTTGGGTATATCTCTCCAAGGCATCAACTGAAGCCAATGTTGAAGATAGCTACAAAAAAAACAGAATTTTAAAACCATTAGTAACACAAACATCGCTAATACAACATAAAATCAAGGAACAATACTATTTCCAACTAATATATTCATTAATTATGAACCTAATACCTTTTGAAAACACAATAACACATGAAAATTTAAAAAAGTGCACCTCAATGTTTATGCAAAGTATACCTGTCGCTTTTTCCGTTGCTGTGAAAGCGCAGCGTTACAATCTGTGAGCTCAGCAATAATTTCAGCAGAGATCCCTGGACGTATTTTCTTCCCACCAGGTCCCAAATCCACATTCTCAGCAGCTACATATAAGGATTAAAAGAATCAGAGGGTACACTGCTTATGCAACTACAAAAAACATCAATTATAAAGCACCAAAAGGAAGAACCTCTTTTCCCGTTTCCAAGACCAGAAGCATCATCTGCAACAGCCGCTGCTGTTGAGGGTATCTGCCGTTCGGCTTCTGCCAGTAAGGCCCTTGCTTCATCCCGCTCTTTCTTAAGCCTTGCAATCACACGGCACGCAGCGTCATGCTGCATTGAAATAATTAAACATACCTAATTAGCCAATACAATACACCCATGTCGACAACAATATATGAGCATCTGGTGAAAAAGTTAAACTAAAGTCAGATGATAGGAACTATAAAACATTTTAATATTAGCTGAACGACAATCTCAAAATAACAAACTTGATATTGGCCTTCGTATTTAATCTTTAGCACATGCATTGAAGTTACCTGATAAAGTGCATGACTTAGCTCTTGCCTTGCTGTATGTAGTTGTTGCTCCAATGCAAAATTAGATAGCATTAAACTGTCCCATTCCTACAACCAACAGTTGAATAAACTTTAGAAGCCACATGCATTACAATATGCTACTGTCAACTAGTTTCCCATGATATGGAAGATATTCTATGATATTAAATGGGTGTAAATATAACAAAAAAAAGAGTTTTTGTAGCTATAACATTATATATATCTACTAGTAAATCTATTCAAGACATTATGAATCAAAACTAACTTGGAAGTATGGAAAAGCCTTAAACTATTACAGGTGATGTATAATAAAGACATCTTACAATTTGAGAAGTAATAAAGGACTGAGATACCTTAAAGAATATGGTTTTAAAAGACTTACGTTTTGGAACATCCCAAGAAGCCCTGGAATACTAGCAGTGTGCAAAGGCTTTGGCTTCACTATCTACACAAACACCCAGAAAATAAGACATCAGCATGTAGGCATTAGCAACAGAATATATAATAAGAAGCTGGAGTAGCTTCCCCCTAATCTTACCTTGCCTGCTTTGATTGGAACAATGTCTTCCATCGTAAGTGGCTCTCCTGTAACAGGACACTTCCCAAAATCCTAATTTAAAAAGATAACAAAGTTGTTAATCTTTTATGAAATACATAGTAGTATCTATAAGTAACACATAGCTATCCCTAACTTAATAGAATCTTATACTGACATAAGGCGCTCCAGTTTCAGAAAACAAAGAAACCAGAAATCACACTTTGTCAAATTTTCAAATTTCGTCGTAGTAACCTAAATCTAACTCATACTCTTACTAACCCGATGCGAAATAAGTACGACAGTAGTCGTAGTTTACCGAAAAATGCACCCTAACGAAACAAACCAGTAGTATGAACATCAAAAGAGAAACATAGAACGAATCTGGAGCTCCATAGAACGACAAAACAAACTTACCGATATGTGTCTTTCAACTAAGCGCCTCTCGTACAACAAACCAGACTTCCTTGACACAACGGGATCTTCCGGCACTTCGCCGGATACTGAAGAAGGCAAGGATAAACACAAAAATTAGTAGAAAGCAAACAAATTTCAGATATAAATGAAATAACAAATAGATAAACTTACTTGAACAGTTCATCGTTGGAAATTAGTGGATAAAGAATCGAAGGAATGAGAAAGCTAGGGTTTTTAAATAATGAAGCTAACTGTTTCGTCTATGTGATATAGAAAGTGAGACGCTCTTAAGGGGGGAAATGGCTCGGATTTACTTGAAACGCAACACTGTGCGAGGCAAAAGAGCAAGCCAGGTGAATGGAAGAGAGAGAAGTAAAGGATGAGTGTGCGAATTAGGGATTTCTCGGACGGAATTGGGCATGGACATTACGTATCAAGGCCCATACAAAGGAATGGCTCTTTTGGGCTTACCGACCTTTATGGACCTTCGTGGTATGAATAAAATATCTAGACTGATTTTAAAAAAAACATTATGTAATTATGTGTTATATTTATCAAAAGTTTATAAATAAAATTTCTCACTAGTATCATTTATATAATTATATATAATGATATTTATTTCGTATTAAAAAATAATATGTACACTAATAAAATTAGTTCATACATATATATGGGGCATACTCCGAAGAGATACAATCGACAAATGAAGGTCGATAAACAAGGTTACTAATCCAAACATGGATGAAGTAGTAAGAAACTGAGATAAAAGATACCAAAGAGATTCCACAGAAGTCAATGGGTCGACATCGAGAATAGGGGGAACCTGCACATTTAGAAGAAAGTAAGTAAATACTAAGCAATAACATAGGTCAGCTAATCTTGGTGCCATATAATCTGAATCGAATGTCGAAGAAGATTCGGTGAGAAACCCTGAGAGGAAATGGTCGGAGAGGAACCAAAAATTCTTGAGTTCATCTCTTTCCAGACGTGATATATAATCGCGTCAAAGCAAGTGCGTCAAATATGACGGTTTCGAGAGTGAGACCAATTTGACGCCTCGCGCATCCAAGATTGCCAGCAAGAGGCGTTAAAAGGGAATTCAAGATTGGAGCTAGCATATGTTCAAAGACTTTGGGTGAAACTACAATCGTAGAGAATGTGAGGGATGGTTTCAAAATCAGAGTTGCATAAGACACAGTCAAGTGGGGTGTTGATGCCCCAACTGAAAAGCATATCTCTGGTAGAAAGTTTGTCCAGGATAGCGAGCTAAAAAATAAAAGAGTGACGAGAAATATTGAATTTATTTCATACTAACCCAGCCCACCCCACGACGAGGGCATGCGTACGAATAGCATTTTACGTATCATTTCTCTTGCAATCGCTTAATACTTATAATACATATATATATATATATATATATAATAAAACATATGTTATTTATGGGTCAATAATTTTCCTTTTATATATTATCTTTATAAAAAAACTATATTTTTTTATATAAAAAATATAGTATGTTTTAAAAGAAAGGTTTTTTAGAAAGAAAAAATGAGATAATAAAATTTGATTCTAGATTAAAAAAAATTAAGAATCTTATTTTCTTCAATTAATTTAAAAAATAAGTATTACGAAAATAATGGCTTTCATTCGTAAATTTTGTGAAAAGTGTTAAATAATACGTAAGCGGGGATGAATTATAGTAATTTGTTTCAACCCAAGATATAAACAAAAACAAGAATAATCTTTTTAATAAGGACTTCCTTAAAAACTATGAACAAAAATATGTTGTTACATGAAATGAATTTCTTCATATATCTCTAACTTATCTTTATGAAATGATAAAATATGGCAAAATCAAAACCTATACCAATAGTCGGTTCGCGTAAGAATGGTCGGAGTGGTTCACGTAAAAATGCACGCAGAATACCAAAGGGAGATATTAATGTTCAAGCAAGTTTCAACAATATTATAGTTACTATTCCAAATGTACGAGGTCAGATTATTTCTTAGTCATCCGCTGGCACTTGTGGATTTAAGGGTACAAGAAGATATGACACTTTTTGCCACTCAAACCGCAGCAGGAAATGATATTCGAGAAGATATTCGAGCAGTAATTGATCAAGGTATGCAACGAGCCGAAGTCATGATAAAAGACTTTGGACTCGAAAGAGATGCAACATTACGAGCTATGCGTAAAAGTGGTCTACTTTTAAGTTTGAACGATATGTAACTCTTATGCCATATAATGGTTGTAGACCTCCTAAAAAATGATGTGTATAGAAATAAAACTAAAGGCTACGAAAAATTCAAGAGAAATAAATGATTACATGACTTGATTAAATAATATTATTATGGTTTAAGAGAAAGTAAAAATATCTACTCAGACACTACAGTTGAAATGTGGTAAATCAAAAAGAGACAATAAGCATCTTTATTATGGACGCTTTATTATGTCTCCATTTAAGAATTGTCAAACCGACAGAATAAGTATTGCGATGCAAAGAGCGTTGTTTGGAGAAATTGAAAGAACATATATTACACATGCAAAATGTGAGAAAATACCGCATGAACATTCTACCATCGTAAGTATTTAAGAATTATTATATGAAATTTCAATAAATTTGAAAGAGATCGTATTAAGAAGTAATCTGTATGGAACTCATGATGTCTTTATTTGTATCAAAAGTCTTGGATATGGAATTGCTTATGACATCATTTTACCACCCTCGGTAGAAATCGTTGATAATAAACAGCATATAACTAGTCTAACAGAACCAATTGATTTGTATATTGGATTACAAATTGAGATGAATCAAGGATATTGTCTAAAATGGAAAAAAAATCAAGACAGAAGTTATCCTATAGATGTTGTATTTATGCATGTTCAAAATGCAAATCATAGTATTCATTCTTATGAGACGAGAGATGAAAAAGAAAAGATATATTTTCTAGAATTATGGACAAATTAAAGTTTAACTCCTAAAGAAGCACTTCATGAAGCCTCTTGAAATTTAATTTATTTATTTATTCTTTCGTTTTCTACATGCGGAAAAATAGTTGTTTAATTTAAAGAACAATCAACACAAGGTTTCTTTACTCCATTTTCTGTTTCATGATGGATTGGCTAAATTAAAAAAATTAAAAAAACAAATAGCATTTCAATATATTTTGATTGACCAATTAGAATTGCCTCTTATGATCTATAATTGTCCTAACAAATCTAATATGTATATATTATTTGACTTTTTGAATAACAGTCAAGAAGACCTTATGAAAATTAAAGATTTTCACAAGAAGATATAAAACAAATATTAGGCATTTTGAAAAATAAATAAAACAAGTATTTAAAAAATAACTTTAAAGAATAGAGAAAAAAAATTAAATTTCAATCCATTGGATTTATTTCATCATTTTGGTTATTTATAATAAAAAAATGAAAGGGCTTTTTATCTTTCACTACAAACCCATATTTTCTATATAGATTCTCTTCGCATTAGAATTTAATTAAAATAGAAAATATATATATTTAAGGAATAAGCGCTTCTAAATGAATTCTCCTTAGATACCCATGTTGTTTGATTTGAAATTGAATCAATTTAATTAAAAATGACTTATAGTTAGAGATTTATCAATCGGTAGTGTTGCTTCAATACCCAACCACATGGCCACAGCGGTGCCAAACAAAAAGACGGTTGTCGCTACTGGACGACGAAATAGATTTTGAAATTTGTTAACATTTTTAAAAAATGGTTTTCGGACCTTATTAGTGAATAACTATTATTATATTTTAAACAATTTGTGTATTTTTAACTCTCTAAACATTACATATTTTTGAATAGATAGGCCTAACAGGTCGAGTCTCATCAATTGTATCGTTTGTGAACGACAAAATTATCTAAAAGTGTATTTCCAAAATCACAAATAGTAGTTGTAGACTTTCTTACACTTATATTTTGAAAACATGGATATTTTTAGTGTGGTTAAATCAGTCGAAAAACAGGGAGATGAAATGGTCACCTAATAAGGGTATATAAACTTTCATAAACGTACAACATTTTAAGCCCATATGGAAAAGGTGAGTCATGTTCGTGTGGTTGAAATGGTTATCCTTACGGGAGTAATAAGGATTATGGATCCTAAAACTTTGGCTTTTATATTATATGCTAGACAAATATATGAAAAATATGAAAACCATTGAGGGAGACGATGGGGTATTCTAGTCACTGCATCGTTTTCTTGTGAATACGAGTTGAGTGTTTTCAATGAGAGACCGTTAGTCTCAATATCATTCTTTATTTTCTAGTGAAAGTCATTAGGTCGACATTAAAGAAAGTTCATCATCACTTAAAATTCAACATTGTCTAGTGTGGATTATTTTTTATGGAAGGGTAGTTTTGAAAGAAATTTTGGGAATTTAATGTTTAAAGTAAGATGTAGAAAGATAATGAAGGTGTGTGCTAACAGTAAATTCTGATTACCCTCATTAATGAAAGTAGTTGGGGTATGTATACTTCATTAATGACCCATGGGCCTTTCAAGTCGAATTATGGGCTTGGGTTAAGTTTAAGAAACTATTAGCCCAAGAGATGAAATGACGAGCAACCAGTTGAGTCACGTTCCACTAATTTATTCTGTGCGGTTGGACATGGTACTGGTTATGTTCGAACTGCCCTTCAGACATATGTAAGGGTCAGTGTCAAAATAATCTGACCTTATCAATAGCCTCTTTAGGTCAGAATTTCTAGAAGAGCTAACTCAAAAAAAAAAACTTAGTGTAAATTCAAGATGATCCTCCGATCTGTCATTTGTATCCGAACTTAGTTAAGAATTCAAAAGGCCGTTTTTTATGTGTAACACGTGTCAAGTTTTGGTTCGATCTCTCAACCATTTTTTCTCCAAGATTCTTGTACCTACTTGGCTAAAACATTACTTGGGGTGTAACCCTCATACTTTATAGCCCCTAATTATTACTTTGATCGGTTTATATTCCCCTAGGTAAACTCCCACATTTTTTATCTTTATATAAATTGGTTCTACTGTTCTTGTCTCTGAGAACACAAAAAATTATAGAGAGAGAAAGTTTGATAATATTCTTAAATTGTGTATGGGTTGATTTATGTTCATAGCCAGAAACGCATTGGTGAAAGGAGGTTGGCTGAATTTATCTGATTTGGAGAAAGCAAGAAAAGACACAAGAGACGCAAGAGTTGCAACTGGTCTCCCTACCTCTTCTGGTGATGAAATCAATCGACCAAAAACAAACACAGACCAAGGCTCATCATCATCGAAGACATCAAAGGTTAGAAAATTACCTTTTGTCTTAACCCTATCTCATCTATAGTTAGGGTATTCAGTTCAAGAGTCCTAAAACCACATACCTAAAAAAAGCAGGTTTCCAATGTTTGGAAACCTTCACATTTCCTAGTAATGGGTTCGGATGCTGAGAAATCTATTGAGAAATCCACCCCTTGTAGAATAACTTGTCAGTCTAAAGCTAAAACTACTCCTAGTTTTTTTAAACCTGCCAGTTCGGAGACGATAAAGCCCCTAACAGATACTAAACCATTCGAACAAAAGTCAAACGTAATAGAGAAGACTATGGAGGACAATATAGAAGATACGCCATTTGAGATGTATGGACAGACAGATGACACTGCAACAGATCGGAAGGACAAAATTAAAGTGGGTCTACCCAACCTGAGTCACTTTCGGAGTGCCTGGAAGGGAAAGTGGGGCCAAACTTTCAGAAAGTCAGTGTGAAATACTTGATAGCCCTCCAAAACATTACTTATATGTATACCCACACTAGTGAATTGGGTCGGATCAGAACAAAATAGGGTTTTCCCGAATCTATTAAAGTGATAATCTCAATCACTCCATAGACCTCTAGGGACTGCAAATCCCGCGAGCTAGTATACACTAAAGTGCTGAATTGGGGACTCCGGTTCCCTTTGGATCCAGAGATAGTTAGGTACTTTCACCTGATAAGATTATGTTCGAGCCAGATGAGCCCAAACGCATGGTATACTTTGCTGGTCGGTATAATGGCATCAAGGTTGTCAAAAATCCCACTACTCGTGGAGCAATTTGCTATTGTGGCGAGTCTGTGCAAGAACCACCACATACCCTTTTACCACTATAATACGGGGAATGATTCCACTTTTTTGAAGAGGACCGTTGGTCCTTTGTGGAAATATGTAGAGTACATGGAAATCTCTTTACATACCCTAGGAGATGGTGACAAGCACAACTACGCAAGCGGAGAAGACTCTGAAGATAATGAAGGGAATATTGAGTTCGAGCGCTGAACTCAAAAGTCCTAAGAAGGGTAAAAGCAATGAAGAAGTCGAAGGGAAAAAGCCCTAAGTTTTTGTTGTTATTTTGTGTTTTAAAAGTAAAGTCCTTGGACAACCAATGCATTTTTGCATTTTTTGAATTTCTGTCTTATGAACCAAATTCCTTGAATGGTCAAGGCATTTTGTGAACTGTGGATCAGGTTCATTCTGATCAAGTTTTAATATCGTACATTTCTTTGTATGAATCTTGTTTATCTATTCATAGCCAATGTTTAAATGGTTTTCAATATTTCTGATTTGTTAAATAAGTTTTTAATAACCATTAAATGATTCCAATCATATATGTTTAATGAATGTGATCAAGTGTTAACAAATTCGATCAACTCAAAGATACTTCATTTGAGAGTCGGGGTGTTTAATGAGTATTTAATAACTGATCACCTCATACCATGGTTAAGTCGAGAAGAATTTTGGACCAGAATTTTGAAAAAGGCATAAAATATTATTGAAAAACCAGACACCTCATTAAAACCTCCCCGCGCCACCATGGTAGGAAAGAGTATGCCCTCCTAATATTTACATTGACTTATAAAAAAGTAAATATTTACAAGATAGTTTTATTCTAAGTATAACCTGAGATGTTCAATGTTCGAAGGGTGCTTTAACGTCCTACCCTCTTTGTCTTGAAGCCTATATGTTCATGGCTTGACTTTTTCACAAACTACATAAGGACCTTTCCAGTTCGGAGCTAGCTTTCCAAATTGTTTTTCTTTAGTGTGCAAAAAAAAATTTCTCAAGACATTGTCTCCTAATTGAAAATATCTTCTTTTGACTTTGGACGCAAATCTGCACCTCATCAAACCCTGATAGTGTGTTGTTCTCAACTATGCCTTGACTCGTCTTTCTTTAATCATTTCCAACTGGTTCCTAACTGCCATATCATTGATTTGTTTGGAATAGTTATGGACTCGAATATATAATATAGTAGCTTCTATGGGTGTGATTACATCCATCCTATAAACAGAAGCAAAATGGGATTCCTGTGTAGCAATCTGAGGAGTAGTTCGGTAAGCCCATAATACTTCGTTCAGATAACTTAGTCCCTTCCCCGCAGCTCATTCTAGATTTTTAACAGCCCGGATATGATCGTTCTATTATCTACTTCAACTTGCCCATTCGCTTGAGGATGAAATGGATAAGAAAAACAGTGTTGAATTCCTCTGGAAGTGCAAAACATTTTCGTGTATTTATTATGAAATTATGGCTCATTATTTGTGGTGATCTTCTGGGGAACCCCAAATATACAACATATATTGGATATAATGAATTTTATAGCTGCCTTAGAAGTGGTTCCAGCTAAGAGAGCTGCCTCTATCCACTTAGAGAAATAATCGATTGCAACTATGATAATTTGATATCCACCGGATGCCATGGGAAGAGGCCCAACCAAATTTAACCCCCATCTATCAAAAGGTATTGGTTAAGATAGGGACTCCATAGAAACTGTTGGTACATGGATTTCATTCCCATATTTTCGATAAGGATCACACTTTTTAACCATATCTTTAGCGTCTGCCATTATGGTTGGCCAATACTATCCTACTAATAAGACTCTTTTGGTTAAGACCTTATAGCCACAATGTGCAAAACCTTCTTCATCATGTAGTTCAAATAAAATATTTTGGGATTATTCAAATCATAAACAATGCAAAAGAGGTCTGCTAAATGATTTATTATTAAAAACTGTTTTCAATACCAGGAAACCACGAGCTCTATATTTAATTTTCTTAGCTAGGATTTTATTCGGAGGCAAAATCCCATCGGAAATAAACTGAAAGATATCATACCTCCAGTCCTTGGGTTGAATGACAAATATGCCCATACCTTTTTCATTCTCTTTACCCTTTTTTGGCTTGTTTGTATTGATGGACACTCTAGCATCATAACCCAAGGGTAAAATTCATAATAAGCTATGGTTGCTAAAGAGTCTGCCACAATATTCTCCGATCTCGGGATGTGTTTATACTGGATACTCTTGGAAGTTTGCAACAACTTATCGCAACATAAGCAAATATTTTATCAATTGTTCTTTCTTTGCCTCAGATTTCCCCTGAGCATGGTGAATAAGTACTTGGGAGTCACTCATTAATTAGACTATTTTCGCCCCACATATAAGAGCTAACTTGAGACCAGCTATAACTGCTTCATATTCAGATTCATTGTTGAAGGCTTTGAAACCAAAACACATAGCCTGGTACATAATATCATCATAAGGAGAAGTTAAACAAATTCCAACCCCACACCCATTCTTTCTTAGAATGGTTTTCTTGCATTTGTCCGGGGGACCTATCAGCATGGAATTCTACCAAGAAATCAGCCACTGATTGGGTTTTAACCGCTATTCGGGACGCATAATCAATATCATAATCACCCAGCTCAACTGACCGTTTGGTCATTCTTCTTGTTATATCAGCCTTCTAGAGAACATTCTTCAAGGGAAAAGATGTTCGGAAGACAATGGAATAAGCTTGGAAGTATGGTCTCATTTTTATTGCCGCAATTACCAATGCCAATGCCAACTTTTCTAATTTTAAATATTTTCTTTCAGCATCCAACAAACTTTTGCTAATATAATAAACCGGACAATGGTACTTATCCACTTCTCTTACTAACACAACACTTACTGAATATTCTGATATAACTAAGTATATGTAGAGATTTTCCCCCTAAACAGGTTTAAAGAGAGTCTTGGGTGAAGACAAATGTTTTTTTATTTCAGGAAATGCTTGATCACACTATGGAGACCAATTAAAGTCTTTGGCATTCCTTAACACCTGGAAAAATAGAGTAAATTTTTCTGATGATCTTAAAATAAACTTTCTTAACGCAACCAATCATTCGGTCAATCTTTGAACTTATTTGGTGTTTCGGGGAAGATCCATAGCTAATAGAGCATTGAGCTGATCTGGATCAGGTTAAATTCATTTTTCACTTATTACATAACCCAAGAACTTTCCAGACCATACCCCAAAAACACACTTTTCAAAGTTTAACTTTAAATTCACAACCTCTAAGTTGAAAAATGTTTCTTGAATATCTGATATGTGTGCATCTTCTTCAAGGCTCTTCACCATTATGTCATTTATATAAACTTACATATTTCTGCCAATTTGACTAGCAAAGGATTTATTTATTAACCTTTGATAGGCGACCCCAATTTTTTTTAATCCGAACGACATCACTTTATAACAATGAATACCTATATCCATAATAAACGTAGTGTGATCTTGATCCTTCGGATCTACTTGTATTTGGTTGTACCCTGATAATATATCCATGAAAGACAATAGTTTGTTTCCAGAATTAGAGTTCACTAATTGATCTATCCGAAGAACATGATAAGTATCTTTGGGACATGCTTTATTAAGATCAGTGAAGTCAATACACATGCGTTATTTGTCATTCTTTTTCTTGACAAAAAAAGATTGGCAGTCCATAATGGGTACTGAGATTTTTTAATGTGGCCCATATTGTTCAAGCGATCAACTTCTTGAACAATTACATATGTTTTTTCTTTAGAGAAGAACCTTCTTCTTTATACAACTAGTCCAACATCAGCTCGTACGGACAACTTATGGCAAATTACATCAGCATGCACTTTGGTAATATTATCATTGCACTATGTAAATACATGTAGATTATCCATTAAAAATATATTCGCATGTGTTTCAAACCTGGTGTCATCTTGGTACCAATATTAACATGTTTGCCATAAACTAGGGAACGAATTTCAACTTCCTAGATAGGTATTATAACACTGGGCGCCTCCATGAGATCATCAATTTCATTCTCAACGTTGAAAGGCTCCAATAGCTGCTAATCTTTGTTAATATTGATTGCCTCCACAGACTTAGAGGCAAAAACTATTGCATAGCATTTCATGGCTACCTTCTAACTGATTCAGATAATACCTACTTATACCTGGACAACGTATTTTAAGAACTGATTGACAGTATAGGCCACATCATGCATTCTGGAGAGCTAAAACCTCCAAAATATCACATTATAAGATATTGGGCAATCCACCACAACAAACAATACCTTCACCATTTTCTTAAAAGGCCATCTGCCCAACAATACTTCCTCCTCGAATTCTTCAATCACATCTAGTTAACTCCTTGTGAAGCCCATAATAGTTTTGTTCGAACGTTGAATAGCTGAAGGGTTTCTTATCTGTTTGTAGGAGCTTAAGAGCAAGATATTTTCCGAACTACATGTGTCAATCAGGATTTGATGTATATCATTTCCTCATATCGACGCCCCTATCACCACGACGTCTTAATGAGGTCTTGCAATGTCTCTTAGTTCATCATCATTAAAAAATGAAAGGAGATGGATTTTGGTACATGTGTGTGGACATTCTTCCATCCAATTGGGTGGTCAAACTGTTGACGTGCCTCTTCCTTGAAGAGCTAGAAGGTACAATCGGTTAAAGATTCAAAATACTTAATCAAACCGGAAACAGTAACAATTTTGTCCATTATCACCCCACCCGATTCCGACTTGGATCTGGATCAAGGTATTCAGAGTCCATATTAAATCTTTCAGTAATTATCATAACATCTTCTTGCCTAGACGTTCGAGGAAGGATTGAAGGAGTAGTTCGAGGAGTGTTGGCATTTGATTATATATTATCCGGCCCGCTTCTTCTTGTTTTTTAACATAGACCACTAACTTACCCTTTTCATAAGGTTCTGCAACTCTTGTTTCAAAGTTATGCAATCATGAGTGTTGTGCCCAATGTCATTATGGTACTTATAACCTGTTGGTGTTGGTTTTGGTTGGACTAATTCTGCCTTGATTGGTTAGATCCCTGTCCAGTTTCCTTCGATCTGTAACCAGACTGATTAGCATCTTGAGGTGTTGATGTTGTAGCAGTGGACCAAATCTAGCGAGACACTCTGGATATTTTAGTCTCTTCAACATTGATTTATTTCCCCACTTGATTTAACACCCCCCCCCCAAAAGTCATGGCTTTTTTCTGGGTCACTGAATCAGCTAAGTTTCCCGGATTCAAACTCGATATGAGGGAAGCAATCGCAACTTGCTCAAAATAATCTGCTAACACATTATTTATATTCACAAACCTGTTGATGTATTCTAGAGACTCATTTGGCTTATGAGCGCAATGGATGATAGTATTTCCATTACCTTTAAGCTTTTTGCTTCCAACGAGTTACTTTCGGAAAGCAGCCTAAAATATGTCAAAACAAATTTATAGATCCCTGAGGGAGACTATTATACCATTGTAGGGCACTCTCCTTGAAGGTTTGAGAGAAAGCCTTGCACAGTAGTCTGTCGTCATCGTCAAAGTTCATCATAAAGTTTTTAAATTGCTTAAGATGGTTGTCCGGATCCTTGCTCCCATCACATTTTTCCATCATGGAGCTGTCAAACCTTTTATAAAGGTATCCGAAAAGTATTTTTGCAGATAAAGGCGATTGTCTCTAGTTTTGGCTACGACTAAACACAATATCCTTATTTGGAGTAAGAAAAATACATGGTTCAGATTGGAAAGCAAATTGATCAACCAACAAGCGGTGAATATGCTGACCAGTTGAACCCTTTATTTTTGCTTGATATTTTTTTAGCCTTCCACATATATCCCTTTTTCTTGAATGTTTTTAGTAAGCTTCATTTTCTTTTTTGAGCGCCATTTATCACTGTTGGATGAGACTGACACTTCAAGCTTTGCATCATTAGAGGAGCTGCTGAAGGATTCTGAAGTAGAGCTCTTCCTGTATTTAGATCGATGCATTTTCTTGAAGCTGAGATAACTTTTTAGGGACTGTTCGTTCTCACTAGGATTGTCAGTATGGTGAAGCCCCAATGCTCCAGATTTTTCTTTAATTCATTTCTCTACTTGTTTCAACGCTCTCAAAGCCTCAATTGCGGCCCTCAGCTGATCGTGCTCCTCAATAGTGTACTCATTATTTGTTTTGTTACTTTCACCTCATGAGGTGGAACATTCTGTGCATTCGGATCTATCTGAACTACTTTGCTTACTGGTTTTGACTATGAAATTCACGCACCATCGTCTCCGACTGTGGTCGCCAATTTAGTGTGGATTATTTTTTATGGAAGGGTAGTTTTGGAAGATTTTTTTGATTTTTAATGTTTAAGGTAAGATGTAGAGATAATTAAGGTTTGTGTTATCAGTAAATTCTGATTACCCTTATTAATAATAATAGTTGGGGTATTTATACTTAATTAATGCCCATGGGCCTTTTGTGTAAAAGTATGAGCTTGGGTTAAATTTAAGAACCCATTAGCCCAAGATATGAAATGACTAACAACCAGTTGAGTCACGTTCCACTAATTTATTATGTTTGGTTGGACATGGTACTGGTTATGTCCGAACTGCCATTTAGACATATGTAAGGGGCAATGTCAAAATAATCCGACCTTATCATTTCCGATGCAACATAACCTACGCAAGACGTCAGAATCACTTGAGGGCTAGGAATCATCGCGTAATATCGGTCCTAATAATGGAAAAATAACTTGGTCGAGCCCCTACTTCCAAAGTGTGTACCGAGCCCCCGTAACAAATTCAATCATCCCAACAACCTGTACAATATCTATGGACCCAACCACCCAACACTTAGCTGAATCACCGTTTTCTTTTGTCTTAAGTTCATGAGGCAATAATCAGATAGTTTATGTCAAACGTTTTTTGTATGAACCATATTTCCTCATCTTGACCAAATATATTCTTAAACCTTCATTAATTGAACTCAAATCTGTTTAAAGTTTCCAATCAATATCGAGCTATAATGGTGGTGCGAAGGAATCCTCTTATAAACTAAAACACAATTTATCCATATTGTATCTCGCTTCGTAAATCTAGCTGGAGACTTGTCACTTAAATTCAATTAGTAAAAAATATGGATAATTATGATGGTTTATGCGGTCCGGAGCATCATATAGACCAATTCATAAATGAAAGGTGATTATGTGATTATTTTTCAGGATTTTACAATGACTATCGGAGGAAGGGCCCTAACCTGGTTTAACCAGTTTTCTCCGAGTTATATATAAAGTTTCGACATTTTATGGACTTTATTCGTAGACTAGTTTATTAGTTGTCAATTGATTAAGGGTGACGATAACGACCATATAATATATTGTAAGTAAGACCCCAATGTAACTAAGTGACTATATTGGGCACTTTTTAAACAAAAATTATCTTAAAAGATTGTCTTAAAGATGTCACGTACGCCTCTTATCGACAAGGGATCCCCCATAGACTACTGGTATAATATATAATAAAGAAAAATGTTTCAACTTTTAGTTATATTTTATGTATAATCTTAAAACAGTATAGTCGAGACAACACGTATGAGAGTAATATTGAGTCCACAATCTGAGCAAAACCATGACACAATTTTTGTACCAACCATGACGGCTTATTAAGCACCTCAGCCCCCTTACAAAAAATATTACAATTACGATTTCGTTCAACCGATACTTTTATCTAACATGACCAAGTTGAAGCTTGATCAAGCTCGTCTTGAGCAAATAAGTTTTTTGGGTAGAGGAAAATTGGTCACAATTGTAGGTAAATCAAATAGGACATTCCACCGAGTTGACTGAAAGAATGACTCACATTTATGAAAAATCCAAAAGTCTTTGTAACACTTTGAAATAGTTTTCATATGATGAAACCCTAAGAAACAATTCAAATTATTTTTTAAATTTCAAAAATGATATTTTTCACTTAACATTTGATTATATTCATCTTAAGAATAATATTCAGAGTTTTATTGATAACAGAAAATTGATCGAGTTTGTTAAGTATCGAGCAGGATCAAGCCAAAAAATATCATAACCAAAGAAAATATATAGCATAGGGTTGAGCCTTTGCATATGTGAGCCTCGATAGTGACTCTAAAAGTGAGGACATACATTGTTAGTACTAGAGATAATTGGTGAATGTCGCGATCTGGGCCCCAACAGGGAGATTATATACACCATTACCGTACCATTTGTCTAATAGTCAGTCAACCTCAATATCATATCCATAAAGCAAAAGAAATGTATTATTTTCGTTTAAAAATACAAAAGATATAATGGTAGAGGTGTACTGACTCTCTAGTGTGGGACATATATGAGAGTCAAACCATCCCATCTAGACGACGAGCCCTGTTTTTACCCATAATATTTCTCGAAAGTATAAAATGTATATGGACTTCACAAAACTGGAAAAAAATATGCCCAAATGATTCATTCTCGGTACCAAATATTGCTCAACTAGTAGACTATATGTCCTTTATGGATACCTATTTGAAGTATATCCACATACAGTTGCACACTAAAGATCAAAAGCGCATTATATTTATCATTTAGTGTGGTTTATATTATTGCCGGGTGATGTTTTTATATGTTAGAGAATACAGGGAGAATGTATCAAATCTTGGTAAACAAGACTTTTGTAAGTCTGATACGTTGCAGCGTTGAAGCTTATAATGATGACATATTAGTTAATAGTCTCGATAGTGCAAACCATATTTTAAATATTCAAAAACCTATGTGATATCAACTTATAGGTAAATCATGAAAAGTTTACCTTTGCGGTGTAGTCAGGGAAGTTTCTCTATTACTTGGTTACTAAAAAGGAATAGAGGTTTCCTATCACAGTTATAAATCCTAATATTACTATTTTCTCCTAAATTTATCAAATAAGTCCAAGTGTTGACAAAGAGGCTGATAATTCGTACTAATTCATCTCATGGTCTGCTCACAATGATTTTCACTTATTTAAAGTGTTGAAGAAAGTTGGTCGCTTCCATTGGTCTGAAATTGTGACCATGCATTTAATAAGGTAAAAAAAATATATATTCTCTAAGAATTTTCTATCCAAACCTCTTCCATGAGAAAGGCTATACGTTTATTATGGTGGTTTCTTACTATGTTGTAAAATACTATTCTGATTGGAGAAGTAGATAAGAATTTGAGACATATCTATTATGTAAGTTGCCTACTTGACATATTGATAATATATATTCGATTAATAAATATAATTTTGTTTTGGTTGTAGGAACAAGAAAGATAAGACCTTATTTCCATAGTCATTCTTGGTGTGGATTATTTTCGACTGAGGGTAATTTAGTCAAGTGTTTTGTGGTATTTTAAAGGTATTTAATGTTTGGGTGTTTTGTAGTGAGAAATTTAAGCTGCCTGGTTGTATTAAATGTTCATTACCCTCATTGATGAAAGTGGTTGGGTATTTATACCCTTAATTATGGGCTACATGGACTTTTGGGTTAAAATTATGAAATCAGATCGAGTTCAAAAACCCATTAGTTTATTAAGAAGATTAGCAATTAGCTTAGTCAAAAGGTGATTAGCTTTTAATACTTTTGTCCAGTTCGGATGGTTCAGTGGGTGGCTTTGGTCTAAATTGCCCATGTCCGGTTTCTACAGTGAGTGGTGAAAATTTCCGGACTCATCAGTTCTATCATAGTATAAACATCATTTTCTCTCTATATTATGCTTCATAAGCCATACATATATTGAAACTTAACCCGATAACAATAAATTTGTGGGGTTTGATATAAATTATAAGCCAAGAACCATGATAAAAACTCAAACATTGGTGGATATTCGGAGCTTGATGCATAAAGACCCGTAGTTTCTCTTGAGATTTTTTGTAACATAGTGAATAGTTCGGATTGATAATGGGTCAAACTCGTCAATTGCATGTTTGGGGTTTAACTAATATCTTCTTAGGGGGAGGTCGTGCATAAACCAATTTGTTATAGTTTTCAGGATTCCAATAACGAGACTGAATATAATTTCGCTATTGTAGGATTCCGTTTAACATATTTATATAGAGTAAGGAGAGTTTGGTTGTTTAGTGATTCTTATTTATCTATTAACCATACCCTCAGTCGGGTAAATGCACACAAATACATTCAGCATTTTATGTTTTAAAAAAAAACATATAACTTGAGGCTTTACATTATGAAAAAGTCTATGAAGCCAATAATTAGTTAGTATTAATGAATTATTTTTTATACAGGGTTCTTGAACCTCTGCCCATAATTACTACTATGATATATTTAATTTAATAAATTTCATTCATATATATTTGTTCCTTAGTATTGTTATTGGCCGTTAATGCTTTTAATTATTTAGAGGTAAAATTTATTGGTTATGGATCTAGATCAATATTAAGAAGTAAAAATTAGATTTGAATTAGTAATAATACCCTAAGCTAAATAAATAGTATATATACTATTGAAATCTAAACTAGGTTCTTATGATTTATGATATAAATTGCAATACTCTCATAAATTCATGTCAATATCCAATTTCAAGACACTATTATGATAGATAAACCACCAATGTAAATTGCAATACTCTTATAAATTCATTGATTAGTACGCAAACAAATTCCATGTAAACCTATTGTTAAAAGATACGATTGAAAAATATGAAATAGTGGAAACACATGTAAATGTCTTGTCATAGTTGTTACAAATAAAAAAATCAAAAACATTCACGAGTTGTATTACTGTAGATTTACATGAATAATGAGACTTCATATATTATTTAAATACAAAATCCAATTGAAATGGATAAACTCTTTTGAAATGGATTTCATAATAAAGATAATTTTTTCTACGTATAATAAAATTTATTTATATATCTCTCACTAAGTAGATCTGTTATTAAATTACTATGCAATCAGTGGCGTAGCCAGGATTTGCCCCTTATGGGGTCCTCGTTATTGTCCAAAAATGAAATAGCATAAAATATAAAAAAAATCGGCTTTTATTCACCATATATGATTTTTTTTGGTTGTTTGGTTAACCAACGTTTTTTGTATTATGTATTGGTTGTTTTCTTTAGTATTTTACGAATTTATAATCATGAGCACACCAAAGTTATCGGGCTTGACAATGCTGCCTCATATTTAGGACTTTTCATCTTAGTCTTTTTTTACTTATCTTCATGTATTGTGTGCGTATCTCAACACGTCTTTGATTGTGTTGAGATCTGTAGGAGTCGAGAGACGACAAATCTATGATATAGTCAATGTTAAAATTAGGTTCTTGTTAAAAGCAAAAAAAGAAAGGGTTTAAAACCATCCCTGAAATTTTCAAAGGCAAATATACAATCATATTAATTATGTTTTTCTTTCTTCGCCTGAAATTTTAACATTTTGTGGTTTTGTAATTTAAATTATCTTTGAAATTTGAAATTTAAAGACTATGATTTAAAATATCTTCACTAGTATATAGGATTTTGAAATTAGAAGAATTGGTACGGTTTTATAAATGTTTAATGGAATAGTTATGATTCGAACCCGTAGTCAATTATGTATTTGATAGAATCCATAATTCGACACATCGATTATCATTAAAAAAAATCTTGTGTTTTAAGAATTGAATAAGAAATTTGTTTGTAATTTTGATGCACTAGTATATAGGATTTTGAAATTTAAAGATCACACGCAAAAATTCCTACGATTTTATAAATATTTTATGAAATAGCTATGATTCGAATCCGTAGTCAATTATATAATGATTCGAATCCGTAGTCAATTATATATTTGATAGAATCGAATTCTAAATATTTTATGAAATAGCTATGATTCGAATCCGTAGTCAATTATATATTTGATAGAATTCATACAAATTATTTAAATATAAAATAAGATATACATATATATAATATAAATTAAGAAATCAATAGAATCTGCTGATCAAAATATAGAATAATAAATAATATAAAATATCTTCACTAGTATATAGGATTTTGAAATTAGAAGAATTGGTACGGTTTATAAATGTTTAATGGAATAGTTATGATTCGAACCCGTAGTCAATTATATATTTGATAGAATCCATAATTCGACACATCGATTATCATTAAAAAAAAATCTTGTGTTTTAAGAATTGAATAAGAAATTTGTTTGTAATTTTGATGCACTAATATATAGGATTTTGAAATTTAAAGATCACACGCAAAAATTCCTACGATTTTATAAATATTTTATGAAATAGCTATGATTCGAATCCGTAGTCAATTATATAATGATTCGAATCCGTAGTCAATTATATATTTGATAGAATCGAATTCTAAATATTTTATGAAATAGCTATGATTCGAATCCGTAGTCAATTATATATTTGATAGAAGAATTCATACAAATTATTTAAATATAAAATAAGATATACATATATATAATATAAATTAAGAAATCAATAGAATCTGATGATCAAAATATAGAATAATAAATAATATAAATTAAGAAATTAATAATATAATATAGAATAATAAATAATATAAATTAAGAAATTAATAATATTATAATATTAAAAAATCAATAGAAAGTAGGAGGAGAGTGCGGAGATATTGAGTGCTGAGGTTCGAACCCCCAACCTCTGTGGGTTCGTACCTCAGCTTTCACCACTGGGATAGGATAAATTATGGTATTTTACTAGCTTATTAAAATATATAGAAAAGTCTGTGGGTTCCTAGGCACCCAGGGAACCCACCGTGGCTCCGCCTGTGTATGCAATTATCAAAATGACTCAAGCACAAAACATATACGAAGGACAAACTTGAATGAACACAGGATTTAACGTGGTTCGACAATTGTCTACGTCCACGGGCGTCGTCAGAGAAAAGAGTTTCACTATGATAGAAAAGGTTACAGATTTCAGATTGCGTTTTGTGTCGCCCTAGTAGTCTACTTATAGGGAATTAATAGACTTACTAGACAATGGGCATAATGGTCTCATACCACAAGATTGACAACGATACTGTCATAACACTTATTTGTACGGTCGGAAACAGTACACTGTCAAGGCACAATATCACTATTATAGACATAAAACTGTACTGCCGGACACAGTACACTGTCAAGGCACTATTCGACTCATTCACAACAAATCTTTCCCTTGAGGCGAATATCTTTTCTTCATTATCAACAAAGAAACTTCTCTTCTTCTGAATCACCAAATGCCCTTAAGGTATTCACTGTATACTGCGAACACCAATCCAGTTTAGGCACTCCCTAAACTTTCGAACTGATACTGCCTTGGTCATTATATCTGCTGGATTATCGTGTGTAGACACTTTCTTCACATCAACAATTCTCTTTGATAGTATATCAAGAATAAAATGATACCTGCCATCTATGTGCTTTGTACGCTCATGGTACATCTGGTTCCCTGTAAGGTGTATGGCGCTTTGACTGTCACAAAACACTTTTGTAGTAGTCATATCCAAGCTCAAATCTGCCACCAAACCTTGCAACCATATTGCCTCTTCAACTGCTTCTGTTACCGTCATGTACTCTGCCTCTGTTGTAGACAAAGCTACAGTAGCTTGCAACTGTGCTTTCCAACTAATCGCACTCCCAGCTAGAGTAAATACATATCCTGTCAGAGATCTTCTTTTATCCATATCACTTGCAAAATCAGAATCAACAAAACCAACCAATGATCCTGCAACATCATTCAGTGATTCACCAATATCATTCTTGGTAAAATTTAAGCCAACGTTCACAGTATTCTTAAGATACCGAAGTATGAATTTCACTGTCTGCCACTGTTCTTTCCTAGGACATCCCATGTACCTGCTAACTACACTAACCGCATGTGAAATATTAGGATGTGTGCATACCATAGCATACATGATACTACCAATACCACTTGCATATGGAACCTTTGACATTTGTTCCAACTCAGCACTGTCCTTGGTCGCTCCTATTGCAGACAGCTTGAAATGAGTAGCAAATGAAATGCTAACTGATTTAGCATCAAACATGTTGAATCGTTGTAACACTTTCTCAATATAGCTTCGTTGAGACAAGTGTAATGATCCTAAATTTCTGTTCCTGATAATCTCCATACCAAGAATTTTCTTTGCTCTACCTAGATCTTTCATCTCAAACTCAGCACTAAGCTGCTTCTTTAACTGCACAATGTGTGACATACTACAAGCAGCAATAAGCATATCATCCACATACAACAACAAGTAAACATAAGAATCATCTGACATTTTTAGATGATACACACAACTATCATATGGGCTCCTCGTGAACCCTTTTGACACCATAAATGTATCAAAATGTTTGTACCATTGCCTACGTGACTGTTTCAAATTATACAGTGACTTTTTCAGCAGACAAACTTTATCCTCCATATTAAGTTCGATAAATACCTCTGGTTGTCTCATGTAGATTTGCTCCTCCAATTCACCATGTAGAAACGCAGTCTTCACATCCAACTGCTCAAGCTCTAAATCTTGTAAAACTACTATGGCTAACAAAACTTAAATCGAACTATGCTTCACCACTGGAGAAAACACTTCATTGAAATCGATTCCTTCCCTTTGAGTAAAAACCTTAGCGATCAGTCTTGCTTTGAATCGAGATGCCTCAACCCCTGGATTGCCTTCCTTTTTCTTGAACACCCATTTACTGCCTACTATCTTCTGTCCTTAAGCAAGTCAACAAGCTTCCATGTTTGATTCTTATGAAGAGATTCAATATCTTCCCCTATAGCACCAATCCATCGATCTGCCTTTGAACTCGCTATAGCTTCTCTATAGCTACTAGGTTCCTGCATCTCAACTTCTTCTGCAACTGACAAAGCATATGCAACTAGATTCGCATACCTTTTTGGAAGTCTAATATCTCTTATTTCTCTGCCCAATGCTATGTTATAAGGTAGTTGTTATGGTTCAGGAACATCATTGTCACTATCATCCGATGCTGATGCTTCACCTCTTGATTCTGGATCCACCTCAGAACCACTTGAATTATTGGACCTACTAGGAACTGATTCCACTTCAAGCTCTACATGTTTACTCATAATTGATCTTGATTCGACCATTTCTCCTACTTCCTTCTGACTGTCTATTGAAGAAAACTCATTAAAAGTAACGTCCCTACTGATGAGAAAACCTGGAGACTTTGGAGAGGTACACCATAACCTATATCCCTTCACTCCAGTAGCATATCCTAGAAATATGCACATCTTTGCCCTCGGCTCAAGCTTACCATCTCTCACATGAGCATACGCAGGACAACCGAACACCCTCAAATGTTCATAATCAGCCGACGATCCAGACCAAATCTCAAAATGAGTTTTACAATCAATAGTCATTGATGGAGACCGATTCACCAAGTAACACGCTGTATTGATAGCTTCATCCAAAAAATAATTTCCCACACCGGAATGCGAGAGCATACTTCATGCCTTGTCATAAAGCATTCTGTTCATTCTTTCTGCGACTCTATTCTGTTGTGGTGTTCTAGAACAAGTGTGATGGCGCACTATTCCCTCAGCTTCGCAGAACTCGTTGAACTCACGATTACAATATTCTAACCTATTATATGTCCTAAGATGTTTGATTTTTCTTCCTGTTTGCTTCTCAATCATCGTCTTCTATTTGATAAAGTTTGAATATGCCTCATCTTTCGTTTTCATAAAGTAAACCCACACCATCCTCGAATAATCATCAATCAAACTCATGTAGTATCTGGCTCTACTCTTGGATGGAATTCTGTTTGGACCCCAAAGATCTTAGTGAATGTAGTCCACTGTCTCTTTATTCTTTCTTACAGCCGATTTTTTGAATTTGACTCTAGTTTATTTACCAAACGCACAGTGCTCACAAAATCCCAATGATTTTTCTTTATACCCTTTCAACAAATCTCTATTTCCCAAAATAGCTAATCTTCTGTCACTCATGTGACCAAGATACCAATGCCACAACTTATTTTGATCCTGCCCACTTTGGCTATTACTCCCTGATGATGCTACTGCAACATCGCCCATAACAGCACTCCCCTGGAGAATGTAAAGACCCTTCTACAAACTGTCTTCCATGCATACCATTCAACCTTTTGTCACTTTGATTACACCATCTTCTGCACGGTACTTGTAACCCCGAGAGTCTAGAGTCCCAAGAGAAATCAGGTTTCTCTTTAACCCAGGAACATGCCAGCACGTCAAGATTCTAACAACCCCGTCAAACATTCTGATTCTGACATTACCAATACCACCAACAGTCAACGAATGATTGTTCCCTAAATAGACAGATCCCTGCATTGGCTTGTACGTATCAAACCACTGCTTGAACTGACACATGTGATATGTAGCGCCAGTATCAAGTACCTAAGAGTTTTTCCCAAATTCTGAACTCACGGACAATACATCTCCTCTACCAATATTTTCACTATCGTCGGAATCGTTCACACCTTCAACAATGTTTGATGCATTTTCCTTTTGATTTCCCTTCTTACCATTCAGTTTCGGATAATCTCTCTTATAATGACCCTGTTCACCGCATTCATAACAGTTTGAGTGCTTTACCCTTGACTTGGACCTCCAGTTCTTCCTTCTTAAAGAACTCGCTTTGCTTCTAGATCTTCCCCTAGTCATAAGACCTTCCCCTTCAGCTTGATTGTCAGGCTGCAACTGTCTCATCTCCTTTAATTTCAGTGCCCCTTTGACATCTTCTAGCGATAACTTATTTTTACCATACATAATGGTATCTACGAAGTTTTCATAGGGAGGTGGTAACGATCTCAATACGAACAAATCTTGATCATCATCCTCAATATTGATATCTATGTTCTCCAAGTCCATTATAATTGATTTGAAATTATCTAAGTGGTATGTTATGGACATACCTTCTTTCAATCTCAAATCATACAAATGCTTCTTCAAGTATAATCGGTTTACTACTGATTTCTCTGAGTAAAGATCTCCTAGCTTTTTCCATGCTCAGGAAGCAGTCTTCTCACCACTAATCTCGCGAAGCACATTGTCTTTCACACTAATTAAAATCCAGCACACAACCCTTTCTTGAAGATCTCGCTTATCCTCTTCTCTTCTGATAACTTATTCTCAATAGCCTTCCACAGCCCTTGTAGTACCAATAAAGATTTTAGTTTAATCTTCCACAACGCAAAGCTGGATCCTCCATCAAATTTTTCAATCATGTATTTTGTTGCTGTAGACGCCATTGTGAAACCCTAATTGCAAAAGCCCTAATATTACCACGTGGCTCTAATACTAATTTTGTTATTAAATTACTATGCAATTATCAAAATGACTCAAACACAAAACATATACGAAGGACAAACTTGAATGAACACAGGATTTAACGTGGTTTGACAATTGTCTACGTCCACGGGCACCGCCAGAGAAAAGAGTTTCACTATGATAGAAAAGGTTACAGATTTTAGTCTGTGTTTTGTGTCGCCCTAGTAGTCTATTTATAGGGAATCAATACACTTACTAGACAAT
Organism: Limnanthes douglasii subsp. nivea; assembly: GCA_036936605.1. Taxonomy (NCBI): domain Eukaryota; kingdom Viridiplantae; phylum Streptophyta; class Magnoliopsida; order Brassicales; family Limnanthaceae; genus Limnanthes; species Limnanthes douglasii. The sequence goes on from JAUPFV010000001.1 coordinate 34,473,536, forward strand.
GAGCCTAATGGGCTCATACCAAAATATTGACAACGATACTATCACAACACTTATTTGTACTACTGGACACAGTACAATGTCAAGACACAAAATCACTATTACATACACAAAACTGTACTGCCGGATACAGTACACTGTCAAGGCACTATTCGACTCATTCACAACAAGATCAATCGAGCTTCCTGATCAATACACAATGTACTCATGTTCTTCATGAACCATAACCTATATTGGGATCTTATAAAATAATAAATGTTTGGTAAATGAACTTTTCTTCAAAATTCTTATTAACTAAACGAAATATACACATTTAGATTCATGGTGATAATTTATATTTACTTCATAGTCCAATCCAATATAATATAATTAGTTATTAATTACTTTTAAATTTTTGGATAATATTATATAATAATTTGGATTTTAAAAATATTTTTACAATTTTTCACTTGGATCATCACATGTACCAAATATTCAATTGAATTACGCATTATAAGACGACATTTCATTAATATATAATCCAAAATAATTTATCATTTTAAATAATAAGTCAACGAAGCATTGGGACATTTGAGCCATTTAAAGTCTAACTGTATGTGCATAAATCATTTTATCAATTATCATATCAAATGAAATTCGACTTGACTGCTTATGATTTCTAACATATATATTGCAAAATCATATAATAATTAATATGTTGATCTTTAATTGATCCACCTTAATTAAATTTGAGATCATTAAACTAAATATGTTTAAGAAAATAAAACATAATAATCATTGTATTATTCACCTAAAATTATGCATTCAACTAAACTAATAATAAAATTTGAATATAAAAAAATGAGACACAACTCCCACTAAATATAAAAACCCTCAAACTAAGTGAATCCATTTGAATAATATGCTCATGAAAGATCTTAAGTGATAGCACCTTACTTAAATGCCTACAGCCATAAAGCTGATGTCGATATTTTCTACAATGATATGACCATTGTCAATTATTTCTTCTATAAATAAAAACTTGATGTATATATGTTTACACTTATTCAAACTACTATTACTCGTAAAAAATATGATCATTGAACTGTTGTCACAATAAAGAAAACGTTATTTTCAATTCCTTATACTTTTTAAAATTTTATGACAAAGTTTGTTAACTATAATGCATAGTTCAACGCTTTAATCATGCCATATATTATGCATCTATTATGGTGATTATAACAAAATTTAGTTTCATAGTCTTCTATAAAATTGCATCTTAACCCAAAATGAATAAGTATATATATATATATACTTACAAGTATCCATAAAGCTGGTAAAATACACATCATAATAACCTTCGATCTTCATAGTTAATGATTTGATATACGCCAATTTGTATTGTTTGGTTTTCTTCAATATTAGGATACTATTTTTACTACTTTATAGTGTTCAATACTCAAAATTATCAAATAACTATCCAACATCCCTATTATGGATTATATGTCCAGCATGATGTAAAATGAGTATAAATAAGATTTTCAACAATCCAAGTATATAGACACGTCTGTGTGAACTGGATATCCGACTATGTCATAAAGCACTGACTTTATAAGAATTTTATAAATTTTAAATATAATAATTCTTTTATGTTTTATGTTTTCCAGACGCGAGATATAACATGCTCTAAGTATATAAATTTTATGATAAACTCGTGATGCCTTAGGGGTTAACCATAATAACTTAGCTTTCTAACAAAACAAACGTTTCAACAAGATATTACATATCAAATATATATGATATAAAAGTCATCGTGTCATGTATTAAGTCTACATCGTATATGGAAATGAGTATGTCATCTAGATGGAACATGAAATAAGTTACTTTACTCTCATTAAATTTGTGATACATACAACCTTTCATTTTTTCATCTTATACGCAAATGAAGCAATTATGTTCATGAATTTATGGTATCATAAGCGAGATCCTTATTTGAATATATAAATGAATTTCCTTAGTTACTAACCTTTTGAATTTGTATTGATAAAGAAAAGGTGTATATACTAAAATTAATATGTATCTTAAAGTAAAAATCAAGCAAAAACTAAAAGTGATCTTTATAGGAAATTATTCCTATCAATTATAAATATAAAAAATTTCCCATCATTGAGACTTTGACTTTATAATGTACATTGTATAAAAACACAAAAAATGAGTTAAGGTTGTTGTATCAACCCACCAAATGTTTTTTTGATGCTAAAGCTATATTGACTTCTATATATACCACAAAAGTGAGTTTATAATTTATTAGCCATCTAAGCTTTCTAAGCTTAAAAGATTTTTTTCACATGGTTCGTGTTGTCGTAGTGGAAATATGTCATGATTTTTCCTATATTTGTTGTCTTTTTAGGTCAGTACCATGTGAAGCACAACCACAACCAACACTTATATGTTATGCAACTGAACCATATTTTCTCTTATATTTATTATCCAAACCGTTATGTATGATATTCATCATGTTATCTTCCCTACTTATCTCAGTATTTTTTATTCCTTGTTAATAAGGTTAGAAATAAGAGTATTAAAGTTTCATTTCACCATTTGGGAATGATATAAAAATTTATGCGACAATGACCGGCTCTAGAATTTTGTTGTTATATGTTTTTAACTTATAATATATAAAATCGACCTTTATTAATGTGTTTAAGAATATTAGTTATAATTCATACTTCATTATGTATAGTTTCCAAATCATGCCATTAATTTTAATGTGAAGGAGGTTAACAAAACTCTTATTGGGATTGGCCAACAAGTTATTAAAAACTCCATTATGGTCGTAAAAGTACTTAAAAACACTTGGATGACCTCTTCATGAAATATATATATACGAATATAGTTATAATATTTTACCTTGTAAAATATGCATCTAATCGTGTGTGTTCTTATTTATAAGAATGACATATTATTTTTATCCAGTTTAATAATCTATATAATTGAATCCCAACAAAGGTATGATTTAAGACTTCCATTGCTTAACCTAAAAAGAGAAAATCAATAATGTATCCAAATATATTTTATAAAACTCAATAAAAATCCATTATAAAATATAACATTAATATTTATTTGGTTTGTTTTGAGTTGGGGGTAGTTTTGTAAAGTGTTTTAGTAAGTTTGGGGTGTTTTGCATTTAGTGTGAGGAGTAGTGAGATAATTAAGCAGCCTGCTAGTATTAAATTTTGATCACCCTCATTAATGAGAGTGATTGGAGTATTTATACTTTAATTAATGTCTTATGGGCCTACCAGGTCAAGTTGTGAAATCGGGTCGAATTTAAAGACCCATTAGTTATTAAGTAGACTTGCAAATAGCTTAGTCAAAAATTGTTTACATTTGTCATGTTTGGATTTATAGTGGTGTGATATGGTCCAAATTACCCCTGTTTGGATTAATGGGTAGGTTGTGTCTGCAAGATCTGAACTCATCAAATATTAATGAAACAATTTAGTTAAATACTGAATGGTTTGATGGTTTTATGTTACGTGGATGTCCGATTATAATGGTTAATTGGAATTTGAGCTCATGGGTGAAAACTACAAGAAGTGTGATGGTAGTAATTATTGTCCAATTAATAACAATTAAATGTGCTTTGATTATGCGACAAGTTTGATAGTGAAGTGAATGAATAATTGTTTGAGTGTTTATTAACGAGTGTTTAACCTTATTTATAATGTTAGCGTGTGAGGCTAGATCTTTTTTTGCATGAGCTATTTTATACGTTAAATAAATATATTTTTGGCTCTAGCTGTATATTGGGCACATCCATTAGATTAAATACATCTTAAATATGTATTTATTACCAAACATTTTATTTATATGTATATTGAATTTTATTAAGTTTTAAGATTTGACAGATATTCATATGAATTGGGTCATCATAATTCTTTTTAGTGGATTCCTTTTGAGATATTGTATAATGTATTACTTATGAATAATAGTTCTTTAAATAAAATAATATTGGATATAATCACATTCTGAAGATTGATAAAACCTTCATGTGGTCCAATATAATATCACGTGACATACTTTAATGTAATCATTCATAATTAAATTATAATTATGCATGAGTATGTGATGTTTAATTTTAGTATTATAATATGAGCCAATTTCCTCAATATCATATAAATATGTGCATAATTTTCTTTTAGGTCTTGTTATGTATACACTTACGATTTATGGCAATATCACCATTTTTTTGTACGACTCATCCGTAACGATTACTTAGGAATATTCGAGTTGGTAATACAATTCTAATTAATAATTATATAAAGTGGGCATGTGTAGCTTATGTAGAATACAAGCTTTCCATAAAACATAACATATGTCTTTGATCTCATCGCATCATGAACATGTGATATAATATATGTGATCAAATTACTATAATAGAGTTTGTATCAATATAATAAGGGATAAAATATAATTTTGTACGCAACCACTTATTCCTCTGTATTGCTGCCGACGTTGTTCGCTGTAATTTTCGTTTGTTTTGGTTACTATTACTTAGTCTTCATAAGAATTTTCAGTCTATTTAGCCATTGCCTTGTATCGGCCAAGCTTTGAATCAATTATTAATTGTAGAACTGTGTTTTAAAGTTTTCAAACTTTTCTTCGAATATTTCCATATATTCTTACGCAACTTTTATTTTAATTTAATAGATTTTTCATCGAAAGAAAGAAATGTAAACTCAAACAACAGATTTTTTTTAAAATGGTTTTTAACCACCAAACAACAGAATTTCAAGATATTGATTTACAATTATAAAAATAGAAATATATATTAAAACAACTAACTTTTGCATGAATAAAAATAACTAAATATAAATCTGATTATTTTTCACTCATTCCTTGTATAGCATCTCAAACCACCAAAACAAAAGTATAGGGTTTGGATAAAAAGTATGGAAAAAGAACAAGTGTAAGTAAAGTGATTAGATGTTCGATCTATTCGTTTCCACCATAATTGTTGGCTAAAAAGCAATCTCGTTCGAAATAAGATATGTAATTTACAAAACAACATATACAACTATATAGGCCCGATGGTAATAGTGAGTTTCATATCCCGTAGCCGAATTCGAAGTTAAAATAGGAAAAATTATATTTTTTTGTAATAACTATAATTTTAGACCACTAACTTAAAACTAGTTCATTTTATTGAATGTAACTTTTTTTATTAATATCAAAATAAAATTCGAACTATTAACAGATATATAAAATTAATAATCTAAATATTTATTTTAATCTAAACATGAATACAATTATTCTTGTTACACGTTATGGATAATAGATTTATTTCGGTTATATAACCATAAATGACATGCTTATTCTTTTTTACATTCATGAATAACACGCTTATTCATCTTATACAATCATGAATAATATGACTATTCTTGATATATAGTCATGAATGACATATTAATCATTTTATACAACAAAAAATAACATAAATACTCATATTACACAAAATAAAAAACATACTATTTATGTTAGACAAATATTATACTAACAAAACAACTATACTTAACATTATATAGCACACTCTTGAGTTATTAATTCATGATATAAAAATATCACATCAATAAATGATTTATATTTGACACTAAAAAACACATTAATAGTTTTAATATTTAATTTATACATATATTACATCAACAAAAAAATCGTATTTGACATTACAAAGCACATTTCTAAAAATAATAATTCATGTCGTACAAACATTACACCAATAAGACAGTTATGCTCACTTTACAGAACATATCATAACCCATTTATTCATGTTATACATATATTACAAAAAATAAAATAACCTTACTTGATACTGAAAAGACACATCCCTAACGTATATATTCATGTTATACAAATATTACACCAACAAAACAGTCTTTCTTGACTTTACAAAATCCATCACTAATACACGACTTTCGTGAATAATATTATCCATGTTATTTTTACAAATTTATGACTATTATGAGAAATATCATAATTTTTTCTAAAGTTTATTTTAATATATATATATATATATATTTGGAACTATACTCTAGATTTTCACAGTCGACATTAATAATATTTTTCAACCAATATATAATTAAATTTCCAAATAAGTCAGAATTTGTTGACACAAAATCTGTTTTGACATTATAAACTAGATTCATAAATCTTCTCAAACATATATGGTATTAATTTTTAGTATTTTTAATAATTAAATTTAAAATTTGTTAACATAAAAAACGTTGACAACTGTGACGACTTTTACATGAAACCTATATATTTTTAAGTGTTCTTGATCTAACATTTTTATATTAAATATAACAGTAGATCTTCGTAATCCTATACTATATGATATATTCACTCAGTAAATATATGTTGATGCAAAATTGATTCTTGATATTTTCGAAGAAATATTACAAGAAAAAACGTAAATTTATCTATAAATTTTCTTTTAATATAGTACTTTTATACTATAAACCATACATGTAGATATTTGTAAACATGTATTGGTGTGGTCTATTTTTGTATGAGTGTAATTTAGCAAAATGCTTGAAAGCTGTTTTGTGATATTTTGTGGTTTTGAGTTTAGTGTGTCGGTGGGCTGGGTTAGTTTGACATAAGAATAATATTATTCTTTGCTTATTTGTTATTTGGTTTTTTTTATTCAGGACAAGTTATTTACCAGAAACAAGTTTCTGAGTTAGGGATTAAATTCCTCTCCAAATTACATCTTATGTAACTTTACCTCTGAAAATATCAATCATATCCTCTATAATTGTAATTTCACTCAACATTTGGGTCTATGCGAGCTCCAAGCTTGGGTTCACTTTAATGTTATTAATTGGCTATCTTGGATAAATGAAGCGTCAAACTAGCATTGGTCTCAAAATCGACATATTTAGTATTCTTGCTTTGGTGCAGTATTTTTACCACGTTTCATGCGAGCATAATGCAAGAATTTTTTGCACCCCTCATGTTTTTGCCTATACAGTATTGCACTGTATGTTATAGACATTCATTTCAGAATTTTTAGTATCAAAGTTGATTGGTCAATGTAATCTCTAACATAATCTTAAAGTACTTTGTTGTTTATGTTGTACGCAACCACTTATTCCTCTGTATTGCTGCCGACGTTGTTCGCTGTAATTTTCGTTTGTTTTGGTTACTATTACTTAGTCTTCATAAGAATTTTCAGTCTATTTAGCCATTGCCTTGTATCGGCCAAGCTTCGAATCAATTATTAATTGTAGAACTGTGTTTTAAAGTTTTCAAACTTTTCTTCGAATATTTCCATATATTCGTACACAACTTTTATTTTTATTTAATATATTTTTCATCGAAATAAGGAAATGTAAACTCAAACAACAGATTTTTTTTAAAATGGTTTTAACCACCAAACAAGAGATTTTCAAGATATTGATTTACAATTATAAAAATAGAAATATATATTAAAACAACTAACTTTTGCATGAATAAAAATAACTAAATATAAATTTGATTCTTTTTCACTCATTCCTTGTATAACATCTCAAACCACCAAAACAAAAGTATATTGTTTGGATAAAAGTATGGAAAAAGAACAAGTGTAAGTAAAGTGATAAGATGTTGGATCTATTCGTTTCCACCATAATTGTTGGCTAGAAAAGAATCTCGTTCGAAATAAGATATGTAATTCACAAAACAACATATACAGCTATATAGGCCCGATGGTAATAGTGAGTTTCTTATCCCATAACCGAATTTGAAGTTAAAATAGGAATTTTTTTTTTTGTAATAACTATAATTTTGGACCACTAACTTAAAACTAATTCATTTTATTGAATGTAATTTTTTATTAATATCAAAATAAAATTCGAACTATTAACAAATATATAAAATTAAAAATCTAAATATTTATTTTAATCTAAACATGAATACAATTATTCCTGTTACACATTATGAATAATAGATTTATTTTGGTTATATAACCATAAATGACATGCTTATTCTTTTTTACATTCATGAATAACACGTTTATTCATCTTATACAATCATGAATAATATGACTATTCTTGATATACAGTCATGAATGACATATTAATCATTTTATACAACAAAAAATAACATAAATACTCATATTACACAAAATGAATAACATACTATTTATGTTAGACAAATATTATACTAACAAAACAACTATACTTAACATTATATAGCACACTCTTGAGTTATTAATTCATGATATAAAAATATCACATCAATAAATGATTTATATTTGACACTAAAAAACACATTAATAGTTTTAATATTTAATTTATACATATATCACATCAACAAAAAAATCGTATTTGACATTACAAAGCACCTTTCTAAAAATAATAATTCATGTCGTACAAACATTACACCAATAAGACAGTTATGCTCACTTTTCGGAACATACCATAACCCATTTATTCATGTTATACATATATTACACCAATAAAATAACCTTATTTGATACTGAAAAGACACATCCCTAACGTATATATTCATGTTATACAAATATTACACCAACAAAACAGTCTTTCTTGACTTTACAAAATCCATCACTAATACACGACTTTCGTGAATAATATTATCCATGTTATCTTTACAAATTTATGACTATTATGAGAAATATCATAATTTTTTCTCAAGTTTATTTTTAATATATATATATATCTATATATATATATATTTGGAACTATACTCTAGATCTTCACAGTCGACATTAATAAAATTTTTCAACCAATATATAATTAAATTTCCAAATAAGTCAGAATTTGTTGACACAAAATTTGTTTTGACATTATAAACTAGATTCATAAATCTTCTCAAACATATATGGTATTAATTTTTAGTATTTTTAATAATTAAATTAAAAATTTATTAACATAAAAAACGTTGACAACTGTGACGACTTTTACATGAAACCTATATATTTTTCAAGTGTTCTTGATCTAAAATTTTTATATTAAATATAATAGTAGATCTCCATAATCATATACTGTATGATATAATCACTCAGTAAAAATATGTTGATGCAAAATTGATTCTTGATATTTTCGAAGAAATATTACAAGAAAAAACGTAAATTTATCTATAAATTTTCTTATCATATAGTACTTTTAAACTATAAACCATACATGTAGATATTTGTAAACATGTATTGGTGTGGTCTATTTCTGTCTGAGTGTAATTTAGCAAAATGCTTGAAAGATGTTTTGTGGTATTTTGTGGTGTTTTGAGTTTAGTGTGGAGAGTAGAGAGATAATTAAGCTGTCTACTAGTAATAAATTCTCATTACCCTCATTAATGAAAGTGGTTGGGGTATTTATACTTAATGACTGACCCACGGGCTTATTGAGTCAGGTTGTGAAGTCGGGTCGAGTTTAAGGACCCATTAGTAATATAGTTTAAGGTGATTAGCAACTGGCTTAATCAATACTTAATACATTTGTCCTGTTTGGAATTTCATTGTGGTGGTTTAGTCTGAATTTCCCATCGGATTTAGTCAAGGCACTGTGACTCAAATATCTGAACTCATAATTAGCCCTTTTAGATATTGCAAATGATCTTTAGAAGAGCTAAAACTAAAAAAACCAATACAACCATTTTCTGATCTATTTGTGTCGTTCGAACTACAAAAGTTTTTCTTCAAGAGTGACCTTGTTCGTGTTTTGGTGAAACTGATTTCTCATCTCAAAATTCTAAGAGTTTTTCTTGAATCGTGGGACACGTGTCAGGCTTTAGTTCGACCTTCCAACTGTTTTTCGCCTAGATTATCGTACCCACTAGGTTATAAAGTTACATATGCTTTAATTCTCACACTTTCCAACTTTTAATCAGTGTTAAAAATCGATCCACCTTCTCCTAGGTAACTTCCATTTTCCTCTGTTATATATTAACTTTTATACTGTTTCATTGTCTTCAAAAATCATAAACATCTTTAGAGAGAGAAAGCTTCACCTTCAACTTTGTTCTTGATTCATGTATGTTCACAACCATAAACACCTTAGTTAAAAGAGGTAGGTTGAACTTATCTGAGTTAGAAAAGCACAAAAAGTAGCAAGAGACAAGCTCACTGCTGCTGGTCTTCCTGCTTCACCGAGTGAAAAAAGTAATCAGCCACAACTGAATACTGATCACAGGTCATCTTCTTCAAAACCCCCCAAAGTTAGGAAACTTCCATTTGTAACAAATCTTTCACCTCTCCCATCTGTGTCCTTAGTCCAGGAGTCCTAAAATCCTTTACCCAAGGAAAAATCCGTTTCTAGTGTAAAAAAGCCTTCAAGTTTCAATTTTCAAGTCACGCGTCAGTCTAAACCAAAATCCATTCCCACATATTCAAAGCCCTCCAGTTCGGAGGCAATAAAGTCTATACCACAAGCTAAACCATCTGGGCAACAACCCCTAACAGAAACCAGATTATCCGAATCGTCATCTGCACAACCTTCTCACAACCATCTGCAAAGCCCTCTAAACAACCATCTTCAAAGCCATCAGAACAACCTTCTTCAAAGCCATCCGAACAACCTTCCACAGTGATGTAAGAAAATATAGAAGACGATATAGAAGAAGCCCCTTTTGAGGCTGAGGCATCTGGTCAAACAGGAGATACAAATTCAGTCCGAAAAGGCAGGACTAAGGTTTGTATGTCTCATCTGGAACAGTTTGATGTTGTGGGAAGCTTGTGCAAAAACCATCAAATGCTCTTCTATCATTACAACATGGGGAACGATTATAAGGTAGTGGATGATTTCTTAGAGTCTGAGAAACCCTGGAGGACGCAGGTCCAATTTATCAATGGGGCTGGTAGAATGGCAGGAAAATCAAAGCTGACACAAAACAAAACCTTTTGACCAATCGTTGGAAGATCACTGGTGAGTTTCTTTTAGTTCTTCTTTTATCTTTCAAAAATTAAGTTTTTAATTCGAACTAACATATATTTCTTTTCAGTACTTCTGAAGGAGTTCTCAGATTACTTGGAGGCAGGGCAGGATACTTGTGCTAAGCTAAATGCTTGGGCATCATATATGTACGAGAATATGATTTCGGAGGAGGCTATTCAGAAACTAGAATTAAAGACCGAAGCTCTTCTATACCCTTACATACTATCAGGATTGATAGAGTACACCGAGGTAACAGTTTCTAAATGCTGTCAAATTGCATTTTCTATTGGTAATTACAAAGATACAACATGGTGTAACGTAATTCCTATGGACGTTTGCCATCTAGTTTTTGGACATCCATGACGATTTAAGAGAAATTTTACTTATGATAGTAGAACAAATCGATATAATTTTGTGAAAGATGATATCAAGTTTATATTAGTGTCATATAGCGTATTATCTCCAAAACCACCACCAATTAAGGAGTTTCATGCTCAAATTGCACCAGCTTCCCATCTTAGTTGTGATGCTAAAACTATGTCTAACTCCGTGTTTGACAAGCCAGTCCATGATAAAAAGATATATCTGGGTCGGTATTTGACAAACTAGTATACGATGAGTATGATGATGACTGGAATGATGAAGATCTAATTAATATTGAGGAGAAACTTATCAGATCGAGATATTGTCTCAGGCTTTAGTAGACCAGACTACATCGCTTCAGAAGTTCTACTGAAGAAAGATTGCAAAGTAGCAGCTTTTATTGTGGAGATGCATCTTCCATTTCTTTTATATTATCCTAAAATCAAACCTTTGATTTGGTTTTCTGGGGATACATGTTGTCGTATTGGAAAAATAGAAGATGGTATTTTTGTGTTTTAGATTATGAATAAATTGATAAATGAAAAGAATAGTGTTTTAATGGATAAAATATTAGGTTTTGTAATAGAACCTGGAGGAGTTTTGGGTGATGGTTGGGGAAATAAAAGAAAGAGTAACAAGTTAAAAGTAGAAGATTGCAGTGTTTTGAATCTGCTGGCATAAATATACTCTGAAGAACTTGAGAAACCATCTAATATTCAACAAAGAGGAATTGTTCCTTTCTGCAAGGGTCTTGATGTGATACAACAATCACAGTCTGGAACTGAAAAGACAATAACATTTTACACGCGCAAGGGTGTTGCTGTGCTTAGTAAGTGGGATGATAAAGCCGACATAGATCAACTTATTATTGATGATCAGAGTAATAGAGCTAGTTTCTCTCTCTCTCTCTCTCTCAATAAATATGCAGCTCACATTGCCTCTCGTCATTAATTTCAAATCTATCTTTATCTATCTATAGGTCACCTATGATAAATCTTAATACATTAATTATGGAATCTAATTAATATAGAAACCAAATTAATAAGAAATCTAATTAATATACAATATGAGATTTATGTAATATATAAATCTCATTAATTTAGAATATCTAATTAATATAAAATATTTAATAAATATAGGAAATCTAATTAATATAGGACATCCAATTAATATTGAATATTAAATTAATATCTAAAATCTAATTAATATAAAAACAAAATTAATATATGAATCTAATTAATATAGGAAATCTAACTAATATTGAATATCTAATTAATATAGAAGTCTTATTAATGTGGAAATCTAATCAATTAGAAAAGAATATTATGTTATGCGTTACTTTAAGCCTACATTTGACAATTGGTGTGGTGAGCATGGATCGAACACGTGACTTTTAGATTGTGAAGAAATCCTATATCTGCGGGTAAAATACATGTCTTTTATAAATAAGTAGGTTACATAAATACTCTCAAACGTAAAAAACTTAATATCCGAACAAGATCTGACCCAACACCAACAAAAAGTCAGAATCTTGTTGGAAGTAAATGAATTTTTAAAAGTAATTAATTAATTCCGAGATTTCAATTACCTAGGTACAAAGCTAGGCCGCTTTATGAAAAATGAGCGTGTTGATTTCAATTAAAGTTTCTCATTGATTTTGAAATAAACCTCTATAAGGGTTTGTTTATCAATTGTGTCTAGATATTGATCTTAAGCTAGATAAAATAGATGTTACCACTCCTTTCATGCATTAAGAATTGGAGGAAACTATCTATATAAGTCAAATGTAAGGTTTTGAAGAAAGGTATAAAGGTTATGTGTGTTTGTTGAAGAGATCTCTGTATGGGTTGAAATAGTCATCAAGACGGTGAAATAAGAGACTTGACTCTTTCATAAAGTCAATTAGTTATGTAAAACGTTGTTATGACAATTATGTCTATTTTAATAAAGAAATACCCATGAAAATGCAGCATTTGTTGTTATTATATGTTGATGACATATTTATAGCTCGAAGAAACAAAATAAAGATGGAAATTGTGAAGACTCAGTTGAAGGGAAGTTTTAAATGAATGATATAAAAGAAGTTAAAAAGATTATGGGAATATACATTAAGAAGAACAAATTAAGAGGTTATTTATTCTTCTATAATTATCTCTACGATAATAGATATAAAAGGTGCTTATGAAGTTTGGAATGTCCGAAATCAATCTGTTGAAACTCCAATCGGTTCCCATTATAAACTTAACACTACTCAATCACATGATGAAGTAAAAAATAGTAAGTTCATGTTAGGTGTTGACTAGAAGTAACTCGTCAATAGAGGTATCACCGTAGGACTACATGGATGTTGAATAAGCAAGAACTATTGAACCTCTATGGGGTTTGAACCATGACTTAGCTATAGAGACGTCTTTTGATCCTAAAATGTTGAGACAAGTTGTATAATATTGGTGACCATTGGGTTAAAGAAAATATGTTCTAAGTCGAAGAAGGCTAGCCGAAACAAGGTTGGTCAAAACAAACTAATAGTAATCACTACTATGATCTAAGGCGCTGGACTGTGCCATATTCTTAGTGCAATATAAATACTGAATTTAGGTTCATGAAACAATATAATTTTTTTAAATCATAATTTATAATTCTAAACTATAAATTATAATATTTATTTATTTTTAAATATTAGAATTATACAAATAAATAAAATATCGTTTTATATTCACTAACAATAATGTTTAAAACATATGAATAATGAGTAGTGAGCCGGTTTTTTAATAGTTTTTATTATCTTTATATATTATTATCTGAGTATGATAATGATAATAACAATTATAAATTTATTATAGTAGAATGGATAAAAGAAATTAAAATTAAAAACTTAACTGATTATATCTGTCATAAATACTTTTTCACAGAAAAGTGAAATTCCCACGAAACTTTAATTAGAATCTATATCATGTTTGGCTCAAACTAGAAAAATGGAGCAGATAATCTTTTGTTATATATTATCCGACATCGCATCAAATAATATATAACAAATCGCGGAAAAAGTTAAACCCTTGTTAGATTCATCTATAAAAGAAACATAAAATCAAGAATACTTACGGGTTTGCCTGCTGCTATCCATCTAGTATTCTCTTCAGTTCTTTTGCGTTCTTCAGCGATTCCACGTTCCCCGGCGATTCCGTTTATAAAACTAAGAGACCTGCAGAATCAGATTAGAAGGAAAAGTTTCCAGACACTAAGGAAGCGGCCGTATTTCTGATTAGGGTTTAGAGTGATGAAATACCTAAACCCAGCCCCTTATTTATAGATTTTACAATGTGAAGCCCAACATTGTAAAGCCCATCCTTTGTTACTTCCTTGTGTCCGGGACCATAACCCAATAAATTGATAATTCAATTTATATCCCTGATTTATTAATTCAGGCTTAAGTGTTGAGATTTGGGCCCTCTTCATCACAGTGCCCAAATTCAACCCGGTTACCACACTTGAGCCCATAACGCCTTTTTACCCATAGGTCCAATTTAGTTAATTAAATAATTAACTCGACTACTTTTAATTTGGACTTCCTTAAGACAATAATCGAATATGTTTATTTAGCATATCGGTCCAAATTATTGTTAGTCTATAAATATATTAAATAAATATATTCCAATAATCTCCCACTTGGACCGTCATATGCTACTCAAGAATACATATTCAACTTTAATGGGATCCCTATATTCATTGTTAATGGGCAAACGGTACAACCCCGTACATGATTGATAACAATAAAGGACTAAAGACCTCTTTCTCGTAATGTGAACAATAGGATGCAACAGTAATCACATTACCATAATCAATCAATTACTTGGGCCAATTATGGAGCGTGGTCTAAGAGTAATATGGCTTGTAATCGTACATATCTACTCTTAAATGGTTCCTACTTTTGGAGATCCAATACTATACAAATATCAATAAATATTTCCAAGCATATATATATTGCAATAAACTTTAATGTGCACAATACTGCAAAATATAACATCAGATCCTATTACAAACTCTCCCACTGAAACTAACAATCCTCTAAATCAACTACACCCATATTGATGGTGTGTCCATGGAAAACCTTAGGCAAAACCGCCTTTGTTAGGGGATCTGCTATCATGGAGTTTGTACCGATGTGCTCTATACTTATCTGACCCATCTGTACTCTTTCTTTAACAGACAGAAACTTTATGTCTATGTGTTTGGATTTAGACGCGCTCCTGTTGCTGTTAGATTACTGTACTGCGGAATTGTTATCGCAATATAACCTCATCGGGCCTTCTATCCCTTGTACAATGCGTAATCCAGTAACAAAATTCCGCAGCCATAGTGCCTGGTTTGATGCCTCAAAGCATGCAACAAATTCTGCTGCCATGGTGGACGATGCAATAAGTGTTTGCTTTACACTTTTCCAGGATATTGCACCTCCAGCCAATAAGAATATGTTGCCTGACGTGCTTTTTAATGTGTCTGCGCATCCACCAAAATCCGAGTCGGAATACCCGATGATCTCCAGTTTATCTGACTTCCTATATGTCAACATGTGCCCCTTTGTTCCTTGCAGATATCGGAGTACTCTTTTAACTGCTTTCCAGTGATCCATTCCTGGGTTACTAACATATCTCCCCAACATGTTTACAGCAAAGGCAATGTCTGACCTAGTACAAACTTGAGCATACATTAAACTCCCAACTGCAGAAGCATAAGGGACCGTTTTCATTTCCTCAATCTCAAGTTTTGTCTTAGGACATTGACTCAGACTAAGTCTGTCACCCTTTGCTATAGAGGTACTTAGGGGTTTGCAATCTGCCAATCCGTAACGTTGTAACACACTTTTAATGCATGCTTTTTGTGATAATCCAAGAATACCACGAGAACGATCTCGATGTATCTGGATTCCTAACACAAAACTGGCATCACCAAGATCCTCCATATCAAACTTGTCTGATAGAAATATTTTTGTAGTGTGTAACAATTCCTTATTGTTCGAGGCAAGCAATATGTCATCCACATATAATATAAGAAATATGAAATTACTCCCACTGAACTTGTGATAAACACAATCCTCAACCGAGTTGATCTCAAAGTCATAACCGACTATCACCTCAAGGAATTTGTGATACCATTGACGAGAAGCTTGTTTAAGCCCATAAATGGATTTCTTAAGTCTGCAAACCAGATCTTTTGAGTTACTTTCTACAAAGTGTTCTGGTTGCATCATGTAGATCGTTTCCTCAATATTACCATTGAGAAAAGCGGTCTTAACATCCATCTGATGAAGCTCAAGGTCAAAATGTGCAACTAATGCCATGATTGTTCTAAAGGAATCCTTCGTCGATACTAGAGCGAAAGTTTCTTTAAAATCAATCCCTTCACGCTGAGTATAACCTTTCGCTACAAGACGTGCTTTATGTCTTTCCACATTACCCAGGGAATCGCGTTTGGTTTTGTAAACCCATTTACAACCAATTGCCTTTTTCCCTTCATGTAATGGGACAAGATCCAATACCGTATTATCCTGCATTGATTTATACTCTTCTTTCATAGCGTCAATCCACTTTTGAGATTCAGAGCTGGCCATGGCCTTTTTGTAGGATGAGGGATCATCTACAGTTCCAGCACATAACTTATCATGCTCCTGAAGATATACTATAAATTCTGGACCTATAGTACTCTTCCTTTCTCTAGTGGACCTTCTTAATGGCACTATTTCCTCTTGTTGCACTTCTTGAGGAGGTAGAGTTTGATCATTATGAACGATGTCATTTTGATTCCCTTGTGGAAGATTATCTTGAGGTTCCTCTTATTCTACCTGAATCTCTGTATCCTGGTTAGAACCCTCAAGTGGAGCATCAGTGTTAATCTGAGGATTACCTTGTTCTAATGGGATCGAAATGATTGGCATTACCGCCCAATCTTCAGATATCTCAGTATTCCTATTAAAACCTTCATGAATCTTTAGGGATTCTTCCTCAAAATCAACATATGTTCCCTTATTCTTCCCCCCAAACTCAACATCCTCTAGAAACTTGGCCGTTCCTGTCTCAAATATTGTACCAGTGAGAGAATCATAAAACGTAAACCCTCTAGAATGTTCGGAATAACCTATGAAGAAACAACTAACTGTTTTTGGGTCCAGTTTCTTTTCTTGAGGTTTGTAAGGCCTCGCCTCAGCTGGACAACCCCACACATGCAGATGCTTTAAATTAGGTTTACGCCCGTTCCAAAGCTCATATGGAGTCCTAACAGTAGCCTTTGTGGGTACTCGATTGAGTATATAAGCGGCACATTTGATGGCTTCCCCCAGAGATAATGGTAGAGATGAGTGACTTGTCATTCTTCTAACCATATCTTTTAGTGTTCTGTTCCGTCTCTTAGATACACCGTTCATGCGAGGTGAACCAGTCATAGTGTATTGAGGGACTATTCCACACTTCTCTAGGTACTGTGCAAAGGTCCTGGACGTTGTTCACCCGATCCGTCATATCTACCATAGTATTCACCAGCACGGTCAAATCTAACGGTCTTAATACTTTTACCAAGTTGTTTCTCAACCTCGGTCTTAAAAGTTATGAACTTGTCCAGGGCCTTATAACTTTCTTGTTGACCAAACCTTGACGCGGTCCTTTGCCATCTACCTTCCGCTTAGGCCATGGCCCTTTTGTAGATGTAATCACATTAACCTCAGGCGCTGTGCCTTTAAGTCTTTCCTCCTCCTGTGCAGCGTGGGAAATCAACTCATTGATGTTCCACTTTTCTCGCATGCAGTTATAGGTGGACTGGAAATACTTAATCCAGTCTGGCAGCGAATGAAATGTGAATTCCACTATGCATTCCTCAGGTAAGTCTAAACCGATTGCCTTTAACTTTTGGCCAATCATCAACATTCCCAGAATGTGCTCCCGGATTTTACCTTTGCCATTATACCTTTTGGCAGCTAGCTCGATGAGCAAACGCTGCATCTCTACCTTTTCATTTTTTGGCAAAGGCTTTCTCAATCTCCGTGAGAAAGTCCGAGGCAGTGGTAACACCTTTATGGTCAGCCCCACGCAATGCTACTGTTATTCTTTGTAACAAGAGCGCCATGCATTACTTATTTGACCTTTCCCACTTTTCATCAGCCTTAGTTTCATCCGGTGTACTTTCCGGACTAAGGGGAGATGATTTGGGAGTTAACAATGCATAGGCGTAATCATGTACAAATAAAAACAACAACATTTCTTCCTTCCACAATTAGAAGTCCGAACAATCCAACTTTGGTGGACGATTCCCCAACAAATTGTAACCCATGGATACTATAATAAGAACAAACAACACAAAGCACATCTAGCATCTTGACATATAACTGAAAACATATGCATAAACATGACAAATACATGTAAAACATAAAATTCCTTGATAATAGATACCGGAGGGCAAATCAAATTAACATGAAATTTTATGAGTTTGAGAAAAATACTATGATCATTATTTTAATTTTCTAATTGCCAATGAGACCTTCCGGAGGGCCGATGTCATTTACATATATTAAAATAACCATAATTTGATTTTCTTAAGTACCGGTGAAACCTTCCGGAGGGCCGATTTCACCTACTTAAAATCAAAAAATCGTAAGGCTGAATTAAATTTATCCTTAAGTACCGATGAAACCTTCCGGAGGGCCGATTTCATCTAATTAAAATTAAAATCAGCACCAAGACCATTTTCAATAATTTTCTCCCGTTCATGATTAATTTAAACCCAAACGTGAACCTTTCGGAGGGCCGATAATATTTGAATTTAAATTAATCCCGAACTTTTTCGAAGCCTAGGATCCTTAAGAAAAATTAATTTTAACCTTCCGCAGGGCCGATTAAATTAATTTCTTAGTTTCACCTACAGGTCTACGAAACCTTAATCATGCATCATCATTTAATCATTCATACACACACAATTTAATTCACAAATAAACATACAAAAAAATGCATGCCAAACACAACATACTTGTGAAATAATTTACATACAATATATATATATATATATATATATATATATATATATATATATATATATATATATTTCCCAACAAAATATGTACTTTCGAAAAAAATAATAATTAATTAATTAATTTTTTTAATTAAAAAATAAATAAAATAAAAAAAATCACAGCAGTAGCCTGCCTGCACATACAGCAGCTAACCTGCTTGCTGCAGTGCAGCAGGCTGTCTGCTGAAATTGCAGCAGGCACCTACTGTTATTTCCAGCGGGCCCCTACTGTAATTTTTAGCAGACCCTTTATTGAAATTGCAGTAGGTCCCTGCTATAATTTCCAGCAGGCCCCTGCAATTTCTAACGAGCTGCAAATTGTTGTAGTAGTTTTTTTTTTTGGTTACCGTGATAATCAGCCGACAGTCTTCGATCAGCGTTAACATCAGGGGGTAAGCTGTCGATGAGCCACTGTCCCAATAATTTTGATTTTATTCGTTATTTTAGGGTTGATTTGATGCTAATTTTGGGAGAAAAATTCGAGACATCAATAAACCCTAATTTTACCCGAAAAAAAAATAAAAAAGTCCCCAAACTATAAAAATTGCAATTTACTAATAATAAAACATGTGTTTCAATACAATAAATCACATAACATGCTTTTCATACAATCTCTAAATCCATGCCCTACCAATTCAATCCACACATAATCCCAATGACATGGATTCTTTACGATGAAGAAAAACATGCGTTTTTATCTATCAATACTCAATTTGATTATTCTACTGAATCCAAAAGGGGTTTAACCTGGCTCTGATACCAATTGTTATATATTATCCGAAATCGCATCAAATAATATATAACAAATCGCGGAAAAAGTTAAACCCTTGTTAGATTCATCTATAAAAGAAACAGAAAATCAAGAATACTTACGGGTTTGCCTGCTGCTATCCATCTAGTATTCTCTTCAGTTCTTTTGCGTTCTTCAGCGATTCCACGTTCCTCGGCGATTCCGTTTATAAAACTAAGAGACCTGCAGAATCAGATTAGAAGGAAAAGTTTCCAGACACTAAAGAAGCGGCCGTATTTCTAATTAGGGTTTAGAGTGATGAAATACCTAAACCTAGCCCCTTATTTATAGATTTTACAATGTGAAGCCCAACATTGTAAAGCCCATCCTTTGTTACTTCCTTGTGTCCGGGACCATAACCCAATAAATTGATAATTAAATTTATATCCCTGATTTATTAATTCAGGCTTAAGTGTTGAGATTTGGGCCCTCTTCATCACAGTGCCCAAATTCAACCCGGTTACCACACTTGAGCCCATAACGCCTTTTTACCCATAGGTCTAATTTAGTTAATTAAATAATTAACTCGACTACTTTTAATTTGGACTTCCTTAAGACAATAATCGAATATGTTTATTTAGCATATCGGTCCAAATTATTGTTAGTCTATAAATATATTAAATAAATATATTCCAACATCTTTAACATATATAAGGAAAAACAACACCACTAGCAATAATGTTTAAAACATATGAATAATGAGTAGTGAGCCGATTTTTAATAGTTTTTATTATCTTTATATATTATTATCTGAGTATGATAATGATAATAACAATTATAAATTTATTATAATAGAATGGATAAAATAAATTAAAATTAAAAACTTAACTAATTATATCTGTCATAAATACTTTTTCACTAGAAAAGTGAAATTCCCACGAAACTTTAATTAGAATCTATATCATGTTTCGCTCAAACTAGAAAAATGGAGCAGAGAATCTTTAACATATATAAGGAAAAACAACTCCACCTATAAAACTTTAATTATTTGCTAAACGGAGTTTTAAAAGTATGGTTAGAAATATATTTAATGATTGATAATAAATATTTTGTTAAGTGATGAAAAAATTGAAAAGTTCAACTCGATGAGTCATCAATTATCTACGAATAGGAATTTTGGAAAATAAAAACATGTAATTCTTAGTGCAACATAAATACTGAATTTAGGTTCATGAAATAATATAATTTTTTTTAAAATCATAATTTATAATTCTAAACTATAAATTATAATATTTATTTATTTTTAAATATTAGAATTATATGGATACTACTAATATCTTTCCAAATGAAAAAAGTTAGAAGACTAACATGTGGTTATTGGAACTTTCGACCTCGGTAAAGTTCATATAGTTTATGAGACTTGTTCAAGTCTAGGATGCAAATGAGACTAAATGTCTTCGAGAAAAAATAGTTATAACATTGAGGCAACAAATGATGAAGTCACTAAAAGCCTAGGTGATAAATGTTAGATGTATGATATAAGTGATTGAAAGATGAAATATATCTTGATACAAATTTTTGGTCTCTGTAGAAAGATCTGGTCTCGATATCAAATTCTTGTTTCGACATGGAATTTTGGTTTTAGTAGAAAGTTCTGGTATCGGCAGGAAGTTATGGTCTCAATATGATTTTCTAGCTGAAAATCCGGTCCTGATAAGAATTTATTGTAGGAAGTTCAAGTCTCTACATGAGTTAAATCAAACTTTTGGTTGCTTCAAGTTTTGGCTAGTCAATGGAATCAATCTGAAATTGGTTAATTATATTAATTTTGGATATAAATAGATAATAGTTGAGACTTCAACGTGGTACTATTTTGTAATAATTGATTACGAGTACTATTTGATCGCATGCATTGATATGAATATAATAAAAATTTGTTATTCCTAATTGATGTAGACGTCGATGTGGATATATTACAAGTTTGTTATAACTTATTGGCGTATTATTTGATCACATCGTTAATTGTTATTGAGATACAACATTGGAGGAACAGAGATATAACATAAAGTTTTTACTTAAAATGATGATTTCAAAGATAAAATCAATTGTTATTGAGAGGAAGTACCAAATGAAACTAATGATTTTAGATTCACACGATGCAAATTAAGAAATACCATTAAAAATTTGATACTATGTTTTGAACAATGTGTAGTTTTTGTAATTCTTTATAAACATTACCCTTATAAAAGCAAATCTATTTATAATATTTTTAGAAATTAAATAATTTTTTTTGTTGAAATCTTAGTGCAACATAAATACTGAATTTATGTTCATGAAACAATATGATTTTTTTAAAATCATAATTTATATTTTTAAACTATAAATTATAATATTTATTTATTTTTAAATATTAGAATTATAAAAATAAATAAAAAATCGTTTTATAGTCAAGGACAATAATTTTTAAAACATATGAATAATGAGTAGTGAGCCGGTTTTTAATAGTTTTTATTATCTTTATATATTATTATCTGAGTATGATAATGATAATAACAATTATAAATTTATTATAATAGAATAGATAAAAGAAATTAAAATTAAAAACTTAATTGATTATATGATGCCATAAGTACTTTTTTACAGAAAAGTGAAATTCCCACGAAACTTTAATTAGAATCTATATCATGTTTGGCTCAAACTAGAAAAATGGAGCAGGAAATCTTTAACATATATAAGGAAAACAACTCCACCTATAAAACTTTATTTATTTGCTTAACGGAGTTTTAAAAGTATGGTTATAAATTTATTCAATGATTGATAATAAATATTTTGTTAAGTGATGAAAAAATTGAAAAGTTCAACTGGATCAGTCATCAATTATGTACGAATATGAATTTTGGACAATAAAAACATGGAATAATTCAAAACACAAATTCCAAAATATCAAAAGAGGAATATAAATGAGGCGAGGATGTTAATGTTACTGTCCCATTAGACAAATAAGAACAATTTTTACATATGTTTTTTTGGTTGAGCCTATCACCTTGTGTGGTTGGTGTTGGTTTGCAGGATATTGTGTCAGACTGAGGGTTTACTCCGTGCGCACTCATTGAGTAGCGGCTGCGGGTTCCTTTCAAAAAAAAGAAAAAAAAGAATAACTTTTACCCTGGGTCGTCCATCGATTATAATATTAAATTTTGTTGATGTTTTGTTTCATGCTCTAGGGTTGCAATGATACTCAGACATTTCGTGTGTAAAGGCTTGGTATTGCGGTTCTTAGTCGCTCCAAAGTGGTGGTATCAACGAACAGTTTAGATGCGATATGAGTTAAGTTTTTGTACAAGAAATCAAGTCTCGACATTTGAAGAAGAGATTTTAAAAAGTTCTTATTGTAGAAGCTGAAAGTTTAGGTTGTTATATGAAAATCAGTCTGATTTTTATATCAGGTTGAATTTAAATAAAGAATAGTTGATGTGTCAATGTGGTATAAGTTTGTTATAAATAAATTGCATGTACTATTTCATCGAAGTCATTGATCTTGAATAAAGTATGAATTGTTATAATAACTTGTCGTGTGAGTTGATCTTGTTATAATAATTTGGTATACTATTGTGAGCATCGTGTATGTTTGTTTGTACCTACACTCTTTTGGATATCACAAAAAATCAATTTTAAAGAGAAAAATTATTACTGAACTATTCACTACCTATTGTTCTAAACTTGACAATGCTAGACACAGAACCGTGAAATGAACTCTTTATCAAAGTGGTCTTTATGAGACGATGAACCAAACCTTACTAGAAATTGTAAGGTGCATGCTTTTAGAAGCTTTTATAGGCCGAAGGTTTTTTGGAGAAGTTTTGAAGACAACTATATACATTATCAACATTAGTCAATATTCAGTGTTGGAGTTCAAGTGTCCGCAATAGAAATGTACTAGAAATAAACCATTCTTAAGCCACCTGAGAGTGTTTGTATGCGCCTCTTATGCACATCTTAAATAGGACAAGCTTCACTCGTGAGAGACTAAAGTGTTTTGTTTTTTGGTTATGCAAAAGAATTAAACGGGTATAGGTTGTGGTGTTTAGAACCCGGGAATGAGAAAACTTTAATTAACAAGAATATGGTGTTCAATGAATTTGAGATACCACTACTCAAGAAGGTAATAGTTATGTCTATCACTGCCTGGGATGAAAATAGAGTTGAGATGATGTCTAAACAATATAGTGAAGCTGATGATACTTTTACCAAAGGTGCTTTCGTATTTGGTATAAGTTATGATCTGCAGAGGAAGCTCAATCATTGCATGGGTTCAACATTGGCCGAGAGTTTAATGTTTCAGATGTTTAGGTTGAAGAGAAACATGATGAATCTGATAGTAATCAGTTAGATATGACATGAAGACTTAATAATCCTACTCATAGATATGCATATATTGATATCATATGTTATGTTTTATCTGTTTAAATGCAAAGAAATATTCTTGAACCCTAGAGCTATCACGAGCATTGATAAGTTGAAATGACAAAAGACCACGATGAAAGAAATGAATTCTCTGAAGAAGATTGGAATTTGGATTCTTGTGAAGCAGTTGAAAGGTGTTAGGAAAACCATCAATATCCGAACAACGTCCGACCTAGACCTAACAAGAGGCACTAGGCCGAATCTTAGCCACCTCGACCGAAGCAGTGACCGATAGTTGGCAAACACCTACCAGAGATGTCGTAGGAGGTAATACGAGCTTCAACTCTTATCTTATTTTATGAACAAAATTAAAAAGAAAAACAGAAAGTAAATAATCGCACAACAAGAGATTTAACGTGGTTCAGATCATGAATAAATCCTACATCTACGGGTAACGAACACTTCTTTTATAAATAAATAGGTTACATAAAGACTATAAAAAACAAAGGACTCAAACACTCGTGATTCACAGAACCCTCTCTTCATTGTTTATCTCTCGCCTAACTTATCTCTCAAAAGACATAGAGCTAGTTTCTCTCTCTCTCTCTCTCTCTCAATAAATATGCAGCTCATATCGCCTCTCGTCCCAAATTTCAAATCTATCTTTATCTATCTATAGGTCACCTATGATAAATCTTAATACATTAATTATGGAATCTAATTAATATAGAAACCAAATTAATAAGAAATCTAATTAATATACAATATGATATTTATGTAATATATAAATATCTAATTAATATAAAATATTTAATAAATATAGGAAATCTAATTAATATTGAATATCTAATTAATATAGGACATCCAATTAATATTGAATATTAAATTAATATCTAAAATCTAATTAATATAAAAACACAATGAATATATGAATCTAATTAATATAGGAAATCTAACTAATATTGAACATCTAATTAATATAGAAGTCTTATTAATGTGGAAATCTAATCAATTAGAAAAGAATATTATGTTATGCGTTACTTTAAGCCTACATTTGACAATTGGTGTGGTGAGCATGGATCGAACACGTGACTTTTAGATTGTGAAGAAATCCTATATCTGCGGGTAAAATACATGTCTTTTATAAATAAGTAGGTTACATAAATACTCTCAAACGTAAAAAACTTAATATCCGAACAAGATCTGACCCAACACCAACAAAAAGTCAGAATCTTGTTGGAAGTAAATGAATTTTTAAAAGTAATTAATTAATTCCGAGATTTCAATTACCTAGGTACAAAGCTAGGCCGCTTTATGAAAAATGAGCGTGTTGATTTCAATTAAAGTTTCTCATTGATTTTGAAATAAACCTCTATAAGGGTTTGTTTATCAATTGTGTCTAGATATTGATCTTAAGCTAGATAAAATAGATGTTATCACTCATTTCATGCATTAAGAATTGGAGGAAACTATCTATATAAGTCAAATGTAAGGTTTTGAAGAAAGGTATAAAGGTTATGTGTGTTTGTTGAAGAGATATCTATATGGGTTGAAATAGTCATCAAGACGGTGATATAAGAGACTTGACTCTTTCATAAAGTTAATTAGTTATGTAAAATGTTGTTATGACAATTATGTATACTTTAATGGAGAAATACACATGAAAATGCAGCATTTGTTGTTATTATATGTTGATGACATATTTGTAGCTCGAAGAAACAAAATAAAGATGGAAACTGTGAAGACTCAGTTGAAGGGAAGGTTTAAATGAATGATATAAAAAAAATTAAAAAGATTATGGGAATATACATTAAGAAGAACAAATTAAGAGGTTATTTATTCTTCTATCATTATCTCTACGATAATAGATATAAAAGGTGCTTACGAAGTTTGGAATGTCCGAAATCAATCTATTGAAACTCCAATCGGTTCCCATTATAAACTTAACACTACTCAATCACATGATGAATTAAAAAATACTAAGTTCATGTTAGGTGTTGACTAGAAGTAACTCATCAATAGAGGTATCACCGTGGGACTACATGGATGTTGAATAAGCAAGAACTATTGAACCTCTATGGGGTTTGAACCATGACTTAGTTATAGAGACGTCTGTTGATCCTAAAATGTTGAGACAAGTTGTAGAATATTGGTGACCACTGGGTTAAATAAAATATGTTCTAAGTTGAAGAAGGCTATCCGAAACAAGGTTGGTCAAAACAAACTAATAGGAAACACCACTATGATCTAAAGCGCTGGACTGTGCTATATTTGGTCGAAGCAAAATCTTCTATTTAATATGGCTTTCATATTAATTAGGATTTCTTATATTAATGAAGTATAAGTTATTTCTGCCATTGATTAATGAGCTTTAATATGAAACATCTTATGAATAATTAGGGTTTCTTTAAACCTATAAATAGAAGAAGATATTGCTATAGAATGTGTGATGTGATACAAATTTAATTATAGAGATAAAATTACATGAAAATATATTTCATGAGAGAGTGAAATAACTATGTCTTTTGAAATATAAGTAAGGTGAAAGATAAACACTGAACAAAGGGTGTTGTGAGTCATGTTATCTTTTGTTACAAAGAGTCATTGAGTTCTTCATATTTTGAGAGTATTTGTGTAACCTAATTATATAAAAGAGTGTCCGTTTCCCATGGATATGTTAAATATCATCTTGTGTGCTTGGTCTTATTACGCTTTCTTTTATTTGTTTCTCGCATTGTAAAGGAAAATTAGATCCTTCTTTCGTAGGTTCATTTAATCGTATATTAGTTCTTACTATAATCGACCAGTGTAGTGGTTTAACTCCTAATAACTGGTGTGGTAAGCATGAAGTAACAATAGAAGGAGTAGGTCAATCGCAATATGTAGGTTGTAGAAATATATCTCGTATGGAAAACTAGAAAGCCACGAAAGATGAGTTCAATGAAGTTTAACCTATAAATATTCGAAAAATCTATTAATATTAATCTCTTAAGAATTAAAGTTAAAGCTTACCTAGTAAGAAAAGATTAACGGCTGTTACCGATGATAAATCTACATAGATTGATATTGTGGTACTGTCTAAAGCTCATAGTATCCTCATATTGAGTTTGGAAGACGAAGTTATATGAGAGATATCTAAGATGCTACGACGTTAGGGATATGGAATCTTATGGAGGTGATTTGCATGAATAATTCATTTACGAATAATACCATAAAGATCAGAGGCAACTAGATGATTACAACTGAATCATACACAACTTAAATAATGTTGGTGTGAAGGTGGAGGAAGTGGATCAAGCAATATTGGAGTTACTATAAGCCTACGTGGAGAATTGTTAGGTATACGCCAAAAGTAAATCGTTAACAAAGGTATTATTGTAGGACTACATGAGTGTTGGATCTATCATTGCATTCTATAAGAAAAAACTGTTTAGACTCTATAAATCTTGCATCGGAACATAGTTGTAGAGACGTCATCGGATCCTAAGGGTTAAGACAAGATATAAAAGATTAATGACCATTAGGTTGAAGAAAATATGTGATGAGTCAAAGTAGGCTGGCCGAAGCAAGAGTGGTCAAAGTAAATTAATCAGAAACACCACTATGATCCGAAGTGTTGTACTAATGTACATGTGCCGAAGCAAAATATTCTATATTCTAGGACTCATATATTAATTAGGCTTTCGTATATTAATAAAATATGATTTATTTTAGCCGTTGATTAATATAGGGTTAAATCTAAAGCGTCTGGTGAAGAATAAAAGTTTATATAAATGTATAAATAAAAGAATATATTGTTGTACAGTGTGTGATGTGATGCAAATGTAATTGTAAAGAAAAAATTATGTGAGAATATATTTCTTGAGAGAGTGAAAAAAATCTTAGTCTTTTGAGAGATAAGTGAGCTGAAATATAAACACTGAAGAGTGAATTTTGTGAACCGTGTTATCTTTTGTTACAAATAATGATTGAGTTCTTTATGTTTTGAGAGTTTTTCTGTAACATACTTATATATAAAAGAGTGTTTATTGCCTGTGGATGTAAGATTATTTCACAATCGAAACCACGTTAAATATCGTCTTGTGTGTTTGGTTTGATTATATTTTATTTTATTTATTGCTGATAATGTAAAGGCCAATTAGATCGTTATTTCATAGATTTGTTTGTTTGTATATTGGTTTTTGTCGTGATCGATCAATGTACTAGTTTAATCCTCAACAGTCCATGCATGAGATAGATTATGCAAATATCATCGAAAGTAAAATGTATGCTATGATTTAGACTAGACCCAATTTTGCAAACTCAATTAGTTTTTGAGATAAACTATGGTTGATCCACAGACATCTCAATATAATTTTATTAAAGATCTTATGAGATACTTGAAGAATACATTAGATGTTATAGTGTGTTATAATCAGAAACATGAATATGATGAGATGTTGAGAGAGTATGTAGACTGTGATTATTTATGCTGTTTTGATACAAGGAAGTCAAATTCAGGTTATCAATTTAAAAGAGCTACTCTTCAGAAGGTTGTTGCATTTTTATCTACAAAAGCTAAATATGTTGTTGTTTGTGATGGTAAAATCTGATTGAGGGGATAAATTTGGAAGATCTTTAAGTTACTTAATATTTAAGTTTTTAGTAGAGAGTAGTGAGAGAAAGGAGGCGTATGCTTGTATTTAATATTTTGAAAAAAATCCTACCCTCTTAATTATGTTGGTTGAGTTATTTATACTGTTTTGAGGCCCATGGGCCATCCGTGTCAGATATTTTATTTGGGTCAAGATTATGAGCCTCCAAGCCCATAATTCGATGTACTAGGCATACAACTGAGTTATCTAGTTCACTTAGTTTACTGCTCATTCATCAATATTTAGCTATCTGGTCCGAATTACCGCTCTCGATAAAATCCAAACCATCGAACCACTTTACTTTAATGGACATCCATAGATATCTGATCCTATCATATAACCCATTTAGCTCTTTTCTGAAGTATTTCAGGAGAGTTAACATTATAAAAGATATTTGAACCGCATCCAAAGTGGGTTATTAAATTTATTTCTCCTAAAAAGTTACAAATTTAAACGGTTGATTTCTCATGGCACGTGTCAAGTAGTCATTAGAGAAACCAAACAGTTTCTTTCTTAGAAATAATATTTATTACTAAAAACGGAAACAAACAGCTACTTTTTCTAGCCTTTCATAATTCTAACCCTTAATTTCTCTTCCCTAGTAAAACACTCAAGTGCGTTTTCACTATTTATATATATATATATATATAAGATTAACTTCTAATATATATATTTAGATTGATAAACAAATTAAGTTTCATAATTCTTGAGAGATAAAAATTTCAACTTTTACCAAGATTCCTCTTTCGTTCTTCTCGTTTCTTGTATGTTTACAATGAAGACTTCACTAATTAGAGAAGGTTGGCTCAACTTATCAGAGTTAGAGAGAGAGAAAAGGAAAGCCAAAATTGCTGCCGGATTACATGCTTCTCTGGTAATTCAAATTCCAAAACCATACATAAGTTCTTCATATGGCAAACAATCCTTTGTTTCTAAAACCAGACCTATTGCACAATCTCTTATAATTCCTAACCAATCTGCTCAACCAGTCGAAATTTTTTCATCAGAATTCATTAAGGATCATAAAATTTCATCCACCTTTATAGATATGGGGTCGGACATTGGAGAAAACACCCTCGTAGGCTTACTAAACTTTCTAAGGCTACTAACAAGCCTTCTATATCAGATAAATAAAAAGAGAAACCATTAAGGGTTTCCACTGATACCATGGCTACCCTTCCAACTGTTATTTATTTTAGTGTAATTGGATCGACTAGTCGACCAATTTAATCATGATATATTATCAAACAAGTCGTAGAGTGCGGAGTGCACGCTTGTTAGATTATATCACGATTAGCGGGGTCAAGGGGCGGAGCCCCTTGCGGGGTCCAAGGGGCGGAGCCCCTGGCTGGGGTCGAGCTGACAGGTCAGCTTGGAAAAATTTTATTTTGGTTAAATCGGCTACTGTTGCAAGTCAACAGAATTTCGAAATTGAAAATTTGACCGTTTTATTCAAATTTGAAAATTTGACCGTTTTAACACAAAACCGGTTGAGAGACCCTAACTGCCCTAACTTCCAAACTGTATTTTGGTTGGTCGAAATTATAAATATGGGTTCTGTTAAAAGGAAATCATATCATTTTCATCCTCTCTGTTCAAAGTACATATCTCTGATTTTATCCAATTGAAATTTTTGGAGAACCCCAAAAATATTTCAATAAGAAATTGTTTACAAGACTTCAGAGATTATCCGGAAAATGAAACACTATTTTCTACACCAACAACGTCTACTGCTGAGCTTCCTCATACTGAGGCAGATAACTCTGGTACTTGAATCAACGATCCACTAGAGCTAGGGCCACAGAAGATGGAAGAGAAATTGGATGACAGTAGTGAAGATAAGATATTAGAGACATCAGATGATACTGGGACATTCAAAGAGAAATTTGGGAAAAAAGAAATAAAAATCCTTTGACTAAATCTGAACCACTTCCAGAATGTATGGTTGGGAAAGTTGGGCCCAATTTTACTAAGGTAACGTCAAATACTTGCTAGATTTACAAAGAATATCTTACGTATACACTCATACTACCAATTTGGGTAAAATTTAGAGCAAGTAAGGGTTTCCTGAATTAATCAAAGTCAGTATTCCAATCCCTAAAGAGTCTCTAATGGACTGCAAAGTAAGGGAGCTAGTGGTGTACCCCGAAGTGCTTAATTTGGGTCTCAGATTTCCTCTAGAACCTTGTTAGATATTTTCACTTAGTGAAATTATGACCAAGTCAGCTAAGACCTAATGCCTGATACACATTGTTAGCCAATATCATAGCCTCGAGGCTATCGAAGATTCCAATGCCTATGGAGAAATTTACCGTTGTGGCTGGTCTATGTCGAAATTGTAACATTCCATTTTACTATTTTAACATTGCTAATGACTATAAAGGCATTGAACAGTACATCGTCCCTTGACTATCGCGTTTCGTGGCAAATAGTCCCTTGACTTTCAAATGTCCGTTAACAGTCCCTGGACTATCACGTTTGGATAAAGTTAGTCCACTAGATCCTCTAATCCATGAGAGGCTACCACCTGTTACCATAGTCCCCAGATTTTTGTATGACCATTAGTCCATTGAGTTTAGGCCAAACCTAAAATGTAGAATATTACGGATAACTAAACTCAAGGGACTAGTGGTGATACAAAAATCTGGGGACTATGGTGATAGGTGGCAGCCTCTTATGGATCAGAGGTTCTGGGGACTAGTCCCTTCAATTTTTTCATCACCATCGCTTTTCTTCGGAATTTTGAGTTCAACATCTGAACTCTCACCAACTCCTTCATTATCTTCATAATCTTCTCCACTTGAATAGTTGTGCTTCTCGCGATCAACCATTGTATGAAAATGAAGGTCATCGTACTCCACAAATCTCCACAAAGAACCAAGAGTCCTCTTAGGAAAAGTCTCGTGAAACAATAAGACCACATCAGATTTAATCCCATCATCTTTCTTCTCCAAAGAGGCCACCACTCGAGAGGTATAATTCTCTATTCCCGCAGCTATCTCTTCGCCTTGCTTTTGTACTAGAGATGTATTCTCCTATGTTTTCTTCTTGACAAGATCCTCCAAAGTGACCTTTTCTTCGGATAAGTTTTGACAGTTTTGTCTCTAGCTTCTAGTTGCTCCTTGAATACTTGGCCTGCAGATATTTTTCAGCCTCTTTTGACTTGAGAATTTTGGCAGCTAGATCCTTATTTTCCTTCTTCAACGATAATATGTTTTGCTGAGCGGTAGATAGACTATTCGTCAAGCCTTAGTTTGTTGTGGTCAGGGAAGTTATAGTAGTTTTTTTTTATCCCTCATTTGCCTCTCCAAATCAACGACCAGACGGATGTAACCTAAGAGGGCATGACTCAGGGTGTCTTGCTCGCTTGATTTCACATAGGTCTCACCATTATGAGTCACAACATTAGCCGAATTGGCAGGACAATAAGGCCCCCGAAGTCATCCTTGTACAGGTCATTAAAATACATATTAATGTTTTGAAATACATCGAGATTTACCTCTTCATCAATGGTGGTTTGTTCGGAATAAAGGTTGGATGGAATTTCCTTTTGAAGAGTAGGATCAGCAGAAACCGGAGGAGGAAGTTCAGAAGGACGTAGAATTATCTCTGATCCTAGAGTAACTTTTCTTCTTTGTAGCTTTCTCAACACTGCTTGTTTTAGCGCTCTTGATGCCTCTATCTCAGCCCTCAACTGATTGTGCTCCTCGATAATATATTCATTGTTTTCCTTTGATACTTCCACCTCAGGGGGTGGAACATTCTACACATTCGGATCCATCTGAACTACCTTGTATGCTGGTTTCGAATATGAAATTCAGGCAAAGTCGTGCTCCCACTGTGGTTGCTAATTTAATATAGATTATTTTTAATTGAGGGTATTTTTGTAAAGTGTTTTCAGAATTTACGGTTTGGGATAGGATGTGGAGTGATAATTAATGTGTGTGCTTCTATTAAATTCTGATCATCCTCATTAATGAAAATAGTTGGGGTATTTATACTTAAATTAATGACCCATGGATTTTTCAGGTCAGGTTGTGGGCTTGGGTTAAGTTTAAGAACCCATTAGCCCAAGATATGAAATGACCAGCACCTAGCTTAGTCACATTCCACTATACTTGTCCTGTTCGGTTTCTCATGGTAATGGTTTGGTCCGAACTGCCCTTCGGATAGGGGTAAGTGATACTGTCAAAAATATCCGACCTTATCAAGTAAGACGGGTATCAAAGCGGATTTGGCGCAGTTGGAGGCTTTGGCTTCCCTGCGACCACCTCAAAACTTCAAAGAGGTTCAAATATTGACCGGAAAAATTACGGGTTTGAAATTTTTTATCTTATGATCTTCAAATACGCGTGCCCTATTTCTCTAAGTACTTCAAAAACCAACAAATTTATGTAGACTAATTAATACGACAGAGCTTTCAGTAAGACAAGGAGGCATATTGCCTCCCAAGAAACTTTATTAGAGCATGTCATAGTTGAGATTTTGCATGTTTATTTTGTTATATCTGAACACGCGGTAAGTGCGATGTTGATTAGAGAAGAAATGATTTTTTGCAAGTCAGTTTATTATTTAAACAGGAGTTTGCTTCCAGCACAGTTTATGTACTTGCTGTTGGAGAAATTGGCTTTGACTTTAATCATAACTAATGAGTCCGGATTTATTCACCACCACTCACTGAGAAAACTGGACAGGGTTAATTCAGACAAATAACTACCCATTGAATTATCTGGACTGGACAAAAGTATTAAAATACTAAACACCTTTTGACTAAGCTAGGTGCTAATCTACTTAAGAACTAATGGGTCTTTAAACTCGACCCGATTCTACAACCAGTCTGGTTAAATCTCTCACTACAAAACACCCAAATATTTAATACCATTAAAACTCTTACAAACATTGGACAAAATTACCCTCGGTTCAAAATAATCCCCACCAAATTAGCGACCACAGTGGGAGAAAGAAAGTGTCTGAATCTAACATTCGAAACCAGCAAGAAAACCCAGTTTGGATGAATCCGGACGAGCAAGCGGTGCCACCACCTTTGATAGAAATGGTGGATGAGAATGACGAGTACACGATCGAAGAACGAGACCAAATGAAAGCTGAAATATCAGTGTTAAGAGCTGCCAAAAAGGCAGAGATGAGTTTAAAAGAAAAAGTCAAAAGTGTCGGCCATTCACCATACTGAAAACCGAAAGGAGAATGACCAATCAGCAAAGACTCACTTGAGTGCAAAAATGACCCATGTCAATTCTAAGAAATCTCACCGGTCCAAGCCGATGGAGAGCTCAGAGTCTGCGTCCTTTAGTAGCTCCTCGAATGAGGATGGGCTTGAAGAGTCCTTGGCGTCCAGCAGTGATAAGGGCAGATCCAAGAAGAAGCAAAAGTTGGTGAAAAAATATTCAAGAAAGAGGGATAGGCATGGAAGGTTAAAAAGGAATCTTGGAAAAGGGTCATCTCACAGCCACAACCATAGCCGTAGGCATGTGGATCAGCTGCTGATGGATCCCTTTGCTTTTCATGATGAGCCCGGTATTTTTGCAACACCTAATGAAGACACTGTCTTTAGTCGTGGCCGGAATTGGAGACAATCCCCATTGTCTTCCAAGATACTGTCCGGAAACCTTCCTAAGAGGTTTGATAGTACTAAGATGGAAAAAGTATGATGGGAGCAAGAATCCGGACAATCATCTGGAACAGTTTAAAAAAATTATGATGAATTTTGACGATGATGACAAACTTCTTTATAGAGCCTTCTCTCAATCTTTTACGGGGAGTGCTTTGAAATGGTACAATAGCCTACCACAAGGTTGTATCAGAAACTTTGACACGTTTTGGGTGGCTTTCCGGAGGCAGTTTATTGGGAGTAAGGAGGTGAAGTGCAATGGGGATACTATTATCCATTGTGCCCAAGAGCCAAATGAATCACTAAAAGATTATATAAGCCGGTTCGGGAACACAAAGAATGGGTTAGCTGATTGTTTTGAACAGGTAGCAATAGCTTCTTTGAGGTAAGGATTAAACCCTGAGAATCTGGCCGACTCAGTAAGTAGAAAAAAGGTTATGACTTGGGGTGGTTTGCTAAACCAGGTGGGGAAGCAAATCAATGTAGATGAAACAAAAAAGACTAGGGTGCACAGGAAAGTGAGGTCTACCCCAGCTGCACCAAACCAGAACCAGTCCGGATACAAGCCCAAGGAAGCCGGACAGGGGCCCAACAGAGCCAAACAAACTCAATCTCACCCAGCTCCAGCTCAGAGCCAGCAGTCTAGAAATAAACGGGGACCTTGGGTCCAACCGAAGTGGTTTGCTAAATTGAAAGAGAATGTCGCAACCATCTATGACAAAACGAAAGATGAGATACACTTCAGGAAGCCGACAACGCTTCAATCTCCTATGGAAAATCGTAATACTTGTTTTTGTCAATATCATCATCATCATATTGGCCATAAAACCGAGGATTGCATCGCTTTGAAACAAAATGTGTAGAATCTAATTGAAATAGGAAAGTTGGGAACTTATGTCAAGAGAATAAGTGGGAACAGGCCTGACAATGCTCATCGCACTGGCCCAACGAACAATGCGGGGACACCTGCTCTGGATGGAGATATGGTAATCATTGAAAGATTTGATATAGAATCAGACTATTTGGATCCTGATCCAGCCCGAAATAAAGTGGGTGTTATAACAGAACATACCAAGACAGTGTATGGGCTCATAAGGTTTTTTAAGTCGCTCACTATATATGGGGGAGACACAATGACTGCGCCGACTCATTCTTCAAGGAAGAGGCATGTTCACACTCTGGCTACTCAGTTAAAGGGATGCATGTCCTCCTATTAGTCCCAAATTCCTTTTCCCTTCATTGTTTTTGATGCAGATGACTTAAGGGACATAGCTGGTCCTCATGAGGATGCCGTGGTGATAGTAGCATCGATTGGGGGCAATGACATCAGGCAAATTATGGCTGACACTGGCAGCTCATCCAACATTCTCTTTTTAAGTTCTTATAAATAGATGAAAAATCCAGCAGTAATTCAGCGTTCGAACAGGTCCATTGTGGGCTTCACAGGAAGCTCTGCGGATGTGGTCGGAGAGTTTTAGGAGGAGGTTTTGCTGGGCAAAGGCCATATCAAGAAAATGGTCAGGGTACTTTTCGTTGTGGTAGTTTTCCTCATTTGTTACAATGCGATCTTTGGGAGATCCTGGCTCTCCAGGATGTATGTTGTAACAGTTCACCAATGTTTAAAGTATGCAGTTCAAGGACAAGTGGGAGTTGTCCAGAGTAGCCAAAAAATAGCAAGGGAATGTTATGCAACTGTACTTGCCCCTAAAACTCCGGGGGCAGTCCAATTAAATGAAGATTAGCAGTTGTTGGGGCCCTCTGGGGGTGAGGGTGAAATTGATGACCCCAGAAGGACCCATGGTGTTTTGATACCAATTGAAGAAGTTGAAACCCACTCTCTGGTTGAATGAAGAAATGCTAAAGTTAGCTCCAAGATGGCACCAGAATTGAAGAAAAAAGTGTTGTCCTTTTTAGCAAGCCACCACTATGTTTTTTCTTAGTGTAATGTTGATGTGACTGGAGTACCTGCAAATGTTGTATCACACCAACTATCCATCTGAAGAGATGCTGCACCTATTGTGCAAAGAAGAAGGGCTTTCTCTAAAGAGAAAGCTGATGTCATAGTTCAAGAGGTTGGCAGACTTACCGAAATGGGGCACATAAAGGAATCTCAATATCCTTTATGGACAACAAATCTTGTTTTAGTAAAGAAAAAGAATGGGAAATGACGTATGTGTATCGACTTTAATAACCTCAATAGAGCTTGCCCAAAAGATCTTTATCCAGTCTCCCGGATAGATAAGTTGGTAGACTCCACATCTAGGAACAAGTTATTGTCCTTCATTGATGCCTTCTCCGGTTATAACCAGATACATGTGGATCCGAAGGACCAAGAACACACCACTTTTGTTACAGATAGGGTCCTCCATTGTTACAAAGTGATGCCCTTTGGGTTGAAGAATGCTGGGGCTACCTATCAGAGGTTGGTGAACAAAGCATTTGCAGATCAGATTGGGAGAAATATGGAAGTATATATTGATGATATGATGGTAAAAAGTGTGGAAGAAGAGTTACACCTAGCAGATCTTCAAGAAAATTTTGCCAACTTGGCAAAGGTTAACTGAAAATTGAATCTAGAAAAATGTTTCTTTGGGGTGCAGCCCGGAAAGTTTTTGGGGTATGTAATAAGTGAGAAAGGGATACAGCCTGATCCAGACCAGATTGATGCCTTATTAAAAATGGATCCTCCTCGGACTGTTAAAGATGTGCAAAGGTTGACAAGAAGGTTAGCTGCTTTAAATTGTTTTATCTCAAGGTCTTCGGATAGGTGTGCTCCGTTTTTCCAGACTTTAAAGGATGCTAAAGACTTTAACTGGTCTCCACAGTGCGACCAAGAATTCAATGAAATAAAAAAAAATTTATTTTCCCCTAAAAATCTTTACAAACCTGTTGATGAGGAAACACTATATATATATATATATATATATATATATATATATAGCCATGTCTGAATGTGCTATAAGTGCGGTGCTGGTAAGAGAGGTGGACAATTATCCTCGTCTGGTGTACTACATCAGCAAGAGTTTGATAGATGCTGAAAAAAGTATTTAAAGCTTGAAAAACTGGCACTAGCCTTGGTGATTGCTGCCAGAAAAATGAGGTCGTATTTTCAGTCTCATTATATTGTCGTCCGGACATTGTTTCCTTTAAAAAATGTCCTTTAGAAGGCAGACATATCAAGTAGGATGACCAAGTGGTCAGTAGAATTGGGTGATTATAATATTGATTTCGCCCTCCGAACTGCAGTCAAAGCTCAATCTGTTGCTGATTTCCTGGTTGAGTTCCATTCAGACAGAAGTACTAAACAAGCTGCAGATGAGAAAACTAAAAAGCTATGGGTTGTCCGAACAGATGGTGGATCAAGTACCATGGGTTCTGGTCCTGGGATATGTTTAACCTCTTTGTACGGTGATAAATTGTACGATGCTATATGTTTTGCTTTTAGGGCTTCTAACAATGAGTCCGAGTATGAGGCTGCTATAGCCGGTCTGAAGCTAGCTTTTCTGTGTGGGGCTAAAAGAGTCAGGTTAATGAGTGATTCCCAGCTTCTTATCCATCATGCCCAAGGTCAATCTGAGGCAAAAAAGGAGCTATTAATTAAATTCTTGTTCATCCTTAAAGAAGTGGCAGCTAACTTCAAAAATGTTAGCTATGCGCATATACTCATAGCATACTTTGAGTCCTACCCATGGATTTATGTGCAAGAATTCCCATCCATACAACCCAATCAGAGCAAGGAAGAGGAGGAAATTTTAGGTATACAAGTGGTTCAACCCAAAGACTCGAGATATCCCCTTCTTCAATACATTCTTAATGGCATTTTTCCTCCGGAGAAAGTTGTGGCAAGGAAAATGAAACATAAATGGCTCGTGGTTTTTTAATCATAAGGGATATCCTTTATAAGAAGTCGTTTAGTAGAACTCTCATGCGTTGTTTAGGGATTGAAGAGTCCCAAATTGTGTTATCCGAACTACATGATGGTGAAGGATCAACACATTATGGCTATAGAGCTTTAATCCGAAGGGTTTTGTTGGTCGGATACTATTGGTCATCCATAATGACAGATACCAAGGAGTTGGTAAAAAAATATGACCCATGCCAAAGATATGGTAATGAAATTCATATCCCAGCCGTTCTTCCGGAGTCGATTTCTAAGCCAGTGCATTTTGCTCGTTGGGGACTGGATTTAGTAGGGCCTCTACCAATGGCATCCAGAGGGTACATAACTATTATTGTAGCCATTGATTATTTTTCGAAGTGGATAGAAGCAGCCTCCCTGACAGAAACTACTTCAAAAGATGTTATAAAATTTATCATGTCTAACATTTGTTGCAGATTTGGGGTTCCACAAAATATAACCACAGATAATGGGCCACAATTTGATAACAAGGATATGGAGAGTTTCTGTGCCTCTAGGGGCATTCAACATTGCTTCTCTTCTCCTTTCTACCCACAAGAAAATGGTCAAGTTGAAATGGCAAACATGACCATTCTGTCCAGTCTCAAAAAAAATTTAGAAGGGACTGCAGGAAAGTGGCCAAGCTATTTACAAGAAGTTTTATTTGCATACCGGACTACTCATGGAGCAGCTGCACAAGAATCTTGTTTTGCCTTGGTATATGGGATGGATTCAAGTGCTCCTGTAGAGGCAACTCTTCCATCATATAGAGTCCACAATTTTTCCGAATAGGCTAATGAAGTGGCAATCAGAAGTCAGTTGGACTTAATAGAAGAAAGAGGGGTTAAGACTCATCTTAGAGCCACCCATTATCAAGGCTTGATGAGGAGCATATTTTCTTCCAAAATCAAAATAAGGGATTTTCGGCCAGTGGACAAAGTGTTGAGAAAAGCCTTCTTATATACTAAGGAGAAGCAGTTCGGTAAGATAGCTCCAAACTGGGAAGGGCCCTATGAGGTCTCCGAAAAACTTAAGACTGGGACATACAGGCTTCAAGACAAAGATGGAAGAATCTTAAAGCACCCTTGGAATATTGAACACCTCCGGTTATATCTGGAACAAAAGTTGTGTAAATATTTACGTGTTTAAAGTCCATGTAAATATTAGGGGCATACTTTTTCCTACCCTGGTAGCGCGGGGAGGTTTTAATGAGGTGTCCGGGTTTTTCAATGAAATTTGATGCTTTCTTAAAATATTCGGAGTGGTTTGATTACAGTTTCTTTAAAGTCTTCTAAGGATCTTTGGTAGATCGGATTGATCTGGTGGAATGATGACAATTTAACATTTGTCATCGGATATTTTAAACATTCTCATCTTAAATACTTGTAAAATAAATAGGGACTCTGTAAACATTAGCCATTAAGTTTAAGCAAGTATGAAACAGAGAAAAATTTAGCAAGGTAAACTTGTCTGGTTAAAAACCGGGCGATAATATTATAACATAAAATACGTCTTGGCCATCCAAGGACTTTAAGTTTTAAGAGAAGATTAACCGGACTCAAACCGGAACCGATTACAAAAATTCCTTGGCCTTCCAAGGACTTTAACAGTTCACAAGATAAAAGGAAAACAAATAAGGAAAGATAGCTAAAGAACCTCAGCGCTTATTCCCTTCGGATGTTCCTGCATCATATTTTTTATGGGGACTTTTGAGTTCGGCACTCGAACTCTCACCATCTTCTTCTTCATCAGTGGAGGAATCTATTCCACTCCTATAGTCATGCCTATCACTTTCTACCATTGTGTGAAACGGTAGGTCTTCATACTCCACATATCTCCATAAATCTCCAAGGTTTCTCTTTGGAAATTTCTGATGGACAAGAAGTACCATATCGGATTTGACCTCTGCATCTCTTACTTCCAGGGAGTCGATCACCTTGTTGGTATACGCATCAATCTTGGCCTGGATTGTCTTTTCATGCTCTTTAACCAAATCCTCCTTCTCCCTGGTTGCCTTGGGTATAGCCTCTTCAAGAGAAATTTTTTCATCAAACAAGGTGTGAATGACTTCATCTTTAGTCTTCAAGTCCTCATTCAAAGTGGAAAGATCTTTCTCTACACCGGAGCATTTAGTTTAGAGCTCTGTGTTAGCTGTCTCTGAGGCAACCATCTTGGTTGCCAGATCTTCTTTCCCCTTCTTCAACCCCTCAAGTTCCTTCTTCAATACCTCAATGCTCTGGTTGGCATTGAGGAGGTTAGTAGATAAAATCTCATTGTCTCTGTTGAGAGTGTTGATAAAGGCAGACTGACTTTTTACTTTCTTTTCCAAGTTGAGCACTGGCTGAATATGGCCCAGCAGAGAGTGAGTCACCACATCGTGTTCCCTTGAGACGGTGAAGGACTTGTCATTGAAAGTCACCATATTGAAATAACTTGAGGGAAGGTAAGGGCCAGCAAAGTCGTCTTCTTCAAAATCATTGAAATAGAGACCAATATTTTGGAGGCCACTGATGTCTACTCTATCAATATTAATATCCCCTCCGGTATCCTCCCTGGGTTGTAGATCAGTGGGGATCTACTCTGCCAAGGTGGGATCAATTAGATCTGTCGGAGCTAGAGACTCCGAAGGGCGGAGGATTACTTCATCCCCCAAGGAGACCTTCTTCTTAGTAGTCCTCTCATCGCTGCTTGCTCCCTTTTATCGGTCCTTCATAGAAAGCTTTGGCGGATTTTGAGGTCCACCTGCCTCTCTAATGGTCTCATCCTCAACTAATTTGAGCAAAGTAGCATCAATCCCTCCTTGAGTCTACCCTCATTGATTCTCCGGAGCAATCTCCTCTACAGCACCCCGAACGGCCTCTGTTGTTGCCTTCTTCTTCTTGCCCTTCCCTTTCATTTTTATTGGGGCTTTGGCTCTGGAGGGCAAGGCCAGTTTGCCATCCTTCTCCTCTGTTCTCTTAAGTATAACGACCGGAGAAGGTGGTGTAATCAGCTCCTCCCAAGTGAGATCTCTCCGGCCCGTAGTGTTCCCAAGGTGGGATCTCACCACGTTGCTTGAAGTAAAGAAGTTGTGGAAGGCGTTGCCCCAATGGTCAGCAGCCCATGCATTTAATTTGGCGCATGTGGTCTGCCCTTCCTCCAAGTAGCTCGAGAACTCATTTGGTAATAATGACATAAAAAAGCGGGTAATTTAAGAGTGAAACTTTGGTAAAAATAAAAAAGAGAGAAAGACAAGTAAAACCGAGTACTTACTTGTGTTCTTCCACCTGCTCGTGAGCATGCTGGGGTTGATGTTGGCCTTAATATTTCTCTCATTCTCCCATGTCCCACTAATGAAGAGGAACTGGGTCTTCCAATTTTTCTCTGACTCCAACAGGTCATCCACTACCTTGAAGTTGTCTCCCATGTTGTAGTGGTAGAATGAGATGTGGTGGTTTTTGCACAGGCTGGCCATTGCAGCAAACTGCTCCATGGGTAGAGGAATGTCGGACAGCCTCGACGCCATTATACAGGCGAGGAGAGTATACCAAGCATTTGGACTCAACTGGATTGAACAAAGTTTAATCAGGTGAAAACACCTGACGATCTCCTGGTCTAAGGGGAATCTGAGCCCCTAATTGAACAGCTCTGTGTAAAAGACAATTTTGTTAATCTTACAGTCCATCAGAGTTTCCGCTGTGACTGGAATTCTAACCTTTACTGATTCTGGGATCCCCCACTTATCCCGGATCCGGCCCAGCTCCGCAGTATGAGTATAAATATAATTGATATTCTGCATGGCCAACAAATATTTCACATTGACCTTTTGAAAGCAAGGCCCTACCTTGCCCTCCAAGCACTCCGGAAGATCCGGATGGGTCATGGATATTTCTCCTTGCCTTTCCCCTTTTTGTCAGAGGCAACATCTCCAGTTTTCCCGGAGGCTTCAGTTTCAAATGGGGCCTCTTCGACACTATCCTCCATCACTTCTTCCATCACTCTGGAAGGTTTATCAGTTGTTGTGGATGGAAGAGTGTCAGCTTGTGGCTTAGTAGTTTTTCCGGACGGTTGAGCATCAGTA
The DNA here is from genome assembly GCA_036936605.1 of Limnanthes douglasii subsp. nivea. NCBI lineage: Eukaryota > Viridiplantae > Streptophyta > Magnoliopsida > Brassicales > Limnanthaceae > Limnanthes > Limnanthes douglasii. Next base: position 34,516,213 of record JAUPFV010000001.1, read on the forward strand.
TCTCTTAGAGGTCTGGTGTCCGGTTGGGGCTCAGCTCCGGATGACTTGGTATGAGAAGTAGTTCTGGTTACCTCAGATCCGAAGGGTTTGTCTCTTGGGGCTCTAATAGATGCCTCCGATCTGGAGGCTTTATCTTTGGTTGCAGACTTAGACGCCCCTGTTTTGGAGGACTTGGGTTGTGAGCTAGTTGCTTGGCCTTTTACCAAGCGTGTTGTCCGGCGAGGGTTAGGTTTTTCAGGGGATTTCTCAATTTCAGATCCCATAACGATAATCGAAGAAGGCTTCCTAACACTTGATACTTCTTTCTCTTGTACGGTAGAAGGTTGAGACTCTTGAACCGATGAGCCTGACGGGATTGGCGAGAGGTTTGGTTGGAATAAACGTTTAGGTTTTTTGCTTTTAGCAGAAGATGATCCTTGATTAGCTTCTAAGGATGGTGTATCAGACTTACTGCTTGGAGAGACTGGAAGACCAGCAGCAATACGTCTCTCACGCTCAATGTTTTTTCGCTTTCTCTAGTTTAGAAAGATTTAACCAACCACCGTTCACAAGAGTGTTCCTCGTTGTGAACATAAAACTATCCAAGAGAGGTTTTGAAAGAAAAAGTAAAAAGCTATGAGAAAAGAAGTTGTGGAGTGGTGAAGATGGTGAAATAGTAGAAAAAGTAATTTATATTAGTAAGGCAAAAATCTACTGATACCTAGGAGAAAACGAAAAGATTTAGGTAATGATTGAAAACAGTGCTGACGTAAGAAGCATTAAATGCAAGAGTTACTTTTCAGGCTTAGTGGGAGCGCCGTTCTAGGAAGAAAACGGCTGGAAGGACGAATCAAAATACGACACGTGTCCCACGATCCAAAGAAAAACTCTTAGAATTCTGAGAAGAAAATCAGCTCGGATAAACCTTGAACCAAACACATGAGCAATCCGGAAACTGTTTTTATTGACTAATTAAGTTTTTTAGTCCTGCCAAAGGTCTTTGACAAAGCCTAAAAAATAGCCTACTGATGAGTCCGGATTTATTCACCACCACTCACTGAGAAAACCGGACATGGGTAATTCGAAAAAATAACTACCCATTGAATTATCCGGAGAGGACAAAAGTATTAAAACACTAAATATATTTTGACTAAGCTAGGTGCTAATCTACTAAAGAACTAATGGGTCTTTAAACTCGACCCGGTTTTACAACTTGACCCGAAAGCCCATGGGTCCATAATTAAGGGTATAAATACTCAACCACTTTCATTAATGAGGGTAATGAACATTTAATACAACCAGGCTGCTTAAATCTCTCACTACAAAACACCCAAACATTTAATATCTTTATAACTCTTACAAACGTTGGACACAATTACCCTCGGTTCAAAATAATCCCCACCAATAAAAACTAGAAATATGAGGTCATACTTTTAGGGCTATTCTATCGTGGTTCAAACTTCTTTCCAACTTTAGATACCCTTGACAAAAGCCTGATATTTCAAGAAGACTAACCCGGTGGTCGATGTGATTAAGAGACTTGGATATCAAACCTTGGCTGATTTTCTCATGGATTTCCATATCGAAAAACCTGAATCACTAGTTGAATTAACAGAACCAGAATGGACGGTCCGGACTGATAGAGGGTCCAATATCTTAGGTTGCAGGGTATGTGTCTAACTTGTGGCTCCGTTTGTGGAAGAAATGAATCAGGTCATCTACTTTTGTGTCTAGATGAGCTTGAGTATGAGGCACCAATCAATGGACTTAGGTTATCTAGGCTGTACAGAGTAAATAGGTTAATCTGATAAGCGCTACCCACATGGTTAGATATATAAAAATGTTAAAAAGTCAGGCTCAGTTGTTTGAGAACGTCAGATTCGAATACGTTCACATGATAAAGAAGTTATAAGATAACGCTCTAGATTCGATAACTTGCTCAGAAACAAAACCATGGGTCACGTTTCAAGAGCACCACTCGATTAAAAAATAACATAAACCAATTCATGAGGAAACCCAAGAATTGGGGGATGTCAAAGTAGAAAACGGAAGGGTCGAAATCTTTTACTTTTTGGAAATCGGCATTTGCCTTGATGAAAGAGTTGCAACGCTAAACTTGATATTCAAGGAAAATATATTTCTAATCTTAATAAGAACTCTATTCAAACAAGGCCTAATTCAACTTTTACTTCGATGTTTAGTGCACGAAGAGTCAGTTATGATTTTAATGAACTTCATTGCAAGCGGGTGTCGGCTTATTACAGTTACAAGACCTTAACCCGAAGGGTTGTTTTGAAGGGTTTCTTTTGGCCAACCATATCAATAAATGCTAAGGCCTTTGTGGAAAATTATGACTCTTGCCAGGATTTTTCCAACATAATTCACATCTCCATGTTGTTGCTAGAGTCGGTCTCTGAGGCATGATATTTTGACAGATGGGGCATAAAGCTGGTCGGGCCACTACCCAGAGCTTCAAGAGAACGCAAACACATAATTATCATGATGGGCTATTTTTCGAAGTGGGTAGAGGATGAACCTCTCTCTATGACCACTACGAAGAACATAATCAATTTCATTTTGACTAACATATGTCATAAGTTCTGAATCCCAAAGTCCATCATACAGATAATGGTCTTCAGTTCCAAATGTGATAAATTTTCTTGAGGATGAGGTATAGAGAAACACTTATTACACCCATTCCACCCACAGGAAAACGAGCATGTAGGGGTAACAAATCAAAGAATTTTGGAAGGTATCAAGAATATTTTGACACGAGTTGCTGGGAAATGGTCCAACTACCTTCATAAAGTTGTGTGGGCTTATATAACTACTCTTAAAACCACCACGAATGAAATACGTTTCACTCTTATTTATGGTAAGGACAGAGTAGTCCCAGAAAATATAGTTATAGCTTCTTATAAATTCCCCAACTATTGTTAAGATGGAAATGACAAGGGAATGAGGTCTGAGCTGGAACTCATCAAAGAAAAAAGGAAAAAATATCACCTACACGTCGAATACTACCAAATATCACCTACAAGTCGAATACTACCAGACTCTTATGAGGAGTAGGTATACATCTAAATTTTACAGATGTGAATTTAAAGTTGGAGACAAAGTCGTAAAGAAAATGTTATTACACACAAATGACCGGAGGATAGGGAAGCTAGGTCTGAATTGGGAAGGCTCATACACTATGGTGGAAAATATCACATCATGAACTTACCAAATGGTGGATGAAGAAGGAAGAAGAATTTAGCACTCATAAAACATTGATCATCTCTGACTTTATCTTGTTTAAATTTGTGTATATCTCGAACGACTTATATTTTGACCTAAAATGATCCTAAATGTAGGTTTGATGGCACACTCTTTCTTACTCTAGTGGTGCATGGGGGTTTTAAGAAGGTGCCTACATAGCCAGTAAATTAATGAAATTGTAGCCACAAAACTGCTCTTATTCTTTCTAAATATACATGTTTTGAATTCAGCTTTCTTTCCTTGAAAAAGTACCCAACAAATATTATACATTTAGGAAATACCAACGCTCGCATAGAAAAGCAAAAAGTGAGAAGAAGACACGAACCGGGGCGAGAGATTCGATAAGGACCTCGACTGTTGGATAGAACAAAAGTGGATCCAAATCTAAATCATTGGGCAAAATACACATTGGTGGGAAGAAAAGCAGTGCAGAGCGACATAGTTTTTATCTATAAGTTTGGAAATCTCTCTCTCTCTAAAAATATGATAAGTAAAAGAGGGGTCCTCCTTATTTATTGAAAAGAAAGAGAAGACTTTTTGGGAATTTGAATCGTTAGGGACTCTTCATAAATGTGTCGTAAAGCTGTAATAAAAGCTTATCCCTATGTCAGAGCAGGAGCAACACGTGGCAGAAATACACAAACTTAGCTTTTTGAAAATGCAAAATCATAACTTCCAAGCTTTTCAAATTATTTTGGGCAACGAAATTCAAAGCCTCCACCTCGGAAATAGCTTGGCATGGGTCCAAAACTTCAAGACGGGCCAGTTTGGTTACATCCTAAATGTCTGGCACTCAAATTCCGATAACAAAAATAAGACTACAACAACTCTATTTAAGACTCGGACAGTTCAACACACTTGGGGGAAGTCCATATTGACACCGTTGAACCTTATCGATACGTGTTGAATATCCATACCTCAACCGATTCGACATGAATAAGTAAGTTATCAGTTGGGCTTAATATCTTATTTTGAGTCGGATTTAGGCCTAATAAGTTGTAGTCTAGACACAAACTCTATAAAGGACTTTTGTTATTAATTTGACCAATAAAGCTCAAAGGCTCACATTTATCAATATAAATATAACTTTTCATCATTTTGGAAGGGCACACAGTCATTATTCTAACTTAAATATTTATTATTCTCTTTTTCTCCAGTAACATTCTCTTTCTATGTTAAAATAAATTGTGAAATGTGAAATGACATATATTTTATAATTCATTTTAACTCTTGTTTTGCAATTGAGATTGATGAAAAAAAATCAAAAAATAATAATTTATGCTTCTAGTTTTGTTTGTTTTGAAAAATAACTAAAACAATTTATTATTTTATAACAAATTTGGTTTCAATTTACGATTAAAAAATAAAACTTTCAAAATCTAAAAACATAAAACCAAATTATATAATATAATTAAAATTAATTAAACTATATACCCATAACTTAGATATGCATATATGCCAGAAGATAAACCACACAAAATGACTGACTCAGCCGAGAAAGCGTATGTAATAAGACTTGAATTCATGACTTTTGATCACAAGCATATATAAACAGACATTATACATAAATTTAGATACATATTTTAAATAAGATATAGTTTAGTCGGAACCTAAATAAAAAATCTTGGTTTATATCTAATACACAAACGATTTTGGTTTTAATTACACATAATTTAATTTATAACTGAAACGACAAGACGGATGAAACTATTAAAATTTTAACAAACCAAAAATACGGATTTAATTATTAATATATAAACACGATAATCGATAGCACGGATAAACTAAACACAGTTATAAATATGAATACATAGACCCATATTAATAAATATTTTTTAAAAAAAATATAAATAAATAAACACGAGTGAAAATATATTTTAGAAAAAATTTGAAACAAATTTATATGATAATTGACTAATGAAAATTACCAAACAGAAAATAAATATTTGGAGTGAAAAAGAGAATAAGAACCTAAGAAGGCACGGACCATTTACTAACTAACAGCACATAAATATCATTTATATAAATATGAGTTTTTGATTATATTATACAAACAGTAATAAATAATTCAGAAAACACAAAAATATCTTTTTAGAACGGGATGAGCACATTAAATATTAAGTAGATACTGTTAGAGGTATTACATAAGATCAATTATATTAGCTCATTCAGTCATATTAGTATTCTATAAGTAACTTAAACTCTTTATAGATACATAGGTCCACTAACATATACGAACGCGTTAGAGATCGAATAGTTTTGCCTTTCTTTTCTTGTTGTGGATAAAATGCGTATTGCAGTGAAACATAATTATTCGATTCCAAAAGAAAGCATATTATATTTTCTTTCCATATCATTTCCGTCGAGCTAGGACAACTCTTTTCCCCTAATATATTTTCTACAGTTACATATTTTTAAAGTTGCATAGATATTATTACAGTTAGAATCTGGATATGATTCAGTATATCAACTAGTAGAGAGAGTATGGTTTATCGTATTAGTTGCGTTAGGAAATATTACTATTTTAAATGTTAAAATTGTTCATAAAAAAAAATAGTTGTTTTGTTATTATTTTATATCACACAGTTTTAATATATTCTGATAAATGTACAGTCCAGTGACATGTAACTAATTTAGTATTTAAAAGTTGGAATAAAATATTATCAAATCCTTCGAATATTTTAGAGATATATTATGTAACAATAAATATATTATATAATAATAAATTATATAAATAGATATTTAATAAACATTATTAAAATATTTGTTTATTTATTTTTATTATTATTTTTAAATAATATTAGCAATTTGTATTAGCAAAATCTGATTCGGTTGTAGATGAGAAGTTGAAAACGAACTCTTTTGGCGGGTAGTCTCTGTCTTAGCGGCTTTTGTAACCCTTCCAGCTGAGAGACTGACTCAGTATCTGTGGAAAGATCCACAAACTAACAGTGTTCTATTGTTGCATGGGATCGTTCCATAAATATTTTAGGGAGAATTTGTGTGTAAATCAATATTTGGATGACCAAATACTTAGTATTGATAGTTATAAATGTTTTAGAGAGAAAATTCCACAATTTAAAGATAGAAAGTACAAGCAATAATTCTCTAATCATACAGAAAAAGAAAAGGAGTTTTGAGAGAGAGAAACTCTCCCTCTCTCTAGAAACCCTAATTAAGGTTTGAGACCCCAGCCTTCAATAGCTATGTTTGGATGGCTCGATATCCCCTCTTTTGTAATCCGGATTCTCTTTTTTTAAGCTTTGAATTTAGAGTTTATCCATTCCTCATCTTCCAAGTTATGGTCGTTTTCCTAGTAAACCTCATGTTCTTTTTTTGTTTTCTTTTCCTACTTTTGGATTTCAAAATCTTGGTTTCTCCTCTGATATATGATTGTCTTGCTCACGGGGTTTAGATAAAAAATGAAGGAAGGTGGTTTCCAATAAAATAGGAAACCGTCGGTCGCTGCTTCTTGACCGATTCTGTTCAAAGTACTTGGTTGTTGCTGCTTGACCGAATCTGTTCAACGTACTTGGTTTTCGAGTGACTCCCCTTAGAGAATATTGATAAATATCAAAATTGTTGGAGACTTTGTTGGCCGTAATTTCGCCGAGAAGGTGGATGCACTAGTAAAAAAGGCGACTCCAGCGATTCCTTGATATGTTATTCAATATTTTCTCTAGTTTCAAGTTTGGCACCAAGTTTTGGATGGTGGTTTGTGCCAAATAAGTACGTTTTTGCACGATACTCTTTGATCTGGAGCTTGAGACTATAGTTTCGATCAGATCTAACTCGTAGTGTTGTGTTTTGTGTCTGCCTGCAAGATTAAGTCTAATTTTTTCATAGTTTGTTTTAGATTTGCCAGGATCTATCTTCTATGTATGTCTTTAGTAAATGATGTTTAGTTTTTCCCTTGTATTTAGCTACCATAATCTATTTAGGTTGTATTTCTATTGTATTTAGATACCATAATCGGCTTCCATTGTATTTTTGATGTATTTAGGTGCCGAAATCTATATCGGCTGTAGTATTTAGATGTCATGATCTGTTTTCGTTGTATGTAAATGCTTTAGGATAACTGTATTACATTGTAAATATTTTTATTATGAATTTAATAATTTTAAAAACCTAAAAATAATATTTCTCTAATCATTCATCAATCCCGATTCCTCAAGTATATTTAGTGGGTCTCACATGTCTAGATAAATTACTACTTGTAGGCCATTCCTCAAGTTTACTATTTATTATAAAATAGTCCTTTTATATTACATAATCGTCAATTGTTCTTAAGAGGTTTTTATTATGCTAAATTACATCATTAATTCGTCAATATCTTATAATTACATAACTATTTCCTTATCAGTAGCCCCCTAGTCCTTGTGAAATTATTCGAACAAGGACTGCCAATCTTCATAAGTAGAAAACTATCCATCAGATTTTTTCAATCTTCATGGACAAAAAATTTATCCTCGAATTTCACCAATCTTCTAAAACAAAGAATTCTTCCTCAAATTTTGTCAATCTTCGTAGGCAAAGAATTCTTTATTTTATTCAGACTTCCTCATCGAATATTGGTAAGTCTTCATAGGTAAAGAGTTTTTTGTCGGATTTTATTAGTCTTAAGTCTTCATTTAAGGTCTTGAAAATCTTAAATAAAAACAATGCCATCGGATTTTGTCTGCTTCTAGGTGCCCATACCAACATTTTCTCCCAAAATTTTCTTTATTAATGACGTCACGATTCTCTCACACAACCAATGAATCGTTTCCTCTTATGTCAGGTGTTGATTGGCATGCCTGTTGTGTGTTCTTTATTCTAACACAAAGTAGTATAGGGACATCGTACTCCTCCTCAAGGCATTCATTGTCTCTACTCTAGAAATTTTTCCCATAGGAAAATATCCCAACATACCCTTGGCATTTAAGACTCGCTAAGGCCCATCTTCCTCTTATAAATGCTTGTTGTTTCTTCTTGACCCCACATAAAAAAAATTAAAGACATAAAGCTTCCAAAAAAATTATCTATACTCTAGAATTTTTTCCCATATGAAAACATCCAACAATACCTTGGTATTTAAGACTCGCTAAGGCCCATCCTCCTCCTATAAATGGTTGTTGTTTCTCCTTGACCTCACACCAAAATTTCTAGAGAGATAAAGCTTCCAAAAAATAATTAGAGAGAGAACTATTTTATGCCCCAAATTTTCCCATCTTAGGTTGGTTGACCATTAGCCAAAAATTCGAATAGAGACGAGCCACTGGATTGTACATCGAACCTGAACCTCAACCGTATACTATAACGTATTACGGTATTTGGCCTTCAACTGATAGTTCTCCTAATGCAATCATCCTCTAGGATATCTCCTCTCATCCCTCCAGTTACACTTGCCCAATAGCTGACAAGGGTGATTATACAATAATGGGAAAATATAGTAAACATTCCAAAGGTTCTTCTTCGAAAAGGAAGAGATCCCACAAATCGAGAAAAGTTCGACACCAAGTATCTACCACTCCATCCTCTACTCCACATAGGAATCCCCGACCGACCCCCAAATCACCTCCTTGAAAATAAAAAAAAACAATGTGGCTTCTATGACGAAACGATCCCTCAAACTTATTCAGGAGGCGGAATCGAATGCTTCATCTGCTGAACATCAGCTTGCCAAATTTGACTATGCTATTGGTGTTGCGAGAGCTTTGGCCTTGTCTTTTGGGGAAGAAGAGCCAACAATCGGCGCTCATACTGACGTTATTGCCAACGAGGGAGCTTTGGTACGCATTTATGAGGAAGAGAAGCCAACAATCACTACTCTTCAAACTATCGCGGAGAGCTCCCTCCCGAAGAAGAAAACAAAATCACAAGAAGATGTTATACTTCTCACTCATATTGATGCTTTGGTTGGGAACAATCTCCGAGTGGTAAAGAAACATATTATGGCCCTGCATAAGATCTTGTATAAGTATTGACATACATCCGAAGAGTCTAATCTGAGAGCCCGAAGGGGAATTCCTTCTATGATCTCTATTTATTTTTTGACTGCTAGGGAGAAGCCTTTATCAGTCAATGATCACGAGATGATTCTGTATCTAAAGATAATGAATTAGGGATTGTGATTCCCATTGGATTCATTCTTTGTCGAATACTTCACAATGGTTGATCTTTACCCAACCCAATTCGGACCTAATATGTGGTTCACACTCATGGCTTGTATAATGGATTTTAGGATTTTGCGGATAAGGTTTTCTTTGGAACGACTAGTTAGTCTTTCTGGTTAGGCCAAAAATACATACTTTCCCTTCTACTCTTTAACCTTCGGTCGTAATTAGAAGATTGTCAAATATCTGCTTGAAGCAGACAAAAAATGGAAGCAGCGGTTCTTTTTTATCACCGGCTTCTGGGAGACAGAGTCTGAGGCAACAACCGAAAATCCAAACAAGATGTCCCTCAAATAGATAAACAAAGGTATATTTTTTAGTTTTATTTTCTCGGTTTGATTTCTCTAATATATATATTTTGTTAAAATAAATATGACTGGTGTGTCAAAGCCATATGCTGATTCTGTGCCTAAAAAGACGATGTTTTTTACTAAACTGAGTAGGTGGGCCGAAGTTTCTTGGTCTAACAAATTTTATCTCTGCTTCACTCCTACTAATCTTGCCAAGAATTATCTCTGTAGAGCCAAACCTTTAAAATGATTATCCTTGGAAGAACTTATGGTTCCTCTCGCCCAAAAATAAGTGCGAGACAGACTAGAGGCTCCTGATATACAGGTATATTTTCCTTCTAGGGCTAGAGGCAAGAGTCATCGGGACAAAAAGGTTGGCGAGTCTCCGGAAGAAGAAGAAGTCCCAAAACTCTCTGGTGCAGAAGCTCGTGATGTTGATACTAAAGAAGAGAAGGAAAAACATAAACCTGAAGAATCCAAAAAACCCACTTCACAAGATCCTCCCAAAAACATATGTCAACAAAAATTGAAAGACATTATTTAAGAGAATGAAGAGGTCTCCAAGACAGTTACCTCCATGGAAAACAAAGTTGTTGACCACACCAAATATTCGCCAGAAAAGATAAGCATCGAATCTGATTCTTCCTAGCCTCCGCAAAATGACTTGATCATTCAGGATTATGAAGACAATGCTACTCAGAAGACCAATTCTACAACTTTTATTTTTTTTTAAAGCTAGTTCTTCGTCTAGTTCATTCGAAATACCTGTTGGAGACGATTTCTCTCTTCGAATTCGTAACTTGCTTCGATCATCAGTTATTATCGAGGAAAAGATGCAATATTTAAAGGATCGTCCCACTAACATATCTTTGGATGATTTTAATGGATCCGGCTGATTATTGAAATTCACGAACACTATCTTGATTTAATTTTAGGTAATTTATGGGAATTCGTCCCGTCGAATATCGTCCCACTAACATATCTTTGGATGATTTTGAATCCACTGAAGATAATCCCATCAGATCTTCTTCAGAATAAGTTTTTATAATTCTTGTTTTATGAACCCTCATGGTGTTCAAGGCAAATTTGTTAAAGTCCTCGTATTGTTTGATGAAACTTTGTACAATCAATATCAAGCCCAAAGTACTTTATGAAATGCATCGTATTTTCAATTTTTTTGTTTTCATAATGTTCTTAATAGCTGAAAAAAAAACTTTTGTTGAAAGACCCTTTAGGTCCGAAATAAATAGTTAAAGACCAATTTTTGTTGGAAGACCCTTTATGTCCAAAATAAATATTTAAAGAACAACTTTTGTTGAAAGATCCTTTAGGTCCAAAATAAATAGTTAAAGACCAACTTTTATGGAAAAAGAACTTTATATATATATATATATATATCGGCTATAGGGCACCTCGTTAAAACTTTTCTGCGCCACCAGGGTAGGAAAGAGTATGCACCGATATTTTACACATAAAATATATACCTTTTACATTCAATCTAAATACAACTCTAGACACTCAATATTCCATGGGGGTCGGAGATTTCTTCCTTCTTTATTCTTGATCTAATATGTTCCTGGCTTTACCATCTTCGTTACCTCATATGGGCCCTCCCAATTAGGTCCTAATTTTCTAAAAGATTTTTTTTTGTGAATGAATACATTTCTTAAAAATTGATCTCTCATCGTTTAACTTTGGAAGTATATCGACTTATCATCAAATTTGTCGTTCGAGGAGTAGTCTGGTATGCCCAAAGAACTTCTTGCAAATAATCCGACCATTTTCCTGGTTTCCCCTCCAAATTCTTCTTTAACCCATAAAGAATTGTTCGATTAATAACTTCAACTTGACCATTCGCATGTGGATGAAAATGAGATGAATAGCATTGTTGTATTCCTCGAGAAATGCAAAAATATTTCATATCCTTGTTATCAAATTGTGTTCCATTATCAGTAGTAATTTGCATCGAAACTCCAAAACGACAAGAAATATTTGAAGTGATGAATTTGATTACATCATTAGCTTTTGTTTCAACTAATGGTTCTGCCTCTACCCACTTTGAGAAATATTATAGTGCCATAATTATTGTTTGTCGTCCTCCATAAGCTATCGGTAAAGGTCCAACAAGGTCAATGTGTCATCGGTCAAATGACAATGCTTCATATATGCTTTCAGGGGGACCCATGGTTTATGAATTATGTTAGCAAATAACAAGTATCACACTTTTGGCCAGCTCTTTAGCATCGGAAGAAATCGTAGGCCAATAATATCTGTCAAAAGTACTCTTCGTATTAAAGATGTATACCCACAGTGTGCAGATCCATCTCCATCCGAAAATATCATTTATGACTCATATATTCCTAAACAACGAAGCAAAGGTATACTAAAATATTTCTTGTATAAAACTCATCTGAGAATCATGTAACCATAAGACTTCTAACGTATTTTCTTAGAAAGCGATTTATCAATATGAAGAATATTATTGTTAAAAACTCGATAATGTCAGGTCTCCAATCATTTTCTTTGCCAAGTGAGATTTTAAAAGCTTCTTCTATTGTTCCAATCGTTTTCTCCAAAAAATTATAATTAAAGGGTTTTCATGTGTAATAATACATGGATATTCCTCTGAATACGAAGCAATAGCTAGAGAATCTGCCACATAATATTATGTTCTTTGGACATGCTCAAAACGGATACTTTTAATACCTTTAAATATTTTACTGAATGATCTTTTTGAGCCTAGAATTAACCAGACGCATGATTAACGAGAAGCTATGAATAACTTATCAGTCTTACTGTTTTTGGTGTGGATAATAATTGCCTGAGGGTAGGCTGGTAATTTCAGTTGATGTTTTATGGTGGTCTGTGGGTGTTAAGTGTTTAGAGTAGAGAGTAGAGAGATAATTAAGCAGCTTGGTAGCAGTTAATTCTCATTATTCATAGTTAATGCAGGTGGTTGGGTATTTATACCCTGATGTTTGGGCCCTTATGGGCTTTCGGGTCATGTTTAATGGACCCGGGTCATGTTCAAAGACCCATGAGCTCTAAGTAGGAGAGCAAGTAGCTTAGTCAAGAAGTGTTTAGGTTTTTTAGTACTTTTGTCATAGTTCGAACAGTCCTATGGTCATAGTGTTCAAAGTGATCTGTCCGGTCTGTCCGGTCTGGAGGCCTTGGACTGATCTGTCCGTGTCCGGGGAGCATGCTGAATTCGGACTCATCAGTTTTAGCCCACAAATCTGAGCAAGTCTCTATCCAGCCAACGTCACTTCGTATTATGCCTCGTTATTTGTTACTTTAAACCCAAAACGGATAGTTTGGTACATGAAAGTTCCTTCTAGAGAAGTTAATCGCACCCATGCCTCACATTTTATCCTACTTGAACCCCCATCTATTCGGATTCTCCACTCAGACTCAAAATGTTCCTCATCTATGTCCATATCTGACCGTTCATGATGAGTTCAGTTATTTGAGCTACTGTACCTTGACATTAATCCGAAGGGCAACTCGGACCAAACCACTATAATGAAATTCCGAACATGACAAATGTATTAAATGTTGACTAAGCTAGCTGTTAGTCACTTCAAACCATATTACTAATGGGTCTTAAAACTTGACACGACTTCACGATCTGACCCAATAAGCCCATGGGTCAGTAATTAAGTATAAATACCCCAACCGCTTTCATTAATGAGGGTAATCAGAATTTATTACTAGTAGACAGCTTAATTATCTCTCTACTCACCACACTAAACATTAAACACCACAAAATACCCAAAACACTGTTTAAACACTTTACGAGATTACCCTCAGGCAGAAATAAATTGCACCAAATTGGTGACCATAGTCGGAGCACGACGGTGCCTAAATTTTACATTCAAAACCAGCAAGCAAAGTAGTTCGGATGGATCCGAATAAGCACAATGTTCCACCCCAAGAAGTGGAAGGTGCAAGAGAAAATAAGGAATATACCATCGAGGATCGAGACCAACTGAGGGCTGAGATAGAGGCGTTGAGAGCAATAAAACAAGATGAAAATAGAATTAAGGAGAAATCTGGAGCGTCAGTACTTCACCACACTGACAATCCTTGAGACAATGATCAATCTTTGAAGACTCGTCTCAGCTACAAAAACACATTGATCCAAGCCTGTTGAGAGTTTTGCATCTGAGTCCTCCAGCAACTCATCAAATGAGGCGGAACTTGAAGAATCATTATCTTCAAGTAGTGATGAAGGAAATCTTAAAAGAAAAGGAGGTTAACTAAAAAGCATTCAAGAAAGAGGGTCAGACATGGCAGTCTAGAGGCACCAGGGTAAAAGGTCAGCTCACAAGCATATTGATTAGTTGCTTATTGATCCCTTTGCCTTTCAGTTCGAACCGGGTATTTTTGCAACCCGTCATTAAGATACCGTTTTGAGTCGCAGCAAGAATTGGAGGAAATCGCCTTTATTCGCGAAAATACTCTTCGAACATCTTCCTAAAAGGTTTGATAGCTCCAAGATGGATAAATACGATGAGAGTCGAGATCCGGACAACCATCTGGAACAATTCAGGAACTTTATGATGAACTTTGATAACAATGACAAGCTTTTGTGTAGGTCTTTCTCCCAAACTTTCACAGGGAGTGCCCTTAAATTGTATAACAGTCTCCCTCAGGGGTGTATAAGAAATTTTGATACGTTCTGGGTTGCCTTCCGGAGGAAATTTGTTGGAAGTAAGGAACTGAAGGGTAATGCGGACACCATTATCCATTGTGCTCAGGAATCAAATGAGTCCCTGAAAAAGTACATAAATCATTTTGTGAATACAAAGAATGGGCTGTTAGATTTCTTTGAACAAGTTTCAATTTCTTCCTTTAGGCAAGGTCTGAATCCAGGGAATTTAACCGATTCTGTGACTTAGAAGAAGGCTATGACCTGGGGTGGTTTATTGAACCAAGTGGGAAAACAGGTTAATATAGAAGAGACAAATAAAACAAGGTTACACCGTCAAGTGAGGTCTACCACTACAACAATAACTCCTCCAGCCACTAACCAATCCGGTTAAGGGAAAACGAGACCGGACAGGGTCCAACCGGTCGAGGCATAATCAGTCCAACCAAACCCAAATCCAACAAACCAGAAGTAAGAGGGGGGCCTGGATCCAGCCTGAGTGGTTTGCTGAGTCGAGGGAGAATGTGGCTACAATTTATAATAAGACCAAGAATGAAGTACATTTTCGAAAACCGGCAGCATTGCAGTCCCCCAGAGAGAGCCGGAGCACTCGTTTTTATCAATATCACAATGATATAGGCCATGACACTCAGGATTGCATAGCATTAAAAAAGTTTCCAGACTAATCAGCTTCTTTAAACAATTAACCATTTTTTGAGGAGATGCAATGACTATACCTTCCATTTCATCAAGGAAGAGGCATGTCCACAATTTGGCTACCCAGTTAGATGGTGGAATGTTTACCTACCAGTGCCAATCCCCATCTTCATTCATATTTTTTTATGAGGATGACCTGAGAGATATTGCAGGACCTCATGAGGATGTGGTAGTAATAAAAGGCTTCAATAGGAGGAAATGATATACGCTGAATTCTGGTTGATACTGGCAGTTCAGCAAACATCCTATTTTTAAACTCCTACAAGAAAATGAGAAACCCAGCGGCTATTTAACGTTCGAACAGATAGGCTTCACAAGAAGTTATGCAGATGTGATCAGGGAGTTCGAAAAGGAAGTATTGTTCGACAAAGAGCTTTTTAAAAAGATGGTAAGAGTACTTATCAGAGGCTGGTGAATAAAGCTTTTGCTAATCATATTGGCAGAAACATGAAAGTTTACATAAATGATATGATGGTTAAAATCTTGGAGGAAGATTCACATATATCTGACCTTCAAGAGACATTTTCCAATTTAGAAGCTGTGAATTTAAAGTTGAACCTTGAGAAGTGTGTATTTGGGGTTCGATTTGGAAAATTCTCGGTCTACATAACAAGTGAAAAGGGAATCTAACCTGATCTGGATAAACTTAATGCCTTACTAGAAATGGACCCTCCTCGGAATGTTAAAGAAGTCCAGAGGCTTACAGGAAGGTTGGCTGCGTTGAATAGGTTTATCTCAAGGTCATTAGACAAGTGCGCTCCATTCTTCCAAGTATTGAGGAACGCTAAAAATTTCAATTGGTCCCCACAGTGTGACCAGGATTTTATTGAAATAAAAAACATTTGTCCTCACCCAAAATGTTTTTCAAACGTGTTCGGGGAAAAACTCTATGTGTATCTAGCTGTATCAGAATATGCAATAAGTGTTGTATTATTGAGGGAGGTGGACAATTACCCTCGTCCGATAAATTACATCAGTAAGAGTCTATTGGATGCTGAAAAAAGATAGTTGAGATTGGAAAAATTGGCGTTGGCCTTAGTAATTGTAGCAAGAATAATGAGACCATACTTCCAAGATCATTCCATTGTTGTCCGAACGTCTTTCCCCTTAAAAAATATTCTTAAAAAAGCTGGCGTATCAAGCAGAATGAGCAAGTGTCAGTGGAGTTACGTGATTACGATATTGACTTTGTCCCTCGAGCAGCGATTAAAGTCTAATCAGGGGCTGAGTTCTTGGTAGAATTTCATGTTGAAAGATCCTCCGGACAGGAATCAAGAAATTGTTCTAAAAAGGAATAGGTAGTTCGAACTGATGGTGGATCAAGTACTATGGGCTGTGGAGCTGGAATTTTCCTAACCTCTCCATATGGTGATATAATGTACCAGGCTATATGTTTTGGGTTCAGGGCTTCTAACAGTGAGTCTGAATATGAAGCAGCCATAGCTGGTCTTAAAATAACTCTCCTATGTGGGGTTACGAGAGTCCGATTAATGAGCGATTCTCAATTACTCATCCACCATGCTCAAGGGCAGTCTGAAGCAAAGAAGGAACAGTTGATTAGATACTTGCTTATGATGAAAGAAGTGGCAGAAAACTTTAAAAATATTTGCTATGAGCATATTCCCAGATCGGAAAACACTTTGGCAGACTCTTTGGCAACTATAGCCTATTCAGAATCCTACCCATGGATTCTTGTACAAGAATATCCATCTGTACAGAAAGATCGAGAAAAAGAGGGTAAAAAAAATATGAGCATACTCGTTATTCAACCTAAAGGTTGGAGATATGCTCTTCTCCAATACATATCCAATGGAGCATTACCTCCGGATAAAGTTGTGGCAAAAAAGATCAAGTACAAGGCTCGTGGTTTCTTAATACTAAGAGAGGTTCTTTACAGGAAGTCTTTCAACATGTCTCTCATACGTTGTTTAGGGTTTGAAGAATCCAACATTGTATTATCTGAACTACATGATGGGGAAGCTTCTGCATACTATGGTTATAGGGCTTTGACCCGAAGAGTTTTGTTAGCAGGATACTACTTGCCAACCATAATGGAAGATGCTAAAGAAATGGTGAAAAATGTGATCATTGTCAAAAATATGGGAATGAAATTTATGTGCCAGCAGTACCTATGGAGTCCATATCTAAACTAATATCCTTTGCCAGATGGGGTATGGATCTAGTTGGGCCTCTTCCTATGGCATAAGATGGATGTAAAACAATCATAGTCGTCATTGACTATTTCTCTAAGTGGATAGAGGCAGCTCCTTTGGCTGGAACCACTTCGAAAGCAGTTATTATCAAATTTATCTTTCTAACATATGCTCTAGGTTTGGGGTTCCCAAGAAGATTACTACAGACAATGGGCCACAATTTGATAATAAAGACTGAAAGTCTTCTGTACCTCTAGAGGAATTCAACATTTTTTTTCTTCTCCTTTCCACCCTTGAGAAAATGGCCAGGTTAAGGTTGCAAATAGAACAATCTTGTTCGCATTAAAGAAGAATTTGGAAGGAGCTGCAGGAAAGTGGCCAAGTTAATTACAAGAAGTATTGTAGGCCTATCGAACTACTCATCGGGCTGTCACACAAGATTCTCTTTTTGCTTTGGTATATGGGATTGTTGCAATTACTCCTATAGAGGATACTTTACCATCACACATAGTCCAAAACTATTCCGAACAGGCTAATGATGTAGCAATTGGGAATCAGTTGGACTTGATTGAAGAAAAAGAAGGTTAAAGCACATCTGAGAACATCACACTACCAAGGCTTGATGAGGATCAGATTTGCTTCTAAAGTTAAAAAAGGGATTTTCAAATAGGGGACAAAATTTTAAGAAAAGTATTTTACACACTAAGGAGAAGCAGTTTGGTAAGCTGACTCTGAACTGGGAAGGCCCTTATGTGGTCTGTGAAAAGGTTAAACCAGGAACATAGAGGCTCTAAGATAAAAAAAAAATGGAGAGGTCTAAAGCATCCATGAATATTGAGAATCTCAGGTTATATCTAGAATAAAACTCTTTTGTAAATATTTACTTGTTAAATACCAATGTAAATATTAGGGGTCATACTCTTTCCTACCCTGGTGGCGCGGGGAGGTTTTAATGAGGTGTCCGGGTTTTTTAATAATATATGATGCCTTATTAAAAGTTTTGTGTGATTTTGTTTCAATTTGGATGTTAATTGCTTATTCAACACCCCAACTCTCAAGTTTTCTTGAGTTGATTAGATATGCATAACACTTGATCACAATTATTAAATGCATGTGACCGGAGATTTTGGATACTTTTGTTCAATACTTCTGAAATATTAGAGGCTATTTAAACACTGGCCATAGAAGATTTAAACAGAATATTAAACAAAAGGGAATGTGATAATTAAAACCTAATCGGACTCAAACCGATCACTAGTATAAAAAATGCATTGTCCATCCAAGGACTTCAGTATTTCAAAACAAAAAAGTACATAATATAGAATTATGGCTTGTTCTCTTCGGATTTTTCTTCACCACCACCTTTTTGGAACTTTTGAGTTCAGCATTTGAACTCTCACCCGTTCCTTGATCATTATTAGTAGATTATATTCCACTAGAATAGTTGTGCTTGTCATCATCTGCTAAGGTGTGGAATGAGATGTCATTGTAGTCTACATATTTCCACAAGGGACCAAGGGTCCTCTTAGGAAAGGTCTCATGGAACAATAGGACCAAATTAGACTTGATCCCATCATCCATCTTCTCTAGAGAATCTACTATTCCATTAGCATACTTTTTTATGCCTGCGGGTATGGCTTGAGCTTGTTGGTGTTCCAAGGCCTCTTTCTCTTTGATCTTCTCTTGGACAATATTCTCCAACTTAGTTTTGTCATCGGATAAAGTCTGGATAGTACTATCCTTAGTTTTCAATTGCTCCTTCAAAGTTGTGATGTCTTTTGAAGAAGAAGTCTCCAGGTTGGAGTATTTGGTTTGAAGCTCTTTGCTGGCCGCTTCAGACTTGAGCAGTTTGGCAGCTAACCATTCTTCTTCAATAAATTTATGCTTTGCTGAGCACTGAGAAGATCATTCGACAAGTTTTGCTTGTCTGTGGTTAAGGAATTGATGGCACAAGTTTGAGCCCTTACTTGTCTCTCCAGATCAAACACTGTTCGGATATAGCCTAAGAGGGCATGACTCAAAGTATCTTACTCCCCGGATATTGCATAGGTATCCCCATTATGAGTCACCACATTAGAAGAGTTGGGAGGACGGTAAGGCCCCACCAAGTCATCTTTCTCTAAGTTATTGAAATATATATTGATGTTTTGAAAGGAATCAATATATATATATCTCATCGTTACCATCACCAGCAACCTATCCAGAATGGAGGTCAGTTGCAATTTCTTCCTGCAAGGTAGGATCGGTAGGAGCTGGGGGAAGGACTTCAAGAAGGCGGAGGATTATCTTGGCTCCCATAGTGACTTTCTTTTTCTTGGTAGCTTTCTCATCATTGTTGGCCTTACGCTTTTTATCGTTCTTTGGAGTCTTTGGTGATTTGTCTAACCCATCAGCTTCCTTCACAGTCACTTCTACTGCTTCTAACAAAGAAACGTTAATACCTCATTGGTTCTCCAAACCGGTCCCTTCAGCATTCGTTTGATGTGGGTCTATTTTGGCCTTCTTCTTTGTCTTGTTCTTCATCTTACTAGGGGCTTGGCCCTGGAAGGCAGGTATAGTTTGACATCTTTGGACTCTGTCCTACTTAGGATCACATCTGCGGGGGGAGGTGTAGTTAACCCTTCCCATGAGAGATCTCTTCTTCATGTGGTGTTCCACATGTGAGACCTCACAAAGTTTCTAGATTTGAAGCAATTGTGAAAAGCATTGCCCAACTTCTCTGAGGCCCAAGCGTTCAGCTTGGCACAAGTATCCTATCCTGCCTCCAAATAATCCGAGAACTCCTTTGGAAGCACTGAAAATAATTATAAGTCAGTTCGAATTAAAAACTTAACACTGGAAAGATAAAAGAAGAAATAAAAGAAACTCATCAGTGCTCTTCCAGCGACTGGTTAAAAGACTTGGGTTTGAGTCAGCCTTGATCTTCTTGTCATTCTTCCAAGCCCCACTAATAAATAAGAACTGCGTTCTCCATGGTTTTTCAGACTCTAAGAGATCTCTCACTACCTTATAATCGTTCCCCATGTTGTAATGATAGAAGGGGATCTTATGGTTTTTACACAAGCTTGCCACAGCAGCAAACTGTTTCATCGGTAGTGGGATCTTAGACAACCTGGATGCCATGATACAGACCAGAAGAGTATACCAAGCGTTGGTGCTCATTTAGCTGGGGCACAACTTAATCAGATAGAAGTATCTGATTATCTCTGGGTCCAAAGGAAACCGGAGTCCCCAATTCAACACTTATGTGTAAACCACCACTTCATTCAGCTTGCAATCCATTGGGGTCTCTGGGGTGATCGGAATTCTTAATTTTATGGACTCTGAGATTCCCCACTTAGTGCAAATCCGACCCAGCTCAGCTGTGTGGGTATACACGTAGGAAATGTATTGAAGGGCCAGCAAGTACTTTACGCTGACCTTCTTAAAACATGGTCCCATTATACCTTCCAAGCTCTCCTGAAGAGCATCCGGATGAGACATACCCACATTGGTCTTTCCCTTCCGATCTGGAGCTGTATCTCCTGTTTGACCAGACGCCTCAGCCTCAAAAGGGGCTTCTTCTATACTATCGTCCATAGTTGCTTCCATCACTGTAGAAGGTTGTTCGGAGGGCTTTGCAGATGGCTGTTCGGATGGATTTTCATATGGTTGTGCAAATGAAAATTCGAATAATCTGGTTTCTGCTAGGGGTTGTTTCCCGGATGGTTTAGCTTGTGGCACAGATTTTATTGCCTATGAACTGGAGGGCTTTGAAGATGTGGGGTGGATTTCGACTTGGATTGACGCGTAACACTACGCGGAGTTAACTTATCTGGAGATTTTTCTATGTCAGACCCCATTACAATGAAAGGCGAAGGCTTTCTTACACTAGATACAACTTTCTCCTTAGGTAAAGGATTTTGGGACTCTTGAATAGAAGACCCGAATGGAAGAGGTGAAAGGTTTACTACAAATGGCAATTTCCTAACCTTGGAAGATTTTGAAAAAGATGAGCCTCGGTCTGTATTCAAATGTGGTTGATTACTTCTTTCACTAGGCGAAGCAGAAAGACCAGCAGCAATGCGTTCGTCTCTTGCTACTTTTTGTGCTCTCTCTAACTCAGATAAATTCAACCAACCTCCTTTTACTAAGGTGTTTCTGGCTGTGAACATATATGATTCAAGAACAAATTTGAAGAAGAACTAAGCTCTCTCTCTCTCTAAGAATGTTTGTGATTTTTGAAGACAATGAAACAGTAAGAAGGTTTTTATATAACAGTGAAAAAAGGGCAGTTACCTAGGAGAAGGTAAATCGGTTTTGAGCAATGATTAAAAACTGCAAGGTGTGAAAATTAAAGCCTAGGTAACATCTAGCCTAGTGGGTACGAGAATCTAGGAGAAAAACGGCTGGGAGGTCAAACTAAAGCTTGACACGTGTCCCAGGATTCAAGAAAAATTCTTAGAATTCTGAGATGAGAAATTAGTTCCGCCAAAATACGAGCAAGGTCACTCTTGAAGAAAAGGTTTTACAGTTCAAACAAAACATCAAATCAGAAAATGTTGGTATTAGTTTTTTTTGAGTTTTAGCTCTTCCAAAGATCCTTTGCAAGACCAAAAGGGGCTACTGATGAGTTCGGATATTTGATTTATTTTACCTTGACATTAGTCCGAAGGGAAATTCAGACTAAACCACTATAATGAAATTCCGAACATGGCAAATGTATTAAATGTTGACTAAACAAGTTGCTAGTCACTTTAAACCATATTACTAGTGGGTCCTTAAACTTGACCAGACTTCAAGATCTGACCCAATAAGCCCATGGGTCAGTAATTAAGTATAAATACCCCAACCACTTTCATTAATGAGGGTAATCAGAATTTATTACTAGTAGACAACTTAATTATCTCTCTACTCACCACATTAAACACTAAACACCACAAAATACCCAAAACACCGTTTAAACACTACGAGATTACCCTCAGGTAGAAATAAACCACATCAGTTCAGAATGGAATTCTACCAAGAAATATTTTAAGGCCTGTGCTTTAATTGCAATCATTGGCTCAAAATCAATATACAAATCCCCCAATTCAACCAATCATTTGGTTATTCTTCCCGGATATATCAGGCCTTTAAAGCATATTATTTAACGGAAAATATTTTTGTACAATGATAGAATGAGCTTGAAAATATGGTCTCATTTTTCGAGCAGCTGAGCATCCAACAAACTTTTACTAATATAATACACTGGTCTTGGGAGTTTTTCTTCTTCTTGAATTAAAACATCACTTACAACATATTCAAATACCGTTATATAAACATATAATCCCCCCCCTAAAAAAAATTGGGTTTGTCAAGATTTATGGCGATAAAATGTATTCCTTAATTTGATGAAATTCCTAAGAACATTCTTGTGTCCAATTAAAAGAATTTACTTGTCTTAATACTTGGAAAAAAAGAGACACAATTGTCCGATGAGCGAGATATAAATCTATTTAACGCTACTAGTTGTCCCGTTAATATTTGAACTTCTTTAATATTTCGAGGAGGTCATAGTATTTAAAGCTTTTAATTGTGTTGGGTCGGCTTCAATCCCGCGTTCACTGAATATATACCCAAAAAAAAATCATGATCGAACCCCGAACGTACACTTTTCTGGATTTAACTTTAGGTTGACCAGTTAGTAAATGGTTTCTTAAGATCATCAAAATGATTTTGAGACTTTTTACCAACTTTTCATCAATATATAGCTTAACATTGTTTTCCCAATATGTGCTTCAAAAGCTTTATTCACCAATCGTTGATAAGTTTCCCCCACATTAGTTTAACCCAAATGGCATTACTTTGTAGCTATGCAAACCCATTCCAGTAATAAACGAGGTACTCTCTTCATCCTATAGATTAATTTTAATTTGATTATATCCTGCATATTCATCCATAAAAGAAAGTAATTGATCCTTGATGTGGAATCTACTAATTGATCTATCCGAGGGACTTAGAGAGGATCTATTGGACAAGCTTTATTTAAGTCGGTAATATCTACATACATTCACCACTTACCAATTTTATTCTTGGCCAAAATGGGATTTTTTATCCACAACGGATATTAAGATTCTCGTATGTGCCCAACTCTGGATAAGTGATCCACCTCGGCCAATCTATGAACATTACCTTTTTTAGCAAAAAAAACTATGTTTTTTGTATGATTAGACGCACATTAATTTTGACTGCCAATCTATTACAAATTTCTTCAGAGGTCACACCGATCACGTCTATGGAACACCAAGCAAACATATCTAACTTGGTGGATAAAAATTGAATTACTTTCTCTCTTAAACTCGGAGATAATTCCGTACCATTTGTTAAAACTTTACCATTTGAATGTGTATGATCTTCGAACCTTTCATCGGGAACCAAAAGACCGGGGGTCTCCCTCGAATTATCAAAATGACTAGGTTCTGAGGAAGTCCCTGCTAATTTCTACCCATTTTGTGATTAATTCTTCCAAACTTGCTTAGATGACAAATCAATAAGATATCATTCCTTTGCAATTTTTTGACTACCGATAACTGTTCCAATATTATTTCTCACAACATATTTTAAGCACTGATGTACAATAGAGATGATCGCATGCATCTTGGATAACCAAGATCTTCCAAAAATAGCATTGTAAGATGTTGGTGGATCTACCATAATGAATAGTATGGTCATTTCTTTTTTAAACGGCCTTTAACCCAATTCCACTATGCTTTCAAATTCTTCGACGAATTATGTTGTCACTCCTGTAAAACCCATAATTGTCTGGTCCGATCGTCGGATTATAGGAGGTTTAACAATCTTTTTATAAGTGCTCATGAATAAAATATTGGCAGAGCTGCTCGTATCAGTCAAAACACTCTATACTTCGTCACCAGCTATCCCAGCTGCAATTACAACTACATCTTCATATGGTCCTACCCCATCTCTCATATCATTATCTTTGAAGCAAATTATAGGAGAATGATTCCGATATAGATACGTTGAAGCGCCTACTTCGAGCTGAGTAGTAAGATTAACTATATTTCTTTTCTGGGAGTTGTTCGATTTTTTTTGCATCCGTATCACCCCTAAAAATTGCCAAATATTAAAAAATGCACATAAATCACTAAACTTTCTCCTCATAATAAGTTCTTAGAAAATGCTAATAATGTTTCTTCCCTCATTTGGGTCCAAATACTCGGTAGAAATATCAAAAGAATCAATCTTCTCAGAAATATGAACGTAGTTTTTTCCTTTGAAGCTTCAGCAGTTTTCCTAACCATCAGATTCTTTAGACAATGCTTCTTTACAAAAGTAGTTAGCTTTTCATTTTCAATTAACGCTTGTTTTTATTTTTTTTAATACTACGCATTCATTCATATCATGTCCGACATATTCATGATATTTTTAATATCTACTGTTTCTATTCGCCCTCAGACTTTGTATCGGAAAAGGCTTCTGAAACTATACCCGACTCCAAGTTTTATCGAATATCGTTGCTACACACTCGGTTAACTCCGCAAAATGAGTTGGACGAATCCATTTATTTGACATTGGCCTAGTATTTTGATGTGCATTATATGCTTGTTGGTAAACTCTAAGCCTACAAGGAAACTGACTTGATACCTTAGACTGCGTATTTGTTCTAGGAAGCTGAGTTGCATTAAGAGATCTTTGGAACTGGTTTTGTTCCAACTAATCAAAATAACCTATTTTCGACACCTAAGTCTCCTCCACTAATACTGTTTTTTCAACTTGATCTAGCAAAACCCCAAATGTTATTGCTTGCCTTTCTACCACAATATCCTTCAATATTCCTAGTAGATGTCGCATACGAAAATCTGCCAACGCCACGGGGTCCTTGCAATATTTCATATCAGTTTTCACTTTGATAAAACGATTAGTATAATCTTTCAAACTTTCCCGAACGTTTTTCCTATAGTATATTATAGTGTCACCATTAGCTCGAAACTTTTTACTTCCTCCAAAATATTTTCGGAAAATATTCTAGAACATATCAAAAAAATTATATAACCCTGCGGAATTTGATTATACCACTTTGAAGCAACACCCTTGAATGTTTGTGAGAATTCCCTACAGAGTAATTTTTCATCATCATCAAAATTAATCATATTTTTTTTTAATTGTTCAATATTACTATCAAGATCCTAAGTTCTATCAAACTTTTCCGATTTTGAAATATCAAAATGCTTTGGTAGATTGCCAAAGAGTATTTTCTACGACAAATGAGAAGATCTCCAATTATGACCAGCCCTATAAACATTGGCCCTAGGACATTCATTTGTCATTGCGTAAAGACCTACCTCTAATGGAATCTTGCATTGGTTGCTCACTTGATACTCAAAATTGCGGTTCCCTGATAGATTTTGAACATGTGTAACCTGTTCTTTCTTAGCATGGTCATCGGACCCTTGTATCTTTTATTTTGAATCCTTAGTTCGATGATTCATTCGATACTCTCCCTTATGTTTCCTTGGATATTTATTTTTGGTACTCCCTTTCGGGGGAAGATTCACCCAAATCATAGAGTGAATAATCAGTGGATTCAGATGATTCATAATGATACCTAGGCTTCACTTTCCTCCTCGGAGAATAACGATTATGCCTTCGATATTTATCTTTCTTATTATTAATTTGACGGTTGTCATCGAACTCTTCTTTATCAATCACATTTTCCCTTTCAACCTCTGATCGGATTTTTTGAAGACCATCGCAGCGTCTCTCTCAGAATTTAACTTTTCAATTTCTTCTAAAAGTTATTTTATTCGAGCCACTAAGATAGACTCTTCTAATATCTCACCAACATATTGATCGTCATGTTGTTCCTCAATTTCCACATTATCTCTGATGAGGTTCCCCTCAAATTCGTTTTCGATCATCAATTCATTATTCACATCAAATTCTCCTCTAATTTCCATCACTAACTCTTTCAAAATTACAGTAAAGGTTTTGGAAAATGATTTCGGGTACCAAACCGTTTCCCACAGATGTCGTTGGTGATCGTTCCAGAAATATGTTAGAGAGAACTTGTGTATAAAACAATTTTTGGAGGACCAAGTACTTACTATTGATAGTTATAAAAAATTTAGAGAGAGAAGTTCCATAATTTAGAGAGGGAAATAACAAGCAATAATTCTATAATCATTCATCAGTCCCCCTTGAAGGGAATTATCACACCTCATGAGGATAATTACGATGATTTGAAGGTAATTATCACACCTCATGAGGATGCGCTAACGATCAGTGCCAACATTTCGGGAGTCATGGTAACAAGAATACTAATTGATAACGGTAGTTTGACGAACGTTATCTTTAAGTCAATTTACAAACAAGTTATGGGAGTTCCCCCTTACAAAACGACAGACAGACAACTGGTCAGTTACGACAGAAAGTCAACCAAATGCATAGGAGAGACTGAACTTCCGGTCACCGGGTACGGCAACAACAAAAAGATGGTCCACACCTTGTTTATGATTATGGAGTCCCCCAAATCGTACCATGTTATACTAGTAAGACCATGGCTTTATAAACTTAAGGCCACAACTTGCTCATTTAAGCAATACATCAAATACCCAATGGGAAATATAGTGGGACTAATAAGAGGCAACCAAAGATAGGTGGGGCAGTATTACATAATAATGTTGGACCCTTCCAATAAAACCAAATAGAAATTAATGAACTCTAGGGTATGGGGTCACCAATGATTGATCGATGGAAATAATTTAGAGTTGGACAACCCTAGAGAAAATGAGGAGGGAGATTATACTCCACTAGAAGAAGAAAGCGTAACGTTGGAAGAGGGCAAGGTTGTCAAGATAGGTAATGAACTTGAACAAAAATTTAAAAGTAGTCTGATAGCTTTGTTGAAGGAAAACGAGGATGTGTTTCCATGTGATGCTGAGAAAGTGACATGTGTAGACCCAAACGTTATCTCTCATTCATTAGGCATCGGTAGTAATGTTCAGCTAATGAGGTAAAAATGGCAATTTTTTCTCTACAAAAGTCAGAGTTAATACTGAAAGAGGTTGAAAAGTTAGTCAAACTGGATCATATCAGACAATCACAATATACAATTTTGATCGCCAACCCAGTGTTGGTAAAAAAAAAGGGCAATGGTGTATGTTCGTGGATTTCACAGATCTCAATCGAGCCTGCCCAAAGGATGCTTTCCCCTACCAAAAATTGACTAGCTGGTGGATGCTGCTTCTGGAAAAGAGTACCTGTCGTTCATGGACGCATATTCAGGGTATAATAAAAAATTTATGAACTCGTCGGATGAGGAGCACACTATTTTTTAGACTGAATGAGGCATCTACTACTACAAGGTCATGCCATTTAGACTCAAGAACGCTGGATCAACGTATCAGAGGCTCGCTAATAAGATTTTTGAAGAACAGTTGGGCAAGCATATGAAGGCCTACATTGATGTTATGATCATGTAGAGTGACTCGAAGGAGAAACAGCTTGAAGTCTTAAAAATAATCTTCCAGAAGCTGCGGAGGTATATATTGAAACTTAACCATCTTAAATGTTCTTTTGTTGTTCGTAGTGGAAAATTTTGGGGTTTTATTGTTAGTAAGAGGGGTATCAAGGCCGACCCATCTCAAGTGAAGACGATATTAGATATGAAACCTCCTATGAACATAAAATAGGTACAACATCTAACAGGACGGTTGGCTACCCTCTCCCATTTTATTTTTAGATCATCAGACAAAAGTCAGCCCTTTTTTAAAATCCTGAATGGGGCCAAAACATTTACCTGGACGAGTAAATATGACGAGGCCTTCCAAGAATTGAAAGAATACTTAACATAAATAGAAGTGCTAACGGAACCAAACCCAAGAGAGCACCTCTACCTATATTTTTCAGTATAAATTTATGCTGTGAGCGGGGTGCAGGTGTGAGCGACAACAAGAGTCCAAAAGTCGGGGTATTACTTCAGCAAAAGGCTAGTTTATATAGAAACCGGGTACCTTAACTTAGAAAAATTAGCCCTCAGTTTAGTCATCATATCTCAAAAAAATGCGCCCATACTTCCAGAGTCATACCATCGTTCTACGTACTTCATTCCCATTGTGTAGCGTACTCCAAAAGCGAGATGTATCTAGCACACTAACAAGGTGGTAAATTGAGCTTGGAGCGTACGACATAGAATATGATTCCAGGGTAGCAATAAAGGGCCAAGCAATAGCCAATTTTATCAACAAACTTGTTGGATGCCGGGGGTTGTATGAAGACTTTACAACGGTGGATAATAGAATTAGATGGTACATCAAATGAAACTAGGGGAGATGGAGTAGTTATCAAACGCCAACTGGAGAGTAGATAATACAAGCAATACGATTCGCTTTTAAGGTCATGAATAACGCAACTAAATATGAAGTAGTGCTGGCAGGACTCAAATTGGCTCATATATATGGGGCTCGACGGTTATTACTCCAGTCGGACTCTCACCTAGTAATGGGTCAGGCCACATGCTCATTCGAGGCCAAGAAGGCAAGTACTTAGGGGTACTTGGAATCTTTGAATAAATGGGAGATCAAGTTTGATAGCATAGAATATGAATAGATAATGTAGTCTGAAAACTCGGTGGTAGATTCACTACCTAAAGCCACAACTAAGGAAGAAACTTCTACCATCATTGTCTATGAGTCATCGACCGTCGTGATAGGAGCTGAAAAGATTAAAGTACATGCACTTACAACAACAATGGACTGGAAAGACGCATATATTGTATATCTTAAGCACCACACCCTTCCACCGAACAAAGCAGAAGTAAGATCGTTGGAGACCTGTGCATCCAGATATATGATTCTATATGACATACTATACAGAAATAGTGTCACACGACCGTTGATGCGTTGTGTAAGCAAAGAGGAAACATAAATAATACTTCAAGACATGCACGAGGGGGAGGCAAGTTCTCATTGTGGCTATAAGAGCTTGTTAATAAAATTTCTACTAGCAGGGAATTCTAGCCTAGGTTGGTCTCGGATGCTCAAGCTTTAGTCCAAAAATTCCATATTTTTTAACAAATTTTCCAACAAGCGGAATCTCCCAGTAAGCCAATGAGTATAGTGTCAAAGTCGTTCCTTTTTTATAAGTGGACAATAGATTTAGTAGGATCTCTCCCAATGGCTACGGATAAGCGACAGTTCCTCGTGGTAGCAGTTGACTACTTCTCTAAATGGGTGGAGGCCAAGGCTATGGCAAAAACGAGGTTCCAAGAAATATGTGACTTTCTACAAAGTCAGATCCTCTCAAAATTTGGAATTTCAATGATCTGCATGACTGACAACGGACCATAATTCTAGAATGAGGCAAGAGAGACATTCTGCCACATGTATGGGATCACTCAACACTTTTCCCCGCCGTGCTACCCCCAGACGAATGGACATGTCAAGGTGACAAATAGAACTATCTTCACATTAATAAAGAAGAAGCTAGGAGGATCAAAAGGGAAATGGTCAGACAAGTTAGCTGAGGTATTGTGGGCGTATCAGAATATACCTCGATCAGCAACAGAAGATACACCTTTCTCGCTAGTATATGGAATGGAAGCATTAGTACCGTTAGAAGTTATAATACCAAGTCATAGGGTGGCTAATTACTCGGAGGAGGTGAATGATCAAGAGCAACAATCATCAATTGATATGATAAAGGAGAGAATAGATCAAGAGAGGTTACGATCAAAGCATTTTAAAAGCTTAATGAGAAGCATATTTAAATCCAAACTTAAGCATCTAAGCTTTAATATAGGTGAATTAGTAATAAAAAGGTTTTCCACCGAGTGCATGACAGAAATGCAGGAAAGTTGGGTCCGAATTGGGATAGACCATACAAAATCGTTTCTAAAGGACATCATGAGGCCTACATACTGGAAGACATAGAAGGTAATGCAATGAAACACCCATGGAATGTAAATCATTTTAAAATGTATTATCATGCTACTTAAGAGCAGTTGTGAACTGTTTTCTCTTTCGGTGGCGTTTAAGGGTATTTAACGAGGCACGCTGTAAGTTAAAATTATTAATGAAGTCACCTCTCTTTTA
This sequence comes from Limnanthes douglasii subsp. nivea, assembly GCA_036936605.1. Taxonomy (NCBI): domain Eukaryota; kingdom Viridiplantae; phylum Streptophyta; class Magnoliopsida; order Brassicales; family Limnanthaceae; genus Limnanthes; species Limnanthes douglasii. The sequence goes on from JAUPFV010000001.1 coordinate 34,546,492, forward strand.
CCAAGTTTTGTGCGTACTACTTTATTCTTTGTTTTAGTATTAAAAACATAAGTCTCAAAAATTTATAATTATCTAACATAAAGGGGTATCACCAACTACAATAAAAGTGAAAGGGCTAAAATTGGTCACGCCTATTTGGCTACGTAACATGCCACACTGAGCCATGGTTAAGTACATTCAATAAAAGCAAAACATTGTGTATCAAAAGCCTCGAAGGCTATGCTAGGGGCTATACTGAGCCCGAGTTATATAGCTTAGTAAATCAAACTGACTAAAAATTCATAGTCTATGAGACCATGTTATGGGCCATACTAAGCCCAAGTCGATAAGACCTATAGAGCGAACAATATTATAAGAAATTCTTATAACCATGCAACAAGCAACAACATGCTTATTTAAATAATTATACCCCCCCCCCCTCCCTCCTAAATGATCTTTAATTATATTAAACGCAATAATATTAAAAGAGAAAAAATACAAAAGTCAGAATACATATTGAGTAAGAGAGATCAAAGTTCAAATAACAAAACGACTTTGAAGCACCATATCCCTTCGTGCAATGAGCAAGGTCAACAGAGAGAGTTTTTAAAGAGCCAAAGCACGGAGGCTTAGGCTGTGAAATCATCCATAATATTTGCATCCGTTGGGTTCATTCTATGATAGGAACGTGTCATCGAGTATGGTAATTCTGCAGGAAATACAAAGTCAGGAAATCAAAAGAAATCAAAATGCAATAATGACTTCATAATAAAAATCAACGCAAAACAATGTACCTCTACCGATAGTTCCAGCTGGCATTGCAAGAGATCTGACATGTTCATGCTATTTGACAAAGTTATTTCAGAATAATGCTTCAATTGTTGAAGCATCAAAATAGACGAATTAGGCATAATAACAAGGGGTCGGTCAGGTAAATCGGCTTGGGAGGCAGGATTCAAAGTACTTGGACCACCAGACACAATAGTGTTTGGAGGGTCAGATGTGAGGAGATGACCACAAGATTGACCGTCATTTTGACCCATCGATAAGGAAGCTAGATGAGGGGCGGTCATCTCTTTTAAATGATGGGTATCTGAGAGGGCTCGACTGTGGTTAGTGGAGTCTAGAGGAGGGATATGCTTTTTACTAATACCCACATAAGCGCCTCCAATTCCACATTTTTCAGAATCTGTATGTTCGTGCACAGATGAGGGGTCGCACTAACCACCATGGCCAAGTTATCCCGTCGGGTAAGGGATTGTTCCCCAACCCCATCATAACTATTGTTGACAGAGGCCTCGTTCTTCATAAGTAACATGTTTTTTTCTCACAAAGCCTCAAGTAGAAGGACAACTTTTCCCTATGCTCTCAACCTCTTTTCCTAGTGAATATATCATAACACAATCGATGGAATCGTGTTGTTCAGAGGCAGTAGCATTACCAATGGTATCAGATGCATATGTAGCGCTGACAGGGTGGACTAATCTTTATCTTTTTGGGTTTAGCTTTGTTTTTTCACCACCAAAGGCCATCTTCTTCCCAACAGCAGCATTGGCACCGGTCTTTATATCTTTGCGCCTCCTGGGGGATGATCCAATACGACACCCCTCAGATTATCAGCACACACCCTCTCTACTAAGATAGCCCCCGCGACTTCTGTGGTAACATGCTTCCCGGTGGAAGTAAGCATCACATCTCCATCCTTAGACATGACCGTCTCTAGAAAAGGCCACAAACCAGTTGTAATAAAATTAATGGACGTAAACAGACAATTTTTCCAAGGGGCTCACTTCCCAATCATCATACACCTTCTTCCAAAACTCTTGGTACTTTCTAGTGTTTGTACCTTCAACAAACAAAAGATAGAAGCATATCAACAATAATAAGAAAAGGCATTAATAAACATGGAAAATGAACAAATCAATCCAACCCTTATGTGTGCTCATACATCGCCTCTCTAATTGGAGATTATATTTGGGAACATGATGTTCCCGATTCTCGGAAACAAAAATAAAATAGTGTTTCCAATATTTATCAGAGTCTAACAGTATGAAAAATCTTGCTATAGGTGGATATATAGTAGAATGGGGTTTTTGGCAGCTTATATACATTAATACTAGAATTTAGGTCACTTATATTAATCTCTTTATTTAACAATTTCAAACTTAGTACAACACTAAGAAACAAGCGCCATCTATTGGCAATCAACTGTGTCGAGCATATTCGGATATAACTAGAAAACTCATATATCAATTTAGGTAAAGGTAATCGAAGCCCCTAATCGAATAGTGTGGTTTACAGACAAGTTTCCCCTTCTCTTGCATAATAGGGATGTTCGCCGGGGTTTGGGGAGCCTATTAATTACAGAGTCATGAAAGTTATATACTAATCTAAACCTAGAAATCCCTTTAGGGATCAGGTTTATATATATGTGTGAGAGGCGGTCGAAGTAACTATTTAAGAATTTTATGCCTTCCACCGTATCCGATGGTGGGGCACCGAGAAGCATTCTACGAGCAGTGTTAGAATTCTTCAAGGATCTTTTGCGAGTTATTTCTGGGGCACACAGAGAAGTTGATGTCAGAAGAATCAAAACCCATAATGCAAGATTCTAGGGTTTCTAGACGGAGGGTTGGGGAAACTAACGATGACAACATAAATGACAAAATAAGAAGAAATGACAGAAAATAAAAGCATTTAACGTTTACCTTCGATTGATATTTAGCGTTGGCAAACAAATAACTGGTGAACACTTGAACATGGAGAAGCATGTGCCTTTAAGGTTAACCTTAACAAAATAATAAGAAAGAAAAGAAAGGGTTCATATGGCCAATTTATTGGTAAAATCAATTTGTATCAATTGGGATAACTTACGGGTCACAGACTAAAGAGAAGAGGGAAGGACATATTGTTTCGATAAATTAGAGGAATATGAAGCGTCATTTATACAAACAAGCAACTAGGGACGGGGTTTTTCAGACATAGGATGGAATTCAGACATGTGGTAGAAAGAGACTGACACCAATGATAGCGTGTGTGACGATATAAAAAGAAAAAAGTTAAAACACTCACGTACAAACGGTGCACTTAATGAAAGAATACATACCTCGATTGGCATTGTAATTTTAATCCTTCTAAAAGGTAAATTTTTTACAACTTCTACCTTTTATAAGGACTATGGATGAGCCCTAATAAGGCATAACACTATCGTTAATGTATACACATCGGACACACCGAGGTACCCTCGATAATAAAGTAATAATCAAGGGGTACTACGTCAAGAGGAATCACAGTTGAATGATATTATATGAAGTAGATCCATACAACAAATTAATAGGAGATCGTGGGAACAGTGCGAAGACAAGGACAATAATAGAATAGCTAGGCGTCACTCGTATGAAAACTGGACTATCATCCGAGTGACAGCTGACTACCCCGACCACCGCTAAACAGTAATCCGTATAAAGGCTTGCCAGTACCTCAGATGCTGAATAATGGCTACAAAAGATAAGGCCACTAAGAGCATTAATATAGCATCACCCAACACGTGGAAATTAGGCATGGACTCACGACTAAGCCTAACAGAAAGTGGAGAATTATTAGGAGATAGTGAAGTAGTGTACTGTAAAATATATAATATAAATGAGAGAGGATCCTAAAATTATGTAAGGTTTTTTCTATCAAAGTAATAAGAGATTAACATGTTATTCTTCTATTTTCCATCCTTTATATCTATCACAAAAATCCATCACCACTTATGGCATACGATAGATACAATCACATTAAGATTTATCACCTCTGGGGTGTTATCAAAATAATTGCGATCGTCAAAGCAATTAGTCATACATACCCTCATAGTAATTTGAAAAGTTTAAAATCTTAAAATTTATTTATAAGACGTCACTTGCTTAACTCTCTGGATTCTTTTATGGTAGAATTTTACATCATAAGCGAGCCATGAACTTTCTCCCAAAAGCCTTTGAAATTCAATTGTCTTGACCCGGTATATTTTTTCAAAGTAGTATGCGAGCTTTCCGCCATATTAGACGGGTGATTATTAAAATACATGATCTTGTTAGTGTATGCATGAATAAACCTCTTTTTATATAGTATAATCCACAAGTCTAGGACATAATCAACCGTAATGAGTTTGATTATTTGAATTGCTTTAGTTAATCGAGAGAGGTCAGATTACAGAGAGAGAAAATCAAAGTACTCAAATGAGCTAACTCAAAAAGTCAATCTTTTTATTAGATATACCTTGGCCTTTATATAGAGGCGCAAAGACTTAGCTCAAAACTGAAACGGTTACAAAAAAAGGATAATTGTACATTAGTCCCTGACAAAAATACAAGACTTAGCTCTTACGATTAGTTTTGCATCAGTGAAAGAGCAGAAGAATATAGAGCGGCTGGATTAATAAGCAACGCTCCTCTTGGTTTATTTACGAAGACCATTTCTTACGGTAACTTCAATCCTTCCAAAAATCCTATTTTTCACCTTCCCCTCTTACAATATAAAGCCAGTTCTCAAAAACTTGAACACCTAAAGCACCTCGAACCTCACCCTCTCTTACCAGGTCATCATCTCAAAACAATCTTAAAGTGAGCAAATCTTCTCCAAAGAAATCCAAAGTGACTTCTTCTTCAACCAAAATTTTATATTCTCAACCTCCTCGAACTCCAAAAAGGAAAACTTTTATAGCAATGGGTGATGACACCGATGTTACCTCAGAAATTAATCTTGCTTCAAATCCATCATCATCTTCTCCTCCTCTATGGGAGATTGTTGAGACAACGACATCGTCCCAACAAAATCCCTCAAGTAATCCTCCTCGATTGGTGGATGAGGCATCTGAAGAAGAAGTCAATTCCAAATCTACTCACTCAAATAATGAGGCTGGTTCGGAAAAAGAAGCTTCAAATGGATCAGAAAATAATGCACAAGAAAAATTTTGCAGACCGAGGAAATAATGTTCTTATCACAATATCTGAAAAGGAGCGTGCATTTAATAGGTGAGAATTTGAGATCTCTCGATGCGAACTATATAGTGGCTCTAAAAATGTTTCATATACATACTACAAAGAAAGCCAAGCCAGTGATCTAAAGAATCAGTAAGGAATGGGAGACAACATTACGCTTCGTCTTCCCAAAAAATGAGAAACACCCCTAGATTGTAAAAAAGATGAACTGGTGGTCTACCCAGAGATCATCTATTGGGGTCTTTGATTTCCAGTGGACCCTATAATAGTGGTCTACCTCAAGGTTTTGAATTTGTGTCCAACCCAAGGGACACCAAATCAATGGTTCACGTTGCTTTCTGTAATCATAGCTTCCCGTTTGTCCAAAATTCTGATATGCATCGAGGATTTCATATCTCTAACCAAATTGTCAAAGGGACTCGTGCTTCCGTTATTTTATCTTACGTTGGACAATGATATAAAAATAATCGATGATCTCCTAGAAGCAGGAAAATTTTGGAAGCATAAATTCATCTTCATTTCATGACCATGGGAGAATGGTAGAGCTATATCTGAAGCCAACCCATCAAGATTTAACCTCGTTTGGAGGAGTAACGTAAGTCTTTTAATGTTAATTCTCTAGATTATAAATTTCAACTAATTATATCCTCATTTGTTATCAACTTCTATATTCTAAATAGAAATTTTGAGGCATTATGTAATTTGTCGAGAAAAAGTAAAGGAAACCTTTATTAAACTTGTTGCTTGGGCCGAAAAATAGTGCAATAATGATTTCCATACATCCTTCTAACCCATCAACTTCCTCAACAATCACCTATTCCCAATCACAATTGGAGCTTTTCCTCCTGAAAATTTGATGGAGCCATCCAATCTTAGACAAGCTATCAGAAGATTAGTCTACCCTGACTGAAAAGTGTTCTTACCCATTCGCAACAGATCGGACAGCCATCTCCCCCAAAAGAAGAAGGCAAAAAAGAATAAAAAGGAACCTAGCATATCTTGTGCTAGCCCTTCAACAGATCCAAATCCAAGAGGTTGAAAGAGGAAAGGGAAAGAAAACACTTTATCCACTATCGAAGAATGAGTAGAAGATGAACCTTCTTCAAAAAAGAAGAAAACCACTGCTCCTTCAAAAAAGAAAGGCACCGCTAAGACAAGTCCCCAAAAGAAAGGAAAAAAGAATGCTGCAGAAATTATGTCCAATGACAACGAAGTTATAGCTGTAGTGAATCAGCAAAGTCATCAAAAGGAAAATGAAGTAAATGCTGAAGATGCTACCAACCAGCAAAGGGAAACTATTATTGTGGAAGATGACAAAGGCGATGAACACTTCGATCCTTACAGTTTTATTAACTTTAACAAATTGCAAGAGCTTATTGGAGAACAAGAACCCATCATTTAAGAAATTCATGATCATCTGCATAATCTTGGTAGAAGGTCTGTACCTGATACCTCCAAAATTGCATCTCCTAAGGTTATTGTTCCCACAATCTCCTTAGCTCTTATTCCTCGACCTAGCCCAGTGATGTTTCCTCCCGAGGATCCATCCGAAGAAGTCCTAGCTGCTCTTCAACCTTTTACCGATCTCGACGCTGCAACAAAAAAACGTATTTAAGAAATCGAAGCCTCTAAAAACCAACTGAAACATATGGATAAAGAGATTGTTTGCTATAAAGGCATTGCTGAAGCTGAGAAAAAAATGAGGGATATATTTGGTGACCTCATCGGAGAGAAATTTCATGATTTCCAAATGGCAAGATCTGAATTTCTCAGAGTTTTTCTGCATGTCAATAAGTATCTTCGAGAAAAACATCAAATTGAGAGAGAAGATCCAACACTTTGCACTAGGAAGAAATAAATTAACTCGAGACTAAATATTTTGAAAAATTAGTTGCTCAAAAGAAAAAAAACTTGATGATCATCAGACTTCTCTTGTCAAAAGTGAAGCAGAAAAGAAATAATTAACCAATGAGAGTACCACCCTCAAAACTCAATTTGATAAAGAAAAGCAAATTTTTGTTACTATAGCTGAAGATGAGTGTCCAAAAGACATGTTGACAGCTATCAATAATGGCAAAGAACAAAAAGTCATCACACTCCTTCGAGAAATTCATGCCACATATTCTAGAATGGATCTTTTCAGCTTTTTTATTAAAATTCCCGTCGAATGGTGCCCTAGCAAAGCTTTCGATCCTATTCTAAGTTCATCATCTGAAGAGGAAGAGTCCAAAGAGAGCTCTTATGACCAATAATTTTACTATCTTTTGGTTTTTTGTACATATTGAATTAATATCATCACTGTAAATTTTTGTACTCATCGAATTAATTTGAATGATAAAGGTCTTTGTTTATGCTCCATTTCTTATTTTAAGTTATGTTCACATTCGATTGTTATTTATATTAGTTATTTGAGATACAAACATTACAAAAAGTGTCTAATAAACGTAACACTTCGAATCATCATAGAGTGTTTAATGAACGTAACACTTCGAACATCATAAAGTGTTTAATGAACGCAACACTTCGAACATCATAAAGTGTTTAATGAACGTGACACTTCGAACATCATAGAGTGTTTAATGAATGTAACACTTCGAACATGGTTGTTTCTTTGAAAAGTGTATTCAACACTTCAGAATATTCTACTATTGGTCAACCTCAAAGATGATTAGTCTTTGACAGTTACCAAAATAATTTTAAATAAGCACTTGTAAACAACCATTGCCCAAAAAAATCATTTTATTGATAACTTTGAATATGTACATAACGCCTCGTTGAAAACCTCCATGGGCTAACAGGGTATGAAAGAGTGCGCTAATCAATCACAGAAAACAATTTCAAAGTACAACACAGTCATTCCCAGTACACTTTTAGATGTTTGTATAAGAACCCGACTTTATCCTTTCAATAACCATATAAGGTCCTTCCCAATTTGGGGTCATCTTACCAAGGCTCTTTTCTTTGGTGTGTAGGAATACCTTTCTCAAAACTTTATCACTTATCTTGAACTCTCTTCTTTTTACCCTCGAATTATATCTATTTCTCATAAATGTTTGATAATGAACTACATTTAAATGAGCTTCAACTCTTTTCTCATCAATCAAATCCAAACTCACTTTTTTAGCTTTGTCATTCATCTCTTTGGAATATTTAATTATACTAAAAGATGAAAAAGTAGATTCCACAAGACTAACAACATCACTTTCATACGCTAAAGCAAAAGGAGTGTCTTTAGTAGCCTCCACAGGAGTCGTTCAATAAGTCCAAAGTACCTCTTGTAAATAATTAGGCCACTTTCCTGCTGCTCCTGTTAAATTCTTTTTTAAACCTTCCAAAAAGATCTATTTGTTACTTCCACTTGTCCATTTGCTTGGGGATGAAAATGTTTCGAAAATATTGTTTGATTCCCTCCGAAGAATGGAACGAATCCATTTCTTTATTATTAAATTGAGGACCATTTTCTATAGTAATTCTTCGAGGCACTCCAAAATAAAAACAAATACTGTTTACAATGAATTTAATCACATCCTTAGATTTTGTTCCAGATAATGGCTCTGCTTCTTCCCACTTTGTAAAATAATCCACTACAAAAATTATCATTTTTCGTCCTCCAGAAGCCATTGGCAAAGGTCCCATTAAATCGAAGGACTTTCATATAACGAGGTACATGGATATTCTTCCTTGTATGCAACAGTTGCTAAGGAATCATCCACTATGTTTTTTCCTCGATTTATGTGTTCATCAACAACGTGCACAAATAAAAGCATCAAATTTCAAATCTCTGAAAGATACAAAATTAAGCGATAGTTTTTTGCTTCAGAAACTCCAGACACTTGATTTGCTACTAATTGAGAATTTGTTTCTAACCGCACTGAAGTTGCACCACACATCTTGGCGAGTCTCAATCCAGCTAAAGCGACTTTTTATTCAGCTTCGTTATTCGATGCGTAAAAACCAAAATATAATAGATTGAAGCATTTTTTCCATATGGGTTAATCAGTTGAACTCCAGCGTTGCATTCGAAAACACTAGAACCTCCATCAGTTCGAATAACCCACATCAAATTAACTGGCAAAGTATCCTTGTTATTCTCTTCATCTGATATGGTTGAATGAAATTGAACAAGAAAATCTACCAAAACTTGTGCTTTAATTGTTATTTGAGGGGAAAAAGTAATATCAAAATCCTCCAATTTCATTGACCACTTAGTCATTCTCCCTGAAATATCAGGACGTTGCAAAAACATTTTTAATAGAAATGAGGTTCGAACTTTGATAGTATGAGCTTAAAAATAAGGGCGCATTTTTCTAGCAGCCACCACCAATGCTAATGCCAACTTCTCAAGCTTCAAATACCTCTTTTCTGCTGCCACCAAACTTTTACTGACATAATACACCGGCTTTAAAATTCTTGAATCTTCACTTATCAATACTACACTAACTGCAAAATCTGATACTGCAATGTATAAAACGAGTTATTCTCCACTTCGAGGCTTAGATAATACTTATGATGATGATAATAAATACTTGATACTTGTAAATGCTACTTGACAATCCGAAGTCCACTCAAACTTCTTTGGTTCTCGCAACACTTGAAAGAAAGGGAAACATTTATCAGAGAATCTAGAAATAAATTTGTTAAGTGATGTTAACCTTCCTGTTAAAATTTGTACTTCTTTGATAGTTTGAGGTGATTTCATAGATACTACAGCTTTTAATTGTTCTGGATCAACTTCAATCCATTTTTCACTGATAACATAACCCAGAAATTTCCCTGATCAAACTCCAAAAGTACATTTTTCTGGATTTAATTTCAGCCTTATTGCCTTTAAATTTAGAAATGTCTCCTCTAAATATTCCAAGTGCGCATTGTCTGCTAATATTTTTACCACCATATCATCAATGTGTACCTCCATGTTTCTTCCGATCTAGGTAGCAAATTCTTTATTCATCAATCTTTGGTAAGTGACCCCTCTATTTTTCAATCGAATAGGCACTCTATAATAATGCAAGCCTCTATCAGTGATGAAAGTAGTACATTCTTGATCCTTTGGATCCATATGAATCTGATTATACCCTACAAAAGCATCCATAAAAATAAATATTTTGTTGTCAGTAAACGTAGAATTAGGGTCAGTAAGGTTCTTATTCGAAGTACTATTCCCTCAGAAAAAGTATATTCCTCTATTTCTTCACTTATTGTCAATGACCCTAAGGTTTCCCTTGGATCGTCAAACCTTTCCTCCAATTCGAGGTCAACTCACTGACTATTATTCATTCATTATATCACCACTGTTTGATCCTCGAATCTGAAGTGCAGTGCCATAGCATTCCCTGGCAACCTTTTGGTCGCTCCCAACGATCCCTACAAGGTCTCCGATGACATACTTGAAATATTGATGAACTGTTGATACAACGCCATACATCATTGACAACAAGGATCTTCCAAAAATGGTACTATTACTTGTCGGACAGTCCATCACCATGAAAAGCACTTAAACCTTCTTCTTAAGAGGTCCATTTCCCAAACTTACATCCCCCTCAAATTCTCATATTACACGTGCAGTCACTCCATTAAAACAAATAATAGTGCACTCTGACTAGGAAATATGATGAGGATTGCGCATTCTATCATAAGTAGTTTTGAAAATGACGTTTGCAGAACTCCCAGTATTTATCAATAAGCGTCGAATCTCAACGCCAGCAATTTCTACACCAATGACCACTGCATCCTCATGTGGCCTTGCAGTACCCCGTAAACCATCTTCATCAAAAAGGATAAAGGGAATGTCTTTATTTCCATACAAATGAGTAGACATTTTTCCCTCGATCTGAGTAGCCAAACTTACAATATGTATTAGAGTTATAAGTGTTACCAATCATAGAATCCCCCCCCCCCAAAAAAATGCCCAAAGACTCAAAATATTCACACAAACTTCGAACATGGTCTTTCTTTACTAGTTCTTCTACTGCCATCAAAATTAACCGATCTGGATCCATGTCCAAGTATTTTGAAGCAACATCCAAATCGTCAAACTTCGAATCCAGGATCATCAAGTTTTCAGCCTACGCCTCTGGATTGGTTGGTTGTGAAGTCGATGCTATGGAATTTTTCGATGCATTGCTCTGAGCTTTTACATAGGTCAATAACTTCCCATTTGCAATCAAGGTTTAAAACTTCCTTCTTCAAAGTGATGCAATCAGCATTATCATGTCCAATATCATTGTGATACCTACAAAATTTGTTGTTTCGCTCCTCCCTAAGCCTGCTGATTGGAATGGGCTTCCTGAAGTTTACATATCCTTTAGTTTTATCAAAGATTGCACTCACACTTCCAAACATATTTGCATATTATTCAGGCCTTAGCCATTCATTTGGCCTCAGTATATTGAATTGGTATAATGGAGTTTGATTTGAGTAACCTTAAGTTCGATGTGGTAAGTTGTTGTTCCTCGGACGGGCTTGCTGAGCAGAATTTAAAAATTGCCCCTGGTTATGGGGTGCATGCCCCGAATTCTATGGAATGTTAACCACTGTCCCTCGAACTCGGGTTGATTTCAACCTTAATTGGTCCTCAACTTGAGTCATTAAGGACCCAAAATTTAAGGTTCTTATTTTTGTTGTTTCATTAGCCAGATCTCCTGGCCTTAACCCTTGGTGAAAACCTGTCATCGCCACCACTTCTTCACAAAGCGCTTCGTGTAATCCTTCAACTTTTCTCCAACTGTTTGCTTGCATTGGATGATTGTATCCCCATTTCCCCGTATCTCCTTACTTCCGACAAACTGCTTCAAAAGGCAGTATACAAGTCTCTGATGTTTGAAATGGACTCCCTCGTAATTCGGTTATACCATTTTAAAGATGTTCCCTTAAAAGTCTGAGAAAAAACCTGACACACTAGCATGTTGTTGTCCTCAAAATTCATCATATAATTTTTGAATTGTTCGATGTGGTCGTCTGGATCCTGCATCCCATCGAACTTTTCAACTTTTGAAATGTCAAAACGCTTCAGAAGCATTATAGATCTAATCTCATTTGTCAACGAAGAATTCCTCTAATCAACACCTTGAACATACTGATCCTCAGTTCCCATTACTGCATACAAATTTTGATCATCCTGATTTTACTGATTCGACGTATGTCCTTCACACCAGTTAGACTCCCTCAAACATCGAGGTACACTATCTCTCCTATCTTTATGTTCTTTCTTAGATTTTTGAGGTTGATCCTTATCTTCTTTCGAAGAACCTCGATATATTTTAAAACCTAATCCATAGCTTTCAACCTCCTCATCACTATATGTGATATACCTTAGTTTATCTTTCTTTTATTTTCAAGAAAAATTACGCTCTTTTGGAGCTTCTCAACGCGCTTTTTTTTGTTTGCTTCTAACTTGACGATTGGTGCAAGATCGATGAGATTGACCACCAGCATCATTTTGGTCATTCATTTGCCTTACTTCTGATTTCAGCCTTGCCGACTGAATTTCTTTCTCTCGTTAATTGCATTTCTCATTCAGAGCATTTATCTTATCCAGAAGTTGATTCATTCACAACTCTATCTCACATTGAGTTTGGTGAATCAGAGTAGACCCTTCTTGTCTATCATTTGTCCTCTGTAAATCTTTTCAGTGTTTCGACAGCTGATCGAACCAACTGGTCATTTTCTAGATTCATTGCAAAGCTTTAAGATTGTTTTTCTACATCAATAAAATTCGAACTAGTAAAGTAGGCACCAATTGTTGATTGGTCCCCAACGTAGTCGCCAATTTAATGAGTTTGATTATTTAAATTGGTTTAGTTAATCAAGAGAGATTATATTATAGAGAGAGAAATAAATTATAGAAAGAGAAAATCAAATTAAGCCAATGAACTAACTCAAAAATCCAACCTATTTATTAGATTTTCCTTGGCCTTTATAGAGGCGCAATACTTAGCTCATAACTGAAACGGTTACAAAAAATAGGATAATTGTACATTAGTCTCTGAAAAAAAAATACAAGATTCTAATTTCCTCATATTTATTCTTCACATTTTAGTCCTTGAAGTCTTATTTCCTTATCATACTGCATTCTCGTGTTCTTTGAACATCGCCCACATGTTAACCGACCACTATTTTTAACCAACCTTGTTCTTTGACGGTGATTGTATACGTGACGAATATTGGACGCATTCTCTAGATTTGCCTTCTTGAAGGCACCAAATATTTGGCGTGGATTTGTTATATTCACCGCTAAAACGTTGAAAATCTCTTTTTCATATGGTATTAATTTAAACTATTACAAATTTACATGAACGTAGCCAATGGAAGTATGGTTGTGTTTGTCAGAAATGACACTTAAGGCCAACTTATCATCACCTTTAATCGGATTACCAACCAAATGAAAAGGACAATTGATTTTTTTACTACTGCACGTCTTCTGTTTACGATTAGACTTATTCATCGGAACTAAATATACCAAATCTCTTGCATTTCTAATCTACTCTAGGTGTTCTTTCTCGTTTTCCCGTTCCCTAAATGATATCTTAAGTGAGAACCTAAACGACTTGTATTTTTCTTTGACCAACTTTATCATCAACTCTAAGCTATACTCTTCGTGAGTAACAAAATGGTGAGTGTCGAGTCCATAACAGCTGATATGTCATATTAGATAACCTCGTGCAATGTATATCTAGTAGATGAATCAATCAAACCCGAAAACCGGATTACTTAAGGATATTTCACTATGCATAAGGCGAAAGAAGTGACATACGAGATATTTCCATGACGGATAGGTTCATCCGAGTGCATATGGTCGGCGGGCAGACAACCTTAGGCACCATGCAATTGGAACTTGGGTAAACATATCTACCATGAAAATAACATATGGGTGAACCAATGTGCCATAACAATGGCACCTACGTCACTTCTTCCGCCATCGTTTAGGTAGAAAATATTATTTTTCTTGATAGAATGATGGTGAAGAATACCACTTGGATGCTATCTCCTACCACTATATTTTGTGTTATGCAACTTCATAAAGTAAATAATGACATAAAACGTAAATTTATAGAGTTATATATAATTTTTAGTATTTTTTTTATGAATGACAATTTTGTAAATATTTAAAAAATCTGAACATGCAACTTCAAAAAATAGTTTTGGAGAAAATGTTATTTCCCCCATAAAATTTATTATTTCCTTCATCCAATTTATCTAAAAAAAATCTCAACACATGCTTTTAGTTTTTACCATTTATTTAACTTCAAATTTATTTATTTCATGTTGTTTTATCTTTATTTCCTGCAAACACATAATATCTTCATATTCAGCCCAATTTACATTCTAACATTCTCTTTTTTCATCTTTATTTCCTAAAAGCACCTAATTTTATCATATTCAACCCAACTATAGTCATAAACTTTTAAAATTAAAACCCAAATCCCAAAAAAAATAAAACTTAAATCAAACAATATTAAAATTAACGGAAGAAGCAAACAATGAATCAACGCCGGAAAATGTAACCCAAATTACTAACAATATTTATTAATCTTGAGTTGGTCTTAGATTCATTAAATCTCAAAACCCTGATTTCCAATAATTTGTAAGAAAATCATGAAATTGCAAGTGTGAAAAAAAAATTAATTTTGAGAGCTGGTCTTGGAATTAGGTGTTTTTCCCCCAAAAAAATCTACTTCTGATGGTTGGTCTCAGAATTAGGTATTACTTTTCTTCTAAAATAAAACACATAATTATGAGACCAGCCTTCCAAATTATGTGTTATTTTTCTGTAAAAAAATTATAAAAATATAGCATGATTTTTTATATAATAGAAGAAATAATGAAATGAAAAAATAACTTAAAATATGGAAAAAATAATATAAAAATTAGACGAATTAGCTTTTTCTAGTTTTGATTGTTTGGTTAGCGATTAAAAAAGGAGAAAAATACCCATAAATACCTTCTCAAGTATCTCACTACCAATTCGTACCTAAAAAATATAGTATTAAAAGGTACATAAGCTTTATTAGTGGACAAAAATACCCCTAAAATTATAGACTACTTTTGACTAGTGGAGAGAACCCGATACACATACCCCATAAGCCGATACACAAACACAATACCCAAACGAGCATCACCGTTACCGGAGAAACAACCCACCAACAGCTTTATCATCATCGGTGAAACAATCGACCAACAGCTTCATCGTCACCAGCGAAGCCAACGACCCCATTACAATTATCGGAATTTGTGTCTAGACCTGGAAATACAAGCACATATATTTTTTTCTAATTTTTTTTATAATAAAAAAAATAATGTAATCCAGTGCTCAAGTGTTGCCATTGATTATGTAGTACGGCGTTTACAGTTTGTCAAATGTTAATTACAGTGTTAGGTTGGTTAGTAGATGTTTAGGTTCAAGCGTTTGTCGGTTTAACCAAGAATTAAGTTTGTCATAGACTAGGCTCACGGTGTTTGTGTGTGTTGCTTGGTTTCAACTCTGATTTGCTTATATCTAACATGGATGATGTAAGTCATTGTTGTGGTTGGTTTTGACTCCGATTTGTCATGCTAGATTGGTTTTATTGTGTATTTAATTCACTTGTTGTAGCTTTTTCTGGTGTGGTTGGTTGTGCGGAAGTTGGAATCTTGTTTTTAGAACTGTAGGTAGAGGATGCTAGATTAGTTTTTAGAACATTGATGATTATGCTAGATTGGTTTTGCTATGCTAGATTGTGAATAAATGCTAGATTAGTTTTAAAATATTTTTAGATAAAACCATAGATGATAATGTTATATTGGTTTTTCATGTTAGATTGTGAGTAAATGCTAGATTAGTTTTAAAATATTGCTAGATTAGTCTATAGATAATAATGCTAGATTGGTTTTTAACATGCTAGATTATGAGTAAATGTTAGATTAGTTTTAAAATATTGTTAGATTAGTCCATAAATGATAATACTAGATTGGTTTTTCCCTGTTAGATTATAAGTAAAATAGGTCATGCTAGATTACTTTTCACATGCTAGATTGGTTTTGCATTTTTGATTTGTGTGTAAAAAAGTTCGTGCTAAATTGGTCTTGCATTTACGATTTGTGAGTAAAATCGGTCATGCTAGATTGGTTTTGTCATGCTAGATTGGTTTTGTCATGCTAGATTGGTTTTGTCATGCTATATTATGAGTAAACTAAGTCATCGTAGATTATTTTTATCATGATAGATTGGTTCTGCATTTGCGATTTGTGAGTAAAAAGGTCATGCTAGATTGGTTGTGCATTTGCGATTTGTGAGTATAATAGGTCATGCTAGATTGGTCTTGCATTTGCTATGTGTGAGTAAAATAGGTCATGCTAGATTGGTTTTGCCATGCTAGATTGTAAGTAAATGTTAGATTAGTTTTAAAACATTGTTATATAAGACCATAGATGATAATTCTAGATTGGTTTTGTCACGCTAGATTTTGAGTAAAATAGGTCATGTTAGATAGTATCTTGTATGTTGGTAAGATTTTTTAAAGTGAAAATGCATTGGATAGATGTGGTAGTCCTTTATTTATCAGAAGAATTTGTGATACTCTTGCATGTATCATGTATTAATAATTACATGTAATTGCTTCATCATTTTTCAGGTTGGGGACTTTCCTGAACGAGACCCCTTTGAAGACGGTGAAATATAAAGTATTTATAAAAGGTCATTGTTGGTGTGGATAAAATTAGCCTGAGGGTAGGCTGGTAATTTCAAGTGGAGTTTCAAAACGGAGTAAGGGTGTTTCAGGGTGGTGTGAAGGTGTTTCAAGGTGGAGAGAGAATTGAGCAGCTTGGCAGCAGTCAATTTTTGTTACCCATAGTTAATGCTGGTGGTTGGGTACTTATAGTGTGATATTTGGGCCCTTATGGGCTTTCGGGTCATGTTTAATGGACCTGGGTCATGTTTAAAGACCCATGAGTTTTAAGCAGATGGACAGGTAGCTTAGTCAGATAGTGTTTAGGTTTTTTAGTACTTTAGTCATAGTTCGAACTGCCTTAGGCTTACAGTGTTCGAAGTCATCTGCCCGGCTCAAAAGTCCTGTCCGAATTAAGTTCTTGGAGCCTGTCCGGTTTACGGAGAGATTTACTTTGGGTTGCCCTTCCGGGGAGCACTTCGAATTGGGACTCATCAGGAGCCCCTTTTTTAGGTATTTGAACAAGTGTCCTTGTCAAAGAACTGAAAAACAGTCCGATTTAGGAAGTGGTTTTTCAATTCGAAGAGAGTTGAGGACGGACCTGGACAGACCAATCGTTACGAATTCTAAACGGTTCTTGTCAGAGTTAGTGGGACACGTGTCACTCTCTGGTTGGTCACTTTAGCCGTTTTCTCACCTCGAAAGTTGCACCACTTTTTCGAACAGGTTACCTCTTTTAAATGCCATAAATGACATCAGCGCCGTCTTTTAATCATTGCCCAACTTTTCGGATTCTCCTAGGAATCAACCCCTTTTTTCACATTTACTATAAATTCTATTCACCTTTCACAGTCTCACTATCTCTTTCACTCTGCCATTTTACCCAAAGCTTTATCTCTCTAAAACTTCAAAATTTCCTTAGCTGTTTATGTTCACAGCAAGAACAGCACTGATCAAGGGCGGCTGGCTTAACCTCTCAGAATTGGAGAAAGCTCAAAGAGTTGAAAAAGAAAAAAGACTTGCAGCAGGGCTTCCAGCGTCGCCTGTCGAGAAACCAGCCCCTTCAATCGAAGAATCTGACAGAGGTTCATCTTCTTCTAAAGGTACAAAACCTAGAAAACTCTTTCAATCAACACTCTCCCCCATAGTATCTGGCTCTTCAGTTCAAGAGTCGATCCCTATTGTTGAACCGGGGGTCACTGCCACAAGTGTTAGGAAAAAATCCTCTTTCATTGCTATGGGGTCTGACTCCGACCATTCCCCGGATAAACTAATCATGAAAAGGCCAAGTAGGTTGGTTAAAGGACTTTCTTCCAAAAATACTAGCGAATCAGGGTCCGGGGCAACTATTAGGACTCTCCGGGAAAGGCCGGCCGGTCCGGGGGCTAGCAGTCCTCTACCTCCCAAAGAAACTTCAACCTCAGAAACTCAAACTGAGGTGATAAGTCGAAAATATTCAGAGAGTCAACCGTCCGGAGGATCAGTTATGCCAAGCTTTAACCCTCCCCGGGCGGTTTCTACAGAAGCTCCCCCAACAATAATGGAGGAGAGGATGGAGGACTCCACCGAGGAGGTTAGATTTGAGTCTGAGTCCTCCGGACAAGCTGAAACTGCTAGAGTTGCTATCAAGAAAGGCAAAGAAGACTTATATCTGAGGCATCCGGACCTGCCGGAGAGCCTCGAAGGGAGAGTAGAGCCATGTTTTCATAAGGTCGAGCTCAAATATCTTTCATCTCTGTTAAAGACCAAGTATGCGTTCATCCATACTAAAGATCTGGGACAACTGCGTACTAAGTGGGGGATCCCTGAGAATGTAAAGATTCGAATTCCCATCGATCCAGAGACCCCGATAGATTGCAAAAGAAATGAGATAGTCTTCTTTACGGAGCTATTCAATTGGGGACTTAGGTTCCCACTGGACCCGGAGATAGTGCGCTATTTTCACTTGGTCAAGCTATGTCCAACACAGCTAAGCCCTAATGGTTGGTACACCTTGATGTCATGTATTATGGCGTCTAGGTTATCTGTAATTCCTCTTCCTATGGAAGAGTTTGCAGTTGTGGCTAGTTTGTGCAAGCATCATCAGTTCCCTTTTTATCATTTCAACATGGGGAACGATCTTAAAGCTGTTGATGATCTCCTGGAATCGGAGAGTAAATGGAGGAGCCAGTTCTTGTTTGTCAGTGGCTTATGGGAAAATGGCAAGAAAATCAAAGCTGGGGAGAATCCTAGCCTACTTCGAAGTAGATGGAGGAGCGATCGTAAGTTTTTACTTTAAGTTTATGTTCGAATCTCTCTTTCCTTTAAGTTTATACTAATCAGTTTTTATTTTGTTTTATCAGAGCTGCCAAAGGAGTTCGGGGACTATCTGAAGGCCGGACAGGTCACCTGTGGCAAAATCAACGCTTGGGCCGCAGAGAACTGGGAGAACCGGTTTCATAAAGCCTTCACTCCTGGGAACCTAGCGAGGTCTCACCTGTGGAACACCACAGGTCGAAGAGACTTAACCTGGGAGGAGTTCTCCACCCCACCTGATGAAGACATCGTACTGAGAAGGTCTCATGAACTGGATGGGACCCTCTTCCTTCCTGCCCGGGCCAAAGCCCCAAGTAAAATGAAGGGCAAGAAGAAGAAAGGCAGGAAAGCGGTAGAGGATGCTGAGAAAGAGGCCCCAACAGACTCAGAGGTGCCAGCCCATGCTCAAGTTGATGCAAACCTTCTACAAGTGGTAGAACAGGAGAGCGAGAAACAAGGAGTGAATCCCCCAAAACCTTCAAGGGCTTCCAAACGGGCTCGTAAGCAAGCAAGTGACAGTGCTGACAGGGAAGTCAAAAAGAAAAAGACTTCCCAAGGAGAAGAGCCCGCTCTCCGGGATCCAGAGCCCACTTTCCCAACCGACCCGACGTTGGCCGAAGAGATCCCAGGGAATCTTAATGAAGGGATTCCAAGGGAATTCCATACTGACGAGATTGAAAGGGGAGAGATTAACATGGATGAAGTGGACGTCACCGGTCTGGGTGCTCTAGGTGATTACTTCCTTGGCCTGTCCAGAGATGAGTTCGCAGGGCCATATGTTCCCCCAAGTAGCTCCAACACAGTAAACTTCAATGGTAGGACTTTTATGGTTTCCAGTGAGAGGGATGTTATAGCCCATTCTCTCCTTAGCAACGTGCAGCCAGTACTTACTTTGGAAAGGCAAGTCCGGAGTCAGACAGAGACTATCAAAGACCTCAAGTCTGAGAAAGAGAAGCTGTCCGATGACCTCCAGACTGCTGCTACTAAGGTTGACTTGCTTAAGGAGGCGAATGAACAGCTAAAGAAGAATCAAAATGAAAGCAACACAAAAGTTGCTTCTTTGGAAGAGACCATAAAGGATCTCCGGGCTAAACTGTCCGGACTGGAGAAGGACCTGACAGCCTCAAGAGGAGAAACTGCAGCAAAGGAGAAGCTTGTTACCAACCTGACCACTGACAAAATTGCTTTAGAGAATGCAGTGACTCAGGCTGTTGATGAGAAAGCTGCTTTGGTGAGGGATCAAGAGGCCATGATCAAGGCCAAAATTAATGCTTATGCCAGGGAGATGATACGGAGTGAAGAATTAATGATTGAAAAAGTGAAGTCTGATATGGTCCTCCTGTTTCACGAGAAATTCCCGAAGAGGAGACTAGGGGAATTATGGCGCTATGTGGATGACGATGATCTCCCATACTGGACCATGGTTGATGAAGGGTACACTGATGTATCCTCGTCTGGTGATGAAGAGGAAACCGGAGAGAGCCCAGGTGAGGAAGAGATTGACCCCAAGGGTAAGAAGATTGTCGAGGAGAAGAGCGACATCAAGAGCAAGAAAACAGATGAGGGTGAGCCATCTTCAAAGGCTCCACCTTAATTTATAATTTGTTTTGTTTATCTTTTGCTTGAACCAAAGTCCTTGGAAGGCCAAGGCACTTTTTGTGATGGTGTCCGTATTATTCTGACAGATTTTTGTACTGTGTCCAAACTTGTTCAAAAAGTCCTTGGAAGGCCAAGGCAATTTTAAGTTGTTGAATGAACGTTTTTATTTTGCTCAACCATCTTCTTCTTTTATTATTTGTCTCACTTCAGATAGCTAGAATTTAAGTAGCTTTGAGTTATTGTATTGTGAGAGTGTTTAGTTTCTCTGGCCGGAATTTAAGTAGCCCTTAGACCTTTCAGTCCGGGTAGTATGACAAGCAACAGAATTTTGCAAAAACTTAGAAAATTATTGAAGAAGGCATCAAATTTTATTGAGTGCTCTCCGTGGTGCCGAAGAGAGGAAGTGGTATGCCCCCAAATATTTACATGGATGTTTAAACAAGTAAATATTTACATAAACTTTATTCCAAGTACATTCGAAGGTGTTCAATATTCCAAGGGTGAGTTAAAACCCTGCCATCTTTGTCTTCCAACCAGTATGTCCGAGGCTTGATTCTTTCAACCACAGTATACGGACCCTCCCAAGTTGGGGCCAGCTTTCCGAAGAGCTTTTCCTTAGTATGCAAGAAAACTTTCCTTAATACTTTGTCTCCTGGTTGAAAATCCCTTCTTTTAACTTTAGAAGCAAACCTGCTTCTCATCAAGCCCTGATAGTGTGCCATTCTAAGATGAGCTTTTACTCGCCTTTCTTCAATTAAATCAAGTTGATTTCTAATTGCCATCTCATTAGCCTGTCCGGAGAAGTTGTGGACTCGAAAGGAGGGGAGTGTCTTCTCTATGGGGGCTACTGCATCCATTCCATAGACCAAGGCAAAAGGCGATTCTTGTGTTGCAGCCCCAGGTGTTGTCCGGTAGGCCCACAAGACTTCTTGTAGATAACTAGGCCACTTCCCAGCAGCCCCTTCCAAATTTTTCTTTAAACCGGACAGTATCGTTCTATTAGCCACCTCAACTTGCCCATTGGCCTGTGGGTGGAAAGGTGAAGAAAAACAGTGCTGAATACCCCTTGAGGCACAGAAGCTTTCCATTTCTCTGTTGTCAAACTGTGGCCCATTGTCTGTTGTTATTTTCTGGGGGACACCAAACCTGCAACATATGTTGGATAGAATGAACTTTATAACAGCTTTTGATGTTGTCCCTGCCAAGGGGGCTTCTTCTATCCACTTCGAGAAGTAGTCAATGGCTACAATTATGGTTTTACGCCCTCCGGACGCCACAGGGAGAGGCCCAACTAAGTCCAATCCCCATCGAGCAAAAGGGATGGGCTCAGAAATTGATTCCAAAGGAATGGCTGGTACATGAATTTCATTGATGTACCTCTGGCATGGGTCACACCTCCTTACCAGCTCCTTAGCATCTTTCATAATTAATGGCCAATAATATCCGGAGAGAAGCACTCTTCTTGTTAAAGCTCTAAATCCACAATGGGCTGATCCCTCACCATCATGCAATTCGGAGAGAACCATTTGTGACTCATGATCCCCTAAACAGCGTAGGAGAGGTTTGCTATAGGACTTTTTGTACAAGACTTCTCTAATCATAATGAAACCACGAGCCCTGTGTTTCAACGTTCTGGCTTGTGATTTATCCAAGGGCACGATGCCATCGGACAGATATTGCATAAGAGGAGACCTCCAATCTTGAGGCCGGTTTACTTGTATTTCAAAGACTTCCTCTTTTTCACCTTTATCAGGTTGAATAGAAGGGCTTTCGAGCACATGGATCCATGGATAAGACTCCGTATATGCTATCGTTGCCAATGAGTCTGCTAGCTCATTCTCTGCCCGGGGAATGTGCTCATAGACAACAGCTTTAAATTTCAATGCCTCATTTTTCAAGAGGAGTAAATACTTGACCAATTGTTCCTTTCTAGCTTCTGATAGGCCCAAGGCATGGTGGACTAGTAACTGGGAATCACTTAGTAGCTTGACCCTTTTAGCTCCACAAATGTAGGCCAATTTCAACCCAGCTATAGCTACTTCGTATTCGGACTCATTATTGGATGCCCTGAAAGCAAAACAAATAGTCTGGAACATGCTGTCCCCATAGGGGGAAGTGAGACATATTCCTGCCCCGGATCCTATGGTACTGGATCCTCCGTCTGTTCGGACAATCCACACTTTTTTGTCTTTTGAATCAGCAGGCTGTTCTGAATCCCTATCAGAATGGAATTCGACCAGAAAGTCAGCCACAGCTTGAGCTTTTACTGCTGTCCGAGGAGCAAAGTCTATGTCGAAGTCCCCCAACTCTACTGACCACTTTGTCATTCTGCTTGAAATGTCTGCTTTTTGAAGGACATTCTTTAAAGGGAAAGATGTCCGGACAACGATAGGATGAGCCTGAAAGTAAGGCCTCATCTTCCTTGCAGCTATCACCAAGGCCAAGGCTAGTTTTTCAAGTTTCAAGTAACGCCTCTCAGCATCAATCAAGCTTTTGCTGATGTAGTACAATGGGTGAGGATGCCCATCAACCTCCCTTACTAACACAGCACTGATGGCACAACTTGAAACAGCCAGATATACAAAGAGAGTCTCCCCATCGATTGGCTTGAACAAAGTCTTGGGAGAGGACAGATGCTTCTTGATTTCGTTGAATGCCTCATCACACTGTGGTGTCCACTCAAACCCTTTGGCACCCTTCAAGGTTTGAAAGAATGGAGCACATCTGTCCGAAGACCTGGAGATGAATCTGTTCAAGGCAGCCAATCTCCCCATTAATTGCTGCACTTCTTTAATGTTTCGAGGAGGCTCCATTTAGAACAAAGCATTGAGTTGGTCCGGGTCGGGCTGTATTCTATGCTCACTTATGATATACCCTAAGAACTTCCCGGACTGCACTCCGAACACACACTTTTCAGGGTTTAATTTTAAATTCACTTTGGCCAAGTTGGCAAAAGTCTCTTGGAGGTCGGACAAGTGCAACTGCTCATCCACACTTTTCACCATCATATCGTCAATGTAAACCTCCATATTCCTTCCAATTTGATCAGCAAATGCCTTATTGACTAACCTTTGATAAGTAGCCCCAGCATTTTTCAAGCCAAAGGGCATCACCTTGTAACAGTGTAAACCTCTATCAGTGACAAACATGGTATGCTTTTGATCTTTTGGATCCACTTGGATCTGATTGTACCCGGAGAAGGCATCCATGAAGGAGAGTAGCTTGTTTCCAGATGTAGAGTCCACTAATTGATCTATCCGGGGGACCGGATACAAGTCTTTTGGGCAGGCTCTATTTAGGTCTGTGAAGTCAATGCACATACGCTATTTACCATTCTTCTTTTTGACCAAGACAGGATTGGCAGTCCACAAAGGGTACTGAGATTCTTTAATGTGCCCCATCTTTGTGAGTCTATCAACCTCTTGTACAATGACATCAGCCTTTTCTTTTGAGAAAGCTCTCCTTTTTTGTACCACTGGTGCCACATCTCTCCGGACAGATAGGTGATGGGAAATCACCTCTGATGGAACTCCAGTAACATCAGCGTTGCACCAAGCAAAAACATGCTGATGGTCTTTCAAGAATTTCAACATTCCTTCTTTCAACATTGATGGCATTTTGGATCATATCTTGACATTTTTTCTTTCTTCCAAGCAGTGTGTTTCAACCTCCTCAACTGGAATCAACACTCCGTGGGTCTCTCTGGGGTCATCAATTTCACCCTCACCCCCAGAAAGGCCCTCAAACTGCTATTGGTCATTTATACGGACTGCCCCCAGCGTTCGTGGAGCCAAGGCAGTGGCATAGCATTCTCTTGCAACTTTTTGGCTGCTCCGGACAACCCCAACCTGCCCCTGAACAGCATATTTTAGACACTGAGAGCCAAGATCTCCCTAGAATAGCATTGTAGCAAGTGGGACAATCCACCACAATGAAGAGTATTCTGGCCGTTTTCTTGAAAGGGCCCCTGCCCAACAACACTTCTTCTTCAAACTCTCCGATCACATCGGCTGAGCTGCCCGTGAAGCCCACGATTGACCTGTCTGACTTTTGAATCACAGCTGGATTTTTCATTTTCTTGTAAGTGTCTAGGAAAAGGATATTGGCAGAGCTCCCAGTATCTACCAGAATTCGCCTTATCTCATTGTCCCCTATAGATGCTCCTATAACAACAGCATCCTCATTAGGGCCAGCAATGTCTCTCAAATCATCCCCATCAAAGACAATGAATGGGAATAAACTTGACGATTGATAAGAGGTCATGCCCCCTTCTAGCTGGGAAGCCAAATTATGAACATGCCTTTTTCTTGATGAAGTGGTAGGAGCCGTTACAGTGTCCCCTCCGAAAATTGTCAGTGACTCAAAGAATTTAATGAGCCCGGAGACCGATCTAGAACGCTCCTCTATAGCACCCACTCTGTTCCTTGTTGGATCAGGATCCAAGTATTCAGATCACACATCAAACCTTTCAACTATTACCATAGCCCCCTCCGGGGCAGCATTAACCGGACCAGCCCGGTGAGTGTTGTCAGGCCTGTTTCCTCCTCTCCTTTTAACGTGTGCACCCAATTTTCCCCTTTCGATCAAGTTTTGAACCTCTTGTTTCAATTCTATGCAATCATCAGTAGTATGGCCAATATCATTGTGGTATTGGCAAAAAGAATTGTTTCGATGTTCTCTAGGAGACTGCAAGGTTGCTGGTCTCCGGTAGTGTACTTCATCTTTTGTTTTATCGAAAATGGTTGCCACACTTTCTTTGAGTTCTGAAAACCACTCCGGTTGGACCCATGGCCCCCTTTTGTTTCTAGACTGTTGGCTTTGTGCAGGAGCAGCTGGTTGAGACTGAGCTTTTCCCCTTCCATGCCCCTGTCCGGTTTCTCTTGCTTTGTTTCCGGACTGGTTTTGATTTGGAGTTGGTGCCACTGGGGTGGATCTCACCTGTCTGTGCACCCTGGTCTTCTTTGTTTCATCAACATTTATTTGTTTGCCAACTTGGTTTAGCAATCCTCCCCAGGTTATGGCCTTCTTCCTGGTCACCGAATCGGCCAGGTTGCCTAGGTTCAAACCTTGTCTCAGGGATGCTATTGCCACCTGTTCAAAGCAATCAGCCAACCTGTTCTTTGTGTTTACAAAGAGACTTATGTACTCCTTTAACGATTCGTTTGGTTCCTGGGCACAATGGATTATGGTATCTCCATTACCCTTTAGCTCCTTACTCCCCACAAATTGCCTTCGAAAGGCCACCCAAAAAGTATCAAAGTCTCTGATACAACCCTGAGGCAGGCTGTTATACCACTTCAGAGCACTCCCCGTGAAGGATTGGGAGAATGCCCTACAGAGTAGTTTATCATCATCATCAAAGTTCATCATGAAGTTCTTGAATTGCTCGAGATGATTGTCCGGATCAGTACTGCCATCGTACTTCTCCATCTTGGTGCTGTCAAACCTCTTGGGGAGGTTTCCGGACAGTATTTTAGAGGACAATGGTGATTGCCTCCAATTCCTCCCACGACTGAACGCAGTATCCTCATTAGGAGTTGCAAAGATACCTGGCTCATCATGGAAGGCAAAAGGATCCATCAGCATCCGGTCTACATGCCTCCGGTTGTGAAATGACCATTTTCCAATATGCCTCTTCATTCTTCCATGGTGATCTCTTTTTCTGGAATACTTCTTAACTTGTTTTTGCTTTTTCCTGGTTCGTCCCTCATCACTGCTAGAGGACAAGGATTTTTCATTTCCCTCACTGTCCGAAGAGCTGTCCGAAGATTCTGAACTTGAATCAGAACTCTCCACAGGCTTGGACCGGTGAGACTTTTTAGAACTGGCATGTGTCTTTTTAGTGCTCACATGAGTTTTTGAAACCTCATGCTCTCGAGGGTTATCAGAGCGATGAGCAACTGACGCTTTGGATTTCTCCTTCATGCCCATCTTGGCCTTTTCAGCCCTCAGAGCTTCTATTTCAACCCTCAACCTGTCACGCTCTTGGACTGTATACTCATCGTTCTCTTCCACCACTTCAAGCAAAGCTGGTGGAAGCTCTGGGTTATCCGGATTCATTCGGACAGAATTTCTTTACTTGGTTTTGAATACTTGATTCAGGCACCTTCGTGCTCCCACTGTGGTCGCCAATTTGGTGTGGATAAAATTAGCCTGAGGGTAGGCTGGTAATTTCAAGTGGAGTTTCCAAAACGGAGTAAGGGTGTTTCAGGGTGGTGTGAAGGTGTTTCAAGGTGTTTCAAGGTGGAGAGAGAATTGAGCAGCTTGGCAGCAGTCAATTTTTGTTACCCATAGTTAATGCTGGTGGTTGGGTATTTATAGTGTGATATTTGGGCCCTTATGGGCTTTCGGGTCATGTTTAATGGACCCGGGTCATGTTTAAAGACCCATGAGTTTTAAGCAGATGGGCAGGTAGCTTAGTCAGATAGTGTTTAGGTTTTTTAGTACTTTAGTCATAGTTCGAACTGCCTTAGGCTTACAGTGTTCGAAGTCATCTGCCCGGTTCAAAAGTCCTGTCCGAATTAAGTTCTTGGAGCCTGTCCGGTTTACGGAGAGATTTACTTTGGGCTTCCCTTCCGGGGAGCACTTCGAATTGGGACTCATCAATTGTAGTTTGGTGGTTTCTAATTTTTCTTGAACAGTCGGAGATCATTCGTACAATATTTTTTATAATTATAAGTTTCCATGTATCTGACCTTAGTACTGTAATTTAATTTGTTTAACAATTGATGTCAATTGTGTTATAATGTCAAGAAAACAATTTTATTGCTACAAAAAAGGAACAACAATACATGTCTTAGGTAGTGTCTGGTAGTACTAAACTGCAACCAAGATTCACATAATCATACACTTCACAAAGCCCAAGTTTTTTCTTAAGTTCCAACATGAACCCATAGATTTTCTCTTGGTAAGCTCGAAACATTTTACTCACAAATCGCAAGACCAATCTAGCATCACATATTTTACTCCCAAATCTCAAATGCAAGACCAATCTAGCATGACCTATTTTACACACAAATCGCAAGACCAATCTAGCATGACATATTTTATTCACAAATCGCAAGACTAATCTAGCATCGTCTATTTAACTCACAAATCTCACATGCAAGACCAATCTAGCATCATCTATTTAACTCACAAATCTCACATGCAAGACCAATCTAGCATGACGTATTTTAGTCACAAATCGAATCATGTACATATGGCCAAGTACATAAACCTGAATTTTGCAATGCGATTTACTTGCAAATCTGTTTTACTCAAAAATCGTGAGTTCTATTTTACATATAAATCTCATGGAATATTTTACACATATATCGCATGATCTATTTTACATATAAATCTCACGATATATTTTACACATAAATCTCATGCCCTATTTTACACATCAATCACATGATCTATTTTACACATAAATTTCATGGCCTATTTTACACGTAAATATTATGACATATTTTACACATAAATCTCATATTCATCATTTTAAATCTACAATCTACACTAATCATGCATAAACGTAAGCTGATGGTATTTTACAGGACTAAGTCCAACCACACACTTCACAGACTTGATTTCTCCTTTTCTTTTTGATACAGGCTGACTAAGGAAATTAGTGCTTCAATTGTACCTAGTTGGATGAATTCCAAATACCTGAGGGTGAAAAGGAGCTTGAGGAGTATAAATCGGAAGAGTCTTATGATGAATGATGATTAAGGTGGTCGGTATGTTTTCTTATTTAAACCTACCAACCCTAAAATTATGCTGTATTTTTTGTTATGGTCGAGTTTCTGGACAATTTTAGGGCCATGTATGGTGTTATCTAATATTAAAAAAATTGTGATGTTAGTTATGGTTTACTTGCAAAGTGGGTGGTTAATTTTTCCAGTAACACAAAGCAATCGCAATAGTATTACAGTCACTATAATCGCGACCATAATTTATAAGAAAGCTAGTTTGTGTAAATATATTCGAAAAGTTGGATAGTAGCATGAAGCGCAATCTATTGTTTTTACTCACAATCTCTCATGATTACAGATTTGTACATAAATCGGACTCCAAATGTAAATGACAAAACCAATCTAGCATGACTTATTTTACTCAAATCTAGCATGACTTATTTTACTCACATCTAGCATGACATATTTTACTCACAAATCTCATAATCAATTTTACTCACAAATTGCATGACCTATTTTACTCACATCTAGCATGACCTATCATCTAGCATGACCTATCATCTAGCATGACATATTTTACTCACAAATCACATAACATATTTTACTCACAAACCAAGCTAGCATGTCTTTTTTTACCCACAAATCACAAAATGACAAAACCAATCAGGCATTACTTATTTTACTCAAATCTAGCATGGCTTATTTTTCTCACAAATTGCATGATCTATTTTGCACATAAATCTCATGACCCACATAAATCGCGTGATCTATTTTACACATAAATCTAATGACCTATTTTACACATAAATGTCATTACCTATTTTACACATAAATCTCATGTTCATCATTTTAAATCTACACAAAACCACATATTTTACCTATGCAATTGCATCCTCTAACTGCAACACTTAAAACTAGATTCAGGCTACTGGATAGTTGCATTCCAGTCACACAAAGCAATCGTAATAGTATGACATTCACTACAATCACAACCATAAAATTATAAGAAAACTAGTTTGTGATAATTCCCACTAATATACCAAATCGCTCGTATTTATAATTTAATCTAGGTGTTCTTCCTCTTTTTCTCGGTTCCCTAGATGATATCTTAAGTGAGAACCTAAACGACTTGTCTTTTTCTTTGACCCACTTTATCATCAACTCTAAGCTATACTCTTGGTGAGTAACAAATAGGTGAGTGTCGAGTCCATAACAGCTGATATTTCACATTGGATAACCTCCTACAATGCATATAAAGTAAATGAATCAATCAAACCCAAAAACCGGATTACTTAAGGAAATTTCGCTATGCATAAGGTGGAAGAAGTGACATAAGCACTATTCCCATAACGAACAGGTCCATTCGAGAGTCATCTAGTCGACGGGCAGACAACCTTAGGTACCATGCAAATAGCGCTTGGGTGAACTTATCTGCCATGAAAATGGCGTCTACGTGAACCTATCTGCCATGACACTGGCGCCTACGTCACTTCTTCCGCCATCGTCTTGGCGGAAAATGTTATTTTTCCACCAAGACGATGGCGAAGAACACCACTTGGACGTTGTCTCCTAGCGGAATCAAGTTATTTTTGGGTTTTTAAAAAATATTATATTTTAAGAAAACAGAAAGATAAAAAGGTGTATACCTCTTCCATGTCCATGCAGGTTTGTAGATGAACCGGTTCCGCTTCCATTTCGGCCATGATTTTTAAATTTTGCAAGGTTGGAAAAATGAGTTTTTATGAGATTTGATTTTGAGTTTTTATAATTTTAGTAAGTTTTAGGTAGTCAAATATTAGGTTTTACTAGATTTTGTGTTATGCAACTTCATGGGGTAAATAATGGCATAAAACATAAATAAATAAAGTTTTATAGAATTTTTTGGTGTTTTTTTATGAATGACAATTTTGTAAATATTAAAAAATCTGAACATGCAACTTAAGAGAATAGTTTTCATTTCTCCCGTAAAATTTATTATTTCCTTCATCCAGTTTTTTTAAAAAAATCTCATTACATGCTTTTATTTTTTTTACCATTCATTTAACTTCACATTTATATTTTTTAATATCATTTTATCTTTATTTCCTACAAGCACATAATATCTTCATATTCAACCCAATTTTCATTCCCACATTCTTTTCTCTTCATCTTTATTTCCTAAAAACACCTAATTTCTTCATATTCAACCCAACTATAGTCATAAGCTTCTAAAAGTAAAATCCAAAAAAAATCTAGATCAAACAATATTAAAATTAATGGAAGAAAAAACAATGAATCAACTCTGGAAAATATCACCAAACCTACTAACAAGAACTAAAATCTTAAGTTTAAGTCTGAGATTAAATCTCAAAACCCCAATTCTCAAAAAACTTTTTAAAAAATCGCGAAATTGTAGGTCTAAAAAAAACTAATTCTAAGAGTTGGTCTCAAAATTATATTTTTTTTTTAAAACAAGCATATAGATCTTATGGCCGGTCTCGAAATTTATATATTATTTTTTTATATAATAAAACACATAATTCTGAGACCACCTTCGGAATTAGGTGTTATTTTAAAAAAAAACGACTAGTTCTTTAAAAATAGGTGTTATTTTTCTGCAAAAAAATATTAAAAAATATTTAAATTTTTATAATAAAAATAATAATAAAATCACGAGTACACTTTTTTTATTAAAAAAATAATTCAATTTAAATTTAAAACCAGGCAAAAATTAATAAAATTATAAGAATATATATACATTTTTATAATAAATAATATAAACAAATAGGTAACGATTTAAAATAACCGTTTTGACTTTTGAATTTTATAAAAAAAAAATCTAAAATAAAACACATAATTCTAAGACCAACCTTCTAAATTAAACATTATTTTTCTGTGAGAAACGGAAAAATGGGTTTCTTCTCTCCCAAGAAACCCTATCTTGATTTCTAAGCTTCTTTCTTTCCTGCCATGAATTCTTCTTCAAAACAACGTTCTTCAGAAGAGTATCCTTCTCTTCCTGGATATGGAGATGCTGGCAGATCTACTCTTAACAAATCTTACGCCGATGTTCTTAAACCTGCATCCTCCAAGGCTGATCTCAGGCCTGAGTTTCGCAAGGAAATGTCTGACCATTACACTGTCCAATATGCGGATGATGTCAAGGAGTTCCTGATCTCCCAAACTACAACAACAATTATTGGTAAATTTAAAGATGGAATTCCAAAGAAAGTAGTGTTTGATGGTTTTCTTCATGCTTTCAAGTTTCAGGGTTGTTATAAGTACTCTGTCTATGATTCCAGGCATATTTTCATACAATTTCAGAGATCAGAAGATGTTAGTAGGATATGGTCGAAGAAATTTTGGAGTATAGAGGAGAAAGTAATGAGGATCATGCGTTGGGAACCAGATTTTGACAAGAGATATGAGAGCCCAAAAGCTTTGGTTTGGATTCGTTTGGAACGACTTCCTGAGTTTCTGTATAATGAGTCTATTATACATGATATATCATCCACTATTGGTCCAACTTTTAAGGTTATCATCCCTGATAACATAGCCAATATGAATGCTTGTTTCGCCCACGTTGAAGTCGATGTTTCGCTGAGATTAAAGTACAGAGTTTGGGTGGGTTTTGGCTCCAACAATGGATATTGGGTGAACTTAAGCTATAAGAATGTGCCTTCTTATTATACGTCTTGTTATCATTTAGGCCATAAAAATGAGGAATGCAAAAAGAATGGTGTGAAGAAGCAGCATGAGTCTGATTCTGTGAGACAAGAAAGGTCTGAGAATAAAGATAATGTTAAAGATTCTGGTGAGGCCAAGGGTCCTTCTGTTTCTGATAATGGAAATATGGCAGGGTCTAAGAATAATGATGTAACTAAGGTCTTAAGGAAGGGGTTGGAGTCTATTATCACCTCTAAAGATAAAGATGTCGAGTCTCAAATGGATGTGGCAAGTTCTGGAAAGGAAGTTTGTTCTTCCAAAAGGGATAAGGATGTTGTTGTTGATCAAGATCAGTTGGATGATAAGAAAGATTGTAATGGGCAGGGTGAAGAGTTGGAAATTATTGATGCTATAAAAAATCTAAACTGGGTTTCAACTCAGGGTATATCTCTTGAGTTTGTGACTAATGAAAAAGATGGTAGCATGACTGGCTGCAGCACGCCTGAGGATCAGATAGCAAACCAGTCCTCTCCTGTGTTTAAAGAAATCCTTCTTAACAAATTGAAAACTAACAGGAAAATTAAGAAGACAAATCATAAGATTATCAAGTCCTTACGTTTTAAGGACAATCATAAGCAATCTTATTCTGATAATGATAAGTCTAATTAGTTGGAACCTTCGTGGTATCAATAATAGTCCTACTATATTGAGGTTAAAGGACATGATTTCTTCTAATAAAGTTAATCTTCTTGTTTTACAGGAGCCTATGGTGAGAGTAGATATGATTTCTGTGATTGGTGATAAGCTGGGCTTCACTAGTTAAGTTGCGAATCTATCTAATAAAATTTGGTGCTTTTGGAGGGGGAGATCAGGGTTGGTTTGCTGGTGGATCATGATCAGTGTCTGCATTTAAATGTGAACGATAATAATACTGATATGGAGTTTCATCTGTCAGTTGTTTATGCCAAGTGCAGCAGACATGAGAGAAGGGCTCTTTGGAGTCTCCTTAACTCTTTTTCTGTGGATACGAAGGCTTGGATGGTTGTAGGTGACTTTAACATTATTTCATCCTCTGATGATCAAGTAGGCTGCACTTCCTTGTGTGTTAATAGCATGGAAGACTTTAATGACTGTATTGCTGAGTGTGCTCTGGAGGATGTTGGTTATGGGGGTTCAAGATTTACTTGGAACAGGGGTATGAGATGGAAGCGTTTGGATAGAGTTATGGTTAATAGCAAATGGAATGAGGTCTTTAATGATACCAGGGTTCTTCATTTGCTCAGAATTTTTAGGAAGGTTGGTAGTCACTTGGCTTGTGGAGGCTAAAGAAGGCTCACCAGTATTTCTTCCAACTGCCTTGGGGATATCTTCTTGGTCTGGGTTAGAAGGTTTAGCCACTGTTATTTTGCCTTTTAATTTGGAGACATCAAATTTAACTGACTGAACTTCTTCATCAGCCACTGTGATTCTTGGTGGGCGAGTTGTATTTTCTTGTGTTAAACCTTGAAGAGGAATGTCCGGAGTGAATCTGGGACTTCCTTGAGCAGTTATTGAAGGAGTAGCTGGTAAGTCTGACCCAGAGCCCTCGGCTTTCTGTAGTTGAGGATGAACATCAGCCTGAGGTTGGACAGAAGGACTTCGAATTTTTGAGGGAGAGCCTTTAGAACATTTGTGTTCCCTGGAATGTTTCTTATCCTTGTGATGCCCTTTTATTTTGGAAGAAGAGATTTTGTGATGCTTGTCTTCCCCATTAATTTGAGGCTGGTATTAAGGGTCGAACGGCTGAGATTAAGGGATTTAGTGAAGTTGTTAAAAGGAATGACAACAAAAGAATTTTCCGATGGAGGCCAGGTGTCGTTAAAAGTGGTGACATGGGGTTCAGGTGTAGGGTGGACGTAGGTGCCATCGGCTATTTTCTCTTCGAACTTTTGACTAATAAGCAGCCACTTTGGAATCCGACGGGTTTTTTTAGGGGCATAAGCTGTACTTTCTCTCTGTACAATTTTTTGACATAATTTTCCCTCTCTAAGAAGTGTGTCTAGAGATTGAAGTACAAAAGAGTTTTTATAGAGGAAAGTTGGGCTTCAAAAAAGGTTAAGGCCCAGGGACATATGGCTTGTTTGCCTAGGGGTGTAATGGGTAAAGTAGGTGTAAAAGATCTATGGGGAAGTGTGAAAGATCGTCTAAAAGATATTTGTCAAGAAAGAAGATGTGCCAAAGAATGCCAATCGATTTGTGATGTGACAAAAAATGTTTATTGGGATTACCAGAGTTTTCTTTTTGTGACGTCATTACTAAAGAAAAGGTGGGAAAACGTTTGGAATAGGTTAAAAGAGTTTTTGTGAAATTCGAAGGGACGTGTCTAAAAGTTCGAGGCAGCTTACTGTAAATTGGTCTTCGAAAGACATTTTGTCCAAGAGTTTTCCAGTTTTTGCAAACATTATTTTTTACAAAAGAATCTCTCTTGGACCAGTCATCAATCAGTGATTGACAATCACTACTTATTTACTCCTACATTACATACCATCCAAAACCAAGAGTATGGAGTAGTCAAATTATTCTTGTAAAACAAAAACAAAGTACATAATATATTTTGTCAATATATTTTGTCAACTGTTACGTCTATCGAGTTTAAATACTTTTATATTAGTTTTTCTGCGGCCAATATTTGCCCGAGTCCGCTCAGCAAATAAATAAAGTTTTATAGGCGGAGATGTTTTCCTTATATAGGTTAAAGATTCGCTGCTCCATTTTTCTAGTTTGAGCCAAACATGATATAGATTCTGATAAGAGTATCGGAGGCTTTGGAGAAGTCAAAGATAAGTGCACACTAAAGCATGAATAGTGCACACTCAATAATTTATTGAGTTATGAAACACCAGTGTCGTTGATTCCTCGAACAAAAGATTCTTTCTATATGTCAACCTAATGACGTAAATGGATGTTTATGCGGAGTAATTTTATAAACTTTTATATGTTTGACTTTTATATGTTTGAGTGGGAATTTGTGAGGCTTGCCGATGTAAATGGATGGTGCTGGTGCATAAATTATTCAAACACTGTACTTTTTCATTTAGTCAACCGATACCTCTTTTAAAAATTCTTATGACTGATTTGTTAAACAGATGCATGCATTGGGTCACATACAATAGAAACAGAGCCTGTCGAAAATCCTATAAATGATGTTACAATTTCGGTAATATTTAATAAGAAAAAATTTAAAAACTTTCGTTGTCCGAATCAAACAAACTGAGTCTCTATTTATAGATCTCAAGAAATTATAAATGATGGTATAATTTATTTATTTTTTTAACCTACAAAAATGTTCCAAAAATTGTTTCGGAAATACTTAATAAGAAAAAACTTTAAAAAATTCGTTGTCCGAATCAAACAAACCGAGTCGCTATTTATAGATCTCAAGAAATTATAAATCATGGTGTAATTTATTTATTTTTTTAACCTACAAAAATGTTCCAAAAATTGTTTCGGAAATACTTAATAAAAAAAACTTAAAAATTTCGGTGTCGGAATCAAACAAACCGAGTCTCTATCTATAGATCTCAAGAAATTATAAATCATGGTATAATTTATTTATTTTTTTAACTTACAAAAATATTCCAAAAATTGTTTCGAAAATACTTAAAAAAAAAACTTAAAAAAATTCGATGTCAAAATCAAACAAGCCGAGTCTCTATCTGTAGATCTCAAGAAATAATAAATAATGGTATAATTTATTTAGTTTTTTAACTTAGAAAAATAGTAATAGTCCGAAGATTGTTTCGGAAATACTTAATAAGAAAAAACTTAAAAAAATTCGGTGTCGGAATCAAACAAACGGAGTCTCTATTTGTAGATCTCAAGAAATAATAAATGATGGTATAATTTTTTTATTTTTTTAACTTACAAAAATGTTCCGAAAATTGTTTCGGAAATACTTAATAAATAAATTAAAAAAATCGGTATCGGAATCAAACAAACCAAAATCTACTCGTAGATATCAAAAAATAAAAAATAATGATATACTTATTTTAATTTTTTGACCGGCTATTTAAAAAGAAGTTTTTTCAAAAAAACATGCCAAATGACATGATGTTGAAAGAGTTTATAATTTGGCTGTTTGAATCTCTCTTTGACCAGTCATCAATCAGTGATTGACAATCACTACTTATTTACTTCTACATTACATACCATCCAAAACCAAGAGTATGGAGTAGTCAAATTATTCTTGTAAAACAAAAACAAAGTACAGAATATATTTTGTCAATATATTTTGTCAAGTGTTACGTCTATCGAGTTTAAATACTTTTATATTAGTTTTTCTGCGGCCAATATTTGCCCGACTCCGCTTAGCAAATAAATAAAGTTTTATAGGCGGAAATGTTTTCCTTATATAGGTTAAAGATTCGCTGCTCCATTTTTCTAGTTTGAGCCAAACATGATATAGATTCTGATAAGAGTATCGGAGGCTTTGGAGAAGTCAAAGATAAGTGCACACTAAACTAAAGCATGAATAGTGCACACTCAATAATTTATTGAGTTATGAAACACCAGTGTCGTTGATTCCTCGAACAAAAGATTCTTTCTATATGTCAACCTAATGACGTAAATGAATGTTTATGCGGAGTAATTTTATAAACTTTTATATGTTTGACTTTTATATGTTTGAGTGGGAATTTGTGAGGCTTGCCGATGTAAATGGATAGTGCTGGTGCATAAATTATTCAAACGCTGTAGTTTTTCATTTAGTCAACCGATACCTCTTTTAAAAATTCGTATGACTGATTTGTTAAACAGATGCATGCATTGGGTCCCATACAATAGAAACAGAGCCTGTCTTAAATCCTATAAATGATGTTACAATTTCGGTAATATTTAATAAGAAAAAATTTAAAAAATTTCGTTGTCCGAATCAAACAAACTGAGTCTCTATTTATAGATCTCAAGAAATTATAAATGATGGTATAATTTATTTATTTTTTTAACCTACAAAAATGTTCCAAAAATTGTTTCGGAAATACTTAATAAGAAAAAACTTTAAAAAATTCGTTGTCCGAATCAAACAAACCGAGTCGCTATTTATAGATCTCAAGAAATTATAAATCATGGTGTAATTTATTTATTTTTTTAACGTACAAAAATGTTCCAAAAATTGTTTCGGAAATACTTAATAAAAAAAACTTAAAAATTTCGGTGTCGGAATCAAACAAACCGAGTCTCTATCTATAGATCTCAAGAAATTATAAATCATGGTATAATTTATTTATTTTTTTAACTTACAAAAATATTCCAAAAATTGTTTGGAAAATACTTAATAAAAAAAACTTAAAAAATTTCAATGTCAAAATCAAACAAGCCGAGTCTCTATCCGTAGATCTCAAGAAATAATAAATAATAGTATAATTTATTTAGTTTTTTAACTTAAAAAATAGTAATAGTCCGAAGATTGTTTCGGAAATACTTAATAAGAAAAAACTTAAAAAAATTTGGTGTCGGAATCAAACAAACGGAGTCTCTATTTGTAGATCTCAAGAAATAATAAATGATGGTATAATTTATTTATTTTTTTAACTTACAAAAATGTTCCGAAAATTGTTTCGGAAATACTTAATAAATAAATTAAAAAAATTCGGTATCGGAATCAAACAAACCAAAATCTACTCGTAGATATCAAAAAATAAAAAATAATGATATACTTATTTTAATTTTTTGATCGGCTATTTAAAAAGAAGTTTTTTCAAAAAAACATGCCAAATGACATGATGTTGAAAGAGTTTATAATTTGGCTGTTTGAATCTCTCTTTGACCAGTCATCAATCAGTGATTGACAATCACTACTTATTTACTCCTACATTACATACCATCCAAAACCAAGAGTATGGAGTAGTCAAATTATTCTTGTAAAACAAAAACAAAGTACATAATATATTTTGTCAATATATTTTGTCAACTGTTACGTCTATCGAGTTTAAATACTTTTATATTAGTTTTTCTGCGGCCAATATTTGCCCGAGTCCGCTCAGCAAATAAATAAAGTTTTATAGGCGGAGATGTTTTCCTTATATAGGTTAAAGATTCGCTGCTCCATTTTTCTAGTTTGAGCCAAACATGATATAGATTCTGATAAGAGTATCGGAGGCTTTGGAGAAGTCAAAGATAAGTGCACACTAAAGCATGAATAGTGCACACTCAATAATTTATTGAGTTATGAAACACCAGTGTTGTTGATTCCTCGAACAAAAGATTCTTTCTATATGTCAACCTAATGACGTAAATGGATGTTTATGCGGAGTAATTTTATAAACTTTTATATGTTTGACTTTTATATGTTTGAGTGGGAATTTGTGAGGCTTGCCGATGTAAATGGATGGTGCTGGTGCATAAATTATTCAAACACTGTACTTTTTCATTTAGTCAACCGATACCTCTTTTAAAAATTCTTATGACTGATTTGTTAAACAGATGCATGCATTGGGTCCCATACAATAGAAACAGAGCCTGTTGAAAATCCTATAAATGATGTTACAATTTCGGTAATATTTAATAAGAAAAAATTTAAAAAATTTCTTTGTTCGAATCAAACTGAGTCTCTATTTATAGATCTCAAGAAATTATAAATGATGGTATAATTTATTTATTTTTTTAACCTACAAAAATGTTCCAAAAATTGTTTCGGAAATACTTAATAAGAAAAAACTTTACAAAATTCGTTGTCCGAATCAAACAAATCGAGTCGCTATTTATAGATCTCAAGAAATTATAAATCATTGTGTAATTTATTTATTTTTTTAACCTACAAAAATGTTCCAAAAATTGTTTCGGAAATACTTAATAAAAAAATAGTTCAAAATTTCGGTGTCGGAATCAAACAAACCGAGTCTCTATCTATAGATCTCAAGAAATTATAAATCATGGTATAATTTATTTATTTTTTTAACTTACAAAAATATTCCAAAAATTGTTTCAAAAATACTTAATGACGTAAATGGATGTTTATGCGGAGTAATTTTATAAACTTTTATATGTTTGACTTTTATATGTTTGAGTGGGAATTTGTGAGGCTTGCCAATGTAAATGGATGGTGCTGGTGCATAAATTATTCGAACGCTGTACTTTTTCATTTAGTCAACCGATACCTCTTTTAAAAATTGTTATGACTGATTTGTTAAACAGATGCATGCATTGGGTCACATACGATAGAAACAGAGCCTGTCGAAAATCCTATAAATGATGTTACAATTTCGGTAATATTTAATAAGAAAAAATTTAAAAAATTTCGTTGTCCGAATCAAACAAACTGAGTCTCTATTTATAGATCTCAAGAAATTATAAATGATGGTATAATTTATTTATTTTTTTAACCTACAAAAATGTTCCAAAAATTGTTTCGGAAATACTTAATAAGAAAAAACTTTAAAAAATTCGTTGTCCGAATCAAACAAACCGAGTCGCTATTTATAGATCTCAAGAAATTATAAATCATGGTGTAATTTATTTATTTTTTTAACCTACAAAAATGTTCCAAAAATTGTTTCGGAAATACTTAATAAAAAAAAACTTAAAAATTTCAGTGTCGGAATCAAACAAACCGAGTCTCTATCTATAGATCTCAAGAAATTATAAATCATGGTATAATTTATTTATTTTTTTAACTTACAAAAATATTCCCAAAAATTGTTTCGAAAATACTTAATAAAAAAACTTAAAAAAAATCGATGTCAAAATCAAACAAGCCGAGTCTCTATCTGTAGATCTCAAGAAATAATAAATAATGGTATAATTTATTTAGTTTTTTAACTTAAAAAATAATAATAGTCCGAAGATTGTTTCGGAAATACTTAATAAGAAAAAACTTAAAAAAATTCGGTGTCGGAATCAAACAAACGGAGTCTCTATTTGTAGATCTCAAGAAATAATAAATGATGGTATAATTTTTTTATTTTTTTAACTTACAAAAATGTTCCGAAAATTGTTTCGGAAATACTTAATAAATAAATTAAAAAAATTCGGTATCGGAATCAAACAAACCAAAATCTACTCGTAGATATCAAAAAATAAAAAATAATGATATACTTATTTTAATTTTTTGACCGGCTATTTAAAAAGAAGTTTTTTCAAAAAAACATGCCAAATGACATCATGTTGAAAGAGTTTATAGTTTGGCTGTTTGAATCTCTCTTTGACTAGTCATCAATCAGTGATTGACAATCACTACTTATTTACTCCTACATTACATACCATCCAAAACCAAGAGTATGGAGTAGTCAAATTATTCTTGTAAAACAAAAACAAAGTACATAATATATTTTGTCAATATATTTTGTCAACTGTTACGTCTATCGAGTTTAAATACTTTTATATTAGTTTTTCTGCGGCCAATATTTGCCCGAGTCCGCTCAGCAAATAAATAAAGTTTTATAGGCGGAGATGTTTTGCTTATATAGGTTAAAGATTCGCTGCTCCATTTTTCTAGTTTGAGCCAAACATGATATAGATTCTGATAAGAGTATCGGAGGCTTTGGAGAAGTCAAAGATAAGTGCACACTAAAGCATGAATAGTGCACACTCAATAATTTATTGAGTTATGAAACACCAGTGTCGTTGATTCCTCGAACAAAAGATTCTTTCTATAGGTCAACCTAATGACGTAAATGGATGTTTATGCGGAGTAATTTTATAAACTTTTATATGTTTGAGTGGGAATTTGTGAGGCTTGCCGATGTAAATGGATGGTGCTGGTGCATAAATTATTCAAACGCTGTACTTTTTCATTTAGTCAACCGATACCTCTTTCAAAAATTGTTATGACTGATTTGTTAAACAGATGCATGCATTGGGTCCCATACAATAGAAACAGAGCCTGTCGAAAATCCTATAAATGATGTTACAATTTCGGTAATATTTAATAATAAAAAATTTAAAAAATTTCGTTGTCCGAATCAAACAAACTGAGTCTCTATTTATAGATCTCAAGAAATTATAAATGTTGGTATAATTTATTTATTTTTTTAACCTACAAAAATGTTCCAAAAATTGTTTCGGAAATACTTAATAAGAAAAAACTTTAAAAAATTCGTTGTCCGAATCAAACAAACCGAGTCGCTATTTATAGATCTCAAGAAATTATAAATCATGGTGTAATTTATTTATTTTTTAACCTACAAAAATGTTCCAAAAATTGTTTCGGAAATACTTAATAAAAAAAACTTAAAAATTTCGGTGTTGGAATCAAACAAACCGAGTCTCTATCTATAGATCTCAAGAAATTATAAATCATGGTATAATTTATTTATTTTTTTAACTTACAAAAATATTCCAAAAATTGTTTCGAAAATACTTAAAAAAAAACTTAAAAAATTTCGACGTCAAAATCAAACAAGCCGAGTCTCTATCCGTAGATCTCAAGAAATAATAAATAATGGTATAATTTATTTAGTTTTTTAACTTAAAAAATAGTAATAGTCCGAAGATTGTTTCGGAAATACTTAATAAGAAAAAACTTAAAAAAATTCGGTGTCGGAATCAAACAAACGGAGTCTCTATTTGTAGATCTCAAAATAAATGATGGTATAATTTATTTATTTTTTTAACTTACAAAAATGGTCCGAAAATTGTTTCGGAAATACTCAATAAGAAAAAACTTAAAAAATTTCGTTGTCCGAATCAAACAAAGAGTCTCTATTTATAGATCTCAAGAAATTATAAATGATGGTATAATTTATTTATTTTTTTAACTTACAAAAATGTTCCGAAAATTGTTTCGGAAATACTTAATAAATAAATTAAAAAAAATCGGTATCGGAAATCTACTCGTAAATATTAAAAAATAAAAAATAATGGTATACTTATTTTAATTTTTTGACCAGTTATTTAAAAAAAAGGTTTTTTCAAAAAAACATGCCAAATGACATGATGCTGAAAGAGTTTATAATTTGGCTGTTTGAATCTCTCTTTGACCAGTAATCAATCAGTGATCGACAATCACTACTTATTTACTATACATACCATCCAAGACCAAGAGTATGGAGTAGTCAAATTATTCTTGCAAAACAAAAACAAAGTACATAATATATTTTGTCAACTGTTACGTCTAGCGAGTTTAAATACTTTTGTATTAGTTTTTCTGCGGCCAATATTTGCCCATTTTTCTAGGTGGAGATGTTTTCACAGCAAATAAATAAAGTTTTATAGGTGGAGATGTTTTCCTTATATAGGTTAAAGATTCCCTGCTCCATTTTTCTAGTTTGAGCCAAACATGATATAGATTCTGATAAGAGTTTCACATATGCTATATATATAAGGTCATACCTGGTACTGGAGACGCATCTTTTAAAAAAAATTGCAATCGTTTTGCAGTCAAATTATTCCTAAAGCCAAAAGAGAATTGTACAGTCAAACTATTCCGATAGGTTTCAGCAGCTTCACCTCCAAAGCCATTGAAATTTATAGCATTATTTTCATAAAATCCACAGAAATATTACACGTGTACAATATAAATTGGTAACATTAGAAAAATTGGGATGTCCTAATTGTAATAAATATTTGGTACATCGACCCTTGGATCGGATTACTTTTGTTATTTGAGCTATATGAATATTTGTCTATTTTAAAAAGTTAAGTTAGGTTTTCCTATCATTCGTATTAATTTGGTTATATATTAATTGATATTTTTTTGTTAAAAAGAATTATGATAAAATATTATTATATTAAATATTTCCTGTTTTTGTTTCTAAAAAATACAAACTTAAAATCTTGATAAAAGAAATACCAAAATACCATTGATGTGTGACGACACTAAATGTCGTCATACTCCCATTTCAAACCACCAGTGGAATTACTTCAATATCTTTACTACGACAATACTAGACTTTGTATCATTTAAACCTCTATCTATTGTTACATAACAATTGCATATAATCTGGGTTTTCCATCCTACAAAAATTGTCACATCTACGACCAAACCATCGATGCTACACGAGACATCTGTTAACTTTAGAAGAGTCCAAATATGATTCAAACTTCAAATACTAAAATTTAATCAAAATAAGACTTTCTAACTATCTGAAGTAGTAGCTAGCATAAGAGATGACTTGAACATCTTCTTTGTTATTATCACTATCAATTTCTTAAAGCAACATCATAGCTCAAAATTGAATATACATATTTTGCATCCTAAAATGCACTCTTTAAACAATAAACAAGTATATATAAACCCAACAACAACGCACAAGTATAAACTTAGGGCTTAGGGCTTAGATTTTAGTAGTTACACAATGATCTAAATAAAAAACTGAAACTTTTATCCTCATTTATATAATCAATAAAGTTTTCCAGGTTACCCGATCATACTAGTAAACAAACTGAATAATTTATTCAGCTACAGAGTCAAGTTAGACATATATAAGATATCACTTCAGTGAGCTAATATGAAACACGAGTATCGTTGATTCCTCGAACAAAAGCATTCCAAAAGAAAGTAAGTAAGTAACGATCCAAAACCATTCTTTAGTTCTTTCCATATGTCAACCTATGACATGTACACTCAAATCTCCGCATAAACATTCTTTAGTTTTAATTTTATAAATTTTAAACATAATAAATTGTTTGAGTGAAATAAGGTAAAGGAGAAAAAAAAGAGTGAGTGGGGTTCAATTCATATTCTCCTTTTTGGAGCTTTGAATTTAGAGTTATCCATTCCTCATCTTCCGAGTTATGGTCGACTTCCTGGTAAATCTTATGTTTTTTTTTCTTCCTACTTTTGGATTTTATAACCTTGATTTCTCCTCTGATATATGGCTGTCTTGATCACGGGGTTTAGATAAGAATGGAGGAAGGTGGTTTCTAAGAAAATAGGGAACCGTCAGTGGCTGCTGCTTGACCAAATATGCCAAAGTACTTGGTTTTCAAGTGACTCCCCTGAGAGGGGATTGATAAATATCAAAATTGTTGGGGACTTTGTTGGCCGTAATTTCACCGAGAAGGTGGATGCACTAGTAAAAGAGGCGACTCCATCGATTCCTTGATATGTTATTCAATATTTTCTATAGTTTCCAGTTCGGCACCAAGTTTTGGAT
This sequence comes from Limnanthes douglasii subsp. nivea, assembly GCA_036936605.1. Lineage (NCBI taxonomy): Eukaryota > Viridiplantae > Streptophyta > Magnoliopsida > Brassicales > Limnanthaceae > Limnanthes > Limnanthes douglasii. Next base: position 34,590,381 of record JAUPFV010000001.1, read on the forward strand.
GGTGGTTTGTGTCGAATAAGTACGTTTTTGCATGGTATTCTTTGATCTGGAGCTTGAGACTATAGTTTCGATCAGATCTGACTCGTACAGTGCTGTGTTTTGTGTCTGCCTGCAAGATTAGGTCTAAATTTTTCATAGTTTGTTTAAGATCTGTCCCGATCTATCTTCAATGTATGTCTTTAGTAAATGATGTTTAGTTTTTCCTTTGTATTTAGGTACCATAATCTGTTTAGGTTGTATTTCTATTGTATTTGGATACCATAATCGGCTTCCATTACATTTTTTATGTATTTAGGTACCAAAATCTATATCGGCTATAGTATTTAGATGCCATGATCTGTTTCGGTTGTATGTGGATGCTTTAGGATATACTGTATCACACTGTAAATCTTTTTATTATGAATTTAATGCTTTTAAAAACTTAAAAATAATAATAATTCTCTAATCATTCATCAATCTCGATTCCCCAAGTATATTTGGTGGGTCCCACATGTCTAGATAAATTACTACTTGTAGTCCCTTCCTCAAGTTTACTATTTATTATAAAATAGTCCTTTTATATTATAAAATCGACAATTGTTCCTAAGAGGTTTTCACTATGCTAAATTACATAATTAATTCGTCAATGTCTTCTAATTATATAACTATTTCTTTATCAATAACCCCCTAGTCCTTGTGAAAATATTCGAACAAGGACTGTCAATATTCATAAGTAAAAAACTATCCATCCGATTTTTTTCAATCTTCATAGACAAAAAATTTATCCTCAAATTTTGCCAATATTATAAAAGAAAGAATTCTTCCTCAAATTTTGCCAATATTCTAAAAGAAAGAATTCTTCCTCAAATTTTGCCAATCTTCGTAGGCAAATAATTCTTTATTTTATTCAGACTTCCTCATCGAATATTGGTCAGTCTCAATAGGCAAAGAGTTCTTTGTCGTATTTTATTAGTCTTAACTCTTCATTTAAGGTCTTAAAAATCGTAAATGGAAACAATGCCATCGGATTTTGTCTGCTTCTAGGTGCCCATACCAACAGTTTCTCCCAAAATTTTCTTTATTAATAACGTCACAATTCTCTTACACAACCAATGAATCGGTTCCTCTTATGTCAGGTATTGATTGGCATGCTCGTTGTGTGTTCTTTATTCTAACACAAAGTGGTCTAGGGACGGCGTACTCCTCCTCAAGGTATTCATTGTCTCTACTCTATAAAGTTTACCCATAGTTAAATATCTCATCATACCCTTAGCATTTAAGACTCGCTAAGGCCCATCCTCCTCTTATAAAATCGTAAAATTGCAGGTCTAAAAAAACTAATTTTGAGAGTTGGTCATGGAATTAGGTGTTTTTTTCCCAAAAAAATATATTGGTCTCAGAATTAGGTATTACTTTTCTTCTAAAAATAAAACACATAATTCTGAGACCATCCTTCCAAATTACGTGTTATTTTTCTGTAAAAAACTATAAAAATATAACATAATTTTTTATAATAGAAGAAATAATAAAATGACAAAAACACTTAAAATATGGAAAAAATAATATAAAATTAGACGAATTAGCTTCTTTCTAGTTTTGATTGTTTGGTTAGCGATTAAAAAAGGAGAAAAATACCCATAAATACCTTCTCAAGTATCTCACTACCAATTTGTACCCAAAAAAGATAGTATTAAAATGTACATAAGCTTTATTAGTGGACAAAAATACCCCTACTAGTATAAAGAGGCTTCATTAGGTTGAAAGCAATTTTTTTCGTTTTAAAGCCAGACATTTGGCTACCCATTTATCTAAAATTATAAAGCTACTTTTGACTAGTGGAGAAAACCTGATACACAGACCCCATAAGCCGATACACAGACACAATACCCATATATGATAATGCTAGATTGGTTTTGCATGATAGATTGTGAGTAAATGTTAGATTAGTTTTAAAATATTGCTAGATAAGTCCATAGATGATAATACTATATTGGTTTTTCCATGTTAGATTATGAGTAAAATAGGCCATGCTAGATTATTTTTGGCATGCTAGATTGGTTTTGCATTTGTGATTTGTGTGTGAAAAAGTTCGTGCTAAATTGGTCTTGCATTTGCAATTTGTGAGTAAAATCGCTCATGCTAGATTGGTTTTTTATGCTAGATTATGAGTAAAATAGGTCATCCAAGATTAGTTTTATCATGATAGATTGGTTCTGCATTTGAGATTTGTGAGTAAAAAAGGGCATGCAAGATTAGTTGTGAATTTGCGATTTGTGAGTATAATAGGTCATGTTAGATTGGTCTTGCATTTACTATCTGTGAGTAATATAGGTCATGCTAGATTGGTTTTGCCATGCTAGATTGTAAGTAAATGCTATATTATTTTTAAAACATTGTTATATAAGACCATAGATGATAATGCTAGATTGGTTTTGTCCTTTATTTATCAGAAGCATTTGTGATACTCTTGCCTGTATCATGTATTAATAATTACATGTAATTGCTTCATCATTTTTCAGGTTGGGGACTTTCCTGAACGATACCCATTTGAAGACGGTGAAATATAAAGTGTTTATAAAAGATCATTAGAGTTTGTTGGTTTCTAATTTTTCTTGAACAGTTGGAGATCATTCGTACAATCTCTTTTATAATTATAAGTTTCAATGTATCTGACCTTAGTACTGTAATTTAATTTGTTTAACAATCGATGTCAATTGCGTTATAATGTCAAAAAAACAATTGTATTGCTACAAAAAGGAACAACAATACATGTCTTAGGTAGTGTCTGGTAGTACTAAACTGCAACCAAGATTCACATAATCATACACTTCGCAAAGCCCAAGTTTTTTCTTAAGTTCCAACATGAACCTATAGATTTTCTCTTGGTAATCTCGAAACATTTTACTCACAAATCGCAAGACCAATCTAGCATCACATATTTTACTCACAAATCTCAAATGCATGACCAATCGAGCATGACCTATTTTACTCACAAATCGCAAGATCAATCTAGCATGACCTATTTTATTTACAAATCAAAAGAGCAATCTAGCATCATCTATTTAACTCATAAATATCACATGCAAGACTAATCTAGCATAACGTATTTTAGTCACAAATCGCATCTTGTACATATGGCTAAGTACGTAAACCTGAATTTGCAATGCGATTTACTTGCATACCTGTTTTACTCACAAATCACAAGTTCTATTTTACACATAAATCTCATGGTATATTCACATATATCACATCATCTATTTTACACATAAATCTCACGACATATTTTACACATAAATCTCATGCCATATTTTACACATCAATCACATGATCTATTTTACACATAAATTTCATGACCTATTTTACATATAAATAGCATGACCTATTTTACAGATAAATCTCATATTCATCATTTTAAATCTACAATCTACATTAATCATGCATGAACTATGTTGAATAGCTCTAATATCGCACCCTCTAACTCATGCCTTCAAATAAAATCATGGTATTTTACAAGACTAAGTCCAACCACACACTTCACAGACCTGGCTTCTCCTTTTCTTTTTCATACAGGCTGACTAAGGAATTAGTGCTTCAATCGTACCTAGTTGGATGAATTCCAAGTACATGAGGGTGAAAAGGAGCTTGAGGAGTATGAATTGGAAGAGTCTTATGATGAATGATGATTATGGTGGTCAGTATGTTTTCTTATTTAAACCTACTAACCCTAAAATATGTTGTATTTTTTGTTATGGTCGAGTTTCTGGACAATTGTAGGGCCATGTATGTTGCTATCTAATATTAAAAATTTGTGATGTTAGTTATGGTTTACTTGCAAAGTAGGTGGCTAATTTTTCCAGTAACACAAAGCAATCGCAATAGTATTACAATTATTATAATCGCAACCATAAAATTATAAGAAAGCTAGTTTGTGTTAATATATTTGAAAAGTTGGATAGTTGCATGAAGCGCAATCTATTATTTTTACTCACAATCTCTCATGATTACAAATTTGTACATAAATCCGACTCCAAATGTAAATGACAAAACCAATGTAGCTTGACCTATTTTACTCACATCTAGCATGGCATATTTTACTCACAAATCTCATAATCAATTTTACTCACAAATCGCATAACCTATTTTACTCATATCTAGCATGGCCTATTTTACTCACAAATCACATGACATATTTTAATCACAAACCAAACTAGCATATCTTTTTTTACCCACAAATCGCAAAATGACAAAACCAATCTAACATTACTTATTTTACTTAAATCTAGCATGACCTATTTTGCTCACAAATTGCATTATCTATTTTACACATAAATCTCATGACCTATTTTACACATAAATCGCGTGATCTATTTTACACATAAATCTCATGACCTATTTTACACATAAATCTCATGTTCATCATTTTAAATCTACACTAAAACCACATCCTTTACCTATGCAATCGCATCCTCTAACTGCAACACTGAAAACTAGATTAAGGCTACTAGATAGTTGCATAATAGTCACACAAAGCAATCGCAACAGTATTACAGTCACTATAGACACAACCATAAAATTATAAGAAAGCTAATTTGTGATAATTCCCACTAATATACCAAATCGCTCGTATTTATAATCTACTCTAGGTGTTCTTCCTCTCTTTTTTGGTTCTCTAGATGATATCTTAAGTGAGAATCTAAGCGACTTGTCTTTTTCTTTGACCCACTTTATCATCAACTCTAAGCTATACTCTTGGTGAGTAACAAATAGGTGAGTGCCGAGTCCATAACAGCTGATATTTCACATTGGATAACCTCCTACAATGCATATAAAGTAAATGAATCAATCAAGCCAAAAAATCGGATTACTTAAGGATATTTCGCTATGCATAAGGTGGAAGAAGTGACATAAGCGCTATTCTCATGACGGACAGGTTCATTTGAGAGTCATCTGGTCGACGGGCAGACAAACCTTAGGCACCATGCAAATGGCGTTTGGGTGAACTTCTCTGCCATGAAAATGGCGTCTAGGTGAACCTATCTGCTATGAAAATGGCGCCTACGTCACTTCTTCCGCCATCGTCTTGGCGGAAAATGTTATTTTTCCGCCAAGACGATGGCGAAGAACACCACTTGGGCGTTGTCTTCTAGCGGAATCAAGTTATTTTTGGGTTTTTTAAAAATTTATATTTTCAAAAAGCAGAAAGATAAAAAGGTGTATACCTCTTTCATGTCCATGCAGGTTTGTAGATGAACCGGTTCCGGTTCTATTTCGGCAATGGTTTTTAAATTTTGCAAGGTTGGAAAAATGAGTTTTTATGAGATTTGATTTTAAGTTTTTATAATTTTAGTAGTTTTTAGGTAGTAAAATATTAGGTTTTACTGGATTTTGTGTTATGCAACTTCATGGAGTAAATAATGGCACAAAACATAAATAAATAGAATTTTATAAAAAAAATTGGTGTTTTTTATGAATGATAATTTTGTAAATAATAAAAAATATTAACATGCAACTTCAAAGAATAGTTTTCATGGGATCTTTAATTTTTCACTCTATTGATTGTTTTTGTTAAACAGTATTTTTTTTCTTAACCGGTACTTATTGTGGGATCTTTATCTTTTCACTCTGTTGATTTTGACTACGGATTAGTTCTAAATCATGTATAAAGAAAAAAACCGAAAATTAATTATCATCCATTACAAATCTGAAAATCCGGAGAGGTAGTTGTAAATTCACTTCTAAAATCCGACTGGGAGAGAGAAACCTAACCAATTTAAAATTTAAAAAGAAAATATATATAATTTTATTTAAAAAATCTTAGTGTCCTATTTTAGGATATTAAATTAAAATAAAATAAAAAAATGTAAAAATAGAAGTGTCGGGAAGAGTACGGAAAGGACATGCCTCGTCAACTATAAAAAGAATGCAAGACAGTAGTACACATGTCCGTTCATTTAGTTGTATATATATACAAGTATACAAGTTGTTTCACCATATCTCTCGGGTTGACACAACAAATCCCCAAACAAATCATCACTCTTCATATATACTTTACCTCCGTTTTTTATTCCTCTTAAAAACAAACTTTTTTTTTTCTCTCTCCATTCCTCTAAATAAAACATGTTTTCTCTCACATAAATCTAACTATGTTCTTGAGTTTCACTTTTGTTTTTCTGTAAAGTTTTTTTCTTTTCTTTTCTTCATATATAGAAAAATAAAGAAGAAGACACAACAAGACACAAAAATGTTACCGGACGTTGATCAATCTCAGGAGGAGGAGCAGCAGCAGCAACAGCAGCTTTCTCTTGTAATCTTTCCCTTTCCTTAAAACATGTTGTGTTATGTTTGTTGTTATTGTTATTATTCGGAAACTAAATATTTTATTTTATTTTTATATAACAGGATGAAATTTCGAGTCCAATTAACACACACTTCTTCGAGTTTTGTGACTCGGAATTGCTTCAAGAAATATTACAGAACTCCGAAGTAAACTTGGGTTCAAACGGTTCTTCTTACACAACACATACCTCAGTTCCTCCGGATATAGATAAGATCAATATCTATCAAACAACTGAAACAACAGCAACAACCAACAAGGCGGGAACTAGTATCACGGTCGCACAACCACCACCACCACCGCAAGTGACCACAACAACAACAAACAACAACACCACGGCCAACAACAACATAACATTACTTTTGGACAACTCTCAAGAAACAGAACTTGTAAATGAGATATCTGCTTCTATAGATTTTTCTACATCACCTGAGTTTCTAGTTCCTAATCTCTTACAAAACCAACAAGACCATCATCAGACTCAGCATCAGTATGAGCATCAGCCGTTTGATTTTAATCTAGTGTTAGATGGATATTCCTCGGTTGTTCCACCTATGGTCGGTCCATCTTTACTACAAACTTCATCCGTGGCTTTTGAAGAAGATTGTTTGTCTTCTGTACCATCTTATGCACCGCTGAATCCTTCGTCGCCTTCTTGTTCTTTTCTCCGACCTTATTTGTCTTCTGGTGGTGCCGGTGGGATTATGAACACCAATCTTGATTCTTGTGGGATTGGAAATATGATTCTTGGTGGTTCTGATCAGTTACCGACACAAGAATTGGACTTTCAGGCTGATAATGGTGGGATTTTCTGTCAAGATTCCATGCAACATGTTTTTAACCCCGGAGAATTGCAGGTAATTATACTACTAGTCCTTTTTAATACAAAAACAAAGTCTTGACTTATTTTACACCTTCCAAACCTTCCAAAATAGATTCGCAGAAAATCAGACAGTTATCTCCCCCAAAAGAAGAAGGCAAAAAATAATAAAAAAACAGCTAGCACATCTGGTGCTAGCCCTTCAACAGATCCAAAGCCAAGATATTTAAAGAGGAAAGAGAAAGAAAACAATTTATCCACTATCGAAGAATGAGTAGAAGATGAACCTTCTTCAAAAAAGAAGAAAACCGTTGTTCCTTCGAGAGAAAAAAAGCAACAGTAAGACAAGTCTCGAAAAGAAAGGAAAAAAGAATGATGTAGAAATTGTCGAAGAAATTCTGTCCGGTGACAACGAAGTTATAGCTGTAGAGAATCAGCAAAGTCATCAAAAAGAAAATGAAGGAGATGCTGAAGATGCTACCAACCAGCAAAGGAAAATTGTTGTTGTGGAAGATGACCAAGGCGATGAACACTTTGATCCTTACAGTTTCATTAAATTTAACAAATCGCAAGAGCTTACTAGAGAACAAGAACCCATCATTTAAGAAGTTCAAGATCATCTGCATAATCTTGGTAGAAGGTCTGTACCTGCTACCTCCGAAAACGCATCTTCTGAGCTTATTGTTCCCACAATCTCCTTAGCTCTTATTCCTCGACTTAGCCCAGTGGTATTTCCTCCCGAGGATCCATCCGAAGAAGTCCTAGCTGCTCTTCAACCTTTTACCGATCTCGACGCTGCAGCAAAAAAACTTACTTAAGAAATCGAAGCCTCTCAAAACCAACTGAAACATATGGATAAAGAGATGGTTCGCTATAACAGCGTTGCTGAAGCTGAGAAAAATATGAGGGATATCTTTGGTGACCTCATCGGAGAGAAATTTTATGATTTACAAATGGCAAGATCTGAATTTCTCAAAGTATTTATGCATGTCAAAAGGTATATTTGACAAAAACATCGAATTGAGAAAGAAGATCCAACACTTTGCACCAGGAAGAAATAAATCAACTCAAGACTAAACATCTTAAATAATTAGCTGATGTGAAGAAAAAACTTGATGATCTTCAGACTTCTCTTGTCAAAAGTGAAGCAGAAAATAAAAAATTAACCGATGAGATTACCACCCTCAAAACTCAATTTGATAAAGAAAAGAAAATTGTTGTTACTGGAGCTGAAAATGAGTGTCCAAAATACATGTTGGCAGCTATCGATAATGGCAAAGAACAAAAAATCATCACACTCCTTCGAGAAATTCATGCCACATATCCTAGAATGGATCTTTCTAGCTTTTTTTCGTCGAATGGTGCCCTAGCGAAGCTTTCGATCCTATTTCAAGTTCATCATCCGAAGAGAGCTCTTAAGACGAGTAATTTTACTATCTTTTGGTTTTTTGTACTTGTCGAATTAATATCATCACTGTAACTTTATGTGCTCATCGAATTAATTTGAATGATAAAGGTCTTTATTTATGTTTCATTTCTCATTTTAAGTTATGTTCACATTTGATTGTTATTTATATTAGTTATTCGAGATAAAAACATAACAAAGTGTCTAATAAACGTAACACTTCGAATCATCATAGAGTGTTTAATGAACGTAACACTTTGAATATCCTAAAGTGTTTAATGAACGTAACACTTTAAACATCATAAAGTGTTCAATGAACGTGACACTTCGAACATCATAAAGTGTTTAATAAACGTAACACTTAGAATATGGTTGTTTTTTCCAAAAGTTTATTCAACAGTTCAGAATATTCTACTCTTGGTCAACCTCAAAGATGATCAGTCTTTGATCAGTTATAAAAATAATTTTAAATAAGCACTTGTAAACAACCATTGCCCAAAAAATTCATTTTATTGATAACTTTGAATATGTACATAACACCTCGTTAAAACCTCCATGGGTAAACAGAGTAGGAAAGAGTGCGCTAATCAATCACAGAAAACAATTTCAAAATACAACACATTCATTCCCAATACAATTTTAGATGTTTGTATAAGAACCCGACTTTATCCTTTCAATAACCATATAAGGTCCTTCCCCGTTCGGGGCCATCTTACCGAGGCTCTTTTCTTTGGTATGTAGGAATACCTTTCTCAACACTTTATCAACTATCTTGAACTCCCTCCTTTTTACCCTCGAATTATATCTATTTCTCATCAGAGTTTGATAATGAACTACATTTAAATGAGCTTGAACTCTTTTCTCATAAATCAAATCCAAACTCGCTCTTTTAGATTTTTCATTCAACCTCTTTGGAATATTGAGTTATTCTAAAATATGAAAAGGTAGATTCCACAGGACTAACAGCATCACTTCCATACGCTTAAGCAAAAGGAGTCTCTTTAGTAGCCTCCCTATGAGTCGTTCGATAAGCCCAAAGTACCTCTTGCAAATAATTAGGCCACTTTCTTGCTGCTCTTGTTAAATTATTTTTCAAACCTTCCAAAATAGATTTGTTTGTTACCTCCACTTGTCCATTTGCTTGGGGATGAAAAGGTGTTGAAAAATATTGAGGACCATTTCTTAATAATTCTTCGAAGAATGGAATAAAGCCATTTTTTATTATTAAATTGAGGACCATTTTCTATAATAATTCTTCGAGGCACTCCAAAATGACAACAAATACTGTTTACAATGACTTTAATCACATCTTTAGCTTTTGTTCCAGATAATGGCTCTGCTTCTACCCACTTTGTAAAATAATCCACTGCAACAATTATCATTTTTTGTCCTCTAGAAGCCATTGGCACAGGTCCCATTAAATTTATTCCTCGTCTATCAAAAGGAATGGCTTCGATAATAGACATAAGTGGAACTTCTGGTTTATTAATAGAATTAGCAAAACTTAGTATCACAGATTTGAACCAAATCCCTGGCATCGTTTATAATCGAAGGCCAATAAAACCCTGCAAGCATAACTCAATGAGTTAATGCCTTAAACCCACAATGTGATGATCCTTCTCCATCATGCAACTTTGATAAAACCTCTTGTGATTCTTATTTATTCAAACATCATAGTAATAGCCTACTCAATGTTTTATTATACAAAATTCCATCTAATAATATGTAGCCAAAATCTTTGCCTCGTAATTTTTTGGCCAATTTTGCATCTTTTGCAACTCTCCTCTAATAAAAAAAATCAAAATATCAGTTCTCCAGTCTCGTTGGACTGAATCTGGGGTGACAAACAGTTCCTCATTATGTTCACACTGGTCTGATTGAGTTAAAATCGAAGGACTTTCATGTAACAAGATCCATGGATATTATTCCTTGTACGCAACGGTTGCTAGGTAATCAGCCACTATGTTTTTTCCTCGATTTATATGTTCCACAACAACGTGAGCAAATAAAAGCATCAAATTTCGAAGCTCTCGAAGATACAAAATTAAGCGATAGTTTTTTGCTTCAGAAACTCCAGACACTTGATTTGCTACTAATTGAGAATTTATCTCTAACTGCACTGAAGTTGCACCACATATCTTGGCGAGTCTCAATCTAGCTAAAGCAAATCTGTATTCAGCTTCATTATTTGATGCATGAAAACCAAATTTAATAGATTAAAGCATTTTTTTCTCTATATGCGGCAATCAGCTAAACTTCAGCGCTGCATTCCAAAACACTAGAACCTCCATTAGTTCGAATAACCCCCATCAAATTAACTGGAAAAGTATCCTTGTTATTCTCTTCATATGATCTGCTTAAATGAAATTCAACAAGAAAATCTACCAAAACTTGCACTTTAATTGTTATTCGAGGCAAAAAAGTAATATCAAAATCCTCCAATTCAATTGACCACTTAGTCATTCTCCCTGAAATATCAGGTAGTTGCAAAACATTTTTTAATATAAATGAGGTTCAAACTTTGATAGTATGAGCTTGAAAATAAGGGCGCATTTTTCTAACATCCACCACAAATTCTAATGCCAACTTCTCAAGCTTCAAATACCTCTTTTCTGCTGCCACCAAACTTTTACTGACATAATACACCGGCTTTAGAATTCCTGAATCTTTACTTATCAATACTACACTTACTACAAAATCTGATAATGCAATGTATAAAACGAGTTGTTCTCTACTTCGAGGCTTAGATAATACTTATGGTGATGATAATAAATACTTGATGATTCTAAATGCTGCTTCACAATCCGAAGTCCACTCAAACTTCTTTGGTTCTCGCAACACTTGAAAGAAAGGAAAACATTTATCAACGAATCTAGAAATAAATCTGTTAAGTGTTGTTAACCTTCCTGTTAAAATTTGTACTTCTTTGATAGTTCGAGGTGATTTCATAAATACAACAGCTTTTAATTATTCAGGATCAACTTCTATCCCTTTTTTCACTGATAACATAACCCAGATTTTTCCTTGATCGAACTCCAAAAGTACATTTTTCTGGATTCAATTTCAGCCTTATTACCTTCAAATTTAGAAATGTCTCCTCTAAATCTTCCAAAAGAGCATCGTCTGCTAAGATTTTTACCACCATATCATCAATGTGTACCTCAATGTTTCTTCCGATCTGGGTAGCAAATGCTTTATTCATCAATCTATGGTAAGTGGCCCTACATTTTTCAATCCAAAAGGCACTATATAACAATGCAAGCCTCTGTCAGTGATGAAAGTAGTATATTCTTGATCCTTCGGATCCATATGAATCTGATTATACCCTAAAAAAACATCCATAAAAGTCAATATTTTGTTTCCCAAAGTAGAATTAATCAGCTGGCCTATTTAAGGGACATGAAATGGGTCTTTAGGACATGCTCGATTTAAGTCTGTCAAATCAACACACATTCTCAATTTCCCATTCTTCTTCTTTACCACTACTGGATTTATCTGCTATAAAGGATATTGTGACTCTCTTATATGGCTGACCTTGAATAACCGATCTACTTTGGAAACAATAGCCTCTGCATTTTCTAATAAAAAACGCCCGCCTTTTTTAATAATAGGTTTCACCTTCAGATTAATAGTTAGGCTATGGAAAATTACTTCAATTGGCACTCCTATCACGTCCTCTGTTTTCCAAGAAAACACATGCAAATTATGGGATAAAAATTGTAAGAGTTGTAGACATAGAATTGGGGTTAGTAAGGTTCCTATTCGAAGTACTATTCCCTCAAAAAAGTATATTCCTTTATTTATTCACTTACTATCAATGACCCTAGGGTTTCCCTTGGATCGTCAAACCTTTCCTCAAATTCAAGGTCAACCCCTTGACTGTTATTCATTCATCATATCACCACTGCTGGATCTTCGAATCTGAAGCGCAGTGGTGTAGCATTCCATGGCAACCTTTTGGTCGCTTTTAACGACCCCTACAAGGTCTCCGATGACATACTTGAAACATTGATAAACTGTTGATACAACATCATACATCATTGACAACCAGGATCTTCCAAAATGGTACTATAGCTTCTTTAAAAGGTCTCTTTCCCACACTTACCTCCCCCTCAAATTCTCCTATTACACGTGTAGTCACTCCATTAAAACTAATAATAGTGCGCTCTGACTGGGAAATCCGTGTAGGATTGCGTATTCTATCATAAGTAGCTTTGAAAATGAAATTTGCAGAACTCCCAGTATTTATCAATAAGCGTCGAATCTCAACGCTAACAATTTATGCACCAATGACCACTACATCCTCATGTGGTCCTGCAGTACCCCGCAGATCATCTTCATCGAAAAGGATAAAGGGAATGTCTTTATTTTCATACAAATGAGTAGATATTTTTACCTCCATCTGAGTATCCAAACTTACAATATGTATTAGAGCAACCAGTGTTGCCAATCATGGAATCCCCCACAAAAATGAACAAAGACTCAAAATACTCACACAAGCTTCGAACATGGTCTTTTTTTACTGGTTCTTCTACTGCCATCGAAATTAACCGATCTGGATCCATGTCCAAGTATTCTAAAGCAACATCCAAATCATCAACCTTTGAATCCAGGATCATCAAATTTTAAGCCTACACATTTGGATTGGTTGGTTGTGAAGTCGATGCTATAGAATTTTTTGATGCATTGCTCTGAGCTTTTACATAGGTCAATAACTTCCCATTTTCAATCAAGGTTTAAAACTTCCTTCTTCAAAGTGATGCAATCAGCATTATCATGTCCAATATCATTGTGATACCTACACAATTTGTTGTTTCGCTCCTCCCTAGGCCTGTTGATTGGAGCGGGTTCCCTGAAGTATACATATCCTTAGTTTTATCAAATATTACAGCCACACTTCTAGTTAGATCTGCATAGTATTCGGGCCGTATCCATTTATTTGGCCTCGGTCTATTGAATTTTTATGATGGAGTTTGATTTGAGTAACCTTCAGTTTGAGGTGGTAAGTTGTTGTTCCTCATACAGGTTTGCTGAGTAGAATTTGAAAATTGCCCCTAGTTATGGGGCGTCTCCCCCGAATTCTATGGAATGTTAACCACTGCCCCTCCAACTCGGGTTGATTTCAACCTTAATTTGGTCCTCAACTTAAGTCATTAAGGACCCAAAAGTTAAGGCTCTTCTTTTTGTTATTTCATTAACCAGATCTTCTGGCTATAACCCTTGGCAAAAACCTGTCATCGCCACCAGTTTTTCACAATTATCCAGACTTGCCGGACAAAACGCTTCGTGTAATTCTTCAATTTTTTCTCTAACTTCTTGCTTGCATTGGATGATTGTATCCCCATTTTCCCTCATTTTCTTACTTCCGGCGAATTGTCTTCAAAAGGCAGTATACAAGTCTCTGAAGTTTAAAATGGATCCCCTCGAAATTCGGTTATACCATTTCAAAGATGTTCCCTTAAAATTCTGAGAAAAAACCGACACATTAGCATGTCTTTGTCCTCAAAATTCATCATACAATTTTTGAATTATTCGATGTGGTCGTCTGGATTCTGCATCCCATCGATCATCCTCATTTTATTGATTTGACGTATTTCCTTCACACCAGTTGAAATCCTTCAAACATTGAGGTACACTATCTCTCCTAGCTTTATGTTCTTTCTTAGATTTGCGAGGTTGATCCTTCTCTTCTTTCGAAGAGCCTCGATATCTTTTAAAACCTAATCCAGAGCTTTCAACTTATTCATCACTATATGTGATATACCTTAGTTTATCTTTCTTTTCTTTTCGAGAATAATTACGCTCTTTTGGAGCTTTGCAGCGCGCCTTTTTCTGTTTGCTTCTAACTTGACGATTGGTGCAAGATCGATCAGATTGACCACCAGCATCATTTTGGTCATTCATTTTCCTTACTTCGGATTTTAGCCTTGCCGACTGAATTTCCTGCTCTAGTTGATTGCATTTCTCATTCAGAGCATTTACCTTATCCAGAAGTTAATTCATACGCACCTCTATCTCAGAGTGAGTCTGGTGAATCGGAGTAGACCATTCTTGTCTATCATTTGTCCTCTGTAAATCTTTTTTCAGCGTTTCGACAGCTGATCGAACCAACGGGTCATATTCTAGATTCATTGCAAAGCTTTAAAATTGTTTTTCTACATCAATAAAATTTGAACTAGTAAAGTAGGCACCAATTGTTGACCGGTCCCCAACGTAGTTGCCAATTTAATGAGTTTGATTATTTGAATTGGTTTAGTTAATCGAGAGAGTTTATATTATAGAAAGAGAAAATCAAAGTACTCAAACGAACTAACTCAAAAATCCAACCTTTTTATTAAATTTGCCTTGGCCTTTATATAGAGGCGCAATGACTTAGCTCATAACTGAAACGGTTACTAAAAATAGGATAATTGTACATTAGTCCCTAAAAAATACAAGATACCAATTTCTTCATATTTATTCTTCACATTTTAGTCCTTGAAGTCTTATTTCCTTATCAGACCGCATTCTCGTGTTCTTTGAACATCGCCCACATGTTAACCGATCACTATTTTCAACCAACCTTGTTCTTTGACGGTGATTGTATACATGACAAATATTGGACGCATTCTCTAGATTGGCCTTGTTTAAGGCAGCAAATATTTGGTGTGGACTTGTTCTGTTCACCGCTAAAACGTTGAAAAACTCTTTTTCATTTGGTATTAATTTAAACCATTGCAAATTTACTTGAACATACCCAATAGGACTATGGTTTTGTTTGTCAGAAATGACACTTGAGCCCCACTTATCATCACCTTTAATTGGATTACAAACCAAATGAAAAGGAGAATTGATTTTTTCACTACTGCACGTCTTCTGTTTACGACTGGACTTATTCACCGGAACTTAAATATACCAAATCGCTCGCATTTATAATCTACTCGAGGTGTTCTTTCTCTTTTTCCCAGTTCCTTAAATGATATCTTAAGTGAGAACCTTAACGACTTGTATTTTTCTTTGACCCACTTTATCATCAACTCTAAGCTATACTCTTCATGAGTAACAAAATGGTGAGTGTCGAGTCCATAACAGCTGATATTTCATATTGGATAACCTCATACAATGTACATCTAGTAGATGAATCAATCAAACCCGAAAACTGGATTACTTAAGGATATTTCATTATGCATAAGGCGAAAGAAGTGACATAGGTGATATTGCCATGACGGATAGGTTCATCCGAGTGCATATGGTCGACGGGCAGACAACCTTAGGCACCATGTAATTGAAACTTGGGTAAACCTATCTACCATGAAAATGGCGTATGGGTGAACCTATCTGCCATAAAAATGGCACCTACGTCACTTCTTCCGCCATCATTTTGGTGGAAAATATCACTTTTTCTGATAGGATGATGGTGAAAAATACCACTTGGACACTATCTCCTACCATTATATTTTGTGTTATGCAACTTCATAGAGTAAATAATGACATAAAACGTAAATTTATAGATTTATATATAATTTTTGGTATTTTTTTATGAATGACAATTTTGTAAATATTAAAAAAATCTGGACATGCAACTTCAAAAAATAGTTTTGAAAAAAATGTTATATCCCCCATAAAATTTATTATTTCCTTCATCCAATTTATCTAAGAAAATCTCAACACATGCTTTTAGTTTTTACCATTTATTTAACTTCAAATTTATTTATTTTATGTCATTTTATCTTTATTTCCTGCAACCACGTAATATCTTCATATTCAGCCCAATTTTCATTCTAACATTCTCTTCTTTTCATCTTTATTCCTACAAACACCTAATTTCATCATATTCAACCCAACTATAGTCATAAACTTCTAAAATTAAAACTCAAATCCCAAAAAAATAAAACTTAAATCAAACAATATTAAAATTAATGGAAGAAGAAAACAATGAATCAATGTCGGAAATTGTCACCCAAATTACTAACAATATTTATTAATCTTGAGTGTAAGTCTTAGATTCATTAAATCTCAAAACCCCGATTTCCAACAACTTGTAAGAAAATCGTGAAATTGCATGTCTGAAAAAAAAACTAATTTCGAGAGCTGGTCTTGGAATTAGGTGTTTTTTTTCCAAAAAATATACTTCTAATGACTGGTCTCAGTATTAGGTATTACTTTTCTTCTAAAATAAAACACATAATTCTGAGACCATCCTTCCAAATTAGGTGTCATTTTTCTGTAAAAAAATTATAAAAATATAGCATGTTTTTTTATAATAGAAGAAATAATAAAATGACAAAAACACTTAAACTATGGAAAAAATAATATAAAAAATCAGACGAATTAGTTTTTTTTTAGTTTTGATTGTTAGGCAAGCGATTAAAAAAGGAGAAAAATACTCATAAATACCTTCTCAAGTATCTCACTACCAATTCGTTCCCAAAAAAGATAGATTAAAAGGTATATAAGCTTTATTATTGGACAAAAATACCCTCACTAGTATAAACAGGCTTCATTAGGTTGAAAGCAATTTTTTTCTTTTTAAAGCCAGACCTTTGGCTACCTATTTATCTAAAATTATTAGAATACTTTTGACTAGTGGAGATAACCCGATACACAGACCCCATAAGCCGATACACAGACACAATACCCAGACGAGCATCACCGTTACCGGTGAAACAACCCACCAACAGCTTCATCGTCACCAGCGAAGCCAACGACCCCATTACAATTATTGGAATTTGTGTCAAGACCTGGAAATACAAGCACATGTATTTTTTTCTAATTTTTTTATAAAAAAAAACCAACGTAATCCAGTGCTCATGTGTTGCCATTGATTATGTAGTACGGCGTTTATAGTTTGTCAAATGTTAATTACAATTTTAGGTTGGTTAGTAGACGTTTAGGTTAAAGCGTTTGTCGGTTTAACCAAGAATTAAGTTTGTCCTAGACTAGGCTCACGGTGCTTGTGTATGTTTCTTGGTTTCAACTCTGGTTTGCTTATATCTAACATGGATTATATAAGTCATTGATGTGGTTGGTTTTGACTCCGATTTGTCATGCTAGATTGGTTTTATTGTGTATTTAATTCACTTGTTCTAGCTTTTTCTGGTGTGTTTGGTTGTGCGGAAGCTGTAATCTTGTTTTTAGAACTGTAGGTAGAGGATGCTAGATTAGTTTTAAAACATTACTAGATAAGAACATAGATGATTATGCTAGATTGGTTTTGCCATGCTAGATTGTGAATAAATACTAGATTAGTTTTAAAATATTTCTAGATAAGACCATAGATGATAATGTTAGATTGGTTTTTCATGCTAGATTGTGAGTAAATGCTAGATTAGTTTTAAAACATTGCTAGATAAGTCCATAGATGATAATGCTAGATTGGTTTTGACATGATAGATTGTGAGTAAATGTTAAATTAGTTTTAAAATATTGCTAGATAAGTCCATTGATGATAATACTAGATTGGTTTTTCAATGTTAGATTATGAGTAAAATATGCCATGCTAGATTAGTTTTGGCATGCTAGATTGGTTTTGCATTTGCGATTTGTGTGTAAAAAAGTTCGTGCTAGATTGATCTTGCATTTGCGATTTGTGAGTAAAATTGGTCATGTTAGATTGGTTTTGTCATGCTAGATTGTGAGTAAAATCAGGCACCCTAGATTAGTTTTATCATTATAGATTGGTTCTGCATTTGCGATTTGTGAGTAAAAAAGGTCATGCTAGATTGGTTGTGCATTTACGATTTGTGAGTATAATATGTCATGCTAGATTGGTCTTGCATTTGCTATCTGTGAGTAAAATAGGTCATGATAGATTGGTTCTTTCATGCTAGACCATAAATGATAATGCTAGATTGGTTTGGTCACGCTAGATTTTGAGTAAAATAGGTCATGTTAGATTGTATCTTGTATGTTGGTAGGATTTTTTAAAGTGAAAATGCATTGGATATATATGGTAGTCCTTTATTTATCAGAAGCATTTGTGATACTCTTGCATGTATCATCTATTAATAATTACATGTAATTGCTTCATCATTTTTCAGCTTGGGGACTTCTCTGAACGAGACCCATTTTAAGACGGTGAACTATAAGGTGTTTATAAAAGATCATTGGAGTTTGTTGATTTCTAATTTTTCTTGAATAGTCAAAGATCATTCGTACAATCTCTTTTATAATTACAAGTTTCAATATATCTGAACTTAGTACTGCAATTTAATTTGTTTAACAATCGATGTCAATTGCGTTATAATGTCAAGAAAATAATTTTATTGCTACAAAAAAAAGAACAACAATACATGTCTTAGGTAGTGTCTGGTAGTACTGAACTGCAACCAAGATTCACATAATCATACACTACGCAAAGCCCAATTTTTTTCTTAAGTTCCAACATGAACCCATAGATTTTCTCTTGGTAAGGCCGAAACACTCTACTCACAAATCGCAAGACCAATCTAGCATCACATATTTTACTCACAAATCTCAAATGCAAGACTAATCTAGCATGACCTATTTTACTCACAAATCGCAAGACCAATCTAGCATGACCTATTTTATTCAAAATCGCAAGACCAATCTAGCATCATCTATTTAACTCACAAACCTCACATGCAAGACCAATCTAGCATGTCGTATTTTAGTCACAAATCGCATCATGTACATATGGCCAAGTACGTCAACCTGCATTTGCAATACGATTTACTTGCAAATGTGTTTTACTCAAAAATCGCAAGTTCTATTTTACACATAAATCTCATAGAATATTTTACACATATATCGTATGATCTATTTTTACACATAAATCTCACAACATATTTTACACATAAATCTCATGCCCAATTTTACACATAAATTGCATGATCTATTTTACATATAAATTTCCTGACTTATTTTACACATAAATCTCATGACCTATTTTACACATAAATCTCATTTTCATCATTTTAAATCTACATTAATTATGCATAGACGTAAACTGATTAGGCTGAATAGCTTTAATATTGCATCCTCTAACTCATGCCTTCAAAGGAAATCATGGTATTTTACATGGTATTTTACAAGACTAAGTCCAACCATACACTTCACGGACCTGACTTCTCCTTTTCTTTTTCACAAAGACTCACTAAAGTACCTAGTTTGATGAATTCCAAGTACCTGAGGGTGAAAAAAAGCTTGAGGAGTATGAATCGGAAGAGTCTTATGATGAATGATGATTATGGTGGTCGATACATTTTTATTTATTTAAACCTATCAACCCAAAAATATGTTGTATTTTTTGTTATGGTCGAGTTTCTGGAGAGCTGTAAGGCCATGTATGTTGTTATCTAATATTAAAAATTTGTGATGTTAGTTATGGTTTACTTGCAAAGTGGGTGGTTAATTTTTCCAATAACACAAAGCAATTGCAGTAGTATTACAATCACTATAATCGCGACCATAAAATTATAAGAAAACTAGTTTGTGTTAATATATTTGAAAAGTTGGATAGCTGCATGAAGCGCAATCTACTATTTTACTCACAATCTCGCATGATTAAAGATTTATACATAAACCGGGCTCCAAATGTAAATGACAAAACCAATCTAGCATGACTTATTTTACACAAATCTAGCATGACCTATTTTACTCACATCTAGCCTCACATATTTTACTCATAAATCTCATAATTCATTTTACTCACAAATCGCATGACCTATTTTACTCATATCTAGCCTGGCCTATCTTACTCACAAATCACATGACCTATTTTACTCACAAACCAAGCTAGCATGTTTTTTACCCACAAATCGCAAAATGACAAAACCAATCTAGCATGACCTATTTTACTCAAATCTAGCATGGCATATTTTGCATATAAATTGCATGACCTATTTTACACATAAATTGCATGATCTATTTTACACATAAATCTCATTACCTATTTTACACATAAATATCATTACCTATTTTACACATAAATCTCATGTTCATCGTTTTATATCTACACTAAAATCACATCATCTACCTATGCAATCGCATCCTCTAACTGCAACACTGAAAACTAGATTCAGGCTACTGGATAGTTGCATTACAGTCAATAGCACTAACACAAAGCAATCGTAGTAGTATTACAGCCATTACAGTCACAACCATAATATTATAAGAAAGATAGTTTGTGATAATTCCCACTAATATACCAAATCGCTCGTATTTATAATCTACTATATGTGCTCTTTCTCTTTTTCTCGGTTTCATAGATGATATCTTAAGTGAGAACCTAAGCGACTTGTCGTTTTCTTTGACCCACATCATCAACTCTAAGCTATACTCTTGATGAGTAACAAATAGGTGAGTGTCGAGTCCATAATAGCTGATGTTTCACATTGGATAACCTCCTACAATGCATATAAAGTCAACGAATCAATCCAACCCGAAAACCGAATTACTTAAGGATATTTCTCTATGCATAAGGTGGAAGAAGTGACATAAGCGCTATCCCCGTGACGGATAGGTTCATCCGAGATTCATTTGGTCGGCGGGCAGACAACCTTAGGCATCATGCAAATGGCGCTTGGGTGAACCCATCTGCCATGAAAATGGCGTCTGGGTGAACCTATCTGCTATGAAAATGGCGCCTACGTCACTTTTTATGTCATCGTCTTGGTGGAAAATATCAAGTTATCTCTTATCTGCAATGGCGCGTTATCTTCTAACGGAATCAAATTATTTTTGGGTTTTTTAAAAATTTATATTTTGAAAAAACAGAAAGATAAAAAAGTGTATACCTCTTCCATGTTCATGCAGGTTTGTAGATGAACCGGTTCGGCTTCCATTTCGGTCATGATTTTTGAATTTTGCAAGGTTGGAAAATGAGTTTTTATGAGATTTGATTTTGAGTTTTTATAATGTTAGTAAGGTTTGGGTAGTAAAATGTTAGGTTTTACTAGATTTTGTGTTATGCAACTTCGTGGAGTAAATAATGGCATAAAACATAAATAAATAGAGTTTTATAGAATTTTTTGATGTTTTTTTATGAATGACAATTTTGTAAATATTAAAAAATCTGAACATGCAACTTTAGAGAATAGTTTTCATTTTCCCCATAAAAATTATTATTTCCTTCGTCCATTTTTAAAAAAAAAATCTCAAGACATGGTTTTATTTTTTTACCATTCATTTAACTTCACATTTATATTTTTTAATATCATTTTATCTTTATTTTCTACAAACACATAATATCTTCATATTCAACCCAATTTTCATTCCAACATTCTCTTTTCTTCATCTTTATTTCATAAAAACACCTAATTTCTTCATATTCAACCCAACTATAGTCATAAGCTTCCAAAAGTAAAATCCAAAACAAAAAAAAAATCCAAATCAAACAATATTAAAATTAATGGAAAAAAACAATAAATCAACACCAAAAAATGTCACCCAAACCACTAACAAGACCTATAATCTTGAGTTTGAGTCTTACATTTATTAAATTTCAAAACCTCAATTCCCAAAAATAAAAATAAAAAATTACAAAACTATAGATCTAAAAAAATAATTAATTCTAAAAGCTGGTTTCGGAATTATATTTTTTCTTTTTAAAAAAATAATCTAATATCTAGAACAAAACACATAATTTTGAGACCAGCTTTTAGAATTAGATGTTACGTCTAATTCTTCAAAAATAAATGTTATTTTTCTGTAAAAATAAAAATATATATTAAAAAAAATTAAATTTTTATAATAAAAAAATATAAAAAAATCACCAGTACACTTGAATTATAAAAAGTTTAAAAATAAAAAACTGACATATAATTTAGCTTTTTCCTGGTTTTGATTGTTTTGACTTTTGAATTTTGTATTAGTTACTTTCGTACAGTACCTTTTTTTTTTAAACAGTACTTTATTTTGCTAAACCGTACTTATCGTAGGATCTCTATCTTTTCACTCTATTGATTTTGACTACGGATTAGTTCTAAATCATGTATAAAAAAAATAACCGTAAATTGATTATCATCCATTACAAATCTGAAAATCCGGAGAGGTAGTTGTAAATTCACTTATAGCTTTCTTCTAAAATCCCACTGGGAGAGAGAAACCTAACCAATCAGAAATTAAAAAAATTATAATTTTATTTAAAAAAATTATAATTTTATTTAAAAAAATCTTAGTGTCCTATTTTAGGATATTAAATAAAAATAAAAATTGTAAAAATAGAAGTGTTAGGAAGAGTACGGAAAGGACATGCCTGGTCAACTATAAAAAAAAATGTAAGACAGTAGTACACATGTCCGTTCATTTAGTTGTATACAAGATTAAAACTAGTGTTTTACCATATCTCTCGGGTTGACACAGACAAATCCCCAAACGAATCATCACTCTTCATATATATACTTTACCTCCGTTTTTTATTCCTCGTAAAAACAAACTTCTTTTTTCTTTTTCTTTTTTTTTTCTCTCTCCGATTCATCTAAATAAAACATGTTTTCTCCCACATGGATCTAACTATGTTCTTGAGTTTCAGTTTTGTTTTTCTGTAAAGTGTTTTGTTTTTTTTTTCTTTTCTTTTCTTCGTATATAGAAAAATAAAGAAGAAGACACAACAAGACACAAAAATGTTACCGGACGTTGATCAATCTCAGGAGCAGGAGCAGCAGCAACAGCTTTCTCTTGTAATCTTTCCCTTTCCTCAAAACATGTTGTGTTATGTTTTCTTGTTGTTAGAAATTTATCGGGTCCGAAATCTGTCCGAGTTTCATATAGTTGGTCCACGTTAGTTGATGCTTAAAAACCCATAAATCCACAAACTAACTGTATATAATAAAAGTAAAGTTTTTTTTTTATATATATATAAACTTATAATTTTATTAAATTTCGGTCATTTCGCTCAAACTTCATCACTAAAGTCTAAAACTAAAGAAGAAAACTATCAAAACCCAACTGGTGTGGGACAATGTTAAAAGTAAACTTTTTTCTTTATTATTATTATTATTCTGAAACTAAATATTTTATTTTATTTTTATATAACAGGATGAAATTTGAAGTCCAGTTATTCTTTATAATAAAGTATCTGAACTTTAAAATAGATTATTTTAAAGTTTTTACAAACCCAACTGATATTGATTAAGTGGGTCGACGTTAGTTGACCGGAAAAACCGATAAACCGACAAATTAACTATATATAATAAAAGTTTAGTTTTTTCATATAAATATATATATATATATATATATATAAACCTTGAATTTTATTAAATTTCGGTCATTTGGTGAAACTTCATCACTAAAAGTCTAAAACTATAGAAAACCATCAAAACCCAGCTGTGGGACAAGGTTAAAAATAAACTTTTTTCTTTATTATTACTTTTTTATTATTATTATTATTCTGAAACTAAATAATTTATTTTATTGTTATGTAACAGGATGAAATTTCGAGTCCAATTAACACACAGTTGTTCGAGTTTTGTGATTCGGAATTGCTTCAAGAAATATTACAGAGCTCCGAAGTAAACTCGGGTTCAAACTGTTCTTCTTACACAACACATATCACAGTTCCTCCAGATATAGATAAGATCAATATCTATCAAACAACTGAAACAACAACAACAACCAACAACGCGGGAACTAGTACCACGGTCGCACAACCACCACCACAGGTGACCACAACAACAGCAACAAACAACAACACCACCGCCAACAACAACAACAACAACATGACACTACTTTTCGACAACTCCCAAGAAACAGAACTTGTAAATGAGATATCTGCTTCTATAGATTTTTCTACATCACCTGAGTTTCCAGTTCCTAATCTCTTACAAAACCAGCAAGACCATCATCATCAGCATCAGACTCAGCATCAGCCGTTTGATTTTAATCTAGTGTTAGATGGATATTCCTCCGTGGTTCCACCTATGGTCGGTCCATCTTTATTACAAACTTCATCCGTGGCTTTTGAAGAAGATTGTTTGTCTTCTGTACCATCTTATGCACCGCTGAATCCTTCATCACCTTCTTGTTCTTTTCTCGGACCTTATTTGTCTTCTGGTGGTTCCGGTGGGATTATGAACACCAATCTTGATACTTGTGGGATTGGAAATATGATTCTTGGTGGTTCTGATCAGTTACCGACACAAGAATTGGACTTTCAGGCTGATAATGGTGGGATTTTCTGTCAAGATTCCATGCAACATGTTTTTAACCCCGGAGAATTGCAGGTAATTATACTACTAGTCCTTTTTAACACAAAAACAAAGTCTTGGTTTCTTGGTTTTTTGGTTTTTTCTTACTTACTATATTCCGACAACATGGTACGGTTTTGTTTTTGGTCTGAAGTAACCAAAATCCGGAAAAATACAATTAAAAACAAGACAAAAGATGATACTTTTATTTTGTGAACCACTTGATGAAGGTTTGGTTTTTGAAAAGAATTTTGAATACAATTTTGAATTTGAATACAATTTTGTTGTTGGAAAAGGCACTCAGTAGTGAGAGCCAACAGCTAGTTGGTGGAATCCATGCTCCTTCATCACTTGCATCAGAAATCTCAAGTTTAGATGATTCAACTTTCAACAAAGTTGGTAAACTCTCTGTTGAACAAAGAAAAGAGAAGATTCATAGGTACATGAAGAAGAGAAATGAGAGAAACTTCAGCAAGAAAATCAAGGTTTGAACCTTATTGACCAAAAAAAAATCGATTTTTTGTCTATCTTATAGGCTAGAAGGTTATCTTAAGATAACGTTGAAAAAAATATCAGGTTCCGTTATAGTATAAGCCGAGTTGTTAATAATACGTGCAGTACGCATGCCGGAAAACACTAGCTGATAGCCGACCGCGAGTGAGAGGAAGGTTTGCGAAAAACGACGATTTTGGTGAAATGCATAGACAGAATAGTAGCAATCAGGAAGAAGACGACGATGAGGAAGTAAGACTTAATTTTCGGTGAAGATACGATATTTGCGTCCTTAGTAAATGTTCGAGTAATGCTATTGTTTATATTTTTGTTTGTTTCAGGTAGTAGTGAAAGAAGAGAATGAAATGGTTGATTCTTCTGATATATTTGCTCACATTAGTGGTGTGAATTCATTTAAGTGCAACTTTCCAATTCAGTCATGGACTTGAAGAGCTTTTGACACACGGTTTAAAATACATCTATAGTACTACTACATACTGATACTGCTGCTAAGGTTTTCTATGGAATTTAAATTCAACTGAGGATGAGGATTTTCGAAGTTGGGTTTTATTCCAAAGAACAAGAAAAAAACACAAAAAAACAAAAAAAATAATTAACAACTGAATAAGAATGAGGATTTCGTAGTAAATAAAGATGTAAATTTTTGTAGATACGTTTATTTTCGGCAAGAATGTTCGAAATCCTAATGATGTTGGACATATTTTATGTAGTTCCCCTTGAGGAATATAGTTTAGAATTTTTAGTACATTTTTCTCTTCCAAATCCTTTGATCAGAGATAGAAAAATATTTTTAGAGAACAATTTGATTTTGTCAAGAGCCGCACCAAAAGAACTTCGGTTCAAAATCCAAGTTTCGATAATTAAAACAAACAGATTCGCGGGAAGAGTTCGGATTTGGATATGGAGACCAGTCAGTTAGATGTTGAAAATAAGATCAAAGTAAAACAATACAACTAGGTTCAGACATAGAAAAATGATCGGATTGGGCTCAACATTTGGATAGGTAACAAAAACAAAACTAATGTACTTCAGAACAATGTCAGTCCATCCATAGCCATGATCTTTTGGACAAAGATCCTACTCATATGGCATTGGATGGCACTTTTGGACAAAGAGGCAATGGATGGACACCAAAGCCTTCGAGGAATGGCAAGCAACTACAAAGGTGAGCGAGCTAAGATAGCTTTTAGTGTTTGTGACACAGACAAATCAATGCACTGCACTTGAACAGAAAAGCATCAAAGATTGAGGACCAAAGACACAATTGGAAAACACTCTTTGCTATGCCATAGGAAGTGGCATACGAGAGCCAAGAGCTCAACAAGACCAAAACGCATCCAATATCTTCTATAACTCATAACTAATCAGGATCATTAAAAAATTACAAATTTAGAAAATTAGAAAATTATATTTCATTTCCATTAACCAAAAATTTAACTTATCAATATCTTTAGAACAAACACAATATCCAACAGATTGCAAAACTGAAGTCTAACAGGACCAAGCCCTACAGGCAAACAAGAAACCAAACAAAAACTACAGAGTTCCACTCTCAAACGATAGCGTTAGCAGCACTTGCAATCCTGGGCCATAGATCAGCACATTCCTTTCCAATGGGTCCGGTGATGGCAGAACCTAAAATAAATTGCAAAGAAACGTTAATGATAAAGTATAAAGAAACAAAATTGAAATGAACATTGCATTGGATTGATGAACTCAAATAGTAGTACCTTTCATCTCTCCTTTCGGATTTACGATGACCCCATCATTATCTGAGTACAAAAACAAGAATAAATAAAATTAGAACAGTAATAAAGAAAAATGAAGCAAGTGTATCATATACCACACACAAAGAAAGAATACATGCAAAAAAAATGTAGAGACCAAATGGAGCAGATACGAGCATCAAAAGCATCAACATATCTGTAACGATGGACACATTAATTTTCCAGACTCGTAACCGTATCAACCATTAAATATCAAGGATGAAACTTGACTTTTGTCTGGCATGTAACAGAGCAAATTTACTAGACAGACAAATGAACGGACAAAAAGAACCCAATATACAAAAGGGTTCGGCTAAATTCGGGTCCAAAATATGTTAACCAGCCCCAAAAAACAAGCGTTTTTGAAGTTTTACAATTTTACCCTTACCCCGGCGGTTGAACATTTCTCAACCGCCGGTTGAGACCCTCCCACCCGGCGGAAAAGCTGTTTCACCCGCCGGAGTATGCTTCCCCGCCGGTTGAAACTCTTTTCAACCGGCGGAGTAAAAGACGGCTAAAATTTTGGGGTTGGTTAACATATTTTAGGCCCGAATTTAGCCAAATCCTATACAAAAAGAAGCAAACATACATAGCATCATATACCACACGCAAAGACAGAATACATGAAACAAAAAATGTAGAGACCAAATGGAGCAGATATGAGCATCAAAAGCATCAACCCACGTTTGTGCATGGAAATACCACATTCACGAAGGGTGGATTTGCCAAATCCACGAATCAGAAACTTTTTCTCCGTTTTTATTAATTCGAAGTATGCCGTGTGTTATTGTACAATTTGATATCCTTTTTCCATTGTTTTTAATTTACAATTAGTTTACGTAATTTTTTTATCTCGTGTAGGATGCCTCCACGGCCGTGTTCTCCCGCTACGGATAAAGACCTAGATTCAGGTCATGAGACGGAGGAGCTTGTACGTGGCGAAACGTCTCGGAGCGTCCGTTTCCGCACTAGAGGGGCTTTACAGGTTGCCGATGTCCCTGTTCGTCGCCGCTTATCTACGGACCAACGGTTCCGTAGATATAACAGTCATGTAATCGACCTTTACTCGATATTTCATGCCTATAAAGAGCATGAGGCTTACAACGTATTCAAAAGCGATGTAAGTTTTTTAGTTTTAATTTATTTGTTAAAGTTATTATTTTTAGACGCAATTTGGTATGTGCTATAGTTATAGGTTTATTTATTGTCTATTGCATTCGATTGGTTATTCGTTTGGTTTTAACACTGTCTACTGCATTGGATTTGTTATTGGTTTGTGTTATAACTTTTATTTCTTAGAAAATTTATTAGTTTAGGTTTGAATGAATTTATATGTTATTAAATTTATTCGTCATTGGTTTATCTTATATGTTTTATTTATTATTCAATTTATTCATTATAGGTGTATCTTATATGTTAAACCTGTGATTTAAATTATTGGTTTTTGGTTTATTTTAGTTGTTATACGGCATATATATTGAATTGAACATGTTGGTTATTGGTTTATCTTAAATGTTAGATTGCATATATGTTTATATATATTCTATTTTTTATGCAGCTTCGGGTACAATTGCGTTTTTATGCTATGTACCATACTCATCGTGGTTGGGACTTGAAAGTCCGCCACACATGGGTACATGAGCACGTGATGGCCACATGTTTCGGGGCCATTGTTGACGCCTTGGGTAAATGGTCTACAAATGTCCATCTGATTGAGGTATTTTTGGAGAGATGGCATCCTGAGATGAACACGTTTCATTTCTCTTTCGGGGAGATGACCGTCACCCTCGATGATGTCCATATGATCACAGGGCTATCAGTTGTGGGTGTCAACTGTGAGATATACGAGTACCCTAATGTTGATGAGCGTAATATGGCATACGCTCGCTTACTTGGGTGCAGCGTTAGGGAGTTTGAGGCAGAGATTAAGGAGAACAAAGGTGGTGGTAAGAGGCACGTTCGCCTTACATGACTGAAGAGGAGATTATGTAGTCATCAGTATTACGACGATGATATTACTGATGCGGATGTTCGCCGAGCTACCAGGGGTTACTTGTTGCACTTCTTTGGCTGTACCATATTGGCCAACAAGTCGGGCAACAACATTAGCCTCAACTACTTACAGTTCATTGACGATTACAGTAGCTCGGGGAGGTATAACTGGAGACAGATGATATTCGCGCAGCTCTACTACCAGCTAGGCAGAGGATGCCTATACGCTACTTCGGGTATTTCTGGATTTTTGGGCTTGTTAGAGACGTGGATTTACGAACATTTCCAGTCATTTTCAGTTCATCAGTACCCGAGGTATAGTATTGCACATCCTACTTTGTGCCGGCATGCGCCTCCAAAGTTTCTACAAAGCCAGCAGGCTCGAAACGGTGTTCGAGATCACCTAGCTACCTTCACCGAGCACGATGTAAGTTATAATCAGTTTCATTTTCAATTATCGTGATATTTATATATAATGTAAGGTGTTGATGATAAATGGTTTGTTAATATTTTGCAGGTATCATTCATGCCGTATACGACTATGCCGGATGCTCGAGGTCACTCTGATATAGCTTGGATAGATACGACGCTGAAAGCGTCGGACATTGTCGAGGCGTACTATCCGCTACGGGTGGCTAGACAGTTGGGTCGCATCCAGCAGGTAATATTTTTGGATACTCGAAATATTAATATTGTTTGTTTTGCGCATGTGTGTTACAGAATTTAGATTTTTTTTTAAAATACAGGGTCCTGGTGCACTGCGTCCTATTCTTACCGGTTCTAGTAGGGTTCATCGTGCGAACACCCTCTAACTCTGGGATGCATTCACTTGGGACAACTGGGAGTCACACTGTATTCACCAGAGTTTGAAAGGTGCAGAGTTTATTCCTGGCCAGGAGGATGGTACCACTTTAATCTACTCTTCATGGATTATGAAGAACTTGTGGTACATCATATCTGATCTAGAGGCTCACCGAGATGATGTAGAGTTAGGGGTGAACCCTTCACCACACACACATGCCACCAGACTGCACGAGCTGACTACGCACCTACTGAATTTACAGGCCTACGAGCAGAGCCACCCCGGCATTAGTTTGGAGGACCTTCGGGAGCCTTTGGACGAGTGCTACCGTCTTGCTCACGAGTACAGAGATTGATTATTATTTATGTTTTCTGTGTTGACAGTTTAAGACTTCTTATGTGTTATTTACTTTTGACTAGTTTCAATTTTGTGATATGGTATTGCGTCGTTGTTTAATTATGTGTTATGATATTAGTTACATTTTAATGATATAACTTTCAAATATTTGTTCAAACTCTGACTTTAAAATAAAGATCATAATGCAAAAAATGCTTTAACATAAACTCAAACACAAACTCAAACATTTTTAGAAACTTAGACATAAACTCAGACATAAACCGAATCAGAAACTTAGACATAAACTCAGACATAAACCGAATGAGAAACTCAAATATAAACTAAAACACATGCTAAAACATACTAATCGGAGTTTATCTATCAGGCCAGTTCCATTTCATCAACTTCCTTTCTTCTTTCGCATTCCTTTTAGTCACGCATTTCCTCTAACCGGATGTCAATAATGTCAGCGCGGACCGATTCCAGCTGGTTACACACAACACGACGTTCCAATTCGGTGAGGCCAGAAACTGGATGTTGACGGACTGTGACTAGGAGGGACCACCTAGCTCTCACCTCATCGACACACCTTGAAATTCTAGGGGGCTGAACATCATCCCTTCCATATAGGAAGTACATCTTGCATAGCAATGCCTCGCAGTACTTTTTACCCCCCCCCCCCCCCTCTATCATGTTCGTGTTACCCAATTTAGATGATGCCATCACCAGATATTGATCTTCCAACTCAGTCCATGGACACATTTTTTGCGATTGATATATTTGCTATTATTTTTACTGCCTAAAAACGTCTTTTTGTACCACTTTTATGCTCAAGATAACGTAATCCAAATAAACATATCAATTAAAGACACTTGTAAGATAAGGATAACGTAATCCAAGTTAACGAATGATTGTGCGACACCTAATATTTATAAAAGTACTCAAATGTTGCAGTGCAATAATAGAGGTATCAGTATAGCCTAACTTCCATTATTATGTGTCTCGCTAAAACGAGACACCTACAAAAATTGTCACAAAAAACACCCGCCTTTAAAATTTTCCCGCCCAAACAACCACGATGCTATAAATGGACGATTAGCACTCGTCAAACATAAACAGTGCAATAATGGAGTTTACCCCTCACGAAGACTACCAATTGCTCGAGGCAGTGAAACTTGCCCTCCGTGAGTTGGGGGAAGATAGTAGCGATGCGTTTTTCGAGCTAGTCTTGTGTAATATGTACTACAACTACGGTCGTTTAGGAACGGAAGGTTTTGTTGTGCGTAACCGTGAACAAATCAAGCAGAGGTACATGTTTTGCAAACCAATGGATCGTTTGTTGTTTCAGCCATTTAAAATTAAGCAAGAAGCAGCCGTCGTATGGAACATAAAGGTGGTAGACTACATCACTAGGGATATGGTAGTGTATCTTCAGAATAGGATTCCTGAAAGGGAAGAGGGGACTGACTCTGACGATAAATTGGGATATGACTTCGACTAATGAGAATTATGTTATGTTTTTAATTGTTTGCATCTTGTAGTTTCTGTACTGTTTGTTTAAGTTAATGTTTGAACTTGTTGTAGTTTCCATTTACCATGTTGTCGTTAATCTCACCTTGTCGTGAGATCGTTTTATTTATATTATGTAACAAACGTATCATTTTGTGTTTCGGATTGTATGATACTGTTTTCCTTTGTGTTTGATATTATAATATTGTATTTTTGTATCTTAATAACAAATTAGAGTAGGTACCCAGGCGGGAAAAAACAAATAACCGTTAAGGTTTCCCGCCTCAATAAGTTTTACGCGGGAACATAAACACCCTTTCCCGCTAATTATTTTAGAATTGGACCATCGATTTCGAGTCTATAAATACTAGAATCTGACTATGAAACTAAACATTTAAGTTATAACAATGGGTGATTCCGACTGGAACGTGCACGAAGATGCAAACCTCCTAAGCGCATTTGACTTCGTCAGAGGTACGATGCAAGAGGAGATTCATGGTTTCATCGATGCGGTTTTGTGCAGGATGTTCTTCAACCACGGTAGGGAGGCATCGTGTCCAGGACGTTTAATGCCCCGACCACGCGGACGCAAAGAAGTGTTCGATAGGTTAGCTTATCTTAAAACAGTGACTATACAGATTGAGTCACTGGCTTACGAAGTCCGAAGCAAAATTCGAAATGTATTCAACATGGGATTCCAAAGTACAATTACGCAGGAGATGGTGTCACATGCGATGCAACAAATGGAGCAAGAAATAGCCGACGCAATACCGAGCGCCGTTGATACTAACTCAACTCCGGAAGGAAGTAGTGAGGAAGAGAAATATTCATTCGAGAAACGCTTTGAGTATGGAAAGATCTACCCGTCTCCGTAAAAGTAAAAGTGCAATGCTAACTCAGGGTTAGCTTATCTATCATTTTTTTAAACTTATGTGCTTATGTATTTCTAATTATGCAATGTTTTTTATTAAACTGTTATGTTTTAATGTATTCGACATATTAAAAAGTTTAAGTGTTATTGTTTTTAAGATAAACATCCAAACAAAAAACATCCAAAGTTTACATCCATTCAATCACAACTTCAAATAACAACAACTAAGAAAATAAAAACTTCAAACGACAACTGGAAATAAGTTCAAATAACAACCGATACGAAAATAACAACTTAAAATAACATCAGTGGAAGGCTTAATCGTATCTAAGTTTGTATTCCACATCATCCACTCCCCCCTTGCAATAATCTTATCCTCCAGAAATGCTACCATATCCCTCGTTATGTAGTCTATCAAGCTCAGGTTCCAGACGGAAGTTGCTTCTTGCTTAATTAACGATGGCAAGAAACACAAATGTTGTATTGGCTTGCAAAAAATGTATATGCTTTTGATCTGCTCACGAGTACGCAAAACGAAACCTCTTGTACCTAAACGGCCGTAGTTTATATACATCGTACATAGGACACGCTCGAAAAACTGGTCGTTGGTATCTTCCCCCAGTATCCGGTGGGCAATCTTCACAGCTTGAAGCATGTGGTAATCTTCGTCTGCCGTAAACTCCATATGTAAACGTTAACGAGTTTTATATTTTTTTTGAATGCTATATGTTTGGCAAGTGTCTTACGGTTTCTTAATTTTATGTTCTATTTTATAGGGGCCGAGTCAATTTTGGTGGGCGTGCAATAGTAGGGGTTTCATTATAGCCGAACTTCTATTATTAGGTGTCTCCCTATCACGAGACCCCTAAAATATTTCCCGCAAAAAAACTCCCGCATTTATAAATTACCCCCTGGAACTTGTTGTTTGTTTGCTTAAGTTAATGTTGAACTTGTTGTTTTTTTGTTTAAACTAATGCTCGTATTTGTTGTTTTAGTTTTTTATTGGTTAGCCCTTACGCCTTGATTTTGTGTAGAAATCCAAAAACATTAGTAGTCGGAGGTACCGAAATGTGTTTGGAAATGATTAAAAATTAAAAGAAGTAACACAAAATACATAAAATACAACTTTGCATTATGCATCCCCGAACAAATCATAGAACTGATCATCCCCATCGTGTAATGTTGGAGGTTGTGCTGGTTTAATTTGGTGATACTTGTTGAGGCGTTCGCCTATTGGTATGGCCCAATGTGTAACGTCATCGGTAGTGCAGAACGCAAACCAGCTTGGGTATATATCTGGCAACGGTCCATCTAATACAATCTGCAAATTTCCATAATATGGAAAAATTAAATACGTAGCGGAATATTTGATAAAATGAAAATAAAATAATAGAATGTACTAGTTTACTTACTTTCACAAAATGATTACCGTGTACAAAACCAATTCCAACTTCGACAATAGGAAATGATCTTGGAGGCACACCACGCAAAGGAATGATAGTTGGAGAGAGACATGGTATACTATACATTGATACCGGGTGGCTATCAACAACCCGAAGTTGGGTAATGTCATCCAGTGCCTACGTCCGCTCTCGTACATTTTGAAAGAATCCAATCTCCGCAATATGGTATCAACGCGTTTTGCACCATCAAAAACCCTTTCCCAAAGGTCACGTTGACTTGATAGTTCATACAACAAATCCCTTCTCACTTCCTCCCATGAGTCCGCGTTGTCTTTAATCGTCAAAGCTACTTCTCTAAATCCAAAATTACCGTCCGGAGCAACGTCTTCAACGCTAGTTATGTAGTTGTACAAGTACTCGGGAAAACAACTCTCGTAGGCACTCAATCATTTTCCTTTATTTGATTTTCTAGATCGACTCGCTTTCTCCTTTTTCGGTGGCGCTTTAGCTTTGGACTTGGATTTGGGTACTAAAAATGCCTTAACCGCCGACACGGGCATGCTACCTATCGTGCCGGGATTACTAGCGCTTAAACTATCGTATTCCCACTCGCATGGGTTCCGCTTAGTTGACTTGTCGGGACCAGCTTTTTTCGATCTTTCATGACAACCGGTTTCTTAGGTTCCAAAACATGGCTTCTAACGGGATCAAGGATTTGCATCATCCTATTTATTATGTGATCTTGCACTTGTGGACCGTAACCACTTATGGTACTATCAATTAAGGATAGCTTTCTTGTAAGCTCATCTTCGGTACCAACGTTTGCCCTAGGCTTGATCGCTAAAGTACTCCAATAAACATCACATTCACTCTTTTGAATCGGCCTACCTTCTCTTGCGATCGTAGCACACTCACACGCACAAGGTAAATTGTGTGTTGTCCTAATTACACAACCACACTTTACGGGAGTGAACCACAATTCCCTGGCCTTTTTAATAGTTTCCTCTAATATTTGAATTGTTGTACATGAAAGTTTACCTTTGATGTCGCTAAAGATAGCTCCCCTTGATGCTTGTCTAGGATGAAACAAACTTCGTTCGAACGTTTCGAAGATGGTAGAGTGTTGAATGTGAAGCAACGCATGAACTTTATCCCAAAATTGCTCAAACGTGCATAGGCTTGTGCCGATTGCCCGTTTTAGACTAGAGTGAGCACTCTCCGCCCTAAACCATAAATTTACATTAGTTACAAGTCTAACAATTAATTAAATAGAGTGATGTTTATATATGATAATATAAATAACCGGTTGCTAGTGTGGTTGTCCAAATGTTTAATTTTGTTCGTGTAGACATTAAGGAATTTGTGTCCGTAAGGGTCTATCCATTGTTTCATCACGTACTCGACAACCTTAGGACAATATGCGTAGGCTTGGTGCGATTCGGAGAGGTTTTTGTTATACTCTTCGATCGTCGTTGAATGTTGAACCGCGACATAAAATTCTAAGAACTCCTCCCCCATGGACGCTTTGGACAAAACTTTCTTAGAGTATGAGCTAACATTCCTATTTATATGCAAAGTGCATAACATATGAGTTGCATCCGGAAATACCTTGTCCATAGCGTTCATTAAATCCAACTCCCTATCCGTGACGATAATATTTGGTAATGCGCACATGTTGTTCACCATCACTCTCCTTAGAACGCTCATTCCCCATGTGTAGTTCTCTTCTTTCTCTGAGCTCATAAAAAACTGCTATACAAAAGTTCTTTTTCGTCGAAGTTTGGCCAACTATTTCTAGCAAAGGCATTTTATACCTTGTAGTCTTGTACGTGCTATCCATTATAAGCATTTGAGGAAAAGTGCGCAATAAATCGATGCTTGTGGGATGTGCGAAAAACAATTCTAGGATCTCGTCAGTTTCTTTGTTTGTGCACTCCCAAACATAGTAATCGTGCTCTTTTAACTTACCGAACAAGTATTACATTTGGGATTTGCCCGCTTTATCAACCAATTGGTGCTTGTGCCGCATGTTGTAGATGGTACACATACTAGATACATTTTCTGGATCTCTTAACTTCAATCCACGGTATATATTTCTTGGCCGAGAACCGATTATTGTCAGTTTACGAACATACTCCTCCTCTTTTGCTTTTAACCTCGCGGCCCGTGAATGACCATCCAAATGCAAGAAGGGTTGGTGGTTGTGTTTTCTATTTCTAACTACCAATTTCCAATAACCGGAAACTTCTAACACCGGATTTCCCCTAAGCATGAACGGACATCCGCATTTTTTGGATGAAGACAATAAAACTAACCGTTAAAGTTCGGTCTGATTTTTACCAATTCGATTTTGGTCCTGTTTAGGGCTGTAAACGGTTCCCGAAACTGAAAATTGGACCGGAACCAAACCGATAAGGACCGGACCAGAACCGAACCGATAAAGACCAGACCTAATTTTAACGGCTCGGTTCGCGTTTCCATCTTGAAGACCGAAACCGATAAGGAATCGAAACAACAAAACTGGTTTGGAATCGAACCGATAAAATCGATAAACCGGTAGAACGATTAGGAACCGAACCAATAAAAGTGAACGATAAAATTGGTAAACCAATAGAACGATAAGGAACCGAAGCAATAAAATTTTGAGACTAGATTAATTTATTATTATTATTATTAATTATTTATACATTGTATTTTTAAAATTAATAGTTAATTATCCATTTTTAATAAAAAAAATCAAAGATTAATTTTTAAATTTTGATTTTATGTTATTTTTTATTTAAAAAATTGAAAATTAAATTTTAATTAAATTTAATTTTTTAAATAGACCGGCCCAAAGCAAGTCCGGGGACCGATAACGGACCGATTCATTTACGACCATTTTCAGTCGTTTTCAGTTCATCGGTACCCGAGGTATAATATCGCACATCCTACTTTGTGCCGGCATGCGCCTCCAAAGTTTCCACAAAGCCAGCAGGCTCGAAACGGTGTTCGAGATCACCTAGCTACCTTCACTGAGCACGATGTAAGTTATAATCAGTTTCATTTTCAATTATCGTGATATTTATATATAATATAAGGTGTTGATGATAAATGGTTTGTTAATATTTTGCAGGTATCATTCATGCCGTATACGACTATGCGGGATGCTCGATGTCACTCTGATATAGCTTGGATAGATGCGACGTTAAAGGTGTCGGACATTGTCGAGACGTACTATCCGCTACGGGTGGCTAGATAGTTGGGTCGTATTCAGCAGGTAATATTTTTGGATACTCGAAATATTAATATTGTTTGTTTTGCGCATGTGTGTTACAGAATTTAGATTTTTTTTTTAAATTACAGGGTCCTGGTGCACTGCGTCCTATTCTTACCGGTTCTAGTAGGGTTCGTCGTGCGAACACCCTCTAACTCTGGGATGCATTCACTTGGGACAACTGGGAGTCACACTATATTCACCAGAGTTTGAAAAGTGCAGAGTTTATTCATGGCCAGGAGGATGGTACCACTTTGATCTTCTCTTCATGGATTATGAAGAACTTGTGGTACATCATATCTGATCCAGAGGCTCACCGAGATGATGCAGAGTTAGGGGTGAACCCTTCACCACACGCACATGCCACCAGACTGCACGAGCTGACTACGCACCTACTGGATTTACAAGCGTACGAGCAGAGCCACCCCGGCATTAGTTTGGAGGACCTTCGGGAGCCTTTGGACGAGTGCTACCGTCTTGCTCATGAGTACAGAGATTGATTATTATTTATGTTTTGTGTGTTGACAATTTAAGACTTTTTATGTGTTATTTACTTTTGACTAGTTTCCATGTTGTGATATGGTATTGCGTCGTTGTTTAATTATGTGTTATGATATATTGTTACATTTTAATGATATAACTTTCAAATATTTGTTCAAACTCTAACTTTAAAATAAACATCAGAATGCAAAAAATGCCTTAACATAAACTCAAACACAAACTCAAACATTTTTAGAAACGCAAATAGCAACACAAACTTAAACATAAACCGAATCAGAAACTTAGACATAAACTCAGACATAAACCGAATGAGAAACTCAAACATAAACTAAAACACATGCTAAAACATACTAATCGGAGTTTATCTATCAGGCCAGTTCCATTTCATCAACTTCCTTTCCTTTTTCGCATTCCTTTTAGTCACGCATTTCCTCTAACCGGATGTCAATAATGTCAGCGCGGACCGATTCCAGCTGGTCATCTGTTAGAGAATCCGTGACTTGACAGGTGAACCGGTTACACACAACACGACGTTCCAATTCGGTGAGGCCAGAAACTGGATGTTGACGGACTGTGACTAGGAGGGACCACCTAGCTCTCACCTCATCGACACGCCTTGAAATTCTAGGGGGCTGAACACCATCCCTTCCATATAGGAAGTACATATTGCATAGCAATGCCTCGCAGTACTTTTTACCCCCATGTATCATGTTCGTGTTACCCAATTCAGACGATGCCATCACCAGATATTGATCTTCCAACTCAGTCCATGGACACATTTTTTGCGATTGATATATTTGCTATTATTTTTACTGCCTAAAAAACGTCTTTTTGTACCATTTTTATGCTCAAGATAACGTAATCCAAGTAAACATATCCATTAAAGACACTTGTAAGATAAGGATAACGTAATCCAAGTTGACGAATGATTGTGTGACACCTAATATTTATAAAAGTACTCAAATGTTGCAGTGCAATAATAGGGGTCTCAGTATAGCCTAACTTCCATTATTATGTGTCTCGCTAAAACAAGACACCTACAAAAATTGCCACAAAAAACACCCGCCTTTAAAAGTTTCCTGCCTAAACAACCACGATCCTATAAATGGACGTTTAGCACTCGTTAAACATAAACAGTGCAATAATGGAGTTTACCCTTCACGAAGACTACCAATTGCTCGAGGCAGTGAAACTTGCCCTCCATGAGTTGGGGGAAGATAGTAGCGATGCATTTTTCGAGCTAGTCTTGTGTAATATGTACTACAACTACGGTCGTTTAGGAACGGAAGGTTTTGTTGTGCGTAACCGTGAACAAATCAAGCAGAGGTACATGTTTTGCAAACCAATGGATCGTTTGTTGTTTCTACCATTTAAAATTAAGCAAGAAGCAGGCGTCGTATTGAACATGAAGGTGGTAGACTACATCACTAGGGATATGGTAGTGTATCTTCAGAATAGGATTCCTGAAAGAGAAGAGAGGACTGACTCTGACGATAACTTGGGATATGACTTCTGATGTGGTTTATTTTCGTCTGAGGGTAAGTTTGTAATTTTTGTTTAGAGTTGTGTGGAAGTTTGTGAGTATTTAATATTTGGGTAGAGTGTAGAGGGAGAATTAAGCAGCCTGATTGTATTTAATTTTCATTACCCTCATTTAATATTGGTGGTTGGGTATTTATACTCTTATATTTGGGTCTTATGGGCTTTCGGGTTGTGTTTAATGGACCCGGGTCGAGTTTAAGAACCCATAAGTTCTAAGTAGGAGAGTAGGCAGCTTAGTCAAGAAGTGATTATGTTTTAAATACTTTAGTTCTGTTCGAACAGTCCAATGGATGATGGTGTCCGAACTGCCCATGTCCGGTTAGGAGACATTGTCCGAACTGACCCTGTCCGAAGTGATGACGGAATCCGGACTCATCAGTAGCCCATTTTAGGTGGTGTTCAAAAACCTTTGGCAAGACCTAAAAAACAGTCTGTTGCTAGTGACAGTTACATCCAGACAGGTCCTTCGAATTGTGTTATAGTTTTATCCGGACTGAAAAAAGTTCTTTGAATCTAAACGGTTTTTTACCAGAGTTCGTGGGACACGTGTATCTCTCTGTTTCGTTATTTCAGCCGTTTTTTCACCTTGAATTTCGCTCCCACCTTCTCTGAAAAGCAACCTCTTCATTAAATGAAGGTGACATCAGCGTCGTTTCTTAATCATTGCAAATCCTTTCGAATTCTCATAGGAATCAAAGCACCTTTTTGGGGTTTACTATAAATTAAACACTTTTCCACTGTTTTACCATCATCTTCATATTCACTTTGCTAATTTTCAAATCTTTCTCTCTCAAACACAAGTTCTTCTTTTTTATTGTTTATGTTCACGGCTAGGAACGCTTTAATCAGAGGCGGGTGGCTTAATCTATCAGAGCTAGAAAAGGCACAAAAAGTTGAAAGGGAAAGGCGCATTGCAGCAGGCCTACCTACCTCCCCCATCGACAAACCAGTAACCTCAAACACAGAGCCTGACTAGGGTTCCTCCTCAACAAAAAGTGTCAAACCGAGGAGATTTTTTCAAACCAACCTTTCTCCCATTGTCTCAGGCTCATCGGTTCAAGAATCAGAACCGACTGTTGAACTAGGGTTAGTAGTTACCAGCTTCAAAAAGCCTTCCCCATTTATAGCCATGGGG
The DNA here is from genome assembly GCA_036936605.1 of Limnanthes douglasii subsp. nivea. Lineage (NCBI taxonomy): Eukaryota > Viridiplantae > Streptophyta > Magnoliopsida > Brassicales > Limnanthaceae > Limnanthes > Limnanthes douglasii. The sequence goes on from JAUPFV010000001.1 coordinate 34,630,672, forward strand.
TCAGATGCAGATACCTCTCCCAACAATCTGGTCGATCGAAGAAAAGGCCGGCTGGTTAAAGGGTAGGCTTCCAAAGGCACCCCTTCAAAATCAGGGGCCAAATACAGCAATACAGGGTCAGAGGCACCCATAAAAGTACCTAAGGACACGTTGTCCGGACCGGAGGCCACTAGCTCAAGCCTCTGAAGAGAAACCACCTCACCTGAGCCCCAGCCCGAGGCCAGAGTCCAGGAAAGTATTGAGGCCCAACAGTCCGGAGGCCTGACCGAACCAACTTCTAACTCCCCCCTCCCAAAAACAACTAAGAATCCCTCCTTGGTAATGGAGGAAGTAATGGAGGATTCTATCGAAGAGGATCCATTCGAGTCTGAACCCTCCGGATAAACTAGTGATGTTGTTGCTGCCAAGAAGAATAAAGGCAAAGAAAAACTATGTCTTAGGCACCCAGACCTACCAGAAATTCTTGAAGGAAAAGTGGGACCTTGTTTCCACAAGGTTAATGTTAAATATATTTTTGCCTTACAAAAAATCACTTATGCTTTCATCCACACAGCCGAATTGGGCCGGATGCGTACGAAGTGGGGGGTTCCGGAGAACGTGAAAATAAGAATCCCCATAGACCCTGAAACCCCTATGGATTGCAAGCTTAGTGAAATAGTTATCTTCACTGAGCTATTTAACCAGGGGCTAAGGTTTCCCTTAGACGCAGAGATAGTTAGGTACTTCCACCTTATCAAGCTCTGCCCTAGTCAACTGAGCCCCAACGCCTGGTACACTCTTATGGCCTGTATCATGGCTTCCAGGCTCTCCGGAATTCCTTTACCAATGGAGGAATTCGCATCTGTGGCCAGTCTCTGCAGAAACCACCACATTCCCTTCTATCACTTCAACATGGGTGATAATTATAAAGTAGTGGATGACCTGCTTGAGTCGGAGAGAAACGGGAGGACTCAGTTTTTGTTCGTAAGCGGCACTTGGGAGAATGGGAGGAAGATCAAAGTTGGAATCAACCCGAGTCTCCTCACCAGCAGATGGAGAAGTGATCGTAAGGATCCTACCTTACATTCTCATTTTTACTTTTATCGAATGCGTTTAAACTGACTGGTCTTGTCTTTTTTCTTGAAAGATCTGCCCAAAGACTTCAATGACTATTTAAAGGCCAGGCAGACCACTTGTACCAAGATCAACACTTGGGTTGCTGAAAAGTGGGGGAACCATTTCCATGACGCCTTTACCGGAGGGAATCTTGCAAGGTCTCACCTCTGGAACACTACTGGCCGGAGGGACTTGACCTGGGAAGAACTCACCACTCCACCCCCTCCGGATGTAGTCCTCAAGAGAACACACGAACCGGACGGGTCACTATACTTTCCAGGTTGAGCCAAGGCCCCAAGTAAAATGAAAGGTAAGAAAGGGAAGGGTAAGAAAAGTGCGGTTGAGGCTAACCCTGCTGAAGTGGAGGAAACCGCTCCAAAAAACCAAGAGAGACTAGCTCTAAGTCAGATTGATGCTGCTCTCCTAGAAGTGGTGGAGCAGGAGAGTGCTAGGGAAGAGGTAGGGTCTCCCAAACCTCCACAAGTTCCCAAGAGAGATCGAAAACGTGGAGCATAAAACAAGGAGAGGGATGCCAAAAAGAGAAAGACCTCCAGGGGTGATGAACTTTCTCTCCGGCCTCCAGAGCCTCTCCCTCCTGTTGACCCTACTGATCCAACAAGAGCAGAGGAGATCCCTGGTGACTTTCAAACTGACGAGGTTGGAGGAAGAGACCTTAGCATCGATGGTGTTGACATCACAGGGCTTGATGGACTTGGTGACTATTTTGCAAACCTTACCATAGATGACTTTGTTGGGCCTTACCTCCCTCCAAGCACTTCGAACACCGTAACCTTTAATGGTAAAACTTTCACTGTTTCAAGTGAAAGTGAAGCTATAACTCACTCCATACTGAGTACTGTTCAGCCAGTGTTGGTCCTAGAGAAGCAAGTACGAGGTCAGGCAGCAATCGTTGCCTCCCTTAACTTTGACAAGGAAAAAATGTCCAACGATCTCCTTGTTGCCACCAAAATGCTGAGGTTTTGAAGGGAGAAAACGAGGAGCTAAAGAAGAGCCAAGAGGGGTGGACCACAAAGGTTTCCACCTTAGAAGATACTGTCAAAGACCTCCGGGAAAAACTGTATGGATTAGAGAAAGATCTCACCTCTTCAAAAGAGGAGGCGAAGGCCAAGGACCAAGTCATCCATAACTTGACAAATGACAAGATTGCGCTCGAGAACTCAGTGTCCAAGGCTGCAGAGGAGAAAGCTGATCTGCTAAGGGAGCAAGAGGCCAAGATTTATGCTTATGCCAACAATGTAATAGATACTCAAGAGCAAATGTATGCCCAAGTGAGGTCGGACATGGTCTTGCTCTTTCATGAGAAGTTCCCGAAGAGGAACCTGGGAGATTTGTGGCTTCATGTAGAGTACAAAGACTTTCCCTTCCATACTATGGCTGATGGAGACTTGCATGATTATTCTAGTGCTTCCTCCTCTGAAGAAGAAGAGAACACCGGGGAGAACCCAAATGAGGAGAAGGACCAACCCCAAGAAGAAAAAGAAGACAAGTGAGGCTGAGCCATCTTCAAAGGTTCCGTCTTAGATTATGAATTATCTTTTCACCTTTTACGTTGTCTAAACTAAAGTCCTTGGAAGGCCAAGGTATTTTTATAATTGTGTCCGGCATTTGACCGGATAGATCTTTTGTTTTGTCTAACAGTTTTAAAGTCCTTGGAAGGCCAAGGCACTTGGGTTACTTCAATGAATATCTTTGTTTTGCACAACTCTTGCATTCTTTCATAGTTTGTTTCAATTTTGGTGGCTAGTGTTTAAACAGCCCTTAGTTATTTCATAAATATTCTAAAGCGAGAGTGTTTAAATTCTCCGATGACAAATGTTTAAGTAGTCATCATTCCTTTAATTCAATCCGGATGGTGTGACAAGAAACAAAGTAAAAAAACTTCGAATTTTTAAGAAGGCATCAAATTTTATAAAAATCCCGGACACCTCATTAAAACCTCCCCGCGCCACCAGGGTAGGAAAGAGTATGCCCCCAAATATTTACATGGATTTTTAAACAAGTAAATCTTTACATTGCTTCTACTCTAAGTAAATCCGGAGATGTTCAATATTCTAAGGGTGATTCAAAACCCTTTTATCCTTGTCTTCTAGCCAGTATGTTCCAGGTTTGAGCCTTTCAATGACCATATATAGTCCTTCCCAAGTTGGGGCTAGTTTGCCGAGCAGCTTCTCTTTCGTGTGTAAGAAGACTTTCCTTAACACCTTATCCCCCGGCTGAAAATATCTTCTTTTAACTCTGGAATCAAACCTGCTTCTCATCAAACCCTGATAGTGTGCAGCTCTAAGGTGAGCCTTAACTCGTCTTTCCTCTATTAGGTCAAGCTGACCCCTGATTGCCACTTCGTTAGCGTGTTCGGAGAAATTGTTAACTCGAAAGGAAGGGAGAGTTGCTTCTATGGGAGCTATGGCATCCATCCCATAGACCAAGGCAAAAGGTGACTCTTGTGTTGCAGCCCCAGGAGTAGTCTGGTATGCCCACAAAACCTCTTGTAAATAACTAGGCCATTTTCCAGCAGCCCCTTTTAAATTTTTCTTCAAACCGGACAGTATAGTTCTGTTAGCCACTTCAACCTGACCATTTTATTGTGGGTGGAAAGATGAAGAGAAACAATGTTGTATACCTCTAGAGGCACAGAAACTCTTCATTTCCTTGTTGTCGAACTGTGGCCCATTGTCTGTCGTTATCTTCTGTAGGATGCCAAATCTGTAACAGATATTGGACAAAATGAATTTTATGACAGCTTTTGATGTTGTACCTGCCAACGGGGCTGCTTCAATCCACTTCGAAAAATAATCAATTGCAACAATTATTGTCCTGCGTCCTCCGGATGTCATAGGAAGAGGTCCCACCAAATCCAACCCCCATCGAACAAAAAGTATGGGCTCAGAAATTGACTCTAAAGGGAATTTCATTGCTATATCTCTGGCATGGGTCACACCTTTTCACCAGCTCCTTAGCATCTTGCATTATAGAGGGCCAATAATAGTGAGCCAATAAAACTCTCCTTGTTAGACCCCTAAATCCATAGTTAGCTGATCCCTCACCATCATGTAATTCGGAGAGGACTATTTGAGATGCATCATCCCCCAAACATCGTAAAAGGGGTTTACTGTAAGACTTCTTATAAAGAACATCTCTTGGTATGATAAAACCACGAGCCTTGTGCTTCATTTTTCTTGCTAGTGATTTATCCGGAGGCAAGATGCCATCGGAGAGATACTGCAGGAGAGGAAATCTCCAATCTTGAGGTTGTTTCATCTGTACATCTAAAATTTATTCCTCTTTACCCATATTGAGTTGAATGGAAGGGCACTCCAGCACATGGATCCAAGGGTATGACTCAGTATAGGCTATGGTTGCCAAGGAATCGGCTAGTTCATTTTCTGTTCGGGGTATGTGCTCATATACGATGCTTTTGAACTTAAGTGCCTCATTTTTAAGAAGAAGTAAGTACTTCACTAGTTGCTCCTTTTTAGCTTCGGATTGACCCTGTGCATGATGGATAAGAATCTGGGAATCGCTCATCAACTTGACCCTTTTGGCTCCACAAATGAAAACCAACTTCAAACCAGCTATAGCAGCTTCATATTCGGATTCATTGTTAGAAGCCCTAAAAGAAAAGCATATAGCCTGGTACATTTTGTCACCATACGGAGAGGTCAAGCATACCCCTGCACCACATCCCATAATACTTGATCCACCATTTGTCCGGACAATCCAGACCTTTTCATCTTTCATCTCAGTCGTTTGCTTTGTATCCCTATCTGAGTGGAATTCAACTAAGAAATCAGCCACAACATGGGCTTTGATTGATGTTCGAGGAGAAAAATCAATATCGAAGTCCCCCAACTCTACTCACCATTTAGTCATTCTACTTGAAATGTCTGCCTTTTGAAGAACATTCTTCAAGGGAAAAGATATCCGGACGATAATAGGATGAGCCTGAAAATAAGGCCTCATCTTCCTTGCAGCAATTACCAAGGCTAATGCTAATTTTTCGAGCTTTAAATAGTGTTTTTCGGCATCTATCAAGCTCTTGCTGATGTAGTACACCGGATGGGGGTAATTATCCACCTCTCTTACCAATACAGCACTGATGGCACAACTGGAAACTGCCAAGTATACGAAGAGTGTCTCTCCGTCAAAAGGTTTAAATAAAGTCTTGGGGGAGGACAGATGTTTCTTAATCTCATTGAAAGCCTCATCACACTGTGAAGTTCAGTCAAATCCCTTTGCACCCTTTAAAGTTTGAAAAAACGGGGCACATCTGTCTGAAGACCTCGAGATGAATCGATTTAAAGCAGCCAACCCCCCAGTCAACCGTTGTACTTCTTTAATATTCCGAGGAGGCTCCATTTAGAATAAAGTATTAAGCTGGTCTGGATCGGGCTGTATCCCTTGCTCACTTATTATATACCCCAGGAATTTCCCGGACTGCACTCCGAACACACATTTCTTTGGATTTAGTTTCAAATTTACTTTTACTAAGTTAGCAAAAGTTTCTTGGAGATCCTCCAAGTGTAGTTCTTCATCCACACTTTTTACCATCATGTCATCAATGTACACTTCCATATTTCTTCCAATTTGGTCAGCAAAGGCTTTGTTCACTAACCTCTGATAGGTAGCCCTAGAATTTTTTAACTCAAATGGCATCACCTTGTAATAATGAAGACCCATATAAGTGACAAACATGGTATGCTCCTGATCCTTTAGGTCTACTTGAATCTGATTGTACCCGGAGAAGGCATCCATGAAAGACAGTAGCTTATTCCCAGAATTGGAATCCACAAGCTGATCAATCCGGGGGACTGGGTATAAATCTTTTGGGCAAGCCCTATTGAGATCTGTGAAGTCAATGCACATACGCCACTTGCCATTTTTCTTTTTTACTAAGACCGGATTGGCTGTCCACAAAAGATACTGAAACTCCTTTATATGCCCCATTTTAGTAAGCCTGACAACTTCTTGAACAATAACATCAGCCTTTTCCTTCGAAAAAGCCCTTCTCTTTTGTACCACATGTGCTACGTCTCTCTGGACGGATAGGTGATGTGATATAATATCTGCTGGAACTCCGGTAACATCAGCATTGCACCAAGAAAAAACATGTTGATGGTCTTTTAGGAACTTCAGCATTCTACTCTTCAGTTCGGATGGCATTTTGGACCCTATCTTAACACTTTTTCCTTCTTCCAAAGAATGTGTTTCAAATTCTTCAACCGGTATCAACACTCCAGGGGTCTCTCTAGGGTCATCAATTTCACCCTCACCCCTAGAAATCCCCTCAAACTACTATTCTTTATTAGTACGAACTGCCCCCGACGTCCGTGGGGCCAGTGCTGTGGCATAACACTCTTTTGCAATCTTTTGGCTGCTCTGAACAACTCCCACTTGTCCTTGAACAGCATATTTCAAACATTGGTGGACTGTGGAGGCCACTGCATGCATCCTAGAGAGCCAAGACCTCCCTAGAATAGCATTATAACAAGTGGGACAATCCACCACAATAAAAAGTATTCTAACCATCTTCTTAAAAGGGCCCTTGCCCAACAAAACTTCCTCTTCGAACTCCCCGATGACATCTGCTGAGCTTCCAATGAAACCCACAATTGATCTATCCGAACGCTGGCTTACGGATGGATTTTTCATCTTTTTGTAAGAGTTTAAAAAGAGGATATGAATGAGCTCCCAGTATCCACCGAGATTCGTCTTATATCATTGCCCCCAATGGATGCTTCTATGACAACAGCATCTTCATGAGGGCCAGCTATATCCCTCAAGTCATCCTCATCGAAAACAATGAAGGGAAATGGAATTTGTGATTGATAGGAGGTCATGCCTCCTTCCAGCTGGGTAGCTAAAGTATGAACGTGCCTCTTCCTTGAAGAGGCAATGGGTGCTGTCATAGTATTCCCTCCGAAAATTGTGAGTGACTCAAAAAAGTTAATAATCCTGGAGACTGTTTTACAACGTTCCTCAATGGCACCCATTCTATTTCGAGTTGGATCAGGATCCAAGTACTCTGACTCTACATCGAATCTTTCGATTATAACCATAGCTCCCTCCGAAGCAGATGTGCCTGCATTGTTTGGACCAGCCCGATGAGCATTATCACGCCTATTTCCTCCTCTTATTTTGACATATGCCCCCAACTTTCCTCTTTCAATTAAATTTTGAACTTCTTGTTTTAAAGCAATACAATCGTCAGTGGTATGGCCAGTATCATTATGGTACTGACAGAAGGAATTGTTACGATGTTCCCTAGGAGATTGTAGTGCGGTCGGCCTTCTATAGTGTACTTCTTCCTTTGTTTGGTCATAAATGGTGGCCACGCTTTCTTTTAACTCTGCAAACCACTCCAGTTGAACCCAAGGCCCTCTCTTATTTCTAGATTGTTGACTCTGGGCAGGCGCAGCTGGCTGAGACTGAGCTTTAGCTCTGTTATGACCCTGCCCGGCCTCCCTTGCCTTGTTCCCGGACTGATTTTGGTTGGGGTTTGGTGCAACTGGGGAAAACCTCACCTGCCTGTGCACCCTAGTTTTCTTTGTTTCATCAATGTTGATTTGCTTTCCGACCTGATTCAGTAGACCTCCCCAAGTCATGGCTTTCTTTCTGGTCACTGAATCAGCTAAATTTTCAGGGTTTAAGCCCTGCCTCAAAGATGTTATTGCTACTTGCTCGAAGCAATCAGCCAACCCGTTTTTAGTGTTTACAAAACGACTTATGTATTCTTTCAGTGATTCGTTTGGTTTTTGGGCACAATGGATTATTGTGTCCCCATTGACCTTCAATTCCTTACTCCCAACAAACTGCCTTCGAAAGGCCACCCAAAAGGTATCGAAATTTCTGATGCAGCCTTGTGGTAGGCTGTTATACCACTTCAGAGCACTCCCCATAAAGGATTGGGAGAATGCTCTACAGAGTAACTTGTCGTCATCATTGAAATTCATCATAAAGTTTTTAATTATTCCAAGTGGTTGTCCGGATCTTTACTGCCATCGTATTTCTCCATTTTCGTACTATCAAACCTCTTAGGGAGGTTTCCGAACATAATCTTGGATGACAATGGAGATTGTCTCCAATTCCGGCCACGACTGAAAACGGTATCCTCTTTGGGAGTTGCAAAGATACCTGGTTCATCATGGAAGGCAAAAGGATCCACCAGCATCCGGTCTACATGTCTCCGGCTATGAGATGATCCTTTGCCTATATTCCTCTTTAATTTCCCATGTCTATCCCTTTTTCTTGAATACTTTTTAATCAACTTTTGCTTTTTTTTGGATCGGCCCTCATCACTACTAGAGGATAAGGACTCTTCAACTCCATCCTCGTCCGAGGAGCTACCAGAAGATTCTGAGTCTGAGTCAGAACTCTCCACTGGCTTAGACCGGTGAGACTTTTTAGAGCTAGCATGAGTCTTCTTAGTACTCACATGGGTCTTCGAAGGCTCATGCTCTCTAGGATTGTCGGTATGATGAGCAACTGCTGTCTTTGACTTCTCTTTTATGCCCATCTTTGCCTTTTCTGTCCTCAGAGCTTCTATCTCGCCCTTTAATATATCACGGTCCTCGATGGTATATTCATCATTTTCACCCACCACTTCAAGCAAAGCTGGTGGTACTTCCGGGGCGTCCGGATTCATTCGGACTGATTTTTTCTAATGGTTTCGAATGCTAGATTCAGGCACCGTCGTGCTCCCACTGTGGTCGCCAATTTGGTGTGGTTTATTTTCATCTGAGGGTAAGTTTGTAATTTTTGTTTAGAGTTGTATGGAAGTTTGTGAGTATTTAATATTTGGGTCGAGTGTAGAGGGAGAATTAAGCAGCCTGGTTGTATTTAATTTTCATTACCCTCATTTAATGTTGGTGGTTGGGTATTTATACCCTTATATTTGGGCCTTACGGGCTTACGGGTCGTGTTTAATGGACCCGGGTCAAGTTTAAGGACCCATAAGTTCTAAGTAGGAGAGCAGGAAGCTTAGTCAAGAAGTGATTATGTTTTAAATACTTTAGTTCTGTTCGAACAGTCCAATGGATGATGGTGTCCGAACTGCCCATGTCCGAAGTGGTGACGGAATCCGGACTCATCAACTTCGACTAATGAGCATTATGTTATGTTTTTAATTGTTTGCATCTTATAGTTTCTGTACTGTTTGTTTAAGTTAATGTTTGAACTTGTTGTAGTTTCCATTTACCATGTTGTCGTTAATCTCACCTTGTTGTGAGATCGTTTTATTTATATTATGTAACAAACGTATCATTTTGTGTTTCGGATTGTATGATACTGTTTTCCTTTGTGCTTGATATTATAATATTGTATTTTTGTATCTTAATAACAAATTAGAGTAGGTACCCGGGCGGGAAAAAACAAAAAACCGTTAAGGTTTCCCGCCTCAATAAGTTTTACGCGAGAACATAAACACCCTTTCCCGCTAATTATTTTAGAATTGGACCACCGATTTCGAGTCTATAAATACTAGAATCTGACTATGAAACTAAACATTTAAGTTATAACAATGGGTGATTCCGGCTGGAACGTGCACGAAGATGCAAACCTCCTAAGCGCATTTGACTTCGTCAGAGGTACGATGCAAGAGGAGATTCCTGGTTTCATCGATGCGGTTTTGTGCAGGATGTTCTTCAACCACGGTAGGGAGGCATCGTGTCCAGGACGTTTAATGCCCCGACCACGCGGACGCAAAGAAGTGTTCGATAGGTTAGCTTATCTTAAAACAGTGACTATACAGATTGAGTCACTGGCTTACGAAGTCTGAAGCAAAGTTCGAAATGTATTCAACATGGGATTCCAAAGTACAATTACGCAGGAGATGGTGTCACATGCGATGCAACAAATGGAGCAAGAAATAGCCGACGCAATACCGAGCGCCGTTGATACTAACTCAACTCCGGAAGGAAGTAGTGAGGAAGAGAAATATTCATTCGAGAAACGCTTTGAGTATGGAAAGAACTACCCGTCTCCGTAAAAGTAAGTGTGTAATGCTAACTCAGGGTTAGCTTATCTATCATTTTTTTAACTTATTTGCTTATGTATTTCTAATTATGCAATGCTTTTGATTAAAGTGTTATATTTTAATGTATTCGACATATTAAAAAGTTCAAGTGTTATTGTTTTTAAGATAAACATCCAAACAAAAAACATCCAAAGTTTACATCCATTCAATCACAACTTCAAATAACAACAACTAAGAAAATAAAAACTTCAAACGACAACTGGAAATAAGTTCAAATAACAACCGATACGAAAATAACAACTTAAAATAACATCAGTGGAAGGCTTAATCGTATCTAAGTTTGTATTCCACATCATCCACTCCCCCTTGCAATAATCCTGTCCTCCAGAAATGCTACCATATCCTTCGTGAAGTAGTCTATCAAGCTCAGGTTCCAGACGGAAGCTGCTTCTTGCTTAATTAACGATGGCAAGAAACACAAATGTTGTATTGGCTTGCAAAAAATGTATCTGCTTTTGATCTGCTCACGAGTACGCACAACGATACCTCTTGTACCTAAACGGCCGTAGTTTATATACATCGTACATAGGACACGCTCGAAAAACTGGTCGCTAGTATCTTCCCCCAGTATCCGGCGGGCAATCTTCACAGCTTGAAGCATGTGGTAGTCTTCGTCCGCCGTAAACTCCATATATAAACGTTAACGAGTTTTATATTTTTGTTGAATGCTATATGTTTGGCAAGTGTCTTACGGTTTTTTAATTTTATGTCCTATTTTATAGGAATCGAGTCAATTTTGGTGGGCGTGCAATAGTGTCTCGCTATAACGAGACCCCTAAAATATTTCCCGCGAAAAATAGAGATTTTGAAAAGGAGTCGAAATCTTGATGGATGGAGTTGTGGAGTACAATAGATGGAATCATGTGAAAGGGATGGTCAAGGACTAAAGAAAATATATGCGGTTTTTAAAATTTGTTCTTGGGAAATCGAGTGTTTAGGAAGAAAATGGAATTTTCTTTTCACAGAAAAGGATTGAAAAAGTCCGAGAAAGTGAGAGAGAGAATCATATTCATAAGAAAGATAAATGGAAAGACAGTTTATAATTTGGTACCTACCCTTAAGTTTTCAAGGAAATTACAAACAAAGGCATTTTTTTTTCTTTAATCTTCTATCGAGTATATATATTTCATGTAAAATTGGATCGCAACTGTCGAAGGTTCGTTACTCTATCAATTCGGAATCATGGCATGATTTGAATTTGATTTTTTATACATTACAAATTGATTTATGAATTGTTATATGTATATTAGAACTGTAATATTATATGATACATTAAATTATTTTATTAATATGATTTTTATTATTATAAAACTGGTACGTCTTGAATTGATAAGTTAAAAATGTTTTTTTGATCCGAACTATTTTTTAAATATAAATATAAAGTTTTGTAATTTTTTTATAAATAACTGAAAATGTGGAAATTTTATTATTTTATTAAAATAATATTTATTAAAAAATAATGTTATTTAGATTTGCGTAAACATATTCTTATCGATTAATATTTTAGTCTCGTTACAAATATTTTTAAGAGTGTTGTTGTTTATCATAAACAAATATTGTTTTAAAAACTAAAAATTATATAAAAAAATTCGTTAAATTCGTAAAAAATAAACCAAAAACTTAATTATGTTAAATTTATCAGCTATTCGGTCTCGTGTCCAATAACGGGAGGATTAGTGGATCTAATCCTTGCAATGATGCAATTGACGGACTACTTGTAACGTGAAATAATATTTAGTCATCAAATAAATAATGGTTGTTATGAAAAGACAACAAAGGGTATCTGCAAAAATTTACTATTCACGTCTGTAGGAAAATTCCAATAGAGGCTATGACGCCTCAATTAAGTATTGAAGTTCTTACCTTGCTTGATCATTCACCGAAAATATTAAAGTTATTTTTTAAAAAACTATTTAGTGCTAGATACTTAATAAATAGATTTTAAAAATGGTTAATAGGCAACAGTGCACATGCAAAATTGTTCTCGTTCAAAAAATTGAATTTTATTAACCATCACCAGAATCAAGCACTATTTCGGAGTGAGCCCAGTAACAAAGTAGCAAAGACTCATCCAAATTATCTCCTCACTTTGCGGGAGTGAACCAAAATTCTCCGGCATTTTTAATAGTTTCATCTAATATTTGAATGGCCGTACATGAAAGTTTACCTTTGATTTCGCTAAAGATAGCTCCCCTTGATGCTTGTCTAGAACGAAACAAACTTCGTTCGAACGTTTCGAAGATGGTAGAGTGTTGAATGCGAAGCAACACATGAACTTTATCCCAAAATTGCTCAAACGTGTATAGGCTTGTGCCGATATACTAGAGTGAGCACTCTCCGCCCTAAACCATAAATTTACATTAGTTACAAGTCTAACAATTAATTAAATAGAGTGATGTTTATATATGATAATATAACTAACCGGTTGCTAGTGTGGTTGCCCAAATGCTTAATTTTGTTCGTGCAGACATTAAGGAATTTGTGTTCGTAAGGGTCTATCCATTTTTTCATCACGTACTCGAGAACCTTAGGACAATATGCGTAGGCTTGGTGCAAGTCAGAGAGGTTTTTGTTATACTCTTCGATCGTCGTCGAATGTTGAACTGCGACATAAAACTTTTAAGAACTCCTCCCCCATGTCCGCTTTGGACAAAACTTTCTTACAGTATGAGCTAACATTCCTATTTATATGCAAAGTGCATAACATATGAGTTGCATCCGGAAATACCTCATCGATAGCGTTCATTAAAGCCAACTCCATATCCGTGACGATAATATTTGGTAATGCGCACATGTTGTTCACCATCACTCTCCTTAGAACGCTCATTCCCCATGTGTAGTTCTCTTCTTTCTCCGAGCTCATAAAAAATGTTATACAAAAGTTCTTTTTCGTCGAAGTTTGGCCACCTATTTCTAGCAAAGGCATTTTATACCTTGTAGTCTTGTACGTGCTATCCATTATAAGCACTTGAGGAAAAGTGCGCAATAAATCGATGCTTGTGGGATGTGCGAAAAACAATTCCAGGATCTCGTCAGTTTCTTTGTTTGTGCGCTCCCAAACATAGTAATCGTGCTCCTTTAACTTACCGAACAAGTATTGCATTTGGGATTTACCCGCTTTATCAACCAATTGGTGTTTGTGCCGCATGTTGTAGATGGTACGCATACTAGATACATTTTCCGGATCTCTTAACTTCAATCCACGGTATATATCTCTTGGCCGAGAACCGATTGTTGTCAGTTTACGAACATACTCCTCCTCTTCCGCTTTTAACCTCGCGGCCCGTGAATGACCATCCAAATGCAAGAAGGGTTGGTGGTTGTGTTTTCCATTTCTAACTACCAATTTCCAATAACCGGCCATGTTACATAGTGCTTCCATCGGTTCCTACAGAAACAAAAATAATTTCAATAACACAAAATCACAACAAAAATAACTCCATCGATTGTAAACATGTATTTACACTTCAAATAGTGAAGACAAACGCAATATTCAACAAAAAACCAATACAGGTCAAATATTCGCATGATTGTGCGTAGACTTTGGTAAATCTTCGCACAATCATGCGAATATTTTGGCAAATCTTGGCATGAACATGCGAAGATTGTGCAAAATCTTCGCATGATTGTGCGAAGATTTTCCAAAATCTACGCATGTTCATGCGAAGATTGGTAATCTTCTACGCATGTTCATGCGTGGAAATGTACATTTCAAAGCATGATTTCGTGCGAATATTTGTTATGTGCATAACAAACTTAATTTTTACCTCAAGGACACTCTCCATATGGTCAGTAAGCGGCTCCTCCTCCTCCGAAAGGAAATCATCAACGTTGCAGCTCCAATCGTCGTTATAGTCACTTAAATCCATGCTTGGAGTAGTTGGGTTTTAACTTTTAATAATTAAGGTTTATTAAATGTTTGGGTGGGAGTTTGAAATTGTTAAATTATGTGTTATTTTTTTGGAATTTTGGAGAGAGAAGTGGTAGGGAAAGAGAGGAGGAGAAGAAGAAAATGGGTAGTTGGAAAAATTGATGGTTTTTATATGTGGAGGTATTTTGGTAATTTCAAATTTACAAAAAAAATCACAAATGAAGGTCTCACTATAAAGATAAGGGGTCTCGTTTTAGCCGTGCCCATAAATATAAGAGCTTTTGAGAATAAATTGACAACTCAAATCAGACTAGGATTGGTCCGAGTTTTGACAGAATCACATATTTAAATTTATCGGTTCATACCTGATTGTTAAGACTTTGATTAAGTTCGGTTCAATGATAGATTCTAGTCAGGTTTAATTTTGTTTTGGTACGATTCATTTTAGTTTCGTTTTGGTTTGTTTCGGTTAATTAATGATCTGATTTTTGATTCGCCATGGGTCATGGATCCTACTGTATCCATTATTAGAAAAAAATAAATTAAATTAAATTAAAAATTAATTTTTGATATTTTGAATGGATGTTTATTTAATAATATATAGAATATAATGTATTGAGAAGTTAAAAAAAACAATTGGTGGTAACGGTTCATATGGGTTTAATTTTGTATTGGTTAAACCGGTTTATTGATTTTGTCGATTTGGTTTTCACATCAATTTTATCAGTCTTATCAATTCGGTTCTAAACTATTTTATCATTTTTGTCTTGTTATCCATCTTTATTTTTGGAATAAGACAATAAAACTAACCGTTAAAGTTCGACCCGATTCTTACCCATTCGATTTTGGTCCTGTTTAGGGCTGTCAACGGTTCCCGAAACTGAAAATTGGACCGGAACCAAACCGATAAGGACCGGACCGGAACCGAACCGATAAGGATCGGACCTAATTTTAATGGTTCGGTTCACGTTTCCATCTTGAAGACCGAAACCAATAAGGAATCGAAACAACAAAACCGGTTTAGAATCGAACCGATAAAATCGATAAACCGGTAAAACCGATTAGGAACCGAACCAATAAAAGTGAACGATAAAATTGGTAAACCAATAGAACGATAAAGAGCCGAACCAATAAAATTTTGAGACTAAATTAATTTATTATTATTATTATTATTATTATTATTAATTTTTTATACATTGTATTTTTTAAATTAATAGTTAATTATCCATTTTTAATAAAAAATCAAAGATTAATGTTTAAATTTTGATTTTATGTTATTTTTTTATTTAAAAACATTGAAAATTAAATTTTAATTAAATTTAATTTTTTAAATAGACCGACCCAAAGCAAGTCCGGTGACCGATAACGGACCAAACCGAAAATGACCGAAATGGGACCGGACCAAACCGAACCGAACGGAATCGGACCGAACCAAAACTTAGCGGTCTGATCCGATTCCAAAATATAGAACCAAAAGCTTAACGATCCGGTCTGGTTCGAAAATATAGAACCGAAAGCTTAGCGGTCCGGTCCGGTTCCGGGGAAACCCGAACTGAACCGGACCAATAAACACTCCTAGTCATGTTACCCGTCCCAGACCCTAAATCAGAGTGCACTCACCACCACTACTTTTAAAAGCAAAAAGAAAAATCCATCATACTTCTTTCACCCGATAAGAATAAAATATAGGCCCACTTTTGTAGCATCTTGTGCCTGCAGCTGTAGAAGAATGTGACGAGCAACATAAGATACAAATCATCAAGTTCTATGATGATAACTTACCTAGCCTTCGTTGCTGACATTGTCATTTTATCCAATAGATCTACTTCAGGCATTCATTGTATCCACAACTTCCTACATCTATATCAGAAGGTCTCTGGTCAGCTTATCAACAAAGAAAGACTACTATCTTTTCATCAAACAATATCCCTCATACTAGAATCAACAACATAAAACAGATTACTGGATGTAACAATGGGAGTTTTCCTATGAAATATTTGGGCATTACTATCATCAATAAAATTAAAACTATTCATTTTGAGGATCTTATTGCTAGAATGATAAAAATGACTCAAGAATGGGACCATACTCTTCTCTCTTATGAGGCAAAACTTACTTTAACTCAAATTGTCCTACAAGCTATTCATATCTACTATAGTTATATTCGACCAAAGTCTATAATAACAAGGATAGAAGGAATTTGCAGTAGATATTTGTGAGGTTTTACTAAGAGCTATAAGAAATCTACTGGACAAAATGAAAAAAATCTATACAAGTCTTTTGGGGAAGGGGGGCTTAATTGAGAAATCTCAAAGGTTTACAACTAACATTTTCTTGTAAGCTATGGTATAAGTTCAGAGCCAACAAGACTCTATAGGCTCAATACATGCATAATTACTATCAGCCTTCTATTAGTTGAAGTTCTATCACCTGGAAAAGGTTAGTAGCTATTAAATTTTTTGCAAACATATTCATATACTAAAAATTGGGAAATGAAAACTCTAAATTTTGGTTGGACATATGGATTAACAATAACCCTTTAATATCGCTTGACACTACCTCTAACAAATCATGATATGTTCATGATAAGATCAATGAATATTGGTCTAAAGGATCATGGAACATAGACAAAGTAAATAATGTCGTTCTTCCCTTTGACATCAATAAAATTTGGAAACTTTCTATCAAAGTTCATAAAGAAGACCAGCCTCAATGGATTATTTCTAAGAATGGAGAATTCAGCACTAGGGACACTTATGATACAATTAGAGTTAAAAGTCCAACTCTTCACTGGTCAAGAAAATTTGGAACAAAATCACTCCAAAAAAGTGTTCTTTTCTTCTTTTGAGGTTACTCAATAATTGGATTTCAGTTGACTCAATACTTCAACAAAAACATATTCAACTTGCCTCAAAGTGTCAACATTTTAATAGCTTTGAAACTCTAAATCATCTCTTTTTTAATTGCAATATATCTTGGCAGGTATGACAATATTTTGGAAGCCTTTTAAATCTAAATTTAGGTAGACACATGACTACAAAGCACATCACTGAGAGCTGGTTTTGGTTTTCACCTAAAAAAATAGGTTTTCACCTAAAAAAATACACATTAGAACCAACATCTGTCCTATCATTGTCTGGTATATTTAGACCTGTAGAAACAAAGCTAAGTTCGAACAAGCTAATGTTACCGTTAGTTTTATTGTGCATCATGCCGGAAGTATAATTTTAAGTTTTAATCAAGCTAACATTCTCACAAGAGACTTATGGTATAAGAATTATGAAGCATCATTTGAGCTTGTACGCTTTAATCATTTAACTCAAATTAGTAGGTTGATAATCACTAACTGGAAGCCTATTAAAGAGCATAGACTTAAACTAAATACTGATGCTTCCTACTCTCACTCTGGGGAAGCATCTGGTGCTATCATTAAAAATTACGAAGGAGAAATCATAGTTTCACTTGACAAACTATATGGAAATATTTACCAATTCGTGTAGAATGCAGAGCCCTCTTAGATGACCTTATCCTGTGATACAAAATGAAAGTATCTAATATATATTAAGATTGATTCTACAATTATTCTATCTATGCTTCACAATCACAAGGCTCTTTGATTTTTCATACATATCTTAGAATGTTGCAGGAAATTACTCTTTACAAATATGTATATCACTCACGTTTACAGGGAACATAACACTGCTGCGGATTGGCTTCCAAAGTGGACTCACGAATGTAAAAAAAGCTAGACCTAGATGACACTCAAATTTCCAATCAGCTAAGAGCAATAGCTCATTTGGACAACTTAGAACTCGGAAGAATCAGGGAAATTGTCACTTAGTAGAAGGATTGTATACTCTACTTATATCATTTTTAGTATCTTCTTAATTTCAAATATATTTCGAGAAACTAACAAATATCATAACATTTAGAAATACTTGACAAAACTATTCAGGTCTAAGCATAAACATACCTTCAACTACACTGAAGCGAATCAAGCAGTAGCAGATAGTCGATGATAATACTAGCAACTCTTAATCAGTCAAAACCTTCTTCTCTCAATTTGAATTAGTCTCATCTTTATCAATCCACTCCAATTGTCTTAAGCTTAAGTTAACGGTATGTACTCATAAAAGAAGAATCTATGAGTGTTTTCCCTCAAACCTTAATCGAATCCATCAGACTATCTATAGAGCTTTTTTTACAAACCATCTCAAAAAGTTCGAGTACCAGCTTTTGTACTCTCCCAAAAATAAAGCTGACTTTTCCAATAATTTTAAGTGCCAAATGGACAAATAAATATTCATTATATCTAAAATGAGATGAAAATAAATTTTTACGACCTTCTTTATTTCATTCTAAAATGGATCTTGGTTATGATATTGTAATAAGCTACATTTTGGACCCCTCTTTGTAATTTTACCAAAATTAATATAATTTCCATTTTAAATATAAAAAAATAATAAAACGAATTTATAATTACTGTTTTACTAGTAAAAGATTTATATATATATATATATATATATATATATATATATATATATATATATATTATTATTATTTTTATATGACATTTTGTCTTGCGTATATGTCCCGTATGAACATTTAATATTCTCTGTACTTGCATATATCTCTCCATCATTTTCTATAAATCCCAAAGACGCGTTTCAATTTTACTCAGCTGAACAAAAGAAAGAAGCAAAACCTTTTTTGCTCTCTAAGTTAGTGTCATCTTAAAGTTTTTGAAAATCATTTTCTTCAGAAATAGAAGATTTTGTAAGGCTTAGAAGCTGCAATTTTTAAGGGTAGTGTCTCTGTTCTTGTTTCTATACAACTCGTTTAGAAAGAAAAAAAATCAAGCCATGGTTTCAGATGTAATAAAATTTGAAAAAGAACCTTTTTTTTCTTCTGATTTTTGAGAGCCTTAATAAGTTATTTGGTCGTATGGGCTTTGATGGTCATAATAACTCTATGTTTGCTTTTCTGGGTTAAAGGTAAAATTGTCTAAGCGCCTTTATGTGTTGTTCTTTTTGTCATTATTGATCTGAGAAATCTATAGAATACAACTCAGTCAGCATGTATGAATATTTGTTTCGTGAGTTTGTAGATGGATAATATAGAGTATGCAATTACTGAAGAAGAAGAAGATTCACCAGAAAACCTTCCATCACTCCTGAAAAAGATAAAATCTCATGAAGTTGCTGGTTTCGATGGACTCGAACACAATATGCACCGGAAAAGTCGCTTTCATCCATCAAATGCTCCACACGGACCTCACCCTTCGGCAAGTGCAGAAAGATATAAACTTTTTGACTTTGAGTTATGGCTCATTCATTTTGAAGGGGAAATTTTTATAGGTACGAACCGGAGATCAAGAAGCCAAAAACTTTCGTCATCATAGAAAGCACTCGGTATCAATTAGCATGCCAAATTCTCCAATAAAAGTAGGCTCAGCCTCAGAGGAAGACAAGAGAAGTATTCTTTTCGACTTTGAGAGAGATCAACAGGAAGTTCCAGAATCTTCCTTTTCAGAGTCGAATAGTAGTAACAAGCAGGCATCCAAATTTCATTCGCAGCCAATGCCGAAAGTGTCGTTGTTGTTAACCCCTGATCATTTTGGAAACATTACGAGTCATGCAAATGCTGGAAAATTGATTCTTTTAAGACTTGGTCTGGGAAACTCGAAAGGCAGATTACGAATCTTCAAGGCGGTAGACATCAAGAAAGTGGAGAGGAGGATGATAGGGTGGCGCGTAATAAAGAGATCAGTGAAGCTTTATCTGTTGATCGAAAATTAAGTCTTACTTCCTCATCATGGTCTTCTTCCTGATTGCTACTATTCTGTCTATGCATTTCACCAAAATCGTTGTTTTTCGCAAACCTTCCTCTCACTCGCGGTCGGCTATCAGCTAGTGTTTTCCGGCATGCGTACTGCCGACCGCGAGTGAGAGGAAGGTTTACGAAAAACGACGATTTTGGTGAAATGCATAGACAGAATAGTAGCAATCAGGAAGAAGATGGCGATGAGGAAGTAAGACTTAATTTTGGGTGAAGATACGAGATTTGCGTCCTTAGTAAATGTTCGAGTAATGCTATTGTTTATATTTTTGTTCGTTTCAGGTAGTAGTGAAAGAAGAGAATGAAATGGTTGATTCTTCTGATATATTTGCTCACATTAGTGGTGTCAATTCATTTAAGTGCAACTTTCCAATTCAGTCATGGACTTGAAGAGCTTTTGACACACGCTTTAAAATACATCTATAGTACTACTACATACTGATACTGCTGCTAAGCTTTTCTATGGAATTTAAATTCAACTGAGGATGAGGATTTTCGAAGTTGGGTTTTATTCCAAAGAACAAGAAAAAAAACACAAAAAAATAATTAACAACCGAATAAGAATGAGGATTTCGTAGTAAATAAAGATGTAAATTTTTGTAGATACGTTTATTTTCGGCAAGAATGTTCGAAATCCTAATGATGTTGGACATATTTTATGTAGTTCCCCTTGAGGAATATAGTTTAGAATTTTTAGTACATTTTTCTCTTCCAAATCCTTTGATCAGAGATAGAAAAATATTTTTAGAGAACAATTTGATTTTGTCAAGAGCCACACCAAAAGAACTTCGGTCCAAAATCCAAGTTTTGATAATTAAAACAAACAGATTCGCAGGAAGAGTTCGGATTTGGATTTGGATTTGGAGACCAGTCATTGTGTTTGCAGTCTAGGTTCAGACGAAGCATAACATTGCAAGTCAAACGAAAACATACAACCAGTCAGTTAGATGTTGAAAATAAGATCAAAGTAAAACAACACAACTAGGTTCAGACAGAGAAAAATGATCGAATTGGGCTCAACAATTGGATAGGTAACAAAAA
Source organism: Limnanthes douglasii subsp. nivea (assembly GCA_036936605.1). NCBI lineage: Eukaryota > Viridiplantae > Streptophyta > Magnoliopsida > Brassicales > Limnanthaceae > Limnanthes > Limnanthes douglasii. The sequence goes on from JAUPFV010000001.1 coordinate 34,651,569, forward strand.
CAAAACTAATGTACTTCACAACAATGTCAGTATATACCTTGGCTAGAGGGTTTCACTTATAACAAAGTCTTGGTATATTTATTATCGCAATCCACCACCCAACCGAACAACTGCCCAAAGCAATAACCGAGACTGACCTGCCCAAACTTCACTCCATCCATAGCCATGATCCTTTAGACAAAGATCCTACTCATATGGCATTGGATGGCACTTTTGGACAAAGATCCTACTCATATGGCATTGGATGGCACTTTTGGACAAAGATCCTACTCATATGGCACTGAATGGACAACAAAGCCTTCGAGGAGTGGCAAGCAACTACAAATGTGAGCGAGCTAAGACAGATTTTAGTGTTTGTGGACAATTATTGTACAGAGAAATCAATTCACTGCACTTGAACAGAAAAGCATCAATGATTGAGGACCAAAGACACAATTGATAAACACTGCCATAGTCAGTGGCATGCGAGAGCACAATATCTTGTATAACTCATAACTAATCAAGATAAATTAAAAAATTACAAATTTAGAAAATTATATTCCATTTCCATTAACCAAAAACTCAACTTAAACATCAATATCTTTAGAACAAAAACAATATCCAACAGATTGCAAAACTGAAGTCTAACAAGACCAAGCCCTACAGGCAAACAAGAAACCAAACAAAAACTACAGAGTTCCACTCTCAAACGATGGCGTTAGCAGCGCTTGCAATTCTGGGCCATAGATCAGCACATTCCTTTCCAATAGGTCCAGTAATGGCAGAACCTAAAATAAATTACAAAGCAACGTTAATGATAAAGTAAAAAGAAACTAAATTGAGATGAAAATGGTATTGGATTGATAAACTCAATAATAGTACCTTTCATCTCTCCTTTCGGATTTACGATGACCCCAGCATTATCTGAGTACAAAAACAAGAATAAATAAAATTAGAAAAGTAACAAAGACAACTGAAGCAAGTGTATCATATACCACACACAAAGAAAGAATACATGCAAAGAAACATGTAGAGACCAAATGGAGCAGATATGAGCATCAAAAGCATCAACATATCTGTAACGATGGACACATTATTTTCCCAGACTCGTAACCGTATCAACCATTAAATATCAAGGATGAAACTTGACTTATGTCTGGCATGTAACAGAGCACATTTACTAGACAGACACATGAACTGACAAAAAGAACCCAATATACAAACAGAAGCAAGCATACATAGTATCATTTATAACAAAGACATAATACATGATACAAAAAATGTAGAGACCACATGGAGCAGATATGAGCATCAAAAGCAACAACACATCTGTAACGATGGACACGTTCATTTTCCAGACTCGTAACCGTATCAACAGTTAATTAGCAAGGTTGAAACTTGACTTATGTCTGGTATGTGACAGAGCACATCTACTAGACAGACATATGAACTGACAAAAGAATGCAATATACACTGAAGAGAATAGATGATGTGAAATATAATATTTAGAGACCAAATGGAGCAGATATGAGCACCAAAAGCTTTAGCATATCTGTAACGATGGCCGCATAAATTTTCCAGACAAGTAACCGTGCCAACCATTTAGAAATTAAGGATACCACTTGACTAATGTCTGGTTAGCAGCAAATATTACAATGCTTCGACCTAAGCTAGGAAGACTAATGAACAACAAAACGAAAATTCCGACTATTCAACCTAGCTAGGAAGACTAATGAACAACATAAGTTCTAAACTAAGCTAGGAACAAATGCACAACCAAATATCAAAAGCAAATTAGACAAATGTTGGAAAATATATTATAAACGCATATAAGAATAAAATTATACCTTCAAAGTACATGAAGACACCATCCTTTCGGCGCCATGGTTTGCGCTGCCTAACAATGACAGCAGGCAAAACCTTCTTCCTAAGATCAGGCTTTCCCTTCTTGACAGTGGCCATTACCATGTCACCAACACAGGCGGATGGCAACCTGTTCAAACGACCCTTGATCCCTTTAACAGAGATGATGTAAAGATTCTTAGCACCGGTGTTGTCAGCACAGTTCACCGTGGCTGCCACTGGCAGACCCAGTGACATCCGGAACTTGTTACCAGCACTTCCTCCACGTCCTGACACACATTTATAGATGTTTATTGACTTAACCCTCGATACAAAATCAATCTTCAACGATCAAACGGGTTACGAAACAAATTAAGATGCTCTCTTTGCCTACGAGTTTCAAAGGGTAAACATAAAACCAAGATCTCTTCCTAAAATTGCATGATTAAATCGACATAGACAACACTATAGAATTTCTTTTTAGTCGCAAATGCTTAGAAGACGTATCAACCAAGTTTTCAGCTATGAATCATCAAACTACTGAGATTTAGAGACATCGGTTTATGCAATTTGAATCAATTCTTAATCCAACAAAAACCTAACATAAAATCATAGAAAAGAAAAATAAAGATGTAATGAGAAACAACAGAGCTTAACTGACCTCGCTTCGACATTGCGACTGCTAACCAGGAACACGAAAGCTATTAGGGTTTTTAGTTCTTTATATAAAGAAAGTTATTAGGGTTGTGGTATTTTTTGGATTTGGGCCTATGTTTCGGGGGTTGATTTAATAGATGGTCATGCATAGCCCAATTTGAAAGGGAACAGTATATGTTAGAAAATGCTAATTGGATTGAACAATTTTTATTTTTCAATATTAAGTAAAAAAAAAAAAAGTTTTGCCATATTATTTCTAAGGTTTACAATTTTTTTAGTTAAAATTTAGCAAACTTTAAATATTTTATTCAACTCACTATGAAATAAAAAATTGGACAAAAATAAAAAAAAATAATGATATTTTTTTCAAGACAAATATTTTTAAGATGTAAATTTTCAATTAATTTTATATTTATATATTTAAAATATTTTTTATAAGTTTATATAACTTTTGAAATCAATACATCATGATGAGTTAAACATGTTGTCACCGTTACGATGAACAACAAACACGTGTATAATAATTATTATATATATATTCGTTCTAAATATTGATTCATGCTCGCGATAAGATATTTCGTAGTCGCGATGAACCGGATAAAAATGTTGGAGAATAGTTTCTCGAGTCAAATATATTTCAAATAATATTTATTGTTTTGGTGATGAGTATTTAAAATTACAAGTTATAAGTATTTTTTTCAATGGTCACGGTAAAGTTTGCCATCCACCTTATACGAGGTGGGCTTGTTGATATGGTGTATGGACCAGTTCATGAACAATGGCACGCGAACGGCGTATTATGCTATAACGAATGATATATATTTTAGTGCAACGATCACGCATCATGTTGTTTTATGTTTTTTGTGATATATAACATGTAGTATAGTCTCGTCTTGGTACACATACAACATTTTCAACACTTCATGAAACCTATATTATGCCACTTCAAGTATGAGTCATACATTTCTCTCTTTTTTTAATCTTAAATTGTACTTGTTTTTTTTATTAATTTATAAATCAAATTTTAATAATATTTTCTTTGATTAAGTGGCATTTATTATCTCCTCATTCGGGTGATAGTTATACAAATTATAAAAATATATTTTGATTTGGATTTTATCTTAGTATAAAAGAAAAATCCACTTGATTGTTTGATAAACCTAATCTTGCGATATTTTTCATTCTTGTAAAATCTATGATCTCATATATACAAACATATTAAAAAAAATTATCCTTGATTTCATTAAGCAATTTTATGGTTAGATATTTATCCATTTAAAAAAAAATCTTTCAAAAATCTATACTTTCATGGAAACCGCATCTCTTATGAAATTTTATATATATTATTGTTTTATTATTTTGATAAAACCATGAAATATTGATATTAAATCATATTAAATGTTCTCCATATATAATCTACATTAAATAAAGATCATTATATAAGCTCACATGAAACTAGGTTTTGATTATATGTTGAAATGTGATATTAATTGTGTCAAGTTATATCTTTCAACTCGAGTATTAATAAAAAAATTAGAGCTCATAAACATTTGTACGATCTAAATTAGTTTTAGATTTAAAATATTTCCTATAGTAATATGAGATTAATATTCAAATTTTGTATACTGTTTTTTTAAGTAAATAATAATTCTAAATCGCTCTAACCCGTAAATCTCATACCATGTCGGATTTAACCAAATTTATATCTAATTTTGGGACACAGATATACAAACCAACGTATCCGTTTATATTCCAACTATTAAATGTAAATCTGATGTAAGTCAAATAAATTATATCAAAACTTGACTTATAGTTGTGTCGTAATAACTATTATACCTATAGTTGTATCGTGTCATAATCAGTGACCCATGATAATCATATTCTTAGGCCTCCAAACAACCGACAAATCCAGACAAAGAGAGAGAGAGGATGATTCATGATATTCTTTGGTCTTAAACATACTATTTGAGAATGTAGTGCTATTCCAAATTACTTTTATACTCCAAAACTGTTGTTTTCTAAATTTAATTATTTATTTCTTAGTTCATATTTTTTTGTATAAAATATTACAAAATTTAAATCTATTTGTTTAATAATTTAGCTACATAATGTTAATAAATTATATTATTTAAAAATATATCTGTAAACACCGCACAATAGTTTTAAGGATATTTTCATAATGACTTGTGATAATCCATTAATAATTTAGTATCGGAATGTTTATTATTGTCGAATTGGGTTACCATGGTCATAAAGATTTTCATTATAGATTTGTAGTCTTCTTATGCTTAATGTTAAGTTTACTAGTTTTATAAATAATGATTTGGTAAACATACATACTAAGTGGTAAGGGAGAATAAAAAATGAGGGAGTTAATTGCAAATAAGAAAGTTTATTTAGGAAAGATTGTTAATTATGTATGAGAAAATGACTAGTTTGAAGGAAACAATAGAAGTAAGGACTAATTATGCAATTATCAAGTTGTTAGACTTGTGGGACATATTATTGTACTATAAAAGCAACCGCCCTATTCTAGGAAAAAAGGTGATTAGTAAACAAGTATACTTTTTTCTTCTCTCTCTAGAACAACTAGCTAAGTAATCTTTAATACGAGGAAAGTCCTCAACATGTTGTTTGACTCTAAACGCCCCCCTCCCCCCTCTCCGAAAACTTCTTACCGCATCATTGGTGTCGTCTGTGAGAAATCGATTGGTACCCGAAATTATTTTTCAAAACCAAAACTGATTAAAGAAAAACGATGGAAGAGCCGAGGGAGTTAGACATGAACAATTACGAGAATAATCTCGTACGCAATGATTATCAGAGTAATATGGATTTCAAAAGGCATGATGATCAGTGTGTTGGGGAAATTTTAGAGGAATCAGGTTTAATGGCTCAAAGAAATGAGTTGTTTGAGGAAATTGAAAAGTTAAAAGCTGAAAGAGAAGCGACAAAGGGAAATCTTTATTTCGAAATCCGAAGGGAAATGATAATGAAAATATTGAGTGTGAAACTTATCATCAGTCTATGGGCAAGAATAATAGGTATATGGGGGCATGGACGTTATTCTCCAAGGAGAAAGGAAAGATCCCACCATGAATCTTCTGAGTCAAATGATTATTCCCATTACAGCTCGTCAGAACCATCCCCTAAAAGAAATCATCGGAAGAGAAGGTATAGCAGAAAGCATGTAGATCGCCATCGAACTAGAAGTTCAGGAAAGAAGATTCTGAAGGAAAAGAGTTATGTTGATAAAAGCAAAGTTGATGAGCAAGTTTATAACCAGATAAATTTTTCGACAGGGAACCAAAATTTCGATCGACAGAATTTTGAGTGGAAGCAACAGTACACCTTGCCTTTCGAAGAATGTCTCTATGCTTTGAATCATGAAAGTTCGAGGGCCAATGTTTACAGGACATACAATTGAAAATCTTCTCCTTTGTCCTCGGAAATTTTTTCTGGGAACCTCCCAAAACATTTTGACATCTCTAAATTGGAGAAGTTCGACGGCACACAGGATCCTGATAACCATATTGAGCAATTTAAAAATTTCATGATCAATTTTGATGATGATGATAAATTGTCGTGTCGGGCTTTTTCTCAGACGTTCAAAGGGGTAGCTTCCAAGTAGTACAATAGGCTTCCGCAGGGCTATATTAATTTTTTTGATATGTTTTGGAACATATTCCGACTCAATATTATGTGGGAAGCAAGAAATTTCGAGCAAATGGGGATACGATAATATACTGCATGCAGAGGGTTGGAGAAAGTTTGAAAAATTATACCAATCGTTTTGTGAAAACAAAAACTAATATGGAATATTGTTAAGACTCGATGGCGTTACAGTGTTTAGAATGGGACTACTCTCAGGACTTTAAAAGAATACTGTGGCAGAGAGTCATGCAATAACTTTTAGGGCTCTTCTTGACCAAGTCGAAAAGAGGATTCTGGTAGAAGAAACTCAGGCATTAGAGAAGGGGTCAAACAATCAATTATAGCAGAATAAGTTCCAAAGATCTGAATCCAACAACTAGGAACCTCGCGCGAATGTGCAATCCAAGGTTGTTAGTCAATATCCAATGAGGCCTAGAATGAATCAGGAGACATATAATACACAACAGGGAACAAGACTAATATCGAATAAATTTATTCGTCCGGATTATTTCGCAAAGTTTAGCTGAGTGTGTGACGAAAATATTTGACAAAGACAAGGCTACAGTACGATTTCGGAAGCCTTTTCCTATTCAGAATCCAAGGGAAAATAGAAATGCTAGCAGGTGGTGTGGTTTATTTTCGTTTGAGGGTAATCTGGTAATTGTTGTCTAGAGTTTTGTGGAGTTTTGAAGGTATTTAATGTTTGGGTAGAATGTAGAGGGAGAATTGAGCTGCCTGGTTGTATTTAATTTTCATTACCCTCATTTAATGTAGGTGGTTGGGTATTTATACCCTTATATTTGGGCCAAATGGGCTTTTCGGGTTGTGTTAAATGGATTCGGGTCGAGTTTAAAGACCCATTAGTTTTAAGTAAGCAAGTAGTTAGCTTAGTCACAAAGTGATTAGGTTTTAAATACTTTAGTTCTGTTCGGTCAGTTCAGTAAATGAAAGTTGTCCGAACTGCCCCTGTCCGGTACAATGGAAGTTGTCCGAATTATCCATGTCCGGTTCTCATAAAAGATGGTGACAAAATCCGGACTCATCAGCAGGTACTGTAAATATCATGAAGATATTTGACATGATACAAATGAGTGCATTGCCTTGAAAAAAGAAGTGCAGACATTGACTGAAAATGGTAAGTTGACAGATTTTGTGAAGAAGCACTCCCAAAGAAATCCAACGGCAAAGGATGTTCCAAAGAGCGTTGATACGACTATGGTTATTTATGAAGAGGTTGATGTATTTGATATTGCTACAGAATACTTGGACCCTAAAGAGGGAATGAATCATATTAATTTTGTAGAGAAGGTTGTTCCGAGGGGAAAAGTTAGTGATCCGTGTGCATTTTTTGAGTCGTTGGCTACTTTTAGAGGTGACACTGTTATAGGGAATTCAAACAGCTCCCGGAATAGGCACATTGTTAATTTGACTACCTAATTGGAAGTAGCTTCAACACAGATGCATCGCCTCCTCTCCCCGATTATTTGCTTTGAAGATGATGACATGAGAACTATGGCAAGTCCACACGAAGATACAGTGGTGATTGTCGGGGGAATAACTGGTGATCATGTGCAGAAGATCTTGATTAACACTAGTAGTCTGCTAATATTTTGTTCATAAATACTTACATGCGAATTGTTGATCCCTCTGTAATTAGACGGTCGGATAGAACTATTGTGGGTTTCACGTGGGCGACATCAAAAGTTGTTGGATAATTTGAGAGTGTAGTGGAGCTTGGTCGAGGGCCTTTCAAAAAAGAGTTAGAAATTTTGTTTATAGTGGTTGATGCTCCAATATCTTACAACACTATTCTATGAAGGTCATGGTTATCAAAGATGCATGGTATTATTTCCACGGTTCATCAATGTTAAAAGTACGTGGTGGGAAATAATATTGGAACGATATGGAGCAACCAGAAAATGGCTAGAGAATGTTATCGGGGTGTTTTGTCTTCAAAGCAAGTTCGGGGGAGTGAGACAAAGAAACCATAGCAGCTAAAGGGGACTCTCTAAAAAAAATGTATTTTGATGATCCGAGAGAGTCCCCCAGACTGTTGGTGCCTGATGATGATTATGAAAATTACGAATATCCGGATGGGAAAATTTTAAAGATTGGAATAAATCTTCCTTTAGAGTAAAGGGAAAATTGATTTTGTTTTTATCTACAAATCTGAACATGTTTCTTTGGTGTGCAGAAGACGTAACAGAGGTGCCCCCGTAGATAATTCGTCATAAGTTGTCGGTCATGAACCATGCAAGGCCTATCATACAAAGAAGAAGACTTTTTTCTCAGGAGAAATCTAAAACAATACTTGCAGAAGTAGAACGGTTGTTAAGCATAGGCCACATTCGAGAGTCACAATATCCTTTGTGGGCATTGATAAGGGCATAAAATACCAAGGATAACAAGGGTTCCAATTTGTAATACATTAATTTATAAGGATGTAATTGTAAAGTAATAAATATATGACATAAGTGCAAATATAATGGGTAACATGTAATTAGAGTAAATGTGGCATGTGACAGTGGGTCCCACTACTGTCACTTTATAAGGAAAGATCATGTCCTCCAAAAGGGGACCTTCTAATTATTAGTATTTTATTTTGACTACATTCTCTCTCTAGAATCTTGTACTTATTCGCCTGACACCCTTCTTTTCATACACGTTTTTTTATAAACAACCCTATATATTCTGACACTTATCATTGGCGCCGTCTGTAGGAAAGAGAGATACTCAGAGATCAGGTTCCCCAAAATCTCGATCCTATCAAAACTTAAAATTCAACGAATGAATACCGATGTTAAGAAGAAAAAGGTTCTGACAAGGAAATGTCATACTCGGAGGGTCAGAACTCTGAAGATTTGTTTGGTGATGATGATTAGGGAAATCAGGGCCAAAGCAAACGATCGACCCTAATCATGACTAGACAACAGCTATTAGATGACATTGATAAGCTAAATTCCAAGAAGGAGATGACACTGGCTGAGAAGAAAGGTTGGCTGGATGGTCGAAGCGAGCGATCAGGTGAAAAAATGAAAGGATCTCGTCGTGTTATTGGTCAGGATGAGGTGGATTTTTATAAAGGCAGAGATCGAGTGCGAAGGTTCGACGGGGGTGCACGAAATAAATTTGGATTCCGATCCAAACTTGAGTACGACTTATCTCCAGGGGAGGATATGTGCAAGTCTTCTTCCCCAGACAGAGATTTCAGATGCCTTAAGAAGGATAAAAGAATGATCAAAGAACGATAACTCAGAAAATGTAAGTCATTACGAGCAAATATAGTCGAACCTCAAGGTGGTAGCATCGATAAAGTGACTCCTACGTCTGCTGAAAAGGTTGGTACAGTTACAGTTAACAGAGAGCCGCTGAATTGCCTTCAGTTCCAATTTCCATCACGTAGCCAGTCTTATGGCTACAGGGTCAGGAGTCAATTTGCAAACCCACTTGATGAAGGGTTGTTTGTGAGTCATGCAGAAGGCTTATGAGGCGGAACTTTTAACATCAGGCATAATTGGAGGTTGTCCCCTTTATCAGATGAAATTTTGTCGGGGCATCTCCCGAAGCATTTTGAAATCTCCAAGCTTGAAAAGTATAACGGAAAGAAAGACCCAGATAATCACCTGGAAGCTTTCAAGAATTTTATGTTAAGTTTTGACAATGACAACAAGTTGGTCTTTCGAACGTTCTCAATGACATTTAAAGATAGTACATCAAAGTGGTGTAATCGATTGCCACAAGGGTACATTAAAAACTTCAGTATATTCTGGATAATGTTCAGATAGCAGTTTGTCGGAAGTAAGAATTTCCGAGCAAACGGGGATATAATTGTTAATTGCCGACAAAAGGTCGGAGAAACTTTGAGGGATTATTCTCGACATTTTATAGACGCAAAGACAGATCTTGATTATTGTAATGAAAGCGTGGCTTTAACTGGTTACAGATTAGGCTTGTTACCTGGGCTGATGAAATAAGTTGTGACGAAAAAACAGGCTTTCACCTTTTCAGCTTTGTTAGCCCAAGTCGAAAAACAGATCCTGATTGAGTAAATTGAGGCATCAGAATTGGCAGCACAGATCCAACAGACAAATCAAGCTTCGGTTGTTACGTATCAGAAAACTCCAAAAACAAGCACGATCCTTCAACCACAACCGATAAGTACCGTAGCATCAGCAGCACATGGGAAAGGATCAGGGAATCAAACTCAGAGGACGCGAAATGGTTATTGAGGAAATAATTATCGACCCATATCGAACAAATGGGTTCGGCCTGATTATTTTGCTAATTTAACTTAATGTGTTGCAACTATCTTCGATAAGTTACGGAAGAGTGTGCATTTTCGGAAGCCATTTCCGATTGGAAGTCCCCGCGAAGGTCGGAATAACTGCTTCTGTAGGTACCATGATGATGTAGGTCATGATACCAAAGATTTCATCACGCTCAATAATAAAGTACAAGCGCAAATTGACATTGGTAAGTTGCTAGAGTATGTAAAGAAACAAGCTCAGCAAAACGAGCAGCCAAGCAGATTGTAGCAGTGCCGAAACATGAAATTTCTTTGGTGATTTTTGAGGTCAATGATTCATTTGATTTATCCACCGAGTATCTGGACCTGGATAAAAACAGGAATGTAATCGGAGTAATTAAAGAAGTAGTACCCCCAACACGAGAAAAAGTAAGCAAATTATGCAAAACTTTTGAGTCTCTAACTATCTTCGGGGGCGACTCAATGGCAGGTATTACCAATTCTTTGCGAAAGAGGCATATAGTTAATCTGGCTACTCAGTTAGAGACAAAAACTTCGCCTCATTTGTACCAAAACTCGTCTCTCATTCTATGTTTCGATGACGATGAGATGAGAGACATTGTCGGCCCTCATGAGGATACAATCGTGATTGTTGCGGCTATTGTAGAGGAGGAGGTGCGAAGAATTTTGGTGGATACTGGTAGTTCAGAAAATATTATTTTGTTGTCGACCTTCTCGGGGTTTAGGAATAAACCAGTGATCGTAAAATCAGACCGGACTATTATTGGCTTCACAGGAGCATCGGTAGAGGTAGTTGGTGAATTTGAAGGTGTGGTTCAGCTCGGAAGAGGGCCTTTAAAAAAGGAAGTAACAGTGTTGTTTATTGTCGATGCTCTCACGTCGCACAATGCAATTTTTGGCCGCTCTTGGTTGTCAAGAATGCATGTCGTAACTTCTACGGTTCATCAATGCCTGAAGTACGTAATCGGAAACAACGTCGGTGTTGTCAAAAGCAATCAAAAGACCGTGAGGGAATGTTACCGAGCAGCTTTGGCAGTAAAATCAGATAGGGAGATGGTCGATGTGAGGGATTAGCAGTTAGTGGGGTTGGCCCATAGATCAGATCCTGCAGACGATCCTAGGAAGACCCCAGGTTTATTACTTACGGATGCAAGTTGTAAAAGTTATGATTTTTCTAAAGGAAAGGTTCTGAAGATTGGTGTAAACTTGTCCCCTTGGTTCAGAAAAAAGTTGATTGATTTTCTTAAACAAAAGCTACATTTGTTTGCCTGGTGTTCAGAAGATGTTACGGGAGTCCCTGAGAGCGTCATCTATCACCAGTTGTCTATAAATCCAAGTGTTCGACCCATAACACAAAAACGTCATGCGTTTTCTCAAGAAAAAGGCATAGGCAATCATTTCGGAAGTCGAGATATTGACAAGGGTAGGGCATATACGGGAGTCCTGGTATCCATGTTGGACAACAAATTCAGTTCTGGTTAAAAAGAAAAACGGAAAGTGAAGAATGTGTGTAGACTTCACAAACCTCAACCGAGCATGTCCTAAGGATCCATTCATAATGCCAAGGATTGATCAGTTGGTAGATTTGACGTCAGGAAACAAGTTATTATCTTTCATAGATGCCTACGCAGGCTATAATCAGATAAAGCTGGATCCTAAAGATCAGGAAAGCACTATATTTATTATAGGAAGGGGTTTATACTGTTACAAGGTTATGCCAGTTGGTCTAAAAATACAAGGGCTACCTACCAGAGGCTTGTGAATAAGGTTTTTGAGGAACAAATCGGACGGAATGTTGAGGTCTACATTGACGATATGTTGGTCAAAAGCGTCACCGATTAAAGTCATTTTGCAGACCTAGAAGAAATATTCAAGAACCTTGGAAAATGAACCTTAAATTAAATCCAGAAAAATGCTCTTTTGGAGTTCGATCTGGAAAAAAATTAGGGTTCATGATTAGCGAGAAAGGGATAGAGGCAGATCCAACCCAGTTAAACGCTCTGAACAACATGGCACCTCCGAGGAATATTAAAGAGGTACAGGTTTTTGACTGAGCGATTAACAGCGCTGAACAAATTTATTTCACGATCTTCGGACAAGTGCGCACCATTTTTTCAAGTGCTGAGGAATGCTAAGAATTTCAGTTGGACCCTTGAATGTACTGAAGTGTTCCTCAACACCAAGAATTATCTGTCATCCTTAACGTTGCTGACAAAAGCACTACCCCGGGAAATTTTGTTTCTTTATATAGTGGTTTCAGAGCATGCGGTGAGCGCAGCATTAGTTCGAGAAGAGGATAAGATCCCTAAACCTTTCTATTACGTGAGAAAAAGTTTGCTTGACGCAGAAAAGCAGTACTTAAAGCTTGAAATGTTAGCACTGGCTCTGGTAATAGCCGCTAGAAAAATGCGACCATACTTCCAAGGTTATTCTATTATGGTTCGAACCGCGTTCCCCCTTAAAAGTGTTTTACAACGACCCGATATTTCTGGCCGTATATCAAAATGGTCGGTAAAACTGGGGGACTTCGATATCGATTTTGAACCGAGAACGACTATTAAAGGGCAAGCTTTAGCAGAATTCTTGGTGGAGTTTCATTCAGGCAGACCCGAAGAAGTAGCAGCTGAACCAGAACGGATGGTGGTTCAAGTATCAACGGATGCAGGGTGGTGTCCAAATTTATACACCAAATGAGATTGTAATGCATCAAGCAATTCGTTTTGGTTTTAAGGTTTCGAACAATGAAGCTGAGTATAAAGCAGCATTGGCGGGCCTAAGGTTGGCACAGGTTTGTGGAGCTAGAAATGTTCGGCTAATCAGTGATTCGCAACTGCTGATTAACCACGCAACGGGACAATCTGAGGCAAGAAAATAGGAGCTAGTGCAATACTTAGCGGCTTTGAGAATTTTGGCTTTGTCTTTTAAAAAGGTTACTTATGAACATGTCTGAATGATGGATAATATAATCATTGATTCGCTGGAAACAACTGCGTATGTGGGAGAATACCCCTGGATTTTGACTCAAGAGTATCATTCCATTTTGAAGAGGAAAGACCTGGAAAGCCGACCAGACATGGCTTGTCAAATTTCAACGGTTTCAAATATTGATTGGAGGAGAAACATTACGAAGTTTTTGACCGAGGAAGTGTTGCGTGATGATAAGACTCTGGAAAAAAGTGTTCGATACAAGGCGTGAGGCTTTGCCGTGTTGGGAAATGCTCTTTATAAAAAATCTGCAAGCAGGCCTTTGTTAAGATGTCTAGGGCGTGAAGAACCACAGATGGTATTGTCTGAACTACACGACGGTGAAGGGTCGACACACTGTGGCTTCAAGATATTGATCGAGAGAGTCCTTTTATCAGGTTTTTATTGGCCTACGTTGTCTGCCGATGCTAAATAACTGGTCAAAAGATGTGATCCATGCCACAGGTTTTCCAATTCGATCCACACCCCAACAATCCCCCTAGAATCCATTTCTAAGGGCCTACCGTTCAATAGATGGGGAATAGATCTGGTAGGACCACTTCGGTTAGCAATTGGAGGAAGGCAGACTATAGTGATAGCAGTGGATTATTTCTCGAAATGGGTCGAAGTAGAGCCGTTGTCAGGAACCAGAGCTAAGGATGTGGTGAAATTCATATTGTCGAACATTTGCTGTCGATATGGGGTCCCTCAGAAGATAACCATGGATAATGGTCCTTAGTTCGACAACAACAAAATGAGGGAATTCTGTGTCATTCACAATACACAGCAGTGCTTTTCAGCCCCATTCCATCCTCGAGCGAACGGGCAGGTCGAAGTTACTAACATAATGATCATCAGCGGATTAAAAAGGATATTAGAAGGAAATGCTGGCAAATGGCCGGATTTTTTTACAAGAGGTATTGTGGGCGTACCGAACCACGTCTCGAACAACGACCCAGGAATCACCTTATGCTTTGGTATACGGAATGGATGCGATAATCCCAGCAGAAACGATGTTCCCTTCTTTCAAGGTCGGTCATTACGAGGAGAGCGCCAACGATGAAAATCGGGCTCTGGCTTTGGATTTGATAGAAGAAAAGCGAGTTAAGGCTCATCTCAGTTCTTTACATTATTAGACCCTGATAAGGAGTAGGTATGCCTCGAAAGGTCGGAGAAGAGACTTCAAAGTTTGGGAAAAGGTTTTGCGAAAAGTTTTCCTCCACACAAAAAACAAGGACCTTGGGAAGTTGGCACCAAATTGGGAAGGACCGTACCAAGTGGTTGAAAAAGTAAAATCGTGAACTTAGCGTTTAAAAGACAAATTTGGTCGATATTTGCGCCTTCCGTGGAACATCGAGCATCTTAAATTGTATGTGGAATGAGTTGTAATTTTTTATCGTTTTACATTTCCTTTGTAAAAGAAACCTTTATCGGGGGCATACTCTTTCCTACCCTGGTGGCGCGGGGAGGTTTTAATGAGGTGCCTACCTAAACCGACCCATTTTAGTAAAATTTTAGAGCCTAAAAACAAGCGTACTGGAAACAAAATGTTAAACTCATCAAAGGGGTTTTTAACTCTCAAGTTGATCAACAAAATGTCAAACCCACTAAAAGGGGTTTTTCAACTTTCAAGTTGATCAACAAAATGTCGAACCCATCAAATGGGTTTTTCAACTCTCAAGTTGATCAACAAAATGTTGAACCCATTAAAAGGGGTTTTTCAACTTTCAAGTTGATCAAGAAATTGTCAAACCTATCAAAGGGGTTTTTCAACTTTAAGCTGATCAACAAAATATCGAACCCCTCAAAGGGTATTTTCAACTTTCAAGTTGATCAACAAAATATCGAACCCATCAAAGGGGGTTTTCAACTTTCAAGTTGATCAACAAAATGTCGAACCCATCAAAGGGGATTTTTAACTTTCTAATTGATAAAAAAAATGCCGAACCTCTTCGAAAGGTTTTTTCAACCATAAGTTGATCTACGAATTTGAGATGTAATAAGATACATTAAACTTCAGCATCGGAAACAGATCACTTCTAGTTGCAAAAAGATAGTCTTAAAAATAAAAATAGCAAGTGCAAATAAAACCCCCCATAAACAAGTGCGGCTAAGGGAATAAAAGTCCACCAAGGACAAAACAAACTAAAAATGGAAAAAAGAAAAACAACATAAAAGTCTGAGTTGCAAACATCAAGCATCGGATAATTTATCGGATGGCATGGTCGGAACAGTCGACGCCTTCAGGGCGGTCTTCTTGAGGAACATCTAGCCACATTGACCCAAGTGGCATCCGAGGCCACAAAGCATGGAAGTTCAAGACATAGTCGGCCCTCGCGTCGACAACTTGTTTTTCCTTGATCTCCTTGCACTTAACACCAAAAAGACAATTTTCTTATGCGCTCTAGTCGAGAGCCGTTCGGAGCCTCTGCAATTCCCTGGCCATTTTTTGGACCGCCAACGAAGAAATTTGTTATGAACTGCCTGAGTAGCCAGCTCCTCGACGGCTTTGGCACGATCTTTCTTGGCTTGAGATAGAGTTTTCTCCCAATCTTTTTCCTTCGCACCGAAAGCTTTAATTTTAGTTTCGACAGAAGCGGCTCATTGTTTCATAAGTTTGATTGAATCTTGTGACATTTAACTTTGGAAGAAATGCTTCTTTTAAGCTCGACGAGCCCCCTGTGAAGTTTCAGCACCCCTCTCTCTTTTTGGGCTATGGAGGAGAGCAGATTCTGCAAAGAGTTGGCCAAAATGTTGGAGCCCTGAAGAAAGAAGAAGTTCGAGCTTTGGGCACGGACATGCAAAAGTGCAGGGTCGGGGAGCATCGAAGTTCCTTGGCCCTGAGGGATAAGATCACCTTAATGACTTAAGGCTCTATTCTTACCCCTAGAGTGACGGCCTCCCGATTTCGTTTTCTTCTCATAACTTTCCACATGAGCGGATAACTTTGCACCCCAAATTGTTCAAACATAGAGGGAATTGTGGTTTTCTCGGTGATAGGGTCGACATGCACCTCATGTGCAACAACTTTCCCCTTAGACTTTTTGTTCAAGGAGGAGTTCCCTTCTTTTTCAACCACAGTGTCTTTTTTCCGCTTTTCACCGCGAGTTTTTTGCCCTCCTTTAATAGCCACGGGGGACTTGTCACCACTTACAGTTGGGTCACTAAGGATGATAGTAGCCTCCGGTTCTAATGGCAGAACTCCAATAGGTTGGTCCAAAACATTGCCTTGTTCGTCTTCAACATCGGACAACTCCTCCGATTTCACACGTTTGCTTGGAGCTCGATCTCGTTTGGGAAGAAACACCTCGGAATCTGGGGCCTCAAGTCTTTTTACAAAGTCAACAACGTCAGGAGGGGTCCGTAATTCTTCAGAGCTTAGAGTCTGGTTGGAATAGCACCAGAGGTTGCTGTTGATAAGGTTAGTATTCTTAAAGCACTGACGAAACTTCTAACCCCAACTTCTCCTCGCAAAGGCCCGAAGTTGGGCAAAGATTACCGAAGCTTCTTTGAGATTCTTTTTCCGCATATGTTGGATAGTCACCTTGCAAACTAAAAGATAGCCCATTAAAAAAATACATACCCTTACGAGTCTATTTAAATACAAGACGCCTCAGATTTTCTCGGCTGTAGGGTCGACCATTTTCCCAAGCGCCACTGATAAAGACGAACCTGTACTTCCACGATATGTCAGCCTCTAATAATTTATTCATAATCTTCTTTGGGTTGGCAATGGAAGAATATAAAAAGGAAAGGTTTAGGGATTTGAAGAGCGTAGAGATCCCTATATACTGTTCCATGGAGATTGGGATTCCTGATAGTCGTGAAGCCATGATGGTCGACATCAAGGTATACCAGGCATTAGGGGTCACTTGGGTCAGATATATCTTGAGGATTTCGAAATGTCTAACAATGTCCGGGTCAAGGGGAAGTCGTAAAACCCAGTTGAAGAGTTCGGTAAAAAAGACTATCTCTCGACCTTCGATAGATAAAGGAGTCTCACCAGGTTGGGGAAAGCTCGTCAGGAGAGTAGTACAAGTATTTGCCATTGAATAAGGAAATAATATGGTCGTTGGTCAGACGAATGTGGTAACTGGTTACGACGTCGGCCATTCCAGGTGGCAATGGTTCCCTTCGACTCGACGCTATCAACAATTATTGCTGCCAGATTGGTTTGTAGCATCTGGGTCGGCATCCTCACTCTTAACTTCTACCAATCCGGGTTTGGTAATAAGTGTATCGTCGACTTTAGCTGGTGCAGATGTGTTGGAGGTTCTTAGATTGGTTGACCCATCATCTTTGTTTCTGGTCCTCGCCGGTGCAGGAACCTCGGAGGAAGGTTTAGGGGTGATTTTGTCAATAGCTTTATTGTCGATATTTATCAATACATGTGGATTGGAAGATTTGTGTAAGGGTTTTTTAGCGAGCGTCACCTCGTCTTTTCCTGATGCATCTCCTTTGGATGAAGATTTGTGACCAGGTATGTCAGCAATTTTGCCTCCGGCATCAGCCGACGCTAGCTTTGTGGAAGACTTGAGGGTTGGTTGTACAACCTCTGCGTTTACGGCCCCCGTGGGTGGGTATTTGTCAGCAGGCATCAAGTCGCGGGGAGAAGGAGTCGCGAGGAAAACACTTGAGCTGCTGTGGGTTCGAATATGGCCAGGATTTGTAGCACCGGCTTTTGACGCAACAGCCTCTTTGCGTTTTCTTTTCTCCTCATCTGTTAGAACTACCCACTCGGCAGTAGTCGCGGTGTTAGGGCCGGTTTGACGCCCTATAATGTCAGGAGTCAGTTGAACGTACTCGTGCGGAGAAGTGGAGGAAGAGCTGGAGTCACCCATAGTAAAAAATGGGGTCTTTTGTCGGTTGGTAGTATTCCGAAGTCTTGAGGAGGTGGGAAGGTTTTTGTGAGGTCGGTAAATCTTCGTCAGTTGAAAGGTTCAAAGGGCCTGGGTTTTTAGGTTTTGGAAAATTTAATGATTCTGAATATACTAATGAAACGACGCCTTTGTGGATCAACCCAGCGGCTCAGTATTCTTATGCTCGTTTAGTGATTTGTAAGTAGTCGACGAAGCAAAATACTGGTTTCTCAGGAGCGTCGGATTTTTTCGTCGATTTCTTATGAGTCAGGGTCTTCTCATAAACTAAGTAGGAGCTTCTCTCTCTAGAAAGGGAAATTAGCTAGAGTTTATCTCTTTAAAAAAAACTTTATGGAAATGATAGTGAAAGGAGAAACTATTTATAGAAGAAACAAGGGTGGTAAAGATCCGCTCCATGGAGAAGCGCAATAGAATAGAGCCTCAGGAATATCAAGAGTCGTTTAACCAAAATACTGGTTAAAGTACGACCCAATTACCATGAGACATGTGTCCAATCGAGTGGTTGTAGCAGACCTAGGGGGTTAGGGTTGCTACATGCGCGTAGGTAGCTAATTATGAAGAACACACCAACTAATTGAAGGAGGACACGTGTACAGACTGATAACCCGGTTAGACGGGGAATTTTGGTGGGCTTTGAAGAAATTAACTCGATTCCGAGCCCACGGAAACAGCCAAAATAATTTGAAGACAACTTTGATTATAACCAGCCTGCCACAGCGTAGTGAATGAAAAAGTCGATGCTTGGCAACAAGAGTGTAAAGGGTCGACAATTCATATCAGTAGTGAAGGGTCGGCGGGATCGCTGCATATGAAGAGGCTCTGCAGATAGGCCTACGAAAAATACCGACCCTATGCGTCTGCGATCGATCAGCACAACAAATAAAAAATCGAGACTTGGCAAAAAGAACATAAGGGTCGACATTTCAGGTTAATGGTGAAACGTCGACGGGATCGCTATATACGAAGAAGTTCGACAGATATGCTCATGAAGAATCCCGACCCTATGTTTCTATGCTCGATCTTCCGCAAAACTAGGGGGCTACTGATAAGGGTATAAAATACCAAGGATAACAAAGGTTCCAATTTGTAATACATGAATTTATAGGGACTTAATTGTAAAGTAAGAAATATGTGACATAAGTGCAAATATGAGGGGTAACAAGTAATTAGAGTAAATGTGGCATGTGACAGTGGCTCCCACCGCTGTCACTATATAAGGAAAGATCTTGCCCCCCAAAAGGGGACCTTCTAATTATTAGTACTTTATTTTGACTATATTATCTCTCTAGAATCTTGTACTTATTCACCTGACACCCTTCTTTCCATACACGTTTCCCGATAAACAACCCTAGATATTCTGACACTTTTCAGGCATCAAATCCAGTGTTGGTAAAAAAAAGAATAGAAAATGTAGAATGTGTGTGAATTTCACGGATCTGAATAGAGCTTGCCCAAAGGACCCTTTCCTAGTGCCCCAAATTGATCAGGGTATAATGAGATCAGGTTGGATCTATAGGATGAAGAAAACACTTTGTTTATTACTGGGAGAGGTTTGTATTGTTACAAGATAATATCATTTGGTCTGAAAAATGCGGGGGCAACTTATCAGCGCTTGGTAAATAAAACTTTTGCGGACCAAATTGGGCGAAATGTGAAAGTTTACATTGATAATATGTTGGTTAAGAATTTGAAATATGAATATCATTTTGTTTATTTGGAAGAGACTTTTGACAACTTGAGAAAAGTTAGTTTAAAGTTAATCAAGAAAAATGTATGTTTGGCGTTAGATCCAGAAAGTTCCTTGGTTATGTGGTCAGTGAAAGGGGAATCGAGGCAGACCCTCTACATATAAAATCTCTAACAGCAATGAATCCTCCCCGAAATATCGAGAAAGTTTAGATATTTACGGGAAGGATGGCAGCGTTGAACATGTTTATATCTCGGTCATCGGACAAGTGTGCACCTTTATTTCAAGTGCTCAGGAATGCAAACAAGTTTAGTTGGACAAAAGAATGTTCTGAAGCGTTTCATCAGATTCAATAATACCTTTAATCCCCATAAATACCGTCTAAACCATTGTTGGGGGAGAAATTGGTTATCTATATAGCAGTTTCAGATTGTGTTGTCAGTGTTGTGTTAATCCGAGATGAAGAAAATGTTTTAAAGCCAGTATATTACATCAGTAAGAGTTTGTTAGATGCAGAAAGACGATATTTGAAACTAGAAAAATTGGCTCTTGCTTTGGTGACAGCTGCTCGGAAAATGAGACTATATTTCCATGCGCATTCTATAGTAGTCCAAACAACATTCCATCTTAAAAGTTTACTGCAGAGGCCGGATATCTCGGGAAGAATGACAAAATGGTCGGTCGAATTATGAGATTTCTATATAGAATTTGAGCCTCGAACAGCTATTAAATCCCAGGCTTTGGTGGATTTCTTAGTCTAATTTCATTCGGAGCGTTCATATATAGAAATTGATGACCGCAAAGTTGAGTTTGAGTGGTTAATCCGAACAGATGGAAGGCCGGACATATCTGGAAGTGGAGCTGGAGTACAGTTAATTTCCCCGGATGGGGTAGCAATGTTTCAGGCTATTCGTTTTGGCTTTAAAGCGACAAACAATGAGGCAGAATATGAAGCGACTTTAGCAGGTTTAAGACGGGCTCAAGTATGTTGAGCAATGAGGGTTAAGTTGTTGAGTGATTCACAACTTCTGATTAATCATGCATTGGGAGAGTTAGAGGCAAGAAAACGTCATTTAGTCAAATACTTGAAGGTGTTGAAAGATTTAGACCTTGTTTTTAAAGAAATTAGATATGAACATGTCCCACGGGAAGAAACTTTGGTGCCAGATTATTTAGCAACTTCTTCACGTTTGGAGGATTATTCATGGGTGATTACACAGGAACGTCGTTTGATTACCAAAGATATAGAGCAATCGTTGATAATAGCCGAAGAAAACTTTCAAGGGACAAGTAGTTTGGTGGCAGATAATTTGAGGTCGGAAATTATTGACTTCTTGGAAAAGGATGTGTTACCTACGGATAAGTTGGTGGCAAGAAAAATACGTTTCAAATCTCACGGTTACATCGTATTAGGAGGAGTTTTATACAATAAATCGTTGAGTAGACCTTTCCTCAGGTGTTTGGCTAAGGCTGAATCACAAATCATTTTGTCAGAATTGCATGACGGAGAAAGGTCTGCACACTGTGGGTATAAAGCTTTAATCCGAAGGGTATTTTTAGTTGGGTATTACCGGCCAACTATATCTAAGGATGCCAAATAATTGGTGAAAAGATGTGATACATGTCAGAGGTATGCTAATATAATTCATAAACCCGAGGTTCCTCTTGAAAGTATTTCTGAAGCATTGTCATTCGATCGATGGGGTATTGACTTGGTTGGCCCATTACCAATGGCAACTGGGGGAAGGCAGACAATAATAGTGGCGTTTTATTATTTTTCTAAATGGGTGAAAGCAGAGCCTTTAGCGGTAACTAAGGCGAAGGATGTCATTAAGTTTATTGTTTCAAACATGATCCTAATTTGATAACAAAGAATTTAAGATTTTTTGTGTTGCTAAGGGTATACAACAATATTTTTCTGCTCCATTTCATCCGCAAGCTAATAGGAAGGTGGAAGTTACTAATAGGACCATCATTGATTGGTTAAAGAAGAATTTAGAAGGAAAAGCTGGGAAATTACCAGAGTATTTACATGAAGTACTTTGAGCCTACAGAACAACCCCTCGAACAACGACTTCAAAATATTCATTTTCTTTGGTTTATGGAATGGACGTTGTGGTTCATTCGGAAGTTTGTTACCATCATATCGCGTGGCAGCATATATAGAGGAGTTAAATAATCAAGGTAGAGCAATAGAGTTTGATTTGGTGGAAGAAAAAAGAAGGCGTGCGCAGTTAAAATCTATACATTACTAAACACTAATGAAGGCAGATATGCTTCACGAGTGAAGCAAATGGAATTTAAGGTGAGGGATAAAGTGATACGAAAGATTTTTCTTCACACCAAGGAAAAGAGCCTCGGAAATTAGGACCCAACTAGGAAGGCCCTTATGAAGTAACACGGAAAGTAAAGCATGGAACATATCGATTGAAGGATAAAGAAGGAAGAAGACTCAAGCATCCTTGGAATATAAAACATATAAAGTTATAAGGATGAGAATGTTTTAATCTTTTTTTTTTCTTTTTGTAATACAACGAAGGCACACTCCTTCCTACCCTGATAGGTACACAAAGGTTTTAACGAGGTGTCATTTTAGCTGATTAATGCATATGAAGTTTTTGCCTTGAAATTTTGTGTTTGAGCTTAAAGTATTACTCACCGAAAAAGCAGGCACACAACTATTATCATGTTTGACGAAAAAGTTGACATGCAATTATTATCATATCCAACTAAAGTTGGTACACAACTTTTATTATGATCAACGAAAGTTGACATACAACTATTACGAGGTCCAACAAATGTTGGCATGTAACTATTAGTATATCCAACAAAAGTTGGCATACAATTATTATTACGACCAACGAAAGTTGGCATGCATGTATTATCATATCCAATCAAAGTATAAGTTTCCATAAAAGTGGGTTTATAAAAGATGTAGCAAAAAAAGTTATACAAAGTTCATTGGATAAAGCAAGCACTCCTCGGAAAATATTGGGAGCGTCTTTACAAAATATATAGGAAATAAAGTTATAAAAAGTTTGTTGCATAAAGCAAACACTCCTCGGAATACATTGGGAGCATTTCAAAAATTGCCTCGGATGAAGAGAGGTCTTATACAAGAAAACCTCGAAAATAACAATGACTTGTTCAAAAATGGGAAAAGTGAGATTAACTACTTAGAACTTTTGGAAGAATCACTGTCTTCGGAATCCGATGCTTTACTTTCGCTGACGATAATACCAGACGGACGATTTTCTAGAGGGACAAGTTTCCAAAAACTACCCAAGTCATAATCAGGGTAACATCCCTTACATCCAGCTTGTCCATGCATATGCTTCTACAACCGCGGTCTTTTCTTTCTCAAGATTTCTTAGAAGATATTTTTTATCTTCCACAATCCTTTCAAAATCTTCGAGGCAGTCTTTAAAGCCTTTTGTTGAAAGTTCATTTACATGTCTAAGAGCTGCAATAAGACTTTCTTGGGTGTCAATTTTCTTTCTGTAGAGGTCCTTTTCCTCTTGACAACAAGACATAACTCTCTGAGCTGCAAGCAAGACATAACTCTCTGAGGCAACCAGTTTTTCGAAGATAACATCAGATTGTTTTTATAGAAAATAGTGTTGGTGTTTGATTTCCTCAAACTTGGAGGAAGCAAGTGAAGCCTTAAATTTGTAATGATTTTTCGTATCTTCCAGATGTTTCATTTTCTTCCCTATGGTAACTAAAGCGTGAAGTAGCCTTCGAACACTGTGGGGAAAAATGTCTCATTGAGGAACTTCGAAGGAGCTGCTAGGAGAACCTATTTAAGTTGAGTTAAAGCTCGAGGTTTCCCCTGTCAAAATAAGTGTATCAATACCCTGAGGTGGTTGACTTTGGTGAATTGGAAGATGAGCTAATTCTAGGGAAGGGTCGCTGTTTGGAAGAAGATTTGGTGAAAGACTTGGTGGGGAATTTTGTGCTTGACCAGAGTTGTTTCCTTATTGCTCTCAAGCGTCTTTAGATATTTCTTGGATATGCTACAGAATAATTTGTTTCTTCTTCGGTCTTTTTTTCTTGACCAGATGAATATCAGCTTTTTGAAGAGATAAAGCTGAGGCTTTGGTTGGGTCAACTTTTTTCGAGGAAGGGGTCGCTTTTGGAAGAGAATTTACTGCTTCAGAGTCAGAATTTTGATCTTTTACTGATACCTCTTCCTCAAATTTTTCATCTAAGTGACTCTTTTCCTGAGATCACTTTCGGAGATAAATGACAATATCTTTAGCTTCAAGACGTTCGAGGACTTCATGTTGAGAGAGAGGAGTCATTAAATCTTCCAAAGATAACCTCTCTAAGGGGTTCATTCTCCACAATCGACTTTTGGCTAGGTTTGTGTTCATAAAGCAGAGTTGGAATTTGTTTTCCCAAGCTTTTTTGGCCTACTCGTTTAGCTTGGTGAAGACGGTTGTTGCACTTAGGACAAAGTCAGCGTAAGGCTTAGAGATGTCAGTTATGGCTACAAATAAGTTAGAAGAGTTAGTATTTGAGATAGTTAAAGGTGTATGAAAAGAGTTAATATTGGGGACAACTAAAAATTATGTGTACCTTTGTTAGTCTATAGAAGAGAAAGTTTGTGTGGATTCGAATGAGATGATTCAGATTCTGTCTTCCAATGTCCTGAGAAGAAAATAAATTGCTGCTTTTTTTTTTGTCAGCCTCAAGTAAGTATTTCACTACCTTTTATCATCAGCAAAATGTGAGTGAATAGAACGTAAAATATGGATTTTTTTGCCAGACCAGACAGCCCAATGAGCTCTTCCAAAAAAATCCATACCCGAAAATTCTTGAGGCCATGATACACGCCATAAGTGTGAACCACATATTGGGACCTGCTTGGGCGGGGCAGAGGTCGATTTTGGAAAAACACTCAATAAAAAATGAATCCAACGGATACCTTAAACCCCACTTCATGACTTATGTAGATACGACTAGCTCGTCATCTTTTACGGACAGAGGAGTTTCACCTTCAGTCGGAAATCTGATGGTGATATAGGATGGAATCCCCCATCGAGTCCTCAGCATAGTTTATTCGGAAAGATGGAAATATTTGTACTTGATGTTGTGAAGAATTACCAAGTGTTTGTTTTCTATGCCCCCGATGTTGTTGCCAACGATGACATCGAGTTCTAAGGGAAGCGTAATGTCACATTTGGATTTTGGAGCTATTCTTGAAGATAGCTCCTCAGAATTTTCAGGAAGGTTGGTAGTCACTTGGCTTGTGGAGGCTAAAGAAGGCTCACCAGTATTTCTTCCAACTTCCTTGGGGATTTCTTCTTGGTCTGCGTTAGAAGGTTCAACCACTGTTATTTTGCCTTTTAATTTGGGGACATCAGATTTAACTGACTGAACTTCTTCATCAGTCACTGTGTCTCTTGGTGGGCGAGTTGTATTTTCTTGTGTTAAACTTTGAAGAGGAATGTCTGGGGTGAATCTGGGACTTCCTTGAGCAGTTATTGAAGGAGTAGCTGGTAAGTCCGACCCAGAGCCCTCGGCTTTTCTATAGTTGAGGATGAACATCAGCCTGAGGTTGGACAGAAGGACTTCGAATTTTTGAGGGAGAGCCTTTAGAACATTTGTGTTCCCTGTAATGATTCTTATCCTTGTGATGCCTTTTTATTTTGGCAGAAGAGTTTTTGTGATGCTTGTCTTCCCCATTAATTTGAGGCTGGTATTAAGGGTCGAACGGCTGGGATTAAGGGATTGAGTGAAGATGTTAAAAGGAATGACAACAGAAGAATTTTCTGAGGGAGGCAGGTGTCGTAAAAAATGGTGACATGGGGTTCAGGTGTAGGGTGGACGTAGGTGCCAGCGGCTATTTTCTCTTCGAAGTTTTGACTAATAAGCAGCCACTTTGGAATCCGACGGGTTTTGGGGGGCATAAGCTGTACTTTCTCTCTCTATAATTTTTTGACATAATTTTCTCTCTAAGAAGTGTGTCTAGAGATTGAAGTAGGAAAGTTTTTATAGAGGAAAGTTGGGCTTCAAAAAAGGTTAAGGCCCAGAGACATATGGCTTGTTTGCCTAGGGGTGTAATGGGTAAAGTAGGTGTAAAATATCTATGGGGAAGTGTGAAAGATCGTCTAAAAGATATTTGTCAAGAAAGAAGATGTGCCAAAGAATGCCAATCGATTTGTGATGTGACAAAAAAGTGTTTATTGGGATTACCAGAGTTTTCTTTTTGTGACGTCATTACTAAGGAAAAGGTGGGAAAACGTTTCGAATATGTTAAAAGAGTTTTTGTGAAATTCGAAGGGACGTGTCTAAAAGTTCGAGGCAGCTTACTGTAAATTGGTATTCGAAAGACATTTTGTCCAAGAGTTTTCCAGTTTTTGCAAAAATTATTTTTTACAAAGACTAGGGGGTTATATATATATATATATATATATTAGTATTGAAAAAATCGAGGAGACTAAAAGCAAAGAATTCGCAATTTTCGAAGAGCATTTTTTGAAGAGAAGAGTCACAATTTTCGAAGAGATTAGTCGTAATTTTTGAAGAGATTTAAAGACAAAAATAGTTCAAAAAATACCTAACAGTCCTTGCCAAAAACATTTTCACAAGGACTGGGGGCTACTGATAAGGGAGAATAAAAGATGAGGGAGTTGATTGCAAAGAAGAAAGTTTATTTAGGAAAGATTGTTAATTATGTATTAGAAAATGACTAGTTTGAAGCAAACAATATAAGTAAGGACTTATTATGCAATTATCAAGTTCTAAGACTTGTGGGACATAGTATTGTACTATAAAAGTACAACCATATTCTAGAAAAAAAGGTGGTTAACTATCACAATGTATTTAAATTGTCATTTTTCATTGTATATGTCGTTATAGGTTTTACTTAACGTTGTTTAACTATCACAGTGTATTTAAATTGTCATTTTTTTCTTTCAAAATTTATAAGTATAAAAATGGTCCAACTCAATTACTCAATTCGCTAATGAATAAAGCCCATTAGATAGTAGCTTGGATCGAAATAAATAATATACAAGTGGAATACGTATTAGTAATACGATCACATACACGGCTATATAATTAATGATAATTCAAAAAATATATTATTCCAACAAATAGAAAAAACTTTTACATAATAACGATCTTTATAAAGAAAACATATACTACTGAATTATCTTGAATTATTTTATTACTATATTATTTGATTCATAAGTTTAAACATTCAGATCCATGTAATCGAACTTTTTTCACACCAAATCAGCTCATTATGTGGGAAACTAATTTTTATCCTAAAGGAAGTTCTTCTATAATTTTTCAAAAAGTAACATTACCTATAAGCAATTGGTAGTGAATTTAAATGCATATGTTGATTTGACCATCAAAGAAGATGCGTGACTGGAGGTTTCAAGCGCTCTACCGACAATTATAATAGCTTTAACCATAAACTTATAGTATGTGGCGATTTTGTTAAGAGTGAGTAAACTTGATCCTTTATCCCATATCGCTTAGACTGAACAAGTACTTACAATATATAAGTGAATGAAATATCTCAACTAGTGTGAGTAGGGATGACAATGGGCCGTCCGCGGGCCGGCTTCGGGTCGGCCCGCTTGAGCCCGTTTGTTTACATCTGAGCCCGAACCCGACCCGCTCCCGGGCTCATATTTTCAAACCCGAGCCCGTCCGTTAATGTCCGCCAGTCAACCCGGCCCGACCCGCGGACATTAATTTTAATATTTTTTTAAAAAAATTAATTTATTTTAAATATATTATTTTTATTATATATAGAAATATTATTTTTATATATATTTTATGATTTTTGGGCCGGAACGGGCCAGACGAATTTAAAACCCGAACCCGGCCCGACCCGGTTGCGGGTTACAATTTATGAACCCGAACCCGGCCCGTTCTAAGTTCGGGCCGGACAAAACCCGGCCGGGGCGGATCGGGCCTGGCCGGGTCAGGCCGAACAACACCCGAATTGCCACCCCTAAGTGTGAGGCCTTTTGGGAGTGAACCAAGAGCAAAACCATGCAGGACTAATCGCCCAAAGCGGACAATATCACATTAGTTGGTAGAGATATTTCTAACATTTGGTATCAGAGCAAGGTTGAAACTTGTGTTCTAAGCGATGTAATGAGTGTATTGAGTGAGGCGG
Source organism: Limnanthes douglasii subsp. nivea (assembly GCA_036936605.1). NCBI lineage: Eukaryota > Viridiplantae > Streptophyta > Magnoliopsida > Brassicales > Limnanthaceae > Limnanthes > Limnanthes douglasii. The sequence goes on from JAUPFV010000001.1 coordinate 34,679,645, forward strand.
AATGCATAGAGTGTATATGTCATTCCGCGGATCAAGTTTAAGGGAGAGAGTTAAGAGTGAGTAAACTTGATCCTTCATCCCACATCGCTTAGGCTGAACAAGTACTTACAATATATAAGTGAATGAAATATCTCAACTAGTGTGAAGCCTTTTGGGAGTGAACCAAGAGCAAAACCGTGCGGGACTAATCGCCCAAAGCGGACAATATCACATTAGTTGGTAGAGATATTTCCAACAGATTTGTGCGAGGAAAATACTAACAATTTTAAACTTTTACATGCAATATTTTTTCACTCATGCTTAGTAAGCGAGATCAGCAATATTTTTTCACTCATGCTTAGTAAGCGAGATCACTGATTTAACATTTATAAGACTAAGATGAGAAGGAATGTGATAATCCTACGAGATCCATGGTAGTGGATGACCACAACATAGAAACGAATGGACATACAATCTTTCTTAAAATCCATAGCTGAGAATACCAATGCAAAAAAATGAGCAAACGAATGAGTAAAACCTATATTTCCAAATCTGATGATCAAGAAATAGACACGCAAGTTCAAGAGCATATACCATTCATCAATGGGCTCGGTGAAAAACAAATAAATTATATTTATGTTTATTTTATTTTATTTCCTTCTATAAAATATAGTTTTTCCCCAAGCGAGGTTTGACCAATGAAAGGTTTTCAATAAGTCATGTATAAGACCAACATACCTCAAAAATATCATTAGCTAAACAAAAAATGACTTGGTATTTAGGTTCGGCAAACAACAAATTCAAATAGGATAATTCTTCCAAGAAATGAGCTCACACAAGGTTCGACAACGAAGTTTCAACATGGATTTCATCGGCTCAAATTTGATAAGGTTCAAGTCGGACGCAATTAGGTTTAGCCAAACAATCTAGTAATTTAAGATATTTTCACAAATACCAATGATGAATTGTTAAAATTTAATGTTTTTTACGTAATTAAAATATACTAAAAAAACTTTAGTTTTTTATAAAAAATTATATATAAAAAAATACAAAATATATTCGACTTCGTCACTTCATAATTAGAGTGCAAAATCAAGATAAAAACAAGTACTTACTAAATGTGTAGGAGTAAGAATTCAAACAATTAGAATATTATTTATCATGTATCGATATAATTTTTTGCATAATATTGCTGATGAATAAATTAGACTGAACATTATTCTATTTTTTATTACAATTTTTTTTGTAATTCTGATAGTAAGAAATGTTTTTTGTTAGTAATTAATCCAATAAACTATCATATTGAAATGTATGTTCATTTTTTAGTTTGTTGTTTAGGTTTATCGTATAAATGTACTCAAAATAAATTAATAATCTATTTTTACGTAAATATTTCCTATGCTTATAGATTTTTTTATGTTAGATACAATGGTATCTTCATTTTCATGATGTAATATATATATATATTCACATTATCCCTATAGTGTATAAGTCAAATGTATGCTCGTATTTTATGGTTACGATTCTACTATGTGTGTTTGTTTCATTTTTTCTAAAATTTATTTTATGTATAGACGTTTGTAACCTCTATGGCTTGCAGTAATGATTCATTTGACATTACAATATTTATCACAACGACGTTGTACACTTGGAGAGCGTAGTACAATGGTAAGTTATATATTGCATTCATGAATGATTAATCGCCCAATTGCTTAGACTCCAGGTGTGATGATTTACTTTACGACCGAAGTCTCTTGTTAAAATCTAAAATGACTCAAGTGCATTGATGAAAATAATAAAATAAGAATAAGACTCTCTCATACATGTTCCACTTAACTCATCTTAGGATATGGTATAACTCAAGTGCTAAAGCTTTGGTCTTGTAATTCATTCGTTGTGATTATTGATGGTTGTTTAATTGTCAAAATGGTAATGATAGTATTAGTACATGAACTAATATATCATTTTTTATAAGTAAATGGGAAGATGATCGAAACATGCTACTTGAAGAACTCATATTACTTACGATGAGAAGTGAAATAATTTTGATTAGAAGAAAAAAAACATCAAGAGACATCATTGAACTAATTTATACACTTTAAGATCATTTTACAAAACCTTTTTCCATTTTGTGTCGTGAGATAAATAAATATATACGCCTTTTTTTTCTTTTTTTTTCCGGAGAACCCGCAACCGCTACTTAACGAGTGCGCACATGGTAAATCCTCAGAATGACGTAATAGTCTGCAAACCAACACCATAAGGTAACACACACAAGGTGACATGCGAAGCCAATAAAGCGTTTGTAGAGGCACTCGAACTCATGACTTTGGTCACAAACATGCCTTACTCCACCAACTCGGACCCATTTTAGGGAAAATATACACGCCCTTTTTTTTCAGAGGGAACCCGCAACCGCTACTCAGAGTGCAATGAGTGCGCACAGGGTAAACCATCAGTCTGGCGTGATAGCCTGCAAACCAACGCCAGAAGGTAAACCACACAAGGTGACAGGCTCAGCCGAGAAAGCGTATGTAGAGGGACTCGAACTCATGACCTTTTGGTCATAAGAATGCCATACACACCCTCTTACATTTTTCGGGGGAATTCATAATGATTGAGAGGGTCAAAGGCCAATAAGTAAGCTATTTATCAAACCAATTATTATGCTTACAGTTATATCCAATCTATTGGCCCTGCCAAACTTAGCCAATGTTATATTTATCCAATAAAACATCATTAGTTGATATTTTGACATATTTAAAAAATTTAAATAAAAATGTTTATTGTTGGATTATATATTAATACATATCTCAGTAATCAATAATGGAGTATATATTTGTACTTATTTTAATAAAATATAAATAATAAATAATATAATAATAAAGAAAAAAAATATATATCATATAATATAAATTATTATACATCTTTTTATACATCTATTGTATTTTACTGTAGTGTTAAATATATAAATTAAAATTGATAAGGTTTTAATTTGCTTAAGTAAATTTCTAGAGAGAAATCTTAGAGAGAGAAAGTTCTTTAGAGTTTTTAGAGAGAGAAAACACAAGTACAAAATGAAGTTCAAGTAAAAAGTGTTCAACCCTTGTATTAGATATGTCTGGTCTTTTATATAGATGAGCCAAGACTTAGTTGAATAACTTAATCTGTTACAAAACGAGTTAATTGCTATTTAGTCCTTACAAATTATGTAAAATCACAATAGCTTCCTAAAACTTACATCATTCAGAAATTAAAGACAAAACTTACATTAATTACAATCAAGTCCATAAATTTACATTCTTTATAAATTAAATCCTAAAAACTCATTTCCATATCAGAAGCTCCCCTAGTTCTCATGTCAGTAAATGAATGAGAACTAAAAAATGTTCAAAGTCGTTTATCTTCGAATCATCAACCTCCAATAAATCAAAACAAGCAAACTATTCGAGGCCAATGCCTTCGAATAACGGATCCTTGATCATAAAAATAATTATTCGAAGCCATTAACGTGGATTAAAATTCGAAGCATATATATGATATTAAAATTATAAACTCTTAAAAAACCAAATCAATCTTAATGATATATTCGAGGCCATAGTCAAATAACCTTTGAATAGTGACAAAAAATTTGATGTGATTACTTCGAATAACTTCTAAACAAAAATTGTCTTTGAATAATTTCCAAACAAAATTTGCCTTTAACATATTTCTTAGATGTTCCCCTTTCGAATGTAACGGTTATATACATAATGGTTACATTCAATCGGTGAAGTAAATCTGACAAATGTCAAACATCTAACCCACCCAGCGATTCGTATTCCAACCTATCACAAAATGAGTTTGTCTATCTTCACACGTCTTCACCTACTTTGTATAAATACCATTCATTTTTCATTTCAACTCTTTTTAGACACAACCATTCTAGAGAGAAGTCAGAGCTTTTTTTGCTAGCTTCAACTGCTCATCCCCTATTCCCAGAATTCTCACTGCCAAACTCAAATTTTCTGATCAATCTTCATCTTGTCCGATCAATCCATTCCTGGTTTATGAGAAAGAAACTGATAACCAAAAAGTTGAAGGCCATTTTTACCCAAAACAGCAGAAACTTCTGTTAGTGATAACAATATGGTGTTCGGTTCTTACGACTACTTTTGCATAACATAAAGAGCAGAAGAATATCAAAGAGCAGGGTTAATTTTGGTGGCCCAATTGGAACTACGACTTAGACATTTCACTACGGTAACTTTGATCCTACCAAAGTTCCAAAACTGTCACCTACTCCCAATATTGAAGAAAAATCATCCTCTAAAATTTCTGGCCCTAAAACCTCTCGAACATCTTCTACTCAAAGCAAAGTTTTTCCTCTAAAATTGAAAACAAATAACCTTTCCTCGCAAAAACCTTATTCATCCAAACCTAAAAAAACTTTCATTGCAATGGGAGATGAATCAACAATAATTCGAACTCCATCTCCTTCAAAACTCACCACCATCGATCCTCCTCAAAGAGAAGTATCAGAAGAAGCAATTTGATCCATAATTCCTCCGTCAGAAGCAAATATGCCTTCTTTTCAAGATCCTCGAGAAGGTACTTAGAAAGCCAATGAAGCTGATTCAGAGGCTACTAAATCTAATGTTGAAGTCGAATCTCAAAAGGAAGCCGATGTCTGTTTCCGAAGAGGAAAGGGCGAAGATCGGGAGGAAATATATTATCGCCTTGAAAAAGGTTTGATATATATATTATAAAGAAAGTCAAGCCTCTTTTCTCAAAAAACAATGGAGAATGGGTGATTACATCACCCTTCGGCTACCAAAAGAAGGAGAAACTCCATTTGACTACAAGGACGACGAGTTGGTGGTTTATCCAGAAATCATCAACTGGGGTATTCGATTTCCACTAGATCCGATGATCGTGGATCATGGCATCTCGCCTCTCCAAAATACCCAAGTGACTCCAAATCAGTGGTTCAATTTAATGTCAGTGATCAAGGCATCTCGCCTTTTCAAAATACCGATCAGCATTAAGGACTTTATTTCACTTACTCAACTCTCCAAAGGTTTGAAGCTCCCATTATATTATCTTACACTAATGGATGATCTTAAAATCATCGACGATCTTTTCGAGGCTGACAAGTTCTGGAAATAAAGGTTTGTTTTCATCTCTGGATCTTGGGAGAATGGCAAACCAATTTCCGAAGGCAATCCTTCGAAGTTAACTATAGTCTGGAGAAGCAATCGTAAGTTCTCTTAAAATTTTATTTCTTCCTTAATTTTAATTTTTTTATACATCTTTCATTTCCTTTACTTAACACTTTATTTTGTTTGCTTATGCCAGAAATTTCGAAGCGCTACTCCACTTGTCGAGAATCAGCTAAGGTGATATTCCAAAAATTGGTTGCCTGGACTGAAAAAGAATGGAATAACGCCTTCCATACCGCCTTCCAGCCCATTAACTTCCTTCAATGCCATATGTTTCCGATCACAGAAGGTGGGATGCCTTCCAAAGATTTATCTTCTGACCCAGATCTGAAGCTCCTTGTCCTTCGAATTCTACAAGCTGATTGTAAAGTCTTCCTCCCAGTCCGAAATAGATCAGACAGCCATCTGCCTAAAAAGAAAAAAAAAAATTCATCAAAGATAAGAAAGACAAAAAGGCAGTTAGCACATCTGGTGCTAACCCTTCCACACCCTCAAAATCGAAGCGTAAAAAACACAAACCTGCTGATCAAAATCTTTTACCCATCGAAGAGGGAGAAAATCAAGAGAAGTCATCGAAAAAGAAGAAAAAATATTCCGATTCCCTCGGAAAAAAGAAGAAGCAAAGAAAAATCACTTCATACAAATTAATCGATGATCCTGAAGACAATGCTGTTGAAACTCAGCAACAACAACACTCCCTAAATCCTCCAACCGAAGATTATTCTTCGCAAGAACAACTTGTGATTGTCATTGATGATTTTTCTCCTATTGTTTACCATCACCCACAAGCTTCGACCCATATATGTTCATTGATTTTGAAAACACAGAAGCACTTGCAGGCGAAAATGATCCTACCCTTCAAGTCATTTAGAATCACATGCTTGATTTTGCAAGGCCTACTTAAGATAAAGAAATTTCAAGATTGCTTCGCACATTTGAACCAGTTACATCTCTGGATATGATTGATAAACCGAGTACCTCGGAATACCGTAACCCCCTTCAAATCCTACAATAACTATCACTCTTCAGCCATTTTCCGGTCTTGATGCTGCTACAAAAGCTCTTGCTTCTCAAATTGAAGCCTCTCAAGACCATCTCAAGCAGCTGGCCAAGGATATGGTATACTATAAGAAAGCTTATGAGGATGAAAAGAAATTCAGAGAGACCTTGCATAACAAAGTATCCGAGCAGTTTTATGCCTATGAGATAGCTAGATCCGAGTTGATAAAAGGCGCTCTCTGTATAAAAGATCATCTTCGAATCCAGCATATTGTCGACACAGAACTGCTGACAAGGTCTCACGAAGACAAAATAAAGAAGCTCAAAACCAAACACATCGATGAATTGAACATTGGAAAATCCAACTCTGCCACTCTTCAAAATTCTCTAACTCTTTCTGAAGCAAAAAATAGAGAATTGTCCTATGAGATAGAGAAACTGAAGAAGAATTTTGAAGCAGAAAAAAACTGCTGCTATGACCACTGCCGAAGTTGAACTCTCAAAGAATATGCAGACAGCTATTTAGGTCGGAAAAGAAGATGCAACTATCTTTCTCCTTTGAGAACTTCATACTCCCTATCCAAAAATCAACCTCACAAATTTTTGGAACGACATCCCCGAAGACAAACGTCCAAGTGAGGCATTTGACCCTGTTCCTAGCTCATTATCTTCAGAGGACGAATCGTCTGAAGAAAAAGAATCTTCTGACTAACTACTCTTTTAGTTTAGTTTGTTTTTTGTCCTTGTCTAATCATAATATCTCTTTTTGTATTGTGACGACTCGATTTTAATGACAAAGTGTTCTTCCTTTTTATGTTGTTGTGCTCTATATTATTTGATGCTAAATAAATGCAAAATCTTGATAAAAAATAACAAGTATTGTCTTCTTCGAAAAGATACGAGTGTGTTATTAAGCTTGATTAGCTCATCAAAATTCTGAGTGAGTTTTAAAACATTCACTTCGAAATTTCAAATGTAAAATGGTTGTAAAACATGGTTATTTCTTCGAAAAGTATTATAAATACTTCAAAATATACTTCTCTTAATTAATCTCAAAGGTGATCAATCTTTGATGATTTGTTAAGATAATATCCAAATAAATGTAAAATAACCATTGGTCGAACTTTATTAATAAAGTTGAATATGTACAAGTACGTGACGCCTCATTAAAATCTTCCTGGGCCAACAGGGTAGGAAAAAGTACGCCATTAAAAACAAACATTCCAGAGTATAAACACATGTATATTCCAAATAAAGCTTCAAATGTTGAATATTTCATGCATGTTGTAGCATCCTCCCCTCGAAATCACAAAGATGATAAGACCCTGGCTTAAATCTTTCAACCACTGTATAAGGCCCTTCCCAATTTAGAGCCATTTTGCCAAAGCTCTTATTCTTTGTATATAGAAAAACATTTCGCAACACTTTATCGCCTTCTTTAAATTATTTTCTTCTTAGCTTCGAATCATATCTATATGAGAGTTTGATAATGTATGGTATTCAAATAAGCTCGAACCCTTTTCTCCTTGATCAAATCCACATTTTCTTTGCGAATTTTATCATTAACTCTTTCAGAATATTGAGATATTTTAAAAGATGACATCGTAGATTCAATAGGACTAATCGCATTCATACCATATGCCAAAGCAAAAGGAGTTTCTTTGGTAGCCTCCCTTGGAGTTGTTCGATAAACCTAAAGCACCTCTTGCAAGTAATTTGGCTATTTTCCTACTGCCCTCGATATATTCTTCTTCAAGCCATCTAAAATTGTTCTATTTGTCACTTCCACTTGTCCATTAGCTTGAGGATGAAAAGGCGTAAAAAACATTGCTGAATCCCTTTAGAAGTACAGAATGCAACCATTTCTCTATTGTTAAATTGAGGGCCATTATCTGTTGTAATTCTCCGAGGAACCCCAAAACAACAACAGATATTACTCACAATGAATTTGATAACATCCTCTGCCTTTGTTCCTGATAGTGGTTCCGTTTCTGCCCATTTTATAAAATAATCCACAGCCACAATTATCATTTGCCTTCCCCCAGAGGCCATAGGCAAAGGTCCCACCAGATCAAGTCCCCATCTATCAAATGGTATCGCCTCAGATATAGAAAAAAGCGACACTGCTGGTCTGTGAATAGCATTATCAAATCGTTGACAAGTATCACAACCTCGAACTAAAGTTTTAGCAGCGTTCATGATTGTAGGCCAGTAAAACCCTGCAAGTAAAACTCTATGAGATAAAGCTTTAAACCCACAATGAGTTGACCCTTCTCAATCATGCAACTCTGATAATACCCTTGTGATTCTTGCTTGCCTACGCATCGTAGCAATGACCTGCTTAATGCCTTTTATATAAAATTCCATCCAAAACTATATATCCAAAGGCTTTACCCCTTAACATTTTAGCCAGCTGAGAATCATCTGCTAGTAATCCTTGGATCAAAAAATTAAGAATATCCGATTTCCAATCGCGTCGGCTTTCATCAGTGGCAAAAAATTCTTTTATAGTTTCACATTGGCCAGGTTGAGTAACAATTGAAGGATTCTCTTGTAGCAAAATTCAAGGATATTCTTCCTTATAAACAACATTTGCTAAAGAATCAGGCACCATGTTACTTCCTCGCCCGATATATTCCACAATCACATTGTCAAATAGAAGCATTAAATTTCAAAGCTCTCGAAGATATAAAATCAAATGATCCTTCCTTGCTTCGGAAAACCCAGACACTTGATTTGCCAATAATTGAGAATCTGTTTCCAAACGTACCGAAGTCACTCCACAAATATTTGTTAATCTCAAACCTGCTAAAGCAGCTTCGTATTCAGCTTCATGTTTGAAGCAGGAAAACCAAATTTAATCGATTGGACCATTGTTTCCCCCGTTGGAGCTATCAATTGAACTCCAGCGTTGCACCCTGAAATACTGGACCCTCTATCTGTTCGAACAACCCACCTCAAATCAGTAGGAAAATATTTTGAGCTTTCTTCCTCATCCGATCTATTCGAGTGAAACTCAATAAAAAAAATCAGCCAACGTCTGTGCCTTGATTACTGTTCTAGGCGTTAATAAAATATCATAGTCTCCCAACTCCACTGACCATTTAGTCATCCTCCCTGAAATATTTGGTCGTTGCAATACATTTTTCAAAGGGAATGAAGTTTGGACTTCTATAGTATGAGCTTGAAAATATGGACGCATCTTTCTAGCAACAATCATCAATGCTAAAGCCAGTTTCTCCAACTTCATATACCTTTTTTTCTGCTGCCACCAGATTTTTACTGACGTAATAAACCGGCTTCAGAATACCTGAATCTTCACTAATTAGCACTGCACTGAGTGCAAAATCTCATACGACAATGTATAAGAATAGTTTCTCCCCATTTCGAGGCTTTGTTAAAATTTCTGGTGATGACAACAAATTTTTAATGCTTGTGAACGCTGCTTTGCATTTCGACGTCCATTCGAACCTATTAGGTCCTCACAACACTTTAAAGAAAGGAAAGCATTTATCAGAAAATCGTGAAATAAATCGATTAAGTGCTGCTAACCTTCCTGTAAATACTTGCACTTCTTTAACTGATCGATGTGAATTCATTGTTATCAAAGCCTTAAGTTGTTCTGGGTCGACTTTTATTCCTTTTTCGCTAATAATAAAACCCCAAAACTTCCTCGATCGAACTCCGAAGGTACATTTCTCCGGATTTAACTTCAACCCGATTGCCTTTAGATTCAAAAAAGCCTCTAGGTAATCAATATGCACTTCATCTCTATAACTTTTTACTACCATATCGTCTGTATATACCTCCATATTTCTTCTGATCTGCGTAACAAAAGATTTATTCATTAATCTATGATAAGTGGCTCCAGCGTTCTTCAATTCGAAGGGCATCACCCTATGACAATGGAGGCCTCTATCAGTTATAAAATTCGTGCATTCTTGATCATTCGGATCCATCTGGATCTGATACCCTGCGAAAGCATCCATAAAAGTCAAAATTTTATTGCCTGAAGTAGAATCAATCAACTGGTCAATTCGAGGATCTGGAAACGGATCTTTGGGACAAACTCTATTCAAGTCTGTAAAATCAACACACATCCTCCATTTCCTATTCTTCTTTTTAACCACTACCAGATTCGCAGTCCATAAATGATATTAAGATTCCCTTATGTGTCCGACTTTAGATAATCGATCCACTTCTGCAGCAATTGCTTCCACTTTCTCCAATGAAAATGCTCTTCTTTTTTGAATCACTGGCTTAACCTTCAGATCTATGGCTAAGCTATGTTGAAGTACTTCGATGAGTACTCCTGTTACATCTTCTGTCTTCCAAGCAAAGACGTCCAAATTCGGAGACAAAAAATCAAGCAATTGTTGACGTAGATTAGGGGTCAATAAAGTTCCAATCCGAAGCACTTTTCCTTCTAAAAAAGCAAACTCCTCTATTTCTTCACTCACTGTTAAAGACCCCGGAGTTTCCCTCGGATCGTCAAACCTTTCTTCGAACTCTGAGGGAACCCCTTCTAACTGCTATTCTCGCATCAAATCTCCACTACTGGATCCTCAGATCCTAAGCGCAGTGGCATAGCATTCTCTGGCAACATTTTGATCACCTCGAACTATTCTAACTTTATCTCCAACCATGTACTTAAAACACTATGGACTGTTGATACCACTTCATACATTCTTGAAAGCCATGACCTTCCAAAAATAGCATTATAACTTGTGCGACAGTCCACTACCACAAAAAGCACTTGAACCTTCTTCTTGAATGATCTTTTCCCCAAACTAACTTCTCCCTCGAATTCCCAAACAACACGAGCTGTTACACCCGTGAATCCAATAATTGTACGATCAGATTGAGTAATCCGATGAGGTTTTATCATCCTATCATAAGTGGACTTAAAAAGAACATTGGCGAAACTGCCAGCGTCAATCAATACACGTCGAATTTTGATGCCAACCACTTAAGCTCCAATTACCACTGCATCCTCATGTGGTCCTGCAGTTCCTCTCAAATCATCTTCATCAAATAGAATGAAAGAAATGTCTTTCTTCTCATACAAATGCGTTGACATTCTCCCTTTAATCTGAGTTGTCAAGTTGACAACATGCCTTTTCTTTGAGCTGTCTGAATTTCCAGTCAGTGGATTGCCCCTAAAATTGCTAATGATTCGAAATACTTGCACAATTCCCGAACACGTCCCTTTTCTATATAAACAACCTTAACAGGCTCATTGACTGCCATCAGAAGCAACCTGTTTGGATCCTTCTTAACATATTTATTAGAAGCATCGAATAATTTAACCTGTGAATCTATAATCATCAAATTCTCAGCTGGTTGCGCAGCCTTCGAAGTTGATGCATCGTTATTCTTTGATGCATTTCTATGTGACTTCACGTAAGTCAAGAGCTTCCCATTCTCAATCAAATATTGGATTTTTTTTTCAAAGCAATACAACCATTTGTATCATGCCCAATGTCATCATGATACTTACAAAATTTATTATTCCTTTCTTCCCTCGGTCTACTGATAGGAGCTGGTTTCCTAAAGTTCACAGAATTCTTAGTTTTATCCCAAATAACAGAAACACTTTATGTTAAATCAACATAGTACTCTGGCCTGGTGTGAATTATTTCCAACTAAGGGTAATTTTGTCTAGAGTTTTGTGATGTTTTAAGGGTATTAAATGTTTGGATAGTTTGTAGTGAGAGATTTGAGCTGCCTGGTTGTATTAAATGTTCATTACCCTCATTAATGAAAGTGGTTGGATATTTATACCCTTAATTATAGGCCACAAGGGCTTTCGGGTCAACTTATGAATTCGGGTCGAGTTCAATGACCCATTAATCTTTAAGCAAGTAAGTAATTAGCTTAGTCATGAAGTGCTTTAGTTTTTAATACGTTAGTCCTGTTCAGATGGTTCAGTGAGTGGTTTTTGTCCGAATTGCCCCTGTCTAGTTCCCACAGTAAATGGTGAGGAATACCGGACTCATCATGGCCTAACCCAAATATTTGGCCTAGGTCTATTGTAATTGTTGGATGGAGTGTGGTTCGAATATCCACCACTCCGAGGAGGCAAATTGTTGTTCTTCTGCCTCGACTACTGATTATTCTCATTTCCATTGTTATTTCCATTCGAGGGCTGTCCCTGATGATTGGCTGCCTGTCCCGAATTATTCGAAGTATTAACTGGATCCCCTCGGACTCTGCTAGATTCTTCAACCTTAATTTGGTCCTCGACTTGAGCCATCAACGCTCCAAAAGTCAAAGGCATTCTCTTTGTCGTCTCATTAGCCAGATCATCTTGCAACAAACCCTAGCGAAAAGTGTCAATTGCCACATTCTCTTCACAATTATCTAAACTTACTTTGGTTAACACAAACCTCTTAGTATAATCCTTCAATTTTTCTCCTGATGCTTACTTGTACTGGATAATTGTATCACCATTGGCTCTCATTTCCTTACTTCCAACAAATTGACTTCGAAAAGCAGTATAAAAATCCCTGAAATTTGAAATAGATCCCCTCAGAATCCTATTGTACCACTTGAGAGTTGTTCCTTTAAATGTTTGAGAGAAAACACGACACACAAGCCGGTCTTCATCCTTGAAATTCATCATATAATTTTTGAACTGTTCGATATGATCATCGGGATCCTGCATCCCATCAAACTTTTCAACCTTCGAAATATCAAAACGCTTCAGAAGCGTCATATAACGAATTTCATCTGTTAATGGAGAGTTCCTCCAATTAACACCTTAAACAAATTGATCATCGGTTCCCATTGTAACATACAAATTCCTGTCGGTCTCAGCATATTGATTCGAAGGATTTCCTTCATGCCAAGTTTACCGAGGAGCATTCTTAGACTTGCTCTCCTTTTTATATCTCCTTGAGTAATCTCTTTCTGATTCTCCCCTCGAGGAACCTCTAGGCCTCTTAAATCCTGAAGCCGAGCTTTCTACTTCCTCATCACTGGAAGTTATCACCTTTTGCTTATCTTTCTTATCCTTTCGAGACAAATATCTCTCTTTAGGAGACATAAAACGTGTTTTTTTTATGCTCAGACTTAGCATGTCTATCATCAAAAGATCGATCTGACTAACTTTCAACATAGGTCTTTTCTAACTCCTACCTAAACTCAGATGTGATCCTAGTATAAAGTATTTCTTGTTATCTTTGTTTATATTTCTCATTCAACGCATTGATTTTATCAAGAAGTTGATTCATTCTTATTTCAACATCAGATTGTACTTGGACCGGAGACGATCCATCAGCTCTATTCCCATCAGTCCCATTATTTTGTAAATCATCTCTCACGGTTTCTAAAGCCGATTGAAGCATATGATTATTTCGGGATTCATCTTACGAATTTGAGTTAAAGAATATCACCAAATGAATAAGCTACTGATTTTTGAAGAAAAACGTCCCCAATGGAGTCGCCAATTTGATAAGGTTTTAATTTGCTTAGGTACATTGCTAGAGAGAAATCTTAGAGAGAGAAAATGCTTCAAACTTTTTAGGGAGAGAAAATACAAGTACAAAATGAAGTTCAAGTAAAAAGTGTTCAACCCTTGTATTAGATTTGTCTGGTCCTTTATATAGAAGAGGCAAGACTTAGTTGAATAACTAAATTTGTTACAAAAACGGGTTAATTGCTATTTAGTCCTTACAAATTATGTAAAATCACAATAGCTTCCTAAAACTTACATCATTCATAAATTAAAGATAAAATTTATATTAATTACAATCAAGTCCCTAAATTTACATTATTTATAAATTAAATCATAAAAACTCATTTCCATATAAAAAATGAGTATAAAAATTAATATGTCCATTTAGTTAGTTTTATTTTTTGGACCTATTACGTTAATATATATTCACCTACATGTATTTAATATATTTATTGGTTATATAAATTATATGTGATATACACAAGAAGTAGTTAGTAGTCTAGATTATAGAGATAAATTATTATAAGTTATTAAATGACACGACTGATGATAATGAGGCATGAATAATGAACTCTATACATAGTTGAAGCTTATAACTATGAATATGATGTCAAAGTTTACCAGCTTTATATCATATTTCAATTCGAATTAACAAAAATAATGTCTCATTGCATACTATGAACTTCTTGAGATGAAGTTCAGTAATAAACCGATGCATAAATAATTTAAATTCTTGACATAAAAATCATGAATATTTCATTTTATTTATAATAAATTTTACTACAACACTCGTTGCTCTAGATAATTGTCTACCATTTTCAAGTGTGATTTCTATATTATGTATGGTCGTGCCTAAAAGTATATTGATTGAAGTATATTAATATTTTTTATCAATCGAACATATTTACCAAAGCATACGACTTTATGAATGTATATGATGATATTTATATAAACGAGTATGTTCTATAAGTTTTATAATAAGTACCATACAAGTGGACACATATAAATCCAAGTTTGTTGAGTAAGTAATGTTATGATCTTCAACATATTGTATTCTCGTTTGTTCATTAATCATGTATTTATCATGTACCATTCAATCAAATGACTGTATGAAATTACAATGATATTTTCACATATTCATAACATCCATATATTCATATAAGAGCTAACATATAAAACATTTATATTTTGCCCACCCATATGAAAGAATTTTTAAAATAATTAGTCTTTAATTTTTATTTCACTTTGATAATTAAATGAAATGTGAATAACCCATTCTATTCTATTTGAAACAATATATGCTTTTAGTTTTGGTGTTTGGAATTATTTTTTCTCTATATTACCATATCTTTAAAGTCAATAACTCTTAAGTTTGTTGTTGAAGTCTACCATTTACAGGTTCTCAAATTCGATCAATAATTGATTTATAGAATTTCTCATAAAACTAAATGGTTTATTCCACGTACGTTAATTAATAATTTAATTCACGCTAAAAACAACATTCTTCATTGTTATGTTAACTTTTATGTTATAAATAATTATATATCCAATTATAATCTTTATGAGATGTAAAATATATATTCTCACCATCTCTATAATGTATGTGATAAACAGACCTATGGACAGTCAAGCGAAATTCAATTTGACATATGGACAACATCGTTATGATAAATATCGTAAAAAAACAAGTATTCACAAGAGTTGGTAAAATGATGCATCAATCAATTATAAGTACCCAACCTCTATGTAATAGTAACCTATATTATTGTTGAACTTACTTCAACATAAACAACTGATTTTGATATTTTACGTATATCTTTACGTGAACCACTAAGAGTAGTAAATGTGTTTTTGAATATTTGTTTACTATATTATCGAAGAAGAAGAGTTATTTAAATTGTATGATTTTGCTTACAACACTATTTTATTGAATATCATAAAATGAAATGATCAATAATCTTGAGTAACAACACTAGTTGTTAAGGAAACTAAAGTATCCAACCTAAACCCAGCTCGAATCAGTCTAAATTTAGTTTGGTCTTATCTCGAGTCAGCTCAATCTCAACGTAGACTCAACTATGGTTCGGCTAACAGAGAAAAACTCGAAGCTATAGTTATCTTTATATAATCACGCAAATACTACAGGGGACACTAATGATGGTATAAATTACAATGGATTAACCAATTAGGTTTAAGCCCATAAAAGAAAACTTTTGGTGTAATGTGGTCTAAATAAACTTTATGTAAATTTTAAGTAGAAATTATAAAGCGAAAACTACATTTTATAAGGTTTAAATGCGTGTATTAGATTTTAAAGGCTTACACATTAGGTTCAAGGCCCATAAAATCTTATGCCTTGAAGTACTACGTATAAACATAACACCCACCTACAACGTAAAGGGAGTCGGATCCTGTATTTTGGAAAAAATATTTTGTGCCTCATAGTTATTTCTTATCTTGTTTTTCATGCCACGTCTCATATCATTTCGCTCACTGTTTCCACCACTTTCTACTTATTCATCATACTTTTTTCTTCGATTCCTATATCGTTATATCACTCTTTTTTATCGCCTCTATCGTTCATACCAACTTTTAAACCAATTTTCAACACATATATTTCTATCATGTGGGACGTAACTATTTATCCCACATAATTATTTTTGCTAAACATATTACTAACATTTAAAAAAAAGGTCAAAATCAATCACTTATATTATTTTTCAAAAAAATTAAATAGTTTGTTATTAGCATTTTTATTATTATTAACACATACAGTCAATTTTTTTTTTAATTATTGAGTTGATCATCGCTTACAAAACGATAATAATAAAACTAAAAAGAAATATAAAAAAAAATCAGAACCGTTTTAAAAC
Source organism: Limnanthes douglasii subsp. nivea (assembly GCA_036936605.1). Taxonomy (NCBI): domain Eukaryota; kingdom Viridiplantae; phylum Streptophyta; class Magnoliopsida; order Brassicales; family Limnanthaceae; genus Limnanthes; species Limnanthes douglasii. Next base: position 34,696,156 of record JAUPFV010000001.1, read on the forward strand.
GATATCAAATAGTGATACTAACATCAAATTTTGCTTCCTAGATCATCTTTCCTTGATCAATTCTTTATTATTTAATTCCTCTAAAATAAAATTTAGTTCATTGATCTTAATTCTTACCCAGCCCATAAAACAGGTCCACTCGAGGATGTCTGAATTAAACGACAAAACCCAAGGCTTTTAAAGACCAGTCTTTTAGACTACTTTCAAAGCCCCCTCTAACTCTGAAGAAATCGATACCCAAAACACAAAAACATGGCAAGCGAGTTAGCGATTGAAGAAAGCACGATTGCGGCGGCAGTGACGGCGGTGCCGGAGGAGTCTGTGGTTGCAACAGAGAAGCAGCCGCACAAATTGGAGCGTAAATGGAGCTTTTGGTTCGATAATCCATCAAAGGGCAACACTTGGGGTGCATCTCTCCGTAAAGTCTACACCTTTGAAACCGTCGAAGAGTTTTGGGCGTATGTCTATTTTCCTCTTATCTGTCTTAACAACATGCTTATTGTTCGTGTATTTATATATCTTAATTTCATATTTGTGATTGCGTGTGAAGTTGTTCTTGTGCTGTTTAATCTACTGGGTTTATGCAGGATTTAGCTGATCTAATTTTTTAATTCTGTCAATGGTATTAGGGGTTTCAGGATTTTGTTTGTTTTTTGGATCTTTCTCTTTGTGGGTTTGTTTAGGTACTTTTCTTTTTTGGGTGTGTGGGTCTTTTTTTCTTATTATCATCCTCTTTAGTGGATTTGTTTGCTTTATTGGTAGCTTCAGTACTTATTGATGTACTAACATGAGTGGCTATATGCATTGCACTATACAAAATTTTATAGTTTAATGTTGAATGACTTTGTGCAGTTTGCACGATCAGATATTCCAGCCTAGTAAGTTGCCAGGAAACGGTGATTTCCATTTGTTTCAAGATGGAATTGAGCCAAAGTGGGAAGATCCTGAATGTGCTAATGGAGGAAAGTGGACTGTCATCAGTCAAAGAAAGCCTAGCCTTGATAAGTGGTGGCTTGAAACTGTAAACTTCTTCTTTCCTTTTGTTTTTTTTCCTCCTAGTTTCCAAGTAAAGCGCCAGTATTTTCTTATAATAATGTATTGTTTACTCGGTGTACTCATAGTTGATGGCTTTGATTGGGGAGCAATTCGATGAGGCAAATGAGATTTGTGGCGTGGTCGCTAGTGTACGCCAAAGGCAGGATAAACTCTCACTGTGGACTAAAACAGCAGCTAACGAGGCTGTCCAGGTCTAACACCGTTTCTCATTTGCTTCTTGTAATTAAATTGAATTATGTTGATTTAATTTTGGTTTGTCCAACTACTCATGAGTCATGAACTTGGTAGTTGCTTCTGTCCTTTACTCGAAATGGTAGTTGTTTTTCACTTGTGCTTCAGGAGTAGATTGGTTTTGTAGGGACTTCTATATGCACATATCATAATCTCGAAACTAGAAATCCGTCCGGCTAAGAAATCCTTAGAAACTACCCTCGTAAGAGAAAATGTTTCTTGATGATATCTGTGATACATTGGTTTCTTTAACCTGATGTTGACGTGTCACAACTTGTGTTGGAGGTACTGAATGATACACAGAACCATGAGTATCCTTATTTGAGATATCTCTTGCAAGAAACCTATCTTTGATGATTTGGTTATGTCTTGAAAGTTTGATAACTTTTTGGATCTCTTTCAATGGTTAACAAGATTGTGATGCCAGTGGGCATTGTAATTAGTACCATAGCCACCTACAATTTTTATGTACAAGATGTTTCAGTTGTTTAGGTGTTTACTTAACAGACTTGCCATTTATACTTTAGGTCATTAGATATCTGTTTCAAGGATTCAAATATTGATGATTCGTTGTAGTTATTTGTGTACTGCAGCAGAATTGTTTTGTTCGTAGTTTCATTAGTGTTTTAAAGTGAAACCTTAGTGCCATATTCCATAGGGGATTGCGACCAATTTGGATAAAAAAATTACTACTACATGCAAGATTCAATCTTATACTTGCAATTAAGGTTTCATTTTTAAGAGCAGTGTTAGACTAGAATCTAGTAACTGTCCAAGATTTCACTTTGCCATAAGTTTCTCAAACGTTGCCGGTCACCTACCTTATACGTGTGTATTTTTTGCGTGATTCTTGATTTAATGATATCCATCTTGTTCTTTAACTGTCCTTACAATCGTAATGTTATTTACAAACTTACCAGTGCGGTAGCTTTCTAAGTGATTAATATGAGCTGCATTCCTTTATGCAGATGGGAATTGGGAGGAAGTGGAAGGAGATCATTGACTACAACGAGAAGATCACCTACAACTTCCATGTACGTAAAACTACAGTTTCTGTTTCGTAATTTTTTACTTTGGTTTGATCTCCACTTCATGTATATCTCATTGGTTATTGCAGGATGATTCTAGAAGAGAAAGATCATCGAAATCTCGATACAACGTCTGAGTTTAATTTTCTTATGGACTCGGTTTTTCTGGTCGAATATCAGTAGAGTTCCAAACAAATTTGTACTCATCATTGCGGGAGCAATCTTTTGCTTGTACTATTTTTTTAGATGTAATACTATTGTGTCCTATGTTTTGATTTCCAAGAAACATCAATTTAAAAAAAAAATCTTCGGTCACAGTCTTTCTTTTATATCTCATTGAATTGCCTGGAAATATAATTACTCTTGGCTAAAAGTCTATACTAAAATGGCAAACTGGTTGGGAATGCTGGCATGAACTGATCACAGAGTTTGGTGTATGGCTCTATGGTTTATGCTTGAAGTCCTACTTATGCTGGGTTCTACTGCCTATTTTGTTCAGCTTTGATTAGTAAGCTTTTCAAGGAGCAGATGAAATGTTGTGAGATTGTTGGATTTTTTTTTAAATAAGGCCATTAGAGAAGTAGATCAAACAAGGTCCGATTGAAAAGACCACTAAGCCTCAGCCGTATCAACCTAATTTACTAACTTTACCGATAAAAAAAACACTTTCATTTAATAGATTAACCTTATATTGCTATGAGTTTTTCAAATTTTTGAAAATCTTGTTGAACGTTCAAACATTTTCAAGAATAAGCTTTTAATAAAATACACAAATAATTAACCCATTAAAAAAATAAGTTTTTTTAAAAAGCATCAACAATTTTTTATAGCTTAAACACATCAGTAATTAGCACATAAAAAGTACACTATTAACTAAATAGAATATTTTAATATTTAGAGAAATAATAAAAAATCAATAATTTTTCGAAATGAATTATTATAAAAAAAATGTTGTAAATTATTATAAATAAAGCCATTAGAGAAGTAAATAAACCAAGTTCGGATGAAAAACCCCACTAAACCGTATCGATTTTTTTTTCCAAATTGATCCTCAAGTTTCATTTAATTACAGAACTGACATTAATGAATGAAAAAACACTAAATGTGTCCTAAGTTCAACCTAATTTACTAACCTTACCGATAAAAACACTTCAATTTAGTAGATTAAACCTTATATTGCTATAAATTTCTCAGGTTCTTGAAAATCTTGTTGAACATTCAAACATCTTCAAGAATAAGTTTTTAATAATATACAAATAATTAACACATAAAAAATGAGTTTTTAAAAAATATCAACAATTTTTTATAACTTCAACGTATCAGTGATTAACACATAAAAAAATACTACTAACTAAATAGACTAGGTTGATATTTCGAGAAATAAAAAAAAAACGATACTTTTTGGAATAAAAAATTATATATTATAAAAAAAACACTAGCACCATAGGTGCTCAGTACTCTGCACCAAAGCTATGGTGCACAACACCGATGGTGCGGGCCTTGCATGCCATCGGGACGAGGCTTACACATTATAGGTGTTGTGCACTTAGCACATATGGTGCACGACACGGAGCACTTATGGTGCTAGATTTTTTATTATATAAAAATTATAATTTTTTTAGAGAGAGAGGTGTCGGAGAAAATAAAGTGGATGTGGTTTAGTAGGAAAAAACTCCTTAAATACCCCTTAAATGAATTTTGGTCCAAAAAAAGTGCAATTATATCAAATATGTTATTTGGTGAACTCAAAATTGGGTAAAGTTAGATTGGTTTTGGTATGTATAGTCTGACCATAAATGATTTCAAGGAATAAGAGATCTATTAGGAACACACATTCAAAAGTTAATTTTAAAGTAATTACTTTAATTTAATGTTAAAATTCAAATTTATTGAATTTTGAAATAACTTATATTATTTTTTTTTATCAAAAATCATTCAAATTGCCTCAAATTTACATATAGTTTTGTAATATTTTCAAATAAATTTACATTTTAATTATATTACCAATTATTATTATTTTTATCTAAATTATTAAAAAATCACTAAAATTATCCAAAACAAACAAACAAATGAAATCATTAAAACTGAAAACACATTACGTTAAATAAATTATAAATATATATATTAATTTATTTCAAAAAAAACTTTTTCAAAATTAAAACATTAAAATTGAAAATATACACTATAAATAAATAAATAAACAATGATAAATTACATAATAAAAATAGGGTGAAGCTATTTCCTCCATCACATTTTTTATTTCCTAAAAAAAAGACTTATTACTTGCTTTTACTATCTTCTCCTCATTTTACCTTCTAATTTATAACTTAATGTCATTAACCATTATGAACCCCTTATATCAACAAATACATGATTTAGCCGAATTAAATCCAAGATATAAGATTAAACTTCTAAAATTAAACCTAAAAACAAAAAAAAAACTTCAAATTTCTTAAAGATTACTCATAGAAGAGGAGAACACCCAAACTAAAGATTTAACACCGGAGAATATCACCCACGCAACCAACAAGATAATTTAATCTTGTTTTTTTAGTTTTACATTCATGTAACTTGAGAATCTCTGTTTAAAAAACATATTTTCGAAAATCCCAATTTGTGCAGTTTTTAGCAGAAAACAACTAATTCCGAGATAACAATTAGGAATAAGGTGTTTTTTTTCAAGAAAAAAACACCTGATTCCGAGACGGCATCTCAGGATTAGGTGCGTTTTTTTATTATTATAAAAAACACCTGATTCCGAGACAGCACATCGGAATCAGGTGTTTTTTATATAAAAAAATGCACCTAATTCCGAGATGTCGTCTCAGAATCAGGTGCATTTCATTTGTTTTAATAAACAATGGTGCATTTTTAAGTGTTGTTGTTTTTTAAAATAACGAATGATTTCTATCTTAGACGAATTCGAGAGAGGCTGTCGTTTTTTGTCAAGATTAAAAGAGAAATCGAGTAGTTGGCCATGGTTTGTTGTTTTTTCAAGATTAGAAGAGAAATCTTGAAGAGGAGACCATTTTTATAGTGGATAGGCTAGGGTTAGGGTTTATGGGGGATTGATATGAGAAGCTAATAGGACTGGTTAGGTGTGTATAAGTTCAAATGATGGAGATAGTTGGGATGCTGGTAGAAATCGATGGAGTTGCTGGAGAATCAATTGGTTTGGAATAAAAATAAAGAAAAGGGTTAATATGTTATTTCCTTTATGGAGGAAATAAAAAAGTGGAGTTTCTTTTTATTTATGGGGGAAATAAAAAATTTGATGGAGGAAATAGCTTCACCCATAAAATTATTGAATCAGATTTCAACTATATGTTTTGTCATTTCCATAGTAAAATTTCAATTTTGAACTGATTTTTTTTGTCAACATACATTCAATCAATAGACCAATTAAGACCATTTACCTCTTTCAAAAGTGGGTTAACTTCGGTTAGTACGTGGGTTAAATTCGGTTTATATTGCGATAAATTTATTCAAGCCTTCGCCTGAAAAGTTACATTAGTATCACGTATTTTTTGGCTTATTATTCTTCCAACGAGCATGAATTTTACCCATGGATCTATTAATTTGAGTGCAGTGTAGAACGACATTAACTCTGAGATCACACAAAAGTCGTGAATTTGTTCTTGATAATTTGATATTACCAATTCCAACATCACTGAATCCTTAAAAAAATCAACAATAATAAAATTGAAACTGTTTTCCATAGATAAACGTTGAATAGAATCTCGTTTGCGCATATCTAAATAAAAGATAATAATTAAATCAGTTTAATATGTTACACTTGGAAATTTGTCAAAATAGAGATAAATAATTTCATCAAAAATAAAATTCCTTTCTATATTATCTTCATGCTTCATCAATGAGAATCTTAAGAAGTGATTTGCAGCAATCAATCCTTGTAAATGAGCATAAAGCACAATTCAGTGAAGTTTCTTATGACAACCTCTGCAATGGGGTCTACAAAAATATTTGACTATGAAACAAACACAAGTATAAGAGAACGAAAATATACTTTCTCTAGTTTGTGGAACATGGATGATGTTGTTATCATCATCTCCGAGCTATTGATATATTGATGTTTTCAATTACAAAAACAGTTTTTGGTTTGTTACATTTCTACGTTTGGATCTTCGGAAAAAAATTGCCTTTATGCTTTGCATAGGCTTTGTCTTAATTCAAAATACATTTTCTTAACATTTTTTATGGTAGAAAATATAATGTTTTAAAAGGAAACTATTATTTTCCTTTGAGATCACTGATTTTGAAATCTTATGAATGAGTTTGGTATTTATATTCCCCACTAAGTTTAAATTTTTCATCCAAACTTTCATTTAAAACTTGAATAAAACCTTACACAATTATGTTTAAGATAAAAAAACCACTAAGTTACCATCTTTAATCCAACCTATCATTTCATATATGACTAAACTCTTATACAATGATGTTACAGATAAAAGAATATTCATTAACTTCCAATCTTACATCAAGTTTTTATTTACGATTTCACTATACCCTTACACAATTATGTTCAAGATAAAGAGAACATTAAACTGAATTTCAATCTTCCATCCAAGCTTTGATTATGATTTCGAATCTTACATCCAAAATCATACCCAAAAACATACCCAAAAGCTTTGGGTATGTTCACATCAAAGCTTTCATAGTGTATCCGGACTAATGTTTAAGATAAGATAATATTTTTTGATTTCGAATCTTACATCCAAGCTTTCATTTCGGATTTGACTAAAAAAATAGTCAATTATGTTCAAAATAGAAAAACACCCACTACGTTTTCGTTATTTATGTATAAGAGTAGAATTATTTCTTCCGCTTAGAAGATTTTTGTAAGTAGTGTCATTAGTGTTTTAAACTAGAATTTGGTGTTATATTTAATAGGGGACTGCGACCTAACTTGGATAAAAGAATTACTTATCACGTGCAAGATTCAATTTTATACTTGCAAATACTTCATCCTCCCTTAAATACACTTCGTTTTAAGGTTATGAACAAATATTTAACCTTAAATACACTTCGTTTAAGGTTATGAACAAATATTTAACCTTAAATACACTTCGTTTAAAGTTATGAACAATCCATTAAATACACTTCGTTTGAAGGTTATGAACAAATATTTAACCTTAAATACACTTCGTTTAAGGTTATGAACAAATATTTAACCTTAAATACACTTCGTTTAAGATTATGAACAAATATTTAACCTTAAATACACGTAGTTTTAAGGTTATGAACAAATATTTAAAAAAAGTAACAATTTATGTCTTTTCATAAAAAAACAAGAGATCTAATTAGTTGTACATAATAAATAATATTAAATTGTAAGATAAAAATTATTGTAAAAGACCACATGTATTGTGGGACGGAGGGAGTAATGTATTGAGCGTAAAAAAGAAAAGTGTTAGACAAGATTCTAGCCCCTGTCCAAGGTTTCTCTTTGACGTAAGTTTCTCAAACATTGCCAGTATTCTACATGTTTATGTTTAATTTTGCAGGATTCTTGATTTTGAGATATTTGCAGTTTCGTTTCAGTGACTTTTTCTCTTTTTTTTTTTACTCTTCATGTATATCTCTTTGCTTACTGCAGGATGCTTTTAGAAGAAAGAGATCGTTGAAACCTTGATACAAGGTCTGAGTTTAATTGTCTTATGGACTTAGTTTTTCTGATCAAATATAGTGGAGTTCCAAACAAACTTCATTTACTCATGATCCCAGAAGCCATCTATTACTTGTACTAACATTTTTTCTTTTATATATCTCATCGAATTCGCCTAGAAATATAAACACTCTTGTCTAAATGTCTATACTAAAATGGCAACTCGAACCGGAATGTTTGGCATGAACTGATCAGAATTCGTGTTATGCGGCTGTACGTTTTGAAAATGTTTATGGTCAAGTCGTATTAATGCTCAGCTCGAAATTTAAGTAAACCTTACGGTGTTCCCATTGATGCTTGTATGTATATGTTACGAATCGGATTGATAGACAACTTTTCTTTTATTTTAATCATCTGAACCAAAAATAAGACGCTACAACCAGAACTGAATGATTAAGGAAGTACTGTAATCTCAAGGAAACCTATACATCTTAAAGCCCGAACATATGAATTCTGTCTTAGTTCATGCAAGAAACCCGAGTTTCTCACCATTTTTCTTGGCTAACCGAATCAGTCCTTGCCGCTGTTTCGCATCTGCTCCTATAGATTTGCAGAACTCAGTGATCACCTGAAGATCAAACACTCCATTCAGCAAAAATAAAGTTACAGTTTTTAAAGCGCTTTTCTTTCTTCAGCACATAGTCAGATTAACGTCACCGAAAACATACCCAAAAACATTCAAAACGTTCACTAACCAAATACAGCCTAATACACTAATTGTTCTGTTTTCGGGTGATACTTCATACTTCTACTCTAAATTCAACTAAAAGCCCGGTGTTTTCATAAACTATGGAGCTTAATCCTGCAAAATCTGCCAAATTCACTGTTTCCATGAAGAAAATCAATAACACTAAAGCAAAAAAATCAAAACTTTTTGTTACATAACATAGTCCGATTCATCAACAGACAACAATAACAATCTTTGATGATACCTGAGAATGTAAAGCAATAGCTTTTCCTCTGAGCTGATTAAACCGCTTCTTACCGACCAAATCTCTTGTGATAACAACAAGAGGAGCAAACACACCTTTACCTTCATTGACATTCTTCATTACAATAGGATTTGACTTGGCACATCTGTTTGTAACCCTAACTTGTTGTTTAGGACCAACCAAGAGGCTGAAATCTTCACCACCGTAGAACGAAGTGCCTAGTGAGAATCCAGTTGCAGAAACTGATGAAGTAGCCATTGAAATGAACATGAAAAATTGAAGTTTTGTCCCCAAAAGATTGAATTTTTGGGTTTGGTTGGTGGGTTATGAGGAAAAGATTATGTTTTGTGGTTCTTAGATGGAGGGAGAACTTCAACCACATAAAATTTTAAGGTTTGCTTCTTTTCGTAATAGTGTCTTTGACCCTTTGGTCTTTTTCTTTTTACATGCAAAGATGAAAAAAATCTAGTAATAAAAATGGAGGATAAAATAATAAAATTTAGTGCAAGTTTTTACACGGTATACTAAGTAAATTATTCTTAAAAGAGACACTATATTTTCAAAAAATATATATAAAACTCTCAGAATTTTAAGAATGTATATAGTTTATAACTTTGAATCAACTTTGCTTCTAAATTCAATTCCTAATAGATAAACATATTAAAAAAATTATTTTTATTAAATATCAAATCAAACTTAAATAGTTTTAATATAATTTCACTTTTTTTTTCTTTTTAAATCTAACTATATACACTCTCCTCTCTTGTTTTTTATGGCCAATTTAAACTTTGTTTGTTATCTTCTCACTCTTTTCACTTCTTTAGCTTAGGCTACCTTCAAATCTTAAGATCTAATAAAAGAGTTATATTTAGTTACAAAATTATGACGACAATGGAAATTTAAATTCATACCTCAAATATATGAATGATTTGGTGTTATGATTAAAAATGGTTCGATGTTACACTTATATAACATGTGTTTTGTTTAGCAATGAGACGGTTATTCCTAGATATTTCAAGTAGTCAAGTTGAGTCATTTGAGTATTTACGTTTAATCAATTTTATGATATGTTACTCGATTGAAAAGAATGTTAAAATTGTATTTTGGTGAGATGTTCTCCAGTTTAAGGTTTGTGGCTGTTGTTGAAAACGTTAACCTACGAATATCATTGCTAGTTTGATTTGTTTTGAACTATCTTTATAATTCAAATTTGATTTGTTCACACGATTCTTTTATATACTTGTGTATGCTACACTTTATATAAGTTTTGTTTCTTTAGTAACAAGTTTGGTGAATACAGTTACTCTTTATGTGTAAAACTAAGTCCAATTTAGTTTTTGGATTTACTAGTATATATAAAAAAAAGTTTGATTGAGTATATACACATTTTAAAACTTATGGATACTAATGTTACAACTTGTGGATACTAATGTTAGAAATTAAGGATGTTCTAACGGATGTTATTATTTTGATTAACAAAATTGGTGGTTATTGATTTTGCTGCCTATACCATGCTTGCTTAAGCCAACATGGTACTTCGTGGTTATAAATAATGTATGAATATAACATAGTGCAATCAGTGTCAATTGGTGTAATCATCAATGTGGTATTCATTCAATTTTTAGAATTCATAGAATTGTTTCTTGATGTGTAGCATTATTCTATTGTTATACCAAACCAATTCAAACCATTTATAAAATTAATCCAGTATTTATCATGTGTTATCGAGTTCAACTTGGAAAGTAAAAAATCCAAACCATTTAAGACGAATGGGTCTCCAAAGCAGATTCAACCTTTATAATAAATCGTAGACAAAACAATACTAGTTTTTTTATATATTATAGAGAAATAGTTTTATGGAACTATTCTTGTTTTCATATAATTTTGGAAATTTTGTGTTAGTTTAGGTTATATGTGAAAATAATTAGCTATTATGTGGATGACTAATAATATTTATGTTTTTGTGTTAGTAGATAAAACAAAGAGTGTAAAGAATTATCCGAGAAGAGGAGTATAAAAATAAAATCAATGAAGCAAAAAATTATAGAAATAAATCATGGGTCTCATAGCCATTCTATATTCCGATCAGATATATAATCAATCATCAAACTACTGAGGACATTGGATATTAAAGTAGATCACGTTGACGCTATAAAAACTACACAATTTTACAGCTTAGTAAATAGGTTGTTTCAATTAAAAGAGAGATTCAAAGTGAGGAAGTCGTGGGAGTTCACCATGGAGATAATAAATATGTACGGTAAGGAAAAGAAGAGCTTCACATTTGGTGGGATGGATATATCACTGACCAGAAATGACGTCATGGTGATTTTTGGAATAAAATATGGTACAGAGAAAATTGATAAGGTTGAGAGTAGAAGAACCGAGTCAAGTATCATCTCAAGATACTTTAAAGAAGTAAGAAACATAACAAAGAAGAGTTTAAACGATGTGATAGAAGATGGTTCAAAGATTGACGATGCTGAGATAGTCAAATATATAGCAAACATGATAATAATGTACCTTTGTGTATCATTATTTATGTTTACATCTGGTGACTATCTGTCGAAAAGCCTAGCAAGATTCATCAACCTAAAATTCAAAGTACTCTACAAGTATGACTGGGCACAGGTCATTGTAGAAAAGTTGATGAACTCTATCAACAAAAAAAAAAGGAACAAAGTCAGCAAACCACTATAGGTTGTGTGGCGATGTTGATTGTAAGTAATTTTTTTTAAAATTAAATTTACATTAATAAAATTATTCATACTAATGTTTATACTAACTTTATGATCAAATTCTTTACAACCATTTTTCTTGGAGCACACGAGGGTCATAATCTTGAAGTTGGACTTTCTAATGTGTTTGAGATGGGAGAGAGCTACTATCTTCCAGCACCAAGATAAAATCAAGGAGTTGATAGGAGAGGTGGAATCATCAGAGGTAAAAGAAATCAAAATTTAAACTATTACTATTTTTAACATCACCCATGCTAATTTCAACATGATGATTATGATATTCTTGAGATCCTGTGAAAATACTATTAAAAAAATTATTGTTGTAAATGACACATCAGTTTGTAATTTGTATGTATATATGAATAAGGAACATCTATTAATAAAAGAGAATACAATACTACATCTGTCTATGAAATAAAATAAAGCATATTATTATACTATAATATTAAGTTGTTTAATTTCTATATTTTAACAGAGCTTTATAACTCAATTTATGAGGTTGACTTTTTAGACTACCACGTTACATAACAGCTGTTTATTGTTGAATTAGAAGATTAATTAAAGACAATTCAAAAACTTATCTTGTGTTGTGTACAACATACGACTATGAGTGTAGTTTATAGTGAAAATATTTTATATGTATTAAAGTGTTTGCTTGTTAGGATGTTGCTAGTATGGTTTACGCTTACCAATAAGTTAACATTACTAACAATATTCCTATAAATTTTAACAAAATATGTTGTTTGTTGATGTTTATGTAATTGAAGGTGACTTGGAACTCCGTCCAGAAGAAGAGGCTCTGATGGTTTGAAAACATTTGTCAACTGATGAGGAAGAGATATAAGAAGATGGTGAAGCAAGTGACAATGAGGATGTATAAGGAAGTAAAAAAAAGAAGAGGCAGAAGCAGATGATAAAGAAGAAACAAAAAATGATAAAGGTGAAACTCCAGAATATGGAGTAAGAACAAAAATTGTAACTAGGAGTGTTACACAAATGAAGAAAAGAAAAGGAAAACAACCAATTGAGAAAAGTGAAAAAAGAAGAAAAAAAAGAAAAAAAAAGTGATAAAAATATAAAGAATTAACAAGAAAGCTATGCAAACAGAGATAAAGATTGGAGCGAGATCACAGGTCTCTTGCTGAGCAAAAAGAACTGAAACATAATCTAAGACAAGTAGAAGTAATATTTAATTCAATAATTTTTAAATAATTTATTAGTTTACTATATGTCTGTTAATGACCGAGTATACTAATATACAAGAAAGGATCAACAAGGTGACTGAAGAACTACACAAAATCACAAAAATGTTTAACAAGGTATAGTAGCGACAAAATTATCATGTTATCAAATTTTAAAAACATTCATGTTATTTTGTGAAAAAATACTAACTTGTAAAATAAGAACACATGATAAATTATCTTGAAAATATTGTGAAAAAGCTGGAAACATAGCTTTAGCAAATAGCTCAAGAAGAAGAAGAGCAACAAAATGTACAATTATTCTTATTATTAAAGTTTAACTTATTAATGTTATTAAAGTTTATGCTATTCATATTATTTTATTTTAAAAATTACTAACTAATTTTATATCAACATAAAGATACAGATGTGAAAGAGAAGAAGAACATCTCACCTTCTTCCTTGGTAAAAAAAGTCCGATAAAACCCACCAAAGAAGAAGAAAATGATCCCGAGTTTTAATACCAGCCCATGAAAAGACAAAAAAGGAAAATAGGTTGCATCAATACATATTGAACCGCTTCAAGCACGAGCTTAGGTATGATAAGACATGTTTTGCATGCTCTTTTTTCTTTGTGTTATATTCAGTGGCTTGATGGAACCTCGTTTCGGTAGTTTTATTCGAATGAGACTTATCCTCGGTATTCAAACCCATAATTATAAAAACTAATTGAAGTTTTCTACTAGTTTCTCATTGGGACCGTGTTGGCCTCAAAGGATTACTTTTTGAAGTAAAAGATTTAGCCTTAAATGAATGTTAAGCTGAAATACTATATCTTTTACACAAGTAAGTGCCTCCATAGTCGAAGGTTTGACTAATGATAGTTGGCCCCTTAGACTATGGCAACCATTTAAATCTCGTAGCTCTTTTACTCTCTTCGGCTTTATCCAAAACATTCAACCAACCATTCAAAATGATGGTAGCAGTGAATACACAAGTTCAAACAAGCATCGCCGGATAATAAATTTATGATGGGTGTTAGAATAAACAATGAGAATTGTGGTGGTGAAAGGGCAGATCTTCTCTCTTTATAAATTGTTGCAATAAGTGAAATAATACTAAAATAAGGTGAAGATCATTTATAAAGAGCTATAAACTAGCCGAATAACCATTTTCTCACAAGCCCAACAAATATAAACCTCGGGAAATTGAAGAGTCTCCAACAATTTTTTTAAAGAAATGGAATCATTTTAATACATCATCACACTTCACCACGTGTACATGAGTATATCCGAATCAACATCTTTGACTAATGCATGCAAGAATATCTGAACGACTCCACAAGTTAGTTCAAGATTTATATTTCCAAAACGTGTTTGAACTCAACTAGAGCTGGTATGAATTGTTAAGTATTTACAATTAAATCCAAAGGGGTCTAAGGCTAAAATTCAAAAAGATACCATGAACTAGTCCTCCCGAATAATTTTTATGAGGACCAAGGGGGGTATTGATGAATAGTGAATTATCCGAAGAGAAAATCGGACAACTAGGTTATTAATCTAAAATTTATTTTATATTATGATGTAAGAAAGTGTAATAATTCAACGTGTTTTACATAGTAATATATTTTGTGGGTATTTGGACTTAAATGACCAAAATAGGCTCATGGACCATGGAAGCCCTCTGTGATCATTTTGCTACAAATAGGTTTTGAAAACATTTAATGATAAAACATTTCATATTCAACTCAATTTTCTCTCAACGAGCATCCAAAATTAATTATATTCTTCGTTATTACTTAAACAACCTCGATAAATCTTTGACGCTATCAATTACTTCTTCAAATAGAATGAAACACAACCATTAGCAAATACCATGACAAATGAGGTAATCAATTTTTTTAATTCTAAAATATGTTATAGATATAAGGTACCACAAGTTAGCATAACCGATAACAGAACCTAGTTCCATAACGGAAACATTACAAGGTTCCGCATGAGCCGATGCATCAACAAAAACTATTTATTGTCATTTCGTCTTCAAGTAAATGGGCAAGTAGAAGTCACCTATCGCATAATCCTGGATTCTATAAAAAATAACTCACATTAGTAGTTATGACGTGGCTATACTGTTTATAAGAAGTGTTTTGATCCTATCAGACTACTTTAAGGTTCGTAATAGAATACGTTATGAAAGTATTGTCCCAACTAAAACAAAAATACACTCTTACATGATAGCCATGTGTGATGATAAAAATAACTCGCAGTTAAGAGTACAAAGTTGGAAATGATTGGAGAGAAGCGGGTCCATACTTATTTATAGTACAAACATTTCAAGGCCGTAATACGCAACTATTACAATTTGAAAGGCCACTTCTGGAGCTTTGAGGTTGGTGGTAAATTATAATGAACAATATTCATACATAACAAAAATATGTACCTCATAAAATTAGCCCAACTTGGGAATAACCTTATACAATTGAAGCAAGATAAAAACTTGAGACATGCCGTTTTATGGATAACATCGACAACCAAATCTGACACCTATGTAACATCGAACACTTAAAGTTTTATATTTCCTTCTAACTTGTGATCAACTTTATGTATTCGCATTATATATAATTTGTTTTTATTATATATGAGATATTCATCATTCTCACCCACCACTTCTGCCAAAGCTGGTGGCACTTCTTGTGCGTCCGGATTCATCCGAACTGGTTTTTCCTGATGGTTTTGAATGCTAGATTCAGGCACCTTCTCCTCCCACTGTGGTTGCCAATTTGATGTGGATTAATTTCAACTGAGGGTAATTTTGTCTAAAGTTTTGAGGTATTTCAAGGGTATTTAATGTTTAGTAAATTCTAGTGAGAGATTTGAGCTTCCTGGTTGTATTTAATTTTTATTACCCTCATTAAATGAAAATGGTTGGGTATTTATACCCTTAACGTTGGGCCATATGGACTTTCGGGTCATGATTATGAATTTGGGTCGAGTTCAAAGACCCATTAGTTTTTAAGCAGGTGGGTAATTAGCTTAGTCATGAAGTGTTTAAGTTTTTAATACATTAGTTCAGTTCGGATGGTTCAGTGGGTGGATCTTGTCCGAATTTCCCTTGTCCGGTCCTCATAATGAGTGGTGATAAAATCCAGACTCATCAATTTTCATACATAATAATTGATCACTCTAGTGGGATAATCAGAGTACCTAATATGCACAAGCTATTGTAGTATAAACATCAGAGATTAAGCAATAAAATGGAGAAATAAATTAGGTCATCTCACTTAATTATGTATAAGAAAATGCAACATAAGTTCATTAAACATACTCAAAATGCAAAAAAAAACATGACCAATTCGTGGGATTTGCATCAAAGACATGCCTGATGGCATTTACAAGAATAAGTTAATATGATAACAACCTACATATGAGTGGTACCTCTAGGGGTTTTCGTCGCTTCTTTATGGGCCAACCAAACAACACCTACGTATATGTGAAACTCTCCATCTCGCCAAAGCAAGGAGAAGGGGAACCTTCTAAATTGACAGGTACGAGAACAACAATAACATGAGTGATCTCAAAACCAAGGGATTGAACCAATACAACGACATCATGATGAATGACATTGGGCTATAAAACATTACTATTGAATTTTATTTTTCCCAACAATCCACGCAAGTCTTTTTCCTCCGCTTAATTTGGCTATGCGTATGCACGTTGATTGATCTTGATTGTCGCATCACGTGATTATTTCTCTAGATGACTACTCTAATCACATGTAGAATACCTTTCGACTATTTTAACTAATCTTTACAACATATTTAATAGAAAATCAATAAATATTCGATACATACGGAAAATGAGCATCATTCTTGCAATACCGACAAAGTCTTTGACGACACACAACATCTAATTTTCAAATTCATATGCCTTAATTTCTTGATATTAGGCTCGACGAGCCTTGTCTTGATAATAACCTCCCAATTCACAGATCAAACGCAACAGAAAAATCAACACATTCCTTGTTAAATGAGCATAAGACGATTCTAATAGGTGTCGAGCACAACAAATCTTTTATTCAACAATTGAACAAGTTGGGAGCTACACGAGTTTCCAACCATTTTCGACAGTGTTCGAAAGGACTTTGAGAATAACCATTGATCAAGCCATGGCAAAAAGGAACCTAAAATAACATAATAAGTGCAAAAACACTCACTCCCCTCTCTCAGTACAAACTAACGGGTTTTGGCAAAATACATCAATCATCCGACTATAATCCTTCCTTAACACAAGACTATAAAACTACTTATAAGGTCCAAATCCATTATCTAAATTAACCGACCCAAACAACTTTAAATCCAATGGCCGAATCTTGAAAACTAGACAATCGAGATTGATGTAACATCTTTACAACAAATTATGCAACAAAACAATATGCGGCAACACAATTTACCAATACGCGGAAAAAAATTAAATAATTTTTTATTTTTTTTTATAAATATATATTTCCTTTTATTTTTTTTAAAACTTTACTCTCATAAATTACAATTAGGTCAGTTTATACATCTTATTTTTTATTTTTATTTAAACTATATCTATAAGTTACTTCATTTTTAATCTTTAAATCTTAATAAACCCCATTTATATAGTTATATAGAATAAACATGAATACAACAACATTATTCAAGAAAATGTCATATTTTTATACGACCATTTTATTAAAGTCGTCATACATTAAATGATAATTTTTCTTATAAACATAAGAGTTCGTATTAAATATTCATTTTCAAACAACGTAGGATATTAAAGACCAAATTTAAAGTACAATCTTTTACTATTTTCTAATACGATTAAATTCGTGTTAGAAAATATCTTAATAATTGGATCCACATATACCACATTACATCATTTTAATACAAGAAGGAAAATATAAAGACAAAATCACCATAAGATCGAATCTACACCGTCTATTTAATCAGGACGATCTACACCGTCCAAACACTGTCCTCTCGAATCTTCACCTACAAATCTCTTATTCGCTCTTTCTCCCTCTCTCTTCCTCTTTCTCTCTTTCACGACCCTATTATCAGCTTTTTTCGTTTGTTAGGGTTAGGGAGTAAAAAAAACCAAAAAAAGAAGAGAAATTGAAATGGATTCAGATCAGGGAAAGCTCTTCATTGGTGGGATTTCATGGGAGACCAACGAGGATAGACTAAAAGAGTACTTCAGCAACTACGGTGATGTTCTACAGACTGTGGTTATGAGAGACAAGACCACTGGACGACCTCGTGGCTTTGGGTTTGTAGCTTTTGCGGATCCTTCGGTTCTCGATACCGTTCTCCAAGAAAAACACCTGATCGATGGTAGAGAGGTAAGATTTGTTTTTTAAGTTGTTTTTTCATATTAGGGTTTCTAAGATTTTAATTTTACTTTAATTTATTTATAAGATATAGGATTCTACTTGGGTTTTCTAGTTTATTCGGTGTTTACATAGTTCTGTTTTGATGTTGAGATGTTGACCCTACTGGCCTTGGTTTAGGTTGATGTCAAGAGAGCGTTGTCAAGAGAAGAGCAGCAAGTTTCTGGTAGATCTGGAAGCTTTGGTGGTGCTAGAAATTCTGGGGGTGAAGGGGGTGGTGGTGTTAGAACTAAAAAAATATTTGTTGGAGGTTTACCTCCCACTTTGAATGAAGAAGGATTTAGGGAGTACTTTGAAACTTATGGTAATGTAACTGATGTAGTAATCATGTATGACCAGAATACACAACGCCCTCGTGGGTTTGGATTTATTTCCTTTGATACTGAAGATGCTGTTGAAAGTGTTTTACACAAAACCTTCCATGATTTAAATGGAAAGCAAGTTGAAGTAAAGCGGGCACTTCCGAAAGACGCTAATCCTGGTGCTAGCCGTGGTATGGGTGGTAGTGGAGGTGGCTATCAGGGATATAACTCTTCTGGTGGTGGTGGTGGTACTTATGACGGGCGAATGGATTCAAGTAGGTACATGCAGCCACAAAACTCGGGAAGTGGGTTTCCACCTTATGGCTCTTCCGGTTATGGAACTACTGGCTATGGATTTGGACCTGGAAGTAATGGTGTAGGCTATGGTGGTTATGGTAGTTATGGAGGGGCTAGTGCTGGGTATGGTGGTCCTGCTGGTGCTGCATACACCAACCCAAATGTGCCGACCGGTGGGTATGGAAGTGGTCCACCCGGCGCTAGAAGTTCATGGGGTACTCAGGCTCCTTCTGGCTATGGTATTGTTGGCTATGGGAATGCTGCTGCTGGTGGGTGGAGTGCGCCTGGTTCGGCTGCTGCTGGTGGTGCTCCTGGTTCAGGATCTGCTGGTCAATCCCCTAGTGGGGCCGCAGGCTACAGGAATCAAAGTTACGGCAGCTATGGTGGATACACTGGAGGCGAAGGGACTTACACTAGTCCAGCTGGATATGGAGCTGTAGGAGGCCGGTCTGGAGGTTCCTTGAACAGCGGTGCCGCAGGTGGTGAGCTACAAGGAAGTGGTGGCTACATGGGAACAGGATATGGCGATGCTAATGGTAATCAAGGGTATGGAACCGCTCCCTGGAGATCTGATCCATCTCAAGCTTCAGGGAACTATGGGAATCAGGCAAATGGTCCTCATGGCGGCCAACAAGCAGGTTATGGTGGTGGATATGGTAGCGCCCAGGCGCGACAGGCCCAGCAACAATGATTATTCCGGTCGCTTATTGGATGTCATCTTTCTCATTCCCCAGCAGCTACGGATTGCTGAGTTGGATGTTGATCCACATTGGACTGGTTTGGGTTGCTTGAACTCTAGTAGTTTGCAAGTATCTATTTTTTCTAGTTTAAAATAAGTAGTTTCAGACATACTGGCTGCCTTACTTATTTAGTACTATTTGCTTCTCAGTGTAGCTTAATTTTGCCATGCTTCTATTCGTATTGTTATTCGCAACTGATTACTATTCTCTTTGTTAGTGTTGAGCTATAGTAGCTTATATGACAATCTTTTTGTGCTTGTTTGATTCAAATCAGTTCTTATTATCTGTACTTTTCTCTTTCTTCTTGATTGGCTTAAGAGTTTTATACTGCAAATTTTTTGTTGGTATGTCTATATAAAGATGACAAGTAGGAGTCAGAGAGATGTAGAAGGTTTCTAACAGTAGCAGTAGCAGTAGCAGTTGAAGTTTGGGCAACTTGGGCTTGACTCTTCATAAATGGGTAGCGATAAACGTAGTGGTAGTTAACACTTCGAGAATCGCATAATCATTTTCCCCCTGTATTTGCCCTTGTGTGTACAGGAGGAGAGGCTCAAGTTCTAAGGTGGTGCAGTGCCCAAGCTTTGACCGGGGATGTTCAGTGGGGGGGTTTTATCCTTGCATCGTGTGATGGAAACTTGAGAAACTGTTTCAGCTGTGATGATGTCAGTGCTATTCACAGGCCGTTTACACATGGATATTGATTTTTGTCAAATGAAAGTTGTAAGACAGCAGTGAGAACTTCGTTTACTGAAGTTGTTAGCTGTTCTAACTTTGAAATTTGATGTTCCATTGCCTTATTTGATGTTTGTGTTATGCTGTGATTGGTTTTACACCATAGGACAAGAGTATGCTGAGTATAGTTCTCCTACAAGTACTTGTTTGATGTGTTATCATAGCTATTTTAGATCTTGGGTTTTTGGTAGCAAGTCGTTTCTTAGGTTATGGTAGCCACAAAACATTAGCTGGATAGTAGCCAAAATACTTCGTTGCTACTCTTTCTGCATTGATGTTTACATATCCTGCTTTATCCACAATGTATCTTAGGCTGAAAAATTTATTTTAGTCCGGGTTCATGGCTTTGGTATGTATGTATGTTATCTGTGTTTTATGTTTTTTTCCTCTTTTTGCATGTTTGTGCTTTTATACCTTTTCAAAACCATTTTTTGCTATAAATATAAAGATTAGTGTTGATGCTTGCATGATTCCTTGGTATGTTTTTTGTAAATTATTTCTTCATGAATTACTTCGCAAAATTTAGTCTTAGGGAAAGCTGAATTTGTTTCAAAACAATACATAAATTTATAAAACAAGATACAAAGTGCACAAACAAAAGCTTTGACGACTCGGTCTCATGGTTAAGGGGTCTTTTCATATGAATTTCCAAATGTGGCAGTATTTCCAGGGCGAGAGAATACGATCTGCATATACTTAAAGTCCAATTAAAAAGAGCCTGTAAGCAAAAAACCGAAGAACTAGTTTAACAGATGATGTTTTGATAACCTGATAGTTTCCCAGTGTCCGAGTCAGGAAGCCAGCAGTGCAGTAATCAAAATAATACTCCCAAGTCCTGACAAACTTGTAGTCGAATCCCAGTGCCATAACTTGGCTATAAAACATAAAAAATCTCTTAGCAACCGAAATTACAGTGATTCCTTCTATAGTAGAATCCTCTAACCTTTGGTTCCGCAGGAATTTCTTTTTCCAGTTTCTTAATGTCTGGGCATAATGTCCTCCAATATTTTCCACGTGCTCGACACTGTCATTATAAGGACTTGTTAATTTTGCCGAACAAGGTCCAACTCTATAAAATTGAGCTGCTTATTTATACCTTAGTTTGGATGAAGAAGCCATTGCTGATATGACACTGTTTAGTGAAGGCACACATGCACCCGGAAATATATATTCTTTTATAAAGTCAGAACTCCTCCTATACTGGTCGTATCGTTCCTCTGGTATTGACGTAAACTAGGAAGGAAAGAATCACCTTAGTGATGGTGATCTTGGCAAAGCAAAAAACTAAACGTTTACGTTTACGTTCGTACCTGCACAACCATAAGCCCATCATGTGCCAGAACAGATTCACAGCAACCGAAAAACTCTTCTAAGTATTCATGGCCGACAGCTTCTAACATCTCACTGCAGGAACAACATAAGAAGCCATTTTCAGCCTCATCTCCTGATGAACATCTTATGGATCATGCCACTGATTCGCACAATGTGGGATATATAAAACAATCTATTACTATACATGAATGGAAAAAAAAAAACACACCAGGATATTATTCTGTCGTATTTGCATGTTCGCGGTAATTGACGGTAGTCACAGAGTTGAATAGTTATGTGGTCCTTGAAGTAACGCATTCAAAGTTAACTCGAACAAGATTAAATTCAAGTACAACTATCTAGTGGGTGACAAAAACGCAGCCACCTCGGCTAATCTCTGCACTTTTTGAAGAATTTCATACCTGAAGTCCAGCTTCTTTCACTTTCTTTTCACAGTACTTCAACTGTTCTTCCGATAAAGTAATGCCTGTATATCTGCATCCACTTTGTTTGACAACTTCAATAGCTAAGCTTCCCCAACCACACCCAATCTCAAGAACTTCATGGTTTTCCTTTATTCTCGCCTATATATTTGTAAGGGTTTAGCGAAAGTAGAAAGCTTTTCGTCGCATGTAAAAGTCTACCTTTTCAATCAGAAGAGATAGTTTCCTCAGCTGTGCAAATTTCAGGTCTTCTTCTTTCGACTGTCGGTATCATATGAATTTCCACAAGTTAAAAGCATAACACATGATCAATTGAAAAAATGAGACATATATGGACTTTACCTTAAATATCGCGCACGAATATGTCATTGTCTCGTCCAAGAACAAACCAAAAAGTTCGTTACTCTACCAGAAACCAAAACGTTGGATTGCAGTCGTAAACAGCATATCCATTTTTATTAGTCTGGTACAATCATTATGAAAAGATTTGTGTGTAAGGATTTCTCACCAGATCATAATGTCGAGAAATGTTTTGTCGAGCCTGTGTCAAAGTATTTTGTCGTAAAATATGTTTGAGAAAGAATCTTGCCGATGCTATACCAGCCGTGAAAAACATCGGCGTCCACCATCCCCTACATCCAATATCGTATAGATCAATGGGAGAAATGAAGTGAATCATATTAATGTTTAGAAGGATGATAAGTCGGTTTAATACCTTTTCCTACTCATTTTCGATTTAGCGGATCTTAGTTCTTTATTGGCAATGAGAATCTGCAAATTAGTATACCAAATGAAAATAAATCTTGAGATATGTAATCAGAAAGAAGCTTCGACGTACCGTGAGAAGATTTAGAATCCCTTCATCTTTATCGACAAAAGAAAAGTCACCACTTATATATGCATCTGCGAGGCCTAAATCTGCATGTGTCATTATCTAACCAACAACAATTTCGTTAGTCAGTCGAGTCGACTAGTATCTTTAAGTTTTAATCCGAGTAAACTCGAATAGTATATATATACCTTCCAGTAAAACTGGGGAGAGTGCACCTTCAAGACGGCTTTTAGCGGACATGTGGTCTGTGCTCCGTCAAAGTTCAATATTGTACCTCCTTCCTCCAATAAACTGATAATCCAAAAAATGAAATGCGCGGTGTGCATTGTTTGAAACAAGTAAGCAAAAGACAAGTTGGCATTGACGAACTCACGTTAAGGCACCGGTTGATATGAAGTTACTCAGAAATCTTGAAACAAAAAGACGAGCCCCTGATTCAGGATACGAGGTTGTCATGTGTTTTCGGCTCTCGAGAAGTGAGCAACTTTTTCCGAGGAGGTCGTGAGCAGCTACCATGGCGGCCTAAAAAAAAGCACATGTGAACTGAGAGTCAATAGTCATATTAAATCCATAGCAAAAATGAGTTTTGATGAGTAGTTTGCTACCTTTAATCCATCTTCGTGGAAGCCATTTCCTAAAAACAGCAAAACATAAGATAAAACATGTGAATCTAATCTATCTATTTTGCAAAATTGAAATATATATTTGCCGTGCGTCACAAGAAATAACTATAAAATCAATGGTCTTAACTCTTAAGTTTTATATTTTGTAACCTCACCCTGATAAGCACCACAGAACCAAAGTCCCCTCTTCCCTTGAATCTGATCCATCTCAAGCGTGGCTTTCGATGCAGCAATGGACGGTATTGGATGAGTAGTTGACCACTTAAACAAGATCCTTTTCGGTACATGATCTGAATTACGAGTCACTAGAAAAGGTTCACCCTTTTCACCAAGATTCTGCGTGTTTACATGAAAAACAAAAAAACAAGAAATGCTATTTTAATAAACTATAAAATCTGTTTTGAGGAATTTCTAACTTTTCCGACAAGATTTTAGGTCGAATACACCTGAAGCACATTAAGCCAGTATGTTGTAAACACGTTGTTGTCAGTTCTACTGAGAATATTCCATGCGCTCCAAGCTGCTGGGTTTTTTGGCATGAAACTCTTATCCTGATGAAGATACACTTCACTGCAGTGGTCCAAGTTGAAATATGTTAACAAGCCAATGTAGAAAGAAGAACAAATGAGCGATAAACTGTCGAAATTATTACACCTAATTATTATATCAATCAGCTAAAGATGTCTAAGACTGTACATAACATGTTAATATATTACACATCCACTATAAATATTGGCATGATCTACTATATGGATTTAAGAATAATACCTGTTAACATATTGGTAAGCGCCAAGCACTCTCTTTTCATCATATGTGGCTTGCTTCTCTATTAATCTCAAAGCATCTGGAGCGCGAATGGCGATTATGCATCTATCATACGTGTGCGAGCCGTCTTGACATGACACGACAGAACCTGTATATATTTCGATTTCACCAATCACCACTTCATTTCTATATCTATATATATAACCTTCACTTTTGTACTTACCCTTATCTGTACTCGTGACAGATTGTACCGCACAACCAGTCTTTATCTGACAGCCACTACTCTCCAGCTCTTCTCTAACCTGAGAACGTACTGATGTTAAAGATTTGAGGCCTAACTATGTCCATGTGATATGGTGGCTCTGATACCAATATTGAAGGGTTTTAGGCCTGACTTATTCCCGAAAGACATCGTAAGAGAAGAGGGCTGGCCTCACTTACATAGTGGATCATGCAACTATTCCAGGTGATCTGTGATATATTAAAACTTGACAACACATAAAATAGATTTTGCTTCTAGTAACATTCCTTCTAAAGTTTCGAGAACATCATTGGTCTTTCTAGTCAATGTCTAGAATGGAGCTCCACATGTGCAGAAAAATAGCAACTTAGTACCTTCTGGACATAAGATTGTGAAGAACCTCGAAAAGTCAGCCATTGTGTGGAGTCAAAGATCTGTAATAATAACAGCAAAATAAGCAGAAATGGCACGAAAAGCTCCGGATTCTATATCATTTTATATATTTATTTATGAACCTAACAATTGAACACCTGAAGCATATCACGAGCGCGGCAAAATGAAAGAGCGGAGTAAGCCGAGAAATTCAAGATACCCTCGGAAGGGGATGTCCATATGGAACAGCAGATCGGCATCTGTGACGAAAATACACATATAAACAAGTTAATCCGCCGTGATATTAATTTATAGCACTATCTAGACTAGTATTACACAGTTATGTTACCAAGTAAGCTTTTATAAATAGTTCAGAGTAACCCCTAGACTTTATAAATTGTCCCATGGTTTCGTCTCGATCTATGTCTAGCTTGTTCTCGAAGCTATCCAGATAGCTGAAGAAAAAAATGTTAGAAAAAAAATTCAAATCCAAGGTTATCAAATCTTAGAATAGAAAAAGGAAAACAGAAACAATGAATTCACCTGACAACATTTTTCTTAAATGTAATGAGTTCCTTAAGCATTTTCCAAAAATATGGATTTAATATGTTCATCTTGTTAGCAAATAAACTCGACAAACCATTGCGGCTACCCCATTCGCATCCGTTCCCGTTGTCAAGGCTTACCGAAAAGGACATATTTGATGTCTCCATTTCAACACCAAGCTTTTCAAAGAACTCCATCGTATTTGGATACGTTACCTGCCAAATTCTTAAGAAAATTCATGACAGAAGCTACTACAAACACAACAAAACTGTATGGAAATTTTCTTTACGAAGTACAAGATAACCTCTTAATCTTGGTATGAAAACAATTTAAGATTGAATTATTTTCGTGGTCCAATGTTAAAATCAGATGAATCTTTGTTAATAAAACAAAATAATTTATTGTTAAGTGATTTTCATCTAATTAGAACCATGCTTATCTATTTCAAACCAACTTTCAAACTGGACATGGTTTGCATATCCAAAATGGATATGTTTTCAAATGGTAAAAACGGGTTAAGATTTTAAAAATTTAAATTCAAAGGAATTTTCAAAACAGCAATCCCTTGATACCCGCAAAAGAATATTTTAGATATTTGAGCTTAATTGGATCGACTAGTCCATCAATTTAATCATGTTACATTGTTGAACAATGCAGAGTGCACGCTTGTTAGATTATATCATGATTAACAGGGTCAAAGGACATACCCTTTGGCGAGGTCCAAAAGTTGTCAGGGGTCGAGCTGGCAGGTTAGGAATTTTTTTATTTGGTGAATTGACTATTGTTGCAGGTCAACAAAATTTCAA
Organism: Limnanthes douglasii subsp. nivea; assembly: GCA_036936605.1. NCBI lineage: Eukaryota > Viridiplantae > Streptophyta > Magnoliopsida > Brassicales > Limnanthaceae > Limnanthes > Limnanthes douglasii. Next base: position 34,722,433 of record JAUPFV010000001.1, read on the forward strand.
ATTTTAAAAATTTGAACATTTATTCAAATTTCAATATATAGCCGTTTTATTCAAAATTTAAAATTTCCATTTTATTTTTGGGACCCTGATTACCCTAACTGGCAAACCTAAACTATTGGTCAATATATATATATATATATATAACATTGGGTTCTGTTGGTAAGAGCATAAACACAAAAAACAATTTTCATTTTCTCGCTTCAAAAAAAGAGACGGATTTTATCAATTGTTGTTGTTTTGGAGGATCCAAAAATAATTTCAATTAAAATGGTTTACAATACTTCAAAAAATTATCCGGAAATTTAAACACAGTTTTCTACCATATATCCTAACATGAGTGTGTTCGAATGCTCTCCAACTTACTCGATAATATTATAACTATAGAGGTAACTAGCCGATCCAATTATATAAAAATATCTAGCAAAAATCATAGGTTTAGACTAAAGTCGTATTTTAGTTTGTGATCAATACTTTGTGTTGCTGCTAAGTAAAGATTAAAGAAGCTTATACGAAACAATAATATTACTTACACTGTTGAAGACTATGGGACAAAGGTCGATGTCAACACCATTGAAACAAACTGTCTTAGCATCACCGCCTAGGTTATCCTCTTTCTCATACACCACAACATCGACCCCTTGTTTCGCAAGAACATATGCAGATACCAACCCGCTGATCCCACCTCCTATCCCTGCCACTTTCATCTTTTCTCTATTTCTTTCAAGCTTCCTTTAACCGAACTAACGAAAACTAGATTATAATCTAATCCAACAACTTTGAGCTTTTTAAAGCTTACAAAAGAGTAGTATTAGCTGAGATGTTCAAAGAGTAGTAGCTAAGCCTAATGTTCTGTTTATGTTTATCCGAGGGATGCTAGAAACAATCACTTACGTAGTTCTTCTGTCTTATTGCCACATATATTGCCACATAAACTGAATAGATGGTTCGCTATCATCACCACGTATATAGTGCCATAAAGAGAAAATATATTTTGGCTAGCTAAATCAAGAAACTTTTTTTTCTTTTTCGTATGGGCATGACTAAAACAACATCCCGTTTTTCTTTTATAGTTAGACCCCATTCTAATTTTTTAAAATTATATTTGAAATTACGAAAATATCTCTACATGTAAAATTTTTAACTTTTTCAACCATCTCACTTTCTATCTTATTTCTCTCTCTCCTTACCACTTTTCTCTCCAATATTCAAGAAACACCCAAAAACCCATAAATCCAAATTCTCAAAAAAATATTAAAACAACTCTAAATTCAAGAATAAAAAACCCAAAAACTCATACTATGGATTTAAGTGACTACAAAACGATTTCAGCTGCAATCTCGGTGATTTTGGTTCGGACGAGGAGGAGCCGCTTACTGACCATCTGGAGAGTGGCATTGTACAAGACTATAAGGTATAAAATGCCTTTGCTAGAAATAGGTGGCCAAACTTGGACAAAAAAGACCTTTTGTATAGCTTTTGTTTTTATGAGCTCCTAGAAAGAAGAGAACTACACGTGGGACTTGAGCGTTCTAAAGAGAGTGATGGTGAATAACATGTGCGCATTACCAAATATTATCGTCACCGATAAGCAGTTGGCTTTAATGAACGCTATCGATGATGTATTTCCAGATGCAACTCATATGCTATGCACTTGGCATATCAATAGGAACATAAGCTCCTACGCTAATAAATTTTGCCGAAAGCGGACATGGGTGAAGAGTTCTTAGAATTTTATGCCGCGGTTGCCCATTCGGCGACGATCGAAGAGTATAACAAAAACCTTGCCGAGTTACACCAAGCCTATGCCTATTGTCCCAAGGTTGTCGATTACTTGATGAAACAATGAATAGACCCTTACGTACATAAATCCTTTAATATCTACACGAACAAAATTAAAAATTTGGGCAACCACACTAGCAATCGGTGAGTTATATTATCATATCTATACATTACTGTATTTTATTAATTGTTAGACATCTAAATAATTTAAGTTTATGTTATAGGGCAGAAAGTGTTCACTCGAGCCTAAAACGGGCAATCGGCAGAAGTCTATGCACGTTTGAGCAATTTTGGGATAAAATTCACTCGTTGCTTCACATTCAACACTCTACCATCCTCGAAACGTTCGAATGAAGTTTCTTTCGTCCTAGACTCGCATCTAGAGGAGCTATATTTAGGGACATCAAAGATAAAATTTCATGTACGGCCATAGAGATATTAGATAAAACTATTAAAAAGGCTAGAGATTTATGGTTCACTCCCGCAACATGTGGTTGTGTTATTAGGACAACGCACAATTTACCATGTACGTGCGAGTGTGCTATGATCGCGAGAGAAGGTAGGGCGATTCAAAAGAGTGAATGTGATGTTTATTGGAGTACTTTAGAGATCAAGTCTAGAGATAAAGTTGGTACCAAAGATGAGTTTACAAGAACACTATCCTTAATAGATAATACCATCTGCGGTTACGGTCCACAAGTGCAAGATCACATAATAAATAGGATGATGCAAATCATATATCCCGCTAGAAACCATGTTTTGGATCCTAAAGAGCCAGTTGTAACTAAAGATCGGAAAAAATTTGGTCCCGACAAGTCAACTAAACGGAACCCATCCGAGTGGGAATACGGTGATAGTTTAGGTGCTAACTCCCGGTACGATAGGTAGCACGACCGTCTCGGCGGTTAAGGAATTTTTAGTACCCAATGCCAAGTCCAAATCTAAAACCTAACCAAAAAAGGAGAAAGTGACTCGATCTAGAAAATCGAATAAGAGAAAAGGATTTAGCGTGTACGAGAGTTTTTTTCCCGAGTACTTGCACAACTACATAACTAGCGTTGAAGACGTTTCTCCTAATGGTAATTGTGGATTTAGGGCCGTAGCTTTAATGATTAAAGATAATGTTGATTCATGGGATCAAGTAAGACCGGATTTGATGTACGAACTGCCGAGTCAATGTGATCTATGGGAGATGGTTTTTGATGGTGTATAACGTGTTGATAACCTATTACGAAGATTAGATTGTTTCAAAATGTACGAGAGTGGTTGTAGGCACTGGATGACATTACCCGACTTTGGCTTGGTGATAGCCACTTGTATTAATGTATACTATACCATATATCTCTCCAACTATCATACACGTATCTTCCTCTGCGTGGTGTGCCTCCCAGATCGTGTCCTATAGTAGAAGTTGACATCGGTTTCGTGCACGGTAATCATTTTGTGAAAGTAAGTAAACAAATATATTCTATTTACGCTTCTTTGTTATTTTGTCATTAATTTTGTTAGTTATTTAATTCTTCCATTTTTTAGAAATTTGCAGATTGTCTTAGATGGACCGTTGCCGGATATATACCCTCGCTGGTTTGTGTTCCACACTAGAGATGACGTTACATCCCACTAGGCGAACGTCTCAACAAATATCGCCAAATTAAACATGCACAACCAACAACATTACACGATGAGGATGATCGTTCTATGATTTGTCCGAAGATGCATAATTTGCTATAATATTTTTATTATTTTGTATGTTTGTTTTTTGTTTCATCCATTCCGATTCCATTTTGCTACCTTTGAATTTATTTTTTTGGTTTGTATTAATTAAAACTTTTTATTATGATCACACAATTTATGCTTAGAAGTATGATTTAAAAAAACAAGTCCAAATCGGTACACAATCATTTTTTTAAATTTACAGTGCACTATCTCGCACTCGCCTGCGTGCATATGTACATATCCACGCACAGCCATGCGAAGACGTGTACATCGACATGCATAGCTGTGCGTGGATATGTACATATGCACACAGGCGAGTGCGAGATAATGCACTGTAAATTTAAAAAAAATGGCTTTAGGCTTACTTATAGATTGTGAAATGATACTCCATTGTAGGTAATGATTAAATCACATCGTTTAAACAACTTTTGAATAAAATAACTTAAAAAAGACGATTTTTCTAGACTTCGACACTCCATTATAGGTAATGCTTACTAAATAAGACACTTGAACGAAATACATAAAAACTAAAACAACATGTAAAAACCTTAACTTAAACAAACAATAACAACTCGAAACATGCAAACTAAAAATAACTAAAGAAATCAGAATGCTCAATCGTTGAACTCGTATCCCAAATTGTCGTCAGAATCAATCCCTTCCTCCCTTTCCGCAATCCTATCCTCAAGATACGCTACCATATCCCTAGTGATGTAGTCTACCACCATCATGTTCCAGACGACGAGCGCTTCTTGCTTAATTTTAAATGGCAAGAACAACAAACGGTGCATCAGTTTGACAAAAATGTACATGCGCTTGATTTGTTCACGGTTACGCACAAGAAGACCCCCCATTCCTAAAAGGCCGTAGTTGAAATACATCTTACAGAGGGCACACTCAAAAAATGCATCGCTAGTATCTTCCCCCATCTCTCGGATGGCAACCTTCACCGCCTATAGCAAATGGTAGTCTTTATCAGTCGTAAACTCTATTTGTTAAAGTGTTTATGTTTTTTTTGGTGTTTAGGAATGTTTGATGGTTGTCATTTTGCATGATATTATATGTCTTTTTATAGGGTTTTTCAAATTTAGGCGAGAGTTTTTAATAAAGTGGACTCCAATTTGACGGGAATTGATGTTAGGTCTCGTTATAACGAGAACCCTAATAATGTAACTTACGTTATAATGAGACCCCTAATAATGCTCCACTAGATTCCTGTACTTTTGTAAGTATTAGGTGTCACACAATTATTGATCTACTTGGACTGTGTTATCCTTATCTTACAAGTGTCGTTTATTGATTGGTCTACTTGGATTAGGCTATCTGAAATGAAACTGGTCAATAAATAAAACTCCTGCCATAATCACTTTCGTGCCATATACTTACTTTGCGTCACATACATGTTTTAAAAGGACATGAATCCCAGTCTAGTAGTTAATCCAACAAACATTATGATACTTAAAAAAAAACAAGAAACCATTGATGGATTTTAGTGTGGATGAAGACTACTATTTGGTTCAAGCAGTGAAGGTTGTCCTTCGAGATATGTCCGAAGACTCGAGCGATACTTTCTTTGATCGCGTCTTGTGTAGGATGTGTTTTAATTATGGTGTATCTGGGGAAAATAATTACAAAATGTGCAACCGTGATAAAGTGAAAATCAGGTACGTGGCTGTCCAACTGCTCGAGCGATTGATGTTCCTCCCATTCAAAATTATGAAAGAAGAAAAACTTGTGTGGAACATGACGGTCAATGATTTCATTACTACGAAGATGATACTGTATCTGGAGGAGAGGATTGTATGTAGGGATGATGATATTGCCAAGGGGGTCGATGTTGAAGACAACGCGAGTTACGACTCCGACTTCTAGAGTCTTTGTTGGCGTTGTTTCATGTTCTGTTTTTATGTTTTGTTTATTGATTGTTCTTGTGTTGTGGTTTTTATGTTTTTATTTTTATGCTTTAATGTTGTTGATCGTGTAATTGACGAACATCATATGATATTACATCATATGTTTTCCTAGATGTCACATAATTATTGGTCAACTTGGATTGCGTTATCCTTTCTGGGAGTATCTAGTTAGGCGGTAGTTTTTATTTTATTTTATTTAGGCGAGAGTTTTTAATAAGGCGGATTCCCATTTGGTGGGAATTGATATTATGTCTCGTTATAGCCAGACCCTTAATAATGGAACTTACGCTATAATGAGACCCCTATTAATGCACAACTTTATGTGTGTACTTTTATAAGTATTAGGTGTCACAAAATCATTCGCCAACTTGGATTGTGTTATCCTTATCTTACAAGTGTTGTTTATTGATTGGTCTACTTGGATTACGTTATCTGAATCCTAAAACGCCTATAATAGACACTATTGGAGGCAGTAACAGATATACCAAATAAAGAATTACAAAAAATATGTCTCTTTTGACTGAGTTGGAAGATGCATATTTGATGAAAGCATCTTTCGAAGTAGGCAAAACGTACACGCAATAATGGGGAATCCATACTGGGAGGTAATGCTATACCAAATGTATTTCCTATACAATAGGGATGGGGTGCAGCCTCATAATATTTCAAGGCGTTTGGCTGAGGTTAAAGCTCGGTGGTACGTTATAAATAAATTTCGTGTACATCTCGTTTCCAACCTCAACAACTTGGAACGTCACATCGCATTTAACCTGTTCAACTGCCAACTCACGGATACTATAATGGAGGCTTAGCTGGATCGTGTCTAATCCGACTTTGTTACCATCAAGGAAGAGGAAATGCGTCTTGCTGCGGAGGAGTACCAGAATGCGAAATAAGAAAGGAAGTTGATGAAATGGAACTCGCCTGATAGGTAAACTACGTTTACTAGGAGTTCATAGAAATAAATCTCTTAGTTATTGTATGAGTTAACATTTTCTTAAGTTCATGTTTAAGTAAGTTCATGTTTCCGTATGAGTTTTCGTCAATGATTTTTTTTAATGATTTATGATGTACTTTTACCCTGTTTAATGTTACTTTGATGTTGTTTTTAGAACTAAATTTCGAAGAAGTTTTTTTTTCCATAAATGCTATAGTAATGAAGTTAAATGATTATATTATAAAATTGGCTATATTAAAATTCAAGATTCAAACTTGCGAACAAATTAAAATTAAAATATGGTAACATAATATATCTGTAACAAAATACCATAACACATAATTTAAACTAGTCGTTCAGTACATAAATGTAAAAAGTCATAAATTATCAACCATGAATACATAAAATTATAAAAACTAAGAATCAATCATTTTACTCGTGAGCAAGACGGTAGCACTTATCCAAAGGTGCAAAAAGGTCTTCCAAACTAATGCTAAGGTGACTCTGCTCATACGCTTGTAAATCGAGAAGGTGACCCGTCAAATCGTGCAGTCTGGTAGCATGTATGGGTGCAAAGGGGTTCACCCCTACCTCTGCATCGTCGCGGTGCGTCTCTGGATCGGTAATGACGTACCACAGGTTTTTTGAAATCCATGCGGAGTAGATCAACGTCGTACCATCATCCTGACCCGAAACATACTGCCCACCTTGCAGACTAGGGTGAATAATGTGAGACTCCTAGTTATCCCAAGTGAATGCGTCCCAGTTGTAGATACTGTTCGCACGACGAACCCTACTAGAACCTGTAAAAATGGGGCGTAGTGCACCAGGTACCTGTAATGAAACTATTACTCCATAATACTATACGTAAAACAAACAATATATTATATCGAGCATCGCAAAATATTACCTGCTGGATGCGATCCAACTGTCTAGCCACCCGTAGCGGATAGTATGTTTCAACAATGTCCAAAGACTTCAATGTTGCATCTATCCAAGCTACATCAGAATGACCTCAAGCATCCCTACGTACGTATAAGGCATGAATACTACCTACAAGGAGTAAAAACAATAGTTTTAACATTAGAGAAGAAGAGGAAATTAAATTATTACAGAAATTAAATATGAAGATAATTATAACTTACATCGTGCTCGGTGAAGGTAGTTAGGTAATCTCGAACACCGTTTTGAGCCTGCTAGCTTTGTCGAAACGATAGAGGCGCATACTTGCACATCGTAGGATGTGCGATACTAAATCTAGAATATTGCTGAGTAGAAAATATGGGGAAATGGTCGTAAATCCATGTCTCTAACAAGACCAAGAATCCTGACATACCGGAAGTAGAGTGTAGGCATCCTTTGCCTAGCTCGAAGTAGAGTTGAGTGAGGAACATCTATCCCCAATTGTACATGCCCGAGCTACTATAATAATCTATGAACTGTAAGTAGTCAAAGAAAATGTTGTTGCCTGACTTGTTGGATAGTATGGTACAACCAAAGCAGTGCAAAAAATACGCCCTAGTAGCTCGGCGAACATCAGCATCAACATCAGTAATCTCATCGTCATAATACTAATGCATGCAAAATCTCCTCTTCAGCCATGCAAGGCGAACATGCCTCCTGCCACCCCCTTTATTTTCGGAAATCTCCTCCACCAACTCCTAAACAGTGCACCCAAGTAAGCGAGTGTATGCTGCATTACACGCATTGACAGTAGGATACTCAAACATCTCGCAGTTCACACCGACCATTGGTAGCCCTGTGATGATGTAGACATCATCCAGTGTGATAGTCATCTCCCCAAAAGAGAAATGAAATGTGTTCATCTCTGGATGCCATCTCTCCAAAAACACCTATATCAGATGGACGTTTGTAGCCCATCGAGCGAGAGCGTCAATAATGGGTCCAAAACACGTGCCCATCACCTCATCACGTACCTGTGTATGACACACTTTCAAATCCTAACCACGGTGTGTTTGGTACATAGCATAGCACCGCATATGTACCCTCACTTGCATACAATCTACATAACCACGGTGTGTTTAGTACATAGCATAGCACCGCATGTGTTTGGTACATAGCATAGCACCGCATACAATCTACATAAACCATTAACCGATACTAATGCATTCAAACCTAAATGAATCAATTCAATAACAAATATAACATATAACATAAACCAATAACCAATCCAATGCATTCAAACCTAAACTAATAAATTCAATAACAAATATAATATATAACACAAACCAATAACCAATCCAATGCATTTGACAATGTTTTAAACATAAACCGATAACTATAACATAAACCACATTGCATCTAACAATTATAAACTTAACAAATAAATAAAAACTAAAAAACTTACGTCATTTTTGAAGATGCTATAAGCCTTGTGGTCTTTATAGGAGTGGAAGGTCAAATATAGGTCAATGACGTGTCATTTATATCTACAGAATCGTTGGTCCGTAGTTTGGCGCCGGGGAACAGGGGCGACATTCAAGTCCCCTCTAGCACGGTGACGTACGCTCCGAGATATCCCGCCTACTAACATCTCCTCGAGATCATCAACGGTATCTCGCTCCACCATAATGGGAGAACGGGGGCGTGGAGGCATCCTACAATTTCGCAAAGCAAACAATTTAATCAATATTTTCCTTTAAACAAGCATAATTTACTAAAACAAACTTAAAATGAATAAAAACAATTGTGAAAGCGTCGATGTAGGATAATAAATGCATTATAACACGCAACACAATTCAATGGAATAAAAAACGGGGCTAAATATCAGAAATTGCAGATCCACGCATTGGATTGCATGGATTAGGGAAATCCACGATATGTGGATTTCCCCAATCCATGTTATGTGGATCAGACCAATCCACGCATCATGGATTCGGGAAATCCACGCACAATTTCATAAATGGATTTTCCGAATCCACGATGCGTGGATTGGGTATTTCCTGGCACTGTTTTATGCGAGGAAATACAGGATGCACGCATGTTCTTGCGTGCATCCGGTATTTCCAAGCACGAAACAGTGCTTGGAAATACCAAGATCCAAAACAACCCCCAAACTCCTAAATCTACCCCAAATCAAACAAAAAACATCCCAAATCGAACCTATTCGTTAAACTAAACACCTACATTCATTCAAACATCAAGAAAACAACTACAACTAGAGGAAAATTCAATTTTTCTCTTCGAATACTAAACTCTAAATATATCTAAAACCACACATGGAAATTAAAAAAAAATTACACCAAGATGTAGAGAGGGCTTACCTTAACAAGTGTTTGGTGTTGGATTTGAAAAATCTTGACTTTGAAAATCGCTGGTTTATAGAGGTTTAAGGTTTCAAATGAGAGAAAGTTGTGAAATTTGGGATTTTTTCTATTTATATGGATGGCAATTTTGTAATTAATAGGGGTCTCGTTATAGCCAAGTCGAGTCTCACTATAACCGGGTCTTGTTGAATTAGCCTAGCTATTTTCTTATAGCAAGACCCCAAATCAGCCAATGCTACTTTACCAAACTACCCGTAGATATATAAACCTTAATTTTTCCACCCACTTCATTTCTACCTCTCTCTTCTCTCTCCCAACTACCAATCTCTCTAATATTCAACAAAAACCCATAAACTCATATCTCATACTATAGATTGAGTGACTATAACGACAACTTTAGTTGCAATCTTTAAGATTTTCATTCGGACGAGGAGGAACCACTAACTAACCATCTGGATACCGGACTAGAGGTAAAAAATCAAAGTTTTAGGCGTACATACATTAATTCACACGATTTCGTGCTTTGCGTTGTACGGTAGAACGCAAGAACATGCGTAGAAGATGCAAAATCGTGCATGTGCTTGCGTGCATTTAGGTAAATCAAAGCACAAAATCATGCCTGATTTTGGAAAATCCATGCACCAGTGTGTGGATTTGGCGTAATCCACACATAATTTTGTGCTTTGATTTGCCTAAAACCAAGCACTTTGATGTTGAATTTTGCGTTTGTGTTTTTTTTCCGTTTTTTAAATAAATGTATGAACTTGTTGTCAATTTAATGAGTTGAGTAGTTGTTATTTTTTAAAAACAAAACTTGTTGTTAGGAAATGCGTTATTTTGGTTGTTGAATGAATTACGATATTATAGTTATTTTAATTTTTACGCTTTGTGTAAAAACCGGAAGAAGCACCATGTACCATGACCGACTATAATAAAATTTCTACTATGGATAGCGTCTACATGAAAGAGGAATTGATTACATGAGTTGATAAGGAAAGCAAGTGTTTATATTAAATAGGTATATGATGAAAATGATCGTAAATCGTAAAATTGTAACTTACTTTGTATTAAATAAAATGTAAATATAAATATTATTTAAGATACTATATGGAAAATGGCTCATTACTATATGTATTTATAGAAATATTGTGAAGTTTTATTAATTAAATTTAAATTTATTACTAACTTCAACATATATTATCTCTCTTAAAATTTAGATTTTAAAAAAATCTAACTGATATTAATGTGTTTATGAATTAAAGTTTAAATATAATTATTATTTTAGATACATTGGTTCGAACCTATATATATTTTTATTGAATTTTAATAAAGTTTATTAATAAAATAATAATATTTTTTTTTTCATAACTTATTCCATCATTGTGTGTATTTATTCAATTTTAATGAGATTTTAAGAATATAAAATTTAGATTTAAAATTTTCTATAACTTACACGTTAAATAAATTTCAAACTTATAATGGAAAAAACGATGAAACAATTAAAATTCACTAAAAAAAGTCACATTAAATAAATTTCTAATACATAAATGGTTATAAAATAAATACATGGAAACTAAAAAAATTGAAAAACGATCCAGAAATCCTTTTGTGTATCGGAAGACCTGAGTCAATGAATAATAAATGTTAGATAAAAAAAATATATAAAAAAATATTTTTTTGTTAGTAACTTAATAATATAATAAACAAATATTAAAATTTATAAAAATAAAATTAATATGTTAAAAACATTAAAAATAAAATCAAATAAACACCCCATTCGGTATTTCAAACGCACGAAAGCGTGCGTCGATTTACCCTGAAACACAGTCCTAGATTTGAAACCCAAATCATGCTACAATACACCAAATCAACCAAATAACATACCAACTCGAAGCTAAGAACCTAACTAAATACATACGTATAATAATAGATCCAAATAAAAACTAAAAACGTAAGAAAAATCGATTTTCAATATGAAAATATAAGTCTAGATATCATTACAAATATAGATGGAAATTGGAAAAAAATTCACCATGATGAAGAGAATTCGTACCTTAACAAATTTATGTTGTTGGATTTGAATAATTTAAAGTTTGGAAAATCGGATCTTGAGAGAGTTAGGGTGTCTAAGAGAGAAAATAGGCTCAATTTGGTAACTTTTAGGTTTTATATGAGTGACAATTTTGTAAATTAGCTAGGTCTCGACAATGACATATTTCTTGCATTCGACAGAGCTTTCCCTTAGGATTTTGCAAATATCTTTGAACTAAGTCTTGAGTCTTGACCCCAACTCACGCATTATAAAGATTCAAACAGTTCATGCTCTACATGTCTTTGACTCTTCATCTTTGGCCACATGTAGTCTTCAACAATATTTTCGTTCTTAAGTTACTTTTTGCATATACCTAACATTTCTCCACCCATGATTATAGTAAATCCAGCACCAGTTTCACCCAATATTATACTCTTTAGAGACCAACTCACCTGCATCTCAGACTTCCAACAATCCCTTAAGTCAAATAAAATCCTTCATGACTTCCGTAGTAGCCATATATTCGGCTTCTATGAATGATAAAACAATAAAATTTTGTATACAAGACTTCCAACTTACCAGTTCTCTAAGCATAATAAATTGATAACTCGAAGCAGACTTTATTGTGTCAAAAAAGCCTATATAATTAGAGTCAAAGTATCCTTTCAACATTATATCAGTCGTACCTTTTTTATTATAAAAAAGCCAACTTCAAAGAACCCTTCAAAGATCTTGTTCGGAATATGGGTAACGCATAATACGCCTCAGTATATAAGTATGAACAACTCGATCTCCATGCTAGTATGATTTTGTCTGTTTTGGGTCCGAATTCCCACATGAATTTACTTTTGGTCCACTTTTAAAAGGTCTCATACTAGTTGAGATATGTTCTTACTTATATAAAATTGATCATTACCATGTCTAACCAATATGAGACTTTGGTTACACCTAACATATCTCATGAGCCACTTTTGAATGCGTGCAATTGCAGCTTTCCCAAATTTGACATACATCTTCTCAAAAGATTGATAGAGTAGGAAAAATTAGATTTTATATAAATCATAACATACATAATGATACATATAAAATTAGAATAAAGTATCTCTTGGATACACTTATTATTTGTAGTTTTGGTTACTTTTTGAGTGATACTAAGTTTGAAATAGACACAAATAATAAGAGTTCCGACCTCGTTGGCTTCAGACACACTGAAATTTTGAATTACCTCATGTATGTACTCTTGTTAGATAAAAATATATACACCTTTGGTCTATTCCTCTTGATTTCAAATATCATTTATTTCAAACTTTTCTTTTAACCGAGTCTTCACCATTTCAATCATCTTCTTATCTCTTCTAATATTAGGATATCATCCACATAGAATAATAACATTATTTATCTCTGCATTTTTATTTCATTGTTCTAATAGGCACAATTTTCATAACGGTTTTACAGGTATATAACTTATAAAAGAATCAAATATTCTATTTTACTGCCTTGACAACTGTTTTATCTCGTAAAGAGGTCTTTTTTAGTAAACACACATCTCATTGATTCACTTTTTCAAACTTTTTGGATGCCACATGTAAATTGTCTCTTTTAATTCACCATGTAGGAATGCAATAATAACATCCATTTCATGTAACTTTAGATTAAATCTAAGAACAATTGATAACAAAAACCTAATAAAGGTTTGTTTCACAATCGATGATTATATTTAATTGAAATCAATACCCTTATTTTGCGTGAAGCCCTTTACCACCAACCTAACCTTGTATATGAATAACTCAACCCCAGTAATGATTAAGGATGGTAGCATAGCTCAGAAACTGAGCTCTTGTATAAATTTTTTTACTGAAAAAACCTCTCAAGCATTCATTCTTGCACATTCAATATCTCACTTTAGAACACATCACAAACCCCTTGGACTTTGATTGAGAGTTCCATGTCCTTTTGCTTGATTTTATCCTTCTTGGCATGTCTTTCATACTTATTCTGAGACATTCAAAGTCACATTTTGGAACAATCTTCCTTTGAAAATCTTTTGAGTTCAATATTTTTTTTACTTTGACCATCGTATAAGACTCTTTTTCTTAGAGTATAGTGTCAACAAAGTTCTCATAGACCTTCGATAAATAACTTAAAATGATTATAACATGATCTTCATCCTCCACCGGGACACCAACTGCATTCAAGTAAAAAATGAATATATGGAAATCATCTAGGTGTGATACCATCGATTGATATCGTATACATCTCTTTCTTGAGATACCATCTATTTACCAAGGAATTCTTCATGTAAATGACATAAAAAATATTCCATATCCCTAGATTTGTAGGCTCTTCAGTCATCTCACGAAGCACTTCATCTCTAAGCTCAATATGAAAATACTATGAGTTGTGGATAACACTTCGATATCAACGTTATCTTTAGCTTTCTCATCTATGACAGTAACGAATTCCTTGTGTACTAGGAAATCTCGAACCTTAATTTTCTAGAGGTTAAAATCATTACCTCAATTGACTTTTTTCAAGATTGACCTTCATGGAACTCATCTTGATGGTTTTTTTTGGTTTGTCGGTGAGAACCTTCTCTCTAGCCTCAAGATCTAAAGCGATCTTCGTTATTCTTCGTTTCAACATACATACGGTGTTGTTCGAGATTTTCCACACTCACAACAACACTTATTATGAAAACTACTTCTACAACAGCACCCTTGCTTCAAAATTTTCAAAAACACCAAAATGCAACAAAAATTGAAGTTCAGACAACGCTAGCCAAAGCTCAACCACTTCGGCCGAAATATGTTTGGTGATAGTATTAAATATGAAAAAGAAATGATCCACACAACTTCAGCTCATACTCAAAGCTTAGCTATGCGTCCAAAACAAAAAATTAAGAAAATAACAAGAATGTAAACTTAAGCACACATAAAAAACAACTTTAACGTGGTTCAAATTGTAAAAAAATCCTACATTTATTGGAACAGACACAAATTATATATATAAGGTTACAAGAAGACTCTCTCAAACATTAAACACTCAACCACTCATCTTTTTTACAAAGCACTTTCAACTTAAAAAGGAACAATGGATCTCAAAATTTCTATTCAAGTGTGCATCTTCTACATCAACTATAGCCAAAAGCTTCTAGATTTATTTCTCAAATCTATCAAGTGTTTTCACTCACATGAATAACTCAATATATGTATCTGACTATTTATAAAAGATAATTGATCTGCATAATACTTCCCAACTCGCGATAACACATGCATCTCATTTTTTTATTTAACCAAGCAGGCTAGTACATTGAACAAGACTAGTATTGTCATCCATATGACAGGACTAGTATTATCATACACTACACCTTCAACGCCGCTGATGATCAGTCTGCTCCTTCGGTTTAAAAAATGTTCCAAAAATCTTGGCTTTATGTTTAAGCAAATATATTTGGACCTAAGTCTCGGATCAATTTCTACTTTTGAGAGATTCAAATGGCTTATATTTCATATGTCTTCAGTTTCCATCTTTAGTTACCTATAATATGTGCTAATATTTTATTTTCAAATTAATTTTAATTTATATCTAACAACAATAAGTTTTAAAATTATAAATTAATTATCTATATATGTCTATTACATACATTAAACCTATTAGCTCCATATTATTATTTCTTTAAATAATTAGTTAATCTCTATGTAATATAACTTTTGTAAATAATAGTAAAATCCTAGCCATTTTCTTTGTTTATTTTTTCTACATGGTATAAGAGCGTAGGTTTAGATATTGAGTTTAAGTTTTCATGTCTTCTGATGTATCGACAAATAGTTTTCTAGCTGTCTGCAGGAAGAAAAACACTTTTTTTGTCATCATAATATTTTTTTATGGTTTTCAGATCTGTTGTGTGTAGTGACAATCAACACACCGAATCAAAATCATACAAAATCGATTTTTGTGAATTTTTGACATCATGTTTAGGGCATCTAATCCTTCAATATTACTAGTTAGATTGTAATTTAGTACTACGATTCAGCAGAAATCGCTGCTGGAACAATGCAATATTTTTGTTTTGGTAAAAAAATGGATTTAATTTAGTATTTGGTAGTAGTATTTACAATTTTTAGGGTAGTCATTTTGATTTTGATTTTGATTTTGATTTGGATTGGAAAATGGATTTGGATTTAGTTTTGGATTTGGATTTGACATTCAAATTTGATTTGAATTTTGTTTGACGTTTCAATTTTGTTTGACCATTGTCATTTGGATTTGGTTTGACGTTCGGAGTTTGGTGTGAGTTTGACATTTGGATTTTGGAGTTTCAAGATTTCAAGATTAGAGTTTCACGTTAAAAAATTAGAGTTTGGAGTTTGGTGTTTAGATTTAAATTCGATTTATTTTGGTTTTGGATTGGGAGTTGGAATTGGATCGATATTTGAATTTCGACTTAGACTTATTATTTCAATTTTTTTATTGTTTAGATTAATATTTTTATTTGGAACTTGAGTTTTATTTTATGTATAACAAACCTGCAATGATTAATATTGTATTTTGAGTTGGCTAGAGTTTTTAAGTTCGTTCGAGATATGAAACTCATTAGTCCATCTTATTATTCAATATATAACTGCTTAAATTTTATATAAGTTAATTTTTTAAATAATAATAACAATTTTTTATGAATGTTATGCTTTAGAATTGAAAAACCAAATATTATTGGCTAAATTTTAGAATAAATAGTTTTTCCCCATAAAACGTTACCTTTATTAATCCAATTATTTGGTTTACAAAAAGGGACTTTGAAAATAGGCCCAAGAAACTCTTTTACACTAATATAACTCAAAATAAAGTCTTGAAAATTAGGCGCCAGAAGGAACCGGGAAAACTTCACAAATTGAATTTTAGAGTGTCGACTTAGAGAGAGAAAGCTTTGAAGGGAAAAATGAGATCATTCGAACAAACCAAGAGAGTATGCTAGAACCAGAGGCCAAATGACATCTATTATTTCTTTGATAGCTTCCAGATCTTAGAACATGGAGCAAAACTGGGTTTAAGGATGAAGGTTAATAAATCGGCTCCGATCTGAGGTAGCTAATCCACAGATTTTTCATAAACCTTATTGCTCTAAGGTAATTTGGATCTTGGTCTTTGATGAATTAAGAGTTTTCTCAAGGGTAATTTTGTGTAAAACAAATATCCGAGGGACTAAACTGTTATAAAAACTTCTTTATGAGGGTGCTTTTTAGAGAGAGAAAGTACTACTCAATATAGAGAGAGAAAATAGTATTATATTAATCAACCGGATTCCTCAACTCGTGTGGGGTCCTTTTATAGTACAATAACGGGCCCCACACGCTTCAATTCCCAACTATTACACATCTAGTCCCTATATTTTACCACTTATTCATAATTGATACTTTCATAATGCATTTTACAATCTTTCCCCAATAAAAACACTTCTTTCCAATTTCCCCTTATGTCTTTTATTCTCCCTTATCAGTCTTCATTGAAGTTAAATTACTTCTTTTCTTTAAGATATTGTTTTGCAACCCAATCTACTGCAGTGTTCTGTTCTCGATAAATATATATTATGTTTATTGTAGGCAGAATAAGCTTCATGCAACAAACTATTATAGATTTAAGAAACTAGGGATAATTCCCTCTTAGAATCATCTCTGTTAGAATATTTGAATATGTTTGGATATCAAAATCTTTGATACCCAGAGACTGACAGATTAGCAACCCATCAAATAGCACCATGCATTCAGCAATAATAGAATTCAATTTTCCATATAGTCTGCAAAGCCTGAGATAATAGAATCATTGTGATCTTTGATTAATCCTCATTCACTAGATTCACCAATCCTACTATAAGCTCCATATATGTTTAGCTTTCAGTTGAGAGAAATAGAAGTACATGGCTTAGTTAGATGGTTAAGGCATCCAACAATTGAAGCAGTTTTGTTGTCTTTGCCCCAATGAGTTCGTTTAAGAAGGTTTGATATGTCAAGGCTAATTAGTATATGAATCACCTGATTGATCAAATAACTAGTATTGTCAAATTTGTCTTTGTGCTTGTTGTTTATTGAATTCCAGATAACCCAAGCAATTATTGAGGGAGTTCTCCAAATAAGGAAAGATAATTTCTTAGGATTAATTGATTTCTATGTCTTCGTGTAAAGTTTGATGTATTACCTTTAAATCTTATAACATCCCAAGTTAGCTTTGAGTTGAATTTCCCATACAGAGTTAAGGACCATTTAGAAAATTTAGGTCTAGAGCTGATTGAGATCTTCAAAATTTCTCTAATTTCATTAGAAGAAACAGATGATAGAAGCTTAGGCATATCTCAAGAGCCTTCAGACCAAAACCTTTTAACTTCTATATTTTCCACTCATGATCTATCATTAGTTTCATTAAAGTAAATAAATAGCCTTTTTAGGCAACACATATCGAGCCAGAAATCAACATTTCCAGAACAGATGTCCCAGCAAATGAATTTGTTAGCTCTGTCTCTTACTTTAATCAGCCTTATCCAGATTTTAGAACTTCTAGTAGGCTTAGACGCACAAATAGGATGATAAGATTTGCAGTAGATAAAGAACATCATTTTGGCCCAGAGACTTTCTTGACTTCTAAACATAAACCATAGCTTATCAGAGTAAGTTTCCTAAAGGTCAGAAATTCTTTTGACATTAAGCCCACATCCAGTGTAAGGTTTACACAGCCTATCCCAAGAGAACCAATGAATAGATTTGTTGTCTTCTTTTGTTCCCATAAGAATTTGTTGTAGAGAATACCGATTCTTTGAATCACTGAATTAGGAATGATTGAATTCTGGGTGAATAAGATTGGATAAGCAGAAAAAACAGACTGAATCAAAGTTAGTTTTCCCCCAAACGATAAAAAAGATGAGTCCCGATCAAGAATTCTGGCCCCAGTCTTGTCAATAATATCTTCAAAGTTGGATACTCTGTTATTATTGTTAATCACACTATCCGAATACTTAAAGGGGAGATGACAATGCTTGATGTTTAAAACTCCTTCCAACTCATATGTTTTTATGTTTGACATCTTAACAGAAACAATAAACTTTGACTTTTCTTTGTTGATAAGCTGCCCAAAGATAGTTTGGTAGTGGTTTCCTCTGTATTTGAATTTATTAGCTTCCCAGAATATACAGCCTTTATTCCCTTATAAGGTATTCCTCTGTGATTATGAAAAGGTTAGGGGAGAGGGGGATCCCCTTTCCTAAGACCTTTTGCAGATTTGAAAATCCCTTCAATTCACTATTAATCACAATAGAATATTAAACATTTGATATATTCTTTTCCACGAACTTTAAAAACAGAGAGTTAAACCCAAATCTTTCCATAACTTTAAGTAGAAATTTTTGATCAATCGTGTCGAAATCCTTCGACATATCGAGTTTAAGGATAATATTGTTGTCACTGGATTTTAAGTTTAAGTCATAACAAAGTTTTTGAGCAATCAATATGTGCTCATGAATGCTTATCTCTTTGATAAAATCCCCTTGTTCTTCTGAGATTATTTTGGGAAAAATATTAGTTAGCCTATAGTTTATTACTTTAGATATTCTTCTGTTAAACACTGTAGAGAGGCTGATTGGTCTGTAGTCTGTCCAAGATTTAGAAGATGATGATTTTGATATTAAGTAGATGACTGTAGAGTGGACTCCTTTAGGAATATAACAACCCTTAAAGATATCTCTAATTGCAGCAAATTGATCATTGGATATGATAGACCAACAAGATTTGAAATATTCCCCATTATAACCATCAGGCCCTACAACACAGTTTGAATTAAGAGATTTAATAATGTTATAGATATCGGACTCACTTGGGCTTGCCATCAGCATAATGTTATCCTCTTCATTGATCAATGAAAGAATACAATATAAGTAGTTTCCAGTTTCATTGTTATTAGAATTCCGAGAGAGAAGATTGTCAAAATAGACAATAACAAATTTACTGATTGCTTCCTGATTTTCTAGCCAATTGGAACCATTTTAAATTCTGTTAATCATGTTTTTTTCCTCATTTTCTTTACCAGAATATGGAAAAATACAGTTTTTTTGTCACTATCTTTAAGCTAAGTAGAGTGAGACTTTTGTTACCAATAAGACTCTTACCTTGTGGTGCATTTCTTTAGCTTTATCCAGGCGAATTCTATCATCAACAAAGTTTGTTTCTTGGAGGTTAGCTTCAATCTCATTAATTTCTTCTTCAGTATGTTTAATTGAGTCAAATATATTGCCTAAAACATTTTTATTCCAACTCTTCGAATCAGTCTTGAGCCTTTTCAAATACCAAAACACCTGAATAGGGCTTCCCATCATGTTTCCAGACCAACTATCTTTGAACTTATCTAGGAAGCCATTATGATTTACCCAAATGTTTAAGAATTTAAATGAAGAGATGACCTTCTCCTGATTAGTAATATTGATATACTAATAGAAGAATAATCTGAACATATCTTGGCCAGATGAGTGACCTTGGTAGTGCTGAAGTAATTGAGCTAATTATTGTTGTACAGAACTCGGTCGAGACGTTTCCATTTTCTCTCATTTGTCCAAGTGTAATTTGACCTAGAAATTCCAGCATCATTAAGTTGACAGTCAAGTATTAAACTGTTAAAATCTTCCGAGCTTTTATGAAAATAAGTAGTACAGAATAGTTGTTCATTGTGATTAAAGATGAAATTAAAGTCTCCAAGAATAATCCATTCATTGGAATTGTCTTCCACAGTTCTTAAACCATTCCAAAGAGAAAATCTTTGACTTTTGGAACTCTTAGCATAAACCACTGAGACTTTGAATTCTTTGTTAAATAGACAATGTTTAACATTCATATAGAGAAACTGCTCATTATCCACAAGATTATCCACACTGTAATCTTGATTCCACAACACCCATATTTTGTTATTAACATTTCCTATATAGCAGCTAAAACCCAGTTTTCTAGCAATCATTTCCAGCTTAGAAGGATGAACCATAGGTTATTACAAATTAAGAAAGTCAGGATTTACACATCTTTTAAGGGATTTCAGTCATTTTAAAATTTATTTATTCCACAATCCTCTAACATTCCAATTTAATATTGAAATTATCATTTATTAGATTTTGAGGGTTTAACAGCTCCTTTGAACTGTATTAGTTTTGATGAAGAAGGGCCAATAGTCTTCCAACCTTTCAGATTTTTAGACTTTTTATTTTCAACTTTTTTGAGCTTAATAACTTTTTTCTTTTTTCTTGTGTGCATGAGAGCTTGGTAGGCTATCAGTAGTTGCTCTTGTTGGGGACTGAAAATCAGGGAAATGTTTGTATGTATTCTTATTGTTGGTGAATAACAAGCCTCTGTCGATCGAATGGAGTGCTTCTATGATCTCAGGATGGTGCAATACACAAACTGGGATGAAGGAAGGTTAGAAATTTCTCTTCAGTTTTCTATTGGATCTGATTATTCTTGAGGAATGATATTAATATCGTCTTTGCTGATGATAATAGATTTAAGTCTTGGTTCTTGGTTTTGAATTTGGTCTAATTCCATGTTGATATTGGGAGAAGATTGGTCATTAAATGATTTTTGTTGTGCATTGTAAGCTTTCTTGCAGTCATAATGTTGGTGTCCAATGTGCTTACAAAGACTGTAGTAATTAGGGAGAGAATCATAAACATCATCAATCCATAATTTCTTAGGTAAGGAATTTGAAATATCTACTTCAGCCCAAGCTTTACAACAGTTGTGCCTAGCCCTGTTAACAGTAGGAGCCCATATGCTCAAATGATAACAAATTCTTTTAGCAATTTTAGAGATAGTCGCTTCGTTAAACATAAATTCAGGGAGATTGAGAAGAGTAACCCATACTAGGTGATGGGATTTTCGATATTAGTGTTAAAACGTGGAGTCCATTTAAGGATTCACATTGTTTTGTTACCGACAACCTAGACGTTTCGCCTCCATAGCCTTTTCAGGTCTTCTTTGAGATTAACTCAATAAATAAATGTATGAAATCCTAGTTTGTGATACTGTAGTTGCCTGCAAATCTGAATTTATCATGAAAGTTTCTAACAGTTTCAAGATTTGGTTTCCCAGTCCCAAATTTGCCTATAACCGTATGTTTCGTGATGCGTTTAGTATTTCTTTGTTTTTTCTTTGAAAGTTGATAACATTATGATCAGATTTCTTGATGTAGATAACCTTTTCGTGAAGAATTTCATGGTTTTTGGATTTTAGAATATCAACGAAGGGTGTGCTAGGATTTTGAAAGTGTATCTTGTTAGATAGCTCATGATTTTAATATTTGCTTGCTCAAACATTGGATTATTGTGAAGATTTTGTTTGTAACTAGAATCTGGTGTAATTAATTTATCAAATTGATAAATGTTATTTTTTTTCACGATTGAGAATTATGTTTCAAGTATAAAAAAATATTTAAAACATATTAAGATAAGTCCATAAATGAATTATTCCAACCTCACCTTCTTCCATCACACGAGAATAATCAACATGTGACTGAGTCAGAATTATTGACATCATCCATGATTTTGCTTAAAAATAAGCTATGTTCTTATGGTGGGAAAATAGTGCTCCTTAAAATAAATAGTTAAAAAGATCCACCATGCATTAAAATGGAGAACTATTAATATTCTTGTTTATTCTCAAATTAGGCTAGATTGCCTATAACTAGTGTAGTTTCTTATTAATATATTTGCAGCATATCGTGTAAGTGGTCTCCAATATTTGGTGAACACGTGTATTATTTGTTTCCTAATTGAAAATGGAGCACCTATCAATATCTCAATTTTTTATTAACGTTGTACCGTTTTAACATAAAAAAAACTAATCTATCATCTTGTTTTTTCAACGCTCACGTCATTTAAGTAATTAATTAGAAATTAAAATAATAATAGACGTTAAACTAATAATAGAAATTAAAAACACGCAAAAAATTATTTTCAAAAGAAACGAAAGAGAAAAAGACTTTTGGAAATATATCAACTTTAATAATTGAACAAGCTATCTTGTCTACTTCAGTTTCACCCACTTTACTAAAAAAATCTTTCTCCTGTCAATTTTTTAAAACCTAAAAAAATTAATTATTTTTCATTTTTAATATTTCGAAAAATGTCTTTTTAAAATGTTTTTTTAATGAATTTTAAATTGGCTCTTTAGTTTCAAAATATATTTATATAAAACCATAACGATTTTAAGATCTTGAGTCTTCCAATAGTATCCCAGTTTTTTTATCGTAGTAAAAGGTTTGCGATCGTGCTATTCGTTGAAAAACATTAGGTATTTGCCTAGATGACGAGTGGTGGATTATTTACTTAAAATTTCGGAAGATACTCTTTTTATATAAGCATATTACATCCCGTAAAGTATTTTGTCATAATAATTAGACCCGAGGAAACTCACAAAAATTGAAGCAATAATAAGTAGCCGATTTTGCCATATTGAAATTTATTCGTTGCAACGACCAATATAGACAAATGTGTTTGGAAAAATGTATGTTTTACTCAAATATTTTTGAAATAACATGATATTTTTAAAGTTTTGTTAAATTTTTAAATAATCGATCAGGCTCAAATATGAATACACACAATATAAAATTCTCAAAATCTATTTAAATCATTCATGTTTACTTAATAGTTTATCGATTTAAACTTTCAATTATTAATTGTTTGTTTATGAAGTTTTAAAATTTTTTATATCATCGAAAGTATTTGGCTAAAAATTATCATTAGTATCCAATATATCGGGTTTGTAGCAAACTATTCATCTATGTTTATTTTTATCAATTACTCAACCCTTATGTTTTAAAAATTTGTATTATTAGTCCATCGCACATGTGAGTCTTGAGAAGCTAACATGTGACAGCCCAAACACTAATATTTTGTCTCACTATTGGTCCCCCAAAAATATGAAAAATATGATTCTCAAAATAAATATTTATGAGGAAGACTATGTGTTTCTCGAATTAGGGTTTTTATTTTTTTAACAATTTAAAAATATTATTTTCTAGATAGGCAACATACACGACACTGAGGACCATAAAATGATGAACCAAGATCTGGTTTGACTAGACCGTTTTGACAGTACACACTTTACCTAGTGATACCAAAGATTGATCGTTTTAGAGTGAAAATATTCATGTATCACCTTCTAAATTATATAAAAATACATCCTTGTTATTATGTTTTCATTTCACCGTGTTTTAATATTGTTGTGTTTCCATTTAAGTGCATAAACCCTAACCATTATGATTTTATTCCACTGTGTATATCTTTAGTCGTTGTTTTTCCATTCCAACGTGTTTCAATTATGTTTTTTCCATTCCCGTATGTAAAATTTAGGCATTATGTTTCTGTTATAGCATGTAAAACCTTTACTGTTATGTTCCTATTCCAGCACGTACATTGTTAATTTTTAGTGGATACTCCAATAAATCTTCCAAATAAATATTTGCTAACTCTTTCACATTATGACCATCATTTGGGATCTATCCACGAATATATTACTTACAGTTAAGTATGAATCGTTTCAAATACAAAAGAGTAACCAGTCTCCACCTAGGCTTATAGTAAATCCAGCACCAATTTCATCCAATGTTACACTCTTTAGAGACCAAATCATCTACATCTTAGACTTGTACAATTCTTACGCATACAATAAAATAAGAGTGTTGATTTCAATGAAATATTATCAGCGGTTGTGAAACAAACTTTTATTAGGTTTCTGTTATTAATTGTTACTACATAAAAGAGACAATTATATGTGGCCTTCAAAAAGGTAAAAAAGGTCTAAAGGTCTAAAGGTCTAATGGATATGAACTTAAGTGATTTACTCTTGAATCTGTTAATTTTCTCTCTTTTTAACACATACAATTTTTTTGATGTTTAGAAAACCCTACACCAAATTTGAGTTTGTACATTGGTAGTTTGTAAGACAGTTTACTTTTGTTTGTTACCGGAAACGATTTTAGAGCCATATACAAGCCGATTTTGGCCATCGAATCGGGTTGTAAGAGAAATAAAAATGGAAAGCTTTGTGATACTTCACAATGATAATAGTATAGAAGAATATGTTATTTATGAAACTTAGTATATATACGTCCCAAAGAATAGTATAACTACATTTAATATGTTATTAATATCATCTTAGGTGTTTGATGAGTAAAAATATGACTAAAGAGGGAATCTTGGATCTACTGTATGATGTGACTAGAGAAGAAAATGTAAAGAGAGAAAGTAGAAAGATAATGTATTAATAATGTCCATCCACCCAGGAATAAAGGGGTTCCCTTATATAGTGGGGAGGCGACCCCCACTTATTTCCTTTGTGGTCCTTCCTTCTTTACTACTTAGTCTCTCACTTTTAATACTTTAATAATATTCTCTTCAAACTAAGTAATAAATACATCAACGAGACAATTACATTTATTTCACTTAACAATTAATATTTCTAATCTTGAACTTGGTGATTTATCTTTTCATCAGTAGCCCCCTAGTCTTCAAGAGCTTGGGAGTGAAGACTTGTAAACAGGCGAGAAAAGCCTCTGGCGAATTTCTATCTTGCCTACTTCAAAATAGAAGTTTTTCTAACTTTACTTAAAAAAATCATTATGTCAATTTCTTTAAAACCTGAAAAAATTAATAATTTTTCGTTTTTAATATTCTGAAAAATGTCTTTCTAAAATGTTTTTTTAATAAATTTTAGGTTGGTTCTTTAGTTTTAAAATATATTTATACAAAACCATAACGGTTTTAAAATTTGGTTCTTCCAATGGACCCAGTTTTTTGAAAAAAACTTTTATTATAATTTTTTTATACAAATAAACATTAAAAGTATTTTTTATTCTTTAAAGCTTAATAAGTATTATGAAGTTTAAAATAAGATTTATCAATAAAAGGTTAGTTGATTACAAAATATAGTTGATATTGATTTTTGAACCATTAAACTATATAAAATCATAGAAATGAATTAGATTATGGTAAAATAGTCATACGAAATAAAAGAGGATTCACTGTTACTATTACTCATTTGTATCGCAGTAAAAGGCTTGTGCTCGTGCTATCTGTAGGAAACCATTAGGTATTTTTCTAGATGTGGTTTGGGATCATATTACCTACTTAAAATTTTTAAGATATTTTTTTTATACAAGCATATTACATCCCGTAAAAAAGTTTCTCATAACAATTTGACTAGTCGTTTCGGCAAAGCTCACGAAAATTAAAACAATGCTAAGTATCCGATTTATGCAGTTCAAAGGAGTTGTTAAACCCTCAAAATCTAAAAAATGATAATCTCAATATTAAATTGGAATGTCAGAAGGTTGTGGAACAAATAAATTTTAAAATGACTGAAATCCCTTAAAAGATGTGTAAATCCTGACTTTCTTACTTTGTAATAACCTATGGTTCATCATTTCAAGCTGAAAATGATTGCTAGAAAACTGGGTTTTAGCTGCTATATAGGAAATGTTAACAACAAAATATGGGTGTTTTGGAATCAAGATTACAGTATGGATAATCTTGTGGATAATGAGCAGTTTCCCCATATGAATGTAAACATTCTCTATTTAACAAAGAATTCAAAGTCTCAGTGGTTTATGCTAAGAGTTCCAGAAGTCAAAGATTTTCTCTTTGGAATGGTTTAAGAACTGTGGAAGACAACTCCAATGAATTGATTATTCTTGAAGACTTTAACTTCATCTTTAATCACAATGAAAAACTATTATGTACTACTTATTTTCGTAAAAGCTTAGAAGATTTTAACAGTTTAATATTTGACTGTCAACTTAATGATGCTGGAATTTATGGGTCAAATTACACTTAAACAAATGGAAGAAAATAGAAATATGTGCGGGCTTTTGGGCCCAAAGCGAATAATACCATACTAGTATGAAGATAGAGATCTTTATACTTATATACGGAGGTATAATATGTGGTATTCTCAATAAGATATTTGAAGGGTTTGAATGAAGTTGGATTGTGTTATAATCAAAATGATACGACTGATATAATGTTAAAAGAGTATGTGGACTTTGATTATACGTGCTTCTTTGGCACAAGGAAGTCTACTTCGAGTTATTTATTTATTGTGCTTGTTGAAGTGGTTAGCTGGAAGTTTTGTATACAAAAGGTCATTGTCTTGTACGGAAGCCGAATATATGGCTAATATAGAAGTTATGAATGAAGTTATTCTACTAAAAGGATTGTTAAGTGAGATCACAAGTACATAGCAATATGTGATTATGTTTTGTGATAATACTTGTGATCTTCATTTAATGAATAATCCAAAATTATATGAGAGAACTAAGCATGTAGATATTAAGTTTCACTTCATCTGAGACGTGGTGGAAAGAGAGCAAGTGAAGGTGGTTAAGATTGCTGACGAGGAAAATCCTTTGGATGCTATAACCAAGGTATTATCGTTTTCAAAGTTCACGAATTTCGTGAGACTTGTGCAAGTCTAGGATACAGGTGAGTTAGTCTCTAAAAAGTATAAGATTGGATAAAATGGATGTTGGATTTACTATTATCCTAGGTGGATAATTTTCAGGTATAGCCTAAAAGTAATTCGAGAATATAAGTAGTACCGAAAACTACATGTGGCCAAAGATGGAAAGTCAAAGCCACGTAGAGCATGAACTATTTGAATTTCTATAATGCATAAACTGGTGTCAAGACTTAGTGTAAATACATTTCTAAAACCAAAGTGAAAGATCGAAAGGTATTATTTCCAAAGCCGAAGGAGCAGACTGGTTATATTTGGCACCGAAGGGTCAGTGCATGGTTGTCGAATGGCTTCTAAAGATACCTAGAAGCTTCTAGAAGAAGCTGAGTAATTAAAGGTTTGAATTGATTTCGAATCTCAATCTTTAACCATAGATTCGTTGATCAATGCATGATATATGGGACAAATAGTATAATGAGACGTGTATGCCATCTGTCGTAAGAATGTCAGCACTAACCTTGACCTAATATGTTTGCCAGCCTTGTCTTTATGTGTTTTCCAACCTTGTCTTTATGTGCTCGCATGCTTGACTAAATGATAAAATGGTATATCAGACGTTATCGTGAACTGGAGAGTATTGTACAAATCAATAATCCTTTATAAATAGTGAGATTTCGGTATGAAGTCATTGTTGCAAGTGAAAACACTTGAGATATTTAAGAAAGAATTCTAAAATATTTCGGGTACAGTTGAGATAGACGATAAATATTTGAATAAAAATTACGAGAACCATAGTTCGTTTGTAAGTTGATAAGTGGTTGAGTCTTTAGTGTTTGAGATAGTGTTCTTGTAACCTCATATACGTAAAATTTGTGTCCATTTCCAGTGGCTGTAGGATTTCCTTACAATTTGAACCACGTTAAAGTTATATTGTATGTGTGCTTAAGTTTACATTCTTGTCCAAAGTTGTGTGGGTCATTCATTTATTTTTGCATATTTAATACTATCACAAAACAGATTTCGGCTGAAGTGGTTGAGCTTTGGCTAACATTGTCTAAACTTCAATTGTTTAATATTCAGATGTAATGGTGCTCTTGTAGAATAAGTTTCCATAATGTGTTGTTATGAGCATGGATAATCTGGAACAACACCGTGTGTATGTTGAAATAAATAACAATGAACATTGTTTCAGATCTTGAGGCTAGAGAGAAGGTTCTCACCGACAAACCTAAAAAACCATCGAGATGAGTTCATTAAGTTCAACCATGAAAAAGTCAATAAAGGTAATTATTTTAACCTCTAGAGAACTAAGATTTGACTTTCCTAGTACATAAGGACTCGTTACCTCCATATATGAAAAAACTAAGAATAAGGTTTATGCCTAAGTGTTGTCCAGAGCTCGTAGTGCTCTCGTATTGAGCTTGTGGATGAAGTGATATATAAGATGTCTGAATATTTTACGACACTGGAGATATGGAATCTTCTAAAGGTTATTTACATGAAAAAAATGGTAAATAAATTATATCCAATGAAACAAATGTACAAGATTTCAATGGATGGTAGGAAAGATATCTGAAGACACTTAAATAATTTTAATATGATTATTTTTTTACTTGAATGTAGTTGGCGTCCTGATGGAGGATAAAGATCATGACATAATCCTCTTAAGTTATTTGTTGTATGTATATGAGCATTTTGTTGATATCATACTATAGGAAAAGAGTCTATTACGATAGTCAAAGTAAAAAATGCATTAAACTCAAAAGATCTTCAAAGGTATTTTCTGAAAGATGACTTTGAAGGTCTCATAATAAGTATGAGAGGTAGGCAAAAAATTCGAAAGTCAACCAAAAGGAGAGGAAACTCTCAGTCAAAATCCAAGGGGCTTGTGACGTGTTCTAAAGTGAGATATTGAATGTGAAAGAAGGAATGCTTTAGAGGTCTTTGCTTTAGAGGTCTTTTTAGTAACCATATAAATTTTACAAAATCTTATTTTTTAAGTTGTGCTACCATCCTCATTCTTGGGGTTGAGTTATCCATATACAAAGTTAGGCTGGAGGTAAATAGCTTCACGTAAAATAAGGGTGTTAATTTCAATGAAATATCATCACCGGTTGTGAAACAAATCTTTATTAGGTTTATTTTATCAATTGTTTCTATATAGAAGAGACAATTATATGTGGCATCCAAAAAGGTTTAAATAAGAGAAACAAAGAGATGTGTATTTACTGAAAATACCTCTTTACGACAGTTTTCAAAGCAGTAAAATAAAGCTTATGATTCTTTTATGAGATCCATCAAGTATCTATAAATCTGCTATAAAATTTTTATCTATTGGAATAGTGAAAAACACATGCAAAGATAAATCATGTTATTATTGTATATGGATGATATTCTAATTACTAGAAAAGACAAGAAGATGATTGAAACGGTGAAGAATCGCTTAAATAGAAAATTTGATATGAATGATATGGGAGATTCTATGAGGATACTTGGTATTGAAATCAAGAGGAATATGACTAATGTGTATAGATTTCATCTAACAATAGTATATATGTTAGGTCATTCAGAAGTCTAGCGTGTCCGAATCCAAAGAGGTTGGAATTTTTATTGGTGTCAATTTCAAACTTAGTGTCACTCAAATACCAACCAAAGCAGCATATAAGAAGTGTACGCAAGAGATACCATATGTAAATAATATTGATAGAATTATGTATGTTATGATTTACATGAGACATGATCTTTCCTACTATATTAGTGCTTTAAGAAGAATTGTGTCAAATCTGGGAAATTCGCATTGACATACACTCTAAAATGGCTCATGAGATATGTTAGGTGCGACCTATGTCCCATATTGGTTAGATATGAGAATGATCAATGATATATAAGTAAGAACATATCTCAACTAGTATGTGCCATTTTAGAAGTGGACCAAAAACAAATCCATGCGGGCCTTCGGGCCCAAAACGGACAGTATCATACTAGTAGGGAGATTGAGTTTTTCATACTTATATACAAAGACATATCATGCAGTACCCATATTCCCGGCAAGATACTTGAAGGGTTTGGCTGAAGTTGGTTTGTGTTATAATAAAAAAGATAGAGCTGATATAATGTTAAAATGGTACGTTGACTCTGATTATATAGGATTTTTTGACACAATGAAGTCTACTTCGAGTTATCTGTTTATTATGCTTGGAGAAGTGGTTGGTTGGAAGTCTTGAATATAAAAAGTCATTGTTTTTTCATTTACGGAAGCCAAATATATTACTACTACGGAAGCCATGCAGGAAGATTGACTGAAGGGATTATTGAGTGAGATCACTAGTATAGAGTAATATGCTATTATATTCAATGATAATAATAGTGTTCTTCATTTGATAAATAATTTGAAGTTCCATGAGATAACTAAAAACTTAGATATTAATTTGTACTTTATTTGAGACGTGGTGGAAATAGAGCGTGTGAAGGTGGCTAAGATTGATAGCGAGAAAAATCTTTCGGATTCTCTAACAAAGGTATTATTAGTTTCAAAGTACACAAAACGCGTAAGAATTGTACAAGTCTAAGATTCAGGTGATTTGGTCTCTAAAGAGTGTAACATTGGGTGAAACTAGTGCTGGATTTACTATAAGCCTATGTGGAGACTAGTTACTCTTTTGTATTTGAAACGTTGCATACTCAACTGTAGGTAAATTTATATTCGTGGATAGATCCCAAATAATGGTCATAATGTGAAAGAGTTAGCAAATATATATTTGGAACATTTATTAAAATATCCACTAAAAATTAACAATTTACGTGCTCGAATAGGAACATATCAGCAAAGGTTTTACATGCTAGAACAGAAACAGAATGTCTCGAGTTTACACACGGGAATGGAAAAACATAATTGAAACACGTTGGAATGGGAAAACAACGACTAAAGATATACACAATAGAATAAAATCATAATAGCTAGGGTTTATGCACTGGAATGGAAACACAACAATATTAAAACACGCTGAAATGAAAACATAATAACAATGATATATTTTTATATAATTTAGAAGCTCATACATAAATATTTTCACTCTAAAACTATCAATCTTTTGTATCACTGGGTAAAGTTTGTACCGTCAAAACGGTCTAGTCAAACCAGATCTTGGTTCATCACTTTATGATCCTCAATGTCGTGTATGTTTCCATTCTAGAAAATAATATTTTAAATTGTTAAAATGGAGAATAAACGACAAACGTATGGTAAAGCTTTAATCTTTAGAAAGAAAACGGTAATTCGAAACTTGAATGGAAAGTTTTTCTAAATAGTTGGAGATTTAAGACATGAATATACTTATTTTTATCATATTATTGCTTAACACCATTATGAAATATTCCGGCTAAAAATCATTATTATTCCCCCATGTTTCACGTTTGTATCAAACTAGTCTCCTATGTTCACTTTTGTCTCCCAATGGTCCCCTGTGTTTTAGAAATTTGAATACTAAGAAGTTGATATGTTGCAACCTAAATATCAAATTTTTGTCTCAGTATTGGTCACCTCAAAAATTCAAACTCTAATTCGAGAAACACAAGTCTTCCTCATAAATATCTATTTCGAGAACCACATTTTACATATTTTGGGGGACAAATAGTGAGACATAACATTAGTGTTTGGGCTGTCACATGTTAGCTTCTTAAGACTCACATGCGCGATGGACTAATAATACAAATTTCTAAAGCATAAGGGTTCAGTAGCTGATAAAAATAAACACAGATGAATAGTTTGATACAAACCGAAATATGGAAGGCTAATGATGATTTTTAGCCTAATCTTCTCGATGACATAACAAACTTCATAAACAAAAAAATTAATAATTAAAGGTTTAAATCGATATACTATTAAGTAAATTTGAGAGATTTAAATAGATCTAAAGAATTTTAGATAGTGTGTATTCATATTTAAGCCTAATAGTTTATTTAAAGATTTAACAAAATTTTAAAAAGAAAATTAAAAAGTATTTGATTGAAAATACATTTTTTCAAAGACAAGTTTATCTATCCTTGTCATGTGGACGAATAGATATTTGTGTACCTATTTTTCCAACAATTTTAATATGCCAAAAGTTTTGATGAAGAAGGGCCAATAGTCTTCCAACCTTTCAGATTTTTGGACTTTTTATTTTCAACTTTTTTGAGCTTAATAACTTTTTTCTTTTTTCTTGTGTGCATGGGAGCTTGGTAGGCTATCAGTAGTTTCTCTTGTTGGGGACTGAGAATCAGGGAAATGTTTGTATGTATTGTTATTGTTGGTGAATAACAAGCCTCTGTCGATCGAATGAAGTGCTTCTATGATCTCAGGATGGTGCAGTACACAAACTGGGATGAAGGAAGGTTAGAAATTTCTCTTCAGTTTTCTGTTGAATCTGATTATTCTTGAGGAATGATATTAATATCGTCTTTGCTGATGGTAATAGATTTAAGTTTTGGTTCTTGGTTTTGAATTTAGTCTAATTCCATGTTGATATTGGGAGAAGATTAGTCATTAATTGATTTCCGTTGTGCATTGTACGCTTTCTTGCAGTCAGAATGTTGGTGTCCAATGTGCTTACAAAGACTGTAGTAATTAGGGAGATAATCATAGACATCATCAATCCATAATTTCTTAGGTAAGGATTTTGAAATATCTACTTCAGCCTAAGCTCTACAACAGTTGTGCCTAGCCCTGTTAATAATATGAGCCCATATGCTTAAATGATAGCCAATTCTTTTATAAATTTTAGAGATAGTCGCTTCGTTAAACATAAATTCATGGAGATTGAGAAGAGTAACTCATATTTGGTTATGGGATTTTTTTATATTAGTTCTAAAACGTGGAGTCCATTTAAGGATTCACATTGTTTTGTTACCAACGACCCAGACGTTTCGCCTCCATAGCCTTTTCATGTCTTCTTTGAGATTAACTCAATAAATAAATGTATGAAATCCTAGTTTTTGATACTATAGTTGCCTGCAAATCTGAATTTATCATGAAAGTTTTTAACAGTTTCAAGATTTGGTTTCCCAGTCCCAAACTTTCCTATAACTGTATGTTTCGTGATGCCCATTAGTCTTTCTTTGTGTTTTCTTTGAAAGTTGATAACATTATGATCATATTTCTTGATGTAGGTAACCTTTTTGTGAAGAATTTCATGGTTTTTGGATTTTAGAATATCAACGAAGAGTCTGCTGGGATTTTGAAACTGCATCTTATTAGATAGCTCATGATTTTTGTATTTGCTTGCTCAAACATTGGATTATTGTGAATAATTTGTTCGTAACTAGAATCTTATTGATAAATGTTATTTTTTTCCACGATTGAGAATTATGTTTCAAGAATAAAAAAATCTTTAAAACATATTAAGATGAGTCCATAAATGAATATTCCAATCTCACCTTATTCCAACACACCAGAATAATCAACATAAGACTTGATGCGCTCAGAGATTATTTAGTGAGGCTTAGAAACGAAGATGTTCGTATGAAGGGGTCTGACTAGAGAAAATTCGTATGACGTAACTGTGAATAGTGAATTGCTAGAAATGGAAAAGACAAAAGGAATAAGTGTAGTAATTATTACTCAATCATTGGCCCTTTTCCCAAAAGGGAATGTCCTTTATATAGGAAAAGGGGTAGAGGGTGAAATTACATGTTTACCATTATGAGAATGGATTTTTTACCCCACTACTTTACTATTTAGAAACAAGTTCTAGGGGACTATCATTCAAGTCCCTCATTTCTTATGTGTGCTTTACTTTGGGCCTTAGCCATTAAATACATTGGCCTTAACATTATTAGTAGGCTAAATTACATGCTAAACACCTATATTTTCCTTCCCTTATCAGTAGCCCCCCAGTCCAGGTGCAGTTCTGTGGACGTGGACTTAAATTGCAACTTGCCTCTGTTCGGATCGGACCGAAAGCTACCTTGCTCGGGCATTTTATTTTTTAGCGAACTTTACTGAGGTTGGATCTCATCATGGTCGGATCTTGTATTCCTTGGTGATGTTCTAACTCGGATCAGACTCTGTCTTGCTGACCTCACCTTTTGGTCAGGCTGATGTCACCTAAATAATCATTTAATATCAGACACGCGTGCTTGGTTTCACTGCTATCGAGTTAAAAACTTTCTTTAGGCGGCGCAACTGTGATGACACGTGTCATGATGCCGTTATGCTCCAACTATTCACCTTCTGCTCCCTTTGCCTATATAAGAACTAATTTCTCTCTTATCAAAGGTTTTTGATTTCCTTCACACAAATTTCGTTCTAGAGAGAGAAGCTGTGCCAAACAAACACTTTGAGTTTGCATTTTCATGCCTGAAGAGTCTCGTTATATTGAAAAGTATAAACTTTCCTCAGAACCTATAGCTACTCCTACTGACCCTTCCCCTCAGAACCTATAGCTGACCCTTCCACTCATCCAGGTAAAACTTCCCTGGTAAAAAAAAGAAGAAGAAAAAGACACGTTCGACGGGCCTGCCCTCGAATGTGGAAGATTTCCTGAGCGATCATCTTCGCATCCTCGAATCCAAACACCTCTTAGCTTTATATAAAGTGAAGTACAAGTATTTCCACCCAACCGAGGAGGTCACACTAAGGGACCTATGGGGTATCCATACCAATATTACAAGCTGATTCCCTACTGTCGGAGAGACTCCTTTGTCGGTCCACCCTAATGAGTTGGTGTTTTACACAGAGTTGATGAACTGGGGTCTTCGACTGCCCCTTGAACTTCTTCTTGCCGATTACTTTCAATTGGTCAACCTTTGTCTTTCTCAAGTTGGGGCCAACATGTGGTACGCCCTAATGGCTTGCATCACGGCGTCACGTCTCTCCGGACATGCTTTTACCATGGAGCAACTTGTCGCTGTTTCTAGAGTAGCTAAGAACTCTCACTAACCCTTTTACTCACTCGGTTTTGCTAGAAACCTTAAAGTGATAAAAGATTTTTTAGAGGCTGACAAAAAGTGGAAACAACAATTTCTGTTCATCTCCGGGTTGTGGGAGACCGGGGTCGAAAATTCCGAGGACCTTCCTCATCGACTTACCCTGCAGTGGACTGGATGAGGTAAGTATTCTTATCTAAATAGTTTCCGACCCGCTACCTTTGGTAAATTCTGACTATTTGGTTTTTCAGCTATGAAAGGAATCGCCAAGTCTTTTAAGCGTCATGCTAAATCCGGTAAAGCTATTTTTGAGAAACTGAGCCTCTAGACCACAAGTTCCATCAAAGCTTTATGCCAATGAAATTTGCTAAGAGCAACCTGTGGCGATTCGACCTTAGCGAAAAGAAGACTCCCTCGGAGCTTATGGTGACTCATCCAGGTGATGACGTCCTTGCAAGGTTGGAACGTTTGGATAACGCAGTCTATCTTCCTACTCAGGCTCGAGCTCCGAGTCATCAAGATGCGGACGAACCCAAGGAATGTGCAGAAGCAGATACTGAGGATGATGCTGAGTCCGATGACGATGCACCCGACACTCAGAGTGATCTCCAAGACAGGGTGCAGGTCAGTCCTCCTTCAGGAACTCTGGGTGATCACGATGATGCCCAAGTAAGCTTGCCTCCGGGTGTGATGCCATCAGATCCTCAACCACCAGCCCCCTTGATCCTCAGGTATTTTCTCCCTCCTCTCAACCTGACAACCAAACAGATGATGCTGATAACCGGGTTGAGGTTAGGCCTCAAGGTCGTGCTGGTGCCACCCGACCACAAAAGTTTACAACTGAGGAGAAGAAGAAAAAGATTGCTGAGAGTGGGGGGGGGGGGGGGAGAGTGACAACACCAATCCTCCGAGTCAGCCACCATCTCGAAAACTTGTGATTATCGATTCCGACTATGGTGGAGAGTTTGTTTCCACCCGGGGAGAGGTCAAGAAGGTGGTTCTGATGTAGAAGGGTATTGTTCTATGGACTCTCCTTACTTTGACGTTTATGGCAATGAATACATAACGAACGAGCTAAATAAGCTACTGCATGCTGCTGCTCTACTCGAACACAAGGCAAATCGGAAGGATCGCTATAAATAAGAAGTTATTGCGAGGAGGGCAGAAGTAAGTGCTTTAGAATAAGAGGTTTCTGAGTTAAAAAGAAAAATAAATGACTTGACCGATCAAGTGGTTGAACAAACCGAGATATCTTCTAAGGTAGAAGGCTTAGTTGCTGAGTGCGGCAATCTGAAAAAAGAAGTCAAGGAGCTAAAAAAAGAGTTAGCCAAAACATCGGAAGTTACCGCCAAGGTACAGTCCCTATCTTCCGAGTCCGAAGAGCTGAAGAAAAGAGTCAAAGATCTATCAGATGAATTGACTAAGGAGAAAAAGACCTCCGATGAGCGTTTGACTACTATTACTTCCCTTGAGGCTGAGCTTTCCGAAGAGAAAACAAGGTTTGACGATGAAATGGAGAAGTTTATCACTAAATATGCCGAGCGTGATACTACCGTTGATGTTCTTCTCGAAGGTTATTGCAAAATCAAGGTGTACTTCGAGAATTGTGTTCAAGACCTTGAAAAACTAACTGCAGCCCATGAGAGTTTGAAGACAAACTTCGAGGCTAAGAAGAAGGAAAGTCTCGATGAGTATGCTGCTAATGTTGTTGTTCGTCTGGAGGAACGAGATGCCAAACTAAGATCAGCCATGGTAATGGAAATGCATGAGAAATTCCCAGACTTACACCTTGGCAGCCTCTGGACCCGAGTCATCGAACATCATCGTCCCCCTGGGGTATCTATGGAAGACCCTGAATCTAGTGAAAACTCGGATTCTCCTGCCGGTAGCAAAGGAAATTCAGCTTCCGAGTAGGCATAGCCTGCGTTGGGTAGTCTTTATCTTGTTAACTTTTGTTGTATGATTGCTGTGACAAAAAACCTTTAGTGTAATACTTTCTTTTTGTTATTAGAACTTCTAGTGATGCTTTATTAACATGGTATTTTATTCATACTTTTCTTACTTTGATTTAATTGTTGAGTTTAAATATTCTTGAGATGTGTTTTGAGTTCAAAAAGATAAACTTTCTGGTCCAAACTTCTTTGGAGTGTGTTTTGAGTCCAAAAAGATGAACTTACTTGTCCAAACTTCTTTTGAGTGTGTTTTGAGTCTAAAAAGATGAACTTGCTTGTCCAAAATTCTTTGGAGTGTGTTTTGAGTCCAAAAAGATGGACTTACTCATGTTTTTAAAGAATGCACTAAAATTTGATATTAAGCCGGCTATTTAGGGCCCTCATTAAAACCTTCATGCGCCACCAGGGTAGGAAAAAGTAAGTCACCGGAACGTACATAAATTGTTAAAGAAAATATTTACACATCACTCAATCAAACTAAATAAGCCATTAGATAATCAATGTTCCATGGGTGGGGAAGATCCTTTCCTTCTTTATCCCTCAATTTGTACGTCCCCGGTTTCAAGTTCCTTGTGATTGTGTATGGCCCTTCCCAATTTGGGGCGAGTTTCTCGAGTCTCCTGTCTTTAGTGTGCATGAAGACTTTTCTTAGTACCTTGTCCCCAACTTCGAACTCTCTTCTTCTGACCTTCGACGAATAACGACTTCTCATCAACGTCTGATAGTGCAAGGAATTTAGTTGAGCTTTTCTTCTATTTTCTTTTATCAAATCGAGTTCTGTGCGTTTTCCTTTATCATTCCCCTCCTTGGAATATTCACTTAATCGGAAATATGGGAACATGGTTTCCGATGGCACTACTGCGTCCATTCCGTATACAAGCGCGAAGGGCGATTCATGTGTTGTTGTCCGAGGAGTGGTCCTGTATGCCCATAACACTTCTTGTAAGTAGTCTGGCCATTTCCCTGCTTTGCCCTCTAAATTATTTCTTAGGCTGTCTAAGATCGTTCGATTGGTTACTTCAACTTGACCATTCGCTTGGGGGTGGAACGATGTCGAAAAACATTGTTGTATTCCCTTGGAAGCGCAAAAAGCTCTCATTTCACTGTTATCAAATTGGGGGCCGTTATCCATCGTAATCACCCTGGGTATGCCAAAACGACAACAACTGTTAGAAATGATAAATTTGATTACATCTTTTTCCCTCGTTCCTGCTAATGGTTCTGCTTCCACCACTTGGAAAAATAATCCATAGCAATGATAATCGTTTGACGTCCCCCTGAAGTCATAGGAAGTGGTCCGATCAGATCTATCCCCCATCGGTCAAAAGGGAGAGATTCCGATATTGATTCTAAAGGTACCCCAAGTGGGTGGATCGAATTCGCAAATCGTTGACAAGTGTCACATTTCTGCACTGGCTCTTTGGCGCCCGCCGAGAGGGTAGGCCAATAGTATCCTGCCATAAAAACTCTTCATATCAGTGTCTTGTATCCATAATGAGCAGAGCCTTCCCCATCATGTAACTCGGAGAGTATCAGCTACGACTCATCCTTCCCTAAACAACGAAGTAAGGGTCGACTAAAAGATCGTTTATACAGGACATCTCCGAGGATCATGTATCCTTAGGCTTTGAAGCGTATTATCTTGGCTCTGAATTTGTCAACAGGTAGCATGTCATGGACTAGAAAATCTTGTATTTTGCTTCTCCAGTCTTTCGTTAAAGTCGTGGATATCTGGAATGCTTCGATGCTATCTTCCCTTGCTTCGGATCCCTTGACTATAAACGGATTGTCTTGAGTCACTATCCACGGGTACCCCTCCGAGTAAGATGCCTTGGCCAATGAATCAACTACTGAGTTTTCTGCCCTGTGGACATGCTCAAATCGGATGTCTTCAAACTCTAAAGACAACTCTTTCAACACTCCCAGATACTTTACTAAATGATCATTTCTTGCCTCTGAACGTCCGAGGGCATGGTTCACTAGGAGTAGAGAATCACTGATCAATTTATCCCGTTTGGACCCACTAATCTTTGCTAGTCGCAATACGGACATGGCTGCTTCATACTCTGCCTCATTGTTTGATGCTTGGAAACCGAGTCGAATTGCCTGATACATTGCGATGCCATCCAGTGACGTTAATTGCACACCTGCTCCACATCCCAATGAGCTAGAACCCCCACCGGTTTGGACTAGCCACTCAGAGTCGTATTTTTTTCTTCCATGTCCACAATGTCTCTGTCCGAATGAAATTCTACCAAAACATCTGCCAGCGCCTGCACTTTGATTGTTGTTTGTGGCTCGAACTCAATGTCGAAATCCCCCAGTTTTACCGACCACTTGGTCATCCTTCCAGATACATCGGGTATTTGTAGCATACTTTTCAAAGGAAAAGATGTTCGCACCACTATTGTATGAGCTTGAAAGTATGGCCTCATTTTTCGAGCCGATGTTACTAGGGCGAGGGCTAGCTTTTCCAACTTAAGGTATCTTTTCTCTGCATCTAGGAGGCTTTTGCTTACATAATAAACTGGTTTAGGAAGGCCTGCTTCTTCTTGGACTAAAACCAAGCCGACTGCACAGTTGGGCACTGCCAAGTATAGAAATAGTTTTCCCCCCGGAATCGGCTTTGTGAGTATCTCCGGGGACGAAAGATGTTGCTTGATTTGATTGAACGCTTCGGAACATTCTTGAGTCCAGTCGAACTGGTTTGCTTACCTCAACACCTGGAAGAAAGGAGCACACTTCTCCGACGATCTGGATATGAATCTGTTTAAAGTGGCCAACCTTCCAGTTAGAATTTGTACTTCCTTGATGGTTCTAGGTGGAACCATAGTACATAGGGTGTTTAACTGTAGAGGGTCTGCTTCGATGCCCTGCTCACTGACTATGTAACCTAAAAAATTTCCAGATCTTACTCCAAATGTGCACTTTTCTGGGTTCAACTTAAGATTTATTTTAGCCAGATTAACAAAAGTTTCTTCTAGGTCAGCCAGGTGATCTTTATCTCTTAAGCTTTTG
Source organism: Limnanthes douglasii subsp. nivea (assembly GCA_036936605.1). Lineage (NCBI taxonomy): Eukaryota > Viridiplantae > Streptophyta > Magnoliopsida > Brassicales > Limnanthaceae > Limnanthes > Limnanthes douglasii. Next base: position 34,762,445 of record JAUPFV010000001.1, read on the forward strand.
ACTAACATATCGTCAATATAAACTTCCACGTTTCTACCAATTTGACTTTCGAATGCCTTGTTCACTAGCCGATGGTACGTCGCCCCCGCATTTTTTAGTCCGAATGGAATAACTCGGTAGTAATATAGACCTATTCTAGTTATGAAAGTCGTGCTCTCCTGATCCCTTGGATCCATCCGGATTTGATTGTAACCAGCATATGCATCCATAAACGACAGTAAACGATTTCCGGACGTTGAATCTACAAGCTGATCTATTCGCGGGACCGAGAAAAGATCCTTAGGGCAGGCCCTATTTAAATCAGTGAAGTCTACACACATCCGCCATCCGCCATTTTTATTTTTTACCAAGACCGGGTTAGCGGTCCATAACGGATATTGTGATTCGCGGATGTGGCCAACTTTCGTTAAACGATCTACCTCTGTCATTATTGCTTCGGTTTTTTCTTGGGAAAAAGATCTTCGCTTCGAAATGATTGGGCGCACGCTGTTCCGAATAGCTAATCTGTGACAAATGACCTCTTCCGGCACTCCTGTAACATCCTCTATACACCACGCAAACAAATTTAATTTGGTCGAAAGAAATATGAGTATGCTTTCTTTTACCTCAGGCGATAACCTTGTTCCTATCTTGAGACTCTTCCCAGGGACAAACACATGATCTTCAAAACCTTCATCGGGGACCATGAATCCAGGGGACTCCCTCGGATCATCAACATGATCGGAATCCGAAGGAGGCCCCTCTGACTGCTATTCTTTTTTGCATCCGACCTCCATCAACTGCTTAGGGGCCAACACTGCCTTGTAGCACTCTCTCGCCATTTTCTGACTTGATCTTACAGTTCTGATGTTACTTCACACTATGTATTTCAAGCATTGGTGGATCATGAATGGTACAACGTGCATTTTAGACAGCCAGGATCTTCCAAAGATGGCATTGTACGATGTGGGTGCATCCACTACAATGAACAATACTGTCACTATTTTCTTGAATGGTCCCCTGCCTAGCTCCACCATGCCTTCGAATTCTCCGACGACATTCGCGGTCGCACCGATGAACCCTACATCGTACTGTCCGACCGTTGGATAGTTGGAGGATTGGTTATCTTATTATAGGTGGTCATGAACATGATATTGGCGGAACTGCCCGTGTCAATCATAATCTTTCTTATTTTATTTCCGGCTATCTCCGCTCCGATCACCACGACATCTTCATGTGGGCCAAAAATCTCCCTCATGTCGTCATCCTTGAAACAAATGATTGGTGGCGGGTTCCCATAAAGGTGTGATGAGGCTCCCGCTTCCAACTGTGTTGCTAGGCTAACGATGTGTCTCTTCCTTGAGTAGTTTGATATTCCTGCCACTGTATCTCCTCCAAAAAAGGTTAGCGATTCAAAGAATGAACATAAGTCACTGACTTTCCCTCGAGGGATCATTTCCTCTACCATGTTTACGCTATTCCTGCCCGGCTTTGGATCAAGATACTCTGTTGTCACATCAAAAGAATCTAGAAATTCTTCTTCGATCGCATCAGAAATCATCATGGTACCATCTTGTCTTGGAGTAACTTCTTGTTTAGGCACCACTGCGCTATTCTTTTTGAAAAAGTCAACTAGCTTTAGTTCTCTATCAAATATTGAACTTCTTTCTTTAAAGCCACACAATCCTTAGTGTAATGTCCGATGTCCTCATGGAACTGACAATATTTGTTCTTCCCGTGCTCCCTCGGGATCTGCAATGGAAAAGGCTTGCGGAAGTGTACATTCAACCGTGCCTTTTCAAAAATAGTGGAGACACACTCAGTCAACTCAGCATAGTGAGCCGGTCGGACCCACCTATTCGAAGCCGGTCTGACATATTGTTGAACTGCTTGACCAACCTGTTGATACTGTTGGTTCTGATTCCGCTGAGGGGTTTAATTCGTTGCTTGAATTGTTGGAGCGCGTGCTCGGATTGTCGCGACCGGTTGGGTAGCCTGTGGTCGGAAATCCACTATCCTCGTACTAGCTCTGGCTAAGTTCGGATCCTGATAGCACTGAGACATTGATTCGATCTCTGAGGCCCTGGTTTCCTCAACTAGAATTCTTTTTTTTATCTGATCCAGCAAAGCTCCAAACGTCATCATTTGTGTTTCTGCAGCATTATCCTTCATTACCCCCGGAAGAAGACCCATTCGGAAGGCAGCACAGCTACTTTGTCCTCGCAGTAGTCCATGCTCGTCTTGACTTGGATAAATCGCTTAGTGTACTCTTTCAAAATCTCTCCAATCTTTTGTCGACAATATTTGATGGTGTTTCCATTAGCACAAAACTTCTTGCTTCTAACGAAATGCTGTCGGAACATGCTCCAGAACATATCAAAATTCTTTATACACCCTTGCAGTAGTCTGTTGTACCAAGTAGAAGCAACGTTTTTTGAACGTCTGAGAGAAAGCTCTACACAGCAACTTATCGTTGTCATCATAGTTGATCATGAAGTTCTTGAACTGTTTGATATGGTTGTCGGGATCCTGAGTTCCATCGAACGTCTCTAGCTTAGAGATATTGAACCATTTAGGAAGGTGTCCATAAAGAATTTTCGGGGAGAGAGGTGACGACCTCCAATTATGCCCGACCTTGTATGTGCTCCCCCCCGGACCGTCATTTGTGGCTGGGTATAAACTCTCTTCGGTTGGAGAAGTAAAATGGTTACTGACTCTAAAATCTTGTTGATAGCTGTCAGACTGAGTATGCCTCAGAGTAGTGGCAGGGTCCTCGGGGTGTATTTTTATTTTACCAACATCGTCTTTCCTCCTCGAATCACTCATTTTCCTGCTGGTCCGATGAGAGTGCTTATGCTTCCTCAGATCTTTGTGCTTTCGATCCATCTTATACCTTGAGTCAGTCTCCGAAAACGAAGAATTATCGGAACTCCACGAAGTATATTCGCTCGACTCGGATGGCTGATATTTTTGCTCGGATCTAGTGCGTCTTTTGGAATGCCGATGGCCCTTCCGGCATCAGATTTCTTTAGGTACAGCAGTATTTTGGGTGTGCTCGGCCTCGACTATTTCTTGTCGGACCTCTGATCTGACCCTTCTCGTGCTCGCCACCATAGCATCCCTTTCAACATTTAGTCTCTCGATGTCTTCTAATAACTCTTTTCGTTTGGCTACCAAAACTGATTCTTCTAAAAGTTCCTCTGCACGGCGATCCGGAGAATTGCCCTCGATCGTAACATATTCCTCCATCAAATGATCTCCAGACTCAACACCAACTAAGTTTTTGGTCGGGTTAGCCTCAATCTCTCAACGCATTTCTGTATCCATGTTTTTTTTGTTTTTTGTTTTTCATTTTTAAGGTTTTAGAAAATTAATTCTGGGTACCAAACGTTCCCACAGACGGCGCCAATGATGCGCTCATAGATTATTTAGTAAGGCTTAGAAACAAAGATGTTCGTATGAAGGGGTCAGACTAGAGAAAATTCGTATGACGTAACTGTGAATAGTGAATTGCTAGAAATGGAAAAGACAAAAAGAGTAAGTGTAGTAATTATTACTCAATCATTAACCCTTTTCCCAAAAGGGAATATCCTTTATATAGGAAAAGGGGTAAAAGGTGAAATTACATGTTTACTTGAGAATGGATTTCTTATCCCACTACTTTACTATTTACAAACAAGTTCTAGGTAACTATCATTCAAGTCCCTCATTTCTTATGTGTGCTTTACTTTGGACCTTAGCCACTAAATACATTGACCTTAACCTTATTAGTAGACTAAATTACATGCCAAACACCTATATTTTCCTTCCCTTATCAAGACTGAGTCACAATTCTTGGCACGTGCCATAATTTTGCTTAAAAATAAGCTATGTTCTTATGGTGGAAAAATAATGCTTCTTAAAATAAATAGTTAAAAAGATCCGCCGTGCATTAAAATGGAGAACTATTAATATTCTTGTTTATTCTCAAATTAGGCTAGATTGACTATAACTAGTGTAGTTTCTCTTCTTATTAATATATTTGCATAAGTGGTCTCCAATATTTGGTGAACACGTGTATTGTTTGTTTCCTAATTGAAAATGGAGTAGCTATCAATATCTCAATTTTTTATTAACGTTGTACTGTTTTAACATAAAAAACTAATCTATCATCTTGTTTTTTCAACGCTCACGTCATTTAAGTAATTAATTAGAAATTAAAATAACAATAGACATTAAACTAATAATATAAATTTAAAACACGCAAAAAAGTTATTTTCAAAAGAAACGAAAGAGAAAAAGACTTTTGGAAATATATAAACGTTAATAATTGAACAAGCTATCTTGCCTACTTCGAAATAGAAGTTTTACTAACTTTACTTAAAAAAATCATTCCGTCAATTTCTTTAAAACTTGAAAAAGTTAATAATTTTTCGTTTTTAATATTTCAAAAAATGTCTTTCTAAAATGCTTTTTAATAAATTTTAAGTTGGTTCTTTAGTTTCAAAATATATTTATACAAAATCATAACGGTTTTAAAATTTGGTTCTTCCAATAGAATCCCAATTTTTTTTTAAAAAAACTTTGATTATAATATATTTTTGTACAAATAAAAATAAAAACAATATTTTTTATTCTTTAAAATTTAATAAATATTATAAAATTTAAAATTAAATTTATCAATAAAAGGTTAGTTGATTACAAATTATAATTGATATTGATTTTTAAACTATTAAAGTATATAAAATCATAGAAATGAATTAGATTATGGTAAATTAGTTTTTCTAGTACCTAATGCTTTTTTTTCCAACCAAAAAAGAAAATATCTAAAACTACCTTTTTCCAACTTTCAAAGTTCAATAAACAAAATATACAGTAAAAGAAAAGCAAAAAGCAAAAACCGATTGACATGACATAGCCATGTGCTTGTCTTTAGTCACTGAGATTTTATATTGATCGGACAGTTCAACATCAAACAGCCAAACAGGTACTAGAAAAACTATGAAAATCAGACGAAGTTAAAGACGAGTTTATAGAATCTTAAAAAGTTAAAACCCTTAAAAATGAAGATATCTCTAACCAGTGCAGATATTCCTTCAAAGATGGATCACTTGGGCTGAGTGCAGTAAAAGGTTTGTGATTGTGCTATCGGTACGAAACCATTAGGTATTTGCCTAGATGATGAGTGGTTTGGGATCTTTTATACAAGCATATTACATCCCTTAAAAAAGTTTCTTACAACAATTTGACCAGTCGTTTCAATGAAGCTCAGGAAAATTAAAACAAGGGTAAGTACCCGATTTTTGGCATATTAAAATTGTTGGAAAAATGGGTACACAAAAATCTATTCGTCCACATGACAAATATAGATAAACATGTGTTTGAAAAAACGTATCTTTTAATCAAATAATTTTTAAATAATTTTTTAAAATTTTGTTAAATCTTTAAATAAACTATGAGGCTTAAATATGAATACACACTATCTAACATACTTAATAGTATATCAATTTAAACTTTTAATTATTAATTTTTTGTTTATGAAGTTTTGGGGTTTGTTATGTCATCGAAAATATTAGGCTAAAAATCATCATTAGTCTCCCATATTTCGGTTTGTATCAAACTATTCATCTACGTTTATTTTTATCAGCTACTGAACCCCTATGTTTTAGAAATTTGTATTATTAGTCCATCGCACATGTGAGTCTTGAGAAGCTAACATGTGACAACCCAAACAATAATATTTTGTCTCACTATTGGTCCCCCAAAAATATGAAAAATGTGGTTCTCAAAATAGATATTTATGAGGAAGACTTGTGTTTCTCGAATTAGGGTTTTAATTTTTAGGGTGACCAATACTAAGACAAAAAGTTGATGTTTGGGCTGCAACATATCAACTTCTTAGTAATCAAATTTCTAAAACATAGGAGACCATTGGGAGACAAAAGTGAACATATAGGACTAGTTTGATACAAACGTGAACCATGAGGAGTAATAATGATTTTTAGCCAGAATATTTCATAATGGTGTTAAGCAATAATATCATAAAAATAAGTATATTCATGTCTTAAATCTCCAACTATTTAGAAAAACTTTCCATTCAAGTTTCGAATTACCGTTTTCTTTCTAAAGATTAAAGTTACGACATTGAGGATCATAAAATGATGAACCAAGATCTGGTTCGACTAGACCGTTTTGACGGTACAAACTTTACCAGTGATACAAAAGATTGATAGTTTTAGAGTGAAAATATTCATGCATCAGCTTCTAAATTATATAAAAATATATCATTGTTATTATGTTTTCCTTTCAGCGTGTTTTAATATTGTTGTGTTTCCATTCAAGTGCATAAAGCCTAGCTATTATGATTTTATTCTATTGTGTATATCTTTAGTCGTTGTTTTCCCATTCCAACGTGTTTCAATTATGTTTTTCCATTCCCGTGTGTAAACTCTAGGCATTCTGTTTTTGTTCTAGAATGTAAAACCTTTGATGCTATGTTCCTATTCTAGCACGTAAATTGTTAATTTTGAGTGGATACTCTAATAATTGTTCCAAATAAATATTTGCTAACTCTTTCACATTATGACCATCATTTGGGATCTATCCACGAATATAAATTTACCTACAGTTGAGTATGCAACGTTTCAAATACAAAAGAGTAACTAGTCTCCACCTAGGCTTATAGTAAATCCAGCACCAGTTTCATCCAATGTTACACTCTTTAGAGACCAAATCACCTGCATCTTAGACTTATAAAATTCTTACGCATACAATAAAATAAGGGTGTTGATTTCAATAAAATATTATCGGCGGTTGTGAAACTAACTTTTATTCGGTTTCGGTTATCAATTGTTACTATATAGAAGAGACAATTATATGTGGCATTCAAAAAGGTAAAAAAGGTCTAAAGGTCTAATGGATATGAATTTAAGTGATTTACTCTTGAATCTGTTAATTTTCTCTCTTTTTAACACATACAATTTTTTTATGTTTAGAAAACCCTACACCAAATTTAAGTTTGTACATTGGTAGTTTGTAAGACAGTTTACTTTTGTTTGTTATCAGAACCGGTTTTAGATCCATATACAAGTCGATTTTGGCCATCGAATCGGGTTGTAAGAGAAATAAAAATGCAAAGCTTTGTGATACTTCACAATGATAATAGTATATAAGAATATGTTATTTATGAAACTTAGTATATATACGTCCCAAAGCATAGTATAACTACATTTAATATGTTATTAATTTCATCTTAGGTGTTGGATGAGTAAAAATGTGACTAAAGAGGGAATGTTGGATCTAGTGTATGATGTGACTAGAGAGAAAAATGTACAGAGAAAAAGTAGAAAGAGAATGTATTTAATAATGTCCACCCACCTAGGAATAAAGGGATTCCCTTATATAGTGGGGAGGTGGCTCCCACTTATTTCCTTTGTGGTCCTTCCTTCTTTACAACTCAGTCTCTCACTTTTAATACTTTAAGAATATTCTCTTCTTACTAAGTAATAAATACATCAATGGGACAATTACATTTATTTCACTTAACAATTAATATTTCTAATCTTGAACTTGGTGATTTATCTCCTCATCAGTAGCCCCCCAGTCTTCAAGAGCTTGGGAGTGAAGACTTATAAATAGGCAAGAAAAGCATCTAGCGAATTGTTGTGTCAGTAACTGTGCCTCCATAAATGAAAATGCAACCGCTTTGGGTTTCGCTTCACCTTGCCGAGGTTGTTAGCCCGATTCTTTATAAAACGCTACGCCCGACCCATTCTTACTCCTCGCAATACTTAGGAGATTAAATCAATTCTGTCTCCGTTGGTTTGATCTTGGGCTATGACAACATTGGGCCCTGGTTGATGGGCCCATCTTGGGTCTAAAGGATCACCCAGCCCATCTGCGAAGTAGTCTGTCTTTCTTCTTGGCACTAGTGGACACGTGAGACTCGCTTGAGGAACACGCGAGTTCTGACGTCGTGGCACACCTATAAGTTAACTTGATGATTAGCTACTTATGTAGAAGCTGATGATGACTTCCACGTGTCGCTCCTGTACTTGAAGCGTGCCTGATTACACACCTCTCTAGGAGACTCTTCAACTTCCCGCGACTCTTTTCCTTTGAACTTCCCCATACATAAAACGGTTAAGGCACATGACTGCCTATAAATATCTTTCTCTCTTCAACCATTCTTTACTTCCTCAAAAAAATTCTAGAGAGAGAGTCTTTCTTAGCAGTTCTAGAGAGAGAAACTATTGTATTTATGAGAAAGATAGTCTCGAAGAAAAATCAGAAGCCTAAAGAGAAACAGAAGCCTGTGTTCCGGTTTATTGACTGGTCCAGCATTAGTGACAGAACTGAAGAGTATCGTGCCGCGGGATTGATTTGGGATTCCAATAAAAAGCCTTTTCGCCCGTTCCTCTTCCTCACGATCCTGTCCAACCAAACATGTGCCAGCAGAGACATTCCTCACGCCCGAACCACCTACCGTCCAGATCCTCGATCCCAAGCATAAGCGCTCCATTAAAGCCAAAAAGGTTGCTCGCTCTAAGATTTCAGAGGAAGCTGACCCAATAGATACCAAGGGGATACAGACTGCTGCTGACAACAACCCAGAGGTGGCCACATTGGCTGACCTAAAAGTCGGTCTCGCAGAGGAGCGCGATGCAGAAGAAGAAATTACCACCGCGGGTGAAGGGGCTGTCACTGTTGTTCCTCCCAAAGAACCTCTTCCTGCTGAGATAGATGCAGTGATGACGACCACCTATCATCGGTCTTTATGCAGAAACAACGTAATCACTTTGTATGAGGGCAAATATCTGTATTACACTCCTAAAGAGCAGCCCGAGTGCGTAAAGGTGAAATTTCCCGTTCTTAGGGAAACGCCATTAAATGTTAAGTCGTGGGAGATAATTATCTTTACCGAGCTCTTCAACAAGGGTCTCAGACTCCCTCTGGATCCTGAGATTACGAGATATTTTGAGGTTATTGGTATTTTCCCGTCCCAACTGACCCCCAATGCATGGTATACGCTTATGTCCTGCATCATGGCTTCTCGGTTGTCTGGCCGTGTTATGCCGATAAAAAAGTACGTCGCCATATCCGGGCTTTCTAAATCGCCAAAGTTACCTTTCTTCTACTCCTCTTTAGAGAATACCTAGAAGATTGTAAATGATTTTCTGGAAGGTGACAAATTGTGGAAACATCGTTTCGTTTTCATCAGCGGCTGCTGGGAAAATGGACGGCCCTATACCCGCAAGAACCCAAGGCGGTTGCTGCGCACATGGGTTCCTGATGGTAACATATATATTATTTTTTAAAATAAAATAAAATAAATAACCGAACCTTTGTTTCAGTTTGCAAGGAGTATATCCAAGGGCTGAAAAATGATTACTTTGAAGGTGCCAAGTTAACCTTCCAGGTAGCAAAGGACTATGCTCGGAAAAACTGGGGTCGAGCATCCCATAGATGCTTCAAGAATACTAATTTGATAATGAGTAACCTTTGGTGCTGCTCTGATGAACCCCTTACCATAGAATAGTTGCACCAACCACCCAGTTTAATGGACTTGGTGGCCAAAACTGACGCTCATGACGCGCATTTGTTCCTGTCAAAATGTAACAAGGCGCCGAGTAAGCGCTCAAAATCTAATGAGATTGTTGAGCAGGATAATAAAGGTGAGGTTGAGGGTGAGGCTGAAGGAAAAGAACCGGTAGTTGTCGCTGATGTTGAGAAGGTTAATTGTCCAGAAGAGGTGAAAAAGAAGCGAAAGAAGTCCGTGGCTGATGGAAACGAGGCCAAAAATCCAAAAATATCGAAAAAGAAGCTAGATGTAAAGTCAGGGACGGTTAAGACTATCCCGCTGCTTAGTGAAAATATCACTATTTCCTTATATAGTGGGGAGGCGACCCCCACTTATTTCCTTTGTGGTCCTTCATTCTTTACAACTTAGTCTCTCACTTTTAATACTTTAATAATATTCTCTTCTAACTAAGTAATAAATACATCAATGGGACAATTACATTTATTTCACTTAACAATTAATATTTCTAATCTTGAACTTGGTGATTTATCTCCTCATCAGTAGCCCCCCAGTCTTCAAGAGCTTGGGAGTGAAGACTTATAAATAGGCAAGAAAAGCATCTAGCGAATTGTTGTGTCAGTAACTGTGCCTCCATAAATGAAAATGCAACCGCTTTGGGTTTCGCTTCACCTTGCCGAGGTTGTTAGCCCGATTCTTTATAAAACGCTACGCCCGACCCATTCTTACTCCTCGCAATACTTAGGAGATTAAATCAATTCTGTCTCCGTTGGTTTGATCTTGGGCTATGACAACATTGGGCCCTGGTTGATGGGCCCATCTTGGGTCTAAAGGATCACCCAGCCCATCTGCGAAGTAGTCTGTCTTTCTTCTTGGCACTAGTGGACACGTGAGACTCGCTTGAGGAACACGCGAGTTCTGACGTCGTGGCACACCTATAAGTTAACTTGATGATTAGCTACTTATGTAGAAGCTGATGATGACTTCCACGTGTCGCTCCTGTACTTGAAGCGTGCCTGATTACACACCTCTCTAGGAGACTCTTCAACTTCCCGCGACTCTTTTCCTTTGAACTTCCCCATACATAAAACGGTTAAGGCACATGACTGCCTATAAATATCTTTCTCTCTTCAACCATTCTTTACTTCCTCAAAAAAATTCTAGAGAGAGAGTCTTTCTTAGCAGTTCTAGAGAGAGAAACTATTGTATTTATGAGAAAGATAGTCTCGAAGAAAAATCAGAAGCCTAAAGAGAAACAGAAGCCTGTGTTCCGGTTTATTGACTGGTCCAGCATTAGTGACAGAACTGAAGAGTATCGTGCCGCGGGATTGATTTGGGATTCCAATAAAAAGCCTTTTCGCCCGTTCCTCTTCCTCACGATCCTGTCCAACCAAACATGTGCCAGCAGAGACATTCCTCACGCCCGAACCACCTACCGTCCAGATCCTCGATCCCAAGCATAAGCGCTCCATTAAAGCCAAAAAGGTTGCTCGCTCTAAGATTTCAGAGGAAGCTGACCCAATAGATACCAAGGGGATACAGACTGCTGCTGACAACAACCCAGAGGTGGCCACATTGGCTGACCTAAAAGTCGGTCTCGCAGAGGAGCGCGATGCAGAAGAAGAAATTACCACCGCGGGTGAAGGGGCTGTCACTGTTGTTCCTCCCAAAGAACCTCTTCCTGCTGAGATAGATGCAGTGATGACGACCACCTATCATCGGTCTTTATGCAGAAACAACGTAATCACTTTGTATGAGGGCAAATATCTGTATTACACTCCTAAAGAGCAGCCCGAGTGCGTAAAGGTGAAATTTCCCGTTCTTAGGGAAACGCCATTAAATGTTAAGTCGTGGGAGATAATTATCTTTACCGAGCTCTTCAACTGGGGTCTCAGACTCCCTCTGGATCCTGAGATTACGAGATATTTTGAGGTTATTGGTATTTTCCCGTCCCAACTGACCCCCAATGCATGGTATACGCTTATGTCCTGCATCATGGCTTCTCGGTTGTCTGGCCGTGTTATGCCGATAAAAAAGTACGTCGCCATATCCGGGCTTTCTAAATCGCCAAAGTTACCTTTCTTCTACTCCTCTTTAGAGAATACCTAGAAGATTGTAAATGATTTTCTGGAAGGTGACAAATTGTGGAAACATCGTTTCGTTTTCATCAGCGGCTGCTGGGAAAATGGACGGCCCTATACCCGCAAGAACCCAAGGCGGTTGCTGCGCACATGGGTTCCTGATGGTAACATATATATTATTTTTTAAAATAAAATAAAATAAATAACCGAACCTTTGTTTCAGTTTGCAAGGAGTATATCCAAGGGCTGAAAAATGATTACTTTGAAGGTGCCAAGTTAACCTTCCAGGTAGCAAAGGACTATGCTCGGAAAAACTGGGGTCGAGCATCCCATAGATGCTTCAAGAATACTAATTTGATAATGAGTAACCTTTGGTGCTGCTCTGATGAACCCCTTACCATAGAATAGTTGCACCAACCACCCAGTTTAATGGACTTGGTGGCCAAAACTGACGCTCATGACGCGCATTTGTTCCTGTCAAAATGTAACAAGGCGCCGAGTAAGCGCTCAAAATCTAATGAGATTGTTGAGCAGGATAATAAAGGTGAGGTTGAGGGTGAGGCTGAAGGAAAAGAACCGGTAGTTGTCGCTGATGTTGAGAAGGTTAATTGTCCAGAAGAGGTGAAAAAGAAGCGAAAGAAGTCCGTGGCTGATGGAAACGAGGCCAAAAATCCAAAAATATCGAAAAAGAAGCTAGATGTAAAGTCAGGGACGGTTAAGACTATCCCGCTGCTTAGTGAAAATATCACTATTTCCTTATATAGTGGGGAGGCGACCCCCACTTATTTCCTTTGTGGTCCTTCATTCTTTACAACTTAGTCTCTCACTTTTAATACTTTAATAATATTCTCTTCTAACTAAGTAATAAATACATCAATGGGACAATTACATTTATTTCACTTAACAATTAATATTTTTAATCTTGAACTTGGTGATTTATCTTTTCATCAGTAGCCCCCAGTCTTCAAGAGCTTGGGAGTGAAGACTTGTAAACAGGCGAGAAAAGCCTCCGGCGAATTGTTGCGTCGGTAACTGTGCCTCTATGAATGAAAATGCAACCGCTTCAGGTTTTGCTTCACCTTGCCGAGGCTGTTAGCCCGATTCATTGTTACTCCTCGCGATACTTAGGAGATTAAATCAATTTTGTCTCTGTTGGTTTTGATGAGTCCGAATTCGAAGTGCTCCCCGGAAGGGCATCCCAAAGTAAATCTCTCCGTAAACCGGACAGGCTCCAAGAACTTAATTCGGACAGGACTTTTGAACCGGGTAGATGACTTCGAACACTGTAAGCCTAAGGCAGTTCGAACTATGACTAAAGTACTAAAAAACCTAAACACTATCTGACTAAGCTACCTGCACATCTGCTTAAAACTCATGAGTCTTTAAACATGACCCGTGTCCATTAAACTTGACCCGAAAGCCCATAAGGGCCCAAATATCACACTATAAATACCCAACCACCAGCATTAACTGTGGGTAAGAAAAATTAACTGCTGCCAAGCTGCTTAATTCTCTCTCCACATTAAAAACACTTTGAAACACCTTTAAACACTATCACACCACCGTGAAACACCCTCACGCCGCCTTAAAACTCCACTTGAAATTACCAGCCTACCCTCAGGAAACTTTTATCCACACCAGGTTTGATCTTGGGCTATGACAATATTGGGCCCTAATTGATGGGCTCATCTTGGGTCTAAAGGATCACTCGGCCCATCTGCAAAGTAGTCTGTCTTTATTCTTGGCACTAGTGGACACATGGGACTCGCTTGAGGAACACGCGAGTTCTGACGTCGTCGAACACCTATGAAGCTAACTTGATGATTAACTACTTCTCTGGGAGCTGATGATAACTTCCACGTGTCACTCCCTTACTCAAAGCGTGCCTGATCACACACCTCTCTAAGAGACTCTTCAACTTCTCGCGGCTCTTTTTCTTTGAACTTCCCATTTGGAGAAATAATCCACCGCAACTACTATCATCTGCCTTCCGCCAGATGCCATCGGTAATGGTACCACCAGATCGATTCCACATTGGTCAAAAGGGAGGCCTTTTGAAATTGATTCCAGGGAGACATCGGGCTATGTATTCCGTTTGCGAACCTTTGACAAGTATCACAAGTTTTCACTATACCCTTCACATCGGCTGTTAGGGTCGGCCAATAAAAACCTGCAAGGAAAAATCTCTTTATCAAAGCTTTAAAGCCGCAGTGAGCGACTTCTTCTCCATCGTGAAGCTCATACAAGATTATTTGTGATTCGTTCGTTCCCAGATATCTCAGTAAAGGTTTGCTAAGAGATTTCTTATAGAGCACATCTCCCAGGAGCACATACCCCCGTGCTTTGTTTTGCACTTTTCTTGCCGACATCCTACTTTCTGGTAATGAACCTTCTACTAAGAAGTTTATAATATCTCTTCTCCAGTCCGACAAGGCTATCGAAGATATATGGCAAGTGATTTCGGGTCGATTGTCGAGCTCTGTCCTCTTAATAATTGAAATATTTTCCCGAGTTTTTATCCACGGGTAGTTATTCAAGCAAGATCTGATGCAAGGGAGTCCACGATCATGCTTTCGGCCCTGGGAACGTGTTCGTAAGTTACTTAGAGGAAATGATGTTCTGACGACTATCGAATGAGCCTGGAAGTATGGTCGCATCTTTCGCACCGCGGTAACCAAGGCCAACGCCATCTTTTCAAGCTTCATATATCTTGTTTCTGCATCTAACAAACTTTTTCTCACAAAATAAACCGCTTTAGGGACTACCCTGACTTGCTGACCAAGGCTGCACTTACCGCATAATCAGAAACCGCTATATATAAAAACAAAATTTCTGCCTTTATAGGCTTTGTTAAAAGGTTCGGGGATGACAAGTAATTTTGTATCCCCACGAAAGCCTCGTCGCAAGCTAATGTCCAAGCAAAAGATTTTGCGTTTCTCAGAACCTGAAAAAATGGAGCACATTTGTCAGAGGAACGAGAGATAAACGATTTAACGCTGCCAAATGCCCGATCAATATCTGAACTTCTTTGACACTCCTCAGAGGTCCATGTTAGCCAAAGCCTGCAACTGGGTCGGGTCTGCTTCAATCCCTCTTTCACTGACCAACAAATCCAAAAACTTTCCCAAACGAATGCCAAAAGAGCATTTCTCTGGGTTTAATTTAAGGTTTATATCCCTTAGGCTGTCAAAGGTTTCTTTCAAGTCAGCAAGATGTTTATCGCCAGTCTCACTTTTGACGAGCATGTCGTCAATGTAGACTTCCACGTTTCTCCCGATCTGCCTCTCGAATGCATTGTTTACTAACCTCTGATACGTTGCACCTGCATTTTTCAGCCCGAAAGGCATGACCTTGTAACAATATAGCCCTCGCCCGGTTATGAAAGTCGTGCTTTCTTGGTCAGTCGGGTTTAATTTGATCTGGTTGTACCCCGTATACACATCCATGAAAGAAAGTAACTTGTTTCCTGACGTTGAATCAACCAGTTGATCGATTCTTGGCATCGGGAACGGATCCTTAGGGCATGCTCGGTTGAGGTCAGTAAAGTCCACGCACATCCTCCACTTACCATTTTTATTTTTGACCAGAACAGGGTTGGATGTCCATAATGGATATTTTGACTCCTTGATATTCCCGACGTTTAACATTCTTTCAACTTCCCGTAGAATAATATCTGCTTTTTTTTATGAGAAAGCCCGACGCTTCTGTGAAATGGGTCGGACGTTTTGGTTAACTACTACGCTGTGAATTATTAAGTTTTCGGAACCCCGGTCAAATCCTCCGAACACTAAGCGAATAAATGTAACATTTCCTTTAACAACGAAATCAACTTCTCCCGAAAGTCCGACATTAAGTTGGTGCCGAGCTTCAAAACTTTTCCTTCTGAAAACTAGTAATTCTCGCGATCTTCGTCGGTAGTCAGCAAGCTGGGGGCTTCTCGAGGATCATCTACCAGTAGTGACCCCAAAGGAAACCCCATTAATTGCTAGTCTCGTGCCTGTACTATTTTTTGGCCGCCCTTCGGTGCTAAAGCGGCTCGATAACATTCTCGGGCTGCTTTTGGACTACTTCTCACAACCCCTACATTGTTACCGACCACATATTTCAAACACTAATGAATTGTAGATGTCACCGCGTTCATTCGTGATAACCACGATCTGTCAAAAATCGCGTTATGTGATGCGGGCGCATCTACCACTACGAACAGAACCGTGACTTCCTTTTTGAACGGCCCACGACTGAGATGCACAATGCCTTTGAACTCGTCGATTACCACTGTCGTGGACCCTGTAAACCCCATAATAGTCCGATATGATCTCGAAATTACTGGAGGTCTCTTGAACTGAGCAAAGGTAGATGAGAAGATAATGTTCGCGGAACTTCCGGTGTCCACAAGTATGCGGCGAACTTCCTCTCTCACAATTGTCGCCCCAATTACGACAACGTCTTCATGAAGTCCTACAATATCCCTCATGTCGTTGTCGTCGAAATACATGATTGGTGATGGGCTCCTGCGCAAATGGAGAGATTTCTGAGACTCCAACTGAGTTGCCAGATTCACGATGTGCCATTTTCGGGAAGAATTGGTGATCCCTGCCATAGAATCACCTCAAAAGATTGTCAGAGACTCAAAAAAGTAACAGAGACTACTTACCTTCTTCCAACCCTCCATAACTTCTTCCTCGATGACCCCAGTAATATTTCGATTTACGTCGGGATCAAGGTATTCCACCGATACATCGAAAAGATCTGTCACCTCGGTTATGACCATCGTTGTTTCCGGTTTCTATACTGCCACTATTTCTTTTGACACCGCTCCTTGTTGTGCCCATTTCTTCACATACTCGAGCAACTTCCCATTTTCCACTAGCATCTGTATCTCCTTTTTCAAAGAGATACAATCCTTAGTGTCATGCCCTACGTCCTCATGGTATCTACAATATCGATTATTCTTGCTCTTCCGGGGGGGTGGGATGGGAAATGGTATTCGGTAGATTCCATTTTTTTTGTCTTTTCATAGATGGTTGACACACATTCAGTCAGGTCGGCAAAGTAAGCAGGTCGGATCCATTTGTTGGAAATAGGCCGGGTGACCACTTGGTTGTTCTGCTTAGCCTTCTGAACTTGAGTTGCTTGAGTTTTGACCGAGACTGACTGAGAAACTAGGGGAATCGTGTTAATTGGTTGAGGCTACGAGATATAACAAGATTGAGTATTCTGCTTTGTTACGACCGAGGCTTGCGTACTCTGTTGGATTTGTGGTGCCAATTCAGATGCCTCTGTCTCCTTTATTAATATCTTCCACCTGAGCTAGAAGGGCGGAAAATGTGAATGCTTGCTTTTTTGCCACTGCTTGTTTCATTGGTCCCGAAAGAAGTCCTAACCGATACCCTGTCAAGGCCACGTTTTCTTTGCAATGGTCTAGATCTGTTTTGGTGTCGATAAAACGTCTAGTGTAATCCCTGAGGCTCTCTCTCAAATTTTGCCTGCAGTTGACAATTGTGTCTCCATTTGCTCGAAAGCTTTTGCTTCCAACAAATTGTTGCCTAAATATCACCCAAAACATCCCGAAGTTTTTAATACATTCCCATGGCAACCTTTTGCACCATTTGGAGGCCCGATCCTTGAAAGACATCGAAAAAGCTCGGCACAAAAGCTTATCATCGTTTTCAAAACTTAACATAAAGTTCTTGAAAGCCTTCAAATGGTTATCTGGATCCTTTTTTCCGTCGTACTTTTCCAATTTGGAGATGTCAAATCTCTTCGGGAGATGTTCCGACAATGGCGATGCTCTCTAATTAAGTCCAAATCCGAAAGCGCCGCCCCCGAGGAATAAACTGGCTGTTAACCCTGTACCTGTGTGTTTGGCTTCCCGACGGTTGCCACTGAACTTGAGGTAACACTACCTGTTCCTCCCTACTTGCTGTCAACATTTCTTCTTTCTCGTGAGAGTTCAGTGTTCTTTTTTCGGTGCTGTCCTTCTTGAGTTTTGGCGAGTCGGAAAGCCTTACTCTATTGCGTCGGGATTTACTCTTCATGGTGAGTTTATTGCATCTGATTCTGCGTCAGGATTCTCTACCTAAGGACTCATCCGAAGTGAAATCAGTGGAATCGTCTCGGTCCTCTCTTGAAAAACGTTTGGTCCTTCTTTCTATTTCTCGATCTGGTTTAGGTTCCCGATGACCTCGTCCATGGGGATTGTTCTTGTTTCGATTCTCACCCGAGGAGTCTTCTCTGTCGGTGTCAATCATATGTTCTTTGCCTTTCCCTTCTTGGGTCCTCTTTTCATTCAAAGCTTTCTCTTTTTCAGCATTCAGTTTCGCGATATCTTCCAGTAGCTGTCTTCTCGTCATAATTAGAGTCGACCGCTTATCCCGACCCTATCCATAGTGGTCATGGTCGGGAACTCTTTCGCCCTCAGACAACGATCCAGCTCGGGTTACAACTCTCCCGATCCCGTCCCCAGCCATCTCATCGTTCATAATTTAGTTAAATCGTGATTTTGAGGAAAAAGATGCCCTTCAGGTATCAGTCTTTCCCACAGACGGCGCCAATGATGAGTAAAAATGTGACTAAAAAGGGAATCTTGGATCTAGTGTATGATGTGACTAGAGAGGAAAATATAGAGAGAGAAAGTAGAAAGAGAATGTATTTAATAATGTCCATCCACCCAGGAATAAAGGGGTTCCCTTATATAATGGGGAGGTGGCCCCCACTTATTTCCTTTGTGGTCCTTCCTTCTTTGCAACTTAGTCCCTCACTTTTAATACTTTAAGAATATTCTCTTCTAACTAAGTAATAAATACATCAATGGGACAATTACATTTATTTTACTTAATAATTAATATTTCTAATCTTGAACTTGGTGATTTATCTCCTCATCAGTGTTATTTTTGTAAATCAAGTTTTTTTTTATAAACTTATGGTATTTTAGGTTCAAAATTAGGAGTCATGTTTATATTTCCAAACCTAGATAACAAATGTCTTGTGAAAGTAGTATATTTCAATTATGAAATCTAGGAAACGCATATCTTGGGAAGATACACAACTTTATAACAGAATGTAAACAATGTTACACATGTGCCCTATGAATTCGCCAGATCTTAACAAACTCGTGGGTGTATTTCAATACATATCACTAGATTATGGCGAATTTGGAAATAAAATCGTCATTTTCTAGTGAATCTCACAGTTTATTTCATTATATTAGGTTGATAAAATTTCATATGTATATCACCACATACTTGGTGAATAAAATTCACTATATCGCCAAAGTCCTGTCAAATTATATTTTGTCATTCTAACCAATGATTTATTAGTTTTGTTATGATCTATTTGCTGTTTTATGTCATGATTGAAAAGGTTTTCTAAAATAATATACTTTATGACTATACTTGTGAAACATCGCTTAAAATACATGTGAAACCTTATATATATCATTTGTGAAGTGTGTACTATATATGTTGTAAAATATGATAAACTAACTACAAAACTTATACTTGCATATACTCGCAAAATTATACACATTTTTCCACATACTCGCCAAAGCCTTGACAAATTATTTTTGAAAATTCTAACCACTAATCTATTTATTTGGTTATGATCTATTTGTTTTTATGCCATGGTATGAAATACTTTGTGAAATTTTAACTTTAGATGCTTGTTCATATCATTTTCTAATCTAGCATAATGTATGACCATATTTGCGAAACATTGTATACCATACATGCGAAACCTTACATATCTTGTGAGCGAAAAGTGTAGAATATATGCTACGAAATATGGAGAACTAATATATATGAAATTATAATTGCGCCTCATATGTATTTTGCCACATATTTGGTGAATAAAATTCATTATATCTCCAAATCCACAATGAATTATTTTTAAAAATTGTAACTATTATTTCTTCTGTTATGACCCATTTTTTTGTCGTGGAAAGTAATGTTTCGTGAAATACTATATTTGGATGCATGTTTTTATCATTTTCCAACATAGCTTAGTAATAATATACTCTATGATCATATTTCTGAAATATCGTTTAATACACACGTGAAACTTTATATATTCTTTGTGTGAAATGTATCATATATGTTGCTAAAGGTGGTAAAATAGTATATGGGAAACCCTTGCACTGACTTGCACAATGATAACAAAAAAATAATTTTTGCTAACCTTAACATGTTTGTGTATTTTGAAGCTAACTTGGTTGTAATTGTTTTTAAATTATGGACCGGGTTAATGGATTGCGTACTAGACACATAAAGAGAATGAAATCGGCCTGAGAACAAGCTAGTACTTTACACACTAGAACCGTAGATTACACCAATCCAGATCATGCCATAAGATCATCTCGTGTTCCATTCCAAGATACAATGACTCTGTCTCTTGATCCAGATACTAGAACAACTAAAGAAAAAAGCCATATGTTTTCTTGTTCTCAAGAAACCTTTTTATAGTTTAATCTTGCATCGCAAGCAAACATTCGACTTTTTCACAAGAAAAAATCAAAATTCAGTAGGTTTCACCGGATGAATTTCTTCATTATAGCGTATATGTCTTCCACCCTTAATTAAACACAATTCACAAATTAAAAATACATTTACTTTGCAATCAGAGTATATCATTTTTGTTGTGAAGCATTTTATAACATATTTATTATATTAAATTACACATTATCAAGGTAAGGTTTTTCATATATATTAAACTAGTTTTCGCAAGCATAGGCATAGAATATAGTATGGGCAAAGCTATATTGGGACTCCTTTTTGCTACAATGAGACCCAAAAATAAAAAATAAAAAAATCTGTTTACGTGAAATGACTAATTTATCCTTCATATATAAACCAAATTTCTAACAAAAAAACCAACTTTCTTTTTCTTTTTCATCCTAAAGCTTTCTCTCTCTAACTAAGCAAAAAAATTAAATAACACCAAAAACTATGGAAAGATCATATAGAAATAATTCAGTAAATCCACTGTACCTTTCTGAACCAGCAAGATCATATGGAACTACTCTATAAACATCATATGGAATAAATTTTAATAACATAAGAGGCCTTATGGAACTACTATATAAATACAGAATATTACCTTCTAAGTTGTTCTAAACTTCTTATGTTTTCTAGTTCGAAGCGAGTTATCTCTGGGTTTTTATCAATTTTAGCTTGAAGGAGGTGAATCTCTTCCAGCAATGCCCTATTCTCATCTTTTAAAAAGGAATCTCCAGGTATAGAGCTACGAACAAAAGATTCTAACATTTGAATCTTGTCTTCCCAGAATTTGAGCATCATTTTAGCACTCCAAACTCCCAAGAACTCTAATCCCTCAAATATAACACAAATTCAAAAAACAACATACCAAAACATCGACAATCACTAGACTAACACATATCTAGAACTTACTTTCCAAAAAAAAAACAACATTTAGATGAAAATTCGACTTTTTCGGCAGAACGTATAACTTTAAATATCACTAAATATACCTAACTAAATCGTATACAAATTACATCAATAAGTATAGGATTCATACCTTAACGTATTTGTGAGTTCGGATTTGAGAAATTTTGAGTTTTGTTTTTGCCAATATTGAGAAATTTTGGGGTCTCATTATAGCAAAAAGAGGTCTCATTATAGCCAAAATGGGTCTCAAAATAGCCTTGCCCATATAGTATTACTAGGTTAGGTTAGAAAATAATATGAACAAGCATCTAAAGTTAACATTTTATCAAAATATTTCTACCTTGACACAAAAACAATATGTGCATCATGAAAAACCAATATATTAATGGTTAGAATATCCAAAAATAATTCGTCAGAGCTTTGGTGACATAATGAATTCATTCGTAAAATATCTAATAAAATAAGCCAGAATATCATTTAACAAACATGTGCATCAACCATAGGTTTTGCAGATATTAGTTCGCCATGTTTTATATCATACATACTATAGATTTCATAAATAGTTAATATAAGGTTTCACGTGTGTGTTTTAATCATGTTTCACAACTATGATTATATACAATAGTATTACTAGTCTAGTTTAGAAAATGATAACAATATCTAAAGTTAATATTTCACCAAAATCTTCCTAACATAACAACAAAACAAGAAATGGATCGTGGTAAAACCAATAGATCACAGTGGTTAAAATGACCAAACATAATTTATAAGGACTGCCACGATATAATGAATTATATTCGCCAATTCATATCCTACAATCGAATATATGACTGAAACAAACGACAAAACAACGACTATTCATACCTCAACTTTTATGGAAACGGCTAGACAAGATGTATAATTACTTTTATCTATTTTTTTTATAAAAAATATTTAAAATTTGTAAAATTCAGATAACTAAGGAAGAAGATAATGTTCATCGGGAGTAAATTGCGAAACTTGTTATAAGGGTTTGTAAAACATAGTGTCATTATGTTGCGCAACGTATATTGTGAGGTTTCGCTAGAAAATCGTTCAAAATGTTTTCCAACTACATTATATATTAGGGTTGCAAAACTATTTATCATCGCACCTACAAAACATATTATGCGAGGTTTGATAATTGTGTGTCATTACACTCGTGAAACATGGTGTAATTGACTTGTGCAACTAAATAAAATTATATAACTTCTTTTATAGTTTATTTCTTCAATGTTTCGCACGTTCCATGAAGTCAAGATGCGACAAAATCCGAATCCCAAGGGTAGTGCACCACTATGTTGGCAAGTAACCTTTGAAAATCGTTAGCTCTTTGTGAATTTCACATATTACACCATTAGTTTGACGCATACTATTATATTTATATTATATACTGACACATTATGGAAACTATTTTGTAAATCGATAACATTATATGTTTGATCCAGTATACAACTGATCCATTGAGTTTTTTTTATAGCATTTGTTTTTTTTATAACATAGGGAGAATTTAGTGAAATATTGACGTTAGAGGCTTGTTTTTATCGTTCTCCAATCTAGTATAATAATATTATAGTCTACGACCATATTTGCGAAACCTATTAAATACATATGTGAAATGGTACATTAATAATGACGCAACATACAATAAATATGGTGCGAAACATGAAAAACTAAATCCTATAAAAGGTATATAAGTATTTGGTTTGTTTTTTTTAATATTTAGTTAGGTCTAAACCAGAGAGGTTGATTTCTTTGAGTTAATAAAAATTGTTTGTTGTATTTTTTTTAGCTTAATAAGTGACTATTGTAATTATATTTAATAGTTAGTGATATGTATGGTAAATAACTAAAAAGAATATTAGCAATATTTTTAAATAATAGAAAATACGATTTTGTAAATCCGAATAATAATAAAAAAAAAATTATAATACGGTGGCTCCCTTACTTTATGGCATGTCCATCTATCGAAGAAAAGATTGATAGCATGAGCCATGAGCCATGAGCCCTTATTTTTTCCACTAATGTTAGAAGTTAATAGACTCTTGGAGTTCCTCTCTTTTGGTAAGTAATAGTTATATCGTGTAATACTTTATCGTACACTTTTCACCGTTGTCTAAAGAACATAGTTCAAATGAAGAAAATGGAAAGAAATGGAGAACAATTAAAATGAATAAAAATTGTCTCGACAATTTACGATTAGATGAAAGATTTGAATGGTCATACATGTGACCTTTATTTTTTGGAATTCTTTGAAATCTTGCAAGGAAATATTAAACCAATCGCGAAAAGCATTCGGTTCCATCAAGTTCATATTTTACACACAGAAGGGACAGTTTTCGACCCTTTGAAGTTCATATGCAACACACAGAAGGGACACTTGCGTACTGATTGCCAAATGCAACCACATTTCCAGGACGGGAGAACACAATCTACACAATCACAAGCAGTAGCAGTTCAATAACCAAACGTAAACAAGAACGTGCAGATGGCATATACATGCAGAGGTGGCAGAAAGGTCAGGTTTGGGTCAAACTCGGGTGGGACAAAATTTAAATACATAATAGTCTGTATGACCCGGACCCGGACCCGACCCAGATCCACATTTGGACATACTTGTTTGTCCAAGCCTAAACCTTGTTATCATTAATACTACCTGAAACCAAACTGGTTAAGCAGATTTGACCTGATTTCAAATTTATTTTCAAAAATTTATGTAGATATTGGTGATGTATATATGTCACCAAAATTATTGTTAGGGGGTTAACCATGAGAAATATCATATTAGGGTGGAGATCGGATTGATTATTAACTATCCATTTTGGTTGGTGACAGATAGTCCACCGAAAGAAAAAGATCTGGATTAAGTCATTTGACTATTTATTTTGGTGACGTATAGTCCATCGATTAAAAATTTTCCGGTTTTAATCTATTGACTATAAAGTTAGTTTACTGTGCATGTTTATTTAAAGACCAATTTTATCGAATATGATAAGTCGAAGGACTAACTTTATCAAAGATGTATAGTTGAAGGATTATCTGTTACGAAAATGGAGTCAAGACGCGGAGACTAACTTTATTCAAAATGGATAGTCGATGGACTAAATCCGTACTGTTATTAACGGTTTGTCACAAAAATAATTACGGTTCAAAGCTAACAACTATCATATTGAGTAGAAGATACACTATGAACACAAAAAAAATCGGTTATTAGCTCCGAGACAATAGTAATGTTGCAAAAAAATTACGCTCTTAAGGAAACTTCTGTATTTATATGCATTGACAGGGTTTGGGCTGAATGTTTAACCTGATGTTACCCTGACGTTCGGCCTAAAGCCTTCTAAGGTTATACTTTTCGGTCTAAGCTTTTCTATATTTACAATTCCCCCTAGTTTTATTAGGCTAAGTTTGCCTTGGGTCTCTTATCTAATAGGCTCGGACTTAGTAGGTTAGACCCTTATAATTTATAACTATAAGAATATCAAACTTTTATAGTTACTTCTTTTCTCTATGGTTTTTTGTCCGAGCCGGACTGATCACTTTTCGAGATCTGAATCTGACTGGTTTGTCCGAAGGTTAGAGCCTGGGTCTGATCTAGATTTTGAGTCCCAAATGTTTCTTTTTTGTAAAACCCATGTCTGTATCTTTCCAGATGGTACAAAATTTAAACAGGCGTATATATAGTACCTGATAGTCTCCAAGTGTAAGAGACTTGAAACCTGCAGCACAGTAATCAAAATAATATTCCCAGGTTCGGACAAACTTCTCATCGAATCCCAGACCTATAATCTTACTGCAAAATGAAAACAGATCCAAGAATTAAAACTGTCTTGTTTGTAAATTTTCTCAGTTATTTTTATTATTACCTCTGATTCTTGAGAAAATTCTTTCTCCAGTATCTCAAAGTTTGGTGATAATGAAGTCCTATGTTTTCGACGTGCTCCACACTGTATTCGTCATACTTTCTTAATCTCCAGAGCAAATAGAAAGGAATCTAACATGAGATTTTATCAACAAGAATTTTACTTACGAAAGCTTAGATGCAGAGGCCATGGCTGATGTCACATTATTTAATGAAGGCAAGCTGCCACCAGGAAATATATATTCCTTTATAAAGTCTGAACTTCGTCTGTACTGATCATACCGTTCCTCCGGTATTGATATAAACTATGGAAACAAGATTAGCCACATCTTTTTTTAACAAGAGATTCGAGAAAAATAACTTTGTTTTTCCGTATTACCTGGAGAACGAAAACGCCATCATCTGCAAGTACAGAGTCAGTTAAACGGAAAAAATCGCCCATGAATTCGTGGCCAACGTGTTCTAGCATTTCACTGTAGAAAAAAAAATATAGGAAACTTAGATTACTTGATTCGCAAGTTACAAGTGAACATATTATAAAGGGGTAAAGGCTCACCAAGATATTATCCTGTCAAACTTGTGCGAACCAGCTAACTCGCGATAGTCACAAAGTTTAAATGTGATGCGGTCCTTGAAAAACAATAACTCAAAGTTATATGTCATGTAGTTGAATTAAAAGAAGATATATTCAAGACAAGTCTTATTAAGGGAGGGTAGGGATGGTGAAATTTGGTTCGAACAAAGTTTTGTAGTATATAACAGTCTGTCATACATGGACAGACCTGGATTTCAGACATATGGGGTCTGAAACAAACCCGGTTTTGATTTATTAAATCCGGTTGACCGGATTTTACCTGGTTTCAAAATATTCTTAGGAAACTTTTAATTTAAAATTTGAATATTTTAAGTATTTATGCAACCCTCAGTTGGCAGATTCAAATTATAATTTGGACTGATGACTGTATGATATCCGAATCTGACCGGTTTGCTGAATGTCCAACTTAGACGCGGCCTGGGTTTTTCCGGAGCGGACAAAATAAATTGGTCGTACCTGAAGGCCAGCTTCTTTCACTTTTTGTTCTGCGTAATTTAGCTGCTCTTGAGACAGAGTAATGCCGGTATATTTGCATCCAGTTTGTCTAACAACTTCAATAGCGAAGCTTCCCCAACCACATCCGATCTCAAGAACTTCATGGTTCTCGTTAATTCTTGCCTACATTATAATATCATATGTAACGACACCAAAGAAGAAAAAAAAACTATAACAAAGATTGGTTTGTTTTAAGGAAAGACTCACCTTTTTAATCAGACTAGATAGTTTCCTCAGCTGAGCATCTTTAAGGTCTTCATCTTCTGACTAAAGAAATCATGTATTGTTTCGCCATGTTGATAAGAATTCTATGCAGTTTTTGAAAAAAGGCTGTATGCTATAAGCGTAAAGTATATAAACCTTACCTTAAATATGCCAGTGGAGTATGTCATCGTTTCATCCAAGAATAGACCAAACAGTTCATTACTCTGCCAACAAAAGAAAGATTAAAATAAAATGACAACTGCTATTACTCCGATGTTAAATATAAATATCTTGGCGGCGATATAAATTCATAGGTACAATGTACAAATATATTACCAGATCATAATGCCGAGAAATATTTCGGCGGGCTTGTGTCAAAGTATTTTGTCGAAGAAAATGCTTCAGAAAATATTGTGCAGATGTTATACTAGCCGTAAACATCACTGTTGACCACCAACCCCTACAGCCAAAATAGAGTGCATATGCTGTTAGAAGTGGAACTTATGTAATGAAAATAAGCGTACTATCTTATTTTGGTCAGAGACGTTGAAATACCTTTTCGTACTCTTACTTGATTTCGAAGAGTCTAGATCCCTATTCGCAATGAGAAGCTGAAACAAAAGACAAGGTATAGACGCTTGTGCAGGAATTATCTAACTTATGACCAAATGTAGATAGGAAGTTGTCTTACTAAGAGAAGATGCAAAAGTCCTTCATCTTTATCAACAAACGAAAAATCACCATTTATATATGCATCTGCTAGGCCTAAGTCGGCCTGTGTCATTAGCTGACCAAAATAAAACGATATACAATCAGTATATATAATAAAAAGCTATGGGTTGTATCCAATAAAAGACGCATCGCAAAGTTGGAAACTGACATATCTGGTGTGGGATATTACACTAACTTAATTTGTAGATTACCTTCCAGTAAAACTGGGGAGTGTGCACTTTCAGAACAACTTTTAAAGGACATGTTTTCTCCTTCCCGTCAAAGGTCAAGGCTGTTCCTCCTTCCTCCAATAAACTGATGATCCAAAAATATCGTAAAAATAAAGACTTTGACGTTCATTATTGTAGAACTAGCAAGAAATATATATATATATATATATATATATATATATATATATATCTAAGTTCCAGAACTCACATCAAAGTACCAATTGATATGTAGTAGTTCAGGAATCTCGAAACAAAAATGCGAGCTTTTGATTCGGTGAGAGAGAACATCATGTGCTTAGGGTTCTTCAGAAAAGACAAAGGTGTTCCCAATAGATCGTGGGCAGCAGCCAAGCCAGCCTTAAAAGAAAACACACTTTAGTTGTCGTTGGCTTCTTGTTTAGATTTTAGAAGTAAAACAAATAAGTTTTGGTAAGTAGCTTGGTACCTTAACTCCATCTTCATGATACCCATATCCTGAAAAGAAGATAACATAATTTCATGAGTTGTTTATGTTTATCCCGGTCACAAGGAAGTTGATGAATTACTCACCCAGATAAGCACCACAGAACCAAAGTCCTCTTTTCCCTTGAATCTGATCCATCTGAAGTATAGCTTTTCGTGCCGAAACAGACGGCATTACGTGACCAGTTGACCACTTAATCAAGGTACTTTCTGGTGTATGATCCGGATTGATCGTTAAAAGAAAAGGTTTCTCTTTTTCACCAAGATTCTGTGTTATAGACATTAAAGGTGAAAGAAGTTATGCCGATAAGCCAAAAAATTAAGTAAACATACAACTTTAAGTGAGATTGCCAAGTAATCAGCTTTATTAGTTTCTAGTTATGTATGTGGTTAATAGAAGTGTGTTTCTTTGTTGTTCCTAACCTGAAGAACGTTGAGCCAGTACGTTAGACACGATTTATCATTTGTATCTCCCATATAATTCAATGCGCTCCATAGTGCTGGGTTTTTGGGCATGAAACTTTTATCGTGATGAAGATAAATATCACTGCAGTGACAAAAACTCAGATAGATTATTATTATAGAAACGAAGAACCAAATGACAATGTAAAAACTAAGATCTTTTTACTTTCGCCATAGATAGAAGAATCAAGAAAGAGACCTGTTAAGATACTGGTAAGCACCAAGTAGTCTTTTTTCATCAAAAGTTGCTTGATTTTCTATTAATCTTAAAGCATCTGGAGCGTGAACAGCTATTATGCATTTATCATATGTTTCTTGCGTGCCATCTTCACATGATACAACACAACCTGTACATTTCGATTTCTCCCATCACTATTTACGCTTAGATATCAAAATAACTACTTTTGAATACTCACCATTATCTTCAGTGGTGACCATGTTTACCCCACAGCCAGTTTTTATGTGACAGCCTCTACTCTCCAGCTCTTTTTTAACCTAAAAACATATTAGCAACAGAGGAATTAGCTCCTGCTTCTGCAAAAAATAAATTTTTATTCCAAGAATCGAAAAATTTAGTACCTTATTGACGTAAGAATGTGAACGTTTGCTACAAGTCAGCCACTGGGGGCTGCCAGACAACTGAAACAACGATTATATCAGAACCGATCCGTGTATGGAAACGGTTTTCGGTGTTTAGGCTTTCCGGTAAGAAAATTATTTGTGTTTTTAGCTAAGACAAGCTAGTTTTTTTTTAAAATATTTTTGGTTTCTGATAAGATCAAAAAGCTAAAAAGCTGAAGATAAAAAGATTAGATTTCCAATTTTTTACTATTTTTTCTACTATAATTTCTTGCTCTCTCTTTATCAAACTTCTTCTAATACGATTTCATAGTAGTTTCAATCTATATCGTCGGTTTTATATCTATCGGCTGCACGCCGACATTTCAACTACTAGCTTAGAAGCTAGTTGTTTTAAATGCAGCAGTAGAAAAGATGAGCACCTGAAGTAGAGATTGGTTATTGAAATGCGAAAGAACAGAGAAAGCAGACAAACTCATGACATGTTCTGTAGGGCATGACCATAGTAAGCAGCAAACGGGCACCTGTGTGACATATTACTGTTATTTTTCCGAAGAAACACATACGCAAGGCTGAATGATCAAATTATCTCACCAGAAAAGCCTTCAGAAATAACTCGGAGTATTTCCGCGACTTAATAAATTGTTCTAGTGTTTCATCACGGTCCAAATCTGGGTTTTTCTCAAGCATTTCAAGATAGCTGAAAAACATTAAATCAAGCAATGCGTCATACTTTAGCCGTAACAATCACTAAATTAATAAAAGCTTAGTACATTTATTTAAAAGTAGCCTACATCTTAACATCTTTGTTGAGCTTGTTGATCTCACCAAGCATTTTCCACATTTTAGGATTGAAAAAGTTCAACTTGTTTGCGAAAACACTGGACCAGCCATGGCGGACACCCCATTCGTATCCCTTTCCTTTGTCAAGACTTACAGAGAATGACATATCTGATGTCTCCAATTCGACTCCGAGGTTCTCGAATAACTCCATCGTGTTTGGATATGTAACCTGTCATCAAATTCTCAATATTATTCATGACAAAGGTACTAAAACACAAACATGTAAGTTTATATAAGGAATATAATTATGTTAAGTAACATACACAGACAATAAAACATGAGATTTCCAAATGCATTCATGTGGATGTAGCCATGCGGAAAGATACAAATTTGCATCTTTATTTGATAACTTGAGCTTGAGATCATATGGAGTGAAAAGTTTACGCAAAGTTTTCATGAATATTGACATACGAGCTACTGCAACTTCACCCTTGTAAATTAGTCGAGAACTTATTGAATATTACAAGTTCAGTCTGTTGTTTCTCTGGGGCATAAACACAAACAGCTGGTGGAGTATTGTAATAGCTTGAGCTTGTACTCGTATAAAGTGAAAACTCTAGCTGAAGTTATCATTTTTACGAAGTAGAAGCTACTGCAACTCGTTCTCCTACATGTGCGATAGTTCTTGGATTTAAATAAAATAAAAATATTAAAATTTATTAATTTCTTTTATCCCATACACGGACGAGTATTTGGAATGGACAACATTGATTTTTTTAGACTAGACTATTGGATGTAGATCCCGTTAGATTTTTAGCCATTTTAATTAGATTTCAACCATGTTTTGACAATTCTGTACTCCATATATTCATTCAAAAAATATTAAAATTTTAAAATCTAATTTACGTATTTATTATTTCATCTAGGGTATTTAAAAAAATTGATCTACATATATGTTTAGATATTTGAGTTAGAAGTCTCGGATTACAGATGTAATCCGGTTATATATATATATGGTTGTGTGTTTGATTTCTAGTTAATTGTATTGTTTAGGATGAGTGTAAATATACATTTTGGATGTTTATTTATAGAAAATAGAGTTAAAATGCTAGAATTGGATTTGTTGAAGAGGTCATGATTATATTATAAATATACATTTAAAGTGCACTAAAATACACGGATTTTGCTCAACCATAATGCGAGAATTTGTATACTCGCATAAATCATGAGTAGCAAATCTTGCGAGATATGGACAAATTTCATTGTTGCAATCTTGTTTTATATACCCATTTAATGCATTTATTGGATTTTGACCAATCAATTAAACTCTAAAACTTGGTGGTAGTTCCACTATTTACATTTAATTATCTTAATTTGTTTTTTTTTTCACTTATCCATAATTTGAAGATATTATGGATTTTAGATTATTTTAAAGTGTGTTTAGCTGGTTTTAGAGTAATTTTGAGATAGTAGGTTCAATTAGTTATTTGATAATATGTTAAATTATATATTTTTATAAGTAGTGGTATCATGGGTAATTCATATTTTTGAAAAAAATAAAAAATTTAGAGGTTTAGATCTAACAAAGGGTCCATATATATAGCGTAACCCATTTTCAATATAGCTGTTTTTGGAATTAAAGATATGGTTAGTCTGTATCCTTTTTTTAACAAAATGGTCCATACGTTGTAAAAATACAACAAACAAACATTATATCATGTTAACAATTCTTTTTGTCCAATTTTGCACCTTGATGATCCACGTCAGTTTCCACGTAAGACGCTAACGTGAACACGATAATAATCAAACAATTACCTATTAACTTTCATCCTAAATATTTATATTATATCGAACCCAAACCCGACTCAGCCCATAAAAACCGATCCACATATAAATCCAACTCAATCTAATTAAATACTTGAATCCCTATCCATAATAACCCAAATAAAAAGTCATACTTTCCTAAATCAATTCCCAAACTTAATGCTAATATCCTTTCTCCTTTCTTGTTTCTCCAATTTTTCGAACCCCGAATAATCAAATTATCAACAAAATATTAAAGCTCATAAGTTGCAAATTTGCATATGATAACCAAAAAACCTTGGTTTTCACTTGTAAATTAATATATATATATATATAATTGGTCATATTCGTATTGGTGTAGTATGTTTTTATTTACAAAATAATATTGTTAGATCTAAAATTACAACGAATGATTTCATGTGAATTATATATATATATATATATATATATATATATTTCGTTCCCAAGAAATCAAAGGTCATTAACAAGTTTAGATTTATTAAGACCGAGATTCAAAAACAAATTTTAGATACATTAAGTGTGTCATATGGAACCGTGATGGTGAATACTACTTGAGATATGATGGTTTAGGTGAACAACGTTTTGGACTGTTTGTGAAATTTTTAGAGGACATATTTTCTCAATATATGATGTCGGGTTCACTTAACATGAATGACATATTTGAGAGATAATATTGTATGGTAAACAATATGATTGGTCATTCAACATTATCTACGCCTTATGAAGAGAACTAATCAAATGTATGACCTACCTTCTTAATAGAATTCGAACAAAAAAAACTATTAAAATATTATATGAATTTTGGATTAGGTGTAAACCTAGTTTAAAGCATTTACATGTTTTGGGATTTCTAGCTGAAATGAAGTCTTATATTCTAATCGACAAGAAATTAGATATATAAACAAACCTTATTAGATCTCCTAACCATACTTTAGATTTTAAGTTTTATGATCCTTCCAACAAAATATGTTTGAGAGAGATATTCTTTGAAGATATTTAGTTTGAAAGAGAGTATTTAGTAACAAACATTCACTTTGAGGAAATATTCATAGAGATTTATAAAGCTGTTAAAATTGATGTTATGATACCAAACGATATGGTATTTATACAAATCACTATTTCATAATCATTAGAGCATACATATAGATACTCGCAATGATGTTCATCTTCCACATACAAACATTGTCCAATATGAACAAAATAAAATGACTCCAATTGAACAAAATGAAATATTTTATGAAAATAAAACTCTGTTTACTTAGTAAGTACATTGGAACCTGATTTTTTTTATATCTTTGTGAAGATCCAATAAAAAAAATAAGTGTTAAATCTTCCAAAAAATATGAGAAATTTGATGGTGCACTGTAAAATTATCACTTAAGATTTAGTGAAGCCATAAAAAGTTTTGATTTTCAGTTATGGATTAATGTAAATGAAGTTACATAGTGTGGGAGTTTATACCATTACTTGAAGAAAGAAATCGATTTGTTGTAAATGATCTTTCAAAACCAAACAGAGTTTAATGGGTAATGTAAAATGCATAAAGCATGACCTATAGCAGAAAGTTTATTCAACGTGAGTTGATTGACTTTAAAGAAGCATTCGCGGTATTTTTATTGAAATATTATGTTAAAACAATGATGAAATTAGTTACTCATTGATCTTAAGATCCATCAAATTATTATGAATATCATTTTCATATTAAGATCAATCAAATTATTATGAATATCATTTGCATATTGAAGACATTGAGAAAACGATTTATATGTCGCAACCTGAAAACTTTATCTATGATTATCAAAATTCGAAAGTATGAAAACTAAAGATATATAATTATGGGCTTAGACAATCCTCTCGATATTATACTAAATATTTCTCAAAGTTATTCATTATTATCTCATTTGTTGTAAAATAAATTTAGTTGAGGATAATGTGTATCAAAAGTTTAGTGGAAAATAAGTTTATATTTTTGTGATATACGTTTGATATATTACTAGCCACAAGTGATAAGAATTTGTTGCATACTACCAAAACACTTCCTTTACGATAATTAAGTATAAAAAACATGGGTGATGCATCTTTTGTGTTAAGGATTATACTTTATCGAGATCGAACTTGTAAAATATTAGATGTATCACAAAATATGTATTTTGAGAGCATGCTTTAAAGTTATGGGACGAAAACTTCAAAAGAAAAGAAAAACTTCTATTTGAAAAGGTGAAAATTTTAATCCCAAACTGTGTCCAAAGAAAGATATACAGATTGGAAAAATGCAAAAGAGTATATATATTTCAGCTATTGAAAGTATAATGTAGGATGAATATTACATTTGTTGCAGGTACTTTACAGAAATATATAATTAACTAAGCGGACTGAAAATTAGAAAGTAGTAAAAATAGTTCTCTCATATTTATAACACACAAAATATCACAAATTTTTGTAAGAAAATTCGAATAAAGTAGGTTATGGAATTTCACCATGGACTGTGAATCGTGAAATGGATACAAAAAATCTTTTAATTACATTATAAAAATATTTATATAGATTAGTAAGTTTTAGATCTCAAGTTTTTGTATGTTAAGGAAAAATGAAAGTTATCAAATTAGTATTTAACATATTGCTTTTAACATTAATGGATCATGAAACTAAGTTTTGGTTCCCAAAACTTTTCATGAACACACCATTTAGTTAAAAGTGTTGTATGTTTAGAGGATTGTTGGTTTGAATAAAAAAAATGCATTGAGTTATAAAATATGTTTGTATAATGATATTATGCAGTCGAGTTCATTAATGCAAACATGTATTTGTATTTGTATGTATAGTTTGATTTTATCTTAAACTGACTTCTGGCACTCCATTATAAGTAAATCTTCTTATTATGATATATAACATGATAGACTCATGTAAGTGATTTTTGCAATATGTAATCATGTCGGTAATAGCCATGTACAAGATTGTTGGATTAATTTGTGTGACAATACAAATAAAAAACGTTCAAAAAACGTTCATTTGGTAGATATTTACTATAACAGTTTATGATGATCCAAATAGAAGAATGTTAAAAAAATCATCAAAGAAAATATGTCAACTTAATCGAAACATTTGATTATCATCAATATCAATCCAATAAATATAAATATTAAATTAATAAATAATATATGTATCAAAAAATAATTTTAATCGACCCAGTTTTATTCTAAATACTATAAAAGATTACGTTTATATTTTGAAAATAAATAATTTAAGAAAAACGAAAAGTATATTTTGCAAACAACAACTTAACATATATTATTTTTTATTTAGAATAGTATTTGATTTTGGATTCCAGTTCAAATAGTATATACGAAATAACTTGTATGAATTAAGTTAAAATATTCTATAATTAATAATATATTTTTAAATTAAATGAGTCAATAAAAAAGTTTGACAATTCATACGTAATTGAATCAATAAACTTAAATTTTTGGAAGATCAAAACTTTAAACATTCAATAATTGAATAAATTAAAAATTATGAAAATAACTTCATCTGGTAAATTTTTACTCTGTATAATAGTATAACTTATAATCACAGGTATATGAATTTAGTGTCAAATAATAATTACTTCCAATAATCCTGGTTGAATCAAGATAGAGTTTTTTTATTATTATTATTGATCATAATCTACCTTTTTTATATATATATAAAACCTTTTAAAGGAAAGAAAAACAAAAACAGAGATAAAAATGACTGTTGCTAATCACTAATTTTTATTTTGTGATTTGTATTTTAATTACAAAATTTCGTAACTTGTAAGTATATTTTAGATAATTAAAAGGATAAACATTATTTAGAGCTGCAACTCCTCTATTATATACACGATTTAGTTCATCTTATTTTGAATAATGGAGTGGACCCAAAATAATTTATTTCAGTCAACTATCTTATTTATATGGTCATTCTCAGACGAAAATGATTGAGCTAGCTAGGACCCAAAAAAAAACAAACCAAAACTCAAATTTGTTTTCTTTAATTATGAATTACCCAACACGGATCCGGTTAACCCTCATATTGACCATATCCAAAAATAATAATTTTACTATTAGATAAAGCATATTGTTTCTTATGGACTTCTATTATTTCATAATAAAAATATTAATAAAACTGGAGCTCGAAACCGAAACGAAGACGAAACAAAAGATAAATGGAGAAGGTAAAACTTACAGGATTGAGAACGATGAAACCAAGATCTACATGAAGACCATCAATATCGAGTGTCCTGGCATGACCACCTAAGCTTTCTTCTTTCTCGTACAACACGACTTCAACTCCTTGTTTCACAAGAACATAAGCACTAACCAAACCACTTATCCCACTTCCGATCACTGCCACTTTCATCTTTTTTTCTTTCAAAGATTCTGAGCTTCAAGAAAGAAAGAAGATGACAAAATGGAAAGCTGAAGCAGGCAATATATAGAACAATAATAGTAGATATAGTCAAATAAATGGGGAGAGAGAGCATGCATCAATACACGTGTATATATACATATAAAAGTGGTCGCCAGGGAAACTCCTGTTACAAAATCAATCCATTTCAAAATATTACAATATCATAGGTGACAGTAAGAAACAACTCTTCAACACAAATGTCGTGTAGAATTACATAGGTGTTAGACACGTTGTTATATTATAAACGGGAACGGTTCAAACTTTTTAGTGTTTGAACGGTACTTAGTTTTAGATACATCCGATTATAAAAGCTAATAGAATCATTTTGATTTGAAGCGTTAGACTCTAATTTTTTAATCGAAACCGAATATTTTATTTATTTGATTTTTTTTTATAGGATGAAGCTATTTTTTCCATCAAATTTTTTATTTCCTCAAAAAAAACTCTACTTTGTTATTTTTTTCATAAAAGAAATAACATATTTACCTTTTTTTTCTATTCCAAACTTATTGATTCTCCAGCAATTCCATCGATTTCTACCACCATCGTAACTATCTCCATCATATTAACTTATACACACAACCAGTCCTATTAGTTTCTCACATCAATTCCCCATAAACCCTAACCCTAGCCACTATAAAGACGGTCTCCTCTTCAAGATTTCTCTTCTAATCTTGAAAAACAACGAACCATAGCCAACTACTCGATTTCTCTTTTAATATTGACAAAAAATGGCAGTCTCTCTCGAATTCTTCTAAGGTAGAAATCATTTGTTATTTTAAAAAACAACAACACTTAAAAATGCACCATTGTTTATTAAAACAGATGAAATGCACCTAATTCCGAGAAGACATCTCGGAACCAAGTGTTTTTTTTTCTTGAAAAAAAAGCACATGATTCCTAACTGATGTCTCGGAATTAGTTGTTTTCCGCTAAAACCTGCACAAATCGGGATTTTCGAAAATATATTTTTTTTAACAGAGATTCTCAAGTTACATGAATGTAAAACTAAAAAACAATATTAAATTATCTTGTTGGTTGATTGGGTGATGTTCTCCGGTGTTAAATTTTTAGTTTGAGTGTATTTTTCTTCCATGAGTAATCTTTAATAAATTTGATCTTGTTTTTTATTTTAGGGTTTAATTTTAGAAGTTAAATCATATTTGTTGGATTTAATTTGGCTAAATCACGTGTTTGTTGATACAAGGGTTTCATAATGATTAATGACATCAAGTTATAGATTAGAAGGTAAAATGAGGACAAGATAGTAAAAACAAGTGATGATTTTTTTTTCATTTTGAAATATGGAGGAGATAAAAAAATGTGATGGAGGAAATAACTTCCCCTTTTTATATCAATTGAGATTTCCTATATTAATGGAGTAAAAGTTATTTCGAGTGTTGATTAATGAGATTGAATATGGAGTGTCTAATGAAGAATTAGGGTTACCCTAAATTTATAAGCAAAAATAGATATTAATATGTAATGTGTGGCGTGACTGTGACACAACCGTAACAATTACGTGAGAAGATATGTCTTGAGAAATTAAAATAGCTTTAAGTCTTATGAGGGACAATATTATCTTTTGTGACAAATCATTATTGAGTCATTTGTGTTTCGAGAGATATTCTCTAAGCTATTTATATATAAAAGAGTGTATGTTATCCGTGAATGTGGATTTTTTTCACAATCCGACCCATGTTAAATACCGTCTTCTGTGTTTGGTTTTATTACGCTTTTTTATTTTCTTCTCGTATTGTACAAGGCAATTAAGATCGTTCTTTTTAAGTTCGTTTAATCGTATATCGGTTCTTGCCACGGTCTATCAGTGTACTGGTTTAACCCCTAACAAGTGGTGAGTGTGGAGAAAAAAATATAAAGAGTAGATCGATCAGAATCTATTGGCTGGAGAAGTAGATCTTGTCTCGAAAACTGGAAAGCCACATAAGATGAGTTTCATAAAGGGTAGCCTAAAAATATTTGACGGATCTAACAATTTCAATTTCTATATAATTAAAGTTCACACTTACCTAAAACATAAAAGATTAGAGGTTACTATCGACGATAAATACACACGGGTTGATGTTGTGGTACTTCTTGAATCTCATAATTCCCTCATATTGAGCTTGGGAGATGAAGTGCTACGAGAGATATCTGAAGAGCCTACGACATTAGGGATATGGACTCTTTTGGAGTCGATTTACATGAAGAATTCTTTGGTGACATGAAGTGCTACGAGAGATATCTAAAACAGCTTTACACACTGTCAATAAATAATAATGCAAATATCTGAAGGTACCTAGATGATTAAAATTTCTTCACACAAGATTTGAATACAGTTGTTGTGAATGTGAAGGAAAAAGATCAAGAAATCATCCTTTTGATTCTCTATCAAATGAGTATGAATGCGCAGTCGACACCATGATCTACGAGAAGTACTCCATTAAGATGGACGAATTCAAGAGCGCATTAAACTTAAAATATCTTCAAAAGAAGAGTGTTCTAAAAGGTGACTCAGATAGGCACATACTGAGTGTGAGGGGTTGTTCAAAAAGAGAGTTTTAAGTAAGAGAAGAGGAAAATCTCGGTCGAATTCTATAGTGGTTGAGGCGAGCTCAAAGGTAATCTATTGGATATGCGAAAAGAAAAGGAATATCAGTCGGAACTGCCCAAAAGCAACAATTATCGGTTGATCAAAACCGGAGATGCTTCAATGATGTCTGGTAATTGTGAGTACGCTAATGGATTAATGATTTATTATTCTTGCAGGTACAATGATAAATAGTTGCTAGATTTTGGTGCATCATTTCAAATGACTTCCAATCAGAATTTGTTTGAAGACTTACAATTTCTTGATGGTGGAATGGTCATCATCGGGAATGCAGAATTATGCGATCTCAAAAGAATTGGAACGGTATGTCCCAAGTCGTCTACCATACTTGAGAGATTAATTAACAACGTAAGTTATATACCTGAGGTTAAACGTAACTTTATGTTTATTAGGTATGTTAGATGATGAAGAGTATCTATAAGGGTGAATACGACAGATTTAGGGTTTTGTAAGGCTCCCTTGTTGTTATAGAATCCTATAGTATCAATGGTGTATTATTTCTTAAGAGTACGGTAATAGTATGGTGTGTGTCTAGTATGATGAAGAATTCTACCAAGTTGTGGCATTATCAGTTGAGACATTTAACTGAGAAGGGACTTAGTAAACTAAATAAACAAGGGTTATGGTATAACAGTTTAGAAGCTGAGCTTTTGTAAAATATATGTTTTGGGTAAGAGCAAGATGGTGAAATTTCTGCACAGCAACAAAACATCTAATAAACTATTTGATTATGTTCATTCAGACATTTGGGGTCCAACGTGGGAACCTACCATAGATGGTGCAAGACAATTTATGTCGTTGATTGATGATAATTCCAAAAAGTATGGATCTACTTTCGAAGGCCAAAGATGAAACATTTGTTGCCTTTCTGAACTTGAAGACTTTTTCAGAGAATAAAACTGAAAATTGTTGAGGAACCTTTGTAATTATAATGTCTTGGAATATGTGACCAATGAGTTCGTTATCTATTATGCAAATTTTGGCATTTCTAGACACCAAACCATACGTGGGACTTCCAATATAATGGTTTTGTTGAAAGAATGAATCAAACCATATTGGAACGGGTTAGATGTATGCTTCATATAGTTGTTATAGGTCAAAACTTCTATGGAAAAACCGTGATAACGACTGTATATATCATCAATACGAGTCCATATACAGAACTTAAGTTTGTTTTTCCTCAAGAGGCTTGGAATAAAGAGAACCTAATCTAAAAAATTTAAGAGTGTTCAGATGTGCTACATGTGCACATGTGAAGCATGATAAACTTAGGATAAAATAACTTAAATGTTTATTCTTTGACTATCCGAACGATTAAAAAGAGTATAGGTTGTATTGCCTTGGACCTGGACGTCATAAAGATTTGATAAGTATAGATATGTTTTTTAATGAAGAAGATATGTCATTGAATAAAGAGGTGGAAACTCAACCTAGTAATGCCAGAAAGTGATGTGAAGTTGATGGTGGATCTGATCTAGAAAGTAAATTCAGTGATGTTTCTGTTGAAGAAGATTAAGGGAATGATTACACTTTGGATCGTAAAAAATAATTTTAACCACTGTATGAGTCTAAAACAGACTGAACGTCTATTGTCATGGATGTTCAGATGATCAGATGAGAGAGCAACATGAACGTACCAGCTACCAAATGACGAGGAATAGAAGACACAGACAAAAAAAAATAAGATGTATGATTTTGCAAATGCAATTGGTTATGCTTTATCGATTGAAATGCATGGATATGTTCTTCAACCCAAAACGTATCATGATGTTATCAAGAGCAATGATAAAGAGAATGACTTACATCCATGAAAGAATAGCTAAGATCTCTAAAAAGATGAACACATGGATTATTATGAAGCAACTGAAGATTAGAAGCTGGTTGGGAGTATATGGATATTCAATATTAAGCAAGGTTCCTGGTGTGTAATTACCTAGATACAATGCAAAAGAGGTGTGTGGATTTCAATAAAACATTCTCAACTATTGTGAAACAAACCTCCATAAGGGTTTCGTTATCAATTTTTGCTAGATTTGATCTTGAACTAGATCAAATGGATCTTACTACTGCCTTCCGACATGGTGAATTGGAATGGACAATTTACATGTGTCAGCCAAATAGGTTGGGATAAAGGAAGAATGGTTATGTGTGTTTGTTGAAGAGACCATTCTATGGGTTTAAACAGTCGCCGAAGCAGTTGAATATAATACTTGATTTTGGAATGAGGAAACAATTATCATAGCAGTTTCTAACACACATGATGGATCTTATAACAAAAACTAATCTTCTATTTCACTACTGCAACGACTGTTTTAGCCCATATAAAGGTCTCTTCGGCAAACACACATCGTTTTCCTTCATTTCTTCAAAGTCTTTTAGCTAACACTTGTAAATTGTTTCTTCCAATTTTCTATCCAATAATACAATAGTAATATTCATTTGAGCTAACTCAAGATCAAATCTAGATACAATTGACAACATAACTGTTATTGATATTTATTTCACTGATGATAATATTTTATTGAAATCAACATCATCCTTTTGCGTGAATCCCTTAGTCACCACCCTAACTCTGTTTCTTGAGAACTCAATTCTATGAATTCCTTGATTCCTTTTAAATATCTATTTACTCACACCAAGCTTCCGACTATTTGGTAGATTCACAAGAATATGTGTGTCCATCTTCTTGAGAGATCTATTTTATTTCCTCATGGCCTTTAGCCACTTCTCTTTATTAGTGCTCTTAATAGCATTGCGATAACTTTCGAATTCAAAAGTATCTCATTGCATGCCAATCGATAAAACATAACCAACAATATCAACATAACCATACATTTTGTTGGTATTCATTCTCTATATCTCACCAATTGATAACTATAAAGTCTATGTTTCTCTACAGTATGATCATACGAAAGCCCTAGAACATTAGTGGGTGAACTTCTT
Source organism: Limnanthes douglasii subsp. nivea (assembly GCA_036936605.1). Lineage (NCBI taxonomy): Eukaryota > Viridiplantae > Streptophyta > Magnoliopsida > Brassicales > Limnanthaceae > Limnanthes > Limnanthes douglasii. Next base: position 34,803,630 of record JAUPFV010000001.1, read on the forward strand.
CTACATTAGCCAAAGTTTGACTACCTCTGAACTCATCTCTAGCATAAGCAGCTTTGGTTTCACTCTTTAGATCAAATTTATCATCAACTTCACATCTCTTTTCGGTAGTACTAGGTTTTGTCTCCACGTCTTCTTCAATGGCATGTCCTCTTTATTGAAAACCATATATTTGTTTATCACAATATTTTGACATCCAAGTGTAAGGTACCATAACCTATATTTTTTTACTTATTTCAGAGAGTCAAGGAACAAATATTTTAGTACTTTCGACTGAAGTTTGTCTTGCTTCACATGTGTATAGGTAGCACATACAAACACTCTCAAATGTTCCAACTAAGGTTTCTTTCTATTAGAGGCCTCTTGAGGACAAAGAAACTCCAGTGACGTAGATGGACTCTTATTGGTGATATACCCAGCCGTCGTCAAGATTTGTCCCTAGAACCTTCGACCCATTCTAGATGTTTGAAGCATACACCAAACCATTTTCAATAAGATACGATTTATTCTTTCAACAAGTCCATTTTTTTGAAGAGTTCCCTCATGGTTTGGTGTCTAGAAATACCAAGTTTTGAATTGTAACTAATGACTTCATTATTCATATATTTTAAGTCATTGTGAGTTTGTAACTTTTTCAACATCTTTTCAATATGATTCTATACCAATGTCTTCCTGTTTATAAAAACATTAAATGTTTCATCATTGGTCTTCAAAAGTATAACTCATACTTTGCTAGAATAGTCATCAATCAAGGATATGAAGTATATTGCACCATCCATCATGGGTTCCAGTGTCGGAACCCAAATATCCAAATGAACATACTCATGCACATTACTTGTTGTGTGTTAACTAGGCATAAACTTTATCATTTTGTTTTTATTTAGCACATAACTTTCACAAAAGCTCAACTTATAAACCGTGCTACCATCCAACAACCATTATTCACTAAGATCAATAAGGCTCTTCTCACTTACATGCCCAAGTGTTAGATGCTAAAACTTGGTTGAATATTTCTCCACGTTAGACATACCCCATACTACTATAAAACCTTCAAAAACTAACACACCATTAGTCATATAAGTTTTCATTACAATAAGTGAACCTTTAAAGACCATAAGTATGTCTTCTTCACCAATTTTTATTGTAAGTCATGTGGAAGGAAACACCTGAAGCCAACACTCATATGTCCCTATATCTGCAAGTGGAAGCCATTAAACCATCAGTGTACTCATAAGCATCTGAAACCATTGCAGTATTCTAGTTTTGATCTTGGGATAAATATTTTCATTTCTTCTCTCTGAGTAATTCATACGTATATGAACCTTCTTCTTGCACAACTAACATCTCGTTTTAGAAACCGTGGAAAATCTCTTAGATTTAAACTAAGAATTTCCTCTTTTATTGTGTGAATCTCTCTTTCTTGGTTATCCTCTTACACTCAGCATGTGGCCATTGGAGTAATATTTTAGAACTGTCTTCCTTTAAAAATAATTTGAGTTCAAGGAAATTTTTACTTCAAACATCATAGGGGAAGCCTTAGAGTATAGTGTCAATAAAATTCTTGTAGACCTTCGGTCGAGCACTCAATAGGACTATGGTCTGATCCTCATCTTCTACCTTGAATCCAACTGTATTCAAATCAAAAATATATTTTTTGAAATCATCCAGTTTTTTTGGATCTCTTTGCTACCATTTATTGACAGTGTGTACAACTCTTACTTGAGATACAGTATATTGGCCATAGACTTATTCAAGTAAATGGGTTATAATAGATTTCATATACGTTTAGGAATTCTGAACCTTAATTCTATATACATTTAAATCTATACTAGGAATTCTGAACCTTAATTCTATATACGTTTAAATCGTTATAAATATTAAAGTTTTCTAGGTTAAACTACATGCAACTAATCTTGGTGTCTTTTATTGATTTCTCTGTGAGAATCTTCTCTCTAACCTCAAAATTTGAAATGATCTTCGTTCTTTCAACTCTGTCACATCACTATAACCGATATTTATCTAGATTATCCACACTCACCGCATCAATTGTTAGGTAAACTCCTACTAAAAAAGAAACTCATTTTAGAATAATTGAAAATATTAAGCTTCAACAGCAACTAAACTAAAAATAACATTAGCCAGAGGCCAACCATTATTCAAATGAAACATATTTTTTTGTAGAGTAAATCCTACAACAAGAAATAAAAAAAACCACAGGCTTTGACTAATTCTCAAAGCTTAGCTATAAACCCAAAACAACAAAGTAAGATATAAGAATGAGAGTATTAAACCAAACACACACAAAACAAATTTAGCGTAATGCAGATTATAAAACAAATTACATCCACATGAAATATACATAAATTTTATATAGGAGGTTACAAGAAGATTCTCTCAAACATTAAACACTCAACAAATCATATTTTGTTACATAACACTCACAACTTACAAAAATAACTATGGATCTCAAAGTATCTCCAAGTGTTTATCTTCTACATCAATTATCTTAAAACTTTCAACTCTCTCTCTAGCTATTCTTAGCTTAGAATTCTAGTGGTAATGAATTCATGCCATAGACTTACTATTTATAGATTATTAAACATGTGCATAATATTCTTCATGTTCATAGTAGCACATGATAACCCCTTTCCTCAGTTGGCCAAGCAAACCAACACAAATGACAAGCGAAAACATTGACATCAATAAGGCACGTAGTGGTGCCTCCTTGTACTACCTTTCCATAGGATAAGCACATCGAGATTAATGGCTCTTTGATCAAATACTGAGATTTCACATTTATTCAGATCCCTTAGTGACTCAACTTCCTCTAAAAACAAATATGTATACTTAGAAGTCCTTTGCATTTTTGGATTCGCAAATGATCATCCTGCACCTTCGGCTACAACAAATATATTCTTCTTGCCTTTAGTAGAACTCAACGTTATGTTCTAATAAATGTCTTTGTGCCTAAAATTCATCTCAATTCCTGCCATCACAGATATTCAAACAATTCATAGTATATATAAATCTTAGGTTCATGTTATATATAAGTCTTAGGTTGTTTATCTCCATATACTTATAGTTTTCGACAATACATATATTTTCATTTACGTTTAGTTTACACCTAACCATTTTCGATTTCATCTCCCTCACTTCAATTATCAAATATTTTTAATGTTTAAAATTGTAAATCGTTTTTTTATCAAATTTTGATATATATTAAAATATTCGGTGGAAATCTTTGAATTTACATATCTCAATAAATTTATAGTTTTAGATTTTTAGATTTCATTAAAATTAATACCCAGATGCATAAATTTTAATAAAAAAATCACAATTTTTCACGTATCAAAAACTAATTTTAGTGAAATCAACGAATCTTAAAAATCAGTAATATATATATATATATATATATAAATAACATGTTAGCCAAAAATGGCTAACAATTTGAAATATATTTTTAATTATTCATATGTTAAGTATTTGATTTCTTTTCGTTTTGTTTTATTCAATTTTTTACCAAAATTATCACATGGTTTTGTTTTTATGTGTATGCTTGTCTTATTTTATTATGCAATATAGGTTATAAATTTTACTCGTTTTTAATAATTTGTATATTTAATAAAATATCGATTTAAAAGTAAATAAATTTATATATTTTATTAAAAAGATGAACAAATTACAATTTTACTTAAAATATATGTACAATTTTTTTTAAATAATATAATATAAAAGTGAAATTACAAATATAACCATTCAAATAAAAAATGAGAGAAAATATAGAAACAAAAATAAAAATAAACGAATAAATGCCATTAAAAATTTATAATAATTACTAATCATCCAAAATTTTATAATGTCTCGTATTAAATTAGTATTTACAAATAACCATATGTTAATCCAAAATATCCCTAATTATTCTTTTCTTTTATTTTTTATGTTTTTTTTTTAAATATCATATCTTGCAAATTACAACTTAAAAACATCTGAAATGTCATTTTTTTTTATTTTTTAAGACAAACAAAACTAGATCCATGAATATATATTTTTTGATTTTTTTAGGAAAAATAGTTACGAAATTACGTGTAATTTGATTACAAAATAAGTCTAGAAAAACAATGGTGTTCGAGTTGTAGAAGTACGTGTAATTTGGTTGCTGAAAATAACTGTGTTCAAGGTGCGGTATTACATGCAAAAATATTGTGAAAATAATAATTAAATATAAAATATGACTTTAGTTGGTAAATAAGTCTGATTGTGTGAAAAAAAAAATCAAACTTGTTTTGTAAAAATAAATGTTAATTGGGTATGAAACAGCTCGCTTGTTGTGGTTGCGAAAATATGTGTATTTTTTGTGTTAATGGTTTTTTAAATAAAAATTTGGATTGTGTTTCAACTGAAAAAATACGTGCAATTTGGTTGGAAGATAAGTTCGGAATTACGTGTAATTTGATTATTAAAAACAAATATTGTAATTTTATTACGAAAGTTAAAAAAAAATCCTCAAAACAATCACCCATAAATTTTATTTTATTCGTTTTTAAATTATTAAAAGAATTTATAGGTCAAATAGTTTTTAAATAAACTTTTAAGCTCATTTCGTTATTAGTAGTTTTAAACTTATTCATATGGGATATTAACTTTAAAAAAATATTGATGTTTTATTTATTAATTATTATTTTTAACTTTGAAATATAAAATATAAAATATAAAATATAAAAATGCATAAATCATAAAAAAGAGCTTAAATAATTTATATAATAATGCGTAAAAAAAAGTGATGAAATTTTATTTAATTTGTTTGCGTTAAAAAATGACAAAAAGAAAATAATAATAAAAGAATCATTTTCATCAAAGAAAATGACAAAAGAAATCTAAATTTCGTCCGGTCATTTCACGAAAATCGTATTTTATAGCCACTGTCAATAAAGAACGTGTGAATTATAATTTGATGGCTGCCCAGTCACAGTGTTGATCAATTTGTTGTTTTCGAAAATGTCTATTCTGCACCAACTGTTTATAAATAGTTATATAGGTTTGCTATATAATTACTCTATTTATTTTATTTAACATGCGATGGATATATCTAAGCAACTGTATACAGCTGTCCAGCCATCTCAAAATTTATCATGGTCAAATACATATTCTTTTAGCATTTTCACCACTGATTCCGAGAAAATTTAACTTCAAATATGATACGGGTGAAGCTATTTCTTCTTAAAATTAGGGATGACAATTTTCCCCAAATCCGCGGGTACCCGATCCGAGCCGATCCGATGGGATGGGTTATGGGTTTAAAAAAAAATTCGTGGATGGGTCGTGGGTTTGAAAATTTACTACACGCCGGGTTTGGGATGGGTTATGGGTTTAAGAAATTTCCCATGGGTATCCAACCCGAACCCGACCCATTAGGTAATACCCGACGAGTACCCGCTAAATTAATATTATATAAATAAATTATCTAATATTATTTAACAAACTTTAAAATAAAATTACAAATATTAGTATTTGTATTATGTAATGCCAAAAATTATTTTGAAAAATATGATTCTAAATTTGTTAATTAAATAAAATATCATTCGACATTTAAACAAAATATTTGCTACTTAATAATGATTATAGTATATTTTGACAAATATCATTCTACATTTAAATATTGAATTTGATTTTTCAATACCTCTTTTGAAAATATTTTTTATTTTTCTGTCCAATAATAATATTATTAATTAAATTAAAATATTTATTGACATAACGAAACCATATATTAATTATTAAAAAATATTTAATAAACATATTTAAATTTGATATTTTCAACATGTTTCCTTTATTTTTCGGAATTAATATCAAATTCTAAAAGATCTAATAATATTTTTAATCAAATTAAAAGAAAAATATTTACTAACATATACCAAAACTATATATAAATTATAAAAAGATAACAAAATATTTGCTTATTAACATACACTATATTTTCAAAAATAAACTTTTCTACATATTTTATATCGTTATAAATTTAATTAAAATAAAAAAGTTTCATTTTTCTCTCCAAAATTGATAATACAACTTAAATTGTAATTTATAAAACCTAATTTACAGATAAAATAAATCTATTTGCTTAGGGTTCTGGAGTCAGTGATAAGAGAAAGAGTTAATTATTTTCTTTTCTACCGTAACCCTAAATCAAACCCAATAAGACAAAATCAAACTCAATAAGACAAGGAGACGACTCAGCCTTCTATCTAGTATTATCAACGTTCTCTCGCCGTTTCTATCAATTTCAAGTAAATAAGAAGAAAGCCTAGAAGTTACGAAAGGTAAACTTTATTCTTGTATCTTTGTTCTACTACAAAAAAAAAAACTTCCATGGGTACCCGCGGATGGGTACCCGAACCCGACAGGTTTGGTGGGTTTGGGTGTGGGAAACAAATATTACTACCCGACGGGTACGGGTTAGGGTATGGCTTTGGAAAAACATAGACGGGATGGGTTACGGGTTTAGCTATACCCATCCCGACCCATTGCCATCCCTACTTAAAATTTATTATTTACTCCATTTCAACTTTAAAAAAAATACTAAGCATTTGCATTTTTTTTTTCTTTAATTTACTTTCTAATTTATATTTTGCTTTTATTTTTTTTCTTTAATTTACTTTCTAATTTATATTTTGACGCGATTATGCACTATCCAACACTTATTTGAACAAACACATCATTAAGTCAAATTACATCTAACATATATCATTTGACTTCTAAAATTAAACCTTAATAAAAAAAAAACTCAACTTTCTTAAAAATTAATTATAGAAAAGTAGAAAAGGAAGACACTCAAACAAAGATTCAACACTCCACAACATCATCATCCAATCAACCAAAAAGATAACTTAATCTTGTAAAAATGGAAACAAACAAAAACAAGAAAGTTAGAATAAAAAACAAGTTAAAGTTGTTTAAAAAAAACAAATCAAAAACAGATTTCCAAAGTTTTATAAAATTATTCGGTACTAAAAAAACCAAAAATCTTTTTCTGGAATTCAATATACATGAAATGTTTTAAAAAAAAATCCATAGCAAGAGAGTTCGAGGAACTGCAATTTCGTTATGTTGAGTACACCTGACTTCTTGGAACGCTTTCCATCCGATAGATTAAAAAAATATTTAAAATATATTTTTACCTTTGATATATTGCTTCGATCCAAAGTGGTGGCTATGTTTATTTTTCTCGGTTTAAAAAACTGATGGCTGTGTATTTATAGGATTAGAGTTTATGGGTAGAAGATTGCTGGAAAAAAATTAAAGTAGATATAGAGTTTGGGTGATTCTTTGAGAATAAGGTAAATATGAGTTTTTGGAATAAAATTTTAGAAAATAGTAAATTAATAATTTCCTTTATGGATGAAATAACATAGTGGAGTCTTTTCTGAAATATGGAAGAAATAAAAAATGTTATGGAGGAAATAGCTTCACCCTACATTTGTTAGATTTATATCTCGTTAGTCTTAGTGATGTGATAGTTTTTTCAATCTGCGGATATCTCGATTCGAATCTATTCATTAAAATGGGTTATGGTTTTTAAAAAAATTTGATATATGGATGATGAATTTAAAAATTTATTATCCATCAAATTCGGATAAATGTTATGGATTTAAGAAATTTTCCATGAAAAGACACGAATTCGATCCACGGGATAATTAGTAGATCTACTAGCTAAAATTAATTAAATAAATTTTTACATACATATTTAGCCGTGTTTTAAAAAAGATTGAAAAGTCCGATGTTATTATTTTAAAAAGAAAAATATTATTTAACTTTTTAAAAATTACTTAAATTCTAAATAATCATTATATATATATATATAAATAATGAGTATTAAAGACTAAACTCTTTCCAATTTATCTCATGTTTTTTAAAGCGGTTAATTACGATCAGAGTTTTATATTAATTAAATATTAAAAATATCACTGATACATAAATAATAACACATTTCAATTAATATAACTTTTTTTTATAATATCATACTAATATGGAAATCAGATTGTTCACACTTATATACAGAAGCAGAATATGTGGTACTCATGTTCTTAACAAGGATATCAAAGCTTCAAACCCGAACGAAATGCGATGTGGGCGAAAGTTTTGGATGTCGAACATGATGAACCAACAGTCATGCTTAAGGTGAATGATCTGTTTTATAAACCACTAATATGACCTAGTTTGGAGTACTCGTGGCTCATCAATCAGTGTGACTTGATTGGAGTGTATCAAGACGGTGCGACTTGGTTGAAGTGGCGTTAAGAAACAAACATTGTGGTCTGATAATAGTAAGCAAATAGATTCGTTGTAAAGTTATATGGCTCAAGTGGTGAGCCTTGGCACAACCTGATTATAGTGAGTGGGTGAAAGTCAACTGAGAGGAGGCTAAAGTGGTACTTTGTTCGAGATGAAGATTTGTTAGGTCCGAACAAAGTCCCACAGCGGTTAGGCATGAGAAAAATCAGTGGTATATAAGTAAGAACATATCTCAACTAGTATGATACTTTTTGGAAATTGACCAAAAGAAAAATTGTTCACATATTCAGATGTTGAACATGATGAACCATCAACTATGCTCGTGGTGAATGATCTGCGGTATGCCTTGTATGAAGTGGCACTAAGGAACTAATATGGTCTACTTTGGAGTGTATGTGGCTTATCAAGCGATGTTCCTTGTTTGGAGTGACACTAAGTAACAAATAGTCTGGTCTGATAAGAGCGAGCAGATAAAAGCTTTATAGCTTAGGTAATAAGCATTTGCATGCCCAGTTAGAATGAGCGGATGAAAGTCAATTGAGACATGGCTAAAGTATTTTTCCTCAAAAGTAGTCTCGTATCGATTAAATATGAGAAAGATCAGTGATATATATAAATGAAAACATATCTCAACTAGTATGAGAACTTTTAAAAATAGACTAAAAATAAAACCAAGCAGATATCCAGACTCAACGTGGACAATGTTATTTTAGTCCAAAAATTGGTTGTTCACACGAAAACAGAATACGCGACATCCATATTTCTAATAAAAATATTAATATTTAGTAATGTTATTAGTTGTTTTATATTGGAATATAAGTATCGCATATTCTGCCTCCGTATATAAGTACGAACAATCTGATCTCCAAATAGCTTTGATATTGTCTGTTTTGGGCCCCAAAACCCACACGGCTTTGCTTTTGGTCCACTTCCAAAATGCCTCATATTAGTTAAGATTTTTATAAATTATTCGAAATCGCATCAAATAATATATAACAAATCGTGGAAAAATAAAAAAAACCATTTTCTAAATTCCCTTAATGAATAAACAGAAAACCAAGAACACTTATATGTTTGTATGGTGCTTTCCATCTAACATTCTCTTTTGTTCCTTTTCGTTCTTTAGCGATTCTGTATATTGCATTGAGAAACCTGCAGACCGAGTTAGTGGAAAGGAAAGGTTTCCAGACACTGAAGGAAGCGGGCGTCTGTTTTTTATTAGGGTTTAGGATGATGGAATTCCTACACATAGCCCATTACTTATGTCCGGGACCATAACCCGATAAATTTATAATTCAATTTATATCTGTGATTTACTAATTCAGGCTTAAGTGTTGAGAATTGTTCTCTCTTCATCACAATGCCCAAATTCAACCCGGTTACCACACTTGAACTCATAACGCCTTTTCACCAATATGTCCAATTTAGTTACTTAAATAATTAACTCGATTACTTTTAATTTGGAATTCCTTAAGACAATGACTAAATATGTTTATTTAGCATGTAGGTCCAAATTATTGTCGGTCCATAAATATATTACATAAATATATTATAACAAAAATATATTCTACTTATATGTCATTGATCATTCTCATGTTTAACTGATTGGTATGTGAGATTTTGGTCGTATGCTAACCAATTATCCTCTCGAACAAAGTACCATTTTAACCTCCTCTCAGTTGACTTTCATCCGCTCACTCTAATTAGGTTACTCAAAGGTTCTTCACCTAAGTCATAAAGCTTCATCTCGGGGATCTATTTTCTCACTTTTTCATCATACTTTCTTGCTCATTAACGTCACTCTTATCAAGTATCACCGTTTAATGAGACATATACACTCCAAACTAGGTTAAATTAGTAATCTATGAAGCAGACCATTCACCTTAAGCATGACTGATGGTTCATTATATTTGCAAATTTTGCCTCCATATATAAGTAAGAACAATTCGATATTCAGACTAATGTGATATTATCCGCTTTGGACCTGAAGACCTACACATATTCTTTTAGCCCACTTCGAAAAATTTCTCATACTAGTTAAGATATGTTCTTACTTGTATAATATTTATCATTCTCATGTTTAAGCAATATGGGATGTGTGCTTTTAGTCTTACCATAACAAATTATCATCTTGAATAAAGTACCATATAGTCTCCTCTCAATTGAATTTCATACGCTCACTCTAATAATATTACTCCAAATTTCTCCACCTGAGCTATAAAGCTTTATATCTGGGATCTATCTGCTCACTCTTATGATCATACTGCTTTGTCCCTTAGTGTCACTCCAATCAAGTACCACCATCTTGATATACTCCAATCAAGTCATACTGTTTTATGAGCTATAGACTCTCCAAACTAGGTCACACTAGTGATAAATAGAGCATATCATTCACCTTGAGCATAACTGCTGGTTTATTATATTCGCATCCGAGAATTTTACCTACATCATGTTCCGTTTGGGCGTGGTGCTCTGATACCATTTGTTGTAAATATAGGTACCGCATATTTCGCCTTTCGCATATAAGTATGAACAATTTGGTCTTCACACTACTATGATATTTTCCAGTTTGGGCCCAAAGGCCCACCCAACTTTATTTTTCGTCCACTTCCAAAAGCCCTCGTACTAGTTGAGATATGTTTTTACTTATATACCATTGATCCTTCCCGTGTTTAACCGACATGGGATGTGGGACTTTGATCGAACCTAAAAAATCCTCCTCTTGAACAATGTGCCAGTTTGCCTCATCTCAATTGACTTCCATCCGTCTGGACCCGGTGCTCTGATACCAAATTTGTATGAATCACTATACAATATATCACAAATGGCTCAAACAAAAAATAAAATAAAAACATTAAAGAAAAGAACACTATATTTTAACATTGGTCAACAAAAGAGCTCAAATATCATTTGTTGAAAATATGAGTATCGCATATTCCGCCTCCATATATAAGTAAAAATAATCCGATCTCCACACTAGGATGATATATCCCTTTGGGGCCTAAAAACCCATTTAAATTTATTTTTGGTCCACTTCCAAAATATATCATACTAGTTAAGATATGCTCATTCTTATATATCATTAATCCTTCCATATTTAACCGATGTAGGATGTTGAACTTTGACCGCACCTAACATTTTGTTTGTAGAAAATTATCTTTGTTTAATTTAATTTTTTTTATATTTACTAGTACTATGGTTTTTTTTATTAAAAATCATTAAAAAAATTAACGTGTATGATGTTGTTAGTTGTTTGTTTGTTAGAAATCAATAAAGTTGTTTGTATATTTGATAGTGTTATCGGTTATTTTGTATTTAGCTAATGTTGTTCGTATATTTTGGTAGTATTATTGGGTGATATGTTTATTACAAATACAAATTATGAATAATTTATAAATTTATAAATTTATAATGTATAATTTATAAATTTGGTTTTATTATCTTAAAAATAATTAAAAATATTGGTGTTCTACGATACTTTTTTTTATTTTACAACTATAAACGACAAAGTTTTGAAATTTAAATATGTCAAATTGAAAATTATTAATAGCCTCTTGATTAAGAGCTTGTGTTGTTGGCCTGTTTCTTTTATTTAGAATAGAATTTTGGAAAAATGATAGAATACAAATATGTATTCGTAATATAAGTTTTTGTTATCTTCTTCTATATTTTTTTTGCTATTTTTCCAATTTTATCAAATATTTTTACACGTCCAGGAGGGAGATGAGCCTATATTTTATGTCCATAAATTTTATTTTTTATTTTTTCAGTTTTAATCAAGTCATACTAAATAGAGTTATTACTACTAAAAATGAATAAAAAATATTTAAGGACAACCTTAGGTTTTTAGGTCTAGAATCCAAAGGTCTCTCTCTAATATGAGTAAGGTCGTAATGGTTGAAAATACTTTATACCTGAATTCTTCATCTCATGGCAACACCAGAGAAAATACATGAAAGATTGGGACAAACAACTTTTTGAGAGCCCTAACAGAAGGAATGGAATTAGAGAACCAATAATTTTGACTGCAAAAAAGTACATGCTTGCTAGGCCGAAGCCTTCCAATATGGAAACGTTGTTTAGAGGTCCACAACCTAATACAGACATTAATATTATCGAGAAATGGGAGATATTAGTTATACAAGAGTCGATTCGTGAGGAGTGTGACATCCAAGTATACTACCAGAAGCAATTCGACATTATATGTTGGAATGTCGATAGTAGTGCTAACCCCAGAGAGGAAGATGTGGATTTTACTTGGACCGACCTGGAGGCCTAATGGAACAAAGAAATCACTTAGTCCCTCATTGGTGATGTTAAATGATTTAATATCACCATGCATAAAAGCATGAGATCATCGACGAAAAAAGTTTAACAATTTTAAGAGTTTGAAACTTCAAGTGAAAATTGAATTTTCAATCATTGTTTTTCTCTATAAGGATACTAGAAAGGACTTTCATTACAAAGACAGAAGAGAACAGAGATAGATAATACTCTTGTCCTATACCTTTTATACCATAGAAATTCCATGCAGGTTACCATTATAAAAGATTATAGATAACCATTTAATAATCCAAGTGATCATGACATTCGAGAAGTTCATGAGAACCAAGATGTCAAAAATTAGATGCCAACAAACATTGTCAAAATATTTAATAAGGTCGATTTTTGATACGATCCTAAGACTTTTATAATTAGTTTGATATGTCCTATGGAGTTCTTGAGAGATGAGGATGTTGCCAGAAATACTACATCCTGAAATGAAAATGGACTACGATTTTTCTATCATATATGAAAATGAGTCTTTGATTCTGTTAGCCATGATTTTGGATATGATTTTATATACGACATTACAACATGTAATAAGCTTAAAATGAGAGCTAATACTTGAATGATGACGGTCTAAATTCGTAAGGTACCAACAAAAAAACACTTATTTATTGGTTTAGCCATACAATTCACATGTTTCTAACGATTCACATGACATCATTTCGAGCGCCAGAACATAAAGAAGGTGTTTGTACGAGGAGAGAGAACAACTGATACTAATTTATAGTTTGATAATTGAGAGAAAATAACATAACTAAGTTTCCATTTGAAGAGAGAAAAAAAAATAAAGCATAATTTCTCCATATTTGCTATGCAAATGAACATTAAGGCGTAAAAACAATAAAGTTTCTAAAGGACCTTCATCCCTCGAAACCGTCCGGAGGTCAATGAGATAAAAATTGGAATCGATATAAAAAAATATTTTGAAGATGAAAATGAAAAAACTACTTAAACCAAGAGAGTCTAGCACAACCACTAATCGACAATAGTTGGTACAAACTTGATATCTGTCGATAACATCTATAGTGTAAAAAGATAAAACATTTCAACCAATTGTTTTTGCTGTTTATAAATAATTTTATTTAAAAAAACTTGTTATTTTCTTTTTAAATTTGACAAATATAATTTTTTCATTACTCATACACTAAGTTAATTTAAAATAGAACTTAATTTTAATAAATATTTATAAATATGAATCCATTTTTAATTTATATATTTGATGATATTTTTAAAAATAAGTTAAAAAAATATTATTTTATAATGTTAACTCGATATTGGTGTGGATTATTTTCGACTGAGGGTAATTTGGTCAGGTGTTTTGTGGTATTTCAAAGGTATTTAATGTTTGGGTGTTTTGTAGTGAGAGATTTAAGCTGCCTAGTTGTATTAAATGTTCATTACCCTCATTAATGAAAGTGGTTGGGTATTTATACCCTTGATTATGGGCTACATGGGCTTTCAGGTCAAACTTATGAAAACGGGTCAAATTCAAAAACCCATTAGTTTAAGTAGATTAGAAATTAGCTTAGTCAAAAGGTGATTAGCTTTTAGTACTTTTGTCCAGTTCGGATGGTTCAGTGGGTAGCTTTTGTCCGAATTGCCCCTGTCCGGTATCTACAGTTAGTGGTGAAAAGTTCAGGACTCATCAGTAGCCCCCTTTTTAGGTTTTGTTCAAAGGCCTTTGGCAAGACCTAAAAAATCCCCTTGGGCACTTGTAACATTTCCCGGACTAATTGAATGTTTAGTGAAGGATTTATCCGGACTGAAAACTTCTAAGAAGTTCAAAGGTTCTGCCATGGATCGTGAGACATGTGTCATCTTCTGATTTGCCTCACCAGCCGTTTTTCTCCTAGAACGACGCTCCCACTAATCTCATTTAATGCCCATGACATCAGCGCCGCCTTCAATCATTACTTTTGTCTTTTCGTATTCTCCTAGGTTTTTGGCATCTTTTTTTGTCTCATCAGTATAAATTACTTCATTTTCACTGTTTTAACATCTTCATTACTCTCTCATTCCTTCATCTCAAAAATTTCACCTCTCTTCTCAAAATCCTTTTGGTGTGTGTTTATGTTCACAGCAAGAAACACATTGGTAAAAGGCGGGTGGTTTAATCTTTCGGAGTTAGAAAAAGTACAAAGAGTTGAGCGTGAAAGGCGCGTTGCTGCAGGTCTTCCAGTTTCTTCAATCGACAAGTCTGAAATACCATCTTCGAAGCCGATCGAGGTTCGTCTTCTGCTCGAAGTTCCAAACCCAGGTGGTTATTTCAACCAAGTCTTCCACCCATCGTATGAGGCTCCTCAGTTCAGGAGTCACAACCCACTGTTGAACGGGAAAAAGCTGTTTCAAGCACAAGAAAATCTTCCCTATTTATAGCCATGGGATCAGATGCTGAAAAATCCCCAGAAAAAGTCACACTTCGCCGAACAGGCCGCTTAGTGAAGGGGCCTGCTAAGCCTAAGTCTCCAAAATCAGGGCCTTCTAAGTCTGAGGCCAAGGACAATGTTACAGAATCAGGGGCATCTATCATAGTCCCAAAAGATAAATCCTCCGGTCCGGAGGGTACTGGAACTAGATCTCGAAATGAGCCCTCCGGACCCGAGCCCCAACCGGACACCAGACCCTTAGGTAAGGGTGATGCTCAACAGTCCGGCCGACTTACAAAACCTGCCACCAGCACTCCCCCACCAGCAACAACTGACAAACCTTCCATGGTAATGGAAGAAGCGATGGAGGACAGCATAGAGAAAGCCCCATTCGAGACTGACGTCTCCGGTCAGACAGGGGAAGTTGCACTGACAAAAAAGGCAAGAGTAAAGATAAGTTGTGTTTGAAGCATCCGGACCTGCCGGAGTCCCTGGAAGGCAAAGTTGGACCCTGCTTCCACAAGGTGAGCGTAAAGTATCTGCTGGCCATGCAGAACATTAACTATGTCTACACTTACACAGTTCAGTTAGGCCGGATCCGGACGAAGTGGGGGACCCCTGAAAATGTCAAAGTGAGGATACCGGTCACTCCGGAGACACCAATGGACTGCAAGCTGAGCGAGGTAGTTATCTACACGGAGCTGTTCAATTGGGGGCTCAGATTTCCCTTGGACCCAGAGATCGTCAGATATTTTCATCTGATAAAGCTCTGTCCAAGCCAACTGAGTCCCAATGCTTGGTACACTCTTATGGCTTGCATCATGGTCTCTAGGCTTTCCGGAATACCGCTTCCGATGGAACAATTTGCTGTTGTGGCCAGCCTTTACAAGAATCACATCATCCCCTTCTAACATTACAACATGGGTGACAATTTTAAGGTGGTGGATGATCTGCTCGAATAGGAGAAGAATTGGAAGACCCAATTCTTGTTCATTAGTGGAGCTTGGGAATATGGGATAAAGATTAAAGCTGGCGTCAACCCAAGCATGCTCACCAACAGATGGAAAAGCACAGGTAAATATTTCATCATGTTTGTTTTTCTTTTCTTATAAAAAGTATATTTACTTAATTTCTCTTCTTTTTCTTTGGGTAGTGCTGCCGAAAGAGTTCTCCGACTACTTGGAGGAAGGGCAGACAACCTGTGCCAAGCTAAACGCATGGGCTGCTGACAAATGGGGAAATCGCTTCCACAATTGTTTTACTGCCGACAATTTAGTGAGGTCCCACCTCTGGAACACAACCGGCCGGAGAGACCTGACTTGGGAAGAATTGACCACACTACCTCCTCCGGGTGTCATCCTCCAGAGGACAGAGGATAAATATGGTAAGCTGGCCTTGCCTGGCAGAGCTAAAGTCCCAAGTAAGATGAAGGGCAAGAAAAGCAAGAAGAAGCAAGACGCAGCTGAGGTTGCTCAAGGTGGTGCTGAGGAGATTGTTCCAGAAAATCAGGAAGGGCAGGATCCTGGGGGATCGATGTTGTTCTACTTCAAGTGGTTGAAAATGAGAGTACCAAAGAGGCTGGTGGACCTCCAAACCCCCAATGGCTCCCAAGAATGATCGAAAACGGAGAGGAGGTGGTGGAGACAGGAAATCCAAGAAGAAGAAAGTCTCCAAGGGGGATGAAGTAGCTCTCTGGCTTCCGGAGTCACTTCCTCCAGTAGACCCAACAGACCCCACACAGGCAGAGCAAATCCTAAGTGATCTCCATACCAGAGAGGGTACCGGAGGGGATATCAACATTGATGGAGTAGATATCAGTGGCCTTCAATGGATTGGCCTTTACTTTGGAGACCTTGAGAAAGACGACTTTGCTGGCCCTTACCTCCCTCCAAGCTCCTCGAATATGGTCACTTTCAATGGTAAGTCTTTTTCTGTTTCAGGGGAGAATGACATGGTGACCCACTCATTGTTGAGCAATATTCAACCGATGCTCAACCTAGAGAGACAAGTGCGAAGTCAATCTACCCTCATCAACACACTCAACGCAGATAAAGAGAGCTTATCCAACAATCTCCTTAACGCCAACCAGAATGTTGAGGCATTAAGGAGAGAGATCGATGAGTTGAAGAAGGGGAAAGAGGACTTGGCTACCAAGCTGGCCACTTCGGAGGGGGTTAACAGAGAACTTCAAACAAAGTGTTCTAGATTGGAGAAGGATCTCTCCACTTCGAAGGAGGAGGTGAAGACTAAGAACAATGTCATCCAAACCCTAACCAGTGATAAAATTTCGCTCGAATATGCTGTGTCTAGAGTTAACCAGGAGAAAGATGATTTGATAAAGGAGCAGAAGAAGACAATCCAAGCCAAGATCGATGCATACACCAACAAGGTGATAGATTCCCAAGAGGAAAGTTATGCTAAAGTCAAATCAGACATGGTCTTGCTCTTTCATCGAACATTTCCGAAGAGGACACTCAGAGATTTATGGCGATATATGTAATACGAAGACCTCCCTCACCACACTATGGCTAAAGGTGATAGGCACAACTATTCTAGTGGTTATGATGATACCACTGCCGAAGATGAAGGGACCGGAGAGAGCCTTAATGAGGAACCCAAAAACCCCAAGAAGAAACCAGATGAGGTTGGAACATCTAAGGGAGCCCAGCTTTAAAGTTTTAACTATTTTTTATTTTTCTTTAATTCTTATGTCAGACTAAAGTCCTTGGATGGCCAAGGAATTTTTGTAACTGTGTCCGGCTTAGACACCTCATTAAGACCTCCCCGCGCCACCGGGGTAGGAAAAAGTATGCCCTAATATTTACATGGACTTTAAACAAGTAAATATTTACATAAATTTCATTCTAGATACAACCAGAGGTGTTCAATGTTCCAAGGGTGATTCAAGATCCTTCCATCTTTATCTTGAAGCCTGTATGTCACAGGTTTAAGCTTTTCAATGACCACATAGGTTCCTTCCCAATTTAGAGCTAGCTTGTCGAACTGCTTCTCCTTAGTATGTAGGAATACGTTTTCTCCACATTTTATCCCCTGGTTGAAAATCCCTCATTCCGACTCTAGAAGCAAACCGACTTCTCATCAATCCCTGATAGTGGGTGGCTCTCAGATGAGCCTTGACTATATTTTCTTCTATCAAGCCAAGTTGACTTCTGATTTCTACTTCATTAGCCTGTTCGGAAAAATTGTGGATTCTAAATGAAGGAAGAGTTACGTCTATAGGAGCTATTGCATCCATACCATATACCAAGGCAAATGGGGATTCCTATGTAGCAGCCCCAGGAGTAGTCCGGTAGGCCCATAGTACTTCTTGTAGATAGCTTGGCCACTTTCCAGCAATCCCTTCTAGATTCTTTTTAAGACCGGATAGGATGGTCCTGTTTGCTACTTCAACCTGACCATTCGCCTGTGGGTGAAAATGAGACGAGAAGCAATGTTAAATGCCTCTAGAGGCGTAGAAATTCTCCATATCTTTCTTATCGAATCGTGGCCCATTGTTTGTGGTTATCTTTTGTGGAACCCCAAATCTGCAGCAAACATTAGATAAGATAAATTTTATAACAACTTTTGAAGTAGTTCCTGCCCGTGGGGCTGCTTCTATCCATTTCGAGAAATAATCAATGGCAACAATGATAGTTCTGCACCATTCAGACGCCATAGGTAGAGGTCCCACCAGATCTAGCCCCTAATGAGCAAAAGGTATTGGCTCATAAATTGACTCCAAAGGGACAGCTGGGGTATGAATTTCATTACCATATCTTTGGCATGGATCACACTTCTTTACCAATTCCTTGGCATCTTTCATTATGGAGGGCCAGTAGTATCCGGCCAACAAGACTCTTCGGGTTAAAGCTCTTTAACCACAGTGTGTTGATCCCTCACCATCATGCAGTTCAGATAACACTATTTGGGACTCTTCAATCCCCAAACATCGCACGATAGGTCTACTAAAAGACTTCTTGTAAAGAACGTATCTTAGAATTACAAATCCACGAGTCTTATACTTCACTTTTGTTGCTACCGCTTTTTCCGGAGGCAAGATGCCATATGAAATGTATTGAAAAAGAGGAGACCTCCAGTCTTGAGGTTGACTCACTTGTATATTTAAACTTTCCTCCTCCTTCTCCTTGCTCTGATTGAGTTGAATGGATGGGCACTCTTGCACATGAATCCATGGGTAGGACTCAGAATATGCTATGGTTGCCAATGAGTCTGCTAGCGTATTTTCTGTTCGGGGTATGTGCTCATAGGTGATGTCTTTGAAGTTAAGTGCCACTTCCTTAAGAATGAATAAATATTTAATCAACTGCTCCTTTTTTGCCTCGGATTGACCTTGTGCATGATGGATAAGAAGCTGAGAATCACTCATTAACCTGACTTTTTTGGCTCTACAAATTAAGGATAACTTTAAACTAGCTATAGCAGCTTCATATTCAGACTCATTATTAGAAGCCCTGAAAGCAAAACATATAGCCTGGTACATTTTGTCACCATACAAAGAGGTTAAACATATCCCAACACCACAACCCATGGTACTTGATCCACCATCAATCTGGACAACCCATACTTTCTTAGTCTTTTCACTTATTGCTTGCTTAGTGTCTCTGTCTGAATGGAATTCAACTAGGAAATCAACAACAGACTGAGCCTTGACTGTAGTTCGAGGGGCAAAAATAATATCATACTCCCCCAACTCCACTGACCTCATTCTGCTTGATACGTCTGCCTTCTAAAGAACGTTTTTCAAGGGAAAAGACGTTCAGACAATGATAGAATGAGACTGAAAGTAGGGTCTCATTTTCCTAGCAGCAATTACTAAAGCCAGTGCTAATTTTTCAAGTTTTAAATACCTCTTTTCAGCATCTATCAAGCTTTTGCTGATGTAGTACACCGGACGAGGATAATTATCCACCTCCCTTACTAGCACTGCACTTATGGCATAATCGGAGACTACTAAATATATGTACAATGTCTCTCTATCAATAGGTTTAAACAAGGTTTTGGGGGAGGATAAGTGTTTTTTAATTTCATCGAAAGCCTGGTGGCACTGTGGAGACCAGTTAAATTCTTTTGCACCTTTAAAGTTTAAAAAAACAGGGCACACCTATCCGAAGACCTTGATATAAAACGGTTTTAAGCAGCTAACCTCCCTATCAATCTTTGTACTTCTTTAATATTCTAAGGAGGCTCAATATGCAATAACACTAAGCTGGTCTGGATTGGGCTGTATCCCTTTCTCACTTATTACATACCCCAAAAACTTCCCGGACTGCACTCCGAAAACACACTTCTCTGGATTCAACTTTAAATTTACTTTTACCAAGTTGGCAAAAGTTTCTTGCAGATCTGCCAAGTCTAGTTCTTCTTCCACACTCTTTACCATCATGTCATCAATGTAGACTTCCATGATTCTTCCAATCTGATTAGGCGAAAGCTTTGTTCACCAATCTCTGATAAGTAGCCCCAGCATTCTTTAACCCAAAAGGCATCACCTTATAACAATGAAGGCCCCTATCAGTAACAAAAGTAGTGTGTTCTTGATCCTTCGGATCCACTTGAATCTGATTATACCCGGAGAAGGCATCCATAAAGGACAACAACTTGTTCCCAGACGTGGAGTCCACTAACTGATCGATTCGAGGGACCGGATATAGGTCTTTTGGGCAAACCCTATTAAGGTCTGTAAAGTCAATACACATTCGCCACTTCCCATTTTTCTTTTTTACTAATACCGGATTGGCTGTTCATAAAGGGTACTGGGATTCCTTTATGTGCCCTATCTTAGTAAGCCGGTCAACCTTTTGAACTATAACAATATCTTTCTTCTTAGAAAAATCTCTCCTCTTTTGTACAACAGGTGCTATATCTCTTCGGATGGATAGTTGGTGTGATATAACATCTACTGGTACTCCGGTTACATCAACATTGCACCAAGCAAAAACATGTTGATGGTCTGTTAAAAAAGATAGCATTTTACTCTTCAGTTCTGATGTCATCTTAGATTCGATCTTGATATTTCTTCCCTCAGCCAGAGAGTGAGTTTCAACCTCTTCAATTGGTATTACAACACCAGGGGGTCTCTCTGGGGTCATCAATTTCACCCTCTCCCCCAGAGGGCCATTGTTGTTGCATAACACTCCCTTGCTATCTTCTGACTACTCCGGACAACTCCCACCTGGCCTTGCACAGCGTATTTCAAACATTGGTGAACTGTTGAAGCCACATCATGCATTCTGGAGAGCCAAGACCTTCCCAAAATGGCATTATAGCATGTGGGACAATCCACCACAACGAAAACTACTCTAACCATCTTCTTAAAAAGGCCCTTGCCCAAAAAACTCTCCTCCTCAAACTCCCCAATTACGTTCGTTGAGCTTCCAGTGAAACCCACAATTGACCTGTTCGAACGCTGAATCACTGTTGGATTCTTCATTTGTTTATAGGAAGTTAAAAAGAGGATATTGGCTGAACTACCGGTGTCCACCAAAATTCATCTAATGTCATTACCCCCCAATGGATGCTCTTATTACCACAACATCTTCGTGGGGGCCAGCTATGTCCCTCAAATCATCTTCATCAAAAAAATGAAGGGAAAATGAATTTGCGATTGATAGGAAGTCATGCCTCCTTTTAGTTGAGTATCCAGGGTATGAACATGCCTCTTCCTCCAAGAAGCAGTCGGTGCAGTCATGGTGTCCCCCCGCCCCCAAATATGGTGAGCTCATCAAAATATTTGATGAGCTCGGACATTGACTTGCTGGATTCTGTGATTACACCCACCTTATTCCAGGTTAGATCAGGATCCAAATACTCCGACTCCACATCGAATCTTTCAATTATCACCATAGCCCCATCCGGAGCCGATGTCCCTGCATTGTTTGTTGGGCCGGTCCGGTGAGCATTATGAGGCCTATTCCCACTTGTTTTTTTAACATAAGCACCCAATTTTCCTCTTTTGATCAAAATTTTCACATTTTGCTTCAAAGTGATGCAATCTTCTGTATTATGACCAATATCATGATGATATTGGCAGAAACAATTATTTCGACTTTCCTTGGGAGATTGAAGCGCAGCTGGCTTCCTGAAATGTACTTCGTCTTTTGTTTTGTCATAAATGGTTGCCACATTCTCTTTCAACTCGGTAAACCACTCTGGTTGAATCCAAGGCCCTCATTTATTTCTGGATTGCTGGCTCTGAGCTGGTGCTGGGTGAGATTAAGCCTTGGCCATGCTAGGATCCTGTCTGGCTTTCTTAGGCTTGTACCCGGACTAATTCTGATTCTAGTTTGGTGCAGTTGGGGCCGATCTCACATGCCTATGCACCCTCGTTTTCTTCGTTTCATCCACATTTATTTGTTTTCCCACTTGATTCAGTAAACCGCCCCGTGTCATGGCTTTCTTCCTGGTCACCAAATCGACCAAATTGCCAGGGTTCAGACCTTTCCTTAGAGAAGTTATTGCTACTTGTTCAAAGAAATCAGCTAATCCATTTTTGGTGTTTACAAAGAGACTTATATATTCTTTCAAGAATTCATTTGGTTCTTGGGCACAATGGATAATAGTGTCTCTATTTCCCTTCACCTCTTTACTTCCAATAAACTGCCTCTGGAAGGCCACCCAAAAAGTATCAAAATTTCTGATGCAACCTTGTGGCAGGCTATTATACCACTTCAGAGCACACCCCGTAAAAGACTGGGAGAACACTCTACAAAGCAACTTATCATCATCGTCAAAATTCATCATTAAGTTTTTGAATTGCTTTAGATGATTATCTAGATCTTTACTCCCATCGTATTTTTCCATCTTTGTACTGTCAAACCTCTTAGGAAGGTTTCCGGACAGTATCTTGAAGGACAATGGAGATTGTCTCCAATTCCAGCCACGACTAAACACATTATTTTCATTGGGAGTTGCAAAGATACCTGGTTCATCATGAAAACCGAAAGGATCCATCAACAACCGGTCTACATGCCTCCGGCCATGGCTGTGACCATGAGATGATCCTTTCCCCAGATGCCTTTTCATCATTTCTTGCATGTCCCTCTTTTTTGAATACTTTTTAACCAACTTTTTCTTCTTTTTAGAACAGCCTTCATCACTGTTGGATGACAGGGACTCCTTAACTCCATCTTCGTTCGAGGAGCTACTAGAAGATTCTGATTCTGAATCTGAGCTCTCCACTGGTTTAGACCGGTGAGACTTCTTTGAGCTAGCATGAGTCTTTTTAGTACTTACATGGGTCTTTGATGATGGGTTATGCTCCCTTGGATTGTTAGTGTGGTGAATGACTGACACTTTTGATTTTTCTTTTAAGCACATCTCTACCCTTTTAGCAGCCCTTCTATCTCAGCTTTCAATCTATCTCGCTCTTCAATCGTATATTCATCATTTTCTCCCACCACTTCTGCCAAATTTGGTGGCACTGTCTGCTCGTCCGGATTCATCCGAACTGGTTTTTCTTGATGGTTTCGAATGTTAGATTCAGGCACCTTCTTCTCCCACTATGGTCGCCAATTTGGTGTGGATTATTTTTTACTGAGGGTAATTTGGTAAGGTGTTTTGTGGTGTTTCAAAGGTATTTAATGTTTTGGTGTTTTGTAGTGAGAGATTTAAGCTTCCTGGTTATATTAAATGTTCATTACCCTCATTAATGAAAGTGGTTGGGTATTTATACCCTTAATTATGGGCCACATATGCTTTCGGGTCAAACTTATAAAAACGGGTCGAATTCAAAAACCTATTAGTTTATTAAGTAGATTAGCAATTAACTTAGTCAAAAGGTGATTATCTTTTAGTACTTTTGTCCAGTTCTGATGGTTCAGTGGGTGTCTTTTGTTCGAATTTCCCTGTCCGGTTTCTACAGTTAGTGGTGAAAAGTTCCGGACTCATCAGATATTAATTCCAATTTCGAGTAGATTTTTTTTTTCAAACAATTAAATATTATTATAATGCTAAAATAGCAAATATTTACATAAGTATATCTTAAGTGAAGCTAGAGTTTAAGAAAAGATACAAATTACAATTAGATTTTTACTATGATCAAAATAATTGTCTTTAAATAAATTTGAAGAGCTAAGTGAAGAGCTTTTGTTCTAAGATCTGAAATGCAGCTTGATGAAAATTCAGCAATTGATAACTTAATTGATCATTGAGATAAATTTAACATTGATGATATGTATGGGTAAACCTGCAAATAATACACAAAGATAAGTAGGTCAGGTTTTTGAAACCTGCTTACACATATTAGAAGCATTTTATATATCAGTTGCTTAAAAAATATTAAAAAATTAAAAACTTGCTAACTTAACTTTGATTATTTAATCTAAAGTAACCAACTTGTAAACTTTCCAAGAAAATGATGATTCTTAATTGAGAAGGATCATGTATTTGAGTTAAATGAAATTTTTTCTTTGCTTAATAGCATACTTTGTTAGCCAATCGGCTGCACGGTTTTTCTCTCTATGGATAAGTCTTAAATACATTAAAGGCATTAACAGTATACGCCAACACGTAACCAAAGAGGACACGAACCAAGGTGCAAATACATTTTCTAATAAGTCAAAAATAATTTTACAATCAATGTCAGTATCAACATAATTTAAACCAAGATTATTATATGTAATTAAGTCATCAAGCAAGGCTCTAGTTTTGGCAATATGAAACTGTTTCCCGTATAACATGCTACCAGAAGTGATTGTTATGAATCCCATTAGCCTCACCTTCAGGATTACAAGCACCATCATAATTAAGCTTAAGGCGATTACCAATAGGGGGTGCCATTTGACATAAAAGGTAGTCCATTTAATAAGAGAATGGTTAATACAGTTAAGATGGTAAGACATTTTTTTTAATCTTTATTCCAAATATTATTTCTTAGAAGGTTTTCAAAGTAAAATTTAAATATCATATACATAACCTTGCTCTTAATATCATTAGGGGTCACAATAGTATTGAATTTAGATTTATTGCTGGCATTTCAAATACTCTAACAGATGATTTAAGGGATAATTGTTCTAATTTGAGTTTGTTTGTTAGTTGATGTGAACCATATACTAATTAAATAAGAGATCGTCATATGATTTTCGATGAAAATTCCAAATAAACTTAAAAAATACTTCAATACTTTAAAGTTTGTTTGATAGTCAACAAACAGATGATCAATAATTTATATATTATTACATATTTGGCATTTTAAAACAAGAGTAAAGTTTTTATGTTGAAGAATGGAGTCAACAGAGATTAAAACTTTTAGAGTTCTCCAAAGAGTGAAAGAGCACTTATTTGGAGTAATAGAATTCCAAATCTTTTTATTAATTGAGGAAGAAAGTTCATTTGGTCTTATTTTTTTTTAAATTTACATATTGAGAAATATCAATTTAATTGCATCTGGTTGATCAACATGAATAATGAACTTATTCATCATGGCAATATTAGTTTGGGTGACAATTATTTTGAGTTTGTTTATGTTCCACGAATATTTTCCTAAAATATGTTGATTTTGTTACTAGAATACCAAAAATTATCCTTATTTTGGATTAAGAATCATAAGAATGATGGTATGACATCATCTCTCAAGTCAAAAGTCAATATTATCATTATCAATCTGCCAAAAAATAAATGGTTCAACAGGTTGTCTAATAGAAATTAGTCTTTTCCAGATTTTAGATTCCTTAGGCTTTTTACTAATCTGTAAGGGATGGTGATTAGGACAATAAATAGAATGCATGACCTTAGCCCATAATGTTTGATTACTTCTACATGTAAACCATAGTTTACAAGAATACGTATTTTGGATATCATTTAAACTTCTAAAATTTAGACCAGATTCGACATAAGAATTACATAGCTTAGTCCATTTGGACCAGATCATAACCGTTTTATCATCTTTCGAACCCCAAAGAAATTTATTTAAGAGACTATATATTGTATTAATTGTTAATTTAGAGACACAGTAGGTTTGAATGTAATAAGAGGGGATGGTCATTAATACAAATTGTATTAATACCGTCATACCTTTAAAGGAAAGATTCTTACAGTCGCATTCACTAACCTTGTTTCTGTCTTTATTGATAATATCATCGAAGTAGCATGTTTTGTTACTATAATGTATAGTGATTCCGAAATGATTGATGGGGTGGTTGAAATGATTGAATCTAGTAATGTTCTTTATTGAGTTTAGAGCATCGGTATCTCTATTCTTAGAAGTTATAAATTTGAATTTGTTCTTATTTATGATCCGGCCTTAAATCGTTTCATAATGGGAGAGAAAGTTTCAACCTTTCTTAATGTTTTTTAAAGAACCATCATAAAATATTGTTATATCATCGGTGTATGCTTAGCAGAGAATTGGAATTTTAGTTCTAGATTGATAGTAAAAAGATTAATTTTCAGTAAAGGGTTTTTTTATTCCTCTAATGAAATACTCTTCAAAAATGATGAAGAGGCTAGGTGACAAAGGGTCACCCTGTCTCACCCCATTGAAAGAGCTAAAAAAGGCATGAAGTGAACCATTTACAATGACAAAACTAGACCTTGCTTGATGAGATTAATAAACTTATTTTTGAAACCAAAACTAGCCAAAGTTTTACATAAAAGTTAATAGAAATCATGTCAAAGGCTTTGTCCATGTCAAGTTTAAAAATAAGATTACCACCTCTAGTCCTTTTGTCTAAGTCATGGATTAATTCATGTGCAATTAATATATGCTCATTAATGTTTCTATTATAAAAATAGACACCATGATTATTAGAGATGATTTTTTGGGAGAAAAATGGTTAATCTATTGTTGATTACCTTAGATATGATTCTATTTAGCACATTACAAAGGCTAATCGGTGTGAAATCACTCCAAGTTTTGGGTGATTCTTTTTTAAAAATCAAACAAATGATAGTTGCATATACTCCATTTGGAGTAGAATTCCCATTGAATAAGTCTATTATCGCATTGCTCAGGTTTTTCATAATTATGTTCCACCAAGATAAATAGAATTTTATGTTGAAACCATCAATACCAGCCACACTTTTGGGGTGGGGTGATTGAATGACCTTAAACATTTCATCTTCATTTGGTAGAGAAGTTAGAAAGTTATTATCTTGTTTAGTAATTAATGTTGGAATGATGTTTTGGAAATGAGAGGGATTATTTTGAGAAGTTTGAGAGTTTAAAACATCTTTGAAATGATCCACAACAAGGTTTCCCAAAGCAGTCTGGTCATCAATCCATGTATCATTATTCCATATACCATGGATCTTATTTTTAATATTATTATTTTTACAAATTTTTGAAAAAATAAAGAGTTTTTATCACCATCTTTGGTCCAAGATGTGGAAGCTTTCTGTTCTCGGAAAGCTTCCTCTTTATTTTCGAGGTTGAAGTGATTAGCTTTGGTTTTTGAAAAATTGATTATGTCTTCAGTTGATTATGTTTACAAAGTAGATTTCAAAGAATTTGACTTCCTCTTCAGCATTTGCAAAGCTACCAAATATATTATCAAATGAATCCAAATTCCACTTAGTTAACTTTTGCTTTAATCTTTTGATCTTAAACCATAAAATTTATAAAAAAAAATTTGATTATGTTAATAGACCGATTCTTCTCCACAGTTTTTAAAAACTCTGGATAGAACATCTATATATTAAAAAAAAATTAAAACTATACTTGAATTTATTTAAATCGTTTAAAATGGTTAGGCATAATTATGAGTGATTTGAACCGGTTCTAACTAAAGCGTCACCATTCTGACATAAAAAATATTAGGTCAGTTTCGAATAGAAATAAGTATAAATTATTCTGCAAATTATTATTATTATTTTTCGGAGGAAAAATTTAGCCTTAGTTATTAAAAAAATTAAAAAAGACTTTTATCATTCATTTAATTTTAAATTTATGTTTTTTTCCCATTCTATTTTTTTTAGCTTTGTTTTCGACAAACACATAATCTTTTTATATTCAACCCAATATATGTTCTAATATTATCTTATTTTCATCTTTATTTTTTACAAACACCTAATTTTTTCATATTCAACCCAAACTATATTTATAAAGTTCTAAAATTAAAATCCAAAAAACCAAACAATACCAACGTTAGAAGGTAAACCACACTTGGTGACAGGCTCAGCCTAAAAAGCGGTATATAGAGAGACTCAAACTCATGACCTTTGATCACAAACATGTCTTACTCAACCAACTCGGCTACCCTCTTGAAAATTTATTCCGCAAATTATTAATTAATTAAACATCAAATAATTATAAAATTAATATTTCAATAGGCTTTAGTCTCGACTGATTCGTCGGTAAGTCGATCCAAGCGGATCAATAATTCATAAAATAATTAATCGACACTTCAAAAGGTAAAAAAATGTGACAGACAGGTCCACCAGTTTTGTTGCTTCTGGTGGCGGGGATGCATTTCCTGAAACGAATTAGTACTTGCGTAGCGAGTTTATAGTAACGTATCCCAAGGAGACGCAATCAAAGACCAAACCACATGGGTTGATGTACAAATATAAGAAACCAAACCGAGTCTTGTAATTATAAAAGCAATCGAAGACCACATGGGTTGATATAAACCAAACCGAGGCTTGATTATCAATGAAATGACGTATCAGTAGAGTAAAACCCACATTGAATGTTGATTTAATTATTAATAAAATGACGATTACAAAAGCTGAGAGGGACAGAAACCAAACCTCTATATTAAAAGTAAAAAACCCAAATGATGCATAAATCGATCTGTTAAGCATATCTCCCAAAACATTCAGCAGTATTAAGAAAAACAAGAACTCTGAAATAAATAACCAAACAAGGGTCTGGGTTGTGAATATCTTAATTTTTGTTAAGAATATCATCTAAATAATTTATGTTAAGTGACAGTATTATATTACTTTTAACTTATTTAAAAGTAAAATTATGTCATTTGTTTTATTAAATTCGTTAAAAATTTAAGCACCCAATAGAATCTAATAAAACAAATGACATAATTTTATTTTTAACACTCAAATCTATAATTTTCTTTTATCATATTGAAATTTATTATTCTTGCAGTGCTCGTAGTTTCGTGGATGTAGATATTTATCACGTTAAATTCTCATGTTTTTTTGTTTTTTTATTTTTATTCAGTTTTGTGTATGAGTTATGTGTGATAGATATTACATATTGATTTCTAACAAATTGGTATCAGGGCGTAAGCTCTTATAATTAAAAGTTAACAATGACGTTTACACCAACGAAATATAAAATCAAAATATTTTAATGGGGGATCTAGTTTTGTGTTATGAAATATTAAGTTGAAATATTTCTTAGTACTGCAAAGGTTGTGGAAGGACGTGAAGAATAAGTTAAGAAATAAGATGTTAAAGAGGATCTTCAGGAAATGGATCTATGTTGAATTTTAATGAGTGTAAAAGATAATATTTTTCGCGAGATTACTGGTGAGAAAGCTGATTTGTGCAAATGGAATAAGTTGAGAAAACTTTACTCAGAAAAATTATTTACCGTTTATACTTGAAAAATGCTTGTATGGTTTCAAGTTGAAAGAAGGCATATTTATGACAGAACATCTTGGTAATGTTAAGTCGATTATCATCGATGTGGAGAACACCGATATCACAATCGACCATGATGATCAAACCCGATTTGTTTTAAGATCATAATCGATCATGATGACAAAACTTCTTATGAGTATTTTATGGATATCATCGTTATGGTAAGGGCATAATATTTGTAAAAAATGTTAAAGAGCACTAAAAATCAAAATAGTTAAGACAACTGCAGCCATATAATCAGACGAAAGGAAAGGTTTTATGATTATGGGAAAATCTAGCAACAATGTGGATTTTTGTAAAGAAAAATATTTGGAAATGATCCAAGTCAAAAGCTAAGAAGTTAAATTATTTAGAATACGGTGAGCAATGTCAGTATATGAGAGATTATCCGAAGCTAAAAAGTAAAAAAAGAAAATCGAAAGGAAAATGTTGGGAATGTGGTAGAAAATGTGAATGATTTCGATGATAATTAAAAAAATGGTTCATGAAAGATGATGTCTATGAGTTCAAACTATGGTCAAAACTCTTTGGTACTCGATATTGTCGTTATATACCACACGTTTACGTTCAAACAATGGTTTTCTATGTACAAACCAATGCAATAGACAATTTATTTGAGTAACAATCATCTATTGTCTGTTGGTAGGATCACTAATGTCATGATCATAATGTTTGATGATGTTTTCATGATCGTGACATGTTGGCATGTTCATGGGTTCAAAAGGAACCCAATATCTCTTGGTATTATAAACTCTCAGGAGTACAAATATCGTGCATGTGACAGTGTAATTAAGATGACAAAGGTTTTGATGGTGTTCATGACATTAAGTTTGCAAAGAGGCTTTACATTCTATAGAAGAGCGTTAGTAGGGGCGATGATGTAGTATCATTATCAAAGAGCAGCAGCCAAGGTCGCCACGATTATTATCAATTTTGGCATGGGAACCTACATCAGATAAGTGAAGGACGATTAGATGTTTTAGGAGAAAAAATTTATTAAATGGATACAAAGTATAAACATTAGGATTTTGCAAACACTGCGCATTTGGCAAGAAAACTAGAGTGAAATTTAGCAATCAGTTTGTAAGAAAGACTAAAGGACAGTGGATTACATCCACTTAAACCTTTGGGGCTAAAACAGAACCAAATGATTTAGATCAATGCTTATTGAAGGATGGTTTAAGTTTATTCTATAAAAAATGAGGCCGATTCAACCTTTGTTAAATGAAATATGGTGATCGAAAAGTAGACTAGGAAAACTATGAAGCATTTTAGGACATATAATGTGTTCGAATTTTACAATCGTGAATTCAATAAGTTATGCGATGGTGATGGAATAATGTGTCATCGTAATTGTCTTAGATCACCACAGTAAAATGAGGTCGTATAAATAATGGACATAACTTTATGTGACAAGGAATGAAACATGCTCTCGCTTTCTAGTGTGAGAAATGCATTTTAGGCCAAAACTATCAATACAGTTTGTTACTTGGTGAATCGGTATACATCAACGACTATTGATTATAAAACTAGTTTTGTGTTTAGACTGGATCATCGGCTGATTACAAACAATTATTATTGTTCAGTTTCCATGCATACACTCACATGAGAGATGGTCTTGAACCAAG
The DNA here is from genome assembly GCA_036936605.1 of Limnanthes douglasii subsp. nivea. Classification (NCBI taxonomy): domain Eukaryota; kingdom Viridiplantae; phylum Streptophyta; class Magnoliopsida; order Brassicales; family Limnanthaceae; genus Limnanthes; species Limnanthes douglasii. Next base: position 34,834,798 of record JAUPFV010000001.1, read on the forward strand.
GGAAATAAGGTGTATATTTTTAGGACATATTACTGAAGTGAATGAATATATGCTATTGTATATTGCTCGTAGGTCTACAAAATTTCTCATCAGTACGGACATGACTTTTAATGAGCATACTTCACTTGACAGTCAAAACAATGTTGGGGAAATGGTCGAACCATGATCGGATACGCGTACACATTTAAATTTTGAAGCATAATCGGTTCCTATTAGGTCTAACATTTTTAATAATTATGAGGTGGATCTAGGATCAAGAAGTAAAGCGTTAGCATAAAATCATATCGATAATGATGCGATGGAACCAGAGTAGTAACCTTATAGCATAACATCGGGTAGAAAAATAAGAGAGTTTAGATCATAAAAAAAAAGGTAACTAGTTTCATTTTCTTTGTCAGTTGCGGAAGAAGTTGAGATGTAAGAACATATTAGTTTTGGAGATACTATAGCGAGTTCAGAAGCAGATCGTTAGATCGGTGCTATAGGGGAATTTATTGAATCTCTTTATAAGAATCAGACATTGAAGCTTGTTGGTTTTCCTAAAAGATAAACGGTACGATGATGAAAATAGGTATTAAAAAAATGGAAGGTAACATTAGTGTTGAGAAACCTCGATTCAAGGCATGGTTGGTCACTAATGGTTTTACTCAAAGCGAATGAATCAAATTCAACGAAGTATTTTCTCCGGTGGTGAAACACAGTTCGATTTAAGTTCTGTTAGTCATAGTAGTTTTGGAAGATTTGGGGCTTGAAAAGTTGGATGTGAATATTGTATTTCTACATAATGAATGAGATGAACAAATCTACATGAGACAACCATAAGGATTTATCGAATATAAAATGGATGATAAGGTTTTTTTATTGAAAAATTCATTGTATGGGTTAAAACAATCACATATAGAATATTACAAACGATTTGATACATTCGCGGTGTCAAATAAGTTCACAAGAAGTCCATATGAAAGTTTTGTGTATAAAATATCAGATGATTTATGATGAGTTCGGATATTACAGTCACAACTTACCAATTAATCAGGACAGGGGTAATTCGGACCATATCACTCCACTATAAAATCCGAACATGACAAATGTGAACACCTTTTGACTAAGCTATTTGCTAATCTACTTAAAAACTAATGGGTCCTTAAACTCAACTTAGTTTCACAACTTGACCCGGTAAGCCCATGGGTTATTAATTAAAAGTGTAAATACCCCAACAACTCTCATTAATGAGGGTGATAAGCATTTAATAGAAGTAGGCTGCTTAATTATCTTACTACTTTTCATACTAAACACAAAATACCTCAAACTAACTAAAACACTTTACAAAACTGCCCCCAGCCCAAAATAAAGGAAACCAATTTATATGTTTACTTATTATTGTATGTGAATGATATGCTCATTCTTTTGTTAATCACATGCAAAAAAATAATCTCTTGAACTTAATCGCGGTTAATCAATTGCAAAAAAATCAAATTTAACGACGATATGGTAAGTTCGTTGCAAATTTATGGTCAAATGTAGTTTTCATAGGTAAAAAATAGATCTGTTGCAATTTTTTTATAAACCTCTTGCTAATGAAAATCGGCGTTACGATATACTTATTTTCGGGGTATTAAAAATCATTTATCGAATAGTGAAACAAATACTTAAAAAAACATAAAAATAATATTAGAAAATATAAGCATAACACTTCTAAAAATGCTTTGAAAGGATATGGTTTATTCATTTGTATTATACAAATTAAGATTATCCACTTAAGAGGTTATACCTACTAAAAAATTGCTCTTTACCCATAAATTTGGGTTAAACCGAATATCATGCAAAGCCAAACACAATTCTGAAAAGCAAAATTATAATACCATATTATTGTACATAAACCTAAAAGTTTTTTTAAAAATCGTTCTAAGTATTTTTTTTAATGATGGAAAAATTAAAAAAAATCACCAATATAAAATAACTCTATATAAGTGAGAAAAATAAATTTTATATTAATATATTTTAGACTCACGTTAATTAAAATAATTCAACTGATATAAAATAATTTATTAAAATTAAAATAATGAAAAATTTAGGCCGAAATTTCTTTCCTCTAATCGAATCCGATTGTTAATAATCATGGATGATGGTGAATTCAAAGTCTGCTTCGTCTCCAGACTTGCCTTAGATCCCCTTCTCTCTAATTTCCCTACTCTGACTTCTGGAAATACTGGAATTCATGTGAACCTGTCTCAACACAACTCCAAGAATCCATCCCCACTGATTCGTGAAAACATTACCAACGTAAGAATCAATCGTACATATGATCCAAGTCTTCCTACTAGCAATGTATATCTAAATTGGAAGTCTTATACAGAATCATTTAAAAAGAATGAAAAAAATATCTTCCATGATAGTTACACAATCTGGAATAAAAAAGAACAACTAGTTATCAATTTCGAACAAAATGATAAAGAAAAGTTGGAAGCAAATGCAAAGAAAACTCTAATTGGCAAGTTTGCTTTAAGAAAGCCATCCATGGAAACTGTAAATAAGTTTTTGGAAAAATACAAATTCTATGGTGAACTCAATCTCACTCTATGGAATTATAGACATATATTCATCAAGTTCTCTTGCCAAGAAGACCTAAAGAATATTTGGAAGCGTAACGTCTGGTCTGTTGGTAATAAAAGCATGAAGTTGCTGAAGTGGACTCCATTCGTCAACCCTGACTATGAATGCCCCATCCGGTGTGGATCATTCTACCTAATCTACCGAAATATATGTTCAATGAAGATACTCTTAGAGTGATAGGTAAAGCTTTGGGTTCTCCATTATATATATGGGTTTCTCTTAGGAACAAAGCTAGGTTCAACTGCTGTAAAATTTGGATTGAAATGGATTTATATAAAGTTCTCAAGACAAAGGGGCTCGATCTGCTTTGGTAAATAAGATGGCTTTTGGCAGGAAATAGTCTACAATTTTATGCCAAACTACTACCACAAATATCATCTTCTTGGGCATAACTTAAGAGATTGTAGGATAATTATTCATCAATAAGAAATTCAAGATTTCACAGATAATGACTTCATAAAGATGGTAAAGATGAACTAGAAAAATGAATTTCAAGGCACTCATATTCAAATATTTTGGCTTAAACCGAAAAGACTAAAAGTTTGCCTTAAACTGTGGAACAATAGTACCTTTGAGAATGTGTTTGACTCTTTAAAACAGATTGAAGACGAAATTAACTTTTATGAAGTTAGCTACCAGCATTCTAAGTCTTATGTTGACAAAAATCTCTTAGATAAAGCTAAATCTCACCATTTGGAGCTACTGGCTAGAGAAGAGAGTTATTGGGACAAAAAATCCAACTCTAAGTGGCTTAGAGATAGTGACATAAATACTGCCTGATTCCACAACTTTGTTAAAAGAAAGCATAAAAGAAACAATATTACGAGAATCTGAGATGATAATGCTTGGCTTGAAGACTAGTCCTCTATTGGAATCTTTGCTGAAAAGTACTTCAAAGCATTATTGACATAGCCTCCTAGTAAAAAAGAAGATGAAGATCTCTTCAATGTTATTCCTAAGTGGATTACTAGAGAAGACAACAAGATGTTGATGTCAATTCCTGAAAATGAAGAAATTTTAAACACCATAAATTTTCTAAACATGAATTGAGTTTTTGGGCCTGATGATTACAATGTAAATTCTTCAAGCTATGTTGGAAGATAATTTGGAATCATCTATGTGAAGCTATCAAAAATGTGTTCATGAGAAGCCATATTCCTACTGGGATCCATGCTACTTCATTTTGTCTAATTCCTAAACTAGAATCTACAAAGACCTGGAAAGACTTTAGGAATATTAATCTAACTACTATGTTGACCAGAATCATCTCAAAAGTAATCAATAATAGACTGACAACTCTATTACATAACATTATTTCAGAAGAGCAATGGGCCTTTGTAAAAAAACAGAAGTATCCATGAGAATATTATCATTACCCAGGAGCTCTGCTATGCATTGAACTACAAAACAAGGAAAATTAATGTTTTACTAAAGCTGGATATGTCCAAGGCTTTCCATAAGCTTTCTCATAAGTTCATTATAAGGATTCTATCTGCATTTGGGTTTGATAATCAGTTTCAAGACTTAATTCTCAAGAACATCAACAATATTCATTCATCCATCATTATCAATGGTAAATTGAAAGGTTCTTTTAAAGCAAAAAAATGCTTAATACCGAGAGATCCTATGTCCCCAAGTCTGTTTATCATGGATGAAGAGTATCCGGTCAGAGGTATCAAGCAGTTGGAAATTTAAGATCCTTCAATTAGATATAAGAACATGGGAAACTGTTACATACCTTGCATGAATTTCGCGGATAATTTTATAATCTTCTGCAATGGTAATTCTTCTTCAATCAACAAGCTCCACAATTTCCTGATTCATTACCAAGAGATATCATGGCAAGAAATAAATAAAGATAAATCAAAGATTATTGTGCCTACGAAAATCATCAATTCTAGAATTCAAAGTCTGGAACAGATTCTGGGTTTCAAACGCAGTTCTCTGCCTATGCACTACTTGAGTATTACTATCACCAACAATAACACATTCATTAATTTTGAGAATCTGGTTAGCAAAATCAAACAAAGATTTATGGATTGAGATAACATTCACATATCTTATGGTGGAAGGCTTATACTTGTTCAATATGTCTTAAACATAATTCCAACTTGCGCTCTGCAGCATTATGTTCTACCTAAAACAACAGTTCTGCGTATCAATGTCCTTTACAACAGGTTTTTGTGAGGTTTTACTGACAACAAACAGAATATTTCTTGGTCTTCTTGGTCTAAAATTTGTGGGGTTCTACTGACAACTTAAGAGATCTATATGATGTTCAGAAATTATTCTCCTTCAATTTATGGTTTATTTGCAGAGAACAGAGATCCCCTTTAATTTATGGTTTATTTACAGAGAACAGAGATCCTTTTGGGCTAGGCTAATGGCTTCAATTTATTGAAATTTCCTTTACCCTATTACTGCTCCTAAACCTAATAAAATGTCTAAAGTTTGTAGTCGATTAATCAATATCAGAGATAAGGCAGAGCCTTTCATTTTCTGGAATGTTGGTAAGGGAAATATGGATTTCTGTATGGATCGATGGTGCACACCTACTCCTTTCATTCTCTTTGATTCAACTGAAGATAGAGCTTTGTACTGTTTTACTAAAGTTAAGGAATTTTAGGTTGATGGTCGATGGACTATGTATAGGTTCCATGGGAAATTTTTCTCTGCATCTCATGAAGAATCTCTGAACTCATCTAAAGACTCAATCAAGTGGGCTATTTCTTCATCTGGAAATTTCAGCACTAAGGACACTTGGGAGGGCATTAGGCAGAAATTCAACAAATCAAATCTATTCAATAAATTTTGGAATCCTATTGCTCCAAAAAAAGTTCTATTTTTAGTTTGGAAAACTATCAATAGTTGGCTCCCTATTGATTCTATGCTGCAGTAAAAATCTTTTCAAATGGACTCTAAATGCCAGCATTATGAGAATGCAGAATCAATCAATCACACATTCTTTCAGCGCTCTAAAGGATGGGATGTTTGGTTCTTATTTTTCTCTATGTTTAAGATTAGAATCAACAGAATCATGACATTTACTCATATGATCGGAAACTGTGTCTGGTCTTCAAATAGGGATACTCACATCAGAACAATTCTCCATGTGATTATCTATTGGATCATCTCGTCTACTACGAATAAAAAGAAACACTTAGATCAATATATTTCTACCAATTCTATAATTGATCAATTCATCCATATCATTTTTGGGCTTGACCAAGCTAACATACTTAAAAGAAAGAATTATGGAAAAGACTTTGGTATTGCTGCTCATATTGGGTGTATAAACCATCTATCTAAACCTAGTTTGGCCCACATCGTGAAATGGAATCTCCTTAAAGCTAACAGATATAACCTAAACTGTGATGGTTCAAGCAACTATACTGGTGAAGCAAGTTGAGGTGTTTGATCAGAGACCAGAATGGAGACTTAGTGGCTGGGTATGGAATACTCTACGATAATCAATCACCTATTGTGGCTGAATGTGGAGCTTTGTTGGATTGTCTCTTGCTTTGTCAATATAAAGGTATAACTCTTCTGGACATCGAAACTGGCTCAAAAAGGAACTCTCGTTCATAGTAAAATGTTGTAGAGCTCTCATCTCTCCTTCAATGTATATTATTCACATCTTCCGGGAACAAAATGTCGCCGCTGACTGGATTTCTAAAAAGACTCTTAACATAGGCTCCAATACAGACTTCTATTATACTCAAGTTCCTAATAGACTCAGGGCAATCATTCTTCTTGAAAGTTTACGCACTAAGCACATAAGGATTGAATATGTTGATTAACTTACCTTCCATTTGGTTGTATCTGCAATTCGTCGTCCTCAATCCAGGTTGCTGTTCTTCAGCTCGACCTCTGGTTCTTCAAGTCAAAGGTTTCTTCAAGTTCATCAATATCTCCAAAGCTAGGTACTTCGTTGAGTTGAAGACTAAATTCAGTGTTTGAAGTAATTTTTGTCTCCCTGATTTAAGGCGGCGGATTTACTTTTGGTAGGATTTGTTTGACGCCTCTTTTTAATTTGTTTTAATTCATTTTAGATTAGGCGAAGACTTACCTCTTAGACTTTAGCCTTTCTCAACTTGGATTTCTGTAACCAGATTTATTGATAAAGTACCAAATTTGAAAGAAAAAAAATTATATTTATATTTTTCAAACCGATATTAATTAAATAAAAAAATTAATCTTATAAAATATCCATATTTTCCGTCTTCGTATTTAGTTAGCTATATGTTGTGCACAATTTAAAATTTGTTTAAGAGCAAAAGTTTGACAGTAATGGATATAGATACTGTATTAAGTAAAGACGAATCTATTACAGCTAATGTATGAAGTAACGCACGAAATAATAAAACTCAAACGTGTAAAATAATAAAACTTATATACGATGATAAAGTATATGGTGATTAAGAACATAAGAGAAGTAAGTTAGTAGTAACTAACAGAAGGGTTTTACGTTAATAATATTTTGATACCAGACTTATTAATAAATAATTTTTTCAAATCCTGATAAAATATGCATACCATCTAGTTATTTTTATTATTATCAGTTCATTTTGATCCGTTATTTTTTATTTTATTTTTTGTGTTTAAAAAATATAATATTTATTGATTTATGAATTTTAAAAATATTCAAAAATACTATTGATTTTGTTTTTTTAAAAGATCAAAACTAGATCTATGAGATATATTTTTTGATTTTTTTAGTTGCGATTTACGTGTAAATTGGTTGCGAAAATAGAAAAAAAAATCTCCAAATATATAACTCGTGGATTTTGTTTTGTTGATTTTTAACAAATAGAAATATATGAATTTTTAGAATTTTGTTTAGTTAGAGTTCGAAAGATATGGAGTTTTGAATGTTGAAAAAACATAATTGCAGAAATACGTACAAATGTGTTGGAAAATAAGAATAAAATAGTTGCGGAAATAAGATTTTGGTTGTAAAATAAGTGTGATTCACTAATTTTATTTTTCATATTTTTTATGTTTTTTAAATATCATCTTTCGAACCATGACTTCAAAAGAATATCCGAAAATACAACGTATTTTGTTTCTTCAAGATGAACACAACTCCATCCGTTAAATATTTATTTTTTATTTTTTTGTTACGAAATTGTGTGTAAATTAGTTGTAAGAATAGAAAAAAAATCTCAAGATATATTACTCATGGATTTCGTTTTGTTAGTCTTTAAAAAATAGAAATATATGTATTTTTTATTTATTTTTAACTTAGAGTTTGAAAGATATGAAGTTTTAAATGTTAAAAAAGCGAGTTACAAACATACCCGCAAATATGTTGCGAAAATAAGAAAACATTATTGTTGAAATAAGACTTTGGTTGCCGAATAAGTCTATTTGTGTGATTTTCTCCCTTATGTTTTTTGTGTTTTTCAAAAAATATCATATCTTTCAAACCATAGCTCTAAATAAATATTCAAAAATAGTGTTGGTTTTGTTTTTTTACGAACAAAACTAGTTACATGAAAGATATTTTTTTAATTTTTTTAGTTGCGAAATTATGTCTAAATTAGTTACGGAAATCGAAAAAATATGTCCAAATATATCACTCATGGATTTCTTCTTGTACGTATTTATATAAATAGAAATATACATATATATGTTTTTTTTATTTTTTTTAAAATCAAGTTTGAAAGATATGTAGTTTTAAATGATTAATAAAATAGAGTTGTAGAAATACGTGCTAATATGTTGCGAAAATAACAAGAAATGAGTTGTTGAAATATGACTTTTGGTTGTGGAATAAGTCACATTGTGTAATTTTATATCTCTTCTTTTTGTGCTTTTTTACATAACATATCTTTTAAATTATAGTTTTAAAAAAATGTCGAAAAATATTATCGGTTTTGTTTTTTTAAGACAAACAAAAAAGGATCCATCAAAAGATATTTCTTACCTTTTTTGTTATAAAATTACATGCAAATTAGTTGCGAATATAGAATAAAAAAATCTCCAAATATGTTACTCATGGATTTCATTTTGTACGTCTCTAAAAAATTAGAAATATATGTGTTTTTGGAAAAAAAAACCAGTTAGGATTTGAAAGATATGAATTTTTTAACGTTAAAAAAAATTAGAGTTGCGAAAATACCTACAAATATCTTGCAAAGATAAGAAAAAAATAGTTGCAGAAATATGATTTTGATTGTGAAATAAGTTTGATTGTGTGTTTTTCTCGCTCTTATTTTTTGTGTTTACTTTTAAAAATGTCATATCTTTCAAACCATCGCTCTAAAAAAAATATAAAAATATTATTGTTTTTTTTAAGACGAACAAAACTAGATGTATGAAATATATTTTTTGATTTTTTTTACCTTTTTAAGTTGTGAAATTACCTGTAAATTGGCTGTGAAAATAGAAAAAAGGAATCTCCAAATATATCACTCATAGACTTCTTTTTGTTCATCTTTAATATATATATATATATATATATATATATATATATATATATATATATATATATATATATATATATGATTTTTTAAGTTAACATTTTGAAAAATATGAAGTTTTGAATGCTAAAAAATGAAAAAATAATAATCTTAATCTCAAATTGAAGGTTATACGTGTCGCGTGTACATTGTGGTTTCAGGGCTATTGGTGGAAGATTTTATGTTGTAGGTGGTTTTTAGTAAATTCGAAATTTCAGGTGGTTATCGGCAATTTGAAACTTCCTCAGTGGTTTAACTTACCCAATTAAAAAATATAAAACAAATAGATATTAGTCCACCTCCAAGTATTATAACCTAGTAATGAGATAATTTTAACTGAAAACTAAACTATGTTTACATTATAAATAAATTTGGTAAAACATTGTACAAAATGAAAATAAATAGTAGTTCATTGTAAATATATGGGCATATTTTGAGGAGTGGTTTGAGAGTCTTAAAAAATCAGTTTTACGATTGATAACTGACTCAAAATTTGAACATACCGAGATGTAAATTAATAACAAAATGAGGCTATAGGGAAAAGGTCCAAAGAGTCTTATGTATACGGAGCAACATTGTCAAAGTCGGACGACAAATTCATTAGAACAAAGATAGTAGTGAACAACGACCGCAACCAATCATGAGAGGAGAGCTAGCAGCAAACAACATAATTACACAAAATTAAATTAAAATTTTGTTAAAGATTACACTGTCCACTCAACATTCGTATCAAGAAATCTAAACCGGAGATCATAAATCATACGGAGCGAAACCACAAAGGTAAGGGAATGAGGGGAGCTAAAAATTATAGCACTCAATTCCTACTAAATGTGATAAATTACCGCATCAAAGCAAGAACGTTAAAGGTGTTAGTTTCGAGATGAAGGTCACTTTGACGCCTCACTAGTCTATAATATCCAATTAACGACATTTAAAATGAAACCTAGTTTGAAACTGGTATAATCCTAAATGCTCTGAGTGCAGTTAGAGTCATATAATATATGATTGATAGTTTTAAAGTCAGAGTTGCATAAGATACAATCCACAAAGTAATTTAATCTCCATATCAAAGCTTGTCTCAGATAAACCACTTGTCCTAGATAGCAAGCCTAAAAATAAAAGAGTGGTGAGTTATATTATACTTATGTCCTATTAACCCAGCCCACCCGAGAAAAGAGTGTAATAAGTGCCCTTGATTGTGAAATTTGTGTTTCCTCTCTCGAAATTCCGATAATGGAGAGAATGAGCTTGTTGATCTCATGAAGATTGTTGTTATTCATAACGCTTGCACATTTAATATGAGATGGCAAATTTCAATTATCATCTTGAATGATGTCTGAAACTTTGAGATTTTTGCTAAACCTTGAGTCATGGATTATACATTGCCCATAGTGGGTTACCCGAGAGGTAGGATTGAGCCAGTAATCATGCTAGAATGAGCTATTCTTCCCATTATCGATCGCCACCTTGTACATTTGACTTGCCAGAGGTCTAAAATATAAAACATTTCTCCAAGTTCAGAAGGAAGATGAGCCTAGATCTAAAGCCCAAAATTTTTTATTTTTATTTTTTCGGTTTTAATCTAGTCGCACCAAATTGAGTTGTTGTATTTACTAATTAAAGACCACAACAACTACTTGATTCCAGGTTTTTGGATCTAGAATTCTAAAGCCGCCCTCATAGGAAATGTTACATTGGACCAAACCACTTTGGCTCTCGAGATTTTCGTCTCGTGGCCGAACCAGAGGAAGCGACAAAGAAACTGGGAAAGCTTTTTGAGAACCCTAGAAGGAATAATAAAGATTGTGGAGCAGTAAACCTACCTAGGGAAGAGAAAAAACTTGATGAGCCCATGTAGGATGGATGCTTGAAAGTCCAAAATTTTACAAGAAACGTGGTATTATGAAGAATGAGATGATAATCGGTATATGAAAGTCAGCCCGTGAGGTGGAAAGTCCCATATATTGTTCATAAAGTAAGCCAGCCTTGTACTCTAAAATGTTGGTAAGATCATTTCTAAGGGTGAAATTAATCCCTTAAAGGAAAATGTTACTTTCAGTTGGATTGACTTGGAGACCTGAGAGTGAGAAGAAATCATCCAAACATTATCCGATAAGCTGAAGGGAGTTTAAGTCGACATAAACTGATACGATCATCAACAAAACAAAGGTTAATTATTTTGAGTTTATAACATGTCCAGTAGAATTTTACTTTTTTTGTCATTGTTTTTTTCTTTAAAAAAACTGGATAATACTTGCATCACGAGGACGAAACAAAAAGAGAAATGGCCACCTTGCTTAAGCCCCTTCCTAAATTGAAAATTAAGATCGCCATTAATTTTAATATTGTATGAAGGGGTGACAATACATTGGATAATCTAAGAGATCATCATGTCCGAGAACTTTATGGAGATAAGGATGTCAAGAATGAGGCGCCAACAATCATTATCAAAGGCTTTCATAAGGTCAATTTTAGTGCAAATCTCTTACCTTTACAGTTTGTGGGTAACCTCTAAGAAGTTATTGGAAAAAATTATGTTGTTAGAAGTTCTTATTCAAGGAACGAAATCCGATGGAGATTTTTCAGTCAGATAAAAAATAAAATCTTCGATTCCCTTAACCATAATATTACGTTACATGATGCAATCTGGTTGAAATCTGCGGCGTTGGTGAAAATGTTTTTGTTTAAAATGAAGGTCAAATACTAAATAATAATAATAATAATAACACAATTGAATATTGATAGAGTTTTCTCATGACATATCTGAAATAAATGGAAATTCAGTCAAATAGCTTTTAGATTTACGAAAATATTTGATTAAAAATATTTGATAGTGAATCCAAATTGCAATATATTGAACTGAATTTAAACAATATTCTATTATGATAGAATAATATAATTAATGTGGATTTGATCTCCATTTGGTCTAACTTACTGTTATATGTGAAATTTGGTTAAAACATAATTAAAAAATAGTTAAACTGAAAACTAGTAAACGTTTATGATAATGTAATTCAGGTTTGGTGGGGATAATAATAGCAATCGATGTCAAATCATTGTCGTTCAAAAATCACACTATGTTATCTTCAGTAAAATGTTGAAGTTAAAAAAGTGTTAATCGAAGTTTTAGCAAAGTTTGATGAACCTATGTTATGAAGATGACTTATGAAACTAGAAAAAAAAACTTCAACTTTTTACTCTTTTACACAACAGAGAAAGTAATAAAGACTAGCATACAAAACCAATGAAAACTCGAATAAAATAGATTCAACATAGCTCAGATTTGTAATGAAAAACCCTACATTTATGACCAAAATTGTAACTTTATATAAAAGGAGGTTACAAGGATACACTCTCAAACACAATTAACTCAATCAATCATCTTTTGTTACAAAACACCTTCGACTTACAAAAGGAACTATGAATCTCAGATTTTCTCTCATTGTTTATCTTTTAAATCATGTCTCTCTCTAATACCAGAGAAGCAAAAATATTTCTTTCTCCAAAATCCTCAATATGTTTCACACGACACCAACTTGAATCTTATTCCTCACTATATATAGACTCACGGATGAGATCCACAATTCATCAAGTTGACATAAACATCATAAAATATTCATTTGTTTAACAAAATAAGGAAATGGTCGTTGCCATTCTGACATATTGTACAAAATCGGGTAATGGCATCATTTCCTGATGCCTACATCATTATACAATTTGTCTCCTTCCAATGCATGCTCCAAATAAATTATTTTAATTAACAAAAAAAATTCATCCAATTTAGAATCTTCCAAAAAAAAGATTTTCTTTCAGGAAAAGAGAATCATTTAAAAGACTTCGACAACAAGTTCATACACCTTCGGTCCAAAATTCAGCATGCACCTTCAATTCAAGCAGTAATAATACACTTACCTTCAGTTAGGCTCACACTTAGGTTCCATCAGACTTCTCTACGCCTAAGTCTTCAATTGAGCTTTGGTCACTCATGTTTAGAGGTTCAACAGTTCTTACCCTTAAGGTTCAATCATCCATCTTCGGCCTTTAAGTTTGACATTACTTTACACCAGTCACTTTTAGTCTACACCTAACAAGATCCAATATCATTAAACTCACACCATTTGTGATAAGCAATATCATCCCACGTTAAAGTGGGTGTTTTTTTTATCATTAAACACTTTATTTCATCATTCATATACCAGCAACAAAACTTCGATAATATGCTTCACCTAATTATATAATAAACCAAGAGACAACTCTTTTTTTTTTGAAGTCCTACAAAAACTTAATTTGAATTTGATATACACCATTGTCATTTTCTATTTGTTCTGTAGATATCATGGGAGATCTACCCTCAAGTTTTAGCTAGTATAAGATGGATAAGTACGATGATACAAACGATTATGAACATTATATTGAACAGTTCCAAAACTATATGCTCGTATGAGATAAATTCATTAAAAGTCAAATTATCCATAAAGATATGGATAACATCATTAATTAAAACATTACATAATGTTTACATTTTAACAAAAACAAATTAGAGGATTCTCTTTGAATGGCTACTTGCGCCTTCTTCAGAGAAATTTAACCAAAGATCTGATGAAAAAGAAGATATTAACTTTTGTTAGTTAGCTATCCCAAGTAAAAGAGTATATTAAAGTAGACGATTTAGCTAACCCAAGTAGAAGAGTATATTAAAGTAGACGATACATTATGGATAAGATTACAAATGATTCTAACTTTCATGTCAACAGTGCTTCATTTATACCAACTGAATGACATTTACGCATCTTATATCTTATCAACCAGTAACAAGCAAAAATCAACCACCTCAGAGCTTGAACGTGCCATTGCCCAAATTAAAAACACCTAAGGCGATGCAGTGAAGGCCTTATAAGTATCGTAGATATTACGATGATCATACATACACAAAGTTTACTAAAAACATAGTTTTAATCTATGAAAATGTGATGGATTTGGCAGCTTCCACAAGTTAACTCAAATGTTCTTTTTTGTAGAACAACTATACAAAATAAAATTTTATAAATATCACAACAATCACATTACTCAGGATTATTAAAAGTTAGAAAAATAAATTCAAAATTATTTATGGTCATGATAAAGTCAAACGTAAAGAATAAAATAGTAGAACCAAGGCACGATGATATAACTAAGACATTACAAATCGAGGTCCCCAAGCCAAATCATTAAAAGATGAAGCATGGATGGTAGTAGATGACTATCTAGATCTGGAAAATGACATGCAAATAGTAATGAAAACTGTAGGTGGAGATTCTCTTTCAAGAATAACAACAGCATAGCAAAAACATCATAAAATAGACCTTGGGGTATAATACTAAGGACAAAACTTGTCACAATACTACCAAACCATGTAACCTTTATGGTTTGTGCAAGATGCTTAGAGCAAATGTAGATGCAATGATGATCATCATAAACATTTCTAGGGTTGAAGACAAAAAAATCTTATAGACACAACCAATCTAACCAATATTTTATTCAAAATAAATTATGACAAGATGAAAATGATACATGTTCTTTGGTAGTTTAAGCATAGGTTATCTGGATTTACCATCAATACACTTTTATGACCATAAAGCTTGAGGTGAAATTGAATTTTTGTAAAAAAAGAATAATTTTTTTTATGGTAATAAATCTCTCATCTCTCTGATAAGGGGGGATTCCCCAAAATAAGTATGAACACGAGCAGAAGAACCGCAAATTTAAATTAGGACAAGCAATGAAGAAAAATACAATCTCTACGGCCTTAACGAGCTAAAAGGCAGATCGAGATCGAAGACAAATACAACGTTGACAAACTCAAAAGCAGATCGAGCTCGAAGGCAAATACAGTATTGATGAGCTCAAAGGCAGATCGAGCTCGAATACATCAGGGGAAGAGTTGATCGACCAGATTAGGAACACGATAAACATATGATCAAGATTGAGTGCGGACTTAAAGAGAATAAGTTGAACATGTGATCAGTGAGCTCGAGCTCTGCAAACCATAGCAGAGTTGATCGCGTTTAAGGAGTAGCCCAGTTCGGCTTAAAGTATAACTCACATTTTGACTCTTAAGTCAAACTGTTTTAGTTACTTGTTCCACAATTATAGGGATAGTGATGTTAGTGGGTTAGTGGCGCTTAAAGCGCGAACATATGTAACTGCCCACTAATTTGTACATTCTAAATAAGGAGGACCTATCTATGAATAAATAGATCTTTTTTCGGCTTTAACTCTTTCTTGACTAAAATATTAAAGATTTCACTGTGGTAGAACTTGTTATTCCCGTAATAAATTTGGCGCCATCTGTGGGAATTTCATAACCAATCACCATGTTAGTCACAACGGTACGAATCGAGAGAGACAACCAGGAAACTAACAAACAACAACACACCATAGAAGAACTGTAAGTCAACCATCAGGGAAAAACGTCCTACATTCTGGTCCCGTAGCTCCTCAAGAGGCAATCCTATGATACCCCAAACGGCGATGGTGATGGAGGAACCACCGATTTGGCCCACGGTCGTTTCCAAGGAAGGGGTGCATCTTCATCAGTCGGCGAATGCATCAGGGGTTCGCAGAACTGCGGAAGCCATACCGACAGATGACTCGGTGGTCCTCCAACTAGAACAAAGAATCCAGAATCTCCAGGAGGAACAATTGAAAATAGCGTTTGAACGAGACGTAAGTGAACAAGCCATGCACGCTACGATGGCAGGGATGAACGACGTTATTCATACTCTGACAGCTAAAATCAAGAGAACAAGAAAAACCCATTAACCATCTCGACCGGAGGCGAGCAAAGCTAACAAAACGGATCGTTCGTCCAAACGAGACGACAAGCAGGAAGGTGAGAGCAAGAGCGGGGGCAAGAATTGCAGTAGATAACCGCGAGACGAGGTGAAGCAGACGTCGACCAAGCGAGCTCGGGAAAATGAGGACCTTCGTTACAATCAGATCCACCCGAAGTTGTCGTCCTACATACTAAAGGAATCACCATTCTCTCAAAACATTCTGGAAGCTCAGCTCCCGAGGAAGTTCGACCGATTCAGGATGGAAGCGTATGATGGAACGAGAGATGCAGAGAGGCATTTGGAGCAGTTCAGAAACATGATGATGGCCTTCAACCCCGATGATGCGATGTTATGCCGGGCACTGTCTATGACCCTCAAAGGTAACGCCATGGATTGATTCAACAACTTACCAAAATGATCCACCTATGACTTTACAGGACTATGAAAAGCGTTCAGGGAAAGGTTTGTTGGCTACAAGGAGCTTAAGCGAGACTCAATCATGGACCTTTATCAGCGCCGAGGTGAGACTCTTAAAAGTTATGGTAGAGGATTTGTTCATGCTATGAATGCTTTTCCAGATTTGGCCGAAAATATGGCAGTGGCCTCCCTGAAACATGGGCTCGACCGAAAATGGGAGTTGTATGCAGATCTCATCAAGTTTCCAACTGAGAACATGAGGGACCTACTCGCCGGAGCAGATACCTTTATCAGGGTCGACGACGCTAGAAGAGGAGGGTCACCTTAACGGAGCGAGTCAAATTTCGAAAAGGGTAGAACATAACGTAAAAGGATTGAGGTGCAGCCAATGAGGGATTATAATTGAAGACTCCAGCAGCTCGATCAACCAAATAGGCGTTTCACCCCAATGACTGATGCCATCCCAGTGATTTATGATCGAACAAAAGGGCGTACGAAGTACCAAGCTCCGCGCACAATGAGCGCGTCAGGGTTTAAGCAATCAAATCAGTACTACTGCACATATCATCATGATCATGGACATTCCACGGATGAGTGCTATAAATTAAGACAAGAAATCCAACGCTTGATAGACAATGGCGAGTTGATCCAATATAATAAACAATCTCAACCGGATCGACCCGAGGTAGGTCGTTCTCCCAACACTGACAAACCGGCCAATGGAGAAGAACCAGAAGCTAACAAGCAACAATGGCTACTTACCATATCAGGGGGGAATTCAGTTGCAGGTCAAGGGTCTGCTCAAAACAAACGAGCTAAAAATGAGTTCGACGTGTATGAAATAGATGCAAATTCTTATCGAAACTACAGGGACCCAGTAGCCGACCTCACATTCAACGAAGATGACCTCAAAGGTGTCAGTTTACCACACGAAGATGCTTTGACTATTCACTTGGATATTGGAGGGGTAATGGTAACCAGAGTGCTGGTTGATGGAGGAAGTTCGATAAATATTATTTTTAAAAGAATCTTTGATCGTATGCAGAACGTGCCCCCATACCTACCTACTCAGCGGACATTGGTCGGTTACGAAGGAAAACTCTCTCAATGTGTTGGGAAGGTGGAGCTGTTAGTAAAGGTCGGACATGGAACGAAAAATGATATTCTTAGTTTCCAACGCGCTAAGCCCTTACCATGCCATTATTGGACGACCATGGCTACATAGGATAGAAGCAACGCCGTGTACATTTCGACAATGCATCAAATATCTGGTAGGCAGCTTAGTAAGAACAATACGGGGCAATCAGAGGACTGCGTGAACATGCTATGCAATTGCGTCGGACCCATCCAAACCTCTCCAATAGCAATTAAATGGCGAGGGGGACGTTACACCAGCAACTTTAGGTCTCACCTCCCCAGACCCAGTGGATGATCCACGTGAAAATGAGGATTCAATTACTACAAATACTACAACGGTGGATATGATCATAACTGGCAGTATAATGCTTCGATTGGGAAAGGAGCTGCCCTAGGACTCAAAGGTACGTTTCATAGCTTTATTAGCAAAAAATTTAGATGTATTTTCGTGGGAGGCATCTGAAGTTTCGGGAGTAATCCCTTCGATCATAGTTATCAACCCTTGTGCCAAACCGGTGCAACAAAAGCGCTGGGATTTTTCAGCAGATTAACATGCTGCTATATTGGTTGAAGTAACCAAACTAAGCCGGTCGGGGCATATCCGAAAGGCAAGGTACCCGGTCTGGATAGCCAACCCGATTCTGGTAAAAAAGAAGAACGGACAATGGAGAATGTGGGTGGACTTCACCGACTTAAACCAAGCATGCCCCAAGGATGATTTCCCATTACCAAGGATAGATCTGCTGGTCGATTCGCCCTTGGGTTGCGAGTTTTTATCCTTTATGGATGCATGCTCGGGGTACAATCATATCCGCATGCACCCATCCGATCAGGAGCACACAACCTTTCAAACTGAGCGGGGTCTCTATTGTTATACAGTTATGCCTTTTGGGTTGGAGAATGCATGACTGCAATACCAACGATTGATAAATCACATCTTCCAAGATCATTTGGGATAACATTTAGAGGCGTACATTGACGATATGATCATTAAAACCCATGAAGAAGCGCAACACTTAAGCACGTTACAAGTCGTTTTCGATTTATTACGCAACTTTAATCTTAAACTTAACCCAGATAAGTGTTCTTTTGGTGTTGCTAAGGGAAAGTTTTTGGGCTATGTGGTAACTCAACAAGGTATTGAAGCAGATCCCGTCCAACTAAACGTGATTTTACAGATGGAACCACCAAAGAATGTCAGAGAAGTGCAGTGTCTTACAGGAAGATTAGAAGCCCTTTCAAGGTTTATCTCCTGCGCATCAGACGAGAGTCGTCACTTTTTTGAAGTACTGCGGGGTGCTAAGAAGTTTGCCTACACAGAAGAATGTGATAAAGCTTTTGTCGAACTCAAGCAATACCTCACCTTCCCTGAGATTTTGTCTGCTCCTGCTCCTCAAGAGCCCTTATTTATTTACCTGGCAGTGTCATCCTTTGCTGTTATATCGGTTCTTGTGCGTAACTAGAATGGGAAATACCGCCCGATATATTACATGAGCAAAATGCTAACAGATGCAGAAACAAGATATTTAAACCTCGAAAAACTTACTTTGATTTTGGTTGTTACAGATCAACGAATGAGGCCATATTGAACAACATTCCCTTTACGAACAGTATTGCAGAAGCCAGATGTTTCTGGCAGATTAACCAAGTGGAGCATCGAGCTCGGCGAGTATGAAGTCTGTTTCAAGCCACACTTAGTTATAAAAGGGCAAGCAGTTGCAGATTTTTTTAGCAGAGTTCAATTCATCCAGAGAAGAACAGGTTGAGATAAACGATAGACAAGAAATTGAGCTTGACCAGTGGATCGGTGTATCTTATACATCAGGAGGGGGCGCATGCATTATACTCCGGACTCCAAGCGGGGAGGAGGTCAAACAAGTTGTACGTTTTAATTTTCCGGTAACAAATAACACCACAGAGTATGAGGCCGCCCTTTGTAGCATGAAGTTGGCTTTGATATGTGGAGCTCGAAGCATCAAGATCAGATCTGACTCTCAGTTGGTGGTTAATTAGGCACGAAGAATTTATGATGTCAGGCAAGACGGGATCAATGAGTACCTTGTGATACTCTAGGAGTACGAGTCTAAATTCACCAGTGTGTTTTATGAGCAGATCCCACGAAGGGATGATTCGGAAGCCGATACTCTAGCTAAGGTCGCAGCCTCAGGAGAGCATCCCACGATCTTACTCTAGCAACTGACCATGACCGAGCTCATATCAACAGCCGCAACCATCAATTCAATCACTAATGATGATGACTGGAGGACTCCGTACTTTCAGTACTTGAACCAATGAATATTGCCCACAAGAAAAAATGAAGCTCGTATGTTACAGATCAGAGTAGCCAAATATTGTGTCCTCGACAATACCCTGTATAGGAAGACTTCAACCCGACCTCTGCTCCGGTGCCTTGACCGCATGGAAGCCAGTTCGGTAGTGGCTAATTTGCATTCAGGTGAAGCAGGGGCTCATTGTGGACACCGAACACTGATTCACCGTTTTCTCCTCGCTGGGTACTATTGGCCTGAGCTAGCAAGCGATGCAGAGAATCTCGTATTGCAATATCACAACTATCAAGAGTATTCGAATACACAACATAGACCCAGCGAGCCCTTGCTATACATCTCTGTCCCATGTCCGTTTGATAAATGGGGAATAGATCTGGTGGGTCATTTGCCAATGGCCACAAGAAAACGACATTTCCTTATCGTTGCAGTGTATTACTTTTCAAAATGGGTTGAGGCTAAAGCCCTATTCCGAACGCGTTCCATAATCAAATTCTAACCCGATATGGAATTCTACAGATTCTAATGACAGATAACGGTCCGCAATTCCAAAATTCAATCCTTACCAACTTCTGCAAATGATATGGAATCTCTAGCATTTTTCCACCCCCTACTATCCTCAAGCAAAAGGTCAGGTCGAAGTAACTAACATGTACTAGAAGGCCTTAAGAAAAAGTTGGAGGGAGCTAAAGGTAAGTGGCTGGACAAATTGGCAGAGGTCTTATGGGCGTAGAGAACAACCCCCCGTTCCACAACAGGATGGTACACCATTTGCTTTGGTATACGGTGCAGAGGCAGTTATTCTAGCACACATAGTACCAAGCCATAGAATTGAGCATTGTAGCTAGATCAACTTCCTTGGATCTATTAGACGAGCGACAAGATTAGGCAAGAGTCCGTGCAGAACACTATAGAAGTCTAATGAGGGGACGCTTTAATGCTCGTCTAAAGCCACATTCTTTCAAGGTGGGAGATTTAGTCTTGAAGAAGGTGTTTCAGGGCTCTGGTAGTGGAACAGGTGGCAAACTAGGACCAAATTGGGAAGGCCCATACTCAGTTATTTCAGCAGGGTACCATGGCACGTACAGACTGACAGATCATGATGGTGGAGCACTAAAGCATCCTTGGAATGTTAATCACCTAAAGTTGTATCACCATAATATTTAAGATGTAATGATCCGCTCTTTTTCCTCTCTGATGGTGCGGGGAGGTTTTTTATTGACGCATCTAAGAACAACTCTTTGATTTTTTCCAATATAAGTTATGATTTTGCCAGTGTGTGTTTGTGCAAGTTTCATCCTTATAACCAGTGAATGGGTCAATGACCACGCCATTTTTGGCTATGCAATGGACCGTACTGAGTCCAGACTGAGTGTCTATAAACATGAATGGGCTGATTGGTCACGCCTACAGGCTACATAACGGCCATATTGTGCCTATACTTTGTAGTGGGTATATTAGCGAACTGGTCAAAGACCAAGTCTGAACTGACTACGCAATAGGGTTCATGACACCTCGCCGTAAATATGCTATTATGGCACAAGTTATCTAAGCTACGCAATGAGCCCTACTGAGCTCGAGGTTGTAAGGATCTCTAGAAATCTCAGCAAACACATATTCCACATTTGATTACAAACGTTTATACCGCTAGCTGATTCACAGAAGGTAAATCATATATCAATTCAACACATTCTTTAAATAAATAAACCAAAGTTTTGTGGGCAGTACGAGGTATTTCAACTTTAAACATAATAACAAGGAAATTGGTACAACAAAACAACAAAAGCAACTTTTCATTATTTAGCACTACTGGGTAGCAATAGCTTGGTAGGATCAACAAAAGTATTAGATTATGTGTTCGCCTGAGGAGCTAAGTAAGAGCTCGGTGTAGCAGATTCGACTAAGGGGGCCAAGGATCCCAGCTTCATGCCAGGATTCAAGGCTATGAACTCTGCAATAACATTCTTGTTCTCCTTGACAATCATCTCTGCAGCAACAGTAAACACCTGCATTTCCCGTTCTTCAGCATCTGCTTCTACTTTTGTCTGCCACTGTTGCCGCTCTCGTTCGAGCTGTGCACGTTCCTCATCTACTTGGTTGCTCAACTTACTCACCTCAACAGTTAAAGCTGTAATTTTCTCCATTTGTTCCTCCACCCTCTTGGCCTGACTGATGGTCCTGTTCAACAAGTCTGCGCGCGTGCAGCTCGTCATTCATCTTTAACAAATTCTCGTTTTGGTTCAACACCAACTTTTGGCTCTCGGATACAGTAGCTAGCCTGTGTTCGCTGCATTTCACAGTCTCTTGCAAGGAGGCAACTACTTTCTCCAGCTTGGTTTTCGCACCAATTGCCTCATGCTTGACGTTTTTGGTTGATGTGTAAGCATGCCTTAGGCGAAGGACCTCAACAGTGCTGTGTTTAGCTGAGCCAAACACCATGGCTTCTGCTTTCCATTTCTCCATGGTAGTCACTTCAGCAGGGGACATATTTCGATAACCCAACACAAAAGAGTTATGGTGCATCTGTATATAAGAAAGAAAGTTAAACTTAAATCCTTAACTATTTAACTTAACATGGTCAGATCCCATGGTTCTTACCTCGATCGACAACTCTACTTGCCTTTGTAAGATCTCAGGAATCGACATTTTGTCGTAGTACGAAAAATCAGGGATCCTACGAAGCTGCTCGAACATGTAGGAAGAGGGACGAGGAATGTTAATCTTTGGTGGACGCTCCTCTACATGCGCCCTTTGCTGGCTGGACTCAGCTCCTTTGTCGCCATCCTTGTTCTTCTCATTAGGTTCTACTGAGGGTGGTAGATTTTCCACAGTAGAGCTGAGCACCATCTGCTTTTTTTTCTATGTGAGAGCTCAGGGCGCCGTTTGTTTTTTCTGAGAACCATTCTTATTTTCTGCTCCGTCTTCCACTAGATCAATCAGCTCCTCAATAGCCTGTAGATTTTGTTCCTCGCCAACTTATATTGTTGTTTGGTTGGGAGGATGTTCTCTATCCTTGGAAGTAACTTCAGCATCATCATCCTCTTCATATCTAAGCTGTAATCTCCTCGTGCTTAAGGGAACAACATCCATAATCACATTTTGCTTTTTCTTCCTCTGTGTATCAAGTGCACCAGAGAGGGTATCCTCGTCATCCTCCTCTTTTTCTGCTTGGAACTTATTAGACTGAGTAGCTTCAGGCACCTTCGGTGCTTCTTTTTAAGTTTGCTCGACAATCTTTCCTTTGTTTTTGGCAGCATCGTTCCCTTGCTCGCAAGAGAGAGCAGGATCAGAGGACGAATCTCCAGCTTCACCAATCTTTCGGGTTACTTGAGGTACTTCTGGCGAGACGCCAACATTGTTCTTTTCCCGGAGCTTCTGCTCTAAAAGCGATCTGATACGATCCATAATAGCTTTTGAACCGTCTTCTATTCTCACTTCTCCTTCTTCTGTGTTTCTGAGCTCTGGAATCGACCACAACCCTGATTTCAAGTAATTGTACCGTGTGAACAGTTCCTTAGGATCTTGTTGCCAAGCTTCAAAATCTAACTACTGACTCTGATCAAAGGGTTTACGTAGTTCAGCGGTCTCCCTTCTTTCCACCAGCTCTGATTGGACAGTTCACCTGAAAGAAAGACAGATATAATATTATACAAGAGGTTGTGCAAATTTTTATCTCTTGCAAACTAACAATACTTACAATTTTTCTTTCATTTTATTTCTAGTTGAAGGTTTAAGGTCAGGGTGCTGCTACATTCCTAGTTACCCGACACAAAGAAGAAAGAGTTCTTCCAGTTCCTATAAGAGGAAGGGAGTTCAACAATTTTCTTAATCCCTTTAAAGTGGGTGTAAAAAAAAGGGTCTTGGCCAATTTGGTTACATCAGTATCGAATAGTAGGTCTGTCAAGCATATTTCAGTTCTAAGTAAGCGTGAGCTGAGTACCACGCTAAGAAATAGCCTCCAACCATTTTCAGACATTTGAGTAGGGCAGATGCCGAGCACACTAAAATAATCACGAGTGAGCTCGGGCAGCGGCAACCTCAACCCCCAGTCAAATAAGGTAGTAAAAAGGCAGGTCTCTGTTTCTTGTGTATGATAGGGATGTTCGCCTATACTGGGAGCCCTAATAGTCACATCCTCAGGGATGCTACATCTGTCCCCGAGGATGACAATTCCATCATCGTCTAAGTTAGTATACTTAAGGGCTATTTGAGAGAAATAGTTTTCTAAATCGTTGATGTCTTCATATAAGGGCTACGTAATTTTGTCGGCTTTAGTCTTCGTTTCCTTTTTTGGTGTTGTGGTTTTTCTACAAACTGCAATTAGGTAAGGATATGAATCAGAATGATTATAGCTGGTGAGGGCAAGCGATTCGATTTTGGGGAAACGCCTACTTATAGAAGTTCAAAACCTTCAATCTAGGGTTCTCTCAAGCGTTCAACAAGAAGTTTTTATTTGATAAGAAATACGTTACCTGAGTAATATTGAAGAAGATGATAGCAAGCACCTTGGTTAAATATGGAGAGAGTTTTCCAGGAAAGTTGAAGCGAAGAATTTTTTCGAATTTGGTGATTTTTTCTAACAAAAGAATACAATGAGTGGTTAAGTGACTATAAGTTTTTCAAAATAGGTGTGTGATGTCATTAATTGTTTGAAAGTTGTGTAAAAAACTGAATCGCCAAATGGTGTCTCCAAGAAACGGCGATGTCAGAAACCGTCGCAGTTGCATCAACGACACGTGTCAGAAAGAAGCAGCCGCGAGACGGTTCGAATCACCACGCGGATAAGTAAGGAATTTAATTATTATTTTAATTTACAGACTTATTAATATTTTTAATAAACCTATAAACTACGGGGAACACTGATAAGTGGGATTCCCCCAAATAAGTACGAGCACGAGCAGGAGGACCGTAAATTTGGATTAGGACAAGCAATGAAGAACATGAAAAGCTCTACGGCGTTGACGAGCTCAAAGGCAGATCGATATCGAAGATAAATACAACGTTGACAAACTCAAAGGCAGATCGAGCTCAAAGGAAGATCGAGCTTGGAGGAAAATACAGTGTTGATGAGCTCGAAGGTAGATCAAGCTCGAAGACATCAGGGAAAGAGTTGATTGACCAGATCGGGAACACGATGAACATATGATCCAGATTTAGTGTGGACTTAAAGAGGATAAGTTGAACATGTGATCAGTGAGCTTGAGCTCTGCAAACCAGAGCAGACTTGATCAAGTTTAAGGAGTAGCCCAGCTCGACTTAAAGTATAAGAATTAGCATTTTCTTACTTGTTATATAACACACGTTTTGACTCTTTAAGTCAAACTGTTTTAGTTACTTGTTCCATAATTATAGGGATAGTGATGTTAGTGGGTTAGTGGCGCTTAAAGCGCGACTATATGTAACTGCCCACTAATTTGTACATTATAAATAAGGAGGACCTATCTACAAATAAATGGATCTTTTTTCGGCTTTAACTCTTTCTTGACTAACATATTAAAGACTTCATTGTGGTAGAACTTGTTATTCCCGTAACACTCTCACTAAAAACATTAATCGTATAGCCTATATTTTTGTACCGGCATGGAAACATGTTCAACAGCTTTTCCACTACCGTCGAGTCGGCTTTCACACTTAAAGTTCCCGTAGTAACATGAACCTCAGAAATTTTGTACTTTTGCTTTGGCGACATCCTCTCTCTTGTATGTGAATATATATATATATATATATATCCACTATTTCATTGTCTTTCACACTCAAATCTTCCTAGAGAGAAAACTCAGTTCATTTTTTAATTGTTCTTGAGAGATATATGTTCATAGCTAGAAACCCCTTAGTCAAAGGAAGTTGGTTGAACTTGCCTGAATTATTGGGAGCAAAGAAAATAACGAGAGATAATCGTATTGCTGCCGTTTTACACGCTTCTCCAAGCAAGAAATGTAACCAGTCAAACCAGAACGCCGATCAAGGGTCATCGTCTTCAAGAAACCCTAGAACCAGAAAACTTTCGTTCACAGCAAACCTTTCACCTCTCCCATCTGGTTCTTCATAGCAAGAGTCTCAACACCCTATTACTAAAGAAAAAGATGTCTCAAGTGTTAGAAAACCCTCACCGTTTATCGCGATGGGCTCAGACACAGAAAAATCACCATAGAAGATAACTCATCGTCGGAGGTTACAAAGGCTGTTCCACAAGCCAAATCCTCTGGAAAATAGCCTTTACCAGATATCAGGCCCTCAGAAGCAATAACTGCTCAACCTTCTGAACAACCAGTTGTATAATTTTCAATGAAGGGGCTAGAGCAACTTCCTTAAAAAACAACCGAACAGCCTTCCACAGTGCTGGAAGAGAACATGGGAGATAACATAGATGAATCCCCTTTCGAGATTAAGGTGTCCAGTCAACTTGGAGATACTACCTCAGATCGGAAAGGTAAGATCAAGGTAGGAATGACTCATCATGACGCTCTTCCGGAGAGTTTAGAGGGTAAGGTAGGCCCTTGTTTCAAGCATGTTAGTGTCAAGTGTTTGCTGGCTTTGCAGAACATTAATTATGTCTATACCACACGGCTGAGTTGGGTAGGATCCGAAGCAAATGGGGGATCCCAAAGTCTGTAAAAGTGAGGATTCTAATCACTCTGGAGACCCCCATCGACTGCAAGTTGAACGAGATGGTGGTCTAGCTGAAGTGCTGAACTAGGGACATCAGTTCCCCTTAGACCCAGAGATTGGCAGATACTTTCATCTGATCAAACTATGTCCATCCAGCTGAGCCCCAACTCTTGGTATACTCTCATAGCCTGCATCGTGACGTCCAGGCTATCAAAAATCTCACTTCCCATGGAGCAGTTTGGTGTTGTAGCAAGCTTGTGTAAGAATCACCAAATCCCCTTCTATCATCACAATATGGGGAATGATTTCAAATTTGTGGACGACCTGCTGAAATTCGAAAAGCCTTGGAGGACACAGTTCCGCTTTGTCAGTGGGACTTGGGAGAACTGTAGAAAAATCAAGGCTAACACGAACCCCAGCCTCCTGACCAGTAGATGAAAAAACACTGGTAAATTCTTCTCTCTTTTCATGTTCATTTCTTAAGTTGTAATTTTTCTTATTTTGACTAACTGATATCTCTCTCCATTTCTACCGAAGGAGTTCGTGGGCCACTTGGAAGAAAGGCAGAAAACATGTGCGAAGCTTAATGCGTGGGCTTCGGATAACTGGGGGAACGCCTTCCATAATTACTTCAAGTCGGGAAATTTCGTGAGGTCTGGAACACCACATACAGAAGAGATCTTTCACGGGAATAGCTAACTATCCCTCCCCTGCTGATGTGATCTTGAAGAGGACAGAAGCTAAAGATGTCAAGTTGTACCTGCCTTTCAAGGCCAAATCCCCAAGCAAAATGAAGAGCAAGAAAAGAAAGGCTCCAACAGACTTAACTCAAATAGGTGCAGAGGGGACTGGTTCAGAGAACCAAGTTGGCATTGATGTGGCCTTGCTAAAGGCAGTGGAGGTTGAGAGTGTGAAGGAAACCGGAGGGTCAAAGAACCCACCAAGGACTCCTAAAAAAGATATGAAACACAAAGCCAACAACGATAAGAAAGTTGCCAAGAAAAAGAAGGTTACTCTGGGGGCAGAGATAATCCTTCGCTCAACAAAAATTCCACCCCCAGTTCCTACTGACCCTACCCTGCAAGAGGAAATTCCAACAGACCTTCAGTCCGGACAGATTGCTGGTGGAGGAAATGACGAAGTGGACCTTTCAGCCTTTAAAGACATCGATCTGTATTTTAATGATCTTGATAAAGATGATTTTGCAGGTCCTTACTGTCCCTCCAGAGAACAAGATACTTTGAGTCATTCTCTCTTCAGTTACATCCGACCATTATTTGATCTGGAAAGGTAGGTATAAAATCAAACTGGTATGATCAATTCTCTTACCATTGACAAGCAAACCTTATCAGACAGTCTTTTGAGTGCTCAACAGAGCATAGAGGTGCTAAAGAAGGAGAAAAAAAAGGCAACTAAGCTGACCGCATCGGAGACAGCCAATACCGAGCTCCAAACCAAGTACTCCAACCTGGAGACTTCTTCTTCAAAAGACCTCACAGTTTTGAAGGAGCAGCTAAAAAATAAAGATGGTGTTATTCAAACTTTATCCGATGAGAAGACCAAGTTGGACAGCACCATTTTAGATAAGGTTAAGGAGAAGGAGACCCTAGAACGTCAGCAAGAACAAGATATTGCGGCAGGCATAGAGAAATATGCTAACGGGATAGTGGATTCTTTAGAGAAAAGAGATGATGAGATCAAATCCGACATGGTGTTGTTGTTCCATGAAACCTCCCCTAAGAGAACCCTTGGTCCCTTATGGAAGTATGTAGAGTATGAGGACATCCCATTCCTTACTCTAGCAGATGGTAACAAGCGCAACTACTCCAGTAGAATAGATTCCACAAGTCATGATGAAGAAGAGACAGGTGAGAGTTCAAGTGCCGAACTCAAGAATCCCAAGAAGGATTGTGGTGAAGAAAAGTCTGAAGGGAATAAGCCCTAAGGTTTTATTGTGTAATTTTTAATTTTGAAAAACTAAAGTCCTTGGATGGCCAAGAAATTTTTCGTACTACTGTTCGGTTCGAGTCCGATCAGGTTTAATTTATCCAATCCCCTTTTGTTTAATACTCTGTTTTAAATATTTCATGGCTAATGTTTAAGTTGTCCCTAGAATTTTAGAAGTATTGAATTGAGAGTATTTTATATATCTGACCACATATGTTTAATATTTATGACCAATCCTTAAGCATATCTCATATACTCAAGAAAACTCGAGAGTCGGGGTGTTGAATAAGTAATTTATACTTGAATTGAATTGAAGTAAAGTCACACCAGACTTTTGAAAAAGGCATCATGTATTGTTAAAAAAAGCCGGAGAGCTCATTAAAACCTCCTCGTGTCACCAGGGTAGGAAATAGTATGCCCCATAATATTTACATTGGTATTTAACAAGTAAATATTTACATAAAAACTTTATTCTAAATATAACCTAAGATGATCAACATTTCATGGATGCTTTAAAGCTCTCCCTTCTTTGTCTTGAAGTCTATACATCCCCGGTTTTCTCTTTTCATATACCACATAAGGGCCTTCCCAGTTCGGAGCCAATTTACCGAACTGCTTCTCCTTAGTATGTAAGAAGAATTTTCTTAAAACCTTATCTCATGTTTGAAAATATATTTTTTTACTTTGGAAGCAAATCTGCTCCTCATCAGACCTTGGTAGGGTGTTGTTCTCAAATGTTCTCTAACTCTTTGTTCCTCTATTAAGTCCAATTGATTCCAAACGGCGGCATCATTAGCCTGTTCGGAATAGTTATGGACCCTGTGTGATGTTAAAGTAGCCTCTATGGGAGTAATTGCATCCATCCTATATACCAAGGCAAAAGGAGATTCTTGTGTGGCAGCCCGATGAGTTGTTCGGTAAGTCCACGATACTTCTTGTAAATAGCTTGGCCATTTTCCCGCAGTTCCCTCCAAATTCTTCTTTAATCCGGACAAGATGGTTCTATTTTCAACCTCAACTTGGCCATTTTATTGTGCGTGGAAAGGATAAGAAAAACAATGTTGAATGCCTCCAGAAGTAGAGAAAGCTTCCATGTCTTTGTTATAAAACTGTGGCCCATTGTCTGTGGTAATGTTTTGGTAAACTCCAAACCTACAACATATATTGGATAGGGGGAACTTGATAGCAGCTTTTGATGTGGTTCCAGCCAAAGGAGCTGCCTTTATCCATTTAGAGAAATAGTCAATGACGACTATGATAGTTCTGCATCCCCGGATGCCATAGGAAAGGGTCCAACTAAATCCATCCCCCATCTAGAAAAAGGTATTGGCTCAGAAATAGACTTCATAGGTACTCCTGACACATGATTTTCATTTTTATACCTTTGACATGGATCACATTTCTTAACCATCTCTTTAGCATCTGCCATTATAGTTGGCCAATAGTACCCGGCCAACAAGACTCTTCGAGTCAATGCCATGTATCCACAATGTGTTGAGCCTTCCCCATCGTGTAGGGGTGATATTCGGTCGGTCTGGTCGGTTTTTTTTATAAATTTTTAAACCAAACCGAAATAATTCGGTTTGTATATTATTAAACCGATTTAGTTAATAGAAGTTCGGTTTTTTTTTTGTTTCGGTTTTTCGGTTTCGGCCGGTTTCGGTTCGGTTTTTCGGTTTGAATGTCGGTGTTGATGTGGATAATAATAGCCTGAGGGTAGGCTGGTAATTTCAATTGGTGTTTTATGGTGGTGTGTGGGTGTTTAAGTATTTAGAGTAGAGAGTAGAGAGATAATTAAGCAGCTTGGTAGCAGTTAATTCTCATTGCCTATAGTTAATGCAGGTGGTTGGGTATTTATACCCTGATGTTTGGGCCCTTATGGGCTTTCGGGTCACGTTTAATGGACCCGGGTCATGTTCAAATACCCATGAGCTCTAAGTAGGAGAGCAAGTAGCTTAGTCAAGAAGTGTTTAGGTTTTTTAATACTTTTGTCATAGTTCGAACAGTCCTATGGTCATAGTGTTCAAAGTGATCTGTCCGATCCATGTGATCTGTCCGATCTGTCCGGTCCGGAGGTCTTGGACTGATCTGTCCGTGTCCGGGGAGCATGCTGAATTCGGACTCATCAGGTGTGATTAGGTCGGGTCGGTCGGTTTTTTATAAATGTTTAAACCAAACTGAAATAATTCGGTTTGTATATTATTAAACCGATTTAGTTAAAAAAGTTCAGTTTTTTTTTTCAGTTTTGATTTTTTGGTTTCGGTTTGAATATCGGTGTGATTCGGTGCGGTTCAGTGCAAATTGTTTATCATTTTTATGGTGTTAGATAATAAAAATAATAATTATATACACCTTCTTTTGAAGAATTTGGGATTCGAACCCTCACTCACGGGGTTAAAGTGATTTTAGATACTTTTTGTATAACCATTGGGACATGAAGGTTGTATGTTTGTATATCATAAAAAGGTTATATATATAACATATATACACTGAGTTCGGTCTCCGGTCCACCTCGGTCGGTCAACTCAGACCAACCGAAAACCGACCAAAATTAATTCGGTTTGAAAAATTAGAACCGAACCCGAAATGTAGTTTTAAAAAAAGGACCAAACTGACCCATTTTGGTTTGGTTCGGTCAGTCGGTTCGGTCAGTCGGTTCGGTTTTTGCTCGCCCTACCATCTTGTAGTTCGGACAAGACAACATGGGATTCTTCGAACCCAAAACAGCGTATGAGAGGTCCGCTGAAAGATTTTTTTGTAGAGAACTTCTCTTATTATCATAAAACCACGAGCTTTGTATTTAATCTTTTTTGTCACTGCTTTATCCGAAGGCAGTGTTCCATCATAAATTTATTGAAGGAGTGTGTATCTCCAGTCTTTGGGTTGGATTACAAGTATGCTCATATTTTCTTCATCTTCTTTCTTTTGATTTAATTGTATGGATGGACGTTCCTGTACGACAATCCAAGGGTAGGATTCGAAGTATGCTATAGTTGCTAGAGAGTCTGCCAATGTATTCTCTGATCTAGGAATATGCTCATAGCAAATACTTATGAAGTTTGCTGCCACTTCTTTCAAGACGAGCAAGTACTTAACCAGTTGTTCCTTCTTGTCCTCAGACTATCCTTGGGCATGGTGGATGAGAAATTGAGAGTCGCTCATTAGCCGGACTCTCTTAACTCCACATATGAGATCTAACTTAAGACCGGCTATAGTTGCCTCATATTCAGACTCATTGTTAGAGGCCCTAAATCCAAAGCATATAGCTTGATACATTTTATCACCATATGGAGAGGTTAAGCACATTCCAGCTCCACATCCCA
The DNA here is from genome assembly GCA_036936605.1 of Limnanthes douglasii subsp. nivea. Lineage (NCBI taxonomy): Eukaryota > Viridiplantae > Streptophyta > Magnoliopsida > Brassicales > Limnanthaceae > Limnanthes > Limnanthes douglasii. The sequence continues at coordinate 34,866,408 of JAUPFV010000001.1, forward strand.
TAGTGTTTGATCCACCATTAGTTTGGAGTTATTTTCTGAATTTTGTCCAGAAGATCTATCGGTATGAAATTCTACCAAGAAGTAAGCCACTGATTGAGCTTTAATAGTCGTTCGAGGGGAGAAATTGATGTCATTATGACCCAATTCCACTGACCACTTGGTCATTCTGCTTGACACATTTGCCTTTTGAAGAACATTTTTCAGCGGGAAAGACGTTCGGACAATAATAAAATAAGCTTGAAAATATGGCCTCGTCTTTCTTGCTGCAATTACTAAAGCCAATGCCAATTTTTCCAACCTCAAATATCTTCTTTCAGCATCTAGCAAACTCTTACTGATGTAATACACCGGATGAGGGTAATTGTCCACTTCTCTTACTAGGACAACACTTATAGCACATTCTAATACAACCAGATATACATAAATCTTTTCTCCTTGAATGGGTTTGAAAAGAATCTCGGGTGAGGAAAAATGTTTCTTTATTTCAATAAAGGCTTGGTCACACTGTATTGACCAATTGAAGTCTTTAGCATTTTTCAATATTTGGAAAAAATGAGCACATTTGTCTGATGACCTTGAAATAAATTTATTTGAAGCAGCCAACATTTCAGTGAGCCTTTGAACTTCTTTAATATTTCAAGGTGGATCCATCTCCAATAAGGCATTGAGCTGATCCAGATCAGGCTCAATACCTTTCTCACTTATTATATAGCCCAGAAATTTCCCTGATCGGACCCCAAACACACATTTCTCTTGATTTAACTTCAAATTCACAGTCTTTAAGTTGGCAAACGTTTCTCGAAGGTCAGTTATGTGCAGATCCTCTTCCAATCTTTTAACCATCATGTCATCTATGTATACTTCCATGTTTCTGCCGATCTGATTAGCAAATGTTTTCTTCACCAGCCTCTGATAAGTAGCCCCAACATTTTTCAAATCCGAAGGTCATCACCTTGTAACAGTGGAGACCTCTATCTATGATGAAAGTGGTGTGATCTTGATCCTTCAGATCTACTTGTATCTGGTTATACCCCAAAAAAGAATCCATAAAAAACAACAATTTATTTCCAGATGTAGAATCCACCAACTGATCTATTTGTGGAACAGGATATAGATCCTTAGGACAAGCCCTATTGAGGTCAATGAAATCAATACACATACGCCATTTTTCGTTATTTTTCTTGACTAACACCAGATTGTCAGTCCATAAAGGATACTGGAAATATTTAATATGTCTCATCTTGGTCAACCGATCAACCTCTTGAACTATCACGTTTGCTTTTTCATTGGAAAATGATCTTCTTTTTTGTACAATAGGTGCAACATCACTTCAGATAGACAACTTATGTGAAATAACATCTGGTGGTACTCCAGATACATCACTATTGCACCATGCAAACGCATGTTGATTATTCAGCAAAAAAACAACAATTTTTTCTTCAATTCTGGTGCCAACTTGGAACCAATCTTGACGTTCTTACGCTTTACAAGAGAATGTATTTCAACTTCTTCAATGGTTATTATAACACCGGGAGCCTCCTTGGGGTCATCAATCTTACCTTCCTCAGCATAAGGCTCCAGTAACTACTAATCTTTATTAATTTGAACTGCCCTTAATGTCTTAGGAGCAAGAGCTGTTGTATAGCACTCCCTGACTATCTTCTGACTACTCCTGACAATGCCTACTTGTCCTTTAACCGCATACTTTAAACACTGATGGACTGTAGAGGACGCAACATGCATTCTGGAAAGCCAAGACCTCCCAAAAATTGCGTTGTACAATGTGGGGCAATCTACCATAACAAATAGTACTCTTACCTTTTTTTAAAAGGTCCTTTGCCCAATAACATTTCCTTTTCAAACTCCTCAATTACATCCGCAGAATTCCCTGTGAAGCCCACAATGGTTCTGTTTGAACGTTGAATAACAGCCAGATTCCTCATCTATTTGTAGGAGCTTAAAAATAGGATGTTTGTCGAACTGCATGTGTCAATCAGAATTCGGCGTATCTCATTTCCCCCTATAGAAGCTCTTATAACCATCGCATCCTCATGAGGCCCATCAATATCCCTTAAGTCATCTTCATCAAAGACTATGAACGAGAATGGAGACTGGTATTGATGGGAAGACATTACACCTTCCAACTGGGTAGCCAAATTATGGACATGCCTCTTTCTTGATGAAGGGGTAGGTGCAGTTATAGTATCTCTTCCGAAGATAGTTAATGATTCGAAGAAGCTGATCAGTCCGAATATTGTCTTAGTTTTTTCTGTTATCACCCCATCCTATTCTGAGTTGGATCTGGATCCAGATACTAAGAGTCTACATCGAACCTTTCAAAGATCACTATTGCACCCTCTTGGGCAGATGTTTAAAGATTTTTTGAAGGACCCGTCCGAGGAGCATTGTCGGGTCCGTTTCCACTTCGTCTTTTAACGTACGCCTCCCGTTTTCCCCTCTCAATAAGATTTTGGACTTCTTGTTTCAATGCTATGCAGTCCTGAGTATTATGGCCTATATTTTTGTGATATTGGCAGAAACAAGTGTTCCGGTTTTCCCTGGGGGATTGAAATGCCGCCGACTTTTGAAAGTGTACTTCATCCTTAGTTTTATCATAGATTGTAGCTACATTTTCTCTCAATTCAGCGAACAATTCAGGCTGGACACAATGACCTCTCTTACTTCTGGATTGTTGGCTATGGGTCTTATTCTAGTGGGATTGAGTTTGCTTGGACCGGTTAGATCCTTGTCCGGTCTCTTTTTCCTTGTAACTGGATTGGTTAGTGGCTGGAGGAGCTGTCATGGTGGTGGAAATCACCTTACGGTGCACCCTCATTTTCTTTGTTTCTACACATTAATTTGTTTTCCCACTTGGTTTAACAAGCCAACCCAGGTCATAGCCTTCTTCCGGCTCACAAAATTAGCTAATTTCCCATGATTCAATCCATGTCTAAGAGAAGCAATTGCCACTTGCTCAAAGCAATCTCCTAGTCCGTTCTTTGTATTCACAAAGTAACTTATGTAATCTTTCAAAGACTCGTTTGGTTCTTGTGCACAGTGGATAATGGTATCCCCATTACCCTTTAGTTCTTTACTCCCAACAAACTGCCTCCGGAAGGCAACCCAAAATGTATCAAAGTTTCTAATACATTCCTGAGGCAAGTTGTTGTACCATTTAAGACCACTCCCCGTAAACGTTTGGGCAAAAGCTCTGCACAAGAGCTTATTATCGTCATCGAAATTCATCATAAAGTTCTTGAATTACTCCAGGTGGTTTTCCGGATCCCGACTTCCATTATATTTCTCCATCTTAGAGCTATCAAACTTTTAGGAAGGTGTCTAGACACTATTTTTGCAAACAAATGTGACTGCCTCCAGTTTGTATTGCGACTAAAAACAGTATCTTCATTAGGAGTTGCAAAAATACCTGGTTCGGTCTGAAAGGCAAAGGGATCAATCAATAGTTGATCAACATGCTTGTGGGATGACCCTCTGCCCTGGTGCCTTTTGAGCCTACCATGTCGGTCCCTCTTTCTTGAGTGTTTTTTGGTTAACTTCATTTTTTTTCTGGATCTTCCCTCATCACTGCTTGAGGACAAGGATTCTTCAAGCTCTGCCTCATTCGAATAGCTGCTGGAGGATTCAGATCTAGAAATTTCCACATGCTTAGGCCGGTGTGTTTTCTTTGAACTGAGGTGAGTCTTTAGGGATGGCTCATTCTCTCTAGGTTTGTCAGTATGATGAAATACTGACACTCTGGATTTCTCCTTGATACATTTTTCTACTTTCTTTATGGCTCTTAGTGCCTCCATTTCAGCCTTCAGTTGGTCTCGCTCCTCGATGGTATATTCTTTATTTTCTTTCGCAACTTCCACCTTAGAAGGTGGAGTATTTTGCCCATTTGGATCCATCCAAACTATTTTCCTTACTGGTTTTGAATGTAAAATTCATGCACCATTGCCTCCAACTGTGGTCGCCAATTTGGTTTGGTTTATTTTGGACTGAGGGTAGGCTGGTAAAATGTTTAGAAAGTGTTTTAATAATTTTAGGGTGTTTTGTGTTTAGTGTGGAGAGTAGAGAAATAATTAAGCTTTCTACTAGTATTAAATTCTGATCACCTTCATTAATGAGAGTGGTTGGAGTATTTATACCGTAATTACTAACCCATGGACTTATCGGGTCGGGTCATGAAACCGGGTCAAATTCAAAGACCCATTAGTTTTAAGTCGATTAGCAAACAGCTTAGTCAAAAGTTAATACATTTATCCTGTTCAGATTTTTAGTGGTGTGATATGGTCCGAATTTTCCCTGTTCGGATAAGTGAATTTTCTTAGGTATGGTGACCGAAATCTCCAAACTCATCAAGATATGGTTGACGTTGTCTCATATAGCTATAAATAAATAAAAATTTCATATTTATCATCAAAAGGGGGTATGCAATGCTATAATGTCATATTATTTGGGTTAGAAAACACGTCCGCTACCTATTAACGGTTGGTTAATAAAATATTTTATCATAAACTTTGAATTTGAACACGGAGCCCTTACTCGAGCAATAATGACCATATATCTAACTTAGTTTAGATGTTAAGAACGGTATGTCACCTTAGAAGCTTAAATCGGGAGAATTGCAACTTTAGGGTTTGCTTAGGAAAATTTATGGGTTTTGTTATAAACAAGAGGGACAATGAGGCAACCCATTTTAACTTTCTACATTATTTGTCAAAAAATTTAAAGAGGTTTGAACAATTCAATAGACACCAAAGTATAATGAGGCACTCCAAAAGATAAGAAATATTTGGCCACTGTTGAAATCATGTATTAACGGGTAAAAAATACCGGTCATCCTTCACGTTTGCAACTTGTAACAAGTTCGTCCCTTACCTTTGAGGCTGTAATAAAAGGGTCCTTATCGTTTTATTAAGTAGAATAAAATCATCCTTTTCTTTACAGAAAGAACACTGAATCGATGTTATCTTCTCTTTACAGAAAGAAAAAGAAAGAAACACCATGAACAAGACCATTGATTTCATCGCCAGTTACACAACCAGCATCCAAAATCTCTCCGGCAACATTTAAATCAATAGCTTCTAAAACAGCTATAGCGTTACTCTGTACTTGAATCGGACCTCTGTATTGTCCTTCTCCTCTAACAGCACTCAAATCCCTTTCGAAAACCACTACATCAAACCCTTTCTACTTCGCCGCCAAAGCAAAAACCAAACCGCCGATTCCGCCTCCGGTGACAAGATTCTCAGCTTCTTGTTGTTTCTTCTCCTATTTCTCGGTTCTCTCTGTTACTGCAACGCTTGCTTTGATTTTGGTTTATTCTTTTGGGATTTGGGTTTTTCCTTTAATCCGTAGTTGAATTGAAGACAAAGAAAAATTGATAGGAAAATGTTTATAAATCGATCACTGATTACAATTCGGGTTGGAATCTACATGGTTCGATCACTAATTTCGGTTTAGATTATGTTGGGTTAGAAGTTAGGGTTGGGTTATTGGGTCAGGGTTGGATCTAGGGTTAGAAGCTGGACTGGATAAGAGAAATTCAATGGGCTAACCGGGTTATAATACTTAATGGGCCGGGTTTAAGGTTTGAAAATAAGGTAAAATGAGTAGGTAAAAGTAAAACTTGTTTTTTTTTTTTTACTGTTGCCACGTCAACGTCCTAGGTAGATCGCTGATGTGGCCGGTCAAAAGGTATTATGGAGACAAATGTTGGGCTGGACTCGAAAAAGATGGTTTTATTCTACTTAATAAAACGATAAGGACCCTTTTATTACAGCTTTAAAAGTGAGGGACGAACTTGTTACAAGTTGCAAACGTGGAAGATGATTGGTGTTTTTTACCCTGTATTAACCTACCCGGATGAAACCTTATACCTCTATTTGGCCATTTCAGATCTACCATTAACGTCTTACTTGTACAGAAGGAAGGTTGAGCTACTATGACAGTTTACTATGTTACTAAAAGGCTCATAGATGTGAAAACGAGGTAAATTTAATTGAAAATTTCGGTACTAGACTTGTTAAAGGCACCCATAAGATAAGACATTATTTTTAGTCATTAAGTGGTCATTCAGACCTATTTTACCTTAGCAATGTACTCCAAAATCCAGATATCTATTAAAATATTTTGATATTCAATTTGATTCATTCACTAATGTTCAAGCCAATACCCTAGCCGATTTAAAACAAAACGACTTTTAGCGGCAAAAACCTATAAGTTGGTAGACTATAAAAGTAAAACCTTTCCGCAACCATGGAATGTCGAAAACAAAAACATATTGATCCATCCGTATTTATGTCTTTTGAATAATTATTTATTCCGAATGAAATTATAGTATTATTTTTAGGACTACCATATGACAAGTTTATCCAAAACAGTGAATATATGAACCCAACTGGCCCGCTTTAAAACCGTTACAAAATTATGCATAAAATAAATATTTATTTGAATTTTACCTTAACTATTATTTTTATTTAACGTTGATGTTATTTTTGTATATTTTATTTTGGATTCAAATTTAACTCAATTTTGGTTTGGAAAATTATTTTGGAACGAGTAGTGATGTAGTCCCGCAAATCCAAACAAAAGCTTTTTTAATTTGATTTTATTTTATTCAAATATCTTATGTATTTAAATCAAATCTAATTATATTAAGATTTTATTTTATTTTATTTTATTTTAAAATATATATTTTATTTCCTTGTATCATAATTTAGGGTTTTGAGAAGCTCTTATATAAAACCTCATATGCCTTAAGTTAGTTTTTGGAATAATATATTTTTATCTCTGAAAATTTCAATCTTTGTTACCCTTAGATTAGGGTTTCATCATGTTACCCTTGAATTAGGGTTTCATTTATCGTTGATTCTTCTTCTACTTCCGCCGCGTCATCAGTTTGGTATCAGAGCCTCAGTTCCTGCTACGGGTCAAGCATGTTTCTGAATCTTGATTTCATCTGATTCAAGGTCTAAAGCAGAGAACAACATATGGTCATGAAGATCTCAAAGATCGTTTGGTATGCGGGAGACATACTAGACGTTTCAATGACGATCATATTGACCGGTTACTGAAGGAGTTTAAATTGGCTACCAATTGTCGAATCAAGGTAAAAATTGCTTATCGAGATGTTGTCTCAGGCTATGAAGAGGTTTTCAAAACCATTTTTTTTCATCAACTGGACATGGGGATGTTGTCTTCAGGCTATGAAAAGGTTTTAGAAACTATTTTTTTCCTTCAACAGGATGGCTTCAATGTGACTTTGAATAAGGAACACTCGAGAAGAATTTATCTTATTCCGATAAGGTCAACAATTATAATTCCCAATTTGACGATTGAATAAAATAAAATAAATAATTTGGGTTCTTGATGGTGATGGTGCTGTGAATTTGGGGACGAATTCTTAGTAAGTCCAAACAAAAGCCTTTTTAATTTGATTTTATTTTATTCAAATATCTTATGTATTTAAATCAAATCTAATTATATTAAGATTTGATTTTATTTTATTTTAAAATATTTATTTTATTTCCTTGTATTATAATTTAGGGTTTTGAGAAGCTCTTATATAAAGCCTCATATGCCTTGAGTTATTTCGAGTTTTTGGAATAATATATTTTTATCTCTGAAAATTTCAATCTTTGTTACCCTTAGATTAAGGTTTCATCATGTTACCCTTGAACTAGGGTTTCATCTATCGTTGATTCTTCTTCTACTTCCGCTGCGTCATCAAGTAGTTTGTGGGTACCCCACAGGTAACATGAACCTGTGTTTTTGGATTTGGTTTTAAAATTCTAATATCTATTATGTCTCATTCGGTATTGGGTATGAGTATCTGTTTTTTATTTTGTTTTTGCGTATCAGTATCGCTCCTGATCTGCCTCACTGCAATCCCTAATACATAACATCCACACAAGCAAAACAATTTGCGCTCGCACCCTACGAGGTGCTAAAACAACACTACAAATAAAAAAATATTTATATGTTTACCAAAAAAAATATGAACTCTTACGTCATATACATACACATCAAAGATCCAAAGAGTCTTGACATTCCATGTTAAATGTGTTAAACATATTTGAAACTAAATACGAAAAAAGACTTTATACAAGTCCAAATATATAGTGGTCCACATGTGTACTAATTAAAGTCATGAATCTTATCTTTCAATTCTAATTGGGACTCTTGTGGACTTGTATAAAGTTGTTTGTTGTATTTAGTTTTTGTATATGTTTAACACACTTTAACATTGAGCGTCGAGATTTTTTGGGTCTTTGATGTGTATGTATATGATTTAAAGGTTCATATCCTTACTTTATTTTCTTAAAACATAAACATGTTTTTCAATTTATAGTTTTGTATTACCACCTTGTACGATCGGTGTGCGACATTTTTTGCTTTTTGGATATTATGGATAGTATTATGGGTAAATACGGGAAATGTATCAATATATCGGATATCATAACTGATACATGCTATCCAATACCCAAGCCAACATATATTAGAATTTTAAAACCAAATCTGGACCCGCGGGTTCATGCTACCAGTGTAGGTACCCCCGAACTACTGGTTGATAAAAATCTAGAATAATTATCCAAATCGAACTGAAATTATTTCGAATTTGAACAAAAATAATATTAACATTAAATCCAAATAACAAACCTAGATCTAAAAATATTATTTGATTTTTTTAATCGTAGAATTACATCTAAATTGGTTGCAAAAATAGAAAACAAATCTCTAAATATATAAATCATAGATTTCATTTACTTCCTCTTTAAAAAATAGAAATATAAATCATAGATTTCATTTACTTCAACTTTAAAAAATAGAAATATATGTATTTTTGGATTTTTTTTGTAGTCAAAATTTGAAAGTTGTGAAGTTTTGAATGTTAGAATTGGAGTTACGGAACTATGTGTAACTATGTTTGTGTAAATAAGAAAAATCTAGTTGCTGAAATATAAATTTAGTTGCGTAATAAATTTGTGATGAGAAAATATTAGTTGCGAAAATAGAAATATAGGTACGCAGCAAGTTTATGATTTTTTTCTCTCATGTTTTTTTTGTTTTTAAAAGAAAAATGTCATATCTTTCAAATTATAGCTACAAACAATATTTGAAAATTTTATTGGTTTGTTTTTTAATACATACAAAACAAAATCCATGAAAGATATTTTCTAGATTTTTTAGTGGTGAAACTATGTGTAAATTGGTTGAAAAAAATAGAAAAAAATGAATCTCCAAAAAATCACTCATAAATTTCATTTTGTTCGTCTTTAAAAAATTGAAATATATGTGTTTTATAATTTTATTTTGAATTAGAGATTGAAAGATATAAAGTTTTGAATGTTAAAATAGGAGTTTCAAAAAGTGTAATGGTGTTGCTCAAATAAGAAAAAAATAGTTATGGAAATAAAAAAATTAGTTGTATAATAAGTTGGTGAATTTATCTCTCATGTTTTTTGTGAGTTATTTTTTGAAATATAATATTTTTCAAACCATAACTTCAAAAACAAATATTAAAATGCTATTGATTTTTTTTAAGATGAACCTATCCAGATCCATAAATATTTTATTATTATATTTTTGTTTTTTTAGTTGCAAAATTATGCGTAAATTTGTTGCAAAAATAAAATAAAATAAATTTAAAAATATCACTCACAGATTTAGTTTTGTTCGGTTTAAAAAATAGAAATATATGTGTTTTTATAAAAAAAATGTATTAAGATTTGATATATATGAAGTTTTGAATGTTAAAATTAGAGTTGCAGAAATACATGTAACTGTGTTGCAAAAATAAGAAGAAATTAGATGTGAAAATTGAAATGTATTAAGGTATTATTTTCTCTCTTTTGTTTTTTTCTTTAAATGTCATATCATATCTTTTGAACCATAACTCCAAAAATAATATCTGAAAATATCATTGGTTTTTTTAATACGAACATAACTAGAATCATAAAAGATATTTTTTTAGTTACGAAAGTGGATGTAAATTGATTGTGAAAATAGGAAAAACAATTCTCTAAAAATATCCCTCATGGATTTTGTTATGTTCATCTTTAAAAAATAAAAATATGCGTGTTTTTTATAAAAAAGAATTGAATTAAGGTTTGAAGGTTAGAAATAACTAATTATTGAGGTTAGTACTTATTTGTGTTTAATGATATTTCTCGAAGAATTTATGTTGCACATATTTTTTTATAAATTTCAAAATCTATGTGGTTATTAGTACTTTTAATTTATCTCATGTAGTTATCGGTAACTTATCCTAAAATAAATATCCTCTTTGTGTTCTAACTATTACAGTTATAACATTAAATCTCATGGTCTTAAGGTGGTCACTAGTAAAGTTAAATAATATATAAAATTATAGTGAAGTTAGATAAGATATGTTACTATAAACTAGATAAGCATGATTATGAGTTAGATAAAGGGGTGAGTCACAGATCCGACCCATAAACCTTTTACTTATGAACACCCAAATTGTTCTACATAACTAACTAACAAAATTATCCATAATATGAGTAAACATTTGAAAACAAAATAATCTAATAACGTTACACAATCACGGAGACACTATATCTATCTACCTATTACCTTCTATGATCGTTTTTTTTCTTACTCTACAAACTATTCGATTCAATCACCAAAATCAACAATCTCCCGACCGTTAAAGTTACAAAGTCAAATTCAAAAAACGTTGTAGTCAGTTTCTAACAACATCTACGGTAGAACAGAAAGATATTATACTTAAAATCATCTTTTTCTTCAAATTCCAGTTCGATTTTTATTTTTGATAGAACTAGGATTTCATAGTGAACCTATTTCAATTTTTTTGGTTCATAGTTAGTAATACATGTCATCATCTTCTTCATTTGCATATTTTTTCAGTGATATTGTTAGTTGTTAGTTTTACCAAAGATAATTTTTATTGTCTCTCATCTATCAACATATATAACTAGTTTTCACTATTTTGTTTACTCGTGTCTCGTTATGCATTACTCAATTTTAAGGAGTTTTGAAATAACTACTTCAAAACAGAGTCACATAAATATATTTATAGGCTTCGAATTAAATTTTTAAAGTCCTAAACATCTATAAAAAATATGTATCTCATCTACTTTGTATGTGGTCTCGCATCACGCATTGCTTCACATTATTTTTGTAACTAGTCTTGTATAAACTGTGTAACTACTCATCATGGTTAAACATCTATCATCATGTACATGGTTACGCATTATTTACATGGTTACGCATTATTTACATGGTTGTGCATTTATCATCATTTGAATGGTTTCGCATCATTTACATGGTTATGCAAGGTTTATCATCTAACACGATACACGGTTTTGCATCATTTGTCTAACCTCCCATGCATTACCTTGTCCCTCCTTAATCAAACATTTATGATCTTTCATCTATTTTGAGTCTAATCGTAATGTTTACATTCAAAATGTCACCAAAAGCTTATTTTTTAGACCACACATGTTTGCACTAATTAAACATATGAAAGAAACAAAAATAAAACAGGAACACATGGAAGCAAAAAAATCATAACGTTTTATTGTAGAGATAATAAAAAGATATGATGATGATGATAAATAAGCCTCCAATTAGGCACAAATTTTGGTACCAATTACAACAAAAAACGTTAAGATTATATTTTGTTTGAAGCTTGGAAAGGAACAAATTTCGTTAAACAACAACTTTTTGAACAAACATAATCAGAATTAGAAAACATATGAAAGAAACAAAAATAAAACAGGAACACCTGGAAGCAGAAAAAGCATAACATTTTATTGTAGAGATAATAAAAACATATGATGATGATGATGATGATAAATAAGCCCCCAATTAGGCACAAATTTTGGTACCACTTAAAACCAAACACGTTAAGATTATATTTCGTTTGAAGCTTGGAAAGGAACAAATATCGTTAAACGACAATTTTTGATACAAACATAATCAGAAACATAAAAAAATCAAGGATTTTAAAGACATGCTTTTTTAATGAAACCACAAAAAAAGTAAAAAAAAATGGGCAAACCAATCGCAAATTAAATTATAAAGGTATGTAATTTCATATTTTTTACATACTTTTACATTATTATAAAATGAGGATAATGTTGCGGTGGAGGACAAATAGGATGAAGTTTATTTTAAAGATGATGATGGAAGTACAAATTGGGATATGCAACAAGACTCGAATGAACATGATTGTACAAATGTAGAGAAAATAGTAGATCAATTCATTGTTCGAGAGCGTACAAGTAAAAAATCTACATGGAGTAAAAATATTGCGAATCAAAGGAAAAGTTAGTAAAGAATATTCCATAGCAAATAAAATCTTCATAATATGCAACAAAATTTGGTCATGTACAAAAAGAATAGAAGTTAATACCGAGAGAATGTGTTGCTACTTCATAAATACAAAATTCAATACGCCAGATTCTTAGAAATTTAAAGAGACATGAAAATTAGTACAGAATAAGTCTTCAAACAAACTAGTTGACAAAAACTACCATTTGAAAGTAGAAAACAGAAGACTAAAGAGATTATTGTACCAACAATAGGTATAAAAAAGCTCTAATTTATTATCTTCTAATGGTCTCTCATCTATCATGGTTGCGCATCTATCATAATTTACATGGTTTTACATCATTAACATGGTTTCGCATCTATCATCATTTACATTGGTTTCGCATCATTTATATATTGCACATTTATCATTATTTATATTGGTTTTGAATTATTTGCATGGTTGCACGTCTATCATCATTTACATTGGTTTCACATCATTTATATCAATTTTGTACCATTTACATGGTTGCGCATTTATCATCATTTACATTGCTTTTGTATCATTTACATGGTTGTGCATCTATCATCGTTTACATGGTTTCACATCATTACATAGTTTTGCATTTATCCTTATTCTGATGGTTTTGCATCATTAACATGGTTCTGCATCTGTTTTGCAGACGATTAACATGAAATTCCCAACATCAACTGAGCTTGTGTCTAGCTAAAGCATAGACTTATCAATAATGGATCGAATAGAGAAAGATATATAACTAAAAAACTCACTGAAAAAGACCATGTCATTTCAAAATTGAAAAAAAAGTTGAAGAAATAAATACAACAGATACAAAAATGCAACTACAAAAGACAATTCAACTTCCTATGTTGAATTTAAACAAAGAGATTGAACATAAAAACACCTAAAAGTCTCAAAAATATATAAAAGGAAAAAACAAACACATGAAAAAGTATAAGAATTACCAAATAGATATTGTGAACCCAATTACTGATGTTAATACAATTAAAGAGATGATTAAAATCTAGGACGATCAACAAATTGTTGTATAAGACCTTGCTTCTAATATTATTGAGGCTCCAGCCCATGAGGTCCATATAACTGTTGTTGTGGAAGAACATGATCCTCATCCTAATGTTGTTGTACAAAACCAGGACCCTCCTTCATCCCGGAAGAGCCCTAATGTTGTAAAACCAAGACACTTCACTTAATATTGTTCTGGAAGAACATGATCCTAATGTTACTGTTATTATAGAATAACATGATCCTAATGTTGTTGTGGAAAACCATAACACTCCACCTAATGTTGTTGTGGAAAATAAAGAGGTTTCTTTTGTTATAAATGTGGTCTATGATGTTCGGACTATAAATGTTAATGTTGTTTTGGAAAACAAAATAGGTTTCTCCCAGAATAGAAGTGAACCAGGATGTTGTTGCTATAGATGTTATTATTTTTGTGGACAAATAAGGTAATCTATATTATTCAATATTGATAAAACTCTTTTTAAAACCTATATATTTTGACATATATATTTATTTGTGTATTATCTTGTTTTTTGCTTAAATATTTTAATATTGTAACATTTTAATGTCTCATATCTCATGTTAAATCTCTCCTTAGCTGGTATGTCATGATATAGTCTCGAATAAATTTGTAATGTCTGGTTTTTAATGGTAGTATCCTGCGTGATTCGGTCTTTCATGATTCATATAATATCCCACGTTATACTCTCCTTTGTTTTTTGGCTTGGTTTCCCATAATTTTCATTGTTTAGTCTTGAATTACTAATATACAATCTTTCGATAATAGGATCTTGCCATTGTACACCAAGACTTGGAAACTCCTATAATAGTTGATTTAGATTATAATGTTGAGGAGAAGATTATCCGGATAGAAACAGATCTGAAAAAAAAACATAGGTGAATTATATTTGTCCTCTTATTTAATCTCTTCTCTCATATTAAATATGTTCTCTTATCTCTCAGAGTTTTATCCCGGATGATATGGTATTTCATCATTCACATTTTCTTACACATATAATTGTCTTTCATTTATCTGGTTTTGCATGATATGGTATTTTATCATTCAAACTTAGTATGGTTTTGCATACAATGAAAATCAGGTTTTGCATAGTTAGTCTGCTTTTGCATGATATGGTCTCTCATCATTCATAGTTGGCCTGATTTTGCATAATATATATGTTGCCGGTTTCATATAATTGGCTTGGTTTCGTATGACATGGTCTCTCATCATTCAAAATTGGCATGGTTTCGCGTTAAATATATGTTATTAGTTTCACATAGTTTGTATGATTTCGCATGATATGGTCTCTTATCATTCATAGTTGGCCTATTTTTGCATAATATATATGTTATTGTTTTTATATAGTTATCTTGGTTTTGCATGATATGGTCTCTCATCATTCGTAGTTAGCTTGGTTTTATGCAATGTGGTATTTCATCATTCATAGTTGTCCTGGTTTCGCATCAACTCATATGTTGGTTTCACATTATTTAGAAAACATTAGATGAAGAGCCTTCATTTGACTTACATTTGGATCCTCTTAATTTCAAACCCTGAAGAAATTGACTAGATAATTAACAAAACGGAATGGTTATTTCAAAATGCAGTAACGGAAATACTTGAAATAAACTAATACTACAAATTGGAACTGATTCAAAAGTGAGAAAACCAGGAAGATCCTACAGTATGGTCAGTTCCAGAAATACCAGCATCCAATATTTTTATTAGTAATATGATGGAGATATTAGTTAAAAAGAGATCGACTACAAGGTAAAAGTTAACTCAATATTTATTTATATGTTTTGTTTCCCATTGCATAAATTAACTAAAGTTAGTTCCAATTTTGATAATACATAGGTTATTAACAGTTTTATATACTTGTACCTTAGACAAACTAATTTTAAAATACCAAATGTTGCTTATATATTTGAGGGAGTAGTAATTCCAGCAAAATTCATATTTGGAAGTGTAATGGTGAGAATTGTATAGTTTTAAAACATATGTACGAATTAATAAACAAAAATGTTTCTAAAAAGTATTATTTCATTGTAGCACATGATATAAAATAATAGAGATGTTACACCTTATGTTGACCATAAATTACGCGGCTACACAGAAGATTACACCTTCATTCCATTTTTCACAGAAGGACCACGAGGTACAATTACTCATTGGACATAATTGGTAATAGACATTTAAAATAGAGCAGCAGTAAATCTAAATCCATTGATTGCGGGTAATATTATGGAACTACGGTAAAGATTATATCAAATGGGTAGACCTAGAAAAGATAAACCTCATGACATTGCATCAACAAGGAGAGCATATGTGTTTTACATATTTTTTAATGACAAAAACACTCACATGTTTTGGGATTTTTAGTTACTTTAATACAATCAAAGAAGTGTGTTTGTTGTAATGTTCCTTAATGATGTTAATATACATGAACTTGTTTTAAATCTATTATCACCAATATATTTTGTTAAAACATTGAATTATTTTATATGGGTCTTGCATTTTTCACCATATATATGTATGCAGTCACGCATTTTCATCATCTGTATAATGTATATGTTACTCGATTTTATGATTAAGTCTTGCATTTATCATCACACATCATGAATATGCCTCGCATCTATCATACATATGGTTATGTATCGTCCCGCATCTATTATGTAGTTGGTTTGTCTTGTCCCGCAACTTTAGTTCATTTTTGTTATGGTAAGAATAATACAGTTTGGTTCATTTTTTTTATTGAAATTGGGACAAGTTTCTGTTGTTATAATTAGTATAATTTATCATATTCCCAATTATTTTGTCATATCAAAAATAAAATATGTAGTAATATTTGATTGGTTATTTAATTATTTTATTTTAGAAAAGAATATATATTCATGATTATTGTGGCAATAACTATAACGTTCACCAAAAAAGGAAAACTCTAATTACTATGTAAACGTTTTAGTTATAAATTCAGGTTATACTTTCATTAGGCTTTCATACATAAAAAACTTTATTATTTAAAAATGACTCTTATAATTGAGTATTCTTCAGATGATGAATCCATTTAAGATGATTTATCCCCACTTAATTTATCATCATGAAAAAAAACTGGAAACTAACAACAATCGAATAATACTCTTTATCTTCATATGACGACGAGATATCTTATTTTGCTCATGAATACTATTTTCCAAAATGTTTTGAACTTTCTGGAGATGAAGAGGACCCAAATGAGGATCATGTTTCTTCTCATAGAAAAAAAAGAAGAGGAAACATAGTTAGTTTGAAGAAGAAGATATGAAGTAGAGGTGCGGGAAGAAGAGTCTGAAGAAAAATATATTGAAGAGTCTGACCAAGAAGACTCTGAAGAAAAATGAATTAAAAATTTGTTGTTTATATTTTTATTTTTATTTAGTTTATTTTTCTTAAAGTTTAGTGTATTTTTATTTTTTAATTATGAAATTTATGAAGTTAAATGTTTTGACTCTAGTTTTTATAATGTTGGTCACAAATCTATCAATTTTTATGAATTTAGCATCTATCACTAAACATTACCTAGTCTTGCATCTATCAAACAAAGTAATTGAATTCACATCTATCACTTTTCATGTACTTGGTTATACACTGGATGTGCTTCTATCAGAGAACTATTATTCGGGTGTCGCATCTATCACAAATCTATATGTAAGGTGTCACGCAACTATCATGTATTATAAGGTATTGCATATATTTTTGTCCCATATTTTTTATCATGACAAATGTCAATAGTCAATTGGATAGTTGCAACATAAAGATTACTTTGATTACGAAAATGTCAACAGTCAAAAGGATACTTCCAACACAATATTAATAGACAAGAGAACACATAAAACCCTAAAAAACCTTTCTACTAACTATATAAATCTAATTTTTACCATCAAACTTCAGTAGTTGTTTTGTTGTTTACTATATCTCTATTTTAGTTACACAAAAACCTTTAATGGCCGAACACCTAACCACTATGAAAACTCCTCCCTAAAGATGATCCGACTTATATGGAATTTTTACACAAACTAAAACTACTTGATACAGACAAAGAGCCAGATTTTGTTGAAATTTATCGAAGTCTGGTCATGAGTATGCTAATTATACCTAGGTTTAGTTTGAAATTACAAATATTGCGTCTGAAATTAGTCGAGCCATGGTTCGCAGAAGTAAAACACGATCCTCCCACAAAACTCTAACATTGTTTCCATCCCAGTGCACCTCTAAGAAGTCTCACAACAAGCAGCTATCTGGAACAAAAACGAATGAAAATATTGAAGAAGTCACCTTCTCTATAAAGAGCCAGATAGCACAACTTAATAGTGTAAAGAATCATCGTCCTAAGTAAAGTTCTTAGATCAACTTCTTGTGCTATTTAGTTTTACTTGTTTATATGTTTTTTTTATTATTATATCTTTTTGGTTATTTTTTTTAGTTTGTTTTTCTCGAAGTTTAATGTATTTATATTTTTTAGTTATAAAGTTTATAGAGTTTAACCTTTGAAATCTAGTTTATATAGTGTTGGTCACACGTTTATCAGTTTCCATGAACAAATGTAGCATTTATCACCAAAACATTACATAGTCCCGCATTTATCATCATGTACACGGATTCACATCATTGACATGGTTGCGCATTTATCATCATTTGAATGGTTTCTCATAATTTATATAATTTCTCATCTATCATGATAAATGATTTCGTATCATTTACAAGTTGCATCCACCATCATTCAATGGTTTCATATCATTTACAAGGTTTGCGCATTTATTGAACTCATTATCTAGTTTTGCATCTATCACCAAACATTGCCTAGTCCCACATTTATCAAACCCATAAACAGTTTACGCATTTATCACCAATTATTTATTTGGTTATGATTGGTTTTGCATATATGATGCCATACGGGTATCGCATCTATCATACATCATAAAGTCTCGCATCTATTATGCATCATAAGGTCTCGCATTTAATATTATACATGTATTTTGGACATGACAAATATCAATAATCAAGTGGATAGTTTCAACATAAGGCTTATTATTATCCATATACTTTGATTACGAAAAGAAAACTAAAAAAACTAATAACTAAAAATATCAAAATTACATTGATCTTGTAAAACCTCTACACGTGTTCATCTATGATGACCATATTTGGAACAACAACTACGCATTTTCTTTCGGGACCTTAATTTTTATTTAGATGGAATACGTTTCTTATTAGGTCTTCCAGCTTTCATTTTCAAAATTAAAGGAAGTATATCTGGATAATTTGTTGAAGTAGATGTTTGAACAAAAGTAGTAAACACGGGTATGTGATATGAATATGTTGCCTTATAAGAGCTTATAAAATATCATGGCTCAACATATTTAATATGATTCTCATCTATATAAAATCTAGAAGCAAAATCATGAGAGCATGAAAAATAACCGTGTTGCCACTCACAAAAAGAATATATAGATACACTAAGATCAACAACCATAACATAATTATAAAAGACTTTGTATAAACAAAGAGTAGTTGAATTGACTATCCAAGAAAGACCTTTTTCCATATTAGTTTGTAACTTCTTATCAAATTCAATACATAAATCACTAGTCCAACGTTCAGCCTCAGTAAAACGTCTTGAAAATTAACTCATAAATAATACTTGAATCTTGTCAACCAACTCCAATATAGGTAAATTACAATACTTGGTTGGTCTAATGATTAAAATACTCAGCTAGAGTAGAACGCCATATAACTATACCTCTTGCCATTGAAAGGAACATGAGCATATTTTTCCGAAGGTAAATTCTCACAAAAACTAACAACTTTATGACATTTTTATTTAAGAACTGTGTCCATATATTCAATACACAGGCTCTGAGTTACAGTATAAGAACATCTTTTAAACAAGTTAATCATATTTTCCTTAAATGGTGTAGATGTATAACTCAAACAATACTTTAAAACATTTATATGATGATAAATACAGTCTACATGATAGCAATTTGAAAACAAAACTGATACAGTACTAACTGGTGTGGTCAATTTTTGGCTGAGGGTAATCTGGTAAAGTGCTTAAAAAGTGTTTTGATAATTTTGGTGGTGCTTTATGTTTAGTGTGTAGAGTAGAGAGATAATTAAGTTGCCTACTAGTATTATATTCTGATCACCCTCATTAATGAAAGTGGTTGGGGTATTTATACTTTAATTACTGACCCATGGGCTTATTGGGTCGGGTTGTGAAACCAGGTCGAGTTTAAGGACCCATTAGTCATATGGTTGTAAGTTGATTAGCAACTACCTTAGTCAATGTTTGTACATTTGTCATGTTCGGATATTTGGTGTAGTACTTTAGTCTAAATTGTCCTTCGAATTTAATTATGGCAGTGTGACTGAAAACTCTGAACTCATTAGTAGCCCCTTTTAGGTCTTGTAAAATATTTTTGGAAGAGCTAAAACTCAAAAAAATTAAAACCAACTTTGTCTAATTTGCCTGTATTGTTCGAAATGCAAAAGTCCCTCTTCATAAGTGACCTTGTTCGAACTTTGTCAGAACTGATTTCTCATCAAGAATTCTAAGAGTTTTTCTTGAATCGTGGGACACGTGTCAAGATCTAGTTTGACCTCCTAGCCGTTTTTTCTCCAAGATTATCGCACCCATTAGGCTTAGAAAGTTACATACGTTTTAATTTTCATACGTTTTGCAGCCTTTAATCATTGCAAAAAACTGATCCATCTTCTCCTAGGTAACTGCTCATTTTACTGTTATAAACTTTTCTACTGTTTCATTGTCTTCCACAATCAAATTTTCTTAGAATGAGAGCTTAGTTCATCTTTAAACTTGTTCTTGAGACATATATGTTCACAACCAGAAACTCCTTAGTTAAAGGAGGTTGGTCGAACTTGTCTGAATTAGAGAGAGCACATAAATTAGCAAGGGATAAATGCATTGTTGATGGTCTTCCTGCTTCTCCAAGCGAGAAAGGTAATCAGCCACACCAGAACACCGATCAAGGGTCGTCTTCTTCAAATAGCCATAGGGCTAAAAAGTTCCATTCACAACAGGCCTTTCACCTCTCGCATCTGGTTCCTCAGTCTAAGAATCCCAAAACCCTTTAACCAAAGAAAAAGCCGTTTCCAGTGCCAGGAAACCATCATCGTTTATTGCAATGGGAACGGACACATAAAAATCACCAGATAAGCTAACTCATCGCAGGGTTACGCGTCAATCCAAAACCAAATCCACACTCACATCTTCAAAACCCTCCAGTTCGGAGGTTACAAAGGTTTTACCACAAGTTAAAACATCCGGATAGTAGCCTCCACCAGATACCAGAATATCAGAAGCGTCGTCTGCACAACCTTCTGATCAACCATTTACAAAACCAACCGAACAGCCACCACCAAAGGATTCAGTACAACCTCCTTCAAAAATATCTGAACAACCTTCCACAATGATGGAAGAGAATATGGAGGACGGCATAGTGGAAGCCCCTTTCGAGGCTGAGGCATCCGGTCAAACAGGGGATACAACTTCAGACCGAAAAGGCAAAACTAAGGTGGGTATGACTCATCCAGACACTCTTCTGGGGAGTTTGGAGGGCAAAGTGAGTCCATGTTTCAAGAAGGTAAGTGTCAAATACCTGGTGGCCCTTCGGAATATCAACTATGTGTATACCCACACAGCTGAGTTGGGTCGGATCCGCACTAAATGGGGGATCCCGGAATCGGTAAAGGTGAGGATCCTTATTACTCCGGAGACCCCAATAGACTGCAAGTTGAATAAGGTGGTAGTCTACACCGAAGTATTGAACTGGGGACTTCGATTCCCCTTGGATCCAGAGATTGTCAGATATTTTCATTTGATCAAGTTATGTCCTAGCCAATTGGGCCCCAACGCTTGGTACACCCTCCTAGATTGCATTATGGCGTCTAGGATGTCTAAGATTCCACTCTCTATGGAACAGTTTTATGATGTGGCAAGCTTATACAAGAACCATCAAATCCCCTTTTACCATTACAACATAGGGAATGATTTTAAAGTGGTGGATGACCTCCTGGAGTCCGAAAAACCCTGGAGGACGCAGTTCCTCTTTATTAGTGGGACTTGGGAGAACGGCAGGAAAATCAAGGCTGACACAAACCCAAGCCTTCGAACCATTCGCTGGAAGAGCACTTGTGAGTTCTTCTTACCTTTTTCTTTTATATTTTAATTCATAATTTTCTCATTTTGACTAACTGATGTTTGTCATCAGTTCTACCGAAGGAGTTGGGCTATCTAGAGGAAGGGGAGAATACTTGTGCCAAGCTAAATGCTTGGGCTTCGGAGAACTGGGGGAATGCCTTTCACAATTTCTTTAAGTCATGAAATTTTGTAAGGTCTCACCTAAAAACACCACAGGAAGAAGAGATCTTACATGAGAAGAGTTAACCACCCCTCCTCCTGCTGATGTGATCCTGAAGAGGACATAAGCTAAGGATGTCAAGTTGTATCTGCCTTATAGGGCCAAAGCCCCTAGAAAAATGAAGAATAAGAAAATGAAGGCCACAACAGACCTACCTCAAACAACCACAGAGGGGACCGGTTTGGAGAACCAGGGAGGCATAAATGCGGCTGATCTAAAAGCAGTGGAGGTTACTGTAAAAGAAGCCGGAGGGTCAAAGAATCCACCAAGGCCTCCTAAGAAATACAAGAAGCGCAAGGCCAGTAGCGATGAGAAGGCTGCCAAGAAAAAGAAGGTCACTCTGGGAGCAAAAATAATCTTTCGCCCAACAGAAGTCCCTCCACCAGCTCCTACCAACCCCACCTTACAGGAGGAAATTCCAACTGACCTCCAATCCGGACAGACTGTAGGTTATGGAAATGATGAGGTGGACCTTGAAGCCTCTCAAGAGTCCGAAAAAACCCTAGAGTCCAAAAAACCCTGAAGAACGCAGTTTCTCTTCATCAGTGGGACTTAGGAGAAAGGCAAGAAAATCAATGCTGACAGAAACCCAAGCCTTCTAACTAGTCACTGGAAGAGCACTGGTGAGTTCTTCTTACTTTTTTCTTTTTTATTTTAATTTATAATTTTCTCATTTTGACTACTGATATTTTTCATCAGTTCTACCGAATGAGTTCTTGGGTTATCTAGATGAAGGGCAGAATACTTGTGCCAAGCTAAATGCTTGGGCTTCGGAGAACTGGGGGAATGCCTTTCACAATTTTTTTAAGTCAGGCAATTTTGTAAGGTCTCACCTAAAAACACCACAGGAAGAAAAGATCTTACATGAGAAGATTTAACCACCCCTCCTCCTGCTGATGTGATCCTGAAGAGGACATAAGCTAAGGATGTCAAGTTGTATCTGCCTTACAGGGCCAAAGCCCCTATAAAATGAAGAATAAGAAAATGAAGGCCACAACAGACCTACCTCAAACAACCACAGAGGGGACCGGTTTGGAGAACCAGGGAGGCATAAATGCGGCTTATCTAAAAGCAGTGGAGGTTACTGTAAAGGAAGTCGGAGGGTCAAAGAATCCACCAAAGCCTCCTAAGAAATACAAGAAGCGCAAGGCCAGTAGCGATGAGAAGGCTGCCAAGAAAAAGAAGGTCACTCTGGGAGCAAAAATAATCTTTCGCCCAACAGAACTCCCTCCACCAGCTCCTACCAACCCCACCTTACAGGAGGAAATTCCAACTGACCTCCAGTCCGGACAGACTGTAGGTTATGGAAATGATGAGGTGGACCTTGAAGCCTCTCAAGAGTCCGAAAAACCCTGGAGTCCAAAAAACCCTGAAGAACGCAGTTTCTCTTCATCAGTGGGACTTAGGAGAAAGGAAAGAAAATCAATGCTGACAGAAACCCAAGCCTTCTAACTAGTCACTGGAAGAGCACTGGTGAGTTCTTCTTACTTTTTTCTTTTAATTTATAATTTTCTCATTTTGACTACTGATATTTTTCGTCAGTTCTACCGAATGAGTTCTTGGGTTATCTAGAGGAAGGGCAGAATACTTGTGCCAAGCTAAATGCTTGGACTTCAGAGAACTGGGGGAATGCCTTTCACAATTTTTTTAAGTCAGGCAATTTTGTAAGGTCTCACCTAAAAACACCACAGGAAGAAGAGATCTTACATGGGAAAAGTTAACCACCCATCCTCTTGCTGATGTGATCCTGAAGAGGACAAAAGCTAAGGATGTCATGTTGTATCTGCCTTACAAGGCCAAAGCCCCTAGAAAAATGAAGAATAAGAAAAGGAAGGCCACAACAGACCTATCTCAAACAACCACAGAGGGGACCAGTTCGGAGAACCAGGGAGGCATCAATGCGGCTTTGCTAAAAGCAGTGGAGGTAACTGTAAAGGAAGCCTGAGGGTCAAAAAATCCACCAAGGCCTCCTAAGAAAGACAAGAAGCGCAAGGCCAGCAGCGATAAGAAGGCTGCCAAGAAAAAGAAGGTCACTCTGGAAGTAGAGATAATCCTTCGCCCAACAGAAGTCCCTCCAACAGCTTCTACCGACCCCATCTTACGGGAGGAAATTCCAACTGACCTCCAGTCCGGAAAGGTTGTTGTGTGATAGAAATGATGAGGTGAACCTTGAAGCCTTTCAAGACATTAGTATTTATTTTAATGATCTGGAGAAAGATGACTTTGCAGGTCCTTACCTCCCTTCCAGCTCTTCCAACATGATAACTTATAACGGAAAGTCCTACTCTATATCCGTAGAACTAGACACCTTGAGCCACACCATTCTAGGCTACATCCGACTAGTACTCGACCTGGAGAGGCAGGTAAAAACTCAAACAGGCATCATTAATTCTCAAACCACTAACAAGTAAAACTTGTCAAATAATTTTCTTAGTGCTCAACAAAGCATAGAGGTGTTGAAGAAGGAAAAATAAGATTTGGCGGCCAAGCTGATCGCATTGGAGGCGGCCAATACTGAGCTTCAAACCAAATACTCCAACCTGGAGACCTCTTATTCACAAAACCTCACAGCATTGAAGGAGAAATTGAAGACTAAGGATGATGTTATCCAAACTTAAAACCAAGTTGGAGAGCACTGTTCAAGAGAAGATTGAAGAGAATGAAGCCCTGGAACGCCAACAAAAACAAGTTGTTGCCGACGGTATAGAGAAGTATGCCAACGATGTGGTGGACTCCCTAGAGAAGTGGGATGACGGGATCAAATCTGATATGGTGTTGCTATTTCATGAGACCTTTCCTAAGAGGACCCCTTGGTCCCTTATAAAAATATGTAGAGTATGAGGACATCCCATTCCATACTCTAACAGATGGTGACAAGCGCAACTACTCTAGTGGAATAGATTCTACAACTGATGATGATGAAGGAACAGGTGAGAGTTCAAGTGTTGAACTCAAAAAGTCCCAGGAAAGATTGTGGTGAATAAAAATCCGAAGGGAACAATACCTAAGGTTTTATTATGTAATTTTTACTTTTTGAAACACTAAATTCCTTGGATGGCCAAGACATTTTTTGTCCTATTGGTCGGTTTGAGTCTGAACAGGTTTAATTATTCAATTTCCCTTCTGTTTAATACTTTGTGTAAAACTTTTATGGCTAATTTTTAAGTATCCCTTAGAATTTCAGAAGTGTTGAATCGAGAGTCTCCAATATTTCTGATCACATGCATTTAATAATTGTGACCAAGTGTTAAACATATCTTATCAACCCAAGAAAGGTTGAGAGTGAGGGTGTTAAATACGCAATTTTGCATCCGAATTGAATTGAAACAAAATCACACCAGACTTTTGAGAAAGGCATCATATATTATTGAAAGATCTGGACACCTTATTAAAACCTCATCGCGCCACCAGGTTAGGAAAGAGTATGCCCCCTAATATTTACATTGGTAATTAACAAGTAAATATTTATAAAAGAACTTATTCTAAATATAACATGAGATGCTCAACATTCCATGGATGCTTTAGAGCTCTTCCTTCTTTGTCTTGGAGCCTATATATCCCCGGTTTAACCTTTTCACAAACCACATAAGGGCCTTCTCAGTTCAGAGCCAGTTTACCGAACTTCTTTTCCTTGGTATGCAAAAAGGATGTTATTAAAACTTTATCTCATGTTTGAAAATATCTTCTTTTGAATTTGGAAGCAAACTATCTCCTCATCAAGCCTTGGTAGTGTGTTGTTCTCAGATCTGCTTTAACCTTTTTTCTTTTATTAAGTTCAATTGATTCCTAATTGCTACATCATTAGCTTGTTCGGAATAGTTTTGGAACTTGTGTGATGGTAAAGTAGCCTCTATGGGAGTAATTGCATCAATCTCATACACTAAAGCAAAAGGAGATTCTTGTGTGGCAACCCGAGGAGTAGTTCAGTATGCCCACAATACTTCTTGTAAATAACTTGGTCATTTTCCTGTAGCTCCCTCCAAGTTCTTCTTTAATCCGGACAAGATGGTTCTATTTGCAACCTCAACTTTGCCATTTTCTTGAGGGTGGAAAGGAGAAGAAAAAATGTTGAATCCCTCTAGGGTGCCAAAGGCTTCCATGTCTTTGTTGTCAAACTGTGGCCCATTATCTGTAGTAATCTTCTGAGAAACCCCAAATCTACAGCATATGTTGGATAGGATGAACTAAATAACGGCTTTCGATGTGGTTCCAACAAAAGAAGCCGCCTTTATCCATTTAGAGAAATAATCAATGGCAACTATTATAGTTCTGCACCCACCAAATGCCATAGGAAGAGGCCCAACTAAATTCATCCCCCGCCTGACAAAGGGTATTGGTTCAGAAATAGACTTCATAGGTACTACTGCCACATGAATTTCATTCCCATATTTTTAACATGGATCATATTTCTTCACCATTTCTTTAGCATCTTCCATTATTGTTGGCCAGTAGTATCCGGCTAACAAAACTCTGCGGGTCAGTGCCCTGTAACCATAGTGTGTTGAGCCTTCCCCATCATTTAATTTAGATAATAAAATCTGGAATTCTTCAAACCCCAAACAGCGTAGCAAAGGCCTACCGAAAGATTTTTTGTAAAGAACTTCTCTTATTATTAAGAAACCACGAGCCATGTACTTCATCTTTTTTTTCCACAACTTCATCCGAAGGCAATGTCCCATCGGAAATGTATTGAAGGAGAATGTAACTCCAATCTTTAGGTTGAATAACAAGTATGCTCATATTTTCTTCATCTTCTTTCTTCTGATATATCTGTATAGATGGACATTCTTGTAGAAGAATCCAAGGGTAGGATTCAGAATAGTCTACAGTTTCCAGGGGGTCTGCCAACCTATTTTCCGATCTGGGAATGTGTTCATAGAAAATACTTGGAAAATTTACTGCCACTTCTTTCAACATGCGCAAGTACTTGACCAACTGCTCCTTCTTGGCTTTAGACTACCCTTGAGCATGGTGGATGGGTAATTTAGAGTCGCTCATTAACTGGACTCTTTTAGCCCCACATAGGAGAGCTAGCTTAAGACCAGTTATGGCTGCCTCATACTCAGACTCATTATTGGAGGCCCTGAATCCAAAGCATGTAGCTTGATACATTTTATCACCATGTGAGAAGGTTAAGTAGATTCCAGCTCCACAACCCATAGTATTTGATCCACCATCAGTTCAAACCACCCATTCTTTTTTTAAATCACTTTCTGAATCCTGTCCGGAAGATCTGTCAACATGAAATTCTACCAAGAAATCAGCCACCATTTGAGCTTTAATTGCGGTTCGGGGGGCAAAGTCAATATCGTAATCACCCAACTCCACTGACCACTTGGTCATTTTACTTGATATGTCAGCCTTTTGAAGAATATTCTTTAACGGGAAAGACGTTCGAACAACAATAGAATGAGCTTGGAAGTATGGTCTCATTTTTCTTGTTGCAATTACTAAGGCCAATGCCAACTTCTCCAACCTCAAGTATCTTCTTTCAGCATCCAGCAAACTCTTACTGATGTAGTACACCGGACGAGGATAATTGTCCACTTCCCTTACTATGACAACACTTATAGCGCATTTTAATACAGCTAGATACATATAAAGCTTTTCTCCTCGAACACATTTGAAAAGAGTTTTGGATGACAACAAATGTTTCTTTATTTCAATAAAAGCTTGGTCGCACTGTGGGGACCAATTGAAGTCTTTAGCATTTCTCAATACTTTGAAAAACAAAGCGCACTTGTCCGATGACTTTGAAATAAATTTGTTCAACGCAGCCAACCTTCCTGTGAGCCTTTGAACTTCTTTAACATTTCGAGGAGGGTTCATTTTTAATAAGGCATTAAACTGATCTGGATCAGACTGGATTCCTTTCTCACTTATTATGCAGCCCAAATTTTTTCCAGATCGGACCCCAAACACACACTCCTCGTGATTTAACTTCAAATTCATAGTTTCTAAAGGTATCTTGAAGGTCAAATATGTGTAAATCTTCCTCCAAGATTTTGACCATCATATCATCTATGTACACCTCCATGTTCCTGCCAATCTGATTAACAAAAGTTTTATTCACCAGCCTCTGATAAGTGGCCCACCATTTTTCAACCCGAAAAGCATCACCTTGTAACAATGAAAACCTCTATCTGTGATGAAAGTAGTGTGATCCTGATCCTTCAGATCCACCTGTATCTGGTTATATTCTGAGAAGGCATCCATGAAGGACAACAGTTTATTTCCAGATGTAGAATCCACCAACTGATCTATCTGAGGAACAAGATAAAGATCCTTAGAGCATGTCCTATTGAGGTAAGTGAAATCAATACACATACGCCATTTGTCGTTCTTTTTCTTGACTAACACAGGATTGGCAGTCCACAAAGGATACTGAGATTCTTTAATATGACTCATTTTGGTCAACTGGTCAACTTCTTGAACAATTACATCTGTTTTTTCCTTGGAAAAAGCTCTTCTCTTTTGTACAGTGGCTGCAACATCATCCCAGATAGACAATTTATGTGAAATAACATCTGACGGTACTCCGATTACATCATTGTTGCACCATGAAAACATATGTTGATTATCCGTAAAAAAAGACAACAACTTATGCTTCAACTTTGGCGCCAATTTGGAACCGATCTTAACATTCTTTCCTGCCTCGAGGGAGTGAGTTTCAATTTTTTCAATAGGTATTATAACACTAGGAGCCTCTCTAGAATCATCAATCTCACTCTCCTCAGTAGAAGGCTCCAGTAGCTGCTATTCATCAAAGACTATAAATGGCAAAGAGACTGGCATTGATGGGAAGACATCCCACCTTCTAACTGAGTAGCCAAATTATGAAAATGCCTCTTCCTTGATGAAGTGGTAGGTGCAGTCGTAGTATATCTTCCAAAAATGGTTAAGATTCAAAGAAGCTGATCAGTCTGGAAACTGTCTTAGTTTTCTCTGTTATCACCCCCACCTTATTTCGATCTGGATCTAGATCCAGATACTCAGAGTCTACATCAAATCTTTCAAGGATCACCATCACACCCTCTTAAGCAGGCGTTCTAGGATTGTTTGAAGGACTTGTCTGGGGAGCATTATTCTACGCATTATCCGGTTTTTTTCCACTTCACCTTTTAACATTGGCTTCCAACTTGACCCTCTTAATAAGGTTTTAGACCTCTTGTTTCAATGATATGCAATCGTGAGTATCATGGCCTATATCATTCTGATATTGGCAAAAACAAGTGTTTCAGTTCTCTATAGAGGACTGCAATGCTGCCGGCTTTCGAAAGTGTACTTTATTCTTGGTTTTATCATAGATTGTGGCTATATTTTCCCTCAATTCAGCGAACCATTCAAGCTGGACCGAAGGACATCTCTTACTTCTAGTTTTTTTGCTCTGGGTCTGGTTGGATTCACTTTGCTTGGACAGGTTACACCCTTGTTCGGTCTCTTTTGCCTTGTAACCGGATTGGTTAGTGGCTGGAGGAGCTATTGCAGTGGTGGACCTCACCTAACGGTGCACCCTTGTTTTCTTTGTTTCTTCTACATTGATCAATTTTCCCACTTGGTTCAATAAACCACCCCAAGTCATAGCCTTCTTCCGAGTCACAGAATCAGCTAAATTCTCAAGATTCAATCCTTGTCTAAGGGAAGCAATTGCCACCTTCTTAAAGCAATCTGCTAGCCCATTGTTTTTATTTATAAAACGACTTATGTAATCTTCCAACGACTCATTTGGTTCTTGTGCCCAATGGATAATGGTGTACCCATTACCCTTCAATTCCTTAATCCCAACAAATTTTCTCCAAAATGCAACCCAAAATGTATCAAAGTTTCTAATACATCCCTGGGATAAACTATTATACCATTTAAGAGCACTTCCCGTAAACGTTTGGGAGAAATCTCTGCACAAAAGCTTATCATCGTCATCAAAGTTTATCATGAAGTCTTTGAACTGTTCCAGATAGTTGTCCGGATCTCGACTTCCATCGTACTTCTCCATCTTGGAGCTATCAAACCTTTTGGGAAGATGTCCAGACAGTATTTTT
Organism: Limnanthes douglasii subsp. nivea; assembly: GCA_036936605.1. NCBI lineage: Eukaryota > Viridiplantae > Streptophyta > Magnoliopsida > Brassicales > Limnanthaceae > Limnanthes > Limnanthes douglasii. Next base: position 34,896,219 of record JAUPFV010000001.1, read on the forward strand.
GCGGACAAAGGTGATTGCCTCCAGTTCTTATTGCGACTGAAAATAGTATCTTTATTAGAAGTTGCAAAAATACCTGGTTCAGACTGAAAGGCAAAGGGATCAATCAACAATTGGTCAAAATTCTTGTGGGATGATCCTTTACCCTGGTGCCTCTTGAGCCTACCATGTATGTCCCTCTTCCTCGAATGTTTTTTCGTTAACCTCATCTTTTTTCTAGATCTTCCTTCATCACTGCTTGAAGACAATGATTCTTCAAGTTCTGCCTCATTTGAGGAACTGCTAGAGGACTCAGATCCATAACTCTCAATAGGTTTAGACCGGTGTGTTTTCTTTGAGCTGAGGTGAGTCTTCAAAGATTGCTCATTTTCCCCAGGATTGTCAGTGTGATGAAGTACTGACACTTCGGCTTTCTCCTTGATACTTTTTTCTGTTTGTTTTATTGCCCTTAACACCTCTATTTCAGCCCTCAGCTGGTCTCGCTCCTCGATGGTGTACTCATTATTTTCCTTTGCACCTTCCACCTTCGGGGGTGGAGTATTTCACCCATTCGGATCCATCCGAACTGCTTCACTCGTTGGTTTTGAATGTAAAATTTAGGCACCGTCGCCTGCCACTGTGGTTGCCATTTTAGTGTGGTCTATTTCTAGCTGAGGGTAATCTGGTAAAGTTTTTAAAAAGTGTTTTGATAATATTGGTGGTGTTTTGTGTTTAGTGTGTAGAGTAGAGAGATAATTAAGCTGCCTACTAGTATTAAATTCTGATCACCCTCATTAATGAAAGTGGTTGGGGTATTTATACTTTAATTACTGACCCATGGGCTTATTGGGTCGGGTTGTGAAACCGGGTCGAGTTTAAGGACCCATTAGCCATATGGTTTTAAGTTAATTAACAACTAGTTTAGTCAAAATTTAGTACATTTGTCCTGTTCGGATATTTAGTGTAGTAGTTTAGTCTGAATTGTCCTTCGGATTTAATTATGGCATAGTGACTGAAAACTCCGAGCTCATCATTAACAATACTTAAATGACGGTCACTAATAAATATGATTTAACAATCCAACAAATGGGTTTCAACATATCTAGAAACCATAACCAATTTTCAAAATATTCAGTCACAACAATACCAAATACAACAAGAAAGATACATACAAAAAGTTATGGATAATATATTATAAATCACATTATTATATTGATTATTTGGTTAAGCATCTATCATATTTCTGTCGCACATCTTTAACTGGTTCTATCTATCATATTGATTATACTTGGTTTCACATCTATCATACTCATTAATTCTGGTTGCACATCTATCATATTGATATATCAGGTTTCGCATATATTATTTTGCTTATATCCATTTTTGCATATTTTATACTGATTATCTCTGGTTGCACATCTATCATATTGATATACCTAGTTTCGCATCTATGATATATGGTTTTGCACTATCATATTTGGTTATACCTGATTTTGTATTTTTAGATCTAATATAAGAAAATAACATGTTTTGTAAAAAAACAATACATTGTTACCATCATTTTAGTGATGGCAGATAGCAATACCCCGTTATATTTCCCCGTTAAAAGTTCAATAAATAAATAAAACTAGATGATAAGAATAAAAACCATGAAGACAGGAACCAAATGTTACGAAACAACGCTTGAAGACATTAGTCCAAAGTATACTCCAGTACGTAGTCACTACTGCTATAAAGAAAATTTTATGTTTTGAAATAATTCTTTACTAGTTTATATGGAGTAGAGCTATCTCCATATACAACTATCTTAGCTTTCTCTAAAGTAATCGATGAAAGACGATAAGAGATATTTAAACCATAGTCATTTTTAAAAAATGATTTTTACACATGTGGATGTAACATCAACATTTCTCTTCACACAATCATGTATCTCATTAGTAATCAAATCCGATGATAAATTATTTTTAATTTTTTTACAAAAATCAGCCCCGCAAGTGTGAGGTTGGACACCAACAATAAAACTAACTAACTTATATTTTTTAGCATAAAGTCTTCAAGGGTTGCCTTTTGAATCTTTTTTTGTTCAATAAAATAGTTATTCTTTCTTTATTATTATGCAAATATTTGAAAGTAAAACATTCTTGTAAATCCAACTTATTAATATCTAATCTTAAACATATTGCATCATCTTCAAAAAAATTCTCAGCAGCATTAATTTCATTAACCAAACGAACAGTAGCAAGTTGTTTGATTTTGTGACCAATAAAAATCATACCATAACCATTTTCACCACAAATAAAATCTTGATTTGAAGCTTAAAATACACTTTGATCAGTTTCTCTAACATTATCGCCAACAAAAACATCACTTTCAATATCAATAGTTTCAGTTGAAACCTTCATAGAATGAACAATTGATACCAAAGGAACTAAATCACCATCACAACCTAAGATAATAGTTTTTAAGTCACCATACCAGTATTTTAATCATAATTTACCCCAAAACAGCACATCATACATATTTAAAACAAATTTCATCATACATTCAAAGTCTTCAAACAGGTCAATATCGCGGATTGCAAGTTCATCATTTAGTTTAAAAATACATATGTGAATTTTAGACATAATGTACCTGTATTTGACAATTCAAAAAGTAATAATAATATATGTCTCGCATCTATTATTAGAAAAATAACAATGGTCTCGCATCTATGATTAGAAAAATGACAAGTGTCCACATGCGAGACGAGAGACACGAGAATCATAACAGACACATGTTTATAACTTCATCTTCTTCGTGAAAACTTATCCAAAACCTTACTTTTCAACTACATTTTACAGAAAATTGCAAAAAATGAAAAATGAGTAAACCATACTCAATTAAACTTATCAACTACCTTTTACTGATTAAAAAACCCTAACATCGAGTAAAACAGAATTAAAACCTCAAAAACAGAGAACCTACAAAATCAACTTCAAAGGATAAATTAGATTCAAAATTAACGACGATCAAATGAAAATCAACAATGAAAAAAATATAGGAAGAAAATAAACTGAAAACATGTTGAAGAGTAAATTTCATCCCATACTTAGTCCAGAATCCTATATTGCTAAGATAGAAAAGAATACAGTGTATATAAGTTGGGATAGCAATGGGTCGTCATCGGGCCAGTCCGCCCAAGCCCGCTTTTTGGACACTTGAACCCGAACCCTGCCCGCTTTCGGGCTTGTATTTCAAACTCGAGCCCGTCCGTTCGTGTCCGTTGGTCAACCCGGCCCACCCGCAGTTTTTAATTTATTTTCAATAATTTAATTTATTTTTTATATATATTATTGTTATTATATATAAAAAAAATATTAATTTTTATATATTTTTATAATTTTCGGGCCGGAACGGGTCGGACAAACTAGAAACCCGAACTCGGTCCGGCCCGATTGCGGGTTATAATTTCTTAACCCGGACCCGGTCCGTTCTATGTTCAGTCCGGACAAAATCCGACCGGAACGGATCGGGTCGGGTCGGACAGCACCCGAGTTGTCATCCATATATATAAGTGTGAACCCACCTCAACTAGTAAGAGGTATTTTGGGAATGTACCAAAAGCAAAGCCGTACAGGACTGATCACCCAAAACAGACAATATCCTGCTAGTATGTGAGGCACACTTATATATTCTTAACATGGTATAGAGCCAAGTTTGAAGCAATGTGGGATTCAAAGCAAATATGTTTATTCCACTATGATTAGGCGACGTTATTCCGCGCATCAACACATCCAGCGATGTGTTTCCACTGTGATTTGGCGACGTTCATTCCGTCCGACGATGTTTATTCTGTCGATTAATGAGATCAAGTAAGAGGAGATGCCGGAGAGTAAACTTCATCATATACTTGGTCCAGAGTCCCACATTTTTCTAACATTGAAATTGAAAAGAATAAAATGTATATAAGTGTGAGGGATACCTCAACCAGTAAGAGACCTTTTAAGATTGTACCAAAAACAAATTTGTAAAAATCCCTTAGGACCCAAAACGGGAACAACATAATAACTATTTTATTTTTAATATTTTAAAAACGTGAAAACTGATTTATTTCACAATTGATACGAATATCCCCTACGATACAAATAACAAACATAAAATACAACTGCCCCCAAGGGGGTAGCCGAGTTGGTTGAGTATAGCATGCTTGTGACCAAAGGTTATAAGTTCGAGTCCCTTTACATACGCTTTCTCGGCTGAGCCTGTCACCTTGTGTGGTTTACCTTCTGGCGTGAGACTAAAGGTTTACCTTGTGAGTGCAATGCTCTGAGTAGCGACTGCGGGTTCTCTCCAAAAAAAACATAAATACAACTCACTTTTTTTAGCCTTAAAAATAACTAAAATTTAGCTTCGCTACAATATTTTCCGTTTACTATTCCTGTATTACGATTCACAAACGTGGGTTTACCAATAGTTGCGTTAAGACTCACGAGTCACGACATAGCCTTAATCCAAACTTTTGTAATCCTCGTGGAAGGAATGACGGCGTTTTTTTCCTCATTTTTTCCCTCAAATGATTCGATCAACTATGATTTCGTGATTAGAGTGCGTTGGCAGATAAGTATGGTTTCATTTCTCTTTAATCATGTTTTGACTAAATATGGGAAGCAATTTGTATATTTTATTCCATGGTTCGAGATAAATAGTTTTCAGTTCATGATCTGGAAAATAAAAGGTTTAGCGTCTAAAATAATTCGGGAGACTTCGGTTTTTCAGTGTAAATGTATTGCGAATTTGATTTAGTTTTAATAATTTTTTTATTTTATTTTTTGCCGTGTAGAGTGATAACCTCGACAAAACAATGACAAAATTGGTTTAAATCAAAAGGTAGAGGTAGTAGTAAAAGATGTATAAGGTTAAAGATATGCAGTATTTTGTAGGTAATCCCACGCACAATGGACGTTACAACAATGCTGCGACCATGCTACAAAAATCAATGTGAACAACTAAAATGAGATAATCGGAAATGGAGGGAAACCAACTGGGTTCTTTGACGTCTAAACTAATATTACAAACATACATTCCACTTATACATCAACAAGATTGTAACGTTATATACACCTTCCCATCTATGTCTATAAAGGATGCCAAATGCATAACACCATACACAAAATATACCTCGGGTTAGGTTGGCAGCATTTCAGAAATCAGGTCATTGTTTTTCAGAGATCATTTTATCTATTTGACCCTTCTGGTTGTACATATCAACAAGTTTCTTAGCATATGATGGCATGTGCTGATCAGCCCTGCATAAGATTTAGAATGTCACCCATTTAGAATGATGTGAACGGACTTTTAGTGCGGGTCAGTCCCCTCGACTATAACGCACTTAAGTAAGTAGCCCACAGTTTATTAAATGTAATACTTATAGTCCCTCGCGAGTTATTAAAATCACACCTAGTTCTTCGGGGGACTCTGATGGTAAGTTTTAAATTCAAAGGACTAATGTTCCAAAACCTGATTATAAAAGTTATAATGAAGATTTAAGTTCACCAATATAGATGCACTGTATTTCAATGTACCTCTGTTTTCCCCAAGCACGGTTTACATGCAAGTAATTTCTTAAAGTATGGTAATCTAACGAGTAACGTGCAAATTCCAGACCCTTGGGCCCAATCTGAAAATAATAAATGAGCAAACACATTAGAGCGTTATGCAGACTACTTTATTTTTTCCTATTCCTAATCAGAACCTTACCAAGTTTAGAACAGAAGCTATTAGATCACCGACAAACTTCGGTGCTGGTTGAGAAGGACCCTTCCCTGAAATTTAACAAGAGAATATTACAGGGTAATGGTGGTTTATGATTTATGTTACTTGAAAAATAGCAAGCACAAAGGAAAATAAAAGACAGAAGGTGCTGTTTGAATCGTAATGGGAAAGAAAAAAAGTCCACCAAAATATCAGTTCAAAACTATAAATATTCTTCAAAACTGAGAGCATTTGGCAAAGAGTTTCATCATAGAGAAACATTTCTTGGACTAATTTGAGGATTCGTGTTACATACCTTGCTTAGCCTTATCGTCTGCTTTGACAGTCTCCATGACAAATGGCCGTCGGTTACCCTGAAATATTTTTTGCTATCAAATACAGTGTCTGCTGTTTCTGATAAAAAATTCAGCTACCAGTGTACTCGGTTATAGTTTTACGCTACTGATTGTTGGTGTAATTTCCAAAAGGTTTTTAACCAAATTGAGCATTTCTCGTCCGCGTTCATTTCTGCAACGTTCCATATGTTGACAAACAAATTTTTAGTTTTGGTCTGTTTATAGAATATAAAAAGATTATAATGAAATATTTAACAAACTATAAAATCATAAAGGAGACTGAACTACCTCACTGTAACATACTGTGGATGCTGTGTCATATTGACTCCAGGATACTTAGGTACACCCATGTATCCAACTACCAAGTCCTGGATTAACACGCATTATAGTATACTATTGTTAGATCTAGATGAAACCAAACACGCAGTACTTGGTGACTCATCATGTGCTTATACCAGTTGGGTATCTCAACCAGAAACTAACAAGGATACTTTTTCAATCTCCATGAGTGACATAATCTTACACGTCTTACATTGTTCATTATTTAGTCATTGCTTCACTCAGATTAAGTAATGCAAGAAGTCAAATTTAGTATACATCTTTTGACGAATGGAAGCGGGTAGTAAAAAACTTCAGCTATTTAAGTCTTTGGTCTTTTCATAGTCAAGACCAAAATTGTAGTCATTAAAATACAATGTTGGCTTCGAAATTCATTTATATCTTATAACCCTAACCTCGCCTTATATTCTCATTCACTTTCGACTTAAAAGCTACTTGCTATGATGCAGAGTAAGAAGGAATGACAAAAAAACATTGAGCATCCAATTAGATAGTCCGTAGACCTCAATTCTCACCAATTTCTTAATTAGACAAATCTGAAATTCTACTACAGAAACACCGACCATATCACAAGACACGAGTCATGCAAGAAATTTCTCATAACAGAAGATGAAACAAAAAAAATTATAGGTGAACTAGCAAAGGCAGTTTGTATACGAGAGATTGTCAACTCACCGCCAATGCATTGGTGTAGTCAAAACAGCTGTTGAAATAATATAATAACTTTGGTTAGGAAAACAATGATAAATCTCATCAAACATTTTTGCTAATTACAGAAATAATCGTAAATAAAGTGCTAAACATTACCTATAGCACGATGGAGCAATGACATCAACTAAATCATTCGCTGGTAGACAGAAATAAGGAACCTGGTGCAGCAAAAGATATCAAAGTCAATGAAATGGTCACAGAAATCGGATCAGAATGAAGTAAAAATATTACACACCTCTTCTATACGGCCATCCAAATGCTTCAGTTGCACCTATAAAAGCATAAACCAGAAAAAGTACCACATAAGGTATGCTAACATGTTCTTATCGATCTACTAAATGCAGGTAGAAAGTTAGTATTGTAGTAGTAACCTTATAATCTTGCATAAACTCATAGTGAAGAACAGTCTCAGGTTCATCACTGGCTGCATTCAGAAACTTATTTAGCCCTTCTCGTGTTCCATTATCCACTGTTAAGAACGAGAGTTAGTATATTGTATGGACCTTTTAATAACTAATCTTCAGTGATTACCAACCAAATTAAAATTCAATCCATAAAATAACACCAAAATATTCAAAATTGAACTTTTAAATATAAGTATAATATATATATATATATATATATAGAGAGAGAGAGAGAGAGAGAGAGAGCGCGCGCTAACAGAAGATGGCCATCTCATGGACACTTGCATCCAAATATCATTACTTTTTTTCAAATCTATAAGAATCAAAAAAGCAAAGCATACGAGTCCGGTCCATCTACTTTGCTACAGTCCCCTGGCAAAGTCCCATACCAGGGAAACTTTTAGTTCTGTTTTTACTCAATTTCAGTAAATCCTAAACACTAAACACAAATATTAGACCTTATTTAAGTATATGTTAAACCCTAAATACTAAACCATAAACACAAATATGAATGTTTACTATTTACTCTTAGACTTCAGTCTTCGAGTTTCGGATTAGTTTTTCAGGTTTAGTGTTTGAGAAATGTGTTTTGGATTTGTGCCACAGAAGTGGCATCCAAAGGGTCACTGACTGGTTATCTCATGAATGCGCGCTCTCTCTCTCTATATATATATATATATGTCTGTTTACATGTACAGATATATATTTTGTGTAACAATTACATGTACTACTACAGATTTATCTATTTGATAACAAGAAAGCATGTCAAACATCATCACATTTATGCCTTATGCTACTATATGTAGAGGCAATAAAATAACACAAATGTTGAAGAAATAGTGAAGTTTTACATTACCACAATTGGTGCCTAACACGTAAAGCTTATCGAGATTCAAATGACGCTCCACAGATCGCAATGCTGCAGATTAAGAAAGTACTCTGCATTACAATAGTACGAAGTCACAATAATGAAAAACAACTCTACAACAGAAAATGGAAGCGTGACAAGAACAACACCTTGCACTTGGCAGCCAACACCACAAAAAAGAAGACGCTTCACACCAGCAGCCTGTCATATGAGTGACCAATAGATGTAAGAACAAAACATTGAAGTAAGCAGAAAAGAATGATTAAAAAAGTGATATACTGTTTAAGTGGTTGCTTCTTTATTAACTTGAAAAAGTTATTTATACATCTATCCCTTGGCAGATATATGACTTAATTTCAGGTTTTTCTTCAGCCTGCTTCCCCCCCAAGCAGATTGAAATTAGTTCGAAAAAGTTTCCAAAACAGTTCTATTTACTCTTTCACAATTTGCCTTAAAATATATTAAGGATATACTATATTTTATTATTTTCTTAGTAAATTTTTTTGGGAAGCACCTCTACTAGCGCAAGGGTATTTAGATTAGGAGATAATGTCGGTTTGACACCTCTAGCAGCTAATACCTCATCTGGTGTTCTGTCAGAAAGAACATAAGAGAAATAGAGGTTAACACGTCATGGATGGATGATATTGACCAAATAAAACATGTGGAGAGAAGAAAATAAGAAAGTTCAACAAAGAAACAATAAAAAAGGTAGTTTGAAACCTGGCCAATACAGGTCTTGGCATCAATCTGTCTTCTGGGTCACTGTTAAATTCATTAGAAATCGAAGTCAGTTTACAAAAACACCATTGCTCAATAATGTACATTATGTATATAGTTTATTGTCCTTCACACAACTATAAAAATCCTACCTCTGTACACAAATGACAGCATCTACCATATCTGCCTTTAGCATTTCAATTGCGATAGTTGTAATTATTCCAGTCCACTGAGCTCCTACGACATAGAACAAATTTATACACTTGAAGAAAACTAAGATACATACAGTTGACGGAACTCTTGCGTAGAAGAGTAACCATACACCAAGAGTACATACTCTTCTTTTGGGAAAAAAAAACTATCCTGTGTTCTCCTGAAACTTAATTGAAATTCGAAAAGCAAAAACCTCATGGCTTTCCAAGTGAGTTTGGAGGGCAAAAAAAATATTGACAACCATGAAAAATTGAGTACTAGTAGTATATGATCTAGGCTTTGACTACAGCTAAGCAAAACAAAGATATAGTAGTTTTTCAGACCAAACTAAGATCCAACACTGTAACAATCTGAATGTGGGTTTTTTTAAGACCCAAATAGCAAATTCTATCTTTATAGAAAGTCGACTGCGGGAAAATAATATCCTCGTAGCTGGAAAATTGACAGTGTAGATGTTCAGAACTGGAAGGCATACCTTCAACAGGCTTGAGTTTGCGAGCATATAGCACGTCCTCGTAGACTCCTAAGTAGGTCTCATCCAATGAATCAGGTTTCCTACCCCTTCCATGGACTTGAGGTTCCAAGCTCTGAGAGAGAAATATGATACTAGATCAGAGTATTATATATACAATAAGTTTGATTCACAACGTTAACAACAAACAATATACAATATCCTTAGTCAATATTAATACTAGTCGAAAGCAATCACTATAACTTACTTCGATTCTTGACATCCCATCACCTAAAAACGCACAAGCATTCTTCACATGAGCGATGTAGTATGTGTCGCACAACCCGCATTGACTACAAACAAATGAATACAACTCATCAAATAAAAAGGACCCAGAAACGAAGTCAGAACAAAATACTTAAAACTAAAAATTGCAAACTGCAATGGATTACAAATCGATAATTTGAGTGCGATGAAGTCAGAAAAGAACCTGCAATGGTCTTTGGCTGGGTAGGTACCTCCTGGCGGAATTGGTTTCGACTTCTTCCTCCAGTCCTCTCTCAAATTCACTGTCTTCTTCGAGTTAGTGTTTCCATCTGTCGAACGTTTTGGCATTAACAGCAATTACGCAAGATTATGTAGAAGTAAGCGAGAATTGAGGTACCTTTGGCATAAGAAGAAGAGGCAAGGGAAGCAACGGGTAGCGAGAGTGAAAGAGAAGAAGAAGATAGCTTGGAGAGAAGCACAGCCATGGCGGCAAGGAAGAGAAAGTGACAAACGGTAGGATGAATTATGCACCACTCATTCTTTTTTTTCCTTTTATGGGTTGCGTTCGGTTCGGTTGGGTTCAAGAGTAGTCGTTCTATGGTTTTTATGGAAGTCACTCATTATTTTTACGTAATAGTTATTTATTTTTATTTTTATTTTAACAAAAGAGCAACTATATTAATATAATTGGAAGTTTTACACATTGTTAGGATCGAATTGAAAAGAACAGAACAAATTAGGGCTAAAGAACAAGAGGCCCAAATGTAGACCCGATTCGCCAAACACCCGACTAGGACTAGGAAACCCTAATCGAGCAATACAGCCACTCCAACCCTAATTCAGAAATCCCCAATTCACAAAGACGAAACCCTAAAACACAGCAACCACCATCTTTAACCTCTCGAGCCCTTCAACCGCGAAACTCGTCTCAAAATCAAACCAACCATCCAGTCTCCACCAACCAATCACATAACTCAAGCACCAGATCTTGAAACAGGCAAACCCTAAATCCAGCTACACAGAAACTCAATCAGCAGCAGCATTTTGGGATCTCGAAATGTGGCGAAGCTGCATGGAGGAATGAAGAAGATTTCGACACACAGAGGCAGTAGAATTTTCCAGCGCGTTTCCAGAAGCTATGGAGGTAACAAGAGTGAGACAGTCCGTCTTAATGTCCACTGCTTTCCATCCATGAAGATTACATAGAAGAAGAGCTTCCATTAAAGCTCTGGTTTCAGCTTGCAGCGGGCTCAACTTCCCAAAGACGAAGCCGACTCCATAAACAATGCCACCCTGGTGATTTCTTACAAGCACACCACCAGAGGCTTCTCCCATGAGACCACGAGCACCATCAATGTTCACTTTAAGTCTCCCATCGATCGGGGGACACCACTTCAGGTACACAGCTTTAGCATTTCCAATAGATAGGCAGCCAAGAGTAGTTTCTGCTATAGATACATCAGACCAGTGTTTAGCTCTTAGGCAATTTTTAGAGTCGATACCAAGGATAACTCTATTAACACGATTAACAGCATAATTAAAATTGTCAAAAGAATTATGAAATTTAGCGTGATTTCTATTAGACCAGATCACCCAGATTATAATTTGAGGCACAATGTGAGTGATATGCATGTTACACTTAGAGAACCAGAACCAGGTATGCAAAATATGGCTTAGGGACATATAACGCCTCACAAGGATTCGAAAGAGAAGACTATAATAGTTCCATAGAGACCAGGCAAAGCTGCAACTGGTGAAGAGGTGGTTTTTGTCTTCACAGTTGCGGCAAAATTGACACTTAGAAACCACTACTAAATGCCTTTTAATTAAGATAGTATCAATCGGAACGTAGTTTTTAAGAATTTTCCAACAGAGAAATGAAATTTTTGAAGGGATAAACTTATGCCAGATTTTCTTTAAAATAGCTTGATTAGGATGAGCATTCCTGATACTATTCCAAGTATCCTTAGTATTAAAACACTTGCCATTAGAAAATTTCCAGTGAATAACATCATCCTTATCATGATTGATAGTAATTTTAAGAATATTCATTAATCTGTCATTAGAAATAAAACTAAAAAGAGTAGGTACATCCCAATGACCATAGGAGGCATATCATGCCATGAGTCCCTCCAAAAGTCCACATCCCCCCTGCCAAGACTCCAATAGACATTAAAATCAGCCTGGTCCCTAATAGAACAAAGCCTTTTCCAAATGACCGAATTTGAAGCCTTACACTCAGCCTTTAAAGGATGAGTGAAATTACAATATGTGGAATACATTAAATCAGCCCAAAGGGAGCCACATTTCCTGAAAAGAAACCAAAGCTTAAAGGAGAAGGTGAGCTGAATGTCAGACAGAAGTTTAACATTTAGCCCCCCCCCCCCCCCCTCTCCAAAAGGCTTACATAAACTATTCCAAGCAGCCCAATGAATGGCATTTTCAGTATACTTAGCTCTCCATAAAAATTTATTAAAACAGAGCTCAAGTTTACTGATAATGCCATTGGGAATTAAGCAACTTTGCATCCAGAAATAAACAATGGGATAAAGAACATTCTTTATAAGGGACAAACGACCCCCAAAAGAAAGATTCTTCATATCCCATACCTAAATTTTATTATAAATTTTAGCAAGAAGAGGTAAATAGTGCTTCCCCTTATTGTTTGCAGATATCGTGATTCCCAAAGTAAGTGAATGGAGCCTGCTCAACATTAAAACCAGTAGAAGATCTGATCCTATCATGATTAGTAAGTGAACAATTTGCTGGAGTTATAATCTTTGTCTTTTCTTTATTGATCAGCTGGCCTGACTCATGTTGATACTTGTTTAACAGGGCACTGATGCAATCAATCGAAGTAGGAGAGCTGTTGGAGAAGATGACAATGTCATATGCAAAGGCTATACAAGGTAAGATAAACTCAGATTTCAAATAGAATCTCAAACTGCTATTATTTATGTATAGGTTAGAAAGCCCTCTAAGTAAAGCTTCCTCAGCAGGAATGAAAAGACAAGGGGATAGTGGGTCACCCTGTCTTAAACCATTCTTCTGAGGGAAATAGCCAACACAATCCCCATTAACCAAGATAGACACCATGACCTTAGAAATCGGACTATTAATAATAGCCAAACCATCATTAGAGAACCCAAAACACTTAAGAGTGTTAAGGACAAAGGCATGAGACAGTCTGTCAAATGCCTTTGTCATATCTAACTGAAGAATAATGTTGCCTCTAGAAGGCCTTCTCTTGATATTATGGAGCATTTCTTTGATAATCAGGACATTTTCATGAATAACCCTGCCCTTAACAAAAGCACTTTGGCCTTTAGAGATAAGATTAGGAAGGAAGGAAGCCAATCTCTGATTAATAAGACCAGAAATAAGCCTATTAAAGATTGTACAAAGACTAATCGGCCTGTAACCCTTCCAAGAGATAGGATTATGAGACTTAGGAACTAAGCAGATCCAAGTGGCAAAAACACCACTGGGAATACTATAGCCCTGGAGATAGGAATTGAGAGCCCTGCAAACATCAACACAAATAATATCCCAACGGAATTTAAGAAAGAAGCAATTAAACCCATCAGTGCCAGGGGCACTGTCATTCCTCATATCCTTGATGACAAACCACACCTCCTCTTTTCTGGCAAACTTTAAGATAGACTCATTATCCTTATCACTGATTAGATTAGGAATATTACTAAGAATAGAATCCTGAGCATTCACAGAGTTGTTAGAATAACAGTTATTAGAAAGAATCTGCTTAAAATAAGACACCGCAGACTTAGAGATATCATCATGATCAGTTAACCAGACACCATCTTTAATACCATATATAGTATTCTTTTGTCTTTTCTTAGCAACATAGTTATGATACAGTTTAGTATTGCCATCACTGTCATTAAGCCACGAGTTGTAACACTTTTGACGCCAATAAGACTCTCTGTCTTTTAAAGCAAGGATATATAAGCTATTAGCTTTAGAAATGTTAGACTTAGAAATACCATTGTTAGACAGCTGATGAGTGACCTCACATTTTTCAACCTCCTTAGCAGCATCAGAAACTTTAGTAAAGATGTTGCCAAAAATTGAATAATTCCAATCTTTTAGAAACTTTCTAACGCTTGAGCTTATACCAGAACACCACATTAGGACCACCATTACAATGCTTATCCCAATTCTGTTTAACACTTCTTAAAAAGTCAGGGTGATTGGTCCAAGCATTAATAAACCTAAAATTACTCTTACGAGAAGAAGACCTATTATTAATAAATAATACTATTTCTAAAAACTACTATTATTTATTTAAAATCGGGTAAAATATTATTTCTTTTTTTAGTTATTTAAAATTATTATTTACCGTGGTGAAATGTGTGCTTTGTTATTTTAAAAGATTATAACTTTGTAAAAAATAATAAATTGATAATAATTTATGTTACCATCATTATTTTTACTAAAAATAGTTATATAACACATAATTCCAATAAATTTTGAAATTCAAACATTTTTAAAAACTTATTTTTACTAAATAAAGAAATCACATAGCTCATAGAGTAAAACTTTATCCAAAAAATTATTTATTTATTTTTTTCGGTTTTTACATTTATTCTAAAATTCAGATATAAGATCGAAACACACGAAAAAACAAAAATCCATACCAAATATTGTGATAGGAAAGATGTATGATTACTTTTAACTATTTATATTTTAAAAATTAATTTATAAATTCAATTAATTTTGGAAGGCAATAATGTTCATCGTCGCTGTAATACAAAATTTGTTGTAAACAACTTTTGTATTAGATTTTTTTAGATGTCTTTCACGTATATATTGTACAGTATGGATGTGGATGTGAAAGTCGTAACAATACATTGCAGATTATTTTGCTATGGTCAATAATTATTATTCTGCAACTGCATTAATTCTCTCATGCGAAACGTTATGTAATTGTCTTATATAATCAACTATAACTATACACACTATATTTCGCAGTATATTTAACATTTTTTCGAACATATTTAGAAATCACCATGATGCGGCGTAATCCCAACGGAATTACGTCGAAATTCGTTGATAAAATAACAAATTTTATAGAATGCGCCATCTGTTTGGCGTATAATATTATTTTACATTTTTTACATAGGCAAATTATGTATACTATTGTGTCACATATATGGCGAATACAAATAAGAACAGTAAACAACGAATTATTTTAGACCATTCCAACCACAAATATTTTGGTTTTCTTAGGACTCATATGTTGTTTTGGTGTAGTGTAAGCAATATGTATGCATAAAATGTTTTATCAACAGGGGAAACAGGGAGGTCTGCAGCGATGTGCCTTTCTCGTTCAACCTTTTGAGCTTTTTCCAACTCAGACAAATTGAGCCACCCGCCTTTTACTAAAGCGTTTCTTGTTGTGAACATAAACTCACACCAAAAGAAAGATTTGTTGAGAGATGAAAGATTTGAAGTTTGACATATTAGAGATAATGAAGATGATGAAATAGTGAAAAGTGAACTGATTTATACTAATCAGATAAACGATGCTTCGATACCTAGGAGAAGACGAAAAGATAGTATAATGATTAAAGACGGCGCTGATGTCACCAACATCAATTAAAAGGTTACTTTTTCGAAACAAGTGGAAGCGCCTTTCGAGGAGGAAAACGGCCGGTGAGGCGAATCAGAGAAGGACACGTGTCCCACTATCTCTGGCAAAACTGCTCAGCTTCTAAGGGTTTCAGTCTGTCCGGATAAAGTCGTTACCCATTTTCGAAATATCCGGACGAAGTTATGATTACACTTAAGCTATTTTTTACATCTTGCCAAAGGCCTTCAAACACAACCTAAAAAAGGGGGCTACGGATTAGTCCGGAATTTACTGTCACTCTTTATGAGAACCGGACAGGGGCAATTCGGACAACATCCACCCACTGAACCATCTGAACTGAACTAATGTACTAAAAACTTAATCACTTCATGACTGAGCTAATTACCTACCTGCTTAAAACTAATGGGTCTTTGAACTCGACCTGAATCCATAAGTCAACCTGAAAGCCCATGTGGCCCACAATTAAGGGTATAAATACCCAACCACTTTCATTTAATAAGGGTAATGAAAATTAAATAGAACCAGGCAGCTCAAGTCTCTCACTACAATCTATCCAAACATTAAATACCTTTGAAACACCACAAAAATCTGGACAAAATTACCCTCAACCAAAAATAAACCTCACTAATAATAAATTCTTGACGGACAAAGACTAAAAACATAAATTAACCAGTAGCAAAAAAATGAATCACCACAGCCCGACCTAATTACCTTCAAAGATATGCATTTGCGGAGAGTTTGAAAGTCACAAAAAATAGATCATAATATTCTTGGAAACACTTCCCCAAAATATAATACATGGTGTAACAATTAACAACCCGAAAAATGCCTCCAACGTGCGTAATCTATACAATTACAAAAAAATACAGGTTGGCTGAAAAAGTTGGTTGTTCGTAAATGTAATGTTTGTTGTATAGATTACAAGCACGCAAATACATTCATTGGATACGATCGCGAACAAAAAACCAATTTCATAAAAGACTTGTTTTTCGCACACGCAATTATGTTAAATTTATTAAGAATGTTTACTCGAGTACTTGTCGTCGATAGTACGTATGAGGTTATTAGATATGAAATATCGTTGTTCAAAATAATAAGGATTACTTCCACCAATATGTTGTTTTATGTCGGATTCTCATTCACGACCAATGAGAAGCAATATCGTTATGAATGGACTTTGGGATGTCTTAAAACGATTAGAAAAGAGAACGACTGTGAGTTGTCTTGTGTTATACTAACCGATCGTGAATTGTCTTTGATGAATAGTTTTGATAAACAAATTTTTTATCGCAATACACATGTTATGTGAATGACATATCAACAAAAAAGTACTAGTAAACACACAAAAAAGTGTTCAAAAATAGTAAGAATTTTAAAAAGTTTATGGATATTTGAAATATTGTGGTTTGGTATAGTATCATTTTCGACATGAGCGGTAACATAATAAAAATTCAGGTATCGTTCACAGAATTGAGCAAAATGGTTGACTAGTTGATTAACCAATTGGCAATACCTTATAAAAGAAGTTCATTTATGCATACACAAACAATATCATCTATTTCGGTAACACAACAACCAACATGTAACGTTAAGGATGTTTATAAATGTTTAATTGCGAAATAACGTCTATATGCTTGCGAAACGCGACATATGAATGTTCTATAATTTTTACTATGGTAAATATATTGTTGTAAAATGTATCAAAGTGCATATATTGCAAAATATAATAAATAGGTAATCTGTAATGTGTAATATGGTATACTACGTGTGATGCAAAATGTATAGTTAATATTAATGTAGTTGCAAAACATATATGTTTTTTACGTGTGAAAACTATATAACACGGGATGGAAGACACGCGCACTATCCTGAAGAAAGTTATTGGATCAAGCATGTTAAGTTTTGAATTGTTTCGGGAAAAATTCAATTGTCTTCTTGTGATGCAATATTCAACTTAAAATGACAATTGCAAATAAATTCATGTCATGTCGCGCATGATTATTTTATTTGATAATGAGTTAACATGTTTGGAACATTATCGAGTATCTTCTCGGTCGGAATATTGGATGCGTTTTTCGACTAACGAACTACTTATTGTCAATATTTTCCAATGTATATTTTATTATCTCGCCCCAGGTCTATAAAGCTATAAGTATCTACCACTCAAAGGGACACCCACTCCGGATAGACAATCAAAAGAGATCGGATGCGCATACGTGATGGGAGATCATTTTTATTTGTGTACGTTTTTGTATCGGTTATTCATATTTATTATATTATTTTGTCTTGGAACTTTTAATTATATTTCAACCGTAAATGATTTTATAGATATAAATATGTCGTGGTGGACCTTTACCAACTATATTTAGCGGATGGTATAAATATAATCAAGAAGAATCATTTGGTTGGCTGTTACCTATGTACATAAGGATTGCGATGTTCAGATAACTCTTACCTTCAATAAGGGTTGATATTCGCCACAAGTCAAAGATTTAACAAAATACAAATAATGTTTATTTTTATATTTCAAAAGCATTGTACTTATGTTGTGCGACACATTTGATAAACTTTTATTTAATTATTTTGAAAACTAATAGTTATTATGTCATATTTTTGAAACATAGTTTGTTAAATATGTTATGAATGAGTCGAATAGTGCCTTGACACTATACTGTGTCCGGAAGTACAGTTTTGTGTCTGTGATAGTGATATTGTACAATCACTTGAGTTAGTCTTGTGGTATGAGCCTATTAGGCCCATAGCCTAGTAAGTCTATTAATTCCCTACAATAGATTACTAGGGCGACACAAAACACAATCTGAAATCTGTAACCTTTTCTATCATAGTGAAACTCTTTTCTCTGGTGGCGCCCGTGAACGTAGACAAATTGTCGAACCACGTTAAATCTTGTGTTCATTTAAATCTTTCATTCACATATATTCTATGTTTGAGCGATTTTGTGATAATTGCATAGTAATTTAATAACAAAATTGGTATCAGAGCCACGTGGTGAAATTTGGGCTTTTGCAATTAGGGTTTTTCACAATGGCGTCTACAGCAACAAAATACATGATTGAAAAATTTGATGGAGGATCCAGCTTTGCGTTGTGGAAGATTAAACTGAAATCTTCATTGGTACTGCAAGGGCTGTGGAAGGCTGTGGAGAATAAGTTACCAGAAGAGATGAAAGAAGAGGAGAAACAAGATCTTCACAAAATGGCTTTGTGCTGGATTTTAATGAGTGTGAAAGATAATGTGCTTCGCGAGATTGGTGGTGAGAAGACTGATGCCTGCGCATGGAAAAAGCTGGGAGATCTTTACTCAGAGAAATCAGTAGTAAATCGATTATACTTGAAGAAGCATTTGAATGATTTCAGATTGAAAGAAGGTATGTCCATAACAGAGCACCTAGATAATTTTAAATCAATTATAATGGACTTGGAGAACATAGATATCAATATTGAGGATGAGGATCAAGCTTTGTTTGTATTGAGATCGTTACCAGCTCCTTATGAAAACTTTGTAGATACCATTATGTATGGTAAGGATAAGTTATCGCTAACAGATGTCAGGCACTGAAATCAAAGGAGATGAGACAGTTGCAGCCAGACAATCAAGCTGAAGGGGAAGGTCTTATAACTAGGGGAAGATCTAGAAGCAAAGCGAGTTCTTTAAAAAGGAAGAACTGGAGGTCCAAGTCAAGGGTGAAGCACTCAAACTGTTATGAATGCGGTGAGCAGGGTCATTATAGGAGAGATTGTCCGAAACTGAATGGTAAGAAGGGAAATCAAAAGGAAAATGCAGCAAACATTGTTGAAAGTGTGAACGATTCCGACAATAGTGAAAATAGTGGTAAAAAAGATGTATTGTCCATGAGTTCAGACTTTGGGAAAAACTCTTGGGTACTCGATACTGGCGCTACATATCACATATATCAGTTCAAGCAGTGGTTTGATACGTACAAGCCAATGCAGGGAACTGTCTATTTAGGGAACAATCATTCGTTGACTGTTGGTGGTATTGGTAACGTCAGAATCAGAATGTTTGACAGGGTTGTTAGAATCTTGACGTGCTGGCATGTTCCTTGGTTAAAGAGAAACCTAATTTCTCTTGGGACTCTAGACTCTCGGGGTTACCAGTATCATGCAGAAGATGGTGTAATCAAAGTGACAAAAGGCTCAATGGTATGCATGAAAGGCAGTTTGCAGAAGGGTCTTTACATTCTCCAGGGGAGTGTTGTTATGGGCGATGCTGCAGTAGCATCATCAGGGAGTAATAGCCAAAGTTGGCAGGATCAAAATAAGTTGTGGCATTGGCGTCTTGGTCACATGAGTGACAAAGGATTAGCTGTTTTAGGAAAGAGAGATTTGTTGAGAGGGTATAAAGCATAATCATTGGGATTTTGTGAGCACTGTGTGTTTGGTAAACAAACTAGAGTCAAATTCAGCAAATCGGCTGTAAGAAAGACTAAAGGGACAGTGGACTACATTCACTCAGATCTTTGGGGTCCAAACAGATTTCCATCCAAGAGCGGAGCCAGATACTACATGAGTTTGATTGATGATTATTCAAGGATGGTGTGGGTTTACTTTCTAAAAACGAAGGATGAGGCATATTCGACCTTTTTCAAATGGAATACAATGATTGAGAAGCAAACAGGAAGAAAAAACAAACGTCTTAGGACAGATAATGGGTTAGAATATTGCAGTCGTGAGTTCAACGAGTTCTGCGAAGCTGAGGGAATAGTACGCCATCGCACTTGTTCTAGAACACCACAACAGAATGGAGTCGCAGAAAGAATGAACAGAACGCTTTGTGACAAGGCACGAAGTATTCTCTCGCATTCCGGTATGGGAAAGGATTTTTGGGCTGAAGCTATCAATACAGCGTGTTACTTGGTGAATCGGTCTCCGTCAACGGCTATTGATTGTAAAACTCCTTTTGAGATTTGGTCTGGATCTTCGGCTGATTATGAATATTTGAGGGTGTTCGGTTGTCCTGCGTATGCGCATGTGAGAGATGGTAAGCTTGAGCCGAAGGCAAAGAGGTGCATATTTCTAGGATATGCTATTGGAGTGAAAGGATATAGGTTATGGTGTACCTCTTTAAAGTCTTTAGGTTTTCTCATCAGTAGGGACGTTACTTTTAATGAGTTTGCTTCGATAGACAGTCAGAAGGAAGTAGGAGAAATGGTCGAATCAGGATCAGTTGTGAGTAAACAGGTGGAGCTTGAAGTAGAATCAGTTCCTAGCAGGTCCAATAATTTAAGTGGTTCTGAGGTGGATCCAGAATCAGGAGGTGAAGCGTCAGCATCGGATGATAGTGACGATGATGCGCCTGAACCAGAACAACAACCTTATAGCATAGCATTGGGCAGAGAAATAAGAGATATTAGACTTCCAAAAATGTATGTGAATCTAGTTTCATATGCTCTGTCAGTTGCAGAAGAAGTTGAGATGCAGGAACCTAGTAGCTACAGAGAAGCTGTAGCGAGTTCAGCGGCAGATCGATGGATTGATGCTATAGGGGAAGAGATAGAATCTCTTCAAAAGAATATTGTGAACGTTGGCTTAAATTTTAACAAGACCGATATTGGTGAATCGCTGAATGATGTTGCAGGATCATTGGTTGGTTTTGTTGATTCTGATTTTGCAGGTGATATGGATAAAAGAAGATCTCTGACAAGATATGTATTTACTATAGCTGGGAGTGTGATCAGTTGGAAAGCACGGTTGCAAGCTACTGTAGCTTTGTCTACAACAAAAGCAGAGTACATGGCGGTAACAGAAGCAGTTGAAGAGGCAATATGGTTGCAAGGTTTGGTGGCAGATTTGGGCTTGGATAGGACTACTACAAAAATGTTTTGTGATAGTCAAAGCGCCATACACCTTACAGGGAACCAGATGTACCATGAGCGTACAAAGAACATAGATGTCAGGTATCATTTTATTCGTGATATAATATCAAAGGGAATTGTTGATGTGAAGAAAGTGTCTACATACGATAATCCAGCAGATATAATGACCAAGGCAGTATCATTTCGAAAGTTTAGGATGCCTAAACTGGATCGGTGTTCGCAGTATAGAGTGAATGTCTTAAGGGCATTTGGTGAGTCAGAAGAATAGAAGTTTCTTTGTTGATAGGGAAGAAAGGATATTTGCCTCAATGGGAAGATTTGTTGTGAATGAGTCGAATAGTGCCTTGACAGTGTACTGTGTCCGGCAATATAGTTTTGTGTCTGTGATAGTGATATTGTGCAATCACTTGAGTTAATCTTGTGGTATGAGCCCATTAGGCCCATAGTCTAGTAAGTCTATTAATTCCCTATAAATAGATTACTAGGGCGACACAAAACACAATCTGAAATCTGTAACCTTTTCTATCATAGTGAAACTCTTTTCTCTGGCGGCACCCGTGGACGTAGAAAAATTGTCGAACCACGTTAAATCCTGTGTTCATTTAAATCTTTCATTCGCATATATTCTATGCTTGAGCAATTTTGTGATAATTGCATAGTAATTTAATAACAAAATATTTGTGCAACAAGTTATAATGGATAAATCAAATATGCAAAAACATTTTTGATAGCCTTATATGCTCTTTTTATTTATACCCAAGTTAACAAGGGTTGTCATAAATGAAATCTTGATTCACATGACATGTGAAACTTTATTCAATAGAGCCTTAAATCATTGGAGGGGGATGGGGGTCCTTTGTGGTTGCTTCGCGTCAATATTGCTGCTAATTAATTCATAACTTTTGGAAAAACATTTTCATCAAATCATAATTTTACTTTCATAATCCCATTTTTATGCGAACTTCTCTTTAATTTAAATATAATATCCTTTGATCGATATGCTATTAGAGAGTCGACCCACTGAATGCAAAACCTTATAAATACATATAATACGAAATAAATGAGAAATATTATAGGTTAAACCTACCTTACTAAATTATAAGTTTGTACGTGCAAAAAAAACATAATACAAATAGACTTGTCGATGTCCTTGTAATTGTCGCTCGTCTTTTGTCTCGTCTTGCCACACATTGCAAAGAAATATCTATTTCTATTTATATGTGTCCAAACTCTTAATACCTTCTTAAAAATCCTAATATGACATCTAATTAATATAAAATATAACTAATATAGAGTACCGAGTTAATATAAAATTCTAATAAATATTGAAGACATAATTAATATAAAATATAATTACTATAATTTTTTTTAATTAATATGAAAACTAATTAATATAGAAAGTTCAATTAATAAAAATCTAATTAATATAGAAAATCCAATTAGTTGGAAAATCTAATTAATATTAAATGACTCAATTAATATGATATGTAATCAATAAAATGAACTCAATTAATAGGAAAATTTAGTTAGTATAGAAGGTCAAATTAATATGAAATCTAATTAATATGAAATCCAATTGATATGAAATCCAATTAATATATGAGACCCGTTTAAACATTAAGGAGTTAATTTGTGCCTATAGTAAAAAAATCTTCACCTAGGCTCATAGTTGATGAATTCATATATTTCTTAGCTAAAACTATGTTCGTACGAGGTGTTTTTAGAAAGAAAAACTTAATTAGTAGAGAGAGAAAGAGACAAAAAGAATAAATGTAGCAATCATTGACTAATCATTGACCTTTTTCTCCAAAAATAAAATATCATTTATATAGTACATGAGGTAAGTTGTGAAATTACACATTTACCACTGATAAGTGGATTTTTCACCTCATTCATTTACTATTCATAAGCAAGTTCACTAGTTTTTACATTTGACCCTTTTAATCTTTATGTTTGCCTTAGTTTAGTCATTGGCAATTAATTACATCAATTTAAACCTTGTATTTGTTACACTAAAGTTTATTTATCACCATATTTTGTTTCCCTTATCAGTAGCCTCCTAGTCCTTGTGAAGGTATCTGTGCAAGGACTGACTTTGAGAAACAAATTTTTCATTCTTTTGAGCCTTCTCAAAATTTTCTTCTTTCGGGCTCCCTTATTGGATCACTCTCCCAGCGTTGTCATTGGTCGAATTACTTCTCTATTAGTTTGAATCATTCTTTTTACCTTCAGATTATTGCTCCTTGGTTCCCACCAGATTATTACTCTTTTGATGCTTACTTGAACCTATGAAATGGGTTTTCCTTTTCAACCGATCTTCCTCAGATATTCATTTTAATGGTATAAATTGTACGACCTCTTTGCAACACTCCTAAGATTACTCTTACTTTACACTATAGTCAGACGACTTCTTCATTCGTATTTCCTAGGTGGAACTCCCCAAGAAGCTTCCTCGAACCATTTTATGGACACTTATTCGGATTCATGAATTCATCATTGGTCATGGTGACCTTATTCTACCCCATCATTCATTTTAATCCGCATGCGCTTTTCTATCCGTTATTGTGTCAAAAATATTTTATCCTGATGATATCACTTCTGACCACATGTCGACTGTATCCTAACGTACACCAACGTACCTTTTAGAGTTGCTTATGAGGAGAATGGTGTATCGAATAGACTTTCACACTTCCCAATAGAATGATGTGTCGAAGAGACCCTCAAAACCGTTGTGTACCAAAAAGGACTCTTCAGCGCACGTGTGGAAACCCATATTCCTCTATAAATACTTATCTCCTTTCATAATTCAAGTTTACACATTTTGACTCAGCCTAACAGAGTTGAGAAAAACTTACTCTAGAGAAATAAACAATTTTCCCAACTAAGCTCTTCCCTTGACCTTTCATACCTAAAGAGTTTGTGAGTCTTGAAATATACAAACTTTGAAGGTGGTTCAACATCTCAAATATGACCGAAGAACAGAAAGATTCCGGTATCAGAGAGCACCTTACTCCTTTTGAAATGTTTCAAACAATATTTCGCGATAACTAGTCTCGTCTTCGGACGCGTTTTGACAAAATAGGAGCTTCAAGTAGTCATTGTTCATCTATTTTGCCTACTATTTAGCCCCCCGGTCAATCTTGTTTGGGATATAACGAGGGTAACCTTTTTACTTCCAAAGACAACCGCAAATCTTCTTCATTCTTATCGATGAATGGTGACAAAGAAAAACCCATCGAAGAGAGCAAAAGAGATCGGGCTAAAAGAAAACAGTCCCCATAGCCCGTTAAAAGGTCTATTAAAATTAAACTCGCCTCATCTGTTGTGACCAAGTAACTCCAGAGGGAACCCCTCAGACTACCCCTAAGGTTAGTCCCCAAAAACCCTCGTCAAGAAATGTTCGACCCGGAAAAGTCTTGAATTCCATCCCGGAAACGCAGGAGAACAAACCAGTTGATGAGTCGAATAATGACCAAGGGGTGGATCCCATGATCCCAGTAAAGGCGGAGCCTATTCAGGTTATTCCAGCATTGATTCCCCCCTCAGACATCCTGTGCTAGGTCAGGAATCCTCTTCTCCTCCCTCTAATATTACCACCACAACTCCTATTCACCAATGATAGACTTCCATGGTGGAAAAGAAAAATAAACGGAAAAGGAAACGTACTTCAAACTTACCTTCGAACAAAGAAGATATCTTAGATAATAATCTTTGCAAGGTAGAAGCTAAATATTTATCCGCACTTTACAAGATAAAGTACAAATACTTTACCCAATCGAGGAGGTGAAGATAAAGGATCTGTGGGTAATCCCTGAAAATGTCACAATTCGGTTTCCTACTTTTGAAGAAATGCCATTATGTGTTCGTGATCATGAGTTGGTTCTTTATACAGGAAATTATGAACTGGGGTCTTCGCCTACCCCTTGACCGTGCTCTGGTGGAGTATTTTTATCATATTGAACGTTTCCCATCTCAAGTTCGACCCAACATGTAGTATACCCTTATGACATGCATTATGGCCTCCAGGATCACTGAGATCGAATTCTCGATGGAGAAACTCATCGGAATCAGGTGTGGCTAAGAACTCTCACTACCCATTTTATTCTCTAGGTATTGGGAGGAAATATAAGGTGATAAAAAGATTTCTTAGAGTCTGATAAGAAATGGAAACAATAGTTCATTTTCATTTTTGGGTTGTGGAAGACTGGTTTTGAGAATTCTGAGAAAATACCCCATCGGCTGACTTTGAAGTGAACTGGACAAGGTACTTGTTTCCATACTTATTTTGTTTTGTTTGTTCAAATCAGTTAACCTGAAATATTTTCTTGTAAACAGCTATGAGAGGGATTGTCAAACCGTTCAATTGCCATGTTAAATCCGCAAGAAAGTATTCGAAACATTTAGCCTATGGGCGGGTACCAAATGGAGCTATAAGTTCCGTAGATGTTTTACACCTTAAAATTTAGTTAAAACCCATCTATGGAGATGTGATCCGGGTCAGAAGAAATATTTGAAGAAATTTATGATACCCTCCGGAAGACATTATTCTTAAGGGTTAGAAGGCTTGGAAAATCTTGTCTACCTTCCCACTAGAGCCAGGGTTCCCAGTCATTATGATTCTGAGAAATCTGATGGTGAGGAGAATGATACTGAGGATGATGTTGGCTCAGAGGCTGATGTCCGGGAAGAACAAAAACTGAATTCCAAGAAGAACAACAGATTGAGGTCCAAGAAGAACAATATATTGAGGTCCGGGGTGAACATCCAGTTGATGTCCGGGAAGAACATCAAGTTGATGTTAATCATGAAGCTACGGTTGAGGTGAGACCAACTGGGAGGGAAGGTGTTGTGAGGCCAGCACAAATATTTTATTCTCAAGAAAAAAAAAAAAAAATAGTTGATAGTGAATAAGATGACGACAACACCACTGGTCCAAGTTTGCCCCATGTAAAGAGGGTTGTCATCATCGAATCAAAATCAAGAAGATAAATTGCTAGTCAATGGAATCAAGAAGAAATTCCTGGGGAAGGGGAAAATCTCTCCCCTGCCTCAGCTTATTTTGATGTTTATGAAAATAACTTTATTGCGAATTGCGCTGCTACTCTTCTCGAAAGGAAGGCCAATCACAAAGATCGCTATAAGAACAAAGTCCTTCAAACAAGATTCGAGGTGAAGAATTTAAAAGATGAACTTTCTCGCGAAAAAAAAGATATCAACTTATCAAAGGAAAACTGAACTGAAGCAGGTAAATGACGAGCTTGTTCGTGAGAAAGAAATATCTGTTGAACGTCTGTAGAAGATCACTTCTTTGAAAACTGAACTTTCTAAAGAGAAGAGAAATTCGACGATGAAAATGAGCGTTTTATCACTAAGGATATCGAACAGAACACCCTTATCGGCGGTCTTTTGATTCTTGTGAGACGACTCAAAAATATTTTGGTAGTGTTGTTAAAGATAGTGAAAGACTTGCCACATAAAATGAGTCATTGAAGAAGAACTTTGAGGGTGAGAAGAAGAAATTCCTGGATGAGTATGTTGCGGACTACGTCTCTCACCTCGAAAAAAGGGATGCCAACATAAAATCAGCTTTAGTTTTAGAAATGCATGAACACTTTCTTGACTTGAAGCTAGGAAGCCTTGAGGGTGTGTATTTTATAGAAATACAATGCCCAATAGGTGTTTCTTTGGAGGATTTAGTGACTACCAGTGAGTCAAAAATTTCTTGTTCTGACTCTAGCTCCTCAAAAGATAGTAAAGAAGATGATGCTTCCGAATAAAATTGGTGTTCATTACTTTTTATGTTGAAATGTATCCTTTTGTGTACCCCCTGCTTATTAACCATCTTTTGGGACCTCTGGTCGGACTTTTTGTTGAACTTTTTCTTTGTACAATGTTCTTTGTATTGTGAAAGTTGTAATGAATGAGTATTCTGGTTATGTCTTATTCTCTATAACTTAATAATTTTACTTCCTTACTCCAAACTTTTTAATGTGAATATACTTTATACTTGTCTTTTGTAACAAACTCATGCTTTCAACCAAACTTTATCGTATGAAAAATTTATACCTAAAAAATACTCACATTCGTTTTCCAATTTTTTTATATGAAAATGTTTTATTCTTATCTTTCTAAAAATTATTCACATTCTTTTTCCCAATTTTTTGATGTGAAAATGTTTTACTCTTATTTTTTTAAAACTAATACTTACCTTCCTCCTCCAAAAAAAATCACGTGACAAAGTAAATTGTTGACCAACATTCGTTGGTTGGCCCTTCTAACTCAAAAAGATGAGCATTATAGTCCATAACGTATTTGGTGAATATTATTACCTAGCCTTCATCGGAAAGCTTTTCTAGTTTCAAGTGATGAACATTGCACTCCAACAATCGTTGGATGGCCTCTTTAGTTTATAAAGATGAACATTACATTCCAACAATCGTTGGATGGTCCCTTTAGTTCAAAAAGATGAACATTATCATCCAACATTCATTGGAAGGCCTCTCTGTTTTAGAAAGATGAACATTGTCATTCAACAATCGTTGGAAAGCCTCTCTAGTTAAAAAAAAGAAGATAAACATTGATATCTAATCAATAGTTGGAAGGCCTCTCTAGTTCAAAAAGATGAACAATGCACAATTTATTTTTAGATGGCAAATAAATTTTATAAATAAACCGAGTATTAAGGCACCTCGCTAAAACCTTCATGCACCACCAGGGTAGGAAATAGTATGTCACTGATACTTACATAAGTTCATAAAGAAAATATTTACAACTTTACATATTCACTCCAAATAAATCTTGAGGTGTTCAATATTCCAAGGGTGAAGAAGATCTCTTTGAGTCGATATGTCCCTGGTTTGACTTTTTCGTTACCGTGTATGGACCTTCCCAATTAAGGGCTAACTTACCAAGCCGTTTTTCTTTCGTATGAAGAAACATCTTCCTCAACACTTGTCCCATGCTTTAAATTCTCATCACTCAACCTTTGAAGGATATCGAATTCTTATAAAAGTCTGATAGTGTAGAGAATTCAGTTGTGCCCTTCTTCTTTTTTCTTCCACCAAATTTAACTCTCTGCGTTCTCCTTTATCATTTGTCTCCTCAAAATATTTACTAAGCCTATATGAGGGGAAGATCGTCTCGGACGGAACCACTGCATCCATCCTATTAAACAACGCGAACGATGATTCTTATGTTGTAGTCCGAATAGTGGTTCTGTAAGCCCATAAACGTATTGTAGATAATTCGGCCATTTTCAGCCTAACATTCCAAGTTCTTTTTTAGGCCATCCAAAATTGTCTGATTGGTGACCTCGACTTGGCCATTATCTTGAGGATGGAAAGGTGTCGAGAAGCACTGATGTATCCCCTTAGAAGTACATAGATATTTCATTTCTTTGTTATCAAACTGTGGTCCGTTATCCATTGTTATTTTCCTCGGAACCCCAAAACGACAACAGATGTTAGAAATAATAAATCTGATCACGTCATTAGCTTTTATCCCCACCAAAGGTTCAACTTCCACCCATTTAGAGAAATAAACAACTGCGAAAATTATCGTCTGTCGTCCGCCAGTTGCCATCAGTAATGGTCCGACCAAGTTAATACCCCATCGGTCAAACGATAGGGATTCAGGTATTGACTCGAGAGGAACACTTAGTGCATGGATTGTATTGGCAAATCTTTGGCAGGTGTCACATTTTTTAACTAATTCCTTGGCATCTGAGGAGATTGTAGGCAGTAGTACCCTACAAGAATAACTCTTCGTATCAATGTTGTGTACCCTCAGTGCACTGACCATTCCACATTGTGTAACTCTGACAGTGTCATCTATGATTCATCCCTTCTTTAGCATCGAAGTAGAGGTCGACTAAAAGATTTTTTATACAGTATATCTCCGATGACAACATATCCATATGCTTTAAGCCGTATTCTTTTAACCATGACTTTGTCAAATGGTAACACATCATTCACAATAAATTCATTAATCTCACTTCTATAAAAAAAAATCCATAATTGTAGAAATTTTAAAAGCTTCAACAGTCAACTATTTTAGACCCCCTCACTATAAGAGCATCCCCAACAGATACTATATTTAACAGTTAATAGTAAATTTAGCTATTATTTATTAAAAATCAGTTTCCAACAGATAGTCTAAACCGATAGCTATATTTAATTACTTTATTTTCGCTCTTTATATTTACCGAGGCGGTTACCCACTCTTTATAATTTTCCTTGTTTTTCTCACATTATCTAACAAATAAAATAACTACCATAATGTTAGCGTATCTGTTGTAAAAAAATGATAATCTAAAATTATAAAGTAGTAAAATCCTCTCCATATTTATCTAAAATATAAAGAGACTGTTGGGGATGCTCTAAAAGGATTTTTCTTGTGTAATAATTCAAGGGTACTCCTCTGAATAAGAAGCTTTAGCCAAAGAATCAACCATTGAATTTCCAGCCCTTTGAACATGTTCATACCTGATGCCTTCGAAAGCCAAACTTAAAGCCTTCAAGGCCCCTAAATATTTTACTAAATGATGTTTTATTACCTTAGATTGACCATATGCATAGTTTATAAGGAGTTGTGAATCACTCATTAGCCTTACTTTCTTAGCTCCATGGATTTTAGCAAGTCTCAACCCTGCAAAGGCACCTTTGTACTCATATTCATTGTTTGATTCTTTATATCCAAAATGGATGGCTTGATACATTTCAATTCCTTCTTCAGAAACCAACTACGCCCATGCTCCACATCCTGACAAGATGAAACCCCCATTTGTTCGAATTGTCCACTCTACTCCAACTTGTTCCTCATCAATTTCCATATTTGTTCGCTCGAAATGAAATTCGACTAAAAAATATACTAACACTCATGATTTGATGGCGGTTCTTGGCTCAAACTCGATATCAAAATATCTAAACTCAACCGACCATTTAGTCATTCTTCCTGACACATCGGGCCTTTGTAGCATATTTTTCAACGGAAAATATGTTCGTACAATGATAAAGTGAGGCTGAAAATAAGGTCTCATTTTTTGCGCAGCGGTGACTAATGCAAGGGCTATTTTTTCTAACTTCAGATACCGCTTCTCAATATTTAGAGGACTTTTACTCATGTAATACACTGGTCTCGGAGAGTTATCATTTTTCTCAGATCAAAACAGCACTTACAGCGTAATTTGACACTGCCAAGTAAATATACAACTTCTTCCCCAGATTTGGCTTTGTCAAGATTTCTTGCGAATAAATATACTCTATGATTTGATGAAAAGCTTATGAGCATTCTTGGGTCCAGTCAAAACAATTTGCTCTTCTTAGCACTTGGAAGAAAGGAGCGTACGTATCCAAGGACTGTGCTATGAATATATTTAACGCTGCCAATCTTCTTGTTAGGATTTGTACCTCTTTGATCGTTCTGGGTGGTGCCATAATGTTCAGATCCTTTAGTTATATTGGATCTGCTTCTATACCACGCTCATTAACTATGTACCCTAAGAATTTTCCAGATCTTACCCTTAATGTACACTTTTTTAGATTCAACTTCAAATTTATCTTTGTCAAGTTAGCAAAAGTTTCTTCTAGGTCTGCCAAATGGTTCTCATCCCGTGTACTCTTGACTAACATGTCATCAATATACACCTCAACATTTCTCTCGATTTGAGTCTCAAAAGCTTTGTTTACTAAGCGCTGGTAGGTTGCTCCAGCATTCTTTAACCCAAACGGCATTACCTTATAACAATGTAAACCTCTTCTCGTGATGAAAGTAGTAATCTCCTGATCTTCTAGGCCCATTCGGATCTGATTATACCCATCATAAGCATCCATGAAAGAGAGTAGTCGATTTCCGGAGGTCGAATCAACTAACTGATCCACACACATTCACCATTTTCCATTCCTATTCTTTACTAGGACTGGATTAATAGTCCATAAAGGATATCGTGACTCGCGTATGTGGACCACTTTACTCAAACGATCCACCTCTTTTATAATAGTCTCAAATTTTTATTGAGAAAAAGATATTCTCTTCTGGATTATTAGAAAAACATTACTTCGCACTACTAGCCTATGATAAATAACAGAATTTTCGGAGAGTGGGGATGATCTCCAATTATGTCCCATTTTATACGCACTTCCCCCCAGACCTTCATTCACTGCTGCAAACAAAGCTTCATTGGACGGGAATGTAAATTGATTACTCACATGGTATTCATGGTTAGGGCTACCAGATTGAATTTTCCTACGAAGATTTATCTATTCTTGTCGAGTTACATTCACCATTTTATCGGGCTCTTCGAAATACAACTTTTTCTTTCCATTATCATGTTTTCCCTTCCTTGAACCCTTTGTTCTTCGATGATGAGAACCTTTGTGTCCCCTCAAATTTGTTTGCCTGTAATTTTTTTTATGTTGGATATCTGTTTTTGAGGAAAAAGATTCATATGAGCTAAAAGACGAATATTTATTGGATTCTGTTAATTCGTAGCGTTGTCCAGATCTTGCTCGTTTTTTAGAAAAACGATGATTTCTTCTTTGATGCTTCTCATCGGACTGAGAAATATTTTGCATTGGGTCTGCTACTATTGTCCACTCGCGTCGGACTTCAGACTTAATTCTCTGCGAACTGATTATCACTTCCTTTTCAGCATTCAGCCTCTCAATACCTTCCAGTAATGTTTTCTGTCGAGCTATAGATTCTTCGAGTAGCTCTTTAACATATCGATCATTATTGTTTTCTTCATTTGTTACTTGTTCCTCGATCATGATAGCTTCAAATGAATGTCCAATCACATGGTTTTTAGATCAGTCTCTAACTCTCCATGGACTTTATTCTCCATTGCTTTTACGTTGTTCAAAGATTTATATTATAGTTTTGGAACAACGATTCTGGGACCAATCGCGTTCCCAAAGGCGGTGCCACCTATGAATTTAGATATTTCTTAGTTATTAATCTTGCCAAAACTATGTTCATATGAGAGCGGTTTTCAAACAAATGTTTATATGAGGTGTTTTTATAAAGAGAAACTGGATTAGTAGAGAGAGAAATAGACAAAGAGACAAATTTTCCTCATATTAAACCTTATCTTCAAACTTTATCTCAACTCCAACTCCACCTCCAACACATATTACATCTTCTTGACACGGGGCTCCTGTTGACGATAATAGTGTTCTCAACAGCTCTTTCACTCAACCTCTTTTTATGTCTAAACTTGAGAGCGTAACCCTTACTTCTAGTAAGCTACGACTCATCTTTTCAACTATTATATGTTTCAAGGAACTCTTCAATATTTTACGCGTAAACATAGCAAATTTAGAATAATAAATAATGAATGGTTGGTTCACTAATATTGTTAGTCTTTTTCTCATGCAAGTATACGTGGTCAAATAATAGCAAGTAATAAGTAAGTAAGTTCGTTCCGACGAAGACCAAGTGTATATGAAAAGAATTCACTTATGCAACAATGCATGATTATTAGACTAATTCTTGAACGAGTAATAAAGTATGGGTGAATGAATATGACTAAGCAAATTAACTAACAAGATTATCTAACGAGTTAACTTATGCGAGAAAAAACATGGAACCCTAACTTCATTGTTTATTTTACTCAGAGTATTAATATACTTAATCAATATGTATGATAACAACCATTACTAATTAGATAACACGAAATCAGTATACGCTACCTATCTCGTACATGTAAACCAAACCACTTAGACAACCACAAAAGAGATAGCAACTAAGCAGACACCGCTTGCATGACAATCCTATACGTCTATACGAATTGAGGTACAATTAGTTTTAAACGCAAGTTATCTATTTCGATTACATAAGGTAATATGATATGGTTAGTGACATATTACGAATCATGAACAATCACAATACGAATCATTCAAGAACCTATGCTAGCATGGCAAGTTCTAAACCCTTAAATCCACTTTTGTATTCATTAAATATTAACAAACCAGATGTTTGCGACGCATCTAACGGTAAGCACAACCATACTAGGTAACCGATAAACGTATCTCACAAATCAATCAAGCAATCAAACCATAAGTATTATTCAAACAAACCCATTAGAGTTCTATGACAATGATTAGTTCATAATCGAACGAATCATCATCATGGGCTCAAAAGTTAACATAGCTCTAAGACGAATATAAATAGATGAATAAGCGTTTAGAGAATACCAAACCGAACAATAACCACCAAGTATCGCCTGACAGAAACAATCCGTAAACTATCGATCGAAAAACAACAAAAAAAAGTAGTCGTCACCTGTCTCGAGCAATACATAAACTACCAATCGAAAACACCGTAGCCGTTACCTCAACTGTCGATCGAAAACGACAGTAGTTGTCACATGCTGCCTCTCGAAAACCACCGAAGCAACTACCTGCCTCCTGCCGTCTGGTTGTATCTATTTAGTAAAATATGAAATAATATGTGAAACGACCCATATGTAATTTATAAATATATGAAACTGAACATAAGACTTCCAACTTCAATTTCTCTCTTCCTAACCTAATTGATCCAAAAACGATTAATAGTGATAGTAAAATCACAATTTGAAATCTTTGTAATGAATGTAATGAGTTGACATACATTCGTTTTTATTACTACATTAAGTACCAACACTTTTATTACTACATTAAGTACCAACACTCAAACGGCAACGTTACAATGAATATAGATACTAGTATTAAAATTGAATGGATTTTTTTTACTAATTAAGTATTAAATTAAACTAACAATAAGACCGAGATTGTAAGCATGTACACGCCAACGATACACTATTTATATCTTATCTTTGTGGTTTCACGTTGGTGGTTTATAATTTGTACACCGACAGAAGAGAATTTCAAGGTAGTATAAGCATGCACACGAGGATGTCAGTTTAGCGGGAGAAGATTCTAATGTTAATAATATTGGCGGAATACCCGAAGCTCAACATGTCGATTATAATGATGTGTTTACTAATAAATTCAACTATACGTAACAACAGTTAGTTGATTGGATTAAGGATGCCGCAAAATACAATGGGCTATTAGTTGTCGTACGACGTCGCGATAATGCAAAAAGTAGTAAAACCCTTAGGTTATTATTCGAATGTGAGAGATTTGACACGTACACAAAATTGATAGAACTAAGTATCTAAAGAGAAATTTTACAGGAACCAAGAAATGTGAATGCCTTTTTAAGCTTATAGGAGACATAGTAAAAGATGACAAATGGTCCTTAAAGATCATGTGGGGGGTTCACAATCATGACAACATGAAATATACTATAGGTCATTATAATTTAGGACGGTTATCAAACAAAGAGTTGGAATTTGTAATTAGTTTTTACCAACATGGGATCTTGCTCGGTTGGGCGAAGTGAAAAAGATGAACCCTAAGAATATATTTTACTTGTGCACTGTATACATGATGCGCATTGATTATTCTAAGGGAAGGAAATAAAGTCTAAAAAGAGTTATTGAGAGAATTTTAGATAGAGAATATTGCTCAAGATTATAAAGAGAGAATGTAATAAAGAAGTAAAGTGTGTAAAGTGTCAATCTATTTTATCATTAAGGCAAGTGCACCTATTTATAGGTAAGGTGGTTTCATGTAACAAACATAGTTAGTAATGTGGATATTTCACCTTATTTTACTACTTAGTACAAACATATTCGCTACAAATTACACGTTTGGTCCCTTATATTTATAATTTGCACGACATCTCTCTTCCGACTACTAAATATTTTATTAAAACTATTTATAACAATTACTTTTACTCCTCAATTATTTATATCCTTATTAAAATCCCCCTAATCCTAACAAAAAATCTTGAGAAATGACTAAAACTTGACGTGTATATGTCATTCTTTATCTTCTTACTATAAAAAAAAGTCTAAAAAGGTTTTAAAACCTCCTCGAAGTTAGTCTAACACATTGTTTAAATAGTATGAAATACACCATATGCATTGCATCTCCTCGAAAAATCATGTGTATTTTCAAGTTGTGCATAATTCCTCTTCGAAAATCCATTCCCAATTAATAGGCCCTCATAATTCTCAAGGAATATAATAATAAACCTTATAGAATGAAGTATAAGATAACAAAATATTTTTGGCATACGTACCGTTTCATTCTGAAACATTACACGTGTCTACCTACTTCAAACTAGGCCCGCATTATCTATCGAATCAAATCATATCCAATGGACACTTTTCAACCCTTCAACTTCCTCTCCAAAATCCTAGGCCCGTCTTCACAACTTTATTTATAAATATACCCTCATTAATCATTTTACCTATCGCCATTAAATTTAGAGATAGAGAGAGAAAGTGCACTAAGTTATTTGTTCGTCCACCATCGCCTCTATATTCAACCCTTGTAAATCGTATATGATCTCTTTTTTATCCACGTTTTTTCTGCTTCTGTTCATCTTAACCAATTATTGGGATTGGCTTACCATCGCGCAAAGAGATGTTGAAAGAGAAGTTGTCGGTATTATCGACGATAAACCTAATAAAATTACTCAAACCTTTACCTACGGTCCCTGGTCTCATATCATAAATTCGTCACCTTTTGTTGCCCTCAGAGGTTCCTCAAATAGCCTAGCTGGTCCAACTCCCAAAGCTTGTTCGCAAAAACCATCTCGAACCAAAAGAAACCAATTAACTCAAACAAAAAAAGAAGTACCTTCTCATAAAATCCGATCCCCTAGAACAAACAAATAAGTTCCTCCTTAGAAAACTCGATCACCTTGTACAAGTAAAGAAGTTCCTCCTGTAAAAAGTCGATCACCTAGTACAAACAAAGAAGTTCCTCCTCGAAAAAGCTGATTCATTTCTATGGGAGATTCTAAAGAGCTTAATACCTAACCAAATCCTACCACAAAAACTACTACACAATTTGAGTATCAATCTCAAAAATGTCATCCCCGAATATCTTATTGCACTTAATAATGTGCAACACATATATTTCAGTCCATCTGAGGTTGAGATTCTTAAGAGGCAATGAATGAATCTAGACAACGTTTTGAACAGGGCCTTTGGTTTCTCTTGGACCCAGTTAGTAGACTACTTCGAAATAATCGATCTCTTCCCGACCTAAGAAAGTCCCAACCTCTGGTTTACCCTGTTGTCCAGTATTATGGAGTCGAGGCTTACCAAGATAGTTATACCTATTAAATATTTCATAGCCCCAAATTGACTTTAAAAAAACATTGTTCTTCCCTTCTATTACTTGACCCTCAGAAATTTGTTAAAGATAATCGACAATTTCCTTGAAGCAAACAAGATCTAAAAACAAAAAAAATCTTTATTTCTGGTTGTTGGGAAAACGGCAAGGAATTTTTAGCAAATTATCCCTCAAGACTGTCTCTTAAATAGAAGATCACAAGTAAGTTGTATAACCCACTTAATGTATTTTCCCTTTAATTCATACTAACTTTGGTTGCACTGTGAAAAAGTTTCAAGACGATACAAAATTCACAAAGTTGTTGCTCATGAGACATTTTCCAAGCTGATTCAATGGGCAGAACGAGTGTTGTCATATGAGTTTTATAAGGCATTTTTTCCTGTAAACTTTGTGCAGAGTCATCAATGGAAGTGTTATCCAGATTATATTGTGCCCGCAGATCAGTTAATGAAACCTTCTATTGCATGAGATATTGTGAAGAGATTGGCTGCTCTAAATGCGTAAATCACACTTCCTGGTCGAAAAAGAGCCCCGAACCACAAACTAAAGAAAGAATCGAGGAAGATATCTCAATGTGCTCATTCGAAAGCGCTAAAGAAGTTTAAGTGAACCGTCCGAGGAAATTCTAAACTTACTCCTCCTTTTTTCAAACCTCGAAAGTGCTGCCAAACAGATTTGTGAAGAAGCTATATATGCGCAAAATTAATTGATGCCATTTGCAAAGGATGTCGTGTGGTAGAAAAAAGAGTCTGCCAACAACAACAGCAAAATGGGTTAATATTTATAACAGAAATCTAATCGAGTAATTTCAAGCATTTCAATGATCATTTTATTCCATCAAAGGATCCTGAAAACAAAAATGACATACTATTGGCACTTAGTGCAAGAAAATCGATGCCCTAAAACAGTATTTGTCACAAATACAAGTGATTCAGAGGGGTCTAAATCCAAAGAAAATAATGACAGTGAATTTATCTAGTCAGATAATGAAGGTTTAAAGAGCGATGATATATCCTCCTTGGGCAGTTCGGATAGTTAACGTAATGATAACTAGGAAAAATAGAAGTCATCCTTGAAACTTCTGTGTTTGTATTTTTGTGTTTTCAACTTGTGTTTTTTGGTATTAATGACCACCATATGTCATCATCAGAAATTTAGGTATGCATATATCTTGTTGGTAACTTTTTTTTTGACTTGTAAGTGCTTATTACATAGCAAAATATGTGGTGTTAAGTGCTAATCACATAGCATTGTTTGTTTTAGAAAATGTTAAGTGTTATTTCTATTTTACAACTTGTCTTAGGAATTAGCCTCCACCAATATTGGTACCTTGTAATATGATTTGATAGATATTAAAATTTTGAATTATATCACCACTTACATTAGCATTTAAAAACTTTATTTGACAGACGTTAGCACTTCAAATTATACCGCCACTCACACTAGTACCTCGAAACATGTTTTGATAGTGGTTAGCACTTCAAATTATATTGTCACCCGCATTGGTATTTTAAAAATGCTTTGATAGACGTAAGCACTTAAAATTATACTCCCACTCACATTGGCACTTCAAAAAATGCTTTGATAGACGTTAGCACTTCAAATCATACTGCCACTTACACTAGTACTTAAAAAAATGCTTTAGTAGATGTTAGCACTTCGAATTATTTTATCACTCACATTGGTACTTCAAAAAATAATTTAATAGATGTTAGCACTTTGAATTATACTACCACTCATATTGGCACTTTAAAAAATACTTTGATATACGTTAGCACTTTGAATTATATTGCCACTCACATTAGTACTTCAAAAATACTTTGATGGATGTTAGCACATCGAATTATACTTTTGTGAATTACCCCAAGGGTGATCAGTCCTTCTATAATTTACAAAATAACACTTGTATTATCTTTTAATAACCTTTAATGTCATAGTTCAAATAAATTCTCAATTTCTTTTTCTCAACGTAAAATGTTATACTTACAAAAAAATTGGTCGAAAAAAGAAAATTGTATATATAACCTTGCCTATATGGGAACCTTATTAAAACCTTCATGGACCACCAGAAAAGGAAAGAGTATGCCACCGTTCAAGTTATACAAGTAAGAAAATAACAACGTCATAAATGTGCAAAGAAATATTCACAATACAATTTTAAATTCCCAATACTCCAAGGGTGTTGCAAGAATCTTCCCTCGTTATCCTGAAGGTGATACGTCCATAGCTTAACATTCTCTACCACCGAATATGGTCCTTCCCAATTTGGAGCCATATTACCCAACCTTTTATATTTTTTATGTAAAAAGACCTTCCTTAAAACCTTATTTCCTATTTTGAAATCTCTTCATTTCATCCATAAATTATAACGAATTATCGTTAAAGTTTGATAATGCATTAAATTCAAATACACTATAACCCACTTTTCCTGAATCAAGTGAAGCTCTGTTTGTCTAGCTTCCTCGTTATCATCACCTGAATAGTTAAGTACCCTGCAAGATGGAAGTGTCGACTCCGTCAGGCTTACTACATCCACCACGTATACTAAAGCAAAATGATTCTCTTGAGTTCCAGCTTGAGGTGTTACTCATACTACCTCTTGAAGATAATTAGGTGATTTCTCAACTGCTCCTATCAAGTTTTTCTTAGGACCTTCCAAAATAGTTCTACGAGTAACTTTCACCTGACTATTCGCTTATGGGTGAAATAATATTGATAAACATTGTGTGATTCCCATAGAATTACAAAAAGATGTCATTTCTCTGTTATTAAACTGTGTCCCATTATTTGTAGTAATTCTTCAAGCAACCCCAAATTTGTACTAAATATTAGACACAATGAATTTTGTTACATCTTTAGCCCTTGTTCCCGACAATGGATCAACTTCAGCCCATTTTAAATAATAATCCACGTAACTATAATGGGTTTTCATCCTCCCGAACCATAGTCACTGGTCCCACTAAATACAATTCATATACTATCAAAAGGAATTTATTTGGCAATTGAGATTAGGGGTATAACTTGTTTATGAATGGAATTTGTAAATCTTTGACAAGTATTGCAGCTTTGAACTAAATTTTTAGCATCACTCATTATAGAATATCACTAGTATCCTACTAAAACACTCTTCTGGTTAAAGATGTAAACCCATAATGAGTTGAGCCCTCCCCACCATGAAGTTCAGATAAAATTTCTTGAGATTCATTTTTGCCCAAACATCTTAACAATGGTCGACTCAAATATTTTGTATACAACAATTCATCTAATATTGTGACCATGTGCTTTAAATCTCAATCGCTGAGCTAGTTTTGTGTCAAGAGGCAATTTACATTTAAGTAAAAACTATTTTACATCATATCTCCAATCTATTATATCTTTCTTAGTAACTACAAATACTTTCTCAGAATATTTACATTGCTCAGATTTTAACAGTATAGACGGACTCTCTTGTAATAATATCGAGAGGTACTCTTTAGAATAAACAATAGTTACCAAATAATCTACAACAGTATTTTCCTCTCGGTTAATGTGTTTGACTGCCACTTTCTCAAACAAAAGAGCCAACCCTCGTAATTCTTGCAAGTACTTGACAAGTTGTTCCTTCTTATCCTCGGATACACCTAACATGTAATTTTCCAAAAGTTTGGAATTTGTTTGTAAAAAAGCTTTATTATCTCCACAAATACTTGCAAGCCTTAACCCAACTAAAGCTTGCCTCATACAACGATTCGTTATTTGAAGCACTTAAACTGAACCGTATGGCTTGGTTAATAGCTTCTCTAAAATGGGCAATCAACTGCACTCCTTCACTTGATCCCAAAGCACTAGAGCCTCCATCAATTTGAACCACACACTCTGAAGTTTTTTTTATTGTACTTACATCATTATCCTCATCAAAATGGATTGAATGGAATTCGACAAGAAAATCTGCGAAAGCTTGGGATTTAACAGTCATCATACCAAAAATATATGGTCTTTATAATACATTTTTAATGAAAATTACGTTCACACAACGATCGAATGAGCCTGAAAATAAGGCTGCATTTTTCTAGTAGCTAGCACCACAAGCAAAACCAACTTTTTGAGCTTTAAATATCTTTTTTGCTGATGCAAGAAATTTTTTGCTTATATAATACACCGGCCAATAATACTCATCTACCTCCATTACCATCACAACAGTGACTGCATAATCCAATACAATAACATACAAAAACAATTGCTCCCTTACTTAAGGTTTAGATAACACCTCCGGCGATGATAAATGTTCTTTAATCTTGGAAAATGATACTTCACACTGTGGTGTCTAGGAGAATTCCTTTGATTGTCTTAAAACTTGGAAGAAAGTGGTACATTTATCAGAAAATCTAGATATGAGTCTATTTAGAGCTGTCAATCATCATGTCAAAACATGCACATCTTTAATCAACCGATTAGGGGTTATTGATATCAAAGCTTTTAACTAATCAAGATCAGGTTATATTCCTCTTTCACTTATTACATACACCAAGAATTACCCAATCTGACACCGAATATACACTTCTCCAAATTTAACTTCATACGAATGACTCTTAAATTCAAAAAAAAATATTCCAAGTCGCAAAGGTATTCGTTATCTGCTGAGATTTTGACTAGCATATCATCAATATATACCTCCATATTCCTTCCAATATTAGTATCAAAAACTTTTTTTCACTAGTCTCCCATATGTAGCTCCATCATTTTTAGGTCAAAAGGTATAACCCGATAATAGTGCAATCATTTGTCTATGATAAATGTAGTACTTTACTAATTCTAAGGATCCATTTGAATCTGATTGTATCATGCGAACGCGTCCATGAAATAAAGAATTATATCTCTCAATATTGAATCAACAACCTGGTCAATCCTTGGCACAGGAAATGGATCATTTGGACATGTTCTATTTAGATCGGTAATATCGACGCACATCCTCCATTTCTTGTTCTTCTTTTTCACAAGTACTGGGTTCGCAGTCCACAATAGATAATGTGTTTCTAGGATATGCCCTACCTTAGATAATTGATCCACTTTTGTAACAATCGCATCAAATTTTTATACTAAATAATTCCTCAACTTTTAAATAATAGGTCTAACTTTTAGATTTAAAGCTAAACTATGGCATATAACCTCGAAGGGAACCCCGACAACATCTTCGATTTTCCAACCGAAAACCTCTAAATTGTTAGACAAATATCTTACCAATTGGTAATGTAACATAGGTGATAATAACTTCCTTAGTCGTAAACTTTTCCCATTGGGAAACACATACACTCCCACATTTTCACCTACAATTAATGAACCTACGGCCTCCATCAGATAATCTACCTCATCGGTATTCGATGATAACCCCCTTGATTGCTATTTTGTTATTGAATCACTAGCTATAGTATTTATAGCGTACAGAGCTATCACATAAGACTCTCTTGTTACTTGCTGACTGCTTCGAACTACTCTGATGCGATCCCCGATTACATACTTCAAAAATTGATGGATTGTCGAAGCTACAACATACATTTTGGATAACCATGATCTCCCAAAAATATCATTGTAGCTAGTCGGATAATCGACCACCATAAACAAGGTTTGAACTCTTTTTCCAGAAAGGCCCATGTCCTAACAAAACTTCACCAGGAAACTCACCAATGACCTGCGATGTTACCCATGTAAACCCAATTATGATATGTTTAGATCGCATATTCACAACTGGATTGTGCATTTTGTCATATGTTGAATTGAACAACATATTTGTTGAACTACCATTATCGATGAGTATTTGTAGGATCTCAGTTCCTATTATTTCTGCACTGATTAGCATTGCATTTTCATAAGGTCCAACTATGCCCCTCAAATCATCACCATCGAACAAGATGAAATGTGTAACATTCTTCACATACAGATGAATGGATATTTTTCTTTCTAATTGAGTGGCTATATCAGTACATATCGTTTCCTAGAGTTGCTAATATTACCAACCATAATATCTCCTACAAAAATTGCTAATAACTCAAATTGCTCGCATAAACTACGAACCCTTCATTGTACCACTAGTTTGTTCACAACCATCACTATCATCCGATATCAATATGGATCTAAGTATTCTGAAGATACATCGAAGCCCACCTGCTTCTCAGACTTTGAATCAGCAATCATTAATCATTTTCCTGATTCGAAGACATATTCCACAAAAATTTTGTGGATGTACTCAGGTTATTCTGACCCTTCCCTTATCTTTTTATAAAGTTTGTTAACTTGTCATTATTAGAATTTGAATCTATTTTTTCAATGTTATACAATCTGTTGTGTCATGCTCCATATTATTGTGGTACTTACAAAACTTATTGTTCCGCTCTTACCTCAGTCTATTTATCAGCGCTGAATTTTAAAAATTAACATGGTTCTTGGCTCTTTCAAACATTGTTTCCATATTCTAGATCAATTTTGCAAAATATTCTGCCCTTACCCAATGATTTGACTTTACTCAAGGTGGTTTATTATTACAATGATGGAATTATCCTAACCAATGAGGTAAATTAGTCGTCACCCTCGGTCGTGATCCCCTCTGAGAATTCAAAGTACTCTCTTGGTATCATTGGTTAAAAGAGATGTTGTCTTGCCTTGAATTCTTTGAAGGTAAATTTGACCCATTTTAAACCCTAGTTGACTCGTATAATTTAATATTCTCATCAACTTGAGCCATTAAATCCCTAAAAGTCAACGTCATTCTCCTCTTAGTTTTGTTTGCTAAATCACCAAATAGAAACCCTTGTTTGAAAGCGGCACACGCTACCTGCTCGTCACATTCTCCCAATTTTTTATTTGTCAACACAAAATGTCTAGTATAATCTTTCAATTGCTCTCTATCAACCTGATTACACTGAATTATGGTATCACCGTTAGAATATATTTC
This sequence comes from Limnanthes douglasii subsp. nivea, assembly GCA_036936605.1. Classification (NCBI taxonomy): domain Eukaryota; kingdom Viridiplantae; phylum Streptophyta; class Magnoliopsida; order Brassicales; family Limnanthaceae; genus Limnanthes; species Limnanthes douglasii. The sequence continues at coordinate 34,939,841 of JAUPFV010000001.1, forward strand.
TTTTCTTCCCACGAACTGTCTTCAGAAAATAGTGCATAAAGTATTAAAGTTAGTTACTAAACTCCTAAAAATTCTATCTTACCATTTTAAAGTTGTACCCATAAAATTTTGTGAAAGTACTTTGCATACTAACTTATCATCATCTTCAAAATTCATCATATAGTTCATGAACTTCTCAATATGATAATCAGGATCATGTGTGCCATCAAATTTCTCCATCTTCAAAATATCAAAGCGTCTCGGAAGACGTATCGACCTTATTTCAGTTGACGAATGAGAAGTTATCCAATATACTATTTGCATGTATTGATTAGCCCTAATCGTTCCCACAATTGCATACAAACTCTAATCTGCAAGATTTACGTATTGATTATAGACCATCGAATAGTGGATTCTCCGTTATCAATCTAGATTTATCATTTTTCTTGGATTTATGCTCTTTCGGGATTTTCAAGGTCAATTATCCTCCCTCTTTGAAGAAAGCCAATCTCTCTCTTGACTGTACTGGTCCTATTTCTCATGATTTTGATAAAAATCCTCGGACTCTGACTCAGAAGATCCACACGTATCGTCAAAATGTAACGATGTTTATCATTCTTCTATAGTCTAATAAAATTAATATCCCTTGTCTGACTGAAACTATATTTTTTACGGTCACTTCATGCTCTACGAACATTGTGAGACTCATTGGATGGATCTTGCAAATCTTGTTTTTCATTTACTCGTTGCACTTTGAACCGTACCCTACCAGATTGAAATCAATGTTCTTTCTAGTCAAGATGATCCTTCAAATCAACTATTATTTCTAGCAATTGATTTATCCGATCTTCCATATTAGGTTGATCGCATTGATCATTTCTCTATATTTCACCTTGATTTTATTTTCTAACTAGGCATGACTCGAGGACCTTATTTTCCTCCCAATCACTGGATCAACTTGGATTTTGGTATCCATTGTATCTATGTTATCCAATCGTAAATGTTTAAAATCCTAATATCTAGGTATCAATCTTTCTCCCACCATGGTTGCCAATGATGAGTATTGGTTATTCTTATGGAAGAAAATAAAAATTTAAAATAGCTATTAGGAAAAGTTTAGAGAGAAAATATTGCTCGAGATTATAAAGAGATAAAGTAATCAAGAAGTGAAGTGTATAAAGTGTCAATCAATCTTATTCCCAAGGCAAGTGCACTTATTTATAGGTAAGGTAATTATATGTAACAGAATTAGTTAGTGATGTGGATTCTTCGCCTCACTTTACTACTTTATACAAACATATTTGCTACAAATTACATGTTTGGTCCTTTATATTTATAATTTACACCACATCTCTCTTCCAACTACTAAATACTCTATTGAAAACATTTTTAACAATCACTTTTACTCCTAGATTATTTATATCCTTATCAGTATACAATGCTCAATTAAAAAAATGTAAGGTCCATAAATGCTATCGCTCGCAAATACAATATTTGTTAGGTGAACGGAAATAGTTAGACTACTTCGAGTGGCATAGACCGACCACGGAAGGGAGTGGTATCGTAAGTGAAATTTTGTTTGCAAACTCGATTAGTTTAAATTTGTTACGAATATTTTCAAATGTGTTCATAATGAATTAAAACCTACAAGATAAAAAAAAACGGGATGTTGTTGTATGAGGTTGTTGGAGCCACTTGTACCAGTAAGACTTTCTACATCAAATTTTTATTTACGTCCAAGAATAAACTTGACAACTACAAATATGTATTAAAATGTTTGCAACCGTTGATGGTAACTAACTTCATCGAGTAATCGTCCATTATTTTGACGAATAAAGACTTAGTGTTTGTTAAAATGGTCGATCAAATATTCCCAAAAGTAACCCACTTGTTATGTGGATGTCACATTAACACGATCATCCGGAGAAAAATAAAAAAAATCATCAATGATAACAAAAGTCTTTGATGCATTTATGAAGGGAATAAAATGATATTGTTGGACAAAGAAATCTCGCTCAATAATTATTGGGCTAAAATATTTCACACCTTCAAAGATTATCTGAAGGCAATAAATTATATATCGAAAGTTTCTTAAAACCTTACGTTGATAAGTTTATCGCGTGGAAAACTAACGAGTTATTGGATTTCTTTATGAAAACCACTAACCGCGTCTAGAGTGCTTATTCCATCCTTAAGCAGACATTTGCTACGAGAAAATGTAACTTTGACTCGTTTCAGTTGATGGTTCATACTTTACTCTGTTTGCAACATTGTGTAATTAGAGGCTAGTTCGAGAAGAGTCAAGCTTTAGTCATATATAATTTTTCCCCTAAGGTGTACGAAGACCTAAGATGTAACATCTTTGATGAAGCTTTAGAATTATTTCTATGGAGGTAGAATGTTCCTAAAATAGGGTAGTTAATGACAGTTTACATTGTTCGTGTCTTATACAAATTATGCACAATATACCTTATTCGCACAAAGGTCAAGCTATACATAGTCAAAACTGATATAAGTTTATCCAAAAATCGTCTTTGACTTTAGTGTGACTTCATTGGACAAAATTACCCTCCAACTTTCATTGAATTACACAACTGCCATTAAGTAAAAAAACACTAAGTATATCTTAAATTCACTCAAATCATAAAATAACCTATTTTACTATCTTTACCCAAAAAAACACTTTGATTTAGTAGATCAAACCCCATATTACTACGATTTTGTGAAGTTTTTCAAAATGTTCTTGAACATTCAAAGTTGTTTCAAGAAGATTCAAACTCTCTTCAATTTTTTTTAAAACTTCTTGTAATAAAAACATAAAATCAAACATGAATCAACCGGAATTAAAGTAAATTTTTTTTTTGTTTTGGTGCGCCTTTGCACCATTGATTATGACCCTTAGAACTGATAGTGCGAAAGCGCACCAAAACCGGTTCTCGGCATGTGCACCGGTGGTGCTGGTGGTGTATGACCATAGGTTTTATGGTCATGCACCACCGATTCAGAGCCCCTGAACCGTTGGTGCATGGCCACACCAATTGTTTTCCTTTTTGGCCCTCTGAACCCATATTTTAACATGTTTAAGTCAAAAACAATCTCCTTACTTAGTTTGATTTGTTTTTTTTAATTTACTATTGCAGGCACCTGGATGATACAGATGGATGCAAGAAATAAAAGATTGATTTAATTCAAATTATTATTTTAAAAATAAATCAAAATCAACTCGACTTTATGAAATTTTAAGAACTTAAAATGTAAATATAATTATTATTTATGATGTTATATTAATAATGGTTCATTATTATATGAATTTATAGAAATATTGTGGGGTTTTATTTATTAAATTAAAATTTGAATTCATACATTGTGTCTATTAAAATTAGTGTTCTAAAAATTTGTGAATGACATTAAAAATTTTATTAATAAAATTTAAATATAATTATTATTTTAGATTTTAATAAAGTTTATTATATTTGACGTGAGAAACATTATAATTATTATATTAATGAGTTTTATTAATAAAATTTTAAATTTTGGATATTTTCTTACTGATCATATTATTTTCGTCATGCAAAACAAAGACGAAGCACACATAGAGCATGTATATAAGAAATGGTTTGGCATAGTTTATCTGGAAACATCTTCTATTTTAGAACCTGTAGATAAACTAAAAGCACGTGGTCGTCCAGCTAAGAAACGTAAAATATCTATTTTTGCATTGAATTTGTCCACTAAACGAGATAGATCATATTAGAAACATATTAGAAACATATTAGAAACAATTCAATGTTGAACTGTCATTCATTATCAAATGAAACGCTTGGTTGTAGCTCAAACGGTACAATGCTTACAAAGGTACAATCGGATTCTCATATTAATAGTTACTGAAATAAATTACATATCTCGTATAGACCTTTCATAACTTCCATCAACGATGTTAAATCAGACGGTTATTAAGAATGTCAGTTGGATAATGTTTGGCTTGTATGGGCAACGATATTGATGGGCGTCGATTAGGAATTCCCTCTACCATGAGCTTATAGATTATCCGACCGATTATATAAGGATATATGATAGTATGAAGGATTTATCTAAGATTGCGGGATGTGTAAAGTGAGAAAATGGTATTGGTACTTTTGAGTATTGGATGATAGTGTCCGAGATGAGAATCGTGATTGCATTAAAGTTTAACTGCATCATCCACTTTGTATCACAATCGGGTAAGAATGATGTTAATAACACTTATTTACCTTTACAATAAGCACCCATTATGATGCCAGAGAGGAAGAAAATTAGGTTGGATTTGGTGAATGACAACCATTTTGTCAATGTAAGTGTTTAATATCAACTAAAACATTCGGTTGAATTAACAATAATTTTTATTTTTTTTCTTATGCAGCTTACCATTTTGGCTGACGGTCTATATAATAAGATACATCCTTTTTGCACGAAATTGGAGAAAGAAGATCAAAAAGCTTGAGCTTGGGAACTACTGATTATTCCCCATTTCAAGAAATATATAGAAAATCAAAAATGAAGTTTGAAGTAACCAATCTAGCTGTTTTCGTTTTATTGAGGTGCACTATTTTCATCCAAATATTTCTTGTTGTAATTTATATACTATTTTCCACATATACAACTTGAATGTTATGCACGAGTTTTGTACTTTTATGAATTTTATGAAAAACGGTCTCATTATATACTATGATTTATATGGAATATATGAGTATATTTTAATATACTTATCAAGTAAAATTTAGGATAGTTTTTTATCTCAATCCCCCCCCCCCTAACTTAACCGGAACTCGGGTTTATCCTGACATACCAATATGTTTCCCAAGCAGATTAGTTATAGGGAATATGTTATCTACAGCTTACACATGTCTAATTTTGATAGGTCTTTGGATTACGCTATCCTCGCCTAAAATCTCAATAAATAGACGTTTGGCTCTTCTAAGAACTTAACCTTGAAAACTCACAGACATGGGTGATACGAATTCGAATATGCACAAAAATACGTTTATGTAGAAAGCACTTGATTTTATGAAACGTACAACGTTAGAAGGATCTACTGGTTTTATGGACGCGGTTTTATGCAGAATGTACTTCCTACATGGTAGAGAAACAATGTGTTCCGGTTGTATGATTCTTTTAGCATGCGGACGCAAAGAATTTGTCGTCAAGCTAGATTATTTGAAAACGGTTCTCAGTATACCCATGGTGTTAATCCCCTATCAAATCAAAAACGTGACGCCCATGATGTTTTAAATAAAATATCTCCAAGCTTTATTACGAAAGATACGTTGGATCATGTGGTAAAAAAACTTAAAGATAAAGTGGGAGTTCTCTAAAATACGAAATATTTTCTTAGCAATAATTTCAATTTGGTGGTCATCAATGTAAACTTTATCCATTAGGCTTCATAGTTTCTTTTTCTTGGTTTGAGAGATTATAATAATAATTTTGAAAGATTTTGTAGTAGAGTAATTCAATCTAAAAATATTTGCATAGTTTATGGCACGTAAGAGTATAAAGAATCAAATGCTTAAATCTATAAAATTTATATTTTATCATTCAATCTTATACTGTAATAATTTATCACAATTTTGTTTATCATTTATAAAATAAACAAACAATAACAAGTTATATTATAATCAAGTTATAACAATTATTTTTCATTAGGAAATAAAAATCAAAATATAACAACATTAGTAGTACTTATAATCAAACCATATAATAATCAAAATATAATAATAAAGCCCCCAAGGGGGTAGCCGAGTTGGTTGAGTATGACATTCTTATGACCAAAAGGTCATGAGTTCGAGTCCCTCTACGTACACTTTCTCGGCTGAGCCTGTCACCTTGTGTGGTTTACCTTCTGGCGTTGGTTTGCAGGCTATCGCGTCAGACTGAGGGTTCCCTCCGAAAAAAAAAATATAATAATAAAATTATAATAATCTTATATTAGTTTTAAATTACAATATACAAACTATATAATAATTTGTTTATCAAACAATAACAACACTTATACTATATGTTATAATAAAAATATAACCACACATGTAGTACTTATAAATTATAATCAAAATATAATAATTATGAAAATACAATCATATGATATTTTAAAATTATAATATACAAACTATCAGAGGCAGATCCAAAACTCAAATTAACAGTATGCTAAAAATAATACTATTTTTTTTACGTATTCATATACAAATTTTATAAAAAAATAAACAATTAAATTTAATATAATTAATTTACTAAATAAATATACACGATACCTTGTTTATTTTTTATGTTTTTATTCCTCCTAGAAAAATCCAGTAGTTTTTAATATACCAAAGAAGAAAAACCAAATCAATTAAAGAAACTAAAATTATATTAAAAGATAGACAAGTTTCCATGAGAATACTAAATTTGTAGCAACTTTTTCACTTACGAAACTTAGACCTTTTAAGAAGGAAAAAAAGGTTTTGATTAAATGACCAAAACACGTCCATAGAAATCCGATTTCAAAAAGGAGAAAAGGGTTTTGATTTAAAGATATGATTTTAGAAGATTTAGAAGGGAAAATGAGTTTTTATTCGATGACTAAACACGTTCATGGAAATCTGATTTTAAGAAGGGGAAAAGGGTTTTGATTTAAAGATATGATTTTAGAGATTTAGGTTTGCCGAGTATAAATTGAAAAAAAAAACAGAATGGAGGAGCGAGAATAAAGAGAAGGAAAATAGTTTTGATTTAAATATTTAAGATTAGTTTTGATTTAAATATTTAAGATTATCAGATCTCGTGGGGTTCGAACCCTTGAGCTTAAGGAGAAAGGTAAGACATCTTCCCAATACTACTAATCAATTTTTGAAAATTTAGAATATGTCATGACATACTTGGCTACCCCCTAAATCCGTCCGTGCAAACTATATAACAATTTGTGTATTGAACCATACTAACACTTATAGTATGAGTTACAATAAAAATATAGCAACACTTGTAATACTTATAAATTATTATTATAATAATAATTATTATATATATATATATAATGACCTTATACTAATTTAAAATTATGATACAAAAATTATACAACAATATACGTATTCATCTATAACTACACTTATAAAAATACATCTAACTCTTATAATTAAGAGACCATAATAACATATAATAATAAAACATAATAACATTATATTAATATTAAATTATAATACACAAACTCTATAACGATTTTTTATCGAATAATAGCTATTTTTATATTTTTAATATATATATATTAAAAAAATAATATAACACGCGTCGTGATTAATTAAATCATAATATTATTAGCTATAATAATAAAACTATAATAACCTGATCTCGACAAACATCTTTATACGCAATTACAGATGAGTTTTTTACTATTAAAGAGCTTAACGGAAACTGTGGGATCCTTGAATAGATAAGTTGTCTATTTTCAGATACATCAGATAGCTCTGTTGGTCGTCACAATATGATATATATTAAATAAAATTTAAACTATTACCTAACGATATTAAAAGTTGCCTCTCAAGCTTTTTCGACAGATCCAATTGGTTCTCATGAAATATGGTAGAAAGTTAGAAACCCTGATAACATCACCTTCTCAACTCTTGATGCGGGTATCAGGTAAATCGTAAAAGTCCCAGATTTATTCGACTTTAAAATTAACCTTATCAGCTAAATCATGAAGATCCCAGATTCATTCCTCTTGGAGAGTCTAGTATAGTAATATCTATGAAAGTGTTAGACCGAGGTGACTACATAGATAATCTAATACTTGCTAATCCCAACAACTCTGCCAAAACAGTCTCTCCATATTTATTTGTGCTCCATTTGTGCTCAGTAGTTTGATTCGATCATTTAATTCATCACTACTAAAATTTGATCTTATAAGTCAATAGAAACAAAATACAAATATAGTATTACGAAAAAAACAAGCTTAAAAGAAACATTTGAATATATAGCAACAACAGTTCGCAATAAACAATTCAGCCTATTAAAAATGAACAAAGGGGAAAGCAACACAGCAACAAATAACCACTGGTTCAATGCCTCCAAATCGATCATCTACGACTTAATACACAGAAGAAGAATAATCAACACAATATTGGTTTAACGAAAACTCGTCACCTATATTAAGGTTATACCTAAACATTAATACAAAACCCATCAAATAGATCCTAAATTAGAACAACAAACCTAAGAAAGTTGATACCAATCAATGATGGACTAGTCACTACTAACTATAGCTAGCAATCAACCAATCAAGTTGTGAAGAAAGTCCATAGCTTCTTTCCTATTGATGCTTCACCATGATATTTAGTTTCCTCATATTCGCTATCATCCTCATCCGCATTCGTATTCCCATGACTGTTACCATCATCCTCCTCGTTCGCATCCGCATTGCCATAACTGTTATCATCATACTCTTCACTTCTGGTATTAGTGACCATCGTATTCTGGTTTTCTTAGTCTCCTTAACGTTGATATGTTTCCCCACCCGATTCAACAAACCACCCGAGATCATAGCATGCTTCTGAGTCACTGAATCGGCTAAATTACATGGATTCAAACCTTGTCTGAGGGAAGCAATTGCAACTTGTTAAAATAAATCTGCTAGCCCATTCTTTATATTTACAAACCGGTTGATGCAATCCTTTAGAGACTCATTTGGCTCCTGAGCACAATGGATAATGGTGTCCTCATTACCTTTAAGCTCCTTGCTTCCAACGAATTGCCTCCGGAAGGCAACCCAAAATGTATCAAAATTTCTTATACATCCTTGAGGGAGACTATTGTACCATTTGATGGCGCTTCTCATGAAAGTTTGGGAGAAGGCCATACACAATAGTTTTTTATCGTCTTCAAAATTCATTATGAATTTCTTAAACTGCTCCAGATGGTTGTCCGGATCTTGGATGTATTGTGCATATATTTGAAACAAAAACCATCCCCTAAGGAATATCAGCATAAAAATAACCTTAAAACTACAACACTTTCATCAAAATCTTGACCAACACCTGTGATAGCATCGGCACAACCAGTAGTAGCTGGTGTGGTTTATTTCTGTTTGAGGGTAATTTAGTAAAGTATTTTGAGAATTTAATGTTTAAGGTAGAGTGTAGTGAGATAATTAAGGTGTGTGCTTATATTAAATTCTGATCACCCTCATTAATGAAAGTGGTTGGAGTATTTATACTTAATTAATGACCCATGGGCCTATCGGGTCGGATTGTGGAGTGAGGTCAAGTTTAATAATCCATTAGCCCAAGATGTGAAATGACCAACACCTAGCTTAGTCATATTCCATTATATTTTTCCTGTTCGGTTTTTCATGGTAGTGGTTTTGTCCGAACAGCCCTCTGGATAAAAGTAAGTTACATTGCCTTAAATATCTGACCTCATCAGTAACAAGTTGTTTTTTTGTGATCAAAAGTAACTAAACCATTACTACTCTTCCCACTAGTTAGTTGATTACGAGAGACTTCTCCCAAACTTATGCTTGGCTATTTACACTTTTGACCAAAACTCTTATCAACGAGTTGTTATTTTATACCAAAACTAACGCGTTTTAAACACTATAAATTAAGATATAAATCTAAACCAATAAAATCCTTCTAATGTAGTTACCTCTAACCAGTTTTTCCTATTTTCTTTCGACGTACTCTTGAATACTTTGAAAGTTTTCAAACTCGGTGAAAGGAACAATTGTAGTTTGGTGACCATGTTTGAAAATACAAACTCGTGGTTTAAACATAGCTTACATTGCATTGAACAATTAAGAAGAAGTCAGAAGTATACAAATACCAATAGATGTTTTAATATTAAACACAACTCACACAACCAGTGACCAAACAACTCGCTAAGTTAGTCAACAAAAAACTCGTGTGTGAGATAATCTAAAGAACTCTAAAAAAACTCTCTCATTTACTCAATGTAATGCACACAACTCTCATTGTGAATATTATACAAAAAATTCGCTTGTTACATTCCACAAAATAACAAGCATGTTTATTAATTCAATAATGTACACAACTCTCAAGTTCAAATTTAATCAGCAAAGAACTTGCATTATCAACAAAACATATATGCACCAAACTCGCAAGCTCCTATATGATGATTCTAAATATTTCTTAATGATATTTTTTGTCTCGACTATGTTCGTATGGGAATATTTGTCATAGTAATATTCATATGCTAGTATTTTTGGAGAGAGATAAGGAATGAGTAAAGAGATAAAGAGACAAAATGAATGAATGAAATAATAATTGACTAATCATTGGACCATTTCTCCAAAAGGGATTGTTTTTTATATAATGCAAGGGATAAGTTTCTAATTTACACATTTACCCTTTCTTATGTGTGTCTTTTCACCCTACTATTTTGCTAATTACAAACACACACACTATTCATTACATTTTACCCCTTTCAATTTATATGTTTGTCAAGTTTTATACTTAGTACTTTATTACATCAAATTAATATATTTATTTATCTAATTGAGCTCATTTATCACAATATTTTTCTCTCCTTATCAGTAGCCCCCCAATCCTTGTGCAGATATTTGAAGACAAACTTATTTATAGAAGTGGATTTTTCTTCCTCGGGGATCTCCTAAGACTATTCTTCCTGGATTCGTCGTCGGATCATTTTTTTACTGGGGACTCCTTGAACGATCTTTGTATGGTGTCCTCAGAATTATCTTCCATTGATTTCCCATCGGGTTATTCTTTCTTTGATATTCTTCCAGACCCATGACTTCATCTTTAGAGATAATGACCTCATGGTCACCTATCACTTATCTTAGGTTGTGTGTTGGACTAAAACTTGATAAGTTGTCCTTGTATCTGTGTCAAAAAAGTTTTAGAGTAGCAATGTCATTTACTTACATGTGTCAATAGATTTTTGACGTGTATAAGCATTATTTTAAAAGAATTTGTGGGTGATGAAGCGTGTCAGAACTCCTTTACGTTTCTCAATACGCATGAACATCAAATCATAGGTAGAATAGCTGCTCCAAAATACTTTTCATCTCCTTTATAAATATTTGACTCCGCTCACAACTTTAAAGTTACACATTTTTCAAATTTAGAGAGATAAAGTGAAACTTAGTTTAGAGAGAGAAGTAGATTATCTCACTAAGAATTTTATTTATCCTTTCACGCCTAGAGACTTTGAAGGGCTTGAGAGATACAGACTTTATGAGTGGTTCAATATTTCGAAGAAAGTTGAAGAGAAAAGGTTTCCGCCATAGAAGAAGAACTTAAGCCTCTACAAGTCCTCCAAACAAAATTTTATGGTCAATGGCCTCCCCTCCGGAAACATTCTGACGCAATAGGAACCTCAGGTAACCATATTGCATCTGATGCTCCTACTATCCAACCCCCCGTTTAATCTTGTTCGAAGTTCAACAAGGGTGACCTTGGCCCTACCAAAGAGATTCACAAGACCTCTTTGTTTCTTTCAATGAGTGATAAACACCAAACTCCTGAGAAGGCTAAAGAGATCGATCAAAAAGGAAGAAAACTATGGGGCCGGTTAAATCGTCTACAAAAATAAAGCTCACATCATCTGTTCCGACCCCCAGGACACTTCACAGGGTACTCCCTAAATAACGCCTGAGGTCACTCCCTGGAAACACTCATCAAAATATGTTAGAACGGATAGAGTTGTTGGCTCACCCTTAAATTCTATTCTAAAATTGCAAGAGAAACACTTAATTGATGAAGCAGATAACAATCAATAAGGAGATGATATGATTCTTGTTGAGGCTCAACCCATCCAAGCTATCCCTACAATGGCCCCTCCCATCGGGCCTTCTAATCTGATTCCAGAGTCTTCTCTTCTTGAAGTGGTAGAAAATTCTCATGCTCATCAGGCAGAAACATCCTAGAAGAAGAAAAAGAAGGGTGATGTTAAATTGCCCTCGAATATAGAGGCCGTTGTGGGAAACAACATTTGTGAGGTTGAGGCCAAACATTTGTTGGCACTTCACAAAATAAAGTACAAGAATTTTCATCCGTCCGAGGAGGTTAAGCTTGGGGACCGATGGGGGATTCTGGACTCCATCAAAATCTAATTTCTGAAGGTTGGGAGACTCTTTTGTCCATCAAAGGCTTTGAACAGTGAGTCGTCCCTCGACTATCGCGTTTGGTGGCAGATAGTCCCTGGACTTTCAAATGTCCGTTGGCAGTCCCTGGACTATCGCGTTTGGATAAAGTTAGTCCAGAGGATCCTCTGATCCACCAGATGCTGCCACCTGTCCCCATACTCCCCAATTTTTTGTGTCACCGGTAGTCCCTTGACTTTAGATACGATATTACCCTTTGACTAAAATCCTTGTTGGCATTAGGATTGCTAGGTGGCCATTTTAGTTGACGTGGCACAAGCTAAATAAATTTTTATGTTATTTGATTAAATCAATATTACTAGGTGGCGCTCTCTCTCTCTCCTCCCTTCTCAGAGTTGCAAAAGCCATACCCTCTGATTCTGATTCCGCAGAGAAATCGTCGAATCATTTGACTTTTAAATCGAACACATTCAATTCATTTCATTGGCAATCGTACCCTCCCTCTTCCTCGATCTTAGATCCATTTTATCCATAAAGGGTTGAGCTTATAAACAATGGAAGGGGTGCTGGATTATAAGTTGGGGCAGACAAGATTCTTTTGCTTGCTAACTGGAGTTAAAAGCATGTGCATTTCAAAGGTTATGAGAAGTTTCTAGTTTACTTATAGTATACTTGGGGTTACATTTTTATTGGAGATCCTGAGTACCTGCTTCAGACGACAAGTCCTGAAAAGGCCGGAAAATCATGAAGGCTATTCGCCATTAACATTTTCTTTAGGGCACCAATCCTGTGACATTTAAGAGATGGCTTCTTATTCCGAGGAGGAAAAGACTGAAAATTATCTCTTCAACATTGTTTTGATTGGTGATTCACCTGTTGGAAAATCCAATTTGCTTGCGAGATTTGTGAGAGACGAATTATATCCTAATTCGAAGTCAACCATCGGAGTTGAATTTCAAACCCAGAAGCTAGTTATTAGCGGGAAGGAGATTAAAGCGCAGATTTGGGACACAGCTGGTCAGGAGCGTTTCAGGCTGTTACTTCCGCTTATTACCGAGGTGCAGTTGGAGCTCTTTTTGTCTATAACATAAGTAGAAGACAAACATTCGATAGTACTGGCAGATGGCTGAACGAGCTTCATACTCATTCCGACATGAACGTAGTGACAGTATTAGTTGGCAACAAAACGGATCTGAAGGATGCCAGGGAGGTAACCCTGGCTGAAGGAAAGGCCTTAGCGGAGGCACAAGGTTTGTTTTCCATGGAAACATCTGCTTTAGATTCGTCCAATGTTGCTGCTGCGTTTGAGACTGTTGTCAAGGAGATCTACAGCATATTAAGCAAATTTAGGGTTTAGATTTGGTTTAATTATTTTAATAAATTAAATTAAATTAATTAAAACATAAAATGTAAGGCACCGATTGATAATGTATAAATGAATTTGGGGAAAAATATTCCACGTAGGCTAAATAATGCCACATGGATAAACTGACTTAATTTTCAATGCCAAGTTGGAAATTAAAGGGGTAGGTAGGTCATTTAATGTCGCGGACTAAGTTTGGGGTTTGACCTAAAGTCAAGGGACTAGTGGCGACACAAAAAACTGGAGAGTATGGGGACAGGTGGCAGCATCTGGTGGATCAGAGGATCCTCTGGACTAACTTTATCCAAACGCGATAGTCGAGGGACTGCCAACGGACATTTGAAAGTCCAGGGACTATCTGCCACCAAACGCGATAGTCGAGGGACGACTCACTGTTCAAAACCGTCCATCAAATATCACAAGTTAATTTTTTAAATATATATATATTCTAAATTGGGGTCTTCGACTGCCTCTAGATCCTTCCTTAGTTGAGTACCTGATACAGCTATGTCCGACCCAAGTCGGTCCCAACATGTGTGAGCAATTTAAAACTTAGTATACTGTTTTTTTTTAAATAAAAAATTAATGTTTTTAAAAATCATTTAGTAAATTACAAAGCCTGCCTCTATTCATCTCAACATCTCAAATTTTTCAACGTAAAAAAAAAATCATGATTATTATTTTTTTCTTTATACCCTTTATATCATCATATACACAATTTATGTTTTAAAATTTGTAAAAAACTATTAATATCACAGAAAATCTTCACCAAACGATTTAACTTCTTTCTAAATTTACATTTAAATAATATCAATAATTTCTAAATTCATTTTTTACATTTGGTGAATTTTTTACTTTTAAACACGAACAACTAGCCAAACTTGTGTACGTCTGTTTTGAAATAACAACCGAAAGGTATTCAATTTTATAATTATTAATAAAAATGTTTAGAAATATATAAAATAATTTTTTTTGGAAAAGCGAGGAACAAATTTATGTGTTTTTCAATAAATAATAATCATCTAGAACTAGAGCTAAATAAATGAGAGAGAAATTTATAAAATATTTAATTGACAAAAAAATATCAAAAAAATATTTATATAAAAATAATTTAAAAAATGTATAATAAAAAAATCTCTACATTATATAAATTTTAATTGACTAAAAGATAAAATAGCATATAAAAATGATAAAACAAAAATGTTTAAGCCTATTTTTATATAAAAGACGGAAGAGTGTATGTAAAATAGGTGGAACTACAGCTAAATAAATGAGAAAGAAATTTATAAAATATTTAATTGACAAAAAAATATCAAAACAATATTTATATAAAAAATAAGTAAAAAAATGTATAATAAAAAAATCTCTACATTATATAAATTTTAATTAACTAAAAGATAAAATAACATATAAAAATGATAAAATAAAATGTTTATGCCTATTGTTAGGTAAACGACAGAAGAGTGTATGTAAAATAGGTGGAGTCAAGGTTTGGCTTTTACCATAGGGACAAGGAATATCTTGGTATTTTTATTATGCTTATTACTATATATAGGAACAATAGTGATAACTCATCACAAATATAATAATTGAATATATATTTTAAGGATTTTTTTTCTTTTTCAAATAAACTTTTTGGCTAAAAATTCAACTAGAATAACTATTAGTATTTGGCAGAAGATATATCACATTAAACTATAGTTTAAAATTTCAAAACAAAATACATGGTTTTAATAGTTAACTTCACTAGAATTGAGATATATCACATCAAACTAGACTTTAAAAATTTAGAATAAAATCGATGGATTTAATAGTTAACTTTACTAAAATTTAGAATAAAATCCATGGTTTTAATAATTAACTTTACTACTAGAATGGAGATATATTACATTAAACTAACTTTAAAATTTTAGAATAAAATCGACGGTTTTAATAGTTAACTTCACTAGGATGGTGTACTAAATCATATCCTCAGTCATATAAATCCAAATTTATTACCCAAACAACGACACCAATTTATAAGTCAGCTAAATTGAAATAATTTTATAAATAATGTGTACGGAATCAAAACAAATAGAAGCTTTAAACTTTCATTTCCAAAAACAGTCCTGATGAGTTTGTGAAGTTAAAATTCCTGATGAGTTTTCACACTTCAAAAACTTATAAAGTCTAGAGCCACAAAGTTCTAAACAATTTTCCTAAACCACTGGTCGGATCATTGAAACTGTACATATATCCCTGGTAGTCCAAGATTACATTCAACTAAATATATTTATGTCGATCCTATATATATATATATATATATAAATCTGCACGACACAAAATCTTGGATTGATTCTTGTCGAAACGTCTTGTTCCATTGGAGTAGGCTGAAACCTAGGTTTACAGTATAGAAGAAGGAGAACTCTTATCTCCAGTATCTTCTAAAGCTGATCCAACTCCAGATCAAGAAAGTAATGGATTAGAGCTCCACTTTCCACCTCTGAAATCTGTATATATAGGAAACAAGATCAAGAAAATAATAGATTGGAGCTTCACTTCTCACCTTGAAATCTGCATATATAGGAAACAAATAGTCTTGACTTCATCAAACATCCAAGAATCAACAATCAACGATTCCCTATAACTCAGCCAACGTCAGAACCATTGCTGCATGATTTGGATGGAAATGGACATATCTTCTAAATCTTCTCCAACTCCAGATCAAGAAAGTAATGGTTCAATTGTTGCATAATTTGGATGGAAATGGGCGTATCTAAAGATTTTAAGGAGAAAATATGGATATGTTTTGGTAATGATGTGGGTTTTTGGCAATAGGTGGTCTATAACTCTAAGAAAAATTATTTCCTGGAATATCATCACATTGGGCATAATTTAAATGATTGTAAAAAATCTCTTCAACAATAAAACCAGATATCTTCAGAAAAGACAATTGTTGATTCTCATTCTAAGTCGAATCATATTCAATAAGAAATACATGGGAAAATCAAGTTTGTGCTTGTCAAGCCTTCTTCTGATCAATATCTTCCTGTAAAAGATCAACCAAAGAATATTACAAATTCTGCTTTATAAAGAAAATGAGTGATAGATCAATAATTTCCTTAGACTAAAAAAACTATCTATAAAGAAAGCATGTAATTTCACTCTGATAACAACTCTATCATTGGCCCAATCAAAGCCAATGATTAGAGTTCTAAAATCATTGGCCCAATCAAAGCCAGTGATACTGAAATCATTGTAGCTTTACAAATCATCTATCAGAGAAATTGATACATCTTTTAATGAAGATCTTTCTCCACATACAGAAGGCACAAGAATTTTACAGTGCTCTCCCATATGTGGTAAACTAGATTAGGGTAGAGACTTTAAGAAGATGGATAAAAGAAGATAAAAAGACCTAAAGGCCATATAACATCCAAGTTTATGCAAGTGAAAGATGCAATTAAACCTTTCAGCAGTTCATCTAAATGATTATTTCCATCATTAATTGGAATGTAAGGGTCTCGGTAATAAAGAAATATTAAAAAGACTGAAATCCCTAAAAAGATCAGAAAAATCAAGTTTTATGGCTTTACAGGAGCCAATAATCTCACAATCTCATCTGGAATCTATTGTTAAGAAAATGGGTCATACATTGTCTCCTGGAAACATAAGTAATAAAATTTTGGCAATATGCAGCTCTGATTTTATTGTCAACATATTAGTAAACGAGGATCAGATGCTTCACTTGAATGTAAATCATAATACTCCAAAGATTTTAGAGTCACAGTTGTTTAATAAAAATGTAAAAGAGATCAAAGGAACTCGTTCTGGGACTGGATTAGATTTGTTGATGACCCTGCTAAGGAATGGTTGGTTCTTCGAGACTTCAATAAAATTTTAAGCCTTGATGAGCAACTATCATGTGTTACCTCCTGTACTAGAAGCATGGATGAGTTTAGCAACATGAAATTTATTTCCATCTAAGTGATGCTCGCTACTCTAGATCCAAGTTTACGTGGACAAATGGCAGAAAAGAAGAGGTTAGATCTGGTTTTATATAATATTGTTTGGTTGAACTACTTTGACAATACAATCATCAAGAATTTGGTTAAGACATGCTCAGACCACTTACCAATAACTATATCAATATGCTCCGATACAAATCAGATCAAATCCTCCTTTAAATTACTTAATATCTGGGAAGGGCATGATGATTATCTAAAGTTTGTTGAAAAGACTTGGAAATAAAAAAACTTTTGGCAATCTTATTCAAATCTTTTGGACTAAGATGAAAAATTTGAAAGTTGGTTTACAACTTTGGAACAAAGATACATTTGAGAATGTTTTTGAAGGCTCATAGCAGATAAAAGATGTAGTAAACTTTCATGAGATCAACTACACTGCTATTGACAAAATTCTACTGGAAAAAGAAAAATCAGATCACTGGGAACTACTGGCCAGAAAGGAGAGATATTGGGATCAAAAGGAAAATTCTAATTTGCTAAGGGATAATGACAGAAATACAGCAGCTTTCCACAACTTTGTTAAAAAATCACAGGAGAAACAAAATTACCATGGTTAGGGATGGAATGGATTGGCTTAATGATCAGTCTTCTAATGGAACTTCTACAGAACACTTCTTTAAGGATTTATTGACAGAACCTCCTGATCACAAAGAGGGAGAAGACTTTTTAAACATCATATCTAACTTGATTACATTTGATGACAACAAGATATTAATTTCAATTCCTGATGAAACAAAGATTTTTATGGCTATTAAATTTCTAAATACAAATGGAGCATCTGGGCCAGATGGATTCAATGGTTACTTCTTTCAAATCTAATAGGAAATAATAAAAGAATACCTCTATGACGGAATTAGAGAAATTTTCAGAGGAAGCCATATTCCTTCAAGAGTACATGTTACTTTTATATGTTTGATCCCCAAGCTAGACTTTCTAAAAGATTGGAAAGATTTCAGACATGTTAGTCTGACAACCTTGTTTAACATAATTACATCTAAAGTGATTAATAATAGATTGTCAACTCTATTACCTAAAATTATATCTGAAGAACATGGAGCTTTTGTAAAGAACATAAGCATTCATGAAAACATTCTGATCACACAGGAGCTCTACTTTAATCTGAATTACAAGACTAAATGGAGCAATTTTCTACTAACTCTTGTCATGTATAAAACATTTAATATACTCTCGCATAAGTTCTTATTAATTATTTTGTCTACTTTCATCTATAATGATCAGTTTCAAAACCTACTCTTCAATAATATCAACAAATTCACTCATCAATCATAATAAATAGTGAACTGAAATGCTACTTTAACTCTACCAAATGCTTGAGACAATGAGACCCATTATCTCCAAGTTTGTTTATAATTGTTGAAGATTACTTGGTCAAGAATAGAGGAACTAGTTGTGTATCTTGTTTGGCTTTTGCAGATGATTTTTAGTCTTCTGCAATGGGAAGTCTTCTGTAATTAACAAATTTAAAAAGTTAATGGTTCATTATCAAGTAAGTTCAGATCAGGTAATAAATAATAGAAAATAAAAGATCATTGTGCCAAAAACAATGATCTCCTCTAGAATTCGTAATCTGGAAAAAATCCTAGGGTTCGGACATAGCTATCTACCTATGTCTTATCTGGGGACTACTATCAGTAACACCAACAAAGTCTGTAAGTTTGAGAATATTATTAGTAAGATAAAAAAAAGATTTCATATTGGGACAATATCACTTATCACATGGTGGAAGACTTACACTAGTTCAAACGCTCCCAAATACAATCCCTATCGAAATTCTCCAGCATGCTACCCTTTCTAAAACTACAATCCAGCGTATTAACACTCTTTGCAATAGATTCTTGTGGGGTTCTACATAGAGTAAGCGGAATATCTCATGGGTTTCTTGCTCTAAATTATGCATACCTTACAAAGATGAAGGATTAAACCTAAGAAAGCTTGAAGACATCCAGGAATCCTTTTAATACAAATTATGGTTAACCTTCAGGGAACATAAACCTTTATAGGTAAGACTAATGGCCTCAATATACTATTTTACCTATCATTCAATCACTGTTACTAAAAAACCAGATGTTAAAAGTTTTGAAAACGATTATTTAACATCAGAGACAAGGCTGAACCCTACATTTACTGGAATGATGGGGAAGGAACAATGGACTTCTAGCTTGACCATTGGTGTTCCCCAAATCCATCCATCTTTTATAACTCTACTGATGACAGATCATAGTCTTGTCCTTCTCAAGTTAAAGACTACTAGGTTGATGGGAAATGGTCAATGAATATGCTTCAAGGTGCTTTCTCTACTACAAGTATTGAAAAAAAAAATCTAAACTCATCCAAAGATTTTATCAAATGAGCTATCTCTTCTATTGGAAATTTCAGCATTAAAGACACGTGAAAGTTTATTAGACAGAAATCTAACAAAACAAATCTTTTCATGAAGATATGGAACATCATCACACATAAAAAGTGTTATTTCTTGGTTTGGAGATCTATCTACGGATGGCTTTCTACTGTTTTTAATCTACAGATAAAAGGCTTTCAAATGTCATCAAAATGCCAATAATGCGAAAAATGTTAAAATTATCTATCACACATTTATCCAATGCTTCAAAGCTTAGAAATTCTGGTTTTTCTTTGCTTCTATATTTAACATTATTATCAGAAGGAACATGACCTTTTCTCACATGCTCAAAACCTGGTTTTGATCTTCGACAAATGATACTCATATCATAACTATTTTCCCTGTTGTTATCTCACGGATTATATGGTCATCTAGGAATAAATAGAAGCATTTGGGTCAAGTTATATCTACTAACTCCATGATTGATCAAGTTATACATATAATTTATGGGCTTGATCTAGCACATATGCTGAAAAGAAAACACTAGGGGAAAGATGCAATGATTGCTCTTCATCTGGGCTGTATAAACCACCTGAATAAGCCCAGATTAGCTATGTCTCTGAAATGTAAGCTTCATAAAGCAAATAGATATAAGCTAAATACAGATGGTGCTAGCTGCTATACAGGAGAAACAAGTCGACGAGGCCTGATTCGGGACCATCAAGGTAATCTAGTGGTTGGCTATGGAAGACTTTACGGTAAACAATCTTCAATTATGTCAGAGTTCAGAGCTATGTTAGATGGACTCCTGCTCTGTCATGCCAAAGGAATAACTCGTATGGATATAGAAACACGCTCAATTCTACTTACTGAGATGATTCTAAAGGGAATTTTTTCTTAGTATCTATAACCTATCATCAAATGTTGCATGTCTCTGATTACTTCTACAGTGAATATTTCTCATATCTACCGCGAACCGAATGTTGCAGCATATTAGCTTACTAAATTTACTCTCAATAGAGTATCTGACCTAAACCTTGATATTAACCTTTATCCAAATCGACTTAAGGCGATTATTCTTTTAGAAAGTCAAGGAACTTGGTACATCAGAATTGATGATTTAGATTAGCTTACCTGGGGTTTGTTGCTAAGACACTTCATTCCTCTAGCAATTCTTCCTGGAAATCCTTTGGCAATTAGAATTTCATCTCCCTTTTACTAAATTTTGTGTATTTCTCTCTCATCTTTTGAGTATGCTGGAAATAGAGGTCTTCAAGCTCGAAGGAGATAGCTTCTAGAAATGGCGGCATAAATTTAGTTTTAGACGCCTATTTTTTGGTTAATTTTGTTTTACTTCAAATGTGTGAAGGGCTAGACAAATGGGTGGATCCATCATTTTTGTAATTCAAATTTTAACAAAAACCCAATTTAAGGGATTATTTATATATATATGAAAAATATTAGTTAATAACCAATGCAAACCTCTAGTAAACTAAACTAGTTCAAACTGATACTAAAATTAGTGAACCAATCTGAGTTGGAAGAAGTGGATAATGGTTTATTTGCCCCCAATTTAATCTAGAACCAAATTTCAAACATGTATATGTAGACCCGGAATTTCTATTTAGAACAATATAATAATTTATTTGACTTCTAGAAAAGAATTTTGAACATGCATATATGTATCTGGCATTCTGTTTTGATCTGACATGGTTTAAGTCATCACCTAATGCTGAAGTTTACATTATCTCTAAAGTTGAACAATAAGTAATTAGAAACACTAAAATTTATTTCACCCAAAATGTTCCACAAAACAATTTGATCACTGATTATTATAACTATTACAACAAAAACCAATCAATATGTAAACCAAACTAAACTGATAATTCAGGTAACCTACACAAGTAGAAATTTCGATTATTCAGGTAACCACCACCAAACACTCAGCCGATATCCTTTCTATCAGCCTAATTTTAATCTTAGAATAAGATACCTTAGATAATGTGATCCCCACTAACAAGCTGAAAAGCACCCTCGATCACGTCGCCACTTGGAAAAAGAAGAGCAACATCGGATAATAACACCATCATTTAGAGGAGAACGATCGGTTACACTTGACACATTGGTATCTTTTCCCGTCTTTATTAGCATAGAGGGAGTAAAAAATTCGCATCTCTTATCGAGGATCCTAACTGAGTAGATGCCCATCTGGCTATGCATAATAAAGTTGTAATACTTTACCGACACTAGCGATCCTGAGTATCACATGTTATAGTTTAGACAACTCATGGAATACCTCTAATACGAGGATGGTGTGATGTGTCATTCATTCCCATCAGCTCCAAAAAGATGTCTTGGTGTCTTTATACCAAATTCCCTAAGGCTCAATCCATATTTTTTCCCAGTTAGGCAAACTATTTATGGCTAAATTTTTCTTTAACGAAAATAAAGATAGTGTCTGACTACCTATGAATGCAAAAGAAAGATCGAGCCTTTCACCATGGTCGACCTAATAGCCTGAGCTCATAAATATACCAATTACAAGGAGTCTGATGCTCAGAATGATAACATAGATGAAAATGCCCTTCAAAAGGCAAAGATGATGTCATTTTCTAGAGAGGCCCTAACAACCAAATCCTCGTGATATCTTTTCTACTAGGATAAGCAAGCTAACCATCTATCATTAGTCGTGTCCAAAGCTTACCTCTATGACCAGATCAGAAACACTGACCTGTAGTCCATCCCAGAACGATGTCCTTGCATCCAACAACCCGAAACCGTAACAAACGATATGAGTATCAGTGAGACCACATGCATACCATAGAGGAATGTTGAATTCTAAAAACAGATATCTCAAAGCCGGTTAAGAGAGAGAATTTGAAGTGACCACGTAACCCTCAAAATGCTCCTTTTCCCCCTCAACGACCAAGTTAAGAAAGAATAAGATGATTTAGACCAACTCGTGGATCATCTTGAATGAGGGAAAGAATGAGGCAAAAATCCTAAAACCTACATCCTAACTCTTCATGGAGGCATCAGGCGAAAATGTTACACATATAGCTCCCGCAAGCGCTACATTCGAGAATTGACCTCGGCCATCGACATGCCAAGGGTCGCCTGATCAAATCACGTGCACCCGGGGCATTCAAACTCGAAAGCTTCTTCATTGACAAAGATCTCAAAGACGTTGTTCATTCATATGATGATGCTCTCTTGATCATAACAATCATTACAGGGTGTGAAGTACGCCAAATTTTAACGAATACGGAGGTAATGATGAATGTGTTGTTCAGCCCAGGAGCCAATATGCATTTGGGAAGGAAACGGCTAGAGGTGTCAATTGGGACGGGCTAATAAGCCAAGAGTAAGGGTACCAATTTTGTAGTGTGAGACACTCCGACCTCATACCATATGATCCTTGGAAGGTCATGGTTGGATAACTTCAAGTTCATGTCTTCTGCCTATCACCAATGTTCTAAGTATGTGATTGACGATGAAGTAGGCATAATGCAGAGAAACTTAAAGGTGGTGCAATAAGGATTAACTGAAGCCCTCAAGGAATCAACCCAAAGGTGATCAACATAGAACATTAATCAAAGATGGGAAAACCCCTGAGAATTTGACAAATTTAGATTTACCTAAAAAACTCATTTATTATTTTAGGTAAGGGTACTCAAAGTCCCCAATCGAATAACATAGTGTATAAAAAAGTCACTATTTCTCTATCATGGTTGGGATGTTCGTCAGGTTCGGGAAGCCTAGTAATAACAGAGTCAAGGAAGTCATACATCAATCTAAACATAAGAAGCCCTTCGAGGCTTCGGTTTTTATACAGGTGCACCAGGAAATTGAAATGATTATCCTAAAAAAATCTATGTCTACCATTGTGTCCGTCAGTGGGGCACCGAGAATAATGTTACTAATATTTTTCGATTTTTTCGACGATCATTTGCGAGTTATTTCTGGGGTACACGGAGAATTTGATGTCAGAAGAATTGAAAGCCATAATGCAAGATCCTAGGATTCCCATGTCGAGGGTCGGGGATACTAATGACAACTAGATAAATGATAAAACAACAATAAGACAATTAAGATAATATAAAAATTAAAACATTTCGACTTATACCTTGATTCAATGTCTGGTGTTAGAAAAAATAAACAAGTGATGAACACCTAACGAGGAAAAGCTTGCATCTTCAAGGTTAGTTTAAAAGAAATAAGGAAAAAGGAAATAAACGTTCGCGATGGTAATTTATATATAATAAGAAAAATAGTTTCAGTTGAGCCAACTTGCAGGTTATGTGCCAAAAAGAAGAAGTAAAGACACATCGTGTCACCATGTATAAATAGTGCGCCTGATAAATAAAAATATACCTCGCCCAGCGTAGTATTTTAATCCTTATAAAAAGTGACCTCCAAATAACTGTTCCCATTTACAAAGACTAGAGACGAGCCCTGATAAGGCATAACCCTGTCACCAAGTTATACCTATCGGTAAAATGAGGTACCCTCAATTACAAAAAGGGTATTACTTAAAAAAAAGCTGTAGTCAAAAGGGTATAATACAAAATAGAACCATACAAAGGGTTAATTATGTAGAATATGATGATGTACCCTCGACATGATAGTGCAAGGAAAAAGACATCGGTAGAAGAGCTAAGCGTCGTCCGTGTGAAAGTATGATGATCATCTGTGGGAAAGCCGACCCATACCTCGGCTGATGCTGAATAGTGGTTATGAAAAATAAAGCCACTAAGATCAATCACAAAGCAGCATTAAGGCCGACCCATACCTCGGTTGATGCTGAATAGTGGTTATGAAAAATAAGGCCACTAAGATCAATCACAAAGCAGCATTAAGGACGTAGAAATAAGGCATGGACCCGCAATTAGGTATAACAGAAAATGAAAAAATATTAGAAGGTAGTGAAGTAATCTATTGTAAATGTTTTATATAAAGTAGAAAATATCCTAAAATTATTTAAGATTTTTTCTATTAAATTAATAAGATAATTTCACTATATTCTTTTATTTCCCACACTTAATACCTATCACAAAATACCCTCACCAGTCCGCGTGCTTGGGGCATCGTACAACCAGAACATGTTTTTATGAATAAAATTTAAGACTTCGAGTCTAATAGAACTCGTGTATCCTAAATTCATAGGGTTTATATGTTTGTTCTTCTTCTAACTCTGTTGCATCAGTTTTTTATTAGAGCTATAACAATTCCTTGTACGCAGATACAGGAATCATGTTTCCGGAACCCGATTTTGTTGATTTGAGGATTATAATAAAAAAATAATATATTTTAGTCCACCTGCTCAATTGGGAGAAAATTTTACAAGTTCATAATCAAATTGAATAGTTATGTGAATCTTATTTATGAAGAGATGCTTTAAAAACAAGCTTCGAAGACTATATTGCTTTTAAAAAACATAAAATGTGTAAACAAAATGGGAAAACGAATACCATAATGATATAAAAAACAATTCATCCTCATTTAAATAGATAAATGTAACAAAATCGAACTATTAATTTATTTTAATCCAACAATTTATAATTGTACATGATCCATGGACGAGATTAACAACATTTAACGGACAAGATAATGTCATCCGAAGTGCTCAAAATGATTGCATGTCTGATGTTGTGTTGCTTTCTTCGCTGAAACTCTTAGTGATGTCATTGCACACGTCCACGACTATATAGGTGTTTTGTTATAGCATAAATAAAATAAGGTATTATTCCTTTTTTTCCATAATAGAAATCTTTCTAAGAGAAACGTTTTGCTTCATAATATAAGTCGTTCTCATTTTTAATGCAGCATTCATTACACATATTCTATTTTCCGCCAATAAAATAGTTAACCTTCTGCACAAGTTATCAACTCCACCAATCAAATTTATTGTTTTCTATTCTTTCAAAATCATTATTATTTTTCTTAAAATCCGTGAAAAAACCTTAAACAACTTATACTATGAAACGGAGGGAGTACATTATACACAGAGACACATGAATGTTAATATTTTGTTTCGTATTCTCAATTCAATCTTTTATTCCGTTAGTGTAGTGTTAAATAATTTAAAAACCAACCATGCAATTACATAATATAGATTACATTATATACTTAACATGGACGGGAATTTGTAACGAATAAATTGCTATTAGAAAATAAACGTATATATAAAAATATTAACTGTTTTTAAATTATATAAAGTATATATAAAAATGATATTGTTTTAACATTTTGACGAATTTAGATATGGGAAAAGTACTCCTAAATACATTTTCAAGTATGTAATCCCAAATAAGTACCCAAATATGAGACCCTTACTCTAGTAATAAGAGGTCAATATTTTTACCAAATTAGCCCTAAGACTAGAAGAAAGAGAAAGTAGGTTATTATTATTTTTTAATTTTTACTTTCCCCCCAAATCCTAAAAACTTTTGGAAACCGAAAAGACGGAAGGAGAAAGTCAGAGAAGAAGTTCGAACCAAAAAGAAATCTGTCCACCGTCTCGTTTTTTGTGAACAAACTCCGGCGAGTGTGAGAATACAAACTCCAGCGAGGGTAGCACAACTGCGGTTCGAAGCGATCGACGTGATCCATAATCGTCGTGTAGACTGTCTCTAGTTTTTTCTTCGTCTGAAGCAAGAACCACTGGGGACGGTGAAGTTCGAACCGTCGAAACTACAGTGAAGGTTAGGCCTCACATTTTTTCTTAATAGTGTTTAGTAGAGTGAATGTTGGATAATATCCCTTTAAACCGTTTTCGTTCGGTAACTGGCTTATCGGTTCAGTACTTTGGTTTGCTTTTCTAGCCGGTGACTGTAAGGTAAGTTTTTTACGAAGATGAAACATGGATTATGTGGGAGCTTGTAGTTGTTTTGGCCATATGTGTATTAGCGTCTCGCTTGAGGGGGTGGTTTAGGGGTAGTATGTGGGTTGTTGTTAGCATTTTCTTTCAATGTCTCGCGTTAGGCCTGAACATTGTCTGGTTTTTAGGCTTCTGAAATAGGTTTGTTATAGTGTCTCACGTGGGGGACTATAGTGTGGCTAGTTTGTAGTTGGTTTGGAGCAGTTTGTTAGAGTGTATCGCGTGAGAGAGTGTAATGTGGTTTGGTTTTAGGTGGTTTTGTCGCGTATTAAGTTGACATTGTAAAAATGATCTCGCGTCGGTTATGTAGCATTAGGTAGTATTTAGGTGGGTTGCAGTAGTGTGTGTGAGTATATCGAGTCTCACGTACGTGTCTCGCGGGAGGGAATAAGACATTTCTAAGCAAACATTTCAGGATGCGGGTAACACGCGCGATATGTATAGAATGTGTCGCGTTATGTGGTCGTTGTACTTAAGAACATTGGCCGTTGTCCTCTAAATCGTGCAATATTGTAGGTGTGTCACGCGTTGTGTTTGTTGCCTGATTAAAGTTTGGTTTATAATGAGTTCTACTAGGACATAGTTCTTCGAGGAGCTATGCATTGCTAAAATCTTACATGGGTGTTGTTTTGTCCACACAGGTTCTGCTATGGGCAAAAGTACTTTCTACAGGTCTAGTTTGGTAAGCATATTAAATTTGCTGCAGAAAGACATAGTGACCGAGGAGCATATCGAGGCTACAAAGAACACGCCATTCTATACTTTTCTGAAAACTTCTTTCACGACACGGAACGAAGATCTGCCGAAGAAGAGGTTTAACAAAGTTATAGAGGAGATTATAAAGAGATATTCTGTAAAGAATGGGTGTTTTAGAATAGGTTCGAAGCGGGTTAAGCTGACAACGAAAGATGTTAAAGCCATCTTTAGTCTTAAACACGGAACGGAGGAAATGCCGATGAACAGAGCAGGGGCTTTCACTGGAAGATTTGCAGATGGCGAGGAAAAGTGGACCGTCAAACCAAAAGGTTGTTTCAAATGTGATGATAAAGGTAGAAAAGAAGAGATTATTAGACTTAGGGATGTTTTGGCATATATAATTAAATAACTACGGTCTGTTTTGATACATGAAGCAATAGAAATAGCAGCAAATGATGGGAGTGAGGAATCAGTAGCCGACATTGCGAAGCTTTTGATACTCTTCATTTGTTCTACCCTGTTCTACTCTGTGTATGGAGATATCATGGGCTGGACAATGGTTTTCTACGTAGAAGACATGCTCAAAATTAATGACTATGATTGGTCGCGAGCAATTGTTGAGAAGCTGACGAAGTCTATGGTTAATTGTTTGGAGAAAAGGACCCCAGATCACGTCATCGGCTGCGTAGCAGTGTTATTGGTGCGTATTGAAGTATTAGTTTACTATTTTGTTCGGTTATAAAAGTGATACGAGTGTGCTTTTTTTTCGCAGCCCTTCATAATGGAGCACACAACGCTAGGGGCAGATTTGGTAAGGCCAAACATGATACCTAGGTGCTACGAATTGTGGGGGCTGGAGTGCAAGGAGTCCACTATTGCGGTCGTTAAAAGAGAGAGGAAGTTGGCAGATGATGAGGTAATATATGGCCGTTTGATATGTTTAATATAAGTGACGTTTCGCGCAAGGCTTGAGTGATGGTTTTTTAGATATATTTAAAACTAAGATCCCTAGCGCGCGAGATGTATATGCTACCAATCGCGTGTATGCCACGCGTATCGTGTACGAGACTCGCGTCTGATGTGTGGACAGGTAAAAAACCAACAACAACGTCCGCACTTCCTGCATCGCGTCAGATGTTGTTGGTGGTGATCCAATCGCATTGTAGGGACTAAGTGACTCGCGCGTGAAAGGTAATGGGGTTATGACTCGCGTCGCGAGATAAGTACTAAGTCATCACACGATTTGCGTCATCATGATACTTCTTTCGAATAATAAGAATATTATACGTTCGTGTGCAATGTTCGTTTAAACGGTAATGTTGCGTGTTGCAGGTGTTGGATGGAGAGGTCGAGTTGACGGAAGCTGAAGAAATGACCTTCGGGTTGGGGGAGTATGGGGCAGGGTCTGTTAGGAAGTTGACAAGCAAAAGGAAAAATACGATGATCAGTAGAAGAGGGAAGCGGGCCAAATTTTGTAGTGGAGGGGAAACAAATAAGATGGAGATTGGAGAGGGATCTGGAATAGTTAATTACCCGAGAGTGGATGAGGATTATGGGCAACAGTTGCAGGGGGGATGGATCATAAAAAAAATACACCGGAGAAAGAGAGCAGTTCAAGTACTCGGACGAAGAGGACGAAAGTTTACAAGGCAAGCGCTTGTAATAGTTTATTTAAGAGGATGGAATCTATTAAGAAGAGAAGCAGTGGAAAATACTGATACTCCATAGAAAACAAAAGGCTTAAGATTTCTCTTGCACGAAAGAATCGACAAGCAAGTCGTTTAATATGTTGTAAATCTTAATGATGCATTTTTATTACTTTGCCTAATACTTGTTGAATTTCACCACAGATTGAAGAACTCCAAAAGGAGGTTGCTTTGTTGACTTCGAAGCTTCAAGAAAAAACTGATAAAGGTAACAAAGATAATGAAGAAGCTGGGGTTAATGAAGCACTAGAGAAGGTTTGTGTACTACCTTTCTGTTTGGTAGAAGAGGAGTCACCAATGAAAAGAGTTAATGTATCAGTAAAAGTGGATGAGGTTCCTAAAACCATTGTTTATGTCTCAAGAAAACATGGGTTCAAAAGGTTAGAAGAATGGTAGAAAAAAACTGATAAAGAAGAAGACACACACGAGGGGGTAGAAGATGGAGGTTAAACGAATGAGGAGAATGATGCATCTGGAGCTTCTGATGGACCGAATGATGTTACGGAGACATCGGCGGATGGGCGGGTAAATGAAAAAACTTTGTATGTTTTGGGAGTTGGCAAATGCAGGCTTGTCGCGGCCACAGATGAGGAAGATATTGGTGGGGGAGCAGTAGGAGGGGATGCTTAGGTGAAAATTGCTATTATACCCATAGAAGAAGAACCGAATGTTGTCGTAGCTAAAACTGCACAAGAGTTTGAAGAACAAGCTGAGCAGCATGAGCCAACACCCATAGAAGCAGAAGCAAATATTGTCGTAGCCGAAACTGCTCAAGAGTTTCAAGACCAAGCAGTGCAATATGCTATACTGGCAGCAGCACCTGAACCAATACCAATAGAAGCAGAACCTCTTGAGGTCGTAGCTGAAACTGCACAAGAGTTACAGGCAGATATTGTAGAAAAATGGAGTAATAATGAGACTGCGGGAGAACAGAATCGCGCAGAGGCTGTAGTTGATACGGTTTGTGGTGATGTTGATTCAAAAGGCACGGAGGCAGATTTGGCAATTGCAAATGTTGGTGAGCAAACAAGTGGGTGTTGGATGGAGAGGTCGAGTTGACGGAAGCTGAAGAAATGACCTTCGGGTTGGGGAAGTCTGGGGCAGGGTCTGTTAGGAAGTTGACAAGCAAAAGGAAAAATACGATGATCAGTAGAAGAGGGAAGCGGGCCAAATTTTGTAGTGGAGGGGAAACAAATAAGATGGAGATTGGAGAGGGATCTGGAATAGTTAATTACCCGAGAGTGGATGAGGATTATGGGCAACAGTTGCAGGGGGGGTGGATCATAAAAAAAATACACCGGAGAAAGAGAGCAGTTCAAGTACTCGGACGAAGAGGACGAAAGTTTACAAGGCAAGCGCTTGTAATAGTTTATTTAAGAGGATGGAATCTGTTAAGAAGAGAAGCAGTGGAAAATACAGATACTCCATAGAAAACAAAAGGCTTAAGATTTCTCTTGCACGAAAGAATCGACAAGCAAGTCGTTTAATATGTTGTAAATCTTAATGATGCATTTTTATTACTTTGCCTAATACTTGTTGAATTTCACCACAGATTGAAGAACTCCAAAAGGAGGTTGCTTTGTTGACTTCGAAGCTTCAAGAAAAAACTGATAAAGGTAACAAAGATAATGAAGAAGCTGGGGTTAATGAAGCACTAGAGAAGGTTTGTGTACTACCTTTCTGTTTGGTAGAAGAGGAGTCACCAATGAAAAGAGTTAATGTATCAGTAAAAGTGGATGAGGTTCCTAAAACCATTGTTTATGTCTCAAGAAAACATGGGTTCAAAAGGTTAGAAGAATGGTAGAAAAAAACTGATAAAGAAGAAGACACACACGAGGGGGTAGAAGATGGAGGTTAAACGAATGAGGAGAATGATGCATCTGGAGCTTCTGATGGACCGAATGATGTTACGGAGACATCGGCGGATGGGCGGGTAAATGAAAAAACTTTGTATGTTTTGGGAGTTGGCAAATGCAGGCTTGTCGCGGCCACAGATGAGGAAGATATTGGTGGGGGAGCAGTAGGAGGGGATGCTTAGGTGAAAATTGCTATTATACCCATAGAAGAAGAACCGAATGTTGTCGTAGCTAAAACTGCACAAGAGTTTGAAGAACAAGCTGAGCAGCATGAGCCAACACCCATAGAAGCAGAAGCAAATATTGTCGTAGCCGAAACTGCTCAAGAGTTTCAAGACCAAGCAGTGCAATATGCTATACTGGCAGCAGCACCTGAACCAATACCAATAGAAGCAGAACCTCTTGAGGTCGTAGCTGAAACTGCACAAGAGTTACAGGCAGATATTGTAGAAAAATGGAGTAATAATGAGACTGCGGGAGAACAGAATCGCGCAGAGGCTGCAGTTGATACGGTTTGTGGTGATGTTGATTCAAAAGGCACGGAGGCAGATTTGGCAATTGCAAATGTTGGTGAGCAAACAAGTGGGTGTTGGATGGAGAGGTCGAGTTGACGGAAGCTGAAGAAATGACCTTCGGGTTGGGGAAGTCTGGGGCAGGGTCTGTTAGAAAGTTGACAAGCAAAAGGAAAAATACGATGATAAGTAGAAGAGGGAAGCGGGCCAAATTTTGTAGTGGAGGGGAAACAAATAAGATGGAGATTGGAGAGGGATCTGGAATAGTTAATTACCCGAGAGTGGATGAGGATTATGGGCAACAGTTGCAGGGGGGATGGATCATAAAAAAAATTCACCGGAGAAAGAGAGCAGTTCAAGTACTCGGACGAAGAGGATGAAAGTTTACAAGGCAAGCACTTGTAATAGTTTATTTAAGAGGATGGAATCTGTTAAGAAGAGAAGCAGTGGAAAATACAGATACTCCATAGAAAACAAAAGGCTTAAGATTTCTCTTGCACGAAAGAATCGACAAGCAAGTCGTTTAATATGTTGTAAATCTTAATGATGCATTTTTATTACTTTGCCTAATACTTGTTGAATTTCACCACAGATTGAAGAACTCCAAAAGGAGGTTGCTTTGTTGACTTCGAAGCTTCAAGAAAAAGCTGATAAAGGTAACAAAGATAATGAAGAAGCTGGGGTTAATGAAGCACTAGAGAAGGTTTGTGTACTACCTTTCTGTTCGGTAGAAGAGGAGTCACCAGTGAAAAGAGTTAATGTATCAGTAAAAGTGGATGAGGTTCCTAAAACCATTGTTTATGTCTCAAGAAAACATGGGTTCAAAAGGTTAGAAGAATGGTAGAAAAAAACTGATAAAGAAGAAGACACACACGAGGGGGTAGAAGATGGAGGTGAAACGAATGAGGAGAATGATGCATCTGGAGCTTCTGATGGACCGAATGATGTTACGGAGACATCGGCGGATGGGCGGGTAAATGAAAAAACTTTGTATGTTTTGGGAGTTGGCAAATGCAGGCTTGTCGTGGCCACAGATGAGGAAGATATTGGTGGGGGAGCAGTAGGAGGGGATGCTTAGGTGAAAATTGCTATTATACCCATAGAAGAAGAACCGAATGTTGTCGTAGCTAAAACTGCACAAGAGTTTGAAGAACAAGCTGAGCAGCATGAGCCAACACCCATAGAAGCAGAAGCAAATATTGTCGTAGCCGAAACTGCTCAAGAGTTTCAAGACCAAGCAGTGCAATATGCTATACTGGCAGCAACACCTGAACCAATACCAATAGAAGCAGAACCTCTTGAGGTCGTAGCTGAAACTGCACAAGAGTTACAGGCAGATATTGTAGAAAAATGGAGTAATAATGAGACTGCGGGAGAACAGAATCGCGCAGAGGCTGCAGTTGATACGGTTTGTGGTGATGTTGATTCAAAAGGCACGGAGGCAGATTTGGCAATTGCAAATGTTGGTGAGCAAACAAGTGGGACTGAAATGAATAGAACTGGGCCACATGAAACTCCCCGTAGCGTACCCAAGGCCATGGGGCAAGGACATGAAGATGTAAGTGGATCTTAAATTATTAAGATTCAACTTCTTATAGTTATGTTAAAGTTGATTTGTTTTTAATTTGGCCACGTTATTGTTTTTCAAACTTCGGATTTAAATAGGGGATTTTAACGTTTGTTTAATACAATAGAGAATGTTTTTAAATTTTCAAGTTCAGCAAATATTATGTTATAGATATTATGTGATTAGGGTTGCAGATTCAAAACTTGACATCTTCTTAACTCGCAGTAAGCAAACAGAATGTTATACCATATATCCTTTGTATATCGCGTCATATTATAAGATCATAACCTCAGTTGAAACCAAGCAGTCAAAGTAATATTTACTGTCTAAAGCAACCCCTGGGGCTTCAAAGTCGCGCAAGTGAAAGATGTAATGTATAACTCGCGTTGGTGGAGCAAAATTTTATGAGTTCACTGCAATGTATCTAGCGTCATATATCATATATGAAGGGTATCAATCGCGTGGTGTGGATCATGATTGGGTAATTTCTATTTGCCTGATTCGCGTAATGTGAAAGTTTATTACTTCGTAGCATCGATACTTACCTCGCGCATCTTGATACTTAACTCGTGCATCATGATAGTGTACCAAGACTAATGTTTTATTCGTATCACGCGATGTGACCCATCATATGTTGGGTAACTCGTGTGGTAAGCCTATAAACATGTACCGTTGGTGACACTTCTCCAGGTATGTCATGTGAAAAAAAGAAGGTTATAAAAAGGAATAGTTTCATGTGGAAGAATTATTACTAAAAACCCAAAGCTGAAACAGACGTGGAATTGGGAGCTGCTATAAAATCAACAAATGAGTCGCAAACGAAGTTGGAAGTGCAACGCAAAGAAAAGGTGGAAGTACTAACACAGCCTGAGATAAGAGAACAACTACAACCAGCAGTGGAAGTGGAAGCAGATTGTTTTGATCTTCCAAACCTGATGATGCATTCCTATTGTATACACAATCATTTTTTGACGAAGTTGATAAGGCGGCGGCTATACACTCGAGTAGAGGAAAGTTGGGTGGCATTAGTGCGTTGAAAAGTCTGTTACGAGATGCACCTACAATGGTAAGTTCTAAACTATGCTAACAGTTATATACTGAGTTCTAACTTGGTGATGGTTATTTAACCAGATTTATGTCGTTTTACAGTTAGTAGATAATATAAATCCAAATTGGGATTTACTTACACAGTCGCAACAGGCGGGAACAATTGAACAAGCTTGGGAAACAGAAACAGCAACTACGAAGTTAATAGACGTTAGTCAATACCGCAAGGTCGTTCGAATACAAGAAAACAAAGATCAACTAGACTCTGAAGTATGGTATTTTCCAGAACAAGAATTTACATACCGGCTAAGTGTTAGTGTCACAGAGCTAATGGTCGTAGCATACGAAGGGGAGCTAGATTTCAAGGTAACGTTTTGAAACTTGATATAACATAAATAATTGACAACTACTCTAGATATAGCTATGTTTTTTACGTGCTATAGATCATCGATGCCTGGATATATAAGCTGTTTCAAGAATCAAACTAGACTGTACCTTTGAAAGGGCTCGATGACGAGTACGACTTCAGATGTAAAGGTATTCAGATTTTAGGTGTCGCAACAATTAGTATCTAATTAATAAATATGAATTTAAAGTGAACAAGAAGTTTGATATTGTTATAGTGTACATTGGTTCTATTACAGACATTACTAGCCAAAAAATTAGATGTTACAAACGTTATTGACACAGTATTTAAAAACACGAAAGACACGTTTATCGCATTCATTCCAGTATGCACCATAAATGAAAAAGGTATTAACCACTAGATGTTTTTGGTAATAGACATGGAGAATGGTTTGGCCAAAAACTACAATCCCCTGGCCCCTCTTAGCAAATTCACTCCAGACGACACCCGGAAAACGGGCGACGGCTTGGTAAGTAGTATCAAACCTTATAGTATGACGATGTATGTTCATTGTTTGCAGTTTACTTATCCATTACGCGTGATGATGAATAGCACCGTAATGGGCATTGCATACGTCTCGCGTCTGTGTGTGTGTGAATCACGTGTAAAGGGATGGAACTCGCGTCATACTGTAAAGTGATTCGCAGCATTACGAGTACACATTTAACTTCAAAAATATAAACTAACATTTTTCTTATTTGACAAGCTGAACTATTGTATGAAGAAGAGATACATACAACGTGTGAAGAATGGATACAAAGTTAGAGCAGTTAGAGAAATTCCACAGCAAGATAATAATTCACTTGACTGTGGAGTGTTCGTTTGTCAGTATGTGAAAGACATTATCCAGCATGGGTTTGTAGGAAAGAAATATAGCAAGTGTATGCCCGCTAAAGCACACGCAGAAATATTCAACCACTTCCTGAATGATAAGAACACTAATTTAAGCGCCTCTGATGTCTAGCACTGTGTTTTGTACGTAAATCGCGCCAGAGATGTTTAGTATGTTTAGTAGGACTGTATGTTGGACGTGAATCGCGCATGCTATGTTTTGTTTGACTCGCGAGAGAGTTTATGTTTAACATGCGTTGTATGTTAGTTAAAACTTTTTGTATGTTGTATGTATCTCACGACAAACTTCTGAATTAACTAACACTTTATGGATTGTGTGTTGCGCGAGACAGTTGTAAGCAAAGTAGCACTGTATGTTGGATGTAACTCGCGCCATTGAAAAAATAAACTAGCACTCTGAGTTGGTCGCGACTCGCGACACAGATATAAGTAGAGTAGCACCGTATGTTGCATGCGATTCGCGCAACAGTTTCTGTGGTGCAACACTCGCGTGCGAGATACTATGTGAATGATTGTCTCACTATCATGCGGGTTACGGCTGTAACACAACAAAGCTGAATGTTTTATGGCGCGATTTAGGAAATCTAGTACAGTAGTTAGTATGCGTGATGAACTGTATATTAAACTCTCGCCAAAAATGATTTGGTCATTGATATTGTCCCGCCAAACACTAACCTACAAAATATTACCCGCCTATTTACCCACCTATTATTTCTCCCTTATATATACAACCAAAAAACTACATATAATATACACTTAAATAATTAAAACACTCCAAATAGGAAATAAGTATGAGTTGGTGCGTCGATGAAGACCAACACTTGCTTCAAGCCGTGAAGTACGTGAAGAGAACAAGCTCGGATGAAGCGGTCGACGTTTTTTTCGATCAAGTGTTATGCAGGATGTACTTTGACTATGGGAGGCTTAGATTTGTCGGCCCCCACGTTCGCACACGATAAAGCGTCGCTGCGAGGTACAACGAACTAAAATCTGAACCCTTGTTACGTGTTTCTAATCTTTGTCTAGATTTGCGCTTCTAAGGCAGCAAACTTATGGGAGTGGGAAGATAATGATTGGATATCAGGAGATATGATTGTGTACCTAAAGGAATCGATCGCACAAAGAGAAGATACCATTGTTAATTGTTCACCGGTTAGATGATAACCGTCGTTTTATAATTAATGTTTATTTTTCTGACGACGTCAAAACTGTAACTTTATTCCAAAAGCAAAGTAGTCTTTAAATTGGATGTAATGGACTAAGTTTGGTAATGTTATGAATGTATGACTTTTTGGTTACTGTAATTTTCAACAAATGGTTACAATTCGTGATTCACTTAATGTTTATCAGTCGTAAGGGAAGACGTGTTGCTGGTCATATTACGCTTTCATCTAGCGTCATAGTTAGGCCTAATCTAGCGTCATATTATGCCATACAATGGTTACATCTAGCGTCATAGTACGTGCACATCTAGCGTCATAATACGTGCACATCTAGCGTAATAATACAGGCTAATGTAGCGTCTTATTTATAGTTATATCTAGCGTTATAATACGTGGACATCCAGTGTCAAGAAACGTGCACATCTAACGTCGTATGTTTTGTTAATCTAGCGTCATATCACGTGCATATCTCGCGTCCTAAGACGTGCCCATTTATCATCATTTAATTTGTTAAGCCAACGTAATGTGTCATAGTGGATTATCATCTATCTAGCATCTTATGAACCTAATCTCTCGCGTTGTATGATATGTACTATAGCGTCACATCTAGCGTCATAAGGCATGCACATGTCACGTCATATGATATGGTAATCTAGCGTCATATGTCATGTCAATTAGCACATATCTAGCGTGATCTGAACTTAACGTCTCGCGTTATATGCATCCATCTCGCACGAGTTGTTTTATTTGGCATATATGGAGCGTTGTACAAGTTGAATGAACTGACCATGGTGCGTGCTATTTCATGGGTAATGGACACATTTTCGAATATTTAATTTAACTTCAAAAATCGATAAAGTAACATTATTCATCCAACATAGTTCAAATTTTAACCTGTTTATAATGCACGTCACTATGTATTATTTAGTTAATCGTAATAAAAATTGAAAAGTTAATAATTAGAATTAATCAATAAGAGGAGAGATGTATAATACGTGGGTTGTAATACGCGTTGGTAGTCGTGATTCAAATTTAAATCGCGTCATAATTAATGGCTAGTGAAAAGACAATGGGATGTCTTTTCACTAATTGCATTAGGTTTATTAATGAAGGATGTGACTAGGGCAGATAATCACTCATTTCATGTACATTAAATGCTCACTAGGGTACGCGTTGTATTAGGAATTATATAAATAGGCGTCTCGCATTTGCTTGCATGTTATCAATCAGACTATTGAAATTCTTAAAACTGTTTATATTCCATAGCAAAGCAAAAAATCGACGATGAGCGGTTCAGACGACTCCTACAGGAATCACGGTTCTCAAGGTACATTTTCCGACGTGAGTTCTCGGCACTCGGAATACAACTACAAGCGGGAGACTACCACCGAGTACTCTTCCGACGTTGAGTCGAATCCTTTCGCTCCATCTCTTTCCTCGACGACTCAGTACGACTCTGAGTACTCCCTGTCATGGCCGGACGAGGATTCCGACATGTACTGGTATCCTAAACAACGAAGGATGCTGAAGAACAAGAAGCCGAAGAGGGGCAGGAGGAAGATAACTCCTAGAAAGTCTTCGAATGACTCATCCGATGATTCTTACTGGGGGGAGGAAACCAAAGACGAGGATGAAGATGAGGAGGATGAAGAGACAGACGAGGACTTGGAGGATGAGGAGGACACATCTGAGGAGGGTAACTCTTCAGATTATTAGAATATGTTTGTGTTAGGGTAACTCTTCAGTTGTTTTTTGTGCTTCGAATTGTAAACCTTTTTGTATTTGGATGTTTTTTTATTAGGGTTTAGTATCTGGGCATGGGTAGGCCCTTTGTTATCCATATGTATTTCACTTGTCTTTATTATTTCCTATTGCAATGTTAAAATTACCAATGAATCTGAGTCTCTGTTTCGATAGTTTGATGGTGCATTTGACACCCTCCATTTGAAAAACGTAAGATAGTAGATATGGATAGTAAAATTATTCGTCACGCGTTGTAAATCCTACATGATTCGCGCTGAATTAGCGTAAGAAACTACTACACGTATAGCGTAAGGAACAATGACGTCTCGCGTTAGTTAGCCCCACTTCAACTTGTCTATCATATAAGATGAAAGCTTGTATGACATTAAAGGGTATCAACTGAAAGAGTTTTGGGAAATACCATATTCACATCTAGCGTCTTATAATAGTCACGTCTAGTGTAGTGCACGTAATTGGATCATGGCTTGCAAAACGTCGACATGTCTACCGTCATATACGACTAATATCTCGTGTATCATGTGAAAATGCAACGTGACTATCGTCTTATATTAGCCACGTATAGCGTTAGGGCACAATAACGTCCCGCGTAATATACGCAAACTTTAACTAGTCTACAATCTTAGATGAAATCTTTTATGACAGTAAAGGGTATCAACTGAAAGAGTTTTGGCGAATACCATATACACATCTAGCGTCGTATAATATCTAAGTCTAGCATAGTGAACGGTATTCGAGCATGCTTTGCAACAAGTTATCATGTCTAGCGTCATATCTCAATAATATCTCGCGCTACCAGGGAAATGGCAACGTGACTAGTATCATCATCACATAATAACTCGTGCGCTGTATTACAGTAGCACCTCATCTAGCGTGGTATTATGCAAACATATCGTGTTACATCAAAAACTTATAGTCGCCTAGCGTTACATTACACTAACGTCTCGCGTGCTTCAACCAAACTACAAGTAATACACGATAACAAATGCAAACTTATATGCCATTAAAGGTTATCAACTGAAAAAGTTTGGGAAAATACCATGAGAAACATACATAACAAGTGCAATCAAGTAAATACATACTAAATAATAAATATGTAAACAAAATAAGCTTTCGATGGGAATCTCATACTGTCATATGATATGTCCTTCGGTTGTGTCCAAATTTAAAGCAACGGCCACAGCGCAAGTGGGTAGATGATACTTCTCCTCTAGATGGAATCCTCTTCTTCATTGGCGTTCCAGCTCGTCTTTTTACGTTATGAGGTAGAACAACAGGTCCTTCGAATTCGTTAGATGACGAACTTTCACCATAGTCGGTTATTGCAGGTATGTTAAACAAATAGGTGGATCTATAATTAGTTACAGTGTAGAATGGTTCTACCAACGTCATAGGATCTTTGTTCACGGATGTTATTGCAGCCAATGAGTTAGCACATGGAAAACACTCTTGCTCCCATGAACCACACGAACACTTAAAATCAAGTATGTTGACAAACATAACTGGTTCAGAATAAACTTCGAATGAACCTGCAGAAGACTTAGATACCACCCAGGTTCGACCCATTTGAACATTCTCCTTAAACCGCTTCTCTAATTCGGGGCACAAATAATTGTTCCAAGTTAGCCCTTCTGAATAACGTCTAGAAATCGAGTCATTAGCATAACTCTAATCTTGTCTATCATTTCAACAATCGGTAGATTGCAAAACTTTTTAATCTGATTGTAAAAGGATTCGGCAGCAGATGATGCTATCGCCCCGTAACGTTTGCCAATGACGAATGGCTAGGCGTACTTATCGGGAGGCAAATTCTCGATGAAAGCCTTAACATTTTAACCAGCTCCACTTAAAAACTTGGAGAGTCTTTGATTAAAAAGTTCAACAGTTGGAGCGTCAGCACAACTTTTGAATCGCTTCAACATTTTCTTCTCAAACTCGCGGTTGGTGTTTACAGGAGCTGACTTCAAATTATTAACCAAATGATATATACAGTAAGCATGAAAGCAGGTTGGGTAAACAATGGAAACAACATTAATAATACCAGAATGTCTGTCGGAAATAAAAGTGATTTGACGGTTTAACAAATGAGGTTTTAGACATTCCATAAACCACATCCAGTTATCAGAATCTTCACCACCAAAAATACCAAAAAAAACTGGAAAAATGCCTGCAATATGAAAATAGGTTTATGGAGTCTATAATATAAGGATATATGAATTGATGAAGGCGCGATTGATATGATGCATCTACTATCTCGCGTGAAGTTTCGTATAATAAATAACGTATCTAGCGTTATATGTGCAACGTGACTAGCGTCGTCATCCAATACCTATCTCGCGTGGCATGCTTAATAAATATATGATGTATCGCGCTGTGTGTACCTTTACTCAAACTAAGCATCGCGCGATTTCTTAGGATGGTAAAGTCGGCACATCGGAAATCGATAACATTAGATGAGGTTATATCACGTTATATGTGCGCTACTAAACGAGATTCTGAAATACGAATTACTCTATCTTATTACCACACATATAGATCTACATTTAAAATAAGGTCAGAAACACACCGTTATTGCCGTCCTTGGCCACTGCAGACAGCAAGACACCACCATGCTTGCCGTTTAAATGGGTACCGTCCACGTACAGCAATGGTCGACATGAGTGAAATCCTTGAATGCATGATCCGAAATCCACAAAACACCTCCTGAAGACATTCCCAAAACCAACCTCCATATGACAATCGGTAGTAATATCTCTACTTTTTAATCTTCTAAAATATGCATTAAGCAACCTAAACGAAGTAATACTGTCTTCAAAAACTTCCCTCCTTGCCTTCTCTAACGCATTCCACGATAAACGGTAGGAAATATCTAAACCATAGTCTTGTTTGACAGAAGATTGAATAGTTTTTGCTGTTAAAGAATGACTTGTCCTAATTGATTCATGTATTTCATCCGCGATTAAATCGGACGTCAAATGCCTACTTTTTTTCTTAGAAAATACCGGGCTACATGAATGGGTCTTGGCAAAGCGCTTGATCATCATGAAACCAGTGCTGGAATCTATTGATGCATACAATCGCCATTTGCAACCTGACTTTTTGTTGACACGGTAAGTCGTGATCTTAGTAGATGTATTATGCATATACTTGAAAGCAAAACCTAACTCTAAAGGATATCGGCATAAAGATAACCTTAAACCGGAGGCACCATCAGCGAATGTCTGACCAACTCCTGTTATAGCATCAACCCAACCCGTAGTGGCAAGATGTCTTTTTTTATGCTGGGAACCGATTAAACCATTACTACTCTCCCCGCTTAGTAAATGATCATCACAAGGTTCTACAAAGCTTACGGTAGGCTGTTTACCAATGTCAGGCGCATCTGTTTCAACTACTCGTTGTTCTATAAAGAAGCTAACGCTTTTCAGACGCTCCACATCGAGATAAACAGTTAAACCAATGAAATCAGTCTCGTTAGTAAACAAGTAGTAATTTTCACCGCCACAGGAGTAGGAAATAGTGTAGCAACCCTTAACCAGATCATCCCATCTACCTTTAATATATTTTTCAAGAGATTCAAAGTTTTCAAACGCGCTAAAAGGAACGATTGAGGTATGCTTCAAATATTTAAAAATACAAAATATTTGCTTAGACATCTAGGAGGCTGTAAATGATAAACAGAATTAGGCTAGGTGAGGGTGCTGCCCTAAATCGCGTGAGTCCAAGCGTGACTTGGGATGTTAACTGATAGGGTGACTCGCGCTGCCGTGTCTACTATCTCGCGCAAGACACCGGGATGGGAATCGCGTTAGATAACAATGAATAATATAATACGTTATTTTAGTACGCGATATCTACTTGCCTTCTATATGACTCGCGTGGTAAATCACCAGTTTGAGCCGCGCGAAACGTCCAATACTAAATTAGCTCCTCTAGTGGCAAACCTATATCGCGTCATTATTAAATTCAAGTTAAAAAAAAACCTCGCGCGAGTTGTAGGTTGCTGTAGGCTACAACTCGCGAACAGTACTACAACAGATACAACGCGCGAGATAGAGTTTAAAGGCAGACGCAACAGTAAACTACAGCTATCGTCTTCACCAACACACAAGGTAAGATATAAACGCCATTAAAGAACCTGTAACAAATCTGGACTATGAAAAAACTTTAAAAAAACTGGTTTCCACAAGGTCTAAACATAAACAAGACTTTAATGTAAACAGAGTAAACTTGAAATCTTTGAAAACAAAAAAAACAAGAAACTAACAAAAAATCAGGAACTAACAAAAGTTGGAAAAAAAACACACCTTCTACTCGTGAAAAAAATAACAAAAATTGATAGAAGCTTACCTCTTTTCTGATTTCGAAAATCAGTTTAAACAACCAGATTGATTGAAAATGGTTTCTTCTAGAAAAAGGTAAGGTTCATTACAACTTTCAAAATAGCAGAGTAGGTTATACTATTGAAAATTAAAAATTTGAATTATAGTTCGAAAATAATCGGACACATTTGAGAGTATTTTAGGAAGGTAAATATTAGCCGGGCATTAAAAAGGAATTAGTTTGGTGAGATGAATATTTAGTACGCATAGAAAATAGTTGGGGTACAAAATGATAATAAGTTTGGTGAGAAGGTATTTAGTGTGACATTTCCCTTTAGATATAGATTCGACATAATTCATTTTTAACCAAGTAATTTGAAATTTTGATGAGTTCAGGATGCCTCAGTTCTTAGAGTGGGAACATAGTGGTGCACTTTACAAGCCACCTACTTGCTAAGGCCGCATCATAAAGTCAGAATTGATTATTAGCAGCCTATTATTGCTGATATTATCGGTGCCATTCACTAGAAGGCCTCTTTTTATTGTAATTGAGAGTGATACGAGTGAAGCATTCAAGAGGATAAGTGGAACTGAGAAAGGAGAACCAGATGCTCTTGTTTGCGATGATTCCTCCACTATCCCCAATGGTAGTTGATTCACCCTATTTACAGCTCTCTTGCACGCTTTTTGTTTGCTAGTTGGAGAATCAGGCCGTGACATAGAAATGGACACATGTAACAAGGTTGAGGGAACCTTCTCTTGAGATTCTTATTTTGGCAAGCTGTA
The DNA here is from genome assembly GCA_036936605.1 of Limnanthes douglasii subsp. nivea. Classification (NCBI taxonomy): domain Eukaryota; kingdom Viridiplantae; phylum Streptophyta; class Magnoliopsida; order Brassicales; family Limnanthaceae; genus Limnanthes; species Limnanthes douglasii. The sequence continues at coordinate 34,983,191 of JAUPFV010000001.1, forward strand.
TTGGCATTACACACAGGAAACTTTAACGAGAGATAATTTCAACCCGAATGTTTGCCTCCTCTGTCGTCGTCTGTTCTACCTACAGCTGCTGCAGCTCGAATTGCAGCTCTACAAATAGCAAACACATTTGGTGTAGCCACAATGTTCAATATACAGGAAGATATTTGGAATTCGGATTATAGAAGCAACCACATGGAAACAATTTTACATACAGTACTATATTTGGTTCAATATACAGGAAGATACTTTGAACTCTTCCAGAAAATAAAGAAAACAATCACAATAAATTAAAAAATAAGACACATGACTTCATTCACAGCATCCAGAAACCCATAAACCTCTCCCATACATGCTCGATCCCTTCCTCTTTCTTTGATACACTGCAGAGTCATCTCTATTATTGTTTCACTACAGTTTTTTAAAATAGAACTCTCTCTCGCTTTTCTAAAATAGAACTCTCTCTCCCGCTTTTCTGCAAATGATTTTCTATCGCAGATTTTGGGCAAGTTAGAGTTCTTTAAAGAGGAAACTTTTATAAAAGAACTAAGTTTGTAGTCCTCTTCAAGAGGAGGATTCTTATAAAAGCACTCAGTTTGTATTAGCTTACTCTTTAAGCTGAAGAGATTCTTTATTGGACAATGAAAAACACTAGTTTGCTTATGACAACTTATCTTATCAAAAGAAAAAAGAAAAACATGAGAGAATAAATGCTCTCTCTTGTCAAAATATAGTTTTATTCTTATAAAAAAAGAATAAAAATAAAAACATGAGAGAAAAAAGTAACAAGTATTGTAAACATTGTTTAGTGAATCAACATAAAGGATTTGCTTTGATAGCTACCTCAAGTTCAATAGCCCAGAGAGTTCAATAGCCCAGAAAGTGTAACACCTTCGGCCGTTTCTTTCTTCGTCCCTCCTTACTAGTCTCCTTTGGCAACATGATATTGTTGTTGGAGCAGTGGCCTGACATAATTTGTTAAATAACAGCGAATTAGGAACCTCGAGCAACATGAAATTTCTAATAGCTTGACATGCCGGCCACGATAGAATTCATATAAGAAAGGCACAAACAAAATGTGGTTATATAAAGTGGCATCAACCAGCAATATATTTCCATCCTATTCATTCTCACAACATAAAACCTCCGGCAATAACAGCGGGAAAGTTGGTCATAAGTTGATGCATATCACAAGCTTATATTTAAAATATTAAAAACAAGAGGGCGTTACCTTTTGCTTTAAGAAAACTATATCAGCATTGATAACACCAAAAAAGGTATCCATCTCCCTCCAAAATGCGCTCGATTAAAATTAATCAAAACAGAATTCAGGTTTTAGCACTTTAAATGAGCCACAAAAGCACTGTTTTATACCGGAATTGATAACAGCAGTTACAGCAGCTAATAGCTCCTCATGTCCGTCATCTAAGAGATTGAAAATAAGTGAATAAGGTCCCATAAGAATAAACGCATATGAAAATAAAATTGCTCGCTGAGGTGCAATTAACATGAAAACCTATTTGTGCACTCGCTGCTGCTGTATGCTTCTGTCGTTTATACGCCTTACGGCCAGAAAGTTTCCTAGTTGGAGGACCACCTACTTTGCTGAGTAAAACAAATATAAAAACCACAGAGATGCAATCAATTTGAAATTTCTAATCAATACTTTTATGATATAAAAGTGATAGAATACAATATCAAACAACTTTGCAAGTCTTTTCACTGTAACACCCCGAATCGGTAAACATCGTCTTTTCACTGCCAACCAATCCGTGAAAAGGAACAAGGGGATACAAGGATCCCGAGTTTAGTAGTTCGGATGGGTTGACAGTGTAAAGCGATGTTTACAGATTGACAAAAACCGAAAATCCTACTTTGCCTTGGCTTGTAAGATTGGTGAGAGCTTCAGCGAGACTAACGGTTTGGGAAATAGCATCTTGATTAAAATGGACGGTTTTCGTGGTGGTAAATGGGTATTGGATTTCTGGAGACTGAGGGAGCTAAAGGGAACTGCGATACTCTATCACTCTCAGCTCTTTAACGATGATTCCTTTCCTTGCGTTGGTTTTAAGCAACTAGATGATTCCTTGCGTTAAAAAAAACCAGCAGCCATTTGGTATTGGGGAATAACCGGAAAGGAAATAACCAGAAAGGGATTTAGCTAAATGCTCTCTATTTACTTGTTATTTCAATATTTGGTTTTCATGAAAACGTTTTACGTGGATTTAGTTGTCATTTTATTTCTATTGTAAAATATTTGGTTGTCTCTTTTGTATAGCATAATGTGTAAGCATAGATTCAGTTGTGACTTACCTTAATATTATGTTGAAGTAAAGATACAAAGTATAAGTGACTACAAATACTTAGTTCTAATAAATCAATAGTTAAATATTGCTTATTACTTAAGCATATAATATATTTTTTTAAAGAATGTGTAAAAGTAGCTTTATTTGTTAATTACCTTTTATTGTAAAAGATTTAGTTGTCTTTTATCTAAAATAATGTTTACATGGGTCAAACTATACATACCCAAAACCCATATATATGTACCAAAAGAACGCCTTTGACCAATGTTTCAATTTTTTGTTACCAAATTTCCCCTCGAGTTTCATTTAATTACAGAACTTCCATTAATGAAGAAAAAACACTAAGTGTATCATAAGTTCACCAAAAACCCAAAACAACCTAATTTATCATTCGCACCCTTAAAAACACTTTGATTTAATAGATCTAACCTCATCTTGCTATAAAATTATGAAGTTCATGAAAATCTTGTTGAATATTCAAACATATTCAAGAACATTTAAATTCTCTTCACAAATATTCAAACTTCTTATAACAAACACACAAGATTAAACACGAGTCAACTGAAATTAGGGATTAGCATAGAGGAGATATTTTCACCGGAGGTGGAGGAGGATCTTCGATCACAGGAGAAGATGGTTCATTCACCGGAACGGTAACGGCGTTTAATATGGTGTTGGTGCATCTTTGCACCATCGGTTCTAGCCCTTAGAGCTGATGGTGCGAAGGTGCACCAGCATCGGTTCACAACCTTACACACGACCAGATATGGTGCCTAGAACCGGTAGTACACGTGGTGTATGATCACCGGTTTTGTGGTCATAAACCACCAGTTTAGAGCCCTTAAACTGGTAGTACATGGCCACAAAAAAATGTCTTCTTAGCGGTCTGAACCCTTATTTTTACATGTTTAAGTTATGTTTAACTCCTCACTACGAGATGTATTTTGGTTTTGGTAAATACTTTGTAGATGTCACTGATCGATCCGCATAAGCTTTTAACACTGACTACACGCATGTATTTTTCACGACTGAGTATTATACGCATGAAGCTTTGGTTAAGTGGGTCAAGAAGACCTAAAAAGATAACGATTCGGTTATCAACATAAAATGATGCGATAAAGTAGAGAGTATAAGGAATCATATGATATTTTTTCAATACGATAGGTCGGGAAAGTATACTCTGGCGATGGTTGGAAAAGATCGTAAAAGAAAATCGACGGTAACAAAAAATATAGGTTGTCCATTCGAGTTCAAGGGCACCATGGTCTTTCTAGATCAATGGTCGGTAGAAGTTATTAATGTGATTCACAACCACGAGAATTTGAAACACTTAGAAGATCATTCATACACAGGTCATTTGAAAAAAGAGGATATGGAATTTGTAGAACGGCCGACCTATATGAGCACATACCATAGAGAATATTAAACAGTGTTAAAAAGTCGCATGAAGATAATTTTTATTCCATGTACACTATTTATAACCCTATGCAGAAAATTTGGGTTTTGAAAAAGGCAGGCATGTCACAGTTGCAGTTTTTGTTGAGAGAGCTTAATATGCATAATTATTATGAATGATATAAGTTTGATGAATACGATGGTTGTATCATTATTATATATTTTTTGCGCATCTAGTTAGTGTTGATATATTATGGATATTTCCAATAATGTTGTTCATGGTAACACCTATAAGATAATAAGATATGGGATGTTGTTTGAGATTGATGGTGTGATATCTACTGATTTGACTTATTATGCTACTTTTGCGTCTATGTCCAAGCAGAAATTAAATAACTTCAAATGGGTATTAGAATGCTTGCAATCATTGATTGTCACTCACGACATTGAAGAACAGTATGTGATTTTGACTAACAAATATTTAGTGTTGATCAACGCCCTAGAAGTAATCTTTTAAAAAATAACGCACATGATATAACACTGGCACATAAACCAAAATGTTCAAGGGAATACAATGAATTATTTCCTTAAGAAAAGAGAACATATGTAGTTTGTGTCTGCTTGGAAAAAGATAGTGTACGCGGGATTAGAAATTAAATGTGATCATGCTAGGATTAAAATGCAGTTTGACTACAAAATATTATCCTTTTGAAATCAAATATATTGAAAAGTCATGGCTTGACAAATATATTGATAACTTTGTGGTTTGAAAAACAAACAAATTCATGCATTTGGGACATGACACGACTAACCAGATGAAGAGAGCTCATTCTAACATGAAGTGTTACCAATGTATGAGCAAACTCAACTTCGAGTTATTTTGTGCGAGGGTGCACTCACTAGTTGAACTAGAACACTGCAAAATTAGATCTTCATTTGAAAAAAGTCGTTATATAGCACAACATAAATTTACAGACAAAGTGTTCGACCAAATCTGAGGTAAGATTTCCAACACAACGTTAGAACTCTTTCTTACAGTACTAGAGAGTGCTAAAGATTGCGATAAATTAAATGAGAGAGATGGGGTGCATCTTAAACTTGATATAACTAATAAAAATTTTACATGTCCGATAATATCTATGCACGGTCTGCCGTGTTGGTACCAAATTTGCGATTGGCTAAACAATAGAAAAGCTGCTCCTTTAGAAGATTTTCACCATCATTGGAAAATGTTAGAAATAATAACATGTACGAACCGAACAAAAATGGAGATTCTCAAAGAAAATTTGGATAGAATTATAACTGATGTTATGGAAACAAGTGACAACAGACGTATAAACACATTTAAAAAAACGGTTTGAAGTTGTTTATCCATAGACATCCTTGTTTTTAAAACCATTGGAGAAGCGTAAACACCGCAGTCGTTCATAAGTGAAACAAAAACTAGTTGTTGATGCATCGTCCACTAAACGAGATAAATGTTATTGGGAACATGTGGAAGCTGCTGATAAAGCCAAGGAAGCTTCAGTGCCAAACCTTTTTAAAACTCTAAAGGTTACCATTCGTAAAGTAGTTACAAGTGTTAATACTATTCATGCATATGTACCTAAAGTACTTCGTACTTCTTCAGTTGCGTCACTTTCTAACAATAGCGTACATAAATCTGTTGTGGGTGCTCAACAACTGATTAACAATCCAAAATGATACTTGCAGTGGTTTCCCCATTGGTGCACATGAGGTCAGACTGATGCAGCTTCCCATTTGCACCATGGGTGCTGAGTAAGGTGCACCATTGGTTTTCACGACTTACCACCCATGGTGCATCATATTTGTAATTTTTTAGGGTTAGTTTTATTCTAGGTTTATTGTTGGTTTAAGTTTAAGTTTACTTATAATTTTTCAGAGTTAGTTTTATTCTAGCTTTATGGTTAGTTTAAGTCTAAGTTTTTGCATAAGTTTTAGTCTTTGGTTTATAGTTGGTTTTATTCTAGTTTGAAGTACAAGTTTTAGGCATATTTTTAGTCTAATTTTTTTTACATAAGTTTAAGTACACATGTTAACCAAATTTTTATACAAGTACAATAAGGTACTACGCGTTGCTAAATTTGGATACGAACTAAGGTACTCCATAATAAAGTACGCACAATAAGGTACTACAAATTTAAATCATTCATCCTCTAATGTGATAAAAACATAAACATTAAGGAAAACATGGATCAATCTCTAAATCTTCTCGGATAGGCATGATGTTCAGAGTTCAAACTACCTTGAGGAATCTATTATCGCTAGTCCGCACATACGGGGTAATAACCTACCAGCTATACTAAGCAAGGTAATCACTATATATGATCATTATTGATCTTCAATGAGTAGCAATGAGAACTGCCAAGTGATCATCGGGAAGTAAGTGTTAAAGCCAATCTAGCCAAACATTCTCATGCCGAGTGTATTAAGAAATATCTCCCTTCTTATAGTTAGGTCTTAGTACAAATGAGGTGATGGTTAATCATGAACCCGTCCATATTAGCGCATCACTCGATTATACATGTATCATTTTGTCGTGCTCATCATACCGGTCCAAGATATCCGCTTAATTGAACTCTCATTTGCTCGTACGCCTCGAACACGATATGTAAAACAAAATAATATAACATTTAATTAGAGGTATATAACCTTCACGCTACGTCCCACATCCTATAATCCATATTCTCTAGACCGTAGAGGTAGTCAGTCTTCACGCTCTTTTGATTGGTATCCGTAAATATAGTGCATCCAAATAAGAACATAAGATACGCTTATGATACCTGGTGGACAGTATCCTAGTCAGTCTGGTCAAGGTAGCGGCCCTTATAAAATATCTCACACAACCATTATATTTTAAACGTGACGCCTCGTGTGGACTCAAGCTCTGCGTGGACCTCCTCCATATGAATTCCAACATACTAGCATACTACCCTAAAGCCTCCTTGTGTGGGGCTGTAACCACATCAAGAGTCCTACCAACTACATGGAGACCTGTAATGCAGTTTACGACATTCAATGTGATGTCATCTCCCTGAAGCTAAAGTAGAAAGTGTTGGTCTATTTATGTTAACGCTCAAAAAATACCCAATCTAATACAAAATTAGTAAAGTACTGAGGCGTGTGAGCAATGAGTGGTCTGAAGGGAGTACGAGCTAAATGGCGTGCTACCTCTAGATATACGCTCAAGTCCCACATACATAGTATATTATAATGTGCATGTATGCTAGAGCACTACGTAGTTGTAAATAAAACAGTAAGTAACAAACTAGACAAAATTAAACTTAAATTTTGATAACTATAATAACGTAATACTTACTTGATTGACGAAGACGTTAAACGTCTCGTGCTCATTGTAGTCCGGAAAGAGCGATATTTTTTTGAATCTCAAAAAATAAAAATAACTTTCTATACTCCTCAATATGGATGGCATCAACCGCCTCCCCATCTGATACATCATGCTCAGAGTCACCAGTAGTATCTATCATAACGCTAGCAGATGGTGGTGGTGCTGATGTATATGCCTGGGGCAGTAAACGGCTAGCATCACGTTTAGATGATCCACTAGCACTTGGAACAACTATTTTCTTAACTATTTTTGTATTCCTATGGCCTTTATGAATGTGATGTCATGACTTCTCGTTGTGCTCCTCTAGCTCCTCCTCTGTTGACGTTTTGGCCATGTTGTTTTTCGCGACCGTCTTTTCTTCAGAAAATTTTACAATAATGATATTTTTACCATAGTGAATCGCCGTGGATCATAAATACAAAAAATATAAGGTTCTTCACAAAAATATATAAATAATTAACACTTAAAAAATTTATTACTACTATAACATAGATAAAAACTTGAATATATTTTAAAAAAATGGAACGTTAGTTTGTTTTAAATATAGGTTTTAAAAAAATTGGTTGTACGCTATCAGTGCACCACACCTGCACCCATCGAGTGTCTGAACGCAACTTATCGCCATACCATTTTCCAATTGATTCCGACAAGGAAAATGACCGAAATCATCCTCCAAACACCAAATTTTCCTACCTTAAACCCCTATATTCGAACCTAATTCTTAGACCCTAAATCTAACTCATCAAATTCACTAAAAATCATTCCATTTAAATAAAATCCAATCTAAAACAACCTAAAATGAACCAACAATCAACAACCTAAAGATTGAAAAGTATAAAAAATTACCTCGATTGTGGTGGAAGATGACAAGATTTGTTTTTGTTCACCATGATACAAGATGAGAAAAGATTACGATGGAGGAAGAGGAGGAGCATGCCAAAAATTTATTTCGCTGGTGTTTAGAGAGAGAAAGAGAGTTTTTAGAGGTAAGTGAGAGATAAGTGAGGGTTTGGGAGAAGAGTTCATGAAAATAGAGTGGGTGTGGTTTATTAGAAAAAAAATTCTTAAATAACGCCCAAAGGGTATTTTGGTCCAAAAAAAGATGCAGTTATACGAAATGTGGGTAAACTCAAAACTAGATATACATGGATTGCTTTTGGGTATGTATAGCCTAACTTATGTTTACACATGAACTTAGATATTATCATACGCTAACAATATCTCTTTTAACATAAAAATTCATCGAAATATGCTATAAACTATTTGAGATTAACTAATTTAATTTGTTTTAAAAAAATCGAAGGTTTTAGATTAATTTTGTAGTTATCAATTTTACGATATCGGCTTCGTTTTTTAAAAGATCATTTATGGTATAATATATTTAGATATTAGTTTCAAATAACTATATATATATATATGATTAAAGATTTAATTTTTATATTAAACTATTCGGCTGCTATTGTCTAAATATGAGCATTTAGTCCTTACAACAAACGTTTAACCGATATCTATGATTAAATATCTAATTTTCATGTCAAATTATTTAATTTTCATTGTCAAAACATAATTATTTAGTTATTCGAGTAACATTTTAGTTGTTGTAAACTTATACATAAATGTTTTGTTTGTTTATCTTCAATCCTAAATTCATCAACTTGCGATCCCAAGATCTTTTATTTTTTCCTAACAACCGTAGAGTTATCTTTGATCCCAAAATATTCAACCTGTGATCCCAAATTCCTCAAACCTAAGTTCATTAAAAACAAAATTAAATACCCAAGAACAACTTGTGATCCTTAAGCCCAAACCCTAACACCGAAATTGTAACTTCTTGAATTTGTAATCCTTATACACATTCCTTTCTCAATAAATAGAACATCCAATAAAAATGTATTTTATTAAATTTATCACAAGTCAAATCGATTGTGGTTTTATGATTAAGGATTACCTGGTATTACTCATACTACTTGGATTAACCAGAATTTTGGTAGATGATTCATTTATTGTAGCAATTATGAGGTAATTTAAGATGTTTCTTTGATATATTTAGCATTTTTATCTAGATATATATTATTCAGCTTGGTGTTAATCTTTGAATTTATTTTAGTAGTATTTTTGTTTGGGTAAAGATAATTTCGATTTGATGTTAATGTTAAATTGTTTAAAATATTTTTATCCTTTTACAAATATTATTAATGTTATCTTTATATTAGGTGGATTGATATCTAAATTAACGATTAAATATATGATTGATAAAATTTTAAAGATATGTGCAAGATTGGAATTGGAGGTCGCATAAAAATCATGATTATTGTAGTTTTTGGTATTCGTTTAGGTCAATTTATTACATTTTTATTTCTATTTTGTTAATATATGAGGTTATGGATAGTTTTTACTATAATATGTAATCTTATAGTCTAATTTGTGATGACTATATTTAATTAATGAAAGATATGTTTCTTGTAATTGATTGTGGATAAAAAAAATGAAAGAATATTTGTATAGCATTTTATATTTCATTATTTGTGGCATGAAAATATTGTGCATTTGATTTTTTTTAGTTTTTTTTTTAATTAAACATGTTTAATTTTGCAATTGAAATATGTTTTATATTTCTTTTTTTATATTTGAATATATGCACAACGCATTATATTTAGTTTTGTTTAAAAAAAATTATATTTTGTAATTATGGGTTTATTTTATTTTGTATATCTGTGGCTTGATGTATGATTGTTTGAAAACAAGTATTGATCAGACAAATCATTAGTCCATAACAAAAACCAATACAAAGATCATAAAAGCCATTATAAGTATAAAAACGTTTAAGGTACAACAAACTTTGTTTTGGAGCACTAATATTAACCATGGTGTTACAATTACATGCAAATGATGATTGAGATCCTCACATTGCAACAACACAACTACATGAGTTCTCAACACATGATAAGATGTTATTCTCGAACTAGCATTAAATCATGTACTACCACATAATGGAACTACTAAAAATTATAGTGCAATCGCGATAATTGCTTGTACTATTTTATTATCACTATATAACTTGTTTTCTAGAAGGTACTCTTCTTACTTTTTTCGAATCATCGTATATATCTTTAAATTGCTGCATATTTCTAATTATTATATAATAGTTTTGTTGAGAATGACTCGAATAGTCCCGAAGCTTTAAGGATTGGCATATAAGAGTTCTCTATATGTTCATGTTGATTCGTGTAATCATAATGTACTCTGTGTTCACAATAATTCTTCTGTTCACGATGATTATTTTATTATTTCTTAATAGTCGAGCTATTGGTCCCATTAGGTCCAATAACTGGAAAATCATTATATGTTGTTCATTTAATCCTATATAAATATACTCGTAAGGCTATATAAAACATATCAATCAAATTTGTAAATTATTTATATCATAGTGTAACAGTCTATTATGGTAGCACCCATGAATGTAAACAATATTGTCAAACCATATTAAATCGTGTGTTACTTTGTTTTGATTTTCTTTATAATTTTGTGTGTATGAGTGTTTTGTGATAGTAACTGCATATTAATTTAGAACAAATTGGTGTTATGGCGTAGGTTGTTGGAATAAAATCAATGAACTTAATAACCATAAAAAGTTATGGTTGACAATCCATATAGTGTAGGTTGTTACAATAGGTTGCTGACCGTCACGTTTATGATTGACAAGCCCGCACGTGTACGATGACACATATTCGTTACGCCTGATCATTATAGTTAACTATAGTGAGCTTTAAAGGAGACACACGACTGAGATTATCATGAAACTAAAAATCAATGGACTTAATGACCATTGAAGGTGGTCCACGTCCAACAAAGAGTAAACCAATGACTAATATAATTGGTACAATCATTTAATGGAAAAAATAAAATATAATAACGATTATATAAATAGATCCTCGATCAATGAAAAATGTATCTTTTCTTCTTGGTAAAATAAAGTTACCATTTTGGAATTTGTGAATATTTTACTTCAACTGAAGAAATAGCTCTAGACAATGTTTTCAAGTTAGTGTCTCAAAAAACCTCATTCTAAAACTTTAACAAAAAACTGTTTATAGGTATGTGTGTATTATATGGGTGTCATCTATTTCCATTTATTCCCGTTACTGAGATTATGAAAGCTTATTCCTTGGTAGTTAAGTATCAGAGTTTGGATCATATTCTATCAGTTTTGAAGTTTGAAAATAGCAAACACATGCCTAAAGATTAACTCAAGTCTTCTAAAGAAACAATTTTTTTTCTAGCATGCTCGAGTATATGCTTCTGAAACAAAAAATCTAAAACACACAATACATCTCCCATCAAATCTTACTCCTTGGTAGTTAAGTATCGTAGTTTGGATTGTATTCTATCAGTTTTGAAGTTTGATAAGAGTAAACACATGCATACAGATTAATTCAGGTCTTTTAAGGCTCGAGTATACGATTCCAAAACAAAGAAGCCAAAGCACATAATACCTCTCCCATAAAAGCTCTGGATTCATTCAAATGAAACACCTGAAATGAGATTATATTATGCAATAGTGAATTATAGAGTGTTGGATGTTTCTCATTAAGTAGGGAAATTCAATTAACCCGTGAAATGTCGAAACAAAAGTTGAGGCATTGAATGAAGCCATTTTCATGGGTGATGGAGCGAATCAAATACAGAACTAGAAACATTACCGTGGTAGAGGAATAGACGACTTTAGTGGCTGACTCTTCTTGCAAAAAAACTTAGGATTGCAACTGAACATGCCTATTTCTTGAATTTCTGTCAGATTCTTTGTTCCATTATTGTGTGACATTAGCCTTCGTACTTTCTTTTGACCTCCTCAAAAAAATATGTGAATTAAGTATAATCAAATTGGTTAATAAATAGGTAGAATTAACCTATATAAAACCAAACCTCAACTATATTTGTTAATAAAAATATATACAAAATACTAATAATATTTTTCTTTTCTCGTTTTCTTTATTGCACCATACATTAAGAAATTCAACAGAATATTAATTTAAGACTCATACAATATATAAATTTGTTATATATATATAATTATAGCCAAAATAATATATAGTAATACATTATACACTTAGAGCATGTACAGTCGAAGCGTTAAACCGTACGTTAACTTGATTGTTAGTTAAAACACTAAAACATTCCCTCCAATGAACGTGTTAAAATGTTAGTTAGATGATGTGGAAGAATTTTTTGCTAACTCGTTTGTTAAATTTCCAAAGCAAGTTAGCCCATACATGCTTTGTATTTTAGTGGTTATTTTTCTTTTTTTTCCTCCTCCATTTTCTCTGTTTGTTATTTTATTTTTTAATTATAATCTTTTAATATATACGATTAAAACAGAATTAAATTAGTTAGCTAAAAAATAGTTAAATGATATTTTTGTTACCTACGTGTCACTAGTTATATGTTGTAACGTAGATCGTGGACGTGAATCTGTACAGAATAAAGTGTGATTAGCCAAATAAACATGTACACGTGAATTAATAGTAATGTAATTCACAATTGCGTTGAATTTACCAATACGATTTTCATTGTTTCAATTTTAACTCGGAACTTGAACCTTATTCCTTTTGGTGGAACCTTTAACTTGAACTTTGAGTTAAAAATTATCTAATAATTTCGACTAGTTAATTCATCTCTTTTTGCAATTCCGATAAAATATTAATCTTAGTTTTGTAATAGTAATAATTACGGAATGGATGATTCGCATACATCGATTTAACTTTTTTATTTTCAAGTTAAAATATTAACGTAAGAATAAACTGATTTTAAATTATACAAATTGTATATAAAATTATATTGCATTAACATTTGCACAAATTTAGATATAGATTCCATTTAATTATAACCGGATAAAAGAAAATTGACTATCAATCTTAAAATGGTATGGTTGATAAATACAATAGACGAAAAATAAGGATTTGTTTCACGAATTTATTGATAAAATAGTTTTATGAACCTAAATATTGTATGGTAATTCAAGCGAGGGTATAAAATGTTATGTAAACATGAAATTTATGTTCTAAGTAGAAGTGCAAACTGAAACTGTAAAATTATGAGAATGTATTTTTGGATTATCCATTTCTGTTTTGGGTTTTTTTAAGATAGTGATGAAGTTGTAGTAGCAACATGGCGGTTTCCATGAACTTAGTGCTAAGAAACTTCCCACAAAATGCTTGATTCAATGTATTAAATTAGTATTGAAATCTTTTAAGCGACTTGAGTTCGGTGTCGTGCTTAATTTAATTTTGTTAGCCAAATTTTAAATTTTGAATAGTCAAGCTCAAAAAATATTAATGAATTCGTTAAAATAAAAATATATGCGAAAAAATTTTCAAACAAGTTTCGAAGTTTGAAAAAAAAAATAGTTGACGAATAATACTCAATTGAGAAAAAATTGGAAACCAAGTGACACAAAGAGCATAAAACCTAATATAAGACTGTTTTTCTATCCGTTATTGTGTTAGAAATATTTTAGCCTGATGATATCACTTCTAACCACATGTCGACTGTATCCTAACATACACCAACGTACCTTTTAGAGTTGCTTATGAGGAGAATGGTGTATCGAATAGACTTTCACACTTCCCAATAGAATGATGTGTCGAAGAGACCCTCAAAACCGTTGTGTACCAAAAAGGACTCTTCAACGCACGTGTGGAAACCCATATTCCTCTATAAATACTTATCTCCTTTCATAATTATAAGTTTACACATTTTGACTCAGCCTAGCAGAGTTAAGAAAAACTTAGTCTAGAGAAATAAACAATTTTCCCAACTAAGCTCTTCCATTGACCTTTCATACCTAAAGAGTTTGTGAGTCTTGAACTATACAAACTTTGAAGGTGGTTCAACATCTCAAATATGACCGAAGAACAGAAAGATTCCGGTATCAGAGAGCACCTTACTCCTCTTGAAATGTTTCAAACAATATTTTGCGGTAACTAGTCTCGTCTTCGGACGCGTTTTGACAATAGGAGCTTCAAGTAGTCATTATTCGTCTATTTTGCCTACTATTCAGCCCCCCGGTCAATCTTGTTTGGGACATAACGAGGGTAACCTTTTTACTTCCGAAGACAACCACAAATCTTCTCCATTATTATCGATGAGTGGTGACAAAGAAAAACCCATCGAAGAGAGCAAAGGAGATCGTGCTAAAAGGAAACAGTCCCCATAGCCCGTTAAAAGGTCTATTAAAATTAAACTCGCCCCATCTGTTGTGACCAAGTAACTCCAGAGGGAACCCCTCAGACTACCCCTAAGGTTAGTCCCCAAAAACCCTCCTCAAGAAATGTTCGACCTGGAAAAGTCTTGAAGTCCATCCCGGAAACGCAGGAGAACAAACCAGTTGATGAGTCGAATAATGACCAAGGGGTGGATCCCATGATCCCAGTAGAAGCGGAGCCTATTCAGGTTATTCCAGCATTGATTCCCCCTCGGACATCCTGTGCTAGGTCAGGAATCCTCTTCTCCTCCCTCTAATATTACCACCACAACTCCTATTCACCAATGATAGACTTCCATGGTGGAAAAGAAAAATAAACGGAAAAGGAAACGTACTTCAAACTTACCTTCGAACATAGAAGATATCTTAGATAATAATCTTTGCAAGGTAGACGCTAAACATTTATCCACACTTTACAAGATAAAGTACAAATACTTTACCCAATCGAGGAGGTGAAGATAAAGGATCTGTGGGTAATCCCTGAAAATGTCACAATTCGGTTTCCTACTTTTGAAGAAATGCCATTATGTGTTCGTGATCATGAGTTGGTTCTTTATACAGAAATTATGAACTGGGGTCTTCGCCTACCCCTTGACCCTGCTCTGGTGGAGTATTTTCATCAGATTGAACTTTTCCCATCTCAAGTTCGACCCAACATGTGGTATACCTTTATGGCATGCATTATGGCCTCCAGGATCATTGAGATCGAATTCTCGATGGAGAAACTCGTTGGAATCAGGTGTGGCTAAGAACTCCCACTACCCATTTTATTCTTTAGGTATTGGGAGGAAATATAAGGTGATAAAATATTTCTTAGATCCTGATAAGAAATGGAAACAATAGTTCATTTTTCGTTTTTGGGTTGTGGGAGACTGGTTTTGAGAATTCCGAGGAAATACCCCATCAGCTGACTTTGAAGTGAACTAGCGAGGTACTTGTTTCCATACTTATTATGTTTTGTTTGTTCAAATCAGTTAACCTAAAATATTTTATTGTAAACAGCTATGAGAGGGATTGTCAAACCGTTCAAGTGCCATGTTAAATCCGCAAGAAAGTATTCGAAACATTTAGCCTATGGGCGGGTACCAATTGGAGCTATAAGTTCCGTAGATGTTTTACACCTTAAAATTTGGTTAAAAACCATCTATGGAGATGTGATCCGGGTCAGATGAAATATTTAAAGAAATTTATGATACCCTCCGGAAGACATTATTCTTAAGGGTTAGAAGGCTTGGACAATCTTGTCTATCTTCCCACTAGAGCCAGGGTTCCCAGTCATTATGATTCTGAGAAATCCGATGGTGAGGAGAATGATACTGAGGATGGTGTAGGCTCAGAGGCTGATGTGCGGGAAGAACAAAAAACTGAATTCCAGGAAGAAAAACAGATTGAGGTCCAAGAAGAACAATAGATTGAGGTCCGGGGAGAACATCCAGTTGATGTCCGGGAAGAACATCAAGTTGATGTTAATTATGAAGCTACGGTTTAGGTGAGTCCAACTGGGAGGGAAGGTGTTGTGAGGCCAGCAAAAATATTTTATTCTCAAGAAAAACAGAAGAAAATAGCTGATAGTGAATAAGATGATGACAACACCACTGGTCCAAGTTTTCCCCATGTAAAGAGGGTTGTCATCATCGACTCGAAATCAAGAAGACAAATTGCTAGTCAATGGAATCAAGAAGAAATTCCTGGGAAAGGGGAAAATCTCTCCCCTGCCTCAGCTTATTTTGATGTTTATGAAAATAACTTTATTGAAAATTGTGCTGCTACTCTCCTCGAAAGAAAGGCCAATCACAAAGATCGCTATAAGAACAAAGTCCTTCAAACAAGAGTCGAGGTGAAGAACTTAAAAGATGAACTTTCTCGTGAAAAGAAGATATCAACTTATCAAAGGAAAACCGAACTGAAGCAGGTAAATGACGAGCTTGCTCGTGAGAAAGAGATATCTGTTGAGCGTGTGTAGAAGATCACTTCTTTGAAAACTGAACTTTCTGAAGAGAAAAGAAATTCGACGATGAAAATGAGCGTTTTATCACTAAAGATATCGAACAGAACACCCTTGTCGACGGTCTTTTGATTCTTGTGAGATGACTCAAAAATATTTTGGTTATGTTGTTAAAGATAGTGAAAGACTTTCCACATAAAATGAGTCATTGAAGAAGAACTTTGAGGGTGAGAAGAAGAAATTCATGGATGAGTATGTTGCGGACTACGTCTCTCGCCTCGAAAAAAGGGATGCCAACATAAAATCAGCTTTAGTTTTAGAAATGCATGAACACTTTCTTGACTTGAAGCTAGGAAGACTTGAGAGTGTGTATTTTATAGAAATACAACGCCCAATAGGTGTTTCTTTGGAGGATTTGGTGACTACCGGTGAGTCAGAAATTTCTTATTCTGACTCTAGCTCCTCAAAAGATAGTAAAGAAGATGATGCTTCCGAATAAAATTGGTGTTTATTACTTTTTATGTTGAAATGTATCCTTTTGTGTACCCCCTGCTTATTAACCATCTTTTGGGACCTCTGGTCGGACTTTTTTTTGAACTTTTTCTTTGTACAATGTTCATTGTATTGTGGAAGTTGTAATGAATGAGTATTCTGGTTATGTCTTATTCTCTATAACTTAATAATTTTACTTCCTTACTCCAAACTTTTTAATGTGAATATACTTTATACGTGTCTTTTGTAACAAACTCATGCTTTCAACCAAACTTTATCCTTTTCCAAATTTTTTTATATGAAAATGTTTTATTCTTATCTTTCTAAAAATTATTCACATTCTTTTTCCCAATTTTTTGATGTGAAAATGTTTTACTCTTATTTTTTTTAAACTAATACTTACCTTCCTCCTCCAAAAAAATCACGTGACAAAGTAAATTGTTGACCAACATTCGTTGGTTGGCCCTTCTAACTCAAAAAGATGACCATTGTAGTCCATAACTTATTTGGTGAATATTATTACCTAGCCTTCATCGCAAAGCTTTTCTAGTTTAAAGTGATGAACATTGCACTCCAACAATCGTTGGATGGCCTCTTTAGTTTATAAAGATGAACATTACATTCTAACAATCGTTGGATGGCCCCTTTAGTTCAAAAAGATGAACATTATCATCCAACATTCATTGGAAGGCCTCTCTGTTTTAGAAAGATGAACATTGTCATTCAACAATCGTTGGAAAGCCTCTCTAGTTAAAAAAAGATAAACATTGACATCCAATCAATAGTTGGAAGGCCTCTATAGTTCAAAAAGATGAACAATGCACAATTTATTTTTAGATGGCAAATAAATTTTATAAATAAATCGAGTATTTAGGCACCTCGTTAAAACCTTCATGCACCACCAGGGTAGGAAATAGTATGTCACTGATACTTACATAAGTTCATAAATAAAATATTTACAACTTTACATATTCACTCCAAATAAATATTCAGGTGTTCAATATTCCAAGGGTGAAGAAGATCTCTTCATTCCTTATCTTTTAGTCGATATTGATGAGTCCGAATTCGAAGTGCTCCCCGGAAGGGCAGTCCAAGGTAAATCTCCCCGTAAAATTCGGACAGACTCCAAGCATATTAATTCGAACAGGACTTTTTCACCGGACAGATAAATTCGAACACTATAAACCTAAGGCAGTTCGAACTATGACTAAAGTACTAAAAAACCTAAACACTATCTGACTAAGCTACCTGCACATCTGCTTAAAACTTGTGGGTCTTTAAACATGACCCGGGTCCATTAAACTTGACCCGAAAGCCCATAAGGGCCCAAATTTCACACTATAAATACCCAACCACCAGCATTAACTATGGGTAAGAAAAATTAACTGCTGCCAGGCTGCTTAATTCTCTCTCCACCCTTAAAACACCCTGAAACACTTTGAAACACCTTTAAACACCACCATAATACCGTGAAACACCCTTACACCGTCTTAAAACTCCACTTGAAATTACCAGCCTACCCTTAGGCTACTTTTATCCACACCAAATTGGCGACCACAGTGGGAGGCAACGGTGCCTGAATCAAGCATTCAAAACCAAGCAAGGAAATTCTGTCCGAATGAATCCGGATAATCCAGAGCTTCCACCAGCTTTGCTCGAAGTGGTGGAAGAGAACGATGAATATACTGTCCAAGAGCGTGACAGGTTGAGGGTTGAAATAGAAGCTCTGAGGGCTGAGAAGGCCAAGATGGGCATGAAGGAAAAGTCCAAAGCATCAGTTGCTCATCGCTCTGATAACCCTCGAGAGCATGAGGCTTCAAAAACTCATGTGAGCACTAAAAAGACACATGCCAGTTCTAAAAAGTCTCACCGGTCCAAGCCTGTGGAGAGTTCTGACTCAAGCTCAGAATCTTCGGACAGCTCTTCGGACAGTGAGGGAAATGAAAAATCCTTGTCCTCCAGTAGTGATGAGGGGCGAACCAGGAAAAAACAGAAGCAAGTTAAAAAGTATTCCAGAAAAAGAGATCACCATGGAAGAATGAAAAGGCACATTGGAAAAGGATCATCTCACAACCGGAGGCATATAGACCGGATGCTGGTGGATCCTTTTGCCTTCCATGATGAGCCAGGTATCTTTGCAACACCTAATGAGGATACTGCGTTCAGTCGTGGGAGGAACTGGAGGCAATCACCATTGTCTTCCAAAATACTGTCCGGAAACCTCCCCAAGAGGTTTGACAGCACCAAGATGGAGAAGTACGATGGCAGTACTGATCCGGACAATCATCTGGAGCAATTCAAGAACTTCATGATGAACTTTGATGATGATGATAAACTACTCTGCAGGGCATTCTCCCAGTCCTTCACGGGGAGTGCTCTGAAGTGGTACAACAGCCTTCCTCAGGGTTGTATCAGAGACTTTGATACTTTTTGGGTGGCCTTTCGAAGGCAATTTGTGGGGAGTAAGGAGCTAAAGGGTAATGGAGATACCATAATCCATTGTGCCCAGGAACCAAACGAGTCATTAAAGGAGTACATAATTCGTTTTGTGAACACAAAAAACGGGCTAGCTGATTGCTTTGAACAAGTGGCAATAGCCTCTCTGAGACAAGGTTTGAACCCGGGCAACCTGGCCGATTCAGTAACCAGGAAGAAGGCCATGACCTGGGGGGGATTGCTAAATCAAGTTGGCAAACAAATAAATGTTGATGAAACAAAGAAGACCAGGGTGCACAGACAGGTGAGATCCACCCGGTGGCACCAACTCCAAATCAAAACCAGTCCGGAAACAAAGCTAGAGAAACCGGACAGGGGCATGGAAGGGGAAAAGCTCAGTCTCAACCAGCTGCTCCTGCACAAAGCCAACAGTCTAGAAACAAAAAGGGACCATGGGTCCAACCGGAGTGGTTTGCAGAACTCAAAGAAAGTGTGGCAACCATTTTCGATAAAACAAAAGATGAAGTACACTACCGGAGACCAACAACTTTGCAGTCTCCCAGAGAGCATCGAAACACAGTTCTTTTTGTCAATATCACAATGATATTGGCCATACTACTGATGATTGCATAGCACTGAAACAAGAGGTTCAAAACCTGATCGAAAGAGGGAAATTGGGTGCATACGTTAAAAGAAGAGGATGCAACAGGCCTGATAACACTCACCGGGCTGGTCCGGTTAATGCTGCCCCAGAGGGGGCTATGGTAATCATTGAAAGGTTTGATGTGGAATCCGAATACTTGGATCCTGACCCAACGAGAAACAGAGTGGGTGCGATAGAGGAGCGTTCCAGGTCGGTCTCCGGGCTCATTGAGTTCTTTGAATCCTTGACAATTTTCGGAGGGGACACTGTAACGGCTCCTACCACTTCATCAAGAAAAAGGCATGTTCATAATTTGGCTACCCAGCTAGAAGGGGGCATGACCTCATATCAATCGTCAAGTTTGTTCCCATTCATTGTCTTTGATGGGGATGATTTGAGAGACATTGCTGGCCCGCATGAAGATGTTGTTGTTATAGGAGCATCAATAGGGGGCAATGAGATAAGGCGAATCTTGGTAGATACTGGGAGCTCTGCCAATATCCTTTTCCTAGATACTTACAAGAAAATGAAAAATCCAGCTGTGATTCAAAAGTCAGACAGATCGATAGTAGGCTTCACGGGCAGCTCAGCTGATGTAATCGGTGAGTTCGAAGAAGAAGTATTGTTGGGCAGAGGCCCTTTCAAGAAAACAGTCAGAATACTTTTCATTGTGGTGGATTGTCCCACTTGCTATAATGCTATTCTAGGGAGATCTTGGCTCTCTAGAATGCATGCAGTGGCTTCGACAGTCCATCAGTGTCTAAAATATGCTGTTCAGGGGCAGGTTGGGGTTGTCCGGAGCAGTCAAAAAGTTGCAAGAGAATGCTATGCCACTGCCTTGGCTCCACGAACGCAGGGGGCAGTCCGAATAAATGACCAATAGCAGTTTGAGGGCCTTTCTGGGGGTGAGGGTGAAATTGATGACCCCAGAGAGACCCCCGGAGTGTTGATCCCAGTTGAGGAGGTTGAAACACATTGCTTGGAAGAAGGGAAAATTGTCAAGATAGGGTCCAAAATGCCACAAGTATTGAAAGAAGAGGTGTTAAAATTCTTAAAAGACCATCAGCATGTTTTTTCTTGGTGCAACGCTGATGTTACTGGAGTTCCATCAGAGGTGATTTCCCATCACCTATCTATCCGGAGAGATGTGGCACCAGTGGTGCAAAAGAGAAGAGCTTTTTCAAAAGAAAAGGCTGATGTCATTGTACAAGAGGTAGACAGACTCACAAAGATGGGGCACATTAAAGAATCTCAGTACCCTTTGTGGACTGCCAATCCAGTCTTGGTAAAAAAGAAAAACGGTAAATGGCGAATGTGCATTGACTTCACAGACCTCAACCGATCTTGCCCAAAAGACCTGTACCCAGTTCCCCGGATAGACCAGTTAGTAGATTCTACTTCTGGAAACAAATTACTCTCCTTCATGGATGCCTTCTCCGGGTACAATCAAATCCAGGTGGATCCAAAAGATCAAGAGCATACCACTTTTGTTACTGATAGAGGTCTGCACTGCTATAAGGTGATGCCCTTTGGCTTGAAAAATGCTGGGGCTACTTATCAAAGGTTAGTCAATAAAGCATTTGCTGATCAGATTGGAAGAAATATGGAGGTCTACATTGATGATATGATGGTGAAAAGTATGGATGAGCAGCTACACTTGTCCGACCTCCAGGAGACTTTTGCCAACCTGGCTAAGGTGAATTTAAAGTTAAATCCTGAAAAATGTGTGTTCGGAGTGCAGTCCGGGAAGTTTTTGGGGTATATTATAAGTGAGCATGGAATACAGCCCGACCCGGACCAGCTCAATGCCTTGTTCCAAATGGAGCCTCCACGAAATATTAAAGAAGTGCAGCGATTAACGGGGAGGTTAGCAGCTTTGAACAGATTCATCTCCAGGTCTTCGGACAGATGTGCTCCATTTTTTCAAACCTTGAAGGGTGCAAAAGGGTTTGAGTGGACACCACAGTGTGATGAGGCATTCAATGAAATTAAGAAGCATCTGTCCTCTCCCAAGACTTTGTTCAAACCAATTGATGGGGAGACTCTCTTCGTATATCTGGCTGTTTCAAGTTGTGCCATTAGTACTGTGTTAGTACGGGAGGTTGATGGGTATCCTCACCCAGTGTACTATATCAGCAAAAGCTTGATTGATGCTGAGAAGCGTTACTTGAAACTTGAAAAACTAGCATTGGCCTTGGTGATAGCTGCAAGAAAGATGAGGCCTTATTTTCAGGCTCATCCTATTATTGTCCGGACATCTTTCCCTTTAAAGAATGTCCTTCAAAAAGCAGACATTTCAAGCCGAATGACAAAGTGGTCAGTAGAATTGGGGGACTTCGACATAGACTTTGCTCCTCGAACAGCAGTAAAAGCTCAAGCTGTGGCTGATTTTCTGGTCGAATTCCATTCTGATAGGGACTCAGAACAACCTGCTGATTCAAAAGACAAAAAAGTGTGGATTGTCCGAACAGACGGAGGGTCCAGTGCCCTGGGATCTGGGGCAGGAATATGTCTCACTTCCCCCTATGGGGACAACATGTTCCAAGCTATTTGTTTTGCTTTCAGGGCGTCCAATAATGAGTCCGAATACGAAGCAGCTATAGCTGGGTTGAAGTTGGCTTACATCTGTGGAGCAAAAAGGGTCAAGCTGCTAAGTGACTCCCAATTGCTTATCCACCATGCCTTGGGCCTATCAGAAGCTAGAAAAGAACAATTGATCAAATATTTACTTCTCTTGAAAAATGAGGCAATGAAGTTTAAAGCTGTTGTCTATGAGCATATTCCCCGAGCAGAGAATGAGCTAGCAGACTCGTTGGCAACAATAGCATACACGGAGTCCTATCCATGGATCCATGTGCTTGAAAGCCCTTCTATTCAACTTGATGAAGGGGGGAAAGAGGAAGTCTTTGAAATACAAGTAAATCAGCCTCAGGATTGGAGGTCTCCTCTTATACAATATCTGTCCGATGGCATCGTACCTTTGGATAAATCACAAGCCAGAACGTTAAAGCACAGGGCTCGTGGTTTCATCATGATTAGAGAAGTCTTGTACAAGAAATCTTATAGTAAACCTCTCCTACGCTGTTTAGGGGATCATGAGTCACAAATGGTTCTCTCCGAATTACACGATGGTGAGGGGTCAGCCCATTGTGGGTTTAGAGCATTAACGAGAAGAGTGCTTCTCTCCGGATACTATTGGCCATCAATAATGAAAGATACTAAGGAGCTGGTAAGAAGATGTGACCCGTGCCAGAGGTACAGCAATGAAATTCATGTACCAGCTATTCCTTTGGAATCAATTTCTGAACCCATCCCTTTTGCTCGATGGGGATTGGACTTGGTTGGGCCTCTACCTATGGCGCCCGGAGGGCGTAAAACCATAATCGTAGCCATTGACTACTTTTCGAAGTGGATAGAAGCAGCCCCCTTGGCAGGGACAACATCAAAGGCTGTTATAAAATTCATTCTATCCAACATATGTTGCAGATTTGGTGTCCCCCAGAGAATAACAACAGACAATGGGCCACAGTTTGACAACAGAGAAATGGAGAGCTTCTGTGCCTCAAGGGGTATTCAGCACTGCTTTTCTTCACCTTACCACCCACAGGCCAATGGGCAAGTTGAAGTGGCTAATAGAACAATACTGTCTGGTTTAAAGAAAAATTTGGAAGGGGCTGCTGGGAAGTGGCCTAGTTATTTACAAGAAGTCTTGTGGGCCTACCGGACAACACCTGGGGCTGCAACACAAGAATCACCTTTTGCTTTGGTCTATGGGATGGATGCAGTAGCCCCCATAGAGAAGACACTTCCCTCCTTTCGAGTCCACAACTTCTCCGGACAGGCTAATGAAATGGCAGTTAGAAATCAACTTGATTTAATTGAAGAAAGGCGAGTAAAAGCTCATCTTAGAGTGGCACACTATCAGGGCTTGATGAGAAGCAGGTTTGCTTCTAAAGTTAAAAGAAGGGACTTTCAACCAGGAGATAAGGTGTTAAGGAAAGTTTTCTTGCATACCAAGGAAAAGCTCTTCGGAAAAATGGCCCCAACTTGGGAGGGTCCCTATACTGTGGTTGAAAGAATCAAGCCTGGGACATACTGGTTGGAAGACAAAGATGGCAGGGTTTTAACTCACCCTTGGAATATTGAACACCTTCGAATGTACTTAGAATAAAACTTATATAAATATTTACTTGTTTAAAACATCCATGTAAATATTTGGGGGCATACTACTACCTCTCTCCGGCGCCACGGAGAGCTTTAAATGAAACTTGGAGCCTTCTTGAATAATTTTCTAAGTTTTTGCAAAATTCTGTTGATTGTCATACTATCCGGACTGAAAGGTCTAAGGGCTACTTAAATTCTAGCCAGAGAAACTAAACACTCTCACAACACAATAACTCAAGACTACTTAAACTCCAACTATTTAAACAGATTATGAAAGAAGAGAATGGATGAGCAAAGCCAAACATTCATTCAACAACGTAAAATTGCCTTGGCCTTCCAAGGACTTTTTAAATAAGTTTGGGTGCAGAACAAAAATCTGTCCGAATAATTCGGACAACATCACAAAAAAGGTGCCTTGGCCTTCCAAGGACTTTGGTTCAAGTAAAAGATAAACAAAACAGATTATAAATTAAGGAGGAGCCTTTGAGGATGGCTCACCCTCATTTGTTTTCTTGCCCTTGGTGTCGCTTTTTTCCTCAATGACCTTCTTGCCTTTGGGGTCAACCTCTTCCTCACCCGGACTCTCTCCGGTTTCCTCTTCATCACCAGACGAGGATATATCAGTGTACCCTTCATCAACCATGGTCCAGTAGGGGAGGTCATCGTCATCCACATAACGCCATAAGTCCCCTAGTCTCCTCTTCGGGAACTTCTCATGAAACAGGAGGACCATGTCAGACTTTACTTTCTCAATCATTAATTCTTCACTCCGTATCATCTCCCTGGCATAAGCGTTGATTTTGGCCTTGATCATGGCCTCTTGATCCTTCACCAAAGCAGCTTTCTCCTCAACAGCCTGAGTCACTGCATTCTCTAAAGCAAGTTTGTCAGTGGTCAGGTTGGTGACAATCTTCTCCTTTGCTGCAGTTTCTCCCCTTGAGGCTGTCAAGTCCTTCTCCAATCCAGATAGCTTAGCCCGGAGATCTTTTACGGTCTCTTCTAAAGAAGCAACTTTTGTGTTGCTCTTCTCTTGATTCTCCTTCAGCTGTTCGTTGGACTCCTTAAGCAAGTCAACCTTAGTAGTGGCAGTCCTGAGGTCATCGGACAGTTTCTCCTTCTCAGACTTAAGCTCTTTGATGGTTTTTGCCTGACTCCGGACTTGCCTTTCCAGGGTGAGTACTGGTTGTACGTTGCTAAGGAGGGAATGAGCTATAACATCCCTCTCGCTGGAGACCAAGAAAGTTTTACCATTGAAGTTTACTGTGTTGGAACTACTGGGAGGAACATATGGCCCTGCGAACTCATCTCTTGACAGGCCAAGGAAGTAATCACCTAGGGGGCCCAGACCGGTGACGTCCACTTCATCCATATTAATCTCTCCCCTATCCACTTAATCAGTGTGAAATTCCATTGGAATCCCTTCATTAAGATTCCCTGGGATCTCTTCGGCTAAGGTTGGATCAGTTGGGAAAGTGGGCTCCGGGTCTCGGAGAGCAAGCTCCTCTCCTTGGGAAATCTTCTTCTTTTTGACCTCCCTATCAGCACTGTCACTCGCTTGTTTACGAGTCCGTTTAGAAGCCCTTGAGGGTTTTGGGGACTTCGCTCTTTGTTTCTCGCTCTCCTGTCCTGCCACCTGTAGAAGGCTTGCATCGACTTGAGCCTGAGCTGGCACCTCTGAGCCTGTTGGGACCTCTTTCTCAGCATCCTCTACCGCTTTCCTGCTTTTCTTCTTCTTGCCCTTCATTTTACTTGGGGCTTTGGCCCGGACAGGAAGGAAGAGGGTCCCATCTAACTCATGAGACCTTCTCAGAACTACATCCTCATCAGGTGGGGTGGAGAACTCCTCCCAGGATAGATCCCTCCAACCTGTGGTGTTCCACAAATGGGATCTCGCTAAATTCCCAGGGGTAAAAGCCTTGTGAAACCGGTTCTCCCAGTTCTCTGCGGCCCATGCATTTATCTTGCCACAGGTGACCTGTCCGGCTTTTAGGTAGTCTCCAAATTCTTTTGGCAGCTCTAATGAAACAAGAAAGTAGCTAGTTAGCATAAAGTTAATGAAAAGAGAAATTCGAACAGAAACTTAAAGGAAAACTTACGGTCGCTCCTCCATCTACTTCGAAGAAGGCTAGGATTCTCCCCGACCTTGATTTTATTGCCATTCTCCCATGAGCCACTTACAAACAAAAACTGGCTCCTCCACTTACTCTCCGACTCCAGGAGATCATCGACGGCTTTCAAGTCATTCCCCATATTAAAGTGATAGAAAGGGAACTGATGGTGTTTGCACAAACTAGCAACAGCAGCGAACTCTTCCATTGGAAGAGGAATTCCGGACAACCTAGATACCATAATGCATGACATCAAAGTGTACCATCCGTTAGGGCTTAGCTGTGATGGACATAGCTTGACTAGGTGAAAATAGCGCACTATCTCTGGATCCAGTGGGAACCTGAGTCCCCAGTTGAATAGCTCCGTAAAGAAGACTATCTCGTTCCTTTTACAATCCATTGGGGTCTCCGGATCGATGGGAATTCGGATTTTAACGTTTTCAGGGATCCCCCACTTAGTGTGAAACCGTCCCAAGTCTCTAGTATGGATAAACGCATACTTGGTCTTTAACAGAGATAGAAGGTACTTGAACTCTACCTTATGAAATCAGGGCCCTACTCTCCCTTCAAGGCTCTCCGGCAGATCCGGATGCCTCAGATACAAGTCCTCTTTGCCCTTCTTGGCAACAACTACAGCAGTTTCAGCTTGTCCGGAAGGCTCGGACCCAAACCTGACCTCCTCAGTGGAGTCTTCCATCCTCTCCTCCATAACTGTTGGGGGAGCTTCTGCAGAAACAGCCCGGGGAGGGATGAAGCTTGGCACAGCTGATCCTCCGGACTGCTGGCTCGATGTATGTTTTTGAGTTCTCACCTCAGTTTGAGTTTCTGAGGTCGAGATTTCCGTGGGAGGTAGTGGACTGCTAGCCTCCGGACCAACCGGCCTTTCTCGGAGAGTCCTAACAGCTGCCCCGGACCCTGACTCGCTGGTATTTTTTGAAGAGAGTCCCTTAACCAATCTGCTTGGTCTTTTCATGATTAGTTTGTCTGGAGAATGATCGGAATCGGACCCCATAGCAAGGAAAGTGGATTTCTTCCTGACACTTGTGACGGTGACCCCTGGTTCAACGATAGGGATCGACTCTTGAACTGAAGAGTCAGATACGATGGGAGAAAGTGTTGATCGAAAGAGTTTTCTAGGTTTTGTACCTTTCGAAGAAGACGAACCTCTGTCAGACTCTTCGATTGAAGGGGCTGGTTTCTCGACAGGCGACGCTGGAAGCCCTGCTGCAAGCCTTTTCTCTTTTTCAACCCTTTGAGCTTTCTCTAATTCTGAGAGATTAAGCCAGCCACCCTTGATTAGAGCTGTTCTTGCTGTGAACATAAAACAACCAAGGAAATCTTGAGATTTTAGAGAGATGAAGCTTTGAGTAAAATGACAGAGTGAAAGTAATAGTGAGACTGTGAAAGATGAATGGAATTTATAGTAAATGTAAAAAAGGGTTTGATTCCTAGGAGAATCCGAAAAGTTGGGCAATGATTAAAAAACGGCGCTGACGTCATCAAGAGCATTTAAAGAGGTAACTTGTTCAAGAAAGTGGTGCAACTTTCGAGGTGAAAAAACGGCTAAAAGTAACCAACCAGAGAGTGACACGTGTCCCACTAAATCTGACAAAGAACCGTTTGGAATTTGTAACGATTGCTCTGTCCGGGTCCGTCTTCAACTCTTCGAATTGGAAGACCACTTCCTAAGTCGGACTGTTTTTCAGTTCTTTAACAAGGACACTTGTTCAAATACCTAAAAAAGGGGCTCCTGATGAGTCCGAATTCGAAGTGCTCCCCGGAAGGGCAGTCCAAGGTAAATCTCCCCGTAAAATTCGGACAGACTCCAAGCATATTAATTCGAACAGGACTTTTTCACCGGACAGATAAATTCGAACACTATAAACTTAAGGCAGTTCGAACTATGACTAAAGTACTAAAAAACCTAAACACTATCTGACTAAGCTACCTGCACATCTGCTTAAAACTTGTGGGTCTTTAAACATGACCCGGGTCCATTAAACTTGACCCGAAAGCCCATAAGGGCCCAAATTTCACACTATAAATACCCAACCACCAGCATTAACTATGGGTAAGAAAAATTAACTGCTGCCAGGCTGCTTAATTCTCTCTCCACCCTTAAAACACCCTGAAACACTTTGAAACACCTTTAAACACCACCATACCACCGTGAAACACCCTTACACCGTCTTAAAACTCCACTTGAAATTACCAGCCTACCCTTAGGCTACTTTTATCCACACCAGATATGTCCCGGGCTTGACTTTTTTCGTTACTGTGTATGGACCTTCCCAATTAGGGGCTAACTTACCAAATCATTTTTTTTCGTATGAAGAAACATCTTCCTCAACACTTGTCCCCTGCTTTAAATTCTCATCACTCAACCTTTGAAGCATATCGAATTCTTATCAAAATCTGATAGTGTAGAGAATTCAGTTGTGTCCTTCTTCTTTTTTCTTCCACCAAATTTAACTCTCTGCGTTTTACTTTATCATCTGTCTCCTCAAAATATTTGCTAAGCCTATATGAGGGAAAGATCCTCTCGGACGAAACCACTGCATCCATCATATAAACCAGCACGAACGGTGATTCTTATGTTGTAGTCCGAATAGTGGTTTTGTAAGCCCATAAACGTATTGTAGATAATTCGGCCATTTTTCAGCCTAACATTCCAAGTTCTTTTTTATGCCATCCAAAAATGTCTGATTGGTGACCTCGACTTGGCCATTCTCTTGAGGATGGAAAGGTGTCGAGAAGCACTGATGTATCCCCTTAGAAGTGCATAGATCTTTCATTTCTTTGTTATCAAACTGTGGTCCGTTATCCATTGTTATTTTCCTCGGAACCCCAAAACGATAACAGATGTTAGAAATAATAAATCTGATCACGTCCTTAGCTTTTGTCCCCACCAAAGGTTCAACTTCCACCCATTTAGAGAAAATAAACAACTGCGACAATTATCGTCTGTCGTCCGCCAGATGCCATCAGTAATGGTTCGACCAAGTTAATACCCCATCGGTCAAACGATAGGGATTCAGGTATTGACTCGAGAGGAACACTTAGTGCATGGATCGTATTGGAAAATCTTTGGCAGGTGTCACATTTTTTAACTAATTCATTGGCATCTGAGGAGATTGTAGGCCAGTGGTACCCTACAAGAATAACTTTTCGTATCAGTGTTGTGTACCCACAATGCACTGACCATTCCCCGTTGTGTAACTCTGACAGTATCATCTATGATTCATCCCTTCCTTTGCATCGAAGTAGAGGTCGACTAAAATATTTTTTATACAGTATATCTCCGATGACAACATATCTATATGCTTTAAGCCTTATTCTTTTAACCATGACCTTGTTAACTGGTAACACATCGTTCACAATAAATTCATTAATCTCACTTCTATAAAAAAAATCCATAATTGTAGAAATTTTAAAAGCTTCAACAGTCAACTGTTTTAGACCCCCTCACTATAAAAGGATTTTTCTTGTGTAATAATCCAAGGGTACTCCTTTGAATAAGAAGCTTTAGCCAAAGAATCAACCATTGAATTTCCAGCCCTTTGAACATGTTCATACCCGATGCCTTCGAAAGCCAAACTTAAAGCCTTCAAGGCCCCTAAATATTTCACTAAATGATGTTTTATTGCCTTAGATTGACCAGATGCATAGTTTATAAGGAGTTGTGAATCACTCATTATCCTTACTTTCTTAGCTCCATGGATTTTAGCAAGTCTTAACCCTGCAAAGGCACCTTTGTACTCAGATTCATTGTTTGATTCTTTATATCCAAAATGGATGGCTTGATACATTGCAATTCCTTCTACAGAAACCAACTACGCCCATGCTCCACATCCTGACGAGATGAAACCCCCATTTGTTCGGATTGTCCACTCTACTCCAGCTTGTTCCTCATCAATTTCCATATTTGTTCGCTCGAAATGAAATTCGACTAAAAAATATACTAACACTTGTGCTTTGATGACGGTTCTTAACTCAAACTCGATATCAAAATATCCAAACTCAACCGACCATTTAGTCATTCTTCCTGACACATCGGGCTTTTGTAGCATATTTTTCAATGGAAAAGATGTTCGTACGATGATAAAGTGGGGCTGAAAATAAGGTCTCATTTTTTGCGCAGCGGTGACTAATGCAAGGGATATTTTTTCTAACTTCAGATACCGCTTCTCAACATTTAGAGGACTTTTACTCACGTAATACACTGGTCTCAGAGAGTTATTATTTTTCTCAGATCAAAACAGCACTTACAACGTAATTTGACACTGCCAAGTAGATATACAACTTCTTCCCCAGATTTGGCTTTGTCAAGATTTCTTGCGAAGAAATATACTCTATGATTTGATGAAAAGCTTATGAGCATTCTTGGGTCCAGTCAAAACAATTTGCTCTACTTAGCACTTGGAAGAAAGGAGCGCACATATCCAAGGACCGTGATATGAATATATTTAACGTTGTCAATCTTCTTGTTAGGATTTGTACCTCTTTGATCGTTCTGGGTGGTGCCATAATGTTCAGATCCTTTAGTTGTATCGGATCGACTTCTATACCACACTCATTGACTATGCACCCTAAGAAATTTCCGGATCTTACCCTTAATGTACACTTTTTTAGATTCAACTTCAAATTTATCTTTGTCAAGTTAGCAAAAGTTTCTTCTAGGTCTGCCAAATGGTTCTCATCCCGTGTACTCTTGACTAACATATCATCGATATACACCTCAACGTTTCTCTCGATTTAAGTGTCAAAATCTTTGTTTACTAAGCGCTGGTAGGTTGCTCCAGCATTCTTTAACCCAAACGGCATTACCTTATAACAATGTAAACCTCTTCTGGTGATGAAAGTAGTAATCTCCTGATCTTCTAGGCCCATTCGGATCTGATTATACCCAGCATAAGCATCCATGAAAGAGAGTAGTCGATTTCCGGAGGTCGAATCAACTAACTGATCCACACACATTCACCATTTTCCATTCCTATTCTTTACTAGGACTGGATTAATAGTCCATAAAGTATATTGTGACTCGCGTATGTGGACCACTTTACTCAAACGATTCACCTCTCTTATAATAGTCTCAAAATTTTATTGAGAAAAATATATTCTCTTTTGGATTATTGGAAAAACATTACTTCGCA
Source organism: Limnanthes douglasii subsp. nivea (assembly GCA_036936605.1). Classification (NCBI taxonomy): domain Eukaryota; kingdom Viridiplantae; phylum Streptophyta; class Magnoliopsida; order Brassicales; family Limnanthaceae; genus Limnanthes; species Limnanthes douglasii. The sequence goes on from JAUPFV010000001.1 coordinate 35,014,461, forward strand.
CTACCAGCCTATAATAAATAACATTCGTTGGGACCCCTGTGACATCCTGTGTACACCATTCAAAGAAATATAATTTCGTTGATAAAAAATTGATTAAAATTTATTTTACCTCCATAGATAGCTTCGTGCCAATTTTTAGGATTTACCCAGAGAAAAGACATGGTTCTCAAAGCTGTCGTCTCGGACCATGAACCAGGTGGCTTCTCTCGGATCATCTATGGGATCGGATCCTAAGGGAACCCCTGCTGATTGTTATTCTTTCTTTGATTCAATCCCTTTAATCTGTTTAGGGGCCAAAGTTGCTTGATAACATTCTCTTGCCATCTTCTGACTGAGTCTAACTATTCCCACATCATTTCCCACAACATATTTTAAACATTGATGAAACGGTTGACGGCACGACGTGCATTTTAGACAACAAAGACCTTCCTAAGATAACATTATAAGATGTAGAGGCATCTACCACAACAAACAAGACTGTAATTACCTTCTTGAATGGTCCCCAATCTAGCTCGACTCTTCTCTCGACTTTTCCAACTACCTCAGTTATAACCCCAATAAATTCGACTATCGTTCGATCCGGTTGTAGAATCGTTGGTGGGTTTTTTATTTGGCTATAAGTACTCATAAATATAATGTTGGCCCAACTGCCAGTATCAATCAGAATTTTTTGTATCTCATTCCCAACTATATCTGCCAACGATAACTACCACATCCTCACGTGGACCAGCTATATCTCCCATATCATCATCTTTGAAACAGAGTATTGGAGACGGAATTCTATACAAATATGGTGAAGTGCTTGCTTCCAATTATGTTGCTAGACTAAAAATATGTCTCTTCCGAGAATAATTTGATATTCGTGCAACAATTCTCCTCCAAAAATTGTTAGTGATTCAAAAAAAGTACACAATTTACTAACTTTTCCTCTCAGTATCGTCTCTTCCACTATATTTATGTTGTTTCCACCTGGCTTTGGATCTAAGTACTCGATGAAGATTTCAAACGCATCAATAGATTCTTCATCAATTGTTTCAGATATCACTAAAGCATATTCTTGCTTTGGAATAGCTTCTTGTTTTGGAGCAACCAAAGAATTCTTATTCACAAATGCAGTCAACTTCCCATTTTCGATCAAGTATTGTATCTTCTTTTTAAATACCACGCAGTCCTTTGTATCGTGCTCGATATCCTCATCATACTGAAAATATTTATTTTGTCTATTTTTCCTTGGAGTCTGCATCGGAAACGGTTTACAAAAATGGACGTTCGGTTGTGCTTTCTCGAAGATAGTCGCTACATACTCAGTCAATTTGGAAAAATGAGCGGGTTGGATCCACTTGTTTGACATGGGTCGAACATATTGATGAGCGTTGACTACTGGTGTATATTCTTTCACTCTTGGAGGTGCCTGACTTATAACTTCAACAAGTGCTCGACGTCGAATCACACTTGCTGGTTGCGACACCTTCTGTCGGATATATGCTGGTGGTACATTGTTTCTCATCGTTGTTGGATCTTGGTAAAATTGATTTGGATTGAATTGTGGCATGGACTCTAATTCTGATGCCCTGGTCTCTTCTAACAAAATTAGCTTTTCTATCTGATCCAGTAATGCTCTAAGCATTATAGTTTGTGTTTCAGCAGCTTTATCCTTCATTACCTCATGGAATAAACCCATTTGGAAGGCAGCCAGAGCCATTTTGTCCTCGCAGAATTCCATGTCTGTTTTGACTTGGATGAAGCACTTCATATAGTATTTGAGACTTTCCCCCACCTTTTGCCTGCAATAGATTATAATATCCTCATAAGCGCAGAATTTTTTGCTTCGCGCAAAATGCTGGTGAAACATGCTCTAGAACATGTCAAAGTTCTTGATACACCCTTGAGGTAAACGATTATACCATTTTGATGCAACATTCTTGAAAGTTTGAGAGAAATCCCTATAAAACACTTTATCATCATCATCATCATAATTAATCATGAAATTCTTGAATTGTTCGATGTGGCTATCTGAATCTTGTGTTTCGTCGAACTTTTCCAGTTTAGAGATATCAAACCACTGCGGAAGATGACCAGACAGAACGGAGAGTAGGGATGATCTCCAATTATGTCCCATTTTATACGCACTTCCCCCCGGACCTTCATTCACTGCTGCAAACAAAGCTTCATTGGACGGGAATGTAAATTGATTACTCACATGGTATTCATGGTTATGGCTACCATATTGAATTTTCCTACGAAGATTTATCTGTTCTTGTCGAGTTACATTCACCATTTTATCGGGCTCTTCGAAATATAACTTTTTCTTTCCATTATCATGTTTTCCCTTCCTTGAACCCTTTGTTCTTCGATGATGAGAACCTTTGTGTCCCCTCAAATTTGTTTTCCTGTAATTTGTTTTATGTTGGATATCTGTTTTTTGAGGAAAAAGATTCATATGAGCTAAAAGAAGAATATTTATTGGATTTTGTTAATTCGTAGCGTTGTCCAGATCTTGCTCGTTTTTTAGAAAAACGATGATTTCTTCTTTGATGCTTCTCATCGGACTGAGAAATATTTTTTATTGGGACTGCTACTATTGTCAACTCGCGTTGGACTCCAGACTTAATTATCTGCGAACTGATTATCGCTTCTTTTTCAGCATTCAACCTCTAAATACCTTCCAGTAATTTTTTCTGTCGAGCTATAGATTATTCAAGTAGCTCTTCAATATATCGATCATTATTGTTTTCTTTATTTGTTACTTGTTCCTCGATCATGATAGCTTCAAATGAATGTCCAATCACATGGTTTTTTATCAGTCTCTAACTCTCCACGGACTTCATTCTCCATTGCTTTTACGTTGTTCAAAGGTTTATATTATAGTTTTGGAACAACGATTCCGGGACCAATCGCGTTCCCAAAAGCGGTGCCACCGATGAATTTAGATATTTCTTAGTTATTAATCTTGCCAAAACTATGTTCATATGAGAGTGGTTTCCAAACAAATGTTTGTATGAGGTGTTTTTATAAAGAGAAACTGAATTAGTAGAGAGAGAAAGAGACAAATAGATAAATTTTCCTCATATTAAACCTTATCTTCAAACTTTATCTCAACTCCAGCTCAACCTCCAACACATATTACATCTTCTTGACACGGGGCTCTTGATGAAGATAATAGTTGTCTCAACAACTCTTTCCCTCAACCTCTTTTTATGTCTAAACGTGAGAGCGTAACCCTTACTTCTAGTAAGCTACGACTCATCTTTTCAATTATTATATGTTTCGAGGAACTCTTCAATATTTTACGCGTAAACATACCAAATTTAGAATAATGAATGATGAATGGTTGGTTCACTAATACTGTTAGTCCTTTTCTCATACAAGTATACGTGGTCAAATAGTAGCAAGTAATAAGTAAGTAAGTTCGTTCCCACGAAGACCAGGTGTATATGAAAAGAATTCACTTATGCAACAATGTATGATTATTAGACTAATGCTTGAACGAGTAATAAAGTATGGGTGAATGAATATAACTAAGCAAATTAACTAACGAGATTATCTAACGAGTTTACTTATGCGAGAGAAAACATGGAACCCTAACTTCATTGTTTATTTTACTCAGAGTATTAATATACTTAATCAATATGTATTATAACAACCATTACTAATCAGATAACACGAAATCAGTATACGCTACCTCTCTGGTACACGTAAACCAAACCACTTAAACAACCACAAAAGAGACAGCAACTAAGCAGACACCGCTTGCATGACAATCCTATAAGTCTATACGAATTGAGGTACAATTAGTTTTAAACGCAAGTTATCTATTTCGATTACATAGGGTAATATGATATGGTTAGTGACATATTACGAATCATGAACAATCACAATACGAATCATTCAAGAACCTATGCTGGCATGGCAAGTTCTAAACCCTTAAATCCACTTTTGTATTCATTAAAGATTAACAAACCAGATGTTCGCGACGCATCTAACGATAAGCACAACCATATGAGGTAACCGATAAACGTATCTCACAAATCAATCAAGCAATCAAACCATAAGTATTATTCAAACAAATCCATTAGAGTATAACGATTAGTTCATAATCGAACGAATGATCATCATGGGCTCAAAAGTTAACATAGCTCTAAGACGAATGTAAATAGATGAATAAGCGTTTTGAGAATACCAAACCGAGCAATAACCACCAAGTATCGCCTGACTGAAACAATCCGTAAACTACCGATCGAAAAACAACGAAAAAAAAGTAGTCGTCACCTGTCTCGAGCAATACATAAACTACCGATCAAAAACACCGTAGCCGTTACCTCAACTGTCGATCGAAAACGACAGTAGCTGTCACTTGCTGCCTCTCGAAAACCACCGAAGCAACTGCCTGCCTCCTGCCGTCTGGTTGTAGTATGTTCGGCCGAAAGAAAACCCAAAACGTCCGATCGGAAACCACCACAGCTATCGTCTGTCTCCTGCCGTCTGTTTGGAAGTTACCGCTGCCGATCGAAATCAAAAGCAGCCGTCACCTGCTTTCTCTTCGCCGTCACCTGTTTTCTCTCTTTCGTGGTTTGTCTCCTGCCGAAGCTGATGATCGAAAAAAAAAAACAAAAGCAGTGTCACCTGCTTTCTCTCTTTCTCTCGTTCCGTTCTGCAGGTTAAAAACCCAAAAGGTAGCCAATTCTGTTTTTCTTCCTTCTTTTCTTCCTTTCCTTTCTTTTCTCTTTCTGTTCTCCCTTTTTGTTTCTTCCGATTCATGAGCCCAATGAAGCCTATGTGTACCACTTTGGATCAATTGACCCAAAACTTGTTCAAAACTTTCCCTCAAGTACATTAAATTTCCAGTTTATTCAATTTCAACCCCAAATTTATTAATATTATCACAATTTACCCGCGGCACAACTCCAGCCCTTTACTACAAATTTTCTTTGGAACAGAAGGCCTAGTGGTGCAGGTAAAGGAACCAACATTTTCCTGCGATGCCAAATAAAATGAAATATTAAAATCATTGGATCGTAATCGAAATAATGAACAGTTCTTATCGAAATCTCTCAGGAATACTTTCACTTATATGCATGCCTTTACACTGAAATAAAATGAAGGTTACGAACATAAACAATAGTCAATCTAGCCATAAAAATATTAAAGGGAAATAAAACATACAAAATTATAAATTATTAGGAAAATTATGAGCATTCTATTCCCAAAAAGTTTATACTGTCTGCATATTGTTATACCTACGAGAATGAATGAAAAACACGTTGAAACACAACGAAAACTTGTTAACCAGCAACGTTTTCGTAATAAGTGACATGAAATGCACTTATCAAATACCATTGTAACTCCTAAACCTTTTTATGTACTTTTCAGATTGGATCTCCACTTGCTTCAACAAGCCTTTAACTGACTCTATATGAATCCAAATAGACCAATTCCCTATATTAGACATCTTTTATACTTCGAACACATCCAAGACTAAAACATCATCATTTTGATTAGCCTTCATTAGAAATAATTTATTATATTTTTATACATTCATGTAAATTTTACGTTTCCTTAATGAAATTCATTTTTTTAATTTTTTATTGCCTAATTAATTTTGATATATGTATTTTGTTCACCGGTTAATAATTAAGTTTTAGGGTTTTATGTAGGGTGTTGATTTTGTCTTAGTTTAGTTTTGGTTTAGAATGATTTTGAAACTTTATGGGTCATTTTTCAATCCATATTTTAAATTTTTTGTGTTTTCATTAGTATTTATGTATGTATTTGTTGTTTTAGTAGTAAGATTATAAATACGACGTATAAATTGAAATGTTTTTACAACTAGATTAGTAGGTTCATTTCTTTGGTACCTTGAGTGATTGGGTTTTTCTTTTTAGTTGTTCATTGTAATTATTCATTATTTTATATTTGTTATTTTCCTTTGATTTCTCATGTCTCCCATATTGATTATTTTCATTATTATGGAATTTGATTGTGTTTATATTTGTATGTTTATATCAGATGTAAAAAGTAGTGGAATTGGATAACATTTAATTATTGAAATCGTTAGGTGAAACAATATATATTGTCTTCTTGGAGTAAGCAGTTGTATATAATTATTAAATATGTTTAAATTTTGCTATATATTTCTCTCTCTATCTCTCTCGAATTCGTACCCATTTATTGTTATTTCCTATATGGTTCATGTTATGTTGCGTAATTTAATATATTTCTAAAATTTATGTTTGTGGTTTTATAATTAGTTTTGAGTTTTGGATATTGTTAAGTTTTTTACTCTTAATCTGTTGGCCTTTATTGATCATTTTTATTAGATTTCTCGATTTGTGTGCTAGTGTTATGTTTTGGAACAGAATTGATTGAGATCATTTTAAATTGATTAGAGATAATTGCATAATAGAGAGTAGTATGTGGGGTTGTTGATTTGGAGTACAGTCCAAGGTTGTTTTTTGTTTACTATAAGATGTTAGTTAATGGTTTTTGTTTTTATTTTCATGGTTTTGAAGGTTTTACAATAGAGGATTGTCGTATGATATCCATGTTTTAGTTGATTCTGTAAATATTTATTTTCATAGGATAAGTTAATTTATATTAAACATGAATTTTTTTTCATTTGTACATTAATCTTTCAGTTTTTTTAGCAAAATAAAGACAATGAGAAAAGCTATGAGATTTATAAAACTAAAACTCGAGATTCACTTGAAATATTTAACTTGAAAATAATTAAGAATTACATTTTTTTTGGTTGAGAGGGAATACTTTTTAAAAAATCACGAACATGTCATTCACTCGTGTATGTAGATATATAATTTATTTTCTTATGGGGTTGGATGTTTAAAGAATTTAACACATTTTATATGAATATCAATTCTCGCTTGTGTTCAAGTGTGGAAAGATAGCAAAAATTTGAGATGAATCCTAAAATTCAAACTAAAAAACTTTGGTACATTACTTTATACAATTAAAACATGTGTTATATTTGTCTTTCCCATATTGTTTCTTTATTTCCATAGTTGTTGCTGATTAAAGTTGAATCATTTTATGAATGTTTTTTCGATCATTCTTCATTCATAAAACATGTTGGAGATTAGAGACAAGTTTGATAGTAGTTTATTAGACTTTTTTAACTCATTTGATCTGATTTATTTATTAAAAAATCGAAACATCCTCTTTAACTTGTAAATTGGTGATGAAAGTGGATCGATTCATAGTTTTATTTTCATTTTAATTTACTTGATTTTGAACTTGTAGTTTTTCAACCAAGTCGGAAAAATATTATACATTTTGAATTTTTTATTGTTAGCATTATGCATTTTATGTAGTAACTATCAAAAGATTAATGTGTAAGATTTTTTTTTTATTTCATCATAAATGTATCTTACTATTTGTTGTTCATAGTAGACAAGTTTTATATTTCGAATAACCTAATTGTATTAAAATAGCAGTATTGTCACCGTTAAACTATCATGATTGATCATTTTACTCACAACATTTTAAGAATGCTAATATTGATATTCTTCATATTAATGTTGTTATGTTTGATCAATCATGTTATTCATGACAGTTTAACAATGTTAATATTGTTATTCCTGATATAATATAATTTGTTGTTTAATATAAAATTATCTTTGAAATAAATAAAAAATGTATGCTCATCTTTAAACGAATGAGAATTGTTTACACAAGGATCAAAGCTCACTTATATTAGTCAATTACACCAAAATACAACACTTTAGTATATATTTTTCTCTTCCTATATAAGATACATGAGAAAAAACAACAATAACAAAACCGTAAAATTCTCCACCCACCTATATCATAAACCCCTATAAATATCGAGAGTAAATATAATGTTACAAGACACGTGACTTATGCCTCATGTGAAACTTCACTATTTAGAAACACTTCGGATTTTCTTTATTCCTACTCAAAATTACGACCATTTTCAATATCCTTGATTTTTTTAGGAATTAAAATTGTGATAAGATCTAAATTGCTTTACTTTACGGTTTGTAGAAATAAAAGTAAAATTTATAACTTCTTTCAATAATTACTAGACCAATTTATTTGTTCATGCTGATTTTACTGATAAACATCATCTTTTGGTCCTACCATGTCGATAATCACAGTCATACCTTGAGATTGATACATTAATGGATGTACGATTGTCATCGTTAAAGGTTGTGCACGATGGTAGTATAGATTAGGAAAATCTTCCTAGCCAGTGGCAGATCTACCTAAGGGGGAACAAGGGCCACCCCCTCCCTTCCCTTTCACCCCAGTTCCGCCACTGAATTATAATATTCATTTGAAGAATTGGTATTCATAGACCATGGGATAGAGAGAGAGACACTATTGACTATTGGATAAAGAAAGATCAGGAGAAGCCACTTTTAATATTCATTTGAAGAATTGGTATTCAAGGACCATGGGATAGAGAGACCTCGGATAGAGAAAGAGACTTAAAATAGAGAAAGAGTCTGAAAAAAAAAGTTTAGACAAATTTAAGTGCAAAGTGACGCCTTTGAGGATTCCAAACCACATTTTCGTTATTTATATGTCACATGGATTTTCTACCTATCTTTTAATACTTCGTAGAGTCGGGTTTCCCGTTTACCCACAACGGAGGAGACATGTTGATATTTTTGTTAACTAAAATGTTGGAGAAACATGTGAGGTCTGACGATTTCATAATGGTTTGTGGTCGTACTGTTTGTGCCAAAATTGGCGCTTCCAAAATTAGATAACACTGGTACTTTTAGAATTAGACAACACATTCAAAACTAACAATAGAACCAAGTTTGACAAAATTAACGAAAAAAACTTCAGATGATATATATACAATTTCACAATATAACCCTGTTATTTTGATTACTAAACCCGCCATTGATTTTAACCATTTTATATTGCTGATAAGCTACATGTTAAATAATATTGTAAAAAAAATCGACGGGCCAAAACCTAACCCTTAATTTATTGAAATTTCCAAAACACTAAAATCCAAACTCCTGATCAAAATTTATAATAACACCAAAATACTAAGCCCATTCTTTAAAAACATTTGAAATCGATCAAAAATCAATCAAAAATTATTATAAATGTGAAAATATATAAAGCCATTATGGTTTCGAGAAAGTGGAAAATTCAGATTGACGAAAAATGAAAAAATGATTTCTCATAATTATATAATTATTTTTTTATATGTTTAGAACTTTGAAACTTTTATATATATATATATATATATCGTAGCATTTTTCTTTATATCCTCTAAAATCTCACACTCGAATCAAACACTTTTCTTTAACTTAAATTATAAGTATCATATCTAGGGATGACAATTTTTTCCGAACCCGTGGGTACCCGACCGAGCCGACAGGATAGGATGGGTTATGGGTTATAAAAATTTCTCACGGATGGGTTGTGGGTTTGAAAATTTACTACCCGCCGGGTATGGGATGGATTATGGGTTTAAATAATTTCTCACGGGTACCCAACCCGAACCCGACCCACTGGATAATACCCAATGGGTACCCGTAAAATTAATATTATATAAAACATTATATCATTTAATATTAGTTATCAAGCTTTAAAACAAAGTAATTTATAATAACCAAACCATATATTATCCGCTAATATATAGGATATACTTTTAAAAAATATTGTTATATTTAAACATTAAATTTAATTTTTAAAATCTTTTTTTTTAATATTTTTTATTTTTCTTTGCAAAACTGATACTATCAATATAAGACTAATATTATTAGTATTATTAATTAAATAAATAAAATACTAACATATACCAAAACCATATATTAATTATTAATAACATTATAAAAATACAAACTATTTGTTAATTATCACTAGATACTGTATATTTTAAAAAATATCTTTCTACATTTAAATATTAAATTTGATTTTTCAATTTCTCTATTTAAAAATATATTTTTTCTTTTTTTTTCTAATAATAAAAAAAATTATTAACATATTCCAAAACCATATATCAATTATTAATAGATCATAAAACACTATTCTATATTTTAATATTATATTAGATGATTTATATTTTTTAAACATCTTTTCTTTTTTCTGCAATTAGTATCAAACTCAAGACAAACTAATAATATAACTAACTAAGTTATAAGAAAATGATTTACTAACATATACCAAAACTATGTATTAATTATTAATAGATAACAATTAACATTAGGTTGGAGTATTTTTTTTATAGAATTGGTTTAAATCTAGGGAACAGTGCGTAGTTTTTTTTAAAATAAACTCTAACTTCAATGAATACCCGTAGATAGGTACCCGAACCCGGCGAGTTCGGGTGTGGAAAAAAAATATTACTACCCAACGGGTAGTAGTTAGAGTATGGATTTGGAAAAATATAGACGGGATGGGTTACGGGTTTAGCTATACCCGCACCCATCCCGACCCATTGCCATCCCTAATCACATACCCTCCAATCAAATACGTTTCTTTAGCTAAAATAGCTAAAATTTTATACGCTAATCCACAAGTCAAGTCAAGGTTGTCAATTTTGTTCACGACCGAATCACCTCCGGTTAAGGTGGTCACTTTTCATCAAACTTAGACCGATACTCAATTCCTTGGATATATCCCATCCTAACATTGATATATCGTAACGAAATTTGATTCTCTTGTTGAGGTTGTATAATTGTTATTTTGTGTCATGCGGTTGTAGAAGTAAATAACACCGTATACAACACAACGGTGAGTAAATAACAGATGGCCGACAATCAAATTCGTATATAATATACGATTTGTACCTGCATGGATTTCGACTTATCATGTGGTTCATTTGATGAAACTGGAATTACTTTTTTGCAAAATCAAGATCAATCATTATCTTTTCTAATATCCATCCAACAACGTCTGGACCAGACAAGTATAAGAAAGGGATGTTTCAAGTCTCCCGGAGTTGAAGTTTGGGGCTTGTGGCACATAAACAATCATACATTATGCTAGATGCGTCGAGAATCTAATATATCAGTATCATGAAATATAATAAGGAAAAACTGACAGTTAGTTGTTGAACGCAAAATACATAAGCATGACTCAGCAATCATTTAGTGCACAATGGTGGTACATTTTTTTTATTTCAAATGTTAACTTAAACAGAACAATAAACATAAAAGAAACTTGCATGAAGTATAAACCGGAGCAGGAAGTTTCTGAAAATCAATAACCACAACACAGAAAGAAACAGTTCACCAGACTTCAGGACGGAGCTCGCCTGTTGCTGGTGGCATCCACTTCCCTGAGTTATACACGTTTTCACCGACTTTCCACCCAGGCACATCCTTCATCACTTCAGCCTCGTATTCTAAATAACTTTTCCATTCTCTAACAAATCTGAACAAAGAAAGCACGAGAAAAATATTATAGAGGTCGAATGTTTAAGGGACATTAGTCTACTATAAAGATGAGATTTATCTTTTACCTTTCGTCTTCTTCAGCTTGAAGGACAGGCAGTATTGTTCTTCGAGCACTGTATTTCTCTTCTTTAAGTGCCCTGCATCGTACACAATATTCAACTCAACAACAATTAGTTTTCTTCTCAATATATCCCCACCCAATGCGAAAAGGAGGTAATGCATAACAAATTAGAGAAGACTGAACTAGAACGGTGTATAAGATATTCAGACATCAGCAAGAAAACTGCATCTTCAGCATAAAATGTTTTTAACGGCCAAAAAGGTATCCAAATGGTAGTCAGTTACAGAATAGTACAATGCTTCTCACCACAGAATCTCTATGTAAGTCTAGACCAATCCTTATATCTCGAGATATCTTTCAAAACTGAATTAGACCACTTCAGTTTCTATAGGTACATGCAGCCTTGAGGGCTTTCATTACCACAGTTTTGTATATTTGAATATTCAAATTGATAACAAACAACTATACACTGTAATATCAATGCCTAACGATCTGCCTGTGTTTCAGGCAGGGCTGACGTGAATAATTCTAGAGTTTAAGACAATGAAAGGACAGGGCCTTAGTAAGAAAGTTCCCAAGGATGGTCGAGTGCGTTAATAGTCTTGCAAAAATTAAAAAAGCTTTCAAAAGCAAGAAAGCATACAATGCTGATTACTGTAAAAGATCCTATTGTCTGACCGACTTAAGCACTGTACTCTAGAATTTTCTTCAAATGGAAATCTAACGCTCTTAATACATGTCAATTAGAAAGTACACAAGGAACATGGCAAAACTAATAAAGTTCTGTACATATCCAGTCTTGCTGTAGCAAAGAGCAATAGACTACTAGTCTGGCAAAAAACCAGAGACGACATTGTCATATAAAGTATATCATGTAAAGCTATCCTATCATCATCCTTCAATTAGTTTTCTCCTCTTATATACAAACCATATTGTCTCTGCTTCGACTCAACGCAATAAACATATTCTCTTACCATCCTAGTTTGTTTAATCAAGATATCTTAGCAGCAAGTATAAATCAGAATACTTCATATCTATCATTATGACTAACCAATCTATGAAGAAGAAGTAACACATTCGTAAGCACACTTGTATTGACATTATACCAAAATCACAAACTGTACAGTGAGAATCAGAACCATCAAGTTTATGAAAGAGGACTGCTGCAAATGATTCACCCTTCTACTGCTACATCCTCAAACATCAATCACTTTACAAACTCTTAATCATAACAGGATACCAATGCATTCCCTTCCGTATGAAAATCCTAAAGGATTGTCTCTCTTAAGGAGAAAAGGCCTAAACCCTTGACTATACACTACATTCAGCAAACATTTGATATCCCTATGAACACAGAAAAATTATAAAGCACTCATAATCATCAACAACCCATATTCGATAAATTTACACAAATTTCAAAATCAAACACAATATAATCAACAACACAGCAATAGGCAGCAGATAGCACATAAAAAAAATCACTGCTTCACTGTAAGTTCAGAATGGTTAGTATAAAAAATTAACAACACACGCAAATGAAAATCCCAAGTCACAAACATTTTGGCAAACCAAAAAACCCTAAATCACGGAAATCATAGATGAGAAGACAAATTTTTTATCAATAAACTGCAGCATCGCAACTGAAATGAAAGAAAAGACGATCGATCTAGGGTTGCGATAGAGATTATTTACCTGCGGATCTTGTTCCCTTGGCCGACCTGGTACATACCATAAGTGAAAACCCCAAGAGTTGTTAAGAAGATGGCGACGGCGCTAGGTCCCTTGTTAGGGATACGACGAGCGTAGCGGACCGGAGCAAACCCACCCGGTGGAGGACCGTCTTGAAGGATTGGCATGTCCTTGATGCTAGCCATCCCTGGCTTCTTCCTTATCAACGACTCCGTCATTTTTGTCTATTCGTTTCTGTGTATTTCTCTGATGGAATCAATTTGGTCTCCTTGCAGGCAAGAGTGTGCCCTTTTGTATCTCAGGCAGGCCAGTCTTGATGGGGAAGATTGAACTGCGACCAGTTAATACTTATGGGTAAAAAATGTAATAAAAAATTGAGACCATTTTATCACTAACTTGTTTTAAATGTATTTTTAAAAACAAAACATTGTTTAAATAATTATAATAATACTTTTAATATTGATTTGAAATTATAAATTATATCCTTTTTTTAAAATATAATTTAAAAAATTATAATATTATAATATACTTTTTTATCATTGTAAATATAACCATCTAATTCCAAAAACTAATATGAAAATGAATTTATCGAAAAGAGATAACACTCTATAAATAATAAACGACATATGATAAGAAAAATTCTAAAATACTTAAAACAGGGCGAACCAACCTCGGCCCCCAAGGGGTAGCCGAGTTGGTTGAGTATGGCATTTTTATGACCAAAAGGTCATGAGTTCGAGTCCCTCTACATACACTTTCTCGGCTGAGCCCGTCACCTTGTGTTGTTTACCTTCTGGCGTTGGTTTGCAGGCTATCGCGTCAAACTGAGGGTTTACCTTGTGCGCACTCATTGCACTCTGAATAGCGGCTGCGGGTTCCCTTCGAAACAGAAAAGAAAAAAGAGCGAACTAACCTCAAACATAAAAAGGTTGACCAGATTTATTCGATAGAGTAGGGCCAACCTTGAGAAGGAAAATATGGCTCTTACTATGGTTGTGGTGACACTATAAGCTAGTTTGGGCTCCCATCAACATGGATAAGGTTTATTATTACCGTTATAAAGTCGATTCCGATGTCAATTGCAAAATAGAGTATTTTACACCACAACGATGTATCAGTCAAAGGAGATATGTTGGCTTATTATTTTTTTGTCATTTGTATTGAACAATTGTATTTTATCATTCATGGTTTTGTATTAGTGGCGAATTGATTTTACTTCGGCTTCATATGTAAGGTCATCTCATCTCTCATGTATTCTTTGCAGGCGATTTAACGTTATTTACAAAGATATTAAATGAACAAATTGACTTCATTAAATAAATATTATGTTTGTCTTATGATGAACTCAGCAAATGGGTAATCAAATGAGAAATCGATAATCATATTTCTAATAATGTACAACAAAGTCCTAAACATGATTTTGCGACTAGGACTAGTTTTTGTCTTTGTGAACCATCAAGGACGTATCCTTAGAGACTGGATTTATTGGCAGATTACTACGAAGATGGGAGGAAAAGTACATAATAAAAAAACACATAATTTATCTTTAACGCGTCGGATAACTTTGACACAATTGGTTTTGACCATGATCCTAACTTATATTATGCAAATAATCAAGTTGTCGGTGCACGTATGCAATGAAGTCGATCAGATTATTTTAGATTTCGTTTGAGGTTCATCCGATGAAGGCATGGAAACACAGTGGATGACATAAGATAAGATGTGTAGATCAAAAAATGAAGGAAGATTATAATTCAGTGGTACAATGAGCTTCAATAAAGTTTTATTGACTAAAATGGGGTGGATGATCTTACAAAATGGCATTGGGTTATGCACGAGGCTTCTCAAACAAAAGTATTTTCATGAAAGATTGATGAACTGTGTAGTTTAGTCGTCAGATTCGAGGATGTGTAAAAATATATTGGAATGGCAGACATGTTAATTAATGGGGTGAGTATAGTTTAACATTATGATTGAGAGTTGTACAAATAAAAACTAGATACATCAAGAGTATCTTGTATAACATAAGTTATAGTTTGTTGAACCCATCAAGTGAGGATACAATATTTAAGTGAGAAATGTTAAGAAAATAACTAACAAAAATGAAATATAAAAGTGGCTAGGGTTTTGTTATTAGAAATTATAAAAATTACATAGAGCATATGCTCATATTTATAGATAAAATAAATAGCTAAATAGCTTGAGCCTTATATCTTTAACACCTTATCTCAAACTCACAATGCAACAGTAATAAACATTGAGAGTTGGTCACAAATAAAATTAAACAACGTTGCTGGGCCTTCGTGAAAATATCAACAACCTGGAAAGCTGATGGAACATACAAAAACAATATGGTGCCGATCTGAAAATGGTGCAGAATGAAGTGACAATCTATTTCAATGTGCTTCGTCCTCTCATGAAAAAACATAATTATTTGTTATCTGCATGGACCTTTTGTTATCGCAATGTAAAGAAATGGGTTTAGAAAGTCACGCTCGCTCAGAGAGAATATAACCTTTTGGAGAGTGAGCCACCTCAATACCTAGAAAATAACGTAATAGACTCAAGTCCTTCATTGCAAAATGCTGAACCAATTAATATTTCAGTGCCTCAATGCCATTAATATTATCACTTATAATGATTATATCATCTACATATAAGGATAAAATAATCCACCATACACGTGTACCTCTGATAAACAAGGCTGAATCATGATTACTAGCAAGGAAAGCAAGTGGAGTAATAACCGTATATATTTTTCAAACCAATGAGCTTGTTTGAGACCATATAATGCTTTCTTGATTCGATAAGCTTCACCTGGTTGGTGTTGCCTGGAAGATGAGTCATGTAAACCTCCTCGTGAATATCACCATTCAAAATTTCATTTTTTACATATAGTTGGAATATCTTCTATAGGCGAACAAATACAACCGCAATAAGAGTATGATTGTCGTCATTTTTGCCTTTGGGGAAAATGTCCCATAATAATCCATACCATACTTTGATTTAATTCTAAAACCCATTGATAGTCGATTATATGCTTACCGGTTGGATGTTTAACTATATCTCATGTATGAGTCTGGTAAAGAGCAGCAAGCTCTTCGACTATTACATTTTTCTAACGAGGATTATAAACAACTTCTTTAAATGATCGAGGTCCATATAAATCATATATGTTTGCTATGAAAGAAGTGAAATGAGTTGAGTAAGAAGAATATGCAAAATCTGGTAGTTTGGTAGACTTACTTATACGAGTAGATCTTCTTAGAGGTGGAGTTGTTGGTTCACCAAAAGAAGAGCTGGCTCGGGCATTTATGGAGTATAAGTAGTATCAACTATCGTATATGTCTCATGAGCTGGTATGCCAATGTACATGTCGTTATTATTTTCAAAATGATCAATATTCTGAAGTTTGGTACTTATTATATTATGTGATTTCGTCGAAGTCGAATAAAACATGATATGCTCAAGAAATGTAACATATCGAGAGACATATAGTTTCTGACTAGTTGGATTAAGACAACGATAACCTTTATGTCTAATACCATAACCCAAAAAAACATATATTACGGTTTTAAGACCCAATTTGTTGCGTTCTGACATGAGGACAAATGACAAAACACGTACATTAAAACACTCATAAAGAAGAATAATCTGGGGTTGGCCGTATAACTTTTGAAAGGTATACCCTTGAATTATGTGCAGTGAGAACTTGATTAATCACATATACAACAATATGAATTGTTTCTCCCAAAAAAATAGTCGGACCTCGTCAAATAAAAGCAAAGAATGAGCAATCTTAACAAGGTGACAATGTTTTCTTTTTGCAACATCATTCTATTGAGGGATGTCAGTGTAAGAAGACTGATGTATGGTACCATCAAATGCAAGTAACTGAGTTAAATCATTGGATGTGTATTCACCATCTAAGTCACACATGAAACATTTTATTACAGCAGAATGTTGAGTCTTAACAAGTGCCCAAAATTATCTATAAATTCCAAGGGAATATGATATTCGCTTATATCGAGTATAATCATCGATGTAAAATAATAGTAGGATGAACCATACTTTGTGGATACATGAGATGGACCCCATACATCAGAATGAATAATATCAAATGGAATAATAAAAGAAGTGGCACTTTCATTAAACGGTAACATTTTTTTGCCAGTTTACAACCACTACAATCCGAGATATTACAAGTGTTTAACTGACCTAAAACACATGTAGAGACTACACATTTCAAATGTAATGTAGATACGTGTCCTAGACGAGAATGCCATAGATAAAACTCATACGGTGAATGATTCAAACGAAACGAAAACAAATCAACACCAGAGGTAGCAATGTTAGTCAAGTATGTTTTGACACTCTCAACACTATAGAAGTCCACATCTATTATTTCGAGTGTTTCTAAAATATAGAGTTCCTCTATGTTACGACATGTCTCAATCACTCTGTGAGTCTGTTGATTTTTTATAGCCCAAATAGAATCCAAAAACCAGACCCAATAACCAGATTTACACAATTGACTAACCAAAACAAGATTCAAAGCAAATGTGGGAACATAGTAAAAACATCAGACAACGATATATGAGGGGTACAAATAGAGCCAATACCCGACTACTGACATTGTTGTAGCAGTAGCACACAAAATAGATATGGGTGAAACATGAGACAACGAAATAAAGTTTGACATGTGAGGTGACATATGATGAAACATACCCGAATCCAAAAATCCACAATGATAAATCAATACCTGAAGTGGAAAACGAGGACATGCCTGAATGGTATACGAATGTAAACGTAATAAATTTATTCTCATTTTTTTTGGTATTAGTAGACTGTAGAAAACCATCTTTTCCTATCATATTCGCAATAAGATCCACAATCTCTAATCGAACAAAATTAGACAATCAAGATATACCAAATCCAAATCTGAAAATCAAATAAAAATATTAATCAAACCCCAAATCTGAAATAAGCATCAAACCAATTTCAAATTCAAAATCTTGGTGTTCCAGCAAAAACGAATTGAATACTCAATCAAATCCAAATATTAATTTGTGGATAAAATCAAACCTTTGTTACCAATAAAAAAACACTGCATTAGTCTAACAGTTCTCTATCGTAAACCATAGCACCAAATCACAATCCAACCGGTCATATTAAAGGATTGGATGTCCCAAACATGCTTTTCAAAAATCAGCAAACTCCAACATTATTCGGCTTCCAATCAGACCGTTTGATTATGGTTGCACACAACAAATCCGAAAATGGAAAACTGTATATCTTCTGATGGAAAGCAGATCAATATTTCCAAAAACTCCAATAAAAAAACAAGAGAACACATTTAAAGCCAACAAAAAATAAATCTAAAAATAAACAAGATAACCAATCACAACCATGCGCTACATAGATTAGTCAAAACAAGAAAAACAACTAGCAGTTGAAGCACAACAAAATGAAAACCAATAAGAAGAATAACCAATAACTAAAGCACAACAAGAAGAACAAGGCAGCAGCTGAAACACAATATGAAGAGAAGAACAATCAGTAGCTGAAGCAAAAAAAAAACAGATCCAAACTATGTATTGAAATCGTAACATAGCAAAAAACAGATCCAAACGGAGAATCAAAATACCAAGATAAAATTGAATACCGATACCAATACGAAATCGAATAATCCAAATAACGAATCAAAATCGAACACCTAGCAGAAAACAGATCCAAACAGTGAATCAAAATACCAAAACAAAATTGAATCCAATACCAATATGCAGTCCAAACAACAAATCAAAAGTGAATACCTAACATAAAGCAGATCTAAACAATGAATCGAAAATCAGACACATGACAAAAATATGGGGGATTGCTATGCTTCCCCGATCAGATTACTTCAGGATATGATACCATGATAATAAAAGAATTAACAAAGATGAAATATAAAAGTGACTAAGGTTTTATTAGTATAAAGTATACAAATTACATATAGCATATGCTCATATTTATAGATAAAATAAAGAGCTAACGGGCTTGGGCCTTATATTATTGACAAGAAAAACTTTCGACTTTTAAATGTCCGCCAAAATTAGGAGTACTATTGTGGCAAGTCATAAGTAATAGACGTTTGATGATAGTTAATTTGGTAAGACATGATAACACAATACCGATTATTTGTAGTGGGTGTGGTAAGATACCGATGTTACAAGATTGTGAGAGGTATAAAGATCTTTCTAATCATGTAAAAAAATTTGCAGAGAACATGACGCAAGCTGCAACACATATTGGGACAATGTCAGAACTTCAAAATGAACAAGGAATAATTTATGTTTTCGCACCAGGAAATAAATGTGTAAATGTAAGAGATTTTAGATGGTTGGACAAATTAATAAGGTGCATGTGGAAATCCAAAAGCTTTGAAAATTCACTATTGGATTGGCTTATATGTTTGATATGAATAACAAGATTTTTGAACCAAATGCGAGGCAACAATCTATAACATAAATTAAAGCTAGTTTGAACACGACCAACGATTATATTCGAGCTTATGATAAAGAGTTTGATGGAGACTTATAGTTTCGTCGGGATGTACACTGGTAAAATGAACGAAGCTACATGCATGAGTTAAACTCAACAAGGATGAGTGTATGTGATCATATCGTTTGGCAACAGGTGTAAAATGGTATTTCGGGATGTGTATGACTCATTTTTATGTGGATTTATGGGTTGAAGCTTGGTAAGATCATATTTTCAAACGAGATTTTATGCATTACAATCCGGGCTTTAGACGTTGAATCATAAATTTAAATGATTGTTGTAGAAAAATGCTTGCTAGAGTTACAAACGCTAGTAAAAAACAGTGACGTTAACAAATGTCGTCAGTTTTTTTGGGAGGGAACCCGCAGCCGTTACTCTACGAGTGCGCACAGAGTAAACCCTCAGTCTGACGCAAAAGCTTACAAACCAACGCAGAAGGTAAACCACACAAGGTGACAAGCTCAACCAATAAAGCGTCGTAGAGGGACTCGAACACATAACATTTGGTCACAAACATGCTTTATCCCACCAACTTGGCTACCCTTCTGGGGCTTAAATCAAAGTTTTTTTAGATGTCGGAATGATACACTTTGGTACGTATAGAGACATTTGCAAATAATCTAAAATTTCAAATTCAAATTCAGTTATAGAAAAACTAATTATTGTGCTGATCTCAAATGGAGGCGACTTTAACACGGATCCGCGAGATTTTTTTTTTACTAGAAATAAATATTAAATATTTCTTAAATTTGTATTGTGTATTTCTTCAAAAATTTAATAGATTTTTTTATCATTTTTTAAAATTTAAGTATATAAAAAAAATTGTTTTTTGTTAACGTGACTAAAATATTAAAAACATACGGGACACCCAAATAAAAAAAAAATAAAAAAAATTATACTACATTTTCTCTCGCTTAAACAACCTAAACCCGTGGCTAAGAGTTTTAAATGGTTTATAAAACACATAAACCCTAATAAAAACCACAACCAAGCCAGACGATTTTTGTATTTAAAAAGCACTTCTTTCTTCACTTCTGCAGATTCATCTACGACTTCTCTCCCTATTTTCCAACAAGATCACCAAATCACCACCATGTACCGTTTGGCTTCAAGTCTCACCTCCAAAGCAAGGTACTTACACTCACCTAGTTCTGGTTAGACATTTGGTGTTTGATTTATACTTGTTTGCAGATATGAAAGTAATTCTATAGGAAAAACAAATCAATGGGCTCAGTCCTATTTTGTTTCTACATTTTTGTTAGCATACTAAGTTGAAACTCTAGTTAGCCTAGTTTAAATAAGGAGCTTTAAATCTAACTCTAATACAAAATATAAGTTTGGTTTTCTTATGAATTATAGTTGTTTTAGCCTAAAGTTTTGATTTTTAGGTTTTACATTCTGCAATGATTGATGAATTACTTTGTTTTGGCTTGAAGTTTGGATTTTTTGCTGTTGTTTTTGTTTTGATCGCTGGGATGCCAGTAACATAAATCTTTGTTTTGGGTTTTTATATTTCACTGACTGATAAACTACTTTTGATTTTGCTTAAAGATTTAATTTTTGTTGTTGTTGTTTTGATTGGCAGGGTTGCCAGAAACATTAGCAACAGTAGCAGTAGATTAAATTGCAGCAGAAACTATGCCGCTAAAGAAATATTTTTTGGTGTAGAGGCACGCGCAATGATGCTTAAAGGAGTCGGAGAACTGGCTGATACAGTTCAAGTCACCATGGGTCCTAAGGTACTACTCTCTTTTGAAAAAAAATGTGTGTGCTGTAAAATTCGGTGTTTTTTATTCCTTTTCTTTTTCCAAAAGGGGCGTACTGTGGTCATAGAACAAAGCTGGGGTGCTCCAAAGGTTACAAAAGATGGTGTAACTGTGGCCAAGAGCATTGAATTCCAAGACAAAGTAAAAAATGTTGGTGCTAGTCTTGTTAAACAGGTAGCAAACGCCACCAATGATGCAGCTGGGGATGGTAAGCCTTGACTTAGATTTATCACCTGTCTTGTAATTGTGTTGCTTCTTCTTTTATTCTCTAGTGATTTTTTTTGGGTTGGTAATGTTTTTATTCAATTAGGTTGATGAGGTTGCCGTTTAATTTGTTATACAGGTACCACATGTGCCACTGTGCTCACACGTGCAATATTCACGGAAGGGTGCAAGTCCGTTGCTGCAGGGATGAATGCAATGGACTTAAGACGTGGTATTACTATGGCAGTTGATTCTGTAGTAGCAAATCTTAAGAGTAGAGCACGGATGATTAGCACATCAGAAGAAATTGCTCAGGTAAGTAAATTGTAAGTAAATAAATTGAATGGCTTCATTATATGTAGAATTTGAGTGATGGTTTGACCTGTATTTGTTTTAGGTTGGGACAATATCCGCAAATGGTGAAAGGGAAATCGGTGAACTAATTGCAAAGGCTATGGAGAAAGTTGGCAAAGAGGGAGTGATCACAATACAAGTAAAATTTTATTGCTACAGTAGTTAGATTTGTACTAATAAGTTTGGTGCCATCAGATTTCGTAGTTTTAGGCTTTTAAGCAAAAATGATGTTTGGTTGGTCTTAAATAGGCTTGAAAAAAGATAAACTTATAGAAGCAACAAGCCTGACAAACCAAAAGCTAATGGCTAAAAATATTATCTCTTGGCCTTCTTTATTTTGACTTTTTTTTTGTTTACCAGTTTCTTCGCTATATATGTTGAGCATTTTTAGTTACTATTTTCACTTTATAGTGTCGTTTTAATCTTAAAATAGGTGTTTTTTAAATTAGATATCGGACAACTTACTGCTTACAAAAAGTTAACTTTTTCTATTGCTTATTTTAAGCTAGTTTTTTTGGCTTATAAGCTGCACACCAAAACCATACTAAGAAACTTCGATGTAGTCATGACATTTGTTGCGATTTATGGGTTTGATAATTATGAAAAATATGCAGGATGGGAAGACAATGTTCAACGAGTTGGAAGTTGTCGAGGGCATGAAGCTGGATAGAGGCTACATATCCCCATATTTCATCACAAATCAGAAAAACCAAAAATGTGTAAGAACTAAAATCTCAACATTTTCGGGTTACTTTTTTCAATGATATGTTATGTTTCTTATCTAAAAGGGTCCACGTTTTTTACACTGGCAGGAGTTGGAGGATCCTCTTATTCTAATCCATGAGAAGAAAATTTCAAACATCAATTCTATCGTGAAAGTTTTGGAATTGGCTTTGAAGGTATGCATTAGTTAGTTGGGTATTAGGTTGCTTCTCTCCCAAGCATCTGACTTTTTGCTGCATCTGACTTTTCTCAGAGGCAAAGGCCCTTGCTCATTGTCGCTGAAGATGTGGAAAGTGATGCACTTGCAACTCTGGTTCTAAACAAGCTTCGCGCTGGAATTAAGGTTTCTCTTCTGATCAAAATTTCAGGAGGATTATAGCTTGGAATTTAAGGAACATACTTGTTTAATGCGGAATACCCTATTTGTAGGTTTGTGCTATTAAAGCCCCTGGCTTTGGAGAGAACAGAAAGGCAAATTTGCAAGATCTTGCTGTTCTTACCGGCGGCGAGGTAATTTTTTCAGCTTCATCAATTTAGGGTTGTTTAGAGTCACTAGGGCGGGCTTGTTTGGTTGGTATGACTTATTAGGCTTGAAAAAAGTTAGCTTATAATTATAGCTCACCGGCTTATTCCCAGATGTTTTATCTTTTCTATTTCTGTAGCTTTTAAGCTAGCTTTATTAACCCTGAAAGCTTGCTCTTTAATACCCACTAACAACCTATGAATTTTTCTTCAAACCTACCCACTAACAACCTATGAATTTTTCTTCAAACCTAACCTTTTTAATTTGTTTATTTTAAGCTTTATAGCTTATAAACTGGGCACCAAACAATGACATATATCTGAGCACTTGTGTCTGTATCACGAACCAAAATATATATATGCATATCTCATGTCTTCTATTTTTTCTATTTTGTAGCTTATTACAGAGGAGCTTGGCATGAATCTTGAGAAAGTGGATTTCACTATGCTTGGAACTTGTAAGAAGGTGAGTCAATATAGAATTAGTGAAACACATTGTTTTGCCTCTCTCAGTTTAAATAATATCTCTGATGTAATCTGTATATTGATTGGGTTTTTGTAGGTTACGATTTCGAAGGATGAAACTGTTATCCTCGACGGATCAGGTGACAAAAAGGGGATTGAGGAAAGATGCGAGCAGGTTTGTTTTATGTCCTATCATTAGTATCTTTTACTTTATGCAGTCTGCTGCAGAATTATACTAATTTGCTTCACAACTAAATGTTGTAATAACAGGTTCGATCAGCAATCGAGCTAAGTAGTTCTGATTATGATAAAGAGAAGTTGCAAGAAAGATTGGCAAAGCTTTCTGGCGGTGTCGCCGTATTGAAGGTCTGCTATTCATTTTTCTCGCATATGTTTATTAAGTTTTGGTGTTGGGATATGCTGTCCGACCCAAAGAACCAATTTTGTTCGACCTGGAAAAGTGCTGGCACGGACAAGAATTTCATGTCCTGAATCCATGTTTGGACAAAAAATATTGTCTCATTTGAATTCCGGTTGGATCCGGTTTTGGACATTCAGACAAAGCCGGTCAGATTCGGACATTATAAAGGGATTACTCTGGGTCGGAGACAAATACTTAGAAAATACAACATGAAAAAAACAAAAACAAAAAAAGTTTATGACCTTGTTGGATCCGGTCAACCGAGTCTAGGTCAGCAAGCTTTGGATGAGTCAAAACCTGAGTTTGGATTTGAACAAATATGTGTTTGAACTCCTGTTACTTGATTTTTTGCGACTGTCAGACGTATATATAGCTTGGGAAAAGGTAGAATGGGAATGATTACTGTTTTTGGATTTCAGATAGGAGGCGCTAGTGAAGCTGAAGTTAGTGAGAAGAAAGATAGAGTTACGGATGCCTTGAATGCAACAAAAGCAGCTGTGGAAGAAGGTATTGTGCCAGGCGGTGGTGTAGCTCTTCTTTATGCATCAAAAGAACTGGACAAACTAGTAACTGCAAATTTCGATCAAAAGATCGGTGTTCAGATCATTCAGAACGCTCTTAAGGTATAAAGCATACCTTTCCAAATTTTGATTGATTTTTTGTGTCGTGAATCTAACATCAAGGTTGGCCTCGGATGCTGACTACAGACACCTGTTCACACGATTGCACGCAATGCCGGGGTTGAGGGAGCTGTTGTGGTCGGGAAGCTTTTAGAACAAGATAATCCTGATCTAGGGTATGACGCCGCTAAAGGTCAGTAAATTAGTCCACCGAGTTATCTATTTTTATGAACCTGACAGTGACACAACTTAACATTCCACTTATTTGTTTCTTGCAACCTTTTCTATTATGGGCTAACGACCTTTTTCAACTTGTAGGCGAGTACGTTGATATGATCAAAGCTGGTATTATCGACCCATTGAAAGTGATCAGAACCGCTTTAGTTGACGCAGCTAGGTATGGTTAAAGTGATGGACCCATTTTTGTATCTTTTTCTTTTCTATGGACTTGTAAATATGAATATCGTCAATTTTGTTTTTCAGCGTGGCATCATTGTTGACAACAACTGAAGCGGTTGTGGTGGAGCTACCCAAGGAAGAGAAAGAAGCTTCTCCTGCAATGGGTGGAGGCATGGGATATTAAGATTGTTGGCGATGGTTAAACCAAATCAATTGTAATGAAAATGATGAGTTTTTTGTTTATACGATTTTAAGTGGTACTATTCTTTCGGGAACAACCATCATTTGTTCAAACTCTGGTGATAGATAGATAATAAAAATGTTTATTTAAAATTTGCATGGACAGAATAATCTTCTATTGTTGGCCAGCGTAGGGACCTAAAATTTGTCCACATTGCGCGATTGATTTTTTAAGATCTATGAACAAAAACTTAGGTAAGATTTTTTTGGTTTGAAATTAAGTTTTGAGAAAAGAAAAACTATGCTTAAACTTTTACATATTTATAAGTTTTTTTGCTTGAAATTATTTTTCAACAAGGCAAAACTTAATTTCATACCAAAGGATTTATGGTTTTTTTTAACAAGGAACTAATTTAAAAGAAATCATGTGATATGTATGTTGAAAAATATTGATTCCAAATTTATACCGAATCATACATGTTATGTTATATGAAATTTTTGTTGGTTATCCATCAAACACATGTGAAAATGTTTGTCTTGTTCGCACGTAATATTCAATAATTATTTAAAAAAACCATGAGCATATTAAAAAAAGTCCAAAATAGAACAAACTTCTATGGCAATATATCAGTTAGTTATTACGGTTTAACCACAACAAATCAAGCAAAAAAAGGCGCAATCTAAAAAAAAGCAAATCATATGTTATCAAATTTCAAATTCGAACCTATAATTTAATAATGGTAAAGTCATAAAATTTATATTATAGTTGTATGCTTTGAAAAGTAATTAGTGTTTTGAATATCTATTTTCGTGGTAGATAATTTCCCTACTAAAAAATGTCGGGTTTTAGTCTATTTATTATCAATTTTGGATAAAGTTAGTCCGCTTCGTGTGTATTGATTATCTATTTTTGATAAAGTTAGTCTCCTAAACAAATATTTTTGAGAGACTAATTTTATCCAAAATGGATAGTCAAATAACTAAACTCGACGATTTTTAGTCGAGAGATTATAGGTCACGAAATGGATAATCAAAAGACTATAACCGGACGTTTTTTAATCGAGAGACTACTTATCACCAAAATAGATTATCAAAGAAGTAATTACTATTCAAAACCTATACTTGTCTATTCAATTCAGCAATAAAATAGTGTACGGAGAATATAGTTTTAGAAAGGTTTTAATTTTTAAAAAGAAAGAAAGAATAGAGATTAAGAATAAAGATTAAGAATAAAGATTTGATAAAAAATGTTCTTTATTTTAAAATAAACAAAGTAGTATTTTTTTTACGCAAGATAAATAACAAAAAATGTAAAAAGTTACGAAAATCTCGTTTGTAACCGACGACAAAAGATACATGACGCGTGTTCATGTTTAATATATATTTATAGAATTCACTTTAAACTTTTTTTTCTACTTTACGTTTGTCCCATTTCATTTTATGGTGTTTTTTCATCGCAAAGAATTAAATATATTTTTGGTTCAAACAATAATTACTACGTTTTTTTGTTCGTAAAAGGTCTAGTGGCGGTTCCATGACTAAAATTTATGGTATACCAAAAATATAATGGAAACAAATTAACAGAAAATAAATATTTGAGTATCGCATAAAAAATATATAAATATTTCGGTTACAACTCAAAATAAAAATATATTCTAGTCCAAACATAAATGCATTCTCCTCTTACTCATGCCTTGAAAACGTTTGACAATATCTAGATCATCAACCGTTGAAAACACTTCTCTCTACACAAATGTCACTAAACAATCACTGGGTTATGGATTGATCATTCTATTTCTCAACTCATTCTTCACATGTATCATACCAGAAAATACTCGCTCATTTACTATTGATAGTTTCACCAACATGTTTAACCAACTTGCTCTTTATATTCCTAAACCGAAAACCTTTTTCTACAACCATAA
Source organism: Limnanthes douglasii subsp. nivea (assembly GCA_036936605.1). NCBI lineage: Eukaryota > Viridiplantae > Streptophyta > Magnoliopsida > Brassicales > Limnanthaceae > Limnanthes > Limnanthes douglasii. The sequence goes on from JAUPFV010000001.1 coordinate 35,041,735, forward strand.
ATGCTCTGTTACTAGTATTATTGTAGTATAAATAACATGACAAACAATATACAATTTTTTTTCTATACTTTATTTCAAGCTGTCATTACCTTCATACCAACTATTATTAAAAGAACAATTATGTCCCCCAATATCTCTAAGAGGATATTTTGTCATATTGAATCGTGATAGCCCATTTTACAAAATAAACTCTTTTTACCTTATCTCGGTCATTTGGATGGTAGTCAAGAATTACAGTTCTTAATTCAAGATTTAACTCCAAATAACCTCTATTTTTTAATACCTTACTTGAAAATGATGAATCAATCGGTGAAGGAATGTAAGAGGGTTCTCGAATGATTAAATGTAATATAAAAAAGAATCGAATAAAACATTGATGAATGATATAAAGATAACGACACTATCAATTTGATATAGAGAGATAACGTAGTGAGAATATTATTTCTCAATAAAAAATTAAGATGATAAAAGAGCTAATAATCTTTACAAGCAGGTATGTATTATGGACAAGTATCACTATCTATCCATCATACCGTACAAATTGGTCTATTTGATTTCCAAAAAAATGTCTATTTGAAGATTACCATATTTCACTTTGATGGACAAGTATAAGGTCTTGTATTTCCATTTTTGAATCTTTAGCTTCTTTGTATTCATCAACATGAATAAAAAAAAGTGCAATTTGTAACATATATAATAATACTATGAACCTACAAATAAATTATACATTCAATAATCTCCTGGTTGCTATTCAGTTTAATTTAAGCAAAAATTAAGATGCAACATTCATCGTCATTGTGTATCTTTACCTCAACACACCTATAACCGAAACATGAGCAAATATAAGTGATATGTCAAAAAATAAAAACATTTGGGTAGTAAGTAAAAATAATAAAAATATTTGGGTAGCAAAAATAATAAAAACATTTTTATATCTAGTGGAGATTTGTACCACAATAATAAATTTATTTTCCTGATTAGGGTTGTCCTGTGTATACCTATATCCCTTCTAAATCCGCCCTTGAAGGAGTCCACACATAAATACAAGTTCATTTTCTTTTATTGGGATGATAAAGCTAACAAGATTTTTTTATGCACTTATATCCCATATACCATGTTGTTTGAAGAATATTCCAAATCTGTTCGGTCTCTACTTACGTCGTGATATAATTTTGTGCTTATGAATATCAAATAAAGTTTTAAGCTCCTGGCATTACCAGTACTAAAGATTAATAATGGCTTGACATAGTTGCTAGTTTTACGTGGATGACTTTGTGGCATGCCTTACCGTTATGATTATGCCGCTAATTGTTTCTTATAGATAATACGATGATCTGAATAGATATTAGAGATACTAGATGCCAAGCAGTTCTCCATATTTAGGTTTTTATCAATTGTATGATTTTGGAGATACTAGATGCCAACTAGTTCTCCCCATTTAGGCTTTATCAATTGTATGCATACAAAATCATCTCCTCACATATACATGCACCGCTGATAAATTATGAAAATATTATACGCATATTTGATTAGGGAAGGAAAATATAGGTGATTAATGTGTAGTTTATTCTAAAAATGAGACCAAGTTTCATATATTTAGTGGTTAAAGACCAAAGTAAAGCAAACATAAGATATAGAGGGGTCAAATGATACACCCCAAGAACTTGTCTGTAAATAGTCAAATAGGGGAGGGGGGGGGGGGTGAGAAATCCACTTTTATGGTGGTAATTATGTAATTTTAATATCTACCTCATTTACTATATAAATGACATTCCCTTTTGGGAAAATGGGCCAATGATTAGTCAATTATTTCTACATTTATTCCTTTTGTCTCCTTTCCTTTCTAGTAATAATTGATTTCACTGTTCGATGTCACTTCAAAGGAATATTCTCTAGTCCGACCCTCTCCCACGAACAATTCCATTTCTGAACTTCACTAAGGATTTTATGAGTCATCAATGGCGTCGTCTGTGGGATCGTTTGGTACCCCGAATTAATTTTCTAAAACCTTGAAAACTAAATTCTAAAAAATAATAATGGATACTGATGCTCGTGGAGAGATCGAGACTAATCTGATGAGAGATCTAGTCGATGTTGAGTCTGGTGACCATTTGATAGAAGAACAAGTCACGAACGAAGGCAATTCCCCGAATCGATATGCAGAAGAGCTTCTAGAGGAATCAGTCCTGGTTTTCAGACGAAAAGAGCTACTAGAAGACATCGAAAGGTTGAATGCGGAAAGGGAAACCATGATGGAAAGTTCCAAGAAGGTTAGTTCTGAGGTCCGATAAGAAAGGATTGAGGCTGATCAGATCCAAGATGTCGTTCAACCCGAAGAGAGCCGACGAAGGAAAAGTTTCCGACATTATAAAAGGCGCGCTAGATCGGAACAAAGATACGAGCCGTCCGAGTCTAGAGAGTATACCTCATTGAGTTCTGACAAGTCTTCCTCATCGAAGACTGATTCCAGATACAAAGCGGATCGAAGGCATAGAGATTCAAGGACGCGCAAACACGTTCATCGGACTAGTCGGAGAATGAAGGAGTCAAGAAATAAAGCCGACCCCGGTAAGCGGAAAATGTACTCCGATGAGCAGGACAAGACGAGAAATGTTCGAGTCGAACATGTCACTACTTGGAGGCAGCCTCAATCCGATAGCTATCATCAAGATTACCGAGTCAGTAATCATTTTACTTCTTCGACTGAAGAAAGATTTTACCCAGCAACCAATGATAGTCCGGGGGGGGGCTTACAAAGTCGGACACAATTGAAGGTCATCCCCTCTTTCCCCGGAAGTCCTCTCTAGGCATCTTCCCAAGTGGTTTGATATTTCCAAGCTAGAGAAGTTTGACGGAACTCAGGATCCGGACAACCATATCGAGCAGTTTAAGAACTTTATGATCAACTACGATGACGACGACAAGTTGTTATGTAGAGTATTCTCTCAGATGTTAAAAAAAAAAAAGTTGCGCCCAAGTGGTATAACCGTCTGCCACAGGGATGTATGAAGAACTTCGACATGCTTTAGAGCATGTTCCGACAACACTTCGTCGGAAGCAAAAAATTTCGCGCAAATGGAGATACCATCATTTATTGTAGATAGAAAATTGGAGAAAGTTTGAAAGAATACACGAAACGTTCCATTCAGGTTAAGACGGACATGGAATTCTGTGAAGACAAGGTAGCATTAGCAATTTTTCGGATGGGTCTTCTTCCAGGGGTAATGAAGAACAATGACGCGGAGACACATTCTATGACTTTCGGAGCTCTGTTGGATCAGATAGAGAAAAAAATCTTAATCGAAGAGACTAGGGCCTCGGAGATAGAATCCATGTCTCAATTCTATCAGGATTCAAGCTTAGCCATGGCCAGTACGACGAATGTGAATGTCCGACCCCAAGCTACGCAATCGGTCGCGATTGTCTGATCGCGGGCCCAAGTTCAAGCAAAGAATCAAACCCCTCAACGGATGGTACCGAAGCAACCGTACCAGCAGACAGGTCAAGCAGCTCAACAATATGTCAGACCTGCATCAAATAGGTGGGTCCGACCAACTCGTTACGCCGAATTTACCGAGTGCGTCTCAACCATTTTCAAGAAGGCACGTGCGAATATGTATTTTCACAAGCCTTTCCCATTACAGACTCCGAGGGAGCACATGAAGAAAAAATACTATCAATTTCATGACGATATCAGACATCATACTAAGGATTGTGTGGCATTAAAGAAACAAGTCCAGTATCTGATAGAGAACGGAAAGCTACTTGATTTTGTTAAGAAGAATACCAAAGTTGCACTAAAGCAAGAAGCTACTCCGAGTCAAGAAGATTCCATGATGATATCTGATGTGATCGATGAAGAATTTGTTGATGCATTCGATGTATCCACAGAATACCTTGATTCGAAGACGGGCAGGAACAATGTGAACATGGTAGAGGAATCAATCCCCAGAGGAAAGGTCAGTGAACTATCTGCTTTTTTCGAATCACTAACTATTTTTGGTGGGGACACGGTAGCAGGTATATCAAATTATTCCCGGAAAAGCCACATCGTGAGTCTGGCAACATAGTTGGAAGCGGGAGCCTCGTTGCACCCATACAGAAACCCATCACCAATTCTTTGCTTCGAGGATGATGAAATGAGAGACGTAGTTGGTCCACATGAGGATGCAGTGGTGATTGGAGAAGCGATAGCAGGAAACGAGATAAGAAAAATCTTGATAGACACTTGGAGCTCCGCCAACATAATTTTATGACAACCTACAACCAGGTAACCAATCCACCAACAATCCTACAATCTGACAGAACGATAGTGGGATTCACTGGTGCGACCGCCGACGTAGTCGGAGAATTCGAGGGAACGGTAGAGTTGGACAGAGAGCCATTAAAGAAGATAGTCATAGTACTATTTGTCGTGGTAGACGCCCCCACATCGTACAACACCATCTTCAGAAGGTCATGGTTGTCTAAGATGCACGATGTGCCGTCTATGGTTCACCAGTGTTTAAAATATATGGTGGGAAGCAATGTGGGAACAGTAAGGTCAAGTCAGACAATGGCTAGGGAGTGCTACAAAGCGGCGCTGGCCCCCAAGCAGTTGAAGGGGGTCTGATCTAAAAAAGAATAACAGTCAGAGGGGCCTCCTTCATATTCCAATCCTGCTGACGATCTGAGGGAGTCCATTGGGTTCATGGTCCCTGATGAAGGCTTAGAGGATCATGCTTTTAGAGGTGGAAAAGTCTCAAGATAGGAACAAGGCTATCCCAAGAGGTAAAAGAAAGCTTACTCAGATTTCTTTAAACCAAATTACATTTGTTTGCTTGGTGCACAGAAGATGTTATATGGGTCCCAAAAGATATCATCTTTTTCCCAATAGAAAACTGAAGCGATAATGGCGAATGTAGACCGTTTAACCAAAGTAGGCCACATCCGCGAATCACAATACCCGTTGTGGACGGCCAATCCGGTCTTAGTGAAGAAGAAAAACGGTAAATGGCGGATGTGCGTAGACTTCACTGATCTGAATAGGACTTGCCCTAAAGATCCTTTCCCAGTCCCCATAATAGATCAATTGGTTGACTCGACGTCCGGAAATCGTTTATTGTCCTCTATGGACGCGTATACTGGGTATAATCAAATCCATATGGACCCGAGAGATCAGGAGAGCACGACTTTCATCACCGGAAGGAGGCTGCACTGCTACAGGGTGATGCCGTTCGGACTAAAGAACGTGGGGCGACATATCAACGTTTAGTGAATAGAGCTTCCGAGATTCAGATCGACATAAATGTGGAAGTCTATATTTATGACATGTCCGAGAAGAGTCGAACGTTCCAAGGCCAGTTACTACGTGAGAAAAAGTCTTTTGGATGCAGAGAAGCGGTACCTCAAGCTGGAAAAGTTAGCACTTGCACTAGGAACATCCGCTCGAAAAATGAGGCCCTACTTCCAAGCTCATACGGTTGTAGTGCGAACATCTTTTCCTTTGAAAATATGTTGCAGAGGCCCGATGTGTCAAGAAGGATGACAAAGTGGTTAGTAAAGCTCGAGGATTTTGACATTGAATTTGAACCGCGATCTGCAATCAAAGCACAAGCATTAGCTGATTTTTTTTGTAGAGTTCCACTCTACAGAGATGACATGGATGTTGAAGAAGAAAAGTCCAACCCATAGTGGTTAGTTCGAACCGATGGGGGATCTAGTTCGTCTGGATGTAGAGCGGGAGTTCAACTGACTTCCCCGGAAGGCATTGCGATGTACCAGACGATTCTACTTGGATTCTAGGAATCAAACAATGGGGCCGAGTATGAAGCGGCTCTGGCCGGGTTAAGACTTGCAAAGATTTGCGGAGCTAAACGAGTTAAATTGATTAACGACTAGTAACTTTTGGTGAACCATGCTCTGTGGCGGTCAAAAGCGAGAAAAGATCATTTAGTCAAGTATCTGGGGGTCTTGAAGGCTTTGACCTTAGAGTTCGAGGATGCCAGGTTCGAACACATTCATAGGACGGGAAATTCAGTGGTTGATTCTTTGGAAAATGCGTCTTACTTCAAGGAACACCCCTGGATAGTCACCTAAGAAAGTCCGTCAATAATTAAGGGGTCCAAACCGGTTGAAGGAAGCATTGAAGCTTTCCAGATATCCACAACTCTAGTGAAAGATTGGAGAAGCGAGATACAATATTTCTTGGTCCATGACATGTTTCGAGTGGACGAAGTAATGGCTAAAAGGATACGATTCAAAGCGTATCATACGTGGTATTAGGTGGAGTACTGTATAAGAAATCTTTTAGCAGACCTCTGCTCTGTTGTTTAGGAAAAGATGAGTCGGAGTTAATACTTTCGGAGCTTCACGATGGGGAAGGATCCGCGCATTGTGGGTACAAAACACTAATACAAAAAGTTCTTCTGGCTGGTTATTATTGGCCGACCATCTCAGCGGACGCCAACGAATTGGTACAAAAATGCTATACCTGCCCGCGGTTTGCTAACTTAATTTATATGTCGGGGGTTCCCCTCGAGTCAATATCAGAATCTCTGTCTTTCGATCGATGGGGAATCGACCTAGTCGGACCACTTCTTATAGCTTCAGGAGGACGCCAAACGATCGTCGCCGCTGTGGACTACTTTTCTAAATGGGTAGAAGCTGAACTGTTAGCAGGAATGAGAGCAAAATATGTGATTAAACTCATCATCTCCAACATCTGCTGTCGTTTTGGTATACCCAGGAAGATTACGATGGACAACGACCCACAGTTCGACAACAACGAAACGAGAGCTTTCTGCGCGTCCAAGGGAATACAACAATATTTCTCAGCACCTTTCCATCCTCAAGCGAACAGCCAGGTCGAAGTAACCAATCATACAATTTTGGATGGGTTGAGGAAGAATCTAGAGGTTAAAGCAGTGAAGTGTCCATATTACTTACAAGAAGTGTTATGGGCTTACAGGACTACTCCCCGGACGGCAACGCATGAGTCGCCCTCCGCACTTGTGTACGGAATGGATGTAGTAGTGCCATAGGAAACTATGTTCCCATCTTACCGGCTGAGCGAGTATTCCGAGGAGAGAAATGACAAAGGAAAGCGCACCGAGTTGGATCTGATAGAAGAAAAACGAAGAAGGGAATAATTAAATTCCTTGCATTATCAGACTATAATTAGAAACCGGTATGCATCAAAGGTCAGAAGAAGAGAATTCGAGGTGGGCGACAAGGTCCTAAGAAAAGTCTTCCTACACACGAAAGAAAAGAGACTCGTAAAACTCGCTCCAGATTGGGAAGGTCCGTACTCATTAATAAAGAAGATAAAACCAGGGACGCACATGTTAAAGGATAAAGAAGAGAGAGATCTTCCCCATACCTGGAACATGAGCACCTAAAGGTTTACTTAGAGTGAATGTGTGACATGTAAATATTTTATTTACCAGTTTATGTAAGTAACGGTGGCACACTCTTTCCTACCCTGGTGGCGCAAGAAGGTTTTAATGAGGTGCCTAAACAACCAGCTCATATATTGAATTTCATTGCCCTTTTAAACGACTCGTAAAAGTTAATCTTTTTTAACACAAAACATATTCCAAAGAAGTTTGGACAAGAAAGTTCATCTTTTTGAACTCAAAACATACTCCAAAGAAGTTTGGACGAGAAAGTTCATATTTTTGAACTCAAAACACGCTCTAAAATGTTTTGGACAAATAATTCAGTTTTGAATCATATGTAGAAAAACATAAAACAAATCAAGTTAAGAAAGAAATGTTTTAATGAAGCATCACACTAAAAATTATCCCATCATAAGCCCCCATAGTGGGAGGAAAATCATACAAAATAAAATTGGGATTCTTAACAGGTTCAAGGAACAAACAGTCAACAAAAATGGAATACCCAACATCTACTACTCAGAAACAGAGTTCTCTTTACTTCCCGCGGGGGAATCCGAATCGGACGACGAACTCTCTGAGTCCTCACTGGATTTCGGGTCCTCCATGGATACTCCCGGGGTGGGGGGGGGATGTTGTTCAATAACCCGGGTCCAAAGACTACCAAGGTGCAGATCCGGGAACCTCTCATGAATCTCCATCACCACTGCAGACCTCAACTTGGCATCTCTTTCTTCAAGGTGAGTAAAAATCTTAGCAGCATATTCATCAAGGCGTTTCTTATACTCAGCTTTGAATTTTTTCTTCAAAGATTCATTTTCTGCTTATAATTTCTCAATATTTGCGACTGCGTTCTCAAAGTATGCCTTTGTCTTGCAATAACCCTCAAAGAGACCATCTACCGTCGTATCGCGCTTGGCATCCTTAGCAATAAAATTATCCCATTCATCATCGGATTTTGTCTTCTCCTCAGAGAGTTCAGTCTGAAGAGAAGTAATGGTGGCCAAGCGGTCCTCAGGGGTTTTCTTTTCTTTAGCAAGTTCATCTTCGACCTCCTTTAGTCAGGCAGATACCTCGACGTCTTGGCTAGCTCATCAGTTAGCTCCTTTACTTTCTTCATTAACTCATTGGACTCCGAGGTTAAGGTCTCTACCTTGGAAGATATCTTTGTTCGTCCGGCAAGCTCATCGGGGTAGTCCTTCACCTTGACCTTCAATTCAGCTACCTCAGAAGTTAAGGCTTTCACCTTAGCCCTTCTCTCAATGACTTCAATCTTGTAGTGGTCTTTGCGGTTGGCTTTGCATTCAAGAAGGGCAGCAACGCGAAGTAGCTTATTCAACTCATTCGCAACATAATCATTTTCATATACATCGAAGTAAGCTGAGAAAGGGGAGGGATACCTTCCTTCATCGGAGTCATCTTCTCGAGTTTCCCTTCGTTGGAGTACAAATTCACCGACAGAGTCTGAGTCAACAATTAAGACCTTTTTTATCGGAGTCAGGCTTAGGCATGTGGTATTGTCGCTCTCCCCTCCACTCTCAACGACCCTTTTCTGCTTCTCCTCAACAGTATACCTCATCGGCCTCATTGCACCAGCCCGACCATGAGGACTTACTTCAACTATATGGTCAGTCTCATTTGATTTGTTTTCCAGGTGAGAGGTCGGGGAAACAACCTGAGGGCCAGAGGGGGCTTTTTGTTGAGGTTCCAATAACCTCGCATCTCATAACGGGTCCACTTGAACTTCATATTGGTAATCACCCTAAGCCTCTGCTGGAATACTGCCCTACACTTCTTCTTAGGGACCACCCTGAGCCTCATGTTGAGAACCCTCTTGAGCGCTAACTCCTCTTTCCTCGGGAGCATCACCTTCCGATTCAGCCTTTTCTTCGGTCTCCTCCTTTTCCTCTTCCTCGGGTTTCTCCGCATCTTGATGACTCGGAGCCCGAGCTCGAGTAGGAAGGTAGACCGCATTGTCCAAGCACTCTAAGAGTTTGAGGATTTCGTCACTTGGGGGAGGCACCATAAGCTCAGAGGCAGAATTTTTCTCACTAAGATCGCATCGCCAAAGGTTACTCTTGACAAAGTTCATGGGAAGGAAGCTTTGATGAAACTTGTGATCCCAGTGTTTGCCTGCCCAAGCACTTAGCTTCTCGACAATATCCTTGCCTGCTTTGGCGTGACGTTTAAAGGACTTATCAATCTTCTTCATGGCTGAAAAAGGAACAAAGTTAGAATCTGCCGAGCCCGACGACTCAGAAAAATTTAGGTTGGAATACTTGCCGTGCCCGTTCCACTTCAGCGTTAACCGATGGGGAAGATTCTCGGAGTGTTCAAAGTTAGTCTCCCACAACCCGGAGATGAATATGAATTGTTTCTTCCACTTCTTGTCTGCCTCCAAAAAATCCTTAATTACTTTAAGTTGCCTGACAAAACCAAGCGAGTAGAAGGGGTAGTATAAATTCTTGGCAACACCCAAGACGAAGATAAGCTGTTCCATAGTAAAGGCGATCTCGGAGAGTCTAGAGGCCATAATACAAGCCATGAGAGTGTACCACATGTTGGCCCCTACCTTGGAGGGACATAGTCCAATCATGTGGAAGTAGTCAGCCAAGAGAGGATCAAGGGGCAGTCGAAGACCCCAGTTCATAAGCTCGGTATAGAGAACCAACTCATTGTTCCGAACAGACAGTGAAGTTTCACCAACAGCGGGAAATCGGATTGTAATGTTCCTTGGAATACCCCGGCAATCTCTTAGCTTGACCTCCTCAGTCGGATGAAATTATTTGTAATTCACTCTATAAAATGCCAAGAGGTGTTAGATTCAATACCGCGAAGGTTTTCGCCTAAAATATCTTCTATATTTGAAGGCAAACCTGTGGTACTCTATTTTTATTTTTTACTCTTCACCAAAGAAGTCTCACTGTGTTAAGGGGGGGGGGGGGGGGGACTAGTGGTAGGTTCTGAGGGAGGAGCCAAAACATCATTATCCGGCTCAGATAATCCAAGTGAAGAAACATCAGCAGGAACAACTCGAAGAGGCTCCGCTTCAACCACCGTCATGTCAGGATTCTTCCTGTCATCATCAGGATCATCGGTCAAATTTCTCTCATGAATTTATGGAATAGATGTGAGAGACGGTTCCGGTCGAGTTCCCATCGTCAAAGGTCTCATTGGGCTCACTTCTGGAGTCATTTGCGGCGACCCCTGTGGGGTTATTTGAGGAGTCGATGCTGAAGAGAAAATCCACATCCTAACCGATTTCGTTGATGGGTTGGTGACCTCTTTCTTTTAGCGTTATCTCTGTTTTCTTTATCACTCGGTCTTGCTCTCTCTTCACCCATTATGATAAAGGTAGAAGGTCGAGAAGAAAACTCAGGAGGTGTTGAAAGAACAGAAGGATCAACCTCACCGTTTGAAAGGTGAGCTTGACCGGAGGAAGATATGGCAAGACTGAGGGATCGCTCACAGATGGGAGACCAGTTGTCACGAAAGATTGATTCCCAAAGTTCTGTAAGAGAATGATACTCTCTTGCACCAGGGGATCTACGAGTGCCGATTTGGTTGGAAATGTTGAACCACCTCCAAAGCTTATACCTTTTGAGGTTGATAAATTCGTCAGGCATGTAAGTGCAGAACAAGAAGTTGGTTTAGCAGTGATCTCTCTCTCTAGAACAAGCGTTTTCAAAAAGACAAGTGGAAATCAAGAGGAAAGGAAACCTTCACTCAGAAAAAGAGATAAATATTTATAGTGAAGGGGACTAGAAGGTGAACAGTTAAAGAGTAACGGTATTTTGAAACGCTAGCCTATGTCAAACCGCCTCGAAAGGCACGCTGGTAAGATAGGCGAAAGCGTGACGCGTGTCTAATTATAACTCCACCGTCTAAAAAATCTTTGACTCGATAACAGTGAAAAGGAGGCATGCAAACATAAAGTAAATATTGCTTATGTGAGGTCATCGTGACCAAAGATGAGGTCAGCAACGTAAGACTTCTGATCCGACCGTATCAGACTTTCATCAAGAAGCAAAAATATCCGACCAGAGTGGCAAAGGCTTCCGATCCGACCAGGGTCAAACAACAACTTCAGTCCACATCCAGAGACCTGCACATGGATTGGAGGGCTACTGATAAGGGAAGGAAAATATAGGTGATCAATGTGAAGGGGGGGGGGGGGACCAAAGTAAAGCAAACAAAAGATATAAATGGGTCAAATGATACACCCCAAGAACTTGTTTGTAAATAGTCAAATAGGGGGGGGGGGGTGAGAAATCCACTTTTATGGTGGTAATTATGTAATTTTACTATCTACCTCATTTACTATATAAAGGACATTCCCTTTTGAGAAAAAGGGCAAATGATTACTCAATTATTGCTACATTTATTCCTTTTGTCTCCTTTCCTTTCTAGTAATATTTGATTTCACTGTTCCCTGTCACTTCAAACGAATATTCTCTAGTCCGACCCTCTCCCACGAACATTCTGAACTTCACTAAAGATTTTTTGAGTTCATCAATATTGAGCAATTCAAAAACATTATGATGAGTTTCATAGATGATAATCGACTATGATGTCGAGTTTTCTCAATGGCATTTAAGGGTAACACTTTGATATGGTTTAATTAATTAGCCTTTGGTAGGAATATATTTTTGGATGGTTATTTGGTAATATAACAAATAATAATAATAATTGGATGGTGAGTAGAGAGATAAAATAGATCTGTAAGTAAATATTTAGAGAGAGAGTCTGACATAATAAGTAATTGATCTCTTTTCTGGGTAAAAAACATGGTAAGTCCTCCATATTTTTTAATTTTCTCATGTCGATCCCCTTCCTTTACCTCTGTAATAAACAGGCACCCTTGTTTAAACAAGTGCAACAAACATGTCATTTTTTACCAGGGACCAATTTTACTTCCATAAATACCCTTTGACTTTCCACGTAAGCATTCACGTATGACACTGATGTGGAAACAATAAAAACATTATTTAACCTTTATATTTTTACCTACCTTTATTAACCTTAAGTTATAACTCAAACCCGACGCAATTTAATAAAAAGCCCAACCCAAACCCTACTTTATTAATTAAAATTGGTCCATCACAATCTAAACCGAAATTAAGCCCAATAACCCGAAATTAAATTAACCAACCAACCACCTACCTTCCACATTCATTAACCCTAATTGTTTAAGCTTTATATTTAACCTAGAATCATTCCTCATTTCTTACCTGAAATCGTTCCTCTTTTCTTCTCTGATTCAAACCTAAAGCAGAAGATCCTTTTAGCCCCAAGTCGATTTTTTCTTCTCTTATTCTAACCTAAAAGAGTTATTGAACCCTAATCCAAATTGATCCCCTGTTGAAGTTAACTCAAATGTCGTAATTAATTTCTTACGGAAGAAGATTGGAAGGTTGGAAACCAAATGTTGCTGGAATAAGATAGCTATTAGGGTTCTTATTGTTTGTTTGATTGTATTAGGTTTAGTGTTGTGTATGTTTTTATTTTTCTAAATTTAAAAGTTTTGTTTGAAGACTGGGTATTGTAGTGTTTGTTTATATTGACTTCATCAATTGAAGAATTTTTTTTGGAAATTTGATGAAATTGACAGAAATTATCTGTTTCTTATCTTGAATCACAAATTTAATTTAGTATATTGTTGTTAATAATCTAGAAATTTAGTATATTGTGCTTCTTATTTGTTGTCAATATCTATATATAATCTGGAAATTTTGTTAATACAAATGTTATTTAACCTGTAATACTTGTGAAACACATTAAAAGACATCTAATTTAACCATCTTTTATAGACATGGTATATAGATCTTTTTAGACCTGTATATAATCTTGATTTTTTCGTAACATCTTCTTATATAACTTGTTATTGTATATATAACCTGTAAAGATAGACCTGTAATTCTTATTTATACATACTCAATACAACTGTAGCCGTATCCAGCTATTGAAGAGTGTAGTTCGAGTAACCTGATCTGGGGTTCAATTATTTACAGTAGATGATAAGGTTTGAAGTTGAGACGAATGATAGAGTTAGGGAAGCAAAGTGTTACATGATTTTGGGTTTTCTAATTGGGAAAGAAATTTGGACTAGGGCAATAGATTTTGGGAGAATTTTATTCAAGTTTTGATTTAGAATTTTTGTTGGATAACTCATGTTAATGGAGAAACTAGGGTGGGTGAGTTGTGGGCTGGGTAATTCAATTTCGGGTTAGATTATGATGGACCAGTTTTAATTAATAATATAGGGCTTGGGTTGGATTTTTTATAAAATTGGGCCGGGTTTGGGTTATAACTTAAGGTTGATAAAGGTAGGTAAAAGTAAAAAGGTTAAATAATGTTTTTACTTCTTCCACATCAGCGTCCTACGTGGATGTTGATGTGGAAAATCAAATAATATTTGTGGAAAAAAAACTAGTATGGCGTAAAAAGGGACTTGTTTGTTGCGCTTTTTAAAACAAAGGGGACTTGTTTATTACGAAGGCAAATTAAAGGGATTGACGTGAGACAACTGGAAAAAATGGGAGGCCTACCATGTTTTTTACCCTCCCTCTTCTCATAAATCCCTTAAAAAATTATTTATAGACAGCTAATAGGTCCAATGAGTCGTAACATGATTTAGACATAGATCCAAGCCGAAATCCACATATTGATCCCACAATTCTTAATATAGCAAAAATAAATAAATAATTATCTAAACTATTTAAATTGAAGGGATAAATAAAATATGAGTTAAATATATGGATAAAGGCTTTATTCGATTTATTTTTCAGATAATTATGCCTTCATCAGATGATCCCCTTAAACCTTACAAAAATATTTTTAGGATGGCTAACATATAAGCTCGTCATATAAGGGTTAAACACCCTTTTAGTTCCACCCCTTGAAATTCACTTTAAACTATTCTTATAAATAATCTTATTTTGTCTGTTGGAATCATTCAGATATTTGGGAGATACTCTTCTTGTGGTGTGTAATCAGACACCTCCCTGGACATGTGCCATTCACTTATTAAACCCATGATTTCCGTCAATAAGGGGTGAGGCATGCCAAAAGTTGAAAAAGTTATACTCCCCTAGAAATTATAGTTATTGGTGACTTTTCAACTTCTCTAAAAACATATATGGGGGGTTCTCTTCATTTTCCCACTATAGTAAGTTATAGGGAGAGAAAGTTAATTGTTATAGAGAGAATCTTAGTTGTCTTACCACCATAATATTTGACCACCAATAACATTCTCCTCATCATCCACCACAGTCACCACGACAAAGTTATTCTCCAACAACGTTTTCCTCTAGTTTGTATGTTCACTACCACAACATATTTAACTGACCGGTTGTGTTTCTTAGATAAAACATAAGAGAAAAAAAGTTAGACTAGCTGCAGGGTTGCCTGAATCTGAAGGAAAACTCACTCCTTGTCATACAATTAATTACGAGGGGTACCTATCCATACAACAAGCACAATACCACTACATAGCCTTCTTCTACCGCCCAGTCGTTTACCTCAAGAAATCATTCATTAAGACCAACTCAATCCTAATGAGAAACTAGCCATAAACACCTATCCATATTCAAAGCCATATGATCTGGTACTGAAGAAAATTCACCTCCAGGTTTGACGAGTCCTGCCAAAGTTCACTCGAACCCATCTTCTGAGGACAAGGAACTGACCCAAGAGACTCATCCTTCTCTTGATTCCCAATCTGAATAACCTAGCAGGGAAAAAAAATCAATGTCTCTCATTGGACAAATCCTTATGTATCTAATCCGAAGGAATTGGTATACGAAAACAAAAATATGAGTGAAGAATATCCTCTAGAGACATCTGGTCAATCCAAGAAGAATGTTGAGAGTTTGAAAACAGTTAGGAAGAAAACTCTGAAGGTTAAAAGTAACAAAAATGGCAAGGCTAAGGCTACCGAAGATAAGGCATAAGTACTTTCCCTCATCATTGGTTGGACGTGTAGGGCGCAACTTTCGCAAGGCTAGCCAAGGTAATCTAAATGCTCCATTTACTTTAGTTTCATGTATCATGACATATAGGTTATAAAAAATTTGAATAACAATAGAACAATTTGCTGTTATTGCTGGGTTATCCCAAAATTCCAAAATCCTTTATTACTTCTTTAACGTGGGTGATGAATATAAGATTATGGATGACCTGCTAGAAGATGATAAGCTATTGAAAGATGTAGTTTCTTTTCATCAGCGGTTGGTGGGAGAATGGGCGGAATAAGTATTTTAAGAACAATCCAACTCGGGTCTCTAGATTTTGGAAAAATACTGGTATTTCTTTGAATTTATTTTATCACTTCTTTATTTGTTATCCTCTATTTTCGAATATCACCCCAACTTTTCCTTTCCAACAATACTGATATCTCATCTGCATTATTCGAAAGATGCTAAAGTCACATTTAAGAAGCTACATCAATGAGCTGAGGCGACCTGGTCCAACGCATTCCACAAATGTGTTACTCTCAATAACTTGGTCCAAAGTCACCTTTGGAGAACTAATTCCAAATGTGATCTATCGTGGGAATAATTGACTACTCCGCATTGGGTGATGGTTATCCTTAACAGGATTGAAGCTGCAGATAGCAACGTGTTTCTTCCAACGAGGACTAGAGCCCCCAACCGTCAGGCTAAGAAGGGTAAGA
The DNA here is from genome assembly GCA_036936605.1 of Limnanthes douglasii subsp. nivea. Lineage (NCBI taxonomy): Eukaryota > Viridiplantae > Streptophyta > Magnoliopsida > Brassicales > Limnanthaceae > Limnanthes > Limnanthes douglasii. The sequence goes on from JAUPFV010000001.1 coordinate 35,057,785, forward strand.
TTGCCAAACAAGGCTCTAGGGACGACACTGTTGATTTTGAAGTTGTGGAACCACCCGGTGAGCCTTTTCCAGCTACACTCAATGAATATTTGCCCATAAAGCTTCATGTATTAAATAAAAAAAAGATGCACAAGAGAATGAAATATAGTAATGAGAATTGAGAAACATAAAAAAGAAAAAAAATAAACAATGACCAGTTTGGAGATCGTCCCTGTTAAAGTCCCACCTATTGTCCCTCCAACATCTGATCCAACATCTCTATTGGTCCCAACAACAAAAATAGAGACATATAATTAAGATAATCTTATGAGGCCTATAAATAGGATCGATTTCAAAGCTTTTGAGAAAGATTTACCTGAACCCACTAATAATTTCACAAACACGCTTGGATGAATCTTAAAATCTTATCTAAGCGGGATGTTATGACTAAGTCCAACATGATAATATATTTTCACAAAGCATTCCCAACCATGAACCGAGCTTTATAAGAGTTAGTTCTAGAGGAATTATGGTCTAATGTATACCTATAGTTGATCAGTTAGACATATCCATGGACTCAACTAGCGATAGTTCTGAATAGAGTGATGAAAGAAACTCCGAAGGTGAGATTTCATAGGATAATAACGCCGATGAGGATGAGCCGAGAGGCAAGTGAATTCATATTTTATTGTTTTGTGTGTAAGTCATTAACATATGCAAGGGATTTTGTCATACTCTATTCGGATTTTAGTAAGTTTTTGGTTTATTTCAAGGAATTTTTTGTATTCGTTGCCTTATCAATGAATTATCTACTCCAACCATTCGAAGGTAATAAATTCACACGTAAACAAATTAAGTACTCCAACCATTCGAAGGTAATCCATTCAAAGGCAAAATAATTAACTACTCCAACCATTCGAATGTAAAAAAATTAACTACTTCAAACATTTGAAAATTATCCATTCAGAGGTAAATAAATTAACTATTCCAACCATTCGAAGGCAATTTATTCAAAGGTAATCGTGACCATAAAGATATACAGAGCATAGAAATAAAATAAGAATAATTAAAGGAAAAACGTGATGGATGCAAGTAGTTCGGACACCTCATTAAAACCTCCTAGGAAATAGTGTGTCCCTAAATATTTACATAAGTGAAAAAAACAAAATCAATATTCTTTACAATTATTCAAGTTAAAGTCTCAAGTTTTTTATAGGTTCCAGACTTGACTCTTCCGTTTACCGAATACACCTCCTCCCCATTTGGTGCTAACTTTTCCAACCTATTATCTTTGGTATGTAAGAAAAGATTTTTTAGCACTCTGTCTACTACTTCGAATACTCTTTTTCAAATTCGAGACGCGTATCTGCTTTTCAGCAAGGTTTGATAATGAACAACTCTCAAATGAGCGATGGTTCTTTTTCCTCAATTAAATCTAATTCCACTCTTTTAGCTATATCATTATCATTTTTGGAATAACTTTCAATTCAGAAATATGGGAGGCTAAATTCAATCAATTTTATCGCGTCCATCAATAGATTAGAACAAAAGATGATTCTTGAGTCGCAGTTCAATAGGTAATACGGTAAGTCCATAACTAGGTCTATTAATGGTCCCCAAGAACCGGGAACCGGACAGAACCGAAGTAGTAAAACAGGTAAGGAACCGAACTGATAAACCGACAGAACGGATTCAGAAACGATTTTGGTATCCCACATTGTGAAAAGGAAAACAAATAACTACAAACATTTCTATATATATACAAGGTAGTTTTTTTAAAAGATACTATTTTAGTCTTTTGATTAGAAATAAATTTAAACCATAAAAATTTTAGAAGATTTTTCTATTTTAATCACTAAACAATCTAATTCTAAACTATTATCAATTTCAGAAGATTTTTCTATGACCCACAAAAATTTCAAACGGAAATGAAAATATTGCAAGCTTATCCTACAACCTTTTTGAAGAACCATACGATGATCTTTTCATTTATTGTTTTTATCTTGGATTTTATAGTCACACACTAATATTTTTCTCAATCAAGTTATCTTTAATTTCATTTTGAAGTTTCATCCAGGGAGAGAGAGTCTTCTTGGTCGAACGTCCCTTTTTCAAGTAATTCATTTGCCTTTAATGTATTGTTTTTTATCTTGGAAAATACTTGGTCTTGTTCTCAATTAAACCACCTCTTATCTCATTTTAAAGCTTCGTCCAGGGACACAGAGAGTCTTCCTCTTTGAACGAAGGGTCTGTTTCTTGGTTAAGATCTGGTTCTGAATTTTCTCGGTTAAGATTTGTTATATGGTTCTAACAATTCATTCACTTTTTTTAGAGAACCCGCATTCGCTAATCAACGAATGCGCACATGATAACCTCTTGATCTGACGCAATTTCCTGCAAACCAACGGCAAAAGGTAAACAACACAAGGTGACAGGCTCAGCCAAGAAAGCGTTTGTAAAGGGACTCAAACTCATGATCTTTGGTCATAAGCATATCTTACTCCACCAACTCGGTTACCTCTTTCGGAGCATAATTCATTCACCTTCTTCATAATATAGTGGGTTTTCTCCAACATAATCAAAAGACTTAGAGCCTGGGTAACTTTCATTATATTCAACACCCAGTCCTCATCTATATAAGAACTAACATTTACATGATGATCCTTTATTTCGGTCTTGCATTCCTTAATCAAACAATAAATCTCGTTTGAATTGAATAATTCTACATCATCATCGTCGTTTTTAATGACGAGATAGAGTTTTATCCTGGAAAAAGGACAAACATCATCGTAAATCTCCTTGTCAGCCATCGTTTCGAAAATAATGTAGGATTAAGTTTTGAAATCTTTATCCCATATCATTTTAGTGAAAATATGAGACAACACACTGGCCATATAAAGACGCACAAAACTTCAAACTTACTTACCAAAAATTGTTAGGAGCTCGTGAAAACAAAGGTGGCCCAATTGGGGCCCAAAATACAATTAAATTTTTTTATTAAATATTTTGATGATGTTGTTGGTACGCTAAACCAGACCAAACCGAGCTGATTCTTATCGGTTTCGGTTCGGTTCTATTTTATAGTAACAAAATCTTTTTGGTTCGGTCCGGTTCGAACCGACAAGTTTAGCGGTCTGATCCGGTTTTGTCAAAACGCGGACCGAATCGGATCGATAACACCTCTATTTATAACAGTACTTATAAATAATTTGGTCACTTAAGAGTTTTCCCTTTGAAATTATTCTTCAAACCCATCAGGAGGGTTCTGTTAACAACCTTTACCTGCCCATTGGCTTAAGGGTGGAAATGTGAAGAGAAGCAGTTCTGAATCTCTCTGGAATTATAAAAAATCTTCATGTCTCTATAGTCGATTAAGGGCCATTATCCTTTGTAATTCCTTTAAGAATCTCAAATCTACAAATATATTAGAGAGGATAAGACTAATACCTTATTTGGATATAGTACTAGAGAGAGGCGTTGCTTCTACCCACTTGGAAAAATAATCAACTACTACTATAATAGTTTGACAACTTCCGGATGTCATTGGCAGAGGTCCCACTAAATCGAGCCCTCGTCTATCAAAAGGTATTGTCAGATATTGATTCTAGTGGGACTGCTGGCACATGTATTACATACGCAATTTTTTTTCAAGGATCACACCGTTTAACTAACTCTTTAACATCTGCCATGGTGGGAGACCAATAATAAATTGCCAATGGAATCCTTCTGGTTAAAGTTTTATAGCCATAATGGGCAGAACATTCCCATAATTTACTTTGGATAATATCACCTGAGACTCATTGTATCCAAGACATCATAACAAAGGCATGTTAAGAGATTTTGTTATAGAGGACACCCCTTAAGACTAAAAAGCCATGTGCTTTAAATCTTATTTTTTTAGCCAAAACTTTATCAATAGACAAACTTCCCTCAGTAATGAACTCTTTAATCTCATTCCCTTAATCTATGTTCTTATCCCAACTTTAAAGTTTGCTAATATTGAAGGGTATTCTTGTATTAAGATCCACGAAAACGCTTCAGTTTAGACAATAGTAGTTGAGGAATCAACCATCAAATTTTGGTCCATGGTACATGCTCATACTTTATATATTTAAAAAAAGTTGGTGTTTCCTTTAATACCTGTAAATACTTTACCAATTGTTCCTTTCTAACTTCGGATTGACCTTAAGCTTGATGTATGAGTAGTTGCAGTCACTTATTAAGCGAACTTTTTTTGCACAAAAAATCTGGGCAAATCTTAGCCTTATTATTGCTGCATCATACTCAGCTTCATTATTTGATGCTTTAAATCTGAAGCATATTGCTTGGTACATCGAATCTCCAAAATGAGATAGTAAATAAATTCATGCCCAACAACCCAACATTCTTGGCTCCTCATCTGTTAGAACTACACATTCTTTGATAGGATTTTCGATAATGGATTCAATATACGGACGTTACAAATGGAATTCAACCAAATAGTCTGCCACAACTTGTGCCTTGATTGCATTTTTAGGAGAATTTTTTATTATCATAATCTCTAAATTTAATAGAACACTTGGTCATTTGACCTGATACACTGGCTTTTTCAGAATATATATAAGTGGGAAGAGGTTCGAACAATAATAGGTAGTGCTTGAAAATGAGGTTTATTTATCTAGATACTATCACAAGGGCCAAAACCAATTTTCCAACTCGAAGTACCTTTTTTCTAGCATCCGATAGACTTTTGCTAACATAATAAACAGGGAGAGGGAAACCATCAACCTCCTAAACCAAAACTGCACTTACTCTGTAATCAGATACTGTCAAGTAAATGTAGAGCCTCTCACCCATTACTGGCTTAGTTAATGTATCTGGTGAAGACAAGTGCTTTTTGATGTAAACAAAAGCCTCAACACAAATTGTAGACCAAGTAAACTCCTTAACATATCTTAAAACTTGGAAAAAATGGCACACTTATCCAAATACCTTGATATAAATTTTTTCTGCGTAGCTAGTCTTCCGGTTAATATTTAAACCTCTTTGGTAGATCTGGAAGGGTCCATAATGAGTAACGCACTCACCTATACTGGGTCATGTCGATTTCCATTTTCACTTATAACATACCTCAAAAACTTTATGGATCGTACTTTGAATGTGCACTTCTCCGGATTTAAGTTCAAATTGATAGATTTTAAATTGGAGAAAGTTTATTTGAGATCAGACAAATGATCCTTATCCCTTAAAATATTTACCTACGTATCATCAATGTAAATCTCAACATTTCTTCAAATCTGACTAGAAAAAGTTTTATTCACTAGACATTGGTAAGTATCCTCAATATTATTCAAATCAAAGGGAATTACCCTATAATAGTGAAGACCCATATTTGTTATGAACGTAGGGTTGTTTGTATATGATTGTATCTAGCAAATACATTCATGAATGATAGCAATTTATTTCCAGAAGTAGAATCTATTAACTGGTCTATTCGCATGACATAGAATGGGTCTTTCGGATACGCTCTATTTAGGTCTGTGAAATCAATACACATACACCATTTTCCATTCTTATTTTTTACAAGTACTGGATTTGCAGTCCATAAGGGGCATTGAGACTGCCGAATATGCCCTACTTTGGTCAATCAATCTACCTCTTTAACAATGACTTCATATTTTTCCATAGAAAATACCCTCTATTTTTGTATGATAGGGCATACGTCGGGTTCTATAACTAGTTTGTGGAAAATGATACTTGCAGGTACACCCGTTACATACTCAGTACACCACGTAAACATATGCAAATTATCTAATAAGAAAGATAACAATTGTTTATCACTTTAGATGGTAATTTGGCTTTGATTCCAACACATTTCCCATATGAAAAAATGTGCAACTCAACATCTTTATCCAGAATAATTGCATTAAGAGGCACCTTTGGATTATCCATTTTACTTGAATATGAGGAGGACTTTAGTAATTACTATTCCTTCTTGGCTTCCATATTCTCTAATTCTTTTAAGGGAAAAAACAGTGACATATCATTCTCTAGCCACGTTTTGGCTGCTTCGAACGACTCTAATCTGGCCCCCAAATGCATATTTAAAAATTGGTGAACTGTTGATGCAAAAACATGCATAGTTGATAACAAGGATCTACCCAAGATAGCATTGTAAGGAGTTGGACCATCAACCACCATAAAAGTACTCTAACTATTTTTTTAACTAGCTATTTTTTTAGGATAGTTTCACCTTTAAACTTCCCAACCACACCAGTGGAGCTCCCCGTAAATCCTAATATGGCTCTATTCGATCGGAGAATCACATGCATGATTTTTATTTGCTTATAAGTAGATAAAAACAAAACGTTAGTTGAGTTGTATGCGTCAATCAAAATCCTTCGGGTTTCTTTTTCCTCAATTGCAACCCCAATTACCACGACGTCCTCATGTGGCCTAACAACATCTTTCAAGTTATCCTTATCGAATACAATAAACAATATTCGATTTTGATATAAATGGATAAACATTTTCCCTTTTAACTGGGTAGTTAAGTTAACTATATGCCATTTTAGAATAATTCGATAGGGTTGATACAGTACCCCTCCCCCGAAAATAGTCAATGATTAAAAAAATTGACATAGCTCAGAGATCTTTCATTCATTTTTACATATTATCAGCATCCGGCCTTGATCTGGACCAAGATCCAAACACTACCAAAATTATTGTCATATACAATGAAAAATTTGGACGCTTAAGTTTGTTGGATCAAGATTCGGCCTAAAAAATTTGTTGCAAAAGTTTTAATGGTTAAAGTTGGACGCTTAAGATTTTTGGCAAGGATAAATATGCGTCGTTGTAATTTTTTTTGTATTTGCAATAACCTTATTTGTCGTTGTAAAAAATATGTAATTGCAAAACCCTTTTTGTTGTTGTAAAAACTCGGTAATTGCAATAATTTTTTTATATTGTAAATAAAGCATAACTATAATAATATTTTGTTATTACATGAATCTTTAATTGCAATGAAAATGATGGTCGGAATAATATAATATTTAGAAATAATTTTGTTTTGCTAAGCGTAATGCAACAAAAAAACTAATATCGCATAAAATCATTTTTTTTATTTTTTTATTTAATTAATTAAAATATAAAATTTTCTATAAAATCATTTCTTATTTTATATTTGTTAATTAATCAATTAAAATATTAAATTTCATACAAAATCTGAGAAGGATTTTGAGAAGGATTTTGTGGCATGAGTGGAGGACTGAGTACGAGAACCGACAACATTGTTGGTGGTGATTTTTAATGAGGGTTTTGGTGAGCTCAAATGAAACCGTACAGTTATGACAAAGTTTCCGGTAAGAACCGACAACATTGTTGGTGGTGATTTTTAATGAGGGTTTTGGTGAGCTCAAATGAAACCGTACAGTTATGACAAAGTTTCCGGTAAAAAATGATGGTAGGCAGAACAAGCAAAACTAGAATTAATGTAAGGTTTCCATCGAGAAGTATCGGGAGAATGTAATTTTCTGATGGTTGCGACGGAGCTGATGGCATTTAAAAAAAATCAAAGATTGCGATGTATTTATTTAGGTTTCCAAAATAACCAAAACATTGAACCATTCGCTAAAAAGGTTCGTCTAATAAATGATTCATATCTTCTTATTAATCGTGCTTCAGGACAATCTGAAGCAAGAAAATATCATTTGGCAAAATATTTGAAGGCATTGGGAGAGACATTAGATTTCTTCAAACACAATGAGTATGAACACATTCCCGTACCGACAATTTGATGGTTGATTCATTAGCTACTATTGCCCACGAGTTCCTCCCTTAAGTGAGTGTAGAGGAAAATTCTCACCTAAGAAAAATGTAAAAACAATCATTCACACAGACGACGGTAATTTGATAAGATCAAACACCGGAATTGTTTAGAGAAGAAAAGAAAAAGAAAAACGAAAAAAAATATATATTGTATTTATGTCGCAAGAGTACTTCCATATTCACACTCTATTGCTATTTATACAGTATACTAAATACTATCTCTCGAAATTTATCTTTTGTATTGTGTGTTATGTTTGAAGTAATAATGTAAAACAAAGTTTGGTCGTGTAATTAAATCATAATGTGTTATCCATATATTATATGCGGAAGAAATCTTTATCATTCAACTTATTATTTTGCACTATTCTATAAAGTTATGTTTCACAAGTGTAATACTATATTTCGTAATATATAATTTTGAAAATATAAATAATGTTAAGTTTCCCAATATACTATAGGTCACAACTCTAACTTGAATAAAATTTCATAATTAACAAATTAAAAATTAAAAATTAAAAATTCTCTTACCGAAAAAAAAACATGTCATTTATATTCGTTTAAAATAGAGAAATGTATATTTGATATTAACTCACCGTTTCTTATTTGGTACGTGGTATGTTTTTTCAAACACATGAATAATTAAAGTACCCAATCAGGAAAGTGAATCTCTCCTATGTCACACGAGATGTTCTAATGTCTACTGAATTGGTGTACTTTACATGTTCAATAGGTGTACAAGAATCATATTTTTCAGCATCCGTAAATATCTAGTTATTTTGCTTAATTCGTCTAATACACGATTCGTGGATGTGATCCATAATTAAAAAAAATAAACTAATAATATTAACCAAAAAACACACAAACAATTTTAATTAACTCAAAACTATTTTTTATCACTTCACAAATCCGTGCACAATACATTGTGCAATATAATTAATTTAACATTTCGTAATTTTTTTTACAAACCTAAATACAATACATTCCACAAGTTTGCTTTGTTTATGATTTTGTGATTTTTAATATGTCATATTTTTCCATTCAAAATCTTACGATTTGAGTATACCAAATATCGCATTTACAATGCAATATGTTTTACAACCTAAATATATTAGGTTTTGTAACTTAATTATATCATCATTTGCAAATTTTATAAACTATATTTCATAACTTTTCGAAAGAGAAAAAAATTCACCAAACACACAAATTTCATCATGTTCCTTGCCTATGGTTTAAGAGATTTTATCATCTTCGTCACACTTATAACGAAAAACATGAACCAAAAACCGAACTGTTTTGATATGATCTTATCATATTCGTTGGTTGAGATCGTTCTATAAAAAATTTGGAATCCTTTTTTAACACCTAACAATATTCATTTAACTTAAAACTTCAAAAAAAAATCCAATCCAATTCAATTTAAAGTTTATTTTTATTGTTTATAAACATTTTTTGGGTTAAAAAATGAAATATTTAAAAATTGGATAAAAAATTATTTTAAATTGGAATTTTGAGACTTGTCGAACAAAATAAATTTAAAATATGGAATCGAGTTAGATTATAGGTTGAATTAAAATAGTTCTTTTATTATTAAAATTGTAATAAATTATATTTAGTAATAATCGAACTAGTTTAATTTGTATGATGATTCTTTTGACATGGCTACAATAAATTCTTTTACTAATGTTGCAACTATACGTCTATCGCAGGGCTACTACATCTTCAAAATTAACCCCTTTTTATTGACTACCACACCACAGATTTACAGAAAATTCGAGGATAGTAATATAAAAGGAGCTAAAACAAGTAATCTTTGATATTACACGTTTGAAAAAGATTTAGAGTATGATTACTATACTAATTTGTTTGGCATAACAAGATCCACTTAAAAACAAACAATGGTTCTGTTGACTAACTCTTTAACACTAAAGAACAGCTAACAATACTTCCAACAACTACATCACCTTCTAATTCTTGCAACAACTCCACCTAGTTCACTCCTATTTAAACACCATTAACCAATGTACATAATCATCCAATACTTCAACAATCCACTATCAAGAAAACCTGCAAGCATAAACAAATCCATATTACAAGATGATCAACCAATCAAAAGCCACTGTTTTCACAACAATGTTGGTCGTTGCCGCAGCATTCACAGTTTCAATTGTTTCTGCAATCAACCCTGCGATGGCAGCAGGAGAAGTACCTGTTTTCGAGCTATACATGCATGACATATTAGGAGGAAGCAGCCCCACAGCACGTCCCATTACAGGTTTACTAGGAAACATTTACAATGGTCAAGTGCCGTTTGCTAAGCAGATTGGTTTTCTTCCACCGACAAGTGGGGTCGCGATTCCAAACGCCAACGGTGCTATACCAACCGTTAATATTAATGGAATCCCTCTTGGTACCGGCTTGTCGGGTACTGCTTTTGCTGGAAACCAGAATCAAAACGGCGTCCAGACTCAGTTGGGCCCTGATGGATTGAGCCTAGGGTTCGGTACAATCACTGTTATCGACGACATACTGACTTCTGGCCCTGAGTTGGGGTCACAACCTTTAGGGAAGGCTCAAGGAGTTTATGTAGCCAGCTCTGCAGACGGAAGCACGCAGATGATGGCGTTTACAGCTGTGCTCGAAGGAGGAGAATACAGTGACAGCCTCAATTTTTACGGAGTGTATAAGACAGGAGGTACCATATCGCATCTTTCGATTACTGGCGGGACAGGTAAATTCAAGAATGCTTGTGGGTTTGCAGAGGTGCGGCCATTGATTGCACCAGGTCAGCTTGTGACGGATGGTGCAGAAGCATTACTCCGCATCATGGTCCATCTAAAATACTGAAATTGCAAGGTAGTGTGAGTGTGGTGATTATGTATGTGTGTGAATGTTTCTCTTTTATTTCTTTTACATTTCCAAACAGAAAAGGAAAAATTCTTATATATGTGCAATGATTATGCTACTAGGTGTTGTTTTCTGTAAAATTGCTCTGATGGAATTATCAATTGTATTTTTGCATTAGTTAAATGTGATGACAAATGAACTTAAAAGCCTGGGAGCATATATATATAAATATAAACTATTAACGCCCAATACTGGGCTACCCAAGGACAGCCTATCATTGATCAGCTGTGCAATCTCTTATTTTGCAAAAACTGAATGGAAACCCAAAAGGGAAAATGCCCTTAGACATCACAACCATGGTTGGAGAAGGCACTATTATTCCTTCCTCATGCCTCAATTTAGCGAGGTGATATTAACTCGAGCAAGCACGCTATCTTCATCAAGTCCATAAAGGGAATCCAACAAGTGCATCCGTAAGGAACCTGGACCTTTTGCAACATTAGCTCCCATCTCACCAGCAACACTGAATATTGACATAGCTGAAGCTGTGGCTTCGAAAGCCTTTTCAGGATCGATAGCAACAAACGCAGCAATCAGAGCAGCGTTTGCGCAACCCGTTGCCGTGATCTTTTGCATCATAGCAGACCCATTATGAACACCTACGACTTGCTGTCCATCTGTGATCACATCAACTGACCCTGACACAGCAACTATACTATTGCTTGCTTGAGCCAAAGCCTTTGCGGCTTCTACAGCATCTACTGACTCATGGCAGCTATCAGCACCCTAGAAACAAAAATTTAAAATGTTACTACATGCCTTGTTCTTAACTAACAATTTGAACCAAACTCTATATATATATATATATATATATTCCTAATTTTGAAAATGATATATCATCAAGATCAAGGTCTATGATTGTTCTTACAATTTCTACATCAAACATAGCTAAGCATTATTCATATCCTAAACATATCACTGGCCTCGAGTGAATTCTATAAAATGCTCATCGATTTCTTTACAAGCTCGACGTCGAGCTCGAATAGGCTCATTTCTACTAGAATGCATCGAATGACCATGATCAAAACGAAATCAATTCTTAAGTTTAACCTATATACCTTAGCAGCTCCCAGAGAGGCGTTAGCAAGAGCGATGATCTCTGATCCATTGCCTTTAATAACAGTGGGTTTAAGCTGTACGAGCTCCAAACAAGCCTTCATACGGAAACCAGAAGCACTGACTGCAACCGGGTCGAGCACCCAGGGCTTGCCGAGATTTCCTGCAAGTTCGGCGGCGGATTTCATCGACGGAAGCCAATCGGCGGTAAGAGTTCCTACGTTTATGCATAGCGCGTCGACGTGAGGAGTGAAATCGGAGATTTCGTGGGCCGAGTGGACCATCGCCGGTGATGCGCCGGCGGACAGAAGCGTGTTGGCAACCAAATCCATGGAGACGTAGTTGGTGATGCACTGAACCAGAGGTGACTGGTTCCGTAAACTGGTGAGGTGGCGCCACGCGGCCACCGCCCTCGATCCTGCCATGGCAGGTGCCTGATTCACGATATAGGAAAAGAGCGCGGTAGGATGACGAAGATAATTTGAGCAGTAGAACTGACCGATGACTTTTATCACGTTATACATTTGGGCCTTCGTAAAGCCCATTTATGAGTACTAAAGATTTGTTTAAAAGGTTCTGCTAAGTGAGGTCAAAAAAAATTCTAAGCATTTCAAAGAAATTAGAATTTTAAAAAAAATTTAAGCTTTTATAATTTTGTTATTTGATCAAATAGATTTTTTTGTCTCATACGGATTTCGGGTATATTTAGCCAAAAAATAAAAAACACAAAATTTTCTCTCCCAAACTCTCTTTTATGGATAAAATTTTACAAAACTTCAAAAAACTCAAAAACCTCTTTAAACTTCAAAAACATCCAAACCTCCAAAATCATCTAAAAAACACCCAATTTTCAGATGGATATTGAGAAGAAGAACCTTAGTGAGAAGCATAAAACTCCAAATAAGGTACTCTTTCTAATCAATTTGTTAAAAAGTTTCCATTTTTAAGTTCTTCCCGATTTGGATAGAACTGAATCTGTGTTCCCCGCCGGTTGAGACCCTCCACTCCGATGGGAACAATGTAGTCCTTCTAGATCTAGGTTCATTCCCCGCCAGTTAGGTCAAGTGAATCTCGCGTTCACTTTAGTTACACCCGTCAGGGAGGGAGGGTTCACCCACCGGCCCTTAGGAGCCTCCCCGCTAGTTCTAGGTAGTCATTAATTTGGAAAATCTAGTAATATTTTAGGAACCAGTCCCCGGCGGGTGACATATTTTCAACCACCAGTTGGAGAATTGTCAATCTCTAGTGGGAAACGTCCTTGGTGGTTGAAAATATTTCACCTGACGGTTCTATGAAGGCATATGTTTAGGAATTCTTGTTATTTTTTTGGAATCGGTCCCCGAAGGGGGCTTATTGTTAACCACCGGTTGAATAATTCTTAATTATCGGAGAGAAACTTCCCAATGGTTGAGGATATGTCCCCGACGGTACGCGGCATGTCACTCCGACGGGTGTGGTAATAAAAAATTTAAAAGCATATTTTTTTACTCTGTGAATGTAGGAGGAGGATGAGCAAAATAGAAGGTAAAAGAAGACATTTGCTCCGTCGATTATAGTTATTTGTTCAACACGAAATATCATTATACGCAAGAGGAATTGATTAATTGGGTTAAGAAAACCACGATAAACAACGGGTTAGTAGATATATTACATCGTCGCAATGAACAAACTAAAAAAACTTCGAGGATCATTTTTGTGTGCTAGAGATACGAAAATTACACAAAGTTAGTAGATCTGAAAGATCTTAAGATGAAGTCTACCGGGACAAAAAATGCTGATGCCCTTTCACCCTTAAAGGAAAAAATGTAAATGATGATTTATGGGGCTTAGAGGTCGCATACGGCATTCACAATCAAGATACTACATCTTTCAAAGAAGATCATTCTTACTTGAGACGATTAAACAAAGAAGAGTTGGATTTTATAGTTATTTCTACGAAAATGCGATCCCGTCCTCATGACATTCTCAGGGGAGTGAAAAAACATGAACTCTAAGAATTCGTGATCAATGTGCACCGTGTACAACGCTCAACTAAAACAACAGAAAATCGAGAAAAACGGTCAGTCGTAATTCAAATACTTGTTGGGTGAACTAAAAAGGTTAAACTGTTACGAATGGCATAGATTGTCTGAAGACGGAAGCGATGTCATAGGTGGGATTTTCTTTGCACACCCGATTAGTTTGAATTTGTTACGAACGTTTCCAAATTTCATTGAAATGGATAACACGTACAATGTAATAAAATACGGGATGTCGTTGCATTAGGTTGTTGGAGTCGTTTGTACCGGAAGAATTTTTACATTGGATTTACATTTATGTCCGAATAAAAATTCGAGAGCTACAAATGGGTTTTAGAATGCTTACATTCTTTGATGGTCACTCACTTCATCGAACAACCCTCTATAGTTTTGATGGAAAGAGACTTAGCGTTGATGAAAGTGGTGAAAGAAGTGTTCCCCAATGCAACACACATATTGTGTCGATGGTGATGATGAAAGAATAAATTAACGAGAATATCTTAGAAAAATAGGAGTGTAATTTGACATAAACAAAGTCTTTTAGGAGTAGTTGATAATTATGTAATGTACAAGGACCAATTTGTAACAAACAACAAACTTGAGGACGAAACCACAATCAATGACTTGTTTAGGCACGTGAGACCCAATAAATGTATAATAAAAGAACCATACCCCTTTCGGGGAAAGGTAATTGATTAATGATTACACAATTATTACATATCACTTTCTCTCTCTAAAATATTCATTAAGTAGTTTATGTCACGACTTTAGTCCTCTAAACATTGTTTTACTCTAACATCTCCTCCAAATATTTATGGAACTATCATTGGTGATGTATGTGGGAAACAGTTTGGTACCCGAAATCGTATTCCAAAACCTTGTTGAAATTTTGAAAGAAAAATGATGGAAATTTGAGGAGAATTAGACATGAATAATGTTTTGATGATTGAAAAAGAATTCGAAGAAAACTATATCAGAAATAACATGGAGATCGATCAACAGCATGGCGATCAACATGCTGGTGAGATATTGGAAGAGTCCATCTTAATTGCTCTAAGAAAAAAACTATTGGAAGAAATTGAAAAGTTGAACTTTGAAAGAGATGTTGCGATGGCTTTTAAGAAAAGTCGGTATGAAGTTTGAAGGGAAAACGAAACTGAGAAAGATGATCTGGATGACCACCATCGAATCAGTAGTAGGAAGGACATACTGAAGGCATCGTAGCTATTCTCCGAGAAAGAAACTAAAGCCAAGGTACATGTATGAATCATCTGAGTCAAATGATTATTCACTCGATGACTCAAGTGAATCTTCTCCAAAAAGGGGTTATCGTAGGAAGAAGGACATCAAAAAAAATATGCGACAAAATATAGAAAATAACATCGAGCGAGTCATCAGATGAAAGACTTGAAAGGAAAAGAACATGTCTCTGAGGATCATGCTAAGAAATATAACGTTGTGTACACTCAAGACGCGTCAGGGAGTCAAAATTTTGAATATCAAGTAAGTAATCAGTATACAACTCCTTCCAAGGAGGGTCTCTATGCAATGGCTCATGAGGGTCCAAGAACCAATGTTTGCAGAGCAGACCATGATTGGAGGTCCTCTCCTTTGTCCTTGGAGATACTCTCTGACAACCTCCCAATTTTTTTTTGACATTTCTAAGTTGGAAAAGTTTGACGGAACACAAGATCATGATAGTCATATTGAACAGTTTAAAAATTATATGATCAATTTCGATGACGATGACAAGGTGATATGCAGGGCTTTCTCCCAAACATTTAAGGGTGTTGTTTCAAAATGGTATAACTGACTTTAACAAGGTTATATAAAAAACTTTGACATACTTTTGAACTTTTTCCGACAAAAGTTTTGAGCTAATATTGACATTATAATATACTGTAGGCAAAAGGTTGGAGAAAGTTTGAAAAATTATACCAACCGTTTTGCCAACGCAAAAACCGGTATGGAATATTGTAAAGATTATGTGGCTTTGGTAGCATATCGAATGGGACTTCTCTCAAGAATATTGAAGGATACTGTGGTTGAAAGTCAAGCAATACCTTTTTGGGGCTCTGCTTGATCAAGTTGAAAATCGAATATTGGTGGAAAAAACTCAGGCTTCAAAAATAGGTTATAGTGATCAGTTGGAGAATAACCAGTTCCAAAGATCTCTTGTTACTAACTTACTACTCAACCATATTTGTATTGAAACAAAATACTTGGATCCAAAAAAGGAAGGAACGATATTTGTATTGTGGAAGAAATTATCCCACGAAAAAAAGGGTGAGTGATTTATGTGCGTTCTTTGAATATTTGGAAATTTTTGGAGGTGATACCATTACAGGAAATTCAAATAGCTCCCGGAAAAGACACGTAGTCAGCCTTACTACTCAGCTAGAAGTGGGTGCCTCGGTACAATTGCATCGAAGTCCTTCCCCAATAATTTGTTTCAACGATGATGATATAAGAAATGTGGCAGGACGGCATGAAGATGTAGTGGTAATTATAGCAGGGATAGCCGACAATCAAGTACAAAGAGTTCTAATTGACACTGGAAGCTCCGCCAACATCTTATTCATAAGCACTTATAAGAAAATTGTTAACCCTTCTGTAATCTGAAGGTCGGACCGAATTATTGTGGGATTCAATGAGTGATAATTGAAGTGGTTGGGGAGTTTGAATGTGTGGTTGAATTGGGAGGTATTGGCTATCAAAGATGCATACTATTATATCTACAGTTCATCAATATTTAAAGTATGTTGTGGGGAATAATGTTGAAACAATTAGAAGCAGTAAAAAAATGGATAGAGAATGTTACCGAATTGCTTTATTTTCCAAGAAAGTTCGGGGGAATAAATCAGAAAAACATAGCAACTAGCGGGGATTTCTTCGAAGCTAACCCATTTTGATGAGCTGAGGGAGTCCCCCGATCTTTCGAATCTTGATGAAAGTTATGAAGATCATGTGTATCCAAATAGTAAAGACTTGGAGATTGGAACAAAGTTATCTCTAAATTTAAGGGAAATATTGATTGAATTTTTATCCACAAAGTAGGTATGTTCACCTGGTATTCCGAGGATGTATATGGGGTTCCCACAAAAATCATTTGCCATAAGCTATCAATCAAGAATAATGTAAGGCCAATAATACAGAAAATAATGTTTTTTTCTCAAGAAAATCTTAGGCGATAGTGGCAGAGGTAGAATGTCTATCCAGAGTAGGGAAAATTCGAGAACCACAACATCCTTTATGAGAGGCAAATCTAGTGTTGGTCAAAAATAAAAATAAAATCGGCAAGTGGCGAATGTGCGTAGATTTCACAGACTTAAATAGGGCTTGTCCAAAAGATCATTTCCCTGTCCCACAGATAGATCAGCTGGTAGATTCAACATTAGGAAATTAGTTACTTTCTTTTATGCATGCTTATGCAGGGTACAATCAGATCAAATAGGATCTGAGCGATGAAGAGAACACTTCGTTTATCACTGTAAGGGGTTTACACTGTTATAGAGTAATATCGTTTGGGTTAAAAAATACAGGGGCAACTTATCAGCATTTGGTGAACAAAACTTTTGAGGAAAAAATTGTGCGAAACGTCGAAGTATATATTGAAGATATGCTGGTGAAAATTCTTAAGGATGAGGATCATTTTAATAAATTTGAGGAAACGGTTAGCAACTTAAAAAGGGTTAACTTGAAATTAAATATGGAAAAGTGTACATTTGGGATTCGATCAGGAAAGTTCCTCGGATAGATAGTAAGTGAGAAAGAAATCAAAGCTGACCCAATGCAGTTAAAGTCTTCAACATCTATGATTCCCCCTAGAAGTATAAAAGAAGGTCAAATATTAACAAGCCGTTTGGCATCGCTGAACAGATTTATATGTCGTTCTTTGGATAAGTGCGCTCTTTTTCCATGTGTTAAGACATGAAAATTGTTTCAACAAAAGAGTGTTCAGAGGCTTTACATCATATTAAAATATACATTCCTTCGCCATAAATTCGCACAACACCCATTCCAGGGGAATAATTATTTTTTTATATAGTAGACTCTGACTATGCTGTAAGTGCTGAGTTAGTCCGAGAGGAAGGTAATGTTCCAAAACCAGTGTACTACATCAGCAAACGTTTATTGGATGCATATTAACAGTATTTGAAGTTAGAAAAATTGGCTCTTGCATTAGTAATTGTTGCTCGAAAAATGAGACCATATTTTCAAGCTCATTCTATCGTGGTACAAAAAATATTTTCTATTAAAAAATATGCTTCAAAGACCTCATATTTCGGGGAGAATGACCAAGTGGTCAGTTGAACTATGAAATTTTGATATTGAGTTTGAACTTAAGAATGTAATCAAAGCATAAACCTTAGCATATGTTTTATTAGAGTTTCATTCTGAGCGGTCAAATATGGACACTAATGAAGATAATTTTGAACCATAATGGGTAATCTAAACAAATGGAGGCTCGAGCACATCAGGAAGTGGGGTTGGGGTACAATTGGTTTCTCCAAAAAGAATAGTAATGTATCAGGCCATCCATTTTGGGTTTAAAGCAACAAATAATGAAGCAAAATACGAGACAGCTTTAGGAGGTTTAAGACTTACACAAATTTGTGGGGCTAAAAAAGTTAAGCTAGTTAGTGAATCATAGTTCCTCGTTAATCATGCATCTGGACAATCCAAAGCTCGAAAGAATCATCTAATAATATTTGAAACTGATAAAAATTTTATCTTTAGTCTTCGAAAGATTTAGTTATGAACATGCTCGAAGAGAAGAAAATTACATGGCAGACTATTTAACAACTACTTCATTGAGAGGCATATTCATGGATTATTACACAAGAAAACCCATCGATTATTAAAAATTCGGAGAAATTAATTGGGATTATAGATGAATACCTTCGAATATTTGTATGTGAAGATGAGGATTGGAGACTAGAGATCATCAAGTTTTTTAAAAATAATGAATTACCAGTTAACAAATCATTTTCTAAAAGAGTATGTTTCAAATCTCGTGGGTATATGATCCTTGGAGGCATTTTGTATAAAAAAATATTTCAATAGAAATTTGCTTCGATGCTTAGGCAAAAACGAATCACAAATGATATTATCAGAATTTCATGATGGAGAAGGGTATGCGCATAGTGGGTACAAGACTCTAATAAGAAGAGTGTTTTTGGTAGGAAACTATTGACCTTCGATTTATTCTGATGCGAAAGAGTTGTTCAAGATATGCGCTACTTGTAAAAGATTCGCTAATATAATTCATATGCTATGAGTTCCCCTCGAAAGTATATCAGTGTCACTGTCGTTTGATCGATAGGGAATTGATCTTATTGGACCTCTACCAATGGCTTCTGGGGGGCGACAGATAATAATCATGGCAGTAGATTACTTTTCAAAATGGTTTGAGGCAAAGCCATTAGCAGGAATAAAAGCTAATACGTAATCATATTTATCACTTTGGATATTTGTTGTCGTTTTAGGGTTCCTATGAAAATCACTACAAATAATGGGCCTCAATTCGATAACAAATATTTGAATAATTTTTGTAACTCTCAGGGGATACAACAGTGTTTTTCATCTCAATTTCACTGACAAACAAATGGGAAATTAAAAGTCACCAACCGAACAATTCTTGATGGGTTAAAGAAAAACTTGGAAGGGAATGCGGGAAAGTGGCCTGATTACATGCAATAAGTTCATTAGGCATACCGAACAACTCCTCGAACAACACCGCCAGAATTCCCATTCACATTGGTATATGAGATGGATGCAATAGTACCACCCGAGGCAGTTTTTATGTCCTATCATGTCATGACATATTCTGAAGAGCCTAATTATGTAAATAGAACAGTTGAGCTGGACTTGATTGAAGAAAAAAGAAGGCGAGCACAAATAAAGTCGCTACATTATTGAACATTTATGAGAAGTAGATATGCCTCCAAAGTAAAACGAATTGAATTTAAAGTGGGCGATTTCTCCATACCAATGCAAAGCACCTCGAAAAGTTAGGTCCTAATTGAGAAGGCATATATGAGATAATAGAGAGAGTGAAGTCTGGAACATATCGAAATAAGGATAGAGAATGAAAAAGTCTCAAGCACCCATGGAATATAAAGCATCTTAAATTATAATTAGAATGAATGTAAAAAAAAATGTTTTTGTGTAAAGTATCGGTGGCACACTCTTTCCTACCCTGATGGAACATGAAGGTTTTAACGAGGTTCCTTATTATCCGACATATATATATATACATATATATATATATATATATAAGTTTTTGCCATAAAACTCTTTCTTAATTTTGGACCTAAAAGGTCTTCCAACGAAAGTTGGTCTTAAACTATTAAACTTTGGATCTAAAAGGTCTTCCAACAAAATTTGGTCTCAAAATATTAAACTTTGGACCTAAAAGGTCTTCCAACTAAAGTTGGTCTCAAACTATTAAACTTTTCTAACGAAAGTTGGTCTCCAACCATTTAATTATTGGACCTAAAAGGTTTTCTAACGAAAGTTTTTCTTAATTACTTGAAGCATTGTGAAAATGTAATTAGAAATCCAATGTACTTCATAAATCATAAGGACTGTTACAAAAATGCCTTAAAGATTTTGAGGACTTTTACAAAATGCCTCATAGATTTTGAGGACTTTTACAAAAATGCCTCAAATATTATAAGGACTTTAACAAAATTGCCTCGAAGATCATGATGACTTTTATAGTTTTCCTATTATGAAGACTCAGAAGAGTCACCTTCATTAGATTTTGAATCTTCACCATCACTGAAAGATATCCCAG
This sequence comes from Limnanthes douglasii subsp. nivea, assembly GCA_036936605.1. NCBI lineage: Eukaryota > Viridiplantae > Streptophyta > Magnoliopsida > Brassicales > Limnanthaceae > Limnanthes > Limnanthes douglasii. The sequence continues at coordinate 35,078,353 of JAUPFV010000001.1, forward strand.
GTGGACGAAGTCTGTCCGGGACATGTTCCCATAAGCTACCCAAGTTCAAATTAGGGTAGTGCTCATGAATTTCCATGATCAACCCAGACCTAACCGTTGTGTCCCTCCTATTTAATTTGTCTACACACTTAGTAGCATAAGCTTCAACAACGTCATCCTTATCTTTCTTAGCATGAGCCAAGATAAGTTGTTTTTCTTTTACGACCCTCTAAAAATCCTTGCAACACTTATTGAAACCATTTGTGGCCCTATCATTTCCATATTTGTAAGCTACGATGAGCGCATCCTTAGTAACGTTTTTATTTGTGTAAATCTCCCTTTCTTCTTGGAAACACTTTTCAAGAAGCATGACATAGTTCTCAGTTGCGATCAGTTTTTCAAGAATTGCGTCGGCTTGTTTCTCAACAGTCGAATATTGTTGTTTGAGCTCCTCGACTTGTGATTTGACTAATGAGGCTTCAGATTTTTTATAAATTTTTCGGTCTTCCAAATGCTGCATATTTTTTCCAATAGTAACAGAGAAATAAAGGAGTTTGCAAAGGCGGAGAGAAGATTCATCTTCTCGAGGAATCTCGATAGAACTATCCGAGGAGCTAGCCTCAAATGGAACCAAAGTGGAGGAATTAACCTTTTAAATATAATATTTGTAAGCTACAATAAGTGCATCCTTAGTAGCATTTTGCTTTGTGTAAAGCTCCATCTCTTCTTGGAAACATTTTTCAAGAGGCATGACATAGTTCTCAGCTGCGATCATTTTTTCACGTCGGCTTATTTCTCAAGAGTCGAATGTTGTTGTTTGAGCTCCTTGACTTGTGATTTGGCTAATAAGGCTTTGAATTTTAAATAAATTTTCCGGTATTTCAAATCCTGCATCTTTTTTCCAATAGTAACAGAGAAATGAAAGAGTTTGCGAATGCAGAGAGAAAATTCGTCTTCCCTAGGAATCTTAGCGGAACTATATGAGGAGCTAGCCTTAAAGGGAACCAAAGTGGAGGAACCTTTTGAATATGATATTTGTAAGCTACAATTAGCGCATCCTTAGTAGCATTTTGCTTTTTTGTAAAGCTCCATCTCTTTTTGGCAATAATTTTCAAGAATCATGACATAGTTCTCAACTGCGATCATTTTTCAAGAATCGCGTCGGCTTGTTTCTCAAGAGTCAAATGTTATTGTTTGATCTCATCAACTTGTGATTTGACTAATGAGGCTTTGTATTTTTAATAACTTTTCTGGTCTTTCAAATCCTGCATCTGTTTTCCAATAGTAACAGAGAAATGAAGGAGTTTGCGAAGGTGGAGAGAAAATTCGTCTCCTCGACGAATCTCAATATAACTACCCGAGGAGCTAGCCTAAAAAAGAACCAAAGTGGAGGAATCAAAATTTTGAATATAATCTTGAAGGTCTTGAACGGTCACATCGTTTGGCGGAAGTTGGGAGGAGTCAGATTCAATTAGTATAATTTCCAATGAGGTTTTAGTTTACTCAACCACTTTATTTTTCGGGGAACCAACAACCCCGAAAGCCTCTGAGATTTGTTCTAAAATGCCCTCAAGTTTTTGGTGGTATATCTTCTTAAGAGGAGCTTCACTGGAAAGTTTTTTGTGTGCTTAGGTAGAAAGATTTTTGGACCCTTCAAGTTTCTCAACCTTTGAATTTTTAGCATTTCTTTCATTCTCGCGAGTCTCAGCGCCAGAAGCCTCTTCTTTTTTTGAAGAGTTATCTTAATCTTCATTTAAATGACTTTTGGCCCTATCTCTCATCGGAAGAAAAACCACAACATCTTTTGATTCGAACGAGTCTAAGACATCTTGTAAAGAATGAGGAGCCATGAGCTCTTCCAATGATAATCGCTTGGAGGGATTCAACCTCTACAAGGGACTCTTGGCAAGGTTGGTAGGAGTAAAACAGAGCCATAATCTTCTGTACCATGCAGTCTTGGCCTAAAAATATAGCTCGGTGAAGATGGTTTTTGCTTTAGGAACGAAATCGGCATATGGTTTGGATATGCTAATCATTGTTATTTATAAATAAAAAAAATATAAGAAAAAATCAGAGGTAAATAAAGGGTAAACATACCTTTGTTCGCCCATACGAGTGACAATTTGTGGGGATTTTCAGTAATGGCCTCGTATCATGTCTCCCAAACCCTGAGATAAAAAAGAAGCGCTGCTTCCATTTCTTGTCCCCCCTCGAGCAGATCCTTAACTACCTTTTGGTCTCGTTTGAAGGTTAAAGAATAAAGATGGAAGTATGGGTTCTTCGCCAAACCAGAGAGGCGAACTAACTCCTCTAAAGAAAAAATCACCCCTGAAATTTGGAGGTCATAATGCAGGCCATAAGAGTGAACCATATGTTGGGTCTAGTCTGAGTGGAACAAACATCGATCATAAAAAAATAATCCACGAAGAAAGGGTCTAGAGAGTAGCGCAACCCTCAATTCATCAACTTCGTATACACAATTAGTTCATTGTCTCTGAGTGACAATGGGGTCTCTCCGGCAGTTGGAAAGAGGATGGAGATTGTAGAAGGAATTTCCCACCGAAATCTTAGTTTGGCCTCCTTGAATGTATCATAGTATTTATATTTCATTTTATGCAAGGCCAACAAATTCTTGTTTACGACCGCTTTAAGGTTGTTCCCAACTAACGTATTGATTTCTGGAGGAAACAGAACATTTTATTTTGACCTTGTTGTTTTCTTTGGAGGAGAATTCCTTTCCTCAATTTGAAGAGCAATAGCATCAAGATTTTTCTCTGGCAGATCAGTGATAGAATTTTTATTTTCGTCAGCCTCAGAAGGTGTGGTAGTTGTTTTCTCTTCATTAATTGGTTTTAGTTTTCCATTGGGAGTTAAGGTAAGAGCTTCCTTAGTTTTTTCGTTGTCATATTTGACAGTAAAAGGATGAGATGGAGAGACGTTTGATTCAATCTATAGAATTGGTTCAAGGGTTTGCTAGGTCGTCTAAGCAACGTCAGCTCTGGTTAACTTCTAAGGAGGAATTTATGGTGTTGGACGAGTGGAGTAGAAGATTGTGTGGCAGGAATTTTCAATGGCGACCCTTTGAAACGTTTGGCGTTCTTATGTCTACTCTCTTTATGGTGTCTTTTTTCTTTTCGAGAAGAATCCTTTTGAATGTCTATCATTTCTCATAATTATAGAGTCGTTTTTGTCAATTGTTGGACAAGTGTGATTGTGGGGCTGAGAACAGATGTTTGAGGGGATGATTTCAGTTAAAGTATCCGAGGGAGGCCAAAAACCATAGTGCGTAATCACAGGTGGTTGGGACTCTGGTTTAACGTATAGACTGACAGCTTTTCTTTCTTTGGCTTTCTAACTAATGGCTAACCACTTTGAAATGCAAAAATTCTTTGGCATAAACCACTTCTTTCTCTATAATAGTTTTTGAGAGCTTTATCTTTCTAAAACGTTTTTTATATGGAATCTGTGAGGTGCTAGGGGTTTTATAAGAGAGGAATGAGCTCTAAAGTATGACAAGGCCGAAGGTTACAAAAAGTTTCTTGCCTGGGGGCAAACTGTCCACGATAGGTGCAATAAGTTCCTAGGGACGCGTCACGCCACCTTTAGCTCGTGCCAAAACGAAGAACACGCAAGATGCATCCGAATCGAATCCTGATATGGGGAAAGTGTTATCATTGGTGGTGTTAGAAAAAGTTATGACGTCACAAATAAGGAAAAGTTTGGAAAGACGTTTGGTATGGATGTTAAAAAAAAGGTAAAATCTGAGGGTGTCTTCTGCAAATAGGCAAATCAAAACCCAAGAAAAAGTTCGAGGGAGAGTGTTTGGGATAAAAGTTTGAGGAAAATTTCTTTGTTCAGCGATTCGAGGAAGATCTATTTGCTCAACAATTTGAGTACGATTTCTTGGGACAGTAGGTGAAACGATCGATAAAATTTGATGAGGAACGATAGGTCAAATTCGAAGAGATACATTCTGCATTGGATGAAAGGTTTTTACTTGACAAAATTAACTGTTAAAGTATCAAGTAGTTCGATGAAGATGAAATTAGTCATACAATAGTCCTTGTTGGAACATTTTCACAAGGACTGGGAGGCTACTGATGAGGGAATAATAAATTAACAAAAAGACCTTAGAAATTTAAGAGTGTAATTTGACATAAATAAAGTCTTTTAGGAGTAATTGTTAATTATGTAATGCAGAATGACCAACTTGTAACAAACAACAAACTTGAGAACGGGACTACAATTAATGACTTGTTTAGGTATGTGGGACCCAATAAATGCAGTATAAAAGCACCATACCTCTTTTGGGGAAATGTGATTGATTAATGATTACACAATTATTAAATATCACTTTCTCTATCTAAAATGTGGAGCTTCTCTCTTTAAAATATTAATTAAGTAGTTTGTCTCACGAATTTAGTCCTATAAACAATTTTTTACTCTAACATCTCCCCCAAAAATTTATGGAACTATCATATGGCACATTAACATGAACGTTTGAGGGAAAAGGAAAAATATCATCAAGAGAAGAAAGTGTCCAACGTCTTTTTGAAAGTGTAGATTCAAATGGTGTTGGCGCAAATAGAGCTATCATTCAACAACTATTGGTCGGAATTGCACCGTGACTTCAAAGAATATCCAAAAGAAATTAATTATACCAAAAGTTGGTTTGGACCGTAAAATGATAAGTTCATCACGTGGAGAACTAACAAGTCATTGCATTTTGGTAACCAAACCACAAACCGTGTAGAGATTTCTCATTCTACCCTCAAGCATTTCCATGGTACGGGCAAAGGTAGCTTCGAGTATTTTTGGTTGAAGGTGCATACTTTGATCGAATTGCAACACGGGGACATCAAAGGTTCATTTGAAAAGATCCGCTTGTTAGCCCTACATAAATTCGCTAAAATTGTGTACGGGAAACTAAAAAACATCTCCCATTATGCTCTAGAACTTGTTTTGGAGAAGTAAAATGTGCATGCAACATGACAATAGTGGACGACATACCTTGCACTTGTGCAATACGAACTACACACGATACACTTTGCACGCACGATATCTACGAATTTGTTGCCAACGACTTAGAGGTGCCTCTAAATTTATTTCACGATAATTGGAAGGGGTTAGAAATTCTTGTCCGTACCAATCTCTTGTCGATCGAGCAATTGAAAGCAAAAATCAATAAACTAGTATGCGATGTCATGGACTTCAATGAAAAATGATGCGTAGATTATGTTTATGAAAATAAGGTTTGTCGTCTATCCGGAAACAACTTGGCTATTGGAGCATTTGGTCAAGCTAAAAGTGGGCGGTTGTCCACCTTCCAAACGTAAGTTATCTATTCGAGGAACAAGAAACGAATCTTTAGAGCATGCATGATTCAAATTTGTGAAATCAACACATATTCGCAATTTTCCATTCTTATTTTTAACTAATACTAGGTTTGCAATCCACAAAAGATATTGCGCCTCCCGAATATGTCTGACCCTAGATAAACGACCCATTTCTACCACAATAGCCTCTGATTTTTTGACAGAAAAAGCTCGTCCCTTCTGAATAACAGGCTTGATCCTTGGATTTATAGCTAAGCTGTGACATATTACTTCTGATGGAACCCTTACTATATTCTCTATTTTCTAAGAAAAAACATCCAAATTATCGAACAAGAATTGTAACAACTGATAACGCAAAGTAAATGACAACAACGTCCCTATTTGTAGAGTCTTCTTATTAGAAAAAGTATATTCCTCGATATTCTCAGTCATTTTTAAAGAACCCGGGATTTCTCTCGGATCATCTATTCCCTCTTCATCTGAGGTTAACCCCCTGGTTGATATTCAATCATCTAATCCTCATAATTAGAACCTTGAATTCGAATAATTGTTGCATAACATTCTCTAGGCTATTCTTTGGTCACTTCGAACCACCTCAAAACAATCTATAATGACATACTTCAAGTATTAATGAACACTAGAAACAATAACGTACATTCTCGAAAGCCAAACTCTCCCAAAAATAACATTAGAACTGGTTAGACATTCACCTTCGAATTCACCAATCACTTGAGCTGTCACCCCTGTAAACCCAATTATAGTACGATCAATTCGATAAATTCAAGATGGATTTAGAATTTTATCATACGTAGACTTGAAAAATATATTTGCAGAATTTCCCGTATCTATCAAAACACTTCAAATTTTAGTTTTAGCTATATATGCCCCTATAACTACTGCATCTTCATGAGGTCCTGCTATTCCCCTCAAATCATTCTCATCGAACAAAATAAAAGGAGTGTCATTCTTTCCATATAAGAGAGTAGACATTCTTACTTACATATGAGTGACTAAACCTACTACGTATCTTTTCCTGGAATTTTTAGTATTTCTAGCCATAGAATCTCCCCCAAAAATTACTAAAGATTCAAAATAATCACACAAACTTCGAACCCGTCCCTGCTCTACTGGTTCATCCACAACTAGCAAAATTAAGATATCTGGATTTGTGTCCAAATATTCTGAGGCTTTATCAAACTCATCACATTTAAAATCCAGAATCACCAATGCACTCTCTTGCTTTGAATTTGGATTAACAATTTGCTGTGTTGACGTGTTCGTATTTTTTGATCCACTACTTTACCCTTTAACAAAAGCTGTTAATTTTACATTTCAAAGTAAAACACGTATATCCTTTTTTAACATTATATAGTCTGTAGTGTCTTGCCCGATATCATCATGATACCTGCAAAATATATTATGGCGCTTTTCTATTGGTCTGTTTATAGCAGCCGGCTTTTTAAAGCTTACATGACCTTTAGATTTCTCAAAAAATAACAGCTACATTCTCAGTCAAGTATGCGTAATACTTTAGACTTATCCACTGATTTGGCTTTGGTCTATAATGTTGATTTTTTATTGTTACTTGAGAAGAAATCCCTCCTGTTCGTGGAGGTAGATTGTTGTTTGTCCTTGGATATTGAGGTGACTGATAGTCATAATTAGTAGTTCTTTGCCCCGAATTTTTCTGTACAGAATCACATCAACCTTGGACTCTTGTGGACTCTTCTGCTTGAGCCATTAGGAATCCAAAATTTAAAATTCTCATTCTTTTCTTCTCATTTTCCAAACCACCCGGTAACAATCCTTGTCTAAAAGAGGCCACAACAACCAGCTCTTTACAATTATTCAATCCCGCTTTTGTTAATACAAGACGTCTTGTATAATCTTTCAGTTTTTCACCCACAACCTGCTATCGTCATTAGCTCATATTGTTTTGGTTCCCACAAATTGTCGTCGGAAAGCTGTATAAAAGTCCATAAAGATTGTAATAGATCATCTCAGAATTCTATTATACCACTTTAATGTTGTGCCCTTGAAAGTCTGAGAAAATGCTCTGCACACCAACTTGTCATCATCTTTGAAGTTCATCATATAGTTTTTGAATTGTTTGGTGTGATCATCAGGGTCTTGCATCCCATTAAACTTTTTAACCTTCGAGATATCAAAATGTTTTGGAAGTGAAATGGACCTAATCTCAACAGATAATGGAGAAATTCTCCAATCTACTACTTGCATATACTGGTCATCTCCTCTGGTTCCCATAACAACATACAATTTCTAATCTGCTACACATGTGTATTGGTTTGATGTGTTACCTTCATACCATACAATATCCCTCATATGACGAGGTTCACTATATCTCTTTGATTTATACTCTTTGCGTGAATTCTGATGTCGGCTTATTTATCCTTTTGAGGAATCTTGGTTATTCCTTTACTTAAGCAATCCTCTCTCAGATTTTGAGCTATCATATTCATCATCACTCGATGTAATATATTTATGTTTATATTTATTTTCTTTTCGTAAAGTACGATGTTCTTTATCAGACTCAAAAATACGCTTTCTTTCTAGCGCTTCAAATCTGACGAGCCGTGTACGACTAATTAGATTCATTTTCCAATTCATATTTCTCCTCAACTTGTCGTATTTCAGATCTCATTCTACCTGACTGAATTTGTTGTTCTCTTTGAACACATTTATTATTCAACGCGATTATCTTGTCCAAAAACTCATTCATCTGATTTTCAATATCATAATGAATTTTCCATGCTCTCTTCTCTACGTAAATTATATTTCAATGTTTCAATAACTTTGCAAATTATTGGATCAGTTTCATGCTTTGGTTCCATATTGATCAAGATCAATATCAGCGACTAACATTTTAATAATTTTCGGTTTTAGATATGTAATCAAGGTACCAGTCGAATATCTCCCACTATGGTCGTCAATTTGTTGAGCTAAAATTGTATTTTTAGAAAGAAAATAAAATGTAAGGAGAGATTGTAGATTATAAAGAGAGATTGTAGAGTGAGAGAGATTTAAAGTTAAGAGTCTAATTCATCCAATAAAATCGTCTCTTTATTTTTTGTCTTACGCTCTATTTATAGGTGTGTAAGACTTCATCAATTGAATCAGTTACAAAATAGGGTAAATTGCACTACAGTCCCTTATATTTACAAATAACACAAATATTTTCTCATAATTTTATAATTTATCTTAAATAACCTTAATATTATCATATTAAGTCCCTAATAATTCATATCATTATCATTAGTGATGTGGCTACTATCGATCATTGGATGTCCATGCTCGATACGGGAGTCGTGATTGCATCCACGTTTTAACTGCATACTCCACTTCCGTTAAGAGGTGCACGTCCATTGATGTCCAACCGGTTCAAAATCGGATTGGGTTGGGTCAACTCCAACCAGTTTGTGAACGTAAGTATATCTTTTCATTGTTGTTAGTTTAAACCTTTTAACGTCCCTTTTATTGTGTCTTCGTTTTGTAGCTTGAGATTTTGGCGGAAGCCCCGTGTGCGAGGATACATCATTATTCCCTAAAGTTTCATTCACCGGAAGCAGAAGGTTGGACATTACCAATTATCTCTCGTTGCAAAATATACGAAGAAAATAAAAATCGTATCCTCAAAGTAACCGATTTAGCCGCCTTTATTTAAACACTCAAGCATTGTAAAATGTTTACGATTTGTCAGACTTGAAAGTTGTATGTTTTGTAGTTTATGATGGAGTTAATTTAAAAATATTAACGTTGATTTTATAATTGGTTCACATTAATTTAAAACATTACACATTAATTGAAGACATTACATAAATTAGAAATACAAACGCAAACAATAAAAATAGATAGATAGTAGACACAGTTTCATGATGACAGTTTGTTCCATGCATGCTCGAAGCATTTCTCGAAAGGATATTCCTCATCCTCGCTACTTCCATCAGCAGTTGGGTTAGTCCTAACGTTGGTGGATATGACGTCTATTTTCTCTTGCAATTCCTGCCTCACATGTTCCATCATATCTTTCGTAATAGTACTTTGAAACGCGATACTAAATATATCACGGGTTTTGTATTGGACTTCATAAAGTAGTGACTCCATCGGTATAGTTGGCACGGTGTTCAAATAAGCTAACTTGTCTACCACTTCTTCACGTCCGCGTGGTCGGGGAATCATAAAGCCCGAACATGATGCCTCCCTACCGTGCATGTATAAAACAACATCGACGAAGCCAGAAGTCTCATGCGACATCGTATCTTTCGCAATCTCAAAAGCTTTTAGCAGGTTTACATTTTGTGCATATTCCAATTTGAATCACCATTCATATTTTCAATGTATAATGCTCGAACGTGGTTCCACTACTTATAAATGGATACTCGATGAGAATTACCTAAAAAGTTAGCAGGAATTAGATAATGTTTAGCGGGATACCCAATTCGGCGGGAACTTTGGAAACTTTTTTAACAACCTTCATCCAGTGGGTAGATATAGTCAACCACTTACCCACTTATTGTCAGCCGACACGCTGGAAATTCCCCACTGGTTTTATATTTTTCAACCGGCAGGGCGAGTAGAAAATGAAACAACGAAACATAGTTTTTTCATTTTGTTCCCAACCGTCGGTTGGAATATTGTTAACTGTTGGGGTGGTGGGGGGGGGGGGGTAATTCCCCACCGGTGGAGAATTTTTCAACCGTCGGGCCAACAACCCACTTCTTCAGAAAAAGAAGAAGTGTAATTTGGTTTATATCCCCGTCGGGTAAGAAATTTTTAACCTGCGGCGTGGAAACCTCACCGTCGGTTGATAATTTTTCAACCGACGGGGTTGGAGACCATATTCCAAATTATTTTGTAATTCATATGTTGAATTATCACTCGGCGGGGGAAAATTTCCCCCGCGGTTGAGAAATTTTCAACCACCGAATTACGTGCCCTAATCCGACGGGAAGAGGAAGTGTTTCAACCATATAGTATCTAACAAGATATAACTCTCCTCAACGAGTTCACAAAACCAAAAAGTCTAACACACATCACATATACACCAATTAATCTAACATAGAGCAACATACGAATTAAAATAATCATCAAATACAACATAGATTAACCGATAAAACTAAAATAGAGTACAACATATGGAGCTTCAGTATTATGTTGTAAAACATTCAATATACCTAACAGATTGTTTGGGATAGTACGAGAATAAGACAACAAACACACAATCAATAAACATAGCATGATAAGAAGCCACAGACTTGTAAGTTGAAACAACTTTCTTACAAAATATATGAGCTATTTCGGGCCTTTGTTGAGAGGGCAAACACGATTTATCGTGTTAATCGCACCGACCGCGGATCGTTCATCAAGTATACGAGGTGTGATATTAAACCGATCATATTTTGCAACATAAGCTGCATACTCAGGGGTGAATGTCCTACGGATTGTTGTCAACGGTCGTGAATACCTATCAATCATGAACAAGTGCTCCCTCTAGTTGGTAAAATGCCTAGCGTCAACATTTTAACATAGATTTTTCCCTTTGGTCACACCAGATTTAGCAGCAATAGGATATAGCGGCTTCTCTTGGACCCAACCAAATGGTTGCATCACTCGATCTGGGTGCTATTCCTTGAAAACAAACATAAGGCGAATATGGTTGAGATAAAACCCTATATCATGCTCCGGAAACGCTTATAGAATATTAATGTAGGACTAGAAAATCATCTGTATATAAACAAACACATAAACATGTAATAAATAAACACATAAATCCATCGATGACGTAAAAATTAAAGGTATCTATAACAAATACTTACATATGTTTCTTTTTTAGAAGCGGGGAGGTCACGGTAATACGGATTCCCATGAGTGTTTGTCCGGATAAGCTTTTTGTGAAACCACGACAACATCTTCGGATCAGTTAGGCTATAACCGCTATTCATCGCAACCCGAAAGGTAGGGAAGTGGTCATACACCCGACAGTCAAATAACGCTAAGAACCCAACTAAACTTTTTAAGGAGTGCTTCAAAATGCTTCACAAGATCTAATACAACCACGTCAATGTGCATGTACCCAACGCAATATAATCAAGCTTCTCAAAGTCTTCAAGATGAGCGAGAAAAATGCACTAGATATTTTTCTATTTCGTGTTGGTGAATATGGTACATTCGAGAATGAAAAGGATATAAGCACGAGTGGCATGTTTCTTCATCTCATTTGTAATTGCAATATTCAAAACCAGATATATGTCTTCCATAAACGTCGACCTTAGTCATCAAAGGCCAAAAACAATCCCATTGTGTTCCTCCATCTCTTCTTGCACCCGTCCGGCAGAAACTCCCAACAAATTGACATATTGACCGTATATATGATCTGGCGTTTGGGTCTTAAACGGTTCAATAACTCTCCCCACAAACATGAGGCCGGTAATGACAAACACATTGTCTAACGTGATAGTCATCTCACTGAAGGAGAATTAGAAGATGTTAGTCTTTTAATTCCATATTTCTATGAAGACCTCATCCAACTACGAGTTGGAATTGAATCTTGGTAAGTGGCGCATAAGAGGACAAAATATAGTACGTTCCAAGAGACAATTCACCCCTTATTGGTTGCTCAGGTCCCATTGACCTAGTATGTCGTATTTAGATTAGACCGTAATGTTGGAACGAGACTGAAAGAAATAAAAAACATAGAAATATACCATAAACTAAATTAGTTAAAGTAAGAAAAAAATTATTTAAGTCGTAAATTAAATAACTTAAGTTATCGATAAAAGTGTTGAAGGCCTCGTGATGCATGTAGTCTGGGAACAAAATAATATTATTCTATGAAATGAAGAGGTTCCTCCAGCCATCTGGGTCGGTGTGATGCACTTAGCTACGCAAGGATAGCTCTGGTACATCCTTTTCTTCCTCTTCCTCACCCCCGAAGTCCTTAAGGGTACATTTCTCTCAGTTACGGTCCGTCACGCTACTTAATTGTTTATGGCATAAAGATCACTCGGAATGCCCGTATGCTCTCTCCTCTCGGGCCGATCTCCTTTTGGGACACTACCGCTACCACTACCGGTGTGGAAAACTCTTTCCGATGTTGGGACTTATTCCCATTAACGTTGTCCTCCTTTTTGTCTTATCTCGTTCTCCGGGCGTGTAATTTGTTTCATGCGAGAACAAAAAAGAAACTATAAGAATTTATAAAAAAAATTAGGTCCTCATGAGGTGAGTTTGGGCAACCCAGGTGGGGAAGATGTAAAACCTTCTAAAATAATACATGTCTCGTGTCGGAGCTGCCCAGACTCATCCGACCGGGAACAAGAAAATATGCAAAAAATACATGTTCCCCGTCGGTTGACTAATGCTCACCTGGCGGGGAACAAATACACTTGCACGAAAACCCCCAAAAGCTTTGACAAATTCAACCTAAAAACTCCATTCTAACACAAATTCAAGCATCCAACATCAACATATGACTTCAAACACTTAAATAAACATAGATTAATATATTATAACACCATAAATAGCTTAAATATACATAAACAATTAAAGCCTAAATAAAACTAAAAACTAAGAAACTTAGATATTTATACTTTTTCTCTTGCTCATTTGATGATGTTTACTGGATTAGACTACTCTTTTCTTGATGAAGATCAGTTTTTGGTAAGCCTAAATTATGTTTTTTGGTGAGTTTTATGAGGGAGAGGGAAGAAGAAAATAGGTTTAAAAATTGGGGCTGGTAAGATTTTTAGGTTAGAACTTAGTAAATACGTCGGAGATATTTTGGCTAAAAATTGGGCTACTTAAAAAATATATGTGACTACTTAAATAGGGTTGGTTATCTCATTTGGGACCAGATTTAACCAAAGCCTTGTTTAAAATATATTTCAAATTACAAATATAAGACGGCTTGTCCATAAATATTTAGAAAAAATAATACGATATTAATAGATATTTAAATTTTTTTTAAAGAAAAAAAATCGTCTTATCTTTTATTTATATTTTTTATGTTTCAAAATTAAAAAACAAATTAAAAATTAACCTTTTTAGTAGATCATACTTATATAGAGTGTTGGTCTTACGGTTTTGCATTAGTTTTTGTTTTCAAATTCATGCACTTTAAATTAAGGAGAGAAATAAAAAAAACAAAAAACATATCATCGATGTTGTTTGGATTATAGAGAGATCCATATACAAATAATGTATTTGATTTTTATTAATGAAACACTCAATAACATAAATTATTACGTGACCAAGAGTTTGCTGGAAGCAGAAAATATATATTTAAATTTAGAAAAATTAGCCTTGGCATTGGTAATAGCAGCCAGAAAATGATGCCACACTTTCAAGAACATTCGATTATGGTTCAAACATCTTTCCCCTTAAAGAACGTTCTCCAAAAATCTGACATAACATGAAGAATGATTAAGTGGTCAGTTGAGCTTGGAGATTATGATATTGATTTTGCGCCTCAAACTGCGATCAAGGCTCGAGTTATAGCTGATTTCTTGGTAGAATTTCATAGGAGAACAAGTGTAATAAAGAGTGGTTAATCCAAATAGATGGTGGGTTTAGTACGATGGAATGTGAGGCTGGAATTTGTTTGACTTCCCCTTATGGTGATACCACGCACCAGGCTGTATGTTTTGGTTTCAGGGCATCTAATAACGAATCAGAATACAAATCGGTTGTTGCCGGATTAAGACTAGCTCAAATATGTGGAGCAAAAAGGGTCTGGTTAGTAAGTGACTCTCAACTTCTTATTAACCAAGCTCAGTGGCTATCTGAAACTAAAAAAGATCAGTTGGTAAGGTATCTGCAAGTATTGAGAGAAGTTGTCATGGGTTTTCAAGCCGTCTGGTATGAACATATCCCTAGATCGGAGAATACTATGGCAGATTATTTAGCCACCATAGCTAATTCTGAAGCCTACCCATGGATTTTTATGCAAGAATGCCTCTTCATAAGTTCAATTCAATAAGAAGAGAATAAATCTGAAGAAAGTTTGAGTGTGTCAGACATGTATTCCAAAGATTGGAGGTTTGAGATACATCAGTTTATTTCTGATGGGGTTTTACCTTCAGATAAAATCTTTGCTAAAAAGATCAAGTACAAGGCTCGTGGTTTCTTAGTACTGAGGGAAATTTTGTATAAAAAGTATTTCAGCACGCCTCTCCTCCGTTGTTTAGGATTTGAGGAATCTCAAAGTATCCTATCTGAATTGCACGATGGAGAGGGATCAACACATTGTGGCTATAAGACCTTAACCAGAAGAGTTTTCTTAGCAGGATATTACTGGCCTAATAAAACGACAGATGCCAAAGATATGGTCAAGAGATGTGATCCTTGCTAATGATATGGGAATAAAATCCATATGCCAGTATTACCTATAGAGTCAATATCTGAGCCCATATCGTTTGATAGATGGGATTTTGAATTAGTTGGACCTCTCTCCACGACATCCGGAGGTTATCAATGGACTATTTCTCCAAATGTATGGAAGCTGCCTTACTAGTTGAAACCACTTCTAAGGCGGTTATAAAGTTTATTCTATCCAACATATGTTGCCGATTTTGAATTCCCCGACGAATTACCACAAATAATGGGCCACAATTTGATACTAAAGATATGGAGGCTTTTCGCACTTCCAAAGAAATTCAACATTGGTTCTCTTCTCATTTTCACTCTCAAGCTAATGGGCTGGTTAAAGTTGCTAATCGGATAATTTTAACATGGTTGAAAAAAATCTAGAAAGAGCTGCTGGAAAATGGTCGAGTTACTTGCAAGAAGTATTGTGGGCTTACCGAACTACTCCACGAACAGCCACCTAAGATTCTTATTTTTCCCTTGTTTATGGGATGGATGCAATCACACCTATAGAAGCTACTTTTCCATCATTCCGGATACAGAATTAATCCAAACAGGCTAATGAAATGATTGTAAGGAATCAATTGGATCTAATTGAGGAAAGAAGAGTGAAGGCATATTTGAGAACAACACACTATCAAGGTTTAATGAGAAGTAGATTTGCATCCAAAGTAAAAAGAAGAGATTTCCAGTTAGGAGGCAAAATATTGAGAAAAATCTTTATACATATTAAAGAAAAATAGTTCGGAAAATTGGCTTCGAATTAGGAAGTCCCATACGTAGTGTGTGGAACGATCAAGCAGGAACGTACGGACTTCAAGACAAAGAAGGCAACATGTTGAAACACTCATGAAACGTTGATCATATCAGGTTGTATTTAGAATAAAATTAACTTGTAAATATTTACTTTGTTATACTTAAATGTAAATATTTGGGGGCATACTCTTTCCTACCCTGGTGGTGCGGGGAGGTTTTAATGAGGTGTCCGGCTTTAAATAAATGTTACCTTATATCTTTTTTAAAGGTTTTGGTAAGTACGAGGAGATCAGATCTATTAAACACATCCGTCATTCGAATGAAATATAGTTGAAGTGATCAGATCTATTGAACATCTTCATCCTTCAAGTGAAATATCTTTGAAGTGATCGGATTTATTAAACACTTTTATTTTCAAATAACTCAACGAGTTAAATACTTATTAAACACGTTGGAAGAATTAAATACTGGTTAAATACTAAGCATAAGAAAGAGAAAAAGTACATACGAAAGGAAAGTAAACATTAAACATTGATTGAAAATACTTTATCCGATCCACCGTCAAATAAAATGCTTTGATCATCCAAGGACTTTGGTTCACAGAGCAAAATTTCAAAGAATATAACGGAATGCCTTAGCCATCCAAATACTTTAGTCATAAACATAAAAGTAAACACAATAACCTTAGGGATCGTTCCCTTCAGTTTTTTCCTTACCTACATATTGTTTGGGAGACTTAGCATCAATGCCCGAGCTTTGAATGGTTCTTTCGTCAGAGTCACTTTCACTTGGTGAAGAATAACCTTGTTTATCACCATCTATCATATTATGAAAAGGTATCTTCTCATATAGTACGTACTTGCACAAAGGTCCGAGGTTTCTTTTTGGAAAAGTCTAATAAAATAGCATAACCATATCTGATTTGATGTCTTTATCCCTTTTTCCAAAGGAATCCACAACACCAGTAGCATACTTCTCTATTGTCGCAACAATTTCTTAAGCTTGATTTTCTTTAGAAGAGTATTTTCTTCTTCTTTATCTTTAAGAATTTTCACTAAATCCTCATTCTCTCCGGATAAGGTATTGATGGTGCTAGCATTGGTGGTTTGTTGTTCCTTAAAAAAATTGATCTCACTAGAGGTGGTAGTTTCCAGTTCGGAATATTTGGTCTGGAGATTTTCTTAGGCAGTTTTAGCTTATTGCAATTCGGATTTCAGTTCCTTATTATCTTTACCTAAAGTTTCCAACTTATGTTATTTGAATGAAAGAGAACTCTTTAAGCTTTGATTTCCAATTCTAAGAGATGCTATGTCATTAGCTTGAGTCCAGACCGTTCTTTCCAGATCAATAATTGGCCTGATATAGCCCGGGATTGTGTGTCCCAAAGTATCTTGCTCACTTGATATTGCGAAAGACTCTCATTCATAAATTACAGCATTATTGATGGTGGTTGTGCCAAGAAAAGTTCGTTCAAAATCCTCCTTGTCAAATTCACTCAAATACATGTTACCCAAGTCATCAAGGTTAACATCTCCCTTAGTAGGATGTGGATCGACCTTAGGAAACGCCGGAGAGAGAGGGTCAGCATGTACCTCTTTCAAGGAGGAATATCAGTTGGGAGTGTGGAATGAATTTCTGTAGGACGAAGTATGATTTCTGATCCTATGACATATTTTTCCTTTTTTATACTTTGTTGCGCTTTTTATGACCCTTTTTCTTCAGTTGGAGTGATGGATCCGATCCCACACCCTCACCAACTTTTGCAGCAACTGCCTCTAACAAGATTACATTAATTTCTTCAGGATTCTCCAAACCGGCTACTTTAGGAAACTATTGAGATGGGTTGACTTCAGCTTTTTTGTTCCTCTTATTTTTCATCAACTTGTCCAGGTGGCTGAGAGCTTTGGATCAGGCTGGTAAGTAGAGCTTTCCATCATTTGCATCAGTTCTTTATAGGATAACGTACGATGGATGAGGAGTGGTTAGCTGGGGGTGTATCAATTTACCCATCTATATCTTATGTTTGCTTTAATTTGCATCACCCCATTATTTGACTATTTACATACACGTTCTTGGGGTGTATCAATTTACCCCTCTATATCTTATGTTTGCTTTAATTTGGTCCTTGACCACTAAATATATAAGTCTAGGTCTTATATTTGGAATAAATTACATATTGATCACCTATATTTTCCTTCATTATCAGTAGCCCCCCGGTCCATGCACAAATATTTGAGCGTGGACTGCAGTTGCCTTTTGACCTTGGTCGGATCGGGTATCTTTTCCACTCGGAACTTATCTACTCGGGTCGGAAACTTTAGCTTCTCGGAAATCGTCTGCTCGGGTCAGAACCTTTTGTTCTTTAGTGACTCCCTACTCAGATCATAAACTTTTGCATTGCTGACCTCATCTTTAGGCGTGATGACCTCACTCAATCAATCATTTCCCTTAGGCTCGCGTGCCCCTTCTTCGTTATTATCGAGTCAAAGATTTTTTAGGCGGCATAGTTACATCAGGACACGTGTCACGTTTTCACCCAACTTGCCGATGCGTCTTTTGAGGCGGTTCGTGACATGGTAGCGTTTTAAAAACTCGTTACTCTCTAACTTTTCACCTTTAGATCATTTTTCCAATAAATACTTACTTCTTTCTCTGAGTGAAGGTTTCCCTTCTTCGATTTGATTCGAAAATGTTTGTTCTAGAGAGAGAGAACATCTCAAGGCCCAACTTCCCGCCCTACATTTTCATGCGTGACGAGTTTGTCAACCTTGAACGATATAAACTCTGGAGGTGGTTTAACGTTTCCAACCGAATCGGCCCTCGCAGACCTCCTCGTACAAGATAGTATCCTTCACCTGCAGAAATTTGGGAGTCAACCTACTGGATAACTAGTCTCTTATCCGTGAACGTTCCCTCAATCTTGCTACACTGTCCTCCGGTCAAGCTCGTCTTTGTAATAGCGGGGTTGACCCTTCTATATCTACAACGCCTTCTGAGTTCCCTTCTAGACCTTCTCCCTTCATTATCATGGGTAACAAAAAAGGTAGACCTAATGCCAAGGATACCAGGGATAGTGCTAAAAGAAAGAGGTCACCCGACCCGAAGACAAAGTTGGTTAGAACAAGGATTTCTTCTTCAGCAACGACTCCCAAGTAACTCCACAGGAGTCGCCGCAAACGACTCCAGAAGTGAGTCCCATGAGACCTTCGATGAGAGGAGTCCAATTGGAACCATCTTTAACATCCATCCCTGAACTCCAGGAGAGATATCTGACCAATGAGTCTGACGATGATGAAAAACTACCTGATATGGTAGTGGTCGAAGCGCAGCCTCTTCAGGCCGTTCCTGCTGCCATTACTCCCTCGGACTATCCGAGCCGATTTAAGGTGCTTCTTCTCTTTCCTCGGAGCCTGCCACTGGTCAACCCCCTCAAAGCGGTGAGACTTCCTTGGTAATAGATAAGAAGAAGAAAAAAACGTACGATAGGTTTGCCTTCGAACGTAGAGGATATTCTAGGCAAAAACCTTTGTGGCATCAAGTCTAAACATCTTTTGGCGTTGTACAGAGTGAAATATAAGTATTTTCATCCAAATGATTAAGTCAAACTAAGAGACCACTGGGGTATTCCGGGAAACATCACAATCTGATTTCCTACCGTCGGAGAAACTCTGTTGTCTGCTCGGAACAATGAGCTAGTCCTTTCTACCGAGCTCATGAACTGGGGTCTTCGTCTGCGCCTTGACCCTACCCTGGTTGAGTACTTTCACTTGATCGGATTGTGTCCCTCTCAGGCTGGAGCCAACATGTGGTACACACTTATGGATTGTATTATGACCTCTAGGCTTTCTGAGATTGCTTTTACCATGGAGCAGCTTGTCTCCGTCTCGGGCGTGATGAAAATTTCCCACTACCCGTTTTACTCGCTTGGTTTTTCCAGGCAGCTCAAAGTAATCAAATATTTCTTGGAGGCAGACAAAAAGTGAAAGCAACAGTTTGTATTCATATCCGGGTTGTGGGAGCCTGGTTTCGAGGACTCCGAGGATCTTCCGCATCGATTAACACTAAAATGGTTCGGGCAGGGTAAGTATTTTCATCTAAAGTTTTCTGAATCGTCATAGTCGGATGGTTCAAACTTTTTCCCTTTTACAACCATGAAAGGGATTGTTTAATCCTTCAAACATCATGCCAAAGCGGGCAAGGATATTTTTATGAAGTTAAGTGCTTGGGCATGCGAGCATTGGGATCACAAGTTCATCAAAGCTTCCTCCCAATGAACTTTGTCAAAAGTAACCTCTGGAGGTGCAATCTAAGCGAGAAAAAGTCCATATCCGAGCTTATGGTGCCTCAACTGAACGATGATATCCTCAAACGCTTAGAGTATTTAGATAATGCAATATACCTTCCTACTCGCGCTCGGGCTCTGAGCCATCAAGATGTAGAAAATCCCAATGAGGGCGAAGAGGAGACCAATGAGGATGCTGAGTCGGAAGGTGATGCTCCCGAAGAGCGAGGAGTTAGCACTCAAGGAGTTTCTCAACATAAGGCTCAAGGCGGTCCCCAAGGTGAGGTGCAAGCTGGTCTTCCGACAAATGTTCTAGATGACCCCCAAGATGCAATTCAAATGGACCCCAAAGGAGATGAAAGGTCACCAGAAATACCACAAGAGATCCCATCGGGCCCCTAGGCCGTCTCTCCAACCCATTCCTAGGAAAACATATTGAATGAGGCTAACCATACCGTTGAAATAAGGCCTCAGGGTTGGGCTGGTGTTGTGAGGCAAAAAAAAATTACCCTTGAAGAGAAGTAAAAAAAGGTCATTGAAAGTGGGGGAGAGAGTGACAATACAACTTGTCCAGGCTTGCCTCCGGTAAATAAAATCATAGTGGTCGACTCGGATTCTGGTGGTGAGTTCGTTCTACAGCGAAGGCAAACACAATAAGATGATTATGAGGAAGAATATATCTCTCCCCTGCCTCAACTTACTTTGATGTGTATGAGAATGACTATATCGCGAACGAGTTGAACAAGCTGCTTCACGCTACTTCCTCCTCGAACGCAAAGCTAACCACAAAATATAAAAGTGAGGTTCTTCAAAGAAGGGTTGAGGTGAAGACACTGACCTTAGAGGTGGCTGAGCTGAAGGTCAAGATAAAAGACTTAACCGATGAGCTTGTCAAACAATCAGATATATCTTCTTGAGTGGAGACCTTGACCTCTGAGGCAGGGGAGTTGAAAAATAAAGTGAAAGAGTTGACAAATGAGTTAACCAAGACATCAGAACTATCCACCCAATTAAATGAGGTCGAGGGCAAACTCGCTAAAGAGAAGAAGACTTCTGAAGACCGCTTAGCTGCCATTACTTCCCTTAGGACCAAACTCTCCGAGGAGAATTTTTTTTTGATGATGAACGAGAAAAATTCATCACCAAAGACACCGAATGGGACAAAACCAATGTATACTTTCAAAATATCATCGAGGACATTGAGAAGTTAGCATCAGAAAATGAATCTTTGAATAAAAACTTAGAAGTTGAGCAGAAGAAACGCCTTGACAAATATGCAGCTAGTATCATCACCCGTCTTGAGGAAAGAGATGCCAATCTAAGTTCTGCTATGGTGCTGGAGATGCATGAGAGGTTTCCGGATTTTCACATTGGTAGTATTTGGATGCGGGTCGTTGAAAGACATCGCCCTCCAGGCATCTCCGTGGAGGATTTGGAATCTAGTGATGACTCAGAGAGTTCGTCATCGGAGTCGGATTCTCCTGAAGGTAGTAAAGAGAACTTTGCATCCGACTAGTAAGCTTTGAATGCTTCTTTCTTTGTTTTGTTGACCATTTGTATCTGGAACCTGTTAAGAACTTTACTTTTTGTTATGTACAATTTTCCTCCTGTTGTGAGGGCTTATGATGGGATAATTTTTATGTGATGCTTATATTAAAACAGTTCTTCTCTGACTCAGTTTGTCTGATATTTATTTACTTGTGATTCAAAAATGAATTCTTTGTCCAAACTTTTTTGGAGTGTGTTCTGAGTTCAAAAGGATGAACTTTCTTGTCCAAACATTTTTGGAGTATGTTTTGAGTTAAAAAAGATGAACTTTCTTGTCCAAACTTTTTTGGAGTATGTTTTAAGTTCAAAAAGATGAACTTTTTTGTCCAATTTTTTTAAGTATGTTTTGATTTAAAAAAGATGAACTTTCTGCGAGTCGTTTTAAGAAGGCAATGGAATGTAATATATATATATATATATATATATATATATATATATATATATATATATATATATATATATATAAGTCGGCTATTAGGACATCTCATTAAAACCTTCCTGTGCCACTAGGGTAGGAAATAGTGTGCCACCGGTACTTACATAAACTGATAAAGAAAATATTTACATGTCACACATTCACTCTAAGTAGACTTTGAGGTGCTCAATGTTCCATGGGTGGGGAATATCTCTTCCTTCTTTATCCTTTAGCCTGTACATCCATGGTTTTACCTTATTTGTTACCGAGTATGGACCTTCCCAATTTGGAGCTAGCTTTCCATGTCTTTTTTATTTCGTATGCAGGAATACTTTTCTTAGGACCTTGCCCCCAACCTCGAATTCTCTTCTTCTGACTTTTAACGCAACCGGCTTCTCATAGAGTTTGATAGTGCAAAGATTTTAATTGTGCCCTTTTTTTTTTCTTCTATTAGATCTATATTGGTGTGTTTTCCATTGTCATTTTCCTCCTCGGAATACTCGCTTAGCCTGTTAGATGGGAACATGGTTTCCGATGGCACTATTGCGTCCATTCCATAAACAAATGCGAAGGGAGACTCATGCGTTATGGTCCGGGAAGTAGTCCTGTAAACCCATAGTATTTCTTGTAGGTAGTCTGGCTACTTCTTGGCTTTACCCTCTAAGTTCTTCCTCAGCCCATCTAAAATTGTCTGATTGGTTACTTCGACCTGACCATTCGCTTGAGGGTGGAAATGCGCTGATAAACACTGTTATATTCCTCTGGAGGTGCAAAAAGCTCTCATTTCGTTGTTATCAAACTGTGGGCCGTTGTCCATCGTAATCTTCCTCGGTTACCAAAACAACAGCAAATGTTGGAGATGATAAATTCTATCACATCTTTTTCTC
Organism: Limnanthes douglasii subsp. nivea; assembly: GCA_036936605.1. Taxonomy (NCBI): domain Eukaryota; kingdom Viridiplantae; phylum Streptophyta; class Magnoliopsida; order Brassicales; family Limnanthaceae; genus Limnanthes; species Limnanthes douglasii. Next base: position 35,100,937 of record JAUPFV010000001.1, read on the forward strand.
TCGTTCCTACTAATGGTTCAGCCTCTACCCATTTAGAGAAGTAATCCACAACGATGATGATCGTTTGGCGCCCTCCTGAGGCCATAAGAAGCGGTCTGACTAGGTCGATTCCCCATCGATCGAAATGCAAAGATTCTGATATTGATTCAAGGGGAAACCTAGGCATATGGATTGAGTTAGAAAATCCCTAACAAGTGTCAAATTTTTGTACCAACTCCTTGGCGTCCGCTGAGATGGTCGGCCAATAATAACCAGCTAGAAGAACCCTTCGCATCAGTGTTATGTACCCATAGTGCGCAGATCCTTCCCCGTGGTGCAGCTCTGAGAGTATTAACTGTGACTCATCCTTCCCCAAATAGCTGAGTAAAGGCTGGCTAAAAGATATTTTATGCAGTACATCTCCAAGTACCATGTATCCGTATGTTTTGAACCGTATTATTTTGGCCATTACTTTGTCAAATGACAATGTGTCGTAGACCAAAAACTCTTGTATCTCATTTCTCTAATCTTTCACTAGAGCTGTGGAAATTTGGAAAGCTTCGATGCCTCCTTCAATCAGTTCGGATCCCTTAATGATCGATGGACTTTCTTGGGTAACTATCCATGGGTGTTTCTCTAAATAAGATTCCTTATCCAAAGAATCAGCCACTGAATTCTCTGCTCTTTGAACATATTCGAACCTGACGTTTTCAAAATCTAAAATTAAAGCCTTCAAGACCTCAAACTACTTAACTAAATGATATTTTCTTGCTTCTGACTGCCCAATAGCATGGTTCACCAAGAGTAGGGAGTCACTTATCAACTTAACTCGTTTGGCTCCGTAAAGTTTCGCAAGTCTTAATCTAGTTAAATACGCTTCATACTCTGCTTCATTGTTTGAAGCTTGGAATCCGAGTTGAATGGCTTTGTTCATCCCAATACCTTCCGGGGAAGTCAATTATACTCCTGCACTATAGCCGGATGAGCTGGATCCCCCATCGGTTCAAACTAGCCATTATGGGTCGAACTTTCTTCCTCAATATCCATGTTATCCCGATTACAATAGAATTTAACCAAGAAATCAGCTAGTGCTTGCGCTTTGATTGCAGTTCGGGGTTCAAATTCAATGTCAAAATCTTCAAGCTCTACCAGCTAATTGGTCATCCTTCCGGACACATCGGGCCTTTGCAGCACATTCTTCAAGGGAAAAGATGTTTGTACCACAATCGAGTGAGCTTGGAAGTTAGGCCTTATTTTTCGCGCGGATGTTACTAAGGCAAGTGCTAACTTTTCTAATTTGAGGTATCATTTTTCCGCATCCAAAAGACTCTTACTCACATAGTAGATCGACCTCGGGACATTTGATTCTTCTCGGATTAAGACCGCGCTGACCGTGAAATTGGACACTGCTAGGTAAATGAACAACTTCTCCCCCAGATGCGGCATTGATAGGATTTCTAGGGATGAAATATGTTGTTTGATGTGGTTAAAGGCTTCCGAGCACTCTTGTGTCCAATCGAAACAATTTTCTTTCCTCAGTACCTGGAATAATGGGGCGCATCTATCCGATGACCTCGATATGAACCTGTTTAATGCAGCCAGCCTTCCAAACAGAATTTGCAGCTCTTTGATCATTCTTGGTGGATCCATGGTGCACAAAGCATTTAAATGTACCAGATCAGCTTTGATACCTTGTTCACTGACTATGTGGCCTAAGAATTTTTTGGATCTTACCCCGAATGTGCACTTTTCCAGGTTCAACTTTAAATTTATTTTGGCCAAATTGGCAAAGATTTCTTCCAAGTCAGCTAAGTGATCCTCATCGTTGGGGCTTTTAACTAACATGCCATCGATATAAACTTCCACATTTCTACCAATCTGACTCTCAAAAGCTCTGTTTACTAAGCGCTGATATGTTGCCCCGCGTTTTTTAGTCCGAATGGCATAACCTTGTAACAGTGTAGACCCCTTCCGGTAATGAAATTTGGGCTCTCTTGATCCCTTGGATCAATCTGGATCTGATTTTACCCAGCGTACGCATCCATACAAGAGAGTAAACGATTTCCGGATGTCGAGTCAACCAATGGATCTATTCTGGGGACCGGGAAAGGATCTTTAGGGCAAGCCCTATTCAGATCAGCAAAGTCTGCACACATCTGCCACTTACCATTTTTATTCTTCACTAAGACCAAGTTGGTCGTCCACAACGAGTATTACGATTCACGGATGTGGCCCACTTTTGTCAAACGGACCACCTCTGTCATTATCACTTCAGTTTTCTCTTGAGAAAAGGATCTTCTCTTTTGAATGATCGGACAAACAGTGTTCCGTATAGCTAACCTGTGATAGATATTATCTGTTGGGACCCCTGTGACATCTTCAATGCACCAAGAAAACAAATGCAATATGGTTGAAAGAAATTTGAGTAAACTTTCTTTTATCTTTTGAGATATCCTTGTTCCAATCTTGAGACTTTTACCGGGGCAAAAAGCATGATCCTCGAAGCCTTCATCAGGGACCATGACCCCAGGGGACTCCCTCGGATCGTCAACGTGTTCGAAATTTGCGGGAGGCCCCTCTGACTGCTATTTTTTTTTGTTTGACCCCCCTCACCTGCTTGGGGGCCAGTGCCACTTTGTAGCATTCCCTAGCCATTTTCTAACTACTTCTTACCATTCCAACATTGCTGTCCACCACATACTTCAAACATTGGTGAACAGTAGACGACACAACATACATCTTAGACAACCATGACCTTTCGAAGATGACGTTGTATGATGTGGGGGTGTCTACCACTATAAATAGTACCGTGACTATCTTCTTGAATGACCCTCTGACCAACTGTACTATTCCCTCGAATTATCCAACTACGTCGGTGGTTACACCGGTGAGTCCTACTATCGTTCGGTCAAATCGTAGGATTGTTGGTGGGTTTGTTATCTTGTTTTAGGTTGTCATAAACATTATGTTAGTGAAACTCCACGTGTTAATCAAAAAAAATCTTATCTCAATTCCAGCTATCTCTGCTCCGATCACCACCGCGTCCTCATGTGGACCAACTACATCTCTCATGTCATCATCCTCAAAGCAAAGAATTGGTAATGGGTTTCTGTATAAGTGTGATAAGGCTCCTGCTTCTAACTGTATGACCAAACTTAAAATGTGCCTTTTTCGGGAATAGTTTGATATACCTGCTACTGTATCCCCATCAAAGATGGTTAGTAGTTCAAAAAACGTACATAATTCACTAACCTTTCCTTTAGTTACTGGCTCTTTAACCACGTTCACACTGTTTCTGCCCGGCTTCAGATCCAGGTATTCTGCAGCTATATCGAATGCGTCAACAAATTATTCGTTAACCAATTCGGATATCATCATGGCTCCCTCTTGTCTTGGAGAAGCTTTTTTCTTTAGTGCGATTGTGAAATTATTTTTCACAAAATTAACTAATTTTCCATTCTCTATCAGATACTGGACTTCTTGTTTCAAAGTCGCGCAATATTTTGTATGATGCCTAATATCTTCATGAAACTGATAATACTTATTCTTCCTATGCTCCTTTGGTGTCTGTAACGGGAAAGGCTTGCGAAAATGCACATTTGTCTTTGCTTTCTCAAAAATGGTTGATACACACTTAGTCAATTCGGTGTAATCAGCTGGTTGGACCCACTGTTAGACATGGGTCTAACATACCGTTGAGCTGCTTGTCTCGTCAGAGCATACTGCTGGTTTTGTACTGGTCGTTGAGGAGTTTGACTTGTTGCTTGAACTTATGCTCGCGGTCAGACAGTTGTTTCATTCTGTGAAGTCTGTGGTCGGACATTCACTGTTGTTGTACTAGCCTTGACTAGGGCCAGATCTTGATAGAATTGAGACATGAACTCTATCTCTGAGGCCCTGGTTTCTTCGACTAAGATCATTTTTTCTATCTGATCCAACAAAAATCTGAACGTCATGGCCCGTGTCTCCGCGATATTTTCCTTCATTACCCCCGCAAGAGGGCCCATTCAGAAAGCTATCAATGCCACATTGTCTTCACATAACTCCATATCAGTCTTAACATAAATGAAATGTTTAGTGTACTCCTTTAAGCTTTCCCCGACTTTTTTTCCTATAGTAAATAATGGTATCTCCGTTTGAGCGAAATTTCTTGCTCCCGACGAAGTGTTGTCGGAACATGCTCCAAAACATGTCCAAGTTCTTTATGCACCCTTGGGGTAGACATTTATACCACTTGGACACAACGTTCTTAAAATTCTGGGAGAATTCTCTGCACAATAACTTGTCGTCATCATCGTAGTTGATCATAAAGTTCTTAAACTGCTCAACGTGGTTGTCCGGATTCTAAGTCCCGTCGAACTTTTCTAGTTTGGAGATATCGAACCACTTAGGAAGATATCCTCAGAGGATCTCCGAGGAGAGAATGGATGACCTCCAATTATGTCTGACTTTGTATGCGCTCCCCCCGGACCATCATTGGTTGTCATACATAATATTTTTCTCCGTCGGAGAAGTGAACTGATTACTAAATCAGTAATCTTATTGATAATTGTCGGATTGAGGCTGTCTTCGAGTAGTGATATTTTTTACTCGAAATTTTCTTGTCTTATCCTGCTCCTCGGAGTACATTTTTCTTTTACCGGGATCGAATTTCTTTCTCGACTCCTTCTTTCTCCGACTAGTCCGATGGGCGTTCTTGCGCACCTTCGAATCGATTTGCCCGCGATCCGCTTTATATCTAGCATCGGTGTCCGACAACAAAGATTCATCAGAACTTAAGGAGGTATATTCGCTGGACTCCGATGGTTTGTATCTTTGTTCTGATCTGGCACACCTTTTGGAGTGTCGATGACTTCTCTTTCGTTGTCTTCCTCTAGGCTGAATGGCATCTTGGATCTGGTCAGCCTCGACTCTCTCTTGTCGGACCTCAGATCTGACCTTTCTTGAACTTACTATGGCTTCTCTTTCCGCATTCAACCTTTTGATGTCCTCGAGCAGTTCTTTACATCTTCGGCATATCGGTTCGGGTCTTTTCCTTCGTTTGCGACTTGTTCCTCCATCAGATGATCACCAAACTCAACACTAATCAGATACCTGGTTAGATTGGCATCGGTCTCTCCACGAGCTTCAGTATCCATATTTTTTAAGTATTATTTTCAAGGTTTTATAAAATTAATTCTGGGTACCAATCGGTTTCCACAGACGAAGCCATTGATAAACTCAGAAAATCCTTAGTGTAGCTCATAAGCGAAAATATTCGTGGGAGAGGATCGGACTAGAGAATATTCGTATGAAGTGACGGTTAATAATTAAATCAGTGGTTGGTAGAAAGGAAGAGAGATAAAAAGAATAAATGTAGCAATAATTGACTAATCATTGGCCTATTTCCCTAAAAGGGAATGTCCTTCATATAGTACATGAGGTAGGTAGTAATATTACATAATTACCATCACTAAAGTGGACTTCTCACCCCATTATTTGACTATTTACAAACAAGTTCTTGGGGTGTATCATTTGACCCCTCTATATCTTATGTTTTCCTTACTTTAGTCCTTGACCACTAAATATATAAGTCTAGGTCTTATCTTTGGAATAAATTACAAATTGATCACCTATATTTTCCTTCCCTTATCAAAAAGCACTTGAGTGATTTACTTAGGGGAGATTGACTATTAAGTACACCCTAATTACTTTTTGAAAAGGTAGGCACAAGTACCAAAAAGAAAAACGGCTAAGAGGTCAAATCAGTATAGGACACGTGTTCTTTTCAAAAATCTGACCTTTGGCTAATCCATCTGTGAAAAGGAAAACACTTTGGTTCCGACCAGTTTCTACTTCTTCTAAACTAATTATGTAAAAAAGCTCACACTTCGGAGATGGTCTGGATTATTTTTAATTCAATAATTTAGCTCTTCCAAAATATTATTTGAAAGACCTAAAAGGGGCTACTAATATGATCAGATATTTTTGGAAGTACATTTGTGCCAGTTTCTGAAAGGGTAGTTTGGGTATTATCTACATTAGACTTTTATATGAACAATAAACATGAGTGGTTCATGACTCATCTATGTGCTGAATTCCGACTCATCTTTGGTATTGGGTTTTAAAACCTGATCCGGATGGCCCATGGGTTACAAAACCACTATAAATACCCTAGCCAACCTCATTTAATGGGTTGGACTTTTTCTAAAGATATTAAATACAAGCATACACCTCTTTTATCTCTCTACTTAATACTAAAAAGTAAATACTCAATTGACAAACTATCCAAAATAACCTATAACTATAAATTATCCATACCAATTATGACGATGATGTTGAGGACGGTGTTCCTGCATTGAATAATGGCAAACCAAACTCTATGCACGTTAATAAGCTTTCCCAACTTGTTGCTGCTAAAAAGAAGTTGAATGTATTCAAATACACACTTCACATATCTAATGAAGATCTATATCATGCCCAGTAAGTAATAAAAATCTATACAAACTCATATCTAAAAAAATACATATTTCTTGAAACCAAGCCTGAAGTATATAAAACTCGTAATTACAGTTAGACTTTTAGCCCTTGTCGAATCATATTTATATTTTTATCCATCGAGAATAGTCAATGTAAGAGTGTGCATCATACTGCAATGTAATTTTTCCAATTTTCCTGGCGACGCTGACTTATTCAATAGAGATGATACTAGTGAAAGACGTAGAAAATATAAGCTCCGTATATTAGCTGGTGTTTGAATGCAGTCAGAGGATGGTATTGTGGATGAAGAGGCTAGTCTTGCCTCAGACTAGGATCCTGACATGGAAGAAGGTAGTGATAAATGAGGATCATAACATGAATTTTATAAGCAAGTGAAGCAAAACTGAGACTCCAAATTAGCTGCCAAATATACAAGGTCTTGGTTCCTTCTTTCACTTTGTTGTCTTTCTGTTTCAACTGTTAGATTAACATATTCAACTTATAATAAAATTTATCACGGTTAGAACACGGATTGGAATAATCCTCCCATGTTTACTGTGTTTGGATTTAACAAGATTATCATTTTCTCATTTAAAAGTTAACTCTTTTGAACATCGATAATGCCATTTTTACTCCAAACTGAAACTGGAGATGGAAAAGCGGCATATATCCTATCAGGTAAATTCATTGTGCCTTTTCTTGCTTCCATGTTTCCATCGACATATATGTCTTGCAACTAATATTCCATTTTATATGGTTATCGAAAAAAATAGAAAAGAATAGAGGTTTGACACGAAGGCAAAACAAGGATCTCAAAAATCCTATGACGAAGTACATGGTATGTCATTTGTTTTCAGTAAAAAATTGTTGTTTTCATTTACCAATCTCAATCTCACTCTAGTGTTAACTTTCTAATTTCTCTTCGGTTTACATGAACAACATGAAAGTCAAGTCAAACGCCGCAAAGAGCCAGTGTAGGAAATCAAGAAACCAACTAGTTCATATGTCGGAGAAACAACTGGTATTAATGCCAGAATCAGTCGAATGCCAGATTTAACAATTAGTTTTTGTTACTATTACTCAAAATATTTTGTGTTTGTGTGTCATCTTGTCTTATTACCGAACTAATTGTTTGGAGTTTTGGAACAGTAATTGATTATATTAGGTTACAAAATATTTGTACCCCTGACAAAAAAACATCTATCAAACTGACTAAATTTGTCAACCGATTTCAAAATTCAATGTTTTATATTAAACTAACTAAACTTATCCAAATATATCAAAACTATTTAGTCGTACATTTTTTTAATACGAACCAGAACAACAAAAATGTGAGATTAATCTCAATGCAAATTATAATAGTAAATAAGTAAACAAGTAAATAAAGATAGTAGAATAATATTATTTTAACACTTACTATTGTATCATATCTAAATAAAATAAAATAAACTTTAGTTTTGATTTGTTTGTAATGTGGATGAGTTTTTCAGATTTTACCCAAAAGTTAATTTTTGGTTAAAACAAGTGATAAAGACAAACAATGGAATAGACTAAAACCTTAGTTAGAATTACAAAGATGTCGTTTTCTTTATTTAGTTAAGACATCTACAATAATACCATACTACAACTACTATTATGAGAGTTAAACAACAACCTAAAACAAATAGCTATTAAACTACACACATAACTAATGTTTTTTATTAACCGAAAAATAGAGAGTCAATGTCCGGAGTTACTGATTTTGCTCTACCGTATTAGATGGCAGATGTGTACAGTTAAAATTCTTACCAATATGTAGTTCTCTTTGACCATACTAATCTATTTTCATCTTATGTTCACTTGCAAATTACAATAATATCATACAACTACTACGACAAGATTTAAATGAGAAACCATTAAACTACACATGTGTATTCCATTTATTACTGCCCAGAGTTATGATCAAGACTGAGTTTGTTCCACTATATTAGATGACGGAGGAGCATGTCTGCCATCCACTTCTTTCCCAGGTTACATGAAAACTATATCTTAAGAAACTTGCTGGCCTCTGCTGATATGTTTTTCGGTATATTTGGTTTTTGAGATCCTACAAGAAGCTGATACGCGACATCCTCAATTGTTTTGAACCTCCAAGGAAGTTCTCCGGTTAGCATCTCCACCACGACACAACCTAGCGACCAAATATCTAGAGATAATTCGATTATTCCATCCACATAAAATTCCGATGACATATAATCCGAAGTACCTTGAAATTTAAACTTTGCATTGCTAATCCTTTTGTGCGGCTCTTTCGCTAACATTGATGAGAGAATAAATGACTAGGATAACGGATCTTGGATCTTGTACCTGATGTGACTAAAGCTCAAAGTCTAAAGAGAAAGTAGAAAGAGAATATAATCTAGAATCGTCCATCTACCAAGAATAAATGGGCTTCCTTTTATAGTGGGGAAGGTGGATCCCATTTATGTCCTTGGTGGTCTTGTATTATTCACTATTAGTCATTTACAAACTATTTTATTCACAAATCGTTCTCTAATAAACAATAAATACAATAATGGGCTTATTTCCCTTCTCCTTTTTGCAATTAACTCCTTTTCTATTGAGATCGACAAATTACTCCCTTATCAAACATAAAATCCGCAATTTTAAGTTCTATTGAACATAAAAACTTGTGTTTGGATCAAAATTCAGAAATCTTCATCAAAGTAGTTATTTTTCTATAATTGAACAAAAGCGAAGAGCGAAGCTTGCAAGTTGACTTTGTATACCATTCCGTTTTAAATAAATAATCTTACCATAGATTCCAATCGGATTTCTATGTAATGTATATTCCCTTGTAGGAGTTTTATTCCATATCGCCTTATCAAACAAGAATGATATCCGGTTTACGATCGAAATGGACGTAACCTTCTGTGTGGATAGTTGAAAGACCTAGGATCATTCATGTATATCGAATAACAGGTATACATAGTGCTTTGCTTCTCAATATCATATATTTAAGAGTACCCGAAACAGCGTACTCTAGTTTGATTCTGTATGAATCCTCCAGATTTATACCTCCAAACCATTCTCGAATAACCCCAAACTGTTATGATATACAAAGCTCTTCACTAGTGATGTGGATGTCTAAAATGGAGATGAATAAGGATGTTTTTGTGTTCTCATGAGATGGACTACATCATAAGAACCGCCCTCCAAGAAACTTAACAATCTCAAATTCCATACCGTTTTTACAAATACTCATGCATAATAGATCTATATAACTAACAAAATTAAAATAAGAATAGGTAACAAATATTTAACATTAGAAAAACCGGATGACTGTTTATAGAAAAAATAAAAGATCTCCCAAAAAAATATATTATAACTTAAAAACTATTTTAAAAATATTTTAAAAGAAAATATTACCTGAAACCTACCGTATAAGACAAAAAAAAGTTTGATAAGTGTTTTCCGACGAAAAATGAAAAGCTCTCGGAAAAATGAAAAGGAATTATTATAAGCTATTTTTAAGCTATGACGAGAATATTATAACTTAAAAGTTATTTTAATCTATTTTAAATAAACATCGACAATTTTCTAAATTAAATACAAATAATAATAATAATATTTAAAAATTATTCATTACCTAAATATATGTGCTAAAATATCTTGCACTAAAAATATATTCAAAATTTTCAATTTTGAAAAATTTACTTCTTTAAAAAGTATCTACAAACATATATACTAATATATATATATATATATATATATATATATATATATATATATTATTTTTCTAATTTTTTTTGAAAATAAATAATAAAAATCTAATTTAAAATACAAACATTTAGAATAGATGATTCAAATTGAAATCTGAAGGAAACTATATAATTATTTTTTAATTACGCTTTACCCTTATAAGCTAAAGAAGAATAGATATATATTTGTAAACTATCTATTTTATGTAATTAAATACAGCAAAAAATAAATGAAGTAAAAACACATTTAAAACTTAATTTGGTTTGACTAAAAGCATTAGTAGCGCCGCGCGCCCTCTCATCATAAAATTTGACTATTTGAACCGAAAAACACAAACCCAAAATGAAAATCTTTTCCCTCCCAATTCTTTTATAGTAAAATTTTAATGAAAGAAGTCAAACAGCAATACTCTTTCAACTCAACTAAAAAACTCACACCTCTTCATATTAAAACTTCAAATTTGAAAACGCAAAGCTGTATTATATTATACCTCTCCAAATCCAACAGCCATTCTTATAAGAAGTGAGAACAGCAGCCTATTGTGGAATCTATCTTCCATTCAATCAAAGCACCAAACTTTATCAGATTCTCCAACAATGAAATCCAACAAAGAGAATATCTTGACCGGAAATGGAGTTTCTTTCAAGAAAAGTGTTAACAGAAGAAAATCATCCACGAGGACGCCTCTTGCTGATATCACCAATCTCTTCCTCCTCGATCTCAATTCCATAATTACTTCTTCATCTTCTGATTCAAATTCAATGTTTATGTCGAATACCCAGAAGAGAAAATTGACGGTTTGTGCCAAAAGAAATGGGTTTAAAGGATTGGGGTTTCGGTGATTCTTAGCACTTGTTTCTTCTAATGTAATTTTCAGGAGTTTATGTGACCGAGTGTTGAGTGATTTCATTGTTGGGGTTTTGTAAATAAGATTATTTCTATTGGTTGGTACCTTACTTGAAGCAAATGTTTGATGAAATGCCAGTCATATACCAATTTCATGTAAAGCTTAGAAAATGTATTGTTTGGCTAAAAAAACAGTATAGTTATTATGCTAGAGATTATATTAATACTATCACAATTGTATTCTTGAGCCTACCAAAGTAACCATAAATCATTTATGATCCAAAATCTACAGTTCACGAGAAAGCAAATGGGTTGTTCTTACTTCTTATATATAGCATGGAGTGTGATGTGAGATGTAGCATATTTCGAAATGGGTTGTTCTTAATTCTTATCTTCTTTTTTTGCTGTGGATTTCGGCGAGCGAAAGATCAAGGCTTTCAGCTGAAACAAGAAAAAACCATGTACGAAATGTTATGGCTAAACAGGTAAGGAATTTGGGTAATTACGATTCTCCTCGTAAAATTTTAGTGTAGAAATCAAATTAGATGCTTTCTTAGTGATAATTATTTTTCTAATTTATGATCAAATAAAGAGATTTGCAGTAGTTTTTTGGGTTGAAAATCAGAAGAGTTTGCCTTTTCTTGCTAATAGTTTTTTTTTTTTGAAAAACAATAGCCGCTATAGGCATGCAGTATTTATTATAACACATTTGTAAATTAAACATATTACATATGGTTGGTCACAGAAGGATGGACAATAGTACAGAGCATAAAATTATAAACATTCCAAAATCTCATTGACATTGTAATAGGTTGATATGGTTGGCTATATAATACTGTTGAATCTGTAAGCTTTCACCAACTTAAATAACCTTCTTTTTCAGTTCTGGCCTTCCCGTGTGGAGACTATTAAGTATCTTTTAGTAACTTCTATGTCTAATGTACAACAGCAAGCTGAAGATGTGTATCGGTGCTCCTTAAGGTTGTTTAAAAAAAGAGGGGACGTCAAGTTTGACATCCGCCGATAATTTTATCCACATTGCATTCCGTCTGGGACTGAAGCTTTGATACCATTGGTTGGAAATATGGATACTGCACATTCGGTCTCCATATATAAGTAAGAACCACTTACTTATATAACCACTTATCTCAACACTAGTATGATATTGTCAGATTTAGCCTGAAGGTTCGCTCGATTGTATTTTTGGTCCATTTCTAAAATACCTCATACTAGTTAAGATATGTGTTTTTTACTTATATATCATTGATTCTTCCCAAGTTTAACCGATGTGAGATGTGGGATTTTGGTCGCCATCTTAACAAATATTCCTTTCGAACAAAATATCACTTTAACCTCCTCTCAACTAACTTCCATTTGCTCACTCTAATTAGGTTGTGGGCTAACCTGACCCATAGAGCTTTTACACCGGATCTATCTGCTCACTCGACCACCCTGCATGTTCCTTAGCTCCACTCCATATGAGTTATGAACTAGGTCTTACCATTGATCACACCGCCTGTTCCTTAGGACCACTCTATATAAATCTGACTTATCTTGATCCAATGAGTCACGAGCACTTCGAGCTAGGCTGTATAGAGCTGATTATTCACCTTGAGCACGACTGATGGTTCATCATGTTCGACCTTCGAGAATTTCACCCACATCACATCTGTTTGGGCCTAGAGCTCTGATACCATTTTTTGGAATATGGATACCGTATATTCAATCCGTATATAAGTAAGAACAACCCATTTCTATACCAGTATAATATTATCCATTTTAGGCATGAAAACCCACACGACTTTTCTTTTTGTTAACTTCTATGGGATGTGGGAATTTGGTCACCACACTAAAAGACCCCTAACTATATTAGTAGGCTGAATTATGGGATCTCTCAATCTAAACCTACATATCATCCTAAAGAAGCACCGTTCTAGGCATTATAATGGCACACTCAAGCTAGACTTTCGTACATTCCAACAAGATGTGCTACATCTTCTAGTTTGGTATTTTTGGCTCAACAATCCGAGATTTGGACAACACCATGGCACTTATGGACATGCACCATTCTCCTCTGTCGATACTGACGTGGTGGAAAGTACAAACTTTTGAAATTTTTTCTCTCAAAAAATACTTTTTTTAAAATATATTTTGACAAGGTTTTAATGATACAAATCCATAGTATTATGGTACAATATTGGTTATTCAATCTCAAATCATGGTTATGAATATTGCGGTGTCTTTGTTTCAATACATAACAATTGGTACCCTGAATGTTATATACAACGCACAACAAAAATGACAGCACGAGGAGAAAAGTTCTTTGTTGCAGGTTCAATACTTATTAGATGAACTTAAAATATTAAATTATTTCAAATGACACGTATCGAAAAAAGACAAATGTGATAATGTCACTGATATTGTTTTTTCACATCGTGTTAGTGGGCTTATTAGGGACGTTTCCAAAGGTAATTTAATGGATAACACCTAATAAGATATGTGATGCCATTGTTTGAAGTCGATCTTGGTTTGGTTTGTTTTTGGCTGAAGGTAATATGGTAAAGTGTTTAGAGAGTGTTTTGATAAGTTTGTGGTGTTTTGTGTTTAGTGTGAAAGGTAGAGAGATATTAAGCTGCCTCATAGTATTAAATTCTGATCACCCTCATTAATGAGAGTAGTTGGGGTATTTATACCTTAACTAATGACCCGTGGGCTTACTGAGTCAGGTCATGAAACCAGGTCGAATTTAAAGACCCATTAGTTATATAGTTTTAAGTTGATTAGCAACTAGATTAGTCAAAAGTTAATACATTTGTCCTGTTCGGATATTTAATGGTGTGATATGGTCTAAATTGTCCATGTTCGGATATGGTCTAAATTGTCCATGTTCGGAGTACCTACAAATGTTATGTCATACAAGCTATCCATCTGGAGTGATGTTGCACCTGTTGTGCAAAAAAAAGAGTTTTTTAAAGGAAAAAGGTTGATGTAATAGTACAAGAAGTTGACCGGCTTACTAAGATGGGGCACATAAAGGAGTCTCAATATCCTTTATGGACTGCCAATCCAGTGCTAGTTAAGAAAAATAATGGGAAATGACGCATGTGCATCGATTTTACTGACCTCAACAGAGCTTGCCCAAAATATCTTTACCCAGTTCCCCGGATAGATCAGTTGGGTGGACTCAACATCTGGAAACAAGTTGTTGTCTTTCATGGATTCCTTCTCTGGATACAACCAGATTCAGGTAGATCCGAAGGACCAAGATCACACTAATTTTGTTACAGATAGGGGTCTTCATTGCTATAAGGTGATGTCTTTTGGTTTAAAAAATATTGGGGCTACTTATTAGAGATTGGTGAACAAAATAGTTTTTGATCACATTGGTAGAAATATGGAAGTGTACATCGATGATATGATGGTTAAAAGCTTAGAAGAGGAGTTGCACCTAGTTGATCTTCAAGAAACCTTTGCCAACTTGACAAAGGTGAATTTAAAGTAGAATCCAGAAAAGTGTGTGTTTGGGGTGCAGTTTGGGTTATATGATAAGTGAAAAAGGGATTCAGCCTGATCCAGACCAGTTGGATGCTCTGTTAAAAATAGACCCCCTCGAAATATTAAAGAAGTACAGAGGTTGACATGAAGATTGGCTGCTTTAAATCGTTTTATTTCAAGGTCTTCGGACATATGTTTTCTATTTTTCTGACTTTGAAAGGTGTTAAGGACTTCAATTGGTCTCCACAATGTAGCCAAGCTTTTGATGAAATAAAAAAACACTTGTCTTCACCAAAAACCTTTTTTAAGCCTATTGAAGGAGAAACACTTTATGTATACTTGGATGTGTCAGAATATGATATAAGTGCAGTGTTGGTAAGGGAAGTGGACAATTATCCTCGTCCGGTGTACTATATCAGCAAGAGTCTGATAGATGCTGAGAAGAGATATCTAAAACTTGAAAAGCTGGCACTAGCCTTAGTGATTGCTGCCAGAAAAATGAAGCCGTATTTTCAGTATCATTCCATCATTGTCCAAACGTCTTTTCCGCTAAAGAATGTTCTTCAGAAGGCAGACATTTCGAGCCGGATGACCAAGTGGTCAGTATATTTGGGTGATTATGACATTGATTTTGCTCCACGAACTGCCATCAAAGCTCAATATGCTACTGATTTCTTGGTAGAGTTTCATTTGATCAGAAGTTCTAAACAAGCCTCGGAGGAAAAAGACTAAAAATGTATGGGTTGTCCGGATGGATGGTGGGTCTAGCATAATGGGTTGTGGATTTGAAATTTGCTTAACCTCTCCATACGGTGATAAACTATATCAGGCTATATGTTTTGCGTTCAGGGCCTCTAACAACGAGTCTTTATACGAAGTAGCTATAGTTGGTCTTAAGTTAGCTCATTTGTGTGGGGCTAAAAGAGTTAAGCTGATGAGTGATTCTCAGGTTCTTATCTACCATGTTCAAGGTCAGTCTGAGGCGAAGAAGGAATAATTAGTCAAATACTTATTCATCCTTAAAGAGGTGGCTGCCAATTTCAAGAATATTTGTTATGAGCACATTCCTAGATCAGAAAATACGCTGGCAGATTCCTTGGAAACTATAGCATAATCTGAGTCCTACCCATGGATTCAAATACAAGAATTGCCATCCATACAATCAAATCAGAACAAGGAAGAGGAGGAGAGCTTAAGTGTACAAGTAGTTCAGTCCAAAGATTGGAGATTTACCCTTCTTCAATATATATCTGATGGGATTTTGCCTCCGGAGAAAGCTATGGCAAGGAAAATGAAACACAAGGCTCGTGGATTTTTTTATCATAAGAGAGGTCCTTTATAAAAAAAATCGTTCAGTAGACCTCTCCTGCGTTGTTTGGGGACTGAAGAGTCCTAAATCATTTTGTCCGAACTACACGATAGAGAGGGATCAACACATTATGGTTACAGAGCTCTAGCGCGTAGGGTTTTATTGGTCGGATACTATTGGCCATCAATAATGGCAGATACTAAGGAACTGGTAAAAAAGTGTGATCCATGCCAAAGGTATGGTAACAAAATTCATGTCCCAACAGTTCTTATGGATTCTATTTCTGAGCCAGTACCTTTTGCTCGTTGAGGATTGGATTTAGTTGGGCCTCTACCAATGGCGTCCGGAAGGGTACATGACTATTATTGTCGCCATTGATTATTTCACAAAGTGGATAGAAGCAGCTCCCCTAGCAGGAACTTCTTCAAAAGCTGTTATAAAATTTATCTTGTCTAATGTCTGTTGCAGATTTGGAGTTCCACAAAAGATAACCACAGATAACGGGCCACAATTTGATAACAAGGATATGGAGAGTTTCTGTGCCTCCATAGGCATTCAACATTGCTTCTCTTCTCCTTTCCACTCACAAAAAATGGCCAAGTTGAAGTGGCAAACAGGACTATTCTGTCCGGTTTGAAAAAGAATTTAGAAGGGGTTGTAGAGAAGTGGCCAAGCTATTTGCAAGAAGTATTGTGGGCATAATGAACTACTCCTAGGACTGCTACTCAAGAATCTCCTTTTACCTTGGTGTATGGGATGGATGCAATTACTCATATAGAAGTAACCCTACCATCATACAGGGTCCACAACTATTCTGAACAAGCCAATGAGTTGGCAATTAGGATTCAGTTGGACTTAATTGAAGAAAGAAGGGTTAAAGCTCATCTTAGAACAACCCACTATCAAGGATTGATGAGGAGAATATTTGCTTCCCAGATCAAGAGAAGGGATTTTCAACTAGGAGATAAAGTTTTAAGAAAAATTTTCTTGCATACTAAGGAAAGGCAGTTCGGTAAGTTGGCTCTGAACCAGGAAGGCCCTTATGAGGTCTCTGAAAAGCTTAAGCCTGGGATATATAGGCTTCAAGACAAAGATGGAAGAATTTTGAAGCACCCATAGAATATTGAACACCTTAGGTTATATCTGGAATAAATGTTGTGTAAATATTTACTTGTTAAAAGTCAATGTATATATCAGGGGGCATACTCTCTCCTACCCTGGTGGTGCGGGGAAGTTTTAATGAGGTGTCTGGTTTTTTCAATAAAATATGATGCCTTCTTAAAACATTCAATGTGGTTTGATTACAATTATTTTCAAGTATTCAATTTAATACTGAGGATCTTTGACATATCGGATTAATCTAGTTGAATGATGACCATTAAATACATGCCATCAGAGATATTAAACACTCTCATCTTAAATATTTTTGAAGCAAAGTAGGGCTCTTTAAATATTAGCAATTAAAATTGAAAACAAGCATGAAACAAAGCAAAATTTGATAGATAAGCCTGTCCGGGTATGAACCGGATAACGTTACTAAAATGCAAAAAATGCCTTGGCCATCCAAGGACTTTAAGTGTTGTGAAAGACTTATCCAGACTCAGGCCGGATACAATTACAAAAATTCCTTGGCCATCCAAGGACTTTAGTAGTTCACAAAATTAAGAAAACACAAAATATAGATAAAAACCTCAGGGCTTATTCCCTTCAGATGTTCGTGTATCACCTCCTTTTTGGGGGCTTCTGAGTTCAGCGCTTGAACTCTCACCGGTTCCTTTCTCTTCATCGGCGGTAGAATCGATTCCACTGGAGTAGTTTTTCTTATCACCATTTTCCATGGTATGGAACGGGATGTCCTCGTACTCCACATATTTCCACAAGTGACCAAGCATCCTCTTCGGAAACGTTTCATGGAAAAGAAGCACCATGTCAGACTTCACCTCAGCATACCTTGCTTCCATGGAATCTATCACCTCATTAGTGTATTTATCAATGTTGGCCTGGAATTTTTTGTTCCTACTTCTTCTCCAATTCTTCTTTCTCCTTGGTTACCTTAGACACAACATCTTCTAGGGAAGTCTTCTCACCGGACAAGGTCTGGATGGCACCATCTTTGGTCTTCAAGTTCTCTCTTAAGGTTGAAAGATCTTTCTCCAAACCAGAGCACTTCGTTTGGAGATCAGCATTAGCATTATCCGAAGTGGCCAGCTTAGTCGACAGATCTTCCTTGTCCTTTTTCAATGCTTCAAGTTCTTTCTTCAAATCTTCTATGCTCTGATTAGCATTGAGGAGATTGGTTGACAGAGACTCCTTGTCAATAGTGAGAGTGTTGATAAGGGTGGACTGGATTTTGACCTGCCTTTCTAGATCGAGCACTGGTTGGATATAACCTAGAAGAGAATGGGCCACCTTATCTTGACCTTCGGAAATAGAAAAATACTTACCGTTGTAGGTCACCATGTTGGAAGAGCCTGAAGGACGGAAAGGACCAGCAAAGTCATCCTTCTCTGAGTCGGTGAAGTAAAAACCAATGTCCTGAAGGGCTCCGATGTCCATACCCTCAATCCCACCTCCGGTACCCTCTCCGAGCTGCATATCTGTTCGAATTTTCTCTGCCAAGGTGGGATCGGCAGGAGCTGGTGGAGGAAGAAGCTTTGAAAGGCGAAGAATTATTTCTTCCCCTAAGGTGACTTTTTTCTTCTTGGCAGCCTTTTTATCGCTGCTTGCTCCCCTTTTTCGGTCCTTTTTCGGAGGCCTTGGTGGATTTTGTGATTCTCATGCCTCCTTAACAATTTCAGCTTCAACTACCTAGAGCAAGGCAGCATCGATCCCCCCTAGGTTCCCCGAACCAGTCTCTTCTTCAGCAGCCCGAACTGCCTCTGTGGTAACTCTTTTTTTCTTTCCCTTCATCTTGCTAGGAGCTTTGGCTCTAGAGGGCAAGACCAGTTTACCATCTTTCTCTTCTGTTCGTTTAAGGATGACACCAAGAGGAGGGGGTGTAGTCAATTTTACCCATGTAAGATCTCTCCGACCTGTGGTATTCCACAGATGGAATCTCACCATATTGCCTGAGGTAAAGCAGTTGTGGAAGGCGTTCCCCTAATGCTTTGCAGCCCATGCATTCAGTTTGGCACATGTAGTCTACCCCTCCTCTAAGTATCCGGTGTACTCCTTCGGCAACTGAGTACTCTTCCACATACTAGTTAGCATACTATGGTTGGTTTTGGCTTTGATCTTCCTTCCATTTTCCCATGACCCACTGATGAATAAGAACTGAGTTTTCCAATTTTTCTCTGACTCCAGCAAGTCGTCTACCACTTTAAAGTTATTTCCCATGTTGTGATGATGTGGTGATTCTTGCATAGGCTTGCCACAACGGCAAATTATTCCACTGAAAGAGGGATTTTAGATAACCTCGATACCATTATGCAGGCGATGAGAGAGTACCAGGCTTTCAGACTCAGTTGGCTAGGATAAAGTTTTATCAGGTGGAAGTACTTGACAATTTCTGGGTCTAATGGGAACCGAAATCCCCAGTTCAACAGCTCTGTAAAAATGACCACCTTGTTGAGCTTACAGTCCATCGGAGTTTCTGGTGTGACTGGTATCCTCACCTTTACTGATTCTGGAATTCCCCACTTTGTCCGGATCCGGCCCAATTTGGCAGTGTTGGTATAAACATAATTAATTTTCTTCATGGCCAACAAGTATTTAACATTAACTTTTTTAAAGCAAGGTCGGCCTTGCCCTCCAAACACTCTGGGAGATCCGGATGAGCCACACCAACTTTAACCTTGCCTTTACCTTTCCTATCAGAGGTGGCATCCCCAGTTTGACCTGATGCCTCGGTTTCGAAGGGGGCCTCTTCAGTGTTGTATTCCATCACTGTCGAAGGTTTATCAGTTATTGTGGATGGAAGGGTGTTAGGCTCTAGTTCCACCGTCTGCCCGGATGAATGAGCACCAGTTGAATCTAAAGGCCTGGTGTCCGGTTGAGGCTCAATTCCGAAGGATTTTTCTTGATAAGCTACTTTAGATGCCTCGGATCTTAAGGACAACTGATAAGTGCATTTCATATCACTTATTACGCTTCCATTATTCTTAAAATCATCACCGGCTCTCAAGTATTCGTTGAGTTTTAACATGTTTTTCCAGTATTATTAAAATCGCTTGTGCCGCGGGTAAATTGTGACAATATTAATAAATTTGGGTTGAAATTGAAGAAACTGGAAAATTAATGTATTTAGGAAAATTTTGGAACAGTTGAAAAGAAAAGAAAATATATTAATGCTAAAAATATATTATGATAAGTGATTTTCCAAAAAAATATATATATTTATGCTTGAAAAGTATATTACTCCCTCCGTTCCATATTAATGGACGTTTAAGGTGGGAGCACGGATATTAAGGAAACTCATTATGAGTTTTCTTTCCTATAAAAATTAGAGCATGAATAAATTTAATTGATCAATTATAATAAAAAGTTGTTTGATAAAAAAGGCAATTGGTTTCATTGGCTATCAAATTGAATATCATTTAATATTATGGTAATTGTGAAACGAAAACTAATATGGAATTAATTTAGTTTCTTAAAACGACCTATAATAAGGAACGTAGGGAGTAATGTTGAAAAAAAAGGAAAATATATTTTCTAAGATATTGTTTAAAATATTAAATTAAGAAGAAAATATTAAAGCGAAACATAAAAGGAAATTAATGCTGAATTAAGAAAATAATATTAGATTAAAGGGGCAGAATATCTATATAAAGAAACAGACGTAAAGGAGAAAAGGAGAAAAGGGGCCACCGTTTGGTTTCTTGTCTTTCGACAAAATACAAATAAATAAATAAAAAAGAATAGAAAAAAGGAAGAAGAAAACGTCGAATTGTCTACTCACTATTACGATAGACTCAGAAAAGCAAAGCAATTGTTGATTAAAGCATATACACTTGGTAATATATAGTTGGTGTCACAAAAGACAAACCGTTTATGTCGAAAAGCAAAGCAGAGGAACATGTCTTTTATAAAGCAAAGAAAAGCAATTGACGGCGGCAAAAGCAATTGACGGCGGCGAAAGCAATTGACGGCAAGCGAACTTTGAGTTTCTTTTTCGGTTTAATTTTTCTAAACTCTTTTTAGTTTATTTTTATTCTTATTTATATTCATCACGCTATGTTAATTTTTCTATACTCTTTTTAGTTTATTTTTATTCTTATTTATATTCATCACGCTATGTTAATTTTTCTATACTCTTTTTAGTTTATTTTTATTTTTATTTATATTCATCAAACTATGTTAATTTTTAAGACCATGATGATGATTTGTTCGATTATGAACTAATCGTTGTCATGGAACCTTAGCGGATTTGTTTGAATAATATTTAGGGTTTATTGCTTAATTGATTTTTTTTTGGTTAGATGCGTCGCAAACATCTAGATTGTTTATCTTTAATGAATGCGAAAGTATAATTAAAGGTTAGAACTTGCCATGCTAGCATAGGTTCTTGAATGATTCATATTGTGATTGTTCATGATTCGTAATATATCATTAACCATATCATATTACCCTATGTAATCGAAATAGATAACTTGTGCTTAAAACCAATTGTACCTTAATTCATATAGACATATAGGATTGTCATGCATGCGGTGTCTGCTTAACTGCTATCTCTTTTGTGGTTGATTAAGTGGTTTGGTTTACATGTATTGAAAGATAGCGTATTCTGATTTTGTGTTATCCGATTAGTAATCGTAGTTATCTTACATATTGATTAAGTATATTAATACTCTAAGTAAAATAAACAATGAAGTTAGGGTTCCATGTTTTCTCTCGCATAAGTAAAACTCATTAGATAATCTCGTTAGTTGATTTCTTTAGTTACATTCATACTTTATTACTCGTTCAAGCATTAGTTTAATAATCATACGTTGTTGCATAAGTGAATTCTTGTCTTATACACCTAGTCTTCGTGGGAACGATCTTTCTTACTTATTACTTGCTACGATTTGACCGCGTATACTTGCGTGAGAAAAGGACTAACAAATTTTGTACTTGTAACTTTAAGGACAACCTATGCCAATGTCAAAAGATAAAACATCAGTTGCACAAAATAAAAATACTAGAATTTGCGAAAAAGAATTGTGCGAAGAACATGTTTCACATTTCGTAAAATTAATTATAGCATGCTTCGCATTTTGTCATTGAGTAACAACATATATTAATCATGAAATTAATTATAACATGTTTCACCTTTGTATTTGAGTTAAAATATGTTTTGTATTTTTCAAATTATTGATGCATGTATCTTTTGGATGTTTATTGGGGAAAAATCATATACATGTGATGGAATCCCACCAATACCTGTTGAATAACTATTTATGGACATGCAGTGATAATGATATTTGATTGTTGCAACATCCATACAATATAAAACACATCATTGTTTCTAAACATTATCTTAATGTATATATAAATCATTAGATGAACATATGTTTCAAAAATGATTGACAAAGTCTTACACAAATAAATATAATGAAATCACTTTTTACAAGCATTACATTATACACTAAAGTACCAAGAAATTAATCAATCATTGGAAATCAATGGTAATGGCACAAGATTTTGCTTTAACCCTCTAAGTTATACAAGATTTTCTCAACTGATATTAATATATGTTTCACGTTTCACATCTAAGTTATACAATGTTTTGTATTTCGTATTTGACATTAGTCTTGTTTTGCATTTTATATTTGAAAATTAGTCTTGATTTGTGTTTCACAAAATATAATAAGTCTTGTTTCATATTTCATTTATGATATTAAGTATTATTTCAGATTTTGCATCTCACATTAAGCCTTGTTTCATAGTTTACATTTCATATCTAAATAATATTTGATAAATATCTTATTTAAATAAATATATATATATATACAAATAAAGTAGCTCAATGAAAATATAATTTGAAATCATAATATGTGATGAAGATAATATACCCAATAAATATCTAATAGCAAAAAAGGGAACTATTAACTATGACGTATTAGTCTGTGAGTATGCTATAGATTTTATCGAAAATGGTAAAATCGGTTTGTATGACAAAAATATTAGTACGTTAAAGAGAGAATTTATATTTGATATGTTCTCAATGATATACACACAAAAATATATTTGTATTAATTGGTATATTAGTAGTAAAAACATTGCATAGTGCATTGCATTTAACATCGGTAAATTTTTGAAATATTGCCCTTGTTTTGCATTTATGTTAATCCATGTTTCACAACTTGAAATTCACACTAAGTCAAGTTTAATATCGTTTTGCATGTCGCAATTTAACTTGTATATGTTTTTCATTTCGTTCCTAGTTTTATCAATGTTTCACACTTCATGATTTGTGGATTAATTAAGACATGGTTTATCATGTTCCGCATTTCGTAGTTGGTTATTTGTTTTTCTCGTATTTCATAATTAGTTTCATGAACATTTCAAATTTTGCAGTTTATTCTTATTGATGTTTTATCTCGTTTTTTTGTAAATGACAACATTTTTGTTTCACATTTATAATGCATACAATAAATGTTTCACATTTAGCAAATTGATATTTCAAAACATAGATGACAAATTCAATTATAAAATTAATAATAAAAATTGTCAAATTTCATCAATTATATACAATTTTTTGAATGATCGTCTATTATGATAATTTTTTCCATAATTATGACATTTTATCTTACATACGATGATTTAATCTCTAGATGGAATATGTTTTTTTCTTAGGTATTTTTGTTCTCATTTTCAAATTTGTTGGGAGAATAACCATAAATTTAGTAAAGTTAGATGTTTTATCAAAATCAATTAAAATATGTATGTCACACGAATAAGTTCTTTTAAAAGTTTGTATAACCGTATGACTCCACATATGTTGAATAATTTTGTTAAATATAAGTGTGGTAGTCTGAACACGGAAGTATGAGAAATAAAATAAAATTCCACATCCCACATAAGATCAACGATCATAACATTTTATGAAAGAACTTCATAAAACTAGTGAACTCGAACGAAGTAGCCATAAACGACCTATTTCGACATTGGTCTTAAACTTCTTTTCAAATTCAAGACATAGTCCAACCTAGAACCTCTGCATATTGTATTAATATTTGACTTTTAACTGAAATTATAATATTTTCAATTAATTTTAGTATATAAATATTACAAAACTCTTTGTTCTGATGATTAAATGACTCTACTAGACTAGAGGTTATAAACCGTATCGATTTTCCTAAACAAAATACACATGCATATTTATCTCAAGAATTTTTTTGAACCGTCATTGTCCTAAATGTTTTGGATGTACAACTCAGTGCATACTTCAAATTTCTAATCAGAGTATATAAATAGTACACATGATAGAAATGAAGACACGACCCATAAATAATATTAACTATACCTGAGTAACGATCCAAAATAAATGTTATTTGACGATCCAACAAATGAGGTTTCAATGATTCAAGAAACCATATTCATTTATCACCATCTTCTGAATCAACAATAACAAATGAAACCAGAAAAATATATGCACAATTATGAAAGAAACACAATTAATAAGGACTTGTTTTGCATTTTCACAATTCAAAAATAGACATGTTTTGTAATTCACAATAAGTTATTGGTGTGGATTATTTTGGACTGAGGGTAATTTTGTCAGATGTTTTGAGGAATTTTAAGGGTACCAAATGTTTGGGTGTTTTGTAGTGAGAGATTTGAGCTACTTGGTTGTATTAAATGTCCATTACCCTCATTAATGAAAGTGGTTGGGTATTTATACCCTTAATTATGGACCCATGGGCTTCCGGGTCAAATTATCAAATCGGGTTGAGTTCAAAGACCCATTAGTTTATTAAGCAAATTAGCAATTAGCTTAGTCAAAAGGTGTTTAGTGTTTTAATACTTTTGTCCTGTCCGGATACTTCAATGGGCAATTATTGTCCGGATTACCCATGTCCGGTTTTCACAGTGAGTGGTGGTGAATAATTCCGGACTCATCAGTAGCCCTTTTTTTAGGTTTTGTCAAAGGTCTTTAGCAAGATCAAAAAACTCATTTAGGCAATAACAACATTCTCTGAACCGCTCATGTATTCAGTTCAAGGTTTATCCGGACTGAATCCTTCTTAGAATTTCAAGAGTTTTGCTCTGGATCGTGGGACACGTGTCATATTTCGATTTTCTCTCCCAACCATTTTCTTCCTAGAACGGTGCTCCCACTAAGTTCAAAAAGCAACTCCTGCATTTAATGCTCCTTACATCAGCGACGCCTTCAATTATTACCTTAGTCTCTTTGTTCTCTCATAGGTATCAGTAACTTTTTGCCTCATTAATATAAATTGTTTTTCTTTAATGTTTCACCATCTTCATCACTTTACAATTTCTTCTTCTCATAGCTTTTTACCTCTCTTCTCAAAAACTTATCTTGGGCAGTTTTATGTTCACAACGAGAAACGCTCTCGTGAAAGGTGGTTGGCTAAATCTTTCTGAATTAGAAAAGGCGCAAAAATTTGAACGTGAGAGACGTATCGCTGCTGGTCTTCCAGTCTCTCCAAGCAGTAAATCCGATTCACCAACCTTATAAGCTGATCAAAGATCATCCTCTGCCAAGAACACTAAACCTAAGTGTTTATTCCAACCAAAACTCTCGCCAATCCCTTCAGGCTCCTCGGTTCAGGAGTCTCAGTCTTCTATTGTGCAAGAGAAAGTAGTATCGAGTGCGAGAAAACCCTCTCCGTTCATTGCTATGGGGTCATATATCAAGAAATCTCCAGAAAAAACTAACCCTCGTTGGACAACGCGCCCGGTAAAAGACCTAGGAACCGGTTCTCAACTCGAGTATTCCAAAACAGGGCCCTCCAAATCTGGAGCCAAAGATAAAGCCTCCGGATCAGAGGCATTTATTAGATCCCCAAGAGAGAAACCCTCCGGATCCGAGGCTACCAAAATCAGTTCCCAAACTAAGTCCTCCGGAGCTGAGCCCCAACCGGACACCAGATCCTTAAGAGAGACCGACGCTCAACCGTCCGGACAACCTGCTGAGCCACAACCCAGTCCCCTCCCATCCACAACGACTGACAAACTTTCCACAATAATGGAAGAGGTGCTGGAGGACAGTGTTGAAGAGGCTTAATTCGAAATAGTAGATTTCCGGGAAAATTGGAGATGTTGCCTCCGATAAAAAGGGAAAAGGCAAGGAGAAAGTCTGTATGACCCATCCAGATCTGCCGGAGAGTCTGGAAGACAAATTGGGACCTTGCTATTACAAGGTCAACGTGAAGTATCTGCTGGCCATGCAGAATATTAATTACGTCTATACTCAGACTCATGAGTTAGGCCAGATCCGGAAAAAATGGGGGATTCTTGAGTCAGTCAAGGTGAGGATACCAGTCACACCGGAGACTCTGATGGACTGCAAGCTCAACGAGATCGTCATCTATACCAAGTTGTTCAACTGGGGGCTCAGATTCCCCTTGGATCCAGAAATTGTCAGGTATTTTCACCTGATAAAATTCTGCCCAAGCCAGTTGAGTCCCAATGCTTGGTATACTCTCCTCGCCTGCATTATGGCGTCAAGGCTGTCCGAGATTCCTCTCCCAATGGAGCAGTTTACTGCAGTAGGCAGCCTTTGTAAGAACCACCATATCACATTCTACCATTATAATATGGGCGACAATTTCAAAGTGGTGGATGTCCTGCTTGAGTCAGAGAAAAACTGGAAGACCCAGTTTCTATTCATCAATGGGACGTGGGAGAATGGGAGGAAAATCAAGGCCGGTGTCAATCCCAATTTCTTATATTAAACTAACTATACTTATCCAAATATATTAAAACTATTTAGTCGTACAGTTTTTTTTAATACAGATCAGAACAACAAAAATGCGGGATTAATCTCAATACGAATTAGAACCGTAAATAAGTAAATAAAGATAGTAGAATAATATTATTGTAACACTTACTATTGTATGATATCTAAATAAAATAAAATAAACTTCAGTTTTGATTTGTTTGTAATGTGGATGAGTTTTTCAGATTTTACCTAGAAGTTAATGTTTGGTTAAAACAAGTGATAAAGACAAACAATGGAATAGACTTAGACTTTAGTTAGAATTGCAAAGATGTCATTTTCTTTATTTATTTAAGACATCTACAATAATACCATACTACTACTATGAGAGTTAAACAACAACATAAAACAAATAGTTATTAAACTACACACATAACTAATGCTTTTTTTATTAACCGAAAAAGAAAGAGAGTCAGTGTCCGGAGTTACTGATTTTGCTCCACCGTATTAGATGGCAGATGAGCACCGTGTTAAACTTCTTACAAAGATGTAGTTCTTTTTTACCCTACTAATCTATTTCCATCTTATATTCACTTGCAAATTAATATAATACCATACCACTACTACGAAAATATTAAAATGAGAAGCTACATGTGTATTCCCTTTATTACTGCCAAGAGTTAGGATCAAGACTGAGTTTGTTCCACCGTATTGGATGACGGAGGAGCATGTCCACCGTCCTCCTCTTTCCTAGGTTACGTGACAAATATATTAAGAAACTATTTGGACTCTGCTAATATGTTTGTTAGTATATTTGGTTTAAAGATCCTACAAGAAGCTGATATGCGACATCCTCAATTGTTTCGAATCCCCAAGGCAGTTCTCCGGTTAGCATCTCCACCACGACACAACGTGGCGACCAAATATCTAGAGATAATTTGATTATTCCATCCACATAAAATTCTGGTGACATATGATATGAAGTACCTTGGAATTTAAACTTTGCATTGCTAATCCTTTCGTGCAGTTCTTTCGCTAATATAAAATCCGCAATTTTAAGTTCCATTGAACATAAAAACCTGCGTTTAGATCAAAATTCAGAAAAACAAGAATGATATCCGGCTTACGATCGCAATGGATTTAACCTTCTGCGTGGATAGTTGAAAGACCTTCTAGGATCATTCATGTATACCGAATAATGTCAATACGAGGGATATGTAGTGTTTTGCTTCTCAATATCATATATTTAAGAGTACCCGAAGCAGCATACTGTAGCTTGATTCTGTATAAATCCTCTAGATTTATACCTCCAAATCATGAAACTATTCTCGAAGAACTCCCAAGCTCTTCTGATATACGAAGCTCTTTAACTAGTGATGTCGATGATTCAAGTGGAGCCGATTTCACGGCATAAGACGAATAAGGATGTTTTCTTGTTCTCATGAGATGAACGACACCATAAGAATCGCCCTCTAAAAAACTTAACAATCTCAAATTCCATAACGTTTTTACAAATACTTATGCATAATAGATCTATATAACTAACAAAATTAAAATAGGAATGGATAATAAATATTTACCGTTAGAACAACTTGATGAATGTTTATAGAAAAATAAAAGATCTCTCGAAAAATATATATTATAACTTAAAAACTATTTTTAAAATATTTTAAAAGAAAATATTACCTAAAACCTACGGTGTAAGACAAGAAAGGTTTGATAAGTGTTCTCTACGAAAAATGAAGAGGGACTATTATGACTTAAAAGCTATTTTTAAACTAGGAAGAGAGAATATTATAATTTTAAAACTTACTTTTAAGCTATTTTAAAATAAATCTCGACAATGTTTTTAAAATTAAAGATAAACGAAAATAATAATATTTAAAAGTTATTCATTAACTAAAAACATGTGCTAAAATATCTTGCAGTGAAAATATATTCAAAATTTTCAATTTTGAAAAATTTACTTGTTTAAAAAGTAAATATATATAAACTAAATGTCAATTCTACTTCTATCATCAAGCACATTTTGTTGATTATTTCTAGTCTCGATCATGCCAAGGTTTTACAGGGAAAGCATTGGGGTAGGTTTGCCAAACAAGGCTCTGATATTGGTTGTGTGAATCAGTTCAATCACAGAAATAGACCTCTATTTTTGAAATGGAAATGTCCTAAGAATGGCAGATATAAACTTAATGTTGATGGTGCTTGTACCTGTAATGGAGAAGCTGGAGGAGGAGCTCTGATTCGGGACAGCAATGGCGACATTGTTGCTGGTATTGGTAGAGTGTATGGGAAGGGTTCTCCGTTGATTGCTGAAGGCCGTGCTTTGTTGGATGGGCTGATGCTGTGCGACAGTTTGAAGCTCAACAGGGTGGACATTGATATTGACTCAATGGTTTTGGTGAAGCTACTTATGTATGGGAATTGCCCTTGGTTTCTGGATCCTCTTCTCAAGTGTTGCCGCACCATTATCAAGTCTACAATGCTGGTTAAACATGTTTTTCGGGAAGAAAACTTGAGGGCTGATTGGATAGCTAAGGAGGCTTTAAAGAATCAAGGAAATTTTGACTTTGATAGCTCGAATGCTCCTTCAAAGCTCAAAGCTATTGTGCTTTTGTAGAAATTGGATTGTGGTTATCTACGGCTTGTCGACTAATTTAGGGTATTGGTGTTTGAATTTTGGGGAAGATGATGTTCTGTTTGAAATTAGGGTTCGTTGACTTTAAAGATTGTTTAGGGTTTGGTTGTTTGAAATTTGGGGAAGAAGATAAAGTTCTGTTTGTAATTAGGGTTTGCTTGTGTTCTTTTCAATTTGTGTAAATTTGTAAACAAGGACTTCTTTTTGCCATTCTTTTCAATATAAATCTGTTTGATTAAAAAAAAAATACAGCAAAAAAATAAATAAAGTAAAAACACGTTTAAAACTTAATTTGGTTTGACTAAAAGCATTAGCAGCGCGGCGCGCCCTCTCTTCATAAAATGTGAGTATTTGAACCGAAAAACACAAACCCAAAATGAAAATATTTTCCCTCCCAATTCTTTTATAGTAAAATTTTAATGAAAGAAGTCAAACAGCAATACTCTTTCAACTCAACCAAAAAACTCACACCTCTTCAAATTAAAACTTCAAATTTGAAAACGCAAAGCTGTATTATTATTATTATACCTCTCCAAATCCAATAGGTAATAGCCATTGTTATAAGAAGTGAGAACAGCAGCCTATTGTGGAATATATCTTCCATTCAATCAAAGCACCAAACTTCATCAGATTCTCCAACAATGAAATCCAACAAAGAGAACATCTTGAATGGAAATGGAGTTTCTTTCAAGAAAAGAGTTAACACAAGAAAATCATCCACTAGGACGCCTCTGGCTGATATCACCAATCTCTTCCTCCTCGATGTCAATTCCATAATTACTTCTTCATCCGATTCGAATTCAACGTTTATGTCGAATACCCAGAAGAGAAAATCGAAGGTTTGTGCCAAAAGAAATGGGTTTAAAGGATTGGGGTTTCGGTGATTCTTAGCAGTTGTTTCTTTTAATGTAATTTTCAGGAGTTTATGTGACCGAGTGCTGAGTGAATTCATTGTTGGGGTTTTGTATTTGATGATTATGAAGGAAATATGAGCTGTAAATAAGCTTCCTTATATTGCTTGGTACTTGGTACCTTACTTGAATCAAGTGTTTGATGAAATGTCAGTCATATACCAGTTTCATGTAAATGTATTGGGTGGTATCTTACTTGAATCAAATGTTTGATGAAATGTCATATACGAATTTCATGTAAATCTTAGAGAATGTATTGTTTGGCTAAAAAACAGTATAGTTTTTATGCTAGAGATTATATTGAATACTATCACAATTGTATTCTTGAGCCTACCAAAGTAACCATAAATCATTTATGATCCAAAATCTACAGTTCACGAGAAAGCAAATGGGTTGTTCTTACTTCGTATATATAGCATGTAGTGTGATGTGAGATGTAGCATATTTCGAAATGGGTCGTTCTTACTTCTTATCTTCTTCTTTTGCGGTGGATTTCGTCCAGCCAAAGATCAAGGCTTTCAGTTGAAACGAGAAAAAACCATGTATGGAATGTTATGGCTATACATGTATGGAATTTGGGTATTTACGATTTCTCCTGGTAAAATTTTAGTCTAGAAATCAAATCAGATGCTTTTTTAGTGATAATTATTTTTCTAATTTATGATCAAATAAAGAGATTTGCAGTAGTTTTTAGGGTTGAAAATCAGAAGAGTTTGCCTTTTCTTTCTAATAGTTTGGTGTAACATATCATATGAGAGTAAATAGTAGGACGCCCATGTATAGGATAACCTCTTATCCTTCACTTTTTTCTTATTTGATCACTGTAGCTAGCATGCATAAGGAGACTCTAAGATAGATAACAATCATGAATCCTAATAATTTCAGACTTAAAGACCATACGTCTCTATACATGGATGAGTTCATTTTCAGTGGATGATAACGGATGAAGACCGGTATTGATCCAGTTTATTGATCGAACTCGTTGAAATATGGGTGGTGTATATGTCGTCTCCGTATATAAGTAAAACAATCGGTTTATTAATAATTTCAGACTTAAGACCATGCGTCTCCAAACATCGATGGTTTCATTTCTAGGATGATAACGGACGAAGACTGGATGATCTTTGTTGATCCAACTTCTGATCGACCATTTTAGGAATATGGATATCACATATTCCGCCTCCGTATATAAGTAAAAACAATCGATTTTCACATTAGTATGATTTTGTTCGCTTCGGGTCCGAAATCTAGTATGGTTTTATTTTTGTCTTATCCTGATCCAATGAGTCATGGGCACTCCGAACTACGTTGTATAGAGCAGATCATTCATCTTTAGCATGACTGCTTGTTCATCATGTTTGACATCTTTCGAGAATTTCATCCACATCGTGTTCTGTATGGGCCTGTAGCCCTGATACCATTTGTTTGGAATATGGGTACTATATATAAGTCTGGAACAATCCATCTTCCCACTAGTATGATATTGTCCGCTTTAAACTCGAAGACCTGCACGACTTTGCTTTTAGTCCACCTATAAAAGGCCTCATATTAGTTGAGATATTGTTCGTACTTATGTACCACTAATCATTTCCATGTTTAACCAGTGTGAGATGTGGGACTTTGGTAGCCACACTAACGGATCCTTATCTCGAACAAAGTACCACCTTAGGCTCGTCTCAAATGACTTCCATCAGTCCATTCTAATATGGTTGTAGACTACGTGAATTATGAAGGCACTACGACTGTTGTTGCTCACCTTCTATTGGACCACCACTTTCTTGTTCCTTAGCGTCATTTCAATCAAGTACCCTCGTTTTGATACACTTTAATCAAGTCACACCGCTAGATGAGCCACGAACACTCTCAACTAGGATCTCTAGAGAAAATCATTCACCCTAAGTAGGGTTACTGGTTCATCATGATTGACATCCGCCGAGAATTTTATCCACATCGCATTCCGTCTGGGCCTGAAGCTCTGATACCATTTGTTGGGAATATGGATATTGCACATGAACGACTGATCTCTACACTAGTACGATATTGTCCGCTTTGGCCCGAAGGTCCGCACGATTTTATTTTTAGTCAATTTCTAAAATACCTCAAACTAGTTGAGATATGTGTTTTTACTTATATACCATTGATTCTTCCCAAGTTTAACCGATGTGGGATGTGAGACTTTTGTCGTCATCTTAACAAATATTCCTTTCGAACAAAGTATCACTTTAATCTCCTCTCAATTGACTTTTATTCGCTCACTCTAATCAGGTTGTGGGCTAACCTGGCCCATAGAACTTTTACACCGGATCTATATGTTCATTCGACCACCCTGCATGTTCCTTAGCTCCACTCCATATGAGTTCTGAACTAGGTCTTACCATTGATCACACTGCTTGTTCTTTAACACCACTCATAAAAGTCTGCCTCGTCTTGATCCAATAAGTCACGAGCACTTTGAACTAGGCTGTATAGAGCAGATTATTCACCTTGAGCACGACTGATGGTTCATCATGTTTGACCTTCGAGAATTTTACCCACATCACATCTGTTTGGGCCTAGAGCTCTGATACCATTTGTTTGGAATATGGGTATCGTATATTTTGTCAGTATATAAGTAAGAACAACCTATCTCTATTACAGTATAATATTGTCAATTTTAGGCCTGAAAACCCACACGACTTTGCTTTTGGTAAACTTCTATGGGATGTGGAACTTTGGTCACCACACGAAAAGACCTCTAACTATATTAGTAGGTTGAATTATTAGATCTCTCAATCTAAACCTACATATCATCCTAAGGAAGCACCGTTCTAGGAATTATAATGTCACACTGAAGCTAGACCTTTGTACCTTCCAACAAGATGTGCAACGTCTTCTAGTTTGGTACTTTCGGCTCAACAATCCGAGATTTGGACAACATCATGGCACTTACAGACATGCACCATTCTCCTCTGTCGATACTAACGTGGGAAACTACAAACTTTTGAACTTTTTTCTCTCAGATAAATACTTTTTTAAAAGGATATTTTGACACGGTTTTAATGAAACAAATCGATAGTATTATTGTATAATATTTGTTATTCAGTCTCAAATCATGGTTGTGAATATCGTGGTGTCTTTGTTTCAATAAATAACAATTGGTATTTGTACACAATTTTTTGTACACAATTACTTGTTGCGCAGAATTTTGAGCGAAACGAAAAAATTGAACCCTAAAAATTCGTCGTATATGAATGTTATATACACCGCACAACAAAAACAACAAGACGAGGAGAAAGGTTCTTTGTTACACGTTCAATACTTATTATATGAACTGAAAATATTAAATTATTTCAAATGACACGTATCAAAAAAAGACAAATGTGATAATGTTATTGATATTTTTTTTAACATCGTTTTAGTGGATTTA
This sequence comes from Limnanthes douglasii subsp. nivea, assembly GCA_036936605.1. Lineage (NCBI taxonomy): Eukaryota > Viridiplantae > Streptophyta > Magnoliopsida > Brassicales > Limnanthaceae > Limnanthes > Limnanthes douglasii. The sequence continues at coordinate 35,134,552 of JAUPFV010000001.1, forward strand.
TTAAGGACGTTTTCAAAGGTATTTTAATGGATAACACCCAATAAGGTATGTGATGCCATTGTTTGAATTCGATTTGACTTTCTACATCAAATTTGTATTTATGTTCGTAGAGTAAGTTGACAATTACAAATCGGTATTAGATTTAACAAAAATATAGCGGTTCTTTAGAATATTTGGAAGATCATTTGAAGAGGTTATATTTAATCGTATATACAAATATAATTATGAAAGAGCTATTGAGATAAAAAATGGATAAACTTGTTCACAACGTCATGGACACAAATGACAAATGACGTATATAACATATTTATAAAACAAATCTGGTATAGTATATCCGGAAACAATTTCATTCAAGATCCATTGGAGAAACAAAAACACCATAGTCGTCAACCAGTGAAACGTAAATTATTAGTCATCACTTCATCCACCAAACGAGAAAAATCACATTTCAAGCACATGTTAGATTCATAAAAAAAAGTAAACCTTCATTAAGTAAAATTTCTGAAACTTCATCAATCATATTGCGTAAAGGGAGCAAAAGTAACATTTTCAAAAACTCTCACAATGCTTTCACAATCAAATAGAACGGTTAGTTGTAGCACATCGACAACAGTAGCTGAGGTAACAAGCAACTGGTATAATTCCAAAGTGATATATATTGATCTAAAAACTAACTTACAACAAATCCATATCTATTTAAAACCTTTTACAACTTTGAATTACGATGTTAAAATTGATGGGCATTGCGGGCATCATTCAATTTTGTTTACCATGTATGGATAATAAAATGGATGAAGGATGGTTACTGAGGCTCTTTATGCAGAGTTTATGCACTTTGTCGACGATTATAAGCAAATAATTAGTGGTACCGATGAGTTAGTAAATGTTGATGAACGTATAAAATATTATTACAATATTTTTGGTATAGAGAATTGGATGATAATATTGAAGATATGAGTCACAATCAAACCAGAGTTTAACCGCATCATTTATTTATTAGGATCGTCAGGGTCGGTGAATGTTAATTTCACTATTCAATCAATACATGGTGCACCCCCTCTGATGTCGATGAATGTATAAACTACTATTATGATATTGTTGGTATAAATAATCGGATGAAAATATCAGAAATAGGATTCACGATCACATCAGATTTTAACTGTATCGTCTACTTTTTAGGGCATTTGGGGTCGGTGAATGTTAGTTTCTCTATTCCAATCATTACCTGGTGCATCCCCTCCGATGTCTCAAATAGAGAAAATCGGGTTGGGTTTTGTTTATGACAATCATTTTGTTGATGTAAGTATTGCATGTATTATTCAAATTAATTTACAATATACGATTGATATTTAGGTTATAATTTTTTTTTATCTAGATTGAAATTGTGAAAGATTCCTCCCGTGCGAGGTTACATCATTTTGTATCAAAATTTCGTACTGCAAAAGGGAAAACTTGGGAGTTACCGATTATCTCTTATTACAGAAGATATCAAGATATTCAAAATTCATAAGAACATGGTCGGCAACCATGAAGTGATTGTTTTAGGCGAATTTGGTTAATACTACTTACATTTTTAAATAATTATTAGTCATTGTAGTATATTTGCGGTAAAATTTCTTTGTTTAATGTATTTGTTCTATGTTATTGTCCCAACAATTTTGAAAAAATTTACTTCAATCGATAACACTAAACATAAAATAAAAAGACATCACAAAAAATACAAATACATTAAACAGAAGTACACGATACAAAAGATACCATACTTTACGAAGAGTTATATTCTTAAAATCTAGTTCTAGGAAATACACATTTGACTCAATTTGCTCCAGGATCTTATCAACGAGGTCAGCTTAATCTCTTGGAGTATATGTTATTTAATGGCATCATTAATCCCCAAATCAAACACTTTATGCACCTTTTTCCTGGCATCGTGCAGAAGTTCACAAGCCTGAATATCAAGAATCGATTATAATTATTTTAACGTGATAAATACATTTAAAACAATAACTTAAACGAATCAAATAAAATAAATTAAGAACAACATACAAATGTAAAACAACATTAAAAATAAATTACAACAACACGCATATTTTAGTTTAAGTCATATCCTTGTTAAATTCATATCCTTGTTAAATTCATATCCTTAAACATGTGCGAAATTCATGTATGCATCCCATTTTCAACGATTTTCTCATCCACATAACGTAACATATTTTTTGTCATAAAATTAATTAATTTCAAATTAAATGAGTTGAATGTCTCATACATAACTTCGCATGGGAGGTCGAACATCCAAACTATTGGTTCCAATTTGAAATACTTTTTCTTGTAGAATGGTAGAGTCCATTCATATCAGCAAAAATTATAAGTTTGAATAATTATGTCATTTTGGTAGATGAAGATATAGGGTATACTTGAATATCCTTTTGTAGAGAAATGAATGATGAAATTGGCAGGTTTTTGTAGTTGGTAGGAAAAAATGTATGAGGGTAAATTTTAACCATATTGGTCGTATAGATATTATCTACGACCTGTGTAACACTACACCGCTAGTAACTTGTATCACAAACGATAATATACTATGCGTCGATTGTATACTAGGTACACACTGCCAATAAATACTTGGGAAAAAGGCCAGACACTTTTCAAGTAGCTTGTTATGCAAGACAACAATATTAGGAGTAAGTACACTTCCTACTGCAATGCATGGTGCACTAGTAGTTGGAGTTTTCAAAACTGTCAATGTGGAGACAGACTTGCTGTATACCAGTATTTAGGTTGGTAAGTTAGTAAACTTATATTGCAAGTAACATATACTATTGGATATAATTAACGCACGACCAATTTTTTTTTGTATTGGCGATATGGATCCAGTGAATTGTCAGTGCTTAAGTTGATACATTGTAAGCACATAGGCTTTTGTACTGACATTATTGTAACTCCATAACCGATATACCCTAGATTGTTATGCAATACGGTTTGGTTGTACCATCGGTGCTGGTGTCGAACAACTCAAAAAAAGTTTAAAATCTCTGAACCTAACATAGATCTTCTAAATCCAACCAAAATATTTGATTTATATGGAAAACCAACCACCAAAATCAATCATTATCTATAAGTCAACACGTTCTCAAAAAATCTAACTACAAAATCCTCAATTTAGTTTCACCATAAAATTATGTCACCTAAATAATATTCGGAGAAGAAGCCACTTGATTGTTCTTGAAGGTTGAAAAGGAAGTCAATTTAGCAAATTAGTAAAATTGTACGTGTGTATATATATATATATATATATATAAAGGTGGGTCAACATAGTAAGGTATTTTTATTAAAGGGTTTGAAGGGAGGGTTAATCAATGTTGGATACAAATAATAATTTCATTATCTTACTAATGGGTTACTTGAGCTGCTTCGTATCAACACACGCAATATCAATCATATGGTCAACTTCCATGACAGTTACGTAGTCCTTTATCAATTAGATCGTAAAAACTAAAAGGATATTGATAAATTAATTACTATTCGGATCGTTACCCAACTTTAGATCGATATTTATTAACGTACAATATATAGGCGAGCTTAGCCAAATAGTTGCACTATGTACAAATGATTTCATGTGTTACAAATCAATTTGTGTCACTATAAACAGACTTGTCATTGCCTTGGAAAAGATGATGAATCAATATTCTATTCAGTTAGCTTTGTAATTTTCTCTTTATAAATAGTAGTCTGAGAGAGTCGAATTAGTAATCTAACAAGTTCAGGATTCATCGAGTTAAATCGGGTTAATAATCTAAAAATGCTAATTTCATTCCAACTTTAACTTTCTAGGTTAAACTAGTAGTTGAACAAAAAAAACTTTATCATAACTAAACTTACTAAGTCGTATTAAAAATTTGATAAAATTGAGCTTCATCATCATGTCATTACTAGTATATAAGATTTTGATTGATTTGGTTTTTTAGTAGTAAAATTTTATATTGCTTACAATTTAAAATTGTATATTTGTAACGAGGTAGAGACACGGTCAACAATAAATTGAAGATTTTTATAGCCAAAACAGTTTGGGTAAAGAAAAGTATGTCCGACAAAGGGTTACAACAACGCGATGTAGACATTTGTTCTATTCAAAGGCTCTCCAGGTTGATCAGTCGCCTCGGAAAAAATCAATCTCAGAATACCAATATTTCAGTCGAGCTACGGGGACTCGGTTAACTACAATATCTGAAGATTGATCATTCAGTTGAACTCTCAACCAATACCTGTTGAACTTGCTAAATTCATATCACATAAGACGACAATAAGGTCATACTGAGTTCAAGGATACTTAATAGGATTAGATTTATTGACCGAACTTAGGCTATTATGGAGCTTGGCTTATAATCTCTATGAATCTTAACACTATAAAAAGTTCGAGTAAGCGTTTACATATACAATAACCAAATCCTAAGTTATAAAAAATTATTCGTTATATAATAAATACAATTGTTACAATAGTTTTTAATTATAAATAAAAATTATAAGCTTGAAGTTTGGACTCATACTATACTATGATATTCAATATTTTCTTCTATTTGTCTTCATATATGATTTTTTGTTAGAGACTAGTTTAAAACCATATTTACATTGTTCAGAATTGATCTTTATAGGGTTAAAAACACCAGAGGTCCTCCACGTTTGTCACTTGTAACACATCAGTCCCTATTCTTTGTCTCTGTAATAACCCGGTCCCTTATGTTTTAAAAATGTAACAAACAGATTCTTTTTCTGAAAATTGGAAGGACCTGTTTATTACAAATTGAAAACGTGAGGGACCTGTTAATTAGAGACATAAATGACCTATTTATTAAAAAAAAGATCTTATTTCTTATATTTTTAAAACATAGAGGACCGATTTATTGCAGAAACAAAAAATAGGGACTGATGTGTTACAAATGACAAAGATGAAGGACATGTGGTGTTTTTTAGTCAACATAATTTCAACTCATTAAAAACTTAAAAAAATTGTAAAAAGTGAATGAGAATTGTTAGAATTAAAACAAAACATCAAATATGAAATGCAATTTAAGTTAATTATGAAGGTATTTTAAAGAATAAAAACTTAATCAATATTAATAACATATGAACAAAAATACTATTTATTTTACTTCCACCCTAACATATAAAACCTAGTTTTAGTCTTAAAGAAATAAGATACAAAATTTTAAAGTTAAAAATACTATTCATCGTATTTTTCTTTTCCAACCCACTCAATCATATACAATATCAAATGATTTTTCTTAATTTTTCAAATTATACAAACTAAAATCTCAATCAAATTACTTTTACTTTTATCACTTCAAATAATTCTAGAAATTTTTAAATTTGATAAAACCGAGCAATGAGTGTAAAGATTTAGCATGTGCAATAATGACCAAACCCATGTGACTTTAAAATAAAGCCAACCAACAACAAACACCATGTGACTTCTACCAAACAACCCTCACTCATTACTCTCTCTTTTTCTCCCATTCTCCAAAACTCCAACCTCAAAAAATATATATATAATATTAATTCTTTCGATCTATAAATAAAGGTCTAAAATGAATCTTGTGTCCTATAAAAATTTGATTTTTTTTCAACAAAAAACAATAGAATTTTAACAAAATTACCCTAAATATTTTCACCAAAAATTAAGGGCAATAATAATTCTAATTCCATAAATCTAATGCAACACCAATATCACAAATTTAAATAAAAATCCTAATAATAAAACAAATTTTATGGAAAAAAAAATAAAAAATAAAAAACCAAAAAGGCTAATTTTTTATCCACATACTTAAAAGATTTGTAACAACAAGTCCCTCACATTTTATGCTTCCTCATCTCCAAAATCTTCCGGTGCGAGTTTGAGTGCTTATTAGCAGAAAACGTCGGGCTACTAGCCGGCCGGTATTCGGGCACAAGCCGGCCTGACTTGAATCTAACGCCACAGGCGTTACACAATGTTTTGGGCCCATAAGGACCCCCACGCCACTGTGGGGTCTTTTCTGCCCCACAATGCATACATTTCCGCCCTATACACAGCGTCTGTCTGCTTTTGTTCATGCTCTCTTGTTTATTGCTCCCGCCGCTGCTCCAACGCCAGTCCTGGCTGTACCGTCGGCTGCGGCCGCGTTTGCTACGTGCCTTGACCGGCACACGAAGTCCGTGGCAGCAATTCATCAGGGTGTTGAACACACCACCACCGCCGTTAATGCTTCCGGTGCTGTTACTGGTACTGTTTGTGTGGTTGTCGATAACAACCGACTTCGCCGGACTTTCTGGTTTCTGGTCGGAGTAAGTAATTCCGACGAATGTTTCGAGTGAAGGGAAAGCATCTTTGTTTGATATCCATTCAAGTTCTTCTTCTTCAAATTCCTATGGAAGAATCAGAATCAAAATCAACACGACTCGGTTAAGGCTAAACCGGAGCAGAAAACGAGTGAACTCGGTTTTTATATTGGAGGATAGTAATGTAATTTCATGTTTTAATAATTAATAATAGCAAACTGATTGAAGGATAGTAATGTCATTTCATCTCATTTCATGTTTTAATAATTAATAAGTATTAATTTAAACGAACTTACAAGGGCATAATCGACTATTCACAGTTCAAAAGTATAGTAGTATCAAACACAAAGCAACACGACAAGCACGTCAAAAATTAAATTTCAGTTTCGAAATAAATCGTGCACCATTCAATGCCGCCTGTTTTGACTCGGCCGAGTTAGCAATACCTTGACTCAGTTGGTCAACTCGGTTTCTACGCCGAGTCACACCGAGTCCGGCACAAAAGACGAACGCAACCACCAAAACCGGCCGAGTCTGCACGAAACGCAGACAACCCGGGAAAGATTGAAGCGTATATATATATATATATATACACGTATGTGACTTACAGGAAACGAAGGGTCAGGATTGGCCGGGTCATATAGGCCAAAGTTCGAAGCTTTGAAAAGGTCGATTGGTTTCTTCTGCTCATCTTCTTCTTCTTCATCACATGAAAAGTCGAGTAGTCCATCAATAAAATTAGGAGCTGTATCTAAAGACACCATTTTCAGAGATAGAGAGAGAAAAAACCCTAAACTTTGTGGGGTTTTGTAGTTAAAAAAGATAGAGAAGGAGGGAAAGGGAGACAGACAGAGAGAGATAAGGAAAAACTAAAAACTAAAGTTTTTCGGTAGAGCGGAAGAGAGAGAGACTGCTGTTGTCAATTATCAACCTTAGGGTTTTTATTTTTATATAAATTTATATTTTTTAATAGACCTAATAATTCAATTTTTATTAAATTTGGATCCTTTTCCAAAACAGTCTCTCACTATTGACTTTCTTTTGATATGTTTCAATTTTCAAAACTTGAAAAACATAAGTGGATTAGACTTTGAAAACAAATTATTCATGTTTTTTTTACTTATCACTTAAGTTTTGAAATAAATTAACTTTATTATTATACTTTATCTTGAAACAGCTCTTAGAAAAGGAAAAGAAAAAAAACTGACCAATAAGAAACAAAATTACACGTGGTTTATCCAATAAGGCATTGACAAGTGTCATGACACGGTATCCATGTGTTTCTTTCTACTTTTGGTTGTGTCTTTATAAAATGAAGAATTTTAAGACACCGCACATGACGGCGATAACATTGCAGTTTTTAGTGTTTGATTGCTTTCTATAATTGAAGGTTTTTCATTTTCAGTTTAGGAAGAGAAATTCTATACTGTCTTAAAAATCGAAAAATAAATATTTAATTTATTATTTTGTATTTATATATCATATATGTTTTAAAAGTAGAGAAATAAAAATAATTAAAAGAAATATCGCGAGTGGATATGCCTTGTGTACTCTAGTCCACTCTAATGCCTCATGCGGGCCCCACAAAATTTAGGTCATCGATTGGTACAACTTGGTGGTACAACTATTCAAGGATGCTCGATTTTCTTCTAACGAATATGATTTCTTAATTATAATTATGTCAATGAAATTACCTCATCCATCAAGAATTGAAATATTTTGAACTGATTGTTATATAATAATATATAAATAACTGTATATAAATAGAAACCAGTTATTATTATTATTTTAATATTATTTTTTAATTTAAACAATAAATTTATCTCCAACATGTTTGCAAAATTATGGATGAAATAATTAATATAGACTATCATACATATTTTGTTGTATTATTACATTTCATTCTTACTATTTAATCTAACTATTGGGCTATGTCAAAAGTTTGTTCATTTTTTTTTATGTTTCGTAATTTATTATATTAAGTTTTTTTGTTAGTAATGATAGTTGTAGTAGCATGTAGTTTTTTTTAATTCTTGATGTTAGGAAAGTGTGAAAATAAAATATAAAGAAAAAAAAAATTAAATTTGGTATAACAATGTATAACTACTACGTTCTAAAAGTAGAGAACAAACCGATTATTATCGTATATTGTGTGAATTGGATTTGGTTATAAGATTTATTTACGAATTGAAAATAAAAAATATTATTTTGCATTTTGACAGTTGGTTGTAAACTTTGTTTTGATATTCATTTAAAATATGTTTCGGACTTCATATTTTGTATTAGTTTTTCATGTATGTATTTTGTATTATGTATTTCGAAGTTATGTGGTGTTGGTATTTTACATTTTTGCAGTCATATAATACATGAAGTAGTCTTGTTTCGTATTTTCTAGTTATGTGATGTATGTATTAGCTTTTTTCATATATTTTTAATTGTTAAAGTATGTGTTTTACATTTTCAAAAATGATACATTAAATATTACCAACGCTGTATCTTTCATACCATGTTTATATACCATAATTAAAACCATGAATGCATAAATAAAAGAAGACACATCGATGAAAATAAGAAGAAACTCATGTCACACTCTTTTCAATACTACATATGACTTGCAAGACAATAAATTTGTTATGAGAAAACAACGAAATTTAGGTTTACTAATAACCAAGAGCGGTCACTGATAAGAGAGTTCTCGATTTAGGCTCAATTTTTTTTAAACTTACATAAAAATATGTAAATACAATATTTGCAATAGAATGTTATATTGCTGTGGGCCGGGTTAGGTTATATTGGATTCGGGTTGGGTTAATAAAATAAGGGTACGACCCGGTCCGTTTGGGTTAAGTTAGGGTAAATGGTAAGTTTTTTAGTAAAATGGTAAAAACTTAAGGTAAATGGTAAAGCTGACGGGGCAGCTGACATGGCAGCTGAGATGGAACGGGAAGGGGCAATTTTGGAAGAAAAATTTGGGGACCATTCTTGCAACAAAAACTGATGCCACGTGTCAAGCTCACAAGCTTCACATGTGCGGGGGGACTAAAAATGCAAATTAAAAAAAGGATGGGGATGCGTTCTATGCATGATTGAAGGAAGGGGACCAAGTTGATACAAGTGGTAAACATGGGGGGCCACGGGTGCTTTTTAGCCGTTAGATTGTAAAGAGAGAAAGTAACTTTAGAAATCAGTTTGAGGTTAATCAAAAGAGTCGTCCTTTATTCATCGCCTCACACCTTACTTATAGGTGTGTCATACTTCTTTAACTGAATCGGTTATATAAATGGGTAAATAGTTCAAATTTCACTTTATAACTATAGAATTCATCATAAATAACCTTAGTATTATTATATTAACACCCACAATATTTCATATCCTTGTCAGTAGCACATAATTCTTATGAAGAACATCGAATAAGAACTAGTAATCATCAGAAATCGCGGTAGGTAGAAATTATTAATTCCCAAAATCAAATTCGCTTCGGATTAAACTTTATCATCCTCTCAACAAAATGATTTGTTTCAACATTTGTTATCGTCGAATAATGCATACCCATGTTTACTTCAAATATGGTCCAAACCATTTACTCAATCATTTGTTTCTACTTCGAATACTTACACATGAAATATTTAGCTAACCTTTTGTAACGGTTAGAAACGTTTAAAATACCCTAGAACGCATACAAAAATCCACTAGGCCTATAATTAGGTATGACAACTAACAGGTGTCACGTTATCACATTACAAGTAACAGTTTAGCATTCCTTCTTTCTACCCAATAATCATCATTACTGCTCCAACTTCTCTGACCATTTTCTCTTTTATGTTCGTTTTATAAATACTTTATCACTCATTATTTTTTTCTCGTTTAACTTTTAGAAATAGAAATTTCATCTGAATGTCCAATTCATTGGCTACCTTTATCTAAAAAACCCAATTTCTTGGCTACCTTCACCAGAAAATTCATATTCCCTAACTAATCTCCAAACTTTATGAACTAATTTGAAGATTTTTCTTCATTTTAGTTTATGAGAAAATCCCCAACTACTATAAACCCATTTTTGGCTTTTACGATTACTTGTGTATGAGTGAAAAGACTGATGAATATAAAGCAATATGAGTAATAGACAATTCTCCAAATTTCTCAACTCAGACCATTGTATACGGTAACTTCAACCCTAACCAAAGTTCTCCTGTATTTCAGAGTTCATCCAACCCAAATTTTAATAATCATTACCAAAATCTCACCGAAAATCATCACCTCAAAATTCTTCTCCAGCACTTCCTGGCCCCTCATTTGTTCATCTTCAAAATAATCGCAAAGTAACACAAAGCACATCCATTCATAGAAGATCAGAAAAAAAATTCCCATCCACCAGTTCCAATTCACCTCGAATTATACGCAAAGAAACTTCTCGAGTTTAGTCAAAGGCTCATCTCTCCTAGAACCTTCCTTTTAAAAAGAAAAAATTCATATTTATGAGAGACTTCAAAGCTGATAACACTTCACAAAATCATGCCCAAAACACTACCAAATTTTTTATACCACCCTCTCTTTCCTTGAGGGAGATTGTTGAGACTAACGTGGAGTCACAACAAACTCCTTTGAATACCTTAAAATAAAAATATATCCTTAACACAAACCCTCCTCAACTAATAGACGATTCTTTTGAAGAAGAAGTTGATTTAGATGAAAGAACATAAACGAGCTCTAATATCAAGGTTGCATAAAGTGGTGCTGCTTCTGAAACCGAAGACGACACTTCAAAAAAAGAGGGAGCAGAGAAAAAAGAGAAGAAAAGGAAAGAGTCCGTTGAACTTCCTGAAGATGTTACCGCTAGTATCAGTGTGAATTTAAAACCACTCATCCCCAAATTATTCATGGGGCTAAATAATGTGCATATGATTATTATAGTGAAACTCAAGCTGGTCGTCTAAAAAAGCGATATAAAATGCTAGAAAATATAGTTCTTCAATGACCAAAAGAAGGAGAGAATCCATTTGATTGTGAAAAATATGAATTGGTGGTCTATCACGAGATCATCAACTGCGATCTTCGGTTCCCACTAGATCTGATGATAGTGGAGTATTTCGAACTCTTGGATATCTGTCATACACAAGCAACACCAAATTTATGGTTCACGCTTCTGTAAATGATCATGGCTTATAGACTAAACCAAACCCCTCTTTTCATAAAAGACTTCATCGTCATGGCTATTTTTTTTCCAAAGGTACGGTTTTTCCCTTCTACTATCTAACACTTGTGGATGATTTTAAAATAAGCGACGATCTGCTCAAGGCTGATAAATTCTTGAAGCAAAAATTTGTCTTCATATCTGGAGTATGGGAGAATGAGAAAGAAATATCTGAAGAGAACCCTTCTAGACTCAATCTTGTCTGAATAAGCAACCTAGAGATTGTTGTAAAGAGACTGATTGTACCTGGTGGTAAGGTCACTCTCCCAGTTCAAAACAAGTCTTTAAGTCATCTGTCTTTAAAAAAGAAGGTTGAAAATAAAAATCAATTAGTACTGCTGATGCTAGCTCTTCAACAGATCTGATCCCAAAAAAGAGAAAAAAACAAAAGAAAGGCAAACAAAGCTAGCCTTCCAATAATTGAAGAATGAGTCGAGGTTAAACATTCTATAAAAAGAAAGAAAACTATTGTCCCGAAGAATAAAAAGAACACTTCAAAAACTCCTCCAACTAAGAGGGCATACAAGAATTTTGAAGAAACTTCCTTAAAAGTGTCTCCCTCAAAAGTGTCTTATTTTGAAGCTTAAAAGACTATAGTTGAAGATCATCGACGAGATGACAACTTTAAATTTGAAGAACCTATTGGTGCAGAATAATTGCAAGAACTTTACCAAGATTTGGATCTCTAAGTTCGATAGATCCAAAAGCAATTTCAATAGATTGAACATCAAGTTATTGCTTATTTTTTTTTGAGATTTTTGACTCAAACCTTCCACCCGTTGCCTCATATTATGCTCTCATACCTTACAATAATCGAAGGTTCATCCCTATCGAAGATTCATCTGAAGAAGTTTCAATTACACTGCAACCATTTCCTAAACTCGAAGCAGCAGCCAAAACATTGTGCACAGAATTTTGCTATGCTCGAGTTCACTTGGAAACTATGGCTAAAGATATGGTTTGATAGAGGAAAGAAGTTACAGGAGGAAATAAAGTGAGGGAAATCTTTGGCAAGCATATTGTTGAACAATTTCAAGTGTTCCAGGTTAACATGTCATAATTTTTAAAAGGTGTTCTCCAACTCAAACGTCATCTATGATCTGTGCATAATAAAAAAAAAACTGGATAGCTAAAGACTTCTCATCAGGCTAAGATGGATGGACTTAAAGCTAAACATGCCATGAAGATATTCAAGAAGCATAAAAAATATTCCTATCTGCTAGAGTCTTTGAATAAGAGCGAGGAAGAAAATAATAAGGTGACTAGAGAAATGGCTTCACTCAAAAAAGCATTCGAATGAGAAAAAAAAGTCGATGTAAAAGTTTCCAAAACTCAATATGGGTGAGACGCCCTTCATGGGATTAAAAATGCTGAGGAGCAAAAAAAATTACTTTGCTCCGCGAATTCCATGCGGCATTCCCAAAAGCAAATGTATCAAGATTTTGGGAATTAATCCTCATATAGAATCGTCCTAGTGAATCCTTCGATCCTGTATCAACTGATTCCTCCGAAGAGACGGAGTCAGAAGAAGATGGGGATGCCACCGATCAAGAAAGAAATTCATCTAAAGAGAACTCCGAATAATATAATTAACAGTTGTTTTTTTGTGTGTCGTGAAGTCATCAATTATTTTCGATGACTCATTTTTGTGAATGCTTAACTACTTGGCATTAAAACACATGTTTTTGTAAGATTAGAAATTTACTTCAACGAACAAGTACTTTTCTATCTTCACATTTATTTGCCAAATTTTAACTTATCATGAATACTTTTTTATTTCATAAACAAGTCATTATCACCTCGAATTCCAATATATATCACAAATAAATTTGTAAGATATTAAATAAAACTAGTGCATTTAAAGAACGTATATCACTTCGACTATAATTAATGTGTTTAAAAAATATTATCACTTTGAATACAATCAGTGCATTAAAAATTGTTAGCACCTCGAATACAAACAATGCGTTTAGAGAATGTTAGCACTTCGAATACAAATAGTACGCTTAGAGAACGCTAGTACTTTGAATACAAATAATGCGTTTAGAGAATGTTAGCAGTTCGAATACAAACAGTGTGTTCAGAGAATGTTAGCACTTTAAATACAACAAATGGGTGTGGAGAACATTAGCATTTTGAATATAACCAGTTAGTATTGGTTAACAACTTCAATGATGATAAGTGTTTGACCTCTTACCAAAATAATATAAATACTTGTATTTAAAACAACCACTAGCTAAATAAGATTTTTATTAGTATCCTCGAATATATACATGACACTTCATTAAAACCTTGCTAGACCAACAGGATAGGAAATAATATGTATATTATTCAAAAAGTATTAAAAGAAAAAATTACTCCTAATATAGCTTTAACTGTTCAATATTCCAAGGATGTTGAAGTAATTTGCCATGCTCATCATAAATGCGATATGTACTTGGCTTTATTCGCTTTATTACCGCATAAGGGTCTTCCCAACGGGGGTCATTTCACAAATTTGCTTGTCCTTTGTATAAAGGAATATTTTTCTAAAAACTTTGTCACATATTTTAAAATCCATCATTCTCACGTTTGAATTAAAACAACTCCTCATCATAAATGAGTCATATTCAATCGTGCTCTAACTATTTTCTCTTCGATCAAAAGAGAGTTAGATTGTAGAGAGAGAAAGTAACTTTAGGAATCAGTTTGAAATTGATCAAAAGAGTCATCATTTATTCATCGCCTCACACATTATTTATAGGTGTGTCAGACTTCTATAACTGAATTAGTTATATAAATGGGTAAATTACATTGCAACCCTTTTGTAGGTTCAAATTTCACTTTATAACTATACAATTTATCATACATAACCTTAGTATTATTACATTAAGACCCTCCAATGTTCATATCCTTATAAGTAATTATTCAAATATAAAAAATTATTTTAATGATTTTAATTTCTGAATGGAGCAATAGTATCAAAATAGAGGCATTTGGCATTCAAGATTCTGAAGCAAAAAAGAAATCTTATGAGTAAATTAATTCAGAAGAAGAAGAAGACGTGGTGAAAAAGAGAGAGATGAAGATTGATATAATGCAATGGAATTTAGAGTTAATGGAGATTGAATCTCATGTAACGAATATAACCCAATAAACCATGTGAAAATAGGTCAATGACTCTAGTTCTTCAGATGGAGAAAATAAACCAAATAGGTTCTATGTTAAACCACTGAAAAGAACAACTACTTTACATATACTTATATATTTAAAAATAGATAAGTCATAAAAGAATTTGAAGAAACTTTTTTAGAATAAAATTGACAAACTATATTTTATAAAACATATAATAGGCTTATGGGAAGATCACTAACAAATAAATAAAATGTAATTTTTTATTTTAAATTTCATATTTGATTTAAAACATATTTTACATTTCATATTTAATTTAAATATGTTTTGTATCTCGTATTTCATAGTTAATTTATAGCAAGCTCGCATTTTACATTTCATTTCAAGCTTGTTTTATATTTCACATTTTTTAGTTAATTTAAAGTAAGCTTGCATTTTTTATTTCTTCTCAAGCTTGTTTCGCATTTCATGTTCCATTTAATACATCGTTTGCATTTTAAATTTCATTTAACACATGTTTTTTATTTTACATCTTAAACTTAATTTAAAAGCATGCTTGCATTTTACAGCTCACTTATAGTGTGTTACGTGTTTTGTAGTTTACTTAAAACATGTTCTGTATTTTACAGTTCACTTATAACATGTTTCATGTTTTGCAGTTCAATAAAAATAAGTTTTGTGTTGTGCTAAATGTATTTATTGGTATGTTTTGATTATATTTAAGCAGAAAGTAGTTGAAAAAAACATTCACAGTGGGTGGACACAACAACCTCAGACCAAATAGAAAGTATCAAACTCCAGAACGTTAAGTTTAAAATATATATTGAGGCGATAAAGAACGAAGGTAAGGGTTTAGATAATAAGGTGACTAGGCCATCGACCGCAAATACTTTCCTATCATAGTCTTTGACAAAGATAGCATCAGAGCCACAATGGAAGCATATTTAGTTAAATATATGTTAAATAAAACTCATGACTTGTCTAAATTATAACCAACTCAAACATTGTAAGAATTTAATTTAAACCTATCATCTAATAAACTCAAAAAATAGATGCCATGTTTTATATTGTATAATATAATAAAACATGTACTAAGAAAAAACATAAAATTTGTGAAGTATTATAATAAATAGTATAGTATGAAATGATGAATGTTGTTCAACAAACCCTGATTATAACTTTATTGTAGCTAAAGGATGCACGAGATGATGTACAAAATACATAACAATCTGTATATATGACAGATGATATGGTCAATTATGCATATGAGGGAATGGATGATGTAAAAGATGAGGTAAAAATGCAGAGGTGGATGAGATGACTGATGCACATGAGGATGTGGAGGTGAAAGCGAATAAAAGTAAAAAATGAGGTGGTGAAATATGTAGAACTGTATAATTGAACAACAACAGGTTCAAAATATACATAATAATGTAAGTTAAATAAAGTAAGGTGATAGATATGATTCATTTTGCATATATCACAATTTGGAAAAACTAATTTTGGATTTTGTAAAATGTTTTAAAACTTTTTATTTCCTAAATATACTTAACACATTTATTTTGTATTTTGCATTTATGTTTAACATTCATTTCACGATTTATAAATCTTTTAAAACATGTTTTGCGTTTCGAAATTCGTAAAATGTACTTAACATGTGTTCTCATTAAATATTTCATAGTTTACATTTATTTGTTACACTCATTTCACATTTTGTGTTTGTGTTCACCTCTATTTTACATTTCGTTTATATTTTTTACCTTATTTTTTTACTTCGTAAATTATTGAATTGCCTTATTTTGTAGTTTTGTACTTGTAACTTTTAAGCACGAGGCATAAGGACAACCTATACCAATGTTAAAAGCTAAAACATCAGTTACACAAAATAAAAATACTAGAATTCGCGAAAAAATTATGCGAAGAACATGTTTCACATTTCGTAAAATTTATTATAGTATACTTCGCATTTTATCATTGAGTAACAACATGTTTTCATCATGAATTATAACATGTTTCACCTCTGTATTTGAGTTAAGATATGTTTTATATTTTTCAAATTATTGGTGCGTGCACCTTTTGGATGTTTATTGGGAAAAATCATATACATGTCACTAACCATGATGGAATCCCTCCAATACATGTTGAATAGCTATTTATGGACATGCAGTGATAATGATATTTGATTGTTGCAACATCCATACAATATAAAACACATCATTGTTTCCAAACGTTATCTTAATGTATATATATCAATCATTAGATGAGCATATGTTTCAAAAATGATTGACATGTGTTTATTAAACATTGTGTGTATATCATTGAGAACATATCAAATATAAAGTCTCTCTTTAACGTACTAATACGTTTTTCATACAAACCGATTTTACCTTTTTTGATAAAATCTCTAGCATACTCACAGACTTATACGACATAGTTAATAGTTTCTTCTTTTTTTCTATTAGATATTTATTGGGTATACTATCTTCATCACTTATTATGATTTTAAATTATATGTCGCAGTTTAAATTGTATATGTTTCACAACTTGAAATTCACACTAAGTCAAGTTTAATATCGTTTTGCATGTCGTAGTTTAACTTGTATATGTTTTTCATTTCGTTGCTAATTTTATGAATGTTTCACAATTCATGATTTTCGGATTAATTAAGACATGGTTTATCATGTTCTGCATTTCGTAGTTGGTTATTTGTTTTTCTCGTGTTTCATAATTAGTTTCATGAACGCTTCAAATTTTGTAATTTATTTTCATTGATGTTTTATCTCGTTTTTTTGTAAATGACAACATTTTTGTTTCACATTTATAATGCATACAAGCAATGCTTCACATTTAGCAAATTGATATTTCAAAACATACATGACAGATTCAATTATAAAATTAATAATAACAAATTTCAAATTTCATCAATTATATATATATTTTTTGAAAGATCGTCTATTATGACAAATTTTTCCATAATTACGAC
The DNA here is from genome assembly GCA_036936605.1 of Limnanthes douglasii subsp. nivea. Lineage (NCBI taxonomy): Eukaryota > Viridiplantae > Streptophyta > Magnoliopsida > Brassicales > Limnanthaceae > Limnanthes > Limnanthes douglasii. The sequence goes on from JAUPFV010000001.1 coordinate 35,152,149, forward strand.
ATTTTATCTTACATACAATGATTTCACCTCTAGATGGATGATTTTTCTTAGGTATTCTTGTTCTCATTTTCAAATTTGTTGGGAGAATAACCATAAAGTTAGTAAAGTTAGATGTTTTATCAAAATTAAATAAAATATGTATGTAACACGAATAAGTTGTCTTTTAAAAGTTTGTATAACAGTATGACTCCACATATGTTGAATAATTTTGCTAAATCTAAGTATGGTAGTATAACACGGAAGTATGAGAAATAAAATAAAATTCCACATCCCACATAAGATCAATAGTCATAACATGTTCTGAAAGAACTTCATAAAACTAGTGAACTCGAACAAAGTAGCCATAAACGACATATTTCGACATTGGTCTTAAACTTCTTTTCAAATTCAAGACATAGTCCAACCTAGACCATCCGCATATTGTATTGATATTTGACTTATAACTAAAATTATAATATTTTTAATTCATTTTAGTATAGAACTATTACAAAACTCTTTATTGTGATGATTAAATGACTCTACTAGACTAGAGGTTATAAATCGTAATGATTTTCTTAAGAAATACAAATGCTTATTTATCTCAAGGAAAATTTTGAACCGTCATTGTCCTAATTTTTTTAAATGTACAACTTAGTGCATATTTCAAATTTCTAATCATATTATATAAATAGTGCGCATGATAGAAATGAAGACACGCCCCATAAATAATATTAACTATACATGAGTAACGATCCAAAATAAATGTTATTTGACGATCCAGCAAATGAGGTTTCAATGATTCGAGAAACCATATTCATTTATTACCATCTTTTGATTCAACAATAACAAATGCAACCAGAAAAATACATGCACGATTATGAAAGAAACACAATTGATAAGGACTTGTTTTACACTTTCACAATTAAAAAATAGACATATTTTGTAATTCACAATAAGTTATGTTTAGAAAGTCAAATATGTAATTGTGTTTTTCATTAAGCAATTAAGAAATAAGAAATGTTTTGCAATTGACTACTAAACTATGTTTCATAAATCATAAGTGTAATTGGATTTTGTATTCTGCAATTAAGAAATAATGCATGTTTTGAAGTTTACCAATAAAATATATTTTACAAGCGATATAGGCTTATATTTATTGCAATTTTTAATTTAAGAATAAAGTGTGCTTTTTATTTCATAATTTTTTCTATTAGAAATATGCATGTTTCGTAATTCGCATTTGAGAAAATAAGGTATGTTTTTTAATTTATAATTAAAAAATAAAAAATATAATAACTCACTAATGTTACCATCTTTACTATGTCATATAACAATACTTTTTTATGTTTCTTTGTTTAAAATGTTATGTCAATAAATAATATTGGATGACTATAATTGAAACATTGGAGACAAAACCCAAATGTTGTGACACACAAGTTGAAGAAGTTATTTTTAGGATTGTATTTGAGCGAATAATGATTTCTAATATCAATAATCTTTAACAATTCTAAGTACCATTTAGTTAGATAAAATTAAGTAGAATTATGATCCTCTTATTTTTTTTAATCAATCCATGAAAAGACACTACGAGATATTTAAATCATATTTATTTTAACACGCGCGTCTTTTGGTTGTCACATCATGTTTTGATATAATACAACCATGTATTTATTTAGAAATCAAAACTGATGTCGAATACTTCTTACTTTCTTTCAAAAAATCAGTCTCGCAAGTATGTTGTCCAACATACTTTTCAATGACCATAAAGGTAGTGGATGTATCAATTGATGAATAAAATCTCCATGAATATCCATTTAAGACTTTATTCTCACAACGAGTATTTATTTTTTTAATTTTTATTATCAATATATTTTGAGCAAAAACCATTATCTACAACACAACGAGATAAACAATTCTTAAAGATACAATACATTTCTTCAAAACTTTCTCAATACCTCTAATTTCATTATCCCAACAATCAATAATATGTTATTTTTTGTATGACATTAAAAATAACACTATAACTAGTTTCCACACCGATGAATTTTTTATCCATAACTTCAAATAAACACAAAAGTGGTTTTTCAATGTGTTTCTCAATCAACCACATTCACACATATCTTAATCTTAACCGTTGAATCACCTAAATGGTCAATAACTGATAACATAGTTGCAAAATTGTCATTATTACTTTAAAGAAAATCTTAAACTCCCTAAAATATTAACTAAACTGTTTTTTTTTCTCGAACCAACTCTTTCACATTGGTTAAATAAAATCTATTATACATTTGAAGTCTTTAAACTAACCAAAGGATAGATTGTAGTTTAGTTTGAAATATGCATATATGACCATTGAACATTTATATCTCATATTTTGCACCATCATAAATAACAAGTATTTTATAATTATATAAATATTGTATATCTCAATTCAAGTGTAATTGGTTATTTCATATTTCGTCGATAAATCTATTTTGCAAATTGAAATAACACTTATTTCACAATTCGTATATAATTGCATTTCGCAATTTGGAAAAACTTGTTTTTTCATAGTTTAGAATAAAGTTCTCAACTGTTTGTATTTTACTTTATTTCACAAATCTTAGTTGACTATATTCTATAATTTAAAAATTACAAAACACACGTTTCACAACTTTCAAAACAAGTGTTTTGTATTTCGGCTATCATTGTTTGCAATTTACTACTATAATGACAAACACGATTCAAATTTAAAAAACTCTAGAAACTATACTTATAACTCGATGTTTAAATCCAAAAACATTTCTAACATTAATTTAACACTTTTTTTGAAAAACAAATACACAATATATCATCAATTATCAATTGGTAAAACATAATAGTTTAAAAAAGATATAAAAATGAGTAAAATTTTCAATTCGTTTCAAACTAAAGATCTTAATTCATAGTCATAGCCTAATAATTAATAACGTACATACATTTGATAGTAACTTAAGATTTGAAACTATTTTAGATTTTAGAACAAAAAAAATAGGGTTTTAGAGATAGAATAAGTTGGGAAGACGAAAAAGATAATATATTAAAAAATATAGTCTTTATATAGTTACCCAATTTTATTTGATATATACTGAAAAACTGGATATTAAATGGTAATTATAGTGTATTTCAATTTTTATATGTATTTTGGTAATATATTGATGTTTAAAAAATAAATAAAAAATTAAATACAAGTCATTTTTTAAAATTAGTATGGGATCAAAACATAATCAATATTAGACGGAAAAATTATCTATATCTTATGCATGTTTTCAGTCAATTTGTAAGTCTATATCTATTTTATTTATATTTTAATACCATTTCTTTATATTTTATAATTAATTAAATAGTAACTTTTTTAGTATAAATCATATTATTCTTCCCATTGGAATTAGTTTTTTTTTTTTACATTTATCTATTATGATTGACGGTCATATATAGTGACCTTATTAATAAGTAATGATATAAATAGAAATCAAACCAATAAATGTAAAATCATTAAGAAGGTAATTGTGTAGATACTATGTCAAATTCAGATTTGTAAAAGGATTTGTTAGAATATTCACACAATAACATGTTTTTAATGCGCTAGCATGTAACACATTCACGCTGCATAGTATTAAAAATGTTTGTCATGTTTGGATATTGTTAGAATATTCAGTGTATTAAGTTTCCTTGTATAGGTCTCTAAGTTCTCTATATATTGAGAGCTTTACTTGGGTTTATCAATATAAAAAAAACAGTTCAATACAAAAGGAACATTTTCTAATAAACACAAAACCCTAGCCGCCTCATGCGGCTACTTCTCTCTTTGTTGTTTAACATCGTATCAGAGCACGTGTGATTCTGGGAATTTTGAACATCCTCAACAAAGATGGTTGGCAATGAAGTCGTGGTCAGTCAAATCCCTGATGAATTAACAATGCAGATTGCTGCCATTCTGAGAAATGGTCTCGGAACACAACAACAAACAACTAACCCCGAGAATTTATCCCTATGGATTAAAATCGGTGGTGACAACGATACCCTATGGGCAAACTTGATGAAGAAAGAAATTGGGGGAAGGGAGAGAGGTTCTCACATTACAGGGGAGCCGACACCTCCATCCAAAACTGACAACACATATACAAGGTGGGAACAAGATGATCAATGTGTTTTCACATGGTTTATCCAGAATCTTGAATCCAGCTTGGTGAATAATGTCTCGCAATATCCCACTGCAAAAGCCCTCTAGGATGGGTTAGCCACCACATACGGTTCTGGTACAGATTCGTTACCGGTGTTTGACCTTCATAAGAGGGCTAATTCATGAAGGCAAGGGTCCGATACACTAGAAGACTTGTGGAACAAACTGCAGAACATCTGGATGTCTATAGATAGGCAAGATCCGAACCCTATGAAAGACCCAGAAGACACTTAGATCTACAATAAGAAGACTCAAGAACAAAAACTCCTTCAATTGCTAATGACGATTAATGACAAGATGGAACCAGTCAAGAGAGATATCCTGAAAAAGGATCCTCTTCTTTCCGTGGAAACAGCATATGCTACAATACGAAGGGAAGTGTCCAAGCTTAATATACTAAAATCAAGTTCTTCTGATAGTGACTCGATTGAAATTGGAATGGGTTTGGCTCCTAAATATTTTGCACAAAGGTTTAAATTCTGATCCAAAGAGAAAGAAGATAAATCCAAGTTGTATTGCACTCATTGTGGGATGAAGAAACACACTAAAAAGACATGTTTCCAGCTGGTTGCCTATCCAGAATGGTGGGAGGACGGTCATAAGGAGAAAAATAACCAGGGTTTCAGATCTAATGTCAAACGAGCTTCGTCTACAAGTGGCGGTGAAGATCCGACTAAAAATGAGCAAGGAAGTGGCACTGGTTTTGGAGGAATGGCGGCGAACTCCTATGAAAAACTTGGAGGTAAATGGTTTGAGAAATCAATGAATTGATCTTTGATTGTGGGGCTAGTGGAGGAATTGGATCCTAAAGACTTTGGTGACATGTCATCTCCAAAGAAGTCCCGTATTGAGACTGCTAGTGGAGAAATTTGTGAAGTCAAAGGGGAAGGTTCAATTATTTTTTCAGAAAAATGAAAAATTAAAAACTGCCTCCACATTCCTTCACTATCCTTAAAGTTATTATTTGTTTGTCAAGTAACAAAATAACTCAACTGTGTGGTTCTTATGTATATATTTTTTTTGCATTTTACAGGATATTCATACGAAGGAGGTCATTGGGCGTGGTACTGAACAAGGAGGTCTCTATTATGTTGATGAGGTAGTTCATAAGGGACATGCCATGCTTGCTTACGGAACAACCGAAAGGAAACTTTAATTATGGCACCGACGACTTGGTCATCCTTCTTTTAGATATCTTAAAAGTTTGTTTCCTAGTCTTTTTTTGAATAATTCCATTCATGCGAAATGTGAAACCTGCATTCTTGCAAAAAATCGTAGGGTCTCATTTAATCAAAGTAATACTAGAGTTGATTATGTTTTTTCACTAATCCATTCTGATGTTTGGTGTCCAGCACCAAATTCCACTAACAATCAAATCAGATACTTTGTTTTATTTGTGGATGATTTCTCAAGAATGACTTGGATAGACTTCATGAAACATAAATCGGAAGTACCATATATATTTGTTTGTTTTTACAAAATGATTTTGACTCAATTTGAAAAAAAATATACAGATTCTCCGTTCTGATAATGGAACATAGTTTGTCAACCAAACAATGCATAATTTTTTCAAAACAAATGGTCTTATTTATCAAACCACTTGTCCAAACACAGCTCAACAAAACGGTACTTCAGAACAAAAAATTCGTACTTTACTTGAAAAAACTCGTGCTATTATGATTGAATCTAGAGTTCTTCATTCTCTTTGGCCAGAAGCTCTTGCTACAGCCACGTATCTTGCAAATCGTCTACCAACCCGATGCCTAGGAAATAAAACTCCATTACAAGTGCTTGCCATCCAAGTTACAATTCCATCTGTTATGACCTTACCATCTCGTGTTTTTGGTTGTTCGGTGTTTGTTCATATCTTTAAAACTAGTCGAAACAAACTTAATCCGTGTGCTGAAAAGTGTGTATTCGCTGGGTACTGTATCCATCAAATAGGTTATCAGTGTTACAATCCGGTTACTCGTCGAATCCACGTCACCATGGACTGTGACTTCTTAGAATCCGATTATTATTTTTACCACGAATCTCGTGCTCAGGGGGAGAAAGTAAGTGAATCACTCGACTGGTTGCTATATGAAAGTTACTTTGAGGATGTACCGACAGAGTCGTAGATGGTGTCACCGAACACGCCTTTTCCAACATAAAGGAGACTGACGAGGCAGTTCTTACCACCAATGATTCTCTCGAAGACAATATCCAACAAGAAATAAATGCCATGGGTATTACCAGCGAATCAGCCAAAGAAAATGTTCATCAAGAGGTAAACAATTTACAATGTCATAATTCACAAAATGCTACTGACCATGACATTTCAGGAAGTTCATTTGTTGAAACTCAAACTCTGGTTCTTCCCCCAAGAAAAAATAGAGGGGTTCCTCCTGACCGGTATTCACCGGAACACGTTCCTCGTGCTTCTACATATCCGGTAAAAACAGACAGGAATGGAATGACAAAGATTGCAAAGACGTTTTCATCTACTATTCTCTCTGAACAAATCCTTAAAACAACTCAAGAAGCTAAGAAGATGACTGAATGGCATAAGGCAATGAATACCGAAATGGAAGCTCTAAAAAGGAATGTTACATGGGAGAATTGTTTGTTACCACAAGGGAAGAAAGCAGTCGGGTGTAGATGGATGTTTAATATAAAATATAAATCCGATGGCACCATTGAGCGACACAAGGCAAGATTGGTTGCCAAAGGATATACACAAATATATGGTATAGACTACTCTGAAACATTTTCTCCGGTTGCAAAGATTGACACTATCAGAGTTTTACTTTCAATAGTCGCGAATAAAGATTGACCTCTTCATCAATTTGATGTAAAGAATGCTTTCTTACACGGAGACTTGGAAGAAGAGGTATATATAGAACCCCCATCAGGGTTCTCTGATGGTTTTTAAGAGAATGAGGTATGTAAACTGAAAAAGGCATTATATGGGCTCAAACAGTCTCCTCGTGCTTGGTTTGGGAGAGTTACAATGACAATGAAGCAGTATAGCTACAAACAGAGTAATGGGGATCATACCTTATTTTACAAAAAGAGAGGAGAATTAGTTACTTGTCTTATAATATATGTCGACGATATGATTATAACGGGGAATGACGAAGAAGAAATTAGCTCTCTTAGGAAAAACCTCTTCAAGGAGTTTGAAATGAAAGAATTTTGAGGATTGAAGTATTTATTAGGAATCGAGGTTCTTAGGTCAAAAGGAGGGATTTATATCTCCCAACAGAAATATATATTGGATTTATTAGCTGAAGTTGGCATGGTGGATTGCAAAACAAATGACACCCATATGGGTGTGAATCACAAACTAAAGATAATTGAAGGGGCCAAACCAGCGAGTAAAGAAAGGTACCAAAGGTTGGTGGGAAAATTGATTTACCTGGCTCACACTCGACCCGACATTGCATACGCGGTTGGAGTAGTTAGCCAGTTCATGCATCATCCTCAGGAACACCATATGGAGGCAGTAATGAGGATTATTCGATAACTCAAAGGCACACCAGGAAGAGGCATAATTTTTAAGAAAAATGGTCACCTTGATGTTGAAGTATTCAAAGATGCTTATTGGGGAGGGAATCCTAACGACAAGCGATCAACTGTTGGCTACTTTACTCTTCTTGGAGGTAACTTGGTGACTTGGAGGAGTAAGAAACAGACAGTAATATCACTGTCAAGTGCTGAATTAGAATTTAGAGGAATCGTTAAGGGGATTATCGAGATACTTTGGTTAAAGAAGATAATTAAAGAAATCAGATCCCCTCTGAAGTGTCCAACTCAGTTAATGTGCAATAATAAAGCTGCGATTAAGATTTCAGAGAACCCGGTACAACACGATATAACAAAGCACGTTGAAATAGATAGGCACTTCATAAAAGAAAAGATTGAAGATGGGACAGTAGAACTTTCGTTTGTTAGATCCGAAGACCAACTGACAGACATCCTGACAAAAGCGGTTGCTGCAAGAACATTCGAATCAGTTTTATCCAAGTTAGGTATTGGTGATCCTACTACACAACTTGAGGGGAGTGTTAGAATATTCACGCAATAACATGTTTTTAGTGCACTAGCAAGTAACACATTCACGCTGCATAGTATTAAAAATGTTTACCATGTTTGGATATTATTAGAATATTCAGTGTATTTAGTTTCCTTGTATAGGTCTCTAAGTTCTCTATATATTAAGAGCCTTACTTGGGTTTATCAATATAAAAAAAAACAGTTCAATACAAAATGAACATTTTCTAATAAACACAAAACCCTAGCCGCCTCTTGCGGCTACTTCTCTCTTTGTTGTTTAACATGATTGGAATCAAACATTCACACTTAAGTTTAAATTATAAATAGAAGGGACTAATGTGTAAAAAACAATATCCAAGATTGTGGTCCTTGATCACAACAAATTAAATAAAAGATATAATTTCAATTAGGAGAAAATTAAAATCCTAATTCTAATCCTATATAAAGGGACAACAATATTAACTTATTCACAACAATAACTAAAAAAAATCCGGGTTGTTGGTAAGAAAATCGTATCGCGAAGGAAATATCCAGATTTTCATAATGAAAAAGACGATAAAAAGGTGTTTCAAAGTACATATGAGGGTGCCTCTCATAAATTATTACACTGTATATATTATTGAAGAAAAGAAGGATAAAAAATACCATGTCTACTTTCACTAGGTTTTCTTATTTTGGATTTTGGGAAGTAATTAATATGTTAAATGGGATTAAATATTTATCTATGAATTTAGGATTCAAGAAGTATAAATCCTAATAAATGGAATACGATCTGGCCTTTTAAGCTTGAGTATTACACATTATGATCTTAAATCAAAGATGATAAGCTTACGATTTACTTTACGTAAAAGATCTATACTTGACTTTAAGATGATAAGCTTTCGATCTGGTAGATGCGTGTGAATTTAAGGTTTTCAATCACATGTTGTTTTATTTATCAAGGATCAAAGTATTTTAGCTTATGTATTTAGTCAATTAAGAGAGGATTTCAGAATAATTTAAGGGTTTTGGTCAATTTGAGATCGTGTTACCGCGACACATTAAACCCTAATCAAACTAGAAATATTAGTGAATTTTACTATGATAATCTTTGATGGTTACCGCGGTAAAGAACCTGTTTTGTTTTTGTAATGGTGGTGAACCCTGATGGTTGCCACAACAATAGATCAAAGCGCCACAATGCCATATATGGGTGTCATGGCGACGTCATTATCACTACATCAAAACACCCTCACTATAACTTTTCGAATGCACACTTATCAATGTAATTTCATACATAAATCACATGTTAGTTTGAAAGTTAAGTATATATGTATGGTTGTTTGGTGTTTATGTATTATGTTGACTACATATTTAAAGTAATCTTAACTTTGGTAAGTAGGTCATGAAGCCAACATATCGTTAAAATAATCGTTATTGGTGAACTTATATACTTAGAGTTTTGACGGGTTCACAATTAATTACATTTCATGTATTATTGACCCAAATGAAGGTTAAAGTTGGGTATAATTAATCATGGACATAATATTTTCAATTATGAATCGGTCATTAAATATTTGATCAAAATATGAAAAGTAACTCAAATGAAGGTATCCTATATTAAGTCGATTGAAACTGAACCAACAATGGTTTTTCTCAAAATCATACAAGTACATGTTAATTTGTTTGCCCAAATGTATCTTATAAGTGATGTAAGGTTAATTTTTACATTTTAAATACATATTTAATCATTATTTTAAGTTTATATTTAATGATTGTGTTGCTTATCGTAGTAAATATTTTTAATACATTAGGCCATAAACCTCCAACTTTAGACGGGTTTGAAGTTTTACAATGAAAAATGAGACATAGAACTATATTTTATAATTTCGAGATAACATTAAGTTTGAGAAATTGAGAATTTTCCCCAAAACTAATAAGATTGGAATGCATATATTATTGATGCACCTCTCCACCATGAAGTTTCATGACTAAAAAGCAACAGGGGAACATATTCTCAGGGTGTCAATTATCGTCTCGAATTTAAGAACACTTAAGATTGCCTTCTCGGTGAAGTGTGGTAGGGTTTGCATTTCAATCTTTTCATGAGGGTGAGAAATGGACAGTTACTAAGTTGATCTCTCATGTTACTCTAAATGAGGATAAACTTAAATAAGAACATCGTGATGTGCATATACTGAATTCTAAGCAAGGAAAATCAAAGAAGAGAACGTATGATATAACATTTTATACAGATGGATCGGGGGGGGGGGGGATGAACCATAAGAAATCACTTATTGCATGTTGATATTTCTTTTGCAAACGTGGTATCTCAAAAGAAAGTATGAAAATTACCATGCTTATATGAAATCCAAAGATAATTTCACAAATCTGGTTTGTTTAGACTTTATTTTAGCTTTATTTACAATAAACACATCATGGGTTGATACGAATGTGACCATCTATGTTTGTATATCTATGCATGATACGACGAGGAGTCGAAGCCTTAGTGATGGTGAACAATCTATTTATTAAGTAAAAGGTAATTATTGTTTAATTTATGTCCCTTGTGATTTAGTTTTTGTTTTTAGTGACCATTTCTTGTATTTGAAAATTGTTAGAAAAACATTGTTATATTTTCCTAAATTAGTAACTTTTGGATATTTAAGTCTTTTGGGGAATAATCAAATGATCATTTATTTACATGATAACATAATAGACACTAGATATTTAACAATGAGTAATAAATTGTATTTATTAAATATTATTAAACATCACAAATAAACAATGAACATACAATATCTAATAAACTAAATTGTAAGACTACAAATCTAGAAAATCTTTGACATAAGTACTTAGATCATAAATAAAAGGTAATAATGGATAAACTTGCTATTGAGTGAGTTATTTGTCATATTGATTATTGGGACTTTAGTGCTTGCATGTAATATATCATGAAAAAATATGCCAAAGTAAAAAGGTTAGGTACATACAGTACATGAAAGTCTTGGGAGTTAAAATATACCAATATTTGTAGACCATTCAGATAATCATATTGGAATAAATAATGGTATTTTATATCATTTATTGATGACTTCTCACTACTACGAGTATTTATACCTTATTAATGAGAAATAAAAAGTTCATATATGTTAAGACTAGAGTTAAACAATTTTGTAAGAGCATTAAGTACGTCAAATTTGACCGTGATGGTAAATACCATGACATATATGACGGTTTGGGTGAACATCATGAACCATTTGAAAAGTACATAGAAAAGTGCAGTTTAGTTTTTCAGTATACAATGTTGAGTTTGACCAACATAAATGGCTTATCTAAGAGACAAAAGCGTACGTTCAATGATATTTTGGGAAGTATGATTATTACTTTAAATATAACACTATCACTTTGGGGGTGATGACATCAAATATCTCATATATTCTCAATATAGCTCATATGAAAGGAACCATTAAGACCCCACGTAAACTTTGAATTGGACGCAACCCAAGTTTAAAGCATCTACATGTTTGGGGATGTTCATATGAAGTGAATCCTTATAGGTGTAATGAAAATAAACATGACCTTAAGACCGTTGATTGTTATTTCATTTGATATTCAAAACACTCAAAAGGTTTTAAGTTTGAGGATCCTTCCAATAAAAGTATATTTGAGACTGGAACAACAAGACTATTAGGGATATGGAGTTTTGGAGGGGAAAAATTATGAAAAAATATATATTTTAAGAATAATCTATAGAAATTCATGAAGGTTATAATGAAGATACTCATATATCAAATTATTTAGTTTCAATGTTAATCATTTCACTCCCGTCACAACATGAAGATATTCAATATAATATTTGGCTTCTATATGGGCAAGAAAATTTCATTCATGAAGATCAATCTTTATTTTCTAAAAAGTGTAAACTGAATAAATAATACCCTTACGAAGATCCACTAGAAAAACAAGAAAATAATTTTTTTTTATATTATATAATGTATCTTCAAGAATACGAAAATTTATGTAGCGTATTGGAAAACGATATATCGTAACTCTATGAATCCATAAAGAGTTATGATTTTGAGTTGTGGATCAACATTATAAAAGGAAGAGCATAAGTAAATATTGGATAACATGGTTTGAGAGTTCTATCATTACCTAAAGAAAATAATATGATTGGTTGTAATTGGATTTACAAAACCAAATACTATTCCAAGGGTAGTGTAGAAATATATAAATCATGATTTGTGGCAAAATGTTATACTTATGGTTAATGGATTTTTTCTAAAGATTTTTTCTTTATGGCTTCATCAAATGACTTTTTAGGATAATCATGGCACCAATGGCACATTTTGACCTAAAGCTTCAACAAATGAATGTTAATACTATTTTTCTTAATCGTGCAACCGTAGAACTTTGTAATTGGTAATTCGAAGTCAATTATACAAAATTAAGAAATCCATACATGGACTCAAACAAGCTTCTCAACAGTGGAATCGTAGGTCTCTTTAGAGTCCCATTTGGTTTTGAGATGAATCCAGTTAAGAACTAAGTGTATCAAAAGTTTAATGAAAGTAAGATCATACTACTAACTACAAAAGATAAAGAATTGTTATATAATACCAAGAGATTTTTTTAAAAAATATCGGTATGAATTTTTTTAGTGTGTACTTTTTGTATTAAGAATCTATGAGATCATCCTCAAGAATCTTGAGATTCTCATAAAACATATATAGATTATACTGCAACATTATAGAATATAAAATATCAAGACTTTTAATACTATTATTATAAAAGTAGCTCGTATGAAAATATATAATCTCATATTGAGGAAATACAAAAGATCTTACGCTTTGGAAATTAGAAGTGTTACGTATGCTCAAGTTTGTACAAGGTCGAACATTGTCTTTATTATCGAATTGTTGGGAATTCATATACATAACTCGGGGATGAACCATTCAAAAGTAGTAATAAATGTTCTCATTTATTTGCAACAAACAAAAAGACACATGTTTACAGATACACAATCGAATAATCTGATGATCATTAAGTATTATAACTCAGATTTAGGTGGTTGGTTGCAGAATTTTAACAAGGTAAAGGGAAAGAAAACCCCTTAAGGATATATTGCGGCAACAATTCTACAATTTAGACCTCCTCCTGAAAGCCTCTTCTTTATAATAATATTTTCAAACATTCGATATCCTGACCTTTCTTTCAAGAAATATTGCGGGTTTAAAAAGTTCATGAAGTTAAAGGGCTAGGAAGTCGTCAGTATACATGTTGAACAACATGGATGGAGCCGGCCTCGAAATGCTCAGGAGTTTGGGCATAATCTCCTCGGTCTTCCTAAGCATCATTCCCCTTGTTTTCTTGGGGGACATGCTCTTTGTTCGATACCCAAGGGGAATCCAAGTCGATAATGATAACCTTCTCAAGAGAAGGCATTAACTGTTTCATTGTCCGAGAGAGAAACATTTTACTCTACCTCTTTGTCGCTTTCATTAACAATTGCGAGATCACGGTTATTCTTGGGAAGATACTCTTTTGATGGCCTATTGGATCCAAATTTATCCATGGGATCAATTTCCTCGGCCACGACTTTGATATTTTCTTCCTGCGTTGCCTCTGAAATTGTTGGATCAATCACATATTTTTAGGGATCTAGTGGCTTGGAGCCTTGACCCTTGCAGGAAAATAAACAAGTATGTAGGTGGCCTCTAACCATTTCAGCACATCAGATTTTATGGAAGGCACAATGAGCTCCTCTAACATTATAATTTTCATCAAGTCAACCCTCCAAAGATGGCTTTTAGCAAGGTTGACTGGAGTGAATTAGCGATAGAATTCGTTGGACCATGAAGTTTTGGCCTAACTACTCAACCGAGTAAATATCCCAACCGCTCCATCTAAATTCCCCTCAAACGCCCTAGATGCCCCTGTCATCCTTTTCCCCAAAAAAATACTTATAAAAATGAATCAAATAAACAAAATGAAAATAAACCGAGTAATGATGTAACTCTACTAGTCCATTTTAAGGAAAGTCAGTGGGGTCTCTTAGTGAACTCTTCAAATCTAGTTTCCCATAGCCCAAAGATGAAGAAAAACCCATGCTTCCATTATTTGTCAACTTCAAGGAGATAATCCACTATATTGAATTTATTTCTTAGTGTTTGAGAGTAAAATTAGAAGTGAGGATTCTTGGTAACATCAGTTAATCCGACGAATTGCTCCATCAAGAAACCAATCTCGGATCATGACCGCCATTATACAAGCCATCATAATGAACAATATGTTTGGACCTGCTTGAGTGGGACAGAGGTTTATCAGTTCGAAATATTTCACCAAAGCGGGGTCTAGCGGGAATTTAAGACCCAAGTTCAAAATTTTTGGGTATACGATTAGTTTATTGTTTCGAACAGATAGATGAGTCTCTCCAGCTTTGGGAAATCTGATTTTTATTGAGCTAGGGATATCCCCATCAGTCTCGAAACTTTACCTCATCGGAGGCATGGTAATGCCGGTACTTCACCTTGTACAAGGCCACTATATGTTTATTTTCAACCTCCCGCAGATATGTCTTGAGGATAACTTCGATATAGTAGGGTAATTTGATGTTATTTTTCTTTTTTTAGACTTTGGTTTTTTCTTTGATGAAGGAAAACCCATATTAACTCCGCCCTAGGGAGATTGTGCATTGATTTGTGCAAAAGTTTTAATGGGAGGACGAAGCGGTAGTTAGGTTTTTGTGTCGATTAACTTCAACAACAACCTTATCTGATTTTCTTCAGAATCATCGACCAAGTGTCTTGACCTCATTTATTTAATTGGTTCGAAAGGCCACGCTCCTGCGGGCGCTATTGTAGGCACTAAATTTTATATAAAGACCAAGCGATGGACTTATTGAATTGTTTTTAGAAGTATTTTGAGGAGTGGGGGTATTTGACATATTTTTAACTCTTACATACCTCTTCGGTATACGTTTAAGGGATAGTTTTCTCTTCAAACCATCACCCTTTGTGTTTTTGACGTCTTTCAGCTTTATCACCCATTGTAATGGATAATGAGTCAATCACTAATTTTTTTTAGGGCCAAGGTCTCTTAATTATAAATTCCACGTATCAATAGATCTCTAGCGTAGACGCGCATGCTTTCTAGGGTTATTTGTGAGTGATTTTATGTGTCAGAAAACTATTGCACTTTACAACATGTATTCACTTCAATTCATAGGTGGAATGGCTACAAAACTCTTCATCTTCCACAAGCACTCATCACTTAAGAAATATATTTCATCTATATGGGCCCTTGTGACCGTTGTAAGCCATAATCCTTACTTATAAATACTCAGGCATTTCACAATTTGGAGCTGTTCGTTTTCATAACTTTCGAGAGAGAAATGCATCTTGTAGAAAGAGAAAGAGAATTGTATATAACTTTTTAAATACCCCTCTAAGAGTTTTCTTCGATTGTTCATGCCTAAAAACTTTAACATCCTATATTAGTTTTCCATAAAGTAGAGAGCCGAAGAGAGAAGAACAATTGGTTTACACGAGGAGGCTAAACTACTGTAGATTGTTAAAACCATGTATTACAGTTCGTGGCCTCCAGTCAAGAAGTAATCCGAGACGGTAGAAACTACAAACACCGGTAATCAATCCACCTCTACTACCACTCAGCCTCCCAGTCAAACTTGTCTGATACACAACAATGGTGAGTTTGTCCCTCTAAAGAAATCAATGCTTGAATCATCATCCATTCTGATGGGTGATAAAAAAACACAGGGTGATGGTTCAAAAAGAAAATTGTCCCCCAGACCTACACCAAAGAGCTATGTAAGAGTGAAAAATATGTCAAATACCATCACTCCTCAAAATACTCCTCACACTCTTAAAAAAACTATTCAAGCAGCCCCTGAATCGGTAGTTATATAAAATTTTGCGCCTACGGTTGCACATGCACGAGCGTGGCCCGTAGAACTGATTAAAGAAATGAGGTCAAAACACTTGGTTGATGATCCTGAATAAATTCAGAATGAGGTTGTTGTTGAAATTAATCGACACAAAAACCATAAATATGATAAGGTAAAGCTTCGAGACCGATAAGGGATCCCTAACTCAATAACAATACAATTTCCTGAAGCAAAAAATACTCATCTATCTGTTCGGTATAATGAACTAATCGTATACCCAGAAATTTCTGAACTTGGGTCTTCGGTTGACTTAAGACCCCGCTTTGATTAAATATTTCGAACTGATAAACCTTTGTCCCACTTAAGCAGGTCCGAACATGTGGTTCACTCTGATGGCTTGGATAATGGCGGCCATAATGTCTGGGATCGGTTTATCGATTAAGAATTCGTTGGATTAACCGGTGTTGCCAAGAATCTCCACTTCCCTTTTTACTCGCTGACACTGAGAAATAAATTCAAGATCGTGTATGATCTCCTCGAAGCTGACAAGAAATGGAAGCAAAAATGTTTCTTTATCTTTGGGCTACGGGAAATTAGATTTGAAGACTCTACTGAGAGACTACACTAACTTTCATTAAATGGACTACCAGAGGTATTTTTTTACTTGGTTTATTTTCATTATGTTTATTTGATTAATTTTTACAGGTTTTTTTGTTGGAGGAAAGGGATGACAATGGTTATTTCCATCGTTGTTTTAATCCAATCAACCTTTCTAAAAGCCATATTTGAAGATCTGACTTGACGAAATATATAAAGCTGGAGGAGCTCATGGTGCCTCCCATAAAATACGACGTGTTGAAACTATTGAAGGCGACCAACGTGCTTGTTTATTTTCCTGTAAGGGCCAGAACTTCAAACAACCAGATCCTTAAAAAATATGTAATTGGTGCAACAAATTTAGAGGCAATGTAAGAATAAAATATCGAATCCATGGCCAATGAAATTTATACCACAGAGGAAGGTGGCTCCAAGAGGTCATCCAAAGGGCATCCTCCCAAGTAGAAACATAAGCGCGTAATTATTGATGAGAGGTGGAGGAAAATGTCGCTCCCTCAGACAGTAAAATAGTTGATCCCAATCTGCTTTCTTCTGAGAAGGTTGTCATTATCGACTCGGATTCCCCTCGGGTATCACACGCGGAGCATGCCACCCAAGAAAATGAGGGGAATGATGATTTTGAAGACCAAGGAGATGATACCCAAATTTTTGAGCATTTCAAGGTCGGGTCTCCATCTGACCAGTTCAACATCTATACTAACGACTTCCTAGACCTTCAACTTTATGAACTTCTTAAACATGCAGAAGTTTTTTAAAGAAAGGTCAGGATATTAAACGTTCGAAAAAATAGTTATAAAAAAATGCTTTGAGGAGAAGGTCCGAGAAAAGAGTTGGAAGATGAAGTCATTCGTCAAACCGTTTCCCATCGTCCATCATTATTATTCTCGAAACACCGAAGCGACAACAAATATTAGGATCCATAAACTTAATTAAATTTTCTAGCTTTTGTTCATGTTGATGAGTCCGGACAAATTCACCACTACTCACTGAGAAATCCCGACAGGGGTAATTCGGAAAATTAGTGCCCGCTGAACTATCCGGACAAGAAAAAAGTATTAAATAACTAAATACCTTTTGACTAAGCTAGGTGTTAATCAGCTTATTAAGTAAATGGGTCCTTAAACTTGACCCGATTCCATAACTTGACCCGAAACCCCATGGGTCTATAATTAAGGGTATAAATACCCAACTACTTTCATTAATGAGGGTAATGAACATTTAATACAACCAGGCAGCTTAAATCTCTCACTACAAAACATCCAAACATTTAATACTCTTAAAACTCCCCAAAACTCTTGACAAAATTACCCTCAACTTAAAGTAAACATCACCACATGCTTGAAAAAATAGTGTACTGCAACCACTATTGTGTGTCGTCGCCCGGATGCGATCAGTAATGGTCCAACCAGGTCAATACATCACCGATCAAAATGTAGCTCCTCAAATATCGATTCAAGAGGTACTTCTGCTACGTGGATTGTATTAGCAAATATTTGACAAGTTTCATACCTTTTAACCAACTCTTTGGCATCAAAAGTAATTGTGGGCCAGTAATAACATGCTAAAAGAATTTTTCGTATCAAAGTCATGTACCCACAATGTGCAGACCCTTCACCTCGTGTACTTTGGATAATATCATTTGTGATTCATTTTCCCTAAGGCGTTGAAGCAAAGCCCTGCTAAAATATTTTTTATACAATATATCCCCGAGTACCACATAACTGTACGACTTAAACCATATTTTATTTTCCATTGCCTTATCAACCAGTAATATATCGTTGACTAAAAAATCATTTATGTTGTACCTACAATCGTTTTTAGTACTTGTCAAAATTTGGAAGGCTTCATCCCACTCTTCAACCCGTTTTGACCCCTTTGTAATTGAAGGATTTTCTTGTGTACTGATCCAAGGGCGCTCTTCGGAATATGCAGTAGTAGCTTGAGAGTAAACCACATAATTATCAACCCTATGAACATGTTCATACTTTACACTTTTGGAAACAACTTCTAAGGCTTTTAATGCTTTTAAATTCTTCAGTAAGTGATCTTTTCTAGCTTCGAATTGTCCAAACAGGTGATTTTCGAGAAGTTGCGAGCCACTCACTAACCTAACCTTCAACAAAACAAATGTTCGATCGATAATGGACTGAGCCTGAAAAATAGGTCTCATCTTTTGATCTACGATAACCAAAATAAGAGGTAGCTTTTCCAATTTCGAATATCTTTTTTCTGCATCCAAAAAGCATTCACTCACATAGTATACTAATCGTGGGAAATTATGAACTTCTTGGATCGATACAACACTCACAACATAATCTGAAATAGTTACGCAGACGAACAATTTGTCCCCCAGACTAGGCTTTATCAAGATTTCAAGGGAGGAAATATACTCTTTAATCTGTGAAAAAGCCTTGGAGAATTCTTGGGTCCAATTTGAGCAGTTCGATTGTCTCAACACTTGAATAAATGGGGAGTATTTTTTCGAGGACCTGGATATGAATCTGTTCAAGGCTACTAATATTAATGTCAAAATTTGCACCTCTTTGATTTTATGAGGTGGATATATATTACTCAAAGGTTTTAGTTATATTGGGTCGGCTTATATCTCTCGTTCATTGACTATGTACCCAAAATATTTATAGACCACACCCCGAGCATACATTTCTCCAGATTTAGCTTCAAATTTATCTTCTTCTTTTTTAAATTTGGAAAATATTTCCTCCAAACCTGTAAACTAGTCTTCATCCTTTGTGCTTTCACTAGCATATCTTCAATATACACTTTAACATTCCATCCGATCTGAGCCTCAAAATTCTTGTTTACCAAGCGTTGGTAAGTAGCCATAAAAAATTTCAACCCAAAAGGCATGAATTTATAACAATGCAAACTCTTCTAGTGATGAATGAAGTGCTCTCGTGATCCATAAGATCCATCTTGATTTGATTATACCCTGCGTACGCATCCATGAAAGAAATCAGTCGATTTACCGACATATAATCCACTAACTAATCTATCAGAGTACTAGAAATTAATTTTTTGGACATGTTGTATTCAATAGTGAAATCCACACACATTTACCATTTACCATTTTTTATTTTTTTACCCAAAACTGGATTGGTCGTTCACAAAGGATACTAAGATTCTCGTATGTGCCCACCTTCAGATAAATGATCTACTTCGGCCATTATGGCCTCAGATATTTATTGCGAAAAAATCTCATTTTGTTAATGATTAGGCGTACATTGCTTCAGATTGCTAATATATGATAGATAATTTCAGCAGGCACCCCAATAACATTATCGGTGCACTACGCAAGAAGGTGTAACATTGTTGATATAAACCAAATTAATTTCTCTCTCACATTCGAAGATAACTTTGTACCAATATTTAAACTCTTCCTATTTAAAAAAGCGTAGTTCTCGAAACTTTTGCCATGGACCATAACTCCAGAGGTCTCCCTCGGATCATCAAAAGGGTCAGACCTTGAAGAACCCTACTAACTATTATGATTTTTTTGACTCGCCTCCTTTAATCTGCTTTGGGGCGAAAGCCATTCGATAACATTTTCTGGCTACTCTTGATCGTTCATACGTTATTTCCAGCGACATATTTGAAACATTGGTGAATAGTCGAGGCAATCGCATGCATTCTAGATATCCAAGATCTCATGAATATCACATTATACGATGTAAGCACGTCAATTATTATAAATAGTACTGTCACATGTTTCCTGAATGGTCCATGACCCACCTCCATTGTGCCTTCAAATTCTCCAACTACCTCGATGGTCACCCCAGTAAATCCATAATTTTCTGATCCGAATGAATAACTGGAAGAATTTTTATCTTCTCATAAGTTGTCATGAATA
Organism: Limnanthes douglasii subsp. nivea; assembly: GCA_036936605.1. NCBI lineage: Eukaryota > Viridiplantae > Streptophyta > Magnoliopsida > Brassicales > Limnanthaceae > Limnanthes > Limnanthes douglasii. The sequence goes on from JAUPFV010000001.1 coordinate 35,172,741, forward strand.
ATATGTTGGCAGAGCTACCAGTATCTATCAAAATTTCTGTATCTCGTCTCCGATGATTGATACTAAGATTACCACATTGTCCTCATGTGGGCCATCCACTTCTCTCATATCATCATCCTCAAAATGGAGTAGCGGATACAGACTCATGTATAAGTATGGAAAAACATCAGCTTTTAATTGAGTTGTTAGGCTCAAGATATGCCGTTTTGTCAATAATTTGATGTCCCCAAAATGGTATCACCTCCAAAAAATATAAATGATTCAAAGAAATCAGAAATTCACTAACCTTTCCTTTTGTAGTTGGCTCATCTACCAACATAACCTTATTCATCCCCCAACTTCAGATCTAAATACTCAGAAGAAACATCAGAAAAATCGATAGGTTTCGAAATCATCAAAATATTCTCTTGTTTTGGAGCTTCAACAAATTCTTTGGCCATCAAATCTCGTTGAGAATGTTTCTTAATGAATGTTGTAAATTTTCCGTCTTCAGTCAACACTTGTATCTTTATTTTTAGCGCCACACAATCTTTAGTTTCATGTCCGACATCATCATGGTACTTACAATACCTTCCGCTTCTACTTTCTCTATGAGTCTGCATTAGAGTAGGTTTGCAAAATGGTACGTTTTTCTGAGCCTTGTTAAGAATATAACACCGTTAATTAGGCAAAGTGAGTTGGTCAAACCCACTTGTCCGACATTGGCCTGACACCTTGTTGTGCCTTTGTAACTGTGAATTTACGCTCGATATCAGAGGTAATTGGCTCGGTGCTCTTGGTTGAACAATGGTTTTCAGATGATAAGTTAAAATAATTTGTGTGGGAAGTGAATTATACGTCACCATTAGAGATTGTTGGAATTGCTTCTGCTTAATTTGTGCCATAAAATCATTTGCGACACTTGTATCTCTTCCACCAAAAGTATATTATCGACCTGATCTAATAATGCCCCAAACATCACAGCATATTTTTTCGTAACATTATCTTTCAAAATACCGGGGATAAGTCTCAGTCGGAAAGCTAATAAAGCCACCCGGTCTTTGCAATCCTTCATGTCAGTCTTAATCTTGATAAACCGATTGGTATATTCATTTAGGCTCTCCATAACTTTATGTCTATAGTAAATTATTGTATCACCATTTGTAAGTCAATTTTTTATTCCAATGAAGTATTGGCGGGAGATGTTCTAAAACTTGTCAAAATACTTGATACAACCCTGCGACACGCAGTTATACCCTTTCGAGGCAGCCTCGTTAAACGTTTGAGAGAAAGATCTACACAATAATTTACCATCATCATCGTAATTAATCATAAACTTCTTGAACTGGTCAATGTGGTTGTCTGGATCTAAAGTCTCATCGAACTTTTCTAACTTTGAGATGTCGAAGTGCTTTGGCATATTTCCTGATAGGATTTCCGCAAACATAAGAGATGATCTCCAATTGTGCCTTGTCTTATACATACTTCCCATGGGGCCTTCATTCGAAAAGGTATATAAAACCTCTTCGTTTAGGTTTGTGAACTTCTACTCACACGGTACTCAAAACTTTGACTTCCCGATGGACCTGAACGTGGGGCATACCTTGCTCCCTTTTAGCCATAGTTACCACTTTATCCCATTCCTCGGACTCGAGTACCTATTTTTCTTGACAATTTATTTCTCTCTTCAAACCTCTGTCCCCACGTGATATCTGATGCCTGTCCATACGCCTCTTAGAATCTCTTATCTTATTAATTTTTCCATGTCGGTTGTCCCTTTCTAGGGAGAATGACTCGTCTGAGTTGTAAATGGAGTAGTCACTAAATTCAGTAGAATCGTATCGACGCCGGTGTTTCATATTTCTCTTTAAAGAGTAACAACTTCGTCTCCGACACATTTCATGTTTATCACTGGTCTGAAGAGTGTCCTTTAACTCATTTTTTTCGGTTACATATTCTCTTTGAAACTCCAACTTAAACCATTTAGAATTCAAAGTTGCTTCTTTCTATGAGTTTAATTTCACTATATATCCTAAATGTTCTTTCCTCCGAGCCACTAATGTAGACTCTTCAAGTAGCTCATCGACATACTAATCATCATAGTGTTGTTCATCTATCATATGCTCTTCAAGGGGATGATCTTCGAATAATTTTTCGGTCACATGACCGTCAGTGCCAAAATTATGCTCCCATAGTACTTCCGTATTAATTTTTCTTAAAGTTTTTAACAATATAGTAATGGATTTGGAAAAATAATTTCGGGTACCAATCAATTTCTCATATACGACGCTAGTGATAGTTCTAAATTTTTTTAGTGGGATTATGTTTGGAAGAGATTGTTCAGAGAGAGAAATACATGAAAACTATAGAGATAAGTTGACAAAAATAGTAATAAAGTAATAAATGTTCACTCCTCCCCAAAAAGTGGGTGTTGCTTTATATAGTACAAGTGACGGGCCCATATACCCCATACTTAACTTATTTAAGGGATTTCAACCCCACTATCTTATTAATCTTAACCATAATTATTATTTATTACATAAAACACTATCAATATTACATATTTGTTGGACTTATTTCATAAAACTTTTATAAAAAATTTAACTGATCTAACTATTAATCCAAATAATTCTTTCCCTTATCAGTTTCAGCCGACTATGTATAATTTCTATAGCAAATCCAAGAATCAGAGAAATAGAATTTGGATGCATCCATACTGACTCAAACATACTACTGTTTTGATGAGACATCATTATAAAATAAAACAATATAATGATTCGGTCGTCCCACCAAAGTATGAAATTACAAATATTTCTTTCAAATAACAAGTTCACTGTATATAATACTCAATCAATATGTTGATATTCACCAACTAAAATCGATAAAAAAGATGAGCACATAAAGGATGAGTAAGGAGAAGGTCTTATGCTAATAGACTTCAATTATCAAATATAGTACAAAACCATTTGAGGTTTGATTTGGTGAACAATGATATTCTAAACCAATAAACATACATTTGGGACAAAATTTACCACCGAATACGCATGCGGTGAAGATGGATCGAGAGTTTTACATAATCGTAAATATGAATGAGTCGCGTATACCGTACATCATTGTCTAAGAAAATTTATTACCTATACTAATACAAATCTCACATTTCATATTTACATATGATGTTGTATGGTTTATCTTGATAGTTCAATTTTAGAATGTATTTTTTTTGTTACAGTAATGATTTAATAAAATGATCATAAAATATAAATTTGAAAACAAGTTTGAATCAATAAAGTCGAGAACGGTGAAACAATACTCAAATTAAATTAGTGCATTCAAATTTTGAGAGATATTCAAATAGAGTGAATGTGTATTAAGACGATATCGTGTAGCGTACCATATTTTAGAAGAAATAAGGCATCCAAGAATATGTGCATTAGGGCATGGAATTATGGATCATGTCGTATGTTTAAAGTCCCCCTCTTCCAGTTATTTCAACATGACTAAGTTGTTATGGAAAAAACTAACAAATGAAATGCTAAAAAAAAAATTAATCATAGAAGAGAATTAAATTGTTTTGAGCTTATCGGTTTATTTATACCCTTTATTACCGTTTACAAGTCGTTACCACAATACTTAACCCAACTAACTATACGCAGGACTAAATTTACATCGTGACACCTAAACTAATGGCCATTACGTTAGTGGGTTGACTGTTGCTTTAAACTGTTGCTTTGACTATCTTATTTGCAGATGGACCGCGGTCGGTTTTATCCGTGCCATAGACCGAGCGCCACTCCATTTTCTACCCCTCTGCTCGGGTACATCCCTTGTCTGGCGTTTTTTTGCCTCGGTAGGGGTCCGATCATCGTTTCTTGTCTCCATCATTCTTATCCCTTGCTTGATAGGGGCGTTTGTTTAATGTATCTTAGCTCGTCAGTATTGTCACCTTCCGAAAAGTCTCGATCTCTCGAACATGCCTCGGTGGTGGTGGTGGAATATTATTTTGGTAATATTTCATTTGGATGCATATCCAAATATATGTAGTTAAATATATGTTAAAATATGAGTAGATATATTATAATTGATTTATGATGGAAACATTATGGATTAGTATATTAATGATATATTTAGGAATTTGTCATAAACTGACTCAATTAACAAGTGGTCAGATTAATTATATTAATATATAATTATATAAGAATTAGACTTAGAGGCGATTAATTATATTAGTATATAATTATATAAGAATTAGACTTAGAAGTGAAAACCCATTATGGAGCTATTAGTATATATATCCGGTTGAATTTACGCTTAGTGAAGGATTTGGTCAAATATCAACGCTTGAGAATGTATATATTAATTTATGGACTAAATTAATAAAGATCAATTTAGTGTATTATTGTCCTTCAACACAAAACGTTATATAAGGATATGATGCAATTAGACTTGGTTTTTAAAACAATTACATTGTCTATAAATATGAGACGTAGATCATGGATTCCTTCACTATTCCTACACATCGTATGTCTTTGTCGTGTTTGGAAGAGCCATAAAACCAAAAACCATAGATTTTTTTGCTATATTTTTCTTTCTTGTTTTTTACATGTCTATTCTTTGTGTTTGCAAGTACGATGTTCCACAATATTGGAGAAACACATAAAGAAAGGAAATTTAGAAAGAGTATCAGTAATGATAGTGTTAGAAATATTCGGACCCTGATCTTGGTACCAGATTAAGTCGTAACCATATAAAGAGAGAAACACGAGATTCTAGAGAGAAAAAAATGGTAAAAAGTAGTTATAATGATAATTGTTTACCCCCCCCCCCCATAAATGGAATCTTCCCTTATATAGTGGTGGTAGTGGGCATTGTCTTACATAGGCGACCCGCTTTATTCTATTATTATCTTTCTATATTCTAACTCAACCTATTCTTTTGTTATTTACAAGATAAGTCCTCATTATTTCTCAAAATATTATTCATATTACAAACTATTATGCCAATATTATAACACAATTTGTGTTATGCTAACCCGACATGATTCGACTAATTTAAACCCTTATCAGTAGCCCCCTCAGTCCTTGCGAGAGAATAAGCGAGGACTATCCAACTATTAGGTCGGGCTGCCACTACCTTGATCCTCATGTATCCAGGGTAGGTTCCACCAAGTATTGAGCCGTTCAAGCCCTTACGACCACCTTTCCCGATGCTAACAAATTGATCATCATGGTCGGAAATTTATGATGCCAACACTTTGACCGTTATAGTTTGGGAATTTTTAATGCCCACAATGCGACTGCTATAGTTGAGGAAGTTCCTCTATAAATACTTTATGTAACTTCATTATTCATCACCAGAGCATTTTTAGAGAGTGAAAGTGAGCTTGATCTTGGTTTTTTCTAGAGAGATAAAATACACCATCGTCTTTGTTTATGAAAAACCTGTCTCGAGCAAAAGACCCGACCCAACCAAGAAACCTATTTTTGGTTTAATCGGTTATTTGAGTATCTCTGAAAAAGGATGCTGAATACCAAGCTGCGGGCTTGATCAACAATTCCCCAAAGGTCTTTTCTCGCACAACCTTATACGGTTCTTTCAAACCCGAATAACCACGACCTTTCGGATAAACCGTCCATACTACTCTTGCCTCCACTCGTCCGGTAGGCCCGAACTCCTCATTTGATCAAGGTCGACCTCCCCAAGCAGGCCAAACCTCTTGCTTAAACCCAAAATATTCTCCCATCAAACTTTCGAATTCTCGATTTCTAGTTATGGGTGACTCAAGTGCCTCATCGTCATTGCCTGAGATGATTCAACTAACTCCGACAATCACGGGTGTCCGGACCAGTCATAACACTACTTCTACTGTCAAGGGTGTGGTGCGACGCGACTAGGATCAAATACAACAACAGAAACTCAGGGATGCCACTACTAAAAACCGAGGTGATTCAATTCATAGTAGTGTTTGTGTAGACACCGGGTTCTAGTCATGTCCAACCTAATCTCGCCCCCGATGAATTGACCGTAAAAAAAGATTTGCTGGCAAACAAAAAACAAGATCGGCCCATGCTATCCTAGAACCGAATCCAAAGAAGAATGATGTCGCTCTCAAGAAATAGCCAGTAAAATATAAACCTTTCCTCCCAAATATGGTTAAACCGACACATGCGATGCTACTAGAAATCATGTTGTTGACAATCAGTTGATACTGCTGCTAGAACGACTATATCGAAGAACTTACCCCGTAAGTCAAAAATAAATTCAATCCGAACAACGATAATGAAGATCATGCTCGAGTATCCGACCATGCTCTTAGTACTAATGACGCAGGCCAAACCAGTCCCGATAGTCCGACGAGATGGAAAAAAATCCCTGCTGAGGGGATGGTGCCGATTTTGTTGTAGGAGACGAAAAACATTTGCCTCCTGAAAGCCTCAAAGTGCTAACCAAGTATTAGAGCGCTTTGCCTAGGGATCACGCTATTACCCTCTTCAACTGCAAATATATGTACTATAGTACTTGATGAGTCCGAAGAAATTCAGCACTACTCACTGAGAAATCCGGACAGGGGTAATTCAGACAATAAGTGCCCACTGAACTATCGGGACAAGACAAAAGTATTAAATAACTAAACACCTTTTGAGTAAGCTAGGTGCTAATCAACTTATTAAGTTAATGGGTCCTTAAACTTGATCTGGTTCCATAACTTGACCCGAAAGGCCATGGGTCCATAATTAAGGGTATAAATATCCAACTACTTTTATTAATGAGGGTAGTGAACATTTAATACAACCAGGCAGCTTAAATCTCTCACTACAAAACATCTAAACATTTAATACTCTTAAAACTCCCCAAAACTCTTGAAACTATTACCCTTAACTTAAAATAAACCTCACCAGTACTGAGGAGATGTCGAAGCTGAAAATTACTTAAGGCATTTCAGATGGTGTAAACACCTGCTTGCCAACACTTAGGGACATGCCATTGTCCGTAAAGAAGAGAAAACCGGTAGTATTTACCGACGTCTTGAATTGGAGGATTAGGTTTCCGCTTGATTCTAACGCCGTAAGATACTTTGAGATTCTGGAGCTATGCTCGACTTAGCTCACAATTAATGCTTAGTTTACACTAATTTCGTGTATAATGGCCTCACGTTTGCCCATGGTACCAATTCCCATGGAAGAGTTCGTAGTGATGAGTGGTCTCTCGAGATCACCAAAACTGCCTTTTTCTATACTTCTTTAGCCAACAACATGAAAATTGTAAACGATCTGTTGGAAGCCGAAAAAGCATGGACATATCGGTTCGTATTCATTAGCGTGGATTGAGAGAATGGTCGGCCTCACGCGAAACAAAATCCTTTAAAGATCATTTAACCGATGAGCAGTTAAGGGTGGCACTCGCCTCTATTAACCTAGTGAAAAAGCTGCATACCCTCGATGTCATTGTCTTCTTATCGAAACGCAACAGAGCTCCTATTAGATGTGCCAAGTAAGGATAGTTGTCTGATGCCAAAATGGAAAAAATTGGATCTTCCCAGAAACATCTATGACAGAGAACGTAATGTTGGAGGCAGATAGTGTCGAAGCCAGAAATATGAATGCAGTAGACCCTGACGCCTCGGTAGTGTAAAACGACGATCCCGAGCCTTTAATAGTAGAATATTTAGAAACCGAGCGCACGATCATCCATGGTGACCATGTTGTTAGTGAAGGAAGACCCCCAAGTGGCGGTAAGAAACAAGACAAGACTCGCGGAGAAAAAAGGAAGAAAACTATGGCCGTTGAAGGAGGAAACAAATAATCTGAGGTTGCTAAGATACAAAAATCCCACCCTTCTACTTTGCCAAACTCCGACGTTCCCATAGTCGAACAAACTAGCATACCGACTCTGTCCGAGCAATATGAAGGAGGGGCCAAATCGATCGTGCATGATGAGGAGTCGGAAAAAGAAAATGTTTTTCCTAATGGAAGGTAGGAAAAAAGAAGGTTACGGATAAAGGGGATCCTGTAGAAAATGACACGGAAATGGTACAACTGGAAAACGAATCAGGTATGGTAGGCATAGAGGACGTGGTCTGCAATAATGAAGGTAATCATACCCCGTCCTTAGCTAGGTCAGGACTCGCCAATCCTACACCCCCTACCGCAGAGGATACAAATGCCGTAATTGGAGGCATATTTCTTAAAGATCCGCTACCAGTAATATCTCTTCCTGCAATTGATGGTCTTATCCAACTTAGAGCGTTAGACCACTCTTCCCTTTTGAGGTCCTTACAAATTCAACGGTCAGACACACTCTCCATCTCATTATACCATATGCTAGCTCCTCTTGCGTTATAAGAAAGAAAAGCTGAGCAATGCGGGGATGACTTGTTAGCGGCTAGAAACCAAATATCTGAGCTGGAAGGACAGCTTAAGGAACAAGCTATACGCTCTAGAGAATTAGAGCTAGACATGCGGGGAATATTCGATCGCACCACTGCCTGGGCTAAGTTGGCCAATGCTAACCTCTGAAAACTTTTAAAAAAAGAGATGAAATGGAATAAATCGTAATCCAAGCACCTACAAGTCATTCATACTTTGCGCTCCTTCAAACTTACTATTGAGGAATACCGGGACCATGTTGTTTGGTCATTGGCAGCTCTTAGAATTCAAACCCGCTTCCGCTGGTATCAAATATTTAGGGCTATTCGTCAACTCCGAGATTGACAAAAAAGAGTACGAAAAAAAAACAATCAATTTGCTGATAATTGTATCACAACCGTGGAGGGGCAAGATGTCAATACTAAAGTCGATTTAGTTATGCCTTTTCACCACTGATTTCCACACCTCCCACTTGTGCCGATATGACTAAAGTTTCCTGAAGAATATCGTCTCGCAGCAATGGTTTATGAGGATGATAGTGACGAAGGAGGTAGTGACAGCTCATCGAAAGTTTCATCCGACGACTAGCCTTTATAAAAAGGTTGTTCATTTTATCTACTATCTTGTTTTGTGTACTCCGACCGTTATGGTTGTGTACCTTGTATCACTCCAACCTTTTAAAGAATAGGGTGTATTATTTCCCATACCCAACCTTTGTGGTTGTATTACTTTGGTTTTTTTTATGAATGTACATGTGTAAAGTTCTAAATTTTCATACATTTAGTACAAGTGATCAATTTCTGACGGCAAGGTAAAACTTATTGAACACAAGAAAAAAACAAAAATAATATATATCAACTCATTGTTGAAAATTCATTAGGGTTCAAACAAAATAAAAAATTGCAACTTAACCGAAACTTAAGAACCTTAAGGTTCGAATAAATAAAATAATGTAGATCAACCAAAATCTTAAAAAACATAAGGTTCGAATAAATAAAATAATATAGATCAACCGAAATTGAAAACCCATAAGGTTTGAATAAATAAAATAAAATAGATCAACCAAAGTTGAAAAACCCATGATGTTCGAGCAATCCTACAAGTGTTTTAATAAAGGCTTCATTTTATATTAACATACCGATTTCCATAGAAACCTCATTAAAATCTTCCTGCGCCACTAGGGTAGGAAATAGTGTGTCCCAATCAAAATTGTTTATAGGAAAATAGATAAATATATGAATATACAGAGTTACTTTAAGTACAACTTGAGATGTTCAATATTTCAAAGAACCCGCAAGGGTCGATTGTTCTTGTCTTTTATCATAAATATGTGCCCGGTTTATCCTATCTATCACCTGGTAAGGCCTTCCCATACGAGAGCTAACTTTCCGAGGCTCTTGTCTTTAGTGTGCAAGAAAAAATTTCTCAAGACCTTGTCGCCGACATTAAACTCTCTTCTACGACCTTTGGAAGTATACCTACTTCACATTAAGGTATGATAATGTAAGAGTTTAAATGGGCGCGGCTTCGCTTTTCCTCAATCAAATCGAGGGCTAGACGCCGGCCCTCGTCATTACTGTTTTCTGAATAATGCTCGAACCTGAAAGACGAGAACATGATTTTTGGGCGGTTACTACACCTATATTTTCTGAATAAGCGTAAGGCGATTCTTGAGTAGCGGTTCGGGGTCTAGTTCGATATGCCCACAACACCTCATGTAAGTAATCTTGTTATTTCCTAGCTTTTCTTTCCAATTTTTTCTTAAAACCTTTGATAATCGTTATGTTCGTGACTTCGACCCCATTTGTGTTAACCCTTTTCTCACCTTTTTCTCTTTCTACTTTCTTTATTATACTGAATACCCAAAAAGTCGCCAATTGCCTTTTCTCTTCTTTGTTTTGTATCTTCTGCAGGATCGTAGCCAATTGCTTGTATCTTCTGCAGGATCGAAAAAGTAGCCAATTGCGTTTTTGTTTCTCTTTCGTCTGCTCTGCTCCACAAAACCCAATAGTCGTCCTCTCGCTTCCTTCCTTTCTGTCTCTTTTTATATTCTGGCCAATTGTATGTTACTAATCGAAAACCCTAAAACAGCCCATTCATTTTCTATTGGACAACCCATATGGTACGACTTTGACTTAAGATACCCAAAATTTGTTCAAAACTTGCCAAGTACATTAAATTTCCAGTTTCTTCAATTTCAACCCCAAATTTATTAATATTATCACAATTTATCCGCGACACAACTCCAGTTTCAACAAAATAAGTCTGGAATGGTTTTGCGTGGCTAAAGGCTTAGGAAATATCACATTAACCTCCTCCCGACTTCCTAGTGAATAGATACCCTTGTCCGTTACATGCCTCCATGTTGGATATTTTAGTGTAATTGGATTAACTAGTCGACCAATATAGTCATAATATATTATCGAGCAAGTCGGAGAGTGTGGAGTACACGCTTGTTAGAATATAATATGATTAGTGGGTCCAATGGACGGATCCTTGTTCGGGTTAGATTTATTTTGAATGATAAGGCTATTATGAAAATTCATGGTTTTTTGAATTTGGAAAAATAATTCGAATTTGAATTTTTAGTCGGTTTATTATTTGAAATTTTAACCATTTTTGGACACAAAACTGTTTTACATTTGTAATATTTTGGTTGAACATTCTGTAACAGAAAAGATAACAACAAAAATTCATTCTTGTTGTTCAAAAGAAAAGCTCTGATTTTATCCGGTTGAATTTTTTTGGAGAACCACCAAAATAATTTCAATCTGAAATTGTTAAAACAAGACTTCAGAGTTTATCCGGAAATCTCTAAACAAAATTCCCAACAAAATATTGAAATTATATGAAGAGATTTGTATGAAGATGTTCTTATTCTATGATTTGTATGAAGATTGAAATGAAGAGATTTGTTATCATCTTTAACAGAATCCGTAATCAAGTATTAAAGCATCAATGGAACTATGGTATCATCGTCCTGTAAGTTTTTCTCTTTTTTATTGGATGAATCTTAATCATGGATGTCTAGTTTTTGAGATGATGAAAATGGTAATACTATCAGAATTGTTTTAAATTATGTAAATGATACTACATTGGATTAAATTTTATTTTGGTCGGTCTTGAGATATGAAAAATGATTTGTAAGTTTCATTATATTACGAAAAGTCTAATAATTTTAAATTGGAGATGATATCCTTCGAAAAAAAGAAAAAAAATAGAAGAAAAGTACGATACATCTTTTTAAACTGCAATAAGAGTTGTTAACATAGGTACTCCAGTTTTTTACTGCTATGTAAATCTAAATTAATTTGAGTTATTAGATGTCTTTGATTCGAATAATTAAATCACTTTATGCATGCACTCAGTTTAAAGAATTATTATTAATTCAGGAATTAATGCAACTGCAAGAGCACTTTTAATTGACATAAAACTGTGAACTATGCATAAAAAGTGTGGCAGATATATTAAATTAGGCTTTGAACAGTAACTCGTCCATGGACTATCGACTTTGGTGGCAGATAGTCCCTGGACTTTCAAAAGTCCGTTCCTAGTCCATGGACCATCCAGTTTGGTGACATATAGTCCCTGAACTTTCAAAAGTCCGTTGGTAGTCCATGGACTATCCAATTTGGATAAAATTAGTCCCATGCGCATGTTTATTAAGGGGACTAACTTTATCAAAAATAGAAAGTCAAAGGACTAAATTTATTGAAAATGAATAGTTGAAGGACTATTTGTCAAAAAAATTGATAATCAACACATGCAAGGGGATTAACTTTATCCAAACTGGATAGTCGAGGGACTACGAACAGACTTTTGAAAGTCCAGGGACTATCTGTCACCAACTGCGATAGTCCAGGGATGAGTTACTGTTCAAAGCCTATTAAATTATGTAGGCATTCTTTAAGTATAAGTAATGAAGGTATATATATATATATATATATATATATATATATATATATATATATATATATATATATATATATATATATATAATATTATAATGTATAAAATAGTGGATTCACGCCTATAACAAGTTTGGTATGTTTAACGAGATTCATTATATTAATTGGGGTGGAATAAGTGACCCATTGTTTAATGTTGGTTTTACGTTATATTAAACGATTGAAAAGGTAATATACACGTAATATAAAAGTGTTTTTATATTAAGTATTAATAACGGCTACACTTTTGATATATATATATATATATATATATATATATATATATATATATATATATATATATATATATATATATATATATATATATATATATATATATATATATATTCGTTCTTTCTTGAAAAGTAGTTACGGGAGTAAACTGCTTTTGTTTATTAGTTCGATAAAAGTGTAGCTGTTATTTGTCAAATAATTGTCGAATGTTATTATATCGTGCATCTATAGTAGGTGGCGGATTTATTAAATTTTCCACACATATATTTGTGTAAAATAATGGTTAAATGCTATTTATTATGTCATGCATGTAAAATATGTGGCAGAACAGAAATATAGATTTATTAAATTGTTTATGCAAGCGTTTGAGTATAAGTTGTATATATAATATATAATTTAATTTACGAATTTGGTGAATTTTAATATTATTCGTAAATGAGTTATGATCTGTTTATACGTGGATCACATGTTGATTTTTGGTATTGACCGAATCAAGTTGATGAAACCAAGTCATTTATATCATCTAGTTTGAGATGAAAGATTTGGAGGAAACTGAAAGGTTTCTTGGTACATGTATATCATGACTAGCACTAGGCTGGATATTTCCTTTAGTGTTGGAAAGCTTAGTATGTGTATACTAGAAATCCTAGTTCATATCATTGGCAAGCTTTAAATCGAGTATTTGAGTATATGAAAAGAACCATGGATTATGGTTTGACTTATACTGGATTTCCTTCCGTACTTGAAGGATGTTCGGATGCGAGTTATATTTCGAATATGAAAGACCACTCTTCCACAAGTGGATGGTTAGTTCTACTTGGGGGACGTGATATCTTTTGGGCATCTAAGAGACAAACTAGTATTATTGATTCAACAATGGAATCAGAGTTTGTGGCATTAGCAAAAGCTAATAAAGAAGCTTATTGGCTAAGAAATTTAATGTATGGGTTCTATTGTGGCCCGAATCGATATTACCTATATCTATCGGATATGATAATGAAGTTACCTTGGCCAATATTTATAGACAAGTTTACAAAGGTATGTCTAGACACTTAGATGCTAGACACGATATGATTCGTGAGCGCATCACGCATGATGTTATTTCAGTAGAGTTTGTGAGAACTCAATATAATTTAGCCGATCATATAACCAAAGGGTTAAGTAGAGATCTTGTGCACAAATTGGCTATTGGGATGAGATTAAAGTCTATTTAAAATCTCTCATGTTGAGATACCTAATTCCCATCTAATATGACATTAGGTGCTGAATTCAATATGGAAAGCTTAACATCTAGAGATTGGAACACATTATTAATATTATCCCAAAGTATGTGTTCAGACATGCAAGTTGTGGAGGTTGAAGTTTATCTTCTTAATAGTTCTTTTGAAAAATTGCATATGCATGTGCAAGACTAAAATATCTACCTATTTAAGAATGAAGTTTAGCCGCTTCAAGAAGCTAGGACTTGGCTTTGATATGCTTAAGATGGATAAGGACACAAGGCTAGTAAAAGATAGTGTCAAGTAAGAACATTTGAGAATATAAATTTATGTGTATATTATCTTCGAGTATTCATTATGGATAGTAAAGGTTCAATCCTTAGTGATACCTTGATATTCGAATATTTGGAATGTGTAATATACTAATATGAAATTCAATCGTCACGATATTTCATCTATGCATAAATTTGTTATTTGTTGTGATTTTGTTTTAGTTAATCATGAATTGCACTAAAATGGGGGAAGATTGTTAGATATTTTAGTGTAATTGGATTAACTAGTCGACCAATATAGTCATAATATATTATCGAGCAAGTCGGAGAGTGTGGAGTACACGCTTGTTAGAATATAATATGATTAGTGGGTCCAATGGACGGATCCTTGTTCGGGTTAGATTTATTTTGAATGATAAGGCTATTATGAAAATTCATGGTTTTTTGAATTTGGAAAAATAATTCGAATTTGAATTGGAATCTGAATTTTTAGTCGGTTTATCATTTGAAATTTTAACCGTTTTTGGACACAAAACTGTTTTACAGTTGAAATATTTTGGTTGAATAAATAAGTATGGTTTTGTAACAGAAAAGATAACAACAAAAATTCATTCTCGTTGTTCAAAAGAAAAGCTCTGATTTTATCCGGTTGAATTTTTTTGAAGAACCACCAAAATAATTTCAGTATGAAATTATTAAAACAAGACTTCAGAATTTATCCGAAAATCTCTAAACAAAATTCCCAACGCTCCATCTAAAGATACAACACCTCCCGTTATAGAAGGGATAGCATTGACCATGTCTGAGCATGTTGTATATACTTGTGTACGCCTCAAAAGAGGGTAGAAAAGGGTCTCTCTCATGCCAAAGCCATTTCCCGAGACACAAAACAAGTTCTCAACGTCTATCTTGATCATATTCACAGTAAATCCAACGAAACCAGATGGACATTCACCATTAGATAATCTTGGTTTTAAAATGTCAAGCCTCCTTTGTGGGTCATCAACTAGAAATCGACCGATATAAGGTCTTGTACTATCCAGGCAGATAACCAAAAATCGTCCATTTACCGTCTTTCCCACCGAAGAAACTAGCCCATGTAAACCAAAGTTTTTGTGGATGCTACAGTCTATTACATACTTCTCTAACCGTTTAACAACTTCGTAATTTTTGCAGACGAACGCCAACATAGTCTCCAATCCCAAGTACTCAGACAAAATCCTGCTAAGATTTTCATCTTCGACTTTTCCGAGTTCTGCAACGACACATAGAATGTCTTTTGCAAACAGCACGAGAGAAGCCTGAGTAGCATAATTTGTTTTTATCTGACAGTAAATTCCAGCAGCAGTATTACAATGCTGAAGAATCTGCCCGGTGATTTGATCGTCTCTTTGAATGGTCAAGTGTTCCTCACCCTCCAGTTTAGCTTCCAAATCAACCAAGGACTCCTCAAATTTAAGTCTCTGAGCATTGAAAAAATGGATGGTAACCCTTCAGAGTCGGACTCAAGTTGCATGGCCGAGATATGAATTGAGTTTGCAAACCTTTGATAAGTATCACACTTTTTGACCAGCTCTCTTACATCGGTTGTAATTGTGGGCCAATAAGAACTCGATAGCAAAACTCTTATAATCAAAGGCTTGAAACCACACTGAGGCGACCCTTCTTCATCATGGAGTTCGAATAAAACTATCTGATACTCATTACGACCCAAGCATCTTCATAAAGGTATTCTCAATGATCAGTTGTAGAGTACGCCCCCTAAAAATACAAAACCACGAGCCTTAAACTGTATCTTTTTTACCAACGCTTTATCCGTTGAAAACACATTGTTTATCAAGAAATTTTGGACGTTATATCTCCACTATATGCTGGTATCTGTTGAATTTTGGCAATGATCTTTGGTCGGTTTTCTAGCTCTGTCCTCCCAATGATTTATGGGTCCTCTTGCATTAGAACCCATGGGTAATCCTCGACGTACGCCATGGTTGCGAGCGAATTCGCGATTACATTCTCTGCACTATGGACATGTTCGTACGTGATTGTTTTTTAAAAATCGCGGCCAAAACTCTTAACATCTCCAAATATTGGATAAAATCTTCATTTCTTACCTCTGAGTGTCCAATTGCGTGATTAATCAGCAGTTGGGAATCACTTATTAGCCTAACGTGTTTGGCTTACAAATATGCACGAGTCTCAGTCCCGCTAAAGCTGCCTCGTACTCAGCTTCATTATTCAAAGCTGCAAAACCGAATCGAATGGTTTGATGCATAACTATCCTAAAACATGTGGTTATCTGGACTCCCAGCCCACATCCATTGACACTTGATCCCCTATCTGTTCGGACAATCAACTCATGGGATCTTTCTCTTGGTCGTCATTTTTCTCTTCTGCTCGGTGATAATAAAATTCTACCAAACAATCCGCCAAAGCATTACCCTTGATAGCTGTTCTAGGATTGAAGTAAATGTCAAAATCCCCTAGTTCAACAGACCACTTGGACAACCGATCTGAAATAGCAGGGTGCTACAGCATACTTTTCAATGGGAATGATGTTCAGACCATAATGGAATGACCCTGCATATAGGGCCGCATCTTTCTGGTCGCGATTACCAATGCTATGGAAAAATTCTTGAGCTTCAAATATCTATTTTTAGCATCCAATAAACTCTTACCCATATAACACATCGGCTTGGGGATCCGAGCTGCCTCACGAACGAGTGTCACGCTAACTGCATAGTCCGAAACCACAATATACAAAAACAAAGTATCCACGACAAAGGATTTGTTAACAAACAGGGGGAGGATAAATATTCTTTCAAACCAAGGAACACCTCGATACACGTGGGGATCCAATTGAACACCTTGCCCTATCTTAGAACCTGAAAAAATGGTGTGCATTTGTCAGAAGATCGAGATATAAACATGTTCAGAGCCGCCAGACACCCTGTCAAAATCTGGACCTCTTTGACATTTCTTGGTCGCGCCATGGTACTCAAAGCATACAACTATATTGGATCCGACTCTTTTCCCCTTTCACTAATCATGTATCTCAAGAATTTCCCAGACCAAACTCTGGACGACCATTTTTCCGAGTTCAGTTTGAGATGTATTCTTTTCAAGTTGTTGATGTTTCTTATAGATCAGAAAAATTATTATCGTTGGCCATACTCTTGACCAACATATCATTAACGTAAACTTTAACGTTTCGCCCGATTTGACCTTCAAAAAAACTTATTCACCAACCTCTGATAGGTGGCCATGCGTTCTTTAGATCGAACGACATGACTTTTTAGCAAAAAAGACCTCTTCTAGTTATGAACATGTTATCCTGATCCTTTGGATCTAACCTTATTTGGTTGTACCCCACGTAAGCGTCTATAAAAGACAATAGATTGTTCCCCGACGTTGAATCTACTAGTTGGTCGATTCGTGGTATTGGGAAAAGGTCTTTTGGGCATGCCTTGTTAACGTCGGTGAAGTCCACACACATTCTTCATTTCTCGCTCTTCTTCTTAACCAAGATGGGGTTGGTCTACCCCAATAATTATAGCATCTGCCTTCTCTTGGGAAAAAGCTCGTCACTTTTGGATTATAGGCCAGAAGTTGCGCCTTATGGCCAGGCTCTGATAAATTACACTATCAGGGACTCCGGTTACATCTTTCGAACACCATGCAAATAAATGCAATCTTTCACCAAAAAAAAAAATCAACCTTTGCTGAACCACAACTGATAAATTCATTCCAATTTTCAAAACCTTCCCTCCAGGGAACTCGTAATCCTCACAACTCTCATAAGTAAAAAATAATCTGAGGGTCTCCTTAGGACCATTTACAGGATCAGACCCTTGAGGCGACCCTACTATTTGTTAATATTTTATTGACTCTATTTCTATCTCACCTTTCGATGATAGAGCCACCCAGTCACATTCCCTAACATTATCTAGCTGCTTCGAACCGTACCAACGATATTACTGATCACATATTTTAAACACTGGTGGACAGTTGATACCAATGCGTGAATTCTGGACAACTATGATCTACCAAAGATGGAATTATACGAGGTCAGTGCATCCACAACCACAAAAAGCATTGTTACCTCGATCGTAGTCCCTGTAAAACCTAAAATGGTCCGCTCTGATCTTAATAAGTGGTGGTATCTTGAACTTTGCATACGTTGTCATAAAAATAATGTTCGCAAAGCTCCTCGTAGTTATGTACACTCTATGTACCTAACCACCCGTGATTCCAGTCACAATCAACACTTCTTCCTCATATGGTTCGACGACGTCCCTCATGTTATCATCATCAAAACACATTATAGGGGAATGATTTCTGATAAGGTCGGATAATTTTGACACTTCTACTTATACCTATCTGAAGGGCAGTTCGGACTTAACCAGTACCATTAGCAACCAAACAGGATAAAATTATTGGAACATGACTCACCTAGGTGCTGATCATTTCATATCTTGGGCTAATGGGCTCTTAAACTTAACCCAAGCTCACAATCCGACCTGAAAATCTCATGGATAATTAATTAATTATAAATACAACAACTACTTTCATTAATGAGGGTGATCAAAATTTAATACTAACACACACCTTAATTATCTCTCTACATTTCACCTTAAACCTTAAATTCCCAAAACACTTAACAAAATTACCCTCAATCAGAAATAATCCATACTAATTTCTATATAAATGGGGCGAAGCTCTTGCTTCCAACTGTGTGGCTAGGCTCACAATGTGCCTCTTTTCAGAGAAATTTGAAATTGTTATCATAAAGTCGCCTCCAAAGATAGTTAGCGATTCAAAAAATCTACACAAGTCATTAACTTTTCCTTTTCTGTCGGGAATTAATTTCTTCCAAAATATTGATTATATTCTGATATATGTAGGGGTCTAAATATTATATGGATACATCAAATAGATCGGTTATCTCATAAATAACCATTGTAGTTTCCTAATTTGGTATTGTCACAATCTCTTTAACCCTGGTATTCTGCTAAGCTTGGTTCTTTACAAAAACCGTCAACTTCTCATTCTCAATTAGTGTATGAATTTCTTCCTTTAAAGTAATACAATCCCGCGTATCATGCCTCACATCCTTATGATACTTGTGGTACATGTTGTTATAATTTTCCCGAGGGATCTGGATAAGGAAAGGTTTTTGAAAATGGATGAACTTCTTAGATTTTTCAAAGATACTCCACACACACTCAGTCAACTCAACAAAATGTGCGGGACAAGCCCACTTATTTGACATGGGTCGGGCCACCACCTGAGTATTTACCATCTGATTGTTACTCTTTGCTCGTGGGTGCTGCGAGCCCAATGCTCGTGGTTGAAACTTCCCTGTCGTTGGGTAAGTGCTGAGGTTGTAGGATGGTTGTCTGATTCTCGTTAATATAATACGACGACAACCTCTGCGCTTTGTTGTAACTGGGCTGCCACTTTGGACACTTGGGTCTCCTCAGTCAAAATTCGTTTTTAAACTTGAGCTAACAAGGCTGCAAAAGTAAAAGCTTGCTTCTTTGTCACAAATTCCTCCATAGGACCGGGCAAAAGACCCAACCTAAAAATCGTCAACATGATGCTCTCATCGTAATAGTCTAAATCGTTTTTTGCATCCACGAAGCGTTGGGTGTAGTCTCTCAAGATTTTCCGACCATCTGTCTACATTTGACGATTGTGTCACTATTCGCTCTAAAGTTCTTACTTCCCACGAACTGTTTCCTGAACATTACCCAAAACATATCAAAGTTTTTTATGCAGCCATATGGTAATCGATTATACCACTTTGACACGTGGTCTTTAAAAGTTTGCGAGAATGCACGACAAATAAGTTTATCATTGTTATCAAAGATTAACATAAATTTTTTGATCGATTCCAAATGGTTGTCTGGGTCCTTCTTTTCATCGTATTTTTCCAGACGAGAAATATCGAAACATTTTGGCAAATGCCCTAAAAGGATTTCATCAGATAGTTGGGACGACCTCCAATTATGCATGACCCTGACAGCTCCACTTCCAAGACCTTCCAGTGGGGTTGCATAAAATCCTTCATCGTGCAGGTTAGAAAATTGACTTTCGACCCTATATTCATATGTCTGACTACCCGATGGGAACTAAATGTAAGCTGCAACGGTTTGCTCGCCTCGGTTTACCATGATCGCCCTGTCTTTATCCATCGAGGCGGGCGTTCTTTTATCAATGTTGTTCCCATTGTGTCTCACCATTCTTGACCGATGAGACACGCGTCGTCGGATCTTTTGCTTCCTTAGAAGCCTATTTTCCCTCCTATGGCGTCAATATTCATGGTCCGAGGACGACGACTCATCTGAATCGTAAATAGAGGACTCATTAAGCTTTTGCGCACGTTGACGTTCATCCTCCCTATCCTTTCCTGAAGGTCCGTCATTTATTCGTCGCAACCGGTCTCATCCTCATCCAAAATCTTTTTTTCTCAACCCTGACTGCAACTTCCTTCTCTATAAATTATCATTCAGAATCTTTTTCGACAATTTTTTTCCAGTTAAGATCTTGTTTTTCTCCGCATTAAGCTTAGTTATATCGTCAAGCAATTGTTTCATGTTCATAATAAGGGATGACCGCTTACCTCGCCCTTTTCCATACTGATTGTTATCGTGATGTTGCTCTACAAATTGGTCGTCCTCGAAATAAGAGATAATCTTACCACCTTCCAACCCCACAACTCTAGCTCCAACAAGATCAGTGTTTATCTCTCTTTATTTTTGTGATTTGGGAGAACCTATTACCGGGTATGACTTTAGTTTCCCACAAACGGCGCCACTGCTAGTACTAGATATATATATATATATATATATATATATATATATATATATGGAGCCTGATTTTGGTAAAAGATTAAGTCGTAACCAGATAGAGAGAAAAATACGAGATTCCAGAGAGAGAAAGTGCTAAAAAGTAGTTATGATGATAATTATTTACCTCCCCCGTAAAAGGAATCATCCCTTGTATAGTGGTGGTAGTGTGCCCTATCCCACATGGGTGACCCACTTTATTCTATTATTATCTTTATTTATTCTAACTCGATCCATTCTTTTGTTATTTACATGATAATTCCTCATTCTTTCTTAATCTATTATCTTTATTACAAACTATTATGCCACAATTATAACACCATTTGTTTTATGCTGAACCGACATGATTTGGCTGATTTACAAACTTATCAAGTAAATCAACATCTATAAATCTACCGGAAGTAATTATTGCTAAGATGAACAACCTCACAAGTAAGTGGCTACCCTTTTGTTCTTGTAGAGTTGAAACATATAAAGAATCGTTTCGTTGTATGTCTATTATATAATTATTAAGAAATTCAATAGGTTTATCAATTGGTATCAAAGTCATATCATTTGTGAATCAGATCGTAGGATTGTTGCTATAAAAAATTATTCTCTCAGTTTTAATATTAAATAAATGCTAAATTAAATAGATAAGTTATAAGTAACTGGAAGACACTAATTAATAGAGTAATCCCTAATGTTAATGACAGCCGAAGTCTATCAATGGGCGTTTACCGTGGCCAACAATAAGCTGTCGTTATGGTTGAACTTTACATATCTTTGTTGGGAGGAACCATATTGTTGTTGTAAGGACATCAACTGCAACTATTGGTTGCGCGTTCAGACCAATAAAAGCATGATGATTGGGTCAGACTGGTTGTGACGATAAATTTTTTGGTTAGGTTGTTTGTTCCAACGATAACAACACCTACTGTAGCGAAAAACCCATTGCTGCAACAAACCTTAATAATATTTTGGATTTTTTTATCTTTTTAAAAATTTAATTTTAAACATTTTAAGATCTTCCTTAAATTTTATGACATGTGACCATGTGATTTGTGTTTAGACTTATTATATATATATATATATATATGATATGGAAGTAGGAGTTTAAGGACTAATTTATAAATAATGTAAATTTAAGGGTTAAACTATAAATAATGTAAGTTTAGTCCTTAAATTATAGAACTTGTAAGTTCTAGAGAACATTTATGACTATGTATAATTGTTAAGGACTAAAGGGCATTTTGTCCTCTTTTGTAACAGATTTCACTTTAAGGTTAAGTCTTGGCTCCTCTATATAAAGGGCAAGGCTAACCTAATAAAAGGGTTGAACACTTTTTCAACTAAACTCCTTCGTACTTACACTTTCTCTCTCTAAAAACTCTCTAACTCTTTCTCTCTTTCTTATAACAATTTCCTAAGGCAAAATCTATACTCACCAAATTGGTGACTTCACTAGGGAAAGAACAAAAAACATCAGTGACTTTATTTGTTTGAATTTGATACAATCTTGTTGTATTTTTTTGTTCAAAATTAATACGATGAATCCAGAGAACAATCTTTCGCTTCGATTGCCGATGGAAACTTTGAAAGATGATTTATAGAGATACGAAAATAGGCCTGATAGATCATCTCTGATCCAAACTCAATCTGACATTGAGGTGCAAATGAACCAGCTTTTAGACAAGATAAATGCGTTAAATGAAAAGTATGAACGAAGAGAATATGAGATCCACTCAGCAAAGCTTAAATCCGAGGTTAGGCAAGAAACAGAAAAAACCGAGATGGGAGACCAATCTAATCGATCCTGTGATGATCGATGAGCTAAAACTGAGCATAAAAAAATGTGTTTCGTGTCTCCTAAAGAACGATATTCTTCTCGCGAGGAGAGAAAAGATAAGAAAAAGTATATAACATCTAGTGATGAGGAGGTAGAAAGCTCAGATTAGGGTTTTAAGAGATACAAGGGTTCTTCGAAAGAGGAATCAGACAAAGAGCAGTCGAGGAAGTATAAAAAGGAAAGAAAATCTAAAAGAGACAATGTTCCTCGTTCTACATGGTGCGAAGGAAACACTTTGAATCAGTATGCTGAGACTGATCGAAATTTATATGTTACAATGGGAACAAATAATCAGTTTGTTCAAGGTGTCGATTGGAGAAACTCTTTGTTGACAAGTGAAATTCGCTCTATAACGCTTTCGAAGCATTTTGACATTTCCAAAGTAGAGAAGTTCGTTGGGAAGCAAGATCTCGATGATCACATCAAACAATTCAAGAACTATATGATGATCTTTGAAGATGACGACCGGTTGGTGTGTCTTGTATATTTGCAGACTTTAAAGGGAACAACTTTAAAGTGGTATAATCGGATTCTGAAGGGGTCCATTTCAAACTTTAGGGATTTTTATACTGCTTTTCGAAGGTAGTTTGTGGGGAGTAAAGAAATGAGAGCAAATAGTGATACCATTATTCATTGCAAGCAGGCACCTGGAGAGAAGTTCAAGGATGATACGAAGAAATTCGTTTTGACTAAAGTTATTTGTACAATTGTGAAGATAATGTGGCGATGGAAGCTTTTTGCCAAGGATTATTGCCAGAGGATCTGGCCAATAAGACTACGAAGAGAAAAGCCTTAACTTTTGGAGCTTTGATGGCTCAAGTTGAGGACCAGATTAAAGTCGATGAGTCAACTAGAGTCCAAGAAGGACTGTTTAGCACTCCAAAGACTTTGAACCATGCGGCCAATAACCAAGGGCAACCTTCGAACTGAAATATTAATCAGCAGACCAGACAAAAGAATAACAATTTGCCTCCTCATAGTGGTGGATATTCAAATCATGCTCCATTTTACAACTATAGCAGGCCGAGGCCAAATCAATGGGTCAAACCAGAGTATTATGCTGATCTGACACAGAATGTAGCTGTGATTTTGGATAAGACCAAGAACTTCATAAATTTTGGAAAGCCAACTCCAATTAGTAGGCCAAGAGAGGAAAGGTACAATTTTTTTTGTAGATATCATGATGATATTGGGCATGATACTAATAAATGTATTTCTCTGGAGAAAGAGGCTTAAACTTTGATCGAAAATAGAAAGCTCCCAACTTATGTAAAATCGCAAGGGAGTGGTTCAAAAAATAATGTTGCATCCACTTCAAAGGCTGCACCAGCTGAGAATTTGATGATTTTAGATTCAAAGGTCGGACCATTTGATGGTTCGTCTGAGTATGTGGAGAAAGATCCAAACATATTGATTCTCACGGTAGTTGAAGAGCCGATCGAAAAGGGGCATGTACGAGAACTATGTAAATTCTTTGAGTCGTTAGCTATTCTCGGAGGCGATTTGATGACTAGAAATTCGGATAGTTCAAGGAAGAGACATGTTGTCAACTTGGCAACTCAAATTTAAGGGAAGATGTCTACGCATTTGTACGGAAAAATGTTATTCCCTTCATTTTGTTTGACGAAGATGATCTGCGAGGTACAGCAGGACCATATGAAGATGATGTGGTTATTGGAGCAGAGGTGGTTGGCGTCGAAATTTGATGTGTGCTTATTGACAATGACAGTTCTGCTAATGTCCTTTTTAAGTCCACCTATGATAGAATGACAAATCCACCTCAAATTTCTCAATCAGATTGGACTATTATAGGATTTACGGGTATAACAACTCTTGTTATTGGGGACTTTGAGGATGAAGTAAGTTTTGGAAAAGGACTTAATCGATGAAAGCCTTGATAACAATGAATTCACCTTGGAATAACAATGAATTCACCTCGGAATATAAAAGAAGTGCAAATTCTGACAGGAAGGTTAGCGGCACTTAATCGATTTATTTCTAGATTTTCTAACAAATGCTTTCCTTTCTTTCAAGTTTTACGAGGACCAAGAAGGTTTGAATGGATATCGGAATGTAAGACAGCTTTCACAAACATTAAAAAATTTTTATCATCACCAGAAACTTTGTTAAAGCCTCGAAATGGGGAGAAGCTCTTTTTGTATATTACGGTATCAGATTTTGCACTAAGTGCAGTGTTAATTAGTGAAGATTCAGGAGTTCCGAAGCCGGTGTACTACATTAGTAAAAGTTTAGTGGCACCAGAAAAGAGATATTCGAAGTTAGAAAAATTGGCATTAGCACTGGTGATTGTTGCTAGGAATATGCATCCATATTTTCAAGCTCATACGATTGAAGTCTGAACTTCATTCCTTTTGAAAAATGTTTTACAACGACCTGAAATTTCGGGGAGAATGACCAAGTGGTCAGTGGAGTTGGGGGACTATGATATTTTTGTTTACACCTCTAACAACAATAAAGGCACAAGCATTGGCAGATTTTTTGTCGAATTCCATTCGAGCAAATCAGATGTGGAAGAAGAAAATAATATGTACCAGCAAGTTGGAGGTGGGTTGTTCGAACATATGGATGATCTAGTGTTTCAGGCTGCAGTGTTGAGGTTCAGTTAATAGCTCCAAGTGGAGAGACGATGATTCAATCTATTAAATTTGGTTTTCATGCTTCAAACAATGAAGCTGAATACGAAGCTGCTTTGGAAGGTTTAAGGTTGACAAAAATTTGTGGAGGAACTTCAGTACGCTTGGAAACAGATTCTCAGTTGTTAGCAAATCAGGTATCTGGATTTTCCGAAACAAGAAAGGATCATTTGATTTTATATCTTTGAGAACTTCAGAATTTAATACTTATGTTTGAAAATGTTGTTGTGGAATATATTGGTCGAGGGAGTAACATGGTGGCTGATTCTTTAGCAAATATCGCTTACAAGGAAGAGTATCATTGGATTTTGATACAAGAAAACACTTCAATTGTTACTCAATCTAATCAGTGTGAATGCATAGAGGAATTATTTTCTACAGATAAGGTAATTCGATCAGATTGGTGAGCAGATATTCTAAGTTTTTTTACTCAAGGAATATTACCAGAAGATTCAACGTTGGCCAAAAAATTGAGAGGAAAAGCCTTCAGATACATAGTGTTAGATGGAATATTATATAAAAAAGGAATTGAGCAAGCCATTATTACGATGTTTAGGCAAGCAAGAATCACAAGAGGTTTAATCAGAATTGCACGATGGTGAAGGGTCAGCTCATTTCGGGTTTAAAGCTCTATCACGACGAGTTTTACTTGCAGGATTCTATTGGCCTACAATCATGAATGATGCTAAGAATTTAGTTCAAAGTTGTGATATTTGTCAGATATTTGCTAATGCTATTTACAGGCCAGCGGTGCCGCTTATGTCTATAACCGAGGCAATACCATTTGATAGATGGGGGATAGATCCGGTGAAAGAATGATTCGAAGAAGGAGTATTTTATGCTTGCCTTAAAGAAGGTTCTTCACTAATTAAAGGATAAAGTTTACTTTGAGATGAAGAGGCTCGGGGTGTTTTAGGACCTAGGACTTTGGAAGAGGAACGTTCTTCGATTATTGGAGAAGGAGAGAAAGCAAGAGTTTTGGTTGGATCGAAATTACTGTAGTAAATTGTTTTGGTGGTTGTTCCAATGTGAGCACTATTGATTACTCCTGAAGCTCTATATTCCTCCGCTCTTTGATTAATACAAAAGTAGTCGTACCATCCGGAGATTAAGTTGTTATCATGTTATGAAGATTTTGGATTTTTGGCTATGTTAGCCTTGGATCTTCTGGTTTTTGGGTTTTTTTCTCATAAACTGGATGAAGATTGATCGGAGAAGATGAGTTTTGATCAGAAAGTTTGGTTTTTTCTGGTGAAGATACTGGAAAAAATGAAGAACACGATGAAGGTAGCCAATCGCTTGAATTCTCTCTCAAATGATTTGTGTTATGAGAATGAAAGATGATGCTATTGATTGAATTTATAGAAACAAAAGAAGATATGTGAAGTTGAAGGGGCCCTGATGGTGATAGGGCTGAATACAAAGCGATGAGGAGATTAGGAGCTCGACATCTATCAGACTAGGCATCTAGTTATGGGTCTAGAAGCTATATAGTCATGATGGATTCGAACGGTAATATGAAACGGTTACATTTGTGTATTGTTTTGATAAAAGTCGATGATTATATTTTGAAGAAACTACTTCTATAATGATTCGAAGAACTCTAATTCTATAATGTTATGAGGAGAATTATTGTCTTTGAGGTTATATTAAATTTAAGTTGCTTCGAATTGGTATTTGTTTTTTACCCCGCTTCGAATGGTTGCTTCGAATGACTGCTTTGAATTTCTATCTTCCGATTGACATTGGTTTTTGGACTTCGAGTTTGTATTACAACAATTAATATGGTGTATGGAAGCATTCAAAGACATTTTAGTTCTCATTCATTTACTCACATGAAAAATAAGGGGGCTTCTGATATGGAAGTAGGAGTTTAAGGACTAATTTGTAAATAATATAAATTTAAGGGTTAAACTGTAAATAATGTAAGTTTAGTCCTTAAATTGTAGAACTTGTAAGTTCTAGAGAACATTTATGACTATGTATAATTGTTAAGGACTAAAGGGCAATTTGTCCTCTTTTGTAACAGATTTCACTTTAAGGCTAAGTCTTGGCTCCTTTATATAAAGGGCAATGCTAACCTAATAAAAGGGTTGAACACTTTTTCTACTAAGCTCATTCGTACTTACACTTTCTCTCTCTAAAAACTCGCTAACTCTTTCTCTCTCTAGAATTTTCTTATAACAATTTCCTAAGGCAAAAGCTATACTCACCAATATATATATATATATTGTAAATAATTTATATGTTTAAATATTTATATGTATATGCATGACTAAGGTTTATATTCTAGTAGGTGAATCATAAAATTAATTAATCGGCACAAGGGTAGGTTAATTAATGAATTGATGATCATAAAGTCTGGAAGGTTCAATTGATTAATTTGATTTCAAGTATTATCGGTTGAAAATCTAATGAAAATTAATAATTAAGTTTATTTTCATCAAAGTAGGTGGAATCAACCCAAATAAGGGTTCCATCATCATTTGATAAAGTAAAATATTAGATTAATGATGATTTTTTCAAAGTTCATAAATATGCGTTCGTATGTTTGTCTAAGGGTATATTGTTATATATATATATATATATATATATATATATATATATATATATATATATATATATCACGTTTAATTAAATGTTATATGTCATTTTGTGTATTTGTATTGCGTGTTAAATTTTCTACAATTGGTACTGTTGGTTATAATTTGATTCGGAATAAGCTCACTATGATGGACAGGTTAGATATCAATTTATTCCATAAAGATGTAGAGTTGTTCCTAAAATGACATGATTATGACGAACATCGATGATGCCTAAACTAGCTCCTCTTACTGAGAAAAGTACACATGAGGTACAAAAGGTTTAGGAAACTAATAAATGTTCAATCAAGTGTGTTTAACATTCATTCACTAAGGGATTTTAATTGTTTTATGTGGGATTTTCCCAACAAATATTACCACCGTCTTTGAATTACTCACGAAGGTTAAGAAAATATTTTTCAATAATGAACAAATAAATGCGGTATTTGATGAACGAGATTTCCATTAAAAAGTACAATATCAAATGAGCTATGAGAGAGCATATTCTTAGAATGTCTATAATTGTTAAAACGTTACGGGAAAATAAGGTAGACATCCTTAAGGATTGTGTGGTAGGATTTATTTTTTTAATCACTCCTTGTTAAGTTGAAGCATTTTCAGTCCACTTATAATTACATAAGAGAAAAATAGACAATCACTTAGCTGATTGCACACGCTGCGCAGGAGGAGGATATACAAAAAATATAGCCGACTAAGGTATGTGTGGTAAAATCTAATAAGGAGGAAAGTTAGAAGTGAATATTTGACGGCAATGGATCAGGGTCTGATCTAAATAGAAGAAGAAACAAATACCGAGGTTTGATGTTTATTCTACAAAGAGAATGGGCATATAAAAAATGATTACGAGAAAAGTCAAACTTACATGAATAAAAGGTAATCTCAAACCTTTTCTATGTTAAAAAACTAATCGAAACTTTATATAAGAATGAACCAAAATATAAATAATAAAATTGAAAATATTAATCAAATCATACAAAAATCTCGTTAAAACTAACAATCTTTTAAATCAACTACACCCATTATGGTAATGTGTTCATGGAAAACCTTAGATTATATTGCATTTGTAAGAGGATCTACTGTCACATAGTTTGTACAAATGTGCTCTATATTTATCTAATCCATCTGAACTCTCTATTTAAGAGATATGAACTTTATGTATATGTATTTGGACGTAAACAAGTTCATATTATTTTTAGACTAATGCACTGCACAATTATTATTACAATAAACATGTATGGGACCTTCCCTCTCTTGTAAACGCGTAAACCAGTGATAACATTTTGTAACTATTAATAAGATAAAAAGTGACTAAGGTGGGTATCTTGGATCTTGGGCTTGATGTGACTAGAGAATAAAGTGTAGAGAGAGAAAGTAAAAAGAGAATGTATTTAATCAAAATCCACCAACCCAGAAAAGGGGGGGGGTTTCCCTTATATAGTGGGTGAGATGGCTCCCACTTATTTCCTTTGTGGTCCTTCCACTTTTACAACTTGGTCCCTCACTTTTCAACCCTTGAAAATATTCTCTTATAACTAATAATAAATACAAAAATTGGATAAATACATTTATTCAACCCAACAATTAATATTTTTAATCTTGAGCTCGGTGATTTATTGCCTCATCAAGGGTGACATTAGAATGCCTGGGATGGTGCTTATTTAGGCTGATATGTGGGTTTGAATTTAAAGATCTCAGAAGTCAACCTATTAAACATAATTAGGGGTCTATCATGAGCTGGATCAACAAAGCTTGGCTACTATTCATCCTTGATTATTCTTTAGGCTAATATGTTCTTACTTATATACGATTGATAAATTCCATGTTTAGCCGATGTAGAATGTGGGACTTTGGTCGTCACCCTAACAAACTCTCATCTCAAACAAAGTACCACTTTAGCCTCCTCTCAGTTGATTCTTCATTTGTCCACTATAATCAGGTTATGTCAGAGTTTACCACCTGACCCATAGAGCAATACAACGGATCTTCATCTGCTCACCTCCTATTAGACCATATTGCCTTGTTCATTTAGTGCTATATACACTCTGAATACTCTTTGTATTTTATTTTTGAAAACTTCTCTCTCTCTCTCTCTCTCTCTCTCTCTCTCTCTCTCTCTCTCTCTCTCTCTCTCTCTCTCTCTCTCTCTCTCTCTCTCTCTCTCTCTCTCTCTCTCTCTCTCTCTCTCTCTCTCTCTCTCTCTCTCTATTTTCGTGTTTTTCACTCACAAACTAATGCCTCCAAATATATATAACCTTAGGAATATGAAAATCCTAGGTTATAAAGTGGGCCTAATATGGCATAGATCAATCTCCCCCTCCAGCCCGTCATGGGAAATATATAATCATGAGGTAATCACTTGAACCTCATCCTGATGAGCTTACTGCAAAGCTCAACCTTACTTCCGCGAACAACTTTAGTCTACATATCTGCACTATTCTTGTTGGTGTAGAATTTCTTCAATTTTATTTCTTCTGTTTCGATCATATCTTGTAACCAATAATATCTCACATCAATATTCTTGGTGTGTGCGTGATATACAAGATTCTTGATTAAATACATAACACTATGATTATCACAAAATACCATATACTCTTCTTGCTTGAACCCTAACTCTTGAAGGAATCGCTTAAGCCTAAGCATTTATTTTCTTACTTCTACTACTACAATATATTCTGTCTCAGTTGTTGATAATGTTACATATTTTGTAGTTTAGATTGCCATGAAATGGCTCCCCCTAAAAATGTGAACACATAACTTGAGGTAAATTTATGGTTATCAAGAACATCAGTCATGTCAGCATCCGTATGTCCTTCAAGTATAGATTTTCCACCTCCATAACACAAACTTAAAGTAGAGGTACCTCGTAAGTATATAAAAATATACTTCATTGCTTCCCAATGATCCTTACCCTGATTTGATAAATACCTACTCACTGAACCAAAATCATATGCAATATGTGGTTTCGTACATATCATAACATACATCAAAGAACCAACAGCAAAAAAATAATGAATAAATGACATACCTTATTTCTCTTTCTCTATTATAGGACACATTTTTGCCCTTAACTTTAAGTGTGTAGCTAATGATGTATTAACTAGCTTGGAATTTTTCATATTAAACCGTTCAAGTACACGTTCAATACGTTCCTCCTGTGATAACTATAAATTTCCAATCTATCACAAGTAATCTTCATGGTTAAGATTTGATTCGCTAGACCCAAATCTCTCATGTTAAATGATTTTTCTAAGTCTTTCTTCAAACTGATAATCATCTCAACATCTTGCCCAACTATTAACATTTTATTCTACATATAAAAGAAGTATGATGAACTTACCTTAAGGGAACTCTCTAAAATAGACACAATGATCGGTATGAGTTTGTTTGTAACCATTATTTGTCATAAACGAGCCAAATTTCCGATAGTATTGCCTTGGTGCTTGTTTAAGCCCATAAAGACTGTTTTTCAGCTTACAAACAAAATTTTCTTTCCCTTTCTATTCAAAGACTTTAGGTTGCTCCATGTAGATTTCTTCATGAAAGTCACCATGTAAAAATACTGTTTTTATATCAAGTTATTCCAACTCAATATTTAGACTTGCAGTTAAACCCAACACAATTATGATAGAAGTCATCTTGACAACATGAGAAAATATCTCATCAAAATCAATGCCCTTATAGGGCTGTATCCTTTTACCACAAGTCTAACTTTATGCTTGTCAATTTTTTCACCATCTCTTTTATTCTTGAAAACCCATCTATTATTCAAGAATTTCTTTCCATTATGAGTTTCCATTAGATCATACGTTTCATTCTTATTCAAGGAATTCATCTCATCCTGCATAACCTCAAACCAAATATTTTTCTCCTCATGAGATAACACTTCTTGATAATTCTCTGGCTCGCCATCTTCAGTGACTATAATGAACTCTGAGCTTGGATAATTTGTTGAATATTTTCTCTCTCTAGTTGACCTTTGAACCTATATATCTTCCACATAAGGGATAAGTTGCTCCATCTTCTTATGAACTTCTTTATCAAGTATGGTTTCATCAGAATCATCGACATCAATATGATCTTATAAATCACCACTAGATGGAATATCCTCGATATCATTAGGAACCACCTCGTCATTATCATTTTCTGTCTAATTTACATAAGGAAGCATAGAAGAAGGAACATCATTAGTAGTATTCAAAGATATATAAAAAATAGAAGTTAACCGTGTACTCAAACATTCCGCACTATTCTTTTGCTAAAAGAATACCACATCTCTACTTCTCACTACTTTCTTCTTCTCAAGATCATAGAGTATGAAGCCATACTCTTCATCACTATATAAAAAAAAACAATGATTAGTTTTTTAATCAAGTTTAGATCTCTATTCTTTTGGAATATGCATGTATGCCTTGCATCTAAAAAACTCTGAAATATGAATATGTAGGATCCTTTCCTTTCCATACTCTCTCGGGAATATCAAAATCAAGAGTTTTTGGTGATCTATAAATCAAGTACACATCACAATTAATGGTTTTAGCCCAAAATGTCTTAAAAGTTTATACATTTCTTGCATACATCTCACCTTCTCTACAATGCTACGGTTCATTCTCTCTATAACTCCATTGTGTTGTGATGTACCTGGTGTTGTCCTTTCATGTCTAATATCATAACGTGAATTATAAATTTTGAATTCATTCAAAATATACTCACCGCCATTATTAGATCGAAGACATTTCAACTTTCTACATGTCTCCATTTCTACCATGACATAAAATTTCTGAAAAATCTGAATATTTGGCCTTTTGTTTGTAACATGTACACCCAAGTTTTTCGAGTAGCGTCATCAATAAATGTAACAAAATACTTGTTACCTCTAATAGACTCCCCTTTCATTGGACCATAAACATCAGAGTATATAAACTCCAAATTTTATTGTTTTCTAGTGGACTTTTTAGAAAACAAAGCTCTATGTTGTTTACTTGCCAAACAATTGTCACATTGGTCAATAATAATAAATTTATCAATAGGAATAAGTAACTTACTTGCCAAGATTTTCATCTTCTTGTCACTCATTTGATACCACAAATTAGAAGAATTATTTTCCTCAACTACATTCAGCTCACCATTACATATACCCAAATATGTCTTATACAAAGAGAAACACAAATCACCTCAAGCAACTACAATTGAACCTTTAGACAACTTCCATTTACCATCACCAAAAGTGTGACGGAAACCTTCTTGATCAAGGATATTTGTAGACAACAAATTCAGACGTAGATCAGGAATATGGCACACATATTTTAGTGTAAGTATGTATCCAACGTAAGTATTCACACGAATATCACCCAACCCAACAATACTAGCTGAGCTCTGATTTCCCATATGTACACTACCAAAATCACCATTTTTTTGTTAAAAAATAATTCTTTATTAAGAACACAATGATTTGAAGCACATGTATCTACAAGCCAATCTGAATTTGAACCACCTACATGATAACACTCACTAATAACACAAATCAATGATGCATCATCATTACTAGTAGAAGCAAAAGTTACAATATTTTTATTATCACCTTCATTTTGTGAATCTAAATTGTTAC
Organism: Limnanthes douglasii subsp. nivea; assembly: GCA_036936605.1. Classification (NCBI taxonomy): domain Eukaryota; kingdom Viridiplantae; phylum Streptophyta; class Magnoliopsida; order Brassicales; family Limnanthaceae; genus Limnanthes; species Limnanthes douglasii. Next base: position 35,206,294 of record JAUPFV010000001.1, read on the forward strand.
ATTTTTTCTTTATTCATTGATAACATTTATTCTGTATATAACCACGCTTGCCACAATAGTTGCATGTCCTAACCTCTTTCCTATCTCCTGAATTGGATCTTCCATTTGAGTTTATCACAAAATTTAGAACGTATACTACGGATGACAATTTTTTTCAAACCCGCGGGTACCCGACCTGAGCCGACCCGATGGGATGGGTTATGGGTTTAATAAATTTCTCACGGGTATCCAACCGGAACCCGACTCACTGGATAATACCCGACGGGTACCCGCTAAATTAATATTATATAAAATAAATAAATTATTTAATATTATTTATCAAACTTTAAAATAAAATTACTAATATTAGTTTTTGTATTATGTAATATCAAAATGAATTTATTATTTGTTAATATATACAATATATTTTGAAAAATATTATTTTACATTTAAATATTAAATTTGATTTTTCAATTTTTTATTTAAAAATATTTTGTTCTTTTTTTCTGTAAAACTAATATAATTATCATATTTTGAAAAATATCATTCTAAATTTTCTAATCAAATAAAATATTATTCTATTTTTAAACAAAATATTTGCTACTTATCATTGATTAGAGTATATTTTGAAAAATATCATTCGACATTTAAATATTGAATTTGATTTTTCAATTTTTCCTTTTAAAATATTTTGATTTTTCTGTCTAATAATAATATTATTAATTAAATTCAAAAATATTTACTAACATATACCAAAACCGTATATTAATTATTAATGGATTATTGGATACCATATATTTTGAAAATCCCATTTCTATATATAAGTATTAAATTTGATGTTTTTTTAAATATGTTTTTTTTTATTTTCTAGAATTAGTATCATAGCTTCAATGGGTACCCGCGGATGGGTACGGGTTAGGGCATGGGTTGGAAAACATATTGCTACCCGATGGATACGGGTTAGGGCATGAGTTGAAAAAACATAGACGTGATGGGTACGGGTTTAGTTATACCCGCACTCATCCCGACCCATTATCATCCCTAACGTATACTCTTGTCTCTTCCCCTATTCTAAACAACAGGAGCTTGTGAATTCACAACTCTCATCTTTTTTTTTTCTAACATGATCAAATAAAAAAAAGGTCAAGCTATATATACCAAATTCTGGTTTAAATATACCCAATTTTTAGTTTACCCAAAGGTGATCTAAGTATACCAATTGTTTCCAAAAATATCCTTTTCTAGGTATACAAGTCATTTTTTTACTAACTTCCATCCAACACATTTTTCCTTCAACTTTCTCTCACTTCTCTCTAAACTCTCTAAACTCTCTTCTCTCACAACACTCCCACTTCTCTCTAAGATTTTCCGGTGAACCACCACTACTCCTCCTCCTCCATCATGGCCACCACTACCACCAACTACGTAAGTCTCTTAATTTAATTTTGCATTTTAATTTACTTAGATCTATGTTAGATTTTAGGATTAATGTTCGATTAAGGTATGAATTTAGGATTTAGGTATGAATTTAGGGTAGATTTTAGGGTAGAATTAGGTAGAATTTAGGGTTTAGGGGCCATTTTCTAGCCTGGTTGTCGGCTGGAAAATGGCCGGCCGACAGCGCCGGTGGTGCGTCTAAGGCAGCACCATCGGTGCGAAGGGATATGCCACTCGGTACAGCCCCTGTGTACCGAGCGGCACAACCCTTGTGTACCGAGCGGCACAGCCGCCGGTGCCACTTGGTACGGGATGCTATGCACCTATGGTGCACAGCCGAAACTTAAAAAAAATAAGAAAATAAAATTTTAAAATAAATTTTAAATTTTTTAAAAAAATGAAATTTGTATGGAAGTTCTTTCAATTGGAAGTTCGATTTCGAATTGTAGTTTTGTTTTTTTAATTTTGCGGATTATATCACATGTTATTAATTTCGTTAATTTTTTTGTATTATTGTAGGTCTGATGTCGTTGAGGAGCGACGTCTTCCTCGCTCTAGGGCGTATCCCCCAAGATCACGGGCGCCACACTCGGGGAAGAATCTGAAGACGGTACGGGTCGTCGAAGATAAGAAGGTCCGCGATGCTAAGCGCGGACGAGATTCATTAGAGGACCCTGAGAATATTCGTCTTAGGGAGGAGGAGGAGAGGATAAGATCTGATCGGTCTTTACGCCGAATCAACCATGGCAAGAGGAAAGAAAAAGTCTTAGAGAAAGTAGTGGATGATAGTAGAGGTGGAGGCTCCTCACGACGCGAGACGTTGCATGTACACCGATCACCACATCCCGCTACTAGTGATCCACCATCTCCCGATCCCAGTGCTCTATCCCTTGCGTATACTACTACATATCCAACACATGTTAGTGAGAGGGTGGGTGCTACTAGGGAACCTGAGCAGGACACCATCGATGAGGAGCATATCGATGCGATACGCACATAGGAGCAGCGGAAGACGTTTACAATTCTGAAATACAACAAGATACCTCTATTTCCTGACTACAAGGAGCACGAGGCATATCACGTCTTCATCGGACAGGTAAGTACCAAATTATTAAACGTCTAGTCAAAGGTTTTACTTTTATTTATGTTTGACTTAGTTTTTTATTTACAGGGTCGCACTTTGTTAGGCATACATGCACATTATAATGTGCTTCGTATGTGGGACCTCAGTGCTCAGCCAGAGGTGCAGCGACACTTGGCGCGGACTCCTTTCGGTCCTCTCATATCTCACTTACCTCAGTACTTCACGCACTGAGTACTTGATGATGTATTCGTTGAGCGTTGGCATCAGGAGACCAACACTTTCCATTTCTTGTTTGGGGAAATGACGATTACCCTCGATGATTTCAGCTGCATTACAGGTCTCCCTATAGTTGGCCGGACTTTGGATGTAGTCACGGCTCCACGTGATGAGGCATACAGCTACTACGCTAGTATGTTAGGGTTGACAGTGGATGAGGTTTGTGCTGAGATGCAGTCGACTAGAGGTGTTGGCTTCAAGATTAAGTGGCTGTGGGAGACTTTCACTAGGGGTCGCTACATCGAGCAGACTGATGCAGAGACTATCCGTCAGGTATCACGAGCATACATGATGTTCTTATTTGGTTGCAGTATTTTTGCGGATACTAGTCAGAAAAGCGTCAAGGCTGACTATCTGTACGGGTTGGCGAATTTGGATTCTGGTTTGTGGGACATAGTATGGGGTACGAGTGCATTAGCATTCGTGTTCCGTGGTTTGGGTGATGCTTCGAAAGCATCGAAGCATAACCTGTTTAGTTGTTCGTACTCTCCTTTCAGATCAGAAGGAGAAAGATGTAAGTTTTTAAATTTTAGTAGTACTTAACATATTCATACTAAGTTATATTTTTTTAAACGCTCTAAGTGTTTTACTTTATTTGGAACAGGTTATTTTTTATCCATACGAGGATATCAGAGTCCAGTTCCCCGTGCAGGAGATCCACACCACCGTTTATCCTTTGCGGATGATGAGCACGGTCGAGGGTTACATGTCTGATCGGGTTATGCGCCAGTTTGGACGGGTTCAGGATGAACCTGAACTCCCACTTGTACACCGACCGGGTTACAAGAAAGGATATTTAGCGAGATACATATGGCGAGCGAGAGCATGGCTAGACAAATGTCTACGTCTAGACAAATGTCTACGTCTAGAAAAATATCTACGTCTAGACAAATGTCTACGTCTAGACAAATGCCTCAATCTCATACTCGTGAGGAGGTAGCCACTAGGTACAGGTGTATAACTATTGGACCAATGTTCTTGGTGTTTAACGAGCCCTCAGAAGTTAGGAATGAGGCATTCGAATCGTTTGGTTTAATGATCACAGACTATTTGTCTTTAGAAATGGCAGAATATGTTCATTCTCAAATTGCCATAAAGGAGGAAACAATGCGTATTCTCAGCGACAATGGAGGCTACGATTTTGACTAATTATCTGTTCAATCTCAAGATATGTACCCATGTTTAACGATGTTATTGTTGCTTATATGTAACGTTTTATATTAAGTTATGAAATGATTAGTTTCTTATCGTTACAAGTTGGAAAATGTCATGAATTACGGTCAAACAACTATAGTACAAAATGCTATGATATGGTAAACAAGGTTCCAAACAACATAAATCCAACCAAAAGACATAAAGCAACAAAAATCCATAAATCCAATCGAAACAACATAAATCCGACCAAAATACATAAATCAACTAAACAAATTCATCAAGATTAGTTATTTCTGGGAATGAACAAACTGGCTTTCTCCCTTTGAGCTCCGTGTATGTTTTGCAGCGACCAACTATTGGTAGCTCCCAATATGTAGCCTCTTCACTCTTCGATTTCTGCCACGTAGGATGCATGCGTGCGCAAGGGCATATGATGACGTGGGGGAAATAGAAGAAGAAGCAACGAGATATGAAACCTTTATTCAAGGGTAACATGATGAAACCCTAATCTAAGGGTAACAAAGATTGAAATTTTCATAGATAAAAAATATATTATTCCAAAAACTTAAAATAACTTAAGGCATGTGAGGCTTTATATAAGAGCTTCACAAAACCCTAAATTAGAATACAAGGAAATAAAATAAATATTCTAAAATAAAATAAAATAAAATAAGATCAAATCTTAATATAATTAGATTTGATTTAAATACATAAGATATTTGAATAAAATAAAATTAAATTAAAAATGCTTTTGTTTGGAATTTCTGGGCTACATCATCCTCTTCTCGTTGACAAGAATTCATCCTCGAATTCACAACACCATTACCATCAAGAACCTAAATTATTTATTTTATTTTATTCAATCGTTACATTGGGAATTATAAATGTTGACCTTATCGGAATAAGATAAATTCTTATCGAGTGTTCCTTATTCGAAGTCACATTGAAGTCATCCGGTTGATGAAAAAAATAATTTCGAAAACCTTTTCATAGCCTGAAGACAACATCCCCATGTCCAGTTGATGAAAAAATATGGTTTTGAAAACTTTTTCATAGCATGAGACAGCATCTCGATAAGAAAGTTTTACCTTGATCCGACGATTGGTAGTCAATTTAAACTCCTTTAGTAACCGGTCAATACGATCGTCATTGAAACGGTTGGTATGTCCCTTAATACTCAAACGATCCTCCCGATCTTCATGACCATGTGTGTTGTTCTCTTCTTTAAACCTTGAATCATAATAGTGAGGCTTAAGAAACATGCTTCCCCATAGCAGGAACTGAGGCTCTGATACCAAACTGATGACACGGTGGAAATAGAAGAAGAAGCAACAATATATGAAACCCTTATTCAAGGGTAACATGATGAAACCCTAATCTAAGGGTAACAAAGATTGAAATTTTCAGAGATATAAAATAAAATTAAAAAGGCTTTTGTTTGGACTTTCTGGGCTACATCAACATAGGGGCTTGATTGATAGCTGTTTAATAACACTTGAATTAGAACCAAAGAATGAGTAATACAATCGTAAGTAATAAGAAAACCATAAATCGAATGACTTACATTGATGAAGTGATTAGTATCAACGAATCCAAACCCAATTTCAAGTCGTTGAGCCATAATGGGGGCTCTACCGCGCAGAGGTAAAAAAGTTTGACTACAGTTGTGAGACCCCACGAGTGACACAAAATGAACAATGCATTCGAACTTGGTTGCAATCGCAATGCCCATTTCCGGTATTGTCATCCAATATTTGGGGGATGCTGGTGTGTCGTAGTAGTTTATACTTTATGAAACCTTCAGGTACTCCTCTTTACCGTTATATATTTTGTTGTATGTATCATAGTTGTCCATTAGTTCATCGTATATTGCCTTCCGAACAACTCGCCAACCTTCTTTATGACCGTACAACCCAAAGGAAACTGCTCTATATCCACAGGGACCATCTTCCTTAACATCATTTATACCCGATATAAAAGGATTGAAGTGAGTCGGAAACCAATGCAAAAAACCATTCGGGTCGTATATAAGTTCTTTGACTCCACCAATGGATGATTGTACGATGTTTCCAGCAAGCGAGGCAATGGAAGAACTGCGAGTACGAGGTACTTTAGGCACATCTGCCCGAATCGTATTTGCACTAGCAACTGCTTTACCCTTTTTAAATTTTGGTGGTTTTAAAGAGTTCATCACTGAGTCAAGACTAGCCTTATCAGCATCATCCATATGTTCCCATTGGAATTTGTCCCGTTTAGTGGATGATGTATCGAAAACTAATTTTCTTTTCATTTGCGGACGGCCTCAGTGTTTCTACTTCTCCAATGTCTCCAGCAATGAGGATGTTTCAGGATAAACAATTTCAAAACATTTCTTGTATATGTGTTTTATACGGCTTTCGTATTTTGTCTCCATAACATCGATTACAAGCTTTTGCAGATCATCTTTGAGAATCTTTATGGTCGTACAAAATGAACGAGATATTATTTCTAACCTTGTCCAGTGGGTGTGAAACACTTCTAACGATGCAGCTTGTCCGTTTTTACGCCACTTGCGGACCTGGTGATAGCAAGCTATACCATGGGTAGATTTTATAGTGCATAATACAGACATCATTATGTTTAACATCCGACCCATCTTCGATAGCGATCATCTTGCTATTTTTGGCCTTCTCTACTTCGTCAAAAAATAGTTCTAACGCCATGTGGGAAACCTTGCCTCGAATTTCATCAAAACGTTTTTCGACGAACTTATGCAGCGCTATGTAACGACTCATCTCGAACGACGACCTAATGGCAACGTGTTGGATTTCGACTAGCGAATGAGCCCTCCCCCAAAATAACTCAAAGTTTAATTTGCTTGTACGTAGGTAACGCTTTAGGTTAGAATGAGCACTCTCGACACGGTTAGTCGTGCAATGTCCCAAATGCAAGTTTTTGTCCATGTATTTATCGAGCCACGATTTTTCAGTGTATTCAATTGCAAGAGGATAGTCTTTGTACTCCAATATCATGTCTCGTCGGGCGTGATCGAATTCAATCTCTGATGCTACATACGCAATCTTTTTTCAAGCAGAAACAAATTTCACATGATCACTTTTCTCGGGGAAATATTTTCTTGTTTGCCCCTAAACATTCTGTGCTATGTGCCATCGGCATAACATATGCGTTGTCTCTGGGAATTCCACTTCTATGGCGTTCATCAGCGCTAAATCTCTGTGAGTCAGGATGACATGAGGTTCTTCAATTCCGTGAATGGAAATTAACGACTTCAAACACTCTAACACCCATTTGAAGTTGTTTAACTTCTCAGCGTCCATGTAGGCAAATGCCGCACAATAATTCGATCCAGTACACGTCACACCCACTATATGAAACAATGGCATACCATATCGTATGACTTTATACGTACTATCCATGATCAAAACTGTTGGAAATGTCCGCAAAAGGTCAACACTGGCTGGATGGGCAAAAAACATATCTGTAATGACTTGTCCATCGTCTTCACCAGATTTATGCCATTCATAATAATTATGTGACTTAAGCTCCCCCAACAAGAACTGGAGTTGTGACCTACCCGCCTTCTTTAAAACCCTGTTTTTCTGTCGTGCAGTGTAGATGGTGCGGATAAAAGAAACATTATCTTCGTTTAGCTTCTTAACACCATTCAGTATATCTCCGGGGTTAGTACCAATGTAGGCCGCTCGTTCAACATATTCCATATCTTCATCATTCAAACGGCCAGCAAAAGAATGACTGTCTAGCTGTTTTGAACTCTCGTGGTTATGAATACCACATTTCATTTCTAACTTCCATTGATTTGGTTCCACCATTAACCCAAGAAGCTGAAATGGGCAGTCAATCTTTTTCGTTCCTGTAGACTTCCGTTTACGGTCTTTTTCGGCTACTCTTGGAGTATATTTTCCCGATCTCTCACACTGGAAATACATCCTATGACTTTTTCTACTGTTTACTTTGTCGCGCCGACTTATGTTGATAACCATACCATGGAGTTTTCATGTCTTCGTAACCCATTTAATAAACGCGTCGTGTGTATAGAACTCGGTAGTGAAGAACAAATGACTGTAGTCAGTAGCGAAAGCTTCTTCAGTCCCATAGACGACATCCGACCCCTGTTATACAACAACAAATCACAATAAGCAATCATGTATAATTAAAAAGGAAAAAACCTTGATTTTTTTGAAAAATATTGCGCGAACCAATGGTTAAGGGGCCTAGAACCGGTGAGTCTAGGCCTCAGAACCGGCTGTAAACGAACAGGTGCGCCACCGGTTCTGTGGCCTTGAACCGGTGGTGACAGGGCCTTAGAACCGAGCGGACTGAACCCCGTATACCACTGGTTCAAGGCCACAGAGCCGGTGGTACTGAGGCCTAAGTACCGACCGGACTGAGGCCTCAGCACCATCGGTTCCTGGCCATGGAACCGGTGGTGCGTAGGTCACACACGGCCGGTTCTAAGGCCCAGAACCGGTCGTGCGTGACCTACGCACCGTCGGTTCCATGACCCGGAACCGATGGTGCGTCGTCATACCGGGCCAAATTTTACCTTTTCCGGCGACATTTCATCATCTCTTTCTCCGGCGACATCAACTCCTCCACGCTAATTCCTAGTTTTTGGTGAGTCATGATCGATTTAGAATGAGGTTGAATGTTCTTGATTGTATTTTGAAGTTTGAACTTGGTTTTTAAGATTTTCAGAAAACTAGAGTATTTGGATGATAAATTCACTAAAGAAGAGTTGTTGTTTGGGTATAGATAGCGAAATAGATTATTTTGTGAATTGGGTATAGATAGCGAAATAGGTTATTTGGTGAATTGTGTATACTTAGGATGCACTTAGTAGTTTTTTTTATTTAATAGTAATTTCGAGATTAATTAAAACATCGAGGGTAATTTGGTCAAAAAAAAATCAAACCAAAATCAAACCGGAATTTGGTATATATATAGACATGGCCATAAAAATAATAATAATAAGACTATTTCCTCTCATATGTTTCACAAAACTAATAGAAAGAAAAGGCAAACTCTTCTGGTTTTCAACCAAACTACTGCAAATCTCTTCTGATTTGTAGATTGAAAATTTTACAAGGATAAATCTTAAATACCAAAATTCCATACATGGTTAGCCATAACATCGTTAGAAATTTCATACTGTTATTTTATTATTATTTATCTTCTTTTAGAACATGGGTTTTTCTTGTTTCAGGTGAAAACCTTGATCTTTAGCTGGATGAAATCTATCGGAAAATAAGAAGTAAGAACAACTGATTTGGAATATGTTATATCTCACACTAGATGCTATATACAAGAAGTAAGAACATCCCATTTTCTTTCTCATGAACCATGGATTTTGGATCATAAAAGATTTATGGTTACTACTTACTGTGGTACACCTAAGAATACACTTGTAATAGGATTCAATATCATCGCTAGCATAGCAAGGTTGGCATCAAACTCGGCAGCTATCTTTTTGCACCCTATAGCATCCACGAGTCTCATGATCAATCATAAAAAACTAATACTGTTTTTAGCCAAATAATTAGAAACAACAATACATGAAATTTTAAAGACACCAAAACAGCAGTTTCTTCTTGAACTGGTATATGGCATTTCATCAAGCATTTGATTCAAGTAAGGTACCAACCAATACAAATAATCTTATTTACAAAACCCCAACAATGAAATCACTCAACACTCGATTATATAAAACTCCTGAAAATTACATTACAAGAAACAACTGTTAAGAATCACCGAAACCCCAATCCTTTAAACCCATTTCTTTGGGCACAAACCTTCAATTTTCTCTTCTGGGTATTCGGCATAAACATTGAATTCGAATCGGAAGAAGACGAAGAAGAAGTAATTATGGAATTGAGATCGAGGAGGAATAGATTGGTGATATCAGCAAGAGGCGTCCTCGTGGATGATTTTCTTGTGTTAACTCTTTTCTTGAAAGAAACTCCATTTCCGGTCAAGATGTTCTCTTTGTTGGATTTCATCGTTGGAGAATCTGATAAAGTTTGGTGCTTTGATTGAATGGAAGATATATTCCACAATAGGCTGCTGTTCTCATTTCTTATAACAATGGCTGTTGGATTTGGAGAGATGTACTAATACAGCTTTGCGTTTTCAAATTTGAAGTTTTAATTTGAAGAGGTGTGAGTTTTTTGGTCGAGTTGAAAGAGTACTGCTGTTTGACTTCTTTCATTAAAATTTTACTATAAAAGAATTGGGAGGGAAAAGATTTTCATTTTGGGTTTGTGTTTTTCGGTTCAAATACTCAAATTTTATGATGAGAGGGCGCGCGGCGCTACTAATGCTTTTAGTCAAACCAAATTAAGTTTTAAATGTGTTTTTACTTTATTCATTTTTTGCTGTATTTAATTAGATAAAAAAACCAATTTACAAATATATATATATATATCTATTCTTCTTTAACTTTTAAACTTATAAACTAAAAAAAATTATATAGTTTCCTTAAAATTTCAATTTGAATCATATATTCTCTACATTCTTGTATTTTAAACTATATATTATAAAAACTTATACCATTTTTAAAGACTTTACCATATTTGTAATTCCTGACCAATACTACTAATCTTAATCTCTGTGCCACAGCCATTAAGGTGTGCGGGAATTGCTAAAAAAATGACCAAAATTACTCCGCGAAGTCGCTTATAATTTTTTTTAAAAACTATTCCGTGAAGTTTTTTTGTTTGGCGATTTTACCCTTACGAAATCGTATAAATAATCAAATTTACTCCGCGAAGTTATCATAATTTCAAAAAAAAATCAAATTGTCTAACTTTGCTCTACCTTCTCTCTAAAAAATTATAACTAAAAATTAAAACTAACCTAAACTAAATTAAATTAAAAAAGACCTAAACCTAAAATTTAAATCTAACTTAAATTAAATTAACCTAAACTAACTTAACCTAACCTAACTTAAAGTAAAACAAAACTAAAGTAAAAGAAAACAAGAGTAAAAGAAAATTCACCTAGCCTATTCTCTCTCTACCCAGCACCTCTCCCATATCTGAAACCTACCCCTAAACCGGTCACTCTTCCACACCCACCGGCACCCATCTAAACCGAAATCGTCACCGGAGAGTCTAGTCGGAGTAACAGGAAGGAACCGGCGAGCAAAATCTCCGATTCGGAATCGAAAAATTATTGTAAGTTCATTTCGTTGTTGTTAGATAGGTTAGTTATGTTTAGTTAGGTTTAGTTAGGCTAGATCTGTAGAAAATGTGGTTTTTTGGGCTGTTCGTACGCCAATGCAGAAGCTTAAAGCTTCTGTCATGGCGCAACTGTTCTTCGCCACACAGGGGCGAAGAACAGGATCCATAAGCCATCGAGTGGCGTATGGTTGGTTCCATACGCCAGCTCGATCGCGTGGGTACCTGACTGTACGCATCTTGATGGCGTATAGCCAGGATCCCACGCCTTCGATCTGACGTATGGAACCAACCCTACGCCACATGCGATGGCGTAGGGACCCTGTCACGCGCCATCAGTGTGGCGTTTGTATCAGGTTCTGCGCCACAGTGATGGTGTTGTGATGTTACGGTCACTGGAATGGCTCGGGACCGGTTTCATATTGTTTGTTGGTGTCGATCATATGTGTTTAGGCTATTTTTGTTACAAAAACGGATATCCAAGTGAGGTTTAGTATTTTCAAGCACGCCTTCACATTTATGTTTCTATTTACAGGTTATGGAGTTAGGTATGGAATTTCGTGTGGACGAAGACCATCGGTTGCTTCAGGCTGTGAAGTTTGTTAAGCAAACAATGTCCGATGATACGACCGATGCTTTTTTCGATCGAGTGGTTTGTAGGATGTTTTATGATTATGGACGCTTGGAGTATCCAAATTCGCCGCCACGTAGTCGTGAAGAAGTCAAAAGCAGGTACAATCATGCGAAAGCTGAACCACTTCAGCTTTTGTCCAACTTGCCTTACAAAGTTCAACAAATAGCACTTGTTGATTGGAACCTGTTTAGGACAGATTACGTTACCAGACATATGTTGGATTTTATCGAAAGTAAGGTTAATGAGATAGACGATGACATTGCGAACTTCGGACATATTCCCGAGAACAGCATGTACGGTTTCGAGTAAGAAATTATATTTTCACTATGTAATGTTGTTAATCTCACCTTGTTGTGAGATCGTTTTATTTATATTTTGTATCAAACGTATCATTTTGGGTTTCGGATTGTATGATACCGTTTTCTATATTTTGGTGCTCTCGTTGATGTTTCGGTTCATGTATGATACTTTTTCCTTTTTGTTTGATATTATAAAAAAAGTATTTCCCGCCTCAAAACATATGGAGTGATGGTTTCCCGCCTCAAAAAGTTTTAGGCAGGAACAAAAACACTATTTCCCGCTAATTATTTTAGAATTGAACCACAGACTTCGAGTCTATAAATACTAGACTCTGACTACGAAACTAAACATTTAAGTTATAACAATGGGTGATTCAGGCTGGAACATGCACGAAGATGCAAGCCTCCTAAGCGCATTTGACTTCGTCAAAGGTACGATGCAAGAGGAGATTCCTGGTTTCATCGATGCAGTATTGTGCAGAATGTTCTTCAACCACGGTAGGGAGGCATCATGTCCAGGATGCTTAATGCCCCAACCACGCGGACGCGAAGAAGTGGTCGAGAGGCTAGCTTATCTTAAGCCAATGACTATACAGATTGAGTCACTGGCTTACGAAACCCGTTTACATGTCCAAAAAGTATTCAACATGGGATCCCAAGGTACAATTACGCAGGAGATTGTGTCACATGCGACGCAACAAAGGGAGCAAGAAATGGCCAACGCAATTGCCAGCGCCGTTGAAACGTATTCAACTCCCGAAGGAAGTACTGATGAAGACGTTTTTGGAATGAACTACCCGACTCCATAAAATTAAGTGTGAAATGCTAACTCAGGGTTAGCTTATCTATCATTTGTTTTAAGTTATTTTCTTATGTATTTCTAATTATGTAATGCTTTGATTAGAGTGTAATATTTTAATGCAATCGACATATTAAGAAGTTTAAGTGTTATTGTTTTTAAGATAAACATCCAAACAAAAAACATCCAAAGTTTACATTCATTACAAAGTTTAAGTGGTGAAATGATGAAATGATTATTGTAGTCCGAAACAAGTGAAATTTCACATTGTGTAACATCCTGCAACACATAAGAAGTAGTTAAACCAATTGAACCGGCATTCAAGAATAGTTAACTGGATTTCGCCATTAGTGTGGCACCGGACAACGTGAGTTCGCCACATTTGTGGAGAAATACAGGGTGCCCACGCCATCAGTTGGCGTGAGGATTCCAAAGGGCGCCACACGCATGGCGTACGACCCACCAACCACGCCAATGCATGGCGACGAACAGAAAAAACGGGTTTTCTCCAAAATATCTAATTTTCGTAGAAATAAGAGGTGATTAAGCAATGTAAATCCTCGGCGTCCATAGTGCTCCGGATGGGAAGTGGTTCCGAATCTCCTCCGGCCATGTTTTGAAGGTTTGGAGGTTTTTAACAAAAATGGGTTAATAGGTTGTTGATTTTGGAGGTTTTAGGTAGTTTGGAGAAGATGATTATGGTGGATGTTTGAAATTGTGTTTGCAACTTCATGGAGTAGTTAGAAGTGCTCAATGGCGTGGGTTGTAATTAATTAGACTTCAAAGGGTTTTTTGGGTTTTTTGCCTAGTGACAAATTTGTAAATATTGAAAAATAGAAACAAGCGACTTCACGGAGTAGTCTTTGTCGTTTTTTTAGCAATTCCCTTAAGGTGCATGATTTTGAGATCGGATGGATTATGGTATATTTATTAAAATATCATCGGAAAATAAACAAGTCAGCATTTCGATTGAGTCTAAAACTAAAATGATTTATCCAACGACATTAATTTTTTAAATTATATTTTTATTATTTATTTTTTAAAAATTAAGAAAAATAAAAATATAATTTTTTTTAAATATATATGTTTGTAGATACTTTTTAAACAAATAATTTTTTTAAAATTGAAAATTTTGAATATATTTTTACTGCAAACACTTTTTTTATATAAAAAATGACCTATTGTATTTAAAGGACTTAATTGAGAGATTTACAATAAAATTAGTTTTAAGGAAATAAAACCAAAACACGAAATTAGGGTTACAAGATTTGGTAAAGTACCAAATCAAACCTAAAAAAACCATAGAAGCAAAATTCAGAATTCAAAACCAAAGGCGTAACTTTCTCTCCTTTCTCTGTTCTACCTCTGCATCTCCAAGCTTCAACTCCATCGACATTCTCCAAGCTTCTAAATCTACTTTCAACGCTCCTCTTGTTCAACAGCTTCTGATCAGTCCTATAGGCTTTTCCTTCATCAGATACCACCTCCCATTTTGATTCCCTAACCATTCTTCAACCGAATCTTCTCCTAAACCTACAAAAGAAAAGACTGAAGCAAGCTCTCTGATTTATTAAGATATGTAACCTAAGCCTATTTTTTCAAGAAAAAGAATTACATTCAAATCAGGAGGAATGTTGAAAGGATTAGAAAAAGGTTTATTAATGTATCTGAGAGTCCATCTGGCCAGCCAATCGGCTGCCTGATTATGAACTCAAGAGATGTATTTAATAACCATAGAAGAAGCAAAAGCCATTCGAAAAATCTTGATGACAGGGCTGAGATACCAATGGGTAATGCCGGCAGCAAGGAAATTAACCAGAATCTGACAATCAGATTCAATGTCTACATGAAGCCCTTGGTTTTGCTTACAGATAAGCAAACCATCAAGAAGGGCCCGAGTTTCAGCTAAGAGATGAGACATTTTCCCGTATGTGTTGCCAAAACACTGCAAAACCTCGCCTAAATGATTCCTGAAGATACCAGCTCCACTAGCCTTAGCATTTCTCAAGACAGATGCATCAATGTTAAGCTTAATCCGGACTTCAATTGGATGTTTCCAGGTATTATAATAAGGCTTAGAACTGGAAATAGGGCATCCCATAAGCAGACTAGCATTTTTAGTGTTAGGCCAATGTTTATTCGATAAAACAGAAGCATTTAAAGATAATATGATTCGATCAATATAGTTTATCGTAGAGTTAAAATTGCAAGAAACTCCCTTAAACTTAGAGTTGTTACGATTATACCAAATTCTCCAGCATATAATCGCAGGCATGAGATGAGTGATGTGAGATTTTCTTCTGTCAAAATCATGCCACATTTTAATTATGTGAGTAAGAATCACGCATCTCTTGATTTTGATCTTTAAATTATACTGTAATGATTCCAAATTTACTAAGCTTGAGTGCAGTTGACAAACACACGATTAATGTCTTCACTGTTTCTGCAAAACTGACATTTAGAAACCAATTGTAAGTGTCTTTTATGAAGAACAGAATCTATAGGAATGTAGTTCATTATAATTTTCCAGAGAATGAATGAAAACTTCCTGGGAATGATGTGACTCCAATTTTTTTTGAAAAGCCTAGAGTAATTTGACTTGTGTCTGATGGTATTCCATGTTTTCTTGTTGTTGAAGGTTGTATCATTTGAGCATTTCCAAAGCATTATATCTTGCTTGGAACTATCAACTTTAAGCTTCTGAATTTTACTCAATATTTCAGGAGAAAGGATAGGAATCATTGAAGCGGTATCCCAGCTTCCATTCTTCCAAAAGGAGTTCACTTTTGCTTCCAGGTAATTTGCTTCAGTTTGAGTATCATAGATAGGCTTATAGTCATGCCAGTTCTCTCTCCAATTGTCCATTTCTCCATTTCCCAAAACCCATCTGATATGATTTTCTGCTTCATTATTAATGTTAACCAATCTTCTCCAAGTATGAGACACAGACCTGTTAAAATTTGTATACAAAGGATGAGTGTTTTTAAAGTAAGTACAATGCATCATCTTGGCCCAAATTGTTTCATTTTTCCTGAAAGTGAACCACAACTTTAAAGAATAGGTATACTGAATATCAGTAATACTTATGATATTAAGACCACCCTCTTAAAAGGGCTTACAGATCGACTTCTAATTAGCCCAATGAATGGTAGGCTCATTTAATCTAGATCTCCAGAGAAACTTGTTAAGAATTTTCTCTATCTTGTTGATAATACTTTTAGGCAGCATACTATTTTGTAACCAGTAATTAGGATATGACATAAGAATATTAGTGATTAACACTAATCTGCCACCAAAAGATAAATACTTAGAATCCCAATCAGTTAGCTTATCATTAATTTTGTCAACGATTTTAATGAAATTGCATGCCTTATTGCTGTTATTCAAAATGATGCCAAGGTAGCTTGTGGGCAGGTTCTCCGATTTATAACCAGTTTGAGACTCCAAGCTGGCTATCCTATTTTGATGAAGAGAAGATGAAGTTATCAGTTTTGTCTTCTGCTTATTTATCATTTGTCCCAAAACAAGTTGATATTTATCAAGAAAAACACTCAAATTGTTAATAAAATCATGTAAACTATTTGTAAATATAAGAATGTCGTCTGCAAAAGCCAGACAAGGCATTAACATCTGAGATCTAGTATTTTAAATCATCTTTTTATTATTTTCAAATAGTCTATACATTCCCCTTAACAAAACCTCTTCACCTATGATAAACAGGCTAGGAGACAGGGGATCACCCTGTCTCAAACCTCTTCTAGTTCTGAAATAACCAAAGGAGCCACCATTTAATAGAATAGATATGCTGACATTTCTTGTTAATCTGTTAATAAGACTTATAAAATCATGTGAGAAACCAAAACTGGATAGAACTTTATAAATAAATAAAAGACATTTTATCAAACGCTTTCGACATATCAAACTGGGTCAGGATGTTTCCAGTTTTCGGCTTCCTTTTAATGCCATAGATCATTTATTTGGCCACAAGAATGTTGTCATGAATACAACGCCCTCTAACAAAGGCCCCCTGACAACTAGAAATGATCTTAGGAAGCAGAATGGCCAGCCTAGAGTTTATAAGCTTAGCAAATATTCTATTCATCATTATACATAAACCTATAGGTCTGTACTCATTCCAAAGAGTGGGATTCTTGGTCTTAGGAATCAAACACAGACCAGTGGCAAACATTCCTTTTGGCATGTAATTTCCATTAATAAAAGCATTAAAGGAGATACAAAGATCTCGCTTAATAATCTTCCAACAAAACCTGTAAAAATGAAGATTAAAACCATCGATGTCAGCTGCGCTATCAACCTTCATGGTAGATATCACATTCCAGATTTCCTCCTCAGTAGTTAGCTTCAACAAGGCAGTATTATCCTCATCAGTTATCAAAGAAGGGATGACATTAAGGATTAATGTTAGATTAAGGTATGAATTTAGGATTTAGGTATGAATTTAGGGTAGCTTTTAGGGTAGAATTAGGTAGAATTTATGGTGTAGGGGCCATTTTCCAGCCTGGTTGTCGGCTGGAAAATGGTCGGCCGGCAGCGCCGGTGGTGCGCCTAGGGCAGCACCATCGGTGCGAAGGGCTATGCCGCTCGGTACAGCCCCTGTGTACCGAGCGGCACAACCCTTGTGTACCGAGCGGCACAGTCGCCTGTGCCACTTGGTACGGGCTGCTATGCACCTATGGTGCACAGCCGAAACTTTAAAAAAATTAAGAAAATTAATTTTAAAAGTTGAAATTTGTAAGGAAGTTCGATTTCGAATTGTAGTTTGTTTTTTTAATTTTGCGGATTATATCATATGTTATTAATTTCGTTAATTTTTTTGTATTATTGTAGGTCCGATGCCATTGAGGAGCGACGTCTTCCTCGCTCTAGGGCGTATCCCCCGGGATCACGGGCGCCACACCCGAGGAAGAATCTGAAGATGGTACGGGTCGTCGAAGATAAGAAGGTCCGCGATGCTAAGCGCGGACGAGATTCATCAGAGTACCCTGAGATTATTTGTCTTAGAGAGGAGGAGGAGAGGATAAGATCTGATCAGTCTTTACGCCGAATCAACCATGGTAAGAGGAAAGAAAAAGTCGTAGAGAAAGTAGTGGATGATAGTAGAGGTGGAGGCTCCTCACGACGCGAGACGTCGCATGTACACCGATCACCACCTCCCGCTACTAGTGATCCACCACCTCCCACTTCGGACGGGTTCAGGATGAACCCGAACTCCCACTTGTACACCGACCAGGTTACAAGAAAGGATATTTAGCGAGGTACACATGGCGAGAGAGCGCATGGCTCTGATACCAAACTGATGACGCGGTGGAAATAGAAGAAGAAGAAACAATATATGAAACCCTTATTCAAATGTAACATGATGAAACCCTAATCTAAGGGTAACAAAGATTGAAATTTTCATAGATATAAAATAAAATTAAAAAGGCTTTTGTTTGGACTTTCTGGGCTACATCAGCATATGGGCTAGATTGATAGCTGTTTAATAACACTTGAATTAGAACCAAACAATGAGTAATACAATTGTAAGTAATAAGAAAACCATAAATCGAATGACTTACATTGACGAAGTGATTAGTATCAACGAATCCAAACCCAAGTTCAAGTATTTGGGCCATAATGGGGGCTCTACCGCGCAAAGGTAAAAAAGTTTGACTACAGTTGTGAGACCCCACGAGTGACACAAAATGAACAATGCATTCGAACTTGGTTGCAATCGTAATGCCCATTTCCGGCATTGTCATCCAATATTTGGGGGATGCTGGTGTGTCGTAGTAGTTTATACTTTATGCAACCTTCAGGTACTCATCTTTACCGTTATATATTTTGTTGTATGTATCATAGTTGTCCATTAGTTCATCGTATATTGCCTTCCGAACACCTCGCCACCCTTCTTCATGACCGTACAACCCAAACAAAACTGCTCTATATCCACAGGGACCATCTGCCTTAACATCATTTATACCCGATATAAAAGGATTGAAGTGAGTCGGAAACCAACGCAAAAAACCGTTCGGGTCGTACATAAGTTCTTTGACTCCACCAATGGATGATTGTACGATGTTTCTAGCAAGCGAGGCAATGGAAGAACTGCGAGTATGAGGTACTTTAGGGACATATGCCCGAATCGTATTTGCACTAGCAACCGCTTTACCCTTTTTAAATTTTGGTGGTTTTAAAGAGTTCATCACTGAGTCAAGACTAGCCTTATCAGCATCATCCATATGTTCCCATTGGCATTTGTCCCGTTTAGTGGATGATGTATCGACAACTAGTTTTCTTTTCACTTGCGGACGGCCTCGGTGTTTCTGCTTCTCCAATGGCTCCATCAATAAGGATGTTTCAGGATAAACAATTTCAAAACATTTCTTGTATATGTGTTTTATACGGCTTTTGTATTTTGTCTCCATAACATCGATTACTAGCTTTTGCAGATCATCTTTGAGAATCTCCATGGTCGTACGGAATGAACGAGATATTATTTTTAACCTTGTCTAGTGGGTGTGAGACGCTTCTAACGATGCAGCTTGTCCGTTTTTACGCCACTTGCGGACCTGGTGATAGCAAACTATACCATGGGTAGATTTTATAGCGCATATACAGACGTCATTGTGTTTAACATCCGACCCATCTTCGATAGCGATCATCTTGCTATTTTTGGCCTTCTCTACTTCGTCAAAAAATATTTCTAACGCCATGTGGGAAACCTTGCCTCGAATTTCATCAAAACGTTTGTCGACGAACTTATGCAGCGCTATGTAACGACTCATCTCGAACGACGACCTAATGGAAACATGTTGGATTTCGACTAGCGAATGAACCCTCCCCCAAAATAACTCAAAGTTTAATTTGCTTTTACGTAGGTAACGCTTTAGGTTTGAATGAGCACTCTCGACGCGGTTAGTCGTTCAATGTCCCAAATGCAAGTTATTGTTCGTCTTCCAAACAACAAATTTGTCCATGTATTTATCGAGCCACTATTTTTCAGTGTATTCAATTGCAAGAGGATAGTCTTTGTACTCCAATATCATGTCTCGTCGGGCGTGATCGAATTCAATCTCTGATGCTACATACGCAATCTTCTTTCAAGCAGAAACAAATTTCACATGATCACTTTTCTCGGGGAAATATTTTCTTGTTTGCCCCTAAACATTCTGTGCTATGTGCTATCGGCATAACATATGCGTTGTCTCTGGGAATTCCACTTCTATGGCGTTCATCAGCGCTAAATCTCTGTGAGTCAGGATGACATGAGGTTCTTCAATTCCGTGAATGGAAATTAACGACTTCAAACACTCTAACACCCATTTGAAGTTGTTTAACTTCTCAGCGTCCATGTAGGCAAATGCCGCACAATAATTCGATCCAGTACACGTCACACCCACTATATGAAACAATGGCATACCATATCGTATGACTTTATACGTACTATCCATGATCAAAACTGTTGGAAATGTCCGCAAAAGGTCAACACTGGCTGGATGGGCAAAAAACATATCTGTAATGACTTGTCCATCGTCTTCACCAGATTTATGCCATTCATAATAATTATGTGACTTAAGCTCCCCCAACAAGAACTGGAGTTGTGACCTACCCGCCTTCTTTAAAACCCTGTTTTTCTGTCGTGCAGTGTAGATGGTGCGGATAAAAGAAACATTATCTTCGTTTAGCTTCTTAACACCATTCAGTATATCTCCGGGGTTAGTACCAATGTAGGCCGCTCGTTCAACATATTCCATATCTTCATCATTCAAACGGCCAGCAAAAGAATGACTGTCTAGCTGTTTTGAACTCTCGTGGTTATGAATACCACATTTCATTTCTAACTTCCATTGATTTGGTTCCACCATTAACCCAAGAAGCTGAAATGGGCAGTCAATCTTTTTCGTTCCTGTAGACTTCCGTTTACGGTCTTTTTCGGCTACTCTTGGAGTATATTTTCCCGATCTCTCACACTGGAAATACATCCTATGACTTTTTCTACTGTTTACTTTGTCGCGCCGACTTATGTTGATAACCATACCATGGAGTTTTCATGTCTTCGTAACCCATTTAATAAACGCGTCGTGTGTATAGAACTCGGTAGTGAAGAACAAATGACTGTAGTCAGTAGCGAAAGCTTCTTCAGTCCCATAGACGACATCCGACCCCTGTTATACAACAACAAATCACAATAAGCAATCATGTATAATTAAAAAGGAAAAAACCTTGATTTTTTTGAAAAATATTGCGCGAACCAATGGTTAAGGGGCCTAGAACCGGTGAGTCTAGGCCTCAGAACCGGCTGTAAACGAACAGGTGCGCCACCGGTTCTGTGGCCTTGAACCGGTGGTGACAGGGCCTTAGAACCGAGCGGACTGAACCCCGTATACCACTGGTTCAAGGCCACAGAGCCGGTGGTACTGAGGCCTAAGTACCGACCGGACTGAGGCCTCAGCACCATCGGTTCCTGGCCATGGAACCGGTGGTGCGTAGGTCACACACGGCCGGTTCTAAGGCCCAGAACCGGTCGTGCGTGACCTACGCACCGTCGGTTCCATGACCCGGAACCGATGGTGCGTCGTCATACCGGGCCAAATTTTACCTTTTCCGGCGACATTTCATCATCTCTTTCTCCGGCGACATCAACTCCTCCACGCTAATTCCTAGTTTTTGGTGAGTCATGATCGATTTAGAATGAGGTTGAATGTTCTTGATTGTATTTTGAAGTTTGAACTTGGTTTTTAAGATTTTCAGAAAACTAGAGTATTTGGATGATAAATTCACTAAAGAAGAGTTGTTGTTTGGGTATAGATAGCGAAATAGATTATTTTGTGAATTGGGTATAGATAGCGAAATAGGTTATTTGGTGAATTGTGTATACTTAGGATGCACTTAGTAGTTTTTTTTATTTAATAGTAATTTCGAGATTAATTAAAACATCGAGGGTAATTTGGTCAAAAAAAAATCAAACCAAAATCAAACCGGAATTTGGTATATATATAGACATGGCCATAAAAATAATAATAATAAGACTATTTCCTCTCATATGTTTCACAAAACTAATAGAAAGAAAAGGCAAACTCTTCTGGTTTTCAACCAAACTACTGCAAATCTCTTCTGATTTGTAGATTGAAAATTTTACAAGGATAAATCTTAAATACCAAAATTCCATACATGGTTAGCCATAACATCGTTAGAAATTTCATACTGTTATTTTATTATTATTTATCTTCTTTTAGAACATGGGTTTTTCTTGTTTCAGGTGAAAACCTTGATCTTTAGCTGGATGAAATCTATCGGAAAATAAGAAGTAAGAACAACTGATTTGGAATATGTTATATCTCACACTAGATGCTATATACAAGAAGTAAGAACATCCCATTTTCTTTCTCATGAACCATGGATTTTGGATCATAAAAGATTTATGGTTACTACTTACTGTGGTACACCTAAGAATACACTTGTAATAGGATTCAATATCATCGCTAGCATAGCAAGGTTGGCATCAAACTCGGCAGCTATCTTTTTGCACCCTATAGCATCCACGAGTCTCATGATCAATCATAAAAAACTAATACTGTTTTTAGCCAAATAATTAGAAACAACAATACATGAAATTTTAAAGACACCAAAACAGCAGTTTCTTCTTGAACTGGTATATGGCATTTCATCAAGCATTTGATTCAAGTAAGGTACCAACCAATACAAATAATCTTATTTACAAAACCCCAACAATGAAATCACTCAACACTCGATTATATAAAACTCCTGAAAATTACATTACAAGAAACAACTGTTAAGAATCACCGAAACCCCAATCCTTTAAACCCATTTCTTTGGGCACAAACCTTCAATTTTCTCTTCTGGGTATTCGGCATAAACATTGAATTCGAATCGGAAGAAGACGAAGAAGAAGTAATTATGGAATTGAGATCGAGGAGGAATAGATTGGTGATATCAGCAAGAGGCGTCCTCGTGGATGATTTTCTTGTGTTAACTCTTTTCTTGAAAGAAACTCCATTTCCGGTCAAGATGTTCTCTTTGTTGGATTTCATCGTTGGAGAATCTGATAAAGTTTGGTGCTTTGATTGAATGGAAGATATATTCCACAATAGGCTGCTGTTCTCATTTCTTATAACAATGGCTGTTGGATTTGGAGAGATGTACTAATACAGCTTTGCGTTTTCAAATTTGAAGTTTTAATTTGAAGAGGTGTGAGTTTTTTGGTCGAGTTGAAAGAGTACTGCTGTTTGACTTCTTTCATTAAAATTTTACTATAAAAGAATTGGGAGGGAAAAGATTTTCATTTTGGGTTTGTGTTTTTCGGTTCAAATACTCAAATTTTATGATGAGAGGGCGCGCGGCGCTACTAATGCTTTTAGTCAAACCAAATTAAGTTTTAAATGTGTTTTTACTTTATTCATTTTTTGCTGTATTTAATTAGATAAAAAAACCAATTTACAAATATATATATATATATCTATTCTTCTTTAACTTTTAAACTTATAAACTAAAAAAAATTATATAGTTTCCTTAAAATTTCAATTTGAATCATATATTCTCTACATTCTTGTATTTTAAACTATATATTATAAAAACTTATACCATTTTTAAAGACTTTACCATATTTGTAATTCCTGACCAATACTACTAATCTTAATCTCTGTGCCACAGCCATTAAGGTGTGCGGGAATTGCTAAAAAAATGACCAAAATTACTCCGCGAAGTCGCTTATAATTTTTTTTAAAAACTATTCCGTGAAGTTTTTTTGTTTGGCGATTTTACCCTTACGAAATCGTATAAATAATCAAATTTACTCCGCGAAGTTATCATAATTTCAAAAAAAAATCAAATTGTCTAACTTTGCTCTACCTTCTCTCTAAAAAATTATAACTAAAAATTAAAACTAACCTAAACTAAATTAAATTAAAAAAGACCTAAACCTAAAATTTAAATCTAACTTAAATTAAATTAACCTAAACTAACTTAACCTAACCTAACTTAAAGTAAAACAAAACTAAAGTAAAAGAAAACAAGAGTAAAAGAAAATTCACCTAGCCTATTCTCTCTCTACCCAGCACCTCTCCCATATCTGAAACCTACCCCTAAACCGGTCACTCTTCCACACCCACCGGCACCCATCTAAACCGAAATCGTCACCGGAGAGTCTAGTCGGAGTAACAGGAAGGAACCGGCGAGCAAAATCTCCGATTCGGAATCGAAAAATTATTGTAAGTTCATTTCGTTGTTGTTAGATAGGTTAGTTATGTTTAGTTAGGTTTAGTTAGGCTAGATCTGTAGAAAATGTGGTTTTTTGGGCTGTTCGTACGCCAATGCAGAAGCTTAAAGCTTCTGTCATGGCGCAACTGTTCTTCGCCACACAGGGGCGAAGAACAGGATCCATAAGCCATCGAGTGGCGTATGGTTGGTTCCATACGCCAGCTCAATCGCGTGGGTACCTGATTGTACGCATCTTGATGGCGTATAGCCAGGATCCCACGCCTTCGATCTGACGTATGGAACCAACCCTACGCCACATGCGATGGCGTAGGGACCCTGTCACGCGCCACCAGTGTGGCGTTTGTATCAGGTTCTGCGCCACAGTGATGGTGTTGTGATGTTACGGTCACTGGAATGGCCCGGGACCGGTTTCATATTGTTTGTTGGTGTCGATCATATGTGTTTAGGCTATTTTTGTTACAAAAACGGATATCCAAGTGAGGTTTAGTATTTTCAAGCACGCCTTCACATTTATGTTTCTATTTACAGGTTATGGAGTTAGGTATGGAATTTCGTGTGGACGAAGACCATCGGTTGCTTCAGGCTGTGAAGTTTGTTAAGCAAACAATGTCCGATGATACGACCGATGCTTTTTTCGATCGAGTGGTTTGTAGGATGTTTTATGATTATGGACGCTTGGAGTATCCAAATTCGCCGCCACGTAGTCGTGAAGAAGTCAAAAGCAGGTACAATCATGCGAAAGCTGAACCACTTCAGCTTTTGTCCAACTTGCCTTACAAAGTTCAACAAATAGCACTTGTTGATTGGAACCTGTTTAGGACAGATTACGTTACCAGACATATGTTGGATTTTATCGAAAGTAAGGTTAATGAGATAGACGATGACATTGCGAACTTCGGACATATTCCCGAGAACAGCATGTACGGTTTCGAGTAAGAAATTATATTTTCACTATGTAATGTTGTTAATCTCACCTTGTTGTGAGATCGTTTTATTTATATTTTGTATCAAACGTATCATTTTGGGTTTCGGATTGTATGATACCGTTTTCTATATTTTGGTGCTCTCGTTGATGTTTCGGTTCATGTATGATACTTTTTCCTTTTTGTTTGATATTATAAAAAAAGTATTTCCCGCCTCAAAACATATGGAGTGATGGTTTCCCGCCTCAAAAAGTTTTAGGCAGGAACAAAAACACTATTTCCCGCTAATTATTTTAGAATTGAACCACAGACTTCGAGTCTATAAATACTAGACTCTGACTACGAAACTAAACATTTAAGTTATAACAATGGGTGATTCAGGCTGGAACATGCACGAAGATGCAAGCCTCCTAAGCGCATTTGACTTCGTCAAAGGTACGATGCAAGAGGAGATTCCTGGTTTCATCGATGCAGTATTGTGCAGAATGTTCTTCAACCACGGTAGGGAGGCATCATGTCCAGGATGCTTAATGCCCCAACCACGCGGACGCGAAGAAGTGGTCGAGAGGCTAGCTTATCTTAAGCCAATGACTATACAGATTGAGTCACTGGCTTACGAAACCCGTTTACATGTCCAAAAAGTATTCAACATGGGATCCCAAGGTACAATTACGCAGGAGATTGTGTCACATGCGACGCAACAAAGGGAGCAAGAAATGGCCAACGCAATTGCCAGCGCCGTTGAAACGTATTCAACTCCCGAAGGAAGTACTGATGAAGACGTTTTTGGAATGAACTACCCGACTCCATAAAATTAAGTGTGAAATGCTAACTCAGGGTTAGCTTATCTATCATTTGTTTTAAGTTATTTTCTTATGTATTTCTAATTATGTAATGCTTTGATTAGAGTGTAATATTTTAATGCAATCGACATATTAAGAAGTTTAAGTGTTATTGTTTTTAAGATAAACATCCAAACAAAAAACATCCAAAGTTTACATTCATTACAAAGTTTAAGTGGTGAAATGATGAAATGATTATTGTAGTCCGAAACAAGTGAAATTTCACATTGTGTAACATCCTGCAACACATAAGAAGTAGTTAAACCAATTGAACCGGCATTCAAGAATAGTTAACTGGATTTCGCCATTAGTGTGGCACCGGACAACGTGAGTTCGCCACATTTGTGGAGAAATACAGGGTGCCCACGCCATCAGTTGGCGTGAGGATTCCAAAGGGCGCCACACGCATGGCGTACGACCCACCAACCACGCCAATGCATGGCGACGAACAGAAAAAACGGGTTTTCTCCAAAATATCTAATTTTCGTAGAAATAAGAGGTGATTAAGCAATGTAAATCCTCGGCGTCCATAGTGCTCCGGATGGGAAGTGGTTCCGAATCTCCTCCGGCCATGTTTTGAAGGTTTGGAGGTTTTTAACAAAAATGGGTTAATAGGTTGTTGATTTTGGAGGTTTTAGGTAGTTTGGAGAAGATGATTATGGTGGATGTTTGAAATTGTGTTTGCAACTTCATGGAGTAGTTAGAAGTGCTCAATGGCGTGGGTTGTAATTAATTAGACTTCAAAGGGTTTTTTGGGTTTTTTGCCTAGTGACAAATTTGTAAATATTGAAAAATAGAAACAAGCGACTTCACGGAGTAGTCTTTGTCGTTTTTTTAGCAATTCCCTTAAGGTGCATGATTTTGAGATCGGATGGATTATGGTATATTTATTAAAATATCATCGGAAAATAAACAAGTCAGCATTTCGATTGAGTCTAAAACTAAAATGATTTATCCAACGACATTAATTTTTTAAATTATATTTTTATTATTTATTTTTTAAAAATTAAGAAAAATAAAAATATAATTTTTTTTAAATATATATGTTTGTAGATACTTTTTAAACAAATAATTTTTTTAAAATTGAAAATTTTGAATATATTTTTACTGCAAACACTTTTTTTATATAAAAAATGACCTATTGTATTTAAAGGACTTAATTGAGAGATTTACAATAAAATTAGTTTTAAGGAAATAAAACCAAAACACGAAATTAGGGTTACAAGATTTGGTAAAGTACCAAATCAAACCTAAAAAAACCATAGAAGCAAAATTCAGAATTCAAAACCAAAGGCGTAACTTTCTCTCCTTTCTCTGTTCTACCTCTGCATCTCCAAGCTTCAACTCCATCGACATTCTCCAAGCTTCTAAATCTACTTTCAACGCTCCTCTTGTTCAACAGCTTCTGATCAGTCCTATAGGCTTTTCCTTCATCAGATACCACCTCCCATTTTGATTCCCTAACCATTCTTCAACCGAATCTTCTCCTAAACCTACAAAAGAAAAGACTGAAGCAAGCTCTCTGATTTATTAAGATATGTAACCTAAGCCTATTTTTTCAAGAAAAAGAATTACATTCAAATCAGGAGGAATGTTGAAAGGATTAGAAAAAGGTTTATTAATGTATCTGAGAGTCCATCTGGCCAGCCAATCGGCTGCCTGATTATGAACTCAAGAGATGTATTTAATAACCATAGAAGAAGCAAAAGCCATTCGAAAAATCTTGATGACAGGGCTGAGATACCAATGGGTAATGCCGGCAGCAAGGAAATTAACCAGAATCTGACAATCAGATTCAATGTCTACATGAAGCCCTTGGTTTTGCTTACAGATAAGCAAACCATCAAGAAGGGCCCGAGTTTCAGCTAAGAGATGAGACATTTTCCCGTATGTGTTGCCAAAACACTGCAAAACCTCGCCTAAATGATTCCTGAAGATACCAGCTCCACTAGCCTTAGCATTTCTCAAGACAGATGCATCAATGTTAAGCTTAATCCGGACTTCAATTGGATGTTTCCAGGTATTATAATAAGGCTTAGAACTGGAAATAGGGCATCCCATAAGCAGACTAGCATTTTTAGTGTTAGGCCAATGTTTATTCGATAAAACAGAAGCATTTAAAGATAATATGATTCGATCAATATAGTTTATCGTAGAGTTAAAATTGCAAGAAACTCCCTTAAACTTAGAGTTGTTACGATTATACCAAATTCTCCAGCATATAATCGCAGGCATGAGATGAGTGATGTGAGATTTTCTTCTGTCAAAATCATGCCACATTTTAATTATGTGAGTAAGAATCACGCATCTCTTGATTTTGATCTTTAAATTATACTGTAATGATTCCAAATTTACTAAGCTTGAGTGCAGTTGACAAACACACGATTAATGTCTTCACTGTTTCTGCAAAACTGACATTTAGAAACCAATTGTAAGTGTCTTTTATGAAGAACAGAATCTATAGGAATGTAGTTCATTATAATTTTCCAGAGAATGAATGAAAACTTCCTGGGAATGATGTGACTCCAATTTTTTTTGAAAAGCCTAGAGTAATTTGACTTGTGTCTGATGGTATTCCATGTTTTCTTGTTGTTGAAGGTTGTATCATTTGAGCATTTCCAAAGCATTATATCTTGCTTGGAACTATCAACTTTAAGCTTCTGAATTTTACTCAATATTTCAGGAGAAAGGATAGGAATCATTGAAGCGGTATCCCAGCTTCCATTCTTCCAAAAGGAGTTCACTTTTGCTTCCAGGTAATTTGCTTCAGTTTGAGTATCATAGATAGGCTTATAGTCATGCCAGTTCTCTCTCCAATTGTCCATTTCTCCATTTCCCAAAACCCATCTGATATGATTTTCTGCTTCATTATTAATGTTAACCAATCTTCTCCAAGTATGAGACACAGACCTGTTAAAATTTGTATACAAAGGATGAGTGTTTTTAAAGTAAGTACAATGCATCATCTTGGCCCAAATTGTTTCATTTTTCCTGAAAGTGAACCACAACTTTAAAGAATAGGTATACTGAATATCAGTAATACTTATGATATTAAGACCACCCTCTTAAAAGGGCTTACAGATCGACTTCCAATTAGCCCAATGAATAGTAGGCTCATTTAATCTAGATCTTCAGAGAAACTTGTTAAGAATTTTCTCTATCTTGTTGATAATACTTTTAGGCAGCATACTATTTTGTAACCAGTAATTAGGATATGACATAAGAATATTAGTGATTAACAGTAATCTGCCACCAAAAGATAAATACTTAGAATCCCAATCAGTTAGCTTATCATTAATTTTGTCAACGATTTTAATGAAATTGCATGCCTTATTACTGTTATTCAAAATGATGCCAAGGTAGCTTGTGGGCAGGTTCTCCGATTTATAACCAGTTTGAGACTCCAAGCTGGCTATCCTATTTTGATGAAGAGAAGATGAAGTTATCAGTTTTGTCTTCTGCTTATTTATCATTTGTCCTAAAACAAGTTGATATTTATCAAGAAAAACACTCAAATTGTTAATAAAATCATGTAAACTATTTGTAAATATAAGAATGTCGTCTGCAAAAGCCAGACAAGGCATTAACATCTGAGATCTAGTATTTTAAATCATCTTTTTATTATTTTCAAATAGTCTATACATTCCCCTTAACAAAACCTCTTCACCTATGATAAACAGGCTAGGAGACAGGGGATCACCCTGTCTCAAACCTCTTCTAGTTCTGAAATAACCAAAGGAGCCACCATTTAATAGAATAGATATGCTGACATTTCTTGTTAATCTGTTAATAAGACTCATAAAATCATGTGAGAAACCAAAACTGGATAGAACTTTATAAATAAATAAAAGACATTTTATCAAACGCTTTCGACATATCAAACTGGGTCAGGATGTTGCCAGTTTTCGGCTTCCTTTTAATGCCATAGATCATTTATTTGGCCACAAGAATGTTGTCATGAATACAACGCCCTCTAACGAAGGCCCCCTGACAACTAGAAATGATCTTAGGAAGCAGAATGGCCAGCCTAGAGTTTATAAGCTTAGCAAATATTCTATTCATCATTATACATAAACCTATAGGTCTGTACTCATTCCAAAGAGTGGGATTCTTGGTCTTAGGAATCAAACACAGACCAGTGGCAAACATTCCTTTTGGCATGTAATTTCCATTAATAAAAGCATTAAAGGAGATACAAAGATCTCGCTTAATAATCTTCCAACAAAACCTGTAAAAATGAAGATTAAAACCATCGATGTCAGCTGCGCTATCAACCTTCATGGTAGATATCACATTCCAGATTTCCTCCTCAGTAGTTAGCTTCAACAAGGCAGTATTATCCTCATCAGTTATCAAAGAAGGGATGACATTAAGGATTAATGTTAGATTAATGTATGAATTTAGGATTTAGGTATGAATTTAGGGTAGATTTTAGGGTAGAATTAGGTAGAATTTATGGTGTAGGGGCCATTTTCCAGCCTGGTTGTCGGCTGGAAAATGGTCGGCCGGCAGCGCCGGTGGTGCGCCTAGGGCAGCACCATCGGTGCGAAGGGCTATGCCGCTCGGTACAGCCCCTGTGTACCGAGCGGCACAACCCTTGTGTACCGAGCGGCACAGTCGCCTGTGCCACTTGGTACGGGCTGCTATGCACCTATGGTGCACAGCCGAAACTTTAAAAAAATTAAGAAAATTAATTTTAAAAGTTGAAATTTGTAAGGAAGTTCGATTTCGAATTGTAGTTTGTTTTTTTAATTTTGCGGATTATATCATATGTTATTAATTTCGTTAATTTTTTTGTATTATTGTAGGTCCGATGCCATTGAGGAGCGACGTCTTCCTCGCTCTAGGGCGTATCCCTCGGGATCACGGGCGCCACACCCGAGGAAGAATCTGAAGATGGTACGGGTCGTCGAAGATAAGAAGGTCCGCGATGCTAAGCGCGGACGAGATTCATCAGAGTACCCTGAGATTATTTGTCTTAGAGAGGAGGAGGAGAGGATAAGATCTGATCAGTCTTTACGCCGAATCAACCATGGTAAGAGGAAAGAAAAAATCGTAGAGAAAGTAGTGGATGATAGTAGAGGTGGAGGCTCCTCACGACGCGAGACGTCGCATGTACACCGATCACCACCTCCCGCTACTAGTGATCCACCACCTCCCACTTCGGACGGGTTCAGGATGAACCCGAACTCCCACTTGTACACCGACCAGGTTACAAGAAAGGATATTTAGCGAGGTACACATGGCGAGAGAGCGCATGGCTCTGATACCAAACTGATGACGCGGTGGAAATAGAAGAAGAAGAAACAATATATGAAACCCTTATTCAAATGTAACATGATGAAACCCTAATCTAAGGGTAACAAAGATTGAAATTTTCATAGATATAAAATAAAATTAAAAAGGCTTTTGTTTGGACTTTCTGGGCTACATCAGCATATGGGCTAGATTGATAGCTGTTTAATAACACTTGAATTAGAACCAAACAATGAGTAATACAATTGTAAGTAATAAGAAAACCATAAATCGAATGACTTACATTGACGAAGTGATTAGTATCAACGAATCCAAACCCAAGTTCAAGTATTTGGGCCATAATGGGGGCTCTACCGCGCAAAGGTAAAAAAGTTTGACTACAGTTGTGAGACCCCACGAGTGACACAAAATGAACAATGCATTCGAACTTGGTTGCAATCGTAATGCCCATTTCCGGCATTGTCATCCAATATTTGGGGGATGCTGGTGTGTCGTAGTAGTTTATACTTTATGCAACCTTCAGGTACTCATCTTTACCGTTATATATTTTGTTGTATGTATCATAGTTGTCCATTAGTTCATCGTATATTGCCTTCCGAACACCTCGCCACCCTTCTTCATGACCGTACAACCCAAACAAAACTGCTCTATATCCACAGGGACCATCTGCCTTAACATCATTTATACCCGATATAAAAGGATTGAAGTGAGTCGGAAACCAACGCAAAAAACCGTTCGGGTCGTACATAAGTTCTTTGACTCCACCAATGGATGATTGTACGATGTTTCTAGCAAGCGAGGCAATGGAAGAACTGCGAGTATGAGGTACTTTAGGGACATATGCCCGAATCGTATTTGCACTAGCAACCGCTTTACCCTTTTTAAATTTTGGTGGTTTTAAAGAGTTCATCACTGAGTCAAGACTAGCCTTATCAGCATCATCCATATGTTCCCATTGGCATTTGTCCCGTTTAGTGGATGATGTATCGACAACTAGTTTTCTTTTCACTTGCGGACGGCCTCGGTGTTTCTGCTTCTCCAATGGCTCCATCAATAAGGATGTTTCAGGATAAACAATTTCAAAACATTTCTTGTATATGTGTTTTATACGGCTTTTGTATTTTGTCTCCATAACATCGATTACTAGCTTTTGCAGATCATCTTTGAGAATCTCCATGGTCGTACGGAATGAACGAGATATTATTTTTAACCTTGTCTAGTGGGTGTGAGACGCTTCTAACGATGCAGCTTGTCCGTTTTTACGCCACTTGCGGACCTGGTGATAGCAAACTATACCATGGGTAGATTTTATAGCGCATATACAGACGTCATTGTGTTTAACATCCGACCCATCTTCGATAGCGATCATCTTGCTATTTTTGGCCTTCTCTACTTCGTCAAAAAATATTTCTAACGCCATGTGGGAAACCTTGCCTCGAATTTCATCAAAACGTTTGTCGACGAACTTATGCAGCGCTATGTAACGACTCATCTCGAACGACGACCTAATGGAAACATGTTGGATTTCGACTAGCGAATGAACCCTCCCCCAAAATAACTCAAAGTTTAATTTGCTTTTACGTAGGTAACGCTTTAGGTTTGAATGAGCACTCTCGACGCGGTTAGTCGTTCAATGTCCCAAATGCAAGTTATTGTTCGTCTTCCAAACAACAAATTTGTCCATGTATTTATCGAGCCACTATTTTTCAGTGTATTCAATTGCAAGAGGATAGTCTTTGTACTCCAATATCATGTCTCGTCGGGCGTGATCGAATTCAATCTCTGATGCTACATACGCAATCTTCTTTCAAGCAGAAACAAATTTCACATGATCACTTTTCTCGGGGAAATATTTTCTTGTTTGCCCCTAAACATTCTGTGCTATGTGCTATCGGCATAACATATGCGTTGTCTCTGGGAATTCCACTTCTATGGCGTTCATCAGCGCTAAATCTCTGTGAGTCAGGATGACATGAGGTTCTTCAATTCCGTGAATGGAAATTAACGACTTCAAACACTCTAACACCCATTTGAAGTTGTTTAACTTCTCAGCGTCCATGTAGGCAAATGCCGCACAATAATTCGATCCAGTACACGTCACACCCACTATATGAAACAATGGCATACCATATCGTATGACTTTATACGTACTATCCATGATCAAAACTGTTGGAAATGTCCGCAAAAGGTCAACACTGACTGGATGGGCAAAAAACATATCTGTAATGACTTGTCCATCGTCTTCACCAGATTTATGCCATTCATAATAATTATGTGACTTAAGCTCCCCCAACAAGAACTGGAGTTGTGACCTACCCGCCTTCTTTAAAACCCTGTTTTTCTGCCGTGCAGTGTAGATGGTGCGGATAAAAGAAACATTATCTTCGTTTAGCTTCTTAACACCATTCAGTATATCTCCGGGGTTAGTACCAATGTAGGCCGCTCGTTCAACATATTCCATATCTTCATCATTCAAACGGCCAGCAAAAGAATGACTGTCTAGCTGTTTTGAACTCTCGTGGTTATGAATACCACATTTCATTTCTAACTTCCATTGATTTGGTTCCACCATTAACCCAAGAAGCTGAAATGGGCAGTCAATCTTTTTCGTTCCTGTAGACTTCCGTTTACGGTCTTTTTCGGCTACTCTTGGAGTATATTTTCCCGATCTCTCACACTGGAAATACATCCTATGACTTTTTCTACTGTTTACTTTGTCGCGCCGACTTATGTTGATAACCATACCATGGAGTTTTCATGTCTTCGTAACCCATTTAATAAACGCGTCGTGTGTATAGAACTCGGTAGTGAAGAACAAATGACTGTAGTCAGTAGCGAAAGCTTCTTCAGTCCCATAGACGACATCCGACCCCTGTTATACAACAACAAATCACAATAAGCAATCATGTATAATTAAAAAGGAAAAAACCTTGATTTTTTTGAAAAATATTGCGCGAACCAATGGTTAAGGGGCCTAGAACCGGTGAGTCTAGGCCT
This sequence comes from Limnanthes douglasii subsp. nivea, assembly GCA_036936605.1. NCBI lineage: Eukaryota > Viridiplantae > Streptophyta > Magnoliopsida > Brassicales > Limnanthaceae > Limnanthes > Limnanthes douglasii. Next base: position 35,240,412 of record JAUPFV010000001.1, read on the forward strand.
CAGAACCGGCTGTAAACGAACAGGTGCGCCACCGGTTCTGTGGCCTTGAACCGGTGGTGACAGGGCCTTAGAACCGAGCGGACTGAACCCCGTATACCACTGGTTCAAGGCCACAGAGCCGGTGGTACTGAGGCCTAGGTACCGACCGGACTGAGGCCTCAGCACCATCGGTTCCTGGCCATGGAACCGGTGGTGCGTAGGTCACACACGGCCGGTTCTAAGGCCCAGAACCGGTCGTGCGTGACCTACGCACCGTCGGTTCCATGACCCGGAACCGATGGTGCGTCGTCATACCGGGCCAAATTTTACCTTTTCCGGCGACATTTCATCATCTCTTTCTCCGGCGACATCAACTCCTCCACGCTAATTCCTAGTTTTTGGTGAGTCATGATCGATTTAGAATGAGGTTGAATGTTCTTGATTGTATTTTGAAGTTTGAACTTGGTTTTTAAGATTTTCAGAAAACTAGAGTATTTGGATGATAAATTCACTAAAGAAGAGTTGTTGTTTGGGTATAGATAGCGAAATAGATTATTTTGTGAATTGGGTATAGATAGCGAAATAGGTTATTTGGTGAATTGTGTATACTTAGGATGCACTTAGTAGTTTTTTTTATTTAATAGTAATTTCGAGATTAATTAAAACATCGAGGGTAATTTGGTCAAAAAAAAATCAAACCAAAATCAAACCGGAATTTGGTATATATATAGACATGGCCATAAAAATAATAATAATAAGACTATTTCCTCTCATATGTTTCACAAAACTAATAGAAAGAAAAGGCAAACTCTTCTGGTTTTCAACCAAACTACTGCAAATCTCTTCTGATTTGTAGATTGAAAATTTTACAAGGATAAATCTTAAATACCAAAATTCCATACATGGTTAGCCATAACATCGTTAGAAATTTCATACTGTTATTTTATTATTATTTATCTTCTTTTAGAACATGGGTTTTTCTTGTTTCAGGTGAAAACCTTGATCTTTAGCTGGATGAAATCTATCGGAAAATAAGAAGTAAGAACAACTGATTTGGAATATGTTATATCTCACACTAGATGCTATATACAAGAAGTAAGAACATCCCATTTTCTTTCTCATGAACCATGGATTTTGGATCATAAAAGATTTATGGTTACTACTTACTGTGGTACACCTAAGAATACACTTGTAATAGGATTCAATATCATCGCTAGCATAGCAAGGTTGGCATCAAACTCGGCAGCTATCTTTTTGCACCCTATAGCATCCACGAGTCTCATGATCAATCATAAAAAACTAATACTGTTTTTAGCCAAATAATTAGAAACAACAATACATGAAATTTTAAAGACACCAAAACAGCAGTTTCTTCTTGAACTGGTATATGGCATTTCATCAAGCATTTGATTCAAGTAAGGTACCAACCAATACAAATAATCTTATTTACAAAACCCCAACAATGAAATCACTCAACACTCGATTATATAAAACTCCTGAAAATTACATTACAAGAAACAACTGTTAAGAATCACCGAAACCCCAATCCTTTAAACCCATTTCTTTGGGCACAAACCTTCAATTTTCTCTTCTGGGTATTCGGCATAAACATTGAATTCGAATCGGAAGAAGACGAAGAAGAAGTAATTATGGAATTGAGATCGAGGAGGAATAGATTGGTGATATCAGCAAGAGGCGTCCTCGTGGATGATTTTCTTGTGTTAACTCTTTTCTTGAAAGAAACTCCATTTCCGGTCAAGATGTTCTCTTTGTTGGATTTCATCGTTGGAGAATCTGATAAAGTTTGGTGCTTTGATTGAATGGAAGATATATTCCACAATAGGCTGCTGTTCTCATTTCTTATAACAATGGCTGTTGGATTTGGAGAGATGTACTAATACAGCTTTGCGTTTTCAAATTTGAAGTTTTAATTTGAAGAGGTGTGAGTTTTTTGGTCGAGTTGAAAGAGTACTGCTGTTTGACTTCTTTCATTAAAATTTTACTATAAAAGAATTGGGAGGGAAAAGATTTTCATTTTGGGTTTGTGTTTTTCGGTTCAAATACTCAAATTTTATGATGAGAGGGCGCGCGGCGCTACTAATGCTTTTAGTCAAACCAAATTAAGTTTTAAATGTGTTTTTACTTTATTCATTTTTTGCTGTATTTAATTAGATAAAAAAACCAATTTACAAATATATATATCTATTCTTCTTTAACTTTTAAACTTATAAACTAAAAAAAATTATATAGTTTCCTTAAAATTTCAATTTGAATCATATATTCTCTACATTCTTGTATTTTAAACTATATATTATAAAAACTTATACCATTTTTAAAGACTTTACCATATTTGTAATTCCTGACCAATACTACTAATCTTAATCTCTGTGCCACAGCCATTAAGGTGTGCGGGAATTGCTAAAAAAATGACCAAAATTACTCCGCGAAGTCGCTTATAATTTTTTTTAAAAACTATTCCGTGAAGTTTTTTTGTTTGGCGATTTTACCCTTACGAAATCGTATAAATAATCAAATTTACTCCGCGAAGTTATCATAATTTCAAAAAAAAATCAAATTGTCTAACTTTGCTCTACCTTCTCTCTAAAAAATTATAACTAAAAATTAAAACTAACCTAAACTAAATTAAATTAAAAAAGACCTAAACCTAAAATTTAAATCTAACTTAAATTAAATTAACCTAAACTAACTTAACCTAACCTAACTTAAAGTAAAACAAAACTAAAGTAAAAGAAAACAAGAGTAAAAGAAAATTCACCTAGCCTATTCTCTCTCTACCCAGCACCTCTCCCATATCTGAAACCTACCCCTAAACCGGTCACTCTTCCACACCCACCGGCACCCATCTAAACCGAAATCGTCACCGGAGAGTCTAGTCGGAGTAACAGGAAGGAACCGGCGAGCAAAATCTCCGATTCGGAATCGAAAAATTATTGTAAGTTCATTTCGTTGTTGTTAGATAGGTTAGTTATGTTTAGTTAGGTTTAGTTAGGCTAGATCTGTAGAAAATGTGGTTTTTTGGGCTGTTCGTACGCCAATGCAGAAGCTTAAAGCTTCTGTCATGGCGCAACTGTTCTTCGCCACACAGGGGCGAAGAACAGGATCCATAAGCCATCGAGTGGCGTATGGTTGGTTCCATACGCCAGCTCGATCGCGTGGGTACCTGACTGTACGCATCTTGATGGCGTATAGCCAGGATCCCACGCCTTCGATCTGACGTATGGAACCAACCCTACGCCACATGCGATGGCGTAGGGACCCTGTCACGCGCCATCAGTGTGGCGTTTGTATCAGGTTCTGCGCCACAGTGATGGTGTTGTGATGTTACGGTCACTGGAATGGCTCGGGACCGGTTTCATATTGTTTGTTGGTGTCGATCATATGTGTTTAGGCTATTTTTGTTACAAAAACGGATATCCAAGTGAGGTTTAGTATTTTCAAGCACGCCTTCACATTTATGTTTCTATTTACAGGTTATGGAGTTAGGTATGGAATTTCGTGTGGACGAAGACCATCGGTTGCTTCAGGCTGTGAAGTTTGTTAAGCAAACAATGTCCGATGATACGACCGATGCTTTTTTCGATCGAGTGGTTTGTAGGATGTTTTATGATTATGGACGCTTGGAGTATCCAAATTCGCCGCCACGTAGTCGTGAAGAAGTCAAAAGCAGGTACAATCATGCGAAAGCTGAACCACTTCAGCTTTTGTCCAACTTGCCTTACAAAGTTCAACAAATAGCACTTGTTGATTGGAACCTGTTTAGGACAGATTACGTTACCAGACATATGTTGGATTTTATCGAAAGTAAGGTTAATGAGATAGACGATGACATTGCGAACTTCAGACATATTCCCGAGAACAGCATGTACGGTTTCGAGTAAGAAATTATATTTTCACTATGTAATGTTGTTAATCTCACCTTGTTGTGAGATCGTTTTATTTATATTTTGTATCAAACGTATCATTTTGGGTTTCGGATTGTATGATACCGTTTTCTATATTTTGGTGCTCTCGTTGATGTTTCGGTTCATGTATGATACTTTTTCCTTTTTGTTTGATATTATAAAAAAAGTATTTCCCGCCTCAAAACATATGGAGTGATGGTTTCCCGCCTCAAAAAGTTTTAGGCGGGAACAAAAACACTATTTCCCGCTAATTATTTTAGAATTGAACCACAGACTTCGAGTCTATAAATACTAGACTCTGACTACGAAACTAAACATTTAAGTTATAACAATGGGTGATTCAGGCTGGAATATGCACGAAGATGCAAGCCTCCTAAGCGCATTTGACTTCGTCAAAGGTACGATGCAAGAGGAGATTCCTGGTTTCATCGATGCAGTATTGTGCAGAATGTTCTTCAACCACGGTAGGGAGGCATCATGTCCAGGATGCTTAATGCCCCAACCACGCGGACGCGAAGAAGTGGTCGAGAGGCTAGCTTATCTTAAGCCAATGACTATACAGATTGAGTCACTGGCTTACGAAACCCGTTTACATGTCCAAAAAGTATTCAACATGGGATCCCAAGGTACAATTACGCAGGAGATTGTGTCACATGCGACGCAACAAAGGGAGCAAGAAATGGCCAACGCAATTGCCAGCGCCGTTGAAACGTATTCAACTCCCGAAGGAAGTACTGATGAAGACGTTTTTGGAATGAACTACCCGACTCCATAAAATTAAGTGTGAAATGCTAACTCAGGGTTAGCTTATCTATCATTTGTTTTAAGTTATTTTCTTATGTATTTCTAATTATGTAATGCTTTGATTAGAGTGTAATGTTTTAATGCAATCGACATATTAAGAAGTTTAAGTGTTATTGTTTTTAAGATAAACATCCAAACAAAAAACATCCAAAGTTTACATTCATTACAAAGTTTAAGTGGTGAAATGATGAAATGATTATTGTAGTCCGAAACAAGTGAAATTTCACATTGTGTAACATCCTGCAACACATAAGAAGTAGTTAAACCAATTGAACCGGCATTCAAGAATAGTTAACTGGATTTCGCCATTAGTGTGGCACCGGACAACGTGAGTTCGCCACATTTGTGGAGAAATACAGGGTGCCCACGCCATCAGTTGGCGTGAGGATTCCAAAGGGCGCCACACGCATGGCGTACGACCCACCAACCACGCCAATGCATGGCGACGAACAGAAAAAACGGGTTTTCTCCAAAATATCTAATTTTCGTAGAAATAAGAGGTGATTAAGCAATGTAAATCCTCGGCGTCCATAGTGCTCCGGATGGGAAGTGGTTCCGAATCTCCTCCGGCCATGTTTTGAAGGTTTGGAGGTTTTTAACAAAAATGGGTTAATAGGTTGTTGATTTTGGAGGTTTTAGGTAGTTTGGAGAAGATGATTATGGTGGATGTTTGAAATTGTGTTTGCAACTTCATGGAGTAGTTAGAAGTGCTCAATGGCGTGGGTTGTAATTAATTAGACTTCAAAGGGTTTTTTGGGTTTTTTGCCTAGTGACAAATTTGTAAATATTGAAAAATAGAAACAAGCGACTTCACGGAGTAGTCTTTGTCGTTTTTTTAGCAATTCCCTTAAGGTGCATGATTTTGAGATCGGATGGATTATGGTATATTTATTAAAATATCATCGGAAAATAAACAAGTCAGCATTTCGATTGAGTCTAAAACTAAAATGATTTATCCAACGACATTAATTTTTTAAATTATATTTTTATTATTTATTTTTTAAAAATTAAGAAAAATAAAAATATAATTTTTTTTAATATATATGTTTGTAGATACTTTTTAAACAAATAAATTTTTTAAAATTGAAAATTTTGAATATATTTTTACTGCAAACACTTTTTTTATATAAAAAATGACCTATTGTATTTAAAGGACTTAATTGAGAGATTTACAATAAAATTAGTTTTAAGGAAATAAAACCAAAACACGAAATTAGGGTTACAAGATTTGGTAAAGTACCAAATCAAACCTAAAAAAACCATAGAAGCAAAATTCAGAATTCAAAACCAAAGGCGTAACTTTCTCTCCTTTCTCTGTTCTACCTCTGCATCTCCAAGCTTCAACTCCATCGACATTCTCCAAGCTTCTAAATCTACTTTCAACGCTCCTCTTGTTCAACAGCTTCTGATCAGTCCTATAGGCTTTTCCTTCATCAGATACCACCTCCCATTTTGATTCCCTAACCATTCTTCAACCGAATCTTCTCGTAAACCCACAAAAGAAAAGACTGAAGCAAGCTCTCTGATTTATTAAGATATGTAACCTAAGCCTAATTTTTCAAGAAAAAGAATTGCATTCAAATCAGGAGGAATGTTGAAAGGATTAGAAAAAGGTTTATTAATGTATCTGAGAGTCCATCTGGCCAGCCAATCGGCTGCCTGATTATGAACTCAAGAGATGTATTTAATAACCATAGAAGAAGCAAAAGCCATTCGAAAAATCTTGATGACATGGCTGAGATACCAATGGGTAATGCCGGCAGCAAGGAAATTAACCAGAATCTGACAATCAGATTCAATGTCTACATGAAGCCCTTGGTTTTGCTTACAGATAAGCAAACCATCAAGAAGGGCCCGAGTTTCAGCTAAGAGATGAGACATTTTCCCGTATGTGTTGCCAAAACACTGCAAAACCTCGCCTAAATGATTCCTGAAGATACCAGCTCCACTAGCCTTAGCATTTCTCAAGACAGATGCATCAATGTTAAGCTTAATCCGGACTTCAATTGGATGTTTCCAGGTATTATAATAAGGCTTAGAACTGGAAATAGGGCATCCCATAAGCAGACTAGCATTTTTAGTGTTAGGCCAATGTTTATTCGATAAAACAGAAGCATTTAAAGATAATATGATTCGATCAATATAGTTTATCGTAGAGTTAAAATTGCAAGAAACTCCCTTAAACTTAGAGTTGTTACGATTATACCAAATTCTCCAGCATATAATCGCAGGCATGAGATGAGTGATGTGAGATTTTCTTCTGTCAAAATCATGCCACATTTTAATTATGTGAGTAAGAATCACGCATCTCTTGATTTTGATCTTTAAATTATACTGTAATGATTCCAAATTTACTAAGCTTGAGTGCAGTTGACAAACACACGATTAATGTCTTCACTGTTTCTGCAAAACTGACATTTAGAAACCAATTGTAAGTGTCTTTTATGAAGAACAGAATCTATAGGAATGTAGTTCATTATAATTTTCCAGAGAATGAATGAAAACTTCCTGGGAATGATGTGACTCCAATTTTTTTTGAAAAGCCTAGAGTAATTTGACTTGTGTCTGATGGTATTCCATGTTTTCTTGTTGTTGAAGGTTGTATCATTTGAGCATTTCCAAAGCATTATATCTTGCTTGGAACTATCAACTTTAAGCTTCTGAATTTTACTCAATATTTCAGGAGAAAGGATAGGAATCATTGAAGCGGTATCCCAGCTTCCATTCTTCCAAAAGGAGTTCACTTTTGCTTCCAGGTAATTTGCTTCAGTTTGAGTATCATAGATAGGCTTATAGTCATGCCAGTTCTCTCTCCAATTGTCCATTTCTCCATTTCCCAAAACCCATCTGATATGATTTTCTGCTTCATTATTAATGTTAACCAATCTTCTCCAAGTATGAGACACAGACCTGTTAAAATTTGTATACAAAGGATGAGTGTTTTTAAAGTAAGTACAATGCATCATCTTGGCCCAAATTGTTTCATTTTTCCTGAAAGTGAACCACAACTTTAAAGAATAGGTATACTGAATTTCAGTAATACTTATGATATTAAGACCACCCTCTTAAAAGGGCTTACAGATCGACTTCCAATTAGCCCAATGAATGGTAGGCTCATTTAATCTAGATCTCCAGAGAAACTTGTTAAGAATTTTCTCTATCTTGTTGATAATACTTTTAGGCAGCATACTATTTTGTAACCAGTAATTAGGATATGACATAAGAATATTAGTGATTAACACTAATCTGCCACCAAAAGATAAATACTTAGAATCCCAATCAGTTAGCTTATCATTAATTTTGTCAACGATTTTAATGAAATTGCATGCCTTATTGCTGTTATTCAAAATGATGCCAAGGTAGCTTATGGGCAGGTTCTCCGATTTATAACCAGTTTGAGACTCCAAGCTGGCTATCCTATTTTGATGAAGAGAAGATGAAGTTATCAGTTTTGTCTTCTGCTTATTTATCATTTGTCCCAAAACAAGTTGATATTTATCAAGAAAAACACTCAAATTGTTAATAAAATCATGTAAACTATTTGTAAATATAAGAATGTCGTCTGCAAAAGCCAGACAAGGCATTAACATCTGAGATCTAGTATTTTAAATCATCTTTTTATTATTTTCAAATAGTCTATACATTCCCCTTAACAAAACCTCTTCACCTATGATAAACAGGCTAGGAGACAGGGGATCACCCTGTCTCAAACCTCTTCTAGTTCTGAAATAACCAAAGGAGCCACCATTTAATAGAATAGATATGCTGACATTTCTTGTTAATCTGTTAATAAGACTCATAAAATCATGTGAGAAACCAAAACTGGATAGAACTTTATAAATAAAAAAAAGACATTTTATCAAACGCTTTCGACATATCAAACTGGGTCAGGATGTTGCCAGTTTTCGGCTTCCTTTTAATGCCATAGATCATTTATTTGGCCACAAGAATGTTGTCATGAATACAACGCCCTCTAACGAAGCCCCCCTGACAACTAGAAATGATCTTAGGAAGCAGAATGGTCAGCCTAGAGTTTATAAGCTTAGCAAATATTCTATTCATCATTATACATAAACCTATAGGTCTGTACTCATTCCAAAGAGTGGGATTCTTGGTCTTAGGAATCAAACACAGACCAGTGGCAAACATTCCTTTTGGCATGTAATTTCCATTAATAAAAGCATTAAAGGAGATACAAAGATCTCGCTTAATAATCTTCCAACAAAACCTGTAAAAATGAAGATTAAAACCATCGATGTCAGCTGCGCTATCAACCTTCATGGTAGATATCACATTCCAGATTTCCTCCTCAGTAGTTAGCTTCAACAAGGCAGTATTATCCTCATCAGTTATCAAAGAAGGGATGACATTAAGGATTAATGTTAGATTAAGGTATGAATTTAGGATTTAGGTATGAATTTAGGGTAGATTTTAGGGTAGAATTAGGTAGAATTTATGGTGTAGGGGCCATTTTCCAGCCTGGTTGTCGGCTGGAAAATGGTCGGCCGGCAGCGCCAGTGGTGCGCCTAGGGCAGCACCATCGGTGCGAAGGGCTATGCCGCTCGGTACAGCCCCTGTGTACCGAGCGGCACAACCCTTGTGTACCGAGCGGCACAGTCGCCTGTGCCACTTGGTACGGGCTGCTATGCACCTATGGTGCACAGCCGAAACTTTAAAAAAATTAAGAAAATTAATTTTAAAAGTTGAAATTTGTAAGGAAGTTCGATTTCGAATTGTAGTTTGTTTTTTTAATTTTGCGGATTATATCATATGTTATTAATTTCGTTAATTTTTTTGTATTATTGTAGGTCCGATGCCATTGAGGAGCGACGTCTTCCTCGCTCTAGGGCGTATCCCCCGGGATCACGGGCGCCACACCCGAGGAAGAATCTGAAGATGGTACGGGTCGTCGAAGATAAGAAGGTCCGCGATGCTAAGCGCGGACGAGATTCATCAGAGTACCCTGAGATTATTTGTCTTAGAGAGGAGGAGGAGAGGATAAGATCTGATCAGTCTTTACGCCGAATCAACCATGGTAAGAGGAAAGAAAAAGTCGTAGAGAAAGTAGTGGATGATAGTAGAGGTGGAGGCTCCTCACGACGCGAGACGTCGCATGTACACCGATCACCACCTCCCGCTACTAGTGATCCACCACCTCCCACTTCGGACGGGTTCAGGATGAACCCGAACTCCCACTTGTACACCGACCAGGTTACAAGAAAGGATATTTAGCGAGGTACACATGGCGAGAGAGCGCATGGCTCTGATACCAAACTGATGACGCGGTGGAAATAGAAGAAGAAGAAACAATATATGAAACCCTTATTCAAATGTAACATGATGAAACCCTAATCTAAGGGTAACAAAGATTGAAATTTTCATAGATATAAAATAAAATTAAAAAGGCTTTTGTTTGGACTTTCTGGGCTACATCAGCATATGGGCTAGATTGATAGCTGTTTAATAACACTTGAATTAGAACCAAACAATGAGTAATACAATTGTAAGTAATAAGAAAACCATAAATCGAATGACTTACATTGACAAAGTGATTAGTATCAACGAATCCAAACCCAAGTTCAAGTATTTGGGCCATAATGGGGGCTCTACCGCGCAAAGGTAAAAAAGTTTGACTACAATTGTGAGACCCCACGAGTGACACAAAATGAACAATGCATTCGAACTTGGTTGCAATCGTAATGCCCATTTCCGGCATTGTCATCCAATATTTGGGGGATGCTGGTGTGTCGTAGTAGTTTATACTTTATGCAACCTTCAGGTACTCATCTTTACCGTTATATATTTTGTTGTATGTATCATAGTTGTCCATTAGTTCATCGTATATTGCCTTCCGAACACCTCGCCACCCTTCTTCATGACCGTACAACCCAAACAAAACTGCTCTATATCCACAGGGACCATCTGCCTTAACATCATTTAAGAGTATGTTCTCTAACTCAACAATTGATGGTTGGTTGACCCATCCTTCTATTGATAATATAAATGGCATAAAGTCATATCATAATCCACGAATCAAATAACGTCTTAGCCTTGCATCACTATAGGTTCATCACTATCCAAACCTGAAATCTCTGAACATACATTCTTAACCTTAAGAAAGTAATCAGAGATCGACATATTACCTTGTGTTAACGAAACAAGCTTATTCTCAAGGTACTGAAGTTGCATAGTATTTTTCTGGATAAATAACTTGTCAATAGTATCCCAGATATCCTTTGGAGAATCCAATGCACGAACATGGTCAATGAATTCCTTACCGATCGAAGTTTCCAACGCAAATAAATCTTTTCCACACCTTACTTTCCATTTCTTCCTTAACTTAGCGCTTTCCAGAGTATCACTAGGATGTATCTCGGTACCGGAAACAAGATCCCACAAATCTTGTCCTTGAACGAAAGCCTCCATACACAATCGCCAATATTGGTAATTGGTTCCGACAAGCTTCTATGTAGACATAGGAGAAGATGAATTATTTCCATTCATATTGATTTAAAAGTAATAACACTTGACAGGATTTTTATTTCAATGTGTAATAAAATCAAACACTTGATATGCAGAGACTTTGCTCTGATACCATGCAACAAATTAAACAGACATGAACTGAAAGAATTTGCACAACAAGATGTTTGATTTGAATAGTGAAACACAAAGGTTCAATACTTATGTAAAATATGTCTTCAACCTAAGCGCTTTCTTTGGACTAAACCAACTTTCACCTTCGATTCTCCATCTTCTCAAGTCGAAATCTCCATCTTCGTGACTCCATTGATAAAAATCCAAATTTTATCCATCAATTTCTTCAGTGTACTTAACGTATCCTAATCCAATGTTCTCAAGGAAGATAATTGCTCTTAATTGATTAGGAGCAGAATTGTGGTTGAAGTTCAAGTTTCCTTTTACCTATAACGTTTGTTTCGCCACTTAATCAGCGGTCTCATTATGCTCCCAAAAAATGTGCTTGATAGTCATTTCAAAGGTTATCAACTTCATGCAGTAGCTTAAGAGTGGATCCAAGAACCAAATTGATTTGCCGCTTCCTATGAAGTCTACCAGTATGCAAGAATCCACTTCAATATCGAGCTTTGTAATATTGAGAGACTTGCATATGAACAAAACATGAATAAGAGCTCTGGTTTCTGCTACTATTGTTGAATTCTTCCCATAAGTCCTTCCAACGCCTTTGATGATTGTCCCATCTTGATTTCTAATCACACCCCCACCACTAAATCACATGATTCCAGAGAAGCTATGCCAGTGTTTAATTTGTATCGATTGAGCTTTGGAGCAGACCATTTGAGAGAAATAAGTATCACCTGCTTCATTTGTTGAACGTTGCATCCAAATGAGTTTGCTACTCTTATGTCTTTCCGCCAATGCTTTTTCTAGAGAAGATTCGAGTTGTTTAGCCCAGTTATGATGTGAATCACATAAAATCGACTAGTGATACAAGTGTTGTGTGGATTTCCTGATGCTTCTTCCAATTTCTTGCTCTCCAGATTACCCAAGCTATAATAGCAGAAATGATCGATCTTACGCTGCAAGGCTTAGTGGAAGACCAATACCAGGTATGAATTAGATGCTGCAATGTCATATTTCTGGAAATTTTAATTCATAATATAACACTGAAGTGGTTCCATACAGTCCAGGACTGATTGCATTGGACCATAATGTGGTTTGAGCTTTCTTCATTACCACAAAACTGACATTTTGAATCCAACTGAAACCTTCTTCTCTGCAGATTGACATCTAATGAAATCCAATTGAACAAGGCCCTCCATAGGAAAAATGAATATTTCTTGGGAGTTACACAGTTCTAAGTTTTCCTATAAAGTTTTGACTCATTTCCTTGTACTGTTATTGCATTTCATGTCGTTTTGTGTTAAATTTTGCATCACGTGTTAGAGCCCACATGTTTTTGTCAAGGCTGTTGTTCGGCTTGAACTTAAGGATGTTAGAAACCACTGGATTAGGGACAGTAGTAAACAGCTTATCCACATCCTATCTATCATTTGCCCAAAAATTGCAGATTTTTGTATTTTCATATAAGTCCCTATCATCACTTTCATTGAAGTATATTAGAGCCCTTTCTGTGCACCATCTATCGAGCCAGAAATCGATTTCCCCACACCTAGGCATCCAGAAGTTAAAATTGTATGCTTTATCCCTGATCCCAGTAATTCTAGTCCAAACTCTAGATCTTTTGCAGGAATAGGTGCAACTATAGGATGATGATTTATGCAATATATAGAACTCATAAGCTTTGACCATAGAGTTTTATTTATTCTGAGGTTGAACAATAGCTTATAAGAGAATGTCTTTTGTAAGGTTTCTATCATCCTGACATTGATTCCCCCCCTCAGAATATGGTTTACAAAGCTTGTTCCACGCCGACGAATTAACTATTTTAGTATCTGCCTTGTTTCCCATAAGAACTTATTATATAAGTTTTCGATTCTCCTTATTACTACTTTAGGGATAGTTGTGTTCTGAATATAGTATAAAAGTAAAGCATAAAGAACATACTGGATTAGAATTAACCTTCCACCGAAAGAATGCAACTATCCCATTCAATGATTCTCTTCCCGATTCTCGAAACTAGGCTGTCAAAATGGTTTATTCTGATTTTGTTGTTAATCATCACCCCCAAATATATGAAAGGCATAAAACTGTGTTTTATTCCCGGACTCATTTCTGCAACACTTATACTTTGAGATGCCATGTTTTCAGCAAATAAGTATGGACTTGTCTTTGTTTATACTTTGATTTAAGATTCTTTTATATTAGAACATGAACTGCGTGACTTTATACAAAATAGGCAGAGTTATTATAGAAGATAGTGAAATCGTTAACAAACGCCAAGCATGGTACCTTGTATTTAACTGAATTGAATTTATTATTAATCTTCTTAAACCCACGAATCATATACGAATCAGATAGGTTTCATTCATTAGGAATATCTTTTAATTATATTATATATAATATAATATATATTATAAATAAATAATTGGTTAACGGAGCGTTTGTTTCGGTACGAATACTTTTTATATAATTGTGATTTTAACAGTGTCGAGGGAAACCAAAATATAATTACTTTATCTTCTTTTATATGAAAAAAGTTATGTGAAGAAAACTTAAAAATAAATGATTAGTTTCATCCATTCGATTACATACAATTTTACTGATATATTGGTTCAGTTTTCTAGCAGGATACCGGTTTAATGATTTCATCGGATTCGTTTCGAATCGATTCGATTCCAAACATATTTTATTAGTTCAGTTTTTCTTTTTATCAATTTTGATTTTTGAAATAAAATTCACAAACAATGAATTAAATAAAATTCGGTTCGATTTTCGGTCAAATTTTATTTATTGGATTTGGTGAAGAAAACTGTGAAAAACACTACATATATTAAACAGTGTCGGCGTATTCGCATTAAGTTCAAATGCTCGCATTTTTTAATGTATTCTGAAACAACGTTACCAGATATTTTTTTCACTTGTATATCATATATTATTTTCAATGTAAGCGACATGAAACAGAGGTTCAAGTTAATACGCTGCTAGATCTTTAAGAAACGTGATAAAAAATAATAGAAACTTTTAATCTCATACTAGAAAGTAAACATAGATCGAAAGAGCTAAACTCTTAGTACAACATTAAAGCAAATAACAAGACATGCATGCCCTAGCACAAAACACTAAACATCAATAGACCAACACTATCACAAACCCTACTCATTAAGAACTACTAAAACATGACTTATTCAATAACACACTACTAGCTTATAACTAACATAATGTAGACCATAAACCAACTTAATTAAGGATGTTTGATTATCCCACCACCAAGTCCCCCGGCTGCACCACCAAGCCCGCCAGCAGCACCACCGATTCCGGCACCAGCACCGCCAACGCCACCAATGCCACCTACACCGCCTACACCACCTACACCACCAATGCCACCTACACCACCACCAACACCACCTAGACCGCCGACACCACCACCAACGCCACCTAGACCGCCAACACCACCACCAACACCACCTAGACCGCCAACACCAGCACCAGCACCACCTAAGCCACCAGGAAGCGGAAGACCACCTATACCACCTACACCGCCGCCCACACCAGCAAAGCCTCCTACGCCAGCACCACCAATAGCACCGTTTTTACCCACAGCACCACCAATAGCACCACCAATGCCACCAAATTTGCCTATGCCACCACCAAGAACGGGAAATACACAACGCTCGTCTGTATATCCACCTTTTGAACCAGAGACAGCACCAGCACCACCATTCACAACGTTGGTTTTGTCATCTCCGGCGCCAGTTGTGGTGTGAGATACAGCTTGCTGGTCTGTACCTTCTAGTGATGCATTCGGGACATTACGTGCAGTTGCATGCGTAAAAAACACTAAGACAAGAACAAAACTAGTTAGATAGTAACTTACCATCTCTCTTTACTCTCTCTCTCTATGTCTGCTCTCTCTCTATATCTCAATTGCATTTCGGTTACATGCATGAGTAGGGTTTATAAGGAGAGAAGAGAGGTGGGTGACAGTTGAGAGTAATAAATTTTTACCACCCCTGTGAACACTGGATCGTGAGTAAAATTAAAGTAGCGCATAAGAAAAAGAACACTTGTCTAGAAAATAGAATGGCTCCATTAATTAGCGTGTTCATAGATTGGTTTATGTGGTTTGACTTTCTGAAACCTTCATTTATAGTTATGAACATTGAACACCCCAGCTGTAAGAGACTGGGTTTTTTTATGAAACTGAAACCCTTCATTATATATAATCCAATTTTCGATGTGTTTTTATTTGTTAGTAATGAAGGTTTCATAAATGAAAGGCAAAATATTTACCCCGTATAGTAAAGGATCAAGTTGGATTACTTATTCAACTTTAACGACCTGTTAGCAGCATATCTCGAAAAGATTTACACAGAACTTACTAACTATTTAAAAATATTTTCATTTGGTTTTAATAAGATTTCATACTTCTATTATTAAGAAAAAAGATAGGTTATCATCTAATAATTTGTTATTTTTTATATTTTTACATATTTTACTTTCAACTACTTTTTTTATGAAATTAGTAATTTTGTATTTTTAAGAAGAAATATAAATATGATCGGACAAATCTATCATTTTTTTTACCGTTTCAAATTTTCAAAACCAAGTTTTTAATAAAAATTCATAAGTTAAACCGACTCATATAAGAAAATAATTACAACATTAATTAAAAAAATAAATAAAAAAATTCATACACATTTGCAAATCAAATGAGAGGTTTTAGGTTTAATATGTCAAACACTCACCGTCGGCAAAAGCTACCGGCGACGGTGACTGTCTTGAGGAACAAGAGGCAGCAATGCACTACACTGAACAAGAAGTCTGTCCTAGGGTTAAGGAAATGGGTTTGTGTATCGGGTCGAAGAATCAGACCTTGGACCCTGATCTGCTGGACTCTAAGGGTATTACTAAAGCCCAACAAGACTCAACCTAGAAGACCCATGTGTTATCCCCATGTCCAAACACCTACTCTCATCCTACCCTTGTACCCAAACACCCAGTATAAATCATGAACTGAATTGTAACAAACTAAGGAATATTTAGTAAGTTAGTTACATCACAAATCTGTACTTAAATAGCAATCTCTACAATGAATGAAATCAGTAAAAAACATACTTTACAAAAATCTACTCTATCACTCTCTAATTTCTACTTGGTATCAGAGCCATTCTGATCCGTTGAATGGCTAACTTCGATGAATCTCCATCACCGTCCTCAGACTCCATAGGCTCCATTCTTCCCAACAACTCCCCTGCTGCTCCAAGGAGTCTCCAGCTGCATTCAATCAATAATGCAAAAAACATTAGATTTGACAGAAGCAACTATCTTCTTTGGAGAACAGTTGTGTTACCCATGATCAAAGGTAACAAGCTAGGTGGCTATATCTCAGGTGAGAAGGTCTGTCCTCCAAAACTCTCTACTCATAATGAAGGCAACCTATCTGAGAATCCAGACTATGAAGAGTGGATCTCAAAGGACCAATTGTTGCTTGGTTGGTTGTATCCCACTATGAGCCCTGAGATATCAGCTCAATTAATGGAAGAAAAGACCTCCAAAGGTCTTTGGGAAGCAGCAGGAAAACTGTCTGGCTCTCAGACAAGAGTCAAAGTCACTTACTTCAAAGCAGAGTTCCAGAAAACTCGTAAAGGGACTACTATTATGTCTGACTATTTGAACAGAATAAAAATGATATTTGACAATCTAATACTTGCAGGGTGTCTTACCTCCATGGATGATCTGATTACTCAGGTCCTTGCGGGTCTTGATGGTGACTACACACCAATAGTAGTCAGCCTGGCTGACAAAGATAGTCTCTCTTGGCTTGATCTGCAGACAAGTCTTCTAACCTTTGAAAGCAGGTTAGAACAACTCAATGACCTGCAAAATACAATGTCTACAGTTAGTATGTCAAGTGCTAATTATTCTCAAAGAAATTATACAAAGCAACAAACCAACAATGCCAATCCAAGAGGCTACTCTGGAAAACACAGAAACTTCAATAGAAACTATAGAGGAAGGTTTAACTCTAACTACAAAGTTCGAGGCAGATCTTACAGAGGCAGAGGTGGAAGGTTTGCTCAAAACAAACCAACCTTCCAAATTTGTAGCAGATATGGTCACTCTGCTGTTGTTTGCTACTATAGAGATTACCCTTCAGTTATGGGGTCAACCTCTTCAGAACATCCTAAATCAGAAGGTGATCACAGTGCTTTTCTTGCAGCACAAGATACAGTATCAGATGGAGTATGGTATGCTGACAGTGGAGCCAGCCACCATGTTACAGGTAGTACCAATCAGCTGACTCAGAAACATGACTACACAGGTACTAAACATGTCCTAGTTGGTAGTAGTGAGAGACTTCCAATCTCTCACATAGGTGAAACTTCTCTTTTATCATTACATAAACAACCTATTATTCTCAAATCTATACTTCATGTTCCCAAAATCAATAAAAACCTTATGTCTATTTCTCAACTCACCAGCTATAATCATGTTTTTGTTGAATTTCACAAAACTTTTTGTCTTGTGAAGGACAAGGTAACAAGGACAGTGTTGCTCAAAGAGAGATGTGAAGATGGATACTCTTTCTAGAAATCTACCTACCAATCCAGTCAATTTCAATACTCAAGTCTGTGTGTCTAAGAGCTCTTTATGTTCTGCTAGGGTGTGTCATTCTAAGGTCTCTAAAGATGGATGGCATAAGAAGCTTGGCCATCCATCTCAGTCTGTTTTAACTAGTGTTCTTAAGTCCTGTAACCTTCAAACTATTTTAAGTAATGAGAACAATTTCTGTGAGGCTTGTCAGCTAGGCAAGTCTCACACTCTTTCTTACCCTATATCTACTTCTCATGCTAGCAATGTGTTAGATATTATTCATACTGATGTTTGGGGGCCTTCCCCTGTCCTATCTACTGAAGGGTTTAGGTTTTATGTTCTTTTCCTTGATGATTTCTCTAGATACTCTTGGGTCTATCCTATCAAAACTAAAGGGCAGGTTATTGAAGTGTTTAAAACTTTTAAAGCTCTTGTTGAAAATCAGTTTGAGAGAAAGATCAAAACAATTCAAAGTGATTGGGGGGAGAGTTTAGACCTCTAGCTACCTTGGCTAAAGAAAGCGGCATCTTACTACGAAGGTCCTGCCCTTACACATCAGCTCAAAATGGAAGAGCTGAGCGTAAACACATGCACCTTGTGGAGACTGGATTGACCCTACTTGCTCAGTCTAAACTACCTTACAAATTATGGGTTGAAGCTTTTGACACAAGTATATATCTCATTAACAGATTACCCACCCCCACTCTTAACAATATCTCACCATTTGAAGCCCTATTTCATAAAAAACCCAATTACCTAGTCCTCAAAACTTTTGGGTGTGTCTGTTTCCCTTGTCTCAGACCTTACCAAACTCACAAATTCCAGTTTCATTCCCTTAAGTGTGTCTTTCTAGGCTATAGTCACAATCACAAATGGTATAAGTGTTTAATTCCTACAAGGAGAGTCTACATGTCTAGAAATGTGGTGTTCAATGAGACTGACTTTCCTTTTACTTCAGCGTTTCTTCAACAACCCCAAAGCAGTCAGTCTTCTTATAAGTCTGTCAATCTCTGGTTCCCTTCTATGTCTAGTCCTCTGAATTCTAAAAGAGTAACCACTTGTACTAACCTCATATCTGACCTCTCTACTGAGCAACATACTTCTCAGCCTGTCCCACAGGCAGAACATCAGACGACTTCCTCACACTCTCTACCTAACCCACTATCTAAGACTTATATAGACACTTCCTCACATTCACTCCCAGACTTAGACACTGCCACTAATCCATACCAACACACTGACTCTCACACTAGTCCTACACCTACACTTATCATTGACTTACCCTTACCCACTCCAAACCACTCTATATCTTCTTCACAGCCTACAAACACACATACCATGCAGACAAGACACAAAAGTGGCATTCATAAAACCAAACTACCCTATATTGGAACCCTTACTACTACCAACAGGGACATGTTTACACCATCTATTTTTTCTAAGGCTGCAGGGAATCCTAATTGGGTGGCTGCTATGAATGCTGAATACAATGCTCTAATGGCTAATAACACTTGGTCATTAGTTCCCTTATCACCCTACTCTACTGTGGTTGGCTGCAAATGGGTCTACAAAGTCAAATATGCTATGGATGGGTATGTTCAACGTTACAAGGCCAGGCTAGTAGCCAAAGGCTTCCATCAAACTCCTGGTGTTGATTTCTATGACACTTTCAGTCCTGTTGTGAAGGCTTCTATAGTCAGGCTTATTCTCACTATTGCTGTATCAAAAAATTGGCCAGTCAGGCAGCTTGATATCAACAATGCCTTTCTAAATGGGGAGCTACAAGAGACTGTTTACATGCAACAGCCTCAGTGTTTTGAAGATGTCAGTCAACCTACCTATGTGTGCAAGTTACACAAGGCTCTCTATGGCCTGAAGCAAGCACCTAGGGCCTGGTTTTCTAAATTACGTGATACTCTTACTCTTTGGGGGTTCAAGAATTCGAGAGCTGACTGTTCTCTCTTCTATTTGGTTACTACAACTACCATCCTACTCATCCTGGTTTATGTGGATGACATTCTAGTCACAGGCAATGATGCAGCATTTTTCACTCAGTTCACTCACAACCTCAATGCAAAGTTCTCTCTCAAAGATACGGGATCACTCTCTCTATTCTTAGGAATAGAGGTTCATCGTGATACTTCAGGTATATATCTTACTCAGCATAATTATGTTGAAAACTTACTTGTCAATGAGGGTTCTGCTCTATCCAAGCCTTGTCCCACTCCCCTTGCTCCTGGCACAGCTCTATCAGCCACTGCTGGATCTCCACTTCCTTCACCTACAAAATATCGGAGTTTGTTAGGAGCCTTGCAGTATCTAACACACACCAGACCTGATATTGCCTATGCCTTTAATCGACTCAGTCAATACCAGCAGTCTCCTACAACTACTCATTGGCAATGTATCAAGAGAATTCTACGTTACTTATCTGGGTCACGTTGGATGGGACCCAGATATCAAGCCATGCTTCCATCTTCAATTGCATGGATACTCTGATACTGACTGGGCTTCCTCCATCGATGATCGACGCAGCACTGGGGCATATTGTGTCTTTCTTGGAGAGACGTTGATCTCCTTGTCCTCCAAGAAGCAGAATATCGTCTCTCGATCATCCACTGAGTCTGAGTACAGGGCTCTTGCCAATCTGTCTGCCAAATTGATTTGGATTCGCTCGTTGCTCACTGAACTTCGAATCCCCCTCATACCTCCTTCTGTTATGTGGTGCGATAACCTGGGGGCAAGTGCACTGGCTTTGAATCCCGTATTCCATGCTCGCACCAAGCATATAGAGCTTGACGTGCATTTCATTCGAGATCAGGTTCTTGAAGGGGCTGTTCAGATTCGCTATGTCCCCACTCAAGACCAGATAGCCGATTCTCTCACCAAAGCTCTACCTTCATCTCGATTTGCTTATCTACGTGACAAACTCGGGCTCCTGGACTCACCGCTCCGTTTGAGGGGGGATGTCAAGCACTCACCGCCGGTAAAAGCTACCGGCGACGGTGACTGCCTTGAGGAACAAGAGGCAGCAATGCACTACAATGAACAAGAAGTCTGTCCTAGGGTTAAGGCAATGGGCTTGTGTATCGGGTCGAATAATCAGACCTTGGACCCTGATCTGCTGGACTCTAAGGGTATTACTAAAGCCCAACAAGACTCAACCTAGAAGACCCATGTGCTATCCCCATGTCCAAACACCTACTCTCATCCTACCCTTGTATCCAAACACCCAGTATAAATCATGAACTGAATTGTAACAAACTAAGGAATATTCTGTAAGTTAGTTACATCACAAATCTGTACTTAAATAGCAATCTCTACAATGAATGAAATCAATGAAAAAATACTTTACAAAAATTTACTCTATCACTCACTCTCTAATTTCTACTTAATACAAAACACTGTTTTACGAATATTCCAATATATAACAAAGATAACCAATATCAGACAATACAAAATACAAATAGAAAACCAAAATACAATAGATAGAGATTGGAAAACTTAGATTCAGATAACACCAATAGGGACCGGTAATAACTCAACGAACATGCGATAGAAACTTTACAAACCACAAACCAACTCTCCTAATAAACTCTCAAATAAACAAATCAGAAAGATCATGTTAGTTTACAACCAAAAAAATTGCAGTGGAAATCAGACAACATACAATATTCAACCACATGGGTCAATAATGGATTCATTATAAAAAAAAAATTTACATTCTATCCATACATGATAAACGATGGCGATCAAAATCTCACGTCACATATTAATTAGACATGGTATGGATCAATAATATAAGTAAAAACATATCTTATCTAATATGGGGTTTTTTAAAAGTGGACCAAAAGTAAAGTCATGCGAGCTTTTGTATCTAAAACAGACAATATCATATATTTGTTTAGACGAGCTGTTCTTAATATCACAATCATAAATTATATACAAGTAATATTTCAAAATTCACAATGAACCAAATGTGATCGATGGGTTCCAAATTATTACCACATAAACACCATTAGGTTTCTCCTAAGTAGATATTTCATTCAAAGTAACAAATATTATTGATTTCCTCCGAGACGAGGAAGTATAAGAAACTCATATTAAAATTATGTAATTTTTTGTAATTTTTAATCCAATCACACCAGATGGAAGAATAGTTACCACTTACGATGAACCACAAACATTTAAGGATAACCGTCTGATTCCAGACGTTAATGTTAAGAATCACAAAACCGCCCTCTCGGAATGGTAATGTAACATTTATCCACATAACTTTGCACAAAAGATCTTAATATAATCCAATCACACCATAATGGAGGAATATTTGCCACTTACGGTGAACCACAAATATTTAAGGATAACGGTATGATTCCACACATTATATAAATTATTCTTTTTTAAATTTTTTTAGTTTTAATTTAATCACAACAAACTGAAAAATATTTACCACTTACGATTAACCACAAATATTTGAGAATAATTGTTTGATTCCACACCTTAAGATAAAGAATTCTAAGATTGCACTATGGTAACGTAACATTTATCCATATAAATTTTCACTAAAGATCTTTATCGCATGTAGACAAAAAAAACTACAAATAGTATGGAAAATATCCTTAAGGACTCTAGCAAGCAAAATAAAAACCGAGATCCAATACACCAATAAACCCCACTTCTACTAATGATTATTTAAATAAATAGCCTACACTAATTGTAGGTGAATCGGTCAGTAATCAAATGAACTCCTAGGTATTCAGTCGGGCGGTTACCAAGCGCATAACCTAAAATAACAACCATTTAGCCTCAAGCAAGTCCTTAATATAGGACACAAATATATGACTCTTCCTGAGGCTAACCCATAAGCCAAAATTCTGTAAAAAGTCAAATAAATCATCTCTAATAATAATAAGGGAATAAACTTCACCCCTAAAAAATATCATAGTATTATCCGCAACGCACAAGTTTACAATTTTCAGTTTTTGGCATTTTTATTACTATTTAAGCCTCATATTATTACTTTTTTTCCTTGAGGATATTCGAGGGGACTTGTATAACCAACAAAAAATGTATGATCCTCTTAATAAAAACACCAAAGATCCATAACACTTCCATGGAGGTCATTGTTTACGTGAATACTGTTGAAAAAATAGAGATAAACTAAACGATCCAAAAGATTATTGATCCAGGAAGTTCTTAGTTACAAGAATGTCAAGGATAAAATGTCATATCACAAGATAAAAGCTCTTTATGAGGTTAATTAATTTCCAATATATGGCTCTTATAACTAATATGATAGACATGCAACAACTTTTGAGATAAAAGTATGTTGTCGAATATTTTACTAATATGGTTAGATTTTATTCGGGCTAATGGAGTAGATTCCAAAAAGGATTACTAGGGTTTTAGGATATTTCATGTGTAAAAAGATGATATCTGAGAGACGAAGTTAAATTTAGGATATTAATATTTTAGATAAATATGTATATAAATAAATAAAATTATCGAGATGTGAAATCTATTTATATACATTTATAGATTTTGTTACATACATACATCGATACCGCCACCAATTCCTCTGAATTTCCCTAAGATACCACCAAGAATGGGAAATATACAACGTTTGTCTATTTTTTTTATAGGGAATGCAACAACACTAGCACACAAAATGATGGTATTTTCATCCATAGCGTTGGTGCTGATATGAGATACATTTTGTTGGTGTGTTCTTTCTAATAATGCATTCAGGATATTGCATGCAGCTGCATGCATAAAAACACTAAGAATAACAAAACTAGTTTGATAATAAATTACCATATTTCTCTCTCTATTTCTCTTTATGTCTTCTCTTCCTGTATCACAACGAGTAAATTTTTCTTACATGCATGTGTAGGGTTTATAAAGAGAGATCATAGATGGGTGATGGTTGAGAGTAATAAATGTTTACTACTTCTATAAATACTCAATCGTTAGTAAATGTAAAGTTGAGCATAAGAAACAAAAAAATTATATAGAATAGAGACTGTGTACATTAAATAATGTTCACCAATTGGTTTATGTTATTTGACTTTTTGAAACCTTTATTTATAGTTATGAACACACCCCACTAGACTTAAACCAATTTTTAATGTAATTTTAGTAATTAGACTTTTATAAATCAAGAGAAGAACTCATTCTCTTATGATATGTGGCATAACTCCTAGATTTTTATAGATACGAGTTATCGTTATTTTTCATATGCTGACTAAATTATATTATATGTTCTTTTAAACTTATACCTCCATTATAACAACCACCATATAACACCCACATCACATATGGAACTATATTTATATATATGATGAACCTTTCATAAAAAAAACTTGTTGTTACCATTAAGAATTTGATGTCTAGGGTTTTATGTAGTCGCATTGAGTTTTATGCAGACTAAATTATATTATATGTTCCTTTAAACTTATACCTCCATAATAAAAACCACCATATAACACCCATATCACATATGGAACTGTATTTTATATATATGATGAACCTTTCATTAAACAAAACTTGGTGTTACCATTGGGAATTTGATGTTTTGGGTTTTATGTAGTCACATTGGTTTCCATAATTTGGAAAATATGATTTTAAGAGTTTCACTCTCATCTCTTCGTATGTATAGTTTACCAATTCCCACGTTGATGTTTTGGTAAACAGATCTGTTAGGGTCTCACTTGAACGCACGTACAAGACCGATATAATTTCACTTTTGAATTGGTTGTCTAATGTACTCATGTCTTAGACTTATATATCTAGACTTCCCATTTTAGATGTCCTTATAGGTTTTACCTAATTTTTTTTATTATCATTATGCATTTGGATTGTCATATTATTCTTAGAGGTTAATGGTATCTCCAACAAGAGATATCTCAACCATTTAACCTATTTTCTTGTTGCAGATAATGTTATGAACTCAGGTTCCATAATAGAATGAGATATATAAAATTTTATTATTTGATCCTTAATAAACATAACTACCTGAAAAAGTGAACACTTACCTCGAAAGTCGATTTGTTATCGACAAAACTAGTGATCTAACTTACATCCGTGTATTCTTTAAATACCCCATGAAAATAAGAGTATTGGAAATATATATATATATATATATATATATATATATATATATATATATATATATTGTCTTATTTAAGTAGCCACAAACCCTTCTAATTACATCTCAATGTTTCATACTTGGATTCATTGTAGACTGACTTATTTACTTTATGCAAATGATATATTTGTGATATTACATAATGTTGCATACATTAGATCTCTATTGTAATATTGTATTCTACTTGAGCCACCTCTCATCTTTCATTCTTTATATATTTTAAGCTATGATCAAATGGTGTATATCTTAGGCCATAACCCCCATTATTTTTTAATAATTTTAATTGAACTCATCAAGTACTTTTTCAATACAATTGGGTTGACTTATGGAATAACCCCCGCTACTTTTGAATAATTTTATTCCTAAAATGGTGTATACTTTCTTAAGATCCTTCATTTTAAAAGTATATAATACTAACCTATTTTTCTATAATAATATTTATATCATTACTTAGTATAAGTAGATCATTTTCATATAGACACGTTATGACCACTATGTCATCACAAACTTTAGTATAAAACCTTCAAGTTTTTCCATAAAAATCTCATTGGCGAGATCTTCATTTAAGAAGGTCTTTTTTACATTCATTTGATGAATCATCAAATTATATATTGATACAATGGAAAATAGAATACTAATGTTTATGGTTCTTGAAACTGTACTATAGATGTCAAAGTCATATATTCTTTCATTTTATCAATATATGTTGGGGACCAATATTATCTTAAAGGCTTGAATGGTACCATATGTGTTATATTTCTTCATAAATTTCCACTTACAACCAATTGGTCTTGAACCAAAAGATAAATCGAACAATTCCCAAATATGATAATAAATGATTGAACATATTTTATTATTATGGTCTCTTGCCGAAATACGAAATATCGAGGCATTATTGTTTTCTTATAAAATTTAGGATCGTCTTCCAAAAAACGAACATCGGAATTATCTGGGTGATTTCTTCACAATTTTATTCTACTAAAATCCTTTGAGAATCTATCTCATTAAATTCTAAAACTTTGGTTATTTTCTTTTGTTGACTCTTACGCGATTCACGAGGTTTCTCTTTTATCAAATATGATTCTTTCAAAGGCATTGCCTTCTTTTTTATTGCGCTATGAGTCATATTGTCATTAAAGAACTTAGACTAAAAAAATTACGACTATCTTTATTCAAACACAGCATTAAAATGCAAATTTAATAGCCTATAAAGATTTCCATTGGTTGCATAAACATATATCTTATAGTCTTACGACTTAATTTTATTCTTCTTAGATATGGGATTTTGCAAAATGTCAAACACCCTCCCACTTTGAAATATTCAATATTTGATTTTCTCCATTACCATCTCATAGGAAGATATTCATGTGGAACATAATTAATTATATGACATCGAGTTAAAGCAGCTTCACCACATAAATTAATATGCAACTTAAAATTAACTACCATGACAATGGTCATCTAAAGTAAATTTATATTTTTGCGCTAATTCGTTCCATTTTGTTGCAGTGTATAAGGTATCAAACACTAATGAATTATCCAATTATTTTTACAAAAAACTAGAAAACTATCATGAGAAATATTCCTCTCATTTATAACTATACAAGATTTTAATCTAAGTGTCTAATTGATTTTTTTTACTTCCGCTTTAAAGATTTCAAACATGTAAAGTATTTATCTTTATGTTTAAGCAAATAAACATACAAAACTCTACAATATATGTTTATGGGAGCTATAAGGTATATCTTACCCCCACACATTAAGATATCGTGTAACCCACATATATAAGTGTGTATTATGTATATATTTCTACTTATTTGTAGGGCTTCTTAACCATTTTAGATTCCATGCATAATATAAATTTTATGCATAAGTCTGGTTTAAATAATTATATTTATCGTGTTATGTCTATATAACTAAGTTTACCATGTCGTAACAAATAATTATTAGGAGAGCAAGAGTAAATATAATTATTTACTTCATTAATAATATCAAGATAAGTAAATAGTTTAACCATGTTATTACAAGAGTATCTATTTCCTACAAAAGATCCATCCTTCGGCAAAACAAAGTTGACAAATTGATACACGAACCAAATCCTAGCATTAGCTAATATATAATTGGAAACTAAATATTTCTTCATTCTGGGACATACAATACATTTGTAAGAGTTATCTTTTTTATTGCTAGTAAATACTAACTCCACACTTCCGCATACTTCCATCTTGGATTTATTTGTGTTTCTCATATGCACCTATTTTGTGCTATTATTTTTTTCCATTATTTTGAACAAAGATTCGTCATGGTCGACATGAACGAATGCGCATGTATCATACTACCAACCCTATGTATCATCTTCTCGTAACTTTTCCAAGATAAAGAAAACTTTGCTATGGTTTTTTATACTTGAAAAATATTCAAAAGCACTACTTTTACGGACACGAGATTCTTGACTATGATTTGTAGCTCATGAATTTGGGGAGAAGATTTTTTTTCATAGATAAATTTAAAATTCAAATACTGAGATATTAAGAATTTACTCATACCCTCTTCTTTGGTTTTATACTTTTTCTCAAATGTATGCCAAATCGTCAATGTTGTATTATGCCTTTAGAAACGTCTGCAACTTCACTATCTAAATCATATAAATCATCGACTTCATACATCTTATTGGCAGTGCTAGATTGGGGATTCCACCGCTTTCATCAATGGTATATTCTCCTTACTGAAACCATGCCCCTGCTTATAAAAAACTTATGACGTATTGGTTCAATAATCCATAATATATACCGTTTTACTATATTATATATAGCCAAGGAACAAAAATTTTAGTGCTCTCGGCGGAAGCTTATCTTACTTCACATGTGTATAAGCAACACATTTGAACATTCTCATATGTTCTAACTGAGATTTCTTTCCAGTACACGCCTCTTAAGGACAAATAAACTACAATACCATCGATGGACTCATGTTGATGATATATGCAACCATAGTCACGACTTCTTCCTAGAACCTTCAACCCACTCCATCTGTATGAAGCATACACCTAAGCTTTCTCACGAAGGTTTGGTTCATGCTCTGAGCAAACCCATTTTCTTGGAAAGTTCCAG
Source organism: Limnanthes douglasii subsp. nivea (assembly GCA_036936605.1). Classification (NCBI taxonomy): domain Eukaryota; kingdom Viridiplantae; phylum Streptophyta; class Magnoliopsida; order Brassicales; family Limnanthaceae; genus Limnanthes; species Limnanthes douglasii. The sequence goes on from JAUPFV010000001.1 coordinate 35,268,569, forward strand.
TCATGTTTCGGTATATTGTAATGCCAGAATTTAAACAATAGATAATGGAATTTTTGTTCACATATTTCAAGTCATTATCGATTTGAAGATTCTTCAACATTTTTCGGTCTGATTCTCCACCAAAGTCTTCTAATTTCAAAAAACATCAAATGCTTTATCTTTGGTCTTCAAAATTATAAATCATATGTTTATGAAATATTCATCTATTAACGACATGAAATACCTTGCACCATCTATAGTAGGTTCCCGTGTCGGACTTCAAATATCTGATTGAACATACTCACACACATCATTTATTGTATGGTTGCTACATAGAATCTTGACCCTTTTACGTTTACCAAATACATAACTTTCACATATACCTAACTTATGAACTGTGCTACCATCCAACAACCCTTGTTTGCTAAGTTCACCTAGGTCTTTTCACTCAAATACCCTAGCTGAAGATGCCACAACCTGGCTGAATCATTCTCTACACTAGACATCTCATATTACTACAAAACCTTCAAAAAGTAGAAATTTGTTAGTCCTATATGTTTTTATAACAACTAGTGAGTCCTATAACTCACTAAGTCTATCATCTTCACCCTTATATATAAACATTTTCTCATCTAACAGCCAATAAAAAGAAGGTTTCATTTAATTTTGGGTATTTACCTCAAGTTGTTAATAACTCTCTTAAGTCTTGTAGATAACTTGATCTAAACAATTCCTACCCATTTTACAACACATGATTCATCATTCTCTAAGATGACCCTTCTACCTTAAAAAATTACAAGTTTTTATACCAATGTTTATTGGAAGTCATATGGAATGATGTACCTGAATCCAACATTCATTTAGCATTGTACCTGCAGGAAGAAACAACCATTAAACGATTAGTGTACTCATAATCATCTCATACAATTGCAACATCTCTGTTTCGGTCTTCAAGTCTTTTTCTTTCTCTCGGAAGTTTATAGTGATATTCCATTTATTCTTGCATGTCTAATATGTTACTTTAGAACCTTTCGTAAGCTTCCAAGATTTTTTCTAAGATTTTTCTCTCTTATTCATTGAATCTCTATTTCTTGACCTTTCCCTCACACTCAAACCCTAACCATCAAAATTACCTTTCAGAACGACTTTCCTTTAAATATTCTTTAATTTCAGTGTACTTTTTACTCTGATCATCGTAAGAGACTCTGTTCTGTAGACAATTTTGTCCATAAAGTGCTCGTACACCTTTGAGAAAGAACCTAGAAGGATTATTTCCTAGCCTCGTCCTCCATCTTGAAGCCAACTACATTCAAGTCAAGTATGATTCTATTATAGTCATCTAGGTGTTTTCAAAACTATTTTCTACCATCCATTCACAATGTATAAAACTGTTTCTTGAAATACAATCTATTTACCAAAGAATTCTTCATGTAAATCATATTTAGTAATTCCATATCCCCAATGTCGTAATTGATAAGGGAGTAATTTGCCGATTTTAATAGGGAAGGAGTTAATTAAAAACAAGAGAAAGGAAATATGCCACTTATTGTATTTATTATTTATTGGGGAAATATTTGTAAATAAAGTAGTTTGGAAAGGACTAGTAGTGAAATAGTGTAATACCACTAAGGACATTAATGGGACCCACCTTCCCCATTATAAAAGGGAGCCCATTTATTCTTGGTGGAGGACAATCTGAATATTATATTCTCTTTCTACTTTCTCTCTCTACATCTTATGTTTTAGTCACATGAGGTCCAAGATCCAATATTCTCCTTTCTTGTCATTTATTCTCTCATCATTGGCGCCGTCTGTGGGAAACCGTGATACCAAAAAGGAATCTTTTTCTTTGAAAATCGCAATCTAAATCTTAAAGAATGAATGACGAAGCACTCGGGGAGAGGGTCGGAGAGAAGTAGTCTGAGCCGTTTCAATGTCTGATGGCGAGGAAGCTCCGGGTCGGGAGTACTACGCATAGGGTCGGGACAGGCGATCGACTCTTATCATGACCAAAAGACAGCTGCTGGAAGACATCGCAAAGCTTAACGCTGAAAAAGAACGGGCATTGGATGATAAAAGAGCTCGGGAAGGCAAGGGGAATGAACCAGTCGTAGACAACCGCGGAGAAGGTTATCCGACTATTGACAATCGTATTGATGCCCAACCTGTTCGGTATTATCGGGAGTCTCGCTCGGAAGACAGACATGATGGAAGAGCAGAGCAATACACAAAGGATAACCGGTGAATCATTGCTGATTATACTTCGGACGACTCGTCGGGAAGAGAGTACCGGCGCAAGGAAAGGCTAAACAAGCGTGCGCAGAAAAGCAATTACTGACGAAATAGGGAACCTCGTTATGACTCCCCCAAATTCAAGAAGGGCAGCACTGAGAAAAGAACGTCAGTATCGTTCGAGAAAGAAGAGATGCTAACGGGAAGCAGAGAGGAGCGGGTAGTTCTACCTCGGGTCCAGTGGCAACCATCAAATAGCCATAACCAGGGGTACCGTGTCAGTAGCCAGTTCATCAACCCAGGAGATGAAGGTTTATACGGGATTCAGACTGAGAGGCTTGGAGGCAGAGCGTTCGGATTCAGAATGAATTGGAGAGCTTCACCATTGTCCGACGAAATATTGTCGGGGCATCTCCCGAAGAGGTTTGACATTTCCAAGTTGGAGAAGTATGACGGTAAGAGGGATCCGGATAATCACTTGGAAGCCTTCAAGAACTTTATGTTGAGTTTCGATAACGATGATAAGCTATTATGCCGGGAATTTTTGATGACCTTCAAGGATCGGGCGTCTAAGTGGTACAACCGGCTACCACATGGTTGTATTAAAAACTTCGGGATGTTCTGGATGATGTTCCGTCAGCACTTTGTGGGAAGCAAAAGTTTCCGAGCCAACGGCGACACAATTATGAATTGTAAGCAGAAGTTGGGAGAGAGCTTCAGAGATTACACCAGGCGTTTTATTGATGCTAAGACCGACCTGGATCATTGCAAAGAGAATGTGGCTCTAACAGCGTATCACTTGGGGTTGCTTCCAGGACCGATGAAGCAAGCGGTCACTAAAAAGAAAGCTTTTACTTTTTCTGCCCTTCTGGCTCAGGTGGAAAAGCAGATACTGATAGAAGAAACCGAGGCATCTGAATTGGCTGTGCAAATTCAACAGAGTGCGCAAGCGTCGGTCGTTATAAAACAGGGCGCTCAATCTAGCTATGCTCAGCAAGTCCAGCCAATCAACACAATACCATCGACTCAGTTACTACCAATCAAGCCTTTGGCTTTCCAGGGCCAAAAGGCAAAGCAGACGAGCCAAGTGGCCTCGCGACCCATGTCTAACAAGTGGATCTGACCTGCTTACTTCGCTGATTTGACAGAATGCGTGTCTTCAATCTATGAGAAAACTAAGAAGAGTGGGATGTATCGAAGACCTTTCCCCATACCAACGCCTCGGGAGCACATGAACAACCGGTATTGTCGCTACCACGAAGACGTGGGATACAATACTAAGGACTGTATTGCTCTAAAAAAAAAGATACAGATGCTAATAGAGCATGGGAGCCTACTCGAGTACGTGAAAAAGAAAGTGCAGCAGGGCACAGCTTCGAAAGAAATCGTGACGATGCTGAAGCCCGAGACGACCATGGCAATTTCCGAAGTGACCGGCCCTTTTGACGTTTCCATTGAATATCTCGACCCAAATGTAAATCGTAACTTCATCGGGGTCATCGAAGAAGAAGATGCGGAAAATAACGGAAACGTAAGAAACCTTTGTCAATTTTTCGAATCATTGACTATTTTTTGGGGTGATTCTATGGCAGGGATCATACACTCCTCGAGAAAGCGACATATCGTAAACCTAGCTACTCATTTGGAAGCTTGGCCATCTCCCCATTCAAAAGGCATCCCGTCGCCGATTCTGTACTTTGACGATGACGACATGCGAGATATAGTCGGTCCTCATGAAGACGCCGTCGTTATTGGGGCGACCATTGCGGGGGAGGAGGTCCGACGCATCCTAGTAGACACCGGAAGTAATGCTAACATAATCTTTGCATCGATATTCGCGAAGTTCAGGACGCCTCCGGTAATTAAGCATTCAGACCGAACTATTGCCGGCTTCACAGGATCGGCAGCAGACGTGATAGGTGAATTTGAAGGCATCATTCAGCTGGGCCGCGGGCCATTAAAAAAGGAGGTAACTGTTTTATTCGTCATGGTAGATGCACCAGCCTCTCATAATGCGATCTTTGGTAGGTCGTGGCTATCGTGGATGCACGCGGTAATGTCCACGGTTCATCAATGTTTGAAATACATGGCTGGGAACAACGTGGGGGTAGTGCGAAACAGCCAGAAAGCGGGAAGAGAATGCTACCGAGCGGCTTTAGCACCGAAAAGGGATCAAGAGATGGAGCAAGCGCGGGACTAGCAATTAGTGGGACTTCCCTTGGGGTTACTACCCGTCGATGATCCTAGGGAAGCTCCCACTTTTTAACCACCAACGAAGAATGCGACAAACACCAATTTACCGAAGGAAAAGTTTTACAGATAGGAATCAAATTGTCACTAGACTTCAAGAAACGGTTGTTATTATTGCTATAGGAAAATTTAGATTTGTTCGCGTGGTGTTCGAAGGACGTGACTGGATTCCTAGAGAACCATATGATTCACAAGTTAACTATCAACAAGAATGTCAGACCCATCTCACAAAAGCGTCGGGCTTTTTCCCCAAAAAAGGCAGAAATCATTCTAAGAGAAGTTGAACGGATGCTCATCGTCGGGCACATAAAAAAATCAAGTTATCCACTCTGGACTTCAAATCCCGTCCTAGTAAAAAAGAAGAACGAGAAGTGGAGGATGTGTGTGGACTTTACCGACCTTAATCGAGCATGCCCAAAGGATCCCTTCCCGATGCCAAGAATTGACCAGTTGGTGGATTCCACGTCGCGAAACAGATTACTCTCTTTTATGGACGCATATGCTGGCTAAAACCAAATCAAGTTGCACCCATCGGATCATGAAAGCACAACATTTATCACGGGCAGAGGCTTATATTGCTATAAGGTTATGCCGTTCGGGTTAAAAAAACACGGGAGCAACTTATCAGAGATTGGTTAACAAGACCTTCGAATGCCAGATAGGGAGGAACATGGAAGTTTACATCGATGACATGCTAGTGAAGAGCGGCACAGACGAGGACCATCTCGCTGATTTGAGGGAAACCTTTGATAATCTAAGGGGTATAAACCTCAAATTGAACCCGGAGAAATGCTCCTTTGGGGTAAGGTCGGGCAAGTTCATGGGGTTATTTGTTAGCGAAAAAGGGATCGAAGCAGACCCAATCCAATTACAAGCTCTTACCGACATGACACCACCTAAGAATATCAAGGAGGTCCAGATATTGACCGGTCACCTTGCGGCCTTAAATCGATTTATTTCTCGTTCATCTGACAAGTACGCTCTATTTTTTCAGGTCTTGAGAAACGCTAAGAATTTTGTTTGGACACCGGCTTGCAGCACAGCCTTTTTGGGGATCCAAACTTATTTGTCATCCCTGAACCTTCTAACGAAGCCCCTGACAGGGGAAACTCTTTTTCTTTATATAGTGGTTTCAGATTTTGTAGTAAGTGTGACTCTGATTAGTGAGTCGGGAACGGTTCCCAAAGCGGTGTACTTCGTGAGCAAAAGCCTATTGGATGTGGAGACGCGATATTTGAGGTTGGAAAAAATGGCCCTGGCTTTGGTGACCGTAACACGAAAAATGCGGCCATATTTTCAGGCCCACCCCATTGTCGTTCAAACCTCATTTCCACTCAAGTATGTGCTTCAGCGACCGGACATGTCGGGAAGAATGTCTAAATGGTCGGTCGAGTTAGGCGATTTCGATATCAACTTTGAGCCAAGAACAGCTATCAAAGGCCAGGCAATCCGTTTTAGTTCCTCTACTTCCAACAACAAAGCGGAATATGAAGCTGCCCTAGCCGGTTTGAGACTAGCAGAGGTGTGCGGGGCCACGCACGTACGTCTTATAAGTGATTCTCAGCTTTTGATTAATCAAGACTCGGGAGCGTCGGAAGCTAGGAAAGAGCACCTGGTTCAATACTTGGCGGCACTGAGAATATTAGCCGCGTCATTTGCCAAAGTAACGTATGAGCATGTCCCTAGAGCCAAAAATATGATCGCCGACTCCCTAGCGTCAGCATCCTGCTCGATCAATTACCCTTGGATAACCGAACAAGAAAACTCATCGATTATAAAAAGAATAGAGATGGCTAACCGACGAGAGATCGCTTGTCTGGTATCCTCGGTAACTATATCAGACTGGCGGAGGGATATTATAGCTTTCCTGGCCGAAGGACTACTACACGACGATGGTAACTCGGCTCGGAAAATACGAAACAAAGCCTGAGGCTATGTTTTGTTGGGGGACGTCCTATACAAAAAGTCGTTCAGCAGGCCTTTACTAAGATGCTTGGGGGTAAATGAGTCGCAAATAATCGTGTCTGAATTACATGATGGAGAGGGCGCGGCTCACTGCGGTTACAAAGCACTGATACAAAGAATTTTTCTCGCCGGCTTTTATTGTCCAACACTAACAGCCGATGCCCAGCAAATAGTAAAAACCTGCGACACCTGTCAAGGATTCGCGAATGCGATAAATATACCTGCAGCCCCCTTAGAATCAATATCCGAAGGGCTACCTTTTGACCGATGGGGAATCGACCTAGTAGGACTGTTACCGATGGCGTCTGGTGGAAGACAAACGATTGTGGTGGCTTTCACTGATTTTTCAGTGTTTACAGTGATCTACATCTTATATTCTCAACCCTATGGGAAAATTTTCAATTGATATTGATCAACAGAACATTACATGGCTTGTTCGTATTCTACCAATCTACATTCTTTGTTCCCGACCAGCTATGAATTTATAACAGTCATGTGAAAAATAATGTCATGATTGTGGATATTAATTTTTGGAAACATCGGTTACAAAAACAGTTTAAAGAGGGTTCTACCGACCCAACAATTACAAAAACTTAAATACAAAAACATAAGAGGTCAAGCATCCTCTTCCTCAGACTCGGGTTCAGTGTCGTCCGTCTCGTCGTCCTCACAAACCACACCATCGGGGCGATCGGCCTAAAGAACGTCTAGCCACATTGACCCAAGCGGCAGGTCGGGGGAGCGATGATGGAAGCTCAGCACATAGGCGGCCTTAGCCTCGGCCGTCTCCTTCTGCATCCACTTCTGACACTGTTCAGCAAAAAGGGCATTAGCAACCTTCAGCTCGGAGATTTCCTGACCCAACTTCCCAACGCGGTCATCCCGGTCTTTTCTTACTCGCGTCAAGGTTTTTTTGACCGTTTTCAGCTTCTCTTCCAACATCCTCTGAGCTGTCTTTCCTTTCCTCACTTCCTCCTCAAGTGCGGCAACCTTCCCCTCCGCTTCCATTAGCTTATGGCTTAGCTCTAGAGCTGTTATTGGGCCTACTAACCCGATAACCCGCCCGGGACCGGTCTGATAAAATCGGCCCGAGACCGGTCCGAATAATTTAGAGGGCGGGTTGGGGGCCAAAAATTTAGCCCGATTTTCTTACCGGTCTGGACCGGTCCGCCCGGTTACCAGACCGATATGGGATGTATATAAAAAAAATTCCCTAACCCAAACCCTAACACAACACAGACTCGCAGACCTCTCTCTGTAACTCAGTAAGCTAGTAACGAAGAACAGGACCTCTCTCTTCACTTCAGTCTTCCCCTTGACCCCTTCTATCGAAGTTCTGGTGTTCCAGGTACATGATTTCTTGCTTCAATCTGTACCGCATCATAAATGGTTTGAAAGTTATCGAAATATGGATTTGGTTTATGTATGATTAGTTGTCTAGTGATATTGTTCATGAAATGTAGAATGCTTGAATCATTTTCAAGTTTCTTCACTTTAATGCATGTTTTGATTCGATTGGAGTGTTGTTGATCTGTTAAATGTTCTGATTTAGGAATTAGGGTTGAATGAGTATGTTTATAGAGGTCTAGTTTTCTTTTCTGGTTGATTTGGGTTATATAGATTCAAAGCTCTGTCATTATTGCTTACTTTATCTGCAATCATATCCTGCACTAATAAAGGGAGACCCTTTACTTAAGATTAGGGATGTTGTTTTGATCTACAGCCAAAAATAGAAGTCAAAAGGCGAATTCTTCTTCCAAGAATTCCGAGGAAGAAAAGGCGGATTCAAAGCTCTGTCATTATTTTGCTGAATTGCAGGTTTCTTCAGAAAACTTCAGTCTTCAATCTTTATTTCGGAATTTGGTGCTCACTTAGTTTTGGAACTGCCTATGAACTTTCTGACATCACTTCTAACAGACATATAGCAAGTAACATGGCTGGATAGAAGATTTGGCTTGGTTTTGTTAAGTGAATGTAGCTATCACCCATTGTCCTTAAAACAACGTCTCTGATAAGTCCCCAAAGGATTAGATGTATCCCATAAGATGTTAGCCGCTGGATTCTTTTCACCAAACTTAGTAATGCTCCCGCAACTGACAGAATATATCCCATATATAATAAGGCCAAATACCCGAATGAGAGCATGGTGAGGAACACTATTAATTAGACTGTATTGGACATAAATAAAGCCTATTTGAAAATCTGCTATTAAGCTCGCAAGCCCAATAATTTATGTAATTCGGGATTAGAAAGACCAGCTGACAACCGGAATTGTACTGAAACTCATAGGTCTAGGGTTTTCAGGTAGTATATATACAAACCGGCCATAGAGCAGCTTCTTGTTCATAATCAAGATCTGTTCTCCATTAGCAAACCATTTTGATGAATATCATGAATTGATGTATGATGATATTTATTTATGGTGCCTGAGTTTTTCCTTTTGTGTCTGAGATTTTTATAATGATTTTATATCTACTATGTTATAATAATATTTGTTTAGATGAACAAATGGTATAATAATATTTGTTTAGATGAACAAATGGTTTTGTTAAGTGAATGTAGCTATCACCCATTGTCCTTATAACATTGCTTACAACTAGCACTTACCCATTAAACTTCCAGAACATTATTAAACATTATGAAACCTGTCTACTTTTTAACATCTGTTTCTTATACTGCTTAGCTTTTAGAGTTATTGAATTTTATTTTATAAATTATATTTCAGATTGCATTGTTTAGGTTCTATATCTTGATGTAGCTACTCTTGATGTTGTTACTAAAATACACTCTTATTTTTTACAGTACACATTTGGAGATATTGCGTCGGGAAATTCAACGACGTAGATTACAGGTACGTTTTATTTAACTCGGTATGTTTTATTTAACTCGTTTTTATACTTGGAAGTTCCTTAAAAAGGGTTTTTATGTTTTTTCTGTGAAGTGGGTTTTTGAATTCTATGAAGTGGGTTTTTAAGATTTAAATTGCATATGCCTCGTGCTTATCGTCTGATTCTGACTGAGAATATTCAGAGTGTGTTTGGGTCATTAAGAACTGAGAACCAAGGAAATCATCAAATTGCAATGGTGGATGATGTATTTTATTGGATGAGCTCTCTCTTTTCAGTTTAGCCTCCTTTAAATATAACTCTGGATCCTGTGCGTGAAACCCATTGTACATATGCTCTTCACTTAAAACTCTCTGTTGTGCAAGATACTCATGGAGAGGTACTGAAGTTTCTCCAGGAGTTACATAATTGGAAGGATGAGATTCAAACCCATGCTGCAATGGTGCTGATAAAGGACAGGTATTTTTTGCACCCATTTGGGAAAATGTCTCCATAGAAACTGGAGCAGATGGTCGTTTTTCAGTCAGAATCAGACGATAAGTACTACATTACTTCTGCAATTTAAAAAGGGTTTATGATGTTTTTTCTGGGTGGTTTTACAGATATACTTATGTAAGTTGTAACCTACACAGTCACTACCCACTTTTTTTGTTAGAATTAGAGAGTGATTATATGAGATTAATGTTAAGCATAATGGCGAAGCATTGAATGAATTTACCATATTATTTTGTTGATAATTTTTTTGATAATTTGAATTTGCCATCTTTATCTCACCTCATCTGAATTTATTTGTTTGCCAGGATGAACCATTATCACGTGGGACACTATAACATGGACAAGAACATTAGAACACGCTCAAAACAAGTTATACCGTGGATGTAACAAGATGTTTATGTGTTTGTTTAGTGTTGGAATACAATGATTTTGTCTTGTTTATTCTCTTGTTTATGTCTGTTATTTTTTACTTTCAAATGCAACTTATTATGTTTTATGTTTAACTGTAAGTGATGAGTAATTTAGTCTTTAGAATAAGCTTTGTTCTTGGTTTATTTTCGGCTACTTTAAGTTTCAAAATAAAACTAGGTTTTTTTGTCTATCGGTCCGGGCCAGACCGGTCCGGGCCATAACGGTCCATTAGCTTACCCGGTCGGTCTCGGGTCATAAAATTGGCTCCCTTGGCATATCGGTCCGGGCCAGACCGGTCCGTTACCTTACCGGGTCGGTCTCGGGTCACCAAAACTGGCTCCCTTGGTTTTTCGGTATGGGCTGGACCGACCCGGTATCTTAACGGGCCGGTCTCGATCCAGTCGGAACCCGGTCCGACCCGACCCGGTAACAGCTCTACTTAGCTCCGCTGCTCGCCGCTCCTTCATCGCCAAGGGCACGATCATATTATACAGAGACAGGGACAACCCGTCTGTTATCCGCAAAGGGAAAGTATGCGGACTCCCCGGCACGGACAGTACCGGCAACTTAGTACCACTCGATGACGCCGCGGCATCTTTCGAGGCCTTTGAGGGACTTGCTTCGTCAGGTACCACCGCTATGGGATCGGCCACAGTCGCACACTTAACCCCCCCCCCCCCCCCCCGTATTGCTCAAAAAGCTCCGAGACGGTTGCGTTATCAGCAGAAACAGATGCAGCGGCAGATCGGCCCTCCTTCTTCGCACGCTTCGACTTTTTGGTCTGCGCACCGTCTGGTTTCGCCTTTCCTTTATGCTTCTTGGCCAGCTCCTCGGACCGATGGGCCTCGCCATCCGCAGCGGCAGCTTCCTCTTGTTGTCCCTCGGCGGCGGCCCCTTCAGCCTCGGCATTGGATTGCTCGGCTTCTTCATCTGACTTGGGGCGCTTGCTGGGAGCCTTGTTGCGCTTCGGAAGAAATAAGTGTGCGTCGGGCGCGTTCGTCTGCGCGACCAAGTCCACCAAGCTGGGTGGTTGGCGCAGTTGCTTAATCGTAAGCGGCTCAGACGAGCAACGCCAGAGGTTGCTCATGATCAGGTTCGTATCCTTGAAGGCACGATGGAACGCCCGACCCTGGTGCTTCCTGGCATAGTCCTTCAAAATTTGGAAGGTTACTTTGCCAGGTTTGAAGTGGTCTTTCTTTAGCCCCTGGATAAACTCCTTCGACACTGCACAAAGGATAGGTCCATTAATATATATATATATATAATAATAATAATAATATACCAATCAGGAACCCAGGTCCGTAGCAATCGCCTCGAGTTCTCCTCATTTTATGGGCAGCCGTTTTCCCAGCAGCCACTGAGGAAGATGAACGATGCTTCCAACCTTTATCGCCTTCGAGAAATTCATTCACAATCTTCCAGGTATTGGCCAAGGAAGTATAGAAGAAGGGAGACTTGAGGGATTTTGAGAGCCCTGACATGACTATGTACTCGGCCACTGGCATGACCCGACCCGATAAGCGTGAAGCCATTATACACGAAATCAACGTATACCACGCGTTGGGCGTTAGCTGTGAGGGGCAGATGTTGAGGGTTTGGAAATACAGAGCAATCTCAGGGTCCATAGGAAACCTGAGACCCCAGTTGAAGAGCTCGACGAAGATCACGATCTCCCGTGACCGAACATGCACCGGCGTCTCCCTAGGAACGGGGAATCGAACGCTAATGCACTCCGGGATACCCCACCGGATCAGAATTTCTTCCTGCTCTGCAGTAGAGAAATAAAGGTACTTGCCCTCGAAAAGGGAAATGACGTTGTCCCGTGGCAACTAGCGATGGTAATTTGTGGTTATGACTGCCTCAATCTCCGCAGGAAGAGGCTCTTCGGGAGGAGCAGCAGCGTTGCCAACAACGGAAATACCTTCCTCAGCAGCCAAAACATCTGCTTATAGCTCTTCGGTATTTTCTACCGGGACTGCATCAGATCTAGGGGGCTGGCCGCAGGAGGATCGGACAGTTGAGCAGGAGGATCTGCAAAACCGGAACTACTTCCGGTTCGGGAGAGTTGCAACTCTTTTCGCTGTTGACGAGCATGCTCAGTCTCGGGCTCTTGACGGTCCTGATCTCTTTGGTTAAGGCCTAAATGAGTATGCGCAGTATTGACGCCGGTCCGGCACCCCTGAATTTCGGGGGTAAGCTGGATTATTTCAGTAGAATTTTCCCCCGCAGGCGAAGTTGAGGTGTGTGAGTCGCCCATGGAAAGAAATTTAGCTTTGCCTCGACGTCGGGGAAGAAAAGGGGTAGGAGCAGTATAAGAATTCACCGACGAAGGCGTCGGGCGGTTGATTTGAGTAGCGGGGGAGTGTGGCGAACTGCTGCTTGAAGGAATAACAATGGTGTCGGGGGTCTTTGCGCCGAATGGGGCGGGTATAACTAAGGATTCGGCAGGGACCGGATGAGGAAGGACAGAGTTGTGGGGAAGTGGCACGCGTGTAAAAGGCTTTGAGTCAGAACTCCAAATTAATCCCGCGGCTCGATACTCTTCAGCACGGTCACCAATACTAGACCAATCGACAAATCCAAAAGCATGCTCTTTCTTTTTTGTTTTCGGTTTTGGGGTCGGGTTCCTTTTTCTCATAAAACTTGCTTTCTCTCTAGAATGGTCCGGACAGCACTTTCTCTCTCTAGAACTCCTCTCAGAGCGATTCCTTCTTATGAGGTATTTATAGGCACACCTCCTTAACTGCTTCACATATGAGGGAGTTTAAACGACGAAAAGCAGCGGGAAGACGAAAGGCCTCTTGGAGAATTGTGCAGGCGAGTACGCTTCGAATATTCAGATGACACATGTAGCTCTAGCTCAGGGTAGCATCATTGGTCTACACCAACTAGCTCTGACGGATATGCTAGTTGGGCCTCATATACCTGTTTTGGTTGTTTAAAAAGACTGGCCCATGAAGAATCTATCAATCAGGGTCGGTAACTGACCCATGTTAAGGGTTTTCGCCTCGGTACGATTCGTGGCCATCATTGGAGAGGTTTGGTCATTTGGTACCGAGGCGTCGGAGACAGATGCGCTTCAGACTAACTCATTTTACGAGTCTTCATTCCCGACACTCTTGAAGACTGGGGCTACTGATAAGGGAGTAATTTGCCGATCTTAATAAGGAATGAGTTAATTGAAAACAAGAGAAAGGAAATATGCCACTTATTGTATTTATTATTTATTGGGGAAATATTTGTAAATAAAGTAGTTTGGAAAGGACTAGTAGTGAAATAGTGTAAGACCACTAAGGATGTTAATGGGACCCACCTTCACCACTATAAAAGGGAGCCCATTTATTCTTGGTGGGGGACAATTTGAATTTTATATTCTCTTTCTACTTTCTCTCTCTACATCTTATGTTTTAGTCACATCAGGTCCAAGATCCAATATTCTCCTTTCTTGTCATTTATTCTCTCATCAGTAATCTCTTAAGATACCTCAAGAAACACTTCATCTCCGCTTAATATGTGTGCACTATGAGCTTTAGGTAGTACAACAATATCAACCTTTGTAGATTTCTCATCGGTAAAAGCAATCAATGAATTATGTACTATGTAAGATTAAAGTTAATTATCCAAATCTTAAAGTCATTCTCTTTGTTGAATTTCTCTAGGCTAAGCTTCATAGAACTATTATTTCATGGCTTTTCGATTTCAAGGTGAGATATTTCTCTCAAACCTTCAAATCTTCAGTCATTATATATCTCCTCTTTATTTCTTCACGCTCACCATACCACTTGTTGGGAAATAGTTTCTCTAAGAAGAAATTTAAACTTGTTTCATGGAAACAATAAAAGAAAAAAATGTAAAAATAAGCACACAAGATAAAATTTTGTGTGGTTTGGATGGTGAACAAATCTACGTTCACAAGTAATGAATAATCTGGTTTATTATTAAAGAGGTTACAAGGAGACTATTTCAAATATAAAAAATTCAATCACTCTTTTTGTTATGAATCAGTCACAGATCATAAAATAATTTGAATCCAAACTTTGCTCTCAATTTTTTTTATTTCATACCTCACTTCTTTCTCTAAGAGCCAAACCCTATGCTCTAAAGAATACAAAGACTTGTCGCTCTTAACACGACACTGGAAGACCTATCTTGTTTATTATATTTATAGATTTTAAAGAAGAACCATAGCTTCACTTTAATCAGACACTCTAGATTAAACTTTATTAATCAAGGGTTGTAATAAAATCTTAATCCTTTGAGAGGCCCTCCAAATTAAATCTCATAAATATGAAATTCAGTTCAATTAAGAATAAAACGCATTATTTCAGTCAAATAGGAAATCCAACAAAATAAAAAGCACAACTAAATAGGAAACTTAGCAAAATAAAAATATTAGTTAAATAAGAAACTCAACAAAATAAAATCTTAGTTAAATAGAAAATCCAACAAAATAGGAATCATAGTTAAATATGAAATCCATAAAAATAGAAAGCATACTTAAATACAAAGCCCCAAAAAATATGAGTCTTAGTTAAATATGAAACCTAGTAAAATAAGAATAAGTCAGTCCATCGAGAACAAAACACAACATTTTAGCAGCTTTCGCTCAAGTTTTCGGCAATATGTTTTGGCTCAGTTTATATATCTTTCATTCATTTAGTTCTTCAACAGTACCTCTGTTGACAAGGTACTTCTAGCATGTACCTAATATAAAAAAAATTATGAATTTTATAGGGAGTAAAAAAATCTTATGAAAATAATAACTATACATTATTGATATGATAAGTTTCATAAAATGATGTACATTTATTTTTAAAAATATATTTTAAAAAATAAATACATATTCCATAACATGAATTGTCTAATGGAACTCAAATGTGTTAATTTGTAATTTGAGTATAATTTGTAAAGAATTTTAGAGAGTATTAATTTGCTCAATGAGCACATTGTTTGGTAGTGTATTTATATACACATCTTGTTACAATTATAGTTATAGATTGTTACATTGATAGTGGTGATATGTAACCACTAAAAACTATGTTCAATAGAAGCTTTTATACATCTGCTTTAATACTTATTACATGACTAAATTAATGTTGCGCTTCAGCATTTAGTAAAGCAATATAACCCGTTTGGCAGCCCAACCGTAAATTCATTCACCAAAACCCATTTCAGACAGTAGTAACACATATTAGGCTTATGAGGTTTAGACTTTTCTTGAATTATCTTAGATTTATTATTTAAAACCGAAAATGATGTTTATTCAATTTTTGATAAAATAAAAAATGTTATTAAAGCACAATTTGAAAGAAAGATCAAGTTATTCAAGCATATGGGAGTGACTTCAAAGATTTCTTATCTCTCATTATACACGTTGGTATCTATCTCAAGACATCATTTCCTCACATCTCTTCCCGAAATGGTAAGGCCAAAAGAAAGAACATAAATATAGTAGAGATTAGCTTGACTTTGTTTGCTCGTTCTCAACTATCATATTCATATTGGTATGAAACCTTTACAATAGGTACATACCTAATCAATAGATTATATATTTTCCTTAATCTATTTATCACCTTATGAAATACTATACAATAAAAAACCGGCTGATCTTTTTTTAGGGTATTTGGATGTGCTTGTTATCCATATATCCGACCTTACCAACAATATAAAATTCAATTACATTCCTTAAAATATGGTTTTATGGCTACTCTCCTACATATAAGGGTTATAAATACCTATTTCGAAAGGCTTTTATTCCATGAATGTCATTTTTAATGATTTAGACTTTCCATTTTATTCTAGTTTCTTAAACACTATAGTATGTTTGTCTCTTAGACTAGTGTCACAGTCTAGTTGGTTTTTTATATGTCCTAGTTTTGAAGAAAATACAGGGAAATTAATGTAATGCAGTTTTATTTTGAGAGAGTATGCTGGAAGAGTGATTGTAATTAGTTGTTACTTGCATCTGTACTTACCCATCCATCTCTTAATGAACTATCCAACACATATCAAACTTGTTCAAATCATGTCCAAAAGTAATGTGTTAGTACTTTATCTAGTTCCCATGTAGTTTTTTATTCAAATAGTGATTCTAATGTATCATCACCACATACACGGGATCTTAATACTCAAGAAAAATCATTTTTAACCAACAACTAGACATAAAGCATTCACTACCTAGCCAACCAATATATAACACATAATGTTTGCCAAATACAACACAAACAAACTTTACACATAACCGTCTAGTTTCCAATTAATAAAATATACATGGTATGAAAAAAGGATCCAAACGTGGCATTTCTAAACCTAAACTCATTATCTTATCATTAACTCAACCTACAGAACCAAACCAACATTTTTAATGTTTTTTATGATCCAAATTTAAATCAGATTATGAAAATATAAAAATCATCATAAAATTTTCTAATTATTTTTCTGATCCAGATTTTAATTTTGTTTTCATAGCCTTATTCAAATTTGGATAAGAATAAACATCATAAACTTTTACTATTTTAGTAGGTCAATTTAAGGGTAAAGTAGTGAGGCCAGTGTAAATGAGTTTAGGTTTAGAAATGTCAGCTATGGCTTTTATTTTCCTATAATGTATATTTGATTAAGTGAAAAATGGATGACTATGTGTAGAGTTTGTTTATGTTGTATTTGGGAAACATTTTTGTGTTATATATTGGTTGGCTAGGTAGTGGATTATTTATATGTAGTTGTTGGTAAAAATATGATTTTTCTCGAGTATGAAGGTCATGTGTATGTGGTGATGATACATTATATTTATTGTTTGGACAACCTACATGAGAACAAGATAAAGTACTAATAATTTGATTTTGAACATGATTTAGACAAGCTTGATGTGTGTTGGATAGTTGTATAAGAGATGGATGGGTAAGTGCTGATGCACGATAACAACCAAGCAAAATCATTATTCCAATACACTCTCTTAAAATAAAACTGCATTGCATTGATTTCCCTGTATTTTCTTCAAAACTAAGACATATAAAAACCAATTAGACTGTGACACTAATATATGAGAAAAAACAGCTATAGTGTTTAATTTTTTTGAATGAAATAGAAAGTCAGATCCATTAAAAATGACATTCCTGGAAATAAAAACCTTTTGAACTAGGCTTTTATAACCCTTATGCGTAGGAGAGTAGACAATAAAAACATATTTTAGGCAATAAAATTGAAATTAGTGTTGTTGGTAAGGTCTAATATAGAGATATCAAACACAATCAAATACCTTAAGAAAAGAATGGGCAAGCTTTATATTGTAGAATATTTCATAAGATGATAGATAACTTAAGAAACATGTAGTCAATCTATTGATTAGAAGTGTAGTTTTTGTAAAGGCTTCATACCAATAGGAATAAGGTAGCTGAGAATGAGAGAACAAAGTCAGGCTAGTCTCAAGTATATGCACGTTCTTCATCTTTATCCTATCATTTTGGAAAGATGGGTAATGACATGATGTTTCGAGATAGATACCACCCCGTTTAGTGAGAGATAAGAAGGCTTTAAATTCATCCCTCATATATATGGATAACCTTTATTTTCCTTTCAAATTTTGTTTTTTTAACCTTTTTGAATTCACCCCTCAGAGTGATGGTCTAACCTCTTATGCCATCCTTTTTTAGAAACAAAATTACATTAAACTAAGGCTACCTTAGCATTAAACACTCTAGTATTTAGTTCTTCAGAATAATAGATACATCAATGCAGTACAATTCATCTTTAGATGTTCATAATAGTAATTTTTCTTTGTTTGCATATCATTCACAAAATAAAAGTTCTTATAAAACTCAATATAAATAGATTTTTGACATATAAACCATTTTTCAGAATAATTTAATTTTTTTTATGGATAGTATAA
Organism: Limnanthes douglasii subsp. nivea; assembly: GCA_036936605.1. Classification (NCBI taxonomy): domain Eukaryota; kingdom Viridiplantae; phylum Streptophyta; class Magnoliopsida; order Brassicales; family Limnanthaceae; genus Limnanthes; species Limnanthes douglasii. The sequence goes on from JAUPFV010000001.1 coordinate 35,286,635, forward strand.
AAATACGAAGTTATTTAATGACACATTTTTTGTCATTTCCAATATAACCTGATAAATCATTTCTTTGACTCATAATACCGAGATTGTCAGTAACATGGTGAGTAGCACATGAGTCTTTATCCAAGTTTTGTCTCCATCTTGATCTCGTGTAACCATATAAAGATTTTCTTTTCAAGTTTTGTTTTGTATTCTTCACTGGGAATTTTACCCATATTTGTATGATCATCCCTAAAATAACAGGTAAAAACACCATGAACATATATGGTAGGTTGGTCTATTAGGAGTAAACCTTCCCATTATGCTTCCTATGTACCTATTCACACATTTTTTAGTTATTTAAGTAGTTATTGTGTTTACATATAACCTATGCCTTCTAGAATAGTAGAAGTTTTTATTCTTTAAATTAATATTGTTTTGTACTTTTTTATCACTTTTGTTTTGGTTGAAATTAGAAGAGGTAATGTCCAGATTAGCCATAACATCCTGTAACTTAGAAAAATTTTCCAACCTACACTCAAAGGTCAAGAGAGATATTTTGAGGTCCACCCAATTAAGTATGTCATTGTCAGCTAAACTCTCAATTATAGAGGTGTAGTCTGAGTCTAGCCCTGCAAGGATTTGTGAAGCCAAATCATCTATAGATATAGTACAACCAGCTAGTATAAGATTGGCAGATATACCTTTCATTTTAGCTAGGTATTCCTCCATACTAGAAGTATTTTTTTCTTGTTATTTGAAACTCATTTTTTAAGTATGTGATCCTACCCTTAGTGTGTAAGCCAAATATCTTAGGGACAGAGACCCACAATCCTTTGGACTGATTGTAGTTTACAACCAACCTAAAAGAAGTTGATATTTTAAAACCTAATCCTCGTAGGTTGGATACTCTACCATACTTCTTGTTGAAAAATGAATAAACTTATATGGACATGAACTCTCACGAAAGATCAACCCATTAAGTCGATTTCCCTTTGTTATGGGTAATATCATATTTTTCCACAATAAAAAAAATTAGATATGTCGAGACGAAGGACATTGTTGTTGCTACTGATCCTATTCATTTATGTTTTTCATATTGTAGATGAGCCATAAGATAGACAAACTTAGTCCATTGAGTCAATTCTAAAAGTAGGAGAATCAATGTGTGTCATTTAGCTCTAATACCAAGTATATTATGTAAATAACTTTAGAGAGTATTTTCTTTAATTTTATGTGTATTAATATTCTCAACGAGCATACTGCTTGGTAGTGTCTTTATATACAATTATTGTTACAATTTATTAAACTGATAGTGGTGATAACCATTAATCATTAATCATGTTGTTTAATAGAAGCTTGTATACAACTGCTTAAACATTTGTTATATGATTATATGATTGTTGCGCTTCAACTTTTAGTAAAACAAAACTTTGAGCATGTGACCCGCTTGGTATCATGGTAAATCCATTTACCAACACCTGCTTCAGGCATTAGTAAAACAGATTAGGCTTCTAGGGTTTAGATTCTTTTAGAGTTAGCTGCTCCTCGAATTTTAGTTGAGTCCGTTATTTCCCTATATTGACATTGCTTACACAATCTTTCTCTTCCTTCTAACACTATATTTTTCTTCACTAATTTAATAGTGCTATCAATGAGCCACCTAAAATAAGTATATTATATGTAACTTTGGACTTTTTTATTTTTTATTAATTGTTTGAGAAAATAAATTTTATGAAATATGAGCTTTATTTTTACAAAAAAAAAGTACATATAAAAATAGTAGACCATCACTACCATAATTAAATAGTAATAAATTATATAAAACTATAATGATATTAAATCAGTAAGCATTCTTAGGTCTCGAGATACCTATCCTAATAAAAAATTGATTTCAATGGTCATGTAATATGATATAAATATTATATCAAGGTTGTCTTCTAAAAAGACGCTTAGCTTTTGCATGCGAAATGAATTAGACATCTTTTAGAATTAAAAGACCATGTTTTGGAATACATGAAACTTGGTATAATTTTAACTATAAGATATGATATAATTGGAATTTCGAAATATAATATAATTTTAATTTTGAAATATGATATAATTATATTTGTGATGTTGAAAAAAAAAACAAAGATTACAACTTTGATTTTTATTAATTGGAATGCTATATTATTACAAAGAGATTCAATCATTATTTATGGATTAATTATGGGAATATGCATAATATCTTTAGTATCTCTAACACCCTCCATCAAACTCACAATGCAATGATAATAAGCATTGAGATTTTGTCACCTAAATACAAAAACGAGATGACGACTGAGCCTTCTTGAAGATATCAACAATCTGAAAAGTTGATGGACAAATATAAACGAGATGGTCGCGAGTTGACGATGTGACGAGTGAAATAACATTTAATTTCAATGTGCTTCATCCTCTCATAAAAAACAAAATTATTTGCAATTTACATGACATTTTTATTATCGCAATGTAAGGAAGTGAGCTTAGTAACGTTAACCCTCGTATTTGCAAGAAGTGATCGTAACCAAATAATCGTACATGTACTCAATGTTATAGCATAATAATCAACCTCAATAGAAGATCTAGAAACAACATCATTTTTTCTCGCTAAATCATGATTACTTGCATAAAAACAAATTAAAATAATAAATGTATAGAAGTTCTTAAACCATGCACAATGAGCTTGTTTGAGACCATATAAAGCTTTTCTAAGTCACAAAACCTCACCTGGTTTATGAGCCACACCCGGGGGAGGAGTCATGCAAACATCCTCATGAAGATCTTGATTTAGAAACACGTTTTTAACATCCAGTGGAAAGATCTTCCACTAGCAAACGGATGAAACAACCATAAGGGTACGAATTATTGTCATTTTTGCTACCGGAGAAAAAGTCTCATCATAATCCATACCATACTTCTGTGAATACTCTTTTGCTACAATACGAGCTTTATACCTCTTAATGGACCATCAGACTTTGTTTTGATTTTAAAAACCCGACGAGAATTACTTATATGTTTACCGTATGGAGGTTTAACCATATATTATGTATGAGTTTGATAAAGAGCAGTAAGCTCTTCAACCATAACATTTTGCCAACGAGGATCTGAACAAACTTCTTTAAATGAATCAGGTTATATATATCATGTATATTTTCTATGAAATATGCAAAGGGATATTAGTAAGAAGAATAAGTAAAATCTGGTTGTTTGGTTGACCTAATTGTACTAGTATATCTCATGAGAGATGGCGTAGTTGCACCAGAGGAAGAAGCAGACTCGGGAATTAATGGAGCTGAAGTAATATCAGTTGGTGTAGATATCTCAGGAACTAATACGTCAGGAACAATAGTTATATTAATGTCATTACTAAATGGGTCAATAACCTCAAGATGTGTCTTTGTCCTATCATGTGATTTTGTAGAAATCGAATAAAACATATGTGCTCCAGAAATATGATGTGTCAATATATATATAAATTCTAATTTGTGGGATCAAAATAATGATATCCTTTCTGAGCAATACCATAACCTGTTAAAACACACATAACTGTTTTGGGTGTTAGTTTGTTTCTTTCGACATGAAGACGGAGGACAAAACACGTACAACCAAACACTTGTAAAAAGAAATAATCTGGAATATGTCCATATAACTTCTCAAATGGATAAATCCCTAAATTATATGTAGTAGAAATTCAATTAATCACATATATAGCAATTAGAAATATTTCTCCCCAAAAAACACTAGAAACTTCAGCAGATAAAAAAGCAAGGAATGTATATTTTTAACAAAGTGACGATGTTTTTTTTGCAACCCAGGTCTGTTGAGAGGTGCCAGTACAACACGACTGGTGTATGGTATCATCAGATGCAAGAAACTGAGTGAAAGAGTTAGAGGTATACTCACCCTCTAACTCACACCTGAAGAACGTTATCACAATAAAATGTTAAGTCTTAACAAGCGCCCGAAAAGTTCTGTAAATTTTAAAAGAATAAGACATTCATTTCGTAAGATAAACCTACATATAGTGAGTATAGTCATCAATAAAATATACATAATTGGTTGAACCACTATTTATGGAAACAAGAGATGAACCCTAGACATCAGAATAAATAATATACAAAAGAGCAACAAAACAAAAGACACTTGTATTAAACAGTAAAGCATAAAATTTTGCCAGTTTATAACCACTGCAATACGAGATACTACAAGTGTTCAAATGACCCAAAACACTTGTGGAGACTAAAAACTTTAAACGTGATGCATATACATGTCCTAGAAGAGAATGCAAAAGATAAAATTCAGACGAAAAATTACTCAAATGAAACAAAGACAAATCAACACTAGAGGAAACAATATGACTCATGTATGTTTTTCCACTGTCAACATTATAGATATCCACATAAGTTACTTCAAGTTTTTCCAAAACATAAACTTCCCAATTTTACGATATATCCCAACAACTCTTTGAGTATGTTGATCTTTTATAACACAAACATAATCCGAAAAGAAGACCCAATAAACAGATATACACAATTGGCTAACCGAAACAAGATTCAAAGCAATTGTGGAAATGGAATTCAACACCCTTTACCGATATTGTTGCAGCACTCGCATACAAAACATATATGGGTAAAATATGAGAAAACAAAATAAGTTCGACATGTGAGGTGACATGTGATGAGATGCACCAAAAAATTTCTAAGGATGAATCAATACCTGAAGTAGAAAACGCAAGCATACCTGAATGATATGCGAATGTAGATATGACAAAGTTCTTCTCATGCAGTTTGCTAGTAGTAAACCATAGAGAGTCATATTTTCCTGTCATATTTGTAATAAGAATCCACAAGATTTAATTGAACAAAACCGAACAATCCAAATCCAAATCCAAATCCAAACTCTAAGTCAAAACAATCGAAATCCCGATTGAAATCCAAACCAAGAGATACCAAAATCAAATAAAAATCCAAAATAAAATCTAAACTAACCATCAAATTAAAATTGCCACAAAATCAATTTCCTCTTTCTTGCCGTGCTGAAAACAGATAATATATAAAAGCAATCTTATGTTTATACCTCGATCTAATATTTATAATATCTCTGGTTTGTGAAATATAGTATAATTTCAATTGCGAAATATATCTAATTTAATTGCAAAACATGATATATTTTGAGTTGTGAAACATGATGTATATAGTGACAGAAGAATTTCATTGACGATTTTTTCATTTTCTTCAAGTAAACAACCAGCCAAAAATATTTTATTGTGGTTCTATTTCATCTCATTCAATGGCCCAAATTATTCATATAAAAAGTCTGAAACTCATCGTGACACCAAATAACATTAATATACGTTAAAACCTATTTAAAACAAATTCAAATTTGATTTATAATTTTTTTAAATTGATTTTTTTTATCTTGTGAGAGAAAGTAAAAACAAACCTTACATGTTTCTAGAAGATAAAACTCATGCGCGTTTTTGTTATAGTGATACAAAATTTAATAATCATAATATTCTTACACGTTTGTTTTACAACATATAAAAGATTTAGTTTCATAAACCATTGAATCCCATCTTGTTTTAATGGTTTACATATAAAAATTTGATATTTAAAAAGTTAAAATATATATATCAACATGTAGTTTTTTTTGGAAGGAACCCGCAACCGCTACTCAGAGTGCAATGAGTGCGCACAGGGTAAACCTTTAGTCTGACGCGATAGCCTGCAAACCAACGCCAGAAGGTAAACCACACAAGGTGACATGCTCAACCGAGAAAGCGTATGTAGAGGGACTCGAACTCATGACCTTTTGGTCATAAGAATGACATACTCAACCAACTCGGCTACCCCCTTGGAACATCAACATGTAGTTTTGTTTTGTTGTTCCTTAGATAAATAATCAAACATAGTCAATCGAACACGTGTACCTAACTTGTTTTTTCATATATTTTTTATTATTTTTATTAGTTATAATAATTCACACCTTCAGTTGTAAGCCTCAAAATAAAATATGTTATACCAAAACATATTTGTTCCTCAACAATCACTATAATTCCAAATCTCTAACCAATATATTTTTCTCTCAAAAATCTTTACCCAAAATAATTTTATTTTCCAAGTCCATATTGTATTTATTCAAAACATGATTCATGTAACCATAAGTGTACCAATGTATTCAGTCAAACTAACATATACTATTTATATTAAAAATATTAAAAAATATTTTATCAAAACATCAATAAATATATTTTTACGGCAATCAAAATAAACAATTATATTCATATTGTATTAATTTTTATATAATTTCACTAATATATTTTATAAATTTCTAACTTTCATCTACCATAAATGTATAAAGTCAAACTAACATATATTATATATATTAATGAATAAAAAGTTATAATCACCATTAGTAAATATTTTCTAACAATGGCTCAAAAGAAATAATTAAATTTATTTAATCATTATATAACTTTTTTCGCAAATAATAGTATTTTATTACTTCGGACTAAATTGATAGTTATATAATAGTTTCTCTCAAATTGGAAAAACAAAAAGGATAAAGGGCTAATGGAAAATAGCCCTGAACAAATAAACAGAAGACTAAGGTCGTCTTTTTCGTCGAGGAATCGAAAGCAGCTTCTAGACATAGAAAAGAGAAAATTCGTAGACAGAGACGGTGGAAGGAATCAGAAATTGGGGCATTTAGTCAGGATCAATGTACCCGACTCCAAGACTTTCCAAGATGGTGATGGCCAGAAGAGAATTAGGGGGTATTGTAACCCTTGAAGCTTCGATCGTGACCGCATGTGAGGATCCACCTCGCAATCCAGTCAGAAGCCTGATTCTGGATTCTGGATATGTGGCGAAGAGTCATATGAGGGTGAATGAGGCTTCTACAGATGGCGATGGTTGATTCGAGAAAATGAGAATCAATACCAGAAGCCAGGATGTTGATTAGAGTCATGCAATCTGATTATATATCAACATCCACCCAGTTATTGCGCTTACAGAAAATAAGACTTTCGATAAGGGATTTACACTCAACTAAGAAAGGATTTAACTTCCCAAACAGACATCCATGGCCAAGGACAATGTCACCACTGTCACTTCTAATCAGGATACCACCGCTGGATTCTTCGGTCAGGTTACATGCGACATCGACATTGAGTTTTAGTCTGCCAGGGTTGGGAGCCAGCCATTTCAGGTAACTAGGCTTCTTCCTTCTGTTGTGAATATTTCTGCATCCCATAGCTTCTCCTGAATTAGTGACATTATACCAGTGGTTAGCAGAGAGAGAGAGAGTTATTTGATTAAAGCATAATATACCAAGTTTCGATCGACACTCGAGCAGTCCCTCTAGAATCTATTTTTAAGGGTTTACTGTTCGATAAGTGGGGAATAGACCTGGTAGGACAACTCCCACTAGCAACTAGAGGAAGGCAGACTATTGTAGTGGCAGTGGATTATTTTTCGAAATGGGTCGAAGCAGAACCGTTGTCCGGCGCCAGAGCTAAAGATGTGGTGAAATTCATATGGTCGAACATTTTTTGTCGGTATGGGGTTCCTCAGAAGATAACCACAACAAAATGAGGGAATTATGTGCTAGTCACAATATACAATAGTGACTTTCAGCTCCATTCCATCCTCGAGCAAATGGGCAGGTCGAAGTTACTAACAGAACGATCATCAGTGGATTGAAAAGGATATTAGAAGGAAAGCTGGAAAATGATCGGATTTCTTACAAGAGGTATTGGGGGCATACCGAACCACGCCTTGAACAGCGACGCAAGAATCACCTTACGCTTTGGTGTACGGAATGGACGCGGTAATCCCAGCATAAACAATATTCCCTTCTTTCAGGGTCGGTCATTACGAGGAGAGCATCAATGATGAAACTCAGGCTTTGGCTTTGGATTTGATAGAAGAGAAGCGAGCGAAGGATCATCTCAGTTCTTTACATTATCAGACCCTGATGAGGAGCAGGTATGCATCGAAAGTTCGAAGAAGAGATTGCAAGATTGGGGAAAAAGTTTTGGAAAAAGTTTTCCTCCACACAAAAGATAAGCACCTTGGGAAGTTGGCACCAAACTGGTAAGGACCGTACCAAGTAGTTAAAAAATAAAGTTGGGGACTTATCGTTTGAAAGACAAATTTGGTCGACCCTTGCGCCTTCCGTGGAATATCGAGTATCTTAAATTGTATCTAGAATGAGTTGTAATTTTTATCTTTGTCTACATAAACCGACCCATCTTAGCAAAATTTTAGAGCCTAAAAGCAAGCGTGCAAAATGTCAAACCCACTAAAAGGGGTTTTTTAACTTTCAAGTTGATCAACAAAATGCCAAACTCACTATGAAGGGTTTTTCAACTTTTAAGTTGATCAACAAAATGTCGAACCCACTAAAAGGGGTTTTTCAACTTTCAAGTTGATCCACAAAATGTCGAACCATCAAAGGGAATTTTCAACTTTCAAGTTGATCTACAAAATGTCGAACCCATCAAAGGGATTTTTCAACTTTCAAGTTGACCAACAAAATATCAAACCCACTAAGAGGGGTTTTTCAACTTTCAAGTTGATCAACAAAATGTCGAACCCACTAAGAGGGGGTTTTCAACTTTCAAGTTGATCAACAAAATGTCGAACCCGTCAAAGGGATTTTTCAACTTTCAAGTTGATCTACAAAATGTCAAACCCATCAAAGGGGTTTTTTCAACTCTCAAGTTGATCTATGAATTTAAGATGTAATTAAATACATTAAACATTTAGCATCGGAAATTGATCACTTCCAGTTGTAGAAAGATAAGTCCTGAAACAAACATAAATAAGTTCGAACAAAATCCGCCATAAACAAGCGCGACTTACAGAGTAGAAATCTAACGACAAAACAAGTTAGAAGTGAAGAGAAGAAAAACAGCATAAAGCCTGAGCTACAAATATCAGGCATCAGAGAAATCATCGGACGGGTCAGAATCTTCAACATCATGGTCGGAGCAGTCGACACCTTCAGTACGGTCTTCTTCAGGAACGTCTAGCCATATTGACCCAAGTGGCATCCGAGGCCACAAAGCATGGAAGTTCAGGACATAGTTGGCCCTCACGTTAGCGACTTGTTGGTCCATGACCTTTTTGCACTTAACTCCAAAAGCATGATTTTCTTCTTTCTTCTGGTCGAGAGCCATTCGGAGCCCCTGCAATTCCCTAGCCATTTTTGTGGACCGCCAACGAAGAAACTCGTTCTGAATTTTCTGAGCAGCCAGTTCCTCGACGACTCTAGCACGATTTTCCTCGACTTCAGAAAGGGTTTTCTCCTTCACACCAAACGTTTAACCTTAGCTTCGACAGATGAGGCTCGTTTTTTAACAAGGTCGATCGATTTCTGCGACTCCTTAGCTTTGGAGGAGATGCTTCTTTTAAGCTCAGCAAACTCCCTCTAAAGTTTCAATACCTCTTTTTTTTTTTTTGCTATGGGGGCAAGCAGAGTCTGCAAAGAGTTGGTTAAGACGTCGGAGTCCTCAAGGAAGAAGGAGTTCGAACTCTGGGCATGGACGGGAAAGAGTACGGCATCAGGGTGCACCGAAGTCATTTGGCCCAGAGAGATATGACCTTCCGATTTTGCCTTTTTCTCGCGGCTGTCCACAGGAGCAGGTAGCTTTGCACCCTTGAAATGTTCGAACATAGAGGGTATGGTGGTTTGTTCAGCAATAGGATCAACATGAATCTCGTGCAAAACAACTTTCCCTTTGGATTTTTTGTTCAAGGAGGAATTGCCTCCCTCTTCAACCATGAGGTCCTTCTTCCGTTTTTCGCCGCGACCTTTTTGTCCTCCTTTAACAGTTGTAAGAGATTTGTCACCATATGTCGTTGGGTCACTAAGAACGACAGCAACCTCCCGCTTTGAAGGCGAAACTTCAATTGGTTGGTCCAAAGCATTACCTTGTTCGTCCGCAGCATCAGAAAATTCCTCAGACTTCACACGTTTGCTTGGGGCTCGATCCCGTTTGGGCCAAAACACCTTGCAATCTGGGTCCTCGAGCCTCTTGACAAAATCAACAATGTCAGGAGGGGTCCGCAGTTCTTCAAAACTTAAGGTCCAGTTGGAACAGCGCCAAAGGTTGTTGTTGATGAGATTAGTGTTCTTGAAGCACTGACGAAACTTCTGACCCCAGCTTTTCCTTGCAAAGGCCCGAAGTTAAGCAAAGATTGTCGAAGCTTCTTCAAGATGCTTTTTCTGCAGCTGTTGGATAATCACCTTGCAAACTAAAAGACAACCCATTATTAAAAAAAACATATATATATATACCTTCAAGGTTCCATCTAAATGTAAGCCGCCTCGGATTCTCTTGACTGTAGGGTCGACCATTCTCCCAAGCACCACTGACAAAGACAACTTGTACTTCCACAATCTTTCAGCCTTGAACAAGTTATTCACAATCTTCTTTGGGTTGACGAGGGATGAATAGAAAAATGGCAGCTTCGGGGATTTGGAGAGCCCGGATATCCCTATATACTGGGTCGGCATCCTCACCTTCGATTGGTACAAGCCTAGGTTCTATAGTAGGCGCATCGTCAACTTTGGCTGGTGCAACTGTGTTAGAGGTACTTCGATTGGCCGGTCTGGCATCTTTGACTCCGGTTTTCGAAGACCTGGAATCTGTATCTCCAGTTTTCGTCGGTGGTAGGACCTTGGAAGGAGGTCTAGGGGCGATTTTCTTAGCAGCATCGTCGTTGATCTTTATCACCACGTTTGGCTTGGAGGATTTATGCAAGGGTTTTTTAACAGGGCAGTCAGCGATTTTGCCCCTAACTTCAGCCGTCGCTGGGATCAACCCAGCGGCTCGGTATTCTTCTGCTTGTTGAGTGATCTGTAATTAGTCGACGAAGCGAAAGAGTAGTTTCTCTGAGGCGTCGAATTTCTTCGTTGGTTTCTTGTGAGACAGGGGTCTTCTCGTAAACTAAGTATGATTTTCTCTCTCTAGAAACGGAATTTGGCCAGAGCTTATCTCTTTAGAAAAACTTAGTGAAAATAAGAATGAAAAGGGAAACTATTTATAGTAGTAGCAAGCGTGGTAAAGATCCGTTCCATGGAGAAGCGCAATCGAATAGAGCCTCGGGAATATCAACAGTGTCGCTTAACCAATATACTGGTTAAAGTACGACCCAATTAACATGAGACACGTGTCTAATCGAGTGGTTGCAGCAGACTTAGGGGCTACGGTTGCTACACGCGCGTAGGCGGCTAATGATGAAGACCAATTGGAAGAGGACACGTGGGAAGGCAAATAAACCGGTTAGACGTAGGATCTTGGTGGGCTTCGAAGAATTTGACCCGGTTTCGAGCCCACAAAAACAGCCCAGACAATTTAACAAACATTCGATACTGTGGGCACAAGGATGTAGAGGGTCGACCTGTCGACCCTGGCATCAACATTTGATCAACAACGAATTCAAACTTGGAAAAAATATTATGGGAAAGCGCCGACCCTGCATTCGGCATTTCAGATTAATGGGAAAGCGCCGACCCTATTTTCAACATTCCAAATCAACAGGAAAGAGCCGACCTTGCGTTCGACATTTCAGATTAACGGGAAAACGCTGACCCTGCATTCGACATTTCCGATTAACGGGAAAACGCCGACCCTGCATTCGACATTTCGGATTAATGAGAAAGCGTTGACCCCGTATTCGACATTTCAAATTAATGGGAAAGCGCTGACCTTGCGTTCGACAGGTAGGTTCATGAAGAATCCTGACCCTATATTCTACCCTCGATTAGTTTTTGCTCGATCCTCCGCAAAACTAGGGGCTACTCATAAGGGCATAAATACCAAGTATGATAGAGGATCCAAATTGTAATACATTAATGTATATGGACTTAATTGTAAAGTAGGAAGTAAGTGACACAAGTACAAATATAAGGGATAATATGCAATTAGAATAGATTTGGCATGTGACAGTGGGCCTCAGAATTGTCACTATATAAGGAAAGATTATGTCCCCTAAAAGGGGACCTTCTAATGATTAGTACTTGATTTTGACTACTTTCTCTCTCTAGAATCTTATATTTATTTTCGTGATACTTTTCTACTCATTCACGTTTCCCGATAAACTACCTTAGATATTCTGACACTTATCATTATTCATATCCATCCCCGTAATAATTCTAGTAACCCTATCAATAGCACTCTTGACAGTGTCATGAGTGTCATGAAACTTTGAGCAATTTATGTTATACCATATTGTCCAACAAATGATTTGAGGGACAACCTGAGTGACATATAAATTTATCTTAGAGTGCCAGAACCAAGTGCGAAGAATGTGATTAAGGGACATGAATCGCTTCAAGTTGATTCTGGAAAGACAACCAAAGTAATTACATAAAGTCCAGGAAAAGTTGCAGTTAACGAAGAGATGATTTTTCTCTTCAGAACTGAAACAGAGCTGGCACTTAGAAACAATGACCATATGTTTTTTTAAAGAATACTATCGATAGAAATGTAATTATTATCAAACCTCCAACAAAGAAAAGAAATTTTTTTAGGAATAAGATGGTTCCATATTTTCCTGAAAAAACTAGATTTGTTGTTCTTAGTTCTGATATTGTCCCACGTTAGGTTTGTGTTGAAGTTATGGTTATTTGACAATTTCCAGACCATCTTGTCATCCTGGTCAGGGATGATCTTGAATCAGTTGATCTGATTAACTCTGTCTTGAGAAAGAAAAGACAGAAGAGTAGGATTGTCCCACTTGTTGTCTTTCCAGAAAGACTTCACATTGGCATTAAGAAACCATCTATCAGAGCTGGCTTCATTAATAATAGGAGGTAGATTATGCCACTCATCAAACCAAAAATCCATAGAGCCATTGCCTATGATCCATTTAAGGTTTCTGTGAGCAAATTTTTTAATGTTATGAAGTCTTTTTCAAACTATAGAATCAGTGACTTTGTATGCAGCTTTTAAGGGGTGAGTATTAGGGCAGTAAGTATTATGCATTAACTCAGCCCAGAGACAATTTTTCTTTCTAAAAATGAACCACAGTTTTTGAGAGAAGGTGTGTTGAATATCAACAAGTTTTTTTATATTCAATCCACCTTCATCATAAGGTTTGCACAACTTTTCCCCCGAAGTCCAGTGAATGGATTTATTGTTATAGTTAGACCTCCATAGGAATCTGTTGAAACATAACTTTATCTTGCTGATGATAGAGTTAGGAAGCAAATTATTGTGCATCCAATAATGAATAATAGGGAATAAGACTGAGTTGATAAGAGAAAGTCTGCCTCCAAAGGATGACTGCTTCATATCCCAATCATTAATTTTATTGTGAATCTTTTTAAGAAGTGGCATACAATTCTCCTCTTTGTTGTTTCCACAGATGGTTATGCCCAGGTAATTGAATGGAGGAGAGTCAGCATTGAAGCAAGTGAGCATCTTCAGTCTGGCAGTTCTGGTTTGAGCAGCTTTGGATGAGGTAATGATTCTGGTTTTTTCTTTATTAATTGCTTGGCCAAATACTGATTGGTATTGATCTAACAAGTAACTCAACTTTTCAATGGAGGATGGGATGCTGTTTGTGAAGATGAGGATGTCGTCAACAAAGGCCAGACTTTGCACCATGTAATTAACTTTCATCTGAAATTTAAGACTGTTATTAGATTTGTATAAGTTGAAAAGACCTCTAATGAGGACTTCTTCACCAAGAATGAAGAGGCTGGGAGACAGTGGGTCTCCCTGCCTAAGACCTTTCTTCTGGTGAAAATAACTAATACTAGAGCCATTAATAAGAATAGAGACCATAACGTTAGATATCATTCTCCTAATAAGACAGATGTATTCATTAGAGAACCCAAAACAGTCCAAGACTTTAATGATAAAGGCATGAGCCATCCTGTCAAATGCCTTAGACATATCCAATTGGATCATAACATTGCCTTTATTAGGCTTTCTATTAATGTTATGAACTAATTTTTTAGCAATTAGAATGTTTTAGTGAATAAGCCTATTCTTCACAAAGGCCCCTTGAGTGTTAGATATAAGGTTAGGCAGAATAATAGAGAGTCTATTGTTCACTAAGTTAGAAAATAATCTGTTAAAGGTAGAACAGAGACTTATGGGTCTGAAGTTGCTCCAACCAGTAGGGTTAGAGCCTTTAGGGATAAGACATATCCCACTGGCAAACACACCTTTAGGGATATTGCTTCCCTTAAGGTAAGAGTTGAGAGCATTACAAATATCAAAATGAATAATTTCCCAATAAGTTTTAAGGAAAAAGTGTTAAACCCATCAGTGCCAACAGTACTGTCATTCTTCATTGAACAGATAGTGCTCCACACCTCCTCTTTAGTAGTTGGCTTGAGAACATATTGATTGTCATTGTCCGTAACTATCTTGGGGGTGTTAGAGAAAATAGGATCCTGCATTTTAAGGTTAAGATCATCATAGTTCAAATATGAATCAGTAGAAAGAACATTTTTGAAGAAAATTTCTGCAGACTTAGCTATTTCTTCAGGGTTATGAATCCAGATGCCACCATCTTTAATACCCTTTATTAGGTTTTTCTTTCTTTTCTTAGAGACATAGTTTTGAAATAGCTTAGTATTGCCATCATTTTCTTTTAACCAGGTATTATAGCATTTTTATCTCCAATAGGCCTCTTCATTTCTGAGAGCCTGAATGTAGATACTATTAGCTTTAGAGAGGTTGGACTTAGAAATGTTGTTGTTCTCAGTTTGATGAATGATCTCCATGCTTTTTACATTCTCAGAGGCAGCTTGAACCTTATTAAAAATGTTACCAAAGTGCATGTAGTTCCAGTCTCTTAAGCATTTCTTGAGTCTCTTTAACCTGTACCAGAAAATGGGATTATGATCTCCATTACAACTTAAGCTCCAATTCTGTTTAACAATGCTAAGAAAGTTTTTGTCTTTAGCCCAAACATTCAAAAATTTAAAGCTACATTTGTTATAGTTAGGGAGTTCTGACCATGTGAAAAACTTGGAGATTGTTGAAAGTATAAATCATATTATTGTTGATTAGAACTCTTTCTAATCTTTTCCAACGGTGATTATTGTTCCAGGTATACCTTGAGCCCACATAGCCAGCATCTTCTAAATTACATAGTCTGATGGCTTCATTAAGGTTGTCAGAACTGGTTTCGTCAAAGGTTGAACAACCAATCTGGTCTTTAGAACTGGTGATTGCATTGAAATCTCCAGCAACAATCCAAGGAAAATCTTCACTAGCAATAGTCTGCAACTGATTCCAGAGATCCAATTTAAGAGACCTTTGGTTCTTAGCATAGACATAGGTAAGTTTAAAACTCATGTTATTATAAGCAACATCCAAGTGCAAAAACTGCTCATGATCCACAATGATACTGATATTAACATCATCATGCCAAACAATCCAAACTTTGTTAGAACTGTTAGTAGCATAAGTTTTTAAACCAATCTTCACTACAATGCTGTCAATCTTCTCAAGCTTAGCCATAGGTTCTTGAATGGCTATGATCTTAATATTATCAAAATTAACCATAGATATGAGCCTTAACAAGGTTGATTTGTTTTTTATGCCACGGGCATTCCAGCTAGTTATCTTTATCATTCTCTGATAAAGACTTTTGTTGTTTTCTCTCCCTTTTTAACAGAGAGTTGATTGATATAGTCTATTGGTATTTTTTTCCTCTGTTTGAAGATTTAACTTTGTTGGTGATGATAGCATTGAAGTCTTGACCAATACAGTTGTTTCGAGGAGTAATATTGCTACTGCCAATGTTGTCATGATGTGGAGATAAGCTGATATCTTCATGCTGATTCTGAAGGCTACTTTGCCCATAGTCTTGATCAATTCTTTGAAGGGCACCAATAATTTCAGGATCATCTTTAGAAACATCTTCAGAATCAAGAATAACATTAGAGCTTTTAGCCTGAGAATCAGAAACTTGGTCTTTTGCTGTAATTATTGATTTTAATTTTCTTTTGTATACCTTACTGAATGTTTGATATTGTTTTATCTTGGATGTATGAACATTATCATATATTTATTTAATCGGATCAGTTGTATTATTAGCGATGTCATCTTGTTTAGCCACTTCCCCACAATCTTTATCTTCCTTATCAATTGCTTCCATCTTTTTGCAAACATCCTTTTTGTGACCCAAATGAAAGCAACCATTGCAGTAGCTTGGAGAATTTTTGTAGCTTATCCCGATCCACCAGTCATCGTTATCCCCAAATCCTACCCGCATGCTTAGTTTTAAACATTTCGATGCGTCAATTTCCACTTGAGCGTAGCACGCATTGCTACTGGCTCTATTGTACTCGGGAATAATTGTTTTGTAAGTTATACCCAAAGAGGAAGCCATATTGTTGATACCATAGACGTTATACATAAATTCTGGAATCCTTTCGAACCGAACCCAAAGAAGAATTAAAGGATTTTCAACATTTTTGTTAAATTCAGGGCACCATCTAATAATCCTCATCGTTTTATCATCTACATTCCACACACTTTTAGACCAAATGGAGCAGACGTCTTCCTTCAAACAAAATTCCATCATAATGTGTCTGGAGTCCAGAGTAATGAAACTGTAGGAACCTTTGAAAATGAATGAGTCAAGAAAACTATTCATAGAAGTTATTTTAGGTATACCATTGTTGAACTTCCCGATTAGAGTGATTCGAGATTGCTGCAACAAAAGATCTTTTGTTTCTTTAGAATATTGGATCGTGATATGATCCTCTGCAACGAAATCTGGAGTTGTTTCAGAAAGCAGGGATTTCTATTTAACTATATCCAGAAATGATTTCTTGGAAAGATTTTAGGTATTGATTTCGTAGTTGTTTTGAAGAGTTGGGAAATCTTCGTTACGAAAAACAACATCGTTTATCTGATTCATGATGAGAAATCGAAAACAGAGTCTCTGTTATGATTGAACAGAGTCGCAAGAAAAAAAGATTTCCATGAGGAAATCAAAAGCAAAGCAAAGCGAATACAAATCAGACGAGAAGAACCGGAATGCAAAACAGGAACGTCTGGTCGGCGAACAGCCGTTCTGGGGAGGAATAAAAGAGCAGTTCTCCGTTGTTTTTCAAAGTTCACATTCGTTCTAAGTTCCTCAATTATCTTCTTTAGGTTGTAACCAAAAATTTGGGGCGATTTTATTCTTTTAAAGTTCCCACTTTTTTTTCTCCATCAATCATTATATAATTTTCATTATTATGTTTAATAAGATTTTAACTTTCATCCATTTTATAGTTTATAATGTAAATTACCTAAATTCGTTATTCAATTTAAAACACATTTAACTAAACTCAATACATTTATTTTCACACAAAACACACACACATATATATATATATATAATTAAAAATTATTAAATTTATTTATATCATGAATAATTCTAAAATATCAACTTATATAAACGAGTAGATATCAATCTGATTTAATCCTCAAATCTACATTATATTAATCAGATCTATACAAACCATGTTTTTTTTTCTATGAAATAGATTTTTTTATATTTGTAGTTTTTAACGAACATCACGTTAAAAACGTATATTGCCAAATGAAAAAAAAACATATTACAAATTAATTTCCAGAAAAACATTTAAGAAACGAGCATAAAAATGATCCATGATTTTTGGGTAGGGAGACTGACACATTAGTACCAAAATAGTTTTAAACCAGTTTTAGATACCCAATGAATTTGAAATGGCATATTAACATCAATCTTTAGTTAAATTACGTTACAACCATTTCTTTTTCTATTCTAGTCTTTTCCTTTTCTATTCTTCTAAAACGAAATATTACACTAGCTCTCTTTTTTTTTATTCTGAATAGAGTGACTCTCCCCTTTCATCAGTTTTTCTCTAAACCCAGTAATAAGCTCCATAATCATACCAAGAAAACAAAGCACATTGGTACCAAATCGAGTTTCAAGTTTACAATCGATAGATTTTTAGGGCTTTCTAGGCTTTCAAGATTTTTTGGTTGTCCGTTTAATTGTTACATACTCATTTTTGTTGATTGTTTCTGCTTTTGAGAATTAGAGTTGCAAATTTGGTATTGTCTTGTTTCGATTTCACTGGATTTGTTGATTGTTTTTGTTTATAACAGATTTGACTTAAATTGATATCTACGATCGTATAGGCTTCTATATGACTGTTGATTGTCGGTTTAATTGTTATATATTAGTTTTTGTTGATTGTTTATATTTTGTTGATTGTTTATGCTTTTAATTGTTTATAAATTAGGGATGACATTAGTTTTCGATCTCGGATTTACTTCCAAAAGTTGAAGGTTAACCCTTAGCTGTCTAGGTACTCTTACATATGGATTTAAAAGAAATATCAATTTTGTTTATGAACTTACCTTTAGATAATATGATCTTAGATACATTGTTAATTGAATTTGAATTCATTACCAATTCATCTGGATTTGTATATTCCCCGGTATATCTCTGTTAATCCATTTCGAAGCTAGGAAGCCGATAAAGAGTAAATGAGAAAAAAATGCATTATTTATTGGTTATTTTTATATCTCCGAGGGCATGTTATTTTTAATCCTTTTCAGTTTATATTTTGATATGTATATGTAAAATAAATTTAAGCTGATGATCTTTTCATAACATTTCGACTGCAGATATTCAGAGAGTTTATATGCTCTATTTTGGATTGGGAGAATCTATCACTTGATATCTGGTGCAAGAAATATTGCGGTTCTTTCATTTGCTCTCTCTGCCTGTGCAAGATCCAATAGAGTTCTTAACGCTGGCTATATCTGTTTTTAGACTATGCATATGATGCTTTGTTTCTGAAGAAACGGGTTTGTGTAAGTTACTACTCCTGTACACTACTTGTTCTGTTATTATTTAACTTCCATTCTTTTTGTGTGAAATAAACTGTAGTCTATGTCTATTAGTTTTGGTTTGTTGCTTTTATGTTTGATATGTTGTAGACTGAAGCCTGGACTTATCTTTCGGTGCATGATCCATATGTAAACTGTCTATTGACTCTAACTACTCTTGCGCCTACTAATTTGAAGAGTTTAGGTTTGTGATTCGAGGAATAATATATGTGTATGTTTGTTGTGTATAATATGATCACTAGCTTGCGTTGATTGTGTTCATCTGCTACTTAATCATGTCTATCTTCTGCTATATACTTCCCCCTTAGAAATTCTCCTCTAACTAAATATTATTAAATATATTTATCAAGAACATATAAGTATATACTTTTTAGTAATATGTTTCTCCACTTAACATGCAGTTCCATGATCAAGAGCTGTTCTTTTGGGGTGATATTTCATTTTCTCACCTCTGGTCTTAAATAGTTCAGCCACAGGAGCCAGCAACTCTTTCCGCCAGCGACTTTTTCCGATACGTTTCAGACCTTTAATTAACATTCAGACCTTTAATTAACATTCAGACCTTTAATTATATTCATTTTTGTACATGATTAATATGTCCAGATGCTAAATAAGATTAGTGATTAAGGGTTCCTATAACATAATTAGTCTACAGTTCAAATCATCATTCGTAGACTATTCTTTTATTTAGCAGTATTGTTGTTTAGCAGTATTAAGTTTATCAGTTTTATTTGTTTAGCAATATTAAGTTTATCAGTTTTATTTGTTTAGCAGTATTAAGTTTATCAGTTTTATTTGTTTAACCGATTATAATAATGATGTATAACATCTATTATATATTTTAAATACAGCTATGGTTCACACAAACGCAATTGCAAAATCAATAAATTCTAGAACGCCTAAACCTCGAAAACAAGAAAAAAAACCGACATCTATATTTCGATCAAATATTGAGGTGATTAACAAGCTTATATGATCGACGAATATCAGTTTATGTTATATAGAAGCAACAAAAACGACTCAATTCAACATCCTTCTGAAAAAGTTATGGAAGTTGCAAGATTGATTTAAAGCGTGAAAGTCATGGGAAATGATTATTGAAATAATCAAGTCATACGACATGGAAAAAAATTTGTTTCTTTTAGGGGGAATATAGGTGACTTTGAGAAGCTCTGATGTCAAAGTTATATACGGTGTAAATTGTGGCTGTAAAAAAATAGATCTTCAATCATATAATAGTCAAGCAAACTCTAATGAACAAATGAGGAGTGAAAAATTATAGAAAAATATTTTCCTGATGTCATAAGAGAAGAAATTGAGAATGCATCAGCAGAAGTTGATGCACAAAGTGTTAAGGAGGTCTCAATGATGCTTATCATGTACATCTGCATAACTCTGTATTTTTTAACTTCTAGAGAATATTTAAACAAGAACTTTGTCCATTTTATCGAGAAAGAGTTTGAAGACCTAAAAATATGATTTAACTCAATTGGTTGTAGACAAGTTGATGAAATCAATAAGAAAGTATTGTGAAACCAAACTAGAAAACACTGCAGGATGCGTCTCTATCCTAACTGTAAGTGTAAATTTAAGTATTTAAATTTGTTTATTTCTTAATTTTTTTTTAAACTGAACTAATGTACTATTTTACTATATGACAACCTTTTTTCATGGAGCATACACGTGTGTAAGAACCGGTCATAAATTTCCCAAGATTTCTCCGATGGGAAGGTGTGACGAAATTGAGAAAATTTGAAAAAGTGAGAACCTTATTCAATCAAATAAATCCAAACAAGGTAAAATTATGTTTAACATTATTGAAAGTTAGTACTGCTAGCAAATACTATATTTTAAAAAACATGTATTTTTCTTCTTAATATGTTATTGTTGGGGATCTACACCTAACCATGAGAGAGAAATTACTAATGGAACTCAACGACGATGTCGAACAAAGTGGTCACGAACAAGATGTCAAGAATCAAGAAGCGAACGATGACGATTCATCGAATTTTGAACATCCTGTTAGTAAAAAGCAAGAGACAAAATCTGAAGTGATATTAAATATTGTATCCCAAATAATGAGACGACTCGTAAAGGATGAAAAAACAACAACAAAAATAAAAAATGTGAATTCAAAGGTACGAATATATATATATAGATTAAGATATTAATAAATTCTAATAGTTTTAGTTTTTTTATGAAGAAAACCATACCCAATCTTCAAGAACAAAAGAGAAACACATTAGATGATTTTGCAACAACACAGTCTCACTATGAAAAGGTAATCTGAATTACTATTTTAGCAGTTTTAAAAGTTTTAGCAGTTGTAATTACAAGAAAAAAGTTAAAACGATAATCAGGAAAACTCCATGACTCATTGTTCTAAAGATATCTCAAAATGATTAGGTGTTTTAATGTTTGGTGTGTGATAAGTATGAGTTTTAATGTGAGTGTTCGCATGTGTTGATTTCTACTTTTTCATTAGATGTTGTCTTGAGTGTTTAAGCAAATGTTTAGAATATTACAATCGATCTGATCCGGCTAAAACTTTATATGACGCACCATGTATCATTTTTATAAATATTCACCGAAAGGATTTTCATTTTTAAGTTTGGTTTGTGAAAAGTATGAGTTTTAGTGGGAATGTTCGTGTCTAGTGTGACACTTCATATCTTATTTCTAATTTTCAGCAAATATTGGTTTGAATATTTTTAAAGATCAGTTGATCCGATCTGGGTGAATTATATATTGAAGCTTCATGGCTAATTGTTCTAGATATTCATAAGATGGATTATCGTTTTAACGTTTTAGCAGTTTTAAAAACAATTAACAATTTTATGTTGTAATAGTTATAACAATTTTATATCAAAGTACATTAAATATTCTACATATATTTAAGAAGTTTATTTATTTATTATTTATTGCAGATCATTGAAGACTTTGAAACTAAAGTAAAAAACCTTGAAGATTCTCTTAAGCGTGCAGAAGTAAAGCTGAAGAGTTTACAAGAATTGGCTGAAGATCCTCTTTTTACTGATAGCGATAAGTAATCCAAGGAAAACGATAAGTTGATTGCAAGCTTATCTACTGAAAATAAAAAAACTGAAGGATGAGTTAGCTCAATATCGTAAAAACGATTAGAAGAAAAATCTTGTCGAAGAGGATGGAGTGAACAACATTGATGAAGGAACTGAAGATACAATACCAAAAAGACGAGAGGATAAAAGTACTAAAATGGAACCTTCATCATTGGTGAAGAATGTGAAGATGAAAGTAGATCGAAAAAAGAAACAAGATGACCCCCAATTTACATACGAAAGGAAGAAAAAGAAACAAAAAAACTGCAGTAAATAAAAAGAATCCAACTATATTTTCTTCACTTGATGGGATTGTTGTCAATGATCATAATGAATCGGAGATCGATGGTATGGTTCCAAGACTTACTAAAGAACCGAGTGTGCTTCTAAGTGAGGAAGATATTGACAAGTATTATAATATTCTTGGTAGAAGCAATAACGTTGCTGGGTACGTATGTTTCTTCTATCTTTAAACATATATTTAATATTTTTTTAATCATTTTTTTTCAGAGTATGCATATAGGAAAATGAAAACACATATGTCACTGGACAACAGATGTATGATCTTTTAAATAACCGTGCAATTGGAATAAAAGTGAGTAAACTTTCATTCTTATTTGTTGAATAAAAATAACTCTGTTAAGGCTTGTAATGTCATATTGGCAGATCATCGACGCGTATGTGGAATATCTTCTTCGATTACATCCTCAGCCTGAAGTAAAAGTAGATACATCAAACAATACAATTGTTACTCTAACAACTGGATGCGCGGTATGTACAGTTTTATCTGGTTAAAATGTGATTAAAATTATAACATTAAATTTAGTATTGTTAACATAGTATTATTTGTCTTCTTTCTTTTTCAAATTACAATACACAACAATACGTGCATTGGAGAAAAGGAAACGAAGATTTAGTCAAGCTAAAGATTGAGAATGTACTAAAAGAAGGAATTAAAAAGGGCAGATGTTTTTTTCTTTTCCCACTACACACAGCGGCGAACAAAAGATTAAGCAGCCATTGGACTCTATTAATATTGGACGCTGATAGTGGGACCTTAACTCATTACAACTCGCTACTTCCTCGAAAAAATAATGCGCGAGATCCGTACATGGCAACAGTGAAATCAATGGTAAGTATTTATTAATTTAACTTATTGAAATGTATATTAAGAATCTAGAAGATGCAACTTTAATGTTCCTCTGTTTTCTATCTAAGGTACATGGCAGATCATTGTATATTAGGGATGTTTGTTATTACGACTGTCCGTACATAGCATATCAATTTGTATTGGGGATTTCTGTTATTATGGTTGCACGTACATGGCAGATCATTATATATTATGGTTGTTTGTTGATTTGTATCTATTAATATAATTTAATGAATGTATATTAGGGCTATCTGTTATTATGAGTGTTTGTACATGGCATATCAATGTGTATTAGGGATGTATGTTATAATGGCTGTCCGTACATGGCAGATCATTATATATTAGGGTTGTTTTTTATTTGTATCTATTAATATAATTAAATGAATGTATATTATGGTTGTCTGTTATTAGGAGTGTCAATATATGGCATATCAATGTGTATTAGGGATGTATGTTATAATGGATGTCCGTACATGGCAGATCATTATATATTAGGGTTGTTTGTTATTTGTATCTATTAATATAATTTAATGAATGTATATTAGGGCTGTCTGTTATTAGGAGTGTCAATACATGGCATATCAATGTGTATTAGGGATGTCTCTTATTATGGTTGTCCGTACATGACAGATCATTATATATTAGGATTGTTTGTTCTTTGTATCTATTAATATAATTTAATGAATGATATTTATTTTTCAGATGACATACTTTGGACAAATAAAACACACAAATGGTCAATAGAGAATTATAAGCAAAAAGAAATGTCCGCAACAAAATGAAGGAACTCTTAATTACGGAATTCTAGTTTGCGAGTACATCAAAGAGATGTTTGAATGTCAAAAAATCAGTGAGACATATGAAAAGGATCGGGAAACTAAAGTAAGGGCCGATATATTTCATGGCCTACTAAATGATGTTTACACTGTAAATAGAATGATGATACCGAGATGACTAAGCCTAAAAAAGACATTCTTTCATAAAACGAGACTCTTACCAGCGGTGACTATGACAAGCAATAGATTATCTGGAGTTGTTTGTTTCGTCCGAGGTTGTCAAGAGAACTTAAATATGAGTAGGTGAATGTGGACCGCCCATGTATTTTTTGGATCTATCTATTATTGAGGTATATACTACATGTTTTTTTAACTTTAGGTACTAGCAGGCTTACATTGTTAGCTTAGCAAATGAATTTGTGGCCTTGTTTTTTGTATAACGTGAATCCCAAGTGAATTTGTGACTGGAAGGCTTACATTTTCAGCTTAGCAAGTGAATTCGTGTTCTTTTTTTCAGATTATGTACGAGATATTGCCAAAAAAAGAAAAGTCATTCAACCTCATGTTTTGGTAGTTACAAATACTTGGACATTTTCTGAGCACCAAACATGACATAGATAGTTTAACTCTAGAGATTGCACTTAAAACCAACAGGTTATGTGAAAAATCATAGCTGCAGCAACTTCCGAAAGATATCTAGAATTCAAAATCTTGTTCTGATTAATAAACAGGGTTCTAATTCATATTGTCACATCATTCATCTATGTTGTTCTGATAACTAGCATATGAACTATATGTTGTATTTACATACTTTATATGATAATTTGAGCTTCCCATCATTACATAAAACATCAATAACTTTTGATCATATAACCAAAACCCAAAACTTAAGAAATGTACATGATTTATCAACGAACACTGCAAAAAAATGTTAAACAATTTGTGTGACAGTTGGAGTTTTGTGGGTGTGGCTGGAATTGAGAATGAGAATCCCACTAATTAAAAAAAAAAATAGTGTAACAGTTGATGTCACAGTTGATGAAGAATTTTGAATGTAATAGTTGCTTTTATTAGTGTAACAGTTGATGAAGAATTTTGGTCTACCATGTTGTCGTTTTATACTAGAAGGTTGTAATGTAGGTGATTCATCTACGATCGAAGATTGGCCAAAACAAGTAAACGGGTGTATCGGCAATGAATAACATTCTCGATACACCTTTAAATGAAAATATTCTTCAATAAAATCAAATGGACGCACTTGTGTTTTGGTGATAACGGTCAGTGCATGAGAACACGGAAAACAATCAGATTGCCACTTACCGCATGAAAAAGTGTAGTTTACCAAATTAACAACCATAGTTGGATCGGAAAAGACTTCAAAAAAATTCGAGCATGATGATTAATATACCATGATCGTCCGATTTCAATTGTTTCTCTATATATTTTATCCATGTTTGGACATAAATCACTAGTCCAAGTTAATGATTCAGCTCGACGCTTAGACATTTGTACCATAAGAAATATCTGAATATTGTCAATGACTTCTAATATAGGGAGGGTACATATAAATTTAATTTGAGCATTAAAAGATTCTGCCGCGGTTGAACAAAAGTTACCATATCTTTTACCTTCAAAAAATGCAATTGCATAGTTTTCAGGATGAATATTTTCTAGAAACTTATCCACCCTATTGCCACCATTTTTTATAAATTCACCCATCGACTTAAAGAAAATATGTTTTGTAGGAGCATAAGCGCATTCTTTAAAATTTAGAACTAAACTATCTCGTACCCCTTTAGGAAAAAATTTAAGCGAGTGGTTCAAATTAAAAAGAAGATAGTAAAGGAAATACGACTGACAAGTACCCCGAAAGAGAGTTTGAACAGATCTAATAATACTTATGAAACGATCTGAAATGAACGTCAAATTTCGGCCTAACAAGTGTGGCCTTAGCAATGTCAAGAACCACATCAAATTATTTGAATCTTCTAAATCAACAATAGCATACGCAATTGGAAACAACCATGTAAATGAAATAAGAAATAAATAATCTTAACAGTAATATAAAATTGCTATCAATTTGTTTAACAGTAATATAAAACTGTTATGAATCCATTTAACAGTAATATAGAACTGCTATCAACTTGTTTAACAATAATATAGAACTGCTAAAATAAAATTTCAAGAATTAAAATGTTACTAGTTAGACTTGCAACCTTACAAAGATAAAATAAGAGTATAAAGTAAAGTTGTTACCTTGATTTCCATCTTTAGCAACGGCTGAAAGTAGAGTTCCCTTGTATTTACCTCTTAAAAATGTACAATCTAAGTATAAAACGGGCATACATCTTTGGAATCCTTAAATACAAGCACCAAATGCGTCAAAACATCGAATAAACGCAGTTGTGTCTCGACTGTATTCTAGCTGAAAATCACTACTTTGATCAAGATTTTTCATTGCATTGATATAGCCCTTTATAATACCATAAGATGTAGAACTGTCTCTAAACACTTCCGCCTTTGCTTTTTCTAAAGACCTCCAAGCTAACTTATAACTAACATCTAAGCCATATCTGACTTTAAACATATCTTTTATAGTAGTAACAGTAACTTTTGAATTAGACTTAACCTCCAATAAGATTTCCTTAACAATGACTTTAGAAGACAACTGTTTATTTATTTTGTTCTTCAAAATAACACCGTATTTTATCTCCCTTTCATATTTCCTAAAAACCATTGAACCATTAGCTTTATTAATAGCAGCATATATCCTCCACGGGCATTTTTTAGATTCCTAAATTCACAAAAAGCACCAATTCTTTCTTTCGTATTACGATCATACTTAAATGTGAAACCACTTTGTATCACAAATTTCGAAAGTGAATGCCTAAATTCATCATATCCATCTGTAAATACTTGACCAACACCCTTTATTTCATAACACCAAGATTTTGTGGCAAACTCCTTAAAGTTGGAACCCAAAAATGTAGCATCCAGAGGTTCAACATTAGAAGGTAAGGCCAGAACATTATTAACTCTTTGGGTAGTAGAAAATACATATGGTCGTAAACCAATAAGATCAACATTTATATTCACTAGAAACTGACCAAATTCACAAGCCATATTTTTCATCAGCATAAAATCATCTTCATTTGACAGCATACAAGTCTTAACATTCCCGGTACTGAATTTAAATCTAATACTATCTTTATTCAGCTCCATCCATCTACTTAACACGAGAGCAAACATACCGTCCAAACTATCAAAGGAAGCTAACGGTGTACCACCAGTTCGATCATTAGAAATTCACGAATTAAAGATGTTGTAATATACTCTTTCCCATAACTTCTCATTCTCCATTGAACTTAAAAATTGTAAATATAGTAGACATGTTAAACCTGTAAACATTAAATTGAAGAAACATATTAAGTTTCATTTAGAGACGAAGTAAAGACAAAATAAACATCAAACCATCTGCATCCATGACTAATCCTAACCTAAGGCATTTTCTGAACCAGGACTAATCCTACTTGAAGCCTTGTTTACCCCCTGAGGTTCTTACAAGGATAAACACTTCAACGCATGATCTATACTGCTTGGTTTCGGAGTTCTTGAGGTGATTGGTGGATGAGTCAACACTTGGTTAAGGACAGGGAAGCTTTTTCCAGGTCCCTATTTGTTTGTCGGCATGTACATACATTACTTTATCAATATGCTATCAGATGTCTGTATCCAACCTTAGCTTATTTATGTTGCTATGTTAAACACCTTTAGATAGTGATTATAATGTTATACCACCTACACGAATTTTACACAAGTGAAGTAAATAAAATACCACACGAAAGACAAACTAATCAAGCATAAAACAACTCTAAATCTTCCTAACTCTAGATCTATAAAACTATTCATTTCAGCAAACAAAGTGGCATGACGAAAACAGTGGAACAAATTCCATAACAAAGCACATATACATTTCGTCTCCTAATAACCACAAATCGAGTACAAAGCACATATATAGATTTACAGAGTTACATATTTACCGAAAAAAGAATAGAACGTCGCTATAGCACTAAGTCGTCGGAGACATTAACGAAGTAACAAATCTTCGAGAGAAAGAATAAACGTGGATCAGTTCACTTAAAAAGAAGATAAAAAACAAATAGATTACTGCTTGAAGAACTTGAGAGAGACGAGAGAATCGGTGTTGAGTTTTACCGGAAAAGAAATAGAAATCGTCGGAAATGCACTAAATCGACGATTATGTTAACGTGGTAACAAACCTTCCTGAGATAAAAAACAATCGCCGATTATGTTCACAGCAATCAATTTATACTATAAGTTAGACAATTGTCTATTTCTTTAATCGGAAATGCACTAATGATAAAAATCAAACGATGATTTCTACAATGCACTATCTCTAGTATAATCAGACAATTTCTACAATAGTTTTATGTACTGAATCAGAGATGCTCTACCAAATGACTGTTGAAGAACTTAACATAGACTGGAGAATGAGAGTCGATGTTATTACCGAAAAAGAAATAAAAATCGCCGGAAACAGAAATACACTATGTCGCTATTATGTTAACGTGGTAGCAATTCTACATGAGAAAACATAAAAGTATGAATTTAGTACTGTAGCTAATATCTCTCAATGAAATTAGAAATAGATTAGTAGAATTATAAGGATAGAATTGGTATTTTCAAAAAAATAGTACCTAATAGATATAATAACATATTAATAGATCATATTAGATATTAGTATATAAAACTGGACCAAATGATTCACATACTTATTTTGATATTAAATTGAAAATATATCTTTTTAATATAATATAGCCTCAAACATTTGTTCTTTAAAAACTAAGGACTAAAATAAATTTAAAAATTACAGAAAAATTAGATTCTTTCCGTGAGAATATTTGTTCCATTTCAAGCAAAAACTGCCATTCAAATCAACAAAAAATAAAATACCATTAATCAAATTTATGTCAAACACCATTACGTAAAATCTTTTATATTTAATCAATTTCATACAAAATTGAAATATACTTTACGAAAACATGAAAAACTTTATCTGTTCGTTGAGCAACATAAACATAAAATCAAACTGGCATTAAATCAGTGTTGAAATAATGTAATCAATCACTCAATCAACTCACCTATAGTAGTACATTCGATATTAAAAAGATCTATATATTAAAATTAAAAGTTTCCCATTAAACTAAAATTAAAAGAAAAATAAATTAAAGAATAAATCAAAATCTATAAAAAAAAAATATCTATTGAACTCTTCAGTAGGTATTAGGTATGGTAATGGCCGGATTCGGATCGGGTTCGGGTTCAAACCCAATCTGATCCGCAACGGGTTTAATATTTTTTGAATCTGAACCCGTTTTGTTTATGTCCACGGATCAGCCCAATCCGGCCCGTAAAAATTGTTTTTATTATTCGGATTGACCGAACCGATCTGATCCATCCAAACCAGTTCAAATTTGACTTCATTTTTAATTTAAAACAAAAATTTAGGACATACATTTTTAAGCCAACGTAACTAAAACACAATAGCAGAAAGGATAAACATCAAAAAAATTGAAAAAATTAGAAATTAGGATTGGAAATGTATAGAAACAATTATCTCAAAAAATATATTTATAAAATATCGAAATAGTTTATAGAAAAAAATAATAATAAATAAATATATTATTGACCGTAAAAGTAAAATAATAGTTAGTAAACATATAAACACTATATTTTTTTAGTTATATTTTACAAATTTACAATTATTTTTTAATATTTTTTTATTTGTTATATATAATTTATATTTGTGGGTCAAATCCGGTTTGACAAATTACAAATTCATACCCAACCCGATCCACCTACAGATCACAATTCGACCGGATTAGGTCGGGTCGGGTCGGGTTTAACTGGCTCGGACGAACGTTACCACCCTTACCCGCCACCCGCAGGATTGGCTTTATGTGGTGACCCAAAAATTAATCTCACGAATAACATTAGATAAAACAAAAAAAAATATAATTAATGTAAAATAAATAAAAAAATTGTATTGGGCGAGTTTTTAATGTTTGTTATAATTTTAGAATGTGTTTCACAAGAAAAATTAGAAAATAATTTTCAAATCAAATAAAAGTAGGAAAAAGTAAAAGTTCGCAAATCAAATGGGACAAAACATAAATTGAAATAAAATAAAACTATGTAAAAAAAACATATTTTTAGATTGCATAACCAATGTTATTTGTACTCGTCGAATATGAAGCATCATACGAGAAGTAGTTACCAAATACTCGAAAAAACACTCTAGCAGCTACATTTTAAAAAAAGATAATTTACAATAAACAACCTATTGAAGATAGTAAACAAAACAAACGAAATAATTGTAAAAGTTATACCATGAGAAAATAAAATTATATATATAAAAGGATCTTAAACATGTTAGAATATGAAAGAGTAATATGCATAGAGAATAAAACTCAAATGTATTAAACCGAAGCATAATCTGGCTTTAAAAAGCATATCGTTTCGTATTTCAGCCAATAAATGACAATTTTTATTGACCGGAATAGTAGCAACTAAAATATTAATTCATATAACGTCTAAAATACTAATTCCTATAACTTCTAATCATTAAATAAGATAATTAAAAAATTAATAATAAAATCAATTTCAACAAATTTATCTCTTAAACTAGATATGCCTAGAAAGCAACCAGTTTAATCTTCTAGTACTTGCACTCCAAGTGAACTTCGACACTTCACAAACATCTCAAGCTTCAGTGAACTTGTCATTATATCTGCAACTTGTTCTTATGTTTCACAATAAACCCGCTTCACAACTTCTCGATTTGTAAGATCTCGTAGATAATGATATCTACATCAATATGATTCGTGCGCCTATGCATCACTGGATTCTTTGAGAGTTTAATTGAATAAGTATTGTCGCAATAGATTTCCAGACACTCGATTTTTTCAGATGTGATTTGTTCCACAATTTCTTTAAGCCGGATACAATGACAAGCACAAGATGTTGCAGCTATGTACTATGATTTGGTTGTAGACAAAGTAACTACCTCTTGTTTTCTTGAGCTCCAGCATATTAGCAGCGTCATTGAACATAAAAACATAACCTGAAGTGTTTTTTCAATCATCGAGATCACCAACATAATAATCGTTCGTGTATGCTTTCACCTTCATCTATAATCCTCTCTTATAAAAAAATTCCAAAATCCATTGTACCTTTTAAGTATCGCAGAACTCTCTTAGTTGCCTGCATATGTCCCTCTATTGGTTTGGCTATGAATCGAGACAATAAGCATACCACATATATCATATGAGGTCTTGTAACTATGAGGTACATCAGACAACCCACCAACTGCTTGTATAGAGTATCATTGATTTCTTTTCCAGCTCTTTCCTTTGAGAGTTTGGGACCTTGGACAATGAGATTTTTTACTGAATTACAATCTGCATGTCAAACCTTTCGAGCACCTCATGAGCATATTTTTCTATCTTAAGTGAATCCTATCTTGGCTTTGATGAATTTCAACACAAAGAAACAACCTCACCAAACAAAGATCAGTCATCTCAAATCCTCGCATCATTAACAATTTAAACTCTTCAATTAATTATTCATCATTTCCAGTTAAAATTAAATAATCTACATAGAGAATTACCATGATATACTTCACTCATTCTCTCTTAATGAATAATGTGTGATCATGACTACTTCTTTCGAATCTTTCTTGCTTGAAATAAATCTCTACCCGACAAAACCAAGCTCGGGGAGTTTCCTTCAAACCATACAAAGCTTTTTTGAGTCGATATACTTTATTTTCTTCATCTTTTTTTTACAAACCCCTCTCGTTGATCCACATACACTACTTCATTCAGTTCTCCATATAAGAAGACACTTTTTACATCTAATTGATATACTTTCCAACTTTTGTGTGCATCAACAACTAATAAAATTATGATTGTATCCCATTTTACAACCGGTGCAAAGACTTCATCATAGTCAATTTCTTCTTCCTGTGCATATCATTTCACCACCAATCTTGCTTTGTATTTATCCACCTCCCCATATTCATTTAATGTAGTCTTGAAACCCATTTAACCCCGATTTTCTTTGCATTAGCACGGAGAGTTACAAGTTCCCATGTGTTGTTTTTCTCAATGGCTTCTATTTCACATTTCATTGCTTCAATCCACTTTGTTTCTTTTATAGATTATTTAAAACGTATCAGATCAACATGCGACATAAATAGTGCTAATGTCATTTGTACTTCAGCATCTTCATCTGAAATCCTTTGGTGCTCTATGACTTCTTTTTTTTATTTGTTTCAAGTTGAGGTGGCATGATATTATTTTCACAAATGACATCTTCATCACCAGCTTCAATATCTTCATTGTTATCATCTCTAGTAGTGTTTTCTTCTCTCCATTCAAGAGTATTATCGAAATTTTTAACATCAGCATTCCAATCCAACTTCGCTTCCTCTTCGAATATTACATCCCGACTAATGTCAATGTTCTTTCAAGTTGGATCATAAAGTCTGTATGCCTTTGACTCCTCGCTTACTCCAAGTAAAATACACTTATGGCTCATGTTATCTAACTTTATTCTACGTTGTTCAAGGATGTGCACTTGACCTATGCAACCAAAAAAATTGAAATAGCCCGCATTTGGTTTAATTATACTTCAGCACTCTTCTGGAACCATATCACTTACAGCACTTGTCACACTTCTGTTCAACACATGACATGTCCACTTAGCCGCCTCAACCCAAAAATTCTTTGGCATGCACTTTTTTGTGAGTAGACATCTGACCATCTTCATGATTGTGTAATTTCTTCTCTCGACTCTTCCATTTTGATGAGGAGAATAGACAATAGTTAGTTGTCTTTTGATTATATTTTATTCTCAAAATTAATTGAAGTTATTTAAAGTAAATTCTGATGAGGTTAATTATCGTTTGAGGGTAAATTTGTAATTTGTCTGGAGGTTTGTGGAAGTGTATGGGTGTTTTATATTTAGAGTAGAAAGTAGAGGGAGAATTAAGCAGCCTGGTTGTATTTAATTTTCATTACCCACATTTAATGCAGGTGGTTGGGTATTTATACCTTTTATTTTTGGGCCTTAAAGGTTTTCGGGTCATGTTTAATGGACCCGGGTCATGTTTAAAGACTCATGAGCTCTAAGTAGGAGAGCAAGTAGCTTAGTCAAGAAGTGTTTAGGTTTTTTAGTATTTTGTCATAGTTCGAACAACTCAATGGGCTGAGTGTTCGAAGTGTCCTGTCCGGTCCGGTGAGTTTGGTCTGATTTGTCCTTGTCCGGAGAAGAGGCAGAATTCGGACTCATCAAATTCCACTCATCTATCAGTTCTTAAACAACATATAAATTTTCTAGCTTCTTTTTTATAAGGCTTTTGAAGTTTTTCAAAACAGCAAAAGCTTCATTCTTTTCTGACAAAAATATATATACAGATTTTGCAACTATAATCATCTACCAACAAGAATATGAACCTTTTTCCACTCTGAGAAGCAGGAGATATCGACCCAGATAAGTCTGCATGAACAAGATTCAATTTATTTGGTTCTCACCACTGACTTTCTTTGACATGATTTTCCAATGTTGCTTTCCAATATTGCATACTTCACACACTTTCGTTGCCTCTTTCATTTGAGGTAGTCCATTTACCATTTTATTTTCTTGCATAGTCTTGATGTATGGGTTGCTAAAATTCTCATAACATTTGTGCGATAAACCCGATGACTCATCCTCTTCTACTTTCATACATCTATTTAGACCATATTTTCTAATTGCAGATATAATGAACATGCGGTTTATTGTCATTGTAGAGTTCACAATCAAAATTTTACGAGGATGGTAGATTTTGCATGCTTCTTGGTCAATCAAAATAGTTAAACCTCTTGATATGAGAGAAAAATATATTTTTTTGAGTGAAACACAGAAATAGTGAAAGTGAGGTATGTGTGTTTGAGTGAAACACAGAAATAGTAAGGTATGCGTGTTTGAGTGAATCACAGAAAGAGTGAGGTATGTATGTTTGACTGAAACTGAGAAAGAGTGAGGCATGTGTGTTTGAGTAAAAAAATATGAATGAAAGGTATGTGTTTGTGTGAAACACAAAAAAGTGAGGTATGTATGTTTGAGTAAAAAACTTTGAGTGAAAGGCATGTGTGTTTGAGTAAAACACAGAAAGAGTGAGGTATGTGTGTTTGAGTAAACAATTTGAGTGAAAGAAATGTATGTTTGAGTAAAACAAGAGTGTTTAAGTGGAAAAAAAAGAGTGAAAAAGTGTGAAAAATGGCATCTAATTCGAATAATTTTAGTGTCCCATGTGTGCCCAAATTTGATGGAGATTGCAATCACTAGATTTTACTCATAGAGAATCTCTTACGTTCAAAAAAGTATTGGTGTGTGATTCAACCAGGTCACAAAGAACCTGGAGAAGGTGAAGTATAAACGGCGGTGCAACAAAAGATATTGGATGAATATATGCTTAATGATTTAACGGCAAAGAACTATTTGTTTCAATCCATTGACAATACTATTTTGAAGACCATCACTCAGATGCAAACATCTAAACAACTTTGGGAAGCAATGAATACCAAGTATCATAGAAATGAAAAAGTGAAGCGTGCTCAACTCCAGAGGCTTCGAAGATTGTTTGAAACCGAGGAGATGAAGAAGGGTGAGACAATGACAGATTATTTTGGAAGAGTCATGGTCATAACAAATGATATGAGAAACTGTGGAGAAGACCTTGAAGATGTAAAGATTTTTGAGAAAATCTTGTGCACGATGACATACGATTTCAATTATATTGTATGTTCAATTGAAGGGTACAAAAATATTAATCAAATAACAGTCGATGAGTTGCAAAGCTCATTACTTGTTCATGAACAGAAGCTACGACACAAAGTCTATGAAGAACCAATATTCAAAAATTGAGGGTGACCGCAACTATGGACAAGGCAGTGGAAGGAGTAATTTTTGCAAAGCAGGAAGTAATTTCTCGAAAGACAGATGAAGAGGATGAACTATTAACAAAACTCACATTAAGTGCTTCAGGTTTCATAAGCTAGGACACTATTAATTCGAATGCCCAAATGGAGAAAAAAGAGCAAATTATCTCGAGTTCAATGAAGGATAATAATTACTTTTAATGTCTCCTATGAATATCAAGGAGGTTGAAGATAAGAATATTTGGTTTATCAATTCCAGTTACTTAAATCATATGACACTTAACAAATATTAGTTTTGTTGAGCTCAATGAAAACTTTAGACATAGAGTAAATCTAGGAATAGTTCACAGATGGAGGTGATGGGAAAATGAAATGTGAAGTTTGAAGTCGAAGGGCTGACCCAAATATTAACATATATGCCTTTTGTTCTAGAATTTACTAATGATCTAAGTGTTGGGAAACTTCAAGAAAGGGGGTTTCATTATTTGGAAGTGGACCAAAAGAAAAGTTATGCGGTCCAGTGGGCCCAAAGCAGACAATATCACACTAGTGTGGAGATCGTTTTATTCATCCTTATGTACAAATGCAGAATATACGAACCTCATATTCCCTTCAAATGGTAACAGAGCTTTGAGCGATATTGTTAGAATATATATATATATATCACCAACTAATGTGATATTGTCCGCTTTGGGCACTTAGTCCCGAATTACTTTGCCCATGGTTCACTCCCAAAAGGCCTCACATTAGTTGAGATATTTCATTCACTTATATATTGTAAGTATTTTTTTCATTCTATGTGAGCTAAATGACCAAGTTACTCACTCTTAACACTCTCCATTAAACTTGATCCGCGGAATGCATTTTCACTCAATACACTCTATGCATTTCGCCTCACTCAATACACTCATTGCATCGCTTAGAACACAGGTTTAAACCTTGTTCTGATACCATGTTAGAATATGAAAGAGTACTATGCAGAGAGAATAAAACTCAAATGTATTAAACTAAAGCAGAAACTGGCTTTAAATAGCCTACAAGAAGTGTTTCGTATTCCAGCCAATAAATTATAGCTTTTATTGACCGTAATAATAACAACTAAAATACTAATTCATATAACGTCCAAAATATTAATTCATATACCGTCTAATTATTAAATAAGATAATTAAAGCAAATAATAATTAAATGAATTTCAACAAAGCATCATACAGTTGGATGTCTTTATGAAAAATTAAGACATATTTAAAAATATATTTTGTTGTAAGATGGTTTTTGAATTTTAGATTTTTTAGACATAGTTGAATATCAACACAAAGTGTTGCTTTACAACCAAAAAATATGTTTAATTAAGGATCAAACATATCATCATGCCAAATAGGATGTGTATTAATGTTTCATCGATTCTTTAAAACCACCATAATGATACATGTCTTGTCATCAAATGTCTCCTACAAATCATGTGAACAATACAAATTTATTTAGTAACTCAAATTTTGAATAACAAAAAAAACAGAAGCATAAAAATCAAATTTAGTGAGAGAGAGAGGAATATAAAAAAGATTAAAAACCATATATCCACAATTATTTAATGATCAACATATTATACAATAGATTTTTTTTAAACGGAGGACGAATTTGGTTTAAAAAGAGAAAGAAGTAAAACAGTTTAAGACATATTTAAAAAAATGGAAAAACAACATGAACAGATTATTAAAGAAATCTAAAAAAATGAAATTATTTACAAAAATCTGTTTGGATCTGCTGAAAACATAAAGTTTATGTAAATATTGATCCAAACCTAAAGGGGGACGATGATGGAGCAAAATTTGTAGAGAGAAGTGGTGAAATATTTTAGTGAGAAAATGGGAAAAGATAGTTACGCGTACTATAATGGTGATAATAGCTACTGAACATGATGCCACAAATCCACAATACCCAACTTACGTGTCAATTTTAATGTGATACCACCGTTTAAATTTTTTAGATGTCACTTATTTGCAATATGAATTTTATTTATATAATACACGTAATAAATAATTTTATCTATAAAATAAAAATAAAAAACTTAGGTCTAAAATAAAAATACAAATAAAAAATTCAACTTATAAAAATCCAAAATTAAATAGAGATCAACGACAAAGTTAAACATAGATTAATGCGGGTAGACTTGAGCTTATCAAATCTGTCTTATTTGGTGGTCAAGTTTACTGGTCCTCCATCTTTATCCTCGTCTCTTGGATAATTAAAGAGCTGACCCAAAAACTTTGTCGCTTTCTTTGGTCGGGTTCCACTATGAAAATTCATGGGGCCAAAGTGGCATGGTCTAATATCACTTCTCCCACAAAAGAGGGCGGTTGTCATTAAGTATCTCTGGTCTATTATAAGTATAACAATCACTCTATCTATTGTGATTGGATAAAATTAGAAAAAATAAAAAATAATAATTTTTCGGATCTATTTATTGGTTCCTCCCCTTCTTGGATTCGGAGGAAAATTCTTCGTCTTTGCCTGTTGGCTAGTAATTTGTACATGGTGGCTATTGGTAATGGTTCGAGTACTTCTTCTGGTATGACCCATGGCTCCTTCCTACCTTGCTAGCTTTGCACTATGGTACCAATATCATCAAAGATTCTCGGCTCGGGAAAAACCTAAAGGCATCGGATATCATTCTCGATAGTCATTGGAATTGGCCTCCAAAAATCAAATCGGCTAGAGCTAGAAGTTGTTCTAATATTCTGGAGATCAACAACCTCATCCTCACCCTGCCCCTTCCTAACATTAATTCTCGTGATGTTTCTTTTTAGATTGCGAAGGCTGGATGCAACAACTTCACAATCAAGGATACCTATAATGCTATTCATACGCATGCCCCTGTTGTGGGGTGGGTCGAGTTAGTATAGAATAAATTCAATACTCATCGTCACTCCTTTATCGTATAGCTCGCTATCATGGGATAACTTTCTACCAGAGATAAACTTCTCATTTGGGGTTTCAATACCCCACCTGATTGTGCCTTATGTAACTCTGCTTCTAAAACTATTGTTCATCTCCTCTATGACTGAAGTTTCACTCAGAGTATTTGGAACTTTGCTAGTTTAAAACTAGGTTTTTCTTTTTTCGCTTCGTGTTGGAAGTCTTGGGTCTGTGAGGAGTCAAGTTCGTCTCACTCTCGAAACCTTCACATTTGGCGCTCTTGCTTTGGCGCGGTTATTTATCACGTCTGGAAGGAGAGGAATTCAAGAACTTTTGGTTCCCCTCCGGCCAATGCCTCATTGGTTTCTCACCAAATCTTCTCTGATCTTCGGTTCAGATTCTATGGCACCAAGATTTGTTGGCCTATGTAATTGCTTTTAATTTAATTATCTAATTTATTCTTCTACTTTATTTGCAGGTTCCCTTCTCTTGGTCTTGTCTGTTGCCTTCCATTGGTGTGGACTTCCTTGGAGTTACTCTATGTCGGTTTGAATGGTCATTGTTATGTTATTTTACTTACTCTAGTTTATCTCCGGTGTCTTTTCATTCCTACTATGTTTGTTTTAACAGAGTCCTGTCTATCGACCTCCTAATGTCGATTGTATCTCCTCGGGATATGCAATAGGTATTTGTATGAACATATTTTATTTTATCTAATCTTTTTTCACAAAAAAAAGGCGTGAGTTATATAAAACGATTATTAAAAGTAATATATAAAAAGTATATTGCTAACGGGTGCATGTGTTCACCTTTTTTTTTCGGAGGGAACCCGCAGCCGCTACTCAGAGTGCAATGAGTGCGCACAGGGTAAACCCTCAGTCTGACGCGATAGCCTGCAAACCAACGCCAGAAGGTAAACCACACAAGGTGACAGGCTCAGCCGAGAAAGCGTATGTAGAGGGACTCGAACTCATGACCTTTTGGTTATAAGAATGCCATACTCAACCAACTCGGTTACCCCCTTGGGGGCTGCATGTGTTCACCTTGATTTTATAGTCGCTGGTTTATTTTTAGTAGCAATAATGGTAGTTGGAATTTTAAATTCTATAATGATTAAATTATTTTTTAATTAAATAACAATGTTTAAAGTTATGGTATATTTTATATATTTAAATAAATTTAAATAATTATCATATAACTATTATATTGAAGTTTTATTATAAGAAATAAATAATGAATAGTTTATACTTTAAAATTATTTTATTTAAAAATAAAATAAATTTAAAAAATAAATAGTTTTTTAACTTAAAATAGTAATATTTAAATAAAATTTATTTTTGAATTATAAATAAATATATAAAATAAACCGTTTATTTTATAAAAATTGAATAAATCATTTTTAAATAAATTTTATTTTTGCCGACTTTTGAACTATATTGCTCCAAGAAAATTTTCCTTCTTGATTTAAAGACTATTAAAATGGAATGACTTATGTGAACTCATGTGGACCCTATTATGCAAATAAGATAAATTCAACTTGTTTCTAAGTGCCAATTTTGCAATGGTTGTGAATCTATAAAACACATATTTGATGACCGCAACACTGTTTGTTCAATGTTGAATTTGCATTTGTTAGTCCATCTAGCCAACTAGTCAGCAATAGATATTTGTTCAATGTTGATGTGAGAGATGGACATGGTTGATGTAAATAGATTGCTGCAACATTGAAGCATTGAATTTAAGTACCAAGAATCTTTATTAGTAGCTAGCATATTTAGAAAAATGAGTGAATCAATCTCAATCTCAAGAACAAATATTTACATTATGTTGCAGAGTAATAGTCCATCAAATATAATGTGAGTTTTTGCGATGATATGACTTAGCTTTACATGGATTTGACCAATAACAGCCTTAATGTTCCTTTTATAATCCTTTATATTGCACTTCCAGAGGCTTCTCAAGTTATTAAACATGAGGTGTGCGTATTTAGTTTAAGACTAGGAACAGTAGGAGGAATCCAGTGGATAGTCTTGAATATTTTGAGTTGCTTTAAGTGTTGAAAAGGAATTGTTAGATTCATTTGTCCAGAAGCATCTGTTCATAAGATTAGCCATGTCTATCTCATGAATAACATAGTTAATTTGAGTGATAATTGTTGAAGGAGGTGAGCTTGCTTATTGATTTATATTTCTGTGTTGCCAAATAGTCCAACAAATTACAACATGACGAGTAGATATGATGTGAATCTGATTTGGTACTGACCATACCAAAAGCCTGACAATGTAAGAGATAGACATATGTCTGGCAATCCTGACTTTAAACATAGAATTGTAATGTATCCATACTGACCATGCTAGATAGCATTGAACAAAAGTGTGCTGAATATTTTTAATATTTCCACAATGTTGACACTTGGAGGCTAAGGTTATGTTTATGGTCTGAAGAACAGTGTCAATTGAGACCCAATTATGAATAAATCTCCACAAGAAGAAGGAAAACTTAATTTGGGTGACTATGTTCCAGTTATTAGAGTATAGGTTAAATAATGAGCCTTTGTCTCGAAGAGCATTCCATGTGTTTTTAAAGGAGAAGTCTCATGATTCACTTGCAGTCCATTGAAGCTTGTCAGGTAGCTGAGGATTGATAGATAGGTTAGAGATTTTGATGATGTTAGTTGATTAAACGGAGGAAGATAGTCTGGCTAGGTTCACTTCATTATTGAACCAGAATTCGTTAACTTTAGTTTGCTGATTCCATGATAAGTCAATATTATTAATAAGGTCCATTAGAAGATAGTCTGAAATTGTTTATAAATTTTACAATAAGGTTGATAAATCTGTAATTAAAGCAATAGGTTGTTAGGATATGATTGATGAAGGAATAAGAGACACGATCAAAGGCTTTAAACAAGTCTAGCTTAAGAATTGAATTCCTTCATCTACTCTTCTTGTTTATGTTAAAGGCTAGCTCTTTATATAGTAAGATGTTTTCTTGAATACATATACCCCTAACGAAACACTTTGCTCAACATATATAAGCTTAGGTAACAAACCCACTTTGCTTAAGAATCTCAGGCCTTTGAGGTCTTCCAATAGAGAATTTTCCGAATAGTGTGATTTTGGCCTGAGATTCAAGAATGATCTTATCATACTTTAGAAAGTCTATAGATATATAGTCTTCTTGGAATGAATGCCAATTGTGTTAATTAGTTTCGTTCTTGATGATTTCATAATAGCTTTTCCAATTTATACATGAATGATTTTAGGTGCGGGTTTAGGGTTCAAACATTGGATTACCGCGGTAATCAATGGTTCGAGACTTTATGGGTGAGGCTGGCTTGCAGTTGATATGAGGTGAAGGATAAACTTCCTGCAACAAAGGAAATATAGGCAAAGGAGTTTCCAGAAAAGTCATCTTGTTGTTGGAGATGACAAGTGTTTTCAGAGAAGTTTGAAGATTCTGGTCAGATTCTGGTGGAGCATTAAAGAGGTGTTGATGCCGCTGAGATTGAT
The DNA here is from genome assembly GCA_036936605.1 of Limnanthes douglasii subsp. nivea. Taxonomy (NCBI): domain Eukaryota; kingdom Viridiplantae; phylum Streptophyta; class Magnoliopsida; order Brassicales; family Limnanthaceae; genus Limnanthes; species Limnanthes douglasii. The sequence goes on from JAUPFV010000001.1 coordinate 35,327,941, forward strand.
GGCTCGTAAAGATGGAAGATTCAACATCAGGATGACGTTGTTGCACATTCTCCATTGAAAATATTTAGAAAAACCATTCAAAAATTAATTTCTAGAGAAAAAATAAATCCATTATTTCTTCTTTTGAAAAATTATTTCCTCATCTCAATATTCGTTTCATAGTCGTTCGTGTTTGTTAAATTAAAAAAGTTTAAATATGGTTTGACGGTGGTTCGTTAGATTGATTTAAAAAGCTCCAACCTTTCACTTTTAAATTATATAGGTTTAATAATTTGTAATTATGTTTTGTAATTTAGTAAAATAGTTGTTTGTTAGATTGCTTAAAAATAAGCATCGGGTTTCGGGTTAGGTTAAATTGGAACTATTTATTGTGAAAATAAGAACTCTAGAACATAAATATTTTTCAGAATGAGGCCTTTTTCTATAGCAATGTTTCGTTAACAAAAAAGTCTCAGTTTAGCTCTAACGAAGGTATTGTAAATATAAAAATAAAAACGATTTAATGGCTACGAATAGAATCCTTTAATCGCTTGGCCACAGCTATCATTGATCTTCACACTCTGGAATTCTTTTTAAAAAGAAATGACATACCAACAAATTAAACAAAAACGGCTTTTTAAATCGTCATTCGCTTTATTATATTTCATGTATAAATTCTCAATATTTCATAGAGTGAAGATTTTGCTAAAAGATACCGACAAACACGAAATCAACACAGAACCTATGAATTTTTATACATCAGTAGAAAAATCAAGACAGTATCTTGATCAAAAGATACACTAAAGCACGAAGCTTCTTATAATAATATGTTTCGTGCACTATAAGTAAAATATAAATAAAAGCATTTCGGTCGTTACTCCCTACATCGAAGAAGAATAGGCCAACGAAGAAGCTGAAAAACTTGTTTTATTACTTCTTGCCGAAGAAGTCGCAACTCCGTCATTCTTCGACTTCTTGTTTTCTTTTCCTTCTTTAATCAATGTATCAACTTTTGCATACTCTTCTTTCTCATGTCTGATTTCCCTAAGCATTGCGGCTACATCTTTCATCGTCGGTCTATCTTCTGCAACCGAGTTCACGCATAGTAAAGCTATCCCTAACGTTTGCATCATTTCTTCGATTTCCGGTTCGGGTCTCGATTGTAAAGTTGGGTCAAGTACTTCCACTCCTCCTCGTTTCTGTCTCACCCAATCGGCTACGTGTAGCCCTTCTGGAATTGTGGGATCAATAGGTTGCTTGCCGGTCAAGACTTCTAGTACTACCACTCCGTAGCTATAGACGTCGCTCTTTTCTGTTATCTTCATCCTGTAGCCATACTCTTGTAGTACATAAAGAAGTAATTTTAGTCAGTTTATCATCAATAGAGCGCGTATAACAATCGGTTTTCGACATATGCTTCGTACAATTCCAATTAAGAGTATCATCAGGCTTTGTTGTTATATAACAACTCTAGTACATTGCGATTTTAATAGCTGTTACAACTATGTATAATTAGCTAGGATTTAGTAACATTAAATAAAAGTCTAAAAGATCCATCCTAAAGATAAATGAAGAGAACATACCAGGAGCAATATATCCATAAGAGCCAGCGATTGTATTTGAAGACCGAGCGAAGTCGCCTTCTTCCACAAGCTTAGCCAATCCGAAATCAGCAATGTAGGGCTCAAACTGAAGGCCGATTAGGATATTGTTGGCCTTTATGTCTCTATGAACAATCGGTGGGGCGCAATCGTGATGTAAGTAAGAAAGTCCTTCGGCCGAACCCAACAGAATCTGGTACCTTAGATCCCACTCCAACGAACTCCCTCCGGTTCTTTCATGAAGCAAACTACCAAGACTTCCGTTTGGCATATAGTCATACATTAGCAACCTCGTCTTTTTATTCCAACAGCAACCCAAAAAACGAACAATGTTCTTGTGACGGATTGTACCAAGAGTCTTAACTTCAGCCGAAAATGAATCACGGACTGCACATTTTATGTCATTGTAACCCCCAGGTGTTGATTCAGTTGCGACCGGCCACAGCTTCTTCACCGCAATAACGTCACCGTTGTCTATATCGGCACGGTACACGACTCCCGAACACCCTTTGCCGATTATATTAGCATCTACTAAACATCTCAAGATTTGTTCGACTGAGAAATTCAGCTTCTGAAACGGAGTGAACTGCCACGGGAACGAGTTTCCTAGTTCTGAATCATCGTCGTCATCTTTAACGGTTTTACGTGCTCTAATTACCGCAATCACCCCCATAATCACCATTACCACTGTTAACGTGATCAGCAAGGCAAGTACTAGTTTGATCTTCTTTGATTGCTTTACCGTATGAACATCACCAGAGAAACAAGAATCATGTCTTGAAGTACACAAACCTGGGTTGCCTTCTAGGTTCAATAGAGACAACTGTCGGAAAAGTTTGGTGTCGGGTAGACGCCCTGTAAAGTTGTTAGAAGAAAGATTGAGAGAAACAAGGTTATCAAGGATAGCGAGCGGATTTAAATCTCCTTCGAGGTTGTTATGTGAAAGGTCAAGTGTGGAAAGTTTGTTAAGAGCGGATAAGTTAGGTGGTATAGGGCCGGTTAGTTCATTGCAGCTGAGATTGAGAGCGATTTCAAGAGATTGTATTCGACCAAGCTCGACCGGAATTCTTCCTTCTAGCTCATTGCTGCTAAGATCAAGCAATTGAAGATTCACGCATAAACCAAGCGATGAAGGAATGGATCCCGAGAATAAGTTCTTCCTTAAAGTGAGCTTGTTTAGGGAAACAACACTGCCTAAACTATCCGGTATATGGCCAGATACTCGATTATAAGAGATATCGAAAACCTCTAGATTAGACAATGATGACAATGAATTCGGCAAAGACCCCGATAATGAATTGTTGCTCAAGTCTATCATTTGCAGCATACTACAACTTCCAATTTCGCCAGGAATAGACCCAGAAAGATGATTGTTAGCCAAATCAAGAAAGTTTATGGTTTTCAACTTCCCGATTTCTGTAGGAATCTCACCACTAATCCGGTTATTTCCGAGTCGAAGCCGAACTAACGAGACACAATTGCCGATTTCTTGAGGGATGGAACCAGAAATGTCGTTGGAGATCAACAGGAATTTCGTTAGGTTTTGGAGCTGAAAAAAGGCGGGAGGGATGCTACCAGTAAGTGAATTAAACGACAGATCAATTGCTTGCAGATCAAGGCAACCAGCTAAACTCGAAGGAATGCTCCCTTCAAGTTGGTTTTGCCAAGCGAAAAACACTTGAAGTTTCGACAACATGCCGAGTTCGGGTGGTATCAAACCCGAAATCTGATTCGAATCGAGCTGCAACTGCACAAGATTGGTTGCTTTCGACAGACTAGAAGGTATCGAACCAGTGACATTGTTGTTACTAATCATAAACTCCTCAAGTTGTGAAAGAAACCCTAATGAAGTCGGTATAGCACCAGATATAGCATTTAAAGACAAGTCAAGCATCTTCAAGCTACTACAGTTTCCAATCTCTTGAGGAATAGAACCAACTAAACTGTTTTCCCATAACAACAAGTACTCTAACTTCTCAAGCTTACAGATTTCCGGTGGGATCGAACCGGAAAAACTATTCTCGAAAAGAAACAAGTTCACTAGATCAGAACAGTTACCCAACTCAGGAGGAATCTCACCAGACAGCATTGCAGTATTAACAGACAAAGTCTTGAGTTTTACAAGTTTCCCTAACGAAGAAGGCAGAGAACCTGAAACCCTGGTTTCAGCCAACCCTAACTCAGTTAAGTTACTGCAGTCTCCTATCTGAAATGGAATCTCACCTTCAATGTCTTTGTTCTCTCCAGCTCTTAGAACTTGAAGATTATAAAGTTGTCCAAGCTGAGGAGGGACAAACCCACTTAGCATATTGTTAAAAAGAATCAGATTCTTCAGCTCAACACACTCACTTACCTCAACAGGAATTTTCCCACTCAGCTGATTTGAATTCAAGATCAAATCTTGAAGATTCTTGAGGTTCCCAATGGAGCCAGGGATGGTACCAGATATACTGTTGGAGCTTAAGTCAAGGGTTATCAATGAAACACAGTCGAAAACATCAGGTGGGATGGTGGAAGTGAGATTTGAGTCAGAGACTATAAGTGTTTGAAGAGAAAGAAAAGAAGAAAGGTTTTTGGGTAGTGGAATGTGTAGAGGGATTGATTGGATATTGATTTGTGTTACGAAACCTTGTGGAGAGCATTTGATGGAAGTCCATTTACAAGGGTTGGTGTCAAGACTGTTCCAGTTTGATAGAGAAGGAGGTGGTGATGGTGAAGATTGAAGCCATGAATAGAGAAGAGAAGATTCATGGTTTGATGAAACAGTTGAGAGAAAGTGAGTGAGAAAGAAGAAGAGAAGTGAGATGGTTTTGTTGTTTAAGAAAGAGAAAGACATTTAAATTCAGTTTCCCAGAAAATTTTCTTCTTGGGGTATTACACCATATCTGGGTTTTGCTGCATCGCTCTCTCTCTTTCTTTGTGTTTTTATTTTCTTCCTCTACCTTGAACTCTGTTTCTTGCTTGTTTTGAACTCAAACACTCAAAACTCAAAAACTCAAAACTCAAAACTCAAAACTCAAAAGCTTTTGTGTTTTGTTTTTAAATATAGTTTTAGATCCCTTAAGTGTATCTTAAACTAAGTAAGACTGTAGAGTTGTTGGATGCAGAAAGAAAATGATATTGTAATTGGAATACAGAGAGAACCAAACATAGAGATCAACAATTGAACCACCACTTAGCCATTACAAGGGATGCTTCTCTTTCTCTCTCTCTCTTTTTTAGTCTTGGTACCTGTGAATTATTGTTATGTAGTACTAGTATATATATAAAACTAGTAGATTTGGATTGTTTAATGTGGCTACGGAGAAAGATTGAAGAAATTTGAAGATTTGGTGATCACATGATGACTTTAGTTCCTTTCTAAGTCTTGCAACTTGTAAGAATAGGAAGGCTGAATAGTACTAAAAACATATGCTCATATAAATTAGTCCTGAACTCTTGTTTTATTTTATTAATTCGATATTTTATTTAAGGTTTAATGTTTATTCTATATTACTACATTTTTATTTTTTATTGAAAAAACATTAAATAAATATTTTAGTTTTCTTGGCAAGTACTCGAAACAAGTTGTGGAATTAAACATGAAATTTTAAAATAAAGCGAGATGAAGATAAATTGTTAGATCTAAGATTGAATATCAGAAAAGGTGGGATACTAATAAAATGGTCCGAAAAAATTAAATGTGCGTTATTACATAAAATTATAAATATTAAGTATGCAAGTAGGTTTAATATGTTCAATAGTCTACAATGACATAAGGGTTCGTGACTGAATACAAAAAAGTAAGTTAGAAACCAAATAAGAATTACATTGGTTAGTTAACTTTGGCACTAAAGAATCTGAACTGAATCTTAGAAAGCATGCGATGCGATACCGCAAAAGTGAGAGCAGGAGGAGAACCAAATACTATTGTATTTTACTCTCATCTTACGTAGTATATTACAGCGCCAAAGCATGATCGTCTAAGATGGCGGCCGCAAAAGTGAGACGAGTTTGACACCTCTTTATTCCATAAAGGTTAGTCATTATCGATAAGTATAAACTCGAGCTTGGAAGTGGTTGTGGTCCAGATAGTCCAAGTGAATTAACAATCACAGGATATCATTGATGGATTCAATGTAAGAGTTGCACAACACACATTCTGAAAGGGAGTTAAGTTTGTCTCGGGCTGACAACTTGTCCTGGATTTTAAGTCATATGATAAAGAAATGATGGGGTATATTCTACTTATGTCACACTAACTTAGCTCACCCAACATAGGAGGTGCACGTACGAATGACGTTGTAGAAATATTTAGTTGTAAACTTTGAGTTTCTACTCTTGGTAGTCCAACACACAGCATCATTGTAGTTAATTTTAAGAGGAATGAAAGAGATAATGAGTTTGTTAATCTTACGAAGGTTACGGTGATTCCTGACACTTGCATATTTTAACTAGGATGACCAGTTCATGAGTCCATCCAAAATTATGTTGTGATATTTTAAGATTTTTTTTCAAGTCTTAAATCATGAATAATACTTCGACCAAAATGGGTTACCAAAGAGGTAAAGAGAAGTCACGGGTCATACTAGAATGAGGTGGACTCCTCGTTATCGATCGTTATCCTGTATATTTTGCTAGTAAAATGCCTAAGATGTAAAAAAAATCTCCAAATCCATAAGGGAGAAGAGCCACAATTTAAAGAAAAAAGGTTTTTAATTTTAATTTTTTTAGCATTTATCCAGTCACACCAGATTGAGTTGATATTTTTACTAACTAAGGGCCACAGATTTCTAAAGAAAACAATTTCTTAGATTAGTCATCTCAAGGACGCATTTTATTGTGGGAAATATTACATTTGACTAAGTTACTTTAACTCCTAAAGTCCTCATCTCATGGCCTGACCATAGAAAGTTTCAGAATTATTGGGATAATGCTTTGAAAATCCTAGATGGAAGTATGAATATTAATGAACAAACTTGATGAGCAAGATCTTACATGTATAAGAAAGGTATTTAGAGGTCAAAAAACCAATACGAGTAGTGATATTTTCTATGTGAGCTCGACAGTCATTGTAGGAAAGTAGACATGTAAATATATGAACACCTAGATAATTTACATGAAGCTAGTTGATCTTGTACCCTAATATGTTGATAAAATCATTTTGAATGGTGAGATTTACCCCATGGAGGAAAATAAAATTTTAGAAGGGTTGACCTGAGACCCGAGAGTGAGAAAACATTATCCAGACCATATTTGATGAAATTGAGCGAGTTTAGATCACCATGATATAAAATCAATAAATGATCAACCCATAGTTCATGTTGTAGGCATCATGCATATAGGATTTGTTAATATCAATACTAAATATAACGTGTTTTATCTCCTCACATGTTACACTATGTATCATGGATATATTATCAAGTGTGTTGGATTTGTGGAAATAAGAATGGAGACCCTCGAGAGACCAGGATAACAAGGAGGATAATGTGTACCAATGAGATTCATGAAGTAATTCACCAATACATTAGCAATCCGCGATGTAGTGGTTATCAGGTTTCTCCAATTATTGGAGATAAGTGCAATTTTATTACGTAAGATACAAGTTTTAATACTATTTTACAAAAAAATCGGTTTTCGAATTTGAGAAAAATTTCTCTTGATTTTTGCCTAAGAAATTATTATTCAACTAAGTTGAGGAAGATAAAGAAGGTAGAAACTTCGATTTATTTCTAGATAATGGTGGGGTTTGAAAGGTCTTGAGCAAGGAGAATATTAGCTAGGAATATGTAATTTTGGAAATTAGATACTATAGAGTTATTATGAGTATATTACTTACGATTTAGACCATGGAGAATGAATTAAAAACGGATGAGTTTTTACGAAACAACATACATATCATGTGTGTCCGTTGGAATGTTCCAATTATTAGTGATAATTTCTTTGAATTGAGGGTGAGATTTCCACATATTGAAAACTTTTAATGATATTTTTTTCTACAAGATACGGTATCGGGACTGAGGGTGATTGTGGTATGGTCTAATGAAAGAGGAAACCAATAATTGATTAAATAAATTTGAAGAATATATGATTGAGAGGTTGTTTCTTAGTCCCTGATAATTGGAAACCAACTGAACAAAGCTCGTTGAGCTTACATTGACAACAACAAGTTTTGAATTCTTTAATTTTCAAATTTTAATGCACCGTGGATCCTGTTCATACCTCGGGTTTTAAAAATAACTTTGAAATCCTCAAGAGTGAACCAAGTATATCCATGGTCTAGTGCTGCAAGGATTTTTAGATCACACCAAATGGGAATACGATCAAAGGCGTTGTTGTACCCTAATATGTTGAGTATACCCAATTCACCAAATAACCTATTTCGCTATCTATACCCAAACAAACATTCTTCTTTACTGAATTTATGATCCAAATAGTATAGTTTTCTTAAAAAATTTGAAACCAAGTTCAAACTTCATAACAAAATCAAGAACATTCAACCTAAAACACAAAATCGATCATGACTGAAGCAGAACTAGGGATCAGTGTGGAGGAGTTGATGTCGCCGGAAAAAAGGGATGATGAAATTTTGCCAAAAAAAGAGTTGGAGTCGCCGGAGAAGCCGCCGTCGTCGCCGGAGAAGCACCCATCGCCGGAGGAGAAGGTAAAAATTTTTGCTGGTGGCCCTTGCACCATCGGTTCCATGGCCTGGAACCGATGGTGCAAGGGCCACATGTCGGTCGGTACCGAGGCCTCAGTACCACCGGTTCTGAGGCCATGAACCGGTGGTGCATGGGCCTCAAAATCGGTGGTGCACCTGGTCGTGTCCGGCCGGTTCTAGGCCTCTTAACCTTGGGTTCGCGCAGATTTTTCGAAACAAATCAAGGTTTTTTCCCGTTTTTAACTATACCTGAATGCTTATTGTGGTTTGTTGTTGTGTAACAGGGGACGGATGTCGCCAATGGGACTGAGGCACCTTCCGCTACTGACTACAGTCATTTGTTCTTCACTACCGAGTTCTACACACACGACGCGTTGGTAAAATGGGTTACGAAGACAGGAAAACTCTATGGTATGGTTATCAACATAAGTCGGCGCGACAAAGTAAACAGTAGAAAAAGTCTGAGGATGTATTTCCAGTGTGAGAGGGGGGGAATATACTCCAAGAGTAGCAGAAAAAGACCGTAAACGGAAGTCTACAGGAACGAAAAAGATTGACTGCCCATTTCAGCTTCTCGGGTTAATGGTTGAACCAGATCAATGGAAGTTAGAAGTGAAATATGATATTCATAACCATGAGACTTCAAAACATCTAGATGGTCATTCTTTTGTTGGGCGTTTGAATGATGAAGAGATGGAATATGTTGAATGAGCGACCTACATTGGTACTAACCCCAGAGATATACTCAATGGTGTTAAGAAGTTGAACGAAGATAATGTTTCTACCATGCGGAGCATCTACAATGCACGACAGAAAATTAGGGTTTTAAAAAAGGTGGGTAGGTCACAACTCCAGTTCTTGTTGGAGGAGCTTAAGTCACATAATTATTATGAATGGCGTAAATCTGGTGAAGATGATGGACAGATCATTACAGATTTGTTTTTTTCCCATCCAGTCAGTGTTGACCTTTTGCGGACATTTCTAACAGTTTTGATAATGGATAGTACATATAAAGTCATACGATATGGTATGCCATTGTTCGAGATAGTGGGTGTGACGTGTACCGGATTGACTTTTTGTGCGGAATTTGCCTTCATGTCCGGTGAGAAGTTAAACAACTTCAAATGGGTGTTAGAGTGTTTAAAGTCGTTGATTTCCGTTCACGGAATTGAAGAACCTCGGGTCATCCTAACCGACAGAGATTTAGCGTTGATGAACGCCATAGAAGTTGTATTCCCAGAGACAACGTATATGTTATGTCGATGGCACATAGCACAGAATGTTCAGGGGAAAACAAGAAAATACTTCCTCAAGAAAAGTGACCATGTGAATCTTGTTTCTGCTTGGAAGAAGATTGCGTATGCAGCATCAGAGATTGAATTCGATCACGCCCGATGGGACATGCTATTGGAGTACAAAGATTACCCTCTTGCAATTGAATACACTGAAAAATCGTGGCTCGATAAATACATGGACAAATTCGTTGTTTGGAAGACGAACAATAACTTGCATTTGGGACATTGCACGACTAACCGCGTCGAGAGTGCTCATTCTAACCTAAAGCGTTACATACGTACAAGAAAATTAAACTTCGAGTTATTTTGGGGGAGGGTTCATTCGCTTGTAGAGAAGGTCGTCGTTCGAGAAGAGTCGTTACATAGCATTGCATAAGTTCGCGGACAAACATTTTGATGAAATTCGAGGCAAGGTTTCCCACATGGCGTTAGAACTATTTTTCGACGAAGTAGAGAAGGTCGAAGATAGCAATATGGTCGCTATTGAAGATGGGTCGGATGTTAAAGGCAATGGCGTCTGTATATGTGCTATAAAATCTACCTATGGTATACCTTGCCATCACTAGGTCCGCAAGTGGCGTAAAGACGGAATTTCTGCCTCGTTAGATGCTTTTCACACCCGCTGGACAAGGTTAGAAATAATGCCTCGTTCATTCCGTACGACTATGGAGATTCTCAAAGATTATCTGCTAAAGCTAGTAACCGATGTTATGTAGACAAAAGATGAAAGCCGTATAAAACATATTTACAAGAAATGGTTTGAAATTGTTTATCCTAAAACATCCTCATTGCTAGAGCCATTGGAGAAGCGGAAACACCGAGGCCGGCCACACGTGAAAAGAAAGTTAGTTGTCGATACATCATCCACTAAACGGGACAAATTCTTTTGGGAACACGAGCTAGATGAGGATAAGGCTAGTCATGACTCAGTCATGAACTCTTTAAAACCACCAAAAGTTAAAAAGGGTAAAGCAGTTGCTAGTGCAAATACGATTCGGGCAGATGTGCCTAAAGTACCTCGTACCCGTAGTTCTTCCATTGCCTCGCTCGCTAGCAACATCGTACAATCATCCATTGATGGAGTCACAGAACTAATACACGACCCGAAAGGTTTTTTGCGTTGGTTTCCGACTCACTTCAACCCTTTTATATCGGTATAAATGATGTTAAGGCAGATGGTCATTGTGGATATAGAGCAGTTTCATTTGGGTTGTATGGTCATGAAGAAGGTTGGCGAGGTGTTCGGAAGGCAATATACGATGAACTCATGGAAAACTATGACACATACAGCAAGATTTATAACGGTAAAGAGGATTACCTAAAGGTTGCAGAAAGTATAAACTACTACGAGACACCAGCATCACCCAAATATTAGATGATAATGCCTGAAATGGGGATTGCGATTGCAACCAAGTTCGAATGCATTGTTCATTTTGTGTCACTCGTGGGGTCTCACAACTGTAGTCATACTTTTTTACCTCTGCATGGTAAACCCCCCATTATGGCCCAAAGACGTGAGATTGGGTTTGGATTCGTTGATACTAACCACTTCGTCAATGTAAGTCATTCGAGTTATGGCTATGTTTATACTTACAACAATATTACTCAATTATTGGTTCTAATTTAAGTAGTATTAAACAGCTATCAATCAAGTCCCTTTGCCCTTGCGCACGCATACATCCTACGTGGCAGAAGTTGAAGAGTGAAGAGGCAACGTATTGGGAGCTACCAATAGTTGGTCGCTACAAAAAATACACTGAACTCGAAGGGAGAAAGCCAGTTTGTTCATTCCCAGAAGTAACTAATCTTGATGAATTTTAGTAGTCGATTTATATCTATTGGTCGGATTTATGTTCATGTTTCGAACACATTTATTTCTTTTGGTCGTTTTATGTCTTTTGGACGGATTTATGTTGTTTAGAACTTTGTTTACTTTATCATAATGTTTTGTACTTTTGTTATTTGACCGTAATTCATGAAATTTTCCAACTTATAACGATGAGCAACTAATCATTTCATAACTTAATATCAAACGTTACAAACAAGCAACAACAACATCGCACAAATGTGAGTAGATAACTTGAGATTAAACAGACAGTTAGTCAAAATCGTAGCCTCCATTGTCGTTTGAGAATACGCACTGTTTCCTCCTTCATGGCAATTTGAGAATGAACATATTCTGCCATTTCTAAAGACAAATAGTCTGTGATCATTAAACCGAAGGAGTCGAATGCCTCGTTCCTAACTTCTGGGGGCTCGTTAAACACCAAAAACATCGGTCCACTAGTTATACACTTGTACTTCGTGGCTACCTCCTCACGAGTACGAGATTGAGGCATTTGTCTAGACCTAGATATTTCGCCGTACATGAAATACATCATACATAAAACTTCATCGAAGAACTCATCGGTATTATCGTCCGGCCATTTGAACTTCACAGCTTTCGCAGCCTTGAGTAGATGAGCATCATCAAACACACTCCAACCCATTAACAAAGACCTCAACTATGTTTGAAGGAGAGTTTTGTGTGTTTGGTGTTATAAGATAGACTTCTTTAAATAGAAAAATAAAAGATTACTTTGGCGGGAATTAAAGAGCGCGAAAAAAGAAGACGCGGGAAAAAAAACCGGGAAAAAATTCCAAGTTTCAATTGCGCACCATAGGTACTGTCTACTGTGTACCTATGGTGCACAGTGGAGTGTACCTATGGTGCACAGTCGAGTATACCGATGGTACACCACACTGATGTGTACCCATGGTGCCATGCACCGGCCGGTACATGGCATGCCGACCGGTGCATGGTACCATCGGTAAAAGGGGGTGGTACCATCGGTACATGCCTCTTTTACCGATGGTACAGCGCACCATGGGTACGCCTTCTACAGTACCCATGGTGCACACACTGTTGTACCATTGGTATGCAGTAGTGTGCACCATAGGTACTACTGACTGCGTACCAATGGTGCACAATAACTTGTAATTTTTTGGAATATTTTTTGTTTTGGCTTAAAAAGGTAAGCCTTATGGCATGGATTGGAGTGGGTTTGATGGTGTTTTTTTTTTATAACGGTTGAAGAATTTTGATGAATTATAGATTTGTTTGGAAGGTTAGATGGTAAGAATGGTACGATTTATATGTTTTGCGGATTCTAAATTGTAATTAAGAATTCTGGATAAAGTTTAACAAATCTAAAGGAAACGATAGAAATAACATAGTAGATGTCATAATACAAAATATGATAGTTAAACAAATCCTACGAATGGATAAACAACTACCACGTCCATGAAAAAGATAGATCACAACAAAGTTAAAACAAGTCCAATAATAAGGACAAAAAACCAAGGAGAGAAGAGCTGCAGGACTTGATATCTCCACCTAAGCGCACCCATTTCCCCACGATCTACAGGAATAGTAACAATCGAGCGAACAACGTCTAGCAATCTGTCGTCCGTAGTACGTGGTGGTGGAGTAATAGTATGCCAACCATACTCAGCCAGGTACCTCCAGTAGGTGTTCATCGCAGACTGTCTATATGTGGCAATGCTAACGGTCAACCGATCCTCAGAAAGCAAGTGCTGACGCCAATCTAGCCATGCACTCTCTCGCCACGTGTACCTCGCCAAATCTCCTTTCTTGTAACCCGGTCGGAGTACAAGTGGGAGTTCGGGCTCATCCTGAATCCGTCCAAACTGGCGCATAACCCGATCAGGCATGTAGCCCTCGACTGTGCTCATCATCCGCAAAGGATAAACGATGGTGCGGATCTCCTGCACGGGGAACTGGACTCTAATGTCCTGGTATGACTCAAATATGACCTGTTCCAAAAAAGTAAAACACTTAGACTGTTTAAAAAAATAAAACTTAATATTAAAATGTTCATGACTGCTAAAATTTAAACACTTACATTTGTCTCCTTCTGATCTACATGGAGAGTACGAACAACCGATTTGGGGCGGATGTTTTGCCCAACAATCCGCTTAGGTAGCCACTTCACAATCCTAGGCTCCCTCGCTACGTGGTCCGCATTCTCTGAGGCTCTAAACGCGGGGAAGTGGTCATAAATCCAGCAATCAAGCATAGCTACAAATCCATAAAGGTTATGCTTCGATGCTTTCGAAGCATCACCCAAACCACGGAAAAGGAATGCCAATGCACTCGTACCCCATGCGATGTCCCACAACCCATAATACATATTCGCCAACCCGTACAAGTAGTCAGCCTTGATGCTTTTCTGACTAGTATCCGCAAAAATAGTGCAACCAAATAAGAACATAAGGTATGCTCGTGATACCTGGCGGATAGTCTCAGCATCAGTCTGCTCAACGTAGCGACCCCTGGTAAAATTCTCCCGCAGCCACTTGATCTTGAAGCCAACGCCTCTAATGGACTGTATCTCTGCACGGACCTCATCCACTGTCAAACCTAACATACTAGCATAGTAGATGTATGCCTCATCACGTGGAGCCGTGACTACATCCAAGGTCCGACCAACTACAGGGAGACCTGTAATGCAGCTAACATCTTCGAGGGTAATCGTCATCTCCCCAAATGAGAAATGGAACGTGTTGGTCTCCTGATGCCAACGCTCAACAAAAACCTCATCAAGTACGGAGTGCGTGAAGTACTGAGGCAAGTGGGCTATAAGAGGACCAAAAGGAGTCCGCGCCAAATGTCGCTGCACCTCTGGCTGAGCACTGAGGTCCCACATATGAAGCACATTATAATGTGCCTGTATGCCTAATGTAGTGCGACCCTGTAAATAAAAAACTAAATCAGAAAATAATAATAGTAAAACCTTAGACTAGACGTTTAATAGTTTGGTACTTACCTGTCCTATGAAGACGTGATACGCCTCGTGCTCCTTGTAGTCAGGAAACATAGGTATCTTGTTGCATTTGAGAAATGCAAACGTCTTGCGCTGCTCCTCTGTGTGGATCGCATTGATATGCTCCTCATCGATGGTGTCCTGCTCAGGGTCCCCATTGGCATCCACCCTGTCACTAACAGGTGGTGGATGTGTACTAGTATGCGCAGGGGACGGAGCTCTGCGAGCGGGAGAGGGAGGTGGTGGATCACTAGCAGTGGGAGGTGATGATCGGTGTGATGAAGACGTCTCTCGTCGTGAGGAGCCTCCGCCTCTAGTATCATCGACTGCAATCTCTCTGGCTTTTTATTTCCTCTTCTCATGGTTGATTTGGCGCAAAGACTGATCACTCCTTATCCTGTCCTCCTCCTCCCTAAGACGAATAGTCTCAGGGTCCTCAACTAAATCTCGTCCGCGCTTGGCATCGTGGACCCGCTCATCCTCGACGGCCCGTACAGTCTTTAGATTCTTCCCGGGGGTGGCGCCCGTGATCCAGGGGGATACGCCCTAGATCGAGGAAGCGTCGCTCCTCAACCGCGTCTGACCTACAAAAATACAAAACAAATCACGAAATTAATAACAGTAACATATGATGTAACCCACAAAATTTAAAAAAAAACAACACTCTAATTCGCAACCGAACTCCCTACAGAAGGTAATTTCTTATAAATTTCAATTTTTTTAAAAACAAATGCAAAAGTAAAACCTTTAAAAGAGTAATTCGACAATTTTTTAAAAAAAAAACTGCGCACCATAGGTACACAACAAGCCGTACCGA
Organism: Limnanthes douglasii subsp. nivea; assembly: GCA_036936605.1. Taxonomy (NCBI): domain Eukaryota; kingdom Viridiplantae; phylum Streptophyta; class Magnoliopsida; order Brassicales; family Limnanthaceae; genus Limnanthes; species Limnanthes douglasii. Next base: position 35,343,099 of record JAUPFV010000001.1, read on the forward strand.
GCGGCACGGGCACCTTCTACCGAGTCGAGCGGCACAGGTGCGTGTGCCGCTCGGTACAGAGGCGCTGTGCCGAGCGGCACAGCTGCTCGCACCGATGGTGCTGCCCAAGTCGCACCACCGGTGCCCTATGCCGGCCATTTTCCAGCCGGCAACTTGGCTGGAAAATGGCCACTAAACCCTAATATTTTATCTAATTCGAACCCTAAATCTAACCTAAATCCTAAATTCTACCCTAAATCTAACCTAAATCTTAAATTCATACCTAAAACTAACAAAATTAACAAACAAATTTAGATTAGGGAACTTACGTATGTGGTGGTGGGGGGGGTGTTCTTCACCATGATGAAGGAGGAGGAGGAAGAGTGGTGGTGGTGGTGGCTCGCTGGAAAAATTGAGAGAGAAGTGAGAGTGTTTGAGAGAAGAGAGTTTGAGAGTTAGAGAGAAGTGAGAGAAGTGAGGGAAGTGAGAGAAAGTGTAGGGAAAAATGTTGTGGATGGAAGTTAGTAAAAAAATTGGCTTATATACCTAGAAAAGGGTATTTTGGAAAAAAATGGGTATACTTAGATCAACTTTGGGTATACTCAAAATTGGGTATACTTAAACCTGAATTGGGTATATATAGCTTGACCCTTTCTTCTATCCTTCAAAAAAAATTCAACTAACACCATTAAATTGTATCTTCCAATTCGCAATGCAATGCATGAAGGAAATAGTATCATTCATGCGATCTAGTTCAAGATCAAATCTAGAAACAATTGACCGCAGAACCCTAGTGGAGGTTTGTTTCACAATAACAATAAAATCTCATCGAAATAAACATCCTTCATTTTATGTAAAGCCCTTAGCCACCATCTTAACCTTTTATCTGGGTAACTCAACACCATAAATAAATGGATTTCTCTTGAATATTTATTTACTCCCGACAAGCTTATGGCCATCTGATGCTTTACAAGAATCTATGTGTTCATCTTCTTGAGAGATCTTAGTTATATATCACTGATCTTGATAGAATTGTGATATATATATATATATATTTGGTTCAAGAACATCTCCATGCATTCCAATAGATAAATAATAAGCAATTACATTGGTAAAACCATACCTTCGTGGTTGTTTGTTTGGTTTTGTACTATATTTTTCATTAATTGATAATTGTCAAGATCATGTTGTTCTTCAGTCTAATCATCTGAATGATCTTGAACACCAGAACCTTAGCCATCTTCAGCACCATGTTGTGGTTGAACTTTCTCTGCATGATCTGAAATTGGAGCATTTACTAAATCATCTTTAGTAGAAACATCTCCAACTCCACTTTCTAGATCAAAACTCATCATCAACTTCACATCCCTTCTCGACAATTCTAGGTTGAAATTTACACGACTTTCTTCAATGACATACCATCCTCATTAAAAACCAAATACCTCTTTATCACAATCTTCTGATGTACTAGGGAAAGTCACCACAACCTATCATCTTTTACTCTTTTTAGATAACTAAGGAACAAACATTTTAATGCTCTCCGTTGAAGCTTATCTTGCTTCGCATGTGCGTAGGATGCACATCTAAACACTCTAAAATATTTCAAGTTAGGTTCCTCTCTAGTACAGTCCTCTTAAGGACACGTAAACTTAAGTAACATGGATGGACTCATGTTGATGATATACGCAGTCGTTATCGCGACCTTCCCCCAGAACATTCGCCCATTCTAGTTACATAAAACTTACACCTAACCCGTTTTAGGAAGGTTTGGTTCATTATGTCAAAAAACTCTTTTTGTTGGAGAGTCTCACTCATGGTTTGGTGTTTATTAATTCCAAGCTTTGAAAAGTACCTAATGAAGTCCTTGTTTACATATTTCCAAGCCATTATCAGTTTGAATCCTCTTCAATACTTCTCCATTTTGGTTTTCTACCAATTTCGTCAAGTTCACAAAAGAAACAAAAGTTTTATCCATTTTATTTAAAAGTATAACCCATTATTTTCTAGAGTAATCATCTACCAATGACATAGATAACGTTGCACCAACTATAGTAGGTCCCCTTGTCGAACCCAAAAATCTGAATAAGCATAATTAATCATTTTATTGGTTTATTTTTTACTAGGCATAAACTTCATCCTCTTACTCTTAACCAATACACAGCTTTCAAAAAATTTAAGCTTTTGAATTATGTAACCATCTAACAGGTCATGTTTTATTAGTTTACAAGTCTCTTCTCACTTAATATCACAGCCTAAGATTTCATAACTTGGTAGAATCTTTATCTGCACTAGAAACTCCCCCAACAACTATAGAGCCCTCATAGACTAGTGCATCATTAGTCATATAAGATTTTGTAACAACAAGGGATCCTTGTAACACCATAAATTTGTCATCTTCACCCATATATGCAAACTCTTCCTCACCCATATATGCAAACTCTTCCTCATCTAACATCCCAACAACAAGAAGGTTACGTTTAATTTTGAGTACATACCATACATTGTTAATCATTCTCTCAAGTCGTGTAGACAACTTGAGTCGAACAATTCTAATCTCTTTTACATTACATGATTCCTCATTGTTGAGGATGACCTTTCTATCATCAAGCACTCCGAGGTCTTTAAAACAATGTTTATTGGAAGTTATATGAAATTATGCATCTGAATATAACACATATTTATATTGGTTCATACAAAAATAAGAAGTCATTAACCCATCGACAAACTCACAATCATTAGACACCATTCTAACATTTTTGGGTTTAGTATTTTGATATTTGTTGCCTTTTCATTTCTCTGGACAATTCCTACTGATATGCCATTTCTTTTTGCATACCTCACATGTCACTTTGGAACCAGTTGCAAGCCTCTTAGACTTAGACCAAAATTTTCTTATCTTCTTACTTGAATCATTTTTCCTAACATGTCATCACACTCAGTCTATGCCCTTCAGATTCACCCTTTAGAACATTGTTCATCCAAAAATATTTGAAGTTCAAGACGTTCTTAACTTCCGTCATTATAATGGATTATTTTCTATATATAATATAGTACATAAAGTGTTTGTAATCCTCCGACATAGAGCTTAAGAGGTTGATATTTTGGTCATATTCTTCCACATTTACACCAATTATATTCAAGTCGAGTATGATTATGTTATAATCGTCTATGTACATTTAGATTTATTTACTAGTATCTATAGACAACATGTAAATTTGTTTCTTCATATACAATATGTTTACCAACGAATTATTTATGTAAACCACCTTCAGCCAATTCCATATCCCTAGTATCGTAGGATCTTCATATACCTCACGTAACACTTGATATCCCGAGCTTAGTATGAGGGCGCTATGAGCTTTAGATAATACCATGGCGTCACCCTATATAGATTTCTCGTCCAATCCCTTATGTATTACGTAAGTTTTAACCTTAATTCTGCAGAGGTTAAATTCATCCAATCTGTTGAGTTTTTTAACTAAGCTTCATGGAACTCATCTTTTGTGTCTTTACAGTTTCCATGTGAGATGTTTCTCCAACTTTCAGATCACAAATCGGTCTATTTATTTTATTGTTGATTCACGCTTACCACACTACTTATTGGTAAAATCCATTAAACAATAAATAAAAGAAAGCGTGAATAAAACCAAGCTCTTAATATAGTATTTAATGTGGATTGGATTATGATAATAATCTTACATTAACGGGCAACAAATACTCTATTTTTATTAACAAAGAGGTTACATAAAGACTTTCCAAACACAAAAGGCTTCAATCATTCTCTACTACAAAACTCTAATAGTTTACAAAGATAAGATAATTAACAAAACTCTATCTTCAGTATTTATCTCTCACCTCACTTCATAATTTATAGAACCAACCTCTATTTCTAAAAATAAATAAACTTGCGATCGAATCGACATTATGTCTTCAATGATTTGTGTCGCTGTTTGCTACACTGGAAACCCTGTCTTGCATCTTCTATTTATATACATCTCATGCAAAACTCTAGCTTCAGTTCATATCGGACGGTGAAGATGAAACCCTAATACTTTAGACGCCTTAGATTAAATCATTTTAATCAACAATTTTGATAAATTTATAATCCAATAAACACTTCAGATTAAATTTATTTAATCAACTGTTATAATAAATCTTTAATCTAATAAACGCTTCAAATTAAATAATTTAATCAACGATGGAGATTAGAATCATACTCAAAAGTCCAAGTGAATAAGCCTATTTCCAACCATGAACAAAACATATTAGTTTTGAAGCTTATGTCTCAGATAGCTTCGATATACTATTTTGGTCCAACTCTTATGCTTCGGGCCTGTTATGACTATATTATTACGTCTAGCTCATTATTGTTTGGCTCCATAGTCACCAGTTTTTACAGCTTATCTCAGCTTTTAGACCCATGTAGTTCGGCTGATCCATATTTGACCCATGTAGTTCTACAGAATTACCTCTATTGATAAACTACTTATAGTATACTCCTAACACATCCAAAATTTTGAAATATTGTATTCATATTCAATTTTGATTATCGTGATCAATACGACACTATATTTAAAATATTAAAATAAACATCTATTTTTAAATTTTTTATTTAAATCTAATTTTAAATAAACATAGTATTAGTATTATTCTAATAATTTATACAAACATAAAGTTAATCTTCATACTCATATCTATAATTTCTCATCGCATTATCTCCAACTTACAACACAGATTTCATGGCTCAAAACTTCATACTAAAAATTTACTTTTACATGTTTTGTATTTTATCTTATGGATTTGTTTTTTTAAATACCATGCTTTAGACGATATCATTTGTATATCCCTCTTAATCACTGACTCTATACTTTAGATGTATAATCCATTCGATTCTATATTTATTATGTTTTTTTTTTATTTTGACAAATGTTATATCGTGTTATTTTTATTACTATTTGGAGTCTTTATTTTGTCAAATAATGATTAGAATACTTTATGCATGAAGATGAATTTTCCGATATAACAAATGTATTTTTTATTAATTCATAACTTTTTATACTAAAAAATTCCAAAATTACAATCAAATATATGCTACTAATCTATTATAAAATATATTTATTGATGATTGAAAGTTAATTAAGTTATATTTTATTATTATTTAATTATAAATAAATATTCATTTTTATTAGATAAATTATTTCCTACTTATCTTAGTTGTTTCTTTTTTACGTAAAAATTATAATTTATGATATATATTTTTTTTTGTCTCTTCACACCTTTTATTTGAAAATTACAATATCATATCTGGTTGACTTTTAATTAAGATTATTTTTTAATGTTCGATTTGATTTTTTCACAAGTTTATTTATTAATTTATTTTCTACTTTTAAAAAAATTGTTATTAACTATAAAAAATTTAATTTATTTATTTATTGCATATTTTCTTATTATTTATATACAAATATCTTTTTATAATTTTTATATTAGTTTTATAGAATGTATTAAAACATAAAGATATTTTTTATACATAACCACTGAATTTTTCTCGGCGAAAATGCATATAAAGTATAATACAATAAAGTACAAAATAAATTATCAGACCAACAATTGTGATACTAGATTTGTGTAGACTAAAACCTAAAAATGATAGGTCCACAAACAAATACAACAACAACAAAAGATAAAAAAAAATCCATAAAACGGCGTCGTGGTCGATGAGACTATCCATCTAAACAAGGAACCAAAATATAGTAAAATATTCAGACAAAATAATTGTAAATGGATGTCATGCATATTTCATGTACCACATTGGAACCAAAAAATTTGAATTAGAGATCGAAAGTTGTGCGGTGCAAAACTATCAAAGACCATTAGCGAAAACATTTGATGTTGCGCTTCTGCCAAATATGGTATACCATTCTACAAAAACAAATACACATTGGGTGACTATGATGAACGGATGACCAAACCAACCATTTATATTCGACATAAACAATAAATATCGGACAGAGATAAGCTAAATTTTAAACTGACAGCTTCTTAGATCTTATGGCATAATCATAATCAATGATAATGATACTGATGGATTCAATGTTAATACGGCATAATACACAGTTACGAAGTCTCCAACTAATGTGTTTATCTCGAGTAGAGAAATTTCCCTCTATAGCAAGACAAAGTATGAATAAGTGTAATAGAATGTTATATGGTTTCATATAAGTCCAGCTTATTTACCACAATAAAATGCCTCGTAAGAGATGTTGTATGTATCTTTTATTGTAAAATTGATACTTCTCTAATTTAGTTCACCAAGAGAAGAATTCATTATTCGTATTGGTAGATGAAACAACAAGAATGAGATAAGAAAACATTACGCATCAAACTAAAAAAATAGGTTCTTCTATTTTTATATTGATTTTAAATTTTTATTTGACTCAAACTTGTTAATTTTTACTTGTTTTTATGTCATGTTTTATTATTATTATTATTATTATAGTCTATTAAATATTTAAACGTGTAACAAAATTTCCCTCTTCAATATAATTTATTTTGTTACAATTGTTATTCTATTATATATTCACCACAATAATTAAAAAAATTATTTCAAAGATGTAGTTAATCTTGATATTATAAAACAAAAATATTAATAAAAGATATTTTTTTTTAATATTAATAAAAGATAAAAATAACTAATGTTTTATTTTTATTTAATATTATTTTATATCTATGTAATAAAATAAGATTTATTTTATTTTTATTATTATTTATTATTAGTGAATAATAAGTATAATTAATACTGTAATTTATTTTTTAAAATTTAGTATTTATAAATGATTGTAAAAAATATTTTCTAAATTTTTAGTCGTACCAATAATAAATTAATGTAATCAATGTAAAAATTATATCATTTTATAATCTATACGTAAAGACATAGATTTATATGTGTAATTAAAATATTTATTATGGTGATTAATATTTTATAATAAAAATTATTTATTTTGTTATTACTTTTTATAAAACATAATAAAATATTTTATTTTAGGATTTAGTCTAATGAATCTTAACATGTTGTTGACATTGTTTTGATGGAAACTGAAGCATATCGCCAGAAAAAACGTCTTTATAAATCTAAAAGGTTAAAAATCCAACTTAATTTCTATTAGAAGTATAAATTTTCAAATCATAATTGTCCGTAAAACGTATTATGTTCGATAATTCTTCATCCTAATTATATAGGAGGATAAACTACTCACTCTATAAATAATATATCATATCTAACAATCTTGAAAGTAGATCATAGATATAGTTGTTTCATACTATAAGGATAAGTTTTGTATTAGTAATTTTGGTCCGTTTATCTTATTGAACAATAAAGTATATCACGAGACAATTATCGTTGAATAGCTTTGTAGATTTTGTAAGGTGAAAATTTTCAGTTAATTATATATATATTATTAATTAGACTTTCAATACATTTGAATCCAATAAATATAATTGTATTCATTATTTGAAGATAATATGACAACAAACATGATAATTTAACAAAGTCAACTATGAATAAATGATAGACTTATAGAATAAAATAACCGACTTTTGGCTACATTGTGTTGTAGTAATCTCACACTATGGATTGTCACACATGAGTGAACATTTGTATATGATACAACAAAAAAACGTACGTGGCAAGAAACTAAAGATTAATAATCTAAACTCGTGATGATTGGGAATCTAAACTTCACACGTATATTTGAGATGATGAGTTGCCCCGACATAATTTTGGCTCAAAGTCTAAATTTTTGATTTTTTTTATATATTATTGGCATGTACTATTTATCATCATGGTATAACATGATATCTTCTTCGTTGTCTAGAGGAAAAAGAGTCTCGTTTTTTCTAAAGTGTCCAGAACGGTGAAGGTTTTGTATATTGTGGGCATAAAATATTGCATCGAAAAGTAATTTAGCAGGATTGATGCACATATGTTAGTTTGGTGTCGTGACACTTGTCAACATTTTAGAAGTTCCTCTTGAAACAATTTCTAAAGTCCTTTCATTTTATTGTTGGAATCTCAATTTGGTTGAATCTCTCCTTAAGGCTTCATGAAGTCGACATTACCTTTTCTCCAATATTATTATTTTCTCTAAGTAGCTCGAGGCCTCACACTGGCTAAGATAATGGAACTTGATGAATTTTATTTATTTAATGTTAATATATATATATATATATATATTTAATATAGGAAATGTTATGACTAATTACAGGTAATAACGGAGTTTAGTTTCAAAACGTCGAGGCTGATGAGGTCAGATATTTTAGCTATTGTATCTTGTTTCTATCCGAAGGGAATTTCGGACCAAACCACTATTAGGTGAAACCGAACAAGAATAATGTAGTGGAATATGAGTAAGGTAGGTGTTGGTCACCTCACACCAAATTACTAATGGGTCCTTAAACTTGACCCGACTCCACAATCCGACCCGACAGGCCCATGGGTCACTAATTATATATAAATACCCCAACCACTTTCATTAATGAGGGTGATCAGAATTTAATACAAGCACAGAGCTTAATTATCTTACTACTCTCTACCCTAAACATTAAATTCCTAAAACACTTTACAAAATTACCCTCAAACAGAAATAAACCACATCAAATTGGCGACCACAGTGGTAGCACGATTGTGCCTAAATTATACAATTCAAAACCAGCAAACATAATAGTTCGGATGAATCCGAATGAGCAGAGTATTCACCTCCTGAGGTGGAACTTGCAAAGGAAAACAATGAGTATACTATCCAAGAGTGCGATCAGTTAAGAGCTGAGATAGAGGCAATGAGAGCAATAAAACAAGCAGAGAAAGGGGTTAGAAAGAAATTTGGTGCATCGGTACTTCACCATAGTGACAATCCTGGAGACAATGAGCAGTCTCTAAAGACTCATCTCAGTTCTAAGAAGACACACCGATCTAAACATGTGGAGAGTTCTATATCTGAGTCCTCCAGTAGCTAATCTAATGAGGTAGAGCTTGAATAATCATTGTCTTCAAGTAGTGATGAAGGAATGTAAAAAACGAAAATGAAGCTTACTAAAAAACATTCAAGAAAAAGGGATAGGCGTGGCAGGCTTAAGAAGCACCATGTCAAGGGTAAAGGGTCAGCCAACCATCATATTGATCAGTTGTTGATTGATCCATTTGCTTTTCAGTCTGAACCATGTATTTTTGATACCTCTAATGAAGATACTAGTTTTAGGCGTACAAGAATTGGAGGCAATCGCCTTTGTCTACGAAAATACTCTCCCGACATCTTTTTAAGAGGTTTAACAGCTCCACGATGGAAAAATATGATGGGAACAGAGATCCGGACAACCATCTAGAGCAATTTAAGAACTTCATGATGAATTTTGATGACGACGACAAACTATTGTGTATGGCCTTCTCCCAAACTTTCATAGGAAGCGCCCTCAAATGGTATAACAATCTCCAACATAGGTGGATAAGAAATTTTGATACATTTTGGGTTACCTTCCGGAGGAAATTTGTTGGAAGCAAGGAACTTAAGGGTAATGGGGACACCAATATCCATTGTGCTGATGAGCCGAATGAGTCTCTAAAGGAGTACATCAACCACTTTGTGAATACGAATAATGAGCTAGTAGATTGCTTTGAACAAGTTACAATTGCTTCCCTCATACAAGGTTTGAATCCAGGTAATTTAGTTGATTCAATGACTCGAAAGAAGGCTATGACCTGAGGTGGTTTATTAAATCAGGTGGGAAAACAAATCAACATTAAGGAGACTAAGAAAACCAGAGTGCACCACCAGGTTAAGTCCATTGGTACAATAACAACTCCTCCAGCTACTAGTCAATCCGGTTACAGGGCAAACGAGATTGGACAGGGATCTAACCGGTCAAGGAAAAATCAATCTAACTAGACTTAGAACCAACAGGTCAGAAACAAGAGAGGATCATGGGTTCAACCTGAGTGGTTTATTGAGTTGGAGGGTAAGTGTGGCTACAATCTATGACAAAACTAAAAATGAAGTGCACTTTAGAAATCCATCAGCCTTGCAATCCCCAGAGAAAACCGGAGCACCCGTTTCTGCCAAATACCACAATGACATAGGTTATGATACCCATGATTGTATAGCCTTGAAACATGAGGTCTAGAAGGTCATTGAAAGGGGTAAGATGGGAGAATATGTCAAAAACGAGAGGGAGGCATACCGGATAATGCACAAGCCAATACTCCCCGAACTGGTCCTTTGAACAATCTTGGAACATTCACACAGCAAGGTGATATGGTAATTACTGAAAGGTTTGATATAGATTCTGAGTATCTTGATCCAGACCCGATTCGAAATCAGGTAGGGGTGATAACAGACAAGACCAAAACTATCTCCAGTCTGATAGTATTTTTGAGTCATTGACCATTTTCAGAGGGGATACTGTGATTTCACTTTCTAATTCATTAAGGAAGAGGGATATCCATAGTTTGGCCACGCAATTGGATGGACGGATGTCCACCCATCGATATCAATCCTCATTTCCCTTTATAGTTTTCGATGAGGATGACCTGAGAGACATTACGGTGCCTCATGAAGATGGTGCGGTGATAGGGGCATCAATAGGAGGAAACAATATACACCAAATTCTAATTGACACTGGAAGATCGGCAAATATCCTGTTTTTAAGCTCCTACAAGCAGATAAGAAACCCTTCAGTTATACAACGTTCGAACGGAACCATTGTAGGCTTCACAAGAAGCTCTGCAGATATAATTAGGGAATTCGAAGAGGGGGTGTTGTTGGGCAAATGACCCTTTAAGAAAATGGTAAGAGTACTGTTTGTTGTGGTGGATTGCCCAACATATTATAATTAAATATTTGGGAGGTCTTGGCTCTCCAGAATGCATGTTGTAGCCTCTACAATCCACCAATATTTGAAATATGTTGTCCATGGACAAGTAGGTGTTGTCCGGAGCAGCCAGAAGGTAGCCAGGAAATGTTATGTAACAGTCATTGCCTCTAAGTCTTTAGAGGCAGTCAAGGTTAATATAGATTAGCAACTATTGGAGCCTTCCGTTGATGAGAATGAATTTGATGATCCCAGGAAGGCTCCCAGTTTCATAATACCTATTAAAGAGAGATTCACTCCATCGCCGAGGGCAAAAATGTTAAAATTGGTACCAAGTTAGCACCAGATTTGAAACACCGTCTGTTGTCCTTTTTGATAAATAACCAACATGTCTTCGTGTGGTGCAATAGTGATGTTACCGGAGTGCCAGCTGATATCATTTCTCATAAGTTGTCCATATGAACTGATGTTGCGCTAGTTGTACAAAAGAGAAGGTCTTTCTCTAAGGAAAAAGCAGATGTGATTGTTCAAGAAGTTGATCGTTTGACCAAAACGCTTCACATTAAAGAATCTCAGTATCCGGTATGGACTGCCAACCGTGTTCTGGTCAAGAAAAAGAATGAAAAATGGAGCATGTGCATCGATTTTACTGATCTTAATATGGCATGCCCCAAAGATCTTTATCCTGTTCCTCAAATAGATTAATTGGTAGATTCAACTCTTGGAAATAATTTATTTTCATTCATGGATGCATTTTCAAGGTATAACCAGATACAAGTACATTAGAAGGTTCAAGATCACATTACTTTCATCATAGAAAGAGGTCTCCATTGCTATAAGGTGATGTCATTCGGGTTGAAAAATGTTGGGGTCACTTACCAAAGATTAGTGAATAAAGCCTTTGCTAATCAAATTGGCAGAAACATGGAAGTCTATATAGATGATATGATGGTCAAAAGCTTGGAGGAAGACACACACATATCTGATATTCAAGAAACATTTTTTAACTTGGAGGTCGTGAATTTGAAATTGAACCCTGAAAACTGTGTATTTGGGGTCCGATCTGGAAATTTCTTGGACTATATAATAAGTGAGAAATTAATCCAGCCTGATCCGGATCAACTTAATTCCTTACTAGCTATGGACCCTCCTCGGAGCACCAAATAAGCTCAAAGGCTGACCGGAAGATTGGATGCTTCGAACAGGTTTATTTCAAGATCATTGACAAATGTGCCCCGTTCTTCCAAGTGTTGAGGAATGACAAAAACTTTAACTGGTCTCCATAATGTGATCAAGCTTTTATTGAAATTAATAAGCATTTGTCTTCACCCAAGACTCTTTTCAAATCCTTTTCGGGAGGAAAAGCTCTACATATATCTAGTTGTATCAGAGTATACAATAAGTGTTGTGCTAGTAAGAGAGGTGGACAATTATCCTCGTCCAGATTATTACATTAAAAAAAGGATGTTGGATGCTAAAAGAAGATATTTGAAGTTGGAAAAATTTGCATTGGCCTTGGTAATTGCAACAAGAAATATGAGACCATACTTCCAAACTTATTTCATTATTGTTTGAACATCTTTTCTCTTGAAGAATGTTCTTCAGAAAGCTGATGTGTCAAGTAGAATGACCAAGTGATCAGTAAACTTGGTGATTATGATATTGATTTTGTGCCCCGGGTGGCGATTAAATCTCAGTTAGTGGCTAACTTATTGGTAGAATTTCATGCTCATAGATCCTTCGGACAGGTGTCAGAAAACTATTCTAAGAAAGAATAGATAGTTCGAACTGATGGTTGATCAAGTAATATGGGCTGTAAGGTTGGAATTCATTTAACTTCTCCCTATGGTGACAATATGTACCAGGCCATATGTTTTGGTTTCAGAGCTTCTAACAATGAATCTGAATATGAAGTAGTGATAGTTGGTCTTAAGCTGGCTCTCATATGTGGAGAAAAGATAGTCCGGTTAATGAGTGATTCCCAATTGATAATTCACCATGTTCAAGGAAAATCTGAAGCAAAAAAATAATAGTTGATCAAATACTTGCTCATGTTGAAAGAAGTTGCCGCAAACTTCAAGAATATCTGCTATGAACACATCCCTAGATCGGAGAATATTGCGGCAGACTCTTTGGTAACTATAGCTTATTCTGAATCTTACCCATGGATTCTTGTGCAAGAATTTCCATCCGTACAGACGGGCCAAGGAAAAGAAATTGAAGAAAGTATGAGTATATTTGTTATTCAACCTAAAGACTGGAGGTATGATCTTATCAAGTTTATCTCTGATAGGATATTACCTCCCGATAAAGCTATGGCTAAGAAATTCAAGTATAAGTCTCGTGGTTTCTTGGTATTAAGGAAAGTTTTTTACAAGAAATCTTTCAGCAGACCTCTCTTGCGTTCCTTAGGATTTGAAGAATCCCAAGTTGTGTTATCTGAACTATATGATGGAGAAGGTTCTGCACATTGGGGCTATAGGGCCCTAACCAGTATAATTTTATTAGCAGCTATAATGACAGATGCTAAAGAGATGGTAAAAAAGTGTGATCATTGCCAAAGATATGGATATGAAATTTATGTGTCAGCAGTTCATATGGAATCCATATCTGAACCGATACCCTTCGACAGATGGCGGTTGGATCTAGTTGGGCCTTTTCCCATAGCATCTGGTGGATGTAGAACAATCATAGTTGTTATTGAATATTTCTCTAAGTAGATAGAGGCAACTTCTTTAGCTGGAACCACTTCAAAGGCAATCATTAAATTTATTTTATCTAACATATGTTGCAGATTTGGGGTTCCCTGAAAGATTACTACAGATAACGGGACACAATTGATAATAAAGACATGTAAATATTCTGCACCTTCAGAGGAATTCAACATTGTTTTTCCTCTCATTTCCACCCTCAAGCAAATGGGCAAGTTAAAGTTGTGAATCGGACAATCTTGCCCGGATTGAAAAAGAATCTGGAGAGAGTTGCAGGAAAGTTGCCAAGTTATTTACAAGAAGTTTTGTGGGCCTACCGAACTACATTTCGGGCTGTTACACAAGAATCTCATTTTGCTCTTATATATGGGATGGATGCAATCACTCTCATACAAGCTACTTTACCATCTCATAGAATCCAAAACTATTCCAAACAGGCTAATGATATAGCAGTCATAAATCAGTTGGATTTGATTGAAGAAATAAGAGTTAAATCGCATTTACGGACGGTGCATTACCAGGATTTCATGAGGAACAGATTTGCATCCAAAGTTAAAAGAAGAGATTTTCAGTTGGGGGACAAAGTCTTAAGAAAAGTCTTTTTACACACCAAGGAAAAACAGTTCGGTAAGTTGGCTCCGAATTGGGAAGGCCCTTATGTGGTATATGGGAAAGTTAAACCATGAACATACAGGCTCCAAGACAAGGAAAGGAAAGCACTAAACACCCATGGAATATTGAACATCTCATGTTATACTTAGAATATAACTCTTTTATAAATATTTACTTTTAAAGCATCAATGTAAATATTATGGGGCATAATCTTTCCTACCCTGGTGGCGCGGGGAGGTTTTAATGAGGTGTCTAAGTTTTTTAATAATATCTTATTCCTTCTTCAAAAGTATGGTGCAATTTTGTTTTTGATTTAGCCACAAAATTAGGTGGTCGGATGCTAAATGCTTATTAAACACCCGGCTCTCAAATGTCTTTGAGTTGATCTTATATATTAAACACTTGGTCACATTTATTAAAACATAGGGTTGAAGATGTTTAACATCTCTGAAATATTGAAGGCTATCTAAACATTAGCCATAAAGAGTTAAACGAAATTCAAACAAAGGGAAATATGATATTACAATCTGATCAGACTAAAACCGATCTTGATCCATGATTCACAAATGTCTTGACCATTCAAGGACTTTAAGTTTTACAGAATAAAGATTAAACAAAAAATGCAACAAAATGCATTGGCCATCCAAGGACTTTAGTTTCTCAACAAAACAATACACAATAATACAATACAACCTTGGGACTTGTCCCTTTCGGGTTTTTTTCACCACCATCTTTTTCGGATTTTTGAGTTCAGCACTTGAACTCTCACCAACTTCTTCATCGTCTTCAAAATCTTCCCCACTTGAATAGCTATGCTTGTCACCATCATCCATTGTATGAAAAGGGAGGTCATCGTATTCCACAAATTTCCACAATGGACCAAGAGTCCTCTTAGGAAAGATCTCATGGAACAGCAAGACCATATCGGATTTAATTCCATCATCTCTCTTCTCTAGGTAATTCACTATTCCACTAACATACTTCTCTATCCTTGCAGTTATTTCTTGAGCTTGTTTGCTTACTAAGGAAGCATTCTCATCGGTTTTCTCTTGGACAATTTTCTCCAAATTGACTTTGTATTCAGATAAAGTCTGGATAGTTTTGTCTGTAGCTTTTAATTGCTCATTCAAAGCTGTGATCTCATTAGAGGAAGAAGTCTACAATCCGGAGTA
Source organism: Limnanthes douglasii subsp. nivea (assembly GCA_036936605.1). NCBI lineage: Eukaryota > Viridiplantae > Streptophyta > Magnoliopsida > Brassicales > Limnanthaceae > Limnanthes > Limnanthes douglasii. The sequence goes on from JAUPFV010000001.1 coordinate 35,358,430, forward strand.
CTTGGTCTGGAGGTTTTTTTAGCCTCTTTCGACTTGAGAAGTTTGGCAGCTAAATACTCCTTATGCTTCATCAATGATTCTATGCTTTGCTGAGCGGCAGATAAATCGTTTGTCAAGCTCTATTTCTCTGCATTCAAGATGTTTATGATGGCAGTTTGATTCCTCATTTGTCTCTCCAGATCAACCGCTGGACGAATGTAACCTAAGAGGGCATGACTCAAGGTATCTTGCTCGCTTGATATTGCATAAGTCTCACCATTATGGGTCACAACATTGGACGAGTTGGGAGGACGGTAAGGCCCCGCGAAGTCATCCTTTTCCAAATCATTGAAATATATGTTAATGTTCTGAAAATCATCAGGATTTACCTTTCCATCAACAGTGGCCTGTTTGGAATAAAGGTTGGGTGGAATTTTTTCTTGTAAAATAGAATCAGCAGGAGCCGAAAGAGAATTTTTAGAAGGACATAAGGTTATCCCTGATCCGAGAGTGACTTTTTTCTTCTTTACAGCTTTTTCATCACTGCGTGCCTTGCGTTTCTTGTCCTTCTTCGTATTATTTGGTAGGTTATCCGATCCACCCACCTCCTTAATAGTAACTTTTCTTCCAGTAGAACTGTATTAATCCCTCCTTGGTTCTCTGAACTGGTTCCTTAGGTGGTTGTCTGAGGTGGGTCTGTGGTGATTTTCTTCTTTCTTTTGTTCTTCATCTTGTTCAGATGACTAGGGGCTTTGGCCCTAGAAGACAAGTAAAGTTTAGCATCTTTAGCCTCAATTCTCCTCAGGATAACATCTGCAGGAGGAGGGGTGGTCAGTTCTTTCCTATGAGAGATCTCTTCTCCCTATGGTGTTCCACAGATGAGACCTCACAAAGTATCCCGAGGTGAAACAGTTATGGAAATCGTTATCCTATTTCTCCAAGGCCCAATCATTTAGCTTGACATAAGTGTTCTGACCTGCCTCTACATAATCTGAGAACTCCTTCGGAAAAACTAAAAAGAAATACAAATCAGTTCAGAGTAACTACTTAGTATTTGAAAGATTAAAGAGAACGTGAATAAAACTCACTTATTCTCTTCCAGCGACTGGTCAGCTGGCTTGGGTTGGAATCAAACTTGATATTCTTCTCATTCTCACATGCCCCGTTGATGAACATGAACTCTATCCTCCATGGCTTTTCTGACTCTAAAATATCATGCACAATTTTGTATTCATTCCCCATATTATAATGGTAGATGGGAATGTGACGGTTCTTGCATAAATTCGCCACAACAGCGAATTGTTCCATTGGCAGTGGAATCTTGGATAATCTGGAAGCCATGATGTCAGCCATCAGAGTCTACCATGCATTTGGTCTCAGCTGACTCAGACATAACTTGATCATGTGGAAGTATCTTACTATCTCCGGATCCAAAGGAAACCGGAGTCCCCAGTTTAGCACTTCTGTTTATACCACTAGCTCGTTGGGTTTGCAGTCCATCAGAGTTTCCGGGGTGACTGAGATTCTCATCTTGACAGACTTATGGATCCCTCATTTTGTACAAATACGACCCAATTCAACTGTATTTTACGTTGACCTCTTTGAAGTTTGGCCATACTTTCCCTTCCAAACACTCTGGAAGTGCATCTGGATGAGTCAGACCCCTTTTAGTCTTGCCCTTTCAATCTGCAGCAGTGTTCTCCATCTGTTTGGATGCCTCAAAAGGGATATCATCTAAACTATCCTTCATATTTTCTTCCATTGCAACGGAAGGTTGTTCGGATGGCTTGGCTTCTACCAGGGGCTGTTGTTCAGATGATTGGTTTTCTGGAAAAGGTTTTATTGTCTCCAAACTAGTGTGTCTCAAAGAAGTATGAATGGACTTAGCCTTGAATTGGTAAGTTATTCGGTGAGGGGTATGCTTTTCAGGGGAGTTCTCAACGTCTGAACCCATGGCAATAAAGGGTGAAGGCTTTCTTACGCTGGAAACGTCTTTCTTTTTAAGGAGATGATTTTGAGACTCTTGGACAGAGGACCCTGATTCAAGAGGAGAAAGGTTTGAAATAAAGGGTAGTCTTCTAACCTTAGGTGCTTTTGAGGACGATGAACCTTGGTCTGTGTTTGCTTGAGATTGATTGATTCCTTCACCAATAGAAACAAGAAGGCCAACAGCAATTCATTCGTCTCTTGCAACTTTTCTCGCTCTCTCTAATTCAGAAAAATTTAACCAACCTCCTTTTAGTAGTGTGTTTCTAGCCGTGAACATTAAATGACTCGAGCATAAATTGGAGAATGTACTAAGCTTTCTCTCACTATAAATACTTGTGTTTTTAAAGACAATAAAAAAATGGAATGGATTTATATAACAATGAAAAGTGGGAGTTATCTATGAGAAGATAGAACGATTAAGGCAATGATTAAGGGCTATAAAGTATGGGAGGTAAAACCTAAGTAACTTTCTAGCCTAGTAGGCACGAGAATCTAGTAGAAAAACGGCTGAGAGGTCAAACCAGAGCCTGACACGTGTCCCACGTTGAAAAAAATACTCTTGAAATTCTAAACGGTAAAATCAGTCCCACTAAATTTCGAACAGAGTAACTCTTGAAATCCTTAACAAAAGAAGATAAAGTATGCAGCTCGGATACAAAAACAGATCGAAATTTTTTTATGTTGATTCTTAAGAGTTAGCTCTTCCAAAGATTCTTTGCAAGAACTAAATGGGCTACTGATGAGGTCAGATATTTTAGCTACTGTATCTTGTTTCTATCGGAAGGGAATTTCGGACCAAACCACTATCAGGTGAAACCAAACAGGACTAATGTAGTGGAATATGACTAAGCTAGGTGATGGTCACCTCGCACCAAATTACTAATGGGTCCTTAAACTCGACCCGAGTCCACAATCCAACCGGGCAGGCCCATGAGTCACTAATTAAGTATAAATACCCCAACCATTTTCATTAATGAGGGTGATAAGAATTTAATACAAGCACGTAACTTAATTATCTTACTACTCTCTACCTTAAACATTAAATTCCTAAAACACTTTATAAAATTACCCTCAAGCAGAAATAAATCACACCAGAGACGACCATCCTCTGTTGTATACAAGAAATATAAAAACATTCTTTATTACTCTTTCACCTTTGATCTAATGGTCAAGTTGAAGTGGTCAATCATACTTTATAATTAAGAATTCAATAAACTCTTGATGATTATAGAGGTAAGGGACCAGACGCACTCAAAAAAAATCATACTAACCCTTCAAACTAGAACTCAATGCATCGGGTAGGAGTAATAAGTTATACTTAGTTGAAGAAACTCAAACTAAAGGCTACGTGTATATGTAATACTACTAAACCATAATGCGTAATCGATAAGATTCTAAAAAAAATGGTACGAGGGATTTATGGTTGGTGATCCAGTTGTGTGAAGATTATTTCAACATATTAAATACTAAAATGTTAGCACACATGAGCTAAGCTTGAAAAGAACATGCATATTTATAGAAATGATAAAACCTAGAATATATAAATTATCTCATACCCGGAGTCACCCTTTGCACCTATAAAATACCAAGAATATTAAACTTTATGTATGTTAGGTTTTACGTAACTTTACTTTTCATGTAGTAGCGAAAAAATATTTTAATAAACATATTCATAACCAACAAAAATAAATCATTTTATATACTTTTTTCATGTCTTTACTGATGAGAATATATAATCGGATAGTGATGAAACACGAGAGATATTTAAGAAACTCATATTCAATTAAAGATCCCATTATGCTCAGTTGAGGAGTTTGTCTTTAGTTACGGACTTCATCTCGTCAAGTTCAGTTGATGAACTCATCTTGTCAAATTCAGTTGAGAACCTCATCTTATCTAGTTCAGTTGAGGAGCTCATCTTTAGTTAAAGACCTCATGTCTAGTTACGGACCTCTTCTTCAGTTAAAGTTTATTAGTTGAGGACTTCGTCTCGTCAAGTTTAGTTGAATACCCCATCTTGTCAAGTTTAGTTGAGGATCCCATATTGTCAAGTTCATTTGAGGACCTCATCTTCAGTTAAGGTATATGATTCTTCTTAAGTTGAGGATTTTATCTCGTTAGTTTCAGTTGAGTACCTCATCTCATCAAGTTCAGTTGAGGACCTAAAATCGTCAAGTACAGTTGATGACCTCATTTTGAGTTGAATATCTCTTCTTCCGTTAAGGATTCCATCTTCATTTGAGGACCTTGTCTCTTCAAGTTCAGTTGAGAATATCGTCTCATCAAGTTTAGTTGAGGACTTCGTCTTGTCAAGTTCAGTTAATGACCTCATATCTTCAAGTTCAATTAAATCGTATCATCAAGTTCATTTGATAACCTCATCTTCAGTTAAGATTTATAAATTTAGGATTTCGTTTTTAGTTGATTATATAATACCCAAATACTGATAAAAACATAAGAGGAATTTATATAACTATATAATAGAGTTGCATTTAATATGTATTAAAAGCTAATATATATACATTAACAAAGGCATATTTTATCTATTAGAATGTTATTTTAGATATACGACTATTTTTATTGGACTAATATCGACGATAAATCAATGTATCGGTAAACATGAGATGATCCATGTTAATGGAAAATTTCCAATATATAAATTTTACTAAAATCCGCTTAAAACATTTACAAAATCTTTATGATCATTACAATATCCATCAAATTATATATATATAAACAACTTAAAGTGTCTAAATAAATTTAAATTTAGTTTTGCAAGGATAGTTTATGTTCATAAGGAAAGATATTACATTTAAAAATGAAATCTTCATACTAATATAATCTAAAATGCATAGTTTATATTCATAATGAAAAATATTACATTTATAAAAGAAAACTTCATACTAAATTTTTTATTTCCTTTTTAAATATTTCATGCTTTATTGAATGATTGTTTTTAATTAGATTGTATATTATGTTTATAAGCTTTTTAGGCTTGGTTTTTTTTTTATAAAAATAATAATTATAATCTATTTCGTATTTAATAGTTTTGTTTAATCAGGTTTAGACTTGTTTTATAAATGTTCAAATTGTTTTCATATATTATTCGTAGATGATTCAATTGTAGATATAATACGATAATATATATATATATATATATATAAATTTTACTAAAACGTTCAGTGAAAATTAGTACAATATCTTCCGTTTTAAATATTTTAAATAATATTTCGTAAATATGTAACAGATAGATTTTTGCAAATATGTAACAGATTGTTATGAAATAATATTATATATCCCATGTAAATAGATTTAAATATGATGTTTTTGCTATTATATTTTAGTAAGATTGTTGGTTCGGATTTTGACAGAACCAGATCAAACTGCTAAGTTTATAATTTTGGTTCAAATGAATTGTCGGTTTTGGATTTTAAGATCGAATCGAAGCGGAAAAAAATTGACCCGCTTATATCATATTATGTTGGTTCCAATTTCATTTTAGTTCATTTATGTTTATGATTTTTTTTTAAAATATTTAATTTAAAGTCAACAACAATAGAAAAATATTAAAAATATTAAAATTTAACCGTTTAAAAGATAAAAAATCAATAAATCTTTTGGACTCGTTCAAGCTAGCCGCCATAATTTTAACAGAATGAAACCATAGTTTAAATTTAACAAAAATAGAGTTTTCCTTTCGGTAGAAATAGACACTAATATATATATATATATATATATATATATATATATATATATATATATATATATATATATATATATATATATATATATATAATTGTTTAGTTAATGGTTTAACCCCACAAACTTACCTAATGGTCATATAGTTTTTCTTGAAAGCTTTGATGTTGGCTATATAAGAGATATCACTAATTAAAACTAACCAAAAAACAGGTTTCACCTAACCAAAACTCTCTTATTTTTGAAGGTATTTCCCTTCACAGGTGATCAGAAAACAGACACTATAACAATATTTCAAGCTCATTAACACAAATGGATGAAGTCTAGTTCTCTCAACCAATCCAAAGATAAGAGCTGGTATAGGACTTGAAGATCTTCAACAAATAGGCACTGAAGTTACTTTCCACAAAAGGTCAAAAGACTGATTCAGATTAAGGAATCAAAGACTGATCAACAAAAGAATTTGAAACAAGTACTAGAAATAAAGACTTGTAAAGATTTTCAACAAAAAAAAATCAAGCTACAAGAAATGGGATCAATTAGACTCCATATTTGTAATCATGTAACTTGTTTTATAAGACAAACTTTTGTATTCAAATTTTAATCAATAAAATTTATAATTCTTATTATAAAAAAAAAGTCTTGTTTCACTATAATTATCTTTTATATAATTATATATAATGTCGATGTTAGTGGTTGGGCGGAACGAAACTAAAATAATTTGATTTGATTTTTATTTTTTAAAATAAATTATATAAAAATAAGTTTCGTTTATTTATCGGTAGTATATAATTTTTAAAATATCATCCATTTTAACTGTACTATTAATTCAATTTCGTATCGGTCTTATCATTTATCGTTCGATTATATTTATCCATCAGTTTCTTTTTCAAAATCGGTTTTATCGATTCAATTAAATTCCTCTTGATGGGTTTCGATTTTTAATATAAAATCATAAACTAAAACCATTAAAATTTTGAGTCTAATCCTTCCTTAGCTGTTTGATGCGATTTTTAATTTTCATAAGTCCAACCCTTGCGTGTTAGATGCGATTTCTAGTTTTCATAAACAAACTTTTTATACCACAAAAACAAAATAAACGTAGATTACAGTCATATCTCAAATGTTCAATCGTATAAGATTATTCGTTTGTATTTACTTTATATTTAATCCATACTATAAAGTGGATTGGAGTATGGATTAAATAGAAAAGCTAATGGAAGACAATAAATCCCAGGTTTTGAGGCCGATGTCACGTGACAGGAATGGAATCCATATCATCATCAGTGATAAATAAACCTAATGGGTGTTATAATAAGATAATATATTTTATAAAATCAATTAGTATCGTAGTACGTGCGAAATGGAATAAAATATAAAAAAGAATAGGGTACTTTGAGACCATAAAGTCATAAAAGAAAAAGAGAAAAGAAAATGCCAAACGGCGGTGGTTCAGTGCCCCCTCCCCACCCCCTGGTTTTAAGGGTCTTGGCCTTGGGACCTCCCCAATCGAATCTCTTCACGTTTTGCTAAACCTTTCTTCAATCCAACCTAATGCTGAATGCACAATACAGACCACAACTTAGAAATGTAAGTTGCACCAACATCACCCAATATAAAATTATAAATACCTAATTCCTCTTAAATAATAAATTTGGGTTTTATACATGGGTTGATAATTTGTTATCAATGATATATCTATGTTCTTTTATAAATAATATTTAAATTTTAAAAAAGAATATTATTGGTAAAAAGTTGGATAGATAAAATATAAAACAAAAAATTTATTGAGGGTATGGCTATATATACCAAATTCAGGTTTAAGTATATCCAAAATCTCCGTTTTACTTTCGTTTGACTTTTTTTTACCTTTTTATCTTCGACGAGAAAATTAATATCCAAATTGCCATTAAGTAAAAAAAAACTACTAAGTGTATACCCAATTCACCAAATAACCTATTTCGCTATCTATACCCAAACAAATATTCTTCTTTACTGAATTTATGATCCAAATAGTATAGTTTTCTTAAAAAATTTGAAACCAAGTTCAAACTTCATAACAAAATTAAGAACATTCAACCTAAAACACAAAATTGATCATGACTCAAGCACAACTAGCGATCAGTGTGGAGGATTTGATGTCGCCGGAAAAAAGGGATGAAGAAATTTTGCCGGAAAAAGAGTTAGAGTCGCCGGAGAAGCCGCCACCGTCGCCGGAGAAGCCGTCACCGTCGCCGGAGAAGTACCCATCGCCGGAGGAAAAGGTAAAAAAATTCGTCGGTGGCCCGTGCACCACCGGTTCCATAGCCAGGAACCGATGGTTAAAGGGCCACATGTCGGTCGGTACCGAGCCCTTAGTACCACCGGTTCTGAGGCAATGAACCGGTGGTGCAGCGGCCTCAGTCCGCTCGGTTTTGAGGCCCTTGCACCACCGGTTCATGGCCTCAGAACCGGTGGTGCACCTGAATGCTTATTGTGTAACAGGGGACGGATGTCGCCAGTGGGACTGAGGCACCTCAATGCTTATTGTGGTTTTTTGTTGTGTAACAGGGGACAGATGTCGCCAATGGGACTGAGGCACCTTCCGCTACTGACTACAGTCATTTGTTCTTCACTATCGAGTTCTACACACACGACGCATTGGTAAAATGGGTTACAAAGACAGGAAAACTCTATGGTTTGGTTATCAACATAAGTCGGCGCGACAAAGTAAACAGGAGAAAAAGTCTGAGGATGTATTTCCAGTGTGAGAGGGGGGAAATATACTCCAAAAGTAGCAGAAAAAGACCGTAAACGGAAGTCTACAGGAACGAAAAAGATTCACTGTCCATTTCAGCTTCTTGGGTTAATGGTTGAACCAGATCAATGGAAGTTAGAAGTGAAATGTGGTATTCATAACCATGAGACTTCAAAACATCTAGATGGTCATTCTTTTGCTGGCCGTTTGAATGATGAAGAGATGACATATGTTGAACGAGCGACCTACATTGGTACTAACCCCAGAGATATACTGAATGGTGTTAAGAATTTGAACGAAGATAATATTTCTACCATGCGGACCATCTACAATGCACGACAAAAAAGTAGGGTTTTAAAAAAGGCGGGTAGGTCACAACTCCAGTTCTTGTTGGGGGAGCTTAAGTCACATAATTATTATGAACGGCATAAATCTGGTGAAGACGATGGACAAATCATTACAGATTTGGTTTTTGCCCATCCAGTCAGTGTTGACCTTTTGCGGACATTTCCAACAGTTTTGATAATGGATAGTACATATAAAGTCATACTATGTGGTATGCCATTGTTCGAGATAGTGGGTGTGACGTGTACCAGATTGACTTTCTGTGCGGCATTTGTCTTCATGTCCGGTGAGAAGTTAAACAACTTCAAATGTGTGTTAGAGTGTTAGAAGTCGTTGATTTCCGTTCACGGAATTGAAGAACCGCGGGTCATCCTAACCGACAGAGATTTAGCGTTGATGAACGCCATAAAAGTTGTATTCCCAGAGACAACGCATATGTTATGTCGATGGCACATAACACAGAATGTTCAGGGGTAAACAAGAAAATACTTCCTCGAGAAAAGTGATCATATGAAATTTATTTCTGCTTGGTAGAAGATTGCGTACGCAGCATCAAAGATTGAATTCGATCACGCCCGACGGGACATGCTATTGGAGTACAAAGATTACCCTCTTGCAATTGAATACACTGAAAAATCGTAGCTCGATAAATACATGGAAAAATTCGTTGTTTGGAAGACGAACAATAACTTGCATTTGGGACATTGCACGACTAACCGTGTCGAGAGTGCTCATTCTAACCTAAAGCATTACATACGTACAAGCAAATTAAACTTCGAGTTATTTTGGGGGAGGGTTCATTCGCTTGTTGAAATCCAACATGCTGCCATTAGGTCGTCGTTCGATAAGAGTCGTTACATAGCATTGCATAAGTTTGCGGACAAACTTGTTGATGAAATTCGAGGCAAGGTTTCCCACATGGCGTTAGAATTATTTTTTGACGAAGTAGAGAAGGCCGAAGATAGCAATATGGTCGCTATTGAATATGAGTCAGATGTTAAAGACAATGGCGTCTGTATATGCGCTATAAAATCTACCCATGGTATAACTTGCTATCACCAGGTCCGCAAGTGGCGTAAAGATGGAATTTCTGCCTTTCTAGATGCTTTTCACATCCACTGGACAAGGTTAGAAATAATGCCTCGTTCATTCCGTACGACCATGGAGATTCTCAAAGATGATCTGCTAAAGCTAGTACCCGATGTTATGGAGACAAAAGATGAAAGCCGTATAAAACACATTTACAAGAAATGGTTTGAAATTGTTTATCCTGAAACATCCTCATTGCTAGAGCCATTGGAGAAGCAGAAACACCGAGGCCGCCCATAAGTGAAAAGAAAGTTAGTTGTCGATACACCATCCACTAAACGGGACAAATGCTTCTGGGAACACGAGCTAGATGAGGATAAGGCTAGTCATGACTCAGTCATAAACTCTTTAAAACCACCAAAAGTTAAAAAGGGTAAAGCAGTTGCTAGTGCAAATACGATTTGGGCAGATGTGCCTAAAGTACCTCGTACCCGTAGTTCTTCCATTTCCTCGCTCGCTAGCAACATCATACAATCATCCATTGATCGAGTCACAGAACTAATACACAACCCGAAAGGTTTTTTGCGCTCGTTTTCGACTCACTTCAACCCTTTTATATCGGGTATAAATGATGTTAAGGCAGATGGTCATTGTGGATATAGAGCAGTTTCATTTGGGTTGTATGGTCATGAAGAAGGTTGGCGAGGTGTTCGGAAGGCAATATACGATGAACTCATGGAAAACTATGACAAATACAGCAAGATTTATAACGGTAAAGAGGATTACCTGAAGGTTGCAGAAAGTATAAACTACTACGAGACACCAGCATCACCCAAATATTGGATGACAATGCCTGAAATGGAGATTGCGATTGCAACCAGGTTCGAATGCATTTTTCATTTTGTGTCACTCGTGGGGTCTCACAACTGTAGTCATACTTTTTTACCTCTGCGCGGTAAACCCCCCATTATGGCCCAAAGACGTGAGATTGGGTTTGGATTCGTTGATACTAACCACTTCGCCAATGTAAGTCATTCGATTTATGGCTATGTTTTTACTTACAACTATATTACTCAATTATTGGTTCTAATTTAAGTAGTATTAAACAGCTATCAATTAAGCCCCTTTGCCCTTGCGCACGCATACATCCTACGTGGCAAAAGTTGAAGAGTGAAGAGGCTACGTATTGGGAGCTACCAATAGTTGGTCGCTGCAAAAAATACACGAAACTCGAAGGGAGAAAGCCACTTTGTTCATTCCCAGAAGTAACTAATCTTGATGAATTTTAGTAGTCGATTTATATCTATTGGTCGGATTTATGTTCATATTTCGAACACATTTATGTCTTTTGGTCGCTTTATGTCTTTTGGACGGATTTATGTTGTTTAGAACTTTGTTTACTTTATCATAACGTTTTGTACTTTAGTTATTTGACCGTAATTCATGAAATTTTCCAACTTATAACGATAAGCAACTAATCATTTCATAACTTAATATCAAACGTTACAAACAAGCAACAACAACATCGCACAAACATGAGTAGATAACTTGAGATTTAAGAGACAGTTAGTCAAAATCGTAGCCTCCATTGTCGCTGAGAATACGCACTGTTTCCTCCTTCATGGAAATTTGAGAATGAATGTATTCTGCCATTTCAAAAGACAAATAGTCCGTGATCATTAAACCGAAGGAGTCGAATGCCTCGTTCCTAACTTCTGGGGACTCGTTAAACACCAAGAACATCGGTCTCCTTATGACATGTTCCAAAAAAGTAAAACACTTAAACTGTTTTAAAAAATAAAACTTAATATTAAAATATTCATGACTGCTAAAATTTAAACACTTACATCTGTCTCTTTCTGATCTATAAGGAGAGTACGAACAACCGATTTTGGGCGGATGTTTTGCCCAACAATCCACTTAGGTAGCCACTTCACAATTTGAGGCTCCCTCGCTACGTGGTCCGCATTCTCTGAGGCTCTAAACGCGGGGAAGTGGTCATAAATCCAGCAATCAAGCATAGCTACAAATCCATAAAGGTTATGCTTTGATGCTTTCGAAGCATCACCCAAACCACGGAAAAGGAATGCCAATGCACTCGTACCCCATGCGATGTCCCACGACCCAGAATCCATATTCGCCAACCCGTACAAGTAGTCAGCCTTGACGCTTTTCTGACTAGTATCCGCAAAAATAGTGCAACCAAATAAGAACATAAGGTATGCTCGTGATACCTGGTGGATAGTCTCAGCATCAGTCTCCTCAACGTAGCGACCCCTGGTAAAAGTCTCCCGCAGCCACTTGATCTTGAAGCCAACGCCTCTAGTGGACTGTATCTCTGCACAGAACTCATCCACTGTCAAACCTAACATACTAGCATAGTAGCTGTATGCCTCATCACGTGGAGCCGAGACTACATCCAAGGTCCGGCCAACTACAGGGAGACCTGTAATGCAGCTGACATCGTCGAGGGTAATCGTCATCTCCCCAAATAAGAAATGGAACGTGTTGGTCTCCTGATGCCAACGCTCAACAAAAACATCATCAAGTACGGAGTGCGTGAAGTACTGAGGCAAGTCGGCTATAAGAGGACCGAAAGGAGTCTGTGCCAAATATCGCTGCACCTCTGGCTGAGCACTGAGGTCCCACATACGAAGCACATTATAATGTGCATGTATGCATAATGTAGTGCGACCTTGTAAATAAAAAACTAAGTCAGAAAGTAATAATAGTAAAACCTTAGACTAGACGTTTAATAGTTTGGTACTTACCTGTCCTATGAAGACGTGATACGCCTCGTGCTCCTTGTAGTCAGGAAACAGAGGTATCTTGTTGCATTTGAGAAATGCAAACGTCTTCCGCTGCTCCTCTGTGTGGATCGCATCGATATGCTCCTCATTGATGGTGTCCTGCTCAGGGTCCCCAGTGGCATCCACCTTGTCACTAACAGGTGGTGGATGTGTACTAGTATGTGCAGGGGACGGAGCTCTGCGAGCGGGAGAGGGAGGTGGTGGATCACTAGAAGTGGGAGGTGGTTATCGGTGTGATGAAGACGTCTCTCGTCGTGAGGAGCCTCCGCCTCTAATATCATCAACTACAATCTCTATGGGTTTTTCTTTCCTCTTCCTATGGTTGATTCGGCGCAAAGACCGATCACTCTTTATCCTGTCATCCTCCTCCCTAATACGAATAATCTCAGGGTCCTCAACTAAATCTCGTCCGCGCTTGGCATCGCAGACCCGCTCATCCTCGATGGCCCGTACAGTCTTTAGACTCTTCCCCCGGGGTGGCGCCCGTGACCCAGGGGGATACGCCCTAGATCGAGGAAGACGTCGCTCCTCAACCGCGTCTGACCTACAAAAATACAAAACAAATCACGAAATTAATAACAGTAACATATGATGTAACCCACAAAATTAAAAAAAAACAACACTCTAATTCGCAACCGAACTCCCTATAGAAAGTAATTTCTTATAAATTTCAATTTTAAAAAAAAAACTGCGCACCATAGGTACACAGCAAGCCATACCGAGCGGCACGGACACCTTGTACTGAGCGACACAGGTGCCTGTGCCGCTCGGTATAGAGGCGTTGTGCCAAGCGGCACAGCTGCTCGCACCGGTGGTGCTGCCCAAGGCGCACCACCGGTGCCCTATGCCGGCCATTTTCCAGCCGGCAGCTTGGCTGGAAAATGGCCACTAAACCCTAATATTTCGCTTAATTCGAACCCTAAATCTAACCTAAATGCTAAATTCTACCCTAAATCTAACCTAAATCTTAAATTCATACCTAAAACTAACAAAATTAACAAACAAATTTAGATTAGGGAACTTACGTAGGTGGTGGTGAGGGGTTTTTGTTCTTCACCGTGATGAAGGAGGAGGAGGAGGGGTGGTGGTGGTGGCTTGCCGGAAAAATTGAGAGAGAAGTGAGAGTGTTTGAGAGAAGAGAGTTTGAGAGTTAGAGAGAAGTGAGAGAAGTGAGGGAAGTGAGAGAAAGTGTAGGGGAAAATGTTGTGGATGGAAGTTAGTAAAAAAAATTGGCTTATATACCTAGAAAAGGGTATTTTTGGAAAAAAAAATGGGTATACTTAGATCAACTTTGGGTATACTCAAAATTGGGTATACTTAAACCTGAATTGGGTATATATAGCTTGACCCTTTATTTCTTACGTTGTCACGCGATATATCTTAAGCAATCGCGCGTACGGAAAATTAAATATACAAAATTTTAAAACGTTGGGAACAAAAGTAAACAAATGAGACTAGTTTGAAATAAGCACGAAACATAACTAACTAATAGTGATTTTTAGTCTTAAAATAGTTTATAAAATATCAAAACATAATAATATTAGGAGAGAAGAATCTATAAATACTCACTCAACTATCTTATTACTACATATTATTAAAAAATTACATACTAGCAATAAGTAACTGGACCTAAAAATAGACAAAAATATCCCACTAGTATAAATAGGTTGTTAAGGTTGAAAACTTTTTTTTACTTTTTGAACCAAGACATTCCAATACCCATTCTCTCTCAAACTCACTAAGTCCAGTTAAATCACTAAACCTGACGAAACCGATAAACTAAGTAAACCCACCAAACTCGATACGAAGTAACCATCCCGGCTACCTCCGACGACTATTTCTCAGACCTGACGAAACACTCAACACATCTTCGGTCGTTGTTCATCGCCCATGAATACCTATTTGAAGATTCAATTGTACTTACGACCTCGAGAAAATCCTATAGGTATTAATTGTAACAGTAAAAAAATCAACGTATTTACTTGCTTCACAATCACATAACTTCTGCATTTGTAGGTTTGTACTGTATTCAGAATGTATTTCGGTGGTTCTTTATAAGTACGTTCTTAGTTAAACTCATATTGTTGTTAGGTATATCGTCGATCATTGCTAGCTTATGGTTTGGTAGGTATAATGTTTCGGGGTACTTTATAAGCTTCTTAGGTGCATATATTGTGCTATATTTTAATGTGATTTGTTTTTTAGGGTGTAGTGTATTGTCTTATTTGTGGGTTTAATCGTTTATGACTCGATTTTTGATTTTTTGTCAACGTGCATGTGAAAGTAACCTTAAAGTCGCACATTCCTCCTCTTACAATCAAATGACTCGAATCTTCTTTAGATGTTGTATGAAGAAAATGCATGGTTGTATTGTGCTAGTGCATTATGTGTTAGTTCGAAGAAATCGCATGGTTGAGTTTGATCATTTTGTCTTCATCTAAACTCGTATGGCTAATCTTCTAAAAGAAACGCATAGTTAGATTTGTGGTGCAAGTAGCATGATTTGTGTTTCAAATAACTACAATGGTCAATTTTTCAAAGAAGTATCATGGTTGATTTTTCAAATAAATAACATTGTTAATTTTTCAAAGAAGTAGCATGGTTTCCGTTTCAAAGAAGTAGCATGTTTATTTTCTTTTAACCTGTGATGATTCATGCTTTTGTAGGAAATATATATTTGAAAGCTTCCTTCCACATATCGGTATTAAGCAGCATCCTAAATCAGATGAAAATAAATACCATTACATCATAACATATCGCAGTTGCAAAAGACACACCCTTCTATAGAATTTTGAAAACCTCATTTGACCTCCGCAACAAGAATTTCTTCATGAAAAACAATTATCTGCTAATTGATGAGATTATAAAAACGTACTCGATCGAGGAGGACGTTTTTCGAATTGGTTCAAAATGGTCAAGCTAGCGATCAACAATGTAAAGGTTGTTTTCGAGCTTAAACACGGTACCGAGGAAGTGCCCTTAACCAAAGCAATAAGATTCTTAATTCAATTCGATGAAGGTTCCAAAACGGAGTCCATGATCATGCAACCATACTTCATGGCTGGAAGTTCAAGAAAGGTCGGCCTAACAAATACCAAATTGGTGTCAAATACTATGATAAATGTACCTCTATATTTAAGGTTCGTTATATGTAGGATGTTCAGTTGCACTAATCTAGCATGATAATTAACACTAAAGTCGCATGGTGCGCAGTAGTTTACAAGAAGTTATAGTAAAAGCCATCAGGAAAGGCAAAAAGAATGTTGCAAAAGACGTTGCTCAATTATTGATCTTTTTTATTTGCTTTACCCTGTTATACTCAGTTTCATGAGATATTATGGGTTAGACAGTGGTATGTTATGTCGAATACCTTCGCAAAATCAACTAATACGATTGGTCTGGAGAAATATTTCATAAGCTTCTTGGGTCAATTAGAGCTTGTGTTGTTGCCGGAAAACCCGATATAGTTATAGGTTATATTGCACTTTTATTCGTAAGAATGTTACTACGTAATTAAATATAAGTTTAAAGAAGATATCTTAATGCTTATAATTTTTTAATGCAGTCCTTCATCATGGAGTACACAACCATTACGCAAGCACTCGTCAAGCCGAACATGATCCCAAAATGTTATAAATTGTAGGGATTGGAGTCCAAACCATCAACCATGGAGATGATTGAAAAGCCTCATCTGCTAGAAGACGATGAGGTATCAAATATATATTATCGAACGTTATTATGTTTTGTATAGAACTCGCATAGTTGAGAATCGAAAGAAACACGCATTATTTTATGATAATAGAAATCTCATAGTTTTAGTATAACAGAACTCGCATATTTGGGAAACTAAACGAATCGTATAGTATGTAAGAAACCAATAAGATTCATAGTGATAAATTTTTTATTGGGTTGTTCTTCGTTGGATAGGTTTTGGAGGCTGAGTTGACATTAACAGAGGTTGAAAGAACAATATTTGGATGCGGTGAAGCAAGTGGGAACCTAGATGTTGTACCGGATGAAAGGCCTACGAGCGACTAAAATTATAGTTCAAAAAATAAGGAAAAGGGCACCACATCTAAGGCAACGACCAACCACCCAACCCTGAATAAACCAACCTTCAACCACTCCCTTAAGACCAAGCTAGACATACCCACTTAAAACCAGAAGGGTGGGGGGTAGAAGATGAATTTGATTTCACCATTAATGATTTTTCCTCCAATACAACTTGACTCCACCAAAGTCAAATAAGACTGGAATGACATCAAAAAGAGCTGTAAAGACATCCGAAATTCGGATGAACATCCGAAATTCGGATGAACATCCGAACAAAGAAAACGATCACTTTCAAGCCTTTTTATTTTACATCAGATAGTGGAACGTTAAAGAAATAGAACTACCTACATGAAGTCTATTGAAAACAAACGTATGTTGAATTCGCTTGAAAAAAAAAGACTGATAAGTAAGTACATGTCTTTTATCTTCTCTAGCTCGTTACATATGTTTTATTTATTCATCTTCACACGTCTCATACCAATATGTTTGGTATTGTTGTGACTAATTGAACAACGACAACAAAAGTTAGCTCAATTACGTTCAAGATTTGAACAACAAGATCTTAAAAAACATTGTTTCTACCGTTTTGTTCAATGGGAAGCCCTGGCACAGTACCACCAACCACACAAGTTGAAAAGGAGTCACAAAAGAACCACTGGTCAATGAATATTTTCCATCGGTACCAACTAAACAGGTAGTGGGTACAACCAAATCACCTCTCAAAGAGATATAAACCAAAATAATGGTACCAACCGAACAAGAGACATAAAATACACTAGTGATACCACCTGAACATGAGGTAGATGCTACAACAGTGGTACAACATGAGCAAGTAGTGGGTACAAATCAGTCGCATCTAAAAGAGACATAAACTACACCACTGGTACCACCTGAACATGTAGTGGGTACAAATCAGTCTCATATAAATGAGACATAAACTACAACACTTGTACCACAAATACGTGAGGCAAAAACTACATAAGTGGTACTACCTGAATAGAAAGTTATAACAAATGAATCTACTCTAAATGAGGCAGAAGTTCATGAAGATGTAAGTGGATCTTAAGTATATTAAGATTCAACATTTTGAATATATATTGTCATATATAGTCTGTTTCTAAGGTCATATTTTCTAAGGTTTAGATATGTTGTTTTGTTATACTTGGATATATTGTTTTGTTATAAATGGATCTGGGATGCCTGAAATAACTTGCATGGTTAATGTTTCAAAAAGGTTTCATGGTTAATATTTTAAATAATTCTTATGGTTTAAATTTTAAAAAATTCGTATGGTTTGTATATCAAATGACTCAGATAGTTTACATGTCAATTAACTCGAATAGTTTAAAATATCAAATAACTCGTATGTTTAAATACTCAGCAAATCGTATGTTTAATATACAAGAACTAACATGGTTTTATATCAAGTAAATCATATGGTTAAAATATCAAAGCAATCACATAATTGAATTTCATGTTTTAGTATATAAGAACTCACATGATTAAAAATATATTCAACTCGCATGGTCATCATATAAGGAGTAACATATGTGTAATATAACTGTAATCGTACGTTCATCATATAAGGTATCACATGCCCAACACGGTAGCCCCAAATTGCAGCAATCTGACAAAGTAGATCAAGTGAACCAATAGAAATCTCATCACCATCAACCCCAAGAAGAAGAATCCCAACACCACCACCAACAAGAAAACGATGCCCAACAACATCAACTCAACACCAACAACACCATCAACCCTAAAAAAAACTAGACTTCACAAAGAGGTAATAAATCACCCTAAATGAAGCAACACCAATACTCCTAAAACCATTTGAAGAGGAAGCCCAACCAAAACAACAAGCACAACCTTGTACAAAGGTGGAACTACTCACCCAGCTGGAAGCAGAAACATAAGTCCCACAACCAGTCGGATAGGAAGTCGAACACCAACAACCAAGATTCACAAAGTCATAAAAACCCACACAAAGAGAAGTGATAGTAAAAATTTATAGATCCAACAGAAAAGCGCGAAGGACAACATCACTATCAGCTGAAACGCCAAAAAAATAGTATGTTTGGAAATCCCATTCTTTGATGATTTATTTATACAATATACACAATCCTTGTTCATAAAGTTGACCAACTTGAGGAAAATGTTGTCGTGCAACAAAGTTTCAATTCTATCACGGAGGATACATTTGCTCGTAATTTAAATGCTGCTTATGGCAAGGATGTAGAAGAAACAACATCATGTATAGTCGCTGGTAATTCTATAAATCGTTTTTTAGATTATTAAACATCGAATATATATATATATATATATCCAGGTTGTTATACCTCGAACTCGCATGGCTGTAATATACTTACATTCTCATGATTATAAAATTCTTGGAATATCATAGTTGTAATATGACATCAAATTTTCTATGTTCCAGACCACGAAATAATAAGTGGAAGAGGATGATGTGTGGCCTCATTGGGATTTCATCAGCCATACACAATAAGCAGAGGATAATTTCCCTAATTATGAAAATAGTATGACAATAACACATGTCATCAATATCAGTAAATACCACAAAATCTTTTAAATATAAAGGGAAGAAGAACAAAAATATCCAAAGTATGGTATTTACCATTATCATAGTTCTCCTAGAGATCGAATGTGAGTGTACGTAAAATGATGGCGCTACCTAACGAACCAGACCTGTACTTCAAGGTAAAATATACAAGTGTTTCATTGTAACACTGAAGTTAAAGATAGAATTACATGTTAGTTGGGTTGGACTAGTCTAGCATCATTACTTATATTAGGTACTCGCATGTGTAGTGTCCGACTAGTCTAACATGGTTACTTATACTATATGCCTCCCACTTGTCATTTGGTAGATTATCGAAACTTGGATTTATAAGATGCTTAAATAAACCGATTGGCAAGTACCATTCGAAGGTTTCGAAGGTTCTTACAGCTATAAATACAACGCAATACAATTTTATTCCTATGCAATGATAAATGTAATTAAAAATAATTATCGATTATTATAACAAAACTATTTATAATCTTTTTTCTTAATGCAGAAAACACTGGCAGAGAAAGAAGATCTGTAAAAAATTGTTGACGAAGTATTCAAAACAATGAGGCCCGACACGTATCTTGCGTTCCTTCCAGTGTGCAACATAAAGAAGAATATAATGAACCACTAGATCTTCGTGGTTGTTAATATGGAGAGCATAATGAAAAGAAACTATAACCCACTCATCCCTCATAACAAATTTGTAACAAACTGGACAAGAAAAACAGTTGAGCCATTGGTAAGTATTTTCAAAAAAATAGCATGGTTAATGTTTAAAAAAATAACATTGTTAGTTTTTATACGAACTCGCATAATTAGGTTTTCAAAGACATCGCATTGTTAGTTTTTGAAGTATCTCGCCCAATTAGTTTTTTCAAAGACATTGCATTGTTATTTTTTAAATAACTCGCACAATTAGTTTTTCAAAGAAATCGTATTCTCATATCTAAGCTTCTAGCTTCTCTAAACTATTCTTAACAGTTGGCATATTGTATGAAAAAAGGATACATACCTAGTGTAAAGAGGGGATATAGAATGAAAAATATAAGATATATCCCACAACAAAAACCAGACAGCCTCAACTACGATGTTTTTGTTTGTGAATATGCTAAAGACATTATCCAAAAAGATTTCATGTTAAAAACTTAAGTGAAGATATGTGTCTAACTAGTACAGCTCAATTTTTTTTATTATTTCCTAAATGATACAAACACCAACTATCGATGGTAGCTATCTTGTTATAGATTTTTGTGATGTGACCAAATTTGTAATATGACATATTTTGTAAGTAATTTGACAGAATAGTGAGTAAGTTCTGAACTCAGATTGTTGATTAACAATAACCTTGCTTCATTAACAATACATGAATAACACAATTGCAAAATACCTAGAATCGTAAGGTTATGTAAGGTGTGTTGTCTGCTATGTTAATATACCAAATTCGTATGGTTAAATTGCAAAAATCTCATATATTTGTCAATTTTTGAAATGCATTGATAGTTGGTCTTTACAATGGGCACGCATGGTAATTAGTAAAGGAAATGTCAACTAGTGGCTATCTAATAATATCATGATTTAAGCTTATAGTTATTTCAATTGGCTAATTTATTGCTTGATTTGACACAAGTAGATATTTAATCACGATTAAAGCAATCACTTCAAAAACAAAGATCGATATTGAGTTAGAGTTTTTCTTATAAATAAGAGTACCCATAGGATAGTATACATAAATTTTTAAAAGCAAAAAACTCATAAACTTTTCATGTTAAAAAACTATGAGACATTTTCCTTTATCTTCCGACTCTTATGGCTACTCATCTTCTTCAAATGATGGCTTTTCTGAATCTTCTAAACACTTCTTGGACTAAAAAAACACAACCACCACGAAGTACTCATCGAAATATTCAAGAGACGGGTCCATATTCTTATTTCAAGATGAATACTACTTTATGGACTCTGGGTCACTCACTAGAGATGAATCTAACCCCAACAAGCTTCTACAACGAAAATGGAAGATAGAGGAGTCAGAGGAAGAAGAAGACGATGAGGCGATAGAGGAAGAGACTAAAGACGAGGAAGATGATAATGAGATGAACGAAGAAGAGGAGTCTGAAGAAGAAATTTCTTCTTCTGTAGGTTAATTATTATTGTTTTACATGTTTTGTTGTTAACTCGCGCTATAAACTGATCAGCCGAAAACTTTAGTAGTATTTTTTTGTTAGGGTTGAAAGTATGAATATTGTTAGGGTATTTTTTTACTAATTTAAGGAAACTTGTAATCTCTTTTAATTAATATAACAAGTTTATGATCTCATATGGGCCTCAAAATTAGATAGATGGTTTAATATACAAGAACTCACATGGTTGGTTTATATATAATAAGTAACATGTTTAACATTCAATAAAAATCGGATGGTCAATTTGACTGAACTCACATTCGGATCTAGGATAACTAATAGACTTAAAATTGAATGGTTAATATACAAGAACACACGTGGCTTGTTTATATTAAATATTTTTCATGTTTAATATTCAATAAAACTCGCATATTTAATATGGCTGAACTTGCATCGTTGGAAATATATGATCTAACACAACTAATATACTTAATTGGTTATAGCCGGTATGCTAAAAGAGTAAGTTGACATGTAATTGTTAACAGTGAAGAATGACTCTATCAACGTCATGGGATCTTGTTGACTCGAATATATTGTAGATAAAGAGTGAGCACATGAAAAACAATATTGTTGTCAAACACCATAATAACATTTAAAATCCATCATATTAATAACCATAACAGGATTTGAAAAAACTTCATATAAGACAACAGAAGACTTAGGAACTAGCCAAGGACGACCTTTTCTGACATTTTGCTTTAATTCTTTTCATACTCGGGGTATAATTTAGTATTCCAGCTTAGCTCATCGAATAACATCATGAAATTTGAGTAATAAGTAAGACTTTAATCTTTTCAATGAATTCAACAATGGGTAAACTACACAGTTTGTTAATCTGATTGTTAAACGATTCACTCGAAGTATATTCCATAACACCATATCGTTTCCCTTTAATAAATGCCTGAGCATATTTCTCACAAGGTAAATTTTCGAGAAATTTGTTAATTATTAGACCACTTTCACATAAAAATTATAAAAGACATTCATTAAAAATATTTATAGTTGGAGCATAAGCATATCGATTAAACAGACCTAAAATCATAACTTTAAACTCTATGTTAGTATTATTCAGAGCATACCTCAAATTCGAAGAATATAGAAAGTACAGTAGACATGATAACCATTTGGATACAAGACATGAACAACATTAATGATACCTAAATGACTGTCCGATATAAATGTGATTTGATGCTCCCACAAAGAAGCTTTTAAACTCTCAAAACACCATAGCCAGTTACTATATTCATAACCAACAATACCAAATAAGTAAACTAGTTTTCCATCTCTCGCATGGTAAGATATACAAAAACTCACATGGTTAATTGTATAAGCAAATAACATTTTTATTAATCGAAGAATTCACATGGTATGTTATATAAAAAGTCGCATGTTTAAATATACAAGAACCCACATGGTTCGTATACAACACAACTCTCGTTGTCTTAAACACTAGAATTGCATGGTCATTACCAATTATAACTAAACTCATAGGTCATCAAAATATAACAAAAGTATGAAACTAACCGTTATTACCATCATTTGCTATGACAGATAGCAATACACCCATATTCTTGCCCGTTAAAAATGTTTCATCGACAAATAACATCAGACGACATGAATGAAAATCTTGAAGAGAAGAACCGAATGCTATAAAATAACACTTGAATATGTTTCCACCAGCTAATTCCAAATGTCATTCAATAGTAATATCACGACTCTTAAATAGTTTGAAGTATCCATTGAGTATACTAAAAGAACTATAAGTATCTCCAAAAAAATCCCATATTTTCATGCTCTAAAGCATTCCATAATAGATGGTAAGAGATGTCTAAAACGTATTCTTGTTTAACAGTCGATTGTATACTTTTTGTTGTCGCAGAATAACATATCCTAATAGCATCATGAACTTCCTCCATAATCAAATCTGATGTCAAATGCCTATGATGTTGATTGGAGAAAACGGGCCTGCAAATGTGTCGTTCAACAAACCTTTTAATCATCATGAACTTGGTGTCATAATCAACTGATGCATAAAGTCTCTATCTACATCCATATGAGACTTTATTTTCAAAATAAGCAGTGATTTTACTTATTGTATTATGCATGTATTTGAAAGAAAAACTATGCTCTAAGGTATATCGACATAAAGATAATTTTTAGAGCTAAAACACCTTTAGAAAAAACTTGATTAACACAAGTAATTGCATCAACCTAACTAGTAGTAGCAAGTTTTTTGTTTTTGTGATCCAAAAACCCTAAACCATTACTACTCTCCCAACTAGTTAGTTGATTATCCGAGGGTTCCCCAAAACTTATGATATGTTGTTTACACTTTTGAACAACAACCTTATCAACGAGTTGTTGTTCTATAACATAACTAACACTTTTTAAACGCTCCACATCAAGATATACAAATGAATATCTTGAAAAAATGCACAAATCTCGCATCTTCCTCAGATGAACTCGCGTCGTCAACAACACATGCCTGAAAACACTGAAATCGATTATATATATTATTTCACACTCCAATCACATATAATAACTAAAACAAATACATAATACAACCAGTTTATAACTTATAACAAAAGGAAACACATTAAAACGTACTATTATACATTATGTTTCTAAAAAATAAAAAATAGAACCTGCTTTAATGACCATACAACTCACCTGACTGAGACAACAACCCGAAATAGAGAAATCTTGTATACTCGGCTGAAATAACCTTGAAGATCCGAAATTCTAAAAGCCCAAAACGTAGAAAGTTTGATGCTCGATTTCTTTGTTGATGGACTGACAAAACCGATTTAAAACCATCGATGGACTGATTTTAATTGTCCATGCTGCTCTGATGACCCTAAGTCGATGAACTGAATAGAAAACGTATATTTTAAAATCGTCGATGGCTTCCTGATGCTCTGAAGGTCATGATGCTAAAAAGTTAGCAATAGAGTAAACTCTGATACAGAAAAAAAAAAAAAGAGGCGGGTACCAAATAATCAAATGTTCAAAAAATCAAATAGGAGGAAAAATAATTTCTTAAAAAAGTTAAGTTTATATAGTCGATATAAAGTATTTACAATATTAAAAAAAATTAAACATTGGTTGTGAGTTACTTAAAAAATAATATCAGATAAAGATAAATGATAGTTTGGTTAGTCGGTGAGAATATAGGTTGCAGCTAAAATACATTTGGTGTCATTTTTCTAGTATTAGTTAAGAAAATATCAATTTATCATGTTTAAACACAATCACATATTTTTATTTAATAAAAATGAATACAACATATATTAAATTTAGATTAAATTATTAACATATATTTTTAAAATAAAAATGTAAAACTTGCATGGATCTGGGTGATTAAACTCAAATAAATCGGTTAGTGACCAAACTCGAGTTCAAGATTTTATACGACAGACTTTCGAGCTTAACCAACCAATAAAACCACAGTCCAGTTTTTGCTATTATTGGTCTACCCGGCCCCACTGATGATCATGATGTTAGTGCTCTTTCTCAAAAGGAGAATCTCCTTCTCAAACTTTTGGAGTTGATTCAATAATGAATAGCGGAAGCTTTAGAGAAAGACACGAAACGAAATGCACTGCGTTTGGGTCACATAAACAAGGAAGCCCATTGGTACAGAACCTTCTAACATGTGCTACGACCCAATTCCAGTTATGGTCCTATAAAAATGTAATAGGCCAGGCTTCATCCACTTCCCAATTTATTATCCCTAACTAATCTTAGGATTAACTTAAGATTTTACTATCTTTGACCTACGTGACAAGCCTAGGCGACCGGCGATATTATAATTAAATAAATAGTTGGAGTTAGATCAAAAAATGAGTTTAGATTACAGCATTCGGTTTAGAATCAAGGGTAAATCAAAAAGAAGATTTGATAAGATCCTTAAACAAAAATGGTTTAGTGAAAATAGTTTCTTGCAATAAGAAACAAGATTTGATTCGGTAATCTTTGACAAACTGACATATAAAACATAGGAATATCACCGCAACAACCAAATGGTATATCGTGCGAAGGTATTGTGCCATGGCAAAAAGAATGATGGTCGCACTAAGTTTGGTCTTTTAATTTTTAATTTTTTTTTAAAAAATTAAAAATTAAATTTTATCGCAGCAAAGTAAAGGTTTTTACTGCGAATAAACTGGAATTTCAAATAATAATTTACGATAATATAAAGTTTTGATGGGATAAACTTGAACATGTATTTTTTGGTAGAAGTGTGTCTTTTTCAAAAACCATATATCTATTAATAAGGGTTTTGTCAGAAGTTTCCATAAAGTTTTACGCTTTTTAAGGTAGATGGTTCAATAGATGAATTAGATCAAATTCATAAATCTTACATCTCTTGAAAATACAAATTTATGTCATTATCAACGCTTGCAAATTGTATTCTAGATTTTTAGTTGCTTCTACCTAAAGTAAGAAAGTTTATTATATCTCAAAATAAATGTCATTGGAGGATCAAAGCAATATGGTTATAAAAATACTTCTTCTATGAAAGTATATTTAATACTTGTCTCAAGCTTCCATATTTTTCTTCGACGAGAGTTTATCTTCAACTTTTGTAAGTTATTGTTTCCATACTTTATTTTCTAACAATAAGAAATAATTAATAACATGGAAACGGAAACAAGTATGGTCATGAACAAATACCAAATTTGATTGGATCAGTGTTATAGAACAAACCATGTAATATCAAAAGATAAGGTGGCGTCTGACATCGACATTCAGGTATGGAACATGCTTAATGATAAACATAAAGATCACTAAATATTATATATATATATATATATATATATATATATAAATGCGTAGTTTATAATTCTTTATAGGAAGTTATTCTCCTCAAAACTATTGAATCTGGAAACATAATTAAAGTATTCGTGTCCGCAAATGTGAATGAATATTCTAAGAGTATAAATATATGAGTATCAACATGATTAAATCCAAAAGGTAAAAATTCTCGAAATTTTCACTTCAAACAAAAAACATAACTAGTTATCAAATGAGTGGAATTATGTGTTGTGCTTTTTATAGATGTGGTTCTTTTACAAGATATTGTAATCTTAGAAACAATATTGAAAATGTAAACATTATGAAAGAGAAATTTGAGGCAATTGTAACAAAATTTAATATTTCAAAAGATAAATTCTCTAGTTTGTTGTATGTGCATCGGTACATGTTACCCATGGAAGAGCGCTATTTAAATCAATTGAAATAAGTATAGATGCATGTGAGGTGTAAATTGATAAAACCAATAGATAAAAATTAGAATACATAGAAACGTCGAGTTAGTGTTTACAAATGAAAAATAATAATCCTCATGAATGTTTTGTATGTTCTGAAAATGAATAAAAAACTTGGTGTACGGTGATCTTTTGGCTAAATCGGGTATTTATTCTATATATGTGTGTGCGTGCGTGCGTGCGTGCGTGCGTGCGTGCGTGCGTGTGTGGTTCTTTACTTATGCACATTTTCTTAAAAATAATGATGAAACCTTTAATATGTTAATATGTTTGAAATATTTAAACAGAAGTTGAGGATCAGTTAGACATTAAAGGTAAAATTTTGAAAAATGAGATTTTTTTTTAGTTTTTTAAAGAGTATGTAATAATTCATCAATGTTTAGAGCCTTATACACCAAAATAAAATGGATTAAGATCTTCATATAAGTTACGAAATAGAGAAAAACAAATATTGAATATTTCAAAGTCTTAGGGTGTTTAACATGTTGCAAAAACATGAATTTAAGAAGAATAAAATTAGATAATAAAGGTATAATAAAGTTTTAAATTTAAATTATTTTACAATAATACAACTCATTCCATTGTAAAATATGATAAAATAACTTCGCAAAAAAACATCTTTGGTTGGAGAAAAACTACATGAATCTCGTAGTAGTCAATGGGAGAAAAGACCAAAACTTTTAAGATCTGATGAGATATATTCTCAAAATATTTAGAAGAAGGAAATTATGAAGAAATCACTTAGAAAATTTTGGCAGGTACTTTTTTTAGAAGACGATCTTAAATCTTATAAAGAAACAATAACGTCATGAGATTATGCATTTTGGAAAAAAAATCCATAAATAATTAAATGATCAATCATATATAAGAACACTTGGAAATTGGTTAATTTACCTTCGGGTTTAAGACGAACTAGTTGTAAGTGGGTATTTATGATGAAATATCATACACAAAGTACTATGTAAGCCTTTAAAAAGACTGGTGGCTAAAGGTCTTTAAAAAAATGAAAGGATATATTACTTTGATATCTATGATCCGATTGCGATAACTACAACCACTATCATGTTCTTTGCAATTGCGTTGATATACAATTTAAATGTTCACCAAATGAATATCAAAACCAATTTTTTTAAACAAAGATCTTGATGATATAATCTATATGGAACAGCTTGAATGTTATATACTTCCCGAGAATGATTCTAAGGTATTTGGGCTTATTAAGGAATTATGTGGTCTTAAGAAAGCACCTAATAAATGGCATGAAATTTTTGATCATGCATTTATATCCGATTAGTTTAGACACAACATGAAGGATGAACATTTTTACACTAAAGTTCGTAATGACATAATAATCATTACGTGTCTATACGTAGATGATTTTCCCATACTAAGTAATGATATAAATAAGATAATTGAAACAAATATGTATCTATCATCTATTTTAAGATGAAAGATCTAAATGAAATATACATTATTTTGGAAATAAAGTTGTTAGAAAATAGTAGGGGGTGATAAGGGTAGGAAATATCCAACATACTAATCTAACTGGTTATTTATCGAATTGGAATTTGCTTTGTGATGTAAGCTCAATAAATGTATAACATTGAGGATACTTTATGTAATAAAAAATAAATGTATATTACTTAGTAGAGTAATATGGTGGAATAGACATTTATGGACCAACCATGTGGTCTTTGGGCCCACCACAATTACAATATAAAGTAATGTATCTTTTTTAGGAAAAAGTGAACAATTATTACTTTATTACTACTTTTGGTAGATTCTCTCTTTAACATTATTGTGTTTCTCTTTCAAGAATCTTATTCCCATAATATCTTAAACTAAATTGCTCATGATATATTTATGGAACTATCATTGGCAATCACAGTGGCTTTGAAGTAGGAAAATACATTAGTGACCGTAGATCCAATTGACTCGTTTGACGTATCTTTAGAATATTTAAATTCAGACCATGACCGAAGGATTGTTATGATGGTTGAAGAACCAAAGGGAAATAGGAAAGTTAATGAGCTATGTAATTGATTTGAGTCTCTAGCTATTTTTGGTGGAGATTCTGTTTTAGGGATTACCAACATTTCTAAAAAAACACATAATGACTTTGGAAACCCAACTGGATGCGGGCACGTCGACCCATTTATATAGAAACCCATGATCCTTGATGTGTTTTGATAATGATGCTATGAGAGAGGTGGCTGACCCACATGAAGACGCGGTGGTTATTGCAGCTTTTATTATGAAGGAGTGGAATCCAAAAGATTTTAATTGATATCGACAGCTCTGCCAATATTTTATTCATGGCCACATACGAGCATAGTGAAAATCCTCTCAGTATTCTCCGATTAGACCAAACTATTAGGATTTACGAGGGTAACTGTTGAGGTGGTTGGAAAAAAATTGAGGGAGTGGTGGAGCTAGGCCGCGTGCCGTTTATGAAAGAGGTAACGGTTTTTTCATAGTTATGGATGTAAAAATGTTGTATAACGCAATCTTTGGAAAATATTGGTTATTGATGATGCATGCTATCAGATTGATAGTTCGCAGGTGTTTAAAGTATGTGGTTGGAAGCAATGTAGGGACAGTATGAAGAAACCAAAAAATAGCAAAAGAATGTTACAAAACAGCTTTGGCTCCTAAGTAGATCATGAGTATTGAGGCTAATAAAGGAATAAAAGTTACAGAGATTAACCTCAGATTCTAATATTATGGATATTCCAAAGAAAACTGCAGGTTTTTTTGTGCTTGATAAGAATTTTGAAAACTACGTCTTTCCCAACAGTCAAAACATGAAGATTGACACAAATTATTATCACCGGAAATTAGGGAAAATTTGTATATGTTTGCTTGGCATACTGAGGATGTAACAAGGGTACTAGTGGATATTATTTGTCATAAGTTGGTCGTCCGACAAAATATTCGCCCAATAATACATAAAATAAGGTATCTTTCATTTGAGAAATCCAAAGTGATCATGGACGAGGTGGAACGATTGTTGAATGTGGGCCATATTATAGAATCCCAATATCATTTATGGATTGTCATCCCATTTTTTATGAAAAATAGGGACGAAAAATGGATAATATGTGTCGATTTTACCCACTTTAAAAGAGCATGTCTGAATGATCATTTTTTCAATTCTGATGATAGACTAGCTTGTAGACTCGACTTTGTAAAATAAGATTTTATCGTTCATGGAGGCCTATGTAGGTTACAACCACATACAAATGGATCTGAGGGACAACAAGAGCACTTCACTCATAACGGATAGAAGTTTGCACTGCTACAAAGTAATGTCTTTCAGGTTAAATAATGCAAGATTCACTTATCAGCGACTGATGAACAAGGCATTTGCGAGTCAAACCGGACGAAATGTTGAAGTATACATTTATGATATATTAGTAAAGAGTACCGAATACAAGGACCATCTCTCCGATCTAGAATAGACCTTTTGCAACTTGGAAGCCATAAACTTGAAGTTAAATCCAGAAACTTATAGTTTTAGGGTACGATCCATAAAGTTTATGGGGTACATAGTTAGAAAGAAAGGTATCAAAGCTGACCCAATATATTTAAATGCGTTAAATACTATGGATCCGCCCAAATCTATTAAGAAGATTCATATACTGACTGGAAGGTTGACTAGCCTCAATAGATTCATATGCAAGTCTTCAGATAAATGTGCTCATTTCTTTCGAGTATTGAAGCACACGATTTTTTTAGTTGGACCACCTAATGTAATGAAGCTTTGATTAGAATAAAAGAATACTTATCCTCCCCGAAGATCTTAACAAATCCAAATGCATGAAAGAAATTATTCATTTATGTAGTAGTATCGGATTATGCCGTGAGTGAAGTGTTATACGAGAAGTTGATAATTGGTGTTAACTCGTATACTATGTAAGCAAAAGTTTTCTAAGTGCTAACAAATTATACGTGAAACTGGAAAATCTCACTCCCACCCTAGTAATTGAAGTACGAAAAATGAGACCTTATATTTAATCACACTCAATTGTGTTCCGAACTTCCTTTCTTTGAAAAATTTATTGCAAAAGACCAACGCATCAGGGCGAATAGCAAAGTGGTCTATTGGGGACTAAAATATTATTTTGAGCCTCAAACAACAATCAAGGCCCATACTTTGGTTGTTTTTATGGTGAAGTTTCAATCTGCACGGCTAGATATGGAAACAGATCATAAAGAGTTAAAAGCTAAGTGGGTTATTTGGACTGATGGGGGTCAAACGCTTTGGGTTATCGAGAGAAAGTTCAGTTGATAGCTGCAACGGGAGAAGCGGTGCATCATATAATTTTTTTTGCCTTTAGAGCATCAAATAACGAGGCTGAGTATGAAACCGCTTTGGCAGGGTTAGGCCTCACACAAATTTGCAATACTAAAAGCGTTCATTTGGTAAGTGACTTACAACTTTTATTGAATCATGCATCGGGACAATCTGAGGCTAGAAAAGATCATGTCGTG
Organism: Limnanthes douglasii subsp. nivea; assembly: GCA_036936605.1. Taxonomy (NCBI): domain Eukaryota; kingdom Viridiplantae; phylum Streptophyta; class Magnoliopsida; order Brassicales; family Limnanthaceae; genus Limnanthes; species Limnanthes douglasii. The sequence continues at coordinate 35,389,584 of JAUPFV010000001.1, forward strand.
AAGTTCGTAAAGGTTTTGAGAGGATTGGCAGCGTTATTTAAAAATATCAAGTACGAGTGTGTTCATATGGTTGAAAACCCTGTTCTTGATTCTTTAGCAACCACAATGTATTCTGAAGGCTACCCGTGGATACTTACGCAAAAGAGTCATTGAACAAAAAAACGTTATAAGCAGAATATGAAATCAGAAAAAGACTTCAAAATTTCACAAGTAAAGACAAAGATTAGAGGCATGGCATTAGAGATTTTTTTATAACGATATTTTACATGTTGACAAAGTGTTAACGAAGAAGTTACGATTTAAAACCTATAGGTTTATACTTATCGAGAATATCTTTCACAATAAATTGCTAAGTAGACCATTGTTGTGTTACCTTGGAGAAGTGAATCACAAATAATATTATCTGAGTTGCGCGATGAGAAATGATCATCGTATTATGGGTATAAAACGCTAACAATAAGAGTTTTGCTAGTAGGATATTATTGACCCTCAATTATGACCGACACTAAATAATTAGTCAAAATATGTTATACTTGTCAAAGATTCACCAATACCATACATATGCTTGTAGTGCCGTTGGAATCTATTTCTAAGCCACGACCATTTGACTGATCATACCAACGGTTCCCAGCAGGCGACGAACGATCATAGTTGACGTTGATTATTTTTCAAAATGAATGGAAGTTGAACCATTTTCTGGGATGGAGGTAAAGGATGTGATCCAGTTTATCATATCTAACATATAATGTCGCTTCGGGTTTCCAAAGAGATTAACAATGGATAATGGTCCATAATTTGATAACAAGGATATGAAAGCTTTTTGATCTTCCTGAGGTATACAATAATGTTTCTCAGAACTATTCTCGAAGATCTCAAAAATAATTTGGAATGAGCCGCAGGAAATATATAAATTATCTCTAAGAAGTTTTATGGGCCTACTGGACCACTTCGTGAACTCTAACCCAAGAATCACATTTCTTCTTGGTCTATGGGATGGATGTTGTAACACCGTTCAAAGCAATATTACCTTCGTATCGTGTTGAAAATTATTCCGAAGAAAACAATGACAAATGGAGACGAGCCGAACTCGATTTAATTGAGGAAAAAAGAATGCGAGCACATTTAAACTCTCTACATTATTAGACGTTGATGAGAAACACGTATGTATCCAGGGTTAGACCAAAATAGTTTAAGGTGAAAACAAGGTTTTAAGGAAGGTTTTTGTCTACAAAAAAAGAGAAAAGAAGCTCAGAAAATTCGGATCAAATTGGGAGGGTCCATATACGATAATTCAAAAAGTGAAGCCCGACACTTATCAGCTGGAAGATCAAGAGAGAAAACCACTTAGACATCTATGAAATATTGAGCATTTAAAATTGTATTCAGAGTAAATATAAACAATTTTTTATACTTTTTTTCAATTTATATAATGTTTAATGGAATGAAATTCTTATCCTAGTCGCGCATGAAGGTTTTAACGAGGTGCTTACATAACCGACTAGTAAATACAAGTCTTCTTGGCTTATATCTTTTATAGGATTCGAGGATAATTTTTATATTCTAGATTCGATGGATATTCCAATATTAGTTGGTCAACATTTAATAATTTTTATATTTTGGATCTGAGAGATCTTCCAACATTAGTGGTCGACACTCCACAATTTTTATTTTTTGGATTTGAGGGATCTTCCAAGTAGTCAACATTCAATAATGTTTATTTTTCAGATCTAAGGGATCTTTCAACATCAGTTGGTTAACATTCAATAATATTTATATTTAAGATCCGTAGGATTTTCCAACATTTGCTGGTTAACATTAAATAATTTGTATATTATGGATCTGAGAGATCTTCCGATGAAAGTTGGTCAAGATTCAATAATTTATATATATATTATCCAAGGATCACTTTAAAAACTAGTTGGAGTCTGATCACCTCCAACTGGGGAAAACCCGAAGGCATAATTTCATACTTATCAAATGCAGATGCAAGACAACACAGTTAAATGAAGAGTTACGATTGAGAAATATCTTAATAATAAAATTCCATGGACGTACACAAACTTGTCTAAAAAAGTTACAACAACAAGAAAATTACATTGTATAATAATAAAAAATAACAACCGTTACACATGGATACAATTAGTTTTTTCATGATCTTAATTAGAACCTTATTCAGAGGAGTTATCTCATGAACTTACTTCATTTGAATCTTCATTTATGGAGTCCTTGGGTTCAGCGAATGAGCTTCTGCTAGATGATTTTTCACTATCTCCGAGGAAGACACCATCGGGCCGTTAATTTTAAAAAACGAGACCTCAATAGCTTCCTAAGTTTAAATCAGGGAAGTGTTCATGTATATCAAGAATCGGGAAAACTTCACCCTGTCATCTCGAGTATCAATCTTACTTGTACACTCAGCAGCGTAGGCATACACAACGATCTTCTTTTCCGCTTCGACTTGTTTCTTTACTTCTCCCGAATTCTGGATATCCTACGTATGAGCCTTTTTTCCCTCATCAAATCCTTCTTTGAAAGTGCAAAGGAAGACGTATTTTTCCAGCAAGAATTTTATAAAATTGGTTTGATCTTTGTCAAATAACGCATGCTTGGTGTCCATCCACTATTCCGAAGTTTCACCTTCACTTTAGTCAATTTGTGACCGTCATTTTTATTTTGGCAACCTCCTCCTTCAACTTTTTGACCTTATCCTCTAACCTACAGGTCTCTTTCTTATAAAAAGTTTTCTGATTATCCACCTAACACGCACCCCTCTCAGATTGTGCAGTACGAGCAATGAGTTCGTTAAGGCATATGGAGAGTACACTGTCTTCAAAGATATTGAAGAGTTGTGGGATGTCAACTGACTCCCCAAAGAAAGGTTAAGTTGGTTGCCTCTGAAGAGTTTATCATCTTGCCTTTGGCTATCTTGGAGCGCTTCTTTTTATTATTCCGGGGGGACAAGGTTTGGTTTTGTATAAAAGAGGGGATGTTATGATATCTGATTCACTAATCATTATCACCTCTGAGGGAGGCAAATTATCCTCTCCAGTTTCAAGTTCCACTTGAGGGTTTCTAGGAAACCATTTGTGTTTCTTCTTCAAAATGTAATTCTTTTGTGACCTTTTCAGACCACCGACCTCAGTAACCATATCATCAATTGTCAGGTCAACGGAGGCAGTGTCGGTCAATTATTTGCTCTTCTTTGAGGTATTCTTATCAAATTGTTTCTTTTCTAGATCCTCAGAATTTCCCTTTGGGACTCGACAAGGAGAAAAACTAACGCATATGCAATTTCCAACCTATGCTTTAATTTAGCTTTATCAGGATGCGTCATAAGCTAGTCTAGGGAGAAAGTGTTATTTGGATCCTCCCTCTAAAAGTTCTTAACCAAGTTAGTTGGGGTGAAGAACCGGTAGATAAAAGTGGTTCTTAATTGAATTACTTTATTAAATAAATATATAAAAATAATTTGGAAAAGAGAGTTAAATTACCTGTGATTTTCTATTTTAATAAGAGATGGTGATTGTTATGCGACGATTCCACCTCGTTCTCCCATAAAGCGAATATAAAAAAAGTATTGTTTGTACTTTTTATCTGCTTCCAAAAGGTCATCCATAATTTTGAATTTGTTCCCAGTGTGAGAGAGTATAAAGGGACATAACGGTTCTTTGAAACTATCGTTAGCCCAACAAACTGTTCTATTGTAAATCTGATTCAAGAGATCCTCGATGCCATAATACAAGCCATAATTATAAACCACGAATTCATACTCGCTTAGCTGGGACATAGATCCTATAGTTTGAAGAAATTTACAATGGCAGAGTACAAGGGGAATCGAAGCCCCCAGTTCAATATTTCCAGAAAGACTACCAACTCATGGTCTTCATCAGATAATGGGGTCTTTCCCACCTTAGGCGACTGAATTATAATAGAGTTGAGGATCCCTCATCGACTTATAAGATTTTTTTCTTTAAATTCTAAAATGTATTGATAAATCATATTAAATAGAACAATGAGATGCTTATTCTCCACCTTGCGACGATTATCTTTGAGGACAACGACTACCTTCGATGGGATGTCGAATTCGGAATTTTTCTTATGGGTCTTGGAAGTTTTTTTCTTACTTTGGTCTCGTCCTCGAATTCTTGTTGTGTGATCTCAGAAATTTGTTGAATATTTAACTTACTGGTTTAGCACGAGCAGTGTTTTGGCTCTCGGTTTCTTTAATGGGTTCATAAACCAACTACATTTATTATTTATCTCCGACTGGCCAGAAAGGTTGTAGTTTGATAGGCACTTTCAAAGACCCAACATGGTCTGAAGTAGCCTTTTAGATTTTGCTGACCAATCTTTGAAGATTTTATACCATAATATTCACCCCCTGAGAAATTTTAGGTTTCTTGTACACTTTCTTTTTCGGGCAATGAAAGCATTAATTTTTTTGGTTCCATTCCTTTGGATTGTATGATTTTGTGTGGTCACTATCAGTGTGATCCAGCAGAAGATAGCTAGTTTGATAGACGATTTTTTCTAGCGTCAATGCCACTTTCGTCTTGTTTAGGACAAGTCTGACTGTGAGGTTGAGGGTTGGGAACTGAGAATCTGGTTTCAGGATTAGCAGCTTCAGTTTGTTTCTTTGTTGGTGGCCAAGTCCCGTAGTAAATGGTTTAATAAATTGATAAGAGCACATGCTCCTCGTCCATGATCTTGGTTTCATTTTTTCGTTTTGCGCGTTCACCTATTGAAAACCAGTAAGGAGCACTAAAATTATTTTTCATTAATGATTGTTATTTGAGGAGGATAAATAGATTTCTTAGCAAGAGCATCAGAGAGAAAATTTGTGGTGGCTACTTGACTGGAAAGTAGTTTTTTACGGTGGCGAAAATTGCTTCTCTTTCTCTTTCTCTCTCTAAAAATAATTACAAGCGAAGACTGTGAGAAGAGGAAAGAATATTTATAGAGATATTTCTAAAAACTCAAACGTCACTTAGTCTAGGGAAGTTCAAAAGTTTTATAGCTCCTCCATCAATTTTCAATTTGCACACGCATATGGAAGTTGAAAGGTTTTTTCATAATAGATCCTCTAGATTTTGTTATTAATGATCTATAGTATATGTCGAGTGAATCAGTGCACATGTACAAAAAAAACCACGCATGGGACGCGGTTGTCAAACTAATAACTTCTATGTTAGAATCTCCCGATAATGATATCATATGATCCAGTATGTTTCAGATCATAACAACACATGTAGGATAAACTAATTACCAACTAAAGTTCAAAGCCGACACGTCTAACCAATCTGGTTTACTTTAGATCATATGGTTGAGTGCAACTCGAAGATGTCTGAGGCAACACATAGAATAGTCATCCCTAAAATATTTTTGCAAGGACTATGGGGTTATCGATAAAGATAGGAAATGTTTAACCCACTAGTCTAACCTGTTATTTATTAGACCAAAATTTATGTTGTGCTGTAAGCCCAATAAATATACAACATTTAGGGTACTTTATGTGATAAAAACAAATACGTATTACTTAGTAAAATAATGGGATGGAATAGCAATAGATAGACCAACCATTTGGTTGTTGGATCCACCATCATTACTATATAAGAAAATGTACCTTTTCAGAAAACGGTGAACAATTATTACTTTATTACTACTTTAAGGAGCTCATCTCTCTAGAATTCATGTATTTTTCTTTCTAGAATCTGACTCCCGCAATACACCCATCGAATATTTCTGGAATTATCAGGGATTATGCCTTAAGTCAATCGCATCATATTAATAAAAGACTTGATAACTTTAAACATATGAAATTTAACTAAATTGCATATGTCATTTGATCCTAGTTTAAAACTTGGAAATAATGAGAGATGAGAGGTGGCTTAATTTATACGCTAGTGAAATATGAAGTTGGATTTATGAAATGTTATGTACTAACGAGAATATATCATTTGCAGTAAGTAAATTAAGTCAAATTATAATTAATTGAAGTAAGAATTAGTTGGATGCAATGGGAAGGGTTTTAGGGTACTTAAATAAGACACAAACATGTGTCTTTAATATTTTAATTTTTTCTTATAATGTATGTGGTCTAAATGACCATGTTATTAGTTATAGTATTTTCATATTGATCCGTATAGAAACTAAAGTTCGTATTAATAAAGTCAAGTCTATTATCCGGACTATGGCCCCCTTATAACATTCCGTTAATAATCATAACTCGCATCCCATTGGTCAGATTTGGATAATATGAAATCCTAGTGTTATAATCATTTTCATGTTATCGTATTTTTTCGTAATATATAAATTACAATGCTAGAGTTATTAATATCCCTAATTCATTTATCTTACAACCATTTATGCCTTTACTGACGGACTGAAGCATATCCCTCTCTATACAAATCTTGAGTCCATTTCGGCTCAAAATCAGGGGACGCAATGGGTTACCTTTAGAGATTTCAATGATATCCGTAAGTCAGAAGAGCGTATTTGATCCTCTGATAATTGTTCTTCTGGTATCAATGATTTCAATCACTGTTTCTTCCGGTGTGAGCTTACTGATCTCTGCTTCACGAGATCCTTACATGGCTAGACAAGAATCCCACTAAAGATTTATTTTTTAGGATTGATCGAGTCATTGTTAACATAGACTGTGATGATTGTTTTCCCATGTTCTTCGTTCACTATGGGTTTCCTCGATCCTCTGATCATATCACTATCAGCAACCCACAGAGGCGTAAGTAAAAACCTTTCAAATTATTCAACATGTGGAAATCTCACCCTTCTTTCAAAGATATTATCTCTATAAACTACAACCTACCTCCTTCAGCTTACGGTAGGAACCGAGTCTCTAAAAAACTTTTTTGACTCCAATTTATTCTTCGTGATCTTAACCGTAAAGAATACAGTGACATCAACAACCCTGTTTATGTTTCCTAAAAATACCCCATTCATGCGCAATAACTTATTGCTGAAAGTCCCATCAATCATTCTTTAGCCTTTAAGAAATAGAAGCATCCCCAATATTCATATTCCTCAATATAACTGAAGAGTTCTTTCTTAATCAGAAATCCAAAGAGAACTAGTTCAAACTTGGTGACTGTAATACCAAATTCTTTCATAATAGTATCAAAACTCATATCTTTCGAAGACTGCAGACAGACTGGTTTCTCGGTCGGGTATCCAAACTAGGCGAAATTGGTACTCAAATTGAACGTCTCGACGAGCCTAACAACTGTCAAAAGCGTGACTATGTCACTAAACTTGGACTTCAAATTCTACTGTCTAGGGTCCGAAAATCTTATTTCACTGTTTTGATATTTTATTGATTTTATTTAAAAATTAATATTTTAATTATTGAATCAAATCTGATTGCATTCATATTATATTTTATTTTTATTTTTAATATATTTATTGTATTTTTAGAATATTTTATTAGGATTGTGGATGTCTCATATATAAAACATCTTATACCCTATTTTACCGTCAGACTTTGATGAATAAAAATTAAGATTTTTCTCTAAGTCTATGAGTCTTTTTTTCACTCTAACCTAGGCTTAGAGATTATCTATTCTCTGTTTTTCTCTTATTCTCTTTGTGTTTATCGTCGTTTGTTCAACCTCATATATCAGCGCTACCATATTGGTATCAGAGCGACAGAGCTCCTACGGCGTGGGTAATGAAGGTATGCCGCCAAAGCGATCCTTGCGGGGGAAGTCCACTCTTTCGATCACAGAATCGGTCGACCGTGATGAATTCAGTCAGTTCCGATCGCAGATAGATGAATGTATGAATTCGCTGCGACATCAAATGAAGAAAGCGATAGAAGATATTGAAAGGTTGACCACCATCGGAGTCCAAACTCCAATCAGAAATTCAAAGGCAAAAGTCTTTTTCACAGAATCCAACCACAGCCATAGCTACAATTTTAAAAAACCAAAGGGGAAGGAAATCCATCAAGTAGCCGTTGGTGACATGGAGGAGTCGTCGATACTCGACCATCCACTCTTTGATGAGTATGAGGCTAACTACCATGGTGAAATTTCTGATGAAACTTGGTCAGAATTGGGAGATCCAATTTATGATGTCTACGACGATGAGATTGAAGAGAAGAGCCTTGATGTTAAAGAATGAGATAATAAAGATCTAATTAATGTTGAGAAGAAACTTGTAGATCAATAAATTATCTCAGACTTCAGTACACCATACTACACCACTCCAGAGATTTTGTTGAAGAAGGACTGTGAAGCAATAGATTTTATCGTGGAGATGCGCCTTCCAGGTATTTTCGGTTATCCTACAATCGAACCCTTATTTTGGTTCTCCGTCGATGCATATTATCGTGTCGTGAAAGACCCACTCATTATTATCGCCGATTTTGGGCCTATTGCATTATGCAATATCGTTTACAAGATTATCTCTAAGATATTGTCCAATGTGATAAAATACTTTTTTCCTTATTTAATTGACAAATCTCAATCAGTATTTGTCACCGGGATAAGCATCTCCGACAATATTATACTTCTCCAAGAACTTTTCAGGGTTACCATACCAATAACAAAGACAAAAATGTAGCTTTAAAAAGAGACCTTATGAAAGCCTTTGACAATGTTCGCTAGCATCTCATTTTGTACATCTTAGTCATCATAGAATTTTTGGAAACGACGATCACCTAGATCATCCGATGTATTGTTACTTTCTTATACACTATCAATGTTAATAGAGATCTGTTAGGTAATTTCTAAGGTAGGAAATGGATTTGGGAGGGTAACCTCTTCTTTTTTTTATTCGTTATTGAATGAAAGTCACATCCTTTATTCTCAAGGAGAAAAGTAATGACACATATTTTAACTTCCACTAGAAGTGGCATAAGCTTAAAATAGTGCACCTATATTTTGTTGGTGATTTAATGATATTTTGTCATAGTGATCTCAACTTCATTTTTCTCATAAAATAGGTTTGAATGGATTTTTTGAGATATTGGGTCTCCAAATTAGCTCGCTCATAAACGACCTCATCGACATTCTAGGGTATAAGGTTGGCTCCATTTTGGTAAAATATATGAGAGTCCGTCTTATTTTGGGTCGAATCTCACATACCGGTTGTCGGTCTCTTTTTCAAAACCTTACCTTATGCATATGTTCTTGAACTTCCAAACATCTTTCTTATGTTGGTCGGTTCCAACTCATCAGATATGCTCTTTTCATTGTGTAGGTTTCTAGATCTTCTATCTTCATCCTCCATTCTAGGGTTCTTAAAGAGCTTTCTCAATAGCATTTTTGCCCATGAGTTGAAAATTTCTGGGGCTAAGATGGCATGGTCTACTATTACGTTGTCCTCGCTGGAGGGTGACTTTGCGATTCTCGATCTAAAAATCTGGAATCAGACGATCGTCCACAGACTCCTATGGTCCTTAGTAATAAAAAAATCTATTTGTACAATTGGATCAAATCCGAGAAGATTAAAAACAAAAAATTATGAGATTTAGATTTTGGCTCCTCCCTTTCGTGGACTTGAAAAAAAATTAAATCTTAGGTTTATGGCTAGCAATCTTTACAGGGTTTTTATTGATAACATGAAAAACACATCCTTCTGATTTAACCGTTGGCTTCTATTAACATCATTTGTTACCAAAGATAATAATAGGTCGGGATGGATGCGGGAATAACTAAACTCGTAATCCAACCCATCTATGTTTTTCTAACCCATACCTCTCAGGTAACAATATTTTTCTCCCACACCCGAACCCGGCGAGTACCCATTATGATTTTTGCAAATAAAAATATTTTATAATTTAAAAAAAATCAAATTCAATTTTTAAATATCAAAAGCTATTTTTCAAAATATATTGTATATATTGTCTAATGTTAATTAACAAATAATTATCAAATATTTTGTTATATATTAATAATTAGTATATAGTTTTGGTATATGTTAGTAAATCATTTTCTTATTTAATTAATATTATTATTAGATTAAAAAGAAAAAAAAAATTGAAAAAGAGAAATTGAAAAATCAAATTTAATGTTTAAATGTAAAATGATATTTTTCAAAATATAATATATCTAATGATAATTAACAATTTGTTTTTGTTATGTTTATTAATAATTAATATATGGTTTTAGTATAGGTTAATAATTGTTTTTAATTTAATTAATAATATTAATAATATTAGACCTACACTTACATAATCAGTTTTGATGAGAAAATAAAAAATATTTAAAAAATATAAAAAATCAAATTTAATGTTTAAATGTATAATAATATTTTTACAAAATATATGGTATATATTAGGAAATAATATATGGTTTTGATATTACATAATAGAGATACTACTATTAATAACTTTATTTTAAATTTTGATATATAATATATTATTTTATATAATATTAATTTAGCAGGTATCCATCCGGTATCGCTTGTGTAGAAAATTTCTTAAACCCATTACCCCTTCCAAACCCGACGGGTAGTAAATTCTCAAACCCACAATCTATCAGTGATTTTTTTTTAAACCTATAGCCCACCCGTCGGGTCGGGTACCAGCGGGTTCTGAAAAAATTATCATCCCTACTTGTTACCCACTACGGGCTTGAGATCTTCGATGATTCAAAATTGGTCGAAAACCACAAAGTTTCTGACATCATCCTTAATGAAGTTGGGAACTGGCCTGCAAATTTAAGATATGCGAGAGCTAGAAATCGCATCAATCTCCGGGAGATAAACAATCTCATTCTTTTCATCTCCCCCCAACATCATCAACAATACGTTCACCTCCCGGTTGCTAAAATGGTTTCAATAAGTTTGCAATCAATGACACCTACCACGTTATTCAGACGTTCATATTCTGTGTCGGATGGTGGGTTAGTATGTCAGATTTTTAACATTCTTTGTCACTCTTTCATCATTTGGCTTGTTATCCAGGGTAAGCTTTTCCACCCGTGATAAGCTTATGAGTTGGTGTTTAAACATCCTCCCAATCATATCTTATGCATTTCCAATTCCTAGACTACAGACCGTATCATGTATGAATGTAGTTTCACTCAGAGCATTTTGATTTTTGCAAGCTCCAAGTTTGATTTTTCTCTAAGTCAAAATAATAATTGGGCATCATGAATCATAAAGGCCTCAAACTGGCTCACTTTAACTGGTCTCCCTCCAACTCTCGATACTTTTGGTGTGCATGCTTTGGTGCTATTGTCTACCATATATAAAGTGAGAGGAATTCCATAATATTTAGTTACTCCAACTCTCTAGTAACTGTGGTATCTCACCGCATTCTCTCAGACTTCTGGTTCGGGTTCAACGACCCCAAAGTTGTTTGGCTGATTCAAGCCCTAAACTTCTTCTAACTTAATTTTATTTGTTGGTTGTTTTTTTACTTGCAGCCGACCCTCCATCAGTGTTTAAGTTTCTGTTTGTTTTGGGATTCCCGAAGACCTTGCTGAACTAGTTTCTTCTTTCGTGATCGTATATTTTTACATTTTTATTGTATTTATTTGGCTACTTAGGATAATTTGTTTAGGTTATTTATTGAACTATGGGGATATACCCCATATAATTGTAAGAATTTTTTTAGTTAATATATCATTCAACCATAAAAAACAATAATAAATTTAGAAATGTTAAATAACTAATTTTTGTAACAGTTCGTGAAATATAAAAAACAATTATAACGATAATAAAATTATTTCTTCATAATCAGTTAAATTGTTTATAGAAGTAGTTAGTTTTTTTAATGAATCAAATTAGTTATAGATTGTTCTCTTTCTAGACTTTATTTTTCTAATAGAAAAGTTATACTTTTTGCTCATTCTTACGATCGTCGGGGTGTCGTTAGTGAGCTACCAGGATGATGTCATTCCACGACAACCTCATCGTATGTGGGTGGTATCTGATATGGAGAATGACTAAAATTTCATGCTTAAAAAAACTATCTACCATACTAGTCTATTCGCTCTTCAATGGTGTCCTCGTTGTATATATTCAGTCTTTTCTCTCACCGACATCTATGTTTTCAACTATATTTCCACCAACGCTTTCGTAATCATTTATACTCGACCATCGTTCAATATTATAGTTCAAGCGCATGTGATCAATTTGCGGGTTACAACTTCTATGTTTGTAAAAAAAAACTCACATAATACATTTTCATTTTCACAGGTCTGATACCTCGGAAATGTTCCTTTTTAAGTTAGAAATCTAGAATGAGGAAAAAAAATGTTTCGGTCGGGACCACAACCTTTATTCTACATACGAATATAAAATGAGTTTCCATTATTATGCTACGTGGGATGTTTGTTACGAGCATATTCATTTTTAAATTTGATGTGACCACTTATTAAGTGGTATTTCGAGAATGAAGCGTATTTTTACTAAAAATTTAAGTTGGTTATTCAACATCTCCATTTGCTTGGAGATCGAATCGTGCTGAAAAGTATTGTTGATTATTTTGCTTCGAAATAATAATGCTAATTGTATTCTCGAATTATATTTTTTTGCCACTTGTTATTACTATCAGTACCCAATATTTGGATCATATGTTTGTTTTGAGGAAGTTGATTACTTGATTTACTCGATTTTTTTCTAAAGTTTTGGCTTCTACCCATTTGGAGAAATAATATACTATCAACAGTAGTAACTGCTAACCCTTGATGTTTTTGGTAATGTTCATACGAAGTCCAAGCCTCAATCGATAAAAAATAATCTTTGGAAATTGAGTCTATGAGAATAACTTAGGCTTGAATCATATTTGCAAAATGTTGGTAAGTGTCACAATGTTGAACCAGAGTTTTACCATATGTTTGTATGGTTGGCTAGAAATATCATGTTATTAGGATACATCCGTGGAGAGTTTAGTAACCATAATGGGCACCTCCCTCACCCTCGTGGAGCATTTTGATACTAACTTTATTTGTTTAGCTCACATCGGTTCAAAAATAACTGTTTTTTCTTAAATGATACACCAAAAAGTGGATACGACATATCTTGAGGAAATAAATGCCTTAAATATTTAATATTTTTATTTGCACACTTGTTTATACTCGTTTGAACTTAGTATCTTCATCAAGAATGTTCTTATCAGATTCAACTTAACTCAGTGCGTGATTGACAACCAGTAGTAAGTTAGTAAGTAACTTCATCTAACATACCTTACATATCTGAGAAATTAAAAATCTTGATATATAGATTCTCATAAATGATAAGTTAGATGTAAAATAGCTCTAAAACCAATTTTGATGAAGCCTTTACCGGTTCAGACTATGATAAACATTTTTGGGATTACTCTCCGTATGTATTGGTCTTTTCGCCTAGAATTATGTAAATAAGCCCGCAAAAGCTTGAGTTTTGATTGAAGTACGCAGTTCGAATTTTATTTCAAAGTCTCCCATTTTTACTGACTATCACTTGGGTCATCTATATATATATATATATATATATATATATATATAATTTGGATTTTGTAGAATATTTTTAAGAAAGAAATACATCAAGATGATATTGTTTTGGTATGTATGCCTGATTTACCCCAAATTAAAGTATTATTAAAACACATCACGATTATTATATGGTTAATGATAATAGGTGTCGAATATACTTGTTACAAATGAAATTAATCACTTATTTTAAAAACATTTGACAATCCATATCTCAATCAAATTAATTCTTTTAAAAATTATAATAAAAAAATGCTTATTTAACTAGTGTGTTTGGACATCCATTAATATTTTCACATTTATAAATATAAATAATATATTTTAAATATATAAAATAAAAGCGAACGGTTATTTCTCCCACGATATCTATTGTTTCATTCATATAATGTTTTTTAAAAAACAATTCAACACATGTTTGTACCATTTATTTAACTTAAAATTTATGTTTTATGCCACATTATCTTCTCTTCCCTTATATTCTACAAACATTTAATATTCAGTCCCAACTATATTCATAAAATTCTAAAATTAAACCCAAAAAACTTTAAAAAATCATAACAAAGTATTTTGGACTTATAAAACCGAATGAACAAAGAAAAAAAGAATCAATGAAGAACATCAACCAAACCACAAAAAATGTATATTATATTATTTTTGAATCTTACATATATTAAACATCAGAACCTCATTTAAAAAAATAAGTTTTAAAATATTGATTTCGCAAATATGATTTAGAGACAAGTCTTTGGAACTAACTATTTTTAAAAAATATAAATTATTTTGAGGGCATGTTTTGGAATCAAATAATATTTTAATAACATTTATTTATGAGATATGATATCACAAATAATTGTTCTTTTTAAACAAAAATTTATGAGAGGCACTCGTGGAGATAAATTTCATTTATTTTTTAAAATATTTATTGCATAGTCACGATCTCATAAATAATTACTTTATAAGAAGCATCTGATTCTTTATTAACATTTTGCCCTCTCATAATTTAGAAATCTGAAATTACTTTGGAACCTGAAATTACTTCACTTTATGAAATTTCTTCAGAGAATAATATGTATTTGGATATCACTTACGTATTCACCATATATGCGCACTACATGAGATCCAAACTTACGACATGGGTAAAGAGTGTCGGTAGATATTTGAAATATTCATTAATAAAAAATAGGTATGATGATAATAAACACAGAAATACTCCTCAATTATTTTGTGCTTGTGAGATATTTGGAAAGTTTAGGGCAAAACTAAAAACACCTAAGGTGAATAAAATAAAGTAGAAAACAAAAAAAAGATTTCCCATTTAAACTTAAAGCTCAGCTTGTCGATGATATGATATGGGTTTTTTACAGTTGAATGCGGAAGGCATAATCACCCATCAGCCAAATATTTGGAATGATATCCTCAAGGGTGAAAACTTACTACAGTTAAAGAATATTTGGTGAAGCAACTATCTATACGTTGTGTCATTTCTAATCTGTGTAACGTGTCCAATGTATGCAACATTAATATTCATAGACAAACACACCGTATGTTTGAGAAATATGTCCAATCATAAATTCGATATTTATTGGGTAAGCTGAAGGAGAAAATTACAATAAATGGCATAGAATAAGAACTGGTGGGTCTCAAATAATCACCGAATTATTTTTTGAGTTTGAGTACATTTCATGAGGTACTTATTATTGATAGTACATACAAGATGGCGAAATAAAATATGTAATTATTCGAGCTAGTTTTTGTTACGTCAAACAAATCATATTTTATATCACATTCGTTTTCTTGAATCGCAAAAGGGTTGATAATTACATGTGGGCATTAGATCGTTTGTGGTTGCTCATAAAAAAAATCACTGTGTTTTATCTTATAGTAATGGATAGAAAATATTCACTAATGAAAGTAATTGAAATTATATTTTCGAAAGTAAAACACGTGTTATATAGATGACAAATAACCAAAAATATTGTAGTAAAAACTTTTTTTTTGGACGAAATTGCATTCGATGGATTTCAAAATTCTTGGGATACAATTATTTATTCAGGTACCATAAGAATATTTAAATCAGATTTAGAGCATATTAAATAAAAATGGTACCTCGGAACCCTTGATTACGCTAAAAAATGGTTCAAACCTTATGGTGAAAAGTTTATTTATGTTTACACTAACAAGTTCAAACATTTTGACAACAACACAATAAATTAGAAAGGAAAACTTCTTACAATTGAATGGAATTATCATATTTGTTGTTTCCAATTTGAATTGATGTTTAATATATCATTAAAAAGTACATTAATCTCTCAATTTGAGTTTAATGCTTGGATATATAAGATTATTAGATGTTCCGTATTAAAATATGCACTCAACGTTTGGCAGAGCAATACGAAATGACTAAAAAAATAGGGACCGATAAAATAGAATGCAAATGTGTTATTAGAAACACCCATGGTTTGCCTTACACATGTGAGGATAATTTACTAGTAATGCAATACTGTATATTCGATACAAGTATGGTCAATAAAAAGTATAAAACATTACAATTATTGAAGCACATCGAATATAATAAAGATGATTTTGTAAAAAAAAATTAACGATGATCGATTCTCTAATCCCTGGTTACGATCGTGATCGTATATTATATATCATAAGGAGAGTTCACAAAGTACTTGAACCTACGAAAATAGAAGTCATTCCACATCTCAAGAATGTGGATATTAAAGGTAGAGATAATAAATGTACTAACATCAATTCAACCAAGATGGATAAATCTCTTTACGAACATGTAGGCGAGCAAACCGATTGTATGAATACCCCATCGTACCTAAGTCATATTTCCATACTTAAAACTGAAAGCACCTCTTATATAATTAGATATTCAAATGAAAGTTATACCGGCTAGGGAAAAAATAAACCTCCAAATATTCCATTGACACTTAAGCTTCCAAAGGTAAAAATAATTTGTGTTCCATCCTTTTTGTTTTACATCTCCCCAAATATTTGCGTTTATTCATATATTATTGTAAGAACGTGGGTGTGGATGGTCATTATGGTTTCAGATCCGTTGTATATACATTTTATCATGAATAAAATGTATGAGAGCATGTGAGGATCGCACTAAAAGAAGGAATCTTATCGGATTTACCTTTGTATGCCCAACTTTACGGTGGTCGTGAAGTGCTTGATGCTGAAATGCGTAATCTAGATTGCTTTGCCATAATTAACCATTTTCGAGAAACTTGATAATGATTCTGAAATTTGTTACATGATTGTGAATGCCTTTAAATTCATTATATATACAATTTATGATAACATCATGATTCTAGCATTAAAAGGTGTTTCGCCTCATATTGTCGGAAGAAAAAAGATTGGTATCACTCACGTGTACGACAATCACTTTATCAACGTAAATACAAATTTTCACTATACAATTTTAACATGTTATATTTAATATATTATTTCATACTTGTATAGTAAAAAAACTTTTTTCTAATAGGTTACCATATCTCCAGGTAGATAATTACCATTAGTTTACGCATAATATCTATGGTATGTTTTTGAAGAAGCTCAAGGATGGTTCCCTCAATTTCAAGGGATTTTTTTTCATTTGTTGGTATCCAACCATCAAAACCTCCGACTAAACGAGATCCACAAGTAGTGAATTAAACAATTGATTAAAATCGTCAAGTTGTTTTTATTTTGTTAATTTCCTATTAGATGTTTGTAACATTTACTTTTGTGACATTTTTGAACCAACTGAAAAATGATTAGGGCTGAGAAAACTATTTCAGAAAATTGAGAAATAACTTGAATAAATTAAAAAAACTGAGCATTGAGAAATAAACAATTTTGTGTAGCCCATTTAAAGAGAAGTGAGAAGGAAAAGTATGATTGAAAAGTTGTTGTGTTCGAAAGATAATTAAAAGCTGAGTAGATGAAGGGCTAAGTAAAAATGAAAGGTTGAAGACATGAACAAATGTTATTTTGCTCAAAGAATAAATGTTGTTTTATTGACGCTAAAGTTGATGTTTTCTCTGAAAATGGCCATAGGGTTTCGTTCTTTCGTAAGAGTAAACCGACTTTTTGAGAGAAAAAGTACTCACGAGGAGACCGACGATAATTAAATAAGAGTAAAATTAAAAATAAGAAATAAAAATAAGTGGGTTGAGCGTGAAAGTTTAAAAATGAAATAAAAATAAAAATATGTTTATAAAAAAGTAAATATAATTTTTTTGTTTAGTAAAAACTAAAAATAGAATACAAATATGAAATAATAAAAACTTTGTTCGTAATAATGTTTTATTATGTATTAATTTGAAGGTAGATCTAATATTAATATTTTTATATTTTATATGTTTTTAATCAAAATACTACTTTTGAATTAATAATAAATCACAATTATAATTTTGATCATGTACAAGGGCAGTGGCCTTTAAGATAAGTGATCTAGATCAATTACGCCGAGATATACATTCTCATTTTAGTATCACTTTAGAAAACCATTCAAAGACTAAGTCTAACCCTAGCCGTCTCCTGATACTCTTCAATCCAAATTTACCATGAAACCGATGATTGTTTCCCTCACATCAACCTATTAAAACTTCCTATCTTTTTTATCTTAATTCTGCAATAATGATCTGATTGATGAGAGATGGGCTAGAAGACAGGGGTGGATTGTATCTTATTATGAGTCGAGTCTCGTCAGAATCATGTTCCCATCCAACCAAAACTTACTGATTTTTGATTTAAAGCGATACCAAACACAAGATTTTTTTTGAAATGAACATTGCTATACTCATAAGTTATTTTTTCATTCAGATTCTAGTAAGATTAATGAGACTAGGATCTAATGGTAGGTATAGCCATGGTCCCACCATACCATCTGTTTAGGCCTTCATCAAGAGACAACCACATGAGAAATCTAAAGTCTAGTGGACAGCCCCATTCATTCTCAAAGGTGTATACTATTCTTGGAGATATTTGGGATATACTACCATTAGCATTTTCAGAAATACTAATTTGAGTCTGATTTTAACTATTTTCGAGGTAAGCCAGTCTGCTATTAGTTGATATAGAGGAAAATAAGTGATATTTTGTGACTCAGGCTCATGTAAAGATTTGTATTATTGACTGATTATTTTCCATTTTAGTTTTAATCGTATCTTTTCTTTCTTTTAGACATTATGGTTATTAGTTAATGTTGTGAGTACCTCTACTTTCAACCAGCTCTTTAATCGAACTTGAGAGGAGGTGGGACAATAGAGTGGTGGTGGCTCTTGAGATGGATTTCACCAGTTATCCAACGACCATGCCAATCACCCTTTTCTATCTCAATTTAGGTTCCAACTCGCTTCAAGCTACCATAAAATATGGTGATTGCTTTCCTTTTAGCTACCCCATATGGTGGTGGATCGAGAGTCAGATCTCACTGAATATTCAACTACCATTTTCAAGCTTTACTCATACGTAATCTACATGTAATTATTCTTATGTTAAACAAAGGATTTTTTCTAGAATTTGTCTCTACCATCTTTGTTTGTGCTATACGATTTGTATCTTCCTACATATTCTTTTTCACTTTGAATTTATTTTTCATTATTCATATGCTCCAACTTATTAAAGATGTTTGTAAAACATTTTGGTATTATTAAGTCAAACATAGCATACTTAAGTTGTTAATGTACATAAAAGACAGTAATAATTTGACTTTCTTTTGATCTGTATCCTTAGAAAGGATATATTATTTGAGGCGCTTAGACATTAGGATATTTCTCTGATGTTTCCCATTCGAAGGCTATCCAAAAATGCTATAGCTTTAAGTTAGCTTGGAATCTGTGTAGGATTAAGATCAAGCTTGTATTTTCATTTAGTCTCCACTTAACTAGCCTATCCTCTGCTAAGTTTTACTCCCAAAATATATGTGTGATTTACATGCTTTGATCTATTAATTTTATGCAACATTTAATTAGTGGTGATAAAAACCAGGGGACATTATGAATCCATATCATAGCTATAAGAATATTTGAATCAGTTTCAATATCTAGGTTGATTTTTTTAAAATTTAAAGAAAAAAATCAAAGAATTTACGAGAGCTCTGGCCTCATCTAAGATAGGAAACTGTTTACCATATAGTCGCCCAATAACATATATAATTTCACCTTTGTTGTTCCGAAGAATTTCTCCTCCACTTGATTAACTAGTTGTGGAGCATACACTATCAATATTTAACTTGTATCATGAGTGTATAGGTGAAGTATAGTAAAGTGCTACTATATTTTTAGGAATTTTAAGATGCTTATAGTAGCCTAATATATACGCATTATCTGAATCTTTACCCCAGTGTTCTCTTTTGAAAAGGTTCGCTAAATCAAGATTAATAATAGTGTTTATGATGTGTTGAAAAATAAAAGTAGAATTAACCTTCATTTAATGATGTTTTGCTCTGTTTTATGTTGCCACTGGGACCATCAAATTAATGGTGGAAGAATTGATCTTTAAGTTAAAGATGCTTCCAAAGTATTGTCACACCTCCCAAGTTGTTTTACACTGAAAAAAGAGGTGAGTTAAGGTTTCATAATTGTTACAATGCTGACATT
Source organism: Limnanthes douglasii subsp. nivea (assembly GCA_036936605.1). Lineage (NCBI taxonomy): Eukaryota > Viridiplantae > Streptophyta > Magnoliopsida > Brassicales > Limnanthaceae > Limnanthes > Limnanthes douglasii. Next base: position 35,409,625 of record JAUPFV010000001.1, read on the forward strand.
TAGACATAATATTATATATTTTTTGTTGGAGAACTGAGTCCATTGAGATCTAGTTATTGAACAACCTACAAAAAAGGAATGAACACTTCTTTAAAGTAATATTATTTAATAAATTGTTGTAGATAGTAGATTTTGTCCCTTTGGTTCTGATGTAATCCCAAGTAACTTTAGTATTAAAATATCCATGTGTAGATAGAGTCCATTGTATTAAGTCATTTTTATAATTATTGATATAAATAAGCTTTACTCTCTCTATATCAGCTGGTAAAACTAAGTTATTTAGTTTAGAATAGTCCTAAGAGTCATTTGACCATAAATCTTTGACTTTGTCTTGAGTATATAATTAATTAGAGACATTTGTGTTTAAAAAGACGATAGGATGCTTATTGCACCACTTGTTCAACCAGAACTTAATATCATCATTGCCCAGTCTTCAAAATATGAATGACGGAGCAACATGTCTATTTTCCATAAGTATTTTCCAACTTTGAACTTTTTAACTCTGATTTGAACTTGCATACGGTGGTCAATTGAGCAGTTTTAGTTGTGTATATACTTAGCCCATAAACTCTTCTTTTCATATAATTTGTACCAAAGTTTACATGAGAATTTTTGTTGAATGTCTCAAGCCTTCTAGTGTTTAGTCCACCTTCATTGTAAGGCTTGCAGTTTAAACTTCATTTGGCCCATATTATAGTTTTTTGTTAATCATTTGAGCCCCACAAAAATCTGTTATAGATTGTCTTTATTCTATTTAGAACAGATTTAGGAATACTGATACTTTGGAGATCATACATAGGATAAGAAAGAAGGAAAAACTAAATCAATGTTAGTCTTCCTCCAAAATAGAGAAGAATGTTGTCCCAATCTTGAATCTTCACATAAATCATTACCTATTGTATTACAATATTTTTTTAGAAAATAAACTGTCGAAGCCATCAACACTTAAGACACTATTAGGATTTAGAGCTTTAATACAATTATGGATTTCTTCTTTAGTGGAGAGGCTCATTTTGGTGACATTTTCCTCATTAGTGATAATCTTAGGAATTATATTGGAGAGGTCACGAATATCTTTCCCTACAGAATGTCCTATTAGAAGGTTTTTTTTTAAAATGATTGACACCAAAGTTGCTGATGGCTTGAGGTTCTTCAAGCCATTTATTGTCCTATTTTATTCTTGCGATTTTGTATATACTTTTTTTTACAAAGTTTTGAAAAATAGTGTTTTTGTCCCCATTTTGGGTCCAATTAACACAACATTTTTGCTCTTACAAAGATTCTTCTATGGTAAGAAATTCTATGTGAATGGCCTGAGCTTTTGAAAGTTCATTTTTTGCTTCATGAGACCTTTTTGTTGATAATTCTTTTCAAGAAATTGAACTTCATCCTCAGATTGTGCAATATCACTAAATATGTTCCCATAACCATCTTTGTTTGAGGTTTTTAGAGTTATCTTTATTCTTTTAAGTTTATGCCAAAACTTTTGAATAAGATGTCCATGCATATTTTTCTTCAAACAATTCTCAATTGTGTTTGAGAATAAAGGATAAAAGCGACACATATTAAAAAATTTAAAGATTAATTTAGGCTTCTCAGTTGAGTTAGATATAGAGATGAACATAAGATTATAGTCAGAACCTATTCTGACAATATGTTTAACATATGTAATGTCAAAATAAATATTACAACCAATACCATATAAAACTCTCTCGAAGTTTCTACTTGTGAAGGTTTGTTCAAGTGTACTTCAAATCAATAAACCCAACATCAGATAAGTTACTATGATTAATTATTTGGTTCAAATAAACTTCAATCATTTGTCGAAACCTATGAAAATATTTTACAAATCAAAATTCCGATAAATTTAAATTAAAGTCCATCTAAAAAAAGATTGACAATAATAACTAGTATAAAAAAATATTCGTTTTTTTTATATAATTTACGAACAAAAATTCCCAAAGTTTAAATTAAACTCCTTCTAAAAGAAGATTGACAATAATAACTGGTGTAAAAAAAATATTAGTAAAAGATTTGTGTTGGAGCTAATTTATTTTCGTCCAAAACAAATTTAAACTCAAATTTAAACCCTAAATAAGCCCATTATTCCCACGACGGCTAGCCTAAACCAGTACAAGATAGAAAGACAAGCGGCGACATGGCGGCGACGCAACTAGCAGTGGGAAAGGTAGTTTCACGGCCAGTGACGTTTGTGACGGGAAACGCGAAGAAGCTCGAAGAAGTCAAAGCCATATTGGGGAAGTCCATTCCTTTTCAGTCACTCAAGCTCGATCGTATGCTCTCCCTTCCCTCTAGTAAAATGGCTTCGTCTGTCTGTTTATCTATAACCAAATTAATCTATTAATTTCCAATGATTTCATGTGTTGATTCTTATGAGTAAACCTTTAGTTGATTTTGAATTCTCTTAAGGGTGATTCTGTCTGCTCATTGGTGATTTATAACTTTATATTTCTGGGTTTCTTGGACTTGCAGTACCTGAGCTGCAAGGGGAACCTGAATATATCTCTAGAGAGAAAGCTCGATTGGCTGCAATTCAGGTACTGATTTTTTATAAAACACACATTGGCAATTTCGTAGTCGTATATCACACTATGTTTATATCTTGTGTTGATTTTGATGGAGAAGGTGAATGGTCCTGTTCTGGTCGAGGATACTTGTCTATGTTTCAATTCCCTAAAGGGTCTTCCTGGTATAATCCGAAATTCATTATTGACTCTTTTGATGTATGTTTTGGTTAATTCGAGCTGGCTTGTGCTTTTAGTTCTTGGATTTTGATTTTTTGGGTTGTTTGTTTTGAAATATTGCAGGGCCATACATGTAAGTTCTCTTTGACATTTTCGAAGGTGAAATGTTTTATTTTGATTGGAACTATATAATAAAAATTCTATTCACTTTGGTGTTCTTGAAAAGTTTATACATTTGTTTGTTAAGTTTCGTATTTCGGTGCTTACACACCTTACATTTCTCCGTTTCTTTTCGATATATTTTGTCGTCGATGCAGCAAATGGTTTCTTGAGAAGATTGGCCATGAAGGTATAGTCAATGTTTATATTTTGGTTACTAGTTTATACTTTTTCCGTGTAATAAACAGTTTCTTTTGCCTCAAAATGTTAGGTTTGAACAACTTGTTAATGGCCTACGAAGATAAGTCAGCTTACGCGTTGTGTGCATTTTCTTTCGCTTTGGGGCCTGACACTGAACCTGTTACTTTCTTAGGAAAAACACCGGTATGTTTCATGCTTATGCCATCACTCATGTTTCATCTCCGAGGGATACCGACTTACCGGGCAGGCAAACACAAATGTTAAATGTAACTAATGAACGACAGTCGCGTAGTGATCCCTGAACATCTAGCAGTAAACAATCAAACATGGTCCTTTTTCTGCCACCTAATTAAAAACCTTAGGGGTGCCAAAAAGTTAGTTAAGGGTTGGATACAAGTCTGAAAAGGCTTTTGTAACTAATAACTAATAGTGTGTTATACTTGTAAAACCCACCCCGGACAGGGATGTCGGATACAGATGTTTGTCCCAATCTGATTCCGGTTTTGATTCATACAACCCGAATCCGACTTTGTTGTAACCTACTTTTTAAATGTGTCATTTTAAATGTTCTAAATATTGTTATTTTATTTGTACCCTACTTAGATTATCCGATTTGGATTATGATGTCTGAATTTATAACCGTTTTGGGATTTGTCTAATGCATTAAGTGTTGGATGCCATTTCAGGGCAAGATAGTTCCTCCTAGGGGACCTACTGATTTTGGTTGGGATCCAATCTTTCAACCTGATGGGTATGATGAAACGTAAGCTCAGCACATATCTTCTACATTGATATCTTATTTTCCGTGCTCTATATTTTGTGTTGATTGAATTATTTTAATAGGTACGCCGAGATGGCAAAGGAAGAAAAGAACAAAATTTCACACCGTTCTCGGTCTCTAGCTATGGTCAAATCTTACTTTGCTGAAGCAGGTTACACTTTCAAAACAGCAGAAGGTGCTATCTAATTTGTTTGAATCTAAAAGCATCTGCTTAAGATTATTCTCTCAATTTTTTTCGTAGGGGTAAAAATGTTGATATCAAGAAAACTAAAATATGTTTGAAGTAACACTGTTTATTATCTCTGTTTATTTTTTAAATTTGATATTTTCTTCAATTATCTATTAACAAACTATACGATTGAATAGACGCTACCATTGTGAATATTTATCCATCCAAAGAAATTTTGTTTCCTAATATGTTGTTTCTGACTCTATGTTGTTTGCTAACAGTGCATTAGAATCAATCCTTAATGATTCGGAGTCTATAAACTTTATATAAGTTGGTTCTTCATATTGGAAGAACCTTTTTTTATAATTACAGAAAAACATTTTAGGTTATTTTTTAGTATTAAATTTCGTTTGCATGTGTTTTTAGTAACATAATTTTGTTTAAACTAGTAGGTATAAATTGAAATGCTTAGACGTGTTATCGTGTATGTTCGGAGGGTTGAGTGTTTAGAAGCGTACATTCCTATTTAGATGAGAATTAAAAAATATGCAATGTTGAGAATGCGATATATGAGGCGATGTTATGGATGTTTAGGGATGTTTGTTTTTTCAGATTTGAAATTTTGAATGACATTTATTTTCTATTCCGATATTCACCACGTAACGCAAAATATTTATTTAGTTAAATAAATATTTTATATGTTGTCTCTACATGCAAAATGTTTATTTAGTTAAATAAATATTGTATATGTTGACTTTGCATGTTTTACAAAATTAACATTTTGTATGTCTATTTTCTAGAACTATAAATATAAACTTGTTATGCCAGTTGCTAGTCTCTGTTTGGTGAGTCTTGGATGCTCATAGTTAAAGACATATATTGTGTGCTAGACCGATGCATATGGAAGACTATTTTGCATTTGTTTTAATGGTGAGAACATGCATTATGTAGTTGTTGCATTCGCACGTACTATATTCATGCACAAATGGTTTTTAGTGTTGAATGGTTTCAGTTAAGTATGTCATTAAATAATCAAGTAAGATTCTTATAGAGGATTATTATATTCATGTATGGTCATGAATCAACATTGCATTCCTTAAAATGTTGGTCTCTAAAAAAATGTATAGTGCGTTGGTGCCTACCGTTTTGTTAAGGTTACAACGAACCAGTTCATATAAATATTTTTTAGAATTTAAAATTTAGACTGTATGATAGATTTTGTTGATATTTTTTTTTACAAAAATGAATTCAATGTTTTCTCTTTATTGCTTAATTAGTGCCACGTAACTAAGAAACAAAATTAAGGTTCCTTTACTGTCACATGTTGGATTTAACAAGTGGAAATGTGAGATTATGCTCATGCTGAGACTAAATAACATATATCAGTAGATTACGGAGGAAAAATCTGCCCCTTATACCGATAAAAGCACTCTTGATAAGCGGATGGGCTTTGAGAGGTGGGAGTGTTCTAATTGTTTGATTTGTTATGTTTTGCATAAAGAAGTCATGCATGTCTTCTCAAGTTCTCAAACCACTAGTATGGAAAATGCTAAGGATATGTTTGCCGATCTTGATAATAGTTTTCTTAAATCCCCTTACATTGAAATTAAGGACCTGATGTAGTAAACTTTCCATAGTGAAATACAAAAGAATTAACAAAGTCCGAAGTACATTTTGGAGATGACTTTTATTCATAACGAACTGAAGACACTCAACATTGAGCTCCCATAAATCGTTGTTGTATCTTTACATATTCATGACGCTTTCCCTGTAGTTCAATGTCCTAGAGACAATCTACGATTTCCTTGATATAATATGCGACATGAACACTCTTATTTCCAACATTGTGCATGAGGAGGAAAAGCATGCTTGGGAGAGAAAAAAAGACAACATGGTGCATACTGACAAAAGTGGTTCTAAGAACAAACACAAAGATACTTCAGTTTTTGCTACACACACTTTAGTTTTATGCTCTGGACATGATGGGACAGATCCCAAGAAAGTTAAGGACATTTGCAAAGTTAATACATGTTTTCATTGCACGAGTTTGGATCACATGAAGAAAGATTACGAGAAGTGGAAGGCATGAATGGAAAAAAAGTAAACTCTCTTCAATTGCAAGTTAAGAAGCGAATTTGGTTTCAATGTCAAAATACACATGGTGGATTGATGCAAAAACCTCGACTTATGTGTGTTTCTTTGCAGGGTATACACCAAAGCAGAGCTCTGAGTGATGGGGAGGTTTCTATATTTACTAGTCGATGTTGTAAAGGTCATTTTAATTTCAAATTAGTTTCGCTTTCGAAACATTTATTGTATTTGAATGATGTTTTATTAGTGCTTTCGTTTGGGGGAACTTCATAATTTTCATTTTTTATTAGACAAAATTGGACATGTTTGTTCTTTTAGTAACAAAGAGTTTTATCTTTCATTTGAGAATAAACTGGTTAGTAAATATGTACTTCAATCATTTGATAATTTATATAAATTAAATAATATTATCAACAAATCAAATAACCATTAATGTATCACACAATAATGCTTCTCAAAAGTTAGTTTTTTTTGTGATACATATGTTTAAGTTATATCTTTTAGAAGAAAATTTACAAGTTTGTTACTAAGATCGTTTAGGTCCTTTTGGTTACATCGAGATATATGATAATTGTATAAGAGGGAAACAAATCACACATAGAAAATTTGAAGCCCTTTGTATGAAAAACATCTTAGAATTAATTTATATAAACATTTACGATCATTTCAATACAACTTCATGAAATATTTTAAAAAAATCTCCATTTCATTCATAAATGTTTTTTCATTATATAACTGTTTATATTTGCTTCATAAAGAAATATAAAGCCATCAAAATGTTTAATTTTTTATAAAATTGAGATTGAGTTATAACTTGATAAGATGATTAAAGCCGCTAGATTCGACTACAGTGGTGAATACTATGAATTTATTATGCTCATGGTGAGCAACATCCTGACCCATTTCCTCTCTACCATGTTGGTTCCTCAATGCACCATGTCGGTTCAGCCACTATGAATGGTGTATCTGAAGGACAAAACCACACACTAACAAGAAACGGTTAAGAGTATGATTGCTTATACATCCCTACTTCACTCTATAGAGAAGTTTTTAAGTGTGTAGTTTACCGGCCATCTACAATAAGTCAGGAAATTTATTATCTCATACATATTTACATTTCCATCTTGAGTAAAAAAGATTATGTGTCACTTTTAGTGAACTTCAATAGCCTTCAAATATTCTAGAGGATGATTGAATCATCTTTCAAGATGTTATGAATTGTAAGTATCCACATACGGTCTATCTAAAATAAAATCTAATTAAATAATTCAAATTTGTTAAGAGAAAATTGAGTTACAACCTAATAAAAATAACTAAACGCATCAAATCCGACCATGATGGTAAGTACTACAAAAGAATAACAATTTAGGTGAAGAACATTGAAATCCATTTGTTATAATCTTAAAATGCGCAATAATTTCTCTCACTATATAATGTATGGTTTGCCTATCATGAACAAGATCTCCAAGAAACACACCCGTATTTTAAACATATAACAAAAAGTATGGTTAGTCATTTATTTTTCCCAGTACTGTATTGGGAAGAAACCATTAATTTGGTTCACATTCTTTTAATATATTATTTATAAAAAAAAAACAACAACAACAACAGTATCATTTGCATTTTAGATCAGGTGAAAGTCTAAATTGCAACATTTTCACAATTATGTATTTATAATGGAACCAAAACTATATAAACCTAGTGAAAAGAAACTCGAATTGTAACAAGCCATCAATCATCTTATTTAATATCCTGATTTTTATGATTGTAATTTTTTCGATCATATTCGATAAGAACAATATTTTTTAGGATATTGAATTTAGAAGGAAATATTCAAAGAAAATTATCAACTTTTAGGATCATAAGCATTCAAACGAAAATGAATCAGTTTTATTATCTATGTTTTTATGGCCGCTAGAATGTTTAATGCCTCAAATCATAAATGTCGAAATTCATAATTAAAAAGAAATAGTTGATGTCACGAAGAACAAATTCAACATTCTCAAGAATTATTCAACATAAGGTTATTGGTGTGTCATAGTTTATAAGATATTTTTTTGATATACCTTAAAACTATATAACATATATATAAAAACATAAAAAAATCTTGTTGTATAATTTGAGATAGGATTTTAAGCTTATATTATGTCATGAAGTGTTTTAACCCTCAAATGTTGATCAAGATAACCAACAATGAGTATATTATAGATTGATGTCAAACAATTTATTTTGAAATCTTATATTTCGAGATGGAAAAAGACTAATAAGTTACAAATGAATATTTAAAATCAAACGATATACAAATTGTAACATAAAAAATATGAGTTTTGTTTTGTAGCAAAAAGTTTTACTTGACATGATGATGAATTACAAAGAGACTTTATTCTAGTTTCACTGAATGACTCTTTTAGAAGAATCATGACATTAGTTGCACAATTTGTCATTAAGCTTAACCAAATAGACTCTTTTAGAAGAATCATGACATTAGTTGCACAATTTGTCATTAAGCTTAACCAAATAGACGTCAAAACAAAGTTTTGACGTGATGACATCAAGGAAACAATTTATATGATGCATCCAAAACACTTTGTTTCTAAAAATTCAAAAATTGATGGTGTGTAAACTTACAGAAATCTATTTATAAAATGAAGCTAACATCTCATCAATGGTACCACCTTTTTTACCGTTACTACTTCGTTCAGTAATTAGACAAATACAATAGTTTATTATATGTATAACAAGTTCATTATGAGTACAAATTTGTGTTTGATATCGTATGTATGTATGTATAATACCTCTTGTCAATTATAATAAATTTTTGATATATGGCATATAAAGGTTTAAGTCAAACAAATTTAATACAAATATTTTGATGTCATATTTAAATTTCAAATACATGAAATCGTTTTACTAAATATCTTTTTATTACTATATATATATATATAATAAATGATATAACAATTTTATATTATGGATAACAACAAATGTAGTAATATGTTTTTATTTTTTATATACCTATATATTTTCTATTAGTTTAAATAGGATACTGTAAATTTGCGGTAAAAAACTATATATATTCATTTAGAATTTTAATTTAAGCTATCCTCTGCTAAAAATTATATATAATTTTCAATAATTAAAGATATATACTTAAAAAATTTGAAATAAATTATTGGAAAGTAGTCAAGATGATTTTTTAATATTACTAAGATAAATGCTTACATGTTAAAATATAAAAAAATTAGAAAATTTAAAGATCATATGTTATTTCAACTTAGACTATGTCAGATACGTGGATACTCATGAATCTACAAAGAGCATCATTTTTATTTTAACACGAAAGAATATATTTTGTAAAAGTGTTACATAAAATTTTATGCCATTCTTAACTACAATAATATAAATTGTTGTTTGTTTTAAGACATCCAACAAATGCTTTTGTTATTGTAGGATTTTGGTTGATGGGTTGCAGGTTGTGTAACTGATAAAATAACCATTAAATGAGTATCATGCGATAAGAATTCCAAAGCTACTTACTCAAAAAATAAGAGCAATGGTAATTTAGTTAAGTATAAACACATAAATTTGATCTTTTACTATTAAAAAAAATACAAAATAACATGACGAAAGTAAACACATAGCAAGATTTATCAACTTTCTCAAGTAGTCAAAATTATTGCAAAAATATTGAAGTGCATTAGAGGCTACAACTCATAAAATCTTAGAGTTATCTTCTCAACCTTATGTTCAGTTGCAAATTGAAACACTAGTCAAGGTGAGATAAGTCATATTTTACTAGTACTACATTGAAAAGATAAAATCCTTAAAGTTTTGTCATATCATAATGAGTTAAGATATGATCGATGATACAAATTTTCTTCATGAATATCGTCTAATAGGAAGACCACAACAAACTTCCAATTAGATTTATATCTTTGTGTTAGGATGATGGTTTTAACAACATCTTTAGCGGTGAGCCACAAGTATAAGATATGTGTCAGTATGAAGTCTGGTAAGTCGTTGATGTTCGTAGTGACTTCAATTGAAAAGACCACATCCGTAAATATAAAAGTTCAACAATTTACAAAATTCACACACACACATATATATATATATACACACACACGTACCCACACAAGTACATTGATTTCGACCTAAAATGTCGAAATCAATTGAACTGCAAATCCAATTGTTCAACCGCATGGGTGAACTTGAAAATACTAACATTGATGAACCCTAGTTTCAAATCCTTCAATTTTAACACAAAACACAAAATCTAAGTATAAGATAGTAGATTATATTTTGATTAACTATAGTATGCAAACTTAAACAAATTTAAAAAACTAAAACTTAAAGATAATTTATTCGATATTTTGGACATAATTTTGAAATTAAAAGATGTTTTATTTTTATTTGAAAAATTAATTAAAAACTGATATTTTTGGAGAATATAAAGATTTTGGGTCTTTTTTTAATTAAATATTATGATGAATTTTTTAAAAGAATTAAATATACCTTTTTGTTGGAAATTAAAATGGTAATTTTTTAAACTACATATATAACAATTTCATAACAACAATAAAATGTGAGGTAACAAAAACGATGATATTTATAAACCGAAACTATTTTACAACTCCATTGTCAATATGATATGTTCAAAAATCGATCGGACAGAGACAACAAACTTTTTGTTCAATGGAAACAACAAAATAAAATAAAACATAAAAGAAAAACAAAAAACACACAAGACAATATTTAACATGGTTCAAATTGTAGAAACAATTCTACATCAATGGGTAATAGATACAAGTTTTTATTAAACAAATAGGTTATAGAAAAACTCTATAAACACGAATGGCTCAATCATTATATATTGTGAAACTCTCATACTTTACAAAAATAACATATTCACAACTCTATATTCAGTGTTTATCTCTCACATTACTTCTCTCTCTAAAATATTAGAGCTTTCTCTCACTTAGCAATAATTTAGACTCGCCTCTCAAGTCGCTCGTCTTGCCGCTCTCGTGACACACCCTAACTTTATATTTCTTTTTTCTATTTATAGGTCTAGTGAAAACCTTAATTCTCCAACTAACACTCTAGATTTAATCACATTAATCGATGGTTGTAATAAAATCATAGTCATAATATTGAAAACCTTATAAATAAACAATATAGATTAATAAAAAATCAAGTTAAATATAAATTAAAATAAATTAAAAATCTAAATAATAGAAAGTCCAATTAATATATGAAGACCCAAATACATAGGAAACTTTAACAACAGAAGGTACCTAGTTCAATAAGAAAACTTAAGATCAACACCACTTGAAGTATCTTCTCATGACGTATTCGACATATGGCTTCAGACACGGGCCACTGAGAACATGCATTCGACTCCACTTTTTACACATTTGACCAGGTCTTTGGCATGTGTTCAGCGAAACTCGTTTATAGTTTATAGGAAATGTCTTTGCACCTAAGTCTTAACCACAACTCTATCTTGAGAGAATCCAATTTCTCCTGCCTATACATGTCTTCGATAATACATTTGTTGACGAGTTACTTATAGCTTACACCTAAAAATTTGTTATCTAGGTTTATGGTAATTCCATCATATGTGCATCCAATGTTCTACTCTTCAGATACCATCTCACATGCATCACAAACCTGAGGTTCTACTCTTTAAAATCGGTAATACCTTGGTATGCGTATCCAAAGGTTTTTTTCATAAGCAATTAAGGATGATAATTTTTCCGAACCCCAGAGTACCAAACCTGAACCGACCTGATGGTTTAAAGTACTCAAAATTTTATTTTTATGTGGGATGGGTAGTGGGTTTTAAAGTATATTACCTGTCTGATTTGGGATATGTTACATGTTCCAGAAATTTCTCGATAGATACCCAATCTGAACCTTATCCACCACATACCCGTTATTCTAATATTACTAATTAATACATAATATATTATCATTCTATAAACTCTCAAATTATACTATAATGTGATTGAATTTGTGAGTTCGGATTATCCAGTCACAACTCACTGCGTTATCCGGACAAGGGCAATTCAGACATAAACTTTCCACTGAACTATCCAGACAGGACAAAAGTAAAGAAACACCTAAACACCTTTTGGCTAAGCTATGTGCTAATCAGCTTAATAAGTAAGTGAGTCCTTAAACTTGATCCGGTTTCATAACTTGACCCGAAATCCCATGGGTCCTTAATTAAGGGTATAAATACCCAAACTACTTTCATTAATGAGGGTAATGAACATTTAATACAACCAGGCTATTCAAATCTCTCACTACTTTATATCAAAACACTTAATACTCTATTTACTTTCTGAAACACTTTACAAAATTAACCTTAGCTCAAAATAAACCTCACCAAAATTAGTTATTGATTGTTTGTTATTTTTGTATTCATGATTTTGTGTTTATAGTTTTGTTGTTATTCATACTTGATTAAATTTAGAATTATATTAAACTACCTTATATTTAACAAATCTAAAAATTTAAATTGAATAGTTTTTTTTATTCTAGATTTGAATATGATCTTTTTTTAACAAATATGGATATTTGAATAATATATAATATATTAATTTTTTAAGTAAATATGAAATTTTAAACAATAAATTTTTTTATGGATTTTTTATTAAATATTTAAATTGGGTACTAAGTTTGAGTGTTTATACTTGATATATTTATTATTATTATTATTTTGTAATTATGTTATTTTTTGTTTTTAAAATTTTTAATTTGATAGTTTTTTGAAAATATTTTTTATTGATAAATAAGTAAACATTGAGTATCCGCAGACGAGTATCCAAATCTAACGGGTTTGGGTGTGGGGAACAATATTCCTACCCGAGGAATACCCGAACACGACATATTTTGAAAAATAAAGACATGATAGGTTAACTTACAAGTGTAGTGATACCTGCACCCATCCTGACGCATTGTCATCCCTACAAGTAATCTTAGCCAGCTTCACTAGCCCAGTATCCACCACGTCTGAGATGAAATACAATTTGATATCTAAATGAAGAGCACCAATGTCAGCACCGAACAAAACCACATCTTGGTCCACACTAATAATTTTATTCAACAATCATTTCAGTCAAATAGCTTCATTCATGGCTTCCGTAGCAACCATATACTCAACTTTTGTAGATGACAAAGAAACAAACTCTTGTATACATAACTTCTAGCTAACCCTCCTTCATTAATAGTAAACATATAACCCAAAATAGATTTCCTTAAGTAAAGACATCTTGCATAATCAGAATCCACATACCCTCTCAGAACTATACCAATTGTATCCTTATGATTATAACACAACCTTACAATAGTCGAACCGTTCAAGTAACTCATGAGCCATTTGAGTGCATGTCAATAGGGATCTTTCGGATTATCTACATATTTGGTGGGTACTTGTGTGACACTAAGTTTGAACTGGGGACCAATGGGAGTGCCAACCACTTTAGCTTCAGACATAGAGAACTTTCTTACAACACTCTCTACATATTCTTGTTGAGATAAGAATAAATATCCCTTTAGCCTATCATGATATCAACACAAAGTATCCTCCTAGACTCGTCCATATCATTCAGCTCAAACTTTAATTTTAGTTTAGTCTTCATTATTTCAATCCACTTCATATCTATTCCTATTTATTAGTATGTTATCGAAATAAAACAACAATAAAACTTGTCTCTCCATGTGTGTTTCCCCATTCCAATGGATACATTTATCATAGCAGCTACGAACATATTTGATGGATCTCATAAAAGAATCAAATTTTATATTCCATTGTCTCGACGACTGTTTTAACCCATATAAAGGTATTTTCAACAAACACATATCAAATTCCTTCGCAAGATAATTGTAGATTGTCCTTTCTAATCCTTCATGCCGGAAGGTAGTAGTAATATTCATTTGATCTAGCTCAAGATCAAATCTATTAACGATTGATAACAAAACCCCAATGAAGGTTTACTTCACCGGCAGTGAAAATATATCATTGAAATCAACACATTACTTGTGCGTAAAGCTTTCAGTAACCTTTTATCTAGGTAACTTAACACCAGTAATACTTGACTTTTCCTTGAATATCCATTTACTCCTAACCAACTTCTACCTATTTGGTTTCTTCACAAAAATCTAAGTTGTCATCTTATCGAGAGATCTTAGTTCTTCCTTCATGACCGCAAGTCATTTCTATTTATTATTGATCTTGATAACATCCTCATAGATTTCGGGTTAAGAACATATCTTTGCATTTTAATAGATAAAGCATGCATAACTAATTTACATTGTCAAACATATACCTTCGAGGTTGTTTGCTTGGTCTCTATCCTTTATCTTTCGCCAAATGATAATTGTCAAGATCATGTTTCTCTCATGTCTAATCATCAGAAATAACTGGAACACTAGACCCTCGGTTATCTTCAGACTCATGCAGAGGTTAAACTTCCTTTATATAAACCGAAGCTTAATCGGATCTGATGAGTCCGAATTCAGCATGCTCCCCGAACAAGGGCAAATCGGCCTAGACTCTCCGAATACCGGACAGGTTACATGGACAGGGATCGAACAGGTCACTTGGACCGGACAGATTTCTGTGAACACTGTGAACTTAAAGCTGTTCGAACTATGACAAAAGTACTAAAAAACCTAAACACTTCTTGACTAAGCTACTTGCTCTCCTACTTAGAGCTCATGGGTCTTTGAACATGACCCGGGTCCATTAAACATGACCCGAAATGCCATAAGGGCCCAAACATTACACTATAAATACCCAACCACCCGCATTAACTATGGGTAATGAGAATTAACTGCTACCAAGCTGCTTAATCATCTCTCTACTCTTTACTCTAACTGTTAAACACCCACACACCACTGTTAAACACCCACACACCACTGTTAAACACCCACACACCACCTTAAAACTCCACTTGAAATTACCAGCCTACCCTCAGGAAATTATTATCCATACCAAATTGGCGACCACAGTGGGAAGAGAAAGGTGCCTGAATCAAACATTCAAAACCTGCCAAGAAATTCTGTCCGTATGAATCCGGACAATCCAGAGCTTCCACCAGCTTTTCTCGAAGTGGTGGAAGAGAACGATGAGTACACTGTTCAAGAGCGCGACAGGTTAAAGCTTAAAATAGAAGCTCTAAGGGCTGAAAAGGCCAAGATGGGCGTGAAAGAAAAATCCAAGGCATCGGTTGTTCATCACACCGATAACCCTAGAGAGCATGAGGCTTCCAAAACTCATGTGAGCACCAGAAAGACTCATGCTAGTTCTAAAAAGTCTCACCGGTCCAAGCCTGTGGAGAGTTCTGACTCGAGCTCAGAATCTTCGGGTAGCTATTCGGACAGTGAGGGAAATGAAAAATCCTTGTCCTCTAGCAGTGATGAGGGTCGAACCAAGAAAAAGCAAAAGCAGGTTAAGAAATATTCAAGAAAAAGAGACCACCATAGAAGAATGAAAAGGCATATTGGAAATGGGTCATCTCACCACCGGAGGTATACATACAAGATGCTGATGGATCCCTTTGCTTTCCACGATGAGCCAGGTATCTTTGCAACTCCCAATGAGGATACTGTGTTCAGTCGTGGAAGGAATTGGAGGCAGTCTCCACTGTCTTCTAAAATCTTGTCCGGAAACCTCCCCAAGAGTTTCGACAGCACTAAAATGGAGAAGTACGATGGCAGTACTGATCCGGACAACCATCTGGAGCAATTCAAGAACTTCATGATGAACTTTGATGATGATGATAAACTACTTTGTAGAGCATTCTCCCAGTCATTCACGGGGAGTGCTCTGAAATGGTACAACAGCCTGCCTCAGGGTTGTATTAAAGATTTCGATACGTTTTGGGTGGCCTTTCGAAGGCAGTTCGTAGGGAGTAAGGAGCTGAAGGGCAATAGAGACACCATAATCCATTGTGCCCAGGAGCCAAATGAATCCTTGAAAGAATACATAAGCCGCTTTGTGAACACAAAGAATGGGTTGGCTGATTGCTTTGAACAGGTAGCAATAGCATCCCTGAGACAGGGTTTGAACCCAGGCAATCTAGCTGATTCGGTGACCAAAAAGAAGGTTATGACATGGGGAGGGTTGCTGAATCAGGTTGGAAAACAAATAAATGTCGATGAAACAAAGAAAACCAGGGTGCACCGGCAGGTGAGGTCCACCCCAGTGGCACCAACTCCAAATCAAAACCAGTTCGGGAACAAAGCAAGAGAAACCGGACAGGGGCATGGTAGGGCAAAAGCTCAGTCTCAGCCAGCTGCTCCTGCTCAAAGTCAACAATCCAGAAACAAGAGAGGGCCATGGGTCCAACCGGAGTGGTTCGCAGAGTTAAAAGAAAGTGTGGCCACTATCTTTGATAAAACAAAAGATGAGGTACATTACCGGAGACCAGCGACTTTGCAGTCTCCTAAAGAGCATCGTAACAACTCCTTTTGCCAATATCACAATAATATTGGCCATACCACTGATGATTGCATAGCATTGAAACAAGAAGTTCAAAACCTGATTGAAAGGGGAAAGTTGGGAGCATACGTTAAGAGAAGAGGAGGCAACAGACCTGATAACACTCACCGGGTTGGTCCAAGTAATGCTGCTCCGGAGGGGGCCATGGTTATAGTCGAAATGTTTGATGTGGAATCTGAATACTTGGATCCTGATCCAACTCGAAACAGAGTGGGTGCTATTGAGGAGAGTTCTAGATCGGTATCCGGGCTCATTAAGTTTTTTGAGTCGCTTACAATTTTCGGAAGGGACACTATGACGGCTCCTACTGCTTCTTCGAGAAAGAGGCATGTTCATAATTTAGCCTCCCAGCTAGAAGGAGGCATGACATCTTATCAGTCACCGAACTCATTCCCCTTCATTGTCTTTGATGAGGATGATTTGAGAGACATTGCTGGCCCTCATGAGGATGCTGTTGTCATAGGAGCGTCTATAGGGGGCAATGAAATAAGGCGAATCCTGGTGGATACTGGAAGCTCAGCCAATATCCTTTTCCTAACCACTTATAAGAAAATGACAAATCCAGCTGTGATTCAAAAGTTGGACAGGTCAATCGTGGGCTTCACAGGCAGCTCAGCCGATGTGATCGGAGAATTCGAAGAAGAGATGTTATTGGGCAGGGGCCCTTTCAAGAAAATGGTTAGAATACTCTTTATTGTGGTGGATTGTCCCACTTGCTATAATGCTATTCTAGGGAGGTCTTGGCTCTCTAGGATGCATGCAGTGGCCTCAACAGTCCACCAGTGCTTAAAGTATGCTGTTCAGGGACATGTTGGGGTTGTCCGGAGCAGCCAAAAGATTGCAAGAAAATGCTATGCCACTGCCCTAGCTCCTCGAACGCTGGGGGCAGTCCCTATAAATGATCAATAGCAGTTTGAGGGCCTTTCTGGGGGTGAGGGTGAAATTGATGACCCCAGAGAGACCCCTGGAGTGTTGATTCCAATTGAAGAGGTTGAAACGCACTGTTTGGAAGAAGGAAAGAGTGTTAAGATAAGGTCCAAGATGCCACCAATGTTGAAAAAAGAAATGTTGAAATTCTTGAAAGACCATCAGCACGTTTTTGCTTGGTGCAATGCTGATGTTACTGGAGTTCCATCAGCTGTGATATCCCATCACCTATCTGTCCGGAGAGATGTAGCACCAGTGGTTCAAAAAAGAAGAGCTTTTTCCAAAGAAAAGGCTGATGTCATTGTACAAGAGGTTGACAGACTCACAAAGATGGGGCACATTAAGGAATCTCAGTATCCTTTGTGGACTGCCAATCCTGTCCTGGTGAAAAAGAAGAATGGCAAGTGGCGCATGTGCATTGACTTCACAGACCTCAATAGAGCTTGCCCAAAAGACTTGTATCCGGTCCCCCGGATAGATCAGTTAGTAGACTCTACTTCAGGGAACCAACTGCTTTCCTTTATGGATGCCTTCTCTGGGTACAATCAGATTTAAGTAGATCCAAAAGATCAAGAGCATACCACATTTGTCACTAACAGGGGTCTGCATTGCTACAAGGTGATGCCATTTGGTTTGAAAAATGCTGGGGCTACTTATCAGAGGCTAGTCAACAAGGCATTTGCTGATCAAATTGGAAGAAATATAGAGGTTTACATTGACAATATGATGGTGAAAAGTGTGGATGAGCAGCTACACTTGTCCGATCTCCAAGAAACTTTTGCCAACTTGGTAAAAGTAAATTTAAAGTTAAACCCTGAAAAGTGTGTCTTCGGAGTGCAGTCTGGGAAGTTTCTAGGCTATATCATAAGTGAGCATGGAATACAACCCGATCCGGACCAGCTGAATGCTCTTTTCCAGATGGAACCTCCTCGAAACGTCAAAGAAGTACAACGGTTAACGGGGAGATTAACAGCTTTAAACAGATTTATCTCCAGGTCTTCGGACAGGTGTGCTCCTTTCTTTCAAACTTTGAAGGGTGCAAAGGGTTTGGAGTGGACCCCACAGTGTGATGAGGCTTTCAATGAAATCAAGAAACACCTGTCCTCCCCTAAAACTTTGTTCAAACCAGTTGATGGGGAGACTCTCTTCGTATATTTGGCAGTTTCAAGTTGTGCCATCAGTGCTGTGCTGGTAAGAGAGGTCGATAGGTATCCCCACCCAGTGTACTACATCAGCAAGAGCTTGATTGATGCTGAGAGACGTTACTTGAAACTTGAAAAGTTGGCATTAGCTCTGGTAATAGCTGCAAGAAAGATGAGGCCTTATTTCCAGGCTCATCCTATCATCGTCCGGACCTCTTTTCCCTTAAAGAATGTCCTTCAAAAAGCAGACATTTCGAGCAGAATGACTAAGTGGTCAGTAGAATTGGGGGACTTTGACATAGACGTTGCTCCCCGGATAATATTAAAAGCCCAAGCTGTGGCTGATTTCTTGGTTAAATTCCACTCCGATAGGGATTCAGAGCAACTTACTGATACAAAAGACAAGAAAATATGGGTCGTCCGAACATATGGTGGATCTAGCACTATGGGATGTGGTGCAGGAATATGTATAACTTCCCCATATGGAGACAATATGTACCAGGCTATTTGTTTTGCTTTCAGGGCATCTAATAACGAGTCCGAATATGAAGCAACTATAGATGTGTTAATGAGCTAGCAGACTCATTGGCAACTATAGCATATACGGAGTCATACCCATGGATCCACGTGCTTGAAAGCCCTTCTATTCAACTTAGTAAGGGTGAAGAAGAGGAAATTTTTGAAATACAAGTGAAACGGCCTCAAGACTGGAGATCTCCTCTCATACAATATCTGTCTGATGGTATTGTGCCTTCAGATAAGTCACAAGCTAAAACATTGAAACACAAGGCTCGTGGTTTCATTATATTGAGAGAAGTGTTGTACAAAAAATCCTATAGTAAACCTCTCCTACGTTGTTTAGGGGATGATGAGTCACAAGTGGTCCTCTCCGAATTGCATGATGGTGAGGGATCAACCCATTGTGGATTTAGAGCTTTACTCTCCGGATATTATTGGCCATCAATTATGAAAGATGCTAAGGAATTGGTGAGGAGGTGTGACCCATGCCAGAGGTACAGCAATGAAATTCATGTACCAGCCATTCTTTTGGAGTCAATTTCTGAGCCCATCCCTTT
Source organism: Limnanthes douglasii subsp. nivea (assembly GCA_036936605.1). NCBI lineage: Eukaryota > Viridiplantae > Streptophyta > Magnoliopsida > Brassicales > Limnanthaceae > Limnanthes > Limnanthes douglasii. The sequence goes on from JAUPFV010000001.1 coordinate 35,429,389, forward strand.
TGCTCGATGGGGGTTGGACTTAGTGGGGCCTCTCCCTGTGGCGTCTGGAGGGCGTAAAACTATAATTGTGGCTATTGACTACTTCTCAAAGTGGATAGAAGCAGCTCCCCTGGCAGGGACAACATCAAAAGCTGTCATAAAATTCATTATATCCAACATATGTTGCAGATTTGGTGTCCCACAGAAAATAACAACAGACAATGGGCCACAGTTTGACAATAGAGAGATGGAAAGCTTCTGTGCCTCAAGGGGTATACAACATTGTTTTTCTTCACCTTTCCACCCACAAGCTAATGGGCAAGTTGAAGTGGCTAATAGGACTATACTATCCGGTTTAAAAAAGAATCTGGAAGGGGCTGCTGGGAAGTGGCCTAGTTATCTACAAGAAGTCTTGTGGGCCTACCGGACAACACCTGGGGCTGCAACACAAGAATCACCCTTCGCCTTAGTCTATGGAATGGATGCAGTAGCTCCCATAGAGAAGACACTCCCTTCCTTTCGTGTTCACAACTTCTCCGGACACGCTAATGAAATGGCAATCAGAAATCAACTTGATTTGATAGAAGAAAGACGGGTTAAAGCTCGCCTTAGAGTTGCGCACTATCAGGGCTTGATGAGGAGCAGGTTTGCTTCTAAAGTTAAAAGAAGAAATTTTCAACCAGGGGATAAAGTATTAAGAAAGGTCTTCTTACACACCAAAGAAAAGCTCTTCGGAAAGCTGGCCCCGACGTGGGAGGGTCCGTATGTTATGGTTGAAAGAATTAAGCCTGGAACTTATTGGTTGGAAGACAAAGATGGCAGGGTTCTAACTCACCCTTGGAATATTGAGCATCTTCAGATGTACTTGGAATAACACTTGTGTAAATATTTACTTGTTTGAACTTCCATGTAAATATTTGGGGGCATACTCTTTCCTCCCTGGTGGCACGGAGAGGTTTTAGTGAGGTGTCCGGATGGTTGAATAAAATTCGATACCTTCTTAAAAATTTTCTAAGTATTTTCAAAGTTCTATCTCTTGTCATACTACCCGGACTGAAAGATCTAAGGGCTATTTAAACTCTAGCCAGAGAATTTAAACACTCTCACAATGCAATAACTAAAAGCTACTTAAACTCTAGCTATCTAAACTAAAACAAACAATGAAAGAAGATGATGGTTGTGCAAAACAGAAATATTCATTGAACAACTTAAAATTGCCTTGGCCTTCCAAGGACTTTCGAATAAGTCAGGATACAACACAAAAAATCTGTCCGAACAAATACCGGACACCACTACAAAAAGAGTGCCTTGGCCTTCCAAGGAATTTAGTTTGAATAAAAAATAAACCAAGTAAACCATAAATTAAGTTTGAGCCTTTGAAGATGGCTCCCCTTCATCTGCTTTCTTACCCTTAGAGTCGCTCCCCCCTTCGACTACCTTCTTGCCTTTGGGATCATTCTCCTCTTCACCTGGGCTCTCTCCGGTCCTCTCTTCATCATCAGATGAAGACCCACTGGAAATTCCCTCCTCTTCGACCATTGTATAATATGGAAGGTCATCATCATCCACATAGAGCCATAAGTCCCCCAGGGTCCTCTTCGGAATTTTTTCATGAAAAAGGAGAACCATATCAGACTTCACCCTTTGAATCAATAACTCTTCACTTTTAATCATCTCCCTGGCGTAGGCATTGATCTTGGCGTTGATTGTAGCCTCTTGATCCCTTAACAAAGCATTTTTCTCCTCAGCAGCCCTGGTCACTGCATTCTCAAGAGCGATCTTGTCAGTGGTCAGGTTGGTGATAATCTTATCCTTGGCTGTGGTCTCTCCCTTTGAGACACTAAGGTTTTTCTCCATACCGGGCAGCTTCTCCCGAAGGTCTTTTATGGTTTCTTCTAGGGTGACAACTTTTGTGTTGCTTTCATCTTGACTCCTCTTTAGCTCCTCATTTGCTTCCTTAAGCAAATCAGCATTGGTAGTAGCAGTGCGGAGGTCTTCGGACAGCTTTTCCTTCTCAGACTTGAGGTCTTTGATGGTGTCTGCTTGAATCCGGACTTGTCTCTCCAGTGTAAGAACTGGCTGCACATTGCTAAGCAAGGAATGGGCTATGGTGTCCTTTTCACTAGAAACAATGAAAGTCTTACCATTGAAGTTGACCGTATTGGAGCTGCTTGGAGGAATGTAGGGCCCTACGAATTCATCTCTGGGGAGGCCAAGGAAGTATTCACCAAGCCCAGCTAGACCAGTGATGTCCACTCCATCGAGGTTGAGATCTCCCCCCTCTACCTCATCGATATAAAATTCCCTTGGGTTCTCTTCGGCCTGCATTGGGTCAGAGGGGTTAGTGGGGAAAGAGGGCTCCGGATCCCGGAGAGCGAGCTCATCTCCTTGGGAAGTCTTTTTCTTCTTGGCTTCCCGGTCAGCGCCTTCACCTACTTGCTTGCGAGTCCTCTTGGGAGCCCTTGGAGGTTTTGGGAGGTCTACTTCCTGCCTTTCGGTCTCTTGCTCCACCACTTGCAAGAGGGCTGCATCAATTTGAACCTGGGCCGGCCCCTCCGGGTCTGTTGGAGCATCCTTCTCAGCATCACTTGCCCCCTTTTTGCCTCTCTTCTTGCCCTTCATTTTGCTTGGGGCTTTGGCCCGGGCAGGCAGGTAGAGTGTCCCGTCTAGTTCGTGGGACCTTCTAAGCACAATGTCTTCAGGAGGCTGGGTGGTGAGCTCCTCCCAAGATAGGTCTCTCCGGCCTGTGGTGTTCCACAGGTGAGACCTTGCTAGATTTCCAGGGGTAAAGGCTTTGTGGAATCGATTCTCCCAGTTCTCTGCGGCCCAAGCATTGATTTTGCCACAGGTAACCTGTCCGGCCTTCAAATAATCCCCGAACTCCTTTGGCAGTTCTATTAAAACGAAAGAAAGATCAGTTAATTTAAACCAAATTAAAGAAGGAAGAAATGGACAAAGAGTTAAAGTAAGAAACTTACGGTCACTCCTCCACCTACTCCTGAGGAGGCTTGGGTTCTCTCCGGCCTTGATCTTCTTGCCGTTTTCCCAAGCGCCACTGACAAACAAGAATTGGCTCCTCCATTTGCTCTCTGACTCCAAGAGATCATCAACGGCCTTGAGATCGTTCCCCATATTGAAATGGTAGAAGGGAAATTGGTGATGCTTGCAAAGGTTGGCCACCGCTGCGAACTCTTCCATAGGGAGAGGGATCCCGGACAGCCTAGATGCCATGATACATGACATCAGAGTATACCAGCCATTGGGGCTCAGCTGGCTCGGGCAGAGCTTCACCAGGTGGAAGTATCGAACGATCTCCGGGTCCAGTGGGAACCTGAGTCCCCAATTAAATAGCTCTGTAAAGAAGACTATTTTGTTCCTCTTGCAATCCATAGGGGTCTCCGGATCTATGGGGATCCTTATCTTTACATTTTCTGGGATCCCCCATTTTGTGCGCATTCGACCCAGGTCAGAAGTATGGATGAATGCATACTTGGTCTTCTGTAAGGCTAAGAGATATTTGAGCTCAACTCTGTGGAAACACGGCCCCACCTTCTCTTCAAGGCACTCCGGCAGGTCCGGATGCCTCAAGTACAGTTTTTCCTTGCCTCTTTTGGCAGCAGCACCAGCATTTTCAGTCTGGCCGGAGGACTCAGACTCAAAAGGGACCTCTTCAGCAGAGTCCTCCATTCTTTCCTCCATAATTGTTGGGGGAATGTCTGTGGTAGTGGTCCGGGGAAGGTTAAAGCTTGGCTCAGCCTGGCTACCGGACTGCTGGCCTTCTGTGTTTCTTTGACTTCTTATCTCAGGCTGGGGCTCAGAGGCAGAAGTCTCTCTTGGAGGTACCGGACTGCTGGAATCCGGACCAGGTGGCCTTTCCCGGGGAGCACTTATGGGCACTCCAGATCCAGAGCCACTGTTTTTTGCCCCCGATTTAGAGAGAGTATTCTTGGAAGCTAGCCCTTTGACTAGCCGGCTTGACCTTTTAACCACCAGCTTCTCCGGAGAGTGCTCTGTGTCGGACCCTATTGCAATAAAAGGCAAAGTTTTCCTAACGCTTGTAACTGTGACTCCTGGCTCAACAGCAGGTACTGACTCCTGAACTGAGGAACCATAGACTATGGGCGAAAGGGTGGATTGAAAGAGTTTTTTGGGCTTAGTACCTTTGGAGGAAGATGAGCCTCGATCTGACTCAGTAACAGAGGCGACTGGTTTATCAACAGGTGATGAAGGTAGCCCTGCTACTATTCGTCTCTCCTTCTCAACTTTTTGTGCTCTTTCCAACTCCGAAAGATTGAGCCACCCACCTTTGAGCAGTGCTGTTCTTGCTGTAAACATAAACTACCCAGAAAACCTTTGCTTTAGAGAGAGAAAGCTCTGAGTAAATTTGCAGAGTGAATGTGAAAGAGATGGTAAAATAGTGGAAAATGAGTTTGAATTTATAGTAAATCTGAAAAAAGGAGTTGATTCCTAGGAGAATTCGAAAAGTTTGGCAATGATTAAAAGACGGCGCTGATGTCACTACTTGTAATTAAAGAGGTTACTTGTTGAAGAAGGTGGTGCGAAATTCAAGGTGAAAAAACGGCTGGAATAACCAATCAGAGAGTGACACGTGTCCCACTAACTCTGACAAAAACCGTTTTGAATTCGTGAAAGCTTAATCTGTCCGGGTATACCCATAGATCTGTCCGGGTTGAAAACCACTTCTGACGTCGGACTGTTTTTCAGTTCTTTGACAAGAATACTTGCTCAAACACCTAAAAAAGGGGCTCCTGATGAGTCCGAATTCAGCATGCTCCCCGAACAAGGGCCAATCGGCCTAGACTCTCCGAATACCAGACATGTTACATGGACAGGGATCGAACAGGTCACTTGGACCGGACATATTTCTGTGAACACTGTGAACTTAAAGCTGTTCGAACTATGACAAAAGTACTAAAAAACCTAAACACTTCTTGACTAAGCTACTTGCTCTCCTACTTAGAGCTCATGGGTCTTTGAACATGACCCGGGTCCATTAAACATGACCCGAAAGCCCATAAGGGCCCAAACATTACACTATAAATACCCAACCACCCGCATTAACTATGGGTAATGAGAATTAACTGCTACCAAGCTGCTTAATCATCTCTCTACTCTTTACTCTAACTGTTAAACACCCACACACCACTGTTAAACACCCACACACCACTGTTAAACACCCACACACCACTGTTAAACACCCACACACCACCTTAAAACTCCACTTGAAATTACCAGCCTACCCTCAGGAAATTATTATCCATACCAGGATCCAAAATCATCTTTAGAAGAAGCATATGAAGCTTTAGTTTTTATATTAGAACCATAATCAACTTGATATTGCGTCTTGACAGTAGTAGGTTGAGTCTAAAGCGCATTCTTCAATGGAATGTCCTCATTAAAAACCACATCCTTACTAATCACAACCTATTGGCGTCCAAGTTCAAAGAAGCACAACCTATAATCTTTTACACATTTTAAATATACATTTTAGTGTTCTCTGTTAAAGTTTATTTTTCTTCATATGTGCCTAAGCAGTATATCCGAACACTCTCAAATTTTCCAGCTTAGGTTTATATCCAATTCAGGCCTCTTGAGGATAAATAAACTTAAAGCGTCGTAGATGGACTCTTGTACTTGATATATTTAGCCTTTTTTACGACTTCTCCCTAGAACAGTCGACCCATTCCAGCTGTATAAAGCACACAACTAACGTTTTCCAACATGGTTTGGTTCATTCTCTTAACAAACTCATTCTGTTAGGGAGTCTCACTTACAGTTTCGTGTCTAGAAATTCCAAGCTTTGCACAATAGCTAGTAAACTTCTTATTCACATATTCCAACCCATTATCAATCTTAAGCTTCTTCAGCACTTTCCTGGTTTGATTGTCTATAAATTTCTTCTAATTCACAGAGGAAGCAAAAGCTCCATCCTTGGTATTTAAAAGTATAACTCATACTTTCTTGGAATAATCATCTATCATTGATATAAAGTACCTTGAATCACCTATGGTTGGTTCTCGTGCCAGACCCCTAAGGTTCGAATAAACATAAGTACTCTATTTATTATATGGTTGGTGGGCATAATTTCACCCTCTTGCTTTTACCCAATAATATTTTCACAATAGCTCATCTTCTGAACTATGGTGCCATTAACATTACTTAGTTCACAAATTCTATTCTCACATAAATGCTCAGTCTGTGATGCTATAACATGGTAGAATCATTCACCATACTAGACACACACCTTAAAATTATATAGGCCTCAAGAACAAAACAAAACATTAGTCTATATACTTTCATAATAATGATGGAGCCTTGCAAGACCTTAAGTCTGTCATCGCCACACCTGTAGGTAAACCCTTCCTCATTTAGCACCCCCAATAGAAAGAAGGTTACGATTAACTTTTGGTACATACCATACATTGTTAATTACTATATTAAATTTTATAGACAATTTGAGCCAAATCATTCCAATCCCTTTGAAATCATAAGATCCGTCATTGCTTAGGATGACCCTTCCACCATCAAACATTCGTAAGTTTTCAAACCAATGCTTATTGGAAGTCATGTGGAATGAGGCATCCAAATCCAGTAACCTTTTATCTTGGTACATGCAAGAATAAGAATTCATTAACCCATCAATGTACTCACAATCATCAGACACCATTCCAGCATCTCCATCTTTGGTCTTCTGATAATGTTTTCCTTTTATTTTCTCTTCCACTATTATGAATTTTCTTCTTACATACCTAACACATTACTTCAGAACCCGTCTCAATTGTTTTGGACTTTAATCGAAAGTTTATTTTCCTTTTACTTAAATCTTTATTTTATGTCCTGCTACTCAAACTCAGTATGTGCCTTTTAGAGTCTTTCTTCATAACAATGTTCATTTGAAGATCTTTGGAGTTCAAGGCGCTCTTAACTTTAGTCATCGTAAGGGAGTCTTTTTCGTAGAGCATGGTGTCTATGAAGTTTCCGTACTTCTTCAGCAGATCTTGTGAGAATGATTGATTGATCCTCTTGCTCCACATTCACACAAACTACATTCAAGTCGAGTATGATTCTGTTGTAACCATCTAGGTGCCTTTAGATCTCTTTGCCACTATCCATAGACAGCTTGTAAAGCCATTTATTGATATACAATATGTCCGTCAATGACTTTTTATTGTCTTCATCCGATTTCATATCCCCATCTTCGTAGGCTCTTTAGATACCTCACACATTACTTCACCTCACAAGCTCAGTACGAGGGTACTATGAACTTTTAGACAGTACTACGTCATCAACATGTGTAGATTTCTTATCGATAACAACAGTCAATCCCTTATGTACTAGGTAAGTCTTAAACTTAATTCCTTAGAGGTTAAAGTCATGCAATCCCTCAAAAAAATTTAAGCTAAGCTTCATAGAACTCATTTTTCGTGGTTTGGTTTCTAGGCAAAATCTGTTTCTCCAGCCTTCAGATTGTTAACCGATTGACTTCTTCTTATGTTGATCCACGCTCACCGCACCACTTGTTGAAAAATCGGTCGTCTAAAGACAACAAACTTCATGTTTGATGGAACATCTAGATGAAAGAAAACATAAAGGAACACGGAAACACACAAGATAATATTTAACGTGGTTTGGATTGTGAAAATAATCCTACATCCACGAACAACAAACACTCTCTTTCTGATTAAACAAGGAGATCACACAAAGACCCTACAAACACAAAGGGGTCAATCACTCTCTCTTATAAAAATCTTTAGGCTTGCAAATATAACGTGATTACAAAATTTTATATTCAACATTTATCTATCACCTCACTTTTTAAAAAAAAATTAAAAGTTTATCTCACTTAAATATATATATATATATATATCCGATTCGCCTCTTAGACCACCAACAGCAGTGGAGATATTTCATCTCCCAAAAGCGCGCCACATCAGCATAATCCCCAAATACTTCTGCAAAAATTCTCACTCCACGCAGCAGTGCATATCTCATCTTTTTTGCATACCCCCACCATATTTCTCTCTCTTCCACATCATTCTATCATACAATATCCTACCATATATTTTTATTTATCTTTCTTATTATTTACTATATATTTACATTAAAATTATATATATATTAAAATAAATGAATTCTATAAATTAACATAATATATTTTCTTTACAAATAAAAACTATAAAATTGAAATAATTAAAAATATAATACATAATATATAATATATTTAAAAATCAAATTTAAAAATAAAATTGGTTTGATTTCCGAAAAAGCTTCAAATTTTAATAGAATAAATAATTTACAATTTAATAAAATATATTATTGATCACCTAAATTTATTTGTTTAATTTTTATTTACCAAATTATTAGTTAAATTATCGATGATTAAATGTTTTTAAATGTAACTATATCAGTAACATTATGAATTTTAATTTTTTAAGTTTTGTAATGAATTTAAAACTTTTAAATCCAAATTTATAGCTTATTATGTTATTATCTATTTTTAAACCTTTCAAATTACTATAGGGTTATCTTATTATCTATGTATTTGTTTCGAAAATATTTGATAAACAAAAACTAAAAAACTTTCGGTGTCCGAATCAAACAAACCAAGTCTCTATTTATAGATCTAAAAAAATTATAAATTATGATATAATTTATTTATTTTTTTAACTTACAAAAATGTTACGAAAATTGTTTCGGAAATACTTAATAAAAAAACTTAAAAACTTTCGTTGTCCGAATCAAACAAACCAAGTCTCTATTTATTTATAGATCTCAAAAAATTATAAATCGTGGTATAATTTATTTATTTTTTTAACTTACAAAAATGTTCCAAAAACTATTTTGAAAATAATATATAAATAAAAAACTCAAAAAAATTCGGTGTCGGAATCAAACAAACCAAGCTTCTACTCGTAAATATCGAAAAATAAAAAATAATGATATATTTTTTTTTTAATTTTTTGACCAATCATTTCTTTAAAAAAAACGTTTTTCTAAAAAAAAATAAAGTTGGATTCTATCTAAAAACTTTGGGTTGGTATCAAACCCGAGAAATTGCTATCATCCAATATTTGTAAAAATAAATGCAAGCTTAATATGAAAAAAGTAGAATGAAAAAGTAAATATAAACAGTGACCAATATTGAGGTTGACAGGGGCCTATTTGGTGTGGTTTGATCACGTGGGAATTAGTTGAAGGATATAAACTCTTCAAATGCTTTCTGGGGCCTTCTTCGTCTTCCATGTGCCTCTCTCTGTTGGGCCTCCCAATCCTTTTATTCATTATCTTCACTTTTTGCTTCATTTTTTCATGTTCTATGTATCTCATTAGTCATTGCTCCTAAGTAATGTCATTTTAATGGAGTATCATAATATTAACAAAAAGGTGAGAAATGACCATCATTGGCGGGTTAGATATGATTATGGCATGTAACTGATATTTGCAGGGTTGCACATGATACAATAATTGAATGTTGGGAAACAAATTAGCGACAGAGAAACAAAGTTCACCAAAAAGTAGTTATAAATATAAGAGATTGCTTTTGTTGGCAACCAACCCAACCCAAACAAAAGATAAACCGCAATAATGAAAATAATAACAATGATAAAGAGAAAAAATTGGAAAAAGAAACAATACTGCTATTGCTATTAATCATCTGTAAAGTAACAATGCTTCACAGCTCTTCAAATTTGACAACCACACTATTGCTTTTTGTATTACTCACTGGACTCTGACCAACTATGGAAAAAACAAAGAAGAGTAAAAAAAGACTACGAATCATTCAGACCCTATAATATAACCAGAAGACTCGAAAGAAAAGGGTGGGTGTCTAAAAACAATACCATTGAACAACACTTCAGCGCCTGCCCCCTTAGAATGGTGTTTTTTACTTTCCAGCGGAGCAGGCCGAGGTTGAGCAAATAACATAGAACTGGGGTTTACAATATAATGACAATGTGTAAAAAACTATACACTTGTCAAAATATGTGACGGTGGTAAACAATGGACCGGATATGGATTTAAGGATGGTGGTGTGTAGTGCAATGTAGACGAAAAAATGAAAAATGAAGAAACAAAAATAAAAAAGCAAATGACTTTGACTCAATCCAGGGGGATGGGGGGTGGGGGATGAAAGATATACTAGTACTAGCATGACCTGCCTTTGCGGCAGGGAAGAGCTCCCGCATCAGAAGTAATGGTTGCGACCATTGAAGATGACTTGGCTCCTAAACTAGAGGCTCTTGCATAGCTAGCTGATGCTCCAGCACCAGACTGAGTGAAGTAAGCACCGTTCACTAACATGTCGCCTTCTGACCTCCAGTTCCATCTTTTCCATTCACTTTCTGATGTTTCAACTCTCTTGGTCACCTGTCCAATAAAATTGTAGAAATGCTAACAATTTTTTCGCATTGTGTCAAAGCAGAAGACACACAGACAAATGATGATTAATACTTTACCTCCTTGGCAAAGTTATTTGCAGGAGCTGCATATCTGTTGCCTTGGCTGTTGATGGTGGGGTTTGCACTACCACCAATGGCATACATTTCCCAGTGTGTGTAATCATTGTTCACCACATGAAAGTACCCATGTCTACATCTGTACAATTATTATTGGCCAGGATATCAATATTAGAAAATGCAACTGGAGTATCGTTATTGAATACACTTGTATGTTATACCTTGGCATTCTTTGGACAAGTCCTTTCCCAAAATGGTTGTAGGCAATCGTCACTTGCATCTGCTTGTCTCTCATGTAAGAATCACTGTGTCCCAGAAGCATAACCTGCATTGAAAGCGTATAGTATACAGTATACGGATATTATGATCAGATTTGGAAGAAACCTAGTAAAGTTAAATGGGAGGAGGCCACAAAAAGAAGCATAGGCACTCACCTCATTGTGATGTGTTAGATGATTGTTGGAAATCGTAATAGCAGTAGAACCCATGACTGCATCAACTAATCCATCAGCACAACTAGATAGGGAGTTATGATCAACCCAAATATGGCTAGACCCAAAAATAGAAATGGCATCTCCATCAGCCATTGTTCTCCACCCAAAGTGACTTGGCGAGCTCCTAACCATTGCATTACCAGTAGGTTTGCAATCATGAATGTGAAGACCGTGAATAATGACATTCGTGACAAACTGGATTGTAAGGCACGCTCCATTGGCGATGTGAACGTTAGCACCACGTCCGTCAATTGTCTTAAAACTATTCATGATCAACTCCTGTTTCAATTGGATCACCATGTCTCTTTGGAATACAATCCAAAGAGGCTTGTCTTGGATGACTGCATATCGTAAAGTTCCAGGTCTTGGGTTAACAGCATCATCGTCACGTGGGTCAGTGACTACATAGAAACGACCATCACGACCACCTATAGCATTCCTACCAAAACCAATCCCACAATCGGCAAGACGTTTACGATTCGTTTGCCAGTGAGGGTCGCAACGCCAACAGTCATCAATGGGATTGCCTGTTCCACAAGTAAAGTAACCAAGCTTCCTCCTCTCTGTGTTGTTCTGTATGCTCCTGTCATATCAAATCAAATTAACTTAAATAAACAAAGCAATAATTGTGTATAGTATCATCTACTGCTATCGGACAGTATAAAGGATCCGTTACAGACATTAACAAAAAATGACAAAACAAATTCCTCTGTCAAAATTGACAGAGGACAGAGTTAGTCCTTTTTGCATAACGGATGGATAAGATATCGAATTGGTTTCTGATTACTTTGCTTTTGTCGTTGTCTCTCTCATTATCTAACCACATTTCTTTTGTTTATTAGTGTTGTCACGTGGAGGTTACCATCACAGATCTTGCTCTATAGCGATTGCTTAAAAAAGCCAACCGACTAAATAGAGAAAAATAATAATGTAAGTTGTTAAAAGTACTACTCCATTAAACTTTCTCTTAAATAAAACTGGAAACCCAACCACAATAATGAAAAACCAAACAAAAAATCAAAATTATTACATAGGTAATAAAGACTACTATTCTATCAAATCGACAAGTATTTCTAAATATAGCAAAATATTTAATAGTGTCGGGCAACTTTCGTATTTGGTGTTTAATGCCGCAAAAAGCAGATTCGCTCAATTTTTTTAAAAAAAATTAAATTGAATCGAATTCTAGCATAAATATTTTGTTTTCATTATATAAAAAAAAGGGTAAATCGAGCTAAAAGATAAGCTACCGACATTTGAACCAAGGCAGCAACCTCAGCAGCAACTCTGTCCGGGTCAGGCACGGCATGCTCATTAAACTCCAGCTCTACAGACCTGAAATAAAAAACATCCGAATGTTCTTACAGATAAATCAACAAAACCTCCATCTAAATTACAAAAACAAAACCAGAATTTTGTTTTAATCACTTCAAAGCAAGTTCTACAAGAACAAATCCTGCTCTACAAAACATATATAGACACGTGGCAATCTTGTGTAGACACAACACACAAGTACAGAATGTAGATATTAAAAGGTGAAGAAGGAGAGAGAGAAAAGCGTGTATGGGTATGTGCTGCTCGAGGACGAGGTAGCCACCGTCCAGCTAAACCGTTTGTTAGAGAGAGAAAATTATCAACTAAATTGACGAAAATACCCTTATAATACTGTTTTAACCATTTTCACCGACAAACAGACTAAAATTAAAACGAGAACAGCTAACAGGAAAAACGATAGGGATCTAAAAAATTCAAGAGCTCAACAATGTAACCAGACGTTAATCCAACGGCATAAGATTTGTTGTTACCTTTCCGCCATTGTTGAGTTGCTCGATCTCTTCAGCTGCTCTGTTTTCAGCTTCCTGAAAAAAGGATTAAAAGCATAATTAAAACAAAGCAAAACAAAGTGTTGCACCTACCTACAAATCGCGAAGAGTTTTTTATACAAAATCTTCCTAATGTAGCTTAATTTCTGAGTTTCATGAGCTTAAAATTGAAACGAAAAGAGAAAAACGAGAAAATAATAAAGTGGATAGTTTCGACGAAGCTTGTGAACTCGAAAATGTACTAGCTATTTCCTCGATCCGAGAAAATCGAAAACGTTGAAACAGAGAAAATTTGAGAAATCGAGGAGGAAGAGAAAGAGAGAGAGAAACCTGGATCCAGAGATCTCGTTGTTTCGTACAGTAACCATTGCAACAACGAACAGCAAAAGAACCAGAGTGAAGAAAAGAGTGAACCAACCCTTAGAAACAGCCATTGTTTGTTTCCTCTTTTCTCTGGAACTCAGAATTTTCTCACTAGCCAAACAAGGAAAAAAAGAAAGCTGAGACAAAAAGCTAGAGAGAGAGAAGAGGAGGTACTGATGAAGAGAGTCAGAGTACGAGCTCCAAGAAAACTGCCATTTTATAAAACAAAATGTTAAAAAAGGTGAACGTTAACATTGCCGTTAACTAACTAAACTTCTGGCTTCTTATTTTTAACCCTGGTTCGGTTAGGTTCATTCTAACCTAACCGCTACTAACCGTTTCACCCCCTTCACCCGAGCTAGCTTTAGAGTAGAGTGAGTCTAAATATTTAACCATAGTACGTTAGTTAAAACAGACATCATTATGAAAATAACCGTAAGGATGACACGTCAGCAAAACGGTTAGAGAGAGAAAGTATTAAATTTAGGTGGGGTGTCCGTACTGCAACATATGTCACGGATATGTGCTGAAATTGCGGTCCTAATTGAATAAAGTATATATCATGTGGAATATATGGAATTCTTACTAAAAAATAACACACATTAAATTGTATATATATAAATTAAATAATAATATAATTTTAAATTATTTCGTATTTCTAACACTTTATACGTTTAATGTTATAGTTTATAATGTCATTTTGAATTATAATATATATATTATTAAAGAGCAGGGCACGCAATATTGTTGCGTGTTATTTTAATTTTCTGATGCGTCAATTACGGCTTTGAACCTAACAATTTAACCTAATTAAAATTTACAAGTGACAATGAGTAATGTTTAAGCAGCTGCTTTAATGGTTTTCTGATCTAAAACTAGGTATAGGTTTGTTTTATATCTCTAAGTTACTATAGGGTCCAGAAATAACTATAAAAATATTTATTCTACTCTTTAGTATGGTTATGTTAGAAACTTCTTTTGCAATTATTAACTCGCTCGGTATATTTCGTCCATATAGATTAAATTATTTAAATGATTATAAATTTTCTAGTTTTTTAAAATTTGTTCAGCGTTTTGTAAATAGAATGGATTTAAATCCGATGCAGTGATATTTATTTTTAACAAATATTTTTAACTTATCTGTTTGCAGATTAATAATAGTTTTGGATTTCTTCACTTTTTAATTTTTTAACTCGTTAATATATAAAAGTTTTGATTTTTGGAATTAGTTTTATATTTTTATACGGGTCCATTTTATCTATCAAATGAGACGGTAAGCCAAATAAAAATGTAGATTTTTATTATTTTTTACCATAAAAAATACGTAAAAGCTGATGATTTTATTCGTAAAATTTAATATATATATATATATATATATATATTAATGAATTTTTAAAAAATTTAAATATTTTAAAAATAATATAAGACGTCTTATTTGAATTAGTAACACGACTTGCGATATAATGATCGGTAAACTATGAAAATAGGCATTATGGGTTGGTACAAGTGAAAGAGTTTTTTCTCTCTCTAAATTAGAGAAACTCTCACAATCCTAGTTCGTTAGAGCCGCAACCGTTATGGTTTTTTCTAGTAAATTCTATTTAAGTGTTTTGATTCAGCTACTTATCACGGTTTCTTTCTTTTTTGAACCACTATCATATAAGATTGGGGATCTCTACTGTTGTCGCTATCGTTGTTCCAAGTCTTTGAACCACCGGTATGTATGGTTGGTGCGTTCTATTGTCGGCTCGTGTTTACTTGTCATAGTTGGTCATCTCCTCCAGTTTCAGTCTGCGGTTGCGGTTCGACTCTCTCTCCGAACCACCGATGTCTTCTCGACCATTTCGATGAGTTTTGTTCATTACTCTTATTGCTGCCTCTGAAGGTGTTCATGCTCAGATCTATTCAGACATTCGACTTCTTGCAACCCCTCATCCAACCTTTCATATTTACATACTTCGTCCTCCAAATGGTAATTTATGTGTCTTTTTTCTCTGGTTTTCTTACCAATGACCCAATTCCGCTGTTTTGGTTCTCGTACCATCGTTTCGGTGATTGAGTCTGTCATGGTTTTATGTCACCCCTAAAGCAAAATACGATCTAGATCTTGTCTGCCATGTAGATTTTGTTTTTGGTTGCAGCTAGCTAGTTGTTGTTCTGGTCATGTATTCGGATAATTTTAATTTTATGTGCTCTGTACTATAACTCTATTGATTTTCGATTGTATTTAGATGCGTGGATAGTTTCCAACTGTATTTAGATGCGTGGATAGTTTTCGACTGTATTTACTTTATATTTAGTGTTTTTAAAAAACCAAAAAAAGTAGGCATTACTAATATTGCAAAACTTAAACTACGATTGTATTTTGAAATTATCATATTTCACACGTGGTCTCGGGTTCATCGTATCTTGGCGAATTTCATGTGATGTTCGCCACATTGAGCGAAATTATGGTGAATTTTTTTTAAAAAAATCCCTTAAATTCTCTCGAATTCCATGCCATGGTTCGTCTAGTTAATTGGTGAATTGTAAAACTTATTTTGCAATATCTATGGCAATTAAAACCAAATATTTTACCAATACACTAACGAATTAGGTTTGACCAGCCCAACCATAAATTTTGCCATGGTAACAAGATTTACTTGAATTATTTACTTTAGATGTTTACTCTAATCAGTTTCCAATATAGGTTAGGAATATAAAAATCTACGACAATGCTTGTGGAATCTATTTTAATATGCGTTCGAAACTTTATATAAGTTATAGGCGAAACATGCATAAAGTATCATGCGAAATAAAGTATAAATAATATATATAACATTTATAACTGATTCTGCCAAATCGACGATTAATTAAACCAACCAGGTTACCATTGAAATAATTGCATGTCTATGTGATATATTACATTACTCTGTTGCGAAATAAGAAGAACTCGAGCATGATGGTAAAATATTACATTCGTTAATTTCAAATAAAAAGTACTCGCACCTAGCTACAAGTTGGAAAATTCTTGAACTTTTCTCGTGTCAATGTGACCTTTAGTTGACCCTTCCTCATCTTTAAGTATCACTCTTTCGGGACCAGTAAGCAGTATATATCTAACAAAAACCTACATTCATAATCTAATTCGTGAAATTATTTGTGACATAATATTAATATTGTGTTATATACATACTTTATCTATTTTGATAGTTCTAAATATAACTAACACCATCTCTCTTTCCGCATATGATCAGTTAAAGAATCATGGATAAGTACCAACTACTTCATGTCAGTGATAGTTTCCCTGTTACGTTGGTTGTCTAATTCCAACGAGTGTGTGTTCCATAAGAAATATCTTCACATTAATTAGAATAGTTTATTTACGTATTAAGTGTAATTAACTAAAATTTACTCGGGTAAACGTTTGTAGTATACTAACCATAAACATCAATAATGATGAGGTCAAATTTCTTTGATATTGACCATTGTATATATCTGAGGGGCAGTTCAGACATATCTAGTACCATGGTCCACCAAACAGTATAACTTAGTGGAACCTGACTCATCTAGTTGCTAGTTATTTTATCTTTTGGGCTAATGAGTTTTTCAACTTAACTTAAGCTCATTATCCGACTCAGAAGATTCATGGATCATAAGATGAATATAAATATTCCAATTACTTTCATTAATAAGGGTAAGATGAATTTACTGCTAGCACAGACCTTACTTATCTCTCTACATTTTACACTAAAAAATAAATTTCCAAAACATTTTCCAAAATTACCCTCGATCATAAATAATCCACACTAAATAATAAACAACATATTTTAAGGGGTGGTCTTGCAACATTTCCTAGTTGATTTCATTAGATTTTCACTGATTACATCCATCAGTTATAGTTGTTAATTTTTTAGAAGTCTTCAACGTAATAAATTGCATATGCTACTATGAAATTAGTAAATGTAGTTAAAAGAAACATTTTATAAATATATAAAATTAGGAGTACAACTACGTGTTGATAGCTTATTCTCGTACTATTAATGCTGCTAACGCAATTGCATTCTATGAAAAATAATTGTATGTTGGATTAATATATATTACTATACTTAAAAAACCTGTATAATTTACACTTTGTGTATTTTTTCAGATTGGAACCAACTCATTCTTAGATTGATTTTCTCATTCATTATTTGAGAATGCAATATTCTCAAATGTTTTATCTATAAATTAATTGAGAAATATATATATATATATATATATATATATATATATATATATATATATATATATATATATATATATATGAACGATTGAATATTCTTCTTCGTTTGAGTTGTGCTCTAGCCTTTTGCTGCGAAAGTCGATACTTGTTCTTCTAGATTTGACGTCTAAAATAATCAATACACCATGGGATGTAAGTGTAATATATGTTTCACCAAAATTGAAAACTGGTTTTATAGGATTAATAAATTTTAATTATTTTAGTTATTAGTTTTCGGTTTACAAGTGCAATATCAACATGATTATAAGCAAACATACGATCATATACAGCTTTGAGAAGGCAGAAAATGTGTATTTTTCCAGTATTCACATGCTCTCGTCTTACCCCTTTTTGTATTTACAATTGTCATTATATGGTCAAATCCAGATTTGAAACAGATTAAACCATTGGTTATTGTTCTTTATCTATATTCCAATTTAAATTTATAAAATCAGATATACTCATGTTAAATTGTTAACAAAAAAAATCTGATACACAATTTAAAGACCACAAACACTAACAATTTTTTTATGGATTTGCATGAAATGTACATGCGAAACATAGTTAAAAATGAATGGTGAAACTCAATTAAAGTACCACATACAACAAAACATAAGCATAAACAAATCATGGGTACTATACATAATGTGATATTAGTAAAATGTTAGTCACTTTAAGGAAAAACTTTAGAATACATAATCCAACATGGTCGTTCCAACAGTGTGATATTGAATAAAAGGCATATGATATTGATTTTCAGAAGTGATTGTGATTAGTTGCTTCTCTATTGACAACTTTATCGTTCTTTTTCTCTATATAAAATTACTTGAGTGGATTGATTTTGATATTAAAAATATTATAGTTAACAAATAGTATACTAACCATCTTTTTGGAAGAGACCGTGCAATAATATCTCACTGAATTTATCAGTTTCTCTATGGTTACACCTGTCAAATCATCATCGTTAATCTTTTAAAAGTATGCGACGTAATAAATTGTGGATACAACTATGTCATATCCTTTTTCTATAAGAGATATATAATTAAGAGGACATATATATCTTTGACATATTATTCTATTTTGTGACACTGCTAGTGCAATTGCATCCTATAATAAATAATAAAGTAATTAAACGTTAGTTTAAATACATACAAGATGTGTTAATTTTAAAATATAGTATTTTTTTCATTTGCTTGTTAAACATAATAAACGTTTTTTATGAAATAGGGGGTACTATGTGTGTTCTATTTATGTGAAACCACAATAGTGCTTGGAAAATACATGAATGGTAATCTACAAGATATAGGGTTGTATCTGTGCAAAAACTAGTAACGTTCGCTTACAAACTTGGTAAGGGTTGATTCGTATATGTGCTCAATTCTCGTCATCGTTATATGGAAAGACATTTATATACAAGTAAATGGGAAATAGGATTGAACGATTCTACATATTTTCGATCGAACTGAGCTCAAATCTTATTATGTGGAAGTTGACCTATTCTCTTTTGGATTTGACGCCTAACCTAAGAAATAAAACTTTGAATGTCAGATTAATTATATGCTCTACCAAAATTGAAAACCAATTTTATGGGATCATAACTTTTGATTGTTCCGGTTATTAGTTCATCCCAACATGACATTCCAAAATCAGACTTACTAGTCTGATGCTCATATGCATCTTCAAGGACGGGGAAAAATATGTATATCTTACAACATTTATGCGATCCCTTCTTACCACTATCTTATTCACTATTTTTTATAAGGTTGAATCTATAACAGAAGTGCATTGAACACCTAAATATTATTCTTTATATGTACAAGAGACTAAAATATGTTTAATACATAGAGTAGTTATTTTTAATAGTGAACATATAATTTATCGACCATAATAACCTTTTAACAAAAAGTTATGAATTCTTCATACTATTTAAAAGACCAAACACACAAACAAGTTCTACACAAAAACAAAAACAACTTATCTGTTATACATGATTTTACTTACAAACCTGAGTTCAAAATCACGTTCACAAGTAAGAATGGCTGTTGCATGAAATCATATGTAGTATTAATTAAAAATTAAACAATTCGCAAAAAAACCCCGAGAATACAAAATCCCACAGAGATAACTTTGAGTTTAAAATAACAAAGTTCTTAAATTTAATCTACGAAAAAGTTATAATTTGTAAAATTAGTGGAAAAAATTGTGCCTTGTGAGGAGAGTGACAGATTTGGTGTAAGGATATAAATTAGTAATAACCCATAACGAATGATGATAACTGTTATGTATTTAATTTACATGGGTATTTTAGGAAGTTAATATCTTTCATAATATTTGATTGTTTATTTTATTTGTATTAATATATATATATATATATAATTTATTAGTATATATTAAGATAAAGTTATGTCGTTATTATTATTATTTTTCATTTAAATAACCTATTGTAACATCATTTGAAATAAAATACAGTAAACCACGTATTTATTATTTTATATTCGATAATTATTTTGTGTGTAAAAGCAAGGACCTAACCTAACATTGATATCAACGCGATGGTAAGAATATATCATTTTCATGTTAGAAGAGAAGGATTCAATAACTAAAATACAGTGTGAAATTGTCGAATATGCATATAGGTAAGAGATGCAAATGTGTAAAATTTGAAAAACGATTCTCAGGTTGTGAAATGAATATGATGAGTTCATTGACAATTTGACATGAATTATCATTAGTATCTATTTTTTTACAAAGAGATTGAGGATATCTCTATAATGAGGAAGTTATTCTTTTACACATGATATATGCAAATTTTTAGCTCCATGTTGAGGATAATGATTACCTCCATGTTGAAGACATGAAGGCGATTTTGAAAGCATACCGTCTAAGAGAGGATGCACCTACAAGATTTTCATAAAATATTAGGGAAACAAGAAGATTAGAAAACGAGAAAATAAATCACCACTTAACGATATAATGGTGAAAAATTCAATTTTAAGGGGGAAATTATTCGAAAATATTGGCACGTATAATTAATAAGTTATTAGTAGTTGTTAACATAAGGTTATGTAGATATTATTACTGTCTATTTAAGAAAACTATTGTAACATTATTTGAAAATAAATGCAACAAACCATTTCCATATTTATTATTTTCTCTCCAATATATTATTTTATGTGTAAAAACAAAGGTCAAATCCATTAATTGTTTTACAAAATAATATTCTAATATATCGTGTAAGATGCACGGAAAACTAAAACGATTGTCATGTTAGTTCGATACGTAAGTGTTTGAATGAAGTGCAAAAATACTTGTGAACTGTGAAATAATCAAGGACTAGCTATTGCAAAAACAACGAAAAACACACCGTTTGTATCTTTAACTGTTTATGTCATTTACGCATTTTCCATGACATGATCATGCAAAAGTAATTGAATCAAATACGAAATAATCAAAGAATAACCACTGTGAAAACAATGAAAAAACAGCCCATTTAAAAATTTACAGACTTTGGTTACACGTCTAATCATACAGTAAGAATTTACAGAGTTTTTATACACGTTTAATAAGACATTAAAAATACCAAAGTGTATTTAATGTTGGATTTGACATAATAGTTGAAAATACACTCTATCAATGTTAACCGATCACGTGGTAGCTACAAAAACACTCAAATATTAAACATAAAAAAAACTTATTATATTCTAGTTTTAAAAATAAATACTCTTAACCCACATACAAACTACAACAGCCAAAAAGTTCCTCAATGTGAGAGAAAAAAAGATAAAGTTTTTTAGAGGACGTAGAATAACAATACTAGGATCCACACCAATCGAACCAAACTATCACATGTCTAAAATATGTTTTTAACTATGTTTTTTTGTTGTGCATGTTGTTCCCACAATGTATGCATATGAAAAATATACCTTTTCTCTTTTTTCTTTAACTATATTTTATTTCAAAATCAAAGCCTTAAATATTATTATCCTCCGTATATGTTTATTAAAAACTATTATATTAAAATGAATGTGACCATCAATATCAGGTGTCAAGGATTCTTATTGTTGATAACTCGTAACAACTTCAATTGATGATCGTGTTCAATCCAAAGAATGGATTTTAAGAAATGTTGCGATGGAAAAAATGTTTTTAGTTTAGTGTTCTGATTTGTGTTTAATGTTTTAAAAATAGTTTTTTTTAAAACAACAATTGAACCTCTGGTTTTTGTTTGTTTGTTTTTGCATCATGGCTATTAACTGTGTTGATTTTAAGTGATAAGTATTATTTTATACCCGATTAAGATTAATTTGATAGTGCTTATTTGATAAATCATACTCGAGATTTGGAAAGCTCTAAAGTATCTCTAATTATAACATTTAATAAATGACAATCGTTGGGGCATAAGAGACATATGAATTAATGATAAAGAGGATAACAAATCTGCTTGAATTAGTACTCTGTTTTCTTATAATAATATTTTCAATTTTCTAATTTATTCTACTTATGAAATGTAATACGTATCTAATTAGTGCGAGATGTATTTTTTATGTCATTTTAACAAAAAAATTGTTAAGTGAAAAGTATGTTCTTTTACTAAGTGTATACCTTTTTAGATATTAATAGTAATTGCAAAAGCGTGGTTTAAACCTTATTCTAATTATCCTTCATTTATTGGTGAATACTAATTCCCCTATCGTTCACCATTTTATCCCGAATTTAAATGCAATCGTAAGCCCAAAACTTGACATTGATTTAAGATAGTTATTTCAAAGCATAGAATCAACTCAGAGATAGTTACTTGAAAATAACGGTCACCATAGTGAGCAGCACCATGACACATAATCCTTGGTTGATGTATTTTAATGCGGTACTTTACAAAATGTATGGGCTTTATGGTAGGGATGATATCGAAGCTCCTGTTGTTTCACGTACAAGAGAAGAACTACAATGAAGGTGGATTGGCCTATAATCAGTTGTTAAGTATCTCGTATTGGGCCTTACCAGCTCAGTAGGGTATTACCAAAGAGTATGTACAGTAAAACGTTGACCATACTATTAACGAGTCCCAGTTTGAATTTATTCAATAAACGGCATTAGAATTCGAATAGGATTATTGTAAGACCATATCATATGAATTTATTGACAAATAAGATAATCAATTTGGTTGACCATGCACTTAGTAATACGATAAAAATTGATTTTGTTTATCATGCAATTAGTACTTTAGTTATTTGAAATATTATTTGCAAAATTTGTAGTTTGTACTTTAGGGAAGTGAATAATTTTCATCAGCGCACGTATTTTTCTCTCTAATGATTGGTTAATCTGGCATTGCTATTTTGTTTACTTGCAAAATATAAACTATTTATACTTTTGAAGCACGAATATATACATCACATGTAAAATTCAAACATTAATATGTCATATGTGATGAGTCCGAATTCAGCATGCTCCCCGGACACGGACAGATCAGTCCAAGGCCTCCAAACCGGACAGACCGGACAGATCACATGAACCGCACAGATCACTTTGAACACTATGACCATAGGACTGTTCGAACTATGACAAAAGTACTAAAAAACCTAAACACTTCTTGACTAAGCTACTTGCTCTCCTACTTAGAGCTCATGGGTCTTTGAACATGACCCGGGTCCATTAAACATGACCCGAAAGCCCATAAGGGCCCAAACATCAGGGTATAAATACCCAACCACCTGCATTAACTATAGGTAATGAAAATTAACTGCTACCAAGCTGCTTAATTATCTCTCTACTCTCTACTTTAAACACTTAACACCCACATACTTCCTTAAAACACCAACTGAAATTACTAGCCTACCCTTAGAAGATTATTATCCACACCAAATTGGCGACCACAATGGGAGGAGAAGGTGCCTGAATCAAGCATTCAAAACCAGCTAAGAAAATCTGTCTGAATGAATCCGGACAATCCAGAGCTACCACCGGCTTTACTCGAAGTGGTGGAAGAGAACGATGAATACACTGTCGAAGAGCATGACAGGCTAAAGTGTGAAATAGAAGCTCTGAGGGCAGAAAAGGCCAATATGGGCATGAAAGAAAAGTCTAAAGCATCGGTTGCTCATCACACCGATAACCCCAGAGAGCATGAGTCTTCAAAAACTCATGTGAGCACCAAAAAGACTCATGCCAGTTCTAAAAAGTCTCACCGGTCCAAGCCTGTGGAGAGTTCTGACTCAAGCTCAGAATCTTCTGATAGCTCTTCGGACGATGAAGGAGTTGAAAAATCTTTATCCTCAACCAGCGATGAGGGTCGAACTAGAAAGAAACAAAGGCAGATCAAAAAGTATTCAAGAAAAAGGGATAGACATGGAAAAATGAAGAAGAATATTGGAAAAGGGTCATCACACAGCCGGAGGCATGTGGACAAGATGCTGATGGATCCCTTTGCCTTCCACGATGAACCAGGTATCTTTGCAACTCCCAATGAGGATACTGTGTTCAGTCGTGGAAGGAATTGGAGGCAATCTCCATTGTCTTCTAAAATTCTGTCCGGAAACCTCCCCAAGAGGTTTGACACCACCAAAATAGAGAAGTACGATGGCAGTACTGATCCGGACAACCATCTGGAGCAATTTAAAAACTTCATGATGAACTTTGATGACGATGACAAACTGCTCTGTAGGGAATTCTCCCAGTCATTCACGGGGAGTGCTCTAAAGTGGTACAACAGCCTGCCTCAGGGTTGTATTAAAGATTTCGATACTTTTTGGGTAGCCTTTCGAAGGCAGTTCGTAGGGAGTAAAGAGCTAAAAGGCAATGGAGACACAATAATCCATTGTGCCCATGAACCAAATGAGTCCTTGAAAGAGTATATAAGCCGTTTTGTGAACACTAATAATGGGTTGGCCGATTGCTTCGAACAGGTAGCAATAGCATCCCTGAGACAGGGTTTGAACCCAGGCAATCTAGCTGATTCAGTGACCAGGAAGAAGGCCATGACATGGGGAGGGTTACTGAATCAGGTTGGAAAACAAATAAACGTCGATGAAACAAAGAAAACCAGGGTGCACAAGCAGGTGAGGTCTACCCCAGTAACACCAAGTCCCAATCAAAATCAGTCCGGGAACAAAGCAAGAGAAACCGGACAAGGGCATGGTAGAGCAAAAGCTCAGTCTCAGCCAGCTGCTCCTGCTCAGAGTCAGCAATCCAGAAACAAAAGAGGGCCATGGGTGCAACCGGAATGGTTCGCGGAGTTAAAAGAAAGTGTGGCCACCATTTTTGATAAAACAAAGGATGAGGTGCATTACCGGAGACCGGCAACACTGCAGTCTCCCAGAGAGCATCGCAACAACTCTTTTTGCCAATATCACAATGATATTGGTCATACCACCGATGACTGCATAGCATTGGAGCAAGAAGTTCAAAACTTGATTGAAAGGGGGAAGCTGGGAGCTTACGTTAAAAGAAGAGGAGGCAACAGGCCTGACAACACTCACCAGGTTGGTCCAAGTAATGCTGCTCCGGAGGGGGCCATGGTTATAGTTGAAAGGTTCGACATGGAATCTGAATACTTGGATCTTGATCCAACTCGAAACAGAGTGGGTGCTATAGAGGAATGTACTAGATCGGTCTCCGAGCTCATTATGTTTTTCGAGTCGCTTACAATTTTCGGAGGGGACACTATGACAGCTCCTACTACTTCTTCGAGGAAGAGGCATGTTCATACTTTAGCCTCCCAGCTAGAAGGAGGCATGACATCCTATCAGTCACCAAACTCATTTCCCTTCATTGTGTTTGATGAAGATGATTTAAGAAACATTGCTGGCCCTCATGAGGATGCTGTTGTTATAGGAGCATCTATAGGGGGCAATGACATAAGACGAATCCTGGTGGATACTGGAAGCTCAGCCAATATCCTGTTCCTAACCACTTACAAGAAAATGAAAAATCCAGTTGTAATTCAGAATTCGGACAGGTCAATCGTGGGCTTCACAGGCAGCTCAGCAGATGTGATCGGAGAGTTCGAAGAAGAGGTGTTATTGGGCAAGGGCCCTTTCAAGAAAATGGTCAGAATACTCTTTATTGTGGTGGATTGTCCCACTTGCTACAATGCTATTCTGGGGAGGTCTTGGCTCTCTAGGATGCATGCAGTGGCTTCAACAGTCCACCAATGCTTGAAGTATGTTGTTCAGGGGCAGGTTGGAGTTGTCCGGAGCAGCCAAAAGATTGCAAGAGAATGTTATGCCACTGCCTTGGCTCCTCGAACGCTGGGGGCAGTCCGTATCAATGAACAATAGCAGTTTGAGGGCCTTTCTAGGGGTGAGGGTGAAATTGATGACCCCAGGGAGACCCCCGGAGTATTGATACCAGTTGAAGAGGTGGAAACACACTGTTTGGAAGATGGGAAGAGTGTCAAGATAGGGTCTAAAATGCCACCTATGTTGAAAAATGAAATGTTGAAGTTTTTAAAGAACCATCAGCACGTTTTTGCTTGGTGCAATGCTGATGTTACTGGAGTCCCATCAGAAGTGATATCACATCAACTATCAGTCCGGAGAGACGTAGCACCAGTAGTTCAAAAAAGAAGAGCTTTTTCCAAAGAAAAAGTTGATGTCATTGTGCAAGAGGTTGACAGGCTCACAAAGATGGGGCATATTAAGGAGTCTCAATACCCTTTGTGGATAGCCAATCCTGTCTTAGTGAAAAAGAAGAATGGCAAGTGGCGCATGTGCATTGATTTCACAGATCTCAATAGAGCTTGCCCAAAAGACTTGTATCCGGTCCCCCGGATTGATTAGTTAGTAGACTCTACTTCTGGGAACAAGCTGCTTTCCTTTATGGATGCTTTCTCCGGATACAATCAGATTCAAGTAGATCCAAAAGATCAAGAGCATACCACATTTGTCACTGATAGATGTCTTCATTGCTACAAAGTAATGTCATTTGGTTTGAAAAATGCTGGGGCGACTTATCAGAGGTTAGTCAACAAGGCATTTGGTGATCAAATTGGAAGAAATATGGAAGTGTACATTGATGACATGATGGTGAAGAGTGTAGATGAGCAGTTGCACTTGTCCGACCTCCAAGAAACTTTTGCCAACTTGGTGAAAGTGAATTTGAAATTAAACCCTGAAAAGTGTGTGTTCGGAGTGCAGTCCGGGAAGTTTCTAGGCTATATCATAAGTGAGCATGGAATCCAGCCCGATCCGGACCAGCTCAATGCTCTATTCCAAATGGAACCTCCTCGAAACATCAAAGAAATACAGCGGTTAACGGGGAGGTTAGCTGCCTTAAACAGGTTTATCTCAAGGTCTTCGGACAGGTGTGCTCCTTTCTTTCAAACTTTGAAGGGTGCAAAGGGATTTGATTGGACCCCGCAGTGTGATGAGGCTTTCAATGAGATCAAGAAACACCTGTCCTCCCCCAAAACTTTGTTCAAGCCAGTCGATGGGGAGACTCTCTTTGTATATTTGGCAGTTTCAAGTTGTGCCATCAGTGCTGTGCTGGTAAGAGAGGTCGATAGTCATCCCCATCCAGTGTACTACATCAGCAAAAGCTTGATAGATGCAGAGAAGCGTTACTTAAAACTTGAAAAATTGGCATTAGCCCTGGTGATAGCTGCAAGGAAGATGAGGCCTTATTTCTAGGCTCATCCTATCATCGTCCGGACCTCTTTTCCCCTAAAGAATGTCCTTCAAAAAGCAGACATTTCGAGCAGAATGACTAAGTGGTCAGTAGAGTTGGGGGACTTTGACATAGACTTTGCTCCCCGAACAACAGTCAAAGCCCAAGCTGTGGCTGATTTTCTGGTCGAATTCCACTCCGACAGGGATTCGGAGCAAGCTACTGATATAAAAGATAAAAAAGTATGGGTCGTCCGAACAGATGGTGGATATAGCACAATGGGATGTGGTGCAGGAGTATGTTTAACTTCCCCGTATGGAGATAAGATGTACCAGGCTATTTGTTTTTGCTTTCAGGGCATCTAATAACGAGTCCGAATACGAAGCAGCTATAGCTGCGTTAAAGTTAGCCCACATTTGTGGGGCCAAGAGGGTCAAGCTGTTAAGTGACTCCCAACTACTTATCCACCATGCCCAAGGCCAATCTGAGGCTAATAAGGAGAAACTTGTGAAGTATTTACTCCTCCTCAAAAATGAAGCGCTTAAGTTTAAAAGTGTTGTCTATGAACACATTCCCCGGGCAGAAAATGAGCTAGCAGACTCACTAGCAACCGTAGCCTATACGGAGTCATATCCATGGATCCATGTGCTTGCAAGCCCCTCCATCCAACTTTGTAAGGGTAAAGAAGAGGAAATTTTTGAAATACAAGTGAAACAACCTCAAGACTGGAGGTTTCCACTTATACAATATCTCTCCGATGGTGTTGTGCCTCCGGATAAGTCACTAGCCAGAACATTGAAACACAAGGCTCGTGGTTTCATCATATTAAGAGAAGTGTTATAGAAGAAATCTTACAGTAAACCTCTCATGCGCTGTTTGGGGGATGAAGAATCACAAATGGTCCTCTCTGAATTGCATGATGGTGAGGGATCAGACCATTGTGGGTTTAGAGCTTTAACAAGAAGAGTTTTACTCTCCGGTTACTATTGGACATCAATCATGAAAGATGCTAAGGAATTGGTGAGGAGGTGTGACCCATGCCAGAGGTACAGGAATGAAATTCATGTACCAGAAATTCCTTTAGAATCAATTTCTGAGCCTATTCCTTTTGCTCGATGGGGATTGGATTTAGTAGGGCCTCTCCCTGTGGCGTCCGGAGGGCGCAAAACTATAATTGTGGCCATAGACTACTTCTCGAAGTGGATAGAAGCAACCCCTCTAGCAGGGACAACATCAAAAGCTGTTATAAAATTCGTTTTGTCCAACATATGTTGCAGATTTGGTGTCCCACAGAAAATAACAACGGACAATGGGCCACAGTTCGACAATAGAGAAATGGAGAGCTTATGTGCCTCAAGGGGTATACAACATTGTTGTTCTTCACCTTTCCACCCACAAGCAAATGGGCAAGTTGAAGTGGCTAATAGAACTATACTGTCCGGCTTAAAGAAGAATTTGGAAGGGGCTGCTGGGAAGTGGCCTAGTTATTTACAAGAGGTCTTGTGGGCCTACCGGACAACACCTGGGGCTGCAACACAAGAATCACCCTTTGCCTTGGTCTATGGGATGGATGCAGTAGCTCCCATAGAAGCAACTCTCCACTCTTTTCGTGTTCACAACTTCTCCGAACATGCTAATGATGTGGCAATCAGAGGTCAACTTGATTTGATAGAAGAAAGACGAGTTAAAGCTCACCTTAGAGTTGCACACTATCAAGGTTTGATGACAAGCAGGTTTGCTTCTAAAGTTAAAAGAAGAGATTTCCAACCTGGGGACAAAGTATTAAGGAAGGTCTTCTTACACATTAAAGAAAAGCTCTTTTCGCTGGCCCCAACTTGGGAGGGTCCGTATATGGTTGTTGAAAGAATTAAGCCTGGAACTTATTGGTTGGAAGACAAAGATGGCAGAGTTCTAACACATCCTTGGAATATTGAGCATCTCCGGATGTACTTGGAATAGCACTTGTGTAAATATTTACTTGTTTGAACATCCATGTAAATATTTGGGGGCATACTCTTTCCTCCCCGGTGGCACGGAGAGGTTTCAATGAGGTGTCCGGGCTGTTAAATAAAATTTGATGCCTTCTTGAAATTTTCTAAGTGTTTTCAAAATTTTGTCCCTTGTCATACTATCCGGACTGAAATAACTAAGGGCTATTTAAACTCTAGCCAGAGAACTTAAACACTCTCACTATGAAACAACTAAAGGCTACTTAAACTCTGGCTATCAAAATTAAAATGAACAATGAAAGAAGATGATGGTCGCACAAAACAGAGACATTCATTGAATGAAATAACTTAAACTTGCATTGGCCTTCCAATGACTTTTAAATAGTCAAGATACAACACAAAAAACCTGTCCGGTCAAGCACCGGACACCATTACAAAAAAGAGTGCCTTGGCCTTCCAAGGACTTTAGCCTGAATAAAAAATAAACAAAGTAAATCATAAGTTAAGGTTGAGCCTTTGAAGATGGCTCACCTTCATACACCTTCTTGCCTTTGAAGTCGCTTTTCCCTTCGTCTACCTTCTTGCCTTTGGGATCGTCTTTATCTTCATCTGGGCTCTCCCCGGTATGCTCTTCATCATCGGATGAGGACGCACTGGAGACTCTATCCTGATCCTCTTCGGCCATTGTATGATATGGAAGGTCATCATCGTCTACATAAAGCCACAAGTCCCCTAGGTTCCTCTTCGGATATTTTTCATGAAAGAGTAGAACCATGTCAGACCTCACCTTCTCAATCAATAGCTCTTCGCTTTTAATCATCTGGTTGGCATAGGCATTAATCTTGGCTTGGATCGTAGCCTCTTGATCCCTTAACAAAGTGGTTTTCTCCTCGGCAGCCTTGGATGTTGCATTCTCAAGAGCAATCTTGTCTGTAGTTAGGTTGGTGATAATCTTGTCCTTTGCCTTGGTCTCTTCTTTTGAGGCAGTAAGGTCTTTCTCCACACCGGACAACTTCTCCCGGAGGTCTCTGATGGTTTCCTCTAGAGTAGTAACTTTTGTGTTGCTTTCCTCCAACTCCTCATTTGCTTCCTTTATCATGTCAGCATTGGCAGTAGCAGTGCGAAGGTCTTCGGACAGCTTTTCCTTCTCAGACTTAAGGTCTTTGATGGTGTCTGCTTGACCCCGAACTTGTCTCTCCAGTGTAAGTACCGGCTGCACATTTCTTAACAAGGAGTGGGCTATAGTGTCCTTTTCACTAGAGACAATGAAAGTCTTACCATTGAAGTTGACGGTGTTAGAGCTGCTTGGAGGAATGTAAGGCCCTGCGAAGTCGTCTCTAGGGAGGTTGAGGAAGTATTCGCCAAGTTCACCAAGACCGGTGATGTCTACTTCATCAATGTTGAGCTCTCCTCCCTCAACTTCATCAGTATGAAAGTCCCTTGGGATCTCTTCAGCATGTGTTGGGTCAGAAGGGTCAGCAAGGAAAGAAGGCTCCGGATCCCGGAGAGCAAGGTCATCTCCCTTTGCAGTCTTTTTCTTCTTGGCTGCCCGGTCTGCCCCTTCACTCCCCTGCTTGCGATTTCTCTTGGAAGCCCTTGGAGGTTTTGGGAGGTCTGCTTCCTGCCTTTCGGTCTCTTGCTCTACTACCTGCAAAAGAGCAGCATCGATTTGGCTCTGAGCCGGCCCCTCCGGGTCTGTTGGAGCATCCTTCTCAGCATCAGCAGGATTAGCATCGCTCACCACCTTCTTGCCTTTCTTCTTGCCCTTCATTTTGCTTGGGGCTTTGGCCCGGCCTGGCAGGAAGAGTGTCCCATCTGCTTCATGGGACCTCTTAAGCACTGTGTCCGGAGAAGGTTGGGTGGTGAGCTCCTCCCAAGTTAAGTCTCTCCACCTGTGGTGTTCCACAGGTGAGACCTTGCCAGATTTCTACTAGTGAAAGCATTGTGGAATCGGTTCCCCCAGTTCTCTGCAGCCCAGGCATTGATTTTGCCACAAGTGACCTGTCCGGCCTTCAAGTAATCACCGAACTCCTTAGGCAGTTCTGTTAAGACAAAAGAAAGATCAATTAATTTAAAACCAACTATAAGAAGGAAAAAGTAGACAAAGATTTAAAATGGGAGACTTACGATCACTCCTCCACCTGCTTCTGAGGAGGCTTGGGTTCTCTCCGGACTTGATTTTCTTTCCGTTTTCCCAAGCGCCACTAACGAACAAAAACTGGCTCCTCCATTTACTCTCAGACTCCAATATATCATCAACAACTTTGAAACTGTCCCCCATATTGAAGTGGTAGAAGGGGAATTGGTGATGTTTGCAAAGATTGGCCACTGCAGTAAATTCTTCCATAGGAAGAGGGATCCCGGACAGCCTTGATGCCATGATGCATGACATCAGAGTATACCAAGCGTTGGGGCTCAGCTGGCTCGGACAGATTTTGATCAGATGAAAATATCTGACAATCTCTGGGTCCAATGGGAATCTGAGTCCCCAATTAAATAGCTCCGTGAAGATGACTATTTCATTCAGCTTGCAATCCATAGAAGTTTCAGGATCTATGAGAATCCTTATCTTCACATTTTTAGGGATCCCCCATTTTATGCGCATTCGACCCAGTTCAGCCGTATGGATGAACGCATACTTGGTCTTGTGTAAGGCCAAGAGGTATTTAAGTTCGACCCTGTGAAAACAAGGCCCTACCTTCCCTTCGAGACACTCCGGCAGCTCCGGATGCCTCAAGCACAGTTTTTCTTTGCCCTTATCTTTTTTGGCAGCAGCAGTGTTACTAGTCTGACCGGATGGCTCAGACTCAAAAGGTACTTCTTCGACAGAGTCCTCCATTCTTTCCTCCATGATCGTAGGAGGAATATCAGTAGCAGTGGCCCGGGGAGAATTCAAACTTGGCTCAGCCTGGCTTCCGGACTGCTGGTTTTCTGTGTTTTCTTGACTTCTAGTCTAAGGCTGGGGCTCTGAGGCAGAAGTCTCTCTTTGAAGTGCTGGGCTGCTAGCCTCCGGACCGGGTAGTCTTTCCCGGGGAGCTCTGATAGGCACTCCAGACCCAGAACTGCTATTTTTTGCCCCCGATTTTGAGGAAGTGTTCTTAGAGGCTTGCCCCTTAACCAGCCGACTCTTTATTCGATCGACTGACTTCTCCGGGGAGTTCTCTATATCTGATCCCATCGCTATGAAGGGTGAGGGTTTTTTGAAGCTAGTGGCAGTTACTCCTGGTTCAACGATGGATTCTGATTCCTGAACAGAGGAACCAGAGATGATGAGGGAAAGGCTAGGTTGGAATAACTTTCTAGGCTTAGTGCCTTTGGAGGAAGAAGATCCTCGATCTGACTCTGCAGCAGAGGTGATTGGTCTGTCAACAGGCGAAGTAGGTAACCCTGCTGCGATTCATCTTTCCTTCTCGACTTTTTGTGCCTTCTCCAACTCAGAGAGGTTGAGCCACCCGCATTTGATTAAAGCAGTCCTTGCTGTCAACATAAACTATCAAGTAAATCTTTGCTTTAGAAAGAGAAAGCTCTAAGGAAATATGCAGAGTAAGTATGAAATAGATAGTAAAACAGTAGAAAGTGAGTCTGAATTTATAGTAAATCTGAAAAAGCAGTTGATTCCTAGGAGAATTCGAAAAATTTGGCAATGATTAAAAGACGGTGCTGATGTCATCATATGTAATTAAAGAGGTTGCTTTTCGAAGAAGGTGGGTTCGAAATTCAAGGTGAAAAAACGGCTAAAGCAACCAGTCAGAGTGTGACACGTGTCCCACGAACTCTGGCAAAAACCGTTTTGAATTCGTGAAGCTTTATCTGTCCGGGTAAACCCATAGACCTATCCGGATTGAAAACTACTTCTAATGTCGGACTGTTTTTCAGGTCTCTGACAAGAATACTTGCTCAAACACCTAAAAAAGGGGCTCCTGATGAGTCCGAATTCAGCATGCTCCCCGGACACGGACAGATCAGTCCAAGGCCTCCAAACCGGACAGACCGGACAGATCAAATGAACCGGACAGATCACTTTGAACACTATGACCATAGGACTGTTCGAACTATGACAAAAGTACTAAAAAACCTAAACACTTCTTGACTAAGCTACTTGCTCTCCTACTTAGAGCTCATGGGTCTTTGAACATGACCCGGGTCCATTAAACATGACCCGAAAGCCCATAAGGGCCCAAACATCAGGGTATAAATACCCAACCACCTGCATTAACTATAGGTAATGAAAATTAACTGCTACCAAGCTGCTTAATTATCTCTCTACTCTCTACTTTAAACACTTAACACCCACATACTTCCTTAAAACACCAACTGAAATTACTAGCCTACCCTTAGGCGATTATTATCCACACCAATATGAAATAAGAATTACTTGTACATCAATACGCAATATTACATTTATCCATTGTAAAATTACAAGTACTCGCAAATAATTGTAAAATACGAAATTTGTATGTTATTTCAAAAATAAGTTTGCTTGCCAAATATTCTCTACAAAAGTACTTAGGAAATATCTTTAAACGATTATTAATTTTTCTTATTCATTCAAGTTTTTTTGTTGAGGTTAATTTTTATACTTCCATCGGATTTGAACCCTAAAATAACCATTACATCATTGGATGTGAGTGTAATATCTAATCCGCCAAAATTCAAAGCTTCTTTGTTGGGATCATAACTTTTGATTATTTCGGTTATTAGTTCTCGAGTTGTCCCTTCAACCTCGACATGATGATCAACATACAAACAATAATATATAACATCGGGTAAGAGAAATAACGATATAATTTTGCAGTATTTATATGCTCTCTTGTTATCCCTACTATATTCATGATTTACATTACAAAGACAAATATGCTTCTGAATTTTATTGAACCATTGGATATTGTTATATATTTATATTACCGAATTAAATTTATTAATATTTTATATAACCTAGTTTATTTATACAAACAGTTTTTGTGGTATGCATACCAAGTATTCGCACTAACTAGTTGACAACATTTAGTTAACACATTATTCAAATACTACAAACACTTATAAATAACAATTTTGTGGACTAAAACTAGTAGAGCATATTTTAAAATCGAATGATGGAACATAACTAAACAAACATTAACACTAATACATGAGCATAAACGATTTATTTCAACAAATATTACGTACTTAAGGTGCAAAAGGGTATGTTAGCAAACATGTACCGAAGTGAAACAAAGTAGAAAACTTCGTGATAGAATAAAACTTAAATTTGAAAAATAGTAACACGAGTGCACAAGGAAAACCAAGATACTACATTCAATCTTATGTAATAATAGTTAAAAATTAACCTATTTGTTGGGAATATGGCGGGTCCGGTCCGTATATTCCGCCTCCGTATATAAGTAAGAACACAACCGATCTCAACACTAGTATGATATTATCCGCTTTGGCACTCAAAGGCCCTCACGGCTTTGCATTTGGTCCACTACCAAAAGGCCTCATACTAGTTGAGATATGTTCTTACTTATATACCACTGATCCTTCCCATGTTTAACCGATGTGGGATGTGAGACTTTGGTCGCCACCCTAACAAATCCTCATCTCGAACAAAGTACCACTTAGCCTCCTCTCAATTGACTTTCATCCGCTCACTCTAATCAGATGTTGCTCCATCTGAGCAATAGAGCTTTTTACAGTGTATCTATCTATTCACTCGACCATCCTGCGCTTGTTCCTTAGCTCCACTATCCTATCCACAACAATCAAGTACCACCGCTTGATGAGTCATGGATGCTCTAGCTCCACTATCCACTCCAATCAAGTACCACCACTTAATGAGTCATGAACGCTTTAGCTCCACTATCTACTCCAATCAAGTACTACCGCTTGATGAGTCATGGACGCTCTAAACTAGGATGTATATAGTAGATCATTCACATTGAGCATGACTACTGGTTTATCATGTTCGACCTCCGAGAATATTACCACCATCGCGTTCCGTCTGGTCCTGACGCTCTGACACCACGTACCTTCGAGAATATTACCACCATCGCGTTCCGTCTGGTCCTGACGCTCTGATACCACGTGTTGGGAATATGGGGGTCCAGTCCGCATATTCCGCCTCCGTATATAAGTAAGAACACAACCAATCTCAATACTAGTATGATATTGTCCACTTTGGCACCCGAAGGCCTTGGGAATATGGGGGTCCGGTCCGCATATTCCGCCTCCGTATATAAGTAAGAACACAACCGATCTCAACACTAGTATGATATTGTCCGCTTTGGCACCCGAAGGCCCTCACGGATTTGCATTTGGTCCACTACCAAAAGGCCTCATACTAGTTGAGATATGTTCTTACTCATATACCACTGATCCTTCCCATGTTTAACCGATGTGGGATGTGGGACTTTGGTCGCCACCCTAATACTATTTGACAAAACCATCAAGAATACATAATCCTATACACACTACTTAGGGTTTAAAACTACAAATTTCTTATACAAGATGAACAACAACAAATATGTTGTAATTTATGAGCTTGATGGAAATAAGGAAATAAATGCTTTAATGGAAATAGTGGTGGTTTTTTAGGAGAGAGAGATAGAGAGAGAGAGAGAGAGAGAGAGAGAGAGAGAGAGAGAGAGAGAGAGAGAGAGAGAGAGAGAGAGAGAGAGAGAGAGAGAGAGAGAGAGAGAGAGAGAGAGAGAGAGAAAGAGAGAGTATGTAAGGATAAAGAAAAAAGATGTGAACTATTATGTTATGTATTTAAACTATGGGGGTATTTAGAAAAAATTATGCTCATTGTTACTCTCAATTGTATGTAATATATTGTAAAATATGGATGTAAGTCTTCAATAAAAAATTAAAAAAATAAGTCTCTATTGCAAATTACGGATGCAAATCTCTATTCCGAAATATATCTTGTTGCGAAATGTAAACAATTTATGATTGTTAGTTGCAAAATACTATGATAGTTCATTGTAAAATATTAAAAAAACTTTCAGTGCAAAGTATTAAAAAAAGGTTAAGTGTGAAATATTAGCCCTAACATGACACCGAAATAACATATTGGCCCTAACAAAACCAACGGAGTGGTGGTTGAAATAACATAAAATAATTTGAGATTGCATTAGTAATGCACTTAGTTTTATTTGTCACTTCTGAGGTGAAATAATAAGAAAGGCTTCATATATATATATATATATGATGTCTTTTCCGTTTTGCATCATACTTTATATAATTTATATACGGGTTCACACGCATATTACAATAGATTTGGCAAGCATTATCATAGATTTTTGTATATATGACCTAGGTTAAAAAGCGGTTAGAACAAGCATATAATGTCAACTCATATAAATTTTACTATCATGACACCAAAACAACATATTGGTCTTAACAATATTAACAAATTGCTGGTTGGAATGAAAAAATAAAATTCGACATTGCATTGGCACCTAGTTAGTTCTATTTGTCATTTGCAAGGCAAAACAAGTAAGAAATATTTCACATATACGATATCTTCTATGTTTTGCACCACGTTAATGCATTGAATTTTGCAAGCAATATCGTAGTTTTTCTATTCCTGGTCTAGGATAGAAAACAACAATAACAAACATTTAAAGTCAAGAATTCACATAAATATTGCTATTATAACACCAAAACAGCATATAAGACTTAATAAAATAAATGATTTTGTGGTTGGAATAGCTTAAATAATTTATTATAATGAAGACGATATTGTTATTTTTATTCTTCGTCCATATGATGAAGCGATATATATAATTCGCCTATATAAAAACATAAATATAATATTATGCGTAAAATCTATGTAAAGTCTTTATAGAATTCACCATTACACTAACAAATTTCTTGGGTTATATGTCAAAGTAATGGTGCATTACCGTTGGAATTTCGTCGACTTTTGGAAAAAATATGTACAAACTTTTATAAATGTACTATGAAACAAATTATTTATAGTTATGCTTACTAGTGTAAGGAAGCATAATTTTTTTTTCAAACGAAAATAATATAGTTAGCGAAATAAGTTTCACAACCGTATTGATACCATTTTTTGCAACCATACTTTATAATGTATATATGCTTTATAAAATATCATTTGAAACCTAGTATTATACGTTGCGCAATATAATTACATTATGTGTTGCAACATGTTTATTATATGTTTTACAATGCAATAATAATGAATATCATATTCTTCCCTAGTTATCTAAATTTACATATCTAAAAAAATGATAACAAAAATACTTGGAAGTAAGTGTACCTCTTCCACAACCGTTTCCAATGGTGTTTCCGTAGAACCTACGGTATGAATAGATGTTTCCTTTTTGTTTCAACCATATATTCGAGTTTTAGAATAAATGTGAAAAAACTTTAAAATGAGTAACAATTGTTTTTTGTGTAAGCTTTTGAATTGATGAGCTAAATGGTTTCTATATTTAGTAAGAATAAGTTTTAAAGTTGTTTGAGTTTTAGGTTTTATTAAGTTTATGTGTAATGTAATTATGTTTAGTAAAAACAGCGGTAGTGGTTGTAGATAAATATATGGACAAATGTTTTCTAGGTTTTTCTTTTAATGAAAATTTTGTAAATAATGAAAAATATGGTTCGACAATACAAATAGTTAAAAAAATATTTTATAGCCATATTTATTTTACCTTTGAGTGGTTATGGATAAAACCTTTTAAAATTGAATTATATTCTAATTTAATTTTTATTTTTATATTTATAAAAATATTATAATAAGCCTAAGCACTTGGTAATATCTCATAATTGTTGATTTATCACATAAAATTGTTAAAAAATTGTTGAACATTAAAAAAATCAAATTTACCATTCAGCTTGAGAGTTAATTTAAAAAATATCATTACCCAAAACACTAAATTTCTCTTTCTCTTTCGTTTTTATCTTACCATCCAAATATATAAGCATTTGATTATTTTCAGATGGAAACGTATAAACTTTGATAAAAATAGTTCTTTTACGATAAATCACAGCATCACTTCATAATTTTTAACCGATCTAATATTTTGGACTATAAAAGAAATATAAATTTGTTGATATAATAAATTGTGCCTCATTTCATACTTAATCCATCGCGTGGGCTTTGCGATATCTCAATGAATTTCATCGTTAAGCATGTGCAGTGGATGCGATAGATTTTTTTTATGGCTTATACAAAAAATGTTAGGAATTGAATAACATTGTATTTTAGATCCAGAAACAACGTTAGGAATTGAAGTAGTCTTTTGCTTTCATATATCACTTCATTATTACAAAATCCTACACATGAAACTAATTACTCAAACTAAAAACCAATAGGAATCCAACTTTAATATATAAACACATGCATGAGTAAGAAAAAGTAAGAGAAATATAAAAAAGACCTCGTAAATCCCAAGGCTCGTGTTTGTAAATCTCAACCTGAGGGATAACCTCAACATTTTTTTATCCATGTTAACCGAAAAACAAAAAAATTGAAAAATAATTATATATTTTTATAATTGAAATTCTAAATATTAACATTTATTATATCGATTTTTAAATTTTCTGGATTTGCTGTTAGAAGTTTTGGTGTTTCTTCAATGGAAATTTAGAGTTTATTGGAGAAGAAACGAGGGTTGATGAAAGGTGAAATATGAGTGGGTATTTTTAGATTTGGGTAGTTTAATTAGATTCTGTTGGTTACTAAATGAGTCTCGTTAACAATGGGTTGAACGAGGTTTATCTTAGATATAAAGATAAATAATATAGGGTAAAAGTGAAAAGTAAAAATTGAAGTTGGTGTGGAAGTTTAAGAGGCAAAAATAGATATAAAAAAGGTTGGAATAAAAAAATTTGATTTGTTGTATTTTTTTTAAATCGTGGGGACTTGTTTATTACACAAATATGGAAGTTTAAGGGACAAATTTAAATATGATATTGAGAGTTTGAGTTAGGCATGATTTTAACTAACATTTTATAAACTTGATTTTGAAAATGTGATTTAACCGTGATTTTACAATTTTGATTTAAACCTTAGTTGAGTGTGATTTGGATGGTTTAAGTATGATTTCACAAATCTAATCTTACAAATCTTATTTTACAAATCTTATTTTACAAATCTTATTGAAGACTACGTGGAGACTATGGGGAGATATTGATTTTGCAAGTAATTAAACTCATGTCTCCAAAGTTTTAGTTTATATTTCACAAATTTTTATTGTACAAGTAGATTAAATTTATCTCACAAATAAAATAAAATTATGTTCCACGGGTTATTTTTGCAAGTAAATTAAATATGTATTATGCTCGAATTATATGTTTAAAAATATTAATTTTACAATATTAAATTATTAAAGTATGCAATAAAATAATTTGGGTATAACAAGTATACTATATTTTAAAAATATTACGTATAGTGGCGGATTTAAGGGGTGGCCATGTATGCCATGGACCACCCCAAAATCTAAAAACAAAAGGTTTGGTATAGTGGTAGGAGTGTTCAGTTTCATACTTTAAGGTCAAGGTTCAAAAGTTGGACGACCCCAAAATATTTAATTGGCACAATATAAATTATAATTCTGGATCCGCCCAAAATAATATTTTATTAATTAAATTATAAAGGTACAAAATTTATCTCAAATAACAAAGGAAGATTATAACTTATTTATAAAAAAAATACTTTTATTCTTAAGTAGATAGTTACGAGTATCACTGACTCATTCTTCCCTTTTTATTTTGCATGACTAAATAGTCCTTAGCGAGCCAAATGGGTCTTGGCCCTTTGTAAGCTCAACTAATTTTCTTTTCTCTTTTTGTAAATCCAGCCTAATGAATGCAAGTTTTTTTTAGCTTAACAAGTTCCAATCTTATGATGAATCAAATGATTTATAACCTTATCAATAGTTTTTATAGTATTTGTAACAAAATCAAAGGAGAGTAAATTTCTAAAATTATTTATCGCGGGACACTTTTATTTCAAATTATAAGCTTTTGTTGAAGTTTTTTCTTTTGTAACCGAATATCATTTCCTAAAGTATTTCAAATCGTAGACATCTATAGATTATTCTGTGCTGATCATATTCATGGATCATTAAAAACCTTTGTTGGGCCATTTTTTTTA
This sequence comes from Limnanthes douglasii subsp. nivea, assembly GCA_036936605.1. Taxonomy (NCBI): domain Eukaryota; kingdom Viridiplantae; phylum Streptophyta; class Magnoliopsida; order Brassicales; family Limnanthaceae; genus Limnanthes; species Limnanthes douglasii. The sequence goes on from JAUPFV010000001.1 coordinate 35,469,428, forward strand.
AGAAAAGTATTATTTTGCCCTAGGAAAAAGACTACAACTTGATCGTTCTAGAAATATTTTAGAGAGGATTTGTGAGTAAAACAATTTTTGGAGAACCAATATAGATAATAAGAGATATTTTAGAGAGATAAATTCCACAATCTAGAGAGAGAAAGTCATAAGCAATAATTCTCTAATTATTTCTCAACCATAGTATATTTGTTCGGTCCCACGTGACTAAATAAAGTACTAATTCTCGACCCTTCCTTAAGTTTATTATTCATTTCAAAATAGTCATTTCATATTACATAGTTGTCAACTATCTCTAAGAAGTTTTCTTTATGCTAATTTACACCCTTAATTTATCAATGTCTTCTAGTTGCATAATTCTTCAAGTAGCCCCCTAGTCCTTGTGAAGATGTTCGAACAAAGACTGTCATCTCGCTAATTTTTATCATCATCGAATTACTTAACACTTTCATTATCTTCAATCTTTAATGTATAAAATTCGCCATCAAATTTCGTTAATTGCTTTTCTTGGGCAAAGAATTCTTCTTCAAAATTTGATCAATCTTAATTGGCAGAGCATCTTATTCAAGGAATTCTTCCTCAAATTAATCCTCCTAAGCAAAGAGTTCAATTTTGATCAAGGATGACGTCCTCGAGTTTTGGTCAGTCTTCATCGAATGTTTTGAGGATTTTAAATTGAAGAAACCCCGTCGGATTTTATTTACTTCTAGGCGCTCGTACCAATCATTTCTCCCAAAATATTCTTTACTAGTGACGTCACAATTCTTTAACACCACCAATGAAAACGTTCCCTCCTCTGTCACGCGTCGATTAGCATGCTCTTTACGTGTATTCTATTCTGAAAAACATTAGCCTATGAGCGGCGCACTCCTTCCCTAGGCACCTATTTCCCCTACTTTGGACACTTTACCGGTAGGAAAATAGACCTCCTCGCCTTTGGGCTTTAAGTTTTGATAAAACTCATTGTTCTCCTATAAATACTCATGACTTCTTATCGATCTCATTCCAAAGTTTCTATAGAGATAAAGTTTCTGAAAAGAATTTTTTAGAGAGAGAAATTTAGTTTATGCCAAGAATTTTCCTATCTTAGATTGGTTATCTATTAGCCAAAAGGCCGAGGAGAGACGAGCCGCTGGATTGTACATTGATCCGGAGCCTCAACCACATGTTATTATATATTACGACATTTGACCTCAACCCAAGGGTTCTTTTACTACAATCATCCCCTCAGATATCTCTTCTTAGCCCCTCAATCATGCTTGCTTAGTAACCGACAAGGGTGACTACAAAGTGATGGGTAAAGATAAACGCTCCAAAGGTTCTTCTTCGAAAAGACAACGTCATCATAAATCCGGAAAAAAAAACAAGCATTCCAGAGAGAGTAAATGTTCCAAAGGTTCTTCTTCGGAAATATATTCCACTCCATCTTCTATACCTCGTGGGACTCCTCAACCAACACCCGAAGCACCCCTTCGAAAATTAACACAAAACTGATGTAGCTTCTATGAAAAAATGGTCCTTCAAACCTATCCAAGAGTCAGAGTCGAACGTTTTTTCTACTGAACATCACGTTGCTAAATCCAACAATATTGATGTTGAGGAAGATTTGGCTTTAGCCTTTGGGAAGAAGAGCAAACATTTAATGCCAAAACTGATGATATTATCACCGAGGGAGCGTTAGTACACATTATCGATTGGCATGGGTATCGAAAAGGAAATTTGAAAAATAAACTCTCGTCGATCTAACAATCGTTAGGAGACTCGATTGGCATGGGTATCGAAAAAAGACCGTAGCAAAAATCTCTCGCTCAGTAAAGGTAAAAATAAGTTTTTCAGATTAAAAAAATCACTCAAAAACCTTTCACTCAGCAAATGTGAAAATAAGTTTTTAAATTAACCAAAGATCGTTCAAAAATCTCTCCTCTAACAAATGTGAAAATATGTTTTCCAAATGAAATGAAACTCATTCGGACCCTCTCACCTAACAAAAAAGAAAAAAAAATTTAACTCTAATTATTAATACTTTTAAACATATAAAAAAAATATTTTATACATTTATTAAATTTTATACTTAAAATAATTAAATATATTTGTTCCTAGTAAAAGAATTATCTGTCTATGTATCATTGTTGTCCCATCAAGTACCAAGCCATACAAATGCACGATGGTGTGGACCATGACACCTAACTCTCTGACCATTGCTGTTCTAAAAACCAAGCTTCATTTCTAAATTGATCATTTGAGATGAAATACTAGTAATTTCCCAATTTAATTACTTTTACAAATTAGGTTAAGTGTGAATGACGCTAAGTCGCAATTGAAAATCGAAACATCAAACGGTCCATGATGGACGGTATCAAGGGCCACCCCATATTGGTCCACCCTTCCAGAAAATCGTATTCATCTTCTAACAACTTTTGTTGAATAAAATTAATGTCGAAATTAATTTCATCTATTACAGTGTCATAAATTCATAATGGTGACAAAATTGTTTGATTAAAATATTAAATTAATTTTATATGAAATAAGGTTATTAATTTCGCAATATACCATTTTGCTTTAAAACGTCTTAAAAATTTAAACAAGCCATATTAATTATAATAAAATATTAGATATATTTTTTCAAACGATAACCGAGTTGGAGAATAAGTTATGTACATGATCATGTGTTTTTACAAACATTTTTTTGTTTGAGCTTGTCATCTTATATGGTATATTTTCTGGCGTTTGTTCGTCGGCTATTGCGTCAAACTGATAGTTTACTATGTGCGTACCCATTGAATAGCAGTTATGAATTCCTTCTAAAAATATAAAATATATTTTACTATAGCTTTATTAGTATTAATATTAACCTTTTCAATAGATGAAAATTTATATAATTAATTTAAATTTAAATATAAGATAACATTTTTTTTATAAAATAGCACATGCAAGTAGATTATATTAAAATTATATTCATATTTATTTTTAAATATAAATTTTGACCTTTTCTTTTCCTCCTAAGAACACCAATAGATCTCTTTACTTTTTATAAAGATTGGATTGATGAATAAGTCTTAAGGAAAGTAAGTTAACCCGCCAATATATTTGGTAAACTATTTAAGGCCCTACAATATTTGACTTTCTCACAAGACGTATCAATCTATCTTTTTATAGTTTATATTACATTTTCAATTAAGTGCATGATTTATTGCAAATTGCAATTGTGCATTACATGAATCGCGTCCACTAGCTTATTATTGTATGTTTATAAATTTTAAATTTTTATTGATTTTTATTTTATTTTAAATCACTCATAATTTTTTTTATTAGTTCTTATAAAAAATAAAATGAAAACAATTTTTACAAAATATACTAAGCATATTTGCAAGAGCCAAAAAGTAGTGGAATATATAGATTAATTTATTAGAATAAGATAAAAAACAAAAAACAAAAAACAAAAAACCTAGTCAGAAAGAAAACCATCGAAATCGAAGAGATTATGCGGAAAAAAAACAGCATACGAACAAGTGAGGGTGATTGTTGGAACTACAATAATATGTTAGAACCAAACCCCTACATATTATACGATATCTCAGAGGTAGGGTTCAAAGCAGGCGCACCATATTTGGCAAGAGTTGGAGGAAGACCAATTGGAAGTCTCTTGATACCAAGAGATCCATTTGGTGTAATGATTAAAGTAGAATTCAAGCTTTGAGCTTACGAAAATCGAGATGCCTTTAAAAGAAGTTACAGTCATAGAGGATATGATTGATAGTTTTGGAATCAGAGGTGCATAATACGCAAGTCAGGGTATTAAATCCTTATTTCAGAAGTTTATCGCGGGTGGTCAACTTGCCCTGAATAGCAAGCCATAGAATGAATGAATGACGATGAATATTATATTTATATCATACTAACCATAGTCATCTGATATATGAAATGGGCAAACGGGTGACATTGTAGGTGTATTTGATTGTAAATTCGGTGACTCCCTTCTCGACGACCCAGTAGTAACCATCATTGAAGAGGAAGCTGTGTAGTGGAAGATAAAGGATAAAATTATGGGTTTTTTGAAGATTGTTGTATTTTTTATAATTTGTTGATCTGATGTAGTCGACCAATTCCAGAGACCATCAGTGATGTGTTTGAAACTTAAAGTTTTTCCCCAGTCTTGAGTCGTAGATGATGTTATACCCGTGATTGGTAACAATAAAGGAAGAGAGTAGTCAAGAGTCGAACTAGAATTAGGCATTTTCTTTGTTTCCGATCATCACCGTAAATAACTTTCTAGCCAAAAGTCTAAGAGATAAAATTTTCTCCAAGTTCAAAAGGTGGAGGGACCAAGATAAACATTCGTAAAGAGTTATTACTGACTATGGACCATGAGATAATAAAGACGACTACTCCATTCTAGATTTTTAGGTTAAGAATCACACTGGTAACAACAATGGTTGAATTCGTCAATGACCAGCGACCAGGAATCTGAGGAGCCCATACGTTCCTCAAGTTTTCTTATAGCATTGAAATTCTCAAGGGTAACCCAAGAGATACTCTAGTCTTGAGTGGAAATGGACTCAAGATCATTCCAAATGAGAATACGATAAATACGATTATTGAAAGCATAAATAGTAGTGAAGCAAAAAAAGATCGGAGAATGGTCATAATTTTCTTTACAGTGGATGTATTGGAGAAAGGAGGATAAAGTAAACATTTTGATAACAATGGGTTTCCATTAACGTACGAAAATTCCAATAAACAATAAACATAAGAAGACATACATGGAAAGGGTCACATAATGCTCATACCGGAGGATAAAACCAAAAAATCATTTGCGACCTCACCGGGGGGCGAGTCCTGCTAGGAGGAGCTGGCTGAATTGTAATAGCTATTGAACTTGGAGAAAAGAAAACTTATAAATTTGAAACTACCAGACTTTAATAATCACTATCAATACAACCATCACTATAATGGATTCTCCAGTTGATCTCCAATTCAGTCACCAAGCCTATCTAAAATACCAAATAATCAAACCTTTTTTCCCACCTCTGATAATGTTGTGAATCTACAAGTGTCAAAAGGTAAGCATTTTCAGAACCTAATTAATTATTTTTAAAGTTATAACACATAGTCTACTTTAAGGTTTGAATCATATTAACTATCATATTTGTACAAGAAAAAGTAAAAATTAGACTATATATAATATGATCAAAATTTATGCATACATGTTTAATCATACGTGTTATTGTTTTTTTGAATGAGCTTTATTTTCTAATTTTCATTGTCTAAGCAATATAATAATAATAATAATAATTGGTGAGGATAATTTGTGATTAAAGGGTATTTTAGGAAGTTTGCGAGTTGAATCTTATTTTTTAGGTAGTGAGTAATGAGATAAAAGAGGTGTGTGCTTGTATTTAATGGTTTCTAGAAAAAGTCCAACCTATTAAATGAAGTTGGTTGGGGTTTTTATACTATTTATTTGACTCATGGACCTTATGGATTGGATCCTGGATCCGGTTCAGTGTTAGCACACAGTTGAGTTATATATCGTTTGTTGAGATTATTTTTAGTTTGCGTTTTATCAGATTTACCTAAATTGCCCCTCCGGTTTTCATAGGATTGTTCTTCTAAAAAGTTATGATCCTATCAGTAGCCCCTTTAGGTCTTTCAAATAATGTTTTGGAAGAGCTAGCTTATTTATTGACAAAACATGGATCGGATCCGAAGGGTTTGTTTTTGTAAATGAAAAAGTAACGGTTAGAAAACTAAAAGTTGACACGTGTCACGTTTCGATTGAACCTCTCAGCCATTTTTCTTTTTTTAGGAGTTGTACCTATTTTTAAAAAATGATTAGGGTAGGTTTAATAGCCCATAACCATTGTTCAAACCGCTTCATCTTCCCCATAAGAAACACTTAAGTGGTTTTAACTCTATTTAAACTTGTTTTACTGTTTAGTTTTTCATAACCAGAAATCTTTTCAAGGGAGAGCAAGCTTGAGATTTTGATTTCCCTTTGTCTTTGAGAGATTATATGTTAACTGCTAGAACAACTTTGATTAAAGGAGGTTGGTTGAATTTATCAGACCTAGAGATAGCAAGAAAAGAAGTAAGAAACGAGGCAAGAGTCGCAGCCGGACTTCCCGGTATCGCGAAAACCCTCTTTTATTCCTACCATGTCTACCCTAGAATCTAAACCCTCGGTTCAAGTGTCTTTAGATTCTTCTCCTAAGAGAAAAACTGTTTCTAGTGTTAGTAAACCATCATCTTTCATAGCCATGGGATCAGACACAGAACAAATCACACCTGAAGAGTTACTCGACTCTTTAAATCTAAAAGCAACCCCTCCTCATAAAAAAATATCAGTTTGGATGCCTTAAAGCTACTGCCCAATCCCCAATTAGTCCGGACAACATGTCCATTCTTGATGAGGCCACACAAGTCAAAAAAGAGGTCACTCGTGCTAAGAAAACAGATAAACAATCAGCTATTATGGAGGAAACCATGGATGACAGTGGGGGAAACGTCAGGACAGACTGCGAATCCCACACCAGTTCGGTCCAAAAGAGAAAAGGCAGGGATGCCTAACACTGAAACACTCCCAGAGTGTTTAGAAGGGAGAGTTAGGCCAAATCTTCGCAAGGTGAACGCAACATATTTGTTGGCCTTTCAAAAATCAATTATGTGTACACACATAATGCTAAACTAGACCTGATACAGGTAAGATGGGGCTTTCCTAAGTCAATCAAAGTTAGGATTCTAGTCCCTCTTGAGACTATTCTAGACTGCAAAGTCAATGAACTGGTGGTATACAACAAGGTACTAAACTGGGACTTCGTTTCCCCTTTGACCCAGACGAAGTTCGATACTTCCAGTTGATTAAGCTTTGCCTTAGTCAGCTGAGTTTGAATGTGTGGTACACTCTTTTAGCCAGCATCATTGCTTCTCAACTATCTAAAATTCCATTGCTTATGGAGAAATTTTTTGTTGTTGTTGTTGGTTTATGCAGGAACCACCAGATTCCCTTCTATCACTACAACATGGGGACTGATTACAAGGTGGTGAATGACCTTCTAGAGACTGAGAAACCATGGAGGACCCAATTCTTGTTCATTAGTAGAGCTTGGGAGAACAACAAAAAGATCAACTACCAAAAAAATCTGAGTCTACTGATTTGGTATTGGAGTAGCTCAGGTAACATTTCTTTTATTCTTTTAGTTACATTTATCTTTCTAACACCTAAACCAAACTGACTATTGTTTCATCTTGTAGTGCTTTCAAAGATGTTTACTGAGAACTTAGAGGCTGGAAAGGCTACCCTTGCCAAATTGAACCAATGGGCATCAGAAATATGGGGGCTTGGTTTCCACAACTGTTTCACTCCGGGAAACATGTTGAGATCCCATCTTTGGAACTCCACTGGAAGCAGAGAGTTGACCTGGGAATAGCTGACTACTCCTCCTCAATCAAATGTGATATTGAGGAGGACAGAGGCAAAAGATGGCAAGCTATACTTATCAGCTCAGAGTAAAGCTCATAGTCATCTGGACAAAATGAAGAAGACAAAGAACCCAAAGCGGTTAGTTTGGAGAATCCTGAAGGGATAAATTCTGACTTTGGAAACGACCCACCTCCCCAGAACCCGAAGCGGTCAGTTTGGAGAATCCTGAAGGGATAAATTCTGTTTTATTAGAGGTTGTGGCTGCAATAGGTAGAGAAGCTGGGGAAGCAGATCAATCTCTTCAGTTCAAGAAGAGGGGCCCATAAAAGGCCAAAAAAGGGTGAGAGCAAAGAAGAAAACCAGAGCAACCTGGGGTCAGAGGTTTTTTTCGACCTTTGGTTGATAATCCTACACTGCCACAGGATGCCCTCCACAAGTAAAGGCACCTGCTGATCCTCCTTCACCGAGGCTTCCTACAATTATCTAGCCATCTATCGAGAGGGATGTTACTTTTGATGAGTTTCGCAAGTTTAACTTCAGTGACCTGGAAAAGGATGACTTCGGATCCTTCCATCAGTATACTATTCCCAACACTGTTATTAGTAATAACGAATCTTTCGAGGTTTCAGCCGAACAAAACACCTTAGGCCATGCGGTTTTGGGATTTATTAGGCCAATAGTGAACTTGGAGAGTCTAGTTAGGAAACAAACTTCAAGAATTGACACTCTTACCACCTCAAATCATAATTTGAATGTCGATCTCACCACTGCTTTGAACAATATTGCGGCTTTAAACAAAGAGAAAGGGGATTTGGCAACCAAACTTTGCCAGCCTAAGAGTGCTGAAAAGGAGATTCAAACCAAATAATCCACCTTGGAAACAAATTCTTCCAACGAAACCAAATCCTTGAAGGAGCAACACACCACCAACACCAATACAATTACCACCTTAACCGAAGAGAAAGGAAAGCTAGAAAAAGCTCTCTCTAGAAACTAGGAAGAAAAAAATATCTAAAGGATAGCAAGGCTCAAGAGCTAGCTGCATCCATAGAGAAATATGCTGCTAGGGTGTGGATTCTCTGGAAAAAAGAGACGAAGGGGTCAAATCGGACATAGTTTTTCTATTCCATGAAACTTTTCCAAAGATGACCCTTGGTCCTTTATGGAAATATGTACAATACGAGGATATTCTTTTCCATACCATGGTGGATGGTGATAAGCATGGTTATTCGAGTGGAGAAGATTCTGATGAAGGAACCTGGTGAAAGTTCAAACGTTGAACTCAAGAATCCCAAGAAAGGTGAAGGTGATGAAGAAACTGAAGGGAAAAAGCCCTAAGGTTATAATGTTATTTTGTGTTTCAGAACTAAATTCCTTGGACGACAAAGGCATTTTGTTATGTTTTTGAATTATTGTTTTGGGAACTAAAGTCCTTGGATGGCTAAGGCATTTTCTGGATTGCGGGTCGGACTTCTTCCGATTAAGTTAAATATCAAATATTTCTTTTGTACGAACTTCATTGTCTTCTTATAGCCAATATTTGTAAGTGGCTTTAATATTTCAGACTTGTTTGATAAATGTTTAATAAGTGTTGAATGACTCCAATCACGAGTGTTTAATAAATGTGATCAAGTGTTTAGTAAATTCGGTCAGCTCAAAGTACTTCATTTGAGAGTCAGGGTGTTTAATAAGTATTTAATTTATCTGATCTCCTCATACTACTCACAAGAATTTTAAAGAAGGTATAAGATATTATTGAAAAACTCGGACACCTCATTAAATCCTCATCTCGCCACCAGGGTAGCAAAGAATATGTCCCCCTAATATTTATACTGAGATATAAGAATGTAAATATTTACAATAGAGTCTGAATATAACCTGAGATGTTCAATGTTTCATGAGTGCTTCAATACTTTGCTCTCTTTGTTTTGAAGTTTATATGTCCTTGGCTTGACTTTTTCACATATCACATAGGGACCCTCCCAGTTCGGAGCCAGCTTTCGAAACTTCTTTTCTTTAGTATGCAAAAAGACCATTCTTAAGAATCTGTCTCCTAATTGAAAATCTCTTCTTTTAACCTTGGATGCAAATCTGCTTCTCATTAAACCTTGATAATGTGTTGTTCTTAAATATGCTTTGACTTTTTTCTCTTCAATCAAATCCAACTGATTCATAACTTCCATATCATTTGCATGTTCTGAATAGTTTTGGACCCTAAAAGATGGTAAAGTAGCTTCTATGGGCGTGATTGCATCCATTCCATAAACGAGGGCAAAAGAGGATTCTTGTGTAGCAGTCCGGGGAGTAGTTCGGTAAGCTTACAATACCTCTTGCAAATAACTTGGTCATTTTCCTGCAGCACCCTCCAGATTATTTTTTAATCCCGACAAGATCACTCAGTTAGCAACTTCAACTTGCCTATTATCCTGAGGGTGGAAAGAAGAAGAAAAACAGTGTTTAATGCCTCTGGAAGTGCAAAATATCTCCATGTCTTTATCATTAAATTGTGGCCCATTATCTGTAGTGATCTTCCCAGGAACTTCAGACCTGCAACATATGTTGGATAGAATGAATTCTATAACCGCCTTAGAAGTGGTTCCAACTAAGGGAGTTGCTTCTATCCATTTAGAGAAATAGTCAATTTCTACTATTATCGTTCGATATCCACCAGATGTCATGGGAAGAGGTCCAACCAAATCCAAACCCCACCTATCAAAAGGTATTAGTTTGGATATGAACTTCATAGGAACTGTTGGCACATGGATTTCATTTTCTACATCTCTGGCAAGGATTACACCTCTTGACCATATCTTTGGCATCTTCTATTATCGTTGGCCAGTAGTACCATGCTAACAAGACTCTTCTGGTTAAGGCCTTATATCCACAATGTGCAGAGTGTTCTTCATTGTGTAGTTCAGATAGAACATTTTGGGATTCTTCAAATCCTAAGCAACACCTGAGGGGTCTGTTAAATGATTTCTTATAAAGAACTTCTCTTAATACCAGTAAACCATGAGCCTTATATTTAATTTTCTTAGCCAGGGCTTTATCCGCGGGTAAAATTCCGTCAGAAATATATTGAAAAATAGCATACCTCCATTCTTTGGGTTGAATGACAAATATACTCCTAATTTCTTCATTCTCTTTACCATTTTCTTGACTTGAATCTATTAATGGACTCTCTAGCATCAGAGTCCATGGGTAATATTCAGAATAAGCTATGGTCGCTAGAAAATCAGCCACAATATTCTCCGATATGAGGACATGTTCGTATTGGATATATTTGAATCTTGCATCAACTTCTCTCAATATGAGCAAATATTTTATCAATTGTTCATGCTTCGCTTCTAACAACCCCTGAGCATGATAAATAAGTATTTGGGAGTCACTCATCAACCATACTTTTTTCCCCCACATATAAGGCCTAGTCTGAGACCGGCTAAATCTGCTTCATATTCAGATTCATTGTTGGAGGACCTGAAACCAAAACATATAGCTTGATACATAGTATCATCATAAGGAGAAGTAAAACAAATTTCGTCCCAACATCTCATGGTACTAGGTCCTCCATCAGTTCGGACTACCCATTCTTTTTTAGATTGGTTTTCTTGCATTTTCCTAGGAGGCCTATTAGTATGAAACTCTACTAAGAAATCAACCATTGATTGAGCCTTGATTGCAGTTTGGGGTGTAAAATCAATATCATAATCACCCAGCTAAATTGACCACTTGGTCATCCTACTTGATATATCAGCCTTTTGGAGAACATTCTTTAAAGAAAAAGATGTTCGAACAACAATCAAAATGTACTTGGAAGTATGGTCTCATTTTTATGACTGTTATTACCAATGCTAAGGCCAACTTTTCTAACTTCAAATATCTATTTTCAGCATCCAACAGACTTTTGCTAACATAATAAACCAGACGAGGGTAATTATCCAACTCTCTTACTAGCACAACACTTACTGCATACTCCGATATAGCTAAATATATATAGAGTTTCTCCTCCTGAATAGGTTTGAACAACATTTTAGGCGAAGATAAATGCCTCTTGATTTCAAGGAAATCGTGTTCACATTATGGAGACCAATTAAAGTCTTTGGCATTTCTCAATACTTGGAAAAATTGAGCACGCTTGTCAGGGTTTAATTTTAAATTAATCGCCTCTAAGTTAGAAATTTGTTTTTGAAGATCGGATATGTGTGCATCTTCCTATGCTCTTTACCATTATGTCATCTATATAAACCTTCATATTCCTCCCAATTTGACTAGCAAAGGATTTATTTACTAACCTTTGATAAGTGGCCCCATTATTTTTCAATCTGAATGACATCACATTGTAACAATAAAGTCCTCTGTATGTAATAAAAGTTGTGTGATCTTGATCATTCAGATCTAATTGTATTTGGTTGTACCCTGAAAATACATCCATGAAGGACAATAACTTATTCCCAGAGGTAGAGTCCACTAACTAATCTATCCGAGAAACAAGATAAGGATCTTTGGGACATACCCTATTATGATCAGTGAAGTCAATACACATGTGCCACCTGGCATCCTTTTTCCTGACCAAATCAGGGTTGGAAGTCCATAATGGGTACTGAGATTCTTTAATGTGGCCCATTTTGGTCAGTTGATCAACTTCTTACACAATAACATCTATTTTTTCTTTGGAAAATGACCTTATTCTTTGCACAACTGGTCTAACATAAGTTCGTACTAACAACTTATGACAAATTAATTTAGCATGCACTCAGGTTACATCATCATTGCACCATGCAAACACATGTAAATTATCCGATAAGAAAGACAATAGCCTTTGTTTCGAAGTTGGTGGCAACTTAGTACCAATTTTAAATTTTTTGCCTTTGGCCAGGGAATAGAATTTCAACTTTTTAAATAGGTATTATAACACTAGGAGCCTCTCTTGGATCATCAATTTCATTCTCATCGGTGGAAGGCTCCAATAGATGGTATTCTTTGTTAACTTTGACCGCCTTTATAGACTTCGAGGCAAGAGCTGTTATATATCATTTTTAGTTACCTTCTGACTGCTTCGGACAACACCCACTTGTGTCCCCACATCATATTTTAAGCATTGATAGACAGTATAGGCCACAACATGCATCCTGGAAAGCCAATACCTCCCAAATATAGCATTATAAGATGTTAGGTAGTCAACCACAACAAACAACACCTATAATGTTTTCTTGAAAGGCCTTTTGCCCAACAATACCTCATCCTCAAATTCTCTAATTACATCTGCTGAACTCACAGTGAATCCCACAATAGTTGTGTTTGAACATTGAATAACTAATGGATTTTTCATATGCTCGTATCAATCAGGAGTCGACGTACATCATTCCTCATATTGATGTCCCTATCACCACGACGTCTTCATGAGGTCCAAGAATATCTCTTAGGTCATCTTAATCAAACACTATGAAAGGAATTGGAGTTTGGTATAGATGTGTGGACATTCTCCCTTCTAATTGAGTAGTCAAGCTATTGACATGACTTTTTCTCAAACAACTTGAAGGTGCAGCCATGGTATCTCCTCCAAATATGATTAAGGATTCAAAATATGTAACCAGATCGGAAACAATTGGAGTCTTGTCCACTATCATCCCTACCTGATTTTGATTTGGATCCGGATCAAGGTACTCAGAATCCACATCAAATCTTTCAATAATCATCATAGTATCCTCATGTCTAGACGTTTCAGGAGTTGCAGAATGAGTAGTTTGAGGCGTATTGTTACCGGATGGTGCATTATCTACCCTGATGCCCCTTGTTTTTTTAACATCAGCCCGCAATTTACCCATTTCAATGATATTTTGCACATCTTGTTTCAATTCTATGCAATCATGGGTATCATGCCCAACATCGTTATGATATTTACAGAAACGGGTACTCCGGGTTTCTCTAGGAGATTGTAATGCGGTAGGCCTTCTAAAGTGTACATTATCTTTAGTTTTATCATATATCGTAGCCATACTTTCTCCCAACTCAGAAAACCATTCACGTTGAACCCAAGGTCCTATTTTACTTCTAACTTGCTGGTTCTGATTCTGGTTGGATTAATTCTTCTTGGGCCGATGAGATCCATGTCGAGTTTCCTTTGATCTGTAACCGAACTGGGTAGTTGTTTGAGGTGTCGATGTTGTATTTGTGGATCCGATCTGGCGAGGTACTCTGGATTTCTTAGTCTCTTCAGCATTAATTTGTTTTCCGACTTGATTTAACAACCCTCCAAAGGTCATAGCTTTCTTCCGGTTCACAGAATCAGCCAAGTTACCGGACTCAAGCCCTGTCTGAGAGAGGCAATTGCAGCTTGTTCAAAGCAATCAACCAACCCATTATTCGTACTTACAAACCTGCTAATGTATTCTTTTAATGACTCGTACGGTTACTGGGCAAAATGAATAATTATATCACCATTACCTTTAAGCTTCTTGCTTCCAACAAATTCCCTCCAAAAAACAACCCAAAAAATATCAATTTTTTTTATAGATCTTTGAGGGAGACTATTATAGTATATGAGGGCACTTCCCTTAAAGGTTTGAGAGAAATCCATACACAGCAGCTTGTCATCATCATTAAAGTTCCTCATGAAGTTTTTAAATTGCTCAAGATGATTGTCCAGATCTTTACTTCCATCACACTTTTCCATCTTGGAACTATCAAATCGTTTAGGAAGATGTCTGGAAAGTATTTTTGAGGACAAAGGTGATTGCCTCCAATTTTGGCTACGACTAAACACATTATCCTCATTTGGAGTAGCAAAAATACATGATTCGGATTGGAAAGCAAATGGATCAATCAACAAACGGTAAATATGTTGATAAGTTAAACCCTTCATTTTTCCTTGATACTTTTTGAGCCTGTCATGTCTACTCTTTTTCTTGAATGCTTCTTGGTTAGCCTTATTCTCTTTTTTAATCGCCATTCATTACTGCTAGATGAGACTGACTTCAAGCTCCGCATCATTAGAGGAACTGCTAGAAGATTATGACGTGGAACTCTCCATTTTTTGGATCGATGCGTTTTTTTGGAGCTGAGATGAGTCATTAGACACTGCTCATTTTCACCAGGATAGTCAGTATGGTGCAGTGCTGACGCACTGGATTTTTCTTTGAATCATTTTTTACTTGTTTTTGGGCCCTCAACGCCTCAATTTCAGCCCTCAATTGATCACGCTCCTCAGTAGTCTACTTATTATTTTATTTTGTTCCTTCCACCTTCGGAAGTGGAGTATTCTGTGCATTTGGATCCATCCAAACTGGTTTTTTTAAAGGTTTTAAATTTGTAATCCAGGCACCATCGGGTCCCACTATGGTCGCCAATTTGGTGAGGATAATTTGTGATTAAAGGGTATTTTGGAAAGTTTGTGAGTTGAATCTTATTTTTTGGATAGTGAGTATTGAGCTAAAAGAGGTGTGTGCTTGTATTTAATATTTTATAGAAAAAATCCAACCCATTAAATGAAGTTGGTTTGGGTATTTATACTATTTCTTTGACCCATGGGCCTTCTGGATCGGATCCTGGATCCGGTTTAGTGTTAGCACACAGCTGAGTCATATATCGTCTGTTCAGATTATTTTTAGTTTGTGTTTTATCAGATATACCCGGTGCCCCTCTGATTTTCACAGGATTGTTCTTCCAAAACATTATGATCCTATCAATAATAATAATAATAATAAGTAAATGATATTTTGATATATATTATTACTAATCATAATAACTTATCTTGAAAATAATATAGATGGTTTGAGAGAATGGCGGTTGTCCAAAAGAAACTGATGATGATGTAAATGCGGCAAAGCAACAAGAGTTGGAATCGATTCCAACTTGCAATGGTAATAATGGTTGTGAGAAATTGCCTAAAACTAAAGAAAATGATCTTTATGAATGGTATGATTAGTTTGGGAACAAAACCAAGTGTTATAAATCTATTTCATCCACACTATGATCACAAAATTCATAAAAACTTTAAAAATTCTTCTAATCATTCATTCTCATATTATTCTTGACAACTAATAAGTGTTCAAAGCTTTATTTTTTTGATTAGCAACGTATACTATTAGTTTTTTTTATTGATAACCTGTTTTCCTTTTTTTACCTCATATGCTTGTTTTCTTTCTTATTGTTACTAGTTTAGAGTAATTTATTCATGATATCCTCTTTACATATTCCAAAACTTTAGTTGATAATTGTTTCAATGTCTTCTCCACTTGTTAACCAGAAGCTAAGCTGAATAAAATTCACAAATACCAATTGTATCATCTCCTTATAATTGTACCCTACATCATGTTTTTACAAAATGTCAGGTTATATACTATTTTCACCTCATCTATAACATTTTATTTACTTTTCAAATTACTTGTAAAAAAATAAAAATAAAAATAACTCAGGGGAATGGACATGTTGACTTTGATATGGTTAGTAATACATTTAGTATTTAGAACTAGTTTTTGTAAGAAAATGAGAGCATCGTGAAGAAAGTTGTAGGTACGGACAAGGATCACCTATTTAAGGCTCTTGCTAAGCAGGTTGCATCTACTTTTGCTGGAAAAATTTGTAGGAGTTTGTATTTATTATTTTATTTTATACATGTATAATTTTCAAGTGTAACAAAATTGATATAATGCCCAACCAAATAGAGAAATATATATATTGTTCAACAAAAATCTATATAACGTTATATGTTGTATTCTAAAATTATAAAATAGGTATGCAATGTTATGCATTTTTTTGTATTTTTATTAAATTTAGCAACAGATCGCAAGGAGAGTCGGTTTCAAATTAAAATCAACAACGATGTTACAACGAAATTCACGTGATCTAAATATTGACATAAATTTTTACAATGGATTTAATACCTATTTTCATTCGGGTCAAATTAGCAACGATTTTTATGTTGCAATAGTCATACGGTAAAATAATTCTATTAGAGACCGCACTGCAACAAGTGGTTCTCATTACGAACCTGTTATAAAAGACCTATAACAACATATTAGTGATGAATTCTACATTTATTAATAAGATGATTTATCCAATAGTGAACTACATGTCCATATTAGTATAATCTTACGAAATAAAATAAAATTGACAACAATCTAACCTAAAAATTTAAATAAACAAAGTTGTTTTATTTTACATCAATAGTGTATAATTAAAAAAATTAATGTAAATTATTAACTTTCAAAAAAAGTTATTTATTTATTTATATTAAAAGTGTTCATAACAACGATTTAAGTAAAAGAAAACACGGTTCAAATAAAACAAATATTAATTACAAAATTTCATAACTTGTTTCCAACTTAAACATATATATAAATTTAAAATAGAGGTTTTTGGTGTTTTTGACGTCAAATAACCTTGTGTACTTTTAATACCTCTTTAAAAAAAATTAAATTTATGTAAGATTATCCAACTAAAAATGAGGTTTTCTTTGTCAAGAAACAAGAACATAGTATCCAACTCTGTAATTCGTTCAGAATCTTTCTTAGATTAGATACAATTCATCCATGGAAGATTGGGAGTTCCTGCCTTCATCATCCTCATCTTCGCCAAGATCGACAAGTTCCATGCTTGTCAACAGATCTGTTTTTGAAACTGAGTTTCCTTCTCTAAAAACTCAAGAAGAAAAACAGAGTATAGAAGGAGTAAAGGTAATATCGAACCCAGCCTTTGAGATTTCTTGCCAAAGAAACGAACAATATAATGTTACAGAATCCAAGAAGATAGGAAAAACGTTTGCTGATGTGTTGAAACCAGTAAACAAGGAAATTCTTCACAAGAATGTATCAGTTATTCACAATGTTGATCATACAATTGTTTGTTTCAAAAAAATGACAGAGATAGACTTTAGAAGATCTCCAAACATAGTATCATAGGAAAGTTTGCATATGGAAAATCTAAGTACAAAACTATCAAAGGGATTCTGAGAAAATTCAATTTACCAGTTCCTTCAATATAGCGATGTGTGACTACCGACATGTGTTCATTGAATTTGACAGTTTTGAAGACTTGAAAAATATTTGGTCTAGAAATGTTTGGAAAGTTGGAGAGAAAACTATGCGATTGCTTAAATGGAGTCCCTTATTTGAACCCAATAAAGAGATCATGTTGACGCCGGTATGGATTATGTTAACAAATATGCTGGGGTTTATGTATAATGAACCAACAATCTTGGATATAGCAAATTCATTTGGAGTTCCTTTGAAAACCTGGATCCCTCAAATTAACACAGCCAGTTTCAATTGTGTTAAACTTTGGGTGGAAATAGGCATTTCAAAGACTATGGTGAACGAAATCAAAATTATGTTTGGACATGATGAGGAATTCAATCTGAAAATTATCTATGGGTCACATCCACAATACTGCAACTTTTGCAAGCACATTGGTCACAACCGAACTGAATGCAAGAAAAAGAAAAAGAAGATATTGTTTAACAACCGAATTTCTTTTCTGAAAATAATGTCTCAACAAATCCCTAACTTAAATCTGTGATTGTGGATATAGAGAAAACAATGAAAACTGTTGATCAAGACTTCAACCAAATTCATACTAACAGACAGACTACTAGTATATCTGAAGAGCAAAATGAGTCAGCTACAAGTCTTGAAATTACAAAAGATTCTTCTTCAGGAACTGGTGGTAATGGGAAAGATTCAAGTGTCGATTTAGAAATGATTGAAGCATTGCAAGCTTTGGAGGTTAGAATTTTGTTTGAAGTTGGAAAAGTGCTTGATAATTCAAATCCTGAAACAAATTCTCCTTCCATAGTCAATACAGGTAGCCTTCCCAATTCTCCTACAAATGATCACAATAAAGACAATGGGCTATCAAAAACTCAAAGTAAGAAAGCAAAGAAGATAAAGATTTAGAATAGCAAAGTTCCTTCAACATCCAAACTTCTACAACTAAAAAAGGTTGTTAAAACAAAATCAAATAAATGGCAATCAAGATCATCAACAAGAATGTCAGAGGGATAAGGAATAAGAAAACAATGAGGAGACTAAGGTCTTTAAAGAGGTCTGAAAATCTTGTCCTTATGGCTATCCAAGAGCCTTTGATTAACTCAAGTAGAATTGAGACTATGGCAAAAACGTTGGGTTACAATCAGTATTTTGGAAATAAAAACAATAAGATGTGGATGTTGTGGAGAGATGATTTCAATGTAAATATTTCATTCAATGGATATCAGATAATTCATGCTAATGTCAACCACATAACATTGAACAAAACGTTCAGATTGTCTGTGGTCTACACTAAATGCAACAGAACTCAAAGACTAGATCAATGGGATTCTTTAAGAAGGGTGAATGATAATGACACTGAATGAATTGTGTTTGGAGAATTCAACACAACTCTTAACTTTGATGAGCAGCTCTCTTGCACTAGAGCTTGCTGCAGAAGCATAGATGGCTTCAGGAATGTTATTATGGACTGTAACCTGATTGATAGGGCTACTCATGATCTAAGTTTACACGGACTAACGGTAGGAAATGGAAGATACTAGATTGGGTTATTTACATCAACTCATATATTATATATTTTAACAATACAAGCGTGGATCACTTAGCAAAAACTTGTTCTGATCATTCAGCCATATGCATTACAATCTCAACTAATCTAGACATCTTCAAGCCTACCTTTAAGTTTCTAAACATGTGGGTACAACATACTGGATTCTTAGAAACTGTTGAGAAAAGTTGGTCTAGATTTATGCCTGGGAATTCTATTCAAAGGTTTTGGCATCAATTGAAAAGGCTTAAGGGAGATTTGAAGGTTTGGAACCATATCGACTTTGGCAACGTGTTTGATGCAATTAAGCAGGTTGAGGAGGAAATTTGTTTCAAGAAGATTAAGTACCAATCCACAATGGATATTACTAACAAGATCATGCTAGACAAGGCCAAATAAAATCATCCAAACCTACTTGCTAGAGAGGTGAGCTTCTAGGAGCAGAAAACTCATACTGTGTAGTTGAAAAATAATGATAAAAATACTACTTTCTTCTAAAACCTGGTGAAGGATAGAGCTAAAAGAATAAAAATTCATAGCATAAGGGATGGTGATCAGTGGCTGGAGGATCAGGACGTAATAACAGATTCTGCAATTTCTTATTTCCAAAATCTCCTAACTAAATCTTTTAATACTAATGAAAGCTCTGATTCATTCGAGTTTATTCCTAAAATGGTAACTTTATCATGAGAATATTATGTTAACAACTATTTCTTCTGATGACAAAATCTACAAAGTTATTTGCAGTCTAAACCCAAACAAAGCAGCAAGACCTGATGGTTTCAATGGGATGTTTTACAAAGAATGTTGGGTTGTTATCTCCTCTGACCTCTGTGCTGCTATCAAAGAGATCTTTAAAGGTGCTACAATTCCTATTGGTATCCAAGCTTATGTAATTTTCTTAATCCCTAAAGTCTGTTCACCAAATACTTGGGACTTTTGTCTCAGTTTGACAATAATGTTTAACAGAATATATCCTAAGATCATAAATAACAGAATGACCACTATTCGTCCTAATATGATCTCTGAAGAGCATGAAGCGTTTGTCAAAGACATGAGTATACATGAGAACATCCTCATTGCAAATGAGTTATGCTATGACATCAATTACAAAACAAGGAGAGGTAATCTAATTTTAAAAATTGACATGGAGAAGGCCTTTGATAGGCTATCTCACAAGTTTATTCAAGACATGCTTAAGGCCTTTGGTTTCAGTATTAAATTCATTGAGCTGATAAACAAAAACATTAGTAACAATAATTTCTCCTTAATTATTAATGGTGTTACTAAAGGATTCTTTAAGTCTAATCAGGTTTCGAGACAAGGGGATCATTTATCCCCCAGTCTTTTCATTATAGCTGAGGAGTTTTTGATAAGGGGACTAAAGATGATCAATGAGACCATCAGTTCTATTAGATACAAAACAAGAAGGAGTCATATCATAACTTGTTTGGAATTTGTAGATGATCTCACCATCTTCTGTAATGGTTCAACTAATTCTATCTCCAAAGTATCAGAGTTTCTTGCCTTCTACCAGGGCATCTCGGCTCAACTGATAAAAAAAGGGAAATCAAAATTAATAACTAATGAGTTTAAAGGTGGTCCATGGGCGATTTTGCGATACGAAGATTGTTGATGGAGGATTTTGTGATATAGAAATGTCTCAGTGTCATATCTAGAGAGAGAAAGTTTAAAATGCTAAACAATATAGAGAGAGAAAATCTCGTACTATTCATCTCGGGATTTGTGAAGTGTGTGTGGTCCTTTTATAGTACTATTGCGGACCCTACACGCTTTAACTTGGACTAATTACATCTTTTGGTCCTTACATTTTACTTTCTTCCTATTTTGACTACCTCTTTATAATTAATACAATTTAGCCCTTATACATTTACTCCTATACATTTCCCTCCTTTCATACTTTTCCTTTGCTATTTTCTCCTGTCAAGTTTCTTCTTTACACTTTTCTCCTTGTCTTTTATTCTTCCTTATCAGTAGCCCCCCAGTCTTAGTAAAAATTATTTTACTAGGACTAAATAATTCTCCTGATAGGCAAAACCCATTTCCTCTCCGAATTTCATAAGTAGCTCCTCGAACCATCAAAGACAAAATCACTCTTCGAATTCCAACAACGCTCCTCGAATTATCGAGGTCACAGTTAGCTTCTTCGAAACTCGCACAATGCTCCTCAAACTATCAAGGCCAAGATCAACTCTTCGACTCTTCTTTATCTTCGAATGTTCCACAAAGCTTCCTCAAACCTCTGAGGCCACAAATCAACTCTTCGAAAAATCTTTCCTCGAACTGCTTCTGTTATCCGAGTAGCCCCCCCAATCCTTGCACCACTTTGGAAAAATCAGCCCCCGATTAATTTCATACTCAGGCGATAAAAGGGGTGCCAGGATTGATCGTGTTCATGACGTCACTTAACGAGCACCTGTGTCAGCATAATTCTTTGGGAAACGTTACCAATTCTTCTGATACTTGTGTTAGAAAACGCTTCCTCTTCTCCTGACGTTGTCTGACATAAAAAACCCTTCACCTTCCTCTGCGGCTAGTGTCAGAATAATTTCCACCTATGTGGACCATTATGTCCCTAGGCAAACATTATAAAAAGGTCCCCAGGCCTGATTTGTCAGGAAAGCCCATATGTGTCTATAAATACCAACCTTCTCACTTCATTAATTCAACTTCTGTTCAATAACTTCTAGAGAGATAAAGCTGGCGAATAAGCCCCGTCGAATTCCTGAGTGGTTGTTAATTAGTAAGCGGTTCGAAGAGAGGATTGCTGCCGGTGAAGACGTGAGGCCTCATCCCCTACCGTCGACGACTACCTTCTTTGGTGTGTGGCCTCCCTCGAACGATTCGACCGCAATTATACCCCGCAAAATCGCTCAGCGAAGCCTGCTCAGTGAGTCAAACCCCCTCGTAGAGATGGGAAAAGATGGACAGCATAAGCACTCGTCTAGGAAGAGAAAGAAGTCCCATAAAGATAGAAAAAACTCTCACGAGCGAAAACGGGCCAGGGAACCTCCCCTAGTTATTCGAGAACCAACGTTACCAACAGACGTTGAAAAGCCCCCTTAGAGATCTGCGAGTCCTCGAAGGATTTCAAACAGCCCTCCTCGAACCTCTGCTAGTCCTCTTCGAACCATAAACCCTCGACGTACTTCGAACAGCCCTCCTCGAAGACACGAAGCAGATGCGTCTAGTCTGCCTTCCACTCCATCTATGACCATTCATGGAACTCAATTTTCCCCCTCGAGGACGATTATTACTGAGGAGGATATGCGCATTAGACATGAGGAAACTCAAGATATCAAAGGAAAAAAACCTCTCAAAAAGCCCCTCGAACCAAAATTTCCAATTATCCCTTCCTTGGGTCCTGCGAATCTTGTAACGTCTTCGTTCTCAACAATATCCAAAGAACAAGCTCGTCGGATTGCTCCAGAATCTAAAGGGGACATTGTGCTGCCCTTGGAGTTGGACAGCATTGCCGGTAATAACATTCGGGGCATTGAAAATAAACACATGGTGGCCCTTTCCAATATTAAGTACAAGTATTTTTCAAAGGAGGAGGAGACGATGCTAAGGCCTCGATGGTGCATCCCCTCTTATGTAAACATCAGATTTCCCTCCGAAGGAGAGACACCCTTATCTGTGAGGGACAATCAGTTGGTGGTATACACAGAAATTATAAACTGGGGGTTAAGGTATCCCTTAGACCCCTTCTTCATCGAGTATTTATCGAAGATAGACCTTTGCCCATCGCAGGCTGGGCCCAATATGTGGTTTACGCTAATGGCCTGTATCATGGCCTCGAGGCTCTCAGGTCAAGAATTTTTATTAGAGCAACTCATTGGCCTCGCTGGTTTGGCCCGAAATCCTTACTTTCCCTTCTATTCGCTGACGTTCAATCGAGGACAAAAGGTACTGAAAGATTTACTAGAGGCTGACAAAAAGTGGAGGCAGCAGTTTCTCTTCTTCTCTGGTTGCTGGGAGACCGGATCAGAAGCCACTTCTTCAAATCCTCACAAGCTTTCTCTAAAATGGACTATGAAGTGTAAGTACCTCCTTAATTTTTTACTCCGCGAATTTTATATGCCTCGAATTTTAAGCTTCCTCGAAAATCTACATGCCTTCGAAAAATGATGCTCTCTCGAAAACTTATATGCCTTCGAATAATTATGTTTCCTCGAACTTTTACTTGTAATTGGTTTTGATATTAGTTACTTGCTGCAGCTATAACTGGGATATCCAAACCCTACACTGATTATGTTGAGGGTGCTACTACCGTGTTTACCAACCTTCGCATGTGGGAAAAGGAGCAGTGGGACAATCGATTTCGTCTTTGCTTCACCGATGATAATCTGGCTAGGAGTCGACTATGGAGGCTCAATCCCCTCGATCGTATTAGTATGAGAGGATTAATGACTCCGCCCTCGGAGCGGGAAGTGATGGAGCGGCGCAGCCAAAAGGACGTTGTAATCTACTTGCCCAAGCGCTCCCGTTCACAAAGCCATCTGGGGAACCTCCAGAAGATGAAGTATTATCAACCCAACCACTGAATCCCAAAGGGCCTATTAGCACTCAAAGGCCTCCCTCCTCGGACGATGCTGGGGTATCGAACTCTCAAGCCCCTCCACCAAGTACTGCTGCTCCAATAAACCCCATTCCTCCTCCCCCTGCTCCCATCCTTCCTCCAATGAGAGATGCCAATAAAAGAGATACGAAGGGTAAGGGTGTCCTTCTTGAGCCCATCGAAGAAAAATCTGAAGGAGGAGAGACCCCTGACAATAATGAAGAGGCTAATCTTGAAAAAGAAGTCCATGGGAGTGCAAATGATCCTGAAAACAGAGGTGGCCAATCTCATAGGGAAACTTCTCATCAGTCCCAACACTCGCCTCTTACTGAGACTTCTCATCCAGCCCCCCTCGAAGACAGCCCAAGACTAGCTCCTATTCTTGTTCCTCGAAGCAACCCACCTCAACTCATTGATCCAGAGATTGCTTGTGGTGGGTTCTCCGAATTTGATTCTTCAGCATTAGGGTCTCCCTCGAGCTCTTTCGAAGTCCCTTTAGATGATGAGTTCTCATTGAACTTTCGAAGATTACTACACACTTCAGTGAACATAGGAAAAAAGATGCGTCATCTTGAAAAATGCAAAAATCATTACAAGTTCAAGTCATTGTTGGCTGCTTCACAGCTCGAGGAGGCCAAGAAATAATATGCAGTAATCGGGGGCCAAGCTGATGCCTTATACGAACGTCTCTCCGCCTCCGAGAACTATGTGACAATGCTAGAGAGGTGTTGTCAAGAGGAGAGGGATTTGTACAAGAAGAAGACTGAGTCGCAAGAGTTGATGATAACTGAGTATAAAAAGGGGCATCACTTGGCTTGCGATGGATTCACCCAATGTACTGAGGCTCTTCGAAAAGTAACAACAGAACGAGATCAGCTACAAAGACGGATCGAGAGTTTTCCTGTAGAAGTCGAGGAGGCAAAGGACAAAGCTGTGGATGCTTATGCAGCAACATGTACAAGTAAACTGCAGGCCCGGGATGCCACTACTCGAGCCGGTTTGTTAACTCAAATTCATGCTGAGCATCCTGAATATAACCTGGGGCCTTTTTGGAAGCTTGTCCCCTCGGAACTACGCCCCCCCCCCCCCCCATATAATTGTAAGTGAAAGCGAAGAGTCAGAGGGTGAGGGGAGTGACTCCTCGAAAAATTCAGACTGAGTAAAAGTGCTGAAGGAGTCAGTTTTTTGTGCATGGCCCAATAGGGCCTCTTTTTGTAATGACTTGAACGTATTGTACTGTTCTAATTGTGTGAGACAGGTCAATTTTTATAAGAACAATGAACATTTATCACTTCTATATATTATGTTTGTAACAAGCTCTTCAAACATCCAATTATAGTATCCTTCGAACAATTATTAGTTAGTTAAATTCACACATATTATGTACTAAGGCCTTCGAACTCGAATTTTATTGTCCTTCGAACAACTATTACTTGGATAAATTTACACATATTATAATTGCAATAAGGCCTTCGAACTCCAATTTCACTGTTCATCGAACAACTATTACTTAGATAAATTTACACGTTATACTTGCAATAGGGCCTTCGAACTCCAATCATATTGTCCTTCGAACAATTATGGGGCCTTCGAGAAAATGTAAGGAGATAATATCTTGAGTTGTATTGTTGTGATCAAATAATAACTGAGTGAGAGTGGATTCGAGGCACACCATAGTGGGACCCGAAAAATAGTTCGAAGGTCCCAAAACTTGGAGGCACACCATAGTGTGACCCGAAGAATAGTTCGAAGGTCCCAAAAACTCGGAGGCACACCATAGTGCGACCCGAAAAATAGTTCGAAGGTCCCAAAACTCGGAGGCACACCATAGTGTGACCCGAAGAATAGTTCGAAGGTCCCAAAAGTTTGAGGCACACCATAGTGCGACCCAATTATGAATGAAGTAACAATAAAACTGGGGGCATACATTATTGTGACCCCATGGAATAATTCGAAGGGACAACTAATCGAGGCACATTTTATTGTGACCTAAAAAATAGTGTGAAGGGACAACAATTCGAGGCACATGTTACTGTGACCCAAAAAATAGTGCGAAGGGACAACAATTCGAGGCACATGTTACTGTGACCCAAAAAATAATTAAGGCAAAGAAATCTTTGTATTTAAGGAACTCATCGAAACACCTCATTAAAACCTTCCTGTGCCTAACAGGGTAGGAAAGAGTGTGTCCTCACCAAAATTTGTTCCAGGGGATACATAGAGAGGAAAAAGAAATACAATGTCAACTGGCTCTGCTAATCAAGATACAACTTTAAATGCTCAATATTCCAAGGTAAACGGAGGTATCGCCCTTCTTTATCTTTCAACCGATATGTGCCTGGTTTTATCCTTTCGGTGACCTCATAGGGGCCTTCCCAGTTAGGTCCCAACTTCCCCAAGCTCTTGTCTTTAGTGTGCAAGAAGACTTTCCGTAAAACCTTGTCTCCTACCTGAAAATCTCTATGCTTTACTTTGGATGCATAGCGACTCCTCATAAGAGTTTGATAATGAATGGAAGTCAGCTGTGCTCGCTGTCTGTTTTCCTCAACCAAGTCTAACGCCAATGCTCTACTCTGGTCATTTGTGTCCGAGTCATATGTTGCTATTCGATGTGAGGGGAAAAGGATCTCCGGAGGGACCACGGCATCCATCCCGTAGACTAAGGAAAATGGGGACACAGCGGTGGCCGTTCGAGGAGTCGTTCGGTATGCCCATAACACCTCCTGTAAATAGTCGGGCCACTTCCCCACTTTTCCTTCCAAGTTCTTTTTCAAACCATCGAGGATGGTGCGATTAGTTACTTCCACCTGCCCATTCGCATGAGGGTGAAATGATGCCGAAAAACATTGTCGTATGCCCCTTGATACACAGAAGCTCCGGAACTCTTTGTTATCAAATTGAGGCCCATTGTCCGTGGTAATCTGCAATGGTACACCAAAACGACAACAAATGTTAGATAGGAAAAACTTGATCACGTCTTTGGCCTTTGTTCCCGCGAGCGGCTCAGCCTCCACCCACTTAGAAAAATAGTCGACTGCCACAATTATCGTCTGTCTGCCCCCAGATGCCATGGGTAGAGGCCCAACCAGATCAATGCCCCACCTGTCAAACGGGACTGCCTCCGAGATGCTTTCCATCAATACTCCGGGTTTGTGAATTACATTAGCATAGCACTGGCACGTGTCGCAGCGTTTGACCAAATCTTTTGCGTCGGCCGTGATAGTTGGCCAATAATAGCCTGCCAAGAATACCCTACGGATTAAAGCCTTATATCCACAATGAGCGGATCCTTCGCCGTCGTGTAACTCGGAGAGGATAATTTGTGACTCGGGCCCACTCAAACACCTTAATAATGGCCGACTCATAGATCTTTTATACAACAATCCTCCCAGCAAAATGTAACCGTGGGACTTGAATCTAACTTTTCTGGCTTCATGTTTGTCGACGGGAAAAACGTCATGAGCTAAAAAATCAATTAGAACTGCTCTCCACTTGCCATTTTTCTTTCTCACCAACACTGGATTCGACGCCCATATGGGATAATGCGACTCACGAATATGACCTATGCTCAGCAGCCTTTTGACCTCCGACAAAATCGCTAAGGCCTTTTCCGGGGAGACAGGCCTTCTTTTCTGGACAATGGGTCAGACATCCAATCGTATCGCGAGTTTATGACACATAATTTCCGCCGGCACACCAGTGACATCCTGTGCACACCAAGCAAACATATCAAGTTTATCACATAAGAAAGCAATTAACTTCTCCTTAAATTCTGGAGAGAGGTGGACCCCTATCTTCAAAATTTTGTCAGTCGCAAATTCGTGTGTCGCAGAATCTTCCTCTGGGACCTGAAATCCGGGGGCCTCCCTTGCATCATCACAAGGGATGACCTCGGGGGGGGGGGGGGGGGTTTAATTGCTATGCTGGGTCAGAGGTCCCCCCTCGAACCCCCTTGGAGGACAAGGCTACCTGGTAGCATTCTCGTGCCATCTTCTGGCTACTTCGGACTGTCCCAATATTGTTTCCGACCACATACTTTAAGCATTGATGCACCGTGGATATTACACCATGCATCCGGGATAACCAAGAGCGACCCAAGATAGTATTATAGGAGGTTGGTGCGTCGACCACAATAAAAAGTACCTCCACCTCTTTCTTAAATGGTCCACGGGCCAGCTCAACCATACACTGAAACTCTCCAACTACAACTGCTGTGGCACCAGTAAAGCCCACTATTGTCATGTCGGACCTCCGGATAACCGGTGGGTCAGAGATGCGGCGGTAAGTACTCATAAACAAGATATTTGCAGAGCTCCCTGTATCGATGAGTATTTTCTGAATCCGATCCCCAGCGATGCCCGCCACAATCACTATAGCGTCCTCATGAGGGCCTGCAACATTCCGCATATCATCATCATCGAAACAAATAATTGGAGAAGGCGAGCGATGCATTTGCGCGGATACTCCCGCTTCGATCTGGGTGGTCAGGTTGACCATGTGCATTTTTCGAGAGCTGTTAGAATTTCCCGCGATTGTGTCTCCCCCGAAAATTGCTAGGGAATCGAAAAATGCACATAGACTGTCCACCCTCCCCTTCAGAATTTCTTCCCCTACCAGGTTTACATTGTTCCTCCCCACTTTGGGGTCCAGATACTCTTGTTCGATGTCAAAATCGTCGACCCCCTCGGAAATCACCATGGCTGTGTCAGTATTCTTTGAGACAGCTTTTACCACGGCATTTTTCTGGGAGTGTTTTTTGACGTACTCCAACAACATTCCATTCTCGATTAGAGCTTGCACCTCCTTCTTCAAAGCTATGCAATCTTTGGTGTCATGCCCTATATCCTCATGATACTTGCAATATTTGTTGACGCTTCTGCTTTCCCTCAGTGTCTGTATGGGAAAAGGCTTCCTGAACGTGACCAAAGATTTAGCTTTATCAAATATCGCAGCAACATTTTCTGTCAACTCTGCAAAATAATCGGGTCGAACCCATTTGTTTGACATGAGTCTTCCCCCTTGATTGTAGTTTTGCTGATTGCCATAGTACTGCGGGTTTGACTTTTGCCTCGGAGGATACTGACCCGTACTTTTAGCCTGAACATTCGATCGAGGGCCCTGGGTGCTTGGCTCAGTCCTTTGGAATTGATTATGATCCAACTGCTCTCCTGACCCTTTCTCCGAAGCCTGGGTTTCCTCCACCAAGATTCTCTTCTCAACTTGATCTAGCAATGCTCCGAAGGTCATTGCCTGACTTTCTGCCACCGTGTCTTTTAACAACCCGGGAGCAAACCCATCCTGAAAGCTGCAAGCGCCACCGAGTCCTTACAGTACTCCATATCCGTTTTGGTCTTGACAAAGCGATTGGTATAATTTTTAAGGATCTCCCCCACCTTTTGTCGACAGTAGATTATGGTGTCTCCGTTGGCCCGGAACTTCTTGCTCCCAACGAAGTGTTGTCTGAAGATGTTCCAGAACATATCGAAATTTTTTATAGAGCCCTGAGGTAGCATGTTGTACCACTTAGATGCCACTCCCTTGAAAGTTTGAGAGAATGCTCTGCATAGAAGTTTGTCATCGCCGTCAAAATTGATCATAAAGTTCTTAAACTGCTCGATGTGATTGTCCGGATCTTGTGTCCCATCGAACTTTTCTAATTTTGAGATGTCAAAGTGCTTCGGGAGATTCCCCACTAAGATCTCCGAGGACAGGGGAGAGGCTCTCCAATTGTGTCACGTACGATAAATGTTGGACCACAGATTGTCGTTATTTGAAAAGTACAACCCCTCCTCGGAGGGCAAAGTATATTGCTGCTGCCACTCTAAATTTTGAGGGCCCATGTCATTCTTACCAGGGCACTTCGCCTGTTCATGAGATCGATCACCAACTCGGTCGTGGCGACTTTTTTCCCTCGAGGATTTCATCTCCGAACTTCTTCCCCTTCGGGAATCAGTTCGCTTATGATCACGCTTTTTCCTCATGTGGTATCTCCGAGGAGATGATTCAGAAGTGCTATACCGCGAGTAGTCGCTTGAAGCGGCCGAGTCCGAACGGTGTTCCTCTCTTCTCCTCGGAGACCGTCGCTCACGCCTCCGATACCTGTCGCCTCTATTTTTGGGATGAACTTCAATGTCGCGTCCCTCCTTTTCAATGACGGCTTCTCTCCTTATCTCGGATCGAAGATTTTTCTGTGTGGCTTCTTTTTCCGCTTTCAACCTTTCGATTTCCAACAGCAATTCATTCCTCTGAGCCAGGAGGGCGGAGTCATCGAAAATGTTCTCGACTCGCCGACCTCCTTCTCCTTCGGATTCCATATCGTTCTGGAAGTCATCTGCCTCCATGTTTTCCTCGCAGTGGTTAATCAAGTCGTCCCCCTGGCCCTCCATGGTCCTCCTCGGAACAGGAATTATTTCCAGGAAGCGATTATCGATAGAGCAATTTTATCTTCCCACAGACGGCGCCACTAATGAGTTTAAAGGTGGTCCAGGGGCGATTTTGCGATACGAAGATTGTTGATGGAGGATTTTGTGATATAGAAATGTCTCAGTGTCAGATCTAGAGAGAGAAAGTTTAAATGTCTAAACAATGTAGAGAGAGAAAATCTCGTACTATTCATCTCGGGATTTGTGAAGCGTGTGTGGTCCTTTTATAGTACTATTGCGGACCCCACACGCTTTAACTTGGACCAATTACATCTTTTGGTCCTTACATTTTACTTTCTTCCTATTTTGACTACCTCTTTATAATTAATACAATTTAGCCCTTATACATTTACTCCTATACATTTCCCTCCTTTCATACTTTTCCTTTGCTATTTTCTCCTGTCAAGTTTCTTCTTTACACTTTTCTCCTTGTCTTTTATTCTTCCTTACCAATAACTACGAATAACATGACAAATCACAGTATTTACATGGCTGAGAGAATAGTTGGAATAAAGCAAAGTCCTATGTCTTTCAAGTATATGGGGGTAACAATGAGTAACAAAGATAGAATAAGTCATTATAATGGCCTAGTTTCAAAGATCAGAGAAAAAATTATGGACTGTGATAGAAGCACCTTATCTTTTGGAGGTAGACTTGTTCTTATCTAGTCTGTTTTGTCTACCATACCTCTCTACCACATCCAGAACACCTTACTTCCTAAATCTGTAATAAAGAGGATTGTAAATTTTATAATAAATTTCTTTGGGGCAACAATACTGAAACTAGAGTTATCAATTGGTTTTCGTGGAGCAAGATATGCAAGCCTTATGCTGAGGGGGGAATCAATGTAAAAAATTTGGAATCTATACAAGATACTTACTCTTACAAGTTGTGGTATAACCTTAAAATAAAAAAGTCTCTCTGGGAAAAGCTAATGATTTCTACTTATTGCAAAGATCAACATTATGTTGATGCTTTTAATCCTAAAAGGAAGTCTAAAGTCTGGACTAGAATCTCTGAAATAAATGACAAAGCTGAGAAATACATCTTCTGGATACCGGGTAGTGGAGAGATCGACTTTTGGCTTGACAGATGGTGTACTGAAAATCCATTTATCTACTTCAACACAGATGACAACAGAAGCTTGTATCAAAGCACTAAGCTGAAATATTTTTGGGTCAATGGCAAGTGGGATACTGACAAGTTGAGTAATGCTGTCACTGATCTTATCATTTCTAACATTCTTAAAATCAAACTCAACAATAACCCTGATAGAATCAAGTGGGATATATCCCCTGATGGATCTTTCAATTCAAAGCTGACTTAGAACACAATAAGGAACAAAGGAAATGAATCAAACCTTTACATGAAAAGATGGAACCCGGTAACTCCAAACAAATGCTCTTTCTTTCATTGGAGAGCCCTAATGAACTGGTTTCCTTCTAAGGAGAATCTTCAAAGAAGAAAGTTCCAGCTAGCTTCAAAATGTCAGTATTGTTACAATGAAGAGAGCTCTAAGCATGTTCTGGTCCAATGCAAGTAGGCTTGGACTGTGTGGAATCATTTCAGCACCACTTTGGGAATAAATGTTACGAGAAATATGACTCTTCCCCATCTTATTCGCACCTGGTACTGGTCTTCAACAAAGGTTTGTAGCATGAGATCAATCCTCCCCGCTATCATTACTTAGACAATTTGGAGAGCAAGAAACCTCAAGAAGCTTCAAGATGTAAAAACTTCATATGGATCCTTAATTGACCAGGTAATCCGCATTATTATTGGTCTTTATAACGCAAATCTTCTAAAGAGACGTCACTGGGGAAAGGATATCAGATTGGCCTCTCAATTGGGAAGCTATGTCCATCATACAAAAAAAAAATTATACCTCTTTCACTAAAATAAATAGCTCTAAAGCTCAATAGATACAAACTGAATACTAATGGGGCCTCTCTGCCATCTGGAGAAGCTAGCGGAGGGGTGTAATAAGGGATCACGATGGTTCCATTCTGTAAGGGTTTGGCAGAATTTATAGGAAGAGCTCAACAATAGTTGCAGAAACTATAGCTCTCGTGGATGGTTTAACTAATTGCATAGCCTTAAACATAACAAATCTTGACACTGAAGTTGATTCAAGCATTCTGGTTGATCTAATCGGCAGTGGAAAATCAATATGGCTATTGGATCCTCTACTTTGCTTCTACAGAAGGCTAATCATCTCATCTATGTCAATAAAGCACGTCTTTAGAGAGCAGAACAATGTTGCAGATTGGGTTGCAAAGAGCACTCTTCCGCTGAAGGAAAACTTAGATTTTAATCAATCAACAGCTCTGAATCAGTTGCGTGCTATTGTCTTTCTTGAAAGCGTCGGGATTGGATATGTAAGGAATGTCGATTAAGGAGTTGAATCAAATTCAATTTTCTGTCTTAAATAGTTTGCGTTGAATGGTGAATATTGGGCTCTTCTGAATTTCAGGAAGACAATCGAAGTTGTTTCGACAGTAAACTACTGGTTCCTAAGAGAGAGGATGCTCCATTTTTCAAAAGAAATTAAAGCTTCCCAAACCTTGGAAACTGCTCCAAGTTCATTTTGGAGGAAATATGAACGGTTAATTTCGTTTTGGCGCACTGTAAATTGTAATGGATCCCTTTGTAACTCCTAAATCCTATTCATAGGCTCTTATTAAATTTAAAAAAAAAGTAAATTACCGAAAAAATATATGACAATTTGAAATTATTAAAAACGTCATCTACGTATTTTTATATTTTATTGTTTCTATAATAACAATCGTACTCACCTCACCTCACCTCCTAAAACGTGGTAATAACCTTTTGTTCTTTTACTGCATCGAATAAAGAATCCAATATCTAGATAACTCTCTTTTTTCCCTTTTTCTCATTCAAGTACTAACAACATTATTCAAATTCTTCTCGCACTGGACCGCATCAATTTTAAAAAGAAACAAAACAAAAAGTTTGGTAGAACAAATTCAGAAATTTAGTCAAATCAATTTAAAATTCAGAAATTTAAATTTTAGGAAAATGTTATAAAATTATAGATTTTAGCCTAATAAAAATATATCCGGAAAAATATTGATTAAATATTTCTTTTATTATAAAGAATTGATTCTGTTGGCATAAAAATAAAATGAATGGTGTTGATTAAAGAATTGATTCTGTTGGCATAAAGAATAAAAAGAATGGTGTTGATTATTGCGATTAGTAGCAGATGAGATGAGATGAGAATGAATATTGAAAGCGTGATAAAATTGGCATGATAGGAGCAACTTGGTGGTTGCATGGGAACATTATCGTGCCCCCTAAAATAGGAAACATTGTCGACACCCCCTTAACATTTTTAGTTATAATCATTTCAACTTTTCTTCCTTTCTTTTTTCCCCTTTCTCTTGTCAATAGATTGCTACTAAATTAAGCAAGCAAAACTGGCAGAAAAAATGGGAGACAGTTTTAAAATAACGCAAATTGCGATCGGTCGCAAACGGATTAAATGATCGATAAAGAGGACAATTTGTATTCTTCTTCCCATCTTATATTTTAATATGTAAATTTTATTTTTTATTTTTGAGTTTTCAATTTATTTATTAGATTATTCTTCTTCCCATCTTTTAGTTAATGTTTTAAAATCAACAAACACATACTTATTATTAAACCGGTTATCGTGTCGGGTCGATCCGGGTTTGGACGGGACCGATATCAACTCGTTAAGCTATTGGGCGGGTCGAATCGGACCGCTAAGCGAAGGGAGCCAAATATGATGGACCGGGATCGACTCGTTAAGAGTCGAATCGGTCCGGTCCGACTCTTAACGGGCGGATTTGTTAGTTTATCATAATTTTTTTAGAGTTTTAGTAAAAAATATACATAGATTAGAAAAAAAAATTAAATATCTCCTTTACCGGACTGGTTACCGGCGGACTGGTTACCGGCAGACCGGTTCAAACCGGTAAGAGAATCGGTCCAAAATTTTGATTACCACCCCACTCCCTAAAGTATCCGGACCGGTCTTAGACGGACCTTACCAATCCGATCCCGAGCGGGTTAACGGTTTGGAAATCACCCTAACATTCCTACTAATTATCAAAATCACGATCGTTGACTGAGAATACACTATTTAAAAAGTAAAATATTTGAAAATATGGTAAATATAACATAAATATTTATTTATAGTTTAAATATGAATGACATGAATAAATTTTATATTTCATATATTTTATATTTTATATAAAAAAAGTCAAAATTTTATATATAAATAATTTACCGGTTAATATGACATTGTCCAAACATATATAAATATATTTATTAGTTTTGCTCCGATGAATTATGTATTATGTTTCTATTAGGTTTGTTTGTTAATTTTTATTTTTGAATTAATTTATTTTGGTTTTTAATTTTAATTTTAATTTTAATATTGATTTAGATTTATATTTTGTATTTTGTATTTTTTGGTTGTTTGATTATTTGATTATGTTCGGTTAGAGTTTCTAAACTATTATTGTAAATATAATATGGAAAGATCAAAGATGAATTTTTACATTGTATTAGTATCCATTTAATAGAAAAAAAACTTCACATATTGATAATTGACAATTATGTTATGTTGCTTGGTACGTGGAAATAAAACAAAGATTATCACTTAGATCAAGCTGTAACTCAACTAATTAATATTCAATTCGCTAGGTACAGATCAACAAAAGAGATATGCGATCACAATACCATTTAAAGTATTGTATTTGTGTTTTACAACATAATGATATGTATATTTCTTATTTTTATGTTGTCATATCTTATTGTGGATCAATTAGCTATTATAGAATATGCAGGTTTTTATATTGTTGCATAATCTATTTGTGTTATACATGATCAACGTACTAAAAGGGTGATTGAGTTAGACCGTAAATTGGAGAAAATATATGTTTTAGAAGAACTCAAAATGATTAATGTTGTTGTCTCTACTGTTTATTTGTCTTCGTTTTGTTTGAGTCATTTATCGTTTGGGAACAAAACCAAGTGTTATAAAGTTTTTTCATCCACACTATGATGACAAAATTCATAAAAACTTTAAAACTTCTTCTAATCATTCACTCTCATATTATTCTTGACAACTAATAAGTGTTCAAAGCTTTATTTCTTTGAGTAGCAATGTATACTATTAGTTTTTTTATTAATAACTTGGTTTCCTTTTTTTACCTCATATGCTTGTTTTCTTTCTTATTGTTACTAGTTTAGAGTAATTTATTCATGATATACTCTTTACATATTCCAAGACGTTAGTTGATAATTGTTTCAATGTCTTCTCCACTTATTAACCAGAAGCTAAGCTGAATAAAATTCACAAATACCAATTGTATCATCTCCCTATAATTGTACCCTACATCATGTTTTTATAAAATGTCAGAGTATATACTATTTTCACCTCATCTAAAACATTTTATTTACTTTTCAACTTACTTGTAAAAAAATAAAAATAAAAATAAAAATAAAAATAAAAATAAAAATAAAAATGACTCACTTTGTCTTTACAAGTCATTTTCAGGGAATGGACATGTTGACTTTGATATGGTTAGTAATAGATTTAGTATTTAGAACTAGTTTTTGTAAGAAAATGAGAGCATTGTGAAGAAAGTTGTACGTACGGACAAGGATCACCTATCTAAGGCTCTAGCTAAGCAGGTTGCTTCTACTTTTGCTCGAAAAATTTGTAGGAGTTTGATTTATTATTTTATTTTGTACATGTATAATTTTCAAGTGTAACAAAAT
The DNA here is from genome assembly GCA_036936605.1 of Limnanthes douglasii subsp. nivea. Taxonomy (NCBI): domain Eukaryota; kingdom Viridiplantae; phylum Streptophyta; class Magnoliopsida; order Brassicales; family Limnanthaceae; genus Limnanthes; species Limnanthes douglasii. Next base: position 35,505,168 of record JAUPFV010000001.1, read on the forward strand.
TGATATAATGCCCAACCAAATAGAGAAATATATATATATATATATATATATATATATATATATATATATATATATATATTGTTCAACAAAACTCTATATAACGTTATATGTTGTATTCTAAAATTATGAAATAGGTATGCAATGCTATGAATTTTTTGTATTTTTTTTTAAATTTAGCAACAGATCGCAAGGAGAGTCGGTTTCAAATTAAAATCAACAAAGATGTTGTAACGAAATTCAAGTCACGTGATCTATATATAGACATAAAGTTTTACAATGGATTTAATACCTATTTTTATTCAGGTCAAATTAGCAACAATTTTTTTGTTGCAATTGTCATCCGGTTGTAAAATAATTTTATTAGAGACCGCACTGCAACAAGTGGTTCTCATTGCAAAGCTGTTATAAAAGACCTATAATAACATATTAGTGATGAATTCTACATTTATTAGTAAGACGATTTATCCAATAGTGAACTACATGCCGATATTAGTATAATCTTACGAAATAAAATAAAATTGACAAACATCTGACCTAAAAATTTAAATAAACAAGGTTGTTTATTTTACATCAATAGTGTATAATTAAACAAATTAATGTAAATTATTAACTTTCGAAAAAAGTTATTTATTTATTTATTTATATTAAAAGTGTGTTCATAACACCGATTTAAGTAAAAGAAAACATGGTTCAAATAAAACAAATATTAATTAAAAATTTCATAACTTTTTTCCGACTTAAACATATATATAAATTTAAAATCGAGGTTTTTGGTGTTTTTGACGTCAAATAACCTTGTGTACTTTTAATACCTCTTTAAAAAAAATTAAATTTATATAAGATTATCCAACTAAAAATGAGGTTTTCTTTGTCAAGAAACAATAACATAGTATCCAACTCTGTAATTCGTTCAGAATCTTTCTTAGATTAGATAAAATTCGTCCATGGAAGATTGGGAGTTCCCGCCTTCATCATCCTCATCTTCGCCAATTTCGAAAAGTTCCATGCTTGTCAACAGATCTGTTTTCGAAACTGAGTTTCCTTCTCTAAAAACTCAAGAAGAAAAACAGAGTATAGAAAGAGTTAAGGTAATATCGAACCCAGTCTTTGAGATTTCTTGCCAAAGAAACGAACAACATAATGTTACAGAATCCAAGAAGATAGGAAAAACGTTTGTTGATGTGTTGAAACCAGTAAACAAGGAAATTCTTCACAAGAATGTATCAGTTATTCACAATGTTGATCATACAATTGTTTGTTTCAAAAAAAATGACAGAGATAGACTTCAGAAGATCTCCAAACATAGTATTATAGGAAATTTTGCATATGGCAAACCTAAGTACGAAACTATCAAAGAGATTCTGAGAAAAATCAATTTACCAGTTCCTTCAATATCGCGATGTGTGACTACCGACATGTGTTCATTGAATTTGAGAGTTTTGAAGACCTGAAAAATCTTTGGTCTAGAAATGTTTGGAAAGTTGGAGACAAAACTATGCGATTTCTTAAATGGAGTCCCTTATTTGAACCCAATAAAGAGATCCCGTTGACGTCGGTATGGATTATGTTAATAAATCTTCCGGGGTTTATGTATAATGAAGCAACGATCTTGGAGATAGCAAAGTCATTTGGAGTTCCTTTGAAAACCTGGATCCCTCAAATTAACACAACCAGTTTCAATTGTGTTAAACTTTGGGTGGAAATAGGCATTTCAAAGACTCTGGTGAACGAAATCAAAATTATGTTTGGAAATGAAGAGGAATTCAATCTGAAAATTATTTATGGGCCACATCCACAATACTGCAACTTTTGCAAGCACATTGGTCACAACCGAACTGAATGCAAGAAAAAGAAAAAGAAGATATTGTTTAACAACCGAAGTTCTTTTCTGAAAATAATGTCTCAACAAATCCCTAGCTTAAATATGTGATTGTGGATATAGAGAAAACAATAAAAACCGTTGATCAAAACTTTAACCAAATTCATACTAACAGACAGACTACTAGTATATCTGAAGAGCAAAATGAGTCAGCTGCAAGTCTTGAAATCACAAAAGATTCTTCTTCAGGAACTGGTGGTAATGGGAAAGATTCAAGTGTCGATTTAGAAATGATTGAAGCATTGCAGGATTTGGAGGCTAGAATTTTGTTTGAAGTTGGAAAAGTGCTTGATAATTCAAATCCTGAAACAAATTCTCATTCCATAGTCAATACAGGTAGCCTTCCCAGTTTTCCTACAAATGATCACAATAAAGACAATGGGCTATCAAAAACTCAAAGTAAGAAAGCAAAGAAGACAAAGATTTAGAATAGCAAAGTTGCTTCAACATCCAAACTTCTACAACTAAAAAAGGTTGTTAAAACAAAATCAAATAAATTTCAATCAAGATCATCAACAAGAATGTCAGAGGGATAAGGAATAAGAAAAAAATGAGGAGAGTAAGGTCTTTAAAGAGGTCTGAAAATCTTGTCCTTATGGCTATCCAAGAGCCTTTGTTTAACTAAAGTAGAATTGAGACTATGGCAAAAACGTTGGGTTACAATGAGTATTTTGAAAATAAAAACAACAAGATTTGGATGCTGTGGAGAGATGATTTTGGTGTGGTTAATTTTTGTCTGAAGGTAAATTTGTAATTTGTTTTAGAGTTTTTAGAGGTATGTAGGCGTTTAAAGTTTAAGTAGAGAGTCGAGGGAGAATTAAGCAGCCTAGTTGTATTTAATTTTCATTACCCATATTAAATGCAGGTGGTTGGGTATTTATACCCTTATATTTGGGCTTTATGGGTTTTCGGGTCATGTTTAATGGACCCGGGTCATGTTCAAAGACCCATGAGCTCTAAGTAGAAGAGCAAGCTGCTTAGTCAAGAAGTGTTTAGGTTTTTAAGTACTTTTGTTATAGTCCAACAGTCCAATGGGCTAGGTGTTCGAATTTCCCTGTCCGGTCTGGTGATCTTGGTCCGAACAGTCCCTGTCCGGAGAGGTAGCAATATTGGGACTCATCAGGAGCCCCTTTTTTAGGTGTTTGTTCAAATGCCTTTGTCAAAACCCTGAAAAACAGTCTGATATCAGGGGCAGTTTTACCCGGACAGGTCTTTCGTCTTGTGCTATGGCTTTATCCGGACTGAAAAGACTTTGTGAATCCAAACAATTTTTTGCCAAAGTTCATGGGACACGTGTCACTTTTTGGTTGGTTATTCCAGCCGTTTTTTCACCTTGAATTTCGCACCCACCTTCTTCGAAAAACAACCTCTTCATTAATGAGGGTGACGTCATCGCCGTCTTTTAATCATTACTAATCTTTTCGAATTCTCCTAGGAATCAAGACTCCTTTTTGATATTTACTATAAATTGAAATGCTTTCTACTGTTTCACCATCACTTTCATTTTTACTCTGCAAATTCTCAAAGTTTTTTCTCTCAAAAACAAATTTCTACTTAGGTCGTTTATGTTCACGATTAGGAACGCTCTAATCAAAGGTGGGTGGCTCAACCTCTCTGAGTTAGAAAAAGCGCAAAAGATTGAAAGGGAAAGGCGCATTGCAGCAGGCTTACCCACTTCCCCTATCGACAAACCAGCAACTTCAGCCACAGAGTCATACCAGGGCTCTTCTTCCATAAAGGGCATCAAACCAAAGAGGTTATTTCAAACCAATCTCTCACCTATTATCTCAGGTTCTTCGGTTCAAGAATCAGAACCCGTCGTCGAACCAGGTTTAACAGTTACAAGATTTAAAAAACCCTCCCCGTTCTTAGTCATGGGGTCAGATGTTGAAACCTCTCCTCATAAGTTAGTTGATCGACGCGAAGGCCGGCTGGTCAAAGGGCAGGCTTCTAAGGGTACCCCCTTCGAAATCGGGTGCCAATGACAATAGTGTTAGGTCAGAAGCACCCATTAGAGCTCCCAAGGATAGGCTGTCCGGTCCGGAGGGCACTGGCTCAAGTCCTCGAAGAGAAATGTCCATACCAGAGCCCCAACCGGAGGCTAGGAATCAAGAGGATACTAAAGCGCAGCAGTCCGGAAGTCAAGCTGAGCCAAATCTGAACCTCCCTCTCACCACTACAACTGAAAACCCTTCCTCAATTATGGAGAAAATAAAATAATGGAGGACTCTATTGAAGAGGCTCCGTTCGAGTCTGAACCTTCCGGACAGACTAGTGGTGCTGTTGCTGCTCAAAAGGACAAGGGAAAAGAAAAGTTGTGCTTGAGGAATCCGGATCTGCCGGAGTGTCTCGAAGGAAGGGTGGGGCCTTATTTCCACAAGGTCAATGTTAAGTACCTCATTGCCCTGCAAAAGATCAACTATGCATTCATCCACACAGCTGAGCTGGGCCGGATGCGTACGAAGTGAGGAATTCTGGAGAGCGTGAAGATAAGAATCCCTATAAACCCCGAAACTCCCATGGACTGCAAGTTGAGCGAGATAGTCATCTTTACGGAGCTATTTAACTGGGGGCTCAGATTCCCCTTGGACCCAGATATTGTCAGATACTTTCATCTGATAAAGCTCTGTCCATGCCAGCTGAGTGCCAATTCTTGGTACACCCTTATGGCCTGCATTATGGCCTCTAGGCTCTCCGGGATCCCTCTACCAAGAGTTTGCTGTTGTGGCAAGCCTCTGTAGAAACCACCACATCCCATTCTACAACTTCAATATGGGGGACAACTTCAAAGCTGTGGATGACCTGCTGGAGTCGGAAAGGAACTGGAGGACTCAATTCCTATTCGTAAGTGGGGCTTGGGAAAACGGGAAGAAAATCAAGGCCGGAGTCAACCCAAGTCTCCTCACCAGCAGATGGAGGAGTGATCGTAGGACTTCTTCTCTATATTCTTATCTCTTCTTTTATCAAATTTGCTTAAATTGATTGTTCTTATCTTTTTTCTTAGCAGTGCTACCCAAAGATTTTACGGACTACCTAAAGTCCGGACAGGTCACTTGCACGAAGATTAATACTTGGGCTTCTGAGAAATGGGGAAACCGGTTTCACGATGCTTTCACGGGGGGAAACTTAGCAAGGTCTCACCTCTGGAACACTACTGGCCGGAGGGACTTAACCTGGGAAGAGCTCACCACTCAACCCCCTCCGGACGTAGTGCTCAAGAGGACGCACGAACCGGATGGGACACTTTACTTGCCAGGCCGGGCCAAGGCCCCGAGTAAGATGAAAGGGAACAAGAAGAAAGGCAAGAAAGTGGCAGGTGGAGCGGACCCTGCTGAGGTGGAGGAAGCTGTTTTAACCAATCCGGAGGGGCCACCCCCAAGCCAGATTGATGCTGCTCTCTTGGAAGTGGTAGAGCAGGAAAGTGTTAGGCAAGAAGCTCACTCCCCAACACCCCCAAGGGCTTCCAAAAGAGACCGTAAACGGGGAGCTGAAAGCAAGGATAGGGAGGCCAAGAAGAAGAAGACCTCTAAGGGTGATGAACTTTCTCTCCGGCCTCCGGAGCCTCTCCCCCAGGTTGATCCCACTGACCCCACACAAGCAGAAGAGATACCTGGTGACTTCCAAACTGATGAAGTCGAAGGGGGAGGTCTTAGCATTGATGGGGTAGACATCACTGGTCTTGGTGGGCTTGGTGAGTACTTTATCAACCTCCCTAGAGACGATTTTGCTGGGCCTTACCTCCCTCCGATTACTTCAAACACCGTCACTTTTAATGGTCAGACTTTTACTGTTTCAACTGAAAGGGACATTATAGCTCACTCTTTATTAAGTAGTGTTCAGCCGGTGCTTGCGTTAGAGAAGCAAGTTCGAAGTCAGGCCGACATTATCAAAGACCTCAAGTCTCATAAGGAGAGGCTGTCCGATGACCTTCTCACTGCCACTCAACATGCTAATATTTTAAAGGGGGAGAACGAGGAGCTGAAAAAGAACCAGGAGGGGTGGACCACCAAATTTTATACTCTGGAAGACACCATCAAGGATCTCCGGGAGAAGTTGTCAGGAGCAGAGAAAGATCTCAACTCTTCAAAAGAGGAGACCAAGGCCAAGGACCAAATTATCAACAACTTGATCAGTGATAAGATTGCGCTTGAGAACACAGTATCCAAGGCTGCAGAGGAGAAAGGTGATCTGCTAAGGGAGCAGGAGGCCAAAATCCAAGCCAAGATCGACGCTTATGCCAACAACGTGATCGACATTCAAGAGAAAATGTATGCCAAGGTGAAATGAGACATGGTCCTGCTCTTCCATGAGAAGTTTCCGAAGAGGAACTTGGGTGATTTGTGGCTTCATGTAGAGTATGAAGACCTTCCCTTCCACACCATGGTTGGCGGAGACTTGCATGACTACTTCAGTGCTTCTTCTTCTGACGAGGCAGAAGAAAATGCTGGGGAAGGTCCTCCTGAAGAGAAAGACGATCCCAAGGGGAAGAAGAAGATGGTTGAGGCTGAGCCATCTTCAAAGGCTCAGTCTTGAATTATGAATTATTTTTTACTTTTCATGTTATCTAAACCAAAGTCCTTGGAAGGCCAAGGCACTCTTTTTGTTAATGTGTCTGGTATCTGACCGGATAGATCCTTTACTTTTTTTAACAATTTGGAAGTCCTCGGAAGGCCAAGGCACTTAAGCTATTTCAATGAATATCCTTGTTTTGCATAATTTTCGCATCCTTTCATAGTTTGTTTCAATTTTGGTGGCTAGTGTTTAAATAACCCTTAGTTATTTCATAAATAGTCTAAAGTGAGAGTGTTTAAGTTCTCCGATGACAAATGTTTAAGTGGTCATCATTCTTTTGCTTCAATCCGGATGGTGTAACAAAAATCAGAGTAAGAACACTTTAGATTTTTTTTAAGAAGGCATCAAATTTCATTAAAAAGCCCGGACACCTCATTAAAACCTCCCCGTGCCACCAGGGTAGGAAAGAGTATGCCCCCAAATATTTACATAGATGTTTAAACAAGTAAATATTTACACAGATGCTACTTCAAGTATGTCCGGAGATGTTCGATATTCCAAGGGTGGGTCAAAATTCTTCCATCCTTGTCTTCTAGCCAATATGTTCCAGGTTTAAGCCTTTCAACAACCATATAAGGTCCTTCCCAAGTTGGGGCCAGTTTGCCGAGCAGCTTCTCCTTAGTGTGTAAGAAGACTTTCCTCAATACCTTGTCCCCTGGCTGGAAATCTTTTCTTTTAACCCTAGAAGCAAATCTGCTTCTCATCAAACCCTGATAGTGTGCAGCTCTAAGGTGAGCTTTAACTCGTCTTTCCTCTACCAGGTCAAGCTGACCTCTGATCGCCACTTCGTTAGCATATTCAGAGAAGTTGTGAACCCGAAATGATGGGAGAGTCGCTTCTATAGGAGCTACTGCATCCATCCCATAGACCAAGGCAAAGGGTGACTCCTGTGTTGCAGCCCCAGGTGTTGTCTGGTAGGCCCACAAGACCTCTTGTAAATAGCTGGGCCACTTCCCAGCAGCTCCTTCCAGATTCTTCTTTAAACCGGACAGTATAGTTCTGTTAGCCACTTCAACCTGACCATTTGCTTGTGGGTGGAAAGGTGAAGAGAAACAGTGTTGTATACCCCTCGAGGCACAGAAACTCTTCATTTCTCTATTGTCGAACTGTGGTCCATTGTCTGTCGTTATCTTTTGCGGAACACCAAATCTGCAACAGATGTTGGATAAAATGAATTTTATGACAGCTTTTGATGTTGTTCTTGCCAGGGGGGCTGCTTCAATCCACTTCGAAAAGTAATCTATAGCAACAATTATAGTTTTGCGCCCTCTGGACGCCATAGGGAGAGGTCCTACTAAATCCAACCCCCATCGAGCAAAAAGTATAGGCTCAGAAATTGACTCTAAAAGGATGGCTGGGACATGGATTTCATTGTTATATCTCTGGCATGGATCACACCTTCTTACCAGTTCTTTAGCATCCTGCATGATAGATGGCCAATAGTAGCCGGCCAGTAAAACTCTCCTCGTTAGAGTCCCGAATCCACAATGAGTTGATCCTTCACCATCATGTAATTTGGAAAGGACTACTTGAGATTCATCATCCCCCAAACAGCGTAGAAGTGGTTTACTGTAAGACTTTTTATACAGAATGTCTCTTAGTATGATAAAACCACGAGCCTTGTGTTTCAGTTTTCTTGCTAATGATTTGTCCGGAGGCAAGATGCCGTCGGAGAGGTATTACAGGAGAGGAAATCTCCAATCCTGAGGTTGTTTCACCTGCACTTCAAAAATTTATTCCTCTTTACCCATACTAAGTTGAATGGAAGGGCTCTCCAGCACATGGATCCATAGATATGACTCTGTGTAAGCTATAGTTGCCAATGAATCTGCCAGCTCATTTTCTGTCCGGGGTATATGCTCATAAACAACGCTTTTAAACTTGAGTGCCTTATTTTAAAGAAGAAGCAAATACTTCACTAGCTGCTCCTTTTTAGCCTCAGATTGACCTTGAGCATGGTGGATAAGAAGCTGGGAGTCACTCATTAGCTTGACCCTTTTAGCCACACAAATATAAGCTAACTTTAAACCAGCTATAGTTGCTTCGTATTCGGACTCATTATTAGAATCCCTGAAAGCAAAACAAATATCCTGGTACATTTTGTCACCATATGGAGAAGTTAAGCACACCCCTGCACCACATCCCATAGTGCTGGATCCACCATCCGTCCGGACGACCCAGACCTTTTTATCTTTCATCTCAGTAGTCTGCTCCGAATCTCTATCCGAGTGGAATTCAACTAAAAAATTAGCCACAGCTTGGGCCTTGACTGCTGTTCGGGGAGAAAAATCTATATCGAAATCCCCCAATTCTACCGACCACTTAGTCATTCTACTTGAAATGTCTTCTTTTTGGAGAACATTCTTCAAGGGAAAAGATGTCCGGACGATAATATGATGAGCCTGGAAATAAGGCCTTATCTTTCTTGCAGCTATTACCAGGGCTAACACTAACTTTTCGAGTATCAAATAACGCTTTTCTGCATCTATCAAGCTCTTGCTGATGTAGTACACTGGATGGGTGTAGCCATCCACCTCTCTCACCAACACAGCACTGATGGCATAACTTGAAACTGCCAAATATACGAAGAGTGTTTCTCCATCAATTGGTTTAAATAGGGTTTTGGGGGAGGACAGATGTTTCTTAATCTCATTGAAGGCCTCATCACACTGTGAGGTCCAGTCAAATCCCCTTGCACCCTTCAAAGTTTGAAAAAACGGGGCGCATCGGTCCGATGACCTTGAGATAAATCGGTTTAAAGCAGCTAACCTCTTTGTCAATCGTTGCACTTCTTTAATATTCCGAGGAGGCTCCATTTGGAATAGAGCATTAAGCTGGTCCGGATCGGGTTGTATCCCTTGCTCACTTATTATATAACCTAGGAACTTCCCGGATTGCACTCCGAACACACATTTTTCTGGATTTAGCTTTAAATTTACTTTTAACAAGTTGGTAAAAGTTTCTTGGAGGTCAGTTAAGTGCAATTGATCATCCACACTTTTCACCATCATGTCATCGATGTATACTTCCATATTTCTTCTAATCTGATCAGCAAAGGCTTTGTTCACTAATCTCTGATAAGTAGCCCCAGCATCTTTCAACCCAAATGGCATTACCTTGTAGCAATGAAGACCCTTGTTAGTGACAAATGTGGTATACTCTTGATCCCTCTGATCTACTTGGATCTGATTGTATCCGGAGAAAGCATCCATAAAGGATAGCAACTTATTCCCAGAGGTGGAGTCTACTAGCTGGTCAATTCGGGGAACTGGATACAAATCTTTTGGGTAAGCTCTATTGAGATCTGTGAAGTCAATACACATACGCCACTTGCCATTTTTCTTTTTCACTAAGACCGGATTGGCAGTCCACAAAGGATATTGAGACTCCTTGATATACCTCATCTTTGTGAGCTTGTCAACCTCCTGCACAATAACATCAACCTTTTCTTTGGAAAAAACCCTTCTCTTTTGTACCACTGGTGCTACATCTTTTCGGACAGATAGGTGATGTGATATAACATCAGCTGGAACCCCAGTAACATCGGCATTGCACCAAGCAAAAACATGCTGATGGTTTTTCAAGAACTTTAACATCTTATTTTTCAGGTCGGGTGACATTTTAGACCCTATCTTGACACTTTTCCCTTCTTCTAAAGAATGTGTTTCAACCTCTTCAACTGGTATCAATACTCCAGGAGTCTCTCTGGGGTCATCAATTTCACCCTCACCCCCAGAAAGCCCCTCAAACTGCTATTGCTCGTTGATACGAACTACCCCCAACGTCCGGGGGCCAGGGCTGTAGCATAACATTCTCTTGCAACCTTCTGACTGCTTCGGACAACTCCCACTTGTCCTTGAACAACATATTTCAAATATTGGTGGACTGTCGAGGCCACTGCATGCATCCTAGAGAGCCAAGACCTCCCTAAAATAGCATTATAGCACGTGGGACAATCTATTACAATAAAAAGTATCCTGACCATCTTCTTGAAAGGGCCCTTGCCCAACAAAACTTCCTCTTCGAACTCCCCGATCACATCTGCTGAGCTGCCAGTAAAGCCCACAATTGATCTGTCCGAACGCTGAATTACGGCTGGATTTTTCATTTTCTTGTAAGTGTTTAAGAAGAGGATATTAGCTGAGCTTCCAGTATCCACCAAGATTCGTCTTATGTCATTGCCTCCAATAGATGCTTCTATGACAACAGCATCTTCATGTGGGCCAGCTATATCTCTTAAGTCATCTTCATCAAAAACAATGAAGGGGAATGGAATCTGCGATTGATAGGAGGTCATGCCTCCTTCTAGCTGGGTAGCTAAAGTATGAACGTGCCTCTTCCTCGAAGAAGCAGTAGGAGCTGTCATAGTATCCCCTCCGAAAATCGTAAGTGACTCAAAAAACTTAATGAGCCCGGAGACCGTTCTAGAACATTCCTCAATGGTACCCACTCTATTTCGAGTTGGATCCGGATCCAAGTATTCTGATTCCACATCAAACCTTTCGATTATAACCATGGCTCCCTCCGGAGCAGCATTACTTGGACCAACTCGGTGAGTATTGTCAGGCCTATTACCTCTTCTTTTGACATAAGCCCCCAGCTTTCCCCTTTCAATCAAGTTCTGAACTTCTTGTTTTAAGGCTATACAATCATCAGTGGTATGGCCAGTATTATTTTTGGTGTGGATAAAAGTAGCCTGAGGGTAGGCTGGTAATTTTAAGTGGAGTTTTAAGGCGGCGTAAGGGTGTTTCACGGTGGTGTGGTGGTGTTTCCAGATATTTCAGGGTGTTTCAAGGTGTTTTAAGGGTGGTGAGAGAATTGAGCAGCCTGGCAGCAGTTAATTTTTCTTACCCATAGTTAATGCTGGTGGTTGGGTATTTATAGTGTGTAATTTGGGCCCTTATGGGCTTTCGGGTCAAGTTTCATGGACCCGGGTCATGTTTAAAGACCCATGAAGTTTAAGCAAATGCACAGGTAGCTTAGTCAGATAGTGATTAGGTTTAAAAGTACTTTAGTCATAGTTCGAATCGTCTTATGTTCGCAGTGTTCAAAGTCACCTGTCCGGACCAAACAGTCCTGTTCGGATTATAGTCTTGGAGTCTGTCCGATTTTCGGGGAGTTTTACTTTGGACTACCCTTCCGGGGAGCTCTTCGAATTCGGACTCATCAGGAGCCCCTTTTTTAGGTATTTGAACAAGTGTCCTTGTTAAAGAACTGAAAAACAGTTCGAGTTCGGAAGTGGTCCTCTGATTCGAAGAGAGTTGAGACAGGCCCGGACAGGCCAACCGTTACGAATCCAAACGGTTCTTTGTCAGGAGTAGTGGGACACGTGTCACCCTCCGGTTGGCCACTCCAGCCGTTTTTCTACCTCGAAAATTACACAACTTTATTGAATAGGTAACTTCTTTAAATGGTTTTGATGACGTCAGCGCCGTCTTTTAATCATTGCTCAACTTTTCGGATTCTCCTAGGAATCAAACCCCCTTTTTTACCTTTACTATAAATACTATTCATCTTTCACAGTATCATTTTCACTTTGCCATTTTACTCAAAACTTCATCTTTCTAAAACCTTGAGATTTCCTTAATCGTTTTATGTTCACAGCAAGAACAGCTTTAATCAAGGGTGGCTGGCTCAATCTTTCAGAATTAGAGAGAGCTCAAAGGGTTGAAAAAGAGAAACGGATAGCAGCAGGGCTACCAGCATCGCCAGTTGAGAGACCAGCCACTTCAATCGAAGAATCTGATAGGGGTTCGTCTTCTTCAAAAGGTACAAAACCCAGAAAACTCTTCCACTCTACACTCTCTCCTATAGTTTCTGGCTCATCAGTCCAAGAGTCAATTCCCACCGTCGAACCGGAGGTTGTTGTTACAAGTGTTAGGAAGAAAACTACCTTTATAGCTATGGGGTCCGACTCTGATCATTCCCCAGAGAAACTGATCATGAAAAGACCAAGTCGACTGGTTAAGGGACTCTCCTCGAAAAACACCAGTGAGTCTGGGTCCGGAACAACTGTTAGGACCCTCCGGGAGAGGCCGGTCGGTCCGGAGGGCAGCAGTCCATTACCTCCAAAGGAAACCTCGACCTCAGAGACTCAAGCTGAGGTGAAAATTCAAAAACATACAACGAGTCGCCAGTCCGGAGGATCAGCTGTTCCAAGCTTCATCCCTCCCCGGGCTGTTTCTGCAGAAGCTCCCCCAACAGTTATGGAGGAGAGGATGGAAGACTCCATTGAGGAGGCTAGGTTTGAGTCCGAGTCGTCCGGACAAGCTGATACTGCCATAGTCGTTGCCAAGAAAGGCAAAGAGGACTCGTTCTTGAGCCGTCCGGATCTGCCGGAGTGCCTTGAAGGGAAAGTTGGGCCCTGCTTTCACAAGGTAGAGTTTAAGTATCTCTTATCTTTGTTAAAAACCAAGTATGCATTTATTCACACTAGAGACTTGGGACGGCTTCGCACTAAGTGGGGGATCCCTGAAAATGTAAAGATCCGAATTCCCATCGATCCAGAGACCCCGATGGATTGTAAGAGGAATGAGATTGTATTTTTTACAGAGCTGTTCAATTGGGGACTCAGGTTCCCATTGGATCCGGAGATAGTGCGCTATTTCCACTTAGTGAAGCTATGCCCATCACAGCTGAGCCCCAACGGATGGTACACCCTGATGTCATGTATTATGGCATCCAGGCTGTCCGGAATTCCTCTTCCAATGGAAGAGTTCGCTGCTGTTGCCAGTCTGTGCAAACACCACCAGTTCCCCTTTTATCACTTCAATATGGGGAACAATCTGAAAGCAGTTGATGATCTCCTAGAATCGGAGAATAAGTGGAGGAGCCAGTTCTTGTTTATAAGTGGCTCATGGGAGAACGGGAAGAAGATCAAGGTTGGGGAGAATCCTAGCCTTCTTCGAAGTAGATGGAGGAGCGATCGTAAGTTCTTTTCTTAAGTTTCTGTTCGAATTTCTTCTCTTTAAGCTTTCACTAACTAGTTGCTCTTTTGTTTTGCCAGAACTGCCAAAAGAGTTCGGAGACTATGCGAAAGCCGGACAGGTTACCTGTGGCAAAATAAACACATGGGCCGCAGAGAACTGGGAGAACCGGTTTCACAAGGCTTTCACTCCGGGAAACTTAGCCAGATCTCACCTGTGGAACACCACAGGTCGGAGGGATTTAACATGGGAGGAGTTCTCCACCCCTCCTGATGATGACATAGTGCTAAGAAGATCTCACGAGCTAGATGGAACTCTTTTCCTCCCTCTTCGGGCCAAAGCCCCAAGTAAGATGAAGGGCCAGAAGAAGAAAGGGAGGAAAACAACAGGAGATTCAGAGAAAAAGGCCCTAACTGACACAGAGGTGCCAATTCCAGCTCAAGTTGATGCAAGCCTTCTACAGGTGGTAGAAGTGGAAAGTAAGAAACACGGAGAGACTCCCTCAAAACCTACGAGGGTCTCCAAACGAACCCGTAAGCAAGTAAGTGAGGGTGCTGAGAGAGAAGTAAAAAAGAAGAAAACTTCTCAAGAAGAAGAATTTGCTCTCCGGGACCCGGAGCCCACTTTTCCAGTTGATCCTACATTAGCCGAAGAGATCCCAGAAAACCTTAACGAAGGGATTCCCGGGGAGCTTCACACTGATGATATTGAACAGGGAGAGATCAACATGGACGAAGTGGACGTCACCGGCCTGGGTCCTCTAGGTGATTACTTTCTTGGTCTGTCAAGAGATGAGTTTGCTGGGCCATACGTTCCTCCAAGTAGTTCCAACACAGTGAACTTTAATGGCAAGACTTTCTTGGTCTCCAGCGAAAGGGATATCATAGCTCACTCTCTCCTTAGCAACGTGCAACCTGTGCTTACCTTGGAAAGGCAAGTCCGGAATCAGGCAGAAACCATTAAGGAGCTTAAGTCTGAGAAGGAGAAACTGTCCGATAACCTCCGGGGTGCCACTACCCAGGTTGACTTGCTTAAGGAATCAAATGAACAGCTGAAGAGGAGTAAAGATGAGAGCAACACAAAAATCGCCTCTTTGGAGAAAACCCTAGAAGATCTCCAGGCTAAGCTATCCGAGTTGGAGAAAGACTTGAAAACCTCAAAAGATGAGACTGCAGCAAAAGAAAAGATTGTCACCAATCTGACTACTGACAAACTTACTTTGGAGAATGCAGTGACTCAAGCTATTGGTGAGAAAGCTGCCCTGGTGAAGGATCAAGAGGCCATGATCAAGGCCAAAGTCAATGCTTATGCCAAGGAGATGCTACGGAGTGAGGAATTATTGATTGAGAAGGTGAAATCTGACATGGTCCTCCTATTTCACGAGAAGTTCCCGAAGAGGAGACTTGGGAACTTATGGCGTTATGTGGATGATGATGATCTCCCATACTGGACCATGGCTGATGACGAGGGGTACTCTGATGAGCCTTCATCTGGTGATGAAGAGGAAACTGGAGAGAGCCCTGGGGAGGAAGAGATCGACCCTAAAGGCAAGAAAAAAGTCGAAGAGAAGAGTGATATTAAAGACAAGAACACACATGTGGGTGAGCCGTCTTCGAAGGCTCTTCCTTAGTTTATAACTTGCTTTGTTTAATTTTTGTTTGAACCAAAGTCCTTGGAAGGCCAAGGCACCTTTTTTGTGATGCTGTCCGTTTTATCCGGACAGAGTTTTGTATTATGTTTAAACTTGTTCAAAAAGTCCTTGGAAGGCCAAGGCAACTTTAAGTTTATTGAATGAATGTTTTATCTTGCACAACCTTTCTCTTATTCCACGGTTTGCCTAAATACTTCGTATTGTGAGAGTGTTTAATTTCTCTGGCTAGAATTTAAATAGCCCTTAGATCTTTCAGTCCGGGTAGTATGGCAATCAATCAGAATTTTGTAAAAACTTAGAAAATTGTTTAAGAAAGCTCCAAGTTTTATTGAAAGCTCTTCGTGGCGCCGAAGAGAGGAAGTGGTATGCCCCCAAATATTTACACGGATATTTAAACAAGTAAATATTTACATAGATTTTATTCTAGGTACATTCGAAGGTGTTCAATATTCCAAGGGTGAGTTAAAACCCTGCCATCTTTGTCTTCCAGCCAGTATGTGCCAGGCTTGATTCTTTCAACCACAGTATACGGACCCTCCCAGGTTGGGGCCAACTTTCCGAAAAGCTTTTCCTTGGTGTGCAGGAAAACTTTCCTCAATACTTTATCTCCTGGTTGAAAATCCCTTCTTTTAACCTTGGAAGCAAACCTGCTTCTCATCAAGCCCTGATAGTGTGTCATTCTAAGATGAGCTTTTACTCGCCTTTCTTCAATCAAATCAAGCTGATTTCTGATTGCTATTTCATTAGCCTGTCCGGAGAAGTTATGAACACGAAAAGAGGGGAGTGTCTTCTCTATGGGAGCTACTGCATCCATCCCATAGACCAAGGCAAAAGGTGATTCTTGTGTGGCAGCCCCAGGCGTTGTCCGGTAGGCCCACAAGACTTCTTGTAAATAACTAGGCCACTTTCCAGCAGCCCCTTCCAGATTTTTCTTTAAACCGGACAATATTGTTCTATTAGCCACTTCAACTTGCCCATTAGCTTGTGGGTGGAATGGTGAAGAAAAGCAGTGCTGAATACCCCTTGAGGCACAGAAGCTTTCCATTTCTCTGTTGTCAAACTGTGGCCCATTATCTGTTGTTATTCTTTGAGGGACACCAAATCTGCAACATATGTTGGATAGAATGAATTTTATAACAGCCTTTGATGTTGTTCTTGCCAAGGGGGCTGCTTCTATCCACTTCGAAAAGTAATCAATGGCTACGATTATGGTTTTACGCCCTCCGGACGCCATAGGGAGAGGCCCAACTAAGTCTAATCCCCATCGAGCAAAAGGGATAGGCTCAGAAATTGATTCCATAGGAATGGCTGGTACATGAATTTCATTGCTGTACCTTTGGCAGGGGTCACACCTTCTTACCAGTTCCTTGGCATCTTTCATTATTGAAGGCCAATAATATCCGGAGAGAAGCACTCTTCTTGTTAACGCTCTAAATCCACAATGGGCTGATCCCTCACCATCATGTAATTCAGAGAGAACCATTTGTGACTCATGATCCCCTAAACAGCGTAGGAGAGGTTTGCTGTAGGATTTCTTGTATAAGACCTCTCTAATCATGATGAAACCATGAGCCTTGTGTTTTAACGCTCTGGCTTGTGATTTAACCAAGGGTACGACGCCATCGGACAGATATTGGATAAGAGGAGACCTCCAATCCTGGGGCTGATTTACTTGTATTTCAAAGACCTCCTCTTTCTCTCCTTCATTAAGTTGAATAGAAGGACTTTCAAGCACATGGATCCATGGATAGGACTCCGTGTATGCTATTGTTGCCAATGAGTCTGCCAATTCATTCTCTGCCCGGGGAATATGCTCATAGACAACAGCTTTAAACTTCATTGCCTCATTTTTCAAGAGAAGTAAATACTTGATTAACTGTTCTTTTCTAGCTTCTGATAGACCCAAGGCATGGTGAATAAGCAATTGGGAGTCACTTAGCAGCTTGACCCGTTTTGCCCCACAGATGTAAGCCAATTTCAACCCAGCTATAGCTGCTTCGTATTCGGACTCATTATTGGATGCCCTGAAAGCAAAACAAATAGCTTGATACATGTTGTCTCCATAAGGAGAGGTAAGACATATTCCTGCCCCAGATCCTATGGCACTGGATCCTCCATCTGTTCGGACAATCCATACTTTCTTGTCTTTTGAATCAGCAAGTTGTTCTGAGTCCCTATCAGAATGGAATTCGACCAGAAAATCAGCCACACCCTGAGCCTTTACTGCTGTTCGAGGAGCAAAGTCTATGTCGAAGTCCCCCAACTCTACTGACCACTTTGTCATTCTGCTTGAAATGTCTGCCTTTTGAAGGACATTCTTTAAAGGGAAAGATGTCCGGACTACAATAGGATGAGCCTGAAAATAAGGCCTCATCTTTCTTGCAGCTATTACCAAGGCCAATGCTAGCTTTTCAAGTTTCAAGTAACGTCGCTCAGCATCAATCAGGCTTTTGCTGATGTAGTATACTGGGTGAGGATACCCATCAACCTCTCTAACTAACACAGCACTGATGGCACAACTTGAAACAGCCAGATACACAAATAGAGTCTCCCCATCGATTGGTTTGAATAAAGTCTTTGGAGAGGACAGATGCTTCTTAATTTCATTGAACGCCTCATCACACTGTGGTGTCCACTCAAACCCCTTTGCACCTTTCAAAGTTTGAAAGAAAGGAGCACATCTGTCCGAAGACCTAGAGATAAACCTGTTCAAAGCTGCTAACCTCCCCGTTAACCGCTGTACTTCTTTAACATTTCGAGGAGGCTCCATTTGGAACAAAGCATTGAGTTGGTCCGGGTCGGGCTGTATTCCATGCTCACTTATAATATACCCCAAGAACTTCCCGGACTGCACTCCGAATATACACTTTTCAGGATTTAACTTCAAATTTACCTTGGCCAAGTTTGCAAAAGTCTCCTGGAGATCGGACAAGTGTAGCTGCTCCTCCACACTTTTCACCATCATATCGTCGATGTAAACCTCCATATTTCTTCCGATCTGATTAGCAAATGCTTTGTTGACTAACCTTTGATAAGTAGCCCCAGCATTCTTCAAACCAAAGGGCATCACCTTGTAGCAGTGTAATCCTCTATCAGTAACAAAAGTAGTATGCTCTTGATCTCTTGGATCCACCTGGATCTGATTATATCCGGAGAAAGCATCCATGAAGGAGAGTAGCTTGTTCCCAGAAGTAGAATCTACCAGCTGATCTATCCGGGGAACCGGATACAAGTCTTTTGGGCAGGCTCGATTGAGATCTGTGAAGTCTATGCACATTCGCCATTTACCGTTTTTCTTTTTTACCAAGACTGGATTGGCAGTCCACAAAGGATACTGAGCTTCTTTAATGTGCCCCATCTTTGTGAGTCTGTCAACCTCTTGTACAATGACATCAGCCTTTTCTTTTGAGAAAGCTCTCCTTTTTTGCACCACTGGTGCTATGTCTCTTCGGACTGACAAGTGATGAGAAATCACTTCTGATGGTACTCCAGTTACATCAGCATTGCACCAAGCAAAAACGTGCTGATGGTCTTTTAAGAATTTCAACATTTCTTCTTTCAACACTTGTGGCATTTTGGATCCTATCTTGACAAATTTCCCTTCTTCTAAGCAGTGTGTCTCAACTTCTTCAACTGGGATCAACACTCCGGGGGTCTCCCTGGGGTCATCAATTTCACCCCCACCCCCAGAAAGGCCCTCAAACTGCTATTGATCATTCATACGGACTGCCCCCAGCGTTCGTGGAGCCAAGGCAGTGGCATAGCATTCTCTTGCGACTTTTTGACTGCTCCGGACAACCCCAACCTGCCCCTGAACAGCATATTTTAAACACTGATGGACTGTTGAAGCCACTGCATGCATCCTAGAGAGCCAAGATCTCCCTAGAATAGCATTATAGCACGTGGGACAATCCACCACAATGAAAAGTATTCGGACTGTTTTCTTGAATGGGCCTCTGCCCAACAAAACTTCTTCTTCAAACTCACCGATTACATCGGCTGAGCTGCCCGTGAAGCCTACAATCGATCGGTCTGACTTTTGAATCACAGCTGGATTCTTCATTTTCTTGTAAGTATCAAGGAAAAGGATATTGGCAGAGCTCCCAGTATCTACCAGGATTCGCCTTATCTCATTGCCCCCTATCGATGCTCCTATGACAACAGCATCTTCATGAGGGCCAGCAATGTCTCTCAAATCATCCCCATCAAAGACGATGAATGGGAATAGATTTGACGATTGATAAGAGGTCATCCCTCCTTCCAGTTGGGTTGCCAAATTATGAACATGCCTTTTTCTTGATGATGTGGTAGGAGCCGTTACGGTGTCCCCTCCGAAAATTGTCAAGGACTCGAAGAATTTAATGAGCCCGGAGACCGACCTGGAACGCTCCTCTATAGCACCCACTCTGTTCCTTGTTGGATCAGGATCCAAGTATTCAGATTCCACGTCAAACCTTTCAACAATTACCATGGCCCCTTCTGGGGCAGCATTAACCGGACCAGCCCGGTGAGTGCTGTCATGCCTGTTGCCTCCTCTTCTTTTGACATATGCACCCAACTTCCCTCTTTCAATCAGGTTCTGAACCTCTTGTTTCAAGGCTATACAATCATCAGTAGAATGGCCAATATCATTGTGATACTGACAAAAAGAACTGTTTCGATGTTCTCTGGGAGACTGCAAGGTTGCCGGTCTCCTGTAGTGTATTTCATCTTTAGTTTTCTCGAAAATGGTTGCCACACTTTCTTTGAGCTCTGCAAACCACTCCGGCTGGACCCACGGCCCCCTTTTGTTTCTAGACTGTTGACTTTGTGCAGGAGCAGCTGGTTGAGACTGAGCTTTTCCTCTTCCATGCCCCTGTCCGGTTTCTCTAGCTTTGTTGCCGGACTGGTTTGGATTGGGAGTTGGTGTTACCGGGGTGGATCTCACCTGCCTGTGCACCCTGGTCTTTTTTGTTTCATCAACATTTATTTGTTTGCCGACTTGATTCAGCAATCCACCCCAGGTCATGGCTTTCTTCCTTGTTACCGAATCGGCCAGGTTGCCCGGGTTCAAACCCTGTCTCAGGGATGCTATTGCCACTTGTTCAAAACAATCAGCCAGCCCGTTCTTTGTATTCACAAAACGACTTATGTATTCTTTCAATGATTCATTTGGCTCTTGGGCACAATGGATTATAGTATCTCCATTGCCCTTGAGCTCCTTACTTCCCACAAACTGCCTTCGAAAGGCCACCCAGAAGGTGTCAAAGTCTCTGATACAACCCTGAGGAAGGCTGTTGTACCACTTCAGAGCACTCCCCGTAAAGGATTGGGAGAATGCCCTGCAGAGTAGTTTATCATCGTCATCAAAGTTCATCATGAAGTTCTTGAATTGCTCCAGATGATTGTCCGGATCAGTACTGCCGTCGTACTTCTCCATCTTTGTGCTATCAAACCTCTTGGGGAGGTTTCCGGACAGAATTTTAGAAGACAATGGCGATTGCCTCCAGTTCCTCCCACGACTGAACGCAGTATCCTCATTAGGGGTTGCAAAGATACCTGGCTCATCATGGAAGGCAAAAGGATCCACCAGCATCCGGTCTATATGTCTCCGGCTGTGAGATGATCCTTTCCCAATGTGTCTTTTCATTCTTCCATGGTGGTCTCTTTTTCTGGAATACTTTTTAACTTGCTTTTGTTTTTTCCTGGTTCGCCCTTCGTCACTGCTGGAGGACAAGGACTTTTCATTCCCCTCACTGTCCGAAGAGCTGTCCGAAGATTCTGAACTTGAGTCAGAACTCTCCACAGGCTTGGACCGGTGAGACTTTTTAGAACTAGCATGTGTCTTTTTAGTGCTCACATGAGTCTTCGAAGCCTCATGCTCTCGAGGGTTATCAGAGCGATGGGCAACTGATGCTTTGGACTTTTCTTTCATGCCCATCTTGGCCTTCTCAGCCCTCAGAGCTTCTATTTCAACCCTCAACCTGTCACGCTCTTGGACAGTATATTCATCGTTCTCTTCCACCACTTCGAGCAAAGCTGGTGGAAGCTCTGGATTATCCGGATTCATTCGGACAGAATTCTTTTACTTGGTTTTGAATGTTTGATTCAGGCACCGTCGCCTCCCACTGTGGTCGCCAATTTGGTGTGGATAAAAGTAGCCTGAGGGTAGGCTGGTAATTTTAAGTGGAGTTTTAAGGCGGCGTAAGGGTGTTTCACGGTGGTGTGGTGGTGTTTCCAGATATTTCAGGGTGTTTCAAGGTGTTTTAAGGGTGGTGAGAGAATTGAGCAGCCTGGCAGCAGTTAATTTTTCTTACCCATAGTTAATGCTGGTGGTTGGGTATTTATAGTGTGTAATTTGGGCCCTTATGGGCTTTCGGGTCAAGTTTCATGGACCCGGGTCATGTTTAAAGACCCATGAAGTTTAAGCAAATGCACAGGTAGCTTAGTCAGATAGTGATTAGGTTTAAAAGTACTTTAGTCATAGTTCGAATCGTCTTATGTTCGCAGTGTTCAAAGTCACCTGTCCGGACCAAACAG
Organism: Limnanthes douglasii subsp. nivea; assembly: GCA_036936605.1. NCBI lineage: Eukaryota > Viridiplantae > Streptophyta > Magnoliopsida > Brassicales > Limnanthaceae > Limnanthes > Limnanthes douglasii. The sequence goes on from JAUPFV010000001.1 coordinate 35,526,715, forward strand.
TCCTGTTCGGATTATAGTCTTGGAGTCTGTCCGATTTTCGGGGAGTTTTACTTTGGACTACCCTTCCGGGGAGCTCTTCGAATTCGGACTCATCAATTTTGATACTGGCAGAAGGAGTTATTGCGATGTTCTCTAGGAGATTGTAGTGTGGTCGGTCTTCTATAGTGTACCTCTTCCTTTGTTTTATCATAAATGGTGGCCACACTTTCTTTCAATTCTGCAAACCACTCCGGTTGAACCCAAGGACCTCTCTTATTTCTGGATTGTTGACTCTGGGCAGGTGCAGCTGGCTGAGATTGAGCTTTAGCCCGGCCATGCCCCTGTCCGATCTCCTTTGCCTTGTTCCCGGACTGATTCTGATTGGGGTTTGGTGCAACCGGGGCAGACCTCACCTGCCTGTGCACCCTAGTTTTCTTCGTTTCATCAATGTTAATCTGCTTTCCAACCTGATTCAGCAACCCTCCCCAAGTCATGGCTTTCTTTCTGGTCACTGAATCAGCCAAATTCCCAGGGTTTAAGCCATGTCTCAAGGATGCTATTGCTACTTGCTCGAAGCAATCAACCAACACATTCTTGGTGTTCACAAAATGACTTATGTATTCTTTCAATGATTCGTTCGGTTCTTGGGCACAATGGATTATTGTGTCCCCGTTGCCCTTCAACTCTTTACTCCCAACAAACTGCCTTCGAAAGGCCACCCAAAAAGTATCGAAATTCTTGATGCAGCCTTGTGGTAGGCTGTTATACCATTTTAGAGCACTCCCCGTAAAGGATTGGGAAAATGCTTTACAAAGTAGCTTGTCGTCATCATCAAAGTTCATCATGAAGTTTTTAAATTGCTCCAAATGGTTATCCGGATCAGTACTGCCATCGTACTTTTCCATTTTAGTGCTGTCAAACCTCTTAGGGAGGTTTCCGGACAGAATCTTGGAAGATAATGAAGATTGTCTCCAATTCCGACCACGACTGAACACAGTATCCTCATTGGGAGTTGCAAAGATACCTGGTTCATCGTGGAAGGAAAAAGGATCCATCAGCATCCGGTCTACATGCCTCCGGCTGTGAGATGAACCTTTGCCAATATTCTTCTTCAACTTTCCATGTCTATCTCTTTTCCTTGAATATTTTTTGGTCAGTTTTTGCTTCTTTTTAGTTCGGCCCTCATCGCTGCTAGAGGACAAGGACTCTACAACTCCATCTTCATCCGAGGAGCTATTAGAAGATTCTGAGCCTGAGTCAGAACTCTCCACTGGCTTAGACCGGTGAGATTTTTTGGAGTTGACATAAGTCTTTTTGGTACTCACATGAGTCTTTGAAGGCTCATGCTCTCTAGGGTTATCGGTATGATGAGCAACCGATGCTGTTGGTTTTTCTTTCATGCCCATCTTAGCCTTTTCTACCCTCAGAGCTTCTATCTCGCCTTTTAACCTATCGCGCTCCTCGATGGTGTACTCATTGTTTTCACCCACCACTTCGAGCAAAGCTGGTGGTACTTCCGAGGCGTTTGGATTCATTCAGACTGAATTTTCTTGTTGGTTTCGAATGCTTGATTCAGGCACCTTCGTGCTCCCACTATGGTCGCCAATTTGGTGTGGTTAATTTTTGTCTGAGGGTAAATTTGTAATTTGTTTTAGAGTTTTTGGAGGTATGTAGGTGTTTAAAGTTTGAGTAGAGAGTCGAGGTAGAATTAAGCAGCCTAGTTGTATTTAATTTTCATTACCCATATTAAATGCAGGTTGTTGGGTATTTATACCCTTATATTTGGGCTTTATGGGTTTTCGGGTCATGTTTAATGGACCCGGGTCATGTTCAAAGACCCATGAGCTCTAAGTAGAAGAGCAAGCTGCTTAGTCAAGAAGTGTTTAGGTTTTTAAGTACTTTTGTTATAGTCCGAACAGTCCAATGGGCTAGGTGTTCGAATTGCCTTGTCCGGTCTGGTGATCTTGGTTCGAACCGTCCCTGTCCGGAGAGGTAGCAATATTAGGACTCATCAGATTTCAATGTAAATGTTTTATTCAATGGATATCAGATAATTCATGTTAATGTCAACCACATAACATTGAACAAAACGTTCAGATTGTCTGTGGTCTACGCTAAATGCAACAGAACTCAAAGACTAGATCTATGAGATTCTTTAAGAAGGGTGAATGATAATGACACTGAATGGATTATGTTTGGAGACTTCAACACAACTCTTAACTTTGATGAGCAAATCTCTTGCACCAGAGCTTGCTTCAGAAGCATGGATGGCTTCAGGAATGTTATTCAGGACTGTAGCCTGATTGATGGGGCTACTCAGGATCTAAGTTTACATGGACTAACGGTAGGAAATGGAAGATACTAGATCGGGTTATTTACAACAACTCATAGATTAGATATTTTAACAATACAAGGGTGGATCACTTAGCAAAAACTTGTTCTGGTCATTCATCCATATGCATTACAATCGCAACTAATCTAGACATCTTCAAGCCTGCCTTTAAGTTTCTAAACATGTGGGTACAATATACTGGATTCTTAGAAACTGTTGAGAAAAGCTGGTCTGGATTTACGCCTGTGAATTCTATTCAATGGTTTTGGCATAAATTGAAAAGTCTTAAGGGAGATTTGAACGTTTGGAACCATATCGACTTTGGCAACGTGTTTGATGCAATTAAGCAGGTTGAGGAGGAAATTTATTTCAAGAAGATTTAGTACCAATCCACAATGGATATTACTAACAAGATCATGCTAGACAAGGCCAAATAAAATTATCCAAACCTATTTGCTAGAGAGGTGAGCTTCTAGGAGCAGAAAACTCATACTGTGTGGTTGAAAAATAATGATAAAAATACTACTTTCTTCCAAAACCTGGTGAAGAAGAGAGCTAAAAGAATAAAAATTCACAGCATAAGGGATGGTGATCAGTGGCTGGAGGATCAGGACGTAATAACAGATTCTGCAATTTCTTATTTCCAAAATCTCCTAACTAAATCTTCTAATACTAATGAAAGCTCTGATTCATTCGAGTTTATTCCTAAAATGGTAACTTTATCATGAGAATATTATGTTAACAGCTATTCCTTCTGATGACAAAATCTACAAAGTTATTTGCAGTCTAAACCCAAACAAAGCAGCAAGACCTGATGGTTTCAATGGGATGTTTTACAAAGAATATTGGGTTGTTATCTCCTCTGACCTCTGTGCTGCTATCAAAGAGATATTTAAAGGTGCTACAATTCCTACTAGTATCCAAGCTTATGTAATTGTCTTAATCCCTAAATTCAGTTCACCAAATACTTGGAAGGACTTTTGTCTCAGTTTGACAATAATGTTTAACAGAATATATCCTAAGATCATAAATAATAGAATGACCACTATTCGTCCTAATATGATCTCTGAAGAGCATGAAGCGTTTGTCAAAGACATGAGTATACATGAGAACATCCTCATTTCAAATGAGTTATGCTATGACATCAATTACAAAACAAGGAGAGGTAATCTAATTTTAAAAATTGACATGGAGAAGGCCTTTGATAGGCTATCTCACAAGTTTATTCAAGACATGCTTAAGGCCTTTGGTTTCAGTAATAAATTCATTGAGCTGCTAAACAAAAACATTAGTAACAATAATTTCTCCTTAATTATTAATGGTGTTACTAAAGGATTCTTTAAGTCTAATCAGGTTTCGAGACAATGAGATCCTTTATCCCCCAGTCTTTTCATTCCAGCTGAGGAGTTTTTGATAAGGGAACTAAAGATGATCAATGAGACCATCAGTTCTATTAGATACAAAACAAAAAGGAGTCAGATCATACCTTGTTTGGCATTTGCAGATGATCTCACCATCTTCTGTAATGGTTCAACTGATTCTATCTCCAAAGTATCAGAGTTTCTTGCCTTCTACCAGAGCATCTCGGCTCAACTGATAAACAAAGGGAAATCAAAATTAATAACTACGAATACAGGAAAAATCACAGTATTTACATGGATGAGAGAATAGTTGGAATAAAGCAAAGTCCTATGTCTTTCAAGTATCTGGGGGTAACATTGAGTAACAAAGATAGAATCAATCATTATAATGGCATAATTTCAAAGATCAGAGAAAGAATTATGGACTGTGATAGAAGCTACTTATCTTTTGGAGGTAGACTTGTGCTTATCCAGTCTGTTTTGTCTACCATACCTCTCTACCACATCCAGAACACCTTACTTCCTAAATCTGTAATAAAGAGGATTGTAAATTTTATAATAAATTTCTTTGGGGCAACAATACTGAAACTAGAGTTATCAATTTGTTTTCGTGGAGTAAGATATGCAAGCCTTATGCTGAGGGGGGAATCAATGTAAAAAATTTGGAATCTATACAAGATACTTACTCTTATAAGTTGTGGTATAACCTTAAAATAAACAGGTCTCTCTGGGCAAAGCTAATGATTTCCACCTATTGCAAAGATCAACATTATGTTGATGCTTCTAATCCTAAAAGGAAGTCTAAAGTCTGGACTAGAATCTCTAAAATAAATGACAAAGCTGAGAAATACATCTTCTGGATACCGGGTAGTGGAGAGATCGACTTTTGGCTTGACAGATGGTGTACTGAAAAGCCATTTATCTACTTCAACACAGATGACAAAATTCATAAAAACTTTAAAACTTCTTCTAATCATTCACTCTCGTATTATTCTTGACAACTAATAAGTGTTCAAAGCTTTATTTCTTTGAGTAGCAATGTATACTAGTAGTTTTTTTATTAATAACTTGTTTTCCTTTTTTTACCTCATATGCTTGTTTTCTTTTGTATTTTGTATTTTGTATTTTGTATTTTTTGGTTGTTTGATTATTTGATTATGTTCGGTTAGAGTTTCTAAGCTATTATTGTAAATATAATATGGAAAGATCAAAGATGAATTTTTACATTGTATTAGTATCCATTTTAATGGAAAAAAACTTCACATATTGATAATTGACAATTATGTTATGTTGCTTGGTACGTGGAAATAAAACAAAGGTTATTACTTAGATCAAGCTGTAACTCAACTAATTAATATTCAATTCGCTAAGTACAGATCAACAAAAGAGATATGCGATCACAATACCAATTAAAGTATTGTATTTGTGTTTTACAACATAATGATATGTATATTTCTTATTTTTATGTTGTTATATCTTATTGTGGATCAATTAGCTATTATAGAATATGTAGGTTTTTATATTGTTGCATAATATATTTGTGTTATACATGATCAACGTACTAAAAGGGTGATTGGGTTAGACCGTAAATTGGAGAAAATATATGTTTTAGAAGAACTCAAAGTGACTAATGTTGTTGTCTCTAGTGTTTATTTGTCTTCGTTTTGTTTGAGTCATTTATCGTTTGAATTTTGTCTTTGGAAGTCCCATTTGGGACATGTATCCACGTCACACTTAATCTCCACAAATGTTTTGTTCATCTGGATATTTGTAATATCTATGACGGCAGTTGTTGTAAATTGGAAAAAAATGTAGGTTATTGTTTAATAAAAGTTGTTATGTTGCTTGTTATTGTTATCCATTCTCATGTACAGGGTCCATATCATGTTTCTTAAAAAGGATTTATCATATTACATATCTTTTATTGATGACTATAATCATTATACGTGGGTTTACCTTATGCAACAAATGTTTGATTTTATTGGAAAAACTTTAAAGCACTTGTTAAGGGTCAACATACTATTGTGGTAAAAAAATATTTGAAAAGTGATTAGAGGGTAAATATACCTCCAATAAATGTACTTAGTTACTTGCATCCAACGGTACCATATAATAGTTATCTTACATTGACACCATCAGCAAAATGGTATTGCACAAATAAGACAATGTCATATTGTTCATACTGCTCGTTCCTTATTTTTATCTACTGAAGTTCATATATTTTATTTAAAGATAAGCAGTTTTGATTGTTGTACATGTGTTTATTCAAATTTCTAATGCACATAATTTAGGTATGTCTCTGTTTTAGAATTTACATGGACAACCTTCAAATTATTTCTATTTGCAAGTGTTTGGATTTACGTGTTTTATCCTTCGTCCTCATGTCAAACGATACAAGTTGTCTCATAAAACATCCATATATGTTTTTCTGGGTTATGGTAATGGACATAAAGGATATTGTTTCTCTCATTTTACAAGTCAAATGAAATATGTATCTCCACATGTCACATTATTTGAGCATATTCTCTTTTATCGATTTAGACAAAATAATATGACATAACAAAGACAAAACTTCTTGTTATTGATTCCTTTGGAATGGATAGTGCTACACCCATTTTTCATGTGTACCAATTTATCAGACATCTACATAATTTGATACCACTTTGTTCGATCAACTCCTGAGTATGCTTTTCCTTTTGAGGAAACTACAAATTTTTCACCTCTCAAGATATCTACTCATAAAAGTAAGTCTAGCAAACCGACATATATTTCTTCTTACTCGGGTATGCTTGCTTCTTTCATAGCAAAAATAAAATATCTATATGAACCTCAATTATATATAAAAGTTATATCTGATCCTTGTTGGAAAAATATTAAGGTTGAAAAGTTTAGTACTCTTTATTAAACTCATACATTGAATGTATTCGAACCTCCATATGGTAAATATATAATTGGTTCTCATTGGGTTATTAAAATCAAAACAAAGTCTGATGGATCCGTTGAGAGGTATAAGACCTTTCTTGTAGCAAATGATACTCACAGAAGGATGGTACAGATTATGACGAGACTTTTCCCCCATTGAAAAAAATGACGATGGTTTGTACCTTTATTATTATTGCACTCGTTTGTTAGTGGAAGATCTTTCAACTGAATGTCAAAAATTATTTTCTACATGGTGATCTCCATAAGGAGGTTTACATGATTCTTTCCCTGAGTTTTTCTCACTAGCCATGTGAATTTTTTGGCTTATGAAATCTTTATATGGTCTCAAGCAAGCTCTTTATGCTTAATCTATTGTTATGATTTCAGTTGGTTTTCTTTCAAGTAATCACGACCAGTTTTATTCATCAGATGTACGAGTACATGACAGATTTTTTTATCTCTATATGTAAATGATATGATTGTTACAAGCGGTGGGCATTAAAGTATGATTTTTTTCGTAGATTATATTTTTTTTTTGTATTGGGGTGGCTTAATCTGATAAAGGATATACTCTTTCTCAGATAAAAAAATCATATCTATTTAAGCAAGCACGACTATGTGATAACATGATGACAAATACCCATCTTGAAACTAATGCTTGATATTCTCCTACTTACGGTGTCTCTCTATCAAACCCAACTTTGTATCATACTATTGTGGGGAGTTTTTATCTTATAGTTTTCAACCATATATAAATCATGTTTTTCATATGGTTAGTTATGTTATTACTTATACCTTTTTTTAATAGGGTGTTGTTTTCATATCTTGAAGTATCTTCGTGGCATTCAATTTTAGAGCCTCTAGTCTCCTTCTGCATTTTCACTCAAGTTGTGTGCTAATATTTATGCTAATTGAGATAATAATCCTCGTGATCATAAATCAATCACTACTTTTTGTGTTTTTCTTAAAAAACAAATTATTGATCTTATGGAAAACCAAGAAGATTGGTGTTAATTTTTATGAGGGTGGGAAGATTTGAAAGGTAATATCAGACTTAGGCCAATATTTATTTTATCATTAAAATATAGTCAATTTATCATTTAGTTAATTTTATTGTTATAATTCTATTTTGTTATGGGGATTTATGGGTTTTTATCTATGGGTTTTCCATAAGCATGGTTCAGACCATTAGGTCCATAAACATGGTTCGGACCAATAGGTCCATTTAGACTAAGTTTAGCCTATACATAGTTTTTGAGATAACATTTTTTAGGATGGATCATTTAATATACAATCAGACCTTCTCTCTCTAAGCATTTATTTAAGTTGCTCAATTATCTTTCTACCATGTAACAAAAAATTAACTCTTCTTTATTATTTTACTAAATAGACCTTCGATTAAATTCTATTGATGGCAAATTGGCGACCGCAGTGGGAGCCTCTTAGAGGTACCCGGATAACAAGATCATAAACATGCTTCAAAAAATTCTCCTTCGGAACCCCCGAAGCATGAATATTGAAATGCATATAGATTTTATTCCATAGATAGAGAGAGTTATGATCGAAGAAGAAGTTATCTGAACACCTTGTACAAATGATAAAAATCAGGAAATACTTCTGATGTAAGAGTAGCGAGACTAATTAGGAGGAAAAATTAAGGCATTGAGGTCTCAAATAAAAAGCTGAATTGAATCTTAAAGGTAAGATTTAAACAGAAAGTCAAAAATCCGTTAGGAAGAGGATGATCTCTAACAGAGTCTGAAGAAACATCAAACGTAAGAAAAAGAAACATGGAACCAATGATTGTCATAACTCTTCAGGATCTAGTGAAATTCCAACTTATGTAGGGTTGTTTCTCAAACATTTAAGGATAGTGCTTTAAAGTGGTATAACCGACTTCCATAGGGGTCAAACAAGAACTTTGACATTTTATAGATGGAATTTTGAAGATAATTTATGGGAAGTAAAGATCTTAAAGAAACTAGAGATATAATAATTCATCGCCAGCAGTTCACTGACAAAACCTTAAAGGAATATACCAAGTGTTATCTTGAAACTAAATATGGTTTGTTAGACGACTTTGAACAAGTAGTCATAACTTCTTTTAGACAAGGGATTTTACGTGGGGATTAAGTGACATATGGGAGGTTTATTTTCCTAAGTTGGGAAACAAATCACAGTGGCAGAAACGATATGATTGAAAATGTATAATCAGTATAATAGCATCTTTTCATTCTCTTAACAATAAACTATAACAAATCATCGTCCGAAGGAGTCCGAAAAAGTACCCATCAAGGAAATAATTTAGACCTAGAGAGAATCAGTGGGTTCAGCTTGATTATTTTGCAGTATTAACTAAAAATGTTACAACCATGTACGACCAAACAAAAAAGTTTGTACAATTTCGAAGGCCACCAACCATTCAAACTCCTAGAGAAAAGCAGAGCACTAGGTTTTGTAAGTATCATAATAATGTGGGTCATGATACCAAAGATTGCATTGCTCTAAGGAAATAAATCCAAAATCTAATTGAGAATGGAAAACTAACCACTTTTGTCAAAGCACAAGCGAGAAACAGATCAACACCAAACACGAGTTGGGCGCAAGCAGGGCAATCTACTGTCTGAATAGAGGTCATAGAAGCGACACCCAAATCCATGGATCCTGATGTGGTTAGGTTATGATATTTTGTGAAAAGAAGGGAAGAATCTCCAAATTATGTCAATTATTTGAATCATTGACCATTTTTGGAGGATAAACCGTGAAAGCTCTCTTAAGTTGTTCTCGAAAGAGACATGTAATTGGTTTGACTACACAGTTAGAAGGGAATATATCTACTCATCTGTATTAGAATCCAGCTTTGTTTATTGTATTTGATGAGGATGATTTGAAAGATATCGATAGGCCACATGAGGATACTGTGGTTATTGGTAGTACAATTTAGGGAATAAAAATCTGAAGAATTTTGATTGACAATGGTATCTTAGTTAATGTTTTGTTTTGTCCACTTACAAGGTGATGAAAAACCCTTATATCATTTTCCGATCAAATAGAATCGTAGTGGGATTTACAGGAAGTTCTACTAATGTGGTTGGGGAATCAGAAGGTGAAACTATCACTCAAAAATGATTGTTTAAAAAATTGTGAGAGTTTTTTTAGTGGTTAATAGTTTGACTCCTTACAATGTCATCTTTAAAATATTGTGGATAGTAAGGATGCATGTTATCGCTTCAATATTTCACTAATACTTAAAATACATGGTTGGAGGTTAGGTGGGAGTTATTTGAAGTAGCTGAAATGTGGCTAGAGAATGCTATGTTATTACCATTGCCCCGAAGGCGTTGGAGAATGTGGAAGCTAAGAAAGAATAACAATTACTACTGTCCTTTTTGGATTCAAGCAAAATAGATGATCCAAGAGAGACTCTTAGTGCAGTTATTCCAATTGAATATGTTAAGTTATACACTTTTCAGAATAGGAGATGTGTAAGGATTGTAGCTAAGTTACCATCATAAATGAAGGAAATTTTTTATCATTATTATCCAAGAAATTGCATGTGTTTGCTTGGTGTAATGAGAATGTAATGGGTGTACTGACAAGCATTATATGTCATAAACTAGTTGTATGATCTGATGTGGGCCCTGTCATACAGAGATGAAGAACATTTTCTACTAAAAAATCTGAAGCTATTGTTAAAAACACATATGTTGACAAAAGTAGGGCATATTCAGGAATCTCCATACCCGATATGTACTGCTAATCACGTACTCGTAAAAAAGAATAAAAAATAGAGTATGTGTATCGGTTGTACATAACTAAACATGGCATGTCCGAAGGATCCTTTCCATGTCCCCCAAATTTATCAGTTCATAGATTCTACTTCTGGTAATAAACTGTTATCTTTCATGGATGTGTTTGTTGGATACAATCACTTACAGATAAATCTGATGGATCAAGATCACACTACATTTATCACAGATAATGAGCTACATTAATTTTATGCCCTTCAAATTGAAGAATAATTTGGGGTACTTACTAGCGTTTAGTGAATAAAGCGTTTGTCATTCAAATTAGAAGAAATATTGAGTTTTATATCGGCGATATACTAAAAAAGCGTTTAAGGGATGAAGATCACATGCTTGATCTCAAAGAAACTTTCTCTAACTTGGAAGCTATCAACCCGAAGTTAAATTTGGAGAAGAGGACATCTTGAGTATGATTCGAAACGTTCTTGGGGGTATGTTATAAGTGAAAAGGGGATTCAAGACGATCTAGCACAACTAATTGCATTACTTGCTATAGAATCTCTAGATCCATTAAAGATAAGCATATATTGACTGGAAGGTTGGCTGCATTGAACAGATTTATATCATGGTCATTGGACAAGTGTGCATCATTCTTCTAAATTTTAAAGAATGCTAAGGAATTTAATTGGTCTTCAAATTGTGTTGAGCCATTTCTTCGGATCGAGAAGCATTTGTCTTCACCTAAAATATTATACAAGCCACTGGTGGGAGAAATGCTCTATATTTACTTAGCAGTTTCTAACTATGTTGTAAGTGCAGTTTTGGTTCAAGAGGTTGATAATTACCCTTACCCCGTTTATTATGTTAGCAGATTTTCTTAGATGCTAAAAAGAGGTATCAGAGGTTGGAAAAATTAGCGGTGGCCCTTGTGATAGCATCTAGAAAGATGAGGCACACTTCATTACTGTTGGAACCTCTCTTTTTCACTCAAAAATATATTGCAAAAACCATATGTATCATGTCGGATAACCAAATATTTTATGGAATTGGGAGATTATGATATTTATTTTAATTTTCGAACTACAGTCAAGACACAAGCTGTAGCAGATTTTATAGTTGAACTCCATCCGGATGACCACATGTGGAATCCCTTGTTGAAAATCATGTGAAATAATGGGTAGTTTGAATAGATAGAGGTCGGATATGTTAGGTTATGGGGTATGAATTTATCTACAATCTCACTTTTGATATTCAATATACCAAGCAATACATTTTAGTTTTAAGACATCAAACAATGAGGTTGAGTATGAAGCAGCAATAGTTGGGCCAAAACTTTCCCGAATATGTGGTTCTAAAAGAGTTTGATTGATAAGTAATTCACAATTACTTGTAGATCAAGCTCAGGGCCAATCCGAAGCAAGAAAAGACCAGTTGGTATGATATTTTCGAGTATTGAAGGAAACATTGGCCTTCTTCAAGTGTGTGGAATATGAACGCGTTGCAAGGATTGAAAATATGATGGCCAATTCTTTAGCTACTATTTTGTACTTTAAAGTGTATCCCTAGATTTTGATACAATAGGGCCCTTTGACAGTAGCAGAACATCAAGTTGGGACAAATATTAAGGAAAGTTTCCAAGCATCAGTAATAATAAACCCGGATTGGAAGCATGAGATCAAAGACATTATTAAGGAAAGTCTACCCATTGATAAAGTCATGGCTAAGATGTTGAAGTTTTGAGCATATGGTTTCTTAATCTTAATGGATATCCTATATGGTTATCATTTAGCATGCCTTTATTGAGATGCATTGGTATTATGGGTCCCATATAATTTTTTCAGAATTTCATGACAAGGAAGGCTCTACCCACTATGGCTAGCAGTGTATTATTGACCTTCCATCATGCCAGATTCTAAAGATTTAGTTAAACGATATGATCCATAACAAAGGTTTGTAAATGCATTTCATGTGCTAGGTGTCCCACTAGAATCCATATCTAAGGCAATACCATTTGACATATGGGGTCTTGATCTAATAGGACCCCTACCAATAGCGTCCGGAGGTTTTCAAACTATTATATTAGCATTTGATTATTTTTATAAGTGGGTGGAATCAACACCTCTCTCTGAAACTACGTACAAAGCAGTGATAAAGTTTATCATTTCCAATATATGATGCATATTTAGGATCCTTATAAGCATTACAACAGATAATGGCCCCCAGTTTAAAAATATAGACATGGAAACTTATTGTAATTCCAGAGAAATTCGGCATTGTTTTCCTGCACCATTTCACCGTCAAGCCAATGTGCAAATAGAGGTTGTTAATAGGACTATTTTGATGGGTCTAAAACAAGTTATAGGGCGAAGCATGCAAGTGGCATATTTACTTACAAGAAGTGTCGTGGGCTTATCGTACCACACCCTGAATTGTCACTTAAGAATCTCCATTTGTCTTGGTTTACGGGTTGAATTCAATAATGTTAATTGAATCTACCATCCCCTCTTTCCGAACTCAAAGATACTCTAAATGAGATAATGACACAACTATAAGAGTTGAGTTTATTTGGATTTGGTTGAAGAAAAAAGAATCAAAGCTCACTTAAGAACGGTTCATTATCAAAGGCTCATGAGAAACAAATATGAATCTAAAATTCGAAGAAGGGAGTTTGAAATGGGGAACAAAGTATTGAAAATGTATTCTTACTTACCAAATATAAAAAACTTGGAAAGCTTGTACCAAATTGGGAAGGGCCATATATCGTGAGTGAAATGGTCAAACCTGGAATCTATAGAATGTTGAACAATTAAGACTTTATCTTGAATAATTCTATAGTATGTTTATTTTGTTTCTGTTTTTTACATGCATGTTAATATTTGGGGACATACTCTTTCCTACCCTGGTGGGTCGGGGAGGTTTGAATGAGGTATCCAAATCATTTGTAATCTATCTTATTTGCCTTAAACCATTCTTATGTTATTCTTTGTACTTACATTATTTTTATATGCCTTCGAATGGATTACTTTCGAATGGTTAAACCGGTTGTTTTTATATGTTTCGAATGGATTACCTTCGAATGGTTAAAGTGATTGTTTTTATATGAGTTCGAATGGATTACCTTCAAACAGTTAAAGTGGTTTTTTTTAATTTGCCTCTGAATGGATTAACTTCGAAGGGTTAAAGTGATTGTTTTATATACCTTCAAATGGATTACCTTTGAATGGTTAAAATGATTGTTTTTATATGTCTTCAAATAGATTAACTTTGAATGGTTGAAGTGATTGTTTTATACTCCTTCAAATGGTTAAATTAATTTTTTGATATGTTTTCGAATGGATTACTTTCGAATGATTTGAGTAAGTGAAAATAAAAGAAAATAAAACAACTTTCATACACCGATCAAGCTTGTTGTAAATGATTTCTACTTCTTGTAAAGGAGGATCCACAGAGGGCTATTTTTGTTGAATGGTCTCTTGATCCCCGGAATGTGGGCTTGTGTGAGCTCTGGCTGGTCTAATCAAGCTTGATGAAGAATTTTCCTCTAAATCGAAACTGATGACTATGAAAATAGAAGAACGTCTGTGACTAGTAGCTCATTAGGATTGTGATGTCCTGGATAAATGAATCTTCGAAGTAAATGATTGAGCGTTGGAAGAAGGCTTCGATGGGATGTTGAGTATATTATATGAGAAAACTCATTTGTAATCAATAATCTGAGTGACAATTATCGTGCCTTTGAAGGCGCGTAATCTACCAATAACCTTAGCTCTCTTTTTCTCTTCGTCTAGCTTAGATAAATTTAGCCACCTCTTTTTGGTTAAAGTATTTTTTTGTAATGAACATACAAACACCAAAGTATCACCAGAGATGGAATTTGTGGTGGTAAAAGTAGTGACGGAAATAAAAATATAACAAATGATTAACTTGATGATAATAAGGTGCATCTTCTGTCTCTACAAATGAATTTTTTTTCTCTAAAAATTACTCTACTAATAAATTGTGAGGGGAGCTTATATAAGTAACTGTAGAAGACCGTTAGTTTTACCTCTAGAAAAATGGAAAAATCGCCAACGGATATAATCCCCAAGGGAGTAGAAGCGTTTTCAACTATTGACATACGTCACTTATGGCAGAGCAATATCGTCGATCTAATGTAGTAATGACACGTGTCCGATAATATGTCCGGTAAACAGCCATGAAAATGTCCAACAGATTTATTCGAATGGTGCCGTCAGATGAAAGCAGATTATTTTTCTAAGCAAGTTTAAGCAAAATTTTGCAAAGCTATGTCCCGAGAGATGGTCAACCCTTATTCGAATCATTTGTTGGTTATTCCTCCCAAATGTATTTGAAATTACTAAGGTAGCTATCTGATGAGGACATAAATGTTTGAAGGGTAAAATCGGACTTAGGCTAATATTTATTTTATCATTAAAATATATTTAATTTATCATTTAATTACTTTTATTGTTGTAACTTTATTTTTTATTGGGTCTAATGGGTTTTGACCTATGGGTTTGGCCTATAAATATGGTTTGGCCCATTAGACCAATTTAATCTAAGTTTAGCCTATAAATAGTTTTTGAGAAAGCATTTATGATGATGAATTATTTAATATACAATCAGACATTCTCTCTCTAAGCATTTATCGAAGTTTCTCGATTATCTCTCTACTATCTACCAAAAAATAACTTTTCTTTCTTATTTTACTAAAGATCCCCTGGAATAAATTTTGTTCATACCAATTTCTAGATCTTATACCACGGTTGAGTACTATATCATGATCTTGACTATATTTGAGATTGTTAGGTTGCAGTGGCTTCTTGCAGATGTGAGGGTTAACACTACCTAGCTCAGTTCGTTACATTGTGATAACAAAAATGTCATGCCGATTACAAAAACAGTTTCTTATGAGAGGACAAAGCACATTAAAATTAATTGTCACTTCACTCCTCATCATTTATATCTTGGGACCATCTCACTTCCATATGTTTTATCGGCTTTGCAGGTTGTTGATATCTTCATAATTTTCATTCGATATCTCGTTTTTGTTATATCAGTTGTATAAGTTGTTGATATTATCGCAAGTCTTAGGCGGCATCTCAATTTTTTTCTACCACAACAAACTTGTTGATATATACTCTTTAACCTGATTCATTAGTCTTATTAACATATTTTGAGAATTAGTAACCCAAAATAGCATAACCAACCATTCATACAAATTGTTTGCTTAGTTTTAAAATTGTATTCTATTCATCTCCTTATCGTATCCTAGCTTCGTGATAACAACTCCTTAAATTAATCTTGGAATATATAGGGGCATCACTTAGTTAATCCAACATGTCATCAAGACATGAAATTGGATAGCAGTATCTAATGGTGATATTGTCAATGGATGATAATCCACACATATTTTCCAATTTACAACTTTCTTAGATACCAATAGAACTGATACATTACACGAGTTAAAACTCTCTTTGATGTATTATTTAACCATAAATTTATGCACTTGTTTCTCCAACTCTTTAGTTTCTTTCATGTTTATGCGGTAGGTTGTTTTTTTGGCAATACATTCTCATGGACAATATTAATTAAATGTTCCATATTAAGAAGGGGAAAACCAAGGGGTATCTCTTCTAAAAAATATCTTGATACATGCTTAAAATGTTTTTCACTTCATTAAGTAGTTTCAACACACTAACTCTTGAATTTAAGCACTATGTGAACAATATCAGTAGTACAATGTTTCCAATACTCATGGACTTGTAAAAAATATAAACAAAGCTTGATTTACTTACAAATAGCTTAATTTATCATTTGAACAAGAATCTTCATATTATTTTATACCGTTATAATGGGTTGTGTGTAAAGATGATATAACCTTGATAAGGGACCATTGAGGTCTGATACCAAATAATATAGGCACATAAACGATTTGATTTATTGTTATTAGGAGAACACTCACAAATGAAATCAGATAGAAAGTCATGATAGTTAGAGGATAGATCAATTTGCGCCACAAAGGTGATAGAAAAACCTTTGATACGTAAAACTCTTAATGAGTTTATTCTGGATAAACAAACAAAATGAAAGGGTAAATTTGTCTTGGACAAATATTCTAAGTAAAAAATATTTTATTATTATTACTTCATTGAATTTGAAGAATACATAGACTTTAACCTTTATGTATAGTTATACAACAAATAGAACTCTTGTATAATAAAAACGAAATAACTTTCATTGATTGTCTTAAAACAAAATTTAATAGGTTTAAAGACTAAAAATGTAAATCATGGATAATAAAAATGAAATAACTTTTCTTAATTCTTTTTAAACAGAATTAGATGAGTTTAGAGACTTAAAATGTAGCTTTTGGATAATAAAAAACAAAATAACTCTTATTGACTATTAAACTTTGTCACTTTGATGTCTTTTAGAAGATCTCCTCATTTTGGCATGGTCAAAGTAGACTAATAATAAAATCACTTCGAGTGAATTTCTTATATTTAGCGCTTAGAAATATCATCTTGAAGTTATAGAAGTGTATGAGACGTTGCTTTTAACTAAAACAGATTTCTCACATTGTTTCCTCTAGTTAAAGGAAATTCTTGGACAATGGCTAAAATTTGAGTTGACTCGTACTCTATTTAACTTATAAGAGTCTTTACATTATGGTTGAACTCTCTATGAAGTTTCATTGCTCTTAAGTGTGTTATAGGATCAATTCCAATAGTTAGTAATTTGATGATCTTGTGTTGGTCTTCGATCAAATATGTTTGGATGCCCTCATCAATGGTGGATGATAGTTGTATGGTATAAATTTAGTCATCTATGGGTCGACCAGTTCTAATAAATGAATCTACAATTAAAAATTAATCGAACATATAAGATTAAATAACAAACAACATAAATTTAAAAATTTTAAAAAATCAATTCTTTAGCAATTCTTCCAAAACTTGTTGTTGTTTACATTAGGTCTTCTGAATTTTTCACACTAATCCGATTTGTAGTCATCT
This sequence comes from Limnanthes douglasii subsp. nivea, assembly GCA_036936605.1. Taxonomy (NCBI): domain Eukaryota; kingdom Viridiplantae; phylum Streptophyta; class Magnoliopsida; order Brassicales; family Limnanthaceae; genus Limnanthes; species Limnanthes douglasii. The sequence goes on from JAUPFV010000001.1 coordinate 35,544,071, forward strand.
GGTTAGTTTGTTTATTTGAATGACTGAAAAATATAAACAACTTCAAATCTCATATCGGTCCAAAATACCTCATATAGATAGCAAAAATACCTTTTAATTTTCTGAATATGACGAGCAAAATAATTGTTAAAAATCGCACACCAAAAAAATTACACCCCAAATATTTTAACATTAAAAATGATCTTCGAACAAAATCATTAGACTTGGGTTAGATTAAAAGAAAGACAAATTCACTACTCACCTAGAATAAATACTTATAACAAATTAATTTTTTCATATATATTAAAAAGGGTATGCCTATTATCTCCGTCATTCTTTTTACTTCCTCGTGGTCCAAACAAAATCTCTATTATTCTATTTTCGCCATTATAGATAATACTAATTTATTCTTATTATATATACCATATGTATACTCTTATTTCTTTTTATTTTATTTTAACCCTAATCATCCTCTATTTGTTTAATCATAATCTTAATCAAACACTCTCAAATATATATCTCCAACAATCATTTCTCATTTTCACAAACAATCATGTTAATTAAAACAAAACTCATTGTCATTTTTTAGAAACTCTCAAGGTATTAATCCAAAACTTATTCTCATTCTTGAGAAACTCTCAAGCTTACTTTCGCAAAGCTTGTTCTTCATATCTATCTCCCATAGCTCATTCTTTAGAAACTCTCAAACTTCTTAATATTTTTATTTACTATGAGTGTGGTGAAAGTGTATATGACGGTGATTTCACATAATGTCTTATTTTTTATCTAAGGGTCATATATATTTAGTTGGTATAAATAAAAAATAACATTAAGTGACCCTAAATACTATAAAAGCTGAAAATTTGGTTGTTTTTTCATCAACACGTCATCAAATATGTTAGTGTAGATTCAAATTCATATGTGTGAAAATATTGGTGAAATAGATTTGTGTGCGAACCAAGGCCAAAGTTAGATATTAAGAACATCGAGAATGTAGCACAACAAAAAATAATACTAAAAACACCTTAAGGCCAAGCTACAAACCAAATAAATTTTGTATTTTAAAATAGATGTTTGGTTTAAGTTAATTTATCGTTAAAGGTGAATATTGAGATATATACTTACTTTGCAAGAATTTAAGTAAGTCAATTTAACGATAGTGTATTATACTTTTATTTTTTTTTACAAATAATGTAATTTAAAACATTGTTTCAGATTCAGTGTATGCATTTTTTTTCAATTCCAAAAAAAAAATCTTCAAAACTATAGGATTTTTTTTAGTAACACCTAATACTGATGGTTTGTTTTGGAATCTTATTTGCAGTTTCACGAACTTTGTACACACTTCTTTTAGATCAAGTTTTTTTTATACTTAATAAATCTAAAACTCCCATGAGATTTTTATATTAGGCAAGGTTATTTTGAGACTCTTTTTATAATGAGACCCCCTTTGGCTATAATGAGACCCCCCAAATGACCAAAATACCCTTGATATAAAAGTTCTATTTCAGCCCAAACTTCCTATTTTTTCTCTTCTCCACACAAAGAGCTCTCAAAATCGACAAAACAAAACTCAAGATTTCTCAAATCCCAACTCGCAAACACGTTAAGGTATGAATCCTATACTTATTGATGTAATTTTTATGCAATTTAGTTAGGTATTTTTAGTGATATTTAGAGTTATAGGTTCTGTCTTAAAAGTCAAATTTTCATATAAATATTGTTGTTTTTTTGGAAAATAAGTTCTAGATATGTGTTAGTCTAGTGATTGTCGACGTTTTGGTATGTTGCTTGTTGAATTTGGGTTAGATTTGAGGGATTAGGGTTCTTTGAGTTTGGAGGCTAGAGTTTATAGATTCAACTTGGTGAATCATATTATTAACATGATCAGTGTTGAAATTGCTATCTCCCAGCTCACCTGAGTAAGGGATATGTCTTTCAACGAAGAATGGTAGGACTGACTAAGTATATTAAATACGATAATATTCTTTACAAACTTGTTTTTATAATTTTTATTTAGTTAGAGAGAGAAAGTTATAGGAATAAAAAGAAAAAATGATTTTTTTGTTAGAAATTTGGTTTTATATATGAAGGGTAAATTGGTCAATTCACATAAACATAATTTTTTTTTTATTTCAGGGTCTCATTATAGAAAAAAAGGGTTATAAAAACAAGTTTGTAAAGAATATTATCGTATTTAATATACTTAGTCAGTCTTACCATTCTTCTTCGTTAAATGACATATACATTTGACTCAGGTGAGCTGGGAGATAGCAATTTCAACATTGATCATGTTAATAATATGATTCACCAAGTTGAATCTATAAACCCTAGCCTTCAAACTCCAAGAACCCTAATCTCTCAAATCTAACCTAAATTCAACAAACAACATACCGAACCGTCGACAATCACTAGACTAACACATATCTATAACTTAGTTTCCAAAAAAACAACAATATTTAGATGAAAATTTGACTTTTACGACAGAACCTATAACTCTAAATATCACTAAAAATATATAACTAAATTGTATAAAAATTACATCAATTAGTATAGGATTCATACCTTAACGTGTTTGTGAGTTCGGATTTGAGAAATCTTGAGTTTTGTTTTGTCGATTTTGAGAGCTTTTTGTGTGGAGGAGAGAGAAAAAAAGAAGTTTGGGCTAAAATAAAGCTTTTATATCAAAGGTATTTTGGTCATTTTGGGGTCTCATTATAGCCAAAGGAGGTCTCGTTATAAAAAGGTCTCATTATAGCCAAAAGAGATCTCAAAATAGCCTTACCCTTTTATAAATTGTTTTGGTAATATTTTTCGATTTGATTTATTGTTTTTTTCTATTATTATTTTTGTTTGATTTCAGTTTTTTTAAACAAATCAAAATTTAAATTGTTAAAATTTATGAAATAAATTCGATTGGATAAAATTTTGTCTTATGTTCACAAAAATTCAATATTTAAATAAATCAATAACAGAAAAAGATAGCAACTTTAAATAAATGAAACGTTCCAACATAAAATCATTTGTTGAGTTTCTTCCAAAACATTAGATAATGACTCTTTTTAAAAAATTCCATACAATATATTATAAGTTTATTTATTTATTTATTCTGTTTTTTATTTTCTAATTATTTTTAGGGTAAAATACAATTTAAGACCCAATACAAAGTATTATCCATCTAAGATCCATATTTTCATTAACTCCAAAAAAGACCTGTTTTAGTTAATTATTTACCATTAAAAATTCACTAATACCTTAAATACCCCTACTCTATAATATAAAAGGCTTTTAGATCCATTCTTCAACTTTTTCCCCATTTTTTCTCTCTATCTTCGTGAATAGAACAACTCTGTATTAGGCGATTCTTTTTTTTTTACTCGATTTTTTTGTTATTTTTTTGTTTTCATATGATTTTGATTTGTGTTTTTACTTGCTTATGAGAAGATACTCGATGTTTTGTGTGTTTGAAACTCGAATTTGAGCTCAAAATCACTGTTTTTTAAGATCTATTTTTGTTCGTTTTCGTAGTGTTTCGAGTTGAATTTCTTGTTAGTTTGAGTTCGAATTATAGTAATGTAGTTTATTTGTAGCATTGTATTAGTGTTCTGTTGATTTAGTCTTTTATATTGTGTTTTTGGGATTTTCAGTCGCGTAACAGTTTCTGTGTTTTCGGTGAAGGAGATGCGAAACGTTTAATTTCAGTGAGTAAGTATAGATGTGAAACCTATATGTTTCTTCACTGGTAGATGCAAAACATATTTTGTGATAGATGCGAACGTTTGTATTTATACCTACTCATAGTTGCGAAACGTGTAATTCTTATGTAATGGTAGATGCAAAACACGTCTTTGATAGATGCGAAACGCTATTTGTTCTTTAAAAAAATTAATTCAAAACATATCATGAGTGTACTAGTTTTGTTCGTCTTAAAAAAACAAAATCAATGGTATTTTTGGATTTTTTTTCGAGTTACGGTTTAAAAGATACAGACTTTTAAAGTTTTGAAATTTATTGGGGTTTCGCGAAGAATATGCGAAACCTTCTTTCTGATAGATGCTAAACCTTCTTTATTTTGATAGATGCGAAACATTTTTTATTTTGATAGATGCGAAACCTCTTTGTTTTGATAGATGCGAAACCTTCTTTATTTTGATAGATGTGAAACCAGTCACTAGTAGCGAAACCATATAACTGAGAAACGTGTGTAAAATGTATTTTTTTAAATAAAATTGAAAACATATCATGAATGGTACTAGTTTTGTTGGTTTTAAAAAAACAAAACCAATGGTATTTTCGAACTCTTTTTCCGAATTACGGTTTAAAATACGAACTTTTAAAAATAAAAATAAAAATAAAAATAAAGAAATAGAAGTTGGTTACTCCTTTTTATATAAATAATATTTATCCCTAATAAGTTTGTTGATATTTATAGCAGGTAAGTCTCAATTATTTTTATTATATTTATAGTCTAATAAAATTTAATTCGATGAAAATAAAATTACCAATTTATAGAATCATAGTCAGCAACACTTCTTTTCAATTTTCCGACAATAAACCACATTCATTTTGGAGATATGGCTTTTACATGTTCACAAATAATTCCATAAATCAATTCATTGATTATAAAGTCGAGTGCACATGTATTTTCAATCATTGTTAGGTTGTATTTTCTTGCTGGACTCAACTACCATAATTTCACTTTTCTTGATTTTAGCCTTTGCGTTTAGATTTGCTACCTACCTTCACTATAAAATTAATACTATAAGCATACATATATAACTCGAAAAGATTAGATTCTGAGCTCCTTTTTACTAACAGATATTACCAACTCAGATTTAACATCTACAAGACTCGCACTCGGTAATAGATTTACTGTCTACCAAATCTGCTTTTGTATCTCTTTAATCGTATACAAAATATGTAACCATTTCTATACAAACACGTGTCCTACGATTTAAGATAACATAACTCGCAAATATGTAAGCATTTCTATACAAACACGGGTACTACGATTTAAGATAATATGACTCGCATATTGTTATGTTTTGGTTCTACTATTTCTGGACCCAATTAATAGTTGTAGACAGTGAAACGTAGATAGATGCTCGGACACTACTCTTCACAAAGTATGGAAAAAAGAAATGATAACTTGTTTACGCATAGATGAAATACAAAGAAACAATGCAGATCAATTCAGTGTTTTGACTCGCTAATTGTTCCTTAAACTAGCCATCTCACTATATCCCACCAAAACAAGAAAAAAAGGAAAAGAAGGTTGATCCACCACTCGATCCATGTAAACACCCAGAGATCCACGCGGATGTATAGAAATATACGACACAAAAGAACGTTTAACTTGATATACAGGCCTTCCATCTACCTGTAGGAATCAGGGCGTTTTGGTTTGCTTTGGACAACCTCTTCAATCTTCTCTAGAACAGCCGGAGTTAGTAACGGAATGACATCAATGGCCTTCATGTTTTCTTGAATCTGGGATAAGGTTTCAGTTGTAGCATTAGTGAGAATATTAGTTATATATTCTGAAAATTAATGTAGCTAATCCACATGCTACAATACAAGTAATATACATGCATAAACACAAGATCAGAACAACTTTGGGTAATCAGTTTAAGCAAGTCAGATAAATTACGAACCTGGGCCTCCTTTGTAGCACCAGTTATGACTGATGATACATTGGGATTTACAGCACACCACGCGATTGCAAGTTGAGCCAATGGCACGCCAAGTTCATCTGCAATTGGCTTCAGTCCATTCACCTTTTTCAGCACATCATCAACAAGAGATCTGCTAGCAAGATTCTACAAAGACGGACAACAAAGTAATCAGTTTCTATTCACGAAAAAGAATGCTCACTATTACATGCCAACAAACAGTTAAGTAATTTATATACAATAGTAATCAGAACTGTCAAATTTCAGTGAGAAACAGATTCATACTTTGTAATTTTCCAATGCGAATCGGCTGTCAGGTGGAATAGTACCCTTGTTGTATTTTCCAGTGAGCACTCCGGATGAAAGCGGGCTCCAGGTCGTGAGACCAATGCCATAATTGGTGTATAATGGCAGAAACTCAGACTCAACCTGAATAGTACACGTAATTTAATACTTAAAGTCTATGATTGACTTGCAATGCACATTTACGAAAGACCAATTACAGTAATACAAGAATATTTTTGTAACTTCCAAGACACACAATGGAAGCTTGCAGCAATCTATACAGCAGCAAGAAGTCAAATAAAAACTATTTAAGCTTGAAAAACAGTACGCCTAACCTACCTCAATTTGTATCCATGTTTCCTAACTACCAAGAAAAATAAACTAATATTTTTGCATAAGAAATGGGGAGCTGTAGATAGCTATGTGTAATTTCCATAGTAGGAATGGTGGGGCTATAGCTGTTCGCTATTGTTAAGAAAGCATTCTAGCTTCTAAGGCCATTGGATGCCACCAAGGTAGCATCCAATCTTTCTAAAATTTTCATATTTTTTCCTTTTTTAATGAAAAAGTTTGCTAGAGCTAAAAGAGTATTAGTCCAAATAAAGTGGACGCCGCGAAAAATTGAATGATCACTAGATATACCATTTCATCTAAAAACTCTTTTAGAGTTGGCTAACATTAGCAATAGCTTATGGCATAGAATTCCTTGACAAAAAAAATTCAATGGTCTGTCTAGAGGTCAAAGATGCCCTTATGGTAAAACCACTATAACAATCTTATAATAGAAAATCTATCTACATGTAAAGATACATTCCCTTTTTGCCATGTTGTAGCTTCAATTGTTGCCAAACAGATTTCAATCCTTATACTTTTAGGAATCTATATCAAATTATGTTTTCAAATATCAATTTCTGTTTTTGTCCTATAAATGCTAAGAAAAAATTTACTTTGGATTGTCTTTAATGTTTCTTTTACTATTTGTCGAATAATTTTGTGTGATGCACGGGTTAAAAAAAACTACCTAAGTAAAAGACAAAATATTACACATTGGTGGCATTGCACCACTCACCTTGTGCCTAGTCAACAAGTTATACTCAGGCTGCTCCACAATAGGCCCCATCATGTCTAGCCTTTCTGCTATTCCCCAAGCCTCAGTGATTTGTTGAGCTGACCACTCACTGGTACCCCAATAGAATGCCAACCCCTTATCGATTACATAATTCATTGCTCTTACTGTCTCTTCGATTGGTGTGGACAAATCTGGCCTATTACACAAAATAGTATAAACATGCAAAATTTATATTCACTAAGGATCCAAATATAAAACGCAACAGAAAGGAGGTCCAACAACTGAGAGAAATAAAATTACTACAGCATATAGGAAACTCAAGGAAACATCACATCTCTAAAAGTAATTCTTGTATACTATGAATTGTTGGAATGTGATCAAAGTCACACAGCGGCTAAGCATGGGAAATATCAACAGTATATAAGTTTAGACATATTCTAACTAGTGGTAGACATATTGGGTGGAACAAAAACAAAGCTTTACAGGCCTCACGTCCAAGCATTGATTAATTAATGGCTTTGTTTTTGTATAAATTACAGAAAGTCAGATTTGGTGTAGGGTGACTAGTGAAAAAGTCTACAAGGTAGTATTGCAATGCCATAAGGAGGAAGCTTAGTTTCCATTCAAATGAATTTGCTTTAAACATTCAGATTAATCCGATACAGTACTTGCAGATACTGAAAAAAAAAACTAGGAAAATCTCCAGGAACACACACAAAAAACAAATTAGCCTATCGCTTTACGGCATAATACAGTCTAGTTTCGTTCAAGAAGCCATACCTAACCTTATGTAAGATTTAGTAAAACAATGGATCACAACAGTTCCATAGAGATTCAACTCATTAAGCGTGTGATCATTTTAACCAATAAAATTTACAAGTCCATAACTACAGTTTTAGATCCTTAGTCTTCGGTTGAACCTATTCTATATAAGCAACACTGATCAGTCAAAATCCAGTCAACATAAACAATTTCTCACATGCAAATGAAAGGAAATCAACCACTTGAGATCGCGATATTCAACAAAGCAAATCTCACAAGCCAGACAATTATACAAGAAGTAGATGATAACAATTCAAGAACAAGAATAATAAAATTTAGGAAAAACTACCTATGGCAATAGATGAGATCGACATATTCCATATCCAGTCGCTTGAGAGAAGCTTTAGTTCCTTCGACAATGTGTTTTCTGGAGAGACCTTTATCGTTGGGTCCAGGTCCGCCCCAAAAGATCTTGGTAGAGATAACGACGTCGGATCGCTTCCATCCAAGCTCCCTAATGGCCTGGCCCATGATCTCCTCGGCTCGGCCATTGGCGTAGACCTCGGCGTTGTCGAAGAAGTTAACCCCGTGGTCACGGCAGCACTGGAGTAGCGACTTGGCGTCTTTGACGTCGAGCTGGTTGCCGAAGCTCACCCATGCTCCGTATGAGAGCTGGCTGACCTTAAGGCCTGATCGGCCTAGATTCTTGTACTGCATTATTGTGAATCTTGAGTGAGAAAGACGAAGAGTTGAAAGCGAAGACTGTTGAGCGAAATGGAGTGTGGTGGATTAGAAGATGGAAAATAAGAGAAATCGTCTACGGATAGATGCACGTTCTTGCTATAAGTAAGCAGACAAATGTGTGACACGTGGACATCCTATAGCGTGTAGGTTCCTGAGTGGAATAAGATTAGAGCATGTGCAGTGCGGTGCGGCGCAGCTGAATAACGTGAAGGAGAGCAGCCGAATATACCATATCGGTGGATTTGTGCACGGCTTCTCTGGCATGGCACCAAACTTCAGTCTGGTCCATTAATTTTTATTCTGTTACATTGTAGAAAAGAAGATAGTATAAGATTTTAAAGTAGGATACTATCGGTTATATTTTTTTATCATATAATATTTAAATATTATAAATATTAAATGGTCTAATAAATTTTTTAAAATTTTATATCTTATTTTTAAAATTTTAAAAAATATATTAGAAAATATTATTAATTATATTTTTTTAAGATTAACATAATTAAATTTATAAATAATATTATTTAATCAAATAAATTTTAATTTGCTAATTTGTTATGATAAATACGAACAAATAGTTAAAATTAGAGAAATTTACCATTTAAAATTTATTCAACAAACATTTTATAAAAGGCCTAAATGTTGTAAGTGACTTTATATCTTAAATATCATTTCATATAAAATGAATTAACCAACTTCTCTTTTTTTAATTAAATTTTAAATATTAAAAGTTTATATTTTTTAAACTGTAATTCGGAAAAAGAATTCGAAAATATCATTGGTTTTATTTTTTAAGACGAACATAACTAGTACAACTTATCATATGTTTTAATTTTAAAAAAATTACACATGTTTCTTAGTTATATGGTTTCGCATCTAGTGGTTGGTTTCGTATCTAGCATCTATCATAGTGTCCCTGAATTCGCATCTAGCTGTACACAATTTAACAGGTTTCGCATCTGGCAAAACAAAGAATGTTTCGCATCTAGCAAAACAAATAAGGTTTCGCATCTAGCAGTACAAAAAAAGTTTTGCATCTACCAAAATAAAGAATGTTTCACATCTATCAAAACAAAGAGATTTCTCATCTACCAAAATAAAAAAGGTTTCACATCTATCAAAATAAAGAAGGTTTCGCATCTTTTTCGTTTACCCTTTAAATTTAATTTTTTAAAAGTCTGTATCTTTTAAACCGTAACTCATGAAAAAAAATCCAAAAATACTGTTGGTTTGTTTTTTTTAAGACGAACAAAACTAGTACCACTCAGGATATGTTTTGAATTTTTTTAAAAATATATTTTTTAAACCGTAACAAACCTAATAATAGATTGTCTTCTTTTTCTTCAAACAACATCTTCACACCTCTCATCTCACCATATTCTCCATTTATATCCCATAATATAGTATTTTATTCTTCACATTCTTCATCAACAAGCCTCTAATCTCTTGTGCGAGCCGCTTAAGATGATGGATTATTTGGCCGGAGATTGTAGTCTACTTCATCAACCTCAACAATTCCGACATCAACTCATTCCAAAACATCTTTATTGATACCATTGTCAACGGCAACACTATCAGAAGCTATGTTTTCAGGTTCACCAATCAACCACTCCTTACTTTCATCAATATCACTCAAAGCAATTGGATCAATTTTTCCACGCAATTGATGACGTTGCTTCAATGCTCTCTTGTAATTTATATACACTAAATCATTCAAGCGACGTTGGGCAAGCCTATTCCTCTTTTTTCTATGTATCTATAATAAATCAACCAGAAAAAGTCAAAAACGTTATAAAATTACAATAAAATAGTTAGACATCAAGTTTCTTACATGTTCAAAGAAGCTCCAGTTTCTTTCACATCCAGTTGAGTTGCAAACAAGACTAAGTACTCGAATGTCAAACTTTCACAAATTAGGCGTTGATGAACCATAGTCCACCCACTATTCCGGTAAAACATTTAACATAAGTAACCAAAATGATAAAATTGAAACAATATTGCAAAATAAATATAAAAGAATTTATGTACCTGGTGGCATGGAACTTCGATATCTAATAGCCAAAGGTCTGCCAAAAGAACCTTCTTCATACCAATATGCATTCAACTTCGTTGTAATCTTAGTTTGAATATCTGGGTCTAATACCATTCTCACAAGACATGTTTGAAAACTATCATTAATTTCAAACTTCCCATCAACATTTGGATTGTTGTAAAACAAACCAGGATTCAAGTAGTAACCTGCAGCATGCAATGGCTTATACAATTGATTTTCTCATCTTTTGTCAATGATTTTGAAAATATATATGTACTTGACTTCATTGTTTGAGAATGCTTTGGCAATAACTTCTTTCGCCTTATTCATTGCTTTGTAAACATACCCCATTTCATGCTTTGATTCACCGTCTATAATTCGTAATACACCTAATAGTGCACCACCAATCCTAAGCACAACATAATTAGTTATCCAAAAGGATGGCATCATTAAAGTTTGTTTAATTGTTTTCCTAATTGTTTATTTTGAAAACTTACCATTCATTTGAATTAAACAACTTCATCAAGTTTCTTTTTTGCTCATGAAATCTCTTCAAAGTTAAGAAACCTGTAGCAAAACGAGTCTTAGTCGGTCTAACTATTTCTTTGTTATTAGTGAAGTTTTGCGTCACATTGAGGACCCTCAAAAAACTGTAGATGTATCCATTCACCATAATTAATTTCTCAATAGTTTGCTTGAATCTCAGAATCTTAAAAACATCCTCAAACATCAAATCAAGGCAGTGTGCCTCACAAAGAGTCTAAAATAAATGTGGATACCTGTTCTCGAGCAACTTGCATATCACATAATAAATAATTAACATACAGCAGACTTTGTCCCTAATAAAATTGGACATTTGATACAAAATCTGTAGCAACAACTAATATATTCGGTCTAATATATTTTAAAGAATAGCGTAACTGTATTAGTTGTTAATAATATGAACCACTAATATATAACCACTAATACAGGAGAACTAATATATAATAGGTGTTATATATTATGCTAGAAAATTCATGATCTAATATATTATAGGGAATAACGTAACTGTATTATAAACCACTAATATATAAACCACTGATATATAAACCACTGATACATGGAAACTAATGTATAATATGTGCTATATACCGTGCTAGGAAACTAATACAAAGAAACTAATATATAACCTGTGTTATATATTGTACTAAGAAAATTTTAATATATAACGGATATATTATAACATGTGCTGTACTAGTATATAACCTATGCTATAAACCTGTACTAATATACAACATGTGCTATAAACCATAACATTTAACATGTACTATTATATAACTTGTGTTATAAACCATAATATTTAACGTGTGCTATATTTATAACTTATGTTTTAAACATATTACTAGCTAATAAACATGTGCTCGACTAATATATAAACCTAATACTTATGTATATCATAAACCATAGTCGTCTACAAAGTCGTTCAAGCCATAGTTGATCAAGTAGCCGACTACGAAGTCGAGCAAGATGCAGGGCTCTCTATTGGCAATGTTCGATTCACTAAAGATATCGACACTAACTACAACATCAAAACATTAAGAGGGGCATTGAATTTTATCCAAACATCAACTTTGCTCCAAGATATCAACACAGCACTTAATTATAAGAACACGATGCATAGAAACACAATTATAAAAATAACCAGCAATAAAAGTAGATTATTTAACACACCAGCCAAAACATTCTCAAATGCGTTATCTGTTATTACTTGAACAACATTCTCCGGGCCAAATTAGTCTATGTATTTGCCGAGCATATCATACATTTTTACCCTGTTTTGGAAAAACCTGAAGCATCAATTGTGTCTAAAAATACTTCATCTATGAGTGTTTACCAAGAAGTTAACAAGAACCCTCCCATTTCTATCAGTCCAACCATCAGCCATCAAAGTACAACAATTTATTCTACCATCATCTAAGTTTTCTTTAACAATTTTCTTATTAGTTTTTCTTCTTCTTTTCAAACATGTCACCCTAACTTCATGGTATGTCGGGGCCTTCATCCCGGGATCATACTGTCCAATAATCTCAATTACAGCCTGCAAAGACTCATAATTAACCGCATTAAAGGCAATTTTGGCATCATACATCCATCTAAAAACAATTATACTGCATATGCCCTTAATTCCTTCCTAGTCTTCTCTTGCTCTACTTCTGAGTTTGCACCTTTTCACTTTTTAGTTATAAGTTCCCTCTTATAATACATATCAAGTGGCCCTTCTGAACTTGGGAAAGATCTTTGAACATTCTTCATTTCTTCATCTTCACAATCTTCTTCAACTATTAGCTCACAATTCACTTGTTTCATTGCCTCTTTGTCCTCCAATTTTTTCCCATTGTACTTTGAAGTCTATTTTTAACATGAGGAGAATATTTTTTTTTACAATGAGCAACATTAGTAGATGATCCAAGTAAATGATGTTTTAGTCGATTTATCCTCTCTTTATAAGTTTTTTCACAAAAACTACATGTAACGGCATCTCTATTTTTAGGATCAGTAGGAAATCCATAATCTCAACCAATGTCTTTGAGTTTCGTAGATGTAGACGAACCAACTTGCATATTAGAGGAACTGATTGCCATTTCCTAATCAAATTAACAAGCTCGAATTAACAATTATCTTCAAGAACTTGCAAAAGCTAATGAATGGAAAGAACTTACGAAAGATAATTACAACAAACAAAATCGGTTTATATGCTTTTACATGCTACAAACAAAAATGAAAAGAAAAAACTAACAGATTTCATGATTCACACCGCTGCAAGATCGTGCACACACTATATTTATAAAATAACAAAACTCATTATGGCTTTTCAGGCTAGAATGGTCCCTAATATCTCTACTAGTTCAAGTGTTTCATAGTTGTTTTGCTTGTTATTTTTTATTTAATAAAATGCAATTCACTAATCCCTCACTAAATTATCTATTAACGAGTTTGCTGGTGTTTTGTCACATTCAATGAAATGTGCACTATGTCAAGTACAATAACAGATTAGATTAAGTGAGATTGACAACTACTTCTTTAAAGCAAACTAATTCATTAAAGGGTGGTTGATTCTGATTTTTAGATTCATCATTAAGGGGTATCATATTCTTGAGATTTGCTGATATATATTACATGAGACATCTGTTATAGGCAAATTATGCTTGATAATAAGGCTAAGTCAGTCCATAAAAAACTGTCTTTTTCATTCACAAATATAAACTGTCTTTTTTCTATTCGCAAATATAAGGCTAAGTCAGTCCATAGAAACTGTTATAGGTAAATTATCTTTGATAATAAGGCAAATTATGTTTGAACACTTGTATCAGAAGCCATATATATAACCATGGTGTTATGATAACTTTCTTTTTTTCATTTGCAAATTGAAATCGACAGGTTTACCAGGCCAACGGTTAGCCAATCGCCCATATAAACTGACTCTTTATATACAAAAAAAAACACCGACGAAACGAAAACCTGATCACCTAAACGGCTAGATATAAAACACTCTGTTATATTAATACATGATTAGCCTGGTAAACCCAAATTATGGGTAAAATTATAACTTTCGGTCAACTGTCAACCTAAATAACGGGTCGTAAACCTAAATTATAATCATAATTAAGCAATTAGTCAAGAGTCTTCATTGGAATTCTAAGAAAAATCAAATAATACTTGAGATTACCTAATGAAAAGATTGCAAATTGATTGAAAATATGACTTACAGTTCAGTTTGGTGCCGGAAGAGTCACCGTCAGAGGTTTATGCGTTGCCGTCGGGGGTGTCTATGTTGTCGTTGGGTGTGAGCGGCTGCTTTCTTGGAGGAAGAAAAAAGATGGTTGGAAGAGAGAACACAGTATGCTTGGTCTAGCCGTTTAAGTTTTACTTTTTTAATTAAAAAATAAAATAACTGGCTTAGCGTGCTGCACCATGGCGAGTGCCTCGCCACACGGTTTGCGGCGAACGTGGCGCGCCATGATGAGCGCCATGTTAAAGGTGTCGTCGTGCCCCACTCTGCGGCGATGAGGCCTCATCTCGCCTCGCCACATCGCTGTGGCGACCGCCACAGTGCCATTTGATAACTATAACAACGAGCAAGGATATTTAGGGAATTAACGAGTCTGAAATGGTAAATATTTGACTAAAACGGGTTTTTCTCAGAGAAACATGAAAATATAGGTCTTAAGTGGATAATATTTAGGGTTTTGGGTCTTAAATGGTACTTAACCCTTAAAATAATGTGAATTACAAGGTTAATTGTAAAAATAAATTAATTTTTTTATTTTAAATGTGAATTGTGAATAAAATGTAAAAATATTACCTAAGTGAATGTGGATAAATGTGAATCGTGAAATAAAGAATTTTGAATTGTGAAACAATGATTAAATTTGGAAAAAAAATATTGCCTAAATGCGAATGACTAACATGGATAAATATGAATTGCAAAACAATAGTTAAAGAAAATATGAATCACAAATGGATGATTAAATTTGAATTATTAGCTTTTGTCTAAGTGTGAATTGTGAATTATGAAAGAAATGTTAAAAGAAAGTGTGAATTATGAATTAAGAGTTGACTGGATTCGCATAATTATATATATATATATATATATATATATATATATATATATATATATATATAGTTTTTTACGAGTCTCAATTCAGCTCATTATAAGTTGCTAAATAATAAATATAGAGAAAGAAAGATAATAGTTAATGATAAGATAGAATAATAATTGTTTATCCTTTTTAAGAGGGTCACAAGTTATACTCTAGTACCCAACATGGCCTTTGAGCTATATTGGCTCATTAATACAAAGAATACCTCTTAAGACTTATGTTTAACCTACAACTTATATGGCATAAGGCCTGCCAAAAAAACATTTAGCATATTATATAATTTGTTTATTAGTAGTCCAATATTCTTGTCGAACTAGTCGAGGACAATATACCCAGAGCTCCCATGGTAAGGTTCGAATGTGTCGGTTCGGGAGTCCTCTGAATGTCTTAAAATTTGTGGGATTTGTTATTGACTTCTGGAGCTCTCACTTTTGAAGTAGTTGCACTATAAACACTACTTGTAGTTGAACTATTTTGCTTCGAAATAGTGGATCATAACCAAGTTCACTCCAAAGTAGAAGCTTCAAAACTTATCGTCTATGAGATTTTTGAAAAACTTTTAAACTCAGGGTTTCGCCTCTTCCAAAGCTAGGAAGCTCGCGACATCTTTGCGGTCCTCAGAAAAATAGTTTGGTATTAGAATTAGGCCTTCACACTTTCCAAAGTTACATATGTCAAAAATTTCCACGTGTCGTTTTTATCCTAGCCTAATGGTAGGTCTATGGGGCCTTGCAACACATGCGTAGAGATATCTCATTGTTTCAAATCCTCGAGGATCACATTATGATCGACGTCAGGAAGATTTTAGCCTGATGATGACCTCTCATAATATAAATTAAATGTGCTAAAACTTTATTCCCGTTATACTTCCTATTTTACCTTTTAGAGAGAGAAGTTATCAAAGTAGAGAGAGAGAGAAAAAAAATCAATATCATTTCCGATTGCGACCCTTCTTGTGGCCACCATGTATTCATCCTGGTGACCACCAATAGTTTGGATCTACCAACCATGTAGTCAAATTTTAACATGGCTTAGGTTTTTTTGCTTTTATTTCAAACTTTAGAGGGAAAAAACATAAGGTTAATCAGACGTCTTCAGAACCTCATAAGTATAGATAATCCCATCATGGCCATAACCTCCAAAGCTGGTGAAGGTCACTTAGAGGCTAAGACTTTGAGCCCTCAATGGAGCACATCCTCGAGCTGAGCAATCATTTGTGGCCTTTGATATTTGGTCTCCTTCTTATACTATTCTTGAAAGAGTTCCTTATAGGTATTCTAACCTCGTCGACCTCCACCGAATGCAAGACTAATGGCAAATTCCCAACAATGACAAATTGAGACTTCCTATCAGATGTGAGACTCTTTTCACCAAGTTAGACAAACTGGTCTTATTCACTGACATATTTGTTTGAGGATTCTGGTTCACTTTCCACCATAGTTTTAGGTAGTTCTTTGGTACATTCGATCTATGTCCTAGCCAGACCAATCCAAATACATAGAAGATCCTTATATGTTTTGTAATTACCCTAGATGTATCGAGAATTCACTGACCATGAAGCAGCTGATATTCCAATGTATACAAGAAAATATTAATTAAAATCAAAACTATCTTGATATCTATATTGTTATAGGTTAATAACTCAATGTGGTAATCATTACGTGGGTTCCCGATCACGAGTGGAAAAGGTATTTTGTATCCATTTGGGGAGCATGGGAAACTGGGGTTTCCATTAATTTAAAAAACTCAAGTTTCATCAAAAACTCATTGAACAATAAACATAAAAGACTTAAATTGATATCGTGATATAAAATTATAATATTTTCCTTTTGTTTTACCCGACTTTATTCGTTGTTTCTATTTTTGTACTTCCCTTGTAGATTACATGAAGTTGTTACTAGCCGAGGCTGACCCAGACAATGAATAACTCCTAAAGTTGAGTCATTGGGTCAAGGATGTTTGGGGTCGTGGGTTTCATAAATGCTTTATCGTTGATAATCTCATCACTTTCAAACATTAGGACATGGGACAATGTCTACTTCCCAAAGACAACAAGGATGTTGGGGAAGCCGACATCTCGAGAGTAAATGTAGTCCTCGAAAAAAAAATCAAAGTATTCGTCTAGGGCAAAACCCCGAGCAAGTACTATTTTTAGAAAAATATGCCTCAAAAGAAATCGAAGTAAGAAAGGTGCTTAAAATTCTTTAATCGACCGAGGCAAACCATCCCTAACATAATGGTCGTTGTTGCCCCCCCCCCCCCCCATATGAGCTTTTTTCAACAAGATTGAGAAGAAACATGGGAGGTTGAAAAAAATAGTGGCCATACCTGATAAGAGCATGATTGATCAGAACTGTAGGTCGAACCAATAGAATATTGGGCTAATTTGGTCTAATATATGTCTTGTAAAATTGGCCAAACAAATATGAAAATTGAGAGTATGTTATGTAATAAATAGTATATATGTTTAAAATTAGTAAAATAATAAGGGTGGAATAGAAAAAATAGTCCAACCACGTGGCTGTGAGGCCAACCACCATTACTATATAAAAAATGTATCTTTGTTGAGAAAGGTGAGAAATCATTATTATAATACTACTTTTGGTAACTTATCTCTTTAGAATTCACGTGTTTCTCTCTCTAAATATCTGTGTGATCTACATAATATTTTTAGACAACTTTTCTCCTCTGATATTAATGAGAGTCATCAGTGATGACTATAATAGGAGCTTAGACTGGTACTCGGAGATATCATCCAAAACCAAATAGTATCCAAGCTTGATTTTGAATCCTTGAGAGATGAGTATTGAATCACATGTAGAGTTTATTGTTACAACATATAACGTAATGATTGAAGAGAAACAATTCAAAAAGCAACATCAGTACAGTGACTAATGATAATTGGAGAAACACCATGAAAAATTAGAGTAGTAGAGAGGCCAATTGTTTAAGGATCTCGTTCAGTTGAATATTGAGAAGAACGATTTTTTGGATTGATCAAAGGTCCAATCTGAAATCCAAAAGGATGATAAAAAAACAATTTAAATGAGAGTGATGACACTAACTCTAAGTCGTTACGAGTTAAAGAAGATTATCCAGGTTACCATTCTTAAGGAAAGGGATGTAGAACATGACATCAATATGTCCCTTTGGAATCAAGTGAATACACCATAACCGGTTTGGAAGAATCTTATTTATATTTAGAGCAAAGTTATCATAAAAATGGAATTCTAAAGGAATATACTATTCGAGGAAATATTATAACCGGCATAAAAATTATAGAAAAGAACGAGGATTTAAGAAATAACGTAGCTCTTTGGTTAAGAGGGAACATGCATCTAGGTTAAAGATAGACTAGAAATTGAGGGGAAAACACGATCGTTGTAAGCAAAAAATTCAAGTTCAGCAAAGCCAAATATCAATGATTATAGCTCATATAGTTAACCAACAATTACAATACCAGTAAGAGGTTCAGGAAACCGAAGATTCAATTATAATTATAATAGACAGTTTGTGAATCCTACTGGCCAAGGTCTTTATACCACGATTTATGATGTTCCAAGAGGAAATCAATACAGTCAAACACATAACTAAAATTAACCTTATTTTTCATTGCAAATCTTGGTCGGACATTTTTTCAAGCATTTTGACATTTCAAAACTTGAAAAGTTCTACGGGAACCAGGATTCGGACCATATTGAACAAATTAAATGATTTATTGTAAATTTCAATAATGATGACAAGTTGTTACATTGTGCCTTCTCACAGACCTTTAAAAGTATGACGTTGAAATAGTACAACCGAATGCTGCAAGGTTCGATAAAAAAATTGATATGTAATGGGGGAATTTGGGCGATAATTTTAAGAGAGAAAATAAATAAGACAAAATAGTTTTACTATCACCTAGCACAAGCAAGTGGTTGGAAAATTTTAAGAGATTATACCAAGTGTTTCGTCTATACAAAGACAAATTTGGAGAACTATTGCGAGGGAGTCACAATCACCACTTTTAGGCAAAGGTTTCTCCCTATAATTTTAGTTGAAAAAGTTACAAGGAAAAAATATATGACATTTAAAGCAGTGTTGACTCAGGTCAAAGAGAAAATGAATATGGAAGGGATTAAAAATTTAAAGTTTATCCCCATTTCTAAGCAAACTCAGCAACTTGCCCAAGCTCTGGTTCACCAACATGTTCAAGTTTTCCAGCAAATACAAGTTCATATTTCACCAAATGGTTTGAGCCAAATACCACGGAGACAAACTGTGGGTCAATCATCATAAGTTCAACAGTAGAGGCCGAGGGAAATTAATGCTTTGACCCGATTATTTTGCTGAATTAACATAAAATATGGAAACTATCTTTGATAGAACTAGGAATCATATCTAGTTAAAACAAAAACTTACCCATCTTAAGTCCTAGAAAGGATAGGAGAAAAAGTTTTACAAGTATCACAATGACATCGGTTAGAATACAAGGGACTGCATAGTTCTGAAACAAGAAATCCAAACATTAATTGATAATGGTAAATTAAAAACTTTTGTTAAAAGGTCAATAGAAGCTCTGGAAGGAAACTGAAAAATTTGACAGAGGTACATAGTTGCAAGTACTCTGAATCAAGAGAACATCATGGTCATTGATGTGGTTTATTTTTGTTTGAGGGTAAGTTTGTAACTTTTTTCTAGAGTTTTGTGGAATTTTGTGGGTATTTAATGTTTGGGTAGAATGTAGAGGGAGAATTGAGCTGCATGGTTGTATTTAATTTTCATTACCCTCATTTAATGTTGGTGGTTGGGTATTTATACCCTTATATTTGGGCCACATGGGATTTCGGGTCGTGTTTAATGGATTCGGGTCGAGTTTAAGGACCCATTAGTTCTAAGTAAGGGAACAGACAGCTTAGTCAAAAAGTGATTAGGTTTTAAGTACTTTAGTTCTGTTCGGATAGTTCAATGGATGATGGTGTCCGAACTGCCCCTGTCCGGTAAGGTGGACATTGTCCGAATTGACCTTGTTCGGTTCCCATAAAATGTGGTGATAGAATCCGGACTCATCAGTAGCCCCTTTTTAGGTGGTGTTCAAAAACCTTTAGCAAGACCTAAAAAACAGTCTGTTGCTGGTGACAGTTACATCAGGACAGATCCTTCGAACTGTGTTATAGCTTTATCCGGACTGAAAAAAGTTCTTGAAACTAAACGGTTTCTTGTCAGAGTTCGTGGGACACGTGTCTCTCTCTGGTTCGTTATTTCAGCCGTTTTTTCACCTAGAATTTCGCTCCCACCTTCTCTAAAAAGTAACCTCTTCATTTAATGAAGATGACAGCAGCGCCGTTCCCTAATCATTGCAATCCTTTCGAATTCTCCTAGGTATCAAAGCATCTTTTTGTGTCTTTACTATAAATTAAGCATTTCTTTACTATTTTACCATCATCTTCATACTTACTTTGCTAAATCTCAGAGCTTTCTCTCTCAAACACAAATTCTTCTTTTTGGTTGTGTTTATGTTCACAGCTAGGAACGCTTTAATCAAAGGCGGGTGGCTTAACCTATCAGAGTTAGAAAGGGCTCAAAAAGTCGAAAGAGAAAGGCGCATTGCTGCAGGCCTCCCTACTTCCCCTATCGACAAACCAGAAATCCCAAACCCAGAGCCTGACCAGGGCTCTTCTTCAACTAGAAGTGTTAAACCGAGGAGATTGTTTCAAACCAACCTTTCACCCATCGTTTCAGGCTCGTCGGTTCAAGAATCAGAGCCCACCGTTGAACCATGGCAAACAGTTACCAGTTTCAAGAGGCCTTCCCCATTTATCGCCATGGGATCAGATGTAGATGTCTCTCCCAATAAACTAGTTGATCGGAGAAGAGGTCGCCTGGTAAAAGGGCAGGCTTCAAAAGGTACACCTTCAAAATCAGGGGCCAAAGACAGCAACACGGGGTGAGAGGCACCCATAAAAACTCCTAAGGACAAGCTGTCCGGACCGGAGGCATCTAACAGATCCTCCGAAAAGAAACCACCGCATCTGAGCCCCAGCCGGAGGTCAGAGTTCAGGAGAGCATTGAAGCCCAACAGTCCGGAGGTCAAACTGAACCAACTCCTAACTCCCCTCACCCAGAAACAACTAAAAACCCATCCTCGGTAATGGAGGAAGTAATGGAGGATTCTATTGAAGAGGCTCCATTCGAGTTCGAAGTCTCCGGACAAACGAGTGATGCTTGTGCTGCCAAGAAAGACAAAGGCAAAGAAAAGCTATGCCTAAGGCATCCGGATCTGCCGGAGATCCTTCAGGGAAAGGTTGGACCTTGTTTCCACAAGGTCAGTGTTAAGTATCTACTTGCTTTGCAAAAAATTAATTATGCCTTCATCCACACAGCCAAACTGGGTTGGATGCGAACGAAGTGGGGGATTCCGGAGAATGTAAAAATAAGGATCCCAATTGACCCTGAAACACCGATGGACTGCAAGCTTAGCGAAGTGGTCATCTTTACTGAACTTTTTAACTGGGGACTAAGGTTCCCCTTAGATCCGGAGATAGTCAAATATTTCCACCTCATCAAGCTCTGCCCAAGTCAACTGAGCCCTAATGCCTGGTACACTCTCATGGCCTGTATCATGGCTTCCAGGCTCTCCGGAATTCCTCTTCCAATGGAGGAATTCGCAGTTGTGGCCAGCCTCTGCAGAAATCCCCATATTCCCTTCTATCACTTCAACATGGGTGATAACTACAAAGCAGTAGATGACCTGCTCGAGTCGGAGAGAAATTGGAGGACTAGCTTCTTGTTCGTAAGTGGCGCTTGGGAGAATGGGAAGAAGATCAAAGCCGGAGTCAACCCGAGTCTCCTCACCAGCAGGTGGCGAAGTGATAGTAAGAATCCCACCTTACCTTCTCATTTTTATTTTTATCAAATTTGTTTAACTGACTTATCTTGTCTCTTTTCTCTTTTTTTTACAGTGCTGCCTAAAGACTTCAATGATTACTTAAAGGCCGGGCAGACTACTTGCACCAAGATAAACACTTGGGCTGCTGAAAAGTGGGATAATCGCTTCCACAACGCCTTTACTGGAGGCAATCTTGCAAGGTCTCACCTCTGGAATACTACTGACCGGAGGGACTTAACTTGGGAGGAACTTACCACTCCACCCCCTCCGGATGTAGTCCTTAAAAGAACACATGCACCGGACGGGTCAGTGTACTTGCATGGTCGAGCCAAGGCCCCAAGTAAGATGAAAGGCAAAAAAGGGAAAGGCAAGAAGAATGTGGTTGAAGCTAACCCCACCGAAGCGGAGGAAACTACTCCAACAAACCAAGAGGGGCCAGTTCCAAGTCAGATTGATGCTGCTCTTCTAGAAGCTGTGGAGCACGAGAGTACTAGAGAAGAGGCGGGATCTCCAAAACCTCCAAGGGTTCCTAAGAGAGACAGGAAACGAGGAGCAGAAAGCAAGGACATGAAGGCCAAGAAGTAAAAGACCTTCAAGGGTGATGAACTTTCTCTCCGGCCTCCGGAGTCCCTCCTTCATGTTGACCCTACTGATCCAACAAGAGCAGAAGAGATCCCCGGTGACTTTCAAACCGATGAGATCGGACGAGGAGACATTAGTATCGACGGTGTCGACATTACATGGCTTGAGGGACTTGGCGACTATTTTGAAAACCTCCCCAAAGATGACTTTGCTGGGCCCTACCTCCCTTTGAGCACTTCGAACATCGTTACCTTCAATGGTAAAACTTTCACCGTTTCAAGTGAAAGATATGTTATAACTCACTCTATATCGAGTAATATTCAGCCAGGGATGGTTCTGGAGAAACAAGTGCGAGGTCAGTCATCAATCATTACTGCCCTTAATTTTGACAATGAGACACTGTCCAATGACCTCCTCACTGCCACCCAAAATGCTGATGTTTTGAAGAGAGAAAATGAGGAGTTAAAGAAGAACCAGGAGGGTTGGGCCACAAAGGTAGCTGCCCTAAAAGATACTATCAAAGACCTCCGGGTGAAGCAGTCCGGGTTGGAGAAAGATCTCTCCTCTTCGAAAGAGGAGATAAAGGCCAAGGACCAAGTCATTCATACTTTGACCAATGACGAGATTGCACTCGAGGACTCGGTGTCCAAGGCTGCAGAGGAAAAAGCTGATTTGCTAAGGGAGCAAGAGGCGGAAATCCAAGCCAAGATTGATGCTTATGCCAATAATGTGATAGATACTCAAGAGGAAATGTATGCCAAGGTGAAGTCGGATATGGTACTACTCTTTCATGAGAAGTTTCCGAAGAGGAATCTGGGGGACCTATGGACTTTTGTAGAGTACCCCGACCTTCCCTTTCACACAATGGATGATAGAGACAAGCACGATTATTCTAGTGCTGACTCATCTGATAAAGAGGAGAACACTGGAGAGAGTCCAGATGAAGGAAATGATGACCTCAATAAGAAAACGAGCGAGGATGAGCCATCTTCAAAGGCTCAGTCTTAGAGTATCAATTGTTTTTTTGCTTTTTGTTTTGATTGAACTAAAGTCCTTGGAAGGCCAAGGCATTTTTGTAATTATGTCCGGTGTTTGACCGGATAGATCTTTTTGTTTTGTTTGACAATTTAAAGTCCTTGGAATGGCCAAGGAACTTCAGTTGTTTCAATGAATATCTTTACTTTGCACAATTCTTGCATTCCTTGATAGTTTTTCAATTTTGGTGGCTGATGTTTAAACAACCCTTAGTTATTTCACAAACATCCTAAAGTGAGAGTGTTTAAATTCTCCGATGACAAATGTTTAAGTAGTCATCACTCCTTTAATTTAAGCCGGCCTGTGTTTATATAAAAATTTGACAATGAACTATTAAGTAAGAACACTCCGAATTTTTAAGAAGGCATCAAATTTTATAAAAGAGCCCGGACACCTCATTAAAACCTCCCCGCGCCACCAAGGTAGGAAAGAGTATGCCCCCAAATATTTATATGGACTTTTAAACAAGTAAATATTTACATAGTTTCTACTCCAAGTACATCCGGAGGTGCTCAATATTCCAAGGGTGATTCAAAACCCTTCCATCCTTGTCTTCTAGCCATTATGTCCCAGGTTTAAGCCTTTCAATGACCATATAGGGTCCTTCCCAAGTTGGGGCTAGTTTGCCGAGCAGTTTCTCTTTAGTGTGTAAGAAGACTTTCCTTAACACCTTATCCCCCGGCTGAAAATCTATTCTTTTAACTTTGGAAGCAAACCTTGATAGTGCACAGTTCTAAGGTGTGACTTAACTCTTATTTCCGCTATCAAATCAAGTTGACCTCAGATAGCCCCCTCATTAGCGTGTTCGGAGAAATTATGAACTCGAAATGACGGGAAAGTTTCTTTTATGGGAGCTATGGCATCCATCCCATAGACCAAGGCAAAAGGTGACTCTTGTGTTGCAACCCCAGGTGTAGTCCGCTAAGCCCACAAAACCTCTTGTGAATAACTAGGCCATTTCCCAGCAGTCCCTTCTAAATTTTTCTTTAAACCGGACAGTATGGTTCTGTTAGCCACTTCAAATTGACCATTTTCTTGCGGGTGGAAAGGTGAAGAGAAACAATGTTGTATACCTCTAGAGGCACAAAAACTCTCCATTTCCTTGTTGTCGAACCATGGCCCATTGTCTGTTGTTATATTCTGTGGAATTCCAAATCTGCAACAGATATTAGATAAAATAAATTTTATGACAGCTTTTGATGTTGTACCCGCTAATGGAGCTGCTTCGATCCACTTTGAAAATAGTCAATAGCCACAATTATTGTTCTGCGCCCTCCGGAGGCCATAGGTAGAGGTCCCACCAAGTCCAGCCCCCATCAAGCAAAGGGTATAGGCTCAGAAATTGACTCTAACGGGGTGGCTGGAACATGAATTTCGTTGCTATATCTCTGGCATGGGTCACACATTCTCACCAGATCCTTAGCATCTTGCATTATAGAGGGCCAATAATAACCAGCCAATAAAACTCTCCTTGTTAGAGCCCTGAATCCACAGTGAGCTGATCCCTCACCATCATGTAATTCGGAGAGGACTATTTGAGACTCATCAACCGCTAAACATCGTAAGAGGGGTTTAGTGTAAGACTTCTTATAAAGAACATCTCTTAGTATGATAAAACCACGAGCCTTGTATTTTACTTTTCTTGCTTTTGACTAAACCGGAGGCAAGATGTCATCAAAGAGATATTGAAGGAGAGGAAACCTCCAATCTTGGGGCTGTCCCATCTGTATATCGAAGCTTTCTTCCTCCTTACCCATATTGAGTTGAATAGAAGGGCACTCCAGCACATGGATCCAAGGGTATGATTCAGTATAGGCTATGGTTGCCAAGGAGTCTGCTAGTTCATTTTCTGTTCGGGGTATGTGCTCATAAACAATACTCTTAAACTTAAGTGCCACATCTTTGAGAAGAAGTAAGTATTTTATTAGCTGCTCCTTTTTGGCTTCAGATTGACCTTGCGCATGGTGGATTAGAAGCTGGGAATCACTCATCAACTTGACCATTTTGGCTCCACAGATAAGAGCTAACTTTAAACCAGCTATAGCAGCTTCATATTCGGACTCATTGTTAGAAGCCCTAAAGGCAAAATATATAGCTTGGTACATTTTGTCACCATATGGAGATGTCAAGCATATCCTTGCACCACATCCCATAGTACTTGATCCACCATCCGTCCGGATGACCCAGACCTTTTTATCTTTCATCTCAGTTGTTTGCTCTGTACCCCTATCCGAGTGGAATTCAACTAAGAAATCAGCCACAGTTTGGGCTTTGATTATTGTTCGATGAGAAAAATCAATATCGAAGTCCCCCAGTTCCACTGACCACTTAGTCATTCTACTCGAAATATCTGCCTTTTGTAAAACGTTTTTCAGGGGATAGGATGTCCGGACAATAATAGGATGAGCCTGAAAATAAGGCCTCATCTTCCGAGCAGCAATTATCAGGGGTAGTGCTAACTTTTCAAGCTTTAGATAGCGTTTTTCTGCATCTATTAAGCTCTTGCTGATGTAATACACTGGACGACGATAACTATCCACTTCTCTCACCAACACAGCACTTATGGCACAACTGGAAACTGCCAAAGTATATGAAAAGAGTCTCTCCGTCAAAAGGTTTATATAAAGTCTTGGGGAAGGAGAGATGTTTTTTAATTTCATTAAAAGCCTTATCACACTGCGAAGTCCATTCGAATCCTTTTGTACCTTTTAAAGTTTGAAAGAACGGGGCACACCTGTCCGAAGACCTTGAAATGAATCGATTTAACGCTGCCAACCTCCCGGTCAATCTTTGTACTTCTTTAACATTCTGAGGTGGCTCCATTTGGAATAAAGCATTAAGCTGGTCCGGATCTGGCTGTATCCCTTGCTCACTTATTATGTACCCTAGGAATTTTCCGGACTGTACTCCGAACACACACTTTTCTAGATTTAGTTTCAAATTTACTTTTACTAAGTTGGTAAAAGTTTCTTGGAGATCTGCCAAGTGTAGCTCTGCGTCCACACTTTTAACCATCATGTCATCGATGTATACTTCCATATTTCTTCCAATTTGATCAGCAAAGGCTTTGTTTACTAACCTCTGATAGGTAGCCCCAGCATTTTTAACCCAAATGGCATCACCTTATAGCAATGAAGGCCCCTATCAGTGACAAACGTAGTATGCTCCTGATCCTTCGGATCTACTTGAATCTGGTTATACCCGGAGAAGGCATCCATGAAAATAGTAGCTTATTCCCAGATGTAGAATCCACCAGTTGATCAATCCGGGGGACAAGGTACAAATCTTTTGGGCAAGCCCTGTTGAGATCAGTAAAATCAATACACATACACCACTTGCCATTTTTCTTTTTCACCAAGACCGGATTGGATGTCCATAGAGGACACTGAGACTCCTTTATATGCCTTATTTTAGTAAGTCTGTCGACTTCTTGAACGATGACATCAGCCTTTTCCTTGGAAAAAGATCTTCTTTTTTGTACTACGGGTGTTATGTCTCTTCGGATGGACAAGTGGTGTGATATAATATCTGCTGGTACTCCGGTAACATCAGTATTGCACCAAGCAAAAGCATGATGATGGTCTTTTAGGAACTTCAACATTTTACCCTTTAGTTTGGATGTCATTTTGGACCATATCTTAACATTTTTCCCTCTTCCAAAGAATGTGTTTCGACTTCCTCAACTGGTATTAAAACTCCAGGGGTCCCTCTAGGGTCATCAATTTTACCCTCACCCCCAGAAAGCCCCTCAAACTGCTATTCTTTATTGATACGAACTGCTCTCAACGTCTGAGGAGCCAGTGTTGTTGCATAACACTCTCTTGTAATATTTTAGCTGCTCCGAACAACTCCCACTTGTCCTTGCACAGCATATTTCAAACATTGGTGGACTGTTGAGGCCACTGCATGCATCCTAGAGAGCCAAGACCTCCCTAGAATAGCATTATAACAAGTGGGACAATCCACTATGACAAACAGTATTCTAACCATTTTCTTAAAAGGGCCTTTGCCGAACAAAACTTCCTCCTCGAACTCCCCGATCACATCTTCTGAGCTTCCAGTGAAACCCACAATTGACCTGTTCGAACGCTGAATTACTGCAGTATTTTTCATCTTTTTGTAGGAAGTTAAAAAGAGGATATTGGCTGAACTCCCAGTATCCACCAAAATTCGTCTTACGTTATTTCCCCTAATGGATGCTCCTATGATAACAGCATCTTCATGAGGACCTGCTACATCCCTCAAGTCATCCTCATCGAACACAATGAAGGGAAATGGAATCTGCAATTGATAGGAATTCATGTCTCCCTCCAGTTGGGTAACTAATGTATGAACGTTCCTCTTCCTTGAAGAAACAGTGGGTGCTGTCATGGTATCCCCTCCGAAAATTGTGAGTGACTCAAAAAAAGTTAATAAGCATGAACACTGTTTTACAACGTTCCTCAATGGCACCTACTCTGTTTCGAGTTGGATCAGGGTCCAAGTACTCTGACTCTACGTCGAACCTCTCTATTATCACCATAGCTCCCTCCGGAGCGGATGTGCCTGCATTGTTTGGACCAGGCCGACGAGCATTATCATGCCTATTTCCTCCTCTTCTTTTAACATATGCTCCGAACTTTCCTCTTTCAATCAAATTCTGGACTTCTTGCTTTAAAGCAATGCAATCATTAGTGGTATGGCCAGTATCATTATGGTACTGACAGAAGGAATTGTTACGATGCTCCCTAGGAGATTGTAGTGCACCCGGCCTTCTATAGTGTACTTCTTCCTTTGTTTTGTCATAAATGGTGGCTATACTTTCTTTTAACTCAGCAAACCACTCCGGTTGAACCCAAGGCCCTCTCTTATTTCTAGATTGCTGACTCTGGGCAGGCGCAACTGGTTGAGACTGAGCTTTAGCTCTGTTATGACCCTGCCCGGCCTCCCTTGCCTTGTTCCCGGACTGATTTTGATTGGGGTTTTGTGCAACCGGGGCAGACCTCACCTGCACGTGCACCTTAGTTTTCTTTGTTTCATCCACGTTAATTTTCTTTCCGACCTGATTCAGTAAACCTCCCCATGCCATGGCCTTTGTTTTGGTCACTGAATCAGCCAAATTTCCAGGGTTTAAGCCCTGTCTCAGAGAAGCTATTGCTACTTGCTCGAAGCAATCAGCCAACCCATTTTTGGTATTTACAAAGCGACTTATATATTCCTTCAGAGATTCATTCGGTTCTTGGGCACAATGGATAATTGTATCTCCATTGCCCTTCACCTCCTTACTTCCAACAAACTGCCTCCGGAAGGCCACCCAAAAGGTATCGAAATTTCTGATGCACCCCTGTGGTAGGCTGTTATACCACTTCAAGGAACTCCCCGTAAAAGACTGGGAGAATGCTCTACAAAGCAACTTATCGTCGTCATCGAAATTCATCGTGAATTTTTTGAATTGTTCCAAGTGATTGTTCGGGTCTTTACTACCATAAATGGACTATGCCCAGTACTCCTATTGTGGTGCCTGTTATAAGAAAACTCAATATGATAAAGGCGATAATCCATGTTATTAAGTCTCCGGTGACCTTTGCGAAGTTCAATTGTTGACTTATGTCTACCCATTTGCCTGCAGGTGATATACAATGCTAAACCTTAATTTTGTGTTTGTAAAGCGCTACAAACTCCTCCAAAAGTGTTCTAGAAACTGCGTATCCCGGTTAGAAATAATGTTCAAAGGTAGGCCATGTGAACGGTAGACCTATCAGAAATATAGATTAGCAACATTCACTATGTTCGTGGTTTTCTTGCATGCAATAAAGTGGGACATATTAGAAAACCGATCTACAACCATTAAAATATAGTCGTTACCTCTTTGTGTTCTTAAAAATCTAGAGACGAAATCTATGTTAACACTTCGTGAGGGTCTCTCCGGTATAGGAAATGGTAAATATAGATCAACATTGAAGGTCGTGCTCTTTACCATATGACAAACCCGACAACCAACCACGAAATTGATTACATCCCTCCTCAAATACAGAAAAAAAATAGTGGGATATAGAATGAAGGGTTTAATCTTGACCAGCATGCCCCTCGTTGTACCTTTAACCAATAGTCTCGAAGTGCCATCAGGAATACATAGTAAGTTACCTTTGAATAAGTAGTTGTTGCTCACAGTAAGATATTTTCTCAAACCTGTCTCGATATCCTCTAGAATAGGACCAAAAGATGGATCGGTAGCCTGTGGATACTTCATCATCACAAACCCCACAACCTCTCATTCCATACGAATCTTCAAACTTTGTCTGCTCGATGCATCAGCCACACGTTTAACTGGCCCTGAAGTATTCTTGATAGAAAAAATTAAATTTTTGGGTAAACGCCGCCCATCGTGCGTGGCATGAAGAAAGTTTCTCCTGACTCTATAGATGCTTCAAGGCATCATGATCGATGTAAAGTATAAAATAGTTATATGATAAGTAAAAACTCCAGTCTTTCAAGGCCCGTACCGCTGCATAAAACTCTTTGTCATAAGTGTTATGATTAAGTTTGGCTACACTTAATTTCTTACTGAGATAGGCAACATGCCATCCCCTTTGACCAAGCACAACTCTAATACCCAATCCGAATGCACCACAATGTAGCACAAACCCTGCAGGAAAATCAAGTAGAACCAAAATAGGTGTGGTGGTCAATCTTATTTTAATATCTTCAAATGCATAAGTTGTTTCAAGAGTCCAACAAAACGTTTCACCCTTCATACAATCTGTAATAGGAGCCATAACAGCACCGAAGTTAGAGATGAACCTCATATAGAATGAAATTAGCCCATGAAAAGAACAAAATTTGGTGATAGAGGTAGGTATAGGCAGTCACTTACTGCTGCCACCTTAGACTCATCCACTGATATGCCATCCTTCAAAATAACATACCCAAGGAAGAGAACCAAATCTCTCATAAAAGAGCACTTATAGAGTCCCCCATAAAACTTTTTTTGCTTCAGAATAACCAATACATCCCGTAAATGCTGGAGGGGCAACTCCTCCGTAGTACTACTATATATCAAAATATCGTAAAAATACACAACTACGAACTTTCCAATGAATGGACAAAACACATGATTCATAACCCTCATAAACGTGCTAGGATCATTGGACAGGCCGAATTGCATGACCATCCATTTAAACAGACCCTCTCAGGTCTTAAAGACATTTTCCACTCATCTCCCATTCGAATGTGAATCTGGTGATACGTGCTCTTCAAAACCATTTTCGTAAAGACTGTAGCACAACTCAACTAATCTAACAAATCATCAAGTTGGGGAATATGAAACCGATACTTGACTGTAATCTTGTTGATAACCGACTATCCACACATATCCTCATTGAACCATCCTTATTGGAAGTTAATAGTGCTAGAACCGTACAAGGACTAAGACTTTTACAGATATGGCCTTTAGTAAGTAGTTCCTCCACCTGTCTATGAAGCTCCTCATGATCCTTCAGACTCATCCAATAGTGTGGTAGATTTAGGAGACTAGCACCCGACACTAGGTCAATCTGGTGTTGGATATCTCATAATGGAGGAAGACTTGTATGCAGATTATCGGAAAATACAACAAGAAATTCTACTAACAGTGGGCAAACTCGCTCATGTATCCCAACAAACAGATTATCTTTACATTTTTTAACCATCAATAGATTAAAAAAAATATGTATCACTAGCATGCTCTGATAATTCTTTACAAGCTTGAAAGTTCTTACCCGACCCCTATGACACAACAAGTGTAGGTTTTAAGGATACCTCATTTGATGGCGCTAACGTGATTTTAGTGTTATTCCATATGAAACTATAATAATTTTTCCTACCATCATATATTCAAATTCTATTAAATTGCCATGGTCGACCTAGGATTAGGTGGCAAATATCCATAACAATAACATCACACCATGCTTTATCCTTATAATGGCCGACAAAAAAGGACAGAATACATCTTTTAGAAATTATTACCTCATTATATTTTTTTAACTATGCTAGTTTGTGAGGGCTAGGGTGGTTTTCTGTCTTCAAGGCTAGCTTTTACACAGTCTCTTCTGACATTACATTTTTACAGCTTTCTGAATCGATTACGAATTTACATGCATTCCCTCTGATAGTACAAGTTGGCTGGAATATGTTGTTTCACAGCCAATCATCACAGTCAATGCTCATCTTAGGCGTAAAATATACACGCCTTATAACCAACGTCTGCCCAACATCTACTCCTAGTATCTTTTCTGAATGAACCTCATCAACAATATTCTCAAATTCCTCATCAAATTGTGGCTCACCTTCCACCTAGAAATCAACAGCTCTTGTGAACAAGTCCCTCAACTGTTGTGGTTGCTACTGGAATTTTGGACAACGTGAAGCAATGTGCATTATTTCCAAACAATGGTAGCACTTGACCTGTGAGAAAGTACCTACACGATTATGGATCTGAAAGTAAGTACCTATACGAATATGACCTACGATTTATATATTGCTAAGCTAAGACTTGGAACCATTATTTTTGGAAAGGCCATCGACATTGTCTGGGAAATATCTCATACATATGACCTTCTCAAAAGGCCTTTCTCCAGATGTAAGGCATGTTAATGTACTTCAGATGTGTTGGCGGGGTCAAGCATATTCA
The DNA here is from genome assembly GCA_036936605.1 of Limnanthes douglasii subsp. nivea. Classification (NCBI taxonomy): domain Eukaryota; kingdom Viridiplantae; phylum Streptophyta; class Magnoliopsida; order Brassicales; family Limnanthaceae; genus Limnanthes; species Limnanthes douglasii. The sequence goes on from JAUPFV010000001.1 coordinate 35,576,386, forward strand.
AACGGTCTTGAAAGTGTTGCTTCATCCCAGCTATGTAGCGAGATACTAGTTGATCCATCGAATCAGCAATATCCACTCGATTTTGCAACTTGAAAAAATCGTTAGTGTATTCATCAACAGTTTTTTATCCTTTTAAGGTTTTGGGACTACTTTTACAATATTCGTGCATAATTTTAGGGCACAAATACAACCCTCAAGTGCTTTACAAATTTAATCCAGGTTGTTATTTTTGACTTATCTTGCCTCGACCTAGTTTTGCTTTAGTTGCTGTCAACAAGATGCAACTTGGCCTCCGAACTTGGTTGTGACCAATTGTACCATTTTTGCATTCGGAACTTCCTTGAAATCAAGAACTCATTCCACCAAAGCAATCCAATCTAAAAACTTCTCTTTCTCAAGATCCACACATAACTCTATAATCCTAAGTCTGAATCGTGACTCCCGTCTATTGTTTGCATTCCGATCAAAATCTCTCGCTGGTGGATGCTCAAAGATATGCTCACGGTAGTTTTGGGGATAAAATGGACTTCTAATTTGTTTTATATGAGTAGCAAACAGATTATGTTCCCAATCGGTCTCTCTTTCAAATCCCGACGGTGGGTTAATTGATCCTGGAGCCCAAAACCTTTTGGTATTGGTGTTCAACAAAATATGCATAACCTTCTATACATTCCGCATATGGTCTCCCATCGAATTTATCCGTTCTCCCATCTGGCCAAATAGATTTTCCACCTCCTCCCGATCTACAAGTTTCACGATTGGAGTAATGGACTTATCGCGAGCGGTTATCTTATGCGACATATCTTCTTAACCCACATGGTAGGAACTCTACCAATCTGATACCAATTAGGATGACAACAAATAGTAGCGACGGAACTGACGGCTGCAAGAACTCAACAGAGAAAATAAAAATTGTAGGTAAAACCTTAACCCTAGGTTAGAGAGAAAAAAAAACTCTGAAAAAATATCTCAAAATTCAATTGATCAAAGCTTGCCTGAAAATAGAGTTTGAGAGCCTTTTTATAGGAGTACTCAAAACCCTACACAAAAATTACAGACCGTTTGCCGTATAATAAAATAAAGCTCAACCTAATTTCAAAGCGACTAGAGCTGCCTAAGTATTTTAAATAAATCTAACAAAACTAGAAAAATTTTGAAAAACACAAAAACAACTAAAAGAGTAAAGAGACGCTGGAATTTTGGCATGAACTTCATCATCAGGCTTTGCCCGTTGATGCTTTAGAAATTCGTTGGACTTCTCAACGCGTTTGATTTGAGTAGTTGCAGCAACGCCTAAATCCAACAACTGATTCCCAAATAAGGCTCGTTTCCATTTGTCCAAAAGCTCTATATAATCGTGGGCTTGCGCAACTAAATCACATCTGCTCGAAATAACTGGAACTAGCGGTTGCGAATGACATGCCAGTATCATACATAAATCTAGTACGGCCATGTCAGCATGATCCATAATATCATGGCAAACAAAGCTTTGCCGAATATGATAAACATCAATATGTTTTTTTACAATACATACCCATGACCCATACTTGTCCCACAGTTTGTTAGAAGACGAGAAAATCTCGTGAATAACGTTTTCAAAAGACTAACACGAGTATTTACCATCACTAGAAAATCAATATTGATACTTTTAACTTTATCGCATATCACTTTTTTAGGATTTTGTTTCCTTATCGATGTTTCTGACTCTATCTAGAACAAAAATAGTAACATTAAATATAAAACTAACATTGCGAAATCAGGGTTGTCAATCAATAAGATGAGCAATCATTTTTTTCACTCCATATTCACGACATTCATTAGCAAACAATGCTAGCATATAAAATCATTTTTCCATATTAGAAATAGCAAGCCTTGCGGTCAAAGGTTCATATAAAATACATATACAAAGTTTGGATCTTAATTTGCAATAAATATTTTATAACAAATCAAAGAATAAATTTGTATCTATATGATATATAAAGTGATGCATACATAAAACATAAGTCATGAAATAAGATACTTATAAGTGGTTTGAGTATTAAAAACGTGAACATAGATAAAACTAGTAATTATGACAACAACTCATTTAAACACATGTAACTAACTCTAGATTACGACACAAATACATGAACTATTAAGAAGTAAGTCATTTGCATATACACAAACATTAGTCATAAACAGTCTATTATACATACATATTCGACGATATGAATAACAATTGTAGCTGGATTACATCAATAGGAAATCAAATATAACTACAAGCAGTATTGTTATTAATAAACAAATATATAAAACGAATTAACCTCTTCTTATCTCAAATATCATATACATATAATATATTGACAAATAATTATCCTCGGTGTACAAGCCATACAATAGTAGATAAATTAAGACAACCATCAAGAGCGTACATATTGAGTTCAATTCTTACCAACCTTTCTAATTTAGCAGTTTTCTAGAAGAACTGGATTAAGAAAATTAAAGGACGAGGATAAATTTGCATTTTATCTGACACAAACTATTCCCTTGGTAAATAAGTTTACATGAAAAAATGGTGCAAATAATACATTTATGAGTTTATAATTTCATCAAACACCTATCTAAAAATCAAGGTGATGAATGTGTAATAAAAAATTAAGCTCTGAGATCAAATATTAATCAATTAGTCTATTTTAATAGAGGATCCAAGATAATCCGTTGATGGTTGTAGATGTAGATAATACCCATAAGATTCTCAAACAAGTGCGATAATATTTTTATCCATAACATATTTTGAATACAAAGCCCATTGATTTGTGTTACTCGTACACACAATTATGTACTATCCCATCATTACAAAAGAATAATAGTAAATATAACATATATCCAAATAAAGATATGAGTTATCGAAACTCTGTAAACTCCATGGCGTTCATAAAATTTATGACCACAAACTCATTGTTTCACCAACCTCATTAAAATTAGGATTACTTTCAAAATTTGTTATTTTGGGCGGGGCGTAATACTCGTATAAACTCAATTTCGTTAAAATAAGATATCATACTCCATAATAAATAAGTGAATGAGATTAAGATACCACCAATATTCATAACCAAGAACTATTTTATGTGAAAAAATATATATCAACTCATACATTTTATTAACGATTTCTACATTAAAAACACACAAACGATAAAAATGAATCGATTCAACTATACTGCCATCAGTAAATGCACCAAATCCATTAGATAACCACAACAATAACTCAATTCATTTCACTAAAATAATAAACACGATTTTCCCTAAACAATTGTAATAGACATAGTTAACACTATTGTCAAACCAAAGAAAATACATAAAAGTTAATATAAAAAATAACATGTAATTTAATTACACACAATAAGCATTTAAGTAACAAACATACCCCAAAACATAACTACTATGTAAAATATCCATACTACGCTTATTCAAACTGAACCGGTTCCTACCTTAACAACTAAGATATGCAAGACTACTAATAACACCAAGTACCAATACCCTTTTCAAATGCGTTTTCAGTATTCTAATTGAATAACTATTGTATATCTAATTAATAAAAATTATTGTTACAATTTAATAAATTAATTGATTACAAAATAATTTTTGTGCAAATTTTGGTGATGAAATTCAGGTATCTATATACTTCTAAAATATTGATCTCAAAAGAATAAGTGACTTATTCTTGAAAATAAAAAAGAAAGAGTGAAACTGACAATAAAAATATTCTTATAATCTTAACCATTTCTCAGGAGGACACACAAAAGCTTCAAATGCATATAGTTTTGTAGTTATCTGCATGTCTCAAGGTCTTTTAAATAGTTTTAATTATGCATACATTAATAGTACAAGTCAACTTATCAAACTTCATTTTAACTTCCAATCTGTCGTGCCCTATGTATACATTAGAAGGTTGTATCAAATCACTTGGAGCCATAAAATCATGAAAACCCAACAATGTTTCTAGTTGAAAATTGGTCATCACATGTAACATTGTACATAATATACTAACTCATATATTTTCTTAACGATTTTCTATGGAAACAAACACACAAGCAATAAAAACGAAGCGATTCATCTGCACTGCCAACAGTAAATGTATCAAATCAAATAAATAACCAAAATAATAACTCTATTTATTTCACTAAAACAATAGACACACTTTTCAATTAATTTTATCAAAATAGTTATCATAGACATATTTTTTTATCCTTGTTAAACCAAAGAAAACACATAAACGTGAATAAAATGAACAAAATAAGTATTTATAAAGTACAATTTGAAACATTCGAAACCCTAAATCCCGTTTTAGTGGCTTCAGATTAAACTAATAAACTTAGGTAATCAGAAAAATTGGAAATATATAAATTAAGGTTTTAAAAAACTTTAGGCATGTACAGTTGTACATGTTAAACCCTTACACGTAGGAAAAAGAAACTACATTTAACATTATGTTTGTTAACCTTTGAAATTTGATTCCAATCATTATCTTTTAAAAACGATTTGTTAACATGATATCACTAAAATAATGGAAATGAAAAAGAAAAATGAAACAACACAAGTAAAAAATAATTGATTTAAATGTTAACTTGAGAATTTAGCATATGAGTTAAAAAAAATACACATCATCCAACATGTTAACTGGATCATTTTTTCAAACGTTTACTAAGAGCTAAATTTATCATCTAACTTAACACATCAATGTACATGCTCGTACCTAAGATTTGAGCCAATCAAAGAATAAGTTAGGTTTTATTAAAGATAAAAATGAAGAATGTTGGAGTTTAAAGATAAAAAAGTTAGGGCGCACAAATAAATTCCATAGTTAAAATAATTATTTATAAATTTACAAGTACTAAACAATTTAATTTAAATTTATAGATTAATATTATTTTGTTTTGATAGACATAAATAATTAAAAACTATAGTGTGTTTTATAGATTTTTTTTAAATAAAAAAACATGCAAAATCCATTGATGAAACCAAATTTGCAAGTGTTACAGATTAAGACACTATGGTTGTCTTAATTTTGACTTACAATGGTACTTATTGAATTTTTGAGATTTTTTTTAAATTCAAAACATTTATGTCTTTATTGTATAATGATATATGCAAAGTCAGCAATCCAATACTTGAGTGTTGAAGTTTCCACATGTAGTACATGTGAGTATTTACAAAATAATATGAAATTGACTTTGGTATATGATCAGAAATGGTACCGTCATTGATGGGTTAATGACCTTCATATAAAACTTAATCTAAAATGATCCATCACTATATTAAGTCATTTTGTTAGTCTCAAGTATCTTATGTTTAAACCTTATAATAGTAGAATAACCTTAAGTTGTGTTGTAGTTTGGCTTAAGGGAAAGTCACAATTAGATTTAGTTTTAACAATCCATTTGGAGACCCAGTCAGCAGTCAAATTCTATTTACAATGAATATGTTTTAAAGTCATTTGAAGTTTGATTAACTTTCTACAACAATCTATTATTGGAGTGAGGTACCAAAGAGACTTTCGTGGACTTAACATTTCTATTAACAACATTGAATTTGTTTATATGCCAACTTGATTGAAGTTATTTGAATTGCATAATGTCATGCCATCAAGCAATGCACTGCTTTCAGCAATAAAAGAAGTAGTTTTACCACATAAATGACCTATGGAGTTGATTAGATCCCCATTATGGTTTCTTAAAATAATACCGCTCCTGTATTCTCCATTTGACAAACAAGAATCATCATAATTTGGTTTTAATCTATTACTGGATTGAGCCATCCATTTAACTAAGAAGGGTGATTTAAGAATAAAAAGATGGTTGAAACATCTAAATTCAATAGGGGTTATGTTATTCTAAATTTTCTTATATAGGGTTGATTTGGGATAATTATCTCTGATTGACTTTCAAGTGTTTTTTAATGAAAATGAACCATTAGAAGATACACTCTATAGAAGTGTATCTTCAATAGGGTTATTGTATTTATTTTGAAGAGTCTATCTATATTAGGGGGAGCACATGTTCTTTGAGTCTTCCTAGGTCCCAAGAACTACTAGAACATTCCATGTCCCCTTTGAACCAAGAGTTGTTTTCACAAAAAAAATTATTTTCTCTTTGAGTCTGCCTAGGTCCCAATAACTATTATAACATTCAGAGACCATGTCTCCTTTGAACCAAAAGTTGTTTTCATTATAAGATAAAGTAATAAATGGATGAGAATTATTACATTTTTCAAGCCAAAAATCCATATGACCTTTTCCTATTTTCTAGAAAATAAATTGCTCAGTAATTTCTCTAACTTTGATTATTCTTTTCCATATTTCAGAGACTTTTAGTTTGGTATATATTTGGAGAAGTGGAATGATAGATAGTAAATTGAATGTATCAACTTAGACCAGAAAATTTTGTTTTCTCTTAAAGTCATCCAAAGTTTACATGTGAATATTTTTTGGATGTCATTTAGTTTTTTTAAGTTCAGCCATTCTTCATCAAATAGTTTACATTATGAGGGCCATTTAGGCCAAATGATAGATTGGACTCCCACATAAATTTATTCGTTAAGAGATTGATTGTTTTAATTGCATTTTTTACGATATAACAACTTTGAATATAGTAAACTAGAATTTACAGAAGGATATATTGAATCAATATCATTATGTCTCCAAAAAATAAAGAAATTTGTTGTCCCATTCCATGATTTTTGATCTTATCTTTGTTACCAAATCATCTAAGCATCTAGTTTTATTACTTTGGTGGATATTGATACCTAAATACTTAAAAGGAAGGTAGTTGTGTGTATAACAATTGGTATGTTCAATTACTTGATAATGATCAAGAAAATTACAAGTTTTCTTGACAATGTTTAATGAACCATTCATAAAAATAATCATATCTTATGCATAGGAAAGGTATGGGATATTGATTGAGCCTTTTGATGAGAAATACATTGATTGGTGTGTAGGGAAGAGTTTTTTAAAACCTCTTAGAAGGTATTCTTTAGCAACGATGAAAAGGCTGGGTGATAAAGGGTCACCCTACCTTACACCATTACTAAATTTGACGTATCCATAAGACGAGCCATTGATTAGAATAAAGAAATTGACAGATTTAATCCCTTTTTTTTATTAACTCTATAAATATATTGTTGAAACCAAAACATTTTATTATCAATAATATAAAGTTGAAAGAGTAACTATCAAATGTTTTTCCCATGTCCATTTTTATTATGATGTTTTCACCTCTAGTTTTTTGTTGATTTCATGAACTAGCTCCTGAGTGATTAAAGAATTTTAATTAATATTTTAGTTTTTAAAAAATCCTCCCTATTCCACTAATATTATCTTAGAGAGGATGGAGGCCAATCTTTTATTAATAATATTTGACATAATTTTATTAAAAATTATGCAAAGACTAATTGGTCAACAATCTAGCTAGTTATTAAGGCATTCTTTTTTTTGGGATTAAGCATATTGTTGTGGCATAAATGCCAACATAAGCTATGTTTCTACTTAAATAATCCCTTATAGTTTCACATAAGTCTGTTTTGGTTATTGGCATCAAGTTTGGTAGAACTTGGAGTTGAAACCATCAACACAGATACACTATTTTATTAAGAGATGTGATTGAGTTTAAGATTTCCTTTTCATTTGGGAGTGCAAGTAGGTTAGTGTTATCTTGGTCAGTAATTATTTGAACAATAATATTTTTTATATCCTCAGGACTAGATTACTTGATTGACAAGTCAAGAGGTTTTTTAAAATAGTCAATGGTTGAGTCAGCTATTTTGGTTCGATTTTTAATCTACTGACCATTTATTCTAATGACATTGATCATGTTTCTGTAAAACAAAATCTTAATAAATCTATGGAAAGTCTTTGAGTTTCCGTCACCAAATTTAGCCCAGTTTGTGGAACTCTTTTGTTCCCATAAGATTTCCTTTATAGCTAGGATATATAGATGGATTGCCCAAACCTTGATAATTCTATTTGATTTTCAATGTTGTTTGAGATTTCTAACCAATTTTCAGCATGTTTAACATTGTCTTCAACATTTTTTATACTATCAAATAAGTTACCAAATACATCTTTATTCCAAATTTTTAATTTATGTTTTAGTCTTTTCAATTTGGACCAAAACACATTTATAGAATTTTTGGATATGTTTTCTTTTTAATTGGTTTCAATAGTTTGGAGAAAATCATTATGGAGTATCCACATATTTTGAAATTTGAATTGAGGTTTAGGCATGTTGGTGAGATTTGACATTGAGATACACAAAGATGAATGGTATGAGCAAGTTATGGCAAGATATTTCACCTTTGTAATATCAGAAAATTCTCTCCAAATAGTATTATATGGTGCATTGTCAAAACGTTTCCATTTAGAGTTATTTGACCGTTTATATTTGGATCCAGAAAAGTCTGGATCCTCATATTTACAATCAAGGAACATGTTATTGAAATCATAAATTTCTCTAAAATCAAGTGAAGTGCATGCTGATTGTTCAGATGAATTGGAGATTACATTAAAATATCCAACAATTAACCATTCAATAGTGGTTATATAAATTTCTCTAAGGTTATCCCAAAGATTAAGTCTTTGAGATCTAGTGCATTCTGAATTGATGATGGTGCCTAAAAAATCTTTATTACAAAAGGAACGAGTTACCATCATGTGTATAACTTGATCATGATCAATAAGTGTTTTAATCTGGAAACTATGTTTGCACGTAATCCAGATTTTATTGCTAATGTTGGCAATTACATAATCGAAGCCAGGTTTGTTTGTTATTAATCTCAATTTAGTTTTGAAATCATTGGCTCTTGAAAAGAAATGAAGTCAGTGTTTTCAATTTCTATTATTGACTTAACTCTACGAATGGTACCTTTATTGCAAAACCCTGTGCATTCTAATTAATGATAGATATTGTCATTTGTATAACGGGTTTAAGTATCTATAGATCCTTTGAATTGGGCTGATTTAGAATTAATAACGACCTTAAAATATGTTTCTTTTGATATTGTTATTCTTTTATCAATGTTTTTGGTTGGTTCTTTTTTGGCAGATATGCTTTTCTTTATCAGTAATAAATGAAGACTACCTAAAGCTATCACTTTATGAGTGGTTTGTTCATTGGCCATGTTTTGAAATAAGGTAAATTTTGTACCTAATTTAATGGTTTGAAAATATTTTTTAAATTTATTTATTTATGATGTCAACTGAATCACCAGTGGTGATTGTAATCAGGTTTATATTATCTAAATTATTATCTTCTTCTTCAAGTTCTATGTTATCATTAGATATATTTCTTTTCAAGAAATCGGAAGATATTTTTGAACCATTAAGATCATCTATGGATAAAGAATCATTTTTTGTGTTGGTAAATTCCTTATTAGGTGAAGGTTTTTCAGTTGTTAGGTATTTGTTATTATTAACAATTGTTGATTTTACCTTCCAAACTCACACTTCTTTTTTAAAATAAGGGTTAATTTTTGGATTGGAATTGGATGAGGTTATATTCTTGTCATTTTTAGCTAACTTTTCAGTTTTATTAAGACCTTTATTACAATTTGAGTCATTATGACCTAAGTGATTGTAAAAGTTGGAATACTTGGGCATTTTACCATAATTTATAGTTTGCCAGAAACCATCAACTTCCCTAAATCTTATCCAAAGTTTTTTGGGAAGTGACTAAGAGACATCAATAATGAGGAAAGATTTACAACAATAAAAGCTCAATCGATTGGATGATGGGCTCCAAATTGAGAAAGACAATCCAATTGCCTTTGCAATTTGATTAAAAGAATCATAATTGTAAAGATATCCATGTATTTTTGGAAGGAAACCCAAACTTGAGTCTCAAGGGACTCGACTTTGAGTTTTTTTAAAGTATTTTATGTTTTCTAACTCTATGAATATATGTATGTAACCCCATACATATAAACTATATAAATATAATAATTTAAAAGGGTCTGAACATGATTTTATTTCTGTTAATTTTAGTATACCAAAAGATAATTTTGCTATAAACTTAGAATTCAAAAGAGTCTAAGAAGAAATTTCTTATTTGTCTCCTTGAAGATGGCCGCCATTTATTTATTGTCCATTTTGTTGGTATTTATATTCTTCATGGATGAAATTTTTTATCTTTTGGTTTTAAGATTTCCTCGAAGGATTTTTTTTTCTTAATTCAATTTTGAGTTTGTTGAGTAGCGGTGGTGAGATTTTACTCTCATTTTCTTAATTCAATTTTGAGTTTCTGAATACTCTCATTCTAAAATAAGTTTTTATGATTGTTCCACTGTGAAGGTGATTGGAAAAGCTAATATTAAGATAAGAACCAATAATGATTTTGAAGAAATAATCTAATGTTTTTAATGTTCCTCACTTGAAATGTAATTTGTTAAGTGTTGGTCAATTGCTAGACTAAGGTTATATAATCACTATTCAAAAGTGTGTTTGTGAGATTTATGATCCTACTAGAGGAGCTATTGTTATTGTGCTAATGAGTTCAAATAGGTGGTTTCCATTAAACATTAGAAGTGTGCAAACTTGTATGGTAGCTGAAGTAAAAGATCATTCTTTGTTGTGGTAGTTTTGTTATGGCCACTTGAGTGTTGATGGATTGAAGGTCATCCAACATAAATATACGATGACAGGTCTTCCTTATATTAGTATTCCAATCCAATTTATTAAAGAATGTGTTGTTGACAAACAACATCGTTCTCAATTTACCTAAGGGAAGTCATGGCGAGCAAAATCAGTTTTAGAGGTATTTCATTATGATATTTGTGGCATGATAACACCCAATTCTAACGGAGGTAAAAAAATACTTAATTACCTTTACCTATGATTATATTAAAAAAAGTTGGGTTTATATTTTACAGAAAAAAAAAAATCAAAAGCTCTTCAAGCATTTAAAAACTTCAAGGCTCATGTGGAAAATGAAACAAGAAAGACCAATAATACCCTTCAAACATATTGTGGTGGAGAATATTGCTCAACCAAATTTAATGTTTTTCGTGACATTCATGGCATTTGAAGAGAGTTACTAGCTGCTTATACACCATACATATTGATGTATCAGAGAAAAAAAATATATAACCATCCTCAATATAGTGAGAAGCTTGTTGGCAAGAGGGAGAATCTAAAATGTTTTTGGCTTAAGGCAGTAAATCAGAGTATTCATATCTTGAACATAAGTCCTACATATTCTGTTCAAAATATGACACCATAGGAGGCTTGGAGTAGAATGAAACCAACTGTAGATTATTTTAGATACTTTAGTTGCATTGATTATGCGCATATCCAAGATGAGAAAATGAAGAAACTTGATGATAAAGTATGTTTTTCTTGGTGTTAGTGAAACATCCAAAGCTTATAAATTGTTTAATCTTTTAACTCATAAAATTGTGACAAGCGAAGACGTGGTTTTTGATAAAGAAAAGAATTAAGATTAGAAAGGAAAATAATCTACTCAAGTTCTTTTCTTTGACAACAATTCTGAAAACGAACCAACCCCAACAGTTTTTATGCCTGGAAATTCATCAGAAGCAACTCAAGCACCTGCTGAAATTTTTCCAACAGTAGTCGAAGCTAATGATGAAGTTGCATAAGCTAATGATGTAGCAGCTCAATCTCTTCCTTGTATTCAAAAAATCCTTGCATAGATGAAAGAGTATGAGGTAACTGAAATTGATGAGCTAGTCACTCACTTTGCTTTATTTTAAGATTGTGATCCTACAACCTATGGAAGTGTTGTCAAAAAAGAAAAATTGAATAAAGTGATGGATGATGAAATTAGTGTTATTGAAAAAACCGATGCTTGGGAGCTGACTGATCTTCCAAAAGGGCACAAAACCATTGGTGTAAAGTGGGTCTTCAAAACAAAACTTAAAGAAAATGGTGAAGTTGAAAAGTATAAGGTGCGTTTGGTAGCTAAGGGATATAAACAAGAATATATGATTGACTATATAGAAGTTTTTGCTCATGTTGCAAGACATGATACAATCAGATTGATGATCGCAATGACGACGCATAATTCTTGCATATTTTTCAGCTAGATGTCTAATCGACATTTTTGCATAGAAATTTGGAGGAACATGTATTTGTAAAACAACCTCTTGGTCATATTAAGATTGGAAATGAGCATAAAGTTTATAGATTAAAGAAATCTCTTTATGGCTTAAAACAAGCTCCATGAGTTTGGTATATTCACATTAAGACTTATTTTTTTAAAGAAGGTTTTCACAGATGTCCATATGAGCACACACTTCTGGTTAAGATTGGAGATAAGGGGAAACTACTGATCGTTTGCTTACATGCACATGATCTCACATTTACTGGAAATGATAGTGTTATGTTTAAAGAATTCAAAAAATCCATGATGATTTAATTTGAAATGTCTCATCTTGGTATGATACATTATCTCCTTGGCATAAAAGTAATACAATCAACTAATAAGATTTTTATATCTCAAAAGAATTATGTGCAAGATGTTTTGGATAGGTTCCTAATGAAGGATTACAATCCTGTAAGCACTCCAACTGAGGTTGGCTTGAAGCTAAACAAAGATCATGAAGGAAATAAGGTGGAGAACACACTTTACAAGCGAATTGTTGGCAGTTTAATGTATTCAATTGCAACAAGACTAGATATAATGTATTATGTGGGTTTAATAAGTAGATATACAGACAATCCAACCAAAATCCATTTGGTAGCTGCCAATAAAATCCTTCGTTATTTGCTAGGAACTAGAGATTTGGGGTTGTTGTATAAGAATGGTGAAAAATTAGAGCTGTTAGGGTTTACTGACAGTGATTATGCAGGAGATCAAGATGATAGAAAGAACACTTAAGACTATGTTTTTATGTTGGGCATTGAGGCTATTTTATGGTCCTCTAAGAAGCAAAAAATTGTCACCTTATCAACTGCATAAGCTGAATTTATTGCTGCTACAACTTGTGTTTGTCAAGCTGTCTGGTTGAGAAGAATTCTTAAATAACTCAAGTTCAAGAAAATGAAAGCCATTACAATTTTTGTAATAACATCTCAACAATCAAACTCTCCAAGAATCCTGTGCTACACGGAAGAAGTAAGCATATTGATGTGAAATATTATATTTTGAGAGATCTTAGTAATGATGGAACAATCAAACTGGTTTATTGTCGAAGTGAATACCAAGTTTCAGATATACAGACCAAACCTCTCAAGTTGGCTACATTTGTGAAGTTGCGTGGTTTACTTGGACTTTGTTCACATACTTCCCTAAAATAACTTTTTGTAGAATGTTAGTTGTTTATTTTATATTTATTTTCATTTAAAGCTATTTAGTGGGTTAGACCAAGTCTTTGTGTATTATCTTTCATTAAAATATCTTTATTGAGTTAGACCAAAACTTTAGAAATTTCGTGTAAAGCCTATTTAAATGTCGTTTCTTTTATCAATTCATTGGCACATACAATTTTCTCTCTCTCATTTTTATTATCGAGTTAAAAGTGCTAAAAGTAAACTTGGTCCATCATCCAATATCATTTGGACTGAAAATAGTATACTATATATAAAAGAATGAAATATCTCAACTAAAGTGAGGTCTATATAAGGTCTTTACGACTTTTTTATTTTATTTAGTTGTTGGTTGCGCGAGTTCGATGGTTCTTTATTAATTAGTAGTTTTTGATCCCCAGACCCCGTTCTTGATCCAATGTGGAAGCATACCTTGATCTACTACTGGTCAAATAACATTTCCTGCTGCGGTGATCCTGCTCTTGATCCAATATGGAAGTATACCTTAATCTACTACTAGTCGAATATCATTTCCTGCTGCGGTTTAAACGACAAAAGGTGTTCCTCTTTTTGTACCCTTGAATTCACAAATACCGGTGGAGGACCAAAATATTGGTTAACCTCATACATTGACAACACTCCCTCTGTCCCTTATTGTTTGACGTTGTGGGTGTATGCACATTAATTAAGAAAGACCATCATTAATTTTGAAGTTGTAAAAAGTGTATTTAATTTCCATAAATAACCTTTATAAATAATAGACATGGAGAACAAGACTAAGTAAATTAATTAAAGGGAAATTATACCAAAGGTACCTACTCAACTATTCAATTGTCACTTACCACCCAAGGTTTGATCAATTGTTACTTAATACCCAACTCAACTACCTTATTGTCACTTACAACCTAACTTTATTTTAATACCCTAACTACCCTCATCATTCATGAACAGCCACGTAACCAAAATTTCTATTTCCTTCTCTTTCCTACTTTTCCTTTAATTTTATTTTTAAAAGACCCGTATCTTTCGAACCAGAGCTCGAAAAAAATAAATGAAAGTACCATTACTTTTGTTTTTTTAAAAATGAACAAAACTAGATCCATTTATGATATTTTTTGATTTTTTTAAAAAATAAAATTTCACCAGTTGCAAGCAATTCGCATCTTGAGAATTGTACCAGTTTTTTTTTCATACCAGTTTATTTTTTTATTTTTTTATCGTTCAGAAATCCTGAGAGTTGCAAGCAATTCGCATCTTATCATGAGAATCGTTCAGAAATTTGCAAGCAATTCGCATCTTATCATGCGAATCGTTCAGAAATTGCAAGCAATTCGCATCTTATCATGAGAATCGTTCAAAAATTGCAAGCAATTCGCATCTTATCCTGAGAATCATTCAGAATTTGCAAGCAATTCGCATCCTGAGAATTTGCAAGCAATTCGCATCTTGAGAATTGTACCAGTTTTTTTTTTTTTTTTTTTTTTTTTTTTTTTTTTTTTTTTTTTATCGTTCAGAAATCTTGAGAGTTGCAAGCAATTCGCATCTTATCATGAGAATCGTTCAGAAATTGCAAGCAATTCGCATCTTATCATGAGAATCGTTCAGAAATTGCAAGCAATTCGCATCCTGAGATTTTGCAAGCAATTCGCATCCTGAGAATTTGCAAGCAATTCGCATCTTGAGAATTGTACCAGTTTTTTTTTTTTTTTTATTTATCGTTCAGAAATCTTGAAAGTTGCAAGTAATTCGCATCTTATCATGAGAATCGTTCAGAAATTGCAAGCAATTCGCATCTTATCATGAGAATCGTTCAGAAATTGCAAGCAATTCGCATCTTATCATGAGAATCGTTCAGAAATTGCAAGCAATTCGCATCCTGAGAATTTGCAAGCAATTCGCATCCTGAGAATTTGCAAGCAATTCGCATCCTGAGAATTTGCAAGCAATTCGCATCCTGAGAATTTGCAAGCAATTCGCATCCTGAGAATTGTACCAGTTTTTTTTTTTTTTTTTTTTTTACCAGCGCGCGCTTTTTTTTAGTCGGAGGTATTTTTGTCCAAATTTCAGTTTGAGGTACCAAGTTACACTATCCAAAAAGCGGGTACCGCCGGATAATACCATAGTTGAGAAGGTATTTACGGATACTTTTCTCTTAATTAAATGGGAGAAGGTGGAAATAGTATACAACTATTAATATTACCTTAATATTTGGAAAAAATATGGTAATTAAATGAGAGAAGATAGAAATAATATACAACTATTAATATTAGCTTAATATTTGGAAAGGTCAATTAAATTGGGACAAAAACGTTTCCCTAAAATGTCGAATATAAAAAGACGGATAAGGGAGCGATAACTATAGTATTGTTGAATAATTCCTTTTAATATTCTACCTCACTCCCCCGACCATTTTTTTTACCTAAATCGATTCTTAGTATGGGTTTTGGTTTTGCCATATACTATCATTTTATAAAAATAGTCATTGATATATAAAAGTAACTTTTTTATACAAAAAAATTATATGATATTTAGATAGACAATTATAATTTAAATTACATAGGTGGTCCATAAATATGTTTCGACTCCCCAATTAGTTTCTTTTTTAATAATACTATGATCATAAAAAATATAATAAAATTATTGTAAACATCCGAATTAATAGACGGAACCAAAATTGGATTTATCCGGATAATTAATCTGCATGATTTTGGTTGAATATTCCAGTTCCCTATGTAGGCACGTATCCCAAAAATAGTTTTATAATTATCACCTTCTCCGCCATCATCATCGTTATCTTCTTCATTCAGACTCGTGCCTTTATATTCAACATCTTTCCAGCAACAGCTAGAGAAATATACAAAACTACTTTTGCGTTCGCCGAGAAGAGAAGAAATGGACAAGGCGATCGAGAGACAACGTGTTTTGCTCGAGCATCTCCGCCCTTCACCTTCTTCCCATAGTCTCGAGTCTTCTCTTTCCGTAAGATCTGCTCGTTCTTCATGTCTACTGGTTTATCATTCTTTTTTACCAATTCAATTGAATTTGGGTGTTGGTTCATGTATATGATTTGGATCGATTTGATTGTGCTTAGTTTTCTTGAACAATCGAATTGGAATTTGACGACTGTCTTTTAGTGATCCTTACCCTGATGTTTGAAGTTTATATCCACGATCTGTGCTTTTCTCTTCATTTTTTGTTGTAAGCTTGTGATCTTTTGTTGCTTGTAGGCATCTGCCTGTCTGGCTGGAGATAGTGCTGCCTACCAGAGAACTTCTACGTATGGAGACGATGTGGTGATTGTGGCGTAAGTTAGCTCCTTGTTCCTTTTCGCTATCTACTTCGATTGTGTTTTCTACTTTATATATGAAATTGTTTTCGTTGCTTAAAATTCCACAGAGCTTATAGAACTGCGCTTTGCAAAGCGAAACGAGGTGGTTTCAAGGATACTTATGCTGATGACTTGCTTGCACCTGTTTTGAAGGTTTGTAGATTAATTCTTTTGTTGATTACTTGTTCAAGATTGTTAAGTATTGTCCGATTCTGACCTGACTTTGATTGGTATCGGAGCCAGGCATTGATTGACAAAACGAATCTGGACCCAAGCGAGGTGGGTGATATTGTTGTGGGTTCAGTACTGGCTCCTGGATCTCAAAGAGCTAGTGAATGCAGAATGGCTGCTTTCTATGCTGGTTTCCCTGGTATATCTTACTGAATGTTATGTTTCTTGAATATGTTTTAGTTTCCATAGTATTCTACCAATGCTGGTTGGTGATTGCTGATGCAGATACGGTGCCTCTTAGAACTGTTAACAGACAATGTTCCTCTGGGCTTCAGGCTGTTGCAGATGTAGCTGCTGCCATTAAAGCAGGATTTTATGACATTGGTAAGCTGATCATACCTGAATATGTGTCCATTCACAGTCTTTTAGAATGTTTTAGGTCTTTGGTCTTATTATTATCCTATATAGGTATTGGTGCTGGCTTGGAGTCCATGACAGTTAATCCAATGGCTTGGGAAGGATCCGTCAACCCAAAAGTATATACTCTCTCTTAATTCCTTTCTCTATATCACTTTGTGCAAATGTTTCTGATCTCTTATAATGTATTGACAGGCAGGGGACTATGAACAAGCCCAGAACTGCCTTCTTCCTATGGGTGTTACTTCTGAAAATGTTGCAGAACGTTTTGGCGTGACAAGAAAAGAGCAGGATCAGGCAGCAGTAAGTTAATGGAATTTCCCGTGTTGTATGTTATGTTGTAGCTAAAGCATGCTGCTTAAAAATATTATTTGTGTTGTTAGGTTGATTCTCATAGGAAAGCAGCTGCTGCTACTAAAACTGGTAGATTTAAGGATGAAATAATCCCTGTAACCACCAAGGTAAATGGCACATGCACATGTACTTTTGGAATGATATTCTTTTTGTTGTGTACTAACATGCTTTTTGTATGTAAAGATTGTCGACCCAAAAACTGGTAACGAGAAAACCGTCACAATTTCTGTTGATGATGGAATACGACCCAATGCCACCGTTGCAGATCTTGCAAAGCTGAAAACTGTATTTAAAAAGGACGGGACCACTACTGCTGGTAATGGCTTCTGCCGTTAGCTTGTTTTTCCCTCTTAAGCGTTGTACTATAAAATCTAGAATGATTTAGCTTATTTGATTACACTGTACTTGCAGGAAATGCTAGCCAGGTCAGTGATGGTGCTGGAGCTGTTCTTCTCATGAAGAGGAGTGTGGCAATGCAAAAAGGGCTTCCTATTCTTGGAGTTTTCAGGTTTGTTATCTGAGTTTATTATTTATATCTAGCATAAAAGTTTCTGAAGTACTAAAGGTTTGTTCTCCAGTGTGATGACATTAGAAAGATTCAATAGATTGGATTTGATTGAACACTGAAATTTGTCTTGAATCCTTCTATTTAGGGATTGTTCATGAATAGTTTATGTTCTGATCGGGTTCAGTTAAGAAAAACCAGTCTTGATTTGATAACTTTCTAGCTGAGCACGAACTTTTATATAGGTTTGAATTTCTTACCTGAACTCATATTTCTCCAGAGGACTCATGAATGTCTCAATATCTTTATTAAGCTCGAGCTCCTATAAATTAACTTCCAGTTGGGCTTGAATAATATTATAACTATCAATTTTTTTTTAAAGTAAAAGTATTACAAGTCTAAAAGATTCCTGTTGGCTAGATCTTGGGTTTGAATTCGGTGCGAGTTAGGGATTTGAGCGGAGCTTGGATACTTGAATTTTTTTCTTAAAAGTCTCATTTGTAATATATTTATGAGTTTCTTCTGTGTTGTTATATGGCTTACAATCTTTAACCATCTGCTTATCTAAACTAGTAAGATTCGTATTTTGAATAAGCAACTTGTTGATTTGGCAGGACTTTTGTTGCCGTCGGTGTGGACCCTGCAATCATGGGTGTTGGCCCTGCTGCTGCAATTCCAGTTGCAGTTAAAGCTGCTGGTCTAGAACTTGAAGATATTGATTTGTTCGAGATTAATGAGGTAGTAAATATTCTTTAAAATGAATTGTTTTATTTATTTTCTGCTTTGTTACATATTTGGCTTAGGTGACATTCATGATATGCCTAATATGTTTCTCTTTTTTTGTAAAGGCATTTGCATCTCAATTTCTGTACTGCCGCAACAAGCTGGAGATTGACCCAGAGAAGGTTAACGTTAACGGAGGTGCTATGGCCATTGGGCATCCTCTGGGTGCAACAGGTATGCTTTATATATCATATGTTAATCTGATTTGGTGGAGTCAGTTATACAATGTTCAAAGCTCATGCTAATTGTAATTTTATTAAAAGGGATGGTAATCCTGGGAGCATGTATAATTTTATTGATATTTGGGTTTGATTTGAGTGGAGCCTAATATATGGTCTTTGAGCTCTGTTCATGAGCAAAAAGAGGTTCATGTTTGATTTATATATGATAGGCTCGACAATACGTCAACTACTAAGAGCCAAAACTCTGAGTCACTGTATGAATCTTTAAATTTCTTATTCTTTAATAGTATTCTAGCCCAACCTGGGCTAATTGCATAAGAGTTCGAGCTTGATCTAAGATTTTGAGCTGCTTGGGAATAACTCGCGAGTCTGAGATATTTGAGCTTCTCGACTCAAGCAATGCTTTCTAGAGCCAAGCCTGAGCCGAGATCTTACTATCTGCTAAATTTGCTAAATTTTGTATACAATGGATAGCTTCATGCCATCTTCCCCTTACTTCAGGTGCACGTTGCGTTGCCACTTTGTTGCATGAGATGAAAAAGCGTGGCAGAGACTGTCGGTTTGGAGTGATATCTATGTGCATAGGTACTGGACCAGTCTCTCTCTCTCTCTCTCTCTCTCTCTCTCTCTCTCTCTCTCTATATATATATATATATAGTTCTTTGATAGTTATAATCATGGCGGTCCGTTTTGAATGTAATACAGGCACAGGAATGGGTGCTGCAGCAGTTTTTGAGAGAGGTGATTGTGTAGACGATCTATGCAATGTTCGCAAAGTCAATACAAACGGTTTGCTGTCGAAGGATGCTCTATAAAGCAAGCCAACAATGACAATCACTTTATACATTAATAAAAGTGTGGCTCGAATTATAGATGGTATAGGGCTGATAAGTCAATAGTTTACAAGTAGGGATCCTCTGCATTTAAACATTTTTGCATGATCCTTGTTAAACTACAAACAAGTATTCATCCTTTTATGCTTTTAAGATTGGTTACTCATTTTTATACAAGAATGTGTTGTTCTTGCTGCCTTTACGCTGAAAATTTCTTCAAATTTCTCTTCCCGTAAATATATAGACATTGAGTTTCAGAGAGTTCCACATTACAATCCAAAATCGTTGGGGGCTAAATAGGTAAAAGTAGTAAAGAGAGCAACTAACAAAATATCCGAGGAAAGAAAATAACGATGTAAAATATGTTGGAATTTTTAGAGTCAAATTCAATATTACATACAGATTTATAGACATTTTATTGATTAAAAGTCATGTTTGGAGTTTTGGAAGTCAAATTCAAAATTATCGGTTTGGATTTCTCAATTTGGAAAAATCTATACTAGTGTTGAGATCGGATTGTTCATACTTATATACGGAGGCGGAATATGCAGTACCCATATTCCCAGAAAATGATATCAAAGCGCCAAGCCCAGACATAACGCGTTGTGGTGTGGGTGATGTTGGTGAAATTCTCCGATGCCGAATGTGATGTACCAGAAGCCATGTTCAAGGTAAATGATCTGCTCTTATAAGATCACCAGTGTGACCTAGTTCGGTTTTCCCGTGGCTCATCGGTCAAGAGTGACACTAAAGAACAAGGAAGTATGGTGATAGGAGTAAGAGCACCAGTGTGACCTAGTTCAGTTTATCCTTCACTCATCGGTCAAGAGTTACGCTAAAGAACAAGACAGTATAGTGATAGGAGTGAGCATATAAAGATTTGTTGTAATACTTTATGGGTTAGGTGGAAAAGTAACCTGATTAGAGTGGACGGATGATATGTCAATTGAGAGGAGGCCAAATGGTGGTACTTTGTTTAAGAGGAGAATTGTTAGAGTGACGACCAAAGTCCCACATCCCACATAGGTTAAACATGAGAAGGATGAGTGGTATATAAGTAAGAACATATCTTAACTAGTGTGAGGCCTTTTGGAAGTAGTCATGTCTTTTTCAATTATGCGGAATATGCGGTATCCATACGTATGGTTGAGTTAGAAGACTGGTCGTGTCTTTCTCTATTATGAAGACCACTAACATCATTTAAATAAAAGAGTATTGAATCCATGTATAATGGAACTAAAACTTGCACAGACACTTCAAAAACACGAAAAATACCTCATTTTGGGTTTGCAAATGGTCCGTCATCGGCTCTTCTTCCTCCGATGCAAAATCATCAAGGTTGCGTGTTGGAATATAATGCCCTAAACATGATATGTAAATTATTAATGTGAAAAGTTTTCGTTTTTGGCGTAAGATCTTGGAAGAATCATTTTAAATTTTCAAAATTATGGTTAATTGGTTTAATCAATTTATTATTTTTATGAGATTTTATTTTTTATAACGTGTAGAAAGAGACACAGTGAAAGATAGAGTGAAATATAAAAATTCTAATTTATGTATCTCTTCTCATTTTTTTTAATATTTCATTATAGAATTTGTCGAAAGTCTTTTAGAACTTGACAAAGAGTTTCCTCAACTAGTGTTTGAATCTCTCCTTCCTTGTATGTCCCTTACACTTAGTCGGAGGATTTTAGAGTCACATTTTAGAACTATTTTCTGTTGAAGATACTTTGAGTTTAAAGACTATTTACTTTACCCATCGTAAGGGAATCCTTGGTATAGGGCATGGTGTTAACAAAATCCTCATACATATTTGACCGGAAACTTAAGAAAATTATGGTATGGTCCTTGTTCTCCATCTTGGTTTCAACTGTATTCAAGTCAAGAATAATTCTATTGAAATTATCTAGATGTCTTCAAATATCATTGCTATCACCCATTGAACGTGTGTGCAACTGTTTCTTAAGATAAAACCTATTAACCGTGGACCTCTTCATGTAAATAGTTTTCAACCAATTCCATATCCCTAATATCTTAGGCTCTTCAAATACTTCTCAAAGCACTTCATCCCCCAAACTCAATATGAGGGAACTATGAGCTTTGGACAACATTATGATTACAAATTTATCCGTATATTTTCATCAATGACAACAACCAATACCTTATATAATAAGAAAGCCCAAACAATATTTATCCATAAGTTGAAATCATTATCTCGTTATTTTTTTTGGTTAAAATTCAAAGAACTCATCTTGGTTTGTTGGTAAAAAACTTATTTCTAACCTCAAGATCTGAAATGATCTTTGTCATTTCTTATTTGTATCAACATTAAAACCCAAATCTTCAACAACAACCGAAATCACGTGCAGCGTTAGCCAAAGTTTAGTTTCTCTAGCTGAAACCTGTTTGCTTGTTGTATTAAATCTACAACAAGAACATAATATCCACATAGCTTTGGCTCGTATTCAAATATTAGTTATAAATCCCAAATCAATAAAGTAAGATATAAAGACCAATAATTTAAAACCAAACACATATATACAGATATGACATGGTTTGGATTTTGTATAACTTCTACATCCATAGACAACATACACAGATTTTATATATTGGAGGTTACAAGAAGACTCTCTAAAAAACTAAACACTTAACCACTTTTATTTGTTGGAAATCACTCTCAAAAGAACCATGTATCTTATAGTTTCTTCAAGTTTTTATCTTCTACCTCACTATAAGTGAAAGTTTATAGTATCTCTCTCAAATATCTCAAGTTTTTTCCCACTCAAAAAATGACTTCATATCATGATCTCACTATTTATAGAGAATCAATGATATGCACAATACTATTGATCCTTACTATAGCATCTGACATCTTATTTCCTCATTTGGCCAGGCAGACCAGCACATAATGACAATGGGAAACATTTACATCTGTATGATAGGGTAATGATGCATCCCTTGTAATATTTGTCACATATGGAATGCCTAGATCAACGACTCAGTTTCTTGTAGAAGCAACCAAGTATTTTCAGAAGTCCTTCGAAAACCATGTTATGCACCTTCGGCTTGGCAGAATGATCCGTATACACCTTTAGCTTTGAAAAAAAACATTTCTCTTGCCTTTGGTACATCTTCCATTTAATTTTCTATAAACACGTTTGCACCTAAGTCTCTGCCCCAACTTTTGCCAGAGAGAGATCCAAAACAGTTTATACTCTACATGTCTTTAGTTATCCATCTTTGACCACGTGTAGTATTTGACAATGCTCTATTCTAAAATTATTTTAAACATATATAAACATATACATAAGCTTATTTTTTTTTTACCTTCATCTAAATTAACAACAATTTATAAAAATAATTTAATTTCATAGAAGTGAAAAAAAAAACTCTAAAATAACAAGTGATCAATATACAAATCTCAAAATTCATAACCATAAATAAAAGATGTTTCCAGATGGTTTGACCTAAATTTTTCTAACATGACAGGGCATGGCGGGATTTGACGGGATTAAGATAAATGTATCACGATATGTATAGCAACAAAACATGATTGAACACGTAGATATTTACTATTACAATTGTCACATTCGTTACGATTATGGCAGAACACAACTATGGCCATCACAGTCACGATAGAAGACGATAAGATTAACGACTATCACGGCTATCAACTTTATAGTATTTTTGTAACATATATAGTGGTGTGGATTATTTTCGACTCAGAGTAGTTTTGTCAGATGTTTTGTGGTGTTTCAAGGGTACTAAATGTTTAAGTGTTTTGTAGTGAGAGGTTTAAGCTGCTTGGTTGTATTAAATATTCATTACCCTCATTAATGAAAGTGGTTGGGTATTTATACCCTTAATTATGGGTCATATGGGCTTTTGGGTCAAACTTATGGAATCGGGTCGAGTTCAAAAACCCATTAGTTTATTAAGCAGATTAGCAATTAGCTTAGTCAAAAGGTGTTTAGTTATTTAATACTTTTGTCCTGTCGGGATACCTTAGTGGGTGATTATTGTCCGGATTGCCCATGTCCGGTTTCTACAGTGAGTGACGAATATTTCCGGACTCATCATATAGTACAAGGGTTGTTACTTTTTGATAAAAAATTGTTATATAGTTTGTGTACTAAAATTTTAAAATGTTATAAGGTTATTATAATTTTCTTATTATTTTATTATTATTATGGTTTGATTATAAGTACTACAAGTCTTATTATGTTTTGATCATTACTTACTAGTGATAAAGTAATTTTTATAGTTCGATTATAGTATAACTTGTTATAGTTTGTTTATTTTATAAGTGGTAACACAAAATATGATAAGTTGTAATATTATGAGATTGAAGGATAACAATAAATTTTATTTATTTAAGCCTTTCACAGTTTATACTTTTGTGGGTCACGACATGTACAAATGTTCTCAAATTGAACTAATCTATTACAAACTCAATAAAAAGTTTCTATTAAAAATATGATTTATCATAGAATAATATATCTTCTAATTCAACCAGTTTTTCATCCTCACGTCCTTCAACAACTTCATTAAAAAATATATTTTTCAATATCATCAAGGCAAAAAACTATGCAACCTAATGGATAAATATTATTCTTCCAAAATCTCTCATAATAACTATTATAATCTCTCAAACTAAGGAAAATAAACCATAGAGCATAATGGATAAAGTTTACACTGATGACCATCAAATTGAATTTGAAATTCTTGTTAACGAAACTTTATTGTATTTTTGAGAACTCCGTGATATTAACTATAATACACATTGGAAGAGAATAGTAGGTAATAATTTTGATAATCTATATTTCTATTATAATGTGTATTATAAGTTAATATCGAGACTTATACCAAAATATGACATAGTTGTGTTAACAAAAATGTCAATTTAAAGCCCTGAAAGGGGAAGCCGAATTGATGGAGTAAGACATGCTTGTGACCAAAGATCATGAGTTCGAGTCCCTCTACAAACGCTTTCTTGGCTAAGCCTGTCACCTTCTGTGGTTTACATTCTGGTGTTGGTTTGCAGGCTATTGCGTCAGATCGAGGGTTTACCCTATGAGCATTCGTTCAGTAGTTGCTGCAGATTCCCTAAAAAATGTCAATTTAAATTTGTTGGTTATCAATAAAACTTTATCCATTAGGCTCCATAGTTTTTTTTCATTAATTTGAGAGATTATAGTATAAAAAATAGTAAATAAAACAAATATAAAAAACAATCGCACAAATAAAAAGAAAGAAAGAGTATAACATGTACTTAAATCACCAATGATCCTCCACCGTCAATCAAACTTGATTGAGTAGTCCGATTATAAATTCTATCGAAGATTGTTAAAAAATAATAAACAAAAAGATCTTGGTTTGAAAGATTATAATAGTACTTGTAGTAATTTGTTTTGAGAGCTTCTGAAAGAAAAATATTATTTAAGAGATGAACTGTAATAATCGGATATCCGATTTTACATAATATACTGATTTGAGTGTAATCAATCCTATAATAATAGTTTTGTAGAATGAAATAATATGACATTATTAATTTTATTATTTACCATGAAATATTTCATTTTCTAGATTTTTTCGTATTCTTGATTTTTGTATTACTGTATTTAATATTCATTTTTGTATGAGTATTTTCTTGATTAGTATTTTTATTGAATAAAATAATATGATATGGCTAATTTTACGATTTACCACTAAACTCTTCATTTTTAATTTTTTTTATGTTTTATATTTTTTATTACTTTGATTAATATTCATTCTTGTATAAATAATTTTTTTTAATCATGATGAATTTAAATACATTAGAATATTTAATTTTATATACTAATGGTTAATACATGATAAAAATTACCATTGGTCCACCATGTTTTGTGTTTGTATCATAAAACTAGTCCTTCATGTTCACTTTTATCTCCCATTTGTCTTTTATATTTTAGAAATTTGTATTATTAGCCCTCCGCACATGTGAGTACTGAGAAACTAACATGTGGCAGTTCAAACATCAACATTTTATCTCACCATTGGTCCCTAAACAATCTACCCAATAATACCCCTTGAGTTGTCCAATCATCTGACCCGTCAACATCTACCTAGATTTTATCATGTACTATTTTATTTACTATTTACCATTTACCATTTATCATAGTTTTACCCTTCACTAATTTACTGTTTTATTAGGTTGGATATGGTTAAAAAATAAAACCCGATAATCCAAGTCGTTTAGACCCAATAACCCATAGCCCAAATCAGAAATCCAATAACACATAACCTAGATAAAAAAATCATAATTCGAGAAACATAATTTATAATTCTTGAACTTAAAACAAACTTTTACTGCTTACCATATTTTATGTGATTTATGTAAGGAGTTTATAAACTGTGTCCAAAATATAAAAGTATTGTCGTTCCGACGAAGTGCAACACATGAGCTTGAATATAGTCTTCTTAGGTTTTAGGTATGTTCTTTCCTTCACACTTGTTTTCACTAATAATATCACAATACTCTTAACTTTTATTTTTTTGTAGTTATGTCATTGAAAAAATAATAGTACTATTATAATTTTATTATAAAAAATATTTTTTCTCTATTAAAAAGCATATATGTCTTGGAATATATATTCCTATAAAATCCACCACCATTGAAGACAAGGTTTCTCTCCTCAAGAAACCAAACTTTTCAATTTCTCGTTGAATATTATTTTATTTTAGATCAAATTTTATCTCATATTTAAAAAGTTTTGATCTTTCTTCCACTTTCATGCATAGTACTTCTAAGTTAATTGGATAACATTATAAACTTTAGATCAAAGCCTAAAAATCCCTTATTCTTTTTTTTAAAAAGAAAAAAGTTCATATACAAAAGAAACATGACACAACTAGAAAACCCAATAAGAATGAAAAATCATTGGTTACTTCAAAACGGTGAGTTTCATTGTTCACCTAAAGTCACTGAATCTATGTGGAACACCATTATTCCTCCTCTATTTTATGGTAAGTTCTTGTTATTAGTTTACTAAATCCGCTGAAACACAATCCCACCATTTACTATATTTTATGTGATTTATGTAAGGAGTTTGTAAAATACGTCTAGTGCATAACAATAATATCATCTGGCGAAGTGCAGTAGATGAGTTTGGATGGAGATTTTGAGTTTTAGGTTTCAAGAATTAAGAATTATGTTTCTCGAATTATGATTTTTTATTTAGGTTATAAGTTATTGGATTTATGATTTGGGTTATGTTTATTGAGTCTAAATAAGTTGGTTATTTGGTTTTTATAATTTAACTCGTCCCAACCAAATAATTAGTAAACTAGTAAATGATAAAAGTAGGGTAAATGGTAAATAGTAAATAATAATAGTAAGTAAATGATAAAATACATGTATATGTTGACTAGGTAACTCAAGATGTATTATTGGACAGATTTTTGGGGGACCAATGATGAGACAAAATATTGATGTTTGGACTGTCTTATGTCATCTTTTCGGTACTCACATGTGTGAATGAACTAATAATGAAAATTTCTAAAACATATGGGACTAGTGAG
This sequence comes from Limnanthes douglasii subsp. nivea, assembly GCA_036936605.1. Lineage (NCBI taxonomy): Eukaryota > Viridiplantae > Streptophyta > Magnoliopsida > Brassicales > Limnanthaceae > Limnanthes > Limnanthes douglasii. The sequence continues at coordinate 35,603,816 of JAUPFV010000001.1, forward strand.
AGATAAAAATAAACATATGGGAGCTAAACCTTTTAATTCAAAGGTTGTTAAAACTATCTAATTAAAATTTATCATAAATATAATAAATGTTTTATTTTAATTTAGTTATTTTATGTTAATAAGTATTTACGGTATTTTTAATACATACATTGACCTTCAAGTTCAATTACATGCCCATAGATTTAGCTTGAGACCTAAAGGTAATGTCAACTTATGAACTATATTTATACCACTCGATTGAATGAGTAGTGCGCCACAGTTATGACCTGGTAAAGTTTGAACTATGTTCTAAGATCCTATGATCCAATTTTAAGAGGCATGCGACTAGAAATACAACTATCTACAGAAGAATATTATTTTTCAGTGACCGAGAGATAAATTCAACAATCTGAAAGGGAATCTGGTTTTTAGAAACATATGTTAAATTGCATGTTCAATAACCCTAGAGTAGTTTTTAATCACTGAATAAACATTTTTCTTTTCATTTACTTGTTTTCAAAAAAATGATTTTCACAATAATCTCGATATTGAGATTAAAATGTTATTGAAACTTTTTTATAAACTAGTACAAATTGTTATTAATTGTAGGATATAAAATTAGATTTTCCCATTGGGTTCGATATTCGAGTCTTTAAATACTCATAAAACTACAACAACAATTGTACACTTGCGGTTTTTTGCATAAATTTTTAGCACCATTATCGTGGAAATTTATTTATTTATTATATTTATTTCTTTGATATGTTATATATGTTGATTTTTTATTTTATTTTTATTATAGGTAGAAAGAGTTTATTTCCTTTGATCTGGAGATTGAAAGAGCATTTTGCACAAGGAGAGAAATGAAGATGGCGGAAAATTAATACAAGTAAGTCCTAATATGAGAAAAAACATTGATTATGTTACTCTGTAATTAGTGGGGTCTAACCCCAGAATCTTGAGACCATAGGTGAATGCAACTTATTTTGAAATCGGACCGACATTGATCAAAATGATCCAAAACAGTCACATTTTGGCTGGAATCCTGAGCAATTCCCAAATACCCATCTAACTGGATTCTTGAAGATGTGTGACACATATGAGTACCATAATGTCTCATCATATGTGATAATATTAAGACTTTTACCTTTCCTAAGGTAAAAGCTAATGTATGGCTACAATCATTACCTCCACACTTTATATCACAACATGGGAGCAGTTGACTTAAACTTTGTAGCAAAATACTTCTTGCCAGTGAACTCAACCAAGTTATGAAATGAGATCATCAACTTTTTACAATGAATCAATGAGTATATTTATGACTCATGGGAACATTATAAGGATTTGTTACAAATATTCCCTCACTATGGTATCCCAACTTGGCAGATTATTCAAACCTTTCTTCATGGACTGTTAGGGAACAAAAAGCTTATAATAAACACCGCAAACAAATATTCTTTAACTGAAAAAAGGTCAGAGGAAGAATCCCGATTATTCAAAGTACTCTCCAACAATAATTATACGTCTAACAGAAGTGAGGAATGATCCTTCAAGCCAATATAACCCCGTTTAAGCAGGAAATGGCTTATATAAAGATGAACTTTGTTATAATACATGAAGTTGATGCTTACTATCCATAAGTTACAAGTCAGTTTGTAGCATCAGATGATGCGATGTATGTAAGAAGACTCCAGAAAAGCCCAAGACCTTATATTACTAACAATTGTTATCAAGTTGGTCACATACAAAATCTAATTTTTTGTGAAAAAATAAAGACAATATATGAAAGCAAGAAGATTTAGGTAAAAACTGTAAAAGAAATCAACTTTCGAGAAAACACTAAGAAAATTCATTAAATCATCTAACAATCGCTTTGAGAGAAACGAGTCAAGCATGACAAATCTAGAGCTGATGATTTAGAACCAAAGAACATACATGAAGAATATAGAGGTTATACATCAGAATCAGTAAGCGTGATTGAAGAATCTAGATTTTCAATCCGGTCAGATACACTATATATTTGCATCAAGAAATCAAACAGCCTGGCCTAACAATACTTGGAAACAACCTGATGTAGGTTAATGCAATCGCGTTGAGAACTCAGATATAAAATGGTCATGAAGTTGATAACTATGGCAAAACAAGGAAATGATTGCGACCAAGACATATGTGATCGGGACAAACTAGCTAAAAAAGTAACATAAGGATATATAGGAAAAGTTCACCACGACCACGATATATATTAGGGATTAAAACCATTACACTGATTGATCGTATCAAGAACTAGTATACGATTAAACGAACTTACGAAAGAATGATCTAATTACCATGTACAAGACAAATAACAAATAAAATAAATTGTAGTTATACCAAGCACACAAGACACTATTTAATATGGTTCAGATTGTGAAAAAATCCTATATCCATGGGAAGTAGATACTCTTTTATATATAAGTAGGAATACTCTCAAAATATAAATGACTCAATCAATCTTTTTAATAAAAGATAACGTGATTTACAAAACCATCTCTTCAGTGTTTATCTCTCACTTCACTTATATCTCAAAAGAGTTAAATCTATTCTAAAAACTCAAGAAATATCTTCTCACGTAATTGTCTTTCTATAAGTACATCCATTGACAAGTTACTTATAACTTAAAACTAATAATTCTCCACCTAGGCTTATAGTAACTCCTGTATCTGTTGCACCTGATGTTCTAATATTTAGAGACCAACTCAACTGCGTCTCAGACTTGCACCGGTCTCATACAGTTTATGAGCTTCAAAATTGATAATACATTGGTCAGAGTATCCGAAGGATTTTTCTTGTTCACAATCGTAGCCACCTTCATTTTCTCATTCTCCATAATATTTCAGGTAAATTACAACTTAATATATATAGTTTTCTTATGGAATTTCTGATTTCTCATCAAATGAATAGTACCATTATTGTCACAGAACAGAACCACATATTTATCTATACTAGTGAGTTCAGCCAACAAGCCTTTAGCCAACTAGCTTCATGTATGGATATCGTAATAGTCAGATACACGATTTCCGTAGATGAAAATGCAACGAACTTGTGTATACAAGACTTCCAACTAACCACTCCTCCAATAAAAATTAATAGATAACTTGAAGTAGACTTCCTTGTGTCGATGCAGTCGGTATAATCAAAGTCCACATACCCCTTCCACCCTATATCACGCATATTTTCCAATTTTAATAAAAACATACAACAACCAAGCCTATCAAGTATCTCATGAGACACTTGAGTGCATGTCAATGCGAATTCCTTGGATTTGATATGAACCTACTCAAAACACTTACAACATAAGTAATATATGGTCTCGCGCAAATTATAACATATATAATGCTACAAATAATATTGGCATAAGGTATCCCTTGCATATACTTCTTATCTGATGATTCGGTTAGTACTTGAGTGACACTGAGTTTGAATTGGGACCTAATGGGAGCTCCAACCGATTTTGCTTCAGACACTAAGATCTTACTTAAGATCTTATATATTCTTGTTGATATACCTCTTCTGCATGTTCCTTGTATCTCTATACCAAGTATCATCTTAGCCTCTCCTATATCATTAATCTCAAACTCTCATTTTAGCTGAGTCTTTACCACTTCAATCTTCTTCTTATTTTTAGCAGCTATTAGTATGTCATCACATACAGCAACAATAAAACTTGTATATCCATGTGTGTTTCCCTGTTCCAATTGATACAGTTATCATAACAGCTATGAACGTATTTAATGGATCTCATAAAATGATTAAATCTTATATTCCACTACCTCAACGACTGTTTCAACCCATATAGGGTCTCTTCAACAAATACATATAATCATCATTCCCTACTTCAAACCCCTTCAGTTGACACATATAAATTATATTTTCCATTTCACTGTGTAATGTGACAGTAGTAACATCGATTTAATATAACTTAAGATCAAATGTAGCAATAATTGACAGTGGAACCCCGATGAAGGTTTGTTTCACAATCGACGAAAATATTTTATTGAAATCCATACCCTCATATTACATAAATCACTTATCCACGAGCCTAGACATGTATTTATATAACTCAAAACCAGGAATAGCTGGCTTATTCTTGAATACCCATTTACTTCCAGACAGTTTTTGACCCTTCGGTTGCTTCACAAGAATCCACGTGTTCATCTTCTTGAGAGATTGAAGTTATTTTTTCATGGTTGTAACCCACTTATATTTATCATTGATCTTGATAGCGTCCTGATATGTTTTGTATTCAAGAACATCTTCTTATATTTCAATCAATAATCATAACCAATTATATCAGCAAAACCATACATGTTTGGTTGTTTGCTTGGTCTCATAATCGCCATATTCTCGTGTTGCTCTCCCATCTGATCATCTGAAGGTCCTGGAACAACATAACCTTGGTATTATTTGGACTCATGCAATGGTTGAACTTACTATGTATGGCCCTAGGTGACATCATGCCCAAAATCTTCATCAGTAGAAATATCACTAGCTTCACTTTATAGATCATATCCATCATCAACTACATCTCTTCCCGAGAGTACTATAGTTGAGTTTCCACCTCCTTCTTCAATGGCATAACCTCTTCATTGAAAACCATATACTGTCCATTATCATGTTGGGGAGTCCCATGTATGGTCCGATATCTAGCAATGCCAAGATTTACAAAATAGCCAGTGAACTTATTATTCAAATATTTTAAGCCATTATGATTGTAAGTTTCTTCAACACTTTCTTGGTTTGATTCTCTACAAAAGTCTTCCAGTTCACAAAGGCATTAAATTTTTTATGTTAGGTCTTCAAAATTAAAACGCATACTTTCCTAGATTACTCATCAATCAAAGATATAAAGTACATTGCACCACCTATGGTACGTTCTCATGCTAGACCCAAAAGGTCTAAATGACCATAATCAAGCACTCCATTGAAAGTCTGGTTGTTGGGTTCAAACTTCACCATCTTGCTATTACCGAAAACACTGCTTTCACAAAACGTGAACTTCTGAACTGTGGTATCATCTAACAACCCATGTTTACTTAGTTCATTGAGTCTCTAATCACTTAAATGCCCTAGCGGATGATGGCACAACTTGGTATAATCCTTCACCGTACTAAATACACTCTTACTACCATAATATCCTGTAGAACTAACACATCATTAGTCTTACAAGATTTTATAATAAATAAGGAGCCTTACAAAACCCTAAGTCTGCAATCTCTACATATATGGGTGAAACCTTCTTCATCTAACATCCCAATAGAAATAAGTTTATGTTTAACTTATGTTACATATCTTACGTTATTACTTACTCTCTCAAGTCATGTGGACAAGAGCCATATATTTCCAATCCTTTTGATATTCCAGGATTCATCATTCCCTAGAATTACTCTTTCTCATCAACCATTTGCAGGTCTTTAAACCAATGTTTATTGAAAATTATGTGAAATAATGCACCCAAATCCAACACCCATTTATCATTATACATGTAAGAATAAGAAGTCACTAACCCATCAACATACTCACAATCATTCGGAAACCATTAGAGTATCTATGACTTTGGTCTTTTGATAATTTATATCGTTTTCTTTCTTGAGTGGTTTCGAATAATATGTCATTTCTTCTTGCATATCCAACAAATTACCTTTGAACTCGTCCTAACCTCTTTAAACTTTGATCGATAGTTTTCTCTCCTCTTACTTGAATATCTCTTTCTCGAACGATCCCTCACACTCCTTCCTAGTCACCATTCAGAAGACTTTTTTTTAAAAAGATATTAAAAGGTCAAAACGCTCATTGACTTCGACTATCATAAGGGAGTCTTTCCCATAAAGTATAGCGTCCATGAAGTGTTCATACTCCTTCGGCAGATAAATCAAGAGGTTGATTGCTTGATCATCTTCCTCCACCTTCACACCAAGTGCATTGAAGTAGTGTATGATTTGATTATAATCATGAAGGTACTTTCGGATCTATGTGCTACTATCTATATACAACATGTAAAGCTTTTTTTAGATATAATTTGTTCGCCAATGACTTCTTCATGTAAATCACCTCCAACTGATTCTATATTCCTAATGTCGTAGGCTCTTCAGATATCTCCCGTACTACTTCATCTCCCAAGCTCAATATAAGGACACTATGAGATTTAGACAGTACCAAAACATCAACATGTGTAGATTTATCATCGATATAAGTCGTCAATCCTTTCTTTACTAGGTAAGACTTAACCTTAATTATCTAGAGATTGAAATCATTAGATTCATTAATTTTTTCTAGGCTAAGTTTCATGGAACTTATCTTTAATGGCTTTCTGGTTTTCAGGCGAGATATGTTCTCTAACCTTCAGATCAAAACTTAATCTATTGTTGCTCAAAGGTCACTATACCACTTGTTAGGAGTTAAAATCTGTACATTGACCGGTCACGGTAATAACCAATATAATAAATCATAATAATACCAAGTAGACAAGATGATATTTATCGTGGTTCATATTATGAAAAAATCTTACATCCATGAGCAACAGACACTCTTTTATATATAATAAGTTACAAAAAGAAATCTCAAAACACAAAGGACTCAATCAATTTTTATAACAAAAGATAACGTGATTCACACAACCCTCTCTTCGCTGTTTATCTCTAACATCACTTATCTTTCAATATACTTAGAGATATTTCACTCACTCATGATATATATTCTCATATAATTATCTCTCTACAATTATAGCCGCATCACATCACTAATTATACTATCTTCTTCTATTTATAGATTTATGAAAGATCTTAATTTTTTCTTAAACACTCTAAATTAAAGCTCATTAATCAACAACTGAAATAACTCATACTCCATCAATATAAGAAAGTCCAACTAACATGGAAAACCTAGTAAATATAATATTACGCTTTGATCTAGTGGTGTTATAATCCAGTGTGCTTCAGATGAGAGTGGTGCTTATATTCCGTTTGCTTCGACCATCCTGCTTCGGCCAGTCCTGCTTCGACTCAACACATATATCCTTCAAATGGTCATTATTCTTCTACAATTTTAATAAGCTTTTAGGATCTATAGACATAGCTATAACTAAGTCACAACTCAAGCACCTGAGAGTTTCAACAGTTCAATCTTATACATGTAACGGTAGATCCAACACCCATGTAGCCCTTGGGTAATACCTATGTTGACAAGTTATATATAACCTACACCTAACAATATAAATGATCGTGCGCTGAACTTCGTCGTGATAAGGACCTTGATGGTCGTGATAAAGTGTCAGCAGAATATAGAGAAGGTCCCAGATCTTCACTTTGTTGCCACCATGATTTAGATGATTGCGAACAACAATCACTTCATCATAACAATAATAAGGGTGATCGCAGTGGCGGATCTAGGAATTGAAGTAAGGGGGGGCTAAACAAAATTTTATTAAATTCAGTCAATTTTTTAGTAACCGATTTATGACAATTGACTACGACGACTCCTTATATCTTGGAAACGTCGTAAAATGGTTTCGTTATCAATTTTTCTAAAAATTTCTCTCTCATTGTATACAATTATTTAACACATGAAAATATTAATATATTATTTTTAAAAGATATTTAAGAAAATAAAATTTAACAAAATCATTTAATATATAAAATATATTTCAAATTCAAAAGATACATGAAAATAAAATGTATAAAATATATTTTTGAAACATTGATGGAAATAAATTCAATTTTTTTATATAAAAGATATTTTTTAAATAAATTTATATAAAAATTATATAAAATTAAAATAAATTTGTATTTAAAATAATTTATAATTTATAATATAAATATATAATTTTATTTTAAAAAATAACAAATATTTCCATATATATTGTCTTTAAACGGATTAAAAATTAAAATCAATTACTTTATAAAAAATAATTTCAGTAAATAAAACTTTGCTATCTAAAACTATGTAAATCTATTTTTACTTTCCTAAGTGACCACAAATCAGATCAGAAAAAAATATTGATTATCACGTATTTTAAGATCAAAATAATAATAAAATTTCAAAAGAAAACAAAAAAAACATACATACCTTGAAAAAGTAAATTGGGACGTATCGTGTTCTTCCTTCGGATCGTGTTCTTCCTTTTTCCCCTTTTCTTTGATTTAAATATCGTCTCTCTCGTTCATAAGCAGCAATTCATTATCTTTTTCTAAATCAAAGTAAGAGATAAAACATAATTAATTAGAAATAGAAAGATTGAACGAATATAAAATCAAAACATATTATCGCAAAAAAGAATGAGAATACTTACAAAATCAATCAAGAGTTCTAATATTCTAGAGATTGAGATGCCACATCCAACCATTTATAAATACCAACTTAAAATTTTCTTTTAAAATATTCAAGATTTTTTACTTAAATTTTTCCTTAAAAATAGCCATAATCCAAGATTTTTTAAATTAAAATTTTTAACGCCTGAGACTTTTAATCTAAAAAGTTTATTAAAAATAGTCAACATAATAATTTTTAAATTAAAATTTTACTTTAAATTTATAACATTCCTAAAAAACAATTATTTTCTTAAATTTTTACTTTAATATTATTTATATAAAATATATATTTTAGGTAAGAGGTCGTATAATTTAGGTAAGGGGGGCTATGCCTCCCGGGGCCCAACGTAGATCCGCCACTAGGTGACCGTGATCATGCGAGCACTTTGAAATGACAATATACTTTGTTACGACCATGGTAACAGTAATCCCGGGGCCAACGTAGGTTCAATTGTTTGCCTTTATATTTAAGCGGAGACTGAGAGGTAATGTGTATTTCTGAACCGTATCATTACTATTGGGCTAAATGAATAGTGCGCTACAACCATGCTCAAGTGAACTCTAAACTTAGATACTACGATCAAATTGTAGGAGGCATGAGAGTAGAAATATATCCAGTCATACAAGAATGTTACTTGTCTATGAACAAGAGATAAGCGCAACACTCTAAAAGAAAACATAATTTTTGGAAACATGTGTGAAATTGAATTAATTTAATTGTAGATACAAATTATATTAGATTGGTTATACATGTTCAATAAGGGTTATAGTTTTTAATCATTGAATAAATATTTTTCTTTTCATTCTTCTTTTTAATAAATTGATTTTCACACCAATTTGGATTTTCGTTTGCTATTAGAACCTTTTTATAAATTAGTACAAATATTTGTTAACTTGTCACATATAAAATTAAATTTTTCTCATGGGTTCGATATTAGAGTCTTTATATAGTCATAAACTACAACAAAAATCACACACACTTACGATTTTTCGCATCATGAAGGGTGATTAAGCGCTTCCTGATGAACTTATCCCGAGTAGAAAATTTGCCTAAGATTGCAAGCCATAAAATAATAGAGTGGCAAGGGATATTATAGTTATTCCAACCATCCAGTCAACTAGACACATGGAGCGGACTTAAGGATGGTATGATAGATGTTTTTTATAGAGAATTTTAGAGTTCATCTGTTTTTGCTCCAAAAATTGGAGGGGGCAAGAAATGTTGTTAATCTTGTAGAGGTTCCTATAGTTACTAGCACTACCCAACTTGATTCGGGAGGATCATGATCAACAATCATTAGTAATGATATCTGAAACCATAAGATTACAACTAAATCTAGAATCGCAAATTATATTTTGACCATAGTAAGTCACAAGTGAGGTCGGATGCAATCAGGGATCGAACTAAGAGAAATAGATTCACTGTTGTGCATTGTAACCTTATACAATTTGATAGCAAGAATCAAAAGGTGGAGGATTTTCTTCCAAGTCCAAAAAAGTGAATAGCCCAAATTAAGATTTTAATTTTTTTTTAACTTCAATCACAGTGGATGGAAAAATATTTTTCACTAACAATGAACCACAAAAGCTTGAGGACAAGCATCTTCATCTTATGTTTATACCAAAGAAAAAGATAAGGATACCAAACAAAACCATTCAAACCCCAAGGAAAAAAGATAAAGATATAAAACTAATATTAAAAAAATAATAATAAGCTAGAATCCGCTAACATACGAATAATATTTAAAAATCCAAATTTCAACTATAAAATAATAAAAAATTATAAAAAAAAACTTGTGATAAAATGAAACACCAAAATATAAGTAAAAAGCCCCTAACAAAGCCAATATTAGTAATAAAAACCTCTCGAAGACTTTTCAATCTGAAAAGAAACTATAATTCTCCCTGAGACTAACTAAAAATCTGAAAAACGAATTGCTGTGACTTTTTAAAACTTTAAACCTAGTCACAAATTTTAAATCAAAAGTTAAAAAAAATAATATCAAAACAAAACTAAAAAACTGCAATTTTTTTTTTCTTTTTTTTGACGGAAAAACTGCCAGGTTAGATATGATAAATCAGGTTTTTAAAAAGCATTTTTGGATCATCTTCCAAAAATGTTCAAATAAAAAAACTAGCGAAAATAGTACAAGATTTAGAAATGAGGAGCCACACAATAGAATGCTCTAGCCGAGCTCTTTCAACTATCATATCAATAAGATTTGAAAACAAAAGTGCCAGTTTAAAGCCTAAATTAACTTAAAAAGTTTTTTAAAGTAAAATCAGTTAGTATAATTAAATACTTGACATAGATACGTATATTTAAAAATAAAAAACGCAAGATACTCAGCAATATTTAACTCAGTTTCCGAAGAATAATTCTTTCGGGTTTTGCTGAGTATAGTCCGCAAGAGTATTCTCCTTCTAGTCGGTTGTTGATTAATATAGGAGGAAAATTGCATCATAAAAGAGGACAACGTCCAATCGTTTAATAAAAAACTAGGAATCTAACATCAATACAGAATGAAGCAATGCTGGATCGAACATCTATGCCAAAGTTAAAGAAGACAAGAAGAAATAATTTCTTCTAGTTGAAATGTCAACCACACGAATCGCAATATAGCAGGAAAACCAGAAAACGTTTCGCCAACATACTTTCTGAAACAATATCTCCCTCTATGACGGCACTTCTCGGATATTAAGTTATCGATGACTTGCAAACTGGGCAGGATGTACTCCTACTAAGCCACTGGTCAATACACTGTACAAAATTTGGCAGAAAAAAGAGATTATGAGCAAAGGCATACGCATACGGTGGAAGAATTCATAGGAAGCTTTAAAGACTAGAATCCTTACATCTTTGTGAAATTTGTGTAAGCAAGGAAGATGTCGTATAGTTTCTCCAACGGATGGGGACTCAAGACAAACTGCACATGCTTCTTCTAAATTTTCGGTCTGTGATAAAAGCAAGCACCAATAAGAAAATGAGTAGGACGCGTCTCTTATATTGAAAATGAATGAAATTGAAACATTTACCTGAACTATCGACTCGGGTAAACTATTAATCTGATTGACAGATGATCCAACTTGATGATTATTCTCATCGAGGCCCAATAACATTTCGTAATCAGTACTGCAACACAATGTCATCGATATATTAGAATACCTACTTCTCTACTTCAACAATCAGAAATTAGCCAAAGTTGACCACAATAATTCCAAAACCGCAATGCTGTGGATATGACTCATGTGAGCCTTGTGAGTAAATTGGACAATTCCTAGTAGTAGAAGATCTGATGCTGCCGAGAAATTGATCAAGAAATTTCAGGTCCCTTTGTAATAACTCTTTTTAAAAACTTGCTATAAGCTCAACATATGTAATTTCTGAAAAGAACATGATATAAATATTTGGAAAACAAACAATGATTTGCAAGTGACCAAAAAAAAATGAGACAACACGAAGAGAAGTAACATAGAGGGTACTAGCCTAAGGACAAGCTGGCATGTCATCAACTCATCTTAACTGAAACAGGTTTATGCAGCCAGACAAAGTAGCTCTCTCTAGACATCCAGCTAAGGAAACAAATCAGCAGGAATACAGTTGTATAAGAAAAAGAAAAAAAAAGCTCTTACTCAGTAAAGTCTCGCTGGGTTTGATATATGTCATCGTTAGCATCCCCTCCTACTACAGCCTCCAGCGCTTCCAATATATCAAGTCTCTGTAAAGCATTAAGTAAGCAATAGATTAACTGGCATTTAACGACAAAGCAATAACAAAATAGGGTCAACTATTCTTGCTAGACAGGCAATACTGGGCTCAAAACAGTACCATCTTAAGTCTTAACCCATACAAACATATCTAATAAGACGTTATAACTTGGTTAATGATTTAGATCCTGATTTGCCTAAAGGGAAACTGTTTCTGGTTCCAGATAATAGAACTACATGAATATGTAAAGTATGCAACATGACTTACCACATCTAAATCCATATATGAAGGAAAATGGAGGTCAGATGTAGATGATGACGCAGAGCGGCCACCAAAGCGACGCCTCAACCGTGATCTGTTAGAACCAGCAGCTCGTGATGTGCCCCCTCTCCTATTTGAAGGCCTTTGCGCAGTACGTAACGAGTTCTGACTCCGTGTTTGGGGAGGCAATGAAGATCTCTGCAGAAACGAAACAGTACATGAAGATATTACAAAACAAAAGTTCTACTAAACTCAAATTAGTGATCTGTGATCCAGACAAGATACACAATAATGTGGAAGTCTACCTCATTATCTTCGAATATTGGTACCCCTTCATACAACTTTTCTTGAAGTTCGCGAGCAAAAAGTTCATCTGCTTCTACTTGCCTTGCCCTTGCATATGATTCATCGTTATTATCTCCACCACCAGAGGATTCCGGTTGACTGTCTCCCAGTTGTCTTGCCCTTGCATATGACTCATCCTCATTTTCAAGAACTTGATCCGACACCGCATTGGCTCGACCATACTGGATTCTGCATTCCCTGGAACGGGAGGATTCCCCCGAACCAAGGCAAACAATTTCTGGGTCACTGGAGAACGTTTTTGAGAAATCACCACGAATTCCTGCAGGTATTGCATATGGCTGTTGCATTTTGGCATTTCGATTATTAATATGTTGACTTCTTTGCTCAGGTCCTCTCACCACAGCTTTGTCCTCGTTCCTTGGGCAAAAAGTGCGTCTACCATTATCGCCTCTTGCAGAAGGAATCCCAGATATTTCAGGCAAATGCTGAGCTGATCTTACTGACCGATCACGACTACTTCTCCAACCTTCCAATCCACATGCATGCCTAATCATCAAGCTCATTGTATTAAGGTTGAGAAGTAAAAATCTTACATCAATAGTAATATGAACCTTCATATTAGATACTGTTAATCGACACTAGTATTTTGAACTTGCACAACATACGATATAAGTTTGTATATATTTAAATATATATACAACCAGAAGATGTGTGCACTTCTTCCAGTATAGTGAAGAGAAAATCCGACAGGACAATGTTACATAGCTAAACTCTCAGGAAAGTAACCTTTGAGACAGGGAAAATGATCTTCAGTGTCTACTAATCAAATCAAATTAATTAAGAAGAAATCGTACTCTATCAAGGCATAGTCCCAAGAACTTCAGTACAACCTCACAATATTCATAAGTAAAAGAAAAGAAAGCAGCTTACATGTAATCACGAAACACAAGCATCAGTTTTAAAATAACAAATGTGTCCAAGTAGAAACAACAGAGCATTTTACCTGTTAGACGAATTAGTAACTTCGCGTTCATGCTTTCTTGATTTCTCAAGATGAGTCATGGTTCTTTTTCCTTTACCTCTGCCACTGATATCATCATCGGCTACAATATCTCCAATATCTATCAAAGACGGATCGGTAGAAGTTGTATTTCCCGAATCGTTTAGTTCACTAGTAGTTACTGCAGCACTATTTTGTTCACATTCAGCTATTTGTTTTGATCTGACTGCTATGGCTTGCGGGGAGATACATCCGTTTCGTACCAACCTTTTACGGCCAGAGACTGCGGCAGGGATGACCGGTGGCTGAGATGATGTATCATTCCCTTCTCCAACAGTAGCTGAACTAGCATCTTTTAAAATGGTATCGACGATCTTCTCCTTTCCCTTACTGGTATGCTCGGCTTCCCTTGACCTCTGTGCAAAATACAGGGAAGAACCACCGTTCATCCTACCTCTACTTTCTCTTCTATTTTGATCCAACACACTTTCAGGCCTCTTAGGTGGCAAAGCCATTTCAAGCAACCTCTCCTGGTCGTTTGATCTCAGACTAGGGTTGTTTCTTAAGTTGGTAGGCGGTTTAATCGGAGAAGTAGTAGTACAAGGAGTTTTTCCTTTGTCCTGCGTCGCAGCAGAACGCTTATTGTCATCAATGTCATGCCTATGGTTTATACCAAATGTTGGTTTTCGAAACAGGAGGCTGTTTGAAGAAGCATGTGATTTCTCCATTGGGGAAAGTACTATTGGGTTACTACCACTCCCGATCCCGGCACCAAAACTACTTTGATGATGCAGCTTACCCTTACCTCTAAGCTGATTCAAACATTCTTCACCATTTAAATCAGGGCAGCTTGAATGAGCTTCCATGGAAGGATTACGTTCTTTACCATTACATCCTCCATAAGAACGAGGAGCACGTACTCTATCAGGAGTATCAGGTATTTCCACAATGTCCCTGTCATCCATCCTGTACAATAAAATAATTTAACCCATCATATCACTGACAACTAAAAATTCACTAAACATACAGATTCACCAAAAACATCATTGCTTATTCAAATCCAAACACAGACCGAAACAGCAACTGAAAGCAAAATCCAAACTTTACTTGAAAAACATACACTACCATACATGTAGTTACCAATCTTTATCTATGTTTTCACCCGTTGCCGAAATATTGCAAATCAAACAACTAGTTAGATGTGAAAAGAAAACATGTAAAAAGACAGCCACTATATTTGAAAAAACGATTTCCTAAACGACGAGATGGCTTAAACATCTACAAATCCTGAGGCTGCAACTGATAATTTGAGAACTCTATACACACCGCAAATCATCAATCTCGAGAAACGAAAAGTGAAAAAAAAAAAAAAAAAGAAAAGAAAAAAACATGCAATTTCTGACAATAATAACAATCAATCTCGTATCGAAATTTAGACATGAGGAAGTAGAAATAACCCTAAATTCAGCAGAATAAGAACGAGTTCATCAGATTTTGAAACACAAATTAATTGGGGAAATCAAAATAAGAAATCGAAATTTTAAAGCAGATATTTGTGTGTAAAAGATGAAAACAAACCTGATTTCGAATCGAGAAAAGTGATCGAAGAGCTTCGACTTAGGGTTTTTTTTATATGTGGAAGATAGAGAAGGGATCACCAATTTCTTCATCCCATGAATTGCAGAGATCAGGCTGGACAGGGTCGGGTCAAGCTATTGGGTCGTGCTTCTGAATGAAACAGATCAAATCTGGCCCGTTTACCGAATGAGATTTACCTGGGCCCCAATAATTTTTAAGTCCCGTTGTAATTATAAAACATATAAAATTAACAAAAACAATCCATTTCAAGTTGATAATTATTTAGACTCTTTTTGGTTGCATTCGATTCCTTTAATTTTAAAAGTGAATTAATCAGGCTGAATAATTTTTCATTTTTTCATATATATATGGAAAGATATATTTTAATAGAGTAAAACAGTAGTTATTTGATCCAGATTTTTTATAAAAATAGTGGGAGTGTAGTTTTGTTTTAATTTTTTTTATATTATATATAATAATTAGTAAAACAAATATCTGATCAAATTTGAATACGTTAGAGTACGATGACTGACCAAATTTGAATATGTTAGAGTTACGATGATTTTTTTCTGACCAGATATGAAATCACCAGATTGACCTATCAGCAGATTAGTTTGGTAAAAAAATCGAAAGCTGCAAACCTCTTTTATTTGATTTTGATTTTTATTTTTATAAAACAAGATACAGCACAGTTTTAACAAGATTTGTTAGGCCGAATCCCGACCACCTGATTTGAAAAAGTGAGACGAGTTTTAATTTTAATTCATTGATTAAGAAATCTAATTAACATTGAAGATAATATTGATTAATATTAATAACAAATTAATAAAAAATAGTAAATATAAAAATCTAATTAATATATATTATTCACGTATAAATCTAATTAACAGAACATCTAATTAATATAATATGAAATCAATATGGATAATTTAATTAATATAAATAATCTAATTAATATCAAAATCAAATAAAGAAAATTAATATAAAATATTTAATTAATAAAACAAATTCGAAAATGTTAGAGTTACGATGATTTTTTTCTGACCATATCCCTAAATCCAATGCTATTACGTATATTTATGAAATTGTCCATGAAACCACCAGTTCGACCTATCAGCGGATTAGTTTGGTCAAAAGGTAAAAAGCTGCAAACCTTTTTTATTGGACCCTTTTTTTATTTTTATAAAACAAGATTCAGCTCAACTTTAACAAGATTTGTTAGGCCCAAATACGTTCAAAGTAGACAGGACATGTTCTGATGTGACAATCTCTCTCCAAATAAGATACGGTTATGTTTATGTGCAATCTCCTGACTTCCTTTAAACTTATAAGTCAGAATACTTCAGAGTAGACAGGACATGTTCTGATGTGACAATCTCCAAATAAGATACGGTTATGTTTATGTGCAATCTCGTGACTTCCTTCAAACTTATAAAATACCATTACATAAAATAAAGGTAAAGTTGCTTACATAAAAAATTAACTCGTTCTCCTTTATCATTTTAGTGTTTATCTCTAACTTATCTAGAAAAGCTAGAGTTACTTTTGTTTAGTTCATTGATTAAGAAATCTAATTAAGATTGAAGATAATATGAAATTTGATTAATATATATTAACAAATTAATAAAAAAAAGTAAATATAAAAATTTAAATGATATAAAATATTTAATTAATATACATTATTCAATTAACGTATAAATCTAATTAACATAACATCTAATCAATATAGATAATTTAATTAATATAAATAATCTAATTAATATCAAAATCAAATAAACCAAATTAATATAAAATATCTAATTAATATAAAAATCTAATTGATATAAGATACATGTTAACATAATAAAAAACATCTAATATAAAATTTAAAATTTAAAATTATGATTGAATAAAATAAAAATAATAATAAAATATACAAGAATAATCTTGTTTACTTCCCAAGCTGAATAATCTTGTTTACTTCCCAAGCTTTTATGTTTAGTAATATTATGAATCGGATTAGTGTGAATTTATTATTCTATTATTATCAATAGCCTATGGTCCTACCGAATATACCATATTTATGATTATATTATTTTGTCTAAGCATACAATATATATTTTAATGGTTACCGTAAGGTAAATGTTGTTTTTACCCAAATTTATTACATCTCCGTCTAAAAATTATCATTAATCAATGATTAATTTTTATCTTGTCTCGAATGCATCCATCCACTTACCAATTTGTCATTAGTGAAAAAAAACAACAACACTAATTATATCATATAACACGTCATACATACATAACAAGATTAAACATATATTTTTTTTCAAAATCTTAATTTTGGTTTTGGAAAAAATATTTGTTTCAAAAAAAACAACATTAACTAACAAAATGAAAGAAAATATGCATCTATCAAAAAATATAAATTTGGAGGATGAGGAAGAATTGTTGTTAGAGGAGGTGGAAACGCCGTAAAATAAGGTAAAACGTTATTTTGATAGTTTTTTTAGTAGTTTTTGTTTTTGGAAATTGGATTACGCACCGCCAGTTTGGACCGATATATATCTACGGTACGTCAGTATAATTGGTACATACTCTTAGTTTTTACCACCTATGTTGCTTCCTTTATTCTGCACGAGATGTATTGTTGGTCTATATTTTTTTTGTCTATCTTGGGTTTATCTTGTGTTTAATTTTTTATTATGTACTTATATACAGAGGATTTTACTACGAATTATAGTCATGTATTTTTCACAAGATAATATTATACACGAGACGGATTGGCTGAATGTGTTAAGAAGATTGGGAAATAAAATGGGTTGGTATCAACATGAAATATTGTGATGATCTATATAACGAAATGTATCCTCAAATGTACTTTGAAGGCGAAATATATGAATGGTATAATAGGGCGGTACTCGTAAATAATTTTGAGAGAAAGTCGATCAGATAAATAATGTGTGGATGTTTTCTTTAAGCTTAACGATACTATGGTAACTTCATATGAATGGTCCTTAAAAAATATATGCGGGATTCACAACCATCCGAATGCTAAACATATAGACGATCATTCGGACATGAGAAGTTTGACTAAATAAGACTTTGGACTTTCTCAAAATGTTTTACCTGCATGCGAACTCACTCTCGAGAAATTTTGAACGAAGTAAAGAAATAAACGATGAAAATGTCTTATCGTATACAACGCTTGAGAGAAACACTGGACGTTGGAGAAATTTAGACGTTCACAATTGCAAGACTTGTTATGCTAACTTAAAGTATATCATTATTTTAAATGGAATAGATCTAGAAAAGATGAAAGTAATATCATTAGTGATCTTTTCACATGTGGTTAGTGTAGATTTATTACATATATTATTAATAACACTTACAAGACAATAATGTATGAATGCCCTTGTTGGGGATCTTCGATGTAACCTCTAATAGTTTGGCTGGTTATGCCGTATTTGCGTTTATGTCCAAAGAAAAATTAAAGAATTTTAATTGGGTATTAAAAATTTTAAAATTGTTTATTGTATTTAACTATATTGAAGAATCGTCTATAGTTTTGATTGATACAGACTTAGCATTGATGAAGGCTCTAGAAAAAAGTGTTCCCGAAAACTAAGCACATGTTTTGTCGATGACATATTAACATGAACGTTCGGTCAAATACGAAAAAGTACACGGAAGAGAAAAAAATAGCAATTCTTTTATGTATTTATGAAATAAGATAGCGTACTCATAGATAGAAAGTTTATTCGAGGTTTGAGATGCAATGTGACTTCAAAGATTTTCCTCAAGAAATGGAATAAACCAAAAACGTATTGATTATTTATTTACATTAATAAGTTTTTGGTTGGGAAAAATAACAAATTCATGCATTTTGGCACACAACCGCTAACCGGGTATAGAGTGTTCATTTTAACCTAAATCCTTTTATAGATATGAGCAAGCTTAACTTTTAGTTATTTTGGGGTATAATGCATTATTTGGTAGAAATACAACACTAATCAATTAAAGCATCATTTGAAAATAGTCGATGTATACCACAACATAAATTTGGAGACAAGGTGTTCAACAAACTCAAAGGTAATGTCTCGAACACTTCTTTAAAATTATTTTTTATTAAATTAGAAAATGGTAAACATATTGAGATGATGGATGAAATTTTCATTTATGTGGTACGATTTACCCGTGTTATCCCACGTGTGCACTAGATACATGAGTGATTAACAAGAAGCATAATTGCACTTTTAAAATATTTAGACGATCAGTGGAAGAGATTAGATAGCATGATATGAACAAACATAACCGTGATAGAGCTCTTGAAATACATAAATGGATAAACTTGTAATTGATGTCATGAAAACCAACGACAAATAACGCATAAAACATATTTACAATAAATAGCTTGAAGTAGTTTATCCAAAACATCTATCCTTTTAGAGATTTTAGATGAACAAAAACACTATGGTGGTCCACATGTCAGACATAAATTAGGTGATATTACGTCATCTACTAAACGATATAAATCACATGTAAAAATGTGATAGATTTGGAAAAAATAAGTACACCTTTGCTACGCAATATTTTTAAAACTATGTCGGTCAAAGTGTGTAAAAGGAAAGGAATTGTGCCAAAAGAAAACCCGTTAATTTTTAAATACTAACATTGACGAGGTCGGATATTTTTGACACTACACCTTATATTAATTTGAAGGACAGTTCGGACAAAACCAGTACCATGTCTAACCGAATATGATAAATTAGTAGAACATGACTCAGTTAGGTGCTGGTATTTTCATCTCTTGGGCTAATGGGTTATTAAACTTGACCTAAGCCCACAACCCGACCCGAAAGGCTCATGGATCGTTAATTAAGTATAAATACCCCAACCACTTTCATTAATGAGGGTTATCAGAATTTACTGCTAGTACACACCTTAGTTATCTCTCTATATTTCACCTTAAACATTAAATCCCCAAAATACTCCAAAATACTTTACAAAATTACCCTCGATCAGAAATAACCCACACCAAATCGGCGACCACAGTGGGAGCACGACGGTGCCTGAATTTCATATTCAAAACCAGAAAATAAAGTAGTTCGGATGGATCCAAATGCACAGAATATTCCACCTCCTGAGGTGGAAGTAGCAATAGAAACAATTAATATATTGTTCAGAAGCGCGATTAGTTGAGGGCTGAGATAGAGGCATTGAGAGCGCTAAAACAAGCAGAAAAAGGGTTAAAGAAAATTTTGGTGCGTTGGTGCTTCACCATACTGACAATCCTGTAGAGAACAGATAGTATTTAAAGACTCATCTCAGCTATAAGAAAACGCATCGATCTAAACACATGGAGAGCTCCACTTCGGATCCTCCAGCATCTCATCTAATGATGCTGAACTTGAAGAGTCAGTCTCACCCAGCAGTGATAAATGACGATCGAAAAAGAAAATAAGGGTTACTAAAAAGCATTCAAGAAAAAAAGATAGGCATGGCAGGCTCAAGAAACATCATGGGAAGATAAAGGGTTCAACCGATCAGCATATTGACCGTTTGCTGATTGATCCTTTTGATTTCCAGTTTGAACCATATATTTTTGCTACTCTAAATGAAGATATTTTGTTTAGCCGTAGCAAAACTAGAGACAATCACCTTTATCTGCAAAAATACTCTACAGACATCTTCCTAAGAGGTTTGACAGCTCTAAAATGGAAAAATACGATGGGAGCAAAGATCTGGACAACCATCTTGAGCAGTTTAAGAATTTTATGATGAACTTTGACGATGACGACAGACTGTTGTGTATGGCCTTCTCCCAAACCTTCACGAGAAGTGCCCTCAAGTGGTATAATAGTCTCTCTCAGGGATTTATAATTTTTTTGACATATTTTGGGTTGATTTTCGGAAGCAGTTCGTGGGAAGCAAAGAGCTTAAGGGTAATGGGGATACCATCATCCATTGCACTTAGGATCCAAATGAGTCTCTAAAAGAGTATATCAGCCGGTTTGTGAATATAAAGAATGGGTTAGCAGACTGTTTTGAACAAGTTCCAATTGCTTCCCTCAGACATGGTTTAAATCCAGGCAACCTAGCTGATTCAGTGACTCAGAAGAAGGCTATGACCCGGGGGGTTGTTGAATCAGGTTGGCACACAGATAAATGTTGAGGAAATAAATAAATCCAGAGTGTCACGCCAAATTAGGTCTACCACTACAACATCAACACCTCAAGCTGCTAATAAGTTTGGTTGCAAATAAAATGAGATTGGACATGAATCTAACTGATCAAGGCAAAATCAGTCCCACCAAAACCAAAACCAACAAGTTAGAAATAAAAAGGGTCTTGGGTTCAACCTGAGTGGTTTACTGAATTAGGAAAAATCATGGCTACAATATACGACAAAACTAAACATGAAGTGTATTTTAGAAAACCAGCAGCGTTTCAGTCCCACAGAGAAAACCGGAGTACCCGTTCTGTAAGTACCATAATGACATTGGGCATGATACCCATGATTGCATAACTTTGAAGCAAGAAGTCTAGAACCTCATTGAAAGAGGTAAGTTGGGGCCTATGTTAAAAAACAAGGGGGGAGCAGACCGAATAATGCACAATCCAATGCCAACACTCCCCAAACTACTCCTTCAAGCAATCATGGAACATCTAGACAACAAGATACTATGGTAATTACTGAAAGATTTGATGTGGACTCTGAGTACCTTGATCCAGATTTAAGTCGGAATCAGGTGAGGGTGATAACAGAAAATACTACTACTGTCTTTGGTTTGATTAAATATTTTGAATCCTTAACCATTTTTGGAAGGGACATTGTGACTTCACCTTCTAGTTCTTCAAGGAAAAGGCACATCAGCAGTTTGACCACCCAGTTAGATGAAAGAATGTCCACACACCTATACCAAACACCAGCTGCTTTCATAGTTTTCGATGAGGATGACCTGAGAGACATTGCAGGACCTCATAAAGACGTCGTACTGATAGAGGCATCAATTGGAGGGAATGATATACGGTGAATCCTGATTGATACAGGTAGTTCAGCAAACATCTTGTTTTGAATCTCTGAAAAATAGATAAAAAAAACCCTTCATACAACGTTCAAACAGAACCATTATAGGCTTCAGAGGGAGTTCAACAGATGTGATTGAAGAATTCTAAGAAGAAGTATTGTTGGCCAAAATACCTTTTAAGAAAATGATAAGAGTATTGTTTGTGTTAGTGGATTGACCAACATCTTATAATGCAATATTTGGAATGTTTTAGCTCTCCAGAATGCATGTTGCGGCCTATATTGTCCATCAGTGTTTAAAATATGTTGTCCAGGGGAAAGTAGATGTTGTTAGGAGCAGTCAGAAAGTAGCTAGGGAGGCAGTCAAGATTAACAAAGATTAGCATCTACTGGATCCTTCCACCAATGAGAATGAAATTGATGATCCCACAGAGGCTCCCAGTGTCATAATGCCTATAGAGGAAGTTGAAGTTCATTCCCTAGCTAAGGGAAAAAATGTTAAAATTGGTACCAAGATGACGCCAGGTTTGAAACACATGCTATTGTATTTTTTAATGAATAATGTACATATATTTTCATGGTGCAATGATGATGTTACCGGAGTGCCTACTGATGTAATTTTTTATAAGTTGTCCATATGACCTGAGGATGGGTCAGTTGTACAAAGAATAAGGTCATTCTCTAAAGAAAAAAACAGATGTAATTGTTCAAGAAGTTGATCGCTTGACTAAAATGGGCCACATCAAAGAATCTCGGTACCCATTATGCACTGTCAATCCTGTCTTGGTCAAGAAAAATGATGGCAAGTGGCGCATGCGTATGGACTTTACTGATCTTAATAGAGCATGTCCCAAAGATCTTTATCTTATCCCTCGGATAGATCAGTCGGTAGACTCTACCTCAGGGAACAAGTTATTGTCCTTCATGGATGCAATTTTAGGGTACAACCAAATACAAGTAGATCTGAAGGATCAAGATCACACTACTTTTATTACATACAGAGGTCTTCATTGTTATAAAGTTATATCGTTCGGATTAAAATATGTTGGGGCCACCTATTAAACGTTAGTAAATAAATCTTTTGCTAGCCAGATTGGCAGAAATATAGAAGTTTATATAGATGATATGATGGTGAAAAGCCTTGAAGAGGATGCGCACATATCCGATCTTCAAGAAATATTTTCCAACTTAGAGGTTGTGAATTTAAAGCTAAACCCTGAAAATTGTGTTTTTGGGGTCTGGTCTGGAAAGTTCTTGGGTTATGTAATAAGTGAAAATGGAATTTGACCTGATCCATATCAGCTTAATGCTATGTTAGCTATGGATCCTCTTCAGGGCACCAAATAGGTTCAAGATCATCAGAAAAATATGCTCCATTTTTCCAGGTGATAAGGAATGTCAAATATTTTAATTGGTCTCTATAGTGTGATCAAGCCTTTCTTGAAATCAAGAAGCATTTGTCTTCACCCAAGACTCTCTTTAAACATGTTCATGGGGGAAAATCTCTACATATATTTCGTTGTATTGGAATATGCAGTGAGTGCTGTGTGAGTAAGAGAAGTGGATAATTACCCTCGTCCGGTTTATTATATTAGCAAAAAATTGTTGGATGCTGAAAAAAAGATATTTAAAGTTAGAAACGTTGGTTTTGGCTTTGGTAATTGCGGCAAAAAAATAGGACCGTACTTCCAAGCTCATTTAATTGTCATTCGATAATCTTTTACCTTGAAGAATATTCTCCAGAAAGCTGACTTATCGAGCAGAATGACCAAGTGGTCAGTTGAGCTGGGTGATTATGATATTGATTTTGCGCCCCAAACAGCGATTAAAGCCCAGTAAGTGGCTGATTTCTTGGTAGAATTCCATGCTCATAGGTCTCCCAAACAAATGCAAGAAAACCAGTCTAAGAAATAATGGGTAGTCCGAACCGATGGTGGATCTAGTACTATGGGGTGTGGGGATGGAATTTGTTTACCTTCTCCCTATGGTGATACCATGTACCAAGCTATATGTTTTGGTTTCAAAGCCTCTAACAATGAATCTGAATACGAAGTGGCTATAACTCATCTCAAGCTAGCCCTTATATGTGGGGCCAAAATAGTCTGATTAATGAGTGACTCCTAACTACTTATTCATCATGCCCAGGGGCTATCTGAAGCAAAGAAAGAAATAATGGATAGTCCGGACCGATGGTAGATCTAGTACTATGGGGTGTGAGGCTGTAATTTGTTTAACTTCTCCCTATGGTGATACCATGTACCAAGCTATATGTTTGGTTTTAAAGCCTCTAACAATGAATCTGAATACGAAGCGGCTATAACTCATCTCAAGCTAGGCCTTATATGTGGGGCCAAAATAGTCTGATTAATGAGTGACTCCTAACTACTTATTCACCATGCCCAGGGGCTATCTAAGGCAAAGAAAGAACAATTGATAAAATATTTGTTTTTGTTGAGATAAGTTGCTGCAAGCTTCAAGATTATCCACTATGAACACGCCTCTAGATCGGAGAATACTGTGGCAGACTCTTTGGCAACCATAGTTTATTCTGAATCTTACACTTGGATTCTGATGTTAGAGTGTCAATCAATACAAGCAGGCGAAGAAAAAGATAAAAAGAATGAAGAAAGTATGAGCATATTTATCATTCAACCCAAGGACTAGAGGTATGATATTTTCCAGTTTATTTCCGATGGGATTTTGCCTCCGGATAAAGCCTTAGCTACGAAAATTAAATATAAAGCTCGTGGTTTCCTGGTATTAAGAGAAATTCTTTACAATAAATCTTTCAGTAGACCCCTCTTGCGTTGCTTGGGATTTGAAGAACCCCAAAATGTGTTATCTGAACTAGATGATGGGGAAGGTTCTGCACACTGTGGCTACAAAGCCCTGACTAGAAGAGTCTTATTAGCAGGGTACCATTGGCCAACGATAATGGCAGATGCTAGAGATATGGTAAAGAAGTATGATCCTTGTCAGAGATATAGAAATGAAATCCATATGCCAGCAGTTCATATAGAGTCCACATTTGAACCAATACCTTTTGATATATGAGGGTTGGACCTGGTTGGGCCTCTTCCCATGGCATCCGGTGGATGTTGAACTGTCATAGTTGTTATGGAATATTTCTCTAAGTGGATAGAGGAATCTCCTCTAGTTGGAACCACTTCTAAGGCAATTATAAGTTTCATTCTATCCAGCATATGTTGTAGATTTGGGGTTCTCTGGAAGATCACCACAGATAATGGGCCATGATTTGATAATAAAGACATAGAAATATTTTGCACCTCCAAAATAATTCAACATTGTTTCTCTTCTCCATTTAACCCTCAAGCCAATGGGCAAGTTGAAGTTGCAAATTGAACAGTCCTATATGGCTGAAGAAAAATCTAGAGGGAGCTGCAGGTTAATGGCCAAGTTATCTGCAAGAAGTACATGTGGGTTTACCGAACTACTCCTCGGATTGCTACATAAGAATCCGGTTTTCCCTCGTTTATGGTATGGATGCAATCACACCTATAGAAGCTACTTTATCATCTTACATAATCCAGAACTATTCAGAACAGGCAAATGGTATGCAGTTAGGAATCAATTGGATTTGATTGAAGAAACAAGAGTTAAAGTGCATTTAAGAACAACACACTATTAGGGTCTAATGAGGATTAGATTTTCCTTCAAAGTAAAAAAGAAGAGATTTTCAATTAGGAGACAAAACCTTAAGAAAAGTATTTTTGTATACTAAGGAGAAGCAGGTTGGCAAGTTGGCTCCGAACTGAGAAGGTCCTTATGTGGTATCTGAAAAAGTCAAACTAGGGATATACATACTTCAAGACAAAGAGGGTAGAACACTAAAGCACCCATAGAACATTGAACATCTCAGGTTATACTTAAAATAAAACTCTGTTGTAAGTATTTACTTTTTT
Organism: Limnanthes douglasii subsp. nivea; assembly: GCA_036936605.1. Classification (NCBI taxonomy): domain Eukaryota; kingdom Viridiplantae; phylum Streptophyta; class Magnoliopsida; order Brassicales; family Limnanthaceae; genus Limnanthes; species Limnanthes douglasii. Next base: position 35,629,923 of record JAUPFV010000001.1, read on the forward strand.
ATATGTCAATGTAAATATTAGTGGCATACTTTTTCCTGCCCTTGTTGCGTGATGCGGTTTTAATGAGGTGCCCGAGTTTTTTCAGTAATATCTTATGCATTCTTCAAAAGTCTGGTGCAAAATTATCTTTGATCTAACCATAGTATGAGGAGATCAGATATTAAATACCCATTAAACACCCCAACTCTTAAATATCTTTGAGTTGATCAGATTTGTTAAACACTTATTTAACGAATCAGAAATATTGAAGGTTATTTAAACATAAGCTACAAAGAGATAAACGAGATTCACACAAAGGAAGATACGATATTAAAACTTGATCGGAATAGACCCGATTCACGGTTTACAAATGCCTTGGCCATTCAAGGACTTTGGTTCATGAGATAGAAAATGCAACAAATACCTTGGTCGTCCAAGGACTTTAGTTTTAAACACAAAATAACAACAAAACCTTAGGGCTCTTTCCTTTCGGATTCTTCATCACTTTTACCTTTCTTAGGACTTTTGAATTCATCACTCGAACACCAGTTCCTTCATTATCTTTGGAGTCTTCTCCGCTTGCGTAGTTGTGCTTATCACCATCTGCCATTGTATGAAAAAGAAGGTCTTCGTATTCCATATATTTCCACAAAGGACAAAGGGTCCTCTTTGGAAAATTCTTGTGAAATAACAAGACCATATCGTACTTAATCCCATCATCTCTTTTCTCCAAAGAGTCCACCACTTCAGAAGCATACTTCTCTATTCCTGCAACTATATCTTCGGCTTGTTTGTTTACTAGATATGTATTCTCCTCTGTCTTCTTGTTAAGAAGATTCTTCAAGTTGACTTTGTTTTCGGATAAAGTCTTGACAGTACTATCTCTAGCATCTAGTTGCTCTTTCAGAGTTTTGATCTCGTTAGAGGAAGAAGTTTCTAGTCCGGAATACTTGGTTTGGAGGTCTTTCTGAGAATCTTGTGACTTGCGCAATTCGGCGGCTAAATCCTCTTTTTCCTTCTTTAAAGATTTGATGCTTTGTTGAGCGGTAGAAAGACTATTCGCCAAGCCCTAGTTTTCTGTAGCTAGGGAGGTTATGGTAGTTGTTTGTTCCCTCACTTGCCTTTCTAGGTCAACCAACGGACGAATATAACCTAAGAGGGAATGACTCATAGTGTCTTGTTCGCTTGATATTATGTATGTCTCACCGTTATGAGTTACATCGTTCGCTGAATGGGTGTGAGGATAAGGCCCCGCAAAATCATCCTTGTCCAGATCGCTAAAATACATATTAATATTCTGAAACGCATCAGATTAACATCTCTTTCAGCAGTTGCCTGTTCGGAATGAAGGTTAGGTGGAATTTCTTCTTGCAAAGTAGGATCAGCAGGAATAGAAGGAAGGAGTTCAGAATGACGCAAAATTATCTCTGATTCCAGGGTAAATTTCTTTTTCTTTGCAACTTTTCCATCACCGTTTGCCTTGCTTCTCTTCTCTTTCCTTGTGATCTGAGACAGATCATCCGATCCACCAGCCTCTTTGACTGTAACTTCAACTGCCTCTAGCAATGCAGCGTTGATTCCTCCTTGGTTTTCCGAACTGACCCCTTCGGTGACTTGCTGAGATGGGTCCGCTGTGTTTTTCTTCTTCTTGTTGTTCTTAATCTTGTCCAGGTGGCTAGGAGCTTTGACCCTGGAAGGCAAATAGAGTTTGACATCCTTAGCCTCGGTTCTTTTCAAGATGACATCTGCAGGGTGGGAGTGGTCAGTTGTTCCAATGTAAGGTCTCTACTCCCTGAAGTGTTCCATAAGTGAGACCGTAAAAAGTTCATGAGGTAAAGCAATGCTAGAATCCTTTCCCCCAATTCTCTGATGCCCATCATTTAGCTTAACACAAGTTTTTTGTCCTGCCCCCAAATAGTCCGAAAACTTCTTCAGAAAAACTACAAGGAAACATAACCGTCAGTTCTGAATAACAACACAGTGTCTAGAAATTAATAAAAAAATTAATAAAAATTACCTATACTCTTCCAGCGACTGGTCAATTGGTTTGGATTAATGACAGCTCTTATCTTCTTCCCGTTCTCCCATGCACCACTGATAAACAGAAATTGGGTCCTCTGTTTCTTTTCAGACTTCAACAAGTCATTTACCATCTTATAATCGTTCCCCATATTATAGTGGTAAAATGGGATGTGGTGGTTCTTGCACAGACTCGCCACAATAGCAAATTTCTCAATGGGTAGTGGGATCTTTGACAAACTTGATGCCATTATACCTGCCAACAAAGTGTACCATGCGTTCAGACTTAGCTGGCTCGGACATAGTTTTACCAGATGAAATTACCTGACTATCTCTGGATCCAAAGGAAACCGGACTCCCCAATTTTCACTTTAACAGATTCGGGGAAGCCCCACTTTGTCCAAATACGACCTAACTCAGCAGTATGAGTGTAAACATAAGCTATGTTTTGGAGAGATATCATGTAGTTCACGCTGACTTTCTAAAAGTTTGGCCCCACTTTCCCTTCCAAGAACTCCGGAAGTGACTCAATGTTGGGCAGACCCACTTTGACTTTGCCCTTCCGGTCTATTGCAGTATCCTCTGTCTGTTCGGATGTCTCAAAAGGACAGTCTTCTATACTATCTTTTATTTTCTCCTCCATTACGCTTGACTGCTGATCGAATGGTTTAGTATCTGCTAGAGGCTTTACCGTCTTCGAACTAGTAAGTTTCAAAGAACTAGGAGTAGTTTTGGCTTTGGACTGACGAGTTATTCTGCGAGGGGTAGTTTTCTTAATAGATTTCTTAGCATCTGAACCCATTGCAAAGAAATGTGAAGGTTTCCAAACACTGAAAACTACCTTTTCTTTAACTATGAGGTTTTGGGACTTTCGAACAGAAAACCCTAACTGAAAAGGAGATAGGGTTGGGACAAAAGGTAATTTTGTGACCTTTGATGTCTTCGATGATGATGAGCCTTGGTCTGTTTTTATTTTTGGTTGATTGATTTCTTCGCCCGGTGAGGCAAGGAGACCAGCTGCAACTCTTGCGTCTCTTACGTCTTTTCTTGCTTTCTCCAAATCAGATAAATTCAGTCAACCTCCTTTTACCAACGCGTTTCTGGCTATGAATATGAATTTACCCAGACACAATTTAAGAAGATTAGCAAGCTTTCTCTCTCTATAAATGTTTATGTTCTTAGAAACAATAGAACAGTGGAACCAATTTATATAAAAATGAAAATGTGGGAGTTTACCTAGGGGAAGAAAAACCGATCAAAGTAATGATTAGGGGCTATGAGGTGTGGGGGTTACACCTTAAGTAACTTTTTAGCCAGGTAGGTACAAGAATCTAGGAGAAAAAACGACTGAGAGGTCAAACCAAAACTTGACACGTGTCCCACGTCGAAAAATGGATTTTGACATTCTTAACGGTAAAGTTAGTCTCTTCAGAATCCGATCAGGCTGACTCTTGGGATTCGTAATGGTAAAGTTAATCTCTTCAGTTCAGATACAAAATATATATCGGAGGATCACCTTGAAAATGCATTGATTTTTATTTTTTCGAGTTAGTTCTTCCAAAGATTTTTTGCAAGACCTAAAGAGGGTACTGATGAGGTCAGATATTTTAGACACTACAACTTATATTAATCCGAAGGGCAGTTCAGACAAAAAACAATACCATGTCCAACCAAATAGGATAAATCAGTGGAACATGACTCAGCTAGGTGCTGGTCTTTTCATCTCTTGGGCTAATGGATTTTTAAACTTGACCCAATCCCACAACTCAACCCGAAAAGCCAATGGATCGTTAATTAAGTATGAATACCACAACCACTTTCATTTATGGGGGGTAATAAGAATTTACTGCTAATACACACCTTAATTATCTCTTTATATTTCACTTTAAACATTAAATTCCCAAAATACTTTACAAAATTACCCTCGATCAGAAATAACCCACACCAAATATAAGTTAGTGTTCATACTTATCCACTAGAGAAACCTTCAGTAGTTTAAACTTATTCAATGGCGTTGATATTTAGTCGTAATGGAGCGAGCTCCAATATTAGTTATAAACCATTATCCTATGATCCAAATACTTACTTAGAACAAATTTTCCTTCAATCTAAACATTTTATAATTATGATTGACGATGTTAGACCCAATGGTTATTACGGTTATTGATAAATTTTGTATGAATTGTATGATTGACAAGATGGGTGATAAACGACTACGATATACAAACATGTCATAAAAGTGCATGAATTATATCTCCAGACATGCTAATGACTTAAAATTTCTAAAGACATTCTCTCAGATATTCAGAGGAGTTAATTAGTGTCCAAAATTAAATATATTTTAGAAAGAGAGATAAGAGCAGCGACTAACCATGCATTGGACATCAAAACATATAAGACAAACATGATCGAATCAGCCGAAGTGTATGTCAATGTGACACATGCTAACATATTACTGACCTGTCATCATATCTCTAGAAATACCATAGACTTATACAATTCGTGAGACTTGGTTCTGGATGATTAAATCATGGTTGAAGTTCAATGGTATTCTTTTGAGTCGAATATGCTAGTTCACTAGTTCAATGTACGATTCTTGTGGTGATGGTAAAATTGAACAACTGACCAATGTTGGTGACCTCCCCCCTCCTCCGCTTTTTCAAGATGATGCTACTTTTAAACACACCCCTCTAGCCCTATTAATTATTGATTTTTTATGATGTTTATGTGTGTAGAGGTGAAACATTTTATTAACTTGCTACTAATTTGTTTTGGTGGTCTAAGACACCTTTTTATGTGTATATGCATATTTAACTTTGTTTGAATTGTTATGGTTGTAAATAAAATTATTGTTACATGATTTGTGTTTTTATGCCTTTATGCCTCTCACTTATGTTGACGTTCAACATATAGTAAACCCCGAGAAGTGCAACCTTGCTAAAAAAATGAGCTATGATATTTGTGTCGTTTCTTTGAACTTAAATATGTGCTTTTCACCGAGAATTATTATTATTGTCTATTTTATGAAGTTTATATATTATTGGTAAAATTAAAATGTAATAGTATTATTTTCATGTTAATACATATTGTCTCTATATACTAATTTTTTGAGACATTAATTGTAGTAGAATTATTTTCTCTTGTAATAACAGGGACTTTAATCAACAATACATTATGTAGTCTATATCATCTTTAATTATCTTACTACCAATGAATTAGTCTCTTAAGTGTGACGATAACTCATCGAATATGTTTGTAGATTCTGGTGGTAGGTGATTAAGTCAATTTATTCCGTTGTCTCTCGTCATCATTGAATAAGCATGACAAAGCCATTAGACTTCCCCATCATACAATAACATATAATTTTTATCACTTGAATCTCCCAAACCATTTATATTATATATTTTGAACGAGTTAAACTTTGAAGGGAGCTCTCAGTACATGACCTTATGTGCCAGTGGTGACTTTGAATCAGTTTTTCAAGCTGCTCGGCTTGTCCTGAAGGAGTAGGTCAATGTCTTCTTTGGTTGTTAGTGTAACTAGGGATATAAAATTAAGATCCAGACGGATAATGATTTCCCAACTGAAGGGAAGCATCGTAGTATTTTCATATTGGCTAAATAGTCAGATAATGGTTTCCTAGGCAAGGAGCCGCAACCAAATAATTTTTTTTTGTGTGAAGATGAGTGATCACATAATGGTCTTTTTTATGAGAGGTAGTGTTCGAGTAATTTTTTCCCTGATGAGGGGGATATGTCGTATACAAATTGTTTCCTGGCTCATTATAAGCCTGATATTGGCCATTATGCAAGTATAGACTTTCTTGAAACTGGTTATGTGTGCTGATATCGTATTCCTTCAAATGTTTTTTGTTATATAGTCTACAGGGTTTTGTGATCGCAACCAACTATTTGTATGTTTCAGTTGTGATTAACTGATGTAATGAAGATTGCGGATAGACTGGCTTTTTTCTCAAGTATCGGAATTGGGTCAAGAATGTACTCAAATCGAAAATTTCGACGAGCCCGTCAGATTTAAAAAATGTGGCCTTGTCATTAAGTTTGATACCCATATTCGGGCTTTGAACAGTATATCGTCCCTCAACTATCACGTTTGGTGACATATAGTCCCTTTACTTTCAAAAGTTCGTCGGTAGTCCCTTACCTATCAGCTTTGGATAAAGTTAGTCCACCAGATCCTCTGATTCATGTGATCCTGCCATCGTCACCATAGTCACCACATTTATGTATCACCACTGGTCCCTTAACTTTAAATACAGTTTTAAGTCTAAATAAGGAATTGTGGATGATACAAGATAAGCATTGAGATTCCAGGAATTCGTATGATAATCTAACGACTAAAATTGGTAAAACTGAGAATAAATTAAGTGAATTGAAGGCAGATAGATATAAAAACGAAAGAGATGCTAGGCTGTCTTAAGTCATTAAGAGTTGGAAACGTTTATCCTAAGGAGTTCAATTCATTGAAAAAATACAAGCATCTGATGGTTCACGGTATGGAGCGTGGGCTGTTTATTTCACCTACGGTATATGGTTTGGAGTGACAGGTTTGATGGCTATTGCAAATAACTTTAAGTATTGTTATATCATCCGTAAATCATGTGATTTTCTGCTGTTCACACAGCTTATTTCAGGTGGTTAGGTAGAAAGTTATCTTTCTCATGTAGTCAATACGACATGTGATTTGTTTGCTCATATTGGGGTTGGGCAGGCTGAGAGAGACCCAACATTGTTGCATAGGGCAGACAAAAGCTTGATTAACTCGCAGAGGGAGAATGGCTCTGCAGTAGACGTAACAAATCATGGAACACATAATACTCCTGCAGAAGTCGGACACCTAATTAACTACGCTACTTTCATCGGATTAGTTTGCGAAGATGATCATGGTTTTTTTTGTACTGCTAGTTCACTGTGCTTAGATAGCTCCGTGTCTGAAGACTCAAACAAGCTCGTTGTTAACAAGCTATTTGAGGTTTCTTTAAGAGAAAGTAAAGATAGATATTTGATATTGTTTTTGAAAGACATTGAGACATATTTGGTTGGGTGCACCGATGTATATTCTTCCTTAAATATTAAGCTAGCAAATCTGTCTCAAAATGTTGTTAATTCTATTATTTTCCGAAATCCAGTTGTGCAGAAACATCCAAAGTTGAAAAAAAAACCCGGATGAACTTGCTAAAGCCAGGGTTGAGTTGCTACCTCTACACGAAGCAGTAGTCGAGCAGCTAAACTATAGATATCATGAGGAGTTAAAGTTGGAGGAAACCAGTTCCTATGATATAAATTTTTGTTCAAAGGCGAGTTCATTTTGCAGATGTTGAACTGCCACAGGGCAAGGGCATTCACACAATACAAATTTCGCATTCAGATTAATATACTGCTGCATGAAGTAAAAGAAAGAAAATCTCCATCTCACAGGCCGATTTTCAAGTTCTAGAATTGAGAAGATGTCTAGCAACTATTGAAAATCACCTTAACATTCTGTTTTTCAAGGTATAGAATTTATTCTTACAAGATTATCAAGGCAAAAAGAAAAAGAAATTGAAGGCCTTATACGAAGACATGATTTTTTTTCAACGTTTAGACGTTTCTAATTTGAGGTCGAGTTCTTCCCAACCGGGGAAATATGATGTAACAAAGATTGCAGATTGGCTACCTTTTTGCTCAAGTATCTAAATTGGGTAAAAAGATACTCAAATCTGATAAGTTTGGATATTTGAGTCACTGTGCCATGATTAAATCTGAAGGGAAATTCAGACTAAACCACCACACTGAAATTCTGAACAGGAAAATGTATTAATTATTGAGTAAGCTAGTTGTTAATCAACTTAAAACTATATTACTAATGGGTCCTTAAACTCGACCCAATAAGACCATTGGTCAGTAATTAAATATAAATAGCCCAACCACTTTCATTAATGAGGGTAATGAGAATTTATTACTAGTAGGCACCTAAAAAAATATCTTTACTCTTCACACTAAACACAAAACACCACAAAATACCCAAAACACCCTTTAAACACTTTACTAGATTACCCTCAGGCAGACACAAACCACACCAAAATGGCGACCACAGTGGGAGTACAATGGTACATGGATTTTTCATTCAAAACCAACAAGAAAAGCAGTTCGGATGGATCCAAATGAGCAGAATGTACCACCCCTAGAGGTGGAAAGTGCAAAGGAAAACAAAGAGTATAATATTGAGGATCGAGAGCAGTTAAGGGCTGAAATAGAGGCATTAAGAGTAATAAAACAAGCAGAAAAAATCATTAAGGAGAAATCTGGAGCGTCAGTACTTCATCACACTGAAAATCCTGAAGATAATGAGCAATCTTTGAAGACTCACCTCATCTTAAAAAAAACACACCGTTCTAAGCCTGTTGAGAGTTCTGCGTCTGAGTGTTGCAACAGCTCATCAAATGAAGTAGAACATGAGGAATCATTATCTTCAAGTAGTGATGAAGGGAAATCTAAAAAGAAGATGAAGTTAACTAAAATGAATTCAAGGAAGAGAGACAAACATGGCAGGCTCAAGAGGCACCATGGTAAGGGGTCAGCTCACAAGCATGTTGATTAGTTGCTCATTGATCCATTTTCCTTTCAGTCCAAACCGGATATTTTCGCAACCCTTAATGAAGATACTTTTTTCAGTCGCAGTAAGAATTGGAGGCAATCTCCCTTGTCCGCAAAAATACTCTCCAGACATCGCCCTAAAAGGTTTGATAGCTCCAAGATGGAGAAATACGATGGGAGTCGAGATCCGGACAACCATCTGGAATAGTTCAAAAAATTCATGATGAATTTTGACGACGATGACAAGATTTTGTGTAGATATTTCTCCTAAACTTTCACAAGAAGTGCTCTTAAATGGTATAACGGTCTCCCTCAGAGGTGTATTCGAAAGTTTGATACATTTTGGGTTGCTTTCCGAAGGAAATTTGTTGGAAGTAAAGAACTAAAGGGTAATGAAGATACCATTATTCATTGTGATCATGAACCAAATGAGTCTCTGAAAGATTACATAAGTCAGGTTGCAATTGCTTCCCTGAGGCAAGGTTTGAATCATGGGAATTTAACTGCTTCTGTGACTCGGAAGAAGGCTATGACCTGGGGTGGTTTATTGAACCAAGTGAGAAAACATATCAATGTAAAAGAAACAAAGAAAACAAGGGTACACCGTCAAGTGAGGTCTACCACTACAACAACAACTCCTCCAGCCAATAACCAATCGAGTTATAGGGAAAAAGAGACCAGACAGGGGTCCAACCGGTCAAGGTAGAATCAATCCAACCAAACTCATATGAGGCCCTGGGTCCAGCCTGAGTGGTTTACTGAGTTAGGGGAAAATGTGGCCAAAATCTATGATAAGACCAAGAATGAAGTGCACTTTCAAAAACTGGCAGCCTTGTAGTCCTCCAGAGAGAACTGGAACACTGGTTTTTTCCAATATCATAATGATATAGGCCATGATACTCAGGAGTGCATTGCATTGAAATAGGAGGTCCATAACCTTATTGAGAATGGAAAGTTGGGAGCCTATGTTAAAAAGCAAAGTGAGAACATACCAGATAATGCCCAAGTCAATGCTCCTTGGGCAGGTCCTTCGAATAATCCTGAGACATCTACACAAGAGGGTGCAATGGTGATTATTGAAAGATTTGATGTAGACTCTGAGTATTTGGATCATGATCTAGATCGAAATCAGGTGAGAGTAATAACAAAATAAACTAAGACAATTTCTGTAATGATCAGCTTCTTCGAATTATTGACCATTTTTGGAAGAGATACAGTAACTGCACCTTCCACTTCATCAAGGAAGAGGCATGTCCACAATTTGACCACCGAGTTAGATGGTGGAATGTCTTCCTAATAGTTCCAATCCCAATTCCCATTTATAGTTTTTGATGAGGATGACTTGAGGGACATTACAGGACCTCATGAGGATGCATTGGTTATAGGGGCTTCGATAGGGGGAATGATATACGTTGGATTCTAATTGATACTGGCAGTTCAGCAAATATCTTGTTTTTAAGCTCCTATAAGCAAATGAGAAATCCAGCAGTTATTCAACATTCGAACAAAACCATTGTAGGCTTCACATGAAGTTGTGTAGATGTGATCGGGGAGTTCGAAGAGGAAGTATTGTTGGGCAAGGGGCCCTTTAAAAAGATGGTAAGAGTGCTGTTTGTTGTGGTAGATTTCCCAACATCGTATAATGCAATTTTTGGGAGGTATTGGCTCTCCAGAATGCATGTTGTGGCCTCTACAGTCCATCAATGCTTAAAATATGTTGTTCAGGGACAAGTGGTGTTGTCGGGAGCATTCAAAAGATAGCCATGGAGTATTATGCAATAGCTCTTGCCTCTAAAACACTAGGGGCAGTCATTATTAACAAGGATTAGCAGCTACTGGAGCCTTCTATCAGGAGAGTGAAATTGATGATCCCAAGGAGGCTCCCAGTGTTATAATACCTATTGAAGAGGTTGAAACTCACTCCCTCGCAGAGGGCAAGGATGTTAAAATTGGTTCTAAGTTGGCACAAGAGTTAAAGTGTCAGTTGTTGTCCTTTTTAATGAATAATCAACATGTATTTGCATGGTGCAACAGTGATGTTACCGGAGTACCAACATATGTTATTTCACATAAGTTGTCGATCCGGAGTGATATTGCGCTAGTTGTACAAAAATAGAGTTTTTTCCAAGGAAAAAGCAGATGTAATTGTTCAAGAAGTTGATCGGTTAACCAAGATGGGTCACATTAAAGAATTTCAGTAACCTTTGTGGACTGCCAACCCTGTGTGAGTCAAGAAAAAGAATGGTAAGTGGCGTATGTGTATTGATTTCTATGACCTAAATAGGGCATTCCCTAAGGATCTTTATCTTGTCCCTCGGAGTGATCAGTTAGTGGATTTTACATCCGAAAAGAAGCTTTTGTAAATTATGGATGCTTTCTCAGGGTAAAATTAGATACAAGTAGATCCGAAGGATCAAGATCACACTACTTTCATCACAGACAGGGGTCTTTTACAAGGTAATTCCCTTCGGGTTGATAAATGATGGGGCTACTTATCAGAGGTTGGTGAATAAGGCTTTTGCTAATCAGGTTGGTAGAAATATGGAAGTCTACATAGACGATATGATGGTTAAAAGCCTGGAGGAAGAATCACATATATCTGACCTTCAAGAGACATTTTCCAATCTAATAGCTGTGAATTTAAATTTGAACCCTGCGAAGTGTGTATTCGAAGTCCTATCTGAATTTGGTTTTGGGTTACATAATAAGTGAAAAAGGAATCCAGCCCGATCCGGATCAGCTTAATGCCTTACTAGCGATGGACCCTCCTCAGAATGTTAAAGAAGTTCAAAGGCTCACAGGAATATTTGCTGCATTAAATAGGTTTATCTCAAGGTCATCAGATAAGTGTGCTTATTTATTCCAAGTTTTGAGAAATGCTAAAAACTTCAATTGGTACCCACAGTGTGACCATGACTTTATTAAAATAAAGAAACATTTGTCTTCACCAAAAACTCTTTTCAAACCTGTTCGAGGAGAAAAGCTCTATGTGTATTTAGTTGTGTTAGAATATGAAATAAACGTTGTACTAGTAAAGGAGGTGGACAATTACCCTCGTCCGGTCTATTACATCAGTAAGAGTCTATTGGATGTTGAAAGAAGATACCTGAAATTAGAAAAATTGGCGTTGGCCTTGGTAATTGCAACAAGAAAAATGAGACCCTACTTCCAAGCTCATATTATTTTTGTCCGAACATCTTTCCCTTTGAAAAATGTTCTTCAAAAAGATGATGTATTAAGCAGAATGACCAAGTGGTCAGTGGAATTGGGTGATTACGATATTGACTTTGCCTCTCGAACAGCAATTAAAGCCCAATCAATGGCTGATTTCTTGGTGGAGTTTCATGATGATAGATCATCCGGACACGAATCAAGAAATTATTCTAAAAAGGAATGAATAGTTCGAATTGATGGTGGATCAAGTACTATGGGCTGTGGAGCTGGAATATGCCTAACCTCCCCATATGGTGATATAATGTACCAAACTATATGCTTTGGGTAACAATGAGTATGAATATGAAGCAGCCATAACTGGTTTTAAGCTAGCTCTCCTATGTGGGGCTAAAAGAGTCTGATTAATGAGTGATTCTCAATTACTCATCCACTATGCTCAAGGGAAGTCTGAAGCAAAGAAGGAACATTTGGTTAAATACTTGCATATGTTAAAAGAACTAGCAGCAAAATTTATAAAAATTTGCTATGAGCATATTCCTAGATCGGAAAACACTTTGGCAGATTCCTTGGCAACTATAGCCTATTCTGAATCCTATCCATGGATTCTTGTACAAAATGTCCATCTGTACAGACAGGTCATAAGAAAGAGGATGAAGAGAGTATGCATATACTTGTTATTCAACCTAAAGAATGGAGATATGCTCTTCTCCAATACACTTCAAATGGGACATTACCTCCGGATAAAGCTGTGGTAAAAAAAGGTTAAGTACAAGGCTTGTGGTTTCTTAATACTAAGATAAATTCTTTACAAAAAGTCTTTTACCAGGCCTTTACTACGCTGTTTAGAGTTTGAAGAATCCCATGCTGTATTATCTGAACTACATGATGGGGAAGGTTCAGCACACTGTGGCTATAGGGCTTTAACCCAGAGAGTCCTGTTGCCAGGGTACTACTGGCCAACCATAATGGCAGATGCTAAAGAAATAGTGAAAAAATGTGATCCTTGTCAGAAATATGGGAATGAAATTCATGTGTCAGCAGAACCTACAGAGTCCATATATGAGCCAGTACCTTTTGCCATATGGGGTATGGATCTGGTGGGGCCTATTCTTATGGTGTCCGATAGATGCAGGACACTTATAGTTGCTATTGACTATTTCTCTAAGTGGATAGAGGCAACTCCTTTGGTTGGAACCACTTCGAAGGCAGTTATTAAATTTATCTTATCTAACATATGTTGTAGGTTTGGGATTACCCAGAAGATTACTACAGACAATGGGCTACAGTTCGATAATAAAGATATGGAAGCCTTTTGTATCTCTAGAGGAATTCAACATTTTTTTTCTTCTCATTTCCACCCCCAAGAGAATGACCAGGTTGAAATTGCAAATAGAACTATCTTGTCCGGATTAAAGAAGAATTTGGAAAGAGCTGCAGGAAAGTTGCTTTTTAATTTACAAGAAGTATTATGGGCCTATCGAACCACTCCTCAGGTTGCCACACAAAAATCTTTTTTTGCTTTGGTATATGGGATGGATGCAATTACTCCCATATAGGCCACTTTACCATCACACAGAGTCCATAATTATTCCAAACAGGCTAATGATGTAACAATCAAGAATCAAATGGACTTGATAGAAGAAAGAAGGGTTAAAGCACATCTGAGAACATCGCACTACCAAGGCTTGATGAGGAGCAGATTTGCTTCTAAAGTTAAAAGAAGGGATTTTCAGATAGGGGACAGAGTTTAAAAAAAGTCTTTTTACACACCAAGGATAAGCAGTTCGATAAGCTAGCTCCAAACTGGGAAGGCCCTTATATGGTCTGTGAAAATGTGAAACCAGGAATATACAGGCTCCAAGATAAAGAAGGGAGAGCTCTAAAGCATCCATGGAATGTTTTACACCTCAAGTTATATTTAGAATAGAAATATTTTGTAAATATTTACTTGTTAAATACCAATGTAAATATTATGGGGCATACTCTTTCCTACCCTAGTGGCGCAGGAAGGTTATAATGAGGTGTCCGGATTTTTCAATAACATATGATGCCTTCTTCAAAAATCTCATGTAATTTTGTTTCAATTCAGATGTCAAATGCTTATTCAACACCGTAACTCTCAAGTTTTCTTGAGTTGATCGGATATGCTTAACACTTGATCACAACTATTAAACATATGTGATCGGAGATGTTGGATACTCTTATTCAACACTTCTGATATATCAGAGGTTATTTAAACATGAGCTATAAAAGATTTAAAAAAATATTAAACAAAACGGAAATATGATAATTAAAACCTGATTGGACTCAAACCGAACGACAATAAAAAAATGCTTTGGCCATCCAAGGACTTTAGTGTTTCAAAACAAAAAGAAAGTACATAATGAAACCTTAGGGCTTGTTCCCTTCAGATTTTTCTTCACCTTCATCTTTTTTGGGACTTTTGAGTTCAGCACTTGAACTCTCACCCGTTCCCTCATCATCATCAGTAGATTCAGTTCCACTAGAGTAGTCGCGCTTGTCACAATCTGCTAAGGTGTGGAATGGGATGTCATCATAGTCTATATATTTCCATAAGGGACCAAGGGTCCTCTTCAGAAAGGTCTCATGGAATAACATGACCATATCAGACTTGATCCCATCATCCATTTTCTCTAGAGAATCCATTATCCCATTGGCATACTTCTGTATGGCTGCAACTATGGCTTGAGCTTGTTCGCGTTCCAGGGACTCTTTCTCTTTGACAGTATTCTCCAACTTAGCTTTGTCATTGGATAAATTCTGGATAATACCACCCTTAGTTTTTAATTGCTTCTTCAAAGGTGTGATGTCTTTTAAAGAAGAAGTCTCCAGGTTGGAGTACTTGGTTTGGAGCTCCATACTACCCGCTTCTGACTTGAGCAGTTGGTCAACTAGCTCTTCTTTCTTATTTTTCAATAACTCTATGCGGCTAGCAGCAATGCGGTTGTCCCTCGCTACTTTATGTGCTCTCTCTTATTCAGACAAGTTCAACCAACCTCCTTTTATTAAGGCGTTCAGGCTGTGAACATATATGACTAAAAAACAAGGTTGAAAGTGAACTGAGCTCTCTCTCTGTAAGAATATTTGTGAGTTTTGAAGACAATGAAACAATAGAAAATTTTATATATAACGGTGAAAAAGAGCAGTTACCTAGGATAAGGTGGATCGATTTTTTAGCAATGATTATAAGCTGCAAAGTGTGAAAATTAAAGCCTAGGTAACTTTCTAGCCTAGTGGGTGCGAGAATCTAGAAGAAAAACGGGTGGGAGGTCGAACTAAAGCCTGACACGTGTCCCACGGTTTAAGAAAAACTCTTAGAATTCTGAGATGAGAAATCAGTTCTGACAAAATACGAAAATAGTCACTCTTGAAGAAAAACTCTTGCAGTTCGAACGACACAAACAGATCGGAAAAAGTAGATATTGGTTTTTTGAGTTTAGCTCTTCCAAATACCCTTTGCAAGATCTAGAGGGGCTACTGATGAGTTCAGATATTTGAGTCACTATAAAGTCACTGTGCCTTGATTAAATCCGAAGGGAATTCAGACTAAACCACTACACTGAAATTCTGAAAATGACAAATGTATTAATTATTGACTATGCTAGTTGCTAATAAACTTAAAACCATATTAATAATTGGTCATTAAACTTGGCCAGATTTCACGACCCGACCCAATAAGCCCATGGGTCAGCAATTAAGTATAAATACCCCAACTACTTTAATTAATTAGGGTAATGAGAATTTATTACTAGTAGGCAGCTAAATTATCTCTCTACTCTTCACACTAAACACAAAACACTACAAAATATCCAAAACACCCTTTAAAAACTTTACTAGATTACCCTCAGGCAGAAACAAACCACACCAAAATCGAAGAGTTCGACGAGCCCATTAGATTTTTTAAATGTGACTTTATCACAAAGTTTGATACCCCGATTCGGCCCATAAAGCCTTCAAAAACCAGTTTTAATATTTTAGCGTTAATTTTATTTTTTTATTTTATTTTAAAACATTTATGTAATTTATCCTATTTAGAATTAGGATTTTGGGTAGTGCTATATAAAACATCTTATACCCTATATTGTCGTTAGACTTTGATTAATAGAATTTGAGATTATTTTTGTGAGTCTACTTTAATCTCTAACCTAGGGTTAGGGTTTTATCGTTGTTTCTTTCTTCAAATCTTCCGCCATGCTATCATCTACGAAAGTTATGTGTCAAGAAAGTTAGTTACATGGTTGTCGCGCTTTGTTTGTCGCCTAAGATAACACTCTAGACATTCGTGGACAGTTTAAGCTCTTATCCGATCGTAGACGTCGTAGGGTACAAGGCACCCCATACTGTTGTAAATCTTTGAGAAACAGATACACATTGCTTACCACATCTTTCAACTGTGGATATGGTCCGAATTTTTACTTGGGATTCATTCTAGTGGTGCACTCTTTTCCTCATTATAGTTTATGATTTATATCCTGAAATAATATAACCACTACGTTAACAGAGCAAAAAAATCATTTCCTGGTAGAAGGGTGTGTAGTTACAAGGAGTCGATTTAAATCTGAGGCATTATAGCATTCATCAGACGCAAGAGTGCTCTCTGCGTGTGGACCACCCTAACGTAAATTTTTGAGCATACATGAGAGAGTAACCACAGTTATTTCTCAAGTTTTTCAAACCTTCATTTGATGCTAATAACTATTACCAAATGTCCATGCCTTATTTGTTCCATTTATTGTTGTAACTCCCGCACTCGGTCTTGTCAGACCTGTACGAGGTTCTCTTACCTATCATCCTTGGACAATCTAATCCAATAATATCTTATTCATAGTGTAGATATACCATATAGCTCTGCTAGTAAACATGCAATTATTTTAAAAAAAATCACTTTTCCTAACAACCTGTCGCTTTTACAAATAATGCTAATTGGTGAGACAAAGCCATACCAAAAGAATCCAAATATAAAGATAATATTTAACATTGCAATCGAGTAAAATAAAAAAAGAAAGATATAAAGATAACTATAAAAAATGAAATAGTATGAGATAATAATTGATTATCGATTTCAAAACATGAATTTTTATTTATAATAATTGAGGTGAGCATGATAACTTAATAAGACCATGTTATGTTATATTATGTTATGTTATATTATATTATATTATATTATATTATATTATATTACATTACATTACATTACATTACATTACATTACATTACATTACATTACATTACATTACATTACATTACATTACATCGAATAATGTAGCTTATACCATTTTCCAATTAAATAATTATATTATTTTCTACCTAATATTCGTTGGTAATTTATGAATGATTTAGATACACCATTCAATCTTGATATAAAACAAAATACGTATCAAATTGGATTCAATATTGGATATCGAAGTCTCATTACATAACATATAACATTTATAACATATACAAATATTCATTTCGATTTTCCTAATTTTTATCACTACTGAGTTTCAATAAGATCGTTGTCTGTAATGTTAGGTTTGTTTAAGGGTAAGTTATTGATAACCAAGTTTCAAATTATCAATAATCTCTCTCCCTCTCCCTCTCCCTCTCTCTCTCTCTCTCCCTCCCTCCCTCTCTCCCTCAAATAAAAGATTCAAAATTCTCAAATTACAAAATTAGGTTTCACAAAGAAATTATCTTAATTCTTAAATTTTTTTACTTGTTGTGTTCCTAAAATAACATGTATAACCTAAGACTTGTTCATTTTTGGTTTTGATGATCTCTATACTTTTTTATGCAACCAACAGTACAAAGATAGGAACTACTTTTGTATATGTTTAAATGTTATATATGATTTTTTTCCACCAACTATTTTGCACGTGTTTCTGCAACCAAGTTATAGTAGTTTCTAGATCAGTTTATGTTTTGATTTTCACACCTAACAGATGTTTTTTCGCAAATATTTTGCACATATTTTCACAACCAAGTTATAGTAGTTTCCAGATCAATTTGTATTTTGATTTTTACACCTATGAGACTTTTTCCGTAACCATTTTACACATATTTTGAAACCAAATTACAATTGTTACTATATCAGTTTGTAGTTTGATTTTCATACTTGACATACTTTTTCCTTAACTATTTTGAATGTATTTCCGCAACCAAGTTAAAGTAGTTTTTAAATCAGTTTGTATTTTCAGTTTCACACATATCAATATTTTTCTGCAACTATTTTTGCACATATTTCTGCAACCATATTAAATAGTTTAAATGCCAATTTACATATATTTTAATTTTGTAATGCACCTAAAAATGTGAAAAGAGTATTCTTCATATCATGAATTCCACTTACAATTCAACTTGAAGAAAAACTAAAGAATCTTCAGCAAGAAGTCAGCAATTTGAAGAATTAAATTCGACATGTAACTTTAGTTTTTTTTAGCAATTAAAACATATTTCTGCAACCATTTTACTGATAGTTCCGCAACCGTTTAACATGTAATTTTGTCACTTACTATTTTTGTAATGTCATAACTGATTATTTATTTTTAAGACTATTTTACTCTTAATTACGCAACTAGCTAACACATAATTCTACCTCTATTTTTATTACGTCTAAAGTGTATTTTTGCAACCCAATTTCATGTCAGTTTGACAAAAAATTATTTTATTTTATTTCTCAGTCAGAAGATTGAGTCTAGAGAACGACCTCAATAAACAGATTAAATAACTTACAACAAAAAATATTGACCACAATAAATATATTAAAGAACTGTAAGAATAAAATGCTAGTCCTAAAGATCATGTTAAATAGAAAATGAAAATCAATCTATTTCCACAACCATTTGAATGAGATCTTTCATATACTAGAATATGATCTTACACCAAACATAAAAGGATAAATGTTTAGGTTATTTCTTAAGAATAAATATATAATGAAATATTGATAGATGTTCGTCTCTTGAAGTCGCAACAATTTTTGATGTAAAAATTATATGTCTCTAAACTACCCTCTTTTTTGTTTATAGTATTTTTTATTGTTATTTCACAATTACAACCTTATTATTGTACCTAATTTATTCATCAATTTAGCAATAAATTTTACAACCATTTATAACGTAATTCGGCAACCGATTAAAACATAAGTTCGCACCCAATTAGGCTTATAATTTCCATAACACTAGTCTTTTTCCACAACTCAAATGTTATTATGTAACCAATTATAGCACTATTTTCTGCAACCAGTTAAAACATAATTTTCTACCCTCCTTAGAGTTATATTTGTTTATAATAACAGTTTTTTCCCAAACTCAAATGAACTTAATTATGCACCAAATTGACACTGGTTACTCTCATGACTGGAAAAAAAAACATTGCATGTCCAATTCCAATTTTTTCAAGAAATAAAAAAAAACAAAAAGAACACATTGAATAAAAAACAAAAAAACATTGTTTTATATGTTTTCTTCACCAGATCTTCTCTTATGCATCAAGTCTTCAACTTTAGATATAATATATTTATTCTTAGGTCTTCGAGCTCTCTTTTTCAAGTTAGTTAGAAAAACAACATATGATATCGATTTGAACTAGAAACTTCACAAAAAGTAGTTAAAACTGGCATGCCCTGATAGTAAGTTTTCTTATAAGAACTTGAAATATAAAATGACTCCGTATGAGTTAAGACTATTTTCTCCCCAACTTTCACATATTTTTGCAACCAATCACAAAAAATGGAATAATAGATATTTCGTAACAAAGTTGCACATATTTTTGCAACTCAACAACACAAACTAATTCCACAATCAAAGTAAATGTAAATCTGAACCCATGTAGCACTTAATATTTACGCAAGACAACAAACCTTAATTTTGCAACCACACCTGCAAACTACAAAAAATCCTCAAATTTGTTTTTTCATAATTACTCTTTTGAGATAATTGTCAAAACAATTACGTGGATATGAAATCAAAGTATTAGCATAATCAAAACATTAAATATATCAAGAGAACCACACAAAAATTCAAAAAAAACAACAACATTAGAAAACGAAAATTATATGAATTGATAAACGACTATGAAAAAACACAAATGCATTTACAAAAAGAAAAAAAGTTTGTTTATCAATTAAAAAAGAAATTGATCGCAAAAAAAAACCTATAATCAAACAAAAAATAATAAAAAATCTAAAATCCAAAAATAATAAAATTGAATTCATTGAAAAAACAAATCATAAGCACATAAACAAAACTAAATATTATTATTAAAAACCAGATGATCGTAAATAAATATAATTTCACATTCTGTTGTTATCCGTACTCTATCAAATTTTGTACATTAATAAATAAGTTTAATGCTAGATGGTTATCGATTAAAATCCAATATAAAATATAAAATATAAAATATAATATATATATATATATATATATATATATATTATTTTGATTATTGAGTAATTAATGGTACAATGGATAATAAAGAAGAAGTAAATAAATTTTCACATTTTTTATAATTTTGTAAATGTTATTAACAGAAATGTAGATGCACGTACAAATAAGAATGAGATAAAAAAAACAACACATCAATTGAAAACATTGTTGAACCATTTTTCAAGACGATCAAATTTGCAATATCGGGTAAATAAAATATACACGACGTAGAAACATAGAGAACGATAATTCTACATAATACCGTAGTCGTTGATTATTTACAGAGAAAAAATAGTACTTGCAGTTTTGGTTGACGAATCATGTGTCCATTTATAGAAAGTCTAAACCTAACTCATAGATGGTGTCACTAGGTTTGAAACACCACTCGTCTACTTACTATAAATAGACCAACAAGTCTCTCAGTTTTGAAGCACACACATTTTAAGCATATACAATACAACTACTTACTTATCTATCAGCTAAGGTGCTAATCCGTGTCCGAAAAAGAAGAATGGTGAGTGTCGGAGAGATTCGTAAGTCACAACGTGCCCAAGGTCCGGCCACAGTCATGGCCATCGCCACGGCTACTCCTCCCAATTGTGTCGAACAAAGCTCATATCCTGATTTTTATTTCAGCATCACCAATAGCGAACACAAGACGGAACTCAAGGAGAAGTTCACACGCATGTGTAAGTATTTTAGTTTTACCTATAGATGTCCTGAAGTTTTGTAGGTAAAACTATCAAGTATAACAACTTATATGTAAATTTCAGGTGAAAAGTCAACACTCAAGCATCGTTACATGTACTTGACTGAAAAAATGCTGAAAGAGAATCCAAGCTTATGTGGTCATATGGAACCATCACTAGATATTAGGCAAGACATGGTGGTTGTTGAGGTCCCAAAGCTAGGGAAAGAAGCAGCAACCAAGGCCATCAAAGAATGGGGCCAGCCAAAATCCAAAATCACCCATTTGGTAGTTTGCACTACTAGTGGTGTAGACATGCCCGGTGCTGATTTCCAACTCGCCAAGCTCTTGGGTTTGCGTCCGTCTGTACAACGCGTCATGATGTACCAACAAGGTTGTTACGCTGGTGGTACAGTGCTCCGTCTCGCCAAAGACCTAGCTGAAAACAATAAATACGCACGCGTTCTTGTCGTTTGTTCTGAAATTACAGCCATGACATTTCGTGGGCCGAGTGAAGACCATCCTGATAGTCTCGTAGGCCAAGCTTTGTTTGGTGATGGCGCAGCTGCGGTTATAGTGGGTGCGGATCCGATTCCAGTTATCGAAAAACCTTTGTTCGAGCTAGTCTGGACGGCCCAAACCATTTTGCCTGATAGCGATGGAGCTATCAATGGGCACGTTCGCGAAGTTGGGCTCACATTTCAACTCTTAAAAGACGTTCCTACTCTTATCTCGACTAATATCGAGAAAAGCCTTGTCGACGCTTTCAAGCCTTTAGGTATATCGGATTGGAACTCCATCTTTTGGGTGGCCCATCCTGGTGGACCGGCCATTCTGGACCAAGTTGAAACCAAGTTGGGCCTCAAAGTAGAAAAACTTCAAGCTACTAGGAACATGCTTGCAGAATACGGTAACATGTCAAGTGCTTCGGTTTTATTCATATTGGATGAAATGCGAAAGAAATCGGTCGAAAATGGGCATGCGACCACAGGAGAAGGGCTCGAGTGGGGCGTGCTGTTTGGGTTCGGACCTGGACTCACGGTTGAGACCGTGGTTCTCCATAGTGTTGCTACTTGAGGCACCATCTTTTAAGTAATAAAGTTCATGTAATGTTGTTGTTCTTGTTTTTTTCAATTCAATAAAGAGTCTCATCACTCATGTAACGTTTTATGGATTTTACGATATATTATTACTACTTTGAATATTAAATAAAGTTTTTATAAATATTTAATATAGTTCTATTTTATGCTATAACAATTTTTGTTGATTTGTTTTAGTTGCGATCATATTTAATAGGTAGAGTCATGGGATTAAAGATTGGTATAGTGAAAAGATATGCGTGTTCCATGTTTAATGGCAGTGTTCAAAGAATACACCAGCAGATACACCAACCATTTTTCTTATCTTGTGGTTGGTTTTGTGGCACCACCTTTTCTAATATATTTGTGGTTAACCACGTGACCCATCTACCAATTTCTTTCTCTGAATAAGTTCTTATAAATACTACAAGTCTCATTAGACATTTTTGTATCACACCAATTTAAGCATTTCAAAATACTACTACTACTCACCTTACTAATTCGTACGCCAAACAGTTCGAGAAGAAAAATGGTGAGCGTTGAAGAAGTTCGCAACGCGCAACGTGCACATGGACCTGCAACTGTTATGGCGATTGGAACGGCCACGCCTCCGAATTGCATCGATCAGAGTTCGTACCCGGACTATTATTTCCGGGTCACCAATAGCGAACATATGACTGAACTTAAAGACAAATTTCAGCGAATGTGTAAGTTTTATTAAGATAGATAATTTAATTAAAGTAATCTTATTGTTATTGATTTCTAGATTTATCTTTGTTTACTCGAATTTATAAAGTGCGCGAATTTCAGGTGACAAATCGATGATCAAGAAGCGATACATGTACTTGACAGAAGAAATGCTAAAGGAGAATCCTAGCATATGTGCTTATATGGCACCATCATTGGATGTTAGACAAGACATGGTGGTTGTTGAGGTACCAAAGCTTGGCAAAGAAGCAGCCACCAAGGCCATCAAAGAATGGGGTCAACCCAAATCCAAGATCACTCATTTAGTCTTTTGCACCACTAGTGGTGTGGACATGCCCGGTTGCGATTACCAGCTCACCAAGCTACTAGGGTTACGCCCGTCGGTCCAACGTCTCATGATGTACCAGCAAGGTTGCTATGGTGGTGGTACCGTCCTACGCCTCGCTAAGGACTTGGCTGAAAACAACAAGGGTGCACGTGTTCTTGTCGTTTGCTCGGAAATTACAGCTATGACGTTTCGTGGCCCCAACGATACTCATCTCGATAGTCTTGTGGGCCAAGCTTTGTTTGGTGATGGTGCTGCCGCGGTTATAGTAGGTGCTGACCCACTTCCTGCTGAAAAGCCCTTGTTTGAGTTGGTATCTGCGGGCCAAACTATTTTACCTGATAGTGATGGTGCCATCGATGGACATGTCCGTGAAGTTGGGCTTACGTTTCATCTTTTAAAAGATGTTCCAACCCTTATTTCGAAAAACATAGAGAAAAACTTGGTGGACACGTTTAAACCGTTGGGTATTTCGGACTGGAACTCGCTGTTCTGGATTGCGCACCCTGGTGGTCCAGCGATTTTAGACCAAGTAGAAATTAAGTTGGGCCTTAAAGCGGAAAAAATGCGAGCCACAAGGCATGTATTGTCAGAATATGGTAATATGTCAAGTGCTTGTGTGCTTTTCATATTAGATGAAATGAGAAGGAAGTCGGCCAAAGACGGACTTAAGACTACTGGAGAAGGGCTCGAGTGGGGTGTATTGTTTGGGTTCGGACCTGGGCTCACCGTCGAGACTGTCGTTCTACATAGCTTGGCTACTTGAGGCCAAATTGCACCATTTGATTATGCTGGTTTTATCATATGTATTGTTGTGTCTTTCCCTTTTACGATGGCTTTTGTTTGTTATGGTCCATTTTAAGATTGAAATTTCCTACGAATAAAAAAGAATTTGGTTGTTTATTAATGTATGACAAATCTTCGTTACAAGTTGTAGAGTTGGAGTTGGATGATGAAGTTACTCTTTTTTATCCTCCATACAAACCCTTTTAAAGTACGCATCTTCCTCAACTGTATCGGCACTACAAGAAGCACAAAGCATTTAATGTATTCACCGGTTACAAATTTATATGTGACTAATATTTCATATTTTTGTTATTAATTTTTTTTATGCGTTTTGTAACTTCGACCATCATTATGGTGTTACTCTAAGTATGGATTATTCGACGACAAGACTTTCATCAGCAGAATAGAATTTGAGAGCCAGTTATGAATACACCAATCGGGCCTCATATCGTGTCTTGTTCGTTGGTATACAAACATCCACTTGATTGAGGAGTTTCTTGAGCATTGGTATGCATAGATATCCTTATTCTATTTTTATTTCATTGGGTTGAGAATGACTCTTGACAATGACCGTGAGATTACCGGTCTTTCCTAGAAGGTATGTACGTTCAATCTTATTGAGTATGATGGTGAAGATGCGAAGGCTCAGGTTTATTCCACAATGATGATATTAAACATAGTTATTTTATGAAAGATACTAAGAGGCCATATAGTATAGGTGGAATTTGTTTTTTCATAGTTCCTGGTTGCGGGAGACCTTTCTACTACTCGCTATCAAGATGATGCTTTCACCAATGAGCGTGTCAGTCATGATATCCAATGTTATATCTTATATATCTTAGGTAATACAATATTGATAAAAAAAGATTGGAAATGTGGTATTTCTTAATTATTTACAATCCATCCAACACTACATTATGATAGATAAGTATAATTGGGTCAGATGGTTTTGGTCCAGTCAGACCATGCCCTTTGACAAAGTTTGCTCCATGGTACTAATGGTATATGCGGGGTTACATGGATGTTAGAGGCTTGGATTTATATCATTTTCCTTAGATATTGACTCTGTTATACAATAAATATGCTATCACATCACTGCATATGTGTCGATATGAATTGCAAAGTTTTCGCTCGAAAAAATCTATTCAAGATGATATTCAACACACCATATCTAAGTTTTGAGATACCAATGTAAGTTCCAGTCAACGCTTTAAAATTTCAAATGTATTCTGTTTTATCTTTTTAATAATGAAATATATCTTAACTTTTTAACAATATCGTAGTTTAATTTTTTACCCCATAGTTATATACGGTCCATTCGACCATTTTGTGAGATTTCTTGGATTGATCGTATATTACAATGTTGAGACATCGTAGAATCTTATTATCTGCTTTGTGTGATACGATAATTTAGGCCATATTCAAATGGTACCAAAACGATCACGACCGTATTTTCTAAAGACTAGTAAACTTTTTGAACCTAAGTTTTTTTAGGATTAAACAATTTAAGATAGTTGGGAAAATTATTTGATCCAACGTAAAGGTTCTAGATAAAAATGTGAGCCAATTAGTATGGACCAGTAGTATCATATTTGGGTTCGGAGTAACTTGTGGTATGTAATGGGTAACCTAAATTAAGTCGGGCCAGATACATATGTTAGGGCAAGCCTCGAGACTACTCGAATGAGTATCAGAATCATATTCTTGAGATGGAGATACATAATGATATAATAACAATAGAGGAGAAGTTATAGTGTTTAGATGAGTACTATTATATTGTGAATTATTATCGAGATCAAAGATATACTATTTTGTGGTTTGTTATGAATTTTACAATCTATGACGTTTATGAATTTTGTTTGTGACTTGTATGACTTTTATGATCTTTGACTTCTTTTTTAAAACCAATTGTATGACTTTTACGATTTTGTTTGAATTTTATAATCTTGTTATGACATTTTATTCTTCTTATTATATTGTATTTGTTTTATTTAATTTTATGAACAAAATTACTGTAAATCTCAATAAGGAAATGCTTAGTTTATATGTAGCATATTCATTGTTCGGATAGATTTTTAGGGCCCAACTATAGCTTTTGGCCGCACAAAAGAGCAATGTATGCGATCAATATCACACGTTTCGCTTGATTTCATACAGTGCAATTTTATTGTTCAAAAAGATATTTGGGGCCAAGAAATTGTCTTCGATCGCACATAATATGCGATTTATGAGTTTATTGTTCGAAAAGAGTTGTATTGCCTAGATTTGTCCTTCTGTCGTGCACTATGTGTAACTTATGAGGTTTATATAGCACATAATGCGCGATACACTACTAATATATGAAATTGAGAACCAAGCAAGGATAGATTAACCATAATTTGAGATATCATTCAACGCACAATAATAATAAATTATTAAACAACCATGCAATATGAAATTGAAAACGAAACAATGATACATTAACCATAATTTTGGACAACATTCAACATACAATGAAAATACATAAATAAACATCAATACAAGATGAGTTAACTTACGAAAATAAAATTTAACATCAAATTAAAATTAAATATTATTTATCAAAGTCATATCCTTTGTTAAATTTAATAGTTGTACAATTCATTAATGCATCATCTTGTTCCTGAGGTGCTCTTTTACGTAACCTATCATATCTTTTATAATGAAATCAGTAATTTTCAAATGAAACGTATGAACACATATTGCCTAAATTCGTACGATAAGTCGAACAGCTGAACCATTGGTTCAAATTTCAAATTATTGTAGCTAGTAGATACTTTTTCACGACTGCATAAATGCAAAGAGGGAACTTCTATGCGGCTATACATGTAGTACATTGTATACACGAGTTCATAAAAAAAGATCGACAGTCTCATCCGATCTTGTTCTCTGAACAAACTTGATGGCTTGAAGGAAGTGGAATTATTCTTCAATGGTCCATTATCTTTGACGGGAAATTGTACTTGATAAGATATTATTTGGTGGGATATTTAGAGGTGAAATATTTGGCGAGAAAAGTAATGAAAACATAACATAATTAAGTTTGATAGTGTACTCACATAATATAACAATACGTAAAAAAATTGAAAATGAAAAGTAACCTAATCACACATCATATTTGGTGTGATGACCGACTTGATTTGGGTAAATTTTTTGAATCTTCCAAAGTACGGAATCGACCAAGCATTAGCTTCTGATGTATAGAGATTCCATAGAGAGTGTAATTCCGAAAACTGACAGTGAAGCATAAAAACCTATAATATTAAAGTTAAAATTTAGAAAAATATTACAAACTCAATAAATATATATAATTTTATTAATATACTTACGTGTATGAAATGAATATAATGTACAAAAAAAAAATTCAACCTCTAGAACAAGTGCAAAATGAGGTAGGCAGCCACGTAATGGTAGATAAGTTAAACATTTGAGGAAAATAACATGGTATGTAATACATTGATATCGAATAGCTATCACTAATCTAATGTCGGGTAATATTATCTAATAACGGCTATCAAAGTGACTAATGAACCAAACTAACCTATGTAGTAATCCATTTGGAACATTTGATGAACCATAAACATCTAACCAAAATCTCAATGTATATTTAATTTTAAGATCAAATTACATCTAAAGAAAACCCAGTTATCCTCTTGAACGTATAACACTCTTGATACATTCTGATAACTACACTGCCCAACATAATATCTTAAAATCTAGTAATAATATGATGTAAAAAATTGGGGATGCCTCCTGTACACATATTTACATTTCTTTCGTGGCTAGATTTTTTTGGTCGACCTATATGAATGAATTTAAATTTGAGACACTCGTGCCACCTATACTATCGGGGGTCTAGAACTCTCGGTTTTGTCATTGACCCGTTCGTAATAATATTTGTCTTGTTTAGTCGATCGACTCAGACAAACTGTTTTTCTACCATTATGAGTAACCAGTTCTATAGGCTCCACAACTTGAATGGTTTCGGGTTTTAGGATTTGAATAATCCTATTTATAGTATGATCTTGAATTTTTATCTCGCAACCACATATAAAACTATCTATGATGGATAGTTTTTTTGACAAAGCATATTCATACGTAGTTTCATCTTTATGAACGATATCTAATGTTTTCCAAAATACATTGTATTCATACGTAGGATTAGGTTTATGTTCTCTTTCTAGAATATGTATTTTACATGCGCAAGGCAACGCGTGAGATTTAAAAATAACACATCCACATGTTACCCGATCTATGCTTATATATCTAACCAAATCATAACTCTTCTCGATTCTTTGTTTGTTGAAGCATAATAATTCTATTTTTAGGTTCCCTATGAAACTTACTTCTCTCAAAAGATTTAAAATCTTTGAATGTTGAAGATAAAAGATCTTGCGAACTTTTTTCCATAAAAGTTCAAAATACATTGATGAGTACAAAGTAACATTTCACGGATGCGTGAGCACTCTTACACCTATATATATATATATATATTATAACATTGATTTTTTTTATAAGTATAATCTTGAAAACAAAATTCGTACTTACTAATTAGCTTTTATATTTTCCAAATGTTTAATCTCGTTAGTAAAGCGATCAAGAAGTTTTTTCTATATTTTGTTATCCATGTCATACCATAAGCCATTGAACAGTACATCATCCCTCGATTATCGCGTTTGGTCGCAGACAGTCTCTTGACTTTCAAATTTCCGTTGGCAGTCCCTGGACTATCGCATTTGGATAAAGTTAGTCAACCAGATCCTCTAATCCATGAGAGACTGCCACCTATCATCATAGTCCCCATATTTTTGTATCACCACTAGGCCCTTTAGTTTAGGTCAAACCTAAAATATAGAATATTACGAATAACTAAACTCAAGGGACTAGTGGTGTACAAAAATCTGGGGACTATGGTGACAGGTGGCAGCCTCTCATGGATCAAAGGATCTGGTGGACTAACTTAATCCAAACGCGATAGTCCAGGGACTGTCAACGGACATTTGAAAGTCAAGGGACTATTTGTCACCAAACGCGATAGTCGAGGGACGATGTACTGTTCAAAGCCCATAACATAATCTATAGTTTTTGGATATGAGGCGAATAATTTGCTCAATGATGCTAGCCTTTTGTTATACTCTCCCATTTTGTTTGATTCGACAACAAAATTATAAAATTCCATAAAATCATATGTCACGCCTGCAGATGCATAGTATTGTAAGAATGTTCTTGTTTATATGTTATTTTCATATCATATGGATTGTATCCAAAAATATGTCTTCAATAGATTGTTTTAATGCTAACTCCCAATTTGTCAAAATCACATTATGAAATGCACACTTATTGTCCACCATCATTGTTTGTACATTACTTAAAATCCACAGATAGTTGGCTTGCTTCTCCACACTGTAAACACAGATTTAATCCAAAATGTCAGTTGTGTTACAGTTACACCAATTTCGTGAACATGTAATGAATTTGGGTTTGACCACATTTTTCAACAAAATAATGTTTTTTATAATATTTGTGGATCATGTGCATGTTGAAAATAGTTCTCACGTTATGTATCTTTAAATAAACATATATTTCCTTAGGACACGAACCAAGTAACACTAAAGTACAAACTAATTTCTCTTCCCCGGCTTTGATACTACAATTTTGCAATTGATCGTCTAACCGGATGGTCGATTTATGGTCGTGTTTCCCATTTACAACGACCAATCGCCAATAAGCAACTAGTACATCTACTAAACACAATTTTTGTTCAAATGGACAATCATAGTTTTTGTTGTACAATCTATTTTTTCTCAAAGTTTCCACTTTAGCTTTTGATTTATAAATATCATACCTCTTGCATTTGTACACTATCATAGTATTTTTATCCTATTTATTGGAGTCGTAAAAGGTAACAATATTGATGAATCATATATTTCTTCCTTTGGATTTACCCTATTTATCCAATCAGGTTTAGTATAATAAGTGTGCGTGGTCAAAATATGTGTGTAATTGACAATCATAACGGTTGGTTTCCCTGATCCCTACAACATATAATCATACAATTAGTCGCATATATAAACATATGATGACACATATTATTGTACCCATGTTTTGAAAATATAACATCCCATCGCAAAAAGTGAGCGATAAACCTAACAAAAATCGCAAGGTGGGTGCAACTAAAAATATAAAAAATCACACACTATGTGTAACTAGACCTACATAAAATCACACACTAATGCAACTAAACCTACACAAAATCACATTATGGATGCAATATATTATATGTTCATTAAAGAAATCTCACGATTTAAACATTTACAATTATGAGGCTTAGAATGTTTTCTTAATTCCAGTTTTTTCGTTTTCATCTAAAAAATCAGACATGTCACAACTGAAATCGTTATTATCAATCTATAGTTGAAGTATAAAATATTTATAGATATTGTTTAGATGTTTAGAGGTTTTAGGTTTTTAGATATATTTTTGGTTGAGTGGTACACATGTAATTATCAAAGTTAGTTAGGGGTATATTTTATTTTTCAACTTTTAATAAAAAAATAAAAAAATATATAAGATCTAACAAAAATATTACAGAATCTAACAAATCTCTAAAAATAAAATTCCAACTCGGTCGGAGCTGAAAATAATATATATATATATATATATATATAAATATATATATATATAACAAATTACATAATGCATAAAATATATTAAAAAAATAGTACATAAGGATCGTGCCGGATGGAGCAGCAAACACAAACACATCACATTCAGGTTTGAATATACTAGATCTAGAGCGGGCAATACATGACTCATATTTAATAAAAAAAAGCTCGAATGAACCTAAATCCGACGAATTCATCGCGGGAGCAATTCGACTAATAAAAAAAATTAGGTTTACATCCTCAATATCTAACATGATTTCTATCACAATTCGGATTTTGATTCACGATAATATATAACTTTAATCAGATAGATTGAAATCAACTTTTAGTCTGGTTGATAAAAAAAGAATGAAAAAAACACTAATGTGAAAACTTGTTATTTTTGTTAAAATCATTAAGCACGTTATATATGATAAGAAACTAAATAAAAATAAATTATTAGGTCTATAACTACTTGTTGGTAAAAAATACGATCAATAGTTGTTTTAAAGAAATTTATAAAAAAATACTAATTTGAATTGATGCCTAAGATTGATTTGGTTAAGGATAGATTATATCATACATTGGTTGAGATATTATATAATTTTCATAATTTATGTGACTTTATAAATAAAGATCAAATACCAAATATTAAAAAAATATTTTTTTTTCTGTAATTCTGGGATCCATAAAACCTAGATTTGTCTCACCAAATTGATATCGCCTATAAAAAATATTTGCTAGTCTGATTTCAAAAACCAAGAACAAATAAGTAAAACTAATCGATGGCAAACTCGCTCTTGGAATCCGAGCATTCACTAGATATGGAAACATCCAACGAACAACAACTTCGTGTCGTCGTTTGGACACCACAATCGCTCTAGTCACTTCATTACTTGATGTGTAACATCTAGTAAACCCGGTGAAGGAGGAACAAGCCAATTATAAATCATTGGAGATCATGCTAACAAATATCGTCTGAGCGCTTGAGATATAAGATAACATCATGCGAAAAATACTAAGGAGGAGGGAGATAACACTAATGATTCTATGTCGAGGGATCGTTATCAAAATATCACTAACCAATACAATCTTCAATTTCAAACCAATGAATTTAACAACAAGAAATTTTTAATCAATGACCCTAAAGTAGAAACGATAGGGGTTATTGCTTTCATCGCATCATGAACCCAACCTCAAAACATGATAATAAAAAATAAGAAAGAGGAATATATCTCAACGGAAACTCTACCGCACCATAAAAAATGGAAATTTGGAAGCTCAGTCAATTCCACCACAGGTATTCCATCACACCTGAAAGAAAACCAGACTTCTTTGATGCCTTAAGCAGCGTAACAAGTACTCACAACACAACCATGGGGGCAACATAACTTCAACCAGTTTCTTTAGTACTATGTTACGATGAATCTAGGCTACATTTCGGGACCATAAAACACATGTTCAAATCAAAATAATTATCTTCATATATTGTAGATGAGACAATCAAACCTCTATTCAGCTCACATAATGGTGAATTTAACCCTTATGGAGCTCAATCGAACCTCTATGATGTTTCATAACAACATCCATAATTTCTTGTTACATATCCATAATTTTACAATCAAACAACAATTCACAACTTCACTTATGCAATGACCAATATAAAATATCCAATCATATCATTTCTTCTACCAAAAAGTCTATTGAAAATTCCCATGCTTATTTGATTATGATGAGTTCTTTGAAATTGAACCCATGTTAGAATTATTGATTTGATATGATCAGTTACAGTCAAACTTTGATAATAACAAGATTAACTAGTACAATAACAGTTGGGGACCTGACCATCACATAGAAAAATCTAAAAGTGAGATGTTCCGCTTTTTTGGGACACAAAATTGTTGTGTAAGGCATTATTTATAACCTTGAGGGGCATCGCCTTGAATTTAAAAAATCAATATGTAGGATCCAAAGTAATCCAACGAGATAGAGATTACATCATACACAATAAACAAAAGTCAAAGGATAGGTTGAATGATTATACTCGCAGGTTTGTAGAAACAAATAATGGTATTCAAGATTGCCAAATTTGGTGGTAATGACAAGATTCAAGTAAAGAATCTAATCAGAAATTCAAGCATAACATATTATGAAGAAGAAGGCACTCAATTTCGAGGATCTTTTGGCTTAGATTGAGAGACTAATCAAGGTGGATGAGACGTCTATAGCCATGATGAATGAAGATACCACTACTTTGAATTCTTACCATATAACCAACTTTTAGCGATCAATAACGAGCTACACATTATGGTATAGGTTGACTTTACACCAAAGAATGCCTCAACCCTTAGAAACTACGTGAATCGTTTGTTAGCCCAAAACATTATAACCAAGTCAAATGATTAAAAGAGAATCTCATTGGTAACCAATATAACAAAAACAACCATAACTGAAACAACATGATTTCTAAAGGGACTTACACCGAGTTAACTAAGGGGTTATTTAAAAAGAAAACAAAAGATACGATAGAGTACGCTAACCATAGAAGATCTATTCTACTAAATAAAAAAATAAAGTAAGATTTTGTAAGTTTTATAATGACATTATGCATTATACCATGTACCCTTGGTATTTAAAAAATGAAATCGAGTACATGATAGGCGACGAAAAATGTTCAAAGTTTGTAAGCAAGAAAAACAAAAGTGAGCTGAGATACACTATATAAGGATGGTCTTCCATTAAGAATTCAAATTCAATTGGCAATTGTGACTAATGAGCATTATACAATAATAATAGTAATATTGAGAGTACAAAAAGAAGAGTATCTGCATATAGATCATAATAGATAAATAATTTGCGTAATAGCTGGTGAAAAATCATTTTTAACAATTACCATGAACTTTAAGAAAATGAACATTGATGATCCAAAGGTGTAAAATCAAGGCCAAACATCTCCAAATTTATACAGAAATCCATAGACAATGTTGAGATTCATAAATGATGACCTAAGGGGGTTGGAAAACCTCACCAATATTTTGTACTTATAACCATTAAGTTAGCCGGCGTAGAGCTAAAAAATTGATGATAGATACCAAAAGCTTAATCAACAACCTAGAAAACAATTATGATAAAATAAGAGGTGTTCAATGATGATACTATCCCATATGATTCTAACTTAGCTCACTAGAGCCGATGCGAACTGATAAGGTTTTGATCTACGATGGTAAATTGCTAGAGAGAAATTCTAGAGAGAGAAAGTGCTTAAGAGTTTTTAGAGCGAGAAAACATAAGTACAAATGAGTTTCAAGTAAAAAATGTTCAACCCCATTATTAGAACAGTCTGATCCTTTATATAGAGGAGCCAAGACTTAGTCGAATAACTGAATCTGTTACAAAAATGGATTAATTGCTATTTAGTCATTACAAATTATCCAAAGTCACAATAGCTTCCTTAAACTTACATCATTCACAAATTAAAGACAAAACTTACACTAATTATAATCAAGTCCCTGAATTTACAATGTTTACAAATTAATTCTTAAAAACCTATTTCCATTTCAGATGCCCTCCTAGTTCTCATGTCAGTAAATGAATGAGAACTAAAAAGCCTTCAAAACCGTTTATCTTCGAATCATCAACCTACCATAAATCAAAACAAACAATCTATTCGAATCCATTGTCTTCGAATAACCAACCAGTCATCACAGAAATAACTATTTGAAGCTGTTAGCTTAAACTATTATTCGAAGCGTATATATGATATTAAAATTATAAACTCTTAAAACCATATTCTTAAAACTATATTCGAACTGATCTTGATAATATATTCGAAGCCATGGACAAATAACCTTTGACTAGTAACCAAAGGAATCGATGTTATCACTTCGAATAATTTTCGAATAAAAATTGCCTTTATCATGTTGTTTAAGTGTTCCTTCCTCGAATGTAATGGTTACATGCATAACAGTTACATTCAACGGTGATGTAGACCTGACAAGTGTCGAACATCTAGTCCATCCAGTAATTCATATTCCAACCTATCACCAAATGGGTTTGTCCATCATCACACGTCTTCACCTACTTCAGTATAAATACCATTCGTTTCTCATTTCAACTCTCTTTACACACAATCATTCTAGAGAGAAGTCAGAGCTTTTTTGGCTACCTTCAACTGCTCCTCCCCTATTCCCAGAATTCTTCCCGCAAAACTCAAATCTTCCGATCAATCTTCATCTTCTCCGATCAACCCCTTCCTTGTTTATGAGAAAGAAGCCGGTAACCAAAAATTCGAAGGCCATGTTACCTAAAACACCAAAATTTTATGATACTGATAGCAACCCGGTGTTCGATTCTTACGAATATTTTTGCATAACACAAAGAGCTGAAGAGTATTGAAGAGCAGGGTTAATTTTTGGTGGGCCAATTTGAACTACAACTGAGAAATTTTACTACGGTAACTTTGATCCTACCAAAGTTCCAAAGCTTTCTCATACTCTCAATATCGAAGAAAAAACATCATCTAGAATCTCTGGCCCTAAAACCCCTCGAACTTCTTCAACTCAAAGAAAAGTTTCTCCTCTGAAACTGAAAACAAATAACCTTTCCTCAAAGAAAACTTCTTCATCCGAACCTAAAAAGACCTGCATCGCAATGGAAGATGAATCAACAATAGTTCGAACTCCATCTCCTTCGAAAACCACCACCAATTATCATTCTCAAAGAGAAATGACAGAAGAAGCAATTCGAACTGCAATCCCTATATCAGAAGAAAACATTCCCACTTCTCAAGATCCTCGAGAAGGTACCTCTAAAACCAATGAAGTTGATTCAGAGGCTACCAAATCCGACGATGAAGCTGAACATCAAGAAGAAGCTGACATCTGTTCTATTTCCGAGGAGGAAAGAGCAAAGATTGGGAGGAATCTGAGAAACCTCGAAAGAAAATATATTATTGCCTTGAAAAAGGTTTGATACATATATTACTAAGAAAGCCAAGCCTCTTTCCTCAAAAAGCAATAAGGAATGGGAGAAAACATTACCCTTCGACTACCAAAGGAAGGAGAAACTTCTCTTGACTGCAATGATGATGAACTAGTGGTTTACCCTTAAATCATCAACTGGGGTCTTCGATTTCCACTAGATCTGATGATCGTGGAGTACTTCGAAGTTCTCAGCTTGTGCCCTACCCAAGTAACTCCAAACCAGTGGTTCACCCTAATGTCAGTGTTCATGGTATCTTGCATATCCAAAATACCGATTAACATTAAGGACTTCATTTCACTGACTTAGCTTTCAATAGGTCTGAAGCTTCCATTCTATTACCTTACATTGATGGACGATCTTAAAATCATCGACGATCTTTTGGAGGCTGATAAGTTCTGGAAACAAAGATTTATTTTCATATCTGGAGCTTGGGAGAATGGCAAGCCAATTTCCGAAGATAGCCCCTCAAAGTTAACTATGGTCTGAAGAAGCAATCGTAAGTTATCAAAATTTCCTTTCTACTTTTTTTAACACATATTTTATTTTCTTACATAATATTTTATTTTCTTACATAATATTTTACTTTGTTTGTTTATACCAGAAATTTCGAAGCGCTACTCCACTCGTCGAGAAGCTGCTAAGGTGATATTCCAAAAATTGGCTGCTTGGGCTGAAAAAGAATGGAATAACGCCTTATATACCGCCTTCCAGCCCATTAACTTCCTCCAATGCCACAAGTTTCCGATCACATAAGGTGGGCTGCCTCCTTTATCTTCTGACCCAGTTCTGAAGCTCGTATGCCAACGGATTCCTCAAGCCGACTACAAAGTCTTTCTCCCAATTCGGAATAGATCAGACAACCATCTACCTAAAAAGAAAAAGGAAAAAATCACCAAAGAGAAGAAAGGAAAAAAGGCAGTTAGCACATATGGTGTTAACCCTTCCACGCCCTCAAAACCGAAGCGTCGAAAACGAAAAATTGCAGAACAACCTCTCTCTCCCATCGAAGAGGACGAAAATCAAGAAAACTCATCGAAGAAGAAGAAAAAAATCTTCCGATTCCTTCGGAAAGAAGAAGAAACAAAGAAAAATCACTTCGTATAAATTGATTGATGAGCATGAAAACGATGCTGCTGAAAACCAACAACAACAACACCTCCCAAATCCTCCAACCGAAGATCATTCTACACAAGACAATCCTGTGATTGTCATCGATGGCTTTTCTCCTACCGTTTATCATCGCCCCACAAGTTTCGACCCAGATATGTTCATCAATTTTGAAAACACAGAGGCACTTGCTGACGAAGAGGATCCTACCCTTCAAGTCATTCAGAATCACATGCTTGATTTTGCGATGCCTACTCCAGAGAAATATCTTCCAAAATTGACATGTTCGTTCGAACCTGTTACATCTCTGATATGATTGACAAGCCTAATGTCTCGGAATATCGTAGCCCTCCTCCAAATCCTGCAATTGCTATCGCTCTTCAACCATTTTTCGGTCTTGATGCTGCTGCAAAAACTCTTGCCTCTCAAATTGAAGCCTCTCAAGACCATCTCAAACAAATGGCCAAGGATATGGTTTACTATAAGGAAGTTTATGAGTCTGAAAAGAAATTCAGATAGACCTTGCACAACAAAGTATCCGAGCAGTTTTATGCCTATGAAATAGCTAGATCCGAGCTGATAAAAGGCGTTATTTATATAAAGGATCATCTTTGAATCAAACATATGGTCGACACAGAACTGCTGACAAAGTCTCATGAAGACAAAATAAAGAAACTCAAAACTAAGCATGTCGCTGAATTGAACATTGAAAGGTCTAACTCTACCACACTTCAAAGTTCTCTAACTCTTTATGAAGCAAAAAATAAAGAGTTGTCCGATGAGATAGAGAAATTGAAGAAGAATTTCGAAGCAGAAAAATTTGTTGCTGTAACTACTGCCGAAGTTGAACTTTCAAAATATATGCAGACAGCTATTCAGGTAGGAAAAGAATACGCAACTATCCTTCTCCTTCGAGAACTCCATGCTGCCTATCCAAAAATCAACCTCACAAATTTTTGGAACGATATTCCCGAAGAAAAACGTCCAAGTGAAACATTTGACCCTGTTCATAGCTCATCATCTTCAGAGGACGAATCGTCCGAAGAAGAAGAATCTTCTGACTAACTACTCTTTTAGTTTAGTTTTTTGTCCTTGTCTAATCAGGATATCTCTTTTTGTATTGTAACAACTCGATCTGAATGACAAAGTGTTCTTCCTTTTTATGTTGTTGAATTTTATACTATTTGATGCTATATACCAAATAAATCCAAAATCTTAAATAAATAACAAGTATTGTCTTCTTCGAAAAGATATAAATGTGTTGTTAAGCTTGATTAGCTCATCAAAAATTCTCATTGAGTTTTAAAACATTCAGTTCAAAATTTCAAATGTAAAATGGTTGTAAAACATGATTATCTCTTCGAAAAGTGTTATAAACACTTCAGAATATACTTCCCTTAACTAATCTCAAAGCTGATCAATTTTTGATGATTTGTTAAGATAGTATCCAAATAAATGTAAAATACCATTTGGCCAAAAACAATCTTTATTGATAAAGTTGGATATGTACAAGTACATGATGCCTCATTAAAACCTTCTTGGGCCATAAAGGTAGGAAATAGTGCGCCATTAAAAACAAAACTTCCAAAGCATACACACATGTCTACTCCCAATAAAGCTTCAAATATTGAATATTCCATGGATGTTGTAACATCCTCCCCTCAAAATCACAAAGACGATAAGACCCAGGCTTAACGTTTTCAACAACCGTATAAGGCCCTTCCCAGTTCGGAGCCATTTTGCCGAGACTCTTTTCCTTTGTATGCAAAAAAAAAATTCACAATATTTTATCACCCTCTTTAAATTCTCTTCATTTCAGCTTCGAATCATATCTAATTCTCATAAGGGTTTTATAATGTATGGTATTCAAATAAGCTCGAACCCTTTTTTCTTCAATTAAATCCACATTTTCCCTTCGAATTTCATCATTAAATCTTTCAGATATTGAGAGATTCTAAAAGATGACATTGTAGATTCAATAAGGGTAACTGCATCCATACCATATGCCAAAGCAAAATGAGTCTCTTTTGTAGCCTCTCTTGGATTTGCTCGATAAGCCTAAAGCACCTCGTGCAAATAATTTGGCCATTGTCCGGCTGCCCCCGATAGATTCTTCTTCAAGCCATCTAAAATTGTTCTATTTGTTACTTCCACATGTCTATTAGCTTGAGGATGAAAATGCGTCAAAAAAAATTGCTGAATCCCTTTAGAAGTGCGGAATGTAGCCATATCCTTATTATTAAATTGATGGGCATTATCTTTTGTAATTTTCCGAGGAACCTCAAAACGACAACAGATATTATTCACAATAAATTTGATGACATCATTTGCTTTTATGCCTGATAGCGGTACTGCTTCACCCCACTTCGTAAAATAATCCACCGCGACAATTATCATTTGCCTTCCCCCAGAGGACATCGGCAAAGGTCCCACCAAATTAATTCCCCATCTATCAAATGACATTGCCTCAGATATAGACATAAGTGACACAGTTGGTCTGTGAATAGCATTAGCAAATCTTTGACAAGTATCACAACCTCGAACTAAATTCTTAGCATCGTTCATGATTGTAGGCCAATAAAACCCTGCAAGTAAAACTCTACGAGATAAAGCTTTAAACCCACAATGAGCTGACCCTTCTCCATCATGCAACTCTGATAATACTTATTGTGATTCTTGCTTGCCTAAACATCGCAGAAATGGTCTGCTTAATACCTTTTATATAAAATTTTATCCAGAACTATATATTTAAAGACTTTACCCTTTAACTTTTTAGCCAATCGAGAATCATCTTTGCAGTAATCCCTGGGTAAAAAAATTAAGAATATCCGATCGCCAATCGCATCGGCTTTCATTAGTGGTAAAAAAATCTTCTATAATTTCACATTGCCCAGGTTGAGCAACAATTGAAGGATTCTATTGTAGCAAAATCCAAGGATATTCTTCCTTGTAAGCAATATTTGCTAAAGAATCAGCCACCATGTAACTTCCTCGCCCGATATATTCCACAACGACATTGTCAAACAGAAGCATTAAATTCTGAAGCTCCCGAAGATATAAAATCAAAAGATCATTTCTTCCTTCGGAAAACCCAGATACTTGATTCACCAATAACCGAGAATCTGTTTCTAAACGTACTGAAGTCTCCCCACAAATATTTGCCAATCTCAAACCTGCCAAAGCAGCTTCGTACTCAACTTCATTTTTTGAAGCATGAAAACCGAATTAAATTGATTGGACCATTGTTTCCCCCGTCGGAGCTATCAATTGAACGCCTGCACTACACCCTGAAATACTAGACCCTCCATTTGTTTGAACAATCCACCTCGAATCATATTTGTAAAACTTTTGTGCTTTCTTCCTTATCTGATCTACTTGAGTGGAACTCAACAAAAACGTCAGCCAATGCTTGTGCCTTGATTGATGTTCGAGGTGTAAATAAAATATCATAGTCCCAACTCCACTGACCCTTTAGTCATCCTCCATGAAATATCAGGTCGTTACAATACATTTGTTAAAGGGAATGAAGTTCGGACTTCTATAGTATGAGCTTGAAAATATGGACGCATCTTCCTAATAGCAATCACCAATGCTAAAGCCAACTTCTCCAACTTCATATACCTTTTTTCCGCTGCCACTAGACTTTTACTAACGTAATATACCGGTTTCAGAATTCCTGAATCTTCACTAATCAGCACTGCGCTGAGTGCATAATCCAATTCGACGATATACAAGAATAATTTCTCCCCATTTCGAGGCTTCGTTAATATTTCTGGTGATGACAACAAATTTTTATACTTATGAACACTGCTTCGCATTCCGACGTCCATTCGAACCTGCTATGTCCTCGTAACACTTGAAAGAAAGATAATAATTTATCAGAATATCGTGAAATAAATCGATTAAGTGTTGTTAACCTTCCTGTCAATATTTGCACTTCTTTAACTGATCGAGGTGCATTCATCGTTATCAAAGCCTTTAATTGTTTTGGGTCGGCTTCTATTCCTTTTTCGCTAATAATAAAACCCAAGCACTTCCCCGATCGAACTCTGAAGGTACATTTTTTCGGATTTAGCTTTAACCTGATTGCTCTTAGATTCAAAAAAGCTTCTTCTAGATCATCAAGATGCACTTTGTCCCTTGAACTTTTCACTACAATATCTGATCTGTGTAGCAAAAACTTTGTTCATTAATCTCTGATAAGTGGCCCGAGCATTCTTTAATCCAAAGGGCATCACCCTATAACAGTAGAGGCCTCTATCAGTTATAAACATTATGCACTCTTGATCCTTCAATCCATCTGGATCTGATTATACCCTGCGAAAGCATCCATAAAAGTCAAAATTTTATTGTCTGAAGTGGAATCAATCAACTGGTCAATTCGAGGAACTGGAAACGGATCTTTGGGGCAAGCTCTATTTAAATCTGTAAAATCCACACATATCCTCCATTTTCCATTCTTATTTTTTACCACTACCGGCTTTGCAGTCCACAAAGGATATTGAGATTCCCTTATGTGTCCGACCTTAGACAACCGATCCACTTCTGCAACAATTGCTTCCGCTTTTTCCGATGAAAATGCTCTTCTTTTTTGATTCACTGGCTTAACCTTCAGATCTATGGCCAAGCTATGTCGGATTACTTCGATAGGTACTCCTGTTACATCTTCCGTCTTCCAAGCAAAGACAGCCAAATTTTGAGACAAAAAATTAAGCAGTTGTTGACGTAGATTAAGGGTCAATAAAATTCCAATCCGAAGCACTTTTCCTTCTGAAAAAGTAAACTCTTCTATTTATTCACTCACTGTTAAAGACCCCAGAGTTTCCCTCGGATCGTCAACCCTTTCTTCCAACTCCGAGATAACCCCTTCTAACTGTTATTCTCGTATCAAATCTCCACTGGTGGATCCTCGGACCCGAAGCGCAGTGGTATAACACTCTGGACACCTTTTGATCACCCTGAACCACTCCAATTATGTCTCCAACCACGTACTTAAAACATTGATGGACTGTTAATACCACCCCATACATTCTTGAAAGCCATGATCTTCCAAAAATAACATTATAACTTGTGGGACAGTCCACCACCACAAAAAGTACTTGAACCTTCTTCTTGAATGGCCATTTCCCCAAACTAACTTCTCCCTCGAATTCCCTAACAACACGAGCTGTTACACCCGTAAATCCAATAATTGTACGATTTGATTGAGTAATCTGAGGAGGGTTTGTCATCCTATCATAGGTGGACTTAAAAAGAACATTGGAAAACTGCCAGTGTCAATCAGCACACGTAAAATTTTGACGCCAACCACCTCAGCTCCATTTACCACAGCATCCTCATGTGGTCATACAGTCCCTCTCAAATCATCTTTATCAAACAAAATGAAGGGAGTGCCTTTCTTTCCATACAAATACGTTGACATCCTTCCTTCAATTTGAGTTGTCAAATTGACAAAATGCCTTTTCCTTGAGCTATTTGAATTTCCAGTCATTAAATCACCCCCAAAAAATGCTAACGATTCAAAAAACTTGCACAATTCCCGAACACGTCCCTTTTCTACAGAAACAACCTCAACAGGCTCCTCGACTGCCATCAGAAGCAACCTATTCGGATCCTTTTCAACATATTCATTAGAAGCATCGAATGACTCAACTTGTGAATCCATAATCATCAAATTCTCAACTAGCTACGCAGCCTTCGAAGTTTATGCACCATTATTCTTCGATGCACTTCCATGTGACTTCACATAAGTCAAAAGCTTCTCATTCTTAATCAAATATTGGATTTAGTTTTTCAAAGCAATACAATCATTTGTATCATGCCCAATTTCATCATGATACCTACAAGATTTATTATTCTTTTATTTCCTCGGTCTGCTGATAGGAGCTGGTTTCTTAAAATTCACATAAATCTTAGTTTTATCCCAAATAATAGAAACACTCTCTGTCAAATCAGCATAGTACTCTGGCCTCACCCATGTATTTGGCCTAGGCCTGTTGTAATTGTTGGATGAAGTGTGGTTCGAATATCCACCACTCCGAGGAGGCAAATTGCTCTTCTTTTGCCTCGATTGCTGATTATTCCCATTACCATTATTATTTCCATTTGAGGGCTGCCCCTGATTATTGGCCGCTTGTCCCGAATTCTTCAAAGTATCAACTGGTGCACCTCGGACTTTGCTAGACTCTTCAACCTTAATTTGATCCTCGACTTGAGCCATTAATGCTCTAAAAGTCAAAGCCATTCCCTTTGTTGTTTTATTAGCCAGATCCTCTGGTAACAAACACTGGCGAAAAGCGGCCATCGCCACATTTTATTCACAGTTAT
Organism: Limnanthes douglasii subsp. nivea; assembly: GCA_036936605.1. Classification (NCBI taxonomy): domain Eukaryota; kingdom Viridiplantae; phylum Streptophyta; class Magnoliopsida; order Brassicales; family Limnanthaceae; genus Limnanthes; species Limnanthes douglasii. The sequence goes on from JAUPFV010000001.1 coordinate 35,672,782, forward strand.
CCAAACTTGCTTTGGTTAACACAAACCTCTTATTATAGTCTTTCAATTTCTCCCCTGGTGCCTACTTGCACTGGATAATTGTATCATCATTAGCTCTCATCTCCTTGCTTCTAACAAACTGCCTTCGGAAAGCAGTATAAAAATCCATGAAATTTGAAATGGACCCCCTCGGAATCCTGTTGTGCCATTTGAGAGTTGTTCATTTAAAAGTTTGAGAAAAAGCACGACACACAAGCCGGTCATCGTCCTCGAAGTTCATTATGTAATTTTTGAACTGTTCGATGTGATCATCGGGATCTTGCATCCCATCGAACTTTTCAACCTTCAAAATATCAAAACGTTTCGGAAGCGTCATAGAGTGAATTTCATCTGTTAATGGAGAGTTCTTTCAATCAACGCCTTGAACAAATTGATCATCGGTCCCCATTGTAACATACAAATTCCTGTAGGTTTCAGCATATTGATTCGAAGGATTTCCTTCATGCTAAGTTGATCGAGGAGCATTCTTAGATTTTCTCTCCTTTTTATACCTCCTCTAATAATCTCTTTATGATTCTCCTTTCGAAGAACCTCTATGTCTTTAAAATCCTGAAGTTGAGCTTTCTACTCCCTTATCAGTGGAGGTTATCAATTTTTGCTTATCTTTCTTATCCTTTCGAGACGAATATCTCTCTTTATGAGACAAAAAACATTCTTTTTTATGCTCAGACTTAGCATGTCTGTCGTCGAAAGATCGATCTGACTGACTTTCCACATTGGTCTTTTCCAATTCTTGCCTAACCTCAGATCTGATTCTAGCAGTAAGTATTTATTGCTCCATTCGCTCATATTTTTCATTCAAAGCATTGATTTTATCAAGAAGTTGATTCATTCTTATCTCAACATCAGATCGAACTTGGACCACAAACGATCCATCAGTTCTATTCCCATCAGTCTCATTCTTTTACAAATCATCTCTCACCGTTTCTATCGCTAATTGAAGCGTAGGATTATTATTTTCAAGATTCATCTTATGAATTTTAGTCAAAGAATACTACTGAATAGTACCACTTTAGAACAAAATAAGCTACTTATTTTTCTTGCTCAGTCCTTAGTGGAGTCGCCAATTTGATAAGGTTTTGATCTGCTAAGGTAAATTACTAGAGAGAAATTCTAGAGAGAAAAAGTTTTTAAGAGTTTTAGAGAGAGAAAACATAAGTACAAATGAGTTTCAAGTAAAAAGTGTTCAACCCCTTTATTAGAACATTCTGGTCCTTTAAATAGAGGAGCCAAGACTTAGTCGAATAACTGAATCTGTTACAAAAATGGATTAATTGCTATTTAGTCCTTACAAATTATGCAAAGTCACAATAGCTTCCTAAAACTTACATCATTCACAAATTAAAGACAAAACTTACACTAATTACAATAAAGTCCCTGAATTTACATTGTTTACAAATTAATTCCTAAAAACCCATTTCCATATCACTAACGTGTTGGGTAAGCTGACCTTAGACGTTGTCCTCAGTAAATAATAATTTAGGATAAAGATTTAGTTCTTAGTCATGATTTTGGATGCATGTTTTTCATACAACGTCATATTAACAAGATTTTGGATGGATCACATGCATGTTATAGTCTATACAGTACATCAATACTTACAATACCCAATGAACAAAAATATGACAATAATTAGAATGAACCATAAAACTTTTAGGGAATATTATACAAATTCCATGTCTATTAAGAAATAGCAGTCGGTGGGGAACCCGGTCATTCAAAATGATAAAAATGACCCAAGATAGATGCCCACCGCATAAAACTCGGGGAAGAAGTAAATAATATTCAGATAGAAGAAAGTAAATTCTTCTAACTTGATCGTGAAATAACCACCAACCTCATGTATAAATTAATTAACTTTTATAACATAAAATCGATATGTTTGCTTTGACTACTCAAGATGTAACGAGAGTCCCCATCAAATTAACGTGTCATAAGTTATCAATCAACAACTACTTTCAGCCGATAAATCAAAATAAAAGTTCATATTCACACAAAAAATAGAGTCAATTATATAAGAAGTGGGTCACATCATAGAATCTCATTATTAAATGTGGACGACCAATCAAGTCTTAATAAATAAAAAGAATGACAAGTGGATGATGATCGCGTACTTCACACACTTAAACAAAACATGTCTAAAAGATCATTTCCCCATGCACCGAATTGACCGACTAGTGGATACAACTTTAGAAAATATAATTTTGTCCTTTTGTGGATACATACTAGGCATACAACTAGATTTCAATGCATGAAGATGATCGAAAGGATATAATCTTCTTAATTGAAAAAGAGACTTCACTACTACAAAGTAATGCATTTTGGGCTAAAGCATGTTCGGGCCACATATCAAAGATTCATGAGAAATATTTTTATAACTCAAGTAGGCTGCAGCATACATGCTTACATTGATGACATGCTATTTACAAGATATCAAGATGAAGATCACATTCCTGACCTAGCCGAGACCTTTACCAATCTTAATAAGTAAAACTAAATCCAAATCCAGAGAATTTTATATTTAGTGTAAGGTCTGACAACTTACTAGAGTATACGGTCAGTAAAAAGAGCATGAAAGTGTATCATACTCAACTAGAAAACCTAGCAGCATTTGTCCCTATCTGAAACAAAAAAATTACAGATACTAAGAGGAAGGTTGGTTGCGCAGAGTATGCTTTAAATGAAAGATGGAGATTTATATGGACTTTAACATGTACAAAAGTTTTCAACAATATAAAAGAATTTCTAACTTCTCGGAGGAAGGGGGGGGGGTTAACGATACCAAAACAATGAGAAGATTTATTCATGTACCTAGTAGTTTCGGGATTTGTTGTAAATGTTATACGTATAAGAGAAGAATAAAAAGAATAAAAAGTTATTTACTATGTAAAAAAATCATGGTCAATGTAGAAATAAGATACTTATGGTTAAATAATTTTTCTTGCAATTGGTGGTTGTAGCTAGAAAGATTAGGATTTATTTTTAAGATCCTACAATAATAGTGAGAATATATTTCTCTCTACGATGTGTATTATAAAAGGGTGATGTTTCTAGAAGGGTGACCCGATGGTCAGTTGAGTTAGAAGATTATAATATCAAATTTTAGTCAAGGAGTAAAAGTAAGTCTCAAGTCCTAATTGATTTTCTAACAGATTACCAATCAGAATAACCAACACAGTGAGAAGAACAATCCATGTATGAGTTTATCTAACGTCTCTAACATGGGACATCTTCACTTAATCCATGAAATTTTGTTTTTTTTTTGCTTCAAAAAAATAAAGTAAAGTTTGAGGCCAGAATATCAGGACTTCAGTTAACAAAAATTTACGGAGCAAATAATGTAAAACTCTTTATAGACTCTCAACTAATGGTACCGTATAACCTAGGAAAAACCAAAATAAAAAAGAAAATCTCATTCTATAGGTAAATAAACTCTGGAACCAACCAGCCTTGTTTAAACAAGTTATTTTTGAACAAGTCACAAAAGAAGAAAACACAACTATTGATAATCTAGCATCTTCAGCATGTGCTAGTTCAGCACCAGAGGTAATCCTAGAATAAAAACATCAATAGCTCTACCAAACTAATTCTTATCAACCATATTGACTTCAAGAGAGTGGGTGAGGAAGAATAAAAATATTAGAGAACCCTTATTAAGGAATATTTTTATGTAAGGAATACTTTCTGAAAACAAGATGGAGGCTAGGCGCATCAGAATGAAGTGATACATGCATGTCTTTATATTCAGTACCTTATATATGAATAGGCTCACTAAACCCATGCTCAGATGTCTCGGCTCTGATGAAGAATCTGCTATTGTAGATCAATTCCATGATGAAGAATGAACTGTCATTGTGGGTGCAATACATTACACTAAAAAAATATTCAGTGATATTAAGGTCTTGCAATAATGAATGATGCAAAGAAAAACGTGTTGAATTGTGACACTTGGCAACACTTTCCCGACTTCATATAAGTATCGGTTTCTTTTTTAGAAACCATATCAGACTTAGTTTTTTTTAATAGATATGACCTTGACAGTGTGGGCCAAAAGCTTCAGATGAAGGAAATTTTTTCTAGTAGTGGTGGACTACTTATCCAAGTGAGTAGAGGCCCAATTATTTTTTAACATTACAACCAATAATATTGTAAAATTTCTCAATCAAACATATGTTGCATTATGTGATACCAAAAGTCATCACAACATATGATTTAATCTAATTCCAACATGAACGATTCACTTGTTTTTTTTCCAACAAGAGTATAAAACAAGTGTTCTATTCTTATTTTCATCCACAAGCCAGTGTAAAGTGTTGGTTATCAACATGAACGATAGCAGGTGGAATAATAAATATGTTTCAAGAAGTAGCAGGAATTTTTCATGAATTACTACAACAATTTTTGTGGTCTTATATAACCACCCTAATAACATCAACATGTAAAACACCCTTTGCAACACCCTTTGCTTTGGTGTATGGGATGTAAGCAGTCTTACCAACCAAAAAATTTATGCCTTCTTACAAGATATCAACTTATTAAGAATGAAGTAACTGAGAAGCACGAGGGTCGCACTTTAAATTATTTAAAAAAATAAAATAAAAGCTCATCTATAGTATGAACACTAAAAAACCTGGATGAGGAATAAATATATCTTCAAAGTTCGTTTTCAAAGCTTCGAGCCAGGAGATAAATTCCTTAAAAGAGTCTTTGTACATAAAAAAAATAAGAGTTTCGACAAGCGAACCCCAAATTAGGAAGAACCATATACGATAGAAGAAAATATTAAGTAGAGAATGTACAAACTCTTTATTAATCAAGGAAATTAACTCTAGCACCTATGGAACATAAAACATATGAATATCTATCACTCCTAATAAGCTTCAAGTACTGTTCTTATTATGTATAAATGTTTTTATAAACCCTTATGTGAGATGTATTATTTCCTACCTTAGTGGCGCGAGAATATTCTAAAGAGGCATCCAACATTAAGAAGGTACGTCTGAGATAATTCCAAAATTAATCTTCAGCACTTTAGTGATTCTGAAACATTGTTTGTAGTAGAATTGTTAACCAACAATACAAATTCAGTATTGGTTATAAACCTAACCTAAAGGCCCCAAATCATTTTAAGACCCACGTTTCAAGTATTTATCGCTGATGGTGTCGCGACCCATTCGTAATTTTTATAATTCAAGTAATGGGTCTGTCGAAACTAGTATCATATATTGAGGTGTCATATGTCAGGGATTTGTGTAGCGAGTCTGTTAACTGAGTGCCATACTGTGATGCAATCTTCAATCTTTTTAAGTAATAGAGTATATACACATGCTCGTATATTTATAACCCTCTTAACCATCTATTGTTTCTTTACAAATGATAAATGTAATTTTGCATACTCTCCTCTCATGTTGATCTTACTTATAGTTATTATGTAGTTTGTATTCGGGCACAGTAAAAGTGGACAAATTAAAAATATATTCTCGGCTCAACCCGTATATGGGTCATAATTTTCATACCTGTACCGAGTCCATTATAAATTGGACCGAACAAAGTCCGACCAGGTGAGATCGGATCAGACCAGTTTGGACTAACTCACACCAACATTGTCAACCCTACTATTATCCACTTAGTAATCTTATTTTTATATATTATGAGAAGAGTCATTTAATGCCCACATACCTTTTTATACATTATCATCATCAAACATTTGTACATTTGAAAAAAAAATCCTTATCTTTTAAACCATAATTCAGAAGAAGAAAAAAAAAATCTAAAACTACCATTTTTTTAAAAGATGAACAAAATAGATCAATGGATTATATTTTTTTTTATTTTCTTACGAGAGATGAGGGACGAACAAACGAGAGACAAGAGATGCACAAACGAAAAACCAAGAGTTGCAGGATGGAAACAAATAGTTGTGGGACGAGAGACCGAAATACGCAAAGATGCAGAGACAAAATATCGAGAGTTGAGAGATGAGAGACTGGTAGTTGCAAGACGAGAGACCGATAGTTACAAAATGAGGGACCGAGAGACGAAAGACACAAACATAAAACTAATAGTTGTGAAATGAGAGACCGAACAACAAAAAATAGATCTACGAAAAAAAAATGAATAAAAAACCAATAATTGCGTGAAAGATACAATCACACAAAAAACCAAAAATAAAAATCACGAAACAATATAAACTATATCTTATATCTTTTGATGATAGACATGGGATTAAAAAACTTAACCAATCATAATTTCAAACTTTTTTTTTCTGAATTAGTATACTCTTAAAAGTATAAGTTAAAAGAGATATATAGATATTTGTTTGAAAATTCTATATAGATTTTATATACCTACATAGTTTTTTTAGTATTGAAAAGTAAATAAATTTTTTGACCGGAACCTGCATAATAATTCTATTAAAAGTAAATAAACAATAATAATAAAAAAAAGACTCTCTATTAAAAATAAATAAATAATAATAATGATAATATAACGTAAACAATATTATATCCTTCTTTCTTATCTTGTGAGGGGTTTGGTTACTGGCACCTTTTCTAATGTATTTGCGGGTGACCACGTGACGTGATCCATCTACGCGATTGTTTCTCTTACTAAATTCTTATAAATAATATTAACAATTCCATCAAACGTTCTCTCATCACACACATTTAACTAAGCATTTCTAATTCTAAGTGTTAGTTACTACTACTACTCACCTACCTTACTAATTCGTACGCTAAAGTTGAGAAAACTGGTCAGTGCTGAGGAAGGAAGAAAAATGACGAGTGTTGAAGAAGTTCGCAAGGCGCAACGTGCCCATGGCCCTGCTACCGTTATGGCGATTGGAACGGCTAAGCCTCCCAATTGCATCGATCAAAGTTCGTACCCGGATTATTATTTCCGAGTCACACTACTAGCGAACATATGACTGAATTTAAAAGGAAATTCCAGCGGATGCGTAAGTTCTATTCAATTGGTTCCAGTAGAAATTAAGCGGATGCGCAAATTTCACGTGACAAAACGATGATCAAGAAACGACACATGCATTTGCCAGAAGAAATGCTAAAGGAGCCACCTAGCGGCACCATTATTGAATGTTAGGCACGACATGCTGGTTGTTGAGATACTAAAACTTGGCAAGGAAGGAGCCACCAAGGCTGATAAGGGGATAAGGCTAACCCAAATCCAAGATCTCCCATTTAGTCTTTTGCACCACTGATGGTGTGGGGGTATGCCTAGTTGTGATCACAAACTCACAAAGCTATTACCTTTACGTCCGCCGGTCGAACATCTCGTGATGTACCAAGAAGGTTGCTATGCTGATGGCACTGTCTTAAGTCTCGCTAAAGACTTAGCTGAGAACAACAAAGGCGCACGTGTTCTGGTCGTGGCCTCAATGAGCTCATCTTGATAGGCTTGTGGGCTAAAGTTTGTTTGGTGATGGTGCTGCCACAGTTATAGTAGGGGCATATCCACTTCCTGTGGAAAAACCCTTGTTTGAGCTGATATCCGCATGCCAAACTATTTTACCCGATGGCGATTTGGTTGACACGTTTAAACCCTTCAGCATTTCTCGGACTGGAATTCACTGTTCTGGATCATACACCCTGGTGGCCCAACAATTTTGGATGAACTAGAAATTTGCGGGCGACAAGGCATGTATGTGTCCTGAATATGGTAATATATGGTAATATGTCAAGCGTTTGTGTAACTTTTCATTTTAGATGAAACCAGAACTAAACCGGCCAGACAAAAATGGAATTGGAACAATCGGTTTCGAACAATAATTCGTTTCTGAACTATCGAATTTAGTGACAGATAATACATGGATTTTTAAAAGTTCGTTGGTAGTCCGTGAACTATCCAGTTTGGATGAAGTTAATCTTCGACTATTCATTTTCAATAAATGAAGTCATTTGAATTTGAATTTCAATAAACTTTCTTTTAATAAACATGCGCACAAGACTAATTTTATCCAAAATAGATAGTCCAGTACTACCAACAGAATTTAAAAAATCTAAAAAGTATATCTCACCGAAATAGATAGTCCACGAACTACTCTTAAAATTCATAAACTATTTGTCACTAAATTAAATAGTCCATGAACGATTTACTATTAATGATTTTAAATCCGAACGAGAAAGAACTCATGTGATGAAGCATATTGTTTGAGTTTTGACTTCACCCTTAGACTGTTGTTCTTCACCTTAAGCTACTTTTAGTCCAATTTCCAGCATTTGGTTGTCATATAAATATCATATGTATGTTGTTATGTCTTTTATTGTCTATATTTGGTGGTAAAATATCATATGTATGTTGTTATGTCTTTTATTGTCTATATTTGATGTTTTTACCTCTTTGATAAATGATAGTAAATGATAAAGCTAGTAAGTTTTGTTTAACTTATTATAAAGACCATAACTTAAAACTTAAAACCCTTTGGAAGCTTGAGCAGCCAGTAGGCTTAAAGCTAAAAATACCACAAATTTTGGCCGTTTCCGACTAATTAAATTACAAAGTTAATTAATTAATTAATTAAACAGAGAATAAGACGTTTTAAAGTTTCTAAATTAAATCTCTCACCTTTATTATTCCTTTCCAATTCCAAATTTTGAATCAACAACACTACAGGAAGCAAGAAAGCACCTTCCTTAATCTCTAATCTCTCCACATGCTTAACTGGTAAGCTCTTTCCTTCCTTTAATTTTGTGTCTTTTGTTTAAACTCATGTGTAATCATATAAAAAAAATTGAATTTTTGTCACTTTCTTTCAGTTTCGCTCGATTTGTGATAGTACTTTTAACTTCTTAAAGTCTCGCCTTTTTTCTCCCCTTGTGTGTTGGTGTTATCCCTTTTCAATATAAGCAAACCTCAGCCCCCACAGACTTCTTTCTCGGTTCCACTTCTACTTCTACTTCTTTTTTCACCGGATTCCTTTACTGGGTTCTCTTCTGTCTCTCTCTCTCTGTCTGTCTCTATTACTTTATAATTTGTTGTTTCACGAACCCACATGCATGTTCTTAGGTTTGTCTGGTCTGGATTGGATCACAAGGATACCTTGTTCCTTTCTTTCTTTCTCTCTCTTTCTCTACTTTAGAGAGAGAAAGTTAGGTTCTTTTTTGGTTTGGTTACTTGGATACCAAAGGTGAACTCCAAGGTGAGAACTTTTTCTTTTTTGCTGCCTTCTTGGATCTTTGCTTTGTGCTTACACTTTTAAGATTCTTTGCTCTCTGTGGGTAAATATGTTTGATTCAATAAAGATATTTATGTTGTGGAGACTATTACAATTTGGGTTGGGATACTACTAAATTTGGGTGGAACTAGTTTCTTGTTTCTTCTGTATTAGGTATCTAGAGATTGAATTTTAGGTATAAAAGATTATTCAATAGGGTTTTTTTGAATTTCTCTCCAGTGAAATAAAGGGATTTCTTTTAAGAAATGGCTGGTGGTATTGATGTTTCCAAATATGCACACAGTCCTGTGCACAAAGCTATTGCTACTAAAGATTACGCGGCATTGAAACGGATTCTGGCTGGTCTACCGCGGCTTAATAACCCATCTGACATCCACACCGTAGCCGCTTCATTAGCTGAGGAGGAAAAGGGGGAAGCTATTGCAGCAGTGATTGATAGGCGTGATGTTCTTAACCGAGACACCCCTCTTCATTTGGCTGTAAAACTCAGCGATGAAACCGCGGCTGAAATGCTTATGGCTGCGGGTGCCGATTGGAGTTTGCAAAATGAGATGGGGTGGAGTGCTCTTCAGGAAGCTATCTGTAGTAGAGAAGAAAGAATAGCGATGGTAATAGTTCGGCACTACCAGCCGTTAGCGTGGGGAAAATGGTGTCGAAGATTGCCTCGATTGGTGGCAACTATGAAAGGGATGAGGGATTTCTATATGGAAATTACATTTCACTTCGAAAGTTCTGTTATTCCTTTTATTTCGAGGATTGCCCCCTCTGACACATACAAGATTTGGAAAAGGGGTTCAAATTTGCGGGCAGACATGACTTTAGCTGGATTTGATGGATTTCGGATTCAAAGATTGGATCAAAGTATAATCTTTCTTGGTGATGGTTCCGAAGATGGAAAAATCCCTCCTGGGTCACTTTGCATGATCTCCCATAAAGAGAGAGAAATCATGAATGCTTTAGATGGTGCGGGTTCTCAAGCAACCGATGAAGAGGTTCGACAAGAAGTAATTGCAATGTCTCAGACTAATATATTCAGACCCGGGATAGATGTGACTGAAGCTGTTCTTTTGCCCCAAACAAATTGGAGGCGACAGGAGAAAACGGAAATGGTAGGTCAATGGAAGGGTAAGGTGTATGATATGCATAATGTTGTTGTTAGCATTAAATCTAGACGAGTACCTGGAGCTATGACCGACGATGAGTTCTTCTCATCTTGTAATGATAACGATGCTGAGAGCAGCGAGGATCTCAATGACATCTTGACAGAAGATGAAAAAAGACAACTCGAACTTGCACTTAAACTAGACTCGTCTGATATAAATAACGAGAACAATGATAGTCTTATCGAACATCGTCACAGTTGTTTCGACCATAGGGATATTCCTATAGAGGGTTTTGAACCGAAACAGGAAAAGAAAGGATGGTTTGGTGGATGGAGGAAAAGAGAAACTAAGCAGGAAATGCGTCCGACAAGGATAGAACCGCCAAGAAGTTCGCTTTGTGTTGATGAGAAGGTTAGTGACCTTCTTGGGGATGCTCCGTCTGGAAGTCAGACAAAGCCCGGGAGACATTCTGTTGAGGTTGTCCTAAGGGATGATCTAAGGAGAGGGAGAGACCCCAAATCAGCTGTAATGATGGGCTCTGAGTCTGGAAGTCGAAGAAAGGAGGCGACTGGTCGTGAGAACGAGTATAAGAAAGGACTGAGACCTGTTCTCTGGCTTTCTCCAAATTTTCCGTTGAAAATCGAAGAATTGTTACCTTTGCTCGACATTCTTGCGAATAAAGTTAAGGCGATTCGGCGGGTGAGGGAGTTGCTGACTACAAAACTCCCTGCTGGAACTTTTCCTGTCAAGGTATGTTTTGTTGCTTATCCCTGTCTAACATTCGTATATTACCTTCCTCTATTAGCTCCATTATCAATGATCATATGTGCTGCAAGAATTAGCGATTGCCAAAAGCTGATGGTTAAGTGATCAAAGTTTCAAGTTTTCTTTTTGTCTTTAGTCATTCTTGAGGTAGTTTAGTGTGTGAAGTTTCCTGTTTTGTACATTAGGGTATTGAATTTGGCATTATAAGTTACCTGGGTGTTGCTTGGTGCATGGCTTGGTAATAATAAAGTTATCTTGAAGATAAGTAAATAAATTTAAATTAGTTCTTATGAAAAGACAGAAGTTGTTTAGTGTAGCTTTTGAATTTAAAACTGATACATCATCGCAATGCTTTAAATCAGATATGTTCAAACTTATTTGTAGAAGTTTGATAGAGAACAGAATTAGCAGACGTTTTTAGGCTTTTTTCCGTTATAGCTGTTTGACCGTGTGGTTAGCTACTACTACTGCTGATTTTATTCAATAACACTCAGTACTATTGATTTTGAAACTAAGAGCTGTAGTGCTATCGTTCCTGCAAGCACAAATTTCCATAACCTAAACAAAACTCAAGTCTGAAGTGCTTTTACAAACTGTGTTCTTGTCCATAATTGCTTACAGGTTGCTATTCCGGTGATTCCTACAATCAAAGTACTGGTTACTTTTACAAAGTTTGAAGAGCTAGAGCCGGTGGATGAATTCTCAACACCACCGTCGAGTCCTACTGCGGCAGGTGGGACCACCCCATCACAAATGCCTTCCTCAAGCTCATCATCATCTTGGTTTCAATGGATAAAGTCCCCATATAACCATCCCAGCTCTTCTTCAACTGGTAAGATAGATGATATGGATGACCCGTTTGCGATTCCGTCGGATTATACTTGGATCACTGCAGAAGCAAAGAAAAAGAAGATGCAAGACAAGAACAAATCTAAAAAGCTCGGGAAAAATCAGGCTCAGTGAAAATGTTCACAGATACCGGATAGGAAAAGTGCGAACCAAGAAAATGGTTTACGTCGTAAATATGGGTTAGGCGATGAAGTTACAGCGTATCAATGTTCAAGTAGATGATGGTATTAGGTAAGGGAAAATTTGGTATAGATTCGGTGAAAGGTAAAAGGAATTGCTATTGTATCGAGTTTTATCCATTACTAAGAATTATTGCATTCTATCTTTATACAGAGAGAAAACTTGTGCTTTTTCTCTTGTTCACATACCATCTCATTTCAGAGATTAAAGCAGTTTCCTGTTCAATATTAGTTCTTTTTTTTGCTCTGAATTCAGTAGAATATGCCTTGTCAGAGTTTTAATCCTAGACACAACACTAATCTGACCTAAAAATTCAGGTTGACAAGTTTTCATTGATCAGAACTCATAATTTAACATTGAACAATATCGATAAAATCTGAAGAGGATCATACACTGACATTATACCAATAAAATGTGTACCTATATAACACAAATGAAAATTAAAATTGAATATAGATATGGAAAAATTCTTGTTACCAATCGCAAATAGAATGCACGTTGAATAATACGAGACCACAACAAGATAACCTAATTTTAACCATTGAATTCAAACAGTCATTACATCTTCAAGGAGATTCATAATATGTAGCAGTAAAATAGAGTATTCTACTAGGCATATAACCTCATCCTATACAAAACATCTCCATAGCTAGCAGAAACAGAAGGGTGCAACCTAAGGAGCTTCCAGCAGTATAGAAGGCCAGCCAACTTTATCAATAACATTGAGTCGGGAAAAGTAAATGGAGGTAGTAGAATCTATATTAAGTGCACTTGAAGCCATGGCAGATTGACAACCAGATGATAAGAATCAAGGCAACAAGGATACCAGCAACAATCAGCTTTATCTTCATGTTCTGAAACCACATCTTCCTCCTCATTTTAGTTCCCTGGGTCTTAAAATCTTGGGCCTGTGATGTAGTATTTTGTTTTTAGTTAAATCAGCACCATAAAGCAATAATCTCAACATTTTTAACGAAAGGTGTAGATACTCCGAAAGTAGAGATGAGTTTCGGGAAACAAACAATATTGAGGAAAACCCTTATCTAATCTGCAAAAGTCTCACCTTATATACAGTCTACAACCAGTCACTTTTTTACTTTTTTAACAAGTTTTCAAACAAGAAATGGGTTTTTGTTTCCATAACTAAATTTATATTTTAGTTTTGGGATCGACTAACCTGTGAGCGAAGGTTCTCAGTTTTGTCCACCAGCAGCTCAATCTTCTCACCACGGTCAAGAACCTGCATATGACTCATATTTTTTATTTATTATAATTTAATTCAGTCAGGGATATAACAAAGTTCAAGGAATCCTCGAAACTTCTGTGACGACTAAACTATGATTGAATATAAACAAGTTGATAACAGCAGAAAGTGAAAAGCTCCGGCTCCTTACCTTCTCAATATTTTCCATCATAACACCCTTAACTTCAGTCACCTGTGCCTTCACTTTGGAAAGTTTGTTGATCTCTTCAGGATGGTCCACACAATACTGCATGTGCTCCTTCAGTTTGGATCTATAATTTGGGGAAAAGAGTGAAGCACTTGATAAGAATGAACGTAAATCCATATATCAAATAAGGAGCTGACAGAAGTACCCAAATTCTTTGTTCAAGCCATTGGCTTGCGCAGTTGCTGCTTTTCCCCCACCATATCTTTTGTTGAAATCCTCCTTAACGCGTTCTAAGAAGGCAATCGGTGTTGTTCTTCCAGCAGATTCAGCAGCAACAACGCAGTACGCTGCATAACCCACGTAAAATTAGTACGAGAGGCACAAGTTGAGGTCTTCAGAGCATCAAGAAAGTCAAGAAGTGTAAGACAAGTTAACAGATAAGAAGTTACAAGCAGCACATCGATTTATTACAACAGTAGTGGTTCTCTTATAGCAATTCTACAGCATTTGGACCATAATCTCTCAATAAGGTCAAAGCTTCAAATGGAGAATAACTCAATCTTGTATAGAACTTAATAGCAATGCAATCATAATCATTTATAAAAAAAAAGAAATTGATAAAGACAAGGGAAATATCATTATGTAATCAGAATTCAACTTCCATTTCAGTGTTTACATGTTCAAGCCTTGCATATCAAAGATACATAAGCCGTAGAGATACGTAAATCGACTTGTATCACCATGGTAAAAGAACAATACTTATTGACATGACAGTGAGATTACATAGGTGGTGTATATTCTTTATTTTCTCAGTTTCAGTAAGTGAACATACTCAGTACACCGATTTCAAACCAATCATGGATCTCAAAGTAGCTACAATCAATGTCTCTTTCAAAAAACATCAGAAAAACAGATCCCTGTCCAAAAAGGAAACGTATCTTCCATATAAATCATAGTAAGCATCACACAGATCATACTATTTTGTTCCTCACCAACCAAACAAATAAGGAAATTATCCTCTCAAAATTTCTATGAAGCACAGCCAAATCTAGTTCTTAATGCGAAAATAACATTTGATACATACAGTACCCAACACCAATACCAATACCCATACCAATACCAATACCGAGTATACAAACAAACAACAAAGCTTCGAATTCAGAAACAATCACCAAAGATCAACCCTCTCAATTACTAACGTCAACAACACAATCAAACTCGCTAAAGACGTCGATTCAACAACACACACAGTCAATAAATCAAGCAAAACACAACCAAAAAAAGTAATAACGAAACCAAGAATCAGATCCAATACATACAATCCAGCGATAAATCATCTTCACATAAATAAACGATACGACGAATTTAAAAACACCGACAAGTGTAAATCTGAAGATGCACTTACTGAATCCATTTTCAACGAGGTAATTGAAAGTATGGCCGTCGCAGTTATACGTGAACTTGTTGTTCGAAGCTGGGAGTTTTTGAAGGCACTGAGCGGCGATACTTGTGAAATTACCCGTGAATTCTGTGTATTCAGCGAGAATCACAGTTCCTCGAGCGACGAAACTGTAGATCAAAGATTGCTGTCCCATTTGTGCGATGTGAAGCCGAACCCTAAATCGATCTAGCTAAGCGATCAAGAAAGGTGGAAATTGGGGAAAGGGAAAGAAACAGACGAGGGAGAAGAGGGAGGTGAGAGATAAATATAGAAGAAAAAGCAGATTCAGATTACGAGCTGGAAAGAAAAGACCTTTATTATGTAACTAAGTAATCCAAGATATATATAATATATATAATATATATATATAAAATATATGTGTATATATATATACGTATATATACTATTTATATTTATATAGAGCACTATAAAAGTTAAATTTGGAAGGGTGCTGATGTTTTAAATTACAATAAATAATAATAAAGACAAAGCATAAATAATAATAAAGACAAAGCTGTGTTCCACTATAGTTATCCAAAATAAATTATCAACCGTTAATTTATTATTTTAGATAATCTAAACTATAGTTTTTATTTATCATCTATTATTCTGGTGTACCAAGTCCAAACTAAATTGACACTCTTCTAATCAGGATTAAATCTCATAGTTTGATCAGGCTCTTAATATAAACACTAGTTGTGAATGATTGAATTTATTTTAACACCAAAAGATAAATCCCTCCGGTGTAATTTATCGCCAAATTAAAAAAAAAAAAAATTAATCCCAATACACACCAAAAAAAAATCCGAAGGGTTTCAATCTAATATCAGTAAGTATTTATGGTTATTTTATATCAATATTTTACATTTTTTTAAATAGTAGAATTAAATTTATATATTATTTTTTAAAATAAAATATTTAAATTATAAATCAGAAAATAACGTCAAAATACATATTCATAAAGTATATTCTTATCAAATACTCAAATATCATTTATGTTTATAGACTGTGATGTCAATTAAATAACTTTCATTCAATACCCAATTCTTTAACAATATTCCAAATATTCATGTTTTATCATTTAATCGCGTAACTACTTTTAAATACTTTGGGTGACTTTTCTATACTTGATAACGAGAGAATTATGATGGATAAAACATCAACAAAATTTAGAAATTTTTCTTTTTGTTATCCGATGATCCTATTGGTTATGCGGGTTTGACCAAACCAACCCCCATAATATGTGATCAATTATCTGCAAATATGCACTTAAAAATCAAGAAAATTAACCCCTTGATAGTCAACTAGGAATCCAACTCGAGTTTTATTGGACTTTCATACCAAACCAGCAGGCTAAAACCGTGGTTAGTCGCCTTCGTTTGCAACTTATCTGACTTTAGGTTCCTATGTTCATTTTTGCAATAAGCTTATCCTCAATATTTTTAAAAATGCTACAAACTAGTCATTATGACATCATCAAACTAGTCACTATGACATCATCACTTCTTTTAACCCAATTATTTGATCCATTATCCAACCCGACTCACTTAATAATCCAACCCACATCAATTAAATAACTTGATCCGTCGACCTAACAATCTAGCCCATTTTAAATTAGAAAACCCAAATCAATTTTAATAAATTATAACATCACGTTACTAGCTTCTGTTTTTATTTTATATATATATATATATATATATATATATATATATATATATATATATATATATATATATATATATATATATATATATATTTACTTCTATGCGATGTGCAAATGTTTACTCCAAATTACTACAAAAAATATCAAATATATTCTCTTATTTGACCCTTTCTTTTTACTTGGTGTATTTAAGTAGACTCCGTTGAACTTATAAAAAACCAAAAGATACTTGGAACGAAACTTATAAGAAATTAAGATATGATTTGATAAAAAAGGATTATTTTGTTAGGGAAAGCTCTAATTCTTATACGTGTCTTACTTGATTCTATAAGTTCTTCTCTATATACTAAAGTCTGCTGTTTATCTTCATATCTATTTTATATTATATATTTTTTTTCGTAATGCCAAATGTTGAATGCATGATAGATTTTAATATAAAGATATGAATTTGAAAGAGATCTATTATATCAATTAATAAACAAATATCTCTACGAATAGAACTTATACACCAGCTTAAAGTGATCGTGAGAGAATTCTAAAAGCCTAAACTTAAAAAGATAAATATGGTTTCATGCGAGTAGACTTATTGCTGAACTTGCCTCAGTAGAAGAGAAAGGGATAATAATTAAGAGAATTGCTAAAAAAACGGCCAAAACTACTCCGCGAAGTCGTTTAAATTTTTTTTTCAGAACTACTCCGTGAAGTTATTTTGTTTCACGATTTTGCCCTTCCGAAATCGTATAAATAATCAATTTTACTCCGCGAAGTTATCATAATTTTGAAAAAAAACCTCAAACTCAAACTCTCCTCTACCTTCTCTCTAAAAAAAATTATACCTAAACTAAATTAAATAAATAAAACCTAAACTAAAACTAAATATAATAACCTATACTAAATTTATAACCTATACTAAATTACACTTAATTTATAACTATACACTAACTATACTAAGTCTAAGTCTGAAACACAAAACCGTAACCTTAAACCCACTACCCCATAAACTTCATACTTTCGGCGACACTACCTTACCATAAACTGCCGCACAAAACCCACTGCCCCACAAACCGTCACCTTAAACCACCCACCCACCGGCACGTACCCATCCACCCACCGGCACATCTACTACGACCACCACACGAGCACCGCACAACCTAAATACACCGCAATCGTCGCCGGAGACTCTGTTCGGAGTAAGAGGAAGCGCAACCGAAATCGAACATATACTGTAAGTCGATTATGTTATTGTTTGATAGGCTAGTTAGGTTTAGATAGGTGTAGTTAGGATAGATCTGTAGAAAAAAAATTAGATTTTGGGATGTTTTTCGGCCTAGGCAGAAGCTTTAAGCTCCTGCCATGGCGAGGGTGTTCTTCGCCACGCACGGGCGAAGAACACCTTCCCTACGCCATCCAATGGCGTAGGGTTGGACCCCCACGTCATATGGATGGCGTGGGGTTCAGCATGTACGCCTTTAGTTGGCGTACATGCTGCACCCCACGCCATCCATGTGACGTAGGGGTCCAACCCTACGCCACACGAGATGGCGAAGGCAACATGTCTCACGCCACCACCGTGGCGTGGGCATGTAGACGTACGCCTTCAGTATGGCGTACGTCTACATGCCCACGCCACGGTGGTGGCGTGAGACATCTCCGGTCACCGGAATGGGCCAGGACCGGATTATTTTTGTTTTTCGGTTCGTTATAACCTGCCTTATGCTATTTCTTTTCTAAAACGGGTACCACCTTTACAATATGTGTTTTCGAGGAAACCTGATAGTAATTTTTTTTCCCAGGTGATGGATCACGGCGACGATGCACAGTACACATTGTCTGGTGATGGCACGCGGACGAGGAGAGTTAAAAAGCGGAGTAGGGTACGTGGCCAGCCAGTTCCACCTGTGCAGATGAATGAGCTCCCCATACTCTCCGGACCGCATGCGTCCGGATCGAGTTCAGCTTCCGCTTCCGCTTCCCGCGGACGACGCCATCCCCCACCGGGTACAGGGGAGCGTAGAGCTCCTCCTCCGGCCAGATTGCCGCCGCTGTTCGGCGAGGATTTCACCTCCCACGCTGCATACCACATTTGGATGGGAGAGGTAAGTATCGAAATTAAAAAATTTTACATTTTTTGAAGCTATTTTGTTTTGTCCTATGATAATGGGAACAAATTTTTTTAGGAGCGAGAGATGCGGCTGTATGCCCATTATCCTAGTCATCGAGCATGGAGTTTGGCTGCGCAGACTAGGGTACGCGCTGTAGTCGACGCCACCCCGTTCGGTCGTCTGATCGAGCCGTTCTACGAGATGCAGACACACTCCAACATGACGGAGGTTTTCCTAGAGAGGTGGCATGCGAAGACCAATAGCTTCCATTTCGCTTTCGGTGAGATGACGATTACTCTGGACGACGTTCACACTATTTTGGGACTCCCAGTTGATGGTGAGCTTGCTGTGTTTCCCTATATTTCCGACAAGAGTCTGGCCATGCACGAGTGCGCTGAATTGCTTATGGTGGATGATCTTTCCTTCGTGACGGAGGTTGAGAAGTGCAAGGGCGTTGGTTTGGGATTTAAATGGCTCCGGAGTAGGTTTAGTGGGCCAGAGTTCTGCGATGACAGCCCTGGTCTGAGTGATCCGATGGTGGATGCTGCAGCTCGCGCCTATATATTGCATATGTTCGGCACGGTCATATTCCCCGACAAGAGCAACATGTACTCCAACTACAAGTATTTGTTTCCGTTGCGCGATTTGACTCCGGAGGGTGTTGGCAGGTACTCATGGGGTAGTGCTGTTCTCGCTTACACATACCACCATCTGGGTGAGGCCTCCCTGCACGACACGAGGACTATGGCCGGATGTATCGGTATGGTAGACACGTGGATACGGGATCATTTTTCCATGCTCCGGCCCGTTACTCGACGCACCTACACTGAGCGCGACCCCACTATAGGTAGATGGGATACAGCTGCAGCAGTATCTGACTCACGGACGAAGCTGAACCTTCGTATCTCCGTCAACAACCTCGGAGAGACCGATGTAAGTGTTTTTGTTTAGTGATCGCAAAATTGATTTATTATTGTGTTGATGATCATATCCATTTTTCCATGCAGGTTTTGTTTGAGCCTTATCGTGCTATACGCGATCATTTCCCGTTTCAAGAGCTATCTTGGTTTCGGGATGTCATATGCGGTGTGGAGCACTCTCAGGCATACTATCCCGAGCGAGTTCAGCGGCAGTTTGGCCGTGTCCAGGGTCCTATCGCGCATCCCCTGCTAGCCATGCAGTCGAAATCAAGGAGAAAGCCTAAGACGATGGCGTATGCATTCGATCCGGATGATTGGGACCAGCGGCAGATTAACACTTTGCATCGTGGTTTTCGAGGAGGGATGGTGACAGACGAGATGGAGTCTTTCTGTGAGCCTGAGTACCTACTACTTCACCAGAGTATTAGCTGGTTCGATCTCGTCAACACCGCTATCTACTCGCTCGCTGACTACGTCCACGAGGATCGAGAGGGAGCTATCATCCGACATTTGCGCGCTGGTATGCGGAGGATCTCGTTGTTTCCTGGAGTGAGCGAGTTTGATCATGATTTCGATCGTCTGGCTGGGGCTTATGACGATGTTTTGTCCACAGCCAGGAGGCTCGCATAGACATTACGATGTTTTTTGTGTTTGTATGATACTTTTATTCTGTTGTCGCTTACTTGGTTTGTTTCTTGTTTTTTTGAGACTTCGTATGATACTTTGGTTTTGGATTGTGTAATAGTTTCGGTTTGTATGATGCAGATTGTGTAATAGTTTCTTTATTATAAGTCATTTTCATATCTCTAAAATACATATAAAATAAGGCTATGGATTAATCAAAACAGTTAAGTGATTAATCAAAACAGTTTATCAATTGAGAATTAATCAAAACTTTATCAAGCCTTCTCTAGTTCCCAGTAACTTCCATGTTATCCAAATTTCTAGCGCCTCAAAACATACATAATGATGGTTTCCCGCCTCATTAAGTTTTTAGCGGGAACAAAAACACCATTTCCCGCTAATTTTTTGAGAAATGAACCAACAGAGCACGAGTATATAAATACTAGAATCTGGCTATGAACCCAAACAATTAAATTATAACGATGGGTGATTCAGGCTGGAACGTGTACGAAGATGCAAGCCTCCTAAGCACATTTCATTTCGTCAAAGGTACGATGCAAGAGGATAATCCTGGTTTCATCGATGCGGTTTTGTGCAGGATGTTCTTCAACCACGGTAGGGAGGCATCATGTCCAGGATGCTTAATGCCCCGACCACGCGGACGCCAAGAAGTGTTCGAGAGGTTGGCTTATCTTAAGCCAAGGACTGTACAGATTGAGTCATTGGATTACGAGACCCGTTTACATGTCGAAGACGTTTTCAACATGGGATCCCAAGGTCCAGTTACGCCGGAGATGGTGTCACATGCGACGCAGCAAAGGGAGCAAGAAATGGCCGACGCAATTGCAAGCGCCGTTGAAACGTGTTCAACCCCCGAAGGAAGTGCTTATGATTCAGATGATTATAAGTTCGGGAGCGGAATGAAATATCCGACTCCATAAATCTAAGTGTGAAATGTTAACAGAGGGTTAGCCCACATGTCATTTGTCTTCAGTTATTTGCTTATGTATTTCTTATTATGCAATGCTTCGGGTTAAATTGTAATGTTTTTATGCAATCGACATATTTTGCAGTGTTAGTGCTACTGTTTTCAAGATGAACACCCAAACATAAAACATCGAATGTTTACATTCATTCAATCACAAATTCAAATAACAACAACTAAGGAAATAAAAACGTCAAACAAATACTGGAATGAAACATCACAAGTTCATACAACAACAACTAACAAGTTGAAATAGTAGTACTATCTAAAATAACACACATTCCCGGAAATAGTGAAATGATCAGTCGAAATCGTATCCCAAATTGTCATCCGAATCATCCCTCCTATTACGTGCCGCAATCCTATCCTCCAGAAACGCCACCATATCCCTACTTATGTAGTCTACTACCGTCATGTTCCAGACCAAAGGTGCTTCTATCTTAATCCTGGCTGGTTGAAAAAGCAGGGCAGTGAGCGGTTGGATGAAGTTGTACCTTGATTTGATTTCGTCACGACTTCGCACTTGAACGTCTCCTGCTCCTAAATGCCCATAGTTGAAATACATCTGACATAGGAGGCGGTCGAAGAAAGCATCGCTACTATCTTCCCCCATTTGTCGGCGGACAACCTTGACCGCCTTGAGCATATGGTAGTCTTCATCAGGTGTAAACTCCATGTGTTCAAGTGTTTGTGTTCAAGTGTGTGTGTTTTATTTCTTAAGTGTCCCTTTGCTTCTATTACGAATATTGTATCATGTGGCATGTTTATATAGTATAGTCATTTATTGGCGGGAGTTTTTAGGATGTAGACTCCATGGCGGGAGTTTTTGGCTGGAGTCCTTGGCGAGAACATTTGTCTTGGCGGGGGTTACTTTTTGGCGGGTTTTTTTAGGCGGGACTTTTTGTGTTGGCGGGAGTTTTTGTGTTGGCGGGTCCCGGCTGATATCAATAATCTATGCAACTTCACAGAGTAATTCATGCGTTCGTCTGTATCCGTATCTATAAATACGCGAGCTGTCCACGCATAGAAGAGTAAAGTAGTTGAAAAACTTAACAAAAAATGTGTCCATGGAATGTATTTTAATTTATTTAAATAATTATAAAATTGTTATTCATTAAAATAAATTTCAAAAACCTTAAATTTTATTTATTCAATTTATTTACATATTATACAAAATTTGTATTCATTAAAAAACCTTCAAAAATCTTAAAAAAAATCATTTATTTTTTACGCAACTTCACAAAACAATTTTGACTATTCTGTCCCCAATTCCCAAAGTAAAATGGTTTTTTTTTTAAAAATGGTTGAAAAAAACAAAATTAAATTGTAATCAAAGGGTACCCTGTTGCCGCCACAGCACGGCGTAGGGATACCCGTTTTCGCCAACCAGTGGCGGCAATAGGGTTAGCCCTTAGCCTTGCCTCTGTTCTTTTTTGGACAGAGGAAAAAAAGGGTCCCCTACGCCAGGTGAATGGCGTATGGGGCAATCCCCACGCCATCCCCTGGCGTGGGGTGCTGCAGTTACGCCGTCTCCTGGCGTACGGGACGGCGGTTACGCCATTAGGCTGGCGAAAACGGCTATCTCGAATTTTTGAAGTCAAAATTTAAAAAAAAATTCAATTAAATTAAAAAGGTTTAAAGGGTACAACACATTGTTAGTTTACAACAAAAAAAGCAAAAACATAGCCGAACACAAAATAAGTTCAATCTTTCGTTAAGTCCACTATCGAATCATCATGTTCAACGGAGTGCGTCGGTGTGGGATTTTGTAGTCTTGAAAATACACGGACTCTATCTAGCAAAGGGATCGACCAAGAAATTGCGTCTTCTCTCGCCGATCTCATCCACGTAGGATCTATAGTCGGTATGGGTGACCCTTTAACCAACTCAACCTACAAATTTCCGTTCAATATAAATGCGCGTTTACAAAATAAAATGCTTAAAATGCGTGCGAAAGTTAAAGTTATTTACTCACATGAACAAAATGGTTTTTATTGACGAATGCCACGTCGATCTCCTTTAAAGAACCATCGCTCGCCGGTGCATTTTTCACCGGTAGGTAAGTCGTACATCCACCGGGAGCGAGGCAATAGAAAACGCAATTGAATGTAGTCGCGACTAGTTTTCCGCAACTAGGCAAGGACATCCATTTTGCGTAAGGTGCATTCTCTTTATTAAAAGTCAACCGGTTTATCTCCTTATCAACTTCGCTTTCATCGTCGAAATATGCAACCCGTTTATAAAACTCCCGATCGCTCTTTAGCTCGTGAACCAAGGCTTCTCTAACCATTAGCCATCCACTTTCGTTACCAACCATACCATGCGCGATGGCTCTAAAACCACAATTACCGTCGGGCATTACATTTGTAATTCGGGTTATGAAAGGACGCATATATTGAGGTATGTCTTTTGAAAATCTCGAGTCCAAAACATTTGGTAATCTAGTCGGTAATGGTATAGCCGTGAATGACGGTATAGCCTTGATGTGGGTCGACGTATCCGGAGTGCCTAAACCGACGCATTGAACCCGTTTTGCTATTTTTTTTGGGGGTTTTGCTCCGGAATTAGTCAAAGTATGTGCCTTAACCGTTCTTGCGGTGCTACCGAGAGTGCCGACCGGGGTTGCTATACTAGCGGCGGGTGTTACAACTCGTGGAGTTGCGGCACTATCGTGGGACTCAAACATTTCTTGTTCGACGTATTCGTGATATAAAGGATCTCTTTTCGTAGAATAATCACGTTGGACTTTGCTACCCTTAACGCGACCCCGACCCCGACCCCGTCCACGACCACGGCTTCCAACACGTCCGGGAGTTCTACCGCGGGTTTTAACCTTCTCGAGGGGTTCGCAAAGGAGTGTAGTCGAAGGATCCAAAATTTTTTGAAATTTTTTGAGCCAATGACTTTGTTCGTAAACATCAAACTCTTCAAGTTTCGCATTTAGATTAGCCAAATTAAATTTCACTTCTTCTTCGCCGGTGAGTTTAACTCGCGGAACGATATCTAGTCTCTTCCAATGCTCATCTATAATCCGAGTAGGTACGTGGCCGTCCACTCTTCGGATTGCCTCAAGGTCGTGGGAACACGGCAAACCATGGATCGTACGATCGGTGCAAACGCACATAGAAATTTCACCGCCGCTTTTATCAACATAGTTATCATATACTATCGCCAATGCAATAGGTGATACGTACCCCCGTAAAAATTTGAACGGTTTGAAATCTTGGAATTTGTGAATTAAACGGCACTTGCTAAGCTCCATCGATTCTTTAATAGTAGAATGTTGCATCGCTAACAAGCCATGCACTTTATCCCAAAACCCATCGAAATCCAATCGGCTAGACCCAACATATTTTTTCAATGTAGCATGCGAGCTTTCGGCCCTATTAGAGGTGTGGTTATTAAAATGCATGATCTTGTTAGTATAAGCGTGAACAAACCTCTCTTTATAAGGCGTAATCCAGGAGTCAACCACATAGTCCACCGCCTTATCTTGGTCTTTGAACATCGACCGCATCTTAGCCAACCTCTCGTTCATAACCTCAACGGTATCGGATGAAACAACGTCGTTCCAAGCCCCCAAAAAACTATTAGCCACTTTTCCGTCTTCAAACATATTTTTCGTTCTCCCGCTAACATTTTTGTTGATATGCCACTCGCATAACATGTGACTAGCGCTAGGGAAAAATTTGTCGATGCTATTCATCAAGGCTAGTTCGCGGTCCGTAATGATAACACACGGTAATTCACAATCATTCTCCTCCATTACCGTTTTCAAGCATCCCAAAGACCATTCGTAGTTGTCTTGTTTTTCACTCACCATAAACGTGAAACCAATGCAAAACGTTTTGTTCGTAGATGTTACCCCGACTACTTCGAACAAAGGTATCCCGTAACGAATGACTTTATATGTGCTATCCATGATTAGCAAGCGTGGGAAGGTTCGTAGTAAGTCGATACTAAGCGGATGTGCGAAAAACAAATCGGTTATGACGTTAGAACCGTCATTCCCCGTCCGTGTCCAATACTTATATTTGTGCAATTGTAATTTAACTAACAAGCATTGCATTTGGGATCGACCGCCGTTTTCGGCCATCCTCGTTCTTTGACGGTGATTGTAAACGTGACGCATATTTGAAGCATTCTCCGGATCGGCCTTTTTCAAAGCACCAAATATTTGTCGCGGACTTGTCCCGTTCACCGTCAAAAGATCAACGAGCTCTTTTTCCTTACGTTTTAACTTCGACCATTGCAAATGTCCTTCGGCATACTTGATCGGTTCGTGGTTGTGCTTCCCGGAAAGGACACTAAGAGCCCACTTATCGTCTCCTTTTAACGGATTACCCACCAAATGAAAAGGGCAATTTATTTTTTTGCTACCGGTGGCCTTACGCTTACGGTCGCACTCTTTAACGGCCGACTTGAAAATTTCGGATCGCTCGCACCGATAATCGACTCTCGGTGTTCTCCCCCTCTTCCCTACTTCCTTCGATGCTACGTTTATCGAAAAACCCAACGTTTTCCCCCTAACTTTTACCCACTCGGTCATCGACTCTAAGCTATACTCGTCGTGAGTGGTGAAATGGTGAGCGTAGTCCGAAACAAGCGAAATATCGCATTCGTTCACCTCCTGCAATACGTAAGAAGTAGAAAAACAAATTAAACCGGCATTCCGGATTCCGGAACCACATTTCGTCACTCAGAAGGCGTGGGGCACATTCCATTCGCCATGGTGTGGCGTGGGAGACCTACCGAGCGCCACACGTGTGGCGTACGGATGATACCCCACGCCAAGCCATGACGAATGGAATGTGCCCCACGCCTTTGGAATGGCGTACGGAATGTCAGCCACGCCAGACGGTGGCGAAGAACACCTTTACGGGTTTTTTCACGAAAATCGATTTTTTGGCCGAAATGAAAGAGGGAAATGCAATGTACCTCCTCGGCGACCATGCTGCTCTGCGTGGGAAGCACTTCCGACCCTTTTCCGTCCATGTTGTGAAGGTTTTGAAATTTTTCAAAAAATGGGTTTAGTTGGTTGTTAAGTTTCTATTTTTAGTATATTTGGAGAAGATGAAGTTTGCAACTTCATGGAGTAGTTTGGTTCTCTTCAATGGCGTCACTTGTAAATATTTACACTTCGAAGGGTTTTTTGGGTTTTTTACCTTGTGGCATTTTTGTAAATATTGAAAATCAGAAACATGCGACTTCACGGAGTAGTTTTGGCCGTTTTTTTAGCAATTCCCAATAATTAAAGATACCATGGTTGAAATATTATTCACTTATGCACCGGTTGTTTTTTTACTTTCGGACGACAGTTAAAGAGGTGTTTAACATCTTCCTTTTGTTTGTAACCCATAGTCGATATACTAATATCTGCTCATTTCTGACAGTTCAAATGGAGGAATGGATAGGTATATTCGTTTTTTTTCTAAAGGCAAAAAATGGTAAAAGAAATTTTGGAGGATTTGTTATCGTTATTTATTTGCGTATAGAAGGCTAATCTTGTATAGTATTAGTCCTGTTATCGGGTCGGATCGGTCCGGGTTTGGACGGGACCAGGACTGACTCGTTAAGCTATCGGGCGGGTCGAGCTGGACCGCTAAGTGAAGGGAGCCAAATATGATGGGCCGGGACCGGCTCGTTAAGAGTCGAGTCGGTCTGGTCCGACTCTTATCGGGCGGGTTTGCTAGTTTATCATAAATTTTTTTTAAGGTTTTAGTTAAAAATATACATAGATTAGGAAAAAAAATTATATATCTCCCTTACCGGGCTAGTTACCGGGCGGACCGGGCTAAACCGCTAAGAGAGTAAGTAAAAAAATTTGACTCCCAACCCGCTCCCTAAGCTATCCGGACCGGTTTCGGGTGGGCCTTACCAGTCCGGTCCCGGACGAGTTAACGGGTTGGCAGACCCCCTAACAGCTCTATATAGTATATTAAAAGGAATGGTAATAATGACATCGATGGTATGTTAACTATTTTAGTCTTCGTCTTTAATAATGACCTTAATTAGTTGTTGAATCTTTTAGTGTTCATAATTAATATTTAATTAATCTCTTAATCTTTTCAATTAGTATATTGGTCTTCCCAATTAGTATATTGGTATTCCCAATTAAATAGTCGGGTTTCCAAAAATCAACTTGCTCAAAAGTATAGTGAAGATTCATCTTGTTACAGCTTTAGTCACGATATCTGTTAGTTGATCCTCTGATATTACAAAAAGAAGTTCAATTGTACCATCTTAAATTTCCTCATATATAAAATGTCGATCTACTTCCACATGTTTAGTTTTATGTTGCTAAACATGATTTTCTGAGATATATATTGCTACTTTATTGTCACACTTGAGTTGACTTGGAAGAGATGATGGAAATCCAATTCCAGCCATTCATTTCTTGAGCCAAAAGATTTATGTTACTCCGTCAGAAATTCTCCATAATTCTGCCTCAGCATTCGAAAGTGCCACCACTTTCTGCTTCTTGTTTCTTCTTATCACTAAGCTTTCCCCAACTAGCGTAAAGTAAATTGATGTAGACATACGATCATTTGGGTTATCATTCCAATATTTAGATGTTCATTTTTTTAATTTGATTTTCTTACTCGACGTGCCTTGCAAATACCGTTAATCTCATGATTGCTTCAATATGATCCAACTGTGTTTTGTGCATAAATTGACTAACAACCTCAATTGTATAGGTTAATCCTAGTCGAGAATATGACATGCAAATGAGTTTTCCAACTAATCGTTAATATCTTTCTTTTTCCAATGAGTTCAACACCTTCAACCATTATGAGCCCATGATTAAACAATCAACCATTCTTTTTTTGCAAGTTAATCAAGAATATACTTCATATGAGATATAAAGATTCTTTTATTGGAACGTAAAACCTCGATTCATAAGAAATATTTTAACCTTCATAGATCCATCATCTCAAATTCTTCAAACAAGTTCTTTTTTAGCCTTGTAATTTTTCAGTGTGGTTCCCTTTGATGATCATGTCATCTACATAGATTATTAAGCAAGTGATCATGTTATATTTTTTTGAGTGACAAAGTATCATCATAACTACTCTGTTTATACTCGTACTGCTTTATTACAATATTAAATATTCCAAACCATGCTCGTCGGGACTGTTTAAGCCCATACAAAGCCTTTCGAAACCGACATACTTCATCTTTTCGAAACCCGTCAAATAATTCTAGTTGAGCCTCAATATATACTTCTTTATTCAAGTCTCCATGGAGGAATGTATTTTTTTATATTGAATTGGTGAAATGGACAATTTGTTTTTATGTTGGAACTGAGAATAAAAATTGAATTATGCTTATATTTTCCACGAGATAAAAAGTTCCAGAATAATCAATTATGTAAGTTTGTGTGTACCCTTTTGCCAGTTGAGCCTTGTATCGCTCTATGGTCCATCATCTTTGTGTTTGATAGTGAAAACCCATCTACATCCGACTAGTTTTTTTCCTATTTGAAGTTTTTATTTCTCCTAAGTATTATTATTTGCAAAGGCATTTATTTTGACCATCAAAGGTCATATCTCAACTAAATCCATGATATCTAAAGGGTTTAGTAAACTCTTCACATAATTTTCTTGATGACCATTAATATTTTTCAACTAGAATGTGATGGGGTTGGGGAACAAGGTAACTATGAAGAGGCTTACATAAATTAAAATGTTAGAAAATATAGATTTCATGGCACTGGAGGAGCCAATGGTTTATGGGGATCCGCCGGGTATGGTTATAAGAAAGTTAGGCCATCATCTTAGCTCAGCTAACATCAACAACAAAATTTGGATCTTATGGAATGATGATTTCTTTGTTGATATAATTGCAAATCAAGAGCAATTACTTCATCTTAAAGTAAGACATAACTTTTTAGATAAAGACTTTTTTGTCACTATAGTTTATGGAAAATACATTAAAACTCAAATAATTTCCCTTTGAAATAGCTTAATCGACCTATATGATCATTCTTAAGAATGGATAATAATGGGGGACTTCAGTGCTATATCTAACTTTCAAGATCAATTATCTTGCTATACTATATGCCTAAAAAGCATGAAAGATTTCAATAATTCTTTCCATGATTATCACATAGAAGACAAGGGCTTTGTTGGCTATAAATTTACCTTGACTAACAATAGAAAGTGGAAACGTTTGGATAGGGTCCTTTATAACACAGGCTTGATGGATTTTTTTAACAGCACAAAAGTGAAACATCTCTTTTAAATAGGTTCAGACAATACCCCTTTGAGTATAACTATATTAATAGACAAGAATAAAATCAAATCCACCTTTAAATTCCAAAACATGTGGATCACGCACCCATAATTTCTAGCTGTGATGAAGGAAAGCTAAAATGAGAAGTTATATGGACCTCATATTCGTATCTTTTGACATAAACTAAAATGGTTCAAACAAAAGCTGGAAAGTTGGAACCAGGAAGTGTTTTGAAATATATTTGATGCAATCATTCAAGTAGAAGAAAATGTAAAATTTAGGGAGGTTTGTTATGAGAATCTAATAGCTCCAAAGATAAAATAAGTCTTATCAACCCTCAAGTTTTACATCTACAAATCTTTTCTAGAGATGAGGCTTTATGGGAATAAAAAACTCATATCAACTGGCTTAAAAATGGAGATAGAAACTCTGTTAATTTTTATAGTTATGTTAAGAAGAGAAAAAGAAGGAACAAAATTAATGGATTATGGATTGATGGTTCATGGATTCATGAGAAAAAAACTAGGAAATTATACAGTGGAATACTTTATATCTCTATTAACTAGTCTGCTTATTCAAACAGAATTTGAGGAGGTTCAGTTTATCATACCTAAACTTATCACTGATGAAGATATCATAAAGCTTATGCTCTTACCTACAGAGGAGGATATCTACTCTATAATCATGTCTATGTGACCAAACAGTATTGTTGGGGTTGATGGCTTCAATGCCAAGTTTTTTCAGCATTATTGGCCTATTATCAGCAAAGACCTGCGTGAGGCTATTATTGCCTTCTTTAGGAGTCACCATATCCCTCAAGGAATATATGCTACATCTAATTGCCTCATTCCCAAAGTAGAACTTCTACAACCTTGAAATAATTTTATGTCAATAAGCCTTTGTACAATGTTCAAATAATTCTTTTTAAGATCTTGAATAACAAATTATTAACTCTTCTACCAAAAATTATTCCGAGGAGAAATGGGGATTTCTTAAAAAAAGAAACATCCATGAAAATATCCTCCTTGCTCAAGAATTATCCTATGAATTAAACAACAAGGTAAGAGGTGGTAATATTATGTTAAAGGTAGACATATCAAAAGCTTTCAATATATTTTGCTTTGATTTCATTATTAAAATAATAGAATTGTTTTGTTTTGACAAAATATTTCTGGATTTAATGTTAATAGCATTTATTTTACTAGTTTCTATATCCAAGTAATGGTGAGCTTTATGGTTTTTTCAAGTCCAGCAAGAGAGTCAGGTAGGAGATCCTTTATCCCCTAGACTATTCATTATATCAGAATAATATCTAATAAGGGGGCTCATGAATTTATTTAAAAATAAGTGGAAGATGAGATATAAGTCAATAACCTATATGTATATACCTTCATTAGCATTTGCATACGACATCATAATCTTTGCTAATGGTTGTTCTCTTAACATCAAGCTCCTCAGTCAATTCCTGTAGCACTATCAAGAATATTTTGGTCAAATTATCAATAAAGACAAAACAAAAAATATACATATCTACAAGGATGCCTCTTTTCAAGAATTAAGCTTTTAGAAAAATTGAGTGGTTTTAATCACAATCTTCTCTCATTCAAATATTTTGCATTACAGTCAATACAAGCAATATAATAAATAGTTATGATGAATTGGTGATAAAGATAAGGAAGAAGGTTCTAGAGCGGGATTCAAAGATTTTATCTTTTGTTGGTAGACTCATTCTAATTCAATATGTTCTACTAAAAATTCATGTTTATCATATACAAAGCTGTATCATTCCTAAATCTGTGATACATCAAATTGAAGAAATGTGTAACAGATTCCTTTAAAGAACTAATGAAGCTAAACTTGTTATTAATTGGTCAAGTTGGTCGCGCTTGTATAAACCCTATGAATATAGTGGCTTAAACATCAGAAAAATTGAGGATCTCCAAACCTTTTACTCATGTAAGTCGTAGTTCAGGTTCAAGGCTAAAAAACGATTATGGACTAAATTTATGCTTTCATTTTTATTGTCTTATGACTGTTTCCACTCTTGTTCAAGAAACAAATAGATTATCTAGAACATGGAAAAGGTTACTGAACATCAGAAACCTTGTTGAATTATATATTTATTGGAAAGTGGGGGAAAGTAATTTAGATTTTTGGACTTTAAAATGGGGTTCAACTCAACCTTTCATCACATTCTCAAGTAATAAACACAATTACTGGTACCATAGAGATAAAGTAAAAAACTATTGGTCAGAATATCATTGGAATTTTAATCATCTAAATCACCTGGTGTTACCTTATGATATTAATAAAATTAGTAAAATCAGGTTGAAACCTTCTGTTGAAGACTCTATTAAATGGCCATTTTCAACCTCAGGTAATTTTAACATTAAGGAGAAATGGAACATATTCATATAAAAAGGAAACATATCAAATATGTTCAAAAGATTATGGAACAGTTCTAGACCTACAAAATGTTTCTTCCTCATCTGGAGAATTCTGAATAACTGGATTTTAGTTGATTTTATCCTTTAAAGATGAACTTCAACTTAGCATCCAAATGTCAATTTTGTAAAAAAATCAGAATCTATATAACACATATGTATCTACTACAATATTGCTTGAGAAGTTTGGAAGTATTTTATTGGTCTATTTGGAATTCTTAAATATGAATTGGTTTTAGTTGACCAAAAAAGATGTTCATATGAGAACCATACTTTCTCATATTATCTGTTGGGTAATTCAGAACTCAAAGAGTAAAATTAAGCATCAAGATCAACTCATTAATGTTAAACTTATGATAGGTCAAATCAAGTTTATCCTCTCAAGTCTAGACTGCGCAAATCTTCTAAAGAGAGTTCATTGAAGTCATGACCCAAAAGTTGCCCATGAACTAGGTTATTTTCATCACCTAAATAAGTCAAGAACCTGTCTCTCACTCAAGTGAATTCTTTCTTTAGGTAAGAGATACAAATTACATACAGGTGGATCTTATATTCTATCAAGAGAAGTTAGTGGTGATAGTTTAATGAGAGATGACAAATGAGACATCATTGATGTCTTTGGTAGAACCTATGGGAAACAATAATCCTTTATAGCTGAATGTAGGGCCTTACTTGATGGCCTTATGATATGCAAAATAAAATAAATTAGTGTCTTTAGGATATTGAGACAGACTCAAAGTTGTTAACTGAAATGCTAACAATTGGCAAAAGGCCATGGTTTTTAGAATCCATCATGAATTTTTGTAGGTCCCTTATCTCTTCTACTATGAAGATATCTCAAATCTACCAGAAGCAAAACCGGGTCGCAGATTAACTGGAAAAATGGTATGTCAAAACAAAGAAAAAAATTAATTACAACCAAAATCAAGTCTCTGCTCTTTTAAGAGCTATTGCTTTCTTATATAGTCTTGAAATTGGATATCTTGAATTGAAGATTTATAGCTTGTCCTAAAGATTAAAATCTTTACAACTAGCATTATATCAATCTTATTGTTCAACTACTCTAGTATCTGTATATCTTATACTTAAATTCGTAGGACTATTATCCTCATTTGAGATTAAAATTGTTATACTTTTAGTTTATCTAACAAAGCTCAAGCACGTTCTACCTGATTTTGTTCTTTCTATAGATTGTATTAATTTTTGCAGGATAAATTTTTTCTTGAAAGCCAAAAGACAATGATTAAAAGGTCCAACATACATAGACATCAATTGGATGGATTTAAGAAGATCGAAAAGTTAAGTAAAGCAAATCTGAATGAAAAGCTAACCTAAAACGAAAAGATAAGCTTCTTAGAGTTCATTAAAATATGCATTTATTTATAGGAAATCCTTATATTTGAAAAGATATATTTCCACATATCTAAATCGAAGTTATAATGTTCTAATGTTCTCGAAAACAATCTCGTTAATGGTAGATAGTAAAAATCTAACTCATTTAACACTCTATCATTTCAGACAAAAAAAAAAAAATTGAAAATCTGAACATGTGTGAATGTTCAACTATCCTGCCAAAAAATTCATTCCAAAGTTTTCCTTTCCCTCTGGGGCCTAAAGGTTTTTGTCTCACTCTGGTCCAAATCAATACATTCCTACTATTTAAGAAAAGGAATCTGAAGATGCGTAACCCTCTTTTTTATACTATAGAATTATAGAATTAAAGTTTTGTAAATATTTTTGAAAAAAACCTAAACGACAGAAGATAAAGTAGTAAATTTCTAAATAAAATTAAATTAAAATTTTAAAACGACAAATATTTTGAACAAAAAAATTATTATAAAAAGACACTTATTTTTCCCAAAGATTCGTTGAAATACGAAGAGTTTACCAATTTGGTTTTCATATGATTAAATTGCAGTATATAGAAGAGATCAGAGCTTGTGCTTGTAGAGTATGTTGATTTTTATTTTCATATGTTCATTCGGTTTAGTTTGAGTTTTTTAGTAAGTTCGTCCTTTCACATGAGTAAATAATGGCAGGGAGGTTGTGTAGGAGACATCAGTGTGTTCTTGTATAGAGGACGTGTGGCGAAAGAGATTATCACAGACACCTAGGTTGGCT
The DNA here is from genome assembly GCA_036936605.1 of Limnanthes douglasii subsp. nivea. Lineage (NCBI taxonomy): Eukaryota > Viridiplantae > Streptophyta > Magnoliopsida > Brassicales > Limnanthaceae > Limnanthes > Limnanthes douglasii. Next base: position 35,706,834 of record JAUPFV010000001.1, read on the forward strand.
TGACTTGTGAATGTGATGCCAAATTATCATGAGTGGTCTCCACATAAGTTTCCTCTTATCCTTTGTCAGTCGGCAGACTTAGACAAGTCCATATATCTTGCCACTGCTTTGCTTTCCTGTCTATAATGAATATTAGAGCTTCAAGATATGGACTTCCTTCTAGCATGCCTCTCCATTTTGCTACCTGTAGTTCTCTTCCAGCTTTACCGTTCGCTCAGTTCCACTTCCAGTAATCTTCCACCGGGTCCGAAACCACTTCCTATCGTCGGAAACCTTTTACAGCTTGGCGACAAACCCCACCAGTCCCTAGCTAACTTAGCCAAACTTCATGGACCTATACTTAGTGTACGACTTGGCCAAATCACAACAATAGTAATTTCATCACCTCCTCTTGCCAAAGAGATTCTAAAAACACACGATCTTAATTTCTGCAACCGAAGAATACCAGAAGTAGTCAAAGCTGGAAACCATCACGATTTTGGAATCGTTTGGGTGCCAGTTTCAAGCTCATGGAGAAACATGAGAAAAATATGCAACTCGTATATTTTCGCAACTCAAAAACTTGATGCCAATCAGGATTTGAGGCGTATACAGATTCGTGAACTTCTCCAAAATGCTGAAAGACACTGCCTTTCAGGCAAGGCGATGGATATAGGAGAAGCTGCATACAACACAACTATTAATGTTCTGTCCAGCATGATTTTCTCTGTCGATGAAGCTGATGATACTGAAGATGGTAATTCTGGTGATGGGTTCAGGAATTTGGTGCGGTCTTGGTCGGACGAGATAAAGAGGCCTAACTTGGCCGATTATTACCCTTTTCTGAGGATAATCGACCCACAGGGTGTAAAGAGGAGGTTTGCGTATTTCCTAAGTAAGCTCTTTGATTTATTCGATGTTATCATTAACAAACGGTTGGAGATGAGGAAGAGAAACAATGAATCAGTCGCACCCGTTGATGTGTTGGATACTCTTATCAACGACATTGAAGATGATAGTGAAACACTAAGCCTTAATGATATCAAACACTTGGTCGTGGTAAGTTTTCTTTGCTTCGGTCATGACTAGTGCTTATTTTGATTGGTGTTTGATAAATATTGATCATCTTGATTGGTTGTGACTCCGCTCTGAGATAAATGCCCGTCTTTGTTCTAGTATTTGTCAAGTTTCTCACTACACAAGATTGCTCGTGCATATTATCTTCAGGTTCAAACACAGTCGCCTGTTGTTAATCAGGCAAATTAGGCGATGTCTTGTCACGTTCAATAAACAAGTATACTTAAACAGCAAAGATATATCATATTGTTTCCTACACACTTCCTTACTTTTCCATGCTACCCATGGATATATGATATATGCCTTGCATAACAGGATTTACTCGGTGCCGGAAGTGATACAACTTCATCGACTCTAGAATGGGCCATGTCAGAACTTCTCCGCCATCCAGAGAGTATTTCTAAAGCTAGAGAAGAGCTGGAAGAAAAAATAGGCAAAGGAAACTTTGTTAAAGAATCTGACATTCAAGATTTACATTATTTACAAGCTGTCATCAAAGAAACCTTTCGTTTGCACCCTCCTGTTCCCTTGTTACTCCCACGACAAACTTGCGGCGACGCACAGATTGCAGGATTCACTGTCCCAGCAGACTCGATGGTATTCGTCAACACATGGTCCATCGGGAGAGATCCAAGTTTATGGGACGAACCTAACTGTTTTGTCCCCGAAAGGTTTTTAGGGTCAAACTTTGATTATAAAGGGAATGATCTTAGTTTCATACCGTTTGGTAGCGGACGAAGGATGTGTCCAGGAATATCGTTGGCAACTAGGATGTTGCCACTGATGTTGGGTTCTCTTATTCATTCGTTTGATTGGGAACTGGAGGGTGGAGAAAAATTTGAAAATTTAGACATGGAAGAAAAGTTTGGTGTCACTTTACATAAAGCTCAGCCCCTTAGGGCTGTCCCTCGTCCTTTACATGCTTGATGGGTACGCGAAAAGAGAGAGTAGCATATGACTATATGAGGTTTTGTTTTGTTTTGTTTTCTTAACGGTAAATTTGTGTGTATATGTGCTAAGGATTTTAATGCGTCGATTAATAAAGTAGAAGTACCTTAACAATTTCGTTTATAGTGTGGGTATAGTCTGAATATGGTCCTCAAAGTAGCCATGGTCATCCCCATCCCAATGGTGTCTTTTTTAGCAGCTTCGTTTTCAAAGGTTCAAGCTAGAGTTATGGCTTTAGTAGTAGATGCCTAACTCTTGAGGAGAAGAGAGGTAAGTTTGGATCTCCTTTTATATAAAAGGAATGTTTTATCTTCAGTTAAAACTAACGAAGTGGGATTTTACACCACAAACAAAACCACTAAACACAAAACTGAACGTTCTTCTTTAATACTATTATTTATTACACAAAACTGAATGTTGTTCTTTAATACTATTACTTATTAAATATTCTTTATTTTCTTTCCTTACTTAATACTATTAAGTATTTTTTATTTATTATAAGTTAATAAGATGATTCAATTGCAGTAATAATAAAATTACATACTAAAAGTTTAGTTATTAATATTTCTTCGGAAAAGTAATTTGTAGACATGATTTATGCCGTGGGATAAATAATTTTTTAATGGTAGATCTATTGCCGGATAATTTTTAAAATATATTAGTTTGTAGTAAATTTTTACCGATTTTTACGTTCGTTTCCGAATCGGTTGGGTTCCTTATCGGTTTTACTATTTCGGTTTCTTATCGGTTTTGGTTTTAAAAGTGGAACCGCGAACCGGTTCGGTTCTGGTCTAGTTCTCGGTTCTCAGGAACCATTAACAGCCATAGTTATGGTTCGAGATTAGAATGAGATGCCCCGGTTCTTTCTTGATCCATTTAAGTGCCATATCGATAGTGGTCATTGCACGTGAGATCACCAACCAAATGCAGACGCGTGTCCAAAAACCCTATGGTGAAATTGCAAGCAAAGAATAGGTGAGTTGTGGTCTCCTTTGTGTGTTTACAAAAAGGACATCTAGTATTTTCAAGCTTCAGGAAATGGAGTGTGTATCAGTTGGGTATTCGTCTCCTCAGTGCAAGCTAGACTGTGAAGGAGTATTTTAGCGGAACAAATCTCTTTCATAGTTTGGTGTGGTGGATTAGTGCAGTACCCTTAGTTCTCATATAATCGTATACGTGGCTTGTGATGAGTTTTTCGTCGATAAAGAAGCTCTCTAGCCCATGGATAACACAATGTTGCCCATCAAAGAGCTACAACCAAACTTTCTCTCTAATAATAAAATTGGGATCGCCACGTTATAGTATTTTATTATCTTCCACCCCAATTGTTCAACCATGATCGATCCAACTTTTTCATCATTCGCTCATATTCCGACCAAGAATACTGAACCAAGTACAATTGAAATAAAAGACAAGTCAACAAGTCGTAAATATTCATCAAGTAACAAGACCAAAGTCGAATAAATAAGTCTGACCCATCCATTTTGCTGAGTTAACTGACTGCGTGACTAAAGTTTTTGACAAAACTCGAAATCGCATACAATTCTGATAACCTTTTCTAATCCAAACACCAAGGGAAAGTAGGAGCAAGCGATACTGCAAGTATCACGATGACATCAAACATGATACGAAGGACTATATCGTATAAATGAAAGAAATTCAAGTATTGATTTAGAATGAGAAATAACGATGTTTGTTAAGTATAATGCCCAACAAAATTCGACATTAATGGAAGTAGTAGTGGCTCTGAAGCTGGAAAATACTTTAATAGTTTTAGAACCTCTTGATTCATTTTATGTGTCAATGGAGTATTTGGATCCCAAACCAAATAGTGGTTTTAATGGTAGAAGAGCCTAAAGCTAGAGGGAAGCTTAGTGAACTATGTAAACTCTTTATATCTTTAACTATTTTTTGTGAGGATTCTCTTATAGGGATTACAATGTTTTCTCAAAAAAGATACAACTTAAGCATAGCAACCCAATTGGAGGCGGGAGCTTCACACCCATTTGTATAGAAACTCATCTGCATTTGTTTCAATGACGATGATATGAGAGAAGTAACAGGACCACATGAGGATGCGGTGGTAATTGTGGTTGTCATCGTTGGAGATGAAATCCGAAGGATTCTGAATGACACCTGTAGATATGCCAATATCTTGTTCATGACTAGGCACGAACATATAAAAATTCCCCCGAGTATTCTCCGGTCTAATTTGATGGGGTAGTTAAACTAGGCCGTGGGTCGTTTAAAAAGGAAGTCATAATGTTATTTATAGTAGTATATGAGCCGAGATCATATAATGAAATTTTTGGTAGGTCGTGGTTATCTAGAATGCATGTGTTGGATTCAACAATTCACCAATGCTTGAAATACGTGGTAGGAAGTAACGTGGGAGCAATCGAAGCAGCCAAAAATGGCTAGAGAATGTTACCAAACAGATATGACCCTGAGGAAAATCAGAGGGTTGAATCGATGAAAGATTATCTATTAGCAATGTCAACCTCGAGGTCTGATCTCGTCGATGGTCTGAGTGAGAATCTCAAACTTGTGGTCCTTGATATAAATTTTGATAACTATGTTTTTCCTAGTGGCCATAGTTTGAATATTGGAACTATGTTATCTCGAGAATTAAGGGAGAAGTTAATTCATTTTTTGTCAACAAATTTACACATGTTTGCATGGTGTACAAAAGACATTACAGGGTTACCCGAGGGGATTATTTTCCATATGTTAGCTCTCCGATACAATGTACGCCTAATAATTCAAAAAAGATTTTTTTTTATGAAAAATATGAGGCAATCATGATCGAAGTGGACCGGCTACCGAAAGTGGGTTGTATTAGAAAATATCAATATCCATTGTGAATAGCCAACCCAGTATTAGTAAAGTGAAGAATATAAAATAGAGAATGTGCATGGACTTTAGTAACTTAAAAAGAGTTTGTCCGAATGATCCTTACTAATTCTAAGAATTGATCAATTAGTCGACTCAATTTCGGAAAATAAATTGTTATCACTTATGGATGCATATGTCGATTACAACCTTATCAAGATGGATCCAAGATACGAGGAAAGTACGTCGTTCAAAACTCGCATGGGCTTGCATTCTTACAAAGTAATGCCATATGGGTTAAAAAAAATGCCATGACAACTTACCAACGGCTAGTGAACAAGGCTTTTGAGGGCCAGATCAGACACAATGTTGAGGTATGTATCGACGATATGCTAGGGATGAAGACCATTTTTCAGACTTGAAAGAGACATTTAGTAAATTGAAGGCAATAAACTTTAAGTTAAATCCGGAGAACTCCACATTTTGAGCTCGATCAGGAAAATTCTTGGGCTACATAGTTAGTAAAAGGGGGATAAAGGTTGACCTGGTAGATTTGAATGTTTATAATACTATAGATCTTCCTAGGTTCATTAAAGATTTGTAAATATTGATTAGAAGGTCGGCTACCTTAAATAAATTCATATCCATATCTTCAGATAAATGTTCTCCATATTTATAAGTTCTAAAAAAGGCTAATTGTTCCAATTGGAATCCAAAATGTATCAATACATTTATCATAATCAAAGATTATTTGACTTCCCTTCAGATCTTAATGAAGCCAAGTCCGGTAGAAAGGTTAGACATCTATATAGCGGTATCTGATTATGCGTGAGCACGGTGTTAGTTTAAGAAACTAATAATTTCTCTCGGCTAGTGTATTATGTAAGCAAAAGCCTCACAGACGCATAAAAAATATATTTGAGGTTAGAAAAACTTGCTCTTACTTTGGTAACCGTGACTCAAAAAATATGAACCTACTTCGAAGCACATTCAGTTGTAGTTCAAACTTCGTTCCTCTTGAAGAATGTATTACAAAGGCCCAATATGTTGGGTTGGATAATTAAATGGTTCGTGGATTTAGGCGATTTTGACATTGATTTTGAGCTCTGAAAAGTGATTAAAGCTCAAGATTTTCCAAAAAATACCATTTAATAAAATATTTGAAAGCTTTGAAAGTGTTAGCATATTTTTTTGAAAGTGTGAGATATGAACACATTCACATGGCTAAAAAATAATATGGCTGCATCTTTAACGACTGCAACCTACACTAAATGATATCCTTGGATACTTAGGCAAGAAAATCCTTTGATAGTGAAAACATCTAAGCAGCATGTAAATAGAGATGAGGCTCTCTAAAATTTCATACATAATGAAACATATTGAAGACACGACATGAAGAAATGTTTTGCCAATAACGTTTTACCAGTTGACAAATTGATGGCTTAAAAAATGCGGTTTAAAGCACACGTGTTTACGATCCTCAAATGTATCCTATATAAAACATTGTTGATCATGCCTTTACTGTGATGTCTCGAAGAAAATGAATTGCATATGATATTTTACGAATTACACGACGAGGAACGTATTGTGGATATAAAACGCTGAAAAGAAGAGTTATGTTGATAATATATTATTAGTCCTCAATTATGGATGATGCGAAAGAGTTGGTTAAAAGGTTTGAATTTTTTCAATGATTTTCTAATACCATACATATGGCTAAGGTAACGCTCGAGTCCGTCTCCAAGGAACTGCCTTTCGATTGGTGAGGTATTCCTCTAATTGGAATTGCTAATGGCTTCTCAAGGACGACAAACTATAATAGTGGGTAGAGGCCGAGTTATTGTCTAAAACAAGGGCAAAGAATGTGATTAAATTCATTTTGTCAAATATATGATGTCATGTTGGTGTTCCGAGATGATTAACAATGGATAAGGAATCAAAATTTGATAACAGAGATTTTAAAACGTTTTGTTCTTCCCAAGGAATACATCAGTGTTTCTTGGCGCCTTTTCACCCGCAGGCTAATAGGCAAGTCAAAGTTACAAACCAAACAATCCTCGATGGCCTCAAGAAATACTTAGAAGGTAAATCTAGAAAGTCGCCATGTTATTTGCAAGAATTGTTATGAGCCTACCAAACCATTCATCGAACATCAACACAAGAATCACCCTACGTATCAGTTTATGGGATGGATGTCATGACGTCATCCAAGGTGATTCTTCCTTTTGTATCGAGTTGAGAGTTATTCTAAAAAACTATAATGACGAGGGAAGACGAGTCGAACTCGACTTAATTAAGTAGAAAATAAGATAAGCACAACTAAATTCTCTATCAGACACTAATAAGAAGTAAATATGTGTCCATTTTTAGACAACAGGAGTTCAAATGAAAGATAAAATATGAAATAATGTATGCTTACATACCAAATAGAAACGGATTGAGAAGATGGGACCGAACTGGAAAGGACCATACACGGTAACTAAAAGGGTAAAACTTAGAACATACCGGTTGAGAGACCGAAATGGGAGGCCACTTCGCACCCGTGGAATATTGAGCACTTTAAATTGAATTTAGAGTATATATAAACAAGTTTTATAGTTTTTTGTTTGGTTTATACAATGATCGTGATCATATTCTTTCCCACCCCGGTAACGCAGAAAGGTTTTAACGATATGTCCACATAGCTGATTTATGAATATAAATCAATTTTTTTCTTATATTTTTTGCACGTGTCGGGGCTAATATTTTTTTTATTGATTAGCATTCATGTATTTTTATTTTTTTTACCTTAGGGGTCTTCCAATGAAAGTTAGTCAACCTTTAACTATACTTTTTTTTCGGATCTAAGGGATTACTTCGGGGACTAACTACAGATTGATCACATCCAACTAGGAAGACTCGAAAGAACAAAACGTTATTTAAATAAAATACAAGTAAAAAATTACTATTTACAAAAATCTGGTTTACAAAATTTCTTGTCGCGCAGGGACTTGTCCAAAACAAACATTACATGTGTTTTGCCCACAAAATGAAAAAGGATAACTGAAACAACAAAAAAGGTACGGACATTTTCACATTTCAGGAGCTTCGTTGGAGCCCACCTCAGGGGATTCATCTGAGGAACTCCCGAAGCCTTCAGATTCCTCAAACAAATTTCTACTAGATAAGTATTCACTATTATTAAGCGAAACGTGCGCAGGGTTATATTTTTCAGGCACAAACTCCCAATAGCTACTTTGCTTCAAGTTTGGGACATGTTCACACAGGTCCAAAATCATAGCGGAGAGAGTTGCCTTCTTATTAGCATATGCAGAGAGAGTTGCCTCTAGCTCTCTCTTACTTGGCATCTTAAGCCTCTAACTTACTCGTACATTCACCAGCATATGTAGAGAGAGTTGCCTTCTTATTAGCCTTAACTCGTTCTTTTGCCAGCCCTAATTTTTTTACTATCCACATAAAGGAACCCTTGGTTTTCTCATAGCCTTATGTAAGAGTGAAGATAAGAATTCCTTCTTTACAAACGACAGCAAGGCATGCTCCCTCTTAAGGTCAAAACATTATTTCTCGATGTGATATCGTCGTTCTGTAGTTTCGGCACGTTCGAGCCAATCTGCACCAGTTTGTTTAAGTTTGGAAAATTTTCCTTCCAACCTTTTGACCTCGTCTTTCAATCACTGAATCTCCCCTTGTAAAAGGTTTTTTGAGCACATAGTATACGCGTTTACCTTTCAAGTAGAGCTGCAAAAGCATTGATCTCATTGATCCGTGAGGCAAACACGTCATTTGTGAAGAGATCGAAAGGCTCATCAGACGGTTTTGGAGATGCATTTGGGGGATCAATGTTATATTTATCATAGGATTAACCATTTTTTCTTCGATCATCTTGTGATACTTCTCCATTTTCATCGGAAGGGGCAGGGTCCTCATTTTGCATTCAAGGAGAATCTGGTATGGTATCTGACTCAAAAACTACGACCCATTTAGAGAATGGTGGGTTATCTTCTCAAAATTCATGGTCTGGTGGGGTAAATTATCCTCGTCTATCATATCATCCTCGCCACTAGATACATGCTTGCATTTATTTTTTGAAGAGTGTTTTTTATGGCCTCTGAGAGCCACCAATTTCAATTATAATTACATCATCCGCAGCGACATCTTTATTTGTCTCTTTCTTTTTCTTCTTCTTCCCTGGATCCTTGTTATCATTTTTGGGGACTCGGTAGCTTGGAGCCCTTGACCGAGCATGGAGAAAGACTAGCAAGCTGGACGCCTTCAACTTTTATAGCAGTTCGATTTCACCAGGAAAGGGTCATGAGCTGATCTATAGAAAGATTCTTTGATCAGCCCGGTTCTTTTCCAGGTTAGACGTGGTGAAACACCGATAAAACTCGTTGGACCAAGTATTTTTTTCTGAAGCACTCAATCGGGTAAATATCTCCTCGACAACCCCTTCGTGTTCTTTAAAATCCTCGGTGATCCCTGATTTTTCCAAAACAAACTGGGGATTTATAAAACAAATATAATAAAACCCGGATATGTAGAACAGGTTGTTTGGAGGAGGTGAATTACCTTTGATCTTCCATTTAAGATATATTCGATGCATATTTTGGACTGATGCTTCGAACCATGTCTCACAAAATCCGGATATGTAGAAAAATATTTGTTTCTATTTTTTGTTAGCCTTCAACAAATTATTTACTATTTTGATTTTATCCCGCAAGGTAAGCGATTAGAAGGGGACATATGGGTTTTTCGACACAGTAGTTAGTCCAGTGAATTGTTCCGTAGAGAACCTAATTTTAGAGAGCCTCGAGGTCATGATGCAAGCCACCAAGGTCAACCATAAGTTTGGACTGGCCTGGCTGGAGAACATGTTCCCCAGCTCAAATAACTTGACCAAGACCGGGTCCAAGAGGAACCGGAGCCCCCAGTTTAATATTTTGGTGAATACCACCAGCTCATCATATTTAACAGACAAAAGGTTTTCCCCCGTCGTAGGGAACCGAATTGTGACATGCTTGGAATTTCACATCGATCTTACAATATTTCCTCATTGAACTATAAGAAGTATTGATAATTCACCTTGTGGAGTACGATGATATTTCTATTCTCTATATCATGGAGGTTTTCACTAAGAACCGCAACAATTTTCGAGGGGAGCTCTATATTAGTTTTTTTTTTCAAAAAAAAATCTTATTGACATGAACCTTAGTTTCCATTGTCTATTGTGTGTTAACACCTTGTTGGTTGTTTGGTTTTGGTCGACATGAGCATTATTTTTTCCTTGGTTTCTTTGACGGGCTTATCAACCAAGTGTTTTTACCTTTTGGCTTTGACCGGATAAAGGGGTCGTAGAACTAAGGCGCTACCGGAGAGTCGGCACAGTTTAGGTTAACCTCCCAAGGGGTATCTAATTTTTTTCGCGTAGTTACCTTGAAATTTCCCGAGGAACAATCAACTCGGCTCTTCAACTACCTTTTTTTTCCTTCAGTCGAGGAGATCTTTTCTCTTAGGGGCGTTATCTTTTGTTTTGCCATACTTCTTTTATCTTCATCCATTGGAATATAAGTAGCACATGGGGTCGCGTTGTTCGAAGGATTAAGGCCACTTTTTTTTGTTGCGGACAAGGCTGACCGGGGGGCTGAGTGTGAGGAAAGGTGGAATATATTTTCGTGTTCGAAGCCTCAGCTACTTTAGATGAATTTTTTGTCGGTGGTCACAGACCGTAGTAGATAGTTTGACTTATAGAAAATGACACATGCTCTTCGTTCACTATCTCATCAGCTCTCTTTTGTTCGGCCCTTTCGGATATCGAAAACCAATATAGAGCAATGAACTTCTTCGACATGAACGACAGAGATTCAAAGAGAAAAATGAGGTTGGAATAAGGCTTTACGGTGACTAGATGATCAAAACAGAGTTCTCACAATGGCGAAGGACGACTCCATTTTTTCTCTCTACAAAACTCTTCTCTCTGTGTAAAAAAAACAAATGAAGATTGTGAGAAGGGAAGTCTATTTATATAGGAGTTGTTGAGTCATCAATGGTCATATAAGCCTAAATAAGGGGAAATGTGTCATAGTCCCACCCTATGCTTTCATATGCTTTCAAAAGCACGCTTATATGGAAGCGGAAAGATTTTCTTACTTGGTAAGTCACCCAAAAACTATTTTTGAGACCGTGTGGCATAATTTCAGTGACTAGTGTCCGATGAAAATTATAAAAGTAGAGCAAAGATGGGTTGGACATATCTGAGACGCTCTTTTATCTAGCCCTCACTCTAATATTTTCGCAAGGACTAGGGAGCTACTGATAAGCGTGAGATTTATCCAAATTGTGTGCCACACCGGAAGAATATTTGACTAATTTGGTGTTATGTAAGTTTTGTAAACCAAGCCTAATCAATATGTAATATTGAAGGTATGTTAAAAAAATATGATTAAGATAGTAAAATTATTGGGTGTGATAGTCATGAGTGGACCAACCATATAATCCTTAGACCTACCACTATTAATGTATAAAGAATCATTATCTTACCCCAAAAGGGGTAGCCGAGTTGGTAGAGTAAGACATGTTCATGACCTTTGGTCATGAGTTTGAGTCTCAGATTGAGGGTTTATCCTGGTTCCCTTCGGAAAAAAAAGAAATAAAATAGAATCATTACTTTTTTTTTCTTTTTTAGAGAATGTGAAGGTTAGTGTGCGTACTACTGGAATTACTAGACGGTATGTTAGATGACAATAGGAGGGATTTTGTTGGATCAATGAATGAGGGATTTTGTAGGTACCACTTTGAGCGAGGTCTCTCCATAATATATCTTTCTTTTCTCCTTGAACTTCATCCCATAGAGGAACCCCAATCCCAAATTGCCAAGATTAAACATAAAAACGTGTATATAAGGTTGAACCAACCTCAACTAGCAAGTGGTCTTTTCGGAGTGCATCCAAAAGCAAATCTGTGTGCGCTTCCGAGCGTAAAGCGGACAATATCTTGCTAGTCCATGAGGTCCGTCACACACTCGCACACAAATTCTAACATTGTATCAGAGTCATAAATGACTTAACCCCTTACACATTCGCACACAAATTCTAACATTGTATCAGAGCCATAAATGGCTTAACCGCTGAATTTCCGGCAAATTACTGGGATAAAGTTTAAAGGGAAAAACGAAGAATAAACTTCATCCAATAGAGGAACTCCAATCCCACATTGTCAAGATTAAACATAAAAATTAAACATAAGAGTGTATATAAGGTTGAATCAACCTCAACTAGCAAGCTCAACTAGCAAGAGACCTTTTGGCAGGACACCCAAAAGCAAATCCGTGCACGTTTTTAACACAAAACGGACAATATCTTGCTAATCTGCGAGGTCCGTCACACAATCGAACACAATTCTAACGGTATAGCTTTCTTTTTCGAGAAAACAAGATATTCGCAAATTTTATTTTGTCTGTTTTGATCTCAAACTTTGGGTGATTTTTTTCTAATGTTTGATAACAAGGGAATTATGGTAGAAATCTGGAAATCCTTTCTTTGTTATCCAGGGACTCCCGATCGGTCATGCGGGTCTGACCGCACCGCTTTCTTGGACCACTCTGCTGAGTGGCAGAGTTTGTAATTCTCCGGTATGTTTATTTTTATTTTCATATTTGCATTCGGTTTAGTTCGAGACTTATAGTAGGTTAATTCTTTCACATGAGTAAATTATGGCAGGGAGGTTGTGTAGAAGGCATCGGTGTGTTCTTGTATAGAGGACGTGTGGCCAAAGAGATTATAACAGACACCTAGGTTGGCCTGACTTGTGGATGTGATGCCAAATTAATCAATGAGTGATCTCCACATAATTCTCCTCTTATCCTTTTTCAAGTCATATATCTTGCCACTGGTTTCCTATCTATAATGAATATTAGAGCTTCAAGATATGGACTTCCTTCTCGCCTGCCTCTCCATTTTGCTACCTGTAGTTCTCTTCCAACTTTACCGTTCACTAAGTTCCACTTCCAGTAATCTTCCACCGGGTCCGAAACCACTTCCTATCGTCGGAAACCTTTTACATCTTGGCGACAAACCCCACCAGTCGCTAGCTAACTTAGCCAAAATTCATGGACCTATTCTTAGTATAAGACTAGGCCAAATCACAACAATAGTAATTTCATCACCTCCTCTTGCCAAAGAGATTCTAAAAACACACGATCTTAATTTCTGCAACCGAAAAATACCAGAAGTAGTCAAAGCTGGAAACCATCACGAATTAGGAATCATTTGGATGCCAGTTTCAAGCTCATGGAGAAACATGAGAAAAATATGCAACTCGTATATTTTCGCAGCTCAAAAACTCGATGCCAATCAGGATTTGAGGCGTATAAAGATTCATGAACTTCTCCAAAACGCTGAAAGACAACGCCTTTCAGGCAAGGCTATGGATATAGGAGAAGCTGCCTACAACACAACTATCAACGTTCTGTCTAGCATGATTTTCTCGGTCGATATAGCTGATGTTACTGAAGATGATAATTCTGGTAGAGGGTTCAAGAATTTGGTGCGGTCTTTGGCCGACGAAGTAAAGAGGCCTAACTTGGCTGATAATTATCCTTTTCTTAGGAAAATCGACCCACATGGTGTAAATAGGAGGTTTGCGTATTTCCTAAGTAAGTTCTTTGATTTACTCGATGATATCATCAAAGAACGGTTGGAGATGAGGAAGAGAAACAATGGATCAGTGACACCCGTTGATGTGTTGGATACTCTTATTAACAACATTGAAGACGGTAGTGAAACACTAAGCCTTAATGATACCAAACACTTAGTGGTGGTAAGTTTTCTTTGCCAGACTCTACATATTGTTAATATGACGATATCATTTTTACGCTTTGCCGGACTTTCTAATAAAAAATTGCCAATCAATGTATTGTTCTGTACTTGTTATGATGATGAGTTTATACTATTACCCGAATTACAATATAGGCAGTATATCTCCTAACCAGATGGTATAAAATACTAATCATTTTTCTTATAGTTTTTTCATTACTTGTTTAGCAAGAATATATTTGATGCCCACAAGTGTGCACTTTGACTAATAACTTGAAGAACTTAAAAAAGTTATTACAAGATTGAGGCTTGATTATGAAAAAAAAATGGATTTTGGCTTAGGAGTTGTTATGTGCTGTTCTGTTTGAAATTGTGCTGTTCTGTTTTAGATTGTAGCTCTGAATACGTCGAACTACAACCTACTTATAGATATGTCTTAAATTTTCGGTCATGACTAGTGCTTATTTTGATCGGTTTTTGATAGATAGTGATTATCTTGATTGGTCGGGCCTGCGATCTCTTTGAAAAATGCCTTCTTCGTTCCAGTATTTGTCCGAGTTTCAAATTACATGCAAAACCAGTCCTGCTTCCTTACTTTTCCATGGTACCCATTGATATATGATATATGCCTTGCATAACAGGATTTACTCGCTGCTGGAAGTGATACAACTTCATCGACTCTAGAATGGGCCATGTCAGAACTTCTCCGCCATCCAGAGAGTATTTCTAAAGCTAGAGCAGAGCTGGAAGAAACAATAGGCAAAGGAAACTTTGTTAAAGAATCTGACATTCAAGACTTACATTATTTACAAGCTGTCATCAAAGAAACCTTTCGTTTGCACCCTCCTGTTCCCTTGTTACTCCCACGACAAACTTGCGACGACGCACAGATTGCAGGCTTCACTGTCCCAGCAGACTCAATGGTATTCGTCAACTTATGGTCCATGGGGAGAGATCCAAGTTTATGGGACGAACCTAACTGTTTTGTCCCCGAAAGGTTTTTAGGGTCAAACTTTGATTATACAGGGAATGATCTTAGTTTTATACCGTTTGGTGCCGGACGGAGGATTTGTCCGGGAATATCGTTGGCAACTAGGATGTTGCCACTGATGTTGGGTTCTCTTATTCATTCGTTTGATTGGGAACTGGAGGGTGGAGAGAAATTTGAAAATTTAGACATGGAATAAAAGTTTGGTGTCACTTTACAAAAAGCTCAGCCCCTTAGAGCTATCCCTCTTCCTATACATGCTTGATGAGTACGCGAACAAAGAGAGTAGCATATGATAGTTTTATCACTCATTAGTTAGTTTTTAGGTTTTAAGGACACAATCTTTTGTGAACCCGCTGAAAATGCCACTGCATAATGAATTTAAAGCAGCAACATTCCATAAACATCTGTAAAATATAGTTGTTAAACTAAATATATTGGTTATTTGGGTCAGAAACAATATTGTCTATCAATTTAGAAGACGATTCTTATCATTTTCATTATTAACATCAAATTAAACTCAGTCACCAGTCCCTACCGGTCCAATATTCTCTTCAAATTCAAGATCATCAGCGTCTTTTATGCTATTGATGTTGTCCATAAAATCGAATTTCGGACTATCATTGTAAGGCTCAGTTTTTGGATTCACATCCTAGTCTATAGGAATATTTATTCTCTACTTACCTTTTTTCTACTTCAAATTCTTCTCTAATAGCACTTTTCTAAAACACTTTGTATGATCTTTGTGTATTCTTATGTGGAGATTAAAAGTGACCGGTTTGTGCAGAGTATCACAAGGCCGAAGATGGATAGTCGACACTAAAAAGTAGGAATTGGCAAAGCTCTAATTTGATGCAGAAGCTCAAACCGAAAATTTAGGTGCAGGAGACGTTTGCTCAAATCTAAGTGTGAAAATATTGTCGGAAACTTGTATATATGCTTCTCTGTTTCTTGAATGAGGTTGATGACTTGTTGTGGAGGATTATGAACTAGGCTAAAGATCTTTAGGCCTTTAAGAGAATTAACCTCGAGCATGCATCTTTAGAAGACAAAATAGTACAATAATACATGCCCCACGAAATGATGTCACTACCCTAAAGTATATAATGTGTCAGTGTGAAAATCAAACAATTTCTTATTTGGTTGGAAAAAGGAATATGTTTTTGTGCTAATGTGAACCCGATCCCTTGTATTCTACGTTTTTAGTCTATAAATAGTGATAGAGAACGTTGAAGCTTCTCGTGCGTTGAGTGAAGACCGAGAGACGATATCTAGCGATGTAAAGTTGTTTGCTTATCTCTTTGAGAGAGAGAAGTGAAGTAAAAGATAAACTTTGAGATCCATAGTTCATTTTGTAAGTCAATGGTGCATTGAAAGAGTAGTGTTTGAGTTAGTTGCTCCTTATATTATAAAATTAATATTCGTTGTTCGTGAAAGTAAGATTTTTTTTCACAATCCGAACCATGTTAAATATATCTTGTACGATTGATTTTGTGGTTTTACATGCTAGTTTTTATTGTTTTTCTTTGTTGTGTAAAAGAGTAAAAAGCTGAAGCTTTTATACTCTTTGTTTCTTGATGCAAGAGTCATCTTTAAGACATAGGTTAAGACAAATTTAACAAAGCTTCAGCTAACGCTTCCTTAGCTTCAGTATTTGTTGGATCTAACATATTTTGATTTTTTGAGCGGTCGAAATTTAACCTTGGTTGTTAGATTTACCCACAACATGTATCATATTTAGTTTTATCATTTCTTTATCTCGTAACATAGTATTTGTTGGATCTAACATATTTTGATTTTTTTGAGCGATCAAAATTTAACCTTGGTTGTTAGATTTACCCACAACATGTATTATATTTAGTTTTATCATTTCTTTATCTCGTAACATCTTCATTTCTAACATCTTTTTGTCTTCTTTTCTCTTCCAACATTTCATATTCTTATTTTTTTTCTTCTTTTATTTTTTTAATTCTTTTAGTGTTATGGACCTCTAATTTGATCAGCGGAAGCTCAAACTGAATATTTAAATACAGAGGCGTTTGTTAGAATCTAATTGTGAGATTGGAAGATGACAAAAGTATTGTTACTGCTCGAACCGAAGGTGCAGGTTGATCTCCTGCTAGATCGAAGGTATATGAACATATTGTCAGAACATATGGTTATGTTTACATGCTTTGGAATGATCTTGATCACTTGTTGTAAAAGATTCTGAATTGGCCGAAAGATATCAAGTGTTTATTAAGAGAATTATGCTGGAGCGTGCATTTTTAGGAGACAAAAATAGTACAATATTACATGCTTCGGGAAATAATGTCGCTACCCTAAAGTATACCATGTGTTAGTGTGGCATCAAACATCTTTTTATTTGGTTGGACAAAATAATATGCTTTTGGGGCTAATGTGAACCTGATTCATTGTGTCTACGTTCTTGAGTCTATAGATGGTGATAGAGAATGTTGAAGTTTATCGTGCGTTAAATGAAAACTGAGAGATGATATCTAGCGATATAAAGTTGCTTGCTTATCTCTTTTAGGGAGAGAAATGAAGTAAAAGATAAATTTGAGATCCAAAGTTCATTTTGTAAGTCAAGGGTGCTTTGAAAGAATAGTGGTTGAGTTAGTTGTGTTTAACCTCCTTATATAATAAAATCAATATTCGTTACTCGTGAAAGTATGATTTCTTCACAATAAAAATCATGCTAAATATGTCTTGTATGATTGAGTTTTGGTTTTTGTTGGAGTAAACTTCATCCCATACTTGGTCTGGAATCCCATATTGCTAACATAGAAAAGAATATATAGTATATAAGTGTGAGGGATACTTCAACTAGTAAGAGGCCTTTTGGGAGTTTACCAAAAGCAAACCTGTGTAGGCCCTATGGTCCAAAACAGACAATATCTTGCTAGTATGTGAGGCATATATGGGATTCAATGTAAATGTGTTTTGGGAGTGCGATAAAAGCAAACCTGTGCGTGCATGCCCTAGGCCCAAAGCAGACAATATCTTGCTAGTATGTGAGGCATACTTATATATTCTTAACATGTATCAGAGCCAATTTCGTAGTAAACAGACAATATCTTGCTAGTATGTGAGACATATATGGGATTCAATGTAAATTTGTTTTAGGAGTGCGATAAAAGCAAACCTGTTCGCCCTAGGTCGAAAGCAGACAATATCTTGCTAGTATGTGAGGCATACTTATATATTCTTAACATGTATCAGAGCCAAGTTCGTAGTAAATATGGGATCCAATGTAAATGTGTTTCCACTGTGATTGGGCGACGTTTATTCCGCCGATTAATGGGATCAAGTTTAGGGGGGGTGTTGGAGTAAACTTCATATCATACTTGGTACAGAGTCCCACATTGCTAACATTCAAAATAATAGAATGTATATAAGTGGTAGCCCACCTCAATTAGCAAGAGGCCTTTTGGGAGTGTACCAAAAGCGAAGCCGTGCAAGTCTTTATTGTTTTTCCTTGTTGTGTAAAAGAGTAAAAAAAGTAGAAACTTTTATACTATTTGTTTCTTGATGCGGGAGTCACCTTCAAAACATAAGCTTCAGCTACTACTTCTTTAGCTTCAGTATATGTTGATTTAACATATTTTAAAAAAATTCGAGCGGTGCTAATTTAACCTTGGTTATTAGATTTACCCAAAACATCTATCATATTTGGTTTTTTCAATTTCCTTCTCTCGTAACATCTTCGTCTCTAATATCTTCTTGTCTTTTTTTTCTCTTCCAACGTCTCATATTCTTATTTTTATTTTTATTTTTATTTATTTTTCAGTTCTTTCAGTGTTATGGACCTCTAATTTGATCAGTGGAAGCTCAAACTGAAGATTTAGATGCAGAGACGTTTGCTGGAATTCAAATGTGAGATTGGTCGAGGACAAGTGTATTGTTACTGCTGGAACAGAAGGTGCGGGTTGTTATCCTGCTAAATCGAATGTATATGAACATATTTTCAAAACCTATGGATATGTTTATCACTTGTTGTAAAAGATTCTGAATTCGGTGAAATATCTCTAGCATTTATTAAGAGAATTATCATGGAGCGTGTATTTTTAGGAGACAAAATACTACAATATTACACGCTTCATAAAATGATGATACTACCCTACACAATGTGTTAGTGTGGTATTAAACATTTTCTTATTTGGTTGGACAAAAGAATAAGATTTTGGTGCTAATATGAATCAGATCCATTTTGTTCTACGTTCTTGAGTCTATAAATAGTAATAAATAAAGTTGAAGCTTAGCGCGCGTTGAATGAAAAACTGAGAGATGATATCTAGTGATATAAAGTTGCTTTCTTATTTGTTTTAGATAGATCCAAAATTCATTTTGTAAGTCAATGGTGCATTGAACGAATAATGTTTGAGTTAGTTGTGTTTAACCTCCTTATATTATAAAATATATTCGTTGCTCGTGAAAGTAGGATTTTTTCACAATCCAAACCATGTTAAATATATCTTGTATGATTGAGTTTGTGGTTTTACATGCCAATCTTTATTGTTTTTCTTTGTTGTGTAAAAGAGTAAAAAGCTGAAGCTTTTATACTCTTTATTTCTTGATGCACGAGTCATCTTCAAAACATAGGTTAAGATAAATTTACCAAATTTTTGGCTAATGCTTCATTAACTTCAGTATTTGTTAGATCTAACATATTTTGATTTTTTGAGCGGTTGTAATTTAACCTTGGTTGTTAGATTTACCCATAACATGTATCATATTCAGTTTTTTTAATTTCTTTCTCTCGTAACATCTGTGTCTATAACATCTTCTTGTCTTTTTTTTCTTCCAACATCTCATATTCTTATTTATTTTTCTTCTTTTATTTTTTCAGTTCTTTCAGTGTTATGGACCTCTAATTTGATAAGTGGAAACTCAAACTTAAGATTTAGATGCAGAGACGTTTGCTGGAATCTAAGTGTGAGATTGGTCGAGGACAAATGTATTGTTACTACTGGAACCGAAGGTGCGGGTTGGTCTCCTGCTAGATCGAAGGTATAGGAACATATTGTAAAAACTTATGGATATGTTTATCTACTACTGGAATAAGATTGATCATTTTTTGTAAAATATTCTAAATTGGGTGATAGATCTATATAGTTTATTAAGAGAATTATCCTGGAGCATGCATTTTTAGGTGACAAAATTGTATAATATTACATGGTTAAAGAAATGATACCACTACCTTACAGTATACCATGTGTTAGTGTGGCATCAAATATTTTCTTATTTGGTTGGATAAAATTATATGCTTTTAGTGCTAATGTGAACTCAGTCTATCATGTTCTACGTTTTTAAGTCTATAAATAGTGATAGAGAATGTTAAGGTTTATCGCGCGTTGAGTAAAAACTGAGAGACAATATCTAGAGATATAAAGTTGCTTGCTTATCTGTTTTGGATAGAGAAGTGAGGTACAAGATAAACTTTTAGATCCATAGTTCATTTTGTAAGTCAAAGGTGCTTTGAAACAATAGTTGTTGAGTTAGTTGTGTTTAACCTCCTTATATTATAAATTCAATATTCGTTGCTCGTGAAAGTATGATTTCTTCACAATCTAAACCATGTTAAATATGCCTTGTATGATTGAGTTTGTGGTTTTACATGCCAACCTTTGTTGTTTTTCTTTGTTATGTAAATGAGTAAAAAACCAAAGCTTTTATACTCTTTGTTTCTTGATGCACGAGTCACCTTCAAAACATAGGTTAAGACAAACTTACCAAAGTTTTAGCTAACGCTTCCTTAACTTCAATATTTGTTAAATCTAACATATTTTGATCTTTGTTTTATCGGTGGTAATTTAACCGTGGTTGTTAGATTTACCCACAACATGTATCATATTTAGTTTTGTCATTTCTTTCTCTCGTAACATCTTCATTTATAATATATTTTTTCTTTGTTTCTCTTCTAACGTCTCATATTCTTTTTTTAGTTCTTTCAGTGTTATGGACCTCTAATTTGATGAGCGGAAGCTCAAACTTAAAATTTAGATGCAGAGATGTTTGCTGCAATCTTAGTGTGAGACTGGTCGAGGACAAATGTATTGTTACTGCTGCAACCGAAGGTGCAGGTTGATCTCATGCTAGATCGAAAGTATGGGAACATATTGTCGAAAAATTATGGGTATGTTTATAAGTTTCTGGAATGAATTTGGTCACTTGTTGTGAAAGATTTTAAACTAGGGAAAAGATCTCTAGCATTTACTAAGATAATTAACTTGGATCGCTCCATTTTTAGGAGACAAAATAGTACAATATTACATGCTTAAAGAAATGACGCCCATACCCTACAGTATACCATGTGTTAGTGTGGCATCAAACATTTTCTTATTTGGTTGGAAAAAATAATATGTTTTTGGTGCTAATGTGAACCCGATCCATTATACTCGGTTTTCCTTCCAAGGCCTGATTAACCGTTTGGGGCCCATGGGGAATCTGTTAATCGGGGTCAGTAGCAGAGCCATAATAAAGTCTTTTAGCGTCGGGGGCGATTCACAGCCACACCGGTATCGAGGCAATGTAGCCAGTCGTTACCAAGGCATACTGGTCAGAGGCGTTTCGAAATAAATTATTTATCTACAGCCGCACCGATACCGAGGCAATGTGGCCAGTCGATACCAAGGCATAGTGGTCAGAGGCGTTTCGAAATAACTTATTTATCTACAGTCGTATCGATACCAAGGCAATGTGGTCAGTCGATACCGAGGCATAGTGGTCATAGACATTTCGAAATAATTTATTTGTTTACAAGTCTTCATTCTCGATGCTCTTGAAGACTAGGGGGCTACTGATAAGAAAGTAATTCGCCGACCCCAATGGAAAATGAGTTAATTGCAAAAGGAAAAGAGAAATATGCCTATTGTTGTATTTATTATTTACTAAAAGACAATATGTAAATAAAGTAGTTTGTAAATGACTAATTGTGAAATAATAGAAGACTACCAAGGACATAAACGGGTCCCACCTTCCCCACTATAAAAGGGAGCTCATTTATTCTTGGTAGGTGGACAATTCTCTAATATATTCTCTTTCTACTTTCTTTATCTACATTTTGAGCTCTAGTCACATCAGGTCCAAGATCCAAGATTTCTCATTCTTGTCATTTATTCTCTCATCAGTACTAACGTTTCCATAGCTTTAATATTTATTGGATCTAACATATTGTGATATTTTGAGCGGTGTTGATTTAACCTTGGTTGTTAGATTTATACACAACATGTATTATATTTAGTGTTGTCATCTCCATCTCTCGTAACATCTTCGTCTCTAACATCTTCTTGTCTTTTTTTCTCTTCCAACGTCTCATATTCTTCTTTTTTATTTTTTTATTTTTTATTTCGTTTAGTGTTATGAAGCTTTTATTCAGGTTTTTTATGCAAAACCGTAAAATAAACATCAATTAAGTTAGTTTTTGGCATTTTAATAATGAGTCTCAATATATGAGAATAAGTTTGGATTTTTAGTCGGTGGATCTCATATAAAAATTTGGTTTTATTTATATTTTTGTATCCAAATCATAAAATAAATGGTCAAGTACCATTTATCGCTAACTAATCTGCCATCTACATAGCTTCGATTTTTCATCGCTTCGTTTTATTTGGAATCATCTCTCCCATAGTTGGATCTTCTATTTAATATTGGGTGAAGCTATTTCCTCTTTCAAATTTTTTTATTTCCTCCATAAATAAAAAGAAACTCCACTTTGTTATTTTCTCCATAAAGGAAATAACATATTTACCATTTTCTTTATTTTTATTCCAAACTCATTGATTCTCCAGCAACTCTATCGATTTTTACCACCATCTCAACTATCTCCATCATATTAATTTATACACACTCAGCCAGTCCTATTAGTTTCTTACATCAATCCCCCATAAACCCTAACACTAGCCTAGCCACTGTAAAGACGGTCTCCTCTTCAAGATTTCTCTTCTAATCTTGAAAAACAACAAACCATGACCAACTACTCGATTTCTCTTTTAATCTTAACAAAAAACGGCAATCTCTCTCGAATTCGTCTAAGGTAGAAATCATTCGTTGTTTTTTTAAAACAACAACACTTAAAAATACACCATTGTTTATTAAAACAGATGAAATGTACGTAATTCTGAGACGATATCTCGGAGTTAGGTGTGTTTTTTATATAACTACTGTCTCAGAATTAGTTGTTTTCCGCTAAAACCTGCACAAATCGGATTTTCGAAAATATGTTTATTTATCAGAGATTCTCAAGCCACATGAATGTAAAACTAAAAAACAAGATTAAATTATTTTGTTGGTTGATTGGGTGATGTTATCCGGTGTTAAATCTTTAGTTTGGGTGTTTTCCTCTTCCATGAATAATCTCTTAGAAATTTGAACTTTTTTTTTGTTTTTAGGGTTTAATTTTATAAGTTAAATAATATATGTTGGATTTAATTTGGCTAAATCATTTTTGTTGATATAAGGTTTCATAATGGTTAATGTTATAAATTAGAAGATCAAATGAAGACAAGATAGTAAAAGCAATTGATAAGTCCTTTTTTCATTTTAAAATATAGAAAAAATAAAAAATGTGATGGAGGAAATAGCTTCGTCTTTTAATATATGCTAGGTTGGAATCACATCTCCGGTCAGTGGATCTTTTATTACGTGTATATTCCTATTCAATTTTTGGATCCTTTCTATTTTGGACCCACTCTTTTAATTGTTGTGTTTACTTCTTCTTTTTTTAGGTAAATGTGGTGTTGTATATATATATATATATATATATATAGGATGTACAAGGTTACAATCATCTAGAGAGTCCAAAAATCTCTATGTAAAGTACAATGAAAGGGTAACCATGTCCAAGAGCGTCTTTCAATGGTCTCGAGCACTTGCCTCCTTAAAAAAACTTAACCAGGAAAAACCCCGTGGGTGAAAACCCGGTCTAAGGAAAAAGAATACAAGTCTCTACAACCGACACTAATAGACTTTTACAAATAAAATAAGAGAAAACTGAGTACATCAATGAAATAAAAGACTTTAACATGTGATTTGATAGCGCGGATATAGCCGGAACAAAATCTTTAACGTCGTGAGAGTGATTCTAGTGACAATAGTGTCTTGAGTCACTGTCTCTTCATCAAATAGAAGGCGGTTGCGAGCACGCCAAATCTCAAAAATCGTGGCTTGAAATGCAAGGTTGACAGCGCGGGATCGGTAGGATGTGCACCGGTGCTCATTCGTAATCCATTTGTGTGCACTATCAAGCGTCATCATTGCACGAGTAATCCCCAACCATACTCGGATGCGACTCCATATTTTTTCAATGAACCTGCAAGAAAAGAAAAGATGCGCACCCGATTCATCGGAATGCCTACAAAATGGGCAACTGATGTTAGGCAAGTCCATGTAATGAAGTGTGTCTTTCGTGGTCAGATGACGGTTGAATGCCAGCCAGACAGTGAAAGTGTATTTCGGTGGGATGAATCTCTTCTATATTTTTGATAGCGTCAGACACAGCTCACCCTTTGTCCTCATGGCTTCATAGACACGATTTGTGATCAACTTTCCGTCCAAAATACAACTTTCGAGACCCCGAATGGCATGGTCTCGACCCTCGAATATCTGAATCAAAGAATCTCTAATATCAAGAAGCTCTCGTATGAGGTGACTGTCTCTATCCCGCTTTTGGTAGTCCCATATAGTTTGTTTTCGAAGATAATACTCGTGCACCCATTTCACCCATAACGATTCGGAGCCCGAACGAAATAACCAAATCGAGCGGGTAAGAAGTCCACGATTCCAAACTCTTATATCTTTAAAACCAAGACCCCTTTCGATTTACAAATTTTGTCCCAAACAATCCGAACCGGTACTTTTATTACTCTACGCGTGTATATTTATAACTTTTGTATTTTCTAAACCTTTTCATTTCAAAAAATATATCGTAAAATAGCTTTAACCCATCTTTAGAAAAATTAGGCTTTTCACTTTATTTATTCATATATATATATATATATATACCAGGATAATCTCTCGATATTTCGACTTGGCGCGAATCAATTTGGGAAGAAGAATTTGAAAACTCGTCTTTTCAGTTCCCAACGCCGTTAAGAAACTAAAACCCAAAAAAGAGAAAGAAGAAGAACGAATACAGAGACCGAGACAGAGAGTAGAAGGAGAGATGAAGCCAAAGCAGCCATCGATTAGGGTTTTCGGTCAGCGTTCACTTGATCTCTCCCTTTTCCGATCTTCAAATCCGTAAGATTACCGATTTCATCTCTTTAATTATTGCTTTTAGGGTTTCATCGCTATTTTTTTTTTTAAATCTATTGGTTCTGCCTGCGTGAAAAATAGGTTTAGCGAACCTAAGCCTAAGGAGCCAAAGAGGGATTCGAGTGTGTCACTGTCGGATTTCCTTGACCAGAAGCTGAATAAAAGTTGTGTGTTACCTAAACCTGTTTCTGTTCAGGTATAGTATAGTGATGTTGAATTCAAGGTGCTTTAAATTGGAACTATGTTTGTTTTCTCTGCAACCGAAAGCTAGAACAAAAGTGAACCTTATGCTTCTGTGTGGAATGTTATTGGATTGTCACTGTGTATATTCTGCAATCTAGCCTTCTTCTTGTTTTGTGGCTGTAAGGAGCTATGGCCGCTAAAAAGACTTTATGCTTTAATCTATTTGTCATGCTCAAATGCTGCAAGGTGTTGTTGATTAAATCTGTAATGGAATTGAATAAGATCATAGTTCTTGATAAAGATTATGGAAAATTTGTCCTTTCGGTTTAACTTTTGCGATTGATAATTTGTCCATAGTTGGATACTGAATATGTAAAGTTGCATTCGTTGATAGGAGAAGTCACAGCCTTTTAAATTTTTTGCTCGCCCTAGAGATGTAAGTGGATCTACTGATGTGCAAATTGGGATCAAGAAGGGAAGAGAGGAAGACAAGATTTGTACTATTGATAAAACCATTTTTGAACAGTTCAAACCAATCAATATAGAAAAAGTAGATAACTCTAGTGCATCTAATGGTAATGAGGATCAAATCCTTACCATAGACGAAGTGCAGGAATCACGGAAAAGAAAGAACCCATTTGTAGGTATGATTAAGTTAAAGTTGTGGTGCTTCTGCTGCGTTTTCTTCTGCTGTTTTCTTGCTCTCCTATTTGGTTGTTAGTCTATTAAGGGTTCGAAAAAAGTGTTTGCATCGTTTTATGGAAATATAGTTTACGATACTGTAATTGGACGTAAGTGTTATTATTCTTCAGGCTTTTACATATATAATAAGAAAATTTTCTTTGTTTGTTCTGACTTTTTAAACTTAGAAAACACAACTTTTTAAGCTTATAAGATCAAGAGATTTAAGGCAAATCATTTTGGATAACTTTTCATTTCAGGTTTTTTAGTCAAGTAAAATCTCTGTGAAACTGGAAATCTGATCAGTTAAAGAACATGTTATCTATATTGTTCCTAGGTCTTAATGAGAAGGAGGCAATTCGAAAGCCTGTTATTGTTCTTGGAGATCGCCCAAGTCCAAAGCAACAGAGAAGAGAAGTGAGCCGTGGTAGCAACAAGATGCGTAGACCCATTTATAATCACTGTTAGTACCGGTTAATGAAATTTAGCAATCATATTGTTTTCTAAATCCTGTCTTTATAAGCAGTTTTTCTTTTTTAATTGTGCCGAGACCAGATGCGAATGGGCGCGGCTGGTGGGACTGTGACATGGAAGGAGTTGACAGTGGAGAACTTGATCGACTAGGATTGATCAAGTTCCTCTGAAACCGTATATGTTTCTTAGGTATGATTAATCGTAATACTATTCTTTCTTTTTACTGGTAGGATAGTAAACTCGAGTTATAACTAAATAGCCTGTCAGATCTGAACCAGGATTTTATATATGCAAATCCAAACCCGGTTTTGATCAAGATAAGCTCAGCACCGATTCTTGCTGATTGATCCAACCTGTTTTCAATATATTTTATTGGTATTATATATATAAATTGTGAGTTTTCTAAGTTTATTTATTTATTTATACTAAACCGGATTGTCTAACCCGGATTGGGGTTTCCAATCTCCGAATCCAATTGGTGTTTTCAAATGTCCAAATCTGGATCCTACTTGGTTTGAAAAAACAGACAATATATCTCTATCCGAATTCAGATTCTGGCGGTGGGACTTTCATCCATAACTGATCTCTTTCCTGCGTAATCACGACCTTTCATCCATTACTGATCTATTTCCTGCGTAGACCGAATTGGTCAGGTTGCTATGCCTAACTGTTAGTCGTGTTTTGTGGATACGTCAAAGTACTGTGTACAAACATGTATGAAATGATGACAGCTTGAAGGTCTAATACATTTTTTGTTATGTCTGCAGGTAGCAGGCAATAGTCTAGCTGGATGTTGGATTTTCCTATTGTTGTGGTGTGGATGCAGTAACAGTTGTTATTACTTACCCAAGTTCCTGCTTATTGAACTACTTTTGTAGTTCTAATAACAAAAATTGAATGAAGCCAAGCTAGCTCTATTATTAGTAAAAGGCATCTAAGTTCATCTCTAGTATGGATATTCCAAGACAATTTTCTGGAGAGGATTTGACATTAAAAAAATGGTTTTATTAATCTTAACTAATATTTCAAATGTAAACTGAGTTTGAAATCACGTATCTGCTGTAATATAAAAAATGATATTATTCGATTGTCTCATTTTTTAATTTTTTATCAATTTAAAATTGATAAAAAAAAATAAGATTCAGGAATATATTTAAATATTGCAATTTCTCTTTCCCATTTGGGAGGGAAAAAGCGAGAGCCGGATACAGTGAAATAAGATTTGGAAATTTCACAGATTGTAGACATTCTTTAAGATAATGTATTGTGTGAATAAATACGACTATGAATATTGGCGGTATATACATTTTAAGAGTGCTAAATTTTCAAAGTAGATAATATAATATAATATAATATAATATAATATAATATAATATAATATAATATAATATAATATAATATAGACAGATTTAATTCAACACTTAACCAACAAAATTATTACGAATAAAAGTCTAAATATATTAAGAGGCTTTATACCTAAAATATAATTTTTTATAAAATTTAGTAAACAATTTTTTTGTTTTTTTTTAATTTAAAGGTCTGTATCTTTTATACCGTAACTCATAATTTTTTTTTTGAAAAATACCATTGGTTTTGTTTTTATTAAGACGAACAAAACTAGTAGCACTCGTGATATGTTTTGAATTTAAAAAAAAATTACACACGTTTCTCAGTATATGGTTTCTCGTCTAGCAAAACAAATAAGGTTTCGCATCTAGCGAAACAAAGATAGCTTCACCTCTAGCAAAACAAAGAGTTCTCTCATCTAGCAAAACAAAGAAGCTTTCGCATCTAGCAAAACAAAGAAGGTTTCGCATCTGGCAAAACAAAGAAGGTTTCGCATTTATCCAAATAAAAAAGGTTTTGCATCTTCATCGTTTACCCTATCAAGTTAAAAATAATAATTAAAAGTCAGTATCTTTTAAACCGTAACTCGGAAAAAGAAAATATGAAAATACCGTTGGTTTTGTTTTTTTAAGACGAACAAAACTAGTAACACTCAGAATTTGTTTTGATTTTTTTAAAAGAACAAATAACGTTTTGCATCAATCAAAACTGTGTTTTGTATCAATTAAAACTGTGTTTTGCATCTACCATTCCAGAAGAATTACACGTTTTGCAATTATCATTACGTACAAACAAATGTTTCGCATATTTTTCGTGTTAACCCTAAACCGTTTTACTTAACACATAAATTTCAGAAACTCAAAACCAGACTAAAAGTGACGAAAAACTAACTAAAATAAAAAAAATAAACTACATTAGTGTAAATACCAAAAATTAGAAACAAAAACGGATCTCAAGTACCCATAGTATTCCGAAATCAAAATTCAACTTATCACACACAAATCGAATTATCTAAACAGATATTCAAAATCAAATTTCGAAATCAACTAAAACACAACAAAAAACATACGAAAACAAAAGCAAAACAAGAAAATTGAGTAAAAAAATAAAGAATTACCTAACAATTAGGTATTATTCTATTCACGTAGAAAGAGAAAATTAGGGAAAATGTGAAGTTGAGTCTAAAAAGATTTTAAATAAATGAGCAAGGGTATTTAGGGAATTAGTGAGTCTTAAATGGTAAATATTTGATTAAATACAGGTATTTCTCGAGAGAAGCGTGAAAGTATGAGTCTTAAATGGATAATAATTAGGGTTTAGGGTCCTAAATGGTATTTAACCCTATACTAAAATATAATATAATATTTATTTATTTGATTGCGATTAGATATATTTTTAGTTATTGGAAGTCAATCGATTTATGTCTATATAATCCATAATAATGCAATTGCGGAAATTTAAAAAAAATAGAAATATTTGTTCGTCAAATATAATACAGTTTTGGAATAGATATATATTAAGACAAGTCACTTTACATTCGAAATTAAAGAATGTCGGGTTAGAATTTTTGTCTTGTTATTTTGTGGAATAGGTTTTTTTTTCTCAAAAAGTAATCGATGCCGAGAATAAATATGTTTTATCGAGTGATTGTAATCTTTTGAGGTCAGTTAAACACATAATCGACAAAAGCTAATAACAATCGATAAAAGATGTTAGACAAAACTACTGGCTTGAAGGGTGAAGATGATCTGTAACATCAACTGTAAAAACAATTATGAATCGACCTCGTTAAAAAAAGTATTCAAAGAGACATCGAGTTTTTTAGATTTTACATTGTGACATTTATACCCGAACTAAACATATCCAAAAAAGATATAAGTGGTTTCCTCGTACACAATTTTGATATATATATATATATATATAGTAGAGTAATTAACTACTTCGACTTTCTATATTACCTATGTAATATTTATTTATTTTACCTAACTCTCATTTAATATCCAACTTTCTAATAATACTTTAATTACCATCAACCACCTATATAAACCTTTTTTTAAGATATCTTATTTTATTTTGGACAAAGAAACTCTTAGTATCCTAAAAATCTTTTCTCGCTCTTTTAAATATAACATTTATAATATCTCAATTTTAAACTTTCTTAGATTTCACTTCAGTTTTGTGTGAGATTCAGTGAGTGAGATATTCGATATCTTTTTTTTAAAAACAGTTTCCGTGTCGACAAAGTAAGAAGAACAATTTTGGTTTTTACAAAATACAACTATCAGATTTGTGGCTGATATCGTAAGAGTAAATTTTCGTCTCTTTTATTTTATTAATTAGATATAGACTCATGGTTTTATGTTTTTCTTGAGATATGAGTTATTTTTAGGATATGTAAACTTTGGGAAATCGATTTTATAATTTTCATATATGGTTTTGGAAGAGACGAGATGTCGAGGTAAGAAGATGTGAGACGTTAGTTATATTAGACGTTGAACGTGCATAGTTATCATACGTCTCGCATGCAAAATATACCTACGATATGCGAGATATGCGCATGCATTATGGTGTTGATGCATGCGAGACTATAAAAATTATTATACGAGACATGCGAGACTTGCACATGCATCATATATACGAGACCTATATAAACAAGACATGCACATGCATCATAATGTTGATAGACGTGAGTCTACAATAGGTAGATGTTATATCGTAATATGTATTATATGCTATATGTGATACATGCGCATGCATCATAGATGCGAGTCCTCTATATTCTACAAAATTCGAGATACAAGACACGTTTGGTATAATAATATTGATAGATGCGAGACTAGACATGTATCATATGTGAGGAGTAGTATTTGTAGTATTTTTCTTGAGAGATGCAAGACCATTTTACATTTTTAAATGATATACTTACTACTAATTTCGTTTGAACTGTGAAATGCACGTAAGAAATATCTAGACATCGAGTGTGAATTTCAAAACATCAAACTAATCGTCCCTCTTAGTGAGTTTGAATATTTAAAAATATATTAAGGTATGTTGAAAGTAGATAGGATGTGTTGGTTAGAGATGATTAAAATATAACCTACTATTGTGGAGATAATAAGAGTTGTTTATTTATGAATGATACAAATTTTATGGGTTTGCTAACACTGCTTGATGTTAAGCATTTAAAAAGTGTTAGTTTTTATATAAAACAATACGTGGTTGATATGGTTGCAGAAAAAACACGTATAAAGTCTAGGTTAAGTTTATTTGAAGCCCCAAATAATGAAATTAATTAGTGGAACGCTGGTTTAAGTTATTTTGGTCATAAGAAAAAACAAATTGTTACTATTGGTCGGGTTAATGCGATTACAAGTGTTAGCCACGTGTTTTATCAAGGTGTTACAACTCTAAGGTTAGCTTTATTTCATTATGACTTAGAATATTTTTTTTATCTCAAATATATGCATAACTATAGATATTAAAAAACTGCTTATTACAAAAATAAAGTCTCAAAATGATGTAAATGAAGTCTTTATGTATCACTTGACTCATCAGCTAGCTTTATGGTCATCGAGCGGTTTATTGACCTGCATACTTACAACACTGGTTTATAAAAAGAAAGTATGAAACATTTGACATCCAATTTGATTTTTAATGAGATGCAAGATTCTATTAGTCCAAAAAATGACTTTACAACGACGAGTGTAAAATTGTTTGTTAAACATGACTATGGTTTAGATATATCTTACCGTATCTCGTGAAATGTTTTAGAAAAAATAAGAGGGAATTTTTTTTAAATATAGTTCTACTTTTTTAAATTTATTAAAAAATGCTTCAAAATATTGAAGAGTCTTGATATTATTATTATCTATCATATGGAATATACTTTAGGTAACAACTTCAAACAATGTTTCATAGCATTCAGATCTTGTCTTTAACTTTTTCATTCTTGTGGTCCATTATTATTTATTGATGGAATATTTTTTATCGGCAAGCATCGAGGAGTATTAATCTATGTTATAGCAAGAGATTGTAAAAATAGTAAGTTTCATGTGTGTGACTGTTTTTTATGTAATTATATTTTTAATATTATTTATTTTTGAAGATACGAGACTAAACTATTCTTCTTATCTTACATGTGAGGCCAATTTATATTTTGTATCAGAGAGATACGCGACATCATAATATTTGTATAGGCTAATCGCAAGTCCATAATGTAACATTGATATGCAAGACCATCATATGATATACACGCGAGATGTGAGACCTTAGTACTTCATACATGCTTCATGCGATATTAGTATATAGTATCTCATATATATTTCATGTGAGATACAACTATATTACTTTGTGATGTGATAATGTGACATAAATTATATTTTCTAATGCGAGATGTGAGAAAATATAACTATGCGTCATATATAATGATATATATGATACATCATGAGTTTAAAATATGCCAGACCAATATATAATATACGTACGTGGTGCGAGACCAACATATAAATTATATGCGAGATGTGAAACTTTAATATCTCATAAATACCTCATGCGAGACAAGTCTAAAGTAGCTCCCCTTTATAAATACGTGAGACATATGCCTTTTATATATGACAGATACAAGATAGACTATATCAATAATGCGAGTCGTGGACAAATAGAGTTGTGAGACATATATAACTATAATTGCGAGACTTGATACATATTAGGCATGGACATTTTAACCGGAACCGAAAGAACCGAACCGAACCAAACCAAAAGAACCGAACCGAAGCAGATTTGTTCTTTCATAATACCATAATGGTTCCAGTTTTTTATTATCCATGGTTCTCGGAACCGAACCGAACTGAAGAACCGTGGGTACCCGTGAGGAACCGAACCTATGTATTAACCCTTAATTTTGAATTTTTTGAAAATATATTTCATTTTTCAAAGTTAGATTCCCTAAAATATGTCTTTTATCATTGACCTCTAATTATGTTCTCTTTAATAAATGACGAAATAGTTAATTTAAAGTGGTGACATATTTACAAACTATTATGCGTATAAACAAAATATCAACCTTTATATAATCTAATAAACTTGATATCATCTCTCCATTTTTCTTTATATTATTAATATTATTCTTTAATATATTAATTTTGAATATTTCTTATATTTAGTATTTTTTTCTTACAATCTAACATAATTTTATTGTTTTATAGTGTAAAAAGAGATTTATATATGTTGATATTTCAGAGCATTTGAAGTATCCAAAACTAGCCGATTGGAACCTATTTAAGTACCCATACTGAACGGAACCGAACCGAACCGAAATTTATTCGGTTCCTAAATGGGTACCATTTTTGAAGAGCCGAAAGAACCGAGAACCGAAAGAACCGAACCGAAGAACCGAATGGCCATGCCTAATACATATTATACCATTTAAATTTGTTTTTTCGTGTATTTTTTTCTATTGCATTTAGTATTATTAGGTATAAGGATCTGAAAACTGGCTTTGGTTTCTAAAACGTTTGAAACCTCATTTGTTGAAATGTAAAATTAAATTTATTTTGAATCGTCATTTAGGTATCATTAATGTTGTTTCTATCTCGTATCCAAAATTCTAGCATGCTGTATTTTTTTATTTTGTTGGGAATTTGGAATATGTTCTTAGTCGTGCAAAGTTAAAGTTTAAATCTATGGTAGTTTTTAGGTTTAAAAATGTGTTTATTCTCCAAATCTTTAATGAAAAACTTGAATTATTTATTAGTGAATGAGGCCGGAGAGTTATTAAATTTTTCGATAATTTGCCTCGGGATAAATATGCCTAAACATTTATTAAAGGGAAATGATATAGTGTTATGGAAAAATATTATAGTTTTACTTATGACTCAAATTTAATAAATTCATACGAAGGGGATAAGTTGGAGCATTAAACTATATCTTGAGCTTGGAAAGAGGCTTAAGGTCAATGTTGAAGCAAGTCATCCGTGGCTAGTTTGTAAGTCTCCGACACTAAGTCCCGTAAGTTTTTTCTGAACCTGTTATGGTTGTTAATCTACTAGATTTAAAATGTTCTTATGGTGTTTAGAAACAATATTTCTTTCCATGTTCTCATGATTTTGTTGCAATAAATTCGACACCATAAAGATTCAATGACATATATTGAGTCACTTTATATTATCAGGTATTATAGGTCAACTTACTCTTTTAGCATACATGTTTTAACTAATTTTTGTGAAAGATCAATTTGTAATAAAGTATCGGAATTTATGCCTCATAACTTTAAAATATGAGTTGGAATGCCTAAAAAGAAACGTATTATGTCTAACAACCCGATAGAGAAAGTGTCGTCATTGTTCAAAGTTCATGCAT
The DNA here is from genome assembly GCA_036936605.1 of Limnanthes douglasii subsp. nivea. NCBI lineage: Eukaryota > Viridiplantae > Streptophyta > Magnoliopsida > Brassicales > Limnanthaceae > Limnanthes > Limnanthes douglasii. Next base: position 35,740,764 of record JAUPFV010000001.1, read on the forward strand.
TAATCGACAAACTTGTTAATTTTTTTTTAAATGTTTGGGATTTGAGATTGATTTTTTTTTTAGTTTTGATTTAACGCCTTTATTTTAAGACCTTTGGATTACTTTAGTTTTCATGTTATAAATTTCTTTTTTAATGTTTTCCTTAATGCAAAATAAGCTATATATTTTTTTCTAGTTAGATGCGAGACCAAATAATCGTACTTGTCAAACTAAGTTTAGTTTTATGGATGGATGTGAGACTATTTATAAGCTTATGGCTCAATTCTACGTGTAGCATTATGGATAGATGTGATACTAACTTTAACATTATGGTTAAATGCGAGACCCTCTCTATTATTATGACGAGACTATCTTTAACGTTATAGAAAGATACGAGACTATCTTCAACGTTATAGAAAGATACGAGACTATCTTCAGCATTATAACAAGATGTTAGGCTATTTTTAACTCTTATGTAATTATTTAGAGAATGAAGTATTTTAGAGATACGAGACTATCAATAAAGGCATACAAGACGAACTTAGTTATTATTCTTATAGAAAAATATAATAAGGATTATAACAAGTAGAGTTTTTATTTCTTTCGAGGAAAAAAGATACAATTCTTTAGACCTCAGAGCTTAGTTATACTTCCTCTTGGTCATATTTAGTAGCTAATTAATACATATTCTCACTTATTCAGGGCGTAGACTGGTATTTATGATAAAAAAAAATCCTAATTTTATGGTAATTACTTTTATCTATTTTTATTAATTTCATTAACCAGTTCATTCTGTGTGGCCTTTATTAGCTTCCATAATTATATGTCCGTTACAGTAGGCTTCGATTGGTCTAGTCTGTTCTGCTCGTCTTTTGTTTACTTTCTCGGTAGACGTTTAGCCATTTCTTTAATACCAACTCCTGCCCGGCCTGTTCAGTGAGACGTATATTCAGTTGAGCTCCTCGTTGTAGTACGAGCTATTGTCACTCTTCATTGATCGATAGCCTTGTTGTCTCCTCTTGGCTTCTCAACTCGCCCTTGATAATATGGTTATGCTCTGCACCGTTCATCCATGAGGCCTTTGTCTATTTTCCAAGCCTCGTATGCTTTGTTCATCCTAGGTCTATGATAGATATTTGAATGTTTTTTCATTGTTGATTCCTGCTCGGTTTGCTCAGCGAGGCATCTGTTTAAACAGGCTCAACTTTGTAGTAAGAATTATAGTCGTCCTCTATTTATGGGTTGCCTTTCTAACTTCCTTTTTATTTTTGGTTGAGCCTCTGTGATATAGATCTGCTCTACATGGGACCTCAGTTATGTTTCATTTGTCGCTTCCCAATGCGCATCCTTGTTCAACCATCTTCTCATATTATCACCTACTCGGTTTGCAATTATTTATGTATTAATTATTTCCCCTCTGCTCGGAAGTATTAGGTGATGGGAATTCCCTCATCAATTATGAAGATATGTGAGACATGTTATAGATTAATACAAGACCAATATTATCATCTATAGTTATGGTCGACTAGTTGTATGTTTAAATAAAATTGTGAGACTACAATAAATATAATGAGATATGCGAGACTACTTCAACTACTACATACGATACTAAAACAAATACTCAATGCGAGACTACTACAATTACAACATGAGAGATTTGAGTAAACTAATACATAAGACACTACGACAACTACAACATGCGATACTGGAGAAAAATACTACATGAGAGACTACTGCAGTTACTACATACGATACTGGAATAAATACTACATGCAATACTATTGTAACTACAACATGCAAGGCTGGAGCAAACTTATTTACAATTGGAATATGTGAGACTGAAGCAAGTTTATTTAATTATTGATCTATGAACTTAACATTGTGCCCTATGGCTCTTTATAGAGTTCAGTTCTTCATTTGCATTGTGTTTTATCCTTAATGGTACCCACTTCATTAAGTACGTATGGTTGTAGGAAACTAGTTCTATCTAGTTGCTTGTTGTAAGACTTTTTACCAGATTGTTGCGGTGGGGGCAATGCATGAGTATTATGGGAGGATCGAGTTTTGGCTCTATAATATGGGTTTATTTGGTATGGTTGGCCATAGTTGGTATCCATGTGGCTTGATGGAAGAGAAGCTTGGGTAATTTCAGATTAGTAGAGTATTTTTGCTAAGGTGTAGGGTAGTTTCCCTCCTCGTCAAGTACAAGAAGATATCTCATGTATTTTTTATCATCTTTCTCGAATGAGGTGGAATAATGGATTGGGTATTCGGCCATTCAAGATTCTTTTGATGGTTCACGACTATAGCTACTTTTATATTTAAGGTTTTTAAAAATAACCCTTATATAGTTAATAAATGGTATTTTACGTATTTGGCATAAATAGAAATTAATTCCATTTTTAATAGTAAGAGGAGAGACAAGATACCAGTTGCATCATGTATATATACGGTAGACTAGTTGTATGGTTAAGGAGAGATGTGAGAGGATAAGCAATAAAAAGCGAGAGTGTAACAATTAAAAAGTAAAGATGCAAGACTGATTCAACTATTACATGCGATAGTAGAAAAAATATTACATGCGAAACTACTGCAACTACAACATGCGAAACTGGAGTAAAATAATACATGCGAGACTACTGCAACTAAAATATGCGAGATTCGAGCAAGTAAGATGTGAGACTGCGATAAATACAAATGAAACTTCTACAAATACTGCGTATGATCCTCGAACAAATATTATACGTAATATTACTATAAATAATACATGCGAGACACCAACAAGAGTTAGTTTAAGTTCAAAAAATACTTAGGTTTACAATATACATTATGTTTGTTTACCTACAAAATACTAAAATGTATAAAATACTTAGCTCTTAATTACAAAAATTGTATCACAAAATACTCTTGTTTAGACCGTCCAATAAAGTTTTTTTCTATCATTAAGTAAAATATAAAACATATTTTCTCTCCTTAACGTATACATGTTTTCGTCGTATTGCTGAGAAACAAAATCTTTCTCAATAAAATCTCTTACGTAACAAAAATTTCATAATCGACTGTTATACTTTTTTGTTGTGGTATATCTCTACCTAAAAGTATCTTATATTTTTATTTTTTTTGTATGAACATTTTTTTCATGAGGTAAAAGAATACGAGACCATACAATAAAAGAATACAAAATGCGAGATTGAAACAATGTTACAATATGAGACTTGTAATACTTACAAGTGTAAGACATATGCACATATGTAAAACCTTCAATATTTAAACTACGCGAGCCTAGACATAATGAACATGTAAGACATGTGATAAATGTGAAGAAATTACACATGTAAGATGTGGTACATGTGAAAATAAAGATTAAACTATAAATAAACAGGACCGGGGAAATGTTACTATACGTGATTAAGGAAATTAAGGCGTACAACATGTGAGATTGGAGAAATATTACAATGCAAAACTGGTAATTCTTACCAGTGGTGCAATAGTTTTATTGTTTTTTATAGTGTGTATTTACTGGAGGTAACAATGAGTTATAGTTTGTTGTTTCTCTTTTCTCAAGTTTCATAATGGTTAATAATGAATGATTCATTCAAGCTTTTGATGGTGTAATTTTGAGTCAATATATAATATATGTTGTATGACATGCTAAGGAATACATCATCAATCATTTTTGTTACATCGTACTAATTGACCACTGAAGTCTGCATTAAGACAGATGATTATAAACATGTTTTGTATAATAATAAATAGTTAATTTTAGGTATACTTACCACTGTATGATTAGAAATTATTATCACGTGGGATGTATTTGAAAATTTCCCATAAAAACCTATAATTGGTGATATAAAATCCATTTTTTAAAGTTTCTTATAAATCAAAGTGTCAATAACCTACCAAATGACAAGTGGGAGATATGTTATACAAAATGTGAGAGTGAGGAATGTTAAAATCACACGAGACCCGATAATAAAGACATGCAAGACTGAATAATGTTAAAAATTAGTCATACAAAACTAGAAAATGTTAAAATATGAAACTTGTATTATTAGATTCATACGAGACCAGACATAAAAGACACATACGACTTATAAAGGCATGCGATATAATACAACAAATACATGCGAGATATTTTTTACAAATATGTGATCCATGAATTAAAGTACATGCAATGTGTGTTGTATGTACTAAATGCATGAAACATGCGAGACATGTTCACTTTTACCTTATAGTCTAACATTTATTCGTTTGGTAGCGCCATCAGATTACTTACACAAACATTGATTGGTACTGCTGCATATGATGTTGGATTATACCATATAATTGGATCATCATGTTTTCCCTTTTCTATCTTAGTTAGTTTGTGGTATTCATTGATATCAATCATTTGCTATGTATTAATATATATTTTCTCAATGACGTTGCAGCAACCTTTTGGAACTCATATACTGCATTGTTTCAAAAATTTGTCACCAATCGATGTATTACACTTGCGCTTTGCCTTTCTGCAAGATGTGAGACATCTGTCAATCGAGATGTGAGTCATGTATAACATACATATGAGACCACTTATACATGAACTAAATATGCGAGACCACTTATAAATGAAGGATAAATGTCAAACATCGACATGTTTTATTGAGATATATGTAAAATATGTTATACATGAATGAAATATGCGTTATATGTTGATAGAAGATTCTATACATCATCACGTCTTATTGAGATATATCGTCCTCTATCTATCGGTTTTCTCAGCGAGGTATCTGTTTAAATGAGCTCAGCTTTGCAGTAAGAACTATAGTCGTCCTCTATCTATCAGTTGCCTTGCCGACTTCCTTTTTATTTTTGGTTGACCCTCTGCGATATAGCTCTGCTCTACATGGGGCCTCGGTTATGTTTCATTCGTCGTTTCCCAATGTGCATCCTTGTTCAACCATCTTCTCATATTATCACCTACTCGGTTTACAATTATTTATGTATTATTTTCTTTCCCCTCTGCTCGGACGTATTAGGTGATGGGAATTCCCGCATCAATTTTGAAGATATGCGAGACATGTTATAGGTTTCATGCAAGACTAATATTATCATCTATAGTTATGGTACTTTATCATTGGGTTCTAGATCACAAAAGGGTAATGATAGTTTTTTCTCAAGGTATTGTAATATCAGGTTTTCATTTAACTCAACTGTCACTTTATCTTTCTATTTAAACTACAATTTCAAAATAAAACCAAATAATACGAGACTAATCATTATTAAATAATTTTATGCGAGGCTATCATTGATGAAACATGAAAGGCATGTTATACACGATGCGTGGCATGTTATATATGAGAAACAAGTTATACAAAGATACAATACTACAACCAATACAAGGAGAGATGCAAGAATAATACAAATATAAATAAGTTATACGAGACTAATGTAAACACGGTATATGAGTATGGAGAAAAATATTACATGAGAGACTACTGATACTATTACATACGAGACTATTGTAACTAAAACATGCGAGTCCACAACAAAATACCATATGAGAGACTACTTCAACTACAACACCTGATATTACTACAATTTGCAACTGTTATTGACAAAATATGCGAGCTTAAGTAAGATTTACGGGTTAGACGTAAGACTATCATTGATTGAACATACAAAACTATTACACTTGATGAGTCTGAATTCTGCTTATTCCCCGGACAGTGCCAGATCGGTCCAAAGCCTCCGGACCGGACAGACCACTTCGAACACTTAGCCCATTGGACGGTTCGAACTATGAAAAAAGTACTAAAAAAACCTAAACACTTCTTGACTAAGCTGCTTGCTCTCCTACTAAGAGCTCATGGGTCCTTCAACATGACCCGGGTCAATTAAACATGACCCGAAAACCCATAAAGCCCAAATGCAAGGGTATAAATACCCAACCACCTGCATTAAATGTGGGTAATGAAAATAAAATACAACCAGGCTGCTTAATTCTCCCTCTACTCTCTACTCTAAATATTAAACACCCATATACTTCCACAAACCATCGAACAAATTACAAGTTTACCCTCAGGCGATAATTATCCACACCAAATTGGCGACCACAGTGGGAGGAGAAGGTGCCTGAATCAAACATTCGAAACCAGCAAGAAAAGTCAGTCCGAATGAATCCGGACGCCCCGGAAGTACCACCAGCTTTGCTCGAAGTGGTGGGGGAAAACGATGAGTACACCATCGAAGAGTGCGATAGGTTAAAGGGTGAAATAGAAGCTCTGAGGGCAGAAAATGCTAAGATGGGCATAAAAGAAAAGTCCAAAACGTCAGTTGCTCATCACGCCGATAACCCCAGAGAGCATGAGCCTTCAAAGACTCATGTAAGCACCAAAAAGACTCATGCCAGTTCCAAAAAGTCTCACCGGTCTAAACCAGTGGAGAGTTCTGACTCAGGCTCAGAGTCTTCTGATAGCTCTTCGGATGATGAGGGAGTTGAAGAATCCTTATCCTCTAGCAACGATGAGGGTCGAACTAAAAAGAAGCAAAATCAGATAAAAAAATATTCAAGAAAAAGGGATAGACATGGAAAGATGAAGAAGAATATTGGCAAAGGATCATCTCATAGCCGGAGGCATGTAGACCGGATGCTGATGGATCCTTTCGCTTTCCACGATGAACCAGGTATCTTTCCAACTCCCAATGAGGATATTGTGTTCAGTCGTGGCAGAAATTGGAGGCAATCTCCATTATCTTCCAAAATTCTGTCCGGAAACCTCCCTAAGAGGTTTGACAGCACCAAAATGGAAAATTACGATGACAGTACTGATCCGGACAACCATTTGGAACAATTTAAAAACTTCATGATGAACTTTGATGACGATGATAAGCTACTTTGCAGAGCATTCTCCCAATCATTTACGGGGAGTGCTCTAAAATGGTATAACAGCCTACCACAGGGTTGTATCAAGAATTTCGATACTTTTTGGGTGGCCTTTCGAAGGCAGTTCGTTGGGAGTAAAGAACTAAAGGGCAATGGGGACACAATAATCCATTGTGCCCAGGAACCAAATGAGTCCTTAAAAGAATATATAAGTCGTTTTGTGAACACCAAGAATGGGTTGGCTGATTGCTTCGAGCAAGTGGCAATAGCATCCCTAAGACAGGGCTTGAACCCTGGAAATTTGGCTGATTCAGTAACCAGAAAGAAGGCCATGACTTGGGGAGGGTTGCTGAATCAGGTTGGAAAACAGATTAATGTTGATGAAACAAAGAAAACCAGGGTGCACAGGCAGGTGAGGTCTACCCCGGTGGCACCAAATCCCAGTCAGAATCAGTCTGGGAACAAGGCAAAGGAGACCGGACAGGGGCATGGTAGGGCTAAAGCTCAGTCTCAGCCAGCTGCTCCTGCTCAGAGTCAGCAATCCAGAAACAAGAGAGGCCCTTGGGTTCAACCGGAGTGGTTCGCAGAATTGAAAGAAAGTGTGGCCATCATTTATGATAAAACAAAGGAAGAAGTGCACTATAGAAGACCGGCCACACTGTAATCTCCTAGAGAACATCGCAATAATTCTTTCTGCCAATATCACAATGATATTGGCCATACCACTGATGATTGTATAGCTTTGAAACAAGAAGTTCAGAACTTGATTGAAAGGGGAAAGTTGGGGGCTTATGTCAAAAGAAGAGGAGGTAACAGGCCTGACAATACTCACTGGGTTGGTCCAAGTAATGCTGCTCCAGAGGGAGCCATGTTTATAATTGAGAGGTTTGATGTGGAATCTGAATACTTGGATCCTGATACAACTCGAAACAGAGTGGGTGCAATTGAGGAATGTTCTAGGACAGTCTCCGGGCTCATCAAGTTTTTTGAGTCACTTACAATTTTCGGAGGGGATACTATGACAGCTCCTACTGTTTCTTCGAGGAAGAGGCACGTTCATACTTTGGCTACCCAGCTAGAAGGAGGCATGACTTCCTATCAGTCACAAATTCCATTCCCCTTCATTGTTTTTTATGAAGATGATTTAAGAGATATAGCTGGCCCTCATGAAGATGTTGTTGTCATAGGAGCATCTATTGGGGGCAATGACATAAGACGAATTTTGGTGGATACTGGAAGCTCAGACAATATCCTTTTCTTAACCACATACAAGAGAATGAAAAATCCAGCTGTAATTCAGAGTTCGGACAGATCAATTGTGGGCTTTACTGGCAGCTCAGCAGATGTGATCGGAGATTTCATAGAAGAAGTTTTGTTGGGCAAAGGCCCTTTCAAGAAGATGGTCAGAATACTTTTTATTGTGGTGGATTGTCCCACTTGCTATAATGCTATCTTAGGGAGATCTTGGCTCTCTATGATGCATGCAGTGGCTTCAACAGTCCACCAATGTTTGAAATATGTTGTTCAGGGACAGGTGGGTGTTGTCCGGAGCAGTCAGAAGGTTACAAGGGAATGTTATGCTACAGCTTTGGCCCCCCGGACGCTGGGGGCAGTTCGTATCAACAAGCAATAGCAATTTGAGGGGCTTTTTTAGGGTGAGGGTGAAATTGATGACCCCAAAGAGACCCCTAAAGTGTTAATACCGGTCGAAGAGGTAGAGACACATTGTTTAGAAGAAGGAAAAAATGTCAAGATAGGGTCTAAAATGCCACCCAGTTTGAAAAGCGAAATGTTAAAGTTTTTGAAGAACCATCAGCACGTTTTTGCTTGGTGCAATGCTGATGTTAATGGGGTTCCAGCAGAGGTGATATCACATCACCTATCCGTCCGGAAAGACATGGCACCAATGGTTCAAAAGAGAAGGGCTTTTTCCAAGGAAAAGGCTGATGTCATTGTACAAGAGGTTGACAGACTTACAAAGATGGGGCATATCAAGGGGTCTCAATATCCTTTGTGGACTGCCAATCCGGTCCTGGTGAAAAAGAAAAATGGCAAGTGGCGCATGTGCATTGACTTCACAGATCTCAATAGAGCTTGCCCAAAAGATTTGTATCCAGTCCCCCGGATTGAGCAGCTAGTAGACTCCACCTCTGGGAACAAGCTGCTATCCTTTATGGATGCTTTCTCCGGATACAATCAGATCCAAGTAGATCCAAAGGATCAAGAGCATACCACATTTGTCACTGACAGGGGTCTTCATTGCTACAAGGTAATGTCATTTGGGTTGAAAAATGCTGGGGCTACTTATCAGAGATTGGTGAATAAAGCCTTTGCTGATCAAATTGGAAGGAATATGGAAGTATACATTGATGACATGATGGTGAAGAGTGTGGATGAGCAATTGCACTTGGCAGACCTCCAAGAAACTTTTGCCAACTTGGTAAAAGTGAATTTGAAGTTAAACCCATAAAAATGTGTGTTCGGAGTGCAGTCTGGGATGTTTCTAGGCTATATTATAAGTGAGCATGGGATACAACCCGATCCGGACCAGCTTAATGCTCTATTCCAAATGGAGCCTCCTCGAAATATTAAAGAAGTACAACGACTAACGGGGAGATTAGCTGCTTCAAATAGATTTATCTCAAGGTCTTCGGACAGGTGCGCCCCGTTTTTTCAAACTTTGAAGGGTGCAAAGGGGTTCGATTGGACTTCACAGTGTGATGAGGCTTTCAATGAGATCAAGAAGCACATGTCCTCCCCCAAAACTTTGTTTAAACCAGTTGATGGGGAGACGCTCTTCATATATTTGACAGTTTCAAGTTGTGCCATCAGTGCTGTGTTGGTAAGAGAAGTGGATAATTACCCCCATCCAGTGTATTACATCAGCAAAAGTTTGATAGATGCAGAAATGCGTTATTTGAAACTCGAAAAGTTAGCGTTAGCCCTGGTAATAGCTGCAAGAAAAATGAGGCCTTATTTCCAGGCTCATCCTATCATCGTCCGAACTTCTTTTCCCTTGAAGAATGTCCTCCAAAAGGAAAACATTTCGAGCAGGATGACTAAATGGTCAGTAGAATTGGGAAATTTCGACATAGATTTTGCTCCTCAAACAGCAGTCAAGGCCCAAGCTGTGGCTGATTTTTTGGTTGAATTTCACTCTGATAGAGATTCCGAGCAGATTACTGATACGAAAGATAAAAAGGTCTGGGTCGTCCGGACAGATGGTGGATCCAGCACTATGGGATGTGGTGCAGGGGTGTGTTTGACTTCTCCGTTTGGCGATAAAATGTACCAAGCTATATGTTTTGCTTTTAGGGCTTCCAATAATGAGTCTGAATACGAAGCGGCTATAGCTGGATTAAAGTTAGCCTACATTTGTGGGGCTAAGAGGGTCAAGCTACTGAGTGACTCCCAGCTTCTTATCCACCATGCCCAAGGTCAATCTGAGGCTAAAAAGGAGCAGCTTGTGAAGTATTTACTCCTTCTTAAAAATGAAGCACTCAAGTTTAAAAGTATTATTTATGAGCATATACCCCGGGCAGAAAATGAGTTGGCAGATTCATTGGCAACCATAGCGTACACAAAGTCATATCCATGGATCCATGTGCTGGAGATCCCCTCCATTCAACTTAATATGAGTAAAGAAGAAGAAATTTTTGAAGTACAGGTGAAACAACCTCAGGACTGGAGATTTTCTCTCCTGCAATATCTCTCCGATGGCATCGTACCTCCGGATAAATCACTGGCAAGAAAACTGAAACACAAGGCTCGTGGTTTTATCATACTGAGAGACATTCTGTATAAAAAGTCTTACAGTAAACCTCTTCTGCACTGTTTGGGGGATGATGAATCTCAAGTAGTCCTCTCTGAATTGCATGATGGTGAGGGATCGGCTCATTGTGGATTCAGGGCTTTAACAAGGAGAGTTTTACTGGCCGGCTACTATTGGCCATATATCATGAAAGATACTAAGGAGCTGGTAAGAAGGTGTGACCCATGCCAGAGGTACAACAATGAAATTCATGTCCCAGCCATTCCTTTAGAGTCAATTTCTGAGCCTATACCTTTTGCTCGATGGGGGTTGGATTTAGTGGGGCCTCTCCCTATGACATCCGGAGGGCGCAGAACTATAATTATTGCTATAGATTACTTTTCGAAGTGGATTGAAGCAGCCCCTCTAGCAGGAACGGCGTCAAAAGCCGTCATAAAATTCATTCTATCCAACATCTGTTGCAGATTTGGTGTCCCACAAAAGATAACAACAGACAATGGGCCACAGTTCGACAATAGGGAAATGGAAAGTTTATGTGCCTCAAGGGGTATACAACATTGTTTTTCTTCACCTTTCCACCCACAAGAAAATGGACAGGTTGAAGTGGCTAACAGAACTATATTGTCCGGTTTAAAGAAGAATTTGGAAGGGGCTGCTGGGAAGTGGCCTAGTTATTTACAAGAGGTCTTGTGGGCCTACCAAACAACACTTGGGGCTGCAACACAAGAGCCACCCTTTGCTTTGGTCTATGGGATGGATGCAGTAGCTCCCATAGAAGAAACTCTCCCATCGTTTCGTGTTCACAACTTCTCCGAATGCGCTAAAGAAGTGGCAATCAGAGGTCAGCTCGATCTGGTAGAAGAAAAACGAGTTAAAACTCACCTTAGAGTTGCACACTATCAGGGCTTGATGAGAAGCAGATTTGCTTCCAGAGTTAAAAGAAGAGATTTCCAACCGGGGGACAAGGTATTGAGGAAAGTCTTCTTACACACTAAAGAAAAACTGTTCGGCAAATTGGCCCCGACTTGGGAAGGACCTTATATGGTTGTTGAAAGGCTTAAACCTGGAACATATTGACTAGAAGACAAGGATGGAAGAATTCTGACCCACCCTTGGAATATCGAACATATCCGGATGTACTTGGAGTAGTAGTTGTGTAAATATTTACTTGTTTAAACATCGATGTAAATATTTGGGGGCATACTCTTTCCTCCCTGGTGGCACGGGGAGGTTTTAATGAGGTGTCCGGGTTCTAAATAAAATTTGATGCCTTCTTAAAAAATTTCTGAAGTGTTTTAATTTTGTCCATTGTCACACCATCCAGAGTGAAATAAAAGAGTGATGACCACTTAAACATTCGTCATCGGAGAATTTAAACACTCTCACTATGAAATAACTAAAGGTTATTTAAACACTAGCCAACAAAATTGGAACAGATTATGAAAGAATGTGAGAATGGTGCAAAACAAAGATATTCATTAAATAACTTAAGTGCCTTGGCCTTCCAAGGACTTTCAAATTGTCAAAACAGAATAAAAGACCTATCCGGTCAAATACCGGACACGCTTACAAAAAAGAGTGCCTTGGCCTTCCAAGGACTTCAGTCTAGATAAAAAGTAAAAAGTAATTCATAAGTTAAGGCTGAGCCTTTGAAGATGGCTCAGCTTCATCTACCTTCTTCTTTCCCTTAGGATCATCTTTCTCTTTGTTTGGGCTCTCCCCGGTGTGTTCTTTGTCATCAGATGTGAATAGTCTAAAGATGGACCAGGGGTAATTTTGCTATGCGAAGATTGTTGACAGAGGATTTTGTGATAGAGAAATGTCTCAGTGTCAGATTTAGAGAGAGAAAGTTCAAATAGCTAAACAGTGTAGAGAGAGAAAGTCTCGTACTATTCATCTCGGGATTTGTGAAGCATGTGTGGTCCTTTTATAGTACAATTATCGGACCCCACACGCTTTAATTTGGACTAATTACATCTTTTGGTCCTTACACTTTGCTTTCTTCCTATTTTGCCTACCTCTTTACAATTAATACGATTCAGCCCTTTTACATTTATTTCTATACATTTTCCTCCTAACATATTTTTCCTTTGCTATTTTCTCCTTTCAAGCTTCTTCTTTATACTTTTCTCCTTGTCTTTTATTCTTCCTTATCAGTAGCCCCCCAGTCTTAGTAAAAATTATTTTACTAGGACTGAATAATTCTTCTGACAGACAAAACCCATCTCCTCTCCGGGCTTCATAAGTAAGTCTTCGAACCATCGGGGATAAAGTTACTCTTCGAATCCCAACAACGCTTCTCTAACTGTCGAGGTGAAAATCAACCTCTTCGAAATTTGTATAATGTTCCTCGAACTACTGACTTATCGAAGTCGCACTCAACTTCTTCGAATGTCCCACAGAGCTTCCTCGAACCATTGAAGCCACAAGTCAACTCTTCGAAAGGTCTCCCCTCGAATTGTCTCTGTTATCCGAGTAGCCCCCCAATCCTTGCACCGCTTTGGACGAAACAGTCCCCAAATGATTTCATACTCAGGCGAAAAAAGGGGTGCCAGGATTGATCGTGTTTCTGACGTCACTTACCGAGCACCTGTGTCAGCATAATTCTTTGGGAAACGTCACCAATTCTTCTGACATTTGTGTCAGAAAACGGGTTCCTCTTCTCCTGACTTTGTCTGACATAAAAAATCTTCGCCTTCCTCCGCGGCTAGTGTCAGAACAATTCCCATCTATGTGGACCATTATGTCCCTAGGCAAACACCAGAAAAATGTCCACAGGCCTGATGTGTCAGAAAAGCCCATATGTATCTATAAATACCAACCCTCTTACCTCATAAATTCAACTTCTGTTCAGTTAATTCTAGAGAGATAAAGCTGGCGAATAAGCCCCGTCGAATTCCTGAGTGGTTGTTAATTAGTAAGCGGTTCAAAGAGAGGATTGCTGCCGGTGAAGACGTGAGGCTTCATCCCCCACCATCGACGACTACTTTCTTTGGTGCATGGCCCCCCTCGAACGATTCGACAGCAATTATACCCCGCGAAGTCGCTCAACGAAGCCTGCTCAGTGAGTCGAATCCCCTCGACGAGATGGGAAAAGATAGACAACATAAGCACTCGTCTGGGAAAAGAAAGAAGTCCCATAAAGACCGAAAAAGCTCGCATGAACGAAAACGGGCCAGAGAAGCTCCCCTACTTATTCGAGAACCAACTGTCCCAACAGACGTTGAAAACCTCCCCCAAAGATCTGCGAGTCCTCGACGGACTTCGAGGAGCCCCCTTCGAACCTCTGTTAGCCCTCTTCGAACCACAGACCCTCAACGTACTTTGAATAGCCCTCCTCGGAGACAGGGAACAGATGTGTCTAGTCTTCCTTCCACTCCATCCATGACCATTCATGGAACTCAGTTCTCCCCCTCGAGGACGCTTATTACCGATGAAGATATGCGCATGAGACATGAGGAGACTTTAGATGTCAAAGGGAAAAAACCCCTCAAGAAGCCCCTCGAACCAACAATGCCAGCCATCCCCTCCTTGGGTCCTTCAAACCTAGCAACGCCTTCATCCACACCGATGTCCGAAGAGCAAGCTCGTCGGATTGCTCCAAAATCGAAAGGGGACGTCTCATTGCCTTTGGAGTTAGATAGCATTGTTGGCAATAACATTCGGTGCATCGAAAACAAATATATGGTGGCCCTTGCCAACATTAAGTACAAATATTTTTCGAAAGAGGAGGAAACAATGCTAAGGACTCGTTGGGGCATTCCTTCCTATGTTAATATTAGATTCCCCTCCGAAGGAGAAACACCCTTATCTGTGAGGGACAATGAGTTGGTGGTGTACACAGAAATCATGAACTGGGGGTTAAGATACCCCTTAGATCCCTTCTTCATCGAGTATTTGTCGAGGATAGACCTCTGCCCCTCACAGGTTGGGCCCAACATGTGGTTTACGTTGATGGCCTATATCATGGCCTCGAGAATCTCGGGTCAATAATTTTCACTAGAGCAACTCATTGGCCTTGCCGGTCTGGCCCGGAATCCTTACTTCCCCTTCTATTCATTGACATTCAATCGAGGGCAGAAAATATTGAAAGATCTATTGGAGGCCGATAAAAAATGGAGGCAACAGTTTCTCTTTTTCTCTGGTTGCTGGGAGACCGGATCAGAAGCCACTCCTTCGAATCCTCACAAGCTTTCTCTGAAGTGGACAATGAAGTGTAAGTATTCCCCCAACATTTACTCTTCGAATTTAGGCCTTCGAATTTTATGCTTTCTCACAAGTTCCTCGAAAACATAACGCCTTCGAATAAACATGCTCCCTCGAACTTGTGCTAGTATGTTGTTTTGATATTTAGTTACTTGTTACAGCTATGACTGGGGTGTCCAAACCCTTCACTGACTATGTCAAGGGAGCCACCACTGTATTTACTAACCTTCACTTGTGGGCAAAGGATCAGTGGGACAATCGATTCTGCCTTTGCTTTACTGACAACAATTTGGCTAGGAGTCGACTCTGGAGGCTCAATCCCCTCGAGCGCATTAGTATGAGGGGGTTAATGACTCCACCCTCGGAGCGAGAAGTGCTGGACCGGTGCAGCCAAAAAGATATTGTAATTTACTTGCCCAAACGCTCCCGTTCGCAGAGCCACCTGGGAGAACCTCCAGAAGATGAAGTACCAGCAACCCAACAATTGAACTCCGGAGGGCCTGTTAATGTTCAACAGCCTCCTTCGAACGATGCCGGGGGGTCGAACTCTCAACCCCCTCCACCCATTATTGCTACTTCAACTAACATTGATCCTCCTCCCCCTGCTCCTTCGAGGAAGGATGCCAAGGAAACTTCAACCAACATTAATCCTCCTCCCCCTGCTCCTTCGAGGAAGGAGGTCAAGAAAAGAGATAAGGGTAAGGGCATCCTTCTCGAGCCCATCGAAGAACGATCAGAGGGGGAAGAAACTCCTGACCATCATGAAGAGGCCAGCCTTGAGAAAGAGGTCCATGAGGTTGCAAGTGATTCAGAGAACAAAGGTGGCCATTCTTCCAGAGAACATTCTCAACAGTCCCGACGCTCGCCTCTTACTGAGGCTTCTCATCCAGCCTCCTTTGAACACAGCCCAAAGTTGGCGCATGTCCCCATGCCTCGAAGCAACCCACCTCAACTCCTCGATCCAGAAATTATTGGAGGTAGATTTTCAGAATTTGACTCTGCAGCACTAGGATCTCCCTCGAGCTCCTTCGATATTCCTTTGGATGATGAGTTCTCACTATCTCTTCGGATATTGCTGCACACCTCAGTGAACAGAGGAAATAAGATGTGCCATCTGGAGAAACGCAAAAATTACTACAAGTTCAAGTCATCTTTGGTTGCCTCTCAGCTCGAGGAGGCCAAGAAGCAATATGCAGTGATCGAGGGCCAAGCTGATGCCTTGTACAAGCGTCTTTCTGCCTCTGAGAATTATGTGACAATGCTAGAGAGGTGTTGTCAAAAAGAGAGGGATTTGTACAAGGAGAAGACTGATTCTCAAGAGCTAATGATAGCTGAATATAAAAAGGGGCATCGTTTGGCTTGCGATGGATTCAACCAATGTACTGAGGCTCTTCAAAAGGTAGTTGCAGAGCGTGATCAGTTGCAGAGACAGATTAAAGGTTTCCCTGTAGAGGTCGACGAGGCGAAGGATAAGGCTGTGGATGCTTATGCAGCAACATGTTCGAAGAATTTGCAGGCCCGGGATGCTGCTACTCGAGCTGGCTTGTTGACCCAAATATATGCTGAGCATCCTGAATATAACTTGGGGCCTTTTTGGAAGCTTGTCCCCTCGGAACTTCGCCCTCCCCAAATAGTCGTAAGTGAAAGTGAAGACTCAGAGGGTGAGGGGAGTGCCTCCTCGAAAAATGGAGATTGAGTAAAAGTGCTGAAGGAGTTAGTTTTTTTTGTGCATGGCCCAATAGGGCCTCTTTTTGTAATGACTTGAACGTGTTGTACCGTTCTAATTGTGGGAGATAGGTCAATTTTTGTAAGAACAATGAATATTTGTCCCTTCTCTATATATTATGTTTGGAACAAGTTCTGCAAACATCCATCTTCGAATAATATTTGTCCTTTGTACAATTATTAGTTAGTTAAATTCACACATATTATGAAATAAAGCCTTCGAACTCCAACTTCGTTGGCCTTTGAACAATTATTACTTTGATAAATTCATAAGTTTTATGCCTGCAATAAGGCCTTCGAACTCCAATTTCTTTGGCCTTCGAACAGTTATTACTTGGATAAATTCATAAGTGGTATGTTTGCAATAAGGCCTTCGAACTCCAATTTCATTGGCCTTCGAACAATTATTACTTGGATAAATTCATAAGTGTTATGTTTGCAATAAGGCCTTCGGACTCCAATTTCATTGGCCTTCGAACAATTATGGGGTCGTCGAAATTTTTTTTTAAGAGATGAAGTTTTGAGTCACAACTGAGTGAGAGTGGGTTCAAGGCACATTATAGTGTAATCTGAAGAATAGTTTGAAGGTCCCAAAACATCAAGGCACACCTTAATGTGACTCGAAGAATAGTTCGAAGGTCCCAATACTTCGAGGCACTCCTTAATGTGACCCGATAATACGTAAAATAACAATAAAACTGGGGGCATACATTATTGTGACCCCATAGAATAATTCGAAGAGACAACTAATCGAGGCATATTTTACTGTGACCCGAAAAATAGTGCGAGGGGACAACGATTCGAGGCACATGTTACTGTGACTCAAAAAATAGTGCGAGGGGACAACAATTCGAGGCACATGTTACTGTGACTCAAAAAATAGTTAAGGCAAAGAGATCTTTGTATTTAAGGGGCTCATTGAAACACCTAATTAAAACCTTCCTGTGCCTAACAGGGTAGGAAAGAGTGTGTCCTCACCAAATTTTTTTCCAGGGGATACAGATAGAGGAAAAAAGAAATACAATGCCAACTGGCTCTGCTACTCAAGATATAGTTTTAAATGCTCAATATTCCAAGGTAAACGGAGGTATCGCCCTTCTTTATCTTTTAACCGATATGTGCCTGGTTTTATCCTTTCGGTGACCTCGTAAGGGCCTTCCCAGTTAGGGCCCAATTTTCCCAAGATCTTATCTTTAGTATGCAAGAAAACTTTGCATAAAACTTTGTCTCCCACCTGAAAATCTCGATGCTTTACTTTGGACGCATAGCGACTCCTCATAAGAGTCTGATAATGAAGGGAAGTCAACTGTGCTCGCTGTCTTTTTTCCTCAACCAAATCCAAAGCCAATGCTCTACTCTGGTCATTTGTGCCCGAGTCATAGGTTGTTATTCGATGTGAAGGGAAAAGGATCTCCGGAGGGACCACGGCATCCATCCCATAGACTAAGGCAAATGGGGACACAGCGGTGGCCGTTCGGGGGGTCGTCCGGTACGCCCACAACACCTCCTGTAAATAGTCGGGCCATTTCCCCGCTTTGCCTTCCAAGTTCTTTTTCAAACCGTCGAGGATGGTGCGATTAGTTACTTCCACCTGCCTATTTGCCTGAGGGTGAAATGGTGCCGAAAAACATTGTCGTATGCCCCTTGATACACAGAAGCTCTGGAATTCTTTGTTATCAAATTGAGGCCCATTGTCCGTGGGAATCTGCAATGGTACGCCAAAACGACAACAAATATTAGATAGAACAAACTTGATTACGTCTTTGGCCTTTGTTCCCGCGAGCGGCTCAGCTTCCACCCACTTAGAAAAATAGTCGACGGCCACAATTATCGTCTGTCTGCCCCCAGAAGCCATGGGTAGAGGCCCAACCAAATCAATGCCCCACCTGTCAAACAGAACTGCCTCCGAGACGCTTTCCATCAATACCCCAGGTTTGTGAATTACATTAGCATAGCGCTGGCACGTATCGCAGTGTTTGACCAAATCTTTTGCGTCGGCCGTGATAGTTGGCCAATAATAGCATGCCAAGAATACCCTACGTATTAAAGCCTTATATCCACAATGAGCGGATCCTTCACCGTCGTGTAACTCGGAGAGGATAATTTGTGACTCAAGCCCACTCAAACACCTTAATAATGGCCGACTCAGAGATCTTTTATACAGCAATCCTCCCAGCAAAATGTAACCGTGGGACTTGAATCTAACTTTTCTGGCTTCATATTTGTCGACGGGCAAAACGTCATGGGCTAGAAAATCAATGAGAACCGTTCTCCAATCAGGCGTAATCACGTGGTTTTCCTCCGAGATGTTCATCGCGTGTTCTTCGCCAATCAAGATCGACGGGTATGCCTGAACCAAAACCCATGGATAACCCTCTGTTCGTGAAGCAGAGGCAAGAGAATCTGGGACATCATTCAACTCTCTACGAACATGCTCGAACTTGACTCCCTCAAATCCAGATGCTAAATCTTTCATCAGCTTCAAATACTGTATCAGCGTTTCCTTCTTTACCTCGGACTCCCCCGAAGCTTGGTTTATCACTAGCTGAGAATCACTGATCAATTTTATCCGCCGAGCCCCGCATATTTGAGCTAAATGTAAGCCTGCTAGAGCGACTTCATACTCAGCTTCATTATTAGTAGCCTTGAAACCGAAACGAATGGCTTGGAACATAGCTACCCCTTGCGGGGATATCAACTGGACACCTGCCCCACTGCCTGAAATGTTCGACCCACCATCCGTTCGTATCACCCATTCTTTTTTGTCAACCATTTCATGTACCTCCTGCTCCTCTCTGTCTGAATGGAACTCAACTAAAAAATCTGCTAAAACTTTTGCTTTTATCGCCGTTCGAGGCTCGAACGTTCTGTCGAAGTCTCCCAGCTCTTCGGACCACTTAGTCATCCTGCCAGAGATGTCTGGTCTTTGTAATAGACTCTTCAGAGGAAAATTCGTCCGAACAACAATTGGATGGGCTTGGAAATAAGGTCTCATCTTCCGTGTCGCCGTCACCAATGCTAAAGCTACCTTCTCCAAAGTAAGATATCGCTTCTAGGCGTCCAACAAACTCTTACTGACATAATAAATTGGCCTTAGAAGAGAATCATCTTCGCGGAGGAGAACGACACTGACAGCACATTCGGATACGGCTACGTAGACAATTAACGTTTCCCCTACCACAGGTTTAGATAAGATTTCCGGAGAGGTCAAATACTCTTGAATTCGACGAAAAGCGGTCGAACATTCTTCAGTCCAACATAAATGCTTCGCATTCCGCAATATTTTAAAGAACGGGGCACACTTATCCGACGAGCGAGAAATGAATCGATTCAGAGCAGCCAATCGTCCTGTCAGAATTTGCACCTCTTTAATATTTTGGGAGGGGGGGAGTCATGGCGATCAAAGCTTTTAGCTGCTCGGGGTCAGTCTCGATGCCTTTTTTGCTGATCATGTATCCAAGGAATTTACCTGACCTTACCCCGAAAATGCACATCTCCGGATTGAGTTTGAGATTGACTCTGCTCAAGTTGTGGAATGTTTCTGCTAGGTCAGCAAAATGGTCTTCGTCTCGCTCATTTTTACTAACATATCGTCGATATAAGCTTCCGTGTTTCGCCCAATTTGTCCTTCAAAAGTTTTATTGACCAGGCGCTGATAAGTTGCCCCCTGCGTTTTTTAATCCGAATGACATGACCTTTTAGCAATATAAACCTCGCCCAGTAATAAAAGAAGTGCTTTCCTCATCGTTGGCAGCCAGTCGAATTTGGTTGTATCCCGAGTAAGCGTTCATAAAAGATAACAATCGATTTTCGGAGGTAGAGTCCACTAATTGATCAATGCGAGGCACAGGAAACGGATCCTTAGGACAAGCTCTGTTCAAATCCGTAAAGTCAATACACATTCTTCACTTGCCATTTTTCTTTCTCACCAACACTGGATTCGACGCTCATACTGGATAATGCGACTCGCGAATATGACCTATGCTCAGCAGCCGTTCGACCTCCGATAAAATCGCTGAGGCCTTTTCCGGGGAGACAGGCCTTCTTTTCTGGACTATGGGTCGGACATCCAATCGTATCGCGAGTTTGTGACACATAATTTCCGTCGGCACACCGGTGACATCCTGTGCACACCAAGCAAACATATCAAGTTTATCAGATAAGAAAACAATTAACTTCTCTTTAAATTCTGGAGAGAGGTGGACTCCTATCTTCAGAACTTTGCCAGTCGCAAATTCGTGTGTCGCAGTATCTTCCTCTGGGACCTGAAATCCGGGGGCCTCCCTAGGATCATCGCACGGGATGACTTCGGGGGGGAGGCCCCTTTAATTTCTATGCTGGGTCGGAGGGCCCCTCTCGAATCCCCTTAGAGGACAGGGCTACCTGGTAGGATTCTCGTGCCATCTTTTGGCTGCTTCGGACTGTCCCAATATTGTTTCCGATCACATACTTTAAGCATTGATGCACCGTGGAAATTACGCCATGCATCCGGGATAACCAAGAGCGACCCATGATAGCATTATAGGAGGTCGGTGCGTCGACCACAATGAAAAGTACCTCCACCTCTTTCTTAAATGGTCCACGACCCAGCTCAACCATACACTGAAACTCTCCAACGACAACTACTGTGGCACCAGTAAAACCCACTATTGTCCTGTCGGACCTTCGGATGATCGGTGGGTCAGAAATGCGGTGGTAAGTATTCATAAACAAGATATTCGAAGAGCTCCCTGTGTCGATGAGTATTTTCTGAATCCGATCCCCAGCAATACCCGCTGCGATCACTACAGCGTCCTCATGAGGGCCTGCAATATTACACATATCATCATCATCGAAACAAATAATGGGAGAAGGCGAGCGATGCATTTGTTGGGAGACTCCTGCTTCGATCTGGGTGGTCAGGTTGACCATGTGCCTTTTGCGAGAGCTGTTAGAATTTCCCGCAATTGTGTCTCCCCCGAAAATTGCCAGGGAATCGAAAAATTCACAAAGACTGTCCACCCTCCCCCTCGGAATTTCTTCCTCTACCAGGTTTACATTGTTCCTCCCCACTTTGGGGTCCAGATACTCTTGTTCGATGTCAAAATCGTCGACCCCCTCGGAAATTACCATGGTTGTGTCAGTATTCTTCGAGACAGCTTTTACCACGGTATTTTTCTGGGAGTGTTTCTTGATGTACTCCAACAGCATTCCATTCTCAATTAGAGCTTGCACCTCCTTCTTTAAAGCTATGCAATCTTTAGTGTCATGCCCTACATCCTCATGATACTTGCAATATTTGTTGACACTTCTGCTTTCCCTCGGTGTCTGTATGGGAAAAGGCTTCCTGAACGTGACCGAAGATTTAGCCTTATCAAATATCGCAGCAACATTTTCTGTCAACTCCGCCAAATAATCGGGTCGAACCCATTTGTTTGACATGAATTTCCCCCCTTGATTGTAGTTTTGTTGATTGCCATAGTACTGCGGGTTTGATTTTTGCCTCGGAGGATACTGACCCGCGCTTTTAGCCTGAACGTTCGATCGAGGGCCCTGGGTGCTTGGCTCAATCCTTTGGAATTGATTATGGTCCAACTGCTCTCCTGAACCTTTCTCCGAAGCTTGGGTTTCTTCCACCAAGATTCTCTTCTCAACTTGATCTAGCAATGCTCCGAAGGTCATCGCCTGAATTTCTGCTACCGTGTCTTTTAATAACCCGGGGAGCAAACCCATCCCGAACGCTGCAAGCGCCACCGAGTCCTTACAGTACTCCATATCCGTTTTGGTCTTGACAAAGCGATTGGTATAATTTTTGAGGCTCTCCCCCACTTTTTATCGACTGTAGATTATAGTGTCTCCGTTGGCCCGAAATTTCTTGCTCCCCACGAAGTGTTGCCTGAAGATATTCCAGAACATGTCAAAAAAAATTATAGAGCCCTGAGGTAGCCTGTTGTACCACTTAGATGCCACTCCCTTGAAAGTTTGAGAGAATGCTCTGCATAGAAGCTTATCATCGTCGTCGAAATTGATCATAAAGTTCTTAAACTGCTCGATGTGATTGTCCGGATCCTGAGTCTCATCGAACTTTTCTAACTTTGAAATGTCAAAGTGCTTTGGGAGGTTCCCCACTAAGATCTCCGAGGATAGGGGAGAGGCTCTCCAATTATGTCCCGTACGATAAATGTTGGACCTCAGATTGTCATTATTCGAAAAATACAACCCCTCCTCGGATGGCAAAGTGTATTGCTGCTGCCACTCTGAATTTCGAGGGCCCATGTCATTCTTACCAGGGCACTTTGCCTGTTCATGAGATCGGTCATCAATTCGGTCGTGGCGACTTTTCTCCCTCGAGGATTTCCTCTCCGAACTTCTTCCCCTTCGGAAATCAGTTCGCCTATGATCACGCTTTTTCCTCCGGTGGTATCTCCGAGGAGATGATTCAGAAGTGCTATAGCGCGAGTAATCGCTTGAGGCAGCCGAGTCCGATCGGTGTTCTTCTCTCCTCCTCGGAGGCCGTCGCTCACGCCTCCGATATCTGTCGTCTTTATTTTTGGGACGAACTTCAACGTCACGCTCCTCTTTTTCAATGACGGCTTCTCTCCTTATCTCGGATCGAAGATTTCTCTCCCCGGTGTGTTCTTTGTCATCAGATGTGAATAGTCTAAAGATGGACCAGGGGTAATTTTGCTATGCGAAGATTGTTGACAGAGGATTTTGTGATAGAGAAATGTCTCAGTGTCACATTTAGAGAGAGAAAGTTCAAATAGCTAAACAATGTAGAGAGAGAAAGTCTCGTACTATTCATCTCGGGATTTTTGAAGCGTGTGTGGTCCTTTTATAGTACAATTTCGGACCCCACACGCTTTAATTTAGACTAATTACATCTTTTGGTCCTTACACTTTGCTTTCTTCCTATTTTGCCTACCTCTTTACAATTAATACGATTCAGCCCTTTTACATTTATTTCTATACATTTTCCTCATAACATATTTTTCCTTTGCTATTTTCTCCTATCAAGCTTCTTCTTTACACTTTTCTCCTTGTCTTTTATTCTTCTTTATCAAGATGAGGATGCATTAGAGAAGTCAAACCGGTCGCCTTCGGCCATTGTGTGATATGGGAGGTCGTCAACCTCCACGTGAAGCCATAAATCCCCTAGGTTCCTCTTAGGAAACTTCTCATGGAAAAGCAGGACCATGTCTGATCTCACCTTGGCATACATTTGCTCCTGAGTGTCGATCACATTGTTGGCATAAGCGTCGATTTTGGCTTGGATTTTGGCCTCATGCTCCCTTAGCAAAGCAGCTTTCTCCTCGGCATCTTTGGACACTGAATTCTCAAGAGCAATCTTGTCACTGGTTAAGTTGGTGATGATTTGGTCCTTGGCCTTGGTCTCCCCTCTTGAAGTGGTAAGATCTTTCTCCAATCCGGACAGCTTCTCCCGGAGCTCTGTGATAGTGTTCTCTAGTGTGGTGACTTTTGTGGTACTCACCTCCTAGTTTCTCTTCAGCTCTTCGTTTTCTTCCTTTAAAATGGCAGCATTCGAAGTAGCAGTAAGAAGATCGTCGGACAGCCTCTCTTTGCTAGACTTGAGGTCTTTGATAATGTCTGTCTGATTTCGAACTTGCTTTTCCAACGCAAGCACCGGTTGAACATTGATTAACAAAGAGTGAGCTATAGCATCCTTATCACTTGAAACAGTAAATGTCTTACCATTAAAAGTGACTGAGTTTGAAGTGCTCAGAGGAAGATAAGGCCCGGCAAAATCATCTCTGGGAAGATTCATGAAGTACTCACCAAGCCCACCAAGACCAGTGATGTCCACACCGTCAATGCTAAGATCTCCCCCTTCGATCTCATCGGTTTGGAAGTCACCAGGTATATCTTCTGCCTGTGTTGGGTCAGAGGGGTCAACTTGGGGAGGAGGCTCCGAAGTTCGGAGAGAAAGCTCGTCACCCTT
The DNA here is from genome assembly GCA_036936605.1 of Limnanthes douglasii subsp. nivea. Taxonomy (NCBI): domain Eukaryota; kingdom Viridiplantae; phylum Streptophyta; class Magnoliopsida; order Brassicales; family Limnanthaceae; genus Limnanthes; species Limnanthes douglasii. The sequence goes on from JAUPFV010000001.1 coordinate 35,765,250, forward strand.
AGAGGTCTTTTTCTTCTTGGCCTCCATGTCCTTGCTTTCACCTCCCCGTTTATGATCTCTTTTGGAAGCCCTTGGAGGGTTTGGGGAGTGCACTTCTTGCCTTTCAGTCTCCTGCTCCACCAGTTCCAAGAGAGCAGCATCAATTTGACTGAGGACTGGCCCCTCCGGATGTATTGGAGCATCCTCCTCCACCTCAGCAGGGTTAGCTTCACCCACCACCTTTTTGCCTTTCTTTTTGCCTTTCATCTTGCTCGGGGACTTGGCCCGGCCTGGCAAGTAGAGTGTCCCATCTGGTTCGTGCATTCTTTTGAGCACTACGTCCGAAGGAGGCTGGGTGGTGAACTCTTCCCAAGTTAGGTCTCTCCGACCTGTGGTATTCCAAAGGTGAGACCTTGCTAGGTTGCCCGCTGTGAAGGCAGCATGGAACCGATTCCCCCACTTCTCAGCGGCCCAAGCGTTGATCTTGGTGCAAGTGGTCTGTCGGTTTTCAAATGATTAATGAAGTCCTTGGACAGTTCTGCTAAGGCAAAAGTAAGACCAATTAGTTTAAACTAATTTAAAAAAAAAAGACAATAATGTAAAGTAGAAGGCTTGTGAGAAGGCTTGGGTTGACTCCAGACTTGATCTTTTTCCCATTCTCCCAAGCGCCATTAACAAACAGGAACTGGGTCTTCCAATTCCTCTCCGACTCTAGCAAGTCATCCACAGCTTTGAAGCTATCCCCCATGTTGAAATGGTAGAAGGGGATGTGGTGGTTTATGTAGAGACTGGCCACAGCAGCAAACTCCTCCATTGGTAGAGGAATCCCGGAGAGCCTTGAAGCCATAATGGTGTCCATGAGGGTGTACCAAGCATTGGGGCTCAGCTGGCTCAGACAGAGCTTTATCAGATGAAACTATTTGACAATTTCTGGGTCCAAGGGGAATCTAAGCCCCCAATTGAATAGCTCCGTGAAGATGACAATTTTGCTTAATTTGCAGTCCATGGGAGTCTCTGGGTGTATGGGGATCATTATCTTCACGTTCTCCGGAATTCGCCACTTTGTACGCATCCGGCCCAGTTCAGCTGTATGGATGAATGCGTAGTTAATATTTTGCAGGGCGAGGAGGTATTTGACATTGACCTTGTGAAAACAAGGCCCCACCCTTCCTTCGAGACTCTCCGGCAGATCCGAATGCCTCAAGCACAACTTCTCTTTGCCTTTATCTATTTTGGCAACAACAGCGCTACTGGTCTGACCGGAGGGCTCAGACTCAAATGGAGCATCTTCGACAGAGTCCTTCATTACTTCCTCCATAATTGATGAAGGGTTTTCAGTAGCAGTAGCAAGGGGAGGGTTCAGATCTGGCTCAGTCTGGTCTCCGGACTGCTGGGCTTCAGTGTTCCCTTGATTTATGGCCTCCGATTGGGGCTCTGATGCAGATATTTCTCTTCGAAGATCTGGACTACTACCCTCCGGACCAGACAGTCTGTCCTTGGGAGCTCTGATGGGAACTTCTGACCCAACGCTGCTGTCCTTGGCACCCGATTTTGAAGGAGTGCTCTTAGAGGCCTGACCCTTGACCAGCCGGCCTTTTCTCCTGTCAACTAACTTTTGAGGGGAGGTTTCAGTGTCTGACCCCATTGCTAAAAAGGGGGAGGGCTTTTTGAAGCTAGTAACAGTTACCCCTGGCTCAACAAAAGGTTCCGATTCTTGAACCGAAGAACCAGAGATAATGGGGGAGAGATTAGTTTGAAATAACTTTTTCGGCTTGATGCCTTTCGAGGAAGAAGAACCTTGATCTGATTCTGTGGCTGAAGTCACTGGCTTGTCGATGGGCGAAACGGGTAATCCTGACGCAATGCGTCTTTCCCTTTCTACCTTTTGCGCCTTTTCTAATTCAGAGAGGTTGAGCCACCCATCTTTGATCAGAGCGTTCCTCGCTGTAAACATAAACAATATGGGCAAAGTTTTGTTTTGGAGAGAAAAAGCTTTAAGAAGTTGCAGAGTAAATATGAGAGTGATGGTGAAACAGTAGAAAGTGTTTTAATTTATAGTAAATCTGAAAAAGGAGTTTGATTCCTAGGAGAATACGAAAAGATTGGTAATGATTAAAAACGGCGCTGATGTCACCAACTTTAATAAAGAGGTTGCTTTTCAAAGAAGGTGGGTTCGAAATTCAAGGTGAAAAAACGGCTGAAGCAACCAACCAAAAAGCGACATGTGTCCCATAAACTTTGGCAAAAAACTGTTTGGATTCACAAAACTTTATCAGTCCGGATAAAGCCATAGCCCAAGTTGAGAGACCTGTCCGGGAAAAACTATCCCTGACATAGAACTGTTTTTCAGGTTTTTGACAAAGGTATTTGAACAAACACCTAAAAAAGGGGTTCCTGATGAGTCCGAATTCTGCTTACTCCCCGGACAGGGACAGATCGGTCCAAAGCCTCCGGACCGGACAGACCACTTTGAACACTTAGCCCATTGGACGGTTCGAACTATGACAAAAGTACTAAAAAACCTAAACACTTCTTGACTAAGCTGCTTACTCTCCTACTAAGAGCTCATGGGTCCTTGAACATGACCCGGGTCTATTAAATATGACCCGAAAACCCATAAGGCCCAAATGCAAGGGTATAAATACCCAACCACCTATATTAAATGTGGGTAATGAAAATAAAATACAACTAGGCTGCTTAATTCTCCCTCTACTCTCTACTCTAAATATTAAACACCCATATACTTCCACAAACCATCGAACAAATTACAAGTTTACCCTCAGGCGATAATTATCCACACCAACACTATGTTATCATTGATCGAACAAGCTTGAGTAGCAGATAAATATATACTTATGTTCATTTATCTGGCCAGCGAATACCTTTATCTTTTAAAAAACCTTCATATATATGTGTTATACTGACCATTTGTATGTATAAATACGTCTTTTAACTTATAGTACCTGAGAAAGAGAACTCATATTGTATGTGGTTGTACTGCTCTTCTTGGAGGTGGTTGAAATGTTCTTGAAGGTGGTTGGAGTGTTCTCGTAGGGGGTGGAGTATTCCCTTTTTGTACAAAGAATTCTCCTAGAGTGGTGTCATTATCAGTGTCATCTCACAAAACCTTGGTTTTTGTTAGGGATATTCTGATTGGTGCTATATAGATTGTGGGATGACTGTTTCTGGTTGGGATTGGGGTTGTTTTGATTTGTGTTATTCTGGTTGTGGGCTGACTAGTTCTAGTTGGGGTTGGGGTTGTGGTTGTTCTTATTTTTAAAGCCTTTTCTTGCTTTACTTCAAACTATTTTTCTTGCTAGGAATTTTAGTCATCTTCTTAGGCCTTATCATACCCAATATCTTCATCTCCACCAAATGCACTTATTCTCGTATAAGTTAGGGTTAAATCTCTTTCTCAAACCTATAAAATGGTAAACAAGTTCGTATAAGATGCTAGTGGATAATCATTGTAATTAAGATGTGAGACGTGAACACTATATAATTACTATATGAGAGAATAGATATAGTAGATACGAGGTTGTAACCTTAGGCTTACAATACAAAAAAAGCAAAAAGTATTAAGTAGATACGAGACTGCAACAAATACAAATTCAAGATGCGCGACTACTATAAATACAACATATCAGTTTGTAGCAAAATATTGCATGAATGGCTACTTATACTTTTATATGCGAGACTACTGCAACTAAAATATGCGATTCTGAAGAAAAATACTACATGAGAAACTACTTTAACTAAAACATGCGAGACTACTTCAATACAACATGCGAATCTGGAGCAAAACACAGTATGCTAGACTAGTGCAAATACTACATGCGATACCGTAATAAATACTACATGCAATACTATTACAACTACATCATATAATACTTGAGAAATCTTATTTAAAACTGGAGCATGTGATACCTCTTCATCTCTGAGATGCTATATCTTTTCAATCAAATCCAAGTTTGTTTTTTTATTCCAATCCTCATAATTTGTAGCATTTTGGAATCATGGCTGACATTGTTTCTTCTTGCGTAATAGTTGTGTGCTCCATGATTAATGATTGTATGAACAAATATATCAGCGTGATTATAGCTATTTTTATGTTTGATTATAAACCAATATATTAACCGATAAAAGATCAACATATTTAATAACTCTATCAGGTTGTTTTCCACACAATTCTGAACTGACCCAAGTACATTCTTCTTGATTGCTCTGTACCAATCGTAATTATTTATTTCTCTAGGTCTTTGACATTAAAAAATGTTGTTGTACCCAATATATCCCATAATATTAAATATGACAAGGTAGATCATAAATACAAGATCAATAAAATAACCACAACTTTTACACTTTGATCCATATGCGTAGAAATAAATTTTTATATTCCATCTTATAAAACAAAACATAATGATAAGAAATTAGTATTAATTATATGCGAGAGTGGAACAAATAAAATCGATTGATGCCAGACTATTGTAACCAGAACATGCAATACTAGAGAAAAACATTACATGAAAGACAACTGCAACTACTATATGTATGACTATTGCAACTAAAATATGCGAGGATGGATCAAAATACTAAATGAGAGACTATTTCAACTACACATGCGAGACTGCATCAACATACTATATGAGAGACTACTTCAACTATAACATATGAAACTATTACAACTAAAACATAAGAGCTGAAGCAAAACACAACATGAGAGTTTGAAGCGAAACACAATATAAGATACTATTTTAACTACTACACGCTATACTAGAACAAAATACTACATGCGATATTACTGCAACTACAATATACGATATTTAAAAAATCTTATTTACAACTAGAACATGTCATACCAATGTCACTACTAATGCGAGACCAAGGATTAAGTTATACGTTTATCGAATTATTTGTTATTGATTTTAATTTATTTTTCCCCATTTTCTTAAATAACCTTAAAAAATGTATGTTTTAACAATCCTTGACTCTGCTTCTTCACCATATATATATCTAAGTTACAAGCCCCCTTTCAATTTTAAAGGAATTTTCTCCTCATTGTGTCTTAGATAAGAAATAATCTTCACATCTTTGGTGGTGAGTTTAACATGTTTGGACCGTAATTTGAAAGTTTTCTCTTTTACCGAGTATTTCTTGATGATTTCAGTGATCATGTGATAATACTTCTTTATTTCAGATTCTTCTTGCGCAGTTCATATATAGCCTTCAATATGGTATATAATGGCATTGATTTAGCATACTTTATATGTTCATAATTAATATTATTATCTTTCATTAAATTTTTGATTACGACTAGACCTGATATGTAATGACATACTTTAAGATCCATTTTATCTCTAAGAAAATACTAGACAATACATATTAAATTTGTGTGAAGCGAGACTCTGATGTAATGAAACGTATGAGTTTCTATATATGTGAGACAAAATATAATGAATATGTTAAAGTTGCGAGACAAGTTATAAGAAAATAAACGAGATTAGTTATAAGAAAAAAATGATATCAATTATAAGAAAAGAGGCGAGACCAGTGCAATGAACATACACAAAACCTTCAACATCTGAATGAAGCAAAAAAAACATAACGACCATTGGAGACATATGAGACATCATAAAAAATCATATCATGCAGAAACACACGTAGGAAGATACGATGCATGTTAAAAACAAAACACACATGAAAGATACGATACATGAAAAAACAAAGCTTAAACTATGCAAAACCATACTAGGTGTGGCATTGACAGACGTTAAAGATGTGCTACATTGTGATTTTTGAAATTTGAGCAAATGAAACCTAAAACGAACACTCAAAACATCAAACAATAAGACATCAAACCATACATTCGAACCAAATTAAATGAAAGAAGAAGAGCTTTTCATACTCACAAATCATGGTTTACCAAAAAATTATAGTAACAACTTATATTTCAGGGAAACCCTAACAAACAACCTATATCTATCACTTTCAACACTTTAAAACTATCTTTAAACCATGAAACTTACAGAACGATGAAGAAAAAGTACATAGTTACTAACCAGTTGATTTTTTGTTTTAAAGATAGTTGAAAGGTTGAGTTTGATCAATTAAGAGGTGATGACTCGATTTCGGTTCTCGAAGTTAAGAGAAAAACTTAAATCGGAGGTCGATTTTGTTACTAGAGTGACGCGCGTCGTGTTGAAATATAAGTTTAGGTCGATTTTTCTATACATAAACACATCTGTGGGTTTAATGAGAGGGAATGTGAAGTGTTATGTAGGAATGAAAAACAATATTTGGTTTGAAAGACCCTTTATAGTAGGTGGTATATTTGTCCAATTTTATGGTCCATGTATTTATTAATAGTTTTATAGTTTTCAATATTATGTGGTAATGACATACTTGGCTATGTATTTATCGATAATTCACATTATATAATTATTTAATATAACAACCACATTTAAAAATATGTCAAAATATTTTTATAACCACAACTTTAAACTTTTTCTAAAAAATTCTAATTACAAAACTAATAATAAAAAATAAATTGAATGTTAAAAATTATTAAATAATTAATATATTGAAGTAAGTTTTTGTTGCTAGTATATATTTTTCTTATTTTCTACGTGGAGGGAGTGTAGTCTACATATAATTTAATAGGACGACAAAATCAGGACGCATGATACGAAAAAACTATGACAAATAACATTCATCTATCGTCTTAACTCTGTACGGTTGTATTAAAACTCCAAACCACTACTCAAAGAACTTCAGTGCTCGTATTCTGAATAGTATGAGAGGATAAACCGAACTATGCGGTTATGTCATTTGGACCTGTACAAGATCTTCATTGATGTGGATAGGTATCTTTAGTCATTACTCAACTCTGCAAGTGTGTTGTTTAGATTTCATACAAGATCTTTATCGATATAGAAAAATCTATTCTGAAGATATGTGTTGTGTCAGTTTGATTATATAAGGTCTCTTACTATGTTTGATCATTAGAAGCTGTGTCATAATCCATTATAAATGATACATCAACTCAACCTATTACATTCACGTAAACGTGACGGTTTATGTCCTCATGCGATATATTCCGTTATTAAAGGCTTCTTCTAATTCTTGAATTTAACTGAAATTATTGTTTAAGGATTAAGTATATTAAATACAAGGTAGAGTTTAGTGATGTGACTTTGGCACTTATGAGATCAATATGATTATTGTTTGTTATTAATGATTGAGATTTAAACTTGCAGATAACGGGTTTGTCACGTCGTTTTGTTTTTTGTATTTAATGGGAAATGTGTACTTATGAATCGTTGATTACCTATAAAAGTTCTAATAGTTGATAACACTTACAAGATAATAAGGTATATGATGCTATTGTTTGAGATCGTCGAAGTAACCTTGGTTGATTTATCTACATCACATTCGTGTTTACGTCCAGGAAGAAAGTACATAATTTCAAGTGGGTATTCTATTGTTTGAAAGTGTTGATTGTATTTAACGAAATTGAAGATTCGTCCATAGTTTCTACGAATAGAGATTTAGCATTGATGAAGACCATAAAACAAGTGTTCCCAAAAAATAATACACATGCTTTATCGATGGTATATTAACGTGTACGTTCTTTCGAATATGAAGAAGTACATGAATAAGAAAAAAATCATGAAAATTTTATGTTTTTATGGAAAAAGATAGTGCACTCACAAACAAATTATTAATTTGAGAACATCCAGATTGAGATGTAACATTATTTTAAATATTTTCCTCTATCAATCTAATACACCAAAAAATCTTGGTTATTTATATATAATAATAAGTTTTGGGTTTAAAAAATAATCAAGTTTATGAATTTTAGATACATGACCACTCCCTGGGTAGAGAGCATTCATTCTAACCAAAAGCGCTTTATAAGTACGAGCAAGCTTAACTTCGAGTTATTTTAGGTCAGGTGCTATGTTTGGTCAAAATGCAACATAAAAAAAATAGAGCATCATCTAGGGTATGGTGTATTATTTTGAGTTATGATGTATTGTTTGTCGAAATACAACATAAAGCAATTACATTAAACAGAAATACGTTATGCAAATTACACAAATTTTAAGAAGAGTTATATCATTTCATATCAACTTCAAGGAGTTAAGCATCCTCATACACTTCTTTTAATCTACTGTCAATGAGGTCCAACTCAATCTCGTGAAGTATTTGTGTTTAATCGAATCATTAATTATTTAACCACATAATATGCACCTCTTACATGGTATCGTGCGAGATGTCAGAAATCTGAATATCTGGAACCAATTCTAAATATTGTAACCTAATAGATACATTATACATAAAACAACACATAATTTACACATGAACTAAAGAACCAAACAAACATAAAACATTTAACGAACATGAAAATGTAACGAACATAAAACAAATATAATAACTTAAGAACTCAAATGAACACAAAACGAATATAATAACTTAAAAACTAAAATGAACACAAAACAAACATAAAGCGACATTAAACATGAATTACAACAACATAGAGAATTTTAGTTAAATTCATATCATTCGTTAAATGTGTGACTATTTTCTACCTCTATTTTTGAATGATTTGTTCCTCCATATAACATAACATATCTTTTGTCAGAAAATTAGTTACTTTCAAATTGAACAAGTTGAACGCCTCTTTTATAACTTCTTACGAGAGGTCGAACACCCAAAATATTAGTTCTAATTTAAGATAATTATACATGGTAGAGACTTTTTCATGACTTAATGAAGACGTACATAAATTTGCTACTTTACGCTCATACATGTATATGCAGTAAATTATATATAATATTTTATTAGAAAACTTATAGTTAGTCTCATCTGACCTCGTTCTCTTCACATACTTGACGATTTGTTATAGATAGTTTTTGTTCATTGAGAATCCATTACATATCGAACAAAGTTATGAGTTTGATTAGATGATATTTCTTTTAATATAACTGTGTTTAGAGAGTATGGATAACAAGGTGCTTATTTACTTAACACTCAGAACTCTTTTTGTTATCATCGGATTAATCTTAATGCATCAGTACTTTATTTCCTATATATATATACTTGTTTTTATTGCCCTGATTTTTAATTTCATAAAACAAGTTATATTCACCTCGAAATGCAACATGTGGCATTCCTAAAGTAATATGGTGCGTTTAGAGAACGTAGCACTTCAAATATTTCAGTATCTATATATAGAGAAGTGAATGATAAAATTGAGGGGATAAAATTTTAAGCGAGAGTATTTTTACCACGAAAAGAAAAAAGGAAAAATAAAATAGATTAAAAATGTACGTGACCGACGCCAACTATTAAGGTGGTGCACCATCGGTATAACACCTATGCACTAATAGTACTTAATACGTTGCACCAATGGTGCTACTTAGCGCCATTACTAAATGTAATAGCCACCGATGGTGCATACTTTTGTGGTTCAAAACCCATATATGTTTTAGAAAAAAACTTAAGTATTTTATTTATATGAGTTGTAGCCTAATTTATTAACTAAAATATTTGTGTTACGAATTGAGTGGGTAATTGATAAAAACCCTTATTTTTTTAATAAATTCACAAACTAAGTGTTTTCTTATGTTTTTAACGTTACGAAATGATTTGTAAGTTAATAAAAAAATCTTTAAATATCGTCTAATACAACACATCATAGATAAAAAGAAACAATATCAAACACTCATTTTTTTAAAAGCCCAAAACCTTCTAAATTATATTTTGTACAAGTGTTGTTGATCTTATGAAGAGCCTCGACCGATTTTCCATCACTAAAATCCACAGAGGGGTGATGACGTACCATCTATACTTAGCTATGTATTCAACGTAAGTACTCGTCATCGACCTGTGATATGAAGCAAGAGAAACCGTGATAAAATATTCTGGAAGTAAATGATGATGCTAATATTCCCAAATCGAACTACACCAAAGGTAACAGGTTTGGTCCCTTCTTATAGTCAGGTCTCATTATCATATAAGGATCCAGTTCACCATAAATAATTTTGGACGGTCGGATCAGTCTATCAGGCATATAATCTTTGTTAAATATATAGTTTGTATAAGTTTATTTACTTGCATCCTTCTTCTTCAGATCATTGATAACAATCCAAACGTTGGTTTTGGTTCACATACTAGGGCCCAACAACCTTATTGGCAACCAATTAACATAATTTGGTCTTGTAATGCTATAAGATGGGTTGGCCTGAGCTTTTGAAGATGAAAAATAAACGTATATACAACATTTTAGTATGGCCACGAGACCCTACAGTTTTTAATTTGAAGATTTGGAAACATCCTCAAAGCGCGATAAAGGAAGTCCAACACACTCACCCTCCAAGTTATATCCCCAATACACTTTACATGTCATCCAAACCATATAAAAAGCCAATATTCATGTTTTCCTAGACGGGTATCCGTAAATATCATGCATCTGGAAAAAAAATATAAAATATACACGAAATACCCGATGAACAATCTCTATATTGGTCAGCTAAAGATATTGATCCAATGTAAATATAACTCATAGAAATTTCAAACTAAAACCAACTCCTCGTGTACACACCAATTGCGCACGAATATTATAAAGTGGGAATCCTAACAAATAGGCATACCACACATGCATCTTTTTTCTTGTATCGTGTTTGTAGAATTCCTAAGTGTTTACCAATCACCGAAAGACCTGTTATGATAATATATTATCTAGCGCGAGAGTCATCTCCCTACACATGAATTGAAATATGTTGCTTCTCTTGGTGCCAACGTTTAATGAATACCTCATTTAATACCAGACTAGTATAATACTTATCCAGATGACCAATTAGAGGAACATATAGAGTACCATTCATAAACCTCTCTGTTACAGGTTGGGTTGATATGTCCCATATGCGCAAAATGAGTAATGAGCATGGATCCCGAGAGAACTACGAGGTTGTAAGATAAAATATCTAATAAGAACAACTTTATTAATTAAGAAATATAAGTATAATTATAATATTTAATAATTATAAATTAAATCCCCTAATAAAAATGTTGTACACCATGTGACCTTTAAAATTGAGAAACAATAAAATAGGGTTTGCATAAAAAAAAGTAAACATTCTCAATTTTTTTTCTCTCTGAGCTGAAAGATTGTCTTCCTCCTAAGTCGTGGTCTATATCACCACTTTCACCGCTACCGGAAGACGCATCAGATTGCAGTGTACGCTGACATACCTACAGTGTAAGATATCTAAATGATCCATCCACCATATCATTTTTTTTGAACATGTTTAGTATTAGATTTTCTTAAACCCTTGTGAATGTAGCGCAAAGATATTTCAGTATGATCTGCTTGCACCTTATTTTGAACTTACTCATAATCAGCTCCTATGTTATTGCTCGGTTGTTGACGCTTTTTGCAAGCATCTTTCCGCTTTTCTCCTGAACAAACTTAATAAGGTAAATACTCTTGCCAGATTGTTCCCTCTCAAATATGGAGGTCTCTTGTCTAGATATCTCTAAGCGTGGAGGGTCTATCAGTGCATCGAAAAAACTGAATCATATAATAAAAGTTAGATAAACAATAACTAAAAATAAACACAAACCAAAACAACATATTAAATTCTATATCAAATGCATTTAAACAATTTATAAAAAACCAAATTAGGATATGGTATGAAAATAATAATTTAATAGGTAACGGGTTAGAAACGATCTTAATAAAAAAAGGTACAAAATGGTGCTTAAGTTGTGCACCTGCTTCATACAGATGATGCCAATGCTGCACACCATCGGTGTGAAACAATTTCATCATTGGTTTGATGTCGATGCACCAACGATGCTTGGGCTATGCACTATTGGTACATCTTCTTCCCGTAATTTTGGTGAGGAAGACCAGTAACAAAACCCCCAAATCCTCACCAAAATCCCCAACATAACCCTGAATTCATAAACCTTAACCCTTAAATTCATCTATCTAACCATAAATTTACATACACAAATAATTCTACATTAAATACTAACAACTATTTATGTAAATCTAAGTAAAACTAAACAAAAAAAATCAAGAACAAGAAAAATAAAACAAGAACATAAACAATTAAAAAAAGTAAAGAACCAAAACATACTCTGAATGAAGTAGGTGCAAATCAAACTTCTTCACCATTGTAGGTGGTAAATAGTGTGGTTGTCGGAGTTCAAGATTAGAGAGAGAATGAGAGTAAAAAAGAGAAATGAGAAATAAGAGTAATTATGCGAAAGAATAGGGTTATAAAAATTGAAGTTATCTTTATATAGTCCAATAAGAGTATTTTTATGTGAAAATAGGTGGAGAAATGAGCTTTATGGGTGAACTTATAAATGAGTGGGGATATAACCGCTTAAAAATCACTATAAGTCCCTCTTGTATACCAAATATCGCGAAAGAGTTCAATGTTTATTTTTGTATTAAATTATTATTCATGTTTCAACAATTTCAATGTTTATTTTTGTATTAAAATTATTATTCATGTTTCAACAATGTAGTATTTTAGTCGTCCATGTTTATTCGAATGTGACCAAATAATCTATTTAATTTTTTTTTATAATTAATGTTGTTGGAGACTAAAATATTATTTAAAATCAATTGATTAATCAAATATTTGAATAATATATTATTGATGTAAGACTATTATTAACTTGGAAAAATATTATTGTAATAAGAAAATATTATATTAGTAAAAAATATTATTCTATGATTAAAATAGAATAATATACTAATATAAATATATTGCATATATAAGAAACACACTAACAAAAAATTAATAAGATTGTTTTATTGTTCTAGTCATTCCGACTTGGTCGAGATTTGACGACCGGACCACTAAATTTTAGGTTCTGGTTTTTGAAACCGAGCATGACCGTTAAGTTTTAAATTCGATACGGTTCAGTTCCGATTCAGTCCAGTTTTGGTATTGATCCGTTCATTATTAAAAAATAATCTAATTTTAATTTGATTTTAATTTTTTTATTTAAATAAATGATATAAAAATTAAAATTTAGTAGTTAATGTTTGATTTATTTAATTGGGCCCAACAAATTTGATAATAATATAATTTATAAAATATAAATAAAAATATAAATAATTCAGTTATAAAAGCTTTATCGTTCAATTCCATATCCGTTACTTATTTTATCGTTCGCTTTCTTACCAATTTTAAGTTTACTGGTTTTATCGGTTCACTTTCTTACCAATCTTAAGTTTATTGGTTTATCGGTTCGGTTCCAAATCGGTTCTACCTGTATATCAATTTTATCAATTTGGTTCCAAATAAATTTTATCGTTTCGGCTCATTATCGGTTTCGGTTTTTAAAATGAAATCACGAACCAAACTGTTAAACTGTTAAGATCGAGTCGGATGACTTCCTGACCTAATTCTTACCAATTCAATTTAGGACCGATTTCCAGGTCCCCGGTTATCAGAAAAACGTTACTGAAATACGGGAGACAAATTTAATAAAAAGTCAATATAAAAGATTGTTTTGCCACAATTAATATAGATGGAAGACTTGACTTATTGGAAGGTTCGGTCCCGTCGGTGTGTACAACCAATAGGAATTGAAATTTTTAGGATAAATGGAATTGAGAGAAACGTCGGTACGATTTTTAGCTAATATGCCATATTTGCAGTATTTTATTTTACATAAAATAAATTTTGTACGTTAATTTATTTTATCATTAATTATATTTATTTTATAGGTTTATAATTTATTTGGTCATATAATTGGTAATCATTGATAATACTGTGGTGAATTGATTTATTATTATTAATTAGTTGCAGATGGATATGAATGTAAATGTAAATATGGATAGCTTTTCGCATAATAGTAATTTTTTTTAACAAATGTAACTTTATTATTGAGGACGAAAATTTGTAACAAAATTATAATTGATTGAAAATCAATTTTACCTCAAATAAATTTAAAATTTTCGACCATAGGGAATTTAAAAGAACAAAACTAATCTCCTTCTCATCTCTCTACTTCTCTGTAATCCATAAATTCTTTTCTTCAACCATAACCTTCTCTTTTGTCTTCTGAATCTTCCTGAAACCTGAAATAAAAGAAAGAAAACACACAGAAACTATCCAGAACCCGATTACATCTGACTAAGACTGATATATCTAAGATTCAAGCTTTCAAACAAAACAATAGCTTGAAGCTAAGGAGGAACTTGGTTATGGTTTAAGGTGAATTTGTATTTACATCCGAGAGTCCATTTAGCCAGCCCATCGACAGCTTGATTTTGGACTCTGGAAATATAGTTTATGGTCATGTTGGGATTGATTAAACTTCTGCAAATGTTAAGCAAAGGCTCCATGAACCACGGTTCAATACCAATGCTTAATAAGTTAATAAGATTTTGACAATCAGATTCTATGTCAATATTTAACCAATTTTTGGATTTACAAATGAGCAAACCTTCCAACAACACTCTAGCCCCAGCCATATAGGGAGCTAATTTACCAAAGGTGTTGCCAGAGCAGAGGATGATGTTACCGTGACTATCTCGAAAGATAATACCCCCACTTGATTCTCCGTTCTTAGCACAGGAAACATCAACATTCATTTTGATTCTGCCATTATTAGGTGCAAGCCACTTAATGTACTAAATACGTTGCTTTGTATTTTTTGCAGAAGAACACCCTAGCTCATTTTCTGCAGTTCGAACGTTAGACCAGAGATTTATTTTTGGAGTGTTAGTGATATCTAAACCAAGAATGATTCTTTTAATGTTAAGAACAACAACATTTGATGAAGTGTGAGATTCTTTAAACTTTGAAGCATTACGGTATTTCCAAATAATCCAAAAAATAGCAGGAGGAATGAGATGGGTGATATGATTTTTATTTTTAGAAAACCAGTACCAGATTCTTACCACATGCGTAAGAATCATGTGTCTATCCATTTGAATGTTGAAAAGGTTTCCAAAGAATTTCCAAATAGGCCAGGAGAATTTGCAGCTACCAAAGAGGCGGTTTACATCTTTCCCATTATTGCAAAATCGACACTTCGAGGCTAAGCTTGAGTGTCTCTTCTGGAATATAGAATCAATAGGGATGAAGCCTTTAAAAATTCTCCACAGTAAAAAAGAAAATTTTTTAGGAATGAAAATGGAGCAGGTTTTTCTATATATACTATAATATGTGAAATGATGTCTGATAGAATTTCGTGTTTGTTTCATGTTGAATTTAGAATCAAGAAAACCTTCCATATCATACAATCATTTTTTCAAAGTTAATTCTGAAATTTCTTATCTGTTTGATACAAGAATCAGGGTGAAAGCTCTTCAGCAAGTCAACATCCTAGTTATTATCTTTCCAGAAAGTGTTCACTATAGCTTGCATATACCACAAGTTGTCATTGCTAATAATCGGGGTCTGGTCATGCCAATCTTCACGCCAAAAATCCATCTCACCTTTGCCAAGGAACCACCTGATATTAGGCTTAGAAATATTTTTAATCCCTGCAAGTCTCTTCCACGTTAAAGAACCAAAGCAATTGAAATTAGCATTTAAGGGATGCTTATTATAGCAATAAATGATGTGCATATAAAAAGACCAGAGGCTCTCTTTCTTATCATAATTGAACCAAAGTTTTTGAGAAAAAAGGTATGAATATCAGAGAGGCTTCTAAAGTTCATACCTCATTCCTCGAATGGTGTACCGAGAGAGCTCTAGTTTGACTAGTGAATATTTCTACTAGATAGAGATGACCTCTAAAGAAATTTGTTGAAGATTTTCTCAAGTCTATTGATAATGCCTTTAGGTAACAAACTGATCTGCATCCAAAAACTGGGGATGACCATCATGACCAAATATATCAATGTAAGTCTTCCCCGTATTTGCCTTCCCAATCTGAAATTTTCTCATTTACTTTGTCAATTATTACATTATAATTAGAATATTTATTGTTCTTAATTAAGACAACTCCTAGATAGCAAGTATGGAGAGTATCAATAGCAAAACCAGGGAGAGTTTTCAAGTTAGTAATTCTGTTACACTGAAGCTTTGGAGAAAAAATTATCTTTATTATTTTTGTTGATAGATTGCCCAGAGATGAGCTGGTAAGTGTTCTAAAAAGAGCTAAGATTATTCATTGTGAGAGCAATACTGTTTGTGAAGATCAGGATATCATCAACGAACGCCAGATAGGGGATTAAGTGGTCTGATCTAGAGGAAAAGTTTATCTTTTGTTGCTGGAGAAGAGCTGGTTGAGCCCTTTGATCAAGACTTTATTGCCAATTGATGAGTCCGAATATTACTACCTCTCCGGATGGGGACAGTTCAGACTAAGATCACGAGACCGGACAAGCTAGTTCGAATACCTAGCCCATTGGACTGTTCAGACTATGACTAAAGTACTTAAAAACCTAAACATTTCTTGACTAAGCTGCTTGCTCTTCTACTAAGAGCTCATGGGTCCTTGAACATGACCCGGGTCCATTAAACATGACCCGAAAGCCCATAAAGCCCAAATACAAGGGTATAAATACCCAACCACCCGCATTAAATATGGGTAATGAAAATTAAATACAACCAGGCTGCTTAATTCTCCCTCTACTCTCTACTCAAACATTAAACATCTACCAACCTTCACAAACTCTAAACAAATTACAAAATTACCGTCAGACGAAAATTAACCACACCAAATTGGCGACCACAGTGGGAGAACAAAGGTGCCTGAATCGAGCATTCGAAACCAACCAGAAAAATCAGTCCGAATGAATTCGGACGTCCCGGAGGTACCACCAGCTTTGCTTGAAGTGGTGGGTGAAAACGATGAATACACTATCGAGGAGCGCGATAGGTTAAAAGGCGAGATAGAAGCTATGAGGGCAGAAAAGGCAAAGATGGGCATGAAAGAAAAGTCAAAAGCATCAGTTGCTCATCACACCGATAACCCTAGAGAGCATGAGCCTTCAAAGACTCATGTGAGTACCAAAAAGACTCATGCGAGCTCCAAAAAGTCTCGTCGGTCTAAGCCAGTGGAGAGTTCTGACTCAGACTCAGAGTCTTCTGATAGCTCATCGGATGAGGAAGGAGTTGAAAAGTCCTTGTCCTCTAGCAGCGATGAGGGCCGAACTAAAAAGAAGCAAAAGTTGATCAAAAAAAAATTCGAGGAAAAGGGATAGACATGGGAAATTGAAGAAGAATATTGGTAAAGGGTCATCTCACAACCGGAGGGATGTAGATAAGATGCTGATGGATCCTTTTGCCTTCCACGATGAACCATGTATCTTTTCAACTCCCAATGAGGATACTGTGTTCAGTCGTGGCCGAAATTGGATACAATCTCCATTGTCTTCCAAAATTATGTCCGGTAACCTCCCTAAGAGGTTTGATAGCACTAAAATGGAGAAGTACGATGACAGTACTGATCTGGAAAACCATTTGGAGCAATTTGAAAACTTTATGATGAACTTTGATGATGATGAAAAGCTACTTTGTAGAGCATTCTCCCAGTCCTTTACGGGGAGTGCTCTAAAATGGTAAAACAGCCTACCACAAGGCTGTATCAAGAATTTTGATACCTTTTAGGTGGCCTTTCGAAGGCAGTTTGTTGGGAGTAAAGAGTTAAGGGCAATGAGGACACAATAATCCATTGTGCCCATGAACTGAACGAATCATTGAAAGAATATAAAAGTCGTTTTGTAAACACCAAGAATGGGCTGGCTGATTGCTTCGAGCAAGTAACAATAGCATCCTTGAGACAGGGCTTAAACCCTGGAAATTTGGCTGATTCGGTGACCAGAAAGAAAGCCATGACTTGGGGAGGTTTACTGAATCAGGTTGGAAAGCAGATTAATGTTGATGAAACAAAGAAGACTAGGGTGCACAGGCAAGTGAGGTCTACCCCACTTGCACCAAACCCCAATCAGAATCAGTCCGGGAACAAATCAAAGGAGACCGGACAGGGGCATAGCAGGGCTAAAGCTCAATCTCACCCAGCTGCACCTGCTCATAGTCAACAATCCAGAAATAAGAGAGGCCCTTGGGTTCAACCGGAGTGGTTTGCAGAATTGAAAGAAAGTGTGGCCACCATTTATGATAAAACAAAGAAAGAGGTACACTATAGAAGACCGGCCACACTGCAATCTCCTAGAGAGCATCGTAATAACTTTTTCTGCCAGTATCACAATGATATTGGCCATACCACCGATGATTGTATAGCCTTGAAACAAGAAGTTCAGAACTTGATTGAAAGGGGAAAGTTAGGGGCTTATGTCAAAAGAAGAGGAGGTAATAGGCCTGACAATACTCACCGGGTCGGTCCAAGTAATGCTGCTCCAGAGGGAGCCATGGTTATAATCGAAAGGTTTGATGTGGAATCAGAATACTTGGATCCGGATCCAACCCGAAATAGAGTGGGTGCCATTGAGGAATGTTCTAGAACAGTCTCTGGGCTCATTAAGTTATTTGAGTCACTTACAATTTTCGGAGGGGGTACTATGACAGCTTCTACTGCTTCTTCGAGGAAGAGGCAAGTTCACACTTTAGCTACCCAGCTAGAAGGAGGCATGACCTCCTATCAATCGCAAATTCCATTCCCTTCATTGTTTTTGATGAAGATGACTTAAGAGATATAGTTGGCCCTCATGAAGATGCTGTTGTCATAGGAGCATCCATAGTGGGCAATGATATAAGACGAATCTTGGCAGCTCAGCAGATGTGATCGGGGAGTTCGAAGAGGAAGTTTTGTTGGGCAAGGGCCCTTTCAATAAGATGGTCATGATACTTTTTATTGTGGTAGATTGTCCCACTTGCTATAATGCTATTTTAGGGAGGTCTTGGCTCTCTAGGATGCATGAGGTGGCTTCGACAGTCCACCAATGTTTGAAATATGTTGTTCAAGGACAAGTGGGAGTTGTCTGAAGCAGTCAAAAGGTTACAAGAGAATGTTATGCTACAGCCCTGCCCCTCCGGACATTGGGCGCAGTTCGTATCAACGAGCAATAGCAGTTTGAGGGGCTTTCTGGGGGTGAGGGTGAAATTGATGACCCCAGAGAGACCCTTGGAGTATTGATACCGGTTGAAGAGGTTGAAACACATTCTTTAGAAGAAGGGAAGAGTGTCAAGATAGGGTCTAAAATACCACCCGACCTGAAAAATAAGATGTTAAAGTTCTTGAAAAACCATCAGCATGTTTTTGCTTGGTGCAATGCTGATGTTACTGGGGTTCCAACTGATGTTATATCACATCACCTATCTGTCCGGAGAGATGTAGCACCAGTGGTACAAAAGAGAAGGGCTTTTTCCAAAGAAAAGGCTGATGTTATTGTGCAAGAAGTTGACAGGCTCACAAAGATGGGGCATATCAAGGAGTCTCAATATCCTTTGTGGACTGCCAATCCGGTCTTGGTGAAAAAGAAAAATGGCAAATGGCGTATGTGCATTGACTTCACAGATCTCAATAGAGCTTGCCCAAAAGATTTGTATCCAGTTCCCCGAATTGACCAGCTAGTAGACTCCACCTCTAGGAATAAGCTGCTATCCTTTATGGATGCTTTCTCCGGGTACAATAAGATCCAAGTAGATCCGAAGGATCAGGAGCATACCACATTTGTCACTGACAGGGGTCTTCATTGCTACAAGGTAATGCCATTTGGGTTGAAGAATGCTGGGGCTACTTATCAGAGATTGGTAAACAAAGCCTTTGCTGATCAAATTGGAAGGAATATGGAAGTATACATCGATGACATGATGGTGAAAAGTGTGGATGAACGACCTCCAAAAGACTTTTGCCAACTTGGTAAAAATGAATTTAAAGCTAAATCCAGAAAAATGTGTGTTCGGAGTGCAATCCGGGAAGTTTCTAGGTTATATAATAAGTAAGCAAGGGATACAGCCCAATCCGGACCAACTTAATGCTCTATTCCAAATGGGGCCTCCTCGGAATATTAAAGAATTGCAACAATTGACGGGGAGGTTAGCTGCTATAAACCGATTTATCTCAACGTCATCGGACAAATGCGCCCTGTTTTTTCAAACTTTGAAGGGTGCAAGGGGATTCGACTGGACCTCACAGTGTGATGAGGCCTTCAATGAGATTAAGAAACATCTGTCCTCCCCCAAAACCCTATTTAAACCAATTAATGGAGAGACACTCTTCGTATATTTGGCAGTTTCAAGTTGTGCCATCAGTGTTGTGTTGGTGAGAGAGGTGGATAACTACCCTCATCTAGTGTACTACATCAACAAAAGCTTGATAGATGCTAAAAAGCGTTATTTGAAACTCGAAAAGTTAGCGTTAGCCCTGGTAATAGCTGCAAGAAAGATGAGGCCTTATTTCCAGGCTCATCCTATTACTGTCCGGACATCTTTTCCCTTGAAGAATATTCTCCAAAAAGCAGACATTTCAAGTAAAATGACTAAGTGGTCGGTAGAATTGGGGGACTTCGATATAGATTTTGCTCCCCGAACAGCAGTCAAGGCCCAAGTTGTGGCTGATTTTTTAGTTGAATTCCACTCTGACAGAGATTCGGAGCAGACTACTGAGATGAAAGACAAAAACGTCTGGGTCGTCCGGACGGATGGTGGATCCAGCACTATGGGATATGGTGCAGGGTGTGCTTGACTTCTCCGTATGGTGAAAAAATGTACCAGGCTATATGTTTTGCTTTCAGGACTTCTAATAATGAGTCCGAATACGAAGCAGCTATAGCTGGCTTAAAGTTAGCTTATATTTGTGGGGCTAAAAGAGTCAAGCTAATGAGTGACTCCCAGCTTCTTATCCACCATGCTCAAGGTCAATCTGAGGCTAAAAATGAGCAATTAGTGAAGTATTTACTTCTTCTTAAAAATGAAGCACTCAAGTTTAAAAGCGTTGTTTATGAGCATATACCCCGGACAGAGAATGAATTAGCAGATTCATTGGCAACTATAGCTTACACAGAGTCATATCCATGGATCCATGTACTGGAGAGCCCCTCCATTCAACTTAATGTGGGTAAAGAGGAAGAGATTTTTGAAGTACAAGTGAAGCAACCTCAGGATTGGAGATTTCCTCTCCTGCAGTACCTCTCCGATGGAATTCTGCCTCCAGATAAAGCACTAGCAAGAAAAATGAAACACAAGGCTCGTGGTTTTATCATACTAAGAGACGTTTTGTATAAGAAGTCTTACAGTAAACCTCTTTTGCGGTGTTTGGGAGATGATGAGTCTCAGGAAGTCCTCTCCGAATTGCATGATGGTGAGGGATCAGCTCACTGTGGATTCAGGACTAAAGAGAAGCTGCTCGGCAAACTGGCCCCAACTTGGGAAGGACCTTATATGGTTGTTTAAAGGCTTAAACCTGGAACATATTGGCTAGAAGACAAGGATGGAAGAATTTTGACCCACCCTTGGAATATCGAACATCTCCGGATGTACTTGGAGTAGCATCTGTGTAAATATTTACTTGTTTAAACATCCATGTAAATATTTGGGGGCATACTCTTTCCTACCTTGGTGGCGCGAGGAGGTTTTAATGAGGTGTCCGGGCTTTTTAATGAAATTCGATGCCTTCTTAAAAAAAATTCGAAGTGTTCTTATTTTGTTTTTTGTCACACCATCCGCATTGAAGTAAAAGAATGATGACCACTTAAACATTTTTCATCGGAGAACTTAAACACTCTCACTTTAGACTATTTATGAAATAACTAAGGGCTATTTAAACACTAGCCACCAAAGTTGAAACAAACTATGAAAGGATGTGAGAATTGTGTAAAACAAGAATATTCATTAAAATAACTTAAGTGCCTTGGCCTTCCAAGGACTTTTAAATTGTCAAACGAAGTAAAGGATCTATCCGGTCAGATACCAGACACACTAACAAAAAAAGTGCCTTGGCCTTCCAAGGACTTTAGTTTAGATAACATGAAAAGTGAAAAAATAATTCATAATTTAAGACTGAGCCTTTGAAGATGGCTCAGCCTCATCCATTTTCTTCTTCCCCTTGGGATCGTCTTTCTCTTCGAGAGGGCCCTCCCCGGTATTTTCTTCTTCTTCATCAGAGGAGGAAGCACTGGAGTAATCGTGTAAGTCCCCATCGGCCATGGTGTGGAAGGGTAGATCTGGGTACTCTACATGAAGCCACAAGTCTCCCAGGTTCCTCTTCGGGAACTTCTCGTGGAAGAGCAGGACCATGTCCGATCTCACCTTGGCATACATTTTCTCTTGAGTGTCGATCACGTTGTTGGCATAAGCATCGATCTTGGCTTGGATTTTGGCCTCCTGCTCCCTTAGCAGATCAGCTTTCTCCTCTGCAACCTTGGACACTGTGTTCTCAAGCGCAATCTTGTCACTTGTCAAGTTGTGAATAACTTGATCCTTGGCCTTGGTCTCCTCTTTCGAAAAGTTGAGATCTTTCTCTGCTCCAGACAACTTCTCTCGGAGATCCTTGATGGTGTCTTCAAGAGTAGCAACTTTTGTGGTCCACCCCTCTTGGCTCGTCTTCAGCTCTTCGTTTTCCCCCTTTAGAATGTTAGCATGTTGAGTAGCAGTAAGAAGGTCATCAGATAGCCTCTCCTTATCGGACTTGAGGTCTTTGATAATGTATGCCTGACTTCGAACTTGCTTCTCCAACATAAGCACCGACTGAACACTACTTAATAAAGAGTGAGCTATAATGTCCCTTTCACTTGAAACAGTAAAAGTCTTACCATTAAAAGTGACGGTGTTTGAAGTACTCGGAGGGAGGTAAGGCCCAGCAAAATCATCTCTGGGGAGGTTGATAAAGTATTCACCAAGCCCACCAAGACCAGTGATGTCTACCCCATCAATGCTAAGACCTCCCCCTTCGACCTCATCAGTTTGAAAGTCACCAGGTATCTCCTCTGCTTGTGTTGGGTCAGTGGGGTCAACATGGGGGAGAGACTCCGGAGGCTGGAGAGAGAGTTCATCACCCTTAGAGGTCTTCTTTTTCTTGGCCTCCCTGTCCTTGCTTTCAGCTCCCCGTTTTCTTCTTGGGGAGTGAACTTCTTGCCTAACACTCTCATGCTCTATCACTTCCAAGAGAGCAGCATCAATCTGGCTTGGGGCTGGCCCCTCCGGATTTGTTAAAACAGCTTCCTCCACCTCAGCAGGGTCCGCTCCACCTACCACTTTCTTGCCCTTCTTTTCTTTTCCTTTCATCTTACTCGGGGCCTTGGCCCGGCCTGGCAAGTAAAGTGTCCCGTCCGGTTCGTGTTTCCTCTTGAGCACTACAACCGGAGGGGGTTGAGTGGTGAACTATTCACAGGTTAAGTCCCTTCGGCCAGTAGTGTTCCAGAGGTGAGACCTTGCTAAGTTTCCCCCCGTGAAAGCATCGTGGAACCGGTTTCCCCACCTTTCAGAAGCCCAAGTGTTGATCTTGGTGCAAGTGGTCTGCCCGTACTTTAGATAGTCATTGAAGTCCTTGGGCAGTTCTGCTAAGAAAAAGACAAAGTCAATCAGTTTAAACAAATTTGATAAAAGAAGAGATAGAAATATAAAGTAGGAGACTTACGATCACTCCTCCATCTGCTGGTGAGGAGACTTGGGTTAACTCCGGCCTTGATTTTCTTCCCGTTCTCCCAAACACCACTTACGAACAGGAATTGAGTCCTCCAATTCCTCTCCGACTCTAGCAGGTCATCTACTGCTTTGAAGTTATCCCCCATATTAAAGTAGTAAAAGGGGATGTGGTGGTTTCTGTAGAGACTGGCCACAGCAGCAAACTCCTCCATTGGTAGAGGGATCCCGGAGAGCCTAGAGGCCATAATGCAGGCCATGAGGGTGTACCAAGCATTGGGACTCAGCTGGCTTGGACAGAGCTTTATCAGATGAAAGTATCTGACAATCTCTGGGTCCAAGGGAAATCTGAGCCCCCAGTTAAACAGCTCCGTAAAGATAACTATCTCGCTCAGCTTGCAGTCCATGGGAGTTTCAGGGTTTATAGGGATTCTTATCTTCACGTTCTCCGAAATTCCCCACTTCGTACGCATCCGTCCCAGCTCAGCAGTGTGGATGAAAGCGTAGTTGATCTTTTGCAAGGCAAGGAGATACTTAACATTGACCTTGTGGAAACAAGGCCCCACCCTTTCTTCGATACACTCCGGCAGATCCGGATGCCTCAGGCACAACTTTTCCTTGCCTTTATCTTTTTGGGCAGCAACATCACTGCCAGTCTGTCTGGAAGGTTCAGACTCAAATGGAGCATTTTCGATAGAATCCTCCATTATTTCCTCCATGATTGAGGAAGGGTTTTCAGTCGCAGTGGTGAGAGGGAGGTTTGGATTTGGCTCAGCATGACTTCCGGCCTGTTGAGCTCCGGTACTCTCCTGATTTCTAGCCTCTGGTTGGGGCTCTGTTGTGGACGTTTCTCTTCAGGGACTTGAGCCAGTGCCCTCCGGACCGGACAGCCTGTCCCTGGGTGCCCTAATGGGTACTTCTGACCCAGTACTACTATCCTTAGCACCTGATACAGGGGTGCCCTTAGAAGCCTGCCCTTTGACCAGCCGACCTTTTCTCCGATCAACTAACTTGTGAGGAGAGGTTTCAGCATCAGACCCCATGGCTAAAAATGGGGAGGGTTTTTTAAGGCTGGTGACGGTTAAACCTGGTTCAACGACAGGTTTCGACTCTTGAACCGAAGAACCTGAGATGATAGGGGAAAGACTGGATTGGAACAACCTCCTCGGTTTGACACCCTTTGTGGAGGAAGAATCCTGGTTTGGCTCTGTGGGTGAAGTTGCTGGTTTGTCGATAGGGGAAGCGGGTAAGCCTGCTGCAATACGCCTTTCCCTTTCAACCTTTTGTGCTTTTTCTAATTCACAGAGGTTGAGCCACCCGCCTTTGATCAGAGCGTTCCTAGCCGTGAACATAAACAACCTGAGTAAAAATTTGTTTTTGAGAGAAAAAGCTTTGAGGATTTGCAGAGTGAAAACGAAAGTGATGGTGAAACAGTAGAAAGTATTTCAATTTATAGTAAATCTCAAAAAGTAGTCTTGATTCCTAGGAGAATTCGAAAAGATTAGTAATGATTAAAAGACTGCGCTGATGTCACCCTCATTAATGAAGGGGTTGCTTTTCGAAGAAGGTGGGTGCGAAATTCAAGGTGAAAAAATGGCTGAAGCAACCAACCAAAAAGTGACACGTGTCCCATGAACTCTGGTAAAAAACCGTTCGGATTCACAGAGCT
Organism: Limnanthes douglasii subsp. nivea; assembly: GCA_036936605.1. Lineage (NCBI taxonomy): Eukaryota > Viridiplantae > Streptophyta > Magnoliopsida > Brassicales > Limnanthaceae > Limnanthes > Limnanthes douglasii. Next base: position 35,790,429 of record JAUPFV010000001.1, read on the forward strand.
TTTTCAGTCCGGATAAAGCCATAGCACAAGTCGAAAGACCTGTCCGGGTAAAACTGACCCTGACATCGGACTGTTTTTCAGGTTTTTGGCAAAGGTATTTGAACAAACACCTAAAAAAGGGGCTCCTGATGAGTCCGAATATTACTACCTCTCCGGACGGGGACAGTTCGGACTAATATCACCAGACCAGACAGGGCAGTTCGAATACCTAGCCCATTGGACTGTTCGAACTATGACTAAAGTACTTAAAAACCTAAACATTTCTTGACTAAGCTGCTTGGTCTTTAACTAAGAGCTCATGGGTCATTGAACATGACCCGGGTCCATTAAACATGACCCGAAAGCCCATAAAGCCTAAATACAAGGGTATAAATACCCAACCACCCGCATTAAATATGGGTAATGAAAATTAAATACAACCAGGATGCTTAATTCTCCCTCTACTCTCTACTCAAACATTAAACATCTAACAACATTCACAAACTCTAAACAAATCACAAAATTACCCTCAGACGAAAATTAACCACACCACCAATAATAAAAAGGCTTGAGACAGAGTGTCCCCTTGCCTCATACCCATCTTGGGATTGAAATACCCATAGACTCCACCATTAATAAGAAGAGAAATATGGACATTCGTAGTTAACGTGTTGATTAAGCTAACAAACCCAACAGAGAAGCCAAAAGACTTCAAAACTTTAGCAAGAAAATTAAGAGATATCATGTCGAAAGCCTTCGACATATCAAGCTTTATCATTAAATTTCCTATTTTAGGCTTTCCATTGATGTCAAATAACAACTCTTTAGCAGTTAGAATGTTATTATGAACTGAACGATTCTTCACAAAGGCTCCTTGGTTAATAGATATGGTTCTAGGAAGGATGTCAGCAAGTCTGGTGTTGATAAGCTTTGATAAAATTATATTAAGCATAATGCAGAGGCCAATTAAACGATAATTACTCCAAGTATTGGGATTACTGGTTTTAGGGATAAGGCAGATTCCAGTCGCGTAGATACCATTAGGGATAGGACTACCTTTAAGAAAGGTATTGATTAAGGTGAAAATTTCTTATTTAATTATCAACCAGTAAGTCTTGTAGAAATTAATATTAAACCCGTCGATACCAGCTGCACTTGCAGTATCCATAGATGAGATAGTAGACCAAATTTCCTCTTCAGAAGTAGCCTTTAATAACGAGTCATTGTCCTCACTGGTAACCAAATTAGGGATGTTTTCAAAAACCCTGCTATTTAAAAGACTAATCTCCTCATCATGATTAGAGTAAGGGTATTATTAAAGTATTTCTGAGTAGATTTTTCAATTCCAGCAGGGTCACTAAGCCAATTGTTACCATTTTTAATACAGTTTATAGTATATATTCTTCTTTTTTTATTGACAAAATCATGATAGAGCTTAGAGTTTGTATCAACATCCTTTAACCAGTTATTGTAAGTCGTCTGCTTCCAGTAATCATCTTCAAGCCTCAGAGCTTTAATATGGAAACTTATAGCCTTGTTTAAATCAGCTTTAGAAGCAGGAATTTTGGTAGTTTGGTGAAGCGAATCCTTGATCTTAATATCATCTTCAGCTTCAATTACTTTAGTGAATGTGTTACCAAAGTGAGAAGAATTCCAATCCTTCAAATAAAGCTTTAGTCTTCTTAACTTAAACCAGAATATATGATTAGGCTGTCAACTCAACCTTAGACTCCAATTCTGCTTGATAACACTTAAGAAACTGTCATCATTAGTCCAAGTATTCAGGAATTTAAATCTTTTCTTAAGATTAATAGAACTGTTAGTAGCATTAGGAGAAGTAATAATGAATAAAGGGGGCATGGTCAGAACATGTTCTGACCATGTAAAAAACATGAGTTTTAGCAGAATGTATTAGACCAGTTAATGTTGAACATCGCACGGTCTAATCTCTTCCACTTCGTGTTTATATTCCAGGTATACTTGTTCCCAGTAAACCCAACGTCTTCAAGTTGGCAATCGTTGATGACATCGTTATAATCATCCATGTTGTTTTGACATAAAGCACTGCAACCCAACTGCTCCTCATTTGTTGAAATAACGTTGAAATCGCCCACAGTAATCCAGTATTTGTTTGAAATAACAATGCTTCTCAAATGATTCCATAATTCCAATCTTTCCAGTCTGTTGCATTTAGCGTAAACAACATAAAGAATAAAAGTATAATTGATCCTATGATAAGCAATCTACAAGTGAATGAACTGTTCCATGTTGATAAGATTATCAACGCTAATGTTTTCCATCCAGAAAACCCAAATTTTATTAGAGATGTTAGTGGTAAAACCAATAAAATTAAGCCGTTTGGCAATCCCATCTATCTTATTAATACTGGCCATAGGCTCCTGAATAACTAAGATTTTAACATTCTCCTTGATAACCATAGATTTCAACTTTCCCATAGTTGAATTATTGCATATACCTCTCATATTCCAACTAATAAACTTAACCATTATCTGAAAGATATTTAGAGATGGAATTCCCAGAAATTTTCAGGGATTTGATTAACAGTTTTTTAGGTTTCTTCCATTTCTTGGCCGACTTGTACTTCTTATGCAGGAGTTCGTTGAATTTTGGTTCATGAGAAGTTGAATGTGGCCTCATGATAGGTGTTAAAGGGGAGCTGCCAATGTTGTCAGGATTATGAGAGTTCCACTGCCCAAGTTTTCATAGAATATAAATCTTGTCCATGAGTCAGAAGAGTAGCTTCACTCGAGATTTCTTTAGGAGAATTAATAGAATGATCAAGGAACTGAGTTTCAGTATCTTCTTTCCTTTGAGAATTAACAATTGTAACATCATTGGTGTTTATTTGTATATCTTCTGTGCATTTATTCTGAGTAATTAAGTTTTCTTCATCATTAACTTGAATTTCAGGTTGAATAACAACAGACTTGATTTTCGGTCTATAAACTTTTATTATTTGGTTTTCATGATTGTGTTGAATGTTGTTTGATAATAGTTTCTTTAGATTAAGAGTTTGTGGTAGTTTTCACATCAGTTTTGAACGCTTCTTTTTTCTGATATTTCTTACAGTCAGTGAATGCATAGCCCAGATGACAACATTAATTAAAATATGAAGGGAGATTTTTGTAGCTAAGTGAAAGCCAACAACCCTTTTTCATTCCAAAACCAACCCAAACGCTGTAATGAAGTTTTTAGGTAATATCGATCTCAGTTAGCGCATAACAAGAATTTTTGAAGCCTCTGTTCTTTCCGGGCACAATGATTCCATAAGGAGTTCCAATTGCAAAAGTTATATCATTCATCATATATTTGTTGTAAAGATACTCCATAATTCTTTCAATCACAACTTAGATTAACGAAATAAGACTTTATTTTTTGGGATTAAAATTTGGAGTCCAACGAAGTTTTCTCATGATCGAGTCACCCACTGCCCAAACATTTCTCGCCCAAAATTTGATTACATCATATTTGAGATCAAATTCAAATTAGAGATTATAGTAAGAATTCTTAATTTCCATATTGAATTCTCTCTTGAATTTGAATGAAGACATAAAATCATCGAGGCTCTGTTGTTTCAGCAAACCCTTTGAAAACTTGCCTACTAACGTTATTTTAGATTTATGGATTAGATTTTCTTGAGTTTCTTGTGAATACTGTAGAGATATATGATTATCCTTTTCCTCGATTCTTTGTGGCTTGAAGAAACAGCGATGTTTTTCATTTGGATTGACAACTTCTGAATAAGATATCTTCGTACGATGAGAAGTTCCTCCTTTGTTTAACGATTGTAACATAAGAAAATCTTCCTTATCTAAGAAAACTTGATCTCTGCTAATCATTATCAGAAGATAATCGACAAAAATCGAAAAAAAAACCAAAAAATTAAACGTGAAAACGAAATCTTCTTAAAATCAATGCCGCCATTTTCGAGAGAGAGAGTCCAGCTTAGGTTACACCTTACCGTTACTACCGCACACTTATTAACATATAACTTTTTAATAATTTTGATTTGAGTGATTTTATATCCTTAAAACATGATCAAACTAGTTTAGAATAACAAATGAACGTACAAATAAATTAAATATACATTGTCGTCCATTTGAATTTTCATATCCAGTTACATATTATACCACCACTAATACTATATAGCAGTACGTTGTTTGTATAAAAAGTTATCGGACCGGAATCGAAATCTATTCCTTTTCCAGATTTGTTGGATCCGTAAATATAGTCTTATTAGTTACGTAGGCCCATCACCCTCCTCTTTGACTCGGTTTCCAAGCTCATTTAAATCTTACTCTCCGTCTTTTCTCCAAATTCCGTTGTTTCGCTCTGTCTTCTACAACTTTCACCCTAAACTCCGCTTCCCTCTGATAAACCACAAGCCATCTCAATTTCGCCTCTTCAGATTGCGGGTAACATCAAACCATCCTTCTACCTCAGCTCCACTGATTGCAGGTAACACTGAACCATCCTTCTTTTGTTTCCATAATTCACTTCTTGTATCGAATCTTGAATTATGATGATTCAAGAGATAGTACGTGATCAATTGAATTGAGATCCAATAGTGAGTTGATACGTGATCAATCGGATTGAGATCCAATTGTATTTTATGGTATTGGATCCGTTAGTAGATTTTTTTCTAGATTGATTTTTTAGGACTAATGTGGTTTTGAATATGATTGTTTCCTTTAGATAGTGATTTTATTTTTTGGTTTGTTTGTTTATGAATAGTTGGTTGGTTTACAGCAGGAGGCAATGGCGCAGAGTAATTGGGAAGCCGATAAAATGTAATTATGGATTTTTTTTTTTTGGTTTCAGTTTACTACTAGTTTGGTTTTCGTGTATAATAGAATTTGTTTCTTGGTAGGCTCGATGTGTATATTTACGATTACTTGCTGAAGAAGAAGCTTCATTTGACTGCAAAATCGTTTATGACGGAAGGGAAAGTCTCTACCGACCCAGTAGGTAAATTTTCAAAACTGTTTGATTTAATTCTGTGGTGTAATTTTATTAAAACTGGACTGAGCTCTTAAGATAGGCATTAAGATAGGTATGGTATAGAGCGGTATGATCGATAGTTTACTATTTACCTGAACTGCTTGTATATATGAGGATGGTTCTATAGCAATGTAATTAGTAGCTTCTTCCAATATATATGCAGCAATTGATGCTCCTGGTGGGTTTCTTTTTGAGTGGTGGTCTGTCTTTTGGGACATTTTCATTGCGAGAACAAGTGAGAAACATTCAGAAGCTGCAGCCTCTTATATAGAGGTAAACTTCTCCTCATGTTATTATGAATAAGATTGGCTAATTACTTGTTTTCTATTGATCTTAAGCTCACACATTAAGCCAAATGGTTTTGACATGCAGGCCCAACAACTTAAAGCGAAAGAACAGCTGCAAATGCAACACCTTCATTTGATGCGCCAAACTCAAATGCGCAGAGATCCTAACCATTTTTCACTCAATGGTGTAATGAATTCTATGAGTTCTGGAGGCATGCAAGGTCAATCTAGTGACAGTGCAATGCAAAGACTATATGAAGACCGTATGAAGCAACAAACTTCCATGAATCCAGAGGCATCTCAACAACTTCATGATGCTAAGCTGGCCATGCTAAAATCAACTACAGATCGTCCTGGGTAGGTTTCTTATAAAACCTTTTTCCTGCTCTTCAGTTTATTAAATTTACCTTCTTTGACATTCGCTTTTCGTGCTCTGGAACACTCGCTCTTCATATGCACAGTCAACTGGTCCATGGAAACCAAGGAGGTGTCTCAGGTTTATCACAAATTCAAGCCCGAAACCTAATGACTGCTGGAGTTAGTACTTCATAAATTATTTCTGCTGGTTATTATTACTTTTCTTCTAGTTTTCCTTCAGTTTATGTATCCTTCTAACTTTAATAATTAAATAGGAGACAAAAGCTGAAGTTAACCTTGGTGGCATGCAAAGATCATTGCCTATGAATCCTTCTTCAATTTACGCTCAAGGAGCTTTGCAACCAAAACCTGGAATGGGAAATGCAGGTAAAAATAAGTACTGTTTAGATAGAGGATAAGACGTATACAAAAAGGAAAAGACTCATTAAAGAAAGAAGTAAACAAAATGAAAATGGGTTCCAGCTTGTACTCGTCGTCAGGGGCGGAGTGTGAAAATCTGGTTGTGGAGATTTAGCAAATTTATTATATCTAGGAAATTCAATTATGTGCACTTATTTATATATGCAAAGTTGCAAACTTGACTATATATAGTAATCTATACAAATTTAATAAAAATAATCTCAGTGTATTACTCTTTGTTAAAAGATATTTGTGGTAGGTAAATCTTATGATTGTAATTTTCCTCTTTGCGAAGGGTTGAACCCTGGAGTCAGCAATCTTCCACTGAATGGATGGCCATTAACTGTAAGTTGTTCTATGGCCTTCATTAACCTTCAGGTTCAGTTTATATACCTAAATAGTCGTTCATTGGTGAATCTCTTGCCTACTTTTATCCAGGGCATCGATCGTCTTCAGCCAAATTTAGGTTCAAATGTTCAAAAACCTTTTCTACAGAATGCAAATCAGTATCAGCATATGCCCCAGCAGCAACAACAGCTGTCGGCGCAGGTCCAAACACAAGGAAATATGGGAAGCTCACATATATATGGAGATACGGACCCTCGAAAGCTTGCTGGATTACCTAGAACTAATGTAAATGCAAAAGAAGGTCAGCGAAATGCCAGTAACGGGTCAATTGGTTCTCCAATGCAATCAACTTCCTCCAAAGTAAGATTTCCTTTTTAATTGATTAGTATTCTACTAACCCCAAAAATATATGCAAAATATATGTGCTAGGATATTAGTTTTCTTCCTTTGGTTTCTCACTTTCTTTCTTACTGGTTATGTACTCTTTACTTTATCCTACGACTTTGGTAAAGTTGAGTTACACCGCTGAAGTTACTACCACATTTTTACTATTCAAGGCCATATCACAATCTTCATTAACAATACTACCGTTGGGTATGCTAGCTAGCTATTTTGCTTAGGGAGATTAAGCTTTTTTTGCTAATTGTTCTAATTAATAGTAATTAATATAAATGTTTTGTTTTTTTTTTCTGAATCTGCTGCTCTTCCCCCAAGTATACAAGCACCTCTGTAGTAGACGGCTGACAGTTCACTTTGGTACTTTTATGCCTGTATAAAATGAGTGATACAGTAACTTATCCACCATTTCTATTACCCAGGAGCTAGTTTCATGAATTGTGCAAGTACTTGTATGTGTATGTGCGAAAGTTAATATACATACTTGTGTGCATACTTGGTTTTATTCTTGTGAGTAAAGATGCGTAAGTAATACATTTAAAGGTAAGACCATTGATTCAGGTTATGTGATATTTTCTGAGCCCTTGATTTTTCTATCAGATAAACCTGCCACCAGTTCAGCAACAATCTTCATCTCAGCAACAAGATCCTTTGCAATCACAGCAAGTGCATCAGGTACTTCACTTTAGACCAAATGGTATGGCATATTCCATTTCCTTTTAGTGACTAGTGCCTGTAAGCACTAGAATAACTGTTGATAGCTGATAGATTTCAATTGAAATCACTAAACATATGACCTTGTTAAATTTATTTGTTTCCTCGTCGTTTTGAAACTGATGACCTTGCTTCATGGAATAATAGAATAATCGGAAACGGAAAGGGCCTACATCTTCTGGACCCGCTAATAGTAATGGGACAGGAAATACTCTTGGTCCTTCCTCTAACTCTCAACCATCTACTCCATCAACTCACACACCTGCTGATGGGGCTGCAATGGCACTTAACTTGCAGCATGTCAGTAACTTGCCAAAAGGTACAATGATGTACGGTTCTGATGGAGTTGGTGCTCTTGCATCGTCTACTAACCAACTGGTATGTTGTTTTAAGACTTGCTTAAAGTTTTGATGCATGTAGTGTTCTGTTCTTGCGCTGGGGACATCTTGTTATTTATAAAACATCTGACTGATTAGTTTAATGGATTCCTTGCTTGATAGCTTATCTTCTGCACTGAAGCAGGCGAGACACCTGCAACTTTGTCTGTGGCGTAGAAATACTCGTATTAGTTGGAGTCTCGTCTCAAAGTGTCACTTAGATTTTCTTTGCTGGCTTATTGTTTCTTATGAATTACTGCATGTTATCAGTTCTTCATATCTTGATCTCATCAGAGTGAACATTCATTTTCTCATTTATAATTAAATTTGAATTATTAACATAGTTGCTGTTTTTATTCACGAACAAGTGAGGTTCAATTTACTGTTCTGCATCTAGTTTAATTCTCTGGTAAGGCCCATTCTTTGTCCTCGATACAAAAATGTTCCATGTAAAAGCTAAACTTCCCATCGTCTGTGTAATCATCACTTTTAAGTAGAGCATAGTTGGCACCTAGCTAACTAAATGGGAGTTAGAATCCAAACATTGATAATTCTGAAGATATTACTCTAGAATTTTGTCAAACTGAACATCCAATTTTTTACCTATTCTATTAATATTAATTTCCCGTGTTGCATTCTTGTATATTGAAGACGGCCTTAATTTCTTATAGTGTCTGCTTGGACATAAATTCTAATGTTGCAGGATGACTTTGGTGATATTGGGGGTTTAGACGACAATGTTGAATCTTTTCTCTCGCAAGATGATGAAGATGGAAGGGATGTGTTTGGCACATTAAAGAATAACTCAACTGATCACGCTGCTGATACATCAAATGGTATTATTATGTCTACTTCATACCTCTAGATAAAAGTAGTTGCTTGAGTTGAACGTTATCAGAAAACTATCATATCTTTTTTCAGGTTTCAGCTTCAATGAGGTTGGTTCAATACGCAAAAGCAATAGTAAAGTTATCTGCTGTCATTTCTCTTCAGATGGGAAGATATTAGCCAGTGCTGGGCACGACAAAAAGGTATAGTGCGCTAAGCCTAATGCTCTAAATTGGAGCATGGGCCAAAATAAGCAACAAAAAACCTCCTATGGGCCTATTCAATAATAGAGTTATAATCGCTCAGTAATTGTTCTGCTTCTCTGCATCTCCCCCCAGCCATTTGTTTGATGTCAAATCAGATTTTCTTATGCCACTTGGTTTCCCATTAATTTTACAATTGGCATCAGATTTGAGATGTATAAATAGAATACATACTAGTATATTTGTTAGTTGAGTTTTGTAGTGTTTTCAGCCATGAAACAGTTATGATATATATCTAATTGCTCATTGACAGAACACTAATTGTAAAATCTGGATATTTGATTGATATCTCTTTATAGATTTTACAAGATATTTAGGTAAGTAAGCATAGACATGTTGAATTGTTTGATATCAGTCTAATACTAGGTTGTTCTTTGAAAACAGTAGTTGAGATTTTGTTGTCAAACGCTAAAGATAGTAATGATTATTTATTTGTGGTTCTAGGTTATTCTTTGGAACTTAGATACTCAAAAAACTGAATGTACTCAAGAAGAACATGGTCATATCATAACTGATGTTCGCTTCAGGCCAAATTCAACTCAGCTAGCAACAGCATCCTTTGACAAGACTGTGCGACTTTGGGATGCCTCACAAGTAAAAAAATTTCCTGCCTTTTTCTTTTTGTTCTCTTCTTCGTTAACTTGTCAAATTTTTGCAAATAGCTAGCAAAATACTAATATATGTAATTCCCGCGGTTAAAACACTGGTTAATATGCAGCTGTATCTTCTAAAGGACTTCATTTTGTTTTTTCTTGCAGCCAAGCTATAGCATGCAGACATACACAGGACACAATGCGCCTGTCAAGTCCCTTGATTTCCACCCTAAGAAAACTGATCTGTTCTGCTCTTGTGATACTAACAACGAAATTCGCTATTGGAACATCAACCAGTATTCATCCGTCTGTGTTTCGAAGGCTAGTCTTATATTTTCTCTCCTGATTCTTGTCCTATTATTCAAGTTGTATTTGTATCTCAAAATCTCACTCGTTCGATACAGCAGGTAGGAGCTACGCAAGTTAGGTTTCAACCCCGAGTAGGACAGTTGCTTGCCGCAGCTACCGAAAATATGGTTTCCGTATATGATATTGAGACGGAGAAGCAATTGCACTTGATACAGGTACAACAGTTGTTAATACTATATATGGCATAATTTTCAAATGTAGGGATATTGTTTTGCCTGATGGTTTGAATATTTTATTCTTCAGGGACACTCCTCACCAGTTCAATCTGTTTGTTGGGACAATAACGGAGAGTTCTTGGCGTCTGTCAGTGAAGAGTCTGTAAGAGTATGGTCATTGAATTCCGGGACATGCATTCACCAGTCGGGTTCCAGTGGGAACAAGTATAATTCTTGTGTTTTCCACCCAATCTATTCTACTCTCTTGTTCATCGGTGGCTACCAGGTGACTTTTCGTTAGCCTCTTGCTATTTAAATTTCTTCCGATGGATTTATCATTACAGCGTATTCCTGATTCTGCACTAAGATAATATTACTAATTAGTTGCATGTCAAAGTGAGCTGGAAATGAGTTTATTAAACTTTTATCGTCATTTCCAGTATAAATTCTTTTAAAATGCATATTTTGTTTTCGTATGTACTTTGGTTTTGCGCTAATATACCTTTACAACAATTTACTAAAAGCTATTTTTTGGGTAAACCACGAACACTGTTGCAGTCACTGGAGCTGTTGAATCTGCCACTGGACAAGCGTATGTCAATGGAGGATGCTCACGAGTGCGTGGTATCAGCACTGGCGCACTCGCCCGCAACTGGAATGGTCGCATCTGCTAGTCATGATAAATCCGTTAAGATATGGAAATGATTTCTGAAAACTTTGGCAAGTCATACAACACCAGACAAGATAATACACAGCACGTTCTTTTTAGTTTGTTTAGTTTTTTTTAAAACTTTTTTTAGGTTTTCTTTTTTTTCCCTCACTTTGATCAATAAAGTCGACCATATGGGTCTCTAGTTTTCAACATTTCTACCGATTTCGTCGAACACTATACTATGTACATGTGTAACTATTGGATAGGAAAAGTTACCTTTTAAAACCTCAAGACTGATTGTGCCATGCCTAATTCAACACCTTCTACAGTATTTTCAGGTTTTTTACAAGATTGATTGTGATTATTGTATTTGCTTCAAATACTTCTGATTGTCTGAATTTGTTAAAAATGTGATTTTACATGATCATTTGATGGTACATTCGTGCATATATTTTTCAGCAAACCTAGAACCAAAATGGTGGAGATTATTTTCTTTTCGGACCTAAAAGCTCAATAATTCACCATGTGGATTAATGGGCCCAAATCTGACCCTTGATTTTGATCAGCTCTTGATTTTGAGTGGGTGAGGTGTAGGGCCTGCCTCTTTTTGGACCAGACAAGCAGTAAATATTGGGCTCCATATGTTTACATTGTAATAAATGAAAAAGAAAAGTGTGCATCCTCCACCATTAAATTTGGATGTATAAAGTAGTCATTATATTTATGTCACGCTCGAGTGGGCTTTTCGTTTTAAAATACTTTTATGCTGATCATTGACGAATTTATCCGGACTACTATCAATTTTTTTTGGTATCTTTTCGGTTTTAATCTTATTTTTAATATTGATGAATTTATTTTACAGCAAATGATTAATATTCAGTTTTTTCAAATCTTATTCGGACGTTTTCATATCATTGGTAGTAAACAATATATATTTTATTATTTTAATTTAATTCTGATTTTAAGACCTTTGACGTTTTGCATATTTTATTTTTGTTTGAAAATTTTGTTTTTCCTTATTTTTTTAATCTATCTTGATATTTTATTAAATAATATTTATAATGACGGGTCTCATATACGTTAAACATGATTATGATTATTTTGTTGTTGTTGTTTAGGTTTTATAAATTTATATTTTTAAAAGATACATAATAACAAAGATTAGAAAGTTTTATTGTATAATTATTTTCAATTATATTTACGATTTAATTTATAGTCATAAAAAATAAAGAAATATTTGTTGGTGGCTGTTTAATGACGAGACTTGCAGAAACAAAATATTCCATTTAAGAAAATAATGAACAAAGATTTGTTGTATTGTAAAGACTTATTCTATTTTGGATGGAACTCAAATAAGTCAAACTTGATCTAACAAATAAAAATATTAAAAAAACTCAATCGTAAAGTTGTCAATATAATTTGATACTATGTTCAACCAAAGTGATTCATGACAACACAAAAAAAAACATTTACTTTCAAATGATAACAACATTTGAAAGAAATATATGAGCACAAGAATCCGCAAAATAAAACGTTTATCATAAAAAGAACTTATGAAAATAAAAAATATGATGAGAAAAGTGCATCTGATCAATTAGACAAACATGGAGTTGGTTTTAGCTTCATACATTGATGTTGTTAAGTTTTTACCATACACACATAATTTTTTTATGGTAACTCTCAATAATCTACACCACATCGGAAGATGACTTTAAATATGCAACCAAAAATATCAAGACAAAATGCAAAAACAAAGTCAAGCCAAGTTTTTGGAGTCATATAAGAGATAAACACTAGTTATTGAGATAAAAATCAGCAAAAGCAAACAATTCATTAAAGAAAAATAATAATAATAAAGGGTGAGGCTATATATACCCAAAACTAGTTTAAGTTTACCCAAATGTGGTATAAGTTGACCCAAATTTTGACAAAATACCCTTTTAGGGGTATTTAAGCCTTTTTTTACTAACCTTTATCCACTCCATTTTTCCTACAACACTCTCTCACTTTCCTCGCTCCTCTCAATTCTCTCTTCAACCCTAAACCTCACTTATCTCTAAAAGCTCCCACCTCTTTTTTACATTTTTGGCAAACCAACACACCTCCTTCTCTTCCTCCCCCTCTCCTCCTCCGTTATGCTGAAGAAGAAAGATCCACCACCAACAAAGTAAGTTTCTCTAATTTTAATTTCTATGTTAGTATAATTATGATAGAAATTTGTGAGTTTTGGTAGAATTATGGTAGAATTAGGGTGGATTTAGGTTAGAAATTAGGGTTTTTGGTAGGTTTAAGAGGCCATTTTCTAGCCCGATTGCCGGCTGAAAATTGGCCGACAGCTTCATCAGTGGGGTGCGTAAGGTCTGTACCTCGGTACAGGCCTCATGTACTGAGCGATACAGGGGCTGTGCACCTATGGTGCGCAGCCTTGAAAATCCCTAAATTAATTTTAATTTTTTTTTTTAAATTATGTTTAATTTTTTTTTTACAATTTTTAAACTATGAAATGTAGTTTAGGCTTATTTGTTGATTGTTTTTTAGGTTTATGGATTGTATTGTATGTTTTATGATAATATTAACTTTGTTTGTATTTTGTTATTATTTCAGGTCTGATTTCTTCGATCCGCGTCCCAATGGAACATATGCAAATGTCATTGTTTGTATCGTGTTGAACATCCGACGTATCCTTGATAGTAATCTTCTTACACTCTTGCACCATTTCTAATTCTGTATAGAACAGTTCCAATGCCACATGAGATACCTTGCCTCCGATTTTGTCAAACACTTTGTCAGCGAATTTATGCAATGTTATGTAACGACTCTTTTCAAAGGAAGATCTAATGACAGCATACTGGATTTCAACAAGAGAATGCACCCTCGCCCAAAATAACTCAAATTTTAGTCTGCTCGTACGTATGTAACGCTTCAAGTTGGAATGAGCGCTTTCCACACGGTTAGTCGTACAATGTCCCAAATGCATGAAGTTGTTCGTTTTTCAAACAACGAATTTATCAGTGTATTTATCAAGCCAAGACTTTTCAGCGTATTCGACTGCAAGAGGGTATTCTTTGTACTCCAGTTTCATCTTAAGCCTAGCATGATCGAATTCAATTTCTGATGCCGCATATGCTATCTTCTTCCAAGCGAATTTTTTTTTCACATGATCACTTTTCTTAGGAAAATACTTCATGTGTGTCCCTGAACGTTTTGGTTTATGTGCCAGCGGCATAACATAAGCGTTGTCTTCAGAAATACTACTTTTATGGCGTTCATCAATGCTAAATCTCTATCGGTCAAAATAACAGACAGTTCTTCAATCCCATGAACGAAAATCAACGACCTCAAACATTCTAACACCCAATTGAAGTTGTTTAACTTCTCACCAGACATGAAAGCGAAAGCCACACAAAACATCAAACCAGTTGAGGTCACACAAACTATTTCAAACAACGATATACCATATCTTATGATCTTATACGTGCTATCCATGATCAACACTATTGGAAATGTCCGTAAAAGATCAACATTAACTGGAGGCGCAAAAAAAATATATGTAATGACTTGTCCATTGTCATCACTTGATTTATGCCATTCGTAATAATTATATGCCTTAAGATCCCCAATAGGAACTGTAGTTGTGACCTACCAGCCTTCTTCAAAACTCGATTTTTCTGCCTTGCATTGTAGATTGTGCGCATCGAAGAAACATTATCTTCATTTATCTTCTTAACACGGCTCAATATTTCTCTAGGGTTTGTTCCCATATATGTTGCCCGCTCAACAAATTCCATCTCCTCTTCGTTCAAACGGCCTACGACCGTCAAAATGTTTTGAACTCTCGTGGTTGTGAATCCCACATATAACCTCTAATTCCATAAACCCGGTTCCGCCAAAGACCCATATAACTCAAATGGATAACAAATTGTTTTTGTCCCTGTCGATTTTCTCTTACGATTCTTTTTGGCCATTCTTGGAGTATACTTTCCCAAACTCTCGCACTGGAAAAAAATCTGAGGATGTTTCCTACTATCGAATTTATCGCGACGCATTAAATTGATAACCAACTCATTACGTTTTTTGGTCTTCTTTACCCACTTGATCAGTGCTTCTTCTGTATAATACTCGGTGGTGAAGAACACATGATTGTAGTCGGCAACAAAATTTTCTTTAGATCCGTACGTAACATCCGTTCCCTAGTTAATAACATGAAATCATGACTCGAAATTAGACACAATATGCTTACATAAAGGGGTCGAATTATTATTTTTACTTTAGGGCCGTGCACCACCGGTTCTGGGCCTTAGAATCGATGGTTCAAGGCTTGAGATCAGTGGTTTAAGGCCTAAGAACTGACCGTACATGTCCTGTGCACCACCGGTTCTATGGCCTTGCACCGATGGTGCGTAGGTCGTGTACGATCGGTTCGAAGGCCTATAACCGGTCGTAAAAACACTACGCACCATCGGTTCCAAGACCCAGAACCGATGGTACGTAGTGTAACCTTGAAGATGGTTACCTTCTCAGCGACGACGACTCCTTCTCGGATGACTTAACCTCCTTCTCCGGAGATATTTTCTCATCTCCGACCTTCGACGACATCAACTCCTCTATGCTAATCTCTAGTTCCGGCTGATTCATGAAGGATTTTGTGTTTTTTTTAAAATAAGGTTGAATGTTCTTCAAGGTTGTTTGAATTCTGAAGTTGTTTTGAATTTTTTTTTCAGAAAACGGTACCAATATGTTGTTTGATCTAGTAAAACTTGTGTTTTTTTTGTAATATACATAGCCAAATACATTTTTTTAAAATTAGGTATACATATGATATAAGCTTAAATCGCTGTCTAGTCCTTCGACTATCACGCTTTCTGCCATTTAGTCCTTCGACTAAAAATTCACGGGTGATGGTCCTTTGATTATTGAATATCTATAAATTTACTCCCCACGCGGGGTCTTCTCCTCGGTTCAGCCACGTGTCACCTTAATTAAATGGTTATTGTCTCACAGATAGTCCTTCGACTTTTTTTACCCTTAAAATTATATATATATATATTTATTGTTATGAAAAAACAGAGCATCGCAAAAATTGCGGTACTCTGTTTTTTCTCTCTCTTTTATCTCACCAAATGTTATAGTATTTTTCTAATTATAAATTTGCAAATAGAAAAGTAAAGAACCATAAAAAGCTAAAGTTAACCCTTGATTTAGAGTTATTATATATTCATGGGTTTTCCAAAAAGAAAAACTTTAATTTTGGGCTGGATTCATTAGTTTGAGTATTAGAGAAAGAAAAATAAAGAAATTTTGAAGAGAAAAGGAATGAGTAATCTTACACAAAATACCTGGAGGTTATGTTAGCTAGATTTTTGAAACTGTTTTCCCTTCAATTAGATTATTTTCGCTTCTGTTTTACTTCAGTTTTGGGTACAAGGGCTAGAACCAGTAGGTGATAATCGCGATGCTTATGCGCAATTATTAGTTACGGTTCTTGCTGCATTTTGCCGAGTGCCGGAGATTTCTTCTTCAAAAGATATGGTTATTTGCAATTATCAGTTACATTTGTAGCTATAATTTCCAATCTAGAGAACAATTTGCTCGTTACTAGCAGAATGATTGGTTTCTTTACATATGTTAAAACAATCTTAATCAATCTTGTCCCTCTAAGTATTTAATCCATTGGCTAATAACTCCAACGTCTAAAGATTCCATAATCTATCATTACAAATGAAAAGAGAGAAAAAAGAAAAAAAAAGAAAGAAAATATATTAAAAAAATATTTAATTTTAAGGGTAAAATTGGAATTAAAAGTCGAAGGACTATCTGTGAGATAAGAACCATTTAACTATGATAACACGTGGCAGAACCAAGGAGAAGACCACGCACGTGGAGTAAATTTATAGATATCCAATAGTCAAGGGACCCTTACCCGTAATTTTTTAGTCGAGGGACTAAATGACAGAAAACGTGATAGTCGAAGGACTAGACAACGATTTAAGCCTAGGATATAGTTAGTGTTTTTTTACTTAGTGGAAATTCAGTAATTAAATGGAAGTTCAGGGGTATTTGGGTCCAAAAAAGTCAAAGAAAAGTCAACAGAGGTTTTTGGGTAAACTTAAACTATATTTGGGTATATATAACCATACCCTAAAATAAAAGCAAGTTTAGAGGAGTATCAAAATAAAGAAGAACTTCATATATAATTATTGTCATAAATGTGGATATTTTAAGAAGGATTGTTGGAAGCTCAACGATAATAAGCTAAATAAAACACTAAAGAAAAAAGACAAGTTATACCTGTCGTATTCAACGAGTATAAAACAACCTCATTTACGATGAGAGACATGTCAACATAACATGCCAAAATACATGTATGGCTGATTCTGGAGTATCACCCAACATAATAGTCGGTACAAAATGTCCATTGATACAGCTGGTGAGTTTGGCTTTGGTAAAATGAGAAACGAAGCCACATGTAAATTTTTTAGTATAGGTGATTTAAGATTAAAAATTACCATCGAGTACAGAATCTTATTAAAAAACATTCAGCATGTACGAGATGTTCATATCAATTTGTATCTAACTGGTCAAATTGATGAGAGGGGCTATAAAAGCAACTTTAATCTGAAGAAAAACAATCTAGTTGTGCCCATAATTTAAGAGATTAAACATTTGTATTATATGAAAACAAAGCAAACTAATAAAGTGTAAGTAATTGCAATTAAACATGAAGACTCGGTTAATGTGGTATACCAGACTTGGTCCTATGGGTACAAAAATACATGAAATCCCTACAAAATAAAATCTTAAATCAAAATTTTCAAACACTTTTTAAAAGTAATTTGCTTGTTGTTTGACAAAAAAACATATAGTTGTGTTTTGAGCACGACGATCACAAAAAATATATCATGCTCTAGAACTAATCCAGATGAATGTGTGTTATATGAGTGATAAAGGTATTGGTAGGTCATTATACTTTTTCATATTTATTGACAATCATTTAAAGAAAGCGCGAGTTTATCTTTCAAAGACTAAAAACCATATGTTAAAATTATTTAATAGTTTTAATGTCAATGTTGAACAACATACTTTCGACCATTTAAAAAATATGACAGATTTTATTGTATAAGACTTGGGATATCAATACCTCAAACTCCACAACATAAAACTGTTACAGAAATAATGAATGAAATCATATGCAACAATATTGTATGCCTTCTTTAAATTCAAGATTATCAAAATCATTTCGTGTTACAATATTAATGACAATTGATCTTGTCAACCTACAATTTCCATTCTGTTAGAAGATATAATTCCTAAAATACACGGATATTAAATGACATAACATAGGAACACTTGAAATTTTTTTGGTTGTAAGACTTTAATACATATTCCTCAAGATGAAAGATATAAGCGATGAAAAAACCCACAAATGTATATTTCTTAGTTACAAACAGAACGAGTTTGGTTATAAATTTCGAAATCCAAGATCTATAAAATTCATTCAAATTATAGATGTGATATTCTTTTTAGGCAAGACTCTTAAAGATAGGAAGAATGTTGTGAATATGAATTCGGACGCCAATACTAAAACCGCTTAGTTCGAGATGTAAACTTTCTAGTTAAATATCATAATCTTTAAGAGATGTATGAACCAAATCATATCAACAAACCCAAAAAATAAGATATGTCAGAGAATGTTAACCTTCAAGCAAATATCCCACAAATGAGTATGTATTGTTAACTTATTTGTTTTGGTAAATCTAGATGTTGCAAGCGCATTTGATTAATAATAAGATATTACAAATTAGAGAGTGAACTAGGCAAAAACATTTTACTCAAATAGGACAGAATCCGATACAAACAACATGATTGTTCAAACATAAACACCATAATGACATAAGTGGGTGACTAGACAAACACCACGATCCTATTACATTTATATCATGTGGGCATAACAAAATACTATGGGCAAAATAGCCCACATTATAATTTAATTGGTTTTAAAACAAAAAGAAAATAAAACTAAATTATGAGATTATGATTGCTTCTAACATACTTTTTGGTCAATAAAACGAAGTGATAAACACTTTTCAAAATTTTTAAAACAACATAGAAAACAACCTGCAAAGCAAACGATACCAAAAACAACATAGAAAACAACCTGCAAAGCAAACGATACTAAAAACAACACTTAACACGTAGCTTGGTACTTAACACACTTTCTTAACCAAAAACCTTGAACCATCATCCAAAAAGATGCAAAATCTTGTAAAATTTAGACATGACCTTTCTAAATTAGTAACACAAAATCACGTGTAAAATACATCAAAACTAGCAAAGAAAAATTCAAAACTATAGACAATATAAAATTAACTTTATGTATATCAAAACAGACTATACAAATTAAGTAAAATAAAAATAAATCATTGTAAAAAGAAATCAAAAGGACTATTGTCTAAATATGTTGCAAATAAATGGAGTACATGTGTCATCAGGCACCCCAAGTCTTTCAAGAACCACAAAATCGATCCTACAAAATTAACATGATCTCACAAATAGCAATAATAATAATTTACTCAAACTCACTCATAGGAAGGTAACCCAATCAACAAAAAGTAATCAAACAAATTTCAGTAACAATTTTAAAAACAAAGCTAACAAATAGAGTAAAAAAGGCAAAATGACATACTCAAAAAGCCACACTCTAGAGATAAACAAAGACTTTAACACTCTAAATCCATCTTTCATATATAAAAAGAGAACATAAGATAAACAAAACCTGAAAAACAATCCAAATATGCAACATTCTCTTTCAGAAAGAAAACTTATAAACATCCACCGTAAAATAAATCAAAATTGGCAAGATTAACAAAAAACCAAAATCCTAGACTTTAACCATTTCTAAAGGTAACTAATGAAGAAAAACCTTAATATCTTGACAAAACTGAATTAGACATTTAAAAGAAAAAAAATGATGAAATGCGTACAATAAAAATATGAAGCTTTTGTATAACAAAACCATACGTATGATTTTGATGAGTTACCGAAAATAGATCATTCAACAAAAAATGGATATTTAAGTTGAAAACGGAAAAACCACAACAAGATACAAATGATGATTGATTTTTAAAGTATTTGATTTGAGAATAAATTTATTTTGTTGAAATATTTTCACATATTGTAAAAATATCATCCATTTTGCTAGTTTGAATTTAAAAGTCTGAACAATTTGATGTGAAAATTTCTTTTTACTATGGTGGTTTGAAAGAAGAGATTTATATGAAAAAATTCTAAAATGTTTGAGGCTAAATATAAATAATATTTGGTGTACAAACTAAAAAAATGTTTGCATAGACTCAAACAAGGCCCGCAATAATGGTATACAAAGTTTAATTATTTTATGGTGAGAAACATATATAATGAAGCTTAGAATATTTCAAGATGATGATTTTATTATCCTTATGATCTACATGGATGATATGTTGATTTGATATAGAAAAGATCAAGAAGTTAAATATAGAACTAATTTAAATATTTGTAATAAAGTACTCAGGTTTCACAAAAGAAATATTTAGAATATAGATCTCTCGAAATAAAACAAAAAATAAATTATGGATATCTTAAGAAAGATACACCGAGAAGGGTTTAAAAATATTTTACACGGTTGAGGAAAAAACCTATCAGTTATCCACTTGAATGTCAATCTAAAATTCCCATTAATCATATACAAGTAAAAATGACAAGAAAGAAATGGATAAAATACCTTATTCTTCAAGCATAGATAACTTGATGTATACTATGGTTTTTATAAAATCTGATGTTTCTGATTATGTCAGAGCATTGACGAAGTTTTGTCTAATCTTAGAAAAACATATTGGAATACTATAAATATAGATATTCATGTATCTCCGAGAAAATTCTCACTTATGTTTATGTTTTAACCACTGTAAACCTATTTTGGAAGGTTACATGAATTCAAATTTGGTGGCTGATGTTGATAGTCAAAAAATATCTTTCAAGATATTATATGATATTTTCAGGAGGAATATATTCATGATAATCAAGGTCACAAAAGTGTGTTATATTAGCCACTATTAATGCATAATATGTATTTTATTACCAAAGCTAGCAAAATACTTTTTGAAAAATATTTTGATATAGGTTAGACTTAGTAAAATAAGTATACTCTCTACTGAAAGTGTTATTCATCTCATAAAAAAATGTAAGCTTACTTTCGAGATCAAAATATACTCATGTAAAAAACCGAATTAATGAAGATTTATAATCAAACAAGTTGAATGTTAAGAAGATCCAAATCGATGATAAGTGATCATATATGATTAAAAATCAACACCAAAACAAAACATTAACATCTGCAAGGACGATGTATGACTAGTAACACTTTTCTCTTGGCCATGTGAGATTTTGTTTTAGGTTTATACTATAAATAACTCATCAACTAAGCAACTTTCGATTTAAATGAGTTTCCAATTTTTTGGGTTCTTTTATTTAACTGAATTTCTTATTTAACTAAGTTTCCTATTTAATTGGATTTTTTATTAGACTGGAACACTGTGTTTTGTTCCTAATTGATTTATATTTCTTATTTATGAGATTTTCCGTTTTAAAGATTATCTCAAATCTATAAACATAAGAAGAAAAATAAGGATTTTAGTTATAGTTGAGCAGCGAGTCTCTATTCTCTAAGCGGGAGAAAAATTTATCTTTTAGAGAGATAAGTAATATATAAGAGATACACAATGATAACAAACTCCTAATTCATATCTTTTGTTATCAGTGAGCGATTTGGAACATAAAGATTGATTGAGTTTTGTTGTGTTTGATAAAATCTTCGTTATAACATCTTTGTAATAAAACATAATATATATTTCCCATGAACGTATGATTACTTCACAATTCGATCCACGTAAAATTTTATCTTGTGTGTTTAGTGTACTTTATGTTTTTTATTTTTTTTATTGAACGGGTCGAAAGTTCTTCTTAAAAGAATGATTTACTAACAAATGGTGCGGTGAGCATTGAAAATAAAAAAAAGATGTAGGTCGACTGGCAATTTGATTTTTAGAGAGAAAGATATCACATTAAAACTAAAAAGTCACAAAATATGAGTTCCATAAATCTTAACCTAGAAAATTTCAACAAAGAAAATGATTTCAACCTCTACAAAATTAAGGTTAAATTTTACAGAATCTAGAAGGGACTCACTGTTGCCATTGATGATAAATCTACAGAGGTTGATATCGTGGTACTTTTAAATCTCATAGTTCCCTCATATTGAGCTCGATAAATGATGTGATACATAAGGTATTTAAAGATCATACGAGGCTAAAGATATGGAATCGATTGAAGGAAATTTACATGAAGGAGTACTTGGTAAATATATTGTATCTTAAGAAAAAACTCTACACGTTGTCAGTAGATGGGCACAAAGAGATCTAAATATTATGGTTTACAACAAAATCATACTTGACTAGGACGATGACCATAAAATCATCCTACTAAGTTCTCTACCGAAGGTGTACGAGTACTTTGTGGAAATCATACTCTACGATAAATAATCCCTTACTATGGCCGAAGTAAAGAACACATTAAACTGAAAGGATATTCAAAGGAAGACAATTCTAAAGGATAACTATGATAATCAAAGACTGAGTGTGAGGGAAAGTTCAGGAAAGAGAAATTCAAGCAACACGAAAGGAAATTCTCAGTTAAAGTCCAAATGGATTGGGAGAGGTTCTATGGTAACATATCAGACATTTAAGAAGAAAGAGCATATCAGTAGGATCTGCCCAAAGAATGGAAAGGACAACAATAATCCAAAAACGAAGGCCAAAGATATTACAATGGTATCAGATGATTGTGAGTACATTTATTGTGTAATAAATGTTTCTTCCTGCATGTACAATGATAAATGGGTGTTTGATTTGGGCGCATCATTCCACTTGACTTTTAATAAATATTGTTTTGAAAACCTAAAATTGTTAAAAAATAGAAGGGTCATCCTAGGGAATGGTGAATCATATACTGTCCAAGAGGTATGAACTGTTTGGCTCAAGTTTTCTACAACACTTGAGAGAGTTATTAATAGCGTGAGGTACGTGCCCAAAATTAAACAAAACATTTTTTCTATTAAGATGTTAGGTAGAGAAGGGTTACATATATGGGTGGAGATGACATAGTTTGGGTCTTGCAAGGCTTCCTTGTAATTTTGAAAGCCTATATGACTAATGATGTGTTAGTTTTTGATGGCTTTGCTAAGAGGATGTTTTAACTATAAAGAAATATTTAATCAAGTTGTGGTATCTTTTACTAGAGAATTTGAGTAAAAAAAGCATATGTGAACTTAACAAACAAGGGTTGTTGGATGGTAGCACAATTTAAAAGTTAGGATTTTGTGAAAGCTTGGTGTTGGGTAAAAGAAAGAGGGTTAAGTTTCAGACTATGGACCATACAACCAATGATGTGTTTTAGTATATTCACACATAACTTTGGGGTTCGACGCGGGAACCTACTACAGGTGGTACAAGGTTAGGGCTGTTATCGGGTCGGGTCGGTCCGGGTTTGGACGAGACCGAGACCGACTCGATAAGCTATCGGGCGGGTCGAGCCGGACCGCTAAGCGAAGGGAGCCAGATATTATGGACCGGGACCGGCTCGTTAAGAATCGAGTCGGTCCGGTCCGACTCTTAACGGACGGGTTTGTTAGTTCATCATAATTTTCTTTAGGGTTTTAGTTAAGAATATACATAGATTATGAAAAAAATTATGTATTTCTCTTATCGGGCTGGTTACCGGGCGGACCGGTCCAGACCGGTAAGAGAGTCGGTCCAAAAATTTGGCTCCCAACCCGCTCCCTAAGCTATTCGGACCGGTCTCGGGCGGGTCTTACCGGTCCGGTCCCGGGCGGGTTAACGGGTTGGGAGGCCCCCTAACAGCTCTATACAAGGTACTTTATGTCGTTGATAGATGACTATTCTAGAAAAGTATGGGTTGTACTTTTGAAGACCAAATATAAATCATTTGATTTTTTTGGATCTAGAATACTTTGCTAGAGAATCGTACATGAATTTGTTAAAGAAACTTTAGATAGATAATAGGCTAGAATATGTTAACAAGGAGTTTGCTAGATATTGTGCAAAGCTTGGCATTGCTAGACACCAAACCAGGAGCAAGAATACCCAGTTGAATGTGCTTGCTAAAACAATGAACCAAACCTTCTTAAAAAGGTTATATGTTTGCTTTAGTTCAAATGTAACGAAGGTTCTAGGAAGAAGCCCTGACCATGGCTACGTATATCATCGACATGAGTCCATTTACGACACTATAGTTTTTTTGTCCTCAAGAGGCATGACGTGGAAATAAATATTAGCTGGAAAATTTGAAAGTATTAGGATGTGCCGCCTATGCACATGTGAATCAATACAAGCTTCTACCAATCACACGAAAATGTTTGTTCCTTGGATATCCTAAATCATTAAAAGATATAGGTTATGGTGCCTCAAAAATTGACATCATAAGTATTTCATAAAAAAATGTAGTTTTTTCAATGAGGAGGACATGCTATTACAGAAGGAAGTGGAGACTTAACCTAGTAATGCCGAGAAGAGATATGAAATTGATAATGGGTATAATCTTGAGAATGAAGCTGGGGATGAATCTGCCGAAGATGATTTATCACCTGGTCTAGTTTCGACTCATATAGAGGAAGTTCAAACATAACATGGGCCTAAAGATGGCTGATGGTCTGAGGTTCCAGGTCCTTCAAGAGATCACACTTGAGAACAACATGATATTGACAGTTATCAATTAACAAGAGATATAACAAGAAAACCAAGCAGGCCGCCGCAAATGTAAGATTTTGTTGATGTTATTAGTTTTTTTCCTATTTAAACATATAAAGATGTTCTTGAACCAAAGACGTATCATGATAATATGAAGAGTAGTAACAAAGAATATTGTCTTACTACCATGAAAATGAACTAAAATATCTAAAAAAGACAGACACTTGGATTCTTGTGAAACAACCAAAAATTCATAAACTTGTTGGGAGTAAATGGAATTTTAAGAAGAGGTTATGAATTCATGAGGCTGACTTATCCAGATTCAAAGCTATCCTGGTGGATAAGGGCTTTACGCAAAATGAGGGTGTTGATTAAAATGAGATATTTTTGTCGGTTGTGTCGCAAACCTCTATAAGGATTCTGTTGTCAATTGTTGCTATATTTGATCAAGATTTACATCAAATGGATGTTGCTACTACCTTCATGCATGGAGAATTGGATGAGCCAATCTACTCGTGTTAACCAAAGGGGTTTAAGAAATGAAGGAAGGTGATGCATATTTATTGAAGAGACGTCTATAGGATGAAACAACTGCTGATGCAGTGGAATAAAAGATTTGATTCTTTTATGAGATCCATCAAGTATGTCAGTAGCTGCTACAAAAACTATTTCTATTGGAATGACGAAACACGCATTGAGAGACAAGTCCTATTGCTATAATATATGGATAATATTCTAATAGTTGGAAAATGTGGGAAGATGACTGAAATGGTGAATACTTAGTTGATAGGAGAGTTTGAGATGAATGATATGTGAGAGACTATGAGTATACTTGGTATTAATATCAGAAGAAATAGGCCGAAGTGATATTTATTCTTATCTCAAGAAGAATATATACAGAAAGTCCTAAGAAAGTTCTCTATGTCTAAAGCCAAAGAGGTTGGAACTCTCATTGGTTTACAATTCAAAATTAGCGCCACTCAAGCACCAATCGAAGCTGCATATAAAAAGTATATGACAGAGGTACCTTATATCAACATTATTGGTAGCGTTATGTATGCTATGACTTGCACGCGATCTGATCTTGCGTACGTTGTAAGTGTTTTGATCAGTTTCATGTCTAATATTAGACAATCAGATTAACATGTACTCAAGTGGTTGATGAGATACTTGAAGGTTTTCGACGGCTCTAGGGTTGTGTTTAATAAAAAAAAAATACAACCGATATAATGTTGAGAAAATATATTAACTCTGATTATGCCGAATATTTTGACAAAAAATATATATTTCAAATTATCTATGCATTATGTTTGGAAAAATGCTTAGCTAGTATCTTTATATATAAAAAGTTATTGCATCACTAAGGAAGCCATAAAAATTTACGAAATTCATTGTTTTTGGATATAATGCTTTAGATTAAAAAATAAATATATAATAGAAGTGTTAATATTTTATTTTTTAAAATATTTTTGGATTAAAATGCTGTTTTTTCTTCGGATGACGTAATTTTTGTTATAGCATAACCACATTAAATATCTTTTTGACTATTTTGGTATTCTAGATTCGTGAAATTTAATTCTAAAAAAGTCAATACTATCCAAAAAGATTATGTATAAAAACACATAAAACCCTAACCACTTAAAAAAATTCAAACAAGAAACAAAATAATACACCTTGATACCAAATCGAGCACGATGAATATAAATGAGAGTGAGATGCATAAATAAAATGTTATTATCACGATCTCGAAGGACATGTAAGAATTTTGAGAAACCCGTGAATATGCAGAGCTGAATTTAGTAGGATGGCAAGAAAACCGTGACAATAGACAACGTGTCTATATACACACGGGGATTATTGATTTAAATTTTATGTAGGTATATTGGGTATAAATATAATGATTAAAAAAATGAGCGTCCATTAATTAAATCACGGATAGAGTTCTACTAATACAGTAAATTCAGTCTAGTTTATTTCTGACACATTTATCTATGACAGGAAAACGTGAATTTCAGATCGAATAGTCAAATTCGCATTTATATTCGGACAAGCAAATCTCCTAACTTTTTCATCAAATGCAGGAACGTGTCTAAGCTTAAAAAGCTTTGTAATGTGAAAATAGATAGGCAAGAGAGCCAAGAAAATTTAATTTTACTATATAGGGCTTATATTTCTTTAAATAAAATAAAATAAAAACAATTATTTTAGGCCGGCCGAAGTCGGATCTTTTTAGTCTGTTTTCAACGATTAGGTTGAATTAGTTAGTGACATGAGATGAGATGTTTATGTTAAATGAAATATTATATATGTTTTATATATTTATAGTCCTATGAATAAAAATCAAAGATTAAATGATAATACGATTGTATTTTTTTTTGTATTTTGTCTTTTACCATTTTACTTTGAGATCCAATGAATTCAGATATGTCTAACAAAATTGGTACGGTTGTGGAAGTAGATTGGTATCATGATTTAGAAAAAATAAAAAACAAAAAACCAGAAGCAATCAATGAAACACTCGCACGTTGAATACGAGCCACTAACATCAACATTCTCTTGCTGTTTCGGTTGTTATAATTTATCCAGTCGTTGATGCCAAGCAGTGGTGGACCAGTTGAGGGAGGTTCAAGCCAATAACTACAAAGCCTAAGAGGCCAACTGCTTGCTTGAGATTCGAGATCAAATATCATGAGGACAATACCGATGATGAGGGAGTTGACATTAATGATTCCATGCTGAGAGATTGCTATCAAAACATTACCAATCGACACAAGCTTCTATTCTAGACCAAAATTGTTGTCAACATGAAGAATTCCAATCAGGTGGAACAATAGGCACCACAATTGCAGGAGAAGCTACTGGAACCCAACCTCAAAACACGACAAAAAAAGAAGGAGAATCACTATCTCGTGCAAAACCTACCCATCATCAACAAAGTGGAAACTGAGAGATTAATAAATTCCACAAACTTTTGCTCAGTTTCAGCGAAAGGGACATCAGGCTCCTCTGATGGCGCAAACGGCCTAACAACAAACTCACAAAGTTCAACACCATTGGGGGACAACATAACTACAACAAATTTCCCCAATACTATGTTGAGATGAACCAATGCTACCCTCCGACACAAGAAACAACATTTACAAATCAACAGATTACCCTCGTCTACCGTATATGTGACAACCAAATCCTTATGGAGCACACAAAATAATGGTACCAAGACCTAACGGAGCTCAGCATAAGATTTATTATGCTTTATAGCCACAACCAAAGTTTCCTAGTGTATATCCCTAGTTTCAACAAACAAATAACAACTTCTAGCCTTCGACAATGTAGTAGCCTAGAAAACAACAGCAACAACAATAATATTCCTTCTTCGACCAGTGAGTCCAAGGTAAAATGACCATGCTTACCAAAGATAATCAGTTCACTGATAGTGAATCCCCATTGCCCACCAAGATCTTATATGATCAATTACCTTCAGAGTTTGATAACAAAAAAAATGGAAAAGTACAATAATAAAAAGGACCTTGAGCATCACATGTAATCTCTCAAAGATGACACGTTACATTTTGGTCGGGATGACAAGATGTTATGCATGCCATTATCCATGACCTTCAAGGACATTGCTTTGACTTGGTTCAATAACCTTTCATTTGGTTGTATCAATATATTCAAAATGCTTTGAACGACATTCAGAAACCAATACACATGCTACAAAGTAATCATAGGAGGCGAAGATTACATGATTCACTACAATTAAAATCCGAAGAAGAGTTTCAGAGATTACACTGGAAGGTTTGTGGAAACAAAAAAATGGATTGTAAGACTACCATGATTTGGTGGTTTGAGCGGTTACACTTTAAGGTTTATGGAAACAAATAATGGGCTGTAAGACTATCATGATTTGATGGTATTGGCATTAGACAAGGGATCCTACCATAACGTCTGGCAAAATACATAATGAAGAAGAAAATACTCAACTTAGGGATCTTGGTTAAGATACAGATCAAGGTAGAGGAGGTTGTACGAGATTAGATGGATGAATATACCACTATTCCAAAAGCTTACCAATATTACCATTATCTGGTAACAAATAATAAACCACATATTGTAGCACAAATCAACACTACACCGAACGAATCTTGATCCATAAACACAATAATGCTAAATTCCCGATTAAAACAAAATATTAAAATCAAAGTCAAAGTACAAAAGTGAATTTTAGAGGCGATATTACCCAAAATAAAAAACCGTTCTAAGAAGCTCTACACTTATTTAATTGAGAAATTATGGGTTATTTATGAGAAAATGAAGAATGTGATAGGGTATTGACGACAAAAAAGAAATATTCTCCCAAGAGCAAGTAGATAAAAATAAATTTTCCAAGTCTATAATGATATTTGACATTACACCAGGGACTATTGAAATTTAAAAGACAAAGCCCACAACATGATAGAAGAAAGTAAACTTTCTAAGTTTGTAAGAAAGAAAAATATGAATAGGCCGAAACAAGATATGAGAATGACCCTCCAACAAGAAATGAAATACAATTAGCGATTGTGGCTGATGAGAAAAGATCATTAGATAATAATTCCATTGTTGAGAAGGAATGAGATGAGTACCTGGACACAAATACTAATAGACAAACAAATGGCATAATAAAAGGCGAAGATTGATTTTCAAGAATCACAAAAAACTACACAAAATGGTACATTGATGACCTATATATGCAACATCAAGTTCAAACATCAGTAAACTTATACATGAATCCTTATCCAATATGCAGACTCACAGATGATAATACAAAAGGTTGTAAAACTGATTAAAAAAAACCTTAATAAACACTTATAATGGTAAAAGGATTGAACAACTTAAGAATACAAGGATTATTTTCTCTCATATTAAACTTTATCTCAAGATTATAATTTGCAAAACCCTTTATTATGAGGTCAAAACCTTTATTTATAGTACTATTCTAAATCTAATCCCAATTCTATGGATGAATAACGCATGTTTTTGTGTCGAAATAATATTTATCTAAGAAAAAGTTAGTTATAAATATTATCAATTTACCCTTCTACTGCCTATGATATTTTAGTAATACTTACTAATGTATCAAGAGAACTTATACGATTCTTGAATATTCTTTTAACACGTCATATTATATTATCTCTTTGCCTTCTCATCTTCATTATGCCCAGTTATGTTTTTTTAATCTTATGATGAAATATATGTCATATATACCTTATTGAATGCCTTTCTTGCTTTGATCAACCTAAACATATATACAGGTTGTCAAATAAGTCTAACCCTTGGGTTTCATATCACCTACTTTCTTTGATCAGTTTACTCCTCATATGTGGCTTATCATACTACGTGAGATATTTCTTATCTTTGAGACTTCATGTAATTTAGTTGCCATGATTATAACATTTTTCATATTGGGATCGTCATAATACTTAAGAGGTTTCACTCTAGGCTCGTTCTTCAATCATTCTTAAGTTATTCTCTTTATTACATAAGCTGAATCTATATCCTTAAATTATCATATTAATGTGACATTCTCACCGAGTCATTATCGTTAATATGACCATTTAATTGATAGAATCATATCTTGATGGAGGATCTTTACCTCTTAAATAAAGACATAAGACCTATATGGGAATATATCCTTATTATGGATCTCTTATAATTATGAAGTATAATTTTATATATAAAGACTACATGATGAAGAAAGGTTGTCTTAATTGTGAAATTAAAAACTTATTAAACTTAGTAGTACCTCCTCAATGTTCAACTTATATATTTAAATAAATAAATAAAAATTTAAAGCCTTTTGTATTTCTACCTCGTTTCAACTGATTATCAAATCATAGCCCCTCATTTTTAATTTCATCTTGGGTCCCAATATACATATATTTCCTATATAAAGTTCTTGAATGTTTTCATTTAGTTTTTTTCGAAACCTTCTCTCTCTATATTTTTTAAATAACTTGCATCCCTTAATCTCCTCTCGTATAAAATCATTGCTTGTTTGGATCACTTTTAAAGGTAAACTATTTAATATTTATACTTTTTATTTATTTATTTTTCAGTTTCTTTATATCCATTTTGCTTAAGAAAGGATGTTAGAAAATATAGGCCAATCTGACTCTCAAAATAATAAACAAAGTAGAACCTTTGGCAGCTTCAATTCTAGTAGTGTCAATTCGTCTAACCAGGATAATGGATTTATTAGGAACTATCATATATCCACCAAAGCCACATTCTTTAAGGGAAATAAATTTAATATATCTACATTTTTCAGAAAAAATGACCGCTTAAATACGAGTATATAAACGTTATTCCTCTTGAGAATCTAAAAATGAACAATGTTTCATCGTCTAATCAACCTATATTTAATGTCCTTCAATAATTGATCTTGAAAATATCATCAATAATGGTTCTTTGTTAGATAATTATTTTTCTCTTCGCTACCCCGTCCTATTATATATCTTGATGTCATTGAAGAAGAAGAACTTTGTTATAACTTGGACATCCATGAGTCTGTTTGTATCAAACTTCTAAAGTACGAAGAACTTCATCATTACAAGAAAGATGATATAGTATGTTTCTTTCAACCCTCTTTGAATTGGGGTTTCAAGTTTCCTCTCCATCCCCTGATTTCCAAAAAATTTAAGTACGTCAAAATATGTTATTCTCAACTTATGCTAAGTGGTTAGAGGCAATTGATTAACTTCGTATTTGCTTCCAACCTTGTTCGGATGCAAATAATGATCAAATACATTATATTGAATTGCAAACTTTAAAAATCCAAAATAAGTCATTTTTATTCATTTGCTTTGGATCGTTTTGAACTGGTTATCAAACTTCTAGATTTGAATCATGACTAGAAGTTAAGCTTATTGAAAGAATATGGTAAAATTGAAAGACATTTTATGTAAACATATAAGATAGGGAATAATGTTTTAGTCAATATAATAAAGTTTAGTTCATCATTTTTAATATATTCCTAATATTGTTTTATCTTTCAATTGATAGCTATTGCTCGTCGGACTAAAACATTCTCCACTCTTGATTGTGAATCTCGTGCATTGAAAGAGTTATCATAAACTTTTTTGATTTCTAAAAAGATGATCATCATCTCCTGTTCACAAGCCTTAATTTTTCTCTATATGGTTTTTGGTTATTAATGGGGTTCAAAATGTCTGCTAATGAAAAAATTAAAACTGAAAATGCTGGAGTTGAGGCTACTGAAGATGATATTAACAAAGCTTTGTATGAACGATATACGGTGAAAACCTTACTTGGTTAACTCTTCTAGTACTTTAGAAAAAACAAACTAACAAAATATGGTAATAGTAATAAGGAATCTACCCGCCAAAGAAATTGAAGGAATTTGCTAAGGGTAAGAAGAATAACCCTCAAAATCCATCTAAAAAACAAACAACAACATCTATTGCAGCAAAGAAATATAATTAAACTACTACTTTGACAAGCAATTCTTCAAAAACAAAATGATACAACAAATCTAAAAACAATTCTTTTACCATACCAGTTAATGGGAAAATGTTTCAACATCCTTATTTGGTATTACAATATCATCCAAGAAAAGGATAGGGTCATCATCAATCTTGGATCCATATTCATTTCTCAAGCATCAATTCACCTTGTGTCCAACCGACCCTTTTAATACTCAATGTCTCGTGGATATATCTTTTATTGCCAAGAAGAATTTTTCTTGAAGATATTTTCACTTCCTTAGACATGTTTTACATAATTTTTATTGTATATGAACTAATAAATTAATTTATTGATTTCACATTTACTACAATTTGTCTTTTCTTGCTAACAAATTTATGTCACATTTCGACATTCAATCTCTGAATACTTCGGTTAATTGCTCGAGTACTATTGAAAATAGTGTATTATCCTTGAAAAATCAACTATAAAACAAAGACTTGAATATACTAAGTCAAAGATATACTGTAAAAATTTAGTTAAAAATGATGAATTAAAGAAGGCCACTATTAGCGCGGAAACCTTAAAGTCACATATATAAGATCTTGAAAGAAATTTTGGTACTTCTTAGAAGGAAAAATACGAAGCAACTAGGCAAATGACATATAATATTTCATACGAGGTTGCTGCTTCTAGAGGAGAATGACGAGTCGATTAAGAATGAAAAAGAGGATGACCCAATTGCTGAAGATGGTGTAGATGGCTTAGTAATAGAAACTCTTGATGAAACTACTCAAAAAAATTAAAAATCCTGATGATGCCTTGAATAAACCTTCAATTGGTGAAGAAAATTAATTTTATCTTTAGTATTTTCACAAAGCTATACTACTTGTTTAAAAACTTATCCACCCCTTAAGAACCACTAATGATGTTTTGATGGGTGACGTCCGATTTCTTTTAATTATTTTGGTACTTTAAGTTTGATATTTTATGGTTGTCGAATATAGATTATATCTCTCTTGCATAGTTTTTTATCTTATTATTTTTATATTACTTATCAATTTTTTCGTTCATGTATCTTTACCAATAAATACTCATCACGTCGTCAATTATTTAGGTTTGTCATTTTATGTTTGTATTAATAATAAGCTAAAATATGGAAAATTGAATGGCCATCTAGGCTTGACTTATTTTCATATTCACGTTTGATACTGTTGTCATACCATAATATGAGAAAATGTGTATCTCGTAGGACGTGCAATTGCCTACCCCGTTGGGCATGGCTTATAACTATGTTCGTGTTTGACACAGTGGTCATGCCAATATAAGTAATTGTGTGCCCTATAGGGTATGACTTATAACCATGTTTGCTTGCATAGCCTCTAGGACTTTCTTATAGCCATGTTCATTTTTTTACTTAGTTTTTCTACATTTTTAATTGAATTGTATTCATTTTATGTCAAGCTTGTCATATTACCTTAATCCGTTGATTGAATCTTGGAAATTTTGGATTCGTCAAACTTATTTTAATATTTTTTTTATAATTTTCCTTTAAATTTATAGTTTTGAATTTTGTTCTTTGAGATAACAACAAATAGCTAGACGACCCATCACGTTTTTGAAAAAAATATAAATAATTCGTATTAACAATGGTCCTTATGATGTCTCGTTAAAAAACCACTCGCACCATAAAGTAAAATAAGAGTACATCGGCCTCGTTTACAATGAAGAAGTATACAAGTTCAGATGTTGAATATTCCAAAGATGTTTTAACATATATACTTCTAGATTAACTACCACACTTTGCTTTAAAAATGACTATAAATAGACCATATTAGGTGGTAATTTTCCAAAACTTTCTATTTTGTTACATGAGAAATTTTCCTCAAAACCAAATAACCCTCCTTAAAGCTCCTCAACTTGAGCTTTGAATTATATCTAAAGCTCATCAATCTACAATAATGCTCAGCCCGAACTTGTGCTTGTTCTCTAGGATCTTCAATCAACCCAACATCTAATTTTTTTATCCTCGTCATTTCTCTTTTAAGAATAATACTGGATTATATGACTTGGAAATTAAATTTTAGTTGTGATCACAAATTCCATCTTATAGACCATAGATAAATACGCTTTAATTATAGCTTATCTTTGGTTCGTTCTATAATCCCATATGACTTTTTGCAGAACATCATGTCATTTACCTTTTGGTAGTTGAAGCTTTCTATTAATTCCACTTAAACGTTTCATGTTCATTACTTCAACTTGCTCATTTATTTTGAGGATAATATGTAGTAGAAAAATGTTATTAAATCCCACATTTCCTACAAAAAGTTGTAAGAGAATCAATCTAAAACCTTGGACCATTGTCTGTTGCGAACACCCTAAGACTCATGAACTTGCTCAACATATTATTCTACAAAAATTCACAAACTTATTTCAAAAGCGTCTTCATTAATGGTTTTTCCTCCACCAAATTTGTAAAGTAATCCGCAACCAAAATTATAAATTATCTTCTTGCAGTTGCCATTGGAAATAGACCAACCAAATCTACTCCCCACTTGTTAGACATATAAGGAGAATGATTTGATTCCATATTTTCACATGTAGCGTGGATTATATTAGCATATTTTTGGCATGGATAAAAATTTTTTATTAAATTCATAGCATCCATTAATAAATTTGAAATGTAGAATCCTCCCGACAAAAATCTTTTTATCAATCCTTTGTACCCATAATGCGTCCCATATACACCTTCATGTAAATCTTTTGAAATAAATTGAGTTTATTCTTTATCCAAACATGTCAAAAGTGGACGTGTCAAAATATTTCCACACAATATCTTGTCGAATAACACATATTTTTTCGTTTTAATCTTCAAAGTTCGTGCCTTAGCCTTGTGTTGACAAAAAAAATTAATTTTTAAGAAACAAAAACATATTCTTGATGCCAATAATTAGAAGTATCAACATACATTACTTCCAATTATTCCTTTTGAACTCTAATTAAGAAAAAATATTGAAGTATAACCATACGGTTTCCTTCCAAACAACAAGATTTTGCAAGGAAATCTGCACTAACATTTTCTAGTCAGGTACTTGTTCAATAATTAGTCTTAATTTTATTTTCTCAAACCGGCTTAGTTAATTTTAAGTACTCTTTAATATCGTATTTCTTTGCTTCAAACATTACTTGAATTTAGATTATTACCAGTTGAGAATTATATATTATACAAACTACCTTCTTCGCACAAATACGAGCAAATTTTATTCGAGCCACAAATATTTTATATTATGCTTCATTATTAGTGGTTTCAAAACCAAACTTGACACCTTGCTTTATTTCCTCCCTAGAGAGAGTAATTAACACAATTTATGCTCCACAACCACTCATACTTGAAGCTTCATTGGTTCATATGTCCCACTATGTATTTTCGAACATATCCTCACTAAATTTTCACATTTACAATCCATCATATCTTCATGTAATTCATTTATAAAATCTATACGTTGATTTTCATTTTTAATTCAAATTTTCTATCATATTCAAATTTAATAGACCATCTTGTTAGACAACCCAAAATGTTCAGATTTTGAAAAAAAAATGTTTCTACAATTATCATATGCTTTAAAAATATGGCCTAATGTTCCTTATTACCAATACTAGACCGATAAACAATTTTTTTAAATTCAAATATTTTGTTTTAGCATCCACCAAAATTTTGCATACATAGTAGATGTGCCTTTTCAATATGTATTAACAAAATATAATTATAAGTCAAATATTTTTTAAGTTCATCAAAAGTCTTTCCATATTCAACATTCTATTCTAAACACTTTGCTACTTTGAATACTTTAAAGAATGTATGACTTTTATCTTATTCTTTAGATATGAATCATGATAGTGCAACAAGATGAACTATTAAATTATGGACTTCTTTGATTGATTTTGGTGGGGTCATAGTTAAAACTGCTTCTAACCGTGTTAGGTTAACTTCAATACCACATTTAGTGATGGAATAACCAAGGAATTTTCTAGCTCGTACACAAAACAACATTTCAATGGGTTTAATTTCAAACTGATTATTCTTAGATTGTTGAATATTTCAGTTAATTTCATCAAATATTCTTATTCAACACTATATTTTATGATAACTTCATCAATACAAGTGTTTAAATTTTTCCCAATTGATCAGATTAATATGGTTGATGATCCTTTGATAAGCTAGTCCATCATTTTCAATCCAAATACCATTACTTTATAACAATATTACCCTAATATGTGATAAAAACATTACTATCCTCACAAATAAGATGCATTTTAATTTGGTTATAACTTGAGTACGCGTTCATGAAATATATTATGTTGTATTCTGCCGACGAATCTACCAGTTGGTCAATACAAGGTAGAGGGAAATAATATTTTTACATGCTTGATTCAAATCAGTGAAGCAATGCAAATCCCTCATATTCCATTCTTTTTCCTCATAAGAACTGGATTATTCACCCAACTTGGGTATGTTGATTACCTGAAATAACCAATAGTCTATCCACCTCTTTAACTATTACTTCAAATATTTCCTTCGAAAAAATTCTCTTATTTTGCCAAATTGGTCTCACTCCGTTATTCACAACTAACTTATGATAAAGTATCAAATTAATTACTCTCGTTACATTGTCCATGCTCCACGCAAAATATCCACATTTAATTTTAGACATTCATCTAATTCATCTGAATCAGCTTTGGATTTTTCACTAAAATAGTTCATAATCAACACTACCGTTTAAACACCGATTTTCTCACATACAATTTCATCAAACGAGTTAGTTACACGAACTAATTCCCTACGATCTCCAGCATCCTTCTTATAAATTCCCATAAAAGGTTTATCAAATTTTACCGACGCATCATTTTGTGACGGGGCCTATGATTTCTATTGAATAATAGTCAATTGACACTCTTTGGCTTCGTCTGATTACTACTATATGTCCTCCCATAAAGTATTTTAAACATTGATGATATGATGAAGCTACCACCTCCATTTTATGTAACCATGTAGGACCTAGGATGACATTGTACAAATCAGGTGGATCAACCACCATAAAAAATTTCTTAATGTTTTATTCATACTATCATGTCTCACGACAACTAGAAGCTTAATTCTTCACAAACAGTCAGTTTGTCTCCTAACAAAACTAATCAAATTCATTTTTGACTTTTTATACGGTGTCACCCAAATAATCTTATATATACACTTTGAAAAATAACATTAGTTAAACTAACAATATCAACCATTACCATTCTGAAGATTACACCAACACATTTAACCGTTATTATCAAAACATATTCATGAGGGTTAACCAACCCTCTGCTTTCGCCATCAGTAAAAAATCCAAGACGGGGATGAGTATCTATTATATACATCGTCAAGTCATCAACATGATGAACCTCAAGATCTTTCACATGTATTTTCGTTGAATTACTAGATGTTCCCGCCAAACTATATCCATAAATCAAGAATCACTTGATTTCATGTTCCATGCCTCAAACTATGATTTTGCTAAACTTCCTCTCTATTATCTCCTTTTAATTTCTCGATGAATCTCTATTATCCACCAACCTTTTAATATTATCCTTTATGTGCAAATAATCTGTTGTAGCATGACCATGAATATGATCATAAGCACACCAAAATCTATGAGATCTTTTAATGATAGTTGACTTTGTCCCAATTCTTGTCAAATATAGTTACAATTGATACATTAAGAAGAATAATCATTTTGTTTAGAATTTCAAAATAAGAATATGTAGATTTGTTTAGTATCTTGACGACCTCCATGGTTATTTGATCCTCAACACATTTTATGTCAGATATAACAATTCATTATCCTGAAGATTTAATTAACACGAACTTCTATATTCTAGATTCTACTACCTTAATGAACATCTCACATGTTCTCAACAATTTTCCCATACTGTCATGAGGATACTTAAGAAAATCTCCAAGAAATTTTATATTTGTAGATAAACCTCTTTTAAAGGCTATTAAAGACACTCATTCAATATAACCATATAAACTATCCATCTCTTGGATAAACCAAGCATATCATTTATGAATTGTTATATATGGTGTTATAAGTATTCACATTCAGTCTTACTCTATCATCATATTAGGATCGAACATTCTTGGTAGATCATCTTCATGTGACAAAAGAAGATTGTACAATCGAGTGTAAGCAGATAACTTTGGTCGTCCGAAATTTTTTTTGCAAAATCATTTGTTAATTTTTCAATTCCTTTAGAATTTAATTTGTTACTAGAACGCTCGTTGTTTTCCCTGTCTTTCTTTTCTTTTTCCTTTTTAAATTTCTTGAAAAACTACCTCATTTTGATATTAATTTTCTCTTTTTGTTATTATCTTAGTTAATAATTACAAATGTTTGGACAAGTGATCAATTCTAGCTTATCATTTTTATCTCTTAAATTTTATAACACACTGAATTTATACTTATACTTTTCCAGTTCGTTCATTTCTAATTATAGATTATTAAAAAATAACTAAATTCTCATCTTCACATATAACACGTTTCTGTTTTGACGAACATGATCCAAACATAGCTTGTTGAATTGGTGAATTATTTATGATATTGACAGTCGCGATTTTCACCTCCTTAGTTTCAAGATTTACTGAAGTAACATTGGACAGACCAACCTCATTTGTCCCATATTCATTCACAAGAGTAGTAGAGAATACTTCTAAAACACCTCGTGTTCTATAATTTTTCACCCATCAATAAAAAATCACTTGCCTTTTGATGACGCGGCGGAAACATAATACTAAAAACTTCTTAAACAATCATCTGATACTTTTGAATCGAGAAATCCTGAGATGAATTCCTCTCGTATCATGAGTGAGTCAACACTATTAGTTAAACGATTCTATTGCTCATATATTCCTCACAGACGATGACAAAAGTGATAAGGAAGAATCCTTATCAAACACTTGTAGTTGTAAGTAAATTGAACAACTTAATAATGCAATAAATATTTCTTTTTTTTATATATTTCTCTCAAGATTACAGTTTACAGAACCGTTTACAATGAGGCATAATCCCTTATTCATAGTACTATTCTAGCAATAATTTTAATTATATGGATTACTGACACGTATCTTTGTGTCCAGATATCATTAATATAAGAAAAACTTATTTACAAACAATAAAAATTTACCTCTAACTACCTAAGATATTTTCAATAATATTCAATATTGTTTTAGAAGATCTTAGAAGGTTATTGCATGTTATTTTAACATGTCATCTTTTACTTTCTCTTTGTCTTCTCATTCTCATTCTGTCTAGTTACGTTCCTTAAGTTGATCATGATCTTTGGGTCGTATATGATTTATTGAATGCATTAGTTCTTATTTTAATCAACCTAAGCCCATGTCCAAGTCGTCAAATAAGTATCATCCTTGGGTTTTCATGTCATCTATATGCTTTGATCAGTTTAGTCCTCTATTTGGATCGTCATAATACTTGATGAAGAGAATTTACAGTTTAGATAAGGACATAAAACTCCTAAAGGAATATTACCTTATCAAAAACTTAATCAAGATGTTGTACTTATAAACATTGAGTTTATATGAGTACAAGTCAAAAGAGTGATGATAAATACAAGAAGCTCAATCAATATCTTTAAAAAAATACTTATGATAAAATAAGAGGTACTCTAGTGTGGATTCCACCCCAAATGAATCTAATTGGGTTCACCAGATCATATGATAATATATTGGGAAAGTTGACATTGGATGTGGTCCTTGGTATACAAGAATTTAGAAAGAAGGCCCATAACCTGTTCATGATTGTGGATGATCATATACATACAATGCCATATTAGGAAGATATTGGTTGTATCACATGTATGATTTAATTTCTATAATACATCACTACCTTTGATACTCGATCAACTGAAATATGGTAGTAAACAGAGGAAACCAAAATAAAATAAAAAATTATACAACTTCATTAATTCTTAAGAAATAACAGTCAACGAGGGACTCAGTCATCCTGGATGATATGGATAACCCTAGAGAGCCCCAGCCTCATAGAACATGAGGAATAAGTAGAGGACATCCAGATGGAAGGAATCAAAGTTATTCGACTCGACCACAATATTTATACCAACTTCATGTATAAATTACTCGACCTTTTACAACATAATTTAGATGTATTTGATTGGATTTCCCAGAATGTAACGGGAGTACAGGTCAAAGTCATGTGTTATATTTTCGGCCGATAAGTTAAAATAAAATATCATAGTCATGACAAAAAAAAATTAATCGTAAAAAAAGTAAACATACTCACAACAATGGATCATATAATAGATTCTCATTATCTAGTGTGTATGACCAATATGATCTTAATAAAAATAATAATGACAAATAGATGATGTACATGAACTTCCCAAACCTAAAGAAAACATGTCGAAAAGATTACCCCTCCCACGAATTGATCAACTTGTAGATGTAACATCATGAAATAAAATATTTTTTTTTGTAACTGCATACTTGGGATACAACCAAATCTCAATTCATAGTAATGAGTAAGAGCTTACTAGCTTTATCATAGATCATGGAATTCGTTATTACAAAGTAATGCCATTTGGGCTAAAGAACACCAGAGCCACATACCACAAACTAGTGAACAATATTTTTGCAACACAACTCGGATAAAACCTACGTGCCAATGTTAATAACATGTTAATTAATAGAAATCAAGACGAAGATCACCTTATAGACCTAACCAAGATCTTCAATCTCAGAAGAGTAAATATAAAGCTAAATCTGGAGAAGTGTAGCTTCAGTGTAGGGTACAAAATATATACGAGACACATATCAATGCAAATGAAATTGGAGAAGATCATACTCAACCCTCAAACTAACAATAATGGACCCTCCCTAAAACATGAAAGAAGTACATATACCAATATGAATGTTGGTTGTAATGAATAAGTTCATTTAACATCTTTGGAAGTATCAACCCTTATTCCGGATATTAAAAACGCATAGAGGTGTAAGCGGACTCCATCATGTGAGGAATCTTTCAACAAAATAAAGAATTTAATATATTTTCCAACATTATTCACGAACTTGAAGATAAAAAAAGATTTGTTTCCATACCTAACTGTTATACACTTTGCCTTTAGCGCTGCTTATATAAGAAAAAGGAAAATAATCTAAAACTATTTAATATGTCATAAAGTAATTATTAGATTCTAAAATAAGATGCATACAGTTGGAAAATATTTCCTTTACCTTGGTGGTTGCGGCTAGGAATATGAGACCTTATTCCAAGGCTCATACAATCATAGTGATAACATTCTTGGCACTTAGAAGTATGTTCAAAATCCAGATGTGTTTGGAAATCTCATCTGATGCTCAGTTGAGTTAAGATATTACAATATAAATCTGAGCCAATAACTATAATGAAGACCCAAATATTGGCTGATATCCCAACAGTATTTCAATTAGGAATATCTGTTCCACCAGAATCAACTTGGCAATTATAAACAAATAGAGGAAGTTACAATATGGGTTCAAGTGCAAGAGTTCAACTAATATCTTCAACATGAGAGATCTTAACTCAATCAATTAAATTTGGTTTCTCTGCTCATAACAATGAAATAGAGTATGAATCCTCACTAGCAAAACTCCAGTTAATAAAAATTTGTGAAGCCAGAAGAATAAAGATATTCACAAACTCTCGGTTAGTTTTCCACCAAGCTTAAGGCCAAACCAAAGCTAAAAATAGAACCTTACATAATATTTAAATAAACTTCGACGCCATGTAGTATTTTTTAAACAAGTCACATTTGAATACGTACCAATAGAATAAAATTCAGTTATTGATATTTTGGCATCTCAGCATGTGCCAGTTAAGCACTAAAGGTAACCCGACAAAAAAAAACCACGCACGAATTTACAAACAATTTTTATCCACCATATTGGCTTTGGGAGTTATGGTAATATAGGGGAGGTAAAAAGAAATAACAGATTAAAAAACACCCTTAAAAATCTTTAATTGAAGGAATACTTCCAGAAAATAGGGTTGAGACTATGCACATCAAAATGAAGTCATCCAAGTATCTGTGGATATCCAATACCTTATACATGCATGAGATCACTAAACCTCTACTTAGAGTTTCAACACCGATGAAGCAAATGTTTGGTAGAAAAACTCCATGACAGAGAAGGAAATGCTTACTTTGGGTATAAAAATACA
Source organism: Limnanthes douglasii subsp. nivea (assembly GCA_036936605.1). Lineage (NCBI taxonomy): Eukaryota > Viridiplantae > Streptophyta > Magnoliopsida > Brassicales > Limnanthaceae > Limnanthes > Limnanthes douglasii. Next base: position 35,832,723 of record JAUPFV010000001.1, read on the forward strand.
TACAAAATTTACTCAAAAGATACTAATAGCCTACAATCATGGATGATGCAAAGAAAAAAATTATTGCATTGTAACACTTGCAAACGCTTCATCAGCTCAATATAAGTTATGTTTGCTTTGTTAGAAACTATACCAGTGGATATTCTTTTTTATAGATAGGGCATGGACATTATAGGTCCCATTATCAAAGCTTCAGGAGGTAGGAATTTTATTTTAGTAGTGATGGACTATTTGTCCAAGTAGGTAGAGGCATAACCACTTATAACATCACAAAAAAAGATGTCATAAAATTCTTTAAATCAAACATCTATTGCATATATGAGATACCAAGAGTCATCATAACAGATAATGGAACCTGATTCTAAAATGAACGCAACAAGAGGTACAAAACAAAATTTATCTTCTCATTTACATCGATATAACAATGGTTTAGTGAAGGTTACCGGTATAACTATAGTAAATGAAATAAAAAACTTGTTTGAAAAATCAGCCGGTACTTGGCTTGAATTCGTACAAGAAGTTTATGAGCTTTCTATGATAACCTCAAGAACAATAATAACCAAAACGCTATTTGCTTTCATGTATATGATGAAAGCAGTCATGCCATCTAAAACTGATATGCTTTCCAAAAAAATATATATGAAGAGGGAAGTAACTCAAAATCAAGGAGGGCTGAACTTAACATTATCGAAAAAGAGTAAAATCTCAAAAGCTATGCTCCAAACACTACAAAAACTTGATAATGAATAAATTTAATTACAAAATTTGTTTCCAAATATATGAGCCAGAATACAAAATCCATAAAATAATATTCTTATATACAAAAGATAAGAGTCTCGACAAATTAACCACAAATTGGGTAGGACAATAAACAATAAAATAAAAAATCAGATGGATTACTCTTTTACATATAGAAACAATCTGAATCAAATCGTAACAGTTGGTTCAAATCCAATTTCTTTCAACTTCATGTTATTTTTGAATTATATTTTTTTGTTTACGAGATTATCAACTCTTACAGAAATATGAGAATACTAATTATATACGTACTCTTTCACCTCCAATAAAATAAATATTTTCTCTTCAAAGGGGTGTGCCCGATGAAAGAGTTTTTAATAAGACAAGTATAAAGACATCAAACCTCAAGAATTGTGAATCCAACTATAATTGGCTCGATTATTTGAGTCAGCATACATTTATAGGACATGAAGCTTTAAAATGAAAGATAATGAATAAGGTTTGACAGTTTCGTAAAAACATAGATAACAAATGTCCCATATAATCAAATCTCCTTATGGATTCTAGTCCTTCCTCAATACTCTCATAAAGACTATATCGTTATGAATAATATAAGAATTAGCATGAATAAATTACCCGATCCATAAAAATCCATTTAGCTATTAGTGAAATATAATGATTAATGAATCAAATACAATACTTTATATATTTATCTAAAGTTATATATAAATAGATTCATTCAAATTAGTTTGCTAGATTGAGTTGGTTAATAATAGATAATATCTCGTATTAAAATGAGGTATTATTTGCCTTGGATATAGTTTTAACTTTATAAATAAAAATAAAAGATAAATAATTAAAAATCACACTATTATTTATTATTTTATCATTCTCGAGTTTTGTATCCGCCAAATTCAAATATACCTCGATATATCAGAATTTTAATAATAAATTATGTAAATAAAATATAGTATATTATCTAATAGAATATAAGATAAAATTCGATTTTTTACAAGCATTAATTTACACTAAAAATATTAAAAGGGTAAGTTACTAATAAAAACCTCATTATAAATTAAATTACCAATAACAACTCATATTTTTAACTTTACATATAACACCCCGTACATAAAATCTTCCAACAATACCTTTCGAGTATAAAAACTGAAAACAAAAGAATTTCACTTTCTCAAGCTCACGAGTTTCTCTCACTCTAAAATCAAAACCCTCAAATCTCTCACATTAAATATTTTTGATTACATATCAGTAAATTCTAAAGAATTTGAACACAAAGCAACTATTAAATCAAGTTTTCACACTGAAATTACTCTATTTCACATTTAGTTTTTCAATTGCTACGTCTGAAATTATATGCTCGACCTAAGGACTGTTCATGTAGGGTTTGATGATTTTTATAAATTTTTACACAAAAAAAATATATAATTAGTAATCTAAGAACTACTTGTGTACCTCTTTAAAGTCCCTGGATAAAAAAAATTATTCATAATTGAATTGTACGTATTTAGGCAAGTAAAATAACAGGTATCTTCAATACTAATATGCATATATTTCAATTTTGTAATGTAGATAAGAAAATATCAAAAGAATCAATATCCTCCACATCAAAAATTACATATACATCTTAGATCATAAAAAAAAATAGAGAATGCTCATAAAGAATTAAATGATTTAAAGAATCTATTACAACATGTAACTTTATTTATTTTTCCGCAACTAAAAAATTAAATTCGTACATAAATTAATCACAAATGTGCAACAAAGTTACTCACAATTATGCGACCAAATTTAACCCATCTAAAAATATATTTTTCCAACACGATTGTACGTAATTGCACAACCATAATTTGACAAACCTTTATTTCTTTTTATTTTGCAGTTATGAGATATTGATATAGACGAAGACCTCCTTAAACGAATCGAAGAACTAAAAAAAATCAATGGATATATTAATGTTATTTTTAAATATCAATGAAAATCAAGCTATTATAAAACCATTCAAAAAGACATATTGCATCAAACAAAAGAGCATAAAATGTGTACGTTATTTTTTAACTATGTTTTTATTGTAAAAGTTGTATGTCTCTAAACTACACTATTTTTTGTTTGAAATATTAATTTAATTTTATTGTTTATTTATATATTTTCATTTCACAACTGCAACCATTTATAACGGAATTTTGTAATCAATTAAACATAATTTTACACCCCAATCACAATTGTAGTTTTTCGTAACATATGTCTATTTCTGCAACTTATAATAACGTAATTTTGCAGTCAACTAACAAATATTTACTTTCATAGCTAAAATATGTCTAATTCTAAACTCTTAATATATAAATATAAATTACCATAGTCTTATCTATTTTATCATATTAATATTTATACTTATTAGTAATTTTTGCTCGAGTAATTAATTGTTCGATTTGAAAAAAGTATATAAATCATTATCATTATGGCTATAACTATAACAGTTCAAAAAAAAGCAAACTTTAATTACTAAGTCGAAAGTTCTAAACATTTTGACTATAAATTCAATTTACACTTTCATATAGAAAAAATTTGTTATTTCATAATGGCTCCTATAATTATTGTATCCTCCGATGATAACTCCAGTTTAAAGAATTATGATGATTTATTATCAGTTGATAGGTCATCAAAATGACAAGAAGACTGGAAAATAAAAACCACAGAAGAATACTCTTGATCTACTTCATTTGATGAAGATATTTCTCCAGAATGTTTTTGAATATTCTGGAGATGAAGAGGACCCAAATGACGAACCTTCTCTTGCTTGTAGAAAAAAGAGAAAATATAGTAAAGGGGAAGAAAAGTCTGAAGAAGAAGAAGAAGAAGATGATGAAGAAGTAGACTCTCATAAAGAAGACCTTTCTTCTATGTGAGTAAAAAATGACTTCAAAGTTTATTTTTAGTTTTTAATTTCTGTATGTTTCGGTTGTTATTTCTTTTTTCTTTTTCTGTTTGAACTATAAATTTTTTTGTTTGTATTTTTGCATCCAACTTTCACATAAATTCGCAATCTAAACACAAAATAACAAATAGTTATTACCCAATCCAAGTGCACGTAATTTCGCAACAAAATACACTACCTAATTACGCACTCAGAATGTTGTTAATTTCGCAACCCAATGCAGTGTCTAATTACACAACCACAATTTTCATAATTACGGAACTAAACCACGAAAAACCAAAATTCTATTTTCCCGAAATTGATCTCTTTAGATAGATTTCTAAACAATTACGAGTATATATAAAATCAAAGAATCAACATAACGAAAGCAATCATATAATCATATAATAACAACAATAGATTGATCGAATAAAAATATATATCAAAATCGTAACAACATACTGAAAATATGATATGTATTCGAAAAATCCAAATAATTTCCGATATTGAGTTCCAAAACGAAATAACTATGACCACTTTTTCAAATCCTAAATTATTATAGATAATTTTATATGTAGTTGTATTGTTATTGGTAGATTACCCTATAAATAATATTCGTCATTTTTTTCTCAAAAGCAATCAGAACCTAACTAAGGTGATAATTTTCATCTTTGGTCATTTTAACAAGCTTAATCTTTGGTCATTTTGAACATTTAACTTATTTTATTTTATCACTATTTCTTTTACTAAATAATCTTTTTAAAAGAAAATTGTTTGAATTTATTTTTGTTAAATAATCTATAGAATACTGTTTGAATCACCGACATATTATATACTATACTTTTATCGAGAAAAATCATTTATCTATTCCCTATTTGTATAATGTGTATTATACATAGTAGATAGTAGTATCGTTGAAATTCTTTAATTTGACAGATGGCACGGAAAAGCATTTACAAATGTCACGGGAATGCATTTACTAGGGTTTGTCATTCCATGAATTAAATATATATAAATATGGTATCCAGAGGTACCACGCATACCTTGAAACCTACTTTATAGTAATTTACCCTAAATTTCTCCAAATTTGATTCCATAAGCTCTCATGATGAAGAGACCACGAGTCGAAACATCTGATGCTGACAACAACAACAGAATCATGATGCTAAACAGCCCTCCACTAGAGCTTCGGATTTTAAATTATGGTGAGGATGATGATTCTTGTGCTAAGTTGTCCGAAGGAGCTAGGGTTTCCCTTGGAGATCAAGAAACAGGAGCCCAAAACCCTACAGCCGAAAGGAGAAGCAAACGGAAAAGAACAAGAACTATGAAATCAAGTGAGGAAGTAGAGAACCAAAGAATTAATCACATTGAAATCGAAAGAAATCGAAGAAAGCAAGTGAATGAACATCTTTATATTCTTAGGGCTCTTATGCCCTCTTCATATGCACAAAGGGTATACATATAAATATTCACTATTTCAACTACGAACATTAACCTAATGATCTGATTATCTATACCATAAAAAGTATATAATAGATCGTATAAGTAATCTTTGAGATCTTAGGTTGTTCATTTGTTGTTATTTAAGATCTTTTATGTATTTCTTTGACCCATCAGAGTACTATATAGATCCAATGGTTTAGTGGCAGATCTATGTAGGGGCAAGCCGGTACCGATGTTCTAGTTTACCTCGCTCAACCTCGGTGTCTCTACCTTTGCCAGCACTGCAAGCTCCACCGCTTTAATTTTTGTGATATTTTGTTTAGTCGCCTCTTGTTTCGATTCCTGGCTGAATGCTTATATAGATATACATATATATTTTAACTAAGGTAGCTTTGATATATAGCTCGATACTAATCGATTGATCTAATGTGTAGATACAAGGAGATCAAGCTTCAATCGTAGGCGGAGCAATACAATTCATCAAAGAATTACAGCACCTTCTTCAATGCTTAGAATCGCAAAAACGAAGAAAACTTCTTGGAGATACATCAGTACCAAGAGCTCAACAACAACCGCCTAAACTGCATCCATTACATCGTCAAATGATGCTCAATCTTCGTGAAGAAATTGTGGAAAAAAAGTCTTCCTTGGCTGATGTTGAGGTTAAGGTTCTAGGGTTTGATGCTTTGATAAAGATCTTATCAAGAAATCGGCCTCGACAACTTTTTAAGATCATGGCTTCTTTAGAGGATATACGTCTCACTATTCTTCACACAAATGTGACTACGGTCGATCAGTCTGTTCTCTACAGCTTCAACGTCAAGGTTTTTGATTTATACGTTTCTCTACGTGTGTTTATATCTATTGTATATGTACTTTTTTAGCAACACTTGACATTTAATAACACGCAGATTATAGGTGAAACAAGATTCACGGCTGAAGAGATCGCGAATTCGGTTCAACGGATTTTCAGTTTCCTTCACATATGTTGCGATTAGTGATCTCAGGTGTCGATGACAAACAAGAGTGCGTTACTAAAGGTTTGCATCAAATTTAGTAAATATTTTGCTTAACAAAATATACATCATATTAAGAAATTTTTTTATATGATCATGATTTCGTTGAGCTAAATAACTTATCATGATTTGTTCATGCAGGTTGAACAATTGAAGTTTGCATGCAGCTCCTAGTCGATCTCGGACTAATATCATGTTTTCGTTTGGTTTTTTAAAGTTCATATAAATAAATGATGACTATGTAGTTAAGGAATTCATGCTCGTGCCAAAGCAGCCGGGTACTCTTTGTTTCTGGGTTATTTTCTTTAAATTTCAATTTGAAATATTGGATTGGTGATAAGTAAAACGATTTGGTAAAATATACTCTCATTAAACCCACATGATAGATTAGTATACATAGTGGGATTATATTTAGTTCTAACTATCAATCATGGATGCTATAAAGATTACTAGAAATTAAATTGGAAATTATTACATTTAACTTTTTAGACACAACATTTTACGACTTTCATTTAATTTTCTTATAATCGGTTATCAGTCACGTTTTTGTAACAATTGTTTTGACTCATAAAATAAAATTCGGATAAATTTTTAAAACGGATTTGTAATAAATGTATTATTTGGTTGCACAACTTGTCATATTGCAACAGATTAATAATATGTTTATTTATTTTTAATTTTTAAAATAATTGACTGAAGTTTTTGTGACGAATGGCCAATTGCAATAAAAGGTCGGCCTATTTTTCACTACACCACCAAATTAGTCTGTATATTTTAGTACCTAAATTCAATATCATCAAAAAACATAAAGATTTGTCCAGTTTATTATCACATATGACCCAAATTTAATACAAACAAAGAAACAAGACCAAACTCATATCATTGTTACTTTTTCTAAACCAGTCCAAACACTAAACTTCCAAACCTTTTGCCTCTTATAGTCTCCTTTTTCAAATTCGAAACCAAAAGATTTTCTCAAAAATATTTTTTTCTATCATCATTATTTTCCTTCTAGTGTTTCTGTTGTTTATGGTTTCCAAGTTTATTCTTGCTTTAGAGAGTATTTTTTAAATTACTATATTGTTGTTTAGATGAAAATTTTATCTTTTCATCTCAGTCCCTATACCAACTCACTGTTTCTTATTTTGTTTGGTGGTCTCACATTTGTTTTTATTTGGATGATTTGTAGTATAAACATGGTTTAGCTACGCGAGGAGAACATTACAACATCGTGCAGGTCCACTGCTACAAGACTTGGGTTTTTTCTTCTTCCGGTTAGTATTTTTTTTGCTGTTACATTTTACTTCCAACATCGTATCGACACTCGTGTTCCCACTGAAATCACGGTACCATGTTTCTTTATTATCTTCAGTCACCGAGTCAATGGAAGGTGACATACACTATTATGATTACTAATCAGTTTATGATTTATGATGAGAATTATTATTTTGATTTGTTTACATTGTTGTGTATATTTATTAGTATCAGTAATTTGTGATCTTCTTATCTCTTGGAGTTTGAGTATTCCGGTTTCTTCATTGTGTGTTACAGTTTTTTCTTGTTTCATGATTTTATCTTTAGAATTGCATGTATATAGTTATTTAAAAGTGAAACTATCTTTAGAAAGTTATATTTTTTAAGATAAGAAATACTTCGTTGGCTAAAAAAATATAATAGATATATGAGTTATAAGGTTGAAACATTTATTTTATTATAATTGTTGTACATGTTTTAAAACCTTAAAAGTTTATCTAGTAACGTGTCTTCTTCTATTTTTATCTCTTCCATTAAATTGTAATATGTAATATAGATATTTGTTTGTAGTATATACATGATTTAGCTGCCGAGGAGTAAATTACATACATCGTCCAGGTCCAGTGCTTCAAGATCTTGGGTTATTCTCCTTATGGTTAGTATCTTGTTCTTGTTGTCACACTCTATTTACAACATTGTATCGACACTCATGTTCTCATTAAAATCATGGTACAATATTATTTTGTTATCCTTAGTCATTGGGTCAATTTATGGGCGATATTTGCTATTATGGTTCCTAATCAATATATGATTTCTGATGGGAATCATTATTTTGATTTATTTTAATTGTTGTGCACATCTATTAGTATTAATGGTTTAGGATATTCTTGTATCTTTGAAATGGGGTGTCCTGGTTTCTTCCTTGTGTTTTATAGTTTTTTTTTTAATTTTATGATATTATCTTTAGAATCTCATGTATGGATTTGTTTGGAAGTATAATATCTTTAGGAAGCTATTTTTAGGTAGTAATACTTGTTAGGCTGAAAAGATAGGATAAAAAATATTAGTTATAAGATGTAAACATCTATTTTATTGTAATTGTTGTACATGTTTGAAAACTTTGAAAGTTTATCTAGTAATGCGCCTTATTCTATTTTGCATCTTTCATTAAATTGTAATATGTAATATGAATAGTGATTGCAGTATATAGATGGTTTAGCTACACGAGGAGTACATTCCATACATCGTCCAGGTCCAGTGCTTCAAGATATTAGGGTTTTTCTTCTTCCGGTTAGTACATTTTTCTTGCTATTAAACTTTAGATATATACATAGTATACCTAGTAGTGTTTGTTTACAATCAACGTTTGCTATTATATTGGTCACTTTTTATTCCTATCTATATGTTACTCTATTGTAATCACGCATCTGCATATTTATGTTGCATTTCATAATATGCTTGTAATTTGAAAGTGGATAATACTATATGCTTGAGGTATACTTGATACTCAACTTTCAATCTAGAATTAATTTTCCTAACATCGAATCTTGTTTCAGGTTTCCATTATTGATCTTGAAGTGTATATGTTTTGGATGTCGAGATCAGAGCAATAAAAGAAGAAATAAACTATCTTGTGTAGGATAGTTAATTTTCCTTTTGTTGATTCGTAATTATATATATATATATATCATCTTTTCGTTTCCTCAACCTGTATCTCTTAACCTTAATCTATTTTTTGTTCTTATAGTTGATTATTTTTAAGTTACTTTTTTTATATTAAGTTCCTTGGATGTTTATTATGAAATGTATTAGACATGTAGTGACATATAATATAGCATTTCGTTAGGGTTTCTACTATTTTACTAAAGAAATAGTATATGTTTTTTTATGGTGTATGTTATTGTGTTAATATTTTCACTTATGTTTGGTAGTTATCATCGTATGTGTTAATTTTGATGAATATAGACCAGAGATGACTGGAAAGAAATGTAGCCATAAAGGTAAATAAATTCAAGTAGAGAAACCAAATGAGAATGGCGCCTTCATTCCCACGATGACCAACCGTCCCGTCGTTATCCACAATCTCGAAGACTCGCAATTACCAGCCCTGATGAGGGTATAAAATGTTGATGTTCTTCGTTTGCCTCTTCAAATAAGGAGGAATATATACGTGAAACTAACTCTCAATCCAACCTCCAATTCATCCGTTGATGGTTCCCCGATTAAAACTTGTCACATATCTTCCCCGAAAATGGAGGCTGACCATTGTCCACTTATTCCCAACCTGGTCTCACCTATCTCATCTCACCACCCTCAACCTCCTCGAATTTTAGAAGACTATGAATCTGATTATAGTTTAAAATAGAAACTGGAACATGTTCACAATTAATATATTAACGATCTAAAAGATGTGAAAGACCAACATAATGATGAACAAGAGGGCATGAAAGACCAACAAGAGGACGAACAAGAGGTCGCACAAAACCAATAAAGATATGGTCAAGTGGGCTTGGAAGACCAAATAGAGGATGATCAAGTGGGTTTTAAGATTATCAATCATTGCAAATGCCGTAGGTATGATCTACCCAAACAAAATACCACTCTGGATCCTAAGCATGTCACAATCTACGAAACATATAAGTTTCATGTACTAATTTAGAATTAGATTTGTTTTTCTAAGTATTGTTGATATTTTCTGAAACTAATCTTTTGTTGATATTTGTATGCTTTTGTTTCAAACTGCGGATGAAGGATATCCCATGTTGGTTTTCTCCTAAAATAAAGCTTCATATTTGATGTTTTTATAGCTCATATGTGATATGCATTTAACGTAATCACTTGTTTTATTTTTCAAATTTTGTAATTAATTATTTTATAATTATTTTTTGTTATAACATATACATTTACAATACATAATAGAAATAATAGATATGAAAACATACATCAGATTTATAATTTATAAATATAAATTAATAAGCTAAATGCATTCTCAAAATTTATAAAAAAATCGTTTTTATAAGAACATAACATTTTTTTTCTCAAATTTGACTCGGTGAACAAATTTAATATAAATCATATTTTTCTCCTGTATATTAATCGACAAGAATAATAATATATTTACAAAAATATAGAAGGAGATCGATACATTTAATTTTTTAATTTGAATTTGATATGTGTAGGTGAACAAGGAGTTTAGGTCTTTCCAACGACATGTAAGCACCGACGGGTGACTACTCTCATTAAACCCACATGATAGATTAGTATACATAGTCGGATTATATTTAGTTCTAACTATCAATTATGGATGCTATAAAGATTACTAGAAATTAAATTGGAAATTATTACCTTTAATTTGTAGACACAGTATTTTACAACTTTCATTTAATTTTCTTCTAATTGGTTATCAGTAATCACGTATTTGTAACAATTGTTTTGACATAAAATAAAATTCAGATAATTTTTTTAAAACGGATTTGTTATAAATGTATTATTTGGTTGCACAACTTGTCATAATGTAACAGATTAGCAATATGTTTATTTATTTTTAATTTTTCAAATAATTGACTGAAGTTTTTGTGACGAATGGATAGTTGCAATAAGAAGTCGGCCTATTTTTCATTATACCACCAAATTAGCCTATCTATTTTATTATCTAAATTCAATATCACCAGGAAACATAAAGATCTGTCCAGTTTATTATCCGATATGACCCAAATTTAATACAAACAAAGAAACAAGACCAAACTCATATCATTATCTTATTTCTTCTAAACCAGTCGAAACACTAAACTTCCAAACCACTCGCCTCCTCTAGTCTCTTTTTTCAAATTCGAAACCATTTTTTTTTCAAAAGTATTTTTTTCTATCATCATTATTTTCCTTTGAGTGTTTCCGTTGTTTATAGTTTCCAAGTTTATTCTTGATTTAGAGAGGATTTTTTAAACTACTATATTGTTGTGTAAATTGAAATTTTATCTTTTCATCTCGGTCCCTATACCAACTTATTGTTTCTTATTTTGTTTGGTGGTCTGACATTTGTTTTTATTTGAATTATTTGTAGTACATACATGGTTTAGCTGTGCGAGGAGAACATTACAACATCGTGCAGGTCCACTGCTACAAGACTTGGGTTTTTTCTTCTTTCGGTTAGTATTATTTTTGCTGTTACATTTTACTTCCAACATCGTATCGACACTCGTGTTCACACTGAAATCACGGTACCATGTGTCTTTATTATCTTCAGTCACTAGGTCAGTTGGAAGGTGATATACACTATTATGATTACTAATCAGTTTATGATTTATGATGAGAATTATTATTTTGATTTGTTTCAGTTGTTGTTTATATCTATTAGTATCAGTGACTTATGATCTTTTTATTTCTTGGAGTTTGAGTATTCCGGTTTCTTCGTTATATGTTACAGTTTTTTTCTAGTTTTATGATTTTATCCTTAGAATCGCATGTATGTAGTTATTTGAAAGTGCAACTATCTTTAGAAAGTTATATTTTTAAGATAAGAAATACTTGTTTGGCTAAACAATATAATAAATATATGAGTTATAAGATTGAAACATTTAATTTATTATAATTGTTGTACATATTTTAAAACTTTGAAAGTTTATCTAATAATGAGTCTTCTTCTATTTTTATCTATTCCATTAAATTTTAATATGTAATATGGATATTTGTTTGCAGTATGTACATGATTTAGCTGCACAGGAGTAAATTACATACATCGTTCAGATCTAGTGCTTCAAGATCTTGGGTTATTCTTCTTCTGGTTAGTATCTTATTCCTGTTGGGGTACACACCTCTTTTATCTCTTTACACTCTAGTCTTGAATAAGATACTAACCAGAAGAAGAATAAATACTACACACCACAGTGGGAGGCGACGGTACCTGAATTCCATATTCAAAATCAATGAATAAACCAGTTCGGATAGATCCTATTGTACAAGACGTTCTACATCTAGAGATTAAAGGTGTGGGAGAGAATAATGAGCACACTACCGTGTCTCATTTCAAACATAATGGTGATAAAAACATTACATACAGGATGAACGGGATCAGCTAAGGGGCTGAGATTGAGGCCTTAAGGGCTCCTAAACAAGCTGAAAAAGGAATAAAAGATAAGTCTGGTGCATCTGTACTCCACCTTACTGATAATCCTGGTGAAAAGGAGCAGTCTATAAAGACTCATGTCAGCTCTAAGAAAACACATCGGTCTAAACGAGTTATGAGCACGACATCGAAGTCTTCCAATAGTTTATCCAATGATTCGGACCTTGAAGAATCGTTCTCATCCAGCAGTGATGAATGTCGTCTAAAGAATAAATTAAGACTGTCTAAGAAACATTCAAGAAAAAAAGATAGGCAAGAATTAAAAAGTATCAAGGAAAAATAAAAGATTCAGCCGATCACCACATTGACCATTTGCTTATCGATCAATTTATCTTTCAATCCGAACCATGTATTTTTGTTACTCCCAATGAAGATACCGTATTTAGTCGTAGCCAAAATCGGAGACAATCGCCTTTGTCTTCAAAAATTCTCTACGGACATCTTCCCAAGCGATTTGACAGTTCCAAAATGGAGAAGTATGATAGAAGAAAAGATCTGGACAATCATCTCGAGCGATTTAAAAAAATTATGATGAATTTTGATGATGATGAAAAGCTGATATGTCGAGCCTTCTCACAAACCTTTAAAGAAAGTGCCCTTAAGTGGTACAACAATCTCCCCATGGGTCTATAAAGAATTTTGACATATTTTGGGTAGCATTCTGAAGGAAATTTGTAGGAAGCAAGGAGCTTAAAGGGAATGATGATACGGTTATTCATTGTTCTCAAGCGCCAAACGAATCTTTGAATGAATATATTAGTAAGTTTGTGAACACGAAGAATGGGATAGCTGATTGTTTTGAACAAGTAGCAATTGGCTCTTTAAGACAGGGCTTGAATCCGGGTAATTTGGCCGACTCAGTAACCCAGAAAAAAACGATGACTTTCGAGGGGCTGTTAAATCAAGTTGGAAAGCAGATTACTGTTGAAGAAACTAAGAAATCAAGAGTGCCTCGTCAGAACAGATCCACCAATAAGGTGTCAATTCCACCAGTAACAACTCAATCTAGTTACAAATCAAAGGAAACTGGACAGGGATCACATCGACCCAGGCATAATTCCAATCGAATCAAAACTAACAAGTTAGAAGTAAACAAGGTCTATGGGTTCAACCTGAATGATTTGCTGAGTTGGGAGAGAGTGTAACGACAATTTATGACAAGACTAAAAATGATGTGCACTTTAGAAGGACAACTCCAATGCAGTCCCCTAGAGAAACCCGAAGTACTCTTTTCTGCAAGTATCATAATGGTGTGGAACCTGACACACATGATTGTATAGCATTGAAGCAAAAGTGCAAAATCTCATTGAGAGAGGAAAATTGGGCGCTTTTGTTAAAAAACAAGGGGGCAGCAGACCGGATAATACACAATCTAATACTAATGCTCCCTGAACGGTTTCTTCAACAGTCCCAGGAACATCCAGACAGGGAGATATGAGGATGATTGTTGAAAGATATGATGTGGACTTTGAATACCTTGATCCCAACCCAGATCGGAATCAAGTGGGGGTGATAGTGGATAAATCTGCTATAGTTTCCGGTATGGTGAAGTTTTTTATATCATTAACCGTATTTTGAGGAATCACCATGACAACGCCCTCAACTTTCCCTTCCAAGCACTCTGGAAGTGACTCACTATTTGGTTGTCCTACCTTTCCTCGATTTGTCTGATCCGATATGTTATTCCCCGTATGTTCGGATGTTTCCTATGGGGTGTCTTCCCCGCTATCTTCCATATGTTCTTCCATTATAGTGGGCTGTTATTTGGCATATTTAGCACCAATCATTTATTTCTTAATCTGAGTAGCCTCATTGAGGGGGAGCGATAGGGTTCGGGTCCACCGAGGGTTGGGCATGAGTTTTTATTAATCCTGAACTCATATCTTTTGAAGTGGAAGAGGTACTCTTAGCCTAGGAGAGTCGACTGACTCTTTGGGGTGTAGCGTTCTTAGTGTCTGATCCCATAGCAATGAACGATGAGGGTTTCTTTACGGTGGAAGTTTTATTATCCTTAGAGAAAGGCCTTATGGGTATTTCAACGAAAAACTTATAATCCAATGTGGGAAAATATGGGGTGAAAAGAGTTTTTTGAATTACTGACATTCTGGATGACGATGAACTCTTGTCCGACTTCGGTATTGTCTGGCTAGTTACTCCACCAGAATAGACAGGAATTCTAGCAGTGGTTCTTGCTTCTTTCTCGCTTTAGCTAAACTCAAACAAATTTAACCAACCTTCTTTGATCAAAGTGGTTCTGGTTGTGAACATATAAACACTCAAACTTAAAACAAAATTGCAGCTTCAAAGTTTTCTCTCTCTAGAAAGTTTTCTTGTTCTAAGAAATGAAACTGTAACAGTGTTATATAGAAGTAAAAAACACTTGAGTAATTTACCTAGGGGAGATCAATCGTTCAAGTAATGATTATGGGCTATTACCCTAATTATTTTTTGAAAAAATAAGTGCAAGTACCAAGGGGGAAAACGGCTGAGAGGTCAAATCTAAACATGACACGTGTTGTTTTCAAAATTCTAACCTTTGGATAGTCCATCTGCAAAAAGAAAAACGCTTCGGATCCGGTCGGGATCTACGCCTCAGAAGCTAAGTCTTCGAAAAACACCTCGAATATGATCTAGGTTTTTTAGTTGATAACTTAGCTCTTCCAAAGTAATATTTGAAATACTTAAAGGGGATACTAATAGGGTCGGATAATTTTGGAAGTGTCTTTCTGCCTAATCTGAAGGGTCATTCGGGCATCTTCTATATTAAACTTTTTACGAATAGTAAATCTAAGTGAACCATGACGCATCTGTATGCTAACCCGTTTTTGTTTTGGACTTTAAAGCCTGACCCGAATCCAAAGTCTGAACCGGACGACCCATGGGTCATAAAACAAGTATAAATACCCCAACCAACCTCATTTAATAGGTTTGATTTTTTCTAGAGAAATTAATAACTACTATCCACCTCTTTTATCTCTCTACACCATAGTCTTGAAATTAATATCTTATTAAATAAAAGTATTTACCAAAAAGTACCCTTTGATTAAATATAATCCTTACCAACTAGCATTGTAACGGTTATCAAGCCGTAGATTAATCTATATACTGTAAATCCAATTCATGGCAATTGGTGAAACGAGATTTCATGGTTGAATTGAAAGGTTAAGGTGATTTATGGGAGATAGTGCTTGATGGTGAAAAAAATATAGACAACCTACTTGAAAGATTAGATTGTTATCAAGTCTACTTGGATGGTAATAAGCACTGGATGGCACTACCTGTCATTGGCTTAATGATAGCTACTCGATATCAATGCGTTGTATATGACATATCTCTCAAACCATGATATACGTATCTACCATTACGCGGTATACTGCCTTGATTGTGTAAGTAAACCAATATAATTCATTTATAGTACTTTATTTTTACGTTACGCAAGGAGGACCTAACTGTTTGGGTAATTCAACTCGATAACATATTTAATAATATTACCAAATCAATCTTGTTCAAATATCTACAGCGCATGATGGAGCAGTACGCTTTTACCATTTGACCGAAGACCCTTGATTATTTTCATGCGTTATTTTATTTAGTTTTGCTTCGATGACATACTTTAGACTTATATACTTATTTTTCTGATGTTAAAGTTTATTCTAAGAATCATTTAAATATTTTTTGACTTTTTTTTTTATTTTAGTCCCTATAATATTTTTGTATGTTTTTTTAAAACTATTCTCAACATACTCAAAATTTGCGCCTTTCCAAACTTTTCAATAAAAATTTCGAACCAATAGTGCGCGAATTGTGTTACATTTTGCGCACTATGAGTGTTTTCTGTTGTCTAAAATCGCGTAGATTGGTGCACGAATTTGGTCGTTTTTATGCATCTTTGGTGCGAAAATACTACTGGAAATTTTTTAAAAAATCAATTTCTACTATCTTGTACTATATAAAAAAATAAATATTATTTTAGTCATCGACTACTTAAGTCCTTACAGATATATTCTGCAAAAATCAACGATTTTAATAAAATACTAAAATTTGACTAAAAACAAGTAGAACAACTTAAGAATTCTAAGACTTAAAAAACAACAACTTAGTACTTAAGATAATGAAACAACGATAAACAATGATAATTAGGACTTAAGATAATTAAACAACGATAACGATAACTTAAAGATAATTCATCTACTCTCGCCTTATTTGTCAGGCTAGTTTCATGTCAACAACTTTATTTCTTCCTTTGTAATCATGTAGTCCACCGCAACCTCATACTCGGCTTCCTCCATCTTCGTACACATTTGGGAATGGACAATATATAGTTGGTCCTCCGTTATACCATTGATGACCAAGAAATTAAAAAACCGAGACGTAGTATGACGTTCCTCGTTGTTGAGGTTGAAAACTAAGTGTACACGCTGTTTCATTAGGTACCATTGTGGTTGATTATTTTTGGAGGTGTTTAAGTAATAATGTGAAATGCAATTAAGTTTTAAGTATAAGGTAGACATTTATTTGAGTTGTTTGAATAAAAATTTAGAGAGAGAGAGTCTAACAGTTAAAATAAATTTCATCCTCTTTCATTAATGTCCTTAAAAGACTATTTATACGTAAACTAAGCTCTTAATGGGCCTAAGGACCCAATATGATTCAAGCCCAAATCTGAATGCGGTTCAAGCACAAATATTTATTATTGTTAAGCGCATAAAGAAAATAAAATAAATAAACTATATTAATTAACTAAAGTAATTTTAAATTAATGAATAAATAGATAATTACTAATATAAAAGCTCTTTGTATCTGGCTTGGGTGCCCCTTTGGATCCCCCCTTTCGTATTTTATTTTAAATTTTTTATGCTTAAATAGAAAAATAACCTTGACTTTTCTGACGGAGCAATTCAAATATATCAATGACATTCTTCTTGTGATGTTCAATCGGACGGATGCCTGGACACATCTCTACAATTCATTAGACCCACGATTTTCCTTAATAATAGGTGATGTATGACAACATTAGGAAACAGTTCCACTCTTCTAGAAATTATAGTCGTTGGTGACTAGATTACTCTTATAAAATCATACTTGATGGGCTTCTACAGTTCATTATAAAAGATTTCCCCTCATTTTCCCATCACAATAAGTTCTATAGAGATAAAATTAATTTGTAAAGATAGAATCTTAGCTTTGTTGCCACCACAAAATTGTTCGTCGTCAATATTTTCTTCATCGTCCAACATAATCACCACTGCAAAGCTATTCTCCGGTGACATCTTTTTTCAGTTTGCATATTCAATGCCAGTATAACGTTTACTAAGTGTTTGTGCTTATTAGGTAAAGTCGATGAGAAAAAAAAATGCAAGATTAACATATAGATTACCGAACCCGAAGGTAAATCTAGTATTTGTCAAACTATTGACTACGAGGGTTTTTATCGATAGAATAGACATGGTATCGCAGTAAAACCTTCCTCGACCACCTAGTCATTTACCTTAAGAATTCGTTCCTCAAGGCCAACATGATCCTAAGGGGAAACTAGTCATAGACGCACATCTACATTCAAAGCTATGAGTCCTGATATTGAAGATAACTCACCTCAGAACACGACCGGACCAACCAAAGTCACCATGACCCAGGCTTCAAAAAATAAAGAGCTCATCCAACAGGCTCAAACTTCCCTTAATTCTCAGTCGAAGCAACCAAGTAGGGGAAAAACCATTATTTCTCATTGAACAAAGCCTTTCGGATCTAACCCAAGGGTGTTAGTTAATGAATAGGAATATGTGGGTAAGGAATCTTCTTTGAAGACATATTCTTAATCCTGTGAGAAATCCGAGACTTCAAAAGAAGTTGGAAGTAAAACCCAGAAGGCTAAAAGCAACAAATATGGCAAGGCTAAAGCTACCAAAGTGGAGGAAGAAGGGCTTCCACTATTGATGGTTAGATGTGTAATGCCGAAATTTTATAAAGTAAACCACAAGTTTCTTATGACTCTTAACAAAATCCCTTACAACTACTTCAAGGACAATGAGATTAACGCATAACACGAGAAGTGGGGATTTTTGAAGGTGGTTAATGTTCGGTTACCCAAGCACAACGAGATGCCTATGAATTGTGGGGCGGAGAAATTAGTTGTTTATCCAGACGTACTGAACTGGGGTCTCCGGTTTCTCTTAGATCTAAAAGTCGTCAACTATTTTGACTTGGTAGGACTATGTCCAAGCTAGGCTAGTCTAAATGCTTAGTTTACCTTGATGTCATGTATTATGGCATCTAGGTTATCAAAAATTTGAATGTCAGTCGAATAATTTGATGTTATAGTTGGGTTATCAAGAAATTATCAGATTCTTTTTTATTTGTACAACATGAATGATGAGTGCAAGGTCGTGAATGACTTGTTGGAACATGATAAACTGTGGAAATTGCAGTTTTTTTTTATCAGTGGTTGGTGGGAGAATCGGAAGAAGATTACTTCGAAGGATAGCTCGAGCTAGGTTATCAAATTTTGGAAGAACACATGTATTTATTTGAACTTAATATATTGTTTATTTACTTGTAATCCTCTAAATTCTTAACTTAATCCCAATTTACTTTGCAACGATACGGAAGTCTCATCAACAATAATTGGAATTTGTTATACTCATGTTTAGGAAATTTCAAAAATGGGCTTAGGAAAATTTGTCCAACTCCTTCCACAAATATTTTATTCATAATAACCTAGTTCAATGTCATCTTTAGAGGACCAATTCCAAACGAGATTAGTCCTAGGAGCAATTTATTACTCCTCCTCATCCTGAAGCTATCCTTAAAAGGATTGAAGCCGCGTATGGCAATATGTTTGACAAGTTTTAGAGTCTTTAGCCACCGGGTAAAGAAATGTGACGTTACCAAACAAGGTTCCAAGAAAAACACTGTCAGTACTAAGGCGGTGTAGCAGCCTAATGAGCTTTTACTAGTGACTCTTGATGTTAATTTCAAAGAGGGTGACACACTCGTAGCGTATCGTATCTTAAAGAATAAATTGAAACACAAGAGAAACAAACATAGTAGAGAAAAAATAGAAAGGAAAAAAACAAAATGGGTACGAGTTTGGAAATTATCCTTATCTCAGTCCAACCATCCTTCCTCTAGTAACCAAACCAGCTTCTCTATTGGTTCCAACGATGCAAGGACAAACTTATAACGAAATTAATCCGGTGTAACCTATAGATGGGATAGACTCAAATACTTTTACAACATAATTCCTTAAGTCAACTAACCCTTTGAAAATGTGTCATTTCAAGTGTTAAAGAAATAAGATACGCTGGCACACACAATGTTGGGCTCCGTAAATCCTATAGATGAGTTAGAAAATAAGTTAAGGCTTATAAATAAACCATTTATTCGCTTAACAAGGAATGTGAACGTCATAAGAAGGCCTTCGAAGCGAAAAAATCTTATGTTGTTGGTTCAGGACACGAGGCTACAGTGGTTAGTGAAAGCTAAAAATTTCTCACAAAGAGTTGCAGTCATCCAGATCTAGGAGATTCAAAAGTTCAAAGATCAACAAGCTAGCGATAAATATGTTAAAGAAAATTTATCTAATAAATTAAAATATCAAATGTTTTTCGCTAAAAAATTAGAAGGAGAATTAACTACTCATAAAGCTCAAGCTGTAAGGAAGAGCGATGGACGAGTATGCTAACCGAAATGTAGAATATTTGTCTAAACAGGATGCTTTGAAATCCAATATGGTAATAAATTTTCACAAGGTGTCCCAACTATTAACCTCATATCTTTGTGAGAGATAGTCTTTGAAGAATTATGGCCTAATGATATGCCTTTGGCTGACTAACTAGGCATATCAATGGACTCAGGTCATTGATTCCCCCTTCATATATATTATTATTGCAGACCTTGTAGATACTGGTTATCTCTAGGTCTAAAAGTATTCTGATTGGAATCATTCGGACAAGAACTAGCAGTTGTGTATGCTTGTTGTTGTTGTGAACTTGAGGTACTAGTCTTTGGCTATTATGGTAATTTTAGCCTCTTCGCTTCTTCAAGTGTAAACTGTTTTATAACTTGTGATAATGGAGTTCCGAAAATTATTACTTTCTCTCTAATCATAATATCAGACAACTCTCCAGAGAGAATTCATTGTCTAAAAGCAACTATATACACTTGTTTAAAACAATCTTGTAAACCATTCTTGCTGTCTACAAATCACCTGGTGTAATCCTTCAAGCTTTCTCCAATCAACTGACGACATTGAATCATTGTGTCTCTATTTCACCTTATCTCTTTACTTCCCACAAACTATCTTTGGAGAGCTATCCAAAACATATAAAAAAATTGATTGACCCCAGAGGAAGCTGATTATACCCTTTCAAAGCATTATCCCTAAAAGTTTGGGAAAAACTCAATACAACAACTTGCCATTGTCATCAAAATTCATCATGAAATTATTAAACTTTTTGAGGTGGTTGTCTAGATCTTTACTCCCATCAAACTTCTCTATCTTTGAAATATCAAATCATCTGGGCAGATGACCAGAAAGGATATTCGCAGTAAGAGGGGACTGCCTTCAATTATGTCATTGGTTGATCTGATAATCCTCACTCGTGGTGGAAAACATTTTTTATTCAGACTTGATAAAAAATTGATCACTCACCTGGTGGTCTGTGTTGTAGTGTCCCGATACTCTTGCTCTTTCTTCGTACTCTGTATTTTCTTTACTTTTCTAGTATTTTATTTTACTCGACTTATTACACCAATTAGAACATGTTTCCCAATGATGTTTACCACCACCAAATTTTATCTTGTTTTGATAATGGTCACTTCTCGAAGAGGAAGAATAATCTTGAGTATCAGACACCAAATCCTTATTGGACTCCGATGAACTCAAAAGGTCCTTATCTTTACTTTGTTTTTTAAGAATGATGTATTTTTCGTAAGTGACCTTTATTATATTTTTCCGGATTGTGCTGAATATTTGGGTTTATAGTTTGTTCATTAACACCCTTGAGTCTTTAAAAAATTTGAATCTCCAACTTGACTCGATCGAAGTTATTACAACTTCTTTTTTAGACCTTAAAGCCTCAATTTTCCCTCAAAGTTGGTCATGCTCCTCTTGCATGAGCAATCACTCTTGTTTTTCATCAATTAATTGTTATACTTGACTGAATTCTTTGATCCAATTTTTTCACTTCGGTATGTTTCGAATGTGATTTTAATGTTATAAGGTTCATATGTTGTTATCCGAGTTCTTCCACTATGGTCGGCAATCTGTTGCGGTCGTTTATTTTTTAAGGGTGTTTAAGTAATAAGGTGGAATGCAATTAAGTTTTGAGTTGAATGTAGAGAGATAATTAAACTTCTTAAATAGAGGTTTACATAGAGAGTCTGACATTATAATAAATATGACTATCTTTTATTAATATCATTAAAAGTTTATTTATAGGTAAACTAAGCCCTTAATGGGCTTAATGAGCCGAATATGATTCAAGATCAAATCTAAATTATTAGTCTTAAGCCCATATAAAAAGTAAAATAAATTAACTAAACTAGTTTTAGTAAATGAACTCATAGATATTTATTAAAAATATACAATAGGGAAGTTATTCCTTTGTTCGATTTTCCTTTCGAACAATTCTTCCCTCATTAGATACGTCCACCTAATTTTATCCTTGTCCAAACGTCTTTAAATTATAGACGGTTAGATGTGATTCGTGTCATAGATAAAATACAATTGGTATATCATTGCTTTCCAATAGGGTTTACCCCATTCCTTACTATGTATTGTCGCCACTTCTACGAAGGTTTTCTTCAAATAATCACCTTCTAAAGAAGTTCAACCATATAGTTTTGTATTTTTTAAAATACGTGAGTTTTCTAAGTTAAGTTCTTACAAGATTAAAAGCCTCTACTTATTGAACTTTGACCCCAGGATAACGTAATCCAAATAGACCCATGAATACTAGACACATGTCAATTGTGGATAGTGTAATCCCCTAAACCAATCAGATTAAGATACCTATTTGATAAAACGATAGCATATCCCTTCGTGTGTGAGGATAAACCCATGTGATGCGCTAAAGTTTGATTTGGCGGTCGATTTCTAACCAACCAAGGTCAAAATATAACATTGCCTTCAATTTAACTTGATAAAGCTTTGTCCCAATGAATATCCTACACATATAAATTGTGGATCCGATGTATACATATAGTAATCAAAATATACATAAAATAATCAATATACGCTATTATATTCTATATATATCATAATATATAATGATATCGAATTCGATAAAATTCCTTAAAAAACTAAACATGTAGATAACAAAGTAGTTAGTATAAAATAGTTGTGAAACATAGAAAATAAAGTCAGCAACATAACCAAAGAAAATACAACATAAAATCAATATTTCTCTCGATATTGGTGCGCTAGTTTGAAAAACTCCTCTAAAGACTCATGAAGCTCCTCTAGAATCATCTCATGGGACCTCGACTGTATCTGGATAAGTTGATCTGGCAAGGCAAATAACCTCGCATGATAAGTGGTCGTGGATGGGATAACCCCAACATATGCATCAGTTAGGCAAGAATCTGGATCGATCATAACGTTCTATAAGTTGGTCTCACCCCATACAGGGTATAAAGAGACCGTACGAGGTTGGCTGAGCCGGTATATAGCACCAAGAATCATAGGGTCAACAAGTATATCACTACCATGCAAACTAAATAAAACCATCCCATAAACATCGCGTGTTAGCACGCCTACCTCTACCATCAAGCTCCAAAATAGGTCATAGTGGACCAAGGATATAATGAACATGTCTCAACTATCGACAGACGCGGAGAGGATAGTAAGATTCCACGATGTTCCAAGATATCAGTGTAGCATCTATCCAAGCTAATTCACATAAAGGTCTAAAATCGTGTATATGTAAGTATGACATGAACCAGGCATACAGTATAAACAATTTTTTATATAAAAATCAAACAAGTATTAAAATAAATAAAAAATATGGTAAAAAAATTACACGATAAATAAAAATTACATTTCTCTCTGAACATAAAATAGTATGGAGAATATTATCTCGAGTCTTTTGGTTTGAACGAAAAGGAGGAGGTGTGTATCTACACATAGCCGGCTTAGTGATAACATATGAACTAAACAACATAGTGGCAAACACGAGAATATAATTGCATATTCGTGTCTCGGCAATCCAAAAAAACTAGTAAAACCCAATGTCGCCTGTAAACACCCCTGCTAGGAGGGTAACTAAGCTAATATAATATGACCCTATTTATACCTATTTGCGGTGCTGTAGTTCTTAATGAACTATAGATAGTCGAGAGATATACTGTTATGCGTCTTGTTAGTGAGAATACAACAACAAAACATTTGGAACAAATTACTCATCGTCGCCTGAGTAAGCATTTTATCCATAATTACATCATCGTGAAACTCGCCATCGAATAAACATCCTACAAATAACTAAGGTATATGTGTTCCCACTACCAACACGATTATGATTTAGCTTATTCTTAAGACCATCATTATGTAAACCTAGTAATCGAGCGAACCAACTTACTAATTGACCTCTACTAGGAAAAGTAACTATATCGAAAGCCTGACTTGTAATCGGAAGACTAGTGATGGTGTAGATGTCGTTAAGGGTGACCGTCATCTCACCAAAATAGAAATGAAAGGTATTTGTATCTGTATGCCACCCGTCCAAAAATAAATCTAGTAATACACGTTGGTAGACCGACGCAAAACACAATCGAAGAGCGTATCAGATTCCAATGGCAAAGGGTATAGTATATCGCATAGCATCGTAACGATGGTCTCGCCTACATAATATAAAAAATTCAAAATAAAATACGATATAATTTACTACACGATAAACCACTAAAATAAACTTACATCGTTGTTGTAGTCGTTTATGTTTGAGCACAAGTTCATGACCATTAACTCTTCATAAAAACTGTTTTAGAGTAATGTGTCGGTGGTGAACGACGACGGCTGCGTTGCCCAACCCTAACTGACCGAAAACTCGATCTACACTTAGATTTGTTGTCGTTGGTCTGACTGTCTGAACCGAATGAAAGTGTAATCGTCTATCATGCATGCTGAAATTACAATAAACATCATAGTTAATACCAAAAACTATCTCAACCCATTCATAAACTTTGTGAATGGTATAAAACAAAAGACAAACACATTACAGACAGTTTCCAGTTTGAAGGTTTATCAATAGAACGACGTAGTTTTACTGGCCGAGGCATTTTCCTTTTTCTCATTTAATGGGAGTGGATTTGGGTTGTTGCCTTGTTGGTCCAATTTAATACTCAATGGCTATTATTTTTGTTACCGATTTAAATGTTCCTAATATGTAGTTGTACTATCAGAGAGAAGAACCCTCAGATTATCGTTCCTTTGCTAGTGACTGCAGAATGCAGAGTACTCTTTCTATTTGTCTTCTTATTAATTTTGCTTGTCCCTTGGTCATGAATCAATTTTATGATGATTTATAATCATGTAAGTTTGATATAACTATGCATTACTTATTACGAATCAGTTGTTTTCCGTTTGATATATTCTTGTTTGATTCCTGTTTATTGGGTTGTTTGGATGTTTTCTAAGAAATGTTTGTTTGTATCGAGTTCAAGTGTGGTTGTGGTATGCATTTTTTTAGTATGGGTACTACTTGCATCTTTGATTATGCTCTGTAATTGTTTCTTGGTTTATGTTGAGTGGTTTTGTTGATTATCATTCTGCTGTCTGAAACTTTGTAGGGTATGTATGGAAGTTGTGTTTTGGGTAGGTGGTTGTTAAATTGAGGAGTAAAATGGTTGATATGGGTGATAGCTCATTGGAACAGCCAATTGATGGTGCCCTTCCACTAGTGGTAGAGTGCCTCGATGGTTTTGACCCGAGTGGGGTGGTAGTGCTGCTAAAAAACGTGTTAGTGTTGGGGAAAGTGTTAAGGTAGCGATGGTGGTGGTCGCGTTACTCATGGGGTTACTTCAGCTATAAACGACGACACTGACTGTTAGCGGGTTGATTTTGGAGCTTAGAGTCATTTGTAAGAAAATCATGAGTGCGGCTACAGTTTTAGGATTAAATATGACGTTGTTATTAGGTTACTGAGTACCACTCTTTAGCCAAGCATGACAAGGTTATGTATGTCGAGAAGTTTAGGACCTTTACGTCCTTTGCTATTTGAATACATTAACGATGGCTTAGAAATTCCATCATAGTTGGCGTCAAACTGCTGTAGATACTTGATACAATTCTGAGTGATAGTTATAGACTTAAGAACGATGAAAGTATGGCAGAGTACGAGAAGATGTTGAAAATGTTGCTTAAATGTGGTCGATTTGAAAAGAAGTTCCTATCATTAAAGTTGGTGAGTCGACGAGAAGGTTGGACAAACTTCATAAGCGAAGTGGGCTTTGCCGCAATGAACCAAATGACTGGTTGCGAAGAAATGACCAGCCTACTGGAACTTCGGCACAGTGCTTGCTGCAATCAACAATACATCAAAGTCGACCTAGCCACAGCGAGCCAAATAGCTGATGCGGCGAAGTAGGCAGAACAACTTACTGGAACTTTGGTCCGGTGCTCGTCGTGGCGAAATTTTGTTCACCGCAGTCAGCTAAAAAAAATGTTTTCCGAACAATATATCCAGTTATTTTTAATTTTTAAAAATTAGTGATTAAGGACCTTAGCGAATTTCAAATATTACGTCTTTTAGAAGGATTGATTCTCCGAGTGAAAAACATAATTTATGAATAATTACCCCTCTCTAAAATGGTTTAATACTTCGATAGATATTCTATAGACAGATGTTAAACACTAAGGTGAAGAAAAAATATTCTTCCTTGTTAAACGTCTTTGATGCCTAAAGGTGGCTGAAAAGAAATTATAGAATTGTTGACATATTAAAAAGGAAATCGGGTGTATCGTATTTATATCGTGTTATGATTTCAACTTCTCTTAAAACATATCGACCCGTATTGTAATATGAAAATGACGCACTAAGGACTTTCTAGACAAATATATCACTAAAAGTTAATCCTCACTTAATACCTGATTTTAAAATCTAATTTAATTTTAAAATCATAATTACCCTCAATTTAAAATATTTGGGTTAATTTATAAAAAAAAAATTGTCTTTTGGTTACAATACCATCACCCTATTTTTTTTAATTTTGAATTTATGAACACTCTCTTTCCTCTCTTCTAACCTAACAAACAACCCGTTTTTCAAGAAGGTCTGTTCGTTTCAAATTTCTTTATGGTGGTCACACTCTTTCCGGCAACAATCGTTGGCCACCGACGAACATAACTATCAACCAGTCAATCAACTAACCACCGTATTCGGTCAGTTCCGATCACCGATGACCAAATGGCGTCGACGAAACTCATAATTTCAGCTTATTTTTTCCAGCTTCTTCAAGCATTGAACTACCTATTCCAGTCATTCCCGTCGACTCAATCTCGACTCAGACCTTTGAACCACTAAGTTACCGTCGACGTCACCGGTGAACCAGTTCGGAAGTCAGAACGACAGGTCAGTATTTTCTTTCATTTACAACTGCATTCTTGTTTTTCCGTTTTCGATCTTAACACTAGGTTCACTAGTGTAACTAATGTATGTTAATGGCAGGAAATCGTTTAGTTTCTTTTTCTGGTCGAAACAAATGATCGATACAGGCTCCGGTGACATTCTGGTAAGAAACTACAGTTTTCCAGCTCTGTTTGACAGGATGCGATTGCTGCATATTTTAACTTTGAGATACAATGATGCGATTTATGTGATGTTTATATGTTGTAATTGCTAGTTTGGTTTAGTTCTTAACTGTGGCTGCGTTTTATTTGTTAATAGCACAAATATTTACATTGCCTTTAGTCATTACGTTTTTACCTAGAACTGATACATGGTTTTGCGATTTATGTATATATATAGTGGTTGCTAGATGTCAGTATGAACATTACGATTTGGTGTAGGCATTGCTAGATTAGTGTTCATACATTGCGATTGTAGTTATGGTACATTGCTAGATGTCTTCAAACATATATCATTTGGACAGATTTAGCTCCGTAACACATTCATGCGTTGTACGATGCCCTACAACAAACTAACCAAAACTCCTACAATTCAGGTTACTATATGTCGAAACCAAAAGTTTGTATTTTCAAATTTGGTCACGAACCAGCTATTGTTTCGTTGTCCGAATTCGAAAATTTCGAGTCTTTGCAACAGTACGTTGAAGAAACATGACAGGGTCTTGTTAGAGGCAACTACAACATTAGCTATTCTTGTGGTGCTCAGAATAATTGTTTGTTTAATAAGGAGACCGATTTTATTGGGTTGGAATGTTACCTTGATGTGGAGCGTCTCAAGAGTGTTAGTTTTCTTATCGAAGAACAGGTTGCTGATAAAGGCTCCGTAATTAAACATAAACAACCTATTCAACTGTTCGAAGAAACCTCGCATAACCAACAAACTAGTGGTGAAAGCAGTAACTGTTTAGTGATTTCAACCCCAAAGAAAAGGCATCTTGCTACAACTGGATGGGGGGAAGCTATCGTAGGTGTTGGTCAGTTATTTGTTGATGGTGTTGCAGGTCTAAGGTTATCCTTATCCCATTATGCATTAGAGAACGGTTTTGCGTTTAGGTACATGCATAATACCTTTAGGAAGATCACCGTTTATTGTGTAAACAAAGATTTGGACGGGTGCAAATGGAGGATGTATGCTTCGGTTGATTCTAAAACCGGTTTAATGACCATAAAAAGATTTGTTAGTACCCATGCTTGCAGTCCCGTATTCACAAAAAAAAAGCATGCATTTGTCGTCTGATTTGATTGCCGATGAGATTCTCGATTCTATTAGGAACTCCCAATCAGTAACATCTAAGACTATACAGTCCTCTATCAAGCAAGACTATGGTTTAGACATTTCCTATCGTCTATCGTGGAATGCATTAGAAAAGGCACGGCGTGTAGTATTTGGAGATAGCAATACCTCTTTTGGATTGCTAAAAGCATACTTCAAGAGACTAAAGAGTCGTGACATCACTATGGACTGCCATTTGGATTTAGCTCCCGACCATGTTTTCCGTCGTTGTTTTATAGCGTTTGGGGAGTGCCTTCAGGGTTTCCATTCGTGCTGGCCTTTGCTGTACGTTGACGGAACCCATCTAACAGGGAAGCATGGTGGAATGTTGCTTTCAGCAGTGGCAAAAGATGGAACAACGACCAGTCCATTTTTCACTATACTTTTGGTCTACATATGTGCTTCACTGTTTCAAATTTATATCATGAGCTAAGGTTGCTAGATTGGTTATGTTTAGATTGTGAATTAAACACGTACGCTAGATAGGCATACCTGGGCTGCTAGATTGGTTAATGGTGTGATTGCGATTTACGCGTACTTTAGTTAGCTACATTGACGAATAAACTGTTACAGTGGTGTTGCTAGATAGGTTTTATCTACATTGCGATTTAGGTTCATTCACCCAAGCAGCTTAGTATTATTGTATACCCGCATCTTTTCCGTTTCAGGTCTATTCCCCATAGCTTGTGGTATTTTTGGTAGTGAAGACTCAGACAACTGGTTTTGGTTTTTGCAAAGTCTAAAACCGCATTTGCTAGGGCGCCAAATAACTTTCATTTCAGATCGTCACGCTGGCATTAATAACGTTGTCGCAAATCTTTATCCTAATGACTACCACGCGTATTGTATCCTCCATCTGCTCCAGAATTTGAATAAAGCTCTTGAACACACTAACAGAGTCTACAAAAACAATATGCTAGTGATGTTTAAGAGTTGTGCTTATGCCCCGACTGTGGACCTTTTTAATGAACGTCTTACTTAGTTTGAGCGCCCAGGGGTGATCATATTTCCAAATTTATAAGCAATTTGCCACCAGAAAAGTATGCTCAGACATACGTTAAAGGCAAACGGTATGGGGCTATGGCTTCAACAGCTGTGGAATCGTTCAATTCGCAGAATAAAAAGTTGTGCAATCTGCCTATAGTGGAATTGGTTGACCGGATTAGAGTTCTTTATATGACTCAAATGTCTCGACATTTAGCGGAGGGTCTAAGCTGGAACACACAGTTATGCATGGAGTTTGACAAGTTGTTCAAAGAGAATGTACAATACGGTCGAACGTGGTTAGTACGCAATTCTACTGCCGCTTATTTTGAGGTTTTATTAGACCCAATCATGGTGGTCAACATCCTTGATTTCAAATGCACATGCGGTTCTTGGTAGCAAGAATGTTTCCCATGCGCTCATGCATTAGGTGCAATAACATCTCTAAACGAAGATCATATGACATTAGTAGAGCCATTTTTTACTATTGCAAATTTCAGGTCCAGCTATTCTTTTAACATACCGGCTATAACAGATTTCGGTGAAGCTAGTACCGATAATGATGATGGAGAGCCAGTGGTTAATCCCCCGAACGTTAAAAGACGAGCGGGAAGGCCGAGAAAAAAATGTATTCCATCAAGAGGAGAGGTAACCATCAGCCAGTCTCGTTGTGGTCGTTGTTTCAAATCAGGAGATAATAAGAGGTCTTGCGATGCTCTGTTCTGAACTTATGTTCGTTATTTTTTTGTAAAATTTGGATTTTGATATATAAGCACTCCTTATCTTTCGACTTATATGTTTGGATATTGTTAACATTGATATGTACAAGGTCTGGTTGTATCGTTAATTCTTATCATAACCAATGTTGACATTGCTAGATAGGCTACGATTACAATGCTAGATACTCGTTATATAATTCGTAGTATCATTGAGAATAAGTTTCTGATCCAAATTTGATAGATACGTTTTCATGTGTATGTGATTGTTAGTCTACAACGAGATTGCTAGATACGTTTATTTAGTATTGATAGATGCAGATTGCTCCATGCGTTTACATTCCAGTTATATGAAGTACCTATCAGCCATATCCAATGTTGCTAGATACAGCAACTTATGTTTGTGATTTCAAGGTTCACATTGCATCATAGATTTTCCAAGTGTTTACGATTTAAGGCTAATCGAGTCTGATAGATTTTAGATAGATCTATGACATTGATATTGCTAGATACGTGTTATTAACATTGCGATTGACGTTGACTTATTTGAGATGTTTAATCCTGTAGTCTGTCTGCACCTTGGAAGTGTACCCTGGTTATCGTTGCGATTTACTAGTTATTTTACTGATAACATTGCGATTGTGAATCCTAACTGCCTTTACAACTGCTCCACTTAATTTATTTCTCTCAAATTTCTAGTTAAAGCCTTCAAATCTTAACAACATGCACAGTAATATAGATACACACAAATAATGATAAAACCATACAAATTTTAAAACATCAGTCATGGCATTACAACTGCCAAATACAACAACCCTCCCAAAAAATGAAACTACTCAGAGGGTTGGTGAAAGTTATCAGTTCATCAAAATATAAAAAGAAATTACAAAAAACAAAAAAAAAACATAATGAAACGATGTTGCATGAACTTCCTTAAACCTAATCAGAATCCATTTCGTCGTCCTCTTCATCAGACCCTTCAGATCCTTCTTCTTCTTCTTCTTCTTCTTCTTCGACTTCTTCGTCCTCTGACTTATCATCGTCAGCTTCCTCAGTATCATTGTTCTCTCCCTCTTGAGAGTCGCAGCTATCCCGGCGTCTCTTCCTTTTTGGAAGTTGTTCAGTGTCGGACTCGTAGCTGTCGTCCAACGACCATGAGTCCCACAAAGCGTAGTGGTCTTCGTGGTCGGAATACCAAATGGAGTAGTTATCCTCCTTATCCGACGAGTACTCCGAAGTGGTAGTTCGCTTGTATACTTTGTTGTCTACGTAGTAGTCCGAAGACCATCCGTCGTCGGACGAGTATATAGGTGTGACTGGGGAAGATGGGGCCATTTTCAAGAGTTGTTTTGTTGCAAGGTAGGCTAAACTGGGTCGTGGTTTTCTAGTTGGTGTTTTTCTTTGCAGAGAAGTGTGAGATGAATAGGCTAAACTATCATCCCCTACTTATAATGAAACGTAATGCCCAATGCTACGTCTCATCTAGCAACTATAATTAATTGCAAAAATTTAATTGCACACGTCTAATTAATGCATGTAATGATTCAACTCATCTACATTTGTCTTTTCAACTAACAAGCTAACCAATAGGATTAAAACATTTACTTTTAATCACTTTTTTGTCTACGTAGTAGTCCGAAGACCATCCGTCGTTGGACGAGTATATAAGTGTGACTGGGGAAGATGGGGCCATTTTCAAGAGTTGTTTTGTTGCAAGGTAGGCTAAACTAGCTGGTGGTTTTCTAGTTGGTGTTTTTCTTTGCAGAGAAGTGTGAGATGAATAGGCTAAACTATCATCCCCTACTTATAATGAAACGCAATACCCAATGCTACGTCTCATCTAGCAACTATAATTAATTGCAAAAATTTAATTGCACACGTCTAATTAATGCATGTAATGATTCAGCTCATCTACCTTTGTCTTTTCAACTAACAAGCTAACCAATAGGATTAAAACATTTACTTTTAATCACTAATGGATGTAGTTAACAGTCATTTCGATCTCATTTAATTTACTCGTCTACCAATAAACCTATCCAACAGTCTAGTAATATCGTTGGTCCATCATTAATGTGTTATTGCGATTTATGCCCATTCAACACTGCTAGATAAACCATATTTCAAATTTAAAACCACAACTATATATTATTGCTAGATACGTTATATTGATATTGCTAGATTCAGCATCTAGCCATTACTAGATACAGGGTAACGACTTTGATAGATACGGAATCCAAAAATTTGCTAGATGGGTTGTAACAAAGTTGCTAGATTGGGCTTATGAACATTGTTAGATGCTGCATATAATGATTGATAGATATTGTATATTAACATTGCTAGATGCAGCATATTAACATTGCTAGATGTATAATATGAACATTGCTAGATACCACAAAAACAATGGTAGCTTGGTTTTATAGAGGATGAATGATACATCCGCATAACATTGCTAGACATGTTATAAAAACATTGCTAGATACGTGATAATTTGTTTGAGAGATACAGCATTATGACATCGCTAAACATGATATAACAACATCGTTGGATACACTATAAGGACATTGATAGATACAACATTTCTACATTGCTACATACGATATAAATACATTGCTAGATGCAGCACTGTGGAATCGCTAGATACAAAATATAGACATTTCTAGATACTTGAGTATAAGACTGATAGATACGATATAAAGACATTGCTAGATACGATATAAAGACATTGCTAGATACAGTAGTCTAGGATTTCAAGTGATGTGAAATTTATTCATACAAAAAAAGTAGGATGATCTTCCAAGATAGTTTAGAAAAACATAACATTGGTAGAAATACTATAAAAATTTCTAGTAATACGAAAGTTGGTAGAAATGACTTTTTGTAGTAACAAATTACATAACATTTTCGATATGCATGGGAAAATGAGATACGTTTGCAATTGTTAATAAGTTCAGAGTAATTGTCTAATACTAGCATCATATGTTAACCGAATCATGCATCCTGCTCCCAAAAAATGAATTACATACTACCATCGTCTGTTTGTGTTCGAATCATTGAGGAAATGCTTAAATATTTCAGGTCTTGTTTCGGCGGGCATTTCATTTCCATATTCCAGAGGAACATACCATTTCTGAATGATGTCTTTTACGTACTTACAAACAAAAACACCGCAATCAAGGCTCTCCTTCTCCTGCTGTGGGATATTTCTCATTATCTTTATTTTGTATCCACCTTTCACATGAGGTATGTATTTTTTTTTCATGCAATAGGCCAACTGCAAAATCAAGTAATCCATCGTTACATTGCGATTTACGATACTATGTTAATGATATATACGACTATTGTCATTGCTAGATACAGTATGCGACGTTACGAGATAGGTGAACCAATTGTTTAGCTGCAATTTTAATAACACATTTCTAGATACGTTGCTATGTGATTGCTACATATGGCCACAAACACTTTCAATATATTTTTAGCATTTAATTTTATACCAGGGCATCGGCTGTGTTTTTTATCTTATCTGGAATGTGTTTGCTCCACGGCAACAGTAGATTGTAGCTACTAGCAGTCTCATTCTCCATATCTATAATCAGCAGCGTCCAGTGGTTCACGTCGGACGTATTAACGGTGCAAAGAGGAACAAGGGCAACGTATGTGTCTGATTTCATTGTTTCAAAAACCTTATCCAGAATGAAAGACACATCTCCCTTGATAGCCAGTGTTCCCTGCAAATTTTGTTCATTACTATACGAAGTAGATATATGCAATAAAACACTAATAATTCATGTTCAACTTACAGTTGTGATTCCAGTTATTTGAATAACGCTGACCATATAAGAATACTTATCATAAAACCTTTTCACAAGGACTTTCCAATCTGTATCCTTGAGCAGCTTATATATCGAACCATCTATGATCTATCAATTAACAATTAGAAGCTTAAAACAGGTAAAGGACAATGACTAAAAACAAGAACCAACGGTGTATAGGTAGACAACTTAGACGGTAACCGCATTAGGTACCCTATACTAAGACATTTCTAGATGTTGCATATTAATATTGCTAGATGTACTAAAGAAACATTGCTAGATACACTAATTTAAAATTTCTAGGTACAACTAGAAACCTTATTACCTTGAAGTCGACTTGAGTTTGGTTAGGCAGTTCCATTATCTCGCTCACACTAATGGAAATCCTATACAAGAATTCCGACATTGGCAAGTACCATACCTCTGCTTCTTCTTGTTCTTCTTCCATGTTTATTTTCATCACCTTCTTGTACTCACTGAAATTGATGAGTTGCGTTGTCTCTGTAGGCAACGGCCAATCTACGACCGCAACCTGTTGTTGTTTGACCTGCGTTAGAGTAAGTAAGTTCCACCTAGGCATGTCATCAACGTGCACCTATAATAAAGCATCAAATTAAACTGTTAACATTAATTTTTGAAGGTGGTGGTAAATACAAGAGATCTACTTACATCAACGTTTGTTTGTTCCTCCTCGATGGATTCCAATGTACGTCTCTTCTCGTTTGAATTTTCCACAGCCTTGTCACATTCTTTGTAAAATGATTGAGTGAAGTCTGCAAAACTATCATCGGCCAACGGTGTAACAGATCTAACAATCAAATCGTTAGAAGCTTCTTTATCTTGTAGGGGTGTTGCATAAGAAGATGGCTCGACCTGTTTTAGTTTTTCATCGCGCGTAATAACTTCAACATTTGCTGCGGATTGCTGTTATTCGTTGATAATTGGAATAACCTTTACGGGAGATACAGCTTGTGATAGTTGTTCACACTTTGCTGCTTGTTCAACCTCATGGTACACCAATGTATGTACAGTAGACTGGCGCGTGTCTTCAGACGCTGCTATTTGCACTCCCTAATAACAGAACATAAAAATATCATCAACATACATTGCGAGTTTAGTGTAAGTCTGATTGCTAGATACGGCTTAGCATATTAACACTGTTGCGATTTATGCCTATTAGACATTGCTAGATACGGCTTAGCATATTAACACTGTTGTGATTGCAATTTGTTTGATACAAGCACATTATTTTTTTATTTTGTGTTTGCTAGACTTCATACATTTGTGATTGCGATTTGTTCTACATGCATCTACCAATTAACATTGAATCATGATGCAAATCATGTCTTCAAAATTTCTAATACTGTCAAAAGAACATTTTCATAAAACAACAGCCCATCTTAAATATTATCCGACCTAGAGTTTGAATATTTCAAAACCTACCAAAACATATTACTAAATATTTATGAATCTTAACGATTTTAAGATCCACTTACATCTTCAGCCACATTCTCCACCACCTTCTCAGAGCCAAGTTCTGGCACCAGGACTTCTGTTGCTGCGTTCTCCACCCCAGTAGGTGCTTCTTCAATCTCTTTGGTTGAATCTGCATTAGCCACAACTTCCTGCTTGTCAGCTTCTTCTTTGTCCAGACCTGTCTCTACATTTCGTCATTCCTCTACGGCTTCTTCGGTGTTCTCCAACTGTTGTTTTGTAGTTTTGGTTCCTTTGTTGCACCCTTTGTCCAACTGCTCATTTCTGTCCATCATTAGATCCTGTCCATCAACCTCGTTGTTTCCAACTCTGTGTCCCTGTTCAGCTAAGAAAATTTCATTTTGCCCACCGGCAGCATGAGTTAGGGGTGATAAGTCTACTGCCACATCCCCTTTCTCATTACCAGCGTCACAACCAAGTATTGTAGTCCATTTCTGCTTCCCAGCGACATCAACAACAATAGCTTCCGGTGTAGTAGTTTCTGGCATTGGTTTAACATGTGTTTCAGAGTGAACACACCCTCCATCTCCTTCTAAGTTCTCCTCTTCACATACTTCATTTTCTTTTGTCTCAATTGTCTCAAACTCCTTCTCTTCTTCCGCTGTTTCCTCCACCTCAACATTCTCTTCTTCTATTTTTTTTGGGTCTCCGAAACTTGTTGGATCCTCTTGGGCACAAATCCATGCCTCCGAGATTGGTAAACCAATGTTTCCTTAACTACCTTCTCTCTAATATTGGCAGCCACAGTTTCAGTATCATTTTCATCTTCACAGTAGAACGACATTGATAAGGTGTTCAGCAGATCCTCATCCTCAGCATCTACAGTTTCATCTTCCACCTCGAGCTTTTGTTTTAGCTCATTTAACTTTTTCCTCAGTTCTTCAACCTGTATCAAACAAGCATACAAAATGGTATACATTGTTTTTAACTCCTAGATAAATCATCTGTACCATTATCAAACTGCATTGTTTTAAATCGGCTTCTTGTTGTCACGAAGCACCGACTGTGACAGCCTTCCAAAACTTGGAATACTGGACGTACGGTGGTTTTTCTTTTTCAACCTCTCACCTTTTTTTGTACCAAATCTCGAATTCTTCTTCCCAATGAATTCACACAATGTAACATCGTAATTCTCTACTTCTTCTGGTGTTGTTGTGTTATCTTCAACCTCAGTGTTCGAACTCTTTTTACTGCTTGT
Organism: Limnanthes douglasii subsp. nivea; assembly: GCA_036936605.1. Classification (NCBI taxonomy): domain Eukaryota; kingdom Viridiplantae; phylum Streptophyta; class Magnoliopsida; order Brassicales; family Limnanthaceae; genus Limnanthes; species Limnanthes douglasii. The sequence goes on from JAUPFV010000001.1 coordinate 35,869,322, forward strand.
TCCAGCCTCGTCATTTACCTGTTTCTTCTTCCTTCTTATACTTCTGTTTGTAACAGACTTCTTTCTTTTCCGACTCCTTCCTTCACTTGTTTCCGCAGCACCTTCATAGTTCCTCCCCAATTCAATTTCTCCAAAAGCATCACATTCATCCTCTGTCAACGATAGCTCATCGTCCATAACCTAAGAAATGATTTTTTACAGTATAATATACATTCAACATCACAATATAATTTTCATGGATGTGTTTTACAAACAATTACCTATTGCCAATTAATGTTGAAGTGGATGCGATTTGTTTGATGTTATTATTGCTAGATATGTTAGATTATTGGTCATTTGTATATAGATGGTTGCGATTTAGGTACTGGGTTAAAGTGGATGCGATTTGTTTGATATTATAATTTATACATTGCTAGATACGTTAAATACCTGGTCGTCTCTGAGTTCACTAACCATCTAGATCATTTCAAATGTTGACTCTTTTCCCCACCAATCCCCACCACTTATAAAACCTAGGGATTATGTTTGGCCTTGGTATTTCAACGTTTATCAAACTATGCTCCATCAGAAATGGCTGCAGACAATATAACTCAACATTACAAACACGATTTTGAAAAGAATGTGCTGATCATAAACAATTTTACTTACAAATAGAAGAGCAGCACATCCGAACACTCTACCAGGTTTCCCGGCCTTAATACATTTGTCCAGTGATTTATGCATCTTCTCAACGATTGCTCTAGACTAGTCATAGTCGTTTATTTTTTCTAGATTCTCCACGTAGAATACTTATGTCCACCCGAAGATATTCGCCTGACACTGAAAAGAATAGTGTCGAGCATATGAAAAGTATCAACAAACGAGCAACATCCTTCGCTTCGTCCTCCCCTCCTTTCCTTATTGCTTTCTCGATCGATTCCTACAAAATAAATAACATCATACTTAGAAGCTGCAAGAACAATTCAAGACAGTTACGCCTACTACGACATTGCTAGATATAAAGGAGGACTAGATACATGCAGATACATACAGATTTTGGTATCATACTAATATGCCTGCAGCATCAACTCAAAACAGATACAATTTTATAGATTTGATTCACATTTATCAATGCATTAGACACTGATTTTTCATTGGTTGGACCACTCCTCCTTGTCTGTGGACTCAAAAAATATTTCTGCATTAAAATGGAATCGAGCTCAGCTCTATCAGCAAACCGACCGATAAATGCTCATGTTTTATTCATTGGCATCTCCTCGTTCCCGTGTTTCAGCCAAATATGGCCTTCACATCCTTCGTAGTTAGCCTTACATGCTTACGCCCTATCTTGAAAGCCTTCATTCTCACATCGTAAAAACTACAAATATCCTCGATCAGGTTGTGGAACTTTTTCAGCTTCAGATTCTCGTTTCTTACATCAAATGATGTTTTCGGAAACATATAGAACGATGTGCCTCTTGCAGCATCTATGTGTTCTGATATAATTATATCCCGTCTTAGAAGGTTGATTATGCTCACTAAGCCTGACCTGTAGAATACTCATGTCTTAGTCATGTTTGCCTGCAAACATTCCCATTTGAAAACTACTTAATTATAATCTGAACGATCTCGTAGTAACATCTATTTCAACCATCAAGAAATTAAACTGTCCAAACTAAGTAGCGAACATATACATTAACAATCGAAGATAGCACTGGTACAAATAACTAGACAACAACATGAGTCTCGCTTTATTGCTACATTGCTAGACATGAACAAGTTCAACTACTATATTGATAGACGTGTAGTGTGTTACACTAAACTAGTCGCAGACATTGCTAGATACGGCCACAAATATTCTCCACATTGCTAGATACGTACAATATCTCTTCATATGAACAAAAAACTACCTCAAATATATACATTGCTAGACATTTGTACCTGCATCAGGCGATATTATGATTCTAGAGTACAAAAACAACTACCCAGTACCATCGGCATTCTCCGACAGCACTATCGACATTATCACAACCACGTCGATACTAACCAGTCATGTCTAACTACTAACGATGAGACGTAATGTCAGGACCACAACTAAATTTCAACACCAGCAAGTAACACTAACGCACAATTGTAAACGAAACACAAAAATGTTGCCGGAGAACATAGAACTGTCTATTACATTACTCAAATATAGTCACTACTCCGGCGACGTTAATAAAGTCTGCTTTTAAACACACAGACACACATTCAAACGTCTGGCGAAAACAAAATACTACTTCGAACGTACCTTATCGACAGTAAAGACGCCGGTGGCTGGTCGACGGCTGCCTTGTCTAGTTCCTGATCCGTATCGGGCTAAATGTTACTGTCGTCAGAACGGTTATGGTCGACGGAATGGTTAAAGCACGTTGGGTTCAAGTTCGTGTTTTGGGTTCACTCTCGTTTTTCGTGTTTCTCTCTCCTCAAAATTAGAAATGTGAAAGTGGAGGGAATTAGAACCCAAAAGTCAGGATTCAAAGGTGAAAAAAGTGGGTTTCAACCAAAAAATCCCCTTTTATACCCTAGAGGGTATTTTTGTCCAAAATATGGCTCTAGGTATTTTATGAAACTAGTCTAAAAGTGGGTACCATTTTGGTATTTCAAAGTTTATTAGGTATTTATGGGTACTATCCTCGTTGTAAAATATGATAAATTATTTAAATTTATTAAATATATAAAATTAGATATAATATAATTTTACCACATCGATCTATTTCGAGTCAAATAATGTGATTTACATAGGGTAATATAAATTCAATATGAATTTGAAGGTTTTAATAATAATTCGTCTCTAGACTACTGATTTTAGTGACATATAGTTCTTGAATTTTTAAAAATGAGAGGGTAGTTTTTAGACTATATAGTTTGGATAAAGTTAGTCTCTGCGTCTATTGATTAATGTAAAACTGCCACGTGAAATCATACTCAACATAAACTTGTATCATCAATGGTCCCTCGATTTTAGGTCAAAGTTCAAATGTAGTCAATGTCATAGTCAATGGACTATTGGTGGTATTGGTAGCTGCTTATTTACCTTTGCCAACGCACCTAATACATTTACATTTGGACTTACTTGTTCTAGTAAACCTTAGCCTTCAGATTTTGGAGTTCTTTGCAAGACCCTCTCTGAGTAGCCCCAGTCTTTAGTAAAGGATAAGCTAAGGACTACCTTGTGGTTGGGTACTATTGTTTTTCTGTTTCGGGTCCTTTTGTTAGGTCTTGTTTCACTTTGGTGAGTGATGAGGTAAGAAATATAGTTTCTCCGTTGTTTTACTTTGTGTTGGATTGAGTAATTTATTTTTTCAAGTTTGATTTTTCTATTGAAATTTCTTAAGTAGCCTTCTAGTATATGGTGAATACGGATGAGAAATGCTAATTTATTTATAAAATAGTATATCATTATTGGTTTGGTCAGCTCGAGCGAAGTAGAGATAAGTATTTCTTTGTATAGTATATTTTATAATATTATATTTTATTTCCAAGTGAAAAAATTATCGAAGTTGCAGGGTATTCTTTAGTCTCATTGAATAATCATGTAAACTGTTCACATAGGTTGTTGTGTGTAAGAAACTTTTTATTTTAAACATTCATGTAAGGTTCTTTCACCTTTTATAATCCTAGCTCTCCATTTTGCTTTAAATTTATTTTAACAACTAGATTTAAATATTATATTTTTATTATTATGAATATGTCATTTTTCCTTTCCTTAAAGTCTTTTTTATCTTTCACAAATTTTCTTCTTCTTCTTCGTTTCTTCCATTCCTTTTAACTTGTACCATTTTGTAATTGTAGTTTATTTTCTTCTTCTGCAAAATGAGAATAGAGAGAAAATAGAGGACCTTCTAATAACCAAAACGATCTGATTAGTACTTTTGATGGTGTTGGTTCTTCTGGTGGAGAGGAGGTTTCTAAAACCTCTCACTATGTTTGTCATCACGCTCTACGAAATAATATTGTGAAGGTTAATAGATATATTATTTTGTTGTTTATTTTTTTGTCAAAATGCTTATTATGTTCTTGTTGGGAAGAGTATTTGATTTTGAAGGGGTGGTCCTCTCGGTGCCTCTTCATCTTTGTAGGATACACCGATCACAATTCATCAGTTTCTCAAAGAGAGTCTATTTTTTGCCACATTTATCGATATCTTCCAGCAAACGAATGTAATAATTTTTTTTATTTGGAAAGTTCCTAAAGGTCTTAATATTAGGTTTCCGATGAATGAAGAGAATCCACTTTATGCCTGAGGTGATGAAGTGATTTTCTTCAATTTCACCTTTGATTGTGTGCTTAAATTTCCTCTAGTGAGAGAGCTTATTGATTTCTTCAGAAGACTAGATTTTCCAGACTCAACTTGCTCTAAATTGTTAGAGCTTGCTCATATATATTATCATCTTCTTGAAGAAGGTTGGTCAACGTTTCGCAACCAATGATTTTCTTATTGCTCAAAAAGTAGGTGGTCGCAAGAATATTGTGTACTTTCATTTTACGTTGAAATGTTTTCCCAAAACTATTATTGATCTTTCCAATTCCAAAACATCTAATGTTGTAATTGTTGCTCCTACTGAGTCAACCATCACCTTAGTTCTTTTAGATGGAGGGATAATTTGAGAAGAAAATATGATTATAACCAGCGGTTGCTCAGTATGAAGTGTTGTGTTTCATGTTCATCCCATCTTTCATGACATTTTTTCAAAGTCTGATATGGTCACTTTACATTCTCCCACTATCGTTGTTAATATTAGTTCTTCTAATGATATTCAAGATCCACTCCTCATACCTCTTTATGTTATTAGTTATCTATATATGTTTGAATGTGATTTATATTTGGTAAGTATATAGTTTGAGTAGCATATTATTTTTAGTGTAACTTTAGGGAAAAAATAAGATAGTACAAAGATGTGATTTGCCATAACCAAGCCAACAGATCCCTAACCCCTACAAATAATAAGGTTGGGGCTGAATGGTGCAACTACTACAAAGGTAACCATTGTGATACAGTCTCTAGCTATGTCTATCGTCTGAGGAATAGAAATAATCATTGCTTGCAGAGAGGAGAAGCACATTGTGTATAGCTAAAAATTTTGTAGACACTAGTGAAACAAGTAGATAATAAGGATATTATTTGGTTTATTTTGGATATATTTGTAAACTATTACCGTTTATGGCCGTTGATTTTTGAAAGAAGATAAAGTATATCTCATTAAAGTTTTTTTTCCTCTGGTCTATACTTTTTTAGTTATCTTTTTTTTTTATTAAGCCTTGTTTCCACTAATATCATATATGTTCAGAAAACTCATTTTTTTTTGTTCATGACGTAGTTGATTGTCCTTCATCTTTCACTAAACAGTCCACTTCTTATGCTCTTCTTATATTCTAAGTTGTGTGTTCTCCTTACCATACCAATGTTTTCTAGAACTTGTCACCACATACAGTAACATACTGTTAACCCATTTATTACCCTCAATTGAGACTCTCAATACAAATATGTTTAAGCCACTCTCGACAACTCTAGATTCATGGCTTTCGTCTTCTATTTTGATTATGCCTCCGATTTCGGATCCTACCTTGGATATTTTTATTTTTTAACACAAAAATATTCGTTTTACTCATCATCCTCATGTAATTTATCATTTTATTATATATAATTTATTTGCATAACATTGTTGTTATCTCTTGTTTCTCTATTTAAAAATTCAGCGTTGCTCTTTTTTAATCTGGAATGACGTCAAACTACAGTTGATGAAATATTATTTTTACATACAAGCGTCACATAAGATTTCTTGTCACTTCCTCTCAATAAATCAAGGTTTGACTGTCATTCATTGGATTTATATTTTCAAATTTTGGCCAAATTGTAACATTATCATCTAAAAATTTGTCTAGTTGTGAAAGAGTACATCTATATATATATATATATATGATCGTGCTAATAAGGATACACTTTCCTCGGTGATTAAAACAATTTTTAATTGTCCATTTTTTATGGTCGCTATACATTACTAACTTATGCATTAGTTTGATATCGAAAATATTTTTTTAGTGAATAACAAAAAAATATGTGTATAAGACAACCTACTGGAATATGTTAATCAATGAGTCTAATGTAATGTGTCGTATATGTCACTCTCGTTATAAATTATATAAATTTAATCAAGTTATGTCGTTCAAATGTTGATATAATTTACGGTGAGATTGATTATTTTATTTATTTACTAAAGATGATGTGAATGCTTGTGTTTTATACGATTTTGTGAAATAAACATAAAGAAAAAAAGATGATGTGATTTTGTGAAAAAAAAACAGCCTGCAAACTATAAGAGAACTTATACGAAACCTACCCGCCTAATATGGACCAAAATCGATCTGAATGATTCGATAGCGCGGACTAAGTTTTAAATCTAGTGGGAGACAATAAGTAATTTATTTACGGAGATTATGCTCTTATAATATGTTAAATGTCCAGCATCCCTCCTAGACATCCATATGAATCGATATGGATGGAGTTCAATATTACAATTGATTTGGTATTTATAAATTTATTATTTATTTAATAGTTTAATAGTTTATACAAATTATATTATAAAAATTTAAAAAAAAATTAAAAAAATATTTAAATCATTTTTTTATTAATTAATCAAATTCAATCATCCGAATTCATCGAGTTTTATTCTGATATATTTTATCATGGATTTAACATAATAATAACTTTAACTTTTCATATCGGGATCAGCAATAAAATCGTACCAACTAGGAAATCTTAGTCTAAAAGCATTTTCGGCATAAGCGGCTTATAATTATAAAGAATTATGAAATAATACAAAAACCGTGTTGCTCATGACGAATAAAAATAAAAGTCAAATGAGTAAATAAACATAAAATAAATGTTATTTTCATGATATCGAAATGCACGTAAGAATTTTGAGAAACACGTGAATATGCAGCTTCGAAAATCAGTAATTGTAGTTGAATTTAGTAGGATGGTAAGATTACCGTGACAATATACCACGTGTCTATATACACACGGGAATTATTGATTTCAGTTTATATATATATATCTCCTATCTTGACTGATAAAAATTGCGTGAATTAAATTAAATCACGGAAAAAGTTCTACTAGAATAGTAAAATTCAGTGTCGTCAACTTCTGACACATTTATTTATGACAAAAAACGTGAATTTCAGATGAAATCGTAAGTTTCGGTCATGCATGCAAACTTATGTTTCATAAAACCTAGAAACGTGTCATTTATAAACTCAACCACTTCTCCAACATTTTTCAGGTTTCCTATACCCTAAATAAACAAAAACGGTCTTTTACAAAACTCAAAAGCCATCTAAATATGAAAATAAAAAATTGTTGGGTCAAAATAAAAATAAAACATATTAAAAATGTATAAAACATATTAACCTTAAAACCAAGTTACAAATCTAATTTATATATATATATATATGGTTGTATGACATATACTAAATAGTAGTATTGTTTAAAGTCTTTTTTTCTTTTGATATGTTTAAAGTCGTAGATGTCACGTGGAAGCATTTATTAGGGTTTGTCATTACACGAATAAATGAAGTATAAATACACATAGTAAGAAGAAGTATCACCTATAGCTTATGAAACGTACTCTTTATGTTATATTGTTTTTTACCCTAAATTTCACCAAATTTGATTCCATAAGCTCTCATGAAGAGACCACGAGTCGAAACATCTGATGCCGACGACAACAACATAATGATGATGCTAAACAGCCCTCCACTAGAGTTTCGGGTTTTAAATTATGGAGAAGATGAAGAACCTTGTGCTAGGTTGTTCGAAGGAGCTAGGGTTTCCGGAGAGCAAGAAACAGGAGCCCAAAACCCTAGAGGCGAAAGGAGAAACAAACGGAAAAGAACAAGAACTATGAAATCAAGCGAAGAAGTAGAAAACCAAAGAATTATTCACATTGAAATCGAAAGAAATCGAAGAAAGCAAATGAATGAACAACTTTACATTCTTAGGGCTCTTATGCCCTCTTCATATGCACAAAGGGTATATATATTCATCATTTAATTACCCAGAAAAAAGATAGATTTTTTTGTATTACTTATAAGATTATAAAACAAATTTACGTACAAAAAAATCGCGCCCAAATGTTATATAATAGTTAAGAAATGTATCTTTTTATATAGACCGCGGTCCTAATTAGCTGACATAGTGATAGTATGAATATACAGGGAGATCAAGCGTCGATCGTAGGTGGAACAATAGAATTCATCAAAGAATTAGAGCAACTTCTTCAATGCCTAGAATCGCAAAAACGAAGAAGACTTCTCGGAGATACATCAATGCCGAGAACTCAACAACAACAACAACGGCCTAACCTACAGCCATTATATCGCCAATTGATGTTCAATCTTCGGGAAGAAATTGTGGAAAAGAAGTCTTGCTTGGCTGATGTTGAGGTTAAGCTATTAGGGTTTGATGCTTTGATAAAGATCTTATCAAGAAACCGGCCTCGACAACTCTTTAAGATCATGGTTTCTTTAGAGGATTTACATCTCACTATTCTTCACACAAACGTGACTACCGTCGATCAGTCTGTGCTATATAGCTTCAACGTCAAGGTTTTTTATTTATACATTTATTTAACGTACACCATTTTGTTTATATATACCGATTTAGTAACGGCTGATATTATTATTTATATACATGCAGATTATAAGTGGAATTAGACTCACAGCTGAAGATATCGCGAATTCAGTTCAACGGATTCTCGGTTTCCTTCAAATATAAGAGTACGATGTCAAAGGCTTGCACCGATAACGCTTCCTATAAATAATAATTCTTCATGTTTAAGAAACTAAATTTAGAAATATTCTGCTTTTAAAAAATACTGATAAGAGAGGAAACTAAGGAATATATATACACGTATAGTAAGATAGAAAAATAAAACACATGCATTTGTACGATCATAATATTTGTCTAATTTAACCATATTTATCATGATTTGCCCATGCAGGTTGAACCGTTGAAGTTTGCATGCTGCTCGTAGTTGATCTAGGACTAATTCCGTATTTGTAGTTTTGTTTTATAAATAATCTATTAATGTCTATATAAAGAATATATGTTCCAGCTAAACTAGTCGTTTACTCTTCGTTTCTGGTTTGTAATTATAAAAATTCGATTTGAACATGTTTGGAAATATATTAAACAGTTTTTATTAAAAAAACGCTAATTTAATAAACCCGCATGATATCACAGTTTACATTGTGGTATTGTTTAATAATCAACCCTCTAGATATTATAACTAAATTTTAAAAGCTGAAACTAAATTAGTTGGAAATTATCATTTTTGAATTCTACTGCAAAAACAATTATATTTAAATTTGATTATGATTATAGTTATTTGACTGAATGAATATTATATTTTGTTTTGTATAAAACATTCAGGGAAAAAAATACGAACAAATTTGTGCGTCCATCATTTTCTTATTATACTATATAAATAGAATTTAAATTTTTGATCGGACATAAATTTTATGTAACTGGATAAATTGATTTAGTAAATGAATTATAAATTAAAATATTTTATTGTAAGTATTTTAGGGTTTTTATGCGGGTTGTTGTAGTAAGTCTAATTAATATTATCAATTAGGACTCGGAGATCCATCGATACCTGAATAAATAAATTGAATTTACATAACCATACAATCAGGTATGATATTTACTACTATCTCTGATAGTTAGGTCAAAATAGAACACTATCCTCCCACTCATCTAAAATCCTTTAGAAATTGTGTCTTTTTTTGAGTTGATTTCTGATTCTCGTCTTCTTCAATTGACTTTCTCTCAAATCATACGTTTTTTTCTCTATTTTTTTCTCTTTTGTTTGTCGATACCATTTCTCTCATTTTCTTTCTCTCTTAAACACAGTTTATCCTCGTTTTCGCTCTTGTTTTTATTGTGAACATGACTTTTTCAAATCAGTTTTAACTAATTTTTTTAGGTAAGTTTTTACTTATTTATGTATATTTTATTTTGTGATGTAGATTTTATTTATGATTAAAGTTTTGTTTTGTATTTGTGTGATTTAGGATTTTGTTATATGACTATGTGATTTATGTTTTAGGTTTACACTCCCTAACAATTAACAAAGATATGAATTTAATATGTTTATGTACTTGAAGTTGTGTTTCCTAGTTATTTAGGGTTAGGTAAAAGGATCGTTATAAGTACATGTCACTTAATTTTAGATTAAGTGCTTATGCCTAGCAATTAAAGATATTTTCTCCTAAAATTGACTATTTGAATGCTACGAATTTCTCCATTTATGAGTTATGTTAGTTCTCTTCATATTTTGTGAGGAGTAGGATCTCCATCTTGGTTTGTTTTGATCTATCAGATTATGATGATTTGAAGTTCTCCGTCATGAGAAAAATGGGGGCTGTTAATTACACCAAAGTATATGGTTACTGTCATTTTACTATTTTTCTAAAACCTTTTTTAACAAAAAAAAATTATGATTTGTTTGTCGATTGGGTTTGAATTGCTAAGACTTTCCAGTCTTATGTGATTAGTTATATCTACTATGAATCTCACTTGTGATTGTTATCTACTTGATACTTTCTCCCATATAGTTCTTTAATTCATGGCTTTAAAAATAATAAAATTGAATACATTTATAAGTATGGCATTAGTAAAAATAAAAAGAAGCTCATTTATGACCAATTCTCTAATTTGTATAAAATTCTATTTTTTACGTACACCTAATATGGAAGTTTATATCTAAACATCATGTGTACTTTGTTTGTTAGTGTGAAAGGGGATGGTTATTGAAACATACAATTTCTCATCTATGATACTTTTAGATTTCATAAAGTATTGATAATTACCTAGAACTAATAGAGGTATATATATCTTCGAGTACCGATGAATTTCATATTTATAGGATTGAAAGGAAAAAAATCAAGGTATACATTTTATAATTCATATTCCTTACTGGGTCGGTGTTATCGATATATTCTTAAATGACTTTTACTTTTATTTAACATAGAGTTCAAGCTCAACCTGAAGAACTTGAGCAGTAGTTCACAAAAATTGATCCATATATGAGCATACATGGGTTTCTCAACTTGGATGACTTCTATCCTTATTTTACAAAATTAGCATAGATAAAGAGAAAAAAAACATCATCTTCTCATCATCAATCACATAAATTAAAAGTATTTGGTATTTTACCTTTTTCCTATTTTTTCCATCAAATGTGTAAAATTATATGTTTTTTTATTTTTCAACTAAAAAGTTGAATATTCTTTATTTGTCTCAGTTTTTTTGTTCATGCTATACAACCGATCCAACCGAAACCTTTTTGTGATGATAAATCTAAGCCTATATCTGAGAAGCATTATTCTCGACTTGGTTGTGAGCCAGTTAGTCTCACAACAGCATCCCATAGACCCTTTGAACTTTCCTCTTCCATCAGATGAGAGGCAACTTCTGGGGTCATAGTGTTAAACAGCCAACCCATAAGAAGTTGGTCTTAGTTTATCTAGATTTTGTATGCTGGATTTCTGGTTCCATTTCCATCTATTTCAGTAATGTTTATTGGTGGACATGGTTCCTCACCAGTGATAAAGTCTCCTAAGTCATTTCCTCTTATCATTGGTAAGACCATAGTCTTCCACAACATAAAGTTGTATCTATCTAACCTGATAGAAGTAAATGATACCATCTTGTTCATTTTTAGGTGGTTGCCTCCATTATTGAGGATATCACCGAAGTAGGGAGCTGTGACAACGATTTCAGTAGAGGATGGTGAGTCACTGTTTGCCATACTTCAGGAAATGAAAGTCTGATTTGATACCAAGTGAGATCTTGAGTGATTTAGAGAGTATATTTTCAGCGAGTACAAAAACCTAATTTCTGATTTTCTCACACTTTACATTCTCTTCTTGCAGATATATATATACAAGGTTATGGTGAAAGCATCCAATGCAGGTTGTTACATAGGGAAGCACTCCTTAGAGAATATTCTTCTGTTAGTAATGGTTGTACTCTTGTTTGTTGTAACAGAGAGAGAGAGAGCTGAGAGCTGAGAGGAGAGTTAGACTAGGGCTGTAATCTTTACTTGGCCTTTACTAGCCCTTTTATTCAATTTAGGTTTTGTTATATCTTCGTGGATTGCTTGGTTTGTCGGACACGTTTTTGGGCTCGGGTCTTCATTTGTTGGCCCATGGTATAAGTTACTTAGGGACTAAACCCTAAGTACTTCACCCTTGTTTGAAACACTCGGACCCTTTTCTTCTCGAACCTTCACAGTGGAATCACACAGCTCCACTGGTCCTTCTCTACCTCCACTCTTTTGTAAAGCCTTCTCTTCTCCTTTTACCTTGTTTTTTATTCTCATAAAGTAGTTTATCATCTAATTGATAGTAGTAAATTTCAAAACTATGGTTTTAAATTTGTTCTTGTAATCTATTTTCTTGTGGATATACGATCTATTATAGTTTGTTTTTTCATTATTTTAACTGTAGTATGTATGTATATGTATTGCAGATTGTTACATTATCCGTTTGCTACATAGGTATCGTATGTTTGGACAATCTATTCAAATTATATAATAAGATAGTTTAGTACACATATCTTTTAGATAATTGAAGATCTCTACATAAATCGAAGACAATATAAAAATTTATGTTAAAACAGTTTAACGCATATGTCACCATACCCATTTTTGATTTACAAGTTTAACTTATATATAGGTTTTGATATTTTCTTTATTTAGTTGAATGGGTTAGGTTCCATTTGATTTAAACGGATTGATTTAAAATTATATTAAAATAGATTGGCTTATTTATTTAGTTAAGAATTGGATTGGATCCAATTTATCTGATTAAAAAACTTTTAAGCTCTAATAATAATAATAAAAAGGTTGAAAGTTTGTATTGGTGTGGATAATAATCACCTGAGGGTAGGCTGGTAATTTCAGTTGGTGTTTTATGGTGGTGTGTGGGTGTTTTAAGTGTTTAGAGAGTAGAGAGATAATTCAGCAGCTTAGTAGTAGTTAATTTTTTATCCTCTATAGTTCATGCAGGTGGTTGGGTATTTATACCCTGATGTTTGGGCCCTTATGGGCTTTTCGGGTCATGTTTAATGGACTCGGGTCATGTTCAAAGACCCATGAGCTCTAAGCAGGAGAGCAAGTAGCTTAGTCAAGAAGTGTTTAGGTTTTTAGTACTTTTGTCATAGTTCGAACAGTCCTATGGTCATAGTGTTCAAAGTGATCTGTCCGGTCCATGTGATCTGTCCGATCTGTCCGGTCCGGAGGCCTTGGACCGATCTGTCCGTGTCCGGGGAGCATGCTGAATTCGGACTCATCAGGAGCCCCTTTTTTAGGTGTTTGAGCAAGTATTCTGGTCAGAGACCTGAAAAACAGTCTGACATTAGAAGTAGTTTTCAATCCGGACAGGTCTATGGGTTCACCCGGATAGATAAAGCTTCACGAATTCAAAACGGTTTTTGTCAGAGTTCGTGGGACACGTGTCACACTATGACTGGTTGCTTTAGCCATTTTTTCACCTTGAATTTCGAACCCACCTTCTTCGAAAAGCAACCTCTTTAATTACACATGGTGACATCAGCGTCGTCTTTTAATCATTGCCCAACTTTTCGAATTCTCCTAGGAATCAACTGCTTTTTCAGATTTACTATAAATTCAGACTCACTTTCCACTGTTTTACTATCTCTTTCATATTTACTCTGCATATTTACTTAGAGCTTTCTCTCTCTAAAGCAAAGATTTTCTTGGTAGTTTATGTTTACAGCAAGGACTGCATTGATCAAAGGCGGGTGGCTCAACCTTTTTGAGTTGGAGAAGGCACAAAAAGTCGAGAAAGAAAGACGAATCGCAGCAGGGTTACCTACCTCGCCTGTCGACAGACCAATCTCCTCTGCTATAGAGTCAGATCGAGGCTCGTCCTCTTCCAAAGGTACCAAGGCCAAAAAACTATTTCAATCCACTCTCTCCCCCATAGTCTCTGGTTCCTCAGTTCAGGAGTCAGTGCCTACTGTCGAGCCAGGAGTTACAGTCACAAGTTTTAGGAAACCTTCTCCTTTTCTCGCAATGGGATCAGACACAGAGCACTCTCCGGAGAAACTAGTAGTTAAGAGGACAAGCCGGCTGGTTAAGGGGCAAGCCTCCAAGAACACTCCCTCAAAATCGGGGGCAAAAAATAGCAGTTCTGGGTCTGGAGTGCCTATCAGAGCTCCCCGGGAAAGACTACCCGGTCCGGAGGCTAGCAGCCCAGCAGTCCAAAGAGAGACTTCTGCCTCAGAGCCCCAGCCTGAGACTAGAAGTCAAGAAAACACAGAAAACCCGCAGTCCGGAAGCCATGCTGAGCCAAGTTTGAATTCTCCCCGGGCCACTGATATTCCTCCTACGATCATGGAGGAAAGAATGGAGGACTCTGTTGAAGAAGTCCCTTTTGAATCTGAGCCATCCGGCCAGACTAGTAACACTGCTGCCAAAAAAGATAAGGGCAAAGAAAAACTATGCTTGAGGCATCCGGAGCTGCCGGAGTGTATCGAAGGGAAGGTAGGGCCTTGTTTTCACAGGGTCGAACTTAAATATCTATTGGCCTTACAGAAGACCAAGTATGCTTTCATCCACACGGCTGAACTAGGTCGAATGCGCACAAAATGGGGGATCCCAGAAAATGTGAAGATAAGGATTCCCATAGATCCTGAAACTCCTATGGATTGCAAGCTGAATGAAATAGTCATCTTCACGGAGCTATTTAATTGGGGACTCAGATTCCCATTGGACCCAGAGATTGTCAGATATTTTCATCTGGTCAAACTCTGTCCGAGCCAGCTGAGCCCCAACGGCTGGTATACTCTGATGTCATGCATCATGGCATCAAGACTGTCTGGGATCCCTCTTCCTATGGAAGAGTTTGCAGCAGTGGCCAATCTTTGCAAACATCACCAATTCCCCTTCTACCACTTCAATATGGGGAACGATCTCAAAGCTGTTGATGATCTATTGGAGTCTGAGAGCAAATGGAGGAGCCAGTTTTTGTTTGTCAGTGGCGCTTGGGAAAACGGATAGAAGATCAAGTCCGGAGTGAACCCAAGCCTCCTCAGAAGCAGGTGGAGGAGTGACCGTAAGTTTCTCGCTTTTTAAATCTTTGTCTACTTCTTCCTTCTCATAGTTGATTTAAATTAATTGGTCTTTCTTTTGTCTTAACAGAACTACCTAAGGAGTTCGGTGATTACTTGAAGGCCGGACAGGTCACTTGTGGCAAAATCAATGCCTGGGCCGCAGAGAACTGGGGGAACCGATTCCACAATGCCTTCACTAGTGGAAATCTGGCAAGGTCTCACCTGTGGAACACCACAGGTTGGAGAGACCTGACTTGGGAGGAGCTCACCACCCAACCTTCTCCGGACACAGTGCTTAAGAGGTCCCCATGAAGCAGATGGGGCACTCTTCCTGCCAGGCCGGGCCAAAGCCCCAAGCAAAATGAAGGGCAAGAAGAAAGGCAAAAAGGTGGCCGATGCTGAGAAGGATGCTCCAACAGTGGTGAGCAATGCTAATCCTGCCGATGCTGAGAAGGATGCTCCAACAGACCCGGAGGGGCAGGCTCAGAGCCAAATCGATGCTGCTCTTTTGCATGTAGTGGAGCAAGAGTCCGAAAGGCAGGAAGCAGACCTCCCAAGACCTTCAAGGGCTTCCAAGAGGAATCGCAATCAGGAGAGTGAAGGGGCAGACCAGGCAGCCAAGAAGAAAAAATCTGCTAAGGGAGATGAGCTTGCTCTCCGGGATCCGGAGCCTTCTTTCCAGGCTAACCTAACACATGCTGAAGAGATCCCAAGGGACTTTCATACTGATGAAGTTGAGGGAGGAGAGCTCAACATTGATGAAGTAGACATCACCGGTCTTGGTGAACTTGGCGAATACTTCCTCAACCTCCCAGAGACGACTTCGCAGGGCCTTACATTCCTCCGAGCAGCTCTAACACCGTCAATTTCAATGGTAAGACTTTCATTGTCTCTAGTGAAAAGGACACCATAGCCCACTCATTGCTGAGCAATGTGCAGCCGGTACTTACACTGGAGAGACAAGTGCGGGGTCAAGCAGACATCATCAAAGACCTTAAGTCTGAGAAGGAAAAGCTGTCCGAAGACCTTCGCACTGCTACTACCAATGCTGACATGTTAAAGGAAGCGAATGAGGAGTTGAAGAGGAATCAGGAGGAAAGCACCACAAAAGTTGCCACCCTAGAGGAAACCATAAAAGACCTCCGGGAGAAGCTGCCCGGTGTGGAGAAAGACCTTACTGTCTCAAAAGAAGAGACCAAGGCAAAGGACAAGATTATCACCAACCTGACTACTGACAAGATTGCTCTTGAGAATGCAGCATCCAAGGCTGCCGAGGAGAAAACCGTTTTGTTAAGGGATCAAGAGGCTACGATTAACGCCAAGATCAATGCCTATGCCAGCCAGATGATTAAAAGCGAAGAGCTATTGCTTGAGAAGGTGAGGTCTGACATGGTTCTACTCTTCCATGAAAAATTTCCGGACAGGAACCTAGGGGGCTTATGGCTTTATGTTGAGCCCGACGAACTCCCATACCACACGATGGCGGAAGGTGATAGGTATGGCTACTCTAGTGGCTCCTCGGTTGATGAAGAACACACTGGGGAGAGCCCAGACGAAGAGAAGGACGATCTCAAAGGCAAGAAGGTAGACGAAGGGAAAAGCGACTTTAAGGGAAAGAAGGCAGATGAAGGTGAGCCATCTTCAAAGGCTCAACCTTAACCTACAATCTACTTCGTTTATTTTTTATTCAAACTAAAGTCCTTGGAAGGCCAAGGCACCCTTTTTGTAATAGTGTCCGGTGCTTGACCGGACAGGTTTTTGTGTTGTATCTTGACTTTTGAAAAGTCCTTGGAAGGCCAAGGCAAGTTTAAGCTATTTAATTCAATGAATATCTCTGTTTTGCGCAACCATCATCCTCTTTCATTGTTCATTTTAATTTTGATAGCCAGAGTTTAAGTAGCCTTTAGTTGTTGCATTGTGAGAGTGTTTAAATTCTCCGGCTAGAGTTTAAATAGCCCTTAGAAATTTCAGTCCGGATAGTATGACAAGGGACAAAACTTTAAAAAATACTTAGAAAATTTTTAAGAAGGCATTGAATTTTATTTAACAGCCCGGACACCTCATTAAAACCTCTCCGTGCCACCGGGGAGGAAAGAGTATGCCCCCAAATATTTACATGGATGTTTAAACATGTAAATATTTACACAAGTGCTATTCCAGGTACATCCGGAGATGCTCAATATTCCAAGGATGGGTTAGAACTCTGCCATCTTTGTCTTCCAACCAATAAGTTCCAGACTTGATTCTTTCAACAACTATATACGGACCTTCCCAAGTTAGGGTCATCTTTCCGAAGAGCTTTTCTTTAGTGTGTAAGAAGACCTTCCTTAATACTTTGTCCCCTGGTTGGAAATCTCTTCTTTTGACTTTGGAAGCAAACCTGCTCCTCATCAAGCCTTGATAGTGTGCAACTCTAAGGTGAGCTTTAACTCATCTTTCTTCTATCAAATCAAGTTGACCTCTGATTGCCATCTCATTAGCATGTTCGGAGAAGTTATGAACACGAAAAGAAGGGAGAGTTGCTTCTATGGGAGCTACTGCATCCATCCCATAGACCAAGGCAAAAGGTGATTCTTGTGTTGCAGCCCGAGGTGTTGTCTGGTAGGCCCACAAGACCTCTTGTAAATAACTAGGCCACTTCCCAGCAGCCCCTTCCAAATTCTTCTTTAAACCGGACAGTATAGTTCTATTAGCCACTTCAACCTGCCCATTTGCTTGTGGATGGAATGATGAAGAAAAACAATGCTGTATATCCCTTGAGGCACAGAAGCTCTCCATTTCTCTATTGTCGAACTGTGGCCCATTGTCTGTTGTTATTTTATGTGGGACTCCAAATCTGCAACATATGTTGGATAGAATGAATTTTATAACAACGTTTGATGTTGTCCCTGCTAGAGGGGCTGCTTCTATCCACTTCGAGAAGTAATCAATGGCCACGATTATAGTTTTGCGCCCTCCGGACGCCACAGGGAGAGGCCCCACTAGATCCAATCCCCATCGAGCAAAAGGAATAGGCTCAGAAATTGATTCTAAAGGAATGGCTGGTACATGAATTTCATTGATGTACCTCTGGCATGGGTCACACCTTTTTACTAATTCCTTAGCATCTTTCATGATTGATGGCCAATAATAACCGGAGAGTAAAGCCCTTCTTATCAAAGCTCTAAACCCACAATGGGCTGACCCCTCACCATCGTGTAATTCAGAGAGGATCATTTGTGATTCTTCATCCCCCAAACAGCGCAGGAGAGGTTTACTGTAAGACTTCTTGTATAACACTTCTCTCAATATGATGAAACCACGAGCCTTGTGTTTCAATGTTCTGGCTTGTGACTTATCCGGAGGCACAACACCATTGGAGAGATATTGCATGAGAGGAAATCTCCAATCTTGAGGTTGTTTTGCTTGTATTTCAAAAATCTCCTCTTTTTTACACTTACAAAGTTGAATGAAGGGGCTTTCAAGCACATGAATCCATGGATATGACTCCGTATATGCTATGGTTGCCAGTGAGTCTGCTAGCTCATTTTCTGCCCGGGGAATGTGTTCATAGACAACACTTTTAAACTTAAGCGCTTCATTTTTGAGGAGGAGTAAATATTTCACGAGTTGCTCCTTCTTAGCCTCAGACTGGCCTTGAGCATGGTGGATAATCAGTTGGGAGTCGCTTAGAAGCTTGACCCTCTTAGCCCCATAAATGTAGGACAATTTTAGCCCAGCTATAGCTGCTTCGTATTCGGACTCGTTATTAGATGCCCTGAAAGCAAAACATATAGCCTGGTACATTTTGTCTCCATATGGGGAAGTTAAGCATACCCCTGCACCACATCCCATTGTGCTAGATCCACCATCTGTTCGGACGACCCATAATTTTTTATCTTTTATATCAGTAGCTTGCTCCGAATCCCTGTCGGAGTGGAATTCGACCAGAAAATCAGCCACAGCTTGGGCTTTGACTGCTGTTCGGGGAGCAAAGTCTATGTCAAAGTCCCCCAACTCTACTGACCACTTAGTCATTCTGCTCGAAATGTCTGCTTTTTGAAGGACATTCTTTAGGGGAAAGGAAGTCCGGACGATGATGGGATGAGCCTGGAAATAAGGCCGCATCTTCCTTGCAGCTATTACCAGGGCTAATGCCAATTTTTCAAGTTTTAAGTAACGCTTTTCTGCATCTATCAAGCTTTTGCTGATGTAGTACACTGGATGGGGATGGCTACCGATCTCTCTTACCAGCACAGCACTGATGGCACAACTTGAAACTGCCAAGTATACAAAGAGAGTCTCCCCATCGACTGGTTTGAACAAAGTTTTGGGGGAGGGCAAGTGTTTCTTGATCTCATTGAAAGCCTCGTCGCACTGCAGGGTCCAATCAAAGCCCTTTGCACCCTTCAAATTTTGAAAGAAATGAGCACACCTGTCCGAAGACCTTGAGATAAATCTATTTAAGGCAGCTAACCTCCCCGTTAACCGTTGTACTTCTTTAATGTTTCGAGGAGGTTCCATCTGGAAAAGAGCATTTAGCTGGTCCGGATCGGGCTGTATTCCATGCTCACTTATGATATAGCCTAGAAACTTCCCGGACTGCACTCCGAACACACACTTTTCAGGGTTTAACTTCAAATTCACTTTTACCAAGTTGGCAAAAGTTTCTTGGAGATCGGACAAGTGCAACTGCTCATGTACGCTCTTCACCATCATGTCATCAATGTACACTTCCATATTTCTTCCAATTTGATCAGCAAATGCCTTGTTGACTAACCTCTGATAAGTAGCCCCAGCATTTTTCAAACCAAATGGCATAACTTTGTAGCAATGAAGACCTCTGTCTGTGACAAATGTGGTATGCTCTTGATCCTTCGGATCCACTTGAATCTGATTGTATCCGGAGAAAGCATCCATAAAGGAAAGCAGCTTGTTCCCAGAGGTAGAGTCTACTAACTGATCAATTCGGGGGACCGGATACAAGTGTTTTGGGCAAGCTCTATTGAGGTCTGTGAAGTCAATGCACATGCGCCACTTGTCATTCTTCTTTTTCACCAAGACAGGATTGGCAGTCCACAAAGGTTATTGAGACTCTTTGATGTGCCCCATCTTTGTGAGCCTGTCAACCTCTTGCACAATGACGTCAGCCTTTTCTTTGGAAAAAGCTCTTCTTTTTTGAACCACTGGAGCTACATCTCTCCGGACGGATAGGTGGTGTGATATTACTTCTGATGGAACTCCAGTAACATCAGCATTGCACCAAGCAAAGACATGCTGATGGTTTTTCAAAAACTTTAACATCTCATTCTTCAACATAGGTGGCATTTTAGATCCTATCTTGACACTTTTCCCATCTTCCAAACAGTGCGTTTCTACCTCTTTAACTGGTATCAACACTCCGGGGGTCTCTCTGGGGTCATCAATTTCACCCTCACCCCCAGAAAGGCCCTCAAACTTCTATTGTTCATCAATGCGAACTGCCCCCAGCGTTCGAGAAGCCAAGGCAGTGGCATAACATTCTCTTGCAATCTTTTGGCTGCTCCGGACAACTCCAACCTGCCCCTGAACAACATACTTCAAGCATTGGTGGACTGTTGAAGCCACTGCAGGCATCCTAGAGAGCCAAGACCTCCCTAGAATAGCATTATAGCAAGTGGGACAATCCATCACAATAAAGAGTATTCTGACCATTTTCTTGAAAGGGCCCTTGCCCAATAACACCTCTTCTTCGAACTCCCCGATCACATCTGCTGAGCTGCCTGTGAAGCCCATGATTGACCTGTCCGAATTCTGTATTACAGCTGGATTTTTCATTTTCTTGTAAGTGGTTAGGAAAAGGATGTTGGCTGAGCTTCCAGTATCCACCAAGATTCGTCTTATGTCATTGCCCCCTATAGATGCTCCAATAACAACAGCATCCTCATGAGGGCCAACAATGTTTCTTAAATCATCTTATCAAAACACAATGAAGGGAAATAAGTTTGGTGACTGATAAGATGTCATGCCTCCTTCTAGCTGGGAGGCCAAAGTATGAACATGCCTCTTCCTCGAAGAAGTAGTAGGAGCTGTCATAGTGTCCCCTCCGAAAATTGTAAGCGACTCGAAAAACTTAATGAGCCCGGAGACCGACCTAGAACATTCCTCTATAGCACCCACTCTGTTCCGGGTTGGATCGGGATCCAAGTACTCAGATTCCACGTCAAACCTTTCAACTATAACCATGGCTCCCTCCGGAGCAGCATTACTTGGACCAACCCGGTGAGTGTTGTCAGGCCTGTTACCCCCTCTTCTTTTCACATAGGCCCCCAGCTTTCCCCTTTCAATCAAGTTCTGAACTTCTTGTTTCAATGTTATGCAATCATCAGTGGTATGACCAATATCAATGTGATATTGGCAAAAAGATTTGTTGCGATGCTCTCTGGGAGACTACAGTGTTGTCGGCCTCCGGTAATGCACCTCATCCTTTGTTTTATCAAAGATAGTGGCCACGCTTTCTTTTAACTCTGCGAACCACTCCGGTTGGACCCATGGCCCTATCTTGTTTCTGGA
Source organism: Limnanthes douglasii subsp. nivea (assembly GCA_036936605.1). Classification (NCBI taxonomy): domain Eukaryota; kingdom Viridiplantae; phylum Streptophyta; class Magnoliopsida; order Brassicales; family Limnanthaceae; genus Limnanthes; species Limnanthes douglasii. Next base: position 35,891,016 of record JAUPFV010000001.1, read on the forward strand.
TTGTTGACTTTGTTTCTGAACTTCTTGTCTCTGGTTTTCTTTGTTTCATCAACGTTTATTTGTTTGCCAACCTGATTCAGCAACCCTCCCCAGGTCATGGCCTTCTTCCTGGTTACTGAATCAACTAGATTGCCTGGATTCAAACCTTGCCTTAGGGATGCTATTGCCATCTGTTCGAAGCAATCAGCCAACCCATTTTTGGTGTTCACAAAACGACTTATATATTCTTTCAAGGATTCATTTGGTTCCTGGGCGCAATGGATTATTGTGTCTCCATTTCCCTTCAGCTCTTTACTCCCTACGAACTGCCTTCGAAAGGCCACTCAAAACGTATCGAAATCTTTAATACAACCCTGAGGCAGGTTGTTGTACCATTTCAAAGCACTCCCCGTAAAGGATTGGGAGAATTCCCTACAAAGTATTTTATCATCATCGTCAAAGTTCATCATGAAGTTTTTAAATTGCTCCAGATGGTTGTCCGGATCAGTATTGCCATCGTACTTCTCTATTTTGGTGCTGTCAAACCTCTTGGGGAGGTTTCCGGACAGAATTTTAGAAGACAATGGAGATTGCCTCCAATTCCTTCCACGACTGAACACAGTATCCTCATTGGGAGTTGCAAAGATACCTGGTTCATCGTGGAAGGCAAAGGGATCCATCAGCATCTTGTCCACATGCCTCCGGTTATGAGATGACCCCTTGCCAATATGCTTCTTCATTCTTCCATGTCTATCTATTTTTCTTGAATATTTTTTAATTTTCTTTTGCTTTTGCTTTTTTCTCGTTCGACCCTCATCGCTGCTAGAGGACAAGGATTTTTCAACTTCATCACTGTCCGAAGAGCTATCAGAAGATTCTGAGCTTGAGTCAGAACTCTCCACAGGCTTGGACCGGTGAGACTTTTTAGAACTGGCATGAGTCTTTTTGGTGCTCACATGAGTCTTCGAAGACTCATGCTCTCTGGGGTTATCGGTGTGATGAGCAACCGATGCTTTGGATTTTTCCTTCACGCCCATCTTGGCCTTCTCTGCCCTCAGAGCTTCTATTTCACATTTTAGCCTATCACGCTCTTCGACAGTGTATTCATCATTCTCTTCCACCACTTCGAGCAAAGCTGGTGGAAGTTCTGGATTGTCCGGATTCATTCGGACAGATTTTCCTAACTGGTTTTGAATGCTTGATTCAGGCACCCTTTCCTCCCACTGTGGTCGCCAATTTGGTGTGGATAATAATCACTTGAGGGTAGGCTGGTAATTTCAGTTGGTGTTTTATGGTGGTGTGTGGGTGTTTTAAGTGTTTAGAGAGTAGAGAGATAATTCAGCAGCTTAGTAGCAGTTAATTTTTTATCCTCTATAGTTAATGCAGGTGGTTGGGTATTTATACCCTGATGTTTGGGCCCTTATGGGCTTTTCGGGTCATGTTTAATGGACGCGGGTCATGTTCAAAGACCCATGATCTCTAAGCAGGAGAGCAAGTAGCTTAGTCAAGAAGTGTTTAGGTTTTTTAGTACTTTTGTCATAGTTCGAACAGTCCTATGGTCATAGTGTTCAAAGTGATCTGTCCGGTCTGTCCGATCTGTCCGATCTGTCCAGTCCGGAGGCCTTGGACCGATCTGTCCGTGTCCGGGGAGCATGCTGAATTCGGACTCATCATGTATGATACGATCGAACGTGGTAATTGATGTGACCGCTGAAAATATATAATGAAAAAAAAGTAAGAAAAAATAAATATAAATAAAAAATATATATTCCTATTGTTAGCTCGAAAATAAAATCGAGAGCGAGAAATTTGAGAAAGATAAAATTATATGTGTAAATGAATTTATAAGAGAAACGCATTTAAATAGACTATAAATAGAATTTCTTAAGCTTTTGGTCTAACTCCATAAAGAATTTTTAATGAAAGTTAACACATATAAATATTTGCTCTAACCCACTAAATAGTTCTGAAGGTAAATAAATATAAAATAAAATGTTTAAACTTTAACACCCTCTCTTAAACTGAATTTTGTATGTATCAGTTAAAAAGAAATAATTAACCCTCTACATAAAACTATTTTAGGTCAATACATGAACAAACTCTATGTAAACCACGCAACTTCACAAATGTAGCCCACTTGAGAGGCTTGGTTTGTATATCTGCAACTTGGTCTTCACTTTGACAATAAACCAGTTTAATTGTTCCATCATTATTAAGGTCTCTCAAAAAATAATATTTCACATCGATATGCTTACTTTTTTCGTGCCGCACGTGATTTTTGGATAGTTTGATTGCAGAGCTGCTATCACAAAACTATAGTAGCTTCCACTTGCTTGAACTTGAGTTCTTTAAGAATTCTTATCAACCATATAGCTTGACAAGAACAAGTTGTTGCACCAATAAATTCAACTTTTGTAGTTGATAAGGTGACAATTTGTTGCCTTTAAGAAGACCATGAAATAGCCCAAGTGTTCAACATAAAAACATAGCCTGATATTCTCATTCTATCATTTTGATCTTGATCTCCTGCATAATCACTGTCAGTAAACCCAAACAATTCTAACTTTTCACCTTTCTTGTACAGCAACCCAAAATCTCTAGTTCTTTGACAATCACGAAGGATTCTCTTTGCAGCTAATAAATGCATTTCTATTGTATTCTCACATATCTACTTATTAAACTCATATAATACATTATATCTGGTCTTGTTGCAGTTAAATACATCAAACTGCAAACAATTTTCTAATAAAGTGTGTTGTCCATGTTCTTTCCTTTATGATCTTTGTTTAGCTTCAAGCCAAACTCAGTTGGAGTGCTTACATGATTAAAATCCTTCATTAAAGACCTATCCAAAACATTTTTCACATACTTCCTTTGAGATATAAAAATCTCATTAGTTAATTGTACTACTTTTATTCCAATGAAATAATGCTTCATACCAAGATCAGACATTTCAAATTCAATCACCATGGATTTTTTGAATTCCTTAAACATGACACTACCATTTCCAGTAAATAATATATATTCAATTTTAACAAAAAGTGTGTACTCATATGAACATTTGTGAAAGTCTTCTTTCAAAAAATAAGTCTCAATGCGATATACCAAGCTCGTTAAGCTTGTTTTAAGCCATAATATGAACAAGAGGTGGTTCTACCATTTTTTGAATTCCTTATGCTCGTTTCCAATCTTAATATGAACAAGAGGTGGTTCTACAAATACATGTTCCTCCAAGTTCTCATGCAAAAATTCTGATTTGACATCTAGCTGAAAATAGGCCAAAAATTGTGCGTCACTAATGTGGTGACCAATCTGATTGTATCATGTCTTGAAACATGAGAAAAAAAATTATGTATAGTCAATCCTATATTCTTTTTTATATCTTTTAGCTACCAAACGCGCCTTATACTTTTCAATTGCACTATTTTATTTTAGTTTTGTTTTGAAGACCCACTTTACACCAATAGTTTTTGCCCTTTTGGAAGATCAATCATCTCCCAAGTATCATTTTTTTCAATAGCATTAATTTCATCATCCATCGTTTTCCTCCATTTTTCTTCTTTGATAACATTTTCAAATAATGTAGGATTATAATCTGAAAATAAAGAAAAGTGAGTTATTGCATCATCAATTTAAGTTATGTCATAGTCTTACATCCATGCATGCCTTTTTTAGTACGAGGAAGAGATTAAGCTGCTACATCATTAGCTTATGCTGCTTCATCATTAACTTCGACTACTGTTGGAAAAATTTCAGCGGTTGTTGGAGTTGCTTCCGATGAATTTTCGGGCATAAAGATTGCTGGAGTTGGTTCGCTTTCAAAATCATTGTCAAAGAAAAGAACTTGAGTTGATTCATTCCTATTCCAATCCCAAGTGTTTTCTTCATCAAAAACAACGTCTCGGCTTGTCACAATTTTCTGAGTTAACGGATTAAAAAAATTATAAGCTTTGGATGTTTCACTAACACCAAAAAAAAAACACTTCCCCCCTTTATCATCAAGTTTCTTCCTTTTCTCACTTGTGATATGCGCATAAGCAATGCAACCGAAAATTCTAAAATAATGTATAGTTGGTTTCCTTCCACTCCAAGCCTTCTCTTGCGTCATATTTTGAACCGCATATGTAGGACTTTTGTTCAAGATATGTATACTCCAATTTACTGCCTCATGCCAAAAGTATTTTAGAATTCTCTCTCTTGCCAACAAGCTTCTCACCATATTGAGGATGGTTGTATTTTTCCTCTCTGATACACCATTTTGTTGAGGATGGTTCTATTTTAGAATTCTTAAAGCTTGATGTTGTGCACGCTTCACTTTATCGAAGCCTTGATATTTTTTTCATGGAATCTCAAATATCTTTGGAAGTCTCTTTGCTAAGAATTGTTTCCAAGATGGACCAAATAATTGCCTGAATATATATAATTTTTCACCTTCAAATCTTTTAGCTTTCTCGCTTCCAACTTTGTTTTCTTGACATCTGTCAACATAACACCTTCTGCTGGTTCTGATACACTGGAAACAACAATCATTCAAAATTATTTGGACCTTAATAAATTCTTCATAATCATACTCCAATAATCATAGTGACCATCAAATCGTGGAATGGATGGTTGTAAAAAAAACATTCGGACGCCATCAAGTTTATTTTCTTTTATTTTTTAAAAGAACTAGTTCTGATACCATGGTTAGCCTGAGAATAAAATTGAGAGAGAAAAAAATTAAGAAATAGAAAATTGTGTGCGTTAATGAATTGGATAAAGCAAGATTAAAGATCTAAGAAATATAGGGGTATTTTATTAATAAAGAAAATATCTTAGGAGAAATTGTTAATTATATAAGGGAAAATGACCAACTTAACAAACAATAAACTTGAGGATAGAACCATAATTAGTGAATTGTTAGACTTGTGGGACCCACTATTTGTACTATAAAAATACCACCCTTTTCTTGGAAATGGGTGATTGATAGATGATTAAGCAGTTATTACTTTAACTTTATCTCTTTAAAAATACATATTTCTCTTTTTGAAAGATTAGTTAAGTAATCTGAATCACACATTTAGTCCTCTAAACATTATTTTACTCTAAAACCTTCTCTAAAGATTTTTGGAACAATCATTGGCACCGACTGTGGGAAAGATTTAGTATCAGGAATCATCTTCCTAAACAATCTGAAATTTTAAAAGAGAAGTAACAGAAATCTGAGGAGATTTAATCATGACTAACGATTTAGAAATTGGAAAAGAATTCGAGGAAAAACCTGTGGAAAATAATATGGAGATCAATCAACAACATGATGATGATCGGCACGTTGGTGAAATTTTAGAAAAATCAATGTTGGTTGCTCTGAGAAATGAGTTATTGGAAGAAATCGAAAGATTGAATTCTGAAAGAGATGCAGCAATTGCCGCTAGGAAAATTCGACCTGAAGTCCGAAGAGAAAATGAGACCGAGAAAGATGAGCCAGATCACAATCATCGATTAGTAAGAACGACAAGTATATAAGGCATCATCGTAATTCTTCAAGGAAGAAATTGAAACTATGCTACAAGTATGAATCGTCTGAGTCAAGTAATTGTTCATTCTATGACTCTAGTGAATCTTCGTCGGAAATAGAGTATTGTAGAAAGAAAGATATCAGAAAAAAATATTCGAAGAGGTATAGATAGGAACATCGATCAAATCATTGCACTAATGAGTTAAAAGGGAGAGACCGGGTTTTCGAGGAACATGTGAAGAAACATAATGTTTTGAATGTTCAGAATCAGTCATGAAATCAAAATTTCGAATATCGTGTAATTAGAGAGCGAAGTCTTTACACAATGGCTCATGAGGGACCAAGAACTAATGTTTACATAGCATGTCATAATCAGAGGTCTTCACCTTTGTCTACATAGATACTTTCTCGCAATATTCCAAACCATTTTGACATTTCTAAGCTGGAAAAATTTGACGGGACTCAAGATCTTGACAGTCATATTGAACAATTTAAAATTTTCGTGATTAATTTTGATGATGATGATAAGTTTTTGTGTAGAGCTTTCTCTTAGACTTTTAACATAGTTGCTTCGAAATTGTATAATCGACTGTCGTAAGGTTATATCAAGAACTCTGATATATTATGGAATATTTTCCATCAGCATTTTGTGGGAAGCAAAACATTTCGTGCTAATATAGATACCATAAAATATTGCATACGGAAGGTTGGGGGAAGTTTAAAAAACTATACCAACCGTTTTGTTAAGGAAAAACTGATATGGAATACTGCAAAGATTCTGTGGTTTTGGCAGCGTACCGAATTAGGCTTCTCCCTTGAATATTAAAAGACATTGTGGTTGAGAGTCAGGCTAAGACATTTCGAACTCTTCTTGATCAGGTTGAAAGAAGATTTTGGTGGAAGAAACTCAGGCTTCAGAAATAGGATCTAACAATCAATTGGAGCAAAATCAGTTTCAAAGGTCTCTTGTTACTAATCAACCTTCCAAGATTAATGTGCAGCCAAAAGTCGTGAACCAATATCTAAAAGTGGATTCGGCCAGAATAATTTGCAGGTCTGACTGAGTGTGTGGCGACTATATTTGATAAAACTCATGGTCATGTACAGTTTCGAAAACCTTTCCTAATTCAAACCTCGAAGGAAAACAGATCAGTAGGTTTTGCAAGTATCGTGAGGATGATGGTCATGAAACAAAAGAGTGTATTGCTCTGAAAAAAGAACTTCAGGCGTTAATTGAAAATGGGAAGTTGAAATATTTTGTAAAGAAGAATTCTAGCAAGAATCTGATTGTTAAAGAAAAGTCAAAGGAATAGGAAATTTCATTGGTCATTTCCGAAGAGATCGACTCTTTTGATATTGCGACTGAATACTTATATCTAAAATAAGGCAGAAATGATATTAGCATGGTAGAGGAAATCGTCCCAAGAAAGAAGGTTAGTGACTTGTGTGTTTATTTTGAATCTTTAGAAATTTCGGGAGGGTGATATTGTTGCAGGAAATTCGAATAGTTCTCAAAAGAGGCAAATAGTCAGTTTGACTACCCAGTTAGAGGTGGGCGTCTGTGCACAACAGTACCGAGCTCCTTCCCCGATAATATGCTTCGAGGACGATGATATGAGAAATGTGGCAGACCTACATGAAGATGCGGTAGTAATTGCGGCATGGATAGTTGGTGATCATGTGCAAAGGGTTTTAATTGATACAAGAAGTTCTATTAATATTTTATTTATGAGCACTTACAAGAAGATTGTCGACCCGTCTGTTATCCGACGATCTCACAGAACTATTGTAGGGTTTATAGGAGAAACTGCTGAAGTGGTGGGAGAATTTGAAAGTGTGGTTGAATTAAGCTCGGGACCTTTCAGAAAAGAACTCGAAATTCTATTTATCGTCGTAGATGCACTTATATCTTACAATGCTATTTTTGGGAGAAGTGTGAGTGAGAAACTTATTTTTCGAAGGGTTAGATAAACTTTTGAGTTTGTCAGTATTCTTTTCCTTCGAGCTCTTAGCTGTGCCACTTTATTTTGGTGTTTTTTCAGAAGCTTCTGCCATTTCTGAAGGAATATCTGATTCATCATCAAGATGACTTTTAGCCCTATCTCTTGTTGGGAGATAAATGATCGCGTCTTTTTCATCTAATCTGTCTAACACGTCTTGTTGCGAGAGGGAAATCATGAGTTCCTCTAATGATATTATTTCTGATGAGTTAAACCTCTACAAACGGCCTCTGGTGAGATTCGAAGAGGTAAAGCAAAGTCAAAATTTGTTAAGCTAAGTAATCTTGGCACACAAGCTCAGTTCGGAAAAAATATATTTTGCATGAGGGATAAAATCAACATAAGGCTTAAATATACCACTAATTGCTTCTTATAAAAAGTATAAAAATTAGTAAATAAAAATAAAGAAAATTTTTGATGTACAATATAAAGAAAGCCATACCTTTGTTTGTTCATACTAGCGTGAGTTTGTGAGGATTATTGGTAGTGGCCTCGGATTCTATCTCTCAAAGCCTTGAGAAAATGAGGAAGCGTTGCTTCCATTTTGTGTCCCAATCAAGCATATTTTTTACTACTTTTTGACAACGTCCAAAGGTAAAAGAATAGAATGGGAAATATGGATTCTTCGCCAAGCCTGAAAGATCAATTAATTCCTCTAAGGAAAAAGAGATCCCTGAAATCCTGGAGACCATGATGCAGGCCATAAGGGTGAACCATATATTAGGACCTACTTGGGTAGGACAGAGGTCAATCTTTGAGAAATATTTGAGGAAGAAAGGGTCCAGCGGATAGCAGAGCCTCCAATTTAATACCTCACTCTATACAATCGATTCGTTTTCCTTAACTGATGGAGGAGTTTCACCAACGGTGGGAAAGAAAATAGAGATTGATGAAGGGACCTTCCATCGAAGTCTTAATAATTCTTCATCGGAATGGTCAAAATACTTATACTGGATTTTATGCAAGGCCAGTAGATTCCTATTTTCGACGGCTTTGAGATTCGTTCTTACCAAAGCGTCGATTACCGGGGGTAATGGGTTATCTTCCTTTGATTTATTTTTTCTTTTTTAGGGAAGAGTTATTGTCCCCAATTAAAGAACTAACAGCCTTATATGTAATTTTGAGGAGACACACAGTAATGATTTTTTCCTTGACAGACTGAGGAACGACAGAGTGGGATGCCTCTTTACGAAGATGTCCAGCAATAGTTTTCTCTTCAAGAATTGGAGAAGTAGTAGCAGTTGGATTCTCTTCGGAAATAGGAGTTCTCTTATCTTCAGAGACTATGTAATATATTTCCTCTATTGGAAAATTAATTTCTGGGATGGTCTCAAAAGGTTTTTTAGTCATCCGAGCGACATCTACTCTCGTTCGTTTTTGGGGAGGTATCTCAGGTGTTGGCCTTGCGGTCCCATGAGATGTGGCAAGAAGGTGTCGAAAGAACATCTGATAGGTATTCTTTAGAATGCTTCGAATGTTTGTGTTTGTTGTCCTTATGGTGCATTTTCCTCTTTGAATAAGATCCCTTTGAGTGCTTATCTTTTCCCATAGCTTTGGAGTCACTCTTGTAGATTGGTAAACAAGATTGACTAAGGGCTGAGAGTAAATATCTGAGGGAATAATAGTGGTTGAGTTTTTTGTGGGAAGTCAAGTACCGTAGTAGAAAACTTTGGGGGGCTCAGGCTTTGGTGCGACGTACAAACTCGCAACTCTTCTTTCTTTGAATTTTTCGCTAATAATTAGCCACTCTAGTATACGAGAACCTTTTGGCATACACTACTTTATCACTCTAGATTAATTTTTCAGATTTTTTTCTCTTTAAAAGTGTTATGAGGATTTATGATGTGTTAAAGGTATTTATAAGCGGAAATGGGCATGAAAACACCAAAGCCCATGGAGTTGATGAGCTGTTTGCCTAGGGGTAAACTGTCCAGAATAGGATTAATGAGTGTCTACAAAAGTGTCACGCCACCCCTAGGCTAGATTGTGTCAAAAAGAAAAGCACGCCAAGGATTTTTCAATCGACATTTGTCAAAATAGAGGATTTTTCATTAGTGATGTCAGAAAAAAAGTGACATCACAAGTTTTAAAATCTGAGAAACATTTGGTATGGGTATCAAACAAATTTGGTTAGAGTTCGAGGGAAATTGATTCAATGAAGAATTCAAGAGATAAAGATTGATGTCAAAGATCCGTGGAGATTTCTCATATACCAAAATATGTATAATCTTAAATTCGTTTTGGCTATGAGGGTTACTCAAAATCCGACGAGAAAGCACCAAGCAAAATCTGATGGAGTTAAGGGTATACAACAGTCCTTGTCTAAAGTATTTTCACAAGGACTCAAGGTACTTATAAATGAAGATTAAAGATCTAAGAAATATAGGGGTGTTTTATTAATAAAGAAAGTTTCTTAGGAGATATTGTTAATTATGTAAAGAAAAATGACCAATTTATAACAAACAATAGACTTGAGGATATGACCACAATTAATGAATTGTTAGAGTTGTGGAACCTACTATTTGTACCAATAAAATCGCCACAATTTCTTGAAAATAGGTGATTGATAAATGATTAAGCAATTATTACTCTGACTTTATCTCTTTAAAAATACATATTTCTCTCTCTAAAAGATTAGCTAAGTAATCTTAATAACACATTTCGTTTTTTAAACATTATTTTACTCAAAAATTTATTCCATACAAAATTTCAAAACAATTAGAATTGATAAAGAAAACGCTTTTAAACAGGTTTTACACAAAATTTCTAAAATTTTGGTTTAACTCAATAAATTTTTTTTAATAAAAGTTAATACACATAAAAATTTTGTTCTAACCCACTAAATAATTTTGAGTGAAAATAAATATAAAATAAAAACGCTTAAATTTTAACACTCAATATCTCATAAAAAATAAAAAAATAAAAAAATAAAAAATCATTAAAACATACGGAAGGCTATTATAAAATAAAAAATATAAAAACATAATATATATAAAAAATGACAAAACATAAAAGATTTAGAAGACCATATAGCCCTAATTATACATCAAAATGTGTACTAAATAAACTAACATATCTAGAAGTATGGAATTATGTAAATGGTTATATTTTAAAAAGTCATAATATACTAATGCAATACAATTTGAGAAGCTCCTCTTGATATTTTAGTAGTCAAATGGCATTAAAAGAGACTTAGACTATCCTATTCAACATGTCCCAAAACTTCTCATTAAAAGACAACCCTAGAAACCTAGTGTTTATAAAAGTTTGTACTTCTATTTTTCAATCAAAATATTTATTGTCAATATACAAAATAAAATAAAAAGAAAACGACAATGACCATGTGCTAACTGCCGACTAGCGGCCGTCTCCGTCTTCTTTATCTTTTATACACCATAAAAAATTATTCAGCCTAAACGAACGTATAATAAAATAAGACATCCACTGGGTTAAATTTCTACTAGAAAGCATATTCCAAATCTCTTTAGTCAAATATTATTTTTAAATATTAATTGGTAACTTAAAATTAAAATACTATAATATGTATATATTGTTTTGTATTTATATTAAATATTAAAATATAGCACTATTGTTTTTATATCCACAGATTCATAAAATTATATATGTGGGTGATGGAAGGTAGGTATATGACTTCACCTATGGCTATGGATATGATATTGTTAACGTGTTGGAATGGATAAAATATATTTTGGTTTTATGGAACGGAGTGGTGATGATCATCACATATTCATAAATTCATATCCATTTTTATTATGAAAAGATTGGAGAGGGAAGTACTCATTTGTACTCATTCTAAATTAAGCAAGTAGTAACATATATCTCTTGTTTTATAGTTCTAGAAAAAATAATTATGAGGTTATTTTCATTTGATTTGTACTACGCATGTTTATCTAAAAAATTCATATTGATATTAGGCTTTATGTTTAATAAAGTACTGGCCATGGGATGGATAAGAATTATTTTGACTTTGAGAAAGTAAGAACTCTTTTATTGACCATAAATGTAGCACATATGTTATGGTTCTATTTGTTTTTCTTAGTTGAGATAGATAGGGTCTTTTTTGCTTTTTCTAATATAAAATTTGTAGTTGGTGTTTGTTTTGAGTTAGCGTTTGGGTTTATTGATCATTAGTTCAATAAGTAGTGTGATGAGTATGGATAATTTGTAACAATATTGTTTTGTAAATGACACAAAGTAAAAGTTGAAGATTGTTTTAAACTTTGGGATTAGAGATTGGTCTCACTAGGAAATCAAGCGAAGTCATAAAAGATTAGTTTTATGGAGTTCGATCTTGAAAAATTCAATGCAGATTATTATTTTAACTTTTCAAAAAAATAAGATTTGGGATTTCCTGGCACATAAATGATTGTTTGATGTCATTGATGAAAGAATTAAAGAAGATGTTGATGCCTAAGTGTTGTTCAACACATATAGTGCTCTAATATTGAGTTTAGGGGATGAGGTACTTCGAGAGATATCTAAAGAGCCTACGACGTTGGGGATATGAAGTCAAGAAACATGATGTAACTCAAGCAATAATCATCATGACTTCTCTAACAAATGTGTATGAGTACTACACCGTAATATATGGAAAAGGTTCAATTATGATGGCTGAAGTAAAGGGTGCTCTAAACTCAAAAGATCTTCAGAGAATTCCAATTTTGAATAATGACTCGGAAGGTTTTGGCATGAGTGTGAGGAGAAGATATGGAAGACAAGATTAAATTAAGAAGAGAGGAAATCTTGGTCCAAATCAATGAGATTTTCCAATGGTTTTAAGGTGAAATTTTGGTTATGCAAGAAGGAATGTTATATCAGTAAGAAGTGTCCTGAGATGAGGAAATGAGATAAGTATCTAAAATATGAAGCTGAAAATACTACAATGGTCTTGGATGACTATGAATACACTGATGTTTTAATGGCTTCTTCTTGAAGATACAATGACAAATGGGTTTTAGAATTAGAAGCTTCATTCCATATGACTTCCAACAAACAATAGTTTAAAAACATGAGACTTTTTATGGTGGAAATGTCATATTAGTGAATGATGAACCTTGTGTTATGAAGGAGGTAGGGAACCTTCACTTCAAAATTGTCTACGAGATTTGAGAAAAAGATAACAAGTTTGAGGTGTGTGCCTGAAGATAAAGAAAATCTTACTGTTGATATGTTAAATGAGGAAGATTTTACATATAATGGTACATGTAACATATTTAGGATTTTGTAAAGCTCATTATTTTTATAAAAGTTTATATGACTAATGGTATTTTAGTTTTTGGAGAGTTTGTAGTGTTTAGAGATATTCAACCAAGTTGTGGTATCTGAGGTTAGGGAATGTGAGTGAGAAATATATTTTTGATCTTAGTAAATAAAGTTTTTTGGATGGTATATGGTTCAGAAGTTGAACTTTTGTGAAAGTTATGCGTTAGGCAAAATCAAAAGGGTTAAGTTCTTGTCTCGAAACCATACAACTAATAATATGAGTGAATATGTTTCTTTAGCCCTTTGGGAACCTAGAAAGGAAACCTAAAATGGAAGATTCAACATACTTCATGTATATAATCGACGATTACTCAAGAAGAATATAAATTATACTTTTGAAGACTAATGATAAAGTATATGATGGCTTCATAAACTCGAAGAAGTTGGTGGAAAATATAGACTGGGAAGATGTTGAAGAAGTTAATAACTTACAATGCTTTGAATAGGCAAATGATGTATTCACTAGCTATTTTTCTAAACTTGACATTAATGGACGTATAACTGTGATACAAACTCCCCAACAAAATGGGTTTGCTGATAAGATGAACTGAACCTTATTAGAAAGAGTAAATTGTATGATTTAGACAACTTGAATGGACCGAAGGTTTTTGGGATAAATATTGATGACAGTTGTATATATCATCAATAATGATGAGTCTGAATTCTGCCTGCTCCCCGGACAGGGACAGATAGGTCCAAGGCCTCCGGACCGGACAGATCACTTCGAATAAAAGCTCTATGGGACTGTTCAAACTATGACAAAAGTACTAAAAAACCTAAACACTTCTTGACTAAGCAGCTTGCTCTCCTACTTAGAGCTCATGGGTCTTTAAACATGACCCGGGTCCATTGAACATGACCCAAAAGCCCATAAGGGCCCAAATTTAAGGGTATAAATACCCAACCACCTGCATTAAGTGTGGGTAATAAAAATTAACTGCAACCAGCCAGCTTAATTCTCCCTCTACTCTCTACTCTAAACACAAAACACCCACATACTTCCTTAAAACATCAGACAAATTACAAGCCTACCCTCAGGCGATAATTATCCTCACCAAATTGGCAACCACAATGGGAGGAGAGGGTGCCTGAATCAAGCATTCAAAACCAGCAAAGAAAGTATTTCCGAATGAATCTGGACGATCCAGAAGTACAACCAGCTCTACTCGAAGTGGTGGTTGAGAACGATGGGCTTGAAAGAAAAATCTAAAGCATCAGTTGCTCATCACACCGATAACCCCAGGGAGCATGAGCCTTCAAAGACTCATGTGAGTACCAAAAAGACTCATGCCAGCTCCAAGAAGTCTTACCGGTCTAAGCCAGTGGAGAGTTCTGACTCAAGCTCAGAATCTTCTGACAGCTCTTCGGATGATGAGGGAGTTGAAGAATCCTTATCCTCTAGCAGCGATGAGGGTCGAACTAAAAAGAAGCAAAAACAGACCAAGAAATATTCAAGAAAAAGGGATAGACATGGAAAGATGAAGAGGAATATTGGTAAAGGATCATCTCATAGCCGGAGGCATGTGGACCGGATGCTGATGGATCCTTTCGCTTTTCACGATGAACCATGTATCTTTGCAACTCCCAATGAGGATACTGTGTTCAGTCGTGGTAGAAATTGGAGGCAATCTCCACTGTCTTCCAAAATTCTGTCTAGAAACCTCCCTAAAAGGTTTGACAACACTAAAATGGAAAAGTACGATGGCAGTACTGATCCGGATAACCATTTGGAACAGTTTAAAAACTTCATGATGAACTTTTACGACGATGATAAGCTAATTTGCAGAGCCTTCTCTCAATCATTTACGGGGAGTGCTCTAAAATGGTACAACAGCCTGCCTCAGGGTTGTATTAAGAATTTCGATACTTTTTGGGTGGCCTTTCGAAGACAGTTCGTAGGGAGTAAAGAGCTAAAAGGCAATGGAGATACAATAATCCATTGTGCCCATGAACCAAATGAGTCCTTAAAAGAATATATAAGTCGTTTTGTGAATACCAAGAACGGGCTGGCTGATTGCTTCGAACAGGTAGCAATAGCATCCCTAAGACAGGGCTTGAACCCTGGCAATTTGGCTGATTCAGTGACCAGAAAGAAGGCCATGACATGGGGAGGGTTGCTGAATCAGGTTGGAAAACAGATCAATGTCGATGAAACGAAGAAAACCAGGGTGCACAGGCAGGTGAGGTCTACCCCGGTGACACCGAATCCCAATCAGAATCAGTCTGGAAACAAGGCAAAGGAGACCGGCCAGGGGTATGGTAGGGCCAAAGCTCAGTCTCAGCCTAAAATGGAAAAGTACGATGGCAGTACTGATCCGGATAACCATTTGGAACAGTTTAAAAACTTCATGATGAACTTTGACGACGATGATAAGCTAATTTGCAGAGCCTTCTCTCAATCATTTACGGGGAGTGCTCTAAAATGGTACAACAGCCTGCCTCAGGGTTGTATTAAGAATTTCGATACTTTTTGGGTGGCCTTTCGAAGACAGTTCGTAGGGAGTAAAGAGGTAAAAGGCAATGGAGATACAATAATCCATTGTGCCCAGGAACCAAATGATTCATTAAAAGAATATATAAGTCGTTTTGTGAATACCAAGAACGGGCTGGCTGATTGCTTCGAACAGGTAGCAATAGCATCCCTAAGACAGGGCTTGAACCCTGGCAATTTGGCTGATTCAGTGACCAGAAAGAAGGCCATGACATGGGGAGGGTTGCTGAATCAGGTTGGAAAACAGATCAATGTCGATGAAACGAAGAAAACCAGGGTGCACAGGCAGGTGAGGTCTACCCCGGTGACACCGAATCCCAATCAGAATCAGTCCGGAAACAAGGCAAAGGAGACCGGACAGGGGCATGGTAGGGCCAAAGCTCAGTCTCAGCCAGCTGCTCCTGCTCAGAGTCAGCAATCCAGAAACAAGAGAGGGCCATGGGTCCAACCGGAGTGGTTCGCAGAATTAAAAGAAAGTGTGGCCACCATTTATGATAAAACAAAGGAAGAGGTCCACTATAGAAGGTCAGCCACACTGCAATCTCCTAGGGAGCATCACAATAACTCTTTCTGCCAGTATCACAATGATACTGGACATACCACCGATGATTGCATAGCTTTGAAGCAAGAGGTTCAGAACTTGATCGAAAGAGGAAAACTGGGGGCCTATGTCAAAAGAAGAGGAGGTAACAGGCCTGACAATACTCACTGGGGTGGTCCAAGTAATGCTGCTTCGGAGGGAGCCATGGTTATAATTGAAAGGTTTGATGTGGAATCTGAGTACTTGGATCCTGATCCAACTCGAAACAGAGTGGGTGCAATTGAGGAATGTTCTAGGACGGTCTCCGGACTCATTAAATTTTTTGAGTCACTTACAATTTTCGGAGGGGATACTATGACAGCTCCTACTGCTTCTTCGAGGAAGAGGCACGTTCATACTTTAGCCACCCAGCTAGAAGGAGGCATGACTTCCTATCAATCTCCGAATCCATTCCCCTTCATTGTTTTTTATGAAGATGATTTAAGAGATATAGCTGGCCCTCATGAGGATGCTGTTGTCATAGGAGCATCTATTGGGGGAAATGACATAAGACGAATTCTGGTGGATACTGGAAGCTCAGCCAATATCCTTTTCTTAACTACGTACAAGAGAATGAAAAATCCAGCTGTAATTCAGAGTTCGGACATATCAATTATGGGCTTTACTGGCAGCTCAACAGATGTGATCGGAGAGTTCGAAGAGGAAGTTCTATTGGGCAAGGGCCCTTTCAAGAAAATGGTCAGAATACTTTTTATCGTGGTGGATTGTCCCACTTGATATAATGCCATTCTAGGGAGGTCTTGGCTCTCTAGGATGCATGCAGTGGCTTCGACAGTCCACCAGTGCTTGACATATGTTGTTTCAGGGAAAGGTGGGAGTCGTCCGGAGCAGTCAAAAGGTTGCAAGAGAATGTTATGCTACAGCTCTGGCTCCCCAAACCCTAGGGGCAGTTCGTATCAACGAACAATAGCAGTTTGAGGGGCTTTCTAGGGGTTAGGGCGAAATTGATGACCCTAGAAAGACCCCTGGAGTGTTGATATCGGTCGAGGAGGTAGAGACGCATTGTTTAGAAGAAGGAAAAAATGTCAAGATAGGGTCTAAGATGCCACCCGTTTTGAAAAATGAAATGTTAAAGTTTTTGAAGAACCATCAGCACGTTTTTGCTTGGTGCAATGCTGATGTTACTGGGATTCCAGCAAAAGTAATATCACATCACCTATCCGTCCGAAGAGACATAATACCAGTGGTTCAAAAAAGAAGAGCTTTTTCTAAGGAGAAGGCTGATGTCATTGTGCAAGAGGTTGACAGGCTCACAAAGATGGGGCACATCAAGGAGTCTTAGTATCCTTTGTGGACTGCCAATCCGGTTCTGGTAAAGAAGAAAAATGGCAAGTGCCGCATGTGCATTGACTTCACAGATCTCAATAGAGCTTGCCCAAAAGATTTGTATCCGGTCCCCCGGATTGATCAGTTAGTAAATTCCACTTCTGGGAACAAGTTGCTATCCTTTATGGATGCCTTCTTCGAATACAATCAGATCCAAGTAGATCCGAAGGATCAGGAGCATACCACATTTGTCACTGACAGAGGTCTTCATTGCTATAGGGTAATGTCGTTTGGGTTGAAAAATGTTGGGGCTACTTATCAGAGATTAGTAAACAAAGCTTTTGCTGATCAGATTGGACGAAATATGGAAGTATACATTGATGACGTGATGGTGAAGAGTGTGGATGAGCAATTGCACTTGACTGATCTCCAAGAAACTTTTGCCAATTTGGTAAAAGTGAATTTAAAATTAAACCCAGAAAAATGTGTGTTCGTAGTGCAGTCCGGAAAGTTTCTAGGCTATATTATAAGTGAACATGGGATACAACCCGATCCGGACCAGCTTAATTCTCTATTTCAAATGGAGCCACCTCGAAATATTAAAGAAGTACAGCGACTAACAAGGAGATTAGCTGCCTTAAACAGATTTATCTCAAGGTCTTCGGACAGGTGCGCCCCGTTCTTTCAAACATTGAAGGGTGCAAAGGGATTCAATTGGACCCCACAGTGTGATGAGGCTTTCAATGAGATCAAGAAGCACCTGTCCTCCCCCAAAACTTTATTTAAACCAGTTGAAGGGGAGACACTCTTCGTGTATTTGGCAGTTTTAAGTTGTGCCATCAGTGCTGTGTTGGTAAGAGAAGTGGGTAGTCATCCCCATCCAGTGTACTACATCAGCAAAAGTTTGATAGATGCAGAAAGGCGCTACTTGAAACTCGAAAATTTGGCATTAGCCCTGGTGATAGCTGCCAGAAAGATGAGGCCTTACTTCCAGGCTCATCCCATCATCGTCCGGACTTCCTTTCCCCTGAAGAATGTCCTCCAGAAGGCAGACATTTCGAGCAGGATGACTAAGTGGTCAGTAGAATTGGGGGACTTCGACATAGACTTTGCTCTTCGAACAGCAGTCAAGGCCCAAGCTGTGGCTGATTTCCTGGTTGAATTTCACTCCGAATGGGATTCGGAGCAAACTACTGACACAAAAGATAAAAAGGTTTGGGTTATCCAGACAGATGGTGGATCTAGAACTATGGGATGTGGTGCCGGGGTGTGTTTGACTTCTCCATATGGTGACAAAATGTACCAAGCTATATGTTTTACTTTCAGGGCATCCAATAATGAGTCTGAGTACGAAGCGGCTATAGCTGGTTTAAAGTTAGCCTACATCTGTGGGGCTAAGAGGGTCGGGCTACTAAGTGACTCCCAGCTTCTTATCCACCATGCCCAAGGTCAGTCTGAGGCTAAAAAGGAGCAGCTTGTGAAATATTTACTCCTCCTTAAAAATGAAGCACTCAAGTTTAACAGTGTTGCTTATGAGCATATACCCTGGACAGAAAATGAGTTAGCAGACTTATTGGCAACCATAGCATACACTGAGTCATATCCATGGATCCGTGTGCTGGAGAGCCCCTCCATTCAACTTAATATGGACAAAAAAAAGGAAATTTTTGAAGTACATGTGAAACAACTTCAGGACTGGAGGTTTCCTCTCCTGCAATACCTCTCCGATGGTATCGTGCCTCCGGATAAATCACTAGCCAGAACATTGAAACACAAGGCTCGTGGTTTCATCATATTGAGAGACGTTTTGTATAAAAAGTCTTACAGTAAACCTCTCCTGCGCTGCTTGGGGGATGAAGAGTCTCAAGTAGTCCTCTCCGAATTACATGATGGTGAGGGATCAGCCCATTGTGGATTCAGGGCTTTAACAAGAAGAGTCATACTGGCCGGTTACTATTGGCCATCTATCATGAAAGATGCTAAGGAATTGGTAAGAAGGTGTGACCCATGCCAGAGGTACAGCAATGAAACTCATGTCCCAGCCATTCCCTTAGAGTCAATTTTTGAGCGTATTCCTTTTGCTCGATGGGGGTTGGATTCGGTAGGGCATCTACCTATTTCCTCCGGAGGACGGAAAACTATAATTGTTGCTATAGATTACTTTTCAAAGTGGATTGAAGCAGCCCCTCTAGCAGGAACAACATCAAAAGCTGTTATAAAATTCATTCTATCCAACATCTGTTGCAGATTTGGTGTCCCACAGAAAATAACAACAGACAATGGGCCACAGTTCGACAATAGGGAAATGGAGAGTTTATGTGCCTCAAGGGGTATACAACATTGTTTCTCTTCACCTTTCCACCCACAAGCAAATGGACAAGTCGAAGTGGCTAATAGAACTATACTGTCCGGTTTAAAGAAGAATTTGGTAGGGGCTGCTGGGAAGTGGCCTAGTTATTTACAAGAGGTCTTATGGGCCTACCGAACAACACCTGGGGTTGCAACACAAGAGTCACCCTTTGCTTTTGTCTATGGGATAGATGCAGTAGCTCCCATAGAAGCAACTCTCCCATCATTTCGTGTTCAAAACTTCTCTGAACGCTCTAACGAGGCGGCAATCAGAGGTCAACTCGATTTGGTAGAAGAAAGACGAGTTAAAGCTCACCTTAGAGTTGCACACTATCAGGGGTTGATGAGAAGCAGATTTGCTTCCGGGGTCAAAAGAAGAGATTTCCAACCAAGGGACAAGGTGTTGAGGAAAGTCTTCTTACACACTAAAGAAAAACTGTTCGAAAAATTGGCCCCAACTTGGGAAGGACCTTATATGGTTGTTGAAAGGCTTAGACCTGGAACATATTGGCTAGAAGACAAGGATGGAAGAGTTTTGACTCACCCTTGGAATATTGAACATCTCCGGATGTACTTGGAGTAGTATTTGTGTAAATATTTACTTGTTTAAACATCCATGTAAATATTTGGGGGCATACTCTTTCCTCCCTGGTGGCACGGGGAGGTTTTAATGAGGTGTCCGGCCTTTTAAATAGAATTTGATGCCTTCTTAAAAAAAATTGAAATGTTTTAGTTTTGTGCTTTATCATACCATCCGGATTGAAATAAAAGAATGATGACCACTTAAACATTTGTCATCGGAGAAGGGCTATTTAAACTCTAGCCAGAGAACCTAAACACTCTCACTATGAAATAACCAAGGGCTATTTAAACTCTAGCCATCAAAATTAAAACAGACTATGTAAGAGGATGAGAATTGCACAAAACGAAGGTATTCATTAAATATAACTTAAAATGCCTTGGCCCTCCAAGGACTTTTGATTTGTCAAAAAAGAACAAAAAACCTATCCGGTCTGATACCGGACACAATTACAGAAAAGAGTTCCTTGGACATCCAAGGACTTTAGTTTGGGTAAACAAGTAAAAACTAAATCATAAGTTAAGGTTGAGCCTTTGAAGATGGCTCACCTTCATCTGTTTTTTCCTTCCCTTTGAGATCACTTTTCTCTTCGCCAGGTTTCTCCCCGATGGGTTCTTCGTCATCTGAGGAAGCACTGGAGTAACCATACCTGTCGCCTTCAGCCATTGTATGATATGGGAGGTCGTCAGACTCAACATAAAGCCATAAATCCCCTAGGTTCCTCTTCGGAAACTTCTCATGGAAGGGTAGAACCATGTCAGACTTCACATTGGCATACATTTCCTCCTGAGTGTCGATCACATTGTTGGCATAAGCGTCGATCTTGGCTTGGATCTTGGCCTCCTGCTCCCTTAGCAAAGTAGCTTTCTTCTCGGCAGTCTTGGACACCGTATTTTCAAGAGCAATTTTGTCATTGGTCAAGTTGGTGATGATTTGATCTTTGGCGTTGGATTCCCCTTTGAGGTGGCAAGATCTTTCTCCAGTTCGGACAGCTTCCCCCGGAGCTCTGCAATGTTGTCCTCTAATGTGGTGAATTTTGTGGTACTTGCCTCTTGGTTTCTCTTCAACTTCCCGTTTTCTTCCTTTAGAATGGCAGCATTTGAAGTGGCAGTGCGAAGGTCGTCGGACAGCCTCTCTTTGTCAGACTTAAGATCCTTGATAATTTCTGCCTGACTCCGAACTTGTTTCTCCAACGCAAGTACAGGCTGAACATTTCTCAATAAAGAGTGGGCTATAACGTCCCTTTCACTTGAAACGATAAAGGACTTACCATTGAAAGTGACTGTATTCGAGGTGCTCGGATGGAGATAAGGCCCAGCGAAGTCGTCTCTAGGAAGATTGATGAAGTACTCACCAAGCCCACCAAGACCGGAGATGTCTACCCCATCAATGTTGAGATCTCCCCCTTTGACCTCATCGGTATGGAAGTCGCCCGGTATCTCCTCCGCTAGTGTTGGGTCAGTAGGATCAGCTTGGGAAGGAGGCTCCGGGGCCCGGAGAGAGAGCTCGTCACCCTTAGAGGTCTTTTTCTTCTTGGCCTCTCTGTCCTTGCTTTCTCCTCCCCGTTTACGATCTCTTTTGGAAGCTCTTGGAGGATTCGGGGAGGGCACTTCTTGCCTTTCAGTCTCCTGCTCCACCACTTCCAGGAGAGCAACATCAATTTGGCTGTGGACTGGCCCCTCCGGGTTTATTGGAGCATCCTCCTTTGCATCAGCAGGGTTAACACCACCCGCCACTTTATTGCCTTTATTTTTACCCTTCATCTTGCTTGGGGCTTTGGCCCGGCCTGGCAAGTAGAGTGTCCCATCTGGTTCATGGGTCCTTTTAAGCACAACATCCAGAGGAGGCTGAGTGGTGAGCTCCTCCCAAGACAAGTCTCTCCGACCTGTGGTGTTCCACAAGTGAGACCTTGTCAAGTTGCCTCCGGTAAAAGCAGCATGGAACCGGTTCCCCCACCTCTCAGCAGCCCAAGATTGATCTTGGTGCAAGTAGCCTGCCCGGCTTTCAGATAATCACTGAATTCTTTGAGCAGTCATGCTGAGGCAAAAGTAAGACCAATTAGTTTAAACTAACTTTAAAAAAAAACAAAAGTATAAAGCGGGAAACTTACGATCACTCCTCCACCTGGTCCAGAGAAGACTTGGATTCACTCCAGACTTGATTTTCCTTACATTTTCTCAAGCCCCACTTACAAATAGAAATTGAGTTCTCCAGTTCCTCTCCGCCTCTAGCAGGTCGTCCACAGCTTTGAGATTTTCCCCCATATTGAAGTGGTAAAAAGAGATGCTGGGGTTTCTACAAAGACCGGCCACAGCGGCAAACTCCTCTATAGACAGAGGGATCCCGGAGAGCCTCGAAGCCATAATGCTGGCCATGAGGGTGTACCAGGCATTAGGGCTCAATTGGCTCGGGCAAAGCTTTATCAGATGGAAGTATCTGACAATTTCAGGGTCCAGGGGGAGTCTAAGTCCCCAATTGAACAGCTCAGTGAAGATGGCAACTTCACTCAGTTTGCAGTCCATATGAGTCTCCGGGTGTATGGGGATCCTCATCTTCACATTCTCCGGTATTCCCCACTTCGTACGCATCCGGCCCAGCTCAGCTGTGTGGATGAATGCGTAGTTAATTTTCTGCAGGGCAAGGAGGTACTTGACATTGACCTTATGAAAACAAGGCCCCACATTTCCTTCAAGACTCTCTGGCAGATCCGGATGCTTCAAACACAGCTTCTCCTTACCTTTGTCTTTTTTGGCAACAGAAGCACTACTGGTCTGACCGGAGGGCTCAGACTCAAATGGGGCCTCTTCGACAGAGTCCTCCATTACATCCTCCATAATTGTTGAAGGGTTTTCGGTAGCAGTAGTTGAGGGAGGGTTCAGCTCCGGCTCAGCCTAAACTCCGGACTGATGGGCTTCAGTGTCCCCTTGATTTCTGGCCTCCGATTAGGGCTCTGATTCAGATACTTCTCTTCAAAGACTTGGACTAGTGCCCTCCGGACCGGGCAGCCTGTCCCTGGGAGCTCTAATAGGCACCTCTGACCCAGTGCTGCTGTCTTTTGCCCCCGACTTTGAGGGAGTGTTCTTAGAGGCTTGCCCCTTGACCAACCGGCCCTTTCTCCGGTCAACTAGCTTTAGAGGGGAATGCTCCGTATCTGACCTCATTGCTATAAAGGGTGAGCGTTTTTTAAAACTGGTGACAGTTACCCCTGGCTCGACAGTGGGTTCTGATTCTTGAACCGAAGAACCAGAGACGATGGGGGAGAGATTAGTGTGGAATAACTTTCTCGGCTTGATGCCTTTAGAAGAAGAAGAGCCTTGATCTGACTCTGTGGCAGAAGTAATTGGTCTATCAACATGCGAAGTGGGTAACCCTGCCGCTATTCGTCTTTCCCTTTTGACTTTTTGTGCCTTCTCTAATTCAGAAAGGTTGAGCCACCCGCCTTTGATCAGAGCGTTCCTCACTGTAAAAATAAACTATTGAGCAAGTTTTTGATTTAGAGAGAGAAAGCTTTGAGAAGTTATGCAGAGTAAATATGAAAGAGATGGTAAAACAGTAGAAAGTGTGTGTGAATTTATAGCAAATCTGAAAAATGAAGTTGATTCCTAGGAGAATTCGAAAAGATTGGTAATGATTAAAGACGACGCTGATGTCACCACCTTTAATTAAAAGGTTGCTTTTTAGAGAAGGTGGGTTCGAAATTCAAGGTGAAAAAACGGCTGAAGCAACCAATCAGAGAGCGACACGTGTCCCACAAACTCTGGCAAAAAACCGTTTGGATTCATGAAGCTTTATCGGTCCGGATGAGACCATAAGGCAAACAGACCTGTCCGGATTAAAACTACCCCTTAGGTCGGACTGTTTTTCAGGTTTTTGACAAGAATATTTGTTCAAACACCTAAAAAAGGGGCTCCTGATGAGTCTGAATTCTGCCTGCTCCCCGGACAGGGACAGATAGGTCCAAGGCCTCCGGATCGGACAGATCACTTCGAATAAAAGCTCTATGGGACTGTTCGAACTATGACAAAAGTACTAAAAAAACCTAAACACTTCTTGACTAAGCAGCTTGCTCTCCTACTTAGAGCTCATGGGTCTTTAAACATGACCCGGGTCCATTGAACATGACCCAAAAGCCCATAAGGGCCCAAATTTAAGGGTATAAATACCCAACCACCTGCATTAAGTGTGGGTAATGAAAACTAACTGCAACCAACCAGCTTAATTCTCCCTCTACTCTCTACTCTAAACACAAAACACCCACATACTTCCTTAAAACATCAGACAAATTACAAGCCTACCCTCAGGCGATAATTATCCTCACCAAATAAGACTACATCTACGACAGTGAAGTATAAGTTTCCACATGATATATGTATTGAAAATAAATTTATGCTGGAATATTTGAGATTGTTTGGATTCACTGTCTATGCACATGTAAAGCAAGATAAGCTTTGGTCGAGAGAACTAAATTTTTAGTTTGTTAGTTATCCAAAAGGAATAAAATTATATATATTATGGTTTCTTGAACTTGGAAGTCACAAAACTTTGACTAGTTAAGATATGATATTCAATGA
Source organism: Limnanthes douglasii subsp. nivea (assembly GCA_036936605.1). Taxonomy (NCBI): domain Eukaryota; kingdom Viridiplantae; phylum Streptophyta; class Magnoliopsida; order Brassicales; family Limnanthaceae; genus Limnanthes; species Limnanthes douglasii. Next base: position 35,915,633 of record JAUPFV010000001.1, read on the forward strand.
TGAGATTATGCGATTGATCAAAACGATAGAAACCAAATCTAGTACTACCCAGAATATACGTAGAGTTGATGATGAGTCTGAACAAGAGAGTAAAACCGAATATGATTTCAGATTTGGTATAAGTACGCCTCATGAGGGAAAGACTAAGCTTTATGAAGAAGAATTATACATGGATTATTGTAAAGCATCCAAAGAGTCACAAGCTTGATGGGTGTAAATGGATATTTAAAAGGAGGAAAGATGTTCCCGGAGTTGAGTTATCCATATATAAATCTAGGTTGGTGGTTAAGGTATTCATGTAGAATAAGGGTGTTGATATCAATGTCATCAATTCTGAAACAAACCTCAGTTATGTGGTTAATTATTGCTAGATTTTGATATGGTCGGATTATGTTGGAGGACTCAAGTAGTAAAGTTGGTCGAATTTTGCTTAGAGAGACAGTTCGGACCAAATAACTAAATTCAGTGAGTAAGCCAGTATGCATAATGACTCATCTAGATGCCTAATACATTTGCTTATTCGCATGGGGGCTCGTGAGATTGACCCAAACATATGACTCGACTAGAATGTTTTATGGATCCAAAAAGAGTATAAATAGTTCGACAAACAACATTAAATGGATTGGACTTTTTTCTCTCTCTATTAAATACAAAAAAACTATTTTCTATATCTACCTCTTGATAAGGAAGAATAAAAGACAAGGAGAAAAGTGTGAAGAAGAAATATGACAGGAGAAAATAGCAGAGAAAAAGTATGATAGGAGGAAAACGCATAGGGAAAACTGTGAAAGGACTAAATTGTATAAGCTATATAAAGAAGTAGCCAGAATAGAAGGAAATTAAAATATACGGACTAAAAGATGTAATTAACATGAGTTAAAGCGTGTGGGGTCCGCAATTGTACTATAAAAGGACCACACACGCTTCACAAATCCCGAGATGAATAATATAACACTTTCTCTCTCTACTTAATCTAAGAGCTTTCACTCTCTCTCTCTCTCTCTAAAATTGACACTAAGATATTTCGGTATCACCAAATTGTCACTAAGTAATCCTCGTATCGCATAATCACCCCTGGACTTTCTTGAAACTCTTCACCTCTTACTAATGATTTAATACCACACAAACCCAATAACTTCCAAAATTACCCTTAGTTTAGGTTAAACCTTCATCAGATTGGCGACCAGAGTGGGAGAACTACCCTTAGGTCAGGTTTTACCTTCATCAGATTGGCGACCACAGTGGGAGCGTGAGTTGCTTGAATAGCTCTAATCAAAATCATACCCGCGGATCGTACTTTAAATTTCTTCGAGGCATAGATACTAACATGTAAGAAGTTCATCCTCTTTAAAATGAGGGGATAAGATGTGATAATGAGAACATAACTATATCTCATATCATTTATAATACAGAAGAAAGAAAGTTTATGCAAGAAGAGCGTGATCAGCTGAAGGTTGAGATTGAGGCTTTGAGGGCCCAAACACTGGCTAAAAACAATTAAAAGAGGAGTTCGATGCGAGATGTATTGTTACAAATGAGCCTGATAACAACCACAAACAAGATGAAAGTGATCAGTCTCTGAAGGCTCACGTAGGTTCGAAAAAGAAACATCAAGCTAAGTAGTTGATGAACATATCAGATTTTGTTGGAAACTTAACCACAAAGTTTGACTCAGATACTTCTTCTTCCTCATCAAGTAGTGATCATGGCCCTCAGAAGAAGAGAGAGAGGTGAACTAAAAAGCATTCTAATAAAAGGAATAGAAAAGGGAAAGGGAAAAAGAAAAAATATCACGAGAAAGTAAAGAGATCGGCATATTACAATATTAATCATTTGTTAAGTGATCAGTTTGGTATCCAGTCCACACCATGTATTTTTACCACTCCTGGTGAGGCTCATATGTTTAGCTGAAGTCACAACTGGAGGCATTCACCTTTATCTTCGAAAATTCTTTCTAGACATCTACTAAGGCGGTTTGATAGCTCTAAAATAGAGAAATATTATGGAAGAAAATATTATAATAATCACCTTAAACAGTTCAAAAATTTCAAGATGAATTTTGATGATGATAATAAAGTATTATACCATGCCTTCTCACAGAATTTCAAGGGAATTGCATTAAAATGGTAAAACAGTTTACGATAGTGATTTATTAAAAACTTTGATATGTTATGGACGGATTTCTGGAGGCAGTTTATGGGAAGTAAAGATCTTAAAGGGAATGGTGATACTATCAGTCATTGTGCACAAGAAGAAAATTAGTCTTTAAAAGACTACACCAGCCGCTTTGTGAACACAAAGAATGGATTGGCTGATTGTTTTGAGCAATTAGCTATTGTTTCTTTAAGGCAAGGTTTAATGTCGGGTAATTTGGCTGGTACAGTAACTTTAAAGGAAGAAATGACCTGGGGAGGATTATTGAATCAATTCGGAAAGTAAATTACAGTGCATGAGACCAAAAAGTCTAGTATACTGCGGTAGAATAGGTATGCTCCTACGATTTATATCCCACGAGCCAATACGCAGTCCCAAGCTACAATCAATTACCGACCCAAAGATTCTAGACAAGGTTCGCATTGGCCTACACAAAGCCAATCGAATCAGAGTCAACAATCTAGACCAAGGAGGATTCAATGGGACTACAATTTGAGGAAGCCAAAACTTAAGGGCTCCAACTATCGAATCTTTAAGTGGCACGAAGATTAATCGATACTTAGGTATATAAATATATACTGGAACCTAAGGGATGAACTCTGCCAAGATAAGGTGATAAGTAACTGCTGGAGCCGAATGTGCATGATCATTACCTGCTAGATCTAGGTGCATGGACTTGTAGTCGAGTACTTCTAAATATACCTATATATTTGTGAAAGGAACTGATTCAATAATATATTAACAAATTTAAATTTGATGAATCATTCAAAACCATTTATCAAGTTAGCATTGATATTATCATGATTAAAAAGTGAAGAACTAGGTACAACATTATAAGGTGTAAACATTCGTGGTACCACAACCTAGTATAGTGTACGACGATACAGATGTCAGGGCTACAATGTTTTTTCTATTTAACTACTTGTGGGAACACGTTGTAATATGCTATTGTAAGCCTCATAAATCAACACATTCATCATTAGTTCTATATAAAATGGAATAAAGGTATAAAGTTATTATAGCTTGAGCGAGAGAAAAAGAGAGATAAAATAAGAGCTTGTCTACTTTTAGAGAGAGTAATGAGATAGAAAATTGACACTTAGAAAAACACTAAGATCCATAGTTCATTTTGTAAGCTCAATATGTTTTGTAACTGAATACGATTAAGTATGTTAGTTAAGATTGATATAGTTTCTTTGTAATCTTCTTCTTATATAAAATATGTGCTCGCTGCACGCGGATGTAAGATATATTCATAATCCGACCAACGTTGAATCTATTTTTTTATTGATTAAATTATATCTTTCTTATTAACTTTATGATGGAAGCTTCATAGAATCGAAGCTCTACTTCCTACTTTTCACACTAGCAAGTTATGAATCACCCAAGGTTAAGTTTTTCCCTTCTACAGAAGCACATAAAACTTAAACCTAAAATTTTGGCCACTTTCGTATGACTTTGTATTGTGATTACCACTGAGTCTCAAAGATAAATATTATTGATTGGTCATTACCATATAAAATTTAAAATGCATGTTCTGTTTTTTTTCGAGCAAAAAATCATGATTATATTTTCTTATATTTAAAAAAATTATACATACTTTTTGACTTGACAATGTAAAATATCAAATATATTCAGAATTCAAGACACTCGTACATATATTTATTTTACATATGAAATCATCCAATTTATATTTTATTGAGAGTGGAAAACAATACGTACATTTAGTTTAAAGATTTGAAATGCATGTATTGTAAGCATATTCTAAATTCAAATGTCTCATTGATGTAAATTTGGAATAGCATAACTATTGTAAAATCTGGTGCAATAATTAAAATATAATCAATATCTTATTATGTTATATTAGATTAGATCATTGAATAATAATGGTTATGTTGATTTGTTTTAGCATATTGCTTTACAATACCGATGTCCAACCAAACTGTACCGATTGTTTATCCAAATTTTGGTACGATAGGGTAATTTTAAATTACAGTAACGTACCGATTTTTTTGGTAGGACATTGGTATCTAATATCAATCGTGCGGTACTACATTACTGTACTAAAATGTTAAATATAATATATATATATATATATATATATATTATTTAAAATAACTTTAATATAATGATCTTCTTTATTCATTGGTTTTAGAATTAAATATAAAAAAATATGACTCTGAATGCTATCATTTTATTGGTAAAATAGAGTTATTTTCTAATGCAAAAAATATCGTGTCAAAATAAAATTTATATACAAAGTTATGGTATTTTTCATAACAATCATTTGTAGAAAACTAATCTTGCATCAAAAATTATAGGATAATTTAAAATTTAATTATAAACCGATTGAGAATGTATAAAATTTAAAATTCCACATATTGTATCAAAACATCTATTTCAAAAGGGTATTTATTCATATCTTAACAAGAATACATACACAAGATTCTCAAGAAGTTTGGTATATCTAAAACCCGAGAGGTTGGAACTCTCATTGGCTCCCATTTCAAACTAAGTAATAAGAAATATAAAGATTAACGACCAAAATAAACACTTAAATATTAAGTTGCATTTCATTTGATATATGGTGGGGAAATAACAAGTGAAGGTGGCCAAGATTACAAGTTCTAAAAATCATTCGGATGCTCTGGCGTAGGCGTTATTGGGTACAAAGTTTATGTAATGCTTGAGACTTGTGCAAGCATGAGACATGAGTGAACTATATGTATCTAAAAATTAATCGGAACATCATATCAATGGATATTATATTCATTATAAGTCTATGTGAATAATTATTAAGTGTAGGTAACAAATAATTGAACCAGTTAAACCAAGACTTAAAGGCTGACCATTTTAGGAAGCTAAAACTTAAAGGCTGAAACTATCGAATATCTAAGTGGAAGGAAGATTAGTTGAGACTTATGTGTATAGACGTTTAGTGGAACCTATGGGATGAACTGTGCTGAGATAAATTGATAAGTAATTGTTGGAGTCTAATGTGCAGGATCGTTACGTGTTAGACTTGTGTACAACGCCTTATAACCGAGTACTTCTGAAGATATATATGTGTTCATAGAAAGAACAAATTCACTAATATGTTAAATAATCTAAAACTCATGAATCATTTACAATCATTTATCAAGTTATCATTGATCTTATTATGACTACATAATTTTCAATATGCTTTGAAAAAATTAAACTTCAGTTATACATTATTTACTTGAACATTTTTCAAAATATTTCATTGACTTTTCAGATCACTAAGTTGGACCTTGGAGAGAGATTGAGATCCGATCTTATGCTCTAGCGTTGATATAATCACGTTAAGCTAAATTTTTCATTGTTAACCTAGTACATCCCATAATTCATTTCAAATCCATATTTATTGCTTGAGAATACCTCAAGAAGTCAATATGTTTCCTATGGTATTTGTTTTATCAATGAACCTCAATTAAAAACATCAATTAGAAATTTTTTGTTCATTTCAGACCATTATAGAATGTTTGGACTAACACCCAGGTCGAGATGTCGCGATGAGGGCATCTACGTAGCAACTATTTGTATATTTCCCATGTTTCACTCATCTGTTCATCCGTTTTACGAAACGAATGTTGGAATGTCATTTGGAAACTTTGCAGATCTGACAGGTGGAAGATATTTTACTAGAAATAATTGAGCTAGTTGCTCTCGGGTTGTTATCTAGTGAGGCGATAGAGACTGCAGCCATACTTTAACTTTTCCCTTGAGAGATAAGGGAAAGATTCAGAGGTATTACAACATCAATGGGGACATTATTGTAACCACATGTATCGCTTATCTCAAATAACCCACCGAGATGCAAGTTGAGGCACTGATTAAAATCTATACATACATTTAATTGTTCTACATCACATTAATAAATGCCGATTTTATCTTTAAATCTGAAACGAATAACTCTGACCTTAGAATGCTAGGGTTAAACCCCACTGATGATGGATTGGTGAATTCATTAATCTTTATCATATCAATCCCTTATTGAGGATTTTTTTTTCTCTCATTTTTAGTTCTCACTTTATTCTTCGTTTTTTTAAATTTCCGGGTCAAAAGGGATGAGACTCGTTTCACCTATTATCAAAAAGAAAAAAATTAATATATCAGATAATATATCTAGACAAAATTAGATTGCTTCCACGATGACGATGCTAAAAACTTGATAAGAAAAATCACAAGTATACGATTTTTGTAATAGTTTTGATAAGGTATTCTAAAACGTGGATTATCGAAAACTAAGAAACAATATGATTTAAATTTAAATCTTAATTCTAATATATATTTTTTTAATTAATAAACATGTAAATTAAATATCAATTTGTGATCCATGGGATCAAGATTTGGTGTAAGAAAAACATTTGACAAAAAATCGAAATTAAAATTAAAGTTTTAAACAATGAGATAAAATTGTTCCAAGGTCTTTTTAAATATGCATATATAATTTATTTATAATTTTAACGATTAAATAAATTCAATCTACTCGTAATTATTTCAAATATAAGTTCTCTCTTAGAGTGTTGAGATCATCTCTCGATCTCACATAACTAACTCTTTGTATGGCTGGTTATATATGTAGTCTCATATCTCATATAATTAGGTCATAAAATCTAAGAACCTAGTTCAGACTTCACTGGGTCTTGGCTGTATACTTCTCATTCAACCCATGGTATCAACATAAATCATAAGTATATTTTATCTCTCAATCTCAACCTATATAAAATATAATTCAAGTACTACCGTAGAAACTGAAAGTGTCGTGAATGTTACAAATACTGCAAATATATTATGAAATAAAAAGTTTGATTCATAAATAAAAGTATAAACAAAGGCTATAAGACTCCATAACACAAAGAATTTAACTCATATCGAGCATAGTCCCAATAACACAACTAAAAAGAAACATAAAAAGTAAGAAATAAAAGATGATTTTTTTTAAATATTTTCTTGATTCTTAGTCGTCTAGATCTCTCATCTGTATGATGTGTTAGGGTTTTATGTATAGGAAGAGTTATGAGTTTTTTTTACTGAACCCTAATATCCTACAAATAAAACTCATTTGTATAAGAATAAAAGTTATAATCATCATTAAATAAATAAAATAATTAACTTATTCATTTAAGTTCAATAATATTGAATCGTAATTTATTCTTTAAATATTAAAATATCTTCAATTAATTATTCATCTTTTCTCTTTCTTCTTGCTTTAATTATCTTCAAGTTTTTTTTGTTTTTATCTTCTTTGTTAATTATATCTTCTATTTGGAATCTTAACTCATTTTTTGCTCATATTTGCTCCCATACTGATAAAAAAACAACTGACAATATTTGTATTCAAAACTAATTGAAATGAACAATTAAATTAGTATTAAAAAATATAAAATTAAGGATAAATATAATTGAATCATAAAATCACCAACAATGAAATGACACGGAATCGTATCTGGATGTTGAAAAACACCGACGATAATGAATATTAGCCAAGTATAGCCTAAAATGTTATATAAGTCGCACATATCATCGTACATGAATCTTTACATTACTAAGGTGACCGATAGTAAAACCATGGATATTGTGGATTTAAAGTTGTAGCTTTAGAGGTTTTATTAGGAATGAAAGTGTATGATCATTTTTCAAAGAACAACTAAGCTTCAAACTTGAACACAATAGAGAGTTATATCTATAAAATTATGTTAGCAAAGTCGAAATCAAAAAGGTATTAAAAAAGTTTGTGATTAATTGCGATCACTTTCAAATTCACATTTTATTGTCTCGCACAAGAATAATATATTACGTATTTAGTGATCAAATGAACAGCTTTACGGACGCCCAACCGAAATAGATTAGAGTTGCTTCCATAAACAAAGATCATTTCATTTACTTGTGTCATTATAATGCTTCTTCAATACCTATATTATTATACATTTATTCTTACTTCTCTAATATAACAATAAACTGTCTTATAAATGTGAAATGGTTCAGCGTAGATATTTACCAACGATATATACCTCATATTTGGTTTGGTTAAAGACGAAGCACGAAGGTGGTCATCAACTTTATTTGATATGGTTGTCATTTTTTGAAAACTTTTAGCATTAACGGTAGATTGTTCGCCACTATTCACGGTTTAACCAAAAAGAAGATAACTATGTAAAAATATAAACTATTATTACTTGTTTGTTAGATTTTTTGTTATTGTTGTATTTTATTATCGAACAATCGTTTTTTAATGTACTCAATTTAAAATTTATAATTGATTTGTCAAATATTATTATTTCACTATAACATCAATTTTCATATCATTTCAGGATAATAGTAGTTGTCATTCTAATGATAAACTTACAACAAAAGTGAAAACGTAAAACTTCATTAAAAATTACATAATGCTGAAGTGACGAGGGGATTTCCTCCTAAGAATATTACTAAATAGATAAGATTAGAAATGATCAACAATAATTGTAAAAGCAGTTTTCTTAACAAAAAAATCAACCCTTTTTACAATGGTTGGATCTTCGATGTATAACTATTTTATTCCAAATTATTTGGGATATATGCCACATGTATCTTATGACACGATGTAGCTAAGAATACAGACAGACTGGTTTCTCGCTCATGTATCTTAATTAAGTCAAACAGGTACTCAAATCGAAGATTTCATATTTACGCATTATTTAAATATTTAATTTTTATTTTTATATATTTATTTTATTTTAAGACATTCATGTAATTTCTTTTTGGGGGGGTTATGGTTTTAGGTAGTTGCTATGTAAAACATCATATACCCTATTTTGCCACGAGTCTGATGAATTAAATTTGAGATTATTTTCTCTGAGTTTTTTTTCTCTAACCTAGGGTTAGGGTTTTTATCTACTATTTTTATTTCTCTTATCGAGAGTTTCAGAGTTGCTACTACGTGGGTTGAGGAGATATGCCTCTTAAGAGAACCGCTCACAGGAAGTCCATTGCTCTAATCATAGAATCGATCAGAAGAAAATGGATAACCAATTTGAACAGATGGGTGAACGGATGAATTCGTTGCAACATCAAATGAAGAAATTAATCAGAAAATATGGAGAGGATGACCACCACCATGTAACCATCTTAAGGTTGGTTCCAAACCATAATATAATTTTGCATTTTAAGATTTTGATCTAGATCAAGTTTCAAGTTGATGTCTTTCAGATTCCAAACAATAAGATAAATATATACTTTTGAGTAAGATAATCTAAAGTAAAAAATGAATTCAAGGCATGTGGCTTAAAATACTTATTCAAAGTCAAAACATGGCCAATAGGTAGATTAAAAAAATCGCGCCTGATTTCGCCAACCACTTATGAGATTAGACTTGAATTTTAATTTTAATTTCGTCGTTCACTTGAGAAATTAGACATGATTTTCCAAGCATGATTTTGTCAACTTTTGACGAATTAGGCTTATAAATTAAGCATAACTTTGTAAGTGGCGGGAAAATTAGGCTTATAAATTAAGCCTAACTTTGTAAGTGGCGGGAAAATTAGGCTTCTAAATTCAAGCCTAATATTAGTAGTGACTAGAAAATTAAGTTTGATTTTATAATCACTCCTTCTTTAAATGCTTATATGTGGCATAATTGTGGATATTAATACAAGAGTAATCTCGATTGCTATTAATATGAAACATTTTCATAATTGAGGGGAAAATACAACAACTTTTTATAAGCGATCCAAAAAATTTAAACACTACAAACATGTTACAACAACGTAACTATGAGTAAGAATAATCCATAATGATCTAAAATACAACACTATATACCGAATACAAACAATGCGAATAATCCAAAATGAATAATACAAGACTAAACACGCAATGAAAATAGCACAAATAGTCTAAAATGGATAATAAAACACTAAAATACCGAATAAAAATAATTAAAATTATCCAGAATAACTACTAGAGATTATCGAAAATAGAGTATATATGATAAAAAGCAGCTTAAAATTACTTATAATTTATACTCAATGATCAATGTGCATTCAAAATCCTTCGACGAGCACCTTGCAACTGGCATACCATTGAAATCTCGTACTTCTTGTATATTACGCATCCATGTTGACTAAGGGAGGATCAATTGCGTAAATCTAAAGTAATATAGTTGGGAGTATAAAACTATTATACCTCATCATAATAACAAACCCTCATTGCATCATCCAGTTTAATTAATACCCACCATATAGAATTTTATCTACGTATCCAAACCAAAATGCCCACTATATAAAATAACATATAGTCATATAGAGTTGTATGTGACTTCCGTTTTTCATAAAAAAAATTATACAATGCAATTTCTAGAATGTCATGTACGTATCTGAACCGACACAATGCTTTATTCGAATAATATACATGTACGTGGTCTAAAACAATAATATTACAAGTGCAGAGAATTATCTTCTTAATTTGATAACCATTGCGGATGGTTAGACATGGCTGAAAAATAACATGAAAAATAAAACCATTAATTAAATAAACTAGAAATAATCTAAATAATTATATGTAACAAATATAAATAAGTAAGCACCACAACTTAAGTAAGTTTGATCATGATGGCTGAACATAATCCACTAATTATGTTTGGAATTATTGTCGAAATTTGTAAGACAAGCGTCCCACCTCGCTATAGACACTAGTGTACATATGTATCATAAATGTATAATTTGGCTGATAAAAAAATTGTCAATGATCTAGGTATTAAAAATCGCAATAAAATCACACATGGTTCTTGTTGTGTGCCTTAAAGTTGTGTCAAATTCTGGTATATATGCGTTAGTATGCAAAAATCTCATGAATACTCAACCATCTACATTTTAAAATCATGGAGGAAGAATTAATACCTAATGTTGATTTACATGTTGCTTTTGTTAGCAAATATAATACATATAAGTACAAAAATATATATGTTTTGCTTCCTTTTCCTTTTCGTTTATGAAGATTTGTCATAGAATGCGGGGTCGGTAAACCTATTATGGAAAAAACTGAAACTAATCCCAACATATTACCTTTCTATCTCCGTAACGTAACTTATCTTAATCTAAACCGAAAAGGTTAATAGATTTAGTTTGCATCACATTATCATTAAAATACAAAAATTATACAATCGTACTTGTGACCTTTGACCTCGTGAACGCGTGCATATCATATAAGGTGATGGCCATTTCACTAAATTTAAAATAAAAATTATTAGTTTTAAATACCACCGCTCGATGAAAATCTTTGTAATCAATGAGTTCAGTTGAATTCAATGAATCGATAAGCTTTCCAGATAATGTGCAATTCAAAACAGCTTGAACTCAACCTTGGGGTCCAAAATTTTATGCCCCAAGGCTCGCACAATGCGCGTATAAGCGCGTAAGTGTCTCTTACAACATAAAAGTAGCATGTATGTAAAAATAAAAGAATATTTTTCAATTAATTAAAATAATATTTGTTTACGAGCTATTATTTGTGATATTACACCGTTTTTCATATTTGGTAGGTAGTATGTATTTGAAATTGCTACAAAACAATAGAGATAAACGATAAGATGAAATCCAAATTGGTTAACGTTGCATTAAAGAGGTTATCGATAAGATGTGCTTTAATAAGCTATTCCATTAAAAAAATGGCCTTTATAAATTCGATATGTACGATTGTGGAATCCGAGTTATTGCTCAGGATGTACATAAAGAGGTTATTTCACTTGAAGTGTCCTATGTAAGACTGTATCGATTTTGTAGTTGACCTTTAATATGTTTAATAAACATTTTTTGTCGGAATAAAAAAATATTTAGACAATTGTTTTAATATAAAAAAAAACACATACGATGTGTTTCTTTTAAAATAAATAAATAAATCATAATAAAACAACCAAACAATACGAAATATAATGACGAATCAACGAATTTTTATATGCACATAAATTTTGTTAACATGCGATGAAGTTCATGTCGAATTCCACCAACCGACAGATTTCTAACATAAAGTTTTTTTTAAAAATTTTGGATTCATATAAATCCCATCAACTATTAAAAAATTTAATATAAAAATTTATGAGACGTCTAGCTAATTTTAAAATGTTTTAATCAATATTTGAAAACAATTTAATCTTAAGATTACAATTCCGACCGATTTAATATTTAAAATTTTGTTGAAGTATATTAAAACTCAACTCCAACTCTTAGATAATTTTAAATATTTTTAAATATAGTTTAAAAGATTGAGATTTAAATAAAATAACCTTTTTAGTTGGTAAGAGTGAAAAGCTAAGAGAGTTTCAACTTTAAAAACTTTTATTGAAAAACAAGTATTTTTTACAGAGGATTACAAGAATGATTTATATACATTATAAAACTATTTTTTAACTGATTCAAATCAATAAACTATTTGTGTTACATTGTTATGGGTTTGTTATTTGATTTCTTGTTTGGATACAAGTATAGATAAACCTATGTAGATCTTGTGTGTAGAGGAAATGAAGAAGACGATCTGATTCAGTTTTATGTGAAACGACATCCATTGTGTCGTTTAGTTTAGTAAGTTCCAAAACGACACATAAGGCAGCGTTTGGTTTACTAACTAAAACAAAAATGAGGCTCTCGTTTTAGTTTAGTAAATAAGAGACAGTCTAAAGGACAACTTCTCTATCTCTATCTTTATCTCTTTCCTTTGAAGCTTTCTCAAAAGCAGCGGTGAGTGAGCGAGCCCGAGTTTGTCTCGAAGGAAAAGAAACCGAGAATGGATATACATAATTTGGACAAGGCACTGAAGGACCTGGTCACGAATGAAATGCACGTTAAGCTCAATATATTTAGTGCGTGCATGAAAGACAAGATTGGACGCTAATGAACTTGCACCCTGATTGTCACACCAAATGATTGATGGTGGTGTGAGAGGAATTCGAAGTTTAGTGAGCAAAGAACACAACTAAGTAAGCTTATAAAAAAATATTTGGAAGAGCTTTATACTCAGACCCAATTGAAGAATGAGAAACACCGTTTTATTTCTTTGAAGACCATGAAATAAGCAAATCACCCTAATAAATGTAGTACGCTCCAACATTTTTTTGTCATCAACAGAAGCTGCCCAATCAGCATCAGAATAGCCTTGAAGTTGTAGTTGATAGCAGGGATTGCTATGGAGGCCAAGCTAGCGCGAACCAGATAAGTATCTAAGTATTCGTTTCAGATTTTTCCAGTGAGTAGATGTAGGGCTTTGCTGAAATTGACTTAGTTGATTGACTGCAAAGGCTATATTAGGGCATGTGTGAGTTAAGTATTGTAAATAGCCTAACAAGCTTATGTATTGTGTATGATTATTCAGAGGATCATCATCTTGATTGGAGACATGGCTTGGATAAAGAAAGACCTTAAGAATCAAGTAAGTTCTCAATATACTGGTGTTGAGTAAGATCTCAATATACTTGTAGTATCGCGATAAACTTCGATGCCTAAAAAGAGATGGAGAGAACCCATGTCTTTCAAGGCAAATGAGGCATATAGCTTATGTATAAAATAATTCAAGTACTCTTTGTTATTCCTTGTGACAAGGATATCATCTACATAGACAAGAATTAGAATAATAGTGATGTTGTTGATAAAATAAAATAAGGAGCAATATGCTTTAGAGTTGTGAAACCCCTAGGTAATTAAAGTGTCTTTAAGTCAAGAATACCAGTCTCTAGAAGCCTATTTGAGGCCATATAGAGCTTTATAAAACTTACAGACATGTGTAGGTTTAGATCTGTCAACAAATCCTTATGGTTATGTCATATACACATCCTCTTGCAAGAATCCATTTATAAAGGCATTATTAATGTCTAATTGACGAACTAACCAGTGCTCAGAGACAACAATAGTGAGAACTAGTCTTACTGTAGATGCCTTAATAACGGGGCTAAACGTCTCGTAGAAATCAATACCAAGGGTTTGATGAAACCCCTTCGTAACAAGTCCGGCCTTAAATAGTTGTATTAGCCCATCTAGGTTATGTTTCACCCCGAACACCTATTTACAGCTAATAAAATTTTGATTAGAAGGTACTTGAACTAAATACCAGGTATTGTTAGCCACTAGAGAAGAATATTCAGTGTGCATAGCCTTGTCCCAGTTAGAGTTACCCTTTTCCTCAGAAAACTTAGTAGGTATAGAGGAATTAGAGCTAGTAATAGTGAGAGACCCAATATAAGGAAATTTAGGTTTATGAACACCTGATTTAGCTCTTGTTTGCGTTGTATGGGTATTGGGTTGAGTGGTGATGTGAATTGGTGGGTCAGGGTTGTTAAAAGTTAGGAAGATATATGAAGTAGTTGGTATTTGTTCGAGATCAGAAATGTTAGGTTGGCTATTAAATGTGTCAACAAGTGGTGATTGGGTGTGAGATATAGGAGGGGAGTGTTATAGTGATGGAGATTGAGAATTAGAAATTGTTGGAGGGTAGGTATGACAATGGTGTGGTAGAGCTTGGCTAGAATTCTGATGTTGTGAAGGAGTATAACACATAGAAGTATGCTGAGCAGGAACATGAGTAGGTAACTCAGAGGATGATAGACCGCTTTATTTCACTGAATCAATAGACAGATTAGGAAGCCATAGATCGATGGGTAGAATAGAAGTGTGGCTAGAAGTTTTAGAACTATACAAGTCAGTTTTAAAATGGAATTATATTTCATCAAACACCACATTTCGAGATATATATATATATATATATAGTTTGCATGTAGGACTTAGACACCTATAACTTTTATGGCTTTGACTATAACCAAGAAATATACATTTTTATAGTAAAATTGAAACTTATGCGTTTGGTATGGTCTTATGCAGGGGTAGCAAGCACACCAAAAATATTTAAGAACAAAATAGTTTGGGGTTTTGTGCTAGATGATTTCAAAAGGAGATTTATTGTTTAAAATAGGTGTAGGTAGTCGGTTTATCAGGTATACACTAGTTTCAAATGCATCAACCCAGAATTTCTAGGGAAGGTCAGCTTGAGCCAACAAGGTTAGACCCATTTCAAAAATGTGCCTGTGTTTTCTCTTAGCCCTCCCATTCTGGATTGAGGTATGAGGACATGATCTTCTAAGAATAAAACCAGTCTCCTTGTCTAGAGAAGCCAGTGGTCTAAACTCTCATCCCCAATCACTTTAGACAGTTCTGATTGACTTTCAAATTGAGTTTCAACTAGAGTTTTGAAGCTTTTAAAAACATAAAAAAAAAACGTGTCCTTTATTTCTGATAGGATAGAGCAATGTATATCTGGAACAATCATCACAAAAAAGAACATAATACTCGAGAAAACCTGTAGAATGAGTAGGTGAAGGACCCCATACATCAGTTTGTACAAGGTCCAAAATGTTATCAACATGTGAGTTTGAGATAAAGGGATATTGTGAGACTTTCCTAATTGGTAAGCCTCACAAAAAGTAATTTTATTAATAGAAACAAAATTCAAATTACACATTTTAAAAACCGAATTGAGAACACTTTAAGATGGATGACCAAGCTTCCTATGCCATCCATATTTTAGATAATTAGACAAACCACTAGACAAAGCAGTAGGAATTTGAGAAAAAACTTGAGACATGATGGTTTGAGGGCAGTGAGACTGTATATTATTGATCAGTGAAGTAGAGCAATCATTCATCATGTAGAGTCCATTCACAGTTGATCCTGTAAAAGGTATAGTCCTTGTGACTTTTTCCTTCACAAGATATAATTTTTTGTGCAATTCAACAACAATATCATTATAATTGGTAAGTTGAGAAACAAATATGATATTTTTAGTGATTTTAGGGACAAATAAGATAGGCTTAATATGCATAGGTTTTTTTAGTCAAAATGATTAGCTTGGATTGGCCAACATGAGTTATAGGTAGTTTCTCACCACTTCCAACTAAAATACCTTTATTACCTCTGTGACATGAGGGTTTGCACCACTTTCAGCATACCAAACATCGTCACCAATAGTGTCTTGAGTTGCAGCTAGTGCACTTGTCTCTCCTTCTAATTTGGTTTGCTCAGTAGGTATGGATCCCATGACTGATGGATCATCTATATAGTAGCACACTGAGGCGGAATGGCCATATTTTCTACAAATCTGGCAAGTTGGCTTATTCTGAGAGAATCTGCCTCCCTTTCATCTGTAAAAATTACTTCTGCCTCTAACATTATAGGTAGCTTTCCCTCTATTGTTTTTGTTGTAGTCTCTGAACTTATTTGTGAAAGATTCCTGACTTGAGTTGTTGTTTTGTTGCTTTGAATCATTTCTGTATGAATTGTTTGCACTTGTCAGATTAACACTAGCAATAAAAGTCTGATTATTGGTTAATTTTTCAAGTCTACTTTCAATCGTGAGTAGGCTAGTTTGTGGGCTAATCCAATTGAGGTATTCTTTATCTGCAAGGCTTACCACAATTGGTGTATAGTCAGATTCAAGTCTAGCTAGAACCTGAGTTATCAGGTCTTCCATAGAGATTGGGCATCCAACTAGAACAAGATTATCTGAAATAGACTTCATTTTGTTCAGATAATCTACCATAAGATAAGATCATTTACGAGTTTTTTGAAACTCAGCTTTATAGTATGTAACTTTGGCTCTTGTCTGTGAGCCATAAAATTTACCAACAATATCCTAGAAGTCTTTGCAAGTACCTTCTTCCATTAGCTGTACTACAACCTTTGGACTCATAGTGGAGTATAACCACCCAAGCAACAACTGATCTTTGGCTGTCCATTCTTTATAGTCTAGATTTTTAGTTAAATGTCCTTCAGGATTAGCAATTAGTTAGGAGGATAGACCTTCTCACTAGTTAGAAAACCTCAAACTCTATTGCCTCTGACCATAGGCAATACCATTGTTTTCCACAGAGGAAAATTGCTTCTGTCAAGCCTGATTCAATTGATGTTACTGATAGAATTCAAATGCAGGTTCTTTGTGCTTGAGATGGAGTGATAAGGCATCACAATCCCATCGATTCTGTGCTGAAGGTTGGTGATTATTGGAGCTCGCCATTGAAGACTATGAGGCTCTGATACCAAGTGAAAAGCTAAGAGAGTTTCAACTATAAAATCTTTTATTAAAAAACAAGTATTTTTTACAGAGGATTACAAGAATGATTTATATATATATATATATATATATATATATATATATATGTAAAACTAGTTTCTAAATGATTCAAATCAATAAACTATTCTTGTTACATTATTATGAGTTTGTTATTTCATTTCTTGTTTGGATACAAGTATTGAACAACCTCTGTAGGTCTTGTGTGCAGACTGAGCCAAACAGAGGAAATGAAGAAGACGATCTGATTCAGTTTTATGTGTCGTTGTGGGTTTACTGAACCAAACGACACAATGGATGTCATTTCACATAAAACTGAATCAGGTCGTCTTCTTCATTTCCTCGACACATAAGGCAGCACTTGGTTTACTAATTAAAACGACAATGAGGCTCTCGTTTTAGTTTAGTTATAGGAGACAGTCTAAACGACATCACTTCAGTCTTCATCTCTTCCTTTTTCCTTTGATTCTCCATCAATCGAAGCTTTCTCGGTTTTCCAAATTACCTTGTTTGGGGTCGACTAGGGTGACGTAGAATGTGTAGATTAGAGCATATGCGATCTTGAAGTAAAAGTGCATGTCCTACACTTTCACCATGGGTTGTGTGCAGACCGATTGACCTTTGTCAAAAGTTTCATAATAGTGTTATTACCATATAATAACATAGGAATTCAAACACAAATTTTTTTATCCATACCCAAGACTATCTAGTTTGCTCTCGCTATAGATTTTCTGCTCACAGTAAAAAACAATATATTATTTTGAATATTGAATTATGTAAGAAAACGGATTTTATGCCTAGTTTCAATCTAAGAAAAATATAAATAATAAAAGTTGTGGGTTTTCACTTAGAATAAATATTGTTAAAAATAGTTATTTTACTTTATAGGTTGTAATATTTAAAAATATTTTATCCAAAACGTCCACTTTTTTCTTTTGGCAATGCGAATAAGTAATTATGAGAAAAGTAATTTTTTTCATGATGGTAACTCAAAACCGTAGAAGAGAGACAGAGTGAACAGGGTATCACTGTCTTAACCTCTGCATGATTATTCGCGCTCTACAGATACAAACAAACTCTCTCTCTCTCTCCTCACGCTGTTGATAGGTACCGTACACGCATCTCTACGCCGTCCTAATCGGGGCTCCGAGCCCGGATTTAGTTTACCCATTTTGCTCTTACTTGGTTTTCCGGGCATCTTTCTTGGATTTTCCATCCACTTTCTTCGGAAAATGTACTCCACGATTCATTCGCTTCCACTTGACGGAAGCGTAGGTGAGTACGGTGGGTCGGTCGATGGGTCTTACATGTCTGGAGACGCGTGCTTGGTGTTGACTTCGGATCCAAAGCCCCGGCTCCGGTGGACTGCGGAGCTTCATGACCGCTTTGTCGATGCTGTAACTCAGCTTGGTGGTCCTGAGAGTAAGTCTGTATACAAGTTTTGTTGTTCCTTCTTCGTTTCTCTAGTTTTGGGTATTTTGTTTCCGACTCTGCAATTTTTCTTAGAGGTATAAAAAATGCTTTTTTTTCTTCTTCTTCTCTTTGCTGTATTCACCTGAGCTTTCCTTTTCTGGATCTTCATGATATAGTTGGTTTAGTAACTACACTTTTGTGGGTTTTGTGGCTGGTTTGTAAACATAGGATACGTATGTGTATGATTGATTGTAGTTGTGAGCTTTTAGCTGTTTTTTTCTCTTTATTTTGAAAATATGGCCTTGTTAGAACCGTTTAGGGATGTGTAGAACTTTAGGTGTTTACCAATTAACATAAAATTTCTATCTTGTTATAATGTACGATGCTAACTAACTATATATATATATATATATATGCATGTGTGACCCCAGCAAACTGATCTTCTTTAGTGTGTTCTTTGTAAAGTGAAAGTGCTTTAGTCTTTTTGGTTAGTTAGATTTGTAAGTTCAGGCCATGCCATTGCTACATTTTCTTTATTGGGCGCTCAAAGGAGGAGCCTGGTGATCTACATTCATGGCTTTTGTATTTGGCTTGTTAAAGATTATTGTTGGCCGCCTTCTAATTGATATGTTTTGAAATTTCTCTTTGTAGAAGCGACCCCGAAGACGATCAAGGCAACTATGGGAGTAAAAGGCCTAACTCTTTATCACTTAAAATCACATCTTCAGGTTTGTCATTAATTTTGAAAAACCGAAATATCTAATGTGTCATTAATCAAGTTGACGCAAGTAGCTATTACTTAGAGTTGGAAATAAACATCCTCTATCCCATTAAACATCCCATTGCTAAACAAGAGAAGAAGGAAAAAAAAGATTCTGTAAATCTACTGTATTTCAAAGATTTTGACAACAAGATCTTACCTTTTAGAATGTTACTAAATGGAGATATAAGAGAGTTTAAAAGAGTTTAATCGTCTGTCTTGTTACTTATTCCTTTTCATTTTCATGCTTATAGCCTAGCTTTATTCAGCGAGTTATTAAAAAGATATTATTGTGACCCTTTTATGCCAACCTTGCAGAAATATCGGCTTGGGAGACAAGCATTCAAGGAATCGGCTGATAATTCGAAGGATGGTATCTACATGTTGTCTCTTTAGATTTACATCTTTGACTGAAATTGTTTGTATTCACTTCTTAAATATGAAAGGTTGTTTGTAACTTTAAGCTTCTTTAGTTTAGCTCTTGGTTTTTATAAATTCCATTGACAATGTTTGTTCAAATTGCAGCTTCTTGTGTTGCGGAGTGTCAAGACACTTCATCTTCAGCATCATCATCGAGAATCAAAGCGCATGATGGAAACGAGTAAGTTGACCTCTTCTCTTATTAATTTGTATTAATATGTTTTTTTAAAAAGGAAATTGTTTTTTCAAGCAGTGGTTACCAGGTCACTGAAGCTTTGCGAGCTCAGATGGAAGTTCAACGAAGACTGCATGAACAGTTAGAGGTAGATTTCTGTGTGTTCGGATTAACTCTTTAAAGATTTTACAAGCAATTAACTCTTCCTTTCACTTGAAACCTTGTTTTTTAAGCTACACAACTAATTTAGTTTTAGTTAGGTTGTTTGAAAATAAATTAAACGTCAAAATCAACGGAACCAATTTGAAAGAGTTGTGTTTCCAGGTTAATTGGTTGGTCATGGAAAATAATAGAACCGTCAAATCGAAATATTGGTCTGGTAGGTTTCATATTACATGAATTTGGTTTCTGAATTTTCCAGAACTTTACCATTCATTTCTTTATGGTTACAATAATAAGGCGCCTAATCCGGATTGCAAACACCTTTTACTTTCATCATTATTTTCAGACATCTTGAAGTGGTGCGTTCTTGAACAGGTACAACGTCGTCTCCAACTGAGGATTGAAGCACAAGGAAAATATCTACAGTCGATACTAGAGAAAGCTTGTCGTGTTCTAAACGATGAAGCTGTTGCATATGCTGGGCTTGAAGCTGCGAGGGAAGAACTTTCTGATTTAGCTATCAAAGTTTCGAACGAATGTCAAGGCATGGTTGCTCTAGAGCCATTGAATTTTCCTCCCCTATCTGAATTTGCTACGGGTATAGAGCATCAAAATGGTTCTAACATTGTACGAGCTCGAGTTGCTGATTGTTCTGCTGAAAGTTGCTTGACTTCTGCAGGAAGCTCGGTTTCCCCAATTGGTGGTGCGTTTAAAAAGAGACAAAGGCCTTTCTTTGCTAATGGAATGTGCAACATCAGCCAAGAAGTGGAATGGGCAATGCCTGACATTTGAGATATCCATTTTTAGTTTCTATCTTCAGTTGTCATTGACCAACTTCGGTACGGAGTTTCTTACAACATCATGTCTTAGTAAACTTTATGAATTGTCCTTAAATCAATCCAAACTAAGTTTTGGTTATATAAATGTTGGGTCTATTTATTTCAGAATGACTTAGGAGACCTTTTTTTTGTTTTTATATTGTAAATGGTAAAGTTTTGTCCTTTTATTGTGATTATGACCAACAATGTTGGTCCGATTCAGTCGGATTTTGTCTGGTCCAAACTTATGGTGGACCGGGTATAGAAATAAAAATTATAGCCACTTATGATGGACCGGGTATAGAAATAAAAATTATAGCCACTTATGATGGTTCAAGTATAGAAATGAAAATTATAGCTCGTATGCGGGTTGGATTGGATATGGATTTTTAGTTTGTCCCACCAAACCGGAACAAAAAAATATAAATTATATAATAATAATATATAATTTTTTTAATTAATTACTAACAAATTTACAATGATATATAAATTTTGTAATTTTAATAAAAACTAATTAGATTTTTCCGCTAAATATTATTTTAGATTTTTTCACTAAACTTAATCAATAATATTTAAATTTTTATATTTATTAATTTATTTTAATATAAATTTATGATTAGTCTTTATTATTTAATCCAGCATTATGTTATTTGTTAAGTTTGTCACAAAAGCAATACCATATTTAATATGGACGTTTTAAAATTTTCTTGATGATTTTGACAATGAATATGAAGATTCAAATGTTGTGATAAATGGTGGTGATGATTGATGATATTATTAGAAACAAAAAAACTTTAATTTTTTTTATGTTTATTTTTATGTTTATTTTTATGTTTTATTTCGTATTATTTAAGACATGTTTTAGATTGCTTGTTTTATAAAGATTTATATTTTTTATTTGAGTAACATTTAATGTTTATTTAAGTATATTTGTTTTGGTTTAAAAAGTTTACATCTTAATGTTTGTATAAATTAAAAAATAAAGTCCATCAAATGAAAAATATTGATTGCGGACAAGTTCGGGCTGACCAGCTGACCCAGACAGGTAGGGGTCGGGCTTGGGCTTAAAAATATTAAACCCTCGACGGATCAGACCGAAATAGAGTTCAAATAAAAAGTGTGGGCCAAAGCGGATTAGCCTGAACCCGGTCCGAACCGTGATGAGATAAAAATAAATAAAAATATTTATACAATGTTAGTTTAGATTTTTGAAGGATAATTTTGCACCTTATACCTTTTATCATTTGATATCTTGAAAATGTAGTTGGAAACTAGGTATCCAACATTTTTTTTATTTAATCCGTAATTGTTTTTTTAGGGTTTCATATTAGAATATTCTAAAAATAGGCACCATTTGTAAGTAAAAGTTACTATTAATTTGAATGAGTAAATTGTATTTTTATTTCAACCATTTTTTAAATTTAGAGCATTTATTAATTTGTTAAAATAAGGGGAGAAATAAAAGTGTATGTATGTATGTATGTATGTATGTATGTATGTATGTATGTATGTATGTATGTATGTATGTATGTATGTATGTATGTATGTATGTATGTATGTATGTATGTATGTATGTATGTATGTATGTATGTATGTATGTATGTATGTATGTATATATATATCAATTATGTTGAAAAAAAATATTTTTAACAAATAACTTTATAAAATAATTTGTGAAAATGAGCTCTCACTCTAATAAAGCATTCCATAGGAAATCTCTTCCTTCAAATTTGAAAGCTCATTTTTCTTTTTAAAAGCCTTACCTCAATGGAAGCTCTTAGTTGAATACTATAAGATTTCAATTCACCAAAATTGGAAGAAGTTAGAATAGACTTACCTTATATCTATCGAAAACCTCAGCATTTCTTAAAGATTTATCTTATGCTTCACTGTGAAGATTTGAAGATCCCAATTTCAAATCGGAAAATGATTTATCTCTCAAAGAAAGAAACTGAAGCGTCTAAATTTTTAGATATTAACTTGAAGCATCTTTTAAAGATTTGAAGTCTTCACACTCAAATTTTTTAAGTAATCACTCGAAGGAAAAAATCAGAAGGCTATGGTCTCAATTATCTGAAAATTGTTTCACATAAACATCTTAAAGCTCATAAAATCTAAAAATCCAAAAGTTTCGTTTATGAGTATACTTACTACAACAAAAAACCCCAATAATGAGACAAAAGCTCAAATAGCTAGAGGTCAGGAAATATTTTCCAAAAACCATAAAAGATACAAAATGATTTCATCACCAGAAGTCGCAGAAGATTTCGCTCCCTTCAAAAGCAATCCTGCACTTCCAACGAGCACTCAGTCACAACAAATCCAAGGAAAGCCATACAAGGACATAGTTAAGCCAAAGTCTACCAGGAAATAAATCCTCCATGAAGACACCACATTTTCAAACAATAGAGATTACAACGCAGTCCATTACTCCAAAAAAGATAACTTCTTGCTTATATCAAATTATAGATTTACTTTAATTGGGAAATTTTCCAAGGTAGACCAACTTTATCTGATATTCAATCATTGCTTTTCAAATTAAAACTTGTTGGAGACTTTAGTGTCACTAGTTGGGACGAGAGACACATTTTCATAGAATTTGACATAGTTAAAGACCTTAGAATCCCGTGGAAACGAAATGTCTGGAAAATAGGCAAGTATTTTAGGAGATTGCCCAAATGGGAGCCAAATTTTAACCCTAGGAATGAAAATCTAGTGACCACAACATGGGTTATTTTCCCTAAATTACCAGAATATTTTTACAATAAGGATACGATAGCAAATATAACCAAATGTTTAGGTTGAATTCTTGATGTTTGGATTCCAAACAAAAATTTAGAAATCTATAATTTTTTCCAAGCTTAGATATAAATTAATCTATCCAAACCTCTACAAGAAAAAATATTGATAGAATTTGACCATAAAGATGGTCTATGGCTAGACATTAAATATGAATATAAACCTGACTATTGTCCAAGTTGTTTTTACCTTGGCCATACTCTGGACAACTGTAAAAAGGGTAAAATATCTAGTAAACCTCAAGATAATCTCAGTGAACCTATAAAAAAATCAATACTAATAAAACTGATATTATCTCTAAGTACCAAACTAAAGTTCGAGCCAATTATATCCTTAAACCTCAACTTAAATCAATAATTACAAGACCATAAAACAATAATAATACTGATATTATTGAAAATAATAGCTCAAACAATAAAGACAACCAGATACCCAGTGACAACCAAAGCCCCAAAATCACAATAGCTAACAACTCTGAACCTATAGATGTTTCTAACTATGATATCATAGAATCCCTTCGTTCTATTAAGTTCAATAATTGGCTGAATTCTCTAAATGACTAATCTAATGAAGATCTTGTCAATACCTCTCATAGACTTACTGTGATTGGTAGCTTACCAGTCAGTCCTTCCTCTTCTCAAATTGAAAACAATATATTTTCACTCAATATACCCCGAAAAGAGCAAATAAAACTAAATTCAAATAAGGACAAAAAATAATCAATAACCCCAAAAGAACTACGAAGAATCTTAATACCATTGGTCACCACTAGTATAGGAAACAAAAATACAATAAGAAGATTAAAATTTATTATTAGGAAAGAATCCATATACTTCATGTCCTTGCAATAACCTATGAGTTCTAAAAACAAATTAAATTCTATCTCTAAATATTTAGGTTTTCAAAATAGAATTGACAATTTGAATAACAAAATTTGGGTATTTTGGAAAGACAGTTTTAAGGTAGATGTTACTTGAAATCATGAGAAACTCATCCATCTTAAAATTCATCACATAAACAAGGTAAAGAATTTATAATAACTGTAATTTCCGCTAAATGTTCTAGAATCAATAGATTGCCCATTTGGGATGAAATAAGATTGATTGCTAACAATCCACTTGACTAGGTTCTCTCTACAATCCACCAAAAAACAAATCACATTAAACTCATGATTCTCTCTATAATCTATTGGACCATTAAGTTCTTTAGAAACAAATCTAAGCATATGAACTTAAAAATCACCCCTGAAGTCATGAAGACATGATTAACTTAATCTTATCTAATCTTGACTGCTCAAACTCTTTTAACAAAACAAATGTGGCATAATGATCTTAATATTGCAAATCAACTTGGTTGTTTCATGCATGTTTGTCCCATACCCATTACGAGTTTCAAATGGACATTACCCAAAGCCAATAAAGTCAAACTAAATACTGATGAAGCTTGTCTTTTAGTGGTGAATCTAGTGGCACTAGAATTGTGAAAGATAATAAAAGCAATGATATCTTTGCTTATGGAAACCTGTATGGTAAACAAACTCCTTTGATTGTAGAATGTAAGACCATTCTTGATGGCCTGATCATCTATAATAAAAAGAAGTTATAAAAATGTTGATATTGAAACTGATTCATCAGTTTTAGTTGACATGTTGGCCAAGGGTAAAGGTCTCGGGTTTTTAAATCCTTTGCTCAAATTTTGAAGATATTTAATCCCTTCATTTATGAATATTAAGTACATTTTGAGAGTCCAAAACCAAGGCACGACTGGCTAGCGTGTTAGACTCTGAAATGTAAAATAAAATTAAGCTTAAATAGTCACCAAATTCCAAATCCTTTAAAAGCTATTATTTCATTGAAAGTTTGGAATGTGGCTACTGAGTTTAGACTATTAATTAATATTTTTCTTCATATGTTAGAGAAATTTATTAAAGGCAGAACTTATCAAAGTATGCATATGATCTTTGCACAAAGTTATTTAATTTTCCGGTATCTCTTCCTGAGTCAAAGGACTCTCCCACTACTAATTGAAGTTGGATGCTTAACGTAAGCTAAGAAAGCTGCCGATGAAGAAGTTTGAGAACAATTTCCACTATATTGGTAAAGAAGCTGCTAGGGGAATATCACTTTGATAATGAAGCCATTCAAGAGGAATCTTGTTTGTTCTTCTACCAATCCAAACATGTCAAAAGAATCAATTTCTAACTAAACAAAGTGTTATCAATCACATACTTTCTTCTTAATGTATTGTTTTTCTTTATTCATTTTGTAAACACTTGTTATTTTTAAGAAATAAATAGGTTATTGTTTAAAAAAAGAAGAAGATATATTTTAGAGATTAATATCTAAAATACACTGCTATTTTTTTATCATTTTAACAAATCAATAATATGTATAAATATAAATAATTAATTGGAATGAAAATATAATCTACGAATTTAGATTATAAAATTTGATCTTTAGAAATTGAAATGAAGGCAAAAAAATACACACCACGATACAAAAAAAGGGTAGAAGAGACTATATCAATCCTCTCATTCAAGATATGATAAAAAATCGCGCTGAAACAACCCTGATGTCCTATTTATCTCAATTGTTTTTATAAAAAACAAACTAAAACATGATCAAACTTGGAAAACATTAAACTTTTGAATCTTAAGTGATATTGTTTCACAAGCCCACAACCATCTAGCTGTTTTGGACACACGCAAACATACATTATTGATGATCCAACTACCGAATTTGGGCGTTACGATTACTCAAATCGAAGGTCTTGACGAGCCCGTTGAATGTTAAGACCGTGATGGAAGCCATATGCTCGGTCAAGAAGTTTAGGTTCCAAAATCCACTATTTAGGGCCTCAAATTGATATTTATATACTTTATTTGGATTTTTTTAAAATATTTCATGGATTTTTATTAAAATAGCCCAACAAGTCTACTTGTGTCCAGATTTGACTAGACTATGTTTTATTATATTTTGAATCTTTTTGTAATTTCCGAAAAAGTTTGGAGAAACTTATATTTAAGCTATCAAACCCTAATTTTAAAATGGTTTTTGTTGAATTTAAATATTTTTTTCTAAATTTGTGAAGTTCTTTCTACGATATGGTTAGGGTTGCATCCGCTTTTCGTCAATCGAAAATTCTGCCTCTATGATCTTGGTATCAGAGCATATATTCCTGTTATGTGGGTAGAAAAGTATGCTAACACAAAGAGAACAAAAGAAGAATACCGCGTCAATCACTGAGATTCACACTAGAGAAGGTCTGGACGATCGTGTCGTTTTGATGGAGTACGCCAATAATATGAATATCTAGGCGATTAAGGGATAGTTGAGTATGCAAGATAATCAAGTGAAGAAATACAAGATTTGATGCAGAGATTGAGCACCACCAGATTTCGGGCTCCAGTGCCGAGCAACCTATCTTCGGGTTCTGAAGAAGAGTACAACCAATATAAAAATTTGTTTTCTCCAAGGAAAGAGAATGAGAGTGGACATGTTCCTCCACAAAATCATCGTGAACAGGCCTTTGAGTAACCTTAAGATTGTGATTTTAATCAAAATACAAATAATTTGTTGGAGTTAAGTTTTAGACTTGAGATCCTTGAATTTCACGGGGGTATTGAACCGAAATAGTTGTAGATTGGATCACGTATGTGGAAGAAGTCTTAGATTTCAAGGACGTCCGAGACAACAAGCGAGTGCAGTTGGTTGCAACCAATTTTCGGGGTCGAGCTGCATTATGATCGCAGTAGTTGAAACAAACCCAGTTAAGACAAGATATATCGAAAATATCTATCTCGGTTAAGCTTGTGAAACATCTTAGGTCAAGTTTTACCTTTTAATTATGCAAGAATTATGTATAATGAAAAGATAAAAATTGTGATAGGGAAGGTGTGAAAATTTGTGATAGGCTTAAGAAGCTTTGCAAATATAATTTTTGAAGAAGTTATGCATAAGTTAGCGTTGAAAACTTAAAATCATCCAACCCATACAAGCTAGTATGACTCCAAAAAACGTAATGAGGTAATCATTTCTAAGTGGTGTCTAATATATGTTCAGTTGGTAATTATAAAGATAAGGCATGATGCAACATTATTAGTATGGATGCCCGCCATCTCTAGTTAGGGTCAGCGTGAAAATTTGAAAAGAGTTGCACGTATGATGGTAAAAAAACTCGTTATAGCTTCATGTGAAATAACAGTAAAAATATGTTAGTGCCATCTAGGGCAATAACCCCAAAACCTACACTTACTGTGTCACAAGAGTCTGCCAGATATTTTCTAGCTTGTAAAGCATTTTTAGAGCATGCAAGTGATTCTTGAACTATATATTTATTGGTTGT
Organism: Limnanthes douglasii subsp. nivea; assembly: GCA_036936605.1. Lineage (NCBI taxonomy): Eukaryota > Viridiplantae > Streptophyta > Magnoliopsida > Brassicales > Limnanthaceae > Limnanthes > Limnanthes douglasii. The sequence goes on from JAUPFV010000001.1 coordinate 35,943,777, forward strand.
TAAAGTGTGTACGAATGATCCATTTGTTAGCGTCTCTGAGCGAGTTAAGCCGTTGTTAGAATTTCCTGATATATGTCTAGATGATTTTCCTACCGACATTCCTCTATTACAAGACATCAAAAATTAAATTGATCTGGTGGCGGCCACTAGCCTACCTAACTATCCACTCAACAGAATGAGTTCAAAGGAACATTAGGAGTTTAACATGCAGATTGATGAATTATTTAATAAGGGTCATGTCTGTGAGATCCTTGGTCTTGTGTGGTTTTTCCATTTAACAAAAAAATGGTTTCATGCGGATGTACGTGGATAGTCGGGCTATCAATAAGATTACAGTCAACTATCAGTTTTTTATTCCCAAACTTGAGGATTTGTTAGTGGTGATAAAGTGTTCAAAAAGCTAGACTTGAAAAACAAATATCACCAAATCCGCACCCGAATACGAGATGAATGTAAAACGGCGTTCGAACCCTGAGTAGGTTTGTTCGAATGAATGGTAATACCCTTGGGTATTTCGAATACATCCAATAATTTTATGCTCTTTAAGAATCAGGATTACATATTGATTTATAACACCAACAAAGAACTACATTTACAACATATGTGATAGGTCTTATATGTTATGAGGCGCAATAAATTTCTATAGAGGGGTGAACAAATGTTATTTCCTGATTGGTTCTGTTATCTTCTTTGGATATATCGTATCAAAAGATGGGATGCTAGTTAATGCGATAAATATAATAACAGTTCGTGACTAGCCACCATCGACATCTATCACCGAGGTCCGTCCATTTCATGGGTTGCTGTTTTTTACCGACGTTTTATTTACAACTTCAGCATCATCATAACATCTATGATTGATTGTATAGAATGTAAGACTTTTAGTTATACTCCAGAGGCAGCAGTGGCATTTGAAGAAAATATGGTATGACTGACCAGTACACCTATACTGTTTTACGTGACTTTTGTACAAATTTTGAATTATGTTGTGATGCATCTGGCATGAGTATTGGGGTTATGTTGGTGACCTGTAACCTATTCCAATGAGATATAAAGTGGATTCAAACCCAACTACAACACCTATGATGTAGAGTTGTACGATGTGGTTCAGAATTTGAAACATTGGAGTTCATACCTAGCCTATAACGACTTTGTACTGTACACTATCACAATGCCTTAAAGATTTTGTAGTATTAAGACAAACTCTCTGCACGCACCTGTGATAGGAAATATTTACTCAACACTTTAATTTTTCTATTAAGCACACGTCAAATAAAATTAACCATGTAGTTGATGCATTAAGCATGCAGAGTTTGAGGAAAATATGGAATGGGAGGTTATGAAGTTTGAGATGGTGAATGATTTACTTGCTACAAATCTGTATTTTAGTCCTATCTTGGAGGATGTTGGAACGAGTTTGAGAAAATAGTTTTCAGTGAGCAGTGGCTAACTCTTTCAAGGTAATTTATTATGAAATCCTGCTAGGAGTTTGAGACTATTGATAGTGCAAAAATACATAATAAATGACATGGTGGTCAGGATCAAACTCTCAGTTCCATATCTCACCAGTTTTATTGGCCTCACTTGAAGATGGTTGTTATCTGTTTTGTGACTGAGTGTCTATTTTATCAGATGACGAAGGCTACGACTTCCAATGTTGGTATGTACGTACCATTGCCTATACAAAAAAGACCATGGTGAAGTGTGAATATGGACGTTTTTTGGGTGCCCAATGAAGCAAAAAAGATAATGATTCTAATTTCATAGTTCTTGACCGATTTTCTATATTGACTCGTTTAATTGCATGCAAGAGAACAACGAGTGCAGTAAACATCGATACTATGTACTTCATAAAGATCTACTGTTTACAGGATCTACTTATGAACATCATTTATGATCGAGATCCTTGGTTTGTTCGTCATTTCTGGAGAAGTTTATGACGTCTTACGAATACAAAATTGAGCTTTATAAGTACTTATCACCCACAAATGGATGGACAGACAAAGGTAACCAACAAAACTTTGGGAGACATGTTGTGTGCAAAGATGGCTGGAAACCTAAAGTCATGGGATTCGTGGTTTTACCATGTTAATTTTTTCTGCAACAGGCACCACAAAAGTAGTTAGGGTATAGTTCGTTTATAGTGGTCTACAACTATAATCCATGGGGTCCTATGGATATGAAGTTCCCAACTATAGGCAAGGTTCATGTCAGGTTTAAGACCGCGAGTGCTAACTTATGGGAAATTTACGAGAATACGAGACAACATCTTAAGGACACGAGTTAGAAATAAAAAGCTGTAGTTGACAAGAAACGCTGACTAATCAAGTATGAAGTGTGAGATTTTGTGTGAACTGTTTTGACCAGAGATCGTTATCCTGCCTATGAGTACAACAAGCTGGCAACAAAGAAGGTGGGTCTGTATGAAGTTATGGAGAAGATAAACTAAAATACATACAAGTTGAAGTTGTCAAGCCACATGAAAACCATAACGTCTTTAACGTGAAACATATGGTGCTTTTTACCAACGCCGATGATGAAGATAAAGTTGAGAATTCGAGGCTGAATTCTTCCCAATGATTAGAAGATGTTGTCGTTGCACAAGCCCCTAGCTATCTAGCTGTTTTGGACAAACGCAAACAGGTTTTATTGCTGATCCGGGAATCAGATTTGGATGCCACGAGAACTCAAATCGAAGGTCTTGACAAGCCCGTCGACTGTCAAGACCGTGACGAAGGCTATAGGCCCGATCACGAAGTTTGGTCCTGAAAGCCCACTGTTTAGGTCCCCAAGTTGTTGTTTGAATGTTTTTATTGAACTTTTTAATATTTTAAAGATTTTATTAAAATAGCCCAACAAATTTATTTGTGTCCAGATTTGACTGGACTATGTTTTATTGTATTTCAAATACTTCTGTAATTTTGGACTACCCGCTGGAGTAACTTCTGTTTAGGTTCTCAAATCCTAATGGTAAGACAACTTTTATTGAATTGATATATTTTTTTCAATTTTTGAATTTTTTCTACTCTAGAATTAAGATATCTTTTTTAAAGCTATCTCCTCGATAACTTTTATTATTTCCTCCATATTTCAAAAAATAAACCACCTTGTTATTTCCTAAATAAAGGAAAATCCTATTTTATCATTCTTTTGATTTTTCACCAAAACACATATTTCTTTTACCTTCTAACCCTAGTCACCTACTTTCTAACCCGACAAAGCAAACTTTATCCACCATAATCGGGCAACTCATACCTAACAATTCATACCGAAGTAAATCAGAAGTGGGAGGATTTATTTTCATAATATAATAAAGAAAAGATAACTCCATTTGATTTTTGTTTATTTGGAAATCGATTCCATCAATTGTTCATGGAATCGATTTCATGAACTTTTTTTTTTGGAAATCGATTTCATGAAACTTTCTAAAACTTTGTTTTTTTGGAAATCAATTCCAAAAATCTTTCGAAGGTTCATGAAAGATTTCCATGAACCATTTTTCTAGTAAAAATAATACATAATCTCGATTTGGCATACCAAAATCATGTGTTTTATTTAGACGCATATAATTCCGAGAAAACCACTCAAAATTAGTTGTTTTTAGAAAAATAACACATGATTCCGAGTTGGCATCTCGGAATCATGTGTTATTGTGTTTTTTTAAAACAACTAATTCCGAATGGTTGTATCAGAATCATTTAAAAAAACAGCTAAATCCGAGTGAGTATCTCAGAATTGAATATGTAAAATCAGGATTTTTGATTTTTTTTAAACGATTTTTGAAGTTAGATGATGTAAAACTAAAATACAAGATTATACTATCTTGTTGGTTGTTTGGTAATGTTCTCGTGTTGAATTTTTGGTTTGAGTGTTTCTTTCCCGTTAGGTTACCCGATCAAGTTACCTGATTAGTATTTTTTTTATAAAATTGAGTTTTTTAGATTCGTAGAGTATAATTTTCAAAATTAAATAATACATGTTAAATGTAAGTATTTGACAATTTATTAATTGGAATAAAAATTGATAATACATAGTAACATAAAATCATAAATTACAAAATAAATAATAATTTTTTTTTTTGAAAATTTGAGATAAAAAATGTACGAAATTTATGAAAATAATAGATTTTACCTTTTTTTTATAAAAAAAATGGGTACTATTATTAACCTCTCGAAAAAATGCAATCGAAATGTACAAACGAAATTATAACGTTATAACATGGTTTTATCACTTTTTTTTTTTTTTTTTTAACTTTATGGGGTTATATATTGAATCATAGCTTATACTATAAATGATCCTTAATTACATGATACTAATAAGGACGGTGGCCATTGACCTCGATTATCGTAACCGCTATCTATAAAATTGAAAATAATAAAAAAAATCATTTCTTGTATCTTCATCTCCAAAAGGACATTCTAATTTGGGTTCTCAATCGGTTCACAGTCTCACAGATTCGGATTTTGCTTCACAACTCGGTAAGTTTAATGACATCTCTCACTTGTTTTATTGCCATGATTGGATGTTGAGGAAGATAAAGATGAAACTGAAACGAATATGTATAGATACACTTCGAGTTCATAAAGTAAGCAAAATAGGGCACGGGTTTAGTTTACTTTGTCAGACAAATTCATATGCAATAAGTAACCTCTTTGATTTTCGCTGAATCTTGAACTGTAACTGTTACAAAAGGCTTATACTTTGTTGTTTGGTTTTGTTTGATGTTAGGGAAAGAAATGTCTTGTATTGAAATCCATTCGTGGACATTTGTTGATCTAGTGGGTTCATATCTTGATCTCTCCATAGCCTTTTTGCTTCTGTCTGTGTCGGGTTTAACTTACTTGACCACGAATTTCCTTCGTATATTTGGCTTGCGTCTGCCTTGTCCCTGCAATGGAGTTTTTCGTCACAGGAATGGGAATAACTGTCTTTTAACTGATCGGCCATCGGAGATAATCACCGCGGTTCATTCTTCTGTCAAGAATAGACTGCCTTTTGACTCCCGTGAGTTCAGAAAAGGAGCCAAAGGTAAAAGGTTTGTGGGAAGAAAGTCTATATTCGGACTTAGGCGCCGCAGGATAGTGAAGTCTTCAGTTGCACTGTATGAACCGTTACAATCAGAGCCTCAAGCTGAATCTGTGTCTCCTACGAGATTTATCGGAATAGGAAATGACTGTGCGGATGAATGTCAAGTCACTGTTAACTCTGAAGGTACTAATCTTATTCTCGTAAGTGTTGTTAAGTACAATTTCGTGTTTTCTTTGCTTCTGATTAGTGGTTTTGTGTAATTTTAGATAAGGACGTTTTGGATTACGTTTCTTTTGACCATACCAGCTCTGAGATAGATGAACTCGGTAAGAAAAATAATTACCGGGATGTCAACGATCCAGGTTTTGATGGCAATGTGGAAGACACTAGAGATTTAGCGCAAGCACTAGAAGAAGAGCGAGCAGCCCGAGCTGAAGTGTTTCTTGAACTCGAGAAAGAAAGAAATGCTGCGGCTAGTGCTGCGGACGAGGCCATGGCTATGATATTGCGGCTACAGGAGGAGAAGGGGTCTATAGAAATTGAAGCCAAACAATACCAAAGGATGATAGAGGAGAAGTCTGCTTATGATGCAGAAGAGATGAATATCCTGAAAGAGATTCTATTGAGAAGAGAGAAAGAAAAATTTTACTTGGAGAAAGAAGTTGAAGCTTATAGAGAAATGTTTCTTGGTAATGATGAGCAGATCGAGTCAGATACACAGGATGCAGTGCACGAATTGAGAAGGAGGACTTCTTCTAATTTTTCGCATCAAGAATTTGAAAATGTGGACTTTTTAACTGATAACTCGCAAGAAAACACTCTCACATTTGGGGAAGAATTAATGGTGCCTGGATTCGATAATGATAATGATACTGATTCTTTAGAATCCAGCGAGATACAAAAGAGTCCTGTTATTGAGAATGATCTTCAGCAGAGCAGCGAGGTGACCGGGAATAATAGTCTCGATAAATCCCCAATTTATGATGTGCATGTAATTGATGACAATGTCAATTTAGGCAATGAAGTTGGTGAAAACCAAACCGAACAACCGAGAGAAAATCTTAGCCAACACCTCAGTGGATCATTTAGTGGTCCAAACATGAGCCGCATCAAGCCAAGATTAGGCAGGTTGAGAAGTAGTGCAGATATGTTGATTGGATTGCCTTCAAGATTACGAGGGAAGCCAAATTTTAAAGATTTCAGGAGATATTCTATGTCCTCGGCCGATTACGAAAGGTATAAAATCGACGATGAAGTAGGTCGTCTTAGTGAAAGACTCAAGGTTGTGCAGGAGAGAAGAGAGAAGCTTAGCTTATCTGTTGAACAAAGGGAAAAGGAAAGAGCTCGGTCAAATCTTTTCGACGAAATGTCAAATCAGATCCCAGAAATTCGCCGACTAGCAGATTCATGGAAAGTTACGCGTTACACGTCATTACCCTCTTCCTCCTCTAAGGTCTAAAACAAATCTATACTTCAACTCAATAATAACTTGTCATGCAAACTGTTATAGTTGCAAGTCATAATTCCTAAAACTGCGATTTGGGTCTAAAGATTGTTGGATAAAGATATATCTATACTTCAACTCAATAATAACTTGTCATGCAAACTGTTATAGTTGCAAGTCATAATTCCTAAAACTGCGATTTGGGTCTAAAGATTGTTGGATAAAGATATATATATATATATATATATATATATATATATATATATATATATATATTTTAATTTTTTTCTCTTTCTTGAATCGTTAACTTCTCTTTCTATTTTTCAGGTTGACAGGACATAAAAAGAAACAACTAGAGAAATGGTCAAGTATATTGCAAGTATGTATTTAATTTATTTTCCACACAGAACGCATCTGTTTTCGCAGTATATCAGTTTATGTGAATTTTCCTTTTCGTTAGTTCTACCACTACAAGGAATCAAGAATGTTACATCAATAAATTTCGAGTGCGTTAAAAGCAACATTTTAGATTAGGATGTTAGTTTCCAATACCATGGGTCAAAGAATAAAAGAGAGAAGCAAAATCGATATGGCAAATAAGTTTCGAGAGTTGGAAAAAGGTCTGCAGATCCTAGAAACGGGGATATTAGAACTGGTTCCTGAATTCACACTGTTACCATTGTCACCATTGACCGGTGTAGATGTAGTGGTGCTAGTGTCCGGTGTTGTCGTGGTTCCTATCTCTCCTGGTGTTGTTGAAGCAGAAATTCCTCCGGCTTTGCTGCAATGTTATTTGTTTCTTTCATGTTAGTACTTTTGCTATCCCTTGACATGAATAAGTTATGTTTCTGTTTTTACTCTTTCCTGTTCTCTATCTTGTGTGGGAATGGACTTCATATGTGCATATTCATGATGAAACAAGTTTATGTTTCTTGTAACATGCTATATATAAATTTATGAACAAAATGAAACATGTCTTTTTGCTGTGGAAATATCAGTTACTTTTTCCGGGATAAGTTGACTGATGTTCGAAACGCAGAGATGCAATGCATATCTAGTAAACAATAGACATAGGGGTGGTAAAATTTCAGTTTTGGGTCTGATCTGGATCAAGATGATCATATTTCAGTACATGAATCTCAGTAAGCCGTATCAATTCCAGATTTGACCCAAATTCTAGATGTAAATTCATGTCATTAGATGGTTTTGTCTGGATCGGACAAAACTATAACATTTTGCCACCACATAAGTGCGTTAACGAGTATAACAAACCTTACAGAATCAGGGTACACACAAGATCCATAGCCTGCACCAACGCTACCACAAAATCAACCACTGGAAACCACAAAAAAAAGTTAAAACATAAGTTTTTCTTAAATAGAAACGAACTTGGGTCGGTTTTGGCAAGTGTTGCAGTGCCAGCGAAATCACACGAGCCAGGAGCCATCTCGCTGCGTTGATAGTAGCTATTGAAAGCGTATGAGGCATGTGACTCGATCGTATTGGGCAAGAAACATAGTCCATTGGGTTGTAAAGAGCTGCAGTCTCCACCACCACTACATGCATAGTCTATCGCGGTTTGTAGCACCGTCTGAGTCGCGTCGCTCCTCGCAACGCACCATGTAGCTCCGTCCACAAATATCCGGACCGACATTTTGGAGCAAGTTGATAACAGAATGCAGAGAATTAGTGACAGAAGATAAAGTGCCATGGAAGAGAAAAAGTGTAGCTAATGTTGTGCTGTTATCTTTGATTTACTAGCTGCTAAAGTGAAAGCAGAGAACACAATCATCTTTGCTCAGTCTCTTTATTTTGTTCTTCTTTTTTTTTTTTTTTTTGACAATCTTTCGCTTTTGACGTTTGATAAAACCTAACCAGATTTTATTTTATTGCTCTAGTGGTTTTATTATAGTATGGTCGTTGAGATGGTTTAAAAATGTTACATTTGGATTTCCATTGTATAATTCAATTTGGCGTTATCTAATAAGAACAGTCTTTAGTCAAACTTTGGAAACTAATATTCTTTTTCAAGGAAAATAAATAATCTTCGGATCAAAAAGTCATGGTGTCGACTGATCGTATCTATGTTGTTGATGACTCTATTTTAAGGCATGCTGTCGACTTTTTGATCCGAAGTTGTCTGCCTATAATCCAATTGTTGATGGGTCGAAGTTGTTGATTAAATTTGATTAAGTTGGTATTTAATTAGGTTTTCTATTTTATTTCGTTTTATTAATTGATTTTTATATTAATTAAAATTCATACATATTAAAATTTGATTTTCTATTACTACGGATTTTAAATTATAAGGTTTCATTTATTATGATTAGGATTTTATTATCGTTTTTTATTAATAAAATTTAATTAAGAGTGTTTGTTGGAGAATTAGAATTTTTCTAACCTGTGTAAATAGAAAATGAAACATAAAACTAGGGTTGTCTGTCGTCGAGACGAGTGAATGTATTTTTTTAAGTGAGAGAAAACTCTGATGTTTTAGAGAGAAATGATGGGAGAGATAAACATTGAATAAAGAGTTGTGTGAATAATTTTTCTAAACCGTGAGAGTTTTGTATCAGAGAGCAATTAAGACATTTATGTAACCTCTTTCGTATAGGTTTTACATTTTTGATATGTTTAAATTTGTGATTGGGCTTTTGACTATAAGGACTTCTTTCATATAGTTATTTTTATTTCAAAACATTTAGTGAAAGTCCTCGATTTGTCGATTTTGATAAATTTAGTCTTTTGATTTTAAAATATACAATGAGTGTCTTTCGACTATGTCGATTTTAAAATTTAATCTTTGATTTCTCAACTGAAACTAAATTTATCAAATCTTCATGATCGAGGGATGTTCATCAAACATTTTAAAGTCAAAAGACTATATGGATGAAATCTTCGTAGTTGAGAGACATTCACTGGACATTTTGAAATAAAAGACTATATGAAAGAAATCATTATAGTCAAATGACCAATCCACAGATTTAAGAATTCTCTATACTACCACCCTAATTGATATGATCATACGTAATTCAACTACACACTTAAATTCAATACCAATATTAAAAATAGCGCCTTTCAGATTTCTCAATACTTTTGAGAAATAGAAGTCAGGTTGAAGATGAAGAGAAAGATTCACTAAAGATTGTGGGAAGAGAAAATCAGTGAAGTAGTGTGACACCATCGTGAATAGTCGAGAATGAAAGATTTTGCGTGTCTCAAAACAAGGGTAAAGTACTTAGGGTTTAATCCCTAAGTAACTTATACCCTAGACTAGTTAATAAAGATCTGAGCCCAACAAAGAGCCCAACAAACTCAAGCGGTCCGAAAGAAACAACGAAACCCAATTAAATAAAAAGGCTAGTAAAGCCCAAGAAGATTTACAGCCCTAATCTAACTCTCCTTTCCCTCTCTCTCTGTTACACAAACAAGAAATGGTACAACCATTACTAACAGAAGAATATTTCTAGGAAAGCTTCCCAATGTAACAACCTACATTCGATTCCCTTCACCATAGACTTGTACTATATATATCTGCAAAACAGAATGTAAAAATGTGCGAGAAATACTAGCAATAAACCATTATTCTTCTTTGAAAAACTACTCTCTAAAACCACACAAAAACTCACTTGGTATCAGAGTAGTCTTTCCTTTCCTGAAGAATGGCAAACAATGACTCACCCTCCTCCACTGAAACATATGTCACAGCCCCCTACTATGGTGATATCCTCAATGATGGAGGCAGCCACCTGAAAATGAACAAGATGGCATCCTTTACTTCTATCAGGTTAGATAGAAACAATTTCATGCTATGGAAGACTATGGTCTTACCAGTGATAAGAGGAAATGACTTAGGATATTTTATCACTGAGGAACCATGTCCTCCCAAAAACATTATTGACGTAGATGGTACTGTCACCCAAAATCCAGCATATAAGATCTGGATAAACAAAGACCAACTTCTCATGGGTTGGTTGTTTAACACTATGACCCCATAAATTGCATCTCACCTGATGGAAGAGGAAACTACAAAGGGTATATGAGATGCTATTGTGAGACTAACTGGCTCACAAACAAGATCGAGAATAATGCTTCTCAGATCCGAGTTTCAAAAAACTCGAAAAGAAGGTAGCTCTATGGAGGATTACCTGAACAAGATGAAGAATCTGGCTGATAATCTTGCTTTAGCAGGATCTCCTCTTCCTATTGATCACCTTGTGTCTCACATACTGGCTGGATTAGATTCAGAATACACTCTTATTGTTGTGAGCTTGGCAGAGAGGGATGTGTATAACTGGTTGGATTTTCCGTCTACTCTCTTAACTTTTGAGAATAGACTGATCCAGCTGAACAAGACCACTCATAGTCTGGCAAACCTGAATATAGCAACAACAAACTTCAGATGAGACAATAAACAGAACAACAACAACAAATCTAATAACTATAGAGGACAAAACTCATATAGAGGACAAGGCAAGTCAAACAGAGGTAGATACAACTATCGGCGTGGTAGATCTACCTACAGGTGAGGCAGGAGTGGCAGGTACACCACTCTAAACAGACCAACATATCAAATATGTGGTCGTTATGGACATATAGTTCCATATTTCTATTACAGAGATTATCACAGTATTATGGGGACTATACCTACACCTCAGGACAAGCAAACCCAAGAGCAAGGGGCCTATTTAACTACTCAAGACTCAACAGAAGAGAATGCATGGTTCATAGACAGTGGAGAAAACCATAATATGACATGGTCTCCACATCTTATGACTCATAAAACTGAGTACTCTGGTAAGAAGTCTATTATTGTTGGCAGTGGAGAAAGACTTAGTATAAATCACATAGGCAAAACTGACCTAAAAACATCTAAAAACAACTCAATTTTACTACAAAACATACTACATGTGCTAAAATTAAGAAAAACCTTCTATATGTTTATCATCTTACTTTATATAACCCTGTTTATGTTGAATTTCACAAAAAATGTTGTTTTATGAAAGACAAGAAAATAGGGATAGTGCTGCTTACAGGGACAACTAATCAAGGTCTCTATCAGCTGGATACACTCACCAGAAGTAGCAAGTCTAGTGTCAAAGGACTCTGTCAGTCTCCAAAAGCTTTTATTGTCTCTACTTTACAGCAGGGTCAGTTTGAATCTAGTTTCTATGTTTCCCTAAAAGAAGGATGAAACAAAAGGTTAGGTCATCCTTCAGATAAAACTCTAGTTTTTTTTGAAACAATATAATCTATCTACCATTCAAAGAAATGAAAACTTGTTTTGTGATTTCTGCCAACTTGGGAAATCTCATTCTTTACCTTTTAATGAATCTGAATCTCACTTTAAACAGGTCCTAGACCTAATTCATTCAGACCTATGGGGACCATCTCCTACTATTTTTTAAACTATGTTCAAGTACTACATTGTGTTTGTAAATGATTACTCAAGATTTACTTGGGTATAACCACTCAGACAACAAAGAGAAGCTCTCACTGCTTTCAAATTTTTTAAAACACTTGTTGAAAATCAGTTCAGTTGGAAAATCAAACCTTTCCAATCTGACTACAGAGGAGAATTTAGGTCTTTTGTACCTCTTGCAAAATAATGTGGCATTGTCCTTAGGACTGTTTGTCCTCACACCTCTGCCCAAAATGGCAGAGCTGAGAGGAAGCACAAGCATTTGGTTGAGACAGGGTTAACTCTGTTGGCTCAGTCTAAAGTCATTTTTTCCTACTGGCCAGAGGCTTGATGTTAACAATACCTTTCTAAATGGTGAGCTTACAGAGACTGTTTTTATGAACTAGCCATAAGGCTTTGAAGATGCTAATAGGCCCTCTCATGTTTGTCAACTTCATAAGGCCTTGTATGGACTAAAACAAGCCCGAAGGTCTTGGTATTCAAAACTAAAAGACACCCTAATTCAGTGGAGTTTCAGGAACTCTAAGGCAGATATGTCTATGTTCTTCTATGAGTCTAGCCAACTCATAATTATCCTACTTGTCTATGTAGACGACATCATAATTACAGGTAACCAAGCATTTCATTTTCAAAGGTTCATCAACAGACTACATTCTACGTTTTCCCTCAAATACTTAGGTGACCTACGCTACTTTCTAGGGATAGAAATGGTCAGGGACTCTACAGGTTTTTACCTATCTCAACATCAATACATTTTGAATTTACTATATACAGTGAGACTTACTAGTGCGAATGCGTGTTCCACTCCAATGCTTGCTAATCCTCCTCTTTCTCTCGGTGATGGAGATCCAATACATCCACCTAGGCAATACAGAAGCATTTTAGGCTCTCTGTAATATCTCCTTCATACAAGAGCAGAGATTGCCTATGCAGTCAATAAACTAAACCAGTTTCAACATAATCCTACAACTACTCATCTACATGTTGTTAAGCGAGTGTGTCGGTACTTATCTGGGACTGTCTTACTGGGACTTCACATTAAACCCAGTCCTGAACTGCAACTGTGAGGCTTTACCGATGCTGACTGGGCTTCCTCTGTTAATGATCGATGCTCTGTAGGTGGTTATTGTGTGTTCTTTAGGGACACCCTCTTCTCCTGGTCCTCCAAGAAGCAGCATGTCGTGGCACGATCCAGTACCAAATCTGAATACCGTGCGCTTGCGAATCTCTCCGCTGAACTAATTTGGTTGTGTTCAGTCATAAAGGAACTCAACTTTCCAATTTCTCGATCATCGGTGATTTGGTGCGACAACTTGGGGGCCAACTCCCTTGCATGCAACCATGTTTTCCATGCCGGAATGAAGCATATCGAACTCGACGTTTACTTCTTCAGGGATCAAGTTCTTCAAGGGGCTACTGACATCCGATATGTACCATATCATGACCAGATTGTTGATCTGCTCACGAAATCTCTTCCCAGAGCTGTTTTTTGTTTCTTCGTGACAAACTCGGGTTGAATGAATCAATCCTTCATTTAAGGGGGGATATGAGAAATAGAAGTCAGATTGAAGATGATGAGTTCAGAATATTCAGACACAACCTACTACTTAATCCGGAAAGGGTTAATTTGAACAATGACATGCCACTAAATAATCCGGACATGAAAAAAGTAAAACACTTTTTGACTAAGTTATTTGCTAATCTACTTAAAAGATTAATGGGTCCTTAAACTTGACTCGGTTTCATAATTTGACCCGTAAGCCCATGGGTCTTTAATTAAGAGTATAAATACCCTAACTACTTTTATTAATGAGGGTAATGAACATTTAATACAACCAAGCTGCTCAATTATCTCACTACATTCTACACCAAACACTTAACATTTTGAAACTTCACAAAACACTTTACTAAACTACCCCTAGCCCAAAATAAACCAAACCAAATTGGTGACGATAGTGGGAGTGCGAGGGTGCCTGAATTTTGCACTCAAAACCAGTAGAAAAGACCAGTTTAGATGGACCCGAACGAGCAGAGAACTCCACCACCTGTGGTGAAGATAGTTGGGGAAAACAAGGAATACACCATCGAAGAGCGAGACAAGTTGAGAGTATAAAAAGAGGCGTTAAGAGCCATAAAACAAGCACAAAACGGTATAAGGGAGAAGTAAGGGGGTCAGCTATTCATCATACTGACAACCCTAGGGAGAATGATCCATCAACAAAGACTTATTTGAGTTTAAAAAAGACCCATATTAGTTCTAAGAAGACTCACCGGTCTAAGCCGATTGAAAGTTCAGATTCTGAATCCTCCAGCAGCTCTTCGAACGAGGCTGAGATTGAGGAGTCTTTGTCATCAAGCAGTGATGAATGGAGGTCCAGAAAGAAACAAAGACTAATTAAAAAATATTTAGAAAGAGAGATAAGCATGGAAGGCTTAAAAGGCATCTGAGCAAAGGGTCATCTCACAGCCACAACCACAAGCATGTTGATCAGTTGCTGATTGATCCTTTTGCTTTTCAGACCGAACCAAGTATTTTTGCAATGCCTAATGAAGACACAGTCTTCAGTCGTAATAGGAATAAGAGATAGTCACCTTTGTCTGCCAAAATACTGTCCCGAAACCTACCCAAAAGGTTTGACAGCTCCAAAATGGAGAAGTATGATGGAAGTAATTATCCGGACAACCATCTGGAGCAATTCAATAACTTCATGATAATTTTTGATGATGATGACAAAATTCTGTGTAGAGCCTTCTCCCAATCATTTACGGGAAGTGCTCTTAAGTGGTACAACAGTTTACCCCAGCGGTGTATCAGAAAATTTGATACATTATGGGTTGCCTTCCGGAGACAATTTGTGGGAAGTAAAGAGGTGAAGGGAAATAAAGATACTATTATCCATTGTACCCAAGAACCAAATGATTCCTTAAATGACTACATAATTCGGTTCATAAATACCAAGAACGGGTTAGCAGATTGCTTCGAACAGGTAGCAATTGCTTCATTGAGACAAGGGTTGAACCCTAGGAATCTGGCCGATTCAGTGACCGGGAAGAAAGCCATGACTTGGGGTGGCCTATTAAATCAGGTGGGAAAGCAGACTAATGTGGATGAAACCAAGAAACCTAGGGTGCAGCGTCAGGTGAGGTCCACCACAATAGCTCAAAACCAGTCTGGTTATAAGGCTAAAGAGACCGGACAAGGGTCCAACATGGCTAAACAGACTCAGTCCAACCAGAATCAATCTCACAGCCAGCAATCAAGGAGTAAAAGAGCTCATTGGGTTCAACTGGAGTGGTTTGCAGAACTAAAAGAGAATTTAGCCACAATATATGACAAGACTAAGGAAGAAGTTCATTTCCGGAAACCAGCAGTACTACAGTCCCCTAGAGAGAGTTGAAATACTTTCTTTTTCCAATATCATAATGATATAGGCCATAATACTCAAGACTGCATAGCCTTGAAACAGGAAGGGTATAATCTTATTGAAAGAGGAAAACTTGGAGCTTATGCCAAAAGAAGGAGTGGAAACATGCCTGACAATGCTCCTTGGACAGGTCCTGCAAACAATGTGGGAACATCTGCCCAAGAAGGAGCAATGGTGATCCTTGAAAGATTTGATGTTGATTCTGAGTATTTGGATCCCGATCAAACTCGAAATAAGGTGGGGGTCATAACAGAGCAGATGAAGATGGTGTCCTGACTAATCAGATGAAAAATCCAGCCGTTATTCAACGATCAAACAGAACCATTGTGGGCTTCACAGGTAGCTATACGGATGTAATCAAGGAGTTTGAGGAAGAGTTGCTGTTGGGAAAGGGGCCTTTTAAAAAGGTGGTTAATGTGTTATTTGCTGTGGTAGATTGCCCCACATGCTACAATGCAATCTTTGGAAGGTCCTAGCTCTCTAGAATGCATGATGTGGCCTCAACAGTCCACCAGTGTTTGAAGTATGTAGTTCAAGGTCAGGTTGGTGTTGTCTGAAGTAGTCAGAAGATAGCAAGAGAGTACTATGCAACTGCACTTGCTCCTAAAACTTTGGGAGCAGTTCAGATTAATGAAGATTAATAGTTACTGGGGCCTTCTGAGGGAGAGGGTGAGATTTATGACCCCAGAGAGGCCCCTAGTGTTATAATACTAGTGGAAGAGATTGAAACTTACTCCTTGGCAGATGGTAGAAACATCAAGGTTGGCTCCAAGATGGCGCCATAATTGAAAAAGAAGTTGTTGTCCATTTAAACAAATAATCAGCATGTCTTTGCTTGGTGCAATGGTGATGTAACCGGAGTACCCGCAAGCATTATCTCACATAAGCTGTCAATCCGGAGTGATGTTGCACCTGTTGTGCAGAAAAAGAGAGCTTTCTCTAAGGAGAAAGCTGATGTAATAGTCCAAGAAGTTGATCGGCTTACCAAGATGGGGTGCATAAAGGAATCCAAATATCCTTTATGGACTACCAATCTGGTGTTGGTCAAGAAAAGCAATGGGAAATGGCGTATGTGTATTGATTTTACTGACCTGAACAGGGCTTTCCCAAAGGATCTTTATCCAGTTCCCCGGATAGATCAGTTGGTAGACTTAACGTCTGGAAACAAGTTGCTGTCTTTCATGGATGCCTTCTCTGGGTACAACCAAATACATGTGGATCTGAAGGACCAAGATCACACTACCTTTATAACAGATAGAGGTCTCCATTGTTACAAGGTGATACCTTTTGGGTTGAAAAATGCTAGGGCTACTTATCAGAGGTTGGTGAACAAAACATTCGGTACCCAGATTGGAAGAAATATGGAGGTATACATAGATTAAATAATGGTTAAAAGCTTGGAGGAGGATTTGCACATAATTGACCTTCAAGAGATATTTGCTAATTTGGAAATTGTGAATTTGAAACTGAATCCAAAAAATGTGTCTTTGGGGTTCGATCCAGAATGTTTTTGGGGTATGTAATAAGTGAGGAATGGATACAACCCGATCCGGATCAGCTTAATACTCTACTGGAAATGGATCATCCTCGGAATATTAAAGAAGTACAGAGACTCACTAGGAGGTTGGCTGCCTTGAATCGTTTCATTTCAAGGTCCTCAGACAAGTGTGCTCCATTTGTCCAAACCTTGAAGAATGCTAAAGAGTTTAATTGGTCTTCACAGTGCAGCCAAGCTTTTTTTGAAATAAAGAAACACGTATCCTCACTAAAGACTTTTTTTAAACCCATTCAAGGAGAAACACTCTACGTATACTTGGCTGTGTCAGAATGTGCTATAAGCGCAGTATTGGTGAGGGAAGTGGACAACTACCCTCGTCCGGTGTACTATATTAACAAAAGTTTGATAGATGCTGAGAAGAGGTACTTGAAGCTTGAAATGTTGGCACTAGCCTTAGTAATTGTAGCAAGAAAAATGAGGTCGTATTTTCAGTCTCATTCCATCATTGTCCGGACATCTTTCCCATTGAAGAATGTTCTTCAGAAGGCAGACATATCAAGCAGATGACCAAGTGGTCAGTAGAGTTTGGTGATTATGACATCGATTTTTCCCCACAAACTGCTATCAAAGCTCAATCAGTTGCTGATTTCCTGGTGGAATTCTACTCGGACAAGAGCTCTAAACGAACTTCAAAAGAAAAAAACCAAGAAAGAGTGGGTAGTCCGGACCGATAGAGGATCAAATACAATAGGTTGTGGAGCTGGAATTTTCCTAACCTCTCCGAATGGTGATAAAATGTACCAAGATATATGTTTTGGATTCAAGGCCTCTAACAATGAGTCCGAATATGAAGCGGCTATATCTAGTCTTAAATTGGCTTTCCTATATGGGGCTAAAAGGGTTAGGTTGATGAGTGACTCACTTACTTCTTCTGAAAGAGGTGGCAACCAACTTCAAAGGTATCTGTTATTAGCATATTCCTAGGTCAGAAGATACCCTGGCAGATTCCTTAGCAACCATAGCATATTCTGAGTCCTATTCTTGGATTTATATACAAGAATTCTCATCCATACGATCCAATCAAAACAAGGAAGAGGAGGAAAGCTTGCGTATACAGGTGGTTCAACCTAAAGATTAGAGATTTTCCCTTCTTCAATACATTTCTGATGGAGTTTTTCCTTCGGATAAAGCTATGACAAGGAGAATTAAACACATGGCTCGTGGTTTCTTGATCATAAAGGAAGTTCTCTATAAAAAATCTTTCAGTAGACCTCTTCTGCGTTGCTTGGGGGTTAAAGAATCTCAAGTTGTTTTATCCGAACTATACGATGGAGAATGATCAACCCATTGTGGGCACTAACCCGGAGGGTATTGTTGGTTGGGTACTACTGGCCATCCATAATGGCAGATGCTAAAGAAATGGTAAAGAAGTGAGATCCATGTCAAAGGTGTGACAACGAAATTCATGTGCCAGTAGTACTTATAGAGTCTATTTCTGAGCCAGTACCTTTTGCTCGTTGGGGATTGGATTTAGTTGGGTCTCTGCCAATGATGTCCGGAGGGTGCAGAACTATTATAGTTGCTATTGATTACTTCTTGAAATGGATAGAGGCAGCTCTTTTAGCAGGAGTCACTTCAAAGGCTGTCATTAAATTTATCCTATCCAATATATATTGTAGATTTGGGGTTCCTCAAAAGATTACCACAGACAATGGGCCACATTTTGATAACAAGGATATGGAGAATTTTTGAGCTTCTAAAGGCATTTAGAACTGTTTTTCTTCTCCTTTCCATCCACAAGAAAATGGACAGGTTGAAGTTGCTAACAAGACCATTTTGTCCGGATTAAAAAAGAATCTAGAAGGAGCTGTAGGGAAGTGGCCAAGCTATCTACAAGAAGTGTTGTGGGCATACCGAACTACTCTTCGGGCTGCTACACAAGAATCTCCTTTTGCTTTGGTGTATGGGATGGATGCCATTACCCCTATAGTAGCTACCCTACCATCATACAGGGTCCATAACGATTCCGCACAAGCTAATGAGATAGCAATTAGGAATTAGTTGGACAATAAAAGAAAGAAGGGTTAAAGCTCACTTTAGAACAAACCACTACCAAGGCTTGATGATGAGTAGGTTTGCTTCCAAGGTCAAGAGAAGAGATTTTCAACTGAGAGATAAAGTATCGAGAAAAGTTTTTCTACACACCAAGGAGAAGCAGTTCGGTAAGCTGGCTCCGAACTGGGAAGGCCCCTATGAGGTCTCCGAAAAACTTAAACCTGGGACATATAGGCTTCAGGACAAAGAAGGAAGGGTTTTGAAGCAGCCATGGAATATTGAACATCTCAGGTTATATTTAGAATAAAATTTGTATGTAAATATTTACTTGTTAGATATCAATGTAAATACTAGGGGGCATACTCTCTCCTACCCTGGTGGCGCATGGAGGTTTTAATGAGATGTCCGGTTTTTCATTCAATAAAATGTGATGCCTTCTTAAAACATCCGGTGTGGTTTTACTGCAATTTAATTCAAGTACAAATCACTGGTTCAACACTTTGGATCTTTAGCAGATCGGATAAACCTGGTTAAGTGATGACCATTAAATACATGTAATCGGAGATATTAAACATTCTCACTATAATACTTCTGAAATACTAAGGACTATTTAAAAATTAGCCATTAAAAGTTAAAGAGAATAAAGTATTAAATAAAGAAGATTTGATAAATAAACCTCTCCGAACTTTAACCAAACAGGAAAAACAAAACATGCCTTGGCCATTCAACGACTTTAGATGTTTGAAAGACTTATCCGGACTCTGACCGGATGATATCACAAAATATGCCTTGGCCATCCGAGGAATTTAACTGTTTAAAAAAGACAAAAAAAATATGATTAATCCTTAGGGCTTGTTCCTTTCGGATGTTCCTTCACTATCACCACCTTTCTTGGGACTTCTGAGTTCAGCACTCAAACTCTCACCAATTCCGTTTTCATCATCAATAGTAGAATCAATTCTACTGGATTAGTTGTGCTTGTCGCCATCTGCCATGGTATGAACTGGGATGTCATCATATTCCACATATTTCCATAAGGGACCAAGCGTCCTCCTCGAAAAAGTCTCATGGAAGAGCAGCATCATGTCAGACCTGACTTTATTATATCTTATCTCTAGGGAATCTATCACTTTGTTGGTATATTTATCAATACTTGCCTGAATAACTTGCTCTTGCCGCTTCACCAAATCCTCTTTCTCCTTGGCCATCTTCGACACAGTACCTTCTAATAAAGTCTTCTTATCAATTAGGGTTTGGATAATATCGTCTTTGGTCTTCAGGTCCTCTTTTAATGTCGTGAGGTCCTTTTCCAAGCCAGAGAACTTAGTTTGGAGTTCAGTTCTGGCAGTCTCCAAAGTGGCCAACTTGGTAGATGAATCTTCCTTGTCCTTCATCAATGCATATATCTCATTCTTTAGTTAACTATACTCTGATTGGCATTGAGAAGGCTGGTTGACAGGGATTCCTTGCCAGAGGTGAGAGAATTGATGAGAGTGGTCTGGCTTTTCATTTGTCTCTCCAATTCAAGCACGGGCTGGATGTGACCAAGAAGGGAGTGGCTCAGAACATCTTGCTCTCCGGATACGGAGAAAGACTTACCATTGAAAGTCACCATGTTGGAAGAACTGGAGGGCCGGTAGGAACCTGCGAAATCATCCTTCTCAAAATCATTGAAGTATAAGTCAATATCCTGAAGGGCACTGATGTCTACTTCTTCATTCCCTCCCCCAGCAACCTCTCCGGACTGCAGACCTATTGGGATCTTCTCTTGTAAAGTGGGATCAACAGGGGCTGGTGTAGGTACAGTCTCCAAAGGGCGAAGAATTATTTCTTCTCCTAAGGTGACTTTCTTCTTTTTAGCAGCCTTCTCGTCACTGTTGGCCCTTCTTTTCCAGTCCTTCTTGGGATGCTTTGGTGGGTTCTGCGACTTTCCCACCTCCCTTACTGTTTCAGTCTCTACTACTTTGAGAAGTGAAACGTCAATTCCCCCTTGGTTCCCCGAACCAGTCCCCTCTGTGGCTGCTTGAACCAGCTCTGTTGCAGTTTTCTTCTTCTTCCCTTTCATCTTGCTTGGATATTTTGCTCTGGAAGGTAAGACCAATTTACCATCATTGGCCTATGCTCGTTTGAGAATTACACCAGGAGGGGGCGGTATAGTTAGCTTTTCCCATGAGAGGTCCCTCCGATCTGTGGTTTTCCATAGTTGAGACCTCACAAAATTTCCCGAGGTTAAGCAATTGTGGAAGACATTCCCTTAATGCTCTGCAGCCCATGCATTAGCTTGGCACAAGTTATTTCCCCTTATCTAGGTGTCCGGTGAACTCCTTTGACAGCACTAAAAAAAAGAGTGACAAATTAATCAGAAGGGGGAAACTTATGATTTGAAAAGAAAAGCATGAGAAACAAAGATAAAAAAACTCACTAGTACTTTTCCACCTGCTAGTTAACATGCTGGGATTGGTGTTGGCCTTTGATCTTCCTACCATTCTCCCATGTCCCACTGAAAAACATAAACTGTGTCCTCCAGTTCTTCTCAGACTCCAGCAAGTCATCTACCACCTTGAAGTTGTTCCCCATATTGTGATGGTAGAATGGAATCTGATGATTCTTACATAAGCTTGCCATAGCAGAAAACTACTCCATTGAGAGTGGGATTTTTGACAACCTTGATTCCATTATGCAAGCAAGAAGGGAATACCAGGCATATGGGCTTAGCTGGCTTGGGCAGAGTTTAACTACATGGATGTACCTGAAGATTTCTGGGTCTAATAGAAACCGAAGTCCCCAGTTTAACATCTCGATGAAAATCATCACCTCGTTGAGCTTGCAGTCGATATGAGTCTCCGGAGTGACATGTATCCTTACCTTCACTGACTCCGGAATCCCTAATTTCTTCCAGATCCGGCTCAACTCAGCAGTGTGGGTGTAGATGTAGTTTATATTTTGTTGAGCCAAGAAGTATTTAACACTGAAATTTTTAAAGAAAGGGCCTACCTTGCCCTCTAGGCATTCTGTAAGCTCCGGATGAGTCAAACACACCTTGACTTTGCTTTTTCCCTTCTTGTCAGAAACAACATCCCCCTTTGATACTATCTTCTATTACTTCTTCCATCATTATGGAAGGTTTATCGGCTGCCTTGGATGGATGTGGGTCAATTTATGGTACCAGAGACTGTTCGGATGGTTGAGCACCTGTTGCCTTTAAAGACCTGGTGTCCGGATGAGGTTGGGATCTGGAGGGGTTGGCATTTGGGACTACTTTAGATGCCTCTGATCCGAAGGGCTTATCTCTTGAAGTTGTTTTAGATGCCTCCGATCCGGAGGGCTTTGGTAGTGAAGCAGTAGATTGAGTTTTAGTTAGACGGTCGTCCGACGAGGGGTTGTCTTCTCCGGAGACTTCTCAACGTCGGAACCCATGGCTATGAATGAGGAAGGTTTTCTGATACTCGAAACAGCTTCTTATTTAACAATAGAAGGTTGAGACTCTTGAACAGAATAACCTGAGGGAAGGGATGAAAGGCTTGGTTTCAATAACTGTCTAGGCGTGGGGTTTTTGGAAGAGGATGATCTTTGGTCAACTTCTTGAGCCGGTTCAGTAGATTTCTCATTTGGAGAAACTGAGAGGCCGACAACAATGCGATTCTTTCTATCTACTTTTTTCGCCCTTTCTAACTCTGATAAGTTTAACTAGTCGTCTTTATCAAGTGCGTTTCTGGCTGTGAACATAAAACTCATCAAGAACAAGTTGAAGATAAGAATGAAACTCTCTCTAGAAAAGTTTTGAGTGATGAAGACAATGAAATAGTGAAATAGAATTTATATAACAGCAAAAAAAGTGACTATTACCTAGGAGAAGTTGAAGAGGGTTTGGCAATGATTAAAGGCTGAGCAAACGTGTGAAGGATTAAAGGCCTAAGTAACTTTCTAGATGCGCTAATCTAGTAAGAATAACGGCTGGTAGGTCGAACCAGATATTGATACGTGTCCTACAATCCAAGAAGAAAACTCTTAGAATTTTGGAAAGAGAAATCAGTTCGGACAGACTTCGAACTAAGTTAATGATGAAAATAAACTTCCCAATACGGACTGCACAGACAGATCGGACAAAGTCATTACTGGCTTAGTAGATTTTTTAGTCCTACCAAAGATTTTTGACAATGCCTAAAAAAAGGGCTACTGATGAGTTCAGAATATTCAGACACAACCCACTATTTAATCCAGATAGGGGTAATTTGGACAATGACATGCCACTAAATAATATGGACATGACAAAAGTAAAACACTTTTTGACTAAGCTATTTGCTAATCTACTTAAAAGATTAATGGGTCCTTAAACTTGACCAGGTTTCATAATTTGACGAGTAAGCCCATGGATCCTTAATTAAGAGTATAAATACCCCAACTACTTTCATTAATGAGGGTAATGAACATTTAATACAACAAAGCTTCTCAATTATCTCACTAAATTCTACACCAAACACTTAAGACTTTGAAACTTCACAAAATACTTTACTAAACTACCCCTAGCCCAAAATAAACCAAACCAGAAGATAAAGAGAAGAATTCACTAAAGATTGCGGGAAGAGAAAAATCAGTGAAGCAGTGTGACACCATCGTGAAGAGTCGAGAAGGAAATATCCCGTGTCTCAAAACAAGGGTAAAGTACTTAGGGTTTAATCCCTAAGTAACTTATACCCTGAACCAGTTAATAAAGATCCAAGCCCAACAAAGAGCCCAACAAACTCAAGCGGTCCGAAAGAAACAACAAAACCCAATTAAATAAAAAGGCTAGTAAAGCAAAAAAGATTTACAACCCTAATCTAACTCTCCTCTCCCTCTCTCTCTGTTACACAAACAAGAAATGGTACGACCATTACAAACAGAAGAATATTTCTAGGAGAGCTTCCCAATGTAACAACCTGCATTGGATTCCCTTCACTATAAACTTGTACTATATATATATCTGCAAAACAGAATGTAAAAGAATGTGAGAAATACTAGAAAAACCACTTTTCTTCTCCGAAAAACTACTCTCTAAAACAACACAAAAACTCATTGTACTCTTTTAGTTGCTCCAAAATTATATCATTCAGAAGATTTCATGTATATATACAAAACATTCATTGAAGATACAATATTTCGACGAATGACACTAAACTGCCAATTAAACTTATGTAAAAGGGACCATCAACCATACCATTTGCTAGCATATTATATATTTAGAATGAAGTTTCATAGATGTTCTCACAAGGTTCAACTCCTCAATATAAGATTTGATTAACATTCTCTTTATAAAAGTAGTTTGAGATATAACCATAGTTGTGAAAGGCGTCGCTGCGGCGTGACGCGCTGCTAGGCGAGGCTGCAACGCCTCATGCCGAGGTGAGGCGTCACGAACAGGAAAGCGACCGCCACGGCGACGCCATGAACAAACGGCGACACAGAGTATGGCAAGAAAAAGTGTCGCCTTTTCCACTTAGAAATTCTCTCTCTTTTTCTTTTTTAAATGTAGTATGTAAAGGTGATTTGACCGTTTCATATTAAAGAAGTTAGTATTCTTGGTAACTGAGTCCTATAAAGTTTGTTCAATATATTTTAAACGATTTCCAATTGATTTTTTCTCAAACCGTCAGAGTTTTATATGTAAAACTAATTATATTACTAATAATGACTTCTATACTTATCTGTAGGAAGTGACATTAAACATATATTTTCAATTAAATACCAATAGATCGGTTTAAGAAAAGTTTTTTAGGAGAGATATTTTTACGTAATCTTATATATCAACATACGCAGATATCAGGGGCGGATCTAAGGGGTGGCCATGTATGCCATGGACCACCCTAAATTCTAAAAATAAGTTTAGTGTTGAGGTTAGAGTGTTCAGTTTTTAACCTTGAGGTCAAGAGTTCAAACCTTGGATCACCCTAAATTATTCTTTTTTTTTCTTTAATTTAGAATTGTTAGAATTGTTTAATTTATTTATCTAATTGACTTAACAAGAATCTCGTGAAAAATATCAATTTGAAACAAATCAGTGAATTGAATGGTAAAAGAATAAAAAACTTAAAGGCAAGTTTGAAATTTTAGAAATTAAGAATTTAAATATAATTAATTTGCTAAATTGATTTAGAACTTTTAGAATTTTTTAATTGATTTAAAATTGTTATAATTTTTTATTGGTTTAGAATTGTTATAATTTTTTAATTGATTTATCTAATTGACTTAACATGAATCATGAAAAATCTTTTGATTTATAAATAGAATTTCACATTATTGAAAATCAATTTGAAACAACTCTAAAGAAAAAACATTAAAGTTAGTTTGAAATTTTAGAAATTAAGTGTATTAAATGTAATTAATTAGTAGGTTGGTTGATTTGTTTACTCCAATTATTGAAGTGCTTGAAGATTTGAAAAGTGATAGATATTCAAAGGGTGAACCAAAAAGTTTGTTATTTGTTATGCAAACTTTTGGTTTTGTTTTTATATTGCACTTAATGGTTGAGGTTTTGTCGATGACAAATGATTTGTCTCAAAAATTACAAAAAGGGGATCAATATATTGTGACCGCTATGCAACTTGTTCAAGTAAGCAAGAAAAGGCTTCAACAAATGAGAGATAGTGGATGTGAACCATTTTATGAAAAAGTTGTGGGTTTTTGTGGTAATCTTGAAGTTGATGTGCCCGACATGGAGTCAAGGTATGTGCAAGGTAATAAATCCAAAAGACTTGCAACGTTTTTGAAAAATCACAACCATTTCAAGAATGATTGTTTCTTACATGTCATAGATTGTGTAATGCAAGAGTGAATGATCGATTTACACCCGAAAATGTTGAGTTATTGAATTGTGTGGCATGTTTGAATCCTTGATCTTCATTTCAAGGTTTTGACACTAACTCACTTGTGAGGTTGGCATAATTATACCCAAATGACTTTGTGGATGTTAATGATAAAGAGTTGTTTAGCCAACTTGAGACTTATATTCAGTGTGTGAAGATAGACGATAATTTTTCCAATTTGAAGAGTATCTCGGATCTATGTAGGACTCTTGCCCGTATAAAAAGGCACAAAGCATTTGGATTTGTGTACACACTTTTAAAGATAGCTTTGTCATTACCGGTGGCCACCGCAAGTGTTGAGCGAGTATTTTCTAATATGAAATATATGAAGAATGAGTTGAGAAATCGAATGTCCAATCCATGGCTTAATGATAGATTAGTGACATTTATGGAGAAAGAAATGTTTGCTAAAATCGATGATCGAGATATTATCAAGCGCTTTTAAGGCATGAGTAAAAGAAGAATGAAATTACGTTTAGACTAGAAATGGATTTTCATTTTTAGTTGTAATAGTGTATTAATGTATTTTGACGATATATACTTGGACTTTTTTTAGTTCTGTGATTTTTTGGCACACCCTAAATTCTAATCCTGGATTCGCCCCTGCCAGATATCCTAAAGAATAATATTTATTCAATGGATGTTACTGTATATTTAACTTTTTTTAATATACAAATTATTATTTAGTATCTAATTTATTTAATATATATAATTTTGTAGATTATTGATATATTTTATATAAATATTACACATAGTCTATTTAGTTCCATGGTTTCTTTAAAATTTTCAAAAAGTTCAATGATATTTTTTCTCTATTACTGAATTTTATTTCTCAAAATTGTTATTATTGTTATATTAATTATTCTTTAAATAATATTTTAATGAACGGAAAGGCGGGCACCGCGACCCTTATCGCGTCGCCGCATCTTTGGGTCCACTCATCGCAATGGGGCGTCGCGCGCCATTAAAAACTATGGATATAACTATATGTTGTTGTGCAACTTGATGTACTAGAGTGTCCTAGAAAATATCTCACCTTACCAATTTTATTTATCTCAGACTTTGCAACTAGTTCATCATTAAAATTTTGTTTTAATTCTTCATTATCAATTGTCATTATCAAATCGTCCACATATATTTATAGCAAAACCCTCTTGTTGTTTTGATTTAATTTAGCATGCAATGTTGCCTCACTTATGCTTCTCACAAAACTATTTCTCTCTTGAAAAACATCAATCCTGCTTTATCAGGCCTGAATGCTTGTTTCAACCCATATGTAACCTTTTAAACTTCAACAACTAATTATCATTTTTAAGTAAGTGCATAACTATCAAGTTGTTCAATACACATTTCTTCTTCCCACAAACTATTCAAAAGTGTTGATTTCACATTCATTTAGTATAGATGTTCTTGTGGTAAAATCACGCAATGTTTTGATGGTATCCAACCAAGATACAATGGAAAATATTATATTAAAATCAACTATTTCTAGTTACAAGTAGCATTTTGCTACTAACTTAGCCTTATTTTTAAAAATATACCCATCAAATTTCAACTTGGTTTTGTACATTTATTTGACTCTAACAACATTTTTTTGTTCTTTGATATCATGTCTATCTCTTGATCCATTCCTTGTAACCATTTACTATATTTATAACTTCAAAAAAACATTTAGGCTCACTAAAACATAATATATATTTTTTCATAAATGCAACTAAGCAATATGGTTTGAAGAACCAAAGATTCAGATTAAGATTCTATCTATTATACTTCTCCTTATATTTTTAGAAACACATCATCCACTTACTTTGAGCTCTCAATGTTATTTTTTTAAATAAAATATCATCCGGAATAATTATATCATCAACAAAAAAACCAAATTCTTTAGTAGACATTTTTTACTAGTCATGATTTGCTAATTCAACAACAGTAGTCTTTCTACTTCTAACTAACATATGGTTTTATAAATCTAGAATCATATAACCTTTTGCACCATTATAAAGATCAAAATGATACATGACAAAAAATTCTTCATATGAGATTATAAAGATAAAAATGATACATGACAAAAAGTTCTTCATATGAGCCTTTATACCATGGCAATGATCAAATTGAGTAGCATCAAGTAATGCTCTTTTGTGTGCCATACCAAGTATAAATTTTTTTGTAATTGTTTTAGACCAGAACCTCTTAGAAATACACTTTTCAAATATTATGTTCTCATCATCTTCATGAAAAACCCGTTTGTTCTTTCTACAACACCATATTTCCTATGTATGTTAGTTATCAATGGATTGATGCATTGTAACTTCACTAGCTAACTAATTTATAAACTCAGTAGATATGTATTCCCTTCATCTAGCATCTCTCAAGATTTTGATTTTGTTACCATCAACTTGATTTTTATAAGGTAGACAAACACTTTAGATTTTAGTCTTACAAGATAAACTCAAGTCATTATCTTATAACCATTAAAAAACAAAATATACGGGGTTACCACACATTAATCTCTCACTCATTGGACCATAAATATATGTATAAACCAAAGCTAACAAATTAATAGTTTTTTTTTTAAATAAAAAATAATATGTATTGTTTCCCAATTCTACAGTCTTCACACATCAACTGGAAAGTCAAAATAATTGTTAAACAAACACAAGATTCTTACTAGAAAGATGTTTTAAAATTTCAATAATTAAGTGTTCAAATATATTATGCCAAATAACAATATCATCCCCATTGGTTACATTTACTGGTTCATATTTCACTAAAGATAAAGTAAAAATTCTATCGTATTTAACTTCTACCTCAATAGCTATCTTATTAGTATCATGTTAATTATATATCTCGGAAGAGTATCTCATAAACCAAAACTTATAAGCATTTTATATCAATTTCCCTACACTCATGAGATTCTCACTCAAATTAGACATATATCGCATATCTAACGATATAAATAGAGACACTAATGGACCGAGATGAACGCAGGTATAACTAAACCTGTAATCTATCTCGTTTTTATTATTCCAAACCTATTTGGTATGAGATTCTTTCCCAATCCCAATCCCTTTGGGTGGATACATGTCCGTGGGTACCGATGATCATATATTTATTGATGGTTTTTTTGCCAAAAATTATCCAATTAAAAAAAATGAAAGATACAAAAAATTAGTATGTTTAAAAAATAACAGTAATATATAAGTGTAAAATCTTAAATCTGGTAACAAATTTTATAGATTTAGTAAGAAATATTTTAAACATATATATTATTTAAAGTTTTATATTTATTTCAATTTTTCGTATATCATTTATGTCACTTAAATATGCAGATTTGTTAACAAGTTTACAGATTTGTTTTTAAAAATTATTTAATTTAATCATTAGATTGGTTAAATATAAAATATTTTCATATATTTTTAATTCTACGAATAACAAAAAATCTATAGCAAAAAATCATAAATATAAAAAATCACAAACAATAAAAGTGAATCCTTTGACATTATAACATAATTTAGAAGTTTTATGAATAATGAAGAATAATATATTATCGAGTTGGATAACCTTCAAGATCGCTTTGAAACCCGAAACCCAATCCAAATCTCACAAATGATATATTTTATAACTCATGATCCATCTCACTACAAAAAGAGGTTCAGGTACCCGAACTCATTATGTGAGCTCGAGTTGAGTACCCATGGGTATCATAAAAATTGTCATCCTTATGTACATATCTTTTTCTTATTCTTAAAAAATCATATTGGTTTTTTCCTTAACCTCTACTACTAAATCACCATTATCAAGTTTAAAAGGACAATTAAAATTTTCAAATACTTGAGATTTTAAAATGTGGTGCTAGATGTAGTACACATACCATACTTTATTTTATAGATCTTCATCTTGTATTTTAGTTAAAAGACTCATAGAAAATAAGTACTTATTAAGTAGAAATCATAATATTAAGTAGTTTATGCAGTTTTCTTTATTGAATAATAATTCATACAAATATAGCAAAAATGAAGTAGATCTTCAACTTTTTTCTTCTAAACACAAAGTTTACAAAAAGAAATTGTAAAATAAAATCAAGAAACACAAACACGAGAATTTACGTGGTTTAAACTATGAAAAAAAATCTTATATCCACGGACAATAAAAACTAATTTTTTATACAACAAAGATTACAAGGAACCTTAAGAGCACAACTAACACAAACTCTCACACTTTTTGTTTCAATAGGTTCTCAAAACAAAGTATTAACTTATAAAGGGGACTTTCGACACACACTGTTTCTCTCACATGAAAACTTTCAACTTTATCTTACTGAAACTAAACAATACTCTCGCTCATTCACACAATCCAACTTCATACTTTTTTAATGATATTTATGAAACCAAAGATAGGGTATATAGTACTACAAACTCAAAATAGGATATGACGAGATGTTGTAACAAAAATATGGGTTATAGTTGTATAATTTTTTAACATACATGTACTATTTATGATAACCTTAAAGGCACAATGAGATCATACATGTCTTGGTCAACGAATAAGGTTGTCCTCCTATATAGATTTACCATATAATATTGAAACCCAATTTCATCAAAAAATAAATATGTATATTTCATAAGCTTCCATTAAGTAAAGTCCATGCACTTAAGTTCTAGCTACAGTAATTAAGTTGTAGCTCAATCCCCCAAATTCCAGCTTTAACACTCAAGTTTAAATTTCAAAACTTAAGTTCCATATTTAGCATTTAAGTTGTAGCTCAATCCCCCAAATTCCAGCTTTAACACTCAAGTTTAAATTTCAAAACTTAAGTTCCATATTTAGCATTTAAGTTGTAGCTCAATCCCCCAAATTCTAGCTCCAAAACTCAAGTTTCAGTTTCAGCACTAAAATGACAGCTTCACCACTCAAGTTCAAGCTTCAACACTTAAGTTCCATCTTCACCACTCAAGTTGTAGCTTCAACACTTAAAGTTCCAACTTTTGTAGTCCAGTTCCAGCTTCGATACTTAATTTCCAACTCCATCATTCGTCACTTTGAGCCTACATATAACAATTATTCATCTAGGATTACAGCGATTTCAATATCCATGGGCCGATATCTCATCTACTTCTTAATAGATACATTCAGTACACATGGTTCCTAGACTTGAACAAGTTTTATGCAGTGTAAGAACTTTGAAAATGGTAGTACATTGGTAAGAGAATCATAAGGGTTTTCTTATTTCTAACCTTTACAACCTATACTTGCTCTCTCTCTCTCTCTCTCTCTCTCCACCACATTTGTGATAAACTGAAGCTTGATATCTACATACTTAGTTCGCTCATAGAACTTAAAATTCATCATTAAATGAAGAACACTAGTATTGTCACTAACAACTTCACTTATTGTTACATACTAGTTTTACACTTAGCTTTCCTTTTAACCATATGAATTTCGTCGTTGGTTCAGTAACAACCATATATTCTGCTTCTGTAGATGACAAATAAATACAACTTTATATACAATATTTTCAACTAACCACTCAGCCTAACATGGTAAATATATAACCCGAAGTTGAATTCTTAGTGTTAAATAACATGCATATTCTGATTTTACATACCTCATCAAAATCTTATCAATTTTGTACCTAGATAATAAAACAACCCAATATAGCCAAACCCTTTAAGTATCTTATGAGAAATTTGAGGGTCTGCTAGTGAGGCTTCTCTAGATCTGCCATAAATACTAATTTAGTATTCAAGATCAAGTCATGTACATATCATTACGTACATAATGCTTCCAATTATATTCTCATATGATATCTCTTGTATTTATTCTTCTCTTGTAATTAGGCTGGTGATTTAGTAATACTAAGTTTGATATGGGCACCGATGCGAGTCCTAATGTCTCAGTATTAAAACATACCTAACATTTTTAGAAACTTATGTATGTATTCTTATTGAGATAAGAATCTATAACCTCTTCATACGTTCCTCCTGATCTCTATACCCAGTTTCGTAGTCTCTCCCACATCCTTCATTTTAAACTCTTTTTTTAATTGAGTTATCATAGTTTCAATCCTCTTAATATTCTTCTAACTATTAATATGAAATTAACATAGAATAACAACACAGTATGTATGTCCAAGTATGTTTCCCCATTACAATAGACACAATTGTCATAATAACTTCTTATATAATTGATTGAATTCATAAAAAACTAAAAAGCAGTATTCCATAGTCTCGAAGATGGTTACAACCTATATATATGTCTCTTCAACCAAAATAAATCTCATGCCTTTGTTTCCCATATATTTCATGTATAAGACATATATATATATATCTGGTAGAGTGACTAGATGGTTAGTAGAACTATGGGACTTTGATACCGAGTTTGAACTACAAACTTTTACAAAAACATCATACACGGATAGACTTTTTAACAACGTTTCTAGATAGAAAGATCCTACATTTGATAGAAAATCCCGAACTAACATGGTTGGTCCGTACAAATGGAAGGGCTCAACAACTTGGGTTTTGGTATAACAATGCACTTTACCTCTTATTTAAGAGACGTTTGAAACCATACCATCAAGTTCAATTTTGCTGCTTCTAATAATGATTCTGAATACAAAAGAGAAATAATAGGATTATGTCTCACTCATAGCTCAAATAGTAAATCTTCTGACGGTTTCAAAAATCGTAATCGGACATGCTATAGGACATGTAGAAGTGAATAATGATAACCATATCCATTATTTGAGAGATCTCTATTGTCTGACATATCTGTTTGAGAAAGTCATGTATATATTGATAGTTCCTAGAAATATCCGACCCCTAATCTTACCTCAGGAGGGAGTCGATCGCGCCACTTCTTGGTCTAAGTCAACCAAGGCCGAACTCCGGAGACTCCGAGAAAATGAGGCATAATGGAAAAAATAGAAGGCCAAATATCAAAAAGTCATAAATACTTTGTGCTCCACCAAACTAGTTTTTGAAGAAGATTGGAACCACGTTGTTCGGCCATAGGCGGCTTACAAAATTTAAACTTGTTTCTGCCGCTTTCAAACAATCAAGGCTATTAACGAACTCTGAGTTAAAACGATAAGAAAGAGTAAGGAAGAAAACAATAAGTTTTCTAAAAAGTGTATCAAGACCATGGAGGGGCAAGTCCCCACTGCTAAATCTGTTTTAGTTATGGATATCCACCACTAATTTCTGAACCTGCCTCTTGGGTCGATGTTGCTGGATGTTCCTGAAAAAGACCGTCTCGAAGGGGTTATTTGTAAGGATGACAGTGAGAAGGGGAAAATGACAAGAATTCTTCAGAAGTGTCATCCGACATTGTGAATTTTGAAGAAGGAAAATTAAGTCTATCTTCGTTTCATTTTATTTTATCATGTACTGGCGGCAACTGTTGTTGCGTTAGTTTTAATATTTTCATCTTTTTAGTCGAAAGTGATTAGTTTCCGATGCCAATGTGAAAATTGTTAAACAAACTTATAAGTCCAAAACATGAAAATAATGTAGATAAACTTATGTTGAAAGATCCATGAGGTCCAATAATAAAGTGAATGTAGATCAACCGATGTTAAAAAAACCCTTAAGGTTTAAACAAAGAAAATAATGTTGATCAGCCGGTGTTAAAACCCTTAAGGTTAGACTAGATAAAATCATGTTGATCAACCAATGTTGAAAAACCTTTTAGGTTCGATAATCCTTCAAGCATTAATAAATGTATCATTTTATATTAACAGATCGATTTTCGAGACACCTCGTTATAACCTTCCTGCCCCACCAGGGTAGGAAAGAGTGTGAACCGATTAATATTGTTTACAATAATATATACAAATTGAAAATATCCAAAATTACTTTAAGTATAACTTGAGGCGTTTGATATTCCAAGGAAGACAAAGGGTTGGTTATCTTTATCTTTAACCTATGAGTTCCTGCCTTTATCCTCTCTACCATATGATAAGGGCCGTTATAGTCGGGAGTCAATTTCCCGAGGTACTTTTCTTTGGTGTGTAAGAATATCTTCCTTAAGACCTTGTCGCCGACCTTAAAATTCTTTCTTCGAACTTCGGTGCATGCCTGCTTTGCATTAGGGTCTCGTAATGTAATGAATTCAAATGGGCACGAATACGATTTTCCTCAATCAAGTCAAGGGCAAGACGTCGACCCTCATCATTGCCGTTTGCTAAAAAATATTCAACCTGTACGATAGGAACATAGTTTATGAGGGAGTTACCGTGTCAATTCCATGTACCAAAGCGTAAGGTGACTTTTGACTAGTGGTTCGGGAGTAGTTCAGTATGCCACAACACCTCCTGTAAGTAATCTTGGCATTTCCTTGTTTTTCCCTCCATATTTTTCTTGGGACTATTGATAATATTTATATTCGTTACTTCAACCGGATTGTTTGCGTGCGGGTGAAAAGGTGATGAGAAAAATTGTTGGATTCCTTGAAAGGAACAAAAATCTCTCATTTCACTACTATCAAACTGCGGGCCATTGTCCATAGTTTAACCTTTTTAGGATACCAAAACGACAACAAATATTCGACTATATGAACTTGATTACATTTTTAGCCCTTCTTGCACATGGGTTCAACTTTAACCTATTTAGAGAAATAATCCACACCGACCACTATCATCTGCCTTCTCCCTGTTGCCATCGGAAGTGGGCCTACCAAATCGATCCCCCACCAATCAAATGGTAAACCCTCGGAAACAGACTCAAGTTGCGTGACCGAGATGTCTATTGAGTTTGGAAACCTCTAACAAATGCCATACATCTTGATCAACTTCAGCGTTGCTGCTATTGTGGGCCAGTGAAAACCCGACAAAAAACTCTTCTAATGAAAGACTGTAAACCATAATGAGCCGACATTTCTCAATCGTAAAGTTCATATAAAACTATATACGACTCATTATGTCAAAGGCATCTTAGAAAAGGTCTACTGAAAGACTTTTTTAATGTATGCTCCATAAAAGTTGAAAACCGCGGACCTTAAACCGTACATTTTTTGTTAATGCTTTATCCACAAGTAAAATGGTATTCATAAAAAATATTCAGACGTCATCTCTAATCTGTGCTAGTAATCGTCAAATTTGACAAGCTATCTTTGGTCGGTTATCTAGCTCGGTCCTTCTAATTATTGATTGGTCTTCCTATATTAGAATCCACATGTAATCCCCGACGTACACCATTGTTGCCAACAAATCTGCAATAACATTTTTCGCTCTATGGACATGTTCATACATAATTTTTTCAAAAATCGTAGCTAAAACCCTTGATGCTACCAAGTATTGGAGAAAGTGTTCATGTCTTACCTCAAAGTGTCCAGTAACATTATTAACCAATAGTTGGGAATCACTTTATTAACTGAACGCGCTTGGCCCCATAAATCTGCGCGAGTCTCAATCCAGCTAACACTGACTCACACTCAGCCTCATTATTCGAAGCTGCAAAACTGAACCGTATGACTTGGTGCATAGCTGTCCCTAAAGGCATGGTTACCTGGACTCCCGCTCCACATCAATTAATGCTTGATCTCCTATTTATCCATATAACCCACTAAGTGGGCTCTTTTTTCTGTTCCGCCTCCTTTTCTTCAGGTCGACCATAATGAAATTCGACTAAAAATCTGCCAAATCCTGACCTTTAATGGTCATTATGGGCTCAAAATCGATGCCAAAATCTCCTAGTTCAATGAACCATTTGGTTATCTGACCCGAAGCATCAGGACGTTGCATCATATTCTTCAATGGGAAATACGTTCAGACTATGATGGAATACCCTGGAAATAAGGTCCCTTTTGTTTGGTTGCGGTTACCAATGTTAGAGATACATTCTATAAATTAAGGTACTTTTTCTTGGCATCCAACAAACTTTTGCTCACATAGTAAATCGGTAAGTGAGTCTGATCTGCCATGCAAACAAGTTTCGGGCTAACAACATAATCATACACTAGAATATACAAAAACAGAGTGTCCCCTTGCAAAGGGTTGGTTAATAAGGCGGGGGAATATGACTATTCTTTTAAACCGAGGAAAGCTTAGGTACATGCAGAGGTCAAATTAAACTCCTTGGCATGTCTGAAAACTTGAAAAAATGGTGCACATTTTTCAGAATATCGAGATTAAACATGTTTAAAGCCGTCAGACACCCCCATCAAAATCTCGACATCTTTGATATTTCTTGGTGGGGCCATGATACTCATAGGATTCAGTTGTATTGGATCTGCCTGTAACCCTCTTTCACTGGTCATATTTCCCAAGAACTTTCCAGATCGAACCCCAAACAAACATTTTTCTAGGATTAGCTTGAGATTTATTTTTCAAGTTGTCAAATGTTTCCTTAAGGTTGGCAAAATAATATTCATCGCTCATACTCTTGCCCAACGTATCGTCTATATATACTTAAACGTTTCTCCCAATCTAACCTTCAAACGTCTTATTCACTAACCTCTGATAGGTGGCCCCTGCGTTCTTTAGACCGAATGACATAACTTTGTAGCAATACAGACCTCTCCCAATTATGAATGATATGTTATCCTGATCCTTCAAGACTAAGCTTATTTGGTTGTATCCTACATAAGCCTCAATGAAAGATAACAACCTGTTCCCCGATGTCGAATCCACTTGTTGGTCAATTCTTGGAATTGGGAAAAGGTCTTTAGGGCATGTCATATTAAGGTCGGTGAAGTCCACACACATTCCCCACTTCCCGTTATTCCTCTTCACGAGGACATGATTGGCCATTCACAGTGGGTACTGGGATTCACGGATATGCCCTACTTTTTTATTTTTATCCACCTTAGTAATAATAGCCTATGCTTTCTCCTAAGAACATGATCGTCGTTTTTGAATGAATGGTCAGAAGTTTCTTCGTATGGCCAGGTGTGACAAATTACGCTATCGGGGACCCCTGTCACATCCTCTAAACACCAAACGAATAAATGCAATCTTTTCTTATGGAAATAAATCAACCTTTCCTGCATCGCGAACGATGGGTTTGCTCCAATTTTCAACACTTTCCCTCCGGGAAACTCATAATTCTCGCATCAACCTAATTGTTAATCTTTCACTTGTTCAATTTCCCTATTGTTTTTTGATGCTACAATTGCTTGGTAGCATTCCCTAACCGTTTTCTGGCTGCTTCGAACTATTTCCACATTATTACCAATCACATACTTTAGATACTAGTGAACCGTCGACGCTACCGCATGTATAGACAACCATGATCTACCAAATATTTCATTATACGAGGTTTGTACATCCACAAAAAGTACAAACCTCTTTCTTGAAAGGTCCACGACCCAATTGTACCACTCATTCAAATTCTCCGACCAATTCGGTCATAGCTCATGTAAAACCCCTATGGTCCACTCTAATCTTAAAATGACCTGAGTTTTTTTGAACTTTGTATATGTTATCACGAAAATAATGTTTGTTGAGCTCCCTATATCAATAAGCACTCTCCGTACCTCATCACCAGCGATTGCGGCCACACTGCCTCTTCATTTAGTCTGGTGACGTCTCTCATATCATCGTCATCGAATCATAGAATGAAGGATAAATTCCTCTATAGGTGGGGTAATGCTCCCGCTTCGAACTGTGTTGCTAGGCTCACGATGTGTCTCTTTCGGGAAAGATTGGTAATTCTTGCCATAGACTCGTCTCCAAAGATAATTATCGATTCAACACTTTCCAATTTTCAACATTTTCCCTCTGGGAAACTCATAATTCTCGCATCAACCTAATTGTTAATCTTTCACTTGTTCAATTTCCCTGTTGTTTTTTGATGCTACAACCGCTTGGTAGCATTCCCTAACTGTTTTCTGGTTGCTTCGAACTATTTCCATATTATTACCAATCACATACTTTAGATACTAGTGGACCGTCGACGCTACCGCATGTATAGACAACGATGATCTACCAAATATTGCATTATACGAGGTTTGTGCATCCACAAAAAAAGTTTAATTACCTCTTTCTTGAAAGGTCCACGACCCAACTGTACCACTCATTCAAATTATCCGACCATTTCGGTCGTAGCTCATGTAAAACCCCTATAGTCCACTCGGATCTTAAAATGACCTGAGTTTTTTTTAACTTGCATATGTTATCACGAAAATAATGTTTGTTGAGCTCCCCATATCAATAAGCACTCTCCGTACCTCATCACCAGCGATTGCGGCCACACTGCATCTTCATTTGGTCTGGTGATGTCTCTCATATCATCGTCATCGAAACATAGTATGAAGGATAAATTCCTCTATAGGTGGGGTAATGCTCCAGCTTCTAACTGTGTTGCTAGGCTCATGATGTGTCTCTTTCAGGAAAAATTGGTAATGCTTGCCATAGACTCGTCTCCAAAGATAATTATCGATTCAAAAATCTACACAAGTCACTAACCTTTCCTTTACTCTCGGGAATTAGTTCTTTCTGAATATTAATTATATCTTGATCTTTATCGGGGTCTATATATTCAGTGGATACATCAAATAGATCGGTAATCTCAGAAATAACCATTGTAGTTTCATGCTTCGGTATAGTCACAATATCTTTAACCCCGACATTTGGCTACGCTTGTTTTTTCACAAATATCATCAACATTCCATTCTCAATTAACCCCTGTATTTATTTATTTAACACGATAAAATCCCTCGTATAATGCCTTACATCTTCATGACATTTTATTCTGATTTTATCGGGGGATTTAGATAGAGAAAGGTTTGTGAAAATAGATAAGTTTCTTGGATTTTTTTAAGCTGGTCGACACACACTCAGTTAACTCAGCAAAATAAGTGGGTCAGACCCACTTGTTTGAAATAGGTCGGGCCATAGCTTGAGCACTTACTATCGAATTGTTAATCCTTGCTCGTGGTATTAGAGCCAGGTTGTGAAAGTAGGTTTTGTAATTACAGTTTCACAATGGCGTCTACATTAACAAAATACAAGATTGAAAGATTTGATAGAGGATCCAGCTCTGTGTTGTGGAAGATTAATATGAAATCTTCATTAGTACTACAAAGGCCGGGGAAGGCTGTGCATAATAAGTTAAATAAATGAAAGAAGAGGAGAAGCAAGATCTTCAAGAAAGGGCTTTATGCTGAATTCTAATGAGTGTGAAATACAACTTTCTTCGCGAAATTAGTAGTAAGAAGATTGCTTCCTGTAGATGGAAGAAGTTAGAATAATTTTACTCAGAAACATCAGAGGTGAACCGGTTATACTTGAAGAAGCGCTTGTACGATTTCAGATTGAAAGAAGGTATGTCCATAACTGAATACGTAAATAATTTTAAATTAGTTATTATGGACTTGAAGAGCATGGATATCATCATTGAGGATGCAGATCAAGCTTTGTTTGTCTTGAGATTGTTACCAACTCCCTATGAAAACTTCGTGGATACCATATTGTATGGTAATGATAAGTTATCTCTAGATGATGTCAAATAGGCACTAAAATCAAAGGAGTTGAGATAGTTGCAACCAGGCATTCAGGCGAAAGGGGTAGGCCTTCAAGGAGAAGATCTATATACAAGGCGAGTTCTTCAAAAAAGAAGAACTGGAGGTCCAAATCAAGAGTCAAGAACTCAAACTGTTATGAATATGGTGAGCAGGGTAATTGCATGAGAGATTGTCCGAAGCTGAAATATAAGAAGAGAAATAAAAAAGAAAATGCAGCAAACCTTGCTAAAGGGCTAAACAATTTAGGAAATAGTGAAAATAGTGGTATAAGAGATGTATTGTCTATGAGTTCAGACTGTGGGTAAAAATCTTGGGTACTTGAACACTGGTGCTACATATCACATGTGTTAGTTAAAGCAATGGTTTGATACTTACAAGCCAATACATGGAACTGTTTATTTAGAGCAGAATCATTAGTTTCTTGTTGGTGGTATCAAAAACATTAGAATCATAATGTTTGATGGGGCTGTTAGAATCGTGACGTTCTGACATATTCCTAGGTTAAATAGAACCCAGATAACTCTTGAGAAAATAGACTCTCGGGGTTAGAAGTATCATATAGTCGATGATGTAATCAGAGGGACAGCTAAATGGTGTGTATGAAAGGCAATTTGCAGAAATGGTTTAACATTCTCTAAGGGAGTATTGTTATGGGTGATGTTGCAGTAATATCCTCAGGAAGTAATATCCAAAGTAGGTAGGATCAAAATAAGTTGTGACATTAACGTCTTGGTCACATGAGTGAAATATGATTAGCTGTTTTGGAAAAGAAAGAATTGTTGAAATGATATAAAGCATAATCATTGGGATTTTATGTATGTTGTGTTCTTGGTAAATAAACTAGAGTTAGATTCAACAAGTCAAATTTACAAAAGACTAAATGGATAATGGATTACATTCAGTCAGATGACCCTAAATAGAATTAATCAAAGAACGGAATGATATACTATATGAGTTTGATCGATGATTATTCAAGGATGGTGTGGGTTTATTTTCTGGAAAAAAACATGAGGCATATTCAACCTTTGTCAAATGGAAGAAGATGATTGAGAAGTAGACAATAATAAATATCAAGCATCTTAATACATATAATAGGTGAGAATTTTGCAATCGTAAGTTCAAAAAGTTTTTCAAAGCTGAGGGAATAGTGCATCATTGCATTTTTTTTAGAACACCGCCATAGAATGGGGTCACATAAATAATGACCATATCGTTTTATGATAATGCACGAAGCATGCTCTCGCATTCCACTGTGGGAAATGATTTTTAGGCTGAAGCTATCAATACAACGTGTTACTTGGTAAATCAATCTCTATCAACAGCTATTGATTGTGAAATTATTTTTGAGATTTGGTGTGGAGCGTCACATGATTATAAACAGCTGAGGGTGTTCGGTTGTCATGTGTACGCTCATGTGAGAGGTTATAAGCTTGGGACAATGGAAAATAGGTGCATATTTCTAGGATATGCAACTTGAGTGAATGAATATAGGTTATGATGTACCTCTCTAAAATCTCCAGGTTTTCGCATCAGTAGGGACGTGAATTTTAACGAGTATGCTTCGCTATACAGTCATAAGAAAGTAAGAGAAATGGTCAAATCATGATCGATTGTGGTAAACATGTGGAGCTTAAAGCAAAATTAGTTCCTAGCAGGTTGAATAATTCGAGTGGTTCTGAGGTGGATCCGAAATCAAAAGATGAAGCGTCAGCATTTGATAATAGTGATGATGATGCACCCGAACCAGAACAACAATCTTATAACATAACATTAGGCAAAGGAAAAAGAGAGATTAGACTACCAAAATGATATACAGATCTAGTTGCATATGCTGTGTCAGTTGTAAAAAAAGTCGAGATGTAGGAACCTAGTAACTATAAGGAAGCTATAATAATTTAGAGGAAAATTGGTAGATTGGTGCTATAAAGAAAGAAATTGAATCTCCTCATAAGAATTAAACATGATAGCTACCTTACTTGCTTAGATGACAGAAGAATCTAGGCGGTAAATGGGTGTTCTAGAAAAATGAAGGTAATCCAGGGGTTGAGGAACCTCGATTCAAAAAAAGACTGGTCGCTAAGGATTTTGCTTAAAATGAAGAAATCGACTTCAATGAAGTGTTTTCTCCAGTGGTGGAACATAATTCGATTCGAGTTTTGTTAGCTATGGTAGTTTTGCAAGATTTAGAACTTGAGAAGTCGGATGTGAAGATTGCGTTTCTACATGGGTATTGGAGGAGACAATCTACATGAGACAACCAAAAGAATTTACCGAACCTAATATGGATGACAAGTTTTATCTGTTGAAAAAGTTATTGTATGGTTTTAAGCAGTCACATAGGAAATAATACAAACATTTTGATATATTCATGGTGTCAAAAGGGTCCATGAGGAATCCATATGAAAACTGTGTGCATAATCAAAATATGTCAGATGATTCTTATATTTACTTGTTGTTGTATGTAGATGATATGCTTATTGTTGCTTGTAGTATGCCACACATTATGCAGATCAAGAAGTAGCTTAGTGCCAAGTTTGAGATGAATGATCTGAGTAGAGCAAAGTATAGTCCTGGTATGAAGATTATCAGGAACAAAAGTGTAGGATCATTACACTTGTCTCAACGAAGCTAAATTAAGAAAGTACTACAATGATTCAACATGTTTGATGCTAAGGAAGTTAACATCCCGTTTGCTACTCATTTCAAGTTCTTTATAGAAGGATTGGCCAATGATGATGTTGAGTTGGAACAAATGTTGAAGGTTCCATATTCAAGTGCAGTTAGTACGATCATGTATGTTATATTTCATATGCGGTTAATGTAATTAGTAGGTTCATGATATGTCATGGGAGAGAACATTGACAAATAATAAAATGGATATTTCAGTATTTGAAGAATACTGCGAACGTTGGCTTAACTTTTAACAAGACCAATATTGGTGGATCGCTGAATAATATTGCATGATCAATAGTTGGTATTGTTGATTCTGATTTTGCAGGTGATATGGAAAAAATGATATATCTGATAGGATATGTGTTCACTCTAGCTGGGAGTGTGATCAATTGGAAAGCACAGTTGCAATCTATTGTATATTTGTCTACAACAGAGGCATAGTACATGGCGGTAACAGAAGCAGTTAAAGAGACAATATGGTTGCAGATTTAGGCTTGGATATAACTACTACAAAAGTGTTTTGTGACAACCAAGGCGCCATACACCTTACAGGGAACCAGATGTACCACGAGCTTACAAAGCACAAATATATCATGTATCGTTTTATTTGTGATATAATATTAAAGGGAATTGTTGATATGCAAAAACTATCCACACACGATAATCCAACAGATATAATGAGCAAGATAGTATTAGTTTGAAAGTTTGGAGATTACCTAAACTGGATTGGTGTTCACAGTATCGAGTGAATGCCTTATGGGCATTTGGTGAGTCGAAAAAAAGTAGTTTCTTTGTTAATAATGAAGAAATGATATTCACCTGAAGGGGAAGATTTATGGAAATAAG
Source organism: Limnanthes douglasii subsp. nivea (assembly GCA_036936605.1). Classification (NCBI taxonomy): domain Eukaryota; kingdom Viridiplantae; phylum Streptophyta; class Magnoliopsida; order Brassicales; family Limnanthaceae; genus Limnanthes; species Limnanthes douglasii. Next base: position 35,986,474 of record JAUPFV010000001.1, read on the forward strand.
TCGAATAATGTCTTGATAGTGGAACGTGTCCGCTGGTACAATCTTGTGTCATTCACAATGTACTTTTGTGCTTAAATATATCGTGTGTTATACTTTCTAGTCTCGTGTATATGAACCCATTAGGTCCATTATCTAGTAAGTCTATTTATTCTATATAAATAGATTACTACGGCTACACAAAAATGGATATGATAATCTGTATCATTTTCTATCATAATGAAACATTTTTCTTTGGTGGAACCTGTAGATGTAGACATTTGTTGAACCGTTAAAACCTTATGTTTATTTATGGCTTTTATTTTGTTATGTGCTTGAGCATTTTGCGTATCAAACGAAGGCAGAGTACATGATCTTTTCTATGTTTTTGAAGTTCTATACAACATAACTATAATTTATGTACATGACGACGCAAAGCACACAACATTTTTTTTCCAGTGAGAGAACCTCAAATCGGAGGTCAATTTCGTTGTTCATGTCACGTTTTAATGAGAAAGAAAGTACATACTTGTAGTGAGAGAATGTGAAAAGCTTTAAAGGAAAGAAACCACTTTTAATTTAAAATACCATATTTATACTAAATGAATATTTTTATCTAATTTTTAAATCCAAACATCTATGGGTAATTTATCAATTTTAGATACCGGATGGTAAAGGAAAGTAAATTTTTTAACAATTTCGGAACTAGTCTTTGTTGTCAAAATTTAATGTAGTAGAAAGTTTAACAAGTCTATGCATACTAAAGATAAAGAAACGGTTGGCAGCACATGCATATCACCCAAAAGATAGAAGAGAAAAAAAGCTTTATGAAAAAGCTTCAAGAAACAAAGTGATCTTCAGCTCCTTAGGAGGATTAATCAACATCTTGTTGATTAATTTTCTCTCTTTTTTCTATTGATTGAATTCATTTTCCTCTTTCTTGTCTCTGTTCTCTGTTTGGAGTCTGGGGTCTTGTTCTCTGTTTGGCTCTCTTTCTTGCAGAGGCTGGTTGATTTCTGGGTTATGGCAAAGGATGTTCTTAATAATGATGATTTTCCACCTCTGGTTGATAGGCAGGAGAAGAGCTCTTCTCCTCAGAAGAAATCGTTTGCGGAAATCTTGAAGAATATTACAGAAAGTCATGATGATTTCGCTCCAGACTCTGTTAGAGTCTATGATGATCACAATGTGATTCAGTATTCAAGAATTATTAAAACCAACCTTTGGAAAGAATCAAGATCCACTATTATCGGCAAATTTTCTCAGGGGATTCCTAAACGTGCCGCTTTTCAGCCTTTTCTGGATTCCTTCAGATTTAAAGGAGTGTTTACGTATGTTACTTTGGATTCTAGACAAATTCTTATTGAGTTTTCTCTGTTGGAGGATGCGGATAGAATTTGGTCAAAGAGTATATGGAGTGTAGATGGAAAAATTATGAGGATCGTCAAATGGTGTCCTCAAAATAGTATGAGTTTTGAAAGCCATGTTTCTCTGCTATGGGTGCGTTTCGAAAATCTTCTAGAATTTTTGTATATCAGAACCATAATTAAGGATATGGCTGATTCTTTGGGTCTTGTTCATCAGATTGTGGTTCCAAATTATAATATGGCCTCGGTGAACGCTTGTTATGCTTTGATTGAGGTTGATGTTTCCAGAATTCTGAAAAGAAAGATATGGTTAGGATTTGGAGATCAGGATGGCTGTTGGGTGGGAGTCAGCTTCAAGAATGCTCCATACTACTGTCATAAGTGCCATCATTTGGGACATACGTATGATGATTGTAAAAGGATTGTTGGCAAAGTCAATACAAACAAATCTGATAGTAGTGCTGATAAGTTACAATCGGTTTCGATTAAAGATAGTGCTAGAGGTTTGCAAGTTTCTGCTGATAAGGTTTCTGCTGATGATCATGATAAGGTTTTCAGGGGGAAACTGAAATCTATTATAGTCTCTAAGGAAAATTCTGTGGAGTTACAGAACAACAATACTGATCCAAGCTCTGGTAAGGATGTTGAAAAGAAGTTGTTATTGCTTCAAGACCATGAAAAGGAGGATGGTTGTTCTCATCAAAGTTTTGAAGAACTGGAAATTATCGACGCCATCAAGAATCTTGATCAAGGTTCTCAAAGGGGGTCTTCTGATTTTGAAAGTTCAAAAGACGTGGAAAACAGTGACTGCAGCACTCCAGATGATCAGATTATGAATCAAAGCTCTCCTGTTTTTAAAGATATTTTACTTAAGAAACTGAAAACTAATAAGAAATTGATGAAACCAAATCAAAAGATTGTTAAGTCCTTACGTTTTAAGGACAATCGTAAAAAATCTTATTCAGATTATGATAAATCTGATTAGTTGGAACCTTCGTGGTATCAACAATAATCCTACCATTTTGAGTTTAAAGGACATGATAAAATCTAATAACATTCAAATTCTTGCTTTGCAGGAACCGATGGTGAAAGTGGAGAAGATTAACGAGATTGCTGTAAAGCTTGGTTTCAGCAAGTTTGCTGCTAATCTTTCTAATAAAGTTTGGTGTTTCTGGAAAGATGATATAAAGATTGGTTTATTGGTTGATCATGATCAGTGCTTGCATCTGGGTGTTTTCATTCCTGATTCTGATATTGAGTTTAATCTTTCTATTGTTTACGCTAAGTGCAATAGATGTGATAGAAGGTATCTGTGGAGTCTGTTGAATTCTGTCTCTGATACCAGGAAGGCTTGGTTGGTGTTTGGTGATTTCAACGTTATTTCTTCTTCTGATGACCAGATTGGGTGCACTTCCCTTTGTGTTAACATCATGGAAGAGTTTAATGATTGTATTAAAGATTGCTTGTTAGAGGATATTGGTTATGGAGGTTCTCGATATACTTGGAATAGGGGTTCGATGTGGAAGCGTTTGGACAGGGCTTTAGTTTATAGCAAGTGGAATGATAATTTTAAGAGTACTAGGGTGCAGCATATAATCAGGACTTGCTCTGATCATTCGCCTTTGTTAATCAAAGCTGATAATGCCTCTAATGATCATCTTAAGAAAGGTTTTAAGTACATGAATATGTGGTCGCATGATGACTCTTTCTTGGGTATTGTTGAGTCTAACTGGAGGCTTCCTTTGGCTGGCTTTTCTAATCAGCTTTTCTGGCAGAAGTTAAAAAGACTCAAAGTTTGTTTAAAGGACTGCAATAGGAATAGTTTTGGAAATGTTTTCAACAACCTTAAAGATGCTGAAAGTTGTGTTAAGAAACTGGAGGATTTGTTAGCTATTAGTTTCAACATTAATGTTAAAGCTGAGTTAGAGAAAGCCAATAGTCTTTACATCAAGAATTTGAAAATGGAATCTGATTATTGGAAGCAAAAATGTTACAGTGACTGGTTACAGGATGGTGATAGGAATTCTAAGTTGTTTCATTCTTTTGTGAATAAGAAAAGACGTAAGAGTAGGATAAAAAGCATCAAGGATGGGGACTGTTGGTTAATTGATGATGAGAGTATCGGTCTATCTGCAGAGAAGTACTTTAAAGAGGCTCTCACTTCTGATCCTTATAGAAATTCTGCTGATGAGTCTTCTCTTTTGGATGATGACATTTTCAGTTCTATTCCTTCTTTAATTTCTGTGGAGGATAATATTTTTTTGTTGAAGCCTATTTCTGAGGAGGAGATTTGGAGTGTGATCTCTACTATGAAGGTTGATAGTGCTGCAGGGGTCGATGGTTTTAATCTGCATTTCTACAAGTTTTGTTGGAGGATCATTAAGCAGGACCAGTGTAGTTCTTTTAACTCTTTTATCAATGGGGATTACATTCCTAAAGGCATGTTTGCTACTGGTCTTTGCTTGGTGCCTAAGTCTAAGAATCCTACTAGCTGGAATGAGTACAGACCTATTGGGTTATGTACTATGATGAATAGAATTTTTGCTAAAATTATTAATTCTAGGTTGGCTTTTCTTCTTCCTAAGATCATTTCTAGTTGTCAGGGTGCTTTTGTTAAAGGGCGTAGTATCCATGATAACATTTTGGTGGCCAAAGAGATGATCTATGATATAAAGCATAAGCCTAAAACTGGAAATGTTCTTATTCAGCTGGACATGTGGAAGGCGTTTGATAAGATGTCTTTCCCTTTTATTCTTAAAGTTCTTTCTAAATTTGGTTTTTCTCATCCTTTTTTGAGTCTTGTTAACAGATTAATTTCTAACGTCTGTATTTCTATTCTGATTAATGGTGGTTCTGTTGGTTATTTTAGAACCAAAAGAGGTTTGAGACAGGGGGATCCCCTGTCTCCTAGTCTGTTCATTATAGGAGAAGAGGTTCTGATTAGGGGAATGCATTATCTATTTGAAAATAATAGAAAAATGATGTATAATACAAGATCTAAATTGTTGTTGCCTTGTCTGGTTTTTGCCGACGATCTTCTCATTTTTACTAATAGTTTACATGTTTCTATTACTAAATTGAGCTGCTTCCTTGATAAATATCAGCTAGTTTCAGGTCAGTTGATAAATAAGCAGAAGACCAAGTTACTTACTTCTTTTTCTCTTCTTCAGTCAAGGATATCAGGCCTGGAATCTTATACTGGTTTCAAAGTGGAGAGTCTTCCTTCAAGTTATCTTGGTGTCATTCTGAGTAATATCGATAAATCCTGCAATTTTGTAAAAATCATCGACAAAATTAACGAAAAGCTCTCTGTCTGGGATTCTAAATATTTATCGTTTGGTGGCAGATTAGTTTTAATAACTAGTGTGATTATGCCTTATCTTACTTTTTGGTTGCAGAATAGTTTGCTGCCTAAAAATATTATCAGCAAGATTGAGAAAATGCTAAACAGATTCTTGTGGAGATCTAAGCTAGGGGAGCCTACCATTCACTGGGCTAAATGGAAGTCTATTTGTAAACCCTTTGAAGAGGGTGGTCTCAATATCAGAAGCATCTCTGATATTCAGTTCACTTATTTTTTAAAGCTGTGGTTCATGTTTCGGAAGAATGAAACTTTATGGGCTAGATTGATGCATGATATTTACTCTAATAATGTTCATCATTTGTATACTAAATTTAACAGGTCTGGGTCTCAGGTTTGGAGAAGAATGGTTAGCATAAAGGATGATGCTGAAAAGCACATCAGATGGATTTTGGGTTCTGGTGACATTGACTATTGGAGGGATAACTGGCATGATTTGGGTCCTATCTATGATGCTCAAAATGAAGTCAATTACCTGCAAGCGAAAGTGAATTCTTTTTGGAAGAATGGCTGCTGGGATTCTGCTTCCATGGCCCCTTTCATCTCTCCTGAAAGATGGAGCAAAATTCAGAATCTCAAAGTGGATTATGCTAAGCAAGACATTATGATATGGAATTGTTCTAATGATATTACTTTCAACAGCAAGGAAACTTGGGATTCTATCAGACACAAGCATAACTACTCTAGGCTTTTCAAAACAATCTGGTGCCACATCATTCCAAGGAAGTTCTCATTCCTTCTATGCAAAGTGATTATGCGTTATATTCCCATTGATAATGTTTTTCAAAATAGACATTTACAGTTGGTCTTTAAGTGTCAATTTTGCAGGAATAGTGAAGACATATCTCATGTGTTTGTTAACTGCTCTCAAGTGACAGATTTGGAACCATTATAGTATTATTTTCAAAATTAATCTCAAGAGGTGTATGACTCTGACCCACATTATCAAAGTTTGGCATGACTTTAGCAGATGTAAAGCTCACGTTACTCATCTACTGCCAGTTATTATTTGTTGGACGATTTGGCAAAACCGTAACAATACTAAGTTTAAGGGAGTGTCTTTCAACTTTAGCTCGACTATAAACTATATTGATCGAATTATTCTTTCTTTAAATTCTTCTGTTGTTTCGAAAAAACATTGGTCTAATACTAAGAATGCTAGTCTTTTATTGGGTTGTCAGATTTCTAGTCCAAAGCCTATCTATAGTACCTGGAAGCATCCGGTGGAAGGCATGATAAAGCTTAATATAGATGCCTCTGTCTTGAATAATGGGGAGGCCTGTGGGGCTGGAATCTTCAGAAATCATTCCGGCCAGGTTCTTCAATGTTTTGGTAACACCTATGGGAAGATGTCTCCCTTGTTGGCTGAATCCCGAGCCCTTCTGGATGGGCTGCTTATTTGTAAGCAGAACCGGTGGCTTTGTGTTGACATCGAATCGGATTGTCAGATTCTGGTCAACTTCATTGCCTCTGGTATCTCTCCTTGGTTTCTCAATCGTGTCATCAAGATTTGTAGGATGGATTTTGCTTCTTCAATGGTCTTTAAATACATCTCGAGAGTTCAGAATCAGGCTGCCGACTGGCTGGCCAGATGGACTCTCAGATGTAATCTAAAGCCATATTTTAGTCCTTTTAGTATTCCTCCTCCCTTAAATGCTATTCTTCTTCTTGAAGAGCTTGGCTTGGGTTACATTTCGTAGCCTCGGTGATCTGGTTCCAGTTTTTTCTTTTGCAGGAATAGGACACCACGTTCGTAAGGATCTGCGATTTGGCTGGTACTCGGTTGATGGCTTTGAAGGTGTAGTGAGCTGCTGGTGATTCGATGACTTCTGGTTGATTGGAAGAGGCGGATTTTTGGAGCTGGTATGGAAATTTAAAGCTTTGTTAATGGAGGATGGAGCTTGGTTGTTCGATTGGGGCTGAAGTTTTCTTTGTTTCTTAGGGTTTCTTCTCAGATCCCGATTTGGGATTCTAGGGCTTGTTTTGGGATCGATTTTGGTGCTTTACCAATTTCAGTCTCTAATTTTCATTTTTGGTTTTATTTCTATAAAACCTTGCGTTTTTTTTAAAACTCTATATGAGTCCTTTAATAAAATTGGTATTTCTGATTTAAAAAAATAAAAATAAAGAAACGGTTCAGAAGAACCGTAGAGGATGCATCTGTACTGATACCTTTTGCTTATAAAAACGCCACTGCGCGCTCTCTTTCCTCTCTTATTCAAGAATCGCATTGACCTTTCGTAGCTAATCGCGGATCTCTCGTTGTGCAACTATGACTCATATCCTTTCTTCTAAATATTCGATTTTTTCATATCTACGATCTAATCCTTTTGTTTCTGTGCGATTTACTCGATCAAAATCATGTGAATTGTGTATGTTTCATATTCAAAATTAGGGGTTTTGTGTTTCCTTAATTTGTTTCTTGTTCGTTGGCTTGATACGTGGAAACCAAAGGGAAAAGGATCGTGAAAGGGCTGCAGCTCGCGCGAAAGGGGCCAAAAAAGACGATGGCTTGACCCCCGAGCAACGCCGTGAAAGGTCCCCAAAACCTAAATCTTTTTGATTCGATCCCGTTTTGCTTATCTATGTGGTTTTGACTTTTGACTTTTACTTCTTGTTTAGGGACGCCAAAGCTTTGCAAGAAAAGACTGCAAAAAAGGCCGCGCAAGCTGCCGGAGGAGGGAGTTCAGCCGGAGGTAACGCAAACACTAAGAAATAGCCCTAATAATTTCAATTGGGATTTGGGGAATTTGAAGTACTTAATGGAATTATGTTTTCTTTTTTGACTTGGGTTTTGTGAAATTGTTGTTGTTGGAATTTATATTTGGAATCAGATTGATTGATTGATGATCATGATGTTACATATAAGAAATTGCTATCTTTCTAGTCTTTATGGCTGTTTAAGTTGTGTATGAAATTTTTGGATTTTTATACTACTTTTGTAACATGATTGGTATCAAAATCTGGGAAGATGAATCACTATAGACTATAGAAATATGACCTGTCATATACTTCCATACAATCTATTCTTCTAAGTTGGGCCAAGTTTCTGTACAGCATAGCTAGAATTTCTAATATACTTTTAGGAATTAAGGTGTTGTTTGGTGCACATTGCTTTTTGCCTTTTAGGGTTATAAGCAAAAACATGCTTCATTTGCTTTCTTTTCATAAGGTCCAAAAGCTAGAGATGTTTAGCTTCATTTGCTTTCTTATTATATAAAACTTACTTCTTTCGTAGACACATTCTTTTCTTCGAAAACATGTTTTATTTTTTCTATCTTCATTTTCATCTCATCCCATCTTCTTTTAGCCTTTAAAATTTGGTTTTATTATACTACACCAAAAATGCCTATTATCTTTTCTATAAAGCTACCACATTTTTTGTTCCAAGTTAGTTTCTTATTTAACAAGCTATGAACCAAAAAACCTCTTTGACTTGTTCGTTTCATTATATTATTCGAGGATGCCTTAAGAAAGTTCAGTTATGATTTTGTCAAAGTTGATAAAGTCTTCTAGAACTGAATGAAGCAGTAGAAGTTAAGACTGTACACACTTTAGAATTCTTTTAGTTTGTAGAGGAGATGAGAGAAAGAAGTCATCGATATAATGTTCCCGAGCATAATTATACGTTTTATAGTCTTCAAAGCATATTTTGAAATTAAGAAAAACATATAGATGAACTATTGGTTAGTATAGATTACGAACTATTTATCCAGTTGAGTTCAGATAGTAGTAATCTAGGAGACGGGGGATGAAATTTGCTACCATGATCATATACTTGATCTTCAATTGTACTGTTTATTAGCTTATCTTCTTGTAGACATTTTTGATAGGAATTCTGCCCAATTTGCTATGTTGTATCATTATTCAAAGTGATAGGTGCGGCATTGGTGAACTCTTGTAAGATGATGGGAAATAAGCAGATTATGTTCTTGTAGGATGATAGGAAAATATCATATGGGAATTTGCTTTTTTCATTTGGATAATAGGCATCTAGTACTTGCGTTTTTGTGGTTTCAGAGTATATAACTTGTATGAGAATCTGTTTCGTCGAATATTAACCTTGGACTTCTACTTTTGGATATGGGCATATTTTGTGATTTTTTGTTAATAAGGATTAGTTAGTGCGGCTTTCATTGTTTTCGGTCAAGTTGAAATTTAATTCATCTTTTAGTTTCATTTCTTCAACTTGTTAAGCCTTTAGTTTGTGCGTATATGTTTGTAATCTAGAGCTTAATATGACAACTAATGTCTCCGAGATTTGAACTTCTTATTCTAGAGAAGGATAAAAAATGAGTGTCAAATTTATTTTAAAGAACGATTTATAGTTTTATTGGAGAAAAGCACACAGAATCAACTCTTTCACATGGTAAAACAACTAGAAGCTGATCCAAATTTCTGGTAATGTTTTGGTGGTCAGTATCCTTTTTCTTTATGGTATGGCTTTTAGTATTGGAAGCACAAATAATAAATTAAAATATAACATGTATTGTGTTCTGAATTATATTAAGGCTTATTCGACCAATCTTTTGTATTATAACATATATTGTACGTTGGAACCACGTGAGTTCAGCAAAATGGGTCAGACAACGGTTCTGCCTTGACCCTATCAAAACAGGCATATAATGTCTTTGATGTTTTGGAGCTTACGTTAGAAGAGCCTTTAGTTAGGGTTAGCTGAGGGAAGAGCCTTTAGTTACGGCTAGCTGAGGGAAGAAGGGGATAGCATAAGCGAACGAATGTGTGTAAATCGAGTCAAATATGACTACTGTTCTAGGTAGACTATCCACTCTTGAATGGTGTTGGTCTTACGTACCGTGGCAGATTTCGCCTTTGTCAGAACCGCATGAGTTCACCTGGGTGTAGCACAGTGCTATCGCCAAAATCGACAAAGGATAAGTTCACCAAGCTAGAACACTTCACTGTATTAACTTATGCCACAAAAAAAAAACAATATTTTTTATTGTGCATTGAACGAGTTCGAGATGCTAATCCACGGATGACAAAAACCAGCAAATGACTATTTGTTGGCAGTTTAGATAACTTATAACGATGTTTCAGGATCTTTAAATTTTGTTCTATAAAACTTCTGTCTCAATTAGTATTTAGCCGTGATTTAGAAGCAACAATCTCTATTGGGGATAGTATTTTTGAAAAACAAATAAGATTACACTTTTTGAAGGTTTGAAATTATATCAGCACCTATTTTTAGAGTAACTGCAGTAAGGGGAGTGTTCATCAATCCTAAACTATTTTGAAAACTAGAAAACTTAAAACTATCTTGTTTTTTTTTTTGATTTTTTATCGATCCTTGATCATTTCTAATGAAAGAACGGGAGTGTTCTACACCATATAATTGATCCTGTAATCATGATATGCTGTTTTGAGCGCTTCAACAACTTCAATGTGATCATGATATGCTGTTTTGAGCGCTTCAACAACTTCAATCTGATCTGCCAAAGATCAGAAATAATCTAACATTCAAAGGCAAGAGATTCAGTTATCAAGAAGCCTTATGCTGATCTATTCAAAACCAATTATGATAAAATCAGTCACAAGAATGTATCAGTTTCTTATAATCAAGATCAACTAGAAATAAAGTTTGAGGCTGGTGGTATGGAGAGGTTGAAAGCTAACTCTAAACACACGTTAGTTGGGAAGTTTGCTATTGGTAAACCTAAGTTCAACTATGTTAAAGCTTTCTTGGAGAACTTCAAATTCAAAGGTGAATAGAACGTTACTAGTTGAGATTTTATGCATATCTTTATCGAGTTTGATTTGCTGAAGGACCTAAAGAAGATCTGGAGAAGGAATGTTTGGCTAATCGAGAAAAACAATGAGGTTACTCAAATAGTGTCCTTATTTTAACCCAAATCTTGAAAACCCTTATATTCCTGTTTACATTAACCTACCAAACCTCCCTGAATTGATATATAACGAAAACATTATTCTAGAAATTGCAAAGACCATTGGGTTTCCTCTAAATATCTGGGTACCACCCAAGAATCGTGCAAGATTTAACTTTTGCAGAATTTGGGTTGTAATGGACATATCTAAGCATATGCCTAAGAAATTATGGATCTCTTTTGGTTTTTACAGTTTTGGCAGGAATTAGTATGATAAATACAAATACTGCAATGCTTGTTCTCACCTGGTTCACTATGATAAAATGTGTAAGAAGCTCAATCAAGTGAACTATGATGAGTAGTTAGATGCCTCCAAATCCAAGCCCTTGGAATCTCCGACGTCTCCTGATCATTTACATATACCTGTTCAAAAACTAAAATCAGTTGTGGTTAACAATGAGAAAAATTGTGATAATGGTGGTGAATTACAACAAAAATCAAATATAGATAAGGGTTCTAACTCTACTGTTCAATTGCGATTACCTTTGGGAGTTGAAAACACTCAAGTCATCGAAGCGCTCTATATGATTGATTTAGGATCTCTAAATCAATCTTGCAATAGTCCTGTGAATTCTCTTCTTAAAATCTCATACCCAACAAAGAAGACTACAGACAATTTACCTTCCTCTCGTGCAAACAGAAGCATGGTTAATAACAAAAACTTCAAGAAAATGGAGCACAAGAAGACTAAAAAGATGAAAACATTGAATTCAAAGGGTATTATTTCCTTAAAACTTATGTTAGATATACCCAACATCTTTTCTTAGATTTGAAGAAGAAAGAAGAGTCTGAACTTCATAGATTAAGACCACTGATTAACCGATGTCATGCTCTCATAACTTTTTTTATCTCACAATAAACACCATATGGTAAGGTAGGCCCGAGAGGTCTAAAAAAATATAGCACTATACTAAGAAGGGGCTCGTCTGTATTGAAGTGCCATCTCAGTATTGATATTTAACCCCTCCTTATTGAAGTAATCACAATTGGTAGCCTTCTAGTTTCTTGAACCTATAAAGATGAAGTTTTCTTAGCTTTAAAAGGTCACTATAAAAAATAACCATAGAACACGAGCGCTAGCGGCTACTATTGTAACCACTGCTGGATCATGAAAGAATGCAATCATCTGCGGTTATGAAATTGTTTATTTGCTACGAGATGTTAAATACCACAATGGCTCATTTGTGTTTAAGGGAGCTCAATAGTAGGAAATTATAGATCACATCTTTATTCTTAGCTATTTTTTTCTTGGCGAGGAGGGAGAACATATGACTATATTAAATTGTAAGAAGCAAACATTTAGGTCCGAACCTTTGTCAATTAAAACCAAATGGACTAACTAGTCATTGCATCAGACAATGACGTTGAGAGGTTAGACATAGTTATATCATTCGACACATAGTTCGACATCTAGAAAAATGATGAAAATACAAAACAACAAATGTATGTGGTTATTAAATTCTAAGATTTTATATATTTATAAAATAATTCGAAAATATATGTATGAAAATACCGATGTTTTAATTTTTTAAGATGAATAAAATATTACAAGTAATAGGTTTGAATTTTTTGGGAGCTACTTTTTTACAAATCTTACAAAACATATTTTACACAAGTAGAAAGTTGCACAGTTTTACAAGTAACTGTTTTCGTTAGTAATTTATTTTCATTTTCAAAAGTCCCGAACAATATGTTTTTAGAATTTTTTCACAATTAAATATTTTAACAAGTAATATATGTTTAGTTTTGAAAGTCTTGAATAACATGCTTTAATTAGTAAAAATGTATATTCTCATAAGTATTTTCGCAACTAATTGAGTATTACTTTCACAAGTCTTGAATATCGCATTTTTGACAAGTGAAAATGCTTATTATTTTACAAGTACTTTCCATAAGTTATTTATCATTATTTTCACAAGTCCTCACCAACATATTTTTCACAAGTAAAAATGCCTAATTTTAATAAGTAAGTTTTTACTTAACTAAATGTGTCTTATTTTTGCAAGTCTTGAACTACATGTTTTCACAAGTAAAAAATACATATTTTTTACAAATAATTTAATATTATTTTTGAAAGTTTTGAACATCATGTTTTCTTAAGTAAAAATAATTATGTTTCACAAGTATTTTTGGAAGTCTTGAATATCATGTTATTCACAACTAAGTATTTTTGCAAGTGATGAGACAAACAAAATCATCCAAAACACCAAAAGGTTCCTCGAGAGAATATACGAATTTTTAGACCACCATGAACAAATTATGGTAGTTTCTTTAAGCCGATTTTGAGATACTCTTATGAATATCCCACAATTCACTAATAACATTTCAACCTTGGCATTAACCTTCTAAAAAAAGACCATGTGGATTATAGTCATAGACCACCATGAACAAATTATACAATACTACTCTTCTGGTGCATGTTAAATGAGATCGCCACATGATAGACCCTTTAATCCCATGACTTCAAATTTACAGCCACCTCTGCATGCAACATGTTTTCCAATTTTTTGTTTGTCACGTTGGTCTGCTCATCCTTCTGCGAGTGATAGGAACTACTAAGATTTAACTTCGTTTTGGTAAGACGCCACAAACATCTCCACAAATACCTCTCGCATAAAAGAACACTTGTTGATCCCTCCATAAAATTGTTTGCACTTTAGAACAAACAATACCTCTCGCAGATGTTGAAGATACAAGTCTCCGTTAGTACTTTAAATCAATTATATTATCAAAATAAACAACCAAAAACTTGCCAATGAAAGGATATAAAATATGATTCACCACCCTCATAGAAGTATTAGGGGAATTAGAGAGACAAAAATGCATAACCATCCACTCAAATAAAACTTATCGGGTCTTAAATGTTATTTTCCACTCCTCTCCCATTCAGATATGAATCTGGTCATATTTGTTAATCCAAATTAGTGAACACCTTAGCGCCACTAAATTGATCCGAAAATCATCAATTCGAGGAATATGAAAACAATAACGTATGATGAATTTGTTGATGACACGAATATTTAAACATATTCTTCATCAATCTATCCTTTTTATGTGTCAATAATGGTGCAACTACAAATATACTAAGACTCTCTCGAATATGACCCTTAGTCAATAACTCATTAACCTGTCTTCTAAGTCGATCCTGCTCCTTAAGACTCATCCTGTAATGAGGTCAGTTAGGAATACTAGCCTCATGGAATAAATCAATCTGATGTTGGGAAAACATAAACAAACTCCTCTACTAGCGGCCGAACCCACTCCAGGACCCCAACAAAAAGATCAGTACACAATTTCAAAACAAACCCGAATCACTCACATGCTCGATAGAGTATTTGCGGCTAATAAACTTCAGTTGGACTCTTGTGGTATAAATGGGTAGCTTTGGAGATGCCTCTTAATTATTCCAATGTAATCTTGTTCTCATTCATCATAAAATTGTATTGATTCTTTTAACATCATGCTTATATTCTCTATCAAATTTCCATGGACGTCCTAACAGTAGATGGAAAACGTTCATGCTAATTACATAATACAAAGCCTTATCCATGTTATTGCTCATAAAAAACAAAACTAGACAATGCTTAGAAATGTTTACTTTGCTTCATTTTTAACCAAGCCAGCTTGTAAGGGCTTGGATGATCTTCAATCTTTAGTGTGAGTTTCTGAATAGCCTTGTCAGAAATCATGTTCTCGTAACTACCCGAATCGATGACAAGTTTGATAACATTTCCCCCAAAGGTACGCGTAGACTGAAATATGTTGTTCCTAAGCCAATCACCATTGTAATTATAGAATTTAGGCATCAAACAAATACGCCTTAATACTAACAACTTGCCCACATACTCCTCATAGAAATTTTAATCTCGAGCCTCATCATTAATGTCTTCATCCTCCACATCAATCCGTGGATTATTGTTCTCCTTCAATCGTGAATTCGTGGCTTCTATAAATAAACCCATGGCTTGTCGTGGCTTGGTACACTCTGATGCATGATGGCCCATTTATTGAAACCAAAAACACAAAATCTAAGAAGAATTCTAGTACGAACTTGTTGTGTAGCTTGGACTATTGGAGTAAAATTTGCACTATCCGCTTGGGAAACACCATAGTAGACTCTCTAGCACCATCTCCCCCAAACGGCCTTCTTATCAGAGATTTCTCAACATGCAAAATAGGTTTATAACATGTTCAAGGAATCTGAAATTTTTATCTTAACCCACCTTTGTAACGAGATACTAATTATTCTTCTATATTAGAAAGGTCAACACGATTCTGAAACTTATAAAATTCAATATAATAATCATCAATAGATTTTGACCCTTATTTTAGATTTTGAAACTTTTGATATATGATCCTTGCATAATTAAAGGCTAAAAATGCATCCTTCATATGCTTGAAAAATTTATCCCAAGTTGAAATTTTAGATATACCTTGTCGCAAGCGAGTCTGTTTTATTTATTGCCACCATGATGCATCCCAACCACATAATTTCGTTTCCATCAATTTGACTTCTTATCATTTGGGACATTCTTAAAGTCTAAAGATTCTTCAAATGATGCAATCCAATCCAGAAATTCTTTTGGTTCAAGACCCCCAAGGAATTTTGGAATATAAAGTCGAAACACTAATTCTATCGATTGTTTATATTCAGATCTTAATCACGATTCAGAATCTGATCAAAGACTAGTTCTCTATGATTTTATGAATATAACCTTCTCTTTTTAAGATCCCTCATCTGAGTGAATGGATTATCATCCTCATAATATTCTCTTTCGCGACCTTCTGGTTCACCATTACAGTTTGGACCACGTAATCCTGCAGAGATCATGAATTGGACCTCGACAAGCTCAACATCCTAATGAGTTGATTGCTCCTCATTAATCTCTCATCTTCTTCATAATCATTTTGGTGGTCTGCTCCAACCTAATAAAAAACTTTTCGGTATCTTCACGACTATAGATTTCCACTATATAAGGATTATTCTTAACCCCTAGGATTCTTGGGGGTCATGATTTGTATATATACGTAACATATAATTAAGCTATGGTACCAACTGATGCAAGACCAATAATAAAATAAGTAGATAAATTAAACTTAACCGTATTTAAAGGGAAACAAAACCCTATTCTAAGGAAGATAAACTGAAAACTTTAGTAAAAAAGTATTTAATTTAGTAAAATATAGTGTAAGAGTTGGGTATGAGATGTTTTATATGTGAATTTCCCAAAATCCTAATCCCAAAATATGAAAATAATACAAACACATTAAAATAGAATCCTATCAAATCTGAATGCAATAAGATTTTATTTAGTAATTAAAAAAAATCCTTAAAATATTTTAAAAAATAGAAAAATATAGTAAAATTGATGAGGCTTTCAGATTAGTGACGTCCGAATAATCAGTAGACTCTGCAAGACATTCCATTCGAGTATCGATTTCATCCAGTTGTTATATTCAAGTGAAAATAAGGCATGTTTGAGTGTGTCCATTAATGTTAGCCTTTGCTACTACATCACTTGTGGAACTGGGAAAACCTTATTTGATGTACTTGGCTTTCATATGCTAATTTATACCATATAATATATGTGGGGATTTCTCAGAGGAGGTTACCACAGCCTTTGAGTTTCCATAGTTGGTTGATAAGTAATTTTCCAAAAATAAGAAGATTCGAATACAACATCTGATGAATGATATTTTGACCAAAAAGTATAATGACAAAAGTATTATCATAGAGCATATTATGGGGATGTCTATGGTTGTTACTAACTTAAGGGTAATCGAGGTAGACATCCTGGAGGAGTATGTGATATGATTGATCTTTCAGTGTCTTCCGGCTAACTACAAGCATTATCAGTCCACCTATAACTGAATACAAAAAATGGACAATTAGTGAAATGATTGTAAATAATGCACAAGAGGAGAATAGACTAAAATTAGAGTCTACTGATATACGTGTGGTAAGCTCCAACAAGGGGGTAGGTCAAAAGTGAAAATTTGACAGAAAAAGATCTAAGTATGGTCCCGGTAAGAAAACCAAAGGAATCGACTGAGGGTCGTTGTTTCTTTTGTAAAAAGAAAATACATTTAAAAAAGGATTGTGAGAAACTTTGAGCTTACTTAAAAAGTAAAGGCAATCTCACAATTTTTTATGTATTAATATTTTTTGTTGCAAAGATAACATGATGGGTTGATACAACTGCAAAACTGATATATGTATTCCTTGCAGGATTCGATAATGAGTCGGAAGCTAAGCGAGGATGTAAGGTCCATCTTCAAAGTTGAAGAGAAGTCGTGCCAAGTTCTAGCATTGTGTGATTGCATTTTAAAAATTTATATTACTATTAGAAAATGTTATGTATGTAATATATTCTCTAAGGTAATTGATTTATTTCTCAGTTCTAAACAATGATGTATATTATTGTCTTTCTGGAAATAATCAGTTAACTATTTCTTTTAATGAGATGCTTTATAGTTTCCTAGTTTATTAATGAATGATAAGCTGTATCTATTAGATATTATTGACAATCACAATATAGCCATTAACACACAATTAATAAATAATAAGATCAATAAAACCAAAAAACCATTTAAAATGTGGCACAAGGGCTTAGGTCTTATATCCAAAGTTATGACGGATAACCTTATCCCAATTTTTTTTTTATTTTTACACAGATCTCGCTACTTGTATCAAAGGGAAAATACCAAAACAAAAAGGGTAAGGGTAAATAAAATAGTAAAAGTCTTAGACCTGATTCATACTAATATTTGTGGACCATTTCCAAAGGAATAATGGAACGGGAAGCGGTACATCATATCATTCATAGATTACTTTTCTCATTTTGGGTACCTTTACCTTCTTCATGAAAAGTCAAAGACCCTTGAAAACTTCATTGCTTTTAAGACCAAAGTTTAAACACAACTAGATAAGAGCATTAAGATCGCTAGATGGAACCATGGTGGTGAATTCTATGACACATATGATGGATGGATTGAACAAAGTCAATGAATATGTGTAAAATACATACAGAAGTGTCATATAATTCCTCAGTATATGATGTCAAGTTTGCCTAGCATAAATTTTGTATTTTAGAGGCAAAACCGTACATTAAAGGATATGGTTAGAAGCATGATAAGTAACTCATATCTAATATTATCGCTCTATGTTGAAGTCATTAAATATGGAACTTACATACTCAATAGAGTCTCAAAGAATGAAACCTTTAAGACACTATATGAGCTCTAGACTAGGTTTAAGCCTAGTTTAAAGCATCTATATATAAGGTGTTAATATGAGGCAAAGACTTATAGAGCTCAGGAAAATAAATTGAAACAAAAAATGGTTAACTTATTCTTCATTTGTTATTCCGAATATTCAAGAGGATAGTCAAAATAATATTGATGTTGAATTCAAGAGCTTTAACCAGGATACATAAATGATCATATTAGAATAAAACAACATTCAAGGTAAACTTTCACAAGTAAAACAAAATGATATTGTTCTTAAAGATCAAACTCAATTTCCTCAACAAGTATAACCAGAAGTAACTCATTGGCAAGGGTCACGAAAGAATGAAACTGTAAATGATCCGTCGTCTTTCAAACAAGCAATGAAAAGGTCTAACTCTTGAATGTGAATTAATGTTAAGAAGCAAGATTATGAATCGATGCAAGACAAAAGGACGAGCGGGTCATTGTTCACACTGGAAGGGGTACAAAAGGACGATGAGGTAGAAGCCCAGAGCAAGGAATCAGCCTTGCCAGTCGTGGCCGAGGGAGTAGAGGATGTGGAGAGGTCGACAAGGCCACAAGAAGAAGAAAATAATGTTGAGGAGAGTCCGTTAAAGAAGAAAAATAAAGGGGTGATTAGCTCGGCGCCCTTCTATCAACGAAAGCTGACTTTGGTTGATGATGAGGAGGTGGATGGGGCGTTGGAAGTGCAAATGAATGATTCTCCACAAATACTTGAGCAGGAGAAGCCCTCCATTAACCAACTAGAGATGGTTGTGACTGAAGACAAAGTGCCGGACCCAGAGGGAATGGAAAAGGAGAAAAATATTCCACCGCTAGTGGCACAACAGATGAAACATTTTCTGCACAGACTGGGATCAGGGGCATTATTAGTGAACGTTGTGGTGCCTGAAGACCCACTTCCACAGAGGTCAAATGAAGCTGAGGATAGGGCTCAATGGACCGAGCCCATGCCATCAGTGAAATTGGTGATGCCCGCAGCCTCGCGACCGATGATTGATCAACTGCGTCATGGCTCTGACTTATCTTTTTATGATATAATACCAATGAGCGAGATCCTGCAATTTCAGCTAGAGTTGTAAATGAAGGTAAGTGATTTAAGATCATATGTTCTTGTCATGATGTTGCTCTTGATTTTAATAATGGGGAATGAGAATCATATTAAAGTTATTGGTTTGTACT
Organism: Limnanthes douglasii subsp. nivea; assembly: GCA_036936605.1. NCBI lineage: Eukaryota > Viridiplantae > Streptophyta > Magnoliopsida > Brassicales > Limnanthaceae > Limnanthes > Limnanthes douglasii. The sequence goes on from JAUPFV010000001.1 coordinate 36,005,517, forward strand.
GTTCTAGATACAATATAATTCGCATGCCCTTGCGTACCGACATATGTCTCCAGCCGATATCAGAGTGATGGAGAAGTAGAAGCTAGAGCCTCTATTTTTTGGCTCGGTTGAGTCCTGACCACCGAACTGGCTCGGTTTTTAAGAACGTTTATGGTGTGGCGAAACATCGGGCGGACAAAGCTCTGAAGGAGAACAACGAGCTGCAACGACAGTTAGGTAAAACGTGTACTGAGAGGGATACATAGAATATGCATAACATAGAGGCAGTGAACGATACAATATTTCTATTAGCAGTGAACAATGAATTGTTGAAAAATAATGATACGTTGATAACTCAGAATTCCACGTTGTTAGATTAGAATGCGCGTTAGGCGTGCAAGGTAGAGGAGCAGGTTGCAAAGCTGTCTGATTTAACAGTTCAAACAGCAGAGCTGAAAGTGCAGATGACCACACTACATAAAGAAAGAGAGGAAGAGCGTGCTGAAATGACAGAGCTGAAGAGAAGGGCTGTTTCGGATTTAGAGGCGAGGGAGCGACATGTAATGCAAGTGGCCATGGGTATGATCCAAAAAAAAAATGAAGCTTGTGGATGAGCTGATTGAGTTGAATCCGCAAATAAACCTCAGTCCTCACAAGAAATTTCTTGCTTCTTTGGAAAAGGGGAAGCCAAATACCTCAATGGGTGCTGCGAGCAAGTCTGTTGATCCCTAAGATAATTTATTTTTTGTAAAGACTTGTTGGTTTGTGGCCGATAAGGCCGTTTTGTTGGTGTTTATATTTATACATTTTAAGTGTTTTCTTGTGAACCGTTGATTGTGGAGATTCTGTATAGGAGCTTGTGTGTTTATACTTGTACTTGTTTACATCTTAAACTTTTTCTGTAAGATCGAGTATAGTGGGGCTCGTTTCGTAACTATGACTGGTAAATTAGCCATAGCTAAGTTCGCGGAGCGACCGGTTCGGCCACTTGCGTAACCCAGTGGGTTTGGATTAGTTCGCGCTTATAATACCAGGTTAGCAATCCACACTGGATAACATACGCGACGAATGTGACCGAGGCCAAGTAATTTAGTAGCCTCCGAAGTGATAACTGTCTATTTTTCATTGGAAAAAAACCTTCGCTTTTGTCGTACTCGTTTAGCATACATGTCGATTGTTAACTCATGACAAATGATAGATGGGTCGACCCCTGTTACATCCTCGGCAGTCCATGTAAAAATATCCACATTCTGATATAATAGGGGTACTAATAGATTTTTGAAACCTGACTCCAGCGTAGCCCCAAGGTGGAGAACACATCCTTCTGGTATGATTTCTTCAATGCCGCCCTAGGGCCCGATGTCCTGATCCTCATTGTCCCGGGGGTCATCCATAAGATCAGGCGAGAGGGATTTCGTTTGTGGTTATGTATCCCCCTCGCCCGCTAATTGCTATCTGATTGGTTTGCCCACGATCACCGAGTAGCATGTTCTTGCTGCTCGCTGGCTGCCGCAGATAAAACCTAAAGATTTGCCAACGAGATATTTGACACATTAGCGAAATGTGCAAGGAGTTGCTTCCATTCCGTGCAACCATGGTCGTCCGATGATCGCATGATATGGGCTCAGAGCGTCCGAGATCAGAAATATGGTTTTGAGTTCCGTTTTTATTGTCCCATGCCCTGTCTTTACTATTAGCTCAATTTCTCCGACACACTGAGATGTCTTTCCTTCATATCTGGTTAGGTTTCATTGTGTTGATTAATATGGAGGAACTCTCAGCATTTGGCCATAGCTGGCTTTAAAAATAATATTGGCCAAGCTACCCCCATCTACGAATATCTTGGTTATCATAATCCCTTCGACATCGAGAGTTATTGCCAGGGCATCATCATGAGGGGTGGCTGTACCTCGCATGTCATCATCTTTAAATATTAGGTCTGCCACGGGCTCTCGTTAGCTATTGTAAGAGGAACTCCGTACAGAAAGTACGTGCTGGTCCTCCCTCGACCTCTTCCTCGCTTGGTGATCGGCCTAAGTTAAGGAACCCCCTCCAGATATGGCGAGCATCCATTATTGCTTCGTTGGGTCGACATTTTTATCTTCCTGGGAAAGTAGCAGGCTCTTTTTGTTGTGGCTCGTCTCTCTAATATTAGAGTCCTCCCGTGTGCTGCCCGGAAATCCTTGTTCTTGTTATCAGACAAACTGTATTAAGATGGTGCTGTCGACCAACCTTTGTATATATTTTAGTAGCTGCCAGCAATCATTAGTCACATGACCATGGTCGTTGTGGTATGCACAGAAATGTCGGGTTGATCGCTTATAGATTGGGGCAGAAATGGCCCTAGGAGATTGGTATCAGATCCTGTCTCGGGTGCGATCGTATATGGTAGAATGATTCTGTGAGTTGGGTGAACTGCCGTGTAGGATTTTCATAAGACATGGGGCGTTGGTTGGTCGTAATCCTTGTGGATTCTCTACGAGATCTATCAATGCTTCTCAAAGTTTCCCCTCGATACCCATCGATGTTTCTCGATAATTCTCTACGGGATCCCTCTTCGACCCTTCTGCTATCATGAGTGGATATTTTGGTACAAAGTATAGTTTCCTCTGCTAGCAGGGGGACTTTGGTAGCGTCGTCTACTTTGATAAATTGATCCGTTCGTGCCAGGAGATCACCTATTTTATCATACAGGAACATTATCTGATCATCGTACAACTTACCTTGCCTGTCCAAACCTCGCTTTAAGGAGGCGATTGCCATATTCTCTGCTTGATCAGGGAGTTTATTCATGGCATGGACAAATCTCGTAATATACCCTTTGAGAGGCTCACCCCTGGAATCAGGATCCAGGCGTAGCTCATTGTTACTTACAAGTCTGTTCATGAATGCACTCCTAAGTCCTGCAAAATCGCATATTGAACCCTTAGGCAAGCTACTGAACCACTCCATCATATTACCTTTGAGGGTCATTGAAAGGGCATTGTAAAGCATCGCATCGTCCGGGTTAAAGGCCAACATCATGTTTCTGAATTATTCCAGATGTCTTTCCGGATCTCCCGATTCGTCGCATGCTTACAAACAAAAGGGATCGAATTTCCCCGGGAGCTGCGCGACAAGGATTTTCTCTATGAAGGGCGACTATTTAAGAACATAACAACCATTTTCGGGCGTACGTGATCATATTGTTCAGCCATCACTTCTTTATCATTTTTTAGGGATGCATGCTTCTGGCGTTTCTGCCCACTGCTTTCCTCTATTCCTTCACCATGCTTGTCCTTATTGGAAGACCCTTCTCGTATTGCTGCTCGGCTTGCCTCGACGGTGGACCTAGGAGGGTGCTGATGCTCATCCATTCGCAGCTTTGCGGTCAAGGTGTTGATCGCTTCCTGTAGCTCTATCATGGTTACCTTATTTGCTTGATCTCTAACTTCTTGGTCGCAATCGGCCTTACCTTGTGCCACTTGCATTTTCAGGATTTCTTGCTCCAGACGCCTAACTTCAGTTGCTTCTTCTGGATAGTTGGGATGGAGAGGTCGATCTGCAAGGTTGGTGATAACTTCTGCGATGGCTGTTGCAACTGGTGGATCCACTGCAACCGAGGAGTTGACCCTTATAATGTACTGGTACGTTATAATGATCACCAGTTTTCTAACTTCCTGAGCGAATCAGCTTTCATCTTAGGTACCTCGAGCGGAGCCTCTGTTTTCGGCTCGCTTGGTATTGAATGGGTCCAGCTCGGCTTCATACATCTTATATTTACTAGGACTTTCACCCGTGCAGATCGTGTTTCATGGTCGTGCTCATCTTGATACATCTCATATTTACTAGGACTTTCACCCGTGCAGATCGTATTTCATGGTCGTGCTCGGCTTCGAGCGTGCTCGATCTTGAACCTGCTTGGCTCGGTTCAAAAACTTTTCAGTTCTTTCTCGTCATTTTGAATGCGCTCGCTCCTGCTATAGCTCAGCTCTTCCTTGGTTTATTTCTTGCTCTGCTCTGCTTTGTCTAAAACGTTTCCTTCACATCAGCTGTGGATATCCACTACCTTATCACACGTAATTTTTCCACTAAAAACAATTATTTTTTGCAACCAAACTACATTTAATTATGCAACCAGAACACAGTTGTTCTTCTGCACTAAATTACACTTAATTTTGAAATTTGAACAAGTTATCTTTTTAAAGGCTAATTTTGTAACCCGAAAAAAATTAGAGGCAAACAAATATAATTCAACAAAATTCAAACAAAATAACTCTAATGGATCTAGTTTTATTTGTTTTAAAAAAAAATCAATGATATTTTTGGATTTTTTTTGGAGTTATAGTTTAAAAAATACGACCTTTAAAGAAAAACAACACGAGAGAGAGAAAAATGTTAAGGGCTACAACAAGGTTACCGTACTTAAGTTCTAAAAGAAGGTAATTATCTACTTTATCAAAATTTGGGTGGTTATTAGTGATGACTCTGCAAATATTCGAAGGGAAAATGTGTCTTGAATATTTTTGGGGTCGCATAAAAGTTAAAGAGATAAACTACCAAAAGTATTAATAGAATAATAATTATTCACCCTTACCAATAAAATGTACATTACCTTATATAATAATGGTGGTGGGCTTTTGGGCCAACACAATTTATTTTTGGTTAATACATTCCATTAATTTACTAAACTAAAATATGTTACTTTTTATTACACAAAACACCTTCAGTGTTATACATTTGTTAGGTTTTTTTATTACAAAGTAAATACTGACACACAAGTTTGACTTATAGATCAGATAAATCATACCCTTATCAGTAGCCTCCTTAATCGTTGCAAAGAATTCCGAGCGAGGACTACTTTAACTATGCTTCAAAATAAATTTTCACATCTGCCACTTATTGTAGTCAACCATGTATTATAAAAGGGAAACAGGTTAGTAGCATCCCTCGTCCTTGCAAAGAATCTGAGAATTTTCTACATTTTGCATATTATGCTTTTCCCACATATCATGATGAAGCGTGAAAGAATGGTGAAAATACCTTTCCAATCTCCAATATAAATTTCTGCTGGGCTTCCAAATCCCTTTTTATAAATTCATTTTTTCTTCTTATTTTTTCACTTTTTACCAATTCTAGAGATAAAGAGTGTGCATAGATTAAATTTAATGCGATTACCATAAAATCCAATTTTTAGGAGATCAAAACCGTAAAAACCTTTATGGAAAACCTCGTATTCTTTCTCTCTTCATCATTTAGAAAATATTCGTTTCCACACACCTGCCCTCAGAATTATATGAATTGCTTGTTCAAGGTAATGTTTTAATTCCTCAACTTAATTAATTATATGTTTCGACTTGATAACGCCCATTCATACTGGTTGTCGATAGCTAAGAAAGCCGAGTATAGATTAACCGTAAGGACTTTGGACGAGAAACCTAGCTTTGTTACTGAATTATTTAATTTTGGAATCATCGCACCATAGAAAGAGCAAGTCGAACTAGTTCACCCTTAGCTTTCACCAACCCTTTCTGCTGATCATACTTCGACAAAAATCACATATCCTCCCAGAAAAACTTGTACCATAGGAAAAATAATGTTAATCCCGATTCATTTCGATGATAAAATCTTATACTGAAGAAACGTTCCCACCAAATCCCATGCTGCCTTCAGAGAAAATGCACTCCAAAATTCTAAAGAAAAAGAATCCAAGAGACGAAAGGTGATTCCTCTCAACCATGATACATCCTTACATGAATCCACTGGGTCTGGAGAAATAGTTCCCAAAAGACCCAAGGGGATTCCTATAAGTCAGGCTAAAGCCTTGAAGAAATTTGTTGGGTCTTAAGTAAGAAAATTAGTTGCCGCTACCGAGGCGATAAGTTGATGAAAGTTCTACTAATATCGAGATTGTGACGATGACTCATAGGATAACGAAAACAATATCAGTGTAAACTCTGATATCTCTGGTCACCATATCTGTAGTTCGAGAGGGTTTGGTGATTGGGTTGAGGCTGACCAATAATATTTGCAATGTCAGTGATCAATACTTTATAGTTCTTTATAAAATTTAATACAATAAGTACTCCCAAACGAAGACTTAGACCTCCAAAGAAGATGTGGAATTCTAAAGTCGGTTCATATCCTCTTTCCAGCGGTTCAAAAGACACCATTGTTTTCTAAAAATTGTGACCTCATGATTTATGTTGATGTCTTCAATTGTGGACTTCAGTTTCTTTTAGACCATGCCATCATTCGATACTTCAGACTTGTTGACCTCTTCCCTAGGCAGGCAAGTCTAAAAATGATGGTTCACCCTTATATCCCACATCATTGCTTTGAGGATTTCTGGAGCTAAAATTCTCACGAGACATAAAGTACTAGGAAGTAGTAATTCGTTTTTGTTAGTGGTTGTTATAGAAGGTTAAAGAACTTTTAAAATAATTAAATCCTCGCCGACTTTTGAAGAAAGTGGAAAAGTATAAGTAAGGTGATTGAAACAATAATCAACCTTTAGTTGTTTCGTTAACTTTTTATTTTTCATAAAATTTTATTTTACAATAATATTTTAAATCCCAACAATAGCATCTCGAAGCTGTTGAGAATACTTTCACCAAGGTAATCAAGTGGTTCAGAGAAAATTAGTCAAGTATTTTAGAATTACTTTACTCATATCAACCTTATCTGAAGCCATCTATGGATAATAAACAAAACAATTATCGTCTCTTTGGAATAACCGATGACTTCTCAGAATCTAAATGAAACTTTAGACAAATTAGCTACCCCGACGCTCATGTTTACCTTCCAACCAAAAAAATAGCTCATAGCCAAAGGGTTAAGAAGCAAACTTCTAATGGTCCGGATAAAAATATATCCAAGAAAGATTCTAAGAAAGGGAAGAAGCGAGCTACCTTGGGGGTTCTGAAACTTAATAAGGAGAAAAACACTGAAGTCTCTGACCCAAAAGTCAATAAACAAATGAATAATTTTTTGAATTTAACTTCAAATTTATTCCTCTTAAGTTCAAAAATATTTCTTCCAGATAAGAAAAATTATCATCACTTTTAGCATATTTTACCAACATGTTGTCGATATAAACTTCAATAATTTTTTCAAATTTGGTTAGCAAAACCTATGCTCACTAATCTCTAATAAGTTTCCTCATTATTTAAAAAAAAAAATACCTTGTAGCAATGTAAACCCACGTGAGTTATGAACATAGTATTATCATGATCACTCGTATTCATCTATATATGATTATACCAAGAATACATGTCCATAAAAGATAAAAGCCTATTACATGATGTAGAATCTAGGCATTTCAGACAAACTCTGTTTAGGTCGATAAAATGAACACATATTTTCCATTTTCTAATATATTTTTCACAAGTACTGGATTTGTTGTGTATAATTAATAATGGGATTCTCAGACATGAAGCAGAAGGATTTTTCATATGTTTATAAGTGGATATAAACAATATGTTAGTCGAACTACGTATATTAATTAAAATCATCTAGATTTCGTTTCATTCGATGGGTGCGCTAATAACCATTACATCTTTATAAGGTCCAACTAAATTCCTTAAATCATCATCAATGAAAACCATAAAAATAAACGGATCTATGTAAAGATGAGTTAAAATTTCTCCTACTAGATGTGTTTCTAAATGAACAGTGTGCCTTTTCCGAGAGCAAGTGGTAGTTCCCAACACAGTATCCCCACCAAAAATAGTCAAGGATTTGAAAATATTGTACAAGTATTTTACATTGCCCTCGAATTTAGGTTCATCAATCATCAAAACAACCTTTTTTTAGGGTCTAAATTTATATATCGTGAGGATAAATTAAAATCGTCAAAAGGCTTTGTTATGAACATCATATCTTCCTACTTCAGATGTCTCAACTACTGGTCTTTATGCTGTTGTTTGGGTGTCTATCAGACCCGACTGTTGGACCCATGTATGCCTCTTAACAAATCTTGTTAATTTTCCATTATCATTTAAAGTTTGAATCTCCTACTTTAAACCCGTCGAGTACCTTGAATCATTATTGATGTCGTTGTGCTATTTGCAAAACTTATTACTCATTTATCTCTAAGTCTTTGAATTGGAAAGGGTTCCCTGAATTTGAATTTTTTTAGTTTTATAAAAAATAGAAGCAAAATTCTCTGTTAGTTTCAGATGTTCATTCGTTGTCTTCGATGTTGAGCTTGAGACTGCTGATTTATTCTTGGTCGTGGTGTTTAATACGTTTTAGACGAATTAAAGTAAGAGTTTGGCGTTGAAATCTCTAAATATATTATTGTTGGTAAACCAGAGCGGATAATTGTTGAATTTGTCTTGCTGTGGCAAGGAAACATATATCAATCTCTTAGACGCTCCTACCTTAATCTGATTTTCAACATGAGCCAACATATCACCGCATGTTAAATCTTTCTTCCTAGTAACTTCATTAGCTATTTTTCCAGGGAGAAGCCCTTGTCTAAAAGCAACACAAGTGAGTTGCTCATGGAATCTTCTAAACCATTCTTTATAAAAATAAAATGTCTCGTGTAATCTTTTAAATTTTCTCCAACTAAATGTATCAACTGGATGATCGTTTTATAGCCTCCCCAGATTTATTTACTTCCCAAAAATTTCCGCATAAAAACTGTTAAGAACATGTCAAAATTCTTGATGGAACCACGAGGAAGTCGATTGTACCACTTCAAAATATTATCCTCAAACACTTGCGAGAAAGCACAATCTATAAACGTATCATCGTCATAAAATTCTTGAATTGCTTCGATATAGGTATCCACATCTCGCTTTCTATCAAACTTCTTTACTTTTATGCTTAGATGGATTCAAAAATAGGCTATTGATATGGTAATCAAAGCTTTGGTTACCCGAACCCCCTTATTAAAACTGATGGTTGATCACTAGTGTTGTAGGAAATAATGCAGGAATATACTGATGTCTCGATTTGCTCTCCTTTCTCAAGGAATGATAACTTTGATCCGATTGAAATGTTTTCGTTTGGTATTTTTCTTGATCTCATAGAGATTCAAACTCCCTCAAATAAATTTTCTCTATTTCTACCTTTCCAAATTTCTGATTGAACATTTCTTGAACGTGTAACCGTTGTATCTTTTTGAGCATCTAGTACAATAATTTTATATAATAATTGATCTCGATATCCTTATAGCGTCAATTTATTTTGTTTCTCTTTGAATTATTGTTGCGTTTGAGCACCATTTACAAACTGACCGGAGCTCTCTCTAGTTATCATTCCTTCTATAATCATCACAAGATCTGCGTGCGTCTCAGTTTTCATTTCTCACAAAACTCCAATGTCGAGCTTATTGTCTTCGTGGTTTTAGATATTTTAGTCGGGTACTAATCAAAGCTCTCACTATGGTCGTTGGTGAGGACGGAAATATTCAAAGAGTAAAGCCGAACTTGGGCTAATATTTATTTTATCATTAAAATGTAATTGTTTTATTATTTAATTAATTTATTTTATTTTAGTTTATTTAAATTTTAGGCATATTGGGGGGTTTCGAACCTTAGGCTTTGCCCATGAGCTTAGTTAAGTCCATTGAGCATAATTTACCCTATAGAAAAGCATATAAAAAACATTTGTGATGATGAAACATTTAATACAAGACAAGACTTTCTCTCTCTAAGAATTTACTTAACCAACTTAATTATCTCTCTACTCACTACTTATAATTACTTCTTCTTTCTTACTTTACAAAATATCCCATTAAACAAAATTTATCTAGATGAATCACCGTTGATGACTCCTGAAAATATTCAAAGGGTAAATGAGTCCTAAATATTTCGAAGGTCGAACAAAATTAGACAAATATTTAAGACGGAAGTTATGGAAAGAGAATCTGCCAAAAGTAGTAATAGAATAATAATTGTTCACAATTTTCAAGAAAATGTATAGTGTTTTTCATATAGTAGTGGTGGTGGGCCTTTCGGCCTACACAATTAGTCCTTTTATGGCTAATACACCTTATTAACTTACTAAATTAAAACATATTTACTCCTTATTACATAAAACACCATCAATGTTACACATTTGTTGGGTTTATATTAAAAGTAAATACTCGTCCAATACTTTACTATTTTGATATGCCAGTCGAATAAATCCAACCCTTATTAATTGTTAAATAGTTTTGATGTTGGGTGGTTATTGATATATTAATCTAACAAATTATATAGAATTTAAAATGGATATGTTACCTATAAAAATATGGGAAAGAATAAAAGTACAAATAACCACCTGGATTGTCAAGTTTACCAATAAAAAATTGTTACACAATTTTTTCTAAAACACACGTGAACACACAAAACACATACAAAATTAATAATTAGTTATTTTTTATGAGGGGGTATCCACCAGCTAGTAATGATCAGTTTGGTTATCGCTGGAAGCATATCACCAGTGATTCTGATATTATCCGAAGGGCATTTCGGACATATCGAATAAAAGTCAATGGATAAACAGTATATTGAATAGAAAAATGACTTAGGTATGTGCCTAGCACCTCATTTCTTGGGCTTGGGGGCTCATATGATTGACCCAACTATAAGATCTAACCCGCACAACCCATGGGCCAGAGAAAAACAATATAAATACCCCAACCAACATCATTAAGAGGGTTGGACTATTTCCAATGACATTACATATAAACACACACCTCCTTTCTCTCACAACCTCTTACAAAGATAATTAATATCCACCAGCTAAAGGTTCGTTTCCCAGTTTTACCCTTGATCCAGGTTTTACCATCACCAAATTGGCGACCGCGGTGGGAGCTAAAGGTACATGAATAACACAATTCAAAACCTTACTTGTAATACAAAGTTCAGAAATCCTTGAGATATGGATCTCAATATGCAGGAAGTGTTGCCTCATGAAAATGAAGTAATAAGAGAGAAAAATAAGGATGCTACTGTGTCTCATGTCAATTAGTATACTGATGATAGACCATTCATGCAAGATGAATGTGATCAATTGAGGGCTGAGATTGAAGTTTTGAGGGCCCAAAGGTAAATAGAAATATAGTTGAAAGAAAATTCTGTTGCGGGAGGTATATCTACAGATGAGCCTAAGGAAAATAACGAATAAGACGAGAATAACCAGTCCCCAAAAGTTCATATCAATCCTAAAAGGCACATCGAGAAAAACAAGTAAAGAGTACATCAGAATCTTCTGATAGTTCCACCACTACTTCTGACTCTGATGGGTCTTTTTCATCTAGTAGTGAGCATAGTCGTTAGAAAAATAAAATAAGGTTAACCAAAAAACATTCAAGGAAAAGAGACAGGAAGGGAACAATGAAAAAGAATAAATATTAGGGAAAAATAAAGGGGTCGGCAGATCACTGTATTAATCATCGACTAAGTGATCAATTTGCTACCCAATCCGAACTATATACATTTTCCACTCCTGATGAAGATACAATATTTAGACGTAACCATAATTGGAGGCAATCACCATTTTCCTCAAAAATACTCTCCCGACATCTGACCAAGAGGTTTGACCAAGTGGCCATTGTTAAAGAATTTTATGATGAATTTCGATGATGATGACAAACTTTTATGTCGGCCTTTCTCACAAACTTTTAAATGAAGTGCTTTATAGTGGTATAATAGTTTACCATAAGGATCAATAAAGAACTTTGATATGTTCTAAATGACATTTCAGAGACAGTTCGTACGGAGTAAGGAGCTTAAAGGGAATGGTGACACTATCATCCAGTGTTCCAAAGACTCGAATGCATATTTGAAAGAATAAATCATTCATTTTATGAATACGAAGAACAAGTTTGTTGATTGTTTTGAACAAGTGGACATTGTTTCTCTAAGGAAAGTTTTAAATCCTTGTGAATTGACCGATTCAATAACTCGAAAAAAATAATGACATGGGATGGATTGTTAAATCAGTTCAGAAAATAGATTGAGGTGGAAGAGACTAAGAAATTTAGAGTACCACGCCAAAATAAGTATGCTGCAACATCACCAATCCCACAGGCTAGTACTCAATATCATGTCACGGTTAATTGCATGCCTAATTACTCCGGACAAGGATGAGTCGGCCAAAACCAAATCAATCAAGTCAATCCCAACAATTTAAACCCAAGAAGGGTCCATGGGTTCAATTTGAATGATTTTCCAAACTGTGGGAGAGTGTGGCTACCATTTATGATAAAACTAAGAATGTTGTGCATTTTAGGAGACCAACACCAATTCAGTCTACTAGAGAGACTCGAAATACTCGTTTTTTTAAATACCACACTGATGTGGGTCAAGATACGAATACTGCATTTCACCAAAACAAGAAGTGCAGAATTTAATTGAGAGGGAGAAGTTGTCAGCTTTTGTTAAAAAATAATAAGGAGGGGAATAAGCCAATCAATACCCAATCTAATGCAAATACAACCCGAGCTACATCACCAATTAGAAATGAACAAAGTATAGGAGCATCTAGATAAGAATATTCTATGGTCACGATGTAAAGATTTGATGCGGATTCAAAATATCTAGATCCTAACTGAATCGTAATCATGTTGGAATGATAACAAAAAAGGTTTCTACAGTATCCGATCTGCGTAACTGTTTTTTGAATCCCTTACTATTTTTGGGGGAGATACCGTGACTGCACCTTCAAGTTGTTCAAGAAAAAGTCATGTTAATAGCTTGACAACTCAGATAGAGGGAAAAATGTCTACACATCTTTATCGAAGCCCTGCTACATTCATTGTCTTTGATGAAGATAATTTAAGAGATATTGCTGGGCCACATGAAGATGTTATGGTAATAGGTACATCTATTGGAGGCAATGATGTACACAATATTTTAATGGATACTTGTAATTTGAAAAATATATTATTCCTATCAACTTACACGAAAATGAAAAATCTCTCAGTTATCCAGCATTCAAATAGAACTATAGTAGGGTTTACTAGAAGTACGGCTGATGTAATTGGGGAATTTGAAGAAGAGGTTTTATTGGGCAAAAGGCCATTCAAGAATTTGGTAAGAGTTTTTTTGTTTTTTGTTGATTGTCCGACATCTTACAATGCTATATTTGCTAAGGCTTGGGTATCTAGGATGCCTACAGTAACTTCCACAATCCTCATTAGTGTTTGAAATATGTTGTGGGAGGGCAAGCGGGCGTCGCCCGAAGTAGCCAAAAGGTAGCCTGTGAAAGCTATATCTCTGCTCTTGGCACGAAATCACTAGAAGCAGTAAAGATTAACAAAGAATAGTAATCACTGCAACCTTATGCCAGCCGAAACAAGATAGATGATCTGAAGGAGTCTCCTAGTGCGGTAATCCCAGTTGAAAAGGTAGAAATTCAATACTTAGCAGAAGGTAAAAGTGTCAGGGTCGGATCTAAACTACCATTAAAGTTAAAAATTGCTATTTTTATGTGATAATTTACACGTGTTTGCATGGGTGCAACAAGGATGTGGCTAGAGTGCCAGCTACTATGATTAGTCACAAATTATCTATCTGATCTGATGCTGGGCTAGTGGTATGAAGAAGAAAATCATTTTCAAAAGAAAAATCCGAAGTGAATGTCCAAAACGTAGATCGGTTAACCAAGATGGGCATATCAAAGAATCCCAATACCCCATTTGGACAACTAATCTTGTTTCAGTCAAGAAAAAGAATGGAAATGATGTATGTGCATTGACTTCACAGACCTCAATAGAGTTCGTCCTAAAGATGCTTTCTCAGTGCCCAGGATAGATCAACTTGTGGACTCTACATCAGGGAACAAGTTGTTGCCCTTCATGGATGCTTTCTTTGGATATAATAAAGAAAAAATGAATCATAATGATCAAGAACATACTACTTTTATTACATATAAGGGGCTTCATTGTTATAAGGTAATATCATTTCGATTAAAAAAATTCTTGAGCCACTTATCAACGACTGGTGAATAAAGCCTTTGCTAATCAGATCAGAAGAAATATGTAAATCTACATTGATGATATGATGTTGAAGATTCCTATAGAAGAGGATCATATCTTTGATCTCCATGAAAATTTCTCCAACTTAGAGGCCATCAATCTAAAATTAAATCCGGAGAAATGCACCTTTAGTGTCCAATCAGGTAAATTTATGGGCTACATAATAAGTGAGAAAGGGATTCAGGCGGGATCAGATTAAATAAATGCATTATTGGCTATGGATTCATCCTATAATACTAAAAAAGTCTATATTTAAACTGGAAGATTAACAACTTTAAAATGTGCTCAATTTTTCCAAGTCTTGAGAAATGCAAAAGACTTCAGTTGGTCTTCTAACTATGATCAAGGTTTCCTTGAAATTTAGAGTCATTTGTCCTCACCTAAGACATTGTTCAAACATATTGATGGAGAAAGACTCTATATGTATTTGGCCGTATCGAAATATGGTGTAAGTTCTGTGTTAATACGAGAATTGGAAAATTACCCTTGTCCAGTTTACTATATAAGCCAGAGTTTGTTAGAAGTTGAGAAAATATATTTAAAATTGCAAAAGCTTGCTGTGAAGATGGTGATAGCTGCTAGAAAGAAAAGGCCTTACTTTCAAGAACATTCAATCGCAGTTCGAACTTCTTTTCCCCTAAAGAATGTGTTACAAAAGGCTGACATGTCGGGAAGAATGACTAAGTGTTCCGTTGATCTTGGAGAGTATGTCATCAGTTTTGCATCTTGAACAGCAGTTAAAGCTCAAATTGTGGCTGATTTCTTAGTAGAATTCCACTATAAATGACCTTGTGAAGAAGCATAATTCACCAAGTTTAAAAACGAATGGGTAGTTCGAAAGAACGGTGGGTTTAGCACAATAGGATGTGGAATTTTCTTAACTTCTCCTTATGGTGATGCTCTATACCAAACTATATTTAGAGCATCCAAAAATAAGTTGAAATATGAAGTGGCCATAAGTGGGTTAAGGTTAGCTCATATATGTGAAGCTAAAAGAGTCCAACTAATAAGTGATTCTCAATTTCTTATCTATCAGGCTCAAGGGAAATCTGAAGCCAGGAAAGAGCATTTGATAATCTATTTACAAGTGTTAAAGGAAGTCACCATCGACTTTAAATGCATCAAATATAAGCACGTCCCTAGATTGAAAAATGCCATGGAAGATTCCTTAGCCACTATCGCATACTCCGAAGTGTATCCCTAGATTCTTATGCAATAATATCTTTCTATAGATGCAAATACAGAAAGCAAAGTTGAAGTTGGAGAAACTTTGCATTTATCCGATGCACTCTCTAAAGATTGGAGGACTAAAATTCAAGAGTTTATCACTAATGAATTTCTACCTCCGGACAACGATTTGGCTAAGAAAGTGAGATACAAAGCTCGTGGTTTCCTGGTCTTGAGGGGGTACTTTATTAAAAATATTTCAGCAGACCTCTACTACACTGCCTCTGATTAAATGAGTCCCAGAGTGTTCTATCAGAATTGCATGATGGAGAATGGTTAGCATATTGTTTCTATAAAGTTATAACTAGAAAAGTCTTATTAGCAGGATATTATTGGCCTACCATAATGGAAAATGCTAAAGATCTGGTGAGACGATGTAATCCTTGTAAAAGATATGAAAATTCCATTCATGTGCCAGCAGTCCCCATGGAATCAATATCATAACCTATACCATTTGATCGATGTGAACTTGATCTAGTTGGGCCCCTCCCAATTGCTTCAGATGGCTGTCGTACCATAATTGTGACAATTGATTACTTATCTAAATGGATAGAGGCTGCACCTCTGTCCAGAACAACCTCTAAGGCAGTCATTAAATTTATTATCTCCGACATATGCTGCCGATTTGGAATTCCTAAACGCATCACCACAGATAATGGACCTCAGTTTGATAATAAAGACATGGATATGTTTTGTGCATCTAGAGGAATTAAACATTGTTTTCTTTTCTTTTTCATCCCCACAACAATGGACAAGTTGAAGTAGCAAATCGGACAATTCTGTCAGGTTTTAATTTTTTTAGAAGGAGCTGCTAGAAAATGGCCGAGTTACTTGCAAGAAGTACTATGGGCATACCATACCACTACACATACAGCCACACGAGGCTTCAATTGCTTAGTTTATGGGATGGATGAAATCACACCTATAGAGGCAACTCTCCCTTCCTTCAAGGTTCAAGATTATTCCAAAAACTATAATGAGATAGCTGTGAGGGCTCATGTGGATTTAGTTGAAGAAAAGAGGGTGAAGGCACATTTAAGAACTATACATTATCAAGGGTTGATGAGGAGAAAGTTTTCCCTTAAGGTAAAAATAAGAGATTTTCAAGTTGGAAATAAATTGTTGAGAAAAATATTCCTACACACTAAGGAGAAACAGTTCAGAAAGTTAGCTCTGAATTGGAAAGGGCCATACATCGTATGTGAAAGAGTTAAGCAAGGAACATACAAACTCCAAGATAAGGAAAACAACTTACTGAAGCATCCTTGGAACGTTGAGCATCTCAGGTTATACTTACAGCAAGCTCATCTTGTAAATATTTCATTTGAATGCAAATATTTAGGGGATGACTATTTCCAAATCTGGTGGCACGAGGAGGTTTTAATGAGGTGCCCAGATTTCAATAAATATACTATCCTTTTCCTTTTTAAAGTTGCTATTTTGGTTGGATTGGAAGTATTAAAAACTTATTAAACGTTTATGGCCCTCAAATGGATTATCTTTGAGTGGATCAGATGTATTAAAGACTTATTAAACACTTGATAGATTAAAGGCTTATTAAACGCCTGTGACCCTAAAATAGATTACCTTTGAGTGGATCAAATGTATTAAAGACATATTAATAACCTCATGGATTAAAGGCTTATTGAACTCTTGTTGCCTTCAAATGGATGATCTATTTATGAATCAGATAAACGTAAGACTAATTAAGTGTTTAATGTCTATATTAAACATTTTTTATTTATTATGTTTAAATACTCAGATATTAATGGAAGGCGAGGAAAAAATACTATGTAAGTAAAAGTTGAAATGACATAGAATATGAAATAGGATCATAAAATAATCTGATCCATGTTACAAACTTCCTTGTAAACCACAAGGAGTTGCACAAATAGAGTTTCTAGAAAATCCGATATTAAAACAACAAAATGCCTTACATACTCTAAGAACTTCGATTCAGAATACCAACACAACAAAAATAATTAACCTTAGGGCTCGTTCCCTGGAGTTTTCTTCTCAGTATTATCTTCTTTTTTCTTTTTTTATCATCACGTGAGTCCTCATCAGCTTCATCATCAGATTCAGAATCATCTGAGGTCATGTTCAATTTATCACTTTACACCATAGTATGAAAGGGAACTTCGTCATCCAACACAAAACTCCATAATTTCCCAAGAGACCATTTGGGAAAAGTCTCCTAGAATAAAATGACCATATCTGCTTTAGCAGACTCTTCCCTCTGTTCTATGGATTTCAACACCCCCTAAGCATATTCATTCTTTACAGCGAGTATGTTTTGGGCATTTGTTTCTTTCAAAGCGGTGATCTCATCATCCATTTTCCTGAGAAAATCTTGTAATTGCTTATTCTCTTTGGATAATTGCTCATTGGTAGTCTTCTCCTTGATCAATGCTTCATTCAAGGAATCAACACTCAGTTTCTTTTTTTTGCCCAAAGTTTTAACCTTTTTCTGTTCGGCTACGAGCGAATCCTTGAGGCCTTGATTTTCAGTTTGAAGAGAGTGATGTTTTTTATCTGATCTCTGATTTTTATTTCCAAGTCAAATATTGGCCTGGTGTAGCCTAAGACTGTGTAGCCGAAGGTATCATGCTCATTGGATACTTCAAAAGATTCACCATCATTAATCACTGAATTGGCTATGGTGGTTGATCGAGGAAAGGTTCAACACAAGCCGACCACAACATCAAACTATTCGATGAGCATTGAAATCTTGAAAAATCTTGAAGCAATGATGGTGACTAATAAGGTGTTCCAAGCATTGGGGCTTAACAAGACTTGGACATAACTTTACTAAGTGAAAGCATCTAGCTATTCTGGATCCAAAGGGAACCAAAGAGCCAGTTGAGTAATTCAGTATATATTACTAGCCCTTTAGCCTTGGTATCTATTAGAGTCGTATCATGGATGAGAATTCTCACCTTGATGGACTCTGGAAAGCCCCATTTCTTTCTTCTTCTATCTAACTCAGCAGTGTGGGTATACACATAAGAGATTTTTTGAAGTTCTAAAAAAATACTTAACACTGAGCTTGGAAATATTAGGCCCCACTCGACAACAAGGCACTCCGGAAGTGATTTGGCATCAAGCTGTGCTACTACCTTTTTATTTTCCTGAACTTTACTGGTGGCCCCAATATGTCCGGAGGTCTCGAATGGGGTATCTTCCACACTATCTTCCATATTTCCTCCATTATATGGGGAATTTGATCAACCGACTTAAGCCTAGTATCTTCTTTCTCAGTATGAGAAGTTTTGGTGGGAAGAAATCGATGAGCTTGGATCCAAAGTAAGCAGTACTTGAGACTTTACCCTTGTAGAACCTTCATTGCATTTTTCTACCTCCTTGGCAGTTGGAGTTGTAGTTTTTGATTTAGAAAGCCTAGTAATCCTTAAAGGAGGGCTCTCTCCTATATCTGACCCCATAGAAGTGAAAGAAGATGGAGCTTTAGGATTGGTAACGATTATGATTTTGGTAAAAGATGGTTCGTTTAGCTGAACGAGTGGTTCCAGTTGTTCAAGATTTGTTAAAGATGGAGCAAGATATGTTTTATTGGAAACGACTGATGGTCCGTGAGAAGATGAACTCTTGTCCGGATTTGATACCTCTTCTATAATCAATCCACCAGGAGAGGCAGGTAGTCCGGCAACGATTCTAGCCTCTCTTTTGTCTTTGTTTAACTCAGACAAGTTAAGCTAGCCTTCTTTAACTAAGGAAAATCTTGTTGTGAACATAAAAATCTTTAGAAATATTAGAGGAGTTGAACACTTGTGATATTTCTAACCATCTCTCTCTAGATTTGAAATTTGATTTTTTTTTCTTACTCTAGAAATAGAAACAGTAAAAAAATCATACTTATATAGCGAAAGAGTCTACTTGAGTGTTTTACCTAGGGCGAGTGAATCGACTAAGTAATGATTAAAGTATATTAACTATATCCCTATTAAGTTTAGAAATTTAGCTGCATGTCTGTAGGAGAAAACAGCTAGTAGGTCCAACTAAATTTTGACACGTGTAACAAATGACTAATAATAAAGTCGCGACCTTTGAACTGATTGGTAGACCCTTCAAATTCACTTCAAAGGCAAATCAGATATTATTCATCGGATATTCCAAAGGTTTTTGAAAGAGCTAAGGGGCTATATGATCAGTTCAGATATAGCTAGAAGCATATCACCAGTGATTCTGATATAATCCAAATGGCATTTTGGACAGATCAAATAAAAATCAATGGATGAACAACAGCTTGAGAGGAATAATGACTCAACTATGCGCCTATCACCTCATTTCTTGGGCTTGGGGCCTCATATGATTGACCCGACTATAAGATCCAACCCGCACAGCCCATGAGTTAGAAAAAACAATATAAATACTCCAACCAACATCATTAAATATAAACACACACCTCATTTCTCTAAAAACCTCTTACAAAAATAATTAATATTCATAAACTAAAAGTTTCTTTCCTAGCTTTACCCTTGATCCAAGTTTTACCATCACCAAGTAAGTTAGAGGGTATCCGAGCAGAGGGAATTAATAGGAAAAAATAATCGATACCAAATCGAACTGATTAAAAGCAGACTAAATTGGTAAACAAATAAGACGGTGATGTTGGCATCCCCGAGGTCTATTCGAGGGGTCAAAACCCTTCAACAAGGTAATAGAAGACCATATAGATGGCAGAAAATCCGGCGAGCTAAATCGGAGTAAACAGACACCTTACCGAGCATCAAAAAACAAATAAGAGATCAAGGAATAGAAGCAGACCTTCAACGAGGTGAATATAAAAAATGACCGACAACAAGGCATAACAGACCGGGCAGGTTGAGTGTGAAGCGACGCTCGGCTTATAGCGCGGATGGAACCGACCGATACATGCCTGTAAAAAAACGGTTAATCAACATTAATTAATCAGTTAACCCACTATAATCATGGTCATTAAATTAGGCTTCACACCATAAATGTAAAGCTACGTGCATTTTTAGTAGAAGAATGTATCTATTGATTATTTGGAAACTGCCAAAAACGAAGTATAAATAGGTAGATAAGCGAAACATAATGTAACTTCTCTTCTCTGATTAATAGAGTTTCTACTTGGTATTTACCTTTGTTATCTTTTACCATAATAAATTTATTTCTGTCTATGGGAACCACAAAGTATTTTAGCTCTAAGTTTTCTTAACCATGGTAGATATTAGATTAGGGATTGAGAGAGATATTCTGGAACTGAGCGGGACAGTGGGCCACCAGAGAGTTGTGATAAACCCACCGACGAGGCAAGAACAGCTTCTTCTTGTCACAATCACCAACCCGTAGGTAACAGTGACAGAAGAACCAGCATCACAGGTGGGAGAACCAGTGGTCGCGACTGGTCCGGAGATTAACCCACCAGAGTATATGGTGGCCTCCACTGCGCATAAAGTGCTAGGTAATGATCCAGTGATAGCACCGATATTTCAACAGTTGGAATAATAGCTCCAATACTTGCAACAAAAGAAGCTCAGAGTGGCGTGCGAGAGAGACGCTAGGGAACAAGCGATGCATGCTACCATAGATGGCATGAATGATGCGCTGCACGCTCTGACTGCCAAAGTAAGAGGGGCTACCCGAGCTAACCATCAATCTAGGATAGACATTAGTCGCGCCAACAAGGGAGATCGATATTCTAAGTGTGATGAAAAATGAGAAGGGGAAGGAAAGAGCGGGGGCACGAAATGCTCCAAAGAGCAGGAGCCGCGGCAAGAGGCATGCCTCAGCGCTTCTAAGAAGGTCATTGAAAAGGAGGACTTACAGTACAATCAAGTGCGACCAAGAATATCTAGTTATATCCTCAAGAAGTCTCCGTTCATGGAAAAAATCCTCGAAGCTCAGTTTCCTAGAATATTTGACCAATTCAGGATGGAAGCATATGATGGAACAAGGGATTTGGAGAGGCATGTGGAGCAATTTCGTAACATGATGATGACGTTTAACCTCGATAATGCTATATTTTTTCGGGCCCTATTTATGAATCTCAAGGGAAACGCAATGGACCGGTTCAGTAGGCTGCCCAAGGGGTTCGTTCACGATTTTGCAGGCCTATGGAAAGATTCTGGATACAGATTCGTGGGAAACAAAGAGCTCAGACGCGAGCGAGGCTCGATTACGGACTTCTACCAAAGATGAGGTGAGTCACTGAAAAGTTATATTAAACGTTTTGTTCATGTAATGTAGATTTTTCCAGATCTGGAAGAAAATATGGTAGTCTCCTCCCTCAAGAGATGCCTCGACCATCGCAGGGATCTGTACGCTAACCTAATCAAATTTCCAACGGATAAAATGGAAGACTTGCTCGATCTAGCAGATAGGTTCATTCGAGTGGACGATGCCCGAAAGGGAGACTCACCAGACATGTATGTCTATATCTGAAGGGTGGATGCTTTGACCGGAAGAAGATAAATGATGCAAATCGTCGGGACACTAGTCAGCGACCATTCCATTACTAAAATCCATCCAAGAGATCTACCCCATTGACCAATTCTATATCGGTTATCTATGATCAAATGAAAGGAAGAAAGAACTATTAAACACCGCAGTAAGTGCCCCGAGTTTAAACGATCGAACATGTATTTCTCCTCCGACTACAACGATCACAACCAACCAACTGATGAGTGTTGGAAGATCCGTGAGGAAATTCAGAGATTGGTAAACAATTGGAACTCATCCAATTCATCAAACAGCAAGACCACCGTCATCAACCTGAGCAAAAAGAAGACACGCGCCCGGTTAACGAGGATAAGTCTCGCAACGATGAGTGAGCAAATATGGGAAAACAACAGTGGTTATTCACCATTTAGGGGGGCATTCTGATGTAACCGACGACTTGGATTTCCCATCACCTCACACCAACAATGGAGGGAAGTCTGAAGTGGCCAGTAACACAGTCTTCGACGTCTGGGGCAACTCTGCTTCTCTTTTTACTATTGCCAGTGGAAAATCTCAAGCAGCACAAATCGATCACGATGCACTGATGGTCGAGGGTTCTTCCTATCCAAACTATCGAGACCATATGGTAGACATTACGTTTAATAATGACGGTCAATTTGGACATTGAGGGAGTAATGGTAACTCAAGTCTTTGTAAATGGAGGTAGCTCGACCAACATCATCTTTAAGTCCAATTACGACCGCATGCATAAATTCCCACCCTTCAAGCCCACCCAGTGAACCTTGGTCGAATATGAAGGTAAGGCATCGCAATGCGTGGGAAAAGTAGAGTTGATGGTTAAAAAAATGTTACGGGGCTACCAAGCGGGAGCTTAAAATACTATTTATGATCTCTAACGCCCTAGTTCTTATCATGTAATAATCGATCGACCTTGGTTGCATTGGATGAAGGCCACCCCATGTACGTTCAAACAATACATTAAATACCGAGTGGGAAATGCGGTCAACATAATTCAAGGAAGTCAACAAAATGCGAGGACATGCTACGCATTTACTGTTGACCCAACAAAACCTCTCCGATAGCAATTGACAGGAAATAAAGTGCAGGAGGAACGAAACAGTGCACTACTTTTGCCTAAACCGGTTGAAGACCCTAGAGAGATGGAGCAGCTAAATGATGACCCCCCTCCCCGCAAGACTCGGTCAATGAGGTAGTAGCAGAGGGCCGCACCCTATGGTTGGGTAACAACTTAAACTTTACCTTTAAACAATTGTTAATTGACCTTTTAGCCAGGAATTTCGATGTGTTCGCATGAGAGTCTAGTGATGTGTTAGGGATCGATCCTTCGGTTATCTACCATGAGCTATCTATTGATTCGTACACCAAGCTCGTGCGAAAAAAGCAACGATCATTCTCTGCCAAGAAGAAGGGGGCCATATTAGCCGAGTTGACAAAACTGTCCAGATTGGGACGTATTAGATAAGCTCGGTATCCGGTCTGGATAGCCAACCCGATCTTAGTTAAAAAGAAGGGGGAGAGGGGGGGGGGGGGGTCAGTGGCGCATGTGCGTTGATTTCACTGACCTGAATCAAGCATTCCCCAAGATGCATTACCCCTTCCTTGCATCGATCAGTTGGTGGATTCGGCCTCAGATTGTGAGTTTCTCTCTTTTATGGACGTATACTCAGGTTACAATCAGATCCATCTCAACCCGTCAGACAAAGAGGACATGACGTTCCAAACTGAGGGAGGTTTGTATTGTTATACGATGACCTACCAACTTCTAGTGAACCATATTTTCAACGAATACTTGGGCAAGCATATGGAAACTTATATCAATGGAATGATCGTCAAAACGGAAACATTAGAAAAACAACTCGAAGTGCTTCAAACCATATTCAACCTCTTGCGCTAGTTTAACTTTTAATTTAATCTGATCAAGTGTTCTTCGGGGTAAGCAGTGACAAATTCTTGTGCTACATAGTCAGTCAAAGGGGAATTGAAGACGGCCCCATCTAGCTGCAAGAATTTATACAAATGGAACCATCAAGAAATATCAAGGAGGTCCAATGCTTAACATGGTGCCTCATGGCACTTTCCTGCTTCATTTCGAGAGCTGTCGATTAAAGCCACCATTTCTTCGAGATCTTTTGAGGGGCTAAAAAATTCGTTTGGACAGAGGAATGCAACAAGTCCTTTACATATTTTAAAAACTACCTCATATCGCCGAAAATCTAATTCGCCCCCCTAGCCGGTGAGCGACTTCTCTTATACTTGTCTGTTTCCTCATTTTCTGTTAGTGCGGTTTTGGTCATGGAACTAGCTAGGGTTCAAGGACCCATCTACCACACCAGCAAAACCCTATTCGATGCCGAGACGAGATACCTAAACCTAAAGAATATTGCATTAATTCTAGTAACAGTTGCTCAAAAAATGCGTTTGTGTTTCCAATGACACACAATCACTGTCGGAACGTCTTTCCCCCTCAAAATCGTGCTTTAAAAACCTGATGCTTCAGGAAGGCTAACTAAGTGAAGTGTCGAGGTTAGGGAATACGATATTTAGTTCAAACCATGTAATGCAATCAAGGGGCCGACCGTGGCTGACTTCTTAACAAAGTTTTCCTCCCCCAAGAGAGCTACCTAGTCCAATAAACACTTCCCCCAAAAATCGAGCAGATTGAATGGATCGCCGAGACCGATGGGGCATCGAGCATATCTGGAGGTGGCGTAGGGGTCTTCCTCAGACTACCTATAGGAGAAGAGTTCCGAAAGACGATCATGTTCAACTTGTCGGTGACTAATAACGTCGCAGAGTATAAAGCGGTAATTTGTAGCACAAAGCTGGCATTAATATAGAGGGTTCATCTTCTGCGAATCCGTTCAGACTCATGGTTGGTTATAAATCAGGCTTAGGGGACTTATGGTGCAAAGAAATAAGAAATCTGGATTCACTTAGTAGTACTCAATTGGTTCTAATCCAAATTTGCAACGATAATATCAGAGCAAGTCCCACGTCAGGAGAACTACGCCACAGATTTCCTCGCCAAGGCCGCAGCATTAGGAGAGCACCCTCTCATCATCACACATTGGTTTCCGACTACAAAACTGTTTAATCAGATCGAAACCATCCATGCAATCGTCAACACCCATAATTGAAGACAACCTTATATCTTATATTTAAATTCTGTCACTCTCCCGATAAATCGGACGCCCGAGCACTCCAACTACGAGCAGCCATATAGTGTGTGTTAGATAATGTCCTATACCAAAAAAATGAAACTTGACCCCTGATTTGTTGTATCGGTCATGCAGAAGCTACCTCAGTTCTTCAAGACCTGCACGTTGGAGAAGCCGAAGCACATTGTGGATACTGTAGCCTTATCCGCCATTTTTTGTTAGCAAGGTATAACTGGTCGGAACTAGCTAACAACACTGAGTGACTCGTGCAAAAGTTCCATCACTATCAACAATTTTCTAACACATGTCACCTTCCGAGCGAGTCTATGCAGCTCGTGACCATCCTTTACCCTTTTGGCAAGTGGGGCATCTACCTGGTAGGACCAAAAAAATGAAACCTGACCCTGATTTGTTGCATCGGTCAAGAGGAAGCTACCTCAGTTCTGCAAGACCTGCACGTTGGAGAAGCCGAAGCACATTATGGATACTGTAGCCTTATCCGCCATTTTTTGTTAGCAAGGTATAACTGGTCGGAACTAGCTAACAACACTGAGCGACTCGTGCAAAAGTTCCATCACTATCAACAATTTTCTAACACATGTCACCTTCCGAGCGAGTCTATGCAGCTCGTGACCATCCTTTACCCTTTTGGCAAGTGGGGAATCTACCTGGTAGGACCTCTTCCTATGACGACCAGTAAAAAGAAATTCTTGATAGTTATGGTAGATTACTTCTCTAAATGGGTAGAGGCCAAAGATATCTTTCGCACTTGAGCTCATGAGATATGCGAATTCATTTACCATCAAATCTTAGCTCGGTTTGGAATACTCCGCATCTTGATGACATACAACGGACCTCAATTCCATAACATCGTGGTCATAACATTTTGTTAGCGCTATGGAATCAACCAACATTTCTCCACACCATACTACCCTCAAGAAAATGGTCAGACCAAAGTCACCAACCGCACAGACTTGGAAGGGATTAAAAAGAAATTCATGGAGCTAAGGGAAAATGTCCATACAAACTCACCGAGGTCTTATAGGCATATCGAACTACCCCCGCACTGCAACCCGTGAATCTCCTTTTTCCCTCGTCTATGGAAGTGAAGTTGTGGTAGCAACATAAATAATCATACCAATCCACCAGATCGCAAATTATGAGGAAGACATTAATATGACTAACCGAGCGGTTAACATGGATCTCATCGAGGAGAGGTGTGATCAAGAGTGCGTTCGAGTATAACACTATAGGAGCCTGATGAGGGGACAATTTAACAGTCGGCTAAAACCTTGTGGCTTTCAAGTCGTAGACATGTTTATAAAGAAAGTCTTTCAGGGATTCGGGGACAAAGCATCTAACAAGTAGGACCAAAATGGGAGGGATCGTACACCATTATATCCAAATGTCATTGCAGGGCCTATCAAATTGTCGATCCAGAGTTCAATTGTTTAAAGCACCCACGAAATACCAATCACTTAAAATTATATCGCAGGCTTTGTAACTTAGAGGATGCGCTATTGTTTCCCCCTGATGGCGCGAGAGGGTTTTTTTAACGAGGCATCAAAACTCTTATTCATTTATTTAATATATTATAAGATTTTGCCACTATGTGTGTTTATTGTTGCATATCTCCATTCATACAATCGCGACCGGGTCTGTGACCACACTTACGGGCTATGCAAGGGGCCATACTGAGCCCATACCATAGTCTATGAAGCGAACAGGCTAATTGGCTACGGCTACGGGCTACGTAAAAGGCCATACTGAGCCTAATACTTTGTTACATGGTATTAATAAGTGAACTGATCTAGAATGAAACCCTCAACGGGCCATGCAATAGGGTCAACATGGCATCACCGCGACTTAGCTGATGAGCAAGTCTCACTTATAGCTATGCAATGAGCCATACTGAGCTAGACCTTGTAAGGATCTTCTTTAACGCTACAGTAATTAATAACACACATCTCCCTTCTAAAAACTGGGGCAAGTCTCAAAATAACATACTAAAAACAACATTATAAGATTAACAAATACGAGTGCATCATAATGTTCATTTACATCACAAAAATAACATAGTATATTTCAAACAGGCGCCAACGCATATCAAAATTAACTTATACAACTGGGGCAAGATTAGGATCACTTCCTTTTCCAATGCCAGATGATCTACTACGGTCTCGTACTCCACACCCTCGACTATCTGGGCAGAGACCTCCCCCATATTTTTGGTCGTTGGTGCCAACCCAGACGAGGGTGCACCATCCACCTAAGGACCCCGTCTAGCAGATACAAATTTTGCTAAAGATCCTAGTTTCATCCCAGGGTTAAGCGTCAACAGCTCCGCCAACATCTCTCATTGTTTTTTAGCCATTATCCCCATGGAAACTTCCATCACTCTTTTCTCTTGTTCCTCCAAGATGACCTCAGTTTTCTTCTTCCACTTCCTACGTTGTTGATCCATTTCCGTCTTCAAGTCATCTAACCTAACCTTAAGCTCCCCATTTTCCACCGTCAGTCCAACGACACGCTCAGCTTGTTCCTCCACCATTTCTTCTTGAGCCACATTCTTTAGAAGTAGACCAGCACTCTGCGGCATCAAATCATCATTTTTCTTGATGAGAACATTGTTTTATGCTAGGAAGGCCATACTTTCCTCAGTCAATTGCTAGCATTTATCCTCGCATGCATTGCGACAACCTTTGAGCTACATCATCTCCTGCCGAAACACCTCATTCGCCTGATTTGATGTATCCTTCTGTGCTTTGGATGACCCATAAAAATATTTTAACCGATAAAACTCGGTGGTCAAGCCCTTCACCGATCCAAAAAGCATCAGTTCGGTTTATATTTTTTCATTACCTGGTAGTCGGCATGCGACATGCACCGGTAGGATAACACAAACGAGTTTTCATGCATCTGGATCACTGCTGATATTAGCTCATGGTTTTTGTTATTGATCAAAAAAACAAATAAATTTCATACCTCGATTGCGAGGTATACCTACCGTCATAAAAAGACAACTTTGGGCTCTATTTGAGCTGCTCGAACATTAGCACCGATGGTCGTGCAATTAACACTTTTGAAAGAGGGAGCTCCTGGTTAACAAGACCCCATCGACTCGACTCAATTCTTTTTAGACTAGTGGGCATCTGCCCCAGTCTCACTATGTTAACGAATGACGACCCCATGCCTACCCCTTGCACAAATGGCAAAAGAGGCCGGCCCGATACTCGCTGTATTTACAAACTGTTTCATTCTCTGAGCTATCCGTTCAAGAATCTGCTTCCTCTGCTCCTCTGCATCGTCACTTTTCTCTTCCCGGCTCGATTGACCATCCGTTCGAGCCACATCCAAAACAATCACTTCAAGGGCCTTCGCCTAGTTCTGCTCAGTATCGGAGCAAGACGCCTGTACACCCTGCTTCTGCGGCACCGACACCTCGTCATCACTTTCTTCTTCAACAAATTTAAATTTTCTCGTCGCAAATGGAAATACGTTAACAATCACACAAAGTTTCTTCTCAAGAGGAATTTCCTATTCCTCACTATTCCTGGTTTACTTCCCCGTCCCCTGAATAGCTAACACCTCTCTTTCTTAATAATTTTTGACTCTGCAGAGACGAAAATCCTTAGGCTTTGTTCGATCTCCGATTATGAGGCACCACCAGCCATACTTCTGTACTATTTTGATCCCGATACCTCTGCTCCATCAGCGCCTGTATGCGCTCTATTGTAGCTGCCTCTCCACTTCTTGCCATAGTGACCTTCCCGTATTTAGCAATCACTTATTCTGGAACTCTCCACAACCTAACACTTAGATAGTTTACCTGAGTGAACTACCAAGCGGGCTCCTGGAAACAAGTAGAACTAGATAAGTTGGCCACTTGAATCAATGAATTCTTATATTCATTCGATAAACGTTCTCTGCACCACTCCTGGTATTTTCTCTCACCAGCACAAACAAACAGTTGCGTTAATGTTTGCATTTGTCAGCCAGAATTACAAAATGTTCAATTTTTTTCCTTACACTTCACTTTCCACTTCCTTTCTAATTGGAGGTTCATAATCATATTCTCATGCTCCAAATTTTCCTAACACATATACGAAAGAGTGTTTCCACTTTTTGTCAGAGCTAGGAAGTTCGACTATTTTTCTAACTCCAGTCAACTGAGTATAGAAAAATAGAGACTTGGCTAGTTTGGCTACATCCATGGCAATGAGCAAATCAACAAGGTAGACCTTAATATTTAATAGGCACGAGCTAAACACAACACTAAGAATAATTCTTCACCCATTTGCAGCTAGTTGAGTGGGGCATATGCCTATCACACTTTAGAAGTCCCATATATGTGATGGTAAGGGAAGCTGCAAACCCCAATCGAATACAATGGTAAATAAACAGGTCTCGTTATCTTGCACCTGATAGGGTGCTCGCCAAGCTCCAGTACCTTCACTATTACGTTACTGGGTATCCGATATCTAGCCTTAAAACTTAGTAATCCACTGTCATCAAGGTATCCATATTTGGGGGCTAACCGGGAAAAATACCTTTATAAGTCTGTTAGATCTTCAAATTCTCAATCAACGACTT
Organism: Limnanthes douglasii subsp. nivea; assembly: GCA_036936605.1. Lineage (NCBI taxonomy): Eukaryota > Viridiplantae > Streptophyta > Magnoliopsida > Brassicales > Limnanthaceae > Limnanthes > Limnanthes douglasii. Next base: position 36,034,896 of record JAUPFV010000001.1, read on the forward strand.
TCACATTCTTCTTCGCAGCCTTTTTTGGATCCATCGCGTTTGTTAGAGTGACTACAATGAGCCAACATGATGTATGAGAACAATTTAATAGAGGGACAACTCACGAGCGAGCGCCACTATTAGTGAGGAGGTTTTTTTTATTTCACTTGGTATATGAAAGATATGTTCGACGATTGTGCCTGAGCCAACGAGGTTCTCATAAATCCCAATGCTAAATATAAAAACTACAACTCGATAAATATGGACATTTTTACATACCTTTTTTAATGAAGATGATGAAATTTCTTTTTGCAGGGAGGAGTCTTTGTGCTGTAAAAATCAGAAGGGTTTCTTTGCAAGAGTCAAATGATCTTTAAATTTATACTACATGTATTTCACCAAATTTTAAGTGGGCATCGAGATTCCAATCCACTCTCCACCGCACGTGTGATTTGATTGCGGTTGGCATTTGTCACTAAAACCAACTACATTTCACCAAAAACTCAAACGTCAGATATACAAAACGGATTTGGTGTCAGGATCGCCGTCACCCATGCACGGCTTAAATAATCTCCATGTGTCATCCTATTGTTACAATTTAGAAATATACCATCATTACACGCCCTACATCACAACACTTGTACCCTACAGATAATAACTGCCTCTGCTTCGTCCACACTATTTATTTAATCCATTTTATGTTATTGACATATAATCCATAAACTAGGGATGCCATGATGCGGGGGTATCCAGCAGCTAGTAAGTCAGAGGGTATCCGAGCATAAGGAATTAATGGGAAGGCATAGTTGACACCAAACCAAACTGATTATAAGGCATACTAAATGGCAAACAAACACGGCAATGATTTTGGAATCCCCAAGGTTTGTCCGAAGGGTCAAGACCCTTTAACAAGGTAATGGAAGACTAGATAGAGGGAAAAAAATATGGAGAGCTAAATCAGAGTAAGCAGACTCTTTACCGAGCATCGAACAACAAGGACAATGGCAATGAAAAGGTGACCGACCACAGGGCATAATTGAGCCGTTCGGCTTGTAGCGCAGATGAAACTGACCGATGCGTACCTGTTGAAAAATAGTTAAGCAACATTAATAACCAATCAACCTACTACAATCATGTCCATTAAATTAGGCTCCACACCATAAATGTAAATTTACGTGCATTGTTAGTGGAATAGTGTATGTAGTGATTATTTGTAAACTGTCAAACGAAGTATAAATATGTAGATAAGTGAAACATAATATACTTTCTCTTCTCTGATTAATAGAGTGTCTACTTGGTATTTACTTTTTTATCTTTTACCATAACAATTTTTAACCTTTAAAACTTCATATCTTTCATATCATAACTCAAAATAATAATAATCAAAATCACACATAGTTTTATTTTTTAAAGAGGAACAAAACAGAATTCATGAGTGGTATGTTTGGAGATTGTTTTCCCGACTAATTTTATACCCCAATTATATGCAATTTAGCACTGTTAACACAATCAACTTTTTGAATTGAAATAAAAACTTTTAACATATGAAATGGACATATTTTAGCAACAAAAAAGTTTGTAATTTCACACCAAATTAACACTTATTTTCACAAAACAGATTATATTTTTTTCTTTCACACAATCAACTTATTTCACAACCAAAAGTAATATATACGCAACCATTCTCTTCTTGTTTTCGTAATACTTTTGCATCTAATTACAAAAATAGAGAACATTTTATTTTTCACATTACACGCAATTTCGTACCCCAATTATACATAATTTCGCACCCTTAATACAACCGACTTTTTTAAAAACAAGTTTTTTCAACAAAAAAATGCACATATTTTAGCAACTACAAAAAAGTTAGTTGTTTCAAACCAACTATCACTTATTTTCATAAAAAATATATTTTGTTTTTTCACACAACCAACAATGAGACTTATTTGAAAACCAAAATTCATATTTACACAAACATCGTCTTCTTATTTTTGCAATATATTTACACGTACTTACGCGACTATAACAAAGTTATTTTTTCGCACATCAATTACACGTAATTTGACACCCTAATTTCATGCAATTTTGTACCATTAACACAATCAATTTTTGTAAAAAAACAAGTTTTTTTAGCACAAAAATGGACATATTTTATCAACTAAAACAAACATAGTTGCTTCACAACCAATTAACACTTATTTTCATAAAAACAACTTATATTTTGTTTTTAAGACTAATTTTGTACCCAATTACACGTAATTCCGCACCTTTAATACAATTTTTTTTGAAAAAATAAAAACAAGTATTTTCAACACCAAAAACACATATTTTAGCAACTACAAAAAAATTAGTTGTTTCATACCAAATTAACACTTATTTACATAAAACCAAGTTGTATATTATTTTTTCACACAATGAGACTTATTTCACAACTTTATTTTACGTAATTACACAACCAAAAAATTCCAAAAAAAATCCAAAAAAGTCTTTCATCTAATTTTATTCATTTAAAAAAAATAAAACCAATAGTATTTTTGTATTTTTTTAAAAAACTATAGTTTGTGTTGTAAATGAGTCGAATAGTGCCTTGACAATGTACTGTGTCCAGCAGTACAGTTTGTCTTTGTGATAGTGTTTTTGCGCCTTGACAGTGTACCATGTTCGGCGGTACAGTTTTGTGTTATTGATAGTAAGCTGTAATGGATGGTTTCTCATTAGATCTATGTATATAAGCCCATTAGACCCATTGTCTAGTAAGTCTATTTATTCCCTATAAATAGACTACTAGGACTATACAAAACATAATCTGAAATCTGTAACACGTTAAATCATCTGTTCTATCTTTATTGTTATTTGTTTCATTTATGTTCAGTGTTTGAGCTATTTTGTGATAAATTGCATAGTGATTTAATAACAAAATCGGTATTACAGCTACGTGGTGAAATTAGGGATTTTGCAATTATGGTTTCACAATGGCGTCTACAGCAACGAAATACATGATCAAAAATTTGAAGGGAGATCCAACTTTGCGTTGTGGAAGATTAAATTGAAATCTTCATTGGTATTGCAAGGGCTGTGGAAGGTTATGGAGAATAAGTTATCAGACGAGATGAAAGAAGAAGAGAAACAAGATCTTCAAAAAAGGGCTTTGTAATGGATTTTAATGAGTATGAAAGACAATGTCCTTCAGGAGATTAGTGGGGAAAAGATTGTTGCCTGCGCATGGAAGAAGCTAGGAGATCTTTACTCAGAGAAATCAGTTGGTAAATCGATTATACTTGAAGAAACATTTCTACAATTTCAGATTGAAAGAAGGTATGTCCATAACTGAGCACTTAGATAATTTTAAATCAATTATAATAGACTTGGAGAACATAAATATGAATATTGAGGATGAAGATCAAGCTTTGTTTGTATTGAGATCGTTGCCAACTCCCTATAAAAACTTCGTAGATACCATTATGTATGGTAATGATAAGTTATCGCTAGCAGATGTCAAAGGAGCACTCAAATCAAAAGGAAAATGCATCAAACATTGTTGAAGGTGTGAACGATTCTGACGATAGTGAAAACATTGGTAGAGGAGATGTATTGTCCGTAAGTTCAGACTGTGGGCAAAACTCTTGGGTACTAGATACCGACGTTACATATTACATGTATCTGTTCAACCAGTGGTTCGATACTTACAAGAAAATGCAGGGGACTGTCTATTTAGGGAACAATCATTCGTTGATTGTTAGTGGTATTGATAATGTCAGAATCAGAATGTTTGACGAGGTTGTTAGAATCCTGACATGCTGGCATGTTTCTGGGTTAAAGAGAAACCTAATTTCTCTTGGGACTCTAGACTCTCAGGGTTACAAGTACCCTGTAGAAGACAGTGTAATCAAAGTGACAAAAGGCTCAATGGTGTTCATGAAGGGCAGTTTGCAGAAGTGTCTTTACATTCTCCAAGGGAGTGTTGTTATGGGTGATGCTACAGTAGCATCATCAGGGAATAATAGCTAAAGTAGGCAGGATCAAAATAAGTTATGGCATTGGAATCTTGGTCACATTAGTGACACATGATTAGCTGTTTTGGGAAAGAGAGATTTGTTGAAAGGGTATAAAGCAGAATCATTGGGATTTTATGAGCACTATGTGTTTGGTAAACAAACTAGAGTCAAATTTAGAAAATCAGCTATAAGAAAGACTAAAGGGATAGTGGACTATATTCGCTCAGATCTTTGGGGTCTAAACAAAATTCCATAAAAGAGTGGAGCCAGATACTATATGAGTTTGATCGATGATTATTCAAGGATGATGTGGGTTTACTCTCTGAAACTGAAAGATAAGGCACATTCAACCTTTGTCAAATGGAAGACGATGATTGAGAAGCAATCAGGAAGAAAAATTAAACGTCTTAGGACATATAATGGGTTAGAATATTTCAGTTGTGAGTTCAACGAGTTTTGCAAAGCTGAGGGAATAGTGTACCATCGCACTTGTTCTAGAAGACCAAAACAGAATGGAGTCGCAGAAAGAATGAACAGAAAGCTTTATGACAAAGCGCGAAGTATGCTCTCGCATTCGGGTGTGGGAAAGGATTTTTGGGCTGAAGCTATCAATACAGCGTGTTACTTGGTGAATCGGTCTCCATCAACGACTATTAATTGTAAAATTCCTTTTGAGATTTGATCTGGATCGTCGGCTGTTTATGAACATTTGAGGGTGCTCGGTTGTCCGGCGTATTCTCATGTGAGAGATAGTAAGTTTGAGCCGAGGGCAAATAGGTGCATATTTCTAGGATACGTTGCCGGAGTGAAAGGATATAGGTTATGGTGTACCTCTCCAAAGTCTCCAGGTTTTCTCATCAGTAGGGACGCTATTTTTAATATGTTTGCTTCGATAGACAGTCAGAAAGAAGTATGAGAAATGGTAATTAGGATCGGTAGTGAGTAAACAGCTGGAGCTTGAAGTAGAATAAGTTCCTAGGAGGTCCAATAATTCAAGTGGTTCTGAGGAGAATCCAGAATCAGGAGGTGAAGCGTTAGCATTGGATGATAGTGACGATGATGCGCCCAAACCAGAACAACAACCTTATAGCATAGCGTTGGGCAGAGAAAGAATAGATATTAGACTTCCAAAAAGGTATGTGAATCTAGTTGCATAAGCTCTGTCAGTCGCAGAAGAAGTTGAGATGCAGGAATCTAGTAGCTATAGAGAATCTATAGCGAGTTCAGAGATACATCGATGGATTAGTGCTATGGGGGAAGAGATTGAATCTCTTATTAAGAATCAAACATGGAAGCATGTTGACTTGCCTAAAGGACAAAAGCTAGTAGGCAGTAAATGAGTGTTCAAGAAAAAGGAAGGTAATCCAAGGGTTGAGGCATCTCGATTCAAGACAAGACTGGTTACTAAGGGTTTTACTCAAAGGGAAGAAATTGACTTCAATGAAGTGTTTTCTCTTGTGGTGAAGCACAGTTCGAATCGAGTTTTGTTAGCAATTATAGTTTTACAAGATTTAGAGCTTGAGTATTTGGATGTGAAGACTGCATTTCTACATGGTGAATTGGAGGAGGAAATCTACATGAGACAACCATAGGGATTTATCGAACCTAATATGGAGGAAAAAGTTTGTCTTCTGAAAAAGTCATTGTATGGTTTGAAACAATCACCTAGGAAATAGTACAAACATTTTGATACATTCATGGTGTAAAAAGGGTTCACGAGGAGTCCATATGATAGTTGTGTGTATCATCAAAAGATGTCAGATGATTCTTATGTTTACTTGTTGTTGTATGTGGATGATATGCTTATTGCAGCTTGTAGTATGTCACACATTGTGCAGATAAAGAAGCAGCTTAGTGCCGAGTTTGAGATGAAGGATCTGGGTAGAGCAAAGAAGATTCTTGGTATGGAGATTATTAGGAACAAAACTGTAGGATCATTACACTTGTCTGAATGAAGCTATATTGAGAAAGTGCTACAACAATTCAACATGTTTGATGCTAAGGCAGTTAGCATCTCATTTGCTACTCATTTCAAGTTATCTGTAGTAGGACTGACCAAGGACGATGATGAGTTGGAACAAATGTCGAATGTTCCATATGCAAGTGCAGTTGGTAGTATCATGTATGCTATGGTATGCACACGTCTTGATATTTCACATTAGGTTAGTGTAGTTAGCAGGTACATGAGATGTCTTGAGAAAAAACACTGGCAGGCAGTGAAATTGATACTTCGGTATCTTAAGAATACTGTGAACGTTGGCTTAAATTTTAACAAGACTAATATTGGTGGATCGATGAATGATGTTGCATGATCAGTGGTTGGTTTTGTTAATTCTCATTTTGCAGGTGATATGGATAAAAGGAGATCTCTGACGGGATATGTATTTACTCTAGCTGGACGTGCGATCAGTTGGAAAGCACAATTGCAAGTTACTGTAGCTTTGTCTACAACAGAAGAAGAGTACATGGTGGTAACAATAGTAGTTAAAGAGGAAATATGGTTGCAAGGTTTGGTGGCAGATTTGGGCTTGGATATGACTACTACAAAAGTGTTTTGTGATAGTCAAAGAAGCATACACCTTACAGGGAACCAGATGTACAATGAGCGTACAAAGCACATAGATGTTAAGTATCATTTTATTTGTGATATGATATCAAAGGGAATTATTAATGTGAAGAAAGTGTCTATACACGATAATCCAGCAGATATAATGACCAAGGCAATACCAGTTCGAAAGTTTAGGGAGTGCCTAAACTGGATCGGTGCTCGCAGTATATAATGAATGTCTTAGGGGCATTTGGTGAGTCAGAAGAAGAGAAGTTTCTTTGTTGATAGTGAAGAAAGGATATTCGCCTCAAGGGGAAGATTTGTTGTGAATGGGTCGAATAGTATCTTAACTGTATATATATATATATATATTAGCCATCCATAATTAAGTTTTGAAACCAAATAGATATGAATATTTGCATAAATCCAAATTTTTATATGTAAATTGTTTTGGTCTTAAGTAATTACCGATAAATTATTGGTTTAAACATAATAATTTTTATTCAAAACTCTCTCTATAATCTATAATCCGTCTCTATAATCTATAATCCGCGTGAATTAAGAAAAATATAAAAATAAATAAGGATGAAGCTATTTCCCCCATCAAATATGTTATTTCCTCCATATTTGAGAAAAGACTTCACGTTGTTATTTCCTCTATAAATGAAATTACATATTTACCCTTTTCTTATTTTTAATCATAAACAACTGATTCCGAGATGATATTTATGAATTAATTGGTTTGCACAAAACAACTGATTCCGAGGTGACATCTCGGAATCAGTTGTTTTCAGAATCAGTTGATTTTGCACAAAACATCTAATTCCGAGGTGGTATCTCGGGATTAGTTGTTCTGTACAAAAACAACTGATTCCAAGATACCACATCGAAATCAGGTGTTTGTCGCTAAAACCTGCAGAAATCAGGGTTTTTTTTAATACGGATTTTCAAGTCACATGAATGTACAACTTAAAAACAAGATTAAATTACATTGTTGGTTGATTGTGTGATGTTTTTCGGTGTTAAATCTTTGGTTTGAGTTTCTTCCTTCTCTATGGATAATTTTTATCAAATTTAGATTTTTGTTTTGTTTTTAAGGTTTAATTTTATAAGTTAAAACATATATGTTGGATTCAATTATATTAAATCTTTTCTTTGTTGATATAAGTGTTTGAGAATGGTTGGTAACATAAAATTATAAATTAAAAATAAAATGAAAATAAAATAATAAAAGCAAATAATGAGTATTGTTTAAAGTTTGAATTGTAGAAAAAATAATAAAGAAAATGATGGAAAAAATAACAGTCGTCCACCAAATAATAATAAATGTACATCAAAATGTGAACAAATAACGACTGACATGGTAATCCCAAAGCACGTGCAGACTGCAGCAATACTTTTATTATACTCGTATTATTTAATTCTTTTTATTATAAATTTTGTAATGGTTTTGAGGAAAAAATTCAAAATATAAATTGCTACAAAAATACAATTGTGTATGACGCATATAAGATCCAATCTCTATTAAATATATATACATCAAAATCAAAATAGAACCCCTCCAATATTCTAGTTACTCCCGAGATAATAAACCAAATTTTAAATAACCAATTTAAATTTAAAATAAAATAATCCAAACAACCCTATCAAGGAAAAGATGAAAACGTTTTCTTGGAAACGCTCTGTTCTTAACCAAGAACAGAGTTTTTTTCGTTAATCAAATTCCTTCTTTGCTTTTGATTTCTGATCAAGATAGTTCATGGGCATTGTTCATAACTGATAATCTTAAGTTTGGGTCATCTGTAGAATTTCCTTCGCTGAGGAAAGCTGATCGATCTCAAGATGGAAAACAGAGTGTGAAAGAAGTAGAGGTTTTGGGTGATGAATGTAAGATCATTTCGAATCCAGTTTTTGAAGAAGGTGATAAAGAAGGTGATAAAGAACGAATTGTTGAAAACAAGAAGGGTTCTTATGCGGATACTTTGAAAGATAAGAACATTGAATTTGAACATTCGAAGGTTTCTGTTTCGCTGCAAGAGGAATTTCATGTGATTATGTTTGATGCTGAAGACAAAGAAAGATTGTTAAGGATTTCTAAGCATACTTTAGTTGCTAAATTCGCAACTGGTAAGCCACCAATGGAATCTTTTAGAAATTTTTTGTCGAAGTTGAAATTTGTTGGAAGGTACAGTGTCTCGATCTGGGATTACAGGCACATCTTTGTGGAGTTTAATGAGTTTGATGATTTCATGAGGCTATGGTCAAGAAATGTGCGGGTCTTGGGAAACAAGACCATGAGATTGTTGAAGTGGACTCCTGAATTTCATCCTAACCTTGAATGTCCATTCACTCCGGTTTGGATTTCTCTTCCTGGTCTGCCTGAGTTCTTGTTTAATAAGTCTACGATTAATGAAGTAGGGAAAGTTTTGGGAACTCCATTAAAGGTTTGGGTTCCTTCTGTAAATAGGGCAAGGCAGAATTGTTGTCGGCTGTGGGTTGAAGTGGATATTCCAAAGCCTTTAATTCGAAAGATGCAATTAAAATTTGGAGTTTCTGATGGTTACTGGATCAATCTGGTTTATGACAGTATCCCAATGTATTGTAGCCATTGTGCTCACATTGGGCATTCGAATGAAAATTGTAAGAAGTTGGTGCCTGGTGATAAGTTGGTGGTGAATGTTCAGGATAGGGGGAATGCTTCTGATCAAGTGTCTTGTTCTCACAAGGTTGGTGTGAATATTCAAGATTCTAATGTGGATCAGGTGGTTCACACTGGGGTTGGTAATGAAAATGTTAATAGTCGTATGTTAAAGTCTATAGTTGTAGACAAGACTGCTGATTCTTTTGATATGGAGTCTGATAATTTCACTCTTAGAAAAGTTGTAACTGGAGAGAACAGTGGATCTCCTGTTAATGAGGAAGATATGATTGATGCGTTGAAGACTTTAGAGAGAAAGAATATGTTCAAAGTATTGAGTGATGATGTTCATAGTTCCCCGAAGCATGATGGTAGCCTTGTTTCTTCTCCTGTTAGGGACAAGATTGATAAAGAAAAGGTTAGAAGACATGATATTCAGAAGCCCAAGAAAGTGTCTAAGATCTGAAGTTCTAAGGGACCAGTTTCATCTAAAATTATGAAGCTCAAAAGAGCCCATAAGCTGCCTCCTGATCAATGACCATTATTATGATCAACTCGAACGCAAGAGGGCTTGCTAATAAGGAGACAATGCAAAGATTAAAGTCTTTGGTTATTTCTGAAAAAGCTAGTTTTGTTGCTGTTCAGGAACCTTTTGTGAGGGTTGATAAAATGAATATTGTTGCCAGGAAGTTGAAGTTAACTGGGTTCAGTAGTAATGAGAATAACAAGATTTGGGTTTTTTGGCATCAGGATTATAAGGTTGATGTGGTTTTGGACAGTGAGCAACTGTTTCATTTAAAGGTTAGTCATTCTACAACGAGTAAAGAGTTTTATGTTTCTGTGGTGTGTGCAAAGTGTAGAAGGGATCAGAGGTTGTTGCTTTGGGATTCGATTAGAAGCCTTGATGTTGGTAGTTGTGAATGGATAATGTTTGGTGACTTCAATATTATCTCTAATATTCAGGAGCAGTTGTCTTGTTCTACCATTAATCAGAGAGGGATGGATGACTTCAACAGCTTGATTATGGATTGTGGGTTCATTGATGCTGGTTTTTTTGGGTGTCCTTATACCTGGCCTAAAGCTTCTTTTAGGTTTTTAAATATGTGGGTTTCTCACCCTGATTTCATGAAGACTGTTAAAGATAGCTGGTCCACTAACATTAATGGTGATGTGAGGAATCCTGTCATGGTTTTTTGGATTAAGCAGCAGAGGTTAAAGGGTGTTTTAAAGGCTTGGAATAGGAGCACTTTTGGGAATGTTTTTGATGCTCTTGAGAGGTCTGAAGAAAGTATCATTGCCAAGGAAATTCTTCTTCAAAGTGTCTTTAATGATGAAAATAAAACTGCTTTGGAAGAGGCTAGACAGAATCATCTTGTGCTTCTTGATAGGGAGAAGAGTTTCTGGAAGCAGAAGGCTCATGTGTCCTGGCTGAAGGATTCTGATAGGAACACTAAAGCTTATCATAGCTTTGTGAGGAAGAGGATTAAAAGGAATAGAATTCACAGAATAAAGGTTGGTGATCAGTGGCTTTCTTCTAAGGAAGACATTGGTAGTTCAGCTGTTGATTATTTCAAATCTTTGCTAGCTCCATCTGATAATGAAGTGACTGATTCTGTCTTAATGGATGTGATCCCTTCTTTGGTTTCTGCTGATGATAACTATAATATTTCTAGAGTTCCTAGAACTGATGAGATTTTTGATGTTATTAAGTCTTTGAGCTCAGATTCTGCTGCTGGTCCTGATGGCTACAATGGTGAGTTTTATAAGAAATGTTGGACTGTTGTGGGTAGTGACTTGTGTGATGCTTTTAAAGGTGTCTTCAATGGTTTTCCTCTGCCTAAGGGTGTGAAGGCAACATTGATCTGTTTAATACCAAAGATTGACAACCTTAATAGATGGAGAGACTTTCGACTTATTAGTTTAACTACTATGTTTTCTAGAGTGGTGGGAAAGATCATTAATAACAGGATGGCTGAGATATTACCTAAGCTTATTTCTGTGGAGCAAGGTGGCTTTGTAAAGGGAAGGTGTATCCATGAGTCTATTCTTTTGGCTCATGAGTTGAGCTTTGATATTAATAGGAATAGAAAGTTTGGCAATGTTATTGTTAAAACTGACATGACTAAAGCTTTTGATAAGCTGAATCATGTGTTCCTCTTTAAAGTTCTGGGGCTTTTTGGTTTTGATGCTAACGTTTCTGGTCTCATTGGCAGCTGCATTAACAGAGTTTGTTCTTCTATTTTGGTGAATGGTGAGCCTGTAGGGTACTTTGCTAATACTCAAGGCCTTAGACAAGGGGATCCACTTTCCCCAAGTCTATTTATTCTGGCTGAAGAATACCTGATTCGTGCTATAAAGTTTATATCTAATGGCAATAACTTGTTCAGGTACAAGACCATAAGTGATCATAATATTGCATGTCTTGCTTTTGCAGATGATTTCATGGTATTTGCTAATGGAAGATTGGAGACAATGGAAGCTGTTAAGAGTGTTTTAGAGCATTATCAAAATGTTTCTGGTGAGGAAATTAACACTGCTAAATCTAAGTTAATTGTATCTAACAAAATGCCTCATCATCAGATTAATATCATTGAAGATTTATGGAACATTCATCATACATTTCTCCCTTTTACATATCTTGGCTCTACTATTGCCATTAGTACAAGAGTTGCTCACTTTGAAGACTTGATTTACAAGGTTAGAAGTAGAATCATGGACTGGGATAAGTTTCACTTATCGTTTGCTGGCAGGCTGTTGTTGATCCAAACTGTGCTGGTTGCTTTCCCAGTTTATCATCTTCAACATACTCTTCTGCCTGTTAGCATTATCAGTAGGCTTGAAATCCTGATGAACATGTCCTGTGGGGAAGCAAAAGTGATAAAAGAGTTGTTAGTTGGGCCAGGTGGGAAAGGTTGTGCAAGCCTATCAATGAAGGAGGTCTTAACATCAAGCAACTTAGGGATGTTCAGTTGGTCTACTCAATGAAGCTATGGTTTAACTTCAGGATGCAGAACTCTTTTTGGGCTACGTACTTGTTGTCAATTTATTGCAGGAATAATATTCATCCTGTTTTGGTTATTTCTCCTCATCTCAAGTCTAAGGCTTGGAATCGTGTTATCTCTGCAAGAGAGAAGGCTGAGGAATATGTTTTTTGGCTTCCTGGTCAGGGGAGTATGAGTTTTTGGTATGACATATGGTGCTCAGACAGTCCATTTATCAAAGTCACTAGTGACAATGACAGAAGGTTACTATGGGACTCTACTAATGATCTTGTTAAGGATTTTTGGTCTGATGGCTCATGGAACTTTGATAGGCTCAGTACTAGAGTAACTGCTACTGAGATTGACAAGATCAGGGAGATAACTCTATCTAACAGTCAGGATACTATGTTGTGGTCTTTGTCAAAGGATGGTAAGTTTAACTCAAAGGACACCTACGATCATATCAGAAATAAAGGCACTGTCACTAGTATTTATGCCAAATCTTGGAATGCTGTGACTCCAAAAAAGTGTTCTTTTTTGTTATGGAGAGTGTTTCACAAGTGGGTTTCTACAGATGATGTTATGCAATCAAGAAATATCCAATTGGCTTCTAAATGTATTCATTGCAATGAGGTAGAAACTACTAACCATGTCTTTGTGCAGTGTCCTCAAGCCTGGGCTGTTTGGCTTCACTTCAGTGCTATTCTAAAGGTTCAGGTGCAACCTCACATGACGTTCTCGCACATTATAATGAGATGGTACTGGTCTGCACAGAGTAACTGCGATATTTTTACCATTCTTCCAGCCATCATTGCTTGGTCCATATGGTCTGGAAGAAAGAAAAGGAAGTTAGGGAATGAAAACACTAATGTCAGTTCTATCATTAAGCAGATTATCTTTATTCTAACTAGTCTGGACAATTCGAAAGTTTTAAAAGCAAAGCACTGGGGAATCTATGCTAATGATGGTGCCAGCATTGGTTGTGTGAATCAATCTAAAGGTTTGAACAAGCCTTTGTTTCTGAAATGGAAAAATCCTAAGTATGGCAGATATAAAGTTAACGTGGATGGAGCCTGTACCTTTGCTCATGAAGTTGCTGGTGGTATTCTGATTCGTGACTGGAATGGTGGCATCATCAGAGGTTGTGGTAGGCTGTATGGCAAAGGGACTCCATTGATTGCTGAGTGTCGAGCCTTGTTAGATGGTTTGAAGCTGTGCAGTGATATGGGTCTTGAGAAAGTCGATGTTAAAGTTGATTCTCAGGTTCTGGTCCGTCTTTTGTCCTTTGGTAAGTCTCCATGGTATCTTGATTCTTTGTTGAGTTGCTGTAGGAGACTTATCAAATCGGAGATGGTGGTGAAGCATGTTTTCCGGGAGCAGAACCATTGAGCTGATTGGGTGGCCAAGGAGACTCTGAAGACTCAATCTGAGCTTGATTTCAATAACATTGAGGCTCCATCGAAGCTAAAGGCTATTGTCTTCTTAGAGAGCCTCAATTTGGGCTATCTGAGACTAGTTGATTAGGGTTCAGTTTTGTGAGTTAGGGTTGATTTGGGGAAGAAGATGACTTCCCGGTTTTTTGTTAGGGTTTTGATTCAAATTTTTGTACAATTACCTTGTTAGGCTTGGCTTTCTTATAATTTTCAATATAGTCCAAAAAAAAAACCCTATCAAAAAGGAGATTTAACGGTTCTTAAAAGGTAGTATTAGGCACAAAATGGTTGACTAAAACTTAATCACATGCTTAATACTAAACAACCTGGATCGGATCCCGTGATTAACCAAACTCCGTAAATCTTTGTCAGGAATTGACGGTTTATTGCCAATGAATAATTAGATAGATATCTAATATGATTCGGTTATAAAAGTAGTTATAAAATATAATGAAAGTATTAAAATTAATAATTTAATACTGTACAAACATGATTCATGATTACGTAGAATGTCGTGTGTATATATATGAATAAAAACGGAACTATTTAAAATAATAAATAATAATAAAAGCTATCATTTAAAAATTAATAACACATGTGAATATATGCACTTAAGTTTTAAGAATTTTTATTCCTTCTACTAAGTTTTTTTTAAGTAAAAATTAGCAATTACTAAGGTTGTTGAAAAGGAGACAATTCTTGCTTTTAAAGAATCTATATAAATTGAAAATATTGCAATAGATGCTATAATTTTTTTTAATTATTTGGTTATCTAAATCTTAAAATCAAAGTTCGTTTTTTATGAAAAAATAATTTTATATCCTACGTTTAGAAGATAACGAGTTTGAACTATTGATCGAATTTTTAAAACAGAATATAAACTTTATAAATATGGTAACGAGTTTGAACTATTATATATTAGATATAAATGAAGATTAAGTATTAGAAATATTTTAACTAATGTAAATTTTATAAAGTCTCTAAAAATCTATTCTATTATTTAATCTTCGAAAGATTTTGACTTATTATAAGACTTTATTATTCACATCATTTTTGGAAGATGAGCTTCTTTTATACTAGTGATTATTAGGAACCCATTGCTCATGCAGGATTTAAACAAGTTGAAAGAAGATGAATGCAAACATGTAAAACAAAATCTTTAATTCTTTGCCCGTCATTTACAGCTCCTACTGTTATCAAATCATTAATTCTTCTATACTAGTTCAAATCATTTTTTTTATACATATCATATTTTTATCTTTAATTCTTTGCCCGTCATGTGCAGTTCATATGTTATCACTCAAAACTTTATGTGAATATAACCATGATAAACTAGCTTTAAAAATATTATACGAGGCTACATATGAAGTTTAAGTTTTGACAGTCTTTTCGAGTCAGTTGGAGTTTTACTTCCTTCATTAGTAATGTCATCTTTATTTTTACTAATATAATTAGGAATATAAGCATCAGTTTTGAAAGAAGCCATGACAGTCCTCTGAACTTCAGCAATAACATCGATAAAATAAGTGGATATGCGACACAATTTTTGATAATTTTCAAGAATATAGTTCCAGTATGGCCCACGAAGGCTGTCCATTATCATCATGATCAAGTATTTGTGTCAAAATTAGTAGATAATGTTCTTTTATCACTTTTATTGCATTATCTTAAACTTATTCAGTCAAGATCTTCTTAATTTTTTCAACGTTGGTTTTTTAATCCTTTTTGGTACTTTTCATTTCACCTTTGAGTTTGTTGTTTTCTTCTTCTATTTGTTTGTCGGAGAATTGGAGTTTGTTAATTTTATCAATTTTAATAAAAAATCATTTTTAAATGTTTCTTTTTCCTTAAACCATCGTTTTTTCTTTATCTTCTTTTAATTGTCAATAAGTTTGTCTTGGTCGCTTATTTCTTGTTTTTATTTAAATGATCTTTCCCGAAAGTGAATAATCAGTATTGGTGTTTCATTTAAAAGCATCAATTCGTCGTGTAAAAAATTGTCTGCTAGCGAGCAAGACAGAATTGAACAAAATCTACAAAATATTTTTTACAAATAAATATGACTTAGTTATAATAGGAAAATATGTTGGCACTCATTTTAGAATTCGTATTACCTCCATTTGAAGTTCTTATAATACGAAAAGTTGAATGTTGGAAAGATAAGATTAATATTCTTTTAGAAAGTTAATTACAAAACGGTGATATTGATAAATAAAATACACATTTTTCTTCTTCTTATTAATAGATTCCTTTACTTTTAAAGAGGTTGGAAGAGGTGGTAGCGCGACGTTTTTTATATAATTGTTAAATAATTTTTTTCAATTATTGTTTATTTGGATTATTAGTTTATAAGATTATATCCTTTAGATAATATATATTCCTTATAATGACGTGGTACATTCATATAAAAAAACTAATTAGAGGATAAGATGCATGAAATAATGAAGATGTTAGATGAGGATTACCAAGAATATTTAGATGATGATTATATAGAAATGGCTAGACGAGGGTCATTAAGAAAATTCTAAACGAGGGACATATAGAAGTGGGTAAACGAGGGTCATGAAGAAGAAATTAGACGAAGGACATAACAAAGTGATTGGACGACGGTCATTAAGAAGATTTTAGATGAAGGTCATAAATAAGTGTTAGATGAGGGTCATCAGAAATACTCCAGACAATGGTAACAAAGAAGTGGTTAGACGACATACAAATAGAAATAATTAGACGAGGGTTATCTATAGTAATTTTTGTGAGGACCATAAAGAAGTGGTTAGACGAGAAGAAAGTAAAAACGATTAGACAATAGTTGTTGAGAAGACTTTAGACAGAGGTCACACACAAGCATTTAGACGAGGGTCGGAAGGAAGATATAAGACGACGCGAGCAAGCATGAAAGGCTATTCAAGAAGTTATAACTAAAAAAACACGTGTCATCATTTAACACTTCATCAATATATATTTTAAAACCGTTATAATACGTATAGTGAAATCATTGGAGGAAAACGAAATAATAAAGAATATAAATAAAAGCTCAAGTCTCCATTTGGAGATTACGCATTGTATATATATATATATATATATAATTATTATCTTAGATTTGATTTTTCTTTCCTAATTATTTGGAATTACTCTTGCATTATATTTAAGAAGGAATTTTCCTTATCAAATTTGACGCTACATGTAGGGAAGAATATTTTCAAAAGCTCAAGTTTGCAAAATAATTTATCAATAATGATGACAAGATCAGGAATCGAAAGGAGACCCCGAGAATTCATTCGATTCGAGCTACTCTTGTGGCTTTTCAAAAAATCATAATCAATTTATGAGTTTGTAAAAGTAACCCGAACCAAAATCAACATTCGAGCGTGGCAACTAGCGCATTCATAAATGATAATCAATATTTAAGGACTCCGGTAGTTACCACGATGGAAATCAATTGCCCAACGAGAGCACTAACTTGTGCGCCTGGTTATTTTATAGCAGTTCCAGGTGAAAACCTTCTTTATAAAAGATTGCAAGTTACTACTTCTAGCATTCAGATGATAGAGATGCATATTGAAGAATTGAAGCGAGAGCAAGCTACAACGAATCAATTAAAATATGAAAGGGATCGTGAAACTAATGTAAAAATGGTAACATTGACAGAGGCGCTATAATTTTTATCGGATAAATTTTTGTTCAAAAATAAAGGAAAAAATAAATCAAATGCAAAAGAATAGTAAAACAAGCCATTCTAAAAAAAATAAAAGAAAATAAAGTGAGGTTTGTAAATGAAAATGGGGAAATTATTGTTGAGTTAGAGAAAGTAGCCATATGAAACTGAAGAAAAGAAAGGGGAAGGACTCTGAATTTGAAGCTCAGTCGAGTAAATTGGTAACAAGGAAGAATAGGAAAAAAGAAGAGAAGACAAAAGAAATCAAAAATATTTTTTCACTATTTTATAGAGGAGACACAATGTCAAGATTCTAACTCAGCTTCAAGAAAAAATCATAAAGGATATTTGAAGGTTCATTTGGTTGAAGAATCATCGTATCATCACTATCAAAGGCTAGTTGTTGATCTGATATTTAAAAATGATAATTTGAGAGGGGTTGTATCCCCGCATGAGCATGCGTTGATTATACAATTAGAAAGTTTTAGATAATGGGAGCTTAGGTAATGTCATCTTCAAAGGCTGTTATTATCAGATGCGAGTGGTACCCCTTTATCAGATAACCTTTTAGTTATGAAGAGAATGCCTTGTCATGTGTTGGTACATTTGAACTTCTTTTGGGTTATGGATAAACCATAGTTACATAAGATGAAAGTAACATATTTTTACATTTAGAAAAGATCTAAATTTTCTGGTTGAAACTTCGGCTGATATTGTCAGAGAAAGTCAAAGATGTGCAAGAAGTTGCTATGTGATTTTGCTAAAACCTGGTAAATTAATATAATAGTAATTAAATATAGAGGAATTAATCATCAACTGGATGGGAACAATTATTATAAAAGTTAAGTTGATGACCCACATGAACAAATCCAATATGAATATATTTTAAATGAAATTATCGAAGATGTGATAGGGATGGACAAGTAGTGAGGATCGAAAACTTCCAAGTCTAGATTTTAAAATTATTTCAGTAGAGTGATGACACATAATTCTGATGTCTTCACTTGGACTATTAATGATGTATCAGGGGTCAACTCATCTATTATATGCCATGAATTTTCAAATGATAGAAGATTAAGGTAAGTTCGTTAGATAATAACGGTTTTTTCACCTGAGAAAATAAAGGATATTCTAAATAATGTGAAGAATCTTTTAAAGCTGGGTTTATTAGGGAGTCAAAATATATGATTAGGGTTGCTAATCTAACATTTGTTAAGAAGAAAAACAACCAACGAAGGATATGTGTAGACTTTACAAATCTCAATAGAGCATTCAAGGATGATCGAAAAATTCAAGGTTTATCCAAAATATTAAAAATATTGAGAGAATTGAACCTTAAACTTAACCTATTGACGTGTTCGTTTGGAGTCTGAAGTGGATACATACTTATATATATTGTTAATAAGAAGGTATTGAATTTGATCCTAGACAATTGAAAGTTGTATTAAACATGGAGAAACTAACTACTGGTGAGGATAATTTGTGATTAAAGGGTATTTTAGGGCGTTTGTGAGTTGAATCTTATTTTCAGGATAGTGAGTAGTGAGATAAAGGCGGCGTGTGCTTGTATTTAATGTTATTTATACTATATCTTTAGCCCATGGGCCTTATGGATCAAATCCTGGATCCGGTTCAGTGTTAGCACACAACTAGGTCATGTATTGTCTGGTCATATCATTTTTAGTTTGCGTGGTCTAAGATATACCCGAACTACCCCTCAGGTTTTTCCAGGAATGTCCTTCCAAAACGTTATGATCCTATCAGTAGTCCCTTTAGGTCTATTAGTTTTTTTGGAAGAGATAACTTATTCATTGACAAAACTGAAAGTTGACACTTGTCACGTTTCGATTGAACCTCTCAGTCGTTTTTTTTTGGAGTTTTAGCTATTTTCAAATTGTGATTAGGGTATACTTAATAGCCCCTAATCATTACTCAAACCATTTCATCCTCCCCAAAAGAAACATTAAAGTGGGTTTAACTCTACTTAAACTTGTTTTACTGTTTAGTTTTTCATAACAATAAATCTTGTTTAGAGAGAGAAAGCTTGAGATTTTGATTTCCCTTTGTCTTTAAGAGGTTATATGTTCACTGCTAGAACAGTTTTGATTAAAGGAGGTTGGTTGAACCAATCAGACCTACAGAGAGCAAGAAATGAGGAAAAAAATGAGGAAAAGATCGCAGCAGGACTCCCCGTTTCTCCTAGTGGAGTAGTTAGCCCAGTGGTTCCAGAACTTGATAAGAGCACATCATCATATCAAACATCGGTAACGCGAAAACCCTCTTTCATTCCTACATTGTCTATTCTAGAATCAGAACCTTCACTTCAAGTGTTTTTAGATTCTTCTCCTAAGAGAAAAACCGTTTCTAGTGATATGAAGCTATCATCTTTCATAGCAATGAGATCAGATACAGAAGAGTTCACACCTCGAAGAGTTACTCAACTCTCCAAATCTAAAAGCAACCCTTCTTCATCCAAAAATGTCAGTTCGAACGCCTTAAAACATATTGCCTAATCCGCTATTAATCTAGACAATACGTACACCCTTGATGACACCTTAGACCATGCAATTTGGGGCTTTATTAGGCCAATAGTGGACTTGGAAAGGCTGGTTAGGGATCAAGCTACAAACATTGACACTATTACCACAACAAACCAGAATTCGACTACCGATCTCACCACTGCTTTGAACAGGATTGACGCTTTAAATAAAGAGAAAGATGATTTGGCAACTAAACTTCATTAGTCCAAGAGTGTCCAAACCAAATACTCCACCTCAGAAACCAATTCTTCCAACAAAATGAAAGCCTTGAAAGAGGAACACACTACCAACACCAATACAATTGTCACTTTAACCGAATATAAAAAAGCTAGAAACAACTCTCTTCGGGAAAGAGGAAGAAAACAAATCTCTAAAGGATAACTGGCTCAAGAGATAACTTCGGGCATAGAGAAGTATGTTGCCAGGGTGGTGGATTCTCTATAAAAAGAGATGAGGCGGTCAAATCGGACATGGTTTTTCTATTACATGAAACATTTTCAAAGAGGACCCTTGGTCCTTTGTGGAAATATGTGCCATACGAGAAGATTCCTTTCCATACCATGGTGGATGGTGATAAGCATGGTTATTCAAGTGGTGATGATTCTGATGAAGGAACTGGTGAAAGTTCACGCGTTGTACTCAAGAGTCCCAAGAAAAATAAAGGTGATGAAAAAATCGAAGGGAACAAGCCCTAAGGTTATAATGTTATTTTGTGTTTAGAACTAAATTTCTTGGATGGTGAAGGATTTTTGTTATGTTTTTGAATCCTTGTTTTATGAACCAAAGTCCTTGGATGGCCAATGAATTTTTTGGATCGTGGGTCGGACTCGTTCCGATCAAGTTAAAATATCACATATTTCTTTTGTACAAACTTATTTATCTTCTTATAGCTAATGTTTATGTGGTTTTTAATATTTCTGACTTGTTTGATAAATGTTTAATAAGTGTTGAATACCTCTGATCTTGAATGTTTAATAAATCTGAGTAAGTGTTTAGTAAATCCGGTCAGCTCAAAGATATTTTATTTGAAAGTTAGGGTGTTTAATAAGAATTTGATTCATCTGATCTCCTCATACTATGTGTGTTTAATAAGTATTCAATTTATCCGATTTCTTCATACTACTCACAAGAATTTTGAAGAAGGCATAATATATTATTGAAACCTGGACACCTCATTAAAACCTCCCCGCGCCACCAGGGTAGGAAAGAGTATGCCCCTCTAATATCTAAACTGAGATATGAGAAGGTACATATATACAAGAGATTTTTATTTTAAATATAACGTGAGATGTTCAATGTTCCATGGGTGCTTCAAAATATGCTCTATTTGTCTTGATGTCTATATGTCCCTGGCTTGATTTTTTAACATACCACATACGGACCCTCCTAGAGCCAACTTTCCAAACTGCTTGCTTTAGTATGAAAAAAGACTATTCTCAAGACTTTGTCTCCTAACTGAAAATCTCTTCTTTTAACCTTGGATGTAAATCTGCTTCTCATTAAACACTGATATTGTGTTGTTCATAAATATGCTTTGACCCTTTTTTTTCTCAATCAAATCCAACTGATTCCTAACTTCCATTTTATTTTCCTGTTCGGAATAGTTTTGGATCCTGAAAGATGGTAAAGTAGCTTCTATGGGTGTGATTGCATCCATCCCATAAACGAGGGCAAAAGAGGATTCTTGTGTAGGAGTCCGAGGAGTAGTTCGTTAAGCCCACAATACCTCTTGCAAATAATTTGGCTATTTTTTGCAGCACCCTCCGGATTCTTCTTTAATCCTGACAAGATCGTTCGATTAGAAAATTCAACGTGCCCATTAGCCTGAGGGTGGAAAGGAGAAGAAAAACAATATTGAGTTCCTCTGGAAGTGCAAAACATCTCCATGTATTTATTATCAAATTCTGGCTAATTATCTGCAATTATTTTCCGGAGAACTCCAAATCTGTAACATATGTTGGATATAATAAATTTTATAACCGCCTTAGAAGTAGTTCCAACTAAGGGTGCTTCTTCTATCCACTTAGCTAAATAGTCAATTGTCACTATTATTGTTCGATATCCTCCATATTTCATGGGAAGAAGTCCAACAAAATCCAAATCCCATCTATCAAAAGGTATGGGTTCAGATATGGAATCCATAGGAACTACTGGAACATGTATTTCATTTACACATCTCTGGCAAGGATCACACCTCCTGACCATATCCTTGGCATCTGCCATTATCGTCGGCCAGTAATACCTTGCTAACAAGACTCTTCTGGTTAAGGCCTTATAGCCACAATGTGTAGAGAAGGCTATCGTGTAGTTTAAATAGAACATTTTAGGATTCTTCAAATCCTAATCGATGCAAGAGGGGTCTGCTAAAATATTTCTTATAAAGAACTTATCTTAATACCAGGATACCACGAGCATTATATTTAATTTTCTTAGCGAAGGCTTTATCCGGAGGTAAAATTCTATCAGAAATAAATTGAAAAATATCAGACCTCCAGTCTTTGGGTTGAATGACAAATATACTCATACTTTCTTCATCCCCTTTACCCTTTTCTTGACTTCAATTTATTGATGGACAGTCTAGCATGAGAATCCATGAGTAGGATTCAGAATAGGCTATGGTCGCTAAAGAGTCAGCCACAGTATTCTCCGATCTAAGGATATGTTCGTATTGGATATCTTTAAAGCTTGTAAAATTTTCCCTAATATCAGCAAATATTTATCAATTGTTTCGTCTTTGCTTCAGACTTCCCCTGAGCATGCTGAATAATTAGTTGTGAGTCACTTATCAATCAGACTCTCTTTGCCCGACATATAAGGGCTAGTCTTAGACCGGCTATGATTGCTTCATATTCAAATTTATTGTTAGAGGCTCTGAAACCAAAACATATAGCTCGATACATAGTATCACTATTAGGATAAGTTAAACAAATTTCGGCCCCACATCTGATGGTACTAGTCCCGCTATCAGTTCGGACTATCCATTCTTTCTTAGACTGGTTTTCTTGCCTTTTCCTAGGGGGTCTATCAATATGAAAATCTACTAAAAAATCAGCCACTGATTGAGCTTTGACTGCGATTCGGGGTGCAAAATCAATATCTTAGCCACCCATATCATTTGACCACTTGGTCATGCTGCTTGATATATCATCCTTTTGGAGAACATTATTCAAAGGAAAATATGTTCGGACAACAATCGAATGTGCTTGGAAGTATATTCTTATTTTTGTGGTTGCTATTACCAATGCTAAGGCTAACTTCTCTAACTTCAAATATCTCTTTTTCAGCATCCAACATAATTTTTCTAACACAACAGTTACCGCATACTCTAACACGGTTAAGTATATATAGAGTTTTCCCCCTGAATAGGTTTGAACAACGTCTTAGGAGAAGATAAATGCTTCTTAATTTCAAGGAAAGCGTGGTCACATTGTGGAGACCAATTAAAGTCTTTGGCATTTTTTAACACTTGGAAAAATTAAGCCCACATGTTAGATGATCTTGAAATAAACCTGTTTAACGCAGGAAAACGTCCGGTTAGTCTTTGAACCTCTTTAGTTCTTCGAGGATGATCCATAGTTAATAGAGAATTTAGTTGATCTGGATCAGGCTGAATCTCTTTTTCACTTATGACATAACAAACTTTCTAGATCGGACCCCAAAAATAAATTTCTCAGGGTTTAATTTTAAATTGATGGCCTCTAGATTAGAAAATGTTTCTTGAAGATCAGATATGTGCATATCTTCCTTAAATCTATTTACCATCATATCGTTGATATATACTTCCATATTTCTACCAATTTGACTAGCAAATGCTTTATTTACTAAACTTTGATAAATGGCTCATGTATTTTTTAATCCGAATGGAATCACTTTGTAACAATGAAGTCTTCTATCCGTAATAAACGTTGTGTGGTCTTGATCATTCGAATCTACTTGTATCTGATTGTACCCTTAAAATGAATCCATGAAGGACAATATCTTGTTTCCGTAGGTGGATTCCACTAACTGATCTATCCGAGAAACAGGATAAGGATCTTTGGGGCATGCTTTATTAAGATCAGTGAAGTCAATACACATACGCCACTTGCCATTCTTTTTCTTGACCGAAACAGGGTTGGCAATCTATAATGGGTACTGAGATTCTTTGATGTGGCCCATTTTCGTCAACTGATCAACTTCTTGCACTCAGACATCTGTTTCTTCTTTGGGAACTGGCCTTTTTATTTGTACAACCGGTCTAGCACCAGTTTTTACTGACAACTTATGAAAAATTACTTCCGGAGGCACTCCTGTTACATCGTTGTTGAACGATGCAAATACATGTAAATTGTCCAGTAAGAAAGACAATAGACTTTGTTTGAAACTTGGTGGAAACTTAGTCAGTCTTTCCCTTGGCCATTAAATGGATTTCAACTTCTTATATAAGTATTATAACACTAGGAGCCTCCCTTGGATCATCAGTTTTATTCTCATCGGTGGAAGGCTCCAATAGATGCTATTCTTTATTAACTTTGACCGCCTCCAAATACTTTGAGGCAAGAGTTATTACATAGCATTCTCTAGATACCTTCTGACTGCCTCGGACAACACCCACTTGTGCCCACAACATATTTTAAGAACTGATGGAAAATAGAGACTCCAGCATGCATCCTGGAGAGCCAAGATCTCCCAAGTATAGCATTATAAGATGTTGGGCAGTCAACCACAACAAACAATACCTTAACTATTTTCTTCAAAAGCCCTTTGCCCAAAAATACCTCCTCCTCAAATTCTCCAATTACATCTGACAAACTCCTAGTGATTCCTACAATACTTCTGTTCGAATGTTGAATAACTGAGGAATTTTTTATACGTTTATAGGTATTCAAAAATAATAAGTTTTCCGAACTGTGTGTATCAACTAAGATTCGACGTATATCATTTCCTTCTATTGATGCCCATATCACGACGGCATCTTCATGAGGTCCAGCAATATCACTTAGATCATCCACATCAAAAATTATGAAAGAAGTTGGAGTTTGGTATAAATGTGTGGACATCTTCCCATCTAATTGAGTACTCAAGCTGTTGACATGCCTTTTTTGAACAACTTGTAGGTGCAGTTATAGTATCTTCTCAAGATATGATTAAGGTCTCAACATATTTAACCAAATCAGAAATAGTTGAAGTCTTATCCACTATTACCCCTACATGATTCCGACTTGGATCCGGATCAAGGTACTCATAATTTACATCAAATCATCATCATGGCAGACTCGGACGGCTCATACCTTTTCTTGGATCTAGCACGTCTTTTGGAATGCCGATGGCATTTCCTGCATCGGCTCTCTTTAGGTATAACAGCATATTGGATGTGATCGGCCTCGACCTTTTCTTTTCGGACCTCAGATCTGACCCTTTTTGTGCTCGCCGTCATAACATCCCTTTTAGCATTTAACCTTTCGATGTCCTCTAACAACTCTTTTCCTCTGGCGACCGAAACTGACTCCTCTAAAAGTTCTTCCGCATGCCGATTCGGGGCATTGACTTCGTTTGTGACCTGCTCTTCTATCAAATGGTCCCTAGATTCGATACCAACTAAATATCTGGTCGGATTAGTCTCGATCTCTCCACGAGTTTCTGTATCCATAATTTTTTTTCTTTTAGTTTTCAAGGTTTTAGAAAATTAATTCTGGGTACCAAACAGTTCCCACAAACGACACCACTGATAAGCTCAGAGAATATTTAGTGAGACTCAGGAGCGAAGATGTTCGTGTGAATGGGTCAGACTAGAGAATAATCGTACGATGTGACAGTGAATAGTAAATTACTAGAAATGGAATGGACAAAAGGAATAAATGTTGCAATTACTGATCAATCATTGACCCCTTTTCCCAAAAGGGAATGTCCTTTATATAATAAATGAGGTAGAGGGTAAAATTACATGTTTACCACCATAAGAGTGGATTTCTTATCCCATTATTTGACTATTTACAAACAAGTTATTGGGGACTATCATTTAAGTCCCTCATTTCTTATGTGTGCTTTACCTTAGTCCTTAGTCACTAAATACATGGACTTTGAACTTATTTGTGGGCTAAATTACATGTTAAACACCTATTTTTTCCTTCCCTTATCATACATCATTTTTAGTTTTATCATATATCATAGCCACATTTTCTCCTAACTCAGCAAACCATGCAGGTTCAACCCAAGGTCCCCTTTAACTTATAACTTGTTGGTTCTGGTTCTTGTTGGATTGATTTTGCATGTAATCAGACTGGGTAGTTGTTTGTGGTGTTGATGCTGTAGTTGTGGATCCGACCTGGCGAGGTAATATGGATTTCTTAGTTTCTACAACATTAATCTATTTCCCTACTTGATTTAACAACCCTCCAAAGGTCATAGCTTTCTTCGGGGTCACTGAATCTGCCAAGTTACCAAGACTCAAGCCTTACCTTAGAGAGGCAATTGCAACTTTTCAAAGCGGTCAGCCAGCCCATTTTTTGTATTTACAAACCTGCTAATGTATTCTTTTAATTATTCGTTTGGTTCTTGGGAACAATGAATAATTGTATTGCCATTACCCTTGAGCTCCTTGCTGCCAACAAATTGGCTCTGGAAAGCAACCCAAAAATATCAAAAAAATTTATAAATCCCTCAGGGAGACTATTATACCATTTGAGGGAACTTCCCTTAAAGGTTTGAGAGAAAGACCTACATAGCATCTTCTCATCACCATCAAAGTTCATCATGAAGTTTTTAAATTGCTCAAGATGGTTGTCCGGATCTTTACTTCCATTATACTTTTCCATCTTGGAACTATCAAATCTTTTAGGAATATATCCGGAAATTATTTTTGAGGACAAAGATGACTGCCTCAAATTTTGGCTACGACTAAACACAGTATCCTCATTCGGAGTAGTAAAAATATCAGGTTCGCTTTGGTAAGCAAATGGATCAATCAACAAACGGTCAATATGTTGATCAGTGGAACCCTTTATTTTTCCTTAATACATTTTGAGCCTGACATGCCATGTCTATCCTTTTTTTGAATGCTTTTTGGTCAGCCTTATTTTATTCTTTAATCGACCTGCATCACTACTAGATACGACTGACTCTTAAAGCTATGAATCATTAGATGAACTCCTAGAAGATTCCAACGTGGAACTCTCAATTTGTTTGGATCGATGCGTTTTCGTGGAGATGAGATGATTCTTTAGGGACTGCTCATTTTCACCACGATTATCACTAGGGTGGAGCACTAACACACCAGATTTTTATTTAATTCCTTTTTTTCTTGTTTCTAGGTAATTAAAACCTCAATTTCAGCCCTCAATTGATCATGCTCCTCTTGCATATATTGTTTTTCATTGCCATTATAATTGACACGAGACAGAGTAATGTGCTCATTTTTTTTTCGCTCCTTCCACCTCAGAAGGTGGAATATTTTGTGCATTCAGAGGTGGAATATTTTGTGCATTCGGATCCATCCCACTGTGGTCGCCAATTTGGTGAGGATAATTTGTGATTAAAGGGTATTTTGGGAAGTTTGTGAGTTGAATCTTACTTTTAGAGCAGTGAATAGTAAGATAAATGAGGTGTGTGCTTGTATTTAATATTTTCTAGAAAAATTCTAACTTATTAAATGAATTTTGTTGCGGTATTAATACTATTTCTTTGAACCACGGGCCTTATGGATAAGATCTTGGATCCGGTTCAGTGTTAGCACAGACTTGAGTCACGTATTGTCTGGTCGAATAATTTTAAGTTTGCATGGTCTAAGATATATCCGAATTACCTCTCCAATTTTCACAGGAATGTCATTTCAAAATGTTCTGATCCTATCAAATACGATAAAAAAAAGTTGAAAGATTAACAAATCTCTGAATAACATTGTCAAGATTTATCTCTAAAGACTCTCACACAAGTCACAATTTCTTTATGGTATTTAAAAAATCGAAAAGATGCTGGTGGAATGATGATTATGATAAAGCTTTCCCTGCATCAATTGAGTATTTGAATTTAACAAAGATTCTATCAACTTCAATACTAGGTGAGGTCTTATACTTACACTTATCTTTGTCTCGTTTCGTTGTAATTGTAGTACTAGTTAGAGAAGAGGGAAAATTGAAAAAACCAATATAGTATGTAAGAAAAATCCTAATGACGCTGAAATAAAAAATCTGAATTTGGAAAAGTTAACTTTAGCTTTAGTAGTTGTTGTTAAGAAAATGAGAAAATACTTTCAAAGCCATCTTGTCATTTTAAGAACTTATTTTCCTTTAATAGGTGTGCTGCACAAATCAGATATTTGGGAAGGTTTACACGATGGTCAGCAAAATTAGGATATTATAAATCATATATGAACCATGCACTGGAATTGAAGCTCAAGTGGTTGATGATTTTATCAACGGTATCACTAGAGAAAGAGTTGATATCGATAAAAGCATACACTCAGAAGAATAAAAAAAGTTTTGAATGGATAGTTAAAGTTGATGAAATGCCAGGTACCAATGGTGGAGATGTTGGGATCGTATTAAAATAATTTTTCAATGAATAAGTCAAGTAGTCGGTGGAATTCGGTTTTGAAGTGACAAATAATATTGTAGAATATGAGGTTGTCTTGATTGGTTTAAAATTAACTTATATTTCTAAAGCAAAGATAGTACAAGTAAGATCTGATTATGTATTCGTAATAAGTCAAGCAAACAGATTATATGAAGATAAGCAAGCGAGTCTGCAAGAATATCTAGAAACATTAATATAATGGAAAAAGTTTTTAAAAATATAATATGACCAGATACTACGTGTGAATAATTCAATATGTAACTTTATATCAAAAGTAGATTGTATAAGGATACAATCTGTTAATAATCGAAGAGAGTATATCTAAAGTAAGCAAAGAATGGGAAATTGAGGGGTTATCAATATAAAAAGTGAAAGATTGGAGGCAGAAATATTTGTCATATTTAAGGGAAAATATTCTTCATGAGGACTGGTAGCGCCAAGCTACAAGATGGAACATGTGGCTGAAAAAGTCAGAGAAAGAAGACGAACAATAGAAGATGGATAACTCTAACCTAGGTCATAGTAAAAAAGACTTTAAAGAAAATCAAATTCTATTAAAAAAAGTGTGAGGCGAAACTAGGGTTTGAGAGCCTTTTATAGAAGTGCTCGAAACCATAGCCCAAAATTACAAATTTTTTCCTTATGCAATAAAATAAAGCCCAGCCCAATTTCAAAATGATTGGAGCTGTTTAAGTATTTTAATAAAATCCAACAAAAATAGGAAAATGCAGAAAATTTACTAAAACAACAAAACAAGGGTTTAAACTATTAAATTTAGGGTCTGGACTTAGTCACAGTGTGATTCTTTCCAAAATCGTTGGGCTTCTCGACCCATTCGATTTGAGTGGTCGAATCGCCTAATTCTGATATCTGGGCCCCAAATAAAGCCTGTTTCTGTTTGTCCAAAAAGGCCATATAGTCATGGGCTTGTGCAACTACATCATCCTCCTCTTCTTCGGAAGAATTCACCCACGAATTCTCAGCTTCATCATCCTCAGCAGCAGCGGTAAATGGTACCAGGTGCTTCACGTTGAAAACGTTATGGGTCTTCATGTGGCTGGGTAGCTTCAACCTGTATGTATTAGGATTAATCTTTTCAATAATTTCAAACGGACCCACCTTCCTTGCAATCAATTCCTTGCAGCCAGTTTCTGGTATATACAATAGTCAATGTCAAAGTCTCCCAAACTCCACCAGGCGACACTTCTTATCTGCAGCAAGCTTGTACTTCTGTGTTGTTTCCTCCAGGTGTTTGCGGGTGTTCTCATGGATCTCCCATAGATCAGCAATGGCATTCTCGACCTTAGCTGGAACTTTATCAAGCGTTGGGAAAGCTAAGTCCATAGGACCCTGTGGGTTATAACCATAGACTACCATGAAGGGATTATACCCAGTACTGCACTTGTGGTTCCTGTTGTAGGAGAACTCAACATGATAAAGGCGGGAATCCAATACTTTCAAGTTCCCAGAGACCTCTGTGCGTAACATGTTGCCTAACATTTGATTAGTTACCTAGGTTTGGCCGTCTGTCTGCGGGTGATATGTGCTGCTAAAACTCAGCTTCGTGTTTGTGAGGCGCCATAAACTCCTCAAAAAATGCCCCACAAACCGCGCATCACGATCGGAAACGATATTCAAGGGTAGACCATGTAAGTGGTAGACCTCACGAAAGTATAAACTAGCAACATTCACAACATTTGTGGTTTTCTTGCAGGCAATGAAGTGGGCCATCTTAGAAAACCTATCAACCACTACAAAAATAGAATCGTTACCTCTATGTGTTCTTGGCAGCCAAGATATGTAATCTATGCTGACGCTTTGCCACGGTCTTTCCGTATTAGGAGTGGTAGGTACAAACCTGCATTGGAGGATGTACCTTTTGCCACCTGGCAAACCGACAACCAGCTACAAAACGGATAACATCTCGCATCAAATGCGGCCAGAAGAACTGACTGGATACAGAGTGAAGGGTTTGATCTCTTCATCTATACCCCTCGTTCTGTCTCTCCTGTACAATCAGTAACCTCAAACTTCCCTCAAGAACACAAAGTAAATTACATTTGAAGAGGTATCCGTTGCTCACTACAAAATCTTTTCTCAAACCTGTACTGACGTCCTCTAGAATAGGACCAAAATATGGATCGATAGCCAGTAGATCCTTCATAATCTCGAATCCCACAACTTCTCCTTCCATACGAATCATTATGCAGCGTCGGCTCAGTGCGTCAGCTACGCGGTTAACTGTCCCCGAATTATGCTTAATGAAAAAGGTAAATTGTTGAGTAAATGCTGCCCAACGTGCATGGTGGGAAGAAAGTTTCTTCTGACTCTGCAGATGCTTTAAGGCATCATGATTGGTGTACATGAAAAAGTCATTGTAGGCCAAGTAGGAACTCCAGTGCTTCAAAGCTCGTACAACTGCATAAAACTTCTTGTCATAGGTGTTGTAGTTAAGTTTACCTCCACTTAACGTTTCGCTGAAGTATGCTACAGGGTGGCCTCGTTGGTTGAGTACAGCGCCAATTCCCAATCCGGATGCATCACAATGCAGTTCAAATCTTGTAGAAAAGTCAGGTAAAACCAGAATCGGTGCAGTGATCAGTTTTACCTTGATTTCCTCAAACGCCTTAACTGCTTTAGGGGTCCAGCAGAATGTCTTGCCCTTCATACACTCTGTAATATGAGCCATAACAGTGCTGAAGTTATGTATGAACCGTCTGTAAAAGGAGACCAATTCGTGAAAAGAGTAGACTTCAGTGATGGAAGTAGGAATAGGCCAGTCTCGCACGACTGCCACTTTCGACTGATCCACTGAAAGCCCATCTTTTGACACGACATACCCCAGTTAGACGACCGAATCTGTCATAAAACAACACTTATCAAGTCCTCCAAAAAACTCCTCTCGCCTCAAAACAACCAACACCTCGCGTAAGTGCTGGAGATGCAGCTCTTCCGTGGTACTATAGATAAGAATGTCATCAAAGTACACAACAAGAAATTTTCCGATGAACGGGCGAAATACCTGGTTCATAACCCGCATGAACGTGCTAGGAGCGTTAGAAAGACCGAATGACATTACCATCCATTCAAACAGACCTTCTTGGGTCTTGAAGGTTGTTTTCCACTCATCCCCATACGAATAGAATCCGGTGATATCCGCTCTTCAAATCCAGCTTCATAAACACAGTAGCATCATTCAATTGATCCAGTAAATCATCAAGGCGAGGAATAAGAATCCGATACCGGACTGTAATTTTGTTAATAGCCCGACTGTCCACACACATTCTCATTGAGCCATCCTTCTTTGGTGTTAACAGTGCAGGAACCGCATAAGGACTAAGAATCTCCCGGATGTTGCCTTTCGTCAACAGTTCTTCCACCTGTCTGCGGAGCTTTTCATGCTCTTTTAGGCTCATCCGATAATGCGGTAGTTTTAGTAGGCTAGCACCCGGTACAAGGTCAATATGGTGCTGGATATCTCTCAATGGAGGAAAACCTGTAGGTAATATATCGGGAAAGACAACAGAAAATTCTGCCAATAGTGGCCGAACTCGCTCAGGTATACCAACAAATGGATTAGTACTAAATTCTTTAACCACTAAAAGATAGACAGTCCATGTTTCATGAGCATGTTCTATAAACGCCTTTCGAGCTAGAAAGTTCTTACCCGACTCCTTTGATAATGCAAGGGCAGGTTTTGGGGAAACCTCTCTAGTTGGTGTTAATTTGAACCTGACATTATTCCATATAAAACTGCAGCGGTTCCTCCTACCATCATATATGACACTTCTATCCTATTTCCAGGGTCGGACTAGCAACAAGTGATACGCGTCTATCCCAATGACATCGCACCATGCTTTATCCCTATAGTTACCAACAGAGAAAGATACTAGACATATTCTAGAGATATTTACCTCACTACCTTTATTTAACCAGGCAAGCTTGTAGGGGTTTGGGTGGTCTTCTGTTTTCAGGGCCAGTTTATGGACAACTTATTCAGAGATAACATTTTCGCAGCTCCCTGAATCAATAACGAATTTGCATACCTTTCCTCCAATAGTACAAGTCGATTGGAAAATATTGTTCTGTAGCCAATCATCCCCATCACTTTTGGCTTTCGGCGTCAGACATATATGCCTTAAAACCAATGCCTGACCAATATCTCCTCTTGTAACCTGGTCCACTGGAACCTTATCAACAACATACTCTAGTTCTTCATCAAACCGCGGGTCACCCTCCAGGTAAAAATCAGCAGTGTCAGCAAACAGACCCCTTGATTGTTGTGGTTATTGTCGTAATTTTAGACACTATAAAGCAACGTGCCCTAGTTCATGACAATGGTAGCACCAGACCTGTGAGGAAGTAACTGTGCGACTAGGGACCTGCAAATTAGTACATGTGCACATAGGAGAAGCAGTTGGTACTCGTGGGTTAGGGCTTGGAACCGTCCTTTTTTGGAATGCCAATGGATTTGTTCTGGTAGTGTCTTTTCCATAAGGCCTTCGTGAAAGGGCTTTCTCTAGATGCAGTGCACGCTGATGTGCATCAGACACATTCATAGGGTCGAACATGTTCAGCTGGTCCTAAAACTGATGTCGCATCCCCCCTATATAGCGAGATACTAGCTGATCTGCTGTATCAGCAATATCGACACAGTTTTGTAGGGTGAAAAAATCGTTACTGTACTCGTCAACAGTCCTTGACCCTTGTTTAAGGTTTGGAACTGTTGATACATTATGCGGGCATAGTTGTAAGGCAAAAATGCAGCCCTCAAATGCTTCACAAACTTAGCCCAAGTTGTTATTTTTGGCTTACCGTGCCTTGATCTGGTCTGCTTGAGCTGTTGCCACCAGGATGCAGCTCGGCCTCGAAACTTAGTTGCAGCCAGCTGTACCCGCTTTGCATCCGGAACCTCCTTGAAATCAAGGACTTCTTCAACTGAGGCGATCCAATCTAAAAACTCCTCCTGTGCAAGACCCCCTTGGAACTCTGGGATCTCCAATCTGAATCCAGATTCCCACCGGTTGTTGGCGTTCATATCAGAATCTCTCGGCAGCGGCTCCTCAAAGACTTGGTCACAACAGTCTTGTGGTGAGTATTGACTCCTAATTTGTTCTCGCAGAGGAGCAAACGGATTCCGCCCGCGACCGACCTCTCTCTCAGATCCCGACGGCTTGTTGCTCGAACCTGGAGCTCGAAATCCGTTGGTTTGGTTGTTCAACAGCCTGTTTAGTGCTTCTTGTACGTCTCTCAACTGATTTCCCAACGAGTGCATCTGTTCACCAACCTGGGATTGGAATTTACCGAATTCATCACGGTCGACCGATTCGGTGATCAGAAGAGTGGACTTCCCCCGAAAATATCGCTTTGGCGGCATACTGTCGTTACCCACGCCGTAGGAACTCTGAATCTGATACCAATATGGTAGCGCCAAGCTACAAGATGGGACATGTGGCTGAAAAATTCAGAGAAAGAAGACGAACAATAGAAGATGGATAACTCTAACCTAGGTCAGAGTAAAAGAGACTTTATAGAAAATCAAATTCTATTCAAAACAATCTGAGGCAAAACTAGGGTTTGAGAGCCTTTTATAGAAGTGCTCGAAACCATAGCCCAAAATTACAAATTTTTTCCTTATGCAATAAAATAAAGCCTAACCCAATTTCAAAACTATTAGAGCAGGTTAAGTATTTTAATAAAATCCAACAAAAATAGGAAAATGCAGAAAATTTACTAAAACAGCAAAATGAGGGTTTAAACGATTAAATTTAGGGTCTGGACTTCATCAGGTTGTGATGCTTTTGAAAATCGTTGGACTTCTCGACGCGTTCGATTTGAGTGGTCGCATTGCCTAATTCTTATATCTGGGCCCCAAATAAAGTCTGTTTCCGTTTGTCCAAAAGGGCCATATAGTCATGGGCTTGTGCAACTACATCAAGGACAAGTCTGAGGCCCGTGCATTGAAAATATAACCTGCTACGTATATGATCATTGATCATGTTCTTTATAAGAAAAATGATACACGACCAATGCTAAGATGCTTGAATAAAGATGAGGTTGTTTTAATCATTAGATATTTGCATGAGAGTATCCGTGGACGTATTATGGATACAAAATTTTGATCAGGCACTTTCTTCTTTTAGGTTTTAATTGAAAAAGCTATCAACAGATATCGATGACAGGGTACACAGTTGTAATGCTTGTCAAACGTATGCTAATATGAGCCACCTACCAAGAAATCCAATGAGTATAGTCCATGTACCTTATCCATATGATAAGTGATTAATATGCCTTTACTGATAACAACACAAAGAAGACAATATTTGGTGGTAGTCATTGATTATTTCACAAAATGGGTCAAAGCAAAAGATTTATACAAGATGAGAGCTCAAGATATTTGTGATGTCTTACGATATAAGGTTGTGTCTAGATATGGGATTCTAAAAAATTCCTAACTGATGAGGTCGGATTTCTATGACATTGACTATTGTATATAGCTCAAGGGCAGTTCAAACATATCCAGTACCATGCTCCACCGATCAGGTTAACTAAGTGAAACGTGACTCAACTGGTTGCTAGTTTTTTCCTATTTTGGGCTTATGAGTTTTTTAAACTTGACCAAAGTCCATGATCCCACTCGGAAGTCCCACAAGTCATTAAACACGTATAAATATCCCAACTAATTTTATTTATGAGGGTGATAAAAATTTAATGCAAGTAAACACCTCTTTTATCTCTTTAAATTTTATACTAAACACTAAATTGCTAAAAATATTTCCTAAAATACTCTTCGATAAAAAATAATCTACACCAAATTGACGACCATAGTGGGAGGTGACGGTGCCTGAATTGAAAATATAAATAAAAAACCATCGGATTGACCCGAATGTACAGAATACTCGACGTCCAGATGTGGAAGGAACAAAAAAAATAATGAGTACACTATTAAGGATCGAGATCAATTAAGGGCTGAAATTGAGGCGTTGAAGGCATTAAAACAAGCAGAAAAAGGAGTTAAAGAAAAATTTGGTGCATTAGTGCTTCACCAACTGATAATCTTGGTGAAAATGAGAAGTCCCTAAAGGCTCATCTTAACTCCAAGAATATGCATCGATCCAAACAGATGAAGAGTTCCACTTCAGAGTCTTCTAGCAGTTCCTTTAATGATGCAGAGCTTGAAGAGTCAGTCTCATGTAGCAGTGATGAAGGACAGTTAAGAAATACAAAAGGCGTACTAAAAAACATTCAAGAAATATGGATAGACATGACATGCTCAAAAAGTATCAACGGAAAATGAAGGGTTCAGTTGATCATCATATTGATCGTTTGCTGATTGATCCCTTTGCTTTCCAATCCGATCTATATATTTTTGATACTCCGAATGACGATACCATGTTTAGTTGTAGCCAAAATTGAAGACAATCACCTTTATCCTAAAAAATACTCTCTGGACACCTTTTTAAAAGATTTGACAGTTCCAAGATGGAAATGTACGATGGGAGTAAAGATCCGAATAACCATCTTGAGAAATTTTAACTTTATGATGAACTTTGACGATAACGACAGGATGCTGTGTAGGGCATTCTATCAAACCTTCAAGTAAAGTGCCCTCAAATGTTATAATAGTCTCTTTCACTAATCTATAAATATTTTGACATATTTTGGGTTGCTTTCCGGCTGTAATTCGTTGGAAACAAGGAGCTAAAAGGTAATGGTGATACGATCATCCATTGCGCCCAGGAACCGAACGAGTCCTTAAAGGAATGAATCACCAGGTTTGTAAATACAAAGAATGGGTTGACAGATTGCTTTGAACAAGTTGCAATTTCCTCTCTCAGGTAGGGCTTGAATCCAGGAAACTTGGTTGATTCTGTGACCCAGAAGAAAGCTATGACCTTTGGAGGATTATTAAATCAACTTGGGAAACAAATTAATACTGAAGAGACTAAGAAATCCAGAGTGCCTCGCTGGATAAGATCCACAACTACAACATCAATACCTCAAAAACCTACCAAGTCCGGTTACAGATCAAATGAAAGTGGACATGGATCTTATCGGCCTAGGTAGAATCAATCCAATCAGAACTATAACCAGAACCAACAAGATAGAAATAAAAGAGGACATTGGGTTCAACCTGAATGGTTTGATGATTTGAGAGAAAGTGTGGCTAGGATATATGATAAAAGTAAAAATGAAGTATAATTTAGAAAGCCAGCCAATTATAATCCCCTAAAGAAAACCGGAGTACCCGTTTATGTAAATACCATAATAACATTGGCATGATACCCATGATTGCATATCACTGCAGCAAGAGGTGCAAAATCTCAACGAAAGGGAAAAATTGGGGGCCTATGTTATAAAACAAGGGTGTAAAAGACGAGATAATACGCCATCCAATGTCAATACTCCCCGAACTACTCCTTCAGTATCTTCTGGAACATCTACACAAGAAGATTTTATAATTATTATTGAAAAGTTTGATGTGGATTATGAATACCTTGATTCAGATCCAAGTCAGAATCAATTAGGAGTGATAGTGGACAAGACTCCAACCGTTTCCGATCTGGTTAAACTTTTTGAGTGCTCAACCATATTTGGAGGGGATACTATGATTACACCTTCAAATTGTTCAAGAAAAAGGCATGTCAGTAGTTTGTCTAATCAGGTGGATGGGAAAATGTCCACACATCTATACCAAACTCAAGCTCATTTCATAGTCTTTGATGAGGATGACCTAAGGGATATTGCTGGGCCTCATGAAGACGCGGTAGTGATAGGAGAAAATGATGTACGTCGAATCCTGATTGATACGGGCAGTTCGACAAACATATTATTTTTGAATACCTATAAACTTAGGCTTTGAACAGTGAGTCGTCCCTCGACTATCATGTTTGGTGGCATATAATCCCTTGACTTTCAAATGTCCGTTTACAGTCCCTGTACTATCGCGTTTGGATAAATTTAGTCCAGAGGACTATCGCGTTTGGATAAAGTTAATCCAGAAGATTCTCTGATCCACTTCCATCCGTCACCATACTCCATAGTTTTTTGTGTCACCAGTAGTCCCTTATCTTTAGGTACGATTTTTCCCTTTGACCAAAATCCTTGTTGGCATAGCTGTTGGTGAGATGATAAATTTTAAATACCTCGCACCTGTTACTGCATCCTATGTGTCATTGTTTCATTTAATTTAATTAAAGAAATAACTGAAAGCCCTTATAGACATATGCTTAATTCTTCTTCCTCGAATGCTTTCTCTTCTCTCCTTCTTTATGCTTTCTTCTTATTCTTTTCTCTTTCTCTTCAATTCGTTTCCTAAATCCAGTAAAAATAATTCATCTACATCCTCCATTAATTTCTACCAGCTCTACCTTTTTCCCTTATAAAAAATGAAGATTAGGTAATTTGTACCTCGTGGATAGAATCTAACCGAGGGAGGAGATTTTATGGATGCAGAAACTAACGGGTAAGTTTAATCTAAGCTAAATCTTCTAAAACCCTAATTTATATTTAGAACCCTATTTTTTTAAAACCCTAAGTCAATTTAATTCTACAGAGTATTGAAGGAAAATATGGCTTTTGAAAGGTGAGTAACCCTTCGAGGGGTAGATTTCTCAGCATCTGAACCCATTTCTAGAAAAGAGGAACGTTTCTTAACACTAGAAACTGCTTTTTCTATAGGTAGTAGTTTTTAAGACTCTTGAACTGAATAATATCACTCTAATGGAGATATGGTTACGATAAATGATGGTTTTCGAACTCTTAATGTTTTTGATGATGATGAGCTCTTGTTTGTGTTTGGCTTTGATTGGCTGATTTCTCCACCAGGAGAGGCAGGGAGTCCACTTGCGATTATTGCCTCTATTCTTACTCTTTCCAAATCGGATAAGTTTAGCCAACTTCCTTTCACCTATGCATTTCTTGTTGTGGACATATAATCTAGCCAGACACAGTTTAAAAGATTATTAACCTTTCTCTCTCTAGAAATTTTTGTATTATCAGAGAGATAAAACAATGAAACTTGTTTACATAGAGATGAAGATGTAGGAGTTTCACCTAGGGGAGATGAATCAATCAAAATAATAATTAAGGGCTAGGAAGTACGGGGATTACACCAAGTTACTTTTTAGCCAGTAGGTACAGGAACCTAGGAGAAAACGATTGAGAGGTCGAACCAAAGCGCGACACATGTCCAACTTAAAAAAATTGACTTTTGAAAATTCTTAACTATAAATCAATCTTTTCAGATCGATCAAGATTTGGTTTAGATGCAACTTCAGATCAGACTTCCCCTTGGATACATACTAAGTTTTAAGTCTCGAATTAGCTTTTCCAAAGTATATTTACAAGACCTAAGGGGCTACTGATGAGGTCGGATTTCTTTGACATTGGCTATTTAATATATCTGAAGGGCAGTTCTGACATATCCAGTACCATGCCCCCACCGAACATGTTGACTAAGGGGAACGTGACTCAACTGGTTGCTAGTCTTTTCCTATTTTGGGTTTATGGGTTTTTAAACTTGATCCAAGTCCATGATCTGACCAGGAAGGCCCACACGTAATTAAACAAATATAAATATCCCAACTACTTTCCTTTATAAGGGTGATAAAAATTTACTGCAAGCACACACCTCTTTTATCTCTCTACATTTTAAACCAAACACTAAATTCCTAAAAAGTTTTCCCAAAATACCCTTCGATCAGAAATAATCCACACCAATAACGGATAATGGGCCTCAATTGCAGAATGAAAAGATGATGACTTATATAGATGGTATGAGATATAATAACAACGATCGAACCTATATTTATTCCCAAGAAAATGAGTAGGTGGAAGTTGATAAGGAAATTGAACTCCAAGTACCTAAATGAAAATAATAAAACTTTCTATGACAGATTGTAAAGTTAGAGGAAGAGATTAGAACTATGTATTTTAGTCAGAGACTAATATGTAATTATCCATTTTATGTAAATTTTATAAGTTAGGAGCTAAGTCATTGCACCTCTATATAAAAGCCAAGGCTGATCTAATAATGGGGTTGGCTTTTTGAGTTAGATTATTCGACGATCTGATTTTTTCTCTCTAAAACCTATTTTCTCTCTATAATCTGACTTCTCTCAATTTACTAAGGCAATCCAAGTAATCAAACTCACCAAAAGTTTACAAACAAAATGGTGATGGATAGAATAAAGACGAATCTTGAGGGCGCTAAGGGAAAAGTTTGATAATCTGGAAGAGTAACTATGTGCAACTATGTGCATATAAAATAAATCCTAGATCGGCTACGGGAGAAACTCCATTTTTATTAGTCTATGGGATAAAAGCAGTAGTTCCAACATAGAGTATCATCCTTAGTCACAGAATACTTAATTATTCAGAGGAATACAATATTGAGAAGATAAAATTTCTTTTGATTTAACTACAGAGCGACGAGATAAAGCACAAGTTGGACTAGAGAAATACAAAGTTTTGACAAAGAGCTGATTCGATTCGAAATTAAAATCCAGATATCTTAAGGAAGGTGATTTAGTCATGAAAAAAACTTTCGAGGGACCAAAATATAAAAATGTAGGAAAATTAGCTCCGAATTGCGATGAGCCATACATACTTATTTAGATATCACGGGGCATATCAGCTAGAATATTTAGATGAAAATGTATTAAAGCATCCATGGAATATTAGTCATTTGAAATTATATAAAGAAAGTTCATAAAATGGATGTGCTCTGTTTTTCCTTCTTGATGGCGCGAGAAGGTTTTTCAATGAGGCATATCATAACCTAATTTATCTAATAAAGAAATTTACCTATCTAATAAAGAAATTTTCAATTATGTTTGAGAATAAAAAGTTATATATTCGGAAAGAGGAAACCAAATAGTTATTTTAGTTATAAGAATTCAATAAAGCAAATAAAAAAGCTATACGAATGAGGGTCTTGTATATTGATAAATAAAAGAAAATGACTATTAAACCAAGCCTAAGGTTGAAAACCGTTGGGAACGCAAACAACTATATTGTACCCTCATATAAAATGTCAAAATTGAAAAACTAGTTATTAAACCAATCTTAAGGTTGAAAAACCATTAGGAACGCAAACATCCATACTATTCTCTTGACTTAAAATGTCAAAATAAAAAAATTGGCTAATAAGCCAAGCCTAAGAATGAAAAATATTTAGGAAACGCAAGTGGACATACTGTGCCCTGACTCAATAGTAAAATATTTATTGGATTGTTTGATATTTATTTCATTTACTAGTTTTTTGATGTTGTAATCTCTCAAATCGATTAAAACAATACTTTAAAACATAATGGATAAAATTTTACATTAATGACCACCGAATAGAAATTAAAATTCTTGTTAAGAAAATTATGTTGTATTTCGTAAAAATCCAAAATATTAGCTATAATACACATTGTAAGAGAATAATAATAATAATAATAATAATTTTGATGATATATATATATATATATATATATATATATATATATATATATATATATATTCTCTTACAAAGTTAACATCAGGTTTTATCCGAAATACGATATAGTTTTGTTAACAAGAATGCCAATTTTATTTTGATGGTAATTAGTGTAAACATTATCCATTAGATTTCAAATTTTGGTTAACTTGATTTGAGATACTGTAGCATAAAAAACTCGTAAATGAAATTAATATTAAACAATCGCACAAATAAAAGAAAAATAAAATAGTATACCAAACACATAAATCAGGAATGATCCTCCACCATAAAAAACTCGATTCAGTAGATTATTACGAATTTTGATCGAAATTATAGAAGAATAATATAAAATAAAACATATTGGTTTGAGAGATTATAGTAGTAGATATAATAATGATTTTAGGAGCTTTTGGAAGAACAATATTGTTAGAGAGATAATACGAGAGATGAATTGAGAGATAAATGAGAGATTTATAAGTTTCTTCTATATTTATAGAGAAGAAATTAAAAAAAAGGATATTCGATTAGATAAAAGAGAAAAGAATTGCAAATAGGTTATCTGATTTGCCAAATAGGATATCCTATTTGCAACGAGGAAAAAAATCCTATAAATAGGATACTTCTTCATTATTCTCACAACTATTTCCATACTTCTCACATAATCCTTATACTTCAAATCTTATTTTCTCAACCCATATTTCTAATGACTCCAAAAGGAAAGTTTTAAAAAAACCCTAACATATGTCGCCAAAACATCCCAACGAGTAGAAGAAGAGTCAAGAGGGATTCACTGCTACATGAAGATGTATACGAGAGCATATGAGAATGAATTAACTATTTAAAACATCTAAAAATATACAGTTGAAAGATATAATATACTATAAGTTGAAAGATCTAATAAGCTATTAGTTGAAAAATCTAATAAACTATTTCAAATATATAAATGATCTAAATATTTCAACAGGTTTAAAGTTACATTTTAACGATATGATAAACTATTAGTGTGAAAACTTAATAAACTGTATAATATATAATAGTTGAAAGATTTAAAGATCTAAATATTCTAACAACTTTAATGATATAATTAAAAATCTAACAAAGTATTAATTCAAAAATCTAATAAACCGTTTATTTGTGAACTGCACTTGCGCATGTAGCATTTCGAAGCATTTCAATGTCTTATTTAACATTAGAATCGAAAAATATATGAGCTTAACTCACATTGTCAAAGAATGGTTCTGGTTTTCAAATCAAAAAGTCCATATAACCCATGTTCTTCCACCTATTATATACTCGGTGATTTGGAAAAATCGCAATGAATTGAAGTTAAAAAACATGAGTATCTCTATAGATTCTGCTATCTATCATATTAACAAAATGATCTTTTATTCTTGACACATCTAAGAAACTAACTATAAAGCATTGCATTAATGTCATTGATGCAAATTGTTAGAATATTCAGTGCATTAAGTTTCCTTGTATAGGCCTCTAAGCTCTCTATATATTGAGAGCCTTACTATTGGTCAATTCTTGAATTACATCTCTAATGCATCAATAAAACAAAAAGAAACATTTTCTAATAAACACAAAACCCTAGCCGCTTCCTGCGGCTACTTCTCTCTTTGTTTTTTTAACAAAGACAACAACTGAGATGCGACGTAGAACATATGCATGTTGACATGGTATCAGAGCACGTGTGAGAAATGGTCTCGGAACACAACAACAAACAACTAACCCCGAGAATTTATCCCTAGGGATTAAACTCGGTGGTGACAACTATGCCCTATGGGCAACCCTGATGAAGAAAGAAATTGGGGAAAGGGGGAGAGGTTCTCACATTACAGGGGAGCCGACACCTCCATCCAAAACTGACAAAACATATACAAAGTGGGAACAAGATGATTAATGTGTTTTCACATGGATTATCCAGAATCTTGAATCCAGCTTGGTGAATAATGTCTCGCAATATCCCACTGCAAAAGCCCTCTGGGATGGGTTAGCCACCACATACAGTTCTGGTACAGATTCGTTACAGGTATTTGACCTTCATAAGAGGGCTAATTCATTAAGGAAAGGGTCCGATACACTAGAAGACTTGTGGAACAAACTGCAGAACATTTGGTTGTCTATAGATAGGCGAGATCCGAACCCTATGAAAGACCCATAAGACATTTAGATCTACAATAAGAAGACTCAAGAACAAAGACTCTATCAATTGCTAATGGCGATTAATGACAAGCTGGAACCAGTCAAGAGAGATATCCTGAAAAAGGATCCTCTTCCTTCCGTGAAAACAACATATGCTACAATACGAAGGGAAGTGGCCAGACTTAATATACTAAAATCAAGTTCTTCTGATAGTGACTCGATTGAAATTGGAATGGGTTTGGCTACTAAAGATTCTGCACAGAGGTTTAAATTCCAATCCAAAGAGAAAGAAGATAAATCCAAGTTGTATTGCACTCATTGTGGGATGAAGAAACACACTAAAAAGACATGTTTCCAGCTGGTTGGCTATCCAGAATGGTGGGAGGACGGTCATAAGGAGAAAAATAACCAGCGTTTCAGATCTAATGTCAAACGGGCTTCGTCTACAAGTGGCGGTGAAGATCCTTCTTTTAGCTATCTTAAGAGTTTGTTTCCTAGTCTTTTTTTTAATAATTCCATTCATGAGAAATGTGAAACCTGCATTCTTGCAAAAAATCGTAGGGTCTCATTTAATCAAAGTAATACTAGAGTCGATTATGCTTTTTCGCTAATCCATTCTGATGTTTGGGGTCCAGCACCAAATTCCACTAACAATCAAATCAGATACTTTGTTTTATTTGTGGATGATTTCTCAAGAATGATTTGGATATACTTCATGAAACATAAATCGAAAGTACCAGAAATATTTGTTTGTTTTTACAAAATGATTTTGACTCAATTTGAAAAAAATATACAGATTCTCCGTTCTGATAATGGAACAGAGTTTATCAACCAAACAATGCATAATCTTTTCAAAACAATTGGTCTTATCCATCAAACCACTTGTCCAAACACACCTCAACAAAACAGTACTTCAAAATGAAAAAATCGTACTTTACTTGAAAAAACTCGTGCTATTATGATTGAATCTAAAGTTCCTCATTCTCTTTGGCCAGAAGCTCTTGCTACAGCTACGTATCTTGCAAATCGTCTACCAACCCGATGTTTAGGAAATAAAACTCCATTACAAGTGCTTGCCACCCAAGTTACAATTCTATCTGTTATGACCTTACCACCTCGTGTCTTTGGTTGTTCGGTGTTTGTTCATATCCCTAAAACTAGTCGAAACAAACTTAATTCTTGTGCTGAAAAGTGTGTATTCGTTGGATACAGTGTTCATAAAATGGGATATCGGTTTTACAATCCGGTTACTCGTCGAATCCATGTCACCATGGACTGTGACTTCTTAGAATCCGATTATTTTTTGACCACCAATCTCGTGCTCAGGGGGATAAAGTAAGTGAATCACTCGACTGGTTGCTATATGAAAGTTACTGATGAGGCAGTTCTTACCACCAATTATTCTCCCGAAACAATGTCCAACAAGAAATAAATGCCATGGATACTACCAGCGAATCAACCGAAGAAAATGTCCATCAAGAGGTAAACAATTTACAATGTCATAATTCACAAAATGCTATTAACCATGACATTTCAGGAAGTTGATTTGCTGAAACTCAAACTTCGGTTCTTCTTCCAAGAAAAAATAGAGGGGTTCCTCCTAACCGGTATTCACCGGAACACGTTCCTCGTGCTTCTACATATCCGGTAAAACGGACAGGAAAGAAATGACGAAGATTGCAAAGGCGTTTTCAGCTACTATTCTCTCTGAACAAATCCCTAAAACAGCTCAAGAAGCTAAGAAAATGACTGAATGGCATGAGGCAATGAATACCAAAATGGAAGCTCTAAAAAGGAATGGTACATGGAAGAATTGTGTGTTACCATAAGGGAAGAAAGCAGTCGGGT
Organism: Limnanthes douglasii subsp. nivea; assembly: GCA_036936605.1. Lineage (NCBI taxonomy): Eukaryota > Viridiplantae > Streptophyta > Magnoliopsida > Brassicales > Limnanthaceae > Limnanthes > Limnanthes douglasii. The sequence goes on from JAUPFV010000001.1 coordinate 36,079,677, forward strand.
GTAGATGGGTGTTTAATATAAAATATAAATCTGATGGAACCATTGAGCGACACAATGAAATATTGGTTGCCAAAGAATATACACAAACATATGGTATAGACTGCTCTGAAACGTTCTCTCCGGTTGCAAAGATTGACACTATCAGAGTTTTACTTTCAATAGCCGTGAATAAAGATTGGCCTCTTCATCAATTTGATGTAAATAATGCTTTCTTACATTGAGACTTGGAAGAAGAGGCATATATGGAACACCCACCAGGGTTCTCTGATGGTTTTCAAGAAAATGAGGTATGCAAACTGAAAAAGGCATTATATGGGCTCAAACAGTCTCCTCGTGCTTGGTTTGGGAGATTTACAATGGCAATGAAGCAGTATAGCTACACACAGAGTAATGGGGATCATACCTTGTTTTACAAAAAGAGAGGAGAATTAGTCACTTGTCTTATAATATATGTCGATGATATGATTATAACGGGGAACGACGAAGAAGAAATTAGCTCTCTTAGGAAAAACCTCTTCAAGGAGTTCGAAATGAAAGACCTAGGGGGATTGAAGTATTTCCTAGGAATCGAGGTTCTTAGGTCAAGAGGAGGGATTTATATCTTCCAACAGAAATATATATTGGATTTATTAAATGACGTTGGCATGGTGGATTGCAAACCAAATGACACTCCTATGGTTGTGAATCACAAACTAAAGATAATTGAAGGGGCCAGACCAGCGAATAAAGAAAGGTACCAAAGGTTGGTGGGAAAATTGATTTACCTGGCTCACACTCGACCCGACATTACATACGCGGTGGGAGTAGTTAGCCAGTTCATGCATCATCGTCAGGAACACCATATAGAGGTAGTAATGAGGATTATTCGATATCTCAAAGGCACACCAGGAAGAGGCATAATATTTAAGAAAAATAGACACCTTGATGTTGAAGTATTCACAGATGCTGATTGGGGCGGGAATCCTAACGACAAACGATCAACTGCTGGCTACTTTACTCTTCTTAGAGGTAACATGGTGACTTGGAGGAGTAAGAAACAGAAAGTAGTATCATTGTCAAGTGCTGAATCAGAATTTAGAGGAATCGTTAAGGAGATTACCGAGATACTTTGGTTAAAGAAGATAATGAAAGAAATCGGATCCTCTCTTAAGTGTCCAACTCAGTTAATGTGCGATAATAAAGCCGCGATTAAGATTTCAGAGAACCCGGTACATGGCGAATTGTTTGGACAGGACTACACAATAGTCATGATATTTGTTTGATATCATCATATCATGTGATGCATTTTTTTGAGTATGTATTCAACCGGAAAACCCCGCTGACTGTTTTAATTAGATACACTGACTTTGTTTGAATATTTATACAAGAGTAAATATTATTATAAAAACAATTTCATCACAACAAATGAATAATATATTTGAATCTTAGTGAACTTTTGATCCACCTACATCTTCTAGGCTGTCTGGTTCTGCCACTTCTTTCCCATGATCTTCTATCTCCTTTACTGTGTGAAGTACGAGCTGTTGGTCATTCGGAGGAGACTCGTGTCTTTCTTTCTCCGTCTGTGTCTCCGTGGTGTCTATATCTGTGGACACCAACAACTCTTCTTGCATCGTTGGAGATTGTACCGATATGGGTGAATGAATCCCATCATCATCCCTCTCTTCTGCCAGTAATCCATCAGCATGGTGCTGATCAACATCAGACACGGATGCCTGCAATGCAGTGGATGCTGCTCTATCTAGAAATGCTGGTACCTTCTCAACTACTGGGCTTTCAATCTGGCAAATTGGCTAAGAGATAGCATTGTGGAATTGTTGTGCTTCAAGATCCACTATCTTCCGTTTCAATTATTCCAGCTGAAAAAATGATACAAGACGTTTTATAAACATATTAAGTGCTGATTATAGCGATTATTTAAGGCTCAATTTCATACTTACTTCTCTGGCCTGTTTTTTTCATCTTTCTCTCGTACTTGTTTTTGTCGGCTTATGTCTTCAAACGCTTTGATTTAGCAAAAATTTCAGACTTCTTTGGACTAAGTGCTCTGCGCTTGAGTACATAATCACCGATTGTTTCACTTATACTGGTGGTGGTGGTGGTGGAATCGTTTGCTTGGGGAGTCTTGGTGGTGGAATCGTTGGCTCGGGGACTGTTGGTTGTTCGGGTCTGGGAGATATCACCTGATTCTTTCTTTCTGTTTCTCTGATGCTCGTCTACTTTGTCTTGGTTTTGGTGTTGTGCTTTTCTTCCTCTTCCTTGATCTTTCTTCCAGTGAAATAGGTTCTTCCTCTTCCTCTCCACTATCTGGTCATTCTCCGAAAGCTTCGCTTTCAGCCTTGGTAAGAAGTAGTGGACCTTCCAAAACCTACCAACAGAAGCACATGTAAGTAAATAGATGCAAGCGGCTTGTTTTGAAAGTATGAGGGTGTAGTCAAACAAATTGTTTTTTACAAACAGTTCGCATTATATGTTGCGAAATGTGTGAAATTCTATCCATTTAAAAGTTGCAAACAACTCACATGATGAGCTGCGAACTGTGTGTAAACAATATGATGCGAACTGTGTGGAAACAATAAGTTGCGAACTAAGTATTCATATCAAGCTGCGAAATGATTGATGCATTTTTCTAATATAACACCAATCAAAACGTATGATATGCTGCGAACTGTTTGCAACCCCAATTCAATACCTATATAAAGCTCATACCTGGTCATCTTTCAGGTTGGGTATTCTGATGAGTAACGCCACGGTTGTTGCTTGGCACTCTAATCCCAACCATTTGAAAAACCTTGGTATCAAGGCCGGCTTCGCTACCTCGAGGCCGATTGTTGTGTGCTCCACGAAGAATGGCTGCATGGGGACAAGTTTTATCATCAAGATGCTCTGTACGTAAGTAATTTTTATACTAATGGATCAATATTAAAATTAGAAGGGCGACGCAGCCGACGACTTGGTCAGGTTTTTCGATTGCTAAGCAACTCCGGATAGACTGTCGAAGCTTGTATAATATTGATCCGGACCAGTCGTAACTGTTTATTTTGCTGAGGTCTTCAACATAATAAACCGTGCTCCAACCCAGGATATCTCCAGATATGGAGTAGAATAGGGTGGAGCACAAAAACAGTATCAACAGCCTCGCAACATCTTCCAACTTATGCTCCCCCCTTCGCTTATGGCCTTCTCTATACCTGCGTGTAAAACCAACGATAACATGCTATGTTAGAAAAGTACAGAATCCTGCTTTATAAGATGAAGTCGATTTTACACGTACCTTTATAATGGAATTCGTTATTGTTTTAGTATTTGACGGTCCTACTTTCTTACAGTTTTACCTATGAAATTTTTCTTCATCATCCTCGATTCGTCTTCCTCGCCGGGCGCGTATTTGTATTGGAATGCTTCGGTTTTCGTTAACCATATTTTCTCTGTGTCATGCTTCATCCCAAATATGACCTTCACATCGTCTTCAGTTAGCTTTACAAACTTTGAGCCAATACGGAAGGCGTCTCGATCGACAGAGAACCTCTCGACGAGATACTAAATGATACAGTAGAATTTCTTCTTCGGTAGCTCTGCCTCGTTACGGATGTCGAAAGCCGTTTTCAAAAGCATATAGAAGGGTGTGTTTCTTGCAGCTTCAATGTGGGAAGGAGTAATACCCATGTCTTTTTTAAGAAGCTTCAGAAGGCTCACCAACCCTGATCTGTAATAGCTTGGTTTTGTTGTCATACTTCATGCACAAACACAAATCAGTTGGAGTGTCACACACCTCGCATCACAAGCTGTGAACTTCATGTCTTATCAGTTAAAGTGTCACATGATTCGTATGACAAGCTGGGAATTGCATGGCATAAACATTCAATCTAGCTGCGAATTGCTTGCATACTAGGTGATAAAGATGCGAACTGTACTACATCGCATACGTACAGGCTGCAAACTGTTCTATTTTTTACATGCACGTTGCAAGGATCTGGGAAATATTGAAACAATACCAAAATCAACAATCAACTACCTAATGCACATCTAACATACATCATAGTTCTCAAGAAAGTATTAACATTACATGCAACTAAACTTCTACCTTGCGTTCGACGATAAATCCAGAAACTGAGCAACTATCTTCACTAAATACTTCATTCCAGTATAAAAGAGCAACACCTATCGTGAAATAACAGAAAATAGTGGTTCGAATTCATCAAAAACGAAAAAAAAAACACTTTCCACGATAATGCATACCTGTTTACTTCTAAACACTGTCCTATTCACCGGTCGGAGAAGACTTGACGGCAACTTTCTCAAACAGAAGGTGGTTACTCGTTGGACTGAGTAAAAGACGGTGACCGGTGCGATTCTGTTGAAGGTGCGAACGACGACTGGTTTCGAACGCTGAGAAGCTGTAGGGGTTTTGGGTTTGAGAGAGAGAGAAAGTATCACAAAGTCGAACGGTTTCTGGTGGTTTCTAAAATTAGACGTGTTTTGAGTTTGTTTAGGGTGATGAGAAGGTGGAAAAAAGTGGGTTTGAAGTAAAAATGGGTAGGGGTATTTTTGTCTAATTTTTCAATTGAGGTACTAAGTAACCCTATCCAAAATTTGGGTGCTACCGGATAATAAGATAGTAATAGATATTTACCGGTACTTTTCTCTTATTAATATTCAACAAATTAGCAAATTTATACCGTATATTTTCTTCATCCAATACACAGATACCGAAACACAGCACTGTTACTAGTCACTGTCCGACACCAACGTTCCACTAACAATAATTAAACAAAACCAAAAGTACGTTCAATTTTAGAGTCATGTGAATAGATGCCACCCTGTAGACATGCCTATAAAAGAGAAGGAGGACCATATTATCTACAAAACATAAATCTGCTAAGAAGAAAGAGAAAATGGAATACTCTACAGCTTTTAACAAGGAAAACAACCTAGAAAGTTATTTAAAGGCTGTGCAACTTTCCCTGGGTTCGGTTTTTCCAGTGACAATGAAAGCAGCAGTGGAGCTTGGCGTCTTTGAAATCATAGCTAGCGAGGGCACAGGTGTCAGGCTCTCTGCTGCACAAATTGTTGACAAACTGCCGCACTGCAATAACACAGAAGCAGCTGCTTCACTTGAAAGGATCCTTGTTCTGTTGGTTAGCCACGGCGTTCTTTCTTGCTCTCTTGCCGACAATGGTACAAGATTGTTTTGCCTCACTCCTGTAGCCATGTACTTTGTGCCAAATCAAGATGGAGTCTCTTTAGCACCCTTCTTGAGCTTTCATCAAGATCTCGGCCATGTAACGATCTGGTTTGTTTCTCTCCCTTGTACCAACAGATATACGCGCGCTTGATATTTATATTATCTCATAAAACCATAGTAAATATCTGTACATTGTGTTCAACAGGTCTCATTTAAAAGAAGCGGTTCTTGAAGGAGGAAGTCCATTTAAGAAAGCACATGGTATGAATCTTTTTGAACACTGTGGAAGTGACCCAAGAATGAATCTGCTTTTCAACAATGGTTTGTTCAACCATAGCTGTATTATTATAAAAGAGCTTGTTGAGACATACAAAGGTTTTGAGAAAGTGAAACAGCTTGTTGATGTTGGTGGTGGTCTTGGTGTCACTCTAAACATGATTGTTTCTAAGTACCCGCACATTAAGGGTATCAACTTTGATTTGGCCCATGTCATTCAAACTGCCCCAAAGTATTCAGGTTTCTTTTCTTGACTATATTTTTATTTATCTTTACTGAAATCTTTAATCTGGTATAGTAATCAATAGTTTCTTGTTCCATCAACTTTTGTAGGAGTCGAGCACATTGCGGGAGACATGTTTCAAAGTGTTCCTAATGGAGATGCAATTTTCATGAAGGTGAATTTGTTGATTACTCTATGTTGCTCTTGTATTTTAATCTAACCTCATTATGACCGAAATGAATTTATTTGCAGTGGATTCTTCATGATTGGAGCGACGAATATTGTATAAAACTGTTAAAGAACTGCCACGAAGCTCTTCCAGATGATGGGAAAGTGATTGTGATGGACGCTGTTGTTCCGGCGGAACTTGAGACTAACTTTGCAACGCAAAACATAGCTCATCTAGATATTTATATGTTAGCATTTGTTCCAGGAGGAAAAGAGCGAACACGAGAAGAATTTGTGAGGTTGGCCACTGCAGCCAAATTCAAAAGGGTCGACTTTCATTCTTCTGTTTGCAATATATGGGTTATGGAACTCTTTAAATAGCCGCCAAAATATGTAATGTATTCGACATAAACACAAGAAAAGAGTGTAATTTCAATTTGCTGTAAAACGTATTTCTTGTATTTTATTTCTTCATATTTTACATTGATATTATGTACACATGTAGCCACACTTGGCAGACGAATAATTATATACCATGTACTATACGAGCATTTAAGGAGAAGGTTGTTACCTACTCCTATCTTTTATAATATTTGAATGCAATGGATTGATCATTATTTTGGGCTTTATTTGTTTAATTCTTTGGGCTTGTGAAATTGTAGAATCTGTTTATATATAGTAGGATACGTCGTTGTTTTAGGCTTTATTTGTTTAATTCTTTTTATTGTTTGTATTTTCTTTTTACTTAGAAATCTCTCAAAAATCTGTGTCGTCAGCAAAGGCGTTTTGTGTGAGATAAATACTTTTTATTTGCCATGAAAAAATTGAGAGCCTGAGTTTGTCATAAAATATTAACCGAAATAATGAAGGATGTTGACTAAATAGTTTATTATAGTGAATAATGAATGATATATATTACTTTAACTTGTATAGAATTGATGGGTTAATAGTAAATCTATTTTTCACTATTACATGGTATGAAAGGTTTTTAGAGTTTTACTTCAGGTATTAAAGCGTTTGATAGTATGTTTAGCTTTTTGTGTCACGTTAAAATTTGATATTTTGATAATGTGTTTAATTTTATAGTTTATTATGATATTGATTTAATTATTTTTTAATTAAAATAAATTTATTTTGTAAAGTGAATATATATATATATATAGAAGAAAGTAGAATTTTTCAGAGCCTATATTATGGTAATCGAGATAGATTTAATCGTCATGACAGAAGTGGTTTGCGATCCCTCAACCATATAAAGTGTTTCTATTGTCATGAATTCGGTCACACAAAGTGAAACTCTCCACAAAAACCACAACAAACACAACAGTTTACTAAAAAATCTTTTAATGAACCCGTTGTTCTTTTTGCTGAAGAATATGCTCAGTTTTTCAAGTACCATAAATCACTAAAGTCTTTTAATCTTATAAATCGTGTAGCTTTTGGATCAGGTAATTCAAAATCTTTTCTTTCTTCGTCATCAGATTGGGTTATTGACACTGTTACCACGTAACACATGATGGGTAATCTAAATTTTTTTTCTACTTTTTCAAACACACATTATTCAGATACGACATTGACAGATGGATCATCATCTACTCCTTTAGGCTCTGAATTGTTCATTTAAACGAAAATATTTATTTTACTTTCGTTTTAAATCTTCCTCAATTTTCATTTAACCTTATTTATGTGAGAAAACTTACTAAAAATTTATAGTGTTTCATCACTATCTCAATAAACATATTAATAATTATATTGCGTGTTGTACAATCCAATCTCTGTTTGAAATATATTTTTGTATGGGTCATTCATCTTTAGCCTATATTAAACAACATGTTTCCCAATATAAACATTTAATCTCATTAGAATATGAGTTGTGTCAATTTACTAAACATCATCGTCTCTCGTTATATCCTCGTGCCAATAAACGGGTTGGGTCTCTCTTTGAATTAGTTCATTCAGATGTTTCGGTTCCTTGTCCATTCATATCTAAAATACTTTTTAAGTATTTTGTTAGTTTTCTCGATGATCATTCTAGAGTTACATAGATTTATTTCATGAAAAATCGTTTTGAATTATTTTCTATATTTTGCAAATTTTATGCAGTAGTTAATACTCAGTTTAATTCTTTGGTTCGTATTTTACGAAGTGATAATGGTAAAAAAATATTGTTCAACTGCATTTCAATTATTTATGGAACAACATAGAATTTTGCAAACCTCTTGTGTGGATACACCATCTCAAAATGATGTCGTTGAAAGAAAAAATAGACATCTTCTAGAAGTTGCTCACGCACTCATTTTTCAAATGAAGGTACTAAAAATAACTGGGCAAATGTTGCTTCCACAGCTTGCTATTTAATAAATCAAATGCCGTCTGCTGTTCTGCAGAATAATATTCCATATTTTCTGTTTTTTCCTTCAAAACCTTTATTCAATATTGAACTCCGCCTATTTTGTTGTATTTGTCTTGTTAGGGATGTTACACAATTTGTTACACTTCATCCACCATCTTGACCTCAAATTACACATGTTTATTCCCGATGTCTGAAACCTCCTCCAACATGGCCCGTGTCGATTCTTTCCTCTTCGGTTCCTGTTACAAATGATAGTGAGTTTGATTATGACCTTTCTATTGCTCATTGAAAAAGTAAAAGATAATATACTTATCCAATTTCTTCTTTTGCAAAATATGATCATTTTCATCTTTTATGAGAGCTTTTATTGCAACTCTATGTCATTCTGGCTGAAAAGATGCAATGTTTGAAGAGATAAAAGCACTATAAAATAATGGTACACGGAAGTTGGTTAATTTACTTGCCGGAAATCAAGCTATTAGTTATAGATGTGTATTTAATATCAAAGTGAATTCATATAGAATGATAGCTCGTCTCAAAGCAAGACTTGTCGCAAAAAGATATGCTTAAATTTATGGTGTTGACTACTTTGATACCTTTTCTTCGATAACTAAGTTTACCTTTACTCGTCTATTTATGTATTTTGCAGGTTTAATTGACTGGCCGTTGCATCAGGTAGTTATCAAAACTGCATTCTTGTATGGAAATTTCCAAATAGAAGTGTAAATGGAGTAACCACCTGAGTTTGTTACTCAGGGGGGGGGAGAGGAAATGTATGTATAAATCCTTATATGGTTTGAAACAAAGTCCACATGCTTGGTTGGAAAATTTAGTGAGGCACTCAATTAGTTTGTGTTAAAAAATAGTAGTTGTGATCATTTTGTATTTCATAAAAGTTTTGTAAATCGTATTATACCCGTGGTTGTATATGTTGATAACATAATCATTACTGAGGGTGATAATCAAGGCATTTCTTTACTTCAAATATTTATGCATTCAAAATTTCAAACAAAAAAATTTAGGATCATTAAAGTTCTTTTTTAGAATGAAAATAACAAGAAGCAAGAAAGGAATTCTTGTATCAGGAAGAACATATGTTATGGATTTATTGATGGAAACATACAAGTTTGTAGCAAAACCATGTAATACACCGATTGTTCCCAATTTTCATATACTAAAATATTATGGGAAATCATTTGGTTATCCAGAAAAATATCATCGATTCATAGGAAAAATTAATTATCTTATAGTAACTCGACCAAACATTGCGTATCCATTTAGTATTGTGAGTCAATTTATGTCATCACTAACGGTTAATCATTGGGCAATGCTAGAACATATCTTGTGTTATCTCGAATCAACTCATGGACTCGAATTGTGGTATGACAGTAATAGTCATACTAATATAGAGTATTTTACAGATACAGATTGGATTGGATCTAAAGCTGATAGAAGATCGACTATTGGTTATGTGTTTTTATAAGGGTTATTTGGTATATTGGAAGAGTAAAAAATAAAATATTGTATCAAGGTCGAGTGCTGAAGCTGAATATAAAGCCATGATCCAATCTATTTGTGAGATAATTTTGATTTCCTAATTGTTAATTGATATTGGCATAAAGATAAAGTTATAGTGTGATAATCAAGCGGCACTGCACGTTGCATCTAATCTCGTATTTCATGAAAGAACAAAACATATTGAAATTGATTTCCATTTTATCCGCGAAAAGATTCAAAATAATCTTATTCATATCAAATATGCAAAATAGGAGAACAATTAGGAGATATATTCACAAAAGCCCTCAATGGATCAAGTATTAATTATATTTGCAACAAGCTAAGCATACTTAATATATATACTCTAACTTGAAAGGGAATGTGATTTCGTTTTAGTCTTTCAATCAAGCTTGCACTTCAAGTACTTATGTTCAATTTTCAAATACAATGTTATTATTAAGTGACGACAGTTTCAAGTACTTTTACACAAGCTTGAGAGGGAGTGTTAATGGAAATAATAAAACATATTGACTAAATATTTTATTATAGTCAATAGTCAATGATACTTTATTATATACATTATTATGGTAGACTATACATTATTATCGTATACTAGAATTTATTACGATCTATTTACAACATATATATGTGAGTTTTACTTGTATAGAATTGGTGTATCAATAATAAACATATTTTTCACTTTTAAACGAAAGAATAAGAATCATGAGTGAGACAACGGTTTCATCAGTACATCGACGATTTGGTCAAGAGAGCGAATATATCTAATGCCAAGAGTTTGTCAAAGCATTTGATCTCTTACAATGAGTTTGCCTAACAAATTTGTGAGAGCATGGTATTATGATTCAGTGCTCGATCGAACAACCATGTTTGGGTTTTTTGAAGGACAATAAAACCAAAATGTCACAGGACAATACACAATAGCCTCATATAGAATGACAATCATAATGTGAGGCTGTCCAATAAGCATATATGCAACTAGTGAGATGAAGGTCAGGATACGACTTGATGTGGAGCCCTAAAGAATAACTTTCAGATAAGTACTTCATGATTCTTTTAAAGCTTTAAAAATATAGTATAATTTGACATCGCTGAATTTGGATGAATTTATTAACATCAATGGCAATATCTGCTCGAGTGTGTAATAAGTATTGCAACACTCGTAGCACACTACAATAGCTTGTAGGGTAAAATTAGAGTGTTTCATTTATAAATGGACAAAGTTGGTCCAACATACATTGGAGTGCCACAAGGATTGGTGTTGGGGAGGCCTTTGAGTGACATATATTAAGCTTCCTATTGTACTAGCAAATTATATTTCAGCCACCGCTCTCCTTTCATATTTTCAAGCTTTAAAATAAAATCAACTAGTTATCGTGCTTTTTTAAATTTTAGATGTTTGAAATTATTATGTACCTTCTCAATGTAAAAGGATTGATATAAGACATAACCCCTGATATTTTTGAATACCTCAAACCCTAAAATATTGTCTACTTCATTAAGAACTTTCATATCAAAAGTAGATGATGTAAAATTCTTTGCTTCATTAATCCATTTAATGTTATTACTTAATATAAGAAAATTATATACGTTTAGACATACAATGACTATTATAACAACACGAAATTTAGTGTATAAATATTTGTTCGTTATATTATGTCTAAACTAGTCGGATACGATATCATGATCAAACTTTTCATGCTACTTCTTAGGTGCTTGTTTAAAACCATGTAATTACTTAACAAGACAACATACCTTAGACTCATTCCCCCAAAGTAAAAAACCCTCGGATTGTTCCATATAAACCTCCTAATCAAGATCTACATTCAGGAACATCGTTTCAAATATCCATTTGGTGAATTTTCCAATTGTACATTGATGCAATTTCAAAGAGAATCCTAATTCTTGTTGTTCTTGATGTAGGAACATAAGTTTCAAAATAATATATTCCTTTTTTAAAAACCTTTTGCTACAAATCTTGCTTTAAGAGCTTGAATAATTCTATTATTGTGGTATTTCTTTCTAAATATCCATTTGCAACCAATTGGTCTTCACCTCAAAAGTTACTCCACAAACTTCCAAGTGTGATTTGATAGTATTATAATCTATTTCATCATATATGAACTCTTTCCAAAATGCATAATCTCGTGATGTTATTGCCGCCTTATATAATTTAGGATTATATTCTAAAGAAATTGGTATGGAAATATTATGGGTTATTTCTTCACAACTTTCTTCAACTAAATAAAAAAAAAATCAGTTGAGATTTTATCTCATCGGATCCCAAATATTTAGGTATATTTTATTTTTGCGTCTAACGAGGTTCTCGTGGTTTTTCATCAACCGAAGATGCTTTTCTCAAAGTCCTTTACTCGTTTTCGACAAAAGTTTGTATCCTATTCTCATCATATAATTTGGATTAAAAAAACTCTATTTCCCTTTGCAATTGGCGCATAACCAATGTACACCCACCTTTTAGCTTTATGAGCCAATTTTACTCTTTTTAGATCTATGTTTTTACAATGTGCTAAACACCACCACACTTTAAAAATATTTTATGTTTGGTTTTCTTCATTTTCATAACTTATAAGGAGAAATTCTGATTTTCTTAAGAGGAATATGATTACAAATATGGCATGTAATTGAAACAGCTTCACAAAGTAAATTAATATGTAATTTTGAATTCACTAGTATGAGATTGATCATCTCGATGGAAGTATATTTTTGCGTGCAGTCATTCCGTTTTATTGCAACGTGTAAGGCATCAAACATTGATAAATTATCCCATAATCTACACAAAAACTAGAAAATTCTCCCGAGAAATATTCTCCATCTCTATCACTATGCAAGATATTAATCTTAGTGTCTCATTAATTTTCTACTCCATACCAAAGTCATCATTATTATATTTATGAAAATAGACATAATTAATTCTAGAGTAGTCGTCAATGAAAATTGTAAAGAATATTTTACCTCGTGCGTCAATATATTGTTTAATTCACATATGTCGATGTGTATTAAGTACAAATTTTTCGTGCATCTTTTGATGAATTTCTAAAGCTTTTTAATCATCTTTGATTTTACACACAACTCATAATTTCATAGGAACCTATGTCATATTTTATAAGTTCGGTCATAACAATTTTATTTATCGTATTATATCCTATATGAGCAAGTCTACCATAGCATAATATTAATCATTCCGAGAACAAGAAAAATATCATTATGAGAACAAGCATAAACATAATTCTTCATTCTACTTGCTAAATTATTAGTACTACATAGTTTCACCATTCTATTATTTGAGTATCATTTCCAAATAGATAACCATTTTTAGTTCGAATAAGTTTATTGAATTCGTACACACAAAAGAATCATGTCTTGGAAAAAAAAATTCCAGAAACCAAGTCTATTATCATTTATGGAATATATAAAGCATTGTTGAGAGTTATCATTTTCCTATTTGTAAATATTAACTTAACGTTTCCACGTCTTTCTGATTTTAATCTGTTGGTGTTACTCATTTGCACATGTATTAATGCATATGCATTACTACTTATTATAATATTTTATAACTTCGTCAATTGGTTTCATGTAATTCGTTTCTCACTTACTTTGATTCTTGAAGAATCGTTGGACTCGTTGCTCAAACCCACTATCATAAGGTTCTCTTACTAGATTGTTCTCCGTTCTAAAGGTCTGAAGCCTCCAAACCTTGAAAACTCTCGCCATTGATTTTAGAAAAGAGGGACGACGAACTAACAAACCAAACTTCGAAGCCTTACAAGCTCATGTATGACAACGATGTAAAGATAATTGGGGAATATGAGTTATATTATTTATTACAAATTTAAGAATTCAATTATATTTTCATAAACTGTTTTTACAAAGTTTTTCTCTAAAATAAAATTATTATTATTATTATTATTAAAAGAATGGAAAACGGAAGGCTTTCTCACAAACACTATTGTTGAGGTTGAAAACCTTCGTTAACTCTGCCAAAAGTGTTTCAGATCTTTAAGAGAGAGAAGCGAGATTTAAAACAAGAGAAAAAGAGCTATTAAGGGGGAGAAAGTAATAAAGAAACTAATTTTACGATAAATGAGATAAATCTATTTTATTCGTTACTTCACTTGTATATATATCAAATATCAAGTTTACAATTATAAAACACTAATGTACCCCTATTTTTAGGCTTATTGGCTCATATTACAAAGTAAGTGCCTTTATACATTAATTATAATACTGTCTTTATATTTCTACCACTACCCGAATATTATATCCTCATCATGTTATATTTCTTGTTGGTTTCATAATGATATCATGTACACATATATAGACAAACATGGCAAATCAATAATTATGTATTATGTACTATATAATAAGGTTGTTAGCTCTTCTTATCCTCAAATTATTTGAATGTAATGGACTGATAATTTTGTTATGCTTTATTGTTTAGTTCTTAGGACTTGTGAGATTGTAGGACTAGAAACCATGAGTAGTCACCAGAATTGATCACGCATATAAAAAACGTTACTGATGTTACATTTGTATCCAAAAGACCACTTTTATTGGTCTTTTTTTTGCATTCGTGGTCATGTGACTACATATGTAAAAAACCCTAACAAAAATACTCAAAGATTCAATAAAAGTGACCGTTATTTTACAAAGGTAACATCAGTGACTGTTTTATGACAAGTTACCAACTTCGATGACTAACCATGGTATATAGCCGAGATTGTAGAGTTTGTACGTAAATTATATGGTATGTATTCCTTTAGACCCGAAACAATGTGTTTAAGCTTATTTTTACTTGTCAAAGCACACCATTTAGAGTTGGTGTGAACTGAACAAGTAAACCCTGGGTTACTGGGTATGGTCACTCTATCTCTCAGTAGCTCGTCTCCTTTATTTCATTTGCAACTTTTATTTTATTTTTTCATATTTACTCACAAATCTCTCAAATATGTTGTTGTTGGTAGAGAGTTCTTGTCTGAGATGAGTATTCTTTACTTTTGATACCAAGTTAATAATTGATAAACTCAGAAAATCCTTGGTGCGATTCAGAAGCGAAGATGTTCGTAGGAGAGGGTCGGACAAAGGAATATTCGTATGAAGTGACAACAAATAGTGAAATCAATGATTACTAGAAAGAGAAAGAGACAAAAGGAATAAATGTAGCAATAATTGACTACTCATTGGCCCATTTTCCCAAAAGCTAATGTCCTTTACGTAGGAAATCAGATAGATAGATAAATTAAATAATTACCACCATAAAAGTGGATTTCTCACCCCACTATTTGACTATTTACAGACAAGTTCTTGGGGTATATCATTTGACCCCTCTATATCTTATGTTTGCTTTACTTTGGTCCGTAACTACTAAATACATAGACCTTGGTCTCATTTGTGAATAAATTACATATTAATCACCTATATTTTCCTTCCCTTATCAATAGCCCCCAGTCCATGTGCAGTTCTCTGGATGTGGACTTCAATTGCTAATTTACCCTGGTCGGACATTTTGCTTCTTGATAAAAATCGGATAGGGTTGGATCAGATGTTTTTGCCATCCTGGTCTGACATTTTAATTCTTGATGAACATCTGATAGGGTCGGATCGAAAATTTTGCATTACTCACCTCATCTCTAGTCACGCTGACCTCACCTAAGTAATCATTTACATCAGGTCTGCGTGCCTCCTTTCACTGTTATCGAGTCAAATATTTTTTAGGTGGCAGAGTTACCATAGGACACGCGTCACACTTTCGCCCATCTTGCCGGTATGTCTTTTAAGGCGATTCGACGCAGGCTAGCGTGTCAAAATACCGTTACCCTTTAAGTGTTCATTTCTAGTCCCCTTTACTATAAATACGTGTCTCTTTTTCTGAGTAAAGGTTTCCTTTCCTCTTAGTTTCTACTTGTCTTTTCAAAAAATCTTGTTTCCAGGGAGAGAGATCACTGCTAAACGAACTCCTTATTCTGCACTTACATGCCTGACGAGCTTATCAACCTTAAAATATACAAAGTTTGGAGGTGATTCAACATTTATAACCGAATCGACATTCGCAGACCCTCTGGTGCAAGAGAGTATCATTCCCCTGCAGAAATTTGAGAATCAACGTTTCGTGACAACTAGTCTCCCATTAGTTAGTGCTCCCTCAATCTTGCCATATCCTCCCCCGGTCAAGCTCACCTTTCAAGTGGTGGGGTTGATCCTTCTGTTCCTTCAACATCTTTAGAGTTTCCTTCTCGACTTTTTCCCTTCATCATAATGGGTGACGAGAGGGGAAGACCAACCGTAAAAGAAAACCTAGATAGAGTTAAAAGAAAAAGGTCACCCAAACCGGCAACCAAATCGGTTAAGACGAGGATTTTCTCTTCGGCCTCGACTCCTCAAATAACCCTACAAGGTTCCCTGCAAACGACTCCAGAGGTTAGCCCTAGGAAAGCTTTGACAAGAGGGACTCGACCAGAACCGTCTCTCACGTCTATTCCAGAAGTTCAGGAAAGAAATTTGACCAACGATCCTGATAATGATAGGGAGAATCCTCACATGATGGTGGTTGAAGCAGAACCTCTTTGAGTTGTTCCTGTTGATGCTCCTTCCTCGGATAATGATCCTTTGGCTCCTCCCTCGGAACCTGCCACTAGTCTTCCCCTTAACATGGTGAGACTTCTTTGGTGAAGGGTAAAAAGAAGAAGAAACATACCACAGGTTTCCCTTCGAATATATAGAAAATTTCAGGTACAACTTTTGCGTTATTGAATCTAAACACCTCTTGGCTCTGTATAGAGTGAAGTACAAATACTTTCATCTGACTAAGGAGGTCAAGCTAAGAGATCGCTGGGGTTATTTCAACTAATATTACAATCTGATTTCCCACTGTTGGTGAGGCACCACTTTCTATTCGGAACAATGAGCTGGTTCTCTATACTAAACTTATGAACTGGGGTCTTCGACTGCCCCTCGATCTTCTCCTGGCTGACTACTTCCACCTGATCGGAATTTTTCCCTCCCATGCTGGGGCCAACATGTGGTACACCCTCATGGTCTGTATTATGGCCTCGAGACTCTCCGAGACCGTCTTTACTATGGAGAAGCTTATTTATGTCTCGGGTGTGGCCAAGAACTCCCACTACCCCTTCTACTCGCTTGGTTTTGCCATGCAACTTAAAGTGATTAGGGATTTTTTGGAAGCCGACAAGAAGTGGAAACAACAGTTCCTATTTATCTCTGGGTTGTGGGAGACTGGCTTCGAAGACTTCGAAGACCTACCCCACCGGTTAACGCTGAAGTCGACCAGACAGAGTAAGTATTCCAACCTAAGTTTTTTCCGAGTTGTCGGGTTCGGTAGATTCTAAATTTGTTCCCTTTTCAGCCATAAAGGGGATTGCTAAGTCCTTTAAACGTCACACTAATGTTGGCAAGGATTTCTTTGAGAAGCTAAGCGCTTGGTCAGGTGAACATTAGGATCACAAGTTTTACCAAATCTTTCTTCCCATGAACTTTGCTAAAAGTAACCTTTGGCGATGCGATCTTAGTGAGAAAAAGTCCACCTCGGAGCTTATGGTGCCTCCCCCAAGTGACGATGTTCTTAAACTTTTAGAACTCTTGGACAATGAGGTCTACCTTCCTACTCAAGCCCGGGCTTCGAGTCATCAAGATGCGAAAAACCCCGAGGAAGAAGAAGATGAGGATACCGAGGAAGATGCCGAATCGGAAGGTGATGCTCCCGAGGAAAGTGGAGTCAACACTCTAAGGTGGTTCTCAACATGGGGCTCAGGGTGGTCCCCAAGAAGTAGTGCAGGGCAGTTTTCCAACAGAGGCTCAGGGTGATAAAAAAAACAAAGTTCAAGTGGACTTGTTACAAGATACGAGGTTATTAAATCCTCAGCCAAAAGCCCCCTCTGGCCCTCAGGCTGTCTCCCCGACCTCTCATCTGGAAAACAAATCAAGTGATGCTGACCATACAATTGATGTTAGGCCTCATGGTCGGGCTATTGCAACGATGTCGCGAAGGTTTACTGTTGAGGAGAAAAAGAAAAGGGATGTTGAGAGTATAGGGGAGAGATACAATACTACATGTCCAAGCATGCGTGCGATAAAGAAGTTCGTAGTTGTCAACTCAGACTCTGGTGGTGAATTTGTACTCCAACGAAGGAAAACTCAAGAAGATGATTCCAACGAAAGAAGGTATCCCTCCCGTGCCTCAACTTACTTTGATGTGTATGCAAATGATTATGTTACGAATGAGTTGAATAAGCTACTTCGTGTTGCTGCCCTTCTCGAACGCAAAGATAACTGCAAAGACCGCTATAAGGGTGAGGTCATTGAGAGAAGGGCTGAGGTGAAATCACTAATTTCTAAGGTAGCTGAATTGAAGGTTAAAGTGAAAGACTCAACCGATGAGCTCGCCGAACAAACCGAGATATCTTCCAAAGTAGAAGGCTTAGTCTATGAATCTAATGAATTGAAAAAGGATGTAAGGGAATTAAAGGATGAGCTAGACAAAACGTTAGAGGTGTCTGCCAAGGTAGAGACTCTGACCTCCGAGTCTGAGGAGTTGAAGAATAAAGTGAAAGAGCTAACTGATGAGCTATACAAGACACCGGAGGTACTTACCCAAGTGAGGGAGGTCGAGGATGAGCTTGCTAAAGATAAGAAAACCTCAAAGGACCGCTTGGCCATCAATAATTCTCTTGGGACTGAACTATCCGAGGAGAAAACAAAATTTGACGATGATCAGGAGAAGTTTATATCGTCGGATTCGGATTCCCCTACAGGCAGCAAAGAGAATTTTGCTTCCGAGTAGTATATGCTAGGCATTCCATCTTTTTGTTGACTTTTTATTCCTTGAACCTGATAATTGTTTTTTGTATAATCTTCTCCCCACTGTGGGAGCTTATGATGGGATAATTTTTAGTGTGATGCTTCATTAAATCATTTCTTCCTTATATTTTTCTACTTATGATTCTACACTGAATTATTTATCCAAACTTTTTTGGAGTATGTTTTAAGTTCAAAAAGATGAACTTTCTTGTCCAAACTTCTTTGGAATGCGCTTTGAGTTAAAAAAAAAGATGAACTTCCTGTCCAAAATTCTTTAGAGTGCGTTTTGAGTTAAAAAAGAGAGACTTTTGAGAGTCGTTTAAGAGGGTAATGAAATTCAATATATAAGTCGCCTATTTAGGCACCTCATTAAAACCTTCCTGCGCCACCAGGGTAGGAAATAGTGTGCCACCGGAACTTACATAAACTGATAACGAAAATATTTACATGTCACACATTCACTCTAAGTAAACCTTTAGGTGCTCAATGTTCCAGGGATGGGGAAGATCTCTGCCTTATTTATCTTTTAATCTGTACGTCCCTGGTTTTATTTTCTTTGTTATTGAGTATGGACCTTTCCAATTTGGAGCGAATTTTCCGAGTCTCTTTTCTTTCTTGTGCAAGAAAAGTTTTCTTAGGAACTTGTCACCCACCTTGAATTCTCTTCTTCTGACCTTTGATGCATACCGGCTTCTCATTAGAGTCTCATAATGTAAGGAATTCAATTGTACCAGCTCGGTGCGCTTTCCTTTATCATTTCCCTTCTCGGAATACTCACTCAGTCGGTAAGATGGGAACATAGTTTCCAACGTCACTACTGCATCCATTCCATACACAAGCGCGAAGGGCGATTCATGCGTTGCAGTCCGGGGAGTAGTCATGTAAGCCCATAGCACTTCTTGTAGGTAATATGGCCACTTCCTTGCTTTAACTTTTAGATTCTTCCGTAACCCATCCAAAATTGTCGGATTGGTTACTTCGGCCTGACCGTTCTCTTGAGGATGGAAAGGTGTTGAGAAATATTATTGTATTTCTTTGGACGCGCAGAAAGCTCTCATTTTGCTGTTGTCGAACTGTGGGCCGTTGTCCATCGTAATCTTCCTAGGTATACCAAAACGACAAAAAATGTTGGAGATGATGAATTTTATCACATATTTTGTTCTTGTTCCTGCTAACGGTTTGGCTTCTACCCATTTGGAAAAAATAGTCCACAACAACGATGATTGTTTGGCGCCCTCCCGAAGCCAGTGGTCCGACTAAGTCGATTTCCCAACGATCGAAAGGCAGAGATTCTGATATTGACTCTAGGGGAACTCTGGGCATATGAATCAAGTTAGGAAACCACTGGTAGATGTAACACTTCTTTACTAACTCCTTGGCATCCGCTGAGATGTTCGACCAATAATATCCAGCAAGCAAAACTCTTCGTATCACTGTTTTGTACCCACAGTCCGCAGATCTTTCCCTATCGTGCAACTCTGAGAGTATTAGCTGTGACTCATACTTCCCTAAACAACAAAGTAGAGAAAGACTAAAAGATCTTTTATACAGAACATCTCCGATTACCACGAATCTGTATTCTTTGAACCATATTCTCTTGGCCTTTACTTTATCAACAAGTAATGTGTCATGGAGCAAGAAATCTTGCATCTCGCTTCTCCAATCTTTCACTAGAGCTGTGGATATTTGGAAAGCTTCGATACTCCCTTTAACTGGTTCGGATCCCTTAATTATCAACGAACTTTCTTGGGTGACTATCCAGGGATGTTCCTCTGAGTAAGATGCTTTGGCCACAGAATCAACCACTAAATTCCCTACCCTATAAACGTGTTCGAATCGGACGTCCTCGAACTCTAACGTCAAATCCTTCAAGACCCCTAGATACTTTACTAAATGATATTTCCTTGCTTCTGAGCCCCCCAGAGCATGGTTCACCAATAGTTAGGAGTCGCTAATTAGCTTAACTCGTTTAGCCCCACAATTTTTTGCAAGTATTAATCCGGCCAGGGCCGCTTCATACTCAGCCTCGTTGTTTGATGCATGAAATCCAAATCGGATCACCTGGTACATTGCAATACCTTCCGGGGAGGTTAGTTGTACTCCCGCTTCATAGCCAGATGAACTGGCTCCCCCGTCAGTTCGGACTAACCACTCAGGTTCAGACTTTTCTTCCTGTACATCCATGTCATCCATGTCAGAATAAAACTCTACCAGAAAATCAGCTAGTGCATGTGCTTTGATTGCAGTTCACGGTTCAAATTCAATGTAAAACCCCCCAAGTTCTATTGACCACTTTGTCATCCTTCCGGACACATCAGGCCTCTGCAATGTATTTTTCATAGGAAAATATGTTCGCACTACAACCGTATGAGCTTGGAAGTAATGCCTCATCTTTCGAGCTGATGTTACCAGTGCAAGTGCCAAATTTTCCAACTTGAGGTACCTCTTCTCTCCATCCAAAAGACTTTTGCTTACGTAGTCGATTGGTCTTGGAACGTTCGATTCTTCTCGGACTAAAACTGCGTTGACTGCAAAATTGGACACTGCTTTGTTCACTAAACATTGGTATGTTTCCCCCACATTCTTTAGTCCGAACGGCATAACCCTGTAGCAGTGTAGACCCCTTCCTGTGATGAAAGTCGTGCTCTCCTGATCCCTCGGGTCCATCCAGATTTGATTGTATCCAGCTTATGCGTCCATAAAGGACAATAAACAATTTCCGGAAGTCGAGTCCACTAGTTGATCTATTCTTGGAACTGGAAAATGATATTTAGGGAAAGCCCTATTTAGATCAGTAAATTCTACACACATCCACCATTTGTCGTTTTTCTTCTTCACTAAGACCGGATTGGCCGTCCACAATGGATATTGTGATTCGCGGATGTGGCCTACTTTCGTTGAACGGTCTACCTATGCCATTATTGCTTCAGTTTTCTCTTGGAAAAAATATATTCTCTTTTGAATGATCGGTCGAACACTGTTCCGTATAGCCAACCTGTGACAGATGATATCTTCTGGGACCCCTGTGACATTTTTTGTGCACCAAGAAAACAAATATAATTTTGTTGAAAGAAATCTGAGTAAGATTTCTTTTACCTCTTGTGATAGCCTTGTTCCTATCTTGAGACTTTTTCCTGGGCTAAAAGCATGATCCTTGAAGCCTTCAACAGGGACCATGAACCCAGGGGACTCCCTCGGATCATCTGCAGGATCAAAATCCGAAGGAGGCCCCTCTGACTGCTATTCTTTTTGGATCCGACCCCCTTCAACTGTTTGGGGCCCAGCGCCGCTTTGTAGCATTCCCTAGCCATTTTTTGACTTGACCTTCAACTGTTTTGGGCCCAGCCCCTCTGAGTGCTATTCTTTTCGGATCCATTTTTTGGATCCGACCCCCTTCCAACATTTCTGCCCACCACATACTTCAAACATTGGTGAACTGTGGACGGTACATCGTGCATTTTAGACAACGATAACCTTCCGAAGATGGCGTTTTAAGATGTGGGGGCGTCTACCACGACAAATAGTACCGTTACTATCTTCTTGAACAGCCCTCTGCCCATTTCTACCATTCTCTCGAATTCTCCGACCACGTCTACGGTTGCACTAGTGAATCCCACTATTGTTTTGTCCGATCGTAGGATTGTTGGAGGATTGGTTATCTAATTGTAGGTTGTCATAAACATTATGTTGCTTCCTGTGTCAATCAAGACTTTTCTCTGGGATTGATTACTCTACCATGTTTGCATTTTTCCTGCTCGGCTTTGGATTAAATTACTCCGTGGCTACATAAAACGCATCCACAAACTCTTCTTCAATCACATCGGATATCATCATGGCATATTCTTTCCTCAGAGAAACTTCTTGTTTTGGTGCAACTGCGGTATTCTTCTTGACAAAATCAACTAGCTCTCCGTTCTCTATCAGATACTTGTCTTCTTTCCTTAAAGCCACACAATCCTTGGTGTGATGCCCGATATCATCATGTAACTGACAGTATTTGTTCTTCTTGTGCTCCTTCAAAGTCTATAATGGGAAAGGCTTGCGGTATTTGCACATGCCTTTTTGAAAATGGTTGAGACGCATTCGGTCAATTCGACATAATGAGCTGCTCGGACCTATCTATGTGATGTAGTTCTGATATATTACTGAACTACTTGAACTTCTTGTTGGTACTGTTGGTTCTGCGTCGTCCATTGAGGGGTTTGATTCGTTGCTTAAACTGCTTGAGCTCGCAGTCAGACAGTTGCGATCGGTTGCATAGCTTGGGGTCGGACATTCACAGTCGTCGTACTGGCCCTGGCTAAGTTCAGATCCTGATAAAACTGAGGCATGGATTCTATCTTCGAGATCCTAGTCTCATCGACTAAGATTCTTTTCTCTATCTGATCCAACAGGGCTCCAAATGTCATAGTCTGTGTCTCTGCGACATTGTCCTTCATTACCCCTGGAAGAAGACCCATTCGCAAAGCGGCTAGTGCTACCTTGTCTTCATAGAACTCCATGTTCGTCTTGACGTGGATGAAATGCTTCGTGTATTATTTCAAACTTTCTCCAATTTTCTGTCAACAATAAATGATGGTATCTCCATTGGCACGAAACTTTTTGCTTCCGACGAAGTGTTGTCGGAACATGCTCCAAAACATGTCAAAATTATTTATACACCCTTGTGGCAGACGGTTATACCACTTGGAAGCAGTGTTCTTGAACGTATGAGAGAATTCTCTACACAACATCTTGTCGTCGTCATCATAATTGATAATAAAGTTCTTAAACTACTCAATATGGTTGTCTGGATCCTGAGTCCCGACAAACTTCTCTAGTTTGGAAATATCAAACCATTTGGGAAGATTCCCAGAGAGGTTGAGTCCCATACAACCTTTCTTCAATCGGAGAAGTGAAATGATCGGTAATCTTGATGATAGCTATTAGACTGAGGTTGTCTCCAAGTGGTGACATGTTCGCCTCGTATATTTCCCGTTTTGTCTTGCTTCTCAAAGTACATTTTCCGCTTACCAGGGTCGGCTTTCTTTCTTGAATCCTCCTTTCTCCGACTAGTCCGATGAACATGCTTGCGTGTCTTCGAATATTTTTTCCTTCGATCCGCCTTGTACCTTGCATCCATCTCCGACGAGGAAGACTTATCAAAACTCAAGGAGGTATATTCGCCAGACTCGGACGGCTCGTAACTTTGCTCCGACTAGCACGCCTCTTAGAATGTCGACAAATTTTCCTACATCGGTTCTCTTCGGGTTGAACAACATCTTGGGTCTGATCAGCCTTGATCGTTTCTTGTTGGACCTCAGATATGACCTTCTTGGAACTCACCATCATGGCTTCCCTTTTCGCATTCAACATTTCGATATTTTCGAGTAACTCTTATCGCCTGACGACCAAGACTGATTCCTCTAAAATCTCATATGCATATCGATTCGGGGTATTGCCTTCGTTTGTTACCTGCTCTTCCATCAGATGGTCACCAGACTCAACACCAACTAGATCTCTCGTCGGATTAGTCTCGATCTCTCCACGAGCTTCAGTATCCATATTTTTTAGAATTTAGTTCTCAAGGTTTTAGAAAATTAATTCTAGGTAACAAACGGTTCCCACAGACGGTGCCACTAATGAACTCAGAAAATCATTAGTGAGATTCACAAGCGAAGATGTTCGTAGGAGAGGGTCGGACAATGGAATATTCGTATGAAGTGACAGCAAATAGTGAAATCAATGATTACTAGAAAGAGAAAGAGACAAAAGGAATAAATGTAGCAATAATTGACTACTCGTTGGCCCATTTTCCCAAAAGGGAATGTCCTTTATATAGTAAATGAGGTAGATATAAAAATTACATAAATACCACTATAAAAGTGGATTTCTCACCCCCACTTTTTCACTATTTACAGACAAGTTTTTGGGGTATATCATTTGACCCGTTTATATCTTATGTTTGCTTTACTTTGGTCCTTAACCATTAAATACATAGACCTTGGTCTCATTTATGAAACAAATTACATATTAATCACCTATATTTTCTTTCCCTTATCAATAATAATGGTATCCCAATGACTAAATTTACATCAACTAATTTTTCTATCTGGAAGCTGATGATAGAGGATCTTTTGTACTCTAAAGATTTGTTTGGTCCAAGTGAGTCAATTAAAGATGTATCAAAACATGTAAAACCGCAAGATAAGCAAAATAATATATGGCTACCGGGAAAGATGATGTATCCTTGACTTGTGATGTTGGTGAGTGTTATCATGTTGATAGTTAAGATTTGGAATGACTTGAAGATATAGATGCTTCATATTATTGTGACCCTGATAAGGAATGGTAGTGTCAAGATTGGAAAATCAGAGCTCAGCTAGCATAGTTGGGTTGGGTGATATTCGTGTGAAGAAATGTGTTGGGTACATACTTACACTGATGGATGTGTGTCATATTCCTGATGTACGTTTAATTTTTTTTTTTGTAAATGTCCTTAATCAAAAAGTTTCATATCACGCTTTTGGTGATGGTAAGTTGAAAATATCCAAAGTTTCGACGGTAGTTTCAAAGTGATTTGTGTTTCTATTTTATTAGATATATTTAGGTATATATTCGTTCGATTTGAATAAAGTTGAGGAAAATAATTCTTCTCCTTGTTGGCATCTAAGATTAGATTCATGAGTGATAAGAAGATGCAAATCTTGGCTGGTAAGTCACTCATTCCTGTTGAAAAGTCTATCATTGTTGACCATTGTTATCAGTGTTTGGCAAGAAAACAACATAGAGCTTTGTTGTCTACAAAGTTCATTGTTAATAAGACTTATTTGAGGATGAGCTTCAAGATGAAAAAGTTTATAAGCATGGGGAAAAATCTACCCCTTATACGGACGATGGACAAGTTCTAAGGTCATATCCAAAGTAAGTTTGAGCTTTGCAGTAAGCTTACCGAGATGAGGTTTAGTGATTTTCTCATGAGTCTATCTTCCCCGTGATGGGCTGGACGGGGAGATTGTTAGGATTCATCCCAAATTATTCCCAATTTATAATCTATGGTTTTTATATCCATAATATTATATATATGAGGGCAAAATATAAGAGAGTGGTGAGACACCCAAATAGATACAAAAACAAATAGAGATATCATTTTTCAACAATACATATAGAGAGAGTATTTTTCGATTTTTGGATCTATCGAGTGAAATCATTGTAAAGAGGTTTCATCGAGAGGCAAAGGGTGTTGATTTTTGCTGAATTTTGGATAACGTGTTGTTGATATCTAAAGATTGAATCAAAGTCATTAGAGTGTAAATTGGTGCTACATATGGAAAGAAATCACTATTGGAATAAATCAGTTTTTGGTGATCATATCGACATAGATGTGGAGCCAATAACTAGTTGGTAATAATCAGGTGTCAACTACTCTTTAATTTTTACAATTAAAAACCCAACATGTTGAGCTACTGACATAACCGATTGGGAGGTCTTTGAAAATAATGTTCACTTTCGAAAGCATTATTCATTGTCAAAGACATTGTTTATAATTGAGAATTTTTATTTTTATGTATTGTTTATGTTTTTTTCTTTTTGTGTGTTGACAATGAGAGTTTCAATTTTATGATGCTTTAGTTTCACATCTATCATTTCTTTTTATTTTACCTTCAACTTGTTTCATGGGTAAACCCACTAACTTAACTAATTCAACTTAAATCTCATAATTTTGACCCCAAATATATTTATGAGGTATCATTCTTCCTTAATCTATTTTTTTATTTTCTTAATATTAAGGAAAATATTTGTATTAAATGTGAAATAATGTGAATTTGTTGAATGTAAATATCATAACAATTTAATTTTTTGATCATTTAATATTGTTTATTGTATATTTTATAACCTTAATAATTAGTTCAAACATGTAAACTGATTTTTAAATTAAAAAATTTAATAATACGCATGTTTAGATTTTTATTTGATTAGGTTTTTATATTTTTCTCTTTCTGGAAGTTATTAAAATGAATTGTATTTGAAATTTACTTTGAATATGGTTGTTTTATATAGAAATTAATTACTGATATAATAAATATTTTATGAATAAAATAGTTTCCATTGTAGAAAAAATAAAATAAAATGTATATTATTAAATAAATAGGTTGTATAGATCCCTATTAAGTGATATGGTCTCTTCCTGATTGGTCGATATTCGCATACAAAGGAATTAGATTAGATTTATATTAACTTTAAGACGTGGATTTTCTAGTTTTGTAACCTACTTAGTCTAAGTAAATAAATACTTAAGGGTGCTTCATCATCTAATGCTCCTAACCAACTAAAGAGGGATGCCAAATCTCTAAAGCTCACTTAGAAATCTTAATTAGATATTGTACAAGTCACATGTATAATATCCCCTAACTCGAGTATGCATTTCATTTCCTAGAATTCCCGGGATCTTATATAATCGATTCTACCTTTCAAATTGATAAAGTTTTAAGATAAAATTTAACAAATTGAATTCCCTCTAAAAACCAGGCTAGCTTCAACTGTTAAAAGACTAACTAATATTAGATCTCTCCTCTCTTCTCCCCAAAACAATTTTGGATAATTTTTATGTAAAATAATGGTTTTGGAAGGATATCACTTATAGTGATATTTCCCATTTCT
Organism: Limnanthes douglasii subsp. nivea; assembly: GCA_036936605.1. Lineage (NCBI taxonomy): Eukaryota > Viridiplantae > Streptophyta > Magnoliopsida > Brassicales > Limnanthaceae > Limnanthes > Limnanthes douglasii. Next base: position 36,106,869 of record JAUPFV010000001.1, read on the forward strand.
GTAATATTTGAAAGCATTTAGGCCACGCTGATGTTAACTATAATTAAGGAACAAAAAACTAAGTAGAATCCGAGAATAATTTAACAAATCCTTCTGTTATTAAAGAAACATCAATTCCATATCCAAAATCTAGAATTTGGATAAAAAAGGATAAAACTTGTCAACAATAATCTTAACACAAGTGTAATAAAAGATAACCCTTCAAAATTTCAAAAGAACCCAAAATCTAATGAAAGTATTGACACTGTAAATATTACTCTTTCCAATCCTCCAAAAATAGACTTGAACTCAAACTTTCCTTAACCTAAGACATATTCAAACTATCAAACACGTTCTCATCCAAAGAAAAAAACCTTCATGACAATCATCATTCACTTTTAACACCAAATGTCAATGATGTTTCTAATACAAACATCATTGAATCGCTGATTCTGTTAAAGTTTTCCAAGAAATTGATAATCCTAAGATGAGCCAAATAATTTTATAATTTTGAAGACTAATAGCTTACCTAATTTAGTTGTGGAAAAGGTAACTACTAGTCAAGAAATAAAAAAACACCTTAATAAAAGAAAAAAAACCCAACAATATCATAGATTAAAGAACCAACCACCAACAAAGTTACCAGTATCAAATGTCATGAGATCCTCAAATTTAAAATCAAAATGACTTTCTAAATTGGAATGCAATATGGGTTGATAACAATGGTACCATAAGATGACTTAAATCTATAATTATATCTAAGCATATAGATTCCATTGCTCTTCAAGTGCCAATGATATCTAATTCAAAGCTTCTTAATGTTTGTAAAAAAATGGTTTCAACTATGGTTTTGCTACCGTCACTTTAACATTCAAATTATCACCAACAATGATCAATTTCTTAATTTTATGGTGACTCACACTTCCCTTAATTTTGAAGTCTCGATCACCATCATTTATGTTAAATGCTTAAGATCCCAAAGATATCTTCTTTGGGATCACTTAACAAGCATCTCCTCTACGAATCAACCATGGTTGATTGTTGGAGATTTCAATAAGATAACAAATATTTATGAGTAGTTTTCTTGTACCTCTCTAAATTTGAGAGGTATGGATGACTTGAAAAACATGATCCCTGGATGTAAGTTAGAAGATCCTGGATTTAGGTTCCAACTTCACTTGGTCATTGAACCGTAAATGGAAGCGTCTTGATACAGTTCTTCACAATACTGCTTGAAGGTCTTTTTTTATATTATAAAAATGAATCATCTAGCCAGAACTGTCTCAGATCATTCATCTCTTTGTATTCATATGTCCTCTTACTAAAATATCCCAAAATCCTTTTTTAAATTCCAAAACACGTGGATCATCCACAGATATTTCTTAAACATTATTGATCAAAGCTGGATATAAGATAAAGATGGTGACCCCATATCAATCTTCTGGTTATAAACTAAATAAGCGTAAAATCAATCTCAAATATTGTAATAAAACTGTCTTTTGAAATATCTTCCAAACCTGAAGAGAAGGTTAAATATGTTGAAGAATGTCTTGAAATATCACAACCATATTAATAGACCTAACCTCACCAAAGGCAAAGAAAATCATGTAAAAATTTTATCCAGAGAGGGGGTTTTCTGGCACGAGAAAAATGCCTCTTTTTGGAATCAAAATGGAGACAATAACTCTAAAAGCTTTCATAATTATGTTAAAAAGAGGCATAGATAGAATAAAATTCATGTATCAATATTAATAACTCCTGGGTTGAGGATCCTACTCTTGTAGGAAATGCAACTGTTAATTATTTCCAAAGTCTTCTAAATTGTAACAATATTGAGCCCTCCTTAGAATATATTCATGAGACCATTCATAATATTTTATTTGAGCAAGACAATTTGTTATTAACGTCAATTCCATCCTCGAATGAAATCCACATTGTTGTAAATTCTTTAAACAGAAATAGTATATTTGGAGTTAAAGGATTCAACTACTGAATTTTTCAAACTTGTTGGCCTATAATTAAATATGATCTTTGCAATGTTGTTTGTGCCTCCTTTATAGGCTCTCTTTCTTCTAAAGGTATACATGCCACTGCTATATGCCTTATTCTAAAAAACAATTCTCCTAAATCTTGGCCATAATACAGGCCTATAAGCCTATACACAGTATTCAATAGAATACTGTCCACGATTAGAAACAATAGACTTGTTAAGATTCTTCTTATAATCATATCTCATAGCAGGCTAGTTTTATTAAAACAATAAAAATTCATGAAGACATATTGATCACCTAAGAACTAATCCATGATTCAAAAAAAAAAAATCAGAGGCTGCTACTTAATCTTAAACTTAGATATGACAAAGGCCTTTGATAGAATTTCTTTCAAATTTATATACTCTGTTTTAAAAGTATTTGGTTTCTGTAACCAATTTATTAAATTAATAAAAAATTAAATTGAAAACTCTAACCTCTCTATCATTATTAATGGCAGATCTCATGGATATTTTTGTTCCAACAATAGTGTCAGACATGGTGACCCTCTATCACCAATTTTGTTCATCATTGGTGAGGAGTATTTGTTAAGAGTCTTTCAGATTTTATTTCATAAATATAATGCCTTGTATTACAAGGAAAGAGGATATATCAATATTCCTTGCATTGACTATGTTGATGATGTGATTATCTTTACTAATGGTTCTCTAAACAATATCAAGAAAGTCTATGACTTTATTGACCACTATGAGGATGTATCCGACTAACAAATTAACAATTTTAAAAAACATTTATTCCTTAAATTCATATGAGAAATATTAAATCAAATAACAATGTAAACACATCTGGTTTCAGACAAAGTAACCTCCCTTTCAAGCATCTTGGAATCCAAATCAATTCAAACAACAATACTTTCCATTTTGATGACCTTGTGTGCAAAATCAGAACCAAAATTATGGATTAGGATAATATCAATCTATCTTGTGATGGTAAACTAACATTATCCAATTTTGTTCTCATTTTGTATTCTACCTACCATATGCAACATTCCATCCTTCCTAAGACTGTCATTAGTAGAATTAATGAGCTGATAAACAAATTCATTTGGGGTTCCAAAAAAAATAAAAATCCACTATATGGTCCTCATTTCCAAATATGTGTAAACCTTTTGATGAAATTGATTTTAATATTAGTAAGCTCAAAGACATCCAAAATTCATTTTCTTACAAGCTTTGGATGACCTTTAAAGATCACAATATCTCTGGGCCAATCTAATGTATTCCATCTACTTCTCATCTACTCATCCTCTCTAAAACAAAAACCTACTGATTCTAAAACATGGAAAAGATTGATAAGAATAAGAGACACAACTGAAAAATTCATTTCTTAGAAGATTAGTAATGGAAAAATAGATTTTTGGCTATATAATTGAAATCACACTCGCCCTTTTATAACTTTATATTACAATAAATATAATTAATAGTATCATTTTGATCTAGTCAATGAATTTTGGCAAAATGATGCCCAAAATTTGAATAAGCGTAAAGATAAAATGCTCAAATCTGACATTAATAGGATTACAAAAATTAAAATTAATGATAAATTCGATGATGTTATTTACTCATTATGCTTACTTTTCCTTTAAAGACACTTTGCAAAATATTAGACAAAAATATAATAGTTCCATCTTACATCATAATCTTTAAAATAATCACTCTCCATAGAATTTTTCTTTCACTCTTTTGAGAATTCTAAATAATTATATTTATGTTGATTTTGTTCTTCAAAATCGTAATTTCAGTGTTGCATCAAAAATGCCAGTTTTGTGACAAGCGAGATAAACTTAAATCATTGTTTTGTGGCTAGTAACATTTCTTGGAGTGTGTGATTTCATTTTGTTAATCTATTCGATATTCACATTAATAAATATATGTCCATGAGTTATATTTTCAAAATCTGGTTCAAGTCAACTACTAAAACTAAGCATATCAAATTATTAATACCACCCTTAATCTGGTGGGGCATTTGGGAAACTAGAAAAAAGTCAAAATACAGAGATATTCAAGCCTATTTTTGTTAAAATAATTAATAAAGTAATCATGTTAATCACTAACTCAGATAGTGCAAAACGTTTATGTTGTGAATGAGTCGAATAGTGCATTGACAGTGTACTGTGTCCGGCAGTACAGTTTTGTGTTGGATATTGTCCAATTACTTCAGTTAGTCTTGTGGTATGAGCCCATTAGGCCCATAGTCTAGTAAGTCTATTAATTCCCTATAAATAGATTACTAGGACGACACAAAACACAATCTGAAATCTGTAACCTTTTCTATCATAGTGAAACTCTTTTCTCTGGCGGCGCCCGTGGACGTAGACAATTGTCGAACCACGTTAAATCCTGTGTTTCATTTAAATCTTTCATTCGCATATATTCTGTGCTTGAGCCATTTTGTGATAATTGTATAGTATTTTATAACAAAATTGGTATCAGAGCCACGTGGTGAAATTAGGGCTTTTGCAATTAGGGTTTCACAATGGCGTCTACAGCAACAAAATACATGATTGAAAAATTTGATGGAGGATCCAGCTTTGCGTTGTGGAAGATTAAACTGAAATCTTCATTGGTACTGCAAGGGCTGTGGAGGGCTGATTTTAATGAGTGTGAAAGACAATGTGCTTCGCGAGATTAGTGGTGAGAAGACTGCTGCCTGCGCATGGAGAAAGCTAGGAGAATTTTACTCAGAGAAATCAGTAGTAAACCGATTATATTTGAAGAAACGTTTGTATGATTTCAGACTGAAAGAAGGTATGTCCATAACAGAGCACCTAGATAATTTTAAATCAATTATAATGGACCTGGAGAACATAGATATCAATATTGAGGACGAGGATCAAGCTTTGTTTGTATTGAGATCGTTACCAACTCCCTATGAAAACTTCGTAGATACCATTATGTATGGTAAAGATAAGTTATCGCTAGCAGATGTCAAAGGGGCACTGAAATCAAAAGAGATGAGACAGTTGCCGTCAGACAATCAAGCTGAAGGGGAAGGTCTTATGACTAGGGGAAGATCTAAAAGCAAAGCGAGTTCTTTAAGAAGGAAGAACTTGAGGTCCAAGTCAAGGGTGAAGCACTCAAACTGTTATGAATGGGGTGAGCAGGGTCATTATATGAGAGATTGTCTGAAACTGAATGGTAAGAAGGGAAATCAAAAGGAAAATGCAGCAAACATTGTTGAAGGTGTGAACGATTCCGACGATAGTGAAAACAGTGGTAAATGAGATGTATTGTCCGTGAGTTCAGACTTTGGGCAAAACTCTTGGGTACTTGATACTGGCGCTACATATCACATGTGTCAGTTCAAGCAGTGGTTTGATACGTACAAGCCAATGCAGGGAACTGTCTATTTAGGGAACAATCATTCGTTGACTGTTGGTGGTATTGGTAACGTCAGAATCATAATGTTTGACGGGGTTGTTAGAATCTTGACGTGCTGGCATGTTCGTGGGTTAAAAAGAAACCTGATTTCTCTTTGGACTCTAGACTCTCGGGGTTACAAGTACCATGCAGAAAATTGTGTAATCAAAGTGACAAAAGGCTCAATGGTATGCATGAAAGGTAGTTTGCAGAAGGGTCTTTACATTCTCCAGGGGAGTGTTGTTATGGGCGATGCTGCAGTAGCATCATCAGGGAGTAATAGCCAAAGTAGGCAGGATCAAAATAAGTTGTGGCATTGGCGTCTTGGTCACATGAGTGACAGAGGATTAGATGTTTTGGGAAAGATAGATTTGTTAAAAGGGTATAAAGCAGAATCATTGGGATTTTGTGAGCATTATGTGTTTGGTAAACAAACTAGAGTCAAATTCAGCAAATCGGCTGTAAGAAAGACTAAAGGCATAGTGGACTACGTTCACTCAGATCTTTGGGGTCCAAACAGAATTCCATCCAAGAGCGGAGCCAGATACTACATGAGTTTGATTGATGATTATTCAAGGATGGTGTGGGTTTACTTTCTGAAAACGAAAGATGAGGCATATTCAATCTTTGTCAAATGGAAGACGATGATTGAGAAGCAAACAGGAAGAAAAATCAAACGTCTTAGGACAGATAATGGGTTGGAATATTGCAGTCGTGAGTTCAACGAGTTCTGCGAAGCTGGGGGAATAGTGCGACATCGCACTTGTTCTAGAACACCACAACAGAATGGAGTCGCAGAAAGAATGAACAGAACGCTTTGTGACAAGGCACGAAGTATGCTCTCACATTCCGGTGTGGGAAATGATTTTTGGGCTGAAGCTATCAATACAGCGTGTTACTTGGTGAATCGGTCTCCATCAACGGCTATTGATTGTAAAACTCCCTTGGAGATTTGATCTAGATCGTCGGCTGATTATGAACATTTGAGGGTGTTCGGTTGTCCTGCGTATGCTCATGTGAGAGATGGTAAGCTTGAGCCGAGGGAAAAGAGATGCATATTTCTAGGATATGCTACTGGAGTGAAGGGATATAGGTTATGGTGTACCTCTCCAAAGTCTCCAGGTTTTCTCATCAGTAGGGACGTTACTTTTAATGAGTTTGCTTCGATAGACAGTCAGAAGGAAGTAGGAGAAATAGTCAAATCAGGATCGTTTGTGAGTGAACATGTGGAGCTTGAAGTAGAATCAGTTCCTAGCAGGTCCAATAATTCAAGTGGTTCTGAGGTGGATCCAGAATCAGGAGGTGAAGCGCCAGCATCAGATGATAGTGATGATGATGCGCCTGAACCAGAACAACAACCTTATAGCATAGCATTGGGCAGAGAAAGAAGAGATATTAGACTTCCAAAAAGGTATGCGAATCTAGTTGCATATGCTCTGTCAGTTGCAGAAGAAGTTGAGATGCAGGAACCTAGTAGCTACAGAGAAGCTATAGCGAGTTCAGAGGTAGATCGATGGATTGGTGCTATAGGGGAAGAGATTGAATCTCTTCAAAAGAATACTGTGAACGTTGACTTAACTTTTAACAAAACCGATATTGGTGAATCGCTGAATGATGTTGCAGGATCATTGGTTGGTTTTGTTGATTCTGATTTTGCAGGTGATATGGATAAAAGAAGATCTCTGAGAGGATATGTATTTACTCTAGCTGGGAGTGCGATCAGTTGGAAAGCACAGTTGCAAGCTACTGTAGCTTTGTCTACAACAGAGGCAGAGTACATGGCGGTAACAGAAGCAGTTAAAGAGGCAATATGGTTGCAAGGTTTGGTGGCAGATTTGGGCTTGGATAGGACTACTACAAAAGTGTTTTGTGACAGTCAAAGCGCCATACACCTTACAGGGAACCAGATGTACCATGAGCGTACAAAGCACATAGATGTCAGGTATCATTTTATTCGTGATATAATATCAAAGGGAATTGTTGATGTGAAGAAAGTGTCTACACACGATAATCCAGCAGATATAATGACCAAGGCAGTATCAGTTCGAAAGTTTAGGGAATGCCTAAACTGGATCGGTGTTCGCAGTATAGAGTGAATGCCTTAAGGGCATTTGGTGAGTCAGAAGAAGAGAAGATTCTTTGTTGATAGTGAAGAAAGGATATTCGCCTCAAGGGGAAGATTTGTTGTGAATGAGTCGAATAGTGCCTTGACAGTGTACTGTGTCCGGCAGTACAGTTTTGTGTTGTGATAGTGATATTGTCCAATTACTTGAGTTAGTCTTGTGGTATGAGCCCATTAAGCCCATAGTCTAGTAAGTCTATTAATTCCCTATAAATAGATTACTATGGCGACACAAAACACAATCTGAAATCTGTAACCTTTTCTATCATAGTTAAACTCTTTTCTCTGGCGGCGCCCGTGGACGTAGACAATTGTCGAACCACGTTAAATCCTGTGTTTCATTTAAATCTTTCATTCGCATATATTCCGTGCTTGAGCCATTTTGTGATAATTGCATAGTATTTTATAACACATATATATATTCTATAATGCAATAGTCGTTAAAGAATACTTACAATGGGGTGGACAAATCATGACTTCTTTAAAAGTTAGCTCTATCTTGACCGGACAAGTGATAATAAGAGGGAAATCCACCCTCAGAAAAAAAAGAGAACAAAAACCTCAAAAATTATTTCCAGAACAAAATTCACAAGAGCTATCCCCGGTGATGGGGCCACGATGAAAACAAATATTTTCAAGGCGACTCATCACAAACTATTTACAAAAACCATAATTTGTTACCTTCTGAGATGCACAACAACACCGTCGATCTTCCTCGAGTATCCACGACAGAGAAACACATATAAGATAGAGAATCCTTTAAAGTTGAGAAAGATACCAAAAAACCAAAAAAAAAATGATTAAAATTAAAAACAAGATGCAACAAAAGCATTTGATGTTTAAAAAAAATAAAATAGTGATGAATGTTGAAAAAACATAAAAGAAAAATCCATTATAATTATTTTTTATAAATTCACCAACCTATTAAAGTTTAAGCTTTTGAGCTCACCCTTTTTTCTGGTTTTAAAACCATTAAAATTAATTACAAATAAAGTTTAAAATACCAAGGAGTATATCATGGATTTACATAATCCGAATATAAATTACGGGAACAAAACTATAACACATTGGAGAAAAATCGAAAATCCACATCCTAAATCTACAATAGAAATCGTAGATCTAAAATTGAAACAAAGAAAAAATACAATAACCCATGTGAGATGGAAAGATAAAAATACCATTCATGGTGACGATGGTGCAAGCACAACCGTAGAAAATCACGACACACGAAAAGTAGGAGACTCAGTGCTAGAGAGAGAATCATGACACTGAAAAAGCACGAAATGTCCTTCTAAACGTGGAAAAGCCTGGCGGCGATGGAAAAGTAACGTCATTCACTTTAGAGTTTAAAAAAAAATGAAAAAACCATTTCGTCATTAACATTAGAATTTAAAAATAAGATGCCACGGTTGTGACAAATAAAATGCCATGGCTGTAAAAAAGAAGAAGTGATCAGCCGTACCCATATTCCCAACATGGTAATAGATTTTGAGCACCTGCTACTTATGGTGGTGTCGCAACAGATGCTGGTAACAGGTTTTGAGCACATGTACTTGCACATGCAGGTAACAGATGTTGAGCACCTGTTGGTAATGGTTGTGTTGCAACAGATGCTTGAGACATGGGGTTGTTCCGCACCTGAGTGGTAAAAGGTTTTGGGCACCTCTTGGTAATGGTTGTGTCGGAATAGAAGCTTGAGACATGGGTTGTATCGCATTCGTATTGTCGGTCACTTTTTTACTTTTTTGTAAATTTGAATTATGTTAGAACCAAATTAAATTAAGTTAAAAAAATATTAATTAATTTAATATATTAGTAAAAAATTGAATACTATTGTAAGAATATATTATTCAATTAAAAAAAAATATCTTTTTAGTGATTTGAGTTTACATTTAAAAAAAAAATATTATATTAGTAAAAATATATTCTGTCATTAAAAGAGAATAATATACTACTATAAATATAGGAGATCTACAAAAGCACAATGTATCAAATACTACAAAAAAATATTGAATAAAACTTTCTGCTTATTTTATCTTTTTTTAAATAATTTTTATTCTCAACGGGTCGTGATATTAATTATTAATTAATCTAATTAATTAATTAATACATTAGTAAAAAAAATTGATACTATATTTTTTATGTAAAAATATACTATTTAATTAAGAAGAATATTTTATTTTAGTGATTTGAGTTTACATTTTAGAAAAAAATTATATTAGTGAAAAGATATTATTGTGTCATTAAAGTAATATAATATATTAATATAAATATACAAGATGTAACAGAGTATAATGTATCAAACAACATAAAAAAATTATTGAATAAAACTTCCCCCTTTCTGCTTATTTCTTCTAATACTTTTTATTCTCAACAAATTCGCATTCGGACATGGTAGGTTCATCCCTTTTACAACCATAAATAATGTCCATATTTCGGTAGAAATATCAAGTATTTTATCACGACTTATAAACTCAACATAGACCTTCCTTAAAATCCCTCAAGTATCTCACGACTATTCCATATTATTACACATTATTATTACACATCATAATCCAAGCTCCTCAACGTTTGCTGGAATATTATTGACTTTATTAGTCTTAGAAATTGAAAGGCTTACAAGTAACTGAACACTAGACTGTTTTGTTTTTTGAGATTTTGGTTCAAAATCAACAACTTTAAAAAAAATATGGAGTTAACACTAACACTTGAGTTTCTGTCGATTTTATTAACTATGCTGATTCTCTATTTGATGACAAAACCTATAAAAGGCAATGCAATATAAATTGAATGTTTATTTGAAGGTAAGGTAAAATCCACCTTTGTAAAAAAATTCAAATTTTTATATGGAGGAAATAACATATGTTATGGAGATAATAGATGTTCCCTTAAAAAGTTTAGTCTGTCATCCAGATAGACATATTTGTAAATCTGGTTATAAAGTGGTGTGATCAACTTCATTATTCTCATATAGTTCCATTTATTTTTTATTTTTTTTTAATAGAATAAAAGGCCCAATCAAAAAAGGCTTTGGGACAATCGGGTCGAATAAACCCTAATGCCCCATTGTATCAATCGAAACAATAAATCTAACTTGGAACCCTAATTCCATCTGAAACCTAGCAGCCTTCTCTCTTTCTCTTTCAAATCCAAATAGCACAGTAGAATCAACATAAACCCTAACCAGGATCTATGTATCCTACACCCAAGCCTTCGAGAACCAAGATAGCTAAAAGAGAGTTAGGGATTTCGTGAGTAAACCCCCAATTCTTTCTCACTACTAATGAGTGCTTCGAAATCCAGTCCGCTGCCGTGTTTTCCGATCTGGAAACATGGGTAAGCTTCATGGTTGGGAGGAGCAGCTCTCTACACATCTCAACCCCTTTGCAATGAGACTGGCCTGACGAGATGTTAACAAACAGGGATAGACAGTCGAGCTCGATATCGACATGTCTCCAACCCTTCTTGTGGCATAGCAGTAGTGCTTCAATCAGTGCACGCCGCTCAGCTTGAATCGGACTAAGCTTCCCAAAGACGAATCCAGCGCCTTCAATACAGCTTCCTCTGTAATCACGAACGATGAGACCACCAGAGGCTTCCCCAGTAAAGTCCACAGCACCATCAGCGTTTATTTTCAATCTGCCCTGTACTAGAGCTCTCCAAATCCGGTAAGCCACCTTTCTTTTACTGATGGACAGTGCACCAAGCTTTAATCCTACATCTTCAACATTAAACCAATGCTTAGTTCTAAGTTTCAAATCAATGCATAATATGAGTCTGTTAATTCTAGTCACAGCACTACTGAAACAATCAGTAGCTTTGTCGAACTTGCAATTGTTTCTGTTACGCCATATTGTCCAAACTATCAGTTGTGGGACAATATGGGTAACATGAAACTTATTGTTAGTCAATTTAAACCACACCAAGAACATATGCCTGATACTCATGTGCCTTCTTACTGGGACTTTAAACAGAAAACCATAGTAGTTCCATAAGTGCCAGGCATAGCTGCAATTGATGAAGAGATGAGTTAAGTCTTCACAATTGCAGCAAAACTGGCACTTTGAAACTATAATAAAATGTTTTTTTAAAAGAATGCTATCAATAGGTAGAAAGTTTTTGAGAATTCTCCAGCTTAGAAAAGAAAATTTAGTAGGTATATAACTATGCCAAAGTCTATTAAAAAAGAACAGACTATTAGTTTTACTCCTGATGTTTTCCCAAGTGTTTTTTGTGCAAAATTTTTTGTCTTTAGATAAACTCCATTGTATGATATCCTCCTTATCATGATTGATTTTGACCCTCATAATGTGTTGCTGTCTTTCGTAAGACAGAGATGATAACATACTGTAATCCCATGAACCATTTACCCAGAATGTTTTAACTTTAGCTGGTAAGTACCACATGTTTTGGTCAGCAATTATAGGAGGCAACATATGCCATGAATCTCTCCAGAAGTCAACATTCCCACAACCCACATTCCACTGAATAAATTGCTCTGCCCTCTCTCTGACAGAGCATAAGCTCTTCCATACAATGGAGTCATTTACACCACATTTTGCATTGAGAGGATGCCTCTCAACACAATATATTTTAGAGGGAAGCTCAGATCATAGGGAGTTGCCTTTTCTAAAACAATACCATAGTTTATAGACAAATGAAATCTGCATATCAGACAGCAGTTTAATGTTTAAACCACTCTCACCAAATGGCTTACAAATGTTTTTCCAAACAGTCCAGTGGATTGCCTTCTCATTAACCTTTGACCTCCAGAGAAATTTATTTAAATGAAGTTCAATCTTGTTTAGGATATTATTTGGTATTCTACTGTTTTGCATCCAAAAGAATATTATGGGGTAAATAACATGTCTTATTAGTGACAATCTGCCACTATAGGACAAGTTCTTTAAGTCCCATTCACTTATTTTATTCAGAATCTTAGATAAGAGTGGATAGTAATGCTTTCATTTGTTGTTTGCAGCAATAGTAATCCCCAGGTAACAGAATGGTGCATGTTCTGTCTTGAATCCCATTGTTGCATGAATCCTTGCAGCATTATCCTTGGAACAGCTTTTTGAGGTAATTACTTTTGTCTTCTCAATGTTAATCATCTGACCAGACTCTTGTTGATATTTTGTGAGCAGGTTACTCAAGCTTTTGATGGACATTGGAGAGCTGTTAGTGAAGACAACTACATCATCTGCAAAGGCTAGAGAAGGTAAGATATATCCTGACTTAATATAAAATTGCATTGATTTATTTGAATCATAAAGATTTTCCAAACCCCTCAAAAGGGCTTCTTCTGCCAATATAAATAGACAAGGAGATAAAGGATCTCCTTGTTTTAAACCTGTTTTCTGTGGAAAATACCCTGAACATGTCCCATTAATTAGAACAGACAACATTACATTGGAAATTAATTTATAGATCAAAGAAACAATACTTTCAGAAAAGCCAAAGCATTCTAGAGTTTTTATGACAAAGGTATGTGACAACCTGTCAAATGCCTTTGTCATGTCTAGTTGCAATATAATGTTGCCTTTAGAAGGCTTCCTACTTATGTTATGTAACATTTCTTTTATAACTAAGATATTCTCATGTATTAATCTGTTTTTAACAAATGCACTCTGCCCTCTAGACACAATTCTAGGAAGAATACATGAAATTCTCCTATTAATGAGGGCAGAGATAAGTCTATTCATAATGGTGCACATGCTCAAAGGTCTGTAATTATTCCAGGTAATGGGGTTTGCCATTTTGGGAACCAACACTATCCCTGTTGCAAACACTCCCTTTGGGATATCTCCACCAGAAATGTAAGCATTTAAAGCTTTACACAGATCATACTTTATTATATCCCAACAATGCTTTAGGAAAAATGTGTTAAAGCCATCTGTTCCTGGTGCACTATCATTTTTCATGTCATATATAATAGTTCTAACTTCTTCAATAGATATAAGCTTAGTGATCTCAGCATTGTCACTGTGTTTTACAATTTTTGGGATATTGTTCAATATAGATTCTTGATCACTAACATTATATCTATTAACAGGTTCATTAGAGAGGATCTTTTTGAAATGTGATACAGCAGAAGCAGCTATGTCATTCTGGTCAGTAAGCCAAACTTCATTGTCTTTTATACCTACTATATAGTTTTTCTTTCTCTTCTTATTTACATATCTGTGATAGAGTTTAGTGTTTCCATCAGAATCACTTAACCATGAGTTAAAACATTTCTGCTTCCAATAGCATTCCTCATCTTTCAAAGCAAGAATGAGAATGCTATTGGCCTTAGACAGCTTTGATTTAGAAAGATTATCATTAATAGCTTGATGAACAAGTTCACAGTTTTCAACTTCAACAATAGCAGCTTTGACCCTATTAAAAATATTTCCAAATACTGTAAAATTCCATCCTTTTAAGAACTTTTTCAGTCTTTTCAACTTATACCAAAATATTGTACTGTCCTCACCATTACAATGTAAAGACCAGTTTTGACTTACACTAGACATAAAGTCAGGGTGATTTACCTATGCATTGAGAAATTTAAATGAGCCTTTCTTTATATTAGATACCATGCTAGCAACTTTAGAAATAGAAATTAGAAGAGGTGCATGGTCAGAACAAGTTCTGACCATGTGACAAACCTGTATGCTTAAGTAGTTAAGCATATTTTGATTGTGCAAAACCCAGTCCAATCTCTTCCAGTTTCTGTTGTTACTCCATGTGTAACGTGATCCACTGTGAGCAGGTACCTCCAAGTCACAATGACGAATAAACTCATTGAAGTTCTCAGCACTGGCCCCATCAAAGTTCAAGCAGTGTAATTGATCATCAGGGCACCTCGTAGTGTTAAAATCTCCAGATAATATCCAAGGCATGTCACAGGTAAGATTGTTGAGCTGACTCCATAACATCCTTCTCTGTGCTTTCAAATTTTTTGCATATACAGATGTGAAATAGCAATCTAAAGATGCATGATTAATCTTAACATGTATAAACTGATCCTGGTCATCAATAACTGTAATACTAACATCATTAGGCCAGAATAACCATATTTTGTTAGAAGTGTTAGCTGCAAAATTCTCAAAACCAATTTGCCTTGCTACCAGTTCTAACTTATCACTTCTTGCCATTGGTTCCTGAATAGTTACTACTTTAACATTTTCTTTCTTAACTATAAACTTAAGCCTAGCTATTGTAGGATTATTATTTACCCCACGTGCATTCCAACTAATGCATTTAATCATTATCAGAAGCATAGTTTTTTGATACCCTTTCTCTCTTCTTAAGAGAGTTTACAGTTAGAGATTTTGAGTTACCATTCTTGTTTGCAGATCTGATTTTCCTGGAAATTACAGTCTCAAAGTCATTCTCCACACCATTATTGCTAGTCCTTGGAGATGGATTGTAGCTTCCACCCCTTCTACATCGAGGAGATGCCTGAGATAAGTTCTTTTCCATACGATTCTCCTCATCTTCAAGGTTCTGAAGTGCGCTTATGATATCTGGGTCGTTAATAGAGACCGATCTTTCTTTCATTGGGCTGCCCACACTAGTAGAAGGACATGACACATGTGGCCTATCCTTTTTTGTAACAATTGATTTGAGTTTTCTTTTATAAACATGTGTAAAATATTCAACCTTTGCAGTCTTTGGATCTGCATTAGGCTTATTCATTTCTTGTAAAGACTCATTCTTTTCCACAGATCTTTCAATAATACCGACTGTTTCTTCATTCTTAGTATCCTGTGTAGAGTTCTTTTTACATTTAACATCTTCATGCCCAATATGATGACACAGCTTGCAATATCCAGGAACATTCTTGTAGCTAACATTAATAGAACAATCCTTCACATCACCAAAGCACACATTCATCTTCCTTTTAAGTACAACAGAAACATCAATTTCAATAAGAGCGAAACACGCGTTCCAGTTTGCTCTGTTCACCTCAGGGATCACAACATGGTGAACTAAACCAAGAGAAGAAGCCAGAGCATGGATAACAGAACTGTTATACATGAATTCTGGCAACTTCTTAAAACGAACCCACAACAGAGCCACTGGAGACTCGTAATTCCTTGAGCTTTGTGGGCACCATTTGATTACACGCATCAGTTTCCCATCTACCTTCCAAAATCTACCAACCCACAGCCTACCAGCATCTTCCCGAACAGAGAACTCCACCAGAATTTGCCTAGAGTCTATTGTGACGTAGGTATAGACTCCTTTGAATTTAAAAGATTCAAGAAACTCTTGAAATGGTTGCCTCTTTGGAATGCCGTCATTGAATTTAACAACAAGAGTTGTTCTTGACTGATTACAAAGATTTTCCTTAACATGATTTGAGAACTTAATCACATTATGATCCGAATTCAAGATGACCTTTTCAGGTTTAAATTCAGGCACCCCTACTTTCGATCTTACTACATCAGCATATAGTGTCTTAGTTGTAGCATCTTGAGGCTTGGATTGAGTAGTTTTCAAAGGAGGAAAAACATCCATGTCTTGCAGCTCCATCACCACACAGCAATACTCCACAAACTTTAGGCTAGAGCATCAATAATCTGGTTAGCAAACCAGCTAGAGAGGAAGAATAATATTTCTTAAAGGTTAAGAAATAATTCTTGTTCTTCATATAGTTCCATTTATTAAACTCCTCATTTCAATTATTTTATAGAACTTTTAAAATTATATAGTCATTTCTTATTTTATAGAACTTTGAAAATTATATAGTCATTTCACTTATGATGTGTTTAATTTTTTCAATCAAAATTGTTCACTTTGTAGATTTTGTTTGAAAAAATCCTCATATTTATGTTTGATGATGCAACAGAATATCAATAAATAAAGAGAAAAATATATTGTTTAATAAAAACGTGTTTTAAATTTGGAGTAGAGGATGTCTTATATAGAGAATATCCGAAACTCTAATGAAATATTATGAAAATAAATTAAACATATTAAAACACAGTCTCACAAATTGCGGATGCAATCTGAATTGATTAGCTAATTGAAATATTCTACAATCTAATTTAAATTATAAAAAACACAAGAAATAAGAGTTTGTTAGTGGAATTTGAAGCCCTAATTTTGTGGCCAGGATTTTAGCCTCTATCACACTTTCGAAAATTGTTAGGTTTGTCGAGACGATCATTTTGAGTACTAAACTATCATAGTTCTAATATCCTAATGTAGAACAAAGTCTATTTGTGTTTGTCTACTAGTGCAAGATAATTATGGGCATTCTCAACTACATCATTCTCCCAGGTTGAAGAGAATTCACCATCGAATTCAGATATTCAGTAGGATCAACAAAGGGCATCAGATGCTTTACATTAAAGACATCAAAAAATTTCATATGGTTTGGCAGCTTCAACCTATAGACATTCAGATTCATCTTCTCCACGATCTCATATAGTCCAAATTTTCTAGTTGCAATCTTATTATACTAATTTACACGATGATGATCCAATAGCCCACACAAAATCCTCTACCTCAAACTTGACCAACTGACGTGCATAGTCAGCAGAGGCTTTGTACTTATAGGTAGATTCATCAAGATGCTATATAGTGCTCTCATGAATGTCCTATAACTCAACAATAACAGTCTCAGTGGATTATAACCATATATCATTATGAATGGATTATCCCCAATACTCCTCTTGTGGTACCTGTTATAGGAGAACTCAACATGATAAAGGCTTTGATCCTATGAATTCAAATCCTCAGCCACCTCTGCACGCAACATGTTCCTCAGTTTCTTGTTTGTCGGCTTGGTCTGCCCATCTGTTTTTTTGATGATGTTAGCTTATATAACTCAACTTCATATTAGTAAGCCGCCACAAACTTCTCCAGAAATTTCCTACAAACCTTAGATTCCGATAAGAAACAATATTCTTATGTAACTCAATGTTTTTCAATGTATAAACATAAACTTATCAATCAACCTTAACCAGGCTGAATAGGTAAGTATTAGTAGCTAACAAATACATCTCAACCATTGTTCTAAAGACACAAATTTAACAAGTTTCAACAAAAAATATAAAGGGTGAAACATCTAGTAAGATACAAGTTCCCATTGGGTAAAGCAATACAGTGGAGAAAAGAGTTGGCATTAGTCAGCATCAATTAACTTTACTTGAATCACACTTCCAGGAAATTTGAAAATTAGAAATTGGCCTACCTTTTTCCAAACTGAATGATCATTTACCATAAAAGCTTTATTAACTATTGAAGTGCATCAATATTGTTGGTAATAGGATTTTCATCACTTGCGTTAATCTAAAACATCAAAAGAAAAACATTAATCCAATTATGATTTACTGCTCCGCAAACGACTTTACAAGAAAGGTTGTTTTAAGTTTTATAAAATTAACCAGATGAAGAACTTGAGGAATGATAGGTTCTAAATCTAACCGAGACCTAATCTTCATAGATGTAAGCATGTTATCACTAGACTGTAACTCGCGCAGAGCTGGACTATCATGTGTATCGCTGACTGGTTCAAAACTCACTGGACCATTGATATCCGGGATAGGCTAAAATGAGACCCGTTTTCTTTATAGTGAGACCCGATTATAGTGAGACCCGGGTTGGTTATAGTGAGACCCCCATTAATTACAAAAATGCCATCCATATAAATAGCTAAAAATCAGATTTCCTTCTCTTTCTTCTCCCCCGAAGCCCTAACTCTCTCTACCTCCAAAAACCCATATTTTTTCCGTCGATTTTTTTTTGAAATCCAACTCCACGAAGCTGTTAAGGTAAGGATTCTATACTTCATAGTGCTTTTTTTTTCCATTTTGCATTGTTTTTTCTAGAGATATTTAGAGTTTTGCATTCGGGTAGAAAAATTGGATATTTATGTATTTGGTGTTGATTTGTTTGATTTTAAGGGCATGTATGTTGTTAGTTAGGAGATTAGGACCGTTTAGGGTGTTGGGTTAGAGTTTTAGGGTTGATTTCGGGCAGATCTGGGTAGAGGGGGGCTGCATTCTCGAACAGGTGTTTCCACGCATGTTCGTGCATGGAAATACCGGATGCACGCACGAACATGCGTGCATCCGGTATTTCCACGCAAGAACATGCGTGGAAACACCAAATCCACGATGCGTGGATTTTGCAAAATCTTCGCAATTTAATCCGTGGATTTGCCTAATCCACGAATTAAATTGCGAATTTTCACAGAATCCATGACTTTTATTTTTTTAAAAGTTTCAACTCGTCTAATTGTTCGGTTTTGTCTTGTGCAGTATGCCTCCTCGCCCACGTCCTCCCGTTACCGATAGAGACTACGAGACGGATCACGAGAGTGAGGAGGTCGCTCGCGGTGAGACTTCTCGGAGCGTCCGGGTCCGTGTGAGAGGGACCTTACAGGCCGTTGAGCGCCCACCAGTCCAGCGTCGCGTATCTACGGAGCAACGCTTCCGTAGATACAATGCTCACGTCGTAGACCTATATTCTACGTTTCATTCGTACAGAGAGCACGAGGCATACAGCGTCTTCAAAGGCGATGTAAGTTTTATAGGTTTAATTTACTTTTTAAAGTTATTATTATTATTGGTTTGTGTTAGAAATGTTATTAGTTTAGGTTAGAATTAATTCATATGTTAATGCATTGGATTTTATATTGGTTTGTGTTATAAATTATATTAGTTTAGTTTACGTTAGGTTAGAATTCATTTATATGTTACAATGACTTTAGGTTTTAATTTATAACACTGTCTACTGAAATGGTTTGTGTTTTAAATATAAGTAGTTTAGGTTAGGTTAGAATTATTTTATATGTTAGAATGAAATTAGGTTATAATTTTTAACACTGTCTATTGAAATGGTGAATGAATTTATATGTTACTGCATTGGATTTGGTATTGGGTTTGTGTTATAAATTTACTGAATTTATATGTTAAGAATTTATATGTTACTGAAATTAGGTTTGTGTTATAAATTTTATTAGTTTAGGTTACAATGAATTTATATGTTATGATGAGTTTAGGTTTTAATTTTTAACACTCACTACTGGATTGTATTTGTTGGTTATTGGTTATTGTTTTATCTTAGTTGTTATACTGCATATATATTGAACATGTTGGTTATTGGATTATCTGAAGTTTTAGATTGCATATATGTTTATATATATTGTATGTTTTTAATGCATGCAGGCCCGACATTAACTGCGCTGTTATGCGATGTACCACACACATAGTAGCTGGGACTTGAAATCCCGGCAGCAGAAGGTACTCGCACAGGTTAGGAGCACCTGTTTCTGGCCCTTGGTTGAGGCCTTGGGTAAGTGGTCTACTAATGTCCACTTGATTGAGGGCTTTCTAGAGAGATGGCATCCCGAGACGAACACTTTCCACTTCTCGTTCGGGGAGATGACCGTCACCCTGGATGACGTCCACATGATAACGGGGCTCTCAGTTGTCGGTCTCAACTGTGAGATATATGAGTACCCCACTGCTGATGAGCGTACTGCGAGATACGCTCGCTTACTTGGGTGCAGCGCTGCAGAGCTTGAGGCGGAGATAAAGGAGAACAAAGGCGGCGGTAAGAGGCATGTTCGCCTTGCATGGCTGAAGAGGAGATTCTGCACCCATCAGTATTACGATGAGGAGATCACTGTGGCGGATGCCAAACGAGCTACGAGGGGCTATTTGTTGCACTTCTTTGGCTGTACCATTTTGGCCAACAAGTCGGGCAACAACATTAGCCTCGACTACTTGCAGTTCATCGACGATTACACTAGCTCCGCGAGGTATAACTGGGGGCAGATGATACTGGCGCAGCTCTACTACCAGCTAGGCACAGGCTTCCTACACTCTACTTCGGGTATATCTGGTTTATGGCCATGTTAGAGACGTGGATTTACGACCATTTCACGTCGTTTGCAGTTCATCAGTACCCGAGGTATAGTATCGCACATCCTACTATATGCCTCCATGCGCCTGCTAAGTTTCGACAGAGCCAGGAGTCTCAAGACGGTATTAGACTTTGTCTGGATAGCTTCACCGAGCAGGATGTAAGTTGTAATCAGTTTCATTTCAATTATCGTATATAAAATATAAGTTGGTAATGATAAATGGTATGTTAATATTTTACAGGTATTATTCACGCCGTATGCGGCCATGTTGGATGCTCGAGGTACCGCTGATATAGCCTGGATAGATGCGACGCTGAAGGCGGCAGACATTGTCGAGGCGTACTATCCGCTATTGGTGGCTAGACAGTTCGGTCGCGTTCAGCAGGTTATATTTTGTAACTCGAAATATTAATATTGTTTGTATTGCGCATGTGTGGTACATAGTTTAGATCTTTTTTTTTCAAATACAGGTTCCTGGTCCATTGCGTCCTCTTCTTACTGGTTCTACTAGGGTTCGTCGTGCGAACACCCTCTACAACTGGGATGCATTCAGTTGGGAGAACTGGGAGTCACACTGTATTCACCCGAGTCTGAAGGGTGCGGAGTATATTCCTGGTCAGGAGGATGGTACCACTGTGATATACTCTTCATGGGTTACTATGAACTTATGGTACATCATATCTGATCCAGAGGCTCACAGAGATGATACGGAGATTGGGGTGAACCCTACACCACACACACATGCGACCATACTGCACGAGCTGACTTCGCGCATACTGGAGATAGAGGAGTACGACCTTAGCCACCCTGGCGTTAGTATGGAGGACCTTCGGGAGCCTTTGCAGGATATATACCGTATATCTCACGATTACAGAGACTGATTATCATTTATGTTTTTTTGTGTTGACAGTTTTAGACTTTATATGTGCTGTTTACTTTTGACCGGATTATTTTTTGTGATGTGGTACTGGTTCGATCTTTAATTATGTGTTATGTTAATTTGTTACATTTTTCTGATATAACTTTTGAATGTTTGTTCAAACTCCAACTATGAAACTCCAAGTTTAGGGGTAGGTATCTGAATGCAAAACAAATGCAACATAAACTAAAACATAAACCCTAAAGTTTTTTTAAACACGAACAACAACACAAACTCAAACATAAACCGAATCAGACACGTAAACATAAACTCAAACGAAAATATCAAAGATAACGTAAACCCATTGTAAAACATAAACTCCATAGATCTTTCGCATTCTTGTTAGTCACGCATTTCGTCTAGGCGGATGTCAATAATGACAGCGCGGACCGAATCCGGTTGATCCTCTGTTAAAAAATCCGTGGGTTGACAGTTGAACCGGTTACACGCAACACGACGTTCCAATTCGGTGAGGCTAGAAACTGGATGTTGACGGAATGTCACTAAGCTAGATCACCTAGCTTTCACCTCATCGACACGCCTAGAAATTCTTGGCGGCTGAACACCATCCCTTCCATATAGAAAGTACATCTTGCATAGCAATGCCCACCAGTTAAGGTTACCAACTTCAGCAGCTGCCATCATCAGATATTGATCTTCCAACTCAGTCCATGGGCACATATTTTGCAATAGATATATTTGCTATAATTGTTACTGCCTATAAAATGTCTTTTTGAACCTTGTATCAATTATAAAGACTTGTAAGATAAGGATAGGGTAATCCATGTTGACGAATGATTGTGCGACACCTAACATTTAAAAAAGTACACAAATGCAGCAGTTGAGTAATAGGGGTCTCGTTATAGCGTAACTTCCATTATTAGACGTCTCGCTATAACGAGACACCTGAAAATATTGCCGCAAAAAACACCCGCGTTTAATGCACTTCCCACCCAAACTTCCACGAGCTTATAAGTGGATGCTTATCACTCCTCAAACATAAACAGTGCAAACATGGAGTTTACCCCTCATGAAGACTACCATTTGCTTCAGGCAGTGAAACTTGCCCTGCGTGAGTTGGGTGAAGATAGTAGCGATGCGTTTTTCGAGCTAGTCTTGTGTAACATGTACTACAACTACGACCGCTTAGGAACGGAAGGTTTTGTTGTGCGTAACCGTGAACAAATCAAACAGAGGTACATTTATTGCAAACCAATGGATCGTTTACTGTTCCAACCATTTAAAATTAAGCAAGAAGCGGCCGCCGTATGGAACATGACTGTGGTAGATTACATCACTAGGGACATGGTTCTGTATCTTGAGAATAGGATTACTGAAAGGGAAGAGGGGACTGAATCTAACGATAACTTGGGATATGACTTCGACTAATCAGCATTACTTATGTTTTTAATTGTTTGCTTCTTGGAGTTTCTGTACTGTTTGTTTAAGTTAATGTTTGAATTATTGCAAACTACATTTACCATGTACTACTGTTTCTTATTTGACTGCCCATTTTATTTTGTGCCCATTTTTTTGTATCCAATGTATCCAATGTATCATTCTTAAAACAACCCAAGGTTTACATTAAAAAAATTACACAAATGCAGCAGTGCAGTAATAAGGGTCTCATTATAGCGCAACTTCCATTATTAGACATCTCACTATAACGAGACACGTGCAAATATTGCCGCCAAAAACACCCGCGTTTAATGCACTTCCCGCCCATACTTTCCTGCTAGTTAATTAACGCGGGAACAAAAACCTCACTTCCCGCTAATTGTTTTAGAACTGGCACACCGACTTCGAGTCTATAAATACTATAATCTGACTATGAAACAAAATATCTTAAGTTACAACAATGGGTGATTCAGAGTGGAACGTGCACGAAGATGCAAGCCTCCTGGTCGCATTTGACTTCGTCAGATGTACGATGCAAGAGGAGATTCCTGGTTTCATCGATGCGGTTTTGTGCAGGATGTTCTTCAACCACGGTAGGGAGGCATCATGTCCAGGATGCTTAATGCCCCGACCACGCGGACGCGAAGAAGTGTTCGAGAGGTTGGCTTATCTTAAGCCAAGGACTGTACAGATTGAGTCATTGGATTACGGGACACGTTTACATGTCCAAGACGTATTCAACATGGGCTCCCACGGTCCAGTTACGCCGGAGATGGTGTCACATGCGACGCAGCAAAAGGAGCGAGAAATGGCCGACGCAATTGCAAGCGCCGTTGAAACGTGTTCAACCCCCGAAGGAAGTTATGATTCAGATGATTATAAGTTCGGGAGCGGAATGAACTATCCGACTCCATAAATCTAAGTGTGAAATGTTAACAGAGGGTTAGCCCACCTATTATTTGTCTTCAGTTATTTGCTTATGTATTTCTTATTATGCAATGCTTTGGATTAAATTGTAATGTTTTTATGCAATCGACGTATTTTGAAGTTTTAGTGCTATTGTTTACAAGATGAACATCGAAACATAAAACATCGAATGTTTACATTCATTCGATCACAAGTTAAAATAACAACAACTAACGAAATAAGAAGTTCAAACAAATACTGGAAAGAAACATCACAAGTTAAAATAACAACAACTAACGAAATAAGAAGTTCAAACAAATACTCGAAAGAAACATCACAAGTTAAAATAACAACAACTTACGAAATAAGAAGTTCAAACAAATACTGGAAAGAACCATCACATCACAAGTTCAAATAACAACCAATACGAAAATAACAAGTTGAAATAACATCAGTGGAATGGTTATTCGTATCGAAGTTTGTATTCAACATCATCAATTCCCCCCCTTGCAATAATCTTATCCTCCAGAAATGCTACCATATCCCTGGTGATGTAGTCTATTGTGCTCAGGTTCCAGACGGTAGCAGCTTCTTGTTTAATTAACAATGGCAAGAAGCACAAATGCTGTATTGGCTAACAAAAAATATATCTGGCCTTGATCTGGTCACGAGTACGCACAACGATACCTCTTGTACCCAAACGGCCGTAGCCCATGTACATCGTACATAGGACACGCTCGAAAAACGCATCGCTGCTATCTTCCCCCAGTATCTGGCGGGCAATCTTCACAGCTTGAAGCATGTGGTAGTCTTCGTCCGCCGTAAACTCCATATGTAAACGTTAATGAGTTTTATATTTATGTTGAATGCTCAGTGTTTGGCAAGTGTATTATGATTTCTTGATTTTATGTCATATTTATAGGGGACGAGTCAATTTTGGTGGGTGAGCAATAGTAGGGGTTTCATTATAGCCTAACTTCTATTATTAGGTGTCTCGCTATAACGAGACCTCTAAAATATCTCCCGCTTTTATTCATTGGCAGTGTATGTTTGGCAGTACGTGATATCTCGATTCCATGTTTTTTTTTGCACAAACTAATGTTGAGCTTGTTGTTTTTTTTGTTTAAACTAATGCTCGTAATAGTTGTTTTAGTTTTTGGAATGATTAAACCTTACGGCTTGAGTTTCTGTAGATTTTTTATTTCATTATTTAGTCCTTAATAGGTACCCTTTTGCCATGATTTTTTGGTGAAGGCCAAAAATTAATTTTTTTTATTTCCAACCTCAAATGTTGTTAAAACCATGTTTTGAAACCATTGGCGACCCTGAAAGTTCCAAAAAAAATTCATAAATGGCCCAAAGGCCCAATTTAATTTCTGGCTGTGCCTTTTTTGGCACACGAAAACGTGTGCATGTACATTTGCACGCGCGTTTGTGCGTGCTCTTGTACATGCACACGTTTTCGTGTGCCAAAAAGGCATTGTCCACAAATGAAATAAGGGCTTTGGGGCATTTATGAAATTGTTTTGGAACTTTCATGCTTGCCAATGGTTTTAAAACATGGTTTTAACAACATTTGAGGTTGGAAATCAAAAAATTAAAAATTAAAAATTTTTGGCCTTCACCCAAAAATCATGGCCAAAGGGTACCTATTAAGGCTCTGTTTTGGTAAAAAAATCATACGGCCGCTTAAAATCAAATTTTTTTTTGGCACATCTACAAAGCATAAGTAAAAGTCATAATTATTATCAACCAAAACAACATAAGTCTAGTAGTCGGAGGTGGCAAAATGTGTCTCGAAAGGATTAAAAAAAACAAGTAACACAAAATATTACAATACAACAAAGCATTATGCATCCCCGGTCAAATCGTAGCATTCATGATCCCCATCGTTTAATGTCGGAGGTTGTGCTGGTTTAATTTGGTGATACTTGTTGAGACGTGCGCCTATTGGTATGGCCCAATTTGTAACTTTAGCGCAAGTGCGGAACGCAAACCACATTGGGTATATATCCGGCAACGGTCCGTCTAATACAATCTGGAAATTTCAATTATATAGAAACATTAAATACGTCGCAGATTATTTGATAAAATGAAAACTAAGTATCAAGAATGTACTAGTTTACTTACTTTCAGGAAATGATTACCGTGGACGAAACCAATTCCAACTTCGACAATAGGACATGATCTTGGAGGCAAACCACGCAAAGGAAGATACGTGTATGATAGTTGGAGAGAGACATGGTATACTATACATTGATACCGGGTGGCTATCACCAACCCATAGTCGGGTAATGTCATCCAGTGCCTAGTTCCGCTCTCGTACATTTTGAAACAATCCAATCTCCGCAATAGATTGTTAACACGTTCTGCACCGTCAAAAACCCTTTCCCAAAGATCACGTTGACTTGAAAGTTCAAACATCAAATCCCTTCTCACTTCCTCCCATGCGTCCCCATTGCCTTTAATCGTCAAAGCTACCGCCCTAAATCCGCAATTACCGTCCGGAGCAACGCCTTCAACGCTAGCTATGTACTCGTGCAAGTACTCGGGAAAACAAGTCCTGTAGGCGCTCAATCCTTTTCCTTTATTCGATTTTCAAGATCGAGTCGTTTTCTCCTTTTTCGGTGGTGCTTTATCTTTGCATTTGCGTACTATAAATGCCTTAACCGCCGACGCGGCCGTGCTACCTATCGTGGCGGGAGTACTACTAGCGCCTACACTAGGGTATTCAAACCCGGATGGGTTCTGCTTAGTTGACTTGTCGACACCGGCTTTTTTCCGACTTTTCGTGACAACCGGTTCCTTAGGTTCCAACACATGGCTTGTAGCGGGATCTAGGATTTGCATCATCCTATTTATGATGTGATTTTGCACTTGTGGACCGTAACCGCGTATGGTACTATCAATTAAGGATAGCTTTCTTGTAAGCTCATCTTCGGTACCAACGTTTTCCCTAGGCTTGATCGCTAAAGTACTCCAATAAACATCACATTCACTCGTTTGAATCGACCGACCTTCTTTCGCGATCACATCACACTCACACGCACAAGGCAAATTGTGTGTTGTCCTAATTACACAACCACACTTTGCGGGAGTGAACAAAAAATCCCCGGTCTTTCTAATAGTTTCTTCTAATATTTGAATGGTCGTACATGAAAGTTTACCTTTGATGTCGCGAAAGATAGCTCCCCTAGATGCTTGTCTAGGACGAAACAAATTTCGTTCGAACGTTTCGAAGATGGTAGAGTGTTGAATGCGAAGAAACGCATGAACTTTATCCCAAAATTGCTCAAAAGTGCATAGGCTTGTGCCGATTTCCCGTTTTAGACTAGAGTGAGCACTCTCCGCCCTAAACCATAAACTTAGATTAGTTACAAGTCTAACAACTAGTTAAACATAGTAATGTATAAATATGATAATATAACTCACCGGTTGCTAGTGTGGTTGCCCAAATGTTTAATCTTGTTAGTGTAGACATTAAGGAATTTGTATCCGTAAGGGTCTATCCATTGTTTCATCAAGTACTCGAGAACCTTAGGACAATATGCGTAGGCTTTGTGAAGGTCGGTGAGGTTTTTCTTATACTCTTCGATCGTCGCCGAATGTTGAACCGCGACATAAAACTCTAAGAACTCCTCCCCCATGTCCGCTTTGGGCAACAATTTCTTAGAGTATGAGCTAATGTTCCTGTTTATATGCCAAGTGCATAACATATGAGTTGCATCCGGGAATACCTCATCGATAGCGTTCATTAAAGCCAACTCCCTATCCGTGACGATAATATTTGGTAATGCGGACATGTTGTTCACCATCACTCTCCTTAGAACGCTCATTGCCCACGTGTAGTTCTCTTCTTTCTCCGAGCTCATAAAAGCAAAAGCTATACAAAAGGTCTTTTTCGTCGAAGTTTGGCCAACTATTTCTAGCAAAGGAAGTTTATACCTTGTAGTCTTGTACGTGCTATCCATTATAAGCACTTGAGGAAAAGTGCGCAACAAATCGATGCTCGTGGGACGTGCGAAAAACAATTCTAGGATTTCGTCGGTTTCTTTGTTTGTGCGCTCCCAAACATAGTACTCGTGCTCCTTTAACTTACCAAACAAGTATTGCATTTGGGATTTCCCCGCTTTATCAACCAATTGGTTCTTGTGCCGCATGTTGTAGATGGTACACATACTAGATACATTTTCCGGATCTCTTAACTTCAATCCACGGTATATATCTCTTGGCCGAGAACCGATTGTTGTGAGTTTACGAACATACTCCCCCTCTTCCGCCTTTAACCTCGCGGCCCGTGAATGACCATCCAAATGCAAGAAGGGTTGGTGGTTGTGTTTTCCAATTATAACTACCAATTTCCAATAGCCGGGTGCTTCTAACACCGGATTGCCCCTAAGCATGAACGGATATCTGTTTTTTTGGATGAACAATCTTGTCGTTCCTTCACAATCCCCGGTTTAGGCCTCGGCTTGTAAACACCGTGTCTCTCGCACTTAAAATATAACCGAGGTGTTTTACTGTTTTTACTACCATCGTCATCTTTATCTACCACGACAATAAATCCTATACTCTTGCTCTCTTTGTCAACCCATTCGATCAATTCCGCCTTGGTTAAGAATTTATCCGTCGCAAATATTTGACTATAATCCGCCATGTGACATGGTGCTTCAGCCGCTTCCTACACAAACACAAACATGTATTTACAAGTCAAATAATAAAGACAAACCCCATATTCAACACATAAGGCATGTAAAACCAAGACAAACCCAATATTCAACCAAAAAAACATGTAAAACCAAGAAAAACCCAAAATTAAACCAAAATTAAACCAAGATTTGGCCACATCTTTGCATGAATATGCGAAGATTTGTCATCTTCCACGCGTGTTCTTGCGTGGAAGTGTACAGTTGAAGGCACGAAAATGCAAATTTTTGTTCTGTGCTTAAAAAAACTTGATTTTTACCTCAGTAACGCTCTCCATGTGATCAGTAAGCGGCTCCTCCTCCTCCGAAAGGAAATCATCAGCGTTGCAACTCCAATTGTCATTTAAATCGCTTAAATCCATGCTCGGAGTAATTGGGTTTAACTTTAGATAATTAATGTGTATTAAATGTTGTGTGGGAGTTTGCAGAATTTAAACTTTGTGGGTGATTTTTTGAATTTTGGAGAGAGTTTTGGTAGGAAAGAGAGGAGGAAAAGAGAGAGAAGTGAGTTGGTTGAAAAATTATTGTTTTTATATGTGGGAGAAATTTGGTAAATTCACAATTGCAGAATTTTTTTGAATATGGGTCTCACTATAAAGATTTTGGGTCTCATTTTAGCCTAGCCCTTGATATCCGGACGTAGAGTAGTAGACAAACACTCCAAATTAAACATGTTTTATATAGGTTCGAATATGAAAGTTATCGAATCTGAATCCATCCATTTAGGGTAACCGAACCCTTTATTTTAAGCGGAATGGATTGTGAGTTTCAAATTATAAAGTTTGAGATTAATTACGAGTTTTAAAAAAATTACCTAGGTACTCAATATGAACGCGAACCACCAAATATTCGTCAGTCCAATACAAAAAAAAATAGTACATAATATATTTGTATTAAGTAAACTTCAAAATCGTATTATAACCTAATTTAATTAGATGTTAATTATTTGTCATTTAATATTTTATATTCATAGTTTTATCTTAGTTTATATTTTATTTTATTTAAAATTAATTTTATTTAACCAATACGAATTCAAAGATTCAAATTATAATTTTTTTAAAAAGTTATCATTTTAAACAAATTTATATATTTGAATAATAACTCATGAGGCCGGATATTTTAGCTATTTCTATTTGAAGGGCAGTTCGGTCCAAAGCACTATCAGGTCAAACCGAATAGGACTAATGTAGTGGAAAATGACTAAGCTAGATGTTGGTCACCTCACACCAAATTACTAACGGGTCCTTAAACTCGATCCGACTCCACCATCCGATCTGGTAGGCCCATAGGTCAATAATTAAGTATAAATTCCCCAACCACTTTCATTAATGAGGGTAATGAGAATTTACTGTTAGCACAAAACTTAATTATCTCACTACTCTCTACCTGAAATATTAAATTCCCAAAACACTTTACCAAATTACCTTCAAACAGATATAAACCACACCAAATTGGCGACCACAGTGGGAGCACGATGGTGCCTGAATTTCACAATTCAAAACCAGCAAACAAAGTAGTTCAGATTAATCTGAATGAGCATAGTATTCCACTTCCTAAGGTAGAAGTTGCAAAGAAAAACATTGAATATACTATCGAGGAGCGCGATCATTTGAGAGCTGAGATAGAGGTGTTTAAAGCAATAAAACAAGCAGAAAAAAGGGGTTAAAGAGAAATCTGGTGTGTCAATACTTCACGATACTGACAATCCTGGAGATAACGAGCAGTCTCTAAAGACCCATCTCATTTCCAAGAAGACACACCGATCTAAACATCTGGAGAATTCTACATCTGAGTCCTCCAGCAGCTCATCCAATGAGGCAGAGCTTGAAAAATCATTATCTTCAAGTAGTGATGAAGGAAGGTTAAAAACAAAAATGAGTATAACTAAAAAAAATTCAAGAAAAAAGAATAGGCATGGCAGGCTTAAGAAGCACAATGACAAGAGTAAAGGGTCAACCAACCAGCATATTGACGAGTTGTTGATTGATCCTTTTGCTTTTCAGTCTGAACTATATTTTTTGCTACCCCTAATGAAGATACTGTTTTTAGCTGTAGCATAAATTGGAGGCAATCTCCTTTGTCTGCGAATATACTCTCCGGACATCTTCCTAAGAGGTTTGACAGCTTCAAGATGGATAAATATGTTGGGAGCCGACATCTGGACAACCATCTGGAGCAGTTTAAGAACTTCATGATGAATTTTGACGACGACGACAAACTATTGTGTAGGGCCTTCTCCCAAACTTTCACATGAAGTGCACTCAAATGGTATAACAGTCTCCCTCAGGGGTGTATAAGAAATTTTGATACATTTTGGGTTGCGTTCCGCAGGAAATTCGTTGGAAGAAAGGAACTTAAGGGTAATGGGGTCACCATTATCCATGGTGCTCAGGAGCCGAATGGGTCTCTAAAGGAGTACATCAACCGGTTTGTGAATACGAAGAATGGGCTAGCAGATTGCTTTGAACGAGTTGCAATTGCTTCCCTCAGACAAGGTCTAAATCCATGTAACTTAGCCAATTCAGTGAATCAGAATAAGCCTATGACCTGGGGTGGTTTGTTGAATCAAATGGGGAAACAAATCAACATTGAGGAGACTAAGAAAACCAGAGTACACCGCCAGGTTAGGTCCACTACTACAACAACAACAACTCCAGCTAATAATCAGTCCGTTTACAGGGCAAAAGAGACTCGACATGGATCGAACCGACCAATGCAAAGTCAGTCTAACGAGACTCAAATCCAATAGGTCAGAAACAAGAGAGGACCCTGGATTCAACCTGAATGGTTTGTTGAATTGGGGGAAGTCTGGCTACAATCTATGACAAAACTAAAACCGAAGTACACTTTAGAAATCCAACAATATTGCAATCCTCCAAAGGAAATCAGAGCACCCGTTTATGCCAATACCACAATGACATAGGCCATGACACCCATGATTGTATAGCCTTGAAGCAAGAAGTCCAGAACCTCATTGAAATGGGTAAGTTCGGAGCCTATGTCAATAAACGAAGGAGAAGTAGACTGGATAGTGTACAAGCAAATACTCCTCGAACTGGTCCTTCTAACAATCCTGGAACATCGACACATGAAGGTGGAATGGTAATTACTGAAAGGTTCGATATAGACTCGGAGTATCTTGATCCAGATCCGAGTCGAAATCAGGTAGGGGTAATCATAGACAAGACCAAAACTGTCTCCGATCTGATTAACGTTTTTCTGCTATTGACCATTTTCAGAGAGGATAGTGTGACTGCACCTTCTACTTCATCAAGGAAGAGGCATGTCCACAGTTTTGCCACCCAGATGGATGGCAGCATGTCCACCCATCTGTATCAATCCTCATCTCCCTTTATAGTTTTCGATGAGGATGATCTGAGAGATATTGCGGGGCCTCATGAAGATGTTGTGGTAATAGGGGCATCAATAGGAGGAAACGATATACACCGAATTAGGATTGACATAGGCAGTTCGGGAAATATCATATTTTTAAGCTCCTATAAGCAAATGAGAAACCCTTCAGTTATACAACGTTCGAACAAAACCAAATTTCTGTAGATGTGATTGGGAAATTCGAAGAGGAGGTGTTGTTGGGCAAAGTAGCATTTAAGAAAATGGTAAGAGTACTGTTTGTTATGGTGGATTGCCCAACATCTTACAAAGAAGTATTTGGGAGGTCTTGGCTCTCCAGAATGCATGTTGTGGCCTGTACGGTCCATCAGTTTTTGACCATGGTCCTCTCTTAATCTCTTAATTTTAAATTCTTCTTCTACTAATATAAACAAAAACAAAATCTTTAAATTCATGAACATGTGGACTACTAATGACACTTTTAAGTTTAGTACAACATAATTGGAATCTTAATATCATAGGTCTCCCAAATGACATTATTTTGGTTCAAGATTAAAAGACTTAAAAAGTGTTTGAAGACTTGGAACATGAGGAATTTTGGTAATATTTTTAGCAAAATCAAAGAGGCTGAGGATCATGTTGAAAACATGGAAGCTATTCATCAAAGGGTCAATAACACTGAATCTAATGCTGCTCTTAAGAAATCCCATACTTTACATCTCAAGGATCTCAGAAATGAAGAAGTTGTTTTGAGACAAAAGTGTTATAACTCCTGGCTTAAAGATGCTGACAGTAATTCTAAGATTTACCATGCTTATATTGTAAAAAAAAGAAGTAAGTATCTTAATAAGGGTATTAAAGATGGGGATAATTGGTGCTATAATGTTGATGATATAGGTAAATATGTAGAGAACTACTTCAAATCTTACCTTACAAGTAATCCGTATAGCAGCAATGAAGAGGAGCAAGAGAAGATGAATAATGCTATATTTGATATCATTTCAAATCTAGTTACCAATGATGATAGTGACTGCGTGATGAAGCCTCCGGATGAAGAAGAAATATGGGAAACTATCAGTAACATGAAGAAGGATAGTGGAGAAGGTTTAAATGGGTACAACATAATCTTTTTATAAATTTGTTGGAAAATTATTAAGTCTGATTTTTGCACTTCAATTAATTCTTTTCTTAAAGGTCATAAAATCACTAAAGGCATGTTTGCTACTGGCATTAGTCTTATTCCTAAGACCTCAAACCCAATCAATTGGAGTTAACTATATGCATATAAGTCTTTGTTCTATGCTCAATAGAATTTTCTATAGACTTATCAATACTAGGCTTTCTAACATTTTACCTTGTATAATTTCAAACAATTAGGGAGCCTTTGTGAGAAATGGGTCTATTCATGAGAATATTCTCATTTTTAAAGAGTTGGCTCATGACTTTAATAGAAAGCCTAAAAAGGATAATATTAAGATTCAGTTGGACATATCAAAAGCATTTGACAGAATGTATTTCCCTTTCATATTTAAAGTCCTTACCTTATTTGGTTTCTCCAGTAACTTTATTAACTTGATAAGTAATATAATTATAGAGGTCTATTTGTCTATTCTAGTCAATGGAAATATCTATGGTTACTTTCAAACCAAAATGGGCTTAAGGCAAGGTGATACCTTGTCTCCAAGCCTATTTATCATTGGTGAGGAAGTATTGATAAGGGGGTTGTTCAATTTGTTTAATATTAACAAAGATATGCACTATGCGTCTAGATCAAGTATTTTAGTTACTTGTATTGCTTTTGCAGATGATATTATTTTAGACGGTTAGTCTTGTGATTTGCCGAGCAGAGCAACTTTTACCATTTTGCTCAGTCGAATTTGGTGCTGCCTTGTCTTCTCGGTCAGCTATGGTACTAAGTCGTCCTCCATCGAGTGAGGTTTATGATCACGCGCACCAAAATCCTTATCGACTTGTACTGGGCGTGCATACTTTTAATCGTGCTCTGCTCGACTAGACGTCGAGCTCGGTTTAGCTTTCGTATCTTCTTTATTTGACGTATCAACTTTGGGAGAACGTGCCTATCTCTAATCATGCTCTGTCGGACTTAGATGAAGTGCGTCCGGTCTTATCTTTCCTGCTCGGATTGAATGCTTTGTCTACTATTCTAGTCTTTCCTTTTGTTCTGCTCTGCTTTGTTCCGCTCGACTTCTATTCTGCTCGGCTCTGTTTAATTCTGCTCTGCTTCGATGTTTATCTTTGAGAGTGGCTGTGGGTATCTACTCCCTTATCATCGCTGATAAAACGGTGAACTCTTCTTTTACTGCCTAAATTCTGATACAAATTGTTAAAAATAAAAAATATGAAAAAAAGATATGGGAAGAAAAAACTTTTATTAAAAAACTGTTATTGCGTTTGATACACGGTACTTGTCTTATATTTATACTAATATATTATTCTATTTTGATGTCAGAATAATTTTTTTTTTACTAATATAATTTTTTTTCAAATAAAAAAATGTAAATAATATTCTTATATTAAAAATAAATTATCAAATTTTGACCAATATATTAAATAATTAATTGACTTAATTAATTAATATGTCGAGTTTAATTTAATTATATATATATATATATATACTTACTTTGGTAAAGTTCGGAATACAAAGGACACCCAAATCATTGTCTTATTATCATTACAAAACAGTAAAACAAAAGAAAACTTCATAGAAAATAATATTAGCTTTTGTTCTTGCATCTCTCAACCTTTTATCAAATACTTATTCTATAACAAGCTTCGTCGTATTCTCTACTATTGGTCTTATTTTATGAAATATTTATTTTATAACAAGCATTCGTGTTTAACAAGTACAAATATCACCATATACGTGCACAGATTCACAATATGTACTGCACACAGTTTTATTGTGTATTATTAGTATGTGAATAGATCACATATCTTGGAGCCTATTTAAAGAGTTCCATAATCCACATATTGCAAACAGAAGAGTGAAAGTCGACCCTTTTGAATTTGGCTGCAGAGGCCAACCTCACAAACTCTTCTCGAGTTCGCTCTCTTCCTCCGGGAATAAATGCGAACATATAAAGATCTAGATTAGCTATGTTTTGCATTGCAAAGTTAGTCTCGGGTTCCGCCGGAACAACCGAGTCCATCACAATCACTTTCCCGTCATCTGGAAGAGCTTCGTGGCAGTTTGTTAACAGTTTAATACAATATTCGTCACTCCAATTATGAAGAATCCACTGCAAATAAATTCATTTCAATCACAATGAGGTTACAGTAAGATACAAGAGCAGCATATAGTAATCAACAAATTTCACCTTCATGAAAATTGCATCTCCACTAGGAACACTTTGAAACATATCTCCCGCAATGTGCTCGACTCCTACAAAAGTTGATGGAGCAATAAACTACTTATTACTTTCTAAGATTAAAGATATCTGTAATAAAGAATTATAAAAAAAAACCTGGAAACTTGGGGGCAGTTTGAATGACATGGGCCAAATCGAAGTTGATACCCATAATGTGGGGGTACTTAGAAACAATCGTGTTTAGAGTGACACCAAGACCACCACCAATATCAACAAGCTGTTTCACTTTCTCAAAACCTTTGTATGTTTCAAGAAGCTCTTTTATAACAACACAACTGTGGCTGATCATAGATTTATTGAAAAGCATATTGATTCTTGGGTCACTTCCACAGTAGTCAAAAAAATTCATACCATATTCTTTCTTAAATGGACTTCCTCCTTCAAGAACTGCTTCTTTTAAATGAGACCTGTGTAAGTCAATATACAGATAATTAAATATAGTTTTATGAATAAAGATAGATATCAAGCAGGTATATCGACTGTGGGTATAAGGGAGAGAAAAAAACCAGGTCTTCATAAGGGTGATATCTTGGACAAAGCTCGTGCAGGGTGCACAAGAGACTCCATCTTGATTGGGCACAAAGTACATGGCTACAGGAGTGAGGCAAAACAATCTTGTACCATTGTCTGCAAGAGAGCAAGCAAGAACGCCGTGGCTAACCAACAGAACAAGGATCCTTTCAAGTGAAGCAGCTGCTTCTGTGTTGTTGCAGTGCGGCAGTTTGTCAACAATTTGTGCAGCAGAGAGCCTGGCACCTGTGCCCTCGCTGGCTATGATTTCAAAGACACCAAGCTCGACTGCTGCTTTCATTGTCATTGGAAACACCGAACCCATGGCAAGTTGCATAGCCTTTGAATAACTTTCCAGGTTGTTTTCCTTGTTAAGATCTGTAGAGTATTCCATTTTTTCTTTCTTCTTAGCAGATTTATCTTTTGTAGATAATATGGGCCTCCTTCTCTTTTATAGACATGTCTACAAGGGTGGTACTGGTATCCATTAACACGACTGTGAAGTTTAACATACTTGTGGTTTTGCTTAATTATTGCTAGTGGAACGTTGGTATCGGACACTACTACGTAACGATGTTGTGTTTTGGAATCTGTCTATTGTATGAAGAATATATATAAAAAAAAAATCGTTTTTTATATGAATATTAGTAATACATGTCATATAATTAGTTACAAAAAAGTATATATATATATATAATTATTTTGAAAACTCTATTCATTAATAGAAATGTTTTTATAGACACTTGAAACAATCAAGTATTTATTATCAATTATTAAAAGAATTAAACTTTTTTAGTAAAATTGCATTACAAAAAAGAGTTCTCACAAATTCTTATTAATAACTTTAAATAAATACAAATACCTCGGTATAGTTAAAGGAGTGGCATTAAGAGGTTTAAACAATATCAACATTGCATGACAAAACTACAGAGTCGAAAAACATGTTAACAAAAGAACAAATCAGCGAGGGGGGATGACTACAAATTGCATATATATAAACAAAAAATAAATTTAAGTGTGAGATTATAAGGATTAGATAGGCCATACCGTCTTTGTTTCAAGGAATCTGAACTGGAGGTCGGAAAGCATGCGATACAATATCGTATAGATTAGGATTGAAGAGGAGTCAAAAATTCTATCATTCATCACCCTCCAGATATGGTAAACAATCGCGCCAAAGCAGGTACAATATAGGTGGCGTAAATTAGAGGAAGACTAGTTTGGAACTCTTGAAACAAAGAGACCCAATTGGTGTTGTTATTAAAAGAGAACTTAAGCTTTGAACTTGCGAAATTCCAGATGCTCCAAGAGAAGCTAAAATCATAGATGATATGATTGATAGTTTCGGAGTCAAAATTTCATAAGACGTAAGTTGGGGAAGTTTAAAACCCGAGCTCAGAAGCTTACCGTGGGTGGTCAGCTTGGTCCTGCATAGCGAGCTAAATGATGAAGGGATGACGAGGAATAATGAATTTATGTCATACGAAGTCCATTGATTGTGTCCTGACGAGCTAATGAATTTATGTCCGACAAAGGGGATAAAACTTTGTATGATATTATGTGTCCGTGATTGTGAACTTGAGGGATCCTTTGTAAGCAATCCAGTAGTGAACGTCGTTGAAGATGACACATAAGAAGGAAGGGAGAGAATGAGGTTGTGAATCTATTGAAGATTGTTGGGATTTCCTACCATGTGCCAACCTAATATGAGTTGGCCAGTTCCATAACCTATGATGTGTGAAACTTTAAGTTCCGTATCCAACCCTAAGTCATAGATAATAGCATGTCCGTAATGGCTTAAAAAATAGATTACCCAAAAATTAAACCAAAAAAAAAATACTTTCCTCGTTGTCGATTGTCATGTTGTATAAATTTGTAAAAAATAACCCTCAACTGAAAAAAAAAAAATCAAAATTAGAAACGGAAAAATTAAACAAATATAACTTCTAACAAAAATATACACTAATTAAATAAAACATAAATCCAAATCTTTTATTCTTATTCTTTTTGTTTTCTTACGTTTCATTTGATTATTTTTTTGATTTTTTCATAACGCGTCTGAATTTTTATCACATCTATATAAAATATTCAATCATAAACCAAACTATCCAGAACCAACATACATTCTCCATATATTTATATATATATATATATAAACAATTCCCTAATGACGATTTCAGATGCCAAACATGATGAACCAACAAGTCTAGCTTAAGGTGATTGAGCTTCTCTATAGATCTTAGTTTGGAGTGCCCGTGGCTCATCAAACGGTGTGACTTAATTGGATTGTATCAAGACGGAGGTACTTGATTGGTGTGGCACTAAGGAGCAATACATTGTGGTCTAATAGGAGGTGAGCAACTACATCTGTAGTGCCTCTGTGGTTCAGGTAACCTCAACCTGATTAGAGTGGGCAATTGGAAGTCAATTGGGAAGAGGCTAAAGTGGTATTTTGTTCAAGAGGAGGATTTGATGTGGTGGTGATGTGGATGAAATTCGCAGAATTCGAACATGATGAATCATAAGGATTAGTGGTAGATAAATAAGAACATATCTCAACTCGAAAGAGGCCTTTTGGTAGTGGACCAAAAGGAGACTTGTGTGGGTCTTCGGATCCAAAGCGGGCAATATCAAACTAATGTGGAGATCGGTTGTTCTTACTTATCTATGGAGGCGGAATATGTGGTACCCATATTCCCAAAAATTGGTATCAGAGCTCCATGCCCAGACAGAACGCGGTGGTGGTGAAATTCTTGGAGGGCGAACATGAAAAACCAGCAACCATGCTCAAAGTGAATGATTTGCTCTATACAGCCTAGTTCAGAGTTCCCGTTGATAGGGTCGGATATTACTGGAATGAAATTATGACAAAATTTGAAGGGGTAATTCTGACCCCTTCTACATCGTATTTTCAGTGAACAGTAGATTTGAGTGTATTATGAATCAACTGTGTGCTACACCCTTTTTGGTTTTGGGCCTTGGAGTCTTTGAAACTGACCCGTATCCAAGATCTGACCGGACAGCCCACGGATCCTAAAACAAAGTATAAATACCCGCAACCACCCATATTAATGTGGTGGGACTTTCTCTAGAAAATTAAATACTATGACACACCTCTATTATCTCTTTACCATTTACTTAAAATCTAATATCCTATTGAGAAATTACCCAAAATACCCTACGATCATAAATTATCCTCACCAAATTGGAGACCACAGTGGGAGGTGACGGTGGTTGAATAGAAAATTTAAAACAAGCAAAAAAAGACAGTTCGTATATCGCTGAGACATGGATCTCAACATGCAGGATTTTCCACCTTTGGGAGTTGATGCTTTACTTCTAGGCATTGAGGGTGAGGCCCATGAAAATATTCTTCGCCACTATTCAGATGAAAGACATTTTATGCAAGATGAATGAGATGGACTGAGGGCTGAAATCGAAGCTTTAATAGCTCAAAAGAAAGCTAAAAAAGAGTGAAAGAAAAGTCTGATGCGTCCGGATTGCATCCTACAAGTGAATCGGGTGACAATGAGTTATCCACAAAGACTCATGCCAGCTCTAAAAAACCATATCGGTCTAAACGAGTTCAGAGTCTTCTGATAGTTCGTCAAGTGACTTAAAACTGGAAGAGTCACTCTCATCGAGTAGTGGTGAGGGCCGCCTAAAGAAGAAAGTAAGTCTAACCAAGAAACATTCTAAAAAAATGAACGTAAAGGGTAGAATAAAAAAGACCAAGTATCAGGGTAAAGTAAAGGGTTCGGCTGATCAACACATTGATCATTTGTTGCTTGATCCGTTTTCTATTCAATGCGAACCAGGTATCTTTGCTACTCCCAATGAAGATATTATATTTAGTCATAATCACAATTGGAGGCAATCTCCTTTATCCTAAAAAACTCTCCGGACACCTTCCCAAGCGATTTGATAGGTACGATGGAAATAAAGATTTGGACAACCATCTTGAGCAGTTCAAAACATTTATGATGAACTTTGATGATGATGACAAGCTGTTATGTCGGGATTTCTCACAAACTTGTAAGGGAAGTTCCCTCAAATGGTACAATAGTCTTCCTCATGACTCTATAAGGAACTTTGACATGTTATGGGTAGCATTCCACACGCAATTTATTGGAAGCAATGAGCTCAAAGGAAACAATGATATTATTATTCATTGTTCTCATGAGCTAAATAAATCATTGAAGGGTTATATATCAGTATGTTTGTGAATACAAAGAATGGGTTTGTTGATTATTTTAAACAAGTGGCAATCACCTCTTTAAGACAAGGTTTGAATCCGGGCAATTGAGCTAATTCAGTACTGCCGACGAAAGCTATGACTTTTGGTGGGTTGTTAAATCAAGTTGGGGAGTAGATCACAGTAGAATAAACCAAGAAGTCTATAATGCCTCGTCAGAACAGATCTGTTGCTACAACGTCAATTCCACAAGCAACAACTCAATCCCAACCTATGGTTAATTAGAAGCTAAAAGAATCTGCACATGGATCACATCGGTCCAGACAAAATCAATCCAATCAAAACCAGCAGGTTAGAAGTAAGAGAGGCCCTTGGGTCCAGCCTGAATGGTTTGCTGAGTTGGGAGAAAGTATAGCGA
Organism: Limnanthes douglasii subsp. nivea; assembly: GCA_036936605.1. Lineage (NCBI taxonomy): Eukaryota > Viridiplantae > Streptophyta > Magnoliopsida > Brassicales > Limnanthaceae > Limnanthes > Limnanthes douglasii. The sequence goes on from JAUPFV010000001.1 coordinate 36,147,037, forward strand.
AAATATTTGATAAAAACAAGAATGATGTGCACTTTATAATGCCAGCTCCACTACGATCCCCTGGAGAAACTCGAAGTACTCACTTCTGTAAATATCACAATGATGTGGGTCATGACACGCATGATTGTATAGCATTAAATCAAGAAGCACAAAATCTCATTGAGAGGGGAAAGGTTGGTGCCTTCGTTAAAAGACAATGGGGCAGCAGACCGGACAACACACAATCCAATACTAATGCACCACGTACGACTTCCCCAACCTTCCTATGGACATCCAGACAAGAAGATACAATGGTGATTTATGAAAGATTTGATGTGGACACTAAATATCTTGATCCTGATCCAAATCAGAATTAGGTGGGGGTAATAATGGATGATTCTGCCACGGTTTCCGATCTGGTCAAAAAAATCGAGTCATTAACAATATTTGTGGGATATACCGTAACAACACCCTCAAATTATTCAAGAAAAAGGCATGTCGGCAGTTTGACTACTCAGTTCGAAGAAAAAATGTCCACACACCTATACCAAACTCCTGTTCTTTTCATAGTCTTTGATGAAGATGACTTAAGAGATATAGCGGGTCAACGTGAAAATGATGTGGTTGGTGGATCGATTGGAGGAAATGACATACGATTAATCTTAATTGACACTGGTAGTTCGGCAAATGTGTAATTTCTAACAACTTATAGACAGATGAAAAACCCTTTGGTTATCCAACGATCGAACAGAACTATTGTAGGGTTCACTGGGAGTTCGGCCGATATCATTGGTGAATTCAAAGAGGAAGTATTATTGGGGAAAGGGCCATTTAAAAAAATGGTAAGAGTGTTATTTATTTTGGTTGACTGCCCAACATCCTATAACGCTATATTTGGAAAATTTTGGCTCTCTAGGATGGATGATGTGGCCTCAACTGTCCATCAATGTGTAAAGTATGTTGTGGGAGGACAAGTGGTTGTTGTGCGAAGCAGCCAAAAAGTTGTTAGGGAGTGCTATGTAACAGCCCTTGCCTCAAAATCACTAGAGGCAGTTAAGATTAACAAAGAATAGCAACTACTGGAGCCTTCCACTTATCAGAATAAAATAGATGATCCAAATGAGGCTCATAGTGTTGTGATATCCATTGAAGAAGTTGAAATCCATTTCCTGGAAGAAGGAAAAAATGTTAGGATTGGAACTAAATTACCATTGAGTTTGAAACAAAAGTTATTGTCCTTCTTATCTAACAATTTACACGTATTTGCATGGCACAATAATGATGTAAGTGGAGTACTAGCCGAGGTGATCAGCCATATGTTATCAGTCCGATCTGATGTTGGGCCACTAGTACAGAGAAGAAGAATTTTTTCCAAAGAAAAATCTGATGTGATAGTGAAAGAAGTAGATCGGTTGACCAAAATGGGTCATATAAAAGAATCTCAATACCTTTTATGGACAGCTAATCCCGTTTTAGTCAAGAAAGAGAATAGGAAATTATGCATGTGTATCGACTTCACTGATCTTAATAGAGCATGTCCTAAAGATCCTTTTCCAGTGCCTCGTATAGATCAATTAGTGTATTCTACATCATACAACAAGTTTTTTTCCTTCATGGATGCCTTTTCGGGGTATAATCACATACAGGTGGATATGAACGATCAGGATCATAAGACATTTATAACTGATAGAGGGCTTCATTTTTATAAGGTGATGCTATTTGAGTTGAAGAATGCTGGACCTACATATCAACAGTTGGTAAATAAACATTTGCTAACCAAATTAGCAGAAATATGGAGATATGCATAGATGGCATGATGGTGAAAAGCTTAAGGAAGAAGATCACATATCTGATCTTCAAGAAATATTTTCTAATTTGGATGCTATCAACTTGAAACTAAACCCTGAAAAATGTACTTTTAGAGTCTGATCTGGCAAGTTTCTAGGATATATTATAAGTGAAAAAGGGATTCAGGCTGGTCCAGATAAGCTAAATGCTTTATTAGCCATAGACCCCATCGAAATACTAAAGAAATCAAGAGTCTAACCGGACGATTGGCTGCGTTGAATCAGTTTATTTCAAGATCATCGGATAAGTGTGTTTAGTCTTTCCAAGTTTTGAGGAATACTAAGAATTTTAATTGGTCTCTATAATGTGACCAAGCCTTTCTTTAAATAAAAAAATCACTTGTCATCGCCCAATACATTGTTTAAATCCATTCAATGAGATAAAATTTACATGTATATAGCCGTATCAGAGTATGCAGTAAGTGTTGTACTAGTAAAGGAAGTGGATAATTAACCCCATCCGGTATGCTACATAAGCAAGAGTTTATTGGAAGTAGAAAAAACGTATTTGAAGTTAGAAAATTTAGCGTTGGCATTAGTGATAGCAGCCAGGAAAATGAGATTGTATTTTTAAGCACATTCTATCATAGTCCGAACATCTTTTCCTTTAAAGAATGTTAGCAAAAATCTGACATATTAGGAAGAATAACTAAGTGGTCAGTTGAACTTGGAGACTATAATATTGATTTTGCACCTCGAAATGCAATCAAGGCTCAAGCTATATCTGATTTCCTGGTGGAATTTCATATTGAAAGGCCACATGAAGAAGCTCAAGAAAACAAGTGTAAGAAAGAGTGGATAATCCGAATAGACGGTGGATCTAGTAAGATGGCACATGGAGCTGAAATTTGTCTAACCTCCTCGTATGGTGATGTTATGTACCAAGCTATATGTTTTGGTTTCAGGGCATCAAATAATGAATCAGAATACGAAACAACAATAGTCGGTTTAAAATTAGCTCAGATATGTCAGGCAAAGAGGGTCCAGTTAGTAAGTGATTCACAATTACTTATCCATCAGGCTCAAGGATAATATAAAATTAAAAAAGATCAGTTGATGAAGTATCTGCAAATTCTCAAATAAGTATCCATGAGTTTTAAAAGTGTTCGGTATGAGCATGTCCCTAGATCGGAGAATACTATGGCAGATTCTTTAGCTACTATAGCCTACTTTGAAGCATATCCATGGATCCTTATGCAAGAATGTTCACCTATAAGTTCAGTTCGGGGGAGTGAAACTGAAGAAAATATGAACATATTTGGTTTACAATCCAAAGATTGGAGGTATGAAATACAAAATTCATTACTAATAGAGTTCTACCTCCGGATAAAATTTTGGCTAAGAAAGTGAAATACAAAGCTCGTGGTTTCCTGTTGTTGAGAGAAATTCTTTACAAAAAACTTTTACCAGACCTCTCCTACGTTTCATAGGATTTGATGAGTCCCAAAATGTTCTATCGGAATTACACGATTGGGAGGGGTCAATACATTGTGGTTATAAAGCTTTAACCAAGAGAGTTTTGTTAGCTGGATATTACTAGCCCACCATAATGACAGATGCGAAAGATATGGTCAGAAGATGTGATCATTGCCAGAAATATGGGAATGAGATCCACGTGCCAGCAGTTCCTATAGAGTCAATATCCAAACCCATACCTTTTGATAGATGGGATTTGGATTTAATTGGAACTCTTCCAATGGCCTCCAGGGGATATCAAACAATAATCGTGACAATAGACTATTTCTCTAAATGGGTCGAGGCTGCTTCGCTAGTTGGAACCACTTCCAAAGCAGTTATAAATTTTTATCACATCTAACATTTATTGCCGATTTGGAATTCCCCAACGTATTAGTACAGACTATGGACTGCAGTTTGTCAATATATACATTGAGACATTTTACGTGTCCAGAGGAATTCAACATTGTTTTTCTTCCCCTTTTCATCCTTAGGAAAATGGGCAGGTTGAGGTTGCTAATCGGACAATCTTAATATGATTGAAAAAGAACCTTGAAAGAGTTGTAGGGAAATTACTAAGCTACTTACAAGAAGTATCGTGGGCCTACTTAACTACTCCTTACACAGCTACTCAAGAGTCTCATTTTGCTCTTGTCTATGGTATGGATGCAATCACACCTATAAAAGCTACTTTTCCTTCATTCCAGGTACAAAATTATTCCGAACAAGCTAATGGCATGGTAGTAAGGAATCAGTTGAATCCTATTGAAGAAAGAAGAGTAAAGGAACATTTGAGAACAACCCACAGTCAAGGTTTAATGAGAAATAGGTTTGCAGCTAAAGTAAAAAATAAGATATTTTTAGATAGGGGACAAAGTGTTAAGAAAAGTCTCCCTACACACCAAGCATAAACAATTTAGGAAACTAGCCCCCAACTAGGAAGGCCAATACGTGGTATGCGCGAGAATCAAGCAAGGAACATACCGATTTCAAGCCAGAGAAGGCAACATGTTGAAACATCTATGGAACATTGAGAAGCTTAAGTTTTATTTAGAGTAAAATAGTCTTGTAAATATTTACTTTGTTATACTTAAACGTAAATACTATGGGGCATACTTTTTCCTACCCTAGTGGCGCGGGGAGGTTTTAATGAGGTGTCTAATTTTAAATAAATACTATCTTATGGATTGTCAAAGAATTATAGTGGATACAAAGAGATCTGACGAATTGAACACCTATCAAACACCTCTGGCCTTCAAAGGAAGTATCTTTGAAGTGTCCGATGAATTAAAAACCTATTAAACACCTCCGGCCTTCGAATAAAATATCTTTGATGTATTCGATAAACTAAAAATCTATTTAACACCTTGGGTATTCAAATGAATATCTTTAGAGTGATTGAATAAATTAAACATTTGGTAAACACATTGGAAAAATAAAAATACTCATTAAAACACAAGAGAGATGAATACATATGAAGGAAAATACAACTTTAAAAAATTGTTCGAATCATCAGAAGATGTCTGATCCACCATCACGCAAAATGCCTTGGCCATCCAAGGACTTTAGTTTTAAACACAAATTTAAAAGTAAAACAACCTTAGGGCTCGTTCCCTTCGGTTATTTCCTTACCTTCATCTTTCTCTTGTTATTTCTCTTTATCTTCATCTTGTTTTGGACTCTTAGCATCAATGCTTGAACTTTCCTCGGATCTGAAACTCTCGCTAGGTTCCTCGTCGGAATTAAACCCACTTAATGAAGAAATACCATGTTTATCACCATGTGGCAGGGTGTGAAAGGGTATTTCGGCATATAATACGAACTTCCACATGGGTCTAAGATTCGTTTTTTGAAAGGTTTCACGAAATAACGGAACCATGTCTGATTTAATACCCTTACCCCTCTCTTCCATAGAATCCACCACACCAGCAGCACACTTCTCCACTGCTTCAACTATCTCTTGAGTTTGATTCTCCTTCAGATAAGTAATTTCATCTTTTTTCTCTTTAAGAAGCTTATTCAGCTTCTCTTTCTCCTCGAATAGCGTGGTAATGGTACCTACATCAGAAACTTTCTTATCCTTCAAAGACTTGATCTCGCTAGAGGTAGTTAATTCCAATTTAGAATATTTGGTTTGAAGGTTTTCTTGGTCAGTCTTGGACAATTCTAATTTGGTGCTGAGCTCCTTATTCATTTTACCTAAATCCTCCATTTTTTCTGTTTGGATGAAAGGGAGTTCTTCAAGTCTTGATTGGTTGTTCCAAGAGAAGTAATGTCCTAACTTGTCTTTTCACATCAACTATTTCCCTAATGTAGCCTAAGAATGCATGGACGAAGGTATCTTGCTCACTAAAAACTTCCAAGGATTCACCATAATAGATCACTGCATTTGCTATGGTGGTTAATTGGGGAAAGTTCCGATCAAAGTCCTCCTTGTCAAACTCACTTAAATGCATATTACCAAGGCTATCCAAGTTAACATCACCTTTAAGAGTGGGTTATTCAAGTGTAGAAATTTTTAGGCTAGGGACGTCAGCTTAAACATCTTCCTGTGAAGGAACAATAGTTGGAAGAGCAGGAGGAGCAATTGTGGGTCGGAGTATTATCTTTGATCCTATGGTGCCTTTCTTTTTTTTCTCATCCCTTCGGTCACTAACTTAATGACCTCTCCTATGACCTTTCTTCTTAATTTGGGGTGGAGGTTCCAGCCCTTCGGTTTCACCGACTGTTACAGCAACTGCCTCTAACAAAGCACAATTGATCCTTTCAGGATTACCGGAACGGTCCATATTAGCTTTCTCCTTGAATTTCTGTTTTTTCTTTATCTAGTCCAGATGGCTAGTCGATTTGTTTCGGGCTGGCAACTAGATTTTACCATCATTTACCTATGTTCTTTTGGGGATGGTCTCCGATGAATGGGGGAACAGTAAGTTGTTCTCGAGAAAGTTCCTTATTACCACTTGTGTTCCACAAGTGAGCCCTCATCATATTTGCAGCAATAAAAAAATTGTGGAAAGCAAGCGCCCACTTCTCTAAAGCCCATTGGTTTAGCTTAGTGAATGTAGTCCTTACAGCTTCCAAGTGCTCTGAAAACATTTTCAAAAATACTACAACATAGACACTAAAATCAGTTCGGCATAACAAAATAAGAGTCTAAGCAGTAGTAAAAATCCAAAATTAAATTACATGAGCTCTTCCAGTGTCTGGTCAGTTGAATCAGATTTCTTTTGGTGGATATCTTTTTTCCATTCTCCCAAGCCTCACTTATATAGAGAAACTGAGTTCTCGATGGCTTCTCTGCCTCTAATAGGTCATTAACTATCTTATAGTCATTCCTCATATTGTAATGATAGAAGAGGATATAGTGCTTCCTACACAAGCTAGCTATAGCGGTGAACTATTCCATAGGCATTGGAGTTTTCGACAGTCTCAAAGAAATAATGATGGCCAACAAAGTATACCATGCATCGGGGCGCAGTTGGCTAGGGCAGAGCTTTATCAAATGGAAATACCTAACTATTTCTGGATGTAAAGGGAAACGAAGACCCCAGTTCAACACTATCTGTCTGACTTTATAGTCCATCAGAGTTTTGCATGGATGGGAATCCTAACCTTAACAGACGCCAGAAAGCCTCAATTTTTCCTAATCATATCCAGTTCAGTAGTATGTGCGTACATATTAGAGAATTTATGAAGTGCTAGCAAGTAATTCACACTAACCTTGTTGAAGTTGGGCCCTACTTTTCCATCTAGGCACTCCGGAAGTGCTTTGGTATTAGGCATTCCCACCTTACCTCTAGTGGTCCGAACTTCTGTGGTATCTCCAGTATTTCCGAACGTAGCTAATGTGGTATCTTCCCCATAATCCTCCATGTTTTCCTCCATTATACTTAGTCGTTGATCACCCGATTTAGTACCTTTAGCTTCATAAGGGGGAGTGATAGATTCAGATCCAAAGAGGCTTGAGCAGAATTTTCTTTCACCTCTGATCTGACATTTTTTTAAGATGGATGGGTACTTTTAGCCTTAGAGAGTTGAGTGTCTCTTTGGGGTGTAGTATTTTTTTAAGATAGGGAGGTTTTCTTGATACTTAAGATGGTTTTATCTTTAGAATAAGACTTTAGGGGTATTTGAACCAAAGATTCGGAATCAAGTGTAAGTAAAGTTGGGATAAAAGTGAGTCTTTTTTATTATTGATGTTTGGACGACGACGAACTTTTGTGTGGCTCAAGTATTGTCTGGTTAATCACTTCACCAGAAGAAGCAGGTAATCCAACGGATTTTTCTTGCTTTATTCTTCTCTTTTTCCAATTTGGACAGGTTCAATCAACCTCCTTTGATAAGAGCAGTTATGGTTGTTAACATAAAAAAATTCAAACGAAGAATAACTTGAAGTTTTAAGCTTTGTCACTCTACAAGCTTAGATGCGAAATTTTTCTCACTCTAGAAATAGAATTAATAAAACAATCATGTATATAGGTGAGAAAACACTTGAGTGCTTTACTTAGGGGAGATGAAAAATTTAAACAATGATTAGGGGCTAATAACCTAGTCTGATTACTTTCTTAAATGTAGGTGCAAGTACCAAGAAAAAACGGATGGGAGGTCGAACCATGAACTGACACGTGTAACAAAAATTGTTCATTAAAACTTTGACCTTTAGATTTCTCCTTGCCAAGGGGAAAGCCCCTCCAATCTGATCCAAGTCTTCTCTTAACTACTCAGCTATTCTAGAAAATTTTGATACGAGTCTTCTTTTTACAGTTAGCTCTTCCAAAACGTTTGTTTAAAATACCTAAAAGGGGCTACTGATAGGGTCGGATATTATTGGAAGGGAATTATGACAAAATACAAAGAGGTAATTCAGACCCCTTCTACATCGGAATTTCAATGAACGGTAGATTTGAGTGGATTATGACTCAGTTGTGTGCTAAACCCTTTTTTGTTTTGGGCCTTGGAGTCTTTAAAACTGACACGTATCCAAGATCTGACCCGGACGGCCCACAGATCCTAAAACAAAGTATAAATACCACAACCACCCATATTAATGTGGTGGGACTTTCTCTTGAAATTGAAAAACTAGGACGCACCTCTATCAACCCCTACCCTTTACTTAAAATCTAATATCCTATTGAGAAATTACCCAAAATACCCACGATCATAAATCATCCTCACCACCTCTGACTCCTTGGATCACGATGAGACGGACTTGAACGGAGTGGCACTAAGGAACAGGCGGTATGATCAATGGTAAGACCTAGTTCCGAATCTTACCTAAGGAACAAACAAGGTGGTCGAGTGAGCATATAGATCCGCTATAAAATCTTTAGACGTTAGGTAGCCCCAACTTGATCGGAATGAGCAAATGGAAGTTAATTGAGAGGAGACTAGAATTGTACTTTGTTCAAGAGGAGGATTTGTTACGGTGGCGACCAAAGTCCCATACCCTATATCGGTTAAACATAGAAAGGATCAGTGGTATATAAGTAAGAACATATCTTAACTAGAATGAGGCCTTTTGGAAGTGGACCAAAAGCAAACTCGTGCGGGTCTTCGGACCCAAAGCGGACAATAACATACTAATGTGGAGATCAATTGTTCTTAATTATATATATAGGCGGAATATGTGGTACCGATATTCCCAACAACTTTAAAATTTAATAAAATCTGGTAATCTGTATTTAAGTTTACAATACTTAATAAGAAAATCGTAAAATACCAATAAATATCGAATTTAGCTATTTTAGTAATTTTATTGAAATTTATTCCTGAAAAATACTCATTTAACTATCTTATTTATTATATGTTATCTAATTTGTTTAAATGATATTTCAAATATCCTAATAAATTATATAAAAATCTAATAAGTTTAACAAATTTTTATATTTTTCACTACAATTCTATTTGTGTATAGATAGTGCGGCTAGTATGATAATTTGTATTTCGTTCGAATTTTAGATTCTTTATTGTATTTGAGTCTATCGCTTAGTATATTCTGATTTATATATCAATTTTGAGTTGATTTCTTCGTTGGCAAAGACTCATTTTCATCATCGCAGTCAATTTGCAGGCTTCTCTATAAATGTAAGGTAAGCTTTGTGATGAAGATGAAGCTCAAGACTTTTTTTTATATTTGTCTTGCATCTGACAATAGATGGTTGGCTATGACAGTTAAGGGATGCGAGACCTTATTAATTTTTACATGTGAGACTTTGTTATTTTTCAATGATAGATGTGAGACTTTGTGGATTTTTACATGCGAGAGTTTGTTATTTTGTAATGATAGATGCGAGACTATGTTACTTCTCATATGCGAGACTTTGTTATTTTTCAATGACAGATGAGAGATTTTTGTTAATTTTCTACAATAGATGTGAGACTTTTTAAATTCTCATATGTGAGTTGTTGTTTTTTCTATGATAGATGTTAGACTTTGTTAATTTTCACATGTGATACTTTTTTATGATAGTTTCTAAACTTTTATTAATTTTTAATGATACATGCGAGAAACATATTTATTTTTAATTTTTGAATTGTTAAATATATGTACACAATCTCTTGAACTCGACTAAGTATTTTAAAACTAAATGGTGAGTTTGTAATCTCTAATCTCAGCTTGTTTGAAGACTTTGAAGATATTCTTAATTTTGTTTTGAGTAAATTGGATGTGTTTGTTCGACGCAATTTAGATTAAGATATTTTTTTGGTGACCTCATTTGTAATATAATAGGTTGTGATGATGATTTAGTTTATTTTCTACCAATTGTTGTTAATTTAGGTTTTTCAACTCTTACTATTGATATAAAAAATTCATGTTATTGACAAAAATGTTAGAGAAACTGCTCAAAGTTTATTCTAAGCTTCATATCAATATTTCATTTTTGGGGAAAGTAGTTATGGTTTAAATTTTATTGGTTATAAGAATAAAAAAGTTGTTACTGTTTGTTAGGTTGATCGAATTAGCGGTGTTGGGAAAGGATTTGATGAAATTTCAATAGATTTAAGATTAGTTATTACCAAGTTTTCTTTACAACAAGGTTTTTGATGAGGTCTTAAAACCTAATCAAATACCAAAAAGGTTTTCAAGGGAGAGAGTAGAGATCTTTGAGGAAGATGAGCCCGAGAAATAAAGTGTTTTTACTACATATATAATCATAAGTGGTTACATATGTTAAAGATTAACATACCCTTATCAATGAGTATATTAGCCTTTACTACATAGTAAATTCCTCTATATAATATAATAGTATAAATGTCGCTAATGTTTTATCACAATCAGGGTATTATTTGCTCATCAATTTTACTTCTAAATCTTTAGATAATACTAAAATAAAAATAATTGTTCATTTTGAGAACAAATATTTAAAAAGGTTATCCTTGGACTAGATTTATAGTTGTTAAGAATTATGTCCAACCTCACACTTGTAGGACCATTTAATATGATTACTAATGATACACGTGGTTAAATTTGGACCAATATTGATATTATAACCAAAAGTGTAAAATCATTTATAAACAACAACTATAATTTAGATATCTCATATCGTCTTTCACATATTGGTTTACATAAAGCTAAGACGACTGTTTATGGAGATAGTTCTATTTCATATAAAATACTTAAGAGTTACTTCAAAATATTGAAGAATATTGATAGTAGAAGGGACTACTTATTGGAGTATATTTCGCAAACCAATGTCCTCTAGTTTGATTTATCGACGTATATTGTTTTACGAGAAAACATAAATGGGTATTGCTATATGTTATAGCTAAAGATGGTAATAATAATGAATTTTGTTCTTTATTATTTTTTATTGCAAAAAATGTTATTTTCTTATGTAAGATACAAAATGAGAGACAAAACATATGATAGATGTGAGATTATGCATGATCAATATGATAAAAGCGAGACTATGCATAATGAGTATGATAGATGTGAGACTATGCCTAACCAATATGATAGATGTGAGACTAGTCATAGCCAATACAATAGATGCGAGACTAATAATTTATACGAAAAATGTGAGACCACTTATAGATGTGTCCATTTATAATATATATAACCAATATGATAGATGTGAGACTTTATATAACTAATATGATAGGTTCTGGACTTGGCATAAACAATATGATAGATGTAAAACTAAGGCAAAAGAAATGCAATGCGAGACACACCATATGATATATTCGGGACTAATAACATGCGAGATGCACTAATAACTATATGAATTATACTATATTTTTAATAAAGCCTTACATGTATCTTTCTTGTTGTATTTGGTATTATTAGAGAAAAAGAAGTTGAAATCCTATTTGTTGGATTGTCGAATCATATTTATTAGTGATCGTGATTTAGGGTTTGTTAGTATTGTTACTGCTTTGTTTCCACATTGTTAGCATGCATACTATATTTTTTAGCGTATAAATAATTTGAATTATTCTTCGACTGGTACATCCACACCATTTAAGATAATATGGTTTACATGTTTAGAAGATGTGCTAATGCTCCTGACTCATAACTTGTATATTCAATTTATGGACAAATTTATTAAGGAATGAGGTCATAAAGTTATGATTATATTGATGATAATCATGTAAAGCATGTGAGCCATGTTTTTCGTAAACTTTTATAAGTTAACGTATTCATAGGGCATAGCCGCATTTACTAATTTTCGTCAAGCATCTACTTTGATAAATTCTCTTTACATATTCATCCAATTTTCAAGAGGAGATTTGAAAGACACAAATATAGAGGAGAAATATATATCCAAAAAATAAAATGTATTCATTGTTCAAAATTCAGTTATGACGATCATGTCTGGAGATCTTGTAAGATCAACGTGATTTTGATACTATTAATTGTTAAGGCTTATGTGATTTGAAACTTTTTATTATATTAATTTTTATAATTTCTATTAGTATTTTTAGACTTTTTTATGTTTGAAAATACGACACCAACAAAAAATGTGAGATAAGTCATAACCAACTCATGCTCAATGCGAGACATGACGTAACCATTTTCATGATAGATATGATACAATCATAACCACTATATACTTAATTGTACAAAACCAATTCATATTGGAACAATTCATAATAACCTCATATGAGGTGATAGATGTAAGACCAATTCATGGATGATAATAGATGAGAGACAATTTCATGGGTGGATATAGAAGCGAGAGTAGTTCATGGGTGGTGATAGATGCGAGACCGATATATAATTCCCTGAAGAAGACCAACCCATAACAAAGTAAATTATTAACGAATATTACAACATACATACAAGTCTGATTTTGTTTACATTATTAAGGAACATTACAACACACATACAACTCTCATTGTGTTTACATCATTAACCAATTTTATATATACATCATTAACAAATGTTACATAAGGATTTGACCGGAATTTGTTAGTGTTTTTATCATTAAGAAACAAGTAAAACATATTTTCTCTTCTTAATGTTGCAGTATCATTAGGTTTATTTTTTCCAAGTTTATCCATTTCAATAAATTATTTAGTTTAGTCGCAAACCATTACGTCACAATCAAATATTCTACTTTTTTGTTGAGGGTTTTTTTTTGGATTTACTAACTTTATTTTTGGTCTTCTCGACAAAATATTTTTACTCTTGAGGTATTCAATATGATAGTTATAAGTTTAATCAATACACAAACTCTTAAAGATATGTGAGACATAGCATGTGGGATAATACATTACATGATAGATACGGGATAAAACAGAACATGCAGGACAATGCATGACAAGATAGATGTGGGATAATACATTAAATGCGAGAGTCTTATAACCAATTTTATGTAACACCACGTATAACCAACTTTATGATAGATTTGAGACAAAGTGATACGAGACCATGTATAAATTAGATAATGTGAGAAACATTTAATTGAAACTAGGTAACACTTACAAATTTTTCAATAGTCGTGTTTGTTTTATCAAAGGCTTTTGTACCTTTTGGTTCCAAAGGGTTTAATTTTACTGCTTGTGCGTGATCCGTGCCGATTACTAATAATATCTAGTTGATTATACCTCATGGTTCTCGTATGAGAAGTGGAACGAAGATATAACCTTGTTTATCTTGATTTTCATATATCATGTGTTACAGTGAAATAATATTTTTAGAAATGATTTTTATATATTAATCTATGTATATTATAAAGTTATATGATTTTTACCTTTACACATCCATAATTGGCTTTTGTTGTTCTAATTTCATTTATCCGTCCTTAAAACCCAGCGGTATATACTTTATTATATTTTTTATAAAACGCTCCAACATATATAACTGTTAAGAACATATGTAATGCTAAAAGTGGAACTAACGGTAACTTAATTCTAAAATGGCAAAACAGGCATGCAAATAAATTCTAAATAAATTCTGATTTGTAGTCGAGCTCGTTTTGACCTATTATTTCCGTCATATAACTAACAGAAATAAGACATGCTAATTTTGGAATCGACCATATTGTGGCCTTATTATGCTCATCTCCTTTTTGAATCAGTCCCAATCTATGGTATTGCTCAAACTCAATTATTGTTGTTACTAGGTTTTCAAATGGCCATCATTCTCGATTGTAAAGTCAAATGGTTCAAGCATTATATTTTAAGAAGTATTAAAAAATAATTCAAACGAAGGCCCTTTTTCCAATTGTTTCTAGAAAATGAGAAACCAATATATATTAGTAAATGAAATAAGATGAGAGGTGATAAATGCAAGACATGTGATGCTAACAAAGATGATCCATGTAAACTCAAACAATGATGATCCATGCGAGGCGAACAAAGATGATCAATTTAAAGTCAAGCAATGATGATCCATTCGAGGCCACACAAAGATGATCCATGCGAGGTCAAGAAAATATAATCAATGCGAGGCCAAGAAAAAACTTTCAAGATTAGCGTCGACAATATTGATCATTTTTATAACATAAGATATTGACAAGAAGCACAAGGTATTGAGAAAGAAAATAAAGGATTAATGAATAAAGGTACCGGTAAATACTTAGCTAGAGAGGTCGACAAGATATACTAAATCATCGGTAAATTTTATATTAACAAGAGACCAACGTCAAACGATTTTAATTAAAAACCAGAAAGAAATTGAAGATAATAAGATATTCATAGAAGATATTGTTTATTATTAAATTAAAAATTGTAGTTAAAGCATAAAATAGGAATTTTATATATCTTTTATAATAGATGGATGACATGTGTTATTGAGATACATATGTTATCCATCCCTGTAATTTAGAGATATAAATATCTATAAATAACAATTTCAATCATTGTAAAATGAATTGATTTATGGCTTAATAAAATTAGTCTAGATTATTTGTAGTCTTATCTTTTTTGCATTCTCTTCTGGAAAGAAAAAATCCCTTATAATACATGATAGATGGTATAAAAATATTACATGAAAGATAGGGGACATGTAATATATAAAAATACAGGATAACATATAGAAAATAGATACGGGAAAACATAATAGATGATAGATACTAGACAACATAATAGATGATAGATAGAGGAAAATATAATAGAAGTTAGACCTGATAAGGATATATTTTATAGATAGTATATAGTTGTATAATGACGAGATAAGTATTTATTAAAGATTAATAAAAAAAATAAGTAAGATGTCGGTACTAAGAAATCAATGGAAGATGAAGTAGCATACACATGACGAAAGTTATATAAAAGAAATCAATTCAGGCGAAGTATAAGATAGAAAAATAAGTATAGATCGTAAGAAATAAGAATCATAAAAAGGTGTAAAACGAGCTAGATAAAGTTAGACGAGAGTCATAAAAAAAATAAGAAATAACGACTATAAAGATATACGAGATGATAATCATATATAGATACGAGATGAGGATCATCAAGACGAGGATTGTAAAGAAATAAGAAACGATGATCATAAAGAGATATGAGACAAGCATACAAAAGGTGGAAGAAGAGTGATTATACAGTTATAATAGAATTACAATTGTCGTCATGTTTTATGTTACCAAGAATGGTAGTTAGATGATTATCATAAGATAACATGTGTAAACTTATAATTGGTAGATTATTTCTTGTAAATCATATAGAAAAGGACTAAAGTCTTCATTTGGAGACTGGTCACATTCTGATATAAACAAAACTATTAAACTCATAGCAATTTCTTTCATGATTTTTAATCATCACTTTGGCATCATATTTGAGAGGGAAATCCCTTATCCAGACCATGTATTACAAACAAAAAAAATGAGAGATTATGAATTAAATATACATGTTCAGTTATGATCTTTTTTAGAGTTTTAATTAAATCTGTTTTTCCTTTAATTCTCATCAATTTGTAGAATGTTGGTACCAGGCTTTCATTTGCATCTCCTTGACAAATAGTCGTGTGTTCCATGATGGATAGCTGAATTTTAATGATTTTTTAGAGATAATAATTTTAATATTTTTTACATGTTTTAATAATAGATTAAAAATACTAGCTACTAAAAGAGCGACATATCCAACTTCTTTATTAGGTTTTGTTTCGTGACAAAGATTTATTAAATTCGCCAGCTTCTTATTGATTTCTCCAGCCAAATTATAGTTATTTATTTTTTACAGGTTTTCTATGTAAAAAAACAATTGTAAAAATAAATAAATCCCATGAAGTAGAGAAGAACAATGTGGATCAGGCTAACATGACGGACAATATTATATCTTTTACTGCTGGATCTCCAAGTGTTCCAACTGCGTTGGTCATTGCATCATATAAATATACAAAACCTTAGATATTATAATAAGTACATGACAAATATGAGATGAAGATAACATCTAAGTCCATGAAAATATTATCTATGTGAGGCGCGGCAAAGATGATACATGCGAGACCAGGTGATGGCGGAAAATTTTTACATGTCCTCGCTATAAAATCTCAAAATCCAATTAATCAAAGTTTTCCTGGAAATAGGGTTTGAGAGCCTTTAGATAAAATTTCTCTAAACCCTACACAAAAATTAGATAATGTTTTTCGCATAATAAAATAAAGCCCATCCCAAATTCAAAGTGATTTGAGTTGTCTAAGTATTTTAAACGAATTCAAGAAATATAGAAAAAATGTTGAAAACACGAAAATAACTAAAAGGGTAAATAAACACTGGAATTTTGGATCTCAACTTCATTATGGGGCTTCGTCCTGTGATGTTTCCAAAATTCGTTGGGCTTCTCGACGCTTTCGATTCGAGTAGTCGCAACGCCTAAATCTGATAATCGAACCCCATATAAGGTCATTTTTGTTTGTCCAAAAGGGCCATATAGTTGTGGGCTTGTACAACTACATCACCAAGAAAATATAAATCATATGAATCCACAAAAAGATGATCCATACGAGGCTAAAAATAATAATACATGCGAGGATATGCAAAGATGATTCATGCAAAACCAGAAAAGATTATACACGTGAGATAAAAAAGATGATCTATGTAAGACCAGGCAAAGATGATCTATGTGAGGACATGCAACGATGATCCATGTGAAATCATAAAAAGATGATCCATGTGAGATCATATAAAGATGATCAATGTGAGGTCAATTAAGGATGATCCATATGAGACCATACAAAGATGATACACGCGAGACTAGTGTAAAAGTATGTAACAAAACAAGAAATTGCATACCTTTATAAAAAACAAACAATTGCATACCTTTATCATAAAAAATATTAATTGGTTTTATTCGGTTTATATTTACTTTTTTGTCATATATTAACAAAAGTGAGTTTCACTATCCTTGATTATTGTTCTTTTGATCAGAACATCTAGGTTAAAAGTTTTTGTTGTTAAATGACATGTATTCTTTTCCATGCTTCAAACTAAAGTTAATTTTCACATTGTTGGTAATAAGTTGTACCAAATTTGAAGGCTTCTTCTCGAATGTTGTGTATTTTTTATTATTCCAATGACAAACTTCTAATTGTTTTATACGAATTGTTTTGCTCCTCTTATCATATGTAAATAAAATGGTATTTGCTTTACAACTTTAATATGAACATCTCATATTTTCTTTTATTTAAATTCTTTAACGATTGTAAATATCTCATATGTATAAAAAAAGCTTTTGATGACATGTTTTCTGTGATATTTACGAGATTAAGGACAATGAAAAAAAATACAGCATATGATAGATGTTGGACACTACACCACATTATAGATGCTGGAATCTACATCATAGGATAGATATGTGACAATACACCACATCGTAGATGCGCGATATTACACCATATGGTATATGCAAGACAATACATCATATTATAGATGCATAATTTTACACTGCATGATAAATACAAGATAATCCACCACATGATTAGATAGGGACAATACACCATATGATAAACAATGTATTGAAAACAAAAGTAATGTAAATCCAGGCAGCAATGATAAATGTGAGGTCATCCAAATGATAAATGTGAGACTATTTCTTGCCAAGCGAGACAAAAGAAATCTAAAGACTGGAAAACATGATGTTAGATGTGAGACAAGTTTTTATACATGATAATAGATATGAGATACAAGTCTTGAGCAGCTCGAAACTAGTAACCACTAACAATACTAAAAAATGCTAAAAATTCTAGTTTCTTATACTTTAAATATTGATTGTATCAAAAATAAAAAAAAATCAAACTGCAAATGTACTTGATTTCTTAATCTTTTACTCAAGAAAGTGATCTGAACTTGATATTATGAGTCTACACTGTAAAATCGTTGAGTTTTAGTGAAATTGGAACTAAAAGCTTTTGGTTTCTTGAATTAGGTGTTTTTGATAGAGTGAGTCAGAGAATAAGCTAGATTGGAAAAACTAAGTTCAGATATCAACGAAGAAAATAAAACATTATTTTTGTTAGTTATATGTTTAAACCTTATTCTTATATCAGAAGTATTTTTGGTAGAGAATAAATTGAGATTTGTTTATTGATGAACTATAATAGATTTTTGGCTAGATATTAAATCGTAACTGACTCATTAAAAAATTAAAAATCTAAAATTAAATACGAAATAATCATCTTATCAAGTTTTAGTTAACTTATGAATTTTTTTCGTCTAACAAATTACATTGGTATTGGTGAGATATTTAATCAAAACAATGAGAACTTAAACATCTGACTAATAACAAAATTTGAAAGGCAAATAGCCGGATCTACTAGAAAATGTTGATTAACATTCTAAGAGTATTCATTTAAAATATTATTTTATGAAGTGACTATAGATAACGGGAAAACAATTGTCATTTATATAGCGAAAATTTATTTTTTCATATTAAGTTTTTATATAATTTATAAAATTTTATAATAACTTAGTCTTAACATGATTTCGATATGTCTATATCTACATGTGTCATTCTTCTATTTGGTATGAATTAAAGTTGGATTGATAGAATCAAGAACACAAGTCTTCACATAGAGAGTTTTTAGTGGTGAAAGTAGTATTGTGCTTCTGATTATTTCATGAGTGTAACCGTCTTCCCCAGCCTCTATAAATAGGCCAGGTGAATCAGTTGCAAGAGCGGTTACATAAGTGAATATTTACAACTTAGTCCCTATATCTCTTATAAAAGCTTAATCTTACCTTATATTTGTAGAACTTATCAATTTAGTCCTTACTAATTACATTTAGGTCCTCGTAAAATATCTTTCCTTATCACTATTCATTTAAGTGTCTATACAATTCTATAAATAAGATTGTAAATCTTCGTTTGAGGATGATTAATTTTTTAGTTTTGAAAAACATATTTTTATTTCTCTATAAGTATTAAGTGGTTCAATGCTTATACCCATTTGTACTAATTTTGACATGTTTTTACGTCATTATATTTTGGCATCGATTGTGGGGAAAATATTATAAAATGCCAACCTGGAGAAATGGTAATGACTCGCAATAGAGGCATGTCTCGTGGAGAGACACTTTATAGATCTTCATATCGTATTTCATTAAATTCAGATACTATTTTTCTAAGTTATAAAGATACTGAAGTACGTGGTAACGATAGATTCTCAATTTTTCATATAGGACACGTTAATATTGATTTACCGGCTTGTGAAAATAATAAAACTTTAAGCAGTTCTCCAATTATTTTAATGTGATTTCCAACTTTTACATCTCCAATACAAGGTTTTTTTCAAATATAAAGGAAATCTGAAGTGTTTGTTGATTTTCATACTTTAGGAATGAAATTGAATAAATTGTGATAAGATCATAATAAGTTTATTTTTTATAAATTAAAAGAAATACAAAAAAAAATGCAATGATAAAACGAATGTCAAAAGTGTTATAGTTATTAAATGAGAACACAGTGGCTAAAGATAATAATAATCACCATAATTTCTGTGTAGATGAAAATATAGTTCAAAATAAAGAAAATTTAGTAAAATTTAGTGATGATAATGACGATTATTTTGTTAACGAAGTTATGTATAATAAAAAAAATTAATAAAAATAAAAAATGTTTGAAATACATCAATGAACATTTAAAATTCTGAAATTAGCCACATATACTTGGGCACAATCATCATTGTTGCAGAGAATTTTAGAGGGCGAGCTCACTAGAAAGTTATATATATATATATATATATATGATTCAAACATGGTGATACTCTTCATTTCTAAGCTTTCTTTGTGGCGTTTGAAGGAAATATTTTGGCATAGTTTAACAATTTGTTCCTGGTCAATATCTAACTTGAATTTTGGATTTCATTTAGAGGTTAGTTTATTGGGAAAATATATTCAAAATAGTGATTACATCATAATTTTATTTTGTAAGGTGACTCGTCATTGAGAAATTATATTCCAAGGTTCGTTGAGGAAATGAATAGTTTGGAAGGATGTCAAGAGGGAGTTTGTTGGATGATTTTTAAAGAGATATTCCTTTGGAGAATTAGTTGTTAGGTTTATTAAGAATATCATAAATTTTTACTGAAGTTGATAAAGAAAACTAAGGTATAATTATGGAAAGTAAGGTTCAAGAACAAAGAATGTGAATGATTAATAGAAGAATAAGGTTCAAAAACAAAGAATGTGAATGATTGATAAAAGAGTAAGGTTCAAGAACAAATAATGTGAATGATTGATAGAAGAAGGAAAGATGAGTTGAGAAATGACGAAGTTGGGAACATGCAACATAACCTTGCAAGATTTTCATATTATAATAATGCAACTAGGAGGTTCACACTACTTATAGAAAGAACTGTGGCAATTTACAACAAAACAATATATAAAATAAGAAATATGACTTGTAGAATTAGGTTTATGTGCTTATCACAATGATGATGATCATGCAACTGGATACTCTTTTCAGTTATTAGATGAAATTTATAGATTGATTAATAATTGAGATTTAATTGCCTAAGACTCATTAATGTGTATCATATATGGATGGGATAATTTGTCTAAAACTTCTTATAATTCAAGAGAAAAGATATAGGAAGTATCTATAGGCGTATCTTGTAGATGAATAGTCATTTTTTATGTGAATAGATTTCCAAAACCATTGTTAAGTTTTAATAATGATGATTTGAGAGGATTAGTTACTCTTTGTGCGAATATTTTGTTGGTTACTTTAGAAATTACCGGGATAATAAATAGAGGAGGTATGATCGATACGTGAAGTTTGGCTAATATATTATATAAAATTAGTTATGAACACATTTATGAGAAAACTTTATATTATTTTACATTTATAACATGATAGTTCTTACATCTTTTCTCTTAGATTTTTTTATAAAACCATATGTTTCAGATCATCGTATGCATTGGTCTATAGAATTCGGCGAGTATGAGATTCAATTTGAGTCTCGTAATATATTCAAAAAACAAGCTATAATTTAATTTATTAATGAATTTCAAGACAAACATTTGAGTGATAAAGAGGAAAATTCAAAGGATTTTGGGCAGCCAAACTTTAAATGGACTATGTGAGCATATGGAGCATCATGAGCAAAAGCTAGATAAGCTCGTATTATTTTACAATTGTAGATAATCAATTAAGTTTGACTTTGAGATCACAAACAATGAAGAGGAGTATAAAGCAAATTTGTTGGGTATAAAATTAGCTCATATTTGTGGTGTAAAAATATCAAGATAATTTATGATTTACTACTATTAATCAGTTAGGCTAAACGAGTGTTTGATGCAAAACAATAAAATATGAGAGGTTATTTGGATATATTGAAAAAAATGGATGCATATTATAAAAACGTCATATTTAACGAGTGTCTCATAAATTAAATATCGAGGCAAAGATTTGGCTATATTTAGCTCCTTCGAAAAATCCTTTTGATTTAAAAATGAGAATCATTCTTACCAAGAAAATTGTTGATCGACATCAATAATATTTGTTATTTTTAAATATCATAATGTAGTTAAAGCTTGGATAATAAGGGCAACAAAATATTTAATTCTTAAAAAAGTTCTTTTTAAGAAAGTTACAAAAAAAAGACCTTTATTGATATTTTTAGGTAAGAATAAAGCTTTTTTTATTTAAGGTATCTACATTAAAGAGTGGCTGGAGGTCATTATTTATATAAAGGTTTGATTAGATGATTTTTGTTTGCGTGATATTATTGCCTTCGTCTTACAATAGATGTATGGTACAAAATTGTGATAATTGTCAAACATTTTCGAATATAAGTCATCTACCAAATGACGTAATGATATTAGTTAAACTTTATTGTCTCTTTGACAAATGATTAATTAATGTAGTAGTTTATTTACCTATGAAAAGGCAGTTCTTGATAGTAGCACTGGATTAGTCAAGTAAAACAATGGGAGAATGGCGTATGTGCATTGATTTCACTGATCTCAATAGAGCATGCCCTAAGGATCTTTATATCGTTCCTCGGATAGATCAGTTGGTGGATTCCACATCTGGAAAAAAACAGATATCCTTCATGAATGCATTCTCAGGGTACAACCAGATAAAAATGGATCTGAAGGATCACGATCACACTATTTCATCAAAGACATAAGTCTTCATTATTACAAGGTAATGCCCTTCGGGTTGAAGAATATTGGGGCTACTTATCAGAGGCTGGTAAATAAAGCCTTTGCTAATCAAATTGGTAGGAACATGGAAGTTTACATAGATGATATGATGTATAAAATCTTGGAGGAGGATTCACACATATCTGACCTTCAAGAGATATTTTCCAATTTGGAAGCTGTGAATTTAAAGTTAAACCCTGATAAATGTGTGTTTGAGGTCCGATCTGGAAAATTCTTGGGCTGTATAATAATCAAAAAGGGAATCCAACCTGATCCGGATCAGCTGAATGCCTTATTAGCAATGGACCCTCCTTGAAATATCAAGGAAGTTCAAAGGCTCACAGGGAGGTTGGCTGCATTGAACATGTTTATTTCAAGGTCATCAGACAAGTGCGCTCTATATTTTCAAGTATTGAGAAATGCTAAAGACTTCAATTGGTCCCCGCAGTGCGACCATGCTTTTATTGAAATAAAGAAAAAATTTATCTTCATCCAAAACTCTTTTAAATCATGTTCGAGGAGAAAAGATTTATGTGTATCTAGTTGTATCAGAATATGTTATAAGTGTCCTACTAAAGAGGAAAGTGGACAATTATCCTCGTCTGATATACTACATCAATAAGAGTCTACTGGATGCTGAAAGAAGATACTTAAGGTTGGAGAATGTAGCGTTGGCCTTAGTAATTGCAATAAGAAAAATGAGACCATACTTCTAAGCTCATTCTATTGTTGTCTGAACGCCCTTCCTTTTAAAAAATGTTCTTCAAAAACTTGATATATCAAGCACAATGACCAAGTGGTCAGTGGAATTGGGTGATTACGATATTGACTTTGCCCCTCAAACACCAATTAAAGCCCAATCAGTGGCTGACTTCTTGGTAGAGTTTCATGCTGACAGATCCTCCGGACAAGAGTCAGAAAATTGTTTTAAAAAGGAATGGTAGTTTGAAATCATGGTGGATCAAGTACTATGGGTTGTGGAGCTGGAATTTGCTTAACCTCCATATATGGTGATAAAATGTATCAAGCTATATGCTTTGGATTCAGAGCTTCCAACAATGAGTTTGAGTATGAAGCACCCATTGTCGGTCTTAAGCTAGCTCTCCTATGTGGGGCTAAAAGAGCCCGATTAATGAGTGATTCTCAATTACTCATCCGCCATGCTCAAGGGAAGTCTGAAGCCAAGAAGGAACAGTTGGTCAAGTATTTGTTCATGTTGAAAGAAGTGGCAGCCAACTTTAAAAATATTTTCTATGAACACATTCCCAGATCGGAAAACAGTTTGCTAGACTCTTTGGCAACTATAGCTTATTCTGAATCCTACCCTGGGATTCTTGTACAATAATGTCCATCTATACAGATTGATCAAAATAAATAAGATGAAGAAAATATGAACATACTTGTTATTCAACCAAAATCTTGGAGATACACTCTCCTCTAATACATTTCTGAAGGGATATTGCCTTCGGATAAAGTGGTGGAAAAAAAATTAAGTACAAGGCTCGTGGTTTCTTGATAATAAGAGAAGTTCTTTACAAAAAAAAAATCATTCAACAGGCCTCTTTTGAGCTGTTTAGGGTTTGAAGAATCCCATGTTATATTATTCGAATTACATGATGAGGAAGGCTCAGCACACTGTGGCTATAGGGCCCTGACTCATAGAGTTTTGTTAGTCGGATACTACTGGCCAACCATAATGGCAGATGCTAAGGAAATGGTGAAGAAATATGATCCTTGTCAAAAATATGGGAATGAAATTCATGTGCTAGCAGTACCTATAGAGTCCATTTATGAACCAATACCATTTTCCAGATGGGGGATGGATTTAGTTTGACCTCTTCCTATGGCATTCGGTGGGTGTAGAACTATTATAGTCGTAATTGACTATTTCTCTAAGTTGATGGAAGTAGCTCCTTTGGCTGGAACCACTTCGAAGGATGTTATTAAGTTTACCCTATCCAACATATGTTGTAGGTTTGGGGTTCCTCAGAAGATTACTACATACAATGGGCCATGGTTTGATAATAAAGACATGGAAGCCTTTTGTACCTCTAGGGGGATTCAACATTGTTTTTCTTCTCCTTTCCACCCTCAAGAAAATGGTCAAGTTGAGGTTGCAAATGCAACCACCTTATCCAAACTAAAGAAAATATTAGAGGGAGCTGTGGGAAAGTGGCCAAGTTATTTACAAGAAGTATTGTGGGCCTACCGAACTACTCTTCGGGCTGCCACACAAGAGTCTCGTTTTTCTTTGGTATATAGGATGGATGCATTTACTCCCATAGAGGCTACTTTACCGTCATACAGAGTCCAACACTATTCCAAACAGGCTAATGATGTAGCAGTTAGAAATCAGCTCGACTTAATAGAAGAAAAAAGGGTTAAAGCACACCTGAGAACATCACACTACCAAGGCTTGATGAGGAGCAGATTTGCTTCCAAAGTTAAAAGAGGAAATTTACAAGTAGGGGACAAAGTTTAAGAAAATTCATTTTACATACTAAGGAGAAGCAGTTCGGTAAGCTGGATCTAAGTTGGGAAGGCCCTTTTGTGGTCTGTGAAAAGGTTAAACCAGGGACATACAGGCTCTAAGTAAAAGAAGGGAGAGATCTAAAGCATCCATGGAATATGGAGCATCTCAGATTATATTTAAAATAAACAAATTATAATATTTACTTGTTAAATACCAATGTAAATATTAGGGGGCATACTCTTTCCTACCCTGGTGGCACGGGGAGGTTTTAATAAGGTTTCTGGGTTTTTCAATAATATATGATGCCTTTTTCAAAAGTCTAGTGTGATTTTGTTTCAATTCGGATATAAATTGCTTATTCAACACCCCGGCTCTCAAGTTTTCTTGAGTTGATCGAATATGTTTAACACTTGATCACAATTATTAAACACAAGTGATCAGGGATATTGGATACTCTTGTTTAACACTTCCGAAATATTAGTAGGCTATTTAAACACTAGCCATGGAATATTTAAACAGGATATTTAACAAAAAGAAAATGTGATAATTCAAACCTGATCGGACTTAAACCAATCAGTACTACAAAAAATGTCTTGGCCATCCAAGGATTTAGTGTTTTGAAAACAAAAAATACATAATGAAACCTTAGGGCTTGATCCTTTTGGATTTTTCTTTCACCACTATATTTTTAGGACTTTTGAGTTCGGCACTCGAACTCTCACCCGTTCTTTCATCACCATCAGTGGAGTCAGCTCCACTAGAGTAGTTATGCTTTTCGCCATCTGCTAAGGTATGGAATATGATGTCATCGTAGTCCACATATTTCTACAAGGGACCGAGGGTCCTCTTGGGAAAGGTCTCATGAAACAGCATGGCCATATCGGATTTGATCTCATCATCTCTCTTTTCTAGAGAATCCACTACCTCATTAGCATACTTCTTTATACCTGCAGTTACGGCTTGTTTTTGTTGGCGCTCCAGGGCCTCTTTCTCTTTAATTTTCTCTTCGACGGTGCTCTCCAACTTGGCCTTCTCATCGGATAAGGTATGGATAGTACCATCCTTAGTTTTTGATTGCTCCTTCTAGGCTGTGAGGTTTTGTGAAGAAGAGGTCTCCAGGTTGGAGTATTTGGTTTCAAGCTCCTTGTTGGCCGCCTCTGATGCGAGCAGTTTGGCAGCTAACTCTTCTTTATCCTTCTTCAATACCTCTTTTCTTTGTTGAGCACTGAAAAGATCGTTCGACAAGTTTTGCTTATGAGTGGTTAGAGAACTAATGGTACATGTTTGAGTCCTTACCTACCTTTCCCGATCAAGTACTGGCCGGAGATAGCCTAGGAGGGCATGGCCGAAGGTGTCTTGCTCCCTATTTATTGCATAGGTCTTCCCATTGTGAGTCACCATATTGGAAGAACTGGAAGGGCGGTAAGGACCCGTGAAGTCATCTTTCTCTAGATCATTATAATAAATATTAATGTCTAGAAAGCCCTCAAGGTCTACTTCATTGTTGCCATCACTAGCAACCTATCCGGATTGAATGTCAGTTGGAATTTCCTCCTGTAAAGTAGGATCGATAGGAGCTGGGGGAGGACTTCAGGTGGGCGAAGGATTATCTCTGCTCCCATAGTGGCCTTCTTTTTCTTGACCGGTTTTTCATCGTTGTTGGCCTTACGCTTTTTATCCTTCTTCAGAGGCTTCGGTAGGTTGTTTGACCCACCAGATTCCTTTACATTTAGCTCTACTGCTTTCAACAAAGTAGCATTAATGCCTCCCTGATTCTCTGAACCGGTCCCCTCAGTATTTGTTTGGGTTCGGTCTGTTGTGGCCTTCTTCTTCTTGTTCTTCATTTTACTAGGGGCTTTGTCCCTGGAAGACAGATATAACTTAGCATCATTGGCTTCTGTCCTCTGTAGGATCACATCTGTAGGGGGAGAAGTAGTCAACTCTTCCGATGTGAGATCTCTTCTACCTGGTGGTGTTCCACAAGTGAGACCTCACAAATTTGTCTGATTTGAAGAAATTGTGGAAGGCATTTCCCCAATTCTCTGAAGCCCAAGCATTTAGTTTGGCGCAAGTATCATGCCATACCTCCAAGTAACCCAAGAACTCCTTCGGAAGTATTGGAAGGAAATATAAGTCAGTCTAAATTAAAAACTTAGAAATTAAAAGATAAAAGGGAAAAACAACAGAAACTCACTAGTGCTCTTCCAGCGACTGGATAACAGGCTTCGATTTGAGTTCGCCTTGATTTTCTTACCATTGATAAAGAGGAACCCCGTCCTCCAAGAGATCATCCACCACCTTATAATCATTCCTCATATTGTAATGATAGAAGGGGATTTGATGGTTCTTGCACAAGCTTGCCACCACAGCAAATTGTTCAATTGGTAGTGGAATCTTGGACAGTCTGGACGCCATGATGCAGGCCATAAGGGTATACCAAGCGTTGGGGCTCCGTTGGCTGGGCACAGCTTTATCATATGAAAATATATGACTATCTCCGGATCCAGGGGGAACCGAAGTCCCCAGTTCAATACTTCAGTATAGACCACCACTTCGTTTAGTTTACAATCCATGGGGGTCTCCGGAGTGATTGGGGTCCTCACTTTTACTGACTCTGGGATCCTCGCTTTTACTGACTCTGGGATCCTCCACATAGTGCGGATCCGACCTAGTTCATTTATATGGGTATATAGTATAGACATAGTTGATGTTTTGGAGGTCCAGCACGTATTTTACACTGAAATTTTTGAAATAGGAACCCACTTTACCCACCAAGCTCTCTGGAAGGAAATCTGAATGAGACATACACACCTTAGTTTTTCCTTTCCGGTCTGAGGTTGTGTCCATTGTTTGACCTGACGCCTCAGCTTCAAAAGGGGCTTGTTCTATTTTGTCTTCCATATTTTCTTCTATCACTGTGGAAGGCTGTTCGGATGGTTTTGAAGAAGGTTGTTCTTATGCCTTTGAGGATGGTTGTTCGATTGGTTTTGCAAGCAGTTGTTCTGAAGGTTGTGCAGAGGACGCCTCAGATAATCTGGTGTCTCCTAGGGGGTATTTCCCGGATGGTTTAGCCTATGATACAGACTTTATTTCCTCCGAACTAGAGGTCCTTGAAAATGTGGGTGTGGATTTTGTTTTAGACTAACGTGTTACCCGGCGAGGAGTTAACTTGTCTGGTGATCTTTCTGCGTCTGATTCCATCGCAATGAAAGGTGAGGGTTTCCATACATTGGAAACGGATTTCTCCTTGGGTAAAGGGTTTTGGGATTCTTGGACTGAGGAACCAGATGGGAGAGGTGAAAGGTCTGGTATAAATAATAGTTTCTTTATTATAGGGTTTTTTTAAGAAGATGACCTCTAGTCAGTATTCAGTTGTGGATGATTACATTTTTTTCTTGGAGAAGCAGGAAGACCATCATTGATGCGATTATCCCTCGCTACTTTCTGAGCTCTCCCTACTTCAGACAAGTTCACTAACCTCATTTTACTAAGGTGTTTCTGGATGTGAACATATATGACTCAAGAACAAAGTTGAAAGTGAATTGAGCTCTCTCTCTCTCTAAGGATGTTTGTGATTTTGAAGATAATGGAACAATAGAAAAGTTTATATACAATAGTTAAGTTACCTAGGAGAAGGTGGATCAATTTTTAGCAATGATTAAAGGCTGCAAAGTATGAGAATTAAAGCCTAGGTAAATTTCTAGCCTAGTGGGTACGACAATCTAGGAGAAAAAACGGCTGGAAGGTCAAACTAAAACATGACACGTGTCCTATGATTCAAGAAAAACTCTTAGAATTCTGAGATGGAAAATCAGTTCTGACAAAGTACGAACAGGGTCACTATTGAAGAAAAACTCTTGCAGTTCGAACGATACAAACAAATCGGAAAAGGTTGGTATTGATTTTTTTGAACTTTAGCTCTTCCAAAGACCTTTTGCAAGACCTAAAAGGGGTTGTTGATGAGTTCGGAGATTTCAGTCATTATGCCATGATTAAATTCGAAGGGTAATTCGGACTAAACCACCACACTAAAAATCCAAACAGGACAAATGTATTAATGACTGACTAAGCTAGTTTCTAATCAACTTAAAAATATATTACTAATGGGTCCTTAAACTCAACTCGGTTTCACAACCCGACCCAATAAGCCCATGGGTCAGTAATTAAGTATAAATACCCCAACTACTTTCATTAATGAGGGTGATCAGAATTTATTACTAGTAGATAGCTTAATTATTTCTCTACTCTTTACACTAAACACAAAATACCATAAAATTATCAGAACACATTTTTAACACTTTATTAGATCACCTTCGGGCAGAAATAAACCACACCAATGGTCGCAAAAAATAGAGACCACAATTGATTATTTCTCACAACTCCTTAAATATCATGTTGGAAACTTAGTGGTAGTAATCAAATATAGTCAGATATCAGGTAGTGATTATTATGTGATGTCCTTATGTCCCGCGAAATCAGATTCATAACAATTACATATTTTGGAAGACGGTTGGTAACTCGATAAGTTCAGAAAATAAGTTGACAATTATATTAAGGATATTAAATGTGATAAGTCATTGGAAGAGGTAGTTAAATAAGATCTAGCAAGTAGATAGGTGGTAATATCGAGAATAAACTAACTCAGAGCATAGAATTTTAACTTGTAAAGCTATTAAATAGGGACTATGATGTTTTTACGTGGAAGGTTGATGATGTTTATGGGCTCAACTTATCTTTCATCTGTCATGATTTTGCGACCGATAATAGATTGAGGTATGTTCGTAAAAATAGGGTAGCTTTATTTCTCAAGAAATCAGAGGCCATCATTATGGAAGTAGAAAATCTTGCTGAGATTGGGACACGTAAGGGAATCAAGATATCCAAATTAGATTGTCAACCCAGTGTTGGTTAAGAAGAAGAATGGGAAATCGAGAATGTGTGTAGATTCCACTGACCTTAAAAAAATCATGTCAAAAGGATATGTTTCATTTGTCTTTATATTGATCAATTTGTAGATGTGGTTTCGGTGACCCTTATGGGAAAGTATTCGTGATGTAACTATATACAAATGCATTGGGATAACCAGGAGGATATTGGTTTTCAGACAGAAAAATGTTTATACTATTATAAAGTTATACATTTTGGATTAAAAAAATACAGGAGCAACTAATCAGAGGCTCGTCAACCGGATATTTGAGAAACAATTGAGACTGAACATGAAGGCATACATTGATGACATGATTTTAAAAAACAACAACGAGGGTCGGTAAAAT
The DNA here is from genome assembly GCA_036936605.1 of Limnanthes douglasii subsp. nivea. Classification (NCBI taxonomy): domain Eukaryota; kingdom Viridiplantae; phylum Streptophyta; class Magnoliopsida; order Brassicales; family Limnanthaceae; genus Limnanthes; species Limnanthes douglasii. Next base: position 36,177,095 of record JAUPFV010000001.1, read on the forward strand.
GGCGTTTTATCTAAAATATTCAAGAATCTGAGTAAGTTTAACCTCAAAAGAAAACCTTTAAAATATTCAATTAAAGTACAAATAAAGAATATTCTCGGATATATAGCTTGTAATAATAGAATCAAAGACGATCTCGAGTAACTATAAGTGTTGTTATATATGGAGCCCCCAACTATCAAAGAAGTACAGAGGTTTAATGGGTTGTCTAGAGGCCTTATCAATATTTATTGCTAAAGCCTCAGATAAGAGTCATCTTTTCTTTGAGTTTCTTAAAGGAGCAAAGAAATCCAGTTGGAATGAATAATGTGACAAGGTGTTTTGAGCGTCAAATGAGTATTTAACTAGACTATAGATCATTTCTGCCCTTATACAAGGCGAATCATTGTACCTCTACTTGTCGTTTTCATATAACATAAGTTTCATCCTGAACATAAAAGACGAAGGAGTTGAGAGGACAATTGATTATGTAAGTAAAAGTCTAATTGGTGCTCAAAAAAGATATTTAATTTAAAAACATTGGCGTTACACTTGGTGGTAGCTGCGAGAAAGATGAGCATTACTTCCAAAGTCATACCATAATTATGTGAACTTTTTTCCCTTGAGGAGCTTACTACAAACGAGATATTTAAGAAATCTTTACATGGTGGTCTGTAGAGTTGAAAGAATACTAGATTTTTTATAAACCTTGTACTACAGTCAAGGATTTCAAAGAATTATAAATATTATAAACGAGTTCATTGGGAAAATAACTGATGATGATGAGGGTATGCAGCCACACACAGCAAGTGGTCTTGAATGGATAATTGAAATTGATGAGGCTTCAATTCTTAATGGACAATGAGCTAAAACTATCTTGTAAGCACCAAGAAATTAAACAGTCGATAATATTCGGGTTTGATGTTACTAATAACATGGAAAAATACGAGGTTGTTCCGATAGGATTGGAATTCGCTTGTATTAGTGGAGGTAAACTTAATTTGGGTAAGGTCGGATTGATAACTGGTAATGAGCCAGGCTAAGAGTTTGTACGAGGCGAATCAAGAAAGTATGAGGGGGTACTTAGAAGTAATAAAAGAATAGTATAAGGAATTCGAAAAGGTAGAATACAAACAAATACCTCGTCTAGATAACTCGATTGGAAATTCTTTAATAAAGACGACGATTTCAATATATAATTCGTCCGTTACAATTCAAGAAAGACCATCTAAATTAGAGAATGATCAGGAAATCAAGGTGTTGGTAATAGGAATAGCTGAAAATTAGAGACAATAGTATTTGTTGTTTGAACAATTATGAGGACCTTTTTATTCTTAAAATTTTTTATTAGGGTGTTATTGGGGCGCATTATCAACATATAATTTTAATCAAACGCTTTATTATTATGGGTATTTAGTGGCCAAGATTATCAGTATATGATGAGGTGGTTTTGCAAGGATGTGATGCATGTCAAAAGTATGCTAATACGAGCTATTTCCCAAGCAGCCCAATGAGCATAGCCCATGTGTCTTGCGCATATGAAAAAAATGAGGGATAGACTTGGTGGGATCTTTGTTGATGCCACGAGGAAAATAAATTTTTAGTAGTGTTTGTTGACTATGTTTACAAAATGGGTCGATGCAAACCCAGATAGAAGATGAGAGCTCAAGAAGTTTGTGTTTTTTCAAAGTTAGATTGTATCAAGATTTGGGGTTCCAAAAATCTTAATAAAAATTAATGACCCTCAATCTTATAATAAAATGATGATAAAATTTTGCATAAGATATGTGGTTGAACATGTTTTTTTTTAACTTCTTATTACCCCCCAAAAAATAGTTAAGTATAAGTGACAAAAAAAAACTATTGTAGACGGAATCAAGATGATGATTGAAGGGGCTAAGGGAAAATGGCCACATAAATTTTCATATGTGCTTCGGGCATATAGGACGCCCCGATGACCGCTACATCAGAAGCCTACTTTTTATTGGTATACGAGATGGAAGCTATAGTTCTAGTAGAGATCGTCATTCCTAATAACATAATACAATATTATTTAGAAGAGAGCAACAATAAAAAAAGGAAAATTTATGTTGATTTGGTTGAAGAATGTCGAGATCGGGCCCAAGTTTTAGCATTATTAAAATATTAATGAATAGAATATTTGGTTCAAATCTAACGCCAATATTTTTTAAAGAAAGAAATCTAGTTATAAAAAAGTCATACGAGGAGGAAAGGAAAATAATTGCAGGGGAACTAGCTCCAAATTGGAACGGGTGTATAGGGTTATTTTCAAGGTTCGTCCTGGGTGTAGCGGCTGGAAGATATGAATAGAAATATATTGAAGAATCCTTAGAACAATCAGCATTTTAAGATGTATAAGAGAAATTTGTAATGTGGATATGCACTCTTTTTACTTTCTCGTGGCGCAGAAGGGATTTTTAACGAGGCATATTGTAAAGCATGCCATTAATGAATATATTTTCCTTTGAAAAAAAAATTGTTATTATATTTAAAAATAAAAAACTCGAACATAAAGATAGATATTTAAATTAAAAAAAATAGATATTCACAAAGAAGAACCATATAATAAATATAGACATTAAAGTTAGAGAGAGATATATTTGAATTCGAGAAAAATAACCCGAATATAAAGATAGATATTCGAAAAGAAGAACTAGATACTCCATACATTGTGTTTTAAACACGTTTTAGAAAAAGTTAAATATTCCATATCAAGAGTCGTTCTCTTGTATCAATGACTTATTATATAGTTTTTAAATTTTTATAAATAAATTTGACCAATTAAAATAAGAGGAATTTATTGAGTTAGAAAACATTTAAGTCAGTAACCAATCAGGTTAGTGCAGTAACCAATCAACTTCTTTTGTTTTTTCCTTATTACAAGAAATAGAAGTAATGATGGTATTTATTAATACCCATGATAATACCTTAAACCACTATTATAAAGGAACGGAATGAGTAACAAATATATATATATATATATATGAATTAAAGAAATAGATATTTGAATTCAAGCAGAAGAATTGATAACAAAGATAGATATTTAAGTTATAGAATTCTACAAAGTAAACAAAGAAGCCATACAAAGAAGGTCGAATATAATATAACTAAGCGAACATGAAACCAAACCTAAGGTTTAAAACGTATAAGATTATGTAAATAATCATAGTAAGATCTGATGTAATCGCAAAAATGGTTAATAAATCAAGCCTTAGGTTGAAAACACATAAGTTTACACAAACGGTAATATTAAGCCTAACTTAAAATGTCAAATTTTTAAAAATTGTTAATAAACCAAGCTTAAGACTAATACGTTATAAGGTCACCCAAGTGTTCAAAACGTATCTTGGCTTTATAGGCAAATATATATACCGACCCTATAAAGAGAATGAAAACAAAAATATACTTAAAATCAAGATAAGTAAATATAGGAATACAATTCGCCAATGGTTCATAGTAAATTACAAAACATAAAAAAATACAAAAGTATAATGAAGATTACAAAGAAAAAACTTGCTCAGGTAGATAATTTCCTTCCGTAATAACTTTGAAAACTTAACCAGTACGAGGTGGATAAATTATTTTGCTAACAACTTCGTCAACTTGACCAGTATGAGTTGGAGTTACATTGACGATTTCTTCATTGATTTGGACAGTAAGAGGTTGAGTAACATTGAATATGCCTTCATTAATATTTTCTCTCTCAATAATAACAATTCCATTATCGTCAAGTGTTTCTTCTTCATATTTAAAATCTTCCTCGTCGTCACCCGATGAGCCCTATAGTTTGTCTTAAGGTACTAAAGTTTTGAGGTTGCCAAAAAAATACTAGGATGTTCATTCCAAATATGTAAGATAACATTCTTTTTTAGCTTTTCCGAATAAGTATTGGGCACAACTCAGAAATACATCATCTTTCAGCTTAATACTTTTTGCAACCTCTTTTTTATCATCTTTTAAGACTTTTTTCTCAACATCTTCTTGATTTTTGTTATGTCTCTAATCTTCACTACTTCAAAAGTGTCAAATTGTTCTTCAAACTTTTTAACTTCAAACTTCAAAGTAGCATTCTCAATGGTCAATGTAGCATTTTTGACAAAAATAGTCTTTTTTTGTAGTTGGAACACCGTTTTGGCTTGACAAAGCAACATTTCGAGAAGTCGAGTCATTATATTACTTAGTTTGAGAGGTTTTTTGGGTAATTAAAATTGTTCTTTGAAAACTTAGTTTGGCATTTTCGGTATTCAAGTATCTAAATCAATAACCAAGTTGTCAACCTCAAGTTTATTTTGCTTTAGTTTCTCGTGAATTTTCTTTTAACTTATAAATTCTCGTTTAAATGATATTATATCATCTTTTATTTCTTAAATAGATTAAAACTCAATAGGTTACGCTTTTAAATGGTTCATCACTTCAATGTCTAATGGAAACATTGTTCGATAAGCAAATGTCATTCAGTTGTGAAAAATCTAAAAAACAACAATGAAAATAGATAAAAATAGATAAAAAAAAGTTTTCAATAAGATAAACTGAGAAAGTTATGATGATAAACAGAAGTATTCAATAAGATAACAATTAAGAATTTTTAAGATTTCAGTTCGATAAGAATAGTTTACAACATAATCAAGGTTTCTTTTTCTGTCGAACAATATTTTTAGGAGAGGAATTCTTAGCATCATTAGCATCCTTCAATATTTATTTATTTTTTGAATGTTTAGTCTAATCACAATTTTTTTTTGGCTTCATTAAAGGATCAAAACTTGAAAATTATCGAGATTAGTTTTTTCTCAGGTTGCAGTAAGGGTAATATTTCCATCTTAATCCATGGTAAGCTCTTGTATAGACTAAAGACCATATACAAAAGAAATATCATGAAGAGAAATTTATATTTAATTTTTTTAAATCGAGTAGAAAATGGAAAATAATCATGTCAAACAATTTTGTTTACCATAAAAGTTTCTAAGCAGTTGTTGAATCTTCGTAAAAATTTTGAAAAAGTAAAACAAATACTAGAGAAGCATTAGTAACATAGAATGTCACAAGGTTTTGTGAGCGTCAAATGAGTATTTAACTTCGCCAATAATCATATTTTCTCTTATACAAGACGAATCAGTATACCTCTATTTGTCTTTATGAAATCACAATATGAGTTTTGTCTTTGACAGAGAAGATAAAGGAATTCATAATTCAAATTTTGTATGGATGTGTGGAAGATGTAAGGTATATCTGGAATCTTGAACTAAGCGTTATGTTGAGCATTGTACAACACCTATTAGAAGAGGTGTATAAACATTTATCTTAGATAAATGGATGAAGAGGTAATTAAAGAGCATGGTGGAATAAGGAAGTGTATAAACATATTTTGTTGATTTTAACTTGGTAAGGTAAATCACCAATTGTAGGAGCACAAGTAACAACACCATCATGAAAACCATATATATATATATAAGCTTTGGTGTTCATCTTTGATCATGTATTTATTACTTTTAGATAAATCACTGATAATTTGTCCAAAAATTTGTTGTTTTATGAGATATCTACAGGAGGAAATTTATTGGTGGCTATTTAGAGATTTTTTTCTTGTTGGCAACCATTTTTAAATAAGCGTTATCAACATAATAATTGAAAGAGTTAGTTTATGTGTAAAAGGATTTGTATTTTGTTTCTCAACCAAGACCATGAAAACAATACTTGGGCTTAGTTTAGGATTCTGAGAAGAGGAAATAGAAGTAACATTAGACTATGAATGGTATAAGTATGATACAAAAAGTTCTCCTAGAAGTTTGAGGATTTGTTTCCAAAAATTACAAAGATTTATTACTTATCTATATTTAATTGTCAAACAAAATTGACAGTTTTTGGAGTTTTAATAGAGGTAATGAATGACATGAAGTTGAGTTTTAGAGAGAGAAATGATGGAGAAGAAGAAGATATGACAAATCATTTTTTCATTATAAAAGTAGTAGATGTGAGTCATGGTAAATCTAAGATGTTAGATTAAAATAGCATCTACGGTAAAAATAAGAATTGTTATATTTTAGAAAATGAAACATTTTTTAAGCACATCAAAGAAATTAAAAGTTTTTAAGCACGCCAAAGAAATCAACAAACATAATAAAATATATTAAATTTTTAATTTTTTAATCTTACCTTGTCTAAACATTTTAGTATTCTCTTAAAAAATTGTTTTAAATATTATTTTAAAGACAATGAGGGAACTCTGATAGGGCTATATGAGATAGATAATATATATCTTATAATGACGACGTAAGCAAGATACATGCAATTAAAGTTCGATAAAAGATTAAGTGAAACATACGAGAAGATGGTTGTATAAGAGGAATCAATTCAGAAAATGTAAAGAATATATTATATAGAAGCATAGGTCATAAGACACTAAATCATAAAAAAGTGTAAGACGAGCTAAATGAAGTTGGACGAGTGTGATAAAGAGATAAGTGACGAGAGTCATAAGTATATACGAGACAATGATAGATATAAGACGAAGATCATAAATATATACGAGACGAGGGTTATAATGAAATAAAGGACGATGTTCATAAAGACATATGAGATGAAAGTCATAAAGATATACGAGAAGATCTTCATATAGAGATACGAGACAAAAATCATAAAAAGATACAAGACAAACATACAAAGGGATGATCAGATGATTATAATAGAACTACATGTGTCATCATTTTATAGGTTATTAAGAATAGTAGTTAGATAATAATAACAAGATAACACGTTAGATAATTCCATGAGTTGCTAAGTTTCTTGTATCAATTTCCGAGTGACCCACTTTGATGATCATTTTAATAGTTGGATCGATCTATAAACATATTGTAACAAAAAACTAAACATTTACGGATTTTACCCGTGTAAGGATAAAAATCTATAAAAAGTTTTGTGAAAAAAATAAGCCAAAATAAAGTAAATTTTTTATAAAAATTGATGACGGACTACTAAATAATTTGATAAATATGAATTTTTGGTGAAAATTAAAATAGATATATCTAGAAAAGAGTGGAGAGAGATTGAAAAAAATACTTAGCAAAAACATATAACCATGACGACAAAACAAAGATGAACAATAAATATAGAAATGAAATTTTAACAATGGATAAATTAAAAAATAGAAAGAATTTCGAAAATAAAAGATAATTTAAAAAATCTTTTATTTATTTTAATAATATTTTATAAATATTGTATATCATTAAAAAACACATTTACTTAATTCTTAAATAACTTTTTGGTGTATTTACCTGTGCAATTTATTTATTGATTTATGTTCTAAAAAATCTTATAAGTAGAGTATTAAAATTTGGAAATGTTAAGATAGGTGGGTGTAGTTAAATATTTATTTCTACTAGCATTTATTTTAACGAGCTTTTTCATCATGGTAACTTATATTTATCATTGCTAAATTATTAAAATATGACTGAATATTTCAAAAACTATATTTGATAAACAAAATATAGTTATGTTAAAACTAGACTTCTTTTAAGACCATGAATCATAATTAATATTTATCTAATTATTTATAGGCAATAAACACTCAATTTCCGACAAATATTTCGGTAATAGGTTATGGAGTTCTGTCTATCACCAGATTGTTGTGTTGTATGGAAAACATGTGATTAGGATTTAGTGCCCATTTTGTGCCTAATACTAACTTTAACTTTCTAGAATTGTTCACGTCCCTTTTCATAGGGTTTTTTATTTTATTTAGTTTTATTTAATTCAATTCAATTCAATTCATTGTAGATTTAAATTGGTTCATAAAATTTGATTTCTTAGTTCGGGGTGAGTAAAAAACTAGAGGGGTTCTATTTTGATCCATTTCTATTCATCACCAATACACTACCATCACAGTGAATTCTTTTACGAGCACCATTAATAACTTCTTTTCTATATTAAATGAATTCGTTTACTAGCACCGTTAATAAGCTTTCTTTATATATATTAACGATGCATCTAGACTTTTCACACAGACGAGGCCCAACCTCGTCATCACCATCGATGGCTAAATCAACCACGCGGAAATCCTTGAAGATTGAGAGTGCTATTTTGGTGGAAAAATTCTAACCATGTATTTTTTCGTCCCAAAATATATGTCGTTTTAAGGTTATTTATAGATAATAAAAAATATAATAACATTTTTTTTATATAAAAAGTAGAAAAATGAAGAGATCTAATTGGTAGTTGATTAAAAATACTTTCTAAAACGATAAATATTTTAAAATGGATGGAGTATCCATTTATAGTGTTATTGAGTTTTTAATTTGTTTTATAAACTCATCAACTCCTATAACTGTGTATTTGACGTTCAAATTGATACCAGTATCACAAATCAATATTGAAAGGATGAACTTAACTATTTTTTATGAAAAAAGAAAACCACAGTCTAGATTATGAGAGTAGATTTTATTGAAAAACTAGATTAAACAAAAGCTATGTTTTGTTGGATTTTATACGGTTGGATTTTATCCCTAATTGATAGGTCTCTCGTCTAATTTTGAACAAATTTACTACATTGCGGAAAAATAAAGTACATAAAGATATTGTTAGATCTCTCACAATTTTTTTTCTTTTTTCTCTCCTAAACTCTCAAATCCTCTCGACCACCGAAAATCAAATCACTTTCTTTCAACAATCCGAACTCGCAGCAAGATACATGTATGTCATATAATCCTCTTACTCTATTTTTTTTCTCGATTTTGTTCGGTATATGTTGTAGAATAGTTGGTTTTGTATTCTGTTTTTAAAACTTGGACTTTGGTATGATTGTAGCTGTTGGTTTGTTAAATTGATAGCGTAGATTTGTTTCTTAGATGCCAATTTGTCTTTTGCCTTTGATGTTAATGAGAATGTTGTAGTAATTAGCATACTAGGGTTTCATATGGTGAATGTTGTTCATCACACGACATATGCGACCAGGATAGTGTGTGTGCAGCACAATTGTCCAGATTAACATGTTTTGTGCGACATGCTACAAAACTGGTTGAGTTACATGTTTGATTATTTCCATTGGTATCATGTTGGTATTTTTTTATATGGTTCGTATGAAAACGACTGCTCACCAAATTAGTCAGTAGACATGGACCAAAATTTCATCTTTTATCTTTTTATCTCTCATTTCATTTATTTATTTTTTTATAACGGTGACTAAAGTTTTTTTATTTTTTTCTTTTTTTCTAAATAGATACTCATATTTAAATGAAAGCCAATAATTACGATCCAAATCGAGTTTATACTAAAACAAAAGTGAGTTAGACAATTTTCTCTCATCTTTTAGATTTTTTTAGTTTAGGTTAAGATTCTTCTTTCACTTACCAATATTTATGTTGGTAAGACAGATATTATTAGATTTTTAATTTACTTACAAGATTAGACAACTTGTTATGATGAGTATGATTCTTGATTTTATTTGTGTGGGAGTATTCGCCACAAGTACTTTCACCATTAGGATGGACAAAAAAATATATTTTAAATATATTAGTTATGTTTCTTTCAAAGTAAATCTAATAATTACATTTTTTCACTTGTGGCGAGACGCCTATTCATAGGGATATTGTCCCCGCAGAGGACCTCGTACGAAACGACGCTTGCGTCTTGGTACCTCCGTGGACGATACTAGCCATCACACTGGTTTGGCTCCGGCTGACAACAACGGTGTAGGTTCATCTTCACATGCCGCACCTGAGGTGGATACAGAGTTTGACGCTCTCTTGCCCCACGTCCACGGTCTTTATGTTTTTTATTTTGATACATATGACAGACGAGAGTCAACTTACGTTGCTTCTCGATGTATGACCGTCTCCATAAGTGGGACTTGAGGCATCAGGTTCGGGTACGGGCTAAGGTCATGGAAATGATATTTGGGCCCCTTATCGACGCACTATCATGTTGGTATACTAACGTCCACCTTATAGAGGTCTTCCTTGAGCGGGAATTAAGAGACGTATTCATTTCACTTTATTTGAAAAGGTGAACGTTATTTTTTAGGACAACCATATCATCACCGACTTGTCGGTTACAAGTATGGCTTTCGATGTTATATATTTTTCCTTAGATAATGATACGGAAAGGTGCTTCGCATACGCCTGTATGCTTGATGTACCATCATCCAAGCTGGTTAAACACCTTACGGACGTTACTAGTTTGACTATTAAATTGGTTGCGTACTAGTTTCACACATATGAGATATAGTGTTAGTAGGGCTAAAGATGCTACGGTTGATCACGCCACACGAGCGTAAATACTATACCTCTTATAATCTATTATTTGTGACAACAAAACTTGAAATAGTATTTTCCTAGATTACCTACAATTCGTTAACCCGTACCAGCTTATGGATCGGTACAACTGCGGTTAGTTGGTCTTAGCACAATCATATCACTCCCTCAGCCAGGGTTTTATATGCATGGTATCAATGGTATATGTGGGTTTACCGGACTGTTAGAGACGTAGATATTCGATTATTTTAGGGAATTTAGTGCTCCTTTGTACAACGAGTACGCTTTAGTATTATCACATATATGTGCTACTTCCCAGATAAAGTATGTTCTTTGTAGGTGGTCCGCCCAAAGTTAAGGCACATACTTATTGATGTGCACCGCACTAGATGTAAGTTGTATTATTTTATTTTAATATTAACTATTTTCGTATTATAAATGAATGGTAACTATTTTTTTTCTTTCAAGTGATTCTTCTTATATATGTTTATCTACGGGAACTGCGCCCGTTCTGTACGGTTAGTTGGGTTGAGCTTACGTTCATGTCCTTTAACGTAGTTGTGCCTTATTACCCAGATTGCTTCACCTGTCAGATGGGCCATATTCAGTTAATTCTGTTCTAGATACGTCTTACTGCTGCCAAAAAAATGGGTAAGAAGACTACTCAAAAATATGTTTGGGATTCTTTGTAGTGAAAAAATTGACAGCACTATCTTTTCACCACTTTAGGTGCGCCATACAAGGGCGGGTAAGATAATACAGACCCAATGTACCATGTTTGGGTAAGGAAGAATCTGTTGTATATAATCTCAAACTCTACTTCTGTAGGTGATGATATGTATGTTGGTGGAGGGCCTAGTTGCACACTCCACGGTGTTGATCCCGAGGGATATGATCATATCGCTGAGTTTGGGCCGCGACTAGCCACGATGCTGTATGAAGAGTTGTTAGGCGCGGCGAGTGAGATGGCCAGGATTGCTAAGAGATATAGACATCATTTACTTGTTTGTTTGTATCATGGATGTTTTTTATTTTTCATATTTACGCGTTATTTATATACTTAATTGTTATTTTTTAAATTTATTTTATTTTAAGACATTTATATAATTTCTCTATTTTGGGATTATGGTTTTGGATAGTTTCTATAAAACATTGTATACCCTATTATATCGTGAGACTTTGATGAATTAAAATTTGAGATTATTTCTATGAGTCTTCTTTTACTCTGTAACCTATGGTTAGGGTTTTATCCACTGTTTCTTCTTCTTTCTTGTGTTCTGCAGCCGTCAGTTCTCTTCCTTTTATATCACCTCCATCATATTTGTTATCAGAGCATAGGAGCTGCTACTACGTGGGTTAAAGAGATACGCCACTCAAGAGAACCGCCTGCAGAAATACCACTACTCCAATCGTGGAACCAGTCGATCGAGAGGAGATGGAAAATTGATTTGACCAGATGAGTAAACGGATGAATACGCTCTTAACAGAAGATATGGAGATGATGACCACCATCAGATTCTAAACTCTAATCGGAAATTTAAATGCGAAAGCCTTTTTCACATAATCCAACCACATAGATACAATTTGGAAAAACCAAAAGGGAAGGAGATCCATCAAGTGGTTGTTGGTGACATAACGGGTTCGCTGATACTCGATCACGCACTATTTGATGAGTATGAAGCTGACTATCATGGTGATATTTCTAATAAAACTTCGTCGGAATTAGGAGATCTGATTTATGTTGTATACATCGATGAGGGTGAAATCAGTGTTAAAGACGAAGAAGATTAGAAACGCCAAAAAAATCTTATATTTTAATAAGCTAAACAATTAAAAAAACATATATTTCATTTTCTACTGACTAAATTATTAAATATTTGGTTGATAATTCTTTTTATGACTCTAAGAACAAAATATTATCTAGGATTAAGAATAAAAATGATAACCAAAATATCAAAATAATTAAAAAAGAAAGAAAGAAAAGAGTAATGTTTCAATTGATGAGAATTATGATTTTCAATTAGAACATAAGAGAGTTTTTTATGATGAAGACTCTAGAAAACTGGTATCATGTAAGAAGATGAATATACTGTTTTTACTACTGGTGTTATTGCGGTCTATCTCTTGATGCAGTGAAGCAAAGAAAGAAACTTAATATTCTTTATAATTCCGAAAAATTATAATTAATCTTTTGAGGAGATAAATCAAGAATTAATATATGAAGGTCACACAATTAATTCAACTTTAAACTTGAAGCTGTTAAATTCCTCATATATATTCGGTTTCTACAATTATACCTCTATAATGGATTTTCACCTGTAAGTCTAATTTATGTTCAATATATATTAATATAATTAATATATATTAATATAATTAATATAATTAATCTTATTGCTTGTTAATTTGGTTGGTTTACAATAATAACCAAATATATCATTGGCATACCGATCCACAATTTTTCCAACAAGCACTCACTTGGACCGTCATATCCTACTCACAAATATATTTAATTTTATATATGTCCTGATTCTATTATCAATATTGGTGAGTTCGGAATCTTCTGACATAACCCACTCCATAATCCGGACAAAGGTAATTCGAACAATGATGCACCACTAAAAAATCCGGACATGACAAAATTAAAAACACCTTTTGACTAAGGTATTTGCTAATCTACTTAAACAACTAATGGTCCTTAAACTCGACCTGGTTTCATAACTTGACCCATAAGCCCATGGATCATGGATTAAGAGTATAAATACCCCAACCACTCTCATTAATGAGGGTAATGAACATTTAATACAACCAGGCTGCTGAATCATCTCACTACTTTCTACACCAAACACTTAATACTATAAAAATTCACAAAAAAACCTTACAAAACTACCCCCAGCCCAAAATAAACCAAACCAAATTGGCGATCATAGTGGGAGGCGACGATGTTTAAATTTTACATTTAAAACCATTAGAAAGAACCAGTTATGATGGATCTGAACGAGTAGAGAACTCCACCACTTGTGGTGGAGACGGTTGAGGAAAATAAAGAATACATTATTGAAGAGTGAGACAAGTTGAGAGCGGAGATAGAGGCGTTAAGGACCATAAAACAAGCAGAAAAGGGTATAAGGGAGAAATCAGGGGTGTCAACTATTCATCACACTAACAACCCTAAGGAGAAGGATCCATCAGCAAAGACTCATCTGAGTTCAAAAAAGACCCATGTTAGTTTTGATGAGCTCAGAGAATCTTTAGTGAGATTCAAAAGCGAAGATGTTCGTAGGAGAAGGTCGGACAAGGGAATATTCGTATGATGTGACAGCAAACATTGAATTACTAGAAAGGAAAAGAGACAAATGAATAAATATTACAATCATTGACTAATCATTGGCCCCTTTTCTCAAAATGGAATGTCCTTTATATAGTAAATGAGGTGGATGGTAAAATTACATAATTACCACCGTAAGAGTGGATTTCTTACCCCATTATTTGACTATTTACAAACAAGTTCTTGAGGTATATCATTTCACTTCTCTATTTCTTATGTGTGCTTTACTTTGGTCCTTAATAACTAATTGCATAGACTTAGGTCTTATTTGTGAGCTAAATTACATGTTAACCACCTATATTTTCGTTCCCTTATCAAGTTCAAAGAAGACTCATCGGTCTAAACTGGTTGAAAGTTCAGATTCTGAGTCCTCTAGCAGCTCTTCGAACAAGGCTGAGCTTGAGGAGTCTTTTTCATCAAGCATTAATGAAGGGAGATCCAGAAAGAAAATGAAACTAATTAAAAAATATTCAAGGAAGAGAAATAGGCATGGGAGGCTTAAAAGGCATATGGGCAAAGGGTTATCTCACGGCCACAACCATAAGCATGTTGATCAGTTGTTGATCGATCCTTTTACTTTTCAGACCAAACCAGGTATTTTCGCAACGCCTAATAAAGACACGGTCTTCAGTCGTAATAGGAATTGGAGACATTCACCTTTGTCTACAAATACTGTCCGGAAACCTACCCAAAAGGTTTGGCAGCTCCAAAATGGATAAGTATGATGGAAGTAAGGATTCGGATAACCATCTGGAACAGTTCAAGAACTTCATGATAAATTTTGATGATGATGAAAAACTTCTGTGCAGACCCTTCTCCCAATCTTTTACGAGAAGTGCTCTTAAGTGGTATAATAGCTTACCCCAGGGGTGTATCAGAAACATTGATACTTTCTGGGTTGCCTTCTGAAGGCAATTTGTTGGGAGTAAGGAGGTGAATGGCAATGGATATACCATTATCCATTGTGCCCAAGAACCAAATGAGTCCTTAGAAGACTACGTAAGTCGGTTCGTGAATACCAAGAACGGGTTAGCCGATTGCTTCGAACAGGTGGCAATTGCTTCTTTGAGACAAGGTTTGAACCCTGGGAATCTGGCTGATTCGGTGATGAGGAAGAAATCCATGACTTGTGATGGCTTATTGAATCAGGTGGGAAAGAAAATTAATGTGGATGAAACCAAGAAAACCAGGGTGCACCGTCAAGTGAGGTCCACCACAACAGCTCAGAACTAGTCCGTATATAAGGCTAAGGAGGCCTGATAAGGGTCCAACAGGGCTAAGCAAACTCAGTCCAACCAGAATCAGTCTCAGAGCCAGCAATCAAGGAGTAAAAGAAGTCCTTGGGTTCAACCGGAGTGGTTTCGAAATACTTGATTTTGCCAATATCATAATGATATAGGCCATAATACTCAATACTACATAGCCCTGTAACAAGAAGTGCATAATCTTATTGAAAGAGGCAAGTTGGGAGCCTATGTCAAAAGAAGAAGTGAAAACAGGTCTGACAATGCTCCTCGGACAGACCTTACAAACAATGTGGGAACATCTGCTCAAGAAGGGGCAATGGTGATCCTTGAAAGATTTGACGTTGATTCGGACTATTTAGATCATGATCCAACTCGGAATAAAGTGGGGGTCATAATAGAGCAAACCAAGACGGTATCCGGACTGATCAGTTTCTTTGAATTGCTCACCATATGTGGAGGAGATACCATGACAGCGTCCACTTCTTCATCAAGAAAGAGGCATGTACATAGTCTGGCTACTCAGTTAGAAGGGGCATATCTTCTCATCAGTGCCAAACCCCTTTTCCATTTATAGTTTTTGATGAGGACGATTTGAGAAATATTGATGGGCCTCATGAGGATGTTGTGGTAATAGGAGCATCTATTGGGGGAAATGATATCCGACGAATTCTGATAGACACATGCAGCTCGGCAAACATCCTCTTCTTGAGCTCTTACATGAAGATAAAGAATCTGGCCGTTATTCAACGGTCGAACAGAACCATTGTGGGCTTCATAGGGAGCTCTGCAGATGTAATCGGAGAGTTTGAGGAAGAGGTACTATTGGGCAAGGGGCCGTTTAAAAATATGGTCATAATATTATTTGTTGTGGTAGATTATCCCCACATGCTACAATGAAATCTTTGGGAGGTCCTGGCTCACTAGAATGCATGTTGTAGCCTCAAAGTCCACCAGTGTTTGAAGTATGCAGTTCAAGGGCAAGTGGGTATTGTCTGAAGTACAGAAGATAGCAAGGGAGTGCTATGCAACTGCAATTGCTCCTAAAACCTTGGGAGCAGATCGGATTAATGAAGATTAGCAGTTACTAGGGCCTTCTGAGGGAGAGGGTGAGATTGATGACCCCAAATAGGCTCCTAGATTTATAATACCGGTTGAAGAGATTGAAACCCACTCATTGACATAGGGTAGAAGTATCAAGATTGGCTCCAAGATGGCCCCAATCTTGTTGTCCTTTTTATTGAACAATCAGCATGTCTTTTCTTGGTGCAATGGTGATGTAACCGGAGTACATGCAAGCGTTATCTCACACAAGTTATCAATCCGGAGTGATGTTGCACCTGTTGTGCATAAGAGGAGAGCTTTATCTAAGTAGAAGTTGATGTAATAGTCCAAGAAGTTGATCGGCTTACCAATATGGGGCACATAAAGGAATCCTAGTATCCTTTATGGACTGCCAATCTGGTGTTGGTCAAGAAAAAGAACAGGAAATGGCATATGTGTATTGATTTCACTAACCTCAACAGGGCTTGTCCAAAATATCTTTATCCAGTACCCCGGATAGATCAATTGGTAGACTCAACATTTGGAAACAAGCTGATGTCCTTCATGGATGTTTTCTCTGGGTACAACCAGATACAGGTGGATCCAAAGGACTAGGATCATACTACCTTTATAACAGATAAAGGTCTCCATTGTTACAAGATGATGCCTTTTGGGTTGAAAAATGTTGGGGCTACTTATCAGAGGTTGGTGAACAAAACATTCGCTAGTCAGATTGGCAGAAATATGGAGGTATACATAGACGACATGATGGTTAAAAGCTTGGAGGAGGATTTGCACATAATTGACCTTCAAGATACATTTTCCAATTTGGCAACGGTGAATTTGAAACTGAATCCAGAAAAATGTATCTTTGGGGTTCGATCCGGAAAAGTTTTGGGGTATGTGATAAGTGAGAAAGGGATACAACCCGATCTGGATCCGCTTAATGCTCTATTAGAAATGGATCCTCCTCAGAATATTAAAGAAGTCCAGAGGCTCACTGGAAGGTTGGTTACCTTGAATCGTTTTATTTCAAGG
The DNA here is from genome assembly GCA_036936605.1 of Limnanthes douglasii subsp. nivea. NCBI lineage: Eukaryota > Viridiplantae > Streptophyta > Magnoliopsida > Brassicales > Limnanthaceae > Limnanthes > Limnanthes douglasii. The sequence continues at coordinate 36,193,984 of JAUPFV010000001.1, forward strand.
TCTTCGGACAAGTGTGCTCCGTTTTTCCAAACCTTGAAGCATGCTAAAGATTTTTATTGGTCTCTGCAGTGCAGCCAAGCCTTTTTTGAAATAAAGAAACACGTATCCTCACCAAAGACTCTTTTTAAACCCATTTAAGGAGAAACACTCTATGTTTACTTGGCTATGTCAAAATGTGCTATAAGCACAGTATTGGTGAGGGAAGTGGACAATTACCCTCGTCCGGTGTACTACATCAGCAAAATTTTGATAGATGTTAAGAATAGGTACTTGAAGCTTGAAAAGTTGGCACTAGCCTTAGTAATTGCAGCAAGAAAGATAAGGCTGTATTTTCAATCTCATTCAATCATTGTTCGGAAATCTTTCCCATCGAAAAATGTTCTTCAAAAGGCAGACATATCAAGCAGAATAACCAAGTGGTCAGTGGAGTTGGGTGATTATGACATTGATTTCACCCCACGAACGGCTATCAAGACTCAAGCAGTAGCTGATTTCGTGGTAGAATTTCATTCGGACGGGAACTCTAAACAAACTTTAGAAGAAAAAACTAAGAAACAATGGGTACTCCGAACTGATGGTGGGTCAAGCACCATGGGGGTGGAGTTGGAATTTGCATAACCTCTCCATATGGTGATAAAATGTACCAGGCTATATGCTTTGGTTTCAGGGCTTCCAACAATGAGTCTGAATATGAACCAGTTATAGCTGGTCTAAAATTAGGTTTCCTATGTGGGGCTAAGAGAGTTTGGTTGATGAGTGACTCTCAGCTTCTTATCCATCAAGTTCAAGGTCAGCATGAGGCCAAAAAGAAGCAACTGATAAAATACTTACTCGCCCTGAAAGAGGTGGTAGCCAATTTGAAAATTGTTTCCTATGAGCATATTCCTAGGTCAGAGAATACACTGGCAGATTCTTTGGCAACCATACCATTTTCTGAGTCCTACCCTTGGATTCACATACAGGAATGCCCATCCATACAATCTAGCCAAAACAAACAAGAAGAGGAAAGTTTGAGTATACAGGTGATTCAGCCTAAAGATTTGAGGTTTTCCCTTCTTCAATATATTTCTAATGGGGTTTTGCCTCCGGATAAAGCTACGGTAAAAAAAATCAAACACATGGCTCGTGGTTTTCTGATCATAAGAGAAGTTCTCTATATAAAAATCCTTCAGTAGACCTCTCCTACGTTTTTTGGGGGTTGAATAATCTCAACTCGTTTTATCCGAACTACATGATGGAGAAGGATCAGCACACTGTGGGTACAGGGAACTGACCCGGAGAGTATTGTTAGCTGGGTACTATTGGCCATCCATAATGGCAGATGCTAAAGAAAGAGTAAAGAAGTGTGATCCATATCAAATGTATGACAATGAAATTCATGTTCCATCAGTACATATGAAGTCTATTTCTGAGCCAGTACCTTTTGCTCGTTGGGGATTAGATTTAGTTGGGCCTCTGCCAATGACGTCTAAAGGGTGCAGAACTATTATGGTTGCTATTGCTTACTTTTAAAAATGGATAGAGGCAGATCCTTTGGCAGGAACCACTTCAAAGGCTGTCATTAAATGTATCTTATCCATTATATGTTGCAGATTTGGGATTCCTCAAAAGATTACCACACATAATGGGCCACAGTTTGATAACAAGGATATGGAGAGTTTTTGTGCTTCTAGAGGAATTCAACATTTTTTTTCTTCTCATTTCCATCCACAAGCAAACGGCCAGGTTGAAGTTGCCAACATGACTATTTTGTCCGAATTAAAAAGGAATCTAGAAGGAGTTGCAGAGAAATGGCCAAGCTATCTGCAAGAAATGTTGTGGGCATACCGAACTACTCCTCGGGCTGCTACACAACAGTCTCATTTTGCTTTGGTGTATGGGATGGATGCCATTACCCCTCTAGAAGCTAAGCTACCGTCATACATGGTCCATAACTATTCTGAACAATCTAATGAGATATCAGTTAGGAATCAGTTGGACTTAATAGAAGAAAGAAGGGTTAAAGCTCACTCAAGAACAGCTCACTACCAAGGCTTTATGAGGAGCAAATTTGCTTCCAAGGTCAAGAGAAGATACTTTCAACTAGGAGATAAATTGTTGAGAAAAGTTCTCTTACACACCAAGGAGAAGCAGTTCGGTAAGCTGGCTCCAAACTGAGAAGGCCCCTATGAGATCTCTAAAAAACTTAAGTCTGGGACATATAGGCTTCAGGACAAAGAATGAAGAGTTTTGAAGCACCCATGGAATATTGAACATCTCAGGGTATATTTAGAATAAAAGTTGTGTGTAAATATTTACTTGTTAGATATCAATGTAAATATTAGGGGGCATACTCCTTCCTAACTTGGTGGTGCGGGGACGTTTTAATGAGGTGTCCAGCTTTTTTATTCAATAATATGTGATGCCTTTTTAAAACATTTGGAGTGGTTTTACTACAATTCAATTCAAGTTCAAATCACTGGTTCAACACTTTGGATCTTTAGTAGATCGGATAAACCTGGTTAAGTGATGACCATTAAATACATGCCATCAGAGATATTAAACACTCTCACTATAATACTTTTGAAATACTAGAGACTATTTAAACATTAGCCATTAAAATTTAAAGGAAAGAAAGTGTTAAATAAAAAGAGATTTGATAAATTAAACATGTTCGGACTTTAACCGAACAGGAAAAACAAAACATGCCTTGGCCATCCAAGGACTTTAGGTGTTTGAAAGACTTATTCGGACTCTGACCGAATAACATCACAAAATATGCCTTGGCCATCCAAGGACTTTAACTGTTAAAAAAATACAAAAAATATAATTAAACCTTAGGGCTTGTTCCCTTCGGATGTTCCTTCACCACCACCACCTTTCTTGGGACTTTTGATTTCGACACTCGAACTCTCAACAAGTCCTTCTTCATCATCAGTAGTAGAATCTATTCCACTGGCATAGTTGTGTTTGTTGCCATTGGCCAAAGTGTGATATGGGATGTCTTCATATTCCACATATTTTTATAAGGGACCAATGGTCCTCTTCAGAAAAGTCTGATGGAAGAGCAGCACCATGTTAGACTTGACTTGATCATCTTTTTTCTCCAAGGATTCTATCACTTCATTGGTGTACTTGTCAATGCCCGCCTGGATAGTTTTCTCCTGCTGCTCCTTCAAATCCTCTTTCTCTTTGGCCATCTCTGACACAGTATCCTCTAACTTAGTTTTCCCATCAGATAGGGTTTGAATGACACTATCTTTGGTCTTCAGTTCCTCTTTTAACATTGTGAGGTCCTTTTCCAAGCGAGAATACTTAGTCTTGAGCTCAGTTATGATAGCTTCCGAAGTGGCCAACTTGGTTGATGAATCTTCCTTGTCCTTCTTCAATGACTCTATCTCCTTCTTCAGTTTCTCTATACTCTGATTGGCATTGAAGAGGCTGGTTGATAAAGATTCCTTGTCATAGGTGAGGGAATTGATAAGAGTTCCCTGACTTTTCACCTGTCTCTCCAAGTCAAGTACTGTCTGGATGTGACCAAGGAGGGAATGGCTCAGAACATCTTGCTCTTCGGAGACGGAGAAATACTTACCATTGAAGGTCACCATATTGGCAGAGCTAGAGGGACAGTAGGGACCTGGGAAATCATCTTTCTCAGAATCATTAAAGTATAAATCAATGTCCAGAAGAGCATTGATGTCCACTTCTTCATTCTCTCCCCATCAACTTCTCCGAACTGCAGACCTGTTGGGATTTTATCTTGTAAGGTAGGATCAACAAGGGCTGGTGGAGGCTAAGTCTCCGAAAGACGAAGAATTATTTCTTCACCCAATATGACTTTCTTCTTCTTAGCAGCATTCTCAACACTGCTGACTCTTTGTATCCTGTCCTTCTTGGGAGGCTTTGGTGGGTTCTGCGACTCCCCCGTCGCCCTTATTGTTTCATCCTATACTACTTTAAGCAAGGCAGCGTCAATTCCCCCTTGGTTCCCCGAGCCAGTCCCCTTTATGGCTACTTGAACCAGCTATGTTGCAACTTTCTTCTTCTTGTTCTTCATCTTGCTGGGAGCCTTTGCTCTGGAAGGTAAGAACAATTTTCCATCTTTTGCCTCTGTTCGTTTGATAATTACACTTAGAGGAGGCAGTGTAGTTAGCTTTTCCTATGAGAGGTCCCTCCGGCCTGTGGTGTTCCACAAATGGGACCTCACAAGATTGCTCGAGGTAAAGCAATTGTGGAAGGCATTCCCCCAATGCTCCGCAGCCCATGCGTTAAGCTTTTCACAGGTTTTTTGCCCCTCCTCTAGGTTTCCGGTGAACTCCTTCAACAGCACTGAAAATAATTAATAAATTAATCCAAATGGGAACACTTGTAATTTAAAAAGGAAAAAGCATGAGAAACAAATATAGGAAAGAAACTCACCAGTACTTTTCCACCTACTAGTTAGTATGCTAGGATTGGTGTTGGCCTTCTTACCGTTCTCCCATGTCCCACTGATGAACATAAACTGTGTCCTCTAGTTCTTTTCGGACTCCAACAAGTCATCTACCACTTTGAAGTTGTTTCCTATATTGTGATGGTAGATTGAAATCTGATGATTATTACATAAGCTTGCCACAACATCAAACTGCTCCATTGGGAGTGGGATTTTTGACAACTTTGATGTCATTATGCAAGCAAGGAGAGAATAGCTGGCTAGGGCAGAGTTCAACTAGATGGAAGTACCTGACGATTTTTGGGTCCAATGGAAACCGAAGTCCCCGGTTTAGCACTTCGGTGAAAATCACCACCTCGTTAAGCTTGCAGTCCATGGGAGTCTCCGGAGTGATAGGTATACTTACCTTCACTGACTCCGGAATCCCCCATTTTGTCCGGATTCGGCCCAACTCAGCAGTGTGGGTGTAGATGTAGTTTATATTTTGTAGAGCCAACAGGTATTTGGCAGTAACGTGTTTGAAGCAAGGGCCTACCTTGCCCTCTAGGAACTTCGGAAGCTCTGGATGAGTCATACAGACCTTAATCTTGTTTTCCCCCTTCTTGTCAGACACAGCATCCCCCGTTTGACCTAATGCCTCGGTTTCAAAGGGAGCCTCCTCAATACTATCTTTCATTACTTCTTCTATCATTGTGGAAGGTTTATCAGTTTTCTTGGATGGATGGGGGTTAGTTTTTGGTACCGAAGGCTGTTCAGATGGTTGAGTACCTGTTTCCTCTAAAGGCCTGGTGTCCGGTTGAGGTTGGGATCCGGAGGGCTTGGCCATTGGGGCTACTTTAGATGCCTCCAATCCAGAGGGCTTGTCCCTTGGGGCTTCTTTAGATGCCTCCGATCCGGAGGGCTTTGGCAGTGAAGCTGTAGATTGAGTTTTAGTTAGACGGGTCATCCGGCGAGGGGTTATCTTCTCCGGAGACTTCTCAGCGTCAGAACCCATAGCAATGAAGGGGGGAGGTTTTCTGATACTTGTAACAGTTTTTTCTTTAACAACAGAAGGTTGAGACTCTTGAACAGAAGAGCCTGAGGGAAGGGGTAAAAGGCTTGGTTTGAATAGTTATCTGGGCCTAGGGTTTTTAGATGAAGATGACCCTTGATCGGCTTCCTAAGTCGATTCACTGGATTTCTCACTTGGAGAAACTGAGAGGCCGGCAGCAATGTGATTCTCTCTTTCTACCTTTTTTGCTCTTTCTAACTCTGATAGATTTAACCAGCCGCCTTTAACTAGTGTGTTTCTGGCTGTGAACATAAAACCTCTCAAGAACAAGTTGAAGGTAAAAATGGAAATCTCTCTAGAAAAACTTTGAGTGTAGAAGACAATGAAATAGTGAAAGAGAATTTATATAACAGTAAATAGTAACTGTTACCTAGGAGACATTGAAGAGGGTTTTGCAATGATTAAAGGTTGCGCAAACGTGTGAAGAATCAAAGGCCTAGGTAACTTTCTAGACTTAGTGGGTGTGCGGGTCTAGGAAAAATAATGACTGGTAGGTCGAACCAAACATCAAAACGTGTCACACAATCGAAGAAGAAAACTCTTAGAATTCTGGAGAGAGAAACCAGTTCTGGCAAACTTCGAACTGAGTTGATGTTAAAACTAAACTTCATGATACGAACCGCATGGGCAGGTCGGATAAAGTTGAGAATGGCTTAGTGAGTTCTTTAGCCCTACCAAAGACATTTGGCAAAGCCTAAAAAAGGGGCTACTGATGAGTTCAAAATCTTCTAACACAACCCACTACATAATTCGGACAATGGTAATTGGGACAATAACACACCACTAAAAATCTGGATATGACAAAAGTAAAAACACCTTTTGACTAAGCTATTTGCTAATCTACTTAAACAACTAATGGGTCCTTAAACTCGACCCGGTTTCATAACTTGACCCATAAGCCCATGGATCATGGATTAAGAGTATAAATACCCCAACCACTCTCATTAATGAGGGTAATGAACATTTGATACAACTAAGCTGCTGAATTATCTCACTACTTTCTACACCAAACACTTAATACTATAAAACTTCACAAAACACTTTACAAAACTACCCCAAGCCCAAAATAAACCAAACCAAATATGAGAACTAAATAATCTCATACATGATCCATGAACAAAATAGAACTAAAGACATATTCTTCTTAATGTGAACAATTGGACGCAAGAATAATCATGTTATCACCATTAATCAATCACGTCATCACCATCAATCAAGTACAATAGCAATTATATTGTGTAAAATAAGAATAATAGGAAATATAATGGCAGATATTTATTCTAACTGGTTACAACTTCACGAATGTATTCTTGAAAGTTGGAGATGTCAATAAATATCAATTGGGCCATGTATTGCAATAAACCAAAATGTGTCTATTAAAATTGAAAACATAAATTGTTTCATATTATAGAACTCTCACTAAAAAATAGTAATCCTCTAGATTTACTACAACCATCCTAGTGGTGTGTTCCATAAAATCGTAGGAAATACTACCTTAGTTAGAGGATCTGCAACCATGTAGTTTTTGCATATCGACTCTATACTTGATTGACCTCATATAACTCTCTCTTTTAAAAAACAGGAAGTTGATATCAATATTTTTAGAATTAGATAAGCTCATACTATGTAAATGTATAAGTATTATCATATCATAGCCTAGAGGTACTTTATTTCTCTTCTATAATGACTTAATTCTATCACCATGATGACTAGTTAGACGAATTAAAATATTCAACAAATTTTACCGCCATAAAAAGGATGCAACTATTGTTAATTTTCACTTTTATATGATGTTATATATTTAACCAATATGAATATGTTGCATATCATGCTACCAAATGTGTCCGCACAATATACTAAACTATGAGTGAGTATACTTATTGATCTCTAGATATGTCAACATGTGTCCTTTTGTTCTTTGGAGATATTAAAATATCCTTTTAATTATCTTCCAATGGTCCATACACGGGTTTCTTACATACCTTTCCAACATATTGAAAACAAAGGTAATGGTTGACCATCATAAGGGATCGTTTTCATTTTCTCAAACTCAAGTGTTTTTGGACGTTAACCAAAGCTCAAGTGTTTTCATCATAAGTGAGTGTAAGTGAGCTGATGGCGCTACCTAACAAACAGGACCTGAACTTCAAGGTAAAATATAAAAGTGTTGCATTGTAACACTATATTTAAAGGTAGAATCGCATGTTAGTTGTGTTGGACTAGTCTAGTATGATTACTTATATAATGAACTTGCATATTTAGTAATCTCGCATAATGTTCACATCAATAAGGTCGCACAATTGAGTTGTATAAATCTCTCATCTTTGTTTATAAGCCTCACACTTGTCATTTGGTAGATTATCAACGCTTGGATATATAAGATGCTTAAACAAGTCGATTGGGCAGTACCATTCAAAGGTTTTAAAGGTTCTTACCATTGTAAATAAAACGTGATACAAATTTATGTCCATGCAATGGTGAGTGTAACTAAAATTAGTTATCGATTATTATAACAAAACTATTTGCAATTATTTTTCTAATGTAGAATACATTAGCTGAGAAAGAAGATCTTTCAAAAATTATTGACGAAGTATTCGAAACTATGATTCGCGAAATTTTAATTGTGTTCCTTCGAGTGTGCCACAAAAATAAGGATACAGTGAACCACTGGACATTGGTGGTTATTGATATGGATCATGGAACGACAATAATCTATAACTCACTCATGCCTCACATCAAATTTACAACAGATTACACAAGAATAATGGATGCCACTAGTAATTATTTTTCAAAGAAATAACATGGTTAATGTTTCCAAAGAAATAGCATTGTTAGTTTTTAAAAGAACTCACATAATTAATTTTTCAAAGCAATCGCATGCTATATCTATGCTTCTAACTGCTCTAAACTCTTCTTAACAATTGCATATTGTATGAAAGAGATATAGAGTGAAAAATGTAAGAGATATCACAAACAGAAACCAGGCAGACTCGACTGTAGCATTTTTGTTTGTGAATACGCTAAAGACATTATCCAAAGAGGCTTTATATCAGACATTTGCAATGAATATATGTGTCCAACTAGTAAAGCTTAAATGTTTTATTATTTCCTAAATTATACAAACACTAACGTTTTGTGGTAGTCATCTTGATAACGACTGTTTTATGTGACCAAATTTGTAATTTGACATATTTTGTAATTAATTTGACAGAATAGTGAGTATTCTTAAACTTGCAGTGTTGATTAACACCAATCTCGCTTGATTAATAACAATACTTGAATATCATGGTTTTAAAATACCTAGAATCGCACGGACGTTATATAAAACAACTCGCAAGGTCATGTAAGTTGTGTTTTCTGTCAGGTCAATATATTATAGTCGCATGGTTAAATTATAGAGAACTCACATATTTAGATATTTTTGAAATGCATAAGTAATTGGTCTCAACACTGGGTATTCATAGTAATTAATATAGGAAATGTCAACTATTGGTTATCTAATCAAGTCATTATTTAAGATTTTGATTGTTTAAATTGGCTAAGTTATTGGTTGATTTGATACATGTAAATATCTAATTATGACTAAAACAATAACTACAAAACAAATATCAAGATTGAGTTAGAAATCTGCCTATAAATAAGAGTACCCATATGGTATTATACATAAACACTTAAAAGCAAAACACTCATAAACTCTTCATATTTAAAACCATGGCCCATTTCCCTTCATTTGACGACTCGTATGACCATTCATTCTTTTTGGATGATGGCCTTTCTGACTCTTTGAACCATTTCTCTGACTCCAAAAGTTTAACAACCATTGAGTACTTGCTAGACTCTTCTAGAGACAAGATAATATTCTACCTTTAGTAGAAATATATATATATGTCTACGGACTTGGGGTCTTTATCGGGAGATGAGTCTAACCCCAAAGAGATTCCACAAAGAAAATAGAATAGAGACGAGGAGGAGAAAGAAGAAGAGGAGGTTGATAACAAGATGGAGAAATAGAGTAAAGATGAGGAGAGTGATGATGAGATAAATAAAGAAGAGGATTCTGAAGAAGAAGACTCTTCTTCTGATGGTTCATTTTTTCATGTTTTTATTGTTAACTCGTGTTGTAAACTGACCAACCCTAAACTATAGTAGTAGTTTTTGTTAGAGTTGAAAGTAGGAAGATTGTTAGTACCTTTGTTTTGTTCATTCAAGGCAACGTGTAATATCTATTTAACTAATATAACAAGTTTATAATACCATATGGACCTTTTAAGAAGATATGATGGTTTAACATACAAGAAATATCATGTTTGATATATGCCCGCTATCGTATGGTTGGTTTATATGGAACGAGTAGCATGTCTAATATTCAAGAAACTCGCATGGTTCATATGACTAAACTCGCATGGTCAATATGATGGAACTCACATAGTTGGAAGTATAGGATCTAGCACAACTAATAGACTTAAAATTGAATGGTTTAATATACAAGGAATCGCATGGTTGGTTTATATAGAAGAGTAGCATGTTTAATATTCAAGAAACTTGCATGGTCTTTATGACTGAACTCGCATAGTTGGAAATATAGGATCCAACACAACTAATAGACTTGAAATTGAATGGTTTAATATACAATGAATTGCATGGTTGGTTTATATAGAATAAGTAACATGTTTAATATTCAAGAAACTCGCAGGGAATATGGCTGAACTTGCATAGTTGGAAAAATGGGATCTAGTATAGTTAATAGACTTAAAATTTAATGGTTTAATATACAAGGAATCGCACGGTTGGCTTATATAAAAGAAGTAGCATGTATAAAATATAAGGAACTCGTATGGTCAATATGATTGAACTCGCATAGTTGGAACTATGGGATCTAACACAGCTAACAGACTTAAAATTGAATGGTTTAATATACAAAGAATCACATGGTTGGTTTATCTAGAAAAAATAACATGTTTAAAATACAAGAAACTCTCATGGTCAATATTAAAATATAAGAAAGTCGCATGATCAGGTAAGCAACGAATCATACATTAATGTAGGACCAGACAGGTCTTCTTGTTATGGCATGGTTTCGAACAACGGCCACACCTCAACTGTTTGGTTGATATTTCTCCTCTAGACAGAATACGCTTCTTCTTAGGCCTTCCAGCTTTTCTTTTCATGTTCGTCGGCAGAACTCATGACTCTGACGAATCATTAGAGCTTGAACCTTCTCCAAAATTACTTATAGCTGGTATGCTAAAAGAGTAAATTGACATGTAATTACTAGCAATAAAGAATGGCTCTATTAACGTCACAGGATCTTGCTGAGTCAAATGTATTGCACCTTAAGCGTAAGAAAATGGAAGAAAATCTTGCTTTTAAACACCACAAGAATATTTGAAATACAGCAAATTAACAACCATAACAAGATCTGAAAAAACTTCAAATAAGGCTGCAAAAGACTTACGGACTAGCATGTACGACCTTTTCTTACATTTTACTTTAACTTCTTTTCATACTCGTGGCATTATTTAATACTCCAGCTTAGCCCTTCTGAATAACATCATGAAATTTGGGTCATAAATAAGACTTTAATCTTGTCAATTAATTCAATAATGGGTAGACTACATATTTTTTTCAATCCAATTGTTATAAGATTCAGTCGTAATAGATGCCATAGCACCCTATCGCTTCTCTTTAATAAATGCTTGAGCATAATACTACCGAGGTAAATTTTCGAGAAAATTTTCAATTCTCTTACCACCTTCACATAGAAAGTTTGTAAGATATTCATTAAAAATATCTACAGTTAAAGCATAAGCACATCGGTTAAACAAATCTAGCATCTTATCTTTAAACTCTCTCTCTCTCTCTTAGTATTATTCATAGCATACCTCAAATTCTGAATAAGATGGAAAATACAGTAGGCATGATAGCAGTTTGGATACAAGACAGAAACGGCATTAACGATACATAAATGACAATCTGAAATAATTATGATTTGACGCTCCAATAAATGAGGTTTGAAACTCTTCAAAAACCATATCCAATTGTCAACATCTTCACAACCAATAATACCAAATGCAACATGAAATATACCTACAAAATAAAATAAGTAAACTGGTTTACATGTGTAGCATGGTCAAATATACAAGAACTTGCATGGTTAATTGTATAAGAAAATAGCATGTTTATTAATCAAAGAACTCGCATGGTTCAGTATATAATCAAGTAGCATGTTTGGTGTAATAAACTAAACAAGATATAAGATAGTTAATATCAAAAGAAACGCATAGTCTGTTATATGATAAGTCGCATGTTTACCAAACCATAACTAGCATGGTCAAATATACAAGAACTCACATGGTTCTGTATACAACAAACTCTCATTGTCGTCAATACTAAAATTTCATGGTCGTTTCCAATTATAATTAAACTCGCAAGTTATCAAAATATAAGAAAAACATGAGACCAATTGTTGTTACCATCTTTTACTACGGCAGATAGCAATCCACTCATATGTTTGCCGTTTAAAATGGTTCAATTGACAAACAACATCCATGGTATGAATCGAACTTTTGAAGACATGAATCAAATGTTATAAAACAATATTTGAAGACGTTTCTAGCAGCTAATTCAAGATGGAAGTCGGTAGTAATATCACGACACTTAAATCATTTGAAATATCCCTTAAGCAAACTAAAAGAACTAGAACTATCTTTGAAAACTTCCCTCATTTCCTTCTTTAAAGCATTTCATGAGAGATGGTAAGAGATGTCTAAATTTTAGTCTTATTTAACAAATGATTGTATACTTTTTGTTGTCACGGAATGACATGTCGTAATAAATCATGAATTTTATTTATAATCAAATCTGATATCAAATGTATCCAATGTTGTTTGGAGAAAAAAGGGTTGCAAGTATGTTGTTCAACAAACCGCTTAATTATCATAAAGTCGGTGTTGGAATCAATTGATGCATAAAGTCTTTATTTATATCCAGTTGAGACTTTATTTTCATAATAAGAAGTTATCTTACTTATTGTATTATACATGTATTTGAAAGAAAAATCATGCTTTTAGGCATAGCGACATAAATATAACCTTAGAGCTGCAACACCTTTATCAAAAACTTGACCAACACCTATAATTGCATCGGCCCAACCAATAATAGCAAGTTTTTTTTTGTGATCCAAAAACCTTAAACCATTACTACTCTCCCCACTATTTAGTTGATTATTTGAGGGTTCTCTTAAACTTATGATTGGTTGTTTACGCTTTTGAACAATAACCTTATCAACGAGTTGTTGTTCTATAGCAAGACTAATATTTTTTAAACACTTCACATCAAGATATACATCTAAACCCATAAAATCTGTTTTATTATTAAACAAACAATTCATGTTATCACCGCAAGAGTAGGTAATAATGTACTTACCTCTCACTAGCTCGTCCCATCTACTTTCAACGTACTCTTGAATACTTTGAAAGTTTTCAAATTTAGTAAAAGGAACAATTGCAGTTTGGTGACCATATTTAAAAAAACTCGTGGCTCAGACATATCTTATCATATATTGAACAATTAAGAATCATTTAGGAGCATGGTATGTTATATGAAAAGTCGCATGTTTAAAAAACCGATACTAGCATAGTCAAATATACAAGGACTCACATGGTTGATTATACAAAGAAATAACATGTCTATTATAGAACACGACTCGAATTGTCGTCAACACTAGAATTGCATTGTCGTTACACAACTCTCATTATCGTAAAACAATGACATATACAAGAATCGCATTGTATGTTGTAAATGAATCGCATAGTAAATCACAAAAAAATCGCGTGGTCATTACAAATATTTCTCCACTAAACTCCCATGTTCATATACAAATGAATATCATAAAGAAATGCACAAATATCGCATCTTCCTCCGATGAACTCGCATCGTCAACAACACATGCTTAGAAACTTAAAAATGATTTTATATGTTATTTCACACCCCAAACAAATATAATAAGTAAAGCAAATACATAAGACAACCAGTTTATAACTTATTACAAAAGGAAAATACATGAAAACGTACTATTATTCATTATGTTTCTAAATAAAGAAAAAAACAAAACCTGCTCCGATGACCAAACAGCTCACATGATTGAGACAACAACCTAAAAGAGAGAAAGCTTGTATACTCAGCTGAAACAACTTTGAAGATCCAAAACTCTAAAACCCGAAACAGAGAAATCTTGATGCTCGATTTCTTCGTTCATGGACTGACAAAAACGATTTAAAGTCATCGATGGTACGTGCTGCTCTGATGACTCTAAGTCAATGGACTGACTGAAAAAATATATTTTTTAAGTCATCGATAACCTCCTGATGCTCCGATGACCCTAATATAAAAAATATCAGTAGTAGAGTAAACTCTTATACCAAAAGAAAGAGCGAGGCAGCTACCGAAAATTTAAATATTTAAAAATTAAATTGGAAGGAAAAAATAATTTTCTAAAATAATTTAAATTTATATAATTTATAGAGAATATTTACCGTATTAAAAAAAATAAGTATTGGATGGGAAATATGAAAAATGCTAAATAAATATAAATGATTGTTTGATAGTAGTGTGTGACCGAGCAATTTCGGTGACATTTTTTATTACTTAACATGGGCTAAACTTTTATATATATATAATAAAGAGTTGTAAATAAAGCTCACTCGAAAGAGTAAAACATTAGCAGGCATGACCCGTTTCTGTATGACATTTGTGATTAAATAAAACAAATGGAAAATTATTGTTGGATAAAAATCTGACGATTTTAGGTGAAAATATCACACGAAAAGGGTGAGATAGTTATCTCATTCCATAGGATCCTCTATATATATATATATATATATATATATATATATATATATATATATCAAAAATAATATCAGTGGATTCGTTGAACTCGAATGATTATTGGTAGATCATACTTCTAGCTTATTTTTATTGGTTTTGGAGGAAAGTATCTATAAATATCTAGTCAATTTTGAAATACCAAAATGGTATCCATTTTTAGACTAGTTTCATAAAATATTTAGAGCCATATTTTGGACAAAAATACCCTCTAGAGTATGGAAGGGAGTTTTTTGGCTGAAACCCACTTTTTTCACCTTATAATCCTGACTTTTGGATTCCAATTCCCTGCACTCTCACATCTCTAATTTTGAGGAGAGAGAAACACAAAAAACGAGAGCGAACCCAAAACACGAAAACTTGAACCGAACGTGCTTTAACCGTATCGTCGACCATAACCGTTCCGGCGATGTGAACATTCGACCCGATAGCGATCAAGAACTGGACAAGGCAGTCGTCAACCATCCACCGGCTTCCTCAACGTCGATAATGTACGTTCGAGGTAGTTGTTGTTTTCGTCGGACGTTTGAACGTGTGTCTGTGTGTTTAAAAGCCGATTTTATCGACGTCGCCGGAGTAGTGACTGTCGTTGACTAATGTATTGGACAGTTCTCCGTTCTCCGGCGACATTTTCGTGTTTTGTTTACAGTACAGCGTTAGTGTTACTCCATGGTGTTGAAATTTAGTTATGTTCCTGACATCGCGTCTCATCATTAGTAGTTAGACATGGCTGGTTAGTATCGGCGTGGTTATAATAGTGTCGATAGTGCTGTCGGACAATGCCGATGGCACTGGGTAGTTGTTGTTGTACTCTAGAATCGCAATGTCGCTTGGTGCAAGTACGAATGTCTACCAATGTATAGAGTTGAGGTAGTTTTTTGTTCATATGCAGAGATGTTGTACGTATCTAGCAATCTGGAGAATATTTGTGGCCGTATCTAGCAATGTCTGCGACTAGTTTACTGTCAGGCACTGCACGTCTAGCAATGTAGTAGTTGAACTTGGTCACGTCTAGCAATGTAGCAATGAAGTGAGACTGATGTTGTTGTCGAGTTTGTTACACCAGTGCTGTCTTCGATTGTTAATGTATATGTTCGCTGCTGAGTTTTTTTGTTTAATTGCTTGATTGCTGAAATAGATGTAACTGTGGGATTGTTCGGATTATAATTAAGTAGTTTTCATATGGGAATGTTTGCAGGCAAACATGACTAAGACATGAGTATTCTACAGGTCAGGCTTAGTGAGCATAATCAACCTTCTAAGACGGGATATAATTACATCAAAACACATAGATGCTGCACGAGGCACACCGTTCTATACGTTTTTGAAAACATCGTTCAATGTAAGGAACGAGAATCTTAAGCTGAAAAGTTCCACAACCTGATCGAGGAGATTTGTAGTTTTTACGATGTCAGAAGGAAGGCTTTCAAGATAGGACGTAAGCATGTAATGCTAACTACGAAGGATGTGAAGGCCACATTTGGGCTGAAACACGGGAACGATGAGATGCCAATGAATAAAATAGGCGCATTTATCGGTCGGTTTGCTGATGGAGCTGAGCTCGATTCCATTTTAGTGCAGAAATATTTTGTGAGTCCACGGACAAGGAGGAGCGGGCCAACCAACAACAAATCAGTGTCTAATGCATTGATAAAGGTGAATCAAATCTATAAAATTGTATTTGTTTTGATTTTATGCTGCAGGCATATTAGTATGATACCAAAATCTGCATGTTTCTGCATGTATCTAGCACTGCAGCCTACTCTATCTAGAAATGTCAAAGAAGTATATTAGTATGCTTACGTTTGGGTTTATCTATCTAGCAATGTCTTCCTTTATATCTATCAATGTCGTAGTAGGCGTAACTGTCTTAGATTGTTCTTGCAACTTCTGACTATGATGTTATTTATTTTGTAGGAATCGATCCAGAAAGCAATAAGGGAAGGAGGGGAGGACGAAGCGAAGGATTTTGCTCGCCTGTTGATACTTTTCATATGTTCGACATTGTTCTTTTCAGTGTCAGGCGATGTCGTCGGGTGGACAGCAGTATTTTACGTGGAGAATCTAGAAAAAATAAACGACTATGACTGGTCTAGAGCAATCGTTGAGAAGCTACATAAATCACTAGACAAATGTATTAAGGCCGGGAAACCCGGTAGAGTGATCGGATGCGTTGCTCTTCTATTTGTAAGTACAATGGTTTATGATCAGCACTTTATTTTCAAAACCGTGTTTGTAATGTTGAGTTATATTTTCTGCAGCCATTTCTAATGGAGCATAGTTTGATAAACGTTGAAATATCAAGGCCAAACATAATCCCCAGGTGTTACAAGTGGTGGAGATTGGAGGGGAAAGAGTCAACATTTAAAATTATCCAGATGGTTAGTGAACTCAGGGACGACCATGTATTTAACGTATCTAGCAATGTACAAATTGTAATATCAAACAAATCGCATATACATGAGCCCAATACATAAATCGCAACCATCTATATAACAGTGACCAACAATTCAACATATCTAGCAATCATAACATCAAAGAAATCGCATCCACTATAACATTAATTGGCTATAGTAATTGTTTGTAAAATGCATCCATGATTATTATATTGTGCAGCTGAATGTATATTATATTGTATTTCTTAGGTTATGGACGATGAGCTATCGTTGACAGAGGCTGAATGTGATGCTTTTGGAGAAATTGATTTGGGGAGGAACTACGAAGGTGCTGCAAAAACAAGTGAAGGAAGGAGTAGGAAAATAAAGAAATCTGTTACAAACAGAAGTATAAGAAGGAAGAAGAAACAGGTACATGACGGGGCTGGAACAAGCAGTAAAAGGAGTTCGAACACTGAGGTTAAAGACAACACAACAACACCAGAAGAAGCAGAGAATTATGATGTTACATTGCGTGAAGTCATTGGGGAGAGGAAGTCGAGATTTGGTACAAAACAAGGTGAGAGGTTGAAAAATAAAAACAACCGTAGGTCCAGTATTCCAAGTTTTGGAGGGATGTCACAGTCTGTGATGCATGACAACAGGAAGCTGAAAAGACGAAGCGGGATGCACCGGTTGAAAGTTGAAAACAAAAAGTTAAAAACGTCGCTTGAGGATAAAAACAAAGAAGTGAGTATTTGCATGTTTTTTAAGGACTAATAACGTTTATATGTTGTATCTATATAAGGTGGTTACACTGTATCTAGGAAATGTTTAGATGCTGTATCTAGCAGCATTATTATAAGGGATATAGCAAACATCATTATAAGGTTTCCAGCAACGTTAATCTGCTGCATCTAGCAATGTAAAGATAATGCATCTAACAATGTTCATACGTAGCGTATATCAATTTCAATATGATGTATCTAGCAACATTAATAGTCTTAACTATTTCATATGCTTCTTTGATACAGGTTGAAGAATTGATGAAAAAAATGAATGAGCTGAAACAGAAGCTCGAGGTGGAAGAGGAAACTGTAGATGCTGAGGATGAGGATCTGCTTAACACCTTATCAATACCGTTTTACCGTGAAGATGAGGAGGATACTGAAACTGTGGCTGCCAATATTAGCGAGAAGGTAGTTAAGGAAACATTGGTTTACCAATCTCAGAGGCATGGATTTGTTCCCAAGAGAAGCCAACAAGTTTCGGAGACCAAAAAAATAATAGAAGAAGAGGATGTTTGAGGCGGAGGAAACAGCGGAAGAAGAGAATGAGTTTGAGACAGCTGAGACAAAAGAAAATTAAGTATCTGAAGAGGAGAAGTTAGAAGGAGATGGAGGGTATGTTCACTCTGAAACACATGTTGAACAAAGGCCATAAACTACTACACCGGAAGCTATTGCTGTTGATGTCGCTGGGAAGCAGAAAGGGACTACAATACTTGGTTGTGATGCTGGTAATGAGAAAGGGGATGTGGCAGCAGACTTATCACCCCTAACTCATGCTGCCGGTGCGTAAAATGAAATTTTCTTAGCTGAACAGGGACACGGAGTTGGAAACAACGAGGTTGATGGACATGAGCTAATGGTGGACAAAAGTAAGCAGTTGGGCAAAGGGTGCAACGAAGGAAAAAAACTACAAAATAACAGTTGGAGAACACCGAAGAAGCCGTAGAGGAAGGACAAAATGTAGAGACATGTCAGGAAAAAGAAGAAGCTGACAAGCAGGAAGTTATGGCTAATACAAATTCAACCAAAGAGATTGATAAAGCACCTACTGGGGTGGAGAACGCAGCAACAGAAGTCCTGGTGCCAGAACCTGGCTCTGAGAAGGTGGTGGAGAATGTGGTTGAAAATTGATGCAGATAGTTTAGCGCTGGAATTTATGAAGACTGGCGATCACCCGAAGAATGCGGTGAATTGACAGTTGGGGAAGGATGATGTAGCGAAGAATGCGGATAAACTGGTTTCTTGGTCAGGTATCGGAATTAGGTGAAATAGGTACTCAAATCGAAGATTTCGACGAGACCGTAAGATTTCAAAACTGTGACTTGTCACAAAGTTTAATACCCAAATTCGACCTCTAAAGCCTTCGAAAATCAGTTTTCATATTTAGACGTTATTTTATTTATTTATTTTAGTTTCTAGACATTTATGTAATTTTCTTTATTTGATATTAGGGTTTTGGATAGATGCTATATAAAGCATCCTATACCTTATTTTGTCGTCAGACTATTTTGATTAAATAAAAACTAAATTAGGGTTTTATCCCTCTTTTAAGCTTCTGCTACGTTTCACTCTCCATCATAGTGGTATCAGACACAGGCAGTCCTGCGCGATGGTCCGAGCAAGAATCAGCGGTCGCGGTGGCCCTAGAGTGACTCGATATACTAGTGATGTAGATGATCGTGACGATGCTGACCTACGCCGTCAGGTAGCCGATCTGACCCGGCAGATGGCTGTTCTTACCGCCAAGCAACAAAGCACGGAGGTTGAAGGTATGGTTAACCCTTTTGGGGAGGGGAGCGACCAGACTACTTCTAACCCACGCCGCTGGGAGCTTGGGTTCAAGATAGACGTCCCGGATTTCGATGGCAGCCTTAAGGCGGAGGCACTTATCGACTGGCTATCACAGATTAAGGAAATCCTGGACTTCGAGGAGGTCCCGGAGGAGAGAAGAGTTGCATTGGTCGCCATCCACCTACGCGGTAGGGCACAGGCTTGGTGGCAGCAGGTGAAGCAGAACCGCGCGCGTGCAGGCAAGGATAAAGTCCAGAGTTGGGAAAAATTCAAAAGAAAAATCCGCAAGGCTTTCCTTCCCTACAACTTCGAGCGGGAACTCTACCAGCGACTGCAGAATCTTCGTCAGGGACCCAGATCTGTTGATGAATATACCGAAGAATTTTATCAGCTGCTGGCTCGCACAGATGTGACCGAGTCGCCGCACCAGCGGGTCTCCCGCTACATTGGCGGGCTACGTCTCCAACTTCAAGACACGCTGAATATGTTCGATTCAGCCTCTGTTTCCGAAGCCCATCGGCGTGCCCTCCAGGCAGAAAAACAGTCGGCTCGCCGACCCCAGACTGGCGTAAGGACCGGTGCTCCTTCAGGGATCCCTGTGTCCAAACCAGCTTTCCGCCCGACACCTGATCTGATCCCTCCTGGGCGTGGAGCCCCAAGCCATTCTTCAAGCAATTTACACTGCTATGGCTGTGGCGAGTTAGGGCATCGTCAGGTCGAGTGTCCAAATGCTGCGGGTGCTAGGGGTCTTTTCTCTCAGGAAGCGTTTGAACCGAATCCCATTGTGCTTGATGGTCCTCCAAAGTTTGATACATATGATGATGATATGGCGGAGGTTACGGCGGAGGTTGTGACAGTTGATGTGTTTGCAGATGTGTTTCCCGTTGCTAGTCCTGTTGTGACTAATGTGTTTGCAGATGTGTTTCCTATTGCTGGCCATGTTAGGACTGATGTGTTTGAAGAGGTGTTTCCTATTGCTGGCCATGTTAGGACTGATGTGTTTGCAGAGGTGTTTCCTATTGCTAGCCATATTGGGACTGATGTGTTTGATGTGTTTCCCGTTGCTAGCCCTGTTGTGACTAATGTGTTTGCAGATGTGTTTCCTATTGCTAGCCCTGTTGGGACTGATGTGTTTGCAGAAGTGTTTCCTATTGCTGGCCATGTTGGGACTGATGTGTTTGCAGATGTGTTTCCCGTTGCTAGCCCTGTTGGGACTGATGTGTTTGCAGATATGTTTCATGTTTCTGACCGTGACACCAGCCTGGTGGGAGATCGCCCGAAGGCATGGGATCAGCGCCTACCGCAGGCAGAGTTTGCCCACAATCATGCCCTTCACCGCTCGACGGGTCTTTGTC
Source organism: Limnanthes douglasii subsp. nivea (assembly GCA_036936605.1). NCBI lineage: Eukaryota > Viridiplantae > Streptophyta > Magnoliopsida > Brassicales > Limnanthaceae > Limnanthes > Limnanthes douglasii. The sequence continues at coordinate 36,214,641 of JAUPFV010000001.1, forward strand.
CTTTCCAGGTGATGTATGGTGTGGTGCCCCGGGGTCTTGTCGACTTACTCGTCCTGCCCAGTAAAATTCGTGTTCACACAACTGCTGAGGAGCTTGTATCGCAGATTCGCCAAAACCACCAGACGACTTACAATCCACTTGTCTTGAGCACCGTCAAGTATAAGTCTGAGGCGGATTCTTATCGTCGTCCTGTTCAGTTCGAAGTTGGTGATTATGTGTGGGCAGTTTTAACCAAAAATCGGTACCCTGCTAGTGAGTACAACAAATTGGCCGTCCGGAAGAGTGGCCCGGTGGAGATTGTGGAGCAGATCAACCCGAATGCTTATCGACTGCGTTTGCCTAGCCATCTTCGTACGTCTGATGTCTTTAATGTTAAGCATCTGATTCCTTATGCAGCTGACTCTTCTGACGAGGAGACTGGTTCTGATTCGAGGACGAATCTTTTCGACCCCGGCGGGAATGATGCAGATAGTTTAGCGCTGGAATTTATGAAGACTGGCGATCACCCGAAGAATGCAGTGAATTGACAGTTGGGGAAGGATGATGTAGCGAAGAATGCGGATAAACTGGTTTCTTGGTCAGGTATCGGAATTAGGTGAAATAGGTACTCAAATCGAAGATTTCGACGAGACCGTAAGATTTCAAAACTGTGACTTGTCACAAAGTTTAATACCCAAATTCGACCTCTAAAGCCTTCGAAAATCAGTTTTCATATTTAGACGTTATTTTATTTATTTATTTTAGTTTCTAGACATTTATGTAATTTTCTTTATTTGATATTAGGGTTTTGGATAGATGCTATATAAAGCATCCTATACCTTATTTTGTCGTCAGACTATTTTGATTAAATAAAAACTAAATTAGGGTTTTATCCCTCTTTTAAGCTTCTGCTACGTTTCACTCTCCATCAAAAATGTAAGTGGGTCGTAAAATCATTAAGATTCATAAATATTTAGTAATATGTTTTGGCAGGTTTTGAAATGTTCAAACTCTAGGTTGGATAATATTTAAGATGGGTTATTGTTTTTATGAAAATGTTGTTTTGACAGTATTAAAAATTTGTAAGACATGATTTGCATCATGATTCAATGTTAATTGGTAGATTCATGTATAACAAATCGCAGCCACAAAATGTTTGAAGTCTAGCAATCACAAAATAAAACAATAATGTTCGCCATATCAAAAAATTAATTGCACACGTCTAATTAATGCATGTAATGATAAGCCGTATATAGCAATGTCTAATAGGCGTAAATCGCAACACTCGACTAATAACTAGTCTAGCAATGAGACTTGCACTAAACTCACAATGTATGTTGATGATATTTTTATCTTCTGTTATTAGGAAGTGCAAACAGCAGCGCCTGAAGACACGCGCCAGTCTACTGTATAGACATTGGCGTACCATGGGATTGAACAAGCAGCAAAGTGTGAACAACTATCACAAGTTATATCTTCCGTAAAGGTAATTACAATTATCAACGAAGAACAACAATCCGCAGCAAAGATTGAAGTTATTACGCGCGATGAAAAACTAAAATAGGTCGAGCCATCTTCATATGCAACACCTCTACAAGATAAAACAGCATCTAACGATCTGATTGTCAGATCTGTTACACCGTTGGCTGACGATAGTTTTGTAGACTGTACTCAATCAGTTTACGAAGAATGTGACAAGGCTGTTGAAATTCAAATGAGAAGAGACGTACACTCGACTCCATCGAGGAAGAACAAACAAACGTTGATGTAAGTAGATCGCTTGTATTTTCAATTACCTTCAAAAAGTAATGTTAACAGTTTAATTTGATGCTTTATTATAGATGCACGTTGATGACATGCCTAGCTGGAACTTACTTACTCCGACGCAGGTCAAACAACAACAGATTGCGGTCGTAGATTGGCCGTTGCCTACAGAGACAACGAAACTCATCAATGTCAGTGAGTACAAAAAGGTGATGAAAATAAACAACGAAGAAGAACAAGAAGATCCAGAAGTATAGTACTTGCCAATGTCGGAGTTCTCGTATAGGATTTTCATTAGTGTGACCGAGATAACGGAATTGCCTAACGAAACTCAAGTCGACTTCAAGGTAATAAAGTTTCTAGTTATACCTAGAAATGTTAAATTAGTGTATCTAGCAATGTATCTTTTGTACGTCTAGCAATATTAGTATGCAGCATCTAGCAATGTCTTAGTATAGGGTACCTCATTTAAGTTACCGTCTAAGTTGTCTACCTATATACTGTTGGTTCTTGTTTTCAGTGATTGTCATTTACCTGTTTTGAGCTTCTAATTGTTAATTGATAGATCATAGATGCTTGGATATATAAGTTGCTCAAGGATACAGATTGGAAAGTCCCTGTGAAAGGGTTTGACGATAAGTATTCATATATGGTCAGCGTTATTCAAATAACTGGAATCGCAACTGTAAGTTGAACAGGAATTATTTGTGTTATATTGGAAATATCTACTTCGTATAGTAATGAACAAAATTTGCAGGGAACATTGGCTATCAAGGGAGATATGTCACATATTGCTGATAAGGTTTTTGAACCAATGAAATCATATTGTTCCTCTTTGCACCGTTATCACGTCTGGCGTGAACCACTGGACGCTGCTGATTATTGATATGGATAATGGGACTACTAGTAGCTACAACCCACTGTTGCCGTGGAGCAAACACATTCCAGATAAGACGAAAAACACAGTCGATGCTCTGGTATAAAATTAAATCCTAAAAATATATTGTAAGTGTTTGTGGCCATATGTAGCAATCCCATAGCAACGTATCTACAATGTGTTATTGGAATTGCACCCAAACAGTTGGTTCGCCTATCTCGCAATACCGCATACTGTATCAAGCAATGACAGTATTCGTAAATAGCATTGACATAGCATTGTAAATCGCAATGTAACGATGGATTCCTTGATTTTTCAGTTGGCCTATTGCATGAAGAAAAAATACATACCTCATGTAAAAGGTGGATACAAAATAAAGACAATGAGAAATATCCCACAGTAGGAGGAGAGCCTTGACTGCGGTGTTTTTGTTTGTAAGTACGCAAAAGACATCATTCAAAAAGGGTATGTTCCTCTGGAATATGGAAAGGAAATGCCCGCCGAAACAAGAGCTGAAATATTTAACGATTTCCTCAATGATCCTGTTAGAAAACAAAGAGAGAAGTAGTCGCATGGAGCGGCTAGGGTTTTGTGTTTATTAGAAAATGTTCCTTTTTGTATTGAACTGTTTTTTTATAATGCAAACCTAAGTAAGACTCTCAATATATAGAGAACTTAGAGTCCCATACAAGGAAATTTAATACATTAAATATTCTAACAAATATTCTAATACTCCCCCTCAAGTTGTGTAGTGGGATCAGCAATACCCAACTTGGATAAAACTGATTTGAATGTTCTTGCAGCAACCGCTTTTGTCAGGATGTCTGCCAGTTGGTCTTTGGATCTAACAAACGGAAGTTCGACTGTCCCATCTTCAATATTTTATTTTATGAAGTGCCTATCTATTTCAACGTGCTTTGTTCTATCGTGCTGTACCGGGTTCTCTGAATTATTAATCGTAGCTTTATTATCGCACATTAACTGAGTTGGACACTTCAGAGGGGATCTGATTTCTTTCATTATCTTCTTTAACCAAAGTATCTCGGTAATCCCCTTAACGATTCCTTTAAATTCTGATTCAGCACTTGACAGTGATACTACTTTCTGTTTCTTACTCCTCCAAGTCACCAAGTTACCTCCAAGAAGAGTAAAGTAGCCAGTAGTTGATCGCTTGTCATTAGGATTCCCTCCCCAATCAGCATCTGTGAATACTTCAACATCAAGGTGTCCATTTTTCTTAAAAATTATGCCTCTTCCTGGTGTGCCTTTGAGATATCGAATAATCCTCATTACTGCCTCCATATGGTGTTCCTGAGGATGATGCATGAACTGGATAACTACTCCCACCGCGTATGCAATGTCGGGTCGAGTGTGAGCCAGGTAAATCAATTTTCCCACCAACCTTTGGTACCTTTATTTACTCGCTGGTCTGGCCCCTTCAATTATCTTTAGTTTGTCATTCACAACCATAGGAGTGTCATTTGGTTTGCAATCCACCATGCCAACTTCAGCTAATAAATCCAATATATATTTCCGTTGGGAGATATAAATCCCTCCTCTTGACCTAAGAACCTCGATTCCTAGGAAATACTTCAATCCCCCAAGGTCTTTCATTTCGAACTCCTTGAAGAGGTTTTTCCTAAGAGAGCTAATTTCTTCTTCGTCATTCCCCGTTATAATTGGTGTGGATAATTATCACCTGCGGGTAGGCTTAGTAATTTGGTTGGTGTTTTATAGTAGTGTGTGGGTGTTATGTGTTTAGAGTAGAGAGTAGAGAGATAATTAAGCAGCGTGGTAGCAGTTAATTCTCATTACCCACACTTAATGCAGGTGGTTGGGTATTTATACCCTGATGTTTGGGCCCTTATGGGCTTTCGGGTTATATTTAATGGACACGGGTCATGTTCAAAGACCCATGAGCTCTAAGTAGGAGAGCAAGTAGCTTAGTCAAGAAGTGTTTAGGTTTTTTAGTACTTTTGTCATAGTTGGAACAGTCCTATGGTCAGAGTGTTCGAAGTGATCTGTTCGGTTCGTGTGACCTGTCCGGTCTGGAGGCCTTGGACCGATCTGTCCTTGTCCGGGGAGCATGCAGAATTCGGACTCATCAGGAGCCTCTTTTTTAGGTGTTTGTGCAAATATTCTTGTCAAAGACCTGAAAAACAGTCCGACTTCAGCGGTAGTTTTGATCCGGACAGGTCTGTCAACTTGGGCTATGGGTTTATCCGGAAAGATAAAGCTTCACGAATTCAAAATGGTTTTTGCGAGAGTTCGTGGGACACGTGTCATTTTATGATTGGTTGCTTCAGCCGTTTTTTCACCTTGAATTTCGAACCCACCTTCTTTGAAAATCAACCTCTTCAATTAAAGGTGGTGACATCAGCGCCGTCTTTTAATCATTGCCAAACTTTTCGAATTCTCCTACGAATCAACTTCCTTTTTCAGATTTTACTATAAATACAAACTCATTTTCTACTGTTTTACCATCTCCTTCAAATTTACTTCTGCAAAAACCTCTCAAAGCTTTCTCTCTCTAAAGCCAAAACTTTGTTTGATAGTTTATGTTTACAGCGAGGAACGCTCTTGTCAAAGGCGGGTGGCTCAACCTTTCTGAGTTAGAGAAGGCTCAAAAAGTCGAAAGAGATAGACGGATCGCAGCAGGGTTACCCACCTCGCCTATTGATAGACCAAACATTTCAGTTTCTGAGTCAGATCGAGGCTCTTCTTCTTCCAAAGGCACTAAGTCTAGAAAACTATTTCAAACCAACCTCTCCCCCATAATCTCTGGTTCCTCAGTTCAGGAATCGAAGCCTGCTGTCGAACCAGGAGTTACAGCCACTAGCCTCAGAAAACCTTCTCCCTTTATTGCAATGGGATCAGATACGGAACACTCTCCTGAGAAGCTGGTCGACCGGAGGAAAGGTCGGTTGGTTAAAGGCCAGGGGACTAAAAACACTCCCTCGAGGTCGGGGGCAAAGGATAGCAGCACTGGGTCAGAAGTGCCCATTAGAGCCCCCAAGGACAGGCTGTCCGGACCGGAGGGTTCCAATCCAAACCTTCAACCAGAAACTTCTGTTTTAAACACTCTACCGGAGAGCAGAAATCAAAGGGGCACTGAGGCCCATCAGTCCAGAGATAAGGCTGATTCAAGTTTGAACCCTCCCCCCACTACAGATGCTGAAATCCCTTCAACAATCATGGAGGAAGTGATGGAGGACTCTGTGAAGAGGCCCCGTTTGAGTCTGAGCCCTCCGGTCAGACCAGCAAAGAAATAGTTGCCAAGAAAGACAAGGGCAAAGAAAAACTGTTTTTGAGGCATCCGGATCTGCCGGAGAGCCTCGAGGGAAGAGTGGGGCCTTGTTTTCACAAGGTCAGCGTTTATTACCTTCTCTCCTTACAAAAAATCAACTACGCATTCATCCACACTGCTGAGTTGGGCAGGATGCGTTCGAAATGGGGCATTCCAGAAAATGTAAAGATCAGGATTCATATACATCCGGAGACCCCCATGGACTGCAAGTTAAGTGAAGCGGTCATGTTCATGGAGTTGTTCAACTGGGGGCTCAGGTTCCCACTAGACCCAGAGATTGTCAGATATTTCCATCTGATCAAACTCTGTCCGAGCCAGTTGAGCCCCAACGCTTGGTATACCCTTATGTCATGCATCATGGCATCAAGGCTGTCTGGGATCCCTCTGCGCATGGAGGAGTTTGCTGCAGTGGCTATCCTGTGTAGAAACCACCACATCCCCTTCTACCACTTTAACATGGGGGATAACTTCAAGGCGGTGGATGATCTGCTGGAGGCAGAGAGGAATTGGAGGACCCAGTTCCTATTTGTCAGTGGTGCATGGGAGAATGGCAAGAAGATAAAATCCGGAGAGAACCCAAGCCTCCTCAGGAGTAGGTGGAGGAGTGATTGTAAGTCTCCTACTTCATTCTTTTGTTTCTCCCTTTCTTATCTAACGCAGTTCGAACTAATGGGTCTCACTTTTGCCTTAGCAGTGTTACCCAAGGAGTTTAGTGACTATCAGAAAGCCGGGCAGATAACTTGTGGCAAGATTAATGCCTGGACTGCTGAGAATTGGGGGAACCGATTCCACGATGCTTTCACTAGTGGAAATTTGGCAAGGTCTCACCTGTGGAACACCACAGGTCGGAGAGACTTGACCTGGGAGGAGCTCACCACCCAGCCTTCTCCGGACGTTGTGCTTAAGAGGACCCATGAACCAGATGGGACACTCTTACTGTCAGGCCGGGCCAAAGCCCCGAGCAAGATGAAAGGCAAGAAGAAGAAGGGCAAAAGGGTGGTGGGCGATGCCAACCCTGCTGATGCTGAGAAGGATGCTCCAACAGACCCGGAGGGGCCAGTTCAGAGCCAAATTGATGCTGCTCTCTTGCAAGTGGTGGAGCAAGAGACTGAAAGGCAGGAAGCGGACCTCCCAAAACCTCCAAGGGCTTCCAAGAGGAATCGTAAACAGGGAAGCGAAGGCGCAGACCGGGAGGCTAAGAAGAAAAAGACATCTAAGGGAGATGAGCTTTCTCTCCGGGCTCCGGAGCCTTCTCTTCAAGCTGATCCTGCAGACCCAACGCATGCTGAGGAGATTCCTGGTGACTTCCACACCAATGAGGTCGAAGGGGGAGATATCAACAGAGATGGAGTAGACATCACCGGACTTGGTGAGCTTGGTGAATACTTCCTCAATCTCCCCAGAGATGACTTTGCTGGGCCTTACCTTCCTCCAAGCACCTCCAACACGGTCACTTTTAATGGTAAGACTTTTAGTGTTTCTAGTGAAAGGGATGTTATAGCCAACTCCTTGTTAAGAAATATGCATCCTGTACTTGCGTTGGAGAGACAAGTTCGGAGCCAGGCTGATATCATCAAAGATCTCAAGTCTGACAAGGAGAAGTTGTCCAAAGACCTTTGCACTGTCACCTCTAATGCTGCCATGTTAAAGGAAGAAAACGAGGAGTTGAAGAGAAACCAACAGACAAGCACCACAAAAGTTGCCACTTTAGAGGAAACCATTAAATACCTCCGGGAGAAACTGTCCGGTCTGGAGAAAGACCTTGCTATCTCAAAAGAAGAAACCAAGGCAAAGGACAAAGTCATCACCAACTTAACCACTGACAAGATTGCTCTTGAGAATGCAGTGTCCAAGGTTGCCGAGGAGAAAAATACTTTGTTACAGGAGCAAGAGGCCAAGATCCAAGCCAAGATCAATGCCTATGCTAACCAGATGATCAAAAGCAAAGAGCTCCTGCTTGCCAAGGTGAGGTCTGACATGGTTCTACTTTTCCATGAAAAGTTTCCTAAGAAGAACCTAGGGTACTTATGGCTTCATGTTGAGCCTGAAGACCTCCCCTACCACACGATGGCCGAAGGCGATAGGTATGGCTACTCTAGTGATTCCTCAGATGATGAAGAACACTCTGGGGAGAAAATTGACGAAGAGAAAGACGATCCTAAGGGAAAGAAGGTAGATGAAGGTGAGCCATCTTCAAAGGCTCAACCTTAACTTATGATTTACTCTGTTTTACTTTTTACTCAAACTAAAGTCCTTGGAAGGCCAAGGCATTCTTTTTGTAATTGTGTCCGGCATCTGACCGGATAGGTTTTTTGTTCTTACTTCGACTTATTCAAAAGTCCTTGGAAGGCCAAGGCACTTTAAGTTATTTCAATGAATGTTTCTGTTTTGCGCAAATCTTATCTTCTTTCATTGTTTGTTCCAATTTCGATGGCTAGAGTTTAAATAGCCTTTAATTATTTCATAGTGAGAGTGTTTAAGTTCTCCGGCTATAGTTTAAATAGCCCTCAGTTATTTCAATCCGGATAGTGTGACAAAGAACAAAATTTAAAACACTTAGAAATTTTTAAGAAGGAAATTTTTAAGAAGACATCGAATTTCATTTAAAAGCCCGGACACCTTATTAAAACCTCCCCGTGCCACCAGGGAGGAAAGAGTATGCCCCCAAATATTTACATGGATGTTTAAACAAGTAAATATTTACACAAGCGCTATTCCAAGTACATCCGGAGATGCTCGATATTCCAAGGATGAGTCAAAACCCTTCCATCTTTGTCTTCCAACCAATATGTCCCTGGTCTAATTCTTTCGACAACTATGTAGGGACCTTCCCAAGTTGGGGCCAGCTTTCCGAACAGCTTTTCTTTAGTGTGTAAGAAGACCTTCCTCAATACCTTGTCCCCTGGTTGGAAATCTCTTCTTTTAACTTTGGAAGCAAACCTGCTTCTCATCAATCCCTGATAGTGTGCAACTCTAAGGTGAGCTTTAACTCGTCTTTCTTCTATCAAATCAAGTTGGCCTCTGATTGCCACGAAAGGAGAAGTTGTGAACACGAAAGGAGGGGAGAGTTGCTTCTATGGGAGCTAATGCATCCATCCCATAGACCAAAGCAAAGGGTGATTCTTGTGTTGCAGCCCCAGGTGTTGTCTGGTAGGCCCACAAGACCTTTTGTAGATAACTAGGCCACTTTCCAGTAGCTCCTTCCAAATTCTTCTTTAAACCGGACAGTATAGTCCTATTAGCCACTTCAACCTGCCCATTTTCTTGTGGGTGGAAAGGTGAAGAAAAACAATGTTGTATACCCCTTGAGGCACAGAAGCTCTCCATTTCCCTATTGTCGAACTGTGGCCCATTGTCTGTTGTTATCTTTTGTGGGACACCAAATCTGTAACAGATGTTGGATAAAATGAACTTTATAACAGATTTTGATGTTGTCCCTGCTAGAGGGGCTGCTTCAATCCATTTCGAGAAGTAGTCTATCGCCACAATTATAGTTTTACGCCCTTCGGACGCCATAGGGAGAGGCCTTACTAAATCCAACCCCCATCGAGCAAAAGGAATAGGCTCATAAATTGATTCCAAAGGAATAGCTGGGACATGAATCTCATTGATGTACCTCTGGCATGGGTCACACCTTCTTACCAATTCCTTAGCATCTTTCATGATTGATGTCCAATAGTAACCGGAGAGTAAAACTCTTCTTGTTAAGGCTCTAAATCCACAATGGGCTGATCTCTCACCATCATGTAATTCGGAGAGGACTACTTGAGACTCTTCATCCCCCAAACAGCGCAGGAGAGGTTTACTATAAGATTTCTTGTACAAGACATCTCTCAATATGATAAAACCACGAGCCTTGTGTTTCAAAGTTCTGGCTAGTGACTTATTCGGAGGCACAACACCATCGGAGAGATATTGCAGGAGAGGAAACCTCCAGTCTTGAGGTCGTTTCTCTTGCACTTCAAAAGTTTCCTCTTCTTTACCCTTACTAAGTTGAATGGAGGGGCTTTCTAGCACATGGATCCATGGATACGACTCTGAATATGCTATGGTTGCTAATGAGTCTGCTAGCTCATTTTCTGCCCGGGGAATGTGCTAAAAACAAAACTTTTAAACTTGAGTGCTTCATTCTTAAGGAGGAGTAAGTATTTCACAAGCTGCTCCTTCTTAGCCTCAGATTGGCCTTGGGCATGGTGGATAAGAAGTTGGGAGTCACTTAGTAGCTTGACCCTCTTAGCCCCCCAAATGTAGGCTAACTTTAAACCAGCTATAGCTGCTTCGTATTCGGACTCATTATTAGATGCCCTGAAAGTAAAACAAATAGCATGGTACATTTTGTCTCCATATGGGGAAGTCAAACACACCCCTGCACCACACCCCATAGTGCTAGACCCACCATCTGTTCGGACGACCCATACCTTTTTATCTTTTATATCAGTGGTTTGCTCTGAATCCCTGTCGGAGTGGAATTCAACCAAAAAGTCTGCCACAGCTTGGGCCTTGACTGCTGTTCGGGGAGCAAAATCTATGTCGAAGTCCCCCAACTCTACTGACCACTTAGTCATCCCGCTTGAAATGTCTGCCTTTTGGAGGACATTCTTCAGGGGAAAAGAAGTCCGGACGATGATGGGATGAGCCTGGAAATAAGGCCTCATCTTCCTGGCAGCTATCACCAGGGCTAATGCTAACTTTTCAAGTTTCAAGTAACGCCTTTCTGCATCTATCAAACTTTTGCTGATGTAGTATACTGGATGGGGATGTCCATCGACCTCCCTTACCAATACAGCACTAAGGGCACCACTTGAAACTGCCAAATATACGAAGAGTGTCTCCCCATCAACTGGCTTAAACAAAGTTTTGGGGGAGGACAGGTGCTTTTTGATCTCATCGAAAGCCTCATCACATTGTGGAGTCCAATTGAATCCATTTGCACCCTTCAAAGTTTGAAAGAAAGGTGCACACCTATCCGAAGACCTTGAGATAAATCTGTTTAAGGCAGCTAATCTCCCCGTCAACCGATGTACTTCTTTAATGTTTCGAGGAGGTTCCATCTGAAATAGGGCATTAAGCTGGTCCGGGTCAGGTTTCATTCCATGCTCACTTATAATATAACCCAGAAACTTCCCGGACTGTACTCCGAACACACACTTTTCTGGGTTTAATTTCAAATTCACTTTTACCAAGTTGGCAAAAGTTTCTTGGAGATCGGGAAAGTGCAACTGCTCATCCACACTCTTCACCATCATGTCATCAATGTACACTTCCATATTTCTTCCAATTTGATCAGCAAATGCCTTGTTGACTAATCTCTGATAAGTAGCCCCAGCATTTTTTAAACCAAATGGCATTACTTTGTAGCAATGAAGACCTTTGTCAGTGAAAATGTGGTATGCTTTTGATCCTTTGGATCTACTTGAATCTGATTGTATCCGGATAAGGCATCCATAAAGGAAAGCAGCTTGTTCCCAGAGGTGGAGTCTACTAACTGATCAATCCGGGGAACTGGATATAAATCTTTTGGGCAAGCTCTATTGAGATCTGTGAAGTCAATGCACATGCGACACTTGCCATTTTTCTTTTTTACCAGAACCGGATTGGCATTCCACAAAGGATATTAAGATTCCTTGATGTGCCCCATCTTTGTGAGCATGTCGACTTCTTGCACAATGACATCAGCCTTCTCTTTAGAAAAAGCTCTTCTTTTTTGAACCACTGGTGCTACGTCTCTCCGGATAGATAGGTGATGTGATATCACCTCTGATGGAACCCCAGTAACATCAGCATTGCACCAAGCAAAAACGTGTTGATGGTTCCTCAAAAACTTTAACATTTCATCTTTCAAAATGGGTGACATCCGAGACCCTATCTTGATACTTTTTCCTTCTTCCAGACAATGTGCTTCTACCTCTTCGATCGGTATCAATACTCCAGGGGTCTCTCTGGGGTCATCAATTTCACCCTCACCCCCAGAAAGGCCTTCAAACTGCTATTGTTCATTAATACGGACTGCCCCCAGCGTTCGAGGAGCCAGGGCAGTGGCATAACATTCTCTTGCAATCTTATGGCTGCTCCGGACGACTCCAACCTGTCCCTGAACAGCATATTTCAAGCACAAGTGGACTGTTGAAGCCACTGTATGCATCCTAGAGAGCCAAGACCTCCCTATAATGGCATTATAGCAAGTGGGACAATCCACCACAATAAATAGTATTCTAACCATTTTCTTGAAAGGGCCCTTGCCCAATAGAACTTCTTCTTCGAACTCTCCGATCACATCTGCTAAGCTGCCTGTAAAGCCCACAATTGATCTGTCCGAACTCTGAATTACAGCTGGATTCTTCATTCTCTTGTATGTGGTTAAGAAAAGGATATTGGCGGAGCTTCCAGTATCTACCAGGATTCGTCTTATATCACTGCCCCTTATAGATGCTCCTATGACAACAGCATCATCATGAGGGCCAGCAATGTCTCTTAGATCATCTTCATCAAAAACAATGAAGGGGAATGAGTTTTGTGACTGATAGGAAGTCATGCCTCCTTCTAGCTGGAGGCTAAAGTATGAACATGCCTCTTCCTCGAAGAAGCAGTAGGAGCTGTCATAGTGTCCCCTCCGAAAATTGTAAGTGACTCGATTGTACCCACTCTGTTTCGAGTTGGATCAGGATCCAAGTACTCAGATTCCACGTCAAACCTTTCAACTATAACCATGGCTCCCTCCGGAGCAGCATTACTTGGACCAACACGGTGAGTGTTATGAGGCCTGTTACCCCCTCTTCTTTTCACGTAAGCCCCCAGCTTTCCCCCTTCAATCAAATTCTGAACTTCTTGCTTCAATGCCATGCAGTCATCAGTGGTATGACCAATATCGTTGTGATACTGGCAAAAAGAGTTATTACGATGCTCTCTGGGAGACTGCAGTGTAGCCGGTCTCCGGTAATGCACCTCTTCCTTTGTTTTTTCAAAAATAGTGGCCACACTTTCTTTCAACTCTGCGAACCATTCCGGTTGCACCCATGGCCCTCTCTTGTTTCTGGATTGCTGACTTTGAGCAGGAGCAGCTGGCTGAGACTGAGCTTTTGCCCTGCCATGCCCCTGTCCGGTCTCTCTTGTTTTATTTCCGGACTAATTCTGATTGGGATTTGGTGCTACTGGGGTAGACCTCACCTGCCTGTGCACCCTGGTTTTCTTTGTTTCATCGACGTTTATTTGTTTTCCAACCTGATTCAGCAACCCTCCCCATGTCATGGCCTTCTTTCTGGTCACTGAATCAGCTAGATTGCATGGGTTCAAACCCTGCCTTAGGGATGCTATTGCCACCTGTTCGAAGCAATCAGCCAACCCATTCTTGGTATTCACAAAACGGCTTATATATTCTTTCAAGGACTCATTTGGCTCCTGGGCACAATGGATTATTGTGTCTCCATTGCTCTTTAGCTCTTTACTCACTACAAACTGCCTTCGAAAGGCTACCTAAAAGGTATCGAAGTCTTTAATACAACCCTGAGGCAGGCTGTTGTACCATTTTAGAGCACTCCCCGTAAATGACTGGGAGAATGCCCTACAAAGTAGTTTATCGTCGTCGTCAAAGTTCATCATGAAGTTTTTAAATTGCTCCAGATGGTTGTCCGGATCAGTACTGGCATCGTACTTCTCTATTTTGGTGCTGTCAAACCTCTTGGGGAGGTTTCCGGACAAAATTTTAGAAGATAATGGAGATTGTCCAGTTTCTTCCACGACTGAACACAGTACCCTCATTGGGAGTTGCAAAGATACCTGGTTCATCGTGAAAAACGAAGGGATCCATCAGCATCCGGTCCACATGCCTCCGACTATGAGATCATCCCTTACCAATATGCCTCTTCATCTTTCCTTGTCTATCCCTTTTTCTTGAATATTTTTTAATCTGCTTTTGCTTCTTTCTAGTTCGACCCTCATCGCTGCTTGAGGACAAGGATTTTTCAACTCCCTCACTGTCCGAAGAGCTATCAGAAGATTCTGAGCTTGAGTCAGAACTCTCCACTGGCTTAGACCGGTGAGACTTTTTGGAACTGGCATGAGTCTTTTTGGTGCTCACATGAGTCTTCGAAGACTCATGCTCTCTGGGGTTATCGGCGTGATGAGCAGCTGATGCTTTGGACTTTTCTTTCACGCCCATCTTGGCCTTTTCTGCCCTCAGAGCTTCTATTTCACCCTTTAGCCTATCACGCTCTTCGATAGTGTATTCATCGTTCTCTCCCACCACTTCGAGCAAATCTGGTGGTACTTCTAGATTGTCCGGATTCATTCGGACAGATTTTCTTACCTGGTTTTGAATGCTTGATTCAGGCACCCTCTCCTCCCACTGTGGTCGCAAATTTGGTGTGGATAATTATCACCTGAGGGTAGGCTTAGTAATTTGGTTGGTGTTTTATAGTAGTGTGTGGGTATTATGTGTTTAGAATAGAGAGTAGAGAGATAATTAAGCAGCCTGGTAGCAGTTAATTCGCATTACCCACACTTAATGCAGGTGGTTGGGTATTTATACCCTGATGTTTGGGCCCTTATGGGCTTTCGGGTCATATTTAATGGACCCGGGTCATGTTCAAAGACCCATGAGCTCTAAGTAGGAGAGCAAGTAGCTTAGTCAAGAAGTGTTTAGGTTTTTTAGTACTTTTGTCATAGTTCGAACAATCCTATGGTTAGAGTGTTCGAAGTGATCTGTTCGGTTCGTGTGACCTGTCCGGTCCGGAGGCCTTGGACCGATCTGTCCTTGTTCGGGGAGCATGCAGAATTTGGACTCATCAATAATCAGATCGTCGACATATATTATAAGACAAATGACTAATTCTCCTCTCTTTTTGTAAAACAAGGTATGATCCCCATTACTTTGTTTGTAGCTATACTACTTCATTGCCATTGTAAATCTCCCAAACTAAGCACGAGGAGACTGTTTGAGCCCTGGTGGGGGTTCCATATATACCTCTTCTTCCAAGTCTCCATGTAAGAAAGCATTATTTACATCAAATTGATGAAGAGGCCAATCTTTATTCGCGGCTATTAAAAGTAAAACTCTGATAGTATCAATCTTTGCAACCAAAGAGTACGTTTCAGAGTAGTCTATATCATATGTTTGTGTATATCCTTTGGCAACCAATCTTGCCTTGTGTCGCTCAATGGTACCATTGGATTTATATGTTATATAAACACCCATCTACACCCGACTGCTTTCTTCCCTTGTGGTAACACACATTTCTCTCATGTACTATTCCTTTTTAGAGCTTCTATTTCGGTATTCATTGCCTCATGCCATTCAGTCATCTTCTTAGCTTCTTGAGCTGTTTTAGGGATTTGTTCAGAGAGAATGGTAGCTGAGAACGCCTTTGCAATCTTCGTCGTTAGCAATTGAAAGAGTCTTTGTTCTTGAGTCTTCTTATTGTAGATCTGAATATCTTCTAGGTCTTTCATAGGGTTCGGATCTCACCTATTTATAGACATCCAGATGTTCTGCAGTTTGTTCCACAAGTCTTCTAGTGTATCGGACCCTTACCTTAATGAATTAGCCCTCTTATGAAAGTCAAACACCTGTAACGGGTCTGTACCAGAACTGTATGTGGTGGCTAACCCATCCTATAGGGCTTTTGCAGTGGGATATTGCGAGACATTATTCACCAAGCTGGATTCAAGATTCTGGATAATCCATGTGAAAACCCATTGATCATCTTGTTCCCACCTTGTATATGTGTTGTCAGTTTGGATGGAGGTGTCGGCTCCCCTATAATGTGAGAACCTCTCCCCCTTCTCCCGATTGCTTTCTTCATCAGGTTTGCCCATAGGGCATAGTTGTCACCACCGAGTTTAATCCCTAGGGATAAATTCTCGGGGTTAGTTGTTTGTTGTTGTGTTCCGAGACCATTTCTCAGAATGGCAGCAATCTGCATTGTTAATTCATCAGGGATTTGACTGACCACGACTTTATTGCCAGCCATCTTTGTTGAGGGTGTTCAGAATTCCCAGAATCACACGTGATCTGATGCCATGTTAAAAAAAAAGTAGCTGCAGGGAGCGGGTAGGGTTTTGTGTTTATTAGAAAATGTTCCTTTTTGTATTGAACTATTATTCTATAATGCAAACCTAAGTAAGGCTCTCAATATATAGAAAACTTAGAGGCCTATACAAGGAAATTTAATACACTGAATATTCTAACAAATATTCTAACAGATCCAAACACAAACAGATGATGGTAGTATGTAATTCATTTTTTGGGAGCAGGATGTATGATTAAGTTAACAAAGAATGCTAGTATTAGACAATTACTCTGAACTTATTAACAAACTTTTGTATTACTAGCAATTTTTATAGTATTTCTATTAAGGGAAATGTTTTTCTAAACTACCTTGGAAGATCCTCCTTTTGTTGTATGAATAAATTTCACACCACTGTTATATCCTTGAATGTTGTATCTAGAAATGTCTATATTTCGTATTTACTAGTCTTATACTCAAGTATCTAACAATGTCTATATTAGCATCTAGCGATATTTCATATTTATCAGTCTTATACTCAAGTATCTAGCAATGTCTATATTTTGTATCTATCAAACTTATACTCAAGTATCTAGCAATGTCTATATTTCGTATCTACCAGTGTTATACTCAAGTATCTAGCAATGTTTATATCTCGTATTTACCAGTCTTATACTCAAGTATCTAGCAATGTTTATATTTTGTATCTATCAGTCTTATACTCAAGTATCTAGCAATGTCTATATTTTATATCTATCAGACTTATACTCAAGTATCTAGCAATATCTATATTTCGTATCTAACAGACTTATACTCAAGTATCTAGCAATTTTTATATTCATATCTAGAAACTATACAGTGCTGCATCTAACAATGTCTTTATATCGTATGTAGCAATGTAGAAATGCTGTATCTTTCAATGTCCTTATAGTGTATCTGTCAATGTTCGTATTATACATCTAGCAATGTTTATATTATCATCTAGCAATGTTAATATACAGTCTAGCAATCATTATATGTAGCATCTAGCAATGTTCATAAGCCCAATATAGCAGCCTTGTTACAACCCATCTAGCAAGCTTTTAGATTCTGTATCTATCAAAGTCGTTACCATGTAACTAGTAATGGCTAGATGTTGTATCTAGCAATATCAGTATAACGTATCTAGAAATGATATATAGTTGTGGTTTTAAATTTGAAATATGGTTTATCTAGCAGTGTTTAATAGGCGTAAATCGCAATAACATATTAATGATGGACCAACTATATAACTGGACTGCTAGATAGTTTTATTGGTAGACGAGTAAATTAAATGAGATCGAAATGACTGTTAACTACATCCATTATTGATTAAAAGTAAATTTTTTAATCCTATTGGTTAGCTTGATAGTTGAAAAGATAAAGGTAGATGAGTTGAATCATTACATGCATTAATTAGACGTGTGCAATTAATTTTTTGCAATTAATTATAGTTGCTAGATGGGACGTCGCCTTGGGCATTTCGTTTTGCTATAATTAGGGGATGATAGTTTAGCCTATTCATCTCATACTTCTCTGCAATGAAAAACACCAACCAGAAAACCACCAGCCAGTTTAGCCTACCTTGCAACAAAACAACTCTCGAAAATGGCCCCATCTTCCCCAGAAACACCTATGTACTCGTCCGACGATGGATGGTATTTGGACTACTACATAGACAACAAGGCATACAAGAGAACTACTACTTCGGAGTACTCATCTGATGAGGAGGATAACTGCTCTCTTTGGTCTTCCGATCACGAAGACCATTACGCTTCGTGGGACTCGTGGTCGTTGGACGACAGCTACAAGTAGGACAGCGAACAACTTCCAAAAAAGAAGAGATGTCGGGACAGTTGGGACTCTGAGAAGGGAGAGGAAGATGATTCTGAGGAAGCCGACGATGAGAAGAAGAAGAAGAAGATTGTTATGGTTTTATTAGTATTTGTGTTGTCTGTATTACTGTGTATTTTGTTCAGATTTGAATGCTTTAACTAAAAATTTGATAGAAATAAGTTAAGTGGAGCAGTTGTAAAGGCATTTAGGATTTACAATCGCAAGGTTATCAGTAAAATAACTAGTAAATCTCAGTCGTAACCATGGTACACTTCAAAGGTGCAGGCAGAGTAAAGGAATAAACAACTCAAATAAATCAATGTCAATCGCAATATTAATAACACGTATCTAGAAATACCAATGTCATAATTCTATCTTCTATCTAGCAATCTCGATTAGCCTCAAATCACAAGCACTGGGAGCATATAAGACGCAAAGTAAATCTCACTTCGTAGGGTGGATCGTATATGTTTGAAATGAAACACAAAGGACAGAATCGTAATTTAAAGATAACTAATCTATCAAAAAGATGTGAACCTTAAAATCGCAGACAAAAGTTGTTATCTAACAACGTTGGATATGGCTGATAGGAATTTTATTTTACTACGAATGTAAATCAACCTTAACATCTCAAATAAATTAACGTCAATCGCAATGTTAATAACACGTATCTAGCAATATCAATATTATATATCTATCTTCAATCTAGCAGGCTAGCTTAGCCGTAAATCGCAACCACTAGGAAAATCTGTGATGCAAGGTAAATCTCACTTCGTAGGGTGGATCGTTAGTGTTTGAAATGGAACACAAAGGGCAGAATCGCAATCTATATATAACTAATCTATCAGATGGATGTGAACCTTAAAATCGCATACATAAGTTGATGTATCTAGCAACGTTGGTCATGTCTGATATGTACTTCATGTTAGTGGGATCTAAATGCATGGGCCATTATGCATCTAGAAAAACTAAATAAACGTTGATGAGCCCGGATTCCGTTACATCTTCGGACAAGGACAGTTTGGACAAAGACCATCTAACCGGACAAGGTAGTTTGAACCCCTCATCCATTTGACTGTTCGAACAAGGACTAAAGTATTTAAAAACCTAATCACTTCTTGACTAAGCTGCCAGTTCTCTTACTAAGAGCTCATGGGTCCTTAAACTTGACCCGGGTCCATTAAACATGACCCGACAGCCCATAAAGCCCAAACATAAGGGCATAAATACCCAACCACCAACATTAAATGAGGGTAATGAAAATTAAATACAACCAGGCTGCTTAATTCTCCCTCTACTCACTACTCAAATATTAAATACCTACAAAACTTCCACAAACTCTAAACAAAAATTACGAACTTACCCTCAGACAAAAATAAACCACACCAAATTGGCGACCATAGTGGGAGAGAAAGGTGCCTGAATCAAGCATTTGAAACCAACAGTAAAAATTAGTCCGAATGAATCCGGACGCCCCGGAAGTACCACCAGCCTTGCTTGAAGTGGTGGGTGAAAATGATGAGTATACCATCGAGGAGCGCGATAGATTAAAGGGCGAGATAGAAGCTCCGAGGGCAGAAAAGGCTAAGATGGGCATGAAAGATAAGTCAAAAGCATCAGTTGCTCATCATACCGATAACCCTAGAGAGCATGAGCCTTCAAAGACTCATGCAAGTATAAAAAAGACTCATGCCAGCTCCAAAAAGTCTCACCGGTCTAAGCCAGTGGAGAGTTCTGACTCAGACTCAGAGTCTTCTGGTAGCTCCTCGGATGAGGAAGGAGTTGAAGAGTCCTTGTCCTCCAGCAGTGATGAGGGCCGATCCAAAAAGAAGCAAAAGTTGATTAAAAAATATTTAAGAACTTCATGATGAACTTTGATGATGAAAACAAGTTACTCTGTAGAGCATTCTCCCAATCCTTTACGGGGAGTGCTCTGAAGTGGTATAACAGCCTACCTCAGGGCTGCATCAAGAATTTTGATACCTTTTGGGTGGCCTTTCGAAGGCAGTTTGTTGGGAGTAAAGAGTTGAAGGGCAATGGGGACACAATAATCCATTGTGCCCAAGAACCAAACGAATCATTAAAGGAATACATAAGTCGTTTTGTAAACACCAAAAATGGATTGGCTGATTGCTTCGAGCAAGTAGCAATAGCATCCTTGAGACAACGCTTAAACCCTGGAAATTTGGCTGATTCGGTGACCAGAAAGAAAGCCATGACTTGGGGAGGTTTGCTGAATCAAGTCGGAAAGAAGATCAATGTTGATGAAACGAAGAAAACTAGGGTGCACAGGCAGGTAAGGTCTGCCCCAGTTGCACCAAACCCTAACCAAAATCAGTCCGGGAACAAGGCAAGGGAGACCGGACAGGCACATAACAGGGCCAAAGCTCAATCTCAGCCAGCTGCACCTGCCCAGAGTCAACAATCTAGAAATAAGAGGGGGATTTGGGTCCAACCGGAGTGATTTGCAGAATTGAAAGAAAATGTGGCCACCATCTATGATAAAACAAAGGAAGAAGTGCACTATAGAAAACCGGTTGCACTGCAATCCCCTAGGGAACATCGTAATAATTCTTTCTGCCAGTACCATAATGATACTGGCCATACCACTGACGATTGTATAGCCTTGAAACAAGAGGTTCAGAACTTGATTGAAAGAGGAAAGCTGGGGGCATATGTCAAAAGAAGAGGAGGAAATAGGCCTGACAATACTCACCGGGTTGGTCAGAGCAATGCTACTCCGGAGGGGGCTATGGTAATAATCGAAAGATTTGATGTAGAATCCGAATACTTGGATCCTGATCCAACTCGAAATAGAGTAGGTGCCATTGAAGAACGTTATAAAACTGTCTCCGGGCTCATTAAGTTTTTTGAGTCACTTAATATTTTCGGAGGGGATACTATGACAGCTCCTACTGCTTCTTCGAGGAAGAGGCATGTTCATACTTTAGCCACCCAGCTAGAAGGGGGCATGATCATCAATCAGTCACAAATTCCATTCCCCTTCATTGTTTTCGATGAAGATGACTTAAGAGATATAGTTGGCCCTCATGAAGATGCCGTTGTCATAGGAGCATCCATTGGGGGCAATGACATAAGACGAATCTTGGTGGATACTGGAAGCTCAGCCAATATCCTCTTCTTAACCACTTACAAAAAGATGAAAAATTCAGTCGTAATTCAGCGTTCGGACAGATCAATTGTGGGCTTCACTGGGAGCTCAGCAGATGTGATCAGGGAGTTCGAAGAAGAAGTTTTGTTGGGCAAGGGCCCTTTTAAGAAGATGGTCAGGATCCTTTTTTTTGTGGTGGATTGTCCCACTTGTTATAATGCTATTTTAGGGAGGTCTTGGCTCTCTAGTATGCATGCGGTGGCCTCTACATTCCACCAATGTTTGAAATATATTGTTTAAGGACAAGTGGGAGTTTTCCGAAGCAGTCAAAAGGTTGCAAGAGAGTGTTATGCTACAGCGCTGGCTCAACGAACGTTGGGGGCAGTTCGTATCAACGAAGTATAGCAATTTGAGGGGCTTTCTGGGGGTGAGGGTGAAATTGATGACCCCAGAGAGACCTCTGGAGTATTGATACCAGTTGAAGAAATTGAAACACATTCTTTAGAAGAAGGGAAAAGTGTTAAGATAGGATCCAAGATGCCATCCGAACTGAAGATTAAGATGTTAAAGTTTCTGAAAGACCATCAGCATGTTTTTTCTTGGTGCAACGCTGATGTTACAGGGGTTCCAGCAAATATTATATCACATCACTTATCCATCCGGAGAGACATAGCACCCGTGGTACAAAAGAGAAGGCCTTTTTCCAAGGATAAGGCTGATGTTATTGTTCAAGAAGTTGACAGACTCGCAAAAATGCGGCATATAAAGGAGTCTCAATATCCTTTGTGGACTGCCAATCCGGTTTTGGTAAAAAAGAAAAATGGCAAGTGGCGTATCTGCATTGACTTCACAGATCTCAATAGGGCTTGCCCAAAAGATTTATATCCAGTCCCCCGGATTGATCAGCTAGTAGACTCCACTTCTGGGAATAAGCTACTTTCCTTTATGGATGCTTTCTCCGGGTACAATAAAATTCAAGTAGACCCGAAGGATCAGGAGCATACCACGTTTGTCACTAACAGGGGTCTTCATTGCTATAAGGTGATGCCATTCGGATTGAAAAATGATGGGGCTACGTATTAGAGATTGGTGAACAAAGCCTTTGCTGATCAAATTGGAAGAAATATGGAAGTATACATTGATGACATGATGGTGAAAAGCGTTAATGAGCAGCTGCACTTATCAGACCTCCAAGAAACTTTTGCCAACTTGGTAAAAGTGAATTTGAAGCTAAATCTAGAAAAATGTGTGTTCGGAGTACAGTCCGGGAAGTTCTTGGGTTACATAATAAGTGAGCAAGGGATACAGCCCGATCCGGACCAACTTAATGCTCTGTTCCAAATGGATCCTCCTCAGAATGTTAAAGAAGTACAACGGTTGACGGGGAGGTTGGCTGCTTTAAATCGATTAATCTCAAGATCTTCAGACAGATGTGCCCCGTTTTTCCAAACTTTAAAGGGTGCAAAGGGATTTGACTGGACTTCACAGTGCGATGAGGCCTTCAATGAAATTAAGAGACATTTGTCCTCCCCTAAGACTTTATTTAAACCTGTTGATGGAGAAACACTCTTCGTATACTTGGCAGTTTCAAGTTGTGTCATCAGTGCTGTATTGGTAAGAGAGGTGGATAATTACCCCCATCCGGTGTACTACATCAGCAAGAGCTTGATAGATGCAGAAAAGCGTTATTTGAAACTCGAAAAGTTAGCGTTGGCCTTGGTGATTACTGCAAGGAAGATGAGGCTTTATTTTCAGGCTCATCCTATTATCGTCCGGACATATTTTCCCTTGAAGAATGTTCTCCAAAAGGCAAACATTTCAGGTAGAATTACTAAGTGGTCAGTGGAATTGGGGGACTTCGATATTAATTTTGCTCCTCGAACAGCAGTCAAAGCCCAAGCTGTAGTTGACTTTTTAGTTGAATTCCGCTCTGATAGGGATTCGGAGCAGACCACTGAGATGAAAGACAAAAAGGTATGGGTCATCCGGACGGATGGTGGGTCCAGTACTATGGGATGTGGTGCAGGGGTGTGTTTGACTTCTCTATATGGTGACAAAATGTACCAGGCTATATGTTTTGCTTTAAGGGCTTCCAACAATGAGTCCGAATACGAAGCAGCTATAGCTGGTTTAAAGTTAGCTTATATATGTGGGGCCAAAAGGGTCAAGCTGATGAGTGATTCGCAGCTTCTTATCCACCATGCACAAGGTCAATCTGAGGCCAAAAAGGAGCAACTAGTGAAGTACTTGCTTCTTCTTAAAACTGAGGCTCTTAAGTTCAAAAGCGTTGTTTATGAGCATATACCCCGGGCAGAGAATGAACTAGCAGATTCACTGGCAACCATAGCATACACTGAGTCATATCCTTGGATCCATGTGCTGGAAATCCCTTCCATTCAACTTAACGTGGGTAAAGAGGAAGAAATTTTCGATGTATAGATAAAACAACCCCAAGACTGGAGATTTCCTCTCCTGCAGTATCTCTCTGATGGCATCCTGCCTCCGGATAAAGCACTAGAAAGAAAAATGAAGCACAAAGCTCGTGGTTTTATCATACTAAGAGACGTTCTGTATAAGAAGTCTTACAGTAAACCTCTTTTGTGATGTTTGGGAGATGATGATTCTCAAGTAGTCCTCTCTGAATTGCATGATGGTGAGGGATCAGCTCACTGTGGATTCAGGGCTATAACATGGAGAGTTTTACTGGCTGGCTATTATTGGCCCTCTATAATGCAGGATGCTAAGGAGTTGGTGAGAAGGTGTGATCCATGCCAAAGATATAGCAATGAAATCCATGTCCCGACCATCCCTTTAGAGTCAAATTCTGAGCCTATACGTTTTGCTCGATGGGGGTTGGATTTGGTGGGACCTCTTCCCATGGCGTCCGGAGGGCGCAGAACAATAATTGTTGTTATAGATGACTTTTCGAAGTGGATTGAAGCAGCCCCCTTGGCAGGAACAACATCAAAAGCTGTCATAAAATTCATTTTATCCAACATCTGTTGCAGATTTGGTGTTCCACAAAAAATAAAGACAAACAACGGGCCACAGTTCGACAATAGGGAAATGGAGAGTTTATGGCTAATAGAATTATACTGTCCGGTTTAAAGAAGAATTTGGAAGGGGTTGCTGGGAAGTGGCCTAGTTATTTGCAACAGGTCTTATGGGCCTACCGGACTACACCTGGGGCTGCAACACAAGAGTCACCCTTTGCCTTGGTCTATGGGATGGATGCAATAGCTCCCATAGAAGCAACTCTCCCATCATTTCGGGTTCACAACTTCTCCGAACACGCTAACGAAGTGGCAATCAAAGGTCAGCTCGACCTAATAGACGAAAGACGAGTTAAGGCTCACCTTAGAGTTGCACACTATCAAGGTTTGATGAGAAACAGGTTTGCTTCTAGAATTAAAAGAAGGGATTTCCAGCCGGGGGACAAGGTATTGAGGAAAGTCTTCTTACACACTAAAGAGAAGCTGCTACGCAAACTGGCCCCAACTTGGGAAGGACCTTATATGGTCATTATAAGGACCTGGAACATATTGGCTAGAAGACAAGGCTGGAAGGGTTTTGACCCACCCTTGGAATATTGAACATCTCCGGATGTACTTGGAGTAGCATCAATGTAAATATTTACTGGTTTTAATGAGGTGTCCGGGCTTTTAAATAAAATTTGATGCCTTCTTAAAAACATTCAAAGTGTTCTTACTTTGTCTTTTTTCACACCGTCCGGATTGAAGTAAAAGAATGATGACCACTTAAACATTTGTCATCGGAGAATTTAAAATCTCTCACTTTAGACTATTTATGAAATAACTAAGGGTTATTTAAACACTAGCCACCAAAATTGAAACAAACTATGAAAGGATGCGAGAATTGTGTAAAATAAAGGTATTCATTAAAATAACTTAAGTGCCTTGGCCTTCCAAGGACTTTTAAATTGTCAAACAGAGCAAAGGATCTATCCGGTTAGATACCGGACACAATAACAAAAAGAATTCCTTGGCCTTCCAAGGACTTTAGTTTAGATAACATAAAAGTGAAAAGATAATTCATAATTCAAGACTAAGCCTTTGAAGATTGCTCAGCCTCACGTATCTTCTTCTTCCCCTTGGGATCGTCTTTCTCTTCGAGAGGGCCCTCCCCGGTATTTTCTTCTGCTTCGTCAGAAGAGGAAGCACTGGAATAATCATGCAAGTCTCCATCAGCCATGGTGTGGAAGAGGAGATCTTCGTACTCTACGTGAAGCCAAAAATCTCCCAGGTTCCTCTTCGGGAACTTCTCATGGAAGAGCAGGACCATGTCCGACTTCACCTTGGCATACATTTGCTCTTGAGTGTCCATTACGTTGTTGGCATAAGCATCGATCTTGGCCTGGATTTTCGCCTCCTGCTCCCTTAGCAGATCAGCTTTCTCCTCTGCAGCCTTGGAAACTGTGTTCTCAAGCGCAATCTTGTCATTTGTCAAGTTGTGGATGACTTGATCCTTGGCCTTGGCCTCCTCTTTTGAAGAGGTGAGATCTTTCTCTACTCCTGACAACTTCTCCCGGAGCTCCTTGATAGTATCTTCTAGAGTAGCAACTTTGGTGGTCCACCCCTCTTATTTCTTTTTCAGCTCCTCGTTCTCCCCCTTTAGAATGTCAGCATGTTGAGTGGCAGTAAGAAGATCATCGGACAGTCTCTCTTTGTCAGACTTGAGACCTTTGATAGTATCTGCCTGACTTCGAACTTGCTTCTCCAACACAAGCACCGGCTGAACACTACTTAATATAGAGTGAGCTATAATATCCCTTTCACTTGAAACAGTAAAAGTCTTACCATTAAAAGTGACGGTGTTCGAAGTACTCGGAGGGAGGTAAGGCCCAGCAAAATCATCTCTAGGGAGGTTGTCAAAGTAGTCACCAAGCCCATCAAGACCGGTGATGTCAACCCCATCAATGCTAAGGTCTCCTCCTCCGACCTCGTCGGTTTGAAAATCACCATGGATCTCCTCTGCTTGTGTTGGATCAGTAGGATCAACATGGGGGAGAGGATCCGGAGGCCGGAGAGAAAGTTCATCACCCCTAGAGGTATTTTTCTTCTTAGCCTCCCTATCCTTGCTCTCCGCTCCCCGTTTTCGGTCTCTCTTGGGAGCCCTTGGGGGCTTTGGGGATCAAGCATCTTCCTCAACACTCTCCTGCTCAACCACTTCTAAGAGAGCAGCATCGATCTGGCTTGGGGCTGGCCCCTCGGGATTTGTTGGAACAGCTTCCTTCACCTCGGCAGGGTTAGCTTCACCTACCACCTTCTTGCCCTTCTTCTTCTTGCCTTTCATCTTACGCGGGGCCTTGGCCCGGCCTGGCAAGTAAAGTGACCCATCCGATTCGTGTGTCCTCTTCAGGACTACATCCGGAAGGGGTGGAGTAGTGAGTTCCTCCCAGGTCAAGTCCCTCCGGCCAGTAGTGTTCCAGAGGTGAGACCTTGCTAAGTTGCCTCCTCTGAAAGCATCGTGAAACCGGTTTCCCCACTTTTCAGCAGCCCAAGTGTTAATCTTGGTGCAAGTAACTTGTCCGGCCTTTAGGTAGTCACTAAAGTCTTTGGGCAGCACTGCTAAGAAAAAAGATAAGAACAGTCAGTTTAAGCAAATTTGATAAAAGCAGAAAAAAGAATATAAAGTACGAGCCTTACGATCACTCCTCCATCTGCTGGTGAGGAGACTTGGATTGACTCCGGCTTTAATTTTCCTTCCGTTCTCCCAAGCACCACTTACGAACAGGAATTGGTTCCTCCAGTTTCTTTCCGACTCAAGCAAATCGTCCACTGCTTTATAATCATCACCCATGTTAAAGTGATAGAATGGAATGTGGTGGTTCCTTGCAGAGACTGGCCACAGCTGCGAATTCCTCCATTGGTAGAGGAATCCCGGAGATCCTGGAGGCCATGATGCAGGCCATAAGTGTGTACCAGGCATTGGGGCTTAATTGACTGGGACAGAGCTTGATGAGATGAAAATACCGCACTATTTCCGGATCCAAGGGGAACCTTAAACCCCAGTTAAAGAGCTCGGTGAAGATGACTACTTCACTGAGTTTACAATCCATGGAGGTTTCAAGATCTATATGGATTCTTATCTTCACATTCTCTGGAATCCCCCACTTTGTACGCATCCGGCCCAACTCAGTTGTATGGGGGAAAGCGTAATTGATCTTTTGCAGGGCAGGGAGATATTTAACATTGACCTTGTGGAAACAAGGTCCCATTTTTCCTTCAAGACACCCCGGCAGATCCGGATGCCTTAAGCATAGCTTTTCCTTGCCTTTATCTTTTTGGGCAGCAACAGCACCACTAGTCTGTCCGGATGGTTCGAACTCGAATGGAGCCTCTTCGATGGAGTCCTTCATTATTTCCTCCATGATTGAGGAAGGATTTTCAGTTGTTGTTGTAAGGGGGAGGTTTGGAGTTGGATCAGCCTGACTTCCGGACTGATGAGCTTCAGTACTCTCCTGGATCCTAGCCTCCGGTTGGGGTTTTGATGTAGACGTTTCTCTTCGGGGACTTGAGCCAGTGGCCTCCGGACCGGACAGTCTGTCCTTGGGTGCTTTAATGGGTACCTCTGACCCTGTACTATTGTCCTTGGCCCCCGATTTCGAAGGAGTGCTCTTGGAAGCATGCCCTTTGACCAACCGGCCTTTTCTTCGATCAACCAGCTTGTGAGGAGAAGTTTCAGCATCTGACCCCATGGCTAAGAATGGGGAGGGTTTTTTAAAACTGGTAACTGTTAAACCTGGCTCAACTGTGGGTTCTGACTCTTGAACCGAAGAACCTGAGATGATAGGGGAAAGATTGGTTTGAAACAACCTCTTCGGTTTGACACCCTTTGTGGAGGAAGAACCCTGGTCAGACTCTGTGGCTGAGAATGCTGGTTTGTCGATGGGAGAAGTGGGTAAGCCCGCTGCAATGCGCCTTTCCCTTTCGACTTTTTGTGCTTTTTCTAGTTCAGATAGATTGAGCCACCCACCTTTGATCAGAGCGTTCCTTGTCGTGAACATAAACGACCTAAACAAGAACTTATGTTTGAGAGAGAAAGCTCTGAATATTGTCAAAGTAAAAATGAAAGTGGTTGTAAAACAGTGGAAAAATTTCTTAATTTATAGTAAACCTCAAAAAGAAACCTTGATTCCTAGGAGAATTCGAAAAGATTAGCAATGATTAAAAGACAACACTGATGTCACCTTCATTAATGAAGAGGTTGCTTTTCAGAGAAGGTGGGTGCGAAATCCAAGGTGAAAAACGGCTAAAGCAACCAAACAAAGAGTGACACGTGTCCCATGAACCTTGGCAAAAAACCGTTTAGATTCAAAGAACTTTTTCACTCCGGATAAAACCATGACACAATTCGGAAGACCTGTCCGGATAAAACTGTCACTGACAATGGACTGTTTTTCAGGTTTTGACAAAGGTTATTTGAACAAACACCTAAAAAAGGGGCTACTGATGAGTCTGGATTCTGTTACGTCTTCGGAAAAGGACAGTTCGGACAAAGACCATCTAACCGGACAGGGCAGTTCGAACCCCTCATCCATTTGATTGTTCGAACAAGGACTAAAGTATTTAAAAACCTAATCACTTCTTGACTAAGCTGCCTGCTCTCCTACTAAGAGCTCATGAGTCCTTAAACTTGACCCGGGTCCATTAAACATGACCCGACAGCCCATAAAGCCCAAACATAAGGGTATAAATACCCAACCACCAACATTAAATGGGGGTAATGAAAATTAAATACAACCAGGCTGCTTAATTCTCCCTCTACTCACTACTCAAATATTAAATACCTACAAAACTTCCACAAACTCTAAGCAAAAATTAAGAACTTACCCTCAGACAAAAATAAACCACACCAAACGTATCTAGCAATGTAGTTGTAGACCAACAATCGCATACACATAAAAACGTTTTCATCAAATTTGGATCAGAAACTTATTCTCAATGATACGAGGAATTAGATAACGAGTATCTAGCATTGTAATCGTAGCCTATCTAGAAATGTCAACATTAGTAATGATAAGAATTATCGAATCAAACAGACCTTGTACATATCAATGTTAACAGTATCCAAACATATAAGTCGAAAGATAAGGAGTGCTTATCTAGCAAAATCCAAATGTTACTAAAAAATAACGAACATAAGTTCATAACGGAGCATCGCAGGACCTCCTATTATGCCCTGATTTGGAATAGCAACCACAACGGGACTGACTGGTGGTTACCTCTCCTCTTGATGGAATGCGTTTTTTTCTCGGCCGCCCCGCTCGTCTTTTAACGTTCGGAGGATTAACAACTGGCTCTCCATCATGATTACCGGTACTAGCTTCACCGAACTCTGTTATAGCCGGTATGTTAAAAGAATAGCTCGACCGGAAATTTGCAGCACTGAAAAATGACTCTACTAATGTCATCGGATCTTCGTTTAGAGATGTTATTGCAGCCAATACATGAGCGCATGGGAAAATTTCTTGCTGCCAAGAGCCGTATGTGCATTTGAAATCAAGGATCTTGACCACCATGATTGGGTTTGATAAAACCTCAAAATAAGCGGCAGAAGACTTGCGAACTAACCACGTCCAACCTCATTGTACATTCTCTTTGAACAGATTGTCAAACTCGGGCCATAATTGTGTTCCAGCTTAGACCCTCTGCCAAACGTCGAGACATCTGAGTCATAAGAAGAACTCTAATCTGGTCGACCAATTCCACTATAGGCAGATGCCATAACTTTTTAATCTGCGAATTGAACGATTCCACAGCTGTTGATGCCATCGCCCCATACCATTTTCCTTTGACGTATGCCTGAGCATACTTTTCTGGTGGAAAATTTCTTAGAAATTTGGCAATACGATCACCCTTTTGGCACGCAAACTGAGCAAAATGTTCATTAAAAAGGTCCACGGTAGGGGCATAAGCACATCTCTTAAACATGACTACCATATTGTTTTTGTAGACTATGTTAGTGTGTTTAAGAGCTTTATTCAAATTCTGTATCAGATGGAAGATACAATACGCGTGGTAGTCATTCGAATAAATAGTTGCAACAGCGTCAATAATACCATCATGACGATCTGAAATGAAAGTTATATGGCGCCCTAGCAAATACGGTTTTAGACTTTGCAAAAACCAAAAGCAGTTGTCTGAGTCTTCACTACCAAAGATACCAAAAGACGGGGAATATACCTGAAACGGAAAAGATATGGGTATACAACAATACTAAGCTGCTTGGGTGAATGAACTTAAATCGTAATGCAGATAAAACCTATCTAGCAAAACCAGTAAACAGTTTATTCGTCAATATAGCAAACTAAAATAGGCGTAAATCGCAATCACATCAAAATAACCAATCTAGCAACCTAGGTCTTCCAATCTAGCGTACATGTTTAAATCGCAATATAAACATAACCAATCTAGCAACCTTAGCTCATGATATACATTCGAAAAAGTAAAGCGCATGTGTAGATCAAAAGTATAGTGAAAAATAGACTAAACGTTGTTTCCATATTTTGCCACTGCTGAAAGCAACACGCAACCATGCTTCCCTGTTAGATGGGTTCCGTCAACGTACAGTAAAGGCCGGAACGAATGGAAACCCTGAAGGCATGCCCCGAACGCTATAAAACAACGACGGAAAAATTTGCCAAGAGCTAAATCCAAATGGCAGTCCGTAGTGATGTCACGACTCTTTAGTCTCTTGAAGTATGATTTTAACGATCCGAAAGAGGTATTGCTATCTCCAAGTACTACACGTCGTGCCTTTTCTAACGCATTCCACGATAGACGATAGGAAATGTCTAAACCGTAGTCTTGCTTGATGGAGGATTGTATAGTCTTAGCTGTTACTGATTGGCAGTTCCTAAGAGAATCATGAATTTCATCGGCAATCAAATCGGACGACAAATGCCCGCTTTTTTTTGTGAATACGGGACTGCAAGTATGGGTACTAACAAATCTTTTTATGGTCATCAAACCGGTTTTAGAATCAACAGAAGCATACAGCCTCCATTTGCACCCGTCCAAATCTTTGTTTACACAATAAATGGTGATCTTCCTAAAGATATTATGCATGTACCTAAACGCCAAACCGTTCTCTAATGCGTAACGGGATAAGGATAACCTTAGACCTGCAGCACCATCAGCAAATGACTGACCAACACCGATGATAGCTTCCGCCCATCCAGTTGTAGCAAGATGCCTTTTCTTTGGGATTGAAATCACCAAACAGTTACTGCTTTCACCACTAGTTTGTTGGTTATGCGAGGTTTCTTCGAACAGTTGAACAAGTTGTTTACGTTTTATATTGCGGAGCCTTTATCAGCAACCTATTCTTCGATAAGAAAACTAACACTCTTGAGATGCTCAACATCAAGGTAACATTCCAACCCAATAAAATCGGTCTCCTTATTAAACAAACAATTATTCTGATCACCACAAGAATAGCTAATGCTGTAGTTGCCTCTAACAAGACCCTGTCATGTTTCCTCAACGTACTGTTGCAAAGACTCGAAATTTTCGAATTCGGACAACGGAACAATAGTTGTTTCGTGACCAAAGTTGAAAATACAAACTTTTGGTTTCGACATATAGTAACCTGAATTGTAGGAGTTTTGGTTAGTTTGTTGTAGGGCATCGTACAACGGATGAATGTGTTACAGAGCTAAATCTGTCGAAATGATATATGTTTGAAGACATCTAGCGATGTATCATAACTATAATCGCAATATATGTACACTAATCTAGCAATGCATGCACCAAATCGCAATGTTCATACTGACATCTAGCAACCACTATATACATACATAAATCGCAAAACCATATATCAGTTCTAGGTAGAATCTTAATGACTAAAGGCAATGTAGGTATTCGTGCCATTAACAAATAAAACAAAGCCTTAGTCAATAATTATCCAAACTAGTAATCACAACATATAACACATCACATCAATCGCAGTCTGTATCATAAACTGAAAATACAGCAATCGCATATTATCAAACAGAGCTGGAAAACTGCAGTTTCTTACCGAAATGTCACCGGAGCCTGTATCGATCCTTTGTTTCGACCAGAAAGAGAAACCAAACGATTCCCTGTCATTAACATACATTAGTTACAATAGTGAACCTAGTGTTAAGATCGAAAATGGAAAAACAAGAATGCAGTTGCAAATGATAGAGAATACTGACCTTTCGTTCTGACGTCGGAACTGGTTAACTGGTTCCCTTTCCGATGGTAACTTAGTAGTGCAAAGGTCCGGGTACGAGATTGAGTCGACGGGAATGACTAGAAGATATAGTTCAGTGCTTGAAGAAGCTGGAAGAAACAACTTGAAATTATGAGCTTCGTCGATCCTTTTGGTCGTCGGTGATCGGAACGATGGTAGACGGTGGTTAGTTGGTTCGTCGGTGGTTAGTTGGTTCGTCGGTGGTTAGTTAGGTTCGCCGGAAAGAGTGTGATCATGGCAAGGAATTTTGAAATGAACATACCTTCTTGAAAAACGGGTTGTTTGTTAGGTTATGAGATAGGAGAGAGAGTCTAATAAAATCAAAATTCAAAATTAGAGTGATGGTATTGTAGCCAAAATGTCTATTTTTTCACAAATTAACCTTTATATACTAGGTTAAGGGTAATATGATATTAAAATTAAATAAGGTCTTAAAGGGGAATATGGATATTGAGGTGGGTATCCTTTTTTGGTACTAAATAGTAATATGTTTGTCTAGAAGGTACTTAGTGTGTCATTTCCTTTCGTTTCGTTTTATTCATATTTTAAAAAATTTAATAATAGTCACATGTTTATACTCCTTTAAAAAGTATTGTGCTTCTTAGAGAAAACTTGTTATACTTGTGACATTTGATAGGGATGGCAATGCGTTCCGATACGGTTCGATAAGAAATTATGATCCGAATATAGAATGAGAAAATGAGGTGAGTACGAATGGTTAGATGCATATCAAAATATTTATTTTGTCCGATTCGGTCTAGTCCAAAAATTATAATATATATACAAAATAATATACTACATATAAAATAAAAATAATATATATTTAAATAATAATATATATGTAAAATAAATTTAAAAATATATAAAAATATGAAAAATGATGTAGGCATGTCGGATCGGACGGACAGATGGACTAATTCCGGTTTAAATTAATAGATCCGAAACAGGGTGGACAGGTTCGGATTCAAGCATAGAAAAAGGAGTTCGAAAGAGTTGGCCCTAACCCGACCCACGGATTTGAGATTTTCATATAAAATGTAAAAATTATTTAATTGATTTTTCTGAACATAGTGTGAATAACAAGAATAAATATAATGTTTTTGTTAATGATGGTTATAAATTGAAAAGATAAATGGAATTAAGTAAGAAAAATATTGTGATACTTATAAATAGATGATAAAGTTCCTAGAAAGCTTTAGTTTTTCTATTGGCCATTCTTTCAAAGCTTTTGATCCTCTTTTATATATATATATATATATTTGTGCTTTGGTGTTAAAAACAATCATGCAATTATATCTTACCCGGCGATAGATTGGATATACTTCGAAAACAGATTACATTTTGTTTTTCTAATGATCAATTCTATCTCTAGCATACTGTTTGAGCAAGCTACATACATTTACACTAAGCGTTTTAATCAGACAACACAACAAGACCGACTCTCCTTTTGCGCAGAAAGGTGCTGCACCAAAATTTGCACCTTTCGAAGCGTTCTTCTCATTCAACTAACAAACAAGCTTTGATTTATCATAATTCGATGTATTCAGGAGACTGGATCGACCGAATAAGTTCCTTGAGATTTGCCAACACGTGGCGTGGTCCCAAGCTTGTAACACCGATAAAATTCAAGAGTTGCTCTAAATCCTGCAACCACCAGATATGTCTAAATCAATAAATTGACTTTCTTTCATACTCATTCATCAACAAGGACGCACCTTGTTTAGCAAGAAAACAGCATAGGCAGCTTTGGTTGTTTCTTGACCTTCGAGAAACAGAGGGAACTCTACTGTAGCAGGTGAAAAGTCGGATGATACAGAATCTATACAAGGTGTACGATCTTTTATATATGAACGAGAAGCACCCAACCGCAAAGGATAACGTAAAGGCACTTTTAAGTAGGAAGCTAACAATGAAACTGCCTGCATCAAGAGAAGAGACAAAACGAAATACTAGATTAACAATTTGTCATGATAAACCCAGAATAGAATATGTGAGGAAATAAGCCTAAACTTAAAGTGAAAGGAGAGAGACAAACGTGAGCAACATATCCCAGAGCAGTTGCAGACTTCTGAACTTCATTCTTATTAGTAAAAAAGCTCATCTTCGTAAAAGGAAGCATAGTCAAACGCAAACCTAATATTGTCAATGATTCTTGATTAGTAGGTTTTGATCCAGTAGAATTTCCTGGAGGAACCAAAAAAAAAATCTGAATCAGAAACACACTGAACATGCGTATAATATTAAGTTAGGCTTCTCAGGCCCTGTAAAATAAGTCATCAGCTCAAGTAGAACAGTTATAAAGGAGTATCTAAGAAAAATTAACCATAGCTGCATATGTAATACTCCTAATCACCTTTTTAGTATACAGTATACACGAAGGAAATTTAATATAATCCTTTCGATATATATACAGAAATTGTAAAGGCCGAATTGTTGATGCTATTATAAGAATTCGGTTTGAATAATCAAACTTGAAACCAAAATGAAGGTGATAAAGGAAACATATGCATGCTTTGTACTGACGAGGACCTTCTACACAAACGTTGAACGCAACAAAGAATCAAGAATGCAAGTGTATTCATTTTCCAGATAACCCATCTATAACCATCTTCTCGCTAACAATTTTAAAGATAAGAAATTTGAACTTCATGTTCAATCTAGTTAAAATATTTTAACTAGAACTCAAAAGGATTAAAACGATTGCTACTGCAGCTGCATATACTTAATTTAGTACCCCCAGGAAATGCCTCGAGTTCTTGGTCTTGTGCTGGACCAGCCGAAATCTTGACAGGGTAAAGCAAGGAAACTTGTGATACCATATACCGTTGCCTTGCTCGTAACTTCCTCTGCACATGTTTCAATCGAATATAACCTCTCTCACCAGCTAATAATCTATTTGATTCCTGCATACAAGGGGAAATTTCACAAGGAGCAAAACACTTAAAAGAGTCTTTCATTGCATATCAGTTTAAAGTTTGCAGGCTATGAAGCAATCTTGAGTTACTTTTTTAGCTTTATTAGACCATTACCTGCAATCCCTTCTTTGCTACAGAAAGACGCGTCCCTGCAGCCAATAGAGATCGAACCTCTACACAAAGATTTTCCTCAAACTTTTTCGATTTATCAGAAGAAACCTTACAACTAATCGACATGTTTCCCATCACCGATT
Source organism: Limnanthes douglasii subsp. nivea (assembly GCA_036936605.1). Taxonomy (NCBI): domain Eukaryota; kingdom Viridiplantae; phylum Streptophyta; class Magnoliopsida; order Brassicales; family Limnanthaceae; genus Limnanthes; species Limnanthes douglasii. Next base: position 36,249,945 of record JAUPFV010000001.1, read on the forward strand.
TTCTATACTCCAACTTCTCTCGCATCTCCTCGAGTTTGTTCGATCGATTCAATGACTCAGCTTTCGCCTAGCATGTGTTTCATCGATGAGTAATCAATCAATCAATCAAAACCCTAGAAAGAAACTAAAATTTCACTGTGTGTAAATCTCACTGTGATCCTGATCCATTTTAAAAAATTGCAGATTCAACATTAAACATTAATGAAGAAAATGAAGATAAAGCGTACCTGAATTAGAGACTCCAGTTTGTATTCAAGGGTTTGCTTATTGTGTTTAGCTTCATCGAGAGCAGAAGAAAGACTACACAATCGAGCAAGCTCGTGCTCGAGATTTTCCCACTCGATCACTTTACCTATCTCTCGATCGACGATACTCTTTGGTTTCTTTTCTCTTTCCATCGACGAATCAAAGCAGAGGTTTCGACGAACGACTTCAATTTACGATCACGGCTCCGACTCATCGTCCAATGCCACGATGACGAAGCTTTTTCGACGATTTCGAATCGTTCGTTACTTCATTTCTGTGCCAATTTGAGCATCGATCGTCTCCGGAAAGAAGGAAAGTTAAAAGAAGTTGTCTACGTATCAAAAGCTAACATGTCATAGCATATTGGATTAAATTACCTTTTGGTCCCTAATATTCTTCTAGATAAGCGTGGGAAATGACTATCAGGCCCTCTCTCGTCTCTAGGAAGATTTGGGGAAAATCTCCATGATCAGACTGATCAATCCTTGAAAGCTTCTCCCTCTTCACTTGTGAGAAATTCTTAACTCTGTGTAGATCAATATCTATGCGATGGCGAAGAAGCATGTACCTGAATGGCTTAACAGCTCTCTCTGGTCCACGACTCCTCATTCAAACAACAACAGCCTCCAGTCCCACGTCGCTACTACAACCACTTCTTCGTCTTTCATCTCCGTCCCTCCTGTTTCCACCACGGTGGAGCCACCGGCACCGCATCCCCCTCCTCCTTCTCGTGCAGCCGCACGAGACCAAACTCCTCCTCCTTCTTCTGCTAGAGAAGAGCCAAAAGATCCGATAAACAACAAGAGTAACGGTAACGGCGATGATCAAACTTCTGTTGGACCGTCGCCGGAGGATATTTCTCGTCAGGCTCAGCTAATGGCCGAGGTTACTATTGCATCTTTCTTCTTAATTAGAAATTTGTGTAACCCGAATTTCGTAAGCTGTTTAGTTCTCTTTAAGAGTTATGTATGTTACTTTGTGAATCTTGTTTGTATGCTGTTAGTTGTCGAAGAAGGTGATCAACATGAAAGAACTTAGGAACTTAGCGTCTCAGGGTTTACCTGATGCTGCTGGAATTCGCTCCACCGTCTGGAAGGTACTGATTATATACATTTCAATTTGCTTTACGAAACTTCAACCATTAGTTGATCTTTTGGGGGGAAAATCTAGCCTTAAATGTGGTTACTTTTGCTCTAGGGCTTACTTTTGCTTGTTCTCCTACTTGTACGGTTTCAACACTGAAAAAAAAGCGAATTATTATGGTATAATGTTTCAAATGAGACTAACCATGTAGATAAAGGAACTAGTATATGAGTTTATTATTGTATCTGATTAGTTGTCTTATTTTGCAAACTGAATCGTTGCAGCTTTTACTTGGGTATCTCCCGCCGGATCGTTCACTTTGGTCTTCTGAAATGGCAAAGAAGAGGCCACAATACACTCAATTTAAGGAGGAGCTTCTAATGAATCCCGTAAGTCATTATTGATGCTATCTATACCTTGAGAGATGAATTGCATATTTATGTCTGATTTTTCTTTATGATTAAAAACATATTTGATTCTGAGAACAGCAATATCAGTTAGAGCTTTCTTCTTCTAAAATTGTTGTGATGATACATCTTCTGATTAGAGCTGATTCGAAAAGTTAGACAAAGCTAGCTGTTCTGAAATAGCACTTGCATATCGAGGATTCGACTAAACAAATGTAGACCGTGGAGTGACTAATTGATGTTCTCCTGCAATAAAGTTACGGTTAATAAAGTAATCTACTTTAACCAAAAAAAAAAGTTGTTCTTGCGCCCCCCCACTTCAAATTTTTTTGTACGTGTGTAAACAAAGAAACTTATGGGATAACTAAAATATGTCTGAAGCGGCCCATGCAATAATATTAATGTAGCAATTTATGTTACCATTATTTTTTTATCTTGCTTGTGTCTAAGGTAGAAATCCCTAGAGTGCAAAAGCAGGACCTTATTATATTTCTAAATTAGGACAGATTAGCATTTAAGCATATTATTCAAGTTGCAGGAAAAAGGGAACTAAAGGATTCTATTACCATTTATTCCTCAGTTGTTTGTTATGTTGTTGAGTTGATAATACTCTTTTACTTAGTTGTTCACATAGCTGTCTGATTCTGCATGTTTTGAGCCAGCACGTTAAGGAGGTTGGCCTATTCTATTTTTTAAAGGGGTTCTTATGTTAAGACCAGAAGTATGTGTTAGGATACTAATCCAAACAAAACAAAACAAAATACAAGATCAACCATGCACACAATCATGATGAGTTGTCTATAAACATTTGGCAACTACGAGGAGTCGGTGCTTTTTCACTATAACTTGAGTCTTGAAAAAAGAGAGTAGTCTGGTTTTTATCATACGTTTCTGTAATTAACAATTAGAGATAGAATAGGTTAACCTGAGATTTAAGGAATTACAAAACCATCCTCTCAAACATGGTAGACTTTTATAAAGTTCGAGTTTTGCCTGGTTAGGTGCTCTTCTGCGAATTTTCCTTGGAAATTGGTTTTAATCTTGCTGATATCCTGCTTAAGTTAATTGATGATTTTTGTATTCTAGACAGCTTTAAGTCTTTAATAAATAAATTTGGACTCTAGTGTGAGGTGCTTTTGTTGGGTAAATTTAGTGTGAGGTACTGATTATGCTCCATACCTATGAACCTCTTCGTAAGAAGTTAAATAATCCGGAGCCTATATGTGTCTCAAAACCTTTATCTTGTCTTCTATTCTTTCAATTATTCCCTTGGATATGTTCGGATGTCTAAGGTTTCTGTGGCTAGTTAGTCAGAAGTCTCGAGGAAAATGAATAAACAAATAGAATGTACTGCTGACGCGTCAAAAGATGAAAACAAAGGACTGCTATTGAAGTCAGAGATAACTCGCGGAGATCATCCTTTGAGCCTTGGGAATTCTAGCATCTGGAACAAATTTTTCCAGGTACCATATTGAGCAGACTCAAATTTATTTTCTGAGTGCATTGCTTACTTAATTTACAACTCCTTGCAAATTGAAAATTTAGACTTGAATAATAAACAGAAAGGAATAAATGACCTAAAATCAGAAAACTCTACCGCTCACACAACTTTTGATCCACCCCAAAAAGTCTCGTACTAGTGGAGATATGATCATACTTATATACTGCTGAACTTTCCTATGTTTAGCGGATATGGGACTTCGGTGGCTCCTTAACAAATATGACCTGTTGCTTTGTCCTCTTTTGTTTATGACGCATTGACCATATATTATCAACTAAGAGCTACATTGAAGTAACGTTACCTTTGCCTCTTATTTTTCCTTGATATAAAATTCATCATTTCCATACAAGAGTTATACGGTTCAGGGGAGCTACAACCCTGTGTATGAGCCATTTTCCTGGGAGTGGTTCAGTTTGTGCATGGTGATCAGTAGTAATATACCCAATTTTATTAAATGAAGTGAAAAATGGAAACCATGACTTTTCCTCGGGAGAGAAGAAACAATGATTTTACTAATTATTATATGCGCTGTGGAACTTGCAAGAGAACTACTTTCAAAGTGTTTTGTGCTTAGTGTTAGGAAGTGCCTTTACATGGAGGTTGCTTTTTGTATTGATTCAAGAGTTTACAATTCTCGTGGTAGCTTATGTAATCCATTTTGTGGACATTTTTGTTGTGTCCCTGTCCGTTCTGCTTCAACAAATGGCCGAAATTGTCCGTATTTATTGTATTTTGGGAGCTGTATGTGTGACATTCCTCTAAATTATATACCTTTACTATGGCATTCTGTAGGACACGGAGATAATAGAGCAAATTGACCGTGATATAAAGCGCACTCATCCAGATATGCACTTTTTCTCTGGAGACTCATTGGCAGCTAAGTCTAATCAGGTGCGGTTTTGGTTTCCAGGTTGAACCCTAGTGTTTACTTTCACTTGTGAAACTGCTAACTGGCGTACCTCACTTGTTCAGGAAGCCTTAAAGAACATACTGATTGTATTTGCCAAGTTAAATCCGGGCATCAGATATGTTCAAGGGATGAACGAAATTCTGGCCCCAATTTTCTATGTATTTTCTAAAGACCCTGATGAGGAAAATGCAGTAAGTAGACCTTCTTAACTTGTAGGTTATTTTGCTTGTACTTTCTAGTTGATACTTTCTTTAGTTATGTTCAAACATAAATAGTTTACAAGGTAAAACAGATAGAAAATATCAAAACAGAAACAACCATAGAAAAAGTAATCTCAAATAATTCTGTTCTTTATAATGAATTTATGCTAGCTTAAATCATGGTGATTAAATATTTGTTTTTCTATCTACCCTCATCATGCTTATCATTTCCCATTTTAAGTTATCTAGGTATATGCTGAGACAGATGCATTCTTCTGTTTTGTTGAATTATTGAGTGGATTCCGAGACAATTTTTGTCAGCAACTCGACAACAGTGTTGTTGGAATACGTGCCACAATTACTAGGTTATCGCAGCTTTTGAAGGAGCATGATGAAGAACTTTGGCGTCATCTAGAGATTACAACTAAAGTACGATATGTTTGAAACTATATCTCACTTTCTCTTACCTTCCTCGCCAATGTATTTTGTGGCTTTTGATATTAGTGGCGCCCATAAATTTATGTAGAGGCAGCAAACAGCATAGTATGTACAGGTTATATAACCGACCATCTTCTATATTGCGGATGATCTAGATTCTAGATGCAAATTACACTCTTTCTATGCTAAGCCTAGTTTGTTATATGTTATATCTATCCCAGTCTGTAGCAAACCAAAGAGAGGGCTCTTGTTTTTTGTATATAACTGATCTTCCTAAAAGACCCAAACAACCCCTGAAAGGCTTAATCAGAGAATTTAGTTTTTTCTGGTTGGTGACCAAGCTTCGAAGTTGGAACTCTTTGCTATGAAGTTATGACTTCAAATGGAATACTACCAAGCCTAGTCACCTTGGTCATCTGATGTTATGGTACATATATGTTATTGACTGATGGACTCATGTTTGGATATTTCAGGTGAATCCCCAATTTTATGCATTTAGGTGGATCACCCTCCTCTTAACTCAAGAGTTCAATTTCGCCGACAGCCTTCACATTTGGGATACACTCTTAAGCGACCCAGAAGGTCCTCAGGTAGGATTTATACGATCTAATTATATATTTAAATGGACAGCTAACTTTCTCTATCTATATTTTATACAAATATGGTGAGTTTCAACGAAACTATTCTGCCCTGCAGGATACATTGCTCCGAATATGTTGTGCAATGTTGATCCTTATTAGGAGGCGGCTGCTTGCTGGGGATTTTACTTCTAACCTGAAGTTACTCCAGAACTACCCACCAACCAAAATCAGTCATATGCTATATGTTGCGAATAAGTTATGTGCTAGGAGTCTTCAGGCTAACGAGTAACGACGAACTTTATGTTTCCTATCTTTCCTTTGTTGGTTCTCAAATTGTAATGTTTTTGTATTACTTTCTATATATATTGTGCCTCCTTAACATTGGCTACCAACTTGCAGGAAAATTAACCTAATAGATTGTTAGTTTATTATATCAAAGGAGATGTTAACATTACTCAGAATCTGTTAATATTTTCCGTCATTCAGATCTGTTGAAGATAGATATACATGTCTATAAAAAGGATTAAAATCTGGAAACCACGCTAAATATGCTGTATTGTGGAATGTATCGTAGGTAATTTCTCTAAATATGCTGTATTGTGGAATGTATCGTAGGTAATTTCTCCCCTTAAAAACTCGGGCGGTTGTTAATTTAAGTAATATAAGTTTGTTAATTCAGGTAATTTAAGGCTGTGTTGCTCTTGTAGAGTAGAGTTTGCCACCGAAAAAAGAAAAGGTTTTAGGACTCTGGGTTGTTTTAGGACTCTATCTTGCACGACTAGGATCGTTAATTCTTCGATTGCGCTAGCTGAATTTATAGATGGAGTCTGAATTTATAGATGGAGTGTGAACTTTGTTATCTAAATTTTTAATGACTGAAATAATAGTAATCTCTACTGCTTAACATTTGAAGTGTTTTCGGTCCGAGGAAGAAGTTTAAAAGTGTGGAGTGTTATTGTTGGTTACTCTCCTTTGAAATGGCTTGGGGTTAAAATTTAACCCAAAGACTAATATTTTTGGGTCTGCTTCTTTAAGGCTGTCAAAAGCACAACACTTCTACACACTAGAAGTTCTTGATCCTTTTTTACAAAAATTATAAAAGCCAAGGTGGTCAAATCAAAGAGTAGGTCAACCAATTTCGAAGCTAAGTGTACCGGTTAAAATTAAGGTATCTTCTACTAAACCTTTGTATTCCTATGTTCTGGTTACGTAGAGTAATGGATTATGCTAAGGTCTCCTCTTCTAGCATTTTTTGGGATAAGTGTAGCAATGGAAGTCTTGATTTAGCTATAAATCTTCCTTCAACTTCTCTAGAGGTGATTATCATCACTGAGGGAGATCCTAAAAATTTTAAAGAAAACATCTCCTCCTGTAGGAAAAAGGAAGGAGAAAGTTGAAAAAACTTATGTTGCACCAAATAGTTGTGAGAGAAAGAAAGCTAAAACTATTACCTACTTAGAGAATGCAAGCAGTCTGCATAGCATAAGAGGCGAAAAAATTGAAACGATGACCATTAGGCTTTGTTGGAAGACCGAAGGTGAAGAAAGCCATGAATATTGAGAAAATTGGGTATAAGCGGGCTCATGGTGTTCCGATTGAAACCACAAGAAAATATGGTTCCTTTCCTTTGGCTAATGTGACCAATGAATTTAATGTTGATGTTCTTCCTCAGCCTATAACTGGTGTCTCTCATAAACACCCAAAGCTGCAAATTCAAGAACTTTAGTGATTGCAACTAACATTGAAAAGGTAGTAGATCCATTATCGGAGTCTGCTCCTATTGTGGTGAATAAGTCTTTGATTATGAAGCAACTTACGGAAATTTTTAGTCACTTGGTTGCTTCGGTTCGTTCAAGATGGTTGTCGATTCATTTTTTTTCTTGGAGTTAGACAATAAGACAAATAAAGTTTGGCAGTGATGTATGTGTTCTTGCCTTGATCTTTGTTTTCATATTTTAGGTTTTCTTTTGATTTTTTTTATTTACTTTATTATGATTTTGTAAAATTTTTCCAATGCTTTGGCATGGACATATGAGCCGTGTCAAGCTTGAAACAAATTACACATGGACTGAAACAATAAGCATACAAAAGTTCATTTTATTATTTGAAGAAATGAAACAACAGATTCAGTACTTGTAGAAAATACGATTTAAACGTCTCTTAATAATTTGAGACTTTCAGACTTCTTAATATAATTCTCACTACTTCACTAAGTCATTTAATAGTTGAGAATTGATTTGGAGCTGTCTGCTTCTTTGCAGGTCCTATGCGGGTGTTTAGTCTGTCTGTGGGTCCTGGGTCTGTTTGCGGGTCCTGAGTCTGTCTGCTTCTTGTAATTTGGATTAAAAAGTGCACTAATTTTGACACTCCCCCTTAGTGCATTCTTTCGATCAGCTGGACCGAGATGAATATTTGTCACTTGCATATGCCATGTGTTTTCATCTTTCTGAAGACCTGGCCCATCCAATTCAACCACAAACCCATAGGGAGTACCATCGACTATTCCTGCCTTACGGTTTAACTTGATTCAATCACTTAAATTTGCAGCATGTAGTGAATCACCAAAGATGACTGCTTCATGAGCATCAAGATGTTTGTCCAACTCTTGTTTTCCCAGAAACTCCTGGAACTTGCTCCGTAACTTGAGCACTCTAGTAGCACCTCCTATTAGCTCCACTGCATAAATATATTTTCCTTTAAACCTGAATGCTTAAGAACCTCATTTATTGGTCCAAGAGATTTATCCTACAGATTAGACATAATTCTTCAAATTTTCCACGAGTAATACTGCTCCTTAAACCCTAATCATCATGTAGGGATTTGACGAATATTGGAGTTGCAGCGTTTGCACTTAGAATTTCTTTTATACGTTTAACTTGTTTCTTTAGTTTAGCCATCGCCTTCGTGAATTTCCTCACATCGACACCGTTTCCAACCTGTTTATTAAACTCATCTGCAAAGTACTCGACCAGGAGCTGCTCCATGTTTTGACCTCCAAGTTCGGGTTGTCCAAAATAGGGAGAAACAGAAATAACAGCATCCTTAATTGGAATTTTGGAATAAAACTCTGCTAAATCTGAGGCATAGCTCAAAATCATACCCAAAAACTCCTCAACAAATTAAATAGTGTCGTTGTCATCAACTTTTAAACCAACAACACCTCTAAAAAATTTAATAATAGCAAAAGGCAAGTACATTGAATATACCTTCTTAGGATACCGAACCACTATAATAGCAGCTTCTTCACCTGTAACTGTTTCTTCGAGTACTTCTAAACATAACTTCATTTTTAGTTTCTTCTTTTTTGACAATTTCTTCTTCAAATCATTCACTTGATGGGTCGGGCTTGATATTGTGTCAAGTTGCTCCTTTCCGGCTCCCATAAGTTTTTCCATCGTCTCCATTAGACTTTGATTATGCTCAATCAATTTTTGATTCCCATCCATTGGTTCATTATTTTCGAGATTTGTAATCTTAGATTCCGAGATAAAACAACTGAGAGAATAAGATCCATTTCCATCCAATTTAATGTCCAAATTCTCAAGAGGCTTCTCATCTTCTTCCTCCGACAAATGAGGTTCTTGTTCAGGATCAACCTCAACGATATGCAACATTAACGTTGCAACCGAATCAGCTACATCTGATTCAAGTTTACTATCAACAGACAGCTCTACCAATCTGAGCTCGTCCGTACACGTCATTGTCACGAAATCTCCATCGTTATACTTATACTTGATCAAAACCGACTTTAACGCTGGAAATCTTGTACTCACAATCTCCCTCAAAACCTTAAGGTTATAATTAACAGGAATTTGACCAATCCTTATATCATGCCCATAAACGAGCTTCAATTTTCTCCAATTGATTTGAACAACAATATCAGTTATCTGCTTACGAACCGATACCGCATTCGACTCAAATAAACCCACTTCAACTTGACCATCATGGGATGTTGTCGTACTAATGTCGCTTTTAGAAAAGCCATCCAAAACCTTATTATTACCACCAGAAGACACAGCCGAACTTTTTTGTACCTTCTTCGGTGTGGGGTATGCAGGTAGACAAGGCCCGAGTCTAGGAATCGGTGCACCGCAGACAGCTGCGACACCAAGGGCAACTGGTTGATTAATAACCGAAGCCATGTTGTCCGGTTGATTTACAACCTCAATCGAGAAATAACTTTCCCACTGTAGCTCATTGCTCTCTTCAACATCATATGCAATATTTGCATCTGATTCGATAATTTTCAAATAACAGCTTGGTTTAATGTGGCATGGTTTTCCACACTTCTTGCAAATAAGCGTTGCATGACAATCTGACTTCATGTGTCCAGCCCTTCCGTGTCTAAAACATGTTCGTTTAAAGTGGTTTGCTTACTCCCCCTCATTTCTTGTTTGCTTACCACAATTTTGTGTGCTTTTCCACTTTGATCTGTCTTTAGTAAACAAAGTATCTTCAACATCAACTGAATACTGACCAAGCATTTGTTTAACCAATGCTTATTGATTAGAGAGTATGTTCGCTAACTCAACAATTGATGGTTGGTTGACTCATCCTTGTATTGATGATATAAACGGAATAAAGTCAAATCGTAATCCACGAATCAAATAATGTCTTAGCCTTACATCACTAATAGGTTCATCACTATCCAAACCTGAAATTTCTGAACATACATTCTTAACCTTAAGAAAGTAATCAGATATCGACATATTACCTTATGCTAACGAAGAAAACTCATTATCAAGGTATTCAAGCCGCATTCTGGGTAAATAACCTATCAAGAGTATCCCAAATATCCTTTGGAGAATCCAAAGCACGAACATGATCAATAAATTCCTTACCGATCGAAGTTCTCAACGCAAATAAATCATTTCCGCACCTTACTTTCCATTTCCTCCATAACTCAGCATTTTCCGGAGTATCACTAGGCGTTATCTCGGTACCAGAAACAAGATCCCATAAATTTTATCCTTGAAGGAAGGCCTCCATACACAACCCCCAATATTGGTAATTGGTTCCAACAAGCTTCTCTGTAGACATAGGAGAAGCTGAATTACTTCCATTCATATTGATTTATAAGTAATAACACTTGACAGGATTTCTCTGGGTAATAAAATCAAACAGTTGATATGCAGAGACCTTACTCTGATACCATGAAACAAATTGAACAAACATAGGAACTGGAACAATAAGCACACAAGAGTTGATTTTATTACTTGAAGAAATGAAACAAAAGATTCAGTACTTATAGAAAATATGATTCAAACACCTCTTAATAATTTGAGACTTTCAGACTTCTTAATATAATTCTCACTACTTCACTAAGTCATTTAATAGTTGAGAATTGATTTGGAGCTTTCTGCTTATTTGCAGGTCCTTTGCGGGTTTTTAGTCTATCTGTGGGTCCTGAGTCTGTTTGCGGGTCCTGAGTCTGTCTGCTTCTTGTAACTTGGATTAAAAAGTGCACTAATTTTGACACTCCCCCTTAGTGCATTCTTTCGATCAGCTAGACCGAGATGAATATTTGTCACTTGCATATGCCATGTGTTTTCATCTTTTTAAAGACCTGACCCATCCAATTCAACCACAAACCCATAGGGAGTACCATCGACTATTCCTGCCTAACGGTTTAACTTGATTCAATCACTTAAATTTCCAGCATGTACTGAATCATCAAGGATGACTGCTTCATGAGCATCCAGATGTTTGTCCAACTCTTGTTTTCCCAGAAACTCTTGGAACTTGCTCTGTAACTTGAGCACTCTAGTAGCACCTCCTATTAGCTCCACTGCATAAATATATTTTCCCTTAAACCTGAATTCTTAAGAACCTCATTTATTGGTCCAAGAGATCTATCCTACAAATTAGACATAATTCTTCAAATTTTCCACGAGTTATACTGCTCCTGAAATCCTGATCATCATGTAGGGATTCGACGAATATTGGAGTTGCAGCGTTTGCACTTAGAATTTCTTTTATACGTTTAACTTGTTTCTTTAGTTTAGCCATCGCCTTCGTGAATTTCCTCAAATCGACACTGTTTCCAACCTGTTTATTAAACTCATTTGCAAAGTACTCGACCAGGAGAAGCTCCATGTTTTGACCTCCAAGTTCAGGTTGTCCAAAATAGGGAGAAACAGAAATAACAGCATCCTTAATTGGAATTTTGGAATAAAACTCTGTGAAATCTGAGGCATAGCTCAAAATCATACCCAACAACTCCTCAACAGATTAAATAGTGTCGTTTTCATCAACTTTTAAACCAACAACACCTCTAAAAAATTTAATAATAGCAAAAGGCAAGTACATTGAATATACCTTCTTAGGATACCGAACCACTATAACAGCAGCTTCTTCACATTTAACTGTTTCTTCGAGTACTTCTAAATATAACTTCATTTTTAGTTTCTTCTTTTTCGACAATTTCTTCTTCAAATCATTCACTTGATGGGTCAGGCTTGATATTGTGTCAATTTGCTCCTTTCCGACTCCCACAAGTTTCTCCATCATCTCCATTAGACTTTGATTATGCTTAATCAATTTTTTATTCTCATCCATTGGTTTATTATTTTCGAGATTTGTAATCTTAGATTCTGAGATAAAACCACTGAGAGAATAAGATCCATTTCCATCCAATTTAATGTCCAAATTCTCAAGAGGCTTCTCATCTTCTTCCTCCACAAATGAGGTTCTTGTTCAGGATCAACCTCAACGATATGCAACATTAAAGTTGCAACTGACTCAGCTACATCTGATTCAAGTGTACTATCAACTGACAGCTCTACCAATCTGAGCTCGTCTGTACACGTTATTGTCACGAAATCTCCATCGTTATCCTTGTACTTGATCAAAACCGACTTTAACGCTGGAAATCTTGTACTCACAATCTCCCTCAAAACCTTAAGGTTACAATTAACAGGAATCTGGCCAATCCTTATATCATGCCCATAAACGAGCTTCAATTTTCTCCAATTAATTTGAACAACAATATCAGTTATCTGCTTACGAACCGATACCGCATTCGACTGAAATAAACCCACTTCAACTTGACCATCATGGGATGTTGTCGTACTAATGTCGCTTTTAGAAAAGCCATCCAAAACCTTATTATTACCACCAGGAGACACAACCGAACCTTTTTGTACCTTCTTCGGTGTGGGGTATGCAGGTAGACAAGGCCCGAGTCTAGGAATCGGTGCACCGCAGACAGCTGCGACACCAAGGGCAACTGGTTGATTAATAACCGAAGCCATGTTTTCCGGTTGATTTACAATCTCAATCGAGAAACCACTTTCCCACTGTAGCGCATTGCTCTCTTCAACATCATATGCAATATTTGCATCTGATTCGACAATTTTCAAATAACAGCTTGGTTTAATGTGGCATGGTTTTCCACACTTCTTGCAAATAAGATTTGCATGACAATCCGACTTCATGTGTCCAGCCCTTCCGCGTCTAAAACATGTTCATTTAAAGTGGTTTGCTTACTCCCCCTCATTTCTTGTTTACTTACCACCATTTTGTGTGCTTTTCCACTTTGACCTGTCTTTAGTAAACAATGTATCTTCAACATCAACTGAATACTTACCAAGCATTTGTTTAACCAATGCTTATTGGTTAGAGAGTATGTTCGCTAACTCAACAATTGATGGTTGGTTAACTCATCATTGTATTGATGATATAAATGGAATAAAGTCAAATCGTAATCCACGAATCAAATAATGTCTTAGCCTTACATCACTAATAGGTTCATCACTAATAGGTTCATCACTATCCAAACCTGAAATTTCTGAACATACATTCTTAACCTTAAGAAAGTAATCAGATATCGACATATTACCTTATGCTAACGAAGAAAGCTCATTCTCAAGGTATTCAAGCCGCATTCTGGGTAAATAACCTATCAAGAGTATCCCAAATATCCTTTGGAGAATCCAAATCACGAACATGATCAATAAATTCCTTACCGATCGAAGTTCTCAACGCAAATAAATCCTTTCCGCACCTTACTTTCCATTTCCTCCTTAACTTAGCATTTTCTGAAGTATGACTAGGCAATATCTCGGTACCGGAAACAAGATCCCATAAATTTTATCCTTGAAGGAAGGCCTCCATACACAACCCCCAATATTGGTAATTGGTTCCAACAAGCTTCTCTGTAGACATAGGAGAAGCTGAATTACTTCCATTCATATTGATTTATAAGTAATAACACTTGACAGGATTTCTCTGGGTAATAAAATCAAACACTTGATATGCAGAGACCTTACTCTGATACCATGAAACAAATTGAACAAACATAGGAACTGGAACAATAAGCACACAAGAGTTGATTTTATTACTTGAAGAAATGAAACAAAAGATTCAGTACTTATAGAAAATATGATTCAAACGTCTCTTAGTAATTTGAGACTTTCAGCCTTTTTAATATAAATCTCACTATGTCACTAAGTCATTTAATAGTTGAGAATTGATATGGAACTGTCTGCTTTTTTGCGGATCTTTAGTCTGTGTGCGGATCCTTTGTGGATCCTAAGTCTATCTGCGGGTCCTTTGTGGGTTCTGAGTCTGCCTGCGGGTCCTTTGTGGGTCCTGAGTCTGTCTGCTTCTTGTAGCTTGGATTAAAGAGTGCAATAATTTTGACAAAGATGCTACGTCAGTTCTCGATATATAACATTTTCTTGAAAATATGGTTGAATTATTTGAGAGTAGCCGAGAACTAAAAGTTTTGTCTGCCGAAAAAGATAAAAGTTTGAACGAGGTCCATGCTAAAGTCAGTGTGGTTTTAAAGCTTGAATTTTTCAAAACAACTATCCTTCAGAGCGCAAAGATGGGAAATAACTTAAAGCACTTCTAGAACATTTATAACGTATCTATGGCAGCCCCCAAGGGGTAGCCGAGTTGGTTGAGTAGGGCATTCTTATGACCAAAAAGGTCATGAGTTCGAGTCCCTCTACATACGCTTTCTCGGCTGAGCCTGTCACCTTGTGTGGTTTACCTTCTGGCGTTGGTTTGCAGGCTATCGCGTCAGACTGAGGGTTTACCCTGTGCGCACTCATTGCACTCTGAGTAGAGGCTGCGGGTTCCCTCCGAAAAAAAAAATAACGTACCTATGGCGCTTTGTAAGGAGGAGCTGCAAAGAGTTTATGCCGATCTTAAAAAGGAGAAAGAATTGAGGGAAGCAAAACCCTTATACCATGAAGAATTATTGGTAGAAATAGAAGCTGATGGGAAATAGGTTATTGAAATGCAGCTGAACTTTTTGAAGACAAATTATGGCATCCATGAAGATTTCCCGTAAGTGAATCTGAATTATTTTTAGATCTACGTCATGAGTGATCATGGACACAGTCCTATTGCTGAAGGTGTTGAGAAAGATGGAAAGGGTAAAAGGGATAGTGTGCCCCCTCAAGTCGAAGTTGAAACTGAAAATGTTTTCATATTCCTCGTACAATTGTTTGTCATAGATTTCACGTGTTCATTCCATCACATGAGAGCAAACGTTTTAATGGACTTCCTCATACAGTCGAGACATAAGCTATTACCGAGCTTTCTAGCTATTATCCAACTTTCTTATGTTCTCTATGATGATGCATCAGGACTTACTATTTCTTCCATTTGTTTGAACCTTCTATTGTGGTTTGGGATGGTATGTTGAAGGTTATAGTCCTTTGGATTAGTTTTCTTTCAGGAAAGTTTGCATTTCCTGAGCATGAATTGTTGTACACAACTTGACCTTGATATCGAACTCGCGTAACTCTATTATCATCTGGTTAGTCTATTAGACACATCTAACTTCAATAAAATTTCGAGAGAGAAGTAGCTTTAGAGACGTATAGTAAGGCTTCGTCTTCATATCAACAATTATAAAAGCGAGTGTAATTTTTTTCTAATTGTAAGTATCGCGTCTTAACGCCTAGCAGGGACTGACTGACATAAGATATAACTCAAGGTATATTTCTTTTTCCCTAATTAGTATTGCGGTGAACACAATCAAGTATAGAAATAAAAACTCACCCGTCTTCGTCTTTGTCAGCACCTTATGAATTTTTTTATCTTGTTAAAATCTTTGTCGCATCCAGCAATCCAACTAAATCAACCAACCCCTTGGATTATTCAACATAATGGTTGGTATTTGTTTGAAGATGATGAGATGGGTCTTTTTAGAGTTGTTAACCTTTTTGTCAATATTTGTAACTCATTGATGTTTTATGGTGATCCCATTACAACCAAGTTTAAAAATGTGTGCATGATCTGTTTATACCCATTTATCGTTAACTAGGTACCTAAGAAACGTTCTTGATTTAACACAAAAGATATACTTCTTGAGATTCATCTTCAGGTTTACCCTTCGGGGGTTGGCAAAAGTCTCGGTAAAATTTGTTTGGTGGTATATATTATGGTTGCTTGTGACAAGCATGTTATCAATATAAGCTTATAGATTATGTCTGAGCTGGCTTTGAGAAGATCTTGTTAAACAACCTATGGTATGTAGCCTTGACATTTTTATCATGAAATGTATAAATCTGTAACAATGCAATCCTCGCTTTATTATGAAGGTAGTTTTTATTTAGATTAGTGTAGTCAACACACACCATTCATTATTCGTTCTTCTTCTTGACTAGTACTTATTATCCGCACTGGGTTAAATATTTCTCATATATAACGTACTTCGCATGTCTACCTCAGCTACTACCGTTTCGGTCTTCGATTAGGAAAGTAGTATTCCCTTATGCTTATGCTTGATAGGTCAAAACCTGATGTTTATGGATATATTATGGAACGTTATTCTGACATTAACTCTCGTTACGTCTGGAGCAGTTCAGGAAGATATATCAAAGTTTCTCGACAAAAACTGTGATTGTTTGGCCCTATAATTAGTTGACATGCCTTGACTAATATAGGGGATTTTATTTTTTCTATGATTATGCTTTCCATTTATTTCCTCGTCTCGACAAGGTAATGGGGTTTTATAAGGTCATCCATATTATTAAAGATCACTGAGGGGATGGTAGTTGTTATTCATTAAAGACTAGATACACAAAATAACAATCATTTAATGTTCTCTATTTGTTCTACATCACGTCTATTTGGTCGTTGACTATGTAGCAAAGACATTATTATACCATTAAAACTATGACATGCATTTGATCCACCTATTGTTAGTCAAAGATGGGTTTGTATTAAGAAGGAGTATATACTACCATAAACAAGTAGTGGATCTGTTTATATGTTTTTGTTGGTCTAAAACCACGTCCAACTTCAGCTCATCCAAGACCGGGACGTTTGTCCCGATGGATCCATTAAACCCTCTCTTTGATGATGTAAGTTTGAACGTAGTACATACCTTATCATATGTACTCTTAAGGGACATATCGACTTAACTGCCTCTGTCTATTATAATCCTTATATTTGTTATCTCGGCAAAAACTATCAGCATGTCCTCATGAAATAATATGCTATGCCCCCTCCTTCCACCAGAAAAAACTCATCATCAATACTGATTATAGGTTATGGGTTTCTATATAGGTGTGTCAATGTTTGACTTGCGTGATGTATTGTAAGTTTTTTTATGTGGTTCTTCATAAAAGATTTAGTAGTACTTATAATGTATCACATCATGCTAGTATATGTAAGATATTTTGGTTTGAATATGGATCCAAGTACTCCTAAAAGTCCATAAGAGCTATATTTTCCACGGTCCTCGACAATTCGGCAACTTTCACAACTTATATTTTTTATTGCCTTGTTGGTTATTGAGGTTCGATTATAGCTTGTCTCGACTTAATTCTTGGATCTTGTTGACAAAATCTACCAGATTATCTTCATCAATTAGGTTATTTCTCTTATTATTCAAAGCAAGCCAATCCCGAGTATAATGCCCCACATCATTATCGAAATTACAGAACTTGTTCTTACCGCGCAGTTCTCTATATTTGAATCTACAACTTCTTGGGCCTTTGAAATTTTATTAATTTCCCTTTCATAAATCACCTTAGGAACTCTGTAAATTCTATGTAAGTTACTTCTCTAAATCTCTCAAACTTTCAGTTGTTGTTGTAATAATTGTTGTCTTAATTGCTTTTTGGCTTGCCACATAAGCCTAAACCATGTTTATGTTGTACTGGCTTTGCAAGAAGTTCATGAATTGGATTTTTTTGGAGTTGAGCCAACATAAGGAGCACGTTGACATTTTCTAAAGGATGGTAAGGATAGTAGGCTACGAGAGTCTTACTCGCCTAATTTTGTCTACTTTGACCTGCTCATCCATTTGAGCTAGTGAATCCCTGAAGTTGAAGACCTTTTTCTTTTGGCCAAAATTCTTGGAATTGTCCCTTCTTTGTAAGTTACACATGATAAGGAATGAATTATGTGGACCGCGAGTCAGACTGATAAACTATTGGATCGAAATTTACTTAATAGTTCTAATCTAATAACTGTGTATTATTGAGGTACCTTATGTAATAAAGAATAAGATTGTTTAATATTAGTGAATTAATGGGCTAGAACATCCTATTATGGGGTATATGTATAGGCAAATTAACCTTATGGGCCTAAAGATCCATTATCATTTATTATATAAAGCTTTTTACCAAAACTAGGTGAGGCGGAGTTAATGTATTTACCCATTTTTCTCTTAAATTCAGTTTTCGCTCTCTAATCTTATCATTAAGCTTATCACTTTATAAATTATATAACCTCTCTTGAGATTTATTTTATGTTATTACCCCTTGGATATCTTTAGTGGCGACCACAACGAGATCCTAGATAGGTACTCGGATACAAACATTTAAAATCTTAGGCGAGTTAGGTTCATTTTCAAATTTTAGCGATGAATCGATTCTTAGATGCAAATGGATCATGCAATAGTTCGAAGGAATCATGATCGGAGAATAGTATGATCAATTGGTTTGGAGAGCTTAACCTCAATATCAATACAAATATAATCAAGAATGGTTGACCCTAGAACATTATTAGGATCGACTGCATAAGGAAATCATTGTGTTAAATCATTAAAAAAACAATGAAAATTCAACCATAAAACTTCCATTCAGAATCCAAAAATCTTGCGGAAGAAGAGGGTTCTGAGGGAGAAGATGTTGAGTCTGATTTTTTACGAAACCATGAAAAATACAAAAAAAAATAGTTTTGGTTGAGCAAAAGTCGTCATTCCTTGAAAAAAAGAACGAAGGGAAATATATCGCTACAGCCCTTCAGAATCTAGTGAGTAATCTATTTTCGATTCAGGGGGGTCTTTTTATTCTATGAATAAAATTTCCATCACGTAAAATAAAATAAACTATTGTTGTACGCGTTATTCGAATAGGCATACCAGTCGATATTAAAGCCTGAACCGATAACGAGAGTCTAAACACGATGTGGCTCCTCGGATAAAATGAGCCTCCTAATGTCAAGGATAGAATGGCAGACAAGGGAAGGGTCTATGGTAAAAATTTAGGAAAGTCTTGCTTTGTTATCAGGGGTCTCGAGGAACCAGAGTTTTGATGCCAAGCAAATAGTCAATTAATGGTTCCATCCAAATAGGGTCTTTATGCAACAGCTAATGATGGCCACCATATAGGTAAAGGCATAATTGGATACATTTTTCACTATATGTTGAAATTCTCTCCAAGCACCTACCAAATTGGTTTGATATATCCAAAATGGAAATTTTCAATGAGAATAGAGATCCAGATAATCATCTATAACAATTTAAGAACTTTATGATAAATTATAACAACGATGATAAGTTTTTATGTCGAGCTTTCTCTCAAACTTTGAAAGGCATTGCTCTAAAGTGGTACAACCAACTTTCGCAAGGTTATATTAAACATTATATTCACGACAACATTTTGACGAAAGTTTGTATGAAGTAAGAAGATGCGGGGAACAAAGACACAATAATCCAGTGCCGCCAGTTAGTTGGGGAGAGTTTGAAATATTACACTAAATGATCCGTTCTTATGAAGAATCGCATGGATGATTGTTAAGAGAAATTAGTTCTTTCTTCTTATAGACAAGGGCTTCTTCCCGGAGATTTTGATGATGAGATAACTAGGAAAAAAACCTTGATATTCGGGGTTGTACTAGCTCAGGTCAAGGAGCAAATCAAAGTTAAGATTTAAAAATATTAAATATGATCCCTCCGCAAAGACATGTCCCACAGACTCATGCCCTTGGTTCATCAACAATAATGGGTCCAAAATTTTCAACCTCATACAGCAACTACGTTTCACCCGAGAGGCATAAATCGAATTTCGCCTCAACCTAAGATAAATCAAAAACCCTAAGGTCAGCAAAACGTTCAGTCACATATGCCTAGAAGAAGTCAATGGGTACGACCCAATAATTAAATTAAACTGATGGAAAGTTTCGCTACTATTTTTTATAAGACCCGGAATTTCATTCAATTCAAAAAACTACTTTTGATTCAGATTCTGATGGAAAGACGGAATAACCGGTTTTGCAAGTATTATAAAGATATGGGCCATGATATGAGGGACTACATAATACTGAAATAGAAACTCGGACCCTGATTGAGAATGGAAAGCTAACTACTTTTTTTAAAGCACAGACCAAGGTTTGGTAACACATACTGACGGGTAATCAAGAAACATTATAATGCAAGAAATCGAGGTTGTACCAAATCAAGAAAATGCAATGCTCATAATTGGACCATGTAATGAGTTTGATGTAGATGTTGAGTATCTATACCTGATCTTAAGTTAGTGAGTATCCTAGTAATTGAGGGGAGGTTAAAATTTTGTATGAATTCTTCAAATCATTGACTATTTTTTTTGCGCGGATACCGTATCAGGAACCTCTAATTATTCACGAAAGAGTCATGTTATAAGTTTAGCTACATAATTAGATGGAATAATTTCAACTGATCTTTACCGAAATCTGACTCATTTTATTCTTTTTTATGATGATTTAACGGAGGTTGTTGAACCTCACGAGGATGTCGTAGTAATCGGAATGACTATTAAAAAACTGAAATATGAAGGATCCTAATTGATACGATCAGTTCGACAAACATCATGTCCATGTTCATTTAAAAAAATGAAAACCCTCATGTCATACTCCGATCAGATAGAACAATAGTTGGGGGATGTGCTGTTAGGCCGAGGACCCTTCAAGAAAACAGTAAAAGTACTTTTTATGGTAATGGATTGACCTACCTTGTATAATGAAACTTTTGACAAGTCATAGTTGTCAAGAATGCATGTGATTGACTCAATTTTCCATCAGTGTCCGAAGTATATAATCGGGAGTCAGATGGGAGTTGTTTGCAGCACCCAGAAAATGGTAAGAGAATGTGGTAGTGTCGATATATGAGGTAGAACAGACGGCGGTAAACGGATGAGAGGAAGATGGAACGGAGAATAAACTCTAACCCTAGGTCAGAATATAGGAGACTTAGAGAAAAATCAAATTATATTCCAAGAAGTGTGACGACAAAAATAGGATTTAGAAGCCTTTTATAGAAATGCTCGAAACCTTACGCCAAAATTACAACTTGTTCCTCACGAAATAAAAAAAAAACTAACCCAATTTCAAATCGATTGGAGCTGGTCAAGTATTTTAAATAAATTCAATAAAAATAGAAGAATACCGAAAATTAACAAAAACAACATAAAAAGGGCCTAAACGATGGAATTTTGGGCCTGAACTTCATCCTCGTGATGCTTCCCAAAATCGTTGGTTTTCTCGACGCGTTCGATTTTAGTGGTCGCAGTGCATAATTCGGATAACCGACCCCAAATAAAGCTCGTTTTTGTTTATCTAAAATGACCATATAGTCATGGGCTTGTGCAACTACATTAGAATGCAATGTTACTGCTTTCACTCCTAAGACAATCAAAAGTGATCAAACAAATAGATTATATCATTTACCAGAGTCTACCTCGGAATTATATACCGTAGGTTGATGAGTTCGGATTATCCAGTCACAACTTACAATATTATCCGGACAAGAGCAATTCGGATAATAACGTACCACTGAACTATCCGGACAAGACAAAAGTAAAAACCCTTAAACACATTTTGACTAAGCTATGTGCTAATCAGCTCAAAAGATTAATGGGTCCTTAAAGTTGGACCGGTTTCATAACTTGACCCATAAGCCCATGGGTCCTTGATTAAGGGTATAAATACCCTAACCCAAATTGTCAACCACAGTGGGAGGCGACGGTGCTTGAATCTTGCATTCAAAACCAGTAGAAAATACCTATTCTGATGGATCCAAACGAGCAAGCAACTCCACCAAATGTGGTGGAGGTAGTTGGGGAAAACAAAGAATACACCATCGAAGAACGAGAAAAGTTGAGAGCAGAAATAGAGGCATTGAGGGACATAAAACAAGCATAAATGGGTATAAAAGAGAAGTTAAGGGCGTCAGCCATCATACTGACAATCCTAGGGAGAATGATCCATGAGCAAAGTCTCATTTGAGTTCAAAAAAGACCGATGTCAGTTCTAAGAAGACTCATCGGTCTAAGCCGGTTGAAAGTTCAAATTTTGAGTCCTCCAGCAGCTCTTCGAACGAGGGTGAGCTTGAGGATTCTTTGTCATCAAGAAGTAATGAAGAGAGGTCCAGGAAGAAACAAAAACTAGTTTAAAATATTCAAGAAAGAGAGATAGGCATGGAAGACTTAAAAGGCATTTGGGCAAAGGGTCATCTCACAGCCATAGTCACAAGCATGTAGATTAGTTGTTGATCGATCATTTTGCTTTTCATACCGAACTAGGTATTTTTACATAAGTCGGTTCGTAAATACCAAGAACAGGTTAGCATATTTCTTTGAACAGGTGGCAATTGCTTCTTTGAGACAAGGGTTGAACCATGGGAATCTGGTTGATTCGGTGACCAGGAAGACTGCCATGACTTGGGGTGGCTTGTTAAATCCGGTGGGAAAGCAGATTAACATGGATGAAACCAAGAAAACCAGGGTGCACCGTCAGGTGAGGTCCACCCCAATAGCTCAAAACCAAAACCAGTCCGGGTATAAGGCTAAAGAGACCTGACAAGGGTCCAACAGGGCTAAGGAGGCTCAATCCAACCAAAATCAATCTTAGAGTCAGCAGTCAAGGAATAAAAGAGGTCATTGGGTTCAACCAGAGTGGTTTGCAGAATTAAAAGAGAATATGGCCACAATTTATGACAAGACCAAGGATCAAGTCCATTTCCAGAAACCAACAGCACTACAGTCTCCTAGAGACAGTCCAAATACTTGTTTTGCCAATATCATAATGATATTGGCCATAACACCCAAGACTGCATTGCTCTGAAGAAGGAAGTACATAATCTCATTAAAAGAGGTAAGTTGGGGTCTTATGTTAAAAGAAGAGGTGGAAACAGGCCTGACAATGCTCTTCGAACTGGCTCTACGAACAATGTGGGAACATATGCTCCGGAGGGGGCAATGGTGATCCTTAAAAGATTTGATGTTGATTCAGAGTACCTAGATCCTGATCCAACTCAGAATAAAATAGGGGTCATAACAGAGCAAACTAAGACGATTTCCAGACTCATTAGTTTCTTTGAGTCACTCACTATATTCGGAGGGGATACCATTGAAGAGTTTTAGAAACACTCAGGGGTGATTTTGTGATACGAACATTTCTTAGTGCTAGATTGGATTAAGTATTGAATTTAGGTATCTTTTTAGAGAGAGAAAGTGCAGTTTAGCTTAAGTAGAGAGAGAAAGTCGTAAAATTATTCTTGGGATCTGTGAAGCGTGTGTGGTCCTTATATAGTACAATTGTGGGCCCCACACGCTTCAATTCCTATTAATTACATCATTGGCCCCTATATCCTTTTACCTTCTCACAATAGGTACTACTTCATTATCCTATGTGTTTTTCCCCTATCAGATTTCTTCTTTACAAATTTCCCCAATCAGGTTTCTTCTTTACAATTTTCCTCAATCAGGTTTCTTCTTTACAATTTTCTCCATATCTTTTATTCTCCCTCATCAGTAGCCCCCCAGTCCTAGTAAAAATAGTTTTACTAGGACTGTAAAGAAGTCTTTATTGCCCTCTCGAGTCATCTCATCTTCGAACAACTTCTCCTCAAAGGTGTCTCCTCGAAAACAAATACCTCTTCGAAAACGTTTCCTCGAAAATAAATGCCTCTTCGAAAAAATCTCTCTTCGAAAACAAATACTTCTTCCAAAAAATCTCTCTTCGAAAATAAATACTTCCTGGAAATAATCTCTTCGAAGATCTCATATTAACCAGTGTAGCCCCCCAATCCTTGCAATGTCTTAGTGAAGTCAAGTCTATCGCCTAGGAACTTTGCCCATCGGAATTTGCTTTGTAAACATATCACAACCGTTAGAGTTCGATGCTAAGAGATTGCAATGATTGGCTGAGATAAAAAGGAAAGCATGACATCAGCAATCATGCTTTTGTGTCAGCGTATCTTTAGAGAGATTGTGCCTCTGCAGCTTCTCCCACGCCTCTGTCCACAATTATTGACCTAGGGTACCCATAATACCCCTAGGCAAACAACCAAAAATGTCCCCAGGCCTGATTTTTCTTAGAAGCCCATTTGGCTTCTATAAATACTCGCCTCTTTCATTTAATGGCTCAGACTTTTCACCCAGAATTTCTAGAGAGAGAAAACTGGCTTATAAACCTCGTCGGATTCCAGAGTGGCTTCTTATTAGTAAAAAATTCGAGGAAAGAGTCGCTGCTGGTGAATACACTGAACCACAGCCTCCACCTGCTGTGACTACCTTCTACGGCTCGTGGCCTCCTCCCCCAAATTCGACGGCCATAATCCCCCTCGAAATATCTCATCAGTATCAAGTCAACGATCAAACTGTCCTCGAAGATATGGGGAAAGATAAACAACATAAGCACTCTTCAGGAAAGAGGAAGAGACACCACAAGGACAATCATTCGCAGGAGTGCAAACGTTTGAATGATGTAGCAAAAACTACCCCTGAGGCTCCTCGAATCCTGGCAGCTGACCCTCCTCTTCCAAGGATCGGGGATCCTGCGTCAATTCTTCCAGCTACTCCATCCATAACAGGGACTACAACTCCCCGGTTTTCTCCAGGGCAGACCGTAATTACCGAGGCGGAAACCCAAGAGCTGCGCAACAAAGCCTTAGCTGCTAAAGGAAAGACTATCCCCCCGGATAATCCTGAGACATCTGTTCAAGCCACTCAAGTTGCAGATAGGGACAAAGTAATTGAAATTCCTGCTGAGTCATCTGGTGAGCATCCTACTGCCCCGGATAATCCTGATCGAAATATCCAAGCCAATCAAAACACAAATCCAGACCAACGCATCGACATCCCAGCAGAGTCTTCTAGTCAGACGCGTACGCCTCCTCCAACAATATCCGACGACCAAGCGGAGCGTATTGCCCCCAAATCAAAAGGTGATGTAACATTTCCTTTAGAATTGGATGCCATCATGGGCAACAATATTCGAGGGATTGAGAATAAGCATGTTGTTGCCCTTTACAATATATCGTACAAGTATTTTTCTCCCTCGGAAGAAACACTTCTTTGTACCCGTTGGTGCATCCCCTCGTATATTGACATTAGATTCCCCTCCGAAGGGGAAACTCCACTATCTGTTAAGGATCATGAACTTGTTATTTACACTGACATCATGAATTGGGGACTAAGATTTCCTTTAGACCCCTTCTTCATCGAGTACTTTGCGAAGATTGACCTATGCCCCTCTCAAGCTGGACCCAACATGTGGTTCACATTAATGGCATGCATCATGGCTTCGAGAATTTCGGGCCTGGAGTTTTCCTTGGAAGAGCTTGTCGGATTATCTGGGTTGGCCAGGAACCCCTTCTTCCCATTTTATTCTTTAACATTTAATCGAAGGCAAAAAGTGTTAAAAGACTTACTAGAAGCTGACAAGATATGGAGATAGCAATTTATCTTCTTCTCAGGACACTGGGAGACAGGCTCTGAGGCAACCCCTTCGAACCCTCACAAATTGTCGCTTTTGTAGACCAACAAATGTAAGTCCTTGAAACTATTTTACTTATAATAGTCATTTGAATAATTAGAGCCTAACTTGATGTTTTTGTAGCTATGACTGGCATTTCCAAGCCATATGATGATCATGTGGAGAGTGCCACTGCTGTTTTTACGAAGCTCAGCGAATGGGCCAAGGAAAAATGGGAAAACCGATGTCGCTTATGTTTCAGGGACAACAATATGGCTCTAAGCAGACTGTGGAGGTTAAATCCCCTCGAACGACTGACTTTGAAAGAGTTGATGACCCCTCCTTCCCAAGACGAGGTGTTAGAAAGAGTGTCCAAGAAATACATAGTGATATATCTTCCAAAGCGTGACCGTGCACAAAGTCACCGAGATGAGCCCGAGGAAGAACTCTTTGCTCAGCAACAACAAATACAGTTAGAAGTGGCCACTGCTCCAGACCCAGCCTCCTCGGATAATAGAGTAATTCCTATTCCTGATACTTCCCCTCAAAAATCCATTCTCCCTCGGAAAAAGAAGAGTGCGAAAGATAAAGGGAAACAGAAAGTTTCCTTAGAACCTATCCAAGAACTGTCCGAGGATGGCAGACTTCAAAACGAGGCCCCCGAACCAATCCAGGAGATCGAGGATCAAAGATCTCTTGGTGAGCATGAGATGGGAGATAACTCTCCCAAACAAAATTCCAACTTAACACCGAGCACTCCTTGGACCCAAACATCACACCCAGCTCTGCCAGAGGAGCCCCCAATACTTGCACCATTTCCCATACCTCAAAGCAGACCTTTGCAACACGTTGACCTTGAAATATTCGAGGAGGATTCGTCGGATTTTAATGCTGCTGGCCTTGGCTCTCCCAGCAGCTCCTTCGAAATTCCTCATGACGACGAATTTTCACTGAATTTACGTAGCGTGATGCATGCCTCTGTTATGAAGGGAAAGAAGATGGCACACGTGGAGGGCACAAAGAATCATTAGAAGTTCAAATCTTCTCTCTTGGCTGCACAACTTGAAGAAGCCAAAAAGCAACACGCGATTGTTGAAAGCCAAGCAGATGCTTTATACGAAAAACTATATGCCTCGGAAAACTACGTCATTATGCTAGAGAGGTGTTGTCAAGAGGAGAGGGATCTCTATCAGAAAAAGACTGAGGGCCAAGAGAAACTCATTACTGAGTATATGAAGGTCGAGGAAATAGCACGCAAAGGTTTTGGTGACTGTTGCGATGATTATGAAAAACTTTTTAAAAACAGGAATCACTTGACAAAATGCATGGAAGATTTCCCTCGGCAGGTAGAGGAAGAGAAAATAAAGGCTGTGAATGCCTATATTGCTAAGTGCACCAAGAACCTAGCTGATCGAGATGCAACAGTTCAAGCCGGTTTAATAACTCAACTCCATGCAGAGCACCCCGAATATGGTCTTGGCAGTTTTTGGAAACTAGTGTCCCCGGATCTCGGTCCTCGTCATATTGTTGTTAGTGAGAGTGAGTCGTCGGATTCCGAAGAAAGTGATTCCCCGGAAAAATCTCAACAATAGATTATCAAGTTTAAAGTGTGTTATACACAAGGCCTTGTAAGGCAATTTTTTGTTTTCCTTCGAATTGCAAACGAGGAGATGTACTCCTCGGATTTTTGTATATGCCCTCACCTATAACATTTTAACTCTGTAATATTTAGTGTGTGGTAACTTATAGCTTTGTGTCAATGTGAATTATGGTGCTTATGAAAAAATCTGTCCTAGAAAATAACTAGGCTAAGGCATGGCATGAATAATATCATAAATGTAAATATTTCGAGGCACAACATATTATGTCTCAAAGAAAACTTCGAAGGGACCAAATTCATAATTTGAATAACAATTCGAGGCCCAAACCATTGTAACCCATATCATAATTTAAGTCAAAGAGTAATTCGAGGCACAATTTATGGTGACCCAAATCATAATTTAAGACAAAGAGAAATTCGGGGCACCAATCATTGTGGCCCGAAAATAGTTAAGGCAAAGAGGAATTCGAGGCACAAATCATTGTGACCCAAATCATAGTTTAAGACATAGAGAAATTCGAGGCACAAATTATTGTGACCCAAATCATAGTTTAAGACATAGAGAAATTCGAGGAACAAATCATTGTGACCCAAATCATAGTTTAAGACATAGAGAAATTCGAGGCACAAATCATTGTGACCCAAATCATAGTTTAGGGTAGAGACAAATTTGAGGCGCAAATCATTGCGACCCAAAAAATAGTTGAAGGAAAAAAGTACGTCATATTAAACAGGTCATTGGACACCTCGTTAAAACCTTCCTGTGTCTCTCAGGGTAGGAAAGAGTGTGCCCTCACTATGTTTGGAACTGTCACGTACAAATAAAGACAATTTCTATACTCTAGCTAATTTTTCATTCGAGATACAACTTTAAGTGCTCAATGTTCCACGGGAGACGGAGATATTGCCCTTCCTTGTCTCTTAACCGATACGTGCCCGGTTTTACTTTCTCTGTGACCTCATAAGGGCCCTCCCAATTTGGTCCCAGACTCTTGTTTTTAGTATGCAAGAAGACTTTACGTAGTACTTTGTCTCCCACCTTAAATTCTCTATGATTTACTTTAGACGCATGACGGCTCCTCATAAGAGTTTGATAATGGAGGGATGTCACCTGGGCTCGTTGTCTTCTTTCCTCAACCAAATCTAACGCCAACGCTCTGTTCTGGTCATTCACATCTGCGGTATACGCTGCCACACAATATGAAGGGAAAACAATCTCTGGAGGGACAATGACATCCATGCCATATACTAAGGCAAATCGGGATGCAGCGGTAGCTGTCCTTGGAGTTGTCCTGTAAGCCTACAATACTTCTTGTAAATAATAAGGCCACCTTCCGGCCTTCCCTTCTAAGTTCTTTTTCAAACCATCAAGGATTGTGCGATTGGTTAATTCCACTTGCCCATTGGCTTGAGGATGAAATGGGGCAGAAAAACATTGTCGTATGCCCTGAGAGGTGCAAAAACTCGTAAACTCCTTGTTATCAAACTGAGGCCCATTATCCGTTGTGATCTGCAATGGCACACCAAAACGACAGCAAATATTTGACACCATAAATTTGATCGCATCTTTGGCCTTTGTCCCCGCTAAGGGTTCTGCTTCCACCCACTTAGAGAAATAATCCACAGCTACGATTATAGTTTTCCTACCACCAGATGCCATCGGTAAAGGTCCTACTAAATCTATTCACCACCGGTCGAATGGGACAGCTTCCGAAATATTCTCCAACAATACCCCAGGCTTGTGAATCACATTGGCATAGCGTTGACACGTGTCACATCGTTTTACCAAATCTTTAGCATCCGAAGCGATAGTCGGCCAATAATAGCCAGCCAGAAATACCCGACGAATCAATGCCTTATACCCACAATGTGCGGAACCTTCCCCAACGTGCAACTTGGACAGGACGAACTGCGACTCATCCTTGTTTAGACACCTTAATAGTGGTTGACTCAAAGATTTCTTATACAGCGCGCCTCCCAGCATGATGTATCCATGATACTTGGACCTAATCTTCCTAGCCCCATACTTTCCGACGGGCAAAGTATCATTCTCTAAGAAGTCAATGATGGTTGATCTCCAATCCTCTTTGATCACATTGTTCTCCTCGTTAACGTTCATCGCGTGTTCCACATCAAGAACGATCGAGGGACGTTCCTGAATCAAGACCCATGGGTACCCCTCCGTTCGTGAGGCGGAGGCCAAAGAGTCTGGGACGACATTTGCCTCCCTTCGAACATGTTCATACTTAACATCCTCAAACTCAGCCACCACATCTTTTAATGCTTTTAAATACTGTATCAGCTTATCTTTTCTGGCCTCGGACTCTCCCAAAGCTTGGTTTATCACCAACTGTGAATCGCTGATTAGTTTAACCTTTCTGGCCCCGCATATTTGAGCTAGGCGCAAACCCGCCAATGCAGCTTCATACTCTGCTTCGTTGTTTGTTGCCTTAAAACCAAACCGAATAGCTTGGAACATAGCTATCCCCTCCGGAGAAATCAACTGGACACCTGCCCCACTTCCAGAAATATTCGACCCCCCATCCGTTCGTACCAACCATTCCGTTTCATCAAAATGGCCGGCGACCTTTTCATCCTCTCTGTCAGAATGGAATTCGACCAAAAAATCAGCCAAAACTTGAGCTTTTATTGCTGTTCGAGGCTCAAATGCTATGTCAAAATCGTCTAGTTCTACTGACCATTTAGTCATTCTCCCAGAGACATCGGGCCTCTGGAACAAACCTTTTAGGGGGAAAGTTGTCCGAACAACTATAGGATGTGCTTGGAAGTAAGGTCTCATTTTTCGAGCAGTCGTTACCAATGCCAATACTGCCTTCTCCAACTTAAGATATCGCTTCTCCGCATCCAACAAACTCTTACTGACATAATAGATAGGTTTCAGAAGAGATTCCTCTTCGTGAAGTAGAACAGCACTGACCGCACAGTCCGACACTGCTATATAGACAATCAATCTTTCCCCCAACAATGGTTTAGACAGTATATCAAGGGACGTCAAATATTCCTGAATTTTTCGAAACGATGTTGAACATTCATCGGTCCAATTAAATTCTTTGGCATTCCGTAGTACCTTAAAGAAAGGTGCACATTTGTCCGAGGACCAAGAGATGAACCTATTCAATGCTGCCAACCTCCCTATCAAGATTTGGACTTCCTTGATATTTCGAGGCGGAGTCATGGTGATTAAAGCCTTTATTTGGTCTGGGTCAGCCTCAATGCCTCGCTCACTGATCATATACCCTAGGAACTTACCCGATCGCACCCCAAAGATACACTTTTCCGGGTTCAGCTTCAAATTAACCTTCCTCAGATTATTGAAAGTCTCCTCCAAGTCCGCGAAATGATCTTCGTCTTGCAAACTCTTGACTAACATATCATCAATATATGCCTCAATATTTCGACCAATCTGGTCCTCAAAAGTTTTGTTGACTAAACGCTGATAAGTTGCCCCGCATTTTTCAAGCTGAACGACATAACCTTATAACAGTATAACCCTCTCCCGGTAATAAACGATGTGCTTTCTTCATCATGAGTATCCAATCGGATTTGATTGTACCCAGAATACGTGTCTATGAAGGACAACAATCGATTTCCTGAGGTTGAATCTACCAACTAATCAATATGTGGCACCGGAAACGGATCTTTTGGGCAAGCTCTGTTTAAATCTGTAAAATCAACGCACATTCTCCACTTGCCATTCTTCTTCCTAACCAAGACCGGATTCGAGGCCCATGCAGGATAATGCGACTCACAAATGTGGCCTATGCTTAGCAACCTTTCAATTTCCAAAAGAATAGTTGTCGCCTTCTCCGGAGAAACGGGCCTCCTCTTCTGAACAATAGGTCTGACATCAAGTCGTACCGCAAGTTTATGATATATAACTTCTGGTGGTACTCCTGTGACATCCTGTGCACACCAAGCGAACATATTGAGTTTGTGAGATAAAACGAAATTAACCTTTCTCTGAATTCCAAAGGAAGTTTTACTCCGATCCTCAGAGATTTGCCACTCTCAAATTCATGTGCTTCGGAATCTTCTTCTGGAACCAGAAATCCGGGGGTCTCCCTCGGATCATCACATGGGATGATTTCAGAGGTAGACCCCTTTAATTGTTATGCTTTATCCGACGCTTCTCCCCGAATTCCCCTCGAGGATAAAGCTATTGAATAACATTCTCGGGCCATTTTTTGGCTGCTTCTGATTATCCCAACATTGTTCCCTACCACATACTTTAGACACTGATGCACCGTCGAAATTACACCATGCATCCGGGAAAACCAAGAGCGACCCAGAATAGCGTTATACGAAGTTGGCGCATCGACGAAAATAAACAGTACTTATACCTCTTTCTTGAATGGCCCCCGGCCCAACTCGACCACACATTGAAATTCTCCGACCACCACTGTTGTGGCACCGGTAAAGCCCATTATGGTTCTGTCGGAACGTCTTATAACCGGTGGGTCAGAAATTCTCCTGTAAGTGCTCATGAACAAAATGTTTGCTGAACTTCTTGTATCGATGAGTATCTTCTGAACTTGATCAACAGCGATACCCGCAGCAATCACTACCGCATCCTCATGCGGGCCTGCAACATTTCGCATATCATCGTCGTCAAAACAAATGATGGGGGAAGGTAAGCGGTGCATTTGCGCTAACACTCCCGCTTCGATCTGGGTAGTCAGATTGACCATATGTCTCTTCCGTGAGCTGTTGGAATTTCCTGCAATAGTGTTTCCTTCAAAGATTGCCAGTGAGTCAAAGAAAGCACATAGGCTGTTCACCCTTCCCTTCGGAATAACTTCTTCCACCATATTGACATTGTTCCTCCGTTCCTTGGGATCCAAATATTCTTTTTCGATATCAAAGTCATCGACCTCTTCGGAAATTACCATATCTGTATCAGTGTTCTTTGGAACAGTTTTTACCACAGCATTCTTCTGAGTGTGCTTTTTAACAAACTCCAACAGCATTCCATTCTCGATCAAAGCTTGCACTTATTTTTTCAAAGCTATGCAGTCTTTGGTGTCATGCCCAATATCTTCGTGATACTTGTAATACTTGTTAACACTTCGACTTTCCCTCGGAGTCAGAATAGGGAAAGTTTTTCTGAAGGGCACCGTGGATCTCGCCTTATCAAATATGGCAGCAACATTCTCTGTTAATTCCGCAAAATAGTCTGGTCGAGTCCACTTATTCGAAATTGGTATGGCCCCCTGATTATAATTTTGCTGATTGCCATAATATTGTGAGTGTATTTTCTGCCTCGGCGGATACTATCCCATGTTCTTGGTCTGAACATTTGCATGGGACCCTTGATTACTCGGCTCAGATCTCTGAAACTGATTCTGATCCAATTGATCCCCGGATCCTTTCTCTGATGCTTGAGATTCCTCCACCAGAATTCGCTTCTTCACCTGATCTAACCATGCTCCGAAGGTCATGGCTTGACTCTCTGCCACCGTATCCTTCAATAATCCGGGGAGGAGGCCCATCCTGAAAGCTGCAAGTGCCACTGAGTCTTTGCAATATTCCATGTCCGTTTTCGTTTTGACGAACCGATTGGTGTAATTCTTCAAGCTCTCCCCAACCTTTTGTCTGCAATAGATTATCGTGTCTTTGTTGGCTCTGAATTTTTTGCTCCCCATAAACTGTTGTCTGAAGATATTCCAGAACATGTCGAATTTTTTTATGGAGCCCTGTGGGAGCCTATTATACCATTTGGAAGCCACCCCTTTGAAGGTGTGAGAAAACGCTCTGCACAACAATTTATCATCGTCGTCGAAATTAATCATGAAGTTTTTGAACTGTTCGATGTGATTATCTGGATCTTGCGTCCCATCGAACTTTTCTAACTTCGAGATATCGAAATGCTTTGGAAGGTTTCCCACCAAAATATCCGGTGACAAAGGAGAGGCTCTCCAATTATGACCCGTACGATAAACGTTGGACCTTAGATTTTCGTTGCTCGAAAAGTACAATCCTTCCTCGGATGGCAGAGTATATTGATACTGCCATTCCGAATTTCGCTGGCCCGCATCTGCTTTTCTACCAGAAAACTTTGCTTGGCGGTAAGCCCGCTCATCAACCCGAGCATGGTGACTCTTCTCCCTCGGTGATCTCCTCTTCGAGCTCCTTCCCCTTCGGTAATCGGTGTGTCCCCGACCGTGCTTTTTATTTCTGTGATTTTTCCTAGGAGATGACTCCGACGAGCTATATCGAGAATAATCGCTCGAGTCCGGCGAATTCAGTTGTCGCTTTTCTCTTCTCCTCGACGATCGCCGTTCGTATCCCCTGTATTTGTCGTCCCTAGCCTTAGGGCGAAAATCGATTTCACGCTCCTCTTTTCCACTGTCAGGCTCGCGCCTTATCTCAGAGCGGAGATTCGCCTGTACAGTTTCTTTTTCTGCTTTCAACCTTTCGATCTCTAGCAACAGCTCGTTCCTTCGAGCCAACAGATCCGAGTCATCGAAAGTATCTCTGACTCGTTGGCCCCCACGTGCATCGTACTCCATGTCGTTCTGGTAATCGTCGCCCACAAGATTCTCCTCGCAATTGTTAACAAGATCGTCCCTTTGCTCTTCCAAAACTTCCCTCGGAAAAGGAATTATTTCCAGGAAGTGATTGTCGTTAGAACAATCTTTGTTTCCCACAGACGGCACCACTGAAGAGTTTTAGAAATGCTCAGGGGTGATTTTGTGATACGAAGATTTCTTAGTGCTAGATTGGATTAAGTACTGAATTTAGGTATCTTTTTAGAGAGAGAGAGTGCAGTTTAGCTTAAGTAGAGAGAGAAAGTCGTAAAATTATTCTTGGGATCTGTGAAGCGTGTGTGGTCCTTATATAGTACAATTGCGAGCCCCACACGCTTCAATTCCTATTAATTACATCATTGGTCCCTATATCCTTTTACCTTCTCACAATAGGTACTACTTCATTATCCTATGTGTTTTTCCCCTATCAGATTTCTTCTTTACAAATTTCCCCAATCAGGTTTCTTCCTTACAATTTTCCTCAATCAGGTTTCTTCTTTACAATTTTCTCCATGTATTTTATTCTCCCTCATCAACCATGACAGCGCCCACTCCTTCATCATGAAAGAGGAATGTTCACTCTCTGGTTACTTAGTTGGAAGGAGGCATGTCTTTTTATCAGTGCCAAACCCCTTTCTCTTTGAGCTTGTTGGCGTTCCAGGGCCTCTTTCTCTTTGGTCTTCTCTTCGACAGTATTCTCCAACTTAGCCTTCTCATCGGATAAAGTCTGAATAGTACCATCCTTGGTTTTCAATTTCTCCTTCAAAGCTATGAGGTCTTTTGAAGAAGAGGTCTCCAGGTTGGAGTATTTGGTTTGGAGCTCCTTGATCGCCGCTTCTGACTTGAGCAGTTGGGCAGCTAGCTCTTATTTATCCTTCTTCAATAACTCTATGCTTTGTTGAGCACTTAGAAGATCATTTGACAATTTTGCTTGTCTATGGTTACAGAGTTGATGGTACCTATTTGAGTCCTTACCTGTCTCTCCAGATCAAACACTGGTCGGATATAGCCTAGGAGAGCATGACTCAAAGTGTCTTACTCCCCGGATATTGCATAGGTCTCCCCATTATGAGTCACCATATTTGAGGATCTTGGAGGATGGAAAGGCCCCGCAAAGTCATCTCCTTCTAAGTCATTGAAATATATATTGATATTTTGAAATGCCTCAAGATTTACCTCATCGTTACCATCGCCAGCAACCTGTCTGAAATGAAGGTGAGTTGGAATTTCCTCCTGCAAAGTAGGATCGGTAGGAGCTGGGGGGAGGACTTCAGGAGGGTGAAGGATTATCTCTATTCCCAGAGTGACGTTTTTTTTTCTTGGCAGCTTTCTCATCATCGTTGGCCTTACGCTTTTTGTCCTTCTTCGGAGGCTTCGGTGGGTTGTTTGACCCACCAGCTTCCTTTACAGTCACTTCTACTACTTTCAGTAAATCAGCATTAATACCTCCCTGGTTCACCGAACTGGTCCCTTCAGTAGGCGTTTGGGCTGGGTCTGTTGTGGCCTTCTTCTTCTTCTTTTTGTTCTTCATCTTACTGGGGGCTTTGGCCCTGGAAGGTAGGTAGAACTTGACATCTTTGGCCTCTATTCTACTTAGGATCACATCTGCTGGGGGAGGGGTAGTCAACTCTTCCCATGTGAGATCTTTTCTACATGTGGTGTTCCACAAGTGAGACCTCACAAAGTTACCTGATTTGAAGCAATTGTGAAAAGCATTGCCCCAATTCTCCGAAGCCCAAGCATTCAGCTTGGCACAAGTATCATGTCCTGCCTCCAAGTAATCAGAGAACTCCTTTGGAAGGACTGAAAAGAAATATGATTTAGTTTGAATTGAAAACTTAACACTTGAAAGATAAAAGAAGAAATAAAAGAAACTCACCAGTGCTCTTCCAACGATTGGTCAAAAGGCTTGGGTTTAAGTCAGCCTTGATCTTCTTACCATTCTCCCAAGACCCATTTATAAATAGGAACTGCGTCCTCCAGGGTTTTTCAAACTCTAAGAGATCATCCACTACCTTATAATGTTGTAATGATTGAAGGGGATCTGATGGTTTTTACATAAGCTTGCCACAACAGCTAACTGTTTCATTGGTAGTGGGATCTTAGACAGCCTGGACGCCATGATGCAGGCCAGAAGGGTATACCAAGCATTGGGACTTAGTTGGCTGGGGCACAACTTAATCATATGGAAATATCTGATTATCTACGGGTCCAACCGGAGTCCTCAGTTCAACAATTCAAGGTAAACCACCAGTTCATTGAGCTAGCAATTGATTGGGGTCTCCGGGGTGATCAGAATCCTCACTTTTACAGACTCGGGGATCCCACACTTAGTGCAGATCCGACCTAGCTCAGCTTTGTGGGTATACAGATAGGCAATATTTTAAAGGGCCATTAAGTATTTTACGATGACCTTCTTGAAGCATGGACCCACTTTGCCCTCCAAGCTCTACGGGAGAGCATCCGGATGAGACATACCCACCTTGGTCTTGCATTTTCGGTCTGAAGCTGTATCTTCTGTTTGACCGGTCGCCTCAGCCTCAAAAGGGGTTTCGTCTATACTATCTTCCATAGTTTCTTCCATCACTGTGGAAGGTTGTTCGGATGGCTTTAAAGATGGCTGCTAGGATGGTTTTTCATATGGTGGTTCAGACGGTTGTGCAGATGACAATTCGGATTATCTAGTTTCTATTAGGGGCTGTTGCCCGGATGGTTTAGCCTGGGATACAGATTTTATTTCCTCCGAACTGGAGGGCTTTGAAGATGTGGGAGTGGGTTTTGGTCTAGACTGACGCGTGACCCAGCGAGGAGTTAATTTATCTGGAGACTTTTTAGTGTTTGATCTCATCGCGATGAAAATTGAGGGATTTCTTATACTAGAAACAGCTTTTTCCTTAGGTAAAGGATTTTGGGACTCTTTGACTGAGGACCCGGATGGGAGAGGTGAAAGGTTTGCTACAAATAGAATTTTCCTAACCCTAGAGGGTTTTGAGGAAGATGAGCCCTGATTAGTATTCAACTGTGGCTGATTACTTCTTTCACTTGGTGAAGCAGGAAGACCATCAGCATTTGTTTGTCTCTCGATACTTTTTATGCTCTTTCTAACTCAGATATGTTCAACCAAACTCCTTTTACTAAAGCGTTTCTGGCTGTGAACATATAGGATTCAAGAACAAATTTGAAAAAGAACTAACATTTCTCTCTCTAAGAATGTTTGTAATTTTTGAAGATAATGAAACATTAAAAGGTTTTTATATAACAGTGAAAAAGGGGCAGTTACCTAGGAGAAGGTAAATCGGTTTTAGCAATGACTAAAAGCTGAAATGTGTGAAAGTTAAAGCCTAGGTAACTTTCTAGCCTAGCGGGTATGAGAATCTAGGAGAAAAATGGCTAGGAGGTCGAACTAAGGCCTGACATGTGTCCCACGATTCAAGAAAAACTCTTAGAATTCTGATTTGAGAAATCAGTTACACCAAAATACGAACAAAGTCACTTTTGGAGAAAAACTTTTGCAGTTTGAACGACACAAACAGGTCGAAAAATGTTGGTGTTGGTTTTTTAAGATTTAGCTCTTCCAAAGATCTTTTGCAAGACCTAAAGGGGCTACTGATGAGTCCGGATATTTGAGCTACTAAACCTTGATTTTAATCCAAAGGGA
This sequence comes from Limnanthes douglasii subsp. nivea, assembly GCA_036936605.1. Taxonomy (NCBI): domain Eukaryota; kingdom Viridiplantae; phylum Streptophyta; class Magnoliopsida; order Brassicales; family Limnanthaceae; genus Limnanthes; species Limnanthes douglasii. Next base: position 36,287,043 of record JAUPFV010000001.1, read on the forward strand.
AATTCGGACCAAACCTCTATAATGAAATTCTGAACATGAAAAATGTATTAAGTGTTGACTAAGCTAGTTGTTAATCACTTCAAACCATATTGTTAATGGGTCCTTAAACTCGACCCAACTTCAATAAGCCCGTGGGTCAGTAATTAAGTATAAATACCCCAACCAGTTTCATTAATGAGGGTAATCGGAATTTATTACTAGTATGCAACTTAATTATCTCTCTACTCTCCACACAAAACAATAAACACCACCAAACACCCAAAACGCCTTTGAAACACTTTACTAGATTACCCTTAGGCATAAATAAACCTCACCAGACTTTACATATTTAAACATGACATGTCTGAAGGATCCTTTCTATGTCCCTAGAATTGATCAGTTGATAGACTCATCTTCGGGTAATAAACTTATTATTTATGGATACATTTATTGGGTATAACCAAGTACATATGGATCTGAGCGACCAAGACAACACCATATTCATAATTTTAGTGGGTTACATTTCTACAAAGTAATGTCATTTAAACTGAATAATGATAGGGCTACTTATCAGTGTTTTGCCAACCCAACAAATCTTTTGTCACCCAGATCGGAAGGAATTTTGAAGTCTGTATCGACGACATGTTAGTAAAAAGTATGATTGATGACAATTATGTCTCCGATCTGTAGGAAACGTTCTGTAACCTGAAAAGCATAAATTTGAATTTAAATCTAGAAAAATGAACTTTAAGAGTTTAATCTGGAAAATTCTTGGGCGTATAGTGAGTAAAAATGACATTGAAGTCGACCTAGTACAACTAAATCCTCCAATTACCATGTATCCCCCGAGGTCCATCAAAGAGGTACAAATTTTAATTGGAAGGTTAGTTTCTTTAAACAGGTTCATATCAAGGTCTTCAGATAAATGTGCACCACTTTTTCAAGTTCTAAGAAATGAGAATCAGTTCAGTTAGACTCCGGAATTTGACGAAGTCTTTACTAAAATAAAATAAATAAAATTATTCACCGGAAATTTTGACCAAACTTACTGTGGAAGAAAAGCTATTTGTCTACATCATTGTGTCAGATTACATTGTAAGTCCAATTTTAGTCAGTGAGGTCGAAAATTATCCATGTTCGGTTTATTATGTAAGTAAAAGTCTATTAGATTCGAAAAAAATATACTTTAAATTTGAAAAACTAACCTTGGCTCTAGTGGTGGCAGCATAAACAATAAGCTCGTATTTGCAAGCCCATTATATTATGGTTCAACCTCCTTTCTACTTAAAAATATGTTATAAAAGCCAGATGTATCGGGTCGGATAACTAAATGGTCCGTGGAATTAGGAGATTATAACATCGAGTTTGAACCTCAGATGAACGTGTACCTTGGAAAATGTTCTAGTCAAATTTCATACTAATCAACCTGAGTTGAAGTTAGATATTGATGTGTCTCAGGATGAATGGATGATTCAAACTGATGAGGGTTCAAATATTTAAGGCTGTGGAGTGGGGGTTTTGTTGGTATCCCCATCCGGAAACACAATGTACCTAGCGATATATTTTGGGTTCAAAGTATTTAATAACGATTCAAAATACGAAGCAGCCTTGGTTGGGTTACGGCTTGCGCAAATTTGTGAGGCTATGAAGGTTTGTCTGATAAGTGATTCACAGCTTCTTACCAACCGTGCATCAGGCTAGGCTGAAGTAAGTAAATACTATTTGGTGAAAAACCTAAAAAATTTGAAAGAAATAACAACTTTGTTTGAGCACATTAAGTATGAACATGTTTACCAGACAAAAAATTATTTGGCTAATTCCCTAGAAACTATTGCATATACTAAAGGGTATTGATAGATACATAAACAAAAGCACTATTTGATAACAATAGCTTCCAAATAGACATTAGATACCGAAGAAGCATTCCAAATTTCGAAAAGCTTGGAGAAATACTAGAAGTATGACCATAAAGAATTTTTAGTTTGGTGGACTTTATCAGTTGATAAATCATTGGCTAAAAGGCTAAGGTTCAAAACGTATGATTTTACGGTCCTCATAGATATACTTTACAAAAATTTGTTATGTCGATCATTATTACGATGTCTCAGAGGTAACGAGTCACAGATGATGTATCCGAATTACATCATGAAGAGGTATCAACCTTTTTTGGCTTTAAAACATTGACTATAAGATTTTTATTGGCCAGATATTATTGACCCTTTTCCGAAACAAAAATAAAATATGTTATCAAATTTATTTTATCTAACATATTTTGTAGGTTTAAGGTCTCAAAAACAATCACAACATATAATGGTCCTTAGTTTGAGAACAAATACATAGAAGATATTTGTTCCTCTTGAGGTATTTGACATTGTTTTTCAACGTCTTTTTATACGCATACTAGTGGGCAAGTAAAGGTTACAAACATAACTATCCTTGATTGCTTGAGAAAATTTCTGAAAGAGATCGCCGAAAAATTAACTAAATTATTTACAAGAAGTATTATGGGCTTACCAAACTACACGCTGGTTAGTAACTCAAGAATATTATTTTGCATTGGTTTATGGGATGGATGCGGTAAACCCAGATAAGGCCACCAACCCATCTTTCTAAATTGTAAACTACTCTGAAGCGGATAACGATGAAGGCCGAAAAGGCGAAGTTGATTTAATTGAGGAAAAAAGAACAAAGGCACGCCTAAGATCCTATTGGAAAAATTGGAAAGAATCTTATTCGGTACTAAAAAGATTAAGCCCAAAACTAATTGACTGATAGATAAAAAAGACAACCCACTTTGACAGCTTTGGAACATTGATCACTTGAAGCTGTACCTAGAATGACTGTAAACATTTATGTATATTAGTTAATTTTGTGGTGTAATGTCTGAAAACATACTATTTCCTACCTTGGTGGCACGGGAAGATTTTAATGAAATGTCCACATAGTCGGCTTTTATAAATCTTTTTGCCTTCTATATTCTTGTCTCATTTTAACTTGGTCTGGATATTTCTGAGTGAAATGTATATCTAAAAGGTTTCAACATTAGTTGGTCACATTTAAAAGGTTCCAACATTAGCTGGTCGTGTTCGAATAGTGCTTCGGTGACTGGTTATGATTGATCACTCTCAACTAGGAAACTTTTGAAGACATAATTTCAAATAGCAAATTTATATATTGTATGAAACAAATTGAATAACAAGAGGTCATAACCGCAAGGGATTTAGAATTATTACAAATACAAAATAAATATCGTTATAAATTCTTACAAATACAAATATAAAATCATCGTCCACCAACTGGCTTGTCTTCATTGGTTTGGCCACCGCTTGTTTTTCCCTCATTCTTACGGTTATCTGGCTGTTGATCCTTCCCCAGATTTCTTTCTACAGATTTCTCATCCTCAGACTTGTCATCTCCACTCTTTGAATCCATTGTTGCATCTACCACATCTTCAAACGAGATGTCAGCAGGCCGTTTATACTATGTGTCCATGTCCCAAAATATCCAAGGCTTAGCTCCAGGAACGTTTTGTGGAAGCTAAGAACCAGTTTGGATTTTAATTTAGCATCTTACTTCTCTAGAGATCTTAGGCACTCCTCGGTATATGCATCAACTGCAGCCTCTTGATCCTTTGCAACTTGTCCCCTGATTATAGTCATATTTCCTGAGTAGGGCTGTCAAAAAAATTCAAAAAATCCGATATCCGACCGAAATATTCGATATCGAATCCGAAAAAAACGGATAATATCTGTATTCGAAAGAAAACGGATAATATTCGTATCCGAATTCGTATCCGAAAATAGCGGATATGGATATAGACATATCCGTATTCGAAATATTTGATATCCGAAATTGTATATATATATATATATATATATATATATATATATATATATATATATATATATATATAATTTTTTTATTTAAACATATTTTTTAGCTATCCCACATCGTAAAAAGCAAAAAAAAAATACTAAGAAAGTTGTCTATAAATATGGAAGATTGCTTCTTTAAAAATTATAACTTATCCCACATCTAAAGTTGGAAAAAGAATCGTTACCAAACTGTTTATAAAAGACGTGGTGGATTTTCTTAACAAGTATATATCTTTTAGTATTATGCCTCTTATCCTACATCTAAAATGTGGAAAAGAATTGATACCAAACTTTCTATAAAAGACATGGTGGCTTTTCAAAATAAATATATTTTTTTAACATTATCCCACATCTAAAATGGGAATATGAATTTCTACTAAGGTGTCTATAAAGGTAGCCTAACCAATAATGTAATTAGTTAAAAACTTTAGTAGATATTCGGATTCGGATAAAATCTGTATTCTGATAATATCCGTATTCAGATAATATCCGTTGGATACGGATTCAGATATTAATTTTTTTAAAAAAAATCGGATTCGAATTCGGATTCGAATAGTGATTTTGGATTTCGGATTCGGATATAGGCAGATTCGTATCCGAAATATCCGTTTGACAACCCTATTCCTGAGGTTTTCTTAATTGTCGCATTATGATCATCTAACAGCTTATGAAAGGGATATGTTTGAATGGCATGTTCTTTTTTAGCCTCCTAGTATTTCTGAATTTGCTCTATCAATAAGGACACTAACATGGCAATCATGGCTTCAAAAACGGAATTTTGTTATGTTATCTCTTTTTTTATTAAAACGTTCTTCGTTATCAGCATTGGTGAGGATATAAATAAATGAAGTGTAAAAATATGTATTTTACACTAGGTAAAATAATAAATAGACAATGTATAAAGAATGTTTGGTGTAAAATATAAGGATAAAGGACTAGATGTGTAATTTGTAAGAAATATTTGTGTACAAAGTACTAAAGCGGGATGAGATATCCACGTAACATACAATATTTTGTTACTTGTAACTAAACCACCTATAAATAAGTGTACTTTTCTTGGAAATAGGATGAGACTTGATAGTTTTGACATTTGGAAATTTTCTCTCTCTAAGACTCTCTATTAGCTTTCTCTCTCTAAAAATTCCTTTAATCAAAGTATAAATCTGTGTAGACATATCTTTCACACATGAATATATTTAAACTTATCACTGGCGACCAATATGAGAGGTACATTTGGTACCTGGATTTAAAATCTAAAACTAAATAGACGAACGACCGGATAACATAAGTCATATGGAGCCTGAATTCCAAATCGATATAGCAGAACTTGTAGAACGTGAGGTGGTAGAGTCATGTAGGGGTAGAGAACATAATCGGGATGGTATGCAAGCGAACGACCAAGACGATCAGTCAAATATAGAGGATGGGATGAATTAGCTACTGGAGCGGATAGCTAAGTTGAATGACCAATTAGAGAAAAAAAGAACAATTGGTTAAATTATGTAGGGTACAATCTGAGATGCAACGAGTAAATGAAAAAAGAGATGTAGGAGACTGTTCCAATGAGTCTAACAATGTTTATCGAGCAAGAAAAAGTCGTCGGGAGGTACAATTTCAGTTAGATAAGAGATATCATTCCTCTAGAAAAGAGAAGAAAGATAAACAGTATTATATTCATTCGGACACTAGAGAATCTTCTTAGTCAACGTGTTTAAAAAATCTTGAGAAAGGTGATTCTTACAAAAGGAAAAAAGACAGACATTATTCAAAGAGGCGTGATAGTCGACGTCGAGAATATTGAAAGGAGTATAAATCTAAAAAGTTAGCTGAATCTAGATTTGTGATTGAAAAGTCGATGTTTGAATATAATGTGGCTAATCAATATACAAATCCTACATATCAAGGCTTATACGCATTCATGGGAAATACATTAGGTAACCATTACAAGCAAGGAGTATATTGGAGGACTTCTAATTTATCATCTAAGATAAGATCGATGTCGCTTTTGAAGCATTTACACATCACTAAATTTGAAAAAATTGATGGCACACAAGATCTCGACGACCATATCAAACAATTTAAAAACTACATGATGAACTTTGATGATGACGACAAGTTAGTGTGTATGGAATTTTTATATACTTTCAAGGGCTTGGTCTTGAAGTGATACAATAGGATTCTGATAGGATCAATAACTAATTTTGAGACAGTCTACACAGTTTTCCGAAGGCAGTTTGTGAGGAGAAAAGAAATATGGGCTAATGGGGATACCATAATTCAATGCAAACAAGCAGTTGGAGAAACATTTGAAAAATTATACTAAATGCTTTGTGTTGACCAAGACCGAATTAGATGACTGTGGCGAACAGGTAGCATGCACTACTTTTAGACAAGGGTTGCTCCCTAGAGACTTGACAAATGAAACTAAAAGGATAAATGCACTTGATTTTGGGGCATTAATGGGTTAAGTAGAAGAACGAAGTAAGGTGGATAAATCAATGAGAGTTCGAATACGACGTATCTTATCTCAGAGGCACTCGGGTCAAGAAAATTCTCGCACCAGTCAAGGTTATCAGGGTAGTACTTCAAATTTTCAATGGCCTTCTCGATTGAGGGTATCAACTAATTTACCTCATCGGTCGGGGTTATCTCAAGTGTTAGCTTCTAATTACCAACAACCTCGTACTAGACTGAACCAATGGGTCAGACCAGATTATTTTGCAGACTTAATCGATAATGTGGCAACAATTTTTGAAAGAGCCAAGAATCATGTACATTTTTGAAAATCGCCTCTAATAACTAGACCCAATAATAAGCTTAATATATTTTTTAAATACCACAATGAAACTGGGCACGACATTGCGGATTGCATAGCTCTGAAAAAGGAAATTCATATTCTGATATAAAATAGTAAGCTGACTACTTTTGTTAAAGGTAAAATAGGTGATCGGCATGTTCAAAACGATAATCCATTGGCACAACAGATTGTAAATTTATCTTCGAAGCAAGAAAATACACTGTTGATAATTGGTCCTAGGGATTTCATCAATGTTGTCTTCAGAATATCTTGATCTCGATCCGGATCAGATGGTATTAGTTATGAATGAACCAGTGTACCAAGAATATTTCGAAGCTTATGTGAGTACTTTGTGTTTTCGGAATTTTTTTGAGGAGACGCTATGGCTGGAAAAACTAATAGTTCTTGGAAAAATATATGTGGTAAGTTTAACTACTTAGTTGGAAGGATGAATTTTTACTCATATTTATGGAAATAATGTTGTACTTTTTATCTAGTTTGATAAGATAATGTAAGGGTTATAGGTGGTCTTCATGAAGTTACAATAGTAATTGCAGCAAGGTTCATATGATACTTATTGATATTGGCACTTCGGCCAATGTGTTATTTCTAGCAACATATGAAAAGATGCATAATCCATCTCTAATTCTCTGATCCGATCTAAAAATAGTTGGATTTACTAGGGTAACAACATAATTTATTGGAGAATTTGAAGGTGAGGTTTTATTGGGTTGTGGTCCGTTTAAGAAAAAAGTTCAAGTGCTGTTTATGGTAGTTGATTGTCCGACGAGTTATAATGTTAATTTAGGGAGATCTTGGCTATCAAAAATTCATAGTGTAGCTTCTATATTTCATCAATGCTTGAAATATCTGGTTGGGGATCGTGTAGGGTCGTTCGAAGTAGTCAGCAAATGGCTAGGGAGTGTCAGCAAATGACACCAAGAAAGGTGCGAGTATTAATAGAATGGAAGAATAGAAGTTAAAGGGGCCTTCCACGGAGGTGGACATGGTGGATGATCCAAAAGAGACCCCGGGTTCATTAGTTATCGATGTGAATGTGGAGGTTTATGTTTTTTCTAATGGAAAGATTTTTACAGATAGGAACGTTGTTATCATCATCATTACGTTATCAACTATTAAGATACATGTCCAAAAGATTAACAATTTTTCCTTGGAGAACTGAAAATGTTGTGGGGGTTCCTTCCAAAGGTGATTTGTCATAGCTTGACAGTTAACCCAAAAAGTAGACCCATCATTAGAAAACGAAGGACTTTTTCGGTAGAAAATTCTAAAGCGATAGTGGCAGAAGTAGATCGGTTATCTGAAGTAGGTCATATTTGAGAAACACACTATCTGTTATGGACTACAAATCTTGTGCTTGTTAAGGTGAAAAATGAAAGATGGTAGATGTGTGTCAACTTTACTTATCTCAATCGAGTATGTCTCAATGATCTGTTTCATGTCCCAAAGATAGACCAGCTTGTTGATTCAATATCAGGTAATAATCTTCTTTCATTTATGGAATTTTTGTGGGGCATAATCATATCTAAATGAGTCTGAATGACCAAGAGAGTACTACTTTTATTATTGATAGAGGATTGCATTGTTATCGAGTTATGATTGTTGGTCTCAAGAATGCTAGATATATGTATCAAAGATTAGTAAAAAAAGATTTTGCTACCCAAATTAGGAGAAATATGAAAGTGTATATAGATGAAATGTCGGTTAAAAGTTTGTCGGATGAAGAACACCTGCGTGATTTAGAATAAAATTTCTCAAATCTGAGAGATATTCGTTTAAAATTAAACCTAGATATATGTACCTTCGGAGTTAGGTCGGGAAAATTCTTAGGATATATAATAAGTGAAAGGGATAGAAGCTGATCTAGAACAGTTGAAAGCTTTTATGACTATGAATCCACATCAGTCAATTAAAGAAGTGCAAATTTGATGAGTAGGTTAGCAGTTTTTAATAGATTCATATCTAAATCTTCAGATAAATATGCTCCATTTTTCCAAGTGTTGAGACAGTCAAAGGAATTTTTATGGAGGCCAGAGTCCGATGTAGCGTTTTTAAAAAAAAAAAAAACATTTATCATCCTCGGAAGTTTTGTCTAAGTCGTTTTCAGGTGAGCAGTTGTTCTTGTATATCGTCGTCTCAGACTATGTTGTAAATGTATTCTTAGTAAGGGAAGTAGAGGGATATCAATGACCGGTATATTACGTGAGTAAGAGTTTGCTTTCCTCGGAAAAAAATATATTTGAAGTTTGAGAAATTAGCTCTAGCTTTGGTTGAAGTTGCTCGAAAGATGCTTCCTTATTACCAAGCCCATTCTATTATCGTTAGAAGGTTGTTTCTATTAAAAATATATTACAAAGATAGATGTTTTGGGGAGAATGACAAAGTGGTTTGTGGAATTATGAGATTATGACATTAACTTTACTCCTCGAATAGCTATCAAGGCCCAAGCCTTAGCAGATATTTTTATCAAATTTCATTTGGAACACTTTGATGAGGAGGAAATTATACAAATACATTAACGTCGACAGACAAATGGGTAGTTAAAACTGGTGGAGGTTCGATTATTTTAGGATTATTAGCAGAAATTTAGATAATAGCTTCATCTAGGGTGGCTATGTATCAAGCAATACGGTTCGGATTTAGAGCATTGAATAACGAGGTAGAATACGAGGCGGTGTGGCTGGATTGAGACTTGTGAATTTTTGTGGAGCTAAGAAAGTTTGTTTGAAAACGGATTCAAAGCTTGTAGCGAACCATATGTTGGGAATATATGAGGCTAAGAAATATCATCTTATCAAGTATTTACGAGAACTAAGGAGATTGGTAGTCTTGTTTGAGAATCTGATGATTGAACATATTAACCGAGGAGAAAACATTGTTGCAGATTCTTTGGCAACCATTGCTTATTCTGAGGGGTATCATTCAATTTTATTACAAGAGAATCCATCTATAATGATAAAATCTGAGCAGTGCTTATATTTCGAGGAGGTATTTGTGGTTACCAAGAAGAGCAAAGAGATTGGAGGTTTGATCTAGAAGAATTTTTACTCAAAAATATGTTATAACTTGATAAAAATTTAGCTCAACAATTGAGGTCTTGGGCACATGGGTATACAGTTCTTGGGGAATGTTGTATACGAAATATTTGAAACGACCATTGTTGAGATGTTTGGGAAAAATAAATCTCAAATATTCTTGTATGAACTGCATGACAGAATAGGCTCAGCTTATTATGGTTTCAAAACATTAACAAGAAGAATATAGTTGGCATGGTATTATTGGCCTACCATAATGAGTGACACTAAAAATTTGATGTATAGTTGTGATACTTGTCAAATATTTGTAATTACCATTCATATTCCAGTTGTACCGCTAGATGGGGTTAGATTTAGTTGGACCACTACCTATGGCTTCTGGAGGACGACAAATAATTATTATTTCGGTAGATTACTTTTCAAAATGGGTAGAAGCAGAGTCTCTATCAGGAACAAAAGCTAAAGATGTCTTCAAATTCATTTTGTCAAATATATATTGTAGATTTGTGGTTCTTCGAATAATTACTACGGATAATGGACCTTAGTTCAATAACAAAAAAATGACATCCTTTTGTACTTTAAGAGAAATCAAACAATGTATTTCAACATATTTTCACCCGTAAGAAAATGGTCAAGTGAAAGTTACTAATATAACTATTTTGGATGGTCTTAAGAAAAATTTGGAAGCCGCAATTGGAAAATGGCATGGTTATCTTCAAAAGGTACTATTGGCCTATAGAACAACACCTTGAACTGCAACTCAAGAAACTCTATTTTCTCTAGTATATGGGATGGATATGGTGAGCCCAATAGAATCTACACTTCCATATTATAGAGAACTTAACTATTTAAAGGACGTTAACGAAAAGGGTAGATAAGTAGTTCATCTAGTAGAAGAAAAGAGGATAAGAGAACATTTAAACTCACTTCATTATTAAACTTTAATTCAAAGTTTCTACGCTTCAAAGGTAGAGACTTCAAAGTAGGTGATAAAGTTTTGTGAAATGTTTTTTTTCATACAAAAGACAACATATTAGGTAAAATGGCTCCAAATTATATAGGACCTTATTTATTGGTACAAAAGGTTAAGCCGAAGATATATCACCTCAATGATAAAGAGGGAAGACCTTTACGACACCCTTGGAATATTTAACATTTATGATTATATTGTGAGTAATTATCTGAACATCCATGAGCACATTCTTTTCTTACGTGTATATTGATTGGTGGCATATTTTTTCCTCTCTTGATGGCTCGGGAAGTAACTAATGAGGTACCTATATAGCCGGAATTTTAAATACAATATTTTTTTGCCAATAAATCAAGTGTATAGTGTCCTATGTTGAAGAGATAAAATCATTCTTATAAATATGAATTATTTTAATTTTAAATTCAAAATATTATTACACAAATATAAGAATTTTTTAAAAAATTAAACAAGGACTTATCACCCTTGGGATAATTTACAAAAATATATTTTTATAAGAACCAATGTATGTGGCTATATAATTCGAAATTCCAATGTGTGTGGTGATATTATTTGAAGTGTCAATGTGTGTGGAAATATTTTTTAAGTGACAATGTGTATGGCGACATAATCTGGTGACATTTTTTAAGACAAGTTGTAAAATTGGCATAAGAACATAATATTTAATATGAAAACACAACCAGTGACATGTGATGGTCACTTACAGTAATACAAACATTGTTATATGATGGGTACTTACAAAAATACAACCAATAATATGTGATGGCCACTTACAGCAATACACAGTGCCATATGATTGGCACTTACAAAAATACAGACCTTGACATGTGATGGTCATTAACCAAAATACGTAAAGAGATAACCAAACACAAAGCTTGTAAATATAAAATATTATTTCTTTATATTTATCTTTGCCACCGTTCTAGGGTTCATATGAGCTGTTATTTGAAGAGCTACTCTAATTTTTCGAAGTTTTGCTTCTTGATAAGGTGGATCTGTTATTTCTGTTTTCTTCGGATTTTGACTCCTCTAAATCACTTACTACAGTAGTGAATGCATCTTTAGGGTGTAATTTTTTTAGAACCAAATACCAATAGTCCACCATGTTTACCTTCAAAAATATTTGGTGGAAGTCAAGAATCGTGGAAATTTTGTCTTCTTGTTCGTGAGTCTTTAAAGTTTTAAGACAATCTCTAGAACATGCGTCCACAACCGAGGTTATAGCAGCATCTTTTTCTTTCTCCACTTCAACTTTGTATGATTTTAAGTCTTGAATGACTTTCTTTTTTCCCTTTTCATTTTCTTCGTACAAAGTATTGATTTTTTCGAGATTAACATGCTCTTGTTGTAATTATTCTTTGTGTTTTGAAGTCAGTTCATATAATTTCTCTTGGTTCTTCTTAGTCAGATGGTCACTCATTTGCATGGCCATATTGTACCCTTCCACTCTATTGATTTGAACTATTTGTAATTGATAAATCATATTCCTATGAGCCACTTCAAACTACCTTTTATGTCTGTGACTTCTTTTTATAGCGGATGATATTTTATGCAATAGTTTCGAACTGATTCCAAACAACTGTAAATTCCTCATTCATATTTTTTGCAATTCTTTCAAATGTCGCAAAAGGTTGGATCATATTGAGCCAATCCATTGATGGTATATTGGTAGGATATGCAATAAGATTTTTCTAACACGTATACTTGGGGAGGGTTCACCGAAGGACATGGTAGTTGATTTTTTTGAAGCAATATTAGTTGATCTTTATTAGGATTGTTTTCTAGATTGTCTGAAGGATTCTTCACTATCTCGTTCACAGTGTGAACAACTTGATTTTCATTCTCTTGAAATTGTGGTTCAGAATTGTAGAATTGATGGTCTTGATTCTCCTTTTCATTCTCATCAAATTTAGGTGTTGGATTTGGGGAAAATATATCAATACCTTGTTCGGGAGTAATTTCACTAGATATCTTCGAGGAGCATGGTTTCTTTTTTTTTGGAAACACTAGTTATCTTTCTTTTGGAAGCTTCGATGATGAAATTTTTAGTGTCAGGAGTGATAAATTTTAAATCATTTCTCTTGGTTTTTTTTGGGCTAACCATCTTATTTACCTTAGACGACCCAGCTTAAGAATTTTTCTTGAATTCTTCTTCGGTTTATGGCTTGGGGCCCTATTCTGAGCAGGAAGAACAACTCGAGCGTCAGAAGTAGATAATCTTTTCCCTAACGGAGGAGGCTTCTTTATTTTCTCATCAGTCACAACTTAATCATGAGATATCTTCCACAAGTGACTTTAGACAAAGTTGAGTTGATCAAAATACTTATGAATTTTTTTTTACCATTCTTCAATGGCTCATTCCCTCAGTTTAAAGAATGTCTCTTTCTTAGCAGCATGATGTACTTATAAGCGCTTCGAAATTTCTGCACATAGCAAGAAAAGTTAGGAAAATTTGTGAATAAATAAATATAAAGAAAAATAACACTTATTAGTGCTCTTCCATTTTAGAGACAACCTCTGTGGGTTCTCTGTCATTCTCCCACCAACCAAATATGAAGAAGAATTTGTGTTTTCATGTTTTATTTTCCTCGATAAGGTCATCAATTATCTTTGAAGAATATCTGAGGATAAGATAGTAAAAACGAAGCACTAGATTTTTGGAGACACGTATCTTAGATATAAACTGCTCGATGGGGAGAGGAATTTCGGCAAGTCTCGAAGCCATAATGCAAGATAGTAGTGTGAACCAGAGGTTGAGACTTCCTTGGCTAGGGCATAGGTCAATAATTTCGAAGTAGTCCGAAATTACTGGATCCAAATGAAACTAAAGACCTCAATTCAAAATTTCTAGGTAGACTACCAATTCATTTTCACAACATGAAAGAAGAGTCTCTCCCACATAGGGTAGCCAAAGATAAACGTTCTCTGGAATCCCCCATTATTTACGAAGCACAACTGATTCAGATTGGTCAAATATTCATATTGTACAGTATTTAGTGAAATAAGATATTTAGGGAGGATGTATCTAAGTTTTACGCTTAAAGTGGTAGCTATTTTGGTAGACAGAGTGATAACTTCATTTACCTTCTTATTTTTCTTTTACTTAGGTTTATTTTTCATGACATTCTCCTCGGAATTAGAGGTGGGCATGTTGACAATTATTTGAATATTTGAACTACTATTAGTTCTTGATTCAGAGTCACCTACTTCCTCGGATGGTTCATCTCGAAGCTGGGATGGTATTCTTGAGCTAGTGGGTCGATCTTGAATTTGAGAATATGACTTTGAAGCAATAGGGTCATCTTATAGATTAGAAGGTGCCTTCAAAACATTTTTGTTGGTGTTTTCTGAATGAGTCCCCTGTGACTTTTGGCTAATCCTAGTTGTTTCCTTCAAATAAGGAGGTTTTGTGTTACCTTGTTGATTAATGGTGGTGATTTTTTCTTTAGGTGATTTAGGATGTGAGGAGTATTTTTTTCTTTGAATTATTAAGATCTTCAGATTCTCTCATGGCGATAAATTGACTTGTGCGAGGTGTTTTATCTTGACTTGTTCGAGGTAGTTGATATTGTTTTGTTCGAGACGGCTTTTGCGAAAAACTTGTGGGGGTCAGATCAGAAGGATTGTTTGAGGAAGTTCTGAGGTCTAGTAGAGGGTGATTGTTTCTTGATAGGAGGCCAGGGACTGTACGTGAATGTTTGGATAGTTTAAAAGGGTTTATCAGAAACTATACCATGAGCTTCTCTCTCAGTGGCCCTTTTGTGATGTAAGCCAGTCCCAAGCATTTTTAAGACCGAACATAAACAGAGTGGAAGCATATTGGATAGAACCTCATGGAAATAATATGGTGGCGATAGTGGAGAAGCTATGATAAGCTTTCTCTCTCTATTTGTAGAATTACATTGTGTTAGGTGATATGTGATATGGAAGTGTATTTATAAGAAGGGTTGTGAAGATTAGTAATGGGATTTTTTGAAGAAGAAGTTGAAGAGTTGAGAAAATGCCCATTGGTTGACATTAATTTGATGTTTAACGGACACCTAGTGATGGTAATTTGGATAACTTGATAAGTGTAAGATGTGTCAGAACAAAATGATACAACTGCCCACCAACTTCTATTAGCTTATACATAATTCTAAAATTAACTTTGATGCACTAAATGACTTCCGAGGAGTAATGAAATTTGAATGGTATAAATTTTGGGAAAAGGATATGGTCAGTACATTTAGGATTATAGACAGTGTTTTCCTCAAAAAAAGCATAGTTAATGTTATTTCGGACTTCTTCTCCCAGATAATGGTTTGGAGCATTTTCAATGAGGAAATAAAAATTAACCCACAAACGAGAATTTTTTTCCTTCCTCAAGTTTATTCGCAATTACTAGGGGGCTACTGATGAGGATATAAATAAATGAAGAGTAAAAATAATTATTTTACATTAGGTAAAATAATAAATAGATAATGTATAAGGAAGGTTTGGTGTAAAATATAAGGATAAAGAACTAAATGTGTAATTTGTAAGAAATATGTTTATACAAAGTATTAAAGTGGGATGCGATATCCATGTAACAAACAATACTTAGTTACTTGTAACCACACCAACTATAAATAAGTGTACTTTTCTTGGAAAGAGGATGAGACTTGACATTTTGAAAATTTCTCTCTCTAAGACTCTCTAGTAGCTTTCTCTCTCTAAACTCTTTTAATCAAAGTATAAGTCTGTTTAGACATCTCTTTCACTCACAAAAATATTTAGACTTATCAAGCACGGTCTTTATGTTATGTGGTAATTTTCATGGTGTCCCTTACATTCTTCTTAAAGCTATGTTATGGTCTATTTTTGCTCAGTTGCTATCATTTCTAATTTGGCAATCAACCTCACTAGATGGTGAAGAGCAAGAGAGTATGTGATCCGATTTTTTGAGCAATAAGCATTTGGTATTGATAGAGTTCTCTTGAGTTGAAGAATATTTTTATACGGTTTGAATACCGAGCTCTTTTATATTACCCTCCAGCCTTTGAACTTCAAGCCCCCGTCGATCCTCCTCGGGAGGAGGTGAGGAATGGTTTTATGATGATTGAGCATTTTAATGCTCGAGCATGAAAAGGATGGTCACCTAATCAATGACTTGAACAATTTCTTCATCGGTCTTTCATTTTTTTCTTATTCTCACAACTCTTTCTTTTCCCCTTGTTATCTTTTAGTGTGTGATGATTTATTTCTTTTCAGGGTCGAGTTTTTTGTTCTATCTGACTTGCAGTATCCCCAATAGCATCATTTGTTGGTTCATCACTTTGATTCTCTTCTGCGGCACTTATAGCCGATTCTTTTGGGCTCGAACCGTTATCGCTATTTTTTTAACCTTATGACTTAGAACCCTCTTCCTGATCGAAAGATAAACCCGACTATCATAAACTTCTACTCGCTTGAAAACCTCCGTTGTGCGAGGAAAAGTCACAAAGTTTTCTCATGAAAGGTTGAGCTTTGATTGTATGCGTTAGAGATGGCTATGAACCAGGTTGGTTGGTGTGAAGCACTTGTTGAGACTTGGGTATAGTTGCAGGAATGAGGAAAGCATAAGGTTTGAGAGGTAAAAACTTAATAATAAGTACAATTTTAATCGGAAGCAAGATAAACTTACATGTGTTTTGCCACTCCTTTGGGACTTTTATCAGATTATTCTTGCTTGAGATCGTCTAGCATTCTCCTAGCAGCCGCTCACAAAGATGAATTGTTGTTTCTAAGTTTTATCAGCCTCCAAAAGATCGCTTACCACTTTATATTAATTCCCTAAAGTAGTAAAGTATAAAAGAAATACGGGGGTTCCTTGATAATGAGGTGATCGCCATAAAATGTTCCATCCACATCTCAATCTTGGACAACCTTGATGTGACGATGCAAAACATTAACGTTAACCTTGATATGAGAGTACTTTCTTCATTATCTGAATAGCACATTGGAATTAAACAATCTTGTTGTGCGATGCGTCTGTTTCCTTGAGAGCGGGTTGGTTTGGAGGGGTAAGTTTTGAAGCTGAAGAAACATTAGATGATGGGGGATAATTCGATTTGAAATGCTTCTTAAAGGGAAGAGTGTTTCCGTAATCAACTACTTGAACAATTTGAGTGGGTTTTTCATCATCTGTAAGCCCAACAACTCTTCTTGCTTCTCGTCTCACCTCAGTTTTTCAGAGATGCACAACCAATCATTTAGATCATTATCAATGCGACCCGTATAACTTCGAATAGGGTATGAAACATTAGGAATAAAAAATACTACGGTTGTTATCGGGAAAATATGTGGTGGCGCACGGAAATTGAAAGTTGTGGTGGTTAAAAAGTGGGAGTTTCTCTCTATCACTAGAAATAATAAGGGATAGAAAAGTAAGGAAATTAGGGTGGCATGATTATTGAAAAAGATGATCAATCTAAATAGAGACTTTTCTCACGCCCAGCGGATACCCACATGGGGAAGTGGAACGATCGCGCCTAAAGGATACTTGCATGGGAAACTAAATCAGTTTCAAAAAATATGTCATGTTTTACCATTCAAGAACTAGTTCGTGGGTCATGTACTTCCATGACACGTGTACCAGAGCAAAACCATGCATGGATTGCATAAAACCAGCAATCCCTGAAGCAATAGTAGTCAGGAGTAAGGCTACCCAACATGGGTCGATTCAGATCAACTGGCATTGGTGAAAAGCGTAAATATGACGAAATATAAAAAAATATCAGAATTAGTCTTCCCAAATGACTATTGCAAGGACTAAGGGGCTACTAATAAGGACTGAATTATCTGAACCGCGAGTTGGACCGATAAACTATTGGACTACAATTTGGTTGATAGATCAAATATAATAAATGTGAAATATTGAGGGTATCGTATATAATAAGGAATAGTATGTTTAATGTTAATAAATTAATGGGGTAAAATACCCTATTATGGGTAATCTATATAGGTTCATTAACCTTATGGGCCTTAAGGCCCAATATCATTTATTATATAAAGCCTATTTCTTAGATTAGGTGAGGTAAAGTTAATGTTCTTACCTACTTTTCTTTCTCTCTTTAACCCTTATCATCAAGCTTATCTCTCAAAAAATTATATAATCTCGCTTGTGATTTATTTTACATTATTACGCCTAAGATATCTTTGGAAACATCAACACATGCCACCAGATTATGGTAATCTTTGAGGTTGTTTTGGGTAATATTTATGTGGCTGATTGAAGTGAATGATATGGTTATCATCTTCTTTCATTTCCTTGTATCCAAAGAATTTATTCATGAACTCAGTTCACAACACGTTAAAACTTAGGATGATGCTTGGAAAAACTGGATAAATTGTGTCAAAATGATTCTTCTTAAAGTCATTAGGAACGCTTGACACATGTATCTATCATCACCTCCAAAACCTAGCATTTCATTTCTAAATTATCCTATTTGGTGATATGGTCTCTTATGTCATCATACTTATCCATTTTATATTGGTTAAATTTTGGTAACAAGTCTCATATAATATCTTTGGATCCAACAGATAATATGCGAGGTTGAATATTGATTCAGTAGGTGATGAGGCATGGTACTTTTGGTTTACTAATCCAACCAAATGATGTGCCATTTATGGCTAGGCCAATGTTGGTATGAAGAAATGAAATCAAAATCTATTGGTTTGTAGGCTGATAACCACGATATAATAACGTTAGTGTTGAACTTGCACACTAAAGAATTGTTTGGATGTTAGAGGAACTATTGAAGGGTTATTTTGATTCAAGTGGTTCAGAAGTGGAGCTGAATAATGGTTATGATATTTCGAATCATCCACTAGGATTATAGGAGGATGGTCACTATCACCAATTTTCTCCCATCGAGTCGGACGAGTCTCAGATTTGTGTAATATTTTATTTTTTTCTATGTGATGACGATAAGAATGTGTTTTGCTCCTCCAACCAGAGAAGAGCGAACATAACGGTGGTGACATTTTCCAGATCTCCTGGATGACTCGCGATTAAAGTGTTTTGTGGGGTATTTTTCTTTTAAATGTTGGGAATTATATATGACGATGTAGTGCCTGGAAAGATCCTACCATTGGTTCTTGAAAAGTATAATCTTAAGTGTGATAAAAAAAACAAAATGCAGAGTTTGTCGCTATGTTGGACCGTTATCTACCACCAGATTGTGAATCATCTTTATTTTAGCCAAGTGAGTTTTTTTATTGACATTCAGCTACAAGTGGATGTAAGGGAACAACAGAGGCCTCAAGCACACGAACTAGATATAGGCTTACAAAAGTGAGAAACATTGTTTTTCTTGTAGGGTTTTTTGGTTTATTTCTTTGTTTATTTATTTAGATCTAGATTTTTTAGATAAATAATCGGAGGTTGTTGGAAAATGGTAGGTTTCTGAAGTATTTGTATGAGATTTTGGAAGTGTTTGCAGAAGGTTACGAAGAGCTTGTCTTATTATGACTTTAATTTCCATATATAACTTTAATTTGGGGATGTGTTTTTGTATGATAAATTTTTCGGTGATAGAAATGATTGAAGCAAAGAATCGTTGGAGAGAATTTTAGATAATGTTGTGAAAGGATTAAATAAGTTCTGAGATTGTTGGACAAACTTCTCCAATAAAAAAATATATGAAGTAATGAAAAGGTGAAGAGATGTGGTTAAAAATATGGAGAGAAGTCGTTTAGATAAAAAAAAATAAACATGACACGAAAAATATATAGAATTAGTTAGCGGATTAGAAAATTAAAAAAAAAATTATTAAAAAATAAAAAAATAATAAGTTAGAAAATGAAAGTGATCCAAATACTAAAAATATATGTCATGTTAATAGGCTTATAAATTTAAGTATTAACCATTAATGTTAGGATACATAATATAAATTTTAGTCGTCTATATATGGAGAGGAAGAAAAATTAATTTTTTGCAAATTCAAATTAGAACCTACATATGTATTTTAAAATTAGATTGAAAAAAAAATGTGTTCTATGTTAAAAGTTAGTTTCTTAAACTCTCAAATTTTGTAATCTTATTAAAGCAAATATATATGTGATTTTTATTTGTAGTTATTAGTTTTATCAATTTTCTAATACTTAGATGGTAATTCTACTTTCTCTTTTCTAATCGAATCCATTGTTTGGGGAATGGTAATCCAATATCTTAAACAAAGGTAGTTTAGTAATGATAAATAAGATGTGAACTAAAGCAAACCATAATCCGACCTTAGCTCAGTTGGTAGAGCGGAGGACTGTAGTCTTTAGCAGATAAATCCTTAGGTCACTGGTTCGAATCCGGTAGGTCGGATTTTCTATTTTTTTTTTTTTCACGTCTTCTTTCTCCATCTCTCTTTTACTATGTGTCCTCTTTCTCCATCTCTCTTAGAAACGTTTCTTTCTCGATGACACAAACCTTACTCTCACCTGAAGCGAAACACTAAACTCTCTCTCTAAACAAAATCTACCTTCTTCTTTGTCATCTTTTGGCAAAAACTCCTCTATTAATTCGATCAAACCAAATGGTATGTATGCATCATTGTATTGTCTAAAAGATTTATCTTCATTGAATTTGGTTTGTCTACGTTTCGTCTTCATTGAATTAGGTTTCAGATTTACGGAAAATGTTTCTTTTGTCCAGGATCCCTTATTTTGATTTGTTCTATCATGATCTAGATTGTTCTGACTATGAGCAAACTAATCTTCCTAACTGGATTTGACATTGTAGGCAAGCACGTTGCGTTTGTATTTGACGTGCATACGAAACACTCTTGAGGCAGCCATGTGTCTACAGGTATACCATTCTCTGCGTTAATAGATTCTTCAAAAATAAAATTGGCAATAAGTTCTTCACTTTTACAACTGGGTTTCCGAAATCAATCTAGATTAGGAAAGAACAGTCACCAATATGCTTAAAACCATGTCATTTAGATCCTTTTGTTCCTTTCTGAGCTCAAGACTTCATAAAAATGAAGATTGGTTATCATGGTAGTCTTATTGTTCTGTGGAGCTCTTTCGTTTTGGGCCTTTCAACCTCCAATTTTTTAGCTCTTGATGTCGAAACTAACAGTTGCAATTTTATCTTCTGTTGTGCGTAGTTTCACTTAGCTGTGGCAAAAGTTTTTCTTGAGGCTAGATACTCTTTGACATCGAAATTTCGTGGTTGCAGAATTTTCCTTGTCAAGAAGTTGAAAGGCATAATAAGCCGGAAGTTGAACTGAAGTATGTATGCTCATTTCAATCTTATATTCTTGTCTAGTTTATTTTACTCTGCTAAGATAGCCCTTCATGTATTATCTCAAACGTTTTGACAAAGTGCAAATGTATGTCCATATCAATCTCAATACCTAGTAGATACAGTAGATTATATTAGAAAATTGGGGAAAACAGATGTCCAGTAGTCGAATTATCGACATCTCCAGCGCAACCCAACTATATGGAGTGAGAACCTTTTATTTTGTTTTTGCCTGTGCATGTATTGTGGACTTTTGATGACAGAGTAATTTGAATTGATGTAGTTTTATCTTTCTTCTTTTCTCTGCATGTACCACAGGACAAGTCCAGAGCTTCTGCTAAATCCTGTATGGAACGTCTTCTCATTCTGTATATGGCATATGATTATAAGATTACCTTTTTTTTCTATTCTCATTAGTGATAGATGTGTAACTCTTATTGGGTGGCATCCCTTATCTCTACGGCTCTCAATACTCGGTTCATGATTGATAAATTACCTAAAGAAAAGAATCTCAAGTCTGTACCTTTTTCAAGCTCGTGTAATCTTATCTGGAAGGCAAGTAGTGGTGCAGTTTTCATTAGCGACCTCTCTTGCCTCCTG
The DNA here is from genome assembly GCA_036936605.1 of Limnanthes douglasii subsp. nivea. Lineage (NCBI taxonomy): Eukaryota > Viridiplantae > Streptophyta > Magnoliopsida > Brassicales > Limnanthaceae > Limnanthes > Limnanthes douglasii. The sequence continues at coordinate 36,308,575 of JAUPFV010000001.1, forward strand.
TATGAACAACCGCTCTTTTTCAATAGAAATAGTTTATAAGTGATCTTCTAATTATGTTTTGTTTGTTTTGCCCTATATGATTGCTGGCAGTTCTTTTTGTTTAGGATAAAAATCATTTGTAAGAAATTAGTTGATTGTTCTATTGTCGTTTTCAAAATGTATAGTGCTCTTTTAAAACATAATTTGCCTACTTTGCATTTCTTGCTTTGTTGGATAGGTAATAAGTATGCTATATGAGTTGCAGTGTGACATGGAACTACTGATGCAGGTCTTAATCTGCCGAAATGAGGCTGAAAAATGCTTGATAGAAACATCTATCAATTCACTGCGCATAAGCCTAAAGGTGAGAGCTCTTATGAACTTTTTAGTCTTCTTTGTGGAGATCAAACAACCAGACAAGGTCCAAGATTCTAAAAACATGTGTCTAGTTACTCTTTTTATCCTTCGAGCAACTGTGTTCCCTATATCTTCTTATTGATATGCAGTGAGTTCTCAAAGGCTATGTTTTCCCTTAACTTCTTTTTCCCACCGTATTTTACAATAAACAAGCATGCAAGCTTTTTGGTCCCTCAGATTTTAGACTTGCGAATAACTTTTACTGAAAAGTCCTGAACTAGACTGTGATCTGTGTAGTTCACACCATGTGGTTAAAGGCTGATCCCTTGTGCTAATTGGTACCGGCAATATTAAAATGCAATTTTATAGGTTTAGCCGCATGTGCCCTTTTATAAAACCCATGGTCACTGATTTTTAAGTAAGTGTATTAGAACAGAATAGAGTCCAATATTATTTCATCCAACTTTGGAAAATTTGCTGCTAGTAATAGAACCAAAATTTAATAAAGAAATTGGTTCCTGTTTTATAGGTAAAGCAAGCAGATGAACTCGAAAATATACTAACTAAAAAATTTCTTAGATTTTTGTCCATGAGGGCAGAAGCTTTTCAAGTTTTAAGAAGAAAACCTGTTCAGGTATGTGTTATTCCCTTTCCATGATCTAGCTTCCTCTCAAACTCTTATTGCCTGTCAACAATATAAACTATTAATCTCTTACATCATCTTTTGATATTCAAGTTTAGAGTATTATTTTTATGGTAATGGTTATATACAGCCTTGATTTTACTAAATACGGCCTTTTGACACCTAATGTTGACAACTTGGTCGACATTAGCTGCTCGCAGAAAACAATGCAGCTAATGTCGACCAATTTCTGTCGACATTCTGGCCGTATTTAGTAAAACCAAGACCGTGTGGCAATTATCTATTTCTATATATGAAGTTGCTTATCTCACAAGACTTCATTGTCGTAAAATTATAATAAAATAAACTATGTCCCTCGTGCATATCATGTCAAGTCATGTTTGCTCCTTCTCTTTGCAATGGAATACTAGGAATCCAATTGTGCATTTTAACTTTTGGTAGCTGTAAACTACATATCAATACTATCGATATTCTAACTACTGTTTTTTCATGGTTCTCTGTTTACAGGGTTATGACATAAGCTTTCTAATCACAAACTATCACTGTGAGGACATGCAGAAACACAAGCTCATAGATTTTATCGTTCAATTTATGGAGGCAAGAGTCTAGTTTCTGTTTTTTACTAGTTCCCTTATTTAAATGCTAGTAAGTTGATGCACCATTTCTGAAGGATACTTGAAACCAAAATATGATTGGTTGCAGGATATTGATAAAGAGATAAGCGAGTTGAAAATGTCGGTTAATACCCGAGGAAGGCTGGTGGCTACAGAGTTTTTGAAGCAATTTATATAGTCACCGTAATCCCATGATTAGATCACCCACCTTGTTTTGATGATGAACCCATCTCGTGTTGCTATCTTTCTCTGTTTGTTATATTACAATCCTGTCAGGTGTTGATGTCTTTGTACAACTCCAAAATGTATTATAACAAGGTTAGAGATAATCTAACTCTTTTCGTGATTTTGATGGCATCTTTTATCTTCCTCAGAGACAGAGAAACACAGTTGGCAACTAGAACAGGAATATAAATTCAAGGTAAAAGTAATTATAGTCTAAATTTTTACTATATACGGTCAAATTGAGCAACTTGTATTCGTTTTTTGTTTTTTAGAATTGATGTTAGATCAACTTGTTACTAATATATATTAGGTGTAGGCTAAAGTAATTCGCTAACGAAGGTATTGTTTGTTTAGATCAGCTTGGTAGTAATATATATGAGGTGAAGGTTAGAAGTAATTCGCTAATAGAGGTATTGCCGAATGATGTTTTTGAAACTCTCTTGTGCTTGAGCCGTGATTTAGTGCCCGATACAAGCTATATAAGATTGTAGACCATTAGGCTGAAGGAAATATGTGTTGAGTCGAAGCCGACTAGCTGAAGCAAACTGATTAGAAGTACTACTTTGATCCAAAGTACTGGACTGTAACATCTAGGACGAAGCGGAATATTCTATTTATTAGGTTCTTTATGTTAATTAGATTTTTTTATATTAATAAAGTATGAGTTATTTTAATCGCTGATTAATGAGCTTTAATCTGAAGCGTCTAATGAGAATTAGAGTTTTCTTAAACCTATAAATAATAAAATATATTGATATGTAATATGTGATATGGTTGTGGAAGTGCAATTACGTGAGAAGATATTTCATAGGAGAATGAAATAGTGGTAGGTCCTTTGAGAGATAAGTGAAGTGGGAGAAACACTAAAGATAGGGTTTTGTGAATCTTGTCATCTTTTGTTATGAAGAGTGATAGAGTCTGTTGTGTTTGAAGTTTTTTTTGTAATCTATATATATATATATATATATATATATATATAAGAGTGGTTGTCGTATGCGGATATAAGATTTCTTCACAATTTAAACCACGTTAAATATCATCATTTTACTTGGTTTTATTATGATTTCTTTTATTTGTTACTCGTTTTGCACAAGATAATTAGACGTTCTTTTGTAGGTTCGTTTGATCGTATATCGGTTCTTGTCACGATCGATTGTTGTATTGATTTAACCTCCAACAAGTGGTGCGGTGAGTGTAGAACATCAGTTGAATAAGTCGATTGATCGCCATCTGTAGGTTAGAGAAATAAATCTCGTCTGGAAAACTGAAAAGCCACGAAAGATAAGTTGTATGAAGCTTAACCTAGAAAAAATTGACAGATCTAATGATTTAAATCTATAGAGAATTAAGGTTAAGGCTTACCTAGTAAAAAAAACAATCGGTGGTTGATATTGACGATAAATCTACATAGATTGTCATGGTACCGTCTAAAGCTCATAGTGCCCTCATAAACCTTAAGAGATAAAGTGCTACGAGAGGTATCTAAATAGCATACGGTGTTTGGGATATGGAATCGTCTAGAGGCGATTTACATTAAGAAGTCTATGGCGAATAGATTGTATCTGAATAAACAACTTTACACGTTAATTATAGTAGAACAGATATCTGAAGGCATCTAGATGATTACAATTGAATCATACGCGACTTAAATGCAGTTGGCGTGAATGTGGAGGAAGATGATTAAGCAATCATCCTCTTGAGTTCTCTGTTGAAGGAGTATGAACACTTCGTAGACACTATTAGTTGTGAGAAAGTCTCATTTACGATGGTTGAAGTCAAGAGTGCTTTGAACTCAAAAGATCTTCAAAACAATAGTGTTCTGAATGGTGACTCGGGAGGGAATGATCAGAGTGTTAGGGGTCGTTCGAGAAATAGAGATTCAAGTAAGCGAAGAGGACTCGGTCGAAATCCAAAGAGGCAGGGACGAGTTCAAATATAATTTGTTGGATATGCAAGAATGACATATCAGTCCGAACTTCGGAGAGAAGGGAAAGGACGACAACTATCAGAAGACTCGGAGATACTGCAATGGTATTTGATGGTTGTGCGTACGCTGATAGGTTAATGAACTCTTATTCTTGCATGTACAATGATAAATGGGTGCTGGAGTCGGGGACGTCATTCTATATGACTTTCAATAGACATTGGTTTGAAGACTTATGAATGCTTGATGGTGGAAAGACCATCATCGGGAATGATGGATCCTACGATGTCAAAGAGATTGGTACGGTACGACTCAAGCTTTCTAACAAGACTTGAGAGAGTAATTAACAATGTAAGGTATGTACCTGAAGTTAAACGTAACCTTCTTTCTGTTGGAATGTTGGATGGAGAAGGGTTTACCTATAAGGACGAAGATAATAAACTAAGAATTTTGCAAGGCTCCAGTGTTGTTATGAGAGCCTATAGGACTAATGGTATGTTAGTTTTTGAGGCTATTGTAGTAGTAGAGGTGTGTCTAGTGCGGTGAAAGATTTCACCAGGTTGTGGCATCATCCACTAAGGCATTTAAGTGAGAATGGACCCAATGAACTAAGTAAATAGGGTTTGGTATCATCCCTTCATTTGCGTCGACTTGAAAAATGGTTGTGTGTTCCATGATGAATATTTGTATCAATGAATCTTTAGAGAGACTAAATTTACTACTTTTTTTTACATGTTATAAACATATTGTAAAATACTAATTAATAAAAGAGTAATGCGTCCAACTAATTTATTAAGTTTTGTTTCGTGATAAAGCTTTACAGAATTCGTCGTTATTCAATGTAAAAAAATATTGTAGAAGCTAATACATTCCCATTGATGAGAGAATAAATGACAAGAAAGGAGGATATTGGATCTTGAACCTGATGTGACTAATATTCCAAATGTAGAGAGAGAAAGTAGAAAGAGAGAATATAAAAAGAATTGTCCACCTACCAAGAATAAATGGGCTCCCTTTTATAGTGGGAAGGTGGGTCCCGTTTATATCCTTAATGGTCTTGTATTATTTTACTATTGGTCCTTTACAAATTACTTTGTCTACAAATAGCTTCCAAATAAATAACAAATACAATAATAGGCATATTTCCCTTCTCCCGTTTACAATTAACTCCTTTTCTAATAATATCGGCGAATTACTCCCTTATCAGTAGCCCCTAGTCTTCAAGAGCGTCGGGAATGAAGAATCGTAAAATGAGTTGGTTCGAAACGCCTCTGTCCTCTATGCCTTGGTACTGAGTTGGTTCGAAACGCCTCTACCCCCTACGCCCCGGTACCGAGTTGGTTCGAAACGCCTCTGTCCCCTACGCCCCGATACCGAACGACCGGGCAGCCTTGGTATCGATTGCCCTGGGGTTCCCCGACTGCCCGCTCTCTCCTGGGATGGCTGCGAATCATCCTGATGCCCAAACCCTTTTCATGGGTCTGCTACCGACCCTGATTGACAGATTCCCCGTGGGCCCAAACGGGTAATCAGACTTTTTAGCAGACAAACCGGGTATATGAAGCCCAAATAGTATATCTAACAGAGCTAGTTGGTGTAGACTTATGATGCTAGCTTGAGCAAAAGCTACACGTGTCATCCGAGTATTCGAAGCGTGCTTGTCTGCACATCTTTCCAAAAGGCTCTTCGACTTCCCGCTGCTTTTCGTCGTTTGGACTCCCCCATGCGTGAAGCGATTAAGTAAGGGTGCCTATAAATACTGCATTCGCAAGAATCACTCTCAGAGGAATTCTAGAGAGAGAAAGTGCTGTCCGAATTATTCTAGAGAGAGAGAGCAAGATTTATGAAAAGTAGGAACCCGAAGCTAAGACAAAAAGCGAAGAAGAAGAAAGAGCCTGCGTTCGGATTTGTCGACTGGGCCAGTATTGGTGATCGTGCTGAAGAGTACCGAGCTGCAGGACTAATTTGGAGTTCTGACACAAAGCCCTTTATGCCTGTGCCGCTTCCCCGCGACCCTGTCCTTCCTAATCCAATACCTGCTGAATCCTTTATTGTACCTGAAATGTCCGACGCTCAAAACCCCGAAGCCATCGTTATTCCTTCTAGCAGTAGCTCTCCACACTCCCCGGTTACTCAGCTCAACCGCCCGATGCCTTCGTCGGTGAATTCTTATACTGTTCTGACCCATTTCCCCCCTCGACGTCAAGGCAAAGCAAGGTTTCTTTCCATGGGAGACTCAAATACTTCGACTTCGCCAGCGGGGGCAATTCTCCCGAAATAATCCAGCTTACACCCAACATACAAGGGTACCGGACCGACGTCAATACCGCGCGTACCCATTTGGGCGTTACCCAACAAGATTTGGACTGTCTAGAACTGGAGAACGAGCGTGCTCGTCAATAGCGAAAAGAATCGCAACTCGCCCGTACCAGAAGTAGCTCTAGTTCTACCGAACCTATTGCTCAACCGTCTGATCCTCCTGCGGCCAACCCCCTAGACCTGATGCAGTCATGGCAGAAAATGTCGAGGAGCCAGAAGCCGACGTTTTGGCTGCTGAGGAAGGTATTGCCGCTGTTGGCAACACTGCTGCTCCTCCCGAAGAGCCTCTTCCCGCGGAGATTGAGGCGGTCATAACTACAACCTACCATCGCTGGTTGCCCCGGGACAACGTCACTTCCCTTTTTGTGGGCAAGTACCTTTACTTCTCTGTCGCGGAGCAGGCAGAGCTTCTGATCCGGTGGGGTATCCCGGAGTGCGTCACTGTCCGATTCCCCGTTCCTGGGGAGACGCCAGTGCATGTTTGATCTCAGGAGATCGTCATCTTCACAGAGCTCTTCAACCGGGGCCTCAGGTTTCCTCTAGATCCTGAGATTGCTCTGTATTTCAAGACCCTTAACATTTACCCCTCACAGCTAACACCCAACGCGTGGTATACGATTATGTCATGCATAATGGCCTCACGCCTATCGGGTCGGGTTATGCCAATGATTGAGTACATAGCCATGTCAGGGCTCTCGAAATCTCCCAAGTCCCCCTTCTTCTATTCTTCCTTGGCCAATACTTGGAAGATTGTAAATGACTTCCTCGAAGGCGATAAAAGTTGGAAGCATCGATTCGTCTTCCTCAGTGGCTGTTGGGAAAATGACCGCCCCTATAGCAAGGAGAACTCGAGGCGATTGCTGCGGACCTGGGTTCCTGATGGTATTTATTTATTTTATTTTTCTATTTTTTTTAACATAATGGACCGATCCTTTGTGCATTTTCGAAGGATTGTATCCAGGAGTTAAAGAAGGATTACTTCAAACCTGGTAAAGTGACCTTCCAAATTATGAAGAACTATGCTAGGAAGCACTGGGGTCGGACGTTCTATCGCGCCTTCAAGAATACGAACCTGATCACGAGTAACCTCTGCGTTGCTCGTCTGAACCGCTCACTATTGAGCAGCTGCGCCAACCACCCAGCTTGGTGGACTTGGTCGCGAAGACGGACGCGCCCGACGCACACTTGTTTCTTCCGAAGCACAACAAGGCTCCCAACAAGCGCCCCAAATCGGATGAAGAGGCCGAGCAGGCAAATGTCGAGGCTGAAGGGGCCGACGCAGAGGAACAAAAAGATGAAGCTGCCGCTGAGGATGGCGAGGCCCATCGGTCCGAGGAGCTGGGCAAGAAGCGGAAGGGGAAAGCTGAAGCAAACGGTGCTCAGGTCAAAAGGTCGAAACGCTCGAAGAATGAGGGAGGATCTGTCGCAGCGTCTGCTTTTGTTGATAACGCAACCGTCCCGGACCTTTTTGAGCAATATGGGGGGTTAAGGGTGTGACTGTAGCCTATCCCGTAGTGGTGGTCCCCGACGATGCTTGTCCCTCAAAGGCCTCAATAAATGTCGTGGCGTCATCGAGCGGTACTAAGCTGCCTGTGCTATCCATGCCTGGGAGTCCGCACACCTTTTCTTTTTGGATAACAGACTGGTTGTCCCTGTCTTTGTATAATATGATCGTGCCCTTAGCGATGAAAGAGCGGCGAGCAGGGGAGCTAAGCCAGAAGCTGACGGAAACGGAGGAGAAAGTTGTCGCGCTTGAAGAGGAAGTGAAGAAAGGAAAGGCGACTCAGAAGTTGGAGACGGTCGAAAAAACCCTGGCGCAAGTCAAAAAAGACTGGGACGACCATGTTGGGCAGTTGGTGCAGGAAATTGCCGACCTGGAGGATACTAATGCCCTTTTTGCTGATAAGTGCCAGAAGTGGATGGAGAAGGAGACGGCCAAGGCTAAGGCCGCTTATGTGCTGTCATTTCATCATCGTTTCCCCGACCTTCCCCTTGGGTCCATGTGGCTAGATGTTCCCGAGGTCGACCGCCCCGCTGGTGTGGTCTGCGAGGACGAAGAGTGGGACGACACCGAAACCGAGTCTGAGGAAGAGGACGCTTGACTTCCTATGTTTATGTATTTAAATTTTGTATCTTTTGGGTCTGTAGAACCCTTTTAAACCGTTTTTGTAACCGATGTTTCTGAAAATCAATATCCACAATCGTGACGTTATTTTCCCTATGATTTTATAAATTCATATCTAGTCAGGAATAAAATGTAGATTGGTTGAATACCAAAAAACCATTTAAGGTTCTGTTGATTAACGGCTAAGTGAAAAATTCCCGTAGGGTCGGAAATAATATGTAGATCGGTTAAACACCGAAAAACCCATTCAAGGTTTTGTGGATCAATGTCTAATTGAAAATTTTCCCATGGGGTCGGGAAGGATGTGGATCAGTTTAAACACTGAAAACCCTATTAAGGTTCTGTTGATCAATGTAAAATTGAAAATCTTCCCATAGGGTCGGGAATAAAAATGTAGATCAGTTTAAACACTGAAACCCCTATTAAGGTTTTGTTGATCAATGTAAAATTGAAAATCTTCCCATAAGGTCGGGAACAAAAATGTAGATCAGTTTAAATACTGAAAACCTATGAAGGTTCTGTTGATCAATTAAGATCGCCAAAGGTTGTCCACCAGCTCGTCAGCTAATGGACTCCTGTTTAATACTTCTGAGATTGAAGGGCAAAATTTTGGATTAAAAAAGGTCGGTTGCTATGGATGCCTCATTAAAACCTTCTCGCGCCACCGAGGTAGGAAAGAGTGCATCCCCGACCAAAGGTTCTTACACAAACAATGATTACAAAGTTACAAAAATCAACAAAATTACTCCAGATATAGCTTCAAATGTTCGATGTTCCACGGGAGCCTTAACAAACGCATGTGCTTGTCCTGCAACCGATATGTCCCACTCTTAATTCTTTCCACTACTTTGTACGTTCCTTCCCAGTTCGGGGCGAGTTTACCGAGGATTTTGTTTTTGGTATGCAGGAAAAACTCTTCTCAAAACCCTATATCCGACTTTGAACTCTCGCTGACGTACTTTTGACGCATACTGACTCCTCATTAGGGTCTGATAATGTAAGGAATTTAGTTGAGCTCGATACCTTTTTTCTTCTATCAGGTCTAGAGCTAGTCGTCTGTCACCCTCGTTTTTATTTTCATCATAGTTACCGACCCTAAAAGATGGGAAGATCGACTCTGCTGGGGTGACCGCATCCATTCCATATACTAAGGCACAAGGCGATTCTTTAGTCGGCGTTTCAGGTGTAGTTTGGTAAGCCCACAACACTTCATGCAAGTAATCCGGCCATTTGCCAGTTTTTCCTTGTAGGTTCTTTTTAAGTCCGTCCAAGATGGTTCGGTTCGTAACTTCAACTTGCTCGTTCGCTTATGGATGGAAAGGGGCAGAAAAGCATTGCTTAATCCTATGGGTCGTACAAAAGGATTTCATCTCGTTGCTGTCAAATTGAGGTCCGTTATCCATGGTGAGCTTCTGAGGTACCCCGAATCTACAGCAAATATTCGACCAAATAAATTTGATGACATCCTTAGTTCTCGTTCCCGACAACGGCTCGGCTTCTACCCATTTGGAAAAGTAATCCACCGCCACCACAATCGTTTGTCTTCCACCGGATGCCATCAGTAACGGCCCTACGAGATCGATTCCCCATCGGTCAAAAGGTAGGCCTTCATATATTGATTCTAAAGGGGCCGCGGGCATATTTATCGCATTCGCGAATCTTTGACAGGTGTCGCGGGTTTTTACTATCTGCTGAGCATCAGCCGTTACCGTTGGTCAATAAAAAAACCGGCGAGAAAAATTCTTATTATCAGTGCTTTGTAACCGCAATTAGTTGCGCCCTCTCCGTCATGCAACTCGGATACGATTATTTGTGACTCATTTACCCACAAGCATCTCAGTAAAAGCCTGTTAAACGACTTTTTGTATAGTATGTCTCCCAATAGAACATAGCCCCGGGCTTTATTTCGTATCTTTCGAGCCGAGATATTATCGTCTGGAAGTAATCCTTCGGCCAGGAAAGCTATAATATCCCGTTTCCAGTCTGAAATAGTTACCAAAGATACCTGGCAAGAAATTTCTAGTCGATTATCCAGCTCTGTCCTCTTTATAATCGACGGGTTTTCTTGTTCGGTTATTCAAGGGTAATTGCTTGAGCAAGAGGTCGATGTTAGGGAGTCGGAGATTACATTTTCGGTTCTAGGGACATGCTCATATATTAATTTGGAAAATGACGCGACTAACACTCGCAATGCTGCTAAGTACTGAACCAGGTGCTCTTTCCTAGCTTCCGACGCTCCTGAAGCTTGATTAATCAACAGTTGAGAATCACTAACAAGACGTACGTGCGTAGCCCCGCACACCTGTGCTAGTCTCAAACCGTCCAGGGCAGCTTCATATTCAGCTTCGTTGTTAGAAGTAAGAAAACCAAATCGGATTGCTTGATGCATACTTACGCCCGTAGGGGTGACTATCTGTACGCCTGCCCCGCATCAATTGACGTTCGACCCACCATCGGTTCGGATAACCCACTCAACTAGCTTGTCTTCTTCGGGCGGTGCTTCTTGGTCGGGTCGATCAGAATGGAATTCAACTATAAAATCAGCCAGGGCCTGTCCTTTGATAGCTGTTCTTTGCTCAAAGTTGATGTCCAAAATCGCCTAACTCAACCGTCCATTTAGACATTCTCCCTGACATCTCTGGTCGCTGAAGTATATACTTGAGTGGAAACGAGGTTCGGACGATAATGGGGTGGGCCTGAAAATATGGTCGCATTTTTCGTGTCGCGGTCACCAAAGCAAGGCCATTTTTTCCAACTTCAAATACCGTGTCTCCGCATCCAATAGGCTTTTGCTCACGAAGTATACCACTTTTGGGAACCGTTCCCCACTCGCTGATCAGAGCCGCACTTACTGCAAAATCTGAAACCGCTATGTAAAGAAAAAGAGTCTCCCCGGTCAGGGGTTTTGTTAGAAGGTTCAGGGATGATAAATAAGTTTTGATCCCCAAAAAGGCCGTGTTGCAAGTCAGTGCCCAAACAAAATTCTTAGCGTTTCTCAAGACCTAAAAAAATGGAGCGCACTTGTCAGATGAACGAGAAATAAATCGATTCAAGGCCGTCAGGAGCCCGGTTAATATCTGGACCTCCTTAATATTCTTAGGTGGTGTCATGTCGGTAAGATCTTGTAATTAGATCGGGTCTGCCTCAATTCCTTTTTCGCTAACAAAGAATCCCAGGAACTTGCCCGACCTTACCCCAAAGGAGCATTTCTCCGGGTTTAATTTAAGATTTATAATCCTTAGATTGTCAAAGGTTTCCCTCAAATCAGCGAGATGGTCCTCGTCTGTGTCGCTCTTCACTAGCATGTCATTGATGTAAACTTCCATATTCCTTCCTATCTGGCAGTCAAAGGTCTTGTTAACCAATATTTGGTAGGTCGCACCTGCGTTTTTCAACCTGAACGGCATAACCTTATAACAATATAATCCTCGGCCCGTGACAAATGTTGTGCTCTCCTGGTCCGTTGGGTGCAACTTGATTTGATTGTAGCCTGCATATGCATCCATAAAAGAGAGTAATCTATTTCCCGACGTGGAATCCACCAACTGGTCAATTCTCGGCATCGGGGAGGGATCCTTTGGGCATGCTCGATTAAGGTCGGTAAAGTCCACACACATCCTCCACTTTCCGTTCTTCTTTTTTACCAGGACAGGATTGGACGTCCAGAGAGGGTAACTTGATTCTTTGATGTGCCTGATGCTGAGCATTCTTTCAACCTCTCTCAGAATGATTTCTGTCTTTTCTGGGGAAAAGGCCCGACGCTTTTGGGAGACGGGCCTGACATTCTTATTGATAGTTAGCTTGTGAATTACGTGGTTCTCCGGGATTCCGGTCACGTCTTTCGAGCACCACGCAAACAAATTCAAATTTTCCTGTAGCAACAATACCAATTGTTCCTTGAAGCCCGGTGATAATTTGATTCTTATCTGTAAAATTCTATCTTCTGTAAATTGATGTTTTTCACATTCTTCGTCGGTGGTTAAAAAAACTGGGAGCTTCCCTGGGATCGTCGACGGGTAGCGACCCCAAGGGAAGTCCCACTAATTACTAGTCTCGCGCTTGCTTCATCTCTTTATCCATTTTGGGTGCTAAAGCCGCTCGGTAGCATTCTCTTGCCCCTTTCTGGCTGCTGCGCACTACCCCTACATTGTTCTCGACCATGTATTTCAAGCATTTGATGAACAATGGACGTTACCGCGTGCATTCATGACAACCACGACCTGCCAAAGATCGCATTATGAGAGGCTGGTGCGTCTACCACGACGAATAAAACGGCGACCTCCTTCTTGAATGGCCCCCGGCCTAGCTGAACGATGCCTTCAAATTCTCCATCCACGTCCGCTGCTGAACCTGTGAAACCCACAATAGTTCGGTCTGAACGTGTAATTATCGGGAGTGCCCTGAACTTAGTGAACATCGATGCAAAGATAATGTTGGCTGAGTTTCCGGTGTCTACGAGGATGCCTCGAACCTTTTCCCCCGCAATGGCTTCCAATAACGACGACATCTTCATGAGGACCGGCTACGTCTCGCATGTCGCCGTCGTCGAAATACAAAATCGGAGAAGGGATGTCTTTCGAATGGGGATAGGGCTGAGCTTCTAACTGAGTAGCCAAGTTCACAATATGTCGCTTTCGGGAGGAGTGTGTGATCCCTGCCATAGAATCTCCCCCAAAAATAGTTAATGATTCGAAAAATTCACAAAGGTTTCTTATGTTACCGTTACTTTCCGCATCTTCTTCTTCGATGACCCCGATGAGGTTACGATTCACATCGGGATCGAGATATTCAATGGAGACATCAAAAGGGTAGGTCACTTCGGAAATCGCCATGGTCGTCTCGGGCTTCTGTATCGCCACGATTTCTTTCGAAGCTGCGCCCTACTGTGCTTTCTTTTTCACATACTCGAGTAGGTTTCTGTGCTCTATCAACATCTGTATCTCCTTTTTGAGAGCGATACAATCCTTAGTGTCGTGTTCCACGTCTTCATGATATCGACAGTATCGGTTGTTCCTGTGCTCCCGAGGTGTTGGTATGGGGAAAGACCTCCGATACATCCCGTTCTTCTTAGTCTTTTCATAGATTGAGGATACACATTATATCAAATCAGTGAAGTAAGCAGGTCGGATCCACTTGTTAGACATGGGTCGCGAAACCACTTGGTTCGTCTGCTTGACTCTTTGGCCCTGGGAGGCGAGAGGCTTGATTGGTAAGGACTGGGTCGGTGGTATTGTGTTGACTGGCTGGACTTGCTGAGCGTAGCTAGATTGAGCACCCTATTTTATAACGACCGACGCTTGGGCGCTCTGCTGAATTTACATAGCCAATTCAGAGGCCTCGGTTTCTTCTATCAATATCTGCTTTTCCACCTGAGCTAAAAGGGCGGAAAAAGTGAAAGCTTGCTTTTTAGTGACCGCTTGTTTCATCGGTCCTGGAAGCAACCCTAAGCGATATATTGTTAGAGACACGTTTTCTTCGCAATGATCCAGGTCGGTCTTAGCGTCGATAAAACGCCTGGTGTAATCCTGGAGGCTTTCTCCCAGTCTTTGTTTACAGTTGACGATCGTATCACCGTTGGCTCGGAAACTTTTGCTCCCACAAAGTGTTGACGGAATATCATCCAGAACATCCCGAAGTTTTTTATACAACCTTGCGGTAGTCGGTTATACCACTTAGACGCCCGATCCTTGAATGTCATCGAGAACACCCGACATAATAATTTATCGTCATTATCAAAACTCAACATAAAGTTCTTGAAGGCTTCCAAATGGTTATCCAGATCCCTCTTACCATCATACTTCTCTCATTTAGAAATGTCAAACCTCTTCGAGAGATGTCGCGACAATATTTCGTCGGACAATGGTGAAGCTCTCCAATTCATTCTGAATTCGAACGATCCACCTCCAAGCCCCTCAGTTTGAATCCCATAAAAACCTCCATCTCTTGGGTTGATGAACTGGCTACTGACTCGGTACCCCTGGGTCTGGCTATTTGATGGTTGCCACTGGACCTGGGGTAGTACTACCCTCTCCTCTATGCTGTCTGTCAGCATCTCTTCTTTCTCGAATGACACCGGCGTTCTCTTCTCAGTGCTATCCTTCTTGAACTTAGGAGAGTCAGAACGGGGCGCCCTATTCCGCCGGGAATTGTTCTTCTGCGCGCGTTTGTTTAGTTTTTCCTTACGTCGGTACTCTCTTACCGACGAGCCATCCGAAGTATAATCAGCAGAGATTCCCCGGTTATCCTTTTGGTATTGCTCTGATCTTCCCTCATGTCTGTCTTCTGGTTGAAACTCCCAATAATATCGAACAGGTCGGGCATCGATGCGATGGTCGATAGTCGGATAGCCTTCTCCGCGGTTGTCTACGACCGGTTATTTTCCTTTGCCTTCCCGAACTCTTTTATCATCTAGTGCCCGCTCTTTTTCAGCGTTTAGCTTCGCGATGTCTTCCAGCAGCTGTCTCCTGGTCATGATAATAGTCGATCGCTTATCCCGACCCTGCGCGTAATATTCCCGACCCGGAGCTTCCTCGCCCTCAGACAGCGAAACGGCTTGGGCCACTTCCAGCGAAACGTATGTTCCCACATACGGCGTCAATGATGAGAGAATAAATGACAAGAAAGGAGAATATTGGATCTTGAACCTGATGTGACTAATATTCCAAATGTAGAGAGAGAAAGTAGAAAGAGAGAATATAAAAAGAATTGTCCACCTACCAAGAATAAATGGGCTCCCTTTTATAGTGGAGAAGGTGGGTCCCGTTTATATCCTTAGTGGTCTTGTATTATTTCACTATTGGTCTTTTACAAATTATTTTGTCTACAAATAGCTTCCTAATAAATAATAAATACAATAATAGGCATATTTCCCTTCTCCCGTTACAATTAACTCCTTTTCTAATAAGATCGGCGAATTACTCCCTTATCACCTATATGTAAAGAAGAACAATGTAGAGCAGGCTAACATGATGAACAGTATGACAATATTTTTGCTAATCGATCTTCTGGTGTTTTAACTATTTTACTTATTGTTTTCTATAAACATATAAAACCTTATTTAATATAAGTACATGATAGATGTGAGGCTTTGCATATAGCCATATGGGTGATATGCGAGACAAAGGTAAGAGATTTTATGTGAGACTAGGGTAAGAAATTTTATGTGAGACCATGTGTAACCAGTTTTTATTTGTAACTCTTATTGATCGGGTTTTTTTTAACTTTTCTTTTCGTATCATCAAAAAAAGTAAGTTTCCACTATCTTTTACTTTTGTTATTCTTATTCAGACTATATACTCAAAAAAAATTGTTGTTTAATGGCATGCTTTCTTCTATATGCATCAAACAAAAACTAGTCTTTACATCTTTGGTTGTAAGTGGTTTCAATTTTGAACCCAGTTTGAAGGATTCTTCTTCAGCGTCATATGTTTTGATTATTTCAATGATAAACTCCCAATTTTTTTCTAGGTGTTTTTCATTCTTCATATCACATTTGGTTTTAATGAGGGTATAAAAGGGTGTTTCTTAGATTATGCGGTATGATTTCTTAGTGTATTTATGATTCTCAGTAGTAAATGCGAATAAAAAAATTAAAAAATGTCTACTATTTCACAGTTTCAAACTCTAGTTCTATAAAAAATTAAAAATCAAACTTGAAATGGACTTGATTTTTTACTAGTTTTAAATATTGAATATGATGAGAATTTGATTTTGTGAGTTTTACTTTGTACGGAACTTGATTTGTTATTGTTTTCCAATCACGAAATGGCTCTGAAATCACAAAATCGTTCTAAAATCATTTGATTTTTTAGGAGAGAAAGTAAGTGAGAAAAAAATAAATAAATTCAGGTTTAAAAATAGAAATCAAATAGATAAATTATTCAGTTATTATTTTAAAACGTTAGTCATTTTGTTACTCTTTAAAAATAAAAATATATGCTCATGTTCATGGTATTACCTACCTGAGCATGAGCATGGGATGAGCATGAGCATATTACGAATAACGTTTTAAAGTAAAAACACATATGGGTATTATCTACTTGAGCATGGCTCAGAAATGTCATTCATGGATTTCGTTTTGTTAGTCTTTAAAAATAAAAATATATGTGTTTTGGGGGGAAATTGAGTTATGGTTTGAAAGACATTGAGTTTTGAAGGCTAAAAGTAATTATTATTAAAAAATTATATTTGTTTAGTCATTTTTTAGAGATATTGTTGGAAACATTTATATTTGGGGTGGTGTTTTAAACTTCAAAACATCAAATAATTATTGGTTATTTAAAAAAAATCAAATAGTTATCAGTAATTTATCGTAATAATAATAATAATATTCAAAAATCATATTTTGATATATATCTCTCACCGTACCCCCTCTCCTTTTTTTTGAAACTCAAACTTGAATTTCTCAAACTGTCCTTCTCACTCCCACTAAATACAAGCCTGCCGTTACCCTCAAAAATTACATAGAATCTGAAAAACTTGCCAAAATTACCCTAAACCATAACAATTTACTACCATAACACTAACATTTACTATCCTAACACCCCAAATCCCCAAAATCTACCAAAAAGAACCAAACAACGGAGTATCCATGAAAGATGATGAAATGGGTGTCTCTTTGGATGACTTGGTGGACGATGAGCACCCATACCGAATGGAGGTAACGATCTTAACTCAACTTTCTGTTTTTAATTTGGTCGTATGCAGATTCACGATGAACAGCATCGTGGTCGCACGAATCGTGCGATGAGATACACTTCATGGTCGCAGACCTTTATGCGACAAGATCCATAGATGCATCGCAATCTTTCATGTGATCCCGCATTTTTCTTGTTGCAAAAAGCATGCGACCAGTTTAATATTATTCGCTCATGGTATGCGATTGGTTATATATTAAGTTAATTTTTTTTCGTTGTAAGAGGAACCTGGCCAACCACCGTATATGGATGTTGATTACACAAAAATCTTCACAACGAATAGGTTATTTATGAAAGATGAGTTGGATGCTTTCGTGTACGCAGAATCAGAGAAGATTAAGTTCGTCACGGTTATAAAGCTTTGTGATAGCGGGAAATGGGGAAGAACTCCTATATTAGATTAAGTTTGCGAGAGGTACTTTATTTTCAAATCAATAGCGAAGGCAGAAACTTTAAGAAAGTAGAAGACCATGACGACAAAATGTAACTGTATGTTTGCGTTAAAAGGCCATGTGATTGACGTACTAGCCATGCAATGGCGATTGGAAGTGATAAAAGATAAACACAATCACGATCCTTACGTTTTCATGGACGACCATTCTCGCGTTCGTAGGCTAAAACGGGATGAACAAGAACTAGTACATAGTTTGTCTCATCTTGGTTCGCGTCCTAAAGAGATATATAGTGGTTTGAAGAATAAATATACGAATAATATTTCAAACGTTCGTGCAATCTACAATTGCCGCAAAAAACATCGGGATGTTGAACACGGGGGACAAACCTAAATGAAATATTTATTGACGAAATTGAAAGAGCATGGATATTCAGCGTGGGAGTGGTTGAAAGACGATTTAAAGGTGATCACTGTTTTTTCTTTTGTATATCCTACGAGCATAAACTTATTGCGTACATTACCTTATTGTGTTATTCATAGATTTTACCTATAAGACGACTAGATATAAGATATTGTTA
This sequence comes from Limnanthes douglasii subsp. nivea, assembly GCA_036936605.1. Classification (NCBI taxonomy): domain Eukaryota; kingdom Viridiplantae; phylum Streptophyta; class Magnoliopsida; order Brassicales; family Limnanthaceae; genus Limnanthes; species Limnanthes douglasii. The sequence goes on from JAUPFV010000001.1 coordinate 36,326,429, forward strand.
TTAAATATTGTTGGAGTAATGTCTACTTCCATTACATTTACGGTTTCATACGTGTTTATGAGCGGGGAGAATATACCGAATTATACATGGGCTTTGGGTACTCTTCGTGGTTTGATGATGGATAGTGTGTGCGCATTTCCGAGCGTTATTATTACCGATCGAGAGTTAGCTCTCATGCGATCTATCGAACAAATATTTCCGGGCACATCTCAGCTGCAGCCTATAACAACTCGTCGTACGACAACATGAGTAGTCGTGGTATAAAATCTCCTATCCAATTGTATCCCTCAGGATCAACACCATCCTAACGGTGCACCTAAGGCCCTCTATCATGAACCGAAGCAAGGTTAGTTACTATATACCACAGATTCTTCTTTACCCAAACAAGGTACATCGCGTGAGTACTGTCCTCCCCGCCAGTATGTGCCACACCTACAGTGGTAAAAAGATGATACTACCAATTTTACCATTACAAAACATCCCAAACATACCTTTGTACGATATTCTTGTCTATTTTTCTGGTAGTAAGAGGATGTATCTTGAATGACATGAGCTAAATGTGGCTCATCTGACGAGTGACGCGATCTAGTTAATATGGAACAACAACATCAAATGTAATTAGTGTAAGCTCAGCCCAAGTGACGCTATGGAACGGACACTCAACCTGTAGATACACAAACGGAAGGATAATGACCTGAAATTAAAAAGTTAACAAACGTGAAAATTCTAATAGTAAGAAACATAACGTTTTAATTCTAAAAATACTACTTACATCTTCTTCGGTGCACATCGAGAGTGTGTGCCTCAACTCCTTGCGTACAACCTGCAAAATACCAATCTTTTTTTACGCGTACCGGCAGATATGCGGTAACGATATATTATAATCACTAAACAATGGAGCACGAAACTTCCTAAAGTGATCAAAGATCGACGCCTCTAATAACCATGTAAACCTAAAAATACCGTTCGTACCATGCAAAGAACCCTGGCTAAGGGAGTTATATAACTGCGCCAATAAAACTGACCCCAGTTGTATCGGTTCGTAATCTGATACTGGTTAACAAATTGTAGGTAATACAAGGAAATACTATTACCGGTTTTGTTTGTGCAAATAGTGGTACATAACAAAAATAGTATATACGCACGAGTGGCGTGATCAACCATAGCATCTATAGCCCTAATATCACTGTATCTATCACCCATAAAAGTAGTACGCAACCAGCTCAATGCCACACTACTAGCATTCCTAAGAATTCTAACCAACTCGGATGGTCGTACACCAAGCATAGTAGCATAAGTGAGGCTCATCTATGTCTCATCATCAAAAGATAAAACGTCGAAAACTATACCTGTAACCTATAATTCGGTGATGACGTGGACGTCGTCTAAAGTCACGGTCATCTCATCGAATGAGAAATGAAACGAGGACGTATCATCATCCTATCGTTCTAAGAATTCCTCTATCAAGTGCAGGTTGGTATGCCAACGATAGAGTGCGTCGACAAGAGGTCCGAATATAGTCTTCATGACCTTCGCCCATACTCGAGTCTGGTTCTTGAAGTCCTATTTGCGGATATTTTTCTACATAGCGAAGCATCATAAACTAACTCTCTCATGTAATATGTGTGAAACACACTAATACATAAATGAGTAATTTGTGTAACAAAATTAAGAACGAATTATATAATATAAAGTTATTGAGTAGAAAAACTTACTTCTCCATGATATACACTAAACGCCTCATGTAGGGCGTAATCATGATAGAGACTCGGAACGCTGAGATGAACTCTGTATCGTCCTCGGGTGCGTCATGCGAAAACGAACCTGCACCACTGTTTCCCACAGCAGCCCAACCAGCGTGATGGTCGGTGTCGTCATCTGGACTACCACGACGCATGCATCGTTTAACACGGCTACTTAAGGCTTCTTCCTCGATAAGGGCAAGCTCTGTAGGCAACGATTTATCATGACCTGTCTCGCGGCGATGGGGATTCTTTACAGCCATTTTTTTGTACGACTCATCTTGAAAACATAAACAAATATTAACAATGTCCTTTAAAATTTAGTCGCATGCAACAGATAAGTATGTTTGTCGCATGCGCCTAACATTGCGTATGCGTCGTATGTGTCCCATACCCATCCTGATCGTATGCGATGAACACCAAACTTGCGCATACGACGTGCAATGAACACTTGTGAAGCAATGTAACCCTAGATCTATCCATGCATGACCATTTTCAACAAAATCAAAGTCAAATAGACAGATATGTATATAACCAATAACTCTACAACACTAATCTAGCAAACCAACGACTTAAATCATGCTAAAATCAATTTTTTAACAAACAAAGACTTATAGCCATCTTTCGACACCTAATACACAACGAAATTATGAATAAAATAGAGTGGGATGCTTGTAGTGCTTACCTTAATCTTGTTGGGGGTTCAGATTCTTCAAAAATGACTTTTGGTTTTTGGTGAAAAGTTGGTGTCTCAGAGGTTTGGTGATGGATAGAGAGGAAAAGAGGGGAAAAATGGTAAGAGGTCTATAAATTCCTTTTATACCTTATTTTTTAGCATGAGAAAATTTGTCCAAATTCTAATGAGAAATATATCAATTGCGTGTAAGATCCAATTGTGTAAGATCTATCAATATATAGATTTTTTTTAATTGACCTTATAATAATTTGATGTGTACATATTTTAATTTTTAAATTGTTTAGCTATAACGATTTCAAACCTATTATCCAAAAATCTTGTATACAAATAATAATAATTATTTAATAAGTAAAAAAAATCTTTTCAAAAAAAAAATATTATACATGTAACTATAAGTTTTAACTTATTTTATATATATATATATAAAATATTAAAAAAACAACATAACAACCTCTTTACAATTGTAGTCTCTAATGCAAACACTCACTTACAACATCACGCAAGAGTTTCGATTCAAACTACGATTTTTCTTCGACTTTTTTACTTCTAATCTAAACATTCACTTAGAACAGCTAGATGCGGTCGCAAGAGTTTCGATTCAAGCAACGATTTTTCTTAGACTCTTTTACTCGGCCAAAGCTACTAACACCCGCAAAACTTTATTATGTTTTTAAATCTTTGGAGAAATCGATTCACATCTCGTTTTTTTTGGTTTCGTCGAAATCGAATTCGAACAACTCTCTCTATTAGGTAAGTTACTTTTATTTCTTCTTTCAATTTATAACATTATTCTACTACCTTATTTAGGATTTGGTTAGTTTACCGAAATTTGTAGTGTTAATTGTGCTTAAATTATCTCAATTTGTTTATTACTTAGAATTTGGTTTACCTTTGGTTTATTTGTTCGGATGATATGGGTCTAAAGATTGGCGTTAGGTTTCTAGAAGTGATTGTGTGTCATTTTAAAACTACAATTTGCTTAGAATTTTTTCACATTCGAGCTTATGTTTAGTGACTAGTATAGCTATATGTTTTTATTCATGTTTGTGTTACCTCCTCAAATCTTTTGATGATCTCTTACTGGTGAGAAACGACTCACTCAGTAATAGACTCTTATACTTGTATCTCCATTATAGAAATCAGAAATTGATTCATGAGTCAGTCATTTATAATCTCTTATCGTTCTAAATTTATTATAAAAATCGACGATTGATTCACGTAAGTGAATTATATGCCCTTATAATTGTATGTATATTTTAGAAAACAACAATTGATTCACGAGTAAGTGAGTAATATGCTCTTATGTTTGTATAATTGTATCTATACTTTCTACAACAATTGATTCACGAGTAAAACAGACAATCCAATTGCATATACATTTACAAAATATTTATTTATGTTCTATAGTTATAGTTACAAGACATGTGGTAAAAGAATTACTGATGTTTGTATTGTACTAAAATTTTGTTTATTACTTATTTTGGCTAGTAGCTTTGAATTGAAATGTGAAGTTTTAAATGTGAAGTAATCATGTTTGCATTTTGATGGATCTTAGAGTTTAATTTTTTTTGTTTTCATTATATTACTTTCTCAAACTTGTGATTTATCACATAATTTGGACAAGCACCACCATAGTCTTTTACGCCATTACATTTCAACACTAACCAAACAATATCCGACAATTTTAAGCACTCATAATTTAAATTGAGAGATATCAAGAAAGCCTATGATAAAAAATTTGTGAAGTAGTCATGGTTATGATGCACGAGCACCCTTTTTCTAAAATGGATCATTCATAATTTAAAATATAAATCTTCACATGTCTAACCATTATTTAAATTTTTATCAAAAACCACAATAAAGAGTGACATATATAAAATATATGTTATTGAGAGCAAAAACCAATAAAACATAAATTTAAAATATACTTCTACCACATATTTTACTATCCATCTCCTTCGTTTTTGCGTTTTAGCTTCTCAAAAACGTACAACTCTGATATGATATATCACTCTTTATCGTAATTTTTTATATCATTACAAACAATAATTGGACATATGGGACAAGTATCATAAATTCAAAAAGATTTATCATGTTATATCTCTTCTGATCTTTAAGTGGCTAATATTTTCACCAAAGCTATGACTTGTCAGCTGCATCAATTTCTTATTGACAAATTGTTACTGGTTGACTTACCATCATCAATTTGAAGGAGGTACGAGTATTAAACTGTTTTAGGTACTCATAGCTTTGATTAAGATTTATTGAGAAAAGTGGTTTGGTTATTCAACGAAGCCACACTTCTAACTGAAAGTGTTGGGTTTGGTTATTTAACAAAGCCATTTTACGCTTATAACTAAGATCGTAGGGAAATTGTGTCTGTTTTGTCTCATCTGGTTTTGTCCGGTATGAACTTACAACTTACAATAGTTGTGGTACTGTTTTAGGTACTTATAGCTTTAATCAAAATTTATTGAGAAAGCATTTTGTAAAGATATTTGTGAGGTATTCAATTTCGTAGTACTATTGGATTTTGGTTTGGAATTTGATTTATTTGGAAATCTTGGATCTGTTCGACAATTTTTAGATTATGTATTGGTCTTGATCTTGACAGAGCATGTTAAAATCCGAGAGAGAGTTATATTATTGTTGGACTCTGATATAGTTTTGGATCTGCTTTTGTGTGATATTTTTATCTTGTTTTTCGTTTGGATTTGTGTTGAAATTTTGATCGATTTTTCGTCAGAATATATATAGTTTATTGGTTTTCGGATCTGCTGCATGCAGCTCCAATATTATGGTCTGATCGAAAGGCAAACAATGTCCGTTTTTACTGAATTTTGGAGAGCATGTTCGAGACATCCAACCCTTCGATATGACCGGTCGGATTATGATTTTGGTTTGGAATATGATTAGTACAGCAGAGTTGGTAAAACCGTTAATTCAAATTGATTTTGATTTAGATTTTGAAAATTTAAAATTTAGAACAGTGCACCAGAGTTGCTAAACCGTGAATTCAAATTGATTTAGCTTGGTTTTTGGATATTAGAATGGTATTTGGATTTGGTTTTCATTTTGCTGGACCACTAAGATTTTGTTGGTGTTTAAATTTTGTTTGACGTTTTGACTTGTCTGTCGTTTGCTTGACCGATGTTTGTCGTTTTGGTGTTTAGATTTCTTATATCGTTTAGATTTAGATTTGGTAGAGATTTTGTTTGGTTTTGTTTAAATTAGTTTGCCTTCGTTTGGGATCGTTTGACTTCGTTTGGATTAGCTTGGAGCCAAACAAAGCCAAAACAAAACCAAACAAAGTCAAAGAAGTTAAACTAATCCAAACAAAACCAAACGAATTCAAACAAGTCCAACCAAGTCCAACTAAATCTAAGGAAACGTCAAACAAAATCCAAATGTCAAACAAAATCTAAACATCAAACAAAATCCAAATACCAATTTCAAATACTAAATCCAAATAAAATCAAACCCAAAATCCAAAATCAAACCAGGTCAAAATTCTAGATCTCAATGGTCCAACAAAATCAGATCTAACTCCAAATACCAAAACTAATATCCAAAAACCAAAATAAATTCTATTTCCAATTTCTCATTGCCGATTTTAAATTTTCAAAATCAAAATCAAAATCAATTTGAATTCACGGTTTTACCAGCTCTGCTGCACTGTTCCAATCGCGATTTCTCCTAAACTGTAGCACTGAATCATAATCCAACCGGTCATATCAAAGGGTTGAGTGTCCCGAACATGCTCTCCAAAATTCTGGTGAAAACAATATTAAACAGCACTCAGCAAATTCGAAAACCGAAAAACTATTTCGAAGAACATATCAAAATTTCCAACATAAATCCAAACGAAAAACAAGGTTAAAAAATCACACAAAAGCAATTCCAAAACAATATCAGAATCTAACAATAAATCGTATTGCGAAATTGAATATCTGGTAGATTTACAAAACAAGGGGATCACGACAATTCCCCTATCAGATCAACCAAGCTCTGATACCATATTGATCACAAATATCTTAACGAAATGATTTCTCAATAAATCTTGACCAAAACTACAAGTACATAAAATAGTTAAGTACACATACCACAACTATTGTAAGTTGTCTGTTCATACCGAGCAAAACCAAACAAAACAGACACAATTTCCATACGATCTTAGTTATAAGCATAAAATGACTTTGTTAAATACATATAGCCAAACACTTTCAGTTAGAAGTGTAGCTTCGTTGAATAACCAAACCACTTTTCTCAATAAATCTTAATCAAAGCTATGAGTACCTAAAACAGTTAAATATTCTTACCACACCTATTATGGCTTCATACCGGACCAAACCAGATCAGACAAACAGAGACAATTTCCCTACGATCTTAATTATAAGTGTAAAATGGCTGTTAAATAACCAAACCAACACTTTCAGATAGAAGTGTCAAGTGGCTTCGTTGAAGAACCAAGCCACAAACCACAATAAAACCCCACCTTTTTTAATCAGTTAAAGTCGTATACTAAGAAACAGCAATTACAGCAATGACCCTCTGTCGCTAGGAAGTTCTTAATCACATTACAAACAATTATTACAGCATAAGTTCTTAACCACATTACTAATAATTATTACAGCATAAGTTCTTAATCACATTACAAATAATTATTACAGCATATAAGTGTATACGCAGCCTCATTTCACTTGAGGAGACTTGCACCATTTGCATGAAGAAAAAAAAGCAAGGACAAGCAAAACAAGAGCATGATTTATAGGAAACAGTTGTGACACAATCCAGAAAAGTTTTAAATAGTAAAGTAGGCAATATATATACCAATAAAGACAAGAGTATGATCTATAAACTACAATCAGACTCAGTCAGACTATTGGCAAAATTTTATTAGTATAGCTGGTCTCAGGAAGCATTCAATCACATAACATAAACACTAATCCTAAGGAGAAATGTTTAGGCATCAAGAAACCGCTTAACCAGCAAGAGAATTGACTACACAAATCACAACAGTACAATGCGATGTTCAGAAATTGAAGCTCAGCACTTTATGACAAAACTAATTACTGACTGGGATAACTAGGTAAAGGTATATATATACCAATCAAGACAAGAGTAGGATTTATGGACTACAATCAGACTCAGTCAGAAGATTGGCAAACATTTATCAATGTTGCTGGTCTCAGGAAGCATTCAATCACAGAGCATAAACACTCCTAAGGAGAAATGTTTAGGCTATCAGGACACCGCTTTACCAGCAAAAAAAAGTACTACACAAATCACAACAGCTTCACTTTCACTTCAATGTGAGACAATAACAATCATCAGAAATGAAACATAGCTGTTCTTAGGAAGTTTTTCAATAGATAGTTTTTCAAAGGAGGAACGTATAGGCAGCACTACACCACTTAAAGAGCGTCATAAACATGAACAAAAGGGAATCAAGATAAGCAAAATAGTGACACAATCCAGAAAAGTTTTGATTTTTAAACTAGGTAAAGGTATATACCAATCAAGACAAGAGTAGGATTCATGGACTATAATCAGACTCAGTCAGAAGATTGGCGAACATTTATCAATGTAGCTGGTCTCAGGAAGCATTCAATCACATAGCATAAAAACTCCTCCTAAGAGAAATGTTTAGGCCATCAAGACACCGCTTTACCAGCAAAGGAAAATATTACACTTATCACAACAGCTTCACTTTCATTTCAATGTGAGACAATAACAGCCTTAGAAATGGAACCAAAATAATTGTTTCTGATAAATTAAACCAGCATGTATAGAAAGCGAAACGAAGCAACGAATCATATCATCAGGCTTTCACATTATTTCAGAAAGAAATTGTTCAGAACGACTTCGAAGAACAACGAATCACATTACAGAAGATAAAGAAGATACAAATAACCAGACATATATTACACAACGAAAACCATTTGAGAAAAAGAAACTGGATGGCGATAAACCCTAGCGTTCTGGCTCTGTTCAGTGATGAAGAAAATATATAGCGATGGGTTCTCGTTTGAATATGGGCTCGGTTGTCACGTAGCCCATCAATTAAATAGATCCAGACCTCGATAAGAGTAACGTTGTCCATGAATTAAATAGAATCAGACTCCTTTTTCTTTTTTTTCCTTTTCTTTCTTTTTTCTTTTTTTTTTTAATCAAAAATTCTATTGATACCAAATTGAAGAGATACAAAGTTTGGGATGAAAATAAACATTAGAGACAAGAAATGGATTGAAAGAAATTAGCCCAAAATCAAAAAACGATTCTTCTTCTTCACACTTCATCTTCTTTCATCTCTAACAGAGAACTACCATAGCTTCGACCAGTTCAAAATCTTGAGATTTTGAGCTAAGAAAAAAATGCAATTAGCGAATCAGAACTCCAGCAAAAAATTCTTAACTAGCTAATACCCAAATCAGAATTCCAAAGCCAAAAGCCCCAAATTTAATTTCTGAAAACCAACAAACTCGATTCAACCTAGACCATAAAAGTCTGTTGCCCTCATTCTCTCTCCTTTTGAATCTAGATGTTCATGTAACTGATGCCTAAACTTTCGAGAAAGATAATAGAGAAGCTCCACCGGAGCTTCGAACTGAGTGACCCGAGTTTTCTGCTTACAACGCATGGTCAATTTTGCCAACCAGTCGGCGGCGAAGTTCTGGTTACGGGAGATTGCCTTTAGCGTCATACAAGGGTGGAGAAGTCTTCGACATATATGAAGGATTTGAGCCAAAATCCAGGGGAATTTTCCATTGGCCAAATAGTCGATTATAGCTTGATTGTCAGTCTCTATATCGACATTGGTCCAATTCTGACCCTTACATACCAGAAGGCTTTCGAGAAGAGCCTGGGCCTCAGCTAACAGAGGAGGAAGTTTACCAAAAACTTTACCAATTCCAAGTTTAAGGTCGCCTTTATGATCTCTGAAGACGATTCCTCCAGAAGCTTCCCCGGTACGAGAGCTGGATCTATTAACGTTCATCTTCAGTCTACCATTAACCGGGTGAGTCCACTTAACATACAGACTTTTAGAGAGCTTGTTATATATTGAAGCATAGCCTAGAGATGAACCAGCTTCTAAAGCGTTGTGCCAATGTTTCCTTTTCATTTTCGAATCTAGATGACATATGATTCTGTTAATATATAGGATAGTATTGTTTGTGATAATTGATTTTTTTTTTAATTTAAGATAGTTTCTATATTTCTATACAGACCAACAGATTAGAGAAGGAAGGGCATGAGTAATATGGATCTTCCTATTAGAAAACCATAACTACTCCCTGATAATATGAGTAATGCTCACGAACTGGTCAATTTTAATGTTAAAGATTAGGCTGTAGTGATTCCATATAGACCAAGCAAAAGAGCAGTTCACAAATAAGTGATTTTTATTTTCAGAATTAAGGCAGAAAACACACTTAGAGACAAGACTAAAATGACGAGATTGTAAGATAGAATCAATAGGAATAAATTTTTTTATAAGCTTCCACAAGAAGAAAGAACACTTCTTGGGAGTAATCTGATTCCAATTTTTTTTATACAAGTTAGATTTGGTGTAATGAGTTCTAATATAATCTCAAGTATGCGTAGTATTAAAATCAAGATTCGGAGAGATGGCCCAAAGTAACTTATCTTGCTTTGTAGGATCGATATTGAATAGAGAAATTTGGTTGATTCTGTCATTCTCTAGGAAAGAATGAAGCAGCTCTTTATCCCAGTCATTTCCTTTCCAGAAAGTGTTTACTTTCTGCTCAATGTACCATAAATTAGCCTCAGAGTTGTTGAAGTCCAAGATTGGAGATTGGTTATGACAATTCTTCAACCAAAAATCCATGTTACTTTCCTTTTTTTTCTTTTTTTTACTTTTCTTAAGCAAAGAAAAATCTTTATTAAAAAATAAAGGTCATGAGCAAAGGATTACATAATATAGGTCATACTTATACAAATTACAAAGATAATGACCTTAAGAGCAAAATTCAAATGAAATTTTGGAGCCCCAAAAAAATAGAAATCTGGATTTTCCTTCCAAACTTTCTAACCCAGAGAACTCTTCATCTTTACTATTATTGGAGCTCGACATATTTATTCAACTTTTACAGCCCAAAAACTCTTCTTCTTCTAGCTTTCACTTTCAGTTCAAATAATCTTCCATATCCATAACTGCTAAATCCTTTAAGCTCTGAATAGATTTCAGAAGAAAGAAAAACACGTATCAGAGTAAAATAGAAAGAAATTTAATCAGTATTAATATAACCCAGGCTTAAACTTTCAAAGAACACAATGGCCAGCAGATTATTTGGAGCGTTCTAGTGATCGAAGCATTGTTTTTTCTTGCAGTTCAGCGTCCATTTTGCAAGCCACTCTACGGCTTGGTTCTGGACTCTGGAAATATGTTTAATGGTCATTTTGGGATGAATAAACTTTCTACAAAATGATAGAAAGGAATCGACAACTTTACTCTCAGCTAGAAGGTTGATTAACAGTAACTTATCGGACTCAATATCAATTTCATTCCAGTTATTTTGTTTGTAGATAATCAGACCTTCCATTAAAGCTCTGGATTATGCGAGCAAACGAGTTAGCTTGCCAAAAGTGATGTCAGTACCAAAAATAATATCACCTTCATAATTTCTAATCAGGATCCCTTCACTCGACTCCCCATTATGAAGACAAGCTCCGTTGATATTCATCTTCAGTCTGCCTTTAACTGGAGCAATCCATTTGATGTAAATAGGTTTTTTTCTTATGTTCTTTATAGATTTACATCCTAAAGCAATGACTGCGTTAAAAGAATTAGACCAATGCTTACTGGTTAACTTGTTAGACATGTCAATTCCAGAAATAATTCTTATAATCATATCAGTTGAACTTTTAACAGAGTCATGCTTTCCAGAAAAGTTTGAAATATTTCTATTTATCTATATAATACAGCAAATGATTTGAGGGATTATATGAGTGACATGAACTTTATTCTTAGAGAACCAGAACCAAGATATAATTACGTGAGTTGGAACCATATGTCTTTTAATTTTTATCTTGAATAAGGTACCAAAATTGTTCCAGATTTTCCAGGCAAAGCTACAACTTACAAAGAGATGGTTTTTGTCTTCGCAACTGTTGCAAAACTGGCATTTGCAAGCCATACTAAGATGCCTTTTCTTTAAGATAGAGTAAATTGGAATTTTGTTTTTTATAACTTTCAAGTAAAGAAAAGAGAACCTCCTGGTAATGATTGTGCTCTAAATTTTCTTGAATAAACTTGATTTAGTGTGCTGAGTTTTGATATTGTTCTAAGTTAGATTTGTGTTAAAACTCTGATTATTGGAATGCCTCCATCAAATCTTCTCTATCTGGATTAATCTTGTATGTGTTGATATGATTGATTCTCTTTATGGGAAGGAAACTTTCCATTTCTTTAATATCCTAAGTGTTGTTCTTCTAGAAAGTATTCACTTTAGCCTCCAGATACCTATTATTGATTTCGGCGTTGTTGTGATTAGTTAAATGAGGGATATTATGCCAGTCATCAAGCCGAAAATTCACGTCACCTCTTCATATGATCTATTTGATATTGCATTCTGCTTGAGCTTTAATTCCTGACAATATTTTCCAAACCAGGGAAACAGATTTGTTGAAGTTATTTTTAGAGGTTGGATCTTATTGTTATATATATATATATTATGCATTATGTATGACCAAAGACTAGTTTTTTTCCTGAAAATAAAGCAGAGCTTTCGAGAGAAGGTTAGCTGAATACCATTAAGCATTTTGATGTTTAACCCCCCTTCTTCAAAAGTCTTACAAAAAGAATTCCAATAGGCCTAGTGGATAGTTTTATCATTATATGTAGACCTCCATATGAACTTATTAAAGATAATTTCTAATCTTTTAATGATGTTTTTTGGTAAAAGAGTGTTTTGCATCCAGTAATAAGTTACGAGAAGCAAGACAGAAGAAATGAGGTTCAATATGTCCCCATAAGACAGATGATTATTATCTCATTCAGTAATCTTATCATTTACTTTATCAATTATAGGATTGAAATTTTTCCCTTTGTTATTGCAGCAAAGAGTTATCTCCAGGTAACTTGTTGGAAGACTTTCAATTGAGAAACCAATCTGCAATTTCAGATTGTTGATCCTAGTTTGGTGAGATCTTGATGAAGTAATCAGCTTGGACTTTACTTTATTTCTTGATTTCCCATAGATCATTTGGTACTTGTCCAGCTTCCTGCTCAACTTATCTTTTCGGATATTGTTACCTTTTAGATAAAATTTCATGGCATTACAAAGATTCAACTTAATAATTCTCTAGCGGATTTTGAAGAAGAAAATGTTGTATTCATCGATTCGTGCAATACTGTCATTGCTCATATTTTTTTATAGTTTTCCAGAATTCATCATCATTAGTTGGCTTAAGAATAGAGTCATTATCCTATTTAGTAACAAGATTATGAATGTTTTCAAAGATGTTGTCGTGCATCATCTTTCTCTCATCTTATTTGTCTTTGTAAGGATAAAAAGCCAAAGTGTTATTGAAATAATTTTCAACAGATTTACCAATTTCATCAGAGTTCTGGATCCAGTTGATACCATATTTTATGCATTTTATAATATTTTTTCTTCTTTTCTTGGAAACATATGCATGCTATAACTTGGTGTTGCCATCTCCGTATTTCAACCAATTATTGTAACACTTTTGTCTCCAATAATCCTCTTCATTTTTAAGAGTTTGAATGTATAAATTGTTAGCTTTTGAGAGAGTAACTTTGGAGTCTTGATTATTATCCAGATAATGTTGAATTTCAATCCTATTTACTTTATCTTCAGTTGATTTAACATTATTGAAGATGTTACCAAAGTGTTTGATGTTCCACTCCTTTAGACATATCTTGAGTCTTTTCAGCTTATACCAAAAGATCTGATTTGAGCTGCCTTTGATATTAAGATTCCAGTTCTGTTCTACAACATTTAAGAAATTATTATCATTTGACCACATATTCATGAATTTAAATATATTTTTTTATTGTTAGAATATTGAGATGAATTAGAAGAAGTATTTATTAAGAAGATAGCATGGTCAGAACAAGTTCTGACCATATGAAAAACTTGGATCTCTTTGAAAGCTGTGAACCATTTGTCATTGACCATAGCTCGGTATAATATTTTCCATCTTGTGTTCTTGTTCCATGTATATTTTGATCCTGCATCTTCAAGGTTGCAAATTCCTGATAGCTTCGTTGAAGTTGTCTATGTTGTTTTGATCATTATAAGTACATCAAAGTTGCTCATCATAAGACGTAATTGCGTTGTAGTCACCAACAGTGATCCAGGCTTTATTAGTGTTACCAAACTTCTTCAGATTGTCCCAAAGGTCCATTATTTTAAGTCACTGGCTTTTGGCATACACAGTTGTAAAATTGAAGCTGTCATCCAACTAGGGTATTGAACCTCCATATGTAAGTACTGATCATTGTCATATTTTATATCCATCTTAACATCCTCACTCAAAAAGGCCCATGTCTTGTTAGATATGTTAGTAGTATAATCCTTGTAGCCCAGCAATTTGGTAATACTTTCAATCTTTTCAGTTTTGGCCAGAGGTTCTTGAATAGCCATAATTTTGATATTTTCAGTATTAATCAGAGAGACCAGCCTTTTCAATGTTGCTTATTATTTATGTCTCTGGCATTACAGCTAACATCCTTATCATTATCAAATAAGGATTTTTGAAGTTTTTTGTCCTCTGAATACTTCAGGGAATTGATCACTAGTTTACTTGTTTTTCTTCTTTTCTTGGCAGATTTCAGTTTTATGTTGATAATGGTGCTGAAATCCTGGTCATATGGAGTGTTTTTCTTGGTTGGGGTGACATTACTACTTCCTATGTTATCTTAATCCAGTATGTTGATATTTTCGTAGTCCTGCTGGCTGCCTGGACATATTCATGTCTAAGTTTCTGTAGAGCCCTGATAATTTCAATGTCTTCTTTTGTTGATGATTCTTTGCTTGTGTCTTTTGATTGAGCATCAAAGTTTTGGACAATCTGATGGTTTTGGTTGCGAATATTTTGATCTTGAAGAGAATGTGTTTGGTTGTTATCTTTCTCGGTAGTTTGATCTTTATGAGTCACAATGGACTTGATTTTCCTCATGTAAACCTTGCTAATTGTTTGAGTGGTTTTTTCTATAGACTTGCTTTGAATTTCATTTGCCTGGCTTTCAGTTGAGGGATTCACAGTTACCTTGACTTTCTCTACCTTATCCTCCTCTGTAACAAGCTTCTGGGATTTATTGTATTCTGATACTTTGTGTCCCATATGGTAGCAGTACTCACAATAAGAAGGGACATTTTTGTAGCTTAAGGATATCCAACAACCATCATTTGCTCCGAATCCAATCTACATTCTATGCTTCAATTTTCTTAAAATGTCAATTTCGATTTGAACGTAACAAGCACTACCATACGCCATGTTCTTTTTTGGTACTATAAATCTGTAATGTGTACCTATTGAGGCCGCTATATCGTTCATAACTTTAGAGTTATATAGAAATTGAGGATAATTTTCAAATCGAACCCAAATAAGCGCCAGAGGGTTTTCATATTTTTTGTTAAAATCAGGACTTCATCTTAGTAATCTCATGATAGAGCCATCAATTTTCCACACGTTTCTTAACCAAAGATAAATGATATCTTCCTTCAAACAAAATACCATAAGGATGTGGCGTGAGTCTCAGATTTCAAAGTTAAAAGAACCCAAACTTGAAAGAATTCAAGAAGCTATTCAAAAAAATCTTTTTGGAACTCCGTTATTGAATTTTCTAATTAATGTAATCTTCGATTGTTGGATAAGAAAATCCTTTGCTTCTTTAGTGTATTGGATAGAAAAATGATCCACAACTTCTTTAATACCCTCCGGTTTCAGTTGTACTTCTAAAAAAGTGTTTATGGGTTTTACCAAATCAGCGTATGTTTTCTTGATTTGGTTTTGAAATGATGATTCTCCAATAAATATTTTTGAAGGGAGAGCGGGATACTATTCAACTTCAAATGAATTATTATTGTGAGATTCTATAAGAACAGCCGAGGAATTAACGAAGCATTCTTTAGAATGAAGTTTCTTCTCGAAAAAACAGAGGATAACCTTTATTAATGGGTTATACAACGGGAATCAGTTTGATAATTCAGAAACAAGACAATCAGCCACCGAAAGGATTGGATCAGACCAACACAAACACATGAGGAGAATCAATAGAGATGGTCACAATGGGAATCAGTTTGATAATTCAGAAACAAGACAATCAGCCACCGAAAGGATTGGATCAGACCAACACAAACACATGAGGAGAATCAATAGAGATGGTCAGCGCAGCAGGAAAAGCTAGGCAAAATTCTTGGAAATCAAGAATTAAGAACTCTGTTTCTCGAGCAATTCGCAGCCAAATAGAACCAAGCCTTAATAAAAGTAACTTTTCCATGTAACATATACAACAAAGATTAACTGTTCATATTATAAGTAGTCCTAAAAATTATTTTAAATGGTTTTATTTTTTACCAAAATTACTTTTATTCAAAATTTTAAGTTATACCCTAAAAATATTCACTAGACCCAAAATTTAAAATTCATTCCCGTTAACTGATTCACCAACTCTCCTGTTTTTATCTTATCCTTTTTATTCTTTTATATTATTAAAAAATTCAAAAACAAACGCAACATAAACTCTTCTACTTCAACAATTATACTTCTTTGTTAAGTAAAAGCCAACTAATGGACAAAGAAAAGAAAAAAGTAGACTCGTATTTTATTATTATTATTTGTTAGGTTTGGAGTTGATTTTGATAGGCTGAAAGCGATGTGTTAAATTAGTTAAATATATCGTTATATTTGTGTTTTTAATCAACTATTGTTGTGGTTTGGTTTGATTTATGTTTGAATAGGATGTTAGAATTATAAATATTGTTGTTTGTCAAAAAATAGTAGGCTTTTCATGCTGGTTTTTGCAGGTGTTCTTCGCCCTCGCTGATTTGAAGCATCCATACCGCCAGACTTGGTGCTTCAAATTGGCGGAGACTAAATTTTATGTATGTTAAACTTATTCCCCAACAATGTTGGGTTGTTCAACCCGACGGTGTCAAACCTGTCCAACCGATAGGGCTAGGTACCATCACTAGCAAAGATTGAATTTTACATGCGTAAAATATATTCCCCACCGGTTTGAATCACTAAAACTGGCGATACGAGTGTTTCAAACCGACGAGGAAAATGCTTATTTTTATACACTATTTATCATTTTTTGAATAAATTTGAAACCAACCAAATTAATTTGTTGTTGCTGTATGCCACAAATTTATAGGCTGGAAAAACCCACTAAGGATCGACGAGATGAAGAGAAATTTAGATAAAAAAAAAGTCGTATGCAACCTGGTAGTGGTAGTGGTAGTGGTAGTGACTCACGTACGACATAAGCTAGCCGGGGTGAGTGTTATGAGTATTCGAAGCGCTCAATACGACGTAAGAAGTTAGAAAGTGCTAGGACACTTAATGAAACTTAACTCAAGCTCGCAGTTGGACGAGGTATTTATCAAATGGTGGTATAAAGAGACCAACACCTTCCATCTCTTCTTTCCCGGGATGACTATCATGTTGGATCACACGTTTATCATTACCATCCTCCTGGTTAAGGGGAGAATAATCAAAGCGTTTATGTGCATACATTACAGTTATATTTATGATAAATATTGTACGCTATTGGAAGTTACGCCTGGGAGATTCAAGAAGAAATAGAGGACCAAAATGGGATCAGTTTTGGTCTTAGATGGCTTAGACAGTAATTTTCGAGAGATGATTATTTGGATTCTAATATCACACTAACCGTTGATATGACTACATAAGTCACTTTTGCGTACCTCATGTTCATGTTTGGAGCACGTGAATAGGCTTGATGAGATGGCGTGGGGTGCATGTGCGTAGGCGTGGCTTTATATGAGTTAGGGAGGAGTTTCAAAGACGTCGCTGAAAAGACTTATTGGTTTTTCCATGTTGTTAGATTGTTGGGTCTATGACCATTTCCTTTGTTTCCAGGCTCCTTTTAACAGTGCATGTAGTCTATTTAATCTGAAGATTGTAAGTTGGTTGCCTAAAAAACTAACGAGGACAAATGTCCGGCCAAATTATTACTACCACGATATCCTTGTCGCTCAAGAGGAGAATGATGGAACTACTGTTATTTAACTACTATTAGTTTTAACTTCACCGATTAGTTTCTTACAAATTTATGTGTTTGTTTGTTTTACAAGTGATTTTCCAACCTTATATTGACATGAGAGAGGCATTTCTAGAGTAGGAGATTGGGTTGTTTCGTAATCATATTGGGATTATGAATACCATTGAAGTATATATGTTGGATCGAGTGATGGATCATTTTGGTTTGCTGGATCTGATTGCACTTCGACCTCTTATTAGGAAAAGAGATAATGTGTGATACCGTTGTGATACTAGTAATTGGGAAAACTAGCGGTCATATTTGTATGCCATCGATAGGGATACACGACCTTTGGCAAAAGGTCGTACGCTGGTAATGCCTCAGTACTGATAATTTTACATCATTATGTATATCATCGATGATCGTTCTGTTGTTGAGGTGAATCACACGATACATCATATTTGACATCTTGACGATAGCCTGGAAGAGACCATCAAGTTCATGAAGGGAATAATGCAAATCACAAGTCCATGACTCATTTTTATCTTAGTTTATGTTTTTTTAAAAGCATTTAAACTGTCGGTGCAGAGCACCCGCACCACCGGTTAGAAAATTCCACATCGGTGGGAGAGTTTCCCACCGGCGAATAAAAATTTCCACACCCGCTTGATGGTGGTCTAGAAAAAATATTGCAGTTTTTAAGTTTTGGGATCCCTCCGTGGTGGTGCGGAATAACCAACCCGCGTGTTATGAAATTTCACATGGGGGGAGTATCCCCCGACGGGATAAAAAATCTTCCTTGGTGGGTGGATGGTCAGTATCCAAGATTTGTTTATGTCTATCTGAATGTGGTATAGCACCGGTACGTGATTCTTCAACCATCGGTAAAAGTCCTGCGAGTTTGAAAATTCTACACCGATGCAGAGTTTCCTCCTAGCGGTTGAAAAATCTTACCCATTGGTTGGGTACCCACATTGTTAACCCCAACAAGGTTCATTTATGATGGTTCCCCCCGTCGGTTCAAAAATTACCCACCGGCGGGAGAGTTTTCCACTGGCAGGTAAAAAATTCTACACGTCCGGTTGGGCAGCCCCATTAATAAGATATAAGGATCCTGTCAAGTTGGAATAGCCCACCAAATTTTGTTGGTTTCCTACTATATTTTTTAACATTCCCGCGATTTTTATTATTATATTCTCGCTGAATCACCATGGTGATGTGAATTGGAATGTGTACGAAGATGCACAACTGCTCAAATATTTTGAACTCGTGAAACACACGATATTGCGAGAGACGTCTTGTTTTATCGACGTTGTTGTATGCATAATGTCTTTATGCACGGTATGAAAATAATGTGTTCGTGTGCATGATGTCGTGACCACGAGGACGTGAAGAAGTCGTCGTCGTGTTAGATTATTTCAACATTGTGCTGAGTTTACCGATTGCGTAAATCCTTTATGAAATTGAACGTGAAACTCGTGATGTTTTCAGTATGAGATTTCAATATTATTACGAAAGATATGTTGGAACATGTGATTCAAGAACTACAGGATAAAGCAGATGCGGAAGCCAACTGTGTCGTCACTTATCCAAGTTCTGATGGAAGTAGATAGGATGATGAATATCTTTTCAAGAAACGGTTCGAGTATGGATGTAATTATCTATCACCATGAACGCATCTTTAACATATACTATGTCAACTATCTATTTATTTTGGTTGCTTGCATTTTTATTTTCAACTATGTAATGTTATAAATTATGTGAACTAATGACCGTTGATATTATTGTTTCAAAATTAACGTTATTATAATCCTCAAAGCATACAAGTTTTTAACGTTGGAAATTGAACGTAAATTACAATCACAAAGTTTGTAAACCAAAGCGGCTAAATTGGTTACTTCCTGACTATAATTTTTAATTTTTTTTTTGTCTCTTGCAAAGAGAATGAATCGGTAATCCCCAACCTTCGGCATCTTTTGAATCAATTTTAGGTAAACAATGATGTATCCTTCCACATGGGGCATCAGTCATAATGGAAAACTACAAAACGAATACACGCAAAAAATACAACGACATAATCGGTGGGATGTTTAAAAATTTAATGGAATTTCTAATTAAAATAAAATATTTACGTTGACAAATTGGTTAGTATTGACCCAACCCAATACGATTTCCAACAGGTTTGACATCGAATAGGGTGCACATCGTAGCGGTAAAAATATGAAACTAACATCAACAATATTCGTCTGTCGTACGAAGTGGAGTATGAAGTTAAACGTAGATGCGATCGCGGCTGTCATCTCAGGCATCATCATCCAATTATCCACAATAGCCGTATCGCTAGAGCACATCACACATATGTTCGTTCACGGATGCGAAATCCATAAGCTCGTTGTAGAGGGTATCCTTAATCAACTTTCATCAATCTTATTGTTCGTTCAAGGAAAACACAATCGAACGGTACCCGCAATTCCCATCAGCTTTAATGTTGTTGATCGATATTGTGAAATATTTAACCAAGATGGGGAATTGGTTTATGTAACCATTGGAATCCACCAAACTTTCTTTAGTTGACATCATAACACTTGACCTACAACCGACCATTCAAGTAGAATGCATCATACCACTTGTTTGTGTAGGATAACCTTTCCCTTGTTTTTGAACTCCGCTTCCCCTACCAAATTTGCGACCCGGTGTTCCGCTCCATTTATGCGAAATGATCGTATAACTTTTAAAATATATTACTAGCGTGAAGCAAGTGTTTTCTCAGAAGCTGTCACATGCTCGTGGAATAATTTGTCGCATTTAGTGGATGAGAAAGATGAAATTATAGATGATGAGTCCGGATTCTGCTACCTCTTCGGACAGGGACAGTTCGGACAAAGACCATCTAACCGGACAGGGCAGTTTGAATACCTCATCCATTGGACTGTTCGAACGAGGACTAAAGTACTTAAAAACCTAATCATTATATGACTAAGCTGTCAGCTCTCCTGCTAAGAGCTCATGGGTCCTTAAACTTGACCTGGGTCCATTAAACATGACCCGAAAGCCCATAAGGCCCAGATGTGAGGGTATAAATACCCAACCACCAACATTAAATGAGGGTAATGAAATTTAAATACAACCAGGCTGCTTAATTCTCCCTCTACTCACTATTCAAACATTAAATACTTACAAACTTCCACAAAGTCCAAACAAAAATTACAAACTTACCCTCAAACGAAAATAAACCTCACCAAATTGGCGACCACAGTGGGAGGACGACGGTGCCTGAATCAACCATTCGAAACCAACAGGAAAAATCAGTCTGAATGAATCCGGACGCCCCGGAGGTACCACCAGCCTTGCTTGAAGTGGTGGGTGAAAATGATGAATACACCCTCGAGGAGCGTGATAGATTAAAGGGCGAGATAGAAGCTCTGAGGGCAGAGAAGGCTAAGATGGGCATGAAAGAAAAGTCAAAAGCATCAGCCGCTCATCATACCGACAACCCTAGAGAGTATGAGCCTTCGAAGACTCATGTGAGTACCAAGAAGACTCATGCTAGCTCAAAAAAGTCTCACCGGTCTAAACCAGTGGAGAGTTCTGATTCAGACTCAGAATCTTCTGGTAGCTCCTCGGATGAGGATGGATTCAAAAAATCCTTATCCTCCAGCAGTGATGAGGGCCGATCCAAAAAGAAGCAAACGTTGATTAAAAAGTATTCAAGAAAAGGGGATAGAAATGGGAAATTGAAGAGGAATATAGGCAAAGGATCATCTCACAACCGGAGGCATGTAGATCAGATGCTGATGGATCCTTTCGCCTTCCACGATGAACTAGGAATCTTTGCGACTCCTAATGAGGATATTGTGTTCAGTCGTGGCCGGAATTGGAGACAATCTCCATTGTCTTCCAAGATTCTGTCCAGAAACCTCCCTAAGAGGTTCGATAGCACTAAAATGGAGAAGTACGATGGCAGTACTGATCCGGACAACCACTTGGAGCAATTTAAAAACTTCATGATGAATTTTGATGATGACGATAAGTTACTCTATAGAGCATTCTCCCAATCTTTTATGGGGAGTGCTCTAAAGTGGTATAACAGTCTACCTCAAGGTTGCATCAGGAACTTTGATACCTTCTAGGTGGCCTTTCGAAGGCAGTTTGTTGGGAGTAAGGAATTAAAGGGCAATGGGGACACAATAATCCATTGTGCCCAAGAACCAAACGAATTATTGAAAGAATACATAAGTCGTTTTGTGAACACCAAAAATGGGTTGGTTGATTGCTTCGAGCAAGTAGCAATAGCATCATTGAGACAGGGCTTAAACCCTGGAAATTTGGCTGATTCAGTGACCAGAAAGAAAGCCATGACTTGGGGAGGTTTGCTGAATCAGGTCGAAAAGCAAATCAATATTGATGAAACAAAGAAAACTAGGGTGCACATGCAGGTGAGGTCTGCCCCGGTTGCGCCAAACCCCAATCAAAATCAGTCCGGGAACAAGGCAAGGGAGACCGGACAGGCGCATAACAGGGCTAAAGCTCAATCTCAGCCAGCTGCACCTGCCTAGAGTCAGCAATCTAGAAATAAGAGAGGGTCTTGGGTTCAACCGGAGTGGTTTACAGAATTAAAAGAAAGTGTGGCCACCATTTACGATAAAACAAAAGAAGAAGTGCGCTATAGAAGGCCGGTCGCACTACAATCTCCTACGGAACATCGTAACAACTCTTTATTCCAATACCATAATGATACTGGCCATACCACTGATAATTGTATAGCCTTGAAACAAGAAGTTCAGAACTTGATTGAGAGAGGGAAGTTGGGGGCATATGTCAAAAGAAGAGGAGGAAATAGGCCTGATAATGCTCATCGGGTTGGTCCAAGCAATACTGCTCCGGAAGGAGCTATGGTTATAATCGAAAGGTTTGATGTAGAGTCAGAATATCTGGATTCTGATCCAACTCGAAATAGGGTGGGTGCCATTCAGGAGCGTTGTAAAACAGTCTTCGGGCTTATTGAGTTTTTTGAGTCACTCACAATTTTCGGAGGGGATACAATGACAGCTCCTACTGCTTCTTCGAGGAAGAGGCACGTTCATACTTTATCCACCCAGATGGAAGGAGGCATGACCTCCTATCAATCACAAATTCCATTTCCCTTCATTGTTTTCGATGAATATGACTTAAGGGATATAGCTGGCCCTCATGAAGATGTTGTTGTCATAGGAGCATCCATTGGGGGCAATGACATAAGACGAATCTTGGTGGATACTGAGAGTTCAGCCAATATCCTCTTCTTAAACACTTACAAAAAGATGAAAAATCCAGCCGTAATTCAGCGTTCGGACAGATCAATTGTGGGCTTCACTGGGAGCTCAGCAGATGTGATCGGGGAGTTCGAAGAGGAAGTTTTATTGGGCAAGGGCCCTTTTAAAAAGATGGTCAGGATACTTTTTATTGTGGTGGATTGTCCCACTTGTTATAATGCTATTTTAGAGAGGTCTTGGCTCTCTAGGATGCATGCGGTGGCCTCGACAGTCCACTAATGTTTGAAATATGTTGTTCAAGGACAAGTGGGAGTTGTCCGGAACAGTCAAAAGATTGCAAGAGAGTGTTATGCCACAGCGCTGGCTCCACGGACGTTGGGGGCAGTTCGTACCAACGAAGAATAGCAGGTTTGAGGGGCTTTCTGGGGGTGAGGGTGAAATTGATGACCCCATAGAGGCCCCTGGAGTGTTGATACTAGTTGAAGAAGTTGAAACACACTCTTTGGAAGAAGGAAAAAATGTTAAGATATGGTCCAAAATGCCATCCGAATTGAAGATTAAGATGTTAAAGTTTCTAAAAGACCATCAACATGTTTTTGCTTGGTGCAACGCTGATGTTACAGGGGTTCCAGCAGATATTATATCACATCACCTATCCATCCGGAGAGACATAGCACCTGTGGTACAAAAGAGAAGAGCTTTTTCCAAGGAAAAAGCTGATGTTATTGTTCAGGAAGTTGACAGGCTCACAAATATAGGGCATATAAAGGAGTCTCAATATCCTTTGTGGACTGCCAATCCGGTCTTGGTGAAAAATAAAAATGGCAAGTGGCGCATATGCATTGACTTAACAGATCTCAATAGGGCTTGCCCAAAATATTTATATCCAGTTCCTCGAATTGATCAGCTAGTAGATTCCACTTATGGGAATAAGCTACTATCCTTTATGGATGCTTTCTCCGGGTACAATCAGATTCAAGTAGATCCGAAGGATCAGGAGCATACCACATTTGTCACTGACAGGGGTCTTCATTGCTACAAGGTGATGCCATTCGGATTGAAAAATGTTGGGGCTACTTATCAGAGATTGGTAAACAAGGCCTTTGCTGATCAAATTGGAAGAAATATGGAAGTATACATTGATGACATGATGGTGAAAAGTGTGGGTGAACAACTACACTTGGCAGACCTCCAAGAAGCTTTTGCTAGCTTAATAAAAGTGAATTTAAAGCTAAATCCAGAAAAATGTGTGTTCGGAGTGCAGTCTGGGAAATTCCTGGGTTATATAATAAGTGAACAAGGGATACAACCCGATCCGGACCAGCTTAATGCTTTGTTCCAGATGGAGCCTCCTCGGAATGTTAAAGAAGTACAACGGTTGACTGGGAGGTTGGCTGCTTTAAATCGATTCATCTCAAGGTCTTCAGACAGATGTGCCCCGTTTTTCCAAACTCTAAAGGGTGCAAAGGGATTTGACTGGACTTCACAGTGCGATGAGGCCTTCAATGAAATTAAGAAACATATGTCCTCCCCCAAGACTTTATTTAAACCTGTTGATGGAGAGACACTCTTCGTATACTTGGCAGTTTCAAGTTGTGCCATCAGTGCTGTATTAGTAAGAGAGGTGGATAATTACCCCCATCCGGTGTACTACATCAGCAAGAGCTTGATAGATGCAGAAAAGCGTTATTTGAAACTCTAAAAGTTAGCGTTAGCCTTGGTAATTGCTGCGAGGAAGATGAGGCCTTATTTTCAGGCTCATCCTATTATCGTCCGGACATCTTTTCCCTTGAATAATGTTCTCCAAAAGGCAGACGTTTCAAGTAGAATGACTAAGTAGTTAGTGGAATTGGGGGACTTCGATATTGATTTTGCTCCTCGAACAGCAGTCAAAGCCCAAGCTGTGGCTACTTTTTTAGTTGAATTCCATTCTGATAGGGATACGGAGCAGACTACTGAGATGAAAGACAAAAAGGTCTGGATTGTCCGGACGGATGGTGGATCCAGTACTATGGGATGTGGTGCAGGGGTATGCTTGACTTCTCCATATGGTGACAAAATGTACCAGGCTATATGTTTTTCTTTCAGGGCTTCCAACAATGAGTCTGAATACGAAGCAGCTATAGCTGGTTTAAAGTTAGCTTATATTTGTGGGGCCAAAAGTGTCAAGCTGATGAGTGATTCCCAGCTTCTTATCCACCATGCACAAGGTCAATCTGAGGCAAAAAATGAGCAACTAGCGAAGTATTTGCTTCTTTTTAAAAATGAGGCTCTTAAGTTCAAAAGCATTGTTTATGAACATATACCCCGCGCAGAGAATGAACTAGCAGATTCACTGGTAACCATAGCATACACTGAGTCATATCTTTGGATCCATGTGCTGGAGAGCCCTTCCATTCAACTTAATGTGTTTAAAGAGGAAGAAATTTTCAAAGTACAAATGAAACAACCTCAAGATTGGAGATTTCCTCTCGTGCAGTACCTCTCCGAAGGCATCTTGCCTCCGGATAAATCGCTAGCAAGAAAAATGAAGCACAAGGCTCGTGGTTTTATCATACTAAGAGACGTTTTGTATAAAAAGTCTTACAGTAAACCTCTTTTGCGATGTTTGGGAGATGATGAGTCTCAAGTAGTCCTCTCCGAATTGCATGATGGTGAGGGATCAGCTCAATGTGGATTCAGGGCTCTAACACGGAGAGTTTTACTAGCTGGCTATTACTGGCCCTCTATAATGCAGGATGCTAAGGAGCTGGTGAGAAGGTGTGATCCATGCTAGAAATATAGCAATGAAATTCATGTCCCAGCCATCCCTTTAGAGTCAATTTCTGAGCCTATACCTTTTGCTCGATGGGGGTTGGATTTGGTGGGACCTCTTCCTATGGCGTCCGGAGGACGTAGAACTATAATGGTTGCTATAGATTACTTTTTGAAGTGGATTGAAGCAGCCCCTCTGGCAGGAACAACATCAAAAGCTGTCATAAAATTCATTTTATCCAACATCTATTGCAGATTTGGTGTTCCACAAAAGATAACAATAGACAGTGGGCCACAGTTCGACAACAAGGAAATGGAGAGTTTCTGTGACTCAAGGGGTATACAACATTGTTTCTCTTCACCTTTGCACCCACAAGCGAATGGTCAGGTTGAAGTGGCTAACAGAACTATACTGTCCGGTTTAAAGAAAAATTTGGAAGGGGCTGCTGGGAAGTGGCCTAGCTATTTACAATAGGTTTTGTGGGACTACCGGACTACACCCGGGGCTGCAACACAAGAGTCACCTTTTTCCTTGGTATATGGGATGGATGCAATAACCCCTATAGAAGCAACTCTCCCTTCATTTTGGGTTCACAACTTCTCCGAACACGCAAATGAAGTAGCAATCAGAGGCCAGCTTGACCTAATAGAGGAAAGACGAGTTAAGGCTCACCTTAGAGCTGCACACTATCAAGGTTTGATGAGAAGCAGGTTTGCTTCTAAAGTGAGAAGAAGAGATTTCCAGCCGGGGGACAAGGTATTGAGGAATGTCTTCTTACACACTAAAGAAAAGCTGCTCGGCAAACTGGCCCCAACCTGGGAAGGACCTTATATGGTCATTGAAAGGCTTAAACCTGGAACATATTGGCTAGAAGACAAGGATGGAAGGGTTTTAAATCACCCTTGGAATATTGAGCATCTCCGAATGTACTTGGAATAAAAGCTGTGTAAATATTTACTTGTTTAAAAATCCATGTGAATATTTGGGGGCATACTCTTTCCTACCTTGGTGGCACGGGGAGGTTTTAATGAGGTGTCCGGGCTTTTTAATAAAATTTGATGCCTTCTTAAAAAAAATTCGAAGTGTTTTTAGTTTGTTTTTTGTCACACCATCCGGATTGAAGTAAAAGAATGATGATCACTTAAACATTTGTCATCGGAGAATTTAAACACTCTCGCTTTAGACTGTTTATGAAATAACTAAGGGTTATTTAAACACTAGCCACCAAAATTGAAACAAACTATGAAAGGATGCAAGAATTGTGTAAAACAAAGATATTTATTGAAATAACTTAAGTGCCTTGGCCTTCCAAGGACTTTTAAATTGTCAAACAAAACAAAGGATCTATCAGGCCAGATACCAGACACAATAACAAAAATGCCTTGGCCTTCCAAGGACTTTAGTTTAGGTAACATGAAAAGTGAAAAGATAATTCATAATTTAAGACTGAGCCTTTGAAGATGGCTCAGCCTCACTTGTCTTCTTCTTCTTCTTGGGATCGTCTTTCTCTTCGTGAGGGTCCTCCCCGGTATTTTCTTCTTCGTCAGAGGATGAGGAACTGGAATAATCATGCAAGTCTCCATCAGACATGGTGTGGAAGGGAAGGTCTTCGTACTCTACATGAAGCCACAAGTCTCCCAGGTTCCTCTTCCGGAACTTCTCATGAAAGAGCAAGACCATATTCGACTTCACCTTGGCATACATTTGCTCTTGAGTATCTATTACGTTGTTGGCATAAGCATCGATCTTGGCCTGAATTTTGGCCTCCTGCTCCTTTAACAGATCAGTTTTCTCCTCTGCAGCCTTGGATACTGTGTTCTCAAGCGCAATCTTGTCATTCGTCAAGTTGTGGATGACTTGGTCCTTGGCTTTTGCCTCATCTTTTGAAGATGTGAGATCTTTCTCCAATCCGGACAGCTTCTCCCGGAGCTCTTTGATAGTGTCTTCTAGAGTGGCAACCTTTGTGGTCCATCCCTCTTGGCTCTTCTTCAGCTCCTCGTTTTCTCCCTTTAGAATGTCAGCATGTTGAGTGACAGTAAGAAGATCATCGGACAGTCTCTCTTTGTCAGACTTGAGATCTTTGATAGTATCTGCCTGACTACGAACTTGCTTCTCCAACACAAGCACTGGCTGAACACTACTTAATATAGAGTGAGCTATAATGTCCCTTTCACTTGAAACAGTAAAAGTCTTACCATTAAAAGTGACGGTGTTCGAAGTACTTGGAGGGAGGTAAGGCCCAGCAAAATCGTCTATGGGGAGGTTGGCAAAGTAGTCACCAAGTCCATCAAGCCCGGTGATGTCAATCCCATCAATACTAAGGTCTCCTCCTCCAACCTCGTCGGTTTGAAAATCACCAGGGATCTCCTCTGCTTGCGTTGGATCAGTAGGGTCTACAGGGGGGAGAGGCTCCGGAGGCCGAAGAGAAAGTTCATCACCCCTAGAGGTCTTTTTCTTCTTAGCCTCCCCATCCTTGCTTTATGCTCCCCGTTTTCGGTCTCTTTTAGAAGCCCTTGGGGGCTTTGGGGATCGAGCATCTTCCTTAACACTCTCCTGCTCTACCACTTCTAAGAGAGCAGCATCGATCTGGCTTGGGGCTGGCCCCTCGGGATTTGTTGGAACAACCTCCTCCACCTCGGCAGGGTTAGCTTCACCTACCACTTTTTTTCCCTTCTTCTTCTTGCCTTACATCTTACTCGGGGCCTTGGCCCGGCCTGGCAAGTAAAGTGACCCATCAGGTTCGTGTGTTCTCTTCAGGACTACATCCGGAGGGGGTGGAGTAGTGAGTTCTTCCCAGGTCAAGTCCCTCCGGCCAGTAGTGTTCCAGAGGTGAGACCTTGCTAAGTTGCCTCCCGTGAAAGCATCGTGAAACCGGTTTCCCCACTTTTCAGCAGCCCAAGTGTTGATCTTGGTACAAGTGGTCTGCCCGGACTTTAGATAGTCATTGAAGACTTTTGGAAGTTCTGCTAAATAAAAAGACAAGACCAGTTAGTTTAAGCAAATTTGATAAAAGAAGAAATAAGGATATAAAGTAGGAGCCTTATGATCACTCCTCTATCTGCTGGTGAGGAGACTTGGATTGACTCCGGCTTTGATTTTCCTCCCGTTCTCCCAAGCACCACTTACGAACATGAATTGAGTCCTCCAGTTTCTCTCCGACTCAAGCATATCATCCACTGCTTTGTAATTATCACCCATGTTGAAGTGATAGAAGGGAATGTGGTGGTTCCTACAGATATTGGCCACAGCAGCGAATTCCTCCATTGGTAGAGGAATCCCGGAGAGCCTGGAGGCCCTGATGCAGGCCATAAGTGTGTACCAGGCGTTGGGGCTTAGTTGACTGGGACAGAACTTGATAAGATGGAATTACCTAACTATTTCCGGATCCAAGGGGAACCTTAAACCCCAGTTAAAGAGCTCAGTGAAAATGACAATTTCACTGAGTTTGCAATCTATTGGGGTTTCGGGGTCTATGGGGATTCTTATCTTCACATTCTCCGGAATTCCCCACTTCGTACGCATCCGGCCCAATTCAGTTGTATGGATGAAAGCGTAATTGATCTTTTACAAAGCAATGAGGTATTTAACATTGACCTTGTGGAAACAAGGTCCTACTTTTCCTTCAAGACACTCCGGCAGATCTGGATGCCTTAAGCATAACTTCTCCTTGCTTTTATCCTTCTGAGCAGCAACAGCACCACTGGTCTGTCCGGAAGGTTCAGACTCAAATGGAGCCTCTTCGATAGAGTCCTCCATTATTTCCTCCATTATTGAGGAAGGGTTTTCAGTTGTTGTTGTGAGGGGGAGGTTTGGAGTCGGTTCAGCCTGATTTCCGGACTGATGAGCTTCAGCACTCTCCTGAATTCTAGCCTCCGGTTGGGGCTCTGATGTGGATGTTTCTCTTCGGGGGCTCGAACCAGTAGCCTCTGGATCGGACAACCTGTCTTTGGGTACTTTCATGGGTGTTTCGAAGGAGTGCCTTTAGAAGCCTGCCCTTTAACAAGCCGACCTTTTCTTCGATCAACCAGCTTGTTGGGAGAAGTATCAGCATATGACCCCATGGCTAAGAACGGGGAAGGTTTTTTAAAACTGGTAACTGTTAAACCTGGCTCGACTGTGGGTTCTGACTCTTGAACCGAAGAACCTGAGATGATAGGGGAAAGACTAGATTGAAACAATCTCTTCGGTTTAACACCTTTTGTGGAGGAAGAACCCTAGTCAGACTCTGTAGCTGAGTTTGCTGGTTTGTCGATGGGGGAAGTGGGTAAGCCTGCTGCGATGCGCCTTTCCCTTTCGACTTTTTGTGCTTTTTCTAATTCAGAGAGATTGAGCCACCCGCCTTTGATCAGAGCGTTCCTAGTCGTGAACATAAACAACCTAAGTAAAGAATTTGTGTTTAAGAGAGAGAGAGAGCTCTGAAAAGTAGTAAAGTGAAAATGAAAGTGATAGTAACATAGTGGAAAAGAAGTCTTGATTCCTAGGAGAATTCGAAAAGATTAGTAATGATTAAGAGACGGCGCTGATGTCACCCTCATTAATGAAGAAGTTGCTTTTCAGAGAAGGTGGGTACGAAATTCAAGGTGAAAAAACGGCTAAAGCAACAAACCAAAGAGTGGCACGTGTCCCACGAACTTTGGCAAAAAACCGTTTAGATTCAAAGAACTTTTTCAGTCCGGATAAAACCATAACATAGTTCGAAAGACCTGTCCGTAAAACTGTCACTGACAACGGACAGTTTTTCAGGTTTTGACAAATGTTATTTGAACAAACACCTAAAAAAGGGGCTACTGATGAGTCCGGATTCTGCTACCTCTTCGGATAGGGACAGTTCGGACAAAGACCATCTAACCGAACAGGACAGTTCGAATACCTCATCCATTGGACTGTTTGAACGAGGACTAAAGTACTTAAAAACCTAATCATTCTATGACTAAGCTGCCAGCTCTCCTGCTAAGAGCTCATGGGTCCTTAAACTTGACCAGGGTCCATTAAATATGACCCGAAAGCCCATAAGGCCCAGATGTGAGGGTATAAATACCCAACCACTAACATTAAATGAGGGTAATGAAAATTAAATACAACCAGGCTGCTTAATTCTCCCTTTACTCACTATTCAAACATTAAATACTTACAAACTCCCACAAACTCCAAACAAAAATTACAAACTTACCCTCAGACGAAAATAAACCTCACCAATAGATAACTTACGTTTGGAAGGTGGAGTATCATACGCTTTTAGTTTGTCCAAAGCTCTAAAAAAGAAGTTGTTTTCGGATGGACAATGGCAAATAATTTCTTATAAACATGCTTTATTCGTCCTTCGTCCTTGTTTTTCTATAACATCGACTACGAGTTTATCCAGTTTTTCTTTCAATTTCTCGATCATCGTAATATCAGTACGAACAACTATGTTTAACCTCTTCCAAATATTGTGAAAACAATGTAAATATACCTCTAAGCATTTGCGCGAACAAATTTGTAAATGTCGGCAAACAAGGTATATTGTGCATAGTTCTTATTGAAAAACCATAAGTCACATTGTACGCAATCGTAATTTTTTAGCATATTCTACTTCGTCGGAAAAAAATTCCAAAGCATAGTGAGAGACGTTATTTTTTAGCTTCACGTACATACTATTAACAAATTTATTATGGCTAGTAATCGAATTTTTCAAATGAGGCTTTAATATTTTCGTGTTGCAGTTCGATTAAATTACTCACAAACCAAAAAGACTCGAAGTTACCTTTGTTTATACGAAGGAAATTCTTGAGGGTGGAATGAGCATTCTTCATGCGGTTAGTAGTTTGGTTACCAAAATACAACATATTTTTAGTTATCCACATGATAAACTTATCACTTTTATGCTCTAACCAAGTTTTGGTGTATTCGATTGCTTTCGGATATTCTTTGAAGTCATAAAGCATTTTTAACTAATGGTTATTAAATGATAGCTCCATTTCCGACAAAATTATTTGATTTCACCCTTTCAAAAAAATCATCAAACACTTTTTTTATCATTGATGATTTTTTTTGTTTTCACTAAGACGTTCATGTTAAGGTGCCACTGACACAACATGTGTGTTGCATTAAGGAACACTTCCTCGACTGCTTTCACCAACGGTAAGTCTCCATCCATCAAAACAATGGAGGGTGGTTCGATGAAGTGAGTTACCATCAACTATTGTAAACATTCTAACAGCCATTTACAGCTCTCAAATTTCTCTCGTGATATAAACAAAAATTCGATGTAAAAAATCTTCCTTGTACAAGTTTCTCCAACAACCGCTTACAATGGCATCCTATATCTTATTACCTTATATGTGTTATCCATTATTAGCATATTTGGAAACATTCGTAACAAATCCAAACTAATCAGGTGTGCAAATAAAATTTTATTTGGGATACCACTTCCATATTTACACGATCTATGCCATTCATAATAGTTTAACCTTTTTAATTCACCTAAAAAGTATTGGATCTGCGAGTTGATAGGATCAGATATTAATGGACATGCGTTGCAGTACTTTGGTGATCATCCGATGGGGTAATTCGGACATGACAAATAAAATTTGATGACTAAACAATAACTTAAGCGAACCTATGACTTAGTTATGTGCCTAGTACCTTGAATCATGGTCTTGGGTAGGCATGGGCATTTTAACCGGAAGCGAAAGAACCGAATCGAAGTAGATTTGGTTCTTTCATAATACACGAATGGTTCCAGTTTTCAATTACCCACGGTTCTCGGAACTGAACCGAACTGAACCAAAGAACCGTGGGTACCCGTTAGGAACCAAACCTATGTATTAACCCTTAATTTTGAATTTTTTGAGTATATATATTATTTGTTTCGAGTTAGATTCCCCTAAATCTGTCTTTTATCATTGAACTCTGATTATGTTCTCTTTAATAAATGACAACATAGTTAATTCAAAGTGGTGACATATTTACAAACAATTATGCGTATAGACAAAGTAACGAATATCAACATTTATATAATTTAATAAACTCGATAGCATCTCTCCATTATTTTTATATTACTAATATTATTCTTTAATATAATAATTTTTTGGTACAATCTAACATAATTTTATTGTTTTAAAGTGTAAAACGAGTTTTATATATGTTGATATTGCAAAGCATTTAAAGTATCCAAAACTACCCGACTGGAACCGAGTTAAATACCTATACTAAACCGAACTAAGAAGAACCAAACCAAACCGAAATTTATTCGGTTCCTAAATGGGTATTAGTTTTGAAGAACCGAAAGAACCGAGAGCCGAAAGAACCCAACCGAACCAAACCGCAGAACTGAATGCCCATACATAGGCTTGGGGGCTCATACAATAGGTCTAAATAGAAGACCTGAACCATGTATCTTTCTTACTTCGGATGAAGATTACATGTTTAGCCAAAGTCACAGTTATAGGCAATCTCCATTGTCCTTAAAGATTTTAGATGTGCATCTTCCGAGGTGTTTTGATAGTTCTAAAATGGAAAATACGATGAAGCAAGGATCTTGATAATCAAGTTGAACAATTCAAGAATTTCATGATGAATTTTGATGATAATGACAAACTTTTATGTCGAGCTTTCTCGCAGACCTTCAAGGGAAGTGCATTAAAGTGGTATAACAGTTTACCAATGGGATCCATTAAAAACTTTGATGTATTTTGGATGGCCTTCTGGAGGCAATTTGTGGGAAGTAAAGAACTCAATGGAAATAATGATACCAACATCCGTTGTGCAGAATAACCGAATGAATCTTTAAAAAGTTACATCGACCGTTTTGTGAACACAAAAAATAGGTTAGCTGATTGTTTTGAGAAAGTGGCTATTACTTATTTAAGATAGGGTTTGAATCCGGGTGAATTAGATGATTCAATAACTTGAAAGAAAACAATGACCTGGGGAGGATTACTCAACTAGGTCGGAAAACAAATCACAGTGGAAGAAACTAAAAAATCTAGAGTACCACACCATAATAGATTTGCTTCAAATGCTTCAATTACACAAGCCATTACTCAATCCCAAGCCACAGTCAATTACAGACCTAAAAATTCCGGACAGGGTTTACATCAGCCTATGAAAAATCAATAAAATCAAAACCAACAAGGTAGACCTAGGAGGGGTCAGTGGGTTCAACCTGAATGGTCTGCCGGACTGGGTGAAAGTGTGGCTACCATTTATGGAAAATAAAGAATGTTGTGCATTTTCGAAGGCTAACACCAATTTAATCTCCCAAAAAAAATCTAAATACTTATTTTTACCACAATGTTGTGGGTCATGATACCCAAGATTGTATTACCTTAAAACAAGAGGTACATATCTTAATTGAAAATAGGAAAGTATCAGTATTTGTTAAAAAATCAAGGGGGCAATAAGCCATTTAATACTCACTCTCAGCCTAGTGAAAGTACAGCGCATGCGACTTCGCAAAGTGCTCCAAGACAAAATATTGGCATATATAGACAGGAACATACCATGGTAATTGTAGAAAGGTTTGATGTGGATTTGGAATACTTAATCTTGATCCAGATCAGAATCAAGTTGGGATGATAATAGAAAGAACATCTATGGTATCCGAACTATGCAGTTTTTTTGAATCTTTAACCATTTTTTAAGGATGATACCATGACAGTGCCTTCAAGTTTTTCAACAAAAATGCATGTCAATAGTTTAATTACCCAATTAGATGGAAAAATATCTGCACATCTTTATCATGATCCTGCTCCATTCATTGTCTTCGATGGGGATGATATGAGAAATATTGCGGGTCCACGCGAAGATGTTGTGGTAATAAGGACGTTCATTAAGGGTAATGATGTACGTAAAATCCTTATTGATACAGGAAGTTCGACCAATATTTTGTTCTTATCAACATATAAGCAAATGGAGAATCCTTCAATCATCCAGCGTTCGAATCAGACCATAGTAGGATCCACTAGTAGCTCAGCCGATGTGATCGGAGAATTTGAAGGAGATGTTTGTTGGGAAAATGGTCATTGAAGAAGATGATGAGGGTTTTCTTTGTAGTAGTTGAATGCCCGGCGTCTTACAACGTTATATTTGGCAGGTCTTGGTTGTCTAGGATGCATGTTGTGGCTTCCACAGTCCACTAATGTTTGATATGGAAAGTCAGGTTGGCATTGTCCGAAGTAGTTAGAAGGTGTCCCAAAAAGGATATGCCACTGTTTTTGCACCAAAGTCGTTGGAAATAGTCCAAGTTGACAAAGAATAACAATCAATGAAGCCTTCTTCCAAACTGAATGAAATAGATAATCCAATGGAGGCTCCTAACGTGTTGATCCCTATTGAAGAAATTGAAATTCATCGTTTGGCAGAAGATAAAAGTGTCAAGGTTGGATTTAAATTATCGGTAAGATTAAAATAAAAAAATTATCCTTTTTATCTAATAACCTATGTATATTTTCTTGGTGTAATGAGGATTTAACTGGAGTGCCAGCCAGCGTAATTAGTCATAAACCGTCTGTTCGACCCGGTGTTGGGCCAGTGGTACAAAAGATAAGAGCTTTTTCTAGAGAAAAATCTGAGGCGATAGTCCAAGAAGTAGATCGGCTAACCATGATAGGATATATTAAAAAATCCCAATACCTTATTTGGACAACTAACCCAGTTATTTTCAAGAAGAAAAATGGAAAATGGCATATGTGTATTGACTTCACAAATCTCAATAGCGCTTGTCGCAAGGATCTGTTTCATGTACACCGGATAGATCAAGTGGATTCCACCTCAGGGAACAAGTTGTTGTCATTTATGGATGCTTTTCTAGATATAATCAGATACATATGGATCTGAATGATCAAGACTACACTATATTCATTACTGATATGAGGCTTCATTGTTATAAGGTAATATCTTTTGGATTGAAGAATGTAGGTTCCATTTACCAACGATTGGTGAATAAAGCGTTTGCCAATCGGATCGGAAGAAATGTAGAAGTGTATATCGATAATACGTTGGTTAAAAGCCGTAAGGAGGAAGACCACATATCCAATCTCTAAGAAACTATTTCTAATTTAGAAGCCATCGATTTGAAGTTAAATTTTGAAAAATGTACCTTTGGGGTTTGATCTGGAAAGTTTTTGGGTTATATTATTAGCGAGAGAGGAATTCAGTTTTCCAAGTATTAAGAAATACTAAAAACTTTAATTGGTCTCCCAATTGTGACTGAGCTTTCCTTGAGATCAGGAGATACTTATCCTCACCTAAAAATTTATTTAGATATGTTGATAGGGAAAAGCTCTATATATATTTAGAAGTATCGGAATACGGTGTAAGTGTTGTATTAGTGTGAGAAGTTGATAATTACCCGCACCCTCTCTATTATTCAAGCAAGATTTTGTTAGATACTGAGAAAATATACCTAAAATTGGAGAAATTGGCCTTAGCACTGGTAATAGCAACTCGAAAGATGAAACCTTACTTCCAAGTACATTATATCACAATCTGAACCTCTTTTTCATTGAAGAATGTGCTACAAAAGGCTGACATGTCGGGAAGAATGACTAAGTGGTTAGTTGACCTTTGAGATTATGCTATTGACTTTTCTTCCCGTACTGGAATAAAAGCTCAAGATGTAGCTGATGTTTTACTAGAATTTCACTTCAAGAGGCCTTCTGAAGAAGCTCAAATCAGTAAGAACAAAACAAAATGATCTGAAGTGATGATGTCTCTCATAAGGGGAGGTGCAACTGGAGTTGTCTAATATCTCCCTATGGTGATTTCATGTATCAAGCTATACGTTTTGGCTTCAGAGCATCCAACAATGAGTCAGGATATGAGGCAGCAATAACTGGACTGAGGCTAGCTCAAATATGCGGTGCTAAAAGAGTCTGATTGATAAGTAATTCTCAGTTTCTCATCCATTAAGCTCTGGGGAAATCTGAAACTATGAAAGATCACCTGATAACGTATTTACATGTATTAAAAGAGGTTTCAATTGAGTTTAAACATGTCAAATATGAACTTGTTTCAAGATCGGAAATTCTATGGTTGATTCCTTAAACACTATAGCTTACTCTGAAGCACATCCTTAGATCATAGTGCAAGAGTATCCTTTTATAGCCACAACAACAAAAATAAAGGGTAATACAGAAATAAAGTTTGCATGTATTAAGCACTCTCTCAAAAGACTGGAGAAATGAGATTCAAGAATTTGTCACTAATGAAGTTTTACCTTGAGATGAGGTTTTGGCCAAAAAAATCAAGTATAAAGCTCGTGACTTCCTAATTCTGAGGGGAATTCTTTATAAAAAAAACCTTTCAGCATGTCTCTGCTGCGTTACCTCGGACCTAATGAATCTTAAAGTATTTTATTAGAATTGCATGATGGTGAAGGTTCAACATATTGTGGCTACAGAGTTTTAACTAAAAAAGTATTGTTAGCAGGATACCATTGGCCTACCATTTTGGCAAACACTAAATATTTTGTAAAGAGATGTGACCCTTGTCAAAAGTATGTAAATACGATCCATGTAGTAGTAATCCTCATAAATTATGTATATGAACCAATACCCTTTGATAGATGGGGGCTAGACCTGGTCGGACCCATTCTGATGGCTTATGGGGTTGTCGAACTATAATAATAGCCTTAGTTTACTTCTCCAAGTGGGTGGAAACTGCACCTTTGTCTGGAACAATATTTAAAACGGTGATAAAGTTTATCCTCTCCAACAATGTTGTCGATTTGGCATCACCAAACACATCACTACTGACAATGGTCCTCAATTTGACAACAACGACATGGATAAATTTTGTACATCAAGAGGAATTCAGCATTGTTTCTCTTCACCTTTTCACCCTCAAGCTAATTGACTAGTTGAAGTAGAAAATCAAACAATTTTAATAGGTATGAAGAAGAATTTAGATGGAGCAACTGGGAAATGACAAAGGTAATTACAAAAGGTATTATGATCATATTGAACCACTTCTCATAAAACTACTCAAGAGTCTAATTTCGCTTTAGTTTATGTGGTGGATGCTATTACGCCTATAGAAGCTACCCTTTCTTTTTTCAGAGTTCAAAATTATTCTGAAGAGTAGAATAAGGTGGATTTCATGGCTCACTTGGACTTAATTAAAGAAAAAATAGTGAAATATCGTTTAAGAACTGCACATTATAAAGTTTTGATGAGTAGTAGGTTTGCGTCTAAAGTAAAAATGAGATTTTTTTTCAAATTGGAGATAAAGTATTGAGAAAAGTGTTTTTGCACACTGAGGAGAAATAGTTCGGACAATTAGCTCAAAACTGGGAAAGGCCATACATCGTATATAAAAGAGTTAAGCAAGAAACATAAAAGCTTATAGACAAAGATGACAACCCTTTGAAGCACCATTGGAATGTTGAACATCTCAGGTGATATATAGAATGAACATATTTTGTAAATATTTACTTTGTTTTACTCAATGTAAATATTTGGGGGCATACTCTTTCATACCCTAGTGGCGCGGGGAGGTTTTAATGAGGTGCCTGAATTTCAATATAATACTATAAGTTACCTTTTTTAATATAAAATGTTTTAACAAACGTCGAGTCGATCAAAGGCTTATTAAAGACTTGTTGTCTTTGTCTTCAAATGGATTACATTTTAATGGCTCAGATGGATTATAGACTTATTAAACATTTATGACCTTCAAATGGATTACCTTTGAGTGGCTCGGATGAGTTAAAAACTTATTAAACATTTATGGCCTTCAAATGGATTACATTTGAATGACTCAAATGGGTTAAAGAATTATTAAACATTTATGGCCTTCAAATGGATTACCTTTGAATGACTTGGATGGGTTGAAGACTTATTCAAGATTTAATGGCTTTAAATGGATTACCTTTGAATGGATCAGATAAATGTAAGACTAAAAAAGGGTTTACTGTTTGTAAAGAAAATACTTTTTTTTAATACCGTGATCGGATTTAATATATTCCTGAAGTTTTATCATCTTTAAGTAACATCGGATATTAATGGAAGTATAAAAGAAAATACAAGGTGAGTAAAAGAAAAAATGGCATAAAATACTGATAGGGTCGTAAAAGATATCTGATCCACATTACAAAAAGGGATTACAAAAATGTCTTGTATACAACAAGGACTTGTGCAAACAGGGTTACTAGAAAATATGATAAAATAAAAACATGTCTTGCATACTCCAAGGACTTTGATTCAAAACACAAATACAGTAAAAATAGTTCACCTTAGGGCTCGTTCCCCTCGGGTTCTTCTCAACCTTGCATTCTCTTATTTATTATTGATCCTCTTCATTAGCCTCATCATCATATTCGGATTCATCCGAAGATATATTAAGTTTATCATTATTCGCCATAATATGAAAATGGACTTCTTCATATGGCACAAACTTCCATAACTTCCCAAGAGACCATTTGGGAAAATTCTCATGGAACAATATGACTATATTCGATTTAACATATTCCTCTATCCGATTCATAGATCTTAACACCTCCTCAACATATATATATATATATATATATATCCATTGCAACAACTATGTATTTAGTTTTTTTTCTCTTTTAGAGAAGTAATTTTACCTTCATTTTCCTCAAGAAGAGCTTGTAACCCCCATTTTCTCCTCGGATAACTGATTGATGACACCTTTATCCTTGGTCGTCTGTTCTTTTGAAGAACTGATATATTTAGAAGTGGTAGACTGTAATTTGATATAACTAACCTGAAATTTTTCATGATCGGACTTAGCTAGCTCCAAATCATCACTGAGTTTTTTCTTTTTTTGGCTCAAAGTCTCAACCTTGTCTTGTTCAGCCTTGATGGAATTTTTCAGGATTTGCTTTTCAGTTCGAAGGGAAACAATGTCTTTAACTTAAAATCTAACCTGCCTCTTTAAATCGACTATTGGCTTTACAAAGCCTAAAACTGCATAACCCAATGTATCATGCTCACTGCACACTTCAAAGGATTCACCATCATGTATCATAAAATTGACAATGGTGGTAGATTGGAGGAAAGCCTTGTCAAAGTCTTTCTTATCAAATTCACTAAAATACAGGTTCAATATGTCATCCTAATTAACATCATATTCAGCAGCAGATGGGTCCGCTGCTGGAAAAAATAGGGAAGAAGGATCAATGTGTACCTTTTTTTAAAAATAAACTTTGGTAGCAGTAGTAGATGGAAGGACTTCAGATCGGAGTATGATCTTCGGACCAATAATAGTTTTCTTCTTTTTTCTGTTGTTTTATCACTACGCTCTTTGCTCCTCTTCTGTCGTTTATTTCTCTTAACTATTGGAGAGTTCAATAGTTTTTTATCCTCACCCACAATAATAGCAGCAACCTCCAACAAAGAAACCTCACCCATGTTGAGAAACTATTGAGATGGATCATAATTCTTTTTCTTCTTCTTTTTAATCTTATCAAGATGGCTAAGAGCCTTATTCTTGGTCGGTAAATAAAGCTTACCATCGATTTCATCATTCCTTTTGAAAATATCAGCAACTACAGAAGAATTGGTAAATTGTTCCGATGAGAGCTCCATGGTTGAGTCTGTTGTCTACAAATTGGCCCTTCACCGTGTTTCCCATAGTGAAATAATTATGGAAAGTAGTTCTCCATTTATTTGTGGCCCACTGGTGCAATTTCGTAAATGTGGTCTCAATTATCGCTTGACACATGTAAAAGAAAGTTGTTTATAAATTCGCGACATTTGAGTTGTTCGTTAACCCAGGATTCACTTCGTAACCCAGTCGAACATTGTTTATCGTGATTAGCGCTCCAAATAATTTTTAAAATAGCTAAGGGGGCTAGATGATGGGATCATATATTTTTTGACATGCGTTGCAGTACTTCGGTGATAATTAGAAAGGGTAATTCGGACAGGATAAACAAAAGTTGATGACTAAACAGTAACCTAAGCAAACCTATGACTCATCTATGTGTCTAGGCACTTGAATCATGGGCTGGGGGCTCATAAAATAGGCTCAAATAGAAGATTTGACCCAAATGACCTCATTTCTCTCATTACCCTCTACTAAACACTTAATATCAACCAGCTGAAAGATAATTCGATTTTACCCATACATCGGATTTTTCCATCACCACGAACAACAACCTTTCTCGATCTTCCATTGTTTTAGTTGAGCATAATACGTGGTGCGTAAGGATGACGAATTATTAGGATTCAACTTCACTCCGCGAAGAATTTCATGAGGACGCGATCCCATTTTTGTAGAACTAATTACATATTCCAACTCTTCTTTAAACCTTCACTGAATTTTATAGTCTCGTGATTTTGAACCCCGCATACGATCTTTAAGGACCATAAATCATCATTTACCTTATTTCATTTAAGCGCGAAATGGAATCCGCATTTCTTGGTCTTTAAAGACTTCCTCATAAGATCATTTGGTTCTACCAAATTTATATACTTTACGGATCTCTTGCATACAAAAAATAGTGTATGAGTTTCTCTACTCTTGGCATGTTGCGACGTCGTAATATAACTACAAGCTTGTTGTACTTTGCGGTAATCGTAACTCGATCGACCAATTCTTGTTGCGTATAGTTGGATTTTGTGTTGAACAAATTATTATAATGGATAGACCAAGGCTCATCTCTTATTAATCCATAATCATTAAATTCATCCCCTACCCAACATCTACTCATGAAAATCATAATTTAAAGGGTAGTATTAAAACCGTCGGTGGGGGTTCAACAAATCGGCGGTCTAAAAATTCCACACCGGCTTGAAATATTCTCATCGATGAATACAAATATTCCACTCGCCCGGTTAGGTAAGAAAATCATAAAAATCATTCTTAGATTTTGTTTAAAACACCTCATGGCAGAGCGAGGCATCGCAAACGGCGGGGAAAAATCTCAACAATCACTGATGCCAACAACAAAAAGTTGTTGGGGACTAATTTCTAGCAACTACTACCTAATGTCTACATCGATGGGACCCATCACCAACACAAGCGATGGGAGCGGGCGAAAATACCACCATAGCCGTTCTAGTAGCAACATAAAAGAGTGGCAAAACAAACAAAACATAAGTAGTAGAACATGAGTAGAAGAAGTTTATCCAACGCAATAACCGATGGCACTGGTAGCAGAAACATAGGCTTTGTGGGTACCAGACAGAGGCAAGGTCTTTACTACCTTCCCTCATCAATCCCATCCAGATCAATAGCTCACTATCCACCAACATCGAACTAAGGGACTGGCGAATCAGCTGCAATAATTGGACTCGACCAGTGCAGGTGGATGAACATCCAGGAGGGATGGTGAACAATAAGAGATTTTCTTCCGATTAAGG
Source organism: Limnanthes douglasii subsp. nivea (assembly GCA_036936605.1). NCBI lineage: Eukaryota > Viridiplantae > Streptophyta > Magnoliopsida > Brassicales > Limnanthaceae > Limnanthes > Limnanthes douglasii. The sequence goes on from JAUPFV010000001.1 coordinate 36,368,402, forward strand.
GGGGATAAGGCAAATATCTCAAATTCCTACTAACTAATCAGATAGTATAAAGACTAGTATCAGTGATCTAGGCTTGACAACTCCTCTGGTCTTCTTTCTCACCTGGTCAGTGCTGGAGTTTGGATAGTTGTCTCGATCCCCGTGAGACCTTCTAGTTCTTGCACGAATCAGAGGGATAAATACCCAGCTTGTAGGGAAGAGAAGAGGGTGGGTCAGTTGGTCTAGGGAAGGAGAGCAGCAGGTAATTGATTAAGGAAGTAAGAACTCTGAAAAAGGTTCTACACACCACACAGTCAGGAATACATTCCCAACATGTGAACCCCCCTTAAGTGAAGTCAGTAAAACAGAATGACAGAGGGCCTCTACGCGAGTCCATCTAAAATATCTAGGGGGTGAAGGATCCTGACTAGAGTACTTTCCCTAGCAGGCCCCAACCAGAACAAACAGACGGGTGGTCGGTCACTTAAAAGCAAAACTAGACCACGCCCAATGAACACTTCTGCCCTACACAACCTAGGTTTACGCTCCATGATCGAGACCTAACCGACCCAATCCTATTTATTTTATTGCACTTTCAGAGTGAGTAATGAAAAGGGAGAAACTAGAGCGTAGGGCAACCTGACTGTGTTGAGTGGTCATGATATCAACCAATATCACTTATGACCTCACATTCGCGACTCGTAACTAACCCCAGAAGGACAACACAAAAAGGCGGGCTCTTCTGGCCCTAACCCAACGGTACCCAAACCGGGGTGTTCACTCTGGGGCCTATCCTTTTGTGGGCTCCATGCCGCAACCTTACTTGCACATGAAGTGACCAAAGGCAGGCAGGCTGACATAGCGCAGTAGTTAACAACTATTAAGTCGTCGATGTATAGGACAATGACAGCCTGCCTGCCTTTAGGGGGATTATGGCTCAATCTCCTGCCACCAGCTGTCTGCCACTTATTCACTATCACAACTGTATGACAAGGTGGGTAGGGTGCCAAAACAGTATTGTATTAGGAAGATACTTTAAAAAAAACTATTTTCACCACTATTTAAAGTTATAATTAAAATCTATCAATGTCACATGTATCAACTTTTAAATATAGCGTTACCATGGACGGACAGGTGGATCGACTACAAATAATGCAGTAGCAAATGGTGGATAAACTTTTTTATATTAATAAAATGGTTGTCGATTTGAAACAACACTTCCAAAGGTTGACCATGATATTAGCAAAATTAAAAGAATAACAATTTGAAGCTCTTTGGAATCACAGGGGATGCAACTCTGATCAAGAAGATGAGATATCATACACCAATTAACTACTATGTATGAAGCCTAAAAAACTTATGACTCGCAAATAAGTATTACGGGTTAGACGTTCCAGGGTTAGATCTTAAATCGGGTCAACTAAAAGGGACTACCATCATCATAATAGGCGGAATGCTTCGTTCAAATAGTAAAATACATTATCACCAGATCGAGCCCATAAATAAGGAAGAAAATGTGTTTCCATACTAAATTACTCTCTCAAATAACTAGTACGACTTCATAATGCATGTTCAAGTCCCTGTCTGGGCAGTATTGTCAACAAGCCCCACCAACAAATCAATGGGTCATGCCAGCAAACCACCACATTCCTCTAATGAACTATTATTACACATTTATGAACCGATAGATCTCTCTAATGAATCAATAAATCTCACCAAACCATCCTAATAGGAAATCAACATCTACCACAAATGTATTAGGCATTGTCATCCATTAACCAACCGATTTAACTACCTTTTTGTTCGATCCACTTTTGATCAATTATCGATTGTATTCCATGATTAATTAACACAGAAAAAAATTATCTAGAGTGATGGGGACTACATCATCCATTGCAAGCAATAAGAAAATGATATCATATTAAAATATACACAAAGGTTTGTTCGGACAATAAAAAATGGTTTGGAGAGTTGTCACAATCTCGTGGACTATGTTACTGTTAGACAATTAAATCTCGCGAGGCCTACTTATTAAGAATATGAGAAAGTGAAAATCTTTAATTTTGGACATTTTTTTGGCTCAAGTAGAGGAACATATAAAAATGGGTGAAAATATGAGCATGAGGTTTCCATGTAAATTGATTGATTATCAGTTTTATCATCATGCTTATAATCCTAGTTATAGCCAAATTGAACATCTTTATGTGGCTCATGTTCAATCAAATAGACAATAATGTGACCAACCATGGAAAAGAACCTTCAAACAATAAACTAAGAACTTTAGACATGACAGTAAGAAAAATTAGGGTTCAAAAACACATTATATCGAACTCGGTCTGAAATTTTTGTCTTCCTATATTAAATTGGATTTCTTATTAATTAGATTTTATGTTAATTAGGTATTCTATCTTAATTAGGGTTCCTATTAATCATGATTTTATATTTTTGAGGTTTCATATATTATGATTAGGGTTTTATTACAACTGTTGATTAATGAGATTTAATCTCGAGCGTGTATAAGAATTAAGGTTTTTTTTTGCTAAATTCATAAATAGAAGAAGAAATACAAAGTAATGGCTTGTGACGGCATTGGCAAAATGAATGACTTGAGAGGCGAGTCTGAATTCTTTTTAAGTGAGAGAAAGCTATAAGTTTTTTTTAGAGAACGGGAGATAGATAAGTGAGGTGATAAATAAATATTAAATATATAGTTATGTGAATCGTGTTACTTTTGTAAATTATGAGAGTTTTATAACAAAAAGTGATTGAATTATTTGTGGTAGGCGAATCTTTCTATAACCTATTTGTTTAATAAGCGAGAATGTTTGTGGCTTGTGGAAGTACGATTATTCCCCAAATATGGAACACTACATAATGCTAATGCGTAACATGTATGACTATCAGGGACGGATTTAGGGAGTAGCCAAGTATGTCATGGCATACCCTAAATTCCCAAAAAAGGTTTAGTAGTACTAGTAAGAAGTCTTACCTTTCTCCTTAAGGGCGAGGGTTCAAATTCTCAACGTCTTATTTTTCTTCCGTGATTCTTGTTCCAATTAATTCTGTTCTCTTTATTCTTGCCCCAATTAGCTCCATTATGTTTTTTTTTTCAATTTGTAATCACCAAATTTAAATCTCTTAAATCATATATTTAAATCTAAACCATTTCCCCTTCTTAAAATCAGATTTCCATGAACGTGTTTAGTCATTGAATAAAAACTCGTTTTTACCTTCTAAATCTTCTAAAATCATATAGTTAAATCAAAACCATTTTCTCCTTTTTGAAATCGGATTTCTATGGACGCGTTTTGGTCATTTAATCAAAACCTTTTCCGTTCTTAAAAGGATTTTCATGTATTCAAGTATTTAGTTATTTATTTTCAATTATTTTCTTCACTTGTTTAATTGTCTCATTTACTAGCTCTAAGTTTCGTAAGTGAAAAAGTTGCTACAAATTTAGTATTCTCGTGGAAATTTATCTATCTTTTAATATAATTAGTTTCTTTCATTGATTTGGTTTTTCTTCTTTGGCATATTAAAAACTACCGGATTTTTCTAAGAGGAATAAAAACATAAAAAAAACAACGTATCGTGTATATTTATTTAGTAAATTAATTTTATTAAATTTAATTGTTTATTTTTTTTATAAAATTTGTATATGAATACGTAAAAAATTTAGTATTATTTTTGGCATATGGTTAATTTGAGTTTTGGATCCGCCCCTGATGAGTATAATGTTCTTTTTCGATAATTTTGGATAGAAGATCAAGTCATAATAAAAGTATTAATTTATACAAAATAAAAGAACTTTTGATAGATATGACCGAAATTGGGAGGACCATAATATATAATTGCAAAAATCAAAACAAGTATTTATGAATTATAAGATAAATAGAGAAAACACATTCTAATCCATCAGGCCGATTGCAAAAATCAAAGCAAGTATTTATAATCGGCCCTCTGCCATTATAAATGTGATAGATATTTGAAACGTTCTCCGGATCAGCCTTCTTCAAAGCACCAATATTTGTCGTGGAGTTGTTCTGTTCACCATTAAAACATTGACGAGCTCTTTTTTCCTTCGTTTTAACTTGGACCGTTACAAATGTCCTTGGGCATACTTAATCAGTTCATGGTTATGCTTGCCAAAAATAACACTTAGATCTCACTTATAGTCAACTTTTACCGGATTGCTTACCAAATGAAAAGGACAATTAATTTTTTTGTTACCGGTAGCCTTACGCTTACGGTCGCACTCTTTAACGTTTGGCTTAAATATACTGGATCGCTCGCACCGATAATCTACTCTAGGTATTCTATCTATTTTCCACCACTCTTTAGATGTTATGTTAATCGAGAAACCTAACGACTTGCCCGTACTTTTGAGCCACTCGGTCATCGAGAAACCTAAACGACTTGCCCGTACTATTGAGCCACTCGGTCATCGAGTCTAAAATATACTCGTCGTGAGTGGTGAAATGGTAAGCGTAGCCCGAAACAAGAGAAATTTTATATTGGGTAACCTCTTGCAATATGTAAGAAGTAGAAAAATCAATTAGAAAGGAATTCCGGATAAAGCTAACCCATTTCACCGATGTTATGTCGTGCATACCCTTTTCTACGCCATCCCATGGTGTAACCGATCGTCTTCACGCCACACGTGTGGCGTAGACAAGGGTATGCACACTATGAGATAGCGTGAGTAGTGTCCTCTTTGCCACTATTGTTGGCAAAAAACACTAGTCTGGCACCAACGTATGGTGAAGAACACCAAAAACGGATTTTTCTAAAAACTCTTTTTTTTACAGAAAATAAAAGATGGAAAGGAATGCATCTCCTTGGCGTCCATGCTGGTCTGCAAGAGGACTGGTACTAAATCTGTTTCGGTCATGTTTGAAGGTTTTGAAAAAATGGGTTTATGGGGTCATAGATTTGAGGTTTTTTGTAGTTTGGTGAAGATAGAATATGGTTTGGTAGTTGAGATTGTGTTTGCAACTTCATAGAGTAGTTTAGAGTTCTCAATGACATTGGTTGTAATTAAATAGGGTTTCAAGCGTTTTTTAAAATTTTTTACCTAATGGAAATTTTGTAAATATTAAAAAAAAAGACTTCACAAAATAAAAACGACTATTTTTAACAATTCCTTAAAACAAATGGACCACTTGTTAACAACACAATTATTTACACAATTATATAATAAATCAATATATATTATTGTATTTTTATTTTTTTCTATAAAACTATACTTCATATATATATATGATAAACCTCTATGTAGTGAAAAGTTACTGAAATAATATAGTTTTTAGGGCCTTATGCATAATTATAATATCATTTTATTCTTTAACTTCAGATCTTTATAATCTGATTTTACCGAACCAAATTGACGTTGTTTACGGAAAGTGATTTGTTTTTTCCTAAGGAAAAAACGATATCACCTATGTTGATACAATCGTCGATGAAGACACAAGTTTAGGAGGTTTCAAGTGTTCGGCAACTGATTCTGACATCTATGACATCTCATACTGCGATTTCCAGCATCTGACATATAATGTGTACACGTAAAACGTTAACAATTTTTAACTTTCACACATTATGCTTTCCGCTTAGGTTTCATGAGTAAAATTGACAGTGATTATATGGAAAGCCACGAAGAGGAGATATGTTATGATGATACACGATTTATGATAAGGAAGCCTCCCCCATTAGCAACTAACATGTATAAAATATCATCCTCAGGATCCATAGTTGAAAAAAACAATGATTAATTAGGAGAATGATCCTCCGAACAAAGTATAATACGCTGACGCTGGAATATTAGCAAGCGAATGAGCAAAAACAATATTTTTAAACCCGTTATTTAAGAAATAGATGAGCAAGTCTTAAAGTAGCGAGCCTACAATCATAATCTTAGTGAAAGATGTGTCAAGCCACCCGTAAATACTCAGTTTAATCCAAATTGCAATAACTTCCACCAATACCACCGGAACGTTAATAGCATATCCAACAAGCTCCTCCAGAGTTTTAATCAAACCTCAGAAGCATTCTGCAGTGTTCCAGCCGAATATCAACAACATTATTTGGTTATTTCGGCTAAAACTCTAACAAAAAACATTTAAGGTGTTTTAGTCGAGCATCCAATAGGTTCTCTCGTTCTATAAAATGCAACCAAACCTTTAACAGACATCTTTTGGGCTCCAGCCGAGCTATTAACAAGAAAGACAATACTCTAAAGTGCAGTTAAACCTCTAGAAAGCTTCATCAAGAATCCAGTCTAGTAATGAGCATGCTCTGACACCATTGCTAGAAGTACATCAGACTGTATGCCATACTACTTTGGCTCTGCATTAACATTAACATAATTTTACATAGTGTATTTAAACATGAACCAATTATACAAATAGTCCTTAATCATCTAAGATGGGAGCCAACCAAAATTATCATCCTAAGGTTACATGTTTTAGTCAAATCCCTAAAGAGGCAGTCATGCAAGACAACATGACCTATACTATGGGCAGTCTTATCCATTTCTCTAATAAACAAACAACTTTCAATCTGGTAATATCTTAAAAAACAATGAGGATTTACAAGATGAGGCATTCTATTTAGCTTACCACATCCTCTACGGAGATCTACCACCTAACTTCCTGATGCAAACCAAAAAGATAGATACATTGATCATACCGGTGGGAATGTAGCTAAATCTGGACCTGATTTCTTATCAATTTCTAGTAGTTCTTTGACAAGATTAAAACTTAAACAATTCAAAAATGCACTTAATAGGCTAATACAAAATTGTTGGGCTAATTCAAGTGGTTGGGTTGTTGTTTTTAATAACATGAAGGTGGTATCGAAATCAAATCATATTATTGTTATTAAAGTAATTTATTAAAGAAGTTATAAGCATATCCATTAAAAAAGGTTTGAATATTATTAAATGACTTTAATAACAAGTCATATTATTACTATTGAAGTGATTTAATTAAAGGAGTTACGAGAACAACTATTAAAGTGATTGATTAAATGAGTTAGAGATATAAAATGCTTTAACATTAGAAGAGTTATAGGAACAACCATTAAATAACTTTAATATTAATTAAAGGAGTTACAAGAACAACAATTAAATGACTTTAATATTGATTAAAAGAGTTACAAGAACAACAATTAAATGAATTTAATATTGATTAAAAGAGTTACAAGAACAACTAGCAATCATGTTTTAAGGTGTAGTGTAAGCATGGTCATATCAAGTAATCATGGTCATATATAGAAATCGTGGTTATATCTAGCAATGTTATGCAAAAATTACAATTATGGTCATGTATAGCAATCATGTTTTAAGGTGTAATGTAACCATGGTCATATCTAGCAATCATGGTCATATGTAGTAATCATGATCATATCTAGTAATCATGGTTATATATAGCAATGTTATACAACAATTAGAGTCATGGTCATATCTAGCAATCATGTTTTAAGGTGTAGTGTAATCATGGTCATATCTAGCAATCGTGTTTTAAGGTGTAGTGTAATCATGGTCATATCTATCAATCATGGTCAAATCTAGCAATCATGTTTTAAGTGTAGTGTAATCATGGTCATATCTAGCAATCATGGTCATATCTAGCAATCATGGTTATATATATATATCAATAGATATGACCATGGTTGCTAAAGATGACCATGCTTGTAACTGTTGCATAACATTGTTAGATATGACAATGCGATTTATGACCGTGATTGCAACAATTACAATTATGGTAATATTTAGCAATGTTATGCAACAGTTACAGTTATGGTCATATCTAGCAATGTTACGCAACAGTTAAAATAATGGTCATATATAAAAATCATGGTCATACAGTTAACACATAAATCGCAATGTCATACAATTAACACGTAAATCGCAATGTCGTGAACCTATTCCTAAATCGCATCCTCTCCAGCTACAACCGCATCATATTCTTGCAACTCTAAAAACTAAAATCAGCTGCAACCGCATCATGGGAAATTCTATTTGGAAAGGATGCGGCCCAAGAAACGCTCCAAGATTTAGACTCGGGCTTCTTGATTTCAAGGCCTAAATCGGAGCGTTCCTTCTCTTAACCCTAGCATTACTCTTCTTTCTCTCTATCTATGCCGTCGCCACACCAGTCTCTTCCTCTCGAAGAGCTCCAAAAATCGCACCTTCCCAAATCTCACATGTCTCTTCCAGATCTACAAAATCAAACCCATTTCCCAAATCTTTCAGTAGATAGGAATCAATCGACTTCGGTCTTGCAACTTCTTGTTGCTCGTGAAAAGTTTTTTGATAACCCTATTTTTGAAGGGGAAATTTCAAATTGGAATCAAGTCCGGGACGATTCCAAGGGACAGAAGCGAGATTCAAGACTGACGTTCGCTGAGGTGCTGAAGATGAACTCGGGAAGGACCTTTTCAGATGGGAAAGCAAGGAAAGATCGCCCTTTCGTGCATGCAAATGTCTCAACAGGAGTGGAAGATGGATACACTTTCGTCAAATTTGACGAACCAGATAATATCTTTCTTTCTTCCCTCTCTAAATTTACGTTAATAGCTAAGTTTTCGTTTGGTACCCCTTCATTGTCTGATTTTAGGGTTTATTTAGATTCTTTTAGATTCTTAGGAAGTTACAGTGTGTTTAAGTGGGATTATAGGGATGTGTTTGTTGAATTCGATGATTTAGTTGATGTTAAATCTTTTTGAAAACGAACTGTTAGGACTGTGGGTCAGTTTACTTTTAGAATTCTTAGGTGGTCTACTGATTTTAACCCCAAACGGGAGTCTCCTTTGACTCCCGTTTGGATTTCTTTTCCTAGAATTCCTGAACATATGTATAACACTGATACCATAGAACATTTAGCAAAGGCAATTGGTTTGCCTTTGGAAACATGGATACCTTATAAAAATAGGGCTAGTTATAATATTTGTAAGGCTTGGACTGTTATTGATACCTCAAGTCTCCTTCCCCAAAGACTTTGGATAAGCTTTGGGGATCGAGACGGTTACTGGCAGGATGTCATTTACAATGACATACCTGCTTACTGTAAAAAGTGTAGACATCTAGGTCATAGTGAATCTAGTTGTAAAGTTGATGAATTAAGCCATAAAACAATTAAATTTGCAAGTTAATGCTAAAAAAAATAAGGAGAAATGGATTCCTAAGCTTAAATCTGTGATAGTTCCCAATAATAATGATATTAGTGAGCATGTTAATGAATACCAGATATTACTTAATAAAGATGCTGAAATAGACATTAATAATCCTTTACCTATGAAGACATATGATAATTGATTAGTTTTTAATCAAAATTTAAACTCTAACGTTTTAAATGATAGTGATGTGATTGAGGCCCTGCAGTCTATAAACCTTAACAATACTTTTAATATACTGAATGAGGATAATATGTCTGATAAGGAATTGTGTGATATATCTAGTGATAGACTGAATTTAAGTCTCCATAACTCTCCTATGAATAGACTAAATTTAAGTCTCCCTAACTCTCCTATGAATAGACTTATAGATATGTCTGATAAGATAAGTAATAAGAAATCCTCCAAAGTTAAAATTAAAGGTCTTAAAACAACTTAATTAACAAACCTCTAGCCTTCAAAGGATCTGTAAGATCCTAAAAAATACTTAAGAAATGACAGTCTCTTTTTTGAATTGGAATGCCAGAGGAGTTGGTAATATCAACACAATTAGAAGAATTAAGAGTTTAATTAAAAAGTTTTCAATTGATCTAATAGTTATTCAGGAACCTATGCTGTCTAATAAAAAATTAGAGAAAAATTCTACAAAATTAGGATTTGATCAATACTTTGGTAATAAAAATAACAAAATTTGGTTATTTTGGAAAAATTCTTATAAGATCAACATTATTTTAGATTCTGACCAATTTGTCCATACTATGGTAAACCATTCTGACTCTGTGGATGAGTTTCTGGTTACCATAGTATATGCAAAATGCAATAGACTTTTAAAAATGACCCTGTGGAACCAATTGAGAGATATCTCAAACAATATTTCAATTGAACCTTGGCTAGTGGTTGGAGATTTTAACACTATCTCCAATGCTAGTGAACAAATAAACTATGTTACACTGTATATGAACTCAATGGAGGATTTTAACAATATGATTTTTTATTGTTGTCTTGAGGATCCTGGATTCTCAGGTACTAATTTTGCATGGACTAATAGTCATAAATGGAAAAGATTAGGTCGAGTTTTGCATAATGATAAGTGGAGGGAAAAATTTAATGTTACAAGGGTGAGGCATCTTACCAGAACTGGGTCAGATCACTCTCCCTTATTAATTTTTGTCTCTTCTGTGTTGTCTGTCTTTAAACCTCCTTTTAGGTTTCAAAACATGTGGTTTAGCCATCCTAATTTCTTACTTACAGTTGAAAATAATTGGTTGTATCCTTTAGACCTATCTCCTCATTTCAATTCCATTCATTCTTTCTTGTTTAAGTTGAAAAGGCTTAAAACTCATTTAAAAATCTGGAATAAAGATGTTTTTGGCAACATTTTTTTATTGTATTGAAAAAACTAAAGAGGAAATTAGTATTTTGGAGAGTTTGTTAGAGGTGTCTTACTCTGTAGAAAACAATAGAAAACTTTCTGAACTTAAGTCTAAGCATCTGGTTTTATTAGCTAGGGAAGAAACTTTTTGGTTACAAAAATATGCTTCTAAATGGTTAAAAGATTGAGATAAAAACACTAAGACTTTTCACAATTATGTTAAAAAGAAAAGGTCTAGAAATAGGATAGATGAAATTTTAGTTAATAATGAAAGATTAGATGACCATAAGCTTATAGGTGAGTTAGCTGTAACCTACTTTTCAGAGCTTCTCAATACAAATGATGTATCAGATGATCCTATTCCTGACTTTCCTATTGATATTATCCCAAATCTTGTTAGTTATCTTGATAATCTATCACTATTAGCTAAGCCTACTTTAGATGAGGTTCATAGGGTTATTAGAGGTTTAAACAGTTCTAGTGTCTCTGGAGTTGATGGTTTCAACTCCAGATTTTATATTGAATGTTGGTCTATAATAAAGGAGGATCTAGTTAATGCCATATCTGATTATTTTGATAAAGATAGTTTCCCTCAAGGGTTGCTTGCTACCTCTATTTGCTTAATACCAAAGAAACTAAATGCTAAGTCTTGGTCTGAGTTCAGACCAATTAGTCTATGCTCTGTTCTTAACAGAATTATATCCAAACTCTTTAATAATAGACTAAGTATATTATTACCTAGGCTAATCTCTAGAGAGCAAGGGGCATATGTTCCAAATAGAACTATACAAGATAACATCTTGATTACTCAAGAGTTGGTCAATGATTTAAACAAAAAGCAGAGGGGCAGTAATATTATTATAAATTTGGATATGAAGAAAGCTTTTTATAAACTTAATTTTAAGTTCATTTACCAAGTTTTGAGATCCTTTGGTTTTAGTTTTCAGGTCATTAACTTAATTAAAAAGAGCATAGAACACATTCAGTACTCAGTAATTATTAATGGTGTAGCTTACGATTATTTTAAGTCTTCAAATGGCATTAGGCAGGGGGATCCTTTATCCCCCTCTCTTTTTATATTAGCTGAAGAATTCCTTATTAGAGAAGTGAATAATTGTATAACTTTAGATCCCTCCCAAATTTACAGAAACTAGAAGCTCAATTACTATAAAGTGTTTGGCATTTGCTGATGATGTACTGTTGTTTTTGAATGGTTTTGTAAGAAATCTTAAAAATATAGGAAGTTTTTTGTTAAATTACCAAATATTATCAGGACATCAAATAAATTTCCAGAAAACATCTTTTGTGGTGCCATCAATATTGCCCAGACCTAGAATTAGATATCTAGAACTTCTACTTGGATTCAATCATAGTTTTCTGCCTTTTAAACACTTAGGAGTTCCAATCTTCCTTGAGAATAAGACTTCATATTATGATGGAATTATAAATAAGATCGGATTGAGTATAGATCTTTGGAATTATAAAAATTTATCTTTTGGAGGGAGATTGATTTTAATCAAATCTGTTCTGTTAGCTTACCCTTTATATTATATGCAGTGTATTGTAATACCTAAATATATTATTAATAGGATTAATAAGCTTCTTAATAAGTTCTTATGGGGTCATTCTGAAAACAATAAAACAATTATTTGGAAAGATTGGCTTAGTCTATGTAAACCTTTTAGTGAAAATGGTCTGAACCTAAGAGATCTTTCTACAATTCAAGAAGCTTTATCTTTCAAATTATGGTATAAATTTAGGTCTAATAAAACTCTATGGGCTAATTTGCTATATAATAAGTATTGTTCTAATCTTCATCCTTTACAAGTTGTGTCTAAACAATATGATTCTCATATATGGAGAAGGATGTTAAAAGTTAGGATCAAAGCATAAGAACATATACATTGGGAAATAGGGAAGGGTAATGTAGACTTCTTTTTAGATATATGGTTTGATAAGAACCCAATTTTCCAATTGAACTATTCTGAATCTAACAACTGGTATACCTATACTAAGGTTAATGAATAATGGTTTAATAACTCTTGGGACCTGACTAAACTTATGGATGATATCAATAGTGATTTAGTTGTTAACAAATTGCTCACATTAGTTTTAATCAAAATAATGATGATGTGATTATCTGGAGACTCTCACCAGATGAAAATTTTAACCTTAAACAAACTGTTGACAACCTAAGAATTAAGCATGTTCAGTCTACATTTAAAAGTAAAATTTGGAATAATATAACTCCCACAAAATGTTCTATAACACTATGGAGAGTTTTAAACAACCTTATTCCTGTTGACGCTAATATTCAGCATAGAGGTATAAGTTTAGCCTCTAAATGTCAATTCTGTGCTGATTATGAATCCCTTAATCATTTGTTTGTCAGGTGTCCAATGATATGGAAGGTCTGGTCCGATTTCTCTAATACTTTCAGAGTCTTAGTTGGAAGTCATATGTCAATTAATCATATAGTTAATAGATGGTTCTCTTCAGCTTATTCTAGAATACATATTAGAACTATTATCCCATCCTTGATCGTTTGGTCCATTTGGATGGCCATAAATAAGTTGAAACATGAGGGGTAGATTTTGTTCAGATATAACAATAGTAAAACAAGTTAAATATATTCTATTATGTCTAGATAGATCATCTTTATTAAAAAGAAAGCATTGGAGATATGATTTGAACATAGCTAAAGAATTAGATTGTCACAATCATAGTTTAGATAGTAAAACCAGTTTATACATCAAATGGCATCCCCCTGTCACCAATAGGCTCAAGCTTAATTGTGATGGTTCTTCATTGTTTAATGGAGAATCTAGCAGTGGCTTCATTCTTAGGAACCATAGTGGTGAGTTAGTTGTGGGTCAAGGTTTCTTGATAGGGAAGAGTTCACCTGTTGCTGCTGAAACAGTAGCCTTATTATATGGTTTACAATACTGTTTTAGGAACAATCTGATTCATGTTGATATTGAAACTGATTGTTTGCAATTGTTTAATATGCTTGCTTATAATAAGTTCCCCTAGTTTTTGTCTAAAGCTCTATCATGTTGCAGAAAATTGTTTTCATCAGAGATGACTTTAAAACATGTTTTTAGAGAAGAAAATGTTGCCGTGGATTGGTTAGTTAAGTATGTTTTGGAAAAGAAGCATAATTGTGTTTTCAATGGTTTGAATTGCCCTAGTCAGCTCAATGATATTCTTCTGTTAGAAAGCATGAATTTGAGTTATTTCAAATTCTCAGATTAATATACTAACCCTTCATGGCAGGTTTCTACCTGACTATTGTTTTTGTTTTCTCTTTACAGGTACATAACATGGAGATTTGGGCAGTAAGACTATGATATATCAATGTTCCAAGAAGCGGTGGATTGAAGATCAAGAAGAAGGAGTTTAAATCTTGCTATGGGAATAATTCAACAGTCATATTGAAGATTAAATAATAAAAAGGATGTTGAATATCCAAATGCTGATTTTTCAATGTCTTAAATAGCTTTAGGTTATAATCACTATAATATCTGTAATACCTAAACGCTGTAATATCTTCAACATCAATAAAGTTTTGGTTTTTGCTTAAAAAAAAAACTAAAATCAGGTTACTCGGGAGCCAACCACAATAGGAAAATACATAAAAACTAACCTATACACGTTTAAACCTACTTTTAACTTAGAAAACACACATAATCTCAACTTTACAACTAAATAACATCTATAAACCTCTGAATCTCAAATAATCTTTAAACCAATTATGTTTTATTTTTAACATGACATTCATCACGCAACATATAATCTTCGAAGGTAGCTCATAGACTGGGATCTATACTTCAACTACCTGATTAGTCGAAGCCTCGACATAAATTTCATAAAATTAAAAATAAATCACTTCATCAATATCTGGTTCAGCCTGTTAAAGACATAAAAAGATAACGAAAAGAACTTACTTTGAAGTTTTTTATTCATATACCTGCTTTAACGAAACCAAGCCATAAGCGAGCAATAAAATTATTAATTATCAACAAGAACGTAAACTACATTAAAGTAAAAGAAGAAAGAGAGATATTTATATACTTTTTCAGATCCGGTGGCTGCCCTGAGCTACTTATGGTTGGTCTCGAAGAGGATGATCTGTAAAACAGGGATTTGTTTAAGATTTTAGTACTAAAAGAAATGAAATTGGATTAAAAAATTAGTTATTCCTAAAATAAATCTTATATAGTTGGTTGAAAGTAGTTAGAGTATTAAAAAAAAATATCGAATAAAAGTTATTTTAATGAGATGGGTATCAAATAAAGATAAACCCATTTTTAAATACTAAGGTGTCATATCCGTATAATAATTTTAATACTCGATTTCGTTTTCTAGTTATCATAAAAAATGATTGAAAATGCAAAATTTATTTATTGTGTTATCTATTTTTATTTTAAAAAATTAGTGTTATTAACATATATGATTATAATTCGGGAAGCCAAGCCCATAAAACCCCTCCCCCAGATTTCTAAAGACGCCATTTTTACACCACCACGGTTGATCAGAGATTCTCTTCTCTCTAGTCAGAAAAAATGGCTGTTGCCGCTAGGTGCTCTCGCTCTTCTCTGCTCAGCTTGACCCAAAAGACCCTAAGATCGTTCTCGACAACGAACCACCACAACAACCACAAGGAGAGCCACCAATTTATGGAGGCCAACACTTTTGTAGCAAGCTGGAAAGCGCCTAAGGATCCGAAAGAGGCAGAGAAGATGTTGGCTCAACTCAGAAGAGATTACGCAAATCAAGTGAAAGATGTTCGCAAAGAGTACATACGCGAGATGGAGCTGCTCCGTATCGATAAGAAACGTAAAGACGAGGCACGGATGCAGGCTGTTAGGGCAGCCAATGAGGAACGCAACCGATTGAAGGCCGAGGCTGCCAAGGTCAGAGCCCAGGAGCGACTCGTTGCTCAAGAGGAGTTCCGACAAACCCTAGTATGCCTCCTCTCCCTTTTCAATCTTTTCGTTTAATTCAATCTTGCTTTTTACTTTTTCCCAAGTATTTGAATCATCTTCTAGTTATTTATTAGCATTTTAGTTTAGTGTTCAATCGTATGATTAGAGGAGGTTCACTATATAAAGCTAGTCCGCAGTACTGCCAATTTCTCTAGGAACTTGTTCAAATGGCTTCTTTTTTTAGGTGTCATATGCTGTCTGTATAGTACTAGTATATAATTCGGTATATCTTCTTGAGCGTGTCGAATTCTGAGTAATTTGTGGCTGTCAGCTTATTAGCATGTCTACTATCAATGATAAATAGTACTTGTATGCATGAGGAACTTGTGAATTTTAGGGCGGAACCATCAGTGGTCATCATCTATACTGACATTATTATACATAGCTAATGTTATATGGTTTGATCAATAATGGTTCACTAGATCGTGGTGTACCAAAAAGATGATTTGCTAAATATGTGGCATTCGTTTGATATGGCAGATGAAAGAACGGAAAGAAAGGCTTGAAAATTGGAGGATGAAAGAAAGACTGAGGGAGGAGAAGAAAAAAGAAGACAAAGAGCTGTTGGTTCGTGAAAGTTCGTTGTGGCTCGAGGAAAAAGAGTTGGTGAATAAGATCTTAGCAGCCATAGTCGACTCACAGCCACTTGAGTAATCTTTGTAATTTGATATGATGCCCTGTCTCAATTTGACACTATATGTGGTTTTCAAATAACCAGCAGAAGTTCAATTCATTGCCTCTTTTAAGAGTAGGATGCAATTTTAAAGGAATCAGGAATAGCAGATTTGATATCGAACTGCGAGATTTTGTTCTACTGTTTTACTGATATCGAACTGCGAGATTTGATTTGGTAGTACTTTTGTAGCGTCTTGGAATGTGAAACCTTGAAGTTTGCTCTGTAGTTCCACTGTATATGAGTGGTGCTCACATAAAATGTGGAACCCTGAAGTTTGCTCTGTAGTTCCACTGTATATGAGTGGTGCTCACATATAGTTACCAGCTTTTTTTATAGACACCGTGTATCATGTAGTTGGCGCAATGTTTTATAGAGACTTATCATTTAGTATGATGTTGCTGGGTAATATAGCTTGGTAGATACTCTTAAATTTAAGTGCAATGTTTTATAGCAGGGCTATTCAAACTCCTTGTTATCTAGTCTACTACTTAAATCTTATTCCAGTGATGTAATCAGTAGTAACCATATGATCACCAATTAGTCTTTGATGCTTGACTTGCAACCTCGCTGAATAGAGTATGTTTATATTAGCTTGCACAAGTTAGAAGTATTAGGATTGAACTATCGATGTGCATTGAGTAAGAAGTCAAACATGTTTGTGGACTTAATACATTAGACTTTTAAATTGTCATTTAATACTTGCATGAAGCTCGGGATTTTTACTGTACTACGTATATACATATCTAGCACCAAAGCTTGGATTTAATTAATACAAGGCTGCCAGTACTTTCGGCAATACCAAAGATGCATCAGTATCAGAACAAATAAGATACTATCCTGTGACCGTGTCCAAGGTTGTTAACTTCTCCAACTGGAACAGCCACTTATCACTTCAAATCTGAGACCATTCTGTCTTTGCAGATGGAACACAACTTGCCTCCACAGCTAATGTCTTAACAACACCTTTGCATGGATCACCTCCAAAAGCTGAATTTGAAATTTCAAGATAGCATCGGTTTTTCCCTTGGCAAGCCTACAGTATAGGAATAGACTTGCAATAAGATTAATCTCAACCCAAATACTAAAATCACATAACAATTCGGTTAGAAGCTTTGCAACAAACTTCTGTTGCAAGCTGGGGTTCTCAAACTCGACTACCAATGACCATAACATCATTTGAATATATACTTGTTTTGAGTTCTTTTGAAAGCATTGTTAGCACATGTACCTTGGATACTACACGCACGGAGTTGGGTGCATGGCATTTGCCTCTAGAGAACTTCTGACAGCGACCTTGAGGAGTTCCATAGCTAGCAAACTGAATGAAAGATATTTCATATCCTTCTTCACACTGTAAGTAAATCTCTGGTGCCACATTTTCTATCGAGAATTTTCCTGTGATAGCGTCTGGTTGGGACCACACCCGCAGAGGTGGAGAGTGGTATTCTGACACTTGAGCACATAGAGTTCCCGCCTTTTGTATCTTGATAGAAATCTCAAAGGGATTTCCCCCGGATTCCTCAAACATCACAAGTAGGTTATTAGTGGGTTTTAACCATGACCGTGGTATGTGGTACCTGTAGATTGACATTTTTAGATATTATTGACCATAAAATGAGCAAAGTGATCCAATTTACTCGTCTTTCAGGGGAGTGCTGATGCTATGCGTGTATGAATAGAGAGATACCAGGTCTGAGTTGGGTTTCCACAGTTTGTGTTACACTTAGCCGGAGTGTAAGTGCCGCGGTAGTCACAAGTAGACTGACAGCCATCTTCTGGGGCAACAAGATTCCAGTATCTTCCAATGTGGTGGCCATTTACCCAAGTCTGGCCTTTTCCCATGCTTCCCAAATCAAGAACAACTGGAGCAGTGCCATCAGGGGAATCGAAGTATGTCTAGTTCAATCACAAGAAAGTAAATAGAGGATACATATTCATAGACAATTGAAGTTTTGAAATATTTCCATGTGTCTAGCTAACGTTGCCAATATTATTATTTGATGGTCTGAATGGAAGAGTTTCACCTTGTACCAAGTGAAGGGTGATGGCCCAACATCTAAAGCCAAATCTATCCATCCAGCCTTTTCATTTTCTTCCATTGAATATATTTTCAGGAATTCACCTTTTAGCCCAACCTAGAATCAAAACCACAACAGTTTTCCGCATAAAGGAAATAATGTCAGAATTGAACCCATTTCTGCAAGCATAGAACAAAACTAGATAAGTGCTTGTATACTCGTTAATTCAGAGCAACCCACATACTCGTATATATATTTAAAACCTGAAAATCTGCATATTTGTTGGGATTTATTAAAGCAGCAGGGAAATCAATCCACTGATATATATATTGTAACGTTTGAAAGATGATTTGAAAATAATGGGAACCTAGATACCTGGTAAGTCCATAATAATTTTGTGAGGTCTGTATCCCCATTTTTAAACCCAGTAAGCTTTACTTCGCCTTTAAAGCCTCCTCCATCTTTCTCTAAAAAGGCACCATAATTCTGCATCGATTCAAATGAGACATTTGAAACGTGTTATGAGTACTTACTTCCCTTGGCACAAAACATAATACATGAACCGCCCTAACCTAAAGGTTTTATTAAGTAAAACATGAAGCAAAACATTAGTTCGCTTCCAAATAAGGCTATGAAAACGTATGATTCGAACTTTATAGGCGTTTCTGTATCAAGATTTAATGAGCTCCCAATTAATAAACATAATTATACAAACAAGAGACGTCAAGAACCATGTGAACAAATTATACCTGCAAGCCCACCGTCTCAGACAGTAAAACAAGGTCATTGTATCCTTCTACGAATTGAAGAGGTTGCACCACCTTGACCCAGTGACCAACGACACTGCCTTTAAACGCACAAAATAAAAGGATATATATGAGTGGAAATAAGAGCATATTGTCAAAACGTGTACTAAAGATACAAGGTAACTAGTATTCTAGCATTGTCTGTGTTTACGAGAAAAAAATGTTTACTTTCCATTGTAACATGCTACCTGAAAGCTGACCATTAACAAATATATGCAACACATCACGCATACTTTCTATTGAGACTTGTGGCCTAACTTCACTTTGCTCCCAAAATGAGATGTCATCCTCGGATACATAGATTCTGCATGCCCAAAACCATGACATGAGCATTTAAATACTAACAAGTCCAACCACATAAACCACTATACAGTTTCTTAATTGAAGCATATAGTAGTAGTTCATCGAAGAAACAAGAAGTATCTCATCAGTTAAATAAGACTCACACATACTCGTGGTCATACCTACCATTAGCAATGGAGGGAAACTAACAAACTAATCAACTTCTTTCATAGTTCGTAATACCCTTATCTAACTAGTAGTAGGAAGACGAACCTCGTCATATGCCATAGGTAATCAGAATGGTCCTTTGTCACATTCACATGCTCCATTATTCCTTGGACTGTGAAACTGTTCTCGCTCCAAATACCAATTGGTTCTCTTACAGTCATCCATGACTTTGAGATGCCACTCTTTGTCATGAATGGAGAAATATTATGAAAGAGAGGCAAACCAAGCTCAGCAACTTTCACAGAAGTTTGAGCTCCCACCTGCAAGATATGAAGATATCAGATGCTAATTGTGATGGTTTTGACTGTCAAAATCGCAAGACCAAACCATGTTATTTCTGCTGTCCAAAAGCTAGGTAGCTAAAAAGGACTCTGGCCCAGCCCCCATTTTATATTTGAACGAACCCCAACCAGACCATAAAAATCTGTATATGAATTTTCTAAAGTCTTGGGTAATAGATAATAAAAGCATCTGAAATATGCGAAGAGAAAGACAAAAGAAAATTGACAAAGAAATCTCTAAGATTGTAAGAAGTTCTGTGTTCCCATTTTAGAGAGTAAAAGTCGATTAAACGGGTCTTATTTGTCTTTAGGCATACTCAGTGAAATCATTGATATAGAGACTAGAGAGGTAAACCATAACTTTTTAGCAGACCTACAATCAGAGTCTAGAAGAAAATATTCCAACAATAGCAAAAAAGATAACTTTTTCAGCTTTCAGCTTTCAGCTTTCAGTTACATCCAAGAATTGACTCTATGTCTAAGTCGTACCTTGGCAGTGTTGAATGCAACATTTCTGCAGTCTGGTAATATACTCACTGACCAAGGTGGTAAAGAATAGGTCCGACCTAAGAATCTCACTGAAGCAGCTCTACGATCATCAATGTTTGCTAGAAATGCAGAGCAAATGCCTCGACTTTGACATTCAGTTAAGTTTATGCCTTTTGTCAGACCATCTCCACAGTACACATGAGCCTACAATATATGAATAATACTAAGTTTTGTAACGTAGTTTCGAACATAAACAATAATTAAAAGTTCCATGAGAACAACCGTGGTAGTGTTACAGGAAATAAATTAGATTAATATCTAATTTATTTAGTATAATATATATTTATATCTAATTTATTTCCTGTAACAGGTAGTACTATCTTAATATTATCTACATCTATTCTCTCTAATGAAAATAAAACGCTAGATAACGATAAGAATACACAAAAAGAGAAGCAGGTGACAATTCTGTGATTGTAACAAAAACAGGAATAGTTTTGTAAAATATCTGCATGTTTTACTTGTATACCCAGAAAGCTAAGTTTCAAACTTTCGTTTGTTCGTAATTCTGCTTGATTGCCAAACTTTTTACAGCAATCCTAAATATTGAGGTGGAGAAACATCTCTAAGAAATTAAGCAGTTAGGGTTAATTTTCATGGTACATACCAAAGATTCTTAAGGATTTGGTACAAACCTCTTGCTTCGGTCCCAATTTAATATAGTGAGGCGATTCTGCAGCAACTAGAGCCGGTTCACAAAGCATAATGGAAGCGTGTAAATCTTTTAAATGCCCCCATTTAGGCTCACTCCGCATACCTGAATGAAGAAGAAAAGAGACCCGCAAATAATAAGAATGCTACTCGTGTGTATTAATTGAGGTCACTGTAACCTTATTATTCTGATCTTGCCTTCCTTACCATATTCATCAATTGGCGCATCATAATCATAGCTAGTTGTATAAAAGGGCCCCCCTGAAGTTCGGCCGAAGTTTGTTCCGCCAAAATACTGCAAATTATATGGAGTGCTTATCAAGGCACAGTATCAAACACTAAATAAATTCATTTCTGAGACAGTTTTTTTGCAGAAAATGATAAAAAAATCCTGTTCTACTACAGCTCATTGAGCTATAGAGAGCTTAGCTGCAAGGAGATAAGGCCCAAACAGCTACCTTGTCTAAGGAATACTAGACATTGTACAAGTCTGTGCACATGTATTTTTTTTTAAGTCTGAAGAAAAAAAATTATGATCAACATGGTATGCCAGTTTAATTTTCCATAAAGTCTGAATTGAAAAATTCATCGTTCACTTATTGTTATCCTTTGCACCATGTAATAATTCTGAAAGCTCCCTCCACGTTGATAAAACCGTGCAACAGCAAAAGCAAGGTCCTCAGCGGGTCTGTGAGGTGACCTCTCACCCCACTTTGTGTACCTTCAAGATCAACCAAAGATGTTTAAGTTATATAAAGTAGACTAAACGAGTCAACAAGAGAGAAAGAAAGCTAGTCTACACATAAATCATATTTTCTGTTGTATCTCAAATTAATACATGTACCCTAACATTTATTCTTTTAGAATTTTCTGAAACACTAAATTATCCGAAGAGATTCAGCATATACAACTCCTGAATAAATTCATAGAGAAAAAAATAGACAATTATTTAACATTTTATTTACAGCAAGCAGAACTAAAAAGTTCGTATACCATCCATCCCAATTCTCTGTCCATAGTACTGGCTTGTTCTTTGAATTTGGTCTGAAACCATCACAGTAGTACCCATTGCACGCATCTATCTGACAAAAGATGAATAAACAAAATGACAAATGATATATCACTAACGGGAAGGACTAGAGGTACTCCTTAATGGCATTGATATCCTTGCTGAAAAGTAAATTTTTATCGACTGCTTACAGTTGGAACTAATACTGAAATGATGCAAGATGAAAGATAAAATCCTTTAGAAAAATATATTTCTATAGTAATTCTATTTCTCTGAACAGTAGTTTAGCTCAAGCCTTTAAAACTACAAGGTACGAGGCAATGCGGTATTTACTAAAATAAAGTAATTGAAAAAATAAAACAAAATCTTGAATCGATTTCACGCAGAGCTTATGTCAACCATCAGTGTGAAGAAACATAAAAAACACTTGGTACAGCAAATATATTACAATGTTATCTGGAGCGTCAGTTTGCTTGCACATCACCCATGGGACGCCAGCACCAAGTCCAAGAGCCATGTTAGCAGCCCACTGAATATACTTCTTTCCCTTCTGACCATATGACCTCTCAACGTCCCCGTATTCATTCTCAATCTGATCATATACACCGCATTCATGTCATGAAAAGAGTCGGAACACTATCAGTTTACTAGACGATACACAAATGAGAGAGCTTGTTTTAAATAAGAAAGGATCACTGCAAATTTGGATTCTCTTGCTAGAGTAAAATTTACTCCTTTAACAGGCGGGATGAAGAAAGATGAGCAAGCGATTCCACTTTTATTCCGACTCAACTTAGATTTTATATTTTACTTGGTTGAAAAAATGATATGTTAATATAAATTTGAGTCTTTAATAACCTGAAGCATAATTATCGGACCACCTTGCCAACAGAAGAGCTTATTCTCTTCCATCAGGTCCACAATCTTCTTGACAAATCGTTGCATCTCCTCCTAAAGTAAAACACAGAATCATCAGGTTGTTTATTATCAACAAAAAGGGAAAGTTTTACTATTTGCAGAATGTGAACGGTGGAAGACTCAATCAAGAGCTTCACTTAATCTTCAGAAAGTATCGAGCACGTTTCTACTTTCTAAATTTGATACTTGCACTAGATACTCACAAGCAAGATAGTTTGCACTAACGCATCATGGGCACAAAAATATACGTACTAACACAAAGTTAACTGACATCCAGATATATCTTCGTTATGATTTCATCACTTCCGGAGTAGAAACAAAAAGATCTTATGATGAGATCTAATGTCAAAAGGTATGCTGATGTTAAATTTGAACTTTTTTAGATGGAAAACCAATTTTATATATGTTCTTTTAGGTTTAAGTGTAATGCTGAGACATAATTGAAAAGATACAACATGGCAAACAGAAAACACTAGAATTAGGAACGCATACTAATTGAGATGAAAGATTGCACAGATGCATGCCCTGTCTTAGAATGTACCTTGAAGGGTGCATTATCTGTTCGAAACTCTATGCCGGGGACATCTCGCAACCACACGGGAAAACCCCTGCGAGAATGTTTTCAAAATTAAGTTGCCAATGCAAAGAAAGTAAACCGGTTTTAATCTCAGGGATATACTGATATGATCGTCATCAAGAAATTCTGCAATTAAATTAAGATACTTGTGTAAAACTAAATAAAAATAAAAAGGGTGTACCCGAAATTCCACTCCGCACACACATATGGACCTATACGAAGATGGAGGTAAAGTCCACTTGACCCAACCAGCTCCACGAACTTGACAATATCATATCTTCCTTCGAAGTTATACTGAATCAAGCGATTACCCTCTTGAAATATTCATATATGGCTCCTTAACAAAGAGAATCGTAGAAAGAGTCTATCATACCTGTCCCCTGACTGGCTCGTGCCCGCTCCAAAACATGTAAGTTTGGATCACATTCGCACCACCTTCCTTGCTCTTTGCGATTAGGGCAGGCCACATCTAACAACATATGTATGACATAAGCCACATAACATTTGTAATTTTAATAACGTCAAGAACTGCAAAGATCAACTCTTCAATAATGTTGCATAGCACTTCGATAACTGTTATGATGCCTACATTGTTCTTCTTTTTGTTCTACAAAGAAATTTAAGCTTAATGACAAAGAAAGTAAAATGACTCCCGAAGAGACATACAGTGAAGAACCACTGATCAAGCTAAAACTCAACTTTTTAGACTCTCCTCTTTTATGATACGTAGTTATACATTATTTGCATAAGACCCACCTAGTATGTGTGCTAAACATAAGTACAAAACGACAGTATCTGAGCCAATCAGATAAGAGTTCTGAAAAACCTATTCACTGATTGCAGAATACATGCAAGATTCGGGAAGCCCATCAAGTGAGAAAAATAATCTCTTTATATCGCCGAACCAAAAAAAACGTACACAATCTAGAACTCCAAAAACCCAGAAAATATAAAATTAATAAAAACATCTGATAATTTAATCAAGGAATAACAAGTACCTCTGGAGTGGCCCGAGGGTAGTGAATTCCGGCGGAGATGAGCATACGGCGGTTTCCATCGATGATCAGCGCCCTGTGGTCGTAGCTAACGTTGAAGGGCTTGAAGAAATTGGCCGACGCAAACCGTAACATGATCAGATACACTGAGACCCATTGAACCAGACCTATTTTGGTTGCCACCATTAGACCAGCGAGAGAGAAAGAGAGAGAGAACTATTGAGTGTTTGACTGTACAATCAAGAGTCGAGTAAGGTTTCTATTTTCATTATCCATCTACTGATATAGACAGTTAATAACCTGATCTGGCTGGCTGACACGAACTCTTTCTTGTATTTTTATTTTAAAGATCACATTTTTATTTTTAAAGATCACATTTTTTTTAGCCTTGTTGTCTTGGGATCTTCTTGTATTATCTGTAAGTTAAAGCCAGATTGTTAAAAACATCAATTTTGTCTGAAATAAAATTTGAATGTTTAAAATAGAAGTTTCTAAGTTAAATGTAATTTCGAATGTTTCTTTTGTCTTCGACAGAAATTAAAGGCTCAAAACTGGTAAGAGAAACATATACAGAGAGAGTAATAAAAACGTTCTCAGTGTTACATTGACAATGAGCTTAAACTTTACTCATATTATTAATAAGACACAAGTTTAACCAAAGAAACATTTATTCCCATATAGACAGAACACTAAATTGAACCGAACATATCTGGCGAATCATCAGGCAGGCCGCAATCATGCTGTTACGATAAAATGAAAAAAATTTATCCGTCAACGATAAATTGGTCGTCTTGATTGTCACCCTCGGCTGTAGTGTCGCCCATGCCATTGACATGGTACAAATTTTGCATTACTTGAGAAAAATAATGGTTAGTGGCACCACTATGTTCGTTTATTCCGGTGGGATGACCAGTCCATTGTGAGAACATTGCGAGTATCTGAGTGGTGAAGTTCTGTTGGTCGTGAAGTATCCTAGTCTGCATCTGTCCCATTTCAGCTCGGTGCTGGCTCAATGTTTCTTCGATCCTATTCCTCCACTCCGTCCTTCTCCTACTCATTCTTTCTTCCCATTCCCTCTCTTGAATCAACTCCTCTTCCCTTCGTACACGTTCCCGCTCCTCAGTTTCCTTCTCCATTGCTTTCAACTCCTGTATCTTCAATTTCTCTCTCTTTTCCCTCTCCTCTATTTTTCGCTCCCATTCACGCTCTCGTTCCATCCAATGACTCTCCTTCACTTGCCTCTCTTGCTCTCTCTCCACTTCGCGTTGTTCGAATCGAGCCTCCATTTCCTTTAACTGCCCTAACTGGTTTGATAGGAACCTGAATGCTTTTTTCTCTAGTCCTTTCAACACCCTCCTTTTTTTCTTCGAACTAGATCGATTCGGATCTAATTCTTCGTAAACAAAACCATTACCATTGTAATTCTCTTCTCCTTCTTCAGCATCATAATCAAACCTTAGCCCAAGCACACCATTCTCACCGAAATCCCCATCTCCTGAATTTACCAGTTGTCCAAACTCAGCAATCTCCAACTCAGTACCGAAACCCCCACCATTTTCATTTACAGCTGCAGCCAAATCATTACCATTACTAAGATTATTACCGGACGCCTCTAGATCCCCGAAAACATCTTTATACCGCATAAAGTTTGACCAATGTGTAAGCCCTTCAACCCAATCGAACTCATCTGAATTCTCTACAGGTGGCTCAGGCTTCTTGATTTTTTGCTTAACCAGTAAGTACTGGTGTCTCATGTTCTGCACCTTGGTGGACACATCTTTCCATGTCCATTGCCAAGGGTAAGCCACCGGATCACGGAGATGGTGGACAGCATTCACGTGAATCGCAATCGGTCTATACTTCTTCTCCCGGGTTTTCATTTTCGGTAGAATCCCATCAGCTACCATCTCCCCATATTTCTCAATTAGGGTTTTCTCTTCAACTTCCGTCCATTTTTTCCGTCTCGGTGGAGTCATTTTACACCGATTCGTTCTACAAAGCTTATTTTAATATATTCGCGCACGGTGTCGAAGAAAAAACATATGTTGAAAAAACCCAGGCAACAAAATCACCAAACTGAGTGTACTAACAGTGCCAAAGATCTTACCTTGAGCTGGAGACGATGAAACATCCTGCTGTGTGTTTTCTTCGATTGAATTGGAGAGCACACTCGACTGTAGAGGAATTGAGAGCAGAAAAAAGAGACAGAGAGAGATGGAGAACAAGAGATCGAAGTCTCGGGAAGCGAAAGAGACCCGTGGAGTAGAAAATGTATCTTTATGGACAGAGTTGAGGAAAGTAGAAAGAGTCTTTGTCTGGTCGTAAAAGAGTGAAAATTGAAAAAGAAACGATTTTTTACATCGCAAGTGATTATTTTTGGCTGTCTGAAGATGGAGATGATGACTTGGTCTACATTTGATTATTACGGTATATTCTTCATTGTCGAGTGGTAGAAACCTTGTCTCAATCTTTCTGGGCCGATTGCAAATTCAGCAAGTTTGGATTTTCAATTACCATATCCTAATTTGTTTTTAAAGTCGTTAAAAAGAAAAAAAATGGGTTAAGCTAAAATGAAGCTTATTTTTTTAAATGAGATTTCACAACAATGAGATCAGTTTTCTTAAAGGAGATCTCATTATTCACAGTAGTGTCACCGGTAGAAAAAGCTTGGTTTCTAGTATACGTTCGGAATATTTTAGCCATTTCATATTTCTCGAAATAAAATTTGATTTGAAAGTTTTATTATAATAATAGGGAGGTTATTTTAGCCTAGTTTTTTTAAATTTTAGTTTTTTACGTTTTTTTTAAGATGTGTTCATGACAAAGTTTGGATATAGCTGAAATCCTAAATTTTGTTACAATCTAACTAAGTTTCAATTTATGTATAAAATCTAATTTTTTCCCTTCATAAAACTCAAAAAAATTGTACTACACAATAACCTCAAAAAATTGTATGCATTGTGGTTGTGCAATACAAACTACTCAGAGCATACTTTGTTCGTACGACATCTACGAATTTGTAAGCGAAGGCTTAGAGGTACCTTTACATTTTCTTTACGATCATTGGAAGGAGTTAGACATATTTGTCCATACTAATCTTCTAACGATCGAGCAATTGAAATAAAAAATGAATAAACTCGTACTTGATGTCATAGTAACCAAGAACGAGGCACGCATAGAGCATGTGTACAAAAGCGGGTTTATCATAGTTCATTAGAGAGCAATTTCCTTTTTAGAGCCTTTGGACAAACTAAAAGCGTGTGGTCGTCTAGCTTACAAACATAAGTTATCTATTAATGCATCTGAATCATCCACTAAAAGCAAAAAATTATATCACGAGCATGTCATAGTTTTCAAGAAAGTGAGTGCGCAATTGCTAGGAAAATATTTCGAAAGTTCATCGGTCATTTTGCATACAGGGAGTGGAACACCGGGTCCCAAATTTGGTAAGTGGAGCAGAGTTCATAAACAAATGAGCGGTTATTGTACACAAGCAAGTGGACTTAAGCATTCTAGTGGAACGGTTGGGTGTGGGTCAAGTGCTATTTAAAGAAACTTTGGTTGATCCCAATGGTTACTTAAATTAAATTCTCATATTATGTATACTTTTCATAACATCGATCAACAACGTTAAAGCCGATGACCATCGCGAGTACCGTTTGACTGCATATGCCTTGAATGGACAACAAGATGGATGAAGGTTGATTGAGGATGTCCTCTAAAAAAGCTTATGAAATTTGCATCTATGTACGTGAATATATTTAATAGATTTTGCAGAGCGTGTGAAATGCTCTACCGATGTGTCTACTATGGAGAATTGGATAAAAATGCTCGCGATCACGTCGACGTTTAACTGCATACTTCACTTCGTAGGACATTCAAATATCATTGATGTGACTTTCACTTTTCTACCGTTAAGAGCTGCACCCCCCTGCGATGTCAAATCGGTTGGAAACTGAATTGGGTAGGGTCAATACCAACCACTTTGTCAAGGTAAGTATTTTATTTACCAAACATTCGATTAACCTTACTACATCCTACCAAATTTTGTCATTGTAATTTTTTTTATGTTTTTATTTTGTAGTTTCCATTGCGACTGATGCCCCATGTACAAGGGTACATTTTTGTTGTCTAAAGTTGCATTCAGCAGATGTGAAAGCTTGGGCATTGCCAATTTATTCTCGTTGTAAGATATATGAAGATATTAAAAGTCATAATCTCAAAGTAAGTGATTTAGCCGCTTTCGTTTAAAAACTTTGTCATTGTAATGTACGTATAATTTCCCAAGCTAAAAGCTTATATACTTTGAAGTTTATGATAACGGTAAATTAGAAACAATAACATTAGACATTAAATAGTGAACATAGTTAAGAACATTGCACAATTCGAAATACAAATACAAGCAAACAAATTAAATAGATATTGACATAGAAAATGTTAATGGCGCGTTCATGATGATGAATAATTTCGTCCATGCTTGAGTCGTACCTCGAAAGAATATTCCTATCTTCACTAGTTTCTTCAGACCTTGCATTAGTGGTGCCAAAGTTGGCTTCTGCGTCCGCTTTATCTTGAATTTTTGGACCATCAATCATTTATTTAGTAATAGTACTTTAAAATCTCATACTAAAAAAATCACGGGGCATCATTCACGATCAGTATACTCAAAATCGTGTTTGACTAATCTAACCCGACGGCGACTTCTTCATGTTCACATAATCGGGCCATCATACACACTGATGTTATTTTCTTAACGTGCATGAAGTACATTCTACATATAACTACATCGATAAAAGTAGGCGCTCATTGCGACATCATGCGTTTCATGAATTCAAAAGCTTTAAGAAGATGCGCATCTTCGTGCACATTCCAATTCACATCTCTCATGGTATTGTGGTATGTATATTAATCGACCGTATGTTCTTCATTTATATAGAGTCATTTGGCGGGAAGAAAACAATATAGGTCACGGGAATGTTAAATATTTTTGGCAAAGAACCAATATCATTTGGTGGGTTATTCCAACTTGGCGGGAAACCCTAAATCCTTGTAATAGGATTTCCCGTCGGTGGTGGAGAATTTTCACACCACCGGTGGTAAACTCAATCGTCAATGGGTAAATTCCTAACCACCGGTGGAAACCATCCTAAACAAACCAAATTCAAGTAGGATTATCAACCCAAACAAATAAAAATGTAATTCTTTTTCTAGACTACCACACCGACAGTGGACAATTGTGAGACTTTTTATGGGAAACTTCTTCTACTTTCTTAACCTAAAAGATGAGTATAAGGTAGTGAGTGACTTACTAGGGGCTGACAAGCTATGAAATATGCATTTTTATTTATCATTGGTTGTTAGAAGAACAAAAAATAATTACGGACAGACAATATGAGTCGCGCCCTAAGGTTTTGGAAAAGTATAGATAATTTCTCGAGTTTTACGTATTATTTCTATCCTATTTTCTTTTTACCGTTCGTAACTCATTTTGGACTCTTTTATACAGCAATAATGAAGTCTTATCAACAACACTTGAAGGCTGCTAAGGTTACTTTCAAAACTTGATATCAATGAGCCTAGGAGAATTAGTCCAATATCTTTAAAAATGTTTTATTTCTAACAATCTTGTTCGGATTCATCTCTGGATGACCAATTCTAAATGTAAATTTTCTTGGGAAGAATTTACTACCCCTTATTGTACATCGGTTAATATTAACCAATTTGAGGATACTAATAGCAAGGTTTACCTTTCGATAATAACAAGGCTACCAATCATCACATAGAGAGAGGTGATGCTAACAAGAAAGGTTAGAAGAAACACAGCATTGGTGTTCATGAGGTGAATCAGCCCAATGAGCCCTTACCTATAGCGGTTGAGGCTAATGTTGAAGTAGGTAAGACAACCCAAATTATATCAGATTAAAGAGGAATAAAAAGTCAAGTTTTGTAAAAAAAACACAAGGGGAGCGAGCATAGTGGCAAAAAAAGGAAAAAAATAAGAAGAAATGGATACCGGTACGAAAATCATCCCAATCACAATTCAAACAAAACTCCCGCCGGTAGCTGAACCGTATTTCTATTTGGCTCCAGTGATAGAGGAGGTATACTATGATGATAATAACCTGCTAGGTAATGCATATGGGATCGACTACAAAGAGTTCGAACACTAATTTACAAATCTAAACAACCATGTTGATGCGTATTTTCAACTAGAAACAAAAGACACCTTTGTCGACTATGGGTTAGGTTTTGTGAGGTCTATTGTCGAGTTGTAAAGAGATATGAGAATGCAAAAAGATACAATATATTTGTTTAAATACACATGCGAACGTTACAAGAAATCCTTCAGAAAGAAAACGAGCATCTTGATGGTTTGACAAGCCAAACCGTATGTGCTGACCAGGGGCGGATTTAGGGGGGAGATAGGTATGCCCGGGACAACCCTAAATCAGAAAAATAAGTTTAGTATAGTGGTTAAGTTCTCAAGTTGTATATTTGAGGTCATGGGTTCAACACCTATTGGATACCCAGTTTTTTTATTTCACTTCTTTTACTTTTTATTTTTACTATATTTCCCACTTCTCTCAAATAAAAGCTTAACTTCAATTACTATATTTTCTAACTTCTCTCAAATAAAAGCTTCACTTCTATTTTTCCCTAATAAAAGCTTCACTTTTTTAAATTCTTTTATTTCACTTCTTTACATTCTTTTACTTTCTATTTTTCCCTAATCGTACCTATCTCTTTCCCAACTTCTCTCAAATAAAAGCAACATAAAACTATAGAAATAGAATATTAAGTTGATTCAGTTAATGAATTTCCCATTGGAGTTTACTTCGATTTACAAAGAATTAAAATTTGATATTGGTTTTTACTTCAACTTTGATTCAACAAATCATTGAAAAATTGGGGATTTTCAAACTTACTTCAACTTTGATTCAACAAATCATTGAAAAAATTGGGGATTTTCAAACCCTAGTTTTCCTTTCTATAATAAAATTATATGATATGCATGGTTGTTAATCATTCATTCCAAATTGATTGCATATTTCATAGCACGTTAATGATTAATGTACACAAAGATTTGCAGATGATTAATGTAATATCTTGTCCACCTGCTAAATTGCAAGATTTTTCCTTAGTTGAAGTTTACTTCGATTTTCATTCAACAAAGCAATAAAATTTTCCATTTGGTTTTACTTCAATTTTGATTCAACAAATCACCAAAAAAATTGGAAATTTTCAAACCCTAGTTTTCCTTTCTATAAGAAATTATCTCGAATTTATGTAAGATTTTTATTTGTACAAAAAAACACTAGATATTTGGATTTGTGTACAGACTTTTGAAGGGAGTTTTGTCCTTACCGGTTGCTACCGCAAGTTTTAAGTGAGTATTTTCTCGTATAAAATTGGTGAAGAATGAGTTAAGAAATAGAATAGTCAATTCACGATTCACGGTTTAATGATTGTTCAGTGACATTTGTGGAGAAAGAAGTGTTTTCTACGGTTGATGATCTAGATATTATCCAACGCTTTCAAAGCATGAGTAAGAGAAGAATGCATTTACTTTTATAGAATATATTTTCATTTTGAATTGTAACTAGAATATTTACATATTTTTATTATGCAATACTCGAATATTTATATTTTAATGAAATTTTCCATAACATTTTTGGGCATACCTTAAATTTTATTCCTGGATCCGCCACTGGTGCTGACGAAGATCTTAAGTGACTAAAGACTGCTCACGAAGCCAAAATTATTGAATTGTAGTCATCCAGCAAAGTTGGGTGACTACAATTCAACTAAAATTTGAAAACGAGCATCGGGACGTTTTTTCTCATAAACACAATGCTGATTCTCTCTTTAGATCTAGCAAAGTTGGGACTTTCTCTCACTAAAATTCCTTTTTAGAAGCATATAATGAATGATAGGAAGAGGTATTTATAGAGAACATTTTCATCAACGAACTCATGTATGGGGAAGATCAAACGAAAAAAGCCGCGAGAAGACGAAGAGTTGCTTGAAGAAACGCGCGGTCAGACACGCTTCGAATAAAAGAACGACATGTGGAAATTATCAACAACTACAGTTGGGCTAGGATTTGTACAACTCAGTAGGCGTGCGAAGGCATCAAAATACACGTGACACTCAAGAAAAATCCACGTGTATACCAACACAAAGAAACGTAACATTCTACATTTTGAGTGGGCTGGAAAGGCTTTCTAAATTTCGGATAAGGCCCATCAGAATAAAAAATTCAATGAAATAAAGGCGCAGAAGTAAAAACTAGAAAGATTGACAACAAAGTAGAAACAGGTCTGGCATTTTTCTCAAACACCACAAGCAAAACGTTAGGGTCTGACGGAGATCCAACACATGTGTGGGCCATTAGCCGCGGGACTGTGGAACCAGAACCTACTTATGTAGCAGACAAACCCGAAACACTTCCCCACACTAGGCCAGACCCGACGCGGCAACATATCATAGGCAACTTGAGCCAAGCTATAATAGTCCTCACTCCCGCACTCGTGAAGACTAAGGGGCTACTGACGAGGCAATAAGCCACCAGGCTCGAGTATTGGGACGACAATGAATAAATAAAATAAATATATTTAACTAGCTATTAATTTATAACAATAATTGGAGGAAAATATAACCTCAAATATCTAATAGAAGGAAAGTAAATGACTAAAATATAAAAGTAAATGTTGAAAATTGAAGGACCGCAAAGAAATAAGGGGGTGGGGACCATCTCACCTACTATATAAGGGAACCCTATTTTTCTAGATGGGTGGGCATTAAATAATACACTTTATTTTTCTACTTTCTCTCTCTACTTTTTATCTTTTAGTCACATCAAACCCTAAATCTAGGATACCAACTTTATCCACTTTTAGTTTCATCACAACTAATGGTGGAACATTTTAATTGTGACCAACTATTGTTGGAACCTTTACATATGACCAACTAATGGTGAAATTTTTTAATTGTAATACCAAATATATTTGAATCATATAAGTAACACGAATTATAAAATGTAAAATCAGTGATAAATTTCAAGTGGGCCGGACAACTCATTAAAACCCCTTAAAGCCACTAGAGTACGAGTAAGTATGTCATCTAATATTTACATAAGAAAATTAAAAAAAAAGAATAGGTTTTTTAAAAATTATTTGAGATAAACTCTTTAAGTGTTCAGCATTTCATAGATGTCGAAGAAGATTGGCTTATTGATTTTCCAACCAATAAGTCATATGTTTAACTCCCCCAAGAACCAAATAAATCCCTTCGAAATTAGGTACCAACTTTTTAGCCTTTTATCTTTAGTGTGTAACATATTTCAGAACTCTATCCCCATTTTAAATTCTCTTCCTCGAATTTATAGCATACATCTACTTCTCATGAGGGTTTGACAGTGAAAAGACCTTAGATGAGCCCTTGTTCTCTTCTCTCTCATCAGGTCTAAGTCAGCTATTTTGACTACTTTATTATCCTGTTAAGAGTAATTTTAAATTCGGAATGAAAGGATGGTAAACTCAGCTGCGGTTACTGCGTTCATCCAATAAACCAACACAAATGGGTATTATTTAGTTGTTATTCGGGGTGTAGTGCGATAAACCCATAATACATATTGTAAATAACTTGGTCATTTCCCAACTGACCTTCTAAATTTATGTTATGTTAAAAACTTATAATTTCTCGTTAACTTGGGGGTGGAAAGGTGATGAAAAGTAATGTTGAATCCCTCGAGAAATACAAAATGCTTCACTATGTCCCTATTTTTGAATTGATGATGAATATCTGTCGTAATGGTTATTGGGATCTCGAACCCATAGATCATATATTAGACAAAAATAAACTTTATACTTTCTTTGGATGTAGGTATGGAAATAGGGTTTGCTTTTACCCACTTAGAAAAAAAAGCAACTGTCATAGTTATAGTTTGATGGCATCCATATGTCATTGGTAAATGTCTAACCAAATTAATCCCTTATCTATCAAATGATAATGTTTCAGATACAAATTCTAATGGTACAGCTAGCACATGTATTACGCTCTCAAATTGTTGACAAATATCACATTGTCGGAATAATTCTTTAACATCTGCCATAATTGAAGGCCAATAGTATATAGGCAATAAAACCCTTCTAGCTAAAGTATTATATTCACAATGGATTGAACTCTCCCATGTAATTTGGATAACATCATTTAAGATTCAATAATTCCAAGGCACCATAATAATGGACGACTAAGAGCCCTTTTATAGAGAATATCGCCAAGGATTATGAAACTATGTTCTCTGAATCTTAGTTTTTTGCCAATATTTTATCAATAGGCAGAGTCCCCTTAAAATGAATTATTTTATCTCATGTCTCCAATATTTATTTGTGGTGGTTGAGATTTGGAAAGATTCATTAGTGCTTGATCTAGACTAAAAGCCTACTATTATTGAGGGGTACTCTTGTATCAAACTCTATAGATGCCCTTCAGTATAAGTAATAATAGCTAAAGAATATGTCATCAAATTTTTGGCCCGAGGGACGTGTTTGCACTAATAAACAAATGAAAAAACCAAAAATAGAACAAGAAGACCTCAAAGCAACAAAAAAATACCAATTTATTCCTTTTCTAAAGGGAACATACGAGTTGAGAAAATAAAACACACTTCTAAAAAATGGGATTTCATAGGATAAATAATATAAACATATGATGATGAAAAATAAGTTTTCAAATTAGACACAAAGTTGATGTCACTTGCAACCAACGATTGATAGTTCCAAACAGGGGTTATCTGTCTAAGCAATGTTCGTAGGAGAATATTTAGAGAGATAAATACGTAAAAAATAGAGAGAGAAAATGATACAAAGAATAATAAAGTAATACTTAATCCCATTTCTCAAAAAGGGGTGTTGCTTTTATATAGTACAAGTGGTGGATCCATAAATTACATGATTACTCCTTTTTATGTTTGTTTCATCCTAATTCTTACTTATCTCAAACATAATTATTATTTATTACACAATGCCCCCTCAATGTTACACATTTTTTGGGTTTCTTTACAATATTTTTTTTATAAATCCAACTACCTTCTTTATCTAACCAATTTAGCTTATTTTTCTAAATATTTCTTCCCCTTATCTGACCTCATTTGCCCTATATTTCTCATCAGAATGATAAAAAATTCTAGGAGATATCTCACCTCTTTTGCTCTATATTTCTCATCAAAACGATAAAAACACCTATCAGATGTCTGACCTCATTTACCTTTTATTTTTCATCGGAATGATGACATCGTTGACCAGATTGTTAAAGTCATGATGACGCACTACATGTTTTGCTTCAGATTTACGTGTCACAATGATTTCTGACAATACATCATGTGTTTAATTCCAAGTCCACGTGTCATTCGGTTTCTGACATAGGCATGCATACCTTTGAAAATGATTTTTGGGTGATTATGTATGTCAAAGAACTCTTACACTCCTCTACGCACATGCACTTCTCATCATAGTTATAAATGATATCTTCCAAAAAATCTTAGCCTTACCTAGGCTTTTGTCAACTAAGAAAACTCTTCAGTTACTTGTGACCTTACAAATGTTGGAAGCCCAAAACTCCTATAAATACTTAAACCATTTCTTAGTTTGAAGTTATTCATTTTCGTAATTCTAGAGAGATAAAGAGAGAAACGTCTAATTTGAGAGAGAAACACCTTTAATACTTATGTAAACATTTTCTTCCACCTTCCATCCCTAAGAAGCATGTGCAACTTGAAAAGTATAAGACATAAGACTGATTTAACATTAGTAAGAGAGTCAAGAAGAGAAAAGTTACAGATTTAGACGAGAAGCTTAGACCATTGCAGATTCTTAAAACCTTATGTTACGGTCAGGAAACATTCCAAGGAAGCAGGGACTTTGAACACTAGTGTTTCGTCTAATCATTCTATCACTCAGCCTCCCGGTCACACTTGTTCGATACTTGACAAGGGCGATCGAAATTTTTTGAAGAAACCAAAATTTACTTCAAGCTTTATTGCCATGAGCGATGAAGAAAGAAAATTTGAAAAGTCGAAGGGTAGTGGTTTATGGTGTGGATAAAAGTAGCCTGCGGGTAGGCTGGTAATTTGAAGTAGAGTTTCAGGGTGGTGTGAGGGTGTTTCAAGGTGGTGTAAGGGTGTTTCAGGGTGGTGTAAGGGTGTTTCAAGGTGGAGAGAGAATTAAGCAGCTTGGCAGCAGTTAATTTTTGTTACCAGAAGTTAATGCTGGTGGTTGAGTATTTATAGTGTGATGCTTGGGCCCTTATGGGCTTTCGGGTCAAGTTTAATGGACCCGGGTCATGTTTAAAGACCCATGAGTTCTAAGCAGGAGGACAGGTAGCTTAGTCAGGAAGTGTTTAGGTTTTTTAGTACTTTTGTCATAGTTCGAACAGCCTTAGGCTCACATTGGTTCGAAGTGATCTGTCCGGTCCAAAAGTTCTGTCCGGCTTTCGGAGAGAATTACACTGATCTGCCCTTCCGGGGAGTATTCTGAATTCGGACTCATCAGGAGCCCCTTTTTTAGATGTTTGAACAAGTGTCCTTGTCAAAGAACTGAAAAACAGTCCGATTATAGGAAGTGGTTTTTCAATGCGGAGAGAGTTGTGGGTATACCCGGACAGATCGAACGTTACGAATCCCAAACGGTTTTTGCCAGAGTTAATGGGACACGTGTCACTATCTGATAGGTCACTCCAGCCGTTTTTTCACCTTGAATTTCGCTCCACCTTCTCGAACAAGTTACCTCTTTAATTGCCATTAATGACATCAGCGCCGTCTTTTAATTATTGTCCGACTTTTCGGATTCTCCTAGGAATCAACTCCTTCTTTTCACATTTACTATAAATTCTCATTCACTTTTCACTGTCTCATTATCTCTTTCAAATTTCACTCTGCAATTTCACCCAGAGCTTTATCTCTCTAGAATTCGAAACTTCCTTGGCTGTTTATGTTTACAGCAAGAACAACACTGATCAAAGGCGGCTGGCTTAACCTCTCGGAGTTGGAGAAAGCACAAAGGGTCGAGAAGGAAAAAAGACTTGCAGCAGGGCTACCATCGTCGCCTGTTGAGAAACCAGCCTCTTCAATCGCAGAATCTGATAGAGACTCATCTTCTTCCAAAGGTACTAAGCCTAAAAAGCTCTTTCAATCCACCCTTTCTCCCATAGTTTATGGATCCTCAGTTCAGGAGTCAATCCCAGCTGTTGAACCAGGAGTTACTGCTACCAGTGTTAGGAAAAAATCGTATTTTATTGCCATGGGGTCTGATTCTGACCATTCCCCGGATAAGCTAGTCATCAAAAGGCCAAGCCGGTTGGTCAAAGGGCTATCCTCTAAAAACACTCCCTCGAAATCGGGGGCAAAAAACAGTGAGTCCGAGTCTGGGGCAACTATTAGAGCTCCCCGGGAGAGGCCGTCAGGACTAGAGACCAGCAGCCCACTACCCCCCAAAAAAAATTTCTGCCTCAGAAACTCAAATTGTAAATACGGGCAGTCAACAGTCCGGAGGGTCAGCTATGCCAAGCTTCAATCCTCCCCGGACTACTTCTACAGAAGCTCCCCCAACAATTATGGAGGAGAGGATGGAGGACTCCACTGAGGAGGTCCGTTTTGAGTCCGAGTCCTCCGGACAGGCTGATACTACTATTGTTGTTGCCAAGAAGGCCAAAGAGAACTTATATCTGAGGCGTCCGGACCTGCCGGAGAGCCTTGAAGGGAGAGTGGGGCCATGCTTTCATAAAGTTGAGTTCAAGTATCTTTTGGCCTTGCTGAAGACCAAGTATGCGTTCATCCATACTTCAGATCTGGGTAGATTGCGTACGAAGTGGGGGATCCCTGAGAACGTAAAGATAAGGATTCCCATCGATCCGGAAACCCCGATGGATTGTAAAAAGAATGAAATAGTCTTCTTTACGGAGCTATTCAACTAGGGACTCAGGTTCCCACTGGACCCGGAGATAGTGCGCTACTTTCACTTGGTCAAACTCTGCCCATCACAGTTAAGCCCCAATGGTTGGTTCACCTTGATGTCATGCATAATGGCATCCAGGCTATCCGGGATCCCTCTTCCTATGGAAGAGTTCGCTGCAGTGGCCAACCTGTGCAAGCACCATCAGTTCCCCTTCTACCATTTCAACATGGGGAACGATCTTAAAGCTGTTGATGATCTCCTGGAGTCGGAGAGCAAATGGAGGAGCCAATTCTTGTTTGTCAGTGGCTCGTGGGAAAATGGCAAGAAAATTAAGACCGGAGAGAATCCAAGCCTCCTCAGGAGTAGATGGAGGAGTGACCGTAAGTTTTTATTTTAAATTTCTGTTTGAATCTCTCCTTTCTTCTTTGTACTAACCAATTTCTCTTTTGTTTTAATAGAGTTGCCAAAGGAGTTCTGGGACTAGCTGAAGGCCGGACAGACTACCTGTGGCAAAATCAACGCATGGGCTGCAGAGAACTGGGAGAACCGTTTCCACAAGGCCTTTACCACTGGAAACCTAGCAAGGTCCCATCTATGGAACACAACAGGTCGGAGAGACCTATCCTGGGAAGAGCTTGCCACCCAGCCTAATGAAGATATTGTGCTAAGAAGGTCCCATGAGCTGGATGGGATACTCTACTTGCCTGCTCGGGCCAAAGCCCCAAGCAAAATGAAAGGCAAAAAGAAAAAAGGCAAGAAGGCGGAATGTGATACTGAGAAGGAGGCCCCAACAGACACAGAAGGACTGGCCCAGGTTCAAATTGATGCAGCCCTTTTACAAGTGGTGGAACAGCAGAGCAAAAAGCAGGAAGTGAATCTCCCAAAACCCTCAAGAGCTTCAAAGAGGACTCGCAAGCAAGCAAGTGGAGGTGCTGACAGGGAAGCTAAGAAGAAAAAGACTTCCCAAGGAGATGAGATTGCTCTCCGGGACCCGGAGCCCTCTTTCCCTACTGACCCAACATTGGCCGAAGAGATCCCAAGGGACTTTCAAGAGGAGATTCCAACGGAATTCCATACAGATGAAGTTGAGGGGGGAGAGCTTAACTTGGATGAAATGGACATCACCAGTCTGGGTGGACTTGGTGAATATTTTCTGGGCCTGCCCCGTGACGAGTTCGCAGGGCCCTACATCCCTCCGAGCAGCTCCAACACAGTCAATTTTAACGGTAAGACTTTCATGGTTTCTAGCGAGAAAGATATTATAGCCCACTCTCTTCTTAGCAATGTACAACCAGTGCTTACTTTGGAAAGGCAAGTCCGAAGTCAGGCAGACACCATCAAATACCTCAAGTCTGAGAAGGAAAAACTGTCCGAGGACCTCCGGACTGCTGCCAATAAGGTTGATTTGCTCAAGGAGGCAAATGACCAACTAAAGAAGAATCAAGATGAAAACAACACAAAAGTTTCTTCTTTGGAGGAGACCATAAAAGATCTCCGGGCTAAGTTGTCCGGACTGGAGAAAGACCTGACAATCTCAATGGGAGAAACTGCAGCCAAGGAGAAGCTCGTCACCAACCTGACCACTGACAAAATCGCTTTAGAGAATGCAGTGACTCAGGCTGTTGAAGAGAAGGCTGTTTTGGTGAGGGACCAAGAGGCCACAATCAAGGCCAAGATCAACGCCTATGCTAGGGAGATGATACATAGCGAGGAGCTAATGATTCAAAGGGTGAAGTCTGATATGGTCCTCCTGTTTCACGAGAAATTCCCGAAGAGGAGACTGGGGGACTTATGGCGCTATGTGGATGATGATGACCTCTCATACTATACTATGATTGACGAGGGTTATTCCGGCGAGTCCTCATCTGATAATGAAGAGGAAACCGGAGAGAGCCCATGCGAAGAAGAGATTGATCCCAAGGGAAAAAAGATAGTCGAAGAGAAGAGCAATATCAAGGACAAGAAGACAGACGAGGGCGAGCCATCTTCAAAGGCTCAGCCTTAATTTAAAAATTTATTTTGCTTATCTTTTATTCGAACTAAAGTCCTTGGAAGGCCAAGGCACTCTTTTTGTGATGGTGTCCGTATTATTCGGACAGATTTTTTGTACTGTGCCCAAACTTGTTCAAAAATTCCTTGGAAGGCCAAGGCAATTTCAAGTTGTTGAATGAATGAATGTTTTATTTTGCTCAACCATCCTCTTCTTTCATTATTTGTTTAAATAACTGGAGTTTAAGTAGTTTTATTGTGTTGTGAGAGTATTAAGACTCTCCGGCTAGAATTTAAATAGCCCTTAGATCTTTTAGTCCGGGTAGTATGATAAGAGATAAAATTTTGAAAATACTTAGAGAATTTTGAAGAAGGCACCAAGTTTTATTGAAAGCTCTCCGTGCCACCAAAGAGGGGAAGGTATGCCCCCAAATATTTACATGGATGTTTAAACAAGTAAATATTTACACAAGTGTTATTCCAAGTACATTCGAAGGTGTTCTATATTCCAAGGGTGAGTTAAAACCCTGCCATCTTTATCTTCCAACCAATAAGTCCCAGGCTTGATTCTTTCAACCACAGTATACGGACCCTCCCAGGTTGGGGCCAGCTTTCCGAAGAGCTTTTCCTTAGTATGCAAGAAAACTTTCCTTAATACTTTATCTCCTGGTTGAAAATCTCTCCTTTTAACTTTAGAAGCAAACCTGCTTCTCATCAAGCCCTGATAGTGTGCAATTCTAAGATGAGCTTTAACCTGTCTTTCTTCGATCAAATCGAGCTGATTTCTAATTGCCATCTCATTAGCATGTCCGGAGAAGTTATGAATACGAAAGGAAGGGAGTGTCTTCTCTATAGGAGCTACTGCATCCATTCCATAGACCAAGGCAAAGGGGGATTCTTGCGTTGCAGCCCCAGGTGTTGTCCGGTAGGCCCACAAGACTTCTTGTAGATAACTAGGCCACTTCCCAGCAGCCCCTTCTAAATTCTTCTTTAAACCGGACAGTATCGTTCTATTAGCCACTTCAACTTGCCCATTGGCTTGAGGGTGGAAATGTGAAGAAAAGCAGTGCTGAATACCCCTTGAGGCACAGAAGCTTTCCATTTCTCTGTTGTCAAACTGTGGCCCATTGTCTGTTGTTATCTTCTGTGGGACACCGAATCTGCAACATATGTTGGACAGAATGAATTTTA
The DNA here is from genome assembly GCA_036936605.1 of Limnanthes douglasii subsp. nivea. Lineage (NCBI taxonomy): Eukaryota > Viridiplantae > Streptophyta > Magnoliopsida > Brassicales > Limnanthaceae > Limnanthes > Limnanthes douglasii. The sequence goes on from JAUPFV010000001.1 coordinate 36,410,034, forward strand.
TGACAGCTTTTGAGGTTGTCCCTGCCAGGGGAGCTGCTTCTACCCACTTTGAAAAGTAATCGATGGCCACAATTATGGTTTTACGTCCTCCGGAAGCCACAGGGAGAGGTCCAACCAAGTCCAATCCCCATCGAGCAAAAGGGATGGGCTCAGAAATTGATTCCAAAGGAATGGCTGGTACATGAATTTCATTGCTGTACCTCTGGCATGGGTCACACCTTCTCACCAGATCCTTCGCATCTTTCATGATTGATGGCCAATAATATCCGGAGAGTAACACTCTTCTTGTCAAAGCTCTAAATCCACAATGGGCTGATCCCTCACCATCATGCAATTCGGAGAGAACCATTTGTGACTCATGATCCCCTAAACAACGTAGGAGAGGTTTGTTGTAGGAATTTTTGTATAAGACTTCTCTAATCATAATGAAACCACGAGCCCTGTGTTTCAATGTTCTGGCTTGTGATTTATCCAAGGGCACGATACCACCGGACATATATTGTATAAGAGGAGACCTCCAATCTTGAGGCCGATGTACCTGTATTTCAAAGACTTCCTCTTTTCCACCCTTACCAAGTTCAATAGAAGGGATTTCAAGCACATGGATCCATGGGTAGGACTCCGTATATGCTATCGTTGCCAATGAATCTGCTAGCTCATTTTCTGCCCGGGGGATGTGCTCATAGACAACAGCTTTAAACTTTAACGCTTCATTTTTGAGGAGGAGTAAATACTTGACCAATTGCTCCTTTCTAGCCTCTGATAGGCCCAAGGCATGGTGGACAAGCAACTGGGAGTCACTTAGTAGCTTGACCTTTTTAGCTCCACAGATGTAGGCCAACTTTAACCCAGCTATGGCTGCTTCGTACTCTGACTCATTATTGGATGCCCTGAAAGCAAAACAAATAGCTTGGTACATGTTGTCCCCGTAGGGGGAAGTGAGACATATTCCTGCCCCAGATCCCATGGTACTAGACCCTCCGTCTGTTCGGACAATCCACACTTTCTTGTCTTTTGAATCAGTAGGCTGCTCCGAATCCCTGTCAGAGTGGAATTCAACCAGAAAATCAGCCACAGCTTGGGCTTTTACCGCTGTCCGGGGAGCAAAGTCTATGTCGAAGTCCCCCAACTCTACTGACCACTTGCTCATTCTGCTTGAAATGTCTGCTTTTTGAAGGACATTCTTTAAAGGGAAAGACGTCCGGACGACGATAGGATGAGCCTGGAAATAGGGCCTCATTTTTCTTGCAGCTATCACCAAAGCCAATGCCAGTTTCTCAAGTTTCAAGTAACGCCTCTCAGCATCAATCAAGCTTTTGCTGATGTAGTACACTGGGTGAGGATGCCCATCAACCTCTCTTACCAGCACAACACTGATGGCACAACTTGAAACAGCCAGGTACACAAAGAGGGTCTCCCCATCAACTGGTTTGAACAAAGTTTTGGGAGAGGAAAGATGTTTCTTGATTTCATTGAACGCTTCATCACACTGCGGTGTCCATTCAAACCCCTTTGCACCCTTCAAGGTTTGAAAGAAAGGAGCACACCTGTCCGAAGACCTGGAGATGAATCTGTTCAAGGCAGCCAATCTCCCCGTTAATCGCTGCACTTCTTTAATGTTTCGAGGAGGCTCCATCTGGAATAAGGCATTGAGTTGGTCCAGGTCGGGCTGTATTTCATGCTCACTTATGACATACCCTAAGAATTTCCCGGACTGCACTCCGAACACACACTTTTCAGGGTTTAGTTTTAAATTTACTTTGGCCAAGTTGGCAAAAGTTTCTTGGAGGTCGGACAAGTGCAACTGCCCATCCACGCTTTTCACCATCATATCGTCAATGTAAACTTCCATATTTCTTCCAATTTGATCAGCAAATGCTTTGGTGACTAACCTTTGATAAGTAGCCCCAACATTTTTCAAGCCAAAGGGCATCACCTTGTAGCAATGTAGTCCCCTATCAGTGATAAACGTGGTGTGCTCTTGATCTTTTGGATCTACTTGGATCTGATTGTACCCGGAGAAGGCATCCATGAAGGAGAGTAGCTTGTTCCCTGAAGTAGAGTCTACTAGCTGATCTATCCGGGGGACCGGATACAAATATTTTGGGCAAGCTCTATTGAGGTCTGTGAAGTCAATGCACATACGCCATTTGCCATTCTTCTTTTTCACCAAGACAGGATTGGCAGTCCACAAAGGGTATTGAGATTCTTTAATATGCCCCATCTTTGTGAGTCTGTCAACCTCTTGCACTATGACATCAGCCTTTTCTTTTGAGAAAGCTCTCCTCTTTTGTACCACTGGTGCCACATCTCTCCGGACAGATAGGTGATGGGAAATCACCTCTGATGGAACTCCAGTAACAGCAGCATTGCACCAAGCAAAAACGTGCTGATGGTTTTTCAAGAATTTCAACATCTTCTCTTTCAACATTGGTGGCATTTTGGACCCTATCCTGACACTTTTTCCTTCTTCCAAGAAGTGCGTTTCAACCTCTTCAATCGGAATCAACACTCCGGGGGTCTCTCTAGGGTCATCAATTTCACCCTCACCCCCAGGAAGACCCTCGGACTGCTATTGATCATTTATACGGACTGCCCCCAGCGTTCGTGGAGCCAAGGCAGTGGCATAGCATTCTCTTGCAATCTTCTGGCTGCTCCGGACAACCCCAACCTGTCCCTGAACAGCATACTTTAAACACTGATGGACTGTCGAAGCCACTGCATGCATCATAGAGAGCCAAGATCTCCCCAGAATAGCATTATAGCAAGTGGGACAATCCACCACAATGAAGAGTATTCTAACCATTTTCTTGAAAGGCCCCCTGCCCAATAACACCTCTTCTTCAAACTCCCCGATCACATCGGCTGAGCTGCCCGTGAAACCCACGATTGACCTGTCTGACTTCTGAATCACAGCTGGATTTTTCATTTTCTTGTAAGTGAGGTCAGACATCTGATAGGTGTTTTTATCGTTTTGATGAGAAATATAGAGCAAAAGAGGTGAGATATCTCCTAGAATTTTTTATCATTCTGATGAGAAATATAGGACAAATGAGGTCAGATAAGGGGAAGAAATATTTAGAAAAATAAGCTAAATTGGTTAGATAAAGAAGGTAGTTGGATTTATAAAAAAAATATTGTAAAGAAACCCAAAAAATGTGTAACATTGAGGGGGCATTGTGTAATAAATAATAATTATGTTTGAGATAAGTAAGAATTAGGATGAAACAAACATAAAAAGGAGTAATCATGTAATTTATGGATCCACCACTTGTACTATATAAAAGCAACACCCCTTTTTGAGAAATGGGATTAAGTATTACTTTATTATTCTTTGTATCATTTTCTCTCTCTATTTTTTACGTATTTATCTCTCTAAATATTCTCCTACGAACATTGCTTAGACAGATAACCCCTGTTTGGAACTATCAATCGTTGGTTGCAAGTGACATCAACTTTGTGTCTAATTTGAAAACTTATTTTTCATCATCATATGTTTATATTATTTATCCTATGAAATCCCATTTTTTAGAAGTGTGTTTTATTTTCTCAACTCGTATGTTCCCTTTAGAAAAGGAATAAATTGGTATTTTTTTGTTGCTTTGAGGTCTTCTTGTTCTATTTTTGGTTTTTTCATTTGTTTATTAGTGCAAACACGTCCCTCGGGCCAAAAATTTGATGACATATTCTTTAGCTATTATTACTTATACTGAAGGGCATCTATAGAGTTTGATACAAGAGTACCCCTCAATAATAGTAGGCTTTTAGTCTAGATCAAGCACTAATGAATCTTTCCAAATCTCAACCACCACAAATAAATATTGGAGACATGAGATAAAATAATTCATTTTAAGGGGACTCTGCCTATTGATAAAATATTGGCAAAAAACTAAGATTCAGAGAACATAGTTTCATAATCCTTGGCGATATTCTCTATAAAAGGGCTCTTAGTCGTCCATTATTATGGTGCCTTGGAATTATTGAATCTTAAATGATGTTATCCAAATTACATGGGAGAGTTCAATCCATTGTGAATATAATACTTTAGCTAGAAGGGTTTTATTGCCTATATACTATTGGCCTTCAATTATGGCAGATGTTAAAGAATTATTCCGACAATGTGATATTTGTCAACAATTTGAGAGCGTAATACATGTGCTAGCTGTACCATTAGAATTTGTATCTGAAACATTATCATTTGATAGATAAGGGATTAATTTGGTTAGACATTTACCAATGACATATGGATGCCATCAAACTATAACTATGACAGTTGCTTTTTTTTCTAAGTGGGTAAAAGCAAACCCTATTTCCATACCTACATCCAAAGAAAGTATAAAGTTTATTTTTGTCTAATATATGATCTATGGGTTCGAGATCCCAATAACCATTACGACAGATATTCATCATCAATTCAAAAATAGGGACATAATGAAGCATTTTGTATTTCTCGAGGGATTCAACATTACTTTTCATCACCTTTCCACCCCCAAGTTAACGAGAAATTATAAGTTTTTAACATAACATAAATTTAGAAGGTCAGTTGGGAAATGACCAAGTTATTTACAATATGTATTATGGGTTTATCGCACTACACCCCGAATAACAACTAAATAATACCCATTTGTGTTGGTTTATTGGATGAACGCAGTAACCGCAGCTGAGTTTACCATCCTTTCATTCCGAATTTAAAATTACTCTTAACAGGATAATAAAGTAGTCAAAATAGCTGACTTAGACCTGATGAGAGAGAAGAGAACAAGGGCTCATCTAAGGTCTTTTCACTGTCAAACCCTCATGAGAAGTAGATGTATGCTATAAATTCGAGGAAGAGAATTTAAAATGGGGATAGAGTTCTGAAATATGTTACACACTAAAGATAAAAGGCTAAAAAGTTGGTACCTAATTTCGAAGGGATTTATTTGGTTCTTGGGGGAGTTAAACATATGACTTATTGGTTGGAAAATCAATAAGCCAATCTTCTTCGACATCTATGAAATGCTGAACACTTAAAGAGTTTATCTCAAATAATTTTTAAAAAACCTATTCTTTTTTTTTAATTTTCTTATGTAAATATTAGATGACATACTTACTCGTACTCTAGTGGCTTTAAGGGGTTTTAATGAGTTGTCCGGCCCACTTGAAATTTATCACTGATTTTACATTTTATAATTCGTGTTACTTATATGATTCAAATATATTTGGTATTACAATTAAAAAATTTCACCATTAGTTGGTCATATGTAAAGGTTCCAACAATAGTTGGTCACAATTAAAATGTTCCACCATTAGTTGTGATGAAACTAAAAGTGGATAAAGTTGGTATCCTAGATTTAGGGTTTGATGTGACTAAAAGATAAAAAGTAGAGAGAGAAAGTAGAAAAATAAAGTGTATTATTTAATGCCCACCCATCTAGAAAAATAGGGTTCCCTTATATAGTAGGTGAGATGGTCCCCACCCCCTTATTTCTTTGCGGTCCTTCAATTTTCAACATTTACTTTTATATTTTAGTCATTTACTTTCCTTCTATTAGATATTTGAGGTTATATTTTCCTCCAATTATTGTTATAAATTAATAGCTAGTTAAATACATTTATTTTATTTATTCATTGTCGTCCCAATACTCGAGCCTGGTGGCTTATTGCCTCGTCAGTAGCCCCCTAGTCTTCACGAGTGCGGGAGTGAGGACTATTATAGCTTGGCTCAAGTTGCCTATGATATGTTGCCGCGTCGGGTCTGGCCTAGTGTGGGGAAGTGTTTCGGGTTTGTCTGCTACATAAGTAGGTTCTGGTTCCACAGTCCCGCGGCTAATGGCCCACACAGGTGTTGGATCTCCGTCAGACCCTAACGTTTTGCTTGTGGTGTTTGAGAAAAATGCCAGACCTGTTTCTACTTTGTTGTCAATCTTTCTAGTTTTTACTTCTGCGCCTTTATTTCATTGAATTTTTTATTCTGATGGGCCTTATCCGAAATTTAGAAAGCCTTTCCAGCCCACTCAAAATGTAGAATGTTACGTTTCTTTGTGTTGGTATACACGTGGATTTTTCTTGAGTGTCACGTGTATTTTGATGCCTTCGCACGCCTACTGAGTTGTACAAATCCTAGCCCAACTGTAGTTGTTGATAATTTCCACATGTCGTTCTTTTATTCGAAGCGTGTCTGACCGCGCGTTTCTTCAAGCAACTCTTCGTCTTCTCGCGGCTTTTTTCGTTTGATCTTCCCCATACATGAGTTCGTTGATGAAAATGTTCTATATAAATACCTCTTCCTATCATTCATTATATGCTTCTAAAAAGGAATTTTAGTGAGAGAAAGTCCTAACTTTGCTAGATCTAAAGAGAGAATCAGCATTGTGTTTATGAGAAAAAACGTCCCGATGCTCGTTTTCAAATTTTAGTTGAATTGTAGTCACCCAACTTTGCTGGATGACTACAATTCAATAATTTTGGCTTCGTGAGCAGTCTTTAGTCACTTAAGATCTTCGTCAGCACCAGTGGCGGATCCAGGAATAAAATTTAAGGTATGCCCAAAAATGTTATGGAAAATTTCATTAAAATATAAATATTCGAGTATTGCATAATAAAAATATGTAAATATTCTAGTTACAATTCAAAATGAAAATATATTCTATAAAAGTAAATGCATTCTTCTCTTACTCATGCTTTGAAAGCGTTGGATAATATCTAGATCATCAACCGTAGAAAACACTTCTTTCTCCACAAATGTCACTGAACAATCATTAAGCCGTGAATCGTGAATTGACTATTCTATTTCTTAACTCATTCTTCACCAATTTTATACGAGAAAATACTCACTTAAAACTTGCGGTAGCAACCGGTAAGGACAAAACTCCCTTCAAAAGTCTGTACACAAATCCAAATATCTAGTGTTTTTTTGTACAAATAAAAATCTTACATAAATTCGAGATAATTTCTTATAGAAAGGAAAACTAGGGTTTGAAAATTTCCAATTTTTTTTGGTGATTTGTTGAATCAAAATTGAAGTAAAACCAAATGGAAAATTTTATTGCTTTGTTGAATGAAAATCGAAGTAAACTTCAACTAAGGAAAAATCTTACAATTTAGCAGGTGGACAAGATATTACATTAATCATCTGCAAATCTTTGTGTACATTAATCATTAACGTGCTATGAAATATGCAATCAATTTGGAATGAATGATTAACAACCATGCATATCATATAATTTTATTATAGAAAGGAAAACTAGGGTTTGAAAATCCCCAATTTTTTCAATGATTTGTTGAATCAAAGTTGAAGTAAGTTTGAAAATCCCCAATTTTTCAATGATTTGTTGAATCAAAGTTGAAGTAAAAACCAATATCAAATTTTAATTCTTTGTAAATCGAAGTAAACTCCAATGGGAAATTCATTAACTGAATCAACTTAATATTCTATTTCTATAGTTTTATGTTGCTTTTATTTGAGAGAAGTTGGGAAAGAGATAGGTACGATTAGGGAAAAATAGAAAGTAAAAGAATGTAAAGAAGTGAAATAAAAGAATTTAAAAAAGTGAAGCTTTTATTAGGGAAAAATAGAAGTGAAGCTTTTATTTGAGAGAAGTTAGAAAATATAGTAATTGAAGTTAAGCTTTTATTTGAGAGAAGTGGGAAATATAGTAAAAATAAAAAGTAAAAGAAGTGAAATAAAAAAACTGGGTATCCAATAGGTGTTGAACCCATGACCTCAAATATACAACTTGAGAACTTAACCACTATACTAAACTTATTTTTCTGATTTAGGGTTGTCCCGGGCATACCTATCTCCCCCCTAAATCCGCCCCTGGCTGGGAGGCTAAATTATGAACATGGCTCTTTCTTGAAGAAGCAGTAGGAGCAGTCATTGTGTCCCCTCCGAAAATCGTCAGTGACTCAAAGAATTTAATGAGCCCGGAGACTGTCTTAGAATGCTCTTCTATGGCACCCACCTTATTTCGCGTTGGATCAGGATCCAAGTATTCGGACTCCACATCAAACCTTTCAACTATTACCATGGCCCCCTCTGGGGCGGCATTACTTGGACCAACCCGGTGAGTGTTGTCAGGCCTGTTGCCTCCTTTTCTTTTAACGTATGCACCTAACTTTCCCCTTTCAATCAAGTTTTGTACCTCTTGTTTCAATGCTATGCAATCATCAGTGGTATGGCCAATATCATTGTGGTATTGGCAAAAGGAGTTGTTACGATGCTCTCTGGGAGACTGCAAGGTTGCCGGTCTCCGGTAGTGTACCTCATCTTTTGTTTTATCAAAAATGGTGGCCACGCTTTCTTTAAGTTCTGCGAACCACTCCGGTTGGACCCATGGCCCTCTTTTGTTTCTGGATTGTTGACTTTGAGCAGGAGCAGCTGGCTGGGACTGAGCTTTTCCTCTACCATGCCCCTGTACGGTTTCTCTTGCTCTATTCCCGGACTGGTTTTGATTTGGAGTTGGTGCCACTGAGGTGGATCTCACCTGTCTGTGCACCCTGGTCTTTTTTGTTTCATCAACGTTTATTTGCTTGCCAACTTGATTTAGCAATCCTCCCCAGGTCATGGCTTTCTTCCTGGTCACCGAATCAGCCAGGTTGCCTGGGTTCAAACCTTGTCTTAGGGATGCTATTGCCACCTGTTCGAAGCAATCAGCCAACCCATTCTTTGTGTTTACAAAACGACTTATGTACTCCTTTAACGACTCATTTGGCTCTTGGGCACAATGGATTATTGTGTCTCCATTGCCCTTCAGCTCCTTACTCCCCACAAACTGCCTTGGAAAGGCCACCCAAAAAGTATCAAAGTCTTTAATACAACCCTGAGGCAGGCTGTTGTACCATTTCAGAGCACTCCCCGTAAAAGATTGGGAGAATGCCCTACAGAGTAGTTTATCATCATCATCAAAGTTCATCATGAAGTTCTTAAATTGCTCCAGATGATTGTCCGGGTCAGTACTGCCATCATACTTCTCCATCTTAGTACTGTCAAACCTCTTAGGGAGGTTTCCGGACAGGATTTTAGAAGACAGTGGAGACTGCCTCCAATTCCTTCCACGACTGAACACGGTATCCTCATTAGGAGTTGCAAAGATACCTGGCTCATCGTGGAAAGCAAAATGATCCATCAACATCTTGTCCGTATACCTCCGGTAGTGAGATGACCCCTTTCCAATATGCCTTTTCATTCTTCCATGGTGATCTCTTTTTCTCGAATACTTCTTTACCTGCTTTTGCTTTTTCTTGGTTCGACCCTCATCACTGCTAGAGGACAAGGATTTTGCATTTCCCTCACTGTCCGAAGAGCTGCCCGAAGATTCTGAACTTGAGTCAGAGCTCTCCACAGGCTTGGACCGGTGAGACTTTTTAGAACTAGCATGTGTCTTTTTAGTACTCACATGAGTTTTTGAAGCCTCAAGCTCTCTAGGGTTGTCGTTGTGATGAACAACCGATGCCTTGGATTTTTCTTTCACGCCCATTTTGGCCTTTTCAGCCCTCAGAGCTTCTATCTCAAGCCTTAACCTGTCACGCTCTTGGACAGTATACTCATCGTTCTCTTCCACCACTTCGAGCAAAGCTGGTGGAAGCTCTGGATTATCCGGATTCATTCGGACAGAATTTCTTTGCTTGGTTTTGAATACTTGATTCAGGCACCGTCGCCTCCCACTGTGGTTGCCAATTTGGTGTGGATAAAAGTATCCTGAGGGTAGGCTGGTAATTTCAAGTAGAGTTTCAGGGTGGTGTAAGGGTGTTTCAAGGTGGAGAGAGAATTAAGCAGCTTGGCAGCAGTTAATTTTTGTTACCAGAAGTTAATGCTGGTGGTTGAGTATTTATAGTGTGATGCTTGGGCCCTTATGGGCTTTCGGGTCAAGTTTAATGGACCCGAGTCATGTTTAAAGACCCATGAGTTCTAAGCAGGAGGACAGGTAGCTTAGTCAGGAAGTGTTTAGGTTTTTTAGTACTTTTGTCATAGTTCGAACAGCCTTAGGCTCACATTGGTTTGAAGTGATCTGTCCGGTCCAAAAGTTCTGTCCGGCTTTCGGAGAGAATTACACTGATCTGCCCTTCCGGGGAGTATTCTGAATTCGGACTCATCAGTTTAAAGAGGAAAATGTCTCCCAAACCCTTAGAAAAAAGGTAGGCAAAACTTAAAATTTCATTTACGGTTCTACTCCTATAAATACTCCACAAGGAACCCCCAAAACCACTCATGAGGTTACTCCTCGAAAGCTTTCACAAGAAATTCTAACAATAGTCCATCAACCGATGGCGGCGGCAAACACTGCTCTTACAACAAAACCCGCGATAGTGCAACCCCTCGAACCCATCAAATAGGTAAGAGAAAGGAATTTAGTGGACGAGCCTGAAGATGATTAGGATGATGAAATAATTGTAGTGGATATTTAACCTATTAGAGCAATTGATGCATCAGAGTTTTAGGTCGTAACTTCTTCGCAGACCCAAGCGCCAGCCCCCTCAAAGCGAAGCTAATTCAAGTTTCCTTGTTCAGCAGAAACCCACGTCAAGAAAGACTCAAAAAGATGTTGTCTAATTGCCCTCGAACACCAAGGCTATATTAGGGAATAATTTGCGAGAGGTTGAATGCAAACATCTTATGGCGCTATACATAATCAAGTATAAGTATGTTTTACCATCCGAGGAGGCCAAGCCTAGAGACCGATAGGGAATTCCGATCTCTATACATATCCGATTTCCTAAAGTCGGGGAGACTTCATTATATGTTCGAGAGAATGAGCTGATTGTCTACTCATAGATCCTAAACTAGGGTATTCAGTTCCCATTGGACCCCTCTCTGGTGAAGTACTTCGAGCTGATAAACCTATGTCCGACTCAAGCTGGTCCAAACAAGTGGTTCACCTTGATGGCTTGCATCCTGGCTTCTTGGATTTCTGGGGTCATCTTTTCTATGAAGCAGTTTGTCGGGTTGACCGACGTTGCCAAAAATCCTCATTTTGTTTTATTAATTGACCCTTATAAGGAAATTCAAGACTGTGAATGAGCTCTTGGAAGCCAACAAGAAATGGAAACTAATATACTTCTTTATCTCTGGCTTGTTGGAGACGGGCCTTGAAGAATCTGCCAAAAAATCGCATCAGCTCACCTTGAGGTGGACTAGCAGAGTACTAAAAACGTTTCTTACTCACATTCACATTCACTTTATTTACTTGATTTATTTTACCAAACTTTCTTGGGGGACAACATGAAGGGGTTCTATAAACCTCTCGAGGGGAATATAGAGCAAGCTAGTACGATCTTTGCTCAGTTAAGTAATTGATCCATCACCTCATGTTCCAACGAATTCCACCGTTGATTCACTCCATCTAATTTGACCAACAACTATATTTGGAAGTCTGACTTAATGAGAACAATGTCTTTGGAAGATCTCATGGTGCCTTCTACATAAGACATCATACTTAAACGATTGGAATCCACAAATGTTTTCGTCTACCTTTCTACAAGGGCTATGACTCTAATTCATCGGGACAGTGGCTCCAAAAGGCTATCGAAAAAATTCTCATCGAAAGACAAAGCCAAAGGTAAAGTTGGCAAAAAATATGGTCAAGATGTAACATAAAATATTGTCATTTTGGTTAATGAGACAGTCGATCCTAACCTGTCTTCTCGTGAGAAGGTCGTTATTGTAGACTAAGATTCTTCTCGGGTTTAACTGAAGAGACTGTTTCTCAAGAAAACAAGGGAAATGATGGCCACAGAGGTAAAAAAAATAAAGAACAAGTTCCTAAGAACTTCGAAACTGGTTCTCCTTCTGTAGATTTTGATATCTATGAAAATGATTCCTAGCCATCGAAGTTAATAATTTTCTTCACACTGCAGTCCTTCTTGAATGGAAGGCTAAACAAAAAGACCGTTATAAAAATGCAGCTCTCTAAATAAGATCCAACATGAAAAAGTTGGACGATGAGGTTGCCCACTTTAAGAAAGTTGTTGTTGGACGTTTGACACTACTTGAAGTAGTGGAAGCTTGGTTACAATTGGAACATGATATGTTTGACAATGAACGGGAACGCTTTGTTGCTAAAGATACTGATCAGAATACACTTATCGACGGTCTCACTGAGGCTTACGTTAAAATCAAATATACTTCGAGCAGACTATCAAAGATATTAGAAAAACTTATTGCTGAGAAGCAAGGTCTTAGAGACCAAGTTGAAAATTATAGGGATGCTTGCCTTGTGAAATATGTTTTTGAATGCGTTTCAAAGTTGGATGACTGAGATGTGAAAATTAAGTCTGCAATGGTGTTAGACTGTCATGAACACTTCCCGTATTCAAGATTGGGTAGTCTTTGGAAACTTGGTCCGAACAAGTATCGTTCAGAGGGCGTTTCTGTAGAGGATCAAGAGTCATATAAAAACTCTGAAGAATCTAACAGCTCTTCGTCAAGCTCCTCAGATGATGATTCTGAAGTGACCCTTTCGGGGTAAACAAGTATTTAGCTTGAATTTGTATATTTTTTGTTGTTTCTTTTTTTATGAACTGGTTGTGCCTTAGGCACTTTTTGTAAAGTCCTCGTATCGTTTTGAAGAATTTTATACCTGGAAGGTTTTATTTTAATAGAAACGTTCCTCTTTGAATATCTTTTATTTACAAAACTTTTACTTATTAAAAAACTGTTATCAACTAACTTTTGTTAGAAGACCCTCATGATTGATAACCAAATAACTGTAGACCAGCATTCGTTAGAAGACCCTTCCGCTCTAAAATATAAAAAAATGTTGATCAACATTGGTGTGGATTATTTTCAACTGAGGGTAATATGGACGGATGTTTTGTGATGTTTCAAATGTATTTAATGTTTAAGTGGTTTGTAGTGAGAGATTTGAGCTTCCTGGTTGTATTAAATGTTCATTACCCTCATTAATAAAAGTGGTTAGGTATTTATACCCTTAATTATGGGCCATACGGGCTTTCGGGTCAAACTTATGGAACCGGGTCGAGTTCAAAAACTCATTAGTTTATTAAGCAGATTAGCAATTAGCTTAGTCAAAAGGTGATTAGTTTTTAGTACATTTGTCCAGTTCGGATAGCTCAGTGGGTGGCTTTTGTCCGAATTGCCCCTGTCCGATTTCTACAGTGAGTGGTGAAAAAATCCGGACTCATCAGTAGCCCCTTTTTTAGGTTTTGTTCGAAGGCCTTTGGCAAGACCTAAAAAATCGCCTTTGGGAACTTGTGACATTTTCCGGACGGATTTAGTGTTTAGTAAAAAACTTATCCAGACTGAGAAACTCTTCAGAAGTTCAAAGGTTTTGCCATGGATCGTAGGACATGTGTCATCTTCTGATTGGCCTCACTAGCTGTTTTTCTCCTAGAACGATGTTCCACTAATCCCAAAAAGTAACCTCTTCATTTAATGCTTATGATGTCAGCACCGTCTTCAATCATTACTTTTGTATTTTCGTATTCTCCTAGGTTTTTTGGCATTTTTTTTTCTCATTAGTATAAATTACCTCATTTTCACTGTTTTACCATCTGCATTACTCTCCCATTCCTTTATCTCAAAGCTTTCACCTCTCTTCTCAAAAATCCTTTTTGTGAGTTTATGTTTACAGCAAGAAACGCTTTAGTAAAAGGTGGGTGGCTCAATCTTTTGGAGTTAGAAAAAGCACAAAGAGTTGAACGAGAAAGGCGCATTGCTGCAGGTCTTCCAGTTTCTCCAATTGACAAGTCTGAAACACCATCTTCAGAGCCTGATCGAGGTTCATCTTCTGCTAGAAGCTCCAAACCTAGGAGGTTATTTTAGCCAAGTCTTTCACTCATCGTCTCAGGCTCATCGGTTCAAGAGTCACAGCCCACGGTCGAACGGGAACAAGCTGTTACAAGCACAAAGAGTCCATCTTCATTCATAGCTATGGGATCGGATGCTGACAATTCCCCAGAAAAACTGTCACTTCAACGAAGAGGCCGCTTAGTAAAAGGCCAGGCTGTTGTTCCACAGTCAAAGTCTCCGAAATCAGGGCCCCCTAAGTCTGGGGCCAAAGACAAAGCTACAGGGTCAGAGGCACCCATCAAAGTCCCTAAGGATAAATCATCTGGTCCGGAGGCTACCGGAACAGGCCTTCGAAATGAACCCTCCAGATCTGAGCCCCAGCCGAACACTAGACCACAAAGGGAAAGCGATGCTCAGCCATCCGGACAGCTTACTGAACCAACCACCAGCACTCCTCCACCAAAGACAACTGACAATCCTTCTAAGGTGATGGAGAAGGTGATGGAGGACAACGTTGAAGAAGCCCCTTTTGAGACTGATGTCTCCGGGCATACGCATGAAGCTGCTAATGACAAGAAGATTAAGGGTAAAGAGAAGCTGTGTTTAAAGTATCTGGACTTGCCGGAGTCCCTTGAAGGTAGAGTGGGACCTTGCTGCCACAAGGTGAGCGTAAAGTACCTGCTAGCCATGCAGAATATTAACTACGCCTTCATTCATACTGCTGAATTAGGCCGGATCCGGATGAAGTGGAGGATCCCATAATCAGTTAAAGTGAGGATACCGGTCGATCCAGAGACGACAATGGACTGCAAGCTGAGTGAGATAGTTTTCTACACAGAATTGTTCAACTGGGGGCTCAGATTTCCCTTGGACCCAGAGATCGTCAGATATTTTTATCTGCTAAAGCTTTGTCCAAGCCAACTGAGTCCTAATTCTTGGTACACCCTCATGGCATGCATCATGGCCTCTAGGCTCTCCAGAATCCCGCTTTCGATGGAGCAATTCGCTGCTGTGGCCAGCCTTTGCAAGAACCACATCATCCCCTTCTACCATTTCAACATGGGTGACAATTATAAAGTGGTGGATGGTCGGCTCGAATCGGAGAAGAATTGGAAGACCCAATTCTTGTTTATTAGTGGAGCTTAGGAAAATGGGAAAAATATTAAACCTGGTGACAATTCTTGCCAGCAGATGGAAAATCACGGGAAAATATTTCGTCATAAAAAATTTGTTTACTTAAATCTTTCCTTATAAAAAATTTGTTTACTTAAATGTTCTTCTTCTTCTTTGGGTAGTGACGCCGAAGGAGTTCTCCGACTACTTAGAGGAGGGGCAGGCAACTTGTGGCAAGCTGAATGCTTGGACTGTTGACAAACGGGGAAATCGCTTCCATAATTGTTTTACTACCGGCAACGTGGTGAGGTCCCACCTCTGGAACACAACCGGCCGGAGAGACTTGTCCTGGGAAGACCTGACCACACCACCTCCTCCGGGTGTCATTCTACAGAGGACAGATGAGAAAGATGGGAAGCTAGCCTTACCGGGCAGAGCTAAAGCCCCAAGTAAAATGAAGGGCAAGAAAGGCAAGAAAAAGGCAGATGCAGCTGAGGTCAATTAAAGTGGTGCTGAGGAGATCCTCCCAACAAACCAAGAGGTGCAGGACCAAGGGGGAATCGATGTTGCTCTACTTCAAGTGGTGGAAGATGAGAGTACCAAAGAGGCAATTAGACATCCAAAACCCCCAAAGGCTCCCAAAAAAGACCAAAAACGGGGAGCAGATGGTGGAGATAAGGAAGCCAAGAAGAAGAAAATCTCCAAGGGGGATGAGGTAGCTCTCTGGCCTCCAGAGTCTCTTCCTCTGGTCGGCCCAACAGATCCAACACAGGCAGAGCAAATCCCAAGTGATTTTCACACCGGAGAGGGTGCCGGAGGGGATATTAACATTGATGGAGTAGACATTAGTGGCCTTCAAGGGATTGACCTTTACTTTGAGGACCTCGAGAAAGACGATTTTGCTGGCCCTTACCTCCCTCCAAGCTCTTCGAACATCGTTACTTTAAACGGTAAGTCTTTTTCTGTTTCAGGGGAGAAAGACATGGTGACCCACTCCTTGTTGAGAAATATTCAACCGGTGCTCAACTTGGAGAGACAAGTGCGAAGTCAATCCACCCTCATCAACACACTCAACACAGACAAAGAGAGTTTATCCAACAACCTCCTCAACGCCAACCAGAGTGTTGAGACATTAAGGAGAGAGATCAAAGAGTTGAAGAAGGGGAAAGAAGACTTGGCCACCAGGATGGCCACTTCGGATGGGGCTAACAAAGAACTCCAACTTAAGTGTTCTGGCTTGGAGAAGGATCTATTCACTTCGAAAGAGGAGGCGAAGGCCAAAGACAATGTCATCCAGACCCTAACCAATGATAAAATTTTGCTCGAAGATGTTGTGTCTAGAGTTAACCAGGAGAAAGATGATTTGATACAGGAGCAGAAGAAGACAATTCAAGCCAGGATCGATGCATACACCAACAAAGTAATACATTCCCAAGAGGAAAGGTATGCTGAAGTCAAATCAGACATGGTCTTTCTCTTTCATCAAAAATTTATGAAGAGGACACTCGGAGATTTATGGCGATTCGTAGAATACAAAGACCTCCCTCACCACACTATGGCCGATGGCGATACACATAACTATTCCAGTGGTTGGGATAGTACTACTGATAAAGAAGAAGGGACCGGAGAGAGCCCTAACGAGGAACCCAAAGAACCCAAGAAGAAACCATATGAGGCTGGAACATCAAAGGAAGCTCAGCCTTAAAGTCTTAACTATCTTTTTATTTTATTTTTATTTTTGTGTTAGACTAAAGTCTTTGGATGGCCAAGACATTTTTGTAACTGTGTCCGGCCCTTGTCCGGATAAACCTTTTTTTTTTAAAACTTCAAAGTCCTTGGATGGCCAAGGCATTTACATATTTTAATATCACTCCCCAGTGTTAGCCGAGCAATTTTATCTTACATAATTCTTGCATTGTTTTATAGTTACCCAATTTTGAGGGCTAATGTTTAAATAGCCTTTAGTTATTTTACAAGTATTTTAAAGTGAGAGTGTTTAAATTCTCCGATGACAAATTTTTAAATGGTCATCACTTCACCAAATCAATCTGGCCTGTCAGTGATTTAAAAAGTTCCAAAGAAGCTATCAATCAAACCTTTCCGAATTTTTTAAGAAGGCATCGAATTTCATTAAAAAGCCCACACGCCTCATTAAAACCTCCCCGCGCCACTAGGGTAGGAAAGAGTATGCCCCTTAATATTTACATGGACTTTAAACAAGTAAATATTTACATAATTTTCATTCTAGATACAACCGGAGGTGTTCAATGTTCCAGGGGTGATTCAAAATCCTTCCATCTTTATCTTAAAGCCTGTATGTCCCAGGCTTAAGCTTTTCACTGACCACATAGGTTCCTTCCCAAGTTGGAGCTAGCTTGCCGAATTGCCTCTCCTTAGCATGTAGGAAGACTTTTCTCAACACTTTATCTCCTGGTTGAAAATCCCTCCTTCTGACTCTGGAAGCAAACCTGCTTCTCATCAAACCCTGATAGTGTGTGGCTCTAAGATGAGCCTTAACTCTTTTTTCTTCTATCAAGTCAAGTTGACTTCTGATTGCCACTTCATCAGCCTGTTCGGAAAAATTGTGGCCTCTGAATGAAGGAAGAGTTTCCTCTATAGGAGCTATTGCATCCATACCATATACCAAAGCAAATGGGGATTCTTGTGTTGCAGCCCTGAGAGTAGTCCGGTAGGCCCATAGTACTTCTTGTAGATAGCTTGGCCACTTTCCAGCAACCCCTTCTAGATTATTTTTAAGACCGGACATGATGGTCCTGTTAGCTACTTCAACTTGACCATTTTCCTGTGGGTGGAAAGGAGAAGAGAAGAAATGTTGAATGCCTCTAGAGGCACATAAATTCTCCACATCCTTGTTATCGAATTGTGGCCTATTGTTTGTGGTTATCTTTTGTGGAACCCCAAATCTGCAGCAAATATTAGATAAGATAAATTTTATACCAACTTTTGAAGTAGTTCCTGCCAATGGGGCTGCTTTTATACACTTCGAAAAATAATCAATACCAACAATTATAGTTCTGCACCCTCCGGACGCCATCGGTAGAGGTCCCACCAAATCCAGCCCCCAACGAGCAAAAGGTATTGGCTCAGAAATTGAATCTAAAGAGACAACTTGGATATTAATTTCATTACCGTATCTTTGGCATGGATCACACTTATTCACCAATTCCTTGACATCTTTCATTATGGAGGGCCAATAGTATCCAGCCAACAAGACTCTTCTGGTTAGAGCTCTAAATCCACAGTGCGCTGATCCCTCGCCATCGTGTAGTTCGGACAGCACTATTTGGGACTCTTCAATCCCCAAACATCGCAAGAGAGGTCTACTAAAAGACTTCTTGTACAGGACGTCTCTTAGGATGAAAAACCCACGAGCCTTATACTTAACTTTCCTTGCTACTGCTTTTTCCGAAGGCAAGATGCCATCTGAGATGTATTGAAAAAGAGGATATCTCCAATCTTGAGGTTGATTCACTTGTATATTTAAACTTTCTTCTTCATTGCTCTGATTGAGCTGAATGGATGGGAACTCTTGCACGTGAATCCATAGGTGGGACTCAGAATATGCTATGGTTGCCAAGGAGTCTGCTAGCGTATTTTCTGTTCGGGGTATGTGCTCATAGGTGATGTTTTTGAAATTAAGTGCCACTTCTCTAAGAATGAATAATTATTTAATCAGCTGCTCTTTTTTGGCCTCGGATTGACCTTGTGCATGATGGATAAGAAGCTGAGAATCGCTCATTAACCTGACCATTTTGGCTCCACAAATTAGGGCTAACTTTAAACCAGCTATAGCAGCTTCATATTCAGACTCATTATTGGAAGCCCTGAAAGCAAAACATATAGCATGGTACATTTTGTCGCCGTACGGAGAGGTTAAACATATCCCAGCACCACAACCCATGGTACTTGATCCACCATCAGTCCAGACAACCCATACTTTTTTAGTCTTTTCACCTGTTGCTTGCTTAGTGTCTCTATCCGGATGAAATTCAACTAGGAAATCAGCAACAGACTGAGCCTTGACTGCGGTTCGAGGGGCAAAATCAATATCATAGTCTCCCAAATCCACTGACCATTTGGTCATTCTGCTTGATACGTCTGTCTTCTGAAGAACGTTTTTCAAGAGAAACAACGTCCGGACAATGATAGAATGAGACTGAAAGTACGGTCTCATTTTCCTAGCAGCAATTACTAAGGCCAATGCTAATTTTTCAAGTTTTAAATACCTCTTTTCTGCATCTATCAAGATTTTGCTGATATAGTACACCAGACGAGGATAATTATCCACCTCCCTTACTACCACTACACTTATGGCACAATCAGAAACTGCTAAGTATATGTAGAGTGTCTCTCCATCAACAGGTTTAAACAAAGTTTTAGGGAAGGATAAGTGTTTTTCTAATTTCATCAAAAGCGTGGTCGCACTATGGAGACCAGTTAAATTCGTTTGCACCTTTCAAAGTATAAAAAAACGGGGCACACTTATCCAAAGACCTTGAGATAAAACGGTTTAGAACAGCTAACCTCCCTGTTAATCTTTGTACTTATTTAATATTCCGAGGAGGCTCCATCTGCAATAAAACACTAAGTTGGTCTGGATCAGGTTGTATCCCTTTCTCACTTATCACATACCCTAAAAACTTCCTGGACTTCACTCCAAAAACACACTTTTCTAGATTCAACTTTAAATTTACTTTCATCAAGTTGGCAAAAGTTTCTTGGAGATCTACTAAGTGTAGTTCTTCTTCCATACTCTTTACCATCATGTCATCGATGTAGACTTCCATGTTTCTTCCAATCCGATTAGCGAAAGCTTTTTTCACCAACCTCTGATAAGTAGCCCCAACATTCTTTAATCCAAATGGCATCACCTTGTAACAATGAAGGCCCTTATTAGTAACAAATGTAGTGTGTTCTTGATCCTTCAGATCCACTTGAATCTGATTATACCCGGAGAAGGCATCCATAAAGGACAACAACTTGTTCCCAGATATGGAGTCCAATAACTGATAAATTCGGGGGACCAGATATAGGTCTTTTGAGCAAGCTTTATTGAGATCTGTAAAATCGATGCACATACGCCACTTTCCATTTTTCTTTTTTACTAACACTGGATTGGCTGTCCATAAAAGGTACTGAGATTCCTTTATGTGCCCATCTTAGTAAGCCGGTCAACCTCTTGAACAATGACATCAGCTTTCTCCTTAGAAAAATCTCTCCTCTTTTGTACAACAGGTGTTATATCCCTTCGGATGGATAGTTGGTGTAATATAATATCTGCTGGCACTCCGGTTACATCAGCATTGCACCAAGAGAAAACATACTTATGGTCTTTCAAAAAAGCTAACACTTTACTCTTTAATTCCGATGTCATCTTGGACGCGATCTCGACATTTCTTCCTTCAGCCAGAGAGTGAGTTTCAACTTCTTCAATTGGTATTTAAACACCAGGGGTCTCTCTAGGGTCATTAATTTCACCCTCTCCCCCAGAGGGCCCCTCAAACTGCTAATCCTCACCGATCCGAACTGACCCCAAAGTTCGAGGTGTCAGTGTCGTTGCATAACACTCCCTTGCTATCTTTCGACTACTTCGGACAACTCCCACTTGTCATTGCACAACGTATTTTGAATATTGGTGGACTGTTGAAGCCACATCTTGCATCATAGAGAGCCAAGATCTCCCCAAAATGGCATTGTAACATGTGGGACAATCCACCACAATGAAAAGTACTCTGACCATCTTCTTAAAAGGGCCATTTCCCAACAAAACCTCCCCCCCAATCTCCCTGATCACGTCGGCTGAGCTTCTAGTGAAACCCACAATTGACCTGTTCGAACGTTGAATCACTGCTAGATTCTTCATTTGTTTATAGGAAGTTAAAAAGAGGATATTGGTCAAACTGTCGGTCTCCACCAACATTCGTCTAACGTCATTGCCCTCAATGAATGCTCATATCACCACAACATCTTCATGGGGACCAGCTATGTCTCTTAAATCATCTTCATAAAAAACAATAAAGGGAAAAGGAATTTGCGATTGATAGGAAGTCATGCCTCCTTCCAATTGAGTAGCCAGAGTATGAACATGCCTCTTCCTTGAAGAAGCAGTCGGTGCAGTCATTGTGTCCCCCCCAAATATGGTAAGTGACTCAAAAAAACTGATGAGCCTGAACACCGTCTTGCTGTGTTCTGTGATAACACCCACCTTATTCCAGGTTGGATCAGGATCCAAATACTCAGACTCCACATTGAATCTCTCAATTATCACCATAGCCCCATCTGGAGTCGAAGTCCTTGCGTTGTTTGTTGGACCAGTCCGGTGAGTATTATCAGGCCTATTCTCACTTCTTCTTTTTATATAAGCCCCCAACTTCCCTCTCTCAATCAAATTTTGCACTTCTTGTTTCAAAGCGATGCAATCTTCAGTGTTATGGCCAATATCATGATGATATTGACAGAAACAATTATTACGACTTTCCCTGGGAGATTGCAGTGCAACTGGCTTCCTGAAATGTACTTCATATTTTATTTTGTCATACATGGTGGCCACATTTTCTTTCAACTCAGCAAACCACTCCGGTTGAACCCAAGGTCCTCTCTTATTTCTGGATTGCTGGCTCTGAGCTGGTGCTGGGTGGGATTGATTCTTGGCCTTATTGGGACCTTGTCCGGCTTCCTTGGCCTTGTACCCATACTGATTCTGGTTTTGATTTGGTGCAGCTGGGGCTGACCTCACTTGCCGGTGCACCCTAGTTTTCTTTGTTTCATCCATATTAATCTGTTTGCCGACCTGATTCAGTAAACCACCCTACGTCATGGCCTTCTTCAAGGTTACTAAATCAGCCAAATTGCCAGGGTTCAAACCCTGTCTTAGAGAAGCTATTGCTACTTGTTCAAAGCAATCAGCTAATCCATTCTTGGTGTTCACAAAGAGACTTATATATTCCTTCAAAGATTCATTTGGTTCTTGGTCACAATGGATAATAGTGTCTACATTGCCCTTCAATTCCTTACTTCCAACGAACTGCCTCCGGAAGGCCACCCAAAAAGTATCAAAATTTCTGATGCAACCCTGTGGCAGACTATTGTACCACTTCAGAGCACTCCCCGTAAAAGACTGGGAGAACGCTCTACAAAGCAACTTGTCATCATCGTCAAAATTAATCATAATTTTTTTGAATTGCTCCAGATGATTATCTGGATCTTTACTCCCATCGTATTTTTCCATCTTTGTACTGTCAAACCTCTTAGGAAGGTTTTTGGACAGTATCTTGGAAGACAATGGAGATTGTCTCCAATTCCGGCCATGACTAAACACAGTATCTTCATTGGGAGTCGCAAAGATACCTGGTTCATCATGACAGGCGAAAGGATCCATCAACAGTCGGTCTACGTGTCTCCGGCCATGGCTGTGACCATGAGATGACCTTTTTCCTAGATGCCTTTTCAACCTTCCATGCATGTCCCTCTTTCTTGAATACCTTTTGACCAACCTTTGCTTCTTTTTGGAACAACCTTCATCACTGCTGGATGACAGGGACTCCTCAACTTCATCTTCATTCGAGGAGCTACTAGAAGATTCTGAATCTAAATTTGAGCTCTCCACCGGTTTAGACAGGTGAGACTTCTTTGAGCTAGTATGAGTCTTTTTAGTAATCACATGGGTCTTTGATGGGTCATGTTCCTTTGGATTGTCAGTGTGGTGAACGGCTGACAATTTTGATTTTTCTTTTAAACCCATCTTCACCCTTTTAACAACCCTCAAGGCTTCTATCTCAGCTTTCAACTTGTCTCGTTCTTCGATCGTATATTTATCGTTTTCTCCCACCACTTTTGCCAAAGTTAGTGGCACTGCTTGCTCGTCCGGATTCATTAGAACTGGTCTTTCTTGATGGTTTCGAATGCTGAATTCAGGCACCTTTTGCTCCCATTGTGGTCGCCAATTTGGTGTGGATTATTTTCAACTGAGGGTAATATGGACAGATGTTTTGTGATGCTTCAAAGGTATTTAATATTTAAGTGGTTTGTAGTGAGAGATTTGAGCTGTTTGGTTGTATTAAATGTTCATTACCCTCATTAATGAAAGTGGTTGGGTATTTCTACCCTTAATTATGGGCCATATGGGCTTTCGGGTCAAACTTATGGAACCGGGTTGAGTTCAAAAACTCATTAGTTTATTAAGCAGATTAGAAATTAGCTTAGTCAAAAGGTGATTAGTTTTTAGTACGTTTGTCCAATTCAGATAGCTCAGTGGGTGGCTTTTGTCCGAATTGCCCCTGTCTGGTTTCTACAGTGAGTGGTGAGAAAATCCGGACGCATCAAACATTTGTTAAAAGACCCTTCCGGTCCAAACGATAAAAAATTATTGACCAACATTGGTTGGAAGACCCTTCCGGTCCGAATGAATTAAATTTTTTTGACTAACATTCGTTGGAAGGCCCTTTCGGTTCGATGAGTTAAAAATTGTTGACCAACGTTTGTTGGAAGACCCTTATGGTCGAAGAATTAAAACATTATAAGAACTATTTTAAAATATCAAATTAAGATTATATATAAATCGGCTATAAAGGCACATCGTTAAAACCTTCATGTGTCACTAGGGTAGGAAAGAGTATGCCATTGATTTTTATAAAAAATTAAAAATATATCCATACTTTAACATTTATTCCACGGGTGATGAATATCCCTTCATTTTTTATCTATAAGTTGATATGTCCCCGATTTCAACTTCTCGGTTACAATGTACGAGCCCTCCCAATTGGTTCATAAATTTCCAAGATGTATTTCTTTTGTGTGTAAAAATACCTTCCTCAAAACATTTTCCACTATTTTTAACTCTCGTCGTCTCACTTTAGAAGTGTATCTGCTTCTTATAAAAGTTTGGTAGTGTAAAGAATTCAATTGCGCTCTCCTTCGTTTTTCTTTGATTAAGTCTAATTCTGGATGCTTCCCCTTATCATTAGCATCTTCAGAATATTCACTGATTCGATATGAGGGGAAAACCACTTCGGATGGTACAACGTTGTCCATCCTATAGACTAACACAAATGGGGATTATTGAGTTGTTGTTAGAGGGATAGTTCGATATGCCCATAAACAATTCACTGATTCTTGAGCTCCAGGTTTGCATTCCAAATTATTTCAAAGCACATAAACAATTGACTGATTAGTTATCTCGACTTGGTCGTTTGCTTGCAGATGGAAATGTGCCGAGAAGCTTTGTTGTATTCCTCTAGAAGAAAAAAAATCCCTCATGTCTTTATTCTATAACTATGGCCCGTTGTCCCTTGTTCTTATCCTCGGAATACCAAAATGATAACAAATATAGGAGATAATAAGTTTGATCATATTTTTGGCTTTTGTTCCTGCCAGCGACTCACCTTTCACCCACTTAGAAAAATAGTCTATCGCGACTAATATCGTTTGTCGTCCTCTGGATGCCATCGGTAGAGGCCCGACCAGATCAACCCCATTGGTTAAAAGGTAAGGCTTCAGATATTGATTCAAGAGGTAATCCTGGTGCATGGATCATGTTAGCAAATCATCGGCAAGTATCACATCTCTTAACCAATTCTTTGGCATCAGAAGCAATTGTGGACCAATAATATCCTACCAAAAGAACTCTTTGTATCAAAGTTTTGTACCCACAATGAACAAATATTTCTCCATCATATAAATCAGACAGTATCATCTGTGATTCATTTTTCCCAACGCATAGAAGCAAAGGCCTGCTAAAAGGTATTTGTATAAGATATCCCCAAGTACCACATAACCATGTGCCTTCAACCGTATTTTCTTTGTTATTATTTTATCAAGGGGAAAGATATCGTTTACCAAGAATTTCTTAATGTCACACCTCCAATCGTTTTTAGTACTTGTATAAATTTGAAAAGGTTCAATTGATCCTTCAACCCGCTTGGACCCTTTTACTATCGCATGACTTCCTTATGTGAAAATCCGAGGATGCTTCTCGGAATACGAGTAGTGGACAGGGAATCGACTATAGAATTACTTGTCGTGTGAGCATGTTCATATTTGACACTTTCAAAAAAAAATACTAAGGCATTTAACGCTCTTAAATACTTCACTAAGTGTGTCCGGATTCATTCGGATTCATTCCATAGTACTTGATCCACCATCAGTCCGGACGATCCAGACTTTTTCATCTTTTACATCAGTTGTTTGCTCTGTATCCCTATCTAAATGGAATTCAACTAAGAAATCAGCCACAGCTTGGGCTTTGATTGCTGTTCGAGGAGCAAAATCAATATCGAATTCCCCCAACTCCACTGACCACTTAGTCATTCTACTTGAAATGTCTGCCTTTTGAAGAACATTCTTCAAGGGAAAAGATGTCCGGGCAAAAATAGGATGAGCCTGAAAATAAGGCCTCATCTTCCTTGCAACAATTACCAAGGCTAATGCTAATTTTTCAAGCTTTAAATAACATTTTATGCATCTATCAAGCTCTTGCTGATGTAGTACACCAGATGGGGGTAATTATCCACCTCTCTTACCAATACAGCACTGAGGGCACAACTGGAAACTGAAAAGTATACGAAGAGCCCGGAGATGGAATCCATGAAAGAAAGCAGTTTGTTCCCATATGTGGAATCCACCAATTGATCAATCCAGGAAACTGGGTATAAATCCTTTGGGCAAGCCCTGTTGAGATCTATAAAATCAATACACATACGCCACTTGCCATTTTTCTTTTTCACCAAGACCGGATTGGCTGTCCATAAAGGATATTGAGACTCCTTTATGTGCCCCCATTTTGGTAACTATCGACTTCTTGAACTATGACATCGGCCTTTTCCTTGGAAAATGCTCTTCTCTTTTGTACCACAGGTGCTATGTCTCTTCGCATGGACAGTTGGTGTGATATAATAGTTGCTGGTACTCCGGTAACATCAGCATTGCACCAAGCAAAAACATGTTGATGGTCTTTTAAAAATTTCAACATTTTACCTTTTAGTTCAGATGTCATTTTGGACCCTATTTAACATTTTTCCCTCTTCCAAAGAATGTGTCTCGACTTCTTCAACCGGTATTAAAACTCCAGGGGTCTCTCTGGGGTCATCAATTTCACCCTCACCCCTAGAAAGTCCCTAAAACTGTTATTCTTCATTGATACGAACTGCCCCCAATGTCCGAGGAGCCAGTGCTGTTGCATAACACTCTCTTGCTATCTTTTGGCTGCTCCGAACAACTCCCACTTGCCCTTGCACAACGTATTTCAAACATTGGTGGACTGTTGAGGCCACTGCATGCATCCTAGAGAGCCAAGACCTCCCTAGAATAACATTATAACAAGTGGGACAATCCACTACGACAAACAGTATTCTGACCATCTTTTTAAAAGGGCCCTTGCCCAACAAAACTTCCTCTTTGAACTCCTCGATTACATCTGCTGAGCTTCCAGTGAAACCCACAATTGACATGTTCGAACGCTGAATTACCGCAGGATTTTTCATCTTTTTGTAGGAAGTTAAAAAGAGGATATTGGCTGAACTCCCAGTATCCACCAAAATTCGTCTTACGTCATTGCCCCCAATGGATGCTCCTATGACAATAGCATCTTCATGAGGACCTGCTATATCCCTTAAGTCATCCTCATCGAAAAAAATGAAGGGAAATAGAATCTGCGATTGATAGGAAGTCATGCCTCCCTCCAGTTGGGTAGCTAAAGTATGAACATGCCTCTTCCTCGAAGAAGCAGTGGGTGCTGTCATGGTATCCCCTCCGAAAATTATGAGTGACTCAAAAAAGTTAATAAGCCCGGACACTGTTGTACAACGTTCCTCAATGGAACCCACTCTGTTTCGAGTTGGATCGGGGTCCAAGTACTCTGACTCTACATCGAATCTCTCGATTATCACCATAGCTCCTTCCGGAGCGGATGTGCCTACATTGTTTGGTCTGGACCGATGAGCATTATCAGGCCTATTTCCTCTTCTTCTTTTAACATATGCTCCCAACTTTCCTCTTTCAATTAAATTCTGGACTTCTTGCTTTAAATCAATAAAATCCTCAGTGGTCTGGCCAGTGTGATTATGATACTGACAGAAGCAATTGTTACGATGCTCCCTAGGAGATTGTAGCGCAACCGGCCTTCTATAGTGTACTTCTTCCTTTGTTTTGTCATAAATGGTGGCTACACTTTCTTTTAACTCAGCGAACCACTCCGGTTGAACTCAAGGCCCTCTCTTATTTCTAGATTGCTGACTCTGGGCAGGCGTAGCTGGCTGAGACTGAGCTTTAGCTCTGTTATGACCCTGCCAGGCCTCCATTGCCTTGTTTCCGGACTGATTTTGGTTGGGGTTTGGTGCAGGCGCAGCAGACCTCACCTGCATGTGCACCATATTTTTCTTTGTTTCATCCATGTTAATTTGCTTTCCAACCTGATTCAGTAAACCTCCCCATGTCATGGCCTTTTTCTGGTTACTGAATTAACCAAATTTCCAGGGTTTAAGCCCTACCTTAGAGAAGTTATTGCTACTTGTTCGAAGCAATCAGTCAACCCATTTTTGGTGTTTACAAAGCGACTTATATATCCCTTCAGAGATTCATTTGGTTCTTGGTCACAATGGATAATTGTGTCCCCATTGCCCTTCACCTCCTTAATTCCAACAAACTGCCTCCGGAAGGCCACCCAAAAGGTATCGAAATTTCTGATGCACCCCTGGTAGGCTGTTATACCACTTCAGGGCAATCCCCATAAAAGACTAGGAGAATGCTCTACAAAGCAACTTATCATCATCATCGAAATTCATCATGAAATTTTTGAATTGTTCCAAGTGATTGTCCGGGTCTTTACTACCATCGTATTTTTCCATTTTCGTACTATCAAACCTCTTGGGGGGGTTCCTGGACAGGATCTTGGATGACAATGGATATTGTATCCAATTCCGGCCACGACTGAAAACAGTATCCTCGTTGGGAGTTGCAAAGATACATGGTTCATCATGGAAGGCAAAAGGATCCACCAGCATCCGGTCAATGTGTCTCCGGCTATGAGATGACCCTTTGCCTATATGCCTCTTTAACTTTCCATGTCTATCCTTTTTTCTTGAATACTTCTTAACCAACTTTTGTTTCTTTTTAGATCGGCCCTCATCACTGCTGGATGACAAAGATTCTTCAACTCCATCTTCGCCCGAGGAGCTACTGGATGATTCTGAGTCTAAATTAGAGCTCTCCACCGGCTTAGACCGGTGAGACTTTTTAGAGCTAGCATGAGTCTTCTTTGTACTTACATGGTTTTTTGAAGGCTCATGCTCTCTAGGGTTTTCAGTATGATGAGCAACTGATGCCTTTGACTTTTCTTTTATGCCCATTTTTTCCCTCTCTGCCCTCAGGGCTTCTATCTCACCCTTTAATCTATCACGCTCCTCGATGGTATATTCGTCATTTTCTCCCACCATTTCAAGCAAAGCTGGTGGTACTTCCAGTGCCTCCGGATTCATTTAGACTGGTTTTTTTGATGGTTTTGAATGCTAGATTCAGGCACCGTCGTACTCCCACTATGGTCGCCAATTTGGTGTGTTTTATTTTCGTTTGAGGGTAATTTTGTAACTTTGTTCTAGAGTTTTGTGGGAAGTTTGTGAGTATTTAATGTTTGGGTAGAATGTAGAGGGAGAATTTAGCTGCCTGGTTGTATTTAATTTTCATTACCCTCATTTAATGTAGGTGGTTGGGTATTTATACCCTTATCCTTAGGCCATATGGGCTTTCGGGTTGTGTTTAATGAATTCAGGTCGAGTTTAAAGACCCATCAGTTTTAAATAAGTAAGTAGTCAGCTTAGTCAAAAAGTGATTAAGTTTTAAGTACTTTAGTTCTGTTCGGATAGTTTAGTGAATGAAAGTTGACCGAACTACCCCTGTCCGGTGAACTGGACATTGTCCGAATTAACCCTGTCCGGCTCCCATAAGGTGTGGTGATAGAATCCGAACTCATAAGTAGCCCCTTTTTTAGGTGGTGTTCAAAGGCCTTTGGCAAGATCTAAAAAATAGTCTGCAGCTGGTCACAGTCATATCCGGACAGATCCTTCGAACATTGTTATAGCTTTATCCGAACTGAAAAAGTTCTTGAAAACTAAACGGTTTCTTGCTAGAATTCATGGGACACGTGTCTCTCTCTGGTTTGCCACATCAGCCGTTTTTCACCTAGAACGGCGCTCCCACCTTCTCCAAAAAGTAACCTCTTCATTTAATGAAGATGACATCAGCGTCGTCTTTAATCATTGCAACCCTTTCGAATTCTTCTAGGTATCAAAGCACTTTTTGCACATTTAGTATAAATTAGTCACTCTTTTACTGTTTTACCATCCTTTTCAATCTTACTTTGCTTAAACTTCA
The DNA here is from genome assembly GCA_036936605.1 of Limnanthes douglasii subsp. nivea. NCBI lineage: Eukaryota > Viridiplantae > Streptophyta > Magnoliopsida > Brassicales > Limnanthaceae > Limnanthes > Limnanthes douglasii. Next base: position 36,439,261 of record JAUPFV010000001.1, read on the forward strand.
AAGTTTTATCTCAAAAACAAAAACCTTCTTTCGGTGTGAGTTTATGTTCACAACTAGGAATGCTTTAATCAAAGGTGGGTGGCTTAATTTATCGGAGTTAGAAAATGCCCAAAAGGTTGAACGAGAAAGGCGCATTGCTGCCGGCCTCCCCGTCTCTCCTGCTGACAAACTAGTAACACCAAGCACAGAGCCTGATCAAGGCTCTTCTTCAACTAGAAGCGTTAAACCCAGGAAGTTGTTCCAAACCAGACTCTCACCAATCGTTTTAGGCTCGTCGGTTCAGGAATCAGAGCCCACTGTTGAACCAGGGCAAGTTATCACTAGTTTTAAGAAGCCTTCTCCTTTTATAGCCATGGGATCAGATGCTGATGCCTCTCCAGAGAAATTAGTCGATCGGAGAAGAGGTCCCCTGGTAAAAGGGCATGCTTCAAAAGTACACCTTATAAATCAGGGGACAAAGTCAGCAACACGGGGTCAGAGGCACCCATAAAGTTCCTAAGGACAAGTTGTCCGGACCGGAGGCATCTAGCTCAAGCCTCCGAAAAGAAACCACCGCATCTGAGCCCCAGCCGGAGGTCAGATTTCAAGAAAACATCGAAGCCCAGCAGTCCGGAGGTCATGTTGAGCCAACTTCTAACTCCCCTCACCCACAAACAACTGATAACCCCTCTCTGGTCATGGAAGAAGTGATGGAGGATTCTGCTGAATAGGCTCCCTTCAAGATATGCCTCTGATAGCCCCCTCGTTAGTGTGTTTGAAGAAATTATGAACTCGAAATGAAGGGAGAGTTGCTTCTATGGGAGCTATGGCATCCATCCCATAGACCAAAGCAAAAGGTGATTCTTATGTTGCAGCCCCAAGTGTAGTCCGGTAAGCCCACAAAACTTCTTGTAAATAACTAGGCTATTTTCCAGCAGCCCCTTCTAAATTTTTCTTCAAACCGGACAGAATAGTCCGGTTAGCCACCTCAACCTGACCATTTGCTTGTGGATGGAAGGGTAAAGAGAAACAATGTTGTATACCTCTAGAGGCACAAAAACTCTCCATCTCCTTGTTGTCGAACTGTGGCCCATTATCTGTCGTTATCTTTTGTGGAGTTCCAAATCTGCAACAGATATTGGATAAAATGAATTTCATGACAGCTTTTGATGTTGTACCTGCCAATGGAGCTTCTTCGATCCACTTTGAAAAATAATCAATAGCAACAATTATTGTCCTGCATCCTCCGGATGCCATAGGTAGAGGTCCCACCAAATCCAACCCCCATCGAGCAAAAGGTATAGGCTCAGAAATTGACTCTAAAAGGATGGCTGGGATATGAATCGCATTGATATATCTCTGGCATGGGTCACACCGCCTCACCAACTCCTTAGCATCTTGCATTATAGAGGGCCAATAATACCCAGCCAACAAAACTCTTTTTGCTAAAGCCCTGAATCCACAGTGAGTTGATCCCTCACCATCATGTAATTTGGAGAGCACTTCTTGAGATTCGTCTACCCCCAAACATCGTAAGAGGGGTTTACTGTAAGATTTCTTATAAAGAACATCTCTTAGGATGATAAAGCCACGAGCCTTGTACTTTACTTTTCTAGCTATTGATTTATTCGGAGGCAATATGCCATCTGAGAGATATTGAAGGAGAGGAAACCTCCAATCTTGAGGCTGTTTCATCTGTATATCGAAGCTTTCTTCCTCCTTACCCATACTGAGTTGAATGGAAGGGCACTCCGGCACATGAATCCAAGGGTAGGATTCAGTATAGGCTATGGTTGCCAAGGAGTCTGCCAGTTCATTTTCTGCTCGGGGTATGTGCTCATAAACAATGCTCTTGAATTTAAGTGACACATCTTTGAGAATAAGTAAGTATTTTATTAGCTGCTCCTTTTTTGCTTCGGATTGACCTTGCGCATGATGGATAAGAAGCTGAGAATCACTCATCAACTTAACCCTTTTGGCACCACAAATAAGAGCTAACTTTAAACCTGCTATAGCAGCTTTATATTCGGACTCATTATTAGAGGCCCTAAAAGAAAAATATATAGCTTGGTACATTTTGTCACCATACGGAGAGATCAAGCATACCCCTGCTCCACATCCCATAGTACTTGATCCACCATCAGTCCGGACAACCCAGACTTTTTCATCTTTTACATCAGTTGTTTGCTCTGTATCCCTATCTGAATGGAATTCAACTAACAAATCAGCCACAGCTTGGGCTTTGATTGCTGTCCGAGGAGCAAAATCAATATCAAAGTCCCCTAGTTCCACTGACCACTTAGTCATTCAACTCGAAATGTCTGCCTTTTGAAGAACGTTTTTAAGGGAAAAGACGTCCGGACAATAATAGGATGAGCCTGGAAATAAGGTCTCATCTTTCTTGCAGCAATTACCAGGGCTAATGCTAATTTTTCAAGCTTCAGATAGCATTTTTCTGATCTATCAAGCTCTTGCTGATGCGGGGGTAATTATCTACCTCCCTTACCAATACGACACTTATGGCATAACTGGAAACTACCAAGTATATGAAGAGTGTCTCCCCATCAACAGGTTTAAATAAAGTCTTGGGGGAGGATAGATGTTTTTTAATTTCATTAAAGGCCTCATCACATTGTGAAGTCCAGTCGAATCCCTTTGTACCTTTTAAAGTTTGAAAGAACGGGGCACACCTGTCCGAAGACCTTGAAATAAATCGATTTAATACAGCCAACCTCCCAGTCAACCTTTGTACTTCTTTAATATTCCGAGGAGGCTCCATTTGGAATAAATCATTAAGCTGGTCCGGATCAGGCTGTATTCCTTTCTCACTTATTATATACCCCAGGAATTTCCCGGACTGTACTCCGAACACACACTTCTCAGGATTTAGTTTCAAATTTACTTTTACTAAGTTAACAAAAGTTTCTTGGAGATCTGTCAAGTGTAGCTCTTCGTCCACACTTTTTACCATCATGTCATCGATGTATACTTCCATATTTCTTCAAATTTGATCAGCAAAGGCTTTGTTCACTAACCTCTGATAAGTAGCCCCAGCATTTTTTAACCCAAATGGCATCACCTTATAACAATGAAGGCCCCTATCAGTAACAAACGTAGTATGCTCCTGATCCTTCAGATCAACTTGAATCTGATTGTATCCGGAGAAGGCATCCATGAAAGACAGCAGTTTGTTCCCAGATGTGGAATCCACCAATTGATCAATCCGGGGAACTGGGTATAAATCCTTTGGGCAAGCCCTGTTGAGATCTGTAAAATCAATACACATACGCCACTTGCCATTTTTCTTTTTCACCAAGACCGGATTGGCCGTCCATAAAGGATATTGAGACTCCTTTATGTGCCCCATTTTGGTAAGTCTGTCGACTTCTTGAACTATGACATCGGCCTTTTCCTTGGAAAATGCTCTTCTCTTTTGTACCACATGTGCTATGTCTCTTCGCATGGACAATTGGTGTGATATAATAGTTGCTGGTACTCCGGTAACATCAGCTAGCATGAGTCTTCTTCGTACTTACATGGGTTTTCGAAGGCTCATGCTCTTTAGGGTTGTCAGTATGATGAGCAACTGATGCCTTTGGCTTTTCTTTTATGCCCATATTTGCCATCTCTGCCCTCAGGGCTTCTATCTCGCCCTTTAATCTATCACGCTCCTCGATGGTATATTCGTCATTTTCTCCCACCACTTCAAGCAAAGCTGGTGGTACTTCCAGTGCGTCCAGATTTATTCGGACTCGTTTTTCTGATGGTTTTAAATGCTAGATTTAGGCACCGTCGTACTCCCACTATGGTCGCCAATTTGGTGTGGTTTATTTTCGTTTGAGGGTAATTTTGTAACTTTGTTCTAGAGTTTTGTGGGAAGTTTGTGAGTATTTAATGTTTGAGTAGAATGTAGAAGGAGAATTGAACTTCCTGGTTGTATTTAATTTTCATTACCCTCATTTAATGTAGGTGGTTGGGTATTTATACCCTTATCCTTGGGCCATACGAGTTTTCGGGTTGTGTTTAATGGATTCGGGTCGAGTTTAAAGACCCATCAGTTTTAAATAAGTAAGTAGTCAGCTTAGTCAAAAGTGATTAAGTTTTAAGTACTTTAGTTCTGTTCGGATAATTCAGTGAATGAAAGTTGTCCAAACTACCCATGTCCGGTGAAATGGACATTGTCCGAATTAACCCTGTCCGGCTCCCATAAGGTGTGGTGACAGAATCTGGACTCATCAATTTCGAGCCCTATTGAAAATTATATGTGATTTCGATTGAAAATGGCCGGACCCACTTATTTGATATTGGCCTGATATCTTCTTGTATATTTACCAATTTTAAAGTCAGCATTGGTTATGTAGGTAACCAAGTTGGAGCATTTAGACGAACAGTTGTAGCCGGATGATAAGCCAAAAATAATTTGCGTTTGTGGATTATATGTTACCATCTCTGATGCATGGGTTTCCTCAACCAAAATTCTCTTCTCAACCTGATCCAACAAAGCCTCAAATGTTATAACCTGTTTTTTCGCATCGTTTTATCTTCATAATACCAAGAAAAAATCCTATTCGAAGAGCTGCTAAAGCCACTTGATCCACAACCTTCCATATCAGTCTTAGTTTTGATAAATCGATTGTTATAATCCTTTATGATTTTCCATATCTTCTACCTACAGTAAATTATAATATTACAATTTGCTCAGAATGTTTTACTCCCCACAAAATGTTGGCGGAAGACGCTAAAAAATATATCAAAATTCTTAATATAACCATGTGGCAATCGCAACTCCTTAAAAGTTTGGAGAAATACCTGCCCAAAAATGTGTCAACATCATCATAATTGATCATAATTTTCTTCAACTGCTCAATACGACTATTTAGATCTTGTGTCCCGTCGAAATTCTCTAGATTTGAGATATTGAAACATTTTGGTATATATTCTGATAAGATTTCCGCAGAGAGAGGATACAACCTCAAATTATATTATATCTTGTACATACTTCCTCTAGGACCATCATTCAAAGTAGTGTACAAACCTTCCTCTGTTGGGTATGTGAATTTGTTACTCAAACGATGTTCAAGATTGTGACTTCTTAAGGGGATTTGTGCATGAGTTGCAACTTTCTCTTTCTTATCATAATTAATAAACCTATCACGCTCCTCAGAACAAAGATTTATTTTCTTTTGATCATTTCTTTATTTGTTCAAAAATTTGTACATTTGATGGCTATTCTATGCCACCTCAAACCTTTTATTTGATAACTTTTTTACGTTAGTTGACTCGTATCGACGCTAGTGTTTCATTTTTATTTTGTATGAGTAACGATTTTGTCTCTGAGGCCGCTCATGCCTATCAGAGGTCAGATGAGCATCCTCTAATTCATATTTTATGTCACCTGATCCCTTTGAACCTCCGTCACGAGTCTCTTCGAACTCAAAACTGCATATTTCTTTGTGTTTAACGTTTGTATGTTCTCTAAAGTTTCTACCTTCAAGCTATCAAAACAGACTCTTCAAGTTACTCATTGGTAAATTGTTTATCGCTATGTTTCGTCATTATATGTTCTTTGGTAAGAGGACCTTTAGATGAGTGTCCGACTAATAGATCATCAATACCAATATTAAGCTCATCTAAAGCTTTTGTCTAAATCTCTCAAAATTTTCATCAATTATGTAATGGTTTTGGAAGAATGAATCTGAGTACCAGTCATTCCCACAGAGGGCACCAATCATAGTTCTAAAGATCTCTTAGATGGGTGATCTGTCTAAGAAATGTTCATTAGAAAATATTTATAGAGAGAAATACTAGAAAAAGTAGAGAGAGAAAATGACGAAATGAATAATAAAGTAATGATTGATTAAAGATTGATCCTTTTTTCTAAAAACGGGTGTTTGCTTTATATAGTATAAGTGGCGGATCCATAAATTACATGATTACCCTATCTTTTGGTCATTTCGTTCCATTATTTTACTAATCTCAAGCAAAATTATTATTTATTACACAATGCGCCTCAATGTTACACACTTGTTGGGTTTCTTTATAAGATTTTTTTATAAAATCTAACTATCTTATTTATTTATCCAATTTAGTTTATTCTTACAAATATTTCTTCCCTTTTATTAATATGTCAAGATTGTATTTGGTTTAAAGCATAGAAAAAAGCATATGTCGTTAAATAACAAAAATTTGAACCAAGATATTCATAAACATAAGAAAAATCAAGGAATGTCAATACATATTTTTTGGATGATACCACAAGAGAAGTAAAGAAAAAATAATCACAAATAAAATGATAAAGGCATGCAAGTCTCAGTTTTGTTACATATTTTTACACTATTATAAATGCCCAACAGATATCATGCATTATTTGACCATCATCTATCAAGAATTACCCATGATTTGCATCCATCATGCATTACTTATATAATACATATCGTGCATTAATTTTCCAACATCTATCATGTATTATGCCTTTCATGTATCTTGCATCTATCATACCTTCTATATGTCCTGCGCCTATCCTATCTTACAGTTATCTCGCATATATCATGCCATCACTTTTCATGCGTCTATCATGTACTTATATTAACTAAAAGTTTCAAATATTTATAAGATGTAATAAATAAATCAGTTAAAACACCGGGAGAGCAAGCAGTAATATATATTGTAATACTCTTCATAATGTTAACTTGCTCAAAATAAATTGCCTTTACATCCGAGGATGTACTAGATCTAGAATGGTCTATTACATAGAAGACTTGGACAAAATAAATAACTATGATTCGGTTGAAGAAATCAAGGATAATATGATTAACTCAGTAAACGTTTTTCATGAAATAAAACCTGATAAAGTAATTGGATGCGTTGCTCTACTATTGGTTAGTATTTTTAATCTATTTATAAAATATCATTAAAGATCGTAAAAATATTGTATATAAAGTATCATTTAAATTTAGCCATTCATCATGAAAATGCAACTATTTGATAAGAAGATGCATTTGAAGGCAATATACCAAAATGCTATGAATAGTTAGGCCTTAAGGGTAAAAAAAATTGATGATTGACACTCTAAAAGAGATCACAAATGAACATGTATATTTACACATGTAAAATTGTCTAGCATTGTTTTCTGGTATGGTTTCAGATGATATTTATATCCCATATTTATCTTTTAAACATTATCCCACGTCTATCATTTAGTTTGTTGTCTTGCGTCTATTATTTAATTTACTGCCCCACATATATCTTTTAATGAACTATATGAATATATGTCATTTACTTAACTATTTTAAATTTTTTAGGTTGTAAAATGATAATTGAATCTAAAAATGAGGAAGAAGATCAATTTGGTGGAGAGATCCAACAAGTTTAAAAGGTTTAAAAAGAAGAAGATTCAAAAGAATAAGATGTTGATGTAGAGAAAAATGAAGAAGATGTTCATATGGAGAAAGATAAAAAGAATTATTTTGTAGCGGAGGAAGAAAAAAAAAATGAAGTTAATCTTAACGGTGACGATGAAGGTGCAAATTAGGATATATAACAAGATTGGAATGTAATGATTTTACCGATGTAGATAAAATAGTAGATTGATTCATTGTATAAGAACATACAAGTAAAAAATCTACACGAACTAAAAAGACTACAAATCGAAAGAGATAATCAGTAAAGAATGTAACACATCAAATAAAATCTTCGGAATGTGCAACAAAAATTGGTCTTGTAGCTGGTTCCGAGAGGATGTGTTTCCACTTCATAAAAATAAAATGTAATATCTCAAATTCTTAGCAATACAAAGAAAACTCAAAAAAATAGCAAAAATAAGTCTTCAAACAAACTAACTAACATAAACTACCATTTGGCAGTAGAAAACATAAGACTAAAAAGATTATTATACCAATAAAAGGTAAAAATATACCATGTGTCATCTTTTAAATGGTCTCCAATCTACCATGGTTGCGCATATGTCGTAGTTTAGATTGGTTTCGCATCATTTACATGGTTGAACATCTATAATCATTTATATTGGTTTCACATCATCCTAATGGTTACACATTTATCATCATTTATATTGGTTTTGTATCATTTACATGGTTTCACATCTATCATTATGTTGAATGGTTTCACATCATTTACATTGTTGTATATCTCTCATCATTTTGAATGGTTCTACATTATTTACATTGTTGCTCATCTATTCCCATTTATATTGGTTTTACAGTATTTACATGGTTGCGCATCTATCCTTATTTAAATTGGTTTCATATCATTTAAATGGTTGTACAATTCTCATCATTTACATTGGTTTTGCGTCATTTACATAGTTCTGCATCTATCATCATTTACTTGGTTTTATATTGTTTATATGATTTTGCATCTATCATTATTTTGAATGGTTTCATATAATTTACATAATTTTGATATCTATTTTGCAAAGGATTGACATAAAACCCCCAACAATAAATGAACTTGTTTCTAGCCAAAACATAAACTTATCAACAATGGATCAAACAGAGAAAGATGCAACAACTCACGATAATTTTAAACTTTAGATTGTTGAACTAAAAAAATATAACTGAAAAAAACAAATTCATTTCAATTAAAATAAATAAATAAATAAAGCTGAGGAAACAAATGCAGTAGATATACGGATAAAACTATAAAGCACACTCCAACTACCTATGTTGAAGTTAAACACAGAGGTTGAACTTTTAAAAAAACCTAACAAATCTCGAAAACATATGAATGGAAAAAATGAACCCATGAAAAAAGTGCAAGAATAACCAAATAAAAAATCAAGTAATTGCGATCTCCTACTGATATTCAACTTGATACCACTACAGAGATGATGTATGAAATGGTTACAAGCCAGCAAAACCCTATTATTGATGCTAATACAAACAAATAGGTTATTACAAGCCAATATGATGAACAAATCATTGTACATGACCATGATCCTAATATTGATGAGGCTTTATCCCATAAAGATGATATTACTATTGTTGTGGAAGAAAATGATCCTCATCTTAATTTTGTTGTGCAAAACCATGACCTTCATCCAGCTTAGTAAAACCCTAATCTTTTTGTGGAAAACCAAGACACTCAGTCTAATATTATGAAAGAACATGATCCTAATATTGATGGGGAACACTAGGACACTCCACCTAATGTTGTTGTGGAAAACAAAGAGGTTTCCCATGCTATAAATGTGGCCAAGAATGTTCATACTATAGATGTTAATATCGTTGTGCAAAACAGTGAGGTTTCTCCATATGATTTGAAAGAACAGAGTACTGGTGTGGACAAAGGGTGATCTTGATTATTCAATATCGATAAAACTCTTTAAAAAACTTATGTATGTGAACATATGTATTTATTTGTGTATTATCCTATTTTTTGCTTAAATATTGTAATATTATAATATTTTAGTGCATGATATAACACGTTATATTCTATTCTCAAGTGGTCTCTCATGATATAATACATAATAAATTTGTAAAGTTTGGTTTTGCATGGTATTGTCCCGCGTGATTTGATATATCATGATTTATTCCCTTATTTTTTGGCTTAGTTTTGCATATATCGTCATTGCTTAGTTTTGAATTACTAATATACAATTTTTTGTAAAATAGATCCTGCTAGACGAAGACATGGAAACTCCCACATTAAGTGACTTGGATTCTACTATTAAAGAGGAGATTATCTGGATGAAAATAAATCTTAAAAAAATAAATGAATTATCTTTACTCCATTCTATAATATTTTCTCTCATATCTCATGGTTTTGTCCCGAATTATATGGTCTTTCATCATTCATATATCTATTATACGTGTAATTGTTTCCCATTTATCTTGTTTTGCATGATGTAGTCTCTCATCATTAATAGTTAGCTTGGTTTCGTATAATATATATGATTCTGGTTTCAAATAGTTGGTCTGGGTTTGTATGATATAGTCTATCATCATTTATAGTTTTCATGGTTTCGCATAATATATATATATATGTTACTGGCTTTGCACAATTGGTCTGGTTTTGTATGATATGGTCTATCATCATTCATAGTTGGCATATTTTGCATTAACTAATATGTCGGTTTTGCATTTTTTAGAAAGAAATAGATGAAAGGCTTTCATTTGAATTACATTTTGATCATCCTCAATTTCAAATCCCTGAATAAATTGTCTGGAGAATTAACAAAATAGAATGACCATATCAAAACACAGTAACAAAAATACTTGAAAGAAACCAATACTTATAAATGTGAACTAATTCAAAAGGAGAAAACCAGGAACATCCTATAGTATGGTCAGTTCCAGAAGTACTAGCATCTAATATTTTTGTTAGTAATATGATGAAGATATTAGGCGAAGAATAAATCGGCTACGAGGTAAAAATTAATTTAGTATCTATTTTTTATGCCTTACTTTCATTACACAAATTGACTAACTATTAGTTCCACTTTTAACAATACATAGGTTATTGGCAGTTTTATATACTCGTATCCTAAACAAACTAATTTCAAAATACCAGATGTTGCTTCCACGTTTGAGGAATAAGTTATTCCATCAAAATCTATATATAGAAGTGTAATGGTAAGAATCAAATGATTTTACAATACATATATGAATCAATAAATAAAAACTATTTATAAAAATTATTATTTCAATGTAGTACATGATATACAATAATAAAGACATTACACGTGATGTTGATGATAAATTACGCGGCCACACAAACGATTACATATTCGTTCCATTTTTTATAGAAGGACCACGAGGTACAATTTCCTATTGGATATTATTGGTGACGGACATAAATATAATGAAACAATAAATTTAAACTCATTGACAATACCATCAGATCTAACAAAAAAAAATACAGAAAGGTTTGTAAGTGTCTTTCGACTGATGTAATTGGTCATGTTTATATATGTCTCTTATCTTATTCAGATTGAATACTTCCAGAATAAGAATATTTTATCAAGAACACCAAAAATAACGTTAGTATGTCCAAGAATATTCCTCAACAAAAAAAGAAATACTTGATTATGGTGTAATGGTTTGCAACTACACTAAATATTATTTTCAATTGGGCAAACTTGAAAAAGATACAGCTCATGATATTACATCAACAAGAAGAGTATACATGTTTTAAATATATATTAATGATAAAAACACTAACATATTTTGGGACTATTAGTTATGTAAAAACAAATATAGATGTATGTTTGTTATAATGTTCATTGTAATGTTCCTTAATGATGTTACACACATTAATTGGTTTCACATTTATCAGCACCAACATATTTGGTTAAAACATTGATTTATTTTATACGGGTCTTGCATCTATCAGTATCTATCTGTTTGTAGTCCCACATCTATCATCTGTAATGCATATGTCATTAGAGATTATGCTTATCATCCCGTATGCACATGTTCCACGTCTATCATACGTATGATTGTGTTTCTTCCTACATATATCATGTCGTTAGTTTGTCTTATCTCGTAATTTTGGTTCATTTTTGTTGTGGTAAGAATGATACAGTTTGGTTTATTTTTTTTTATTGATATTTAGACAAATTTATGTTGTTGTAATTAATATAATTTACCATGTTCCCAATTACTTTTTCATATCAAAATTTAAACTAGTTCGTAACATTTGATTGGTTATTTAATAATTTTATCTGACAAAAATAGACGTATTCACGATTACTGTGGAAATAACTACAATGTTTACAAAAAGTAAACTTAAATTATTATACATGGTTCTACATTTTTGCATATAAATTCAATTCACACTCTCATTTGGCTTTCATACATAAAAAAATACTTTGTTATTTGAAAATAGCCCATATAAGTTAGTATTATTCGGATGAAGAATCCATTTATGATGATTTATCCACACTTAACTTATCACTAGAGAAAAAGGAAAACTTGAAACTGATGAGTCCGGATTTTCTCACCACTCACTGTAGAAACCGGAGAGGGGCATTTCGGACAAAAACCACCCACTAAACCATCCGAACAGGACTAAAGTATTAAAAACCAATTACTTTATGACTAAGCTAATTACCATCATGCTTAATAAACTAATGGGAGTTTGACCCGTAAACCTATGAGGCCCGTAATTAAGGGTATAAATACCCAACCATTTTCATTAATGAGGGTAATGAACATTTAATACAACTAGGCAGCTCAAATCTCTCACTACAAACTACCCAAACATTAAATACCCTTGAAACATTACAAAACTCCTGACGAAATTACCCTCATATTGAAATTATCCACACCAGAAACTAACAACAACTCAAGAATACTCTTCATCTTCTGATAATAATGACATTTATTCTTTTACTTATGAATACTATTTTTCAGTGTGTTTTGAACTTTTTGAAGATGAATAGAGCCCAAATGAGGATCATGTTGCTGCTCATGGAAAAAAAAGAGAGGTGGAAACAGAAGAGGTGGAGGGAGAATAGTATGAAGAAAAAGACTCTGAAGAAGAAAATGAGTAGTCTAACCAAGAAGACTCTAAAGAAATATGAATTGAAAGTTTGTTGTTTACTTTTTCTTAAATCTATATTAATGTTTCTATTTTTCATGATTTTTTTTAATTTTTTTTAAGTTTAATGTATTTTTCTTTTTTAATTATGAAGTTTATGAATTTTAATGTTTCAACTTTAGCTTTTACAATGTTGTCACATATTTATTAGTTTCCAAGAATGTCGCATCTATGACCAAACATTACATAGTCCCGCATCTATCAAACACATGAACTGGATTCACATCTATCACCACCAATGTAGTAGGTTAGGAACTGTATTCATATATGTCAGATTATTATATCATACGAGTCTCGCATCTATCATAAATCCATATGTTAGGTTTCCAGTATCTATCATTATCAAATGTTTTTTGTCATGACAATTATCAATAGTTAATAGGTAATTGCAACATAACACTTACCACTATCCATGTATTGTGATTACGACAAATGTCAATAGTCAAGAGGATAGTTGCAACATAATGTCAATAAATGAAGAAAATACATATAAACCCTAAAAAAACTTTTTATTAACTATATAAGGTTTATTTTTACCATTTAGGTTCAGTAGTTGTTTTCTTGTTTACTATATCTCTATTTTGTTTACACACAAACCCTAATAGTCAAACCACTATGGAAACTCCTCCCCTGATGATGACCCAAATTACATGACATTTTTACACAAATTGGAACTACTTAATACAGACGAAAATCCAGGTTTTATTGAATTTTTTAAAAGGCGTGGTCATGAGTCTATTAATTATACTCAAGCTCATTCTGAAATTACAAAGGTTTCTTTTAAAATTAGCTGGGCCCCAATTTGCATACGGAAAACACGATCTTTCTTGAAAACTCCAGCACCGCTTTCCATCCCAATGACCCTTTAAGAAGTATCAAAACAAGCAAATATCTGGAATAAAAAATGATGAAAATGCTGAAAAAGTTACCTCATATATAAGGAGCCAGATGACACAACGTCAGAGTGTAAGGAATCAACTTTTTAAGCCAAACTCTTAGTTCAGCTTCTTTTGTTGTATGCTTTTTTTTCTTGTTGGTATATTTTTATTTTTTTTTGTTATTCTGTTTTAGTTTGATTTCATGAAGTTTAATGTATTTTTATTTATGAAGTTTAATGTTTCAAATCTATTTTATATAATGTTGGTCACTGTTAGAATATTCGATTAAATTTGGAAAGCTGGATTCATGGAGTAATAATTGGGGTCATCTATTGACCATTATAATTTGGGATTTCACATACTGTCCTTAATCTTCTCCCTATAAATCAGTGTATTAAGTTTCCTTGTATAGGCCTCTAAGTTCTCTATATATTGAGAGCCTTATTACCATTGCTAGTGAAACAAGCGCAACTTGTAATGATTTGATTCAATAAAAAACAGTTCAATACAAAAATGTACATTTTCTAATAAAACACAAAACCCTAGCCGCCTCCTGCGGCTACTTCTCTCTTTGATTTTAACATGGTATCAGAGCACGTGTGATTCTAGGAATTCTGAACATCCTCAACAAAATGGCTGGCAATGAAGTCGTGTTCAGTCAAATTCCTGATGAATTAACAATGCAGATTGCTGCCATTCTGAGAAATGGTCTCGGAACACAACAACAAACAACTAACCCCAAGAATTTATCCCTAGGGATTAAACTCAGTGGTGACAACTATGCCCTATGGGAAAACCTGATGAAGAAAACAATTGGTGGAAGGGGGAGAGGTTCTCACATTACAGGGGAGCCGACACCTCCATCTAAAGCTGACAACACATATACAAGGTGGGAACAAGATGATCAATGTGTTTTCACATGGATTATATAGAATCTTGAATCCAGCTTGGTGAATAATGTCTCGCAATATCCCAATGTAAAAGCCCTCTGGGATGGGTTAGCCACCACATACGGTTTTGGTACAGATTCATTACAGGTGTTTGACCTTCATAAGAGGGCTAATTCATTAAGGAAAGGGTATGATACACTAGAAGACTTGTGGAACAAACTGTAGAACATCTGGATGTCTATAGATAGGCGAGATCTGAACCCTATGAAAGACCCAGAAGACATTCGGATCTACAATAAAAAGACTCAAGAACAAAGACTCTATCAATTGCTAATGGCAATTAATGACAAGCTGGAACCAGTTAAGAGAGATATCATGAAAAAAGATCCTCTTCCTTCCGTGGAAACAACATATGCTACAATACGAAGGGAAGTGGCCATGCTTAATATACTAAAATCAAGCTCTATTGATAGTGACTCGATTGAAATTGGAATGGGTTTGGTTGCTAAAGATTCTGCACAAAGGTTTAAATTCCGATCCATAGAGAAAGAAGATAAATCCAAATTGTATTGCACTCATTGTGGGATGAAGAAACACACTAAAGAGACATGTTTCCAGCTGGTTGGCTATCCAGAATGGTGGGAAGAAGGTCATAAGGAGAAAAATAACTAGCGTTTCAGATCTAATATCAAACGGGCTTCATCTACAAGTGGCGGTGAAGATCCGACTAAAAATTAGCAAGGAAATGGCACTGGTTTTGGAGGAATGTCGGCGAACTCCTATGAAAAACTTGGAGGTAAAGGGTTTGAGAAATCAATGAATTGGATCTTTGATTGCGGGGCTGCGGACACCATGTCTTATGATCCTAAAGAGTTTGGTGACATGTCATCTCCAAAGAAGTCCCATGTTGAGAGTGCTAGTGGAGAAATTTGTGAAGTCAAGGGGGGAGGTTCAATTATTTTTTCGGAAAAAATGGAAATTAAAAACTGCCTCTACATTCCTTCATTATCCTTAAAGTTATTATCTGTTAGTCAAGTGACAAAATAACTCAACTGTGTGGTTCTTATGTATCTATTTTTTTGTATTTTACATTACATTCGTACGAAGGAGATCATTGGGTGTGGTACTGAACAAGGAGGTCTCTATTATGTTGATGAGGTAGTTCATAAGGGACATGCCATGCTTGCTCATGGAACAACCGAAAGACAACTTTGGTTATGGCACCGACGACTTGGTCATCCTTCTTTTAGCTATCTTAAAAGTTTGTTTCCTAGTCTTTTTTGAATAATTCCATTCATGAGAAATGTGAAACCTGCACTCTTGCAAAAAATCATTGGGTCTCATTTAATCAAAGTAATACTAGAGTTGATTATGCTTATTCGCTAATCCATTCTGATGCTTGGGGTCCAGCACCAAATTCCACTAACAATCAAATCAGATACTTTGTTTTATTTGTGGATGATTTCTCAAGAATGACTTGGATATACTTCATGAAACATAAATCGGAAGTACCAGAAATATTTGTTTGTTTTTACAAAATGATTTTGACTTAATTTGAAAAAAAAATACAGATTCTCCGCTTTGATAATGGAACAGAGTTTGTCAACCAAACAATGCATAATGTTTTCAAAACAAATGGTCTTATCCATCAAACCACTTGTCCAAACACACCTCAACAAAACGGTACTTCAGAACGAAAAAATCGTACTTTACTTGAAAAAACTCGTACTATTATGATTGAATCTAGAGTTCCTCATTCTTTTTGGCCAGAAGCTCTTGCTACAGCTACGTATCTTGCAAATCGTCTACCAACCCGATGTCTAGGAAATAAAACTCCATTACAAGTGCTTGCCACCCAAGTTACAATTCGATCTCTTATGACCTTACCACCTCGTGTCTTTGGTTGTTCGGTATTTGTTCATATCCCTAAAACTAGTCGAAACAAACTTAATCCATGTGCTGAAAAGTGTGTATTCGTTGGGTACGGTGTTCATCAAATGGGATATCGGTGTTACAATCCGGTTACTCGTCAAATCCATGTCACCATGGACTGTGACTTTTTATAATCCAATTATTTTTTTGACCACCAATCTCGTGCTCAGGGGGATAAAGTAAGTGAATCACTCGACTGGTTGCTATATGAAAGTTACTTTGAGGATGTGCCGACAGAGTCGGTAGATTGCGCCACCGAACACGCTTCTTCCAACATAAAGGAGACTAACGAGTCAGTTCTTACCACCAATGATTCTCCCGAAGATAATGTCCAACAAGAAATAAATGCCATGGATACTACCAGCGAATCAGCCAAAGAAAATGGTCATCAAGAGGTAAACAATTTACAATGTCATAATTCACAAAATGCTAATGACCATGAATTTTCAGGACGTTCATTTGTTGAAACTTAAACTCCGATTCTTCCCTCAAGAAAAAATAGAGGGGTTTCTCCTGACCGGTATTCACCGGAACACGCTCTTCGTGCTTCTACATATCCGGTAAAAATGGACAGGAAAGGAATAACGAAGATTGCAAAGGCGTTTTCAGCTACTATTCTCTCTGAACAAATCCCTAAAATAGCTCAAGAAGCTAAGAAGATGACTGAATGGCATGAGGCAATGAATACCGAAATGGAAGCTCTAAAAAGAAATGGTATATGGGAGAATTGTGTGTTACCACAAGGGAAGAAAGCAGTCGGGTGTAGATGGGTGTTTATTATAAAATATAAATCCGATGGCACCATTGAGCGACACAAAGCAAAATTAGTTGCTAAAGGATATACACAAACATATGGTATAGACTACTCTGAAACGTTCTCTCCGGTTGCAAAGATTGACACTATCAGAGTTTTACTTTCAATAGCCGCGTTTAAAGATTGGCCTCTTCATCAATTTGATGTAAAGAATGCTTTCTTACATAGAGACTTGGAAGAAAAGGTATATATGGAACCCCCACCAGAGTTCTCTGATGGTTTTCAAGAAAATGAGGTATGTAAACTGAAAAAGGCATTATATGGGCTCAAAAAGTCTCCTCGTGCTTGGTTTGGGAGATTTACAATGGCAATGAAGCAGTATAGCTACAAACAGAGTAATGGGGATCATACCTTGTTTTACAAAAAGAGAGGAGAATTAGTCACTTGTCTTATAATATATGTCGACGATATGATTATAACGGGGAATGGCAAAGAAGAAATTAGCTCTCTTAGGAAAAACCTCTTCAAGGAGTTCGAAATGAAAGACCTTGGGGGATTGAAGTATTTCCTAGGAATCGAGGTTCTTAGGTCAAGAGGAGGGATTTATATCTCCCAACAGAAATATATATTGGATTTATTAGCTGAAGTTGGCATGATGGATTGCAAACCAAATGACAGTCCTATGGTTGTGAATCACAAACTAAAGATAATTGAAGGGGCCAGACCAGCGAGTAAAGAAAGGTACCAAAGGTTGGTGGGGAAATTGATTTACCTGCCTCACACTTGACCCGACATTGCATACGCGATGAGAGTAGTTAGCTAGTTCATGCATCATCCTCAGGAACACCATATGGAGGCAGTACTAAGGATTATTCGATATCTCAAAGGCACACCAGGAAGAGGCATAATTTTTTAGAAAAATAGACACCTTGATGTTGAAGTATTCACAGATGCTGATTGGGGAGGGAATCCTAACGACAAGCGATCAACTGCTGGCTACTTTACTCTTCTTGGAGGTAACTTGGTGACTTGGAGGAGTAAGAAACAGAAAGTAGTATCACTGTCAAGTGCTGAATCAGATTTTAGAGGAATCGTTAAGGGGATTACCGAGATACTTTGGTTAAAGAAGATAATGAAAGAAATCGGATCCCCTCTGAAGTGTCCAACTCAGTTAATGTGCGATAATAAAGCTGCGATTAAAATTTCAGAAAACCCGGTACAACACGATAGAACAAATCACGTTGAAATAGATATGTACTTCATAAAATAAAAGATTGAAGATGGGACAGTCTAACTTCCGGTTGTTAGATCCGAAGACCAACTGGCAAACATCCTGACAAAAGCGGTTGCTGCAAGAACATTCGAATCAGTTTTATCCAAGTTGGGTATTGGTGATCCCACTACACAACTTGAGGGGGAGTGTTAGAATATTCGACTAAATTTGGAAAGCTGGATTCATGGAGTGATAATTGGGGTCAACTATTGACCACTTTAATTTGGGATTTCACATACTGTCCTTAATCTTCTCCCTATGAATCAGTGTATTAAGTTTCCTTGTATAGGCCTCTAAGTTCTCTATATATTGAGAGCCTTATTACCATTGCTAGTGAAACAAGCGCAACTTGTAATGATTTGATTCAATAAAAAACAGCTCAATACAAAAAGGAACATTTTCTAATAAAACACAAAACTCTAGCCGCCTCCTGCGGCTACTTCTCTCTTTGTTTTTAACAGTCACACATCTATCAATTCCATGAATATAAGTATCATATATAACCAAAACATTACGTAGTTCCACATTTATCATCATGCACATGGTTTCACATTATTTACATGGTTGTGCATATATCATCATTTGAATGGGTTCACATCATTTATATGGTTGCACATCTATCATGATATGTGGTTTCAGATCATTTATAAAGGTTTCATATCTATCATCATTTAACGGCTTTGCATCATTTGTTTGGCCTCACATGCATTGCCTTGTCCTTCATTTATCAAACTTATGATCTAGTTTTGAAAGTAAAACCTTCTTATAAAGCCAACTTACTAATAGCTAATCCTTATCTATTGCACTGTCTTAAAAAACCTGCACATCACCATTAATTTCATTAACCAAACTAACAATAACAAGTTTTTTTGTTCTTATGACCAATAAAATTTATACCATAACTATTTTCACCACAAATAAAATCTTGATTGGAAGCTTCAAATAAAATTTGAGCAATTTCTCTAACATAATCGCCAATAATAAACTTTCAATATCAATAGTAAAACTAGCTTTAATAAATGTCTCACATCTATCATTAGAATAATAATAATTGTCCCGCATCTACAATTGGAAAGTAATAATTTTCCCCATCTATAAAAGAAGTCTCACATTTGATGATTAACAACGTCATGTATTTATATCACGTAAAAATAAGGAAGTATTTTATGTCATAACACAAGACTCATAACAGATGTTTGTAACTTTATCTTCTTCGTGAAAAATTATCTAAAACCTTGTTGTCAACTATACTTTGCAGAAAAGCTGCAAAAAGAGAGTAAAACCTAATTAAATTAAGCGTTTAACTACATTTTACCGATAAAAAAACATAAAATTAAATAAAAACAGAATTAAAAACTAAAAAACGCAGAACCTGTAAAATCGACTTTAAAAATGAACTAATTTCAAAACTAACGACGAAATCAAAATATATATAAAAAATAAACTGAAAATAAAAAAAATCTGAGATCAAACGAGAGGTTGAATCGTGATAATACATAACATCAATTGTAGATCCAAAAATATATGGATGAAACAAAATATAAACCACATTATTATTATGGTTCGGAAAAAATGAAGAAAAAACATATAAGTTTTTATATAATTTATTAAAGGTATTTTGAGTATTATGAAAAATAATAGAATTTTATATAATAAAAATTAGAAGTAAATGAATCTTGTTTTTGTAGAAATATATGAAAATAATACTTGACTCTTAATAGTTCTGTTATTGGATTGGAATATATAAAAATTAGAAGTAAATGAATCTTGTTTTTGTAGAAATATATGAAAACAATACTTGACTCTTAATAGTTCTGTTATTGGATTGGACTATATAAAAATTAGAAGTAAATGAATCTTGTTTTTGTAGAAATATATGAAAACAATACTTGACTCTTAATAGTTCTGTTATTGGATTGGACTAATTTGGGTTCACGAAAAAAATCAAATCGTATAGTTTGGACCCTCACGGTTTTGCATTTGGTCCACTATCAAAAAAATTCATACTGATTGAGATATGTTCTTACTTATATACCACTAATCCTTCCCATATTTAACCGAGGTTGGATGTGAGATTTTGGTCGTAACTCTAGAAATTTGTAATTTACCTTAGAATTTGACAATCTTGTAAAAGTATTTTGAATCTCACATTTTTATTACATTCACCACCTACCGTTATATATCTTAACTTACGCCTACACCTCAAAATAGTGATCTAAATATATTAGAAGGTCCATAATAATCTACAAACCCAGATCAGAAAACAAAACTTATATATCTCTTTTATCAATGGCTTTATCGGAAATTGGAAGAAGCCAAACCAATATAAAAATCGGTCCAAAAATTTAGTTCCCTGTTCAACTTCAAATCTTAATCGCTGCTTCGCTATTTAATATAGAAAAAATATCAAATATTTCAATTATGATGTGTAATATGTAACCAAAATTTATATATACAAATTGATTTTTAATAAAACTATAATTGACCAATTCGATAAGAGCATAAATATGTAACATTTAACTGTTCTAAATCTTACACCACAATCACGATAATTAAATTGTTGCATAAAAACTCGTGAAATAAAAGCTGGCTCGAGTTTCATTTCCTAAAAGCGACTAAACCGCCATATTTGACTACCGAAAGACAAGAAAAAATCAAAAGGTGTGTGCGTATATAACTTAGTGACTAAGACACTCAACTTTCTATCCACAAACACTTTGTTTTCTCGAGGAAGAAGGCCGAGATATCGCTTTCGTAGGTTAAAACTCGAACGAAAGAGAATCACACATATGATCCTTTGACCCTTATTCTCCAACAACAAAATCATTTACACACCATCGCAAAAGAGATATGCACTGCAGCAATGGACTTGTCTTACCACCAGTACCCACTTCTCGTTTCCCTGTTTCCACAACACCTGACCCATTTCACCGACTTCACACCGTCCGTTACCCGACCCGAATGAACTTCGGTTCAGCCAAGATTAACATGAAAGAGGAGGGATTGAGCTTCTACGAGATGCTGGGTATATCTCAATCTGTAAGCTTTCCTGAGATCAAACAGGCTTACAAGCAGCTTGCGCTCAAATACCATCCTGACGTTTCGCCTCCGGATCAGGTCGCCGAGAACACCAAGAAGTTTATTAAGGTCCAGGAGGCTTACGAGACTCTCTCGGATCCTACCAGGAGAGCTTGTTATGATCGTGATTTAGCTAACGGGGTTTGTTTGGCTTTCTCTAATAGGCGACGTCATGTCTACGATCAGGTACCGATTCTAGTACATCTTCGTTGTCTGAATCTTCTTTCGGATATTTGGTCAAAGAAGTTCTTGATTGAGAGATATGGATGTCTTTATTGTTTGGTGTATTGCTGTGCTTTGGTTACTTGCTGACCAACTAGTAGGGTTTCGAGTATATTTGGTAACTTTTAGGTTTAAAACAGCCAATTCTAGTACGTCTTCGTTGTCTGAATTTCCTTTCGGATATTTGGTCATAAAAGTTCTTGATTGAGAGATATGGATGTCTTTATTGTTTGGTGTATTGCTTTGCTTTGGTTACCAACGAGTAGGGTTTCGAGCATATTTGGTAACTTTTAGGTTTAAAACAGCCAACCGTATAAAGGTATCGAACTCTGCAAGTCAATCACTCACTTGGAAACTAATGACTGTATGTATCAAAACCTGATAGACTATAGACGATTGCAAGTCATTAACTGACTATATGTATGGAAACCTGACTTAGTCCGAGACGATTAGGTAACAATGGAAACACGTTAGTGGCCTCTACGTAGTTTGTTGTTGATGAGACGCATTTCATTCTACTATTTTGCTGTGTCTCGTAAAAATCGTTGTATTTTTGTCATGGTTATAGTCATATGTGTTAGTATCGCGATATACGTATCTTATTATGTATGGCTGGGTTTATGTATGGGACGATACATATACAGTATCGTAGGTATCGGGCGTCCGATAATGTTTTCTTTTCAGTAATTCAAAAGTTTTGAGGGAAAAAAATGGAGAACTGAGTTAACTTCACATAGTTTTTAACTTAAAATTATAATTTAAAAGTAACCGTCAATGTTTAACTGTCAAATAAACTGTAATAAACTTAAAGTCTCTAATTCTATAACCTGTAAACTGCTTCAAGCATGAGAGGCGCACACTATATCATAACTATGCATTACTAAAACATGAAAATATAGATTAAATGACACTTTCTCACCTATGCAAATATGTTAGTTTAAACTCGATTTCTAAAATTATATACTTTCAAATTTTAAACTAACTCATGGAAAGTGTTTTGGCCTTTGAGATACATAGAAAAAGACTATAAAAGAGTGAGAGTCACTCCTATTGAGCTATGAACTATTGTACAATATATGTTTTATATAATATATATTTTTTTGAATAGATCACCGCGATACGATTCACGATACACGATATGAAAAAAACCAAAATCGCTATACGATAAGATACACGATTTGACAACTATGGTTATAGTAACAAAATCAAGAATTGATTGTACTTGTCCTCGTTAATTCTATGTTAACTTTGCTTTGTCTTTGATACATTTTCCAATATGGGTACTGATTTGAGTTGTTGTTGGTAGCAGGTAATGGAAGGTAGTAGTTCATGGAAGAAACGTTGGCAAGAGCAGCTAGCGGGGCTTGAGAGAAGAAGCAAGCAGATGGAGGCCAAGAAGTCCTGGGCTTCTCGAATGAGACAGCAAGGGGAGGAAAAGACTGAACAATAAAAGTTTTATTTTAATTGTTATCGTTTCCGGTGCGTAGACGTCTTTGTTTCCTTCTTTCATCTCAGCTTTTGAAGTATGTATGGCTTATTAAGGGTCTATTTACTATAGGGATCCCACTGGGTACTTAGATATGCACATAATTTGTAAATATATACTTTTCTTCTATGGTTCTTATTAAGGATTATTGATATATAACCCAGAAGACCAATAGGAGTTGCTGGTTCATAATTATACACTATAGTTCAGTCTAGTAAATCTTAACTTGGCCGAACAAACAGATGTGTCAGACAACAAGCAATTGCAAATGAAAACTAGTCAGGATAGTTACCCTCCTTTTGACATATATATTCCTCCGGTGATTATATACTGATATTCGATTCGTAGGAAAAATTACGGATGTGCATACTTGAGTCTGAGACCGACTTGCCCGATTTTTTCTCACTTAGTGACTCGTATGCAAATATGATTGTATACATAATTTGTTAGGTTTTGATCACTGAGGCTTTTGGAAACATAAAAAAATAGATGATTGGTTTTCTACTGTAAATACTTAAGGCCTTGCTTGGTATCATCAGGTATTTAGGCTTTTAATTTCAGGAGCAAGAAGTTTATTTGATTAGCTTTTCCAGTTTTTGACTTAAGATGTCAGCATTCAGTGCTTGCATCATGATAACAGAACTTCATTTGGCATCTGTTTTGGAGGGGTGAAACTCAAAGGTACCGCCTAGCTAATTGGGGCCGCTTATGCTTTTGAACAAACTACTAGGATAAGAAAGTCTCTTTTTTGTTGTTGTTGTATAAAAGGCTGTAAATACATATAAATGAAATAATAGGGTTTACAAAAGTCTTAAAACAAGCTTTATTGGCACCGAAATCTCCTCACAAATTGTTTTTAGTTTTAAAATAAGTTGTCCAATAAGTATAAAGTCTAACAAATAAATTCAGATACAAAATAAAAAAAATATAAAAATATAAAACAAAATTTTTATTTATTTGATATAAATTCTATACATATAAATCCACGTCAAAACTAAACATCATTCAAATATAAATTACAAACAAATAAATTCACATACAATAAAAAATATTATAAAAAAAAGTAAAATAAAAATTCACTAATAAATTCAAAATATACAAAGAATGAAAAATAAAAATTTTAATACGAAAATATAAAAATTTCGCCGAGAGAATATAAAAGTTTAAACAAACAGTTCATATCCCAGTGGAAAGTATACAAAAAATAAACTAAAAATTTCACATGTCAAGTATATGTTTTAACAATAATTTCACACGCAATAACAAAGTATACAAGAAAGATGAAATAATTTTTTGTATTCCAAAAACAATCTAAATAATTTTTTTTGCATGCCATAAGAAAATATATAAAAAATGTAAAATAAAAAATTCACATTTCAAATATAAATTCTAAACAAATAATTCCACAAACAATAAAAATGTAATTAAGGAAGATAATATAAAAAATTTGTGCGTCGAGTATAAATTCTAAACAAATACATACCATAAGAAAGTATACAAAAAAGAAAGTTAAAATAAAAATTTCACCACCAAATATAAATTCTAAACAAACAAATTCACATACAAGGAAGATAATATAAAAAAATTATGTGACACATACCATAAGAAAGTATACAAGAAAGGTAAAATAAAAATTTCACCACCAAATATAAATTCTAAACAAATGAATTCACATACAATAAAAAAAGTAATACACGAAAAGGTAAAATAAAAATTTCACATGCCAAAAATTTAAACAAATAATTTCGCATACCATAAGAACGTATACAAGTAGGTAAACAAATAATTTCACCAGTCAAATGTAATTTCTAAAGAAATAATTTCACGTACAATAACAAAATATACAAGAAAGGTAAAATAAAAATTTACCATCCAAATATAAAATTCTAAGCAAATATTTTCACATACTATAAGAAAGTATACAAGGGATGTAAACGAAATATAATAAATTCTAACCAAATAATACAAGGGAGGTAAAATAAAAATCTCACAGCAGCATCAGTATAAATTCTACACAAATAATTTCACCTACAATAAGAAAGTAATACAAGAGAGGAAAAATAAAAATCTCACGTGCCAGTATAAACTTTAAACAAATAATTTCACCTACGATAAAAAAACAATACAAGGAAGGTAAAATAAAAATCTTATATGTCAAGTATAATGTCTAGACAAATAATTTCATATACAATACGAAAATAATACAAAGGAGGTAAAAAAAAAATTCACGAGCCAAGTATAAATTCTAACAAATAATTTCTCATATAATACGAAAGTAATACAAGTAATGTAAAATAAAAATTTCATGTGCCAAGTATAAATTCTAAACAAATAATTTTATGTAAAATAAAAAAAAATACAAGTGAGGTAAAATAAAAATTTCATCTGCCAAATATAAAGTCCAAACAAATAATTTCACATACGATAATAAAGTAATACAACGAAGGTAAATACAAATTTCACGTCCCAAATACAAATTCTAAACAAATAATTTCACATACAATGAAGGTAAAATAATTTTTTCACATGTCAAGTATAAATTCTAAACAAATAATTTCACATACAATAAAAAAAAGTATACAAAGAATGTAAAATAAATATTACACATGCTAGTATAAATTCTAAACAATTAATGACATATATCATACCATAAGAAAGTATACGATAAATATAAAATAAAAATTTAACATGCCAAGTACAAATTCTAATCAAAGAATTTCACATGCAAGTGTAAATTCTCATCAAATAATTTCACATACAATAAGAAAGTAATAAAAGATTAGTAAAATAAAAATTTCACATGCCAAGTATAAATTCATGCCATAAGAAAGTATACGATAAATATAAAATAAAAATTTAACATGCCAAGTACAAATTCTAATCAAAGAATTTCACATGCCAAGTGTAAATTCTCATCAAATAATTTCACATACAATACGAAAGTAATAAAAGATTAGTAAAATAAAAATTTCACATGCCAAGTATAAATTCTAAACAAAATAATTTTACATACCATGAAAAATACAAAGAAGGTAAAATAAAATTTCACATGCCAAGTATAAATATTACGCATGCCAGTATAAATTCTAAACAATTAATGACATATATCATACCATAAGAAAGTATACGATAAATATAAAATAAAAATTTAACATGCCAAGTACAAATTCTAATCAAAGAATTTCACATGCCAAGTGTAAATTCTCATCAAATAATTTCACATACAATAAGAAAGTAATAAAAGATACGTAAAATAAAAATTTCACATGCCAAGTATAAATTCTAAACAAAATAATTTTACATACCATAAAAAATACAAAGAAGGTAAAATGAAATTTCACCTCACAAATATAAAATCTAAAATTCACATACTATAAGAAAGTATACAAGGAAGGTAAAATAATTTTTCAGCTATCAAGTATACAAATCTAAACAATTAATTTCACATATCATAAGAAAGTGTACACGAAATGTAATCTAAAACTTTCAGGAGACAAATATAGACTCCAAACAAATAATTTCTCATACAATAAAAAAATATGCAAGAAAGGTAAAAAAATAATTTCACATATAAGAAAGTATATTGGAAAGGTAAAATAAAAATTTCACGTGTAAAATATAAATTCTAAGCAAATAATTTCATATACCATAAGAAAGTATACAAGAAAGGTAAAATAAAAATCTCACATGCATAAATTCTAAACAAATACTTTCACGTACAATAACAAAGTATACAAGGAAGGTAAAATAAAAATTTGACATGTCAAGTATTGAATCCTAAAAAAATAGTTTCAGAATGATAATAAAATATACAAGAAAGTTAAAATAAAAATTTCACAATATACATTATAAGAAAACAAAATCTCACCGCAAACAATAACATGAGATTCTAACTCGAGCACTTTCAAGCAGGGACCAAGTCACTAGTTTAATAGATTTTGTTTAATCCTTTTAAGAACTATCTAATATATGTTCTATGTTATCGTAAATTATTGTATTATATTGGTGCTAAATAATTTTGACAATATTTTTTAACATAATTTACCACAATTTAACCAAATACTGCAAGAAAACATCTAACCTCAACGACAAACAAAAGTACCAAATACAAATATAAAAAACTGTAACACAACATTATAATGGTAACACAATGATGAAATACAAACAACACAAATGAATTGAAACAAAACAACCACATATAACTCAAATCAAGCCTTATCCCACAATTCATCAAACGTTAACGACACATTATAAAGTTTTTTTCCGAGTATGATGATCTAATAACTTCTCGTACACCTATTGTATCGGTAATTCCATTATAGAAAATTCATTTATCGACGCGATATGATCATACAAAAGATCATCTAGGAAATTTTAAAGTTTATTTTAACATAGTTTCAACATTTTCTCGTTCCGTATGCGACTAATGGTTGGTCGATTCCCAAGTAAGGTTTTATATTTTACACACCAATGCATAAATAAATGTTGGTTGTGTTTCTACCATCCATAGACATCATTACATTCTTGAATTCAACGATTTCATTAAAAAAAATACATTTTTGTCCATTTCATACTAGAGATCAAAGTTTAATTTAGATTAAATATATGAAATATGAATGATAGACTTCCAAATAAAACATAACAACTCTGAAAATCCCTATATAACACACGAGGGATAAAATCTATTTGAAACAGAGATGTTTTGGCTTTGCAATTTTATTGTAAAATATACTGAAAACTATTAGAGAAACATACTACACATGGTAATTTATAACTACGTCAATGGCATGGATCTATTTATCCATTTTCAGGAAATACACGTAAGCTGGAAGGATTTCTTCACAAAAAACAGAAGAGTGTTTACCAATTGTTACAGGGAAATTAACATTTAATATTTGGGATACGAGCTCCTACTAGTAGAATAATATGTTCTTTTTTTACCAAAAATGGTATGATTTTTGGATATGTATTGTTTTAATACTAGTAGAGATATGGTTTTTACATGAATATATAGTTATTGTTTTTATTTTATTTTAAGTTACTTGTTACAAAATTAGTATTTAAAAATTTAATGAGTTTCTAAAACATATAATAGTTTTTAATATTTAACAAACAAAATAATTTATTCCAACAAAAAAGGTTGTTTTCATTAAAAAACAATGACCAATAATCATTAAGGTTTGATAGAAAACAATAAAAACATAAAACTATATCGTCTTCCAAAAAATTATAATAATATAAAATCAATTTAGTTATCTTAATGAAACAATAATAATATAAAAACTACACCGACGTTCCAACATAAATAAAACAACATCGTCCAATAAAGTATAAGTCTAAATTGAACGAACCAAAATATTTTTACAACAAATATAAACAACCGTAAAGATGTTATCGAAAACACTTGTCTACCAGATGTCTCCCAATTCACCTTAAATTATTAACCAACTTTAATTTATTGATCCAACTAATCACATTAAGTTATATTTCTTGGTAGCTCACTTCCTTTGTCTTCGTATATGGTCCATATTACTTAACATAATCAATGTAATTTGGTTTTATTATATGAGTAAAACCGATAAGTTGTTACGCATATTGGTCTGTGGTTAGCAAATGTTCACACACCAGTTATGTCTAGTAACTTCTTTTCATTTATATATTGTGTTTTTTGGCTCCACTGCCTTGTAGATGGGGATAAGACACGTCAGTTCTTCAGTTTGGTTCTTTCGGTTCTTTAGTTTTGGTTCTTTCAGTTCCCGATTAACCATTTAAGAAGTTGTTAAAATTCATTTCAGTTCAGTATAGCGACTTAATATGAGAACTAAAAAGAACAAAAAAATTGGTTCTACTTGGGTTCGGTTTCATTCAGATTCTGTTCAAAATGGTTACTTTGTAACCAAAAGAATTCGGTTAGAACCAAACTCGAACGAAACCGAATTTTTAATGGAACCAAATCTGAATGGAACCAAAAACTAAATAGCCAAATAATTAATTCATATAAGTTACAAGTTACAAGTTACCATAATTGATCCATAAAAAAATCTAAATTTTAAGTTACAAATAAGTATTAATACAGTAATATAAGTTCAACAGACAAATTGACAAAATAATATTAATAATACATTAATAGCCAAATAAGCCATTTACATAACTTCAACACACATATTGCCCCAAAGGGGATAGCCGAGTTGGTTGAGTAAGGCGTGCTTGTGACCAAAGGTCATGAGTTCGAGTCCCTCTACATACGATTTCTCGGCTGAGCCTGTCACCTTGTGTGGTTTACCTTCTGGCATTGGTTTACAGGCTAATGCGTCAGACTAAGGATTTACCCTGTGCGCACTCATCGCACTATGAGTAGCGGTTTGTTCCCTCCGAAAAAAAATAGTGACATAATATTATTAATACACTATACAAGTCACAAAATTTAATAAATTTTCAATAGATACAAGAGGCTTAACATGTAATTGCTTTACTATAAACACAATCAAAGGAAAACTGCAACATATCCAAATAGGCAAAAAATAACCTAAATTGCTCAAGACCAAAAATGGCACATCGAAAGGGAAAAACATATTAACAAAACTCATAAAGAGTAAAATAAACAGCTTAGATGACGTAAAAATAGACCAAAAGAAGGTTATCTAACTATAATACAAACTCAAAAAACTAGGATTTTAGTGTCTTTCTAATCTAAAACAAACCAAGAACTAGTGACAGAATAAAGCTAGTCGATGAAAGTGAGGCAACATGCAGTAAATGAGTGAGCTAAGCTATAATACACGTTAAAACAAAATGACAAAAACAAGGTTTTGATACGATGATATCAGGTGTAGTAAGACACTTAATTGGTATATTAGGTTCAGTTTGATGCCATTGGGCTGTTGGGCTTATAAAAGCTTGCCTTTTAAGTTTCTAAGATTATAAACTAAGAACCAACAAGCCTCGTTGTTGTTTATATATTACTTTACCTCAACTTATTATGTAATATAAAAGAACCATATTTTTTTGGGTTAGTTTTCTTAAGAATATGAGGGTCTAGGACATCAATACAAGACATAATGGAGTTCTTATAGCATTAACGTGCAGTAATCCACTGATAAATACTACAACTTTCACGATCAAATATCTCAACTATGGTAAGGCATTCTATTTATATTTTAACTAATCTATAACACTACATAACACCTAACTAATATATCAATAAAACCACGGTTTCCCCATTCCGCTTACATTTACTTACAAGACTAA
Source organism: Limnanthes douglasii subsp. nivea (assembly GCA_036936605.1). Taxonomy (NCBI): domain Eukaryota; kingdom Viridiplantae; phylum Streptophyta; class Magnoliopsida; order Brassicales; family Limnanthaceae; genus Limnanthes; species Limnanthes douglasii. The sequence goes on from JAUPFV010000001.1 coordinate 36,469,559, forward strand.
TAATTGTTTACCCATACTATCTCATTGATTGCGACAACAAGATATAGAGTGTATCTAATTAGCTCTAACATACTATAATTATTATTGACCACGACATGAATACTCACAACGTCATTACTCGGCTTAGCAAGTTTTTACAATTGAACACCGGTGTATCTCAACCTAACTACGATTAAACATAATTTAAAACCCGATCAAGGCCCTTATTCTTGGATTTTGACCAACCCCAGTTTCATCGCTGAATGCTTTTACATTTACACTCTACTAGAGATATTCCTAATTATGGTTGTAAGAAAATCCAATATCCGACCAAGATATTCAAATATCAAATCCAAAAAAATGGATAATATTCATATTCAAAAGAAAACGGATAATAGTGGATATAGATATAGACATATTCGTATTCGAAATATTCGACCAAAATTTTATATATAAATAAATATAAATATTTTACTTTTTATAATACATAATATAATACAATGCAGTCACAATAAATAAAAAAAGAACACTTTGTTTCTCAAGTTACATCAAAAGGTCTAATTTAAATCCTTAATCCCTTAAAATTTATATTCTGAACATAAATTAGGTTTTTGATTTAATCTCACATCGTTTTAAATAAACCATAAAACAACACATTAACTTTATATAAGAGACACACATCACTCCTAAATCACTTACCAAAACTTGTCAAAAGATTATAAAAATAATTGTGGCCCACGACCAATTGTGACTCATAGTGCAATTAGTTAAAATATTTTTGAAGCTTAAAATTCAAATATTTGGATTCAGATATTATATGTATCCTGATAATATCCTTCGGATTTAGATATAATTTTTTAAACATTTTTGGATTCGGATTCGAATGCAGATAGTGATTTCGGATTTCAGATTCAGATATATGCAGGTTCGTATATAAAATATCCGTTTGAAAACCCTATTCGTAATATAGCCAAAACCCCCACTGTTGCGTATCATTACAGCTACAAATTTTACTTGGAATTCATGGTATTTTTTACTTTTCTAGTACAAGACATAATGGGTTTGCTATAGGTATGAAACTCTATGTCCTCCTCTAAAATCATTTCCTCTTATGTAATTATTTACTCTTTTAATTATAATACATACAGGATTGTTGATAGTGATACTACTATACTTCTTATTATTACACCGTGCCACTTCGAAAGCTCTTTTTTACCTCGCAATATTATTATTAAGTCCAATTTGGGATCATTTTATGTAAAACATCTTATACATTCATATTCTCTTATGATATTGGACATAAAATCTAAAAGGTTTTGTAGGGTTTTAACGTGCAAGGTCCATGTGCAAAACCATTGTTATATGAGTTATAACCTATACGTTGGAGATAAAATCTAAAAGAATTTGCATGGTTTTACTATACTAGAAACATTATAACTAGATTGACATATAAACAAATATAATAAATAAAAAACACTCATTCCAAGTGTGTTTTAAGTTAGAATTCCAACAAATCATCGTAGAAACTCATATAGTGAAATGTAAGCATAAAGATATCATGGAATCACAAGTCAGTAACAACATTGTCACTAAATTGACATAAACAAAGACAAAAAAACATATTCATCCATCTAAAAATTATTTGATATATAAATAATTTATACACATCTATAAGCTTCACTGTAGTTGAGTTAGAACACAAATGAAAACTAACCAATTTTGCAATGATTTCGGGTTAAGATTTAAGAACTACAGATTTTAGAAGAGAGAAAGTAAAAATAATTGAGTGATTGAGATTAGAGAGTGGGAATGCAAAAGATAGAAAATGAGAATGAGATAAATTGGTAAAAGTAGGGTTTTGAAGAGTTAGGAAAATATAGAGTTTTTAATTTAGTAATCTAAAATAAATAAACTAAAGCTAAAATACTACCGGTTTTCTTTATTCGATTCTTTATGGGTACTATTTGGCTCTCGGTTCTTAACTGAACCGAACCGATAATTATAAATATTTAAGGTAATAAACCATACAACTATTAATACGTAATCAGAACTGAGCCGAATCCATTAATTGGGTTGGTTTGGTTCATGAGCTCCATACCTATATGCCCATGCCTCGGTATAACGAAATCAATATATGGATAAAATATTACTAAAAATAAAATATGAGACACATAAAATTTAAGATAAATTAATAATAGCATTTAAAGTTTTAGTTAATTAAGTTATATTTACACCCGTTTCATTGAGATGAAGATGAATCTCTCAATGAGACTCTTTCGGTTTCATTGTCATCAACCTCAAACGACGAGGCAACCAGTAAGTCATGAAAAGCCTCAACCCATTGTAAGACTGGTTTAAAGAAAGTTATAAAATATCAAAGGTGATCGTAAATCCAAAAGTATAGCAGAACGAAAAAAACTTCAAGCTCTTAATCGCATGCTTTGAATCATCTAGTCCATGAAAGAGATTAATACCAAAGTCTTTCAAACATATTGATATAATACAATTAAGTCTTTAAAAATAATCAGATACTTTGATTTCACATAAATAAAACTATCTACAAAAATCGTGCATTGAAATATAAACAAAAGGTACGCGCATGTAAGTGCGACTACTTCAAAAGTAGTCATTCTTGAGTTAGTTTGAGTCAAGACGGTAGTAAACGTATCTTGTGGCCATTTTAAATCAATCCTCAATCCACGAAGATGATCAGTCTCTTTGCGATTACGAAACTATATATACTAATATTTCCTCACAAAACAAGTACAATTCCTCATTATTTATCAAAGCGACCAAAACCTAATTTATTACCTTCTAGTGGGAGGCATGAGATGACATGTGATAAGGAAGAATACAAGACAAGGAGAAAAGTGTAAAGAAGAATCTTGACAGGAGAAAATAGCAAAGGAAAAGTGTGATAGGAGGAAAACGCATAGATAAAACTGTGTGAGGACTGAATTGTACAAACTATATAAAGAGATAGTCAAAATAGGAAGAAAATAAAATGTAGGGACCAACAGATGTAATTAGTCAAAGTTAAAGCGTGTGGGGTCCGCAATTGTACTATAAAAGGACCACACACGCTTCAAAAATCCTGAGATGAATAGTACGAGACTTTTTCTCTCTACTTAACCTAATAATCTAGACTTTCTCTCTCTAAAACTGACACTAAGATATTTCTGTATCGCAAAATCGTCTCTCAGTAATCCTCATATCGCATAATCACCCCTGGACCATCTTAAAACTCTTCAGTGCCGCCGTCTGTGAGAAACGAGGATCGCTCTAACGACAATCGCTTCCTGGAAATAAACCCTGTTCCGAGGAGAACTATGGAAGGGGATGATGTGGTCAACAATTGCGAGGAGAACTTGATAGGCGATGATTACCAGAATGATATGGAATACGAGGGAGAAGGAGGTCAGAGAGTCGAAAACGCTTTTGATGACTCAGATCTCCTGGCTTGGAGGAATGAATTGCTGCTGGAAATCGAAAGATTGAAAGCAGAAAAGGAAGCCGCACAGGAGAATCTTTGATCCGAGATAAAGAGAGAGGCTGTCATTGAAAAGGAGGAACGCGAAACTGAATTTCGTCCCAAAAATAGGGATGACAGATATCGGGGGCGCGAGCGGCGATCGCCGAGGAGAAGAGAGAGGCGCCGTTCGGATTCGGCCGACTCAAGCGACTACTCGCGATACAGCACTTCGGAATCGTCCCCTCGGAAATACAACAGGAGGAAAAAACGTGATCACAGGCGAACCGATCTCCGAAGAGGAAGAAGCTCGGAGAGGAAATCCTCGAGGGAAAAAAGTCACCATGCCCGAGGTGGTGATCGGTCTCATGAACAGGCAAAGTGTCCTGATAAGAAAGAGGATATGGGCCCTCGAAATTCGGAATGGCAGCAACAATACACTTTACCTTCCGAGGAGGGTTTGTACTTTTCGAATAACGACAATTTAAGATCCAACATTTATCGTACATGTCACAATTGGAGAGCCTCTCCTCTGTCCTCAGAGATTTTAGTGGGGAACCTCCCGAAGCACTTTGATATTTCGAAGTTAGAAAAGTTCGATGGGACACAGGATCCGGATAATCACATCGAGTAATTTAAGAATTTTATGATCAATTTCGACGACGATGATAAGCTGCTATGCAGAGCATTCTCTCAGACTTTCAAGGGAGTAACATCTAAGTGGTACAACAGGCTACCTCAGGGCTCGATAAAGAATTTTGATATGTTCTGGAACATCTTCAGACAATACTTCGTGGGGAGCAAGAAGTTCAGAGCTAACGGAGACACGATCATCTATTGTCGACAGAAGGTGGGGGAGAGCCTCAAAAGTTACACTAATCGTTTTGTCAAAACGAAAACGGATATGGAATATTGCAAGGATTCAGTGGCGCTTGCAGCTTTCAGGATGGGCCTTCTCCCCGGGTTGTTGAAGGATACGGTGGCAGAAAGTCGGGCGATGACCTTTGGAGCATTGCTAGATCAAGTTGAGAAGAGGATACTGGTAGAAGAGACCCAAGCCTCGGAGAAAGGTTCAGGGGATCAGTTGGACCAGAATCAATTTCAAAGGACTGAGTCGAACACGCAGGGCCCACGATCGAACGTTCAGACTAAAAGTACGAGTCAATATCCTCCGAGGCATAAATCGAACCCGCAGTACTATGGCAATCAACAAAACTACAATCAAGGAGCGAGACTCATGTCAAACAAATGGGTTCGACACGATTATTTCGCGTAGTTGACAGAAAATGTTGCTGCGATATTTGATAAAGCTAAATCTACGGTCCCGTTCAGGAAGCCTTTTCCCATACAGACTCTGAGGGAAAGCAGAAGCGTCAACAAATATTGCAAGTATCATGAGGATATTGGGCACGACACCAAGGATTGCATAGCTTTGAAGAAAGAGGTGCAAGCCCTAATTGAGAATGGAATGTTGTTGGAGTTCGTCAAAAAATACTCCCAGAAAAATGCCGTGGTAAAAGCTGTCTCAAAGAACACTGACACAGCCATGGTGATTTCCGAAGGGGTCGACGATTTTGACATCGAGCAAGAGTATTTGGACCCCAAGGTGGGGAGGAACAATGTGAACTTGGTAGAGGAAAAAATTCTGAGGGGGAGAGTGGACAGCCTTTGTGCGTTCTTCAATTCCTTGGCGATTTTTGGGGGAGACACAATTGCGGGAAATTCCAATAGCTCCCGAAAAAGGCACATGGTCAATCTGACCACCCAGATTGAAGCGAGAGTCTCTGCGCAAATACACCGATCGCCTTCCCCAATTATTTGTTTCGATGATGATGATATGCGGAATGTTGCAGGCCCTCATGAGGACGTTGTAGTAGTTGCGGCAGGCATCGCTGGGGATCAAATTCAGAAAATACTCATCGAAACAGGGAGCTCCGTGAATATATTGTTCATGAGTACTTACCGACGCATCTCTGACCCGCCGGTTATCCGAAGGTCCGACAGGACTATAGTGGGCTTTACTGGTGCTGCAGCAATGGTGGTTGGAGAGTTTCAGTGTATGGTCGAGTTGGGCCGTGGACCATTTAAGAAAGAGGTGGAGGTACTTTTCATTGTGGTTGACGCGCCAACCTCGTATAATGCTATCCTGGGTCGCTCTTGGTTGTCCCGGATGCATGGCGTAATCTCCACAGTGCATCAATGCTTAAACTATGTGGTCGGAAACAATATTGGGACAGTCCGAAGTAGCCAGAAGATGGCACGTGAATGTTACCAGATAGCCCTGTCGTCTAAGGGGGTTCGGGAGGAGACCTCCGACCAAGCATAGCAATTAAAGCCCCCCCCCCCCCCCCGAGATCATCCCCTATGATGATTCGAGGGAGGCCCCCGGATTTCAGGTCCCAGAATAAGATTCTGTGACACACGAGTTTGCGCGTGGCAAAGTTCTGAAGCTTGGAGTCCACCTCTCTCCAGAATTTAAGGAAAGATTAATTGCTTTTTTATCTGACAAACTTGATTTGTTTGCCTGGTGTGCACAGGATGTCACTGGAGTGCCGTCAGAAATCATGTGTCATAAACTCGCGATACGATTAGATGTCCGACCCATAGTCCAGAAAAGAAGACCTGTCTCCCCGGAAAAGGCCTCAGGAATTTTGTTGGAGGTCGAAAGGCTATTGAGCATAGGCCATATTCGCGAGTCGCATTATCCCATATGGGCATCGAATCCAGTGTTAGTACGAAAGAAAAATGGCAAGTGGAGAATGTGTATTAACTTCACGGACTTAAACAGGGCTTGTGCTAAGGATCCGTTTCATGTGCCTCGCATTGATCAATTAGTAGATTCGACCTCCGGAAATCGACTGTTGTCGTTTATGGACGCTTATTCGGGGTACAACCAAATCCGACTGGCCGCTAACGATGAGGAAAGCACTTCTTTTATCACCGGGCGAGGTTTATACTGCTATAAGGTCATGCCATTCAGATTAAAAAACGCGGGGGCAACCTATCAGCGCCTGGTCAATAAAACCTTTGAGTGGAAGATTGAGCGGAACTTGGAAGCTTATATCGACGATATGTTAGTCAAAAGTGAGCGGGACAAAGACCATTTCGCTGACCTGGCAGAGACATTTCGAAATCTACGCAGAGTCAATCTCAAACTCAATCCGAAGAAGTGCATTTTCGGGGTGAGGTCAGGTAAAATTTCTTGGTTACATGATCAGCGAGAAAAGCATCGAGGCTGATCCCGAGCAGCTAAAAGCTCTGATCACAATGACCCCCCCCCCCCCCCCTGAAATATTAAGGAAGTACAAATTCTGACAGGAAGATTGGCCGCTCTGAATAGATTCATTTCTAGGTCTTCGGATAAATGTGCCCCATTTTTTAAAGTATTACGGAATGCGAAACAGTTTTGTTGGACCAAAGAATGTTCGACCGCTTTTCGTCAAATCCAAGAATATTTGACGTCTCCGGAAGTCTTATCTAAACCATTGGTAGGGGAAACATTAATTGTCTATGTAGCTGTATCAGAATGTGCGGTAGTGCCGTTCTCCTCCGAGAAGATGACTCTCTTCTGAAGCCTATTTATTATGTCAGTAAGAGTTTGCTGGATGCGGAGAAGCGATATCTCACGTTGGAGAAGGTAGCTTTAGCGTTGGTAACGGCGGCTCGAAAGATGAGACCTTACTTCCAGGCCCACCCAATCGTTGTTCGGACGACTTTTCCTCTGAAGAGTTTATTACAATGGCCAGAAGTCTCTGGCAGGATGACTAAATGGTCAGTAGAGCTGGGAGACTTCGACATAACATTTGAACCTCAAACGGCGATAAAAGCACAAGTTTTAGCCGATTTCTTGGTTGAGTTCCATTCGGAAAGAGGGGAACAGGAAGTGCACGACTTGGTTGACGAAGAGGAATGGGTGATACGGACGGATAGCGGGTCGAACACTTCAGGAAGGGGGGCAGGTGTCCAATTGATTTCACCGAAAGAGGTAGCTATGTTCCAAGCCATTCGTTTTGGTTTTAAGGCTACTAATAATGAAGCTGAGTATGAAGCTGCTCTAGCAGGCTTGCGTTTGGCTCAAATATGTGGGGCTTGAAGGATCAAATTGATCAGTGACTCACAGTTGGTGATAAATCAAACCTCGGGAGAGTCCGAGGCCAGAAAAGATACGCTGATACAATATTTAAAGCTGATGAAAGATTTGACATCTGAATTTGAGGGAGTCAAGTTCGAGCATGTTCGACGAGAGTTAAATGCTGTCCCGGATTCTCTTGCCTCCGCTTCACGGACGGAAGGTTACCCGTGGGTTTTGGTTCAGGAGTGCCCTTCGATCTCGATTGGCGAGGAGCACGCAATGAATATTTCGGAGGAAAGCAACGTGATTACGCACGATTGGAGAACGATTATCATTGATTTTTTGGCCCATGACATTTTGCCGGTCAAAAAGTACGAAACCAGGAAAGTTAGATTCAAGTCTCATGGCTACATTCTGCTGGGAGGATTGCTGTATAAAAGATCTCTTAGTCGGCCATTATTGCGGTGTCTGAGTGGGCCCGAGTCACAAATTATCCTGTCCGAATTGCACGATGGTGAAGGATCTGCCCATTGTGGGTACAAGACATTAATCCGAAGGGTGTTCCTGGTTGGCTATTATTGGCCCACTATCGCGGCCGACGCAAAAGATCTAGTCAAACAATGTGACACGTGCCAACGCTATGCTAATGTGATTCACAAACCTGGGGTGTTGATGGAAAGCATTTCAGAGGCAGTCCCGTTTGACAGATGGGGCATTGATCTAGTTGGGCCTCTACCAATGGCGTCTGGGGGCAGACAGACGATAATTGTGGCAGTTGATTATTTTTCTAAGTGGGTGGAGGTTGAGCCGCTGGCAGGAACAAAGGCCAAAGATGTGATCAAGTTTGTCATATCTAACATTTGTTGTCGTTTTGGTGTACCATTGCAGATCACCACGGACAAGGGACCTCAGTTTGATAACAAGGAGTTCCAGAGCTTCTGTGTATCGAGGGGCATACGACAATGTTTTTCAGCACCGTTTCACCCTCAGGCTAATGGGCAGGTGGAAGTGACTAATCGCACGATCCTCGATGGTTTGAAGAAGAACTTGGAAGGCAAAGCAGGGAAATGGCCCGACTATCTACAGGAAGTGTTGTGGGCGTACCGAACGACTCCCCGAACGGCCACTGCTGTGTCCCCATTCACCTTAGTCTATGGGATGGATGCCGTTGTCCCTCTGGAGATTCTTTTCCCCTCACATCGTATAACAACTTATGTCTCTGACACAAATGACTAGAGTAGAGCATTGGCTTTAGACTTGGTTGAAGAAAAGAGACATCAAGCACAGTTGACATCCCTCCATTATCAAACTCTCATGAGGAGTCGATACGCGTCCAAGGTAAAGCACAAAGATTTTAAGGTGGGAGACAAGATCTTACGCAAAGTTTTCTTGCACACTAAAGACAAGAGTTTGGGGAAGTTGGGACCTAATTGGGAAGGCCCCTATGAGGTCACCGAAAAGATAAAACCAAGCACATATCGGTTAAAAGATAAAGAAGGGCGATACCTCCGTCTACCTTGGAATATTGAGCATTTAAAATTGTATCTTGATTAAAAGAGCTAGCTGAAATTGCATTTTTTTCCCTTCTCTGTATTCCCCAGAACAAGCTTTGGTGAGGGCACACTCTTTCCTAACCTGTTAGGCACAGGAAGGTTTTAATGAGGTGTTTCGATGAGCCCCTTAAATACAAAGAGTTCTTTGCCTTAATTATTTTTCGGGTCACAGTAACATGTGCCTCAATTTGTTGTCCATTCGAACTATTTTTTGGGTCACAGTAACATGTGCCTCGAATTGTTGTCCCTTCGAACTATTTTTTGGGTCACAGTTACATGTGCCTCGAATTGTTGTCCCTTCGAACTATTTTTTGGGTCACAGTAACATGTGCCTCGAATTGTTGTCCCTTCGAACTATTTTTTGGGTCACAGTAACATGTGCCTCGAATTGTTGTCCCTCCAAACTATTTTTGGGTCCCAGTAATAAGTGCCTTGAATAATGGGACCTTCGAACTATTCTTTGGGTCACAGTAATATGTGCCTCAAATTTTGGGACCTTCGAACTATTCTTTGGGTCACACTAATGTGTGCCTCGAGTTTTATTTTTACTTTATTAATATTTGGGTCACACTAAGGTGTGCTTCGAATCTTATATGACTTTATTAATATTTGGGTCACACTAATGGGTGCCTCGAATCCAACATTCCTTTCTTAATGTTTGGGCCACACTAAGGTGTGCCTCGAATCCAATGTCACTTTATCATTATTTGATCACAATAATGCGACTCAAGATATCATCTCCTCAAATTTTCAAGTAGGTCATAATCATAGTTCGAAGGACTTGCCTATTCGGATTTTTATTGAAAATATAACATATGAAAACTTATGCATAGAAATAATAATTGTTCACTGATCTTACAAAAATCGACCTGTCTCATAAAATTAGCACAGTACAACATGTTCCAGACATATTACAAAAAGAGGCCCTATTGGGCCATACAAAAAATATTAACTCCTTCAGCATCTTCCCTTAGTCTGAATTTTTCGAAGAGACACTCCCCTCAGCCTCTGAATATTCACTTTCACTTACAATTATATGGGGAGGACGAAGTTCCGAGGGGACAAGCTTCCAAAAGGCCTCCAAGTTATATTCAGGATGCTCAACATGGATTTGGGTAAGCAAACCAGCTCGAGTAGTGGCATCCCGGGCTTGCAGCTTACTTGTGCACGTTGCTGCATAAGCATCCACAACTTTGTCCTTCTCTTCATCGACTTGTCCAGGAAAATTTTCGACCCGTCTCAGTAGCTGATCTCGGTCTGCTGTCACCTTTCGAAGGGCCTCGGTACATTCTGTGAAACCATCACAAGCCAAGCGATGTCCCTTTTTATACTCAGCTATCATTAGCTCTTGAGCATCAGTCTTCTTCTTATACAAGTCCCTCTCCTCTTGACAACACTTCTCCAGCATTATCACATAATTCTCGGAGGCAGAGAGACGCTCGTATAAGGCATCAGCTTGGACCTCGATCACCGCATGTTGCTTCTTGGCCTCCTCGAGCTGAGAGGCAGCCAACAACGATTTGAACTTGTAGCGATTCTTGTGTTTCTCAAGGTGACGCATCTTGCTTCCTCTATTCACTGAGGTGTGCAGCAATTTCCGAAGGGATAGTGATAATGCATCATCCAAAGGAACTTCGAAAGAGCTCGAAGGAGACCCTAATGCTGCAGAGTCAAATTCAGAAAACCCGCCTCCAAGAGTCTCTGGGTCAATGAGCTGAGGAGGGTTGCTCCGAGGAATAGGGAGAGTAGCTAATCTTGGACTGTTTTCGAGGGGGGCTGGATGAGAAGCCTCAGTAAGAGGCGAATGTGGGGATTGATGAGAACTTTCCCTAGGAGAATGGCCACCTCTGTTCTCAGGTTCACTTGCGCTTTCATGGACTTCTTCCTCAAGACCAGCCTCATGATTATTTTCAGGCGTCTCACCTCCTTTGGATCGTTCTTGGATGGGTTCGAGGAGGATACCCTTACCCTTCATGTCTTTTATTTTGGCATCCTTTCTTGAAGGTAGGATGGGAGCAGGGGGAGGAGGAACGGAGTCCAATGACCCAGTATTATTTGGTGGAGGGGGAAGAGAATTCAACGCCCCAGCATCGTTCGAGGAGGGAGGCCTTTGAGTGTTGACCGGCCCTTCGGCGTTTAGCTGTTGAGTTGATAACACTTCATCTTCTGGAGGATCCCCAAGATGGCTTTGTGAACGGGAGCGCTTGGGCAGGTATACCACCACATCTTTTTGACTACACCGCTCCATCACTTCTCGCTCCGAGGGAGGGGTCATCAACCCTCTCATACTAATGCGGTCGAGGGGGTTGAGCCTCCACAATCGACTCATGGCAAGGTTGTTATCAGTAAAGCAGAGACGAAATCGGTTGTCCCACTGATCCTTTGCCCACAAGCAGAGCTTGGTGAACACATTTGTGGCCCCCTCAACATAATCAGAATAGGGCTTGGATATCCCCGTCATAGCTACAATAGGCAGTCAATACCAAGACCAATCACAATCAAAAATTCGAGGAGGCATAATGAATCGAGGAAACATAAAAATTCGAGGAGGCATAATGATTCGAGGAAACATAAACATTCGAGGAGGCACAAAAATTTGAGGAGGCACAAAAATTTGAGGGGTTACTTACATTTATTAGTCCACATTAGAGAAAGCTTGTGAGGATTTGAGGGAGTGGCCTCTGACCCGGTCTCCCAACAACCAGAGAAAAAGACAAACTGCTGCCTCCATTTCTTGTCAGCCTCTAGTAGATCTCTCAAGATTTTTTGTCCTCGATTGAAAGTCAGTGAATAAAATGGAAAGTAAGGATTTCTGGCCAAACCAGCAAGGCCAATGAGTTGCTCCAATGAAAATTCGTGACCTGAGAGCCTCGAGGCCATGATACAGGCCATCAGAGTAAACCACATGTTGGGACCAACCTGGGAAGGGCAAAGGTCTATCTTCGACAAGTACTCGATGAAGAAGGGGTCTAAGGGATACCTTAGCCCCCAGTTCATGATTTCTGTGTATACCACCAACTCATTGTCCCTCACTGATAAAGGTGTTTCTCATTCCGAGGGAAATCTGATGGTAATATACGAGGGGATGCACCATCGGGTCCTTAGCATCGTCTCTTCCTCTTTCGTAAAGTACTTGTATCTGATATTGGCAAGGGCCACCATATGTTTATTTTCGATGCCCCGAATGTTGTGACCGGCAATACTGTCCAACTCCAAGGGCAGCACGATGTCCCCTTTTAATTTTGGAGCGATCCGACGGGCTTGCTCCTCGGATATTATTTGGGATGAAGAGGTTGCAATGTTCGCAGAACCTAAGGAGGGGATTGTAGGCACCTTTGGTTCGAGGGGCTTTGTGGCGGGTTTTTTCCCTTTGGCATCTCGACTTTCATCTCGCCTATTGATCATGTCCTCCTCGGTAATGAGTGTTTTCGAGGGGGAAATCGAGTTCCATGAACGGTCATGGATGGAGTGGAAGGCAGACTTGACCCATCTACTTCGTTTATTCGGGGAGGACTGTTAGGGGTCCGTTGAGGGCTCGTGGATGTTTTTGTAGATGTTCGTGGAGGACTGACAGAAGTTCGAGGAGGTCTGGTAGACGTCCGAAGAGGGCTCGCAGATCTTTGAGGGAGATTCTTGAGGGCTGTTGGTGAAGTAGGTTCCCGAATAGTTAAGGGCGCCTCCCTGACACATTTTCGCTCATGAGAGCCTTTCCTATCCTTATGGGACTTCTTTCTCTTCCCGGACGAGTGTTTGTGTTGCCTGTCCTTACCCATTTCTCCGAGGGGGCCGGATCACTGTGCAAGCTTTGTCGAGCGATTTCGCGGGGGATAATTGCAGTCGAATCTGCCGAGGGCGGCCAGGCACCAAAGAAGGTAGTCGTTGATGGTGGGGGATGAGGTCTCACGTCTTCACCAGCAGCAATCTCTCTTCGAATCTCTTACTGATCAACAACCACTCAGGAATCCGACAGGGCTTATTCGCCAGCTTTATCTCTCTAGAAATAATTGAACAGAAGTTGAGTTAATGAGGAGAGAAGGTCAGTATTTATAGGTGAAGTTGGGCTTTCCTGACAAATCAGGCCTCAGGGCTTTTTTATGGTGTTTGCCTATGGACAATATGGTCCATATAGGTGTGAATTATTCTGACACCAGCCACAGGGAAAGATGAAGGGTTTTGTGTCAGAAAATGTCAGGAGAAGAGGAAGAGTTTTCTGTCAGAAAATGTCAGAAGAAGTGGTAACGTTTTCCAAAAAGTTATGCTGACACATGTGTTCGATAAATGACGTCATGGTCAAGATACATCCTCGCACCCCTTTTAGCCTTAGTATGAAATCATTCGGGGGCTGATCTGGCTAAAATGGTGCAAGGATTGGGGGCTACTCGGTTAACAGGAGAAATTCGAAGAGCAATTTCTCGAAGAATCAGTTTGTGGCCTTGACGGGTCGAATAGTCGGTTTGTGGCCTCAATGGTTCGAGGAGCTTTGTGGAAATTCGAAGAGTGACTCTTCGAGGAGCGACTTATGGCCCCGATGCTTCGAGGGGCATTGTGGAAATTCGGAGAGGAAATATTCAAGGAAAAATGGTTTTTGCTTGTCAAGAGTAGCTGTTAGAGGGTACGTGAAGTGAGCAATCGGAGAGTTATTCAGTCCCAGTAAAATAATTTTTACTAGGACTGGGGGGCTACTGATAAGGAAGAATAAAAGACAAGGAGAAAAGTGTAAAGAAGAATCTTGACAGGAGAAAATAGCAAAGGAAAAGTGTGATAGGAGGAAAACGCATAGAGAAAACTGTGTGAGGACTGAATTGTACAAACTATATAAAGAGATAGTCAAAATAGGAAGAAAATAAAATGTAGGGACCAACAGATGTAATTAGTCAAAGTTAAAGTGCGTGGGGTCCGCAATTGTACTATAAAAGGACCACACACGCTTCACAAATCCCGAGATGAATAGTACGAGACTTTATCTCTCTACTTAACCTAATAATCTAGACTTTCTCTCTCTAAAACTGACACTAAGATATTTCTGTATCGCAAAATCGTCTCTTAGTAATCCTCGTATCGCATAATCACCCCTGGACCATCTTAAAACTCTTCAACATGGACATCATCTATCGTAATAATAATCTCCCTAAAACTAAACTTTTCTATGTATTCTATCTTTCTAAAACAATCTATATAAAGTTTGGTTGTTAAAATTTTTATGAGGTGATTGACCAAAGGACCAAAGGAAGTTTCGTTCACTGAACGAAGAACAACTATATGTTTTGACAAATTTTAATAGAGAATAGTGAATTTGAAGACTCAAGTACAGGTTATAACTTATAAATTGTTTTTAGCACATATCTCGTTGGTGACTCTATAGAAATTGACACTATATTAGTGATATGTTGTTGTTATGGTTGAGACTCCTTAGTTCGCGTTGGCGTATGCCGACGCAACTAGCACGACCGTCGCTTAGTCAATGTGCCACAATTAAAGTATCATTTTCCGCATGGAAAATTAGAACTAACTTATAAAATACCTTGAAATGAAGATAAATAGATAAAACGAATACAAACAAATTTATATTATTTTATATCGTAAATATAAATTTGGAACTGACATCATGTACATTAGAACCGCCATAAATTAAATGAATCATTGACAATTCTATTGTATGTGATGAGTCCGAATTCAGCATGCTCCCCGAACAAGGGCAGATCGGTCAAGTCTCTCCGAAAACCGGACAGGTTACAGGGACAGGGATCGAACAGGTCGCTTGGACCGGACATATTTCTATGAACACTATGAACTTAAGGCAGTTCGAACTATGACAAAAGTACTAAAAAACCTAAACACTTCTTGACTAAGCTACTTGCTCTCCTACTTAAGAGCTCATGGGTCTTTGAACATGACCCGGGTCCATTAAACATGACCCGAAGGCCCATAAGGGCCCAAACATTACACTATAAATACCCAACCACCCACATTAACTATGGGTAATGAGAATTAACTGCTACCAAACTACTTAATCATCTCTCTACTCTCTACTCTAATTTTAAACACCTACACACCACCGTTAAACACCTACACACCACCGTTAAACACCTACACACCACCGTTAAACACCCATACACCGCCTTAAAACTCCACTTGAAATTACCAGCCTACCCTCAAACCGTAATTATCCACACCAAATTGGCGACCACAGTGGGAGGAGAGAGGTACCTGAATCAAGCATTCAAAACCTGCTAAGAAATTCTGTCCGTATGAATCCGGACAATCCAGAGCTTCCACCAGCTTTGCTCGAAGTGGTGGAAGAAAACGATGAGTACACTGTCCAAGAGCGCGACAGGTTAAAGCTTGAAATAGAAGCTCTGAGGGCTGAAAAGGCCAAGATGGGCGTGAAAGAAAAATCCAAGGCATCAGTTGTTCATCACATTGATAACCCCAGAGAGCATGAGGCTTCCAAAACTCACGTGAGCACCAAAAAGACTCATGCTAGTTCTAAAAAGTCTCACCGGTCCAAGCCTGTGGAGAGTTCTGACTCGAGCTCAGAATCTTCGGGTAGCTCTTCGGACAGTGAGGGAAATGAAAAGTCCTTGTCCTCTAGCAGCGATGAGGGTCGAACCAAGAAAAAGCAAAAGCAGGTTAAGAAATATTCAAGAAAAAGAGACCACCATGGAAGAATGAAAAGGCATATTGGGAAGGGGTCATCTCACCACCGGAGGTATACGGACAAGATGCTGATGGATCCCTTTGTCTTCCACGATGAACCAGGTATCTTTGCAACTCCCAATGAGGATACTGTGTTCAGTCGTGGAAGAAATTGGAGGCAGTCTCCACTGTCTTCTAAAATCCTGTCCGGAAACCTCCCCAAGAGGTTTGACAGTGCTAAAATGGAGAAGTACGATGGCAGTACTGATCCGGACAATCATCTGGAGAAATTCAAGAACTTCATGATGAACTTTGATGATGATGATAAACTACCGTGTAGGGCATTCTCCCAATCTTTTACGGGGAGTGCTCTGAAATGGTACAACAGCCTGCCTCAGGGTTGTATTAAAGATTTTGATACGTTTTGGGTGGCCTTTCGAAGGCAGTTTGTAGGGAGTAAGGAGCTGAAGGGCAATGGAGACACAATAATCCATTGTGCCCAGGAGCCAAATGAGTCCTTGAAGGAGTACATAAGTCGTTTTGTGAACACAAAGAATGGGTTGGCTGATTGCTTTGAACAGGTGGCAATAGCATCCCTAAGGCAAGGTTTGAACCCAGGCAATCTGGCTGATTCGGTGACCAGAAAGAAGGCCATGACCTGGGGAGGATTGCTAAATCAAGTTGCCAAGCAAATAAACGTTGATGAAACAAAGAAGACCAGGGTGCACAGACAGGTGAGGTCCACCCCAGTAGCACCAACTCCAAATCAAAACCAGTCCGGTAATAAAGCAAGAGAAACCGGACAGGGGCATGGTAGGGCAAAAGCCCAGTCTCAGCCAGCTGCTCCTGCTCAAAGTCAACAATCCAGAAACAAAAGAGGGCTATGGGTCCAACCGGAGTGGTTCGCAGAGCTCAAAGAAAGTGTGGCCACCATTTTCGATAAAACAAAAGATGAGGTGCATTACCGGAGACCGGCAACCTTGCAGTCTCCTAGAGAGCATCGTAACAACTCCTTTTGCCAATATCACAATGATATTGGCCATACCACTGATGATTGCATAACGTTGAAGCAAGAAGTTCAAAACCTGATTGAAAGGGGGAAGTTGGGAGCATACGTTAAAAGAAGAGGAGGCAACAGGCCTGACAACACTCACCGGGTTGGTCCAAGTAATGCTGCCCCAGAGGGGGCCATGGTCATAGTTGAAAGGTTTGATGTGGATTCTGAGTACTTGGATCCTGATCCAACTCGAAACAGGGTGGGTGCTATAGAGGAATGTTCTAGGTCGGTCTCCGGGCTCATTAAATTCTTTGAGTCACTTACAATTTTCGGAGGGGACACTATGACAACTCCTACTGCTTCTTCGAGAAAGAGGCATGCTCATAATTTGGCCTCCCAACTAGAAGGAGGCATGACATCTTATCAGTCACCAAACTTATTCCCCTTCATTGTCTTTGATGAGGATGATTTGAGAGACATTGCCGGCCCTCACGAGGATGCTGTTGTCATAGGAGCATCTATAGGAGGCAATGAAATAAGGCGAATCCTGGTGGATACTGGAAGCTCATCCAATATCCTATTCCTAACCACTTATAAGAAAATAAAAAATCCAGTTGTGATTCAAAAGTCGGACAGGTCAATCGTGGGCTTCACGGGCAGCTCAGCCGATGTGATCAGAGAATTTGAAGAAGAAGTGTTATTGGGCAGGGGCCCTTTCAAGAAAATAGTTAGAATACTCTTCATCGTGGTGGATTGTCCCACTTGCTATAATGCTATTCTGGGGAGATCTTGGCTCTCTAGGATGCATGCAGTGGCTTCAACAGTCCACCAGTGCTTAAAGTATGATGTTCAGGGACAGGTTGGGGTTGTCCGGAGCAGCCAAAAGATTGCAAGAGAATGCTATGCCACTGCCTTGGCTCCTCGAACACTGGGGGCAGTCCGAATAAATGATCAATAGCAGTTTGAGGGCCTTTCTGGGAGTGAGGGTGAAATTGATGACCCCAGAGAGACCCCTGGAGTGTTGATTCCAATTGAAGAGGTTGAAACGCACTGTTTGGAAGAAGGCAAGAGTGTCAAGATAGGGTCCAAGATGCCACCAATGTTGAAAGAAGAGATGTTGAAATTTTTGAAAGACCATCAGCATGTTTTTGCTTGGTGCAATGCTGATGTTACTGGAGTTCCATCAGAAGTGATATCCCATCACCTATCTGTCCGGAGAGATGTAGCACCAGTGGTTCAAAAGAGAAAAGCTTTCTCAAAAGAAAAGGCTGATGTCATAGTACAAGAGGTTGACAGACTCACTAAGATGGGGCACATTAAAGAATCTCAGTATCCTTTGTGGACTGCCAATCCTGTCCTGGTGAAAAAGAAAAACGGCAAGTGGCGCATGTGCATTGATTTCACAGACCTCAATAGAGCTTGCCCAAAATATTTGTACCCGGTCCCCCGGATAGATCAGTTGGTAGACTCTACTTCTGGGAACAAGCTGCTTTCCTTTATGGATGCCTTCTCCGGGTACAATCAGATTCAAGTGGATCCAAAAGATCAAGAGCATACCACATTTGTCACTGACAGGGGTCTGCATTGCTACAAGGTGATGCCATTTGGTTTGAAAAATGTTGGGGCTACTTATCAGAGGCTAGTCAACAAGGCATTTGCTGATCAAATTGGAAGAAATATGGAGGTTTACATTGACGATATGATGGTGAAGAGTGTGGATGAGCAGTTACACTTGTCCGATCTTCAAGAAACTTTTGCCAACTTGGTAAAAGTAAATTTAAAGTTAAACCCTGAGAAATGTGTCTTCGGAGTGCAATCCGGGAAGTTTTTGGGTTATATCATAAGTGAGCATGGAATACAGCCCGATCCGGACCAGCTGAATGCTCTTTTCCAGATGGAACCTCCTCGAAACGTCAAAGAAGTACAACGGTTAACGGGGAGATTAGCAGCTTTAAACAGATTTATCTCCAGGTCTTCGGACAGGTGTGCTCCTTTCTTTCAAACCTTGAAGGGTGCAAAGGGTTTTGAGTGGACCCCACAGTGTGATGAAGCTTTCAATGAAATCAAGAAACGCATGTCCTCGCCCAAAACTTTGTTTAAACCAGTTGATGGGGAGACTCTCTTTGTGTATTTGGCAGTTTCAAGTTGTGCCATCAGTGCTATGCTGGTAAGAGAGGTCGATAGGTATCCCCACCCAGTGTACTACATCAGCAAAAGCTTGATTGATGCTGAGAGGCGTTACTTGAAACTCGAAAAATTGGCATTAGCCCTGGTGATAGCTGCAAGAAAGATGAGGCCTTATTTTCAAGCTCATCCAATCATCGTCCGGACATCTTTTCCTTTAAAGAATGTCCTTCAAAAAGCAGACATTTCAAGCAGAATGACTAAGTGGTCAGTAGAATTGGGGGACTTCGACATAGACTTTGCTCCCCGGACAGCAGTAAAAGCCCAAGCTGTAGCTGATTTCTTGGTTGAGTTCCACTCCGATAGGGATTCAGAGCAAGCTACTGATACAAAAGACAAGAAAGTTTGGATCGTCCGAACAGATGGTGGATCTAGCACTATGGGATGTGGTGCAGGAATATGTTTAACATCCCCTTATGGAGATAGTATGTACCAGGCTATTTGTTTTGCTTTCAGGGCATCTAATAGCGAGTCCGAATACGAAGCAGCTATAGCTGGGTTAAAGTTAGCCTACATCTGTGGGGCTAAGAGGGTCAAAATACTAAGTGACTCCCAATTGCTTATCCACCATGCCTTAGGCCAATCTGAGGCTAGAAAGGAGCAACTTGTGAAATATTTACTCCTCCTCAAGAATGAAGCACTAAAATTTAAAGCTGTTGTTTACGAACACATTCCCCGGGCAGAAAATGAGCTAGCAGACTCGTTGGCAACAATAGCATATATAGAGTCCTACCCATGGATCCATGTGCTTGAAAGCCCTTCTATTCAACTTAGTAAGGGTGAAAAAGAGGAAGTTTTTGAAATACAAGTGAACCGGCCTCAAGACTGGAGATCTCCTCTCATATAATATCTGTCCGATGGTATTGTGCCTTCAGATAAATCACAAGCCAGAACATTGAAACACAAGGCTCATGGTTTCATTATGTTGAGAGAAGTGTTGTACAAAAAATCTTATAGTAAACCTCTTCTTCGTTGTTTGGGGGATGATGAGTCACAAGTGGTACTCTCCGAATTGCATGATGGTAAGGGATCAGACCATTGTGGATTTAGAGCTCTAACGAGAAGAGTATTACTCTCCGGATATTATTGGCCATTGATTATGAAAGATGCTAAGGAATTGGTGAAAAGGTGTGACCCATGCCAAAGGTACAGCAATGAAATTCATGTACCAACCATTCCTTTGGAGTCAATTTCTGAGCCCATCCCTTTTGCTCGATGGGGGTTGGACTTAGTAGGGCCTCTCCCTGTGGCGTCCGGAGGGCGTAGAACTATAATCGTGACCATTGACTACTTCTCAAAGTGGATAGAAGCAGCTCCCCTGACAGGGACAACATCAAAAGCTGTCATAAAATTCATTCTGTCCAACGTATGTTCCAGATTTGGTGTCCCACAGAAAATAACAACAGACAATGGGCCACAGTTTGACAATAGAGAAATGGAAAGCTTCTGTGCCTCAAGGGGTATACAACATTGTTTTTCTTCACCTTTCCACCCACAAGCCAATGGGCAGGTTGAAGTGGCTAATAGAACTATACTGTCCGGTTTAAGGAAGAATCTGGAAGGGGCTGCTGGGAAGTGGCCTAGTTATTTACAAGAAGTCTTGTGGGCCTACCGAACAACGCCTGGGGCTGCAACACAAGAATCACCCTTCGCCTTGGTCTATGGAATGGATGCAGTAGCCCCCATAGAGAAGACACTCCCTTCCTTTCGTGTTCACAACTTCTCCGGACACGCTAATGAGATGGCCATCAGAAATCAACTTGATTTAATAAAAGAAAGACGGGTTAAAGCCTGCCTAAGAGTGGCACACTATCAGGGCTTGATGAGAAGCAAGTTTGCTTCTAAAGTTAAAAGAAGAGATTTCCAACCAGGAGACAAAGTATTAAGGAATGTCTTCTTACACACTAAAGAAAAGCTCTTCGGAAAGCTGGCCCCTACCTGGGAGGGTCCGTATATTGTGGTTGAAAGAATCAAGCCTGAAACTTATTGGTTGGAAGACAAAGATGGCAGGGTTTCAACCCACCCTTGGAATATTGAGCATCTTCGGATGTACTTGGAATAACACTTATGTAAAATATTTACTTGTTTGAACTTCCATGTAAATATTTGGGGGCATACTCTTTCCTCCCTGGTGGCACGGGGAGGTTTTAGTGAGGTGTCCGGATGGTTGAATAAAATTTGATGCCTTCTTCAAAAAATTTCTAAGTATTTTCAAAGTTCTATCTCTTGTCATACTACCCAGACTGAAAGATCTAAGGGCTATTTAAACTCTAGCCGGAGAATCTCAACACTCTCACAATGCAATAACTAAAAGCTACTTAAACTCTATCTATCTAAACTAAAACAAATAATGAAAGAAGATGATGGTTGTGCAAAATAGAAACATTCATTCAACAACTTAAAATTGCCTTGGCCTTCCAAGGACTTTCGAACAAGTTAGGGTACAGCACAAAAAATATGTCCGAATAGTACCGGACACCACAACAAAAAGAGTGCCTTGGCCTTCCAAGGACTTTAGTTTGAGTAAAAGATAAACAAAGTACACCATAAATTAAGGTTGAGCCTTTGAAGATGGCTCACCCTCATCTACCTTCTTGCCCTTGATGTCGCTCCCCCCATCGACCACTTTCTTGCCTTTGGGATCATTCTCCTCTTCGCCAGGGCTCTCTCTAGTCTTCTCTTCATTATCAGAGGAAGACCCACTGGAAATTCCCTCCTCATCAACCATTGTATAAAATGGAAGGTCATCATCATCCACATAGTACCATAAGTCCCCCAGGGTCCTCTTCGGGAATTTTTCATGAAAAAGGAGAACCATATCAGACTTCACTCTTTGAACCATTAACTCTTCACTTTTTATCATCTCCCTGGCATAGGAATTGATCTTGGCCTTGATTGTGGCCTCTTGATCCTTTAACAAAGCTTTTTTCTCCTCAGCAGCCTGGGTCACTGCATTTTCTTGAGAAATCTTGTCAGTGGTCAAGTTGGTGATGATCTTATCCTTTGCAATAGTTTCTCCCCTTGAGGCCGTAAGATCCCTCTCCATACCGGACAGCTTCCCCTGAAGATCTTTGATGGTTTCTTCTAAGGTGGCAACTTTTGTGTTGCTTTCATCTTGCTTCCTCTTCAGCTCTTCATTTGCTTCCTTAAGCAAGTCAGCATTGGTAGTAGCAGTGCGGAGGTCTTCGGACAGCTTTTCCTTCTCAGACTTGAGGTCTTTGATGGTGTCTGCCTGACTCCGGACTTGCCTCTCCAATGTAAGAACTGGCTGCACATTACTAAGCAAGGAATGGGCTATGATGTCCTTTTCACTAGAAACCATGAAAGTCTTACCATTGAAATTGACTGTGTTGGAGCTGCTTGGAGGAACGTAGGGCCCTACGAATTCGTCTCTGGGGAGGCCAAGGAAATACTCACCAAGCCCAGCTAGACCAGTGATGTCCATTCCATCAAGGTTGAGATCTCCCCCCTCTACCTCATCAGTATGAAAGTCCCCTGGAATCTCTTCGGCCAGCGTTGGGTCAGAGGGGCCAGTGGGGAAAGAGGGCTCCGGGTCCCGGAGAGCGAGCTCATCTCCCTGGGAAGCCTTTTTCTTCTTGGCTTCCCGATCAGCATCTTCACCTACTTGCTTGCGAGTTCTCTTGGGAGCCCTTGGAGGTTTTGGGAGGCCTACTTCCTGCTTTTCGGTCTCTTGCTCTACCACTTGCAAAAGGGCTGCATCGATTTGAACCTGGGCCGGCCTCTCCGGGTCTGTTGGGGCATCCTTCTCAGCATCGCTCACCACCTTTTTGCCTTTTCTCCTGCCTTTCATTTTGCTTGGGGCTTTAGCCCGGGCAGGTAGGTAGAGTGTCCCATCTAGTTCGTGGGACCTTCTAAGCACAGTGTCTTCATCAGGCTGTGGTGTTCCACAGGTGAGACCTTGCTAGATTTCCAGGGGTGAAGGCCTTGTGGAATCGATTCCCCCAGTTCTCTGCGGCCCAAGCATTGATTTTGCCACAGGTAGTCTGTCCGGCCTTCAAATGATCCCCGAACTCCTTTGGCAGCTCTGTTAAGACAAAAGAGAAACTGGTTAATTTAAACTAATCTTAAAAAAAACGGACATAAATTTAAAGTGAGAAACTTACGATAACTCCTCCACCTACTCCTGAGGAGGCTTGGGTTCTCTCCGTCTTTGATTTTCTTGCCGTTTTCCCAGGCGCCACTGACAAACAGAAATTGGCTCCTCCATTTGCTCTCTGACTCCAAGAGGTCATCAACAGCCTTGAGATCGTTCCCCATATTGAAATGATAGAAGGGGAATTGGTGGTGCTTGCAAAGGTTGGCCACTGCTGCAAACTCTTCCATAGAAAGAGGGATCCCAGACAACCTAGATGCCATGATACATGACATCAAAGTGAACCAGCCATTGGGACTCAGCTGAGTTGGGCATAGCTTGACCAGGTGGAAGTACCGTACGATCTCCGGGTCCAGTGGGAACCTGAGTCCCAAATTAAATAGTTCTGTAAAGAAGACTATTTCATTTCGTTTACAGTCCATAGGGGTCTCCGGATCAATGGGGATCCTTATCTTTACATTTTCGGGGATCCCCCATTTTGTGCGCATTCGACCCAGGTCTGAAGTATGGATGAATGCATACTTGGTCTTCTGCAAGGCCAAGAGGTACTTGAGCTCAACTTTGTGAAAGCACGGCCCCACTCTCCCCTCAAGGCACTCCGGCAGGTCCGGATGCCTCAAGTACAGATCCTCCTTGCCTTTCTTGGCAACAACAGCAGTAGTATCAGCTTGTCCGGAGGACTCGGACTCAAAAGGGACCTCTTCAGCAGAGTCCTCCATTCTCTCCTCCATAACCGTTGGGGGAGCTTCTGTGGTAGTGATCCGGGGAGGGTTGAAGCTTGGCACAGCCTGGCCTCCGGACTGCTGACTGTCTGTATTTTTCTGACTTCTCACCTCAGATTGGGGCTCGGAGGCAGAAGTCTCTCTTGGAGGTACCGGGCTGCTGGCCTCCGGACCGGTTGGCCTCTTAATAACTAGCTTCTCCGGAGAGTGGTCAGAATCAGATCCCATAGCTAAAAAAGGGGAGGGTTTCCTAACGCTTGTAGCTGTGACTCCTGGCTCAACATCAGGTATTGACTCATGGACTGAGGAACCAGAGACTATGGGTGAGAGGGTGGATTGAAAGATTTTTTTGGGCTTGGTACCTTTGGAGGAGGATGAGCCTCGATCCGACTCTGTAACAGAAGCAACTGGTCTCTCAACAGGTGATGATGGTAGCCCCGCTGCTATTCGCCTTTCTTTCTCGACCTTTTGCGCTTTCTCCAACTCCGAAAGATTGAGCCAACCACCTTTGATCAATGCTGTTCTTGCTGTAAACATAAACTGCCAAGGAAATTTTTTGTTTTAGAGAGAGAAAGCTCTGAGTAAATTTGCAGAGTAAATGTGAAAGAGATGGTAAAACAGTGGAAAATGAGTTTGAATTTATAGTGAAACTGAGAAAATGAGTTGATTCCTAAGAGAATTCGAAAAGTTGGGCAATGATTAAAAGACGGCGCTGATGTCACTATTTGAAATTAATGAGGTTACTTGTTGGAGAAGGTGGTGCGAAATTCAAGGTGAAAAAACGGCTGGAGTGGCCAATCAGAGAGCGACACGTGTCCCACTAACTCTGGCAAAAACCGTTTTGAATTCATAAAGCTTAACCTGTCCGGGTATCCCCATAGTTCTGTCCAAATTGAAAACCACTTCAGACATCGGACTGTTTTTCAGTTCTTTTACAAGAATACTTGGTCAAACACCTAAAAAAGGGGCTCCTGATGAGTCCGAATTCAGCATGCTTCCGAACAAGGGCAGATCGGTCAAGTCTCTTCGAAAACCGGACAGGTTACATGGACAGGGATCGAACAGGTCGCTTGGACCGGACAGATTTCTGTGAACACTATGAACTTAAGGCAGTTCGAACTATGACAAAAGTACTAAAAAACATAAACACTTCTTGACTAAGCTACTTGCTCTCCTACTTAAGAGCTCATGGGTCTTTGAACATGACCCGGGTCCATTAAACATGACCCGAAGGCCCATAAGGGCCCAAACATTACACTATAAATACCCAACCACCCACATTAACTATGGGTAATGAGAATTAACTGCTACCAAACTGCTTAATCATCTCTCTACTCTATACTCTAACCGTTAAACACCTACACACCACCGTTAAACACCTACACACCACCGTTAAACACCCATACACCGCCTTAAAACTCCACTTGAAATTACCAGCCTACCCTCAGACCGTAATTATCCACACCAGTATGCACTGTTATAAATTTTCAACATACTAATATTAATGTATAAATTAAAACTATCGACGATATTTTTTTTTCTTTTTTTTTCGGAGGGAACCCGCAGCCGCTACTCACAGTGCAATGAATGCGCACAGGGTAAACCCTCAGCCTGACGCGATAGCCTGCAAACCAACGCCAGAAGGTAAACCACACAAGGTGACAGGCTCAGCCGAAAAAGCGTATGTAGAGGGACTCGAACTCATGACCTTTTAGTCATAAGAATGCCATACTCAACCAACTCGGCTACCCCGTTAGGGGCTAAACTATCGACGGTATGTAATTTTCAAAAATTCAAATTTACTTTAATAGATTTGCGTCTCAAATCAAAATCTAACGATTTTTTTTATCGAAATGAATAAATCAATTTTTATAAATTCAGAGCTAAATCAAACACAAATAAAAATATCATCTCACTCTAAGCCGTAAATCTATGCCGTAAATATAATTTTCTTTTAATAAATGTTAAAAAATTGATAAACATGATTGATTCTATCTATTACTTTTTGTTTTGGTTTATCTAATATTTTTTATTTACAATTTCACTATATTGTTTTCATCTGTAGAGTTTGGAGGTGATTCGAAAATCTAAACATAAAAAGATATAATAAGAAAAAGTAAATTGGATTCATTTTGTTTTTATATTATCAAAATCGATAAATACATAATTTGAGTATAACAAGGCAAAACAAATATTTTTAGCCGCACCCACTCATATTCAAATTTTTAAAAAAGAATACTCTTTGATGCTGACAGTCAATTTTTTTCAGCCGTTTGAATTGGGCCACTAGATAGGTAGGTAGCCACTCTTTTGTAGTAATAAAATGTAGTAGTACTTGTCAAGTAAACTCAGATGTCGAAGAAGTGAGTAACTTTGAACTTCCCTCCTAAAAGAAAGGGCCAAAGCGAATCGCAGGTCGCTAAAAATGAATCCTGTAAAGAAACCATCGTCAATAATCGAATCCACAGAGCCAGGTTGGGGGGACGAAGACGAGCCTTTCTCGGCGGAGGAACTCCTTGCCATTGACGCCATTGAAGCAGCCCACAAATCCTCATCCCCTCTCACTACGAATCTCCCCAAAATAAAATCGACTTCCTGTGAACAAGACCAAACCCGTAAAACCCATCGCCGTTTGCCCAAATCACTTCTCACCCCTTGTCAAGGTACTCTATCAACCTTTAATTTCTGTAGAATTACAAATTGAAACGATGATATTTAACAATAAAAATTGAATCTTTGTAAATTGTAGGTACGTCAAGCATAAAGTACCCTGTGATGCGGTTCGAAGGTAAAATTTTGTATTGCATAACTAATTCACAGGTCGAGTGCGCTGCGAGGCAGCTCCGTAAAGTTATCAAAGATAAGAAATCACAAGGTGGACAAGTTATACTTGGCTTTGACATCGAGTGGAGACCCAATTTTGTTAAAGGTTTCTTCTTTTCAGTAATTATATATAGTTTTACAAACCTGGTTCATACTATTCTGTGAGTTACTTTCGTTCTTAAGAAATTATAGAACACCTAGCACTTACTCTACTATTCAGTATCAGAATGTGCATTCAAAAGCCAAAGGCTTCTCTTCTACAACCGCGCTTGCAATTGTCTGCATTATTTTTGTAATAATTTAAGAGCACAATCCACATACCATGCGTCCGTGTCTCCAGAATAACATCGTGCATCTTTTCGGCTATCATGGATAGAGCATAGAGTGAAGATAGTGTCTCTCTTAGTAGTTTCGGTGATGAGAGGTGTGCAATATTGCAGCTTTTAAGGTTTGTGTAGTAGTTTATGAATCTAAGTTAATACAGTTATCCCCAGATTTGTTATCTTGAGAGTCTGGAAATATGCATTAGGTACTTATCTTATTCATGGTTAGTCTTTCAAGTTTAAAGTTGAAGAGTAGAATCATCAAAAGTCATTAAGCTTAGGCCAAGCCAGGTTTTTTGACGTTCATATTCTTGTTGTCTATTGATCTCTCAAGGTTTAGGTATCCTTCTATATGATCTTGTTCCACTCTTAAATTTTTGTATTTTACTGCATCTTCAAATTAAAAAATCAATAAGTCATGCTTGACTTGTGGATAAAGATGATAACTTATCCCAGTGTCAAACTTGTTTTAGTAGGTTCCGTGTCACCTTAGTATGTACTCTTGCATGGACACCTTGGATTTGCTCTTAAATTACCACAATATCTAGAAATGGACGGCGTAATTGTTGCTTGTTAAAATAGTTTTTGAGACATACAGTATGGTGGGTAGATGGGGAAGAGCTTTACTACTTGTGCAGTTGCACAGAGAGATCAGCATGGAAATAAACTGAAGAGTAGGTAGACATTTTAAGTGTAAAATGCATATCCGAGTCTTGGTTGCAAAGTTGGTTTAACCGTGTACAACTATAGAAGTGAGGACTAGAGACTTACCAAACAGCTTGGAACTGCATACAATGTTTCTTATGGATGTATAGACTAAAGAATAGAAAACCAAATGTTGTGGAACAGAAGGATTATATGATGCAAAACGTGTTAAATGACATCTATCGAAGTGTACTTTTTCTCAAGGAATTTACAGCAAGTATGAACTTTATGTTATCTGAATTATCAGCTCAAGATAAATGTTTGCATTTATAGGTGCTGTGCCGAAGAAGGCTGCATTGATGCAACTATGCATAGACAGCAGTCATTGTCATTTGATGCAAATAATACATTCTGGAATCCCCCTGAGCCTGCGACATATTCTCGAGGATTCAACAATTATGAAGGTTTAAATCTCATACTAGGTGAAAGATGATTTTTTTTCATAAATGTATTTACGTTCATGTCGAGGATACACAGGTGGGAGTTGGCATAGGCAATGATGCTCTCAAGGTTTTCCAAGATTATGGAGTCTCTGTTAATAATGTAGAGGAACTTTCCGATTTAGCAAAGCAAAAAGTCGCCGGACTAGAAAAGTGGAGCCTTGCATATCTAACTGAGATAGTTGCTCATAAAGAGGTACCTGCGCGGTAGAGGTTATCTTAAATTTCTTTGACTTCGTCCCATCCTTGATAATATTCTGATTTCCCATTTATATTGTTAGCTTTTGAAGCCTAAGAAAATCAGACTCGGAAACTGGGAGGCTAAATGTTTATCAAAGGCTCAATTGCAATATGCCGCAACTGATGCTTATGTTTCATTGCATCTCTACGAGGCAAGGCTGGGTTATTTACTTTGCCTATTACTGCAATCATATAGAATATCATTTTATTATAAACCAGCATCATCTTTAGAGTTGGTACTGATATTGCTCAATTGTTGCTGTAGATCTTAAAGGCCCTTCCAGATATAGTGCACAACTGAATTCGGTATTTATAACACATCAGTTGCTTAAAGTGTGTTTCATTTAAAGGTTGTCGGATCAAGGCATTTGTGATTTGAATCTCTGGAAACCCATTTATTGTACAAGATTAGAGAAGACGTTGCTTACACATTGTTATCACGTTGTAAAGCAACTATACAACGGTATTTATAGAGCACCTATTGGGCTGAAATTATAACGGGCTATAAGTTGCACTGTTATGTGGTCTCGTTATGACCCAAATTTTGCTTCAATTTATACGTTTTTTATTTGTCGGACTGGTTAAAAAAAAGACGAATTTTGCTTCAATTTATACATTTTTTATTTTTCGGACCGGTTAAAAAGAGACAAATTACTAATTATGGTGCGACAATATCCGGTTAAATATATCCAAAAATGTAAATTATTGAATTAGAATAATCTAATAAAATAATTTGACGTGTTATAGTAGAATATTTTATATTCGAAAAAAATTCTTAGACGCGTTATATATTACCATTGATAAGGAAATAAACTGAAATGTAAGAGATGAAATGTAAGAGAATAAAACTTCGAAGACTTAAATGTAAGAGAATAAAACTTGTTAGGACAAATTGTATAATTAGATGAGAGAATTAGAACTTTATATTTTAGTCAGGGATTAACATGTAATCGACCTTCTTTTTGTATAAAGGCCAAGCCTCATCTAATAAAGGGTCTCACATTTTAAGAAAGATTACTTTTATAATTTAACTTTCTCCTCCTAAAATCTAACTCACCAAGTTGACGACTCTACTAGGGACTGATCCCTGATTAGTGCTTTGTTCGAATTTTTTCTTTTATCCTTTTCGAATCTTAGAAAACTCTAAATTTGACGATAAATCCAAGAAGTGAGAACGATCCATTAATGTGATCGGCTGTTGAAACATTGAAAAAAGATTTGCAAGGGGCTGGTGATAGACAATAAGAATTTATACCGGTTGGACAGACTCAATCGGATATAAAAGTTCGAATGAACCAACTGTTGGACAAGATTACAGCTTTGAACGAAAAATACGACTAGAGAGAGCAGAAGATTCAGTTAGCTAGGTTGAAATTCGAAGTGAGACAAGTGAACGACAAAAATGACACTGACAATCAATCTGATCGATCTTGCACTGATCATCAGATCAGAAATGAACATAAAAAACACGGTTCGAACCGCCTAAAGAGTGTCATACTTCTCGAAAGGACAAAAAAAACAAAGGTATGTCACATCCAGTGATGAAGAGATAGAAAGCTCTGGCTCTGATTTCAAAAGATATCGAGGATCTTCGAAAGAAGAGAATGATCGACCTCACAAATCTAGAAAAGAATATGAAGCTATAAGGGAAAGTGTACCTCGATGTTTGAGGGAAGCAAACTGGTGTGAAGGAAATACATCAAACCAATAAAATGTTGTGGTTGATCGAAATTTGTATGCTGTAATGGGAACAAAGGATCAATATGTTCAAGGTGTTGGTTGGAGGAATTCTCCATTGACAACTGAGATAAGATATATCACTCTTCCGAAGCGCTTTGATATTTGGAAGTTTGAGAAATTTGACGGGATGCAAGACCCGGACGATCACATCGAACAATTCAAGAATTATATGATGAATTTCGAGGATGACGACAGGCTGGTGTATCGGGCTTTCTTTCAAAATTTCAAGGGAACAACTTTGAAGTTGTATAAGAGTATTATGAGGGGGTCAATTTCAAATTTCGGAGATTTTTACATTGTTTTTCGAATAAGAGTATTCTGAGGGGGTCAATTTCAAATTTCAGATATTTTTACATTGTTTTTCGAATACAATTTGCGGGGAGCAAGGAAATGAGAACAAACGGGGATACAATAATTCAATGCAAGGAGACAGTGGGAGAAAAATTGAAACATTACACTAAACGGTTTGTCTTAACTAAAGCAAGTTTAGATAATTGTGAGGAGCTGGTAGGAATGACAGCCTTTTAACAAGGATTGCTACCAGGAGATTTGGCTAACTAAACAACAAAACGAAGAGCTTTAACTTTCGGAGCACTGATTCTCAAATGGAGGACCAAATCAAGGTGTAAGAGTCGACCAGGGTTCGAGGAGTAGTTGGAACTGGTCAAAATAATTTTGGGCAATTGCCAAATAATCAGGGACAATCTTTGAATTCTGCCCAACAGGCACGCCCGATGAACAACAACCTAGCATCTCGAACTGGAGGATACTCAAACCAAGCATCAGGGTACCAATTTTTCATAGGTCGAGGCCCAATCAATGGATACGGCCTAAGTATTATGTCGATCTAACTAAGAGTGTTGCTACAATATTTGACAAAGCTAAATAGTATGTGAATTTTAGGAAGCCTGCTCCAATTAATAGGCCTAGGGAGGAGCAAAACAGCAGGTTTTGCAGGTATTACAACGATATCATACATAATACCGAAAACTGTATTGCATTAAAAAATGAAGTACAAACTTTTATTGAAAATGAGAAGTTGTTGACTTATGTGAAAGCGTAGAACAGTCCATCAAAGAATCATATTGCATCGACTTCACAGCCAACGAATCCAAATGCAGAGCCTGAAAATTTGATGATTTGGATTCAAAAGTTGATAATTTTGATGCAATATCGAAATAATTAGATGCAAATCCAGATCAGTTAATCTTAATGGCAGTAGAGGAACCAGTAAAGCGAGGACATGTTCGAAGCCTTTGCGAAAATTTTGAATCATAGGCAACATTCGGGGGCAATACTATGACTGATAATACTATTAGTTCAAGGAAAAGACACATAGTGTGTCTAGCTACTCAGATTTAGGGAAAGATGTCTACCCATCTGTATGGTAAGATAGACGGTCTCTTTATTCTTTTTGATGAAGATGATTTGCGAGGTACTGCAGTACCACATGAGAATGCAGTTGTTATTGGAGCAGAGATTGTTGGTATCAAAATCTGACGCGTCTTGATAGACACTGGGAGTTCTGTCAATGTTCTTTTAAAATAACTTATGATAGAATGCGCAACCCTCCTCGAATTTCCCAATCATAACGTACTATCATCGGTTTTACTAGAGTGATTGCGCAAGTAATTGGGGAATTCGAGCAGGAGGTGAGTCTAGGAAAAGGACCTTTCAAGAAAAAAGTTAAGGTACTTTTTATGGTGGTGGACTGTCCAACAAGCTACAATGCCATTTTTTGAAGATCTTGGTTATCAAGGATGTATGGTGTTGTGTTAATAATCCATCAATTTTTTAAGTATGTCTTTTGAGACCGAGTGAGGTCGTCCGAAGTGACCAAAATGTTGCGTGAGAATGTTACGGCACTGCTCTTTGGATCTGAGGATCTAGCACTGGTGATAAAATGGATGAATAGCAGTCAAGGGGGTTGACATCGGACCTCAAGGAAGGGGTTGACGATCCGCGAGAAACCCCATGGTCACTGATAGTAAGTGAATAAATAGAGAAATATACTTTTCTTGATGGAAGAGTGCTTCGAATAAGAACCTTACTGACCTTAATTTTACATCAACAACTATTACACTTTTTATCTCACAATTTGGATGTTTTCGCTTGGAAAACAGAAGATGTAATAGGAGTTCCAATCGAAGTGATTTACCATAGCCTTAACCATTAATCCAAAGGTGAAACTTGTTATACAAAAAAAATGGGCATTTTCTTTTGAGAAATCAGAAACAATTATTTTCTAAGTGGATCGTTTATCGAAGGTCGAACATATAAGATAGTCACAGTATCCTTTATGGACGGCAAACCCTGGTGTGGATAATAATCGCCTGAGGGTAGGCTGGTAATTTCAGTTGGTGTTTTATGGTGGTATGTGGGTGTTTAAGTGGTGGTGTGTGGGTGTTTTAAGCGTTTAGAGAGTAGAGAGATAATTAAGCAGCTTCGTAGCAGTTAATTTTCATTACCCATAGTTAATGCAGGTGGTTGGGTATTTATAGTGTGATGTTTGGGCCCTTATGGGCTTTCGGGTCATGTTTAATGGACCCGGGTCATGTTCAAAGACCCATGAGCTCTAAGTAGGAGAGCAAGTAGCTTAGTCATGAAGTGTTTAGGTTTTTTAGTACTTTTGTCATAGGTCGAACAGTCCTATGGTCATAGTGTTCGAAGTGATCTGTCCGGTCCATGTGATCTGTCCGATATTCGGAGAGACTAGACCGATCTGTCCTTGTACGGGGAGCATGCTGAATTCGGACTCATCAGGAGCCCCTTTTTTAGGTGTTTGAGCAAGTATCCTTGTCAAAGACCTCAAAAATAGTCCGACGTCAGAAGTGGTTTTCAATCCAGACAGGTCTATGGGTTTACCCGGACAGATTAAGCTTCACGAATTCAAAACGGTTTTTGCCAGAGTTCGTGGGACACGTGTCGCTCTCTGATTGGTTGCTCCAGCCGTTTTTCACCTTGAATTTCGAACCACCTTCTTCGAAAAGCAACCTCTTTAATTACAAATGGTGACATCAGCGCCGTCTTTTAATCATTGCCAAACTTTTCGAATTCTCCTAGGAATCAACTCCTTTTTTCAGATTTACTATAAATTCAAACTCACTTTCTACTGTTTTACTATCTCTTTCATATTTACTCTGCAAATTTACTCAGAGCTTTCTCTCTCTAAAGCAAAGATTTTCTTGGTAGTTTATGTTTACAGCAAGGACTGCATTGATCAAAGGCGGGTGGCTCAATCTTTCTGAGTTGGAGAGAGCACAAAAAGTTGAGAAGGAGAGACGAATCGCAGCAGGGCTACCTTCATCACCTGTTGATAGACCAGCCGCCTCCGTTACAGAATCAGATCGAGGCTCGTCCTCCTCTAAAGGTACTAAGCCTAAAAAACTATTTCAATCCACCCTCTCGCCTATAGTCTCTGGTTCTTCAGTTCAGGAGTCAGTACCTGCTGTTGAGCCAGGAGTTACAGTCACAAGTGTCAGGAAACCTTCTCCTTTTCTCGCTATGGGATCAGATACAGAGCACTCTCCGGAGAAACTGGTGGTTAAGAGGACAAGCCGGCTGGTTAAGGGGCCAGGCTCCAAGAATACTCCCTCAAAATCGGGGGCAAAAGATAGTAGTTCTGGGTCTGGAGTGCCCATCAGAGCTCCCCGGGAAAGGCCATCGGGTCCGGAGGCTAGCAGCCCAGCACTTCTAAAAGAGACCTCTGCCTCAGAGCCCCAGCCTGAGGTTAGAATTCAAAGAAACACTGAAATCCAGCAGTCCGGAAGTCAGGCTGAGCCAAGTTTAAATCCTCTCCGGACCACTGCCACTGATATTCCCCCAACGATCATGGAGGAAAGAATGGAGGACTCTGCTGAAGAAGTCCCTTTTGAGTCTGAGTCCTCCGGCCAGACTGACAATACTGCTGCTGCCAAAAAAGGCAAGGAAAAACTGTGCTTGAGGCATCCGGAGCTGCCGGAGTTCCTTGAAGGGAAAGTGGGGCCGTGTTTTCACAGGGTTGAGCTCAAATACCTCTTGGCCTTACAGAAGACCAAGTATGCATTCATTCATACTGCTGACCTGGGTCGAATGCGCACAAAATGGGGGATCCCAGAAAACGTGAAGATAAGGATTCCCATAGATCCTGAAACTCCTATGGATTGCAAGCTCAACGAGATAGTCATCTTCACGGAGCTATTTAATTGGGGACTCAGATTCCCATTGGACCCGGAGATTGTCAGATATTTTCATCTGGTCAAACTCTGTCCGAGCCAGCTGAGCCCCAATGGTTGGTATACTCTGATATCATGCATCATGGCATCGAGGCGGGATCCCTCTTCCTATGGAAGAATTTGCAGCAGTGGCCAATCTTTGCAAACATCACCAATTCCCCTTCTACCACTTCAATATGGGGAATGATCTCAAAGTTGTTGATGATCTGTTGGAGTCTGGGAGCAAATGGAGGAGCCAGTTTTTGTTCGTCAGTGGCGCTTGGGAAAACGGCAAGAAGATCAAGGCTGGAGAAAACCCAAGCCTCCTCAGAAGCAGGTGGAAGAGTGACCGTAAGCTTCCCACTTTAAATCTTTTGTCCATTTCTTCCTTCTTTAAGCTGGTTTAAATTAACTGGTCTCTCTTTTGTTTTAACAGAACGGCCTAAGGAGTTCGGGGATTATTTGAAGGCCGGACAGATTACCTGTGGCAAAATCAATGCTTGGGCCGCAGAGAACTGAGGGAATCAATTCCACAATGCTTTCACTAGTGGAAATCTGGCAAGGTCTCACCTGTGGAACACCATAGGTCGGAGAGACCTGACTTGGGAGGAGCTCACCACCCAGCCTTCTGCAGACACTGTACTTAAAAGGTCCCATGAGCCAGATGGGACACTCTTCCTGCCAGGTCGGGCCAAAGCCCCAAACAAAATGAAGGGCAAGAAGAGAGGCAAAAAGGTGGCAAGTGATGCTGAGAAGGATGCTCCAACAGACCCGGAGGGGCCGACTCAGAGCCAAATCGATGCTGCTCTCTTGCAAGTGGTGGAGCAAGAGACCGAAAGGCAGGAAGCAGACCCTCCAAGACCTCCAAGGGCTCCCAAGAGGACTCGCAAACAAGAAGGTGAAGGCGCTGACCGGGAAGCCAAGAAGAAGAAGACTTCAAAGGGAGATGAGCTTGCTCTCCGGGATCCGGAGCCTCCTCTCCATGCTGACCCTTCTGACCCAATGCAGGCCCAAGAGATCCCAAGGGACTTTCATACCGATGAGGTGGAGGTGGGAGATCTCAACCTCGATGAAGTGGACATCACCGGTCTAGGTGTGCTTGGGGAATACTTCCTTAGCCTCTCCAGAGATGAATTTGCAGGGCCTTATATTCCTCCGAGCAGCTCTAATACGGTCAACTTCAATGGTAAGACTTTCATTGTTTCTAGTGAAAATGACATCATAGCCCATTCCTTGCTTAGCAATGTGCAGCCAGTTCTCACACTGGAAAGACAAGTCCGGGGTCAAGCAGACATCATCAAAGACCTCAATTCTGAGAAGGAAAAGTTGTCTGAAGACCTTCGCACTGCTACTGCCAACGCTGACATGCTAAAGGAGGCAAACGAGGAGCTGAAAAAGAGTCAAGAGGAAAGCACCACAAAGGTTGTCACTCTAGAGGAAACCATTACAGACCTCCGGGAGAAGCTGTCCGGTGTGGAGAAAGATCTTACCGCCTCGAAAGAAGAGACCAAGGCAAAGGACAAGACTATCACCAACTTGACCAATGACAAGATTACTCTTGAGAACGCAGTGTCCAAGGCTGGCGAGGACAAAACCGCTTTGTTAAGGGATCAAGAGGCTACAATCAATGCCAAGATCAATTCCTACGCCAGCCAGATGATTAAAAGCGAAGAGTTATTGCTTGAGAGGGTGAAGTCTGACATGGTTCTACTCTTTCATGAAAAATTTCCGAAGAGGAACCTAGGGGACTTGTGGCGCTACGTAGACGATGATGACCTTCCATATCACACAATGGGCGAAGAGGATGGAGTCTCCAGTACGTCCTTATCTGATGATGAAGAGAGGACCGGAGAGAGCCCAGACAGGGAGGAAGATGATCCCAAAGGCAAGAAGGTAGTTGAAGGGAAAAGCGACTTTGAGGGGAAGAAGGCAGATGAAGGTGAGCCATCTTCAAAGGCTCAACCTTAACCCACAATTTACTTTGTTTATTGTTTTATTAAAACTAAAGTCCTTGGAAGGCCAAGGCATTCTTTTTTTGTAATGGTGTCCGGTGCTCGACCGGACAAGTTTTTTGTGTTATATATTGACTATTAAAAGTCCTTGGAAGGCCAAGGAAATTTTAAGTTGTTTATCTCAATGAATATCTCTGTTCTGTACACCCATCATCTTCTTTCATTGTTCATTTTAATTTTGATAGCCAGAGTTTAAGTAGCCTTTAGTTGTTGTTGCATTGTGAGAGTGTTTAAATTCTCCGGCTAGAGTTTAAATAGCCCTTAGATATTTCAGTCCGGATAGTATGATAAGGGATAGAACTTTAAAAACACTTAGAAAATTTTGAAGAAGGCATCGAATTTTATTTAACAACCCGGACACCTCATTAAAACCTCTCCGTGCCACCGAGGAGGAAAGAGTATGCCCCCAAATATTTACATGGATGTTTAAACAAGTAAATATTTACACAAGTGCTATTCCAAGTACATCCAGAGATGCTCAATATTCCAAGGATGAGTTAGAACTCTGCCATCTTTGTCTTCCAACCAATAAGTCCCAGGCTTAATTCTTTCAACAACGATATACGGACCCTCCCAAGTTGGGGCCAGCTTTCCGAAGAGTTTTTCTTTAGTGTGTAAGAAGACCTTCCTTAATACTTTGTCCCCAGGTTGGAAATATCTTCTCTTAACTTTAGAAGCAAACATGCTCCTCATTAAGCCCTGATAGTGCGCAACTCTAAGGTGAGCTTTAACCCGTCTTTCTTCTATCAAATCAAGCTGACTTCTGATTGCCATCTCATTAGCATGTTCGGAGAAGTTGTGAACACGAAAGGAAGGGAGGGTCTTCTCTATGGGGGCTACTGCATCCATCCCATAGACCAAGGCGAAGGGTGATTCTTGTGTTGCAGCCCCAGGTGTTGTCCGGAAGGCCCACAAGACCTCTTGTAAATAACTAGGCCACTTCCCAGCAGCCCCTTCCAAATTTTTCTTTAAGCCGGACAGTATAGTTCTATTAACCACTTCAACCTGCCCATTTGCTTGTGGGTGAAAAGGTGAAGAAAAACAATGCTGTATACCCCTTGAGGCACAGAAGCTCTCCATTTCTCTATTGTCGAACTGTGGCCCGTTGGCTGTTGTTATTTTCTGTGGGACATCAAATCTGCAACATATGTTGGATAAAATGAATTTTATGACAGCTTTTGACGTTGTCCCTGCCAGGGGGGCTGCTTCTATCCACTTCGAGAAGTAGTCTATGGCCACAATTATAGTTTTGCGCCCTCCGGGCGCCACAGGGACAGGCCCTACTAAGTCCAATCCCCATCGAGCAAAGGGAATGGGCTCAAAAATGGACTCTAGAGGAATGGCTGGTACATGAATTTCATTGCTGTACCTCTGGCATAGATCACACCTTCTCACCAATTCCTTAGCATCTTTCATGATTGATGGACAATAGTATCCGGAGAGTAACACTCTTCTCGTTAAAGCTCTAAATCCACAATGGGCTGATCCCTCACCATCATCTAATTCGGAGAGGACCACTTGTGACTCTTCATCCCCAAAACAACGCAGGAGAGGTTTACTGTAGGATTTTTCGTACAACACTTCTCTCAATATGATGAAACCACGAGCCTTGTGTTTCAATGTTCTGGCCAGTGACTTATCTGGAGGCACAACACCATCAGAGAGATATTGCAAGAGAGGAAACCTCCAGTCTTGAGGCTGTTTCACTTGTATTTCAAAAATTTCCTCTTCTTTACCCTTACTAAGTTGAATAGAAGGGCTTTCAAGCACATGGATCCATGGGTATGACTCCGTATATGCTATGGTTGCCAATGAGTCTGCTAGCTCATTTTCTGCCCGGGGAATGTGCTCATAGACAACAGCTTTAAATTTTAGTGCTTCATTTTTTAGGAGGAGTAAATACTTCACAAGCTGCTCCTTTCTAGCCTCAGATTGGCCTAAGGCATGGTGGATAAGCAATTGGGAGTCACTTAGCAGCTTGACCCTCTTAGCCCCACAAATGTAGGCTAACTTTAACCCAGCTATAGGTGCTTCATATTCGGACTCGTTATTAGATGCCCTGAAAGCAAAACAAATAGCCTGGTACATATTGTCTCCATATGGGGAAGTTAAACATATTCCTGAACCACATCCCATAGTGCTAGATCCACCGTCTGTTCGGACGATCCACATTTTCTTAACTTTTATATCATTAGCTTGCTCTGAATCCCTATCGGAGTGGAATTCAACCAGAAAATCAGCCACAGCTTGGGCTTTCACTGCTGTCCGGGGAGCAAAGTCTATATCGAAGTCCCCCAACTCTACTGACCACTTGGTCATTCTGCTCGAAATGTCTGCTTTTTGAAGGACATTTTTTAAGGGAAAAGAGGTCCGGAAGATGATAGGATGAGCCTGGAAATAAGGCCTCATCTTCCTTGAAGCTATCACCAGGGCTAACGCCAATTTTTCAAGTTTTAAGTAACGCCTCTCAGCATCTATCAAGCTTTTGCTAATATAGTACACTGGGTGGGGATGTCTATCGACCTCTCTTACCAGCACAACACTGATGACACAGCTTGAAACTGCCAAATATACGAAGAGAGTCTCCCCATCAACTGGTTTGAACAAAGTTTTAGGGGAGGACAGGTGTTTCTTGATTTCATTGAAAGCCTCATCACACTGTGGGGTCCACTCGAACCCCTTTGCACCCTTCAAAGTTTGAAAGAAAGGAGCACACCTGTCCGAAGACCTCGAGATAAATCTGTTTAAGGCAGCTAACCTCCCCGTTAATCGCTGTACTTCTTTAATGTTTCGAGGAGGCTCCATTTGGAATAGAGCATTGAGCTGGTCCGGATTGGGCTGTATTCCATGTTCACTTATGATATACCCTAGAAACTTCCCGGACTGCACTCCGAACACACACTTTTCAGGGTTCAATTTCAAATTCACTTTTACCAAGTTGGCAAAAGTTTCTTGGAGATCAGACAAGTGCAACTGCTCATCTACACTTTTCACCATCATATCGTCAATGTATACTTCCATATTTCTTCCAATTTGATCAGCAAATGCCTTGTTGACTAACCTCTGATAAGTAGCCCCAACATTTTTCAAACCAAATGACATCACCTTATAGCAATGTAGACCCCTGTCAGTGACAAACGTGGTATACTCTTGATCCTTCAGATCCACTTGAATCTGATTGTACCCGGAGAAGGCATCCATGAAGGAAAGCAGCTTGTTCCCAGAGGTAGAGTCTACTAACTGATCTATCCGGGGGACCGGATACAAATCTTTTGGGAAAGCTCTATTGAGGTCTGTGAAGTCAATGCACATGCGCCACTTGCCATTCTTCTTTTTTACCAAAACAAGATTAGCAGTCCACAAAGGGTATTGAGATTCCTTGATGTGCCCCATCTTTGTGAGTCTGTCAACCTCTTGCATAATGACATCAGCCTTTTCTTTGGAAAAAGCTCTTCTTTTCTGAACTACTGGAGCTACATCTCTCCGGACGGATAAGTGGTGTGATATCACTTCTGATGGAACCCCAGTTACATCAGCATTGCACCAAGCAAAAACGTGCTTATGGTCTTTCAAAAACTTCAACATTTCCTTTTTCAACATTGGTGGCATCTTGGACCCTATCTTAGCACTTTTACCATCTTTCAAACAGTGTGTTTCAACCTCTTCGATCGGTATCAATACTCCAGGGGTCTCTCTGGGGTCATCAATTTCACCCCCACCCCCAGAAAGGCCCTCAAACTGCTATTGTTCATTAATACGGACTGCCCCAGCGTTTGAGGAGCCAGGGCAGTAGCATAGCATTCTCTTGCAATCTTTTGGCTGCTCCGGACAACTCCAACCTGTCCCTGAACAACATACTTCAAGCACTGATGGACTGTTGAAGCCACTGCGTGCATCCTAGAGAGCCAAGACCTCCCTAGAATGGCATTATAGCAAGTGGGACAATCCACCACAATAAAGAGTATTCTGACCATTTTCTTGAAAAGGCCCTTACCCAATAACACCTCTTCTTCGAACTCTCCGATCACATCTACTGAGCTGCCCGTGAAGCCCACGATTGACCTGTCCGATTTCTGAATTACAGCGGGGTTTTTCATTTTCTTGTAAGTGGTTAGGAAAAAGGATATTGGCTGAGCTTCCAGTATCCACCAGGATTCGTCTTATTTCATTGCCCTCTATAGATGCTCCTACGACAACAGCATCCTCATGAGGGCCAGCAATGTTTCTTAAATCATCCTCATCAAACACAATGAAGGGAAATGAGTTTGGTGACTGATAAGATGTCATGCCTCCTTCTAGCTGGGAGGCCAAAGTATGAACATGCCTCTTCCTTGAAGAAGCAGTAGGAGCTGTCATAGTGTCCCCTCCGAAAATTGTAAGTGACTCGAAAAACTTAATGAGCCCGGAGACTGACCTAGAACATTCCTCTATAGCACCCACTCTGTTTCGAGTTGGATCAGGATCCAAGTATTCGGATTCCACGTCAAACCTTTCAACTATAACCATGGCCCCCTCCGGAGCAGCATTACTTGGACCAACCCGGTGAGTGTTGTCTGGCCTGTTGCCTCCCCTTCTTTTAATGTATGCTCCCAACTTTCCCCTCTCAATCAAATTTTGAACCTCTTGTTTCAATGCTATGCAGTCATCAGTGGTATGGCCAATATCATTGTGATATTGGTAAAAAGAGTTGTTGCGATGCTCTGTGGGAGACTGCAGTGTTGCCGGTCTCCGGTAATGCACCTCATCTTTTGTTTTATCGAAAATGGTGGCCACACTTTCTTTAAGCTCTGCGAACCACTCCGGTTGGACCCATGGCCCTCTCTTGTTTCTGGATCGCTGACTTTGAGCAGGAGATGCTGGTTGAAACTAAGCTTTTGCCCTACCATGCCCCTGTCCGGTCTCTCTTGCTTTGTTCCCAGACTGATTCTGATTTGGAGTTGGTGCCACTGGGGTAGATCTCACCTGCCTGTGCACCCTGGTTTTCTTTGTTTCATCGACGTTTATTTGTTTGCCAACCTGATTCAGCAACCCTCCCCATGTCATAGCCTTCATTCTGGTCACCAAATCAGCTAGATTGCCTGGGTTAAAACCTTGTCTCAGGGATGCTATTGCTACCTGTTCGAAGCAATCAGCCAACCCATTCTTTGTGTTCACAAAACGGCTTATGTATTCTTTTAAGGACTCATTTGGCTCCTGGGCACAATGGATTATTGTGTCTCCATTGCCCATCAACTCTTTACTCCCTACGAACTGCCTTCGAAAGGCCACCCAAAACGTATCGAAATCTTTAATACAACCCTGAGGCAGGCTGTTGTACCATTTCAGAGCACTCCCCGTGAATGATTGGGAGAATTCCCTATAAAGTACTTTATCATCATCATCAAAGTTCATCATGAAGTTCTTGAATTGCTCCAGATGGTTGTCCGGATCAGTACTACCATCGTACTTCTCTATTTTAGTGCTGTCAAACCTCTTGGGGAGGTTTCCGGACAGAGTTTTAGAAAACAGTGGAGACTGCCTCCAATTCCTTCCACGACTGAACACAGTATCCTCATTGGGAGTTCCAAAGATACCTGGTTCATCGTGGAAAGCAAAGGGATCCATCAGCATCTTGTCCACATGCCTCCGGTTATGAGATGATCCCTTGCCAATATGCCTTTTCATTCTTCCATGTCTGTCTATTTTTCTTGAATATTTCTTAACCTGCTTTTGTTTTTTCCTGGTTCGACCCTCATCGCTGCTAGAGGACAAGGATTTTTCATTTCCCTCGCTGTCCGAAGAGCTATCTGAAGATTCTGAGCTCAAGTCAGAACTCTCCACAGGCTTGGACCGGTCAGACTTTTTAGAATTGGCATGAGTCTTTTTGGTGCTCACATGAGTCTTCAAAGACTCATGCTCTCTGGGTTATCGGTGTGATGAGCAACCGATGCTTTGGATTTTTCTTTCACGCCCATCTTGGCCTTCTCAGCCCTCAGAGCTTCTATTTCACACTTTAGCCTGTCACGCTCTTCGACAGTGTATTCATCATTCTCTTCCACCACTTCGAGCAAAGTCGGTGGAAGCTCTGGATTGTCCGGATTCATACGGACAGAGTTTCTTGGCAGGTTTTGAATGCTTGATTCAGGCACCTTTCTTCTCCCACTATGGTCGCCAATTTGGTGTGGATAATAATCGCCTGAGGGTAGGCTGGTAATTTCAGTTGGTGTTTTATGGTGGTATGTGGGTGTTTAAGTGGTGGTGTGTGGGTGTTTTAAGCGTTTAGAGAGTAGAGAGATAATTAAACAGCTTCGTAGCAGTTAATTTTCATTACCCATAGTTAATGCAGGTGGTTGGGTATTTATAGTGTGATGTTTGGGCCCTTATGGGCTTTCGGGTCATGTTTAATGGACCCGGGTCATGTTCAAAGACCCATGAGCTCTAAGTAGGAGAGCAAGTAGCTTAGTCATGAAGTGTTTAGGTTTTTTAGTACTTTTGTCATAGTTCGAACAGTCCTATGGTCATAGTGTTCGAAGTGATCTGTCCGGTCTATGTGATCTGTCTGGTATTTGGAGAGACTAGACCGATTTGACCTTGTACGGGGAGCATGCTGAATTCGGACTCATCAAACCCGGTAGTGGTAAAAAATAAGAATGGGAAGTGGAGAATGTGCGTCGATTTTACAGACTTAAATCGAGCCTGTCCTAAAGACCCATTTCCCGTTCCTCGAATAGACCAGTTGATTGATTCCACTTCGGGGAATAAAATATTGACCTTCATGGATGCTTTTGTAGGATATAATCAAATTTATATGGATCCAAAGGATCAATAGAGTACCACATTCATCACGGACAAAGGCTTGCATTGTTACAGGGTTATGCCTTTTGGATTAAAGAATTTTGGGGCTACATATCAAAGATTAATGAATAAGATATTTGCTTCTCAGATCTGAAAGAACATGGAGGTGTATATCGATAACATGGTTGTCAAAATCTTAACAGATGATGCACACTTGGAAGATTGAATTTAAGAGCAATAAGACTAAAGTTGATTCCAGAAAAGTGTACCTTTGGAGTTCGATCAGGGAATATTTTGGGTTATGTTATTAGCGAGAAATGGATATAAGCTGACCCAGAACAGCTAAAAGATGTAGTATCAATGAAATCTCCTCGAACTATCAAAGAAGTGCAAATCTTGACAGGAAGGTTAGTTACTCTTAACAGATTCATTTCTAGATTTTCTGATAAATGTTTCTCTTTCTTTCAAGTGTTATGAAAAGCAAAAGAATTCGAATGGACTTCGGAGTGTGAAGTAGCGTTTTCAAGTATCAAAGATTTGTTATCATCACCTGAAATATTGTCTAAACCTCGAAGTGGAGAACAACTTTTTGTACATTGCGGTATCTAATTTAGTAGTAAGTGCAGTATTGATAAGTGAAAACACAGGAATTTTGAGGCCATTGTACTATATCAACAAGAGTTTGGTGGCAGCAAAGAAGAGGTATTTGAAGCCCGAATAAAATAGTATTGGCATTGGTAGTTGCTGCTAGAAAAATGTGTCCCTATTTTCAAGCTCATACCATTGAGGTTCGAACTTTGTTTCCATTGAAGAATGTTTTACAGCGCCCGGATAGTTTTGGGAGGATGACTAAGTGGTCATTTGAATTGGGAGATTTTGACATCAGTTTTCACCTCGAACGACAATTCAAGCGCAAGCCTTGGCGAGACAAAGCATTTGACTATATAGTGTTAGATGGGATTTTGTATAAAAAAACATTGAGTAGGTCATTATTGCGATGTTTAAGCAAGCTGGAATCACAGGAAGTTTTGTAAAAACTGTATGATGGAGAATGTTCAGCATATTGCGGGTTCAAGGTATTGACTCGTCGAGTTTTATTGGCAGGGTTTTATTGGCCCTCAATTATGAACGATGACAAGAATTTAGTTTGAAATTGTGATACTTGTCAAAGGTTTTCCAATTTTATTCATAAACTAGCAGTTCCACTTATGTCCATTACCGAGACCGTCCCATTTGATAAATGGGGAATACATTTGGTAAGACCTTTGCCAATGACGTCTGGAGGGAGACAAATGATAATTGTTGCAGTAGATTATTTTACGAAGTGGGTGGAAGCTGAACCATTTTCTCGAATAAAAACCAAGGATGTGATTAAGTCACTGTGAACAGTATTTGTTGTCCTTTTGGAGTACCTTGAAAAATTACTACAGACAACGGTCCTCAATTTAATAACAAAGAAATGGATTATTTTTGCGTTTCGAAGGGGATAAAATAGTACTTTTCTATGCCATTTCATCTCCA
Source organism: Limnanthes douglasii subsp. nivea (assembly GCA_036936605.1). Classification (NCBI taxonomy): domain Eukaryota; kingdom Viridiplantae; phylum Streptophyta; class Magnoliopsida; order Brassicales; family Limnanthaceae; genus Limnanthes; species Limnanthes douglasii. The sequence continues at coordinate 36,514,056 of JAUPFV010000001.1, forward strand.
AGAAAATGGTAAGGTAGAGGTGACAAACATATCTATTTTAGAAGGCTTGAACAAAAATCTGACAGGGGCTACAGGAAAATGGCCTAACTATTTGCAGGAGGTGTTATGGGCTTATCGAACAACGCATGGAGAAGCTACTAAAGAAACTCCTTTTTATTTGGCATATGGGATGGACGCTGTTAGTCCTGCAAAATCCACATTGCCTTCTTTTATAGTAGCTAAATACTTCGATGACCTAAATAGCAAGGCAAAAAGAGCAAGTTTGGATTTGATTGAAGAAAAAAAGATCCGAGCTCACTTGAATATGATTCATTATCAAACTCTTATGAGGAGTATGTATAATTTGAGGGTTAAAATGAGGGATTTCAAGGTGGGTGATAAAGTTTTAAGAAATGTATTCCTCCATACGAAGGAAAAGATCCTTGGTAAGATGGCCCCAAATATGGAAGGTCCTTATATGGTTGTTGAAAAGATAAAGCCAGGTTCTTATCGCCTTTGTGAGAATTAGGGGAGGATGCTTCACATCTTTGGAATATACATCATCTAAAATTGTATTAGGATTAGTTGTATTGTGTTTTCAAAATTATTTTCTTTGATTAATTAGCACATTTTTTCTTACCTTGTTAGCCGAGAGAGGTTTAATGAGGTGCTATGTAAATCTTCGGAGCTATCAATAAAAATGCATTTTTTGGCCAATGGTTATTTTTAAATATTTGTTTAAACTATTCTGGTAGCTAGTCAAAGACTGATCATCTTTGAGGTTGACCAATAGTAGAATATTCTGAAGTGTTGAGTACACTTTTTGAAGAAACAACCATATTCGAAGTGCTACATCCTCTAAACACATTGTAATACTTCGAAGTGCTACGTCCTCTAAATGCACTATAATATTTCGAAGTGCTACATTCTCTAAACGCACAGTATTATTTCGAGGTGCTACATTTTCTAAGCACACTATCATATTCAAGACGCTATACATAATGTTATTCTAAATGCCACATTGTATTTCCACTCCGAATAAGTAATATAAGTGATATTTTGAGGCAAACATGACTTATGAAAATAAAATAATAAACAAATCCTTTTTGCATTCAATTTAATTCGACGAGAACAAATTCATTTCTTCAATGCCAAGTAAAGAGGCATATATAAAAAACAAATATTACAATGATTGAATGACAGACAAAAAAAAATAGATAGTAGAGTTACTCGGTTTTGAAGCTTTCTTTGGATTTTTCCTTTTGGTCAGAAAGATTTTCTTCCGATTCTTCCTCTTCAAATGAAGATCAAAGAACATGATCAAAAGCCTTGTTAGGACGTTTTTCTATGAGAATTCACTTCCAAAAACTGGAGAGGTTAGATTTATGGTATGTGGCATGAACTAGCGATGAAGAGTGATGTGTTTTTACTCTTCGCCATTTTTGATGGCTGGTAGCATGTGTTCCGCACATTCATTTTCAGCAGCGATGACAGTAAGTCTTTTTTCTTCATCAAATTGGGCTTTAGTAGTAGTCATGTTATATGCTAATTTTTTCTTCTATGCCTCACTTTTGTTAAGAGAAACTTGAAGACCATCGGATTTCTACTTCTCTGTAGGTAACTCTTCAGAATGCTTGGTCTTGAGTTGATCTGTGTCGTTCTTATGAGAATTATTGAGATTTTACTTTTCTTTTCGATGAGTATATCTGAGGTGATTCTTGAGATGGATGAGTCCTTTGAGAAATTTAGATCTTGCCATTTGAAATCTATTAAACTTCTTATCCGCGAGGCCACCAAAGATGATCCTCATACTTTCTTCAGTAGCAGCAGCTTTCTTGTGGCGAGCCATCTCTTTTGCCATGTATTTTAACTGACTTTGAGAGGATTCGATTTCTTGAATTAATTTGTGTGCTGCAGCATCAAGATCGGAAAAAGGTTGAAGAGCAGCTAAAGCATCTTCTGATGGCTCCTCGGGAGGGATGACCATTGGGCTAGGTCGAGGTATGAGAGCAAGGGAGGTCCTAGGAAAAGGAACTTCAAGATATGCTGCTTCGGAAGTAATACGTGCATGTGTTTTACCAAGATTATGCAGTTGATCTTTAATTTCCTAAACGGTTGGATCTTCATCTCCAGCAAGCTCTTGAGATTTATCGAAGTAGATAAAACTATCATCATCAAAGTGGTCATCGCCTCGATCATTGTCTAAAACAATTTTCCCTTGATGAGTGCCAACGTGTTCAACACTTGCCTAATTTTCTTTTTGTTGGCCTTGTGGATTCTCCACGACCACAATCTCGTCACCATCGGACAACACATTTTCAACGGTTTGCACAACTTTCTTTTTTCCCTTTTTCTGAGGAGTCGTTTTGGCAGTACCTTTCTTTTTTTATGGGGCGTCTGTTTTCTTCCTTTTTAGAGAAGGCTAAGTTTATATTCCTTCTTCGATAGTAGGGATGGTATTTTATGTTGTCTTTATTTTTGAAGTTCTCAGAATTGGACCTTCCGAAGGGCTAGCACCAGATGTGCTAGCTGTTTTTTATTCTTTTTTGCTTTCTTCTTATCCGATCTATTTCGAACCGGTAAAAATACTTTGTAATCGGGATGTACTAATTTTTTGACAATATATAAAGGATTGGGTGGCTCCATCAGATTTTTAGGGGGAAGAGCTCCAAATTTGATTGGCCACAGATGGCTGTTGAGAAAGTTGATACGTTAGAAAACTGTGTGGAAAGCATTGTTCCATTATTTTTCAGCCCAGGCAACAAGCTTGATAAAGGTATTCTTTGTATTTTCTCGACGAAGTGCGTAACATCTCAAAATTTCTATACTAATCATAGAATTTGATAAAGATAAGGAGAACATCAGTTAAAAATACAACTCAAGGAAATATAATTGAAGGACTTACGATTACTCCTCCAGCCGAGGTTCAATTTTGATGGATTGGTTTCAGATATTTCTTTACCATTCTCCCACGCTTCTGAGACAAAGACAAATTTTTGTTTCCAAAATTTGTCTGCCTCTAGCAAGCCATCCATCCAATGTAAGATAGTAAAATGGAAGCACTGGTCCCTTGGATAGTTTGGTCAAGGAAATGAATTCCTCGATGTAGAATGGAATTTGGGACAGACGAGCGGCCATGATCACAGAAATCAAAGTGAACCATTGATTTGGTGTCACCTGAGTTGGACACAGATCCAAAATTTCGAAGTACTCAACTATCATGGGGTCCACTGGAAATCGAAGACCCCAATTGATGATCTCTGGGTAGACCACTAATTTCTCTTTCCTGTAATCCAAAGGGGTTTCCCCTTCTTTGGAAGACGAAGTATAATGTTGTCTCCCATTTCCCATTGCTTCTTCAGATCAGTTGATTGGCTCTTGTTGTAATATGTATAGGGAATATTTATCAAAATCCAAGATGTAATCTGCTTCAAGATGCCTTAAGTTCTCACCAATTAATTCACGCAACTCATCAGATATTGTGACATGAACTTTATTTTTTTCTCGTTATTCGAGTCTTTCCTTTTGAAGCAATTTTCACTAGTTCACCTTCTGATTTCTTCGAAGCCTCTTTATATGTTTCAGCTTTGTTATTTGAGTGTGTAGCTTCAGAATAATTTCTTCTTCAGATGTCTCGTCTCAGTTGAGGATTGTTACTAGAGGGATTTTGTTGAGACGTTGTTGTTGTCTCAACAATCTCCCTCATGGGAGGAGAAATGGTTGATGGATTTGAAACAAGATCAACGTTCGAAGTGATATCGACATCATCACCCGTAGCTATGAAAGTTTTTCTTGTAGAAGTTTGAGGAGGCTGAGTTTTTGGAGGACTAGTTGAAGAATGAGTCTTTTCAGATTTCTTTGAAAAATATTTAGTCACTTCACGACTAATTCGAGGTGATGATCCAGTAAGAAAAGGTGAGGTTCAAGGTGTTTTTGGTGTTCGAGTTCTTGATGAATGACTTTCTTCTAAAAAAGGAGATGGTGAAAATGCAGGAGTTTTGTTTGGATCAAAATTACCGTAATGTATTGGCTTTGTAGACAAACCAAAAGGACCGTTGCTATTAGTCCAGTTGCTCTGTATTCATCTGCGCTTTCGCTTATACAGAAGTAGCCGTAATATACAAAGACTTTGTTTTCAGATTTTGGAGATTTGGGTTTTTTGGGAATTCTGGATTTAGATCTTTTATACTTTGGATGCTTTCTCATAAACCAGTTGAAGATTGAACAAAAAAATTGTGTTTTCCGGTAAAGGTAGCCAACATATTAAAGAAGTCATTGAAGTTAGCTAAGAAATTTTGAGTTTTAGCAGTTTATCTCTAAAGAAATTTCGTTTGTGAATCAAATAATAATTCACAAAGGTATTTATAAGAAGAGAAAATAAGTATCGAGAAGTGGAAGAGGTGGAAAGTGATTAGATGGAATTTGAAGCGGTTGCATAGATGAGGATTTAACATCTGTCACGCTATGGGTCTAGTGGCAGACCTAGTGCCTAGGGTATCATCATTTGCTAAGAGATAGACTTGGCATCTAGAGTGTCACCATCTATTTGGATTCAGCTTCGAATAATGAAAACTGATATAAGGAAATGGTTTTGTATTAAATAATTTGATGCATTTAACCTGAAATATGATAAAACAACACATTTGAAGCAGTTCGGATTGTGGATGAGGGGATTTTCTTCACCTCCAAAGATTTTCGAGGCTATTTAGTTCTCATTCATTTACTTTAATAAGAACTAGGGGGGCTACTGATAAGGAAATAAGAGAATAAAACTTGTTATGACAGATTGTATAATCAAAGAAGAGAATTATAACTTTAAATTTTAGTCAGGGACTAACATGTAATTAACCCATTTTTTGTAACTATTTCAGTTGGAGCTAAGTCTTTGCGCCTCTATATAAAGGCCAAGGCTAATCTAATAAAGGGTCTGACTTTTTGAGATAAATTACTTTTGTGATTTAACTTTCTCTCTCTAAAATTTATTTCTCTCTTCAGTGTTACTTCTCTCAATTTTACTTTGTCAATCCAAATATTAACTCACCATCAACTATAATCTTCTATCCAAAATTGAAAATCTCAATATTTTATGATACCCTTGAATTTCTCTGTCACTCGTATCAGTTCTACTCTATCACAATATTTTTTTGTTTTACTTTTATATCTAAACCCTATAAACCAACTCTCTGTTTGTAGATCTTGATAAATAAATAAAATAATAGTATAATTATTTTCTTTTTAATTATTAATTTTTTTAATAAAGATACGATTTTTATATAAAACAATTTAAAACATTTTAATTTTTTTTTAACATCCAAATGATACAAACAAAATCTATATTTATAGATTTTAGGACATAAAAATAATATATATATTTTCTTTTTTATTAGAAAACATAGTTTAAAAAGAGTTAAAAAATTAAATAAAAAATAAAAAAACAGTGGCAGCACGTGACCACATGGCCGACTCCAACTGTAAAAAAATTTAATCCAAATAATAAAAGAAGAGAGAAAAAAATGTGAGTTCTCCAAATATCTCCACGTGTAGTTACAAAATGTGCATTTTTAACCAAAAATCTCATGTTGTAGATAGACTTGCAGGAATACAATGTCTTTGAAGAGATGAGATCAAAAATATATATATATATATATATATATATTACGTTCAAGATCCAGTAAATTATGTTTTCTTTTAAACGGATCGAATAATTGGTTTCGATCAATCTTATTGTCATCTTAGTTTTTCTAGTCCGTGTGGAAACATTAAGGAATGAATATCCAAGACGTTTTGTATCTTAATTTTGTTAGGATTGTTAAATTTGTGCATTTTTTGTTAGAGGCGGAATGTCTTTTTATGTTGAACCGTACCAAAATCTACATTCGGCCATACTCCTATAAATTTTGAGATATTTTGGTTTTATAATGGTGGTGCTTACCACGTTCTTGCCTCGCTAAATATCTTTTGAGTAAAAAAACCTATATTATGTATATGATACCACATGAAAAAAATATTTAGCGATAAACTATGATGACCAAGTCTATTCAACAAGGGGTCATGCACAAGTACACAACCCTTCACTTGGCTAAAATGGTCAAATCTATTTGACAAAAGAGTACACGCGGGTACCAATCCTTTACTTGAACAAAATGGTCAAGGAAGTTTAACAACTGGTCGTGCTCGTGTGTGACCTTTTACGTGGCCAAAAAAGACAAACATGTTTAATAAGGGGTCGCGCTCGTGCGCGACATTTTTTTAACATAAATGATCAAGTCTGATTAACAAGGAGTCACACTCGTACGCATTCTCTCACTTGACCAAAATGACCAAATCCGTACGCGACCCCTAATTTGGCCTTTAGAACAAGCCCTTTCTACAACATATGCAACCCCGAGATGGACGCCCTAGACCAAAGGTTGCCAAGTAGATTAGACGACGGTATCCTTTCCTTACTCCACAAATAGTATAAAGACCACGTCTGTAACTGTACAGATAAAACATCTAACTGTAAGGTGATGTAGCCGAAATGGCATACACGATCCTACTAAAACAAAAAAAATGACAGAAAAGATTGAACCAATGAGGAAACACCTACCTTGTACATCCCAAAATCAAGACTACTATACAAAGAGTAATGTAATTATTTTGTATGTATGGTGAAAGTTAGAGTTGATAAGGAGAATAAATGTATAAGGGCCAAAATGCATAGAAATAAATGTATAAGGGCCAAAATGCATAGAAATAAATGTATAAGGGCCAAAATGCATAGAAATAAATGTATATGGGCCAAAATGCGTTAATTGTAGAGATGTAGCCAAAATAGGAAAGAATTTTAGAATAGGGACCAAGAGATGTAATTAACCCGAATTAAAGCGTGTGGGGTCCACAATTGTACTATAAAAGGACCTCACACGCTTCACGAATTTCGAGATGAATAGTACAACTTTCTCTCTCTACTACTTAAACTCTTTCTCTCTCTAGATTTAATTCTTAAGTATTCCTCTGTCACAAAATCCCCTATCAACAAATCCTCATCTAACAAAATCTCCCTCGAACTAACTTTCAACTCTTCAGTGGCGCCGTCTGTGGGAATCGAGAATCGTTCCGACGATCATCACTCCCTAGAAATAGTTCCTGTTCCGAGGAGAACCATGGAAGGTCGGGGGGACGATCTAGTTGATCCCTGCGAGGAAAACATGGAGGGGGATGACTTTCGAAATGACTTGGAGTCCGAAGGAGAGGGAGGTCGGCGAGTTGAAAATGATTTTGATGACTCCGCTCTTTTGGCTCAGAGGAATGAACTGTTGCTGGAAATCGAAAAGTTGAAGGCGGAAAAAGAAGCCGCCCAAAGAAACATTCGATCTGAGATAAGGAGAGAGCCCGTCGAGCAAAGAGAGGAACGGGACGTTGAAACTCGTACCAAGAAAAGGGATGATAGGTCTCGGAGACGTGAGCGACGATCTCCAAGAAAGAAAGACAAGTACCGTTCGGACTCAGCTTCTTCGAGCGGCTATTCGAGATATAGTACTTCTGAATCTTCTCCTCGAAGATGCCACAGGAAGAAAAAGCGTGGTCGAAGGCAAAATGGAGCTCGGAGGGGAAGGAGTTCGGAGAGGAAATCCTCGCGGGAGAAGAGTCGCCACGACCGAGTAGATGATCGCTCTCATGAACAGGTGAAGTGCCCCGGGAAGGATCATGTAGGTCCTCGGAATTCGGAATGGCAGCAACAATACACTTTGCCCTCCGAGGAGGGTTTGTACTTCTCAAACAATGATAATCTGAGGTCCAATGTTTATCGAACGGGGCACAATTGGAGAGCCTCTCCATTGTCTTCGGAGATCTTAGTAGGGAATCTCCCAAAGCATTTTGACATTTCGAAGCTTGAAAAATTCGACGGGACTCAAGATCCGGATAATCATATCGAGCAATTCAAGAATTTCATGATAAACTTTGACGACGATGATAAACTTCTGTGCAGAGCATTCTCTCAAACTTTTAAGGGAGTGGCGTCCAAATGGTACAACAGGTTACCTCAGGGGTCCATTAAGAACTTTGACATGTTCTGGAACATTTTTAGACAGCACTTCGTGGGAAGCAAGAAGTTTCGGGCCAACGGGGACACCATAATATACTGTCGACAAAAGGTGGGGGAGAGCCTAAAAAATTACACCAATCGATTTGTCAAAACCAAGACAGATATGGAATACTGTAAGGACTCGGTGGCGCTTGCAGCGTTCAGAATGGGATTGCTCCCCGGGTTATTGAAAGACACAGTGGCAGAAAGCCAAGCGATGACTTTTGGAGCATTGCTAGATCAAGTTGAGAAGAGAATCTTGGTGGAAGAAACTCAAGCCTCAGAGAAAGGGTCCGGAGAGCAATTGGACCACAATCAGCTTCAACGGGTTGAACCAAGCACTCAGGGTCCTCGATTGACCGTTCAGGCTAAAAGCACGGGTCAGTATCCTCCAAGGCAAAAACCAAATCAGCAGTATTATGGCACTCAGTCGAACCACAATCAAGGGGGAAGATACATGTCAAACAAATGGACTCGGCCCGACTATTATGCGGAGTTGACGGAGAATGTCGCTGCAATATTTGATAAAGCCAAAAATTCGGTCACGTTTAGGAAACCCTTTCCTATACAAACACCGAGGGAGAACAGAAGCGTTAACAAATATTGCAAGTATCACGAGGATGTGGGCCACGACACCAAAGATTGTATCGCCCTGAAAAAGGAGGTGCAGGCTCTCATCGAGAATGGAATGCTGTTGGAATATGTCAAAAAGCACTCTCAGAAGAATGCCGTGGTAAAAGCTGTCTCAAAGAATACTGACACAACAATGGTAATTTCCGAAGGAGTTGACGATTTTGACGTCGAGCAGGAATATTTGGACCCGAAAGCTGGGAGGAACAATGTGAACTTGGTCGAAGAAGAAATCCCGAGGGGGAAAGTGGATAGTTTGTGTGCATTTTTTGAGTCTTTAGCAATCTTTGGTGGAGACACTATCGCAGGGAATTCGAACAGTTCGCGTAAGAGGCACATGGTCAATTTGACCACCCAGATCGAAGCTGGAGTCTCTGCACAAATGCACCGATCGCCTTCCCCTATTATTTGTTTTGATGATGATGATATGCGTAATGTGGCGGGCCCTCATGAGGACGCTGTAGTAATCGCAGCGGGCATCGCCGGGGATCAGGTTCAGAAAATACTTATCGACACAGGAAGCTCTGCGAACATTTTGTTTATGAGTACCTATCGCCGCATTTCTGACCCACCGGTCATTCGAAGATCTGACAGAACAATAGTAGGTTTCACTGGTGCTACGGCAGTTGTCGTGGGAGAATTTCAATGTATGGTGGAGTTGGGTCGTGGACCGTTCAAAAAAGAGGTCGAGGTACTTTTCATTGTGGTCGACGCGCCCACCTCATATAATGCTATCCTAGGTCGCTCTTGGTTATCACGGATGCACGGTGTCATCTCTACGGTGCATCAGTGCTTGAAATATGTAATCGGGAACAACATTGGCACGGTCAGAAGTAGCCAGAAGATGGCGCGAGAATGCTACCAAATCGCTTTGTCGTCTAAGGGAGTTCGAGGGGGACCCTCTGACTCAGCATAGCAATTAAAGGGGCCACCCTCCGAGGTCATTCCTTGTGATGATCCGAGGGAGGCCCCCGGATTTCAGGTCCCGGAGGAGGACTCTTCGCCACACGAGTTCATGACTGGGAAAGTTTTGAAAATAGGGGTTCATCTCTCCCCCGAGTTTAGAGAAAAGTTAATTAATTTTTTATCTGACAGGCTCGATATGTTTGCTTGGTGTGCACAGGATGTCACAGGGGTGCCGACGGAGATTATATGTCACAAGCTCGCCTTGCGATCGGATGTTCGACCAATAGTTCAGAAAAGGAGGCCTGTCTCCCCGGAAAAGGCCTCAGCGATCTTGTTGGAGGTCGAACGACTTTTAAGTATCGGTCATATTCGCGAGTCGCATTATCCCCTATGGGCATCGAATCCGGTGTTGGTAAGGAAGAAGAATGGCAAATGGAGGATGTGCATCGACTTCACAGATCTAAACCGTGCTTGTCCTAAGGATCCTTTTCCTGTCCCGCGCATTGATCAGTTAGTAGACTCGACCTCCGGAAATCGGTTGTTATCTTTCATGGATGCTTACTCGGGATACAATCAAATCCGTTTGGCTGCTAATGATGAGGAGAGCACTTCTTTTATTACCGGGCGAGGTCTATACTGCTACAAGGTCATGCCATTCGGTTTAAAAAACACGGGGGCAACTTATCAGCGACTGGTTAATAAGACCTTCGAGGAGCAGATTGGGAGGAATATGGAAGCTTATATCGACGACATGTTGGTAAAAAGTGAGAAAGACGACGACCATTTTGCCGACCTCACAGAGACATTCCACAATTTGCGTAGGGTTAACTTAAAACTCAATCCAGAAAAGTGTATTTTCGGAGTGCGGTCGGGTAAATTTCTTGGCTACATGATCAGTGAGAAAGGTATTGAGGCGGACCCGGAGCAATTAAGAGCGTTGATCAATATGAGTCCTCCTCGAAACATTAAAGAGGTGCAAATCTTGACAGGGCGGTTGGCTGCCCTCAATCGATTCATTTCCCGCTCGTCGGACAAATGTGCCCCATTCTTTAAAGTTTTGCGAAATGCGAAGCATTTCTGCTGGACAGAAGAATGTTCGACGGCGTTTCGTCAAATTCAGGAGTATCTAACCTCTCCGGAAATTTTATCTAAACCATTGGTGGGGGAGACGTTGATTGTTTATGTAGCGGTATCCGCGTGTGCGGTCAGTTCCGTGCTCCTCCGGGAAGCTGACGCTCTATTGAGGCCAATTTATTATGTCAGCAAGAGTTTGCTGGATGCCGAAAAACGGTATCTTACTTTGGAGAAGGTGGCCTTGGCGTTGGTGACAGCAGCGAGGAAGATGAGACCTTATTTTCAAGCGCATCCAATAGTGGTCCGAACGACGTTTCCTCTGAAAAGTCTATTACAGCGACCTGACGTCTCTGGCAGAATGACTAAGTGGTCCGTTGAGTTGGGAGACTTTGATATAACATTTGAACCTCGCACAGCAATAAAGGCACAGGTGTTAGCGGATTTTTTGGTTGAATTTCACTCTGATAGGGACGAACTGGAAGAACCTGACACAGTTGCTGAGGAAGAATGGGTAGTTCGAACGGATGGGGGGTCGAACATTTCAGGTTGCGGGGCAGGTGTCCAGCTAATATCCCCGCAAGGGGTTGCCATGTTTCAAGCCATCCGTTTTGTTTTCAAAGCTACTAATAATGAGGCTGAGTACGAAGCAGCTTTAGCCGGCCTACGCTTGGCCCAAATATGCGGGGCTCGACGGGTAAAATTGGTAAGTGATTCTCAGTTGGTGATCAATCAGGTTTCAGGGGAGTCCGAGGCAAGGAAGGAAACATTGGTACAGTACTTGAAACTGATAAAAGATTTGGCGTCGGGGTTCGAAGGCGTCAAGTTCGAGCATGTCCGACGGGAAATGAATGCCATCCCGGATTCTCTTGCTTCTGCTTCTCGGACAGAAGGTTATCCTTGGGTTTTGACCCAGACATGCCCATCGATCTCTATCTCTAAAGACCATGTGATGAATGTCTCAGAGGAAAATCATGCGATTACCCCTGATTGGAGAACGGTCATCATTGATTTTTTGGCCCATGACATCTTGCCCGCCGACAAATATGAAGCCAGAAAAGTAAGATTCAAATCTCACGGTTACATTTTGTTGGACGGATCGTTGTATAAGAAGTCTCTGAGTCGGCCATTGCTGAGGTGCTTGAATGGACCCGACTCACAAATTATCCTCTCCGAGTTACACGATGGCGAAGGGTCCGCTCATTGTGGATATAAAGCTCTGATTCGCCGAGTATTCTTGGCAGGATATTATTGGCCAACTATTTCAGCCGATGCAAAAGATTTGGTCAAGCGGTGTGACACGTGCCAGCGGTACGCTAATATAATCCACAAGCCAGCAGCACTGATGGAAAGCATCCCAGAGGCGGTTCCTTTTGACAGATGGGGCATTGACTTGGTTGGACCTCTACCTATGGCTCCAGGTGGCAGACAGACGATAGTTGTAGCCGTTGACTATTTTTCTAAGTGGGTAGAGGCTGAGCCACTTGCGGGCACAAAAGCCAAGGATGTGATTAAATTTGTTTTGTCTAATATCTGTTGTCGTTTTGGTATGCCATTGCAGATTACGACAGACAATGGTCCACAATTTGATAACAAAGAATTTCACAATTTTTGTGTGTCAAGGGGAATACGACAATGTTTTTCGGCGCCATTTCATCCTCAGGCAAATGGCCAGGTGGAAGTAACAAATCGCACCATCCTCGACGGACTGAGGAAGAACTTAGAAGGAAAGGCGGGGAAATGGCCCGACTATCTACAGGAAGTGCTATGGGCGTATCGAACGACCCCACGAACAGCCACCGCTGTATCCCCTTTTGCCTTAGTTTATGGAATGGATGCCGTGGTTCCGTCAGAGATCCTTTTCCCTTCACATCGAATAGCAGCTTATGATGCAGACACGAATGACGCGCACAAAACATTGGCTTTGGACTTGGTCGAGGAAAAGAGACAGCGGGCGCAACTGACTTCCCTTCATTATCAAACTCTTATGAGGAGTCGATACGCATCCAAAGTCAACCATAGGGACTTTCAGGTGGGAGACAAGGTCCTACGGAAAATCTTCTTACACACTAAGGACAAGAGCCTGGGGAAGCTAGGCCCTAATTGGGAAGGCCCCTATGAGGTCATCGACAAGATTAAACCAGGCACGTATAGGCTAAAAGATAAAGATGGACGATATCTCCGTTTACCTTGGAATATTGAGCATTTAAAATTGTACCTCGATTAGCAGAGCTCAGACAGAATATTGTATGTCTTTTTATTTTCTTTGTACACTTCGAGAAAACTATTGGTGAGGACACACTCTTTCCTACCCTGCTAGGCACAGGAAGGTTTTAATGAGGTGTTTCAGTGATCCCTTTAATACAACGTTTCTTTGCCTTTAACTATTTTTTGAGTCGCATTAACATGTGCCTCGAATTGTTGTCCCTCGCACTATTTTTTGGGTCACATTAACATGTGCCTCGAATTATTATCCCTCACATTATTTTTTGAGTCGCATTAACATGTGCCTCGAATTGTTGTCCCTCGCACTATTTTTTGGGTCACATTAACATGTGCCTCGAATTATTATCCCTCACATTATTTTTTGAGTTGCATTAATATGTGTCTCGAATCATTGTCCTTTGACCTATTTCCTGAACCAAATTAACATTAAGATATGCCACGATGATTTGGGACTTTCAAACTATTCTTCGGGTCGCATGACGATGTGCCTCGATGATTTGGGATTTTCAAACTATTCTTCGGGTCACATGACGGTGTGCCTCGATGATTTGGGATTTTCAAACTATTCTTCAAGATCACATTATGTTTTTCATTATAGGTCTAAATTTCTTTTCCTCGGAGACCCTACAAATTGTCCGAAGGCCACGAACGTTGGAATTCGAAGGACTAATGACGTATGTTTCAGTACTTATGTTTCGAAGGGCTACATTCGAAGGCCACATAAACTGGAGTTCGAAGGCCTAGTTATAAATATAAAACTTGGAACATGTTTAAATAAATATTTTTCGAAGGACTACATTCGAAGGCCATATAGGCTGGAGTTCGAAGGCCTAGTTATAAAATAAAATTTGGTGAATCTGCCTAAGTAACAATTTTTCGACGACCCACCGGGTTGACATTCGAAGGCCTTCTTATACATAGTTGTTCGATGGGCAAAAATTCGAAGGCGTTACTACAAGTATAACACGTTGAATCTTTCTAAATGCAAATTTTTCGAAGGCCAGGTCAATTTTTCAAATTCTGTCGCAGGCCTAATGATAAATTGGTCCAAATGTTGATTATTCGAAGGGCTAGTGCCATGATAAATTCGAAGAACAATACATTGATGAGTTAAATTTCCAATTACTTGTTGAAAAAGCACAACAACTTCTAACCATTACAAAAAAGAACAAAGGCCTTTTAGGCCATACAAAAAACTACCTACGACCCTTTCGTTTAATCGGCGTTCTTCGAATTATCACTCCCTTCACTTTCTGAGTCTTCACTCTCACTGACAACTATTTGGGGTGGACGAAGTTCTGGGGGGACAAGCTTCCAGAAGGGACCCAGTTCATACTCAGGGTGCTCAGTGTATATTTGGGTTAATAGGCCAGCTCGAGTGGCAGCGTCTCGAGCTTGTAACGTCTTCGAACATGTGGCAGCATAAGCATCTGCACCTTTTTCCTTTGCCTCTTTGATCTCCACTGAGAAACCTCTAATTTTTCTTTTCAAATTGTCGCGCTCCTCGACTACATTCTTAAAACCCTCACTGCATTGCTCGAATGCATCGCACGCCTTGCGATGCCCTGCTTTATATTCAGCGATCAACAGCTCTTGGGTGTCAGTCTTTTTCTTATACAAGTCCCTCTCTTCTTGGCAACACTGTTCTATTATTGTTATGTAGTGCTCAGCAGCAGAAAGACGTTCATACAAGGCATCAGCTTGGCCTTCGATCACTGCATGCTCCTTCTTGGCTTCTTCGAGCTTAGCAGCAGCAACTGATGCTTTGAACTTGTAGTGATTCTTGCGCTTCTCAAGATGGCGCATCTTCTTTCCTCGATTCACTGATGTATGAAGCAGCCTTCGTAGACTCATTGAAAATTCATCATCTAAAGGGACCTCGAATGAGCTCGAAGGAGACCCTAGATCCGCAGAGTCGAACTCAGAAAAATTGCCACAGGCCACATCAGGGTGAACCAATAAAGGGGGATTTGTTCGAGGGGCATGGACAGGAGCCAGTCTTGGACTGCCTTCGAAGGAGGCTGGTTGAGACGCTTCGGTTAGAGGAGAGTGCACAGCTTGGTAGGAGGCTTCCTTGGGTGATAGGCCACCCCTGTTTTCAGCATCAACTGCGCCATCTTGAACTTCTCTGTCGAAGTTTGTACCTTCATCGTTATCAGGAGTTTCTCCTCCTTCAGATTGCTCTTCGATGGGCTCAAGCAGAATGCCCTTTCCCTTCAAATCCTTTTTCTTGTTGTCTTTCTTGGGTGGAAGGATAGTAGCAGCAGGTGAAGGAGTAGATATTGTTGAAGCATTTGTTGGAGGGATTTCATCTGTTCGACGGGTTTCGGTTGTTCGAAGATTACTGAAGTTCGAGGCCCCTATGTTCTTCGAAGAGCTTGATTTTTGAGTCATTGTGATTGGTTTGGGATTTGTTGGTTGAGGCGGTGTGGCTTCATCTTCTGGAGATTCATCCAGGTGACTTTGCGAACGTGAGCGTTTGGGTAGATAGATTATTACGTCCTGCTTGCTGCACCGCTCTAACACTTCTCGTTCAGAAGGTGGAGTCATTAGGCCCCTCATACTTATACGATCCAGAGGGTTGAGCCTCCAGAGTCGACTTCTGGCCAAGTTCTCATCGACGAAGCAACGGCGAAAACGATTGTCCCACTGTTCTTTTGCCCACAAGCGAAGGTTAGTGAAAACAGTGGTAGCTCCTTCGACATAGTCGGTGTAGGGTTTGGATACTCCGGTCATAGCTGAAGCAAATAAACAAGGGAGAAAAATGGTTATACTAAATATGCTGTTCGAAGACGTATGTGTCTTCAAGGGTGTCAATTCTTCGAGGCAACTATGAGATTCGAACAGGTAATTGACTTAGAAAAATGTACAGAAAAATTAAACATTCGAGGGCGTATAACGCTTCGAGGAGCACTTACATTTCATGGTCCATTTCAAGGAGAGTTTATGTGGATTCGAAGGGGTGGCTTGGGAGCCGGTCTCCCAACATCCAGAGAAAAAAAGGAACTGTTGCCTCCATTTTTTGTCTGCTTCCAAGAGGTCCTTTAACACCTTTTGCCCTCGGTTGAATGTCATTGAGTAGAAGGGGAAGTACGGGTTTCGAGCAAGGCCAGCTAGACCGATTATTTGTTCCAGCAAAAACTCTTGGCCTGAAAGCCTTGAGGCCATTATGCAAGCCATCAATGTGAACCACATGTTGGGCCCAACTTGTGAGGGACAGAGATCTATTTTGGCAAGGTATTCAATAAAGAAGGGGTCTAAGGGATACCTTAGCCCCCAGTTCATGATTTCTGTATAGACCACCACCTCGTGATCCCTAACAGACAATGGCGTCTCTCCTTCGGAGGGAAATCTGATATTAATATAAGAAGGAATGCCCCATCGAGCCCTAAGCATTGTCTCTTCATCCTCCGAAAAGTACTTGTACTTGATATTAGCCAGGGCCACCATATGTTTGTTTTCGATGCCTCTAATATTATTTCCGGCGATGTTGTCTAACTCCAAGGGCAAAGTCACATCTCCCTTCGATTTTGGCGCAATCCGGTGAGCTTGTTCCTCGGATATTGCCGAAGAGGAAGTACCACCATTTGCAGGGACTGACAAGGAAGTAATGGGTTTTTTCCGGCCGAGGAACTTGTTGAAAGGTTTCATAACTATGGGGTCTAACGTTTCTTCATGCCTAATCCGCATATCCTCCTCGGTGATAAGTGTTCTTGAAGGAGAGAACTGAGTACCATGGATGGTCATGGATGGTGTGGAGGGCAGACTAGAAACTTCTGTTCCTTGTCTTCGAGGAGGGCTTTCAGTACTTTGATCTAAGTTTTGCCTTCGAGGAGGACTTTCAGTGTTGTGCTCCAAATTTTGCCTTCGAGGAGGACTTTCAGTGTTGTGTTCTAAGTTTTGCCTTCGAGGAGGACTTTCAGTGTTGTGTTCTAGCCTTTGCCTTCGAGGAGGACTTTCGACATTGTGCTCCAAATTTTGCCTTCGAGGAGGACTAACTGAGTTCCGAGGAGGACTCCTCGAAGTCCTTCGCGGGCTTGGAGATTTTTGGGGGTGGTCTTCAACATTGGTTGAGACAGTAGGTTCTCGAATGGTTAGGGAAGCCCCCCTAGCCCGTTTTCGCTCGTGAGAATTTTTTCTATCTCTATGGGACTTCTTCCTCTTCGAACCTGACGAGTGCTTGTGAGACTTCTCTTTCCCCATTTCTTTCGGAGGGTTGTTTTCGCTGAGTAAGCTTTGACGAGTTACCTCACGAGGTATAATGGCCGTCGAATTGTTCGAAGGAGGCCAAGGACCGAAGTATGTTGTAGTCAATGGCGGGGGATGAGGCCTTACGTCTTCACCAGCGGCAACCCTCTCCTCGAACCGTTTACTAATCAACAGCCAATCAGGAATTCGACGAGCTTTATGCGCCAGCTTTATCTCTCTAGAAATGATTGAACAGAAGTTACATTAATGAAGAAAGAGGTTGGTATTTATAAAAGCTTAGTGGGCTTCTTTGATGACGTGAGCCTGGGGACATTTTTTGTGTTGTTTGCCTAGGGGCATGATGGTCCTTATAGGTGAGTAATATATGACAGCCTAGCTAAAGTAGAAGGTGAAGAGTCTTGTGTCAGAGGTTGTCATGGGAAGCGGAAGGGTTTTCTGACAAAAGAATAGGTACCGTTTCTTCAAACACATGCTGACGTTGGTATCTGCGCAGTGACATCATCAATCCTAGCACCATTTTTCGCCTAAGTATACAATTGTCCGATGAGCATTTTACTTAAAATGTTGCAAGGATTGGGGGGCTACTTGGTACGGCAGAAACTCGAAGGGGTCTTGGTAGATATTCGAAGAGACAATCTTTCGAAGAAGCGACTTTTATGCCTGAGGGACTTATGAAGTTCGAAGAGGCAATCTTTCGAAGAAGCGACTTTTATGCCTGAGGGACTTATGAAGTTCGAGGAGGCAATCTGTCGAAGAAGCGACTTTTATGCCTAAGGGACCTGTGGAGCTCGAAGAGATTTTGGCCGATTAGAAGAATTATTCAGTCTTAGCAAAACAATTTTTTACTAAGACTGGGGGGCTACTGATAAGGAGAATAAATGTATAAGGGCCAAAATGCATAGAAATAAATGTATAAGGGCCAAAATGCATAGAAATAAATGTATAAGGGCCAAAATGCATAGAAATAAATGTATATGGGCCAAAATGCGTTAATTGTAGAGATGTAGCCAAAATAGGAAAGAATTTTAGAATAGGGACCAAGAGATGTAATTAACCCGAATTAAAGCGTGTGGGGTCCACAATTGTACTATAAAAGGACCTCACACGCTTCACGAATTTCGAGATGAATAGTACAACTTTCTCTCTCTACTACTTAAACTCTTTCTCTCTCTAGATTTAATTCTTAAGTATTCCTCTGTCACAAAATCCCCTATCAACAAATCCTCATCTAACAAAATCTCCCTCGAACTAACTTTCAACTCTTCAAGAGTGAATAGTGTAAATAAAGAATCAAAATTATTGCAATAAAAAGTATCAAATAAATACTAGTATTTTCTTTATAAGTTAGTGGTGTTCTTATCTCATTTGTCTTCTCGGTCTTATTTGCGTTTTGTGTTTTATTACCTAGTTTAATATGTTAGGTGAGTTTTTAATTCACTATTTTGGTTCGGTTGTCGGAAATAAGTTCAACCCATATTCAGACTCACTAGTTGATATCCACTTCATTTTTTCATAAAGATGAATGTTAGATCGGGAAGAATGTCAACCCCCGATAAGAGAGTGCCAACATTGCGGTTGACAATATCAAAAAGATAGCCTTAAGATACGATGATGAGATCCCAACCATGGTAAAAAACCTTCAGCAAAAGGGAACTCATAAAGGGACAACAACTGCACCTTACACCAATATTGCGAAAGAAGTGACGTATCTTCCTTCAGATTGTCAGGAGGAAGACGAAGACCCGATAATCTTGACCAACCAAATAATTGACGATCTGGCCTAAGAGGTCAACGACTTGGTTCAGGTTCCAAAAATCATTGTCATCGTTTAAGAGGAAACTGGTTAGTTTATCCTGGAATCCTCTTGATTGGGAGGACCGAATTGTGATCCCACCAACCATGACCAAGTCAAAGAGGTTCAACATATTCATCCTGTTGTGATTTACGTCACGATCTCAATATGGATCCGTTCTATCAAACCGAGGTTAACCTCAATATGGATCTGTTCTATCAAACCGAGGTTAACCTCAAGAGAATGAATTTAAGATTGCGCGATCACCGTCACATTCGTAAGAAACACCCTAGTTATGTTGGACGGATTCAGAGTACAATCCTAAGATGCTGCCGGTATGAGACTGATGACAACTTAGTAGAGGGACATGCACGACATTACAAAAGTGGGACACTTAATGCAAAGTGACGACCCAAGGTGCTCGATCGGCTACACCCAATAAGCTGGTGGTCATGCATTCCTTCCTCAACATAGAATGAGCGTAAAACTCTCCATTGACGACTATGATACTTATATAGTAAGCGTTAGTCGCATTAGATATCATGAAGCTGCAATACTTCAAGAGAATCACGGATCACGAGCATCTCATATTGTACATTTGGCCAGTTGATGAAATATCTTTGGTGCGAAGATGTTGTGATGTGTCGCTTATTCCCCTTCAACCTTCAAGGCGATACGCTCACATGATTCTATTAGATTCCCCAATTCATGGATTGTTTCTCTTTCAATAAGGATATGAAAAGAGAATCAGGGTACGGAAGCTCAAGAAAAAGCGAGGAGAAATCCTTCGAGACTTCATGTCTAGATATGTTAACCTAAGTACCAAAGTGCTCGATTTTCACGACCATATGAAAGCATCGGTAGCTTACGAAGTCGTGCTCTTTAAGTATTCTTTCTACAATATTTTGACAAAGATGAATCCTTTGATAATGACCAATATGATAGTGCGAGCTCGGAATTGTATTAAACTTGAAGAAGGGGACGCACGGAACCATCAAGGAAGGACAAAGACGCATTTTGAAAAAGAAATACAATGGTCACTCCGGAAGAGACCTTCTTATTGATATCTGTAGGCAGCGTTTTCGCTCAGATGAGCTGATAAACCAACAGTGGTTAACCATATCGAACGCTAACCTTGGCAAACAGATCAAAGATTCTGACCTTCTGGCTGATCCAGTATAATTACTTATCATTCAACGGTATGTAAACAAAACAAGAGATGCAAGTACTATTGAGAGGTCAGATTTGCTCCATTTTTTCAAAGAAGAATATGAGAATGTAAATGTTTCTATTCTTGTGAATATGTTTTTTGGTCAATTATTTTTTCTATCACCTTCAAGTGGAGCCGAAGATGTTGGAAGAGATATTATTGTCACGGGGACAACCATATGAGAGGTTTAGTCGCTCAAGGAGGCATGAAACCTTAATAGCTTTTGTAAAATTGCTTGTACTTTTGTATTTCTGAATCTTTTAAGGAAATGTTTGTTTACTAAAGTCCCAATTTTTGGGGAAATTTGGTGAACCTAAGCCTCCACTGTCAGGGTAACTTTTGTAGTGCTTGCAATTTTATTGACTTGTGCTTTTTTGTATTGTTGTATAATAACACCATGTTGTTTGCTATTGTGTTATTTCTAATTGAAATGACCACTTCCAAAAGACCGAGACCTCAATAAGAACAACATATGATCTTTGTTTGGATTATGTCTAAAAATAACCACACTTAATTTTTTTTTTTAAATTTTGCATGACTCCATTTAGGATAATCATCCTACTATATTTGTTAGATAAAACAATATGTGACCCTGAAATATTTTTATTATTATTTTTGTTGAATTTGAAAGGTGGTTGAAGCTCACATAAGTGCTAAAGATGTCTTACCTTTTTTATTTTGATTTAATATGTTTGAAGGCATAAGTTCTTCAAAGGGGTAGAAATCATGTTAAAGATTATCCTTAGTCAATATTAACTTTGTTTATAATTGAGGTAGAAGCTCTTTAATAGGGCTGAAAAGTACGTTCAGGCTTATCATGTTTTATATTTGTTGAATTGAAGGTTGAAGCTCTTCAAGGGGCTGAATGATATGTGCAGACTTACCTTTTGATTTTCTATGGAAGCTATATAAAAGCCCCGTGGTTGTTTAAAAATACCATTAGGCATCCAAACTTATATTTTGTATTTCAATTTTGTTGGTTTCCTTGTAAAATTTATAATCATGATGCGAAAAAATAAAATAAAACACATATAAAAGGAAAAATAAACATTTATTAAAGACAAGTGCTTCTTTAAAACCTTCTCGCACTAACGAGGTAGTTTAGACTACACTTCGTGTATAATATATTATTTACATATAGTAAACAACTGAAACTAACAAATAAGGATAGAGCTTTAAATACACAATATTTTAATGGTGTCAAATATATTTTCATTTGTCATCCAATAATCTGTATGTGTGTGGATTTAATTTGAATTCAATTGTATTAGGCCCATCCTAGTTGGGGGCCAGTTTACCAAGTCTTTTATCCTTGGTATGAAAAAAGATTTCGCATATAACATTGTCCCCCACTTCAAAGATTTTGAAGCAAAACTTAGGGTCAAATTTTAGATAAATAATCTTTTATCTTCTTAAAATAATTTGGACGGATATCGGGAAGCGAACTTGCTTTTTCTCCATGGCAAAGAGAAATTTTACCATTCGACTAGATCTGCATTTTTTGTTGCTACAAAATTATCAATACTTATTCATATTATAGTTTTTTAATAATTAGAAACAAATTATAAATTATGTTTTAGTATTATAATTATATATTTAAATATACATATTTTTCTAATTCTTTGACCAAAGATGTACTTTAAGCTTTTATATTCAATTATGTCAAATTCGGTACTCCTTGCTTTTGAATTACTACCCTCCTCATATATTAAAATTCGGTAGGACATCATAAAATTTTTAAATGATACTACTGCTTTCACGTCACACACTAATTCAAAAGATGTTTATCTCATGGTCGAGCGTGGTATAATTGTGTAAAACCAAATTTATTCTTGCAAAAATTATGGCCGATTTCTTGCAACACCCGCCAATATATTTTGATGCCATCAAATGGTCTTGTTGGTCACCTTCACGTAGTCATTCTCCAGAGGATTGAAATAATAAGAGATACTTTGGTTAATACCTCTTATGTCGTAAAACCATATGAGCTTTTTATTGTGGAATTGAGGCCCATAGTTTGTTGTGATGACTTATAGTATGTCGTATCTGCATCATATATTGGAGCGTATGAAGTTTATAAACTGTTAGGTTGTGATGTTCACTAGTCGTTGCGCTTCTACCCATTTAGAAAAGTAATCCACTACTACAAGTAATAATGTTTTTTCTTCAAGTTCCTCTGGCAGAGGTCATACAATGTTTAAACCCATCTATAAAAAAATTGCTTTGGATATTGTTTTGATTAGTACGAGTAAGACTTGAATTGAGTTGGAGAAGCGGTGACATGTGTCCAATGCTTGACATTGTTTTTAACGTCCTTCATCATTGTGGCTAATAGTAGGGTTCTTCTATGAAGTACCTTATACCTATAATAAGAACTTACTTATCCATCGTGGAGATTCTCCACCATGAATGCTTGTAGAGTGTGTCTGTATCCATACAAAATATGTTAATTTCATCTAGATTTTCATGGTTTTGGCCTTCTTTTCCGGGATCAACCCATCTTTTAAGTATTTGATAATAGGAGTTCGTTAATCAGTTTCTTTCACCATATGTTCGGATTTTCCAGGTTGATTCAGTTTACTCATTGGTAGGTATTATTTATTCAAACTAAAACTCTGTTGAAAAGTCCGCAAAGGCTTGAGATTTAATTTGCATTCATTGTTTGAACTGAATTTTTTAATCACTCGGTTCTACAGACCACCTACTTAGTCTTTTATGCACATCTATCTTGTGAAAGATGCCTTTTAAAGGGAAGGATGTTTCACCGATTATTATGTGAACTTAGAAGGAAAGACTTATCTTGCAAGTTGTGACAACTAATGTGAAGGCCAGGTTATCCAACTGCAAGTATTAATTTTCTACGTCGAGTAAGGATTTATTGACATAGTTGATTATCTTTGACTTATTTCCTTCTTCTCAGACCAAAATGACGCTTAGAACATAGTTTGAGATCACCAAGTAGAGCTACAATGACTCTGGAGACTTCAGATTGGTTAACAATTCTGGTGAGGTCAGGAGCTTCTCGACGTAGTGAAACGCTTCTTCGCATACCAAAGTCCAATAAAACTTCCTTACTACACACAAGACTTGGAAAAAAGGTTGGCATTTGTTTGAATATCTAGAAATAAATCAGTCCAACGTCACCATTTTTTTTGCCAATATTTGTACGTGTTTTGTATTGCGGGAGAGGGAGGGCTCATAGAGGCTAAGTTGGAGAGCTTATTTGGAACAAATTTGATGCCTTTCTTGTTGACCATGAACCCAAAAACATTTCCAGACGAAACACCAAAAGTATATTTTCTATGATTGAGCTTGAGATTGACTCGCATGAGGTTGACGAAAATTTCTGCCAACTCAGCCAGATCATCCTATTCTTGAATGTTGGTAACGAGCATGCCAATAATACATGCTTGTATGTTTTGTGCAGGATATGTGGCAAATTCCTTGTTGATAAGGCGTTGATACATAAATTCGATATTCTCTATCTTGAAGGACATCACCTTCTAACAATAGAGTCATGTTTGTGTGATAAAAGTTGTGTGGTTTTAATCATCCTCGTGCATTTTTACATGATAGTATCAGGACTAGGCGTCCGTCAGTGATAACATCTTGTTTTAGAAATTGCACCAACGAGTTGATCGATTCTCGACGTAAAGAAAGGATAATCTGGATAAGCTTTGTTGAGATTTGTGAAGTCAATACACATTCGTCATTTTATGTTCTTTGTTTCCCAGACTAGGCAATGAGAGTCATGAACGTGGCCTATAATAGTTAGTTTGACCATCACTTTGAAAATCTCTTTCATCATTTGTTAAGAGTCATACCGTCATTTTTATTTGATCGACCATAAATTATTATTGATCGATAATTTATGGCATAAGAATTTGGATAGTACCCCGGTGACTTCCCGGGAATTCCAGGTAAACATGTCTGAATTACACTATAAAAAGTCAAGTAGCTTGTACCTTAGTTCAGTTGGTAAGTTATGGCCAATCCTTAACATTTTGTTTCCGGCTATGCGAATGCATTTGACTTCTTTTCTTGGTCCATAATATGTGGGCCTCTATTAGATATTTATATCATCAAGGACGACTGACTCCTTATTTTTTTTTATTTACTGAGGCAAGAGAAACTTAATAACATTCCCGAGAAAACTTATGATTCTCTCTGATCACTCATATTTTTCCATCGTTTAGCTATCGAATTAATTGATGAACTATAGAGATTACATTATATATTTGGCACAGTCATGATATACCCAAAATTATGGTTTAGTGGGAGCTTGTACTATCATGAATAAGCATTGACCCGTATTTTGAAAATTTTCTTTTCCAAAATGCGGCATCTAAAGTGAATTTTCCCAATACATTTTCATTTGTACCAGTGAATCTAGTCAAGACTTGTTCGGAGAGAATCACGATTTGATGACCCATTGTTTTATCATATGTACTCTTGTAAAGGATGTTGGTGGAGCTTCTAGTGTCGATCATGACTCGTTTGACTGCTACTCATGCCAATTCAACTATGATTGGGACAATGTTGTTGTGGGGTGCTTTTACTTTCCACAAATCATCAATAGAAAACCGCAATATTGGGTAAGGATTACGATAAAGGTGTAGGAAAGTATGGCCTTGGTGGTGGACTTCTACATTGTTCACATGTTGGTTCCTTGAAAACATAATAAATTCATGGAATGAATTTTTGCATGCGATTACTCCAACAGTTTGTTTCTTGAGACTCAAGTCAAGATACTCATTCTTATTCAATTTCAAATATATCATTGTTTTCTAAGGGTCTCGGTTCACTTGGTGCTGCTAAAGCTTGCCTCTTATGCATTGGCGGATTATCTCATTTAGAGAAAGCATGTCTTGGTTCGTGTTTGTTTATATTATTAACTCACTCTTTCCTTCGGGTTCCATAGCGCCCAACAATCTCTGGTATAATGACCAATATCATCATGAAACTTACATAATTTGTGATTTTCTTTGTGTTCCTTATGAGCTTGTAACTTCTCTGGTATTTGGTATGTGAATATATATTTTGTGCGTTCTTAGATGACTCTCGGTTCTTGATGAGCTTGGTTTATGGTCCCCTCGTTAAGTAATTCCTCATTGTCCTCCAAGATAATTTCGACTAATTTATTGGTTGTTTTCTAAAAGAATGGGTAAACTTGTTGATATCATGGCCCCTTCTATTGCTCGGGCCAAAGGTGTTGTACCACTCATGCTTGTGAACACCGGTGGATAACCATGGGGATATTAACTATAATATGATTTTGGTTGAGCTATAGAGTTGTGTCTTGGGGGATTCACTTGAGTTCTAAGGTTGTCTCATAAGGAGTTCAACTGAACCTGTAAACTTAGTTTGTCATGCTATGCTAGCTTTCCTTCATGGTGACTAGGTCATGTGTGTATCCTTATTTCATGTTCATGTACATTAGTGCATAGTTATGCTGAGGTTAGCGAACAAGTGGATTATCCAGCTTATAAGTTTGTTGTACTCCTCAAAGTGGTGTTGAAGCGTGCTCATATCTACGTTGGATCCCGGATGAAGCTTACTAGGAGTTTAGTTGCACTCCACAGTATTGAATTCCTTGTTGACTACTTGGCTGAAGTACATTAGAAACTTCTTGGAGGTCTGAGTGCACTTTAGGTAATGGTGGAACCTATTGGTTGGTCGAATCGAACACCTAAGATGTATGTTGTTGAAACTTCGGTGAATCAAGGCAATATATTGTTGGATATTCGGTTTGAGCACTGCAGGATATTGTTGGAGATTCAGCTGGAATACCGGAGGAGTCTAATGAAGATTTTATTGAAGTTCAAGTGGTACTGGTGAAATTTAATGACCATCCGGTTGTAGCTGAATGTTGTTAGTGGTACGGTGCACCTTTCACCAAACCCATGGTTGGAAGGCCTCTACTCTCAGACTTTATTCTCTGTTCTTTCACCGGTAGGTTTGCAAGCATGGGTTTTGCTCATTTTCTTGCTCATCTTATTCCGTCAACGTCGTTTATTCTTATCGGAGGACTCGTCATGATTTATCATTGTTGTTTGTAGTCCTCCTTATCATGAAGCTTGTAACATCATCACTTTCCTCCTATTTGTGTCCATTTGGATGTTGAATCATCATTTTCACTCGCGAAGTATGAATGAAGCACGGCGTGCAAAATTTTGAAATCGTTAACATACTTCTCGTATATGTCTTGTGGTTCTTGTTGGAAGTCCATAGTAAAAAACAAGATTATATATATATATATATATATATATATATTCAGAGGGAACCCGCAGCCGCTACTCAACGAGTGTGCACAGGGTAAACCCTCAGTTCGACGCAATAGCCTGCACACCAACGCCAGAAGGTAAACCACACAAGGCGATATGCTCTACCAAGAAAATGTATGTAAAGAGACTCGAACTCATCACCTTTGGTCACAACCATGTCTTACTCAACCAACTCAGTTACCCCTTTGTGGGCTTGAAATAACATATATATATATATATATATATATATATATATATATATATATATATATTATTAATTTGATCATCGTTCTACTAAAAGTGTTGATAACACATATTTTTTATCCGTTTTTTTATCAATAGTCTAATGGACTTCTCTTTTAAAACGATTGCGTAATTGGGTTGGAGCAATTCCAACTCTATAACTATATAATATCAAAAAATATTTATGTGTTACCACCTAATAATATCTTTTATTTTTATTTTTTTTAAATTATAAAAAACATTCAAACCGTAATTTAAAAGAAAAAAATTAAAGAATTGGTGATTTTTATTTTTACTGACGAACAAAGTTAGATTCACAAATAATATTTTTATATTAAAAATAGTACGAAGAATGAATAAAAATGAATTGCGAAATATGAGTTAAACTTTTTTTTTCGAAATATGAGTTAAATTCCAGTTTACAAAATGCGAATTACGCAATTTCCTTTTAAAAATGCATTGCACATTTTGTACTTGATTCTACTTTTATTTTGCAATTTACTTTGAAAAAATATTAAATATTAAAATAAATTATAAAAAAAATTTGTCTTTAAAAAACCATATATTTTTTAATATTTTTACTGAATTACAACTTTAAAATGTATAAAATTTTAAAATTTTAAAAGCAAAATAAATAGTTCTAATATGATATTTAGCTCGAAAACATATTAATAACTTCAATTCTTTAAAAATAACTTTTATAAATAACGTGATTATTTAAATAAAACCTCAAACGAAGCATTCTAAGATAACACCTATTATTTTTATCTGAAATCTCTGATATTTGTTGGAAATGAATAATTTTCTTAAGATGAATTCCAATATTTTTTTGGTGAAGAATGAGGATATGTAATATTTTATGAAAATAGTATAGTATTGGAAAATGATAGATTTACCGACTTTAGTAAAATATTTTATTTTATTTTTTTTTAACAATCCAAAGATTATAATTAAAAAGAATAGTTTTAGCCAATATTTTGTACCTACAAGTTTTAAAAATAGTCATTTATGCAGCTATTTGACTTTACATCAACTATAAAATCGAAATTGGTTCATATTATTTCATTGAACAGAAATGAAATGAAATTCTTTACCATCAAATTTATATTTTACTTGGGGACAGTGCTCTCCGAACTCGATTCCGTCGGGACAGTGCTCTCCGAACTCGACTCCGTCTCTCTAATCTCCGGTTGAGGCCTGATTCTTGTTCGATGAGAAACCCACTTTTGGTCGATCCATTCAATATGGCACCTTGTTTTATCATAGTGCAACGAGGTTTTATCATAGTGCATACGAACTTGAGTCTCGTTGCAATCTAATATAACGTAGTAATAGGGATAGTCAACTCTGGTGATCTCCCCGGTGTACCAAACTTGGTCCTCCTCGTTGTATACATCAACACCATGCAAAACAGGAAAGTTCCGGGAGCTACAAGTTTTTGGAGCAGGAGGCTCTGGTCTGATTTCATCTGCCTCTAGGATTTCGATTACCATACTCTTTTTGGATCGAACAATACATCTCTGTTCTCCAACTGCGGCTAGAAACGTCGCCTGGATGAAAGAATCATTCCGGCATATCTCTATGTCTTGTTTACGCTTGTAAGGGTAAACGGGATCACCCATTTTTATTTCTAGAAAGAGCAAGAACGGTTTAAAGATTTTTCCGACTTTAGTAAAATATCAAACAGTGAAAAGTAACGGCATTCGTAGCTCATGCTTTGATTTTAATCACAAAACTTCCCATATGGTTACCCAAACTTGTAACCTTAGGAATTTGAATTAACACTCATTAACATTTTTAACAATCCATACACTACCCAAAACAGAGCTCAACGCCGCGCTGAAGCAGGATTTCATATACCCACTTTACTACATTACCCAAAACCCAAACAACATAAGTACATAACGTAAAAAAGCAAGAAAATAAAAAGGAATATATTAATCATTTAAAAAGAAAATTAAACAAACCACCCATAAAAAACAAGAAGACAGAAGGGAAAAAACAACTTAAGAGAAACATGAACGACTAAACCTATCAAGAGAGGAGGAGGATCTTCTTTATCTCTCTCTCTTCTTCTGTTTTAAGGTACTTTCCAATGTGTATTTATTGAAGAGACTTTGTAGACAATAGACCTAATCCTGGTACTTCATCTCGGACATTAAGAAACCAGGCATGTCAAAGGAAGATGCAAACTTCTCAACATCAGCTTTGAGTTCCTCAATCTCCTTGTTGTCAACTAATCCCTTGTTGAAGTCCTTCAAAAGCTTCCCGTGCTCCTTCTGAATCTTCAAAGTCAGTGTTACAGCGCGGAAAAGGAACTCGCCAATCTGCTCAAAGTCCTTCTCAACCAAACCCCTTGATGTCATGGCTGGTGTGCCTATTTCCATCCCAAAATAGACAATTAATATTTCCAGATTAATTTATATGCCACGACTTTTGATACGAAACTTGTATTCATAATTTATAGCGACCCAAGCATCAGAAAATCGTTCTTACCAACTCGTACACCTCCTGGAGCCAAGGCGCTGCTATCACCAAATACAGCATTCTTGTTCACAGTTATGCTGCAGAGGTCACAGAGCTTCTCAACCTTATTCCCTACAAGAATGGTATTAAAGGTTATGACTTATAACTGCAACATATATACCAGTGCAGAAAAACTAAAAGCAAGCAGTTCTCTTCTGTTTTACCAGTTAGTCCAAGAGGGCGCAAATCCCATAGAACTAGATGGTTCTCAGTCCCACCAGTGACAATACTGTATCCCTTGCTCATAAGATAGTTTCCAATTGCAACAGCATTGGCTCTGACTTGTTTGGCATATGCCTTAAACCCAGGTGACATTGCCTGTTTCAAGGCAACAGCCAATGCACCGATTTGGTGATTGTGTGGGCCACCCTGAAGGGCAGGGAAAACTGCAAAGTTGATTCTGTCTTCAAAGTCGTAAACAGCATCCTCTGGCTGACCCTTCTTGGCAGGTTTAGGACCCTTCCGGTAGAATATCATACCAGCCCTAGGACCCCTTAAGCTCTTGTGGGTTGTGGTTGTAACAACGTCACAGTAGTCAAAGGGATTTGCAGCTTCCTACAACCAACACGAAGGCAAATGATTACAGCTTTTTACTATACATATAAATGTCTAACTACAAATGTACATGTCCGGCCGACCTAATGTCTCCACAATCAAACAGCAATTTAAAGACTACTAATTTGGTCATTTGACTTCTGGGGAATTGAACAGCCAATTGTATAATATCATACCAAAACAAATGCTTCCAAGTCCCTCCATAAATCTCCGTCAAGTAAAGCCTTTTTATCTAGCAATCATATATGGTTGCAAGTTGCAACAACAGAAAAAGAAACAAAAATTCAAACTTAGTTCCTGATGAACACCTGAAGATCCTTCATTCCCCGAATGCCAACTCTGAGCACAAATTCCATATCAATAGTTTCTAAAGAGCATGGGTCAAACGAAAACTCCAATATCTATACCAAATACTAACCAAAGCAAATTTACTGCAGAGTATACATACAAATGAACACTCTGGATATAAGAGCCGGTATTTCTATATAGGGCCGATGTTCATAAATGGAAACACGAGCTTTAGGTATAAACCATAATGAAGATGCTACAAGGAGACAATACATCACAGAAGATACACGATTCACTAACGACTACGCAAAGTCACAGATCCCACTTCTAGCAAGCAAAAATACGTATCAAAAATCGCATTGGGTAATCGAGAGAGAACGTACCTGAGCAGCAACAAGACCACTAATGTGAGCCATATCGCAGAGCAAAAGCGCACCGACCTTATCAGCAACAGACCTGAATCTGGCATAATCCCAATCCCTGGGATAAGCGCTACCACCACAAATGATCATTTTAGGCCTGAAATCCAAAGCCTTCTCCTCGAGCTTATCGTAGTCGATGTAACCGGTGGTGTAATTCACCTTGTAAGGCAAGCTCTCAAAGTAGATAGAGGTAGCCGAAATCTTCTTGCCACCGGAGGTGTAATAGCCATGGGTAAGATGGCCACCGGACGGGAGATCCAATCCCATGATGCGGTCATGGGGCTGAAGGAGAGCGGTGTAAACGGCGAAGTTGGCTGGTGAGCCAGAATAAGGCTGAACATTGACCCCCCACTTGGCTGGGTCGAGACGGTAAGCCTGAAGTGCACGAGAACGGCAAAGGTTTTCGATCTGGTCGATGAACTCGTTGCCTCCGTAGTAACGGGCACCGGGCATACCCTCTGAGTATTTGTTGGTTAGTGCGCTGCCCAATGCCTCAATGACGGCGAAGGACGTGAAATTCTCCGATGCGATGAGTTCGATCCCACGGCATTGTCGTCGCTTCTCTTTCTCGATCAGATCGTGGATATCTGGATCTACGGTGACTAATGGTGTATTGCCCCAAGCGGTAACTGCATCCATTGTCGGTCGGTTGTCGGAGAAGAATAGAATAGAATTACAGGGATTTGAGGGAGAAGTGGTGTAGATAGCAAGTGGTTGTGGAGTTTAAATGAAGATTAAGGATGTTGAAAAGACGAAATTACCCTTGAATGAAGATCTGTTATTATAGTGACTGGGTGGGAACTGGGAGGGATGTTTATGTTATTTTTTCTATGAGTGGTTGGGATATGTTGTGTGGCAATGGAGGTTCCTTTTTCCACATTTTTGCTATTTTCTATTATAAGTTTTTGTCTTTGTTCAATATTTCTAGGAAGAAATTTTCCTTGTTTCTTTTTATTAGTTTAAGTATTTTTTTTTTCTAAAATGTTTTGGTGGTTGAAATTGGTTGAAATGTTTCAATTCTAAATTTTGTTTTCTAAATAAATCAATAATGAGAGACTTCTTTAGGTAAGAATTGTAGAGTATTTAAGGAGGAATAGTCACAAAGAAGATATCATAAATATTTATTATGTGTATTTTCTTTCATTAATATTGGATTAGTGAATGTATCTTATGTTTCAACCTTAAGAAGAAACTTTGATTTTTCCTATATATATTAAAGGAGGAATAGTCACAAAGCCTGAAAGATTTCAGAAATATTTATTATGTGTATTTTCTTTCATGAGTGTTGGATTTTCTAATATATATTAATAATTGGGTAAGTTACTGTAATCATTCGAAAATGAATAGAGATTAAATTATTGATATATTTTTTGAATTTTAATTACAAAAATTTAAGAGATGTATATTTTTATTTTTTAAAGAAAAAAAACGTAAAATTTATGTATGATATATTTTAGATGATTTTTTTATGTGTTCAAATTGCATGTAACTTTGTAATTTGACAAAATATTTTTTAACAACTAACGTGAAAATTAAATGTCATTTTGCAATTTGAACATAATTTTTTTTAGCAACTAACGTACATGTAAATTTGTAACTAAAATATAATTTTTTTAATATTTATTTCGTAAACCAATTATAGATATTTTTGTACTATAACACATTCAATTTTAAAAAATAATAATAACACAAAATACAACTGCAAAAGAAGTCGGTTGTTTCATACCTACTTAACACATATTTTTACAAAACAGCTTTGTATTTTGTTTGTTCACGCAGCACACTTATTTAGTAACCAAATATTATTTCCGCAACTATTTTATTTTTATTTTTACAATACATTTGTACGTAATCCCGCAACTGGAACATAGTTGTTTTTTAACAACCAAATTACACTTAATTCTGAATCTTGACAATTGCTTTTGCTATACTTATTTTGTAACTAATGATATTTTTGGAGGTGTCATTTGAAAAATATGACATTTAAAAAAATGATTAGAAGTATTTTAGACTACGATGTGTTATTTGAAAATACTAAATTAACACAGGGTTATCCATACTTTATTAAACCTTAGGTGGTTATTGGTAAATAAATTTAAAGTAAATGGTTATTACTTAATTATCCATGAATATTTTTGAAATATAATTTAAATAACATAAATTTTTTAAATATATATTTTTGTGTTATTATTGTACGTAGTTATGTTATTTTTGTGTTATTATTGTACGTAGTGTTATGGTAGGTGTGGGTCACATGTTTTAAATAGATTATATATTTATAATATTATAATCAAGTTGTGGATGGTGAAGTTTACTATTAGCATGTTTATTGTAATTTATAGTTTTAACTTAAAATGTATTATTTGATTTAAAAAAAAATAAACATAACTATTTTGTATTTTTTTTAATTTTTTTGTTCGTTTTAATTCATTTTAAATATTTTCAACGACCATGACAATTTTGATATTTATTCTCTAATAGCTTTTAATTTTTTACACCATTATGCAGACTCTTGTTTAACCCCTCATGAATCTCGGTTAGCTTTACAAAAAAAGTCAGTGATTTATTAGCTTTTAAATAATATAAATTCTATGTTAACCTCACAAAAGTATTTTTGTGGGAACCAAGTGATACCTCACGTTTTGGCTTTTTAAATATAGTAACAAAAAAGATATGATCATTCTCTTCATAAGGAGACGTCCAATAGACAACTCACTACTTCAGTTATAGACGTCGAGCAACTAGTGAATGGGCAACGAGAATAACATATTAACCATTCCAAAGTCTGAGGATATGATGATCACTCTCATTCTATGCATGATACTGGAGATCCAACATCCAATAGATAATAATGAAAATGAAAGAGACGATGTCGCAAGTTCTATGGTAATTGTTAGAATATTCGACTAAATTTAGAAACCTGAATTCATGGAGTAATAATTGGGGTCAACTATTGACCACTATAATTTGGAATTTCACATACTGTCCTTAATCTCCTCCCTATAAATCAGTGTATTAAGTTTCCTTGTATAGGCCTCTAAGTTCTCTATATATTGAGAGCCTTATTATCATTGCTAGTAAAACAAGCGCAACTTGTAATGATTTGATTCAATAAAAAACAGTTCGATACAAAAAGAAACATTTTCTAATAAAACACAAAAACCTAGCCGCTTCCTGTGGCTACTTCTCTCTTTGTTTTTTAACATGGTATCAGAGCACGTATGATTTTGGGAATTCTGAACATCCTCAACAAAGATGGCTGGCAATGAAGTCGTGGTCAGTCAAATTCCTGATGAATTAACAATGCAGATTGCTGCCATTCTGAGAAATGGTCTCGGAACACAACAACAAACAACTAACCCCGAGAATTTATCTCTAGGGATTAAACTCGGTGGTGACAACTATGCCTTATGGGAAAACCTGATGAAGAAAGCAATTGGGGGAATGGGGAGAGGTTCTCACATTAAAGGAGAGCCAACACCTCCATCCAAAACTGACAACACATATACAAGGTGGGAACAAAATGATCAATGTGTTTTCACATGGATTATCCAGAATCTTGAATCCAGTTTGGTGAATAATGTCTCGCAATATCCCACTGCAAAAGCCCCCTGGGATGGGGTAGCCACAACATACGGTTCTGGTACAGATTCGTTACAGGTGTTTGATCTTCATATGAGCGCTAATTAATTAAGTCAATGGTCCAATACACTAGAAGACTTGTGGAACAAAAGTGCAAAACATCTGGATGTCTATAGATAGGCGAGATCTGAACCCTATGAATGACCCAGAAGACATTCAGATCTACAATAAGAAGACTCTATCAATTGCTAATGGCGATTAATGACAAGCTGGAACCAGTCAAGAGAGATATCCTGAAAAATGATCCTTTTCCTTCCATGGAAACAACATATGCTACAATACGAAGGGAAATGGCCAGGCTTAATATACTAAAATCAAGTTCTTATGATATTGACTCAATTGAAATTGGAATGGGTTTGGCTGCTAAAGATTCTGCACAGAGGTTTAAATTCTGATCCAAAGATAAAGAAGATAAATCCAAGTTGTATTGCACTCATTATGGGATGAAGAAACACACTAAAGAGACATGTTTCCAGCGGGTTGTCTATCCAGAATGGTGGGAGGACGGTCATAAGGAGAAAAATAACCAGCATTTCAGATCTAATGACAAATGGGCTTCGTCTACAAGTGGCGGTGAAGATCCGACTAAAAATAAGCAAGGAAGTAGCACTGGTTTTGGACGAATGGCGGCGAACTCCTATGAAAAACTTGGAGATAAAAGGTTTGAGAAATCAATGAATTGGATCTTTGATTGCGGGGCTACGGACACCATGTCTTATGATCCTAAAGACTTTGGTGACATGTTATCTCTAAAGAAGTCCCATATTGAGACTGTTAGTGGAGAAATTTGTGAAGTCAAAAGGGGAGGTTCAATTATTTTTTCGGAAAAAATGGAAATTAAAAACTTCTTCTACATTCCTTCACTATCCTTAAAGTTATTATATGTTAGTCAAGTGACAAAACAACTCAACTGTGTGGTTCTTATGTATCCATTTTTTTGCATTTTACAGGACATTCGTACGAACGAGATCATTGAGCGTGGTACTGAACAAGAAGCTCTCTGTTATGTTGATGAGGTAGTTCATAAGGGACACGTCATGCTTGCTCACTGAACAACCGAAAGGCAATTTTGGTTATGGCATCGGCGACTTGGTCATCCTTCTTTTAGTTATCTTAAAAGTTTGTTTCTTAGTCTTTTTTTGAATAATTTCATTCATGAGAAATGTGAAACCTACATTCTTGCAAAAAAATCGTAGGGTCTCATTTAATCAAAGTAATACTATAGTCGATTATGCTTTTTCGCTAATCCATTCTGATGTTTGGGGTCCATCACCAAATTCCACTAACAATCAAATCAGATACTTTGTTTTATTTGTGGATGATTTCTCAAGAATGACTTGGATATACTTCATGAAACATAAATCAGAAGTACCATAAATATTTGTTTGTTTTTACAAAATGATTTTGACTCAATTTGAAAAATAAAATACAGATTCTCCGTTTTGATAATGGAACAGAGTTTGTCAACCAAATAATGCATAATTTTTTCAAAACAAATGGTTTTATCCATCAAACCACTTGTCCAAACACACCTCAACAAAACGGTACTTCAGAACGAAAAAAATCGTACTTTACTTGAAAAAACGCGTGCTATTATGATTGAATCTAGAGTTCATAATTCTCTTTGGCGAGAAGCTCTTGCTACAACTACGTATCTTGCAAATCGTCTACCAACCCAATGTCTAGGAAATAAAACTCCATTACAAGTGCTTGCCACCTAAGTTACAATTTCATCTGTTATGACCTTACCACCTCGTGTCTTTGGTTGTTCGGTGTTTGTTCATATCCCTAAAACTAGTCAAAACAAACTTAATCCGTGTGCTGAAAAGTTTGTATTCGTTGGGTACAATGTTCATCAAATGGGATATGGATGTTACAATCTGGTTACTCGTCGAATCCATGTCACCATAGACTGTGACTTCTTAGAATCCGATTATTTTTTTGACCACCAATCTCGTGCTCAAGGGGAGAAAGTAAGTGAATCACTCGACTGGTTGTTATATGAAAGTTACTTTGAGCCGACAGAGTCGGTAGATGGCGCCACCGAACACGCCTCTTCCAACATACAGGAGATTGACGAGGCAGTTTTTTACCACCAATGATTCTCCCGAAGACAATGTCCAACAAGAAATAAATGCCATGGATACCATCAGCGAATCAGCCGAAGAAAATGTCCATCAGGAGGTAAACAATTTACAATGTCATAATTTACAAAATGCTACTGACCATGACATTTCAGGAAGTTCATTTGTTGAAACTCAAACTCCGGTTCTTCCCCCAAGAAAAAATAGAGGGGTTCCTCCTGACCGGTATTCACCGGAACACGTTCATCGTGCTTCTACATATCTGGTAAAAACGGACATGAAAGGAATGACGAAGATTGCAAAGGTATTTTCAGCTACTATTCTCTCTGAACAAATCCCTAAAACAACTCAAGAAGCTAAGAAGATGATTGAATGACATGAGGCAATGAATACCAAAATGGAAGCTCTAAAAAGGAATGGTACATGGGAGAATTTTGTGTTACAACAAGAGAAGAAAGCAGTCAGGTGTAGATGTGTGTTTAATATAAAATATAAATTCGATGGCACCATTGAGCGACACAAGGCAAGATTGGTTGCCAAAAGATATACACAAACATATGGTATAGACTACTCTGAAACGTTCTATTCGGCTGCAAAGATTGACACTATCAGAGTTTTACTTTTAATAGTCGCGAATAAAGATTGGCCTCTTCATCAATTTAATGTAAAGAATGCTTTCTTACATGGAGACTTGGAAGAAGAGGTATATATGGAACCCCCACCAGGGTTCTCTGATGGTTTTCAAGAAAATGAGGTATGTAAACTGAAAAAGGCATTATATGGGCTCAAACAGTCTCATCGTGCTTGGTTTGGGAGATTTACAATGGTAATGAAGCAGTATAGCTACAAACAGAGTAATGGGGATCATACCTTGTTTTACAAAAAAAGAGGAGAATTAGTCATTTGTCTTATAATATATGTCGACGATATGATTATAACGGGGAATGACAAAGAAGAAATTAGCTCTCTTAGGAAAACCCTCTTCAAGGAGTTCAAAATGAAAGACCTTGGGGGATTGAAGTATTTCCTAGGAATCGAGGTTCTTAAGTCAAAAGGAGGGATTTATATCTCCCAACAGAAGTATATATTGGATTTATTAGCTGAAGTTGGCATGGTGGATTGCAAACCAAATGACATTCATATGGTTTTGAATCACAAACTAAAGATAATTGAATGGGCCAGACCAGCGAGTAAAGAAAGGTACCAAAGATTGGCGGGGAAATTGATTTACATGGCTCACACTCGACCCGGCATTGCAAACGCGGTGGGAGTAGTTAGCTAGTTCATGCATCATTCATAAACACCATATGGAGGCAGTAATGAGGATTATTCGATATCTCAAATGCACACCATGAAGAGGCATAATTTTAAAAAAAATGGATACATTGATGTTGAAGTATTCACAGATGATGATTGGGGAGGGAATCCTAGCGACAAGCGATCAACTGCTGGCTACTTTACTTTTCTTGGAGGTAACTTGGTGACTTGGAGGAGTAAGAAACAAAAATTAGTATCACTGTCAAGTGCTGAATCAGAATTTAAAGGAATTGTTAAGGGGATTACCGAGATAATTTGGTTAAAGAAGATAATGAAAGAAATTGGATCCCCTCTGAAGTGTCCAACTCAGTTAATGTGCGATAATAAAACTGCGATAAAATTTCCAGAGAACCCGGTACAGCACGATAGAATAAAGCACGTTGAAATAGATAGGAACTTCATAAAAGAAAAGATTGAAGATGGGACAGTCGAACTTCCGTTTGTTAGATCCGAAGACCAACTGACAGACATGCTGACAAAAGCGGTTGCTGCAAGAACATTTGAATCAGTTTTATCCAAGTTGGGTATTGGTGATCCCACTACACAACTTGAGGGGGAGTGTTAGAATATTCGACTAAATTTGGAAAGCTGGATTCATGGAGTAATAATTGGGGTCAACTATTGACCACTATAATTTGAGATTTCACATAATTTCCTTAATCTTCTCCCTATAAATCAGTGTATTAAGTTTCTTTGTATATGCCTCTAAGTTCTCTATATATTGAGAGCCTTATTACCATTTCTAGTAAAACAAGCGCAACTTGTAATGATTTGATTCAATACAAACAGTTCAATACAAAAATGAACATTTTCTAATAAAACACAAAACCCTAGCCGCCTCATGCGGCTACTTCTCTCTTTGTTTTTTAACAATAATGGATCAATACAAGAACGTCATAGAAGTTATCTTCCAAACCAAGGTTAATGATCTAAAAAATCATATAAAATATCATCTAGCAGAAATGAGATGCATTGACATCTTTATCTCAACAAGAGTGGGAGCATTATTCCATCATTGAAGCATAATAATAAAAAATAATGAGTGCGTTAAATAACAAATCCTACCAAATATATACAAAATGATAATATTTATTATATATTTTTATTTTAGATTCCCGAATGTATTTTATATTGAACATTCAATATTTTTTAATCTTTTTACTTATACCTTTTTACGTTAATGATTTATGAAGTATAATTTTAAAAATAAAAATGTTTAAAATAAATACACATCGGTTATATAACACGTATTTAATATTATGGTAAGTATGAGTTAAATAATTTAGATATGATTATGATCCGATAATATTATAATAATTGTGATTTCGATTTCAATTTAAATTTAATATATAGGTTGGATAATTCCTTCTATTTTATTATTATCATTTTACAATGTTAATATTTTGTTAAAATAATTCTCCCTCGCAACAATAAATACAAAATTTAATTTAAGCATGTTATATATAATCTTCCCTTTTAATTCTTTATAGAATTTTATCTCTCTCATCTCTATAGTTTATTTTATTTTATTTTTCATTTTGACGACTTTTCGACGAGTTTCTTCACTTTAGTGTCTTATTTTCAAGTTACTTGAACTAAACCCAATGTTTTTAAGTAAGTCTTTTTTATTTAATATCATGTTTATCGAGTACGTATTTAATTTTTTTGATTTATTTAATTTGTTCTTTATCAATTGATGGTATCCAGGTTAGATTTATTTATGAATGTTAGACTTATGATTATGAGCTGCATCGGAGGTCATCTTCAGGAAAACAACAAATTTTTCCATTGATTTGTGTATTTTAGTTTTTATTTTAGAGACTAGGATTTTGTATTAGGATTGTGTTCGTCACGCTTATACAGAAAATATGCATAAAGAGTTATATATGGAATACATATAAATATATATATATATGGTATATATGTAAACATAATGTAGTTTATGGGTTTTATTTTCCACTTGAATTTATGTTTTTTTCATTCAATTTTATTTTGTTATAATATTTTGTTGAGGTTTTATCAATATTGTATAATTTGATTTGAAATAGTATACTTCATATCAAGTCATGAGAAGCACTGGTCTAGAGTTCATGTGTGGATCAAACATTTACCAAAATTAAAATTGTATTGGGTGCTTGTTATGGAAGGTCAAATTTAACCCAAGGTGTGCCCAACTTAGCATTAACATAGTGTTAATTCATCTTGAGATAGAGAAGGCTCATATGGCTATCGGATGATGTGTACATCGCTATAAATGGATGAGATACCATGTTTTGATATATGTCGAATCATGAGGTATATCCGATAGACACGATCCGTGAGAGTTCACAATATCATACAATGGTAGCGATAAAAAAATTAGTATAAAGCAAAGACGATCGAAGAAGACAAAGATAATTCATGGACACCAAAGATACCCGATGATTATTGATTACACGAGGCATATAACATGTTCATGGAAGGATAATTTTTTTAATAATTATATTTATTTAATACTTTACTTATATTTATATTTTATAAACTATTAATTATTATTTATATAATTGTTATAGTTCTTTAAGAGTTTTGGAACTTAGGCTCATGAATCCGTATTGGCATTATAAGATATTCCTAGATAGACAAAGATACATATATTTTTTGTTTGAGACTCATGTCGATCTTTTGATAGGTCATCTATGTAAGTTATACATGAACCTGCATATTGATAGAGGTTTTCATAAATAGATGGTACCAAAAAATTAATATATTATATTTCAGTTTTAGATATATATATATATCATGATCGATGATGTATACGTCATGAAGATTTTTTAGAGTTAGTTCGCATGGTATCCGTCGGGAGAAAAATAGGCAAAAGGCATATTTTAGTTTGAAATGGCTCTTACACACTTTTAACCTTGGATTCAAACCCAACTAGGACAAAAATCGAGTTTAATAAAATTTCTCGTGCGTACTTGATGTATTTGTTTGGATACACAATATTTGTCGATGCTAGCCATAAATCCACGAAAAGAAATCTACAATTAGATTTAGATTACATGCATTGAAATAGATGACTATGTTTGAGAGACTAATGCATTGGTGTTCATTTAAGACAGATTGAGATATGCTTTGAAGTAGAGATCGATTAACTTGTATGGTTTTGTTTGTATATTGGATTATTGGATGTACGACCATTTTTCATATTTTCGACCTTTAATGAATCCATCTTATAAACTCGATGAAACTGACAAGTGCTAGTTAGTTATCTAAGAAGTCGGTGTGCTTAAATATGTTACATAAATACTCCTATCACAATATTATTTATGATATTTTAAAGACATATTCGAGTATACGTGGATTTAGTGTTGTTAATAATATTTATAGTATTTTATGTTTTGTTTATAATTTTTGTTTGAGTCGTACAGTGACCTAAGATATCATTTTCCAATTTAAAAGATATATCTATACAACTTCCTGATTAGATGATGAACTAATGCAAAAATTATATGTAGAGAGAGTTATACTGCATTTTGGATTAATTTTTAATAATGGACCGTTCCCGCATTTATAATCCAAATAATCCTTGAGAAATATGAAGCACCACACACGATATAGTTTGAGGCAATTTGCTTAGACAAGTTGGTGTAAGTAACTAAGGAGTATATATCATATGAGAGGTAACTTGTATTACATTCCCGCTTCATAACAGATAAATATGTTGACTAACTAATTAAATTTAGATTTTATAACATCACCCTCGGGGATGTTGGTGATAGTAAAACGATAGTTAGGGGTATATGGTAGGTCAAAGACTACCGAATGTTAGCATATTAGTCTTTGTATGTTATGTATATATGCCATATAATTATTTTCTTATTTACTATTGGTGTCTCTATCTACATATAGAGACATTTTCTACATGATGTACTTATCTTTCTAAATAATAATAAAACCTTAGTCGTTTATTTATTTATCTTTTTCTACATGGTATCAGAGCGTAGGTTTAGATCTTGAGTCTAACTTTTTGTTTCTTCCAATGAGTTGGTGGGCATGTGTTTTAGCTTTCCGTCGGAAGACAAAATTGAGTGTCTTTTTTTTGTCGTCACAAAAACAGATAAACTTTTGGTTTCCGGATCTATTTTGTGCAACCACAATAAACAAACCCGATCGAAAGACAAACGGTATAGGTTTTTACTTAATTTAAGACAGAGTGTTCGAGACATCTATTCGTTCAATAAGATCGGTTGGATTGTGATTTTTGTACTATAGTGTTTGAGAGAAACCACTGATGGAATAGTGAAATGTTTTTATTGGTAAAACAAATTTGATTTTACACAAAATTTAATTTTAGATTTGAGTTTGATTTGGACTCAATTTGAATTTAAATTTAGACATCATTTGATTTTATTATGGTTTTCGATTTGGAATTTATTAGGATTCCGATGTGATTTTAGTCTTTAATTTGGATTTCAATTCTGATTTCGACTGAGATTTTGAATTTGGACTTTGTTTGATTTTAATTTTATATTTGGGGTGATTTGATTTTAGATTTGGATTTGATTTTGACTTGATTTAAGGTATCAACTTGTATTTG
The DNA here is from genome assembly GCA_036936605.1 of Limnanthes douglasii subsp. nivea. Classification (NCBI taxonomy): domain Eukaryota; kingdom Viridiplantae; phylum Streptophyta; class Magnoliopsida; order Brassicales; family Limnanthaceae; genus Limnanthes; species Limnanthes douglasii. The sequence continues at coordinate 36,556,063 of JAUPFV010000001.1, forward strand.
GATTTGATTTGGTATTGATATTTGGGAGTTCAAAGTGGATTTTGTTTTACGTTGGATTTTGTCTAACGTTTGCTTAGATCAACATTCATCGTTTGGATTTTGTTTTAATGTTTAGATTTTATTTGACGTGTGGATTTTGTTTGACATTTGCTTAGATCGATATTTTTTATTTTTATTTTTGGATTTTGTTTGACGCTTGGATTCTATATGACGTTTGTTTAGATCGACGTCCTTTACATATTTGGGTTTTATAATTTGTTTGTAATTTGGATTTTATTTGGTGTTAAAATTTGGAAATTTGAGATTTGAGATTGAAGGTTTGATATTTAGGATTGAGAATTTGAAATTTAATATTTGAATTCGATTTTAGTTTAAGAAGATGACGAGGTATAAGAAATGTGAGAAAAAAATACTTGAAGAAGATGTGTGAATAAAAGTACTTGAAGAATATGTGTGAAGAAGATGTGAGGAATATTGAAGGTAACTTGCAAAATTATTCGCAAAAAAACACTTTTTTTTTCTTAACAAACTCTTGATGTTTCTCACTAAGCCATCATAAGTTTGAGATGTGATGTTAGCATATTAGTATTTTTTATGTTATGTATATATCACACGTCGTAAGTTTGAGATGAGATGTTAGCATATTAGTATTTTTTATGTTATGTATATATCACACGTCGTTATCCTCTTATTTACTATTAATATCTCTATTTATATATATAGACTTTTCTACCTATTGTGCTTATTTTTCTAAATAATAATAAAATCTTAGTCGTCTTTCTTTGTTTATCTTTATTAATGAGGCGTATGGTGGCACTTCATGAGACGAGTGTTGCATATTTGTTTCATTGGTTATTTATTTGTATTCTAAGAGTTATCTTGTTTTATATTTCTTAGGTGTTCTTTTTTTAATATTAGGTAATATTGTTTAGATTTGGACGATGTTGTTTTATTTCATATGATATGATATCCAAAATGTTTTTTTATGATATAAACATTTTTTAAATTATATATATTATTTAAATAGGTTAATAAGATTATTTAAGAAACTTGTTTAAGTATTAAATTATTAAATATACGTAAAAGTCGATTAAAAAATAAAATAATATACTAACAAACGGTCCCGACAGTAAAATATCTTGGTATTGTCATCTGGTATGACATATCACCGGTGGTACCAGGTTATTGTGCCCCTCTACATTTCCAATTATGTTGTGTGTTACTATACAAATTTGACCTAAGTACATGGGGACAATAGCGTGGTACCGTCAATGAGATGTCATATCGGTTGCCAATACTTTGCCATTGGGTCAAATGACCTTAATCATAATTTTACACAGACTTGTTATAAAATTTTGGCTAAAGAACCATTGTTTCCTTGGTCTAGTACCTCATGCGCTTTGTCAATATAACATTAGCACTGTTTGTATTCATGTTAGAGTTCTCTTATTTAATACAACAGTATATATACAACTATCATATCTCTTTTGTGTACACATTCTGCTATATCATTGGTTGTTTTATTCAACCATATATATCAAATATTATCTGTAATTATTTTAAACTAATTCATCATTAATTTTTTATATATAGATACACATCAAAATTCTTTTATATCTCCATATACAAACTTTATAACAAATAATTTCTAACATCTGTAATATTATGAATATTGTCCTTCTAAAATTATATAAGCAATAAGTTCATTTTCATTATTTTTTCAAAATATTGTTTTTTTTAAAATCTTTATCCATTGTATTTTGTTTCTTATAATCTAATATGAGTTTTACCTAATTCAGAATTATAAATGAGTGTTTAATTTCGTTTACAAAGGTGATGACATTCATCTGTGGTATGACCGTGATTGCTGCTAATATTTTCTTTATTGTTATGCGGAGTGCTAGGAATATGGGTACCACATATTCTGTCTCCGTATATAAGTAAGAACAATCGATTTCCACAGTAGCATAATATTGTCCGTTTTGGTGCCCGAAAGCCCGCACAAGTTTGCTTTTGGTCCACTTCCAAAAGACTTCATACTAGTTGAGATATATTCTTACTTATATACCACTGATATTTCTCATGTTTAACCGATGTAGGATATGAGACTTTGGTCGCCATCCTAACACAGAGTTATCATATATTTTGGTTTCTAGAATTTTATCATAATTTTTGTTTCATCAAATATTATCATAACGTTCCCGGTTAAAAATATTTTTATTATTGTCCTAATATATTATCCATTTTTACTAATTTAGTCCTTTATTGGTATTATCTTCAACATTCATTATGTACGCATGATTTTTTTTTATTTCATTTGATGTATCTTTGAAGTTATTTGTTAATTGAAGTGGTTATATCTCACACATTCTAGTTTATTCAATTTTGATGAATGGGTGTGCTTTTGGTAGCAAGTCTTCTATTATTGTAATTTTTTTATCAACACTTGAAACAGATAAATTTTATAAAGATGTCCATAGTTGATTCCAAAGTTCTAAATAACGTGAGGCGGGTCTAATGTGGTTTGATACCTAATATATTATATGATGAAAAATGGATCTGATGCGGTGATTAATCAAAACTTATACAGTTTTAAAATGGTCAGGCGATGCATATTTTCATTATAGGTGGTCATAGAGGCGGTCTTCTGAGCATATTTTTGGAACACTAGTAGAATGCAACAGTAATGACATATTTATTACATCTATGTAGGATGCTCATTTCTTAGATGAACCGTTAGACGTAAATTCCCAAACTCTCTTATTTTTTATGCTATAAAATCATATTATTTCTTAACGAATTTATTATTACATAAAATTTCATAACTTATATTATCAACTAATTTTTCTAACAAGCTATCAAAAAATGTTGGTACGTTATTTTACGACATGATAAAAATGCTCATCAGATAATCATATAATCTAAAGTGAGATTGGACATTGTGTTTTGAAATTAATCAATATCTCTAAATCAACATATTTATCTATTTTATATCTACCAGATTTTCTAAGATGATTATTGTATATCAATTTTTTTTATCTAGTTTAGTATTATATTTTTTGTAAGACGGTTAAAAACATGATTTTTAGATCTCGCATTAATTTCTAGTTATTTTATCATTTCAAAAAAAATTATATAGATTATTTATTATATAAAATAAAACCAATCGTTACTTTACATCTCGCGCGCGGTCATTAATATCCCAAATAATATAAATAAAATTTGATTTATGATATTGGGTTTTCAAGTAGTAACTGAACCATCTCACGTTAAATTCGTGATAAATGTTTTTATCACAAAGTAATTTAAAATTGATATTTTTTATTTTGCTATGTATTCATCCATTATGATATTTTATATTTTAACATCAAATAGAAATTAATAATATTATGATATATATAGTTTCTAATTTATAATAAGTTTTATCATATTACTCTTTTTTATTTTAAAATATACAAAGGGTATTTTATTTTACATTACATTATTCATTTCATGCAGAACAATGTTACGATATATTATAAATGTAACCTTTTATTTTTATATGGATAGAAAATATATTATTCATAAAAATACCCCATGTGTCGCGACAACAAATCATATTTGTCGTAGCAGTGAGATATTTTCTTATGGCGACGACATTTAAAAAAAAATTGTACATAAGAAACAAAACTTATAGAATCGTAACATAATTATGGTCACAAGATCCCTGTAAAATTCACCACAAAAGTGGATACTGGGGACACGCATTGAATATTATTTTAAAAAATAATTATTTTTGTCTCTCTATTGCATAAACTTTAATTGAGATATATTTTGGGATATTTAAAATTTAATACAAACAACAAAAAAACGAAAGTCTAATTGATAAATTTTAATAAATAAAAAAGAGATTTTATGTAGACATTTGGAGAGGATTAGAAGTTGTATTCTTTTATCTCATGGTCAAGTAATCTATTTATATGATTCATAAAAAACTTACAAAAAATATTTATGATTAGAAAAGTATATTTTAGGAGAAATATCTCTCCAAAAAGACACATGTTCATGTTTGTCGCTGCAACAAACAAAGCTTGTCGAGGTGACAATAGTTTGCTCAACAATTGTGATATTTTTCGTGGCAAGACTCATGTTATGGTGGAAAAACTATCGTCTCGTAGTGGCGAGCCTAACTCTTGTCGTGCGAAACATTCTGGAATAAGTTGCCATATTTTTTATTCTTAATATTTTCACAGTGAGCCTAATTATTGTCGTGAAAATATCATGTAATTTCTATGATGTCGCGATAAGAACTTTTCATCAAAGAGTTTGAATCTTTATATCGAGATGGTTGCACGCATCCTTTGTTTTTACCGCGGAAACCTAAACCTCCATATGCCTCTTTGTATTGGATGACCACCTACTCTTGCACTCAGTATACTCTTCTAACCTTATGTTAATTCCAACGATCCAGACTCGTCTTTGCATCAATTCAGATAATTTTATTTAATCAATATTTCAAAAAATATACACTTAATTACACAATATCTCTTATCTTCTCATTGAGATAAATTTTATGCATAAAATAAAATATATTTGTATTTGAAATTTACCTTATTGCAAAGACAATAAGGTTAAACAATAAGATTTGATTGTTGTAATTTTGAACAAACATCTCATGTGCTTAACTGTTGATCTCACACATGCGATTATTTTACTAATTTGTTTATCTAGAATTTCACTTAAGACAAGTTTTGTTGTGTGCTCTTTATCTTTTAAGAAACATTACTTCTGATAAATTCATTCTCTCATGAGGGGTGATACTCATCCTGGATTTTCATATATATAATTTTACATTATTTATATATATATATACATGTCACACATAGAATGAATCATATTAAAACAAAATTGAACTTATCAGCCAACGATCTCGGCTAATATACCGCTTAACCAAATGTCTTACACATCCAATCACTTTACCAAAAAAATTATCCATATTTTTTATTAGAACTATTTTGGTTATACTCTTTATCTATGTTAATAGTTTGGTAAATAAGTTACTATGTTCTTACTAGAACGCACGTACATGATCGATATGATTTCACTCTGAATCAATTTTCTAACGTACTTATTTTTCAGACTTATATGTCTAGACTTTCCATTTTACATGTCATTATAAACTATGCCACAAGTTTTTTACTATCATGAAAAAATTTGAATTTTCATTTTTCTCTTCAAAGTGAAGTGTATTTTCAGCAATAGGCCTCTAGTGCATTCAAATTCATTTCTCGTTGTATCCAACACTATAAACTGATGCTCCATGGTTAAATGGGATATTGTTAAAAAACAAAAAGAGAAGTAGCCGCAGGAAGCGACTTAAAGAGACAGAGACAGAGACACAGTGGGGGCATAATTAGTTACTAAGAAACATCAATCATTTTTGTATTGAACTATTTTTTATAATGCAAACCCAAGTAAGGCTGTCAATATATAGAGAACTTAGAGGCATATACAAAGAAACTTAATACACTGAATATTCTAACACTCCCCCTCAAGTTGTGTAGTGGGATCACCAATACCGAACTTGGATAAAACTGATTCGAATGTTCTTGCAGCAACTGTTTTTGTCAGGATGTCTGCCAGTTGGTCTTCAGATCTAACAAACGGAAGTTCAATTGTCCCATATTCAATATTATTTTTATGAAGTGCCTATCTATTTCAACGTGCTTTGTTCTATCATCCTGTACCGGGTTCTTTAGAAATTTTAATCGCAGCTTTATTATCGCACATTAACTGAGTTGGACACTTCAGAGGGGATCCGATTTCTTTCATTATCTTCTTTAACCAAAGTATCTCGGTAATCTTCTTAACGATTTCTCTAAATTCTGATTCAGCACTTGACAGTGATATTACTTTCTGTTTCTTACTCCTCCAAGTCACCAAGTTACCTCCAAGAAGAGTAAAGTAGCCAGCAGTTGATCGCTTGTCGTTAGGATTCCCTCCCCAAACAGCATCTGTGAATACTCCAACATCAAGGTCTCTATTTTTCTTAAAAATTATGTCTCTTCCTGGTGTGCCTTTGAGATATCGAATAATCCTCATTATTGCCTCCATATGGTGTTCCTGAGGATGATACATGAACCGGCTAACTACTCCCACTGCGTATGCAATGTCGGGTTGAGTGTGAGCCAGGTAAATCTATTTTCCCACCAACCTATGGTACCTTTCTTTACTCGCTGATCTGGCCCCTTCTATTATTTTTAGTTTGTGATTCACAACCATAGAAGTATCATTTGGTTTGCAATTCACCATGCCAACTTCAGCTAATAAATCCAATATATATTTCCTTTGGGAGATATAAATCCCTCATCTTGACCTAAGAACCTCGATTAGGAAATACTTCAATCCCCCAAGGTCTTTCATTTCGAACTCCTTGAAGAGGTTTTTCCTAAGAGAGCTAATTTCTTCGTCATTCCCCGTTATAATCATATCGTCGACATATATTATAAGACAAGTGACTAATTCTTCTCTCTTTTTGTAAAACAAGGTATGATCCTCATTACTCTGTTTGTAGCTATACTACTTCATTGCCATTGTAAATCTCCCAAACCAAGCACGAGGAGACTGTTTGAGCCCATATAATGCCTTTTTCAGTTTACATACCACATTTTCTTGAAAACCATCAGAGAACCCTGGTGGGGGTTCCATATATACCTCTTCTTCCAAGTCTTCATGTAAAAAAGCATTCTTTACATAAAATTGATGAAGATGCCAATCTTTATTCGTGGCTATTGAAAGTAAAACTCTGATAGTGTCAATCTTTGCAACCGTAGAGAATATTTCAGAGTAGTCTATACCATATGTTTGTGTATATCCTTTGGAACCAATCTTGCCTTGTGTCGCTCAATGGTGCCATCAGATTTATATTTTATCTTTAACACCCATCTACACTCGACTTCTTTCTTCCCTTGTGGTAACACACAATTCTCCCATGTACCATTCTTTTTTAGAGCTTCCATTTCGGTATTTATTGCCTCATGTCATTTAATCATCTTCTTAGTTTCTTAAGCTGTTTTAGGGATTTATTCAGAGAGAATAGTAGCTGAAAACACCTTTGCAATCTTCTTTATTCCTTTCCTGTCCGTTTTTACCGGATATGTAGAAGCACGAGGAACATGTTCCGGTGAATACTGGTCAGGAGGAACCCCTCTATTTTTTCTTGGGGGAAGAACCGGAGTTTGAGTTTCAACAAATGAACTTCCTGAAATGTCATGGTCAGTAGCATCTTGTGAATTATGAAATTGTAAATTGTTTACCTCTTGATGGACATTTTCTTCGGCTGATTTGCTGGTAGTATCCATGCCATTTATTTCTCGTTGGACATTGTCTTCGGGAAAATCATTGGTGGTAAGAACTGCATTGTCAGTCTCCTTTATGTTGGAAGAGGCGTGCTCGGTGGTGCCATCTACCGACTCTAGTAGCACATCCTCAAAGTAACTTTCATATAGCAACTAGTCGATTGATTCACTTACTTTCTCCCCCTGAGCACGAGATTGGTGGTCAAACAAATAATCGGATTCTAAGAAGTCACAATCCATGGTGACATGGATTCGACGAGTAACCAGATTGTAACACCGATAACCCATTTGATGGACACCGTACCCAACGAATACACACTTTTCAGCACAAAGTTTAAGTTTGTTTCGACTATTTTTAGGGATATGAACAAACACCGAACAACCAAAGACACGAGGTGGTAAGGTCATAATAGATGGAATTGTAACTTGGGTGGCAAGCACTTGTAATGGAGTTTTATTTCCTAGACATCGGGTTGGTAGACGATTTGCAAGATACGTGGTTGTAGCAAGAGCTTCTGGCCAAAGAGAATGAGGAACTTTAGATTCAAGGGAATTGCTAAAAAAACGGCCAAAACTACTCCGCGAAGTCGCATGTTTCTGATTTTCAATATTTACAAAAATGCCACAAGGCAAAAAACCTAAAAAACCCTTCGAAGTGTAAATATTTACAAGTGACGCCATTGAAGAGAACCAAACTACTCCATGAAGTTGCAAACTTCATCTTCTCCAAACATACTAAAAATAGAAACTTAACATCCAACTAAACCCATTTCTTGAAAAATTTCAAAACCTTCACAACATGGACGGAAAAGGGTCGGAAGTGCTTCCCACGCAGAGCAGCATGGTCGCCGAGGAGGTACATTGCATTTCCCTCATTCATTTCGGCCAAAAAATCGATTTTACGGGAAAAACCCGTAAAGGTGTTCTTCGCCACAGTCTGGCGTGGCTGACATTTCGTACGCCATTCCAAAGGCGTGGGGCACATTTCATTCGCCATGGCTTGGCGTGGGAGACCATCCGTACGCCACACGTGTGGCGCTCGGTAGGTCTCCCACGCCAAGCCATGGCGAATGAAATGTGCCCCACGCCTTCTGAGTGGCGAAATGTGGTTCCGGAATCCGGAATGCCGGTTTAATTTGTTTTTCTACTTCTTACGTATTGCAGGAGGTGAACGAATGCGATATTTCGCTTGTTTCGGACTACGCTCACCATTTCACCACTCACGACGAGTATAGCTTAGAGTCGATGACCGAGTGGGTAAAAGTTAGGGGGAAAACGTTGGGTTTTTCGATAAACGTAGCATCGAAGGAAGTAGGGAAGAGGGGTAGAACACCGAGAGTCGATTATCGGTGCGAGCGATCCGGAATTTTCAAGTCGGCCGTTAAAGAGTGCGACCGTAAGCGTAAGGCCACCGGTAGCAAAAAAATAAATTGCCCTTTTCATTTGGTGGGTAATCCGTTAAAAGGAGACGATAAGTGGGCTCTTAGTGTCCTTTCCGGGAAGCACAACCACGAACCGATCAAGTATGCCGAAGGACATTTGCAATGGTCGAAGTTAAAACGTAAGGAAAAAGAGCTCGTTGATCTTTTGACGGTGAACGGGACAAGTCCGCGACAAATATTTGGTGCTTTGAAAAAGGCCGATCCGGAGAATGCTTCAAATATCCGCCACGTTTACAATCACCGTCAAAGAACGAGGATGGCCGAAAACGGCGGTCGATCCCAAATGCAATGCTTGTTAGTTAAATTACAATTGCACAAATATAAGTATTGGACACGGACGGGGAATGACGGTTCTAACGTCATAACCGATTTGTTTTTCGCACATCCGCTTAGTATCGACTTACTAAGAACCTTCCCACGCTTGCTAATCATGGATAGCACATATAAAGTCATTCGTTACGGGATGCCTTTGTTCGAAGTAGTCGGGGTAACATCTACGAACAAAACGTTTTGCATTGGTTTCACGTTTATGGTGAGTGAAAAACAAGACAACTACGAATGGTCTTTGGGATGCTTGAAAACGGTAATGGAGGAGAATGATTGTGAATTACCGTGTGTTATCATTACGGACCGCGAACTAGCCTTGATGAATAGCATCGACAAATTTTTCCCTAGCGCTAGTCACATGTTATGCGAGTGGCATATCAACAAAAATGTTAGCGGGAGAACGAAAAATATGTTTGAAGACGGAAAAGTGGCTAATAGTTTTTTGGGGGCTTGGAACGACGTTGTTTCATCCGATACCGTTGAGGTTATGAACGAGAGGTTGGCTAAGATGCGGTCGATGTTCAAAGACCAAGATAAGGCGGTGGACTATGTGGTTGACTCCTGGATTACGCCTTATAAAGAGAGGTTTGTTCACGCTTATACTAACAAGATCATGCATTTTAATAACCACACCTCTAATAGGGCCGAAAGCTCGCATGCTACATTGAAAAAATATGTTGGGTCTAGCCGATTGGATTTCGATGGGTTTTGGGATAAAGTGCATGGCTTGTTAGCGATGCAACATTCTACTATTAAAGAATCGATGGAGCTTAGCAAGTGCCGTTTAATTCACAAATTCCAAGATTTCAAACCGTTCAAATTTTTACGGGGGTACGTATCACCTATTGCATTGGCGATAGTATATGATAACTATGTTGATAAAAGCGGTGGTGAAATTTCTATGTGCGTTTGCACCGATCGTACGATCCATGGTTTGCCGTGTTCCCACGACCTTGAGGCAATCCGAAGAGTGGACGGCCACGTACCTACTCGGATTATAGATGAGCATTGGAAGAGACTAGATATCGTTCCGCGAGTTAAACTCACCGGCGAAGAAGAAGTGAAATTTAATTTGGCTAATCTAAATGCGAAACTTGAAGAGTTCGATGTTTACGAACAAAGTCATTGGCTCAAAAAATTTCAAAAAATTTTGGATCCTTCGACTACACTCCTTTGCGAACCCCTCGAGAAGGTTAAAACCCGCGGTAGAACTCCCGGACGTGTTGGAAGCCGTGGTCGTGGACGGGGTCGGGGTCGGGGTCGGGGTCGCGGTAAGGGTAGCAAAGTCCAACGTGATTATTCTACGAAAAGAGATCCTTCATATCACGAATACGTCGAACAAGAAATGTTTGAGTCCCACGATAGTGCCGCAACTCCACGAGTTGTAACACCCGCCGCTAGTATAGCAACCCCGGTCGGCACTCTCGGTAGCACCGCAAGAACGGTTAAGGCACATACTTCGACTAATTCCGGAGCAAAACCCCCAAAAAAATTAGCAAAACGGGTTCAATGCGTCGGTTTAGGCACTCCGGATACGTCGACCCACATCAAGGCTATACCGTCATTCACGGCTATACCATTACCGACTAGATTACCAAATGTTTTGGACTCGAGATTTTCAAAAGACATACCTCAATATATGCGTCCTTTCATAACCCGAATTACAAATGTAATGCCCGACGGTAATTGTGGTTTTAGAGCCATCGCGCATGGTATGGTTGGTAACGAAAGTGGATGGCTAATGGTTAGAGAAGCCTTGGTTCACGAGCTAAAGAGCGATCGGGAGTTTTATAAACGGGTTGCATATTTCGACGATGAAAGCGAAGTTGATAAGGAGATAAACCGGTTGACTTTTAATAAAGAGAATGCACCTTACGCAAAATGGATGTCCTTGCCTAGTTGCGGAAAACTAGTCGCGACTACATTCAATTGCGTTTTCTATTGCCTCGCTCCCGGTGGATGTACGACTTACCTACCGGTGAAAAATGCACCGGCGAGCGATGGTTCTTTAAAGGAGATCGGCGTGGCATTCGTCAATAAAAACCATTTTGTTCATGTGAGTAAATAACTTTAACTTTCGCACCCATTTTAAGCATTTTATTTTGTAAACGCGCATTTATATTGAACGGAAATTTGTAGGTTGAGTTGGTTAAAGGGTCACCCATACCGACTATAGATCCTACGTGGATGAGATCGGCAAGAGAAGACGCAATTTCTTGGTCGATCCCTTTGCTAGATAGAGTCCGTGTATTTTCAAGACTACAAAATCCCACACCGACGCACTCCGTTGAACATGATGATTCGATAGTGGACTTAACGAAAGATTGAACTTATTTTGTGTTCGGCTATGTTTTTGCTTTTTTTGTTGTAAACTAACAATGTGTTGTACCCTTTAAACCTTTTTAATTTAATTGATTTTTTTTTTTTTAAATTTTGACTTCAAAAATTCGAGATAGCTGTTTTCGCCAGCCTAATGGCGTAACCGCCGTCCCGTACGCCAGGAGACGGCGTAACTGCAGCACCCCACGCCAGGGGATGGCGTGGGGATTGCCCCATACGCCATTCACCTGGCGTAGGGGACCTTTTTTTGCCTCTGTCCAAAAAGAACAGAGGCAAGGCTAAGGGCTAACCCTATTGCCGCCACTGGTTGGCGAAAACGGGTATCCCTACGCCGTGCTGTGGCGGCAACAGGGTACCCTTTGATTACAATTTAATTTTTTTTTTTTCAACCATTTTTAAAAAAAAAAACCATTTTACTTTGGGAATTGGGGACAGAATAGTCAAAATTGTTTTGTGAAGTTGCGTAAAAAATAAATGATTTTTTTTAAAGATTTTTGAAGGTTTTTTAATGAATACAAATTTTGTATAATATGTAAATAAATTGAATAAATAAAATTTAAGGTTTTTGAAATATATTTTAGTGAATAACAATTTTATAAATATTTAAATAAATTAAAATACATTCCATGGACACATTGTTTGTTAAGTTATTCAACTATTTTACTCTTCTATGCGTGGACAGCTCGCGTATTTATAGATACGGATACAGACGAACGCATGAATTACTCTGTGAAGTTGCATAGATTATTGATATCAGCCGGGACCCGCCAACACAAAAACTCCCGCCAACACAAAAAGTCCCGCCTAAAAAAACCCGCCAAAAAGTAACCCCCGCCAAGACAAATGTTCCCGCCAAGGACTCTAGCCAAAAACTCCCGCCATGGAGTCTACATCCTAAAAACTCCCGCCAATAAATGACTATACTATATAAACATGCCACATGATACAATATTCGTAATAGAAGCAAAGGGACACTTAAGAAATAAAACACACACACTTGAACACAAACACTTGAACACATGGAGTTTACAGCTGATGAAGACTACCATATGCTCAAGGCGGTCAAGGTTGTCCGCCGACAAATGGGGGAAGATAGTAGCGATGCTTTCTTCGACCGCCTCCTATGTCAGATGTATTTCAACTATGGGCATTTAGGAGCAGGAGACGTTCAAGTGCGAAGTCGTGACGAAATCAAATCAAGGTACAACTTCATCCAACCGCTCACTGCCCTGCTTTTTCAACCAGCCAGGATTAAGATAGAAGCACCTTTGGTCTGGAACATGACGGTAGTAGACTACATAAGTAGGGATATGGTGGCGTTTCTGGAGGATAGGATTGCGGCACGTAATGGGGGGGATGATTCGGATGACAATTTGGGATACGATTTCGACTGATCATTTCACTATTTCCGGGAATGTGTGTTATTTTAGATAGTACTACTATTTCAACTCGTTAGTTGTTGTTGTATGAACTTGTGATGTTTCATTCCAGTATTTGTTTGACGTTTTTATTTCCTTAGTTGTTGTTATTTGAATTTGTGATTGAATGAATGTAAACATTCGATGTTTTATGTTTGGGTGTTCATCTTGAAAACAGTAGCACTAACACTGCAAAATATGTCGATTGCATAAAAACATTACAATTTAATCCGAAGCATTGCATAATAAGAAATACATAAGCAAATAACTGAAGACAAACGACAGGTGGGCTAACCCTCTGTTAACATTTCAGACTTAGATTTATGGAGTCGGATAGTTCATTCCGCTCCCGAACTTATAATCATCTGAATCATAAGCACTTCCTTCGGGGGTTGAACACGTTTCAACGGCGCTTGCAATTGCGTCGGCCATTTCTTGCTCCCTTTGCTGCGTCGCATGTGACACCATCTCCGGCGTAACTGGACCTTGGGATCCCATGTTGAAAACGTCTTCGACATGTAAACGGGTCTCGTAATCCAATGACTCAATCTGTACAGTCCTTGGCTTAAGATAAGCCAGCCTCTCGAACACTTCTTGGCGTCCGCGTGGTCGGGGCATTAAGCATCCTGGACAAGATGCCTCCCTACCGTGGTTGAAGAACATCCTGCACAAAACCGCATCGATGAAACCAGGATTATCCTCTAGCATCGTACCTTTGACGAAATGAAATGTGGTTAGGAGGCTTGCATCTTCGTACACGTTCCAGCCTGAATCACCCATCGTTATAATTTAATTGTTTGGGTTCATAGCCAGATTCTAGTATTTATATACTCGTGCTCTGTTGGTTCATTTCTCAAAAAATTAGCGCGAAATGGTGTTTTTGTTCCCGCTAAAAACTTAATGAGGCGGGAAACCATCATTATGTATGTTTTGAGGCGCTAGAAATTTGGGTAACATGGAAGTTACTGGGAACTAGAGAAGGCTTGATAAAGTCTTGATTAATTCTCAATTGATAAACTGTTTTGATTAATGACTTAACTGTTTTGATTAATCCATAACCCTATTTTATATGTATTTTAGAGATATGAAAATGACCTATAATAACTCTTAAGTCTTGAAAATATGAGGTGTTTGAAAATATTTTCACTGTTATTTCCAAAGCAAAAGAGAAAGTCAGTTATTATACAAAATAAATTTCAAGTAACCTAAAACTTTGATGATAAAGAAACTATTACACAATCTGCATCATACAAACCGAAACTATTACACAATCCAAAACCAAAGTATCATACGACGTCTCAAAAAACAAGAAACAAACCAAGTAAGCGACAACAGAATAAAAGTATCATACAAACACAAAAAACATCGTAATGTCTATGCGAGCCTCCTGGCTGTGGACAAAACATCGTCATAAGCCCCAGCCAGACGATCGAAATCATGATCAAACTCGCTCACTCCAGGAAACAACGAGATCCTCCGCATACCAGCGCGCAAATGTCGGATGATAGCTCCCTCTCGATCCTCGTGGACGTAGTCAGCGAGCGAGTAGATAGCGGTGTTGACGAGATCGAACCAGCTAATACTCTGGTGAAGTAGTAGGTACTCAGGCTCACAGAAAGACTCCATCTCGTCTGTCACCATCCCTCCTCGAAAACCACGATGCAAAGTGTTAATCTGCCGCTGGTCCCAATCATCCGGATCGAATGCATACGCCATCGTCTTAGGCTTTCTCCTTGATTTCGACTGCATGGCTAGCAGGGGATGCGCGATAGGACCCTGGACACGGCCAAACTGCCGCTGAACTCGCTCGGGATAGTATGCCTGAGAGTGCTCCACACCGCATATGACATCCCGAAACCAAGATAGCTCTTGAAACGGGAAATGATCGCGTATAGCACGATAAGGCTCAAACAAAACCTGCATGGAAAAATGGATATGATCATAAACACAATAATAAAACAATTTTGCGATCACTAAACAAAAACACTTACATCGGTCTCTCCGAGGTTGTTGACGGAGATACGAAGGTTCAGCTTCGTCCGTGAGTCAGATACTGCTGCAGCTGTATCCCATCTACCAATAGTGGGGTCGCGCTCAGTGTAGGTGCGTCGAGTAACGGGCCGGAGCATAGAAAAATGATCCCGTATCCACGTGTCTACCATACCGATACATCCGGCCATAGTCCTCGTGTCGTGCAGGGAGGCCTCACCCAGATGGTGGTATGTGTAAGCGAGAACAGCACTACCCCATGAGTACCTGCCAACACCCTCCGGAGTCAAATCGCGCAACAGAAACAAATACTTGTAGTTGGAGTACATGTTGCTCTTGTCGGGGAATATGACCGTGCCGAACATATGCAATATATAGGCGCGGGCTGCAGCATCCACCATCGGATCACTCAGACCAGGGCTGTCATCGCAGAACTCTGGCCCACTAAACCTACTCCGGAGCCATTTAAATCCCAAACCAACGCCCTTGCACTTCTCAACCTCCGTCACGAAGGAAAGATCATCCACCATAAGCAATTCAGCGCACTCGTGCATGGCCAGACTCTTGTCGGAAATATAGGGAAACACAACAAGCTCACCATCAACTGGGAGTCCCAAAATAGTGTGAACGTCGTCCAGAGTAATCGTCATCTCACCGAAAGCGAAATGGAAGCTATTGGTCTTTGCATGCCACCTCTCTAGGAAAACCTCCGTCATGTTGGAGTGTGTCTGCATCTCGTAGAACGGCTCGATCAGACGACCGAACGGGGTGGCGTCGACTACAGCGCGTACCCTAGTCTGCGCAGCCAAACTCCATGCTCGATGACTAGGATAATGGGCATACAGCCGCATCTCTCGCTCCTAAAAAAAATTTGTTCCCATTATCATAGGACAAAACAAAATAGCTTCAAAAAATGTAAAAAATTTTAATTTCGATACTTACCTCTCCCATCCAAATGTGGTATGCAGCGTGGGAGGTGAAATCCTCGCCGAACAGCGGCGGCAATCTGGCCGGAGGAGGAGCTCTACGCTCCGCTGTACCCGGTGGGGGATGCCGTCGTCCGCGGGAAGCGGAAGCGGAAGCTGAACTCGATCCGGACGCATGCGGTCCGGAGAGTATGGGGAGCTCATCCATCTGCACAGGTGGAACTGGCTGGCCACGTACCCTATTCCGCTTTTTAACTCTCCTCGTCCGCGTGCCATCACCAGACAATGTGTACTGTGCATCGTCGCCGTGATCCATCACCTGGTAAAAACAAAATTACTATCAGGTTTCCTCGAAAACACATATTGTAATGGTGGTACCCGTTTTAGATAAAAAATAGCATAAGGCAGGTTATAACGAACCGAAAAACAAAAATAATCCGGTCCCGGCCCATTCCGGTGGCCGGAGATGCCTCACGCCACCACCGTGGCGTGGGCATATAGACGTACGCCATACTGATGGCGTACGTCTACATGCCCACGCCACGGTGGTGGCGTGAGACATGTTCCCTACGCCATCTCGTGTGGCGTAGGGTTGGACCTCTACGTCACATGGATGGCGTGGGGTTCAGCCTGTACGCCAACTTAAGGCGTACATGCTGAACCCCACGCCATCCATGCGACGTGGGGGTCCAACCCTACGCCAGTGGATGGCGTAGGGAAGGTGTTCTTCGCCCGTGCGTGGCGAAGAACACCATCGCCATGGCAGAAGCTTAAAGCTTCTGCCTTGGCCTAGAAACAGCCCAAAACACGTTTTTTCTTACGGATCTATCCTAACTACACCTATCTAAACCTAACTAGCCTATCAAACAATAACATAATCGACTTACAGTTTATGTTCGATTTCGGTTGCGCTTCCCCTTATTCCGAACGGTCTCTCCGGCGACGATTGCGGTGTATATGGGTCGTGCGGTGCTCCTGTGGTGGTCGAAATAGATGCGCCGGTGGGTGTCGGTGGGTGCCGGTGGGTGAATGGGTACTTGCCGGTGGGTGGGTGGTTTGGGTTCACGGTTTTGGGGCAGTGGGTTTTGTGGTTGTGAGGCTGTGCTTCAACTTTTTAGTTTTGTCCACAGGTATAGTTAGTTTAGGTTTTAGTTAGTTTAGGTTTTAATTTAGTGTAATTTAGTAGTTATATTTAGTTTTAGTTTAGGTTTTAGTTATTTAATTTAGTTTAGTTATAATTTTTTTTAGAGAGAAGGTAGAGGAGAGTTTGAGTATGAGGTTTTTTTTTTGAAATTATGGTAACTTCGCGGAGTAAAATTGAGTATTTATACGATTCCTGAAGGGCAAAATCGTCAAACAAAATAACTTCACGGAGTAGTTTTGAAAAAAAAAATTAAGCGACTTCGCGGAGTAATTTTGGCCGTTTTTTTAGCAATTCCCTAGATTCAATCATAATAGCATGAGTTTTTTCAAGTAAAGTACGATTTTTTTGTTCTGAAGACCGTTTTGTTGAGGTGTGTTTGGACAAATGGTTTGATGGATAAGACCATTTGTTTTGAAAAAATTATGCATTGTTTGGTTGACAAACTCCGTTCCATTATCAGAACGGAGAATCTCTATATTTGTTTTTTAAATTGAGTCAAAATCATTTTGTAAAAACAAACAAATATTTATGGTACTTCCGATTTATGTTTCCTGAAGTATATCCAAGTCAATCTTGAAAAATCATCTACAAATAAAACAAAGTATCTGATTTGATTGTTAGTGGAATTTGGTGTTGGACCCCAAACATCAGAATGAATTAGCGAAAAAGCATAATCAACTCTAGTATTACTTTGATTAAATGAGATCCTGTGATTTTTTTGCAAGAATACAGGTTTCACATTTCTCATGAATGAAATTATTCAAAAAAAGACTAGGAAACAAACTTTTAAGATAGCTAAAAGAAGGATGACCAAGTCGTCGGTGCCATAACCAAAGTTGCCTTTCGGTTGTTCCGTGAGCAAGCATGGCATGTCCCTTATGAACTACCTCATCAACATAATAGAGACCTCCTTGTTCAGTACCACACCCAATGACCTCCTTCGTACGAATGTCTTGTAAAATGCCAAAAATGGATACATAAGAACCACACAGTTGAGTTATTTTGTCACTTGACTATCAAATAATAACTGTAAGGATAGTGAAGGAATGTAGAGACAGTTTTTAATTTCTATTTTTTCCGAAAAAAATAATTGAACCTCCGTATTTGACTTCACAAATTTCTCCACTAGCCCCGCAATCAAAGATCCAATTCATTGATTTCTCAAACCCTTTACCTCCAAGTTTTTCATAGGAGTTCGCCGCCATTCCTCCAAAACCAGGGCCACTTCCTTGCTCATTTTTAGTCGGATCTTCACCGCCACTTGTAGACGAAGCCCGTTTGACATTAGATCTGAAACATTGGTTATTTTTCTCCTTATGATCGTCCTCCCACCATTCTAGATAGCCAACCATCTGGAAACATGTCTCTTTAGTATGTTTCTTTATCCCAAAATGAGTGCAATACAACTTGGATTTATCTTCTTTCTCTTTGGATCAGAATTTAAACCTCTGTGCAGAATCTTTAGCAGCCAAACCCATTCCAATTTCAATCGAGTCACTATTATAAGAACTTAATTTTAGTATATTAAGCCTGGCCGCTTCCCTTCGTATTGTAGCATATGCTGTTTCCACGGAAGGAAGAGGATCCTTTTTCAGAATATCTCTCTTGACTGGTTCCAGCTTGTCATTAATCGCCATTAGCAATTGATAGAGTTTTTATTCTTGAGCCTTCTTATTGTAGATCTGAATATCTTCTGGGTCTTTCATAGGGTTCAGATCTCGCCTATCTATAGGCATCCAGATGTTCTGCAGTTTGTTCTACAAGTCTTCTAGTGTATCAGACCCTTGCCTTAATGAATTAGCCCTCTTATGAAGGTCAAACACCTGTAACGAATCTATAACAGAACCGTATGTGGTGGCTAACCCATCCCATAGGGCTTTTGCAGTGGGATATTGCGAGATATTATTCACCAAGCTGGATTCAAGATTCTAGATAATCCATGTGAAAACACGTTGATCATCTTGTTCCCACCTTATATATGTATTGTCAGTTTTGGATGGAGGTGTCGGCTCCCCTGTAATGTGAGAATCTCTCCCCTTTCCCCCAATTGCTTTCTTCATCAGGTTTGCCCATCGGGCATAGTTGTCACCACCGAGTTTGATCCCTAGGGATAAATTCTTGGGGTTAGTTGTTTGTTGTTGTGTTCCGAGACCATTTCTCAGAATGGCAACAATCTGCATTGTTAATTCATCAGGGATTTGACTGACCACGACTTCATTTCCAGCCATCTTTGTTGAGGATGTTCAGAATTCCCAGAATCACACGTGCTCTGATACTATGTTAAAAAACAAAGAGAGAAGTAGTCGCAGGAAGCGGCTTAAAGCGATAGAGACAGAGACACGGTGGGGGCATAATCAGTTACTAAGAAACATCAATCCTTTTTGCATTGAACTATTTTTTATAATGCAAACCTAAGTAAGGCACTCAATATATAGAGAACTTCGAGGCATATATAAGGAAACTTAATACACTGAATATTCTAACAGATATACACATGCGTATTTTTATATTTAAGAAATAATGCTTCCTACAGAATTAAACAGCCACCATACAGTTGATTTGTTATTGGCTAGGTTGGCATCCAACGTGTGTTTGTGTATCCTTAAAATACCCTTAAAAAATTATAGTATTGAAAACACACATTGTTTAATTTCTTCGGGTATCCAAGAACCCTTAAAATCATATTGTAATGCAATATACTTAGATTACTTGGTAAACTGATTTAATTTACTCATTGAGAATGATATAGGTTTCATTACATAAAGTTGCATACATCAGTTTTCCTATAACACTAGTGTATTATAATTGAGTCACTACTCGTCTCTTATTTTTCGAGTTTTAGACTATTATCAAATTACATATGTGCTTTTGTGTTTCCAATTTTAAAACTTATCAAGTGCATTTTAAATGTAATTAGATTGATTTTGGACAAAACCACTATAGTGTTTGAAAATATTTACTCCTAAAATAATATAAACCTCTTCAATAAACTTTTAATTTTAAGGATAGAAGACATAAACCTATCTGTTTCATTAATATTTTTCACCATTAATCAATATAAATTGGTGAGGTAAAAACTCACCTAACATATTAAATGTAATACTAATAATATGAAAATAATCAAAATAATAATAGACTAAAAACACAACAAACTTTCAACAATAACACTTGATTTGATTTAATACTTTGTTCTTATAGTAACTTTGATTCATTGTTTCTCATTATTCATTGTAGCTTTTCATATACCTAAGAAATGCTTTTTATTACTCTTTATATTTAACTAGACCATCACTGGTAATATGTATTTTGTTTTTCTAATTTTTTTAATTTCCTTACTACTTTTGGTAGTGTCAGGTACATATTTTGTACCATCAATCCGTACTGTGTCAAGCATGATTTATAGCATTATATTACTATTGATGTGTTGCAGACTAGAATTTTGAGAGATGCAAACTGAACTGACTAGGATCGCAGCTCGGTCATCGACGAAATGAGCCGCATAGGCTATGGAAGGTTACTTAATAGGATGACCCCTCTTAATTATTGTTATGTGATGAAGGGAAGAATGTGGCGTTGCTCAGGAAATCGATCCCATTTGGTGGTTATTTTGGGAGAAGTAGTTAATGTGTTATGTCTCATAATAGGGAGAATGGGTCTCTTATGTGAGTGAACCCATAATGTGGGATTTTCCGAAGCATGGAATTGAAGGGTTATTTAGATAAGAGACCCTTCCAATATATAGGTATTTTCTAAAAAATTGATTAGAGGGATCACTTAGGTGAACGACCCCTCTATAATGTAAGATTTGGCTAAAAAAGGAATGAAGGGGTCTCTCATGTGAGTGATCCCTCTAAAATGTGAGATTTGGTTATGAATAGGATGGAGGGGTCATTCAGGTGAACGAACTTTCTATAATTTAGGTTTTAACCAAGATTAAGAAGGAGGGGTCGACGAGGAGAACGACCCTTCGAAAACATGGGATTAGTTATAAATATGATAGAGAGGTCAGGTCACTCAGGTGACCGACCCTTTTATAATTTGGGCTTTGACCAAGGTTGTTAGGTAGGGGTCGCTCAAGAGAGAGGCTTTCATATAGTATTAGCTTTGGTCAATGATAGGATTGAATGGTCACTCGGGTAAGCGATCCTACTATAATATGATTTGAGATAGAGGGATCGCTCATGTGAGAGACTCCACTATAATTTGATTTGGGAAAAATGTAAGATAAATGGGTCGGTCAAGAGAGTAACTCCCCTATAGCATGATATCTTGTGTTAGAGAGGGATAATCCAACCGAGTGACCAATTTAAGTAAAGTTATTCATGGACCAGGCCATGCTAAGTGGCATGATGATTTGGGTTGCTTAGCGTATGGCTTCCTTAGTGTTTTAGATATTGTATCTAATCATTCAAGTTAACTGCAGTAGCTCTTTTTTTGTCGTATCATAAGTACATTCATATAGTATAGTTACATTATGGCCACCATGTTACCGTGAAACTTAGTGTATAAACACGTGTATGTCACATTGTGATTAAAACCATCACATCTAGTCGCATGATCAAACTTTTTATGTCATCGTTTAGGTGTTTGTTTCAGGCCATATAAATACTTAACAAGTCTACACATCTTTTCTTTATTTCACGGAAGTATAAAACTCTTAGGTTGTTCCATGTAAATCTCTTTGTTATATATCCATTTTGGAATGTCGTTTTGGCATCCATTTGACGAATTTTTAGTTTCTATACTAACACAATTATAGAAAACATTCTTATCCTCGGGGTTCTCGCAATCGGGGTATATATTTCAAAATAATATATTTTATCTCGTGATCAGAAACTCTTGGATACCAATCTTTCCTTAACTGCTTAAATGATACCATCGATATTGTTTTCTAATTACCCACTTACTACCAGTTGGTACTGAACCCGAAGGTAAAGAAAAAAATTTACCAAGTGTTATTTTAGATAATTGAAATCCATTTCATCATTTATCTTGCATGGTTCGCTTCGTTCGTAGTGATCCAGCCGATCCGAAATTGATTTTTACTTTGATGGTACTCATCATCCAATTTTCACTATTGACTATAAATGTTTTAATACAATATCATTTTTACACTCGTTTAACATTCTCGTTGGAAGGTTACTTAAAAAGTAAAAATTGATACTTAAATTATTAATACTTGTATTTAATAAGCATACTGAAAAATAATTATTTTTGTCTGTATATTTCTTGAATTTATTTGGAAAATTTCTTTCGTGATCAAATGAGCCTTTTGAAGTTTGATCCAAACAATTAGACATTAAAATTGTGATTGATAAAATTTGGTAAATGATTAAAATGTTTATTTCGCATATTTAGAGAGAAATGAAAGTTTTGTTCTTTCATTTCTTAGCCCATTAGTCTATTTATAAGATTTATCAAAATGATTACACAAAATATATGTTTGATTGGAAAGTTATATTTATAAAGAAAAATATAACTCTAAAAAAAATATGATCATGCTTGCCACAAAAAAAATATAGCGCGTTGTGGTGAACCAAACATTAATGATCATTGCTTTACCGTTGTGATATTTATTCTGGTAAGCCTCGTGTTATCACGGTAACATTATCACGTCACCTTGACAAGCCCAGATCTTGCTGCAACAAAATTCTTATAAATAATTCTAATAGGTTGCCTTCCAGTGTTATCAGTGTGAGCGCAACTTTTACCATGACAATGGATTTTAATTTCTAGGTTACCGTATCAATGATCTGAATTTTCACAGAAAACCTTACTCTTAGTCCTGAAAACATAAACATTCCTTAACTTATTTGTCTTGGATATCCAAATACTCTTAAACCTAGTTCATTCCTCCAGTATGTTAATTCTGATGATCCAGACTCATTACTGGATTAATTTCAGTTATCTTATTTAATCAATATTTTCAAAACGGTGACATGCCAACTATTGTGGTGACGTTCACGAGAAAACTGTTATGATAGTTAAAATTTTCGTTCACCTTGAATATTTTAAACATACATGATTGTTAATACTATCTTTTAATACATAGTTGATATTTGGAAATGTTGTGTTGATTTTAGAAATATACATAAGGACTATTAGTTGGGTCATCACTCGGTTTGGAAAATTTATATAAGTTTTGTTAATTAAGTGTGTAAAACAAGTCGATTACAATCTTTATGTATTTATGGGACTTACTGGCCAAAATACATATAAAATACTATAAATATATATTATCATTCTTAGATAAATATGTGAGCAATCATTATTGTATTCCTTAGCTTTGTATTATTTTACCTTTCTAGATTCTTTCTTTAGATATGTATGGTGGTATGTCCAAATTGATAAAGACATTATCAATTGCAATGTATGTGAGAATAAACTATTAATAGAAAGCCTTTACCAAAACTATTCATTAGTAGTTCCAAGCTTCTTCACGATGAAAACATGAATAATTTTAATGTGGTAGAACCTTCGCAACATTCGAAGATGGGTTACACTTTAAGGGTTTGTAAGCCTCCCTGGCCCACTAGTACTTCAAGCTCAACTCGATGTGTGGTATCTGTCTCATGCAATCGAACTAGCAAGCCTTTAGGAAGTAAAGAAGAACATGATCTCTAGACCTCCATCTTTGAGATCACAAGTTATATATGTACTCATGATGATGGAAACCACTTAAGAAGATGATGGCGTCTCGAAATCCATGCAACACCTTTTCCCTTACATGATTTATAGATCTCATATAAGAGAGAATTGGGCTAACGTGTTGTTATAGATCTCGTGTATCTAGTTTTGTTTGTCTAAGAAAAACAAAGCTAACAATACTAGTAAAGATCAACACACAGATAGTAATGAAGTTTCTTTCTCTCATAAAATAATGAATTCCTGACATTAAAAAAAACCACCACGTATTGGTACATTTTAAAAGATAGGAACCTTAATCGAAGCTTAGTTTCCATGATATAAGTTGTGTATGTCCGACATACAGCTCCCAGGACTTGGAATGAGTCATTGATATAACCTTAACCCAATTAATAACTTACTTCTCAACCTTGGACTCAGTCTTATAGTGCTCATCTAAACCACTTTTCTTTTTCGAATCCAAACTAAGGTCAATGCTTCAGACCATACATACATAACTAATTTGGTAATGATCTATTTTCTACCTATGACTTAAATCATTATCTCAACCATTTCAATCGGAATATAGAGATGTTTTAAGGTTCCAATCAGTACTCGAGTTGGAATGATGGTTCTTACAATCAAAGATACAACTTAAAAATTCAACCAATTGATCTTAAGATCTTAGCTAGTAAATTGCCACCGAAATCCAGTATATACTAGATATACAAGTACAATAAAGCAGGGAATCTGGAGCATCATATTGGGTAATTCCTAAATATAATATTAAGCTTTGGAGAGGATAATAGTCTCATGTATCGATCATTCTCATGACTTTCAGAGAGAAACACTTACTCGGTTCAATCAACTATCCTTATTTTAGAACCAGTTTATGGGGAGTACAAAAACTGAGTGACTTCATAATGCGTTACAAAAATAATCTCAACGAGAGCTTGAGATATTATACTTGAGACTTTGTTCAAACCAATAATAACCTATAGAATTTTCATGAGGTTGTTACTTTTGCATCTTTCGGGAAAGAGATTCTACCGAGTTTATTATCATAAGACATTATGAAGAAAAAAAAATCTAAACTTCAGTTCACTTTTGGCTCATATCCAAGTCGAGAAGACGGTGAGATTAAGGTTAGTTCATAACCGAAAACCCTAACAAACTTAACAATATTAGAATCTTATTAATATATAAACTATGGTAGCCTACCAATAAATAATTTACCTTGGTCGTCGAGGGAGGGGAACTAGTTTGGTTGGGAAGAATCTATCAGAATGCTCGTCCAACGACTGAGGAAAGCAAAAAAGTAAAAGATAACTCGAAGTTCGGAAGATAAATTGAGAGAATTGATTGAGTAAAATCTACCTTGATACTCAACAAACCTAAGCATTAAGTGATCTGGTCTTCTATCGAGCCTTGAACAATCATATATGAACCCATGAGAAGAATTCATAATGGTACCCGATCTCTAGTGAGGTTTTGTGGTGGTTAAGGTCACTAGAAAATATTCTACGGTGGTATGAATTTCCAACAATTGTTTTTATAAATTATCTCTCTAACTTTTAAGTGAGAAAATCATAAAAATTACAAGGTATATATTTCTTTATTTCTTTATTTTTATGACTTTTCCTCTCCATACAATTAGATATGAGGAATCAAAATGCTTTTAATAATGAAATTTATTAATAGAAATAACGAAAATATAACACGTGGTACATACAAATCAATCTTAAAAAGAATGACCATCAACAACAAATTGAAGCTTTACAATATTTTTGTTGGTTTCGCCAATCGAAGCTTCCTAAATTTTCTGACAATCTTAAATTGAAGATCCCAACATCTTGTGCAATCTTTACCCTAGGCTCTCAAAATTTAATTGATATTATTTTATGATAGGTTATGTATATGATTTGTAATAATTTTATTTATCTATTAAATATTTTAAATCATTTTATTTATTAATTAATTTTTATTTATTTATAGTTATTTACCTGTTATTTATTGTTATATTTATATTTTTTCTAAAAAATGAAGATAAATAATTATGAAAATAATTATTTTCAAAATATATAATTATTTTAAAATATATGATTATTTATAAATCTCATGCGATTTAATATATATATCCGATTAAAAATTTATCACCATGTATATAAATTTTGATTATATGGGTGAAATGTTTCTGGTAGTATCAATATTAGTAAAATATATGTTAAATTTTACATTCATCTCTCATCCATATTTTTATTATTAAAATACAATGTTGCACATACTATAAATGTAATTTTTGTTTTGAACATGTTGAAAACACGTAAATTAGAGAATAAGACCACCAATGAGGGCACGATATTCAACTATGTCATGAGTCTGTTTACTATAGAGCCTACTAATAGCTAAAATGATATCCCTTTTATTTTTCCTAATAATAGCACATCCACTAACTTTTCTAGTTAATGAGCACGAGTCATCGATGTTTAGCTTGAGTCTTGTGGCATTAAGAGGTTTCTAATTGATATATATATATATATATATATATATATATATAATATTTTTAGGTTGATTTAAGTGATTGTACAACCAGAATTATAAGTAGAATAAATGTCATTGGTATAGTATTCTTTTTTTAGTAGATTAGCAACATCAAGATTTAGGATTGTGTTTTTTTATTTGATGAATGATAATAGTTACTAATGAGGTCGGATAATTTTGACATTACTGCTTACCCCTATCTGAAGGGAAGTTCGAACTGAACCATTACCGTGAGAAATCGAACAAGGTAAAATTAGTGGAACATGACTAAGCTAGGTATTGGTCATTTCATATGTTGGGCTAATAAGTTCTTAAACTCAACCCAAGCCCACAACTTGACCCGAAAGGCCCATGGGTCATTAATTAAGTATAAATATCCCAACTATTTTCATTAATGAGGGTGATTAGAATTTAATACAAGCACACACCTTAATTATCTCTTTACATTTTATCTTAAACCTTAAATTCTCAAAATACTTTACAAAATTACCTTCAATCAGAAATAATCCACACTAGTTACAGTGAAGTTTTTCTAGTTGGTATTTGACTTTGTTTCTATGAGACTACATAGACCAACATATAATGGGAAAGAGAATGGTACGAGTGTGGACTTCTTTAGGATTAGACCATGCTCAAGTCCTAATGATGTGATGCAACGTCATATGTATAAAAATTCTTAAGTTGAAGATACAACTAAAGAATTACAAGACTTCCCATTGTAACCGTTTTTCTAACTAACTCACCTTGCCTATTTAAAGAGGCTGAAGGAGTTATTTTGACCTATGAAATATTCAGAGGTACTTTTCACTATTTGAAATTCTCACTGTGGATTCTCTGTTCTTAATTCACTCATTACAACTTAATTTCTCACCAAATTGGCGCTAGAAGGAGGGGCGAGGATACCTTGATCAACAGATCAAAAATCAACGTTCGAGTTCTCGTTTTTTAAGTTTTTCGTTCGAATTTTCATATTTCGTTTGATTTTTCGCTGTTTGAAGATGAATCCAGAGGAAGGTGACAATCCGTCTGTTCGCAAGGCGATAGAGACGCTGAAATCCGATTTGCAAGAGGCAGGTAAATCTGTTCCAATTCAATCAGTCCAATTTGACTTTGAAGGAAAAATGAATGAAATGATTAGGAAGGTGGCTGAGCTTGACGAATTGGTAAAAAAGAAAGGAGATAATAATGGTGCTAGGCTTAGGTCTAAGATAGCAGGAGGCGATCGTAATGATCAGTCTGATCAGTCGATGGATGAGGGTGATGATCACTATGAGCTGCGTAGGGCACGGTCTGAGCAAAAAAAAGAGTATAGCGGGATAAAGAAGAGGAAGGAAAAATTACAAAGGCGACTGTATGAAAACTCTAGTGATGAGGAGGATTTTGAAGATTCTGAATCTGATGAAACACCGAGGTACGAACGTTCTCGAGGCCGTTCAAGAGGAACAGAGCGTGAGTTCCGGCCAGCTAAGTCGTTTAAGGAGGGAAGGAAGAAGAAAGAGAGGCGAGTTTACTCACCTCGGAAATACTCGCCTCGGAGGTGTTCGCCTCGGAAATATGAAGGTGAGTCCAGCTTGTATGCAACTGTGGGGATGAGAAATAAGGACCCGTATGTCCAGGGGGTTGATTGGAGGGACTCACCACTGGTCAGGGAGATCAGATCTGTACCGCTACCGAGGCGGTTTGATATTTCCAAAGTTGAAAAGTTTGATGGGACTCAAGATCCCGATGACCACATAGAACAATTTAAAAACTACATGACTAATTTTGAAGATGATGATAGATTGGTGTGTAGAGCTTTTTCTCAAACGTTTAAGGGAACTGCGCTAAAATGGTTTAATAAGATTCCTAAGGAATCGATTGCAAATTTTAGAAGTTTCTACACTGCTTTTCGCAGACAATTTGTGGGAAGCAAGGAGATGAGAGCCAATGGGGACACGATAATACAGTGCAAGCAGGCTGTGGGAGAGAAGTTGAAGGATTATACCAAGAGGTTTGTGTCAACAAAGGCTGAGCTGGATGACTGTGAGGAAAGTGTGGCTATGGCAGCGTTCAGGCAGGGGCTGTTGCCTGGGGATTTAGCCGATGAGACTACGAGGCGCAGAGCGTTAACGTTTGGAGCTCTTATGGCTCAGGTAGAGGACCAGATTAAGGTCGAAGAATCAACAAGGGTTCGAGGAGGCGCTAGTATTGTTCAAAAGGGGAGTGGACAATCTAACGTCTCAAACAACAATCCCTCGCGTCCGAAGAACAACCCAAATGTTTCTAACCGAGGAACCTCGAACTCGTATCAAGGGGGATATAATCAGCATAATTCTAATAACCAGCAGCAGTATAGGTCCAGGTCGAATGTGTGGGTGAGGCCGGATTACTATGCAGATTTAACTGAGAGTGTGGCTTCAATATATGAAAAAACAAGAGGAACAATCAATTTTAGAAAGCCACCAGCTATCAACAGGCCGAGGGAGGAGCGCAATAATAAATTTTGTAGGTATCATGAGGACATCGGCCATGATACAAATGATTGCATTGCTCTGAAGAAGGAGATGCAAGTTCTGATCGAAAATGGAAAGCTGTTGGAGTATGTCAGGAAGAATGCCAAGACAACAGCTCCTAAAGGAGGTAATCCCAATTCCAAGCAGGAAACTGCGTTAATGATTTTAGATGTTGCAGGTGAGGCAGATGGTTTCGATGTAGCCTCGGAATATGTCGAACCAGACCCCAGCCGACTTTTGTTAATGTCGATAGATGAGCCGATGCGTCAGGGACGTGTTCGAGATCTGTGTGCCTTTTTTGAATCATTAACCATATTTGGAGGGGATTCGATGACCAACAACACCAATAATTCGAGGAAGAGGCATATAGTAAACTTAACACGACAAATTGAGGGAGGTGCATCGGCACAGCTAAGCAGCAGAAAGGATGTGCCTTTTATAATATTCGACGGAGATGATTTGAGGGGCATCACGGGGCCACATGAGGATGCAGTGGTCATTGGAGCAGAAGTATGCGGGGTGGAGATTCGACGAGTGTTGATCGATACAGGAAGCTCTGCTAATGTGCTTTTTAAGTCAACGTATGATAGGTTAACTGCACCACCTCGAATAGAAAAATCAGAGAGGACTATCATTGGGTTTACTGGCGCATCAGCAATTGTGATAGGTGAATTCGAAGGTGAAATTTCCTTGGGGAAAGGGCCTTTCAAGAAGAAAGTGCAGGTACTTTTTGTAGTGGTGGATTGTCCATCAAGTTACAACGCTATTCTTGGAAGATCATGGTTGGCCAAAATGTACGCTGTAGTTTCTACAGTTCATCAGTGTCTGAAGTATGTGGTCGAGGACAGAGTTGGTGTAGTCCGAAGTGACCAAAAGGTGGCAAGAGAATGTTATGCTGCTGCATTTAGGTTACGTGGTAAAAGTTCTGATGATCTCATGGAGAGTTAGCAGTTTAGGGGGGTTGTCTTGTGGTGAAACGGACGAGGGAATTGATGATCCGAGGTCAACCCCGAGTTCTGTAGTGGTCAATGAAGAAATAGAGGAATTTATTTTTAATAATGGCAGGGTACTTCGAATTGGCACTCTGTTATCTTTGTCGATGCGGGAAAAGTTGTTGAATTTTTTGTCCGAAAACTTGGATGTGTTTGCCTGGAGATCTGAAGATGTGGTAGGGGTCCCAAGCAATATCATATGTCATAGCCTAGCGGTTGATCCGAAGGTCAAACCAATTATCCAAAAAAGAAGGGCTTTTTCATTGGAGAAATCTGAGGCCATAGTTGCCGAAGTGGATCGGTTATACAAGATGGGGCACATTAGGGAGGCCAATTATCCGAGGTGGACGGCTAATCCGGTGGTAGTAAAAAAGAAAAATGGAAAATGGCGAATGTGCGTGGACTTCACGGATTTGAATAGAGCCTGTCCAAAAGATCCTTTCCCGGTGCCTCGAATTGATCAGTTAGTGGATTCCACTTCGGGAAATAAAATTCTGACTTTCATGGATGCATTTTCGGGGTATAATCAAATTCGAATGAATCCAGATGATGAAGAAAGCACGACTTTTATTACTGATAGAGGTTTGCATTGCTATAAAGTAATGCCATTTGGATTGAAAAATGCTGGATCAACATATCAAAGGCTGATGAATAAGGCGTTTGCTTCAGAGATTGGGAGAAATATTGAAGTGTACATCGATGACATGCTTGTTAAAAGCAAGGGTGATGATGAACATATTGATGATTTAGAAGAAACGTTTTTGAATCTTAGAGCCATTCAATTGAAGTTGAATCCAGAAAAATGCACATTTGGAGTCCGATCTGGCAAATTTTTGGGGTATATGATTAGTGAGAGAGGAATCGAGGTGGATCCAGAACAGTTGAAGGCCCTGATATCGATGTCTTCACCTCGGAATATCAAAGAAGTGCAAATGTTAACAGGCAGGTTAGCAGCTCTGAACAGATTCATTTCTCGTTTTTCAGATAAGTGCTTGCCTTTTTTCCAGGTGTTGCGTAAACCCAATAATTTCGAGTGGACTTCGGATTGTGAAGAAGCCTTTTTGAAGATAAAAAATCTTTTGTCCTCTCCTGAAATATTATCAAAGCCTCGGAAAGGTGAGCAGTTATTTTTGTATATAGCAGTGTCAGATTATGCAGTGAGCGCAGTTTTGGTCAGTGAAGACACAAAAATTTCGAAGCCTGTTTACTATGTCAGCAAAAGTTTGGTTGATGCCGAGAAACGTTATTTGAAGCTCGAAAAATTGGCACTGTGTATAGTAGTGGCAGCAAGAAAGATGCGCCCTTACTTCCAGGCACATACGATTGTAGTTCGAACTTCATATCCATTAAAGAATGTTTTACAAAAACCAGACATTTCAGGAAGGATGACAAAGTGGTCTGTGGAATTGGGAGATTTCGATGTGCTATTTTCTCCTCGGACAGCTATCAAAGCTCAAGCTTTAGCAGATTTTTTGGTGGAGTTTCACTCGAGCAGATCCGAAGAGAAAGATGCAGAAAAGGTGAATGAGAATCCGACGTGGACAATTCGAACTGATGGGGGATCCAGTAGTAAAGGGTCAAGTGCAGGAGTGGAATTGGTGGCACCAACGGGGGAATTTATGTTTCAAGCTATAAAATTTGGCTTTCATGCTTCAAATAACGAAGCTGAATATGAGGCTGTGCTAGCAGGGTTAAGGTTGGCGAAGATTTGTGGAGCAATGTTTGTGCGCTTGGAAACAGATTCACAGTTGGTAGTTAACCACGTTAAAGGGGTATCAGAAGCTAAAAAGGAGCGTTTGGTTTTGTACCTACAAGAACTTCGGGGGATGATGGCGCAGTTTGAAAATGTCGAAGTGGAGCATATTCGAAGAGGAAACAACACTATGGCTGATTCTTTGGCAACGATGGCTTACTCAGAAGAATACCCATGGATTGTAACACAACCATCGCCTTCGATCATATCAAATCCTGAGCAATGTGAAGTGGTTGATGAGGTGGTAAATAATCCGACGTGCGCTCGAAGAGATTGGAGGTTTAACTTGTTAAACTTTATTTCAAATGGAATATTACCTATGGATAAACACTTGCTCAAGAAAATAAAGTACAAATCCCTTGGCTATGTGGTACTGGATGGGGTGCTGTACAAAAGGTCTGCTTCGAAACCTTTACTACGATGTTTAGGCAAGGATGAGTCTCAGAATGTTTTATCCGAACTGCATGATGGAGATGGGTCAGCTCATTGTGGGTTTAGAGCTTTAACGCGTAGAGTATTGTTGGCAGGATATTATTGGCCTACCATTTTGCAAGATGCCAAGTCATTAGTTCGAAGTTGTGACACATGCCAAAGATATGCAAATTTAATACACAAACCAGCGGTACCCCTAATGACGATTTCAGAGGCGGTTCCTTTCGATAGGTGGGGAATTGATTTAGTGGGACCATTACCTATGGCTTCTGGTGGAAGACAAATGATTATCGTTGCGGTTGATTATTTTTCGAAGTGGGCAGAAGCAGAACCCTTAGCTGGGACAAAGGCTAAGGATGTAATCAAGTTTATTCAAAGCAATATTTGCTACCGTTTTGGAGTACCTCGGAAAATAACAACTGATAATGGTCCCCAATTTAATAACAAGGAAATGGACTCTTTTTGCTCTTCGAAAGGGATACAGCAGTGCTTTTCCACTCCTTTCCATCCTCAGGCAAATGGACAGGTAGAAGTTACGAATAGATCTATTTTGGATGGCTTGAAGAAAAATTTGGCAGGAGCAGCAGGGAAATGGCCAAATTTTCTCCAAGAAGTATTATGGGCATATAGAACAACTCCTAGAGAGGCTACAAAAGAGACCCCCTTTTCTTTAGTATATGGGATGGACGCTGTGTGCCCTGCTGAATCTACGTTGCCCTCTTATAGACTACTACAATATTCCGAGGCAGATAATGATGAGGCTAGAAGAGTGGAACTTGATTTGTTGGAAGAAAAAAGGGTCAAGGCACATTTAAATGTGATCCATTATCAAACGTTAATGAGAAGCAGGTATGATGCCAAAGTTAAGAGAAGGGAATTCAAAATTGGCGATCTAGTGTTGCGAAAAGTATTCCTTCACACCAAGGATAAACACCTCGGAAAATTGGCCCCGAATTGGGAAGGTCCTTACAAAGTTACAATGAGGGTCAAACCAGGTTCCTACAGGTTATCAGATCGAGAAGGGAGGATGCTCAAGCACCCTTGGAACATAGAGCACTTGAAATTGTACTGTGAGTAAAACTGAACTTCGAATTTTTGTAAAACAGACATACTCTTTCCTTATCTGTTGGCCCAGAAAGGTTTTAATGAGGTGTCTGATTGATATTGAATTTTTTAATAAAATTTCTTTTGGCCATTGGTTGTTTGTTATGATGTGTGATTTATTATTTTGGTAATTTGGCAAAGATTGATCATCTTTGGAAGTTGACCAAGAATAATTTTCCGAAGCGATAGCTTTGAAGAAACAACCAAATTTTTCGAGGTGCCACGTCTTATGAGTGCATCTATTTTTCGAGGTGCCACGTCTTATGAGTGCATCTATTTTTCGAGGTGCCACGTCTTATGAGTGCATCTATTTTTCGAGGTGCCACGTCTTATGAGTGCACCTATTTTTCGAGGTGCCACGTCTTATGAGTGCATCTATGTTTAAGAATAACCAGTTTAAACAAGTATATCAGAAATTCAAGATATAAAAAAAAAAGAGGACAAGTGATTTCATCGTGGAATAAAATACGAAGTTTACAAAAAAGGAGGAAAGCACTTAATCACATACACAAAAAACAAAAGCGAACTGTTTGGTCTATTAAGCATCGTTCTCTTCTTCTTCATCTTCTGATGACGCCTCTTCGGAGTTATTTCCTTCTTCTGAGGAAGAGCTTGGTGGCGCTTCGAAAGCTTCCTTTGGGCGTTGCTCTTCTGGAACTCGTCTCCAAAGGTTTGATAAGTCCAGCCTTGGACAAGCAGCATGAACTTCTCGAAGGATCTGAATAGATGTATCAATTTGAGTTTTCTTCATGCCTTCGAGCATTACAGAGCTAACTTCGTTTTTAGCTTCCTTAACTGCAGCTTTCTTTTCTTCTTCGAATCCTGTTCGAAGTGTAGTAACCTCAGTCTGGCTTTTTACCAATTTCTCTTTAGTTTCCCTAATAAGCTCCGTGGCATCGGAAATAGCAGTAGAATGTTCACTCTTTAGACTTTCGAGAGCTTGCAGATGAGTAGTTTTAAGAGCTTCGATTTCCTCCTTGTGTTTTTCAAGAAGCTGTTTTTTCTCAGCTTCGAATTTTTGGAGTGCTTCATTTTTCGAAGTCTTTTCAGATTCTGTTTCTTTTCTACTCCTAGCTAACTCTTGGGCAAGACGTTCCAGTTGGGTTTGAGATTTTCTCACCTCTTCGTATAATTTGGTGACAGCAGAAATTAGATTGGGGAAAGGTTGAAGAATTGAAATTACCTCATCGGATTTCTCTGAGTGAGGAAAGACTAATGGTTGATGAACAGGAGCAAAAGGATTAGATGTTGAAGCTGTAGCAGCATCAGTAGAAATTGGGGGAGCAACGTTGGCAGGTTGAGAGCCAGGAAATACAAAATCTCCACTTGAGTTGAAGTCCTCGAGGTTTAGATAGTCATCTATTTGTTTATCTCCCAGGGTTATACCTCCTTCAGGATTTTCCTCAACAAAAGTTCTACCTCGTGCCTCGGAAGCTAGCACAACCTCTAATATATCAGCCTCATTCTTGTCATTGGGCTTGTTAGACTTACTCTCTTTCTTTTTTGGAGAAGTGTCTTTTTTCTTTGTCTTTTTCAGGATGGGCTGGTCTTCTTCGGATATGGTGGGAAGCGAAGGTGCAGACGTTTTTCTCTTCCTTACACTCTTCGAAGTAGTGGGAGGTTTAGTTTTGCTGGTGCTGGGTTTCTTCTTTCCTTTTTTCTTTAAAGGAAGATGGCTGTCGCTTCGATTCCGAAGTGGGAGATAGCACTTCCCATCTGGTGCAAGTATCCTTTGAACTGCTAGAAGAGGATTTGGTGGCGTCATCGGATCTTCAGGGAAGTCAGCCCCCAATGATATTCGCCAAAGATGGCTATTAACAAAGTTAATAGGATCAAATGCTGAATGGAAGCCATTTCCCCAAGCCTTTTCAGCCCACTCAGCCATTTTCTGGAAGATAAGTTTGGCCTCTTTTCGACGACTTTTAAATCGCCTCGGAATTTCTGAAGAGAGACAAATAGTTAGCCAGATAAATTGATTCAAAAGTAACCACATAAATAAAGAAAAACATCACTTACTATTGTCTCTCCAGGTGAGGGTAAGTTTAGAAGGGTTGGCATCGGAAATATCTTTGCCATTTTCCCAGGCACCTGACAGGAAGACGAACTTTTGTTTCCAGATCTTATCAGCTTCGAGGAGGTCGTCAATGATTTTTAAATTGTCTTCAAGGGTTAGGTAATAAAATGGCAGAACTGGACCATTTGAAATTTTGGTTACTGAAATGAAGTCCTCAATTTCGAGGGGGATACCTCCAAGTCTTGATACCATGATTGCTGAAAATAAAGTGAAGAGCAAGTTCGGAGTAACCTGGGTTGGGCACAGTTGGTGGATTTCGAAGAACTTTACTATCATCGGATCAAGGGGAAACCGAAGTCCCCAGTTGAAGAGCTCAGGGTACACTACTAGCTCATCTTTTTGACAGCTTAAGGGTGTCTCTCCTTCAACTGGTAATCGAAGAGTCATGTTGTCAGTTAACCCCCATAGTTTTCTGAGTTGCTCCTTCTCTGATTCGAGGTAGTAGCTGTAAGATACATTCTTCAAAGCAAGAATGTACCAGGCAGAAAGAGGCTTGAGATTTTCTTGAACTAAGCAGGCAACCTTATCAGGAAGAGTAATAAGAGCTTTTTTCCCTCGAGGTTTCTTTGGAGGAGCTACACCTTCAGCCTCGGATTCCTCCTCGGCATCAGATTCAGTAGCTTCTGAATCATCCTTTTTGTGACCTTCCTCGGAGTGACTTCGAGTTTGTGTTTCTTGTTGAGTCACAGGAATTGGCTGACTACACTCTGGTGTAGTATCATCCACTTCTTGTGGGGGAGGAGGAGAGTGTTGAGGAGTGGAAGAGGTTTTTGTTTCTTCACCCATTACTAAGAAAGATGATTTTTTGGAACGTTTAGCTCTAATAGCCTCGAATTGAGGAGGAAGTGTTTTGGTTTGAGGGTTTTTTGTCTCTTCGAATTGAAGGACAGGTGATTTGAGTTGTGATTTGTTATAAGTGGGTGGTTTGTCTAAAGTAACTACTTTAGGTTTCCGATGAGGTCTTAGTAGTGAAGGTTTGACTGGATTTTGGAGAGAAGAGGTCGTTGAGCTACTTTCTGGGTTAGAAGCTAGAGGTGAAGACAAAGTGGCAAGGTTTGGATTAAAGTTGCCATATTTAAAAGTGGTGCAGGAAGAGTGAGGACCGTTATAGATCAACCCAGCAGCTTTGTATTCTTTGGCTCTTCGAGAAATACAAAGATAATCGTAGGCCCCAAATACTTGGTTACTGGAACCAGGAAAAAGATTTTTCTTTGATCTTACTGGTCTTCTGGGTTTAAATCTATTGTATCTAGGGTATCTTCTCATACAATGGTTTTTGGTATGAGAGGTTGCTTGGTAAGACAAGAGAAGATGAACAGGTTGAAGATGAACAGGTTGAAGATGAACAGGTTGAAGATGAGTAGGTTGAAGATGAAGAACAATCTGGAGATGTTTCAAAGGTGGATTCTCTAAAAAGCTTTTAATTGAATGAATAGCTGAGTATTTATAGGGTAAAGAATAACGTCGAGAATGTGAAAGTGTGGAACAAGTGATCTGTTGTTATTGGGTGGAATATGAAACGAAAAGGAAGCTAGTGATGTCATGGGTCTATTACTAGGAGTCTAATCAGTCTATCAAGTATGGTTCAGAGATTTCGAAGTGTTATTAAACTATGTGTGAAGTAATAATGTTTGGAAACCAAAGGCAAAGCAGTTCCACAAGGAGTCAAATTCGACGAGGAGTTAAATTCGAGGCAGTTGAGAATTCGTTTGCACCTACTCATGAATTCGAAGAGAGTCCTAATTTATTGAATTCAATCATAATAAAGATGTAAAATAACGCTGATCCGAGGAAGAATTCGAAGAGCTAATAGTTCCTATACATTAATGTATAAGAACTAGGGGGACTACTGATAAGGAAAGGTATTCTTTAGGGACTAAAATGACAAATTCTGTAATTATAGGATTAAATTAAGCTTTAGGAAAAACCTAGGGGTTAAATTGTAAATATGACAATATGTAACCGTTTTTCTAACTAACTCACCTTGCCTATTTAAAGAGGCTGAAGGAGTTATTTTGACCTATGAAATATTCAGAGGTACTTTTCACTATTTGAAATTCTCACTGTGGATTCTCTGTTCTTAATTCACTCATTACAACTTAATTTCTCACCACCCATGATATCATGCATTGAATAAAAATGTAATTTATTGACTCACAATTTTCATAATATTGACATTTTAAGGCTAAAGTCATATTTCTGTTTTGTAGAACTGAATCAACACAGATCCAAATACTCATCAGCATTCAAAGAAGGAAGGAACCCTTAATTAGAGTGATGTTGTTCCATATTTTCTTGAGTAGCATGAATTTACATCATTTTGTTCTGATCTTATCCCAAGTAGCTTTGACATTATAGTCCATTGGTCAGATATTGCCCATTAAATTGTATATTCTTCAGTTTCATTAATATAAAGATGTTTGATTCTTTCTATGTCTGATTGCAGAACTATATTAAGAAGCCTGTGAGTATCCCAATTGCCTTGAATCCAGTAGTTTTTTTTATGTAGCCTATAAAGTCCAAATAAAAACCCTTTTTAATTTAATTTTATTTTATTCAAATATCTTATGTTATTTAAATCAAATCTATTTGTATTAAGATTTTACTTATTTTATTTTAAAATAATTATTTTATTCCTTGTATTTTAATTTAGGGTTTTGAGCAACTCTTATATAAAGTCTCATATACCTTAAGTTTTAAATAAGTTTTTGGAATAGTATATTTTTTATCTCTAAAAATTTCAGTCTTTGTTACCCTTAGATTATGGTTTCATCATGTTACCATTGAATTAGGGTTTCATCTATCGTTGCTTC
Source organism: Limnanthes douglasii subsp. nivea (assembly GCA_036936605.1). NCBI lineage: Eukaryota > Viridiplantae > Streptophyta > Magnoliopsida > Brassicales > Limnanthaceae > Limnanthes > Limnanthes douglasii. Next base: position 36,593,811 of record JAUPFV010000001.1, read on the forward strand.
TTCTTTTATTTCCTCTGCGTTATCAGTTTGATATCAGAGCCTCAGTTCCTGCTATGGGGCAAACATGATTCTGAATCCTAATTTCATCTGATTTAAAGTGTAAATGAGAACAACAAATATGGTCATGAAGATCTCGAAGATTGTTTGGTATGCGGGGACATATTAGGCGTTTCGATGACAATCGTATTAACCAGCTACTGGAGGAGTTTAAATTGGCTACCAATCTTCGGATCAATGAGAAACTTTCTTATTGATATGTTGTCTCAGGCTATGAAGAGGTTTTCGAAACCAAACAATTTCATCAACTCGATGGCTTCAATGTGACTTCGAATCGGGAGAAGAATTTATCTTATTCTGATAAGGTCAACAATTATAATTCCAAATGTAACAATTGAGAAAAAATAAAATAAAATAATTTTGGTTGTTGAAGGTGATGGTGCTGTGAATTCGATGACTCATTCTTGTCAACTATGGGAGGATGTTGTAGCCTATAATGTCCAAACAAAAAACATTTTTAATTTTATTTTATTTTATTCAAATATCTTATGTTATTTAAATCGGATATAATTGTATTAAGATTTCATTTCATTTTATTTTATTTAAAACAAGTATTTTATTTCCTTATATTTTATTTTAGGGTTTTGATCAGCTCTTATATAAAGCCTCATATACCTTAAGTTTTAAATAAGTTTTTGGAATAATATATTTCTTTATCTCTGAAAATTTGACTATTTGTTACCCTTAGATTAGAGTTTTATCATGTTACCCTTGAATTATGGTTTCATCTATCATTGCTTCTTTTTATATTTCCGTCACATTATCATTTTTACTTTTTCTTGTTCATACCAAATGTTTGTTTTTTCAATACCAAAGGAGATAAGTGGATAATTGTTGCACTATTTATCTAACCAGACCTTTAGGTCTATTTTCATAGTTTCCAATATATATAGTCTTCAACTATATGCCTCACCTCTATTAGTTTCATCCAATTTTTTGATCTTTTAGTTGCAATGTGTACTTGTATATGAAGATATATAGACCACTGGGTAGAATGCATGTACTTGGAAAAAATATTCTTCTTTTCTCAGAATTTATACCATAGCCTGCAAGAGAAAGTGTGATGAGTGTCTTCTAGACTTATGATATTAAGACCCCTCCCTTCTTTATAGGGTTTACAAATAGATCTCTAACTGGTTCACGATATAGTTTTATATTGCGCATTAATGCCCCATAGAAATCTGCTAAGAATAATTTATATTCTATTTAGAACAGTTTGAGGAAGATAGATACTTTGGAGATGGTAAGCTGGTATAACTAGGAGGAGTGTGAGTCTGCCTCCAAATGAGGGATGATTGTTATCCAACTATGAGTTTCCAATCTAATTTTGGTCACTAAATCTCTAAAGTATATAACTTTATGTATAGGATAAATATTAATCCCTATATATCTCATTCGGAGAGTTCTATACAGTTGATCCTTGTTAAGTGAATTCTTTTTTAAAGAATGAAAATAGTATTGTCCTTATTAATAACCTGACTATATATATCTTGGTATACTTGCATAAACATGAGGATTTTATTGATACTTGAGGATGAAGCATTCGAGAAGATGACAACATCATGTGCGAAGGCTAGACAAAGTACTATAACCGAATTAGATTATTTGTATCTTATATCTCTGTTGTTTTGATTAAGATTTTTGGACCCTCTCATAAAGATGTGAAAACATTTTAAATCTGTAGTTTTTTATTTTAATAGAAAATTTACCTAATTAATCATACACTATATAATTTTTTTTGTTTTTCTTCCACAACTTTTTTTTTGTATTATAACCAAATTTTGCAAAACTTCTCCACCAATTTTTTTATATTAGACTCGACAGTAAAAATAAAAATTATACGTAAAAAAAATTTATATTGTGAATTAGTTTATATTTACTTTTTAAATTTAAATAAATATATTTATAGGAACCCTTACACAAATATTTAATATATATCATTTTTTTATATCGCTCTAACCAATTTATAACTACTATGTCTAAATTACAAAAAATCAATCTACATTGATTAAAAAAATATACTTATATGATTATAGATAAAACATGCCACGAAGATCTAGAAAAAAGTCGTTAAACGTCGTGCATTTAGTGGGAGGAAAATGAGTGGGTGATATGATGACCATGTCATGTCACGGAGGTTGGTAAGCGTTAGGAGAGACATTAAATAATGTAACGTAACGCTGTAAAAGAAATAGAATACAATATAAATATTATTTTAATGCATTTGTCATGTGTCGTGGGTTGTTGAGGTTAAATTAGGCTTTTTGTAGTTCACCAATCTCCTAGAAAGCGACGGATTCCTTCATCATCCCACTCCCACCCACTTGACTTTACCTACTTTGGGTGTGGGGAGCATCACGACACGTTTCCTCAATCAAAGCGAAACGTAGGTTAGGTTGGCAAAATTTCAATTCGACCGAATTGGATCTCACGGAAACTATAAGCGAAAAATAGGTCATTGCTATTTGGTGCCATAAATTAAAAAGAAAAAATAGGTCTAAGCAGATCCGATCTGATGAAGGAGTGGGACTGGGACTGGGACCTATCACATGCTGATATTCATCTCTGTCTCCTGGGACCATCATGTCGTGCCCTCACGTTTCATCGTCTCTTCCCTTTAAAAATCTCAATGATCTCCAGATCCACCGACGAATTATCATCAAACATTTACTGTTCCCAATTCTTATGTTTCGCATGGAAGATGTAAATGTTTCTAATGTATATGATTAATAAAACCCACCGACTATACTGGTTTTAAATTAAACTTTAATTATCGTATTTGTTCATGTTTCTTTCTCTTAATGGTCAGATATTAAGCCTGGCCTAACTTTTCATCCAAAACTAATAGAAACATATTTGAGTAGTATCCATATTTATTACGGTTTTTACATTTTTTTTATTCGAATTTTTCAAATGGTAATTCATAAAAAAAAATAAAAAATACTATCGATTTTTATTAAGACACTAAAATAGAATTATTAATAAAAATAATTGAACTCTTTTTAGATTTTCTTTTAAATCTGAAATATGCAGATCATGCATAACAAACTCTAGGAGAAAATTTCCAACTCGATTCAAAAGATATTGATCTTTTAATAAATAAAATAAGAAATAAAAAAAAGAAATTTTGGTTAAAAAATTAGAAGTAATTATAACATTGGTACTTGAGGTATTATTAAATAATTATGTATTGATTGAGAGTTACTGGTTAAGATTTAGAGAGTTATCTTGACTCTTGAGAGTTACCTTGACGAGAGGAGTATTACATAAACATAAATGATGGTTTTGGAATTAGACGAGAGTATGGTTTGTAAATAGGTAATTTGTAGTCTCATTTCCCTAAAATTAGTCTTATTTAATTTAAATACATAAATATATATACATTAATTTTTTGAAGTTTTCATTTTGTCTTTTAAATATTTTTACCGAATTAATTTATTTGTTATAATAGATTTAAATAAAAATATTTATTTTTCTCAACCAGTTTGGTTCGTATGTTGATTGATATGATCCATGTATAGTGCTGGTTTTATAAGATTCAACTACATATCAGAGAATAGTTATGGAGATTGATGTAAGAGTCTTGGTGAGGGAAATAATTTAAGACCTGTAAAATAGTGTCTGAAATAATCGTTATGTATTTTGTATATTTTCTGATGAAAGCCGTACACGCGCGTTTTTTATTGGGTATTGCCAGTTATATTTTGAGACTATTGCATTACATGCGTAGATTTTCATAACTTTAACAGTGGTGATGAAAAAAAATTCCAGTTTGAGATCAAAATATATTATTGACTTGCGTAATCCCATATGTAATATATGAAAAAAACTAAATATGATATAAATGATTATTACAAAAGACATAAAAAATTAATATGTAATTATATTGAAACTATTACATGAGTGTGAAACGTTTATATGTAATTATTGTTGGAGGTTAAAAAAATTATGTTTTTTTTATTTGATCATTTTAAACACAATTTTAAAATTAAATACATCATTCTACAAAATTTCTAAACGTTTTTATCTCTATTATAGTATGACAAATTTAATTTTTCTTCTCTTATGACGACTCTTGGTGGTGAGAGTAAAAGACCCTAATTTTATATTTATATATTATTAATATTATTAATATTATTAATATTATTTTTATTTTTCTGTAATACTACCGGTAGTCACGGTAAAGAGTTCATATCAATCGGAAAAATAACAGTCGGTGGTAATGATGAGGGTCTGCGTGGATTGCACCACAACGTCGTACAATTTATTTTTATGATCTTCACGCCAATGAAAACCCTCATTTAGTCATTACTCAAGTAATGACTTAAAAGACAATAACCATGACAAATGAGAACGAGCGTTGCATACAACTCTCCGAGCCTGAAAGAAATTTAGTATCATCGATGGTTATATTTCTATGCTACCGAGTGATTCAAGGATCTCGAAGATTAGTGGAAAACTAATTTGTTGTTAGTTTTATGGATCCAGAACAATATTAAACCTTCTCTATGAACCACAATTTCATACATATAGATGGTTAATAAATTTTGAGAAGATATCAAGGCTCAATTTTCAGTTGTTAATGGATCACGCATCCGACAAGTCAAACGAGAATTAACAACATGGACCAGTGAAGGTTAAATACTGCAGCATATTACGTGAAATTGAAGATGATTGGAGATGATTAGAATAATATTGATTCATATCCCACATGTACGTGTGGAAAGTGCACATGTGCTATCTCCAAATAATTAGAGAATAAATAAATAAATAAAAAGTTCATAGGTTAGGATGAAGCCTTGTACGAACATCTACGCTATACTTTATTGTCCCATGAGCCTTTCCCTAATATGATACGTATATATCATATTCTATCTCAAGAAGAAATGACAATAACTGTATGTTCGAGGAGTAAACAATCATGTTATCGAGGTTGTTGCTCTGGTTGCGCGTTTTTTAACAAGCCTTTAATTTGTTCATATTGAAAAAACTAAGCCATTAAGAGAAATCATAAGTTTTATGGCTATCTGCATATATATCTTGATCAACCTCGAAGAAATAAAATGACAAACTGTAGTCGTGACAGAGGTAGTCGTGTCTGAGGTGGTCATGGAAAAAGTGGTTCTGGTCGAGGGCATGGTGAAATGTAACACGCTACCCGTATTATTTTCTCAAAAATTATACACGAGAAAGATAAGCAAGAGGGGTGGGTTTTACCCTCTCACTCCTGGAACATTGAGATACCTGAAAACTCTACTAGTTATTATGAAAGATGGTTTATTTTGAACAAACATCAGGTATTCCTCTTATAAAATATTGGATAAGCGACACATGAGCTACAAATCATATGACAAGTAATTTGCACTGTTTAAATAATATTCATTATATTCGGATTGTTGGATTTGTCTGCCAAATGCGAAATGGGTTGATGCTACAAAAGTGGGATTCGTGCAATTGAATGATTCTTAGATTTTATAGAATGCTTTAGCCATGCTATATTTAAACTCTATTTTTTTATCTAGATATCAATTAGTTAATGAGACTAATTTTATTGTAAATTGTTTTAGGAAATTGTACATTATACACCACTAGGAAAAAAAAAGTGATTGGTGTGGGTACATAATCTAGTGGATTTTTCTACTTGCAACATGCAAATATATGCAAAGAGTCCATTTGACATATGACATTAGAGGCTGGGGCATCCGTCTCATAAAGTATTATACTTCTATCGTTTAGTAGAAATTGATAAATTTAGTAGTTTGAAGAATAATACGCGTGACATTTTATTGTGTGATAAACATATTTATAGTAGTTTTTATTTGAGTTCAAATCAAAGGACTACTATTTTATGACTTATTCATATTGATGTTTGAGGGCCTTGTTTTACATCCATTTTGGATAGTCTTACTTATTTTTTAAACAATTTTGGATGTTTTTATCGCGATATTTGGGTCTTTTGTAGAGGTATTAGTCGGTTGTTCTGACTATTTTTTTGTCTTATTTATCATATGATTGAGTTCCAATTGGATTGTTTCATCAAATGTATTCGAAGTGATAATGTGAAGGAGTTTAAATTTCTTACTGTGTTCTTTAAATATAATGGGATAATTCATGATACTTAGCCTAAAACCAAGACATTCAATCATCCATTTATGGCATACAAAAATTTGATCAATCAATCTCACTCGTACTCGATGGTGTTCATCCAATGGTCCTAGATTATACAACCACATCAAACTGTACAAAACAGGCTCCACAAATACAAGTTGAGGGTTGAGTTGAGCATCTTGGATGTGGAAAATGGGTGAAGAATGATAATATGTGCTTACGTGATTATCACATTTACATAGTTCAATGAGAGACTCTAAATTATAAGTATCCTTTATATACATATATCTCATATGAGAAATTCTCGGCAGAACATCTAGGCTTCATGGTTTTTCTTGATACAAATTTGGAATAGCAAAAAAAAATCTCAATTTTTTTAAATTTGAAGGCAAATAACATGTGGAATATGGTTCATCTTCCTTCGAATAAGAAAAAAATTAAGGTGTGAGTATATCGTATTAAACGTTGCTTTTATGGACATAAAAAGGTTAAAAACACGACTTATCATCATAGAAATGACTAGTAGAATGGTTTTAACTATACTGAAATAATTACTTCAGTCATCAAACTCACTACTGTTCGTGTATTTATATTTATTATAGTTGTTAAAAAAATTGAATTGCATTAGATGGATGTTCACAATGTATTCATTCACGATGATTTGCAAGAAAAAATATATATGCGCCCTCATAGTTTCCAACAATACATATAAATCTCGTTTGCAAACTTCAAAAATATTTGTATGGATAGAAACAAGCTCCGGGATATTAGCTTTCCAAAAAATTTAGTGCATTGCGTACCTATAGTTTACTGAGTCACATTCGAATTACTATCTTTTTTCTTATTAATTATGGTTAGTTTGTTATTTACGTCGTGGTATATGTCCAACTTCTCATACATGAAAGATCTTGGTATGTAAAAATATATTCTAGGTTTTGAAGTTTCTTAAAAATCTTCTGGACTTTTTATAATTCAACTCAAATATGCACTTGATATTATTTCTCAAACATACCTATTTGGAGCTTGTCCTCTTGGTGCTTCACTTGATCAACATCATCGAACGTCCTTATCTACCGGGGATCATGTAGATCCTTCTGTCTGTCGTTGGATTGTATGTCGATTAATGTACTTATCGATCACTCCCTAAAGATTTTTCTTATGCAGTTCACAATTTGACTCAATATTTGCAGGAACCCTGAATGGATCATCGGAAAACGGCACTTGGTGTGGTTTGATATCTGAAAGGTTATCTAGGATTGATTTTCTTCTTAGATAAGATAATAAGTTTAAACTCATATAATGATGTGATAACTATTGGGCTACTTCCCCCCTGAATCGATCTTCAGTTGTCTGGATGGTTAGTCCAAATCGAGGACTCCTCAATCTCGTGGAAGACAAGGAAACAACATATTGTTTCTCATTCTTTAGCCGAAGGAGGATATCATTCTATTTCCATTGTCACATGTGAATTAAAATATCTAAAGGTTATTTTTTATATTCTAAGGAGTATTACAGGTCATATAAAATTTTATTGTGACAACAGTGCATCAAGACACATTATCGTCAACCTTGTTATCCATGAACTTACCAAACACATTGAGGTTAATTGTCATTTTTTGCATGATGAGTACATATGTGGTTTGCTTACATTCATATTTTCACATATGCTTAGTTGGCAGATATCTTTACTAAAGTACTTGACAAAAATCATTTCTATGAATTACTTCATAAGTGGGGAATTTCCCTCTTACATACCCAAACTTGAGGAGGTTGGGGTAGTATAATAATATGCAATTATTGCATGAGACTGAATATAATATATGAAATTATTACATGAGACAAAATAGAATAATATGTAATTATTATACGAGACTGAAATTATTACAGGAGACTAAAATGTTTATATGTAATTATTACATGAGACTAAAACCTCTATATATATATATATATATTTATTTATTTATTTTTTGTAGTTGTAAACACAAATTATAGATAAAATAAATCACGTTACAAATGCTCTAAACATTTATTATCAATTTTAATGGTAATTGAATGGTTTTTTAAAATATTTTATAAAATTGGAGATTAGCCAAATACGACCTTCAACTCGCTAATTCATCGGGTCTTTCCAAATAGAGGTCAAACACGAATGTGACCCTTCCATTTGGAAAATTAGCCAAATATTTTCATGTAAGGGTCTTGTACAAATATGAACCCTCCACTTAACCCATTAGCCAAGTTTTCCCCAGCCTATTCATTTATAAAAATGACCAAGTATTTTCCAAGAAGGGTCGCACACGAATGCGACCCATCAACTTGACCATTGGCTAAGTCTTTCATCAATATGGGTTAGGTACAAACACTTGACCTCTTCACTTGGCCAACTGTTCAAGTATTTCCTATAGAGAGATTGTGTACGAGTGTGACTTATCTATTTAAAAAATTGGCCAATGGTTTTTCAAGAGGAGTCACGTTACCCTCAAGTTAGAAAATTTGCCATGCTTTTCCAAGAGGGTTTGCACATGAACGTGAACTCTCAATTTAGGAAATTTGCCAAGTATTTCAAAAATGGGTTAACACGAACATGAGCTATCGACTTGGCCAACTAGATACATTTTTACCAAAGATCAAGGTATAGAATTCCAGAGTATCCATGATCATAAATTTGATAATATTTATTTTTAACCACTATTTGTTCCCTATCGTGGCCTCCAACATAACAATATTATGGTTTGACTATTGAATTCGATGACATGGTAAAAAAGTAAGGTATAAAATTATTTTGTATGATATTTTCTTCACGGTCAATTGAAAAATAATATTATTGGTGCAATGGTGTGCACAAATAATTTTGTGTGCTTTGTGACTTTAACTGTATGTGGTGCATGAGCACTATGTCGAGTGCGTAAGTTCTTGATTAGGAAGAAAACCACTCAAGTCGGTCCAAAATGTAATATTTTTTTGATAATATTAAGATGATGATTGTTCACAACTAAGTTCGTATGTATCTTTTGTGAAAGTTATGTATGCAGTCTGTCCTACTTGTACCATAGTATAGATTTAATATGAGGGTTTCTTGAACTTCAGAGTCTCAATTTTGGGCATAGTTTTAACCTTTGATCCATCCATATATTCCCTTGAATTTTTGGCTCAATCTAGTTGTCCATTTATTTTTTTAAATTCCCTTTCTCAATTTGGATCTCAACTTTTAGAACACAATACTTTTTTGGGGTATACCTGTTGTCACACTAATATTTATCTCTCTTATTCTTGTTACGTGATTTTGGGTTTGATATCATCCGGATATGATATTCTAAGAGGTCCAAGTCCTTTATGTTTTAATAAATTGCTGTTCAATATCGCAAATATCGTAAACATCATAGGTTGTACGTATAAGATTAATATCCTTGCATACATACTGACTTTAGATTTTCATTCGGGCTTCCCCTGTCCACTATGGTTGAGCTAGACATCTATATTTTCTAAATTAATATACTTATGTGATCATGTTGTAAAGTTAGTCATCATGAAAGACTTGATTATCCTCACTAAATTGTAAAACATGAGTTTACCAAAAGCTCTTAATATATAACAGACACTTTAAAATGGTCATTTAATCTATTTTATTAATATTGAGGTTCACATAACAAAAGACGTAATCTCTTAATAGTCCCTATTTTTGCTACTTTGTGATCTAAAATACACTTCTCTTTTTTGTTAAAAGATAAACATTATACGAATGGATTCTCTAGTTGAGAAAACGAATAAATGAAACTCTAAAGCATCTATTAAAACCAAACGAATGTGCCATTTTGAAGGTTGAATAGGAAATAACGATACATGAATGCTACATTGCATTATAGGTACTCTATAACCTGTATAAAATATAGCATATGGTGATCCAAGTACGTTAAAATTTGTATCTCAAACATTATATAGGTATGCTCGATTAAGACTTATGGAGATAATAAAGGGTTTTAGTGTTGGGCGTGTTTATTTGGGTGTCATTCCATCGAGAATTCCTTCATTCTATATGTGCTCCGGGAAAAGAATATGATGTACAAGTGTAATTGGACTGAGTAACTTGATAGAGAGTGTTAGTGCAGTAACCAAAATATTAGTTTAACTCGTGGATCAATGCAAAAAGGCAATATTTACCAATAATTTCTTTGGTCTCTGTTTTTATGGAAAAATAAAGAACCTACATGATGTTATCGTTTATGAGACATTATATTCATCAAGAAGGGTAATTAGTTTGGTGTTGAAAGAAGTCAATATGGAGAAAACATAGGTTAACTCAAAATTATTCACAAAATAAGTTAGGTCGATGATATGTTGAATGAGGTGGTCAAGGCGGGCATTTTGCAGATGAGCTAATGTTCATTTGTTCATTTGTGTAAAAACGACTCATATATGTATGAGACCGATATATACATTTTCTTCAGAGCGTAATAGTTTGAGTTTCTAGCGGTTCTTTTAAACCTTATAAATTTTGCATTGCATCCTAGAAGACGACGATGATTGATATTGGAGAGTTACCATGAAGGTGGATTCATTATTCAAGTTGATCTACCACTTAGTTTTGAAAGGAATATCTTGAAAATAATATCCCCAACAATAAAACCAAATTGATGAGTTCTCTCACCTATAGATCTACTCTAACAAACAAACAATGGTCAAAGATTAAAGAATTTATAAATTTGTTATTAACTCAAATAAATTACAATGTATTTTAGTGTTTTTTATCTTACATATTTTCTCATGGTCTCGTTTTTCTAACTTACAATGATCTTCATCCTTTTGTAATCGTATCAATATCGCCGTATGAAAAGCATAAACCATTATTTGAATGATATGCCCCTTTCTAGGGCATGTATGAATCGTTTGTACATTTTTTTTTTACTTTTTTCCTTAATGTTTGATTGATAAAATTTGTACATAAAGTATACAGTATCATTTTAACATACTACAAGGTCATCCGTGGTTTGGTATGTTAACTGACTGAACCAACGTATAATACTAGAGATTTTGGGTACTCGAATTCAAACTCTATTGTTTCCTCCGAATGTGGGTGTACAAGTGTTCGTTAAATGGTAGGTTAAAAATGTCATGGTATACTATCCTAGCCACCACTACACATTTTATACTTTTTTCTGATAGATATTTTTAAGTTACATCCTAAATCAGAGTTATGACAACCATGTTCTTGGGTTATGATATTGAAGACCTAAAAATTTAGGATGTATCATTAATCAAAATGATTGAAAATGTGTATCCCTTTTTTGGTTTGAGATTACGTGAGAGTATTATTTTTTTACGTGAATATTATCATACCCCAACAATATGGATATCAATGAGGTGATTCGAGACCTCAAGGGTTGTTAACGACGATTAAATAACTTCATATAATATTTCCGATCGAAGTTCTTACAATCTTGTCATAATGTTTTCTATTCTAAAAGCATACCTAACATATTATCAATGAATGATATTCAAAAGTTTGTTCAACATTGGTGATAAAATATATGTCATGGTGAATATTAACCCGTAACTTTGGCCGATAGGCGATACTAATGTTGCACCACGACTATTTTTAATAAATTAATTATCTATTTTATCATCAATAATACCTATGTCAATAGTCTCATCATATATTGGATAAATTATACTTATTCACATCATAATGAGAATATCAAAATATATATTTTTCTAACAAATTTATCACACATAAAAAATAATAAAATATATCACATATTTTATGATAATATTTAAGAGATGGGGATTGAATTTTAATCACCATAAAGAAAATAAACTAAAAATATGATACGAATTAAAATATACAAGACTGAAAATATATTAATATCAAAACATAAATGTGAGTATACAAAATATTTAAACTATTTTCACACTATCTCACACAATTATATACCGAGACATGAAACCTAATTACTTTATTAGAAATAATTGAATGATTTTTCATAATACATCATATAATTATAAATATATGAATCACTTATAATTTTTATAGTAAATTATTTTTAAGGTATTACATCTAAAGGTACCGAAATTTTAGTGCCACATAATATTCTGATTATCAATGAAATATACATGGCATTCATTTATGGAACTTAAATTTAATTTAATATCCATTATTTTTAATAATACCTCAAATACCCATACCGATATCTGTTTTGTTATTTAAGACGAACACAATTAGATCCATGAATAATATTTTTTTCGCCAGACCTAATTAGATTGGTCTCGCATTATGTTTGCATGGTCTCACATCTTGCACTTAGACATGTTATGGTTTCGCATGATTTTGTGGAGAGATGTGAGACAAAACATGATGTAATAGAGAGATACAAGACCCGAGTTAACATTTTTTTCTTTCATAAGTACGATGTACGAGACCAAACTTATTGGGAATTCGAGATGTGAGACCACGGTCAAATTTGTTTTTTTACCTAAGTGTGAGGTGTGCGACCATGCTTAAAGGAAATGCAAGATGTGATACCAAGGTTAAATTTGATTTTTTTTTGCGAGATCAGGTTTACAATTTTTTTTTCCAAATTGTAAGGTGCGAGACCCGACTTATAGGAAATGCGAGATGTGAGATGCGAGACTGTGATTTTATGAAAATTAAGTACGAGATCAAGGTTAAAATTAAGCACAAGATGAGAATAAAATATAATGCAAGATGCAAGACCAGAACAAAACAAAGTGCGATATGCAAGCCCAAGAAAAAACAAAGTTCGAGATGTTAGACTAGACAAACGCAGTGCAATAACATTCACAGATCTAATTTTGTTCTTCTTAAAAAAACAAAACCGGTGATATTTTTGGATTATTTTTTTTCAAACTACAATTTTAAAAAATAAAAACTTTAAAAAAAAGTAGGAAAAAGAAGGTTTGGTATAGTATAGGACAATACTGTTACTTTTGGTTTCCTCTTAGTTAGGAAACGTTTTTTAACACTACCTGACAATAGAAACGCTGGTTGGATACCTTTGGCCAACTCACCCATATTCTTACGAAAAAATATAAAATTCGTAAATAAATTTAAAAATAAAAAATAAAAAATATATATTTTATATGTAATTAGTATTTTAGTGTCACAACTTTGTTCTAAGTAAGTTAAAGACATATATAATTGCTTAGTAAAAAAAATCAATATCAAAATTTAAACACTAAAAAATTATTCAACCGTTAAAAAATATACATATCAAAATGAAAGAATCAATCCAAAATTGATAAATTCTAAAAATTGAAACATTTTTCAAAAACTTAAAAAAAAATTAAATTAACAATCTAACAAAAACATCTAAAAATAATAAATCAAAATAAATATAATATAAGTTCATAAGAATATCGTTAATTGAATATACATTGACTTATAAAACCAAAACAAAACAAATAAATGTCCTAATTTAGATTTCTAATAAGATATGTTAAAAAGTAGAATAAAATACATAACAAAAATTATTTTTTGTTTAAATTTTAATCGGTAACATCAATTGAAAAACTCATCAATCAACAGGTGTATATAATATATATAATCTTATTGAACTTCAAAACTTACTTTTTGATTCAGAAATTTTATTTAGAATTTTAAAACTTTGAAAATATTACTTTAAACATTTTCATACAATACACATTTATACGAGAAACTCATTCTTTGTTATATATACAAAATGTCGTAGTTATTAAAATTTCTTTTTCATTGATAAATATGTTTCACTTTGATGATATGATTCCTATCATTAATTTATACCACCAAATAATATTTTACTATTTCTTTAACACAATATTGCTAGGAAAGTATAATTTATTGGACGATAAATTCTTATTATTATATGAAACTCCTTTCGATTTACTCATATATATTAATACAATAAAATCCTTAATAATACATACGTTATAAAAATAAAAATTAATTAAACACATATTACAAAAATATAAATGAGACTCAAGATATAATTTTTTAAGAGCAAACTAGAAAGTCATAAATGGTTATGATTAAAAATTTTATTAATTAAAATAACAAATAAATATCCGAAAATAAATTTGGACTGAAAAAATTATATTTGGAGCTAATGTAGTATATTTTCCAAAATTCAAACGTGATAAATAGATCTACCATGCTAATGGTCTAGTTCAACGGTATCGAGTAAGGCTTATCGCCAGGCAACCAGATTTGGGTTTGCCTAAACAAAAATTACTCAAAATTTTAGAGACATGTTGATTACATTTATATGATGATTTTTGGTGATGATACACATAGTAGAGAAACATATGATATTTAAAAAAAATATATAATTCTATTGAAAAAATATTATCTTAAATCTATTTTATTAATTTAATAATTTTATTAAATTTAAATGTTTAGTTGTTTGCATTGGAAATGTAAAAAGTTGTTATATTTGAATTCTTTTTAAAGCCTAAGCAATAAGTAGCATAAATAATATTATTTTTGAAAAAACATGTATAATACGTGTCTCCAAGTAAATAAGCTCTATTGGATTATATTTTTATTTTGTAGTTTTATAAGTTGTTCATGTTGTTTTAATTTTATAAAATTATGTTTTCTAAAAAAATAAATATTTCAAGTATACTATTTTTTGGTTTTCTTAGACTAATATTTGGAGATATAACAACTTTAAGTTTTCGATACAAATAACTAGAAATCAAGAACTTACATATAAACTTAGTAAACAAAGAATATTTTTTTGTGACTATAACTCTTAGATTTTATAATTTTTTTTGATATAATATAAGAGTGAACAAATCTCTATATTTATACGTTTAACTCGTATTTCAAAATTATCACATTTGTTTTAGAATTAACACACCTTGTTGAACGGTAACTTGAAGAATTATGATTGTTCGCAACAAAATGTAACCATCAAACTATTTTACACTATGACATGCGACATCACAACAAATGACTTATTTCATGACAAAGTCGTTTGTTTCCACGATGAGCATGGTTTGTCGTTTTGAAGAATTTTGAAGCATTATGAGTAGTAGCTCATCTTTCTAGTTCGACGCCATAAGTCATGCTCACTGTTAATAACGAACCTAAAAGTTTTGAGATCAAAAGTTTTTTTAGGCTACTACGATTAGCCATGTTTAGCATCACACAGATTGACCTCTAATTACAAGTCAATAATATCATTTTCAGATCGTCGTGACAAGCCATGCTTTTTGCTGCTGCATTTGGATAAGATTTTAAATAATGTCACGCCCAATAGTAAAATGTGATGCCGAATGACCTATTTTTTGTCACGATGTCTCATTTTAGGCATACAATACATAATACATTTTTGTCTTGATATATATATATATATACCGTTGCTTCAAAATAAATTTCCAAGCCTATTTGACGACACATCGAGTATCACTTATCCGATAATCGAATTTAAATTCCAAATAGATTCTCTAGTAATTTTATATAATTATATTTTAATAACACCGTATGTAAATGAACTGTATTTTTTCTATATTCTCATGAAGATATTATATATGCATAAAATAAAATATTTTTCACTTTGAATTCTAACTTAATGTAAAAATTGTAAATAATTTTTGAAAACTTCAATAATTGAAATTTTGAAATAATTTTATTGTGTGATAAAACTGACGACCATACATACATAAACACATTTACAAATATATTCATGGTAAAGTTTTGTATTACTATTATGGTTGTGTGTTTACCGTTCAATAATTTTTTTAAGAGAAACCCATGATCTCATAAGAGGCGACATTATACATATAATTCTTTAAGGTTTTTATTATATTTTTTAAAGATACATGTCACATTTAGATTAAATTATATAAAAAAATATAAATATATTTCTTCATTTAATAACGACCAATATTTACTTCATCTCATATAAAACTAATTTTGTTATAAATGTTGAAATCTCTTTGTTTAATTTTTGTTGTTATCCATTGAAAAATTGATGTGTACATGTTTACTAAAGTCGTATCAGATTGTTGTCATTATAAAGTTATCACTTTAAGATTTTTCGTACCATCATTCTAAATGTCGAGTTTATTAATTCTCAAGATAATGAATTGATAAATTTATATGTTAGATTCTCACTAGAATGTATATATGTGACATGATAATGTAAAAAATCACCTAAGGATTAATTTGATAAAAAAAAGATGAACTGATTTGAACTTAGTTGATGAACACAAGTATAACTCTCATATAATGGATTATAATGAATTTGATGTGATGTTTCTCTATTTTCTCCCTTATCGTAAAATCTTCTAAACTTCACATCTTTTACTGAGTGTATAATCCGGAGCTTTCAAAGATTGATATTCTCATTGGTACAACCTTACCATTCAAATTTTCATTTTTTGTCAGTCTCACGTCCTTTTTCAGATAATATACATTCAAGTTTTTTCTTTATATTATGATCCTTTTCATGGATACACTTTCTCGGGATTCACTTATCTAGGCTCAAAATTAACCGCGTGGACTCCATCCATGCGGTCTCTTAATTGTGGCCTCATATCCACGCCAATAAAGGCTTCACAGTGACGATTCTATTTAAATTATCTAATTAAGCATGAAGTCCATTTATGGAAAGTAGTTTGATCTTATTAGAATAATTAGTAACCAACCCTCAAATTAAGGTTCTTTTGGAAAACAAAGGTTTTTTTTAAAAAAATTATGGTCCTTTTGCCAAACCAAACTCTTTTTACAAGCTGAGGTTTCTTTAGCCAACTGATCTCTTTGGTAAATCAAGGTCCTTTGGGAAACCATAGTCCTTTTAGAAAACTAGGGTCATTTTAGAAAACATAGGTAATTTTATAAAATTAAGGTCCTTTTGGAAAAGAGGTCTTTTTGAAAAATCAAGTCTTTTTAGAAAACTAAGATCCATTTACAAGCTGAGGCCTTTTTGTCAAACTCAGGTCCCTTTGGAAAATAAAGTCTTTTTGGAAAACCAAGTTTTTTTCTTAAAAACTAAGATCTCTGTGACAAACCGAGGTCTCTTTGGAACGTTGAGGTCCTTTTGGAAAACCGAGGCTTCTTTGACAAATTGAGGTCCTTTTGGAAAACCGAGGTGTATTTTACAAATCAAGGTCTCATTTGGCAAATCGACGTCTCATCTGGCAAACCGGTGTCATTTTGGAAAATTGGATCCTTTTATTTTCTCAACCATGTTAAACACAAGGCTAATAACTCGTCCAAAAAACCAATGCCTATTTGACCTATTGGTCTATCTTGTCCCAACGATGAGTCCTCACTTAAGAAACCGAGATCTATTTTTTCTACACTCGGGTTCATTAAAAGGATATGGGGTATCGAAGAAACTGAGCCCTTTTTAACCATTTCGTCTAGCTTGTCTTATGGCTGAATCCTCGCTCAAGAAACAAATGTTTTTTTTACTTTATTGGTCATACTCATCCTAAGACGAATAACCCTTTACTTAATTAAGGAAGTCGTAACTCAAGTTATTTTTTAAAGGCAACCTTGCATCATGACTCGACTTACTACCGAGTCATGATCCATGGGCTATGAGTCTTTGCAACCCATTTAGCTATATATTTTCCCAAGATGGTTCAAGCCCATTTTCGATATCGTATCGCAACCTATATGATTATGCATTGAATAAATTATTATATGTACTCCTACAATAAACTAGCATGTCTTACTTCCCATTATTATATTTTATGCATAATATTACTTGATTATCATATCACATTTATATTATTTTTTTGCCCTTATAAATGAATTGTATTTATAAAAATAAATATCTCAACCATTCCATTTTTTTATACGGGATAAAGATTATGAACTTTGATTCCATAGTCGAATGAGATATACATTTTGAGTTTTAAATCGCATAAAACATTACGATATGTAAAATCAACCACCTACCTTATAATCAATATTTGTATCGACTAAACATTATTCTAACTTAAATATGTGTATCACACAAGTACTTTTAGAAATTTTGAATATTGGAGATACGTCTTTTTTGTATCTTTTAACTATATGAGAACCATTTCATACTTTATATTGCTAGTAAATTGACTTAATTTACCAACCATTTGAGGTTTAAAAGTTACACATGATATGTATCTGTCTATTTAATTTTTATATGATTTAAACTTTTTGAATAATTTTTCAACATAATGAGATTTAAATAAGGAATAACTCTAACTATTTGGAATAATTATAATATCAAGAATAATATCCACTTATTCAATATATTACCATGAAACTTGGAGATATAAATATATTTATTTTCTATAACCCTTTCGTCATTATATAAAATAAGTATGTATGTCATTTCCATAATTCATATGGAGATATATTGTTTTTTTTTAAACAGCTAGATTTATAATACAATACGTCGTTAACACGACTTCACCCAAAATATTTACATGCAATTTAAACTTTATTAATATATTATTACATATGCCAATTAACGTCCTATTTTTTATGTTTGAAAAATCTATTTTTTGCGACATAAAAGGCGCCAAAATTAATAAATTATCTCACATTATTTACAAAAATCAGAAGTCATTTCAAAATTATGCCTCCATCATTACACAAAATTATATTCTAACTTCTTTTTAACTTATGTTTTAAAAATGTTGAATGTACTAAAGACTTAATATTTGTGCTTTAAAATAAATAAATATATGTATTAATAAATAGTCACCTATGAAGTTTGTAAATATTTTTCACCACATGGGTAAATACATCATTTAACTTACATAAATTATCGTGTATTAGGTTTAATAATTTCAATATATTTTCATTCTAAATTAAATTTGATGATACATATAATTTAAATTATCTTATAAACTTATTTCATAATTTATGAATCCACCTTTAAAGATTTTATGTCTTGTATATGAACCATATAAGAAAATCTATAATGCCATAACATATAATCAGTTTACACACGAGTAAAAAGAAAGTACATAATTTAATTATTTTATCGCGTGAGTATTTGTTACCATGAAATATACTTAATTTTAACAAATTTAGCTGTTTGAATTTATAAACTAGTCAAATTCTTTTTTTAAGATCATTATATATACATATATATATGTGATTTTTATGCATGTTGGTACATAAAAAATATATTACTTGGAGTTATTATTTAACACTTGTAACAATTAGTCGTCTATTACCTCAACTTTTAACATTTCATTTATTAATGTTACCCACTTGCACCTTATGTGCGTAAAATATTCTCTGAATATATTGAATTAGGATATTACACGAGTAAAATGCATTAAAGCACAAACCGTGTACCACCATCTAAAAGGTTTTTTTTGACAATATTGATCTATGTTAATATTTGTCTCAATGCCATCTTCAATGAAGTTTACACTCTCAATAAAAGGTAACGTTTGTTGTAAACATAAAAATGTTCTCTATTTTTTTTAAAACTCGTTTTATTGTTGACATAAAAAACTTTATAATAAGATTTATATTTCATTCTCTTAAGTATAATTACACTAACACTTATAAAGTTTGAATATTATAATATGTTTTCATCTTAGGTCTTATAAGATACTTCTCCTCAATCATAAGATGTTTAAATTTTTTTCTAAAATATACTCATTTTATTTATAAATTATTATCTTTTAACAATTTTTTCCAAGAAGATGACAACTTTAATAATATCAATATGACTCAAACACTTCTAAAAGTGTGAGTTTAATAAATACTATTATTAACTATGAGTTGAATTTCATGAATTAGAAGGAAAATTAGTGTTTTATATGATACTTTATACTCAAGATGTTGTGAGATTAAGAATACCTTTTAATTTTTTTGTTTCTATTGAAAGAGTTCTATATCCTTAGCATAAATAACTCACTATGTGTAAATTCTGGATGTCGAAAAAGAGCTTATTCAGATTTTCCTTGTATATAATACTTTTTATGATAATTGTATTTAATAATAATGATAATAGTAAATAAATTTGTATTATATTAGTTTTCATCATGTTACATATTTTAGTGTAATTGGATTGACTAATCGACCAATTTAATCATGATACATTATCAAACAAGTCGTAGAGTGTGGAGTGCACTCTTGTTAGACTATATCATGAATAACATGGTAAAGGGACGAAGCTCCTAGCGCTATCCAAGGGGCAGAGCCCCTGGCTGGGGTCAAATTGGCTATTGTTGCAAGTCAACAAAATTTCAAATTTGAAAATTTTAATGTTTATTTAAATTTCAAATTTCAGCCGTTTTTAATTCAAAATTTAATATCCGTTATATGAACTTAACCACCTTAACTGAAAAAATGCACGCATTGGTCGAAATACAAAACTTGGGTTCATTGAAAAATAATAACACAAACGATTTCTATACTCTCTGTTTGAAAATACATCTCTAATTTTATCCAATTGAAATTTTTGGTGAACCACAAAAATATTTCAATAAGAAATTGTTTACAAGCTTTGAGAGAATTATCCAAAAATTCAAATACTGCTACTACACATCACTTACAAACTGATTTATAAATTACAAAAACTTATTGTCAAGAAATAAAAAAAATCATACACAAGTTTAAACATGTTAATCTAAGGTGTCATGTACCATCAATGTCAATTTTCATAATTTATTGTAAGAATCGTTGAGGTATAACCTTTTACGGTAAGTTTTTATTACATATTTTGGCACCCTAATGGTGATAGAGTATTATTATATTTTTTATTAATATAAATATGTTTTGTACGTACGGAAGCCAACCATGACGACCAATTTATTGGCCTAGATTCGACGTACTAAAAACATACTTTACTACTATTGCATATAGTTGTTAATACCAATGAATTTGTTTGGACTTCAATGAACTACTTTCCCAAATACTGACTGGACTGATTTCACATAATATCGTAAGATAAATATGTAAGGAATAAATATCTTTTAGTTTTTTAACAAATATTATAACAAGAACTTCAATTTAGTTTTGAATAACTTAATATGCGCCTCCATAGCTATATACATTCCTTATTCTATGATATGTTTTTTATTTTATTTCTATTTAACTAGGGTGAACCTTCTTTTTTAAGTATGAATCAAACGGCATTTGAGAAAAAGATAACATATTTTATATATTGGATACAAAGTAAAGACAACTCAATTATGTTATCATTATATGCAAATCAAATTAATGAGAAATTCATATATACTAAAACAAATCAATATATGAATGTAATGAGCAATCATTTTTTCAACGTCGTAATAAGTCCACAAAGTCATACACATATACGTTAATAATTTTGTTATTAGTATTATACATTATGTTATAGTGAGTCCATACAAAAAATATATTTACTTATTTATGGCTTCTAATATATACATTTAAAGACTAAATGTTTTTTTTTGCAAATAATATTTACATCAAGACGTCTTTAAGAAGTTTTTATAATAATATTTTCTTTAGAAAGTGTGCATGATTGTCAAATAAATATGTTCACCCGTTTGATAATTCGAGACTAATCTATAGTGACTATGTCAAGACTTTGCTATATAGTTTCCAATAATTACTGCTTTCATATTAATACTCTAAAAAAATCATCAAAATGCACTTTAAGTAGTTAGTTCCAATGAGGATAAATAGTTAAAAAAAATATATTTCTAACAAAGATCTGTCAATTCCTCGTGAACTAACATATT
Organism: Limnanthes douglasii subsp. nivea; assembly: GCA_036936605.1. NCBI lineage: Eukaryota > Viridiplantae > Streptophyta > Magnoliopsida > Brassicales > Limnanthaceae > Limnanthes > Limnanthes douglasii. The sequence continues at coordinate 36,615,657 of JAUPFV010000001.1, forward strand.
GTTAGCATAAAGAAGGACTTAAGTTAAACTCTTCGGTTTCTTTCTTAGTTTTAAAATATGATGTTTCTAGAATCAATAACAACACTATATATAGATTATATAACCTTTAACTATTTCTATTCAATTTCTCAATCAAAATCATATGTGATGAACATTCTGAATATATTGAATCCAAAGAGTTAAGCTAGTCATGTAGTTCTAATACATATTTTATGCAAAATATTATACTCATCTTTTATATTTCTAATATCCAACCCCCTTTCGAGTTTTGGCCTACATATCTTATCCAAAACTATTCAATGTTTATATTATATCTTAGAACGGTTGGTAACTAAGAATACATGTAACTTTATGGTGAATCATCTACAGTGTTTTATAGTTGAGAAAATATATAAGAGAATAATTTGTAGAATAAAATAATAAGAATAAGTTTACTACTTTAGATTAACTATTTCCTCATATTTATGTTTAATTTTTTGTGAATTAATAGAATTGTTGTATTAAATTGATTTATTGATAACTGTTTTAGAATTCAAATGTCAATAAAGGTAAATAAGCAGCTGAGTACCTACCTACAATTCTATCGCTCTTATAGTGGTTCTTTGATTATATTGTGTGTTTATTTTTTTTTATCATATATAAAATTTTATACCATTTATTTCAAATCAACATTAAGATTCTCACATCTTATTTATTGAATATTATGAGATCATTTGTATATGTCAAATGATTTACCTAATTTGGCATTCCGCCAAATGTTTTATCATTCAAGATAATTATTCGACCATAAATATGAACTAAAAAAATATATGCACATAAACGTCTTTTTATAGCCCTAAAATGGTCTCACGTATAACATATACCAAAATATAAAATATTGAATTACTTAATAGTATATATAAAAACCTTTATGAGAAAAAAATATATTATACGAATAAAAATAGTTATTTAACTTTATCATAAGATTTGTTATGTAAATTATCATCACTACATTATACTCTCTATAATAAATTTGGAGTTAAGATCGTGTCATCATGAATGCATATGTTAATTATGGATTCAGTTTGTTCTAAACAATCTAGTCCCAAAATAATATGAGAGACATGTTATTTATTAATGTTGTGACACACTTATTATTAATTGTATATTTGTACATATTGAAAGTCTTCATAAGACTTTAGATTATTTATTTTGGAACTAATAATAATTATCTCATCATACAACATCCGCAATCTTCATATCTTACATATGAACCAATAACTTAAAAAACGTGTAATTATATCCATATAGACCCGTATTGTTACATTTTTCTATTTTGAACACAAATTTATCACCTTTTTTGAAGGTTGGTAAGGTTAGTAAAATTCATTATCATAACGTGTGAATGTATAAGATAATCAATGCAAAATATTGCTATTTGTTTATAAGTTATGCATTCATGTGATTTTTGTTTTGTAAAAATTAAATACTTTAGTTAGTAACTTATGGTTTTAGATTTAATCAAACTTCTATGTCATGTCTTGAGCCAACGAATAACTAATTTTTTCTTACTTGAACCACTTAATGTTTATTTTTATTTTGCCAACATCAATTTTCTTTCTCTAGCAAATATTATTTATTTTCTTTGTCGTTTAAAATAATAACGTTAAAATTATATGACTTGTTCTACAGTTGCTTATCCATTTTATAAAATCATTATTTGAAGTTTTTAATATCAATAGCTATATTGTGTATCATGTTTATGTTCCAAACCATTAAACAACGTACAATTCAACCGCTACCATATACTTGCTCATACTATTATCCCAAAGTATTACATGTAAAATCATCTTATGAATCCTTCATATATCATATTAAAATTGTTAATCATATATTAAAAAAATTTAAACATCTTTCCACTTCACACGATTACCTCACAAATTTTCTTATGGATTTTAACAATATTAAATCACATGTTATAACTATGATGTTGTCTATAGTTGATTTGATTATACCAAATTATCCCAAAGTTACTACTGTTCTAGCCGATAACAAATTATGTAAATAACATATATCAATTTTGATTTTGAAATAAGATTATTCTAAAACTTAAATGTCAAATTAATTTCCTTATTTTTTATATGATGTACCAACTATTTTTAGTTTTTACCCAATACCTATTTGTTTGTTTAGAAGCAATGTCAAGTATATTTACATACGTTAGTTTCATATATGTTTTGTTTTGTTTGATTTTTGCATTTATTTACGTGATAATATTATCTTAAAAAATAAGAGTAGATTAAGAATTTCATATTTGACATTAATTGTATCCTAACTATATTTCTGTTACGTTAGTCAAGACTATCTATATTAATGTTTTTTCTAATCAACCTTGACACAAACTCGAGCAACATTAGATCTTTTCAAATAAATAATAACGTATCCAATTTAATATCCTTATTTTTTATACTAGTATTTATACTTTTTTTGTTACATGAGGGATCCATCACAGTCAGGTTGGAGAGTTTATATAAACACACTTTAGTGACCTTCTCCCTGACTATATACCTAAGGATTTTTTCTAACTGAATGACAAAAGAACATTTTTTCGCATTGAGTTTGAGGTTGACACACCTGAGGTCTCTAAGGGGTTCTGCTAAATCTGACATATGATTTGGTGATGGTAAAATTAGATTTAAGGATAGTTTTGGAAGTTATTAAGTTTGTGTGGTATTAAATTCTTAGTAAAAGAGAATTATATAAATGAGTTGCTTGTATTTAATAGAGAAGGAAACAAGTCTAACCCATTTAACGATGTTTGTTGAACTATTTATATTTTTTTTTATCCATGGGCCATTCAGGTTGGGTCATATATTTGGGTCAATCTCATGAGCCCTCAGTCCTATAAGAAAATATACTAGGCACTTAGCTGAGTCATTAAGCATATTACTTATTCATTGAATTTAGCTATTAGGTACCAACTGTTCTTCTAATCGAAATCCGACCTACTTTATTGCTTGGGTTCTCCAACATAATTCGACCCTATCATGATTGCCTTCTTAAATGGTGATAACAAAGATGTCATCAATATATAATTGCAAGTTCTCGTAAAGTTGTATGGAAAAATCCATGCTAATAAGGCATTCTTCATATCTTAGGCCATCACCTTGTAACAATGCAATCTTTTTTTCTCTTGAACATAGTGTGCTATTAATCATCTTTATACAAACATATATGATTGTATCCAGAATATACATTTATGAAGGAAAATATTTTGTTCTCATAAGTTGTATATACAAGCTGATCAATTCTCAGCATATGAAAATTGATCCTTTAGACATATTTTGTTGATATATTTGAAATATGTGAGTCCTGAATGTGGTCAAAATGATAATTAATTCATCCACTTCCTCAACGATGATTTCCATCTTTTGTTGAGAGTAATACTGTAATTTTTTTACTCGACAAAAAATTGTTATTGGTGGATAACTTGTGGCATATAATATCCAGTGGGACCTAATGACATATTCGGAATCCAAGAGAATATGTATAAATTACGCGATATAAGTCAATTAATTCATATTTTAAATTATTTTGTAAGATATGTTTGATTCGTAATCATTTTGGTTTATTTTCATGCTGATGCACTCGAATTACTTTTCTGATTCCATAAGGTCGGGATGAAGAGAAAATGGGGGGGGGGGGGTCTCTTGGATCATCTATTATCATCAAAGCCAATCAACTCCCATGTTAATTTTTATTTTTTAAGGATTAAATAAGCTGCATAGCATTCACTCAAAGTTTTTCGGTTCCTTATGATTACTCATAATTTTTTGTTGCTTGGGTAACGAAGATACTAATAAACTGTAAAAATTATAACATGCCTTTAGTCTAACCATGATCTATCTAAGATTACGTTGTATGAGAAATGAGCTTTTATTATAATAAAAAACCATAGAAACTTGTTTCAGAACTTTGTTATACCAAGGGTGACATCTAACTGAGTTCTCCCAAATAATGACATCCACGCCAATGAAACTAATCAAGATTCTTTACAATAAAAACGAGATTGGATCATCCATCATCTTAGTATATGTACTATTATAAAAGATATTGGCAGAACTTCCCTTGTCGACCATAACTCATCAGATCACTACTTCTGTCAATTTTATAAATCATCATCAATATAACCTAATATCGGGTAAGTATTAAAGTAGAAGTGTAAAGATATATGGTCTTGGTGCTGGAATTATAGATTGTCAACATGTCACTTTAATGCATTTTTAGTAGTTTCAAAAAATAGATTGTTTATATAACGATTTTAACGGTTTATCTGTTGAGATTCAAGTCGAGATACTACTCATCTTCTAATTTGAATATTTTACTATTTTATAAGAATATTAATTCTTCTCGTGCTACTAGAGCTTGACTCTCATGCCTTGACCGAAGATCTCGTTCACCCAATTCATGTGTCGGTTCATGTATTTTTTCTTGACGAATTCATCAATATGTTATGGATTTGGTCGTACAGTGTCTAATAATCAATGGTATAATGAATAATATCATTATCAAACTTATATACACATAATATAAACATACATTTTCAAATGTTCTCACTTGACACTATCATTTACTAGCCTTGTGTCCTTAACCTTCTTAAGCATATCAAAGCCAAGTCCTAGCTTCTTGAAGTAGCTAAACTCCATTCTTAAAGGGGTAGATCTTTTACTCTTGCACATGCATATGCAATTTTTCAAAAGAGCTATTAAGAAGATAAACTTCAACCTCCATAACTTGCATGTCTGAACACATAGTTTGGGATAATACTACTAATGTGTTCCAATATTTAGATGTTAAGCTTTCCACATTGAATTCAACACTGAATGTCATATTAGATGGGAATATTGTTGGATATTTTAGTGTAATTGGATTGACTAAGTCGACCAAAGTAGTCGTAATATATTATCGAACAAGCCGGAGAGTGTGAAGTACACGTTTGTTAGAATATATTATGATTAGTGGGTCCAAAAGGCAGCACCTGGCTGTGGTTAAATTTATTTGAATGATAAAGCTATTATGAAAATTCAAAGAAATTTGAATTTTGAAAAATTAATTCAAATTTAAATTTGAATTTGAATTTCTCGTCAGTTTTATCATTTGAAATTTTAACTATTTTGGACATAAAACTGTTTTACAGTTGGAATATTTTGGTTGAATAAATTAGTATGGTTCTGTGAAAAAAGACAATCACATAAAAATATTCATTCTCTTTGTTCAAAGAATACGCTCTGATTTTATCTGGTTGAAAATTTTGGAGAACCACCAAAATAATTTCAATCTGAAATTATTAAAACAAGACTTCAGAGTTTATCCGGAAATCTCTAAACAATATTCCCAACAGTAAACAAAGGTTTTGCTTATTTTTTACTCCTCTTCCTGCGCCAATATTTTCCATCATGGTTGGATGATCCTTGTCATGATTCACCCTTGTTGTGTTCAACTTGGCTCACAAGGAGGAGATTTTATGTCTGTTGGTCCTTTATTATCATTGAACTCTTTGCATTGTCGCCTTTCTCTTCCTTGTAGCCATATGGGTGTTGGATCACCGATCTCACTCCCGCAAAGTGAAAAAGGATAACTTGTAAAATGTTAAAATTATTAACGTTCTCCTTGTGCAACTTTTGCACCAGCTATATGGTATGAATTATGAGAAGTATCAGAATTGTCTGAGTAGGTGGTCGAATGTCATCGGTGATAAACATTTGTTATCAAAATCTATAAATATTATCGATGTTTTATTTTTTCAATTTTTTCCAAAAAAACTATTTGATTCACACAATTAATGTCAATTTAATATAACAAAATCCTACCCATAAGCTCTCGATACCTAAATAAATTAATTAGAAAATAAAACGTGAATCTAATTTATATAAAACAATAAGACATGTATTATTTCAAATCAGTTTTATTAAAACTCATCCTGTTTATAAAAAACGATATAATCTCAAAATTAATAAAAACACAAAATAAACGTCCCTAAATCACTTACATTTATCACCGTTAATGATAATATTGCTAAGTGGTTTACATCTATAATGGTTTATGTAATAACATCGCTAACCCCCAACATATTTGTTTCTTTTTTCTTGTATCGGCAATATACTCCTATAAACTTCTCTTCCTTTTCTATGCGCGCAGAGTTAGGTTGAACCATCTTTATAAAAAACACCTAACAAAATTTGATGAAATTAATAATTTATCGTATTGATTTAAATACATAAGATATTTGAATAAAATAAAATCAAATTAAAAAAGCTTTTGTTTAGATTTTCTGGACTACATCATCGGTTGATGAAAAAAATAATTTCGAAACTTGTAAAATGTTGAAATTATTAACGTTCCCCTTGTGCAACTTTTGCGCCAGCTGCTGGAAGTATATGATATGAATTATGAGAAATATCAGAACTGTCTTAGTAGGTGGTCGAATGCCATGAATGATAAACATTTGTTATTAAAATCTATAAATATTATCGACTTTTTATTTTCCCCATTATTTTTCCAAAAAAACAATTTGATCCACACAATTAATGTCAATTTAATATAACAAAATCCTACCAATAAATTTTTGATACCTAAATAAATTAATTAAAAAATAAAACGTCAATCTAATTTATATAAAACAATAAGATCTGTATTATTTCTAATCAGTTTTATTATATAAAAACTCATCCCATTTATAAAAACGATATAATCTAAAAATTAATAAAAACACAAAATAAACGTTCCCTAAATCATTTACATTTATAACCATTTATGATAATATTGTTAAGTGATTTATATCAATAATCGTTTATGTAATAGATATGGCTAATCCCACTATATATTTGTTTCTTTTTTCTTGTATCCCAACATACTCCAATAAATTTCTCTTCATTTTCGCGCGGAGTTTGGTTGAACCATCTTTACAAAAAACACATAACAAAATTTGATGAAATAATCCTGATGTCTCTCACTAAAACACAATATCAACATAACCATGCATAATTATATATATATATATATATATATATATATATATATATATATATATATATATATACTTTGATAGAATATATCACCATCTAGATAGTCATATATTTTTGTATAATATATTTAAAAATAAAATAAAATAAAATGGACCGCGATTAATGGAAATAAAAATGGATTGCGATCAAAATTCAAATTGGGAATGGAGTGGGATAAGATCATAAGAGTTGTAAAATTAGTTTTGATTTAAAAGGCGCGCATCATAAGGACATAAATTAATAAAGAGTCCATAGACCTGCGCTCCCTACGCAACCGATCGAACCAAACAAATTTTTACCAGATCCACCAACCCCAACTCTAATCTCCACCGTCCATCTCTCTTCCCTCCTTCTCCTCTCTCTTTATATACCATTCATTTCCTGTCCCTCACTCTCGCTTCACCTCTCACATCTTCACATCTCAACACTTACACGAAACACACGCAGTTTCAGTTTCTTATTGCAGATTCCGTGTGTTTTTTCTTACCAGAACCAAAAATGTCTTTGATCGCCGATAAAACCTCCGCCGGCCGTGAGTACAAGGTCAAGGACATGTCTCAGGCCGATTTCGGTCGCCTCGAGCTTGAACTCGCCGAGGTCGAAATGCCTGGACTCGTTTCCTGCCGTACCGAATTCGGTCCATCTCAGCCTTTCAAGGGTGCTCAGATCACCGGATCCCTCCACATGACCATCCAGACCGCCGTCCTTATCGAAACCCTCACTGCTCTTGGTGCTGATGTTCGTTGGTGTTCATGCAACATCTTCTCCACGCAGGATCACGCTGCTGCTGCCATTGCCAGAGATTCCGCTGCAGTCTTCGCCTGGAAGGGCGAGACTCTGCAAGAGTACTGGTGGTGTACTGAGCGTGCTCTCGACTGGGGTCCAGGTAGCGGTCCTGATCTTATCGTCGATGACGGTGGTGATGCGACTCTTCTTATCCACGAGGGAGTTAAGGCTGAGGAGATCTATGAGAAAACTGGGCAGCTACCAGATCCCAGCTCCACCGACAACGCTGAGTTCCAGATCGTCTTGACAATTATCAGAGACGGTCTTAAGACTGATCCTAAGAAGTACCACAACATGAACGCTAGGTTGGTTGGTGTCTCTGAGGAGACCACCACTGGAGTCAAGAGGCTATACCAGATGCAAGCCAATGGCACCCTATTGTTCCCTGCTATCAACGTCAATGACTCCGTCACCAAGAGCAAGGTATATCTACATTTCCATAATTTCAATATGTTTTTTTAATTGGCTGCTTGATTAGCTCATTTACTCCAGATCTGGGTTGAGATTCCGATCTGGATTTCCTTGAATGTCCATTTTCTCATAGTCGTTAGTCTGATGCATGATCCATGAAGCCTGATGCTTCGGATCTTACACCATCTATGCATGGTAGTGAGTTTGAGCTTGAGATCTGATGCCAGAATGCTCTGTTTTCACTTTTTTAGTTCCAGAAAAAGAAATTCTAGACTTCCTTTAGCATGATGAACCCAAACAACCTTTATTGCTTGAATTGATTTTGCTTATGAAATTAATCTGTCTGTGATAAATGGCTAACATGTTTGAAGTATATGATCTGTTATCTCACAATTGGGTTTTTCAACAGTTCGACAACTTGTATGGATGCCGTCACTCTCTCCCTGATGGTTTGATGAGGGCCACCGATGTCATGATTGCCGGAAAGGTTGCCGTTGTATGTGGTTATGGTGATGTTGGAAAGGGTTGTGCCGCTGCCATGAAGCAGGCCGGAGCTCGTGTTATCGTAACTGAGATCGACCCAATCTGTGCTCTTCAGGCTCTCATGGAAGGTCTCCAAATTCTGACCTTGGAGGATGTTGTCTCCGAGGCCGATATCTTTGTTACCACCACCGGTAACAAGGATATTATCATGGTTGACCACATGAGGAAGATGAAGAACAATGCCATTGTTTGCAACATTGGTCACTTTGACAATGAGATTGACATGAATGGCCTAGAGACTTTCCCTGGTGTGAAGCGTATCACTATCAAGCCCCAAACAGACAGGTGGGTCTTCCCTGATACCAAGACAGGTATCATTGTCTTGGCAGAAGGTAGGCTCATGAACTTGGGTTGTGCCACTGGACACCCTAGCTTTGTCATGTCTTGCTCCTTCACAAACCAGGTGATTGCCCAGCTTGAGCTCTGGAACGAGAGGAAGACTGGCAAATATGAAAAGAAGGTGTATGTCCTGCCCAAGCACCTTGATGAGAAGGTTGCTGCCCTCCATCTTGGAAAGCTAGGGGCTAAATTGACCAAGCTCTCAAAGGATCAATCTGATTACATCAGTATCCCGGTCGAGGGTCCTTACAAGCCTGCACACTACAGGTACTGAGTGGAGTTCAAGACTTCACCCTGCAAGGAAGATGTGTCGATGACTATGGCTTTATTCTATCTGCAATTCGGTCTGTTGAATGTTTAGTTTGATTTCATTTAGTTCTTTTCAAAATGTGGGGATGGAAGGTATTTCGGTGGTGGGGAAGTGTTGCGGAGATATATATTCTAGTTTCGAATTTTGTTGAGTCTGATTGTTATCAACTTGTTTTAAAGTTGAAAGAAAAAAAAACCGAGAAATTCTACTTCCACTTTTTGCGTGCCTACTTTATGCTAGAGTTCGGAACTTCGAAGAAATACATGTATAACATTTCAATTTGTTGTATGCTTGTTCACAAAGGATTAATGTTTACGTTGAACTAAAGTGTTTTCACCTATAAATTGTCTGGCCAATGATATATGATATATAGCAGGGATGGCTGTATCTAAAATTTGCTAAACATTGTTATCAAGTTGGCCTAGTTCTGCCAAACTGTCATTACATGGAGTAAAATTGACTGTTTACCAATCAATTTGCTATATTTAGCAAGGTAAAAGCTAAACATGCCCTGCTTTTTATGTGGCCAGCCTGGTCGACGACATTAGTTCCAACAATTTGTTGTCAGATAATTTTTGGTCAGACATTTATGGGACGTATATAGCTTTTGTATATAGCTTTTACCATTTAGCAATCCTGATCTGGTTTTAAGTTACATTACTTCCACTCTAAGCAAAGAGTTGAATTCGATCAATCATGGAGAAATGTGCAAGGAGATATTGAAATAACAACCTTGATTCTTTCTATTACAAGGGGTTTCAGTATTTCGCCGAAAGCATTATTCTTTTAACTCAGTAAAATAGAAGGAAACATAGTAGCAGTTCAGTCAAGCTCCAGAGATACTATTATTCAAGCAACAGCTGCAGACTCCGATTTGCTCATCATCTCCTTTAATGACCTTACTTTATTGCATAGCCAGAAGTCTCGTATTTACCATCCCACCTACGATTCAATTTTGTTTGCGTCAAGAAATTTTAAACGATCATATTGGTAGTTCAAAAGCAGAGTTATTGCAGAAAAGTCCTGAACAGACCTGAAATCTTCTTTTTCAGGAACCTGAAGTTCGAAACCCTGGTCAAATGGCTGAAAAATCTTTTCAACCTTGTTATCGTCAGCTTCATCGAGAGTAGCTGGATCCCACTACAATACATTCAAGAGATATAACTCTTAAAAGGGTAATGAAAAATTACTTGATTGAAGAAAGACTATTTGATAAATAAAGAAAGAAAGATACTTTTGGAGTATTGTCCTTGTCAATGGTGAGTGCCCTGATGCCCTGTATATAAGAAAAATAATGTTCTTAGAGTTCAGTGACCTTTCTAAAACTAAATTTTTTCTTTTTTCTGCTGCGGTGGTTTAGGCCAATTACCTCATAAACATCGGCAGATACTGTAGCTCGCAGAATGTTGATCGTAAGTCTAAATTCTTTCTTTAGACATTCAGTCAGCGATTGTTTCTTGCCTTCACGAATCTGCGAAGATTAAAATGATGAAATCTAACATGTATGTACATCTTTAAGATCAGATGAGTATAAGATTCTATTACCGATCTTAATGTTATTTTCAATCCCATTGGGGATGATCTTTTCAGGCCCTTTAGCACCGGAAGAATCCATGCATTTCCCTCTTTGCTTGATTCAGCTTCCTGGAAAGTATACTAATTGTAAACTATAGACAAAGAGAAACGAGTCTATGCATGACGTGGGCAAGTTAAACATGAAGATTAATGTATGCATTGTTGTATAAACAAGAACTTACGAATGATCTTATAATCTCCGTGACAGTATTCTTTGAAAAACATTCGTCAATTATTGACTGCCTGCAGACCGTAGCTAATATGAATTAATAAACAGTTTTACAGTGCTTACGTGTAGCAAAAACATATCCAAGGGAAGATAGTTATTACTTGTTCAAGATACTTTCTTCATCGAGCTCAACTTTTTTAGAGAATTCTTCAATTACAGATCTGACTGCATTTTCATTGCCAGAGTTTAAGCTGATTAGGCGTTTCTCCAGCTCCGCTAATTTCTGTTACATGAAAGAGTACAAGTTTATGTTCAAAGCGTTTCAGATTTTCTGTTTCCGTACATAAATGTCGCCAAGTTATATGCCTACTAGATGTCTAAATCTTGACGATAGCCGGGAGCCATGCATATGATTATTATCTAGTTACCAAAGGTTTGATATGGCAATAACCAGTAAAACAGTTATTGAACTAGAGAAAGTACTATAACAAAAGGAAACTTTCACGTGCTTTTGACAATGAAGATAACGAGCCTTATGTATCGATCGAACTGACCTCAGACGGGACAAAATGGGTTGCTAAGCCAGCTGTAACCAATTCTTTGCCATTCAACCTTGCACCGGTTAAGGCCAAGTATTCCCCTGCACCAAAACTTAAGTGAGTTTTACTTGGTACAAAAGACATTTTACCTTATTATTTGTGCCAAACACATATTAAAAGGTTGCTGTATGATTGCTTACCTAGATGGTCAGGGAGACGTGAATGGATGTATGAGAAACCACAATCCGTATGGAACCCGATACTTGCTTCTGGTGTTGCAAACACCTGAAATTGACATCACGAAAGGTCTCAACTTACTACATACATGTCAAGATACAACAAGAAACAAGAACATTAACATCCTATGAAGTTGAAACTAAAATCAAATACCCACAGTTTTTTCTGTCACAACTGAGAACTTCATTGGAACCATTAATGATGCACCTCCTCCCATTGAAATTCCATTGACTAGAGCAACCTTTCATATTGACAAATAACTCAAGCCTTCAGTATAAAAAGTAACAATGAGTGCCTTGCTTAAGGGTTTGAAAAGAAAGGGAATATTCACTTGGGTTTTCTTGTAGGTGTGAATGTGATAGCAGAGCCAATACATTCTATAAACCACTTCAAGACAGGAGTCCTCTGCAAAAACACATTACATAAGTAGAGGAAACGTTGAAAACAGCAAAATAAGTGTTTCAACTTACTCGTATTACGGCCGTCATAGAACATCTTTAGATCCCCACCAGCAGAAAAGGCGCGGCCAGCTCCCTACGAAAAAAAAGACAGTAACTCACAAAACATAACCATTTTCCACCCACTTAAGTCTTGTATATAACTAACCTTGATCAAGATGAGCTCTATTTTATCATCTTTCTCCCATTTTTCAAGATAATCAGATAGAAGGGAAACCTGACAAGGGTAGAACATTGTCACAAACATCCTTCTACTACAGCAATAACTTTAAATTGCGATCGAATCTATCGAACCTACCACTTTTGACGAGATGACATTTAAATGACGAGGTCGGTTCAGCGTTATCAATCTAACTCCATCTATTTCTTCTCCAAGAAGAACCTAAAGTTTCATATGTTATCAGTAACATAAAATTCATATCAAAACCGAAAAATCGGACATTGGCCATATAGTACCTGTTCATCTGCAGGGCTTTGACCTTGAGCCATGTAAGGTTATTCAGCTGATCTACAAACTACAAGGCAGATACAAATGTTTGAACCAGAGAAGAAAAAGACTGAACCTTTATAACTCCGAACAACAGTTTATGAACATCTATCCAACAAACTAGTAAGAAGAACAAGAAAATAAAAGAGAGAAACTTACTACAAAGAAATGTTACTGGAGTCAAGGAGAGGTTGATGGCGAATAAGAAATTTGGTCGATTAAATGTAGAAGAAAAAGTATAAGGATTTTCTTTAAGCCACCTAACTGGAACTGACCAAAGTGTCTCTTCTTCTGGACTCTACCTACCACGATTTTGTTAACTAATCTTCTCTGCTTCTCTTCATAAAATAAACAAAAGACCCTAATTGTGAGTAAAAAGTTAAAGCAGTTTCTTTATTTTTCCATAATTGCCTTTGGACAAGAGAGAGTGCAGTATAAACTGTTGAGACATTAAGACATTAGGTGAGATAAGTGTAGGTAGGTAGATAGATAGAGAAAAAAAGATTAGGTGAGTCGAAGGTAGGTATAGACCAAATCAGCATAAAACTACTTGTCACTGTTTTTTTACAGACAGTAGTTTCACTGGACATAATTAGATCAAAACTGTAGATGAGGATGATGATCTACTGAAATTAGTAAACTAAGCCATTGAATTCTGAAAAAAAATTATATCTTTATTAAGCTGTTTAGAAACCAAACCCAATACATATCTTTAACCGAGTATTACAATAAGTTAAATCCACATGTGATTCGATTTCTAGTTATACAAAAATGATACAAGGAAACATAGATTAATGAATTCATACAAGCTTGATAATGACCAACAATTTTATAAAAAAGAAGTGTCTTTGTGTTGTGTGGCATTAGCACATGACATGGGGGTGGGTGCGGATCTAGGAATCAGACCTGCACCGGTAGTACTTAGAGCAGCCGCGGTTGTAGCTGTTTGATGAAGGAGGGAGACAGCTACTTGATTTGCTATAAGCCTCTCCTCTCGAACCTCCGTTGCAGGCTGGTTGGTCTCTTTTAAGAGCATCATATGAAATGTGTTTTGTTGCTTCAAGAAACCTTTGGCTTGATCCTGATTCCATTATCAACTCAGATTCTATTAGGTTGCACTCTGCTATTGAATCATTGCATACCTCACATGAACCCACTTGATACATGCCTATTATCAATAATACAAGTAACCACAATCTCATTACACACTTGCCTTCCTCCTCCATTAGAATCTCTTTAGATTTCTTTGTGCAATACAACTTTATGTGTAGTTTTTCATAATAGAGTCCACTTCCGTTTACTATAAAGGTGCTTTAGTGGGGGCAGCAAGCACAACGAGAATGCCCACTACACCTAACCCACCATAAGTCCAGTCTTTATCTTCTACTATTATGCTGCTTTCCACTTATTGTAATTTGTAAGAGATAAATGTCATAGTTTTTGGATCTTTCTACTACGCCCAAGATTATAGATAAATTTAATAGTTTTAAGCATTTTACATGGTTAGTTTTAGTATGGTGGGTTGTTTGAGTAGTATTGTTAAATTCGGGATTGTTTTGGCGTTTTGTATTTGGTGAGGTAAAAACTCACTAACAAGATGAACTTTAAGTATAACTTTAAGTATAAGATGTAACAAAAGGTAAACACGGTAAGAACCTAATGAAACTCCATTAATATTTATATTTTTTAAAAAATGGATTACAATTACAATAATTTTTTGTATTTGGCCTTTTCATCACAATCTCTGCGGACGAGTCATTCATTTATTATATAGTAGTCCTGATTTGGAGGAATTTTAAATATGTGTCTTTTATTCGTGCAATTTTTTTTAACATATCAGGCGTTTTGTCAGTATATCTTCGTAGTTATTGCGTAATACGATGTTGGATGCTTTTTTCGTGTTTGTCAAACACTGATTTTTGTATTTGTTAGGCGTGACATTTGTACTGTGACGTGACGCGACAATTAAGGAGACTCATCTGTGATAAAAACAAATGCTAGGTCTAAATGGTTTGGCTTGTCCAAAGAGGTATGTCCCTTTTAGTCGCGCAACATTACGTGACCAGGCCCTCCAAGTCTCTCATGGTCGCGCGACGTTACATGACCAGGCCTTGTCTTTCCTAGTCGTGCGACGTTGCGTGACCAAACCTCGTAGGTCTTGTTGCACGACCATGCATCACAGGTTTTGGACGCGACAAGGCATTATGAGATTTTGCTAATCGTCCAAATCCTTTTTAACCGCACACCGTGACACCATCAGGTGCCTTTAGACTTGACCGATTGGTCAAGTCTATTACGGTCGCGCCATGACTATTGTACTCGGCCGGTTGGCCAAGCCTCTTCTGGTCGTACCTAGACCACGAGGGTTCAAATTTATGTCTCAAGATCTTTGTTAGTTAATCTAAATGAGCTAAATTAGATTAATATCTAATTTATTTTAGTCAAATATTTAGTTAATATATATTGTAGAATAATATCTACGACAATCAATTATAATCAATAGTTTAAGCTAACTTTAGAAAAATAAATATTGTAATATTAATTGTTGTAACACTTGTGATCTATTTTAAAAGGTGAATGAGAACGAGAAATAAGATATACTTTTTTATAAAAAAAATATTTTTGACATGGTATCATAGCGAAATTGATTTTTTTCTCGTAGAGTTTCTGGGTGGTAATTTTTTTTCCAAATATTTTGGGTGGTAAGATTTTTTTTGAGAGTATTTGGGAATTTTAGTTTCAGATTTTTTTCTTTTGTCGAATATTTAGGTAATGATATTTATTTTCTTTGGAGAATTTTGGGGATTTTTTTTATTCCAGATTTTTTTTCTCGTGGATCTGGTTTTTTTGCTACATCATGTCACTAGATAAATTTGACTCGTTTACATTAAATTTACGGTGAAACATTATTTTGCTTCATAATTTCAATTTCAATTGTATGTGAAAGGAAAAGAATTATGGGGTCATATTGATAGGAGTGATCCTGCCCCTCTAAATGCTAGTGCTTTGTCTAAATGAGAAATAAAAGATGCTAGAATTATGACTTGGATTCTTAGTTCGCTCGAACCTCATATTGTTCTCACCATGAAGCCCTATAAAACCACTGACGGTATGTGAAATTATCGGAAGACAATTTATAATCAAGACAACTATGCTATGATATTTCAATTGGAGTATGAGATGGCTAATTATACTAAAAGAAGTCTTTCTGCTGAAGCATATTTTTATGGTTTTCAAAACCTTTGGACCGATTATTCGGATATTACTTATGCTGATATTCCTGCTGTAGCTCTCTCAGCTATCTAAACAATGCATGCAACCAACAAATGAGATCAGTTCTTGATGAAGCTGCGATTGGATTTGGACATCGCACGGTCTAATCTGATGAATCGTCATCTCGTACCATCTTTGGATGCATGTTTGGATGAACTTTTTCATGAGGAACATCGAATGATAAATCAGGCATCTATTGAACATCAAGTTAGTATTAGTACATCTGTTCAAGTAGCTTATGCAACACAATCGAGAAATAAAAATAGAGACATGCGTGCTGTCCAATGCTATAATTGTAATTCTTTCGGTCATATTGCTCGGGATTATCCCAAAAAGGTCTATATATTGTAAAAAACAAGGGCACATCATCTCTTCTTATCCCATTCGACCTGAACGACAACAAGGTATTACTTATCATGCATCTACTAATGTTTCTTGTTCTACTGCATTTCCTACTGCCTCACCGATTGTTCATATTCCTTCTTCAACAACAAATCCAAACACACTTACTCATGAAATGGTTCAACAAATGATAATTTCTGCATTTTCTGCTTTTGGACTCTCAAGTACTCCTAAACATTATTCCACACCATGGTATTTTGGTTATGGAGCCTCGAATCATATGACCAATACCGTTGTTCCTCAGTCTAATGCTAGAAATTATGATGAAGATCTGAAAATTAACAATGTTAATGGTAATTATATGCCTATTAGTGCTATTGGTGATCTTTCTTCCACATTCACTAATTTTTTGTGTCTACTGACCTCTCCACAAATTTTATTTGTGTTGGTCAATTGGTTGATAATAATTGTCATGTCATTTTCTCTCGTTCTGGTTGTGTTGTGCAGAATCAAGTGTCAGGAAATATGATTGCGAAGGGCCCTAAAGTGGGAAGACTCTTTCCATTATATAAGTCTCCTTCCACTGTTATTCCTAGTTTTTCTCTTTCGTTTGCTTGTAATGTTGTTGGTTCTCGAAACCAAATGTGGTATAGATGTCTAACTCATCCACATTATGATGTACTTCTTACTTTGGTTCATTCTGGATTATTGGGAAATAAAAAAAGTTATTCTTATGATCTTTCTTTTGATTGTACATTATGCAAACTTGGTAAAATAAGGTTTACATTTTACTCATCACGCATCTCGTGCTTCACAATGCTTTGATGTTATTCATAGTGATGTTTGGGGGATTGCACCCATTGTCTCTCATGCACACTACACGTATTTTGTTATATTCATTGATGATTTTAGTCGTTTTACTTGGGTTTACTTCTTTCGGGTTAAAGCTGAAGTTTTTTCAGTTTTTAAACGTTTTGCTTGCATATATTGAAACTCAATTTTCTGCCGATATAAAAGTTCTACGATCTAATTTTGGGGGTGAACACGTGTCGCATGAGTTTCAAAAATTTCTGCAAAATAAAGAGATTTTCTCTCAACTTTCTTGTCTTTCGACACCACAACAAACAATGTTGCTGAGATGAAAAAAAAAACATTCTTGATGTGGTAAGAACTATTTTACTTGAATAATCTTCTTTTCCTCATTTTTGGTGTGAAACACTTTCTACAGTTGTTTTTTATTAATCGCTTATCTTTTCCTACATTAAATCACGTTTTAAAAAGTTTTATGGTCATTCTCTTTCATATTTTGATCTTCGTACTTTTGGATGTGTTTGTTTTGTACACCTTCCTACTCATGAACGTCATAAACTTACTACTCATTCTCTAAAATATGCTTTTCTTGGTTATGTTATTCCTCATAAGGGTTATGTTTGTTATGATCCTCATGCTCGTCGTCTTCGGGTGTCTAGGTTTGTGATTTTTTTTTGAAAATCAATATTTTTTCCATCTCATGCTAATCCACCTCCTACATTTTTATCTCTCATGACTAGTTTTTATGATATTTCAAAATCTATAGAAAATTTAAAGCTGGTTTTGTATATCGTCGACGTTAATCGAGATGAGTCTGGTCCCACTTCTTCTATGATCTCTTAAAATATTATCTCGACACCTGATCCTGCTTTAATTTCACAACTCTTCGTCGATCTACTCGTCCTTCTAGACCCCTAATAAGTATGGTTTTTCTTCCCCTGTCTCTCTTGTAACTACTTTATCTAGTATTTCAATTCCCACTAGCTACAAACCAGCCATGGAACATGAGTGTTGGCAAAATGCAATGCAAGTAAAATTTCAAGCCATTGAGGAGAATCATACATGGGATATTGTTCATTGTCCTCCTATAGTTAAACCAATTGATATTAAGTGGGTTTTCTCTGTGAAACTTAATTTTGATGGCTCGTTGGAGAAGTATAAAGCTCGTCTTGTAGCTCTGGATAGTAAACAAGAATATGTGATTGATTATGAGGAGACATTTGCTCCCATTTCTGAAATGACCATAGTTTGAAGCATCTTGACTATTGCTGCTTCACAATCGTGGCTGTTGCATCAAATGGATGTTAAGAATGATTTTTTCATGGTGATATTCAAGAATAGATTTACATGAAGCTTCCATCTGGTATGATTACTTCTTCTCCTCATGATGTTTGTAAGTTAAAGCGTTCTTTGTATGGGCTCAAACAAATACCTCGAGCTTGATTTGAGAAGTTCCATCGTACACTTCTTTCTTTTAGTCTTACCCAAATTAAGTATGATTCTTCTTTGTTTTTCACACGTCTACATCGGGTGTAGTCCTTCTTTTGATTTATGTGGATGATATTATCATCACTGGTACTGAATGTAGTTTGATTACTAAGCTTCAATAAGAGTTCCATGCAACTTTCCATATGAAAGATCTTGGCCAACTTACATACTTCTTAGGATTAGTATTTCATCATCAGGCTAATGGTATTTTTCTGAACCTACAAAAGTATATTCAAGATCTTATCACTTTGGCTAGTTTGGAGGATGCTTATTCTGTTGATACTCCAATGGAGGTAAATATCAAATTTAGGAAAAATAAAGGCAACCTTTTAGTTGATCATAATATTTATCGGTGCTTGGTTGGGAGTCTTGTCTACTTGATAACTACACGTCTTGCTATATCCTATGCTGTTAATCAATTCAATTAGTTTACGTTCTCTCCTCGATATCTACACCTTGCTGAAGTTCGACGCATCATTTGTTATCTTCAAGCCTCACATACCTGTGGTTTATTCTTTCCTAGTGGCTCATCTTTTCAACTTGTATCCTATAGTGATGCTGATTGGGCTGGATATCCAGATACACGTCGATATACTACGAGTTGGTGTATGTTTTTATGTGATGCTCTAATTTCTTGGAGGTGTAAAAAACAAGATCATGTTTACAAATCTTCTACTGAAGCCGAGTATCATGCCATGTCTAGTGCTTGTTCCGAAATTATATAGCTACGCGGTCTTCTTGAGGAGCTTGGATTTCCTCAAACAACTTCTACCCTTCTTCATGCTGATAACACTAGTGCTATTTAGATTTTCACAACTCGTGTTTTTCATGAGCGCACCAAACATATTGAAGTTGATTGTCATTCTATTCGAGATACATTAGAAAAACGGGTGATAGCTCTTCCTCACATGTCTTCTAAACTCCAAGTTGCTCATATTTTCACCAAAGCTATAACTTGTCAGCGTCATCAATTTCTTATTGGAAAATTGTTACTGATTAATTTACGAGCATCACTTTAAGGGAGGGTGTTAAAGAAAATAAATTAGATTAATAGTCAAAGCTTTAGTTAATATATATATATATATATATATATATATTTGTTTTTGTAGAATAATACCTATGGCAATTAATGATAGTCAATAATCTAAGCTAACTTTAGGAAATAAATATTATAATATTAATTGTTGTACAACTTTTTATAAAAAATCAAAGAGAAATAAGATACACTTTTTTTCAAAAAGAAAATACTTTTGACAACTCCTACCATATCAAGTGACAATGGTAGGTAAGTTATGGTCGTGCTGTCATTTTTGTTTAAATGAAATTCTCAAAACTAGAATTCTAAGTTATTACTTGATTTGTTCGTGTCCGGTTTAGCATCAAATAATATTTCATGTTGTATAAACATGGTTTACATTTAACAATGTTATTGATTTTTTTTAAATGTTAATAATGGATGATATTCAGAGTAATATATTAGTCTTTTGCTGGATAAGAAAAACAAAAAATAGATGTGAGAATTTAAAGATTTGGAATTGAATTGGTTTCTAGTTTTAATATTCGTTTTTTGGTTTTTGGTATTGGATTTGGTATCGGGTTGTAGACTTTTTTTTGTTATATCGTTCATTATTTTTGGATTTGGATTTCAGTTGACTTTTGCGTTTGGAACTTTGTTTTGTACGTCGGTTTTGTCCGTTTTATGTGGATTGGAATTCAATTTGGATTTGAATTTGATTTTTGTTTTAAATTTGATTTTAGATTTTAGATATGCGATTTGAAATTTTAAGATTTCGGTGTTAGAATTTAGAGCCTGGTAATAACGAATTGAGATTTAAGATTTAAAATCAAAAATATGGTAGAAAAAGATTAGTAAATTTAAAAAAATTCTTGAAGAATAAGTCGTTCGAGAAGAAAAATGACAATTTATAACAACTTTCAGTTTTCCAAAATCATTTGAAAATGGAAGACAACTTTCAGTTTTTCACAGACTTATATTACTATTTTCGGCAAAGCCTCTGCATATAGTTTAAAAAAGGATATTAGAATATATATAATCTTTTTATATCGGATATTTATTCTACATATTAATCTATTCTTTGTTGTTCTTCATAGTGACGTTCTATCCATTGTACTACTAGTTCAATCCACTAACAACCTTTGATTTCTACGATATGCAGCTCGATAATCTTCCTGTCGTGTATTAGTACAGTGTCTAACTATTTCTTTTTACAAACGACATAATCGATAGTGCTGGCTATGATGACAACCAAAAAATAAAGAAAAAGCAACCCTTGTTGACATAAAGCCATATACATAAACTTAGTGATCTTTATTCATTAGATGCTTACAGTACATATCCGCATTTATTTAGTATAATATAGCATTAGGATAGTGCCATGACATAGATTGGCCCTTGTGTTGATGAGAGTGGGTCACTTCCTGCACCTAGAGTAGGCCGGGCTACCCCTGCTGTAGGGGTTTGATGGTGGTGGTAAGCAATGGTTTGCTGTTGCAGCTGCCTGGTCCCTTTTCATTGCTCCTATGCTTATGTATTTTGTTTTGTTTGCTTCAAAAACCCTAGGCCTTGTCTCTCTTTGTTCCTTGCCATTTTCATCATCTTCGTCTTTCTTCAAAATGTAATGCTCCATGCTCAAACTTTTCGTATTCAACTTGAGATATGAAGCCAGAAAAATAGTTGGACCATTTTATAGAGGTAAGTATGAAGAATATGTTCTAGTTTCTTTCGAATTATTCCTTCCCTCCACTTGATAAATTCATTCTTATTACGCCATACTTATATTTGGTTGCTTTTGTGTTGTAGATGCAATTAGGTGTACCACCAGTTACTACTTTATGCAAACATAGAATATATTCCTATGTGATAAGCTAGGATCACAGATGATCAAATTTCCAAACTTTGAATTCTTTATAAGCAATGTTGTAGAATGAACTCAACACACTTGGCCAGAAGCAATGTTATAGAATAAATTCAGCTAGTACAGTCTTGTGATATTTACATTGACACTATACCATGTCCACTGAGTTTTGTGGTAATTGATAGTGTGTCATAATAGTGTGTATATGAACCCATTAGGCTTATTATCTAGTAAGTTGTATTTATTCCAAAAGGCCTAATAAAGCAATGTTGTAGAATGAACTCAAGTAACAACACTAGAAAATCAATAATTAAAAAGGGTTCTATATAATATTATTGTAAGCATAAGGACTAGTCAATGTGAACAATTCTCAATATATAGTCTTTCAAGAGAACAAATTTTGGTCACATCTTGGCCATTCTGCCAACAAGCACTGTAAGTTTACTTTACTATGTTCCCCCGAAAAGTACTACTATTCCCATATATCTGAGGTGCAGTCACCACCAGGATATCTCATTTCGTGAGCTAGAGAAGGACCATCAGGCTCAGCTCCAAAGTCCACAAAAAAGTTGGGGTTTATAGAGAGACCACCTTTCACGGTGTCGACATCAATCTGCAACATGTGGGATCCTGTCTTCATTAGTTCAGGAAAAAACTGGCGATCCCATGGACTGAAAAGTGAGTTGGTGACATAGAGCCGCTTCCCATCTAAACTTAACTGAATCATCTGAGGTCCTCCACGTAAAGCATGACCCTGCGAGGAAAGATCACGGGTTAAGATCATTTTAGGGAACACATGAGTATTTCATTCTAAGTTTCACTGCAGTATCAAGCTGAACACATCATGGAGTACATTTGTTTTTGGACCAGTACGAATACCATGTCATGAGATGATACTTCAAAAGAGAATTATATTCTTTATGTAATATATTCTAAACATGAGTTTCAGTAAGAGATTATACCCAGAGATAGTGTGTTTAGCCTATTTGTCCACCAATTATTGCAGGAACTATACGACGAAGGCTCCTATTTCTAAGGCATATATAAATCGTCTAGTTTGAAATTTGGAATAGAAGTTAAAAGGGAGAAAATCCAACGAGGACAGAGATCACACACCTGAACTTCTGGAATGTCATACTGCCAAGTTTTGCCATCTTCCCCCTCAGCCAAGACAGGGCTTCCCTTCCGAATAAGTCCCCCAAGCCATACTTGACCGGTCAAGACTGGCTTTTCAGGGTCCTCAATGTTATATTGTCTAACATCTCCATGAATCCAGTTCACAAAGTAAAAGAAACGGTCATCAAGAGAGATCAGAAAGTCTGTTATTAACCCAGGCATTTCAGGAAGAATCCAATTTTGCACTTTCAGAGGTTTGACTGATATTGCCACCTGCAGTTGATATGTATATATATTAAACTGGGTGAAACTGAGAACCATGATACATGAATGGATACAATATAAATTAAAGACCCAATCGAATACATGTTACGAAAAACCTGGCCACATACCTCATGGCTCCATGATCCATCTTCGGTTTGGAAGAACCTCACCATGTTGCTTGATAAGGCACACCCAACAAACCCTACAGCTTTAGAGGGTTCATGCAAGAATCTTATCTGCATAAAGGTCAGGTTGAAAAGAATTAAGAGTAATATCATACTGCGGAAAAGATATATCATTAACCCTCCTTCGTTGAAGGGAATTTAAACAAATACCTCTAACGGTAATAGCCCTGTATCGCCAAGATCCAGTGTTTGTTTCTTTTCGCCTTCTGGCCAACTGTACACATGCAGATGCCTCCCATAAAGACCATTTGAAACGTCCTGAAGGTCAAATCCTTTGGTAAAAGCCGCAGGTGCTCCCCATGAAGTGCTGATCATTGTTTTGTGACGAGGTTGGTACCAGAAGTCATAGCCAAACAAAGGACTATGTCCTGGCTTTTCCCACCTGAAAGGATAAAAAGACTCTAGATGCATCAAATGACTATTATAGAAGGATGACCATGAACCCAGTACTTGTAGGAATCGTTTACACTACCTTCCTTTGACATTGAATTCTGAATCAAGTAGGAGAAACCCATTTCCCTCGGCATTACCATCTTTATCACCCAGGCAGGATATGAGTATATCACCAGAACCAAGACAGTGAGAAGTGTGTGGAAAAGCTAAACCTGTCTTTTGCACAATATCCTCAGCCTCTACAACTTTATGCAAAGAGGGTGCTTTTGGATTTGTCAGTGTGTCAACAACGTATATACGACCGGATCTGCCATAAATAAAAGGGTTTAACATCTAAAAAGAATCCCTAGACATAATAGCTGGCCATAAAAGATATAATACTATCTACTTGTTGAACAGTAGCCTTAACAGTAACAATCATATGAATATCTTACACAAGTGCAGGGACAATTAAGAATTTTCTTTTTGCGGTGGGATCACCAAAGCAGGAGCTGCAGCTGTTCCAGCCAGTGTGATGCAATTCATCGCCTAGATTTGGCATCGGTAATCTGTGTATAACTTTGGAGTAAGTAGGCGAGTTGGGGTCGACATCAACAGTGGCAACATAATCAGGCTTCCCTGTACTTATTCCTGTGACCGCACACATACATACATACATATAAACACATATCGATCAGCAAAAGTGGAGATGATAAAGACCTATAGAGAAAGAAACAATGGAAAAAGAAAGTACCAGTGTAGACACAGGTGACATAGATGAGACATTCCCTAGGACCAGACATGGCCGCAAGAGGGGTGGCATAACCTGGTCCTTTCTTGCAGCATTTTCCTTCTTCGCCATGACTCACATCCATCGCTCTCTCTCAAAGGTTCTAAGTTCTAACGTTTGGATTATGAATTGTAACAGAGGATGGTTAAAACACTATCACGTAACTTAAAGTATAAGATTACTCTGTCCGTATCTGGATGTGATTTGGGTCCACATGCATAGTGTCCAGATACATGACACAATAGATTGGATCACCTCATCCTCGTGAATGAATGTCTTTTAGTGATAATCGTTGTCGACAAATTAGAGACCCAACCCAGATTTTGCTCCAATCCATTGCTTTCAATAAAGTTAAGTTGATAATAACGGCTGTTAAAAACGATGCAGTTGGTAAAAACATTTATTGTTTATTTTGGAGTTGCAATCAAAAGAATTTTATGTTTTTGAAATGAAATTATCCTCGGACTTCAATTTAATTACACAAATGTCATTAACTAAGAAAATTATATATTAAATTCAGTCAAATCACAAATAACTTATTTCATCATATTTAAGAAAACCCAATTTAATTCAGATGATCAAATCCTATATTACTATAATTTTGTAAATTATTTCAAAATGTTATTAAACATTTAAAGTCGCTACTATTTTCAATTTTTTTTTAAATTTCTTCCAATAAAAACATAAATCTAACATAAATCAACCAGAATTAGAGTAAAAAGTATATTTTATATGTTCTCGTGCTTTCGTACTATCGGTTCCATACGCACCATGCACTAATGGTTCAAGGAAAAACAATTGCACCAACTGTTTCGATTTTTTTCTTTGCAATATTGGCCCTCCAAACCCCTATTTTAACCTGTTTAAGTAAAAGAAAAATCTCTTTACTTAGTTTGATTTCAACGCTCAGAAGCTTGGAAATTCTTCGATTTTCGAATTTATGAGATTTAATTCGAATTTATGAGATTTTAAGAAATTAAAATGTAAATATAATTATTCTTTACGATATTATATTAAAAAATGATTTGTTATTATATATATATATATATATATATATATAAATATTGTAACGTTTTATTAATTTAATTAAAATTTGAATTCATATATTTATCGGTTAAAATTTAGATTTAAAAAAATTGTGACTGAAATTAAATTTATTAATAAAGTTTAAATATAATTATTATTTGTGACTGAAATTGTTGTTTTTATTAATTTAAATATAATTGTTTTTTATTAATTTAAATATAATTGTTTATATAATTCGTTCGTTAGCATTAATAATAGTGTTAAAAACTTTAAACTGCCAATTAGCAGTATTAATTATTTTAATATTGCAAATTAGCAATATTAAAGAAATTAATCTCACTCCTTTTGCAAATCACTCACTAAGAAAGATATGTGTTTACACAATTTTTTTTCTTACTTTTCTCTTTAACTATACAATCTGAATTGTTTAGTTTGGATTCATTTAACTATGAAATTTGAATTTTTAAGTTGGATTCGGTTTTACAATGATACACTCAAAATTTGATAATTGATATAAAACATTTGTTTATATTTATATTTGAGGTGTGATATCCAACAATTAGTTGTAACAGTATAAAAAAGACTATTAGGTGTAAAATAAAAGTATCTCATAGAAATGAGTTCCTGAAAAGCATATAAGTGTGGTATTTCTGGTTTAATGAAAATAACTAGTTATAACATATATAAATAAAGATCATTATAAGACACATTTTGATACACTCAAATAGTACAAATGCAGCAAGCTCCATATCTTTTAGCCTTGAAAATAATACATATAGTTATAGAGTTACTGACAACTATGGATGATCTTGGTAGTATTTGAAAGGTATTACAAATTTAGACCTCCTATCACCATAAACCTTTAATCTATTTGGGTTCAAGAACATAGTTCAAATAAAAAGTACAGTTAAAAAGTATAGTACTCGAAACCAATGAGTAATATTTATATTTATTATTAGACCCTATATATCTACAAACACCAATTTATCGTCATCGATGCCCCCACGTCCGCCTCGCCGGCCACAGGAGCTCGGTAGCGGAAAATTTCCTTCTGCCATCGTTGTAGATAAAGACTTTTGCTTGCTTTTCTCTCTCGAACGACAATAAAATCTATATCTCGCTCGATAAACTTTCTTAAGCTGCTATATTTCTAGACATGTTACATTACTACGGTTAACAATTTAATACTGCTAATTAGCAGTATTAACAAAACTAATATTGTTAATTAACAGTATTAAAACAAATATTGTTAATTAGCAGTATTAAACTAATACTATTGATTAACGGTGAGCTTCAATAATATATCGCCAATTTAAATAATACTAACGAGTCACGCTGGTATGAAATTTGGGTTTGATGAGTCCGAATTCTGCATGCTCCCCGGACAAGGACAGTTCGGTCCAATGCCTCTGGACCGGACAGATCACTTCGAACACTCAGACCATAGGACTGTTCGAACTATGACAAAATTACTAAAAAACCTAAACACTTCTTGACTAAGCTACTTGCTCTCTTACTTAAGAGCTCATGGGTCTTTGAACATGACCCGGGTCCATTAAACATGACCCGAAAGCCCATAAGGGCCCAAACATCAGGGTATAAATACCCAACCACCTGCATTAAGTGTGGGTAATGAGAATTAACTGCTACCAGCCAGCTTAATTATCTCTCTACTCTCTACTCTCTACTCTAAACACATAACACCCACATATTACTGTAAAACACCAACCAAATTACAAGCCTACCCTCAGGCGATAATTATCCACACCAGGGTTAGTATTGTATTTAGATCCTAAAAATATTAATGAAAAACAATGTCAGCTACTGGAAGCTATAGTGAAGCAGTAAAGCTAAACACAAACATGTAAACCAAGCTAAAAAACGGTGAAGCAGTAAAGCTAAACATACACATGTAAATCATATGATATGGTCCTAAAACAAGGAAATCCCATTTTCATTTTAATTGTTTTAATAAATTGTCTCAGCAATTAAATCAGAATGAATGATAGTTAATCTCTGAAACCACACGAGAGGATGGCCATAGTTTCCTTTATAGGAAGTCGGTGTTGATTTGGTTTTAAGGTTGACATAGATGCCTAGAAAGATGAGGCTCTTAAAGCCAAAGAACTTGCTGAAAAGGACTTTGCAGGAGCCAAGAGCTACGTAGTTCAGGCCAAAGCTCTGTATCAAGAAGTGGAGGGAATATCTAAGATGATGGCAACCTTTGATATTTGCTTGCGAAGAACAATGAGAGCTCGATTATTACTCAATCTTGGTTTAAAGACTTTTGTTGATATCACAGTCGTGACAAATCAGTATAAAAAGTAAAGAAGTGGTATAAAAAATGGTTGTAATGCTCCACCTTGATGAAGAGTAAGGAATTATGTTAAATATTGACTCATATATGACAACCATAGCATATGAATATGTTCATATAACTGAATTGAGTTATTTCAACTGCCCTACTAAAGCTCAACAATGTAAGTCACAATATATCTAAGTTACATTTATTAATAAAGTAACATGACTTCTGCACAAATTGAAACAAAGACAAAAGGACTGAGACACAACCTGAAAGCAATACGTTCGCCGTGCAAAATTAACACAGCTACAAAATGGTACACATCCAATTAGATTAAATTATAATACTCTTCTCGTTTCCAGGCCTAATAACATTTTCATGTCCATAAGATCCACCGCCGACACTTGTTGGCTTACTCATGCACCAGAAAAGAATTATGAGGCACTAAATTTACTAGTAGGTATAAATTAGCTACTAACGAATGACATAATTCTACAGAAATTAGCAGTAGAGACTTCAAAAAACAATTCTTGACACCAAATAACAATACTGAATCATAAATATGCAGACACAGATTACCTGTACTCAGAAGAAGAACTTTCTACCATCCATAACAAGACCATCCTCCCTAAGGTTGTCTATCATAGCTAGGGACGGCAATAAGCCATCCGCGGGCCGGGTTCAAGTTGGCCCGCCCGAGCCCGTTTTTTTCGGACACTTCAGCCCGAACCCAGCTCGACCCGCTCACAAACTTAAATTTTCAAACCCGAGCCCGTCCGTTCATGCCCGTTGGCCAACCCAACCCGACCCGCGGATATTAATTTTAATTTTTTTAAATTATTTTTAAATATATTAATTAATTTTTTGTATATATTATTGTTATTATATATAAAAAATATAATTATTTTTATTATTTTCGGGCCGAACGGGTCGGACAAACTAGAAACCCGAACCCGGCCTGACCCGGCTGCGGATTACAATTTCTTAACCCGGACCTGGTCCGATCTATGTTCGGGCCGAACAAAATCGGACCAAATTGGATCGGGTCGGGCCGGACCACACTTGAATTAATATCTCTAATCATAGCCCCAGCAGCAACAATCACGATCATGAAATTAGGGCTAGGTTCTGGTGCATGAAACCAAGATTTAAAAACTACCGATTCCATAAACCACGAGATAGCCATTATTAAATGTCTTGGTTTCTCGATCCCTAACACTGTTGATACTGAGTTTACCACTGGAACCGGGAGTGACGATTGACGAGCGATCCGAGCGTTTCGACTGGAATATTAGTATTTTTGATCCATACAACATAGTCTTGAGGTTTTGTTTAGTGACTCTCACTCGAGAGTATTGATATAAAAGACCGTTTATAGATATTTGTCTAATTCGAGTGAAATCTACGACGAAAACGGTTAGAACTCGCGATTTGAGATTCAGAGAAGCCAATGTAAGCTAAAGCGTAAATACCATCGACAACTAGCTTGAATTGGAGAGGATGTGTACCACGTTGGATACCATTGTCGAAGAAGCAAAATATGAGGAAGATATAGAAAGTACATAAATAATGAGAAGGTAAATCAATAAACGAGGATAAAATAGGTATTTTCAAAATTTCCGATAGTAAAATGATATTAATTTCTTTTATTAGGTAGTAGAGGAAAATAAGCAACTACTAACGTGTATTATAAACTTATTTTGGTACTTTTACGTAAATAACCAAAGACTAAAATATACATAACTAATTAAGTTAAAATTTAATTTAAAAATTTATACTAATTAATTATCAAATATATAATTTTTTAATAAATAATTATATTTAAATAATAAATTATATACATAATAATTACATGAGTATTAAATTTTTTTTGAAGAAGGTAGTGAAATAAAAAAAACATAAAATTTTAAACTAAATATAAAAAAACTTTTAAAAATTTAAATTTAAACATCCTACAATAATAATAATAAACTATATACATTAACTTTTTTTGAGTCAAATTTAAAAAATAAAAAATACTTTAAAAACTTTAGGTTATAGTTGTGCACCCACCGTCCACAACACCTGCACCGATTGGTCAAGTCAAGTTAAAATAGTGACTATTGTTGTTGTTTTAACAATAAATAAATATTTTTTGACAACTGTTTTTAACACATGTTATCCTTCTAAAAATAACAATAACTACAATTTAAAGTAAATACAAAAGAGGTTTTGCACAGTACATCGTCCCTCGACTATCACGTTTGGTGGCAAATAGTCTCTTGACTTTCAAATGTCCGTTGGCAGTCCATAGACTATCGCGTTTGGATAAAGTTAGTCCACCAGATCCTCTGATTCATGAGAGGCTGCCACGTGTCACCATAGTCCCCAGATTTTTGTATCACCACTAGTCCCTTGAGTTTAGTTTTCTGTAATTTTCTACATTTTGGGTTTGACCTAAACTCAAGGGAATAGTGGTGATACAAAAATCTGGGGACTACGGTGACAGGTGGCAGCCTCTCATGGATTAGAGGATCTGGTGGACTAACTTTATCCAAACGCGATAGTCCAGGGACTGTCAACGGACATTTGAAATTCAAGGGACTATCTGCCACCAAACGCGATAGTCGAGGGACGATTTACTGTTCAATGCCTACAAAAGAAAATTCCAAACATTACCCTAAACATCTCCGATACTATCCAGATGTATAAATATCAACGGTAAATTTGACATCCAATTTTTTCTAATATCTCACATACATTAAATTATGATGTAAATTTAATTTTATTTATTAAACTAATTTTTAAATGGAACCAAATTTTTTTCTTTTTTATAGAATATTCAAAATCGCATTATTAGACCAAACTATTTATTTTCTCTATCAAAAACTTAAAATTATAAATACATCACCGTATTAATTTTTTTTATCGTGACATTATTTTTAAAACAATTTAATAATTTATTTTTTATTTTTAATTTTACCGAACAAATCAAAGAATTTTTTTTCATTTCTTTAAACAAATATAGTTTTTTTTTTCAATTTCTTTCGAAGTAGTTACAATGTTCAAAGTTAGGCTAAGAACTCTGGTTAGTCACCAGAGTTAGTCATTTGTTTGAAAAAAGACACCTAAGTTTTATTTGTATTAAAAACTGTCATTTTTTTATTTTCTTGGCATTTATGGTCACTAGCGGTGATAAAAAACGTTAAAGAAAAGACCAACAATAATGACTACTGATGCAGCAAAGTAGCTGTTTTGATACAAATACTAAAGTTAGAAAGATTGACCATAATTTTGAGCCTCAAAGTTAGAAAGATTTTACGGTGGTTTACTATTTCTTAGATAGTTTGGATGTGTAGAAAAGTTCTATTTGGTGCTGTATGAAACTCTAAGTATGACGAACGACAATAAGAAATATAAAATGTGAAGCATGAGTATACCCATATAACTGAATTGGACATAATTAGGAAAAAGTGGGGTTTTCCAAATTCTGTTAAGGTAAGGATTCCTATCCCCGATGATACTCCGATGGATAGTAAAATTGGGGAACTAATGGTATATACCAAAGTGCTTAATTGAGACTTTCGGTTCCTTTTGGACCCAGAGATTGTGAGATACTTTCATTTGGTGAGGTTATGCCCAATTCAGTTAAGTCCCAATGCCTGGTTTACATTATTAGCCAGCATCATAGCTTCAAGGCTGTCTAAAATTCCAATGACCATGAAGCAGTTTGCTGTTGTGGCCAGTTTACATTGGAACCATCATATCCCCTTTTATTATTTCAACATGAGAAATAATTATAAAGTTGTTGATGACCTGCTAGAGGCTGACAAGCCTTGAAGGATCCAATGGCAAGAAAAGCAGAGCTATTGAAAACCCAAGTTTCTTGACAAGATATTAAAAAAGTTCAGGTAAACACTTTACGACTTTATTTATTGTGTATTGATATTAAACTTCACATCAGATGTTGATATTAAATTTCACATCGGATGTTGATATTAAATTTCACATGATGTTGATATTTAATTTCACATTGGATTTGTCTTTCAATGTTTTCAAAGATGTTCTCAAAACATCTGGAGGAGGGATGCACCACTTTTACAAAGCTAAATCAGTGGGCCACAGAGAATTGGGCAAATGGTTTCGAAAATTGTTTTACCGCAACAAATATGGTGAGGCCCTGCAACCTCAACTAGGGAGATCTCGTGGGAACAATTTACCAGTCATCCTGAAGCTACTGATATCTTCAAAAGGACATAGGAGAAAGATGGTAAGCTTTATTTACCAGCTAGGAACAAGACTCCTAGCCATCTTGACAGAATTAAGAAAAAAAGAAAAAAAAGGTGATGATCTCTCTCAAGGGCTTCCCGATGTGGGTAGTTCGGGATTTCCAGGAGAGATTGATGCTGCATTGTTGGATGTTGTTGCAGTTACAGTAGGTGACACTAAAGAGCTACCACACTCTCCAAGGGTTACACGGAAGAAATTCCAGAAGATGAGCATGAAGGGTAGTGATAAGAGAGCGGAAAAAAGAAAATGTTTCCGTTACTTCGGAGATCATACTCCGACCCGAAGTCCTTCCCTCCATTACCCCCATCGAAATTCCTTCCCAAGAACAGGTACATGCCGATCCTCCCCCTCCAGTATTTCTTGTTGCTGACCAGCCTTCTCTTGAAGGAGAAGTGAATTTAGACGATATGAAATTTGTATTTAAGTAAGTTTGATAAAGAGGATTTTGACAAGACTTTCCCCCCAATCTACTACCATTTCCAATGCCGTGAATCATGATGACGAGTCCTTTGAATTGTCTAGTGAGCATGATCGTTTAAGTGACTATGCAGTTTTAGGTTATATAAGGCCAATCGATGACTTAGAGAGGCAAGTCAAATCTCAAACCAGCGATATCGTTTCCCTTCGTACTGAAAATCAAGGCCTGAACGATTCCATCACAGTCGAATAGAGCAAGGTTGAGACTTTGGGAAAGAAAAAGAAACAACTTAGTGATGATTTAGTACAAGTTAAGTCCGATCTTGAAAAATCACAAGCTAGTTATACATAATTGCAATCTACCATTTCCAAAGAAAATTGATTCCTTGAAGAAAAAATTGATTCCTTGAAGAAAAAATTGATCAATGAGAAGAGTGCCAACGATCAGTTATCCAAGGAGAAAAAAGGATTACAAGATCTTCTCAAGAAAAGGAATGATGAGATTACATCTTTGAAAGAGACAAAATCTCAAGACATAGTCGCTGCAACGAATGAGTATGCTGAGGGGGTGTTGAAATCTATGGATCGGAGGGAAGAGTGTGTTAAATCGGACATAGTCCTATTGTTCCATGGAACTTTTCCCAAACAGTCTCTTGGGAAGCTGTGGAGTTTTGTGTAATATGAAGAAAATTTCCCTGTAATACTATGACACAAAATGATAAACTCAACATCTCCTTGGATGTATCCAAATATGATGACAAAGCTGAGGAGGATAAATGTGATGACAAAAAGGAGAAAGAAAAAGTCAACGCTGAGAATAAACCAAAGAGAACGAGCCATAAGGTTAACTATTTTTAATGTGTTGGTATTTTATATCAACGTCCTTAGAGTATGCAAGACATTTTTTCGTTATTATATCAGATATTTTAGAAACTTCATTCGTACAAGTCCTTGTGGTCTACAAGTCATTTTTGTAATGTGGATTAGGTTCTTTTTTATGATCTTATTTGTATCTCACGCCATCTTTACTTTCATTCGTTTTATATATTTCCTTGTCTTTTTTTATACTTCCATTAATATATGATTGTATTTGAATATGATAAAACCATATATGTATATTAAATCCGATCAAGGAATTAAAAGGTATTTTCTTTAAATGAAGTAAACACTTAATCATTTTTTGCATTTATTCAAGCCATTCAAAGGTAATCCATTTGAAGGCAATAAGTATTTAATAATTCTTTAATCTATCTGAGCCATTCAAAGGTAGTCCATTTGAAATCAATAGATATTTAATAATTCTTTAATCCATGCAAGTCATTCAAAGGTAGTGCATTTAAAGCCAATATGTATTTAATAAATTTTCAATCTATCAAGTGTTTAATAAGTCTTTAATCCGTCTGATGTTCAGTAAGTCTTTAATCCATCCGATCACAACCAAAACAATTTCTTTAAAAAAGAAAATGATAGTATATTGGTTGAGATCCATACATCTCATTAAAATCTCCTCGTGCCACCAGGGTAGGAAACAGTATGCCCCAAAATATTTACATTGAAGCAAGACAAAGTAAATATTTACAAGATAAGTTTATTTAAAGTATCACGTGAGATGCTCCATATTCCAAGGATGCTTCAACATGTTGCATTTTTTGTCTTCGAGTTTGTATGTTCCTTGCTTAACTCTTTCACATACGATGTATGGTCCTTCCCAATTCGAATCCAGCTTTCTGAACTGCTTCTCCTTGGTGTGCAGGAACACTTTTCTCAACACTTTATCTCCAATTTGAAAACCTCTTCTTTTTACATTAGATGCAAATCTGCTCCTCATCCAGTCTTGTTAATGTGCAGTTCTTAAATGTGCTTTCACTCTTTTTTTTCCAACTAAATCCAACTAAGCCCCCATAGTTATCTCATTCTCTCTTTCAAAATAATTTTGAACTCTGAAAGAAGGAAGAGTAGCTTCTATAGGTGTGATCGCATCCATCCCATAA
Source organism: Limnanthes douglasii subsp. nivea (assembly GCA_036936605.1). NCBI lineage: Eukaryota > Viridiplantae > Streptophyta > Magnoliopsida > Brassicales > Limnanthaceae > Limnanthes > Limnanthes douglasii. The sequence continues at coordinate 36,650,075 of JAUPFV010000001.1, forward strand.
ACTAAAGCAAATAGAGACTCTTCTTTGGTTGTATGATGAGTGGTTGGTATGCCTATAGTACTTCTTGTAAGTAACTCGACCATTTTCCAGCAACTCCTTCTAAATTATTTTTTTAATCCTGACAAAATTTTCTGATTTTCCACTTCAACTTGTCCATTGGCTTGAGGATGAAAATGAGAAGAAAAACAGTGTTGAATTCCTCTCGAAGCATAAAATAAATTTATGTGTTTGTTATCAAACTGTGGACCGTTGTATGTGGTGATGCGTTTGGGAATACCAAATCGGTAGCATATATTGGAGAGAATAAATTTAATGACTGCCTTAGATGTGGTTCCTGACAAATGTACCGCTTCTACCCATTTGCAGAAGTAATCTATTGCCACAATTATGGTACGATAACCCCCTGAAGCCATTGGAAGAGACCCAACTAGCTCAAGTCCCCATCTATCAAACGGTATGGGTTCAGATATTGATTACATGGGTACTGCTGGCACATGAATTGCATTTCTATATCTTTGACAATGATCACATCTTTTTAGCAAATCTTTAGCATATGTCATAATCGTAGGCCAATAATATCATGCTAGTAAGACTCTTTTAGTCAAAACTTTATAGCCACAATGTGTTGAACCTCTCCATCATGTAATTTTATAGAACATTTGAGACTCATTGGGTCCAAGATAACATGTAAAGGCTTGTTGATTTTTTATTATAAAGAACCCCCCGAAGAACTAGAAAACTACAAGATTTGTATTTTATTTTCTTCACCACAACCTTGTCTGAAGGTAGAACTTCATTAGTGATAAATTTTTAGATTACCCTTCTCAAATATTCAGAAATTACATCGATTGTTCCTTGTGGTTGCATCTATGGAAGGACATTCTTGCATAAGAATCCAAGGGTATGCTTCGAAATATGCTATAGTGGCAAAACAATCTGCCATGGCGTTTTCAGATATGGGGATATGCTCATATCTGATGCATTTAAAACCGATGGTGTTTCAGTTTTCCCTTGAGCCTAATGAATGAGCAATTGCAAATCACTTATCACTCAAACTCTTTTAGCCCCACATATTTGAGCTAACCTTAAACCAACTATGGCCGCTTCATATTCTGACTAATTGTTGGATGCTCTGAAGCCAAAACATATAACCTGGTACATGGTATCACCATAAGGAGAGGTTAAGCAAATTCCAACACCACACCTTATTGTATGAGATCCACCATCAGGTCGGATCACCCATTCCTTTTTAAATTTACCGACTTGAGCTTCCTCATGAGGCCTCTTAGAGTGAAATTCCCCTAAAACATCAGTCATAGTTTGAGCTTTGATTGCAATCCGAGGTGCAAAGTCAATATTATAGTCTCCAAGCTCAACTAACCATTTAGTCATCCTTCCCAATATATCAGCTTTTTGTAGCACATTTTCAGGGGAAAAGAAGTCTGAACTGTGATAGAGTGTACTTGAAAGTAATGCCTCATTTTTCTAGCTGATATCACTAATTCTAAGGCTAATTTTTCCTATTTTAAGTATATTTTATCTTGCTTATATAGTAAACCAGACGAGGATAATTATCCACTTCTCGTAGAAAAACAACACTCACCACATATTTCGATACTGCTAGATATATATAAAACATTTCTTCTTAAACAGGTTTTAACAACGTCTTGGGTGAAGATAATTGTTTGTTGATTTCAAGGAAAGTTTGATCATAGTGAGAAGAACAGTTAAAATGTTTAGTATTCCTTAAAACTTGGAAACATTGAGCACATTTATGCAATGATCTTGATATAAACCGATTCAATGCAGCCAATCTTCCAGTTGGTATCTGGACTTCTTTTGTATTTCGAGGTGGATCCATGGCTAACAAAGCATTTAACAGACCTGGGTCAGCTTGAATCCCTTTATTAATTATAATATACCCCAAAAATGTACCAGATCAGACTCCGAAGGTACATTTCTCTGGATTTAACTTCAAGTTAATGGCTTCTAAGTTAGAAAAAGTTTCTTGGAGATCAGATATGTAATTTTCCTCATTAGATATTTTGACCATCATGTTATCAATGTACACTTCTGCATTCGTTCCTATCTGATTAAAAAAATGCCTTATTCACCAGTCATTGATAAGTAGCTCAAACATTATTCAACCCAAATGACATTACCTCATAACAATGGAGCCCCTTAACAGTTATAAAAGTAGTGCAATCTTGATTATTCGGATTCATCCGTATTTGATTATACCTAAAAAGGCATCCATGAAAGACAACAACTTGTTTCCTGATGTAGAGTCCACCAGCTGATCTATCTGGGGCAATGGGAAATGATCTTTAGGGTAAGCTCTATTGAGATATGTGAAGTCAATGCACATACACTATATTTCATTCTTTTTCCTGATTTATACCAGGTTAAATGTCCAAAGAGGGTATTGAGATTCTTTGATATGTCCCATTTTGGTTAACAGATCCACTTCTTGAACAATCGTTTCAGATTTATCTCTAAAAAAAACTCTTCTTTTCTGCACCACTGGCCTAACATCAGGTCAAATAGATAATTTGTGACTAATCACACTGGCTGGAACCCCAGTCACATCCTCATTGGACCATGCAAATACATGTAGATTATTAGATAAAAAGACAATAAATTTTATTTTAGATTTAATGGGCGTTTAGATCTGACCCTGACACTTTTACCTTCTGACAAACAATGAATTTCAACTTCTTCAACTGGGATTACCGCACTAGGAGCCTCCCTTGGATCATCTTTCTCATTTTGACTGGCAAAAGGCTCCACTAACTGTTATTCTTTATCAGTCTTTACTTCTTCTAATGATTTCAAAGCAAGAACAGAGACATAACATTCTTGAGCTACCTTTTGGCTACTTCGGACGACGCCCACTTGTCTTCTCACAACATATTTCAAACATTGGTGGATAGTGGAAGCTACCACATGCATCCTAGATAACTAAGATCTACCAAATATGGCGTTGTAAGATGTCAGACAATCAACTATTACAAACAAAACTCTTTCCATCTTTCTGAACAACCCTTTTCCCAACAAGACTTCTTCTTCATATTCTACAATTACATCACCTGTACTTCCAGTAAACCCTACTATGGTCCTGTTTGAACGCTGGATGACCAAGGGATTCTTCATTTTCTTGTAAGTTGATAGGAACAATATATTTGCCGAATTGCTTGTATCAATTAAAATATGACGTATATGGTTGCCTCCAATAGATGCCCACATCATCACAACATCTTCGTGTGGGCCCGCAATGTCCCTTAAATCATCTTTATCAAGGATAATGAATGGAGCAGGGCTTTGATAAAGATGTGTAGACATTTTTACTTCTAATTAAGTCGTTAAACTATTAACATATATTTTTTCTTGAACAACTTGAAGGTGCAGTCACAGTATCTCCACAAAAAATGATTAGAGATTAAAAAAAGTTACACTGATCAGATACTGTTGAGATATTTTCTACTATCATCCCAACTTGATTCCGATCACAGTAAAGATCTATATATTCCGAATTAATATCAAACCTTTCCATAATTACCATAGCATCTTCTTATCTAGATGCTCCTATAATTTGCCCAAACCAGTTGGTGATGCTGCTCGGGTTGCATTTGCATTAGATTGAGGGTGAGTATTGATTTGCTTATTGCCCCTTGCTTTTTGACAAAAGCTGACAATTTCTCTCTCTCTCAAATTAATTCTGCACTTCTTGTTTTAGGGTGATGCAGTCTTGGGTATCATGACCCACACCATTGTGGTACTTACAAAAGTGAGTATTCTGATTATCTCTAGAGGATCAAATTGGTTCTGCTCTTCTAAAATTCACAGTATTCTTAGTTTGATCATAAATGGTAGCCACACTTTCCCCCAGTTCGACAAACCATCCAAGTTGAATCCATGGATCCCTCTTGGGTTTAAATGGTTGGGATTGACCTGATTGATTACGTCTTAGCCGATGTGACCCTTGTCCGGAATTTTTAGGACTGTAATTAATTGTAGCTGGGATTGACGTTGTAAAAGCAAACCTATTATGGCATGGTACTCTAGAGTTAATATGAGCATTTGGAGACTGATCAGAAGAATCTGATGCACTCATTACTTGTTTTTTTCGATTATTTTTTTAGAGTTAATCTGAGTCTTTGCTGACTGATCATTTTCACCTTGTTTGTTATTGTCCCCAGGCTCATTTGGAGATATACCTCCCGCATCAGACTTTTCTTTCAATGCTCTTTCAGCTTTCATTTGGGCTCTCAGAGCTTCAATTTCAGCTCTCAACTGACCACGTTCATCTTGCATGAATGGTCTTTCCTCTATATTATGATTGACATGAGACACAGTAGCATGCTCATTCTCATTTTTTTTATTCCTTTATTCTCACAAGGTAACAATTTTTGCATATTGAGATTCATGTCCAGAGGATTTCTGAACTCCGAATTACAAGTAAGGTTTTGAATAGATTTATTCAGGTGCCCTTAGCTCCCATTTTGGTTGCCAATTTGGTAATGAAAAAATCTGGTTTAGGGGTAAAAAAAGGACGACTTTTTAGCTGGTTGATATTAAGTGTTTAGTAGATTATAGTGAAATAATGAAGTGTATGATTGTATTTAATGTTTCTAGAAAATATCCAACCCATTTAATGTTGTTGGTTAGGGTATTTATACTCTTTTCTCGGGTCCATGGGCCATTCGGGTCATCTCTTATATTCGAGTCAACCTATGAGCCCCTAAGCCTAAGAATCAATGTTCTAGGCCCACAACTGAGTCATTGGTCCACTCAAGTTACTGTTCACTCATTGAGTTTCATTCAACTTGTCCAAAATTCTCTTTTAGTAAAATCAGAATCACTATGATATGCCTCCAGTAATATCCGATATGATTAATTTTTACGTTATTATGTTGTAGAACATGTTTTTTTTCTTTAAATACATGCATAATTGAAGATAAAAAATAAAATTTTATTGTGAGAATAAATACTCAAACGGATGTGGCTAAACACTTTATACATCACTTGATACATTCATTGGTTTCATGATCATTAAGAAGTATGTCCAACATCATAGTTGTGGTGTTGTTTTTTTGTTGTAAAGAATGTAAGAAGTATTTAATATCAGATTTGATTGCAAATGGGATACATGATTCTATAGGATCAAAGCTGATGTGAGATCTAAGAACATATAATCATTTGTTACTATGGTTTAAATATATATCATCGCCTTTCATGGATACTTTAAACGATTAAATAGACTTGATATTACAATTGATTACGCACTCAAATATACTTTGCAAACCAACTTATTCAAGCGGTGTTTCATTATATTTGGGTCTTGTATCCAAGATTTCCATCCTTGGCGTCCACTTTTATCCAATGATGGAAATATTTTTCACGAGAAAACATAAAAGACTAATGTTATCTGCGGTTATTAACCCCGACTGGTCACCAGTGTTTGACACCTGTTACGAAGCTGCCACTAAGGTTCTTTCGTCTGCAAAACTAGTCAACCATGTTTAAGAATGTTGCATATATGGTCACTGGCGTGTGCCAATTAACCAGGTGATGTCACGTGGCACCCAAATATATAATTTTATGTTGTAAATATGACCACTCAACAATAAATACCTAAATACCCATGGTTTAGTTTAATTTACCTTTTACTTTTACTTTTAATTTTTACATTTAAATATTACTGACTTACAATATATTTTTACTTTTCACCAACTTAACCCATTTTACATAAAATTTTCACCTACAAATATGTTTCCACTTTAATTTTCATCACCTAATTAACCAAATGAATCCATGAGCATTAAAAATAACTTGACCCGTTTACATATACAATTTCCCTCATAAGTTAGAGCCCTAACATTTTCCCTCATAATTTCGAAAGTCACTGAATCATCCAACACCACTAAGAGAAGCTCAGATACTCATTACCAAGATACAACACGCACCACGAAACATTAAATCACCCACCACCACACTATAAATTTTCAAAACACTATTTATCATTATCTCTCATTGTCTCCTTCTATTTTCCCCTAATTTTAAACCATAATTATTAGTATTCCTTAACTTTCCCCAAATTTGGAACCCTAATTTTCGATTTTGAAGCGTTTCTAATTCTACCAATGATGTAAGATTCATACAAATGTAAGGGTTTAATTTATAGTTTTTGGTTATTCGTGGTTTTTTATGTTTATTTTTATTCAAATTGGAATATGATATTTTCGAGTTTATGGTTAAGTGTTCTAAGTTCTGTTTTGTTATGAGTTTCGGGTGTTAATAAACACCTATTTATTGTGGTCTATCACTATAACGACAAAATAGTAGGAAATAAATCTCTGAACTACGTTGGAGGGAAGTCAATGATTGTTGATTTCATAAATCCAGACATATTTTCTATTATGGAGCTGCATAAAATTCATTCATTCAGCGATACAACAGGAACTGCTTGCCATTTGCAGTTCACCTACAAGATTCATGGAGCAAGTGAGAAGATACATTTAATAAATAGCGACGCAAATGTATACTTATTAACTCAGAAATTGGGTGATACTATGGGGTGTTAGTATATACTCTGAAAATGTACCTCAATTAGAAATGATATCTCATACCAAAAGGAAAATAAAGTCAGATGGAGTCTATACTGTATATATAAAAGAAACCAGTAACATCATACTTAAAGAAGCTATAAGTGCTGGTTTAGATGAGGGTGAAGCTACTAGTTCTAGATAGGGTGAAGATGCTGCTATAAAGGATGGTGCAGATGCTGATAAGGAGACAAAAATGTAAATGTGAATGCAAATGAGGTTTTCGAGGAATTTATAAATGATATAAAAGGAGTTTTTTGAAGAAGAAATTACTGGTGCAAAGAATAGAGAAAATAATAGTTTAAATGTTGATGATGGTTAGATTATGGGTTAAATGCTGGTGATGATGTACATGTTGGTGTAAATGAGGGTAAAGGCTGATGATGGGTTAAAGGCTGGGGTAGAGGCTGATTTAGAAGGTGATGCTGGGTTAAATGCTGGGTTAGAGGATGATTTAGAGACTGATGTAAATTTTGATGTAGAGGGTGGTGCACATGATGGTGAAATTATTGATTTAGAGGGTGTGGCACATGATGGTTTTAATGTAGAGGGTGGTGCACATGTTGGTGAAGGTATTGATCTAGATGATGGTGCGCATGATGGTTGTAATGTAGAGGATGATATAAATATTGGTGTAGGTGTTGCTTTAGAGGGTGGTGCATATGATGGTTATAATGTAGAGGGTGGTCCGAATGATGGTGAAGGTGTTAATTTGAAGGATGGTGCACGTGAGGGTTGTAACGTAGAGGGTGGTGCACAGGCTGGTGAAGGTGTTGATTCATAGCAAGGTTCTAATGTAGAGGTTGGTTTGCAGGCAGGTGATGGCTTAGAAAACCTTAGCTATTCTTTGTTTTTTTATGTGGACATGTCAGAGTTCGATGAATTTCAGGAACAACCAGCACAACCTACTGAGTATTATAGTAATAAAGATGATAGTGCAGACAATACTTATGGTCCAACTGGATATATCGTAATTGAAAGTCACGATGATGAGCTCTATTCTGATGGAAGTATAGACATTGGTTGAAGTAATAATTTGTAAGCTCCGGTAATTTAACCAGTCCCGATACAGACGAAAAAGAAGACTCTACCATTATGAGGAGGACTAGACCAAGAAAGTTCAAACCAAAATTAAGAGCTTTCAGGCTACCCACTAAGTTGAGATACCTTTAGTTAGTAGTTGGGCTTGAATTCAATTCGTATAAATCGTTTGAAGACACCGTGAAGGAGTACAATATCAAACAACATCGAAGTGTTAAAGTCTACAAGAATGATAAGATACGTTACAATTTTAAATGTAGCGCTCCAAACCACAAATGAATTATTTGGGCTTTTTGCCAAGGATGTGACCCTACATAAAAGATCAATAATTTCAATGACAATCACACATATGTTCTTACGAACCGTAATAAAAACAATTATATGCAGTGCATCACTAAACACTACTTAAGAAGGTGGCAAACTGATCGTGACTGGTATGTCAAGAGCTTAATGGCTGATTTGGCCATAAATTATTTGGTGAAGATCATTAGAGCCAACGCTTACCGTGCGAAATCGAGAGCTCTTAATATGATTATGGGCGATGAGATTATTCAGTTTTACAAACTACGATAGTATGATGACGAGTTTATAAGGACCAATACAAGGTCTACGATTGCTATCAAATGAAACGATTTGGTGTTTGAAAGAGTTTGTGTGTGTATTAATGGGTTGAAGAAGGGGTTTGCTACTGGTTTTAGGCAAGTGCTTGTGCTAGATGGCTGCTTCTTTAAATGGTATTTTGTGGGATGCTTACTTTTTGCTGTTGTTTTCAATGCAAATGACTAGATGTATCATCTTTCTTGGGAAGTGGTAGAGAGTGAGAATAGGTATTCTTGGCAGTGGTTTCTAGACCTTTTAGTTGGGGATGTTAACATTCAAAATAAAGTCAATTTACGTGGATTTTGGACAAGCAAAAATGGCTTGTTCCATCATTGAAAGAGTTGTTCCCTAACTCCAAACATCGCTTTTGTGCCCGATATCTCTATGCTAATATGAAAAATGTATTTTCTCGAAGAGAGGAGCATATTTTGTTTTATGCATATGCTAGGTCTTCCTTTGTCCCTGATTTTGACTTCCACATGGAAAAGATGAATAAATGCAATACAACTTGTTATGAATGACTAGCACAGAAGCCTCATTCCGAGTGTAGTAGGGCTCATTATAGAGAATATAACAAGTGTTTCATGCAAACATCCAATTTGGCTGAAACTTAAAGGATCAGATATTGCATAGGATTATAAAAAAAATAAGCCAACTATGAAAGTGGGATCAACCAATATGTCCACTTGTACATAAAAAACTGACCAAGAGTTACAAATAGGCAGATGACTGCAACGTGCTTCCTTCTGGTGGACCAAATTTTCAGATTGAAGAGAATAGGTTCCAATACAAGTTTGTGGTTGACTTAGAAACATGGGAATGAGCTTGTGATTGTAATATGCTTCATATGGAAAATTATTTCAGGGACAACGTTTGTAATATGCTTCATATGGAGTTTTACCCACACATCCAAAGATACAAAAATGATTAACAATTGGCTTGTGGTTGTAATATGCTTCATATGGAGTTTTACCAACAAATGTTTTTGTTGGTTCTCAATTTTAAAGATACACGAAAGTTGATACCGCTTCTCTCCAAAATTATTCTGGGACTCCCATGCTTTTCAACAAGCTCATTGACATGCGGTCCACCGTCTGATTTCTTTATTAAACAACTTGGTTCTGCTGAAGAGAATAAGGCGCTGAGAGATAATACTTAATTCTTAACCCCTCACAGTAGATCTTGAAATCATTTGAGGTGAATTCACCACCACGATCCGTGCGTAAAACGTTCAATTTAGTGTTTTTCTCTATTTTGGATGCAACTTTCACCTTCTTAAATGCCTCAAATACTTCGTCTTTGTTTCTGATCAGTACCTGCCACATGAATCTTGTACAATCATCAACCAACAGTATAAAATAAGTTTTACCTCTGTGTGTGGCAGAAGTTATTAGCCCACACAAATTTCCATGCCACTAATCAAGCGGTAATTTTTCTTAGAATTTTACCACAGCTGGAAATGGGTTTCAATGTTTTTTTTCCACTCAAACAACCATCACAAATGCGATACTCATGCTCAATTATGGGCAAGCTGTGGACCATCGATTTCTGACTTAGAAGCTTCAAGGCATAAAAGTTCACATGCTTGTATCTTGCATGCCATCGCCACATTTGTTTTTGCTCCTTACCATAACGCATTCGGATAAGACTGGTGCTATGTTAAACACATACAACCGGTTGCTTGACCTATTCACTTTTTCTAGTAGCCTTTGTGATCTGTCTAAAATAGTCATAACACCTTTTTCAACCATAACCTTAAATCCGTTCTCATCAAGCTGACCAATGTTTATAATGTTGTTTTTCAACATCGGAATGTAGTAGACATTAGTAAGTATTCGATGTTCACCTGTGAAGCCTTCAAACAAAACCGAACATCTTCCTTGTATATCTACTACCGAGCCATCCCCAAATTTGACTGACCCTTTAATGGTCATGTTATTATCAGCAAATTTTTCAATACAACCGGTCATGTGGTTACCTGCACTTATATCTAAATACCAAACCTTCTCTTGGGTGCTTTTAGTATTTGGAACTACCTTGTCTTCGTGTAGTAACACTTGCTTGTTTTGTATTGTGTGGCTGAGAACACAAGTTTCGGTCATCAACAATGCCGGTTCATCTTTAGTTTGCGTTGTAACAAGGTTGGCTCTTTCTCTTCGGTTTGGTTTGGGACACTATTTTGCAAAGGGACCATATTCATTGCACTTAAAACACTTAACCTTGGATTTTTCAAAGTTACATGGCTTTCCGGCTTCGTTATTGCGTTCAGCATTTCCCCGACCTTCACCATAACCACGCCCACGACCACGTCCTCTCCCTAATGTCCTCCTCTACTATTGTTGTTAGAACCATCATCTCTCTTTACCTTTGGGATTCTTTCCTCTCATTTGGCCTGGGTAAATAGTAACTGATCTCTACTGCTCTTTAAGTGTAATATCCCTTTAGGCCATTCTTCAAAGGTTCTAAGGCAGCCGATTGCTTATGAGTCTAACATGTTCTCGCTATCTCCAAACTTCTCAATCTTTTCGATAGTTTGGAGAAATTTATCTGGAACAACACTGAACAGTTTTACAACAATTTCGTTGGCGTCAAGTTTCATGCAGAGTGAGCGGATCTCACCTACCAGTGTGGTAAGCTTCATTGCAAAGCCATTTATTGTCTATAAATCCTCCATTTGTAACTTATTCAATTATTATTTCAACACCTGTATGCGTGCCTTCTTGAAGTGATCTTCACCAACCAGCATCTCCCTGAGTGCGTCCCAAGCCTCCTTTGCCGCCTGCTTCTCCGCAATTTCCATCATCATGCCATCTGGCACGGCTTGAGAAATAACTACCATGGCGCCTTGATCTTTATCGTCGTTTGTGTCTTAACCTTAGATCACTGACCATACTCTTAGCAAAGGAAATATTATCTTTATCTTGACAACTCATATGTCGTAGTTTGTTTTTCTTAACACTGATATTGGATCGAGAATGAGGCTCCTCTTGTTGTCGATTTGATGACTACAACTGCCTTCTATTTATCTCATTCGATGCCGACCATTTCTTTGACAACTTCAAGCTCTGATACCAAATGTAGAACAACCACTGAATGTAGAAATGTAACAGATGTAGAAAATGAAGGTATATTCTTGAACTGTTTCTTTTCGTATTACTTCAAACATCAATATACGATTGCTTATATAGAAGAAAATAACAGTTTGATCCTATCTCACTAACTAACATAATAACACTTGTTCAAGTTCAATGCTTATCTAACAAACACCATAACGATGACCATGAGTAATACATGAATGTGACATGTTATCCTTCGTACGATCCATAATAAAGAAAAATAGAAACAATAAATGTATCTAAATAAAATAAGTAATTTAAGAAGGAAATGTGAACGAAATAAATTTGTAAGTTCACTCAAGAATTCTCAAACAAGAAAATACGAAAAAGAGAGCACACAAATGAAGATGGTCTTTTTTACAAGAAAAACAATGTTGTAATCTCACCTTTGATTTTAATTAATCTAATGGTATAATTTAACGGTATCAACGCATGCAATGAAAAGCATCCAAGGATTCATATAAAGGCAACTGAAGCATCCAAGACCAGCACTACTACGTAATCGCATACTTTTTTATCACGCGTCATTGAAGACCTTTTCTCTCCTAGTGTATTTGTAATAATTTCACCTAGGTCCCTTAATTATTTATAATGACCAAACACTCCTCAGCAACACTTATTTTCTCTCAATAACCACATAACTAAGAGACAATTCAAATTTACACACATCAAATAATATCTTGTGCGAATATTAACCCTCGACAGGTTTGCTACAACACCACATATAACAATCTCATCCTTTTACATAATCCAGAAATCATCAACAAATATTAAAAGAGCTAACTAGATAGTTTTCATCGATACCAATATATATAAATCTTTTATTCACAATTTTAAAGTCAATATTTTCACTTATGAATAGCAAGCTGGCTACACAACCCTCATAAGTCGGTCAAGATATTTAACCTTTTCTTGAACAAGGATCAAGAAAGGCTACTTCACATCTTCAAACTTACAATCAAACGCCATTTTTATGTATTTTCCCTTATTCTTCAACAATGACTTAGGGTTGCTGTACAAACATCAACATACGAATGCGTAAATTTTCTCCAACTACACCTTATAATCCTTTCCTCATTCTTTGATGAGGAATCAGGTGGTCTACTACATCATACCCGCAATAAACAGACCAAATTTCATATTCTGAAGCACTTTGAAAGTGCAAGCAAAAATCAAACTACTCCAAGGTATCATCCAAAACTCTAGAGTCTATCATTTAAAACTATAGCAAAAAATCAAACTATTTTCCTCCAGTCAAAATAAATGTTTTTCCTCAAGGAATGTTTTCGACTAGTAAGGTTTTTAAACATAGGCCGAAACAAGGTTAGCACTAGTTAATGTAGAGATATCTCTATGGTTAGATTGGGTAGAATTAAAACTTAATCCAAGGTATTCACAGAATCTTACGAGTCCAGATAGACACCGCTTCTATACTGTTTGATATTCTTTGGGAATGAACATCCTACATCAACAAAGAAGAGCATTGAAGAAACTCGACAACCTTTAATAACTATGTATAAATGCTCAAGAACATTGAACTTCAATAAGATAGTCATTCCTCAAATATTTCAAGGATTATATGGGCTAATTCTAAGGTGGATTCACCCGTACTATTGATGCCTACTATCTAGCAACCCACTAGACGACTAATGCCTCACAACCGTTCGTGTCGATAGTCTAGCTCAATGCTCTCTGGCTAATGGCCCCCTGGACAATGGCTCTGTTTTCGATGACCATCTAGTCGGTTTCATAATTTTATTGCAGTTTCAAATCATGTTACAACAACATTAAGGATCCATATGCTCTTCTGACATATCTAATTTGGATAACTCAAAGTAAAACATTTTATCCGGTCGAAAATAAAATACCTCATACGCTCTTCTGGTAAAAGAAAGTGTCACACTTGCCAAATTTGTTATCACACATAGATTTTCTTAGCCTCTATCTGATTTTAAGAAGCTTCTTGCACACAACGAACTTACATAATGCGTTATACGTGTCTCAACTGAAAAACTACTCAATCTGAATATTAATTCTATACATGATACAATCATGCTATATTCTGATGGTACCATACTATTTACTTAAAAATGAAAATTATCGTGAATGATTAGTTTTAGCTAGAAAATAACATGAAAAACATAAGTTCAATTAATTTATAACAAATTAATTAATTTTAAAAATTATTGGGTATTTATTAGAGTTAAGAAAAATTATTGGTTATTTATTTTCTAATATTCACTCTTACGGTTTTCTAGTCTTTAAACTCAATTTCTTCTCTTTTAAGATAATTAAATAGAATTATATGTTTCTATTTTTTTTCTTTGTACTTATTATCCAATCAGATTTAAAAAAATTGTAATTAAACTGAAAAGTTGGGCATTGTCGCATGCGACCAGTTATGTGCTAGTGTCGCGTGCCACAATAACCCTTCCTAGTTGCACGACGCATGCGGCAAACACAAATATGGTAACATGTGACGTGCGACGAGCACCTCCAAAACCAGCAACCCTAGATTTATCCAAACAACATAATTTCCAGCAAAATCGAAGCCAAATCGACGACTATATATGTAACAAACAACTCTACAACACTAATCTATGAAAATGAAGCCTAAAAGCATGCCAAAATCATGCTTTTAAGGACAAAATCGAAAAACCTAATTTTGTACCATTTAAACATAAAGAAATCTTGAAGTTTTTTATAGTGGGAGGCTCTTATGTCTTATCTCAATGTTATTGTGGCTTCAGGTTTTCAAAAACTCGCTTTGATTTTCGATGAAATTTTTGTGCTTGAGAGATTTTGTGAGAAATTGAGAGAAAAATAGGGAAACAATGGTGACAGATTTATAAAATGCTTTTATACCTAGAAAGGAACAAATTTGTCCAAAATCTAGTGGGAGATCTATCAAATGGTTGTAAAATCCAGTCGTGTAAAATCCATAAAAAATTGTAATTTTTCTAGCCTGACCCATAAACTTATATAAAATTATTGTAAAAAATAAAATAGAAATATTAATTACTACGAAACTGAAAATAATGTGGTTCGTGTCTTTATTTTTCCATTTATTATGTTTGAAAATCAAATCAAAAAGCTTGTGTCACAGTGATCATTTTTCTTTTATAAAAATGATCAATATAATATAATAAAATGGAAGATGACAGATGAAAAAAACAACGATTGGAAATAAAAGGGAAAAAGTGAATAGAGAAAGAGTTAATATAGAGGTAATACAAATGTGCAATGAGAATGAAAGTTAAAAAGAAAATATAAATAAACTACACATATTAAAAACAAATCTTAATGTATAATAGTGATACATATAAAAATATAGACCACAGGTTAGAAATTAAAGTTAACATTTAACTCACCTCAAAATGTATTAGAAAAAAAAAAGTACCGGCAAATACCCGTTCAAGTATTTAATTATCCGGTAATATCCAAAATCTGGATAGTGTTATTTAGAACCTCGACTTAAAAATTGGACAAAATTACCCACTGACTATATATACCCATTTTTCACTTCAACCTCACTTTTTTCCCACTTCCCATCACCCTAAACCAACCCAAACACGTCTAATTTTAGAAACCACCATAAATTGTTTGAGCTCCTCTCTAAAATCAGTCGTCCTTCGCACCTTTAACGGAATTGGACCGGTCACCGTCTTTTACTCCGTCCAACAACTAACGGCCTTCTGTTCGACAACTTGCCGTCTAGTCGTCTCCGACCGGTGAATACTACAGTGTTTAGCAGTAACCATGTAAGCATTATCGTGGAAAATGTATTTTTTTTTTGCATTTTTGATGACTTCGAACCACTTGTTTCTGTTATTTCACGATCGGCGTTGCTTTTTATACCGGAATGAAGTATTTAGTGACGATAGTTGGTCAGTTTCTGGGTTTATCGTCGGACCTAGGATAAAAGTTAGGTTGCATGTAATGTTAATACTTTCCTGAGAATTGTGATGTATGTTAGATGTGCAATAGGTAGTTGATTGTTGATTTTGTTGTTGTTTCCATATTTCCCAGATTATTGCAATGTGCATGTAAAAAATAGAACAGTTCGCAGCCTGTACGTGTGCGTTATAGTACAGCTCGCATCTTCATCACCTAGGATGCAAACAATTCGCAGCTTTATATTTGTTTATAATTCATACCAATTCGCAGCTTGATTGAATGTGTATGCCATACATTTCGCAGCTTATATTTACAAAACATTCGCAGGCCAGCTTGCGAATTGTTTGTAAATACTCTATTGACATGTAGGCAGTTTGCAGCTTGTCATGCGAGTCGTGTGACACTCTAACTGATAGATAGGAAGTTTGCAGCTTGTGATGCGAGGTGTGTGACACTGCAACTGATTTGTGTTTGTGGAAGAAGTATGACAACAAAACCAAGCTATTACAGGTCAGGGTTGGTGAGCCTTCTGAAGCTGCTGAAAGAGAACCGTATTACCCGTGCCCACATTGAAGCTGCAAGAAAAACACCATTCTACACGCTTTTGAAAACGGTTTTCGACATCCATAATGAGGCAGAGCTGTTAAAGAAGAAATTCTACTCGCTCATACAGTATGTTGTCGAGAGGTTCTCTGTTGATGAAGACGTCTTCCATATTGGCTCAAAGTTAGTAAAACTAACTGCAGATGATATGAAGGTCATATTCGGAATGAAGCATGGCACAGAGGAAACATCGTTAACGAAAAACGGAGTATTTCACAACAAATACGCGCCCGACGAGGAGGAAGAATCTAGGATGATGAAGAAATACTTCATGGGTAAAACAACCAGGAATATAGGACCGACAAATACTAAAACAATAATGAACGCCATTTTAAAGGTACCTGTTAAATCGACTTCATCTTATAAAGTAGGATGCTGTACTTTACTAACATAGCATATTGTCGTGGGTTTTACAGGCAGGTATAGAAATAACCATAAGCGAGGGGGGGGGGGAGGGAACATGAGTTGGAAGATGTTGCAAGGTTGTGGATACTGTTTTTGTGCTCAACCCTATTCTACTCCGTATCTAAAGATATCCTGGGTTGGATTACGCTTTATTTTGTTAAAGACCTCATCAAAATAAACAATTACGACTGGTCTGGATCAATATTGTTCAAGCTTCGACAATCTATCAGGAGTTGCTTAGCTATCGAAAAACCCGATAGAGTCGTCGGCTGCGTCGCCCTTCTAATTGTAAGATTGAATTATTCTGTATAAAAATTAGTTATGTACAGAGCATCTTGATGATAATACTTGTCCCCATGCAGCCCTTCATCATGGAGCACTCAACAATCGACCGAGAGGTAGCGAAGCCGACCTCGATACCAAGGTTTTTTAAATGGTTCGGATTAGAGTGCCAAACATCTACCGTGTTGCTGCTTGCTAGAATACCCAATCTGAAAGATGATCAAGTATGAGCTTTATATAGGTATTGAATTGGGGTTGCAAACAGTTCGCAGCATATCCTGCGTTTTGTTTGGTGTTATACTAGAATAATGTATCAAATAATTTGCAGCCTATGCTGCGTTCTGTTTGGTACTCTATATAATTAAGGTATCGAACAGTTCGCAGCTTATTGTTTACAAACAATTCGCATGCTAACCTGCGAATTGTTTGAAACTCAAAACCGATAGAGTTTCACATAATTTGCCACATATAATGCGAATTGTTTGTAAAAAAAAACTATCTGTCTACACCCTGATACTTTCCAAACAAACCGCTTGCAGCTATTTACTTTCATGTGCCTCTGTTGGTAGGTTTTTGAAGGTCCACTATGTCTTACTGAGGCTGAAAGCGAAGCTTTTGGAGGAGCAGTAGATAGTGGAGATGCAGATACCGGAAGAAAGACCAAATAAAAGGAAGAAAAGCACAGCCCCAAAACCAAGGAGACGAGCATCACAGAAACAGAAAGAATCGAATCAGGTGATATCACCCAGACCCCAACAACCAATACTCCCCTAGAAACGATTACACCACCAAGACTCCCTCAGCCAACAAATCCACCACCACCAATCGGCACATCCCAGTAGGAGCCCGACGACGAGGGCACAACTAGTATGAGTGAAGAAATCGGTAATTTTATCCTCAAACGCAGAGCGACTACTCCAAAGAAGTCTGCAACTGTGGGGGAATCAAAGCGTTTGAAGACATACACCGACAAGAACAAGTACGAGAGAAAGATAGAAAAATAGGTCAAAGAAGTAAGTATGAAATTGAGCCTTACATAATCGCTATAATCAGCACTTAATATGTTATAAAACATATGTTATTAATTTTTTAGCTGGAAGAATTGAAATTGAAGATAGCGGCGCTTAAAGCACAACAACTCCACAATGCTATCTCTTAACCAATTTTCCAGATTGGAAGCCCAGAAGTTGAAAATGTACCAGCATTTCCATCTAGAGCGGCGTCTACTGAATTACAGGCATCTGTGCCTGCTGAAAATCAGGATAAGGACACAAACCAGGACGGGGAAATGCAGGATGCTGATCAGCATGATGCTGATGGAGTATTTCCACAAGAGAGAGATGATGATGGGAACCATTCACCCATACCGGCACCATCTGGTATGATGCATGAAGAGTTGTTGGTGTCCATAGAGACGGACACCAAGGATAGACAGACAGACAAGTCTCCTCCTACACAGGAGGTAGCCACAGTTCTGAGTCCTCCAACAGAGAAAGAAAGACACGAGTCTCTTCTGAATGACCAACAGCTCCTACTTCACGTAGCAGAGGAGATAGAAGATCGTGAGAAAGAAGTGACAGACCCAGACAGCCTTGAAGATGTAAGTGGATCAAAAGTACATTAAGATTCAAATATCTTATTTATTGTTGTGATGAAATTGTTTATATAGTAATATTTACTGTTGTATACATATTCAAACAAAGTCAGTGTATGTATTTAAAACAATCAGAAGGGTTTTCTCATTGAATACATATTCAAACAATGCATCACATGATATGATGCTATCAAACAAATATCAGGACTGTTGTGTAGTCCTGTCCAAACAATTCGCATAGTATATTGCGAATTATGTTATACTCTATTGGGTTGGTTATTTTACATATCGCAGCTTACCATGCGAATTGTTTGAGATGGATCAAACAAATCTCAGGTTAGCATGTGATTTGTACCCAACTATGATTATAGTATGCTTAACCTCTCCATCTTTTTATTTTATAGTTTGTATGGAACAGGAGGCCGACAGACAACAACAACAAGAACAACACCAACAATAACAAAAAAAAAACAACAACAAGTTCAAGAACAACAACAACAAGAATAACAAGAACAAGAAGAACAACAATAACAACAAGAACAACAAATAGCCTTGGCAAAGAGAGAAAGGCTAACACAAGACATAGCTCGGGAAGAGTCAGAACGTGTCAATCCCTGTGAGAAGCTGAAACTACTCAGCCAAAAAGGACCATCATTAGAAGACCAAAACAAATATGGAGATGTACCTCAAAGACCAACGGTGGTGTGCGCAAAGTCATAATTTCTAAGCCAACGTGAAATTATAGTACCAATACCAAATCAAAGGCAAGCTCCAGAGTCAAACGATAACACAATAGGTTTAGCCGATGCTTCTGTTGATGGTATTTACACTCAAATTTCACAGACACTTTTAAATGAAATTGATAATGTATATTATGATTGTGTAATGCAACGGTATTTGGAGAACATGTCGGAGGATGACTTTAATGATTTCTGCCGACACGATCCAGATCCTATGCCAAACCAGTCAACGGCCTTGGTTGTCGCTGACCGTGTGGTAAAGGCTATTTATAATGATTTCGCATCATATCATGAGAATAGTGTGGATATATTTTAAGTTTTACAAACGAATATCAGGGTAGAATGCGAACTGTTGAGTGGAACCTCGATCAGTTCGCATGCTATCTTGATAGTTACCTTGCAATGTATTCAGCTAGAACCAAACAATCCGCATGCTAGCATGCGGATTGTTTGGGGTCGTTAACATTATAATGGCTGACACACTCTTTTAATTTTTGTTATTTAAAAAGCTCGAGTCAATTAAAGAGACAGATGAGCCTAATTTTAATCTAATGACACCAACACAGCATCAAGTGGCAGAGGAAGAGGAACAAATAATTGTAACAGAACGTCAACCGCCAAAAGTAAAATACACCGGCTAGCCAAAGAAAACAAAAGTAACTAACTGTATCGATGTCGGAGAATACCACAAAATACTAGTTAATTAAAGCATACGAGCATGACACCGCTGATCGAGTAGTATGGAATTTACCATTGTCCCAAGTTTCCTACAGAATTAGAGTGCAAACGAGTGATGCGCTGACACTACCTTTAGAAATCGAGCTTGACGTAAAGTTATCCAATTGTCAACCAATTCTCTTTTTAATAGTCTAAACAAGTCTCTTATATTTAACATAAATAAGCAACTCCTTTCATAGGTTGTGACTTGGATCCAAAAGATGCTTATAGAAGTAAACTTCAAAGTTCCATGCAAAAACGTTCTAGGAGTGTATCACGACTACGTTATGATTTTGGGCATGACTACGGTAAGTTTAGCTATGGTAAATTTCAAAGTTCATCGCATGTTCTCGTTATAATGCACTCTCGCTTGAATGCAGCATAATCTGGACATAGGGTGGGATGTATCAAATCTAGTCGACGCGGTTTTTAGCAAAGCGCCTAAAGACCCCAACATCATCATCATTCCATTATGCACCGAGACGAATGACCAGATAAACCATTGGACGTTGCTCGTCATTGATGTCGACGGCAGTTCAGTAACAAACTACAACCCACTGCTGTCTAAACTCAAAGCGATAGACAACACCACAAGGACACCTATCAAGCTGGTAATATTCCTGACTATTCAATCACTTTTAAACACATTTTAAAAATGCATGATCAAATATATGCTGCGAACTGTGACCAAGTCAGTTGTATTTAAATGCAAACAATTCCCATGTTGTCATGAAAATTGTTGGCAACTAAAAAGTCCTGATATTTATTTGAAAATGTAATCCGTTTTGGTTTCATTCAGTTTGCAGCATATCTATAATAGAATTCGCAGCCTAGGTTGCGAATTGACTGACATTCACGAAATGGCTTGGATGATGAACACTTCACAATATAGGCTGCGAAATGTTTACAAATAAAATGGATTGGATACTGAACAATTCACACCCTAGGCTGCGAATTGTGTGACATCCACATGTTGGATTGGTTGTCAAACGATTCGCAATGTACAATGCGAATTGTTTGACAACCACAGTTTAAGTATTTTTTTTCTGATTCCTAACACTAATTATTATAACCAGATCAACTATTTACTGGGTAAAGGGTACCTACCTACTACAAAGACATGGTAGAAGGTGAAAAATGAAATAAAAATTCCACAACAAAAACGTGGCACCCTTGACTGTGGTATTTTTGTCTGCAAATACGCTAGAGATATTATCCAGCATGAATATGTGCAGCCAAAATACGATGAAGATATGGTTACTAGCTTTAGAGCATAAATGTTTGATTTTTTCTTAAACGACAGAGACACATGTAAGTACTGGTGATTTTCTGTAAGATATTATGATTTTTTGGTGTACATACATTCATTGTAATTTTTTGGTGTATATAGATCTTCTTTAATTTCAGAAATGTGCAATTCCCAAATATATATAGGACAAATTTCTTATCAAACAACTCGCATGCTAACCTGATATATAAAGGTTAGTTAGTATTCGAACAATTCCCACAATTCCCTGGTATATATTAAAAACAGGATCATCACCAAACAATCCGCATCCTAACCTGATACATGCTTACAAAAATACCACATTAACAAACTACAGGCTGCAAAATTATCACTAAACAGTTCGCATCAACTCATGATATAAAATAAATAATTCAAAATCTATCGTTGAAGAATACGAACAGGCTATGACGTCTGCTTTGGTAAATGTTAACTGCATTGAGCACGCAAAAAAGAAATCTAATCAACAGAGCCCATTAATTGCTAATTGGATATGGAGGCTATGTAATGATTAATATAGCCACACCACCTCAAAAGCTCAGTCTCCCTCCATGCCTATAAATAACACTGGTAACCAGAAGACTAATTTTAAAACAAACTCTATATTTTTTAGGAACACCTCTTGTTCTCTTAAAATTCCATAAGTCATGTCATTTTCCACCACCACCACATACTCTGGTTCACTAGGTTCTCTGGGGACTCTTGGTCATCCTTAACCACCAATTGGAGCAATGACTTAATCATACCGGCAGCACCACCAAACAACCCAGCCTCTGTCCCTGATTCAGACATTGAGGACTACTTTTTAGCTGACTCTTAACCAGTGGAAGTGGTTCCAATGGTTGCTACTGAACCTCAGCCAGCAGAGGTTCCACCTTAGACAGCAGAGGTTCCAAACAACAAAAGGAAGAGGGACGACGAAGCCGGTCCATCAAGGACCAAATTTTTATGCATGATGGACGTAGATAACAAAGAGGAAGAGGAAAATAAAAATGCTGATGATCAGCACGAAGAGGAGAAAGATGGTGAAGAATCCTCTAGTGATGACTGATAGCGTCTGTTTTTTTTGTTTTTTTAGAATGCAACTAACAAACACTAATAGGCTGTAGTGATTTTTTTTTGAAAATTTGTTAGTGCATGAAGACTGTAATCCTCTTTTTAGAATCCATTTTTTGTATAAACTTTGAATCATATATACAATTCGCATCCTATTACCACTTGCAAACAATTCCCATCTTAACCTCAGATGTAATTTATCAATATTATTGATTTACACACAATTTGCATGCGGACTTGAGCATTGTAATACTTTGTAGTTTCATTCAATTCGGAGCATATCATGCGCTTTGCAACCAACTGAAAGTCCCGCTATTTGTATGAAACCACGGTTCGCAGCATAACATGCGATGTGTAAGCAAATACCAGGACTTCTGGTTGTTTACATTTCGCAGCTTAACATGCGATATGAAAGCAACCATGATTCTTGATATTTGTTTGAGACATAATTCGCAGCATATCATGTGATCCGTAGTTAATTAAAAAGTCCTCGTATCTGTTTGCAAACAAAATTCGCAACATATCATGCGCCTTGTGATATTTTGTTTGAAAATGCAATATTTTAGAGTTGAAGGAAATTTTCATCATATCATTGCGAATCATAAACAACTAAGAGTCATGGTATTTGTTTGAAAAAGTATTACGTTTGAGCTTAATACAATTCGCCGCATATACTGATAGTTGTTTGATAGATTTGACAAACAATCCGCATCCTGGTGAAATTTCACACAACTCGCATGGAAACCTGATAGATGTTTGCAACATGATATCAATATATTGTACACAATTTGCAATACTGGATGCGAATTGCATGCAACTCAAAACACTTGGAATTTATTTACTGTGATAAAAATAAAACAAAAAACAAATGTATAGATGAACAAAGAACTGTAAAAATGTTTAGTTTATTGTCTAGAACAATAACCGTAATACAAATAAATGTGGCCAACGAGAATTGTCTACAAAACGGATTGTGCTTAAACTGGAACATCACAAGTCCTCCTGTTATGGATTGATTTTGAACAACGGCCACACCTCAACTGCTTGGTTGAGATTTCTCCTCTAGTTGGGATTCGTTTTTTCTTAGGCCTTCTAAAGTGTCTCTTAACGTTCGGAGACAGAATTTCAACAAACGAAGGATCGTTAGCGCTGGACCCTTCCTTGAAATCCGTTATAGCTGGTATACCGAAAGAGTAACTTTCCCGGTAATTCTTAACCGTAAAGAAGGGCTCTATTACAGTAAAGGGATCTTGGTCAATATACTGTATTGCCGCTAAAGCGTGAGGACATGGAAAACACTCTTGTTGCCATGATATGCAAGAGCATTTGAAATCCAACAGATTAACAACAGCCACAGGATTTGAAAAGACTTCAAATATGGCAGAAGACGACTTACTTAGTACCCAAGTTCGGCAGATGTCAACATTCTTCTTTAACTTCTTCTCATACTCGGGGACCAAATTAGTACTCCAGCTTAGCCCCTCTTCGTATCTTCGTGAAACTTGAGTCATAAGCAAGACACTAATCCAGTCAATAAACTCAACAATCGGTAGGCCGCAATATATTTTGATCTGATTGTTAAACGATTCTGCGGCAGTAGAAGCCATAGAGCCGTATCGTTTCTCTTTTACGTAAGCCTACGCATACTTTTCCGGGGGTAAATTAGCAAGAAAATCACTCATTTTGTCACCACCTTCACATAGAAAAACTGTTAGTATATCTTTACAAAGCTCTCGAGTGGGAGTATAAGCAAGACGATGGAAGAAACTCAACATCCTTTTTTATAGTCTCTGTTAGTATGTTCCAGTTTTGCTTTCAAATTCTGCATGAGATGGAAATAACCGTACGCATGATCGAAATTTGGATACAAGACATAAACAACATTAATGATACCAGAACGACGGTCTGAAATAAATATGATTTGGCGCTCCAACAAATGTGGTTTCAAACACCCCAAAACCACATCCAATTGTCCCAATCTTCAATGCTAGCTATACCAAGAGCAACAGGGGATAGTCCTGGAAAAAGGCAGCTCAAATGAACAATACAACAACACTCAAGCGTTTCAAAAAAGTAAACAACTCGCATGTTGTCGTGAGATTTGTTCTCAAATATACGCTGCAAATTGTGTACAATCATAGGCTGCGAATTGTTCGCAGTTTTATGGTTACATCGACTAATTCGCTTCCTCTCTTGCGAAGTGTCCTCAAATAAAAACACTGCTTAATTCGCAGCCTCTCATGCGATTCGTTCTCAAATATCAGGATTTCATGACAATGGTGTGCAACTATAGGATGCAAAATGTTGCACAAAATTTCAAACAAAACATCATAAACATTACCGTTGTTGCCGTCCTTTGCTACAGCAGTAAGCAAGGTACCCTTATACTTGCCATATAAGTGGGTTCCATCGACAAACAACATTACACGGCATGAATGAAAACCCTGAAAGGACGAACCGAATGCTACAAAACAACTTTTGAAGCAGTTTCCAGCCGATAACTCCAACTGACAATCTGAAGTAATATCGCGGCTTTTCTCAATCGCTTGAAATACCCGCTTAGTAAACTAAAAGAACTTGAACTATCTCCGAAAACTCCCTTCCTTGCATTCTCTAAAGCATTCTATAACAAACAGTAAGAGATGTCAAGACCGTAATTTTGTTTGACAGTCGATTGTATGGTTTTGGCTGTCAACGAATGTCACGTTGGAAGAGAATCCTGAAATTCCTCCGCAATCAAATCTGATGTCAAATTCCTGTGCCGCTTATGCTTCTGGGAGAAAACGGGACTGCAAGTATGGTGCGGAACATAGTTCTTGATCTTTATCAAGCCGGTGCTGGAATCAATAGATGCATAAAGCCTCCATTTGCATCCGCTTATGAACTTATTTTCACAATAAGTAGTGATCTTGGTTTCTGTGTTGTGCAAGTATTTGAAAGAAAAACCACGCTCTAAAGAAAAATTGCACAAAGATAACCTGAGACCTGCATCACCTTCTTCAAAAGATTGACTCACTCCTGTAATAGCATCAGCCCAACCAGCAGTAGCAAGTTGTTTTTTTCTCTGATCAGAATTAACTAGTAGATTAAGAGATGGTTCTCCCAAACTCAAGCTACGCTCTTTATGCTTTACACCACAGTCCTTACCACTAGATCTCTTATCACCAGAACTTTTTTCACCACAACACTTATCACCAGAACCCTTATCGAAGACGTGTTGTTCTATTAGAAAACTAACCCGTTTTAAACGCTCCAAATCAAGATATAACACCAACCTAACAAAATACTTTTGGTTATTAAAGAAACAATTATTGTGATCCCCGCAGGAGTAGGTAATTAGGTAGTCACCTGTGACAAGCTCCTCCCATGTGTTCTCTACATAAGCTTGGACACTTTAAAAGCTTTCAAACTCCGTGAAAGGAACAATTGCAGTTTGGTAACCTTGTTTAAAAATACACACTCGTGATTTAGACATACCTTACCCTGCACCGAACAAGCTATTAGTTATTAATCCCAAAAATAAAGTGCAAGTTATTTATTACTGCATCAAACAACTCGCATCCTATCTTGCGATTTGTGTATATCTATAAGCTGCAAACTGTGTATAATTTTAGTATATAATTGACTAATTCACACCATGTCCTGAGAGTTGTTTGTAAATCAACTGGTACACTCACATTAACAAAAAATGTAAACAATTCGCAATTGTAGCTGATATTTTCTCTCAACTATTAATTCCCTGAGATTTGTCTGAAAGATGATAAGGTATGATATATCACACAATTCGCAGCATCTCATGCGATTCGTAAAAGCAATTAAAAAAGTCATGACATTTGTTTGGAAATGCAATACTTAAAAGTTCCACACGGTTCACAGCATATCATGTGATTCGTAAAGTAACTAAAAAGTCCTGATATTTGTTTGAAAAAATGCAATAGTTTATAGTTACACACAGTTCACAACCAATCTCGAGTTTTGTAAGCAACTAAGAGTCCTGATATATGTTTGAACACGCATTACGTTGGAGTTCCATACAATTCGCAGCATATACTGATAGTTGTTTGAAAAACTTTTGAAATTGTTTAATGCAATTCGCATGAAACCATTCGAATTGGTAACACAATTAGCATCTTCCTCATTGGATACATCACACAATCCGCATCTTGTGTCGAACGCTTGGACAACTAAAACTCCTAGTCTACACATGTTTCACGTCTGAAAGCAAAATCTAATACATTACAAAATTAGTATATAACATCATAAACAAGGACATGAGTATATAACGATAAATATTAACAAAATAAGCACAGATCACTGGAACAAAAACAAAAAAAACAGAGAAAAGCTCGGAATCAGGCTATGGCGTCTAAAACAGTAGAATAATAACTTCGAAATCGGTAGGTAATTACGATTACTTGAAAGCAGCAACACAATTACTTGTAAAACAACAGATTCCAACAAGCACGATCAGTTCCTGTACGTAGAAAACAGTCGTTAGATAGGTTTTACACCACAACCTACAGAAATAAATAGATCTTTGAACGCTCCGGTCACCAGAATTGTGCTTTCAGTCGTGCTTCATGGTGGTTCGTAGGGTTAGGTGGTTAGAGCGGCTAACAAATTCAAATCTTCAAAAGCTAGAAAAGTAGAAAGAAAACAGAAAAATCCGGTTATATAGTGGGTTAAAGGTAGTTAGGGTATTAAAATAATATTAGGTATTAAGTGACAGTTAGGTAGTTGAGTTGGGTATTAAGTGATAATTGATCGAACCTTGGATACTAGATGACAATTGAATAGTTGAGTGGGTATTATAGGTGCAATTTCCTATAAAAATATATATAACAATATAGCATAAATTATATATTAAAATCCTATAAACTATTGAAGGAGGTAGATAATGACTTTTATATAAAACACATTAATAGATAATGATGAAAATCGTAAAATTAAAATTAGTTTAACATGTCTTAAATATTTATATATATCATGGTTAAATGGTAAAACAATAATTCACGATTCATTAACATAGTAAATCGATGTTTTACTTTTAAGTGTATATATATAATGTTTAAAATCAATTCAAACCGGAGATCTTATGGAAAGATGAGATCAAACATTATATAAATGTACTTTTTTTGTTGAATGATAAAAACTATAAATAGAAAAAATTACTCCGTAAAGTATTGGATCTAGCCCTATGGCATTTTGGAGGGAATTTGATCATCCTCAAGAATTGGGCCCCCCTCTCTCCTCTTATCAAAGATACTCACAAGAAAATCCCTATCTGGGTCAAAGTGTTTAATCTGCCTTTGGAACTCTGGACGGCTGAGGGATTTAGTAAAATCGGATCGGTTCTAGGCACCCATTTATACGTGGATACTCAAACGGAACGGATGGAAAAACTCCGCTTTGCTCGCATTTGTATTATGATATCGACGAGAGCAGACATCCGTACTGAGCTCACCTTCAAAATTAGTGGCAAATATATTACGGTGAACTTTGAGTACCAAGGGCTTCCCCCTCAATGCTCATTTTTTGTAGTGTTTGGGCACCCTCCCGCCTTTTTAAGAAAAGATCATCCAATCTTCCTATCATTGCTTCCTCGCTTGTCTCTTCTGATGAGTCTGATCCTTCTGAGCTAGAGCCGGAGAGACAAAATACCCAACATTTTGCTTCTATGGCTGAGACGACTGAGGTAGAAAGTGGAGAGGAGGTGGACTCGCCACCTAAGCGGCATCGTTTCACTGATGATAAGGACAAGAGTATATTAAATTGTCCCCCGATGGGACCATCGTCAAAAGCACTGTAAGTCTTCTGAATTATGAATATTGCTTCCTGAAATGTTAGGGGATTAAATGACCCTGTTAGACAAAAAGATGTCTCTGATTTTATATTTAGTAATGATATCTCCTTATTAATTCTAATTGAAACCAAAGTTCAAATGCATAAAGTAGAATCTATTGTTAGGAATATTGCTCCCTTTTGGCATGTCCTTACGAATCACGAGTCGCATCATCTAGGTAGAATTTGGATTATTTGGAACCCTAACGGTTTAACCCCATAACTAGAAAGTCTGAATCCCCTCAGTATATTCATTGTTTAGCTCAATGTCACAATTATAACGCTACATTTAAATTTTCTGCTATTTCTGCTTTCAATGAAGCTCCTAATAGAATACTGATTTGGAATGATTTGACTACTATCTCTATGGTAGACAAACACATTCCTTTGGTAGTTCTGGGGGACTTCAATATCATTCGTCACCCCAATTAGCGTATTGGCTCATCTGATAAGTGGACCCCTGCTATCGATGATTTTAATAACTGCTGTTTCAATAGTGAGCTCAGTGATCTCCGATCTACTGGCTTCCACTTCACTTGGATTAATAAGCAGCCTGAACACCCTATTCTTTCTAAGATTGATAGAGTTCTTGTTAATCCCGTCTGCGATGATCTCTTCCCTATGTCTCATGCCCACTTCGGGTTTTTTAAATCTTCTGATCATACGACTGTCACGCTTAATCTGGGATTCCCTAGGACTGAGCGTAAAAACCTTTCAAATTCTTTAATATGTGGCAATCTCATCCTCTTTTCAAAGACATTGTTTTAAGAGTTGGAATAGGCCTAACTAATTCTGCTGGAATGAGTCTGGTCACTGAAAAACTTTCTAGGTTGCAATCTGCACTGGTAGGACTTAACCGAAAAACGTTTAGCGACATTAGCTCCAGAGTTGTTAGTGCCCAAAAAGATTATTTGATGCTCAATCAAACCTTTCTTGTGATCCTCTAAATCCTTCTCTTGTTACGGAGGAATGCGACGCATCAAATGCTTACATCTTTTTTAGTCGCGATGAGGAATGCTTCCTTAAACAAAAATATCAGGAAAAATTAGCAGTATTAACAAAACTAATTACTACGGTTAACAATTTAATACTGCTAATTAGCAGTATTAACAAAACTAATATTGTTAATTAACAGTATTAAAACAAATATTGTTAATTAGCAGTATTAAACTAATACTATTGATTAACGGTGAGCTTCAATAATATATCGCCAATTTAAATAATACTAACGAGTCACGCTGGTATGAAATTTGGGTTTGATGAGTCCGAATTCTGCATGCTCCCCGGACAAGGACAGTTCGGTCCAATGCCTACGGACCGGACAGATCACTTCGAACACTCAGACCATAGGACTGTTCGAACTATGACAAAATTACTAAAAAACCTAAACACTTCTTGACTAAGCTACTTGCTCTCTTACTTAAGAGCTCATGGGTCTTTGAACATGACCCGGGTCCATTAAACATGACCCGAAAGCCCATAAGGGCCCAAACATCAGGGTATAAATACCCAACCACCTGCATTAAGTGTGGGTAATGAGAATTAACTGCTACCAGCCAGCTTAATTATCTCTCTACTCTCTACTCTCTACTCTAAACACATAACACCCACATATTACTGTAAAACACCAACCAAATTACAAGCCTACCCTCAGGCGATAATTATCCACACCAGGGTTAGTATTGTATTTAGATCCTAAAAATATTAATGAAAAGCAATGTCAGCTACTGGAAGCTATAGTGAAGCAGTAAAGCTAAACACAAACATGTAAACCAAGCTTAAAAACGGTGAAGCAGTAAAGCTAAACATACACATGTAAATCATATGATATGGTCCTAAAACAAGGAAATCCCATTTTCATTTTAATTGTTTTAATAAATTGTCTCAACAATTAAATCAGAATGAATGATAGTTAATCTCTGAAACCACACGAGAGGATGGCCATAGTTTCCTTTATAGGAAGTCGGTTTTGATTTGGTTTTAAGGTTGCCATAGATGCCTAGAAAGATGAGGCTCTTAAAGCCAAAGAACTTGCTGAAAAGGACTTTGCAGGAGCCAAGAGCTACGTAGTTCAGGCCAAAGCTCTGTATCAAGAAGTGGAGGGAATATCTAAGATGATGACAACCTTTGATATTTGCTTGCGAAGAACAATGAGAGCTCGATTATTACTCAATCTTGGTTTAAAGACTTTTGTTGATATCACAGTCGTGACAAATCAGTATAAAAAGTAAAGAAGCGGTATAAAAAATGGTTGTAATGCTCCACCTTGATGAAGAGTAAGGAATTATGTTAAATATTGACTCATATATGACAACAATAGCATATGAATATGTTCATATAACTGAATTGAGTTATTTCAACTGCCCTACTAAAGCTCAACAATGTAAGTCACAATATATCTAAGTTACATTTATTAATAAAGTAACATGACTTCTGCACAAATTGAAACAAAGACAAAAGGACTGAGACACAACCTGAAAGCAATACGTTCGCCGTGCAAAATTAACACAGCTACAAAATGGTACACATCCAATTAGATTAAATTATAATACTCTTCTCGTTTCCAGGCCTAATAACATTTTCATGTCCATAAGATCCACCGCCGACACTTGTTGGCTTACTCATGCACCAGAAAAGAATTATGAGGCAGTAAATTTACTAGCAGGTATAAATTAGCTACTAACGAATGACATAATTCTACAGAAATTAGCAGTAGAGACTTCAAAAAACAATTCTTGACACCAAATAACAAGACTGAATCATAAATATGCAGACACAGATTACCTGTACTCAGAAGAAGAGCTTTCTACCATCCATAACAAGACCATCCTCCCTAAGGCTGTCTATCATAGCTAGGGACGGCAATAAGCCATCCGCGGGCCGGGTTCAAGTTGGCCCGCCCGAGCCCGTTTTTTTCGGACACTTCAGCCCGAACCCAGCTCGACCCGCTCACAAACTTAAATTTTCAAACCCGAGCCCGTCCGTTCATGCCCGTTGGCAACCCAACCCGACCCGCGGATATTAATTTTAATATTTTTAAATTAATTTTAAATATATTAATTAATTTTTTTTATATATTATTGTTATTATATATAAAAAATATAATTATTTTTATTATTTTCGGGCCGAACGGGTCGGACAAACTAGAAACCCGAACCCGGCCTGACCCGGCTGCGGATTACAATTTCTTAACCCGGACCTGGTCCGATCTATGTTCGGGCCGAACAAAATCGGACCAAACTGGATCGGGTCGGGCCGGACCACACTTGAATTAATATCTCTAATCATAGCCCTAGCAGCAACAATCACGATCATGAAATTAGGGCTAGGTTCTGGTGCATGAAACCAAGATTTAAAAACTATCGATTCCATAAACCACCAGATAGCCATTATTAAATGTCTTGGTTTCTCGATCCCTAACACTGTTGATACTGAGTTTACCACTGGAACCGGGAGTGACGATTGACGAGCGATCCGAGCGTTTCGACTGGAATATTAGTATTTTTGATCCATACAACATAGTCTTGAGGTTTTGTTTAGTGACTCTCACTCGAGAGTATTGATATAAAAGACCGTTTATAGATATTTGTCTAGTTCGAGTGAAATCTACGACGAAAAGGGTTAGAACTCGCGATTTGAGATTCAGAGAAGCCAATGTAAGCTAAAGCGTAAATACCATCGACAACTAGCCTGAATTGGAGAGGATGTGTACCACGTTGGATACCATTGTCGAAGAAGCAAAATATGAGGAAGATATAGAAAGTACATAAATAATGGGAAGGTAAATCAATAAACGAGGATAAAATAGGTATTTTCAAAATTTCCGATAGTAAAATGATATTAATTTCTTTTATTAGGTAGTAGAGGAAAATAAGCAACTACTGACGTGTATTATAAAATTATTTTGGTACTTTTACGTAAATAACCAAAGACTAAAATATACATAACTAATTAAGTTAAAATTTAATTTAAAAATTTATACTAATTAATTATCAAATATATAATTTTTTAATAAATAGTTATATTTAAATAATAAATTATATACATAATAATTACATGAGTATTAATTTTTTTTTGAAGAAGGTAGTGAAATAAAAAAAACATAAAATTTTAAACTAAATATAAAAAAACTTTTAAAAATTTAAATTTAAACATCCTACAATAATAATAATAAACTATATACATTAACTTTTTTTGAGTCAAATTTAAAAAATAAAAAATACTTTAAAAACTTTAGGTTATAGTTGTGCACCCACCGTCCACAACACCTGCACCGATTGGTCAGGTCAAGTTAAAATAGTGACTATTGTTGTTGTTTTAACAATAAATAAATATTTTTTGACAACTGTTTTTAACACATGTTATCCTTCTAAAAATAACAATAACAATAACTACAATTTAAAGTAAATACAAAAGAGGTTTTGCACAGTACATCGTCCCTCGACTATCACGTTTGGTGGCAAATAGTCTCTTGACTTTCAAATGTCCGTTGGCAGTCCCTGGACTATCGCGTTTGGATAAAGTTAGTCCACCAGATCCTCTGATCCATGAGAGGCTGCCACGTGTCACCATAGTCCCCAGATTTTTGTATCACCACTAGTCCATTGAGTTTAGTTTTCTGTAATTTTCTACATTTTGGGTTTGACCTAAACTCAAGGGAATAGTGGTGATACAAAAATCTGGGGACTACGGTGACAAGTGGCAGCATCTCATGGATTAGAGGATCTGGTGGACTAACTTTATCCAAACGCGATAGTCCAGAGACTGTCAACGGACATTTGAAAGTCAAGGGACTATCTGCCACCAAACGCGATAGTCGAGGGACGATTTACTGTTCAATGCCTACAAAAGAAAATTCCAAACATTACCCTAAACATCTCCGATACTATCCAGATGTATAAATATCAACGGTAAATTTGACATCCAATTTTTTCTAATATCTCACATACATTAAATTATGATGTAAATTTAATTTTATTTATTAAACTAATTTTTAAATGGAACCAATTTTTTTCCTTTTTATAGAATATTCAAAATCGCATTATTAGACCAAACTATTTATTTTCTCTATCAAAAACTTAAAATTGTAAATACATCACCGTATTAATTTTTTTTATCGTGACATTATTTTTAAAACAATTTAATAATTTATTTTTAATTTTTAATTTTACCGAACAAATCAAAGAATTTCTTTTTCATTTCTTTAAACAAATATAGTTTTTTTTTCAATTTCTTTCGAAGTAGTTACAATGTTCAAAGTTAGGCTAAGAACTCTGGTTAGTCACCGGAGTTAGTCATTTGTTTGAAAAAAGACACCTAAGTTTTATTTGTATTAAAAACTGTCATTTTTTTGTTTTCTTGGCATTTATGGTCACTAGCGGTGATAAAAAACGTTAATGAAAAGACCAACAATAATGACTACTGATGCAGCAAAGTAGCTGTTTTGATACAAATACTAAAGTTAGAAAGATTGACCATAATTTTGAGCCTCAAAGTTAGAAAGATTTTACAGTGGTTTACTATTTCTTAGATAGTTTGGATGTGTAGAAAAGTTCTATTTGGTGCTGTATGAAACTCTAAGTATGACGAACGACAATAAGAAATATAAAATGTGAAGCATGAGTATACCCATATAACTGAATTGGACATAATTAGGAAAAAGTGGGGTTTTCCAAATTCTGTTAAGGTAAGGATTCCTATCCCCGATGATACTCCGATGGATAGTAAAATTGGGGAACTAATGGTATATACCAAAGTGCTTAATTGAGACTTTCGGTTCCTTTTGGACCCAGAGATTGTGAGATACTTCCATTTGGTGAGGTTATGCCCAATTCAGTTAAGTCCCAATGCCTGGTTTACATTATTAGCCAGCATCATAGCTTCAAGGCTGTCTAAAATTCCAATGACCATGAAGCAATTTGCTGTTGTGGCCAGTTTACATTGGAACCATCATATCCCCTTTTATTATTTCAACATGAGAAATAATTATAAAGTTGTTGATGACCTGCTAGAGGCTGACAAGCCTTGAAGGATCCAATGACAAGAAAAGCAGAGCTATTGAAAACCCAAGTTTCTTGACAAGATATTAAAGAAGTTCAGGTAAACACTTTACGACTTTATTTATTGTGTATTGATATTAAACTTCACATCAGATGTTGATATTAAATTTCACATCGGATGTTGATATTAAATTTCACATGATGTTGATATTTAATTTCACATTGGATTTGTCTTTCAATGTTTTCAAAGATGTTCTCAAAACATCTGGAGGAGGGATGCACCACTTTTACAAAGCTAAATCAGTGGGCCACACAGAATTGGGCAAATGGTTTCGGAAATTGTTTTACCGCAACAAATATGGTGAGGCCCTACAACCTCAACCAAGGAGATCTCGTGGGAACAATTTACCAGTCATCCTGAAGCTACTGATATCTTCAAAAGGACATAGGAGAAAGATGGTAAGCTTTATTTATCAGCTAGGAACAAGACTCCTAGCCATCTTGACAGAATTAAGAAAAAATAAAAAAAAGGTGATGATCTCTCTCAAGGGCTTCCCGATGTGGGTAGTTCGGGATTTCCAGGAGAGATTGATGCTGCATTGTTGGATGTTGTTGCAGTTACAGTAGGTGACACTAAAGAGCTACCACACTCTCCAAGGGTTACACAGAAGAAATTCCAGAAGATGAGCATGAAGGGTAGTGATAAGAGAGCGGAAAAAAGAAAATGTTTCCGTTACTTCGGAGATCATACTCCGACCCGAAGTCCTTCCCTCCATTACCCCCATCGAAATTCCTTCCCAAGAGCAGGTACATGCCGATCCTCCCCCTCCAGTATTTCTTGTTGCTGACCAGCCTTCTCTTGAAGGAGAAGTGAATTTAGACGATAGGAAATTTGTATTTAAGTAAGTTTGATAAAGAGGATTTTGACAAGACTTTCCCCCAATCTACTACCATTTCCAATGCCGTGAATCATGATAACGAGTCCTTTGAATTGTCTAGTGAGCATGATCGTTTAAGTGACTATGCAGTTTTAGGTTATATAAGGCCAATCGATGACTTAGAGAGGCAAGTCAAATCTCAAACCAGCGATATTGTTTCCCTTCGTACTGAAAATCAAGGCCTGAACGATTCCATCACAGTCGAATAGAGCAAGGTTGAGACTTTGGGAAAGAAAAAGAAACAACTTAGTGATGATTTAGTACAAGTTAAGTCCGATCTTGAAAAATCACAAGCTAGTTATACATAATTGCAATCTACCATTTCCAAAGAAAATTGATTCCTTGAAGAAAAAATTGATTCCTTGAAGAAAAAATTGATCAATGAGAAGAGTGCCAACGATCAGTTATCCAAGGAGAAAAAAGGATTACAAGATCTTCTCAAGAAAAGGAATGATGAGATTACATCTTTGAAAGAGACAAAATCTCAAGACATAGTCGCTGCAACGAATGAGTATGCTGAGGGGGTGTTTAAATCTATGGATCGGAGGGAAGAGTGTGTTAAATCGGACATAGTCCTATTGTTCCATGGAACTTTTCCCAAACAGTCTCTTGGGAAGCTGTGGAGTTTTGTGTAATATGAAGAAAATTTCCCTGTAATACTATGACACAAAATGATAAACTCAACATCTCCTTGGATGTATCCAAATATGATGACAAAGCTGAGGAGGATAAATGTGATGACAAAAAGGAGAAAGAAAAAGTCAACGCTGAGAATAAACCAAAGAGAACGAGCCATAAGGTTAACTATTTTTAATGTGTTGGTATTTTATATCAACGTCCTTAGAGTATGCAAGACATTTTTTCGTTATTATATCAGATATTTTAGAAACTTCATTCGTACAAGTCCTTGTGGTCTACAAGTCATTTTTGTAATGTGGATTAGGTTCTTTTTTATGATCTTATTTGTATCTCACGCCATCTTTACTTTCATTCATTTTATATATTTCCTTGTCGTTTTTTTTATACTTCCATTAATATATGATTGTATTTGAATATGATAAAACCATATATGTATATTAAATCCGATCAAGGAATTAAAAGGTATTTTCTTTAAATGAAGTAAACACTTAATCATTTTTTGCATTTATTCAAGCCATTCAAAGGTAATCCATTTGAAGGCAATAAGTATTTAATAATTCTTTAATCTATCTGAGCCATTCAAAGGTAGTCCATTTGAAATCAATAGGTATTTAATAATTCTTTAATCCATGCGAGTCATTCAAAGGTAGTGCATTTGAAGCCAATATGTATTTAATAAATTTTCAATCTATCAAGTGTTTAATAAGTTTTTAATCCGTCTGATGTTCAGTAAGTCTTTAATCCATCCGATCACAACCAAAACAATTTCTTTAAAAAGGAAAATGATAGTATATTGGTTGAGATCCATACACCTCATTAAAATCTCCTCGTGCCACCAGGGTAGGAAACAGTATGCCCCAAAATATTTACATTGAAGCAAGACAAAGTAAATATTTACAAGATAAGTTTATTTAAAGTATCACGTGAGATGCTCCATATTCCAAGGATGCTTCAACATGTTGCATTTTTTGTCTTCGAGTTTGTATGTTCCTTGCTTAACTCTTTCACATACGATGTATGGTCCTTCCCAATTCGAATCCAGCTTTCTGAACTGCTTCTCCTTGGTGTGCAGGAACACTTTTCTCAACACTTAATCTCCAATTTGAAAACCTCTTCTTTTTACATTAGATGCAAATCTGCTCCTCATCCAGTCTTGTTAATGTGCAGTTCTTAAATGTGCTTTCACTCTTTTTTTTCCAACTAAATCCAACTAAGCCCCCATAGTTATCTCATTCTCTCTTTCAAAATAATTTTGAACTCTGAAAGAAGGAAGAGTAGCTTCTATAGGTGTGATCGCATCCATCCCATAAACTAAAGCAAATAGAGACTCTTCTTTGGTTGTATGATGAGTGGTTGGTATGCCTATAGTACTTCTTGTAAGTAACTCGACCATTTTCCAGCAACTCCTTCTAAATTATTTTTTTAATCCTGACAAAATTTTCTGATTTTCCACTTCAACTTGTCCATTGGCTTGAGGATGAAAATGAGAAGAAAAACAGTGCTGAATTCCTCTCGAAGCATAAAATAAATTTATGTGTTTGTTATCAAACTGTGGACCGTTGTATGTGGTGATGCGTTTGGGAATACCAAATCGGTAGCATATATTGGAGAGAATAAATTTAATGACTGCCTTAGATGTGGTTCCTGACAAATGTACCGCTTCTACCCATTTGCAGAAGTAATCTATTGCCACAATTATGGTACGATAACCCCCTGAAGCCATTGGAAGAGACCCAACTAGATCAAGTCCCCATCTATCAAACGGTATGGGTTCAGATATTGATTACATGGGTACTGCTGGCACATGAATTGCATTTCTATATCTTTGACAATGATCACATCTTTTTAGCAAATCTTTAGCATATGTCATAATCGTAGGCCAATAATATCATGCTAGTAAGACTCTTTTAGTTAAAACTTTATAGCCACAATGTGTTGAACCTCTCCATCATGTAATTTTATAGAAAATTTGAGACTCATTGGGTCCAAGATAACATGTAAAGGCTTGCTGATTTTTTATTATAAAGAACCCCCTGAAGAACTAGAAAACTACAAGATTTGTATTTTATTTTCTTCACCACAACCTTGTCTGAAGGTAGAACTTCATTAGTGATAAATTTTTAGATTACCCTTCTCAAATATTCAGAAATTACATCGATTGTTCCTTGTGGTTGCATCTATGGAAGGACATTCTTGCATAAGAATCCAAGGGTATGCTTCGAAATATGCTATAGTGGCAAAACAATCTGCCATGGCGTTTTCAGATATGGGGATATGCTCATATCTGATGCATTTAAAACCGATGGTGTTTCAGTTTGCCCTTGAGCCTAATGAATGAGCAATTGCAAATCACTTATCACTCAAACTCTTTTAGCCCCACATATTTGAGCTAACCTTAAACCAACTATGGCCGCTTCATATTCTGACTAATTGTTGGATGCTCTGAAGCCAAAACATATAACCTGGTACATGGTATCACCATAAGGAGAGGTTAAGCAAATTCCAACACCACACCTTATTGTATGAGATCCACCATCAGGTCGGATCACCCATTCCTTTTTAAATTTACTGACTTGAGCTTCCTCATGAGGCCTCTTAGAGTGAAATTCCCCTAAAACATCAGTCATAGTTTGAGCTTTGATTGCAATCCGAGGTGCAAAGTCAATATTATAGTCTCCAAGCTCAACTAACCATTTAGTCATCCTTCCCAATATATCAGCCTTTTGTAGCACATTTTCAGGGGAAAAGAAGTCTGAACTGTGATAGAGTGTAATTGAAAGTAATGCCTCATTTTTCTAGCTGATATCACTAATTCTAAGGCTAATTTTTCCTATTTTAAGTATATTTTATCTTGCTTATATAGTAAACCGGACGAGGATAATTATCCACTTCTCGTAGAAAAACAACACTCACCACATATTTCGATACTGCTAGATATATATAAAACATTTCTTCTTGAACAGGTTTGAACAACGTCTTGGGTGAAGATAATTGTTTGTTGATTTCAAGGAAAGTTTGATCACAGTGAGAAGAACAGTTAAAATGTTTAGTATTTCTTAAAACTTGGAAACATTGAGCACATTTATGCAATGATCTTGATATAAACTGATTCAATGCAGCCAATCTTCCAGTTGGTATCTGGACTTCTTTTGTATTTCGAGGTGGATCCATGGCTAACAAAGCATTTAACAGACCTGGGTCAGCTTGAATCCCTTTATTAATTATAATATACCCTAAAAATGTACCAGATCAGACTCCGAAGGTACATTTCTCTAGATTTAACTTCAAGTTAATGGCTTCTAAGTTAGAAAAAGTTTCTTGGAGATCAGATATGTAATTTTCCTCATTAGATATTTTGACCATCATGTTATCAATGTACACTTCTGCATTCGTTCCTATCTGATTAAAAAAATGCCTTATTCACCAGTCATTGATAAGTAGCTCAAACATTATTCAACCCAAATGACATTACCTCATAACAATGGAGCCCCTTATCAGTTATAAAAGTAGTGCAATCTTTATTATTCGGATTCATCCGTATTTGATTATACCTAAAAAGGCATCCATGAAAGACAACAACTTGTTTCCTGATGTAGAGTCCACCAGCTGATCTATCTGGGGCACTGAGAAATGATCTTTAGGGTAAGCTCTATTGAGATATGTGAAGTCAATGCACATACACTATATTTCATTCTTTATCCTGATTTATACCGGGTTAAATGTCCAAAGAGGGTATTGAGATTCTTTGATATGTCCCATTTTGGTTAACAGATCCACTTCTTGAACAATCGTTTCAGATTTATCTCTAAAAAAACTCTTCTTTTCTGCACCACTGGCCTAACATCAGGTCAAATAGATAATTTGTGACTAATCACACTGGCTGGAACCGCAGTCACATCCTCATTGGACCATGCAAATACATGTAGATTATTAGATAAAAAGACAATAAATTTTATTTTAGATTTAATGGGCGTTTAGATCTGACCCTGACACTTTTACCTTCTGACAAGCAATGAATTTCAATTTCTTCAACTGGGATTACCGCACTAGGAGCCTCCCTTGGATCATCTTTCTCATTTTGACTGGCAAAAGGCTCCACTAACTGTTATTCTTTATCAATCTTTACTTCTTCTAATGATTTCAAAGCAAGAACAGAGACATAACATTCTTGAGCTACCTTTTGGCTACTTCGGACGACGCCCACTTGTCTTCTCACAACATATTTCAAACATTGGTGGATAGTGGAAGCTACCACATGCATCCTAGATAACTAAGATCTACCAAATATGGCGTTGTAAGATGTCAGACAATCAACTATTACAAACAAAACTCTTTCCATCTTTCTGAACAACCCTTTTCCCAACAAGACTTCTTCTTCATATTCTACAATTACATCAGCTGCACTTCCAGTAAACCCTACTATGGTCCTGTTTGAACGCTGGATGACCAAGAGATTCTTCATTTTCTTGTAAGTTGATAGGAACAATATATTTGCCGAATTGCTTGTATCAATTAAAA
Organism: Limnanthes douglasii subsp. nivea; assembly: GCA_036936605.1. Classification (NCBI taxonomy): domain Eukaryota; kingdom Viridiplantae; phylum Streptophyta; class Magnoliopsida; order Brassicales; family Limnanthaceae; genus Limnanthes; species Limnanthes douglasii. Next base: position 36,689,951 of record JAUPFV010000001.1, read on the forward strand.
TATGACGTATATCCTTGCCTCCAATAGATGCCCACATCATCACAACATCTTCGTGTGGGCCCGCAATGTCCCTTAAATCATCGTTATCAAGGATAATGAATGGAGCAGGGCTTTGATAAAGATGTGTAGACATTTTTACTTCTAATTAAGTCGTTAAACTATTAACATATATTTTTTCTTGAACAACTTGAAGGTGCAGTCACAATATCTCCACAAAAAATGATTAGAGATTAAAAAAAGTTACACTGATCAGATACTGTTGAGATATTTTCTACTATCATCCCAACTTGATTCCGATCACGGTAAAGATCTATATATTCCGAATTAATATCAAACCTTTCCATAATTACCATAACATCTTCTTATCTAGATGTTCCTATAATTTGCCCCAAACCAGTTGGTGATGCTGCTCGGGTTGCATTTGCATTAGATTGAGGGTGAGTATTGATTTGCTTATTGTCTCCTTGCTTTTTGACAAAAGCTGACAATTTCTCTCTCTCTCTCTCTCAAATTAATTCTGCACTTCTTGTTTTAGGGTGATGCAGTCTTGGGTATCATGACCCACACCATTGTGGTACTTACAAAAGTGAGTATTCTGATTATCTCTAGAGGATCAAATTGGTTCTGGTCTTCTAAAATTCACAGTATTCTTAGTTTGATCATAAATGGTAGCCACACTTTCCCCCAATTCGACAAACCATCCAAGTTGAATCCATGGATCCCTCTTGGGTTTAAATGGTTGGGATTGACCTGATTGATTACGTCTTAGCCGATGTGACCCTTGTCGGGAATTTTTAGGACTGTAATTAATTGTAGCTGAGATTGAGTACTGGCTTGTGTGATTGACGTTGTAAAAGCAAACCTATTATGGCGTGGTACTCTAGAGTTAATATGAGCCTTTGGAGACTGATCAGAAGAATCTGATGCACTCATTACTTGTTTTTTTCGATTATTTTTTTAGAGTTAATCTGAGTCTTTGCTGACTGATCATTTTCACCTTGTTTGTTATTGTCCCCAGGCTCATTTGAAGATATACCTCCCGCATCAGACTTTTCTTTCAATGCTCTTTCAGCTTTCCTTTGGGCTCTCAGAGCTTCAATTTCAGCTCTCAACTGACCACGTTCATCTTGCATGAATGGTTTTTCCTCTATATTGTGATTGACATGAGACACAGTAGCATGCTCATTCTCATTTTTTTATTCCTTTATTCTCACAAGGTAACAATTTTTGCATATTGAGATTCATGTCCCAAGGATTTCTGAACTCCGAATTACAAGTAAGGTTTTGAATAGATTTATTCAAGTGCCCTTAGCTCCCATTTTGGTTGCCAATTTGGTAATGAAAAAATCTGGTTTAGGGGTAAAAAAAGGAAGACTTTTTAGCTGGTTGATATTAAGTGTTTAGTAGATTATAGTGAAAGAATGAAGTGTATGATTGTATTTAATGTTTCTAGAAAATATCCAACCCATTTAATGTTGTTGGTTAGGGTATTTATACTCTTTTCTCGGGTCCATGGGCCATTCGGGTCATCTCTTATATTCGAGTCAACCTATGAGCCCATAAGCCTAAGAATCAATGTTCTAGGCCCACAACTGAGTCATTGGTCCACTCATGTTACTGTTCACTCATTGAGTTTCATTCAACTTGTCCAAAATTCTCTTTTAGTAAAATCAGAATCACTATGATATGCCTCCAGTGATATCCGATATGATTAATTTTTACGTTATTATGTTGTAGAACATGTTTTTTTCTTTAAATACATGCATAATTGAAGATAAAAAATAAAATTTTATTGTGAGAATAAATACTCAAACGGATGTGGCTAAACACTTTATACATCACTTGATACATTCATTGGTTTCATGATCATTAAGAAGTGTGTCCAACATCATAGTTGTGGTGTTGTTTTTTTGTTGTAAAGAATGTAAGAAGTATTTAATATCATATTTGATTGCAAATGGGATACATGATTCTATAGGATCAAAGCTGATGTGAGATCTAAGAACATATAATCATTTGTTACTATGGTTTAAATATCTATCATCGCCTTTCATGGATACTTTAAACGATTAAATAGACTTGATATTACAATTGATTACGCACTCAAATATACTTTGCAAACCAACTTATTCAAGCGGTGTTTCACTATATTTGGGTCTTGTATCCAAGATTTCCATCCTTGGCGTCCACTTTTATCCAATGATGGAAATATTTTTCACGAGAAAACATAAAAGACTAATGTTATCTGCGGTTATTAACCCCGACTGGTCACCAGTGTTTGACACCTGTTACGAAGCTGCCACTAAGGTTCTTTCGTCTGCAAAACTAGTCAACCATGTTTAAGAATGTTGCATATATGGTCACTGGCGTGTGCCAATTAACCAGGTGATGTCACGTGGCACCCAAATATATAATTTTATGTTGTAAATATGACCACTCAACAATAAATACCTAAATACCCATGGTTTAGTTTAATTTACCTTTTACTTTTACTTTTAATTTTTACATTTAAATATTACTGACTTACAATATATTTTTACTTTTCACCAACTTAACCCATTTTACATAAAATTTTCACCTACAAATATGTTTCCACTTTAATTTTCATCACCTAATTAACCAAATGAATCCATGAGCATTAAAAATAACTTGACCCGTTTACATATACAATTTCACTCATAAGTTAGAGCCCTAACATTTTCCCTCATAATTTCGAAAGTCACTGAATCATCCAACACCACTAAGAGAAGCTCAGATACTCATTACCAAGATACAACACGCACCACGAAACATTAAATCACCCACCACCACACTATAAATTTTCAAAACACTATTTCTCATTATCTCTCATTGTCTCCTTCTATTTTCCCCTAATTTTAAACCATAATTATTAGTATTCCTTAACTTTCCCCAAATTTGGAACCCTAATTTTCGATTTTGAAGCGTTTCTAATTCTACCAATGACGTAAGATTCATACAAATGTAAGGGTTTAATTTATAGTTTTTGGTTATTCGTGGTTTTTTATGTTTATTTTTATTCAAATTGGAATATGATATTTTCGAGTTTATGGTTAAATGTTCTAAGTTCTGTTTTGTTATGAGTTTCGGGTGTTAATAAACACCTATTTGTTGTGGTTTATCACTATAACGACAAAATAGTAGGAAATAAATCTCTGAACTACGTTGGAAGGAAGTCAATGATTGCTGATTTCATCAATCCAGACATATTTTCTATTATGGAGCTGCATAAAATTCATTCATTCAGCGATACAACAGGAACTGCTTGCCATTTGCAGTTCACCTACAAGATTCATGGAGCAAGTGAGAAGATACATTTAATAAATAGCGACGCAAATGTATACTTATTAACTCAGAAATTGGGTGATACTATGGGGTGTTAGTATATACTCTGAAAATGTACCTCAATTAGAAATGATATCTCATACCAAAAGGAAAATAAAGTCAGATGGAGTCTATACTGTATATATAAAAGAAACCAGTAACATAATACTTAAAGAAGCTATAAGTGCTGGTTTAGATGAGGGTGAAGCTACTAGTTCTAGATAGGGTGAAGATGCTGCTATAAAGGATGGTGCAAATGCTGATAAGGAGACAAAAATGTAAATGTGAATGCAAATGAGGTTTTCGAGGAATTTATAAATGATATAAAAGGAGTTTTTTGAAGAAGAAATTACTGGTGCAAAGAATGGAGCAAATAATAGTTTAAATGTTGATGATGGTTAGATTATGGGTTAAATGATGGTGATGATGTACATGTTGGTGTAAATGAGGGTGTAAAGGCTGGTGATGGGTTAAAGGCTGGGGTAGAGGTTGATTTAGAAGGTGATGCTGGGTTAAATGCTGGGTTAGAGGATGATTTAGAGACTGATGTAAATTTTGATGTAGAGGGTGGTGCACATGATGGTGAAATTATTGATTTAGAGGGTGTGGCACATGATGGTTTTAATGTAGAGGGTGGTGCACATGTTGGTGAAGGTATTGATCTAGATGATGGTGCGCATGATGGTTGTAATGTAGAGGATGATATAAATATTGGTGTAGGTGTTGCTTTAGAGGGTGGTGCATATGATGGTTATAATGTAGAGGGTGGTCCGAATGATGGTGAAGGTGTTAATTTGAAAGATGGTGCACGTGAGGGTTGTAACGTAGAGGGTGGTGCACAGGCTGGTGAAGGTGTTGATTCATAGAAAGGTTCTAATGTAGAGGTTGGTTCGCAGGCAGGTGATGGCTTAGAAAACCTTAGCTATTCTTTGTTTTTTTATGTGGACATGTCAGAGTTCGATGAATTTCAGGAACAACCAGCACAACCTACTGAGTATTATAGTAATAAAGATGATAGTGCAGACAATACTTATGGTCCAACTGGATATATCGTAATTGAAAGTCACGATGATGAGCTCTATTCTGATGGAAGTATAGACATTGGTTGAAGTAATAATTTATAAGCTCCGGTAATTTAACCAGTCCCGATACAGACGAAAAAGAAGACTCTACCATTATGAGGAGGACTAGACCAAGAAAGTTTAAACCAAAATGAAGAGCTTTCAGGCTACCCACTAAGTTGAGATACCTTTAGTTAGTAGTTGGGCTTGAATTCCATTCGTCTAAATCGTTTAAAGACACCGTGAAGGAGTACAATATCAAGCAACATCGAAGTGTTAAAGTCTACAAGAATGATAAGATACATTACAATTTTAAATGTAGCGCTCCAAACCACAAATGAATTATTTGGGCTTTTTGCTAAGGATGTGACCCTACATAAAAGATCAATAATTTCAATGACAATCACACATATGTTCTTACGAACCTTAATAAAAACAATTATATGCAGTGCATCACTAAACACTACTTAAGAAGGTGGCAAACTGATCCTGACTGGTATGTCAAGAGCTTAATGGCTGATTTGGCCATAAATTATTTGGTGAAGATCATTAGAGCCAACGCTTACCGTGCAAAATCGAGAGCTCTTAATATGATTATGGGCGATGAGATTATTCAGTTTTACAAACTACGATAGTATGATGACGAGTTTATAAGGACCAATACAAGGTCTACGATTGCTATCAAATGAAACGATTTGGTCTTTGAAAGAGTTTATGTGTGTATTAATGGGTTGAAGAAGGGGTTTGCTACTGGTTTTAGGCAAGTGCTTGTGCTAGATGGCTGCTTCTTTAAAGGGTATTTTGTGGGATGCTTACTTTTTGCTGTTGTTTTCAATGCAAATGACTAGATGTATCATCTTTCTTGGGAAGTGGTAGAGAGTGAGAATAGGTATTCTTGGCAGTGGTTTCTAGACCTTTTAGTTGGGGATGTTAACATTCAAAATAAAGTCAATTTACGTGGATTTTGGACAAGAAAAAATGGCTTGTTCCATCATTGAAAGAGTTGTTCCCTAACTCCAAACATCGCTTTTGTGCCCGATATCTCTATGCTAATATGAAAAAGGTATTTTCTCGAAGAGAGGAGCATATTTTGTTTTGTGCATATGCTAGGTCTTCCTTTGTCCCTGATTTTGACTTCCACATGGAAAAGATGAATAAATGCAATGCAACTTGTTATGAATGACTAGCACAGAAGCCTAATTCCGAGTGTAGTAGGGCTCATTATAGAGAATATAACAAGTGTTTCATGCAAACATCCAATTTGGCTGAAACTTAAAGGATTAGATATTGCATAGGATTATAAAAAAAATAAGCCAACTATGAAAGTGGGATCAACCAATATGTCCACTTGTACATAAAAAACTGACCAAGAGTTACAAATAGGCAGATGACTGCAACGCGCTTCCTTCTGGTGGACCAAATTTTCAGATTGAAGAGAATAGGTTCCAATACAAGTTTGTGGTTGACTTAGAAACATGGGAATGAGCTTGTGATTGTAATATGCTTCATATGGAAAATTATTTCAGGGACAACGTTTGTAATATGCTTCATATGGAGTTTTACCCACACATCCAAAGATACAAAAATGATCAACAATTGGCTTGTGGTTGTAATATGCTTCATATGGAGTTTTACCAACAAATGTTTTTGTTGGTTCTCAATTTTAAAGATACACGAAAGTTGATACCGCTTCTCTCCAAAATTATTCTGGGACTCCCATGCTTTTCAACAAGCTCATTGACATGCGGTCCACCATCTGATTTCTTTATTAAACAACTTGGTTCTGCTGAAGAGAATAAGGCGCTGAGAGATAATACTTAATTCATAACCCCTCACAGTAGATCTTGAAATCATTTGAGGTGAATTCACCACCACGATCCGTGCGTAAAACGTTCAATTTAGTGTTTTTCTCTATTTTGGATGCAACTTTCACCTTCTTAAATGCCTCAAATACTTCGTCTTTGTTTCTGATCAGTACCTGCCACATGAATCTTGTACAATCATCAACCAACAGTATAAAATAAGTTTTACCTCTGTGTGTGGCAGAAGTTATTAGCCCACACAAATTTCCATGCCACTAATCAAGCGGTAATTTTTCTTGGAATTTTACCACAGCTGGAAATGGGTTTCAATGTTTTTTTTCCACTCAAACAACCATCACAAATGCGATACTCATGCTCAATTATGGGCAAGCTGTGGACCATCGATTTCTGACTTAGAAGCTTCAAGGCATAAAAGTTCACATGCTTGTATCTTGCATGCCATCGCCACATTTGTTTTTGCTCCTTACCATAACGCATTCGGATAAGACTGGTGCTATGTTAAACACATACAACCGGTTGCTTGACCTATTCACTTTTTCTAGTAGCCTTTGTGATCTGTCCAAAATAGTCATAACACCTCTTTCAACCATAACCTTAAATCCGTTCTCATCAAGCTGACCAATGTTTATAATGTTGTTTTTCAACATCGGAATGTAGTAGACATTAGTAAGTATTCGATGTTCACCTGTGAAGCCTTCAAACAAAACCGAACATCTTCCTTGTATATCTACTACCGAGCCATCCCCAAATTTGACTGACCCTTTAATGGTCATGTTATTATCAGCAAATTTTTCAATACAACCGGTCATGTGGTTACCTGCACTTATATCTAAATACCAAACCTTCTCTTGGGTGCTTTTAGTATTTGGAACTACCTTGTCTTCGTGTAATAAGACTTGCTTGTTTTGTATTGTGTGGCTGAGAACACAAGTTTCGGTCATCAACAATGCCGGTTCATCTTTAGTTTGCGTTGTAACAAGGTTGGCTCTTTCTCTTCGGTTTGGTTTGGGACACTATTTTGCAAAGGGACCATATTCATTGCACTTAAAACACTTAACCTTGGATTTTTCAAAGTTACATGGCTTTCCGGCTTCGTTATTGCGTTCAGCATTTCCCCGACCTTCACCATAACCACGCCCACGACCACGTCCTCTCCCTAATGTCCTCCTCTACTATTGTTGTTAGAACCATCATCTCTCTTTACCTTTGGGATTCTTTCCTCTCATTTGGCCTGGGTAAATAGTAACTGATCTCTACTGCTCTTTAAGTGTAATATCCCTTTAGGCCATTCTTCAAAGGTTCTAAGGCAGCCGATTGCTTATGAGTCTAACATGTTCTCGCTATCTCCAAACTTCTCAATCTTTTCGATCGTTTGGAGAAATTTATCTGGAACAACACTGAACAGTTTTACAACAATTTCGTTGGCGTCAAGTTTCATGCAGAGTGAGCGGATCTCACCTACCAGTGTGGTAAGCTTCATTGCAAAGCCATTTATTGTCTATAAATCCTCCATTTGTAACTTATTCAATTATTTCAACACCTGTATGCGTGCCTTCTTGAAGTGATCTTCACCAACCAGCATCTCCCTGAGTGCGTCCCAAGCCTCCTTTGCCGCCTGCTTCTCCGCAATTTCCATCATCATGCCATCTGGCACGGCTTGAGAAATAACTACCATGGCGCCTTGATCTTTATCGTCGTTTGTGTCTTAACCTTAGATCACTGACCATACTCTTAGCAAAGGAAATATTATCTTTATCTTGACAACTCATATGTCGTAGTTTGTTTTTCTTAACACTGATATTGGATCGAGAATGAGGCTCCTCTTGTTGTCGATTTGATGACTACATCTGCCTTCTATTTATCTCATTCGATGCCGACCATTGCTTTGACAACTTCAAGCTCTGATACCAAATGTAGAACAACCACTGAATGTAGAAATGTAACAGATGTAGAAAATGAAGGTATATTCTTGAACTGTTTCTTTTCGTATTACTTCAAACATCAATATACAATTGCTTATATAGAAGAAAATAACAGTTTGATCCTATCTCACTAACTAACATAATAACACTTGTTCAAGTTCAATGCTTATCTAACAAACACCATAACGATGACCATGAGTAATACATGAATGTGACATGTTATCCTTCGTACGATCCATAATAAAGAAAAATAGAAACAATAAATGTATCCAAATAAAATAAGTAATTTAAGAAGGAAATGTGAACGAAATAAATTTGTAAGTTCACTCAAGAATTCTCAAACAAGAAAATACGAAAAAGAGAGCACACAAATGAAGATGGTCTTTTTTACAAGAAAAAAAATGTTGTAATCTCACCTTTGATTTTAATTAATCTAATGGTATAATTTAACAGTATCAACGCATGCAATGAAAAGCATCCAAGGATTCATATAAAGGCAACTGAAGCATCCAAGACCAGCACTACTACGTAATCCCATACTTTTTTATCACGCGTCATTGAAGACCTTTTCTCTCCTAGTGTATTTGTAATAATTTCACCTAGGTCCCTTAATTATTTATAATGACCAAACACTCCTCAGCAACACTTATTTTCTCTCAATAACCACATAACTAAGAGACAATTCAAATTTACACACATCAAATAATATCTTGTGCGAATATTAACCCTCGACAGGTTTGCTACAACACCACATATAACAATCTCATCCTTTTACATAATCCAGAAATCATCAACAAATATTAAAAGAGCTAACTAGATAGTTTTGATCGATACCAATATATATAAATCTTTCACTCACAATTTTAAAGTCAATATTTTCACTTATGAATAGCAAGCTGGCTACACAACCCTCATAAGTCGGTCAAGATATTTAACCTTTTCTTGAACAAGGATCAAGAAAGGCTACTTCACATCTTTAAACTTACAATCAAACGCCATTTTTATGTATTTTCCCTTATTCTTCAACAATGACTTAGGGTTGCTATACAAACATCAACATACGAATGCGTAAATTTTCTCCAACTACACCTTATAATCCTTTCCTCATTCTTTGATGAGGAATCAGGTGGTCTACTACATCATACCCGCAATAAACAGACCAAATTTCATATTCTGAAGCACTTTGAAAGTGCAAGCAAAAATCAAACTACTCCAAGGTATCATCCAAAACTCTAGAGTCTATCATTTAAAACTATAGCAAAAAATCAAACTATTTTCCTCCAGTCAAAATAAATGTTTTTCCTCAAGGAATGTTTTCGACTAGTAAGGTTTTTAAACATAGGCCGAAACAAGGTTAGCACTAGTTAATGTAGAGATATCTCTATGGTTAGATTGGGTAGAATTAAAACTTAATCCAAGGTATTCACAGAATCTTAGGAGTCCAGATAGACACCACTTCTATACTGTTTGATATTCTTTGGGAATGAACATCCTACATCAACAAAGAAGAGCATTGAAGAAACTCGACAACCTTTAATAACTATGTATAAATGCTCAAGAACATTGAACTTCAATAAGATAGTCATTCCTCAAATATTTCAAGGATTATATGGGCTAATTCTAAGGGTGGATTCACCCGTACTATTGATGCCTACTATCTAGCAACCCACTAGACGACTAATGCCTCACAACCGTTCGTGTCGATAGTCTACCTCAATGCTCTCTGGCTAATGGCCCCCTGGACAATGGCTCTATTTTCGATGACCATCTAGTCGGTTTCATAATTTTATTGCAGTTTCAAATCATGTTACAACAACATTAAGGATCCATATGCTCTTCTGACATATCTAATTTGGATAACTCAAAGTAAAACATTTTATCCGGTCGAAAATAAAATACCTCATACGCTCTTCTGGTAAAAGAAAGTGTCACACTTGCCAAATTTGTTATCACACATAGATTTTCTTAGCCTCTATCTGATTTTAAGAAGCTTCTTGCACACAACGAACTTACATAATGCGTTATACGTGTCTCAACTAAAAAACTACTCAATCTGAATATTAATTCTATACATGATACAATCATGCTATATTCTCATGGTACCATACTATTTACTTAAAAATGAAAATTATCGTGAATGACTAGTTTTAGCTAGAACATAACATGAAAAACATAAGTTCAATTAATTTATAACAAATTAATTAATTTTAAAATTATTGGGTATTTATTAGAGTTAAGAAAAATTATTGGTTATTTATTTTCTAATATTCACTCTTACGGTTTTCTAGTCTTTAAACTCAATTTCTTCTCTTTTAAGATAATTAAATAGAATTATATGTTTCTATTTTTTTTCTTTGTACTTATTATCCAATCAGATTTAAAAAAATTGTAATTAAAATGAAAAGTTGGGCATTGTCGCATGCGACCAGTTATGTGCTAGTGTCACGTGCCACAATAACCCTTCCTAGTTGCACGACGCATGCGGCAAACACAAATATGGTAACATGTGACGTGCGACGAGCACCTCCAAAACCAGCAACCCTAGATTTATCCAAACAACATAATTTCCAGCAAAATCGAAGCCAAATCGACGGCTATATATGTAACAAACAACTCTACAACACTAATCTATGAAAATGAAGCCTAAAAGCATGCCAAAATCATGCTTTTAAGGACAAAATCGAAAAACCTAATTTTGTACCATTTAAACATAAAGAAATCTTGAAGTTTTTTATAGTGGGAGGCTCTTATGTCTTATCTCAATGTTATTGTGGCTTCAGGTTTTCAAAAACTCGCTTTGATTTTCGATGAAATTTTTGTGCTTGAGAGATTTTGTGAGAAATTGAGAGAAAAATAGGGAAACAATGGTGACAGATTTATAAAATGCTTTTATACCTAGAAAGGAACAAATTTGTCCAAAATCTAGTGGGAGATCTATCAAATGGTTGTAAAATCCATAAAAAATTGTAATTTTTCTAACCTGACCCATAAACTTATATAAAATTATTGTAAAAAAATAAAATAGAAATATTAATTACTACGAAACTGAAAATAATGTGCTTCGTGTCTTTATTTTTCCATTTATTATGTTTGAAAATCAAATCAAAAAGCTTGTGTCACAGTAATCATTTTTATTTTATAAAACTGATCAATATAATATAATAAAATGGAAGATGACAGATGAAAAAAACAACGATTGGAAATAAAAGGAAAAAAGTGAATAGAGAAAGAGTTAATATAGAGGTAATACAAATGTGCAATGAGAATGAAAGTTAAAAAGAAAATATAAATAAACTACACATATTAAAAACAAATCTTAATGTATAATAGTGATACATATAAAAATATAGACCACATGTTAGAAATTAAAATTAACATTTAACTCATCTCAAAAGGTATTAGAAAAAGAGAAAAGTACCGGCAAATACCCGTTCAAGTATTTAATTATCCGGTAATATCCAAAATCTGGATAGTGTTATTTAGAACCTCGACTTAAAAATTGGACAAAATTACCCACCGACTATATATACCCATTTTTCACTTCAACCTCACTTTTTTCCCACTTCCCATCACCCTAAACCAACCCAAACACGTCTAATTTTAGAAACCACCATAAATTGTTTGAGCTCCTCTCTAAAATCAGTTGTCCTTCGCACCTTTAACGGAATTGGACCGGTCACCGTCTTTTACTCCGTCCAACAACTAACGGCCTTCTGTTCGACAACTTGCCGTCTAGTCGTCTCCGGCCGGTGAATACTACAGTGTTTAGCAGTAACCATGTAAGCATTATCGTGGAAAATGTATTTTTTTTGCATTTTTGATGACTTCGAACCACTTGTTTCTGTTATTTCACGATCGGCGTTACTTTTTATACCGGAATGAAGTATTTAGTGACGATAGTTGGTCAGTTTCTGGGTTTATCGTCGGACCTAGGGTAGAAGTTAGGTTGCATGTAATGTTAATACTTTCCTGAGAATTGTGATGTATGTTAGATGTGCAATAGGTAGTTGATTGTTGATTTTGTTGTTGTTTCCATATTTCCCAGATTATTGCAACGTGCATGTAAAAAATAGAACAGTTCGCAGCCCGTACGTGTGCGTTGTAGTACAGCTCGCATCTTCATCACCTAGGATGCAAACAATTCGCAGCTTTATATTTGTTTATAATTCATACCAATTCGCAGCTTGATTGAATGTGTATGCCATACATTTCGCAGCTTATATTTACAAAACATTCGCAGGCCAGCCTGCGAATTGTTTGTAAATACTCTATTGACATGTAGGCAGTTTGCAGCTTGTCATGCGAGTCGTGTGACACTCTAACTGATAGATAGGAAGTTTGCAGCTTGTGATGCGAGGTGTGTGACACTGCAACTGATTTGTGTTTGTGGAAGAAGTATGACAACAAAACCAAGCTATTACAGGTCAGGGTTGGTGAGCCTTCTGAAGCTGCTGAAAGAGAACCGTATTACCCGTGCCCACATTGAAGCTGCAAGAAAAACACCATTCTACACGCTTTTGAAAACGGTTTTCGACATCCATAATGAGGCAGAGCTGTTAAAGAAGAAATTCTACTCGCTCATACAGTATGTTGTCGAGAGGTTCTCTGTTGATGAAGACGTCTTCCATATTGGCTCAAAGTTAGTAAAACTAACTGCAGATGATATGAAGGTCATATTCGGAATGAAGCATGGCACAGAGGAAACATCGTTAACGAAAAATGGAGTATTTCACAACAAATACGCGCCCGACGAGGAGGAAGAATCTAGGATGATGAAGAAATACTTCATGGGTAAAACAACCAGGAATATAGGACCGACAAATACTAAAACAATAATGAACGCCATTTTAAAGGTACCTGTAAAATCGACTTCATCTTATAAAGTAGGATGCTGTACTTTACTAACATAGCATATTGTCGTGGGTTTTACAGGCAGGTATAGAAATAACCATAAGCGAGGGGGGGGGGGGGGAGGGAACATGAGTTGGAAGATGTTGCAAGGTTGTGGATACTGTTTTTGTGCTCAACCCTATTCTACTCCGTATCTAAAGATATCATGGGTTGGATTACGCTTTATTTTGTTAAAGACCTCATCAAAATAAACAATTACGACTGGTCTGGATCAATATTGTTCAAGCTTCGACAATCTATCAGGAGTTGCTTAGCTATCGAAAAACTCGATAGAGTCGTCGGCTGCGTCGCCCTTCTAATTGTAAGATTGAATTATTCTATATAAAAATTAGTTATGTACAGAGCATCTTGATGATAATACTTGTCCCCATGCAGCCCTTCATCATGGAGCACTCAACAATCGACCGAGAGGTAGCGAAGCCGACCTCGATACCAAGGTTTTTTAAATGGTTCGGATTAGAGTGCCAAACATCTACCGTGTTGCTGCTTGCTAGAATACCCAATCTGAAAGATGATCAAGTATGAGCTTTATATAGGTATTGAATTGGGGTTGCAAACAGTTCGCAGCATATCCTACGTTTTGTTTGGTGTTATACTAAAATAATGTATCAAATAATTTGCAGCCTATGCTGCGTTCTGTTTGGTACTCTGTATAATTAAGGTATCAAACAGTTCGCAGCTTATTGTTTACAAACAATTCGCATGCTAACCTGCGAATTGTTTGAAACTCAAAACCGATAGAGTTTCACATAATTTGCCACATATAATGCGAATTGTTTGTAAAAAAAAAACTATCTGTCTACACCTGATACTTTCCAAACAAACCGCTTGCAGCTATTTACTTTCATGTGCCTCTGTTGGTAGGTTTTTGAAGGTCCACTATGTCTTACTGAGGCTGAAAGCGAAGCTTTTGGAGGAGCAGTAGATAGTGGAGATGCAGATACCGGAAGAAAGACCAAATAAAAGGAAGAAAAGCACAGCCCCAAAACCAAGGAGACGAGCATCACAGAAACAGAAAGAATTGAATCAGGTGATATCACCCAGACCCCAACAACCAATACTCCCCTAGCAACGATTACACCACCAAGACTCCCTCAGCCAACAAATCCACCACCACCAATCGGCACATCCCAGTAGGAGCCCGACGACGAGGGCACAACTAGTATGAGTGAAGAAATCGGTAATTTTATCCTCAAACGCAGAGCGACTACTCCAAAGAAGTCTGCAACTGTGGGGGAATCAAAGCGTTTGAAGACATACACCGACAAGAACAAGTACGAGAGAAAGATAGAAAAATAGGTCAAAGAAGTAAGTATGAAATTGAGCCTTACATAATTGCTATAATCAGCACTTAATATGTTATAAAACATCTGTTATTAATTGTTTAGCTGGAAGAATTGAAATTGAAGATAGCGGCGCTTGAAGCACAACAACTCCACAATGCTATCTCTTAACCAATTTTCCAGATTGGAAGCCCAGAAGTTGAAAATGTACCAGCATTTCCATCTAGAGCGGCGTCCACTGAATTACAGGCATCTGTGCCTGCTGAAAATCAGGATAAGGACACAAACCAGGACGGGGAAATGCAGGATGCTGATCAGCATGATGCTGATGGAGTATTGACACAAGAGAGAGAGATGATGATGGGAACCATTCACCCATACCGGCACCATCTGGTATGATGCATGAAGAGTTGTTGGTGTCCACAGAGACGGACACCAAGGATAGACAGACAGACAAGTCTCCTCCTATACAGGAGGTAGCCACAGTTCTGAGTCCTCCAACAGAGAAAGAAAGACACGAGTCTCTTCTGAATGACCAACAGCTCCTACTTCACGTAGCAGAGGAGATAGAAGATCGTGAGAAAGAAGTGACAGACCCAGACAGCCTTGAAGATGTAAGTGGATCAAAAGTACACTAAGATTCAAATATCTTATTTATTGTTGTGATGAAATTGTTTATATAATAATATTTACTGTTGTATACATATTCAAACAAAGTCAGTGTATGTATTTAAAACAATCAGAAGGGTTTTCTCATTGAATACATATTCAAACAATGCATCACATGATATGATGCTATCAAACAAATATCAGGACTGTTGTGTAGTCCTGTCCAAACAATTCGCATAGTATATTGCGAATTATGTTATACTCTATTGGGTTGGTTATTTTACATATCGCAGCTTACCATGCGAATTGTTTGAGATGGATCAAACAAATCTCAGGTTAGCATGCGATTTGTACCCAACTATGATTATAGTATGCTTAACCTCTCCATCTTTTTATTTTATAGTTTGTATGGAACAGGAGGCCGACAGACAACAACAACAAGAACAACACCAACAATAACAAAAAAAAACAACAACAACAAGTTCAAGAACAACAAGAACAAGAACAACAAGAACAAGAACAACAACAATAACAACAAGAACAACAAATAGCCTTGGCAAAGAGAGAAAGGCTAACACAAGACATAGCTCGGGAAGAGTCAGAACGTGTCAATCCCTGTGAGAAGCTGAAACTACTCAGCCAGGAAGGACCATCATTAGAAGACCAAAACAAATATGGAGATGTACCTCAAAGACCAACTGTGGTGTGCGCAAAGTCATAATTTCTAAGCCAACGTGAAATTATAGTACCAATACCAAATCAAAGGCAAGCTCCAGAGTCAAACGATAACACAATAGGTTTAGCCGATGCTTCTGTTGATGGTATTTACACTCAAATTTCACAGACACTTTTAAATGAAATTGATAATATATATTATGATTGTGTAATGCAACGGTATTTGGAGAACATGTCGGAGGATGACTTTAATGATTTCTGCCGACACGATCCAGATCCTATGCCAAACCAGTCAACGGCCTTGGTTGTCGCTGACCGTGTGGTAAAGGCTATTTATAATGATTTCGCATCATATCATGAGAATAGTGTGGATATATTTTAAGTTTTACAAACGAATATCAGGGTAGAATGCGAACTGTTCAGTGGAACCTCGATCAGTTCGCATGCTATCTTGATAGTTACCTTGTAATGTATTCAGCTAGAACCAAACAATCCGCATGCTAGCATGCGGATTTTTTGGGGTCGTTAACATTATAATGACTGACACACTCTTTTAATTTTTGTTATTTAAAAAGCTCGAGTCAATTAAAGAGACAGATGAGCCTAATTTTAATCTACTGACACCAACACAGCATCCAGTGGCAGAGGAAGAGGAACAAATAATTGTAACAGAACGTCAACCGCCAAAAGTAAAATACACCGGCTGGCCAAAGAAAACAAAAGTAACTAACTGTATCGATGTCGGAGAATACCACAAAATACTAGTTAATGAAAGCCTACGAGCATGACACCGCTGATCGAGTAGTATGGAATTTACCATCGTCCCAAGTTTCCTACAGAATTAGAGTGCAAACGAGTGATGCGCTGACACTACCTTTAGAAATCGAGCTTGACGTAAAGTTATCCAATTGTCAACCAATTCTCTTTTTAATAGTCTAAACAAGTCTCTTATATTTAACATAAATAAGCAACTCCTTTCATAGGTTGTGACTTGGATCCGAAAGATTCTTGTAGAAGTAAACTTCAAAGTTCCATGCAAAAACGTTCTAGGAGTGTATCACGACTACGTTATGATTTTGGGCATGACTACGGTAAGTTTAGCTATGGTAAATTTCAAAGTTCATCGCATGTTCTCGTTATAATGCACTCTCGCTTGAATGCAGCATAATCTGGGCATAGGGTGGGATGTATCAAATCTAGTCGACGCGGTTTTTAGCAAAGAGCCTAAAGACCCCAACATCATCATCATTCCATTATGCACCGAGACGAAGGACCAGATAAACCATTGGACGTTGCTCGTCATTGATGTCGACGGCAGGTCAGTAACAAACTACAACCCACTGCTGTCTAAACTCAAAGCGATAGACAACACCACAAGGACACCTATCAAGCTGGTAATATTCCTGACTATTCAATCACTTTTAAACACATTTTAAAAATGCATGATCAAATATATGCTGCGAACTGTGACCAAGTCAGTTGTATTTAAATGCAAGCAATTCCCATGTTGTCATGAAAATTGTTGGCAACTAAAAAGTCCTGATATTTATTTGAAAATGTAATCCGTTTTGGTTTCATTCAGTTTGCAGCATATCTATAATAGAATTCGCAGCCTAGGTTGCGAATTGACTGACATTCACGAAATGGCTTGGATGATGAACACTTCGCAATATAGGCTGCGAAATGTTTACAAATAAAATGGATTGGATACTGAACAATTCACACCCTAGGCTGCGAATTGTGTGACATCCACATGTTGGATTGGTTGTCAAACGATTCGCAATGTACAATGCGAATTGTTTGACAACCACAGTTTAAGTATTTTTTTCTGATTCCTAACACTAACTATTATAACCAGATCAACTATTTACTGGGTAAAGGGTACCTACCTACTACAAAGACAGGGTAGAAGGTGAAAAATGAAATAAAAATTCCACAACAAAAACGTGGCACCCTTGACTGTGGTATTTTTGTCTGCAAATACGCTAGAGATATTATCCAGCATGAATATGTGCAGCCAAAATACGATGAAGATATGGTTACTAGCTTTAGAGCATAAATGTTTGATTTTTTCTTAAACGACAGAGACACCTGTAAGTACTGGTGATTTTCTGTAAGATATTATGATTTTTTGGTGTACATACAGTCATTGTAATTTTTTGGTGTATATAGATCTTCTTTAATTTCATAAATGTGCAATTCCCAGATATATATAGGACAAATTTCTTATCAAACAACTCGCATGCTAACCTGATATATAAAGGTTAGTTAGTATTCGAACAATTCCCACAATTCCCTGGTATATATTAAAAACAGGATCATCACCAAACAATCCGCATCCTAACCTGATACATGCTTACAAAAATACCACATTAACAAACTACAGGCTGCAAAATTATCACTAAACAGTTCGCATCAACTCATGATATAAAATAAATAATTCAAAATCTATCGTTGAAGAATACGAACAGGCTATGACGTCTGCTTTGGTAAATGTTAACTGCATTGAGCACGCAAAAAAGCAATCTAATCAACAGAGCCCATTAATTGCTAATTGGATATGGAGGCTATGTAATGATTAATATAGCCACACCACCTCAAAAGCTCAGTCTCCCTGGATGCCTATAAATAACACTGGTAACCAGAAGACTAATTTTAAAACAAACTCTATATTTTTTTAGGAACACCTCTTGTTCTCTTAAAATTCCATAAGTCATGTCATTTTCCACCACCACCACATACTCTGGTTCACTAGGTTCTCTGGGGACTCTTGGTCATCCTTAACCACCAATTGGAGCAATGACTTAATCATGCCGGCAGCACCACCAAACAGCCCAGCCTCTGTCCCTGATTTAGACATTGAGGACTATTTTTTAGCTGACTCTTAACCAGTGGAAGTGGTTCCAATGGTTGCTACTGAACCTCAGCCAGCAGAGGTTCCACCTTAGACAGCAGAGGTTCCAAACAACAAAAGGAAGAGGGACGACGAAGCCGGTCCATCAAGGACCAAATTTTTATGCATGATGGACGTAGATAACAAAGAGGAAGAGGAACATAAAAATGCTGATGATCAGCACGAAGAGGAGAAAGATGGTGAAGAATCCTCTAGTGATGACTGATAGCGTCTGTTTTTTTTGTTTTTTAGAATGCAACTAACAAACACTAATAGGCTGTAGTGATTTTTTTTTGAAAATTTTTTAGTGCATGAAGACTGTAATCCTCTTTTTAGAATCCATTTTTTGTATAAACTTTGAATCATATATACAATTCGCATCCTATTACCACTTGCAAACAATTCCCATCTTAACCTCAGATGTAGTTTATCAATATTACTGATTTACACACAATTTGCATGCGGACTTTGAGCATTGTAATACTTTGTAGTTTCATTTAATTCGGAGCATATCATGCGCTTTGCAACCAACTGAAAGTCCCGCTATTTGTATGAAACCACGGTTCGCAGCATAACATTCGATGTGTAAGCAAATACCAGGACTTCTGGTTGTTTACATTTCGCAGCTTAACATGCGATATGAAAGCAACCATGATTCTTGATATTTGTTTGAGACATAATTCGCAGCATATCATGTGATCCGTAGTTAATTAAAAAGTCCTGGTATTTGTTTGAAAACAAAATTCGCAACATATCATGCGCCTTGTGATATTTTGTTTGAAAATGCAATATTTTAGAGTTGAAGGAAATTTTCATCATATCATTGCGAATCATAAACAACTAAGAGTCATGGTATTTGTTTGAAAAAGTATTACGTTTGAGCTCAATACAATTCACCGCATATACTGATAGTTGTTTGATAGATTTGACAAACAATCCGCATCCTGGTGAAATTTCACACAACTCGCATGGAAATCTGATAGATGTTTGCAACATGATATCAATATATTGTACACAATTTGCAATACTGGATGAGAATTGCATGCAACTCAAAACACTTGGAATTTATTTACTGTAATAAAAATAAAACAAAAAACAAATGTATAGATGAACAAAGAACTGTAAAAATGTTTAGTTTATTGTCTAGAACAATAACAGTAATACAAATAAATGTGGCCAACGAGAATTGTCTACAAAACGGATTGTGCTTAAACTGGAACATCACAAGTCCTCCTGTTATGGCTTGATTTTGAACAACGGCCACACCTCAACTGCTTGGTTGAGATTTCTCCTCTAGATGGGATTCGTTTTTTCTTAGGCCTTCTAAAGTGTCTTTTAACGTTCGGAGATAGAATTTCAACAAACGAAGGATCGTTAGCGCTGGACCCTTCCCCGAAATCCGTTATAGCTGGTATACCGAAAGAGTAACTTTCCCGGTAATTCTTAACCGTAAAGAAGGGCTCTATTACAGTAAAGGGATCTTGGTCAATATACTGTATTGCCGCTAAAGCGTGAGGACATGGAAAACACTCTTGTTTCCATGATATGCAAGAGCATTTGAAATCCAACAGATTAACAACAGCCACAGGATTTGAAAAGACTTCAAATATGGCAGAAGACGACTTACTTAGTACCCAAGTTCGGCACATGTCAACATTCTTCTTTAACTTCTTCTCATACTCGGGGACCAAATTAGTACTCCAGCTTAGCCCCTCTTCGTATCTTCGTGAAACTTGAGTCATAAGCAAGATACTAATCTAGTCAATAAACTCAACAATCGGTAGGCCGCAATATATTTTGATCTGATTGTTAAACGATTCTGCGGCAGTAGAAGCCATAGAGCCGTATCGTTTCTCTTTTACGTAAGCCTACGCATACTTTTCCGGGGGTAAATTAGCAAGAAAATCACTCATTTTGTCACCACCTTCACATAGAAAAACTGTTAGTATATCTTTACAAAGCTCTCGAGTGGGAGTATAAGCAAGACGATGGAAGAAACTCAACATCCTTTTTTATAGTCTATGTTAGTATGTTCCAATTTTGCTTTCAAATTCTGCATGAGATGGAAATAACCGTACGCATGATCGAAATTTGGATACAAGACATAAACAACATTAATGATACCAGAACGACGGTCTGAAATAAATATGATTTGGCGCTCCAACAAATGTGGTTTCAAACACCCCAAAACCACATCCAATTGTCCCAATCTTCAATGCTAGCTATACCAAGAGCAACAGGGGATAGTCCTGGAAAAAGGCAGCTCAAATGAACAATACAACAACACTCAAGCGTTTCAAAAAAGTAAACAACTCGCATGTTGTCGTGAGATTTGTTCTCAAATATACGCTGCAAATTGTGTACAATCATAGGCTGCGAATTGTTCGCAGTTTTATGGTTACATCGACTAATTCGCTTCCTCTCTTGCGAAGTGTCCTCAAATAAAAAAACTGCTTAATTCGCAGCCTCTCATGCGATTCGTTCTCAAATATCAGGATTTCATGACAATGGTGTGCAACTATAGGATGCAAAATGTTGCACAAAATTTCAAACAAAACATCATAAACATTACCGTTGTTGCCGTCCTTTGCTACAGCAGTAAGCAAGGTACCCTTATACTTGCCATATAAGTGGGTTCCATCGACAAACAACATTACACGGCATGAATGAAAACCATGAAGGGACGAACCGAATGCTACAAAACAACGCTTGAAGCAGTTTCCAGCCGATAACTCCAACTGACAATCTGAAGTAATATCGCGGCTTTTCTCAATCGCTTGAAATACCCGCTTAGTAAACTAAAAGAACTTGAACTATCTCCGAAAACTCCCTTCCTTGCATTCTCTAAAGCATTCTATAACAAACAGTAAGAGATGTCAAGACTGTAATTTTGTTTGACAGTCGATTGTATGGTTTTGGCTGTCAACGAATGTCAGGTTGGAAGAGAATCCTGAAATTCCTCCGCAATCAAATCTGATGTCAAATTCCTGTGCCGCTTATGCTTCTGGGAGAAAACAGGACTGCAAGTATGGTGCGGAACATAGTTCTTGATCTTTATCAAGCCGGTGCTGGAATCAATAGATGCATAAAGCCTCCATTTGTATCCGCTTATGAACTTATTTTCACAATAAGTAGTGATCTTGGTTGCTGTGTTGTGCAGGTATTTGAAAGAAAAACCACGCTCTAAAGAAAACTTGCACAAAGATAACCTGAGACCTGCATCACCTTCTTCAAAAGATTGACTCACTCCTGTAATAGCATCAGCCCAACCAGCAGTAGCAAGTTGTTTTTTTCTCTGATCAGAATTAACTAGTAGATTAAGAGATGGTTCTCCCAAACTCAAGCTACGCTCTTTATGCTTTACACCACAGTCCTTACCACTAGATCTCTTATCACCAGAACTTTTTTCACCACAACACTTATCACCAGAACCCTTATCGAAGACGTGTTGTTCTATTAGAAAACTAAACCGTTTTAAACGCTCCAAATCAAGATATAACACCAACCTAACAAAATACTTTTGGTTATTAAAGAAACAATTATTGTGATCCCCGCAGGAGTAGGTAATTAGGTAGTCACCTGTGACAAGCTCCTCCCATGTGTTCTCTACATAAGCTTGGACACTTTAAAAGCTTTCAAACTCCGTGAAAGGCACAATTGCAGTTTGGTAACCTTGTTTAAAAATACACACTCGTGATTTAGACATACCTTACCCTGCACCGAACAAGCTATTAGTTATTAATCCCAAAAATAAAGTGCAAGTTATTTATTACTGCATCAAACAACTCGCATCCTATCTTGCGATTTGTGTATATCTATAAGCTGCAAACTGTGTATAATTTTAGTATATAATTGACCAATTCACACCATGTCCTGAGAGTTGTTTGTAAATCAACTGGTACACTCACATTAACAAAAAATGTAAACAATTCGCAATTGTAGCTGATATTTTCTCTCAACTATTAATTCCCTGAGATTTATCTGAAAGATGATAAGGTATGATATATCACACAATTCGCAGCATCTCATGCGATTCGTAAAAGCAATTAAAAAAGTCATGACATTTGTTTGGAAATGCAATACTTAAAAGGTCCACACGGTTCACATCATATCATGTGATTCGTAAAGTAACTAAAAAGTCCTGATATTTGTTTGAAAAAATGTAATAGTTTATAGTTACACACAGTTCACAACCTATCTCGAGTTTTGTAAGCAACTAAGAGTCTTGATATATGTTTGAACACGCATTACGTTGGAGTTCCATACAATTCACAGCATATACTGATAGTTGTTTGAAAAACTTTTGAAATTGTTTAATGCAATTCGCATGAAACCATTCGAATTGGTAACACAATTAGCATCTTCCTCATTGGATACATCACACAATCCGCATCTTGTGTCGAACGCTTGGACAACTAAAACTCCTAGTCTACACACGTTTCACGTCTGAAATCAAAATCTAATACATTACAAAATTAGTATATAACATCATAAACAAGGACATGAGTATATAGCGATAAATATTAACAAAATAAGCACAGATCACTGGAACAAAAACAACAAAAACAGAGAAAAGCTCGAAATCAGGCTATGGCGTCTAAAACAGTAGAATAATAACTTCGAAATCGGTAGGTAATTACGATTACTTGAAAGCAGCAACACAATTACTTGTAAAACAACAGATTCCAACAAGCACGATCAGTTCCTGTACGTAGAAAACAGTCGTTAGATAGGTTTTACACCACAACCTACAGAAATAAATAGATCTTTGAACGCTCCGGTCACCAGAATTGTGCTTTCAGTCGTGCTTCATGGTGGTTCGTAAGGTTAGGTGGTTAGAGCGGCTAACAAATTCAAATCTTCGAAAGCTAGAAAAGTAGAAAGAAAACAGAAAATTCTGCTTATATAGTGGGTTAAAGGTAGTTAGGGTATTAAAATAATATTAGGTACTAAGTGACAGTTAGGTAGTGGAGTTGGGTATTAAGTGATAATTGATCGAACCTTGGATACTAGATGACAATTGAATAGTTGAGTGGGTATTATAGGTGCAATTTCCTATAAAAAATATATATAACAATATAGCATAAATTATATATTAAAATCCTATAAACTATTGAAGGAGGTAGATAATGACTTTTATATAAAACACATTAATAGATAATGATGAAAATCGTAAAATTAAAATTAGTTTAACATGTCTTAAATATTTATATATATCATGGTTAAATGGTAAAACAATAATTCACGATTCATTAACATAGTAAATCGATGTTTTACTTTTAAGTGTATATATATAATGTTTAAAATCTGAAATTCAAACCGGAGATCTTATGGAAAGATGAGATCAAACATTATATAAATGTACTTTTTTGTTGAATGATAAAAACTATAAATAGAAAAAATTACTCCGTAAAGTGTTGGATCTAGCCCTATGGCATTTTGGAGGGAATTTGATCATCCTCAAGAATTGGGCCCCCCTCTCTCCTCTTATCAAAGATACTCACAAGGAAATCCCTATTTGGGTCAAAGTGTTTAATATGCCTTTGGAACTCTGGACGGCTGAGGGATTTAGTAAAATCGGATCGGTTCTAGGCACCCCCTTTATACGTGGATACTCAAACGGAACGGATGGAAAAACTCCGCTTTGCTCGCATTTGTATTATGATATCGACGAGAGCAGACATCCGTACTGAGCTCACCTTCAAAATTAGTGGCAAATATATTACGGTGAACTTTGAGTACCAAGGGCTTCCCCCCTCAATGCTCATTTTTTGTAGTGTTCGGGCACCCCTCCCGTCTTTTTAAGAAAGGATCATCCAATCTTCCGATCATTGCTTCCTCGCTTGTCTCTTCTGATGAGTCTGATCCTTCTGAGCTAGAGCCGGAGAGACAAAATACCCAACATCTTGCTTCTATGGCTGAGACGACTGAGGTAGAAAGTGGAGAGGAGGTGGACTCGCCACCTAAGCGGCATCGTTTCACTGATGATAAGGACAAGAGTATATTAAATTGTCCCCCGATGGGACCATCTTCAAAAGCACTGTAAGTCTTCTGAATTATGAATATTGCTTCCTGGAATGTTAGGGGATTAAATGACCCTGTTAGACAAAAAGATGTCTCTGATTTTATATTTAGTACTGATATCTCCTTATTAATTCTAATTGAAACCAAAGTTCAAATGCATAAAGTAGAATCTATTGTTAGGAATATTGCTCCCTTTTGGCATGTCCTTACGAATCACGAGTCACATCATCTAGGTAGAATTTGGATTATTTGGAACCCTAACGGTTTAACCCCATAACTAGAAAGTCTGAATCCCCTCAGTATATTCATTGTTTAGCTCAATGTCACAATTATAACGCTACATTTAAATTTTCTGCTATTTATGCTTTCAATGAAGCTCCTAATAGAATACTGATTTGGAATGATTTGACTACTATCTCTATGGTAGACAAACACATTCCTTTGGTAGTTCTGGGGGACTTCAATACCATTCGTCACCCCAATGAGCGTATTGGCTCATCTGATAAGTGGACCCCTGGTATCGATGATTTTAATAACTGCTGTTTCCATAGTGAGCTCAGTGATCTCCGATCTACTGGCTTCCACTTCACTTGGATTAATAAGCAGCCTGAACACCCTATTCTTTCTAAGATTGATAGAGTTCTTGTTAATCCCGTCTGCGACGATCTCTTCCCTATGTCTCATGCCCACTTCGGGTTTCTTAAATCTTCTGATCATACGACTGTCACGCTTAATCTGGGATTCCCTAGGACTGAGCGTAAAAACCTTTCAAATTCTTTAATATGTGGCAATCTCATCCTCTTTTCAAAGACATTGTTTTAAGAGTTGGAATAGGCCTAACTAATTCTGCTGGAATGAGTCTGGTCACTGAAAAACTTTCTAGGTTGAAATCTGCACTGGTAGGACTTAACCGAAAAACGTTTAGCGACATTAGCTCCAGAGTTGTTAGTGCCCAAAAAGATTATTTGATGCTCAATCAAACCTTTCTTGTGATCCTCTAAATCCTTCTCTTGTTACGGAGGAATGCGACGCATCAAATGCTTACATCTTTTTTAGTCGCGCTGAGGAATGCTTCCTTAAACAAAAATATCAGGAAAAATTGGATAAATCTTGGTGACAAAAACACTAAATTTTTCCATAATAGTATTAAGGCCCGCCTCTTTTGTAATAAGATCATTTCCAACACTGATGGAAATGGAGTTACGGTTTCTTCTCCTGATAGAGTGTCTAAGGTCTTTGTAGATTTTTTCGAAAATTCGCTCGGTTCCAAGTATTCTTTCGAATATCAGGGGTTGGATTCTATCTCTTCTCTTCTTACCTCTAAAGTTACCAACACTGATCGAGAATCTATGATTTGTGAAATTACCCGCGAGGAGATTAAATCTGCTCTTTTCAGTATTGATAGTAACAAAGCTTCCGGTCCTGATGGCTTCAACTCTTGCTTCTTCAAATCTAATTGGAGAATTATTGGCCATGACATCTGTAACGGTGTCTTTGACTTCTTTCACTCTGAATCTTTGGATGCCTCCTGGGGATCCACCTCTATAGCTCTCATTCCTAAGAAGGATTCTCCCTCTACTCCTGCGGACTTTAGACCCATTTCTCTCTGCAATGTTAGCTATAAGATCATTTCCAAGATCCTAGCTAATAGAATCAGAGATTCTTTCCCGTACCTTATTAATAACTCTCAGTCTGATTTTGTCAAAGGAAGGAACATCTCCGATAATGTCCTTTTACCTCAAGAGCTTCTGAGGGGGTATCACTCTAATGGCAGAGACAAAAAGGTTTCTCTTAAAATTGATTTAATGAAAGCTTTCGACAATGTCCGTTGGCATCTCATTCTCGATATCCTTGTTGTGATGCATTTCCCTGTTAAAATGATCACTTGGATTATCAAATGTATCTCTTCCCTTTCGTACTCCATCATTATTAATGGAGATACTCATGGCAACTTCAAAGGACGAAAAGGCCTAAGGCAAGGATATCCGCTCTCCCCATTCCTCTTTGTCCTTGTTATGCAAGTGCTCTCCAATATTCTTAAGAAAAAGAGCCAGGATGCGAAGTTCAGATTCCATTAGAAATGTCAAAAGCTCAGAATCGTTAATCTCTACTTTGCAGATGATTTGATGATCTTTTGTCATGGTGATGTCGACTCCCTGCTTCTTATCAAAGAAGCGCTCGATGAGTTCTATACTCTTTCTGGATTAAAAGTCAATCCCGCAAAAAAGTCATATCTTTTTTTCTGGTATTGATGAGTCTCTCCTGGAGGATCTTAGAACCATCATGGGATATCCAGAAGGCTCCCTTCAGGTTAAATATCTGGGTGTGCCCCTTCTAACAAGTCGTCTCACTCACTTAGATTGTCGTCCTCTTCTTCACAAAATTACTTCTAAAATTGAGTCATGGACTACTAAGTATCTATCTTATGCTGGTCGTCTTCAACTCATTAAGTCTGTCCTATTTTTTGGGCAGGTTTACTGGTCTTCCATTTTTATCCTCCCCTCAAGGATCCAAAGTAAAGGGCGGCCTTGGGATTACAAACCTAAAAATCTGGAATCAGGCGGCTGTCCTCAATTATCTTTGGTCTATCATCAATAATAGCAATCATTCCATTTGGAGTGCTTGGATTAAGATGGAAAAAATTAAAAACAATAACTTTTGGAACCTCTCCCTAGGTTCTTCTTTATCTTGGATATGGAGGAAAATTCTTCGTCTTCGCCCTTTGGCTTGTAAATTGTGCAGGGTGGCAATTGGAAATGGAGCAAACACATATTTCTGGTACGATCCGTGGCTCCTCTCAACTTTGCTTGCAACCCACTATGGCGAAAGTACGATCAAGGACTATAGACTCGGGAAAAACATCAAGGTCTCGGATGTTATTATTCAACGGGAACTGGAACTGGCCATCAAATAATAGATTAGTGAATGCTCAAACCCGTGCTAACCTTTTGGAGATCGCAGTCTTATTCTCTCCCTTCCTCCCCCTAACGTTACCTCCATTGACATACCATTATGGAAGGCTAAAGAAGGAGGATCCTTCTTCTCCATCAAGGATACTTACAATGCCTTACGTTTGCCCATCCCCAATGTAGGGTGGCCCGGGTTAGCTTGGAACAAATTCAACATTCCTCGTCACTCCTTTATCTTATGGTTAGCTATTTTGGACAAGCTTGCTACCAAAGACAAGCTTCACAGTTGGGACTGTAACATCCCACCTGATTGTGTCCTTTGTAATTCTAACAATGAAACTACTTCTCATCTCCTCTTTGATTGTAGTTACACTAAGAACATCTGGCCTAATGCTAGTATAAAATTAGGATTCCCCCTTACCGCTCCCTGCTGGCAGTCTTGGGTTTGCGAAGCGTCAAAGTGGTCTCAATCTCGAAACTATTCTATTTGGCTTGCTTGCTTCGTCGCGGTAATTTACCACATTTGGAAGGAGAGGAACCTAAGAAATTTTGGTTCCCCTCCATCCTTCGCCTCTATGGTCTCTCACTGTATCTTAACAGATCTTCGGTTTCGATTCCAAGGCACCAAGACTGGCTGGCCTTCCTAATATTATTATTATTATTTATGTTATTCTTGATGTGTAGGGTACCTTTGGTGAGTGCGGTCCGCGATCCGACATTCCATTGAGACTGAGAGATGAAGGACGATGTCTCTAAGGTTCGCTGCAAGGCAAGCGACGGCTGACTATGTTATTCACGTGTAGACGTTTTTTTTTATTAGATTATATGTACGAGACGCTCCTTTGCCCTACTTGATTTGATCTCTGTTTATCTTACATCTTCATTCTTAAGGAGACAATAATGTATCTCTCGGGGAATGCCCCAGTTCTTGTATGAACCTTATTTCAATTAATTTAATGTTTTTATCCACAAAAAAAAACATAATTCTGAGAAAAATGAACTTTTTCTCCCCCTTCTCTCTAAAAAGATCTCTTGATTTCCAAAACCTAAACTAAAAATTATCCTAAACTAGTAATTTCGTACTAAAACTAAACTAAAGTTATTTAAATTAAATTAAAGTATTATACTAAAGTTCATTTAATTAAAAACTAACCTAAAAGTAAGTAAGTTCATTTAATTAAAAACTAACCTAAAAGTAAGTAGTCTTATATCACCCTGATCGTGAATCAACACCCATCATGAAAACCTTACCCATGATTGCCACAAACAATCACCAGCGGCACCAAATCGAGCATACAGCCACCACCGAATCGAACACCTTGACACCAAATCGTCCATTTCAGTCTTGAATAGAGCATCCCAACACCAGTAAATTCGACTATAAATGTTTAAAAATGTAGTGTATGGCTTCGATTGGTAGTTTATGGCTGAGTTTCATGTTATATTGTAGTTTAGGTACCCTTTGGTATGCTGGTGTTCTTTGCCAGCGATTGGCAAAGAACAACTGGTTTTCGCCAAACACGGACGGGAACTAGTGTTCCCACGCCGTACATATGGTGTGGAGATATCTTCGCACACCGTACTTATGGCGTGCGAAGATAGCCGCACGCCATACGTATGACGTGCAAAGATATCCTCACGCCATACATATGGCGCTGCTAAGCTCCGATGATCGGATTATCCCGACACCGGTTTTTTATTTTCCGTCTGTGTGCCCTGTATGTTTTTACGTTATTTGTTTTCTAAAAAAAACTTTCCATTTAGCATTTGGTATTTTGAAATAGTTGTTCAAATTTTTTATGTTTTTTTAATTCAGATTGAAACAATGTTGCGAAGAGAATTGTATTGATGGGTCTGATCGGAGATTAGTAGCATAAGAGCATATATGTGCATCAACAACTCATAAGTGTGTTGGTAAAGCTTTTAATGCAATATATGAGATTGGTTTTATATGAAGGGAGATTTGTCCGAAAATCGGCCACAAATTTGGGTTAAAACTTAAATATAAAACACACTAATATGTTTGGTTTCTGTTAAATATAAAAACAAGAATTAGACATATTCTAATCGCCAAGTTTTTGTTTGTTAGGAAACCAAATTCATTACAAAACTTAAGTTAATGGCAGAACCCACAATCTGATTGGTTGTTAGTTAAAGGCAGAACCCACTATTGATTTTCAAAATTAGAGTGCTAGGGGTTGGCGTACACTAGGTTCCATACGCCGCGTGTTGGCGTGCGTTTAGTGTTCTACGCCATAAAATTGGCGCAGTCCGCAACATCCACGCCAACAAGTGGCGAAGAATACAAAAATCGGATCTTTTTTAAAAAGTGTGTTTTTCGTGAAAATAAGAGGGGAAAAGCAATTTACTTCCTCGGCGTCCATGCTGCTCTGCATGGGAAGTGGTTCAGGCTTTTTTCCGGTCATGTTTTGAAGGTTTTGAAGTTTTTGAAAAATGGGTAAATCAATTGTTTAGTTTTGAAGTTTTTGATAGTTTGGAGAAGATGATTATGGTTGGTATTTGAAATTATGTTTGCAACTTCATGGAGTAGTTAGAAGACCTCAATGACATGGGTTGTAATTAAATAGAGTTTTAAGGGTTTTTTGGTTTTTTTGTCTAGTGACAATTTTGTAAATATAGAAAATCAGAAAAAGGCGACTTCGCGGACTAGTTTGGGCTTTTTTAACAATTCCCTTAATAAATATAAGAGATACATATATCAAATAAAAAAAAAATTCTCCTTTCACAAGTATCACTCACGATGTCCTTTTCGATATTCGTTACTGGTTCAAAAAAACAAAAACCAACTTTACTTGATAATGAAAATTGCGTTGAGCCTTAAAACTAAATTGTTCTCTAATTTAGCCTTTTCAAAAGGCCTATTTTTTTGTAAAAGGTATTCCACCCTAGATACTCTGTAATCCTATTTTCATTTATATATTTACAAGCTTTTTTATACTTAAAAATAGAAAAATAAACAACATTTATTTCTTTATATTTAACAAAACTAATTTTATTCTAATGGTTTGTTAAGATATTTTTTAAAACGTATTTTAAATAACAATTTTAATTTTTTTTTGTTGTTGATCAATATATACTGAAAACAACATATTTATATTTGCGAGTCTATCATCAAAAATTGATACGTAAGATTTTGATTCTAAATATTTAAATTTCTCACAAAAATAAAGTTTAAAGGATACATATGAAAAATAAGAGGTTGATTTTAGTTGTCAACAAAAACGATCACATAAATATAATTTTTCTACCCCCTGTGGTATCACATTTATCGTAACGATTATATATATATAAAAAAAGATATTCGTGAAGAAAAAAACTAAAAAGTGGGAAAAGAAAAAAGACTCCACCAAATAGTTAACAAAGCATAGTCCACAAAGCTGAGGTGACTTTGCTAACTCGCTTTAGAAACTTAGCAAAACTAATAACATTATTTGGGTTCGTGCGAGTTAACAATATCACTAACACGTTCATTGAAATTATTTCTTTATTAAAAAAAGTTAAACATGTAGGTTGTTCATGCTTTTACAAACTAGATCGTAACTTCTTCTATTTTGGCTTAATTTTGCTCATTGACTATCCACGTCAGTTCCACGTAGGTCAGTAATTTGAACGCGGTAATATTTTTTATTTTAACATAAGGCAAAACTTAACTGTTAAAAATCACAATTAATCATTTATAGTTGGTGTTTGTATCAAATTATTTTTCTATGCTAATTTTTGTCTCCCACTAATCCTTTATATTTTAGAAATTTATATTATTAGTTTCCGTATACGTGGGTATTGCATGGTTCTCGAATTCAAGATTTAAAAAGGAAGACTATATATTTTTTGAATTAGGGTTTTAGATTTTATGGGGACCAATAGTAAGACAAAAAAATGTTGATGTTTGGGCTCCTACATGTCAGCGTCTCAGGTCTCGCATGTTATTAAAGTATCTTTGTATTTATTATAAAGTAACTTTAGAATAAATGTAAATGAATTGTTACACTAATTTATGCATGAATGTAGTGAGATTGACTTTACTAATTATAATTAATTATGATTGAATCTATTGATTATAGTCGTAACTACGACTGATTGTATTGATTATAGTCATAGTTAGCTCTAGCTATAATCCGTGCATATATATTACCAATATTTTTATTGAAATAAACACATCACTTTTAATCACTTTTCACTTTTTTGCCATGGTATCAGAGTAAAGTTCATATTTAACTTGATTATTACAATCACCATTCTTAAAAACATCTCAACACAACAAATCACTATGGTTGACGATTCTTACAAATCAGATATCCAAACCACCAACTCCAAGGGTTCCGGATTGGAGATCAAAACAATCGATCCCTCACATTCCTTCTATATTCACCATTCAGACCAACCAGGCCATGTCTTGGTTCCAATCAAATTAAACGGTGTCAATTATCAATCATGGAACAAGGCAGTTATTCATGCCTTCACTGCAAAAAATAAGATTGGTTTCATCGACAACAATGTCAAAGAACCATCACAGGAAAATGAACCTCTTATGTTCGGGCAATGGAACTAATACAATATCATGATAATTTATTGGTTGAATCATGTCGTTGAATTAGACATTACTAAAGGAGCTATCCATACCAAGACAACACTGAAGTATGAGTTGGCTTGTGCGACTAATTCTTTCAAAACAATGCTCTAGCCGTGTTTCAGATACAAAAATCAATTGTCACCATATCACAAGGTACAATGACAGTAGCTGTATATTTTACCAAGATCAAGGTGTTGTGGGACGAGCTCGAGACATATCGTTCTCCACTGAACTAGAATCAACGACAAGTACACCTCGAACAGAGAGAGAAAAATCGTCTTATGCAATTTCGATGGGTTCGCATGAATCTTACAAGGTGGTAAGGTCCACCATATTGATGATGTCACCTATGCTTAATGTCCGTTAAGCATATTCTTTGATAACCCAAGAAAATAAGCAACGACGGGTATCCTCTAAGCCAATTGAAAACTTCTCCATAACAGTCACAGTCCCTAGAAAATGAAGAAATTCAAAGCATAAAATATGTGAGTACTGTAACAGATCCGAAGATACTATAGATGAATGTCAGAATCTCAAATATCATTATAATTATTACGATAAGAGGGGTCACATATAGGATAGATGTTGATTGAAACATGGAAACAATAACAAGATGGGACAATTTCAAACATAAAATCTTTAGTTTGTGGCAATTAACCTTTGACGAATGTGAAAGAATATCGTAACTTATCAGGTTCCAATACTTCTAGCATTGTTCAGGGGCTCACTACCAAACAAATACAATAATTAGCCCAAGTAATCAATGCAATGAATCACAATAATTCTGGTAACATTGATGCTCATGCGAATGTTGCAAGTTCGATTCCATCTACTATTGTGTCTGTCAATTTTAGTAGTACAAATTCTTGGATTTTGGATACTGACACCTCGTATCCCAAGACTTCCATTATGATCACAATAATACTGGTAATGTTGATGCCCATGCAAATTTTATCACTTTTAACTGATCCCAAGCCTTTCATTATTACCAAAGTTAATTTATCAAATGGTGCATCACCACAAATCATTCACACCGGTACAATTAGTTTTAATTCAAAATTAACCCTTGCAGATGTCTTGTGTGTACCAACCTTTAATTTTCATTTAATTTCAGATAGTAAACTCACTAGAGATCATAATTATTGCATCATTTTCTTTCCAGACTACTGTATTTTGTAGGACTCGGTTTCGGGGAAGATGATTGGCTCGAGTAGGCAACATGGTGGTCTATACTATATGCATCTAAGTAAATTGTCTATTTGTCTAGTGTCACAGTCATCTGACCTATGGCACTTACCCTTAGGCCATCCATCATTGTCTCGTTTTAAATTACTTTCACATTTTCTTCAAGGTATTCATAAAGAATTATGAAATAATTATACAATTTTCCCACAAGTAAAATAAATACGTTTACATTTTCCTAAAAGTTCAATAAATAAAAAATTTCCTTTCTCCTTATTACACTGTGATGTTTGGGATCCTCACAAAGTTTCTTCATATACTGGTTCACGTTATTTCCTTACAATTGTTTATGATTTTACTCGATGCACGTGGGCCTTTTTATGCACTATACATCAGAAACTTAATCTTTATTAACTAATTTTGTGCAATTCGTTAAAACCAAATTTTAAACAGATATTCAACCAATAAAAGTGGATAATGGTAGTGAATTTCTTCATATTTGTATTTGTTTTTCAAAACAAAGGCATTGAACTTCAAAATTCGTGTATTTACACCCCACAAAAAAAAAGTTGTCGAATAAAAACATCGACATATTTTAAATGTTGATAATTCTCTCGTGTTTCAATCAAATGTACCACTTGAATTTGGGAGGGATTATGTTTTAACAGCCGTTTATTTAATCAACCACATATCATATCCTTCACTATCAAATAAATCCTCATTCGAGCTCTTCTATAATCGTTCCCCATCACTCACTAACTTGCGTGTTTTTGGTTGTGCGTGTTATGTAACTAATGTTCATCCTAAATATGAATTTGATCCTTATGCATCCATTTGTGTTTTTGGGGTATCTACATGGAAAAAAGGCTACAAAGTTCTTGATTTATATACATATAAATTTTTTATAAGTAGTGATGGCCATTTTCAAGAAAATTTATTTCCCTTCCACCATGCCATGACCTTGACTTTTCTGAACCAATCGTCGTCATAATCTTTCAATCAATCACCTAACTTCACATGAGTTTCATTTCCCAATCCCACATCCTATGACTCAAAACCTCAGCCTTTATCTTTTTTATCTCCATATAATCCCATAAATCTCACATCTTTAACCTCTACCTCTCCTACGTTCCCAGAATCAACTATAAGTTCATCACTCTCACTCCTAACTCTGTCATAACCCCTGCTCTAACAAACAATTTCGGTTCACCATCACCCCCAACCACACATAATTCTCCTCTAATGCCCAATGGTATCTCAATTCTTTGTTTCACCCGTCACATACATCCACCTGTATGAAATTAAGACTATGACATGTCTACCGAGATCAATCAATCTTCAACGCAATCAAGTTCTCATCAATCTTCAAGTTATCCCATCTCCTATCATACTTATGTTTTACTTTTTCCCCTAATCATCGTACTTTTTTTGTTTTGATATCAACACAAACAGAACCTTTATTTTTTTAAATGCTAATCGTGATCCACTATGGTGCCAAGCTAGGTCTATTAAACTTAAGGCTCTAGAACATAACAACAATTGACAGTTGGTACCCCTTCCTCCGGGATACAAACCTATCAGATTTTGTTGGGTTTATAAGATCAAATATAACTCTGATGGAACCATTGAGCGATATAAAGGCCGTTTAGTGGCAAAAGGTTATACGCAGGTTGAAGGTATTGACTATCAGAAGACCTTTTCTCCAACTGTTAAACTCACCACCCTTCGTTGTTTGTTGACTGTTGCAGCTTCTAGAAATTGGTATATTCATCAACTTGATGTGCATAATGCCTTTATTCATGGAAATCTAAATGAGGATGTGTATATGTCTCCATTTATTGGTCTCCGCCGAGAAGGGGTGAATTTGCTATGTCGGTTTCACAAATGTAACTACGGTTCAAAACAAACATCTCGAAATTGATTCTCCACTTTTTCAACTACTGTCAAAACCGCAGGTTACATACAGTAAAAACAGATTACTCATTTTTTACTAAATCATAAGGTAACAAGTTCACTGCTATTCTCATATATGTTGATGATATCCTATTGGGTGACAATGACTTACATGAAATCAAATTGCTGAAGAATCATCCACTTTAATATTTTTACATTAAAGATCGTCGCGAGTTAAAATATTTTCTAGGTATTGAATTTTCTCGATCTAAGAGAGGAATATTTATGTCTCAAAGAAAATATACATTAGATATTTTAAAAGATACATGATTGTCAAGAGTAAAACCTGATAAATTCCCAATGGAGCAGAATTTGAAATTAAGTGATGAAGACGATCAGCTACTTCATGATTCGACTAGATATCAGAGACTTGTTGGCAGGTTAATATATTTGATAGTGACCATGCCTCATATTGTGTATTCAATGCATCCACTAAGCCAATTTATGAGAGCACCTAGAAAGCCACACTAGGAAGCAATGTTAAGAGTCTTCCGTTACATCAAGAAATCATCTGTCACGTTTCTGAATACTGTGTTTTTCTTGGCTTATCACTCATATCATGGAAATCAAAGAAACAAACTAATGTTTCACGATCATCTGCAGAAACAGAGTATAAAGCAATGGTGAATACTTGTTTAAGATTAACCTGGTTGAGATATATACTTAAAGATTTGAAGGCCGACTTAGATAAACCGACATCATTGTTTTGTGATAATCAAACAGATTTACAAATTGCGTCTAATCCAGTTTTTCACGAGCTTACTAAGCACATTGAGATTGATTGTCATATAATTTGAGAAAAACTTCAGGTTGGGATAATTCGTCCATGTTAGATATCTACAAATATGCAGTTGATAGACATATTTACTAAAGCATTCAGAAAATATAAATTTGATTTTTTGTGTAGCAAATTGGAAGTCCTTGATTTACACTCTCCAACTTGAGGGAGAGCAGTTGCGGATCTAGAAATCGAAATAAAAAAAGGGCTAAACTGTAAAATCCTATACATATCATCAAAAGCTTTTTTTTAGTAGTTTCACAGAACCTAGTTCTATAGATGGTTCCGAATGCATTGCCTAACTCTAAAAACACCAACATCGCCTAACACTAAAAACATCAATTTTCACAAGCAAACACAATTTTTTTAGAACCAGTACGACCACAAACTATTGTAAAATAGTTAAATCTTACATCTTTTTCCAACATTTTAGTAAACAAAAATAACACCATTTAAATATTTTGGACTAAATTTTTTATTTTGGACTAAATTTTTTATTCTCATAAAATAATGACAAAAAGAATTACATGAAACTATATTCGAATATATAATTTAATAGTTTATACGTAGTTAAGAGATGATAATCTGGATTTGATATCATTAATTATAAAACTAAAACAAATACCTTATATTGACGTCTTTTGTATTAATTTTAATTTTTTTTTAACTTTATAATAATAATAATAAACCACAATTATTATAATAATAACAACAATAACAAACCAAATCCACTTTATCATTGTCACAAAAGCCATAATATATATATCTAAAAGATGGGTAGGAATCGTTAAAAAGCTATTGCGTTAGCTTTTGTTGTTTCCTCTCATTCTTATTCCATTTTATGAATACCAATTCTTTTACAGAGACATTAACATTATAGT
The DNA here is from genome assembly GCA_036936605.1 of Limnanthes douglasii subsp. nivea. Lineage (NCBI taxonomy): Eukaryota > Viridiplantae > Streptophyta > Magnoliopsida > Brassicales > Limnanthaceae > Limnanthes > Limnanthes douglasii. The sequence continues at coordinate 36,726,788 of JAUPFV010000001.1, forward strand.
GGCGGGACCGGGGGGTAAGCGGACACCGACTCTTTGTCTCTAGGTAGATCCATCACGTAAAGTTATGGTAGTATAGATAGATGAATGGTTATACTACTTTAGTTATAATTAGAGTGAAATAATTTTTTTTTGAGCGAATCCGTAGCCGCTACTCAGAGTGTGAGTGCGTACAGGGTAAACCTTCGGTCTGACGCGATACTCTGCAAACCAACGCTAGAAGGTAAACTATATAAGGTGACAGGCTCAACCGAGAAAGCTAGAAGGACTCGTACTCATGATTTTTTGGTCATAAGAATGTCATATTCAACCAACTCGGCTACCCCTTGAGAATGCAGTGAAATAATTATAGTTATAATTATAATTGACTTATTGATAATAGTACAAATATAATTAGTAATTTAACAACTAAACCATAGTTGTTTTTTAATAACTGAATTATACGTAATCCAACAACTAAACAACAATTGTTTTTTATATATAATCAAATTACATCAAATTATACTTACAATTAGAATTGATTGTATTTATAATAGTCACAAATATAATCCTTAGTTTAACAATTAAACAATAGTTGTTTTTTAACAACGGAATTACACGTAATCCAACAACTAAACAACAATTATTTTTTCATAGTGGTTATCAATTAAATTACATGCAATTTAACAACTAAACAACATTTTTTTTTAACAACTAAACACTTTAATCACTTTTCACTTTTCTAACCACGTAGAAAAGGACCACAAATTTATAAAACATAAAAACCCGATAGAAATATAAGTGAATATAAAAAAATTAGTTTGACACTCGAATCTTGGGAATAATGATTATTTTAAAGCCAAACTTATGATATTTCGCATTAATTAAAACAGTGCCTGATAATTTTTCTGCATGTCTTATTACAGTTTTAGCTAGACACGACATGAATATTTATTCTATTGAATTTCTTTACTTTTGCCAAGCAGATTAACCATGTTCTGATTTGTACCTTGTATATAAGTTTAAAGAAAGTTGGATACAGGTTTACAATGGCGATACTACCTACTACACCTGCTAATAAATGAACAATAAAATCACACAGGTGAATACGTATCTGTGGATCACATATCCGATAGAACATAACCATAAGCTTCAAAACACCAAGAGAGCCAGCTCCAATAATAGAGCCTTTCAGGATGGCATGTAGCATTGCAAACACTGAAAGGAGTTTGGACATTCGCTGCAGTATATTAGGACGGGTAGAACTTGATATGATTCTTTTGCTTGCATGTTCTCATCAGGCTAATAACTGTGGCATCAGAGAAAAAGAATCCTCAGCTGATCCGTTCCAACTTCACCAAAAATCATTGCAGGAACATTTTCCATCTTTAAAATGGTGATATCTGTTGGCATCTCGAACTATAATTTCTCTCTTGGTTATATCGCTAATTGATTTGAGGACAGTATGGCAGTCACTGCACACCCGCAGATTCTTAACAATGCGTAAAATTGTACCAGGAACAGCCTTGAGCAGTCCATAAGCCACAGCTAACCTCTCACTATGCCAAAAAAGCTGCCTCTCTTTCTCGTGCGGCTCCATGTCATGTAAAACAGAGCTCGTGTCAGGAACATACCCTCTTTTTCTCATTTCGCTTTCAAATTTCTTTAACAATTCAACAATCTGCTCCCTGAGAGGATGAGATGTCTCTCCAGCATAGAAGACTTGTCTTTCCTTTCCAAACTGAATGCAACTGCGCCCTGGTTCCTTCTTAACCTCCAGAGCTGCCATCTTCCGTCTAGCTTTGGACACCTTTTCCCACATTGATCCACCAGCATAAATATTAGACAAGAGTATATAGGTTGAAGGATCTTCCGGTTCTAAGTTAGTTAAAAGATGATCGGCAAGATTAACAGCCATTTCTATGTTCCCTTGGCTCTTGCAAGCACTTAAGAGAGCAGCCCACGTTGGTTCGTCAGGCTCGTGTGGCATATTACGAATTAGATTCTCTGCCTCGTCTAGAAGACCAGACCGACCGAAAAGATCCAACAAGCATGTATAATGCTGTAAGGACGGAGTAATTCCGTAATCCTCTATCATGGAGTTGAAGAGTTGACGACCTTTATCAACCAACCCTGCGTGGCTACAAGCATATATCAACCCAACAAAAGTCACTTCGTTTGGTTTTATTCTATCCAGGAGCATCTTATCATACAAGGCCAATGCCTCCTCTGCTTGCCCATGCTGAGCCGCCCCAACTATAATTGATGTCCACGAAACTACATCTCTACGGTGCATATCATTAAAAATACTCTTTGCTGCTAGTATATCACTGCACTTTGCGTACATATCCACAAGTGCATTACTTATAAACACGCAAGAGTCAAAACCAAGGGCAATGACAAGGCTATGAACCTGTCTACCAAGTTCCAAAGTCGCTATATTAGCACATGCACCAACAACACTTGAGAAAACCAATGGATCAACAATGTCAACCCTATCCCTTCGCATTTCAATGAATAAAGAACATCCATCAATCTCCTTTCCACTCTGTATTAACCCTGATATCAAAGCAGTCCAACAAAACAAATTTCTAACAGGTAACTCACGAAGTAACTGAACAGCCTCCTCTTTCCTACCACTTTTAGCATACCCAGATATCAGAGCTGTTCGAGATATTGTGTTTTTCACTTTGATAGAATCGAAAACAGCACGACCAGCATCCGGAAACCCACATTTTGCATAGAGATCAACCAAAGACGACTTAACCACATCATCATCCGAGAAATCCGAAACTATGAAGCTGGCATGAACTTGCTTTCCTTGCCTATCAGCAGCCAAGGTAGCGCACGCCTTGACAAGGCAAGCATACACGAAATGATCCGGTTGCAACCCATCATGAGAATACATAGAAGGAAAAAAGGAAAGAGTTTTACTAGGAAAGCTGGCTTGGTTAAGCACACTGAGTATCGATGCCCACGAGACATGATCTCTGTGAGACATTTCCTCGAACAAGTCGAGAGCATATTGGATGAGACCGCATTTTCCAAACACATCAACAAGAGTGTTGGGTAAAGGATCATTCTGGTGTAAACCAAGTTTGAAGATTTGGGCATGGAGACTTTTCGCAGTAGACGGGGCTTGTTGCCTGACGCAGAGTTTGAGTTGATGAAGATAGCGGGCGCATAGTGATCTGGCATTCATATAAAAGTACTTCTTTGGCTTTGTGGATAATCCGGTACTTTAGTTTCGAAAAAAGTTGTCTTTACCTTAAGCGCATGTTAAATAAGCGCATGTTAAATAATGGATTTCATTGTATTAGAATGAGACAGATAACAGATTAAACTGGCTAATGAGCTTTAGATACTGAACAGAAGATTGTACTAAAAAGTATAAGTAGTCCAATTTGATAGCTTTAGGGCTTATTAATGTGTAAATATTGATGATATTCGCACCCAGAAAGATAATCTAGCATGCCATCATCATGTTTATTCCGCACTTTTAAGCGGCAAGCGAGGAATTTGCGAACAAAAATAAGTTTGTTAATGTTAGCTTGTGTTTTGAGGCCAGATGTTACAAGAATAAAGTGCTATTTGTGGATAAGTTTAGCTTTCTTGAGCATGGACAAATAAGAAAGTATATTACTCAGTAAAACTTGATTGTCAACTACTCTTTACTTATTGTTTGGTGTCCGATGATCCCTTGTATTGTTGACGGGAATGAGCTCTTATTGTTCAAGTGATTACAATTTATTGATTGATGGGCGTGGCATCTATACAACGACTGAAGCCCTTGAGGTGACTAAATAACAAGGCCACGTGTGTACACTATAGTTACGAACAGACTTTTCGCTATTGTTTACTTGAAAAGCTCGGTAATTTCCTTCTTGTATACAGCTACCACTCTATCACGGCGGATTTTCATCGTCGGAGTCATTAGGCCGTTATCAATCTGCAGTTGAAAGGTAAAAGAGTTATGCAAAATCAAATGCTGTGGCAACAATTACATTATATGCTTGAATAATGTTACCGTGAAAGGCTCATCCACAATAAGGATTGGACCGACTTGGAAAGAACATTCAGCAGTCCTGCATCAGATAATAGCTTTGATAATTGCCAGTTTCTTGCAGAGTAAGAAACAAAAATATAGATTTTATTTTCATCTAGAAATGCTTCATTACTCAGAAGAGTCACAGTATTACCATTTCCTCAGTTCTTGGTATAGCAGCTTGGTCATCATATCCCTGCTAAGGTCAGATGCTTTCGCATCAGCATTGGATAGCCTTTTCGCTTCCAAAATCATCTCTTCTTTGTTTGGAACAATAATAGCTCCAAGGCGTCGTTCGTCCTGTTATTGAATGACCAAGTTACGAGATTATACAAACAATAAATGGTTTATCTGCCTCCTAAACTTCGTCCAAATGTATACCTGGCCAATAACGACAATTTGTTGAATCAATTTACTTCTCAAAGCAGCTTCTTCAATTGATAATGGTTCAACATTTTCACCTATATGTCATCAACCACATAGAGAAACATGAGTACAAAATATTAGGGTTTAAGGAAAAGTATAATAAATTAAAATGGAACAACAATTAACATTAAACCAAAGCAAAGTGCATAAAGAAAAGAAATCCAAGCGTATAGAGAACGGGTAATACGTTCAAATTAAGAGGAAATTTATTTTCTGTTTGTTGCTTTATAAGAGAGATCAATGATTTTAGTTTTCTGAGTTAAAGAGTCTAATAACCAGTTGAAAGGACGATGGTATCCTTGGCCCGCCCGTCAAGAACAATTATGCCTCCACATCCACTACTCCGCCCTGTCGAATGATGGGGAGCAATCCAACCAATATCGCCTGTATTTAGCCAACCGTCGTCATCTAAAACCTGCTTTGTAGCTGACGGATTCTGATATAAGAGAAATAACAAATTTGTGATTTAATATAATTACAAACATAAAGCAGTTCAATTGACGTAATGACTGCCTGCTCTAAATGGTTAAATACCCTAGCTTGGGTAACCTTTCATCACCTAGAAAATAATAAGATGAACCAGTTGTTTATGACTATTACCTTATAGTAACCTTTCATCACCTGGGTGCCTTTAACCTTAATAATTCCCGTTGAACCATGTGCCAAATCTACACCGGTCTCTAAATCTACAATCTTGAAATACGTGTGCTTTGTAGGATGCCCAACGGAACCAAGAACCTTTGAAAACAAATGAAACCAACAACAAGACTAAATCAGACAACTGAATATAAACAACACAAGGTAAAATAATATTTTGCTGAGAATCAACACAAATTAATCTTCTAGTCGGACAGCTTAATATTCAAGTTATTCCGTTGGTCCCAGTAGAACTTGAAGGAAACGCATGAAGGCTGACAGTGTTCACGAATCCAAGATGCCCAAAACAAAACACTCTTTAAAGTAATGTGTTTTGTTTTGGGAAACTATGATCACGTGAACACTGTCAGCCTTCAAGTCTTTCCTTCAACTTCTACCGGGACAAACGGAATAACTCGAAAATCAGGGGATACCTCTCAAATAAAAAAATGAAAATAAAAATCTTACATTATGGCTGAGTCTACGAGCAGCAATAACTGGGGAAGTCTCTGTTAAGCCATAGCCAACTTGAATTGTGATGCCAATTGCCTATATGCATGTAGGACTACTATGAGAGGCAATGTGCTAAAGCTCCATTAATAGGAGCTCTTGTAACTACAGATTCTACATAAAGGATCTAACCTCAAAAAACTTATCAACATGCAAAGGCAAACTGCCACCTCCACTTACAGCGGCCTGCACACAGCCAAAACAGTACATATATATATATGAGCAAAGAAATAAAAAGAATTCATGGTCTCGTATGCCAACTTATTAGGGATCTTTCAACAAGTGTTTGTTTTGGTATACATTAGTATTTTACTAATCTGAGTTTCTGAGTTTTATTTTACTAAAGTATTTAATGTATGTGCCTCGGAATATCTATTTGAACTTTTACTTGACTGCTTGCATACTTTATCTCGGGGGCACTATTTTATGTTTTCTTCTATCTTGCAAGGCGTGAAATATTTTATGTTTTCTTCTATTTTATGTTTTATTCAACAATAATTTTGAAACGTTAAGAAGAATTTAGAACACAAGTAACACTGATATTAATTTTATCTGGTCAATTTTTTTCTTTTGCTTCTAAGTCTAATTTGTAATTAATTCGTATTGCATAAGTTTTTCAAAAGAAGCACAAGATTACCCTTTTGATTTTCCTAGTTCTTATAAGTAGAAAGAACAAGTCAAGAAGAACAAAGAAAGCTGGTCAGCAGATAGAAAAAACCTTTGACATCCCAATAGATGAGCAAATTTTCTTATATATAAGCATCTTAGCCAGCATATGCAGTGGCCACAGTAATGTAGCCATCACTCTTGCCCGCAAGTTGTCCAGCAAAGAAACAAGATATGATGGTTCCTTCTCATTCTTTGTCAGACACAGCCCCTGGAAAAAAAAAATCCAAAGTTAATCTGGAAATAAGTTGCACATATATACCTTGAAATAAAAGCAAAGCTATAGTTAGAAATGTAGTTAAGTACATATGCCAACAATCTTTGTTAATCACATAAGATTAAAGTCTATATTATATGGTTCCTGGCTGAGAATGATTTCTGTTTTTTTTCTATTCACCACAAGATCAGAGCTTTAACACCAAGCTGCACATTTTTACCTATCGAAAACAGAAAATGCCACTTACTTGAGTACTCATAAAAAGATGGAACAAAAAAGAAGATAAGCGTACACATCTGTTCTGTAAATTTACAAACCTTGTAAATCCTCCTCAACTCCATATAGGCCAAGCTGACTCTAATAAGTGTAAGAGCAAGAAATTTACGTGCCGTTGAGCTTCGAGAAATCTGTTTTTGAATCCCACTGCAAAAGGAAAAGAAAATCTCACTCGACAATCTTAAGATGCATTTAGGGCCGATGAATTTGAAAACTACATAGATAACATGCAAACAACAAAATCCTACAATGAGATTTCAAGTTGTTTAACATATATTTCAATTTGGATGTTTCATATCCAAACCTTTCATGCGGACAATAAGAAGTACGTGAAAGGTAATCTAATGAGTCGTGTCAAATTAAAAGACAAGAGTGTACCTATATAGCGTTTCAAAAACTAGAGGTACACTAATCATGTACTCCGGTTGATAGCGTTCCAAGTCAACCTAGCAACAAAGCCAGTTACAAAAATAGAATATTTGAGTATGTAAAGAAGCCTACCATCAACTAAATTACTTTGCAGAATTACCTTCATATTTTTAACACTTGTGTATACTTGCTCAGCGCCACGTGTGAATATAAAATATTCAGCAGCTCGTTCATATACATGCCAAGGTGGTAGCATGCTTACAAATCTATCCCCAGCTACAGCGGGTACAATAGCATACAACTTATGTACCTGAATAAAAAGGTTCAACGTGAGAGAGTGCCCCATAACAACAAATAGCACTTCATTATACCCAAAACAAAAAGAAACAAACATATGTTCTGTGCTTAGGATTGCCCTTCATTTGGACTAAGTAAACAACCAACTTACTTATGCAGCAATGTTAAAATGCTTTACTCTAATTTAGGCTCTTAGTTAACCTTAGACCAATCAATTACTTTACTAGAATAGTGCATTCACCAAGTGAATACTACTAGAACTTTAATGAGAAAGAGAAGAGACTTGAACCTGAGATAACAGGTTCTTATGTGTTAGCATAACCCCTTTTGGATTTCCGGTGGTTCCACTTGTATAGACAAGTGTGGCAACATCATCTGAGCTGATGGATTTATATTCATAAAGTTGCCCTGAAATCGGGTCCGTTAGTTTGACAAGTGGCAGAAAAATGTAGTGATGATCACTTTTAAGGACAGTATAAAAATTAGAAGAGTTCATCTACAAGAGATACAGAAAAATAAAGAAATTGGAAAATTGGAACCAGTGATTTTGAGAGAAAAGAAGTTCAGCCTACGTCAAACATACATGAAATCCGTTCAAAGTTATTTATTGAATTATCAGTGTATAAATGCATTAAAACCACCAGCCACAAGAAATAGAAATGGCATTTCTTTCTGTTTCAAACTTCGTAAACCCAAATCTTACACCCAGTTAAATTGTTATCAAGACAGCTTATGTGTTCTTATCAATTTAGTAGGAATATTGACACCATGTTTCTGGACATGAATTCTCGTTTGAATCTAGATATTAAATCAAATTGAGAAACATAAAGCTTATAGTATCATAGGATCTAAAAACAAGTATTTAAGCGTCAACATTAATTTGAAAACTGTATTGCAACTCGATAGCAGCTTTGGGGGTGCATAAGAGGTAAGAAACAAGCAAAGACCAGTGTAATCCCTTTCAAACACAAATCCGGTATTCTAAACACTTTAGCAAAAGAAATGCTGCTGTGAGTAACAATTAATAAATAGGAAACACTCTGATAAAACACACACAATCTATTCATCATTCAGTCTCTTTTCACATACTTGTCATTTGATTAGACTATTTCAATTTCTATTTTAGATACTGTTAGAAGTACAAAATGAAGGCCAGAACATGGAATTCGCAAATAGTTTATTGAAACTGGGTGGAATATATTAGCAAGCATCATCCAATAAAAACTTTATTTTTGTGTCAGATATGATCTTACCTGCATCATGAGATTCCAACATAGCCGTACGGTTACCTCGTCCAAAATCTAAGATATCCTGGTAACCAAAAACGGGTATCTCCTTTCCCACAGTGGACACTAAGGATTTCTCTCCCCAAAGCAATATCACAAATCTGATAGATGCCTTGGAAGTGAGTGTTTCTGAAATTCGGTTGAAAAATTCTGGAGTATCCACAACTAGTGCAACACTACATCAAGGATAACTTAAGAGTCAATGCATTAGGTATGAACCCAAAGGTTACAAACTTAAGAGTCAATGCATTAGGTATGATAGAAAACGTATATAATCTTCCTCTAACTTAAATATGTATTAACTTTCGTGAAAACCCATAAATTTATTGATTTAAAAGACCAAATGGCTCAAGCACAAACTTTCCATATTAAGTGATCATTAAACAAAAGGTTATACCGTAACATGAAATCTTCATACAATTATGGATACACTATTCAGTGCAAAGACATCAAACATGATTCAGACAGTGAAGGCTCCTTCTCCTTACCTGTCAGAGTGATTGTATATGTGCAGTAACTCTTCCACAGCTGACTTCGTTCCCCTAACAACATTAATGCCCCCCATAGCCATAATGCCTTATCAAAAGAAAACAAGAAAGACGTTCAAATCAATGACCTTAAAGTACAAGTAATGAGAAACAGATTAAAAGGCACCAAGGAGTTCCTCAATTGATAGTAATACATGTAGCAAAAATGCAAAAGAGTACTTGATTCACTGTAGGATAAAATAGTTACAATATAGAGCCACCTTGATTTTATACTTCAGACTATGCTTTTTACCTTTTTTTCTCCTCAGTTGGTGGAAATGCCGACTCTAATTGAAAGGTGCATGCACATTGAGATATAAATAACTGACGAACAACTAACTAATTTTGCTTGTTCTTCAGAAGACTAAGAGAACAACTTCTTTGATCAAACTTAATAACAGAAGTAGAAGCATATCTCTTACAGTTCCATGCTTCGTAGGGGATGAATTTTTTCTTCAAGATTATTGTTTTCAGTTATCTTTTTGTTCCACTCATATCATAGAGAAAGGAATAAACACAAAGTAAATCATACGTCCTGCTCAGCAAGCAATCTGATCATAATAAAATACTATTGAAGCCTGTCTTACAAAGGAGAAAAATCTCCAACGAACAAACTGAATGACGTTTAATACGTAAAACAGCTTAAATAAATTGCAGGTTACGTTTAGTTTGACAAGTGATGGATATTCATTAAACTTTTTACCCCGTACTTCAGCACGGAAGTTTAACAGTAAAAGCAGTACTGAGCTTGAAGTGTAATTAGGAAACTGAGATAGATACCTTGATCTGCAACAAGCCACCGACATGAATTATCAGAGTAGAGTGCAATCTTTTCATCTGGTTTTGCTCCAACAACTCTTAAGCCTTCAGCAAAGTCTAAGATTTCCTGCTCCAACTGCAATTTTGAAAGAAGTAATTTAATGCACGAATGCGCTTTCCAGTCGCATAAAGGTGAAGAACAAATGAAGTCAATGACATTTTACCACAGTTAACAGAATAGGCTGTGTTACTAATGGATACAAAACCACAAGCTTGAAGCCAAAGTCAATCCAATTCTCTATCTAACAAAGTAGTTTTTCTTCCTAAAGATAAAGACTTCTACTTATGAAAGTCAAAGTTAAAAGAATTACTCAACCGAGACCTACCTGATTATACGTCATATTTGTAGGTGGATCATGATATTGATCTACCAGAGCCACCCGGTCACCATACTTCTCCGCCGAAGACCTCCAAACATCAGGAACCGAGTTCCACTCATCAGAGGCATGCCCGGGAAACGATGACCTCTCTAAGATTGGTGAACCTTTTCGTATCTCTTTTTCTTTAATCTATAATAAACATCTTCAGACTAACGTCAGAATCTACATTTTTTCTCAGTCTAGATCATAAAACTTCATGTATTAATTGTCTCTAAGTACCTAACGTTAGAAAAGTCAAAACCTTTTCTATAGGTGTGCCTCGTCTTTATGAAGCTTAATCAATTGAACATGAAAGCAAATGCTAAACAAAACGAATTGAACTCAAAACACTATAAAGGTAGTACGGTCACCTCGGAATCGCAGTAAACTCGAAATCTACGATTGGACGAAAATCGGATAGTGGGTCCACAAATTTGACCGTGAAAGGTCGTTAATTTTTGACGAAAATCACGGTGACGATCATAGAAAGAGGTTGCCGGCCCGAAACTTGAAGCTAGAGATATGGTCGCCATTTTCGAACGAGAGAGAAAAGAGAGGAGAGGAAAGAAGCTTAGAAAGATTAGATTTCGAAATGCTCAAAATAGTCGTACCGAAGAACGAAATGTGATTGCGAAAGTGACGATAAGCAACAAAATTGTCGCCTTCGGAAATGACTCAACAATACTGCTCTCGGTCTTGTACCGTGACGTAAACATGGATCTTGTAGCGTTACAATCGCTAGGGCCCTTCTTTGATTCGTGTTGCTATTTGCCTATTTCATATATATTATATACAGTATGTGTTCATTTTGTCACTGTTGTTTTTTCGGACCCCATATCTACGAAGTGTTACTTATGCATGGTGGTTTCGATTGTAACTTAACAAGCCAAGGGTATTGGCACTCTTTCATGAGCAACTCTGCTTTATAATACATATATGTATATATATAGAATGAAATCAGTTCATAAGCAAACAAAAAACAAAAGAAGATATGACATAGTTGTTGACACACATATCTATAGTGACCAGACCATTATCTGTTTTACTAGTATCTTAACTTCAGTCTTCTCACAGAGTTACGCTTGCGAACCCGCAGTGTGCGTTGCCTGAAAGAAAATACGCCAATTTAAATTTGTAATGAATCATAAAACTTTTGTAGTTAGATCTAATAATGGCAGCTGTAACTCACCTGGGTCGATTGTGGTCTGTCGAGCTAAACCATTAAAGAAGCAAGTTGCACCTTTTTTCCTTAACTGAGCCCAGTATGAGCTAAATGCGTAGCTCGCGTGCCAAGTGACTGAGACCGGCTCATAACAAGCTCTCCCCGGAGATATGGCTGCACATGTTTGATTGCCTTGCCCACAGATATAACTCAATGCTGCACCTAGCTCCTCCAAATTGGCGTCGTTTGCCGCTACACACCATATCTTCCCCTTATATGGCACATTATTGGTGGCTTTTGGCAAGGGCTCAAAAACTGCTGATGCATGGTTTCCTTTCAAATTAACTTTGTAGATGGATGTTCCGTTGGGGTACAATAGTCCCCAATGTCTCTCCGTGCCTGGTCCCGTTTTCTGGTTTTCATTAAACAGTGAGAAAATAATAGTTGGTATGAGTACACCGGGTCTAGCCGGAGTCCCTAGAGCTGGCCTGGCAGTGATTTTTTGGACAAGGTTCCTGTTGTAAGTTGCTGCATTTCGGATATTTGCTCCTATCTGATCAATGTCTCCTGCATTAGGCCACCCGGTTTCGGCTATGGCAAGTTTGATGTTGGGGTAGCCGAGTTTGGCCATTGCATAAAGTACACTATCTAGCATCTGATCTAGGAGATTCGTATACACCAATCTACTGACAGGGTCAACATACCTCGTATTTGCTCTAAAAAGAGCATAATCTAGGCTGATGTTTATTGGGTCAGCAGACCATGAAAGATAAGGGTAGACATCGACAAAGAAATATGACTTTGTACTGTTTAGTAATTTCAATAAGGGTACCATCACCGTGTCTGAAATATCAGGCCGGAAAGTAGCACTCGATGGTGGGAAAGTGGACTGCAGCATGTCCATGGCTAGAGGAGTACCTACTTTGATATTATTAATTCCTTTTGCTCTAATAGAATTCTTGATTGCACGCATCGCAGGTACTAAACTACGCCAAATCATCTTATATTGCTGAGAAGAATAGCTGAGAACCTCATTTCCAACAAGAACAACACGTATCATGGTTCGAGGGTAAAAGGGAATAATATTGGTCTCAACCCAATTGTCAGCAGAAGTTTGGTTGGATGCAATGTCGATAATGTCCTCATTCTGGACCATAATGGAAACATATAGATCGGTCCCTGAAAGGAGTTGCAAGGTCTCGTGGTCTGCATCATAAAGCTTGACTAGACCTGCATTCGTTGATTTCAGGAGTTTGATAGATCGATAAGGAGATGGTAAATTGTTTCCCATTCGTCCGAAGTTAACTCCAATCTTAGTCGAAATATCAGCATCTGCAAAACATTGTTATAGAAAATGGGAATCAATTGGCAAAGAAATGAGTGTGGTAAATAAAAATCCTTATATGTTATAAACAAGTCTTGCTTACTTGAGAGAGCAACAAAAAGAGAAAAGCAAAAGAGAGCAACGATATATGATAGTTTTTCCATTGTGAATGGTTATATGTATCTCCCGACACAAACAGAACACAATAGATTAATGCTTGGTTGGTATTTTGGGTTCTCTATTTAAAGGAAAACTTTGAACACAAAATCTTGGGTAAGTAGATATTAGATAGATATTCATGCAAGATGCTTTGTGTTTTATAGCCAGTGATCTTTGTCAAGAAAGTTTTTAGAAACTGTATGTTATCTGTTCTTTAATCTTGGCAACAAACAAGAACAATGAATTTATTTGTTACTTATACAAATATATTGATCTGTGACTGAAAAGATTATGATGCAAACCTTTATATTATATTATATGTTCTCTTTACTTTTATCTTTTGATTTTCCACGCAACGATTGTATCCTTGCTTTTTATATACTTGTGTTACTATTTGGTGTTTGCGTAAATAGTATGGCCGATCCGGATTCAAAAGTTTAAAAAAATAATTAAAAAATGACTAAAAAAATAGTATCAAAATTTTATAATATCTAAAAGATATATTTTGAAACATTATATTTTACAAATATTAATAAAATATTCGTTCATTTATTTTAGGGCAACGCTAAACCGAGACATGTTTTGGTCATAATGAGATCCCGTTAGACTTTAACTATAATAAGGTCTCAAATTTTACTAACACACCTTTAATATATAAAACCTTTTCAGCCCATTTTCTCTCTTCTCTCTCCCTTCTCTTCTCTATTTCTAATTCGGATGAAAACTATATCTCCTCTCTTCTCTCTCCCTTCTCTTTTATCTTCTCTCTATAATTCCGATGAAAAGTGTCGATCATATATAACTAACACATAGAAATTCACAAAAGGCAAAAAATAATTCAATTAAAACACAATTAGATTTTAATTATTAAAATTCAATCAAACAAACAAATTATTTCGATTTAAATTCGTAATTCTCTTTATCTCTTTCTATCCTTTTTGTTTTTTATAATAAAACAACTGAGGATAAGAACAGAAATTACACAACTTTCGTAGTGTATAAACACATGGGTTATCTAGTACATGAATACAATTCAAATTTTCAACCAACAATTACAAAACTTTCAAGAAGAAGACAATTGCACAATGAACCTATCCGAGCAAGCCGATTTACCCAACTGTAAAGTTTCACAAGTAGATATTAAAACATAATTAAAAAGTAGAGAGAAGTTTGGTTCGAGAAGAGGAAAAAATTGGTTAGATTTTAATGTAATTCATTCTTTGGGTATTATATTAGTTTTAGAGATAAGTTTTGTCCGAGAAGAAGAATAAAATGGTTAGATTTTTGGTTGAAAAGTTGTTTTATATGATAGGTAAAATGGTCACTTTACATAAAATAAAATAAATAAAATTGATTTAGGGTCTCATTATAGCCAAATGGGGTCTGAATATAACATTTCCCTTTATTTTATTATCATTTAAGTTTTCAAGTTTTAGACCTATTTAGTTATTCCAAATTTTTCGCATCAATTGTCGTCGTCTGTGAAAAAAACAATATTTCTTCTCAAATAACCAAAAGCAAAGAAAAAACTCAAAATTGTTGATGTCCGAATTTCAGAGAAAAAAGAGGCTCTTGCATCCATTCCTACTGAACTTGAGCGAAAAAACTAACAATTTTCGATTGTTGTGGGAACAATTAGTCTCTCAGACCCATAGGGTCAAATATGTTGTGGAACATGTGCATGAAGAGAAATGAGATTATACAAGTCATGGAATGATGAATGACTGTTTGTTGGACGGAACTCAAAGGATGAAGCTACGTTTTAATGCGTTTTATAAAAAGAGGGAGAAAACTCAGACTAAGTGTTCTAAAGCCGGGACATGAAGTGAGGGCAACGTCGTCGACGCAAAAGAAGAAGTTAAACTCTTACTTCAAGCCATAAAGAAATAAATGAGAAGGGTACAAAATTTTATGAGGATCATGACAAGCGAAAGAAGGAACCAACTATGGACAATGGAGCACTATTACTGAACAGAATGCAACTGAGATACTCGTTGCCTCAATCGTGGGACCAGCAATTCCCTAGGCTTTAGTCAGGATTTCAGCAAACCTTCGTTGCCCAACCAAGGATTCCTTCCAACCAACAACAAATTCATGCCTCCCATTCGTAGAGGCCCCATAATAACTCTAGAGTGCAAGCAAGTTTTACGTAAAACTTTTCACAGTGACAACCACAACAACCGAATGACGTACCTCTCTACCAAAATTGGAATCATGGCTATCCACGGACCCTATTAGGATATAACCAGTCAAACCTACAAGGCCAAAACAAGGCACAACCTAACCAGCACTTCTCAAGATACTAGTTAGCCATGCTGAAGTATAATGCAAACCCGCCAGGTGAACAAGTACTGTAGTACAAACATGTATATTTGTTCATGAATATATTTTATATGGATGATGAATATTATCTCGATGAAGAGTCCCCACTAGCCCTAAAGAATTTATATAATATTATATCTCAGTTATTGGACAACCACAAGATGAATAAGTATTACGGCAAAAAAGACCCAAGCATCATATTCAGAAGTTCAATATTAAGATGCCACCGTATGAAGATTATGACATGATAAAGTGTCAAGTTTTTTCCATGAAACTCTGAGGAAGCATCATGCAATGGTTCAACAGTCTCCCAAAATGATGCATCAGAATCTATAAGATGTTTCATACTGCATTCATGAACAACATTTTAGGTTCAAATGCAATCAATGGAGATGGAGACTACATAGTCCATTGCAAGTAAAGGTCTAATGAAACTCTTAGAGAGTACACTTAGAGTTTGTTGGAAAAAAAAGTTGAATTAAAATATTTCCACGATATGGTGGTTGTAGCGATATTCTGATCGGGAGTTAGAGAAGGTTCCATCTCCAATGGAATAATAAATAAAAAATCTTCTAACGGCAGAAATCTACTAGCTCAAATAAATGGATATATTAAAGTAGATGAAGTTCCCAGAGCAAAGAAAGTAAAGAATATTGAAACTTTGATAATATATTCTTTGGCAGTAAGACAAATACAATGACTCAAATCAATACAAAGAACGATACACTGAGAAAAAATGATGTTTTAACTTCAAACAAGCCACAAAATAGTTAGAATCAATGCTACAAATTAGAACCCAGAGATGGTTGTGGCACCAACAGCAGGAAGAAGACTGATGACCCTAAAAAGACCATTTATAGAGTTGATAGAAACTTTGGTGGCAATTTATAAAAAGATAAAAGATGCCATCAAATACAACTGACCAAAGAATTTGCATGAAGCAGTGGAACACATAGATAAAAATAAATATTGTAAGTTCCATGGTGATATTGGTCATTTTACTAGATATTGTTGGCATTTGTAGAATTAACTCTAAAGCTTAGTTAATAAAATCAAACTTGGTTAGTTTTTTAGAAAGAAGAAAATAGAGAAATCAAGGAAAGAACAAGATTTGGTCCCAAATTAAGAACAAATAACACATGGATATAAATTTTATTACACTAGGTGAAGTAGAGGAAGGATATTTGGACCCAAACCCAAACAAACAGACAGTTAGTGTGATTGTTGGAGGAAATCCATACTTTAGAGTGTCCAAAACATAAAAAAGGTATGAAAATGAGATAGATATGGTGTGTCAAGGGCATATATCCCCATAGTTTTACCAAAATTCATATCTGATGCTATCATTCTCGGATGACGATTTAAGAGGAATGTCGTCCCCACACCGGTGTAGTATTAATAATTGCGGAATTGGCTGGAGTATAAATCAAAAGGGTGATGATCGAAACTTGAAGTTTAGAAAAATCATGTACAAATATACTTATGAGAAGATGAGAGGAGCACCAACATTGACCCCGACCTAAATAATCTTTAATGGCTTTACTAGAGAAAGTTTGGCTATATTAGGGGAGCTAACTATGGATGTTTCTCTCAAAAAGCAAGAGTACATACAAAAATTTCAATGCCTATTCATGATGTTAGATGTACCATCATCTTTCAATATCATATTGTGGTGATCTTAGCTTGATCAGATACATGTGGTAGTATTTATGGCTCACAAATTCCTGAAACACCTAATCAACAACAAAGTAGCCTTCATTAGAGATAATTAGAAGACTTCCAGTGATGTTATGTAGTATATCTGGCACTTAAAATATATAAACTAGTAAAATAAAATGGTCATCTTGAAAGAAATCAATGACCAGCTAGAAGGTCCCCGACTGGTGTAATCTGGGTAATGCACTAAATATATGATGGTGAAAACATGAAAGACCTTGAAGATCGCCTGAGATATTCCAACAGATCTCAGGTATAATTTTTTTTTTAAGTAACTTGAAGATCTTTGCATGAAGTACGTATAACGTAACCAATTTCCTAGAAGAAGTCATCTGCCACCAGTTATGCATCAATAAAAACTTTAAATTTATCGTACAAAAAAGAAGATGTTACTCCCAATAAGAAATGGAGGCGATCGTTGAATAAGTAATACAAGAACTGTATTTGGTGTACATCAAATCCTATTTTGGCCAAGAAAAATAATGGCAAGTGGAGGATGTGCTTTGATTGCAAATACCTCAACAAAGCATGTACGAAAGACCCTTTTCCACTATCAAAGATTGACCAGCTTGTAGATGCAACATCTGAAAACAAAATGATATCTTTTATTAATGCGTTTTCATGATATAATCAAATATAAATGAGCAATGAGGACTAGGAACACACAACTTTAATGACCGAAAAAAGTTATATTGCTAAAAATAATACATTTTAAACTAAAATATGTCAGAGCAATCGATCAAAGGATAGTGAACAAGATCTTCACAACTCAATCAGGATGTAAAATACAAGTTTACATTGATAATATGTTTAAAATAAGCCTTCATATTGAAGATCATCCGACAGACTTGATCGAGACATTTACAACGCGTGAATCTTAAGTTGAATATAGATAATGCACGTTCACATACTTTCGGGGACATTCTTGAGCTACATGGTGAGCAAATGAGGAATAAAAAAAGATCCAATGCAACTTTTATATCTTGCAGTAATATAACCATCGAGGAATGCAAAAGAAGTCCAAATCATAACTAGAAGATTGATATCACTTAATAGGTTCTTATCAAGATTCTCAAACAATTGTAAACCATTTTTCCAAGTTTTGAGATGAGCTAAATGCTTGAGTGAAATCTAATGTGTGATAAATCTTTTCATAGCATAAATAAATTTATGTCATCTCCAGCAATGTTAACAAAGCCTTGGCCATGAGAAATCTTTTATCAATATTTTGTAGTCTGCAACTATGTGTTCAACATAATGATAATTAGGGAGGAAGGAAAGGATTCTAAAGCAGTATACTATGTAAGTAAATCTCTATCACCAGTTCAAACTAGATCTTTATAGTTGGATAAACTTGTTTTAGAAACAATAGGGGAAGCTAGGAAAATGAGACCATATTTTCAAGTACATACAATGATAGTTAGAACTTTGTTTCCTTTGAGAAAGATATTGTAAAATCCTGATGTATCAAAAATATTGATCAAATGATCAATATAAATAGAGGATTATTATATCCACTTTGAGCAAAAAACAAAAATTAAAGCACATGCGTTGGAAGATTTTGTAATAAAGTCATAGTTTGAGAGACCAATTTCTCCAAAAGACGAGTGTCAAGATACTTGAAGAGTTATAACTGATGAAGAAATAAGTGCCCAACTTATATCTCTGATATATGATATCCTAAAGCAATATATTAAGTTTGAATTTTAACATCCAATAATAAAACTGAGTATGGAGCTACAATTGCAGGACTTCTACAGGAAAAAATTTATGGAGCTAAAAGATTACAGCTCCTCAACGACTCTCAGTTAGTTTTCAACTAGGCATCAGGGCAAGACAAATCAAATAATGAGAATATTTAAATAACTAACTGCTTAGCTCGAGCAAATAAAATTTAAATAAGTCATGAGAGTTGAGAATTCGGCAGGTGATGAACTTACATCTTCAAACTGAACAACGTTTTCCGTAAGAATAATTCTATATGAAACTAATAAGGTTATATTTTCTTTCACTCTCTAACTTTTATGGATATTTTCGGCTTCAAATATATTCAGTCACTCCGAATTTTCCACTTCAATTGGCACTGTTTGTGAAAAAATATATTTTCTTCCCAAACAAGCAAAGTAAAGAAAAAAAACTCGAACTAGCTGATGTCCGAATTTTAAAGAAAGAGGTGACTCGTGCAGCCATTTCCACTGAACTTGAGCGACTTTCTTAGTAGCCGCTGGAGAAACAAGCTAACGATTTCGGTTATTACATGAGCAATTAGTCTCTCGAGCATATAGGGTTAAATCTGCTCAAGAACACGTGGATGAAGATAAAAAAGATGACATAAGTCCTAAAGTGATAAAGGATCGTTTCTTGAACGAAACTTATAGAAGCAACTGCACTGTATCGTGCTTCATGGGAGAGAAAACTCAGACAAAGGGTCCTCAAGTCAGAATAAGAAGTGACGCAATATCGTAGAAGTTGATGAGTCCAGATTCTGTTAGCACTTCGGACAGGGACAGTTCAGATAATGTCCACCCAACCGGACAAAGGCAGTTCGGACACCATCATTCATTGAACTGTTTGAACAGAACTAAAGTACTTGAAACCTAAACACTTCTTGACTAAGCTGCCTATTAGGGGTGAGCAAAAACCGAAAAAAACTGAACCGACCGACCGAACCAAACCAAAATGGTTCGGTTTGGTCGGTTTTTTAAAACTAGATTTCGGTTTCGGTTTTAATTTTTTAAACCGAATTTAATTCGGTCGGTTTTCGGGTTGTACGGTTTAACCGACCGATTTGAACCGAACCGACTGAATGTATAGAATATATTGTATATGTTAATATTAAGACCGTATTTGATATACGAATTATCTCCACCTTTGGCCTAGTGGTTGTATACTTAAACTTAAGATCTTCTTTTTACCCCCTGTCATGGGTACGAATCCTGGCTGTAACATTTTTGTTTTTTTTTTTCGTTTCTGTTTCACGAATTTAGCTAGGGTTTAGTTTTGTTTCAATTTCCATTTGCCAACCACTCCCAGAGGTCCAGAGCCTGTTAGTTTATCTTCCTCTACTCTTCACCTAGGCTACAATCTCCGCCGTTGGAGTCGACCGGCTGCCCAGAGCCTGTTAGCTAGCCTTCCTCTGCTCTTCACCTAGGCTACAATCTCCGCCGTTGGAGTCGACCGGCTGCAAAAGACTTTATACAAGTAAGTATGACTTGTGCTGTGTCCTACACATCCTACCACTGTCTTTTGTTTGATCAATTTCTCGATTTTACATCTCAAATTATAGCACCGCTGTCTTTTGTTTATCAATTTATTGAGGATGAACTGTTATGAAGCACCAAATCTTTACATGAAATTTAGGAGATCCATCACCTTCTATTGTCAAGTCCCATGGTAGTGTTAGTTAAGTTTTCTCTGATAGGCTAACTGTAAGACCAGGCAGATTGTAATGACTCGATCGCTCGAGTAAGGAATGCCGTGAGGTATGCGAGTCTTGTAATCCATGTTTTGAATGAATGTTGGTATTTAACCGAACAGCATCCCACCTCACCACTGATGGTATAGTAGTCTTGTAACCAGACCATATAATCAGGTTGACAAACGTAAAATGCTTAGTGGGTGATTTAGAGTAAGGGTGATAAAAAACTATGTAGGGATAGTATCCGTTATGAGCAAAGTTTGTAGTAAATAGTAAGAGTGTCTAACCGCGACCTTGATCTCTGTCATGCTGGTCCAAATCCAAACATGGTTTTAGACAATTTACTGATAGAATGAGTTATGACCAGAACTTCTGATCAGTGCAATCCGTTAACGAAAACAGACTTATTATTTTTTAGATAAATTCTTGAATCCTTGGAATCTGAAGGCTGATTTTGAAGTATGGGCGATGAAAAACCATTTACAGATAGAATCTGTTATGAGCTAAAGTTGTAGTAATGAGTTCTTAAACTCGACCCGGGTCCGTTAAGCACGACCCGAAAGCCCATAAGGCCCAAATATAAGGGTATAAATACCCAACCACCAACATTAAATGGGGGTAATAAAAATAAAATACAACCAGGCTACTTAATTCTCCCTCTACATTTTACCCAAACATTAAATACTCACAAACTTCCACAAAACTCTAAACAAAAATTACAAACTTACCCTCAGACGAAAATAAACCACACCAAATTGGCGACCACAGTGGGAGGACGACGGTGCCTGAATCTAACATTTGAAACCATCAGAAAAAATCAGTCCGAATGAATCCGGACGCCCCGGAAGTACCACCAGCTTTGCTTGAAGTGATCGGTGAATATGATGAATATACCATCGAGGAGCGTGATAGATTAAAGGGCGAGATAGAAGCTCTGAGGGTAGAGAAGGCAAATATGGGCTTAAAAGAGAAGTCAAAGGCATCAGTTGCTCATCATACCGACAACCCTAGGGAGCATGAGCCTTCGAAGACCCATGTGAGTACCAAGAAGACTCATGCTAGCTCCAAAAAGTATCACCGGTCCAAGCCAGTGGAGAACTTTGATTCAGACTCAGAGTCTTCCAGTAGCTCCTCGGACGAAGATGGAGTTGAAGAATCCTGGTCCTCCAGCAGCGATGAGGGTCGATTTAATAAGAAACAAAAGTTGATTAAAAAGTATTCAAGAAAAAGGGATAGACATGGGAAGTTAAAGAGGAATATAGGCAAAGGATCATCTCATAGCCGGAGACATGTAGACCGGATGCTGGTGGATCCTTTTGCCTTCCACGATAAACCAGATATCTTTGCAACTCCCAATGAGGATACTGTTTTCACTCGTGGCTGGAATGTAGAGACAATCTGCATTGTCTTCCACGATTCTATCCGGAAACCTCCCTAAGAGGTTCGATAGCACAAAAATGGAGAAATACGATGGCAGTAAAGATCCGGACAACCACTTGGAGCAATTTAAAAACTTCATGATGAATTTCGATGATGATGACAAGTTACTTTGTAGAGCATTCTCCCAATCCTTTACGGGGAGTGCTCTGAAATGGTATAACAGCCTACCACAAGGTTGCATTAGGAATTTCGATAACTTCTGGGTGGCCTTTCGAAGGCAGTTCGTTGGAAGTAAGGAATTGAAGGGAAATGGGGACACAATTATCCATTGTGCCTAAGAACCGAACGAATCACTGAAAGAATATATAAGTCATTTTGTAAACACCAAAAACGGGTTGGATGATTGCTTTGAGCAAGTAGCCATAGCATCTTTGAGGCAGGGCTTAAACCCTGGAAATTTAGCTGATTCAGTGACCAGAAAGAAAGCCATGACTTGGGGAGGTCTACTGAACCAAGTCGGAAAGCAAATCAACATTGATGAAACAAAGAAAACTAGGGTGCACATGCAGGTGAGGTCTGCCCCGGTTGCACCAAACCCCAACCAAAATCAGTCCGGGAAGAAGGCAAGGGAGGCCAGGTAGGGTCATACCAGAGCTAATGCTCAGTCTCAGCCAGCTGCGCTTGCCTAGAGTCAACAATCTAGGAATAAGAGAGGGCCTTGGGTTCAACCAGAGTGGTTTGCAGAGTTAAAAGAAAGTGTGGCCACCATTTATGACAAAACAAAGGAAGAAGTACACTATAGAAGGCCGGCTGCACTGCAATCTCCTATGGAACATCGTAACAATTCCTTCTGTCAGTACCATAATGATACTGGCCATACCACTGACGATTGTATTGCTTTAAAGCAAGAAGTCAAGAATTTAATTGAAAGAGGAAAGTTGGGGACATATGTCAAAAGAAGAGGAGGAAATATGCCTGATAATGCTCATCGGACTGGTCCAAATAATGCAGGCACATCCGCTCCGGAGAGAGCTATGGTTATAATCGAAAGATTTGATGTAGAGCCAGAGTACTTGGATCCTGATCCAACTCGAAATAGAGTGGGTGCCATTGAGGAACGTTGTAAAACAGTCGCCGGGCTTATTAAGTTTTTTGAGTCACTTACAATTTTCGGAGGGGATACTATGACAGCTCCTACTGCTTCTTCAAGGAAGAGGCACATTCATACTTTAGCTACCCAGCTGGAAGGAGGCATGACCTCCTATCAATCACAAATTCCATTTCTCTTCATTGTTTTTGATGAGGATGACTTGAGGGATATAGCTGGCCCTCATGAAGATGCTGTTGTCATAGGAGCATCCATTGGGGGCAGTGACATAAGACGAATCTTGGTGGATATTGGGAGCTCAGCCAATATCCTCTTTTTAACCTCTTACAAAAAGGTGAAAAATCCAGCCGTAATCCAGCGTTCAGACATATCAATTGTGGGTTTCACTGGAAGCTCAGCAGATGTGATCGGGGAGTTCGAAGAGGAATTTTTGTTGGGCAAGGGCCATTTTAAGAAGATGGTTAGAATACTTTTTATTGTGGTGGATTGTCCCACTTGTTATAATTCTATTCTAGGGAGGTCTTGGCTCTCTAGGATGCATGCAGTGGTATCCACAGTCCACCAATGTTTGAAATATGCTGTTCAAGGACAAGTGGGAGTTGTTCGGAGCAGCCAAAAGATTGCAAGAGAGTGTTATGCCATAGCATTGGCCCCACGGACGTTGGGGGCAGTTCGTACCACTGAAGAATAGCAGTTTGAGGGGCTTTCTGGGGGTGAGGGTGAAATTGATGACCCAAGAGAGACCCCTGAAGTGTTGATACCGGTTGAAGAAGTTGAAACACATTCTTTGGAAGAAGGAAAAAGTGTTAAGATAGGGTCCAAAATGCCATCCGAACTAAAGAGTAAAATGTTGAAGTTCCTAAAGGACCATCATCATGTTTTTGCTTGGTGCAATGCTGATGTTACCGGAGTTCCAGCATATATTATATCACATCACCTATCCGTCCGGAGAGACGTAACACCTGTGGTACAAAAGAGAAGGGCTTTTTCCAAGGAAAAGGCTGATGTTATTGTTCAAAAAGTTGACAGGCTTACTAAAATGGGGCATATAAAGGAGTCTCAGTATCCTTTGTGGATAGCCAATCCGGTCTAAGTAAAAAAGAAAAATGGCAAGTGGCGTATGTGCATTGACTTCACAGATCTCAATCGGGCTTACCCAAAATATTTATACCCGGTCCCCCGGATCGATCAACTTGTGGACTCCACTTCTGGGAATAAGCTACTGTCTTTCATGGATGCCTTTTTCGGATACAATCAGATTCAAGTAGACCCAAAGGATCAGGAGCATACCACGTTTGTCACTGACAGGGGTCTTCATTGTTACAAGGTGATGCCATTTGGGTTAAAAAATGTTGGGGCTACCTATCAAAGGTTAGTAAACAAAGCCTTTGCTGATCAAATTGGAAGGAACATGGAAGTGTATATTGATGACATGATGGTAAAAAATAGGGCTGTCAATTTCGGGTTTCGAGTCGTGTTCGTGTCGGGTTTGACCAACCCGAAATTTTAGAACCTATGACACGAACCCGACCCGAACCCGAAATTCATGTCAGGTTCAAAGACCTGAACCCGACCCGAACCCGAAATTCATGTCAGGTTCAAAGACCCAAACCCGACCTGTTAAAAACATGTTGGACCCGAACCCGACTTGTTTGACACGAAATTGTATCCAACACAAACACCCGTTTGACACGAACCCGACTTGTTTAACACGAATTTTAGGTAAAGGAAAAACTTAATAAACGAAGATGCAAGAAATCGAACCCTGTACCTCCTGCATGCAAAGCGGGTGCTCTACCATTTGAGATGCATCCTCTTTTGAAATTTTATTGGTCCACTATATTTATATAAAGTCAAGATACACTTACTTCATATATTTATACCGGCTTTACTATCACCGGTGAAGTTATCTTACCGTAAAATATATGGTGATGATGGGTTTGCCATCTCACCTAAACATGAAAAAAAATGCATGAGATAAATTAAATAAATTTCAGAAAATATCAAATAACCACTAAGTTGTCACTTCTTAACAAATAACCACTAGAATTGTAAATCGATTCATCTCACAAAACAAGATTGAATGCATTTAATATCTATTAACAAATCTAGCAAAATTACACGAATCAGATAAAAAAACTGTTAAATAATAAATCATTTCCATTTTTTATTACTAATATTATAATCTATATACACAGAAGATGAAAGATTCAAAACTTTATTAATATACGTGAAATAAGAATAAAATTCAAAATTTTATAGCAAACATGTGAACCATCATTTGTCCTCCCTCGTATACTTATTTAAGTATACTATTTATTTTATATCTTTTAAATTTAAAATAAAATTATTTCATTAATAAAGTTTTATAAGTATTTTTGGTGTTCTAATTTATAGGTCAAAATTTTAAAATAATATTATTTTATTAATAAAGTTTTATTAAGTGTTTTCAGTATTTTATTTTATAGGTGTACAGGTCTTTTGGGTTTTACAGGTCTGTTTCGGGTTTACATGTCTTTTCGGGTTTCACATGTCTTTTCGGGTTTCACATGTCTTTTCGGGTTTACGGGTCTTTTCGGGTTTTACAGGTCAGTCTTGGGTTTACAGGTCTTTTCTGGTTTATACGTCTTTTCTGGTTTTACAGGTCAGTTTCGAGTGACACGAACCCAACCCGAACCCGACCCGTTTTTTTCGTGCCGGGTTCGTGTCGTGTCTTAATTTCATCGGGTCTGAAATATCAGGTCTCTAACCCTAAAATTTTGGGTCGTGTTCGTGTTGGGTTTACATGTCGTGTCCAAAATTGACAGCTCTAGTAATAAAGTGTGGCTGAAGAACTACACTTGGCCGATCTCCAAGAAACTTTTGCTAACTTAGTAAAAGTAAATTTGAAACTAAATCCAGAGAAATGTGTGTTTGGAGTGCAGTCCAGGAAATTCCTGGGGTATATAATAAGTGAGCAAGGATGCAGCCCGATCCGGACCAGCTTAATGCTTTATTCCAAATGGAGCCTCCTCGGAATATTAAAGAAGTACAACGGTTGACTGGGAGGTTGGCTGCTTTAAATCGATTCATCTCGAGGTCTTCGGACAGATGTGCCCCGTTTTTTCAAACTTTAAAGGGTGCAAAGGGATTTGACTGGACTTCACAGTGTGATGAGGCCTTCAATGAGATTAAGAAACATCTGTCATCCCCCAAGACTTTGTTTAAACCTGTTGATGGAGAGACACTCTTCGTATACTTAGTAGTGTCCAATTATGCCATCAGTGCTGTATTGGTAAGAGAGGTGGATAATTACCCCCATCCGGTGTACTACATCAGCAAGAGCTTGATAGATGCAGAAAAAACGCTATTTAAAGCTCGAAAAATTAGCATTAGCCTTGGTAATTGCTGCAAGGAAGATGAGGCCTTATTTTCAGGCTCATCCGATTATTGTCGGGACATCCTTTCCCTTGAAGAATGTTCTTCAAAAGGCAGACATTTCAAGTAGAATGACTAAGTGGTCAGTGGAGTTATGGGATTTTGATATTGATTTTGCTCCTCGAACGACAATTAAAGCCAATGATGTGGCTGATTTCTTAGTTGAATTCCACTCAGATAGGGATACGGAGCAAACGACTGAGATGAAAGATAAAAAGGTATGAATTGTCCGAACAGATGGTGGATCAAGTACAATGGGATGTGGTGCAGGGGGTATACTTGACCTCTCTGTATGGTGACAACATGTACCAGGCTATATGCTTTGCTTTTAGGGCTTCTAACAATGAATCCGAATATGAAGCTACTATAGCTGGTTTGAAGTTGGCTTTCATTTGTGGAGCCAAAAGGGTCAAGTTGATGAGCGATTCCCAGCTTCTTATCCATCATGCACAGGGTCAATCCGAAGCTAAAAAGAAACAACTAGTGAAGTATTTATTTCTTCTTAAAAATGAGGCACTAAAGTTCAAAAGCATCGTCTATGAGCACATACCCCAAACAGAAAATGAACTAGCAGATTCCTTGGCAACTATAGCCTATATTGAGTCATATCCTTGGATCCATGTGCTGGAGTGTCCTTTCATTTAACTTAATGTGGGTAATGAGGAAGAAATTTTCGATGTACAGATGAAACAACCTCAAGACTGGAGATTTCCTCTCCTGCAGTATCTTTCCGATGGCATCTTGCCTCCGGATAAATCACTAGCAAGAAATATGAAGCACAAGGCTCGTGGTTTTATCATATTAAGAGATGTTCTTTATAAAAAGTCTTATAGTAGACCCCTTTTACGATGTTTGGGGGATAATGAATCTCAAATAGTCCTCTCCGAGTTACATGATGGTGAGGGATTAGCTCACTGTGGATTCAGGGCTCTAACAATGAGAGTTTTATTGGTTGGCTATTATTGGCCCTCTATAATGCAAGATGCTAAGGAGCTGGTGAAAAGGTGTGACCCATGCCAGATATATAGCAATGAAATTCATGTCTTAGTCATCCCTTTAGAGTTAATTTCTGAGCTATACCTTTTGCTCGATGGGGGTTGGATTTGGTGGGACCTCTTCCTACAGCATCCGGAGGACGCAAGACAATAATTGTCGCAATTGATTATTTTTCAAAGTGGATTGAAGCAGCCCCGTTGGCAGGTACAACATCAAAAGCTGTCATAAAATTCATTTTATCCAATATCTGTTGCAGATTTGGTGTTCCACAGAAGATAACAACAAACAATGGGCCACAGTTCGACAACAAGGAAATGGAGAGTTTCTGTGTCTCTAGGGGCATACAACATTGTTTCTCCTCACCTTTTCACCCACAAGAAAATGGTCAAGTTGAAGTGGCTAACAGAACTATACTGTCCGGTTTGAAGAAAAATTTAGAAGGGACTGCTGGTAAATGGCCTAGTTATTTACAAGAGGTTTTGTGGGCCTACCAGACTACACCTGGGGCTGCAACACAAGAGCCACCTTTTTCCTTGGTCTATGGGATGGATGCCATAGCTCCCATAGAAGCAACTCTCCCTTCCTTTCGAGTTCACAATTTCTCCGAACACGCTAACGAAGTGGCAATCAAGGGTCAGCTTGACCTAATAGAGGAAAGACGAGTTAACTCTCACCTTAGAGCTGCACACTATCAGGGTTTGATGAGAACCAGGTTTGCTTCCAGAGTTAAAAGAAGAGATTTTCAGCCGGGGGACAAGGTGTTAAGGAAAGTCTTCTTACACACTAAAGAGAAGCTGCTCGGCAAACTGGCCCCAACTTGGGAAGGACCTTATATGGTCATTGAAATGCTCAAAGCTGGAACATACTGGCTAGAAGACAAGGATGGAAGGGTTTTGAATCACCATTGGAATATTGAGCATCTCCGTTTGTACTTGGAGTAGAAGCTATGTAAATATTTACTTGTTTAAAAATCCATGTAAATATTTGGGGGCATACTCTTTCCTACCCTGGTGGCGCGGGGAGGTTTTAATGAGGTGTCCGGGCTTTTTTATAAAATTTGATGCCTTCTTAAAAATTCAAAGTGTTTTTACTTTGTTTCTTGTCACACAATCCGGATTGAATTAAAGGAATGATGACTACTTAAACATTTGTCATCGGAGAATTTAAACACTCTAACTTTAGAATATTTATGAAATAACTAAGGGCTGTTTAAACACTAGCCACCAAAATTGAAACAAACTATGAAAGAATGCAAGATTTGTGCAAAACAAAGATATCCATTGAAATAACCCAAGTGCCTTGGCCTTCCAAGGACTTTAAAACTGTCAGACAAAACAAAAGATCTATCCGAGCAAATGCCAGACACAATTACAGAAATTCCTTGGCCTTCCAAGGACTTTAGTTTAATCAAAACAAAAAAGAATACACACACAAAAGATAATTTATAATTTAAGACTGAGCCTTTGAAGATGGCTCAGCCTCACTTGTCTTCTTCTTCTTGGGATCGTCCTTCTCCTCATTTGCGCTCTCCCCGGTTTTCTCTTCTTCGTCAGAAGAGGAAGCACTAGAATAATCATGCAAGTCTCCATCAGCCATAGTGTGGAAGGGATGGTCTTTGTGCTCTACATGAAGCCACAAATCTCCCAGGTTCCTCTTCGGGAACTTCTCATGAAAGAGCAAGACCATGTCCGACCTCACTTTAGCGTACATTTGCTCTTGAGTATCTATTACATTGTTGGCATAAGCATCGATCTTGGCCTGGATTTTGGCCTCTTGCTCCCTTAGCAGATCTGCTTTCTCGTGTGCGGCTTTGGATACCGAATCCTCAAGTATGATCTTGTCGTTAGTCAGAGTATGGATGACTTGGTCTTTGGCCTTCACTTCCTCTTTCGAAGAGGAGAGATCTTTCTCCAACCCGGGCAGCTTTGCTCTGAGGTCTCTGATAGTATCTTCTAAGCCAACCTCCTTTGTAGCCCAACAACTGATTCTTCTTTAACTTCTCGTTTTCTCCCTTCAGAATTTCAGCATTTTGGGTGGCAGTGAGGAGGTCGTTGGACAGTTTTTCCTTGTTAGAGTTAAAGGAGGCGATGATCGCTGCATGACCTTGAACTTGCTTCTCCAGGACCAACACTGGCTGAACGGTACTCAGAATAGAGTGGGTTATAACATCTTTTTCACTTGAAACAGTGAAAGTTTTGCCATTAAAGGTGACAGTGTTTGAAGTGCTCAGAGGGAGGTAAGGCCCACCAAAGTCATCTTTGGGAAGGTTTTCAAAATAGTAGCCAAGTCCATCAAGCCCTATGATGTCAAAACCGTCAATGCTGAGGTCTCCTCCTCCAACCTCGTCAGTTCGAAAGTCACCGGGGATCTCCTCTGCTCTTGTTGGATCAGTAGGGTCAACAGGAGGGAGAGGCTCCGGAGGCCGGAGAAAAAGTTCATCACCCCTGGAGGTCTTTTTCTTTTTGGCCTCCCTCTCCTTGTTTTCTACTCCACGTTTTCGGTCTCTCTTGGGAACCCTTGGAGGTTTGGGAGACCCTACCTCTTCCCTAACACTCTCCTGTTCCACCACTTCTAGGAGAGCAGCATCAATCTGACTTGGAGTTGGCCTCTCTTGGGTTTTTGGAGCAGTTTCCTCTACTTCAGCAGGGTTGGCCTCAACCGCACTCTTCTTACCCTTCCCTTTCTTGCCTTTCATTTTACTTGGGGCCTTGGCTTGACCTGACAAGTATAGTGACTCGTCCGGTTCATGTGTTCTCTTGAGGACTACATCCGGAGGGGGTGGAGTGGTGAGTTCTTCACAGGTCAAGTCCCTCCAGCCAGTAGTGTTCCAGAGGTGAGACCTTGCGAGATTTCCTCCGGTAAAGGCATCATGGAACCGGTTTCCCCACTTTTCAGCAGCCCAAGTGTTGATCTTGGTGCAAGTGGTCTGCCCGGCCTTTAAATAGTCATTGAAGTCTTTTGGCAGCTCTGTCAAGGAAGAAAGACAAGACCAGTCAGTTTAAACAAATTCGGTAAAAGTAAAAATGAGAAAGTAAGGTAGTATCCTTATGATCACTTCTCCATCTGCTGGTGAGGAGACTCGGATTGACTCCAGCTTTGATCTTCCTTCCATTCTCCCAGGCGCCGCTTACAAACAAGAATTAAGTCCTCCAGTTTCTCTCCGACTCAAGCAGGTCATCCACTGCTTTATAATTATCACCCATGTTGAAGTGATAGAAGGGAATGTGGTGGTTTCTGCAGAGGCTGGCCACAGCTGCGAATTCCTCCATTGGTAAAGGAATCCCGGAGAGCCTGGAGGCCATGATGCAGGCCATAAGTGTGTACCAGGCGTTGGGGCTCAGTTGAGTAGGGCAAAGCTTGATGAGGTAGAAATACCTAACTATCTCCGGATCTAAGGGGAACCTTAAACCCCAGTTAAAAAGTTCAGTGAAGATGACTATTTCACTAAGTTTGCAGTTTATTAGGGTTTCAGGGTCTATAGGGATTCTTATTTTCACGTTCTCCGGAATCCCCCACTTGGTAAGCATTCGGCCCAATTCAGCTGTATGGATGAAAGCATAGTTGATTTTTTGTAAGGCAAGAATATATTTAACGTTTACCTTGTGGACATCGACTTCGAGCCTCGGACAGCCATCAAAGGCCAAGTTCTGGCTGATTTTATGGTGGAATTTCATTCTGACCGCCCAGATCCAGAGGCGTCCTTAGGATCAGCCGAACCGGATGAATGGATCATCCGCTCCGACGGGGGATCAAATGTAAGTGGCTGCGGAGCGGGCGTGCAGATAGTCACTCCCACGGGCATAAGCATGCATCAGGCGATACGGTTCAGTTTTCCCACTTCCAACAACGAGGCCGAGTATAAGGCCGCCCTGGCCGGCATGCGATTGGCACAGGTGTGTGGAGTGAGGCACGTGCGGCTCATTAGTGACTCTCAGCTTCTGATAAATCAAGCCTCAGGAGCCTCGGAGGCCCGAAAAGAACATCTGGTACAGTACCTAGCTGCGCTCAGGGTGATAGTCGCGTCATTCACCAATGTAACATATGAGCATGTCCCGAGAGCCGAGAACATGGCAGGCGACTCTTTAGCTTCGGTCTCATGTTCGAGCAATTACCCATGGATAACCGAGCAAGAGCACCCGTCCATCATCAAGAGGAAATAATTAGATAACCGATTCGAAATAGCTTGTCAAGTATCTACAGTAACCACGTCGGATTGGCGGTAGGATATTATCGCCGTCGGATTGGCGGCGGGATAACCGGTCCGCTCCTTTCCACCCTCAAGCGAACGGGCAGGTCGAAGTCACCAACCGGACCATTTTGGATGGGCTCAAGGAGAACCTCGAAGGAAAGGCCGGCAAGTGGCCAGACTATCTACAAGAAGTGTTATGGGCTTACCGAACCACTCCTCGAACGGCGACTCGGGAGTCACCTTATGCACTGGTGTACGGTATGGACGCGGTCACTCCGGTAGAATCTATTTTCCCGTCCTTTAGGATCGGAACCTATGATGAGGATTCAAACCAAGACGATAGACAGCTGGCTCTTGATCTCATACAGGAAAAACGGAATCGCGCTCAGCTAAATTCCTTACACTATCAGACCCTAATGAGGAGCCGATACGCATCCAAAGTACGGCGGCGGTAATTCAAAGTTGGTGATAAGGTTCTAAGGCGCGTTTTTCTGCACACCAAAGATAAAAGCCTCGGCAAACTCGCCCCAAACTGGGAAGGACCGTACGAAGTGATAGCTAGAATCAAGAGCGGGACATATCGTTTACAAGACAAGCTCGGGCGGACCTTAAGGCTACCGTGGAACATCGAACACTTAAAGTTGTATTTAGAGTAATTTTACATTTTCGTAATTACCTGAGCGTTATTTGTAAGAACCTTTTGATCGGGGATGCACTCTTTCCTACCTTGGTGGTGCGAGAAGGTTTTAATGAGGCATCAGCTGTACCCGACCCCCACTTTTTGTTATCAAATTTTTGCCTTCTAATTTCTGAAGTACTATAAGCCTTGTTAGCTGACGAGCTGACCCAAGGTTTCTATTACCGATCTTAATTCATTAATAGGACCTTCATGGGTTTTTCAGTATTGAAACTGATCTACAACTTACATTTTCCGACCCTATGGGAAATATTTCAATTTTACATTGATCTACAGGACCTTCATGGGGTTTTCAGTATTGAAACTGATTTACAACTTACATTTCCCGACCCTGTGGGAAATATTTCAATTTTACATTGATCTACAGGACCTTCATGGGTTTTTCAGTATTGAAACTGATCTACAACTTACATTTCCTGACCTTATGGGAAATATTTCAATTTTATATTGATCTACCAGACCTTCATAGGTTTTTCAGTATTGAAACTGATCTACAACTTACGTTTCCCGACCCTATGGGAAATATTTCAATTTTACATTGATCTACAGGACCTTCATGGTTTTTTCAGCATTGAAACTGATCTACAATTTACGTTTCCCGACCCTATGGGAAATATTTCAATTTTACATTGATCTACATGAACTTAATGGATTTTTCAGTATTAAAACAGATCCACATCTTAAACATTTCCCGACCCTACGAGAAATATTTTCACTTTAACATTTGTCTATAGATCCTTCGTAGGTGTTTCAGCTACCGAACTGATGATTAGGATCTGATCATCACAAAACAGTTATAAAATGCAACAGTCACAAGCATATAAAGTACGAATTTCACAAACGGGTAAAGGGAAATTTTGTTTATAACAAGTCTATATGGGACTCCGCAACCCCCAAAATCCATAGGTCTTTCAAAAGAAACGGCAACTACAAAAAAAAGAAACACAAAAAAACACGTCGGGAATCAAGCTTCTTCGTCCACCGACTCGGGATCATCCGATTCATCATCCTCAATGCAAACTCCAGCAGGGCGATCCTCTTCGGGCACGTCCAACCACTTCGACCCGAGGGAAAGGTCAGGGAAGCGATTGTGAAAAGACAGCACATACGCGGCTTTAGCGTCGTTCGCCTCCTTCTCAGCTCACTTCTTGCATTTTTCAGCAAAAAGCGCATTGGCTGCCTTCAGATTGGTAATCTCCCGCTCCAGGGCCGCGGCACGATCTTCCCCGGCTTTCTTGGTCTGTTCCAAAGAAACCTCGGCCTCCTTCAGCTTCCCCGCTGCCAAGTCCTGAGCCGCCTTAGCGCCCCGCACTTCCTCTTA
Organism: Limnanthes douglasii subsp. nivea; assembly: GCA_036936605.1. Lineage (NCBI taxonomy): Eukaryota > Viridiplantae > Streptophyta > Magnoliopsida > Brassicales > Limnanthaceae > Limnanthes > Limnanthes douglasii. The sequence goes on from JAUPFV010000001.1 coordinate 36,760,406, forward strand.
GAAGGGACTGCTGGTAAATGGCCTAGTTATTTACAAGAGGTTTTGTGGGCCTACCGGACTACACCTGGGGCTGTAACACAATGCTAGCCCACTCTTTAAAACCGAACACGGGTTTTTTTTTCTTTGTTGTTTGCTGCTTCGGATGTCTGGGTTTCATAAAACAAGCATTCCCTCTCTAGAAAAGTTCGGACATCGCTTTCTCTTTCTAGAAAGCCTCTGAGAGAGATCAGGATTTGTGAAGTACTTATAGGCAACATCACGTGACCGGAGAATTCCAAGCGACAAAAGCAGCGGGAAGGCAAAGAGACTCCCTAAGAAACTGTGCTGGCAAGCACGATTGATACGTGTCACCCATCTTCTGGCAAGAACTCACCTAGGCTAGCTTCCTCAAACAAAGACGCAAGATGGGCCATCTCGACCCGATTCGCCACGAAAGTCGGACCACTATACTAAACCCAGGAAGAAACCACCAAGAAGGCGCGGGAGCCGACCCGATGAAATTCCTGGGCCAAGTCAGGGTACGGGTTAAGAAAACATCCGAACCTAGCCCTCTAACAAGATTCAGAAGCTCGAACGACGGGAAGAAGAAAGCCTCCGCGAACCCGACCATGCGATAAGTGCCTTAAGGACCAGATGTGCAGGAAAGAGGAAACCTTCCCGAAGCAGGGTAACCATCGACCCAGGATACAAAGGACACCGGTTGTCAGTTTTTAAACCTTTTATAAGTCTTCGCTCCCGATGCTTTCGAAGACTGGGGGGCTACTTATAAGGAAATAATTCGCCAGAATAAACAATAAGGGGTTGATTATGAATGTAAAATACTTGGTATGGCTACTATTGTATTTATTACCCATCAGAGGCAAATTTGTAAACAATGTTTTTGATAAGGGACCAAAATAATAATAAAACCAACCCACCAAGGACATTAATGGGACCACCCTTATTTACTATAAAAGGTGGTCCACTTTCTTGGTAGGTGGGACATTCCACAATAAAATATTCTCTTCACTTTCTCTCTCTACTCTCTCTCTCTAGTCACATCAGGTCCAAGACCCAAGAACCTTCCTAGTCATTTATTTTCTCAGCAGTTATAATACCTATTGAAGAGGTTGAGACTCACTCCCTCGCAGAGGGCAAGAAATGTTAAGATTGGTTCTAAATTGGCACCAGAGCTGAAACATCAGTTGTTGTCCTTTTTGATGAATAATCAACATGTATTTGCATGGTGCAATAGTGATGTTACCGGAATACCAGCAGATGTTATTTCACACAAGTTGTCAATCCGGAGTGATTTTGCACCAGTTGTACAAAAGAGAAGAGCCTTTTCCAAAGAAAAAACAGATATGACATTAAAGAATCTCAATACCCTCCAAACGAGTTGTTCAAGAAGTTGACCGATTAACCGAGATGGGTCACATTAAAGAATCTCAATACCCTTTGTGGACTACCAACCCTGTGTTAGTCAAGACAAAGAATAGCAAATGGCGTATGTGTATTGATTTCACTGACCTTGATAGGGTATGCCTTAAGGATCTTTATCACGTTCCTCGAATATATTAGTTAGTGGATTCTACATCTGGAAACAAGTTGTTATCCTTCATGGATGCCTTCTCAGGGTACAACCAGATACAAGTAGATCTGAAGGATCAAGATCACACTACTTTCATCACATAAAAAGGTCTTCATTGTTACAAAGTGATGCCCTTTGGGTTGAAAAAATGTTGGGGCCACTTATCAGAGGCTGGTCAATAAAGATTTTTCTAATCAGACTGGCAGAAATATGGAAGTGTACATAAATGATATGATAGTTAAAAGCTTGGAGGAAGATTCACACATATCTGACATCAAGAGACATTTTCCAATTTAGAAGCTGTAAATTTAAAGTTAAACCCTGAGAAATGCATATTTGGGGTCCGGTGTGGAAAATATTTAGGCTACATAATAAGTGAAAAGGGAATCCAGCTTGATCCGGGTTATATTAATGCCTTACTAGCAATGGACCCTCCTCGGAATTTTAAAGAAGTTTAAAAGCTCACAGGAAGGTTGGCTGCATTGCATATGTTTATTTTAAGGTCATCAGACAAGTGCGCTCTATTTTTCCAAGTATTGAGGAATGCTAAAGACTTCAATTGGTCCCCACAGTGCGATCAGGATTTTATTGAAATTAAGAAACATTTTTCCTCACCCTAAACCCTTTTCAAACCTGTTCGGGGAGAAAAGCTTTATGTGTATTTAGCTGTATCAGAATATGCTATAAGTGTTATGCTAGTTAGGGAGGTGGACAATTACCCTCGTATGGTGTATTACATCAGTAAGAGTCTAATGGATATTGAGAGAAGATACTTGAGGTTGGAAAGTTGGCATTGACCTTACTAATTGCAGCAAGAAAAATGAGACCCTACTTCCAAGCTCATTCTATTGTTGTCTGAACGTATTTTACTTTAAAAAATGTTCTTCAAAAAGCTGATGTATTAGGCAGAATGACCAAGTGGTGAGTGGAATTAGGTGATTACGATATTGACTTTCCACTTGAACAACAATTAAAGCCCAATCAGTGGCTGACTTCTTGGTAGGGTTTAATGCCGACAGATCTTCCGGAAAAGAGTCAGGGAATTGTTTAAAAAAGAATGGGTTGTTCGAACTGATGGTGGATCAAGTACTATAGGTTGTGGAGCTGGAATTTTCTTGACCTCCCCATATAGTGATAAACTGTATCAAGCTATATTTTTTTGGATTCCGAGCTTCTAACAATGAGTCTGAGTATGAAGCATCCATAGGCGGTGTTAAGCTAGCTCTCCTATGTGAGGCTAAAAAAGTCTGGTTAATGAGTGATTCTCAATTACTCATCCACCATACTCAAGGGAATCCTAAATCCAAGAAGGAACATCTGGTCAAGTATTTGCTTATGCTGAAAGAAGTGGCAGCAAACTTTAAAAATATTTGCTATGAGCACATTCCCAGATCATAAAACACTTTGGCATACTCATTGGCAACTATAGTCTATTATGTATCCTACCCCTGGATTCTTGTATAAGAATGTCCATCTATACAGATAGATCAGAAGAAATAGAGTGAAGAAAATATGAACATACTTGTTATTCAACCTAAAGATTGGAGATATGTTTTTCTCGAATACATTTACGATGGGCTATTACCTTCAGATAAAGTTATGGAAAAAAATATTAAATACAAGACTCGTGGTTTCTTAATAATCAGAGAAGTTTTTTACAAAAAGTCTTTAAGTAGGCCTCTCATACGTTGTTTAGGGTTTGAAGAATCTCAGGTTGTATTATCCGAGTTACATGGTAAGGAAGGCTCATCACACTGTGGCTATAGAGCCCTGACCCAAAAAGTTTTGTTATCCGGATACTACTGGCCAAAATATTATGACAGATACTAAAGAAATGGTGAAGAAATATTATCATTGTCAAAAATATAAAAATGAAATTCATATGTCAGCAATACCTATGGAATCTATATATCTGAATCAATACCCTTTGCTAGATGGGGTATGGATCTAGTTGGACCGCTTCCTATGACATCCGGTGGATGTAGAACTATTATAGTCGTCGTTGACTATTTCTCTAAGTGAATAGTGGCAACTCCTTTGGCTGGAACCACTTTGAAGGCTGTTATTAAATTAATCTTATCCAACATATGTAATAGGTTTGGGGTTCCTCAGAAGATTACTACGGACAATGGGCCACAGTTTGATAACAAAGACATAGAAGCCTTTTGTACCTCTAGAGGAATTCAACATTGTTTTTCTTCTCCTTTTCACCCTCAAGCCAATTGCCAAGTTGAGGTTGCAATCAGGACCCTCTTGTCTATACTAAAAAGAATTTGGAGGGAGCTGGAGGAAAGTGGCCAAGTTATTTACAAGAAGTGTTGTGGGCCTATCGAACTAGTCTCGGGGCTGTCACACAAAAGTATCCTTTTGCTTTGGTATATGAGATGGATGCAATTACGCCCATAGAGGCTACTTTACCATCACATAAGTTCCAACACTATTCATAACAGGCTAATGATATAGTAGTTAGGAATCAGTTGGACTTAATGGAAGAAAAACGGGTTAAAGCACATCTGAGAACAACACACTACAAAGGCTTGACGAGGAGCATATTTTCTTCCAAAGTTAAAAGAAGAAATTTTCAAGTAGGAGACAAAGTTTTAAGAAAAGTATTTTTACATACTAGGGAGAAGTAGTTCAGTAAGATGTCTCCAAACTGGGAAGGCCCTTATATGGTCCGCAAAAAGGTTAAACCAGGGACATACAAGCTCCAAGACAAAGAAAGGAGAGCTCTAAAGTACACATGGAATGTTGAGCATCTCAGGTTATATTTAGAATAAAACTCTTTTGTAAATATTTACTTGTTAAATACCAATTTAAATATTATGGGGCATACTTTTTCTTACCCTGGTGGCGCGGGGAGGTTTTAATAAGGTGTATGGGTTTTTCAATAATATATAATACCTCCTTCAAAAGTCTGGTGTAATTTTGTTTCAATTCAGATATAAAATGCTTATTCAACACCCCGACTCTCAAGTTTTCTTGAGTTGATCGGATATGTTTAACACTTGATCACAATTATTAAACGCAGGTGATCGGAGATATTTGATACTTCTGCTCAACACTTATGAAATATTAGTGGTTATTTAATCATTGGGCATTGAAGATTTAAACAGAATAGTAAACAAAAGGAAAATGTGATAATTAAAACCTGATCGGACTCAAACCGATCAGCAGTACAAAAAATGCTTTTGTTATCCAAGGACTTTAGTGTTTTAAAACAAAAAAATACAAAATGAAACCTTAAGGCTTGTTCCCTTCTGATTTTTCTTCACCACCATCGTTTTGGGACTTTTGAGTTCAACACTTGGAACTCTCACCCGTTCCTTCATCATCATCAGTAGAGTCAATTCCACTAGAATATTTGTACTTGTCACCATCTGCTAAGGTATGGAATGGGATGTCATCATAGTCTACATATTTCTATAGGGGACCAAGGGTCCTCTTGGGAACGGTCTCTTGGAACAACAGGACCATATCAAACTTGATCCTGGTGAGGATAATAATCGCCTGAGGGTAGGCTAGTAATTTAAGTTGGTGTTTTAAGGTAGTGTGTGGGTGTTATGTGTTTAGAGTAGAGAGTAGAGAGATAATTAAGCAGCTTGGTAGCAGTTAATTCTCATTACCCACACTTAATGCAGGTGGTTGGGTATTTATATCCTGATGTTTGGGCCCTTATGGGCTTTCGGGTCATGTTTAATGGACCCGGGTCATGTTCAAAGACCCATGAGCTCTAAGTAGGAGAGCAAGCAGCTTAGTCAAGAAGTGTTTAGGTTTTTTAGTACTTTTGTCATAGTTCGAACAGTCCTATGGTCATAGTGTTCAAAGTGATCTATCCGGTCCATGTGATCTGTCCGGTCCGGAGGCCTTGGACCGATCTGTCCTTGTCCGGGGAGCGTGCAGAATAAGGACTCATCAGGAGCCCCTTTTTTAGGTGTTTGTGCAAATATTCTTGCCAAAGACCTGAAAAACAGTCCGACGTCAGGGGTAGTCTTAATCCGGACAGGTCTATGGGTTTATCCGGACAGATAAAGCTTTACGAATTCAAAACGGTTTTTGCCAGAGTTCGTGGGACACGTGTCACTCTCTGATTGGTTATTTCAGCCGTTTTTTCACCTTGAATTTCGAACCCACCTTCTTCGAAAAACAACCTCTTTGATTACAGGTGGTGACATCAGCGCCGTCTTTTAATCATTGCCAAACTTTTCGAATTCTCCTAGGAATCAACTGCTTTTTCAAATTTATTATAAATATAGTTTCATTTCTACTGTTTTACCATCTCCTTCAAACTTTTCTCTGTAAAAACTCTCAAAGCTTTCTCTCTCTAAAGCAAAAACTTAGTTCAACATTTTATGTTTACAGCGAGGAACGCTCTTGTCAAAGGCGGGTGGCTCAACCTTTCTGAGTTAGAGAAGGCTCAAAAAGTCGAAAGAGAAAGACGGATTGTTGCAGGGTTACCTGCCTCGCCTGTTGACAGACCTATCTCCTCCGCATCTGAGTCAGATCGAGGCTCGTCCTCTTCCAAAGGTACTAAGCCCAAAAACTATTTCAATCTACCCTCTCCCCCATAATCTCTGGTTCCTCAGTTCAGGAATCGGTGCCTACTGTCGAGCCAGGAGTCATAGCCACTAGTCTTAGAAAACCTTCTCCCTTTCTTGCAATGGGATCGGACACAGAGCACTCTCATGAGAAGCTGATTGTCAGGAGGACTGGCCGGCTGGTTAAAGGCCATGGGACTAAAAACACTCCCTCAAAATCGGGGGCAAAGGATAGCAGCATCGGATCAGAGGTGCCAATTAGAGCTCCTAAGGACAGGCTGTCCGGACCGGAGGGCTCCAACCCAATCCTTCAACCAGAAACTTCTGCTCCAAACACTTTACCGGAGAGCAGAAATCAAAGGGGTGCTGAGGCCCACCAGTCCGGAGATAAGGCTGAATCAAGTTTGAACCCTCCCCCCACTACAGCTGCTGAAATCCCTTCAACGATCATGGAGGAAGTGATGGAGGACTCTGTTGAAGAGGCCCCGTTTGAGTCTGAGCCCTCCGGTCAGACTAGCAAAGAAATAGTTGCCAAGAAGGACAAGGGCAAGGAAAAGTTATACTTGAGGCATCCGGATCTGCCGGAGAGCCTAAAAGGAAAAGTCGGGCCTTGTTTTCACAAGGTCAGCGTTAATTATCTTCTCTCCCTACAAAAAATCAATTATGCATTCATCCATACTGCTGAGTTGGGCAGGATGCGCTCAAAATGGGTATTCCATAAAATGTAAAGATTAGGATCCCTATTCATCTGGAGACCCCCATGGATTGCAAGTTGAGTGAGGTGGTCCTATTCACAGAGCTGTTCAACTGGGGACTCAGGCTCCTACTTGACCCAGAGATTGTCAGATATTTCCATCTGATCAAACTCTGTCCGAGCCAACTGAGCCCCAACGCTTGGTATACCCTGATGTCATACATCATGGCATCAAGGCTGTCAGGGATCCCTCTGCCCATGGAGGAGTTTGCTGCAGTGGCCAGCCTGTGTAGAAACCACCACATCCCCTTCTACCACTTTAACATGGGGGATAACTTCAAGGCGGTGGATGATTTGCTGGAGGCTGAGAGGAATTGGAGGACCCAGTTCCTATTTGTTAGTGGTGTCTGGGAGAATGGCAAGAAGATAAAAGCCGGAGAGAACCCAAGCCTCCTCAGAAGTAGGTGGAGGAGTGATTGTAAGTCTCCTACTTCATTTATTACATACTTTTTCTTGTGTCTCCCTTTTTTATCTAATGCAGTTCGAACTAATGGGTCTCATTTTTGCCTTGGCAGTGCTACCCAAGGAGTTCAACGACTATCAGAAAGCCGGACAGATAACTTGTGGCAAAATTAATGCATGGGCTGCTGAGAATTGAGGGAACCGATTCCACGATGCTTTCACCAGTGGAAATTTGGCTAGGTCTCACCTGTGGAACACCACATGTCGGAGAGACTTGACCTGGGCGGAGCTCACCACCCAGCCTTCTCTAGATATTGTGCTCAAGAGGACCCATGAGCCAGACGGGACCCTCTTCCTGCCAGGCTGGGCCAAAGCCCCGAGCAAGATGAAGGGCAAAAAGAAGAAGGGTAAAAGGGTGGTGGGTGATGCCAACCCTGCTGATGCTGAGAAGGATGCTCCAACAGTCCCGGAGGGGCCAGCCCAGAGCCAAATTGATGCTGCTCTTTTGCAAGTAGTTGAGCAGGAGACTGAGAGGCAGGAAGCAGATCTCCCAAAACCTCCAAGGGCTTCCAAGAGGAATTGCAAACAGTGGAGCGAAGGCGCAGACCGGGTGGCCAAGAAGAAAAAGACTTCTAAGGGAGATGAGCTTGCTCTCCGGGATCCGGAGCCTTCTTTCCAGGCTGACCCTTCTGATCCAATGCATGCCGAAGAGATCCCAAGGTACTTTCATACCGATGAGGTTGAGGGAGGAGATCTCAACATTGATGGAGTCGACATCACCGGTCTTGGTGAGCTTGGTGAATACTTCCTCAACCTCCACAGAGATGACTTCGCAGGGCCCTACATTCCTCCGAGCAGCTCTAACACAGTCAACTTCAATGGTAAGACTTTTATTGTCTTTAGTGAAAAGGATACCATAGCCCACTCCTTGCTAAGCAATGTGCAGCCGGTACTTACGTTGGAGAGACAAGTTCGGGGTCAAGCAGACATCATCAAAGACCTTAAGTCTGAGAAGGAGAAGCTGTCCGAAGACCTTCGCACTGCCACCTCCAACGCTGACATGCTAAAGGAAGCAAACGAGGAGTTGAAGAGAAATCAACAGGAAAGCACCACAAAAATCACCACACTAGAGGAAACCATTAAAGCCCTCCGGGAGAAGCTGTCCGGTGTGGAGAAGGACCTTGCTACCTCAAAGGAAGAAACCAAGGCAAAAGACAAAGTCATCACCAACTTAACTACTGATAAGATTTCCCTTGAGAATGCAGTGTCCAAGGCTGCCGAGGAGAAAAATACTTTATTACAGGAGCAGGAGGCCAAAATCCAAGCCAAGATCAATGCTTATGCCAATCAGATGATCAAGAGCGAAGAGCTAATGCTTGAGAAGGTGAGGTCTAACATGGTTCTACTCTTCCATGAAAAGTTTCCACAGAGGAACCTAGGGGACTTATGGCTTTATGTTGAGCCTGAAGACCTCCCATTCCACACGATGGCCGAAGGCGACAGGTATGGTTACTCTAGTGACTCCTCGGGTGATGAAGAACATACTGGGGAGAGCCCAGACGAAGAGAAAGACGATCCCAAAGGCAAGAAGGTAGACGAAGGGAAAGGCGACTTTAAGGGCAAGAAGGTAGATGAAGGTGAGCCATCTTCAAAGGCTCAACCTTAACTTACGATCTACTTTGTTTATTTTTTATTCAGACTAAAGTCCTTGGAAGGCCAAGGCACTCTTTTTGTAATGGTGTCCGGTGTTCGACCGGACAGGTTTTTTGTGTTGTACTTTGACCATTTAAAAGTCCTTGGAAGGCAAATGCAATTTTAAGTTATTTATTTCAATGAATATCTCTATTCTGTGCAACCATCATCTTCTTTCATTGTTTTGTTTTAATTTTGACAGCCATAGTTTAAGTAGCCTTTAGTTGTTTCATAGTGAGAGTGTTTAAGTTCTCCGGCTAGAGTTTAAATAGCCCTTAGTTATTTCAATCCGGATAGTATGAGAAGGGAAAAAACTTTAAAAGACACTTAGAATTTTTTTAAGAAGGCATCAAATTTTATTCAACCGCCCGGACACCTCATTAAAACCTCCCCGTGCCACTAGGGAGGAAAGAGTATGCCCCCAAATATTTACATGAGTGTTTAAACAAGTAAATATTTACACAAGTGCTATTCCAAGTACATCCGGAGATGCTCAATATTCCAAGGATGAGTTAGAATTCTGCCATCTTTGTCTTCCAACCAATAAGTTCCAGGCTTAATTCTTTCAACAACCATATACGGACCCTCCCAAGTTGGGGCCAGCTTTCCGAAGAGCTTTTCTTTAGTGTGTAAGAAGACCTTTCCTAATACTTTGTCCCCTGGTTGGAAATCTCTTCTTTTAACTTTGGAAGCAAACCTGATTCTCATCAAGCCCTGATAGTGTGCAACTCTTAGGTGAGCTCTAACCCGTCTTTCTTCTATCAAATCAAGTTGACCTCTGATTGCCACTTCATTAGCGTGTTCTGAGAAGTTGTGAACACGAAAGGAGGGGAGGGTATTCTCTATGGGGGCTACTGCATCTATCCCATAGACCAAGGCAAAGGGTGATTCTTGTGTTGCAGCCCCAGGTGTTGTCCGGTAGGCCCACAAGACCTCTTGTAGATAACTAGGCCACTTCCCAACAGCCCCTTCCAAATTCTTTTTTAAACCGGACAGTATAGTTTTATTAGCCACTTCAACTTGCCCATTTACTTGTTGGTGGAAAGGTGAAGAAAAACAATGCTGTATACCCCTTGAGGCACAGAAGCTCTCCATTTCTCTATTGTCGAACTGTGGCCCATTGTCTGTTGTTATTTTCTGTGGGACACCAAACCTGCAACATATGTTGGATAGAATGAATTTTATAACAGCTTTTGATGTTGTCCCTGCTAGAGAGGCTGCTTCTATCCACTTCGAGAAGTAGTCTATTGCCATAATTATAGTTTTGCGCCCTCCGGACGCCACAGGGAGAGGCCCTACTAAATCTAATCCCCATCGAGCAAAAGGAATGGGCTCAGAAATTGACTCTAAAGGAATGGCTGGTACATGAATTTCATTGCCGTACCTCTGGCATGGGTCACACCTTATTACCAATTCCTTAGCATCTTTCATGATTGATGGCCAATAGTAACCGGAGAGTAACACTCTTCTCGTTAAAGCTCTAAACCCACAATGGGCTGATCCCTCACCATCGTGCAATTCGGAGAGAACCACTTGTGACTCTTCATCCCCCAAAAAACGCAGGAGAGGTTTACTGTAGGACTTTTTGTACAACACTTCTCTCAATATGATGAAACCACGAGCCTTGTGTTTCAATGTTCTGGCTAGTGACTTATCTAGAGGCACGACACCATCAGAGAGATATTGCAGAAAGGGAAACCTCCAGTCTTGAGCTTGTTTCACTCTTACTTCAAAAATTTCCTCTTCTTTACCCTTACTGAGTTGAATAGAGGGGCTTTCGAGCACATGGATCATGGATATGACTCCGTATATGCTATGGTTGCCAATGAGTCTGCTAGCTCATTTTCTGTCCGAGGAATGTGCTCATAGATAACATCTTTAAACTTAAGTGCTTCATTTTTGAGGAGGAGTAAATGCTTCACAAGTTGCTCCTTTTTAGCCTCAGATTGGCCTTGGGCATGGTGGATAAGTAGTTGGGAGTCACTTAACAGCTTGACCCTCTTAGCCTCACAAATGTAGGCTAACTTTAACCCAGCTATAGCTGCTTCGTATTCGGACTCATTATTAGATGCCTGAAAGCAAAACAAATAGCCTGGTACATCTTGTCTCCATATGGGGAAGTTAAACATACTCCTGCACCATATCCTATAGTGCTAGATCCACTATCTGTTCGGATGACCCATACTTTTTTATCTTTTATATCAGTAGCTTGCTCTGAATCCCTGTCGGAGTGGAATTCAACCAGAAAATCAGCCACAGCTTGGGCTTTGACTGCTGTTTAGGGAGCAAAGTCTATGTCGAAGTCCCCCAATTCTACCGACCACTTAGTCATCCTGCTTGAAATGTCAGCTTTTTGAAGGACATTTTTCAGGGGAAAAGAGGTCCGGACGATGATAGGATGAGCCTGGAAATAAGGCCTCATCTTTCTTGCAGCTATCACCAGGGCTAATGCCAATTTTTCAAGTTTCAAGTAACGCCTTTCTGCATCTATCAAGCTTTTGCTGACGTAGTACACTGGATGGGGATGACCATCTACCTCTCTTACCAGCACAGCACTGATGGCACAACTTGAAACTGCCAAATATACAAAGAGAGTCTCCCCGTCAACTGGCTTAAACAAAGTTTTGGGGGAAGACAGGTGTTGCTTGATCTCATCGAAAGCCTCATCACACTGCGGGGTCCAATCGAATCCCTTTGCACCCTTCAAAGTTTGAAAGAAAGGAGCACACCTGTCCGAAGACCTTGAGATAAATCTGTTTAAGGCAGCTAACCTCCCTGTTAAGCGTTGTACTTCTTTAGTGTTTCGAGGAGGCTCCATCTGGAAAAGAGCATTTAGCTGGTCCGGATCGGGCTGTATTCCATGCTCACTTATGATATAGCCTAGAAAGTTCCCAGACTGCACTCCGAACACACACTTTTCAGGGTTTAACTTCGAATTCACTTTCACCAAGTTGGCAAAAGTTTCTTGGAGATCGGACAAGTGCAACTGCTCATCCACACTCTTCACCATCATATCGTCAATGTATACTTCCATATTTCTTCCAATTTGATCAGCAAATTCCTTGTTAACTAACCTCTGATAAGTAGCCCCAACATTTATTAAACCAAAAGGCATCACCTTGTAGCAATGAAGTCCCCTGTCAGTAACAAATGTGGTATGCTCTTGATCCTTTGGATCTACTTGAATCTGATTATATCCGGAGAAAGCATCCATAAAGGAAAGCAGCTTGTTCCCAGAGGTGGAGTCTACCAACTGATCAATCCGGGGAACCAGATACAAATCTTTTGGGCAAGCTCTATTGAGATCTGTGAAGTCAATGCACATGCGCCACTTGCCATTTTTCTTTTTAACCAAGACCGGGTTAGCAGTCCACAAAGGGTATTGAGACTCCTTGATGTGCCCCATCTTTGTGAGCCTGTCAACTTCTTGCACAATGACATCAGCCTTTTCTTTAGAAAAAGCTCTTCTTTTTTCAACCACTGGTGCTACGTCTCTCCGGACAGATAGGTGATGTGATATCACTTCTGATGGGACTCCAGTAACATCAGCATTGCACCAAGCAAAAACGTGCTGATGGTTCTTCAAAAATTTCAACATTTCATTTTTCAACATAAATGGCATCTTAGACCCTATCTTGACACTTTTCCCATCTTCCAAACAGTGTGTTTCTACCTCCTCGATCGGTATCAGTACTCCATGGGTCTCTCTGGGGTCATTAATTTCACCCTCACCCCCAGAAAGACCCTCAAACTGCTATTGTTCATTAATACGGACTGCCCCCAGCATTCGAGGAGCCAGGGCAGTGGCATAACATTCTCTTGCAATCTTTTGGCTGCTCCGAACGACTCCAACCTGTCCCTGAACAGCATACTTCAAGCACTGGTGGACTGTTGAAGCCACTGCATACATCCTAGAGAGCCAAGACCTCCCTATAATAGCATTATAGCAAGTGGGATAATCCACCACAATAAAGAGTATTCTGACCATTTTCTTGAAAGGGCCCTTGCCCAATAACACCTCTTCTTCGAATTCTCCGATCACATCTGCTGAGCTGCTTGTGAAGCCCACGATTGACCTGTCTGAATTCTGGATTACAGCTGGATTTTTCATTTTCTTGTAAGTGGTTAGGAAAAGGATATTGGCTGAACTTCCAGTATCCACCAGGATTCGTCTTATGTCATTGCCCCCTATAAATGCTCCTATGACAACAGCATCCTCATGAGGGCCAACAATGTCTCTCAAATCATCTTCATCAAAAACAATGAAGGGGAATGGGTTTGGTGACTGATAGGATTTCATGCCTCCTTCTAGCTGGGAGGCTAAAGTATGAACATGCCTCTTCCTCGAAGAAGCAGTAGGAGCTGTCATAGTGTCCCCTCCGAAAATTGTAAGCGACTCGAAAAACTTAATGAGCCCAGAGACTGATCTAGAACATTCCTCTATAGCACCCACTCTGTTTCGAGTTGGATCAGGATCCAAGTATTCAGATTCCACGTCAAACCTTTCAACTATAACCATGGCCCCCTCCGGAGCAGCATTACTTGGACCAACCCGGTGAGTGTTGTCAGGCATGTTGCCTCCTCTTCTTTTAACGTAAGCTCCCAGCTTTTCCCTCTCAATCAAGTTCTGAACTTCTTGTTTCAATGCTGTGCAGTCATCAGTGGTATGGCCAATATCATTGTGATATTGGCAAAAAGAGTTGTTGCGATGCTCCCTGGGAGACGGCAATGTTGCCGGTCTCCGGTAATGCACCTCATCCTTTGTTTTATCAAAAATGGTGGCCACACTTTCTTTTAACTCTGCGAACCACTCCAGTTGGACCCATGGCCCTCTTTTGTTTCTAGATTGCTGACTCTGAGCAGGAGCAGCTGGCTGAGACTGAGCTTTTGCCCTACCATGCCCCTGTCCGGTCTCTCTTGCTTTGTTCCCGGACTGATTTTGATTGGGATTTGGTGCCACTGGGGTAGACCTCACCTGCATGTGCACCCTGGTTTTCTTTGTTTCATCAACATTTATCTGTTTGCCAACCTGATTCAGCAACCCTCCCCATGTCATGGCCTTCTTTCTGGTCACTGAATCAGCTAGATTGCCTGGGTTCAAACCTTGCCTTAGGGATGCTATTGCCACTTGTTCGAAGCAATCAGCCAACCCATTCTTGGTGTTCACAAAACGACTTATATATTCTTTCAAGGACTCATTAGGTTCCTGGGAACAATGGATTATCGTGTCTCCATTGCCCTTTAGCTCTTTACTCCCTACGAACTGCCTTCGAAAGGCTACCCAAAAAGTATCGAAATCTTTAATACAACCCTGAGGCAGGCTGTTGTACCATTTCAGAGCACTCCCCGTGAATTATTGGGAGAACGCCCTACAAAGTAGTTTATCATCGTCGTCAAAGTTCATCATGAAGTTTTTAAATTGCTCCAGATGGTTGTCCGGATCAGTACTGCCATCGTACTTCTCTATTTTGGTGCTGTCAAACCTCTTGGGGAGGTTTCCGGACAGAATTTTAGAAGACAATGGAGATTGCCTCCAATTCCTCCCACGACTGAACACAGTATCCTCATTGGGAGTTGCAAAGATACCTGGTTCATCGTGGAAAGCAAAGGGATACATCAGCATCTTGTCCACATGCCTCCGGCTGTGTGATGATCCTTTACCAATATTCTTCTTCATCCTTCCATGTCTATCCCTTTTTCTTGAATACTTTTTGATCTGCCTTTGTTTCTTTCTAGTTCTACCCTCATCGCTGCTTGAGGATAATGATTTTTCAACTCCTTCATCGTCCGAAGAGCTATCAGAAGATTCTGAGCTTGAGTTAGAACTCTCCACAGGCTTGGACCGGTGAGACGTTTTAGAACTGGCATGAGTCTTTTTGGTGCTCACATGAGTTTTTGAAGACTCATGCTCTCTGGGGTTATCGGTGTGACGAGCAACCGATGCTTTGGATTTTTCTTTCACGCCCATCTTGGCCTTTTCTGCCCTCAGAGCTTCTATTTCACCCTTTAGCCTATCACGCTCTTCGACAGTGTATTCATCGTTCTCTCCCACCACTTCGAGCAAAGCTGGTGGTAGTTCTGGATTGTCCGGATTCATTCGGATAGATTTTCTTAACTGGTTTTGAATGCTTGATTCAGGCACCTTCTCCTCCCACTGTGGTCGCCAATTTGGTGAGGATAATAATCGCATGAGGGTAGGCTAGTAATTTAAGTTGGTGTTTTAAGGTAGTGTGTGGGTGTTTTGTGTTTAAAGTAGAGAGTAGAAAGATAATTAAGCAGCTTGGTAGCAGTTAATTCTCATTACCCACACTTAATGCAGGTGGTTGGGTATTTATATCCTGATGTTTGGGCCCTTATGGGCTTTCGGGTCATGTTTAATGGACCCGGGTCATGTTCAAAGACCCTTGAGCTCTAAGTAGGAGAGCAAGCAGCTTAGTCAAGAAGTGTTTAGGTTTTTTAGTACTTTTGTCATAGTTCGAACAGTCCTATGGTCATAGTGTTTAAAGTAATTTGTCCGGTCCATGTGATATGTCCGGTCCGGAGGCCTTGGACCGATTTGTCCTTGTCCGGGGAGCGTGCAGAATAAGGACTCATCAGATCCCATCATCCCTTTTCTCTAAAGAGTTCATTACCTCATTGGCATAGTTCTTTATACCTGCAGCTATGGCTTATTTCTTATTGGCGTTCCAAGGCCTTTTTCTCTTTGATCTTCACTTTGAAAGTGGTCTCCAACTTGGTCTTCTCATCGGACAAAGTCTGGATGGTACCATCCTTATTTTTCAATTTCTCCTTCAAATTTGTGAGGTCTTTTGAAGACAAGGTCTCCAGGTTGGAGTATTTGGTTTGGAGCTCATTGCTGGCCATTTCTGACTTGAGCAGTTGGGCTGCTAGCTCTTCTTTCTCCTTCTTCAACAAATCTATGATTTTCTAAGCACTGAGAAGATCATTCGACAAGTTTTGCTTATCTGTGGTTAGAGAATTGATGGTACTTTTTTGAGTTTTTACCTGTCTCTCCAGATCAAACACGGGTCAGATATAGCCTAGAAGGGAATGGCTAAAAGCGTCTTGCTCCTCGTATATTGCATAAGTCTCCTATTATGAGTCACCATATTGGAAGAGCTGGGAGGACGATAAGGCCCCGCACAGTCATCTTTCTCAAAGTCATTGAAATATATGTTGATGTTTTGAAAGGCCTCAAGATCTACCTCTTCATTACCATCACCTGCAACCTGTCTCGAATGAAAGTCAGTTGAAATTTCCTCGTGCAACGTAGGATCAGTAGGATCGGTAGGAGTTGGGGGGAGGATTTCAAGAGGGCGAAGGATTATATCCACTTCTAGTGTGACCTTCCTTTTATTGGTAGTGTTCTCATCACTGCTGACCTTACGCTTTTTATCCTTTTTCGGAGGCTTTGGAGATTTTTTTAATCCACCAACTTCCTTTACACTCACTTATACTAATTTTAGCAAAACAGCATTGATACCCCCATGGTTCTCCATACCCGTCGTCTCAGTAGTCGTTTGGGTTAGGTCTGTTGTGACCTTCTTCTTCCTGTTCTTCATCTTGCCATGGGTTTTGGCCCTGGAAGGCATGTATAACTTAACATCCTTGGCCTCTGTCCTCTTTAGGATCACATCTGCGGGGGGAGGGGTAGTCAACTCTTCCCAAGTGAGATCTCTTCTACCTGTGGTGTTCCACAGGTGAGACCTCATAAAGTTACTTGACTTGAACAATTTTGGAAAGCATTTCCCCAATTCTCTGAAGCCGAAGCATTTAGCTTGGCACAAGTATCCTGCCCCGCCTCTAGGTAATCTGAGAACTCATTCGAAAGTACTGGAAGAAATATGAGTCAGTATAAATTAAAACTTAGTACTTGAAAGATAAAAGGACAAAGTAAGAGAAACACACAAGTGCTCCTCCAACGACTAGTCAAAAGGATTGGATTTGAGTCTGCCTTGATTTTCATACCATTCTCCCAAGCCCCACTTACAAATAGGAACCCCGTCCTCCAAGGATTTTCAGACTCTAACAGATCGTCCACTACCTTATAATTGCTCCCCATGTTGTAATGATATAAGGGGATTTGATGGTTCTTGAACAAGCTTGCCACAACAGTAAACTGTTCCATCGGTAGTGGAATCTTGGACAGCCTGGACGCCATGATGCAGGCTAGAAGGTTATACCAAGCGTTGGGGGTCAGTTGGCTGGGGCACAGCTTGATCAGATGGAAGTATTTGACTATCTTCGGATCCAAAGGGAACCGAAGTCCCCACTTCAACACTTCGATACAAACCACCACTTCAGGTAGCTTGCAATCCATTGGGGTCTGAGGAGTGATCGGGATCCTCACTTTTACAGATTTTAGGATCCCTCATTTAGTGTGGATCCGACCTAGCTCAGCTATGTGGGTATACACATAGTTAATATTTTGAAGGGCCAATAAGTATTTTACACTGACCTTCTTAAAGCAGGGACCCACTTTGCCCTCCAAGATCTCAAGAAGAGCATCTGAATGAGACATACCCAACTTGGTTTTACCTTTCTGGTCTGAAGTTGTATCTCATGTTTGACCGGACACTTAGCCTCATAAAGGGCTGCTTCTATGTTGTCTTCCATATTTTCTTCCATCACTCTGGAAGGCTGTTCGGATGCCTTTGAAGAAGGCTGTTCTGATGGTTGTTCTGATGGCTTTGCAAACCGTTGTTCAAAAGGTTGTGCGGATGACAATTCGAATAATTTTGATTTCTATTAGGGGTTGTTTCCATGCTGATTTATTTTGTGGTACAAACTTTATTTCCTCCGAATTGGAGGGCTTTGCAGATGTGGGAGTGGATTTCGGTTTAGACTGACGCGTAACCCGACGGAGAGTTAATTTGTCTGGTGACTTTTTTGTGTCTGATTCCATCGCAATGAAAGGTGAGGGTTTTTTTACACTGAAAATGACTTTCTTCTTGGGTAAAGGATTTTGAGACTCCTTAACTGAGGACCCAGATGAGAGAGGTGAAAGATTTGCTACAAATAGAAGTTTCTTAATCTTGGGGTTTTTTGAAGAATATGGGCCCTGATCAGTATTCAGTTGTGGCTGATTACTTTTTTCGCTTGGAGAAGCAAGAAGACCAACAGCAATGCGTTTGTCCCTCTCTACTTTCTGTGCTTTCTCTAATTCAGACAAGTTCAACCAACCTCCTTTTACTAAAACGGTTCTGGTTGTGAACATATATGACTCAAGAACAAAGGTGAAGGTGAACTGAGCCCTCTTTCTCTCTAAAAATGTTTATGATTTTCTAAGACGATGGAACAATATAAAAGTTTATATATAACAGTGAAAAAGAGCAGTTACCTAGGAGAAGGTGGATCGATTTTTAGCAACGATTAAAAGCTGCAAAGTGTGAAAATTAAAGCATATGTAACTTTTTAGCCTAGTGGGTGCGACAATCTAGGAGAAAACGGCTGGGAGGTCGAACTAAAGCCTGATACGTGTCCCGCGATTCAAGAAAAACTTTTAGAATTCTAAGATGAGAAATTAGTTCTGACAAAATACGAACAGGGTCACTCTTGAAGAAAAACTCTTGCAGTTCGAACGACACAAACAGATCGGAAAAAGTTGATATTAGTTTTTTGAGTTTTAGCTCTTCCAAAGATCATTTGCAAGACTTAAAGGGGCTGCTGATGAGTTCAGAGATTTAAGTCATCCTGCCATGATTAAATCTGAAGCGAAATTTAGACTAAACCACCACAATGGAATTCTTAACATGACAAATGTATTAATTTTTGACTAAGCTAGTTGATAATCAACTTAAAACTATATTACAAATGGGTCCTTAAACTCAACCCGATTTTATGACCCGATCCACTTTCATTAATGAGGGTGATCAGAATTTATTACTAGTAGACAGCTTAATTATCTCTCTACTCTTCACATTAATCACTAAACACCACAAAATTACCAAAACACTTTACTAGATTACCCTCGCTAAAATAACCCACACCAAATTACATTGACGGTTTTGTTCATGTTGATGAGTTCTGTTGTCAGTAATTTCTAGGTGATAACTTGAGGATTCTCCCCCAAAGCCGCAGTCTTTGCTAGGGCGTCTGCCGCAGAGTTTTCTAGTCGAGGAACTTGCTCATATGATACCTTTACCAACTTGGACTCGCGCTTCTTGAGTATTGTTAGGTAGCTCTGCATTCCTTCTTTTTTTACATTATACGTGCCTTTCGCCTGGTTGATGACCAATTGTGAGTCTGAACGGATCTGTAGCATACGAGCCCCACATATCGAAGCCAATTTCATGCCACAAAAGACTGCCTCATATTCGGATATATTGTTTGTAACTTAAAAATTAAATCTGATTGCCTGTTTGATTTCTGCACCCGTATGTAAGCGAAGTACAACCCCTGCACCACCACCAGATGTGGTTGAATCCCCGTCGGTTTTAACAACCCATTCCATATGCTCGGTATTGGCAGCCTCCCCTTCTGGTGGAGATATTTATTTGGACGAGGAGAACTTAGCTATGAAATTTGCTATGACTTGTCCCTTTATAGCAGTACACGATTCAAACCGTATATCATATTCTATGAGCTGGATGCTCCACTTGGTTAATCGACGTGATGCGTCAGGTTTTTACAACATAACTTTAAGGGGGGAGGTTTTTTGTACATAAATTGTGTGTCCTTGAAAGTAAAGGCACATTTTTCGAGCGGATGTAACCAATTCCAACGCGAGTTTTTTGAGGTTGAGGTACCTTGTTTTGGCATCAACCAAGGTTTCGCTCGAGTATTAGATAGGTCGTTGTATTTCGCTTGGTTCACGTACAAGAATTGCACTAACTGAAAATGGAGAAATGGATAAGTATAAGAATAACGGCTCGTTGGTCAAAGGTTCGTATAGGATTTCTAGCGAGGTAAGGTAATGTTTTAGCTCATTGAATTCCTTATCGCATTCCTCCGTCCAGTAGAAATTCTTTGCTCCCTGGAGAATCTCAAAAAATGGGTGACTTTTATCTGAGGCTCGAGAAATGAAGCATGATAGTACGGAGAGGTGCCCGTAAGGCATTGTACTTCTTTGATAGTCCATGGAGGCGCTATTTGTATAAGTGTATCAAATTGGGCGGGTTCAGCCTCGATACCTCTTTGGTTGACCATATAGCCTAAGAATTTAATCAGGTTGAGTTTTAATTGAACTTGCGTAGTAAGTTGAATATAATTTGGAGTACCTCGAGTTATTGTTCCCATGTGTGTAATTTTACGATCATGTCGTCAATATATGATTCCATGTGTTTCTCCAAATGGTCGCTAAAAATATGGACCCCGCATTCTTCAACCTGATGGTATCACTGTGTAGCAATACAAGCCACGTTCAGTTTGGAAAGCCGTGTGCTCTTCGTCTGATGGATTGAGTCAGATTTGATTGTACACTGAGTATGCATCCATAAATAAGAGGTACTCGCATCCTAATGCGGAGTCTACGAGCTGGTCAATGCATGTCAGGGGAAAAACATCTTTTGGGGCATGCTTGGTTGAGATTGATGAAGTCGACGCACATGCGTCATTGCCCCCATTTCTTCTTAACTAGGACTGGTTTGCAACCCAAACCGGATACTTGGCCGGCTGATGTGCACTAATCGAGATAGCTTTGTTACCTCTACCAATATAGCTTCCCGCTTCTCAGTGGAGAAAGATCTCTAATTTTCTCGTACTGGTTTCGCGCATGAATCGATTGCCAACTCATGATAGATAACTAAATGATCAACACCTGAAACGTCGTTTGTCTCCCACACAAACACATCCATTGTTTTTGCTAATAACTCAATAAAATATTTCTTGAAAATAAAAAAGGTAATTTATTACCCAATCGTAGCATGCAACCCTCTGGTATCGCCTCCTCTATCAATTCTGGAAGACTGTTTTCGGACTGCTCTGCTTCTTGTGGGTCATCGACTGGGTCAGGCGAGGGGGGTACTGACTTCCTCCCCATAAAACCCATCGGCGTCTAGTTTCTATCTGAATGGTTTGGTAGGGTTGACGGTGACTGCATAGCATGTCTTCGTCGCACGTTGGCTCCCTTAAATAATAGCGACTGTGCTTTCAACCATATACTTTATACATTGTATGAAAGTACATGGATTTTCCTCCATCATGTGCAACCAAGGCAGACCAATTATCGCGTGATATGGGCTTGGTACATCCAAGATCATAAACAGTATTTTTAACCCCATAATCGAATTTGACGATCAGTTCTATTTTCCCCACGCACTGAGATGTTTTTCCCTCATATCTGACCAAATTTTGCTGAGTGGGCTTGTACAGTTGAACCTTCTGCATTCGATCGTAACTCTCCTTGAAAAGGATGTTGGACGAGCTGCCCCCCCCCCCCATTTACCAGTATTCTGTTGACTATGACGCCTCCAATGCCCAGATGTATTGTCAACGCATCTTCATGAGGTGTGCTGACACCCTTTAGGTCATCATCATTGAATGTTAGGTCTTCCACAGATTAGTCTGCGCTATTTTACCAGAAGTTGTTCCTTGCGAGACTGCTGAATTTCCCCCGCGGTGGTGAAAAGGGATGGGCCGCTATCCTGCCTTGCGGAAATGATATTACTGGCGACCTCATATCCTTATATGTTGATGGGGATGGGTGATAACGTGACACTACTGTCTATTATAGTGGAGTGCCCCCATGCGATGGCGAGCAACCACTGTTTATTACCAGCGTTAGCTTGCTCCTCATTACCTGGTTTGTCTTCGATAGCAGTGTGTGTATCATCCAATCGATCAAGTCGGGGACTTTGATCATAATGCTTGATAAACTGCACAAGCTCGTCGTTATCTATAAGTTGTTGGATCTTCTTCCGAAGCTACTAGCATTCATCAGTAGGGTGCCCATGGTCATTGTGGTAAGAATAGAATCGGTTTGATCGCTTGAAACCAGGAGCGCTCATTACTCATGGCGTTTGATACTTTGTCCTATCCTTTATTCAACCGTATACAACTGATATGGACTCGGTTAGCGGCGTGAATTGTCTGGATAGATTCTTATAGTGTTGAGGCTTTCGACTAGTGTCCCATCAAGGGGGATCTTTAGTCTTTTTCCGTTCGGGCGTTCCACCCTTAGATTCAGAAACGTGCCTGTTAAGTGAATCCTCTATTTCCGCATCATCCACCCCGATGAATGTGTTTGCGCGGGCGAGAAGATCATCTATTTTTTATGTTGGAACTTTGATCAGGTCGCCGTATAGTTCCCCTCATCAATCGAGACCTTGCTTGAGTGAAGCCAACGCCATGTTCTCCTGTAGTAGCATGAACAAAACGTCTGACATAACTTTTAAGTGACTCACCTCGCCTCTGGTAGATATCCATGATCGAGTCGCGTTCGCGCCTAAGCTCCTTATTGCCGACGAACATTTCACTGAAAGCCTTCCATAAGCCGGAAAAATTATGAATGGATTATCTAGGCAGACTACTGAACCAGTCTATCCCATTTCCCTTGAGTATCATGGATAGGGCTCTGCATAGCATGACGTCTTCAGGATTGAATGTCATCATCATGTTATGCAATTATTCAAGGTGCTTCTCTGGGTCACCCGTTCCATCGTAGGCCTCAATCCGAATTTCTTTAGTAACTATGCTTCAAGGATGTTTTCCGAAAAGGGTGACTATTTGAGGATGTAACTGGACATTCTGGGTCGCACCTGGTTGTAGTAGATGTCTTTATCCTTCTGGGTTTTTTTCGATACGGTGGGCGCGCTTCTTGCATAGGTTCTTGCTCCTTGGAGCATTTCTTGCCCCTGATTTCTCCTCTTCCCTTCTTCTTATCGTCACACTTGGAGCATCGTTCGGCACGATCGGCCCGGCTGGCCTCGGGCCCCGATTGATGATTAACTCGGCTAGCTCCCAGCACCTTGGCAGTCCGAGCATGAAGAGCGTCATTCATCTTTTCTAAATTAGCGTGCATGGCTTGTTCTCTAGTGTCTCATTCACACGCCACTCTGAGATGCTACGGATGCATGTGTTGGAGTTGTTCTACCAATTTCTAGAAGGTTGGAGTTGTAGTCGGGTTAGCTCCCGGTATGTCATGTGCAACGGGGCACCGTAGACCTTTGTGTAGCGACCTCCGTTCCGGTCCCTGCCATTAGTTGCAACAATTTTATCGCCGGTCCTTCAGGCTCAACATGTACTGCAGCCACGACCTCCGGATTTGGGGCAGTGATAAGGCGTGAAATGTCTTGCCTCAATGGTGGATTCACCACCGATCTTCGATTCCCTGTTGCTTCACTTGAGTATATGACCTCTCTCTTAATCTCTGACCTAGTAA
Source organism: Limnanthes douglasii subsp. nivea (assembly GCA_036936605.1). Taxonomy (NCBI): domain Eukaryota; kingdom Viridiplantae; phylum Streptophyta; class Magnoliopsida; order Brassicales; family Limnanthaceae; genus Limnanthes; species Limnanthes douglasii. The sequence continues at coordinate 36,783,682 of JAUPFV010000001.1, forward strand.
CTACCACGTTTAATGTAAATTAATGATTTGCTAGTGTTCCCACAAACGACACCAAATTATGTTACGGGAAAATAACAAAGGATATTTTCAAGTAGAAACGTTTATTATCAAAGTAGAGACTTAAATTTATTAGGGCTCTATCCCTTATTTATATCTTTTCCTCACCGTTTATTGGTGGTTACTATAATATTTAATTCCACTAACTACATACAAGGCTATATTTACATCATGAGACCTGAATTTATGAGTAATGTGTTAATAGTTTGACTGATTCCATTAAAGTAGCATTAAACCGTTGCATTGGCCGTTTTTCTCGTAGATCAGGCTCGATCGGCTTCATCCACGCGCTAAGCCGAGAGTAATCCAATCAATCCCCTCATGCTCAGAAAAACGACTCGCTCGGTTCTCATTTTTTATCAAATCATCCATCTGCATCTTTGGTTGGTGAAATACTTGATGGTTCCGAGCGCCATCAATCTACCTCACAGTGGTTAGGGAGGCCTTGATTTCTTATACAGTCCGGATTAAGGTGCCGGATGCCGGATTGTATAATTAAGGTGCCGGATGCCTCTTGTTAGATGGCTTATAATTAAGGTGCCGGATTGTATAATTAAGGTGCCGGATGCCTCTTGTTAGATGGCTCTTATAATTAAGGTGCCGGATGCCTCTTGTTAGATGGCTTAGAAAAGTGTCGCCTTATAGATATGATAGCTAATTCCGATCCATAATGTGCTTTTAAACGTTTGCTTTATGTTTTCCGTTTGCCAATGTGTTTTGCATTGCATAGGCAGTTCATAGAATTTGGATTGCTGCTAATTTCATTTCTTGTACTCAGCTAGCACATGAAAGTAAAGATTTTCTTGATCAAAAATAGTGTATACTTATATTTTTTAGTATGCTTTTCTTTATTCTTATCTCTGAAGAATCATTTCGAGAAGCTAATAACATACATTCTAGACAAGGTATATGGATTATTTCGACATTTCATGAGTACTTGTGTATAGACTGGTGTTTCATGAAATAGATCAAATCTTTCTTATAGAACAGATAAACCGATCAAGCAAAGTAAAAGCAGCAAGGATTACACATGCATTTTCAAAAGTTAAATGTTACACAAATTTACACCTCTTCGTGATTAGAGTCTACACATGGTTGAACAATTCAGTCTGTTACCATTCAAAGGATTAATAAATGCTTTTAGGTATCACCCCTTCTGTGTTCATATCACAGGTGATCTTTAGCAGCGGACGGGTGCAGACAAGTGTCGCTGGACTCGGACTGGTTGTAAGATAAATCACAGTCAAAGGTTGAGGAATTACCTACACTGGCTTGCCATCTTTGTAACGCTTCCGGTAGGCTTGTGTTAAGATCAATTCCAATAATATCTTCCTCTTCTACCTCTGGGGAAGAAGGCTTCCACTCTTCAACTAAAGGACTCAGTACATTGACTGCATGGCCCATATCTGGTCTCTGTTGTGGTTCTCGTGCAGTGCAGTGTCCTGCCAGCTCAGCCACTGCATACATGCTTGCCAACGTCTCCTTGTCAGGATTTAGGGACTTATCTAGTGCCTCGGGGATGCTGTCTTTATTCAACAGGACTCGGCGGAACCATGCTACCAAGTGCGACTGCTCATCTGGCAGGCTATCGTCCAGTGCTTTTCTGCCAGTTAAAATTTCCATCAACACCACCCCAAATGCAAAAATGTCCACTTTTCTTGTCACTCTTCCCGTAGCTGTCACCAAATAATACAACAGATTAATTATGGCAATACATCGTAATTTCGCACAAATAACGTTTTAAATCAAGAAGCAACAAAACTTGAAAGACAATAAAGTAGTTTGCTGACCAGCATATTCAGGGGCTAGGTAACCAAAGGTCCCAGCGAGCTTTGTCTCCAGAGAGTATTGGCCATCAGGTGCATTTTTAACCAAACCAAAATCAGAAACTTTAGCTCGCATGTCATCCCCGAGAAGGATGTTGGAAGGCTTCAAGTCCCTATGGATAAAACTCTCTTGGGCTAAGTTGTGAAGATACTCAATTCCCCGAGCCACGTCCAGTGCAATTGTAACTCTTTGTTTCCATGTAAGAAGAGGGTACCCTAAATGTTTCCATTCGAACAAATGTTCCGCAAGAGTCCCTTGAGGCATATACTCATAAACTAATAACCTCTCACTGTCATTCATGCAGTAACCCAAGAGAGCAACCAAGTTCCTGTGCCTCACCTTTGAAAGCACAGAAATCTCAGCCTTAAACTCGTTCATTCCTTTTGTACCCATTGCCGAAAACTCCATCCTCTTTACAGCAATCTTAGTGCCATCCTGCAGCTCTCCGCTATACACTACCCCGAAACCTCCACTACCTAGTATTTTCTTGATGCTGAAATTGTCAGTAACGTCCCGCAGAATATCGATTGAAATAGTCGCACTTCCGCCATCAACAACATGGTCATTGTCATTATTACCATTTTTTTTCCGGCTCTTTACCCCGTAAGGGGAACCCCCGTATCCTTTCTTTAGTGTTTCATTTCGAGCTGATAGCTTATCACTACCAAATTTTCCATATTTTTTCTTTTGGATAAACTGGTGGAAAACAAAGTAGATAATAGCTATAAGAATCAACACACCTACAACGATGGCTACTATCGCAAGCGGGGACAATTTTGTCCCATCCTCATCTCCACTTCCAGAATTTGATCCTAATCGAGAATTACCTGGTTTATAGGTAAACTTGACTGCAGGGGCAAACGTAGGTATAGGTCCTGTGAGATTGTTTTTGGACACATCAATCAACATAAGAGTTGGTATAGATGTCAAGGCATTAGGAATTGAACCCGTCAGGAGATTGTCGTTCAGATACAGATTCCTCAACGACGTGAGGTTTGCGATTGCGGGTGAAATCTTGCCTGTGAACCCATGTTTGGCAAGATTCAAAGTAACGATCTTTCCTGTAGAGTCGCAGGAAACAAATGCCCAGCCATTGCATGGGTTATTGCCCTTCCAAGAATCTGATAGTAGTATTGGGTAACCCATGTCACCGGCCACTCCTAGCAATATATTAACCTGGGGGTCACAAGCCTCCCCTGGTGTATCCGTACAGAAATTGTTGTCGTGAAAAGATGTTTTGGCGATGCTAGTAGGGAAGGCAGGAGTGGGACCTTGCAATTTGTTATTGTCCAATGTTACATTCTTCAGAGTGGAGAGAGAAGCCAAAGAAGGTGGCACTATTCCTGTCAGCAGGTTGTCTCGTAGCTGCAAATCGAAGAGGCTGGTGCTCTTTGAGAGGTCAGGTATTGGGCCAACAAACTGGTTCTTATGCAGCCAGACTTGGGTCAACTGTGTCAAGTCAGACAACAAGCCGATGGGACCAGACATACCGGTTTGTTGGTTGTTTATCCATAGATTCTGAATGGGAATTTTTGCAAGGGAAGGCGGCAAAGATCCTGTCAGGTTGTTGTAGGAGAGCCTCACGTTCTGTAAACTGGTTAAGGTGTCGAAAATATCAGGCAACGGTCCCATTATGTTGGACTTATCCAGGTACAGCTGGGTGAGGCTTCCAGAATCTTTTATTTCACTCGGAAAAGGCCAAGGAGACAGATTGGGGTTATCGCTCAGGCGAAGAACCTGGAGGCTAGTAAGTCCCGCGAAGGCGCCAGGGGTTACGCCGGTGAAATTGTTGTTGTCCAAATATATTTCTTTCAAACTGGAAAGTTCGGCAAAAGATGGGATGTCTCCGGATAAAGAGTTTTTCTGCATGGATAGAGCGGTGAGTTCGGAGAGAGAGGACAGCTCCGGCGGGAGGGTGCCGGAGAGGGATTTTCCTTCGAGGGTGATGCTGGTGAGACGGCCAGAGGAGTCGCATCGGAGGCCAGACCATTTGCAAAAGCCGCTGGAGGACTTGGTGGACCAGCCTGAAGGGGTGGGTGTGATGGCTTGTGCCAACTTGAGAGCGGTGGCACCATCGTCGGCGACGGCGACGGAGAGGAAACAAAAGAAGAGGAGAGAGGAAAAGAAAGGAGATCCAATCATTGTTTCACATGAATGAATGGATGGAGAGGAATAAGATGGCTGGTTGGCTTGTCATTCGAACCCGAGAGTTCGTTATGAGCATGGATGACCTGGACTTTGCGTGGATTCTTATTCTTACAACTATTAAAAGTTTCCTTCTTTATGAACCATTTTAAAGGTGAAGTCGATTCCTTTCAACAGTTAGTACCCACCTGGAATGGAATCTGGTCTGGTCATTTTCATGTATGTTTTGGTTGCTAACTAATATGATTATATGATGTTAAAGACACCAAACAGACATAACAGTTTAACTTACGTCTCTATTTATTAATTTTGGCCAAACTGTATTACAGTTTTGTCCAAAATATCAGAAAATGTAAACGGCCTATCTATCATTTTTACTTCGATGAATTTTCCTAATACTTTTTTAGAAATAATTTGACATACAAATACATTACTTTCATAAAAAAAGATTGTTTGTACATTTTAACTTGTCTACAATTGTTTAAATAAAAAATTATTACTAGATATAACAAGTTTATATTGGATGTCTAACAAATAATTTAAAAAAAAATAGAGTTTTATTAATTCAATGGAATTGAACATAGATAAGTACCTTTAAGATCAGAATATTTTTGTTTTGAGTATTTTTTTATATTTTTTTATATTTTAAATATTTTAGAGATTTTAAAACAATATTTTGTGGAAATGGCTCAAACATTCCAAAATATAATTTTATTTTGTGTGTCCAAAAATATTACCGCCTTTAAAATTGGGTATAATGATAATTAAAATTGTGAAATTTAGTCAAAATCGACATTTTGAAAATGGAAAATGTTTGCAGGCTAAAAACGAGCACCACAATGCATGGTATAAAAACAAAAAGGGTATCACAAAACTTCAAATCGAAAGAATCGATTCGACAAAAAAATTAGTTAAGAATGTTTTAAAATCAAATTTGGTGATTGAAACACGGCGATATAAAGGTAAGATCCTGTGAAAACTTTATAATTTATATCAAAGTATTTATAAAACCAAGCATTTATAACATTTTTTCGTGTTATTTTTTATGCCAAAAGATTAAATGACACGATTAATAAATCCCATAACTGAAAATGGTCTGAGAACATAAATAATATATACATTCGTATATAGTACCATTAATAGCGCTTGGATTCTTAGTTATAGAGACAATTAATATTAAAACTTTCATAAGTATTTTTAACAGAAATGATTCACACTATTAGATTTATTTATTTTAAAAAGTTAACATTGTTATTTTCGACAATATTTTTTTTAAATGAACATTGCACATAGTCAGTTACGTTCGGATATATATTTAGCATGAATCAAACATAATTTAAGATGTATTGAGTCAATTAATTCATGTCCTAATATCGCGAGTTATTGATGATTATACACTCATAATGTATGTATTATGTGGGTATATGTGATATTTTGTCGGATTTAATGTTTACGACATCAAACCTAATACAAATTCAAACATTTAGAAAAAAAAATATTTGTAGACATGTGTCACTTTGACAAAAGATTTTGATACATCAATTAGATAGAAAAGCTTTTGACACATCAATTAGATTAATCTTTATGATATGCTTGAAATCATTGGTATATCCAAATGTTTATCGCTTAGTGGGGTGAAAACATTATAATACACTCACGAAAGATCACGTTATCTTTAAGCTATAGGTAAACACTTTAGATACCAAATTTTAGAGATATTTTAAATAGAAAGATATATCTCTTAAGTGATTTTTTTACAGGTAATTTATTTGTCAAATAAGTTTTCATTCACGTCATGATCGGTTATATGCATAAATGGGTCAAATAAAAAGTATTATTATATTTATTATGGTGAATGATAGAGTCGAAAAAATTGGGGGATTGCTTTGAGAGGGTCGGATTTCTTCTAGAGACATTTGGCAAATACGACACTTTTAGCTGTTGACTTAGTTATTTCACGGAAAATGTATTTAATACTTTCTTACTTACCACTTTGTACTGAATATATTAATGTGTAATAGTCAAAGGGCTTTTCCATCTTTCGACTTGTCCAATAACTATGACCCGACCCGTTTGACACATTAACCCAAAATCAACGTATAAAGGCTTTTGAGAACAACATTTTAGGGGATATACTTTATCTCTACAAACATTAAATATAGCATCTTAATTATCTCTTCACTTCTCATATTATATTTATTACACCTCTATTATATTACATAAATACCCTATGAACCAATTTAATCTTTATCAGATTGGCAACCACAATGGGAGCTATGTGCCTAGATAGCGAAACCTTAAACCTGACGTAAAAGATTAACCTTTGAAATTCTTTGGAAATGGATCATGAGATGCAAATAAACCCTCTTTTTGAGAATAAAGAAGTTAGAATCGAAAAAGAACATGTGCATGCATCCCATGTGAATATTAAAGCTGGAGAAAAATTTCTCATGCAAGAGGACATAGATCAGTTGCGAAGAGAAATTAAGGCTTTGAGAGACCAAAGACAAGCTGAGAAAAATCTAATGGGGAAGATTATATTGGAGAACCCAAAATTTGATGATCCAGATGATAATCCACAACATAATCCGAAGTGATGCCAAATCTAATGAGGATCATATATTTTGTTAAGAATATAATTGGAGGCATTAGCCTTTATCGTTGAAAATCCTCTCCTGACATCTACCTAGGCGCTTTGATATCTCAAAAATGGAAAAATATGATGGGAGCCAAGACCCCAATAACCATCTTGAGCAGTTCAGAATTTCATGATGAGTTTTGATGATGATGACCAGTTACTGTGTATACTTTTTTCTCAAACCTTCAAATATAGCGCTTTAAAATAGTATAACAGATTACCGCAGGGGTCGATCAAGAAATTTGACATGTTTTGGATGGTCTTCTGAAGATAATTTATGGGAAGAAAATAGCTTATAGGAAAATGGGACACTATAATCCATTGTTAGTAGCACCCGAATGAGTCCTTAAAGAATTATACCCAATGTTTTGTGAATATAAAAAATAGGTTTGCATATTACTTCGAATAGGTAGATACAGTTGCAGTTAAACAAATGTTATTAGTTAGAGAATTAACTGATGCAGTAACCTGTAAAAATCGAAACACACGGTTCGTCAAATATCACAATGATGTGGGACATGATACTAAGAATTGTATTACTTTGAAGCGAAAAATACAATTGTTAATTGAAAATGGGAAGTTGCCTACCATTGTTAAATCACAAGTGGGTAACAGACAAGTGAGTAACAAATCACTGCCAACCACGATTAGGGTGCATGCTACTTTACCTGTATTCCCAAGGCAATCCGTGGAAGCTCCCAAACAGGAAAGTACGGTGGTAATTAATGAGCAATTTGATGTTGATTCAGAGTACTTGGATCCTGACTCGGATCGGGGTCGAGTGAATATGGTATCTTGAAAATGATGGAATGGTCTCCAAGTTATGTAAATTCTTTGAATCATTAACTATTTTCGGAGGAGATCCTATGACAGCTCATTCAAGTTGTTTCACAAAAAGGTATGTGGTTAGCTTGACCACACAATTAGATGGTAATATGTCTTTATTTCTATTAAAAACATTCTCCATTTATAGGTTTGGATGAATATTATTTAAGAAATGTTGTTAGGATACATGAGGATGTTGTAGTAATTAGGGCATCTATCAAGGGAACAACAAAAAAGGAATAGCAATTACTAGAGTCATCTTCAGATCCAAGCAAAATCGATGATCCAAGAGAGATTTTTAGTGCAATTATTCATATTAAAGAGGATAAAATACGCAATTTTGCAGATAGGAAAAATGTTAGAATTGGAACTAGGTTTCCATCAGAACTAAAAGAAAATTTATTGCCACTTTTATCTAAGAATTTGTATGTGTTCGCCTATTGTAATGAAAATTTAATAAGTGTACCAGCTAGCATCATTTTCCATAAATTATATGTCTGATTCGATGCAGGCTAACAAGGGTGGGGAAGATTTGGGAATTTGAGTACCCATTATGGACAACAAATATAGTTCTTGTGGAAAGGAAGAATTGCAAATGGCGAATGTGTATTGATTTCACAGACCTTACCATGGCTTGTCCTAAGAATCATTTTCCTATCTCTCAAATAGATTAGTTAATAGATTCCACTTTTGGCAATAAGTTGTTATCTTTTATAGATGCATTTTCTAGGTACAATCGTATACAAATGGATATGAAGGACTAGAATTAAACTACATTTATCACTGGCAGAAGCTGCATTGTTATATGGTAATGCCTTTCGGTTTAAAGAATTTTGAGGCTACCTACCAATGTTTAGTGAACAAAACTTTTTCCAGTCATATTGGGAGAATTATAGAATTTTATATTGATGTCATGATGGTAAAGAGTCTAAGGGAAGAGGGCTTATTGTTCGATCTCTAAGAAACTTTCTCCAACCTGGAAGCCATCATTTTGAAGCTAAATCCAAAGAAGTGAACCTTTGGTGTGTGATTTGGAAAATTTTTAGGATACAACATTAATAAAAAAAGGGATTCAAGCTGACCCAACATAGTTAGATTCATTGTTGGTTATGGACCCTCTTAGATCCATGAAAGAGTTTCAGGTGTTAACTGGAAGGCTGACAACTTTAAATAAGTTCATATCAAAGTCTTCGGATAAGTGTGCACAATTCTTCCAAGTGTTGAGAAATGCCAAGGAATTTAACTGGTCCTTAAATAGAGATAAGACATTCCTTGAAGTAGAAAAAACATCTACCTTTGCCCAAAAATTTGTTAAACCAGTAATAACATAAAGACTATATATATACTTGGTAGTATCCGACCAAGCGGTGAGCGCGGTTCTAGTTTGGGAAGTTGAAAATTACCCTCAACCGGTTTATTATGTTAGTAAGAGTTTGTTTGATACATAGAAAATATATTTGAAGTTTGAAATGTTAACTTTAGCCTTGGTAATATCAACAAAAAAGACTCTATTTTCAAGCGCATTCCATCACGGTTTGAACTTCTTTTTCACTCAAAAGTATGGTAGAAAAATCGGATGTATCGGGTCGGATGACCAAGTGGTCTGTTAAATTGGGGGATTAAGATATCGATTTTACTCCTCAAACAACAATCAATGCACAAGATGTGGAAGACTTCTTGGTAGAGTTTTTATTCAGAGCAATCTCATGAAGAATCTTCTATCGATAAGCCTGGAAAAAATGGTAACCGAACATATAGAGTATATAGTATGATGGGTTGTGAGGCCTGAATTTCTTTACTCTCCTATTTTTGATACTCAATGTACCATGCGATACATTTTAGTTTCAAAGCATCAAACAATGAAGCCGAGTACGAAGAAACAATAGTTGGTTTAAAGCTCGCTCAAATATGCGGTGCCAAAGGAATTTGATTGACTAATGATTCACAACCGCTCATACATCAATCTTAGGGACAATCTGAAATGAAGAAATAACAGTTGGTAAAATATTTGAAAGTACTAAGAGAAACTTATGTCTTCTTCAAACGTGTAAAGTATGCAGATGTGCCAAGATCTGAAAATTTAATGGCAGAGTCTTTAGCCACTGTTGTGTACACCAAGGGATATCCTTGATTTTAATACAAGAGTTCCCTTCCATAACAATAACCCTCAAAATGGAAGTTAGAACTGAGGAAAATTTTCAAGTATCTACAATAACGAGCCAAGATTGGAGGTATGAGATCCATGAATTCATTATTAAAATAATTATTCCTCAAGACAAAATCCTAGCTAAAAAACAAGTTTAAAACACATGGGTTTTTGGTTTTTAGAGGGGTATTCTATAAGAAATATTTTAGACTTCCATTACGCTGCCTCGCATCTGATGAGTCCCAAGTAATCTTATCCAAATTACATGATGGTGAAGGCTCTGCCCATTGCGGTTACAAAGCTTTGACTATAAAGGTCTTGCTAGCGGGACATTATTGTCCAACCGTCATGATGAATGCTAAAGATCTAGTCAAAAGATGCGATCCATGCCATAAAATCAGAAATGCAATACATGTACTAGCAGTTCTTATTCTTATGGAATCAATGTCTAAATCAGTGCCCTTTAATAGATGGTGGCTTGATTTGGTAGGGCATCACCCAATGGTTTCTAAAGGGTGTTGAACCATTATATTGCCAATGGATTATTTATCTAAGTGGGTAGAAGTTGCACCAATCTTCAGAACTACTTCTAAATAAGTAATTAAGTTTACCTTTTCCAACATATGATATATATTTAGAAATCCTATAAGTATTACAACATGTAATGGTCCTCAGTTTGACAACATGAACATTGAAGTTTTTTGTACATCTAGAGGAATTTGACGTTGTTTCTCTTCACCTTTTCATCCTCAAGCTAACAGACATATAGAGGTTGTGAGCTAACTATTTTGATGGGTCTAAAAAAAATTTAGAAGGACGTCGGCAAATGGCTAAATTACTTACAAGAAATATTGTGGACTTATCGAACTACTCCTCATACTGCTACATAAGAATCTCTTTTTTATTTGGTTTATAGGATAGATGTAATAACAACAATAAATATGCTCTTCTTTTTTTTAGAGTTCAAAATTATTCTGAAGAGGATAATGAGACAGTAGTAAGAGCTCAACTAGACTTAATTGAAGAAAAAATAATCAAAGCTCGCTAAAGAATGGTATATTATCAATGTCTAATGAAAATCAGGTATGCGTCTAGAATACGAAGAAGAGAATTCTAAGTGGGGATAAAGTTTTGAGAAAAATATTTTTACACACCAAAAACATCCTCCACTATACTAGTAATAGAGGGGATTCGCGTCGGATGGAACAAGGCATTTTGAACCATATACTACTAGAATGAAACGCAGCCGTGGAACAGAATTCTGCTGCTTGCTGGGCCCTGAACCGAACTGTCTTACGACGTTCTAAACCCAACTTACGTACCACTTGAATCAGCGAACAACCGAACCTTTGGGACTGTCTTCAACCCCAGGATGTGATGAGTCGACATCGAGGTGCCAAACGACTTCATCGATAAGAGCTCTTGGGAGTCATCAGCCTGTTATCCCCAACGTACCTTTGATCCGTTGAGCGAGAGCCCTTCCACACGGGACTCCCGGATCACTATGGCCGAATTTCTTCTCTGTTTGACCAGTCGATCTCACAGTCAAGCAGGCTTATACCATTACGCTCACGAGTATAATCTTAGCTTGAGCCTACCTTCGCACACCTCCGTTACGAAATTTGGAAAGCTGGCACCAAATTGAGAAGGGCCATACACTATGTGTGAAAATATTAAACGAGAAATATATTGATTAGTTGATAAAAAAAGATAGTCCTTTGAGGTGCCCTTGGAATATTGAACACTTAAGGTTGTACCTCGAGTGAATGTGTATTGTAAATATTTACTTTGTTTTTGTTCAATATAAATATTTGAGGGCATACTATTTCCTACCCTGGTGGCTCAGGGAGGTTTTAACGAGGTATCAGAATCATTACTAATCCACTGTCTTTTCCTTAAAATACTTTTTCTCATAAGTATGTCTGTGTATTAATTTTGTGTGCCTTCGAATGGATTACTTTCGAATGGCGTGTGTATTAATTGTGTGTTTCTTTGAATGGATTATCTTTGAATGGATTGTGTATTAATTTTATGTGCCTTCGAATGGATTACCTTAGAATGGCTTGTGTACTAATTTTGTGTGCCTTCGAATAGATTACCTTCGAATGGTTTGTGTATCAATTTTTTGTACCTTCAAATGGCTTGTGTATCATTTTTTGTACCTTCGAATGGATTGTGTATTAATATTTTGCGCCTTCGAATGGATCACATTCGAATGTATTATATATTGAATTTGTGTACATTTGAATGGATAAGTGGATTATTTTCGAATAAACTAGATCGAGGAAATGGAAATAAAAAGTTGCATAATGGAATCTGAAATGAAAATTACAAAAATACCTTGGCATTACTAAAGACTTACACGAAAACATCTGAACAAACCGATAAAATGCCTTGTATTCAACAAGGACTTGCACGATACAACATAATATAAATCTATTTGCCCTTAGGCTCGTTCTCATTGGCATTTCCTTTTTCTTCTTCTTTGGAACTCCCATTTCGGAGTCCTTTTCATGACTATCATCAGAACCATCATTGGGTGAGTCCTCATAAATACTCAGCTGATCAACTATGGGCATATCATGGGGCAATAATCCCTCTAGAACCAATCCCCACAAAGACCCGACGACTAGTGTAGAGAATCTCTTATGAAATTCCAACATCATGTCTGATTTAATTGAGGCATCCAGCTTGTTTAGGAAATCTATAACCACATCGGCATATGCATTTATAACATCATCTGTTTCTTATTTAGACGTCGCCTTAAGAGAATCCAGTTCATCTTCGTACTTTTTAACAAGAGTTTTTTACACTTTTCTCACCCAACAATACTCTGATGGTTCCTTTAACAGTAGTTTGCTGATTTTTCCGTGAAGTAATTTCCCCAGAGCTATATGATTGAAATTTCTTATAATCCACATTTTTCTTAACCCGTTCTTCCTTGATTGATTTGACCTCTTTGGATAAACGATCAGTCTTAGCTTTTTCCTCTTTAATAAAAGCCTTTTTATTCTTGTTCTCCTCTTGAAAAGAAGCAATGGTTTGACTATGGGACCTCACTTATCTCTCCAGCTCGACAATAGGCATCAATACCCTAACACCTTTAACAATTTAAAAGGTACACCTTTAAACACCACGCTGGTGGCGTTGCTTGTCAATTCGAGAAATCTTTCTCAAATGCGGTGAAGTCAAGTCTCCCAATACCTTCAATTGAATTGACATCTCTGAATGTATGCCTCTCAAGTGTATGGAGCAATGAATAAGGAGGATCAGATATTGACGTTGGTGAAAGTTCAACAGTTAGTATCTTTAGAGAAATAATTTTTTAATGAAGGACAATCTTCGAACGGGTCGAGGTTTTCTTTCTCTTCTTATCTTTTTTGTCACTGCCTTGTTTGCCTCGCTTATGTGTCTTTTTTTTGTCACATGAGCCTATGAGGGCACATCATATCCCTCAACTGGCAGCAACATCAACTAACAAGGCTTCATAAATTTCGTTTGGCTGCTCTTCGGTTCCAACTTCAGCAACACTCTTCGATGAGCCTTCCATGTTTTTCTTATCCTTATTATTTCGATGGCTGTAGGCTCTATTCCTGGTTGTTGGATATAGTTTTCTATCAATAGCTTTAACTCTCTCTAGAAAGTCGATGATGAGTGTAAAAATGCTCCTATGTTAACACGTGCTCGAGGCTAGTTCTCCAAAGATGAGTTTGAACGAAGTTAGTAGGAGTGAAGCATTGATGGAAGTCATTGGACCACTTTGCCTCTGCCCACAGATTTAGCTTCTTAAAAGTGAGATTTGTATCTTTAAGATGATATATATAAGTCTTTGAAATGGCTATTAAAAGAAAGAAGTTAGATATAAGTAGCAAAATATTTAGATGAAAGAATACAAGTTCGAAGAGGTTTACCTGTATTCTTTCATAATCTGGTAAGTAAACTCGGATTACCCTGGGAGGTGATTTTCTTACCATTTTCCCACCAACAACTAATGAAGAAATTGTTTTTTTCATAGTGTATATGCCTCCAGCAGATCATCAACCATGTTGTAGTTGATAAGTTTGGAATATTCAGACACAACCCACTGTATAATCCGGACAGGGATAATTCGGATAATGACATGCCACTAAATAATCTGGACAGGACAAAAGTAAAACACCTTTTGACTAAGCTAGTTACTAATCTACTTAAAAGATTAATGGGTCTTTAAACTTGACCCAGTTTCATAACTTGACTCGTAAGCTCGTGAGTCCTTAATTAAGAGTATAAATACCCCAACCACTCTTATTAATGAGGGTAATGAATAATTAATACAACCAGACTGCTCAATTATCTCAGTACTTTACCAAACACTTAATACTAAAAAACTTCACAAAATACGTTACAAAATTACCCTCATCCCAAAATAAACCAAACCAAATTGGTGACCACAGTGGGAGTGCGAGGGTGCCTGAATCTTGCATTCAAAACCAGTAGAAAAGACCAGTTCGGATGGATCCGAACGAGTAGGGAACTCCACCACCTGTGGTAGAATTAGTTCGGAAAAACAAGGAATACACCATCAAAGAGCGAGACAAATTGAAAGCAGAAATGGAGGTGTTAAGGGCCATAAAACAACCAGATAAGGGTATAAGGGAGAAGTCATGGGCGTCAACTATTCATCATACTGACAACCCTACGGAGAATGATCCATCAGCAAAGACTCATCTGAGTTCAAAAAAAACTCATATTTGTTCTAAGAAAACTCACCGGTCTAAGCCGGTTGAAAGTCCAGATCCTGAGTCTTCTAGCAGCTTTTCGAACGAGGCTGAGCTTGAGGAGTCTTTGTCACCAAGCAGTGATGAAGGGAGGTCAATGAAGAAACAGAAACTAGTTAAACAATATTCAAGAAAGAGATAGAGGCATGGGAGGCTTAAAAGGAATCTGGGCAAAGGGTCATCTCACAGCCACAGCCATAGGCATGTTGATCAGTTGCTGATCGATCATTTTGCCTTTCAGACCGAACCAAGTATTTTCGCAACGCCTAATGAAGAAAAAGTCTTCAGTCGTAATAGGAATGGGAGATAGTCACCTTTGTCTGCCAAAATACTATCTGGAAACCTACCCAAAAGGTTTGATATCTCCAACATGGAGAAGTATGATGGAAGTAAGGATCCGGACAACCATTTGGAGTAGTTCAAGAACTTCATTATAAATTTTGATGATTATGACAAACTTCTGTGTAGAGCTTTCTCCCAATCTTTTACGGGAAGTTCTCTTAAGTGGTACAACAGCTTACCCCAGGGGTGTATCAGAAATTTTGATACATTTTGGGTTGCTTTTCGAAGGTAATTTGTAAGAAGTAAGGGGGTTAAGGGAAATGAAGATACTATTATTCATTGTGCCCAAGATCCAAATGAGTCATTAAAGGACTACATAAGTCCGTTCGCGAATACTAAAAACGGGGTAGCAGATTGCTTCGAACAGATGGCAATTACTTCCTTGAGACAATGGTTGAACACTCAGAATCAGACCGATTCGGTGACCATGAAGAAAGCACTTACTTGGGGTGGCTTATTAAATTAGGTAGGAAATAAAATTAATGTGGATGAAACCAAGAAAACCAGGGTGCACCGTCAGGTGAGGTCCACCATAACAGCTCAAAACCAGTCCGGATACAAGGCTAAGGAGACCGGACAAGGGTCCAATAGGGCTAAACAGACTCAGTCCAACTAGAATCAATCCTAGAGCCAGAAATCAAGGAGTAAAAGAGGCCATTGGGTTCAACCGGAGCGGTTTAAAAAATTAAAATAGAATGTAGCCACAATATATGACAAGACCAAGGAGGAAGTTCATTTCCGGAAACCAACAGCAGTAGAGTCCCTAGAGAGAGTCGAATACTTGATTTTTCCAATATCATAGTGATATAGGCCATAATACTCAAGACTGTATAGCCTTGAGGCAAGAAGTTCATAATCTTATTGAAAGAGGAAAACTAGGAGCTTATGTCAAAAGAAAAAGTGGAAACAGGCCTGGCAATGCTCCTCGGACGGGCCCTACAAACAATATAGGAACATCTGCTTAGGAGGGGGCAATGGTGATCCTTGAAAGATTTGATATTGATTCTGATTATTTGGATCCTGATCCAACTCGGAATAAAGTGCGGGTCATAACAAAGCAAATCAAGAAGGTCTCCGGACTGATTAGTTTCTTCGATTCGCTCATCATCATTGGAGGAGATACCATGACAGCACCCACTCCTTCATCAAGGAAGAGGCATGTTCATAGTCTAGCTACTCAGTTGGAAGGGGGCATGTCTTCTTATCAGTTCCAAACCCCTTTTCCATTTATAGTTTTTTATGAGGATGATTTAAGAAATATTGTTGGGCTTCATGAGGATGTTGTGGTAATAGGAGCATCTATTGAGGGCAATGATATCCGACGAATTCTGATAGACACATGCAGTATGGAAAACATCCACTTCTTGAGCTCCTACAAGTAGATGAAGAATCTGGCCGTTATTCAACGGTCAAACAGAACAATTGTGGGCTTCACAGGAAGCTCTGCGGATGTAATCGGATAGTTTGAGGAAGAAGTGCGGTTAGGAAAGGGGCCTTTTAAAAAGATGGTCAAGGTGTTATTTGTTGTGGTAGATTACCCCATATGCTACAATGCAATCTTTGGAAGGTCATAGCTCTCTAGAATGCATGTTGTGGCCTCAACACTCCACCATTGTTTGAAGTATGCAGTTCAAGGGCAAGTGGGTGTTGTCCGAAGTAGTCAGAAGATATCAAGGGAGTGCTATGCAACTGCACTTGCTCCTAAAACTTTGGGAGCAGTTCGGATTAATGAAGATTAGCAGTTATTGGGGCCATCTGAGGGAGAGGGTGAGATTGATGACCCCAGAGAGGCCCCTAGTTTTATAATACCAGTAGAAGAGATTGAAACCCACTCCTTGGCAGAGGGTAGAAACATCAAGGTTGGCTCGAAAATGGCGCCAGAGTTGAAAATAAATTGTTATCTTTTTTATCAGATAATCAGCACGTCTTTGCTTGGTGCAATGGTGATGTAACCGGAGTACATGCAAGCGTTATCTCACAAAAGCTGTCAATTCAGAGTGATGTTGCACCTGTTGTATAGAAAATGAGAGTTTTCTCTAAGGAGAAAACTGATGTAATAGGCCAAGAAGTTGATCGGTTTACCAAGATGGGGCACATAAAGGAATCCCAATATCCTTTATGGACTGGAAATTCGGTGTTGGTCAAGAAAAATAATGGGAAATGGCGTATGTGTATTGATTTAACTGACCTTAAAAGGGCTTGCCCAAAAGACCTTTCTCTAGTTCCCCGGATAGATCAGTTGATAGACTCAACGTCTGATAACAAGTTGTTGTCTTTCATGGATGCCTTCTATGGGTACAACCAGGTACAGGTGGATCCAAAAGACCAATATCATACTACTTTTATAACAAATAAAGGTCTCCATTGTTACAAGGCGATGCCTTTTGGGCTGAAAAATGATAGGGCTACTTATCAGAGGTTGGTGAACTAAACATTTGGTAGCCAGATTGGCAGAAATATGAAGGTATACAAAGATGATATGATGGTTAAAATCTTGGAGAAGCATTTGCACATAGTCGGCCTTCAAAAGACATTTTCTAATTTGGAAACTGTGAATTTAAAACTGAATCCAGACAAATGTGTCTTTAGGGTTTGATCCATAAACTTTGGGGTATGTAATAAGTGAGAAAGGGATACAGCCCGATCTAGATCAGCTTAATACTCTACTAGAAATGGATCCTCCTCGGAATATTAAAGAAGTACAAAGACTCACTGGAAGGTTGTCTGTCTTGAATCGTTTTATTTTAAGGTCCTCGGACAAATGTGCTCCATTTTTCTAAACCTTGAAGAATGTTAAGGATTTTAATTGGTCTCCACAATGCAGCCAAGCTTTTGTTAAAATAAATAAACACTTATCATCACGAAAGACTCTTTTTAAACCCATTCAGTGAGAAACACTCTATGTATACTTGGTTGTATCAGAATGTGCTATAAGCGCAGTATTGGTGAGGGAAGTGGACACATATCCTCGTTCGATGTACTACATCAGCAAAATTTTGATAGATGTTGAGAAGAGGTACTTCAAGCTTGAAAAGTTGGCACTACCCTTAGTAACTGCAGCAAGAAAAATGAGGTTGAATTTTCAGTCTCATTCCATCATTGTCCGGACATCTTTTCCATTGAAGAATGTTCTTCAAAAGGCAGACATATCAAGCAGGATGACCAAGTGGTCAGTAGAGTTGGGTGATTATGATATTGATTTTGCTCAACGAACTGAAATCAAAGCTCAATCAGTTGCTGATTTCCTGGTAGAATTTCACTCAGATAGGAGCTCTTAACAAACTTCAGAAGAAAAAACCAAGAAATAGTGGGTAGTCTGAAATGATGGAGGATCAAGTAAAATGGGTTGTGAAGCTGGAATTTGCCTAACCTCTCTGTATGGTGATAAAATGTACGAGGCTATATGCTTTGGATGCAGGGCCTCTAACAATAAGTCTGAATATGAAGCGGTTATAGCTGGTCTTAAATTGGCTTCCTATGTGGGGCTAAAACGGTTAGGTTGATGAGTGACTCCCAACTTCTCATCCATCATGTTCAAGTTTAGTCTGAGGCCAAGAAGGAACATTTGATCAAATACTTACTTCTCCTAAAAGAGGTGGCGGCCAAATTCAAAAGTGTTTGTTGGTGTGGATTATTTTCGACTGAGGGTAATTTTGTCAGGTATTTAATGTTTGGGTGTTTTGTAGTGAGAGATTTAAGTTTCCTGGTTGTATTAAATGTTCATTATCCTCATTAATGAAAGTGGTTGGGTATTTATACCCTTAATTATGGGCCATATGGGCTTTCGGGTCAAACTTATGAAACCGGGTCGAATTCAAAAACCCATTAATTTATTAAACAGATTAGCAATTAGCTTAGTCAAAAGGTGATTAGTTTTTAGTAATTTTGTCCAGTTCGGATGGTTCAGTGGGTGGCTTTTGTCTGAATTTCCCCTGTGCATTTTCTACAGTGAGTGACAAATATTTATGGACTCATCAATAGCCCTTTTTTTAGATTTTGTCGAAAGCCTTTGGTAAGACCTAAAAAATCTTTCTTAGGTACTAGTAACATTCTTCGGACTGTTCAAGTGCTCTGTCCATGATTTATCCGGACTGTAAACTTCTCAGAAGTTCAAAAGTTTTCTTATGGATCGTGGGACACGTGTCATCTTCTGATTTGCCTCACCAGCCGTTTTTCTTCTAGAACAGCGCCCCCACTAATCCCAAAAACTAACCTCTTCATTTAATGCCCATGACGTCAGCGCCGCCTTCAATCATTACTTTTGTCTTTTCGTATTCTCTTAGGTTTTTGGCATCTTTTTTATCTCATTAGTATAAATTACTTCACATTCATTGTTTTACCATCTTGATTACTCTCTCATTTCTTCATCTCAAAGTTTTCACCTCTCTTCCCAAAATCCTTTTGGAGTAAGTTTATGTTCACGCATTGGTAAAAGGTGGGTGGCTTAATCTTTCGGAGTTAGAAAAAGCGCAAAGAGTTGAGCGAGAAAGGCGCATTATTGTGGGTCTTCCAGTTTCTCTAAACGACAAGCCTAAAACACCATCTTCAGAAGCTGATCGAGGTTCATCTTCTGCTAGAAGTTCCAAACCCAAGTGGTTATTTCAACCAAGTCTTTCACCCATTGTAGCAGGCTCCTCGGTTCAGGAGTCACATCACACTGGTTAACGGGAAAAACCCATTTCAAGCACAAGGAGACCTTCTACATTTATAGCCATGGGTTCAGATGTTGAAAACTCCCCGGAAAAAGTTACACTTCGAAAACGGGGTCTTCTAATTCTGGGGCCAAGGACAAATCTATTAAATCAAGGGCATCTATCAGAGTCCCTAAGGATGAATCCTCTGGTCCAGAGGCCACTGGAACAAGCCTTCGAAATAAGCCCTCCGGACCTGAGCCCCAGCCGGACACCAAACCACAAAGAGAAAGCGATGCTCAACCATCCGAGCAGCTTACTGAGCCAACCACCAGCACTCCTCCACCAACGACAACTGACAAACCTTCCATAGTGATAGAACGGGTGATGGAGGACAGCATAGAAGAGGCCCCATTTGAGACCGACGTCTCCGGTAAAACAGAGGAAACTGGCACTGATAAAAAAGGCAAACGCAAAGAGAAGTTGTGCTTGAAAAATCCGGACTTGCCGGAGTCCCTGGAAGGCAGAGTGGGACCTTGCTTCCACAAGGTGAGCGTGAAATATCTGCTAGCCATGTAAAACATCAACTACGCCTTCATTCATACTGCTGAATTAAGCCGGATCCGGACGAAGTGGGGGATCCCTGAATCTGTCAAAGTGAGGATATCGGTCACTCCAGAGACACCAATGGACTGCAAGCTGAGTGAGATAGTTATCTACACAAAATTGTTCAACTGGGGGTCAGATTTCCCTTGGACCCAGAGATCGTCAGATATTTTCATCTGATAAAAAGTTGTCCAAGCCAACTGATTCCCAACACTTGGTACACCCTCATGGCTTGCATCATGGCCTGTAGGCTCTCCGGAATACCACTTCCGATGGAGCAATTTGCTGCCGTGGCTAGCCTCTGTAAGAACCACATCATCCCCTTCTACCATTACAACATGGGTGACAATTTTAAGGTGGTGGATGATCTGCTCGAATCGGAGAAGAATTGGAAGACCCAGTTCTTGTTTATTAGTGGAGCATGGGAAAATAGAAGGAAGATTAAAGCTGGTGTCAACCCAAGCATGCTCACCAACAGATGGAAAAGAACAGGTATATATTTCATCATGTTTGTTTTTCTTTTCTTATAAAAAGTCTGTTTACTTAATTTCTCTTCTTTTTCTTTGGGTAGTGTTGCCGAAGGAGTTCTCCGACTACTTGGAGGAGGGACAGACAACTTGTGCCAAGTTGAATGCCTGGGCTGCTGACAAATGGGTAAATCGCTTCCACAATTGCTTTACTGCCGGCAACTTATTGAGGTCCCACCTCAGGAACACAACCGGCCGGAGAGACCTGACTTGGGAAGAATTGACCACACCACCTCCTCTGGGTGTCATCCTGCAGAGGACAGAGGCGAAGGATGGGAAGCTGGCCTTGCTTGCCAGGGCTAAAGCCCCAAGTTAAGATGAAGGGCAAGAAAGGCAAGAAGAAGCAAGATGCAACTGAGGTTGCTCAAGGTGGTGCTGAGGAAATCATCCCAGCAAATCAGAAAGGGCAAGACCAAGGGGGAATCGATGCTGGTCTGCTTCAAGTGGTTGAAGATGAAAGTACCAAAGAGGCAGGTGGACTTCCAAAACCCTCAAAGGCTCCCAAGAAGGATCGAAAACGGGGAGCAGATGGTGGAGATAGGGAAGCCAAGAAGAAGAAAATCTCCAAGGGGGATGAAGTAGCTCTCCGGCCTCCGGAGTCTCTTCTTCCTGTCGACCCAACATACCCCACATTGGCAGAGAAAATCCCAAGTGATTTACACACCGGAGAGGGTACCAGAGGGGATATCAACATTGATAGAGTATACATCAGTGGCCTTCAAGGGATTGGCATTTACTTTGGAGACCTCAAGAAAGACGACTTTGCTGGCCCTTACCTCCCTCCAAGCTCCTCGAACATGGTCACTTTCAATGGTAAGTTTTTTTCTGTTTCAGGGGAGAATAACATGGTGACTCACTCTTTGCTGAGAAATATTCAACCGGTGCTCAACCTGGAGAGACAAGTACGAAGTCAATCTACCCTTATCAACACACTCAACGTAGACAAAGAGACTTTATCTAACAACCTCCTTAACGCCAATCAGAGTGTTGAGGCATTAAGGAGAGAGATTGAGGAGTTGAAGAAGCGGAAAGAGGACTTGGCCACCATGCTGACCAGCCTTAAAGTTTTAACTATCTTTTATTTTTCTTTAATTCTTGTGTTAGACTAAAGTCCTTGGATGGCTAAGGAATTTTTGTAACCGTGTTCGGCTCTTGTCTGGATATAAATTTTCTTTTAAAAATTCAAAGTCCTTGGATGGCCAAGGCATTTTACATGTTTTAATATCATTCCCCGGTGCTAGCCGTGCAGTTTTACCTTACATAATTCTTGCATTGTTTTATGTTTGCCCAATTTTGATGGCTAATGTTTAAATAGCCCCTAGTCATTTTACAAGTATTTTAAAGTGAGAGTGTTTAAATTTTCTGATGACAAATGTTTAAATGGTCATCACTCCACCAGATCAATCGGATTTGTCAACGATACTTAGAAAGTTTTAAAGAAGCTATCAATCAAACCACTCTGAATTTTTTAAGAAGGCACCAAATTTCATTAAAAAGCCCAGACACCTCATTAAAACCTCCCCGTTCCACCAGGGTAGGAAAGAGTATGCCCCCTAATATTTACATGGACTTTAAACAAGTAAATATTTACATAACTTTCATTCTAGATACAACCGGAGGTGTTCAATATTCCAGGGGTGATTCAAGATCCTTCCATCTTTATCTTGAAGCCTGTATGTCCCAAGCTTAAGCTTTTCAATGACCACATAGGGTCTTTCCCAATTTGGAGCTAGCTTGCTGAACTGTTTCTCCTTAGTATGTAGGAAGACTTTTCTCAACACTTTATTCCCTGGTTGAAAATCCCTTCTTCTGACTCTAGAAGCAAACATACTTCTCATCAATCCTTGATAGTGGGTGGCTCTAAGATGAGCCTTAACTCTTTTTTCTTCTATCAAGTCGAGTTGACTTCTGATTGCCACTTCATTAGCATGTTCGGAAAAATTATGGATTCTAAACGAAGGAAGAGTTGACTCTATAGGAGCTATTTCATCCATACCATATACCAAGGCAAATGGGGATTCTCGTGTAGCAGCCCCAGGAGTAGTCCGGTAGGCCTATAGTACTTCTTGTAGATAGTTTGGCCACTTTTCAGCAGCCCCTTCTAGATTCTTTTTAAGACCGGATAGGATGGTACTGTTTGCTACTTCAACCTGACCATTCGCTTGTGGGTGAAAATGAGAATAAAAGCAATGTTGAATGCCTCTAGAGGCGCAAAAATTCTCCATATCTTTGTTGCCGAATTGTGGCCCATTGTCTGTGGTTATCTTTTGTGGAATCCCAAATCTGCAGCAAATATTAGATAAGATAAATTTTATAACAGTTGTTGAAGTCGTTCCTGCCAGTGGGGCTGCTTCTATCCACTTTGAGAAATAATCAATGGCAACAATGATAGTTATGCACCCTCCGGACGCCATAGGTAGAGGTCCCACCAGATCTAGCCCCAACGAGCAAAAGGTATTGGCTCAGAAATCGACTCCAAAGGGACAGCTGGGATATGAATTTAATTACCATATTTTTGGCATGAATCACACTTCTTCATCGATTCCTTGACATCTTCCATGATGGAGGGCCAGTAGTATCCGGCCAACAAGACTCTTCGGGTTAAAGCTCTATAACCACAGTGTGCTGACCCTTCACTATCATGCAGTTCGGACAGCACTATTTGGGATTCTTCAATCCCCAACCATCGCAAGAGAGGTCTACTAAAAGACTTCTTGTAAAAAACGTCTCTTAGGATTACAAATGCACGAGCCTTATACTTCACTTTTCTTGCTACCGCTTTTTCTAGAGTCAAGATGACATCTGAAATGTATTGAAAAAGAGGATACCTCCAGTCTTGAGGTTGACTCACTTGTATATTCAAACTTTCCTCTTCTTTCTTGCTCTGATTGAATTGAATGGATGGGCATTCTTGCACATGAATCCATGGGTAGGACTCAGAATATGTTATGGTTGCCAAGGAGTCTGCTAGTGTGTTCTCTGTTATGGGTATGTGCTCATAGGTGATGTCTTTGAAGTTAAGTGACACCTCTTTAAGAATGACTAAATATTTAATACAATGCTCCTTTTTCGCCTCAGATTGACCTTGTGCATGATGGATAAGAAGCTCAGAATCACTCATTAACCTGACCCTTTTGGCTCCACAAATTAAGGCTAACTTTAAACCAGCTACATCACCTTCATATTCAGACTCATTATTAGAAGCCCTGAAAGCAAAACATATAGCTTGGTACATTTTGTATCCATACGGAGAGGTTTAACATATCCCAGCACCACAACCTATGGTACTTGATCCACCATCAGTCCGGACAACCCATACTTTCTTGGTTTTTTCACCTGTTGCTTGCTTAGTGTCTCTGTCCGAATGGAATTCAACTAGGAAATCAGCAACAGACTGAGCCTTGACTGCGGTTTGAGGGGTAAAATCAATATTATAGTCCCCCAACTCCACTGACCATTTGGTCATTCTGCTTGATACGTCTGCCTTCTGAAGAACGTTATTCAAGGGAAAAGATATTCAGACAATAATATAATGACATTGAAAGTAGGGTCTCATTATCCTAGCAGCAATTACTAAAGCCAGTGCTAGTTTTTCAAGTTTTAAATACCTCTTTTTAGCATCTATTCGGCTTTTGCTGATGTAGTACACCGGACGAGGATAGTTATCTACCTCCCTTACTAGCACCGCACTTATGGCATATTCGGAGACTGCTAGATATATGTACAGTGTTTCTCCATCAATAGGTTTAAACCAGAGTTTTGGGGGAGGATAAATCCTTATTTATTTCATCAACATCCTGGTCGCACTGTGGAGACCAGTTGAATTCTTTGGCACCCTTTAGAGTTTGGAAAAATGGGGCACACATATTCGAAGATATTGAGATAAAACGGTTTGGAGCAGCTAACCTCTCTGTCAATCTTTGTACTTCTTTGATATTCCGAGGAGGATCCATCTGTAGTAAAGCATTGAGCTGGCCTGGATCAGGCTGTATCCCTTTTTCACTTATCGGATACCCCAAAAACTTTCCGGACTGCACTCCGAAAACACACTTCTCTGGATTCAACTTTAAATTAACTTTTACCAAGTTGGCAAAAGTTTCTTGCAGATCTGCCAAGTGTAGCTCTTCTTCCACACTCTTTACCATCATGTCATCAATATAGACTTCTATGTTTCTTCCAATCTGATCAGCGAAAGCTTTGTTTACCAACCTCTGATAAGTAGCCCCAACATTCTTTAACCCAAAAGACATCACCTTGTAACAATGAAGGCCTCGGACAGTGACAAAAGTAGTGTGTTCTTGATCCTTCGGATTCACTTGAATCTGGTTATACCCGGAGAAGGCATCTATAAAGGACAACAACTTGTTCCCAGATGTAGAGTCCACTAACTGATCGATCCGAGAGACCGGATATAGGTCTTTTGGGCAAGCCCTATTAAGGTCTGTAAAGTCGATGCACATTCGCCACATCCCATTTTTCTTTTTTACTAATACTGGATTGGCTGTCCATAAAGAGTACTAAGATTCCTTTATGTGCCCCATCTTAGTAAGTCGGTCAACCTCTTGAACTATGACATCAGCTTTCTACTTAGAAAAAGCTCTCCTCTTTTGTACAACAGGTGATATATCTCTTCGGATGGATAGTTGG
This sequence comes from Limnanthes douglasii subsp. nivea, assembly GCA_036936605.1. Classification (NCBI taxonomy): domain Eukaryota; kingdom Viridiplantae; phylum Streptophyta; class Magnoliopsida; order Brassicales; family Limnanthaceae; genus Limnanthes; species Limnanthes douglasii. Next base: position 36,808,830 of record JAUPFV010000001.1, read on the forward strand.
TGTGATATAACATCTGTTGGTACTCCGGTTACATCAGCATTGCACCAAGCAAAAACATGTTGATGGTCTATTAAAAAAGATAACATTTTCCTCTTCAATTCTGATGTCATCTTAGATCTGATCTTGACGTTTCTTCTTTCAGCCAGAGATTGAGTTTCAACCTCTTTAATTAGTATCAAAACACCAGGGGTCTCTCTGGGGTCATCAATTTCACCCTCTCCCCCAGACGACCCCTCCAACTGCTAATCCTCACTGATCCGAACTGCCCCCAAAGTTCGAGGGGCCAGTGCTGTTGCATAACACTCCCTTGCTAACTTTTGACTACTTCGGACAACTCTCATTTGTCCTTGCACAACGTATTTTAAACATTGGTGGACTGTTAAAGCCACAGCATGCATCTTGGAGAGCCAGGATCTTCCCAAAATGGCATTGTAGCATGTGAGATAATCCACCATAATGAAAAGTACTCTGACCATCTTCTTAAAAGGGCCCTTGCCCAACAAAACCTCATCCTCAAACTCCCTGGTTACGTCCGCAGAGCTTCCAATGAAACCCACAATTGACATGTTCAAACGCTGAATCACTGCTGGATTCTTCATTTGCTTATAGGAAGTTAAAAAGAGGATATTGGCTGAGCTGCCAGTCTCCACCAAAATTCGTCTAATGTCATTGCCCCCAATGAATGCTCCTATCACCACATCATCTTCTTGGGGACCAGCTATGTCTCTCAAATCATCTTCATTAAAAACAATGAAAATAAAAGGAATTTGTGATTGATAGAAGGTCAGACCTCCTTTCAACTGAGTAGCCATGGTGTAAAGATGCCTCTTCTTTGAAGAAGTAGTTGGTGCAGTCATGGTGTTGCCTCCAAATATGGTAAGTGACTCAAAAAAGCTTATGAGCCCGGACACCGTCTTGCTGGATTCTGTGATAACGCCCACCTTATTCCGGGTTGGATCAGGATCCAAATATTCTGATTCCACATCGAATCTTTCAATTATCACCATAGCCCCGTCCGGAGCCGATGTCCCTGCGTTGTTTGCTGGGCCGGTCCGATGAGCATTATCAGGCCTATTCCCACTTCTTCTTTTAACATAAGCAACTAATTTTCCTCTTTCTATCAAATTTTGCACCTCTTGTTTCAAAGCGATGCAATATTCTGTGTTATGGCCAATATGATGATGATATTGACAGAAACAATTATTACGACTTTCCATGGGAGATTGAAGCGCAATTGGCTTCCTGAAATGTACTTCATCTTTTGTTTTGTCATAAATGGTTGCCACATTTTCTTTCAATTCAGCAAACCACTCTGGTTGAACCCAAGGCCATCGTTTATTTCTGGATTGCTGGCTCTAAGCTGGTGCTGGATGAGATTGAGCCTTGGCCCTGCTGGGACCCTGTTCGGCTTCCTTAGGCTTGTACCCGGACTGATTTTGATTCTGGTTTGGTGCTGCTGGGGCCGATCTCACCTGCCTATGCACCCTCGTTTTCTTCGTTTCATCCACATTTATTTGTTTTCCCACTTGATTTAGTAAACCGCCCCATGTCATGGTTTTCTTCCTGGTCACCGAATCGGCCAAATTGCCAGGGTTCAGACCTTGCCTTAGAGAGGCTATTACTACTCGTTCAAAGCAATCAGCTAATCCATTTTTTGTGTTTACAAAGCGACTTATATATTCTTTCAAGGATTCATTTGGTTCTTGGGCACAATGGATAATAGTGTCTCCATTGCCCTTTACCTCTTTACTTCCAACGAACTGCCTCCGGAAGGCCACCCAAAAAGTATCAAAATTTCTGATGCAGCCTTGTGGCAGGCTATTATACCACTTCAGAGCACTCCCCGTAAAAGACTGGGAGAATGCTCTACAAAGCAACTTATCGTCATCGTCAAAATTTATCATAAAGTTTTTAAATTGTTCCAGATGATTATCTAGATCTTTACTCCCATCGTATTTAGCCATTTTTGTACTGTCAAACCTCTTAGGAAGGTTTTCGGACAGTATCTTGGAAGATAATGGAGATTGTCTCCAATTCCGGCCACGACTAAACACATTATCTTCATTGGGAGTTGCAAAAATACCTGGTTCATCATGAAAAGCGAAAGGATCCATCAACAACCGGTCTACATGCCTCCGGTCATGGATGTGGCCATGAGATGACCCTTTCCCCAGATGTATTTTCAACCTTCCATGCCTGTTCATTTTTTAAATATTTTTTAACCAAATTTTGCTTCTTTTAAGAACGGCATTCATCACTGCTGGATGACAGGGACTCCTCAAATCCATCTCTGTTCGAGGAGCTACTAGAAGATTCTGAATCTGAATCTGAGCTCTTCACCGGTTTAGACCGGTGAGACTTCTTTGAGCTAGCATGAGTCTTTTTAGTATTTACACGGGTCTTTGATGATGAGTCATGCTCCCTTGGATTATCAGTGTGGTGAACGGCTGACACTTTTGATTTTTCTTTTAAGCCCATCTCTACCCTTTTAGTAGCCCTCAAGGCTTCTATCTCAACTTTCAATCTATCTCGCTTTTCAATCGTATATTCATCGTTTTCTCCCACCACTTCTGCCAAAGTTGGTGGCACTGCCTGCTCGTCCGAATTCATCCGAATTGGTTTTTTTTATGGTTTTGAATGCTAGATTCAGGCATCTTCTTCTCTCACTATGGTCGCCATTTTGGTGTAGATTATTTTCGACTGAGGGTAATTTTGTTAGGTGTTTTGTGGTGTTTCAAAGGTATTTAATGTTTGGGTATTTTGTAGTGAGAGATTTAAGCTGCCTGGTTGTATTAAATGTTCATTATCCTCATTAATGAAAGTGGTTGGGTATTTATACCCTTAATTATAGGCCATATGGGCTTTCAGGTCAAACTTATGAAACCGGGTCGAATTCAAAAACTCATTAGTTTATTAAGCAGATTAGCAATTAGCTTAGTCAAAAGATGATTAGTTTTTAGTACTTTTTTCCAGTTCGGATGGTTCAGTGGATGGCTTTTGTCTGAATTTCCCCTGTCCATTTTCTACAGTGAGTGAGAAATATTTTCGGACTCATCATTTGTTATGAGCATATTCCTAGATCAGAAAATACACTGTCAGATTCCTTGGCAATCATACCATATTTTGAGTCCTACCCTTGGATTCATATACAAGAATTCCCATCCATACAATCAAATCAGAACACGGAAGAGGAGGAAAGCTTGAATATACAAGTAGATCAACCTAAATATTGGAGATTTTCCCTTCTTGAATACATTTTTGATGGGGTTTTACCTTCGGATAAAGCTATGGCAAGAAAAATTAAACACAGGGCTCGTGGTTTTTTTATCGTAAGGGAAGTTCTCTATCAAAAATATTTCAGTAGACCTCTCATGCGTTGTTTGGCAGTTGAAGAATCTCAAGTCATTTTATCCAAACTACACGATGGAGAAGGATCAGGACATTTTGGCTACATGGCACTAACCCGGAGGGTATTGTTGACTGGTTACTATTGTCCATCCATAATGGCAGATGTTAAACAAATGGTAAAGAAGTCTGATCCATGTCAAAGGTATGGCAACGAAATTCATATGCCAGCAGTACCTATGGAGTCTATTTATGAGCCAGTACCTTTTGCTCGTTGGGGATTGGATTTAGTGGGGCCCTGCCAATGGCATCCCGATGATGTAGAACTATTATAGTTGCTATTGATTACTTCTCTAAATGGATAGAGGCAGCTCCTTTGGCAGGAACCACTTCGAAGGCTGTCATTAAATTTATTATATCCAATATATGTTGTACATTTGGGATTTTTCAAAAGATTACCATAGACAATGGGCCACAGTTTGATAAAAAAGATATGGAGAATTTTTGTGCTTTGGAGGCATTCAACACTGTTTTTCCTTCTCTTTTCCATCCACAAGCAAATGGCCAGGTTGAAGTTGCTAACATGACCATTTTGTTCGGATTAAAAAAGAATCTCGAATGAGTTGCAGGGAAGTGGGCAAGCTATCTGCAAGAAGTGTTGTGGGCATACCGAACTACTCATCGGGCTGCTACACAATAATCTCCTTTTGTTTTGGTTTATGGGATGGATGTCATTACCCTCATAGAATCTACCCTACCATCATACAGGGTCCATAATTATTCCGACCAAACTAATGAGATAACAATTAAGAATCAGTTGGACTTAATAGAAGAAAGAAGGGTTAAAGCTCACTTAAGAACAACCCACTACCAAGGCTTAATGAGGAGCAGGTTTGCTTCCAAGGTCAAGATAAGAGATTTTCAACTGGGAGATAAAGTGTTAAGAAAATTTTTCTTACACACCAAGGAGAAGCAGTTCGGTAAGCTGGCTCCGAACTGGGAAGGCCTCTATGAGGTCTCCGAAAAACTTAAGCCTGGGACATATAGGCTTCAGAATAAAAAAAGAAGATTTTTTGAACCACTCATGGAATATTGAACACCTCAGGTTATATTTAGAATAAAAGTTGTGTGTAAATATTTACTTGTTAGATATCAATGTTAGTATTAGAGGGCATACTCTTTCCTACCCTGGTGGTGCGGGAAGGTTTTAATGAGGTGTCCGGTTTTTTATTCCATAAAATGTGATGCCTTCTTAAAACATCCGGTGTGGTTTTACTGCAATATAATTCAAGTACAAATCACGGGTTCAACACTTTAGATCTTTAGCAGGTTGGATAAACCTGGTTAAGTGATGACCATTATCTGAGATATTAAACATTCTCACTATTATACTTCTGAAATACTATGGGTTATTTAAACATTATCCATTAAAAGTTAAAGGGAAGAAAGTATTAAATAAAGGAAGATTTGATAAATAAACCTATTCGGACTTTAACCGAACACGAAAAACAAAACATTCATTGGCCATCCAAGGACTTTAGATGTTTGAAATACTTATCCGGACTCTGACCGGATGACGTTACAAAATATGCCTTGGCCATCCAAGGACTTTAACTGTTCAAAAAAGACAAAAAAAATATGATAAATCCTTAGGGCTTGGTCCCTTCGGATGTTCCTTCACCACCGCCACCTTTATTGGGACTTCTGAGTTCAGCACTCGAACTCTCACAAGTTCCCTCTTCATCATCAATAGTAGAATCAATTCTGCTGGAGTAATTGCGCTTATCACCATCATCTAGAGTATAAAATGGGATGTCATCGTATTACACATATTTCCATAAGGGACCAAGCGTCCTCTTCGGAAAACTCTCATGGAAGAGCAGCATCATGTCAGACCTGACTTCATCATTACTTTTCTCTATGGAATCTATCACTTTGTTGGTATAAATATCAATACTTTCCTAAATAACTTGCTCATGCTGCTTCACCAAATCCTTTTTCTCCTTGGACATCTTCGACACAGTACCTTCTAATGAAGTCTTCTCATTAGATAGGGTTTGGATGAAACTATCTTTGGTCTTTAGGTCCTCTTTTAATGTTGTGAGGTCCTTTTCCAAGCCAGAGCACTTAGTTTGGAGCTCAGTTCTGGAAGTCTCCAAAGTGGCCAACTTGGGTGATGAATCTTCATTTTCCTTCATTAATTCCTTTATCTACTTCTTTAGTTCTTCTATACTCTGATTGGCATTGAGAAGGTTGGTTGATAGAGATTACTTGTCAGAGGTGAGGGGATTGATGAGAGTGGTCTGAATTTTCACCTGTCTCTCTAATTCAAGCAATGGATGGATGTGACCAAGAAGGGAATGGCTCAAAACATCTTGCTCTCCAGAGACGGAGAAAGACTTATCATTGAAAGTCACCATGTTGGCAGAGCTTGAGGGGCGGTAGGGGCCTGCAAAATCATCATTCTCAGAATCATTGAAGTATAAATCAGTGTCTTGAAGAGCACTAATGTCCACTTTTTCAGTCCCTCCTCCATAAACCTCTCCGGATTGTAGACATGTTGGGATCTTCTCTTCTAAAGTGGGATCAACAGGGGTTGGTGGAGGTAGAGTCTCTGAAGGGTGAATAATTATTTCTTCCCCTAAGGTGACTTTCTTTTTTAGCAGTCTTCTCGTCACTGTTGGCCCTTATTTTCTGGTCCTTTTTAGGAGGCTTTGGTGGGTTCTGCGACTCTCCCGCCTCCCTTTTTGTTTCAGCCTCTACTACTTTGAGAAAGACAGCGTCAATTCTCTCTTGGTTCCCCGAACCAATCCCCTATGTGGGTGCTTGAACCGGGTCTGTTGTAGCTTTCTTGTTGTTGTTCTTCATCTTGCTGGAAGCTTTTGCTCTGGAAGGTAAGACAAATTTACCATCTTTGGCCTCCGTTCGCTTGAGAATTACACCAGGATGAGGCGGTGTAGTTAGCTCTTCTCATGAGAGGTCCCTCCGATCTGTGGTATTCTACAGATGGGACCTCACAAAATTGCCCAAGGTGAAGCAGTTGTGGAAGACATACCCCCGATGCTCCGCAACCCATGCGTTAAGCTTTGCACATGTTTTTTTCCCCTCCTCTAGATGTCCGGTGAACTCCTTCGGCAACACTAAAAAAGGAGTAATAAATTAATCAGATTGGGAGAATTTGTAATTCAAGAAAGAGAAAAGCATGAGAAATAAATATTGGAAAGAAACTCACTCGTACTTTTTCACCTGCTAGTGAGCATGTTATGGTTGGTGTTGGCCTTGATCTTCCTGTCGTTCTCTTATGTCCTACTCACAAACAGAAACTGTGTCTTCCAGTTCTTTTCGGACTCCAACAAGTCATCTACCACTTTGAAGTTGTTCCACATGTTATGATGGTAGAATGAAATCTGGTGATTCTTACATAAGTTTTCCACAACAACAAACTGCTCCATTGGGAGTGGAATTTTTTACAACCTTGATGCCATTATGCAAGCAATGAGAGAATATCAGGAATTTGGGCTTAGCTAGCTTAGGCAAAGTTTAACTAAGTGGAAGTACCTGGCAATTACTGGGTCCAATGGAAACTGAAGTCCCCAGTTTAGCACCTCGGTGAAAATTACCACCTCATTGCGCTTGCAGTCCATAGGAGTCTCTAGAGTGATAGGTATCCTTACCTTCATTGACTTTGGAATCCCCCATTTTATCCGGATCCGGCCCAACTCAGCAGTGTGGGTGTAGATGTAGTTTATATTTTGTAGAGCCAACATGTATTTAACACTGATGTTTTTAAAGTAAGGGCGTACCTTGCTTTTTCCCTTCTTGGCAGAAGCAGCATCCCCCGTTTGAGCGGATGCATCAGTTTCAAAGGGAGCCTCCTCAAAACTATCTTTCATTACTTCTTCCATCACTGTGGAAGGTTTGTCGATTGCTTTGGATGGATGGAGGTCAGTTTCTGGTACTGAAGGTTGTTCGGATGGTTGAGCACCTATTGCTTCTAAAGGCCTGATTCCCGGTTGAGGTTGAGATCCGGAGGGCTTGGCCCTTGGGAATACTTTAGATGCCTCTGATCCGGAAGGCTTGTCTCTTGAAGTTGCTTTAGATGCCTCCGATCCTGAAGGCTTTGGCAGTGAAACCGTAGATTGAGCTTTAGTTAGACGGGTCGTTCGGTGAGGGGTTATCTTCTTTGAAGACTTCTCAACGTTAGAACCCATGGCTATAAAGCGGTAAGGTTTTCTGATACTCGAAACAACTTTTTCTTTAACAATAGAAGGATGAGACTCTTGAACAGAAGAGCTTGAGGGAAGGGGTGAAAGGCTTGGTTTGAATAGTTACTTGGCCTAGGGTTTTTAGAAGAAGATGAACCTTAATCGACTTCCTGAGTCGGTTCACTAGATTTTTCACTTGGAGAAACTGAGAGGCCGACAGCAATGTGCTTCTCTAGTTATACATTTTTTGCTCTTTCTAACTCAGATAAGTTTAACCAACCGCCTTTAACTAGTGCGTTTCTGGCCGTGAACATAAAACCTTACAAGAACAAGTTGAAGGTGAAAATGCAAATCTCTCTAGAAAACCTTTGAGTGATGAAGACAATGAAATAGTGAAAGAGAATTTATATAACCGTAAAAAAGTAACTGTTACCTAGGAGAAATTGAAGAGCGTTTTGTAATGATCAAAGGTTGCGCAAACGTGTGGAGAATTAAAGGCATATGTAACTTTCTAGACTTAGTAGGCGCACCGGTCTAGGAAACAAACGGTTGGTAGGTCGAACCAATCATCGACACGTGTCACACAATCCAAGAAGAAAACTTTTATAATTTTGGGAAAAGAAGTCGGTTTTGACGAACTCCGAACTGAGTTGATAAAGGAAAACTACATGATACGAACCACATGGGTAGGTCGGATAAAGTTGAGACTGGCTTGGTGAGTTTTTCTTAGCCCTACCAAAGACATTTGGCAAGGCCTAAAAAAGGGGCTACTGATGAGTTTGGAATATTCAGACACAGCCCACTGTAGAATCCGGACAAGGGTAATTCGGACAATGATATGCCACTAAATAATCCAGACATGACAAAAGTAAAATACCTTTTGACTAAGCTAGTTACTAATCTACTTAAAAGACTAATGGGTCCTTAAACTTGACCCGGTTTCATAACTTGACCCGTAAGCCCACGAGTCCTTAATTAAGAGTATAAATACCCCAACCACTCTCATTAATGAGGGTAATGAACATTTAATACAACCAGGTTGCTCAATTATCTCACTACTTTACATACCAAACATTTAATACTAAAAAAACTTCACAAAACACGTTACAAAATTACCCCCAGCCCAAAATAAACCAAACGAGTAGTCGTTCCCCATACTGAAGAAGTAAAATGTAATTTGGGAGTTGCAAGACATGCCCGCAATAACAGCAAGTTGTTCTAGTGGCATCAAAATTTTAGATAACATAGATGCTATAATGCATGCCATTAATATGAACCAGGCGTTCAAACTAGCGTATCTCAGACATAATCCCACTAAACTGGAATAGTTTACAATCTTATGGTCTAAGGGAAACTGGAGGCCCCAATTCATCACATCCATATAAACCATTAGCTCCTTAGAATTATAGCTCATTGGAGTATTTTCTAGTCTAGGAAGCGTAACTTTAACCATTTCGACAAACCCCCACATAAGAAATCTTGTCCATAGCTAAAAGGTATTTAACACTGACCTTTGCAAAGTTGGGTCCAACGCATCTGACCAAAAAGAGTGAAAGCGCTTCGGATTCCGTTTCGAGGGCTTTACCTTTTCCCTTTCCATATTTACCATTTTTATTCTTCAAATATCTTTTTTTTCACTGGCTTTGAAGTATCCCCAATATGACCAGATGTCTCAAAGGTTAAACCCTCACTGATATTTTCCATGTATTCTTCCATGACTTTCGGGCTGGATCCCGAAGGTCTACTATGCTTGGAATCAACCTTCTCCTCTTTATTTGTTTGTTAAGCGGGAACTTGGTTAGATTGAGAAAGATCAACTTGTTGGGGTGTAGGGGTTTCTTCCCTATTCGGATTTGGTGGGGAAGGGTTGTTAGAAGTTTCATGTTGCAGTGCCGATCTTGCCTCCCGAATGGTTTAGCTTTGCTTTTTTATTGTCTGGTTGTCTGCGTTGAGTGTTTTCTTTGGAATCCAAACCTATAACTTTTAAGTTTTATGCCAATTTATAAGATTATTCAATTAAGTGATGTTTGTTCAATAATACATGATTGTTTTTTATTGTTGTTTTTTATGTTCTAATTATACATTTTAGGAAATCAAATTTCAGACCATAATAAAACTTTTTATGTAGAATGAAAACATGATTTGTTTGTTCGTTATGAGTATTAAGATATCTCTCACAACATGACAATGAACAAACCTTTACATTTTACTCTGAAATAAGAATTATAAGACTATAATAATATGGATAAGGTCCAACCATATACGTAATATGATAATTATATATGACATATTTATAAGAAAATTATTAAGATGTTTATAAGTTTTACCGCCAAAATCTAGAATTTAAGTTATTAGCTTTTCATATATTTTGAATCTTTTTTAACTCTAAAAATATAATTTAGATTAGGATCTCACTTTTAAAACTAGACTTTATTAACGATAAGGTCAATCGTGAAATTTTTAACAGAATCATATAAAATTCTATTATATGGTTAAGTTTCAAAGTATTTAGGGTTAATCTCTCTCTAAAGAACATCACTGTTAACCTTTTTCCGTAATTTTTTCTATATTAATGTTGGAATTTCGTTTTTATTATCATCTGTAAAAAAATTGCAAAGGATGAGTAAAAATTATTCAGTTTGACAATTAAAATTAGTTTACGGTGAATATCGTTAAACATAATACTACTAATTAAATAGAATATTTTAGTTGCACAAAGTTTCAAATCTGAAGAATATTAATTAAAATTTAACATAATATTAAAATAAATTAGATATTTAAGAAAAACAATAAGTAAGATCATTAGAAATTTAAGATTCAACTCGAAGAAAAAAAATACTTTTACATCGATAGTATAGTTTAAAGATTAATTTATTTTTAGTTTTTATAAATACTTTCTGAATTGATATACTCACACCCGTCAATGTCTGTATTTAAGAAAATATATGAAATTTTCAGAAAATTAGTGATGATTAAACATATTTACAATCATTCATAAATTATACATCGCTAACAAGATCTGTAATATTAAGAAAATAGTTTATATAATATACATACAATCGTTATTTGCAATAATATTATGTAAATAAATGTCTAATAACCTAAACTAAATTGAAAACCAGTGATAATGAAGTGTATATTTCCATGAACTATTTTAGTCGTATCTCATAGAACGACATTGATAATCTAGTTATTAAAGGCTTTTAATGCTTACATGATTATTTTGATGTGCGTATCAAAAGTAACTAAATTAAGTATATAAATTATATGCATATAAGGTGTTAAAAGTATTTAATAAAAAATCAAATGGATATTTATGGATAATTATTTTTGTGGTCATAGGATAGTAAAAATAACTCATACTATTATATAATTTTTTGTACTATCATGCACATATTTTTTTATCGATTAGAGTCATGGAAAAAAACTAGAATCTTTTAAAGATAATGTTATTTGGTAAAATAATTAAGTACGTCATCTCTAACCATGGTAGTCATCACTATGGGAGATGGTTCACAAAACTATATCATGAACTATTTGTGTTACTTAAGTGTGCATTGTTTTTTTTAAATAAACACACTAAATATTTATTAAAACTAGTATATTAGTTTTGAACCTAGTGATCTCGTAGCTTATAGAATTTATATATTTGGAGATAACTAGCGGAAGAAAATCCATAAGGGATTAGAAAATGAGAACTAAAAATTCAATACATCTAATGTTTATTTTGTTGAGCATTCGAATCAGTTTATAAGTGTTTTAGTTTCTACAGTCGTGCAACTAATTTTATATTTGAAGCAATTTGTGAGACTATTGAGTTTGAGAGGATTGATAAAAAAACAACTTCAAATTTCAGAAATAATCAAGAATGATTTATTTAAATTTATATGATTTGTTTTTCTTATTAACAATTGACTTCTAATAATGACAATGTTTAGCGTCTTAATTGATATTCAAATCCAAGTCAAGAAGAAATGGTCAAAGTTTTTCGTGAAAGATAACCTCAATTTGTTTTTAAAATTTACAATATAAATTCAATTATGTGCCCTTGTAAAGGCCCACAAATGGAGAGAGAATAACATTAGGATTCTTATGATGTAAAATAAAAAAAATCCATTTAAGTTTAATAGCGTAACATAAAATTTTATAAGAATATTAAAATTCTTGTAATATAATAAAATAATCTGGTTTAAACTTATTTGGCATCACCAATGGATTTATAATAATATTAATATTTGTATGATGTATTAGAAGAATCAAGTTTAAACTTTTATGACATCGTACAAAATTCTAAGGTAAAATTATAAATTTCACAATGCACTTAGAACATATAGCCTAAGATTTTATAACAACATCTAAAGTTCAAAGTCTCAACGTAACGCATGTGAAACCCGATTTACAATTTAACTTTTTATACATTATTATGTCTCGAATTTAGATATATATTTTTGGATTGGAATGTTCAAAATAAAATAATTTGAAATATAACAATACACAACCGTATTATTAAACATTTATATATTATATTAGAATTTAACACAAATTTTAAATATATCGCTATAATAACTATATAAAATAAAGGTTATAAATTCATGTTATTTTAATTTTATATCATAATTTTATTTTATTTTTAAATTATAAAAAATAGTTAATTGAATATGACTATCATAACCTAAAACATGGATTAAAAATTTAAATTTCTTTAACCAATAAAATACATGTTAAAAACTAACTCATAAAAAATAAGTTGTTAAACGATATAATATATAAATAATATAAGTTTATAGGTTTATATATTTATCAGAAGATATAAGCTTACATGTCAAGTTGATATAAACGAAGAACATATGTTCTCGACTGATTGTTTTTATAATATCAAATTATATAGAAAAGAAATATACTATGCGAAATGGTGTATATTAGACATAAAAACATATTCATAAAATTGGAAAAAACATATAAATCATGTAAAATATGGCACATGGATTCACGTAAATTGTGTTTGTTTAACCCATGGATTCACGCGCATGTTTAAAATACAATTTTTGATTTGTTTAACAAAACACTTATTTAATTTATGTAGAAGAAGAATCGAAACCACAAAAAATCCAAAATTTAAAAATAAAAAAAATACTTTAATAATAGAGTAATATCATTGCTCAATTCTGATTTCAACTCACTATCAAATAAAACTCACAAGTTAAGGTATGAAAATATTATGACATTCTTTTTAATTTTAGATTTTGATTCAGAATATTAGTTTTCATAATTTTAGTGTATTTTATTATTATGGTTTAAATGGTATATCTTGCATGATTGTATATTATGGTTTAATGATTTTACATACTTAAATATTGATATTTTACTTGTGTAGTATATGGTGTCATGCAACATTGAAGAATTTAGTGAGTTATGGTACAGGTTCAAAAACGAGTAGAGTTCAATTTATAGGAACTGAGCAAGGTCACTCGTAAGCATTGATATACATTGGTCGGTGGATTTTATTTTTATATATGAATAAATAATATAATACTAATAGTGTGAGTGTATTCATATTATATTTTTATTTATTTACATTAAAAAATTACAATTGAGATATAAATGATTATATGTTCAGATGCAGCTAAAATACGATGTTTAGATAAATAAACTATGAATGTGTATGAATATTCATATGCATATTTAGTATGTACGGCGTATCTTTCATGTGTGGATGATATCTTATTTATAAGAGGTATGTTCATGTGTGGTCATGTATTAATAATGTGTGTGGTCTTGTGACGACGCCCTTTGTGGTTGTGTGGACGATGTGTTTGGTCTTTTATGAACGATATCTTATATCGATAATGTGTGTGATCTTGTATGAAAAATATTTGTGGTCTTTTATGGATGACGTATGATCTTACGTGGATGATGTATGATCTTAGTGGATGAGGTATGATCTTGTATAAACGACGTGTAGTCTGTTCTGGATGAGTAATGTATGATTCAATTCGTAAATCATCTCATATACAAATTTATTTTGTAATTAGTTAATACTAAAAAATGTAAAATATAAATATACTAATTATGTGTATTTGTTGATTTTATGTTTATATGGCTATCCTCAACTTATCTATAGTGTTATTCACCTGTGATGAGAGGTTGTGCTCATCCACACATGATTGTGTATGTTGGTGACAAACCAAAACTATGGTTGTGACTCTGTTTGGTCATGTGACGAATCTTATTAGATATCTTAGTGTTGTTTTGTGGGTCGTTGGTATGATTTTTACACCTATCGGGCGATATAAAATATTTAGGCTCGTATGTAGCTTTTTGTTGTATTAGATTTTATATTTTAACTTCTGTTTATTATATATTTGTTACTAGACGTCCAAATTCTTTGATTCATGGATATGCATATATATGTTTCACTCTTTTATAACTATTACTCGGTTTTTCGTATGTATCAGCACCTATGAGAGTCGGAAGTTAATAAATAAGGGTGAAGATTGATACCATATAATTTAGTTTTAAGATCTTACATGTTATATAAATAAATTATTTTAGCTTGTTGCAAATGAGTACTTAAAAGCTAGGTAACTCAAAAATGTATATAATAATTTTTCATAATAAGTTGCAAACATTAATCGGTCTAAAATAAAATTATAAGATTTATAACATTTGTATGTAAACTTCGGTTAATGTAAATTGTTTGTAAACTTATCAAAATCATTTATAAGATTAAGCATGTCTCTAATAAAAGACATCGTAATTCTCCAATCATCTCGTTTGGTTTTGAAATGAATTTAGTAGAATATCATGGATGTCACAAGTTTAGTGGAAGTATATCCATATCTAGTGTTTTATAACGATGATATATTCTTTACTATATATAATATGAACTTGTTGTGCATTACCAATATATTATTGTCAAAGTAATCCAACACATAAATTTTAGATGATGCATTTATGTATTACGAATTCAAATTCATCGGGATTTCTCTCAAGAAATTCTGAGTATATCATGACATCCATGCATTAAGAATATTTTGTAACATTATAATATGGATAATAAAGAATCCATAAATTCCCTTATGGAGAAAATAGATAATTTCTCGATGTGTTAGTGTCACGAGATAGATTTGAAAATCTAAGAAGATTACATATGTTTTGACAATTAGAAGTTTGATATTTGCTCAGATTTGTTCAAGTTAGGGCATAACATTCATAACATGAATTATAGGTAGATATCAAAGCATTCCAAAACATATGTAATTGTATGTTACATTGCCATGGAGTATTAAAGTATTTCAATTGTCATCGAGTACTTTGAAAGAACAAGCAATTGCATGTTAACCAGAAAGAAAGTTGACTGATAAAAATATCATTCTTGTAATATAACTATATAGGTTTGTTGTATGTCAAAACCATTAAACTATGTTATTTAAGGCTTCACATTTTAAGAAAATAAATTTTATAACATATTAAAAAATACAAAATTGTAAAAAAAATCTCCAGTTTTCACAATTAAAACAATATGGATATAACATATCAAACTTCATGATTTAGTTTTTCAGATTACAAGATAATAGAACGATCTAACTCTCTATGTTCATCTTTTATTTGTAAGGTTTTAATGCTCAATGTATTTTACGAGCCAATAAATCGTGTCGATGTGTCTAGTCCAGAGGATACTCATTTTTAGCAGAAGTTTGTTTATATATTAGTTTTGTTTCATATTATATTATTAACAGTTTTATTATATATACAATTTAATTTAAGATAATATTTATTTTTGCTTGTATATCTTGTATACCTCTTTCACAATTCAAATTCACTAATCTCGGTTTTGATAATTATGAGCAGTTGGATTTTGTCAGGTTAAGATTATTAGGTCATTAAATTACTGTTATGCATGCCATAAGAAGTATAATTTTATTTAAGTAATTATTATCATTGTGATCACTAATGTATCATGTTGCGCTATAATAAAAAAACAACAACCAATTTAAAATTTTGCTAAATTTATTTTCTATGATAAGCCATTATTATGTTACAATATCACTTTGGTGGAACCGATGATCCAAGAGGGAATAATATATCATGGTTATCGCAAATAGTTGATTTGATAATAATATACGGTTTGGCATTGAAGCACCATGTAATGATATGATAGTATTACAGGCTTTATCGTGTATATACTAGAGTTTATATTTAGTTCCACGAGTGAGAGACTCATACACCAACAACTTAAGTTATTATATATGGGCCTATATTAGCCTAGTTGGTTATGGTACCTGGATATCATATGTTTAAGTATTAGATTTGATTTATATAGCTCAATAGACATAAATTTGAGAGAGTATCTAAGTCAAGTTAATAGTTCATTATTTATTATCTTATAAGAAATCAGTTTTAGAGAGAAAATAAGGACTCACGTTCTTTTCTTTGTAAAGTCTCTTCAGTTTTCTTCCAAGAATAGGTTTTTGAAGTAGAAATATGAATGAGAGAAGGCTACCACTCAGTTATATAAAACTCATCAAGTAAAATTCACTATTTTAGAGAGTGAGATGAAAAAATTGGGTGAGAAGAAGAAAAAGTTATAAGAACAGAATAAGAATCTTTTAAAGGAGAGTACTTTTTGAAGGCCACCTCAATACCCAAAAAATAACGTAAAACTCCCAAGTCTTTCATTACAAACTTAGGAGCCAAATCACGTTTTAGTGCCTCAATAAAATCGATATCGTCACCTGTAATAATCATTTCATCTACATATGGGGAACAATAATATTTTATGCACTCATAAGTAAAATCGAATCATAATTACTTGCATGAAAACTAAGTGAAATAATTGTAGATAATTTCTCAAACCATGCACCGGGGGGGGGGGTCTTATTGGAGACCATATAAAGCTTTCCTAAGTCGCCAAACTTAACCTAATTGGTGAGAAACACCCGGAGGATGAGTCATGTAAACCCTTCATGAAGATATTCATTTAGAAACACATTTTTAACATCCAGTTGAAAGATCTTTCACTAGCAAAGAGATGCAACAACAATAAGGGTACGAATTATCTTCATTTTTCCTATTGGGGAAAAAATATCCTCACAATCCATACCATACTTCTGTAAACGCGATTTTGCTGCAAGACGAGCCTTATAATGAGACATCATATGCCAACTTTTGTGTAGCACTAGCAGATAAAAAAGATATGATTGAAATAGGAAAAAACAAAACTGAGTGTGACACATGAGGGGACATATAACGAGACACTCCAAAAATCAAACACCACAAGGATGAATCTAAGCTCCAAACTCCAAACTCTGAACGTCAAACGTTTAGCAACAATTGGCAAAATAACCAAAATTGTTGAAATCGCCACAATCACCAAAATCGATCGCAAATAGCCAATCACCAAAATAGCCAAAATCGTCGATTGCCAATCGTCATTCGTTAATCGTCAATTACCAATCGCCAATCGTTAATCTAAAATTGTTAAACGCCAAACAAAATAAAAAAAAATTGAACATAATACCTAAAATGTGTTGTTGCGCAAAAAAATGTGCAACCTCCAGTTAAATCAAACATGAGTCGAACATAGCTTTGATACCATATAAAAGAAAATACAACTAAAATTTTATTGATGAGAAAATAGATTAATATATGTTTATAAAAAGTTTAAACCGTTATATATAGAGTAGTAATCTAATGGGTTAGTGGGCCTAATATCTATAATGAGTTATATCTCTAACAAAATGTCTTTTTAAAAACTTAATATATCGTCATTATAAAAAAAATCCATTATTTTTCTTTTTGTAATTATTTTATTTTATTTTATAGTTTTTGAACAAAGTTACAGACAAAGATGAAACTATATTTTATAAAACTAAAATCGATAACTGCTTTTAGAAATATATCAATCTAAAAAATTAACAAGTTTTAAAAAGAGTTTAAAAATGACGAGAATAACAAAATGAATGTCGATCAATACTACTAATATTTTTGAAAAATATATATTCCTTATAAATAAGACTATATACCTATTAAAGAGTTATTATAAATTTTTATCTTACAATCTGGTATCGATAACGGATCAAATTTATTTCTCTCTTAAAAAAATCAAAAGATGAATAGTGAATTTCGTATGGATCCACCCGTGGCACTCCATCACGTGGATGTGTGGTAAAGTGCCAATATTTTTTTATAGTTTTTAAACTTTTTTAGACTATATTTATTTAATAAAAATAAATTAATATATCATTATTTATTATTATAATAAGGAAAAAGAACAACAAAGAAAAGATGTTTAAGAATATCTGGAATGCAATCGTTCCCAAGAAATGCTCGTTCTTGACTTGAAGAGTAATTCAAAACTGGATTTTGAACTCATACTAATCTTCAAAAGAAGGGATTTCAATTAGCATCAAAATGTCAGCATTGTAGGGATTCTGAAAATACAAACCATGTCTTTATCCATTGTTCTAAGGTCTGGGAGACGTGGACATTCTTTGCTTCCATGTTCATAATTGAAATAAACATAAACATGTCTAATTCTCATATATTGAGGACATGATTTTGGTCTACAAACAAAGAGATACACATCAAGAAAATTCTACCAGTGATTATTACATAGGTTATATGGTCTGCAATGAACAAAAAAAGCATGAAGACCTATCCACCAACTTTGCATCAATGATTGACTACATTATCAAGGTAGTATCTCGTCTGGACCAAGAGAAGCTTCTGAAGACTCAAATAAAGCTATTCAGCTGGGTTGTATCTATCACATGGAAAAACCTAGGATTACAATCCCTCTAAAATGGAATCACCCTAAAACAGAAGATATAAGCTCAACACTGATTAAACTTGTAATTATAAGGGTGAATCGGGTTGAGGATGGCTCATCAAGGATCACAAAGGGGAAATGGTTTATGGGTTTGGCAGAATTTATGGTAATCAATCACCTATAATAGCAGAATGTATAGTGTAACTTGATTTTTGCAGATGTGTGAAGCTAAGGACATCACGGATGGTGATATCGAAACGAATTCCATTATATTAACAGAGATGATTCTTAAAGGATAATCACCTTGGTCTCTTGAGCCTTGTGTAAGATGTTGCAGGAAATTAATAACCTCATAGATGAATCTCGTTCATATTTTTCGTGAACAAAATGTTGTTGCAGACTGGATTTCTAAGCAGTCTTTGAAAACTGAGGAAAATGTTGATTACAAACCAGAGGATATACATAACAAGATCATGGCTATAAAAAAAATTGGGAAGTCTTGGGACATGGTATATTAGATTCGAAAATGCTGAATGAGACAAGTTGTGATTGAAAGCTTGAGAACATACCTGATGAAGGCTCGACGGGCGAATCTTTCATTGAACTCGATGAGCTTGAAAAGATGACTTTTGCGTCATCGACAATTCAGTCATTGGTTCCTTCGTGGGAATCAATTTGATGGAAAAATAGAGCGGTTTTAAACTGATATTACGACTGATTTTGGTGTTCTTGATGGAATTCTGGACAAAAGAAAAATAGGAGATAGAAAACAAAGTTGAGTTTTGAAGGGGCGCCTAATTTTTGGCAAATTTTGAGCTTTTCTCCAAGTGTTTTTACTCTTTCAATGTACGGGTCTTTTTAAACCTAATTTGTATCTTCTTAAATGTTTAATTAATGCCCAATTTGATTTTAAGAAAAATATCATTATTTATTATTTTTAAGATTTATAAATAAAGATTGGGTTTGGATCATTTTGACAAAAAAAATTGATTTTTTTATAAAAAAAATTATAAACTCATTTTGAATAATAAAAAATTAACAATAAAAAAAATGTTAGATCATTATTTTTCATTTTTTTGAGGTATTTTATTTATACTTGCATAATTTAGAAGTCATAAAAATATATATTCCATGATAGAGTGTTGCTAGAGTGATCAGAAAGAATAAAAAATGTATAGATAAAAGCAGAAATGTAAAGCAGATGTTTGAAATATTTAATCTTCTGCTGGACGTAGTCTAAAATTATAAACAGTCTTTCTTATATAAAATTTTTTACCGGTGACAGCATTAAAATATTAAAGAAATTCCGACAGGTTGGGTGGCTCGAGAGTACTAAGTTTAAATAAATATGAATGAAGAGATAAAATGTTTTAGGATAAAACTTTGATTCAGATCTAATCACCGCCTTTCAAGAAATAAAGCAACTTTATTTTCCTAAACTATGCCATGTTTGAGGATTCTTAAATCATACATGGACAGACAAAAGGAGATCCGGACAAAACTAACTAATGCAAGAAGACTCTTACACTTTCTTGACCAATCGTAGGAGAGTACTAGATATGGGCTTATAAAATTAGCTTTAAATGCACATGTGACATGTGAGCCTATATCTAACTCTATCCACGTGAATCAACTTAAGATAAAGCTTCCTTTTATCCATCTGTAATATGTTCCTGTTTATGTAAAGAGATAAAGATAAGGACAAAGTAAGGAGAATATAAACTTTTATTATTAGGTCGAGAGAATAAGAATGTAAATTATTCTGCCAGATAAAAGCATAAAGTAGAATGGAGTCTGAAGCACATGCACTATATACACTAAAATTTCAGATAGGTACGTCAGAATCTGCACTCAAGAGGAGGACCTCGAGGAAAACGCTTCAAATCTTTACAGTAGTTGTATATCATGAAATACTTTTGAACCCATCTGAGCCTTCTTCTAGTGGCAGGTGTGTCAAATTCATTAGTTTCAGAGAGCGAAGACCCAAACTTTGGGTTACAAGAAGAGCAGGCAGCTGAGTTAAAGTTCCTGTAATAAGCAGTGAAGGGTGCTTTGGTCCAATCTACTTTGTCCAATCCACCTCTGGTGGCCCAGTTGTCGGCGTTCCACAAACTGGAGTATATTTTCATTGGTTGGTTCTTGGGGAAGGGAACACCAAGTGACTCGGCATTCTTGAATACTCGGATGGGTGTGTTATCTACCAAGAAGACGATGTGTTGGGGTTTCCAGACGATGGAATATGTGTGGAAGTTTTTGGTTGGATCAAACCAGAGGTAGAACTGCTGTTCTCGGTTTCCTTCACCTCGCGCAAACACATTGGTGTGCAAAATGTAGGGCTGGCCTGTAACATTTCCAAGAAACTCGAAGTCGATCTCGTCGTGGGTTGGCCCCTGTGAGGACAACTGTATACATACGATTCATCATTTAAATGTCTTGTTTAAAAGAGTATGTTAGATATTTTAGAATATTTAGATCGACATTCGACCAATGTATAGTCATAATATATTATCAAGCAAATTGCAGTGTTCGGAGTGCACGTTTGTTAGTATATATTGTGACGGGCAAGCATAGCGAGTTGGGTCCAAAAACTTAGTCTTTTGCGGGATTCAAAGGGCGGAGCTCCGGTCTAGGATCGAGCTGCGTTGGATTTTAGCCGTTTTATTACCATTTGAATAATAGTCCTTTTTTGGACATGCATGTAACGCTTCACAGTCTTGTTGACCGTTTGGACGTTTGGTCGAAATAAAAAAACATGGTTTTGGTTTGAAAATTTCGTTTTCTTGTTCGATATAGAAAAATATCTTCAATTTCATCTCGTTGAGTTCTCGAGAACCACCAAAATAATTTAGTCTGAAACTTTGTCCAAAGACTTTGAGGTTATCTCGTAAATCATAAATCCAATTCCCTTAAAAAAGATAAAATGAAAATGGTAAAAAGACATACGTAATAAGCAGTGACAGTGCCAGCAGAGTTGCCAGCAACAAGCTTGAGCTGCATATCGATTCGTCCGAAAAGATACTCTTTCTTGGACTGAAACCCGGATCCAGAAACTTTATCTAAAGAGAGTGACAAAAGCTTCCCTCCGCTTAGAATCTTGGATCTGGTATCTCCCCATGTAAGATCAAACTCATCGTAGAAGTTTCCTCCATAAGCAACTCCCATCAGACTGCAGCACAGTACTAAAGCACTCACCATAGATTTGGTAGTAGAAGAAAAACCCATATTTTATTTAAGTGAACTGGAGAGGGAATGAGATGTCAATGTGAATGTGAGTGTGAGTGTTGTCTCAGGGGATTATCTCAATATATATACACAAATTTAGATGGCATCGAAAAAAGCAACGCCAGCTTGTCTGGAGAATCTAAGAAGTGGGTTACTCGTGAGAGGGGAGCCAAAACTAGTGCCAGCTTAGAGCAGCATGAAAGCTGGAGCTTTTTGTTTGAGAGCACTCAATGGTTCATGCTCTTTCAATTATTCCTTTCGGAATATATCTTATATTATTACATGAGCATCATTGTTCTTTTGCCAGTGCTGAGTATATATAAAAAAATATATGAAACAATGATAACTGAGGATGCCAACTTACTTGAGAGAGAGAAGAGAGAGGAATCACGAGGGTAACAAGGGCACAGTGAATATAAAATAGTTTTCAGTCTGTATATGTGACACTTTCATATGACCTGAATGAATAGAGTTCTTAATTGAGGGTATGTAGTAGATTAAAAGTAGTGAAGCTAAAATGTTGGGTTAGAGGTAGTTGAAGTTCATCTACTGCTCACCAACTGCAGCGGTGCTTATTTTATTTTCAGCCACATTTCTGCTTTTGGACATGAAATTTAAAGGCACCCCCAAATAATAATTTTCTTGGACTTGTAAGCATCAAGTTGAAACTATGGGTTATCTAAATTAATTGAAAGAGAAATTCTTTCGGCGTTGGACGTAACTTCAACCCACACAAGACCCCCTCCCATTGTTAAGATCGAAAAGAAACTAGCAATAGATTTTTGAAAGCGTACCAAAAAAGCAAACCCATGCAAATTTGGACAATATTTTGTTAATGTGTGAGTAGGCGGTCAACGGTTCTTTCAGACCTGAAACGAACTGAGAAGGAGTGGACCGATAAAATTTTAACAGTTCAGTTCGCAGTTTCATTCTAAAAATCAAAAATCAATAAAAAAATCAAAACAAAACAAAGAAATCGGTTAGAAACCGAACCGATAGAACCGATATGGAACCGAACCGATAAAATCGATGAAACCGGTAAAATCGATAGGGAATAGGATCAATAAAACATTTATTATTATTATTTATTCTTTTATAAATTATATTACCAAAAGTAATAGTTAATTAGTAATTTTTAATAAAAATCAAAGATTAATTTATAAATTTTAATTTTTATATTATTTATTTAAAAAAATCAAATTTTAATCGGATTTAATTTTTTTAAGTGGACCGAAACCGCACCGATAATGAACCGAACCGAAATCGGATCCAAACGGGACCGGACCGAACCGGAACCGGAACCGAACCGGACCGAATTGGATCGCTAAGCTTCCAGTTCCAAAAATTAGAAAAAAAAAAACTTAGCGTTCTAATTCGGTCCGAACGGATAAGCTTAACAGTCTGGTCTGTATCCGTCAAAACCCAAACCCATAACAACCATACGTTTGCGGCGTGTTTCACATTTTACACTGTACCATAGATCAGTTGGCAGTTGGGATACATTCCGCGATCTACGTCCCCTATAAAAACAAAGCGTTAAATCGTTAACATGTTGAGTATTTTTAATTTAAAAAAATCTAAACATACTTTTTTAAATTAAAATCGTTAACACGTGTACATGCTCTTAAAACACTCAAAATTTAACTGCACGTACTCGTTTTTTAAATTCTCAAAGCATTTCCAGAGCGATTTAGTATGTACCGGATACTTTTTTTTTTCTTCTTTCTTATTTTATTTATTAATTATATTCTTTTAAAATATATAAAAAAATTAAATTAGTTAGTTAAAAAATAGTTAAATTATATTTTTTTATCTACGTATAATTTTAACACATAAATATCTAGAACAGGGTAATAGGAGATCTCTCAAGATTTGGGATTTAAACTTTCATATAGTTTATTCACATCTTTCTTCTAACACCGTTCTTTTTAGTTCTTGGTTCGGTCTTGGAGCCTGTTACGCAATAACGAGGAATTTTTTTGTATTTTGGATAATTACCTTTCAATAGGAACAAAATAAAAGTTTATTTTAGTTTCATTACCACATGAATAAGCTCTCTCTTTGAAGGCTATATACTGTTAAACAAACATAAATATGTTTGGTGAAAGACTCTCATGCGAGCATAGGAAGCTTCAACTTGTCCTTATAATTTAAAAGCACCCACTAATGGAACAATTTTCCCAATGAATTTTCCCTTTAACATATTAACATGGGACCGTCATGGTCTGCTAAAACTGTGGAAGATCATGGTCTTGACAAGGCGTTAAATTGCGCAGGCTTATCCACTTGACCTGTCAGACAACATTGAAAACTATTGAATCAACATATCACGGGTTAGTCTGCGGAATGGGTAAAGTGTTCGGTTTTAACGCAAAAGACCAAGTCTTTTAATGTCTTTTGATGGGATATCATCGGTTCTGATAACTAGATTGCAGGTTCCAGAGTCGCACAAGATAAGATCATTACTGGAACTAAAAAATGGTTAATTGTTAAATATAGCCTATAGAGGTTTCAAACGGTTTGACAGAGAATTGCAGTTTGCGGTCCTGGCGGTTTGTGGTTCTAATGGCCAGTTTGGCAGTTTATCCACCAGCTTATCAAGCAGATCATCTAGACGCTATTGATCAAAATATTTTATAATATTATTTAAAATTAATTTGTAAGTGTTAATTGAATATAATTTCATTAATTAAGATGAGTACAATACAAACGAGTTAATTATAATATTTAATGTATTTTAATTTAAATACTATATCATTTTAATCCAAATTCTATAATCAAAGAATTATTTTCTAAAAAAATAATTGTAATATGATTTTGATATGTTTGATTATATTTATGTATTTAAGATATTTTATTTAATATTATGTAGATATTAAATAAAATATATACATCTAATTATATTTTGATTACAATTTTCAATATTATTCAAAATATTTTTTCGATTATAAAAGTAATAATTTGATTGTCTTAAACAAGATATCGTAAACTATATAATTGTAAAATGATTTGTATATTGTTTGAACATACTAGATATTTAAGATGTTTTATTTAATATTAGGTACATATTGGGTGATTCTTTAGATCTTTCAAGCTTGAAGTGTTTATGTTTAGATGATTTAAATACTTTATTGTATTTTCGAACTATTCAATATTTAAAGTTTAAATTTAAAAAATTTAGAATTGTATAATTATATGTATAAAATTAAATTACTTGTAAATAACAAAATAAAAATTGAAACTGAAAGTGATTTAAATAACATTTAATAAAAAATAGAAGCAAAACAAACAATTCATTAAAAATAAAAACCAAACAAGTAACATAGTTGTTCAATCAAATAGAAAAGAAAAACATTATAACGATAATGCTTAAGACAATCAAATGTAAAAAACTAAAAAGCTTCATCGTTGTTGTTGTTAGGCGGTGGACCCTGCAAATGCATGTTCTCCATCATATGTCGCATATACTCCGACTGTTGGGCTTGAGAATTTGCAAATCACTCATTCCATTGATCTTGTTGACCAAGCCACTGCTCGTATTGACCGTGCCACTGCTCATATTGACCATGTCACTGCTGGAGGTGATCAAGTTGATCATTCACCCCTACCTGCCAATGCTGTATATGGCTAAGCTGGTCATTTACCCCCCTGCCGCTGCTGAAATTCAGTTTGACAGTCCGTAAATTTTTCATGTCAGTCTGTTTGTTGAGTATGTGCAAAGTGTATATAATCCATATGTTGCTCATGCGAATGCTCAGCAAATTCACGGTCAGTTCGTCTTTCTTGTCGCGGTACTCCAGAAAACCCACCAATAGCATTTGGATCGAAAGGCGGCTAAAATTGAGTAGGTGGATTTGGCGGTTTTGTAAGACCGTTCGCAGCCCATATCAGATTCAACTCGGGCATATGGTTATGCCATGCCTCCAATTTTGACATCAACTTTCCATCCCAAGAGTATATCTCCTGCAATTTCAAAGAGTTTCTACCTATAGCCTAGTTGGCCTAACCTTCATCGGAGTGTACATACTCACATCAACTCCTTTCGAAACAAGCAAATAACTCACTATCATCCCATAAAGTAGTTTATCCGTACCACACCTTGTAGCCATATTTCGAATCATCAAGCTAGGTAAATTGATTCTTCCCTCATTTCGCACGATAAAAGCAGTTAAAAATGTTTGAATATATGAAAGCTGCGAATCATTATTACTAGGGGGAGAAATATACTATTTACCAATTTCAAAGCTAATTTCCCCATTAGCATCCAAATTACTTCGCATGGCTCGAAATCTACCGCTAATTTTTGGAGCCTCTGAACCAGAACAAATAAGAAGCTCTACTGCTTCGTCGTAGGACATAGGCCAATCCGCAGCCTAGCCCGAACGAGGATAAGTGATGGAAGGTAATTTATCACCGGTATATATATCACGGGTTGAAACGAAAAAAAGTTCATCGAAATCAGTTTCAAAAAAACTATAGGGTTCACCATCAATCAAACAACTCATTCCTAAACCTCTACCATTTAGATCATTCTCAATTAAATGTGCGGTGGCATAAAACTTGTGTATTAATTCGATATACCATTCACAATTGAATCTAGCTAGTATCATCTAACCTAGGCCATTAGTAGGTTCAATAAGTTTGAATTTTTTTTGCATACCCTCTACTTCGATCAGTTCATCATAGTCCAAATACATACCCGCCCAAAATTTGGTTACACCTCGTCGTGCTAGCAGATCACGGACGCGAACCTCTCATTCGCCGCGATGTTCGTAAGTCGCGCTCTCTGTTACCTCCATCTTTTCATACCCCGAATCTCTTTCGGCATATCCCATTCGTCTCGAGGATGATGATTCAGCTCCTCCACTAATCCGGGCTTGCTTTGATCTTCTCGAAGACATTCTCCGTAACCTGAAATGTAAAATAGTGTTTGAAAATTATAAAAATAATTTAGAGAGAAAAGTGTAGGTAACTAGAGAGAGATTGGTAGTGGTGTGAAAAAATGAAGGGGGAATTGGTAGTATTTATAGGGTTTTTTTTCAAGTAGCCGTTGGATGACGTCATCCATGTCGTCATCCATGACGTCACGGACCATCCGGTCAGACGTGCGGATGGTCCGCACGGTCCAAAGCCAAACTGCTAGTTAAACTAACTAGCCGTAGCGGTCCGGGGCATCCGGATCAATCTCCGGATGGCCCAAATTCGCCGTCCGAGCGTCCGGACATTACGTCTCGATGCCCCAGATGGTCCGGACATTTTTTTTCCAAATATTTTCGAAATTGTTTTTTATGGGTCTCCCCTATAAATAGAGGAGACCCCAACTCAATACTCACAAACTCATAAAAACCTCTCTACTTCTCTCTAAATCTCTCTACTTGTTCTAAATATTCTAGAAAACTCAAATTACTTATTTTACATATTCTAGTTCTACTTTCGGAATTGTTTGATTTTTTTTTTTCCGTAAATTGTTTCTATTTGATAAAAACACTTAAATAGCGTTGGGGTAACATTATAATAGCTCAATTAAGAGCTTCGTATAATTTATCAAGTTATTTACTTGTTTTAGTTATTTAAATTAGTTTTTTTAATTCTAATTTTATTAGTTGTTCTTAGTTGTTCTTAGTTGTTATTAGTTGTTGTTAGTTGTTATTAGTCTAAATTTAGTTTTTATTATTTGCAATATTAATTAGTTTCGATTAGTATTTTATTGCATATTTAAAAAAAGCGTTGTTATTAGTTTTTAAATGGCTTCAAAACGTAGAAATACTCATGCTCACCCACCCGCTAATGTGGATCTCAATACCGTAGATGATTTTCCTACAGACTCCCCTCACGTTGACACACTCTCCTCCCACGAAAGTGGTGGTGGAAGTACTAGTGGTGGATCGAGATCTCGTAAGAAAACATCTTAGATTTGGAAACACTTTACTCCATCTGAAGATGGTTTATCTAGTATTTGTAAAGTGTGCAACATATGTTATCTTCACGTAAGTGGAAATATAAATATGGGCACTAGCACTATGGTAAAACATTTACTGAAACATTCAATATATGATCCTACAAAACCTAACCCAAATAATGTTTGCATGAACCCTCAAATAGGTCTTCCTTTTGAGTTTAACCACGATACGTATAGGGAAGAAACAATTATTTATGCAGTCGGTAGTTTACAACCATTCAGTTTTGGGAATTCTTGGAGATACGAAAATTGGATGCAAGCTGGGGTAAACCCACAGGCAAAACACATTCCACGTAGCTCTTTGCGATCGCTAGCCTTTAAATATATTTTTTAAAAGAAAAAAAGCATTATTCAAACTATGCTAACTTTGCCATGCAATGTTTCGATTACTAGTGACATAGCTACTTTTACTGATTTTGATATGGTATGTGTTACCCTTCATTGGATGGATCCCGAATGGGTACTCCAAAGGAGAATTATATGGTTTGAATCTATTGGGAAGCATAACGCACAATTAATTAGGGAGAGTATGGTTGAATGGTTGAATGCATGAATATTTATGGCATTAGAAATAAGATTATGTCTATTTCGTTGGATAATACATCTTCTAATATTAGTGCTATAAAATTTCTTACACAAGATTGCAATCCCATTTTTCTTAGATTGTTTCACACCAAATGTTTATGCCACATACTTCAATTAATTGCGAAAGAGGGAATACTTAAGGTTATGGGTGATTATATTGCCCCTATAAAAAATGAGATCCTATTTTGCACGACCTCCGCTGCTAAAAAAAGAGCTTTTAAAACACTTGTTATTTCAGCTCAGAAACAATATAAGAAACTTATATTATATGTCAAAACTAGATGGAATTCTACTTATGCAATGCTTACACGTGCGCATGTTTTTAAAGAAGAGGTTGTGACGCTTTATAATGCATCTTATCATGAAACACCAATTGAAAAAGATCATTGGAAATATTGTGCACACATGTTAAGATTTTTAAAACTTTTTAAAGATAACACTCAAACATTTTCTTCACAAAATCAACCTAATGCTCATTTAGACCTTTTCACGATTACTAATCTTGCCATTCATATGAATGAATTTAGAACATATTTTGTATGCGTAGATATGGTGCCCGAAATGGAATTCAAGTTCACAAAGTATTTTCATCCAATCCTTGCGACTTATTCAATTGCTTGCATTTTAGATCCTTTTTCACGAAAAGATAAATTTGAATGACTAGTTAGATGGTTTTATCGATCTGTACAGTTTTCTACAACTAGACCACCGACGGAACCAATTGACCTTGAAGGGTATAGTGTCAGCATATATGACTGTATACATAATATCTATGATAAGTATGCTGAAAGATATAGATCAAATACAACTACAAAGGTAAGGAGTAGTAACAATAGGGGTAGAGGGAGATTTTCTACTAACTATGTTCAAATTACAATGTTACGAAACAATGAATTTACAGAAACCCCTCAATCTGATAATGAGCTGTCTAGATATTTGAGCACTATGTTTGATTTTGATGAGTCCGAATTCAGCATGCTCCCCGAACAAGGGCAAATCGGTCTAGTCTCTCCGAATACCGGACAGGTTACATGGATAGGGATCGAACATGTCATTTGGACCGGACAGAATTCTGTGAACACTGTGAACTTAAGGCTGTTCGAACTATGACAAAAGTACTAAAAAACCTAAACACTTCTTGACTAAGCTACTTGCTCTCCTACTTAGAGCTCATGGGTCTTTGAACATAACCCGGGTCCATTAAACATGACCCGAAAGCCCATAAGGGCCCAAACATTACACTATAAATACCTAACCACCCGCATTAACTATGGGTAATGAGATTTAACTGCTACCAAGCTACTTAATCATCTCTCTACCCTCTACTCTAACCGTTAAATACCCACACACCACCGTTAAACACCCACACACCACCTTAAAACTCCACTTGAAATTACCAGCCTACCCTTAGGCAATTATTATCCACACCAAATTGGCGACCACGATGGGAGGAGAAAGGTGCCTGAATCAAGCATTCAAAACCTGCCAAGAAATTCTGTCCGTATGAATCCGGACAATCCAGAGCTTCCACCGGCTTTGCTTGAAGTGGTGGAAGAGAACGATGAGTACACTGTCGAAGAGCGTGACAGGCTAAAGTGTGAAATAGAAGCTCTGAGGGCTAAGAAGGCCAAGATGGGCGTGAATAAAAATCCAAAGCATCGGTTGCTCATCATACCGATAACCCCAGAGAGCATGAGGCTTCTAAAACTCACGTGAGCACCAAAAAGACTCATGCTAGTTCCAAAAAGTCTCACCGGTCCAAGCCTGTGGAGAGTTCTGAGTCGAGCTCAGAATCTTCAGGTAGCTCTTCGGACAGCAAGGGAAATTAAAAATCCTTGTCCTCTAGCAGCGATGAGTGTCGAACCACGAAAAAGCAAAAGCAGGTTAAGAAATACTAAAGAAAAAGAGACCACCATGGAAGAATGAAAAGGCATATTGGTAAGGGATCGTCTCATAGCCGGAGGCATGTGGACCGGATGCTGATGGATCCCTTTGCTTTCCACGATGAGCCATGTATCTTTGCAACTCCCAATGAGGATACTGTGTTCAGTCGTGGAAGAAATTGGAGGCAGTCTCCACTGTCTTCTAAAATCCTGTCCGGAAACCTCCCCAAAAGGTTTGACAGCACTAAAATGGAGAAGTACGATGGCAATACTGATCCGGACAACCATCTGGAGCAATTCAAGAACTCCATGATGAACTTTGATGACGATGATAAAGTACTTTGTAGGGCATTCTCCCAGTCATTTACGGGGAGTGCTCTGAAATGGTACAATAGCCTGCCTCAGGGTTGTATTAAAGATTTTGATACGTTTTGGGTGGCCTTCCAAAGGCAATTCGTAGGGAGTAAGGAGCTGAAGGGAAATGGAGACACCATAATCCATTGTGCCCAGGAGCCAAATGAGTCCTTGAAAGAGTACATAAGCCGTTTTGTGAACACAAAGAATGGGTTGGCTGATTACTTCGAACAAGTGGCAATAGCATCCTTAAGGCAAGGTTTGAACCCAGGCAACCTGGCTGATTCGGTAACCAGAAAGAAGGCCATGACCTGGGGAGGATTGCTAAATCAAGTTGGCAAACAAATAAACATTGATGAAACAAAGAAAACCAGGGTGCACAGACAGGTGAGGTCCACCCCAGTGGCACCAACTCCAAATTAAAATCAGTCCGGGAACAAAGCAAGAGAAACCGGACAGGGGCATGGTAGGGCAAAAGCTCAGTCTCAGCCAGCTGCTCCGGCTCAAAGTCAACAATCCAGAAACAAGAGAGGGCCATGGGTCCACCCGGAGTGGTTCGCAGAGTTGAAAGAAAGTGTGGCCACTATCTTTGATAAAACAAAAGATGAGGTACATTACCGGAGACCAGCAACCTTGCAGTCTCCCAGAGAGCATCGTAACAACTCCTTTTGCCAATATCACAATGATATTGGCCATATTACTGATGATTGCATAGCATTGAAACAAGAGGTTCAAAACCTGATTGAAAGGGGGAAGTTGGGAGCATACGTTAAAAGAAGAGGAGGCAACAGGCCTGACAACACTCACCGGGTTGGTCCAAGTAATGCTGCCCCGGAGGGGGCCATGGTTATAGTTGAAAGGTTTGATGTGGAATCTGAATACTTGGATTCTGATCCAACTCAATACAGAGTGGGTACTATTGAGGAGTGTTCTAGATCGGTCTCCGGGCTCATTAAGTTTTTTGAGTCGCTTACAATCTTCGGAGGGGACACTATGACGGCTCCTACTGCTTCTTCGAGAAAGAGGCATGTTCATAATTTAGCCTCCCAGCTAGAAGGAGGCATGACATCTTATCAGTCACCAAACTCATTCCCCTTCATTGTCTTTGATGAGGATGATTTGAGAGACATTGCTGGCCCTCATGAGGATGCTGTTGTCATAGGAGCGTCTATAGGGGGCAATGAAATAAGGCGAATCCTGGTGGATACTGGAAGCTCAGCCAATATCCTTTTCCTAACCACTTATAAGAAAATGAAAAATCCAGCTGTGATTCAAAAGTCCGACAGGTCAATCGTGGGCTTCACGGGCAGCTCAGCCGATGTGATCGGAGAATTCGAAGAAGAGGTGTTATTGGGCAGGGGCCCTTTCAAGAAAATGGTTAGAATACTCTTTATTGTGGTGGATTGTCCCACTTGCTATAATGCTATTCTAGGGAGGTCTTGGCTCTCTAGGATGCATGCAGTGGCTTCAACAGTCCACCAGTGCTTAAAGTATGCTGTTCAAGGACAGGTTGGGGTTGTCCGGAGCAGCCAAAAGATTGCAAGAGAATGCTATGCCACTGCACTGGCTCCTCGAACGCTGGGGGCAGTCCGCATAAATGATCAATAGCAGTTTGAGGGCCTTTCTAGGGGTGAGGGTGAAATTGATGACCCCAGAGAGACCCCTGGGGTGTTGATTCCAATCGAAGAGGTTGAAACGCACTGTTTGGAAGAAGGCAAGAGTGTCAAGATAGGGTCCAAGATGCCACCAATGTTGAAAAAAGAAATGTTGAAATTTTTGAAAGACCATCAGCACGTTTTTGCTTGGTGCAATGCTGATGTTACTGGAGTTCCATCAGAAGTGATATCCCATCACCTATCTGTCCGGAGAGATGTAGCACCAGTGGTTCAAAAGAGAAGAGCTTTCTCAAAAGAAAAGGTTGATGTCATTGTGCAAGAGATTGACAGACTCACAAAGATGGGGCACATTAAAGAATCTCAATGCCCTTTGTGGACTGCCAATCCCGTCCTGGTGAAAAAGAAGAATGGCAAGTGGCGCATGTGCATTGACTTCACAGACCTCAATAGAGCTTGCCCAAAAGACTTGTATCCGGTCCCCCGGATAGATCAGTTAGTAGACTCTACCTCTGGGAACAAACTGCTTTCCTTTATGGACGCCTTCTCCGGGTACAATCAGATTCAAGTAGAACCAAAGGATCAAGAGCATACTACGTTTGTCACTGACAGGGGTCTACATTGCTACAAGGTGATGCCATTTGGTTTGAAAAATGTTGGGGCTACTTATCAAAGGTTAGTCAACAAGGCATTTGCTGATCAAATTGGAAGAAATATGGAGGTTTACATTGACGATATGATGGTGAAAAGTGTGGATGAGCAGCTACACTTGTCCGATCTCCAAGAAACTTTTGCCAACTTGGTAAAAGTAAATTTAAAGTTAAACCTTGAAAAATGTGTCTTCGGAGTGCAGTCCGGGAAGTTTCTAGGCTATATCATAAGTGAGCATGGAATACAGCCCGATCCGGACCAGCTGAATGCTCTTTTCCAGATGGAACCTCCTCGAAACGTCAAAGAAGTACAGCGGTTAACGGGGAGGTTAGCAGCCTTAAACAGATTTATCTCTAGGTCTTCAGACAAGTGTGCTCCTTTCTTTTAAACTTTGAAGGGTGCAAAGGGTTTCGAGTGGACCCCACAGTATGATGAGGCTTTCAATGAAATCAAGAAACACCTGTCCTCCCCCAAAACTTTGTTCAAACCAGTTGATGGGGAGACTCTCTTCGTATATTTGGCAGTTTCAAGTTGTGCCATCAGTGCTGTGCTGGTAAGAGAGGTCGATAGATATCCCCACCCAGTATACTACGTCAGCAAGAGCTTGATAGATGCTGAGAGACGTTACTTGAAACTTGAAAAGTTGGCATTAGCTCTGGTAATAGCTGCAAGAAAGATAAGGCCTTATTTCCAGGCTCATCCTATCATCGTCCGGACCTCTTTTCCCTTAAATAATGTCCTTCAAAAAGCAGACATTTCGAGCAAAATAACTAAGTGGTCAGTAGAATTGGGGGACTTCGACATAGACTTTGCTCCCCGGACAGTAGTAAAAGCCCAAGCTGTGGCTGATTTCTTGGTTGAATTCCACTCCGATAGGGATTCGGAGCAATCTACTGATACAAAAGACAAGAAAGTGTGGATCGTCCGAACAGATGGTGGATCTAGCACTATGGGATGTGGTGCAGGAATATGTTTAACTTCCCCATATGGAGATAATATGTACCAGGCTATTTGTTTTGCTTTCAGGGCATCTAATAACGAGTCCGAATACGAAGCAGCTATAGCTGGGTTAAAGTTAGCCTACATTTGTGGGGCTAAGAGGGTCAAACTGCTAAGTGACTCCCAATTGCTTATCCACCATACCTTAGGCCAATCTGAGGCTAGAAAGGAGCAACTAGTGAAATATTTACTCCTCCTCAAGAATGAAGCACTAAAATTTAAAGCTGTTGTCTACGAACACATTCCCCGGGTAGAAAATGAGCTAGCAGACTCATTGGCAACAATAGCATATATGGAGTCTTACCCATGGATCCATGTGCTTGAAAGCCCTTCTATTCAACTTAGTAAGGGTGAAGAAGAGGAAGTTTTTGAAATACAAGTAAAACAGCCTCAAGACTGGAGATCTCCTCTCATACAATATATGTCCGATGGTATTGTACCTTCAGATAAATCACAAGCAAGAACATTGAAACACAAGGCTCGTGGTTTCATTATATTGAGAGAAGTGTTGTACAAAAAATCCTATAGTAAACCTCTCCTGCGTTTTTGGGGGATGATGAGTCACAAGTGGTCCTCTCTGAATTGCATGATGGTGAGGGATCAGCCCATTGTGGGTTTAGAGCTTTAACAAGAAGAGTATTACTCTCCGGATATTATTGGCCATCAATTATGAAAGATGCTAAGGAATTGGTGAGGAGGTGTGACCCATGCCAGAGGTACAGCAATGAAATTCATGTACCAGCCATTCCTTTGGAGTCAATTTCTGAGCCCATCCCTTTTGCTCGATGTGGGTTGGACTTAGTAGGGCCTCTCCCTGTGGCGTCCGCAGGGCGTAAAACTATAATTGTGGCCATTGACTACTTCTCAAAGTGGATAGAAGCAGCTCCCCTGGCATGGACAACATCAAAAGCTGTCATAAAATTCATTATGTCCAACATATATTGCAGATTTGGTGTCCCACAGAAAATAACAACAGACAATGGGCCACAGTTTGACAATAGAGAAATGGAAAGCTTATGTGCCTCAAGGGGTATACAGCATTGTTTTTCTTCACCTTTCCACCCACAAGCTAATGGGCAAGTTGAAATGGCTAATAGGACTATACTGTCCGGTTTAAGGAAGAATCTGGAAGGGGCTGCTGGGAAGTGGCCTAGTTATTTATAAGAAGTCTTGTGGGCCTACCGGACAACACCTGGGGCTGCAACACAAGAATCACCCTTCGCCTTGGTCTATGGAATGGATGCAGTAGCCCCCATAGAGAAGACACTCCCTTCCTTTCGTGTTCACAACTTCTCCGGACACGCTAATGAGATGGCCATCAGAAATCAACTTGATTTGATAGAAGAAAGACGGGTTAAAGCTCGCCTTAGAGCTGCACACTATCGGGGCTTGATGAGAAGCAGGTTTGCTTCTAAAGTTAAAAGAAGAGATTTCCAACCAGGGGACAAAGTATTAAGGAAGGTCTTCTTACACACTAAAGAAAATCTCTTCGGAAAGCTGGCCCCTACCTGGGAGGGTCCGTATATTGTGGTTGAAAGAATCAAGCCTGGAACTTATTGGTTGGAAGACAAAGATGGCAGGGTTCTAACTCATCCTTGGAATATTGAGCATCTTCGGATGTACTTGGAATAACACTTGTGTAAATATTTACTTGTTTGAACTTCCATGTAAATATTTGGGGGCATACTCTTTCCTCCCTGGTGGCACGGGGAGGTTTTAATGAGGTGTCCGGATGGTTGAATAAAATTCGATGCCTTCTTCAAAATTTTCTAATTATTTTCAAAGTTCTATCTCTTGTTATACTACCCGGACTGAAAGATCTAAGGGCTATTTAAACTCTAGCCGGAGAATTTAAACACTCTCACAATGCAATAACTAAAAGCTACTTAAACTCTAGCTATCTAAACTAAAACAAACAATGAAAGAAGATGATGGTTGTGCAAAACAGAAATATTCATTGAACAACTTAAAATTGCCTTGGCCTTCCAAGGACTTTCGAATAAGTCAGGATACAGCACAAAAAACCTGTCCGAAAAAATACCGGACACCACTACAAAAAGAGTGCCTTGGCCTTCCAAGGACTTTAGTTTGAATAAAAGATAAACCAAGTAAACCATAAATTAAGATTGAGCCTTTGAAGATGGCTCCCCTTCATCTGCTTTCTTACCCTTAGAGTCGTTCCCCCCTTCGACTACCTTCTTGCCCTTGGGATCATTCTCCTCTTCACCTGGGCTCTCTCCGGTCCTCTCTTCATCATCAGATGAAGACCCACTGGAAATTCCATCCTCCTCGACCATTGTATAATATGGAAGGTCATCATCATCCACATAGAGCCATAAGTCCCCCAGGGTCCTCTTCGGAAATTTTTCATGAAAAAGGAGAACCATATCAGACTTTACCCTTTGAATCATTAACTCTTCGCTTTTAATCATCTCCCTGGCATAGGCATTGATCTTGGAATTGATTGTGGCCTCCTGGTCCCTTAACAAAGCATTTTTCTCCTCAGCAGCCTGGGTCACTGCATTTTCTAGAGCAATCTTGTCAGTAGTCAAGTTGGTGAAAATCTTCTCCTTTGCAGTAATTTCTCCCCTTGAGGCAGTAAGGTCCTTCTCCATACCGGACAGCTTCTCCTGAAGATCTTTTATGGTTTCTTCTAGGGTGGCAACTTTTGTGTTGCTTTCATCTTGATTCCTCTTCAGCTCCTCATTTGCTTCCTTAAGCAAATCAGCATTGGTAGTAGCAGTGCGGAGGTCTTCGGACAACTTTTCCTTCTCAGACTTGAGGTCTTTGATGGTGTCTGCTTGACTCCGGACTTGTCTCTCCAATGTAAGAACTGACTGCACATTACTAAGCAATGAATGGGCTATAGTGTCCTTTTCACTAGAAACCATGAAAGTCTTACCATTGAAATTGACCGTATTAGAGCTGCTTGGAGGAACGTAGGGCCCTACGAATTCATCTCTGGGGAGGCCAAGGAAATACTCACCAAGCCCAGCTAGACCAGTGATGTCCACTCCATCGAGGTTGAGGTCTCCCCCCTCTACCTCATCGGTATAAAAGTCCCTTGGGATCTCTTCGGCCAACGTTGGGTCAGAGGGGTCAGTGGGGAAAGAGGGCTACGGATCCCGGAGAGCAAGCTCCTCTCCTTGTGAAGTCTTTTTCTTCTTGGCTTCCCGGTCAGCACCTTCACCTACTTGCTTGCGAGTCCTTTTGGGAGCCCTTGGAGGTTTTGGAAGGTCTGTTTCCTGCCTTTCGGTCTCGTGCTCCACTACTTGCAAGAGGGCTGCATCAATTTGAACCTGAGCCGGCCCCTCCGGGTCTGTTGGGGCATCCTTCTCAGCATCCCTCGCCACCTTTTTGCCTTTTCTCCTGCCTTTCATTTTGCTTGGGGCTTTGGCCCGGGCAGGCAGGTAGAGTGTCCCATCTAATTCGTGGGACCTTCTAAGCATAATGTCTTCAGGAGGCTGGGTGGAGAGCTCTTCCCAGGTTAGGTCTCTCCGACCTGTGGTATTCCATAGGTAAGACCTGGCCAGATTTCCAGGGGTGAAGGCTTTGTGGAATCGATTCTCCCAGTTCTCTGCGGCCCAAGCATTGATTTTGCCACAGGTAACCTGTCCGGCCTTCAAATAATCCCCGAACTCCTTTGGCAGTTCTATTAAAACAAAAGAGAGATCAGTTAATTTAAACCAACTTAAAGAAAGAGAAATGGACAGAAATTTAAAGTAAGGAACTTACGGTCACTCCTCCACCTACTCCTGAGGAGGCTTGGGTTCTCTCCGGCCTTGATCTTCTTGCCATTTTCCCAAGCACCACTGACGAACAGAAATTGGCTCCTCCATTTGCTCTCTGACTCCAAGAGATCATCAACAGCCTTGAGATCGTTCCCCATATTGAAATGGTAGAAGGGAAATTGGTGATGCTTGCAAAGGTTGGCCACCGCTGCGAACTCTTCCATAGGGAGAGGGATCCCGGACAGCCTAGATGTCATGATACATGACATCAGAGTAAACCAGCCATTGGGGCTCAGCTGGCTTGGGCAGAGCTTCACCAGGTGGAAGTATCGAACGATCTCCGAGTCCAGTGGGAACCTGAGTCCCCAATTAAATAGCTCTGTAAAAAAGACTATTTCGTTCCTCTTGCAATCCATAGGGGTCTCCGGATCTATGGGGATCCTTATCTTTACATTTTCTGGGATCCCCCATTTTGTACGCATTCGAACCAGGTCAGAAGTATGGATGAATGCGTACTTGGTCTTCTGTAAGGCCAAGAGATATTTGAGCTCAACTCTGTGGAAACACGGCCCCACCTTCTCTTCAAGGCACTCCGGCAGGTCCGGATGCCTCAAGTACAGTTTTTCCTTGCCTTTTTTGGCAGCAGCAGCATTTTCAGTCTGGCCGGAGGACTCAGACTCGAAAGGGACCTCTTCAGCAGAGTCCTCCATTTTTTCCTCCATAATTGTTGGGGGAATGTCTCTGGTAGTAGTCCGGGGAGGGTTAAAGCTTGGCTCAGCCTGGCTACCGGACTGCTGGCCTTCTGTGTTTCTTTGACTTCTTATCTCAGGCTGGGGCTCAGAGGCAGAAGTTTCTCTTGGAGGTACCGGACTGGTGGCATCCGGACCAGATGGTCTTTCCCAGGGAGCTCTGATGGGCACTCCAGACCCAGAGCCACTGTTTTTTTCCCCCGATTTGGAGGGAGTATTCTTGGAGGCTAGCCCTTTGACTAGCCGGCTTGTCCTTTTAACCACCAGCTTCTCCGGAGAGTGCTCTGTGTCAGACCCCATTGCAATAAACGGCGAAGGTTTCCTAACACTTGTAACTGTGACTCCTGGCTCAAGAGCATGTACTGACTCCTGAACTGAGGAACCAGAGACTATGGGCGAAAGGGTGGATTGAAAGAGTTTTTTAGGCTTAGTACCTTTGGAGGAAGATAAGCCTCGATCTGACTCAGTAATAGAGGCGACTGGTTTATCAACGGGTGATGAAGGTAGCCCTGCTGCTATTCGTCTCTCCTTCTCAACTTTTTGTTCTCTTTCCAACTCCAAAAGATTGAGCCACCCACCTTTGATCAGTGCTGTTCTTGCTGTAAACATAAACTACCCAGAAACCTTTGCTTTAGAGAGAGAAATCTCTGAGTAAATTTGCAGAGTAAATGTGAAAGAGATGGTAAAACAGTGGAAAATTAGTTTGAATTTATAGTAAATCTGAAAAAAGGAGTTGATTCCTAGGAGAATTCGAAAAGTTTGGCAATGATTAAAAGACGGCGCTGATGTCACTACTTGTAATTAAAGAGGTTACTTGTTGAAGAAGGTGGTGTGAAATTCAAGGTGAAAAAACGGCTGGAGTAACCAATCAGAGAGCGACACGTGTCCCACTAACGCTGACAAAAACCGTTTTGAATTCGTGAAAGCTTAATCTGTCCGGGTATACCCATAGATCTGTCCGGGTTGAAAACCACTTCTGACGTTGGACTGTTTTTCAGTTCTTTGGCAAGAATACTTGCTCAAACACCTAAAAAAGGGGCTCCTGATGAGTCCGAATTCAGCATGCTCCCCGAACAAGGACAAATCGGTTTACTCTCTCCGAATACCGGACAGGTTACATGGACAGGGATCGAACAGGTCATTTGGACCGGACAGAATTCTGTGAACACTGTGAACTTAAGGCTGTTCGAACTATGACAAAAGTACTAAAAAACCTAAACACTTCTTGACTAAGCTACTTGCTCTCCTACTTAGAGCTCATGGGTCTTTGAACATAACCCGGGTCCATTAAACATGACCCGAAAGCCCATAAGGGCCCAAACATTACACTATAAATACCTAACCACCCGCATTAACTATGGGTAATGAGATTTAACTGCTACCAAGCTGCTTAATCATCTCTCTACTCTCTACTCTAACCGTTAAATACCCACACACCACTGTTAAACACCCACAAACCACCTTAAGACTCCACTTGAAATTACCAGCCTACCCTTAGGCAATTATTATCCACACCAGATTTTACGAATTTTCCCGACCAGTGTATTGAAGATATCATAAGATGGTGGGGTACCAAAACTGAAGAGTTTCCTATTCTTTGCAGGGTTGTTAAAGAGATTTATGCAATACCTATGTCTACAGTTGCAAGTGAGTGTGCTTTCAGCCAAGCGAGGTTGCAATACACGACTAAGAGAACAAGATTGACGGGCAAAGCACTTGGAGTGCTTGTGGCAGTCAAGGATTGGACAGCAGCGGATAAAAGGATGCAAGACCGAGAGTTTAGAGACAAAGTGAACGTAGAAGACATTTTTGAAGATTATCCGGATGATTATGAAGATACACTTGAACAAGAAATTATGGAAGAAAACGAAGCTGAAGGTGAATCAAGTGAGGACGAAGACGAATATTTTACTTACGAAGAAGACGAAGCTGAAGATGAATGATATTTGTAATAATTTTTTACTCTTTTGTATTTTAATTTGAAAACATTTGTACAACTCCTGACCCACAAGAGTATAAACTGTGAACGGCTAAGGGTAGGCTGGTAATTATGAAATACTTATAAGATCTGATTTTGGTTTAAAAAATAATAACAAACACTTGTAATATTTAAAATCAACTCACAATAATAATCAAAATGTAATATTAAAATTATAACCATAAAATTTGTAATATTTTAACATGATAAGATATAGTTTTGGTTTGTAATATAATATCAACACTACTAATATTGGATCCCAAAACATAAATAATAATATTCAAAATTTAATAATAACATAAGTAATATTTAAAAAATTGGATTATATAATAATTACAACACTTAAAATATTAATAACCAAAACAAATTAATACTAACCAAAATGTAATAATAATTTTATAATCATATACAATATCTCAATATTTTTTAAATATAACTTAAGATATGATTTTAGCTATAAAATAATTAAAACACTTATAATATTTACAAATAAATCGTGGTTATTTACAAATAAACCGCGGTTTGCGGTCCTGGCGGTTTACTTTTTATACGGTCCCTGCGGTTTGCGGTTCTAATGGGTCAGTTAAACAGTTTACCCGCCGGTTTACAAATAGTTCTCCAGCTTTTAACCGCGGTTCCAGAACCATTTGCCACCCATAGCCTCCTTAAATATACCAACGCAACATTCTGTATAGAATGGGATCCTTTATATTTTATTTTTGTTCTACTAGGATCCTCCGTATTTATTTTGTATTAAACAAATTTTCATATTTCAAATGCGATAAATCCAACATAATTTTGTTAAAATGCCAAAGACTTGTTTAATACAAAAATGAACATTGAAGATGGAGATGATTGTGCGACTGTTGATATATATATATATATATAGGAATATATTTTCGTTTTAATTCTAAAAAACACTTTATTTGGTTACTTTTATCTCTTTAGAATATATAGTTATTTATGAATCTTACTTCCAAGTCATAATTTTTTTTATAAAAATAGGTTTAAAGTCATTAAAAATGGAATAATCCGTTTGGCAATGAGTTTGGTTTCAATAGAAGAAAAAATATATTGTAACTGATTCAGATTTAAAAAATGTACGACTATTACAAGGTTTTCATCGAACGGTAGGTTCCGATGAGTCCGGAAATTTTCACCACCTAACTGTAGAAACCAGACAGGGGAAATTCGGACAAAAGCCACCCACTGAACCATCCAAACTGGACAAAAATACTAAAAACTAATCATCTTATGACTAAGCTAATTGTTAATCTGCTTAATAAACTAATGAGTTTTTGAACTCGACCCGATTTCATAAGTTTGACCCGAAAGCCCATGTGGCCCATATTTAAGGGTATAAATACCAAACCACTTTCATTAATGAGGGTAAGGAACATTTAATACAACCAGTCAGCTCAAATCTCTTACTACAAAATACTTAAACATTAAATACATTTGAAATGCCATTAAACACCTAACCGAATTACCCTCAGTAAAAAATAATCCACACCAAATTGACGACCATAGTGGGAGGAGAAGGTGCATGAATTTAACATTCGAAACCATCAAGAAAAACCAGTTCGGATGAATCCGGACGAGCAGGCAATGCCACCAACTTTGGAAGAAGTGGTGGGAGAAAATGATGAATATACGATTGAAGAGCTAGATAGATTGAAAGCATAAATAGAAGCCTCGAGGGTTGCTAAAAGGGTGGAGATGGGCTTAAAAGAAAAATCAAAAGTGTAAGTCATTCACCACACTGACAATCCAATAGAGCTGACCCATCAGCAAAAACCCATGTAAGTACTAAAAAGACTAATGCTAGCTCAAAGAAGTCTCACCGGTCTAAACCGGTGGAGAGCTCAGATTCAGATTCAGATTCAGAATCTTCTAGTAGCTCATCGAACGAAGATGGAGTTGAGGAGTCCCTGTCATCTAGCAGCGATGAAAGCCGTTCTAAAAAGAATCAGAAGTTGGTCAAAAAGTATTCAAGAAAGAGGGACATGCATGGAAGGTTGAAAAGGCATTTAGGAAAAGGGTCATCTCATGGTCACAGCCATGGCCGGAGACATGTAGACCGACTGTTGATGGATCCTTTCGCCTTTCATGATGAACCGGGTATCTTTGCAACTCCCAATGAAGATACTGTGTTTAGTCGTGGCCGGAATTGGAGACAATCTCCATTGTCTTCCAAAATACTGTCTGGAAACCATCCTAAGAGGTTTGACAGCACAAAGATGGAAAAATACGATGGGAGTAAAGATCCAGATAATCATCTGGAATAATTCAAAAACTTTTTGATGAATTTTGACGATGATGATAAGTTGCTTTGTAGAGCGTTCTCTCAGTATTTTAGGGGGAGTGCTCTGAAGTGGTATAATAGTCTGCCACAGGGCTGCATCAGAAATTTTGATACATTTTGGGTGGCCTTCCGGAGGCAGTTCGTCGGAAGTAAGGAAGTGAAGGGCAATGGAGACACTATTATCCGTTGTACTCAAGAACCAAATAAATCCTTAAAAGAATATATAAGTCGCTTTGTGAACACCAAGAATGGATTAGCTGATTGCTTTGAAAAAGTAGCAATAGCTTCTCTAAGGCAGGGTTTGACCCCTAGTAATTTGGCTGATTCAGTAACTAGAAAGAAGGTCATGACGTGGGGTGGTTTACAGAATCAAGTGGGGAAACAAATCAATATAGATGAAACAAAAAAGACCATGGTGCATAGGCAGGTGAGATTGACCCCAGCTGCACCAAACCAAAACCAGAATCAGTCCGGGTACAAGGCTATGGAAGCCGGACAGGGTCCCAGCAGGGCCAAGGCTCAATCCCACCCAGCACCAGCTCAGAGCCAACAATCCAGAAATAAGCGAGGGCCTTGGGTTCAACCGTAGTGGTTTGCCAAGTTGAAAGAGAATGTGGCAACCATTTATGACAAAACAAAAGACGAAGTATATTTTAGTAAGCCAGCTGCGCTTCAATCTCCCAGGGAAAGTCGTAATAATTGTTTCTGCCAATATCACCATGATATTGGTCATAACACAGAAGATTGCATCGCTTTGAAGCAAGAGTTGCAAAATTTTATTGAAAGAGGAAAGTTGGGTGCTTATGTTAAAATAAGAAGTGGGAATAGGCCTGATAATTCTCATCGGACTGGCCCAACAAACAACGCAGGGACATCGGCTCCGGAGGGGGCTATGGTGATAATTGAAAGATTCGATGTGGAGTCAGAGTTTTCGGATCCTGATCCAACCCGGAATAAGGTGGTCGTTATCACAAAACACAACAAGACGGTATCCGGGCTCATCGGTTTTTTTGAGTCACTTACCATATTTGGGGGGGACACCATGACTGCACCGACTGCTTCTTCGAAGAAGAGGCATGTTCATACCATGGCTACTCAACTGGAAGGAGGCTTGACTTCCTATCAATCGCAAATTCCTTTTCCCTTCATTGTTTTTTATGAAGATGATTTGAGGGACATAGCTGGTCCCCATGAAGATGTTGTGGTAATAAGAGCATCCATTGGGGGCAATGACATTAGACGAATTTTGGTGGACACCGGCAGCTCATTCAATATCCTATTTTTAACTTCCTATAAACAAATGAAGAATCCAGCAATGATTCAACGTTCGAACAGGTCAATTTTGGGTTTCACTGGAAGCTCAGCGGACGTGATCGGGGAATTTGAGGAGGAGGTTTTGTTGGGCAAGAGCCCTTTTAAGAAGATGGTCAGAGTACTTTTCATTATGGTGGATTGTCCCACATGTTACAATTCCATTTTGGGAAGATCTTGGCTATCCAGGATGCATGCTATGGCATCTAAAGTCCACCAATTTTTAAAATATGTTGTGCAAGGACAAGTAGGAGTTGTCCGAAGTAATCAATGGATAGTAAGGGAGTGTTATGCAACATCACTGGCCCCTCGAACTTTGGGGGCAGTTCGGATCAGTGAGGATTAGCAGTTGGAGGGGGCCTCTAGGGGAGAAGGTGAAATTGATGACCCCTGGTGTTTTAATACCAATTGAAGAGGTTGAAACTCACTCTCTGGCTGAAGGAAGAAATGTCAAGATCGGATCTAAGATGACATCAGAACTAAAGAGTAAAATGCTATCTTTTTTAACAGACCATCAGCATGTTTTTGCTTGGTGCAATGCTGATGTAACCGGAGTGCCACGAGATATTATATCACACCAACTATCCATCTGAAGAGATATAGCACCTGTTGTACAAAATAGGAGAGTTTTTTTAAAGGAGAAAGCTGATGTCATAGTTCAAGAGGTTGACCGGCTTACTAAGATGGGGCACATAAAGGAATCTCAGTACCCTTTATGGACAGCCAATCCGGTATTAGTAAAAAATAAAAATGGGAAGTGGAAAATGTGCATCGATTTTACAGACCTAAATATGGCTTGCCCAAAAGACCTATATTCGGTCCGTCGGATCGATCAGTTATTGGACTCCACATCTGGGAACAAGTCGTTGTCCTTTATGGATGCTTTCTCCGGGTATAATCAGATTCAAGTGGATCCAAAGGATCAAAACACACTACTTTTGTTACTGATAGAGGCCTTCATTGTTATAAGGTGATGCCTTTTGGGTTAAAGAATGCTGGGGCTACTTATCAGAGGTTGGTGAACAAAGCTTTCGCTAATCAGATTGGAAGAAACATGGAAGTCTACATTGATGACATGATGGTAAAGAGTGTGGAAGAACAACTACACTTGGCAGATCTGCAAGAAACTTTTGCTAACTTGGTAAAAGTAAATTTAAAGTTGAATCCAGAGAAGTGTGTTTTCAGAGTGCAGTTAGTGCTTTATTGTAGATGGAGCCTCCTCGGAATATTAAAGAAGTACAAAGATTAACATGGAGGTTAGCTGCTCTTAACCGTT
The DNA here is from genome assembly GCA_036936605.1 of Limnanthes douglasii subsp. nivea. Taxonomy (NCBI): domain Eukaryota; kingdom Viridiplantae; phylum Streptophyta; class Magnoliopsida; order Brassicales; family Limnanthaceae; genus Limnanthes; species Limnanthes douglasii. The sequence goes on from JAUPFV010000001.1 coordinate 36,853,767, forward strand.
TTATCTCAAGGTCTTTGGATAGGTGTGCCCCGTTTTTCCAAACTTTAAAGGGTGCAAAATAATTCAACTGGTCTCCACAGTGCGACCAGGCTTTCGAGGAAATTAAAAAAAATTTATCCTCCCCCAAAACTTTGTTTAAACCTATTGATGGAGAGACGATGTACATATATTTAGCAATCTCTGATTGTGCCATAAGTGCAATGATAGTAAGGGAGGTGGATAACTATCCTCGTCTGGTGTACTACATCAGCAAAAGCCTGATGGATGTTGAAAAGAGGTGTTTAACACTTGAGAAACTAACATTGGCTTTAGTAATTGCTGCTAGGAAAATGAGACCCTACTTTCAGTCTCATTCTATCATTGTGCGAACATCTTTTCCCTTGAAAAATGTTCTTCAGAAGGCAGACGTATCAAGCAGAATGACCAAATGGTCAGTGGAGTTGGGGGACTATGATATTGATTTTTCCCCTCGAACTGCAGTAAAGGCTTAGTCTGTTGCTGATTTCCTAGTTGAATTCCATTCGGACAGAGACACTAAGCAAACAACAGGGGAAAATACTAAGAAAGTATGGGTTGTCCGGACTGATGGTGGATCAAGTACCATGGGTTGTGGTGCTGGAATATGTTTAACCTCTCCGTACGGCGACAAAATGTACCATGCTATATGTTTTGCTTTCAGGGCTTCCAATAATGAGTCCGAAATGAAGCTGTTATAGCTGGTTTAAATTTGTCCCTAATTTGTGGAGCCAAAAGGGTAAGGTTAATGAGTGATTCACAGCTTCTTATCCATCATGCACAAGGTCAATCTGAGGCAAAAAAGGAGCAGCTGATTAAATATTTATTCATTCTTAAAGAAGTGGCACTTAACTTCAAAGACGTCACCTATGAGCACATACCCCGAACAGAAAATACGCTAGCCGACTCCTTGGCTACCATAGCATATTCTGAGTCCTACCCATGGATTCACGTACAAGAGTGCCCATCCATTCAACTCAGTCAGAACAAGGAGGAGGAAAGTTTAAACATACAAGAGAGTCAACCTCAAGACTGGAGGTATCCTCTTTTTCAATACATCTTAGATGGAATATTGCCTCCGGAAAAAGTAGTAGCAAGAAAAGTGAAGTATAAGGCTCGTGGATTTGTAATCTTAAGAGACGTTCTTTACAAGAAGTCTTTTAGTAGACCTCTCTTGCGATGTTTGGGGATTGAAGAGTCCCAGATAATGCTGTCCGAACTACATGATGGTGAGGGATCAGCACACTGTGGTTATAGAGCTTTAACCAGAAGAGTCTTGTTGGTCGGATACTACTCGCCCTCTATAATGAAAGATGCCAAGGAATTGGTGAAGAAGTGTGATCCATGCCAAAGATACGGTAATGAAATTCATATCCCAGCTATCCCTTTAGAGTCAATTTCTGAGCCAATACCTTTTGCTTGTTGGGGGCTGGATCTGGTGGGACCTCTACCTATAGCGTCTGGAGGATGCAGAACTATCATTGTTGCCATCGATTATTTCTCAAAGTGGGTAGAAGCAGCCCCATTGGCAGGAACTACTTCAAAAGTTGTTATAAAGTTTATCTTATCTAATATTTGCTGCATATTTGGGGTTCTACAAAAGATAACCACAGATAATGGGCCACAATTCGATAATAAGGATATGGAGAGCTTATGTGCCTCTAGAGGCATTCCGCATTACATCTTTTCTCCTTTCCACCCACAGGAGAATGGTCAGGTTGAAGTAGCGAACAGGACCATTCTGTCCGGTCTTAAAAAGAATCTAGAAGGGGTTGCTGGAAAGTGACCAAGCTATCTACAAAAAGTACTATGGGCCTACCGGATTACTCCTGGGGCTGCTACACAGGAATCCCCATTTGCCTTAGTATATGGTATGGATGCAATAGCTCCTATAGAAGCAAATCTTCCTTCATTTACACTCCACAATTTTTCCGAACAGGCTAATGAAGTGGAAATCAGAAGTCAACTCGACTTGATAGAAGAAAAAAAGTTAAGGTTCATCTCTGAGCCACACACTATCAGGGATTGATGAGAAGAAAGTTTACTTCTAGAATCAGAAGAAGGGATTTTCAACCAAGGGATAAAGTGTTGAGAAAAGTATTCATATATACTAAGGAGAAGCAGTTCGGCAAGCTAGATCCAACTTGGGAAGGACCTTATGTGGTCGGTGAAAAGCTTAAGACTGGGACATACAGGATTCAAGATAAAGATGGAAGGATCTTGAATCAACCCTGGAACATTGAACACCTCCGGTTGTATCTAGAATGAAAATTATGTAAATATTTACTTGTTTAAAGTCCATGTAAACATTAGGGGGCATAATATTTCCTACCCTGGTGGCGCGGGGAGGTTTTAATGAGGTGTCCGGACTTTTTAATGAAATCGATGCCTTCTTGAAAAATTTGGAGTGGTTTGATTGATAGCTTCTTTGAAACTTTTTAAAGTATCATTGACAGACCTGATTGATTTGGTAGAGTGATGACCATTTAAACATTTGTCATCGGAGAATTTAAACACTCTCATTTTAAAATACTTGTAAAATAACTAAGGGCTATTTAAACATTAGCCATCGAAATTGGGTAACTATAAAACAATGTAAGAATTGTGTAAGGTAAAATTGCTCGGCTAACAACGGGGAATGATATTAAAATATGTAAAGTGACTTGGCCATCCAAGGACTTTGAAGTTTTAAAAGAAAAGGTTTATCCGGACAAGAGCCGGACACGGTTACAAAAATGCCTTGGCCATCCAAGGACTTTAGTCTAACACAATGATTAAAGGAAAATAAAAAGGTAGTTAAAACATTAAGGTTGAGCTTCCTTAGATGTTCCAACCCCATCTAGTTTCTTCTTGGGGTTTTTGGGTTCCTCGTTAGGGCTCTCTCCGGTCATTTCTTCTTCATCAGTAGTATCATCATAACCACTGGAATAGTTGTGCTTATCACCATCGGCCATAGTGTAGTGAGGGAGGTCTTCGTATTCCACAAATCGCCATAAATCTCCGAGTGTCCTCTTCGGAAATTTTTGATGAAAGAGCAAGACCATGTCTGATTTGACTTTAGCATACCTTTTCTCTTGAGAATCTATCACCTTGTTGGTGTATGCATCAATCTTGGCTTGGATCGTTTTCTCCTGCTCCTTTATCAAATCATATTTCTCCTGGTTAACTCTAGACACAGCATCTTCAAGCAAAATTTTATCACTGGTTAGGGTTTGGATGATATTGTCCTTAGCCTTTACCTCCTCCTTCGAAGTGGAGAGATCCTTATCCAAGCTAGAACACTTAGTTTGAAGTTCTCTGTTAACCCCCTCCAAAGTGGCCAGCTTGGTGTCCAAGTCCTCTTTCCCCTTCTTCAACTCCTCGATCTCTCTCCTTAATGCCTCAACATTTTGGCTGGCGTTAAGGAGATTTTTGGATAAGCTCTCTTTGTCTGCGTTGAGTGTGTTGATGAGGGTAGATTGACTTCGCACCTGTCTCTTCAAGTTGAGCATCGGTTGAATATTTCTCAACAAGGAGTGGCTCACCATGTCATTCTCCCCTTAAACAGAAAAATACTTACCATTGAAAGTAACCATGTTCGAAGAGCTTGGAGGGAGGTAAGGGCCAGCAAAATCGTCTTTCTCAAGGTCTCCAAAGTAAAGGCCAATCCCTTGAAGACCACTGATGTCTACTCCATCAATGTTAATATACCCTCCGGTACCCTCTCTGGTGGGAAAATCACTTGGGATCTGCTCTGTCTGTGTTGGGTCTGTTGGGTCGACCGGAGGAAGAGACTCCAAAGGCCGGAGAGCTACTTCATCCCCCTTGGAGATTTTCTTCTTCTTGGCTTCCCTATCTCCACCATCTGCTCCCCGTTTTCGGTCTTTTTTTGGAGCCTTTGAGGGTTTTGGAAGTCCAACTGCCTCTTTGGTACTCTCATCTTCCACCACTTGAAGTAGAGCATCATCGATTCCCCCTTGGTCCTGCACCTCCTAGTTTGCTGGGACGATTTCCTCAACACCACCTTGATTGACCTCAGCTGCATCTGGCTTTTTCTTGCCTTTTTTGCCCTTCATCTTACTTGGGAATTTAGCTCTGCCTGGCAAGGCCAACTTCCTATCCTTCTCATCTGTTTCTTGTAGGATGACACCCGGAGGAGGTGGTGTGGTCAATTGTTCCCAAGACAAGTCTCTCCGGCCGGTTGTGTTCCAGAGGTGGGACCTCACTAGGTTGCCAGCGGTAAAACAATTGTGGAAGCGATTTCCCCATTTGTCGGCAGCCCAAACATTTAGATTGGCACAAGTTATCTACCCCTCCTTCAAGTAGTCGGAGAACTCCTTCGGCAACACTACCCAAAGAAGAAGAAGAGCATTTAAGTAAACAAACTTTTTATAAGGAAATAAAAACAAACATGATGAAATATTTACCCGTGCTTTTCCATCTGCTGGTAAGCATGCTTGGGTTGACACCAGCTTTAATCTTCTTCCCATTTTCCCAAGCTCCACTAATAAACAAGAATTGGGTCTTCCAATTCTTCTCCAATTCGAGCAGATCATCGACCACTTTAAAATTATCACCCATATTAAAATGGTAGAAGGGGATGATGTGATTCTTGCAAAGGTTGACCACAGCAGCAAATTGCTTCATCAGAATCGGGATTCCGGAGAGCCTAGAGGCCATGATGCAAGCCATAAGGGTGTACCAAGCATTGGGACTCAGTTGGCTCGGATAGAGCTTTATCAGATGAAAATATCTTACGATCTCTGGGTCCAAGGGAAATCTGAGCCCCCAGTTGAACAATTCTGTGTAGAAACTATCTCACTCAGCTTGCAGTCCATTTGCGTCTCCGGATCGACCTGTATCCTCACTTTGACAGATTCAGGGATCCTCCACTTCATCCGGATCCGGCCTAATTCAGCAGTAGGAATGAAGGCGTAGTTAATGTTCTGCATGGCTAGCAGATACTTTACGCTCACCTTGTGGAAGCAAGGTCCCACTCTGCCTTCAAGGGACTCTGGCAGGTCCGGATGTTTTAAACACAACTTCTCTTTACCCTTGCCCTTCTTGGCAGTGACAGCTTCCCCCGTCTGCCCGGAGACATCAGTCTCAAAAGGGGCTTCTTCAACGCTGTCCTCCATCACGTCTTCCATCACCATAGAAGGATTGTCAGTTGTCTTTGGTGGAGGAGTGCTGGTGGTTGGTTCAGTGAGCTGTACGGATGGCTGAGCATCACTTTCTCTTTGTGGTCTGGTGTCCGGCTGGGCTCAGAAACGGAGAGTTCATTTCGAAGGCTTGTTCCAGTAGCCTCCGAACCAGATGATTTATCCTTAGGGACTTTGATGGATGCCTCTGACCTTGTAGCTTTATCCTTGGCCCCAGACTTAGGGGGCCCTGATTTCGGAGACTTAGACTGCGGAACAACAGTCTAGCCTTTTACTAAGCGGCCTCTTCGACGAAGTGTCAATTTTTCTGGGGAATTTTCAGCATCTGATCCCATAGCTATGAATGGAGAGGGTCTCTTTGTGCTTGTAACAGCTTTTTCCCATTCCACAATAGGCTGTGACTCCTGAACTGAGGAGCTTGATACGATGGGTGAAAGACTTGGTTGAAATAATCTCCTGGGTTTGGAGCTTCTAGCAGAAGATCGGCCTCGATCAGGCTTTGAAGATGACGTTTCAGACTTGTCGATTGTAGAAACTGAAAGACCTGCAGCAATGCGCCTTTCTCGCTCAACTCTTTGTGTTTTTTCTAACTCCGAGAGATTAAGCCACCCACCTTTTACCAATTCGTTTCTTGCTGTAAACATAAACTCATACCAAAATGATTTTGAGAAAAGAGGTGAAAGCTTTGAGATAAAGGAATAAAAGAGTAATGAAGATGGTAAAACAATGAAAAATGAAGTAATTTATACTAATGAGACAAAAAGATGCCAAGAACCTAGGAGAATACGAAAAGATAAAAGTAATGATTGAAGGTGGCGCTGACGTCATAGGAATTAAATGAAGAGGTTACTTTTTTGGATTAGTGGGAGCATCGTTCTAGGAGGAAAACGGCTGGTGGGGCAAATCAGAAGATGACACGTGTCCCACAATCCATGGCAAAACCTTTGAACTTCTGAAGAGTTCTCAGTCCGGATAAATCCTTCACTAAATACTAAATCCGTCCAGAAAATGTTACAAGTGCCCAAAAACGATTTTTTAGGTCTAGCCAAAGGCCTTCGAACAAAACCTAAAAAAAGGGCTACTGATGAGTCCGGAAATTTTCACCACTCACTGTAGAAACCGGACAGGGGCAATTCGGACAAAAGCCACCCATTGAACTATCCGAACTGGACAAAAGTACTAAAAAGTAATCACCTTATGACTAAGCTAATTGTTAATCTGCTTAATAAACTAATGGGTTTTTGAATTCGACCCGGTTTCATAAGTTTGACCTGAAAGCCCATGTGGCCCATAATTAAGGGTACAAATACCCAACCACTTTTATTAATAAGGGTACGGAACATTTAATACAACCAGGCAGCTCAAATCTCTCACTACAAAACACTTAAACATTAAATACCTTTGAAATACCATAAAAAAAACTGACAGAATTACCCTCAGTCAAAAATAATCCACACCAGGTTCCACTACTATAAAAAGTTTGAGCTCGGTAAGATTTCAGTCTCGAAATAGAAGCTCGGTTTTGTATTAAGTTAACTTTCGGCGGGAGACAATTCATAAAATATTTCAGCCTCATAATAGGTTCAAGCTCAAAAGGGGGTTTGTTCTCAAATGAAGTTTTTGTTTTAAAAAAGGCTCGAGCTCATTAAAGGGTTCCATCTCGGGTAGCTCCAAGTTTCGGTTTTGTTTAAAGAGTAGTATAAAACTGATCTTAATATATTATTTTGAATTTAGATTGAAAATAGTTGATATGTCAAGGTAGTACAATTTGTTATAACTGATTCGGTCTACTATTTGATCATAGTTGTTGATTAAGAAACTAGTACAAGTTGTTTTAACTGTTTTGATTTACTATTGTTAGGGTGGCGACCAAATTCCCACATCCCACATCGGTTAAACATGAGAAAGATCAGTGTTATATAAGTAAGAATATATTTTAACTAGTACGAGGCCTTTTGGAAGTGGACCAAAAGCAAAGTCGTGCGGATCTTCGGATGCCAAAGCGGACGATATCATACTAGTGTAGACATCGGTTGTTCTTACTTATATACGGAGACAGAATATGCGGTACCCATATTCCCAACATATATATGTTTGTGTTATTATACACCATACTAAAGATGTTATATATATTAGAGCAACACGTGTACAAAGAGAGATTTAGAGCAAGCACGTGCAAGTGAAACACTGAAAAATTGATTGCTTTTAGAAGTGATAAATTCTTAAGAAAGAATGATAAAGAATACATTGAGAGAAATATTAAGAGCTGGGAGAAAAATCTAAAAACTTGTACTTTATTTTGATAAGTTTTGTACAAAGTGTGTGACCTTGTATTTAGCATTCTTGTAAATTATTTGTTATTTACTCATTTATAAAATAAGATCTATTGCACATGGACGTATAATTGCTTCATATTCCAAACCACATAAATCTAATGATGTTATAATTATAAGTTCTTCATATTTGTAGAACTTTATGTGCATGTCTCAAATTTGATTTTTCAGACCTAGTTACGTCCCTGATCTCCATAACAAGTAGTGTGGATCATAAGTTTGATTTCTGATCTGAAGTGTAAGTTTTTTTCGTACTGAGCATCGAGGTCTAGATGTGCAGATGGAACTCAATTGTACTATAGTGTTCAACACGAACATAAAGGATGGAGATTCGTGAATATGAGTTCAATAAAGTTCGATTTTGATAAATTCACTGGAGATGATCTTAATATTTAAAAAATTTAAATCAAATCTCTCATTATACATACGGGAATGTTTGTCATCATCTATGAGAAAGCTACAAGAGAGATAGATGTCAAAGTGTTATCCAAGACCCATAATGCGTTATTTTTCAGTTTGGGACATAAAATACTTAGACGGGTGTTTGAATAGTTTACATCTATGAGGATTTAGAATAAGTTTAAAGTTATTTACCTCAAGAATTATGGAAAACATATTGTATCTCAAGAAGTAGTTGTATACTCTAACTATAGACTGTAGCACTAGAATGATTGCAGTATGATCATTCTTGATTTGAATGATATGAAATTAAAGGTTTGAAAACGAGGATCAATCAATTATCCTTTTGAGATCTTTACCAATAATGTATGAATATTTTATTAATATTATGCTTAATGGAAAACAGTCGAAAGTGAATAGTATTATAAATTCAAAAATGTATTTAAATAAAATTCCGGTAAAAAGCATTGTTAGTCCCCCATGTTTACCACTTATATCAACATAGTCCTCTTCATTCACTTCTGCATAAAACGCATCTTTTTCTTTTTAAAACTTTACAAATATAGTCCCCCCGCACATGTGAAGCCTGAGAGACTGACACGTGTCATCAAGTTTTGTTGTAAAATTGGTCCCCTAATTTTTTGGCCAAAAATACCCCTGTCCTGCCAAGTAGGATGCCAACTCAGATTTACCATTTACCTTAAAAAGTTACCATTTACCTTAAAAAGTTACCATTTACCCACCATAATTATAAACGGACCGGGTCAAACCAAATTTAAACTAACCCAACCCGAAAACCCAATCTATTCTAACCCAAACCCGAAAAGCAAATTACACTAACCCAAACCCTTAATTAAATCAATTTGTTAGAAAACCTTAATAACAGAAGAAGATAGAGTTTTATCTTCTTCCTTCCACCACCAGAAATCGTATACATATCAGTTCATCTTCCTTTCATCACCAAAACCCATGGCTTACTCTAGGGTTTCAAAAACCTCTGTTAACTCGGGTGGTGATGGTATTTGTGAATGCGGGTTACCCAGTATAACCCGGACTGCTTCGACGGATCCAAATCGAGGAAGAAGATTCATAGAATGTAGCGATTTCGGGTTAATTATCTTGTACGAGTTACTATATCTTACTGAGTTAGCCCATACTCTTCTTCTAAACTGTCATTGTGTAGAGAGGAGGAAATTTTAGTTATTTTCGGTGGATTGATCCCCTGATTAACAATGGATCACAACCTGCTATCAATGGATTGTTAAAGAGGGTTTCAAGATTGTTAGCAGATTGTGAAAGGATGAAGAAGATTACTGTTTTTCTGTTTGTATTGGTAGGGAGTAGAATAGTATTTGAATTGATTTCTTATAGTTAGTTAGCCACTGTAATTGCTAAGAAACTAAGACTTGTATTTGTTGGGTGGATGTTTCTTATTTTAATGATAATGTCATGTATGATTTGTATTTCAATGTCTTGTAGTTGTAAATTTGTATGGATTTGAACTTTTGTTTTTTTTCCCTTGTTAAGTCTAAAAACTAGTGATTTTAACCCTTGTATTTGTGACCTGTAAATTACAACATCATGTGAACCTGTAAGTCTTCAGGACCTGTAATTTTTATAAAATATACATATAACTTGGTTCAACAGATGGCTTGAAAAATGAAAATGTGAACCTGTAATTTTTACAACCTTCAAAATTTAATGTATACAAATCTATAACCATCTTTTTAGTATAGTGTATACAAATATACTAAAACATGTGAAATAGAAAACATTTCAAGTTTCATTAAATTAAACCATCCAGTGTTTACAAAAAACTAATACTAGTATAGTGGTCTAAACCTTCACAAAATTATGGTTTACAAAAAACAACACCATAGTTACATCAACAATTGAAGACAGAAAAAATGGACTAAGGTTGCTTTCTCTTTTTAAGGTTGGACGGAGCATGTTTTGCATCTTTAAATGTCTTCATTTCTCTTGGTCTCTTCCAAGTAGTATGAGGAGAGGTTATGTTGTTCTGAGAAGAAAATATACCACTTGCTTCCTATTATATATAATACAAATCAATTCAACCATGATTGCCTCCACTTGCAATACTATATACATAATCTTTAATATAACTAGGTTGAGAATCTTACATGTTGGACAGCTTTTTGTTTCTCCAATTGTCTACCACGTGAGTGGTCTCTTCTATCAACATAATATATGACAGTATCATGCAATCATTCAACAAACAGCACTATTAATTGGAGGACCAGCAACCAACAAGTAATTGGGCCATCTACCAACAACTAATTAGACCACCAACTAACAAGTAATGAGACTATATACCAACAACTAATTGGACCATCTACCAAAAACTAATTGGACCACCAACCAACAAGTAACGGGACCATCTACCAATAATTAATTGGACCAGCAACCAACAAAAAATAGCTGAAGCATTCAATAAGGACAAACTCCACTACTTAAGCCCACTTGGATTCTTTAAAACAGTTGTACATTCAAAGGAAATTACATCACTCACACCAAGCCCATTCAAATGCAATTATAAGACTCACACCAAGCCCACAAAGCAAAAAAAGTGAAGGATTTATATTACAAGCCCAATAAACAAGCAATACATTACAAATAAGAACAATATTAAAGAAGCAGTACTATGCAGCCAGTATCAAGCAGTACTATAATAATAGAACGAACCAGACTTACATCAGCCATAACAGTATGGTTCCCAAAACCACTTCTTCTCACCTGCTGTAAAATGGACCCTAAGTAAGTTATTTAAAGCAATGATAAAATTAAAAAACTAATAGAATCCAGAATTAGGAAGTGCTTACCGTTATAACATTGTAGTTCGACCCTCCTGCTGACTAAATGTTGGATGAAGTTGTTGTTGGAGGCAGTGGAGTACTTCTTGGAGGTGGTGGAGTACTTGTTGGAGGCAATGGACCTTCTGGAACGTTTGTTGGAGTTGTTGGGGTTACAGCAGGACCTTCTGGAACATTGGGTTGAACTGATGGGGTTACGATTGGACATTTACGTCGATTATGTCCACTACACTTGCAAATACCACATCTGCTATTGTTATGTTTCTTAGACAGCCTTGTTCTGCTTGGTTCAAAAGCTGATGGTGGTTGGAGTCTTTCGGAAGGATCTTTCCTTTTGGATGTTTGTCGTCTGCCTCGAACAAATTTTGTTGGAGGAGCTGTTATAGGTTCGTAGGGGGTTGAAGGCCAGAGCATAGACCCGTTGATAGGGTTAATGGTGTGATAATAAATCCTTTTCTGCATTGCAACGTGATAACAGTCAGCCACGTAATCAATTGGATCATGCTTAGCTAAAAATATTGCCGCAATAGCATGGCGACAAGGAAATCCAGAGAGCTGCCACTTTCTACATGCACATTCTCGTATTTCCAAATCCACCATAAACTGGTTTGTTCCTTCCCTAACTTGGAACTTCGGTCCACTAGTTTCTCCTACGTAACAATTACTAGTGACGTTTATAATCTTATTCAGCTTCTTTTGGATTCCCGGACAGAGTTTTTGATCCCACTTTGCTAACTACTTTCGCTTCTTTACTATGCGAGCGATTGTTTGTTCTCTGACCCCCTCCAGCAGACTGATCACCTTTTTGCCTCTATACTCTAACATGATAAAATTAAACGTTTCAGCCAGATTACTGGTTTGCATGTAATATTTGTTCTCTACGTGATAATGTAATCTTCTCCATTGCGATAGAGGTTTCTCAAACAACCATTCGTATGATGCTTGGTTGCATCTCTTCATTTCCTCCATGTGGTACTGGAACTCTTCCACAAATGTTGACCTAGCACATGCCCAAAATAGATTGTGTTCTTTTTTACCGGGGAATGTCTTTTTTAGGTTTGCGTATAAATGTCTGGCACAGAACCTGTGCTCCGAGTTAGGGAACAATGCAACCAATGTAGGAACCAGACCCTTTTGTTTGTCAGATATCCAAGTGAAGTTGTCTCTATTCTGGATATTCAAATCCTCTCCAATGAGTTGGAGGAACCATTCCCAACTCGACCTGTTTTCTGATTCCATTATAGCCCAAGACATTGGGTACATTTGATCGTTAGCATCCACCGCCACCGCAACCAGCAACTGTCCTCCTCCAACTCAAGGAACATTATATATGTCGGCATCCTGAAACTTCTAAGCCTTTGTTTCCTTTTCCTTGATCTCCTAGATTCGTCGGGAGAGTCTTCAGAACCTGTGAATTTTTTATTGTTGATATATTCTTCTTCTGAGCTAATGTCATTATTCAATTCGTGCCTTGAGTCAGAGCTAGTGGAATCGGTTTCACTTTCGCTGTTTGATTCTAGAGTGTAATCGGTGTCCTCACTCATACTGTCTTCAGCAATAGGTTCACTCTGGTTCGACTAAGCTGGTGGAGGTTGTTCACTGACATCAAATTGTGACATGTCAATGCCAGCAAAGAACGACTCGTCGATGTTGTCGTATCCTCCACCAGCCTGCACATCTCTGGTAGCATCACCATTAGGCTGCAAACTGTCTACACTAGCCCCACCAGCCTGCACATATTCAGTAGCCCCACCATCAGGCTGCACACTGTCTATATCAGCCCCACCAGCCTGTACATCTTCAGTAGCATCACCATCAGGATACACACTGTCTACACCAGCCCCACCAGCCTCCTCACAACCAGTCTTTTCACCACCAACCTCTTCACCATCTATACCATCAATATTAATCTGCATATCATCTATACCATATCCTTTATCCTCTACATTTTCCCTAACATCCCCTTCACACTCTATATTTTCCCTAACATCAAAACTGTCACCACCACCAGCAGTCTTATCAACATCCACATTGTCACCACCAGCAGTAGTCTCGTCAACATCACCATTCATATTTTTAGTACAACTATGAAACATTCCTAAACTATCAGCCACAATTAAACTGTTATCACATTCAACATCGACAGTTGGAATGAAGGTTTTGTTTCCTAGTTTAGTTGGAGATACTACTTCTAGAGGAGGTGTCCTATCAGAGAATATGTTCATTATCATATCACTACCAATCATTTTTGTTATATCGTAGCAGTCTGCATCTGTCTCTAATATTCTGAGAGAAGTGTTTGAACTCGACAACGAGTAAGCGAACATAAAATGTCCCCCTCTTCCTGATGCTTCTGTTAAATCATGGATGGAATAGAGTTCCAAAATAGAGAATTTATCGCAACTAATGAAGTCTACGATTTCTGACCTGCCCCCAATGTACTTCATCTTCTTTTTCCAGTTAGTTTACCATCAAAATGGTAATTCGCAGCAAACAAGTCGTCATTTAGAACTGAGATATACAAAGAAAAACATAACCGTTAGCATGAAGGGTTAAACACCAGTTTGTGCACCAATTTTATGGATACAGAACACCAATCAAAACACCAATCAAAACATCAACCTTATACACAGAACCACCATAAAATTAACGGTAGCAAAAACCATAACATTAGCAGTAGACTCAACAACAATCAAAACAACATAAAACATCAACCCTAACACTAACAATAACACTAATTTTGTAGACATTATCCCATAACAACAGCATCAACAATTACTGTCACTCTAACATAAGACACTAACACCATAACACTAACAATTTCTCATGGACAGTATCCCAGAACACAAACATTCAAGCCAGATCAACCCACAGCAATAATATTCAACAATTAACAACACATGAACTACAATACAAGCCCAGAACACTACCATTCAAGAAAAATTAGTTCACAATAGTAACATTACACTATAACATCATAATCAGCCAGAACAGTGATATTAAACACCATTACACCAACAACAACATCAAATAACTCGATTTTTATTCCAATTTAAGTTAAGCATCTATCTATCCATGAAAATATAAAGAAAATCAAACAACTAACCTATGTAAAAATACTTATCCATGGTGGAAGCACTACTTCGACTGGTGACAGATTTCTAGGTTTAGGGAAAGTGGTTTCAATCTAGTAAGGATGAAGAAATGGATACGATATTAAGCCTAGAAAACCCTTTTTGTGATAAAGAACTCGAAGTTGATGAAATCTATGAAGGATAAAGAAGTCGCGTTTAGGAAAAGAATGAAAGTGGCTAAAATCGATGGCTTAGGTTTACTGATGGCCATGGCTTCAGTGGAGATACAGAGGGAGGGAAATGGGTAAGGATAACAATCGTAGAAGTTGTGTTTTGGTCTCTTTGATTAAGGGTTTCTTTGAGATTTTTGAGTTTCTCGATTTGGAGGGAGAAATTAGGGTTTGTGTTAATGATTGAGTCAATTGGGGTCTGATTTGATTAAACGGGTCACTAGGGTAAACGGGTCAAGGTTTGGGTTTTCGGGTTGGGTTATATTGTAGTGGGCTGGGCTATATTAGATTGGGTTTTGGGTTGGGTTTAAACTAGTTTAAATTGGGTTCGACCCGGTCCGTTTATAATTATGGTGGGTAAATGGTAACTTTTTAAGGTAAATGGTAAATCTGAGTTGGCATCCTACTTGGCATGGACAGGGGTATTTTTGGCCAAAACTTTGGATGACCAATCTTGCAACAAAACTTGATGTCACGTGTCAATATCTCAGGCTTCATGGCTACGAAGTCATTTTCATAGATATCAAAATATGTCGATGCAGGAGAACCAACTTCAACGTTCTGACAGAACTTCTTCTTCATTTTCCCAAGTTCTCTGACCATCATTCGTCTTGCTTCCGTGAGAAACAAATTTGTCTCGTTGAATCCCAAGTAGAATCTGAATCTACGGTGACGACCTTCTCAAGATAAAGCATCTTTGGATCAGCTACTTCATCATCCTCTTCGACAATTTCCTTTTTTTCCTTTGTCATTGGATGAATATCTCTTCGGTGGCCTTTTGGAACCACTTTTCCCAGTAGGATTAATTTTTTGGTTTCAACCTTAGTATAATTTTCCTCATTGATTTCACGCCCAACATTGACATATTCTTCTTCGAGCACGTTTTTTTTTTGTGGTCCCAATGATTTTAAGGCCTAGCTCTTTCAAGAAGAAATATAAGATTATCTAAGGTTTCAATTTACTTAAGTACGTTATCTTATGATAGAGGTACTATAAGCTCTTCTAGAGACATTGTTTTTATCAAGTCGTCACTCGGGAATTCTAATTTGAATAGATAATGGAATTCATCATCGGTCTCGAAGCTGTCCTCCTTGGACGATTGAAAGTGTTTGTACTTAATTTTGTGCATTTCCAGAAGATACTTAGTCTTGACCTCACGTGAATATTTCCCAAAATAACCTCAATATTCGAAGGTAATTTAATGTTATCTTTTTTTTTCTTCTTCTTTCATTTAGTCGTCTGGTGGACAAGAGAACTTGCGTTAGCTTCACCCTGGAGGGTTGATTCTTGAGTTTGTGCGGAAGATCCGACCTGAGAAGTCGGCGCATCAATGGATCTGATAGGTTGAGAATCCACATCAACTATGTCTTCCTCTTGTTCATCATCACGTTCATCAATTAGATTTTTTTCTCGTATCCCTATAATGGATCCGATGTGCAGATTCCCAATGAATTTTGTCGTAAGAAAAATATTTCCTTTACTATTGATTGAGGGGTTATTTGTACAGGTTTTAGTGATGCTTTTTAGGAGTGATTTCGAGATTCGTTAGATGAGTAACCTATGGAGTATTTTGAGGGGTAGGAACAATATATACAAACTTAATCTTTTTTGTAACTTTTTGCCATGGGCTTTGGAGATTTCTTCCTCTTTGAACGATCGTCCTTAGTTTTTTCGGTTGCTTGGTATTGATCTCCCATCAAATTGAACATTGAAGTGTGATTTGGTTCTTTGAGAGGCTAAGGTCATACTTGTCGAGCATCAAACAAGTCTGACCGGGGGACTGAGTGGTAGGAGAATCAGATGGAGCGTTGGTTCCTGAAGTCTATGTCGCCTCATAGTGTTTCTCGATCGAAGGCCACTAACTGTAATATAAAGTTTGGAGAATTTGTAACTTTATGGGCTCCTAGTATAAGCAAGTAGCTTTTCTATCTTAGGCTCTTTTACCGATGTTAAACCATTCCCAAATATTATATATCTCAAGATGATCATATTTTTAGGCATGCAATATGGAAGAAAACGTTTAGAAAAGTAATAAAACTGTTTATGTCTCTAACAAAAGTTTTTTCTCTTTATCTCTCTAGAAACTATAAAAATAACTAACTTTGAAATGGTGAGTGAGTTGAAGTATTTATAAAAATAAGTGTGGGTTTTCAATGGTTTCGAATGCCTAAGCCGTTGAAAGGTTTTCTTTAGGTGGCAAGTGCCTTGGAAAGATTAAAAGTTTTTTCGAAGGTTGTCGTTCCACCTATGAATTGAAGTGCACGTATATAAAAAATTGTAAGAGTTTTGGGACATACCTCTCCACTCACAGGTTATTTTGAAAGGCATGCATATTTTGTGTTAGAAAGCGAATGACACGTGGATTAGAAGAGTCATATGAATCATCAATCAAAAAATCTATCTGACACATGGGATGGATGTGATATCTACACCATCTGTTAGAAACCGCTTTAATACGTGACCTAAAAAACATGATGATCAGACATTAAGTCATTATTGCAATTAAAGAGGTCGTGAATCTGAGGAGATACATGAGGAAGAACAATTCGAGGATACAGAAGGAAGAATAATTTGAGGAGACTCACAAGATAGAAATATTTGATTCCATAGATCAGTCATTATTCAAATATCTTCACAAGGACTGGGGGCTACTGATAAGGGGAATATATATTGGGAAATATAAGTTCAATTGGGTAAATAAGAGAGTTAATTTGGCTTAATAAAATATTGGGTAAGAATCCCAACAAATATGTAATATTCATGATGTTTTGTGCAATAAATAATAATTATGGTTAAGATTAGTAAAGTAATAGGGTGTGAAATGTCCATAAAAGAAGGATAAACATGTAAATTATGGACCCACAATTTGTACTATATAAAGCAACATTTTTTAAAAAAAAATTGGTTAATTATTAATCAATCATTGTTTTATTATTCTATATGTCATTTTATCTCTCTACTTTTCTTGTTTCTCTCTTTCTAAATATTCTCTTCTGAAAATTACTTAAATAGACTACCTCTCTAAAAAATATTTAGAGCTATCAGAACTAAAGACAAAATGCAAAATAAGTGTTAATAAGGATATGAAATGTTGAGGGCCTAAATGTAATACAATTAAGGTTATATGTGATAAATTATATAGTTAAAAGAGTGTATTTAAACTACTTGTAAATATAAGGGGTTAAAGTGAAATTTATCCATTTGTATAACTGATTCAGTTAAACTAAGTTTGACGCGCCTATAAATAAAGGTTGAAGCAATGAATAAAAGGTGACATTTTTTTATTAGACTGAGATTACTTTTTCTCGTACTTTTTTCTCTACAATTGAACTCTCTCTTTTACTTTCTCTCTCAAGAAACAAGATTCACACTTAACAAATTGGCGACCATAGTGGGAGTTATATTCGATTGGTACCTTAATTTAACAAAAAATTGTAGAATTCTTGCTCAATTATATCGCTAGAGATTGAAGCTGATCCAATAGCTTGTAAAGAGATTGAAAATTTGACATCTGATTTACGTACGAATAAAGTAAAGAACATGATTAAATTCCAGTACAATAGGTCATTCAAATATCGAGGTTCGAATGAATCCATTGCTGGAAAAAAATAACAGCATTAGATGATAAGTATGTTCAAAGAGAATATCATATTCAGTCAGGTACGCTAAAATCTGAAGTACGAAAAGTTGAAGAGAAATACGAGTTGGAGAATCAATCTGATCGATCATATACATCTCATCAAATTTGAAGCAATAAAAAAAGCAATTTTGAGTCTGACAAAGAACATCAAACTTCTTGAAAAAAAAGATAAGTATATATATATATATATCACATCTAGTGATGATGAGTTTGACAGCTTGGAATCTGAGAAAGGTATGTTTAAGCAGAGAAAATACCATGGATTTTCGAAAGGAGAAAGAAGTCGACATTGAAAGTCGTGCAAGGAGTATAAACCAAAAATAGACAATGAACCTTGTTATATGAGAGATACAAAATGATGTGAAGGGAATACATCGAACCAGTACATGGGTGTAGCTGATCGTAATTTGTATGCTATTATAGGAACAATATGAGATGACCAATACGTATAAGGAGTAGACTGGAAAAATTCTTCTTTAACAACTGAGATTAGGTGTATTACTCTTCCGAAGTCGTTTGATATTTCCAAGGTCGAAAAAATCGATGGGATGCAGGATCCTGATGATTACATTTAACAATTCAAGGATTATATGATAAACTTCGAAGATGATGATAGGTCGGTATGTATAGCATTTTCTCAAACCTTCAAGGGCACTGCATCGAAATGGTATAACAGGATTTCAGGGGGCTCTATTGCCAACTTTAGAAATTTTTATATAGCTTTTCGACAATAGTTTATGGGAAGTAAAGATATGCGAGCAGATAACAACACTATAATACAGTGTAAGCAGGTTGTGGGTGAAAAATTGAAAGATTATTTGTTCTAACAGAAGCATGGTTGGATGATTGTGAAGATTTAGTTGTTATAAAAGCTTTTATAAAAAGGTTTACGTGATTTAGCAAATGAAACAACACAGAGAAGAGCATTAACTTTTGGAGCACTTATGGCCCATATCGAGGACCAAATTAAAGTGGAAGAGTCAACTAGCATTTGAGAAAGGGTTGGATCTAGTCAAAAGAATTCAGGGCATATGTCAAACAATCAATTCGAATTATCAGCCACCTCATCTAAGGAATAACAAAAAAATTCCTCCTCGAACTGAAAGGTTTCCCACTCAAGTAACAGGTTATCAATTTCAAAGACCAAAGCCAAATCAGTGGATAAGGACAGAGTATTATGCGGATTGAACTGAGAATGTTACTGCTATTTACGAAAATTCCAAAGGTTATGTAACTTTAAAAATCCAGATCTAATAAATAGACCAAGGGAAAAGTGCAACAACAGATTTTGCAAGTATTATAACGATATTGGGCACAAAATTAGAGATTGTATAGCTTTAAAGAAGGAGATGCATATTTTAATAGAAAATGACAAGTTAGCTACTTTTTTTAAAGGTCAACCGGTGGATCGAAACTCTGAGCACATCGACACATCAAACTACTAATCCAAATTCAAAGGAAGATAGTGCACTGATGATTCTACATTCTAAATGCGATCAGTTTGATGTAGCCTTAGAATATTTGGACACAAATCCAGATTGGTTAATCTTGATTGTTGTGGATGAACCATTAGAGCAAGGACGTATACGAAGCTTATGTGAGTATTTTGAATTCTTAGCAATTTTTGGGAGAGTTCTATGTCTAGTAATACTAATAAATCCAGGCTAAGGCACGTCGTTGGTTTAGAAACTCATTTGGAATGAAGAATGTCTACTCATTTATATAGCAAGCATGATACTCCATTTATTTTGTTCGATGAGGATGATTTGAGGGGCATAGCTGGCCCTTATGAGGATGTAGTGGTTATAAAGGCAGAAATATCTAAATTTGAAATTGGACGTGTTCTGATAGATATATGGAGTTCTGTAAATGTGTCATTCAAATCTATGTATGATAGAATGTGTAATCCACCTTGAATTTTCCGGTTTGATTGTACTATAATTGCGTTTACAGGGGTAACAGTTCAGGTGATTGGGGAATTCGAAGGTGAAGTGTGTTTGGGAAAAGGACCGTTTAAAAAGCGAGCTCAAGTCTTATTCATGGTGGTTGAATGTCCAACCAACTAAAATGTTATTCTTATAAGATATTGTCTCTCAAGAATGTGTGCTGGTGTGTCTATTTTTCATCAATGTTTGAAATATGTCATTGGAGACCGTGTTGGTGTGGTTTGAAGTGACCAAAAAGTTGACAGAGAATGTAATGCAACAGCACTCCGGGTTTGAGGTTCTAATTCTGATTATCATATGGCTAATAGCAACCAATGGGGTTGACCTCAGATGAAAAGGGAATAGATAATCTGAAGGAAACCTTGGGTTCTTTGACTGTGAGTGAGAATATCGAATATCATATTTTATCTAATGGAAAAACTTTATGAATATGAAAATTGTTGTGTTATACTTTGCGTGATCAGTTGTTATAATCTTTGTTTGATAATTTGGATGTTTTTGCTTGAAAAACAGAGGATGTGAAACGAGTTCTATCTCAAATAATATGTCATAGGCTAGCTATAAATTCAAGGATAAAACATGTTATTCAGAAGAGACGAGCCTTTTTTATATAAAAGTCAGAGGCTATTGTTCAAGAGGTGGACCGTCTCTTTAAGGCCGGATATATTAGGGAGACACAATATCATGTATGGACTGCAAATCTGGTGTTAATAAAAAAGAAGAACATAAAGTGGCGTGTGTTGACTTCACAGATTTAAATCGAGCATGCCCTAAAGACCTATTCCATATCCCTCAAATAGATCAACTGTTAATTTTACTTCAAGGAATAAAGTTATCTCTTTTATTATTGTCTTTGTAGGATATAATCATATCCAAATGGATCTTAAGGATCAGGTAAGTACTACATTCATCACTGATCGAGGACTGCATTGTTATAGGGTCATGCATTTGGGTTGAAGAATGTTGGAGGACATATCAAAGGTTGGTGAATAAGGATTTTGCTCATTACATTGGAAAAAATGTGGAGGTATACATTGATGATATGTTGTTTAAAATCTCCACAAATGGTGAACACCTCAAAGATTTAAATGAGACCTTTATAAATTTGAGGGTTATTTGTTTGAAGTTGAATCTTGAGAAATGTACTTTTGGTGTCCGGTCAAGGAATTTTTTAAGGTATATCATTAGTGAAAAAAGTATAGAATCATATCCTGAGCAGTCGAAGGCTTTAGTTTAGATGGTATCGCCTTGAACTATAAAGGAGGTGCAAGTCTTAACATGAAGGTTAGCTACTCTGAATCAATTTATTTCATGGTTTTCTGATAATTTTTTTCATTTTTTCCAAGTATTACGAATATCCAAAGAGTTTGAATGGATTCCATATTGTGAAGTAGTTTTTTCAACGATTAAAGAACTTTTGTTATAACCATAGATTTTGTCTAAGCCTCGAGTTGAAGAGCAACTGTTTTTATATATAGCAATGTCTGATTTTACTGTAAGCACTGTTTTAATGTGCAAAGACAATGGGGGTTCAAATCCATTCTATTATGTTAGTAAAAGTTTGTTTGCATCACATAAAAGGTATTTGAAACTTGAAAAATTGGCTTTGTCTTTAGCAGTGGCCGCTATGAAAATGCGCCCTTATTTTCAAGCTCATTATTGTGGTTTGAACTTCTTTCCCACTAAAGAATGTGTTACAACGACCAGACATTTCTGGTATAATGACCAAATTGTCAGTAAAATTGAGAGATTTTGACATAATGTTTGCTCATCGGACATCTATTAAAGTTCAAGCTTTAGCTGATTTTCTGGTTGAATTTCATTCGAGTTGATTAGATGAGAGGATAATACAGTTATTGATTATTTGACAACAATTTCTTATATAGAAGAATATTCATGAATACTGTTACAAGAGAGTCCTTTGATTTTAACACGGTCAGAATAATATAAATATATTGAGGAAGTTTTTGTTACTCCATACATAATTCAAAGGGATTGGAGGTCTGATATCCTTAATTTTTTACTAAGAGGTACGTTACCTCAAGATGCATAGCTGGATAAAAATTTAAGGTATAGAGCTCGTGGTTATGTTGTATTGGATGCAGTGTTATACAAAAGATCTTTTAAGTATACCATTTTTGCGTTGTTTGGGTAAGCAAGAATCTCAAGATATTTTAATCAGAGTTGCATGATGGTGAAGGTTTAGCTCACTGTGGTTTCAAGTCTTTAAAGCGTCGGGTTATATTGGAAGGTTATGATTGGCCTTCAATGAATGATGTTAAGGTCTTAGTTTGAGGTTGAGATACTTGTCAGCGTGTTGCTAATTCTATTCACAAACCAGCAGTATCGCTCATTTCCATATACGAAACTATCTCTTTTAATAGATGAGGAATAGATTTGGTAGGGCCATTGCTTATGACCTTTGGAGGACGACATATGATTATAGTATCAGTATATTACTTTTCGAAGTGGGTTGAAGCTGAACCATTATCGAGTTATTAAGTTCATTGTGAATAATATTTGTTGTCGCTTTGGAGTTCCTTGAAAAATAATCATAAATAATAATCCTAAATTTAACAACAGAGAAATGTACTTATTTCTGTGCTTTGAGGGGTATTACACAGTGTTTTCTACACCTTTTCATCCCCAAGCAAATGGTCAAGTGGAAGTGACTGATATTTATATTTTGGAAAATTTGAAGAAGAATTTATCAGCAGCTGCAGGGAAATAGCCTAACTATTTACAAGAGGTGTTGTGGGCTTATCTTACAACTTTTAGAGAGGTCACTCAAGAAACACGTTTTGCCTTGGTGTATGGTATAGGTGATGTTAGCCCTGCAGAGTCTAGTTTACCTTCTTATAGAGTACTTCACTATTCTGAAGAGGTAACTGAAGATGAAAAAAGAACGAACCTAGATTTGATCGAAGAGAAAAGAGCTAGAGCTCATTTGAATATGACTCATTATCAAACTTTGATGAAGAGTCGATGTAATTCGAAGGTGAGAATGTGGGATCTTAAAGTAGGTGACAAATTATTAAAGAAATTATTTCTTCATACAAAGGACAAGAGACTTGGAAATATGACCCCAAATTGGGAGGGTTCTTATGTGGTGATTGAGTGAATAAAGCCATGCACATATCGCCTTCATGATAAACAAGGCAGATTACTTCAACACCATTAGAATATAGAACATTTGAAGCTATATTAGGAGTAGTTTTTTTCTTTTGAAATATTTTTAAATAATTAACATACTCTATTCTACCCTCAAGGAGGTTTTAATGAGGTGTCATGTATATATTCGAGGTCAATGATTGTTTTAAATACAAGTATTTAAATTATCTTGGTAAATAGTAAAAAACTGATCATCTTTGAACTTGTTGACCAAGAGTAATTATTTGGATTCGAAGTGTTATATGTTTATTAAAATAACTGTTCACAACCATATTCGAAGAGCTACCGTTCTCTAAATGCACTGATTATATTCGAGGTGTTACATTCTTTAAACGCACTAATTGTATTCGAGGTGATATAATTTCAAAAACACACTTATTATATTCAAGGTACTACATTCTCTAAACACACAAATTATATTCAAGGTGTTATATTCTTTAAACGCACTGATTATTTCGAGGTGTTACGTTCTTTAAACGCATTGATTATATTTTATAGATGCACTATTTTTATTTGACAAATTACAAATATAAATGTGATGTATATTAGAATTCGAGGTCATTATGACTTGTTTATGAAATTAAAAAGTAATCATAATAAGATAAAAGTTGGCAAATAAATGTGGAAAGAAGAAGAGTAGTTTTTTGCTGAAGTTAGAATCCAATATTACAAAAAGTTGTTTTTTAATTCCAAGAAGTTAAACATTCACAAGAATAAATCATCAACGACAAAAGATGACTTCATAACAGAAAAAAAAAGAAAAAAAAACAATTAATCATTCTCTTCGGAATTATATTCAGATGAATATCCTTCTTGTTCAGTGGTATTTTTATTTTCTTCTGACTCTGTCTCTTCTTAAGAATAAGTTAAAACAAGGTCGAATGCTTCACTATGACGATTATTTATGGGGATTAATTTGAAAAAGCTTGACAAATTTGCTTTTGGGAACGCTGCGTGAAATTCGCAGAGCAAAGTAATTATTCATTTCTTATCGGTATTTTTTATTTTACTTAGGTTGTCCAGTCCACACCGAGTCTTGGAAATTTGCACAACGACTTGTTTTTCTTCTTTGAAATCTGTCTTGAGTACACCCATATCATCAATCAGATTCTTCTTTTCCCCGTCGCTCTTGTTCAGAGAATCTTGAAGATGAGAGTATCTATTCAGCTCATTGGATATCTCCCTGACATGTTTAGCTTTCAGTTCATCCATGTTAGTCTGATGGGAAGTCTTGAGCTCTTTTGTTCTTTTTTCATGCACAAAGTGTAGATGATGTTGGAGGTGGATGAGTCCCGTAATAAATTCTGACCAGTCAACATGGAACACACAAAATTGTTCATTAATTTATTTACCAAATATCTCTCTCATCCTATCTTATGCAACAAATTCTTTTTTATATCAGACCATATGTTTTACTATGGTTTCCAAATGGCTTCAAACAGAACTTACTTCTGTGCATAATGCTTTTGCTACTGTTTGAAGATTGGAAAAAGGTTACAGTGCTAGTAAAACTTGTTCAAATGGCTTTTGGATAGGGATGAATATTTGATTATTGTAAGGCATGAGAGCAGAATATGGTGAAGCCAGGGAACCATCTGAATTCAGTATTTCAGGTAAAAGAGGAGTAGTAACCTGATGGCCAAGTTGTTGAAGTTTCTCTTGGATCTGTTGGACCCTCAGATCCATATATTTGTAGAGGTTTTGAAGCTCCTCTGTACTAATGGGCTTATCAGAAATAATGTGGTCAGTTCATCGGTGATATTCCACTACAGTTTCTTCAGCTTCAGAATGAGTCAATTCTGAAACAGCTTCTTCATAATTATTTTATGTTCTCTTAGCTGGTCAAGTTATCAAAATATTCTTTTCTTTGCGGGATAAACTTTTTTTAAGAAGGTTCAGGCTCGATTCTGTCTTCAATTGTTGGAAGAATAACTTCAGTTGCCTTCCTTTTTTTATCTTTATCTATTTCTTTTGCGGCTTCAGATTAGTTTGAGGACTAACATTAGATCTACTCGCTGCTTTTTTCTTCGTCTCTTTCTTTTTCAAGGGCAAATGAGTTTCAAATGTGTTTCGCACAAGCAGAGTCACCTTACCATCAGGTGCTATCAATCTCTTCAAAAACAATTGTGGGTATGGTGGTTTCATTAAATTTTTGGGGAGGTCGGCACCCAAGGAGATCCTCCACAAATGACTATTGATGAAGTTTATGAGTAAAAAGCTGAGTGGAACCCATTGCCCCATTCATTTTCTATCCAAGTGACCAACTTGGCAAAAATATATTTCGTATCTTTCTTACGACTATTGTACCTTTTCAAAATTCCTAAGTACAGTAACATACATGTGAAAAATCAGTTTAAGTTATAACAGATTCGAAGTAAAGATGAAAACTCATTGTTGTTTCTCCAAACAAGGTTAAGTTTGGAAGAGTGTCTCCTCGGATATTGCTTTCTCATTCTCATAAGATCCAGATATGAAGACAAACCTTTGCTTAAGTTGTCAGCTTCGAGCAGATCGTCGATTATTTTGAAATCATCCACCAGTCTCAGTTAGTATAATGGTACTACCGGTCCCTTTGAAAGACCAGTTATGGTGATGGATTTTTTGATGGAGAGAGGGGATCGGCTTAGTCTCAAATCCATAATCATTGACTATAGTGTGAACCATAAATTTGGTGTCGCTTGTGTAAGGCAAAGGTCCAAGATTTCGAAGTACACCACTATCATCAGATCCAGTGGGAACCGAAGACCCCAATTGATGATCTCAGGATAGACCACCAATTTATCTGCTCAACAATCAAGTGAAGTTTTTTCCTCTATTGGTAGTCGAAGTGTTATGTTGTCTGGCATTCCCTATTGCTTTTTTAGACGAACAACTTGAACTTTACTATAACAAATATATGGAACGTTTTTCAGCGCCACAATGTATTCGAGGATGATCGGTTTTAAATTCACACTTACTGAGGCAACAACAACCTCGAGAAGTTCATCTAGAGTCTTCTTTTTCTTTTCATTTTTATCAGTTGCCCCTTTCTTTAAAACATCATATTCAGTATCAGATGCAGCACCACTCCTTTTAGCCTCTACATTTGACATAGTTGCCTTTGAATCAACTTCTTCCACAGAAGCTTCGTCTATTAGTTGAAGAGAATTCGAGTTTGACGCTGGATTTTCTTCTTGAGTATTTAAGGGAGTTTGTTGTGACTCCACGATGGTCTCAACAATCTTCTTCAAGGGAGGACATGGTGGTGCAGAGTTATTTATGATGTATTGAGCATAATTTTAAAGTATTGCCAGCATCGGGATCTCTCATAACTATGAATGGTTTTTTTAACAAGAAAACTTTAAGAGAGATGAGCTTTTGCTTGAATCCGATGAGTCTTCTTGCGTAATATTCGAGGTGGATAAGAATTAATGGGTGATGCAACTTTTTCTGATATTCCGTGAGTAGATATGTTTGGTGTTACTTTACGTTTATTCTGAAGAGAAGCATATGTTGAGCCAGAAACTGTTGGAGAAAAATTTCGAGGCATTTATTTTGAAGAATTTGCTGGTGTTGAGGAGATTTTAGTTAATGATTTCTTTATGGGCTTGATGAACTTTGAAACTCAGTGAAACTTTGATTGGGGTTAAAATTACCGTAAACAGTAGTTTTAGTTGAAAATTGAGGAGAATTGTGTATTACCCCATGCAGCTTTATATTCAGCAGTCCTCTCACTGATGCACAAGTAATCGTAGATGTCAAATACAGAATTTTTTAGTAGATGAGGATGTTTTCATAAACTAAAATGAAGAAGAATCTTCAAGATTAGTTCATATATTTTGAAGGTTGGTTGGAAAAGATGAGTTTTCTGAGGAAGGTAGCCAATAAATTGGATTTTCAAATGAGGATGTGAAGGTAGCTAGATACTTCTCAAGCAAATGCAGCTTTCTCTCACTAAAAGGAATTTGAGTTTCACAAATAATTAGTGAGAGAATTATTTATAAAAAAGATGAGAACTATAAAGTGGTTAGAAAAGTTGGAGAGATGATGATAATTATTGTGTCGAAAGTGGGAATGCCAAACGGTTACTTGTAAATGAATAATGTGACACATGTTAGTTCTCATACCTAATGGCAGGCCTAGTGGGTCATTACATGCGTACGAGACTATTCTAAAATTTCCAACCGTTATGAAAAATCCAACTAATGATTCTATGTATGAATATTCAAACAGGATCAAATGGCCAAACCAGCTTTGAAGTGAACACGAGTACAAATTTATTCGAGGAAGACAAATATATGACCTAACATTCTCAAATCAGTTGATATATGATTTATATTCGAGGTAAAATTTGAATATGTATTTATCCGAGGACAACAACTGTTGAGACATATCATTTTGATAAGGAGATGAGAAGATCTAATTCGAAGCAAATTAAATTTTACTAGTTATTATTCACTGACCTTCATAACAACTAGGGTGGCTACTGATAAAGATATGAAATGTCGAGGGCCTAAATGTAATACAATTAAGGTCGTATGCAATAAATTGTATAATTGAAATAAGATATTTAAACTATAAGAGGTTAAAGTGCAATTTACTCATTTGTATTTAAAATAAGTTTGAGGCACCTATAAATAAAAGCTGAAGCACTAAATAAATGTGACACTTTTTCATTAGAGTGAGATTACTTTTACTTTCTCTCTGCATTTAAACTCTCTCTCTTTTACTCTCTTTAAAAAAATAAGATTCACACTTAACAAATGTTAAATTTATATTTTTTTTGTCTAAATACAAAATGTGAAATGAGATTTGAGCGAAAATACAAAATAATATATATTATAAATGTGAAATGCTAAACCAAAAATTTAACCAATTCGATAATTTATTTTTAAAAACTTATTATACAATGAATTTATTTTTATTAGGACAAAACCAATAACATTTTGGCCAAAGCTATTTCCTCCATGGAAATTATTATTTCCTCCATAATTTGAAAAAGCCTCCATGTTGTTATTTCCTCCATAAAGGAAAATACGCATTTTCCCTTCTACCCATTTATTCTACCTTCACCTATTATTCTACTTACCTTCACCCATTATCCCTACCCATTCACCAATTAAAAGAAAAAACCCTAACTAAATTATTCTACCCATTTCTTTTTTCAGCAGCACCTTACATTCATTTTTCAGCAACTTACCCATTATCTCTTCCTTCTACCCATTTTTTTTTCAGCACATACTTACAAAGCAACATCCAAGAGAGACAGAAGCCCTTGGAGAAGGTAAAATTTCTCTAGTTTATTCTTTTTCTTCATTTTTTTGAGTAAGATGGTGGTATTGTTGTTAGATTCGATTAGGGTTTCGTTTTTGTTAGATTTCTTTGTTAGATTCGATAGGGTTTCGGTTCTTGTTAGATTTCTATGTTGAATTTGATTAGGGTTTCGGTTCTTGTTAGATTTCTATGTTAGATTCGATTAGGGTTTCGGTTGTTGTTAGATTTCTATGTTAGATTCGATTAGGGTTTTGATTGGGGTTTGATTTCTTTGTTAGAATCGATTAGGGTTTCTACTTGGGATATATAAATGTTCTGATTTTTTTTTCTGCCCGGAGCAGCTGATTCCGAGAGAGCCACTCGGAATCAGCTACTGCTCGGTTTAAAAAAACAGCAGCCAATTCCGAGTTGGCAACTCGGAATCAGCTGTTGTTTTTTTAAACCGAGCAGCAGCTGATTCTGAGAGGGCCACTCGGAATCAGCTGCTCCGGGCAGAAAAAAAAATTCATGTGATGTAATTTTTGTGGTTTGAACTGTTTTACATTGTAGATACTGTTTTATGTAATGTGATATTGTTTTATGTTTGTAGTATGGGACCAAGAAAACTACTTAAGAGATTTTTGTGCGGCTCTTCATTATCCGTTCCGAATGCCGGAAACGATTCGGATATCGTTAAGACGCCGCAACCTCTTCAAATTGTTGCCCCCGATCCTACGTCCCGTTCGGTGAGACATGATAGGCGCGATGCAAGGAGGGAACCATCTCCTATTGCTATACCTCAATCAGAATCGGAGGATGAAGAAACTGGGCAACGCAATGACGAATCATCATTAGCAGCCGAGAAAGAATCATTCTTAGCACGCTTTCCGCACATACGCTTCTACAAAGGTTTTACAAACCATACAATGTACCATGTTTACCATGGCCGAGTAAGTAATCTTGAATATAATGGGTTAATTTTGTTTTTCTATAATAACATTTCACTGTAATGTATTAGGAAAGAGGCGGACGTCCTTTGCGGTTTTTCGCCGCCAGAAATGCGGTCAATCGTTGGAAGCTGATCAACCAAACCAGTGTGCGTGAGGTTGTCGAGTCAACCCCTTTTGGACCATTGATGGTTGCCCTCCATCGTTGGAGTACCGAGGTACCTTTGGCAGCCGCTTTCGTAGAACGGTGGCATCATGAGACGACATCATTTCACTTCTCTTTTGGTGAGATGACTGTCACTTTAGACGATGTGGCTATCATCACCGGGTTACCGATATGCGGTAGATTGTTGGAGGTGCGTAGAAGCAACCGTGTAGAGGAACGTGCCAAGCTGATAAAAGATGTTCTCGGTGTGCCATACGGGGAAGCTTTAGCGGAGCTCAAACAGTGTAAAGGTATTGGTCTACGGTTAACTTGGCTACGGGAACGCTTCTCCGACGAGCGTTTTCAAAACGTAGGTCGATTAAGGAGGATCGATATTCTCCGTTGTGCAAAAGCCTACTTACTTTATCTCTTCGGGTCTTGTCTATTTGTAGACAAAAGCGGATACTACGTGAAATAGGATTGGTTACATGTGCTCGATGACATTGCTTCGTTGCGATCATATGCATGGGGGATGTATATCCTTGCGGAGCTTTATAATGGGTTACGTATGGCTTCCAAACATTCTACGAAGACGATGAGTGGATTCGTACAACTACTCGAATGCTGGATTTTTTACCATTTCACTCGCTTTCAGCCACCTCATTCGAAGGGATTCTATTCCTATATGCCGCACATTCGTACGTGGGAAATACCCAAACGATCCCACCCGATAGAAGATTTTGGAGATCATCTTCAATCATATAGATTAACATTTGACCGATTAGACATATATACGGTATGTTTATATCCTAACTTAATTTATCGGATTATATTTTGAAGTATCGCTTCATATATCGTGTATCGTGTTCGGTTGTTGTCTATTTCAGGTTATTTTTCAGCCGTACGAGTATTGTCAGATGTTGAAACCCCTCCATGAGCTTGCGTGGTTCTTGCGTAGTAAGAGGTTTTGGAGGTTGGATACCAACAAAAGACGCAATCCTTCTTTGCAAGGGAGGAAACCACGCTTTAGCTTTTTCGGAAATGTGTTTCATATACGTTGGATAAACTAATGGTAACGGTCCACCGGGAGATATAGTAACCTTTAAAAACAAAATCAATTAGACAACTAGTATTAAATTATGTTTGCAAAAATACTAGTAGATTGAAAGGTACTCTTACGCTAATGTAATGATTGCCATGGACGTGTGCGATACCAATCTCTTTTCTTTCATTCATAAGGGGCGGAACACCTTTTAGCGGTAGAAACGTATTAGTAATGTCGTCGGAAATTGTATATATGATGCATTTGAAAGCATTAGCAATCACATAACAAATATCTGGAATTGTCATCCGATTGCTATAAGGGGCAATCAGGGTATAACAATCTAGGAAACATAGTTCAACATCAACCCTTTCACGTCCACCGTAAAGTTTGTCATAGAGAGGTCGGTCCGATAAGATTTCTTCTTTTAGTGAGGTCCTAACATGCGGCCAGACATTTTCGTCGTAAAAAAGTCCATGGGCGACGGCTCTAAAACCACAATGACCATCCGAGCCTACATTTTTGCATTCGGAGATGAATGGACGTAAATATTTGGGGAGATATTGCAAAAATATTGACGTATCATTTGGGGTTTTTGCCTTCCGAGACTTGATATTTGTAGGAGTATTACGAGTCTTGGTACTCTTTGGTGCACTTGGTGTAGCCTTCTTTGGAACATTTGGTGTCTCTTTGTTTCACTCATTAATGATCGAACGTTGTCTTGGATTGAAGCCGGGGAAATATCACTTACGTACGATGTGTTCAAACCGTTGCCTAGCTGCGCATGCTCGAATCCCGACGATTCCCTCTTCGTTGAATTGTCTTTAGCACGTTTACTATCTCTACCTTTAGTCTTAGCTTTCTCTACGGGTGGAATGGCGTCGGATATTCTCGGTTCTAGAACTTCTCGGATTTTCCTTATGATATGTAGTCGGCGATCGCGATCGTACCCACGGATTAGGGAACCAATAGTTGTTATTTCTTCCTCCACGAAATCATCTTCTTTATACGCATTGTGCTTCATAATCCTTAACGTTGTCCACCTCTTGTCGACCATACTTGGATCAAACATACAGTGTTGCATTATTAATAAACCAACCTCGCATGCGCATGGCAAACCATGAGTGCTTCTAATAACACAACCGCATTCCGTTTTATCATTTCCTATTTGTTTCGCCCTATCGTATTGCTCTTTCATAATTTTAAGAGCAAATTCTGTTATGGAACGTCTAATAACCTCGAATATCCAAGCATCATACTCAAATTGGAAGAAAAAATACATTTTCAAGCGATGCTTTTATGTTCGTGTGTTGCATCTCTAGTAAGGAATCGACTCTACCCCAAAATGCATCAAATGTTAGCAAACCCGTCCCGAGGTACCGTTTCAAGGTTGAATGCGAACTCTCCACCCTATTATTTATTATGACAACATATGTTTATTTTAAATGAGTAAATATTATCATAATTGTATTACATTAAAACTATTTTAGCTTACTGATTCGTTGTGTTGTTGCCGAAATGCTTCAACTTGTTAGTGTACGCATATAGAAACTTTTCACCGTAAGGAGGTTTGAGCCATGTTTGAGTGTAATCAAGGGCTTCGGGGTATGCCTTGTACTCTTCTTTCATACACTCGATGTTTGAGTTCAACTTGCTTACGGTGTCCGAGTAAACAATTGTATTCCAAGATGCTTGAAATCCGTTGAACACATTTTTGTCGGTAAAATATTTTTTAGTCTTCATTGCGATGTTTTTTTTCAGTGTGCCATCTACATAGCATGTGTGTCACTTTCGGAAATATAATGTCAATTGCTTTCATTAATGCCAATTCCCTATCCGTCACCATAATATTAGGTAAAGCACAATGGTTTTCCGACATGAGCAACCGTAAAAGTTCCAACGCCCACATGTAATTTTTGACCTCTTCGTGACTCAAAAAAACAAAAACAATCGCAAATGTGATGTTGGTTGATGTAACTCCAACTATTTCGAACAATGACATCTTGTATCTCGTCGTCTTATACGTACTATCCATAATAAGGACCTCCAGAAATGTCCTAAGAAGATCGATAGACGTCGGGTGTGCAAAAAATAATTCGGTGATTATTTGAGACCCTTCATTTCCCTTTCTATGCCATTCAATGCAATTTTTCTCCTTCATCATATCCAACAAATATTGAAGTTGTGATTGACCACACTTTTCCAATGTACGATATTTTTGTCTAGCATTGCAAATGTTACGCATATTAGACACGTTATGAGGATTAATATCCTTTAAAGCGGGTAAAATGTTACGAGGAGTGACACCGCATATTGATAATTTCTTCACCAAATCTTCTTCGGCCGAAGTTAGTTTCCTTGCTTGAGGACAACCTTCTAAATATTTCGATGGAGGGTGGTTATGCCTACCACATGCAACTACCAAATACCATAGATCATTGTCAAAAGGATGAGCTCTTAGTAGAGACAAACAATCTGTTTTCTTCGTACTTGACTTTCTTCTCTTCACATTAGGTGCCTTTTGTTTTAACCTTGGTTTCTCATATTTTTCACAAGAATAAAACAATCGAGGAGTATTCCCATAATTTCCAGAGTCGTACCTACTTACCATCATAGAATATTTCAACTCTCGACCCTTTGTTAATACCCATTCCGTAAGTTCAGATTTAGTGTAGTACGCTTGCGTAGTAAATGCGTCGGTGAGATCCGGATATATAACATCATCGTCAGAATGATAAGGCGATGCAATTTCAGGTTCCGAAGACATACGAAATTCCTACATGATTTAAAAGTAATGTGTTGATTATTTTGCTTGTCTACTGTAACGCACATGATTCCGAGAGGGCAACTCGGAATCAACTGTTTTGTGTCAGACACCTGATTCCGAGAGGGCCACTCGGAATCAGTTGCACAATTCACTTTGAAAAATTGCAACTGATTCCGAGTGGCCCTCTCGGAATCAGTTGCGTTTTCATAAAACAACTGATTCCGAGATACTGACTCGGAATCAGTTGCAAAATGCCCAAATATGATTAAAACGGGAATGCTGAAATCGGGAAGTGTTCAAATGACTATTCTAAAACGTAAAAAACGATATTAAAATACCTTATCTGGTGCTTCACTACTGTTCTTCTGCATGGAATGAGATTCTTGATTTTCCATGGTCGAACGACGTTCAATCTTCAATAAAACTGATATTTTTTGGTTTTAGGGTTAATTTTAGGGTTCAATCTTCCATATGTAGGATTAAAAATAGTTTAATCTTATGTTTTTACAGAGTAGGGTATTCTATTTCATTAATGACACCTAACATTAAATTTGAATACAAAATAAGGGTAAAATGGTAAAATCATATTTCACTAGTTTTAGAGATTTCAAATTATGGAGGAAATAATAATTTCCATGGAAGAAATAACTTTGGCCTAACATTTTTAAATAACTTACCTAACTTGTTATGAATATTTGTTGATGAATATTTTTGATAAAGTATTGGTTGAAATATTATTCAGTAATGGATTTTGTGATGGATAATATAGTACTAGAGTATAATGTTAAAGTTATCCAAATTTGTAAACATTTTATGCCATTTCTAACCTTAAAATCCACTTCAGTGAAGTCAAATTAGAATATAAAAAGGAAAATTGTACCAATCCAACTTAATCAAATAATATAATCACACTTCTTAAATATAATAATATTGGTTGCCGTCTTGGTCAATCTTAATTCCCAAACAAGCGACAACGGTCTTTCTCGTTCCCACCGTCGTGATAAAATCAATATCACAACATAAATGCTGGGCTACTCTCTCCCTCCGTAGAAAAAGACCCTTTTTCGTCTTCTCTCACTCGTGGTCTGCGTAAAGATGGATACTTTAGATCAGACAAAGAATCAGTCCCCCTCTCCAGGTATCTTTCTTTAGTCTTGCATTTGCATTTACTCTAATTACTGTGTTAGTCCCCTTTTTCATGTTTTTCTTAACCCTATCCGCTTGATTTTGCTACTTCTCCAACAAGTTTGGAACTTTTTCGTATTCTGGGTATAAAAATACAACCTTTTTCGTTTTCACTCGCTCTTTCTTTGCTTAGGGTTGTTGGACGTAAGTCTTTTGGTATTGTTAAGAGTTTTGTGTTTTGTATTGAAACTTTGTTAGTTTGGAGAAATGTAATTGATGAGTTATTGTGAAGGGAATGAGAAGCAGGCTAGTAATTACGTGTGCCAGAATTGCGGGTGGGAATTTCCTAAGGTACGTCCAAGTGCAAAACACAGACGTGCCCACAAGAAGATATGTGGAACCATTGAAGGCTACCCTGCTTCCCCCCAAACTACCCAATTTTCAGATGATGATGAATACCACTCTGGTCGCGACCGCACTCCCTCTAGTAAGCACCACTTGTTTTCCTAATTTTGCTATCTTTTTGTTCTTGTATAATTTCCAAAGGCATTGTGGAATTTGGTGTGTGTGTCAGGTTCGAAGAGGATGGATGGAAGTAGAATCGAGAAAAGCTTTAGTGGGGTGGGAGCGATGTCAAATCGATCTGAAGATGATGTATATGCAGACGCAATTACTGAATTCACCGAGACTAGACTTACTCCAGCTCTTGGTATTAGAGAGGGAGTAATCCTTCCTGACAAGATTATTGCGAATGCTGGCCTACCCATCGGTAAGTTTGTTCAGATGTTTGGTTGAATTTGTTGGATAATTCAGTCGAAACATGTGTGTGTGGTACTTGTATGATCCTTTGACCTTTTCTTTTAATGTGAAGAGAAGTGTTTAAGACATATCAGAGAAATTTATTGTTTTGTTTAGCCCTCGTGATCTGGGTTGGTTGGAAAGATAATTGTGTTTTATCTGAAGCCTTGTGGGTTTGAGTGCGTGCCATTGTTACATGCATTAAAAAGTTTTATAACGAAGTGGTATATATGTGCTATATTTTTTACATTTTGCTCGATTGTGCTCAAGAGTGTCTGATGCCATGCTAACTACTAATTAATAAACATAACTGTTCAGTTATGTCTTCACCGCTTTACAATGGAAAGGAGAGCTGCCACGATAACTATCACGAGGTTCCAGGTGCCGATAAAACAGAAGGGAGCATTGCGGAAACCCAAGATCTTGCTATAAGCTCTAGAAAAGAGTCTGATGCCATGCTAAGGGACGACAACGAAAATTTTGGGCATGACTTGTTGTACCCTAGGAGAACTGAAACACAAATTGAACCTTCAGTGCCGAACAAGAATACCAAGGCGGGTGATGATGTGACAGATAGAGAGCCTCAGACTCATTTGAATGGAAATGAGGGGACCAAACTTGGCAGACACCAAAAAGACGCTGTTGCCTCTGAAGTAACAGCTATGTCTGAGAAGAGGGACGATATGATCTTGAATGCTGAAACAAATGATGAGATTCATGAAAGTGAGCCTTACAAAGTTTTTGAAACTGCAGTTGATTCTCTTCAAACAAAGACAGACACTGCAGAAGAAATTTTATCTACTGATCCCATGATTTCAAGTGAAGATGGCGACGGAAATGAAGGGAATGATGAATTTTTTCTTCTGGTGCCTGATCATATACCTGCTGTTGACGATGCAGGAAACAAGCTTGAAGACTTCAAAGATCACATAGTAGTGCAACCAAACCAGTCTGCATTCTTGGACTCGTCTGCAAGAATCATCAGTAAAGAGAGCGGCACTAAGTCCCCTGTTTGTGGAGAGAACTCGACATCGCCGTCAGGAAAACCGAGTCTCGCTAATGAGGTCTCTACTTTAGATATTCATAGTCATGGCAGGCTTGTTGTTGAAGATGTATCTGCAGAGGGGAAAGCTGGTTTACCTGAGATGAATTTTACCAGCAAGGAAACATCAAATGATACAGGTACCTTATACGATGCTTGTGCTATACACATGACCGAGGAAGATGCGAATAGCTTGTCTGGAGAACATCATTCTCATGATGTTGTCAAACCTCTGCTACAGGTAGACTTTGCAGTACCTTCAATGAGTCCTATGATTGCTCACTCAGGTACTGAAGTTGATTTTAAAATCAACTTAGATAGCATTGATGATCCTGATAGCTGCGTGGAGAAGAGGTTATATCTTCATGACATAGCTGAGAATAATACAAACAAGACAAATACAAATGAAAGTAGCACAAAAAACTTGGAGGGTGATGAGAACAGAAGACTCAGATCTTATAATCTTTTGGAGTCTGAAGCTAACTTGGTATCAAATGTGCTTGAGGGGGGAGATATGAATGAAGGTGAAGAGGGTGCAAAATTAAACTGGGAGGTAGCCCGTATGCAGAACAGAAAACCATTTGTGGACAACACTCCAATAAAAATAGAATCAACACCTGAGTCTGCTATCAGTTTACCTGAATCTAGTAAAGTCACTAATGCTGCATTCAACATACCTGATGAGAAATCACTAGCTACTGAAAAGGTTTCAGATTTTCCAAAAGCTGTAAGAGAAGACATAAGACAGGCAGAGCATATCCTTGTGGTCGGTTTAGATTTTACCACTGAGAATTCCATTCCTAAATCAGCCACCACTAAAGAAGATCAAACCGAAGAGATTTTAAGGGTCTCTCACCAGGGGGAGAACAATAATAACTCCTATGAACACCAGTTGGGTACTACTTCGAAAAACGTTTCAGTAGACTCATGTAGTCAAACTAATAGCGTGGAAGTTAGCTGGGAATCCTTTTCAGGTATACATTTATACATATAATTAACTACCCTTTACACAGCTCAGACCTTATTTTGTAAATACAATTCTTCTTTACATTAGTTAAAATCCTCCTCTTCAGCTGTTTTAGTATAAACGGCACATCAACTTAGCCGGTAAAATTGAAGATTATAAATTTTATGTTGGTTTGGAGCTGATTCTAGTATTTTAAATTGTAGGATAAGGTTGCATATTGTGTGTGTAATAAGTTAACATGAAGGTATATCATACAATACCATGGAACTGACTATCTCAATAATGCTTAAGACGTAGTGCTGCAGGATAGAATATCAATCTCAGACTTGTCTTTGTTGATTTGGTATATACATATCATGCATGGTACAGTGCTTTTGATGCAATCTGATACGCATGTTGTAGAAGCAGGAAACTCGAAAAGGCCACAAATTGTATCAGGCGGACAATGTCCAGTTGTTTCTGGACCAACTCTCAGAACTTTGGTGGAACCTCTTGGTGAAATCCAGATAGAAGAGAATAAGCAAACAGATGAAACTGGTTGGTTTCCATCCCTTGCTCATCAAACTGCGAAAGACTCTGAAGGGAGAAAGAAGATTGAAGAGATTATAAACAACGCTGCAAATTGGAGCCCAGCGAAGCAAAGCCTGCCTCTAAAGAGCCTTCTAGTGGAAGCAAAGTCACCAAAACAAAAGGAGAATCAAAGTGTAGGAGCCAAATCATTGCAGGAAGGCCTTGATGAAGAGTCTGAGAGAGAGATATCTGAGAGCTTGATCTCTCGGGCTGACAGAAAAAGAGACAAGAAGGCCAAGGTGAAGGGTAGACCATCCTGGGCACCATTTTTATGCTGTTCCTAGGGTGTGTCTGTGTTCTATTGTGTTCATCACTTGTTAGCTAGCGTATTGGCCAGCATTCCATATGTACATTGTTTGCATTTAGTTAGACAGTACTACTTATGGTTTATTTTTAGGAATTATTAAGAATGCTACCATGACTTGTTAAGAACAGTAGACTCTATCCCACGGTTTTCGCTTCGTTTTAGCTGGCGATTTTACCATAAGTTGAATTTTAAAGAAAACAAGACCATAGAGCATTTTTTTTACTCCCATGTTTAAAATTAAAAGTGAAATAGAGGTAAGATCAAATAGTTTTAGGGTTCAAAACTGTGAATGCACACTTTTTGTATCTAAATAGTTCAATTCCCGGAATATTTAGCTTCTTTTTAAGTAAACAATTAAATACGACACTACCTTTTTGGTTGTTTTACAAAATTTCAAAGGTATTTACAAAAACAAATTATTATTTTTTCATGGTCTGTCATTTCAGTTCTCGCTGTTGTTTATGGCATTGTGATAACTTTTAACTTGAAGAAGATTTTGCTTGCATATAAAAAAAAAACAGTATTCATAATGTCAACATAATTGTATTGTTGGATAAGTTTGTTGGGATTTTTTGCTTTATCCCTTGCTACATGATAATTAATTTGTTTTGTCGTTCTTTAGTCGAAACAATCAATGCTTTCGAAATATCAAACTCCCAATTCCCGATCAAAGTTGAACCCATATTGAACTTCAGCAAAAGTTGAACCTACACCAAATTTGAAACTATTTTTTTTAGAAGCGTATCAATTTCACTTTTTTTTTTATTCAAACTCTATATCAACTTAAGTCCACATAATACTAGGTGTAGTATCTACTTTCTTCGCAGTGACATTTCAACTTAATTGAATATTACATCCTTGTTAATTAAATGGTTGTCATTCTTAGGTTTCAGACACCATAGTCCACCACAGTCTATGCATTCTGAAAGGAAAAAATCAGATCTTCAAACGCGATAGGGAATTCAGAGCTCAGTGGAGATACGCCTCCCGAAACTAGGAGACACTTTCTTTCTGTTGCACAGAAAGAATTGGTCGTCTACCCGCTGGAGGGTCCGGTTCCTATTAGACTTTTCAATAATTCAATATTTTGATATGGTTAATTTGTGCCCAAGTCAGAAAAGTCTGAATAATTGGTTCACATTGATGTTGTGTATCGCTGCGTCAAGGCTGTCTAAGATTGAAATGCCGACGAAGCAGTTCGTGGGGATCACCTCCTTGTTAAAGAACCATCGTATTCCTTTTTAATTTATCACTCTTGGAACGAGTATAAAATTGTGACCGATCTGTTTGAGGTTGAGAAGACTTGGTCGAATGGGATCTTCCCCACCCTTGGAACATTGAGCACTTCAAAGTTTGTCTAGAATGAATGCGTAAATTTTTAAATATTTTCTTTATGAACTTATGTAAGTATCAAATGCACTCTTTCTTACCCTGGTGGCGTCATAAGGTTTTAATAAGGTTTCATAATAGCCTACTTATGTATAAAATTCATTTGGAATCTTAAAATGACTCCCATAAATGTTCATCTATTTGGACTCAAAAGACATTCCAAAAAAGTTTGGATGATAGTGTTCATCTTTCTGAACCTACAAAAATATCCTCTTGGGTGATAATGCTCCTCTTGTTTAGTCAGATGGCTGCCCAATAAGTGTTGGGGTGCAATGCTCATTATTGAACTAACAAAGTCTTCTGTTGAAGGCCAAAGAATAGTGTCCACTTAAATAATGGTATACTTTAAATGCTCATCTTTTTGAGTTAGAAAGATAAATTAATGAAAGTTGGTCAGGAAAATTGCTTAACCATATGAAAAACTTCAGAGAAAGATAACTTTGTCATAAATCAATAAAGGATGATTACACAAAACACTGTTTCAATTAGATCGCTCATAAAACAAAAATCATACAAAGTAAAAATCTTTGAGCTAGTCCGATCAGGGGTTCCAAAAGATAGATTAACAA
The DNA here is from genome assembly GCA_036936605.1 of Limnanthes douglasii subsp. nivea. Taxonomy (NCBI): domain Eukaryota; kingdom Viridiplantae; phylum Streptophyta; class Magnoliopsida; order Brassicales; family Limnanthaceae; genus Limnanthes; species Limnanthes douglasii. The sequence continues at coordinate 36,893,447 of JAUPFV010000001.1, forward strand.
AGACTACACAAAAGATAAAGTTTGAACATAAAAAAAACAGACATTAATTTTGTTCGGGCATAGATTCGTCTTTGCTATCTTCCGAGGAGTCAGAATCGGATGAAGAGCTTTCAGAGTCACTGCTACTCACTAAGTCTTCTAGATAAACGCCAATTGGACAATGTCTTTCTATAACACGTATCCAAAGAGATCATAGTTTCAAGTCAGGAAAACATTCATGCATTTTCATAACCAAAGCTGATCTGAGGTTGACATCTCTTTTTTCAAGACGAGAAACGCAGTCGACAGCAAACATCTAGGCATTTTTTCTTCTCAGTTTCAAAGTTCTTCTTCAAGAACTCTTATTCTTTAGTGAGTATTTCAATTTCGTTAACAACATTCTCAAAATATGTCTTAGTGATCGCACAAGAATCAACGAGACCCTCGATAAGGGTCTTCCGTTCAATATCCTTAGTTATGAAACGATCATTTTCATCATCAAACTTCGTTTTCTCCTCAGAAAGTTTAGTCTCCAAGGAAGTGATCTTCATTAAATGATCAGCATATAATTTTTTCTCATGAGCGAGTTCATCTTCCACCTTCTTAAATTTAGTTTTCCGTTTATCTTCAACTGCCTTCTTTAAGCGGACAATCTCATCTTTCAAGTTCTTAACCTCAATGGTCAAGTTTTTCACCTCGGTCCTCCTTTAAATAACTTCATTCTTATAACGTTATTTATGGTTGGCCTTCCTTCCGAGGAGAGCAACGATGATGAGCAACTTGTTAAGCTCGTTGGCAACGAAGTAATTTTCGTAGACATCAAAATAAGCTGAGGCAGGAGACAGATTTTCACCCTCCCTGGGAATTTCTTCTTGATCCTTCTGACCAATAACTTGTTTACTTTAGACAAACTGCCCACCAAAGTCCTACTTGATAATAACAACCTTCTTCACAGGGGGTATACTTGGACCCGTTGTGTTGTCATCATCTTCTTCACTATCAATAACCTTCTTTTTCTTTTCTTGAGCAGAGAATCTCCTTGACCTCACAACACCTTCCCTCCCTGTCGGCCTCACTTCGAAAACATCTTCATGAATAGCATATACTGGGTTTTCTTCTTGAACATCAGCTTGAGATACTCCTCAAATATCAGTCTGTTGGTCTTCTCGGACCTCAACTGGTGGTCTTTCATAGACAATAGTCTGTTGTTCGTTGTTCTTCCCGGACATCTTCCTCCGAGCAAGCATCATCTGCAGTCTATTTATCCTCACCATCAGACTTTTCAGCATCCTAATGACTTGGAGTCCTGGCTCTGGTGAAAAGAAAGACCTGGTTGTCCAACCCTTCCATACGTTTGAGAACAACATCTTCCGGGGGGTATCATCAAATATTTCAAGGACTTCTTTTGACCCGGATCACACCTCTAAAGGTTGTTCCTGACTAAATTTGAGGGTGTAAAGCACCTATGAAATTTATACCTCCAATTGGAACCTGCCGAAAGGCTTAACTTCTCAAAGATGCCCTTTGAGGATTTAACATAGTCTTTGAAAATCTTAGCAATACCTTTCATAACTGCTCATAAGGAAATGATTTAGTGTGGTCAATTTAAATGAGTACTTCGTCCAGACCATTCTAAAGATAGTCGATGAGGCATTTCTGTAGAGTTTTCAAAGTCGGTCTCCCATAGCATGGAGATAAAGATAAACAGTTGTTTCCACTGTTAGGTGCGACCAAAAGTCCCACGTCCCACATCGGTTAAACATGGGAAGAAAGATCAGTATATAAGTTAAGAATACAACTCCATTAGTGTGAGGCCTTTTGGAAGTTGACCAAAAGCAAAGCCGTGCGGACCAGTGGGCCCAAAGCGGACAATATCACACTATTGTGGAGATCGGAGTATTCTTACTTATATACAAAGGCGGAATATACGGACCCAATATTCCCTACAAATGGTATCAGAGCGTTAGGCCCAGACGGAACGCGATGTGGTGGGTTGTGATGTGGGTTTATGTCAAACCCAGGGAAAATTCATTGGGAAGCTGTCAAATGGATTTTGAGGTACCTACTAGGTACCATAGAAAATTGTTTGTACTTTGGTAAGGGTGAGTTAAAGGTACAAGGCTACGTAGATTCAGATTTTGGAGGTGAAGTTGATCACCGGAAAAGCACAGCTGTTAGTTGGATGTCAAAATTACAAAAAATTGTCACTTTATCAACTACAGAGGCTGAGTATGTAGCAGTGACCGAAGCCAGTATAGAGATGATATGGCATCAAGGTTTGTTAACCGAGTTGGGATTCAAACAGAAAAACAACGTTCTCCATAGTGATAGTCAAAGTGCAATTCCATTGGTGAAGAATTCAACATTTCATTCAAGAACCAAGCACATTAGTCTTCGTTATCATTTCATTAGATCTTTATTGGAAGATGAGGTGCTAATACTGGAAAGATCCAAGGAAGCAAGAATCCAGCTGATATATTGACAAAGACAGTAGCCATTGAAAAACTGAAGTTGTGTTCAGCTTCAGTTGGTCTACAAGAGTAATAAGACCAGAAAGATCTGCTGCATAGATCAAGGTGTGAAGACAAGTTGAAACCAGTCTTCAAGGTGGGAGATTGTTAAGTTTTTCTGAACTTATCTGCATTTCCAATGAAGCCAGTGCTTGCCATCACTTGAGTAACATGTATCATAACCTTCAAGTAGAATGTATAATGTTGACATAATAATCCAGCATTATTCAACATGTTATTATTTGATAGAAGAGATGCTAGATGAAAAGACAGTGGAAGACAGTGAAGATGAGGCAAGTGCTAAGCACATTAAAGAGAACTGGAGTGATAGATCCGCCCTAAAGCTCTAGAGTTCAGGTTTCTCTTCACCTGACTAGAGTAGGCGGATAGAAGTCAATTGAGAGGAGGCTAGAGTGGTACTTTGTTCGAGAGGAGGATTGTTAGGTGCGACCAAAGTCCCACATCCCACATCGGTTAAATATGGGAAGAAAGATCAGTATATAAGTTAAGAATACAAGTCCATTAGTGTGAGGCCTTTTGGAAGTGGACCAAAAGCAAAGCCGTGCGGGCTAGTGTGCCCAAAGCGGACAATATCACACTATTGTGGAGATCGGAGTATTCTTACTTATATACAAAGGTGGAATATACTGACCCGATATTCCCTACAAATGGTATCAGAGCGTCAGGCCCAGACGGAACGCGATGTGGTGGGTTGTGATGTGGGTGACATTCTGCGAACATCATACCAGAAGCCAGGAGCCATACTCAAGGTGAATGATCTGCTGGATAGATGGAGCGCCACGGCTCATCAAGCAGGTGGCTTGATAAATGAACGACGCAGATTCATCTAAAGATGGAGTGCCTGATAGCTCATCAAGCAGGTGGCTTGATAAAGGAGCGGCGTAGATTCATCTAAAGATGGAGTGCCATAAAGGAACGACGCAGATTCATCTAAAGATGGAGTGCCTGATAGCTCATCAAGCAGGTGGCTTGATAAAGGAGCGGCGTAGATTCATCTAAAGATGGAGTGCCTGATAGCTCATCAAGCAGGTGGCTTGATCAAGGAGCGGCACAGTGTCATCGAGTAGGCGGATGGAGGTCAATTGAGAGGAGGCTAGAGTGGTACTTTGTTCGAGAGGAGGATTGTTAGGTGCGACCAAAAGTCCCACGTCCCACATCGGTTAAACATGGGAAGAAAGATCAGTATATAAGTTAAGAATACAACTCTATTAGTGTGAGGCCTTTTGGAAGTTGACCAAAAGCAAAGCCGTGCGGACCAGTGGGCCCAAAGCGGACAATATCATACTATTGTGGAGATCGGAGTATTCTTACTTATATACAAAGGCGGAATATACGAACCCAATATTCCCTACATCCACTTCTTGTCTGCTTCTAAGAAATCCTTGACTACTTTATATTTCCCTGCAAGCCCTAAAGAGTAGAAATGATAGCGAGAATGTTTTGCTACACCCGAGATAGAAACAAGCTGCTCTATTGAGAATTTGGTTTCGGAAATCCTAGAAGCCATAAGGCAAGCCATAAGTGTGTACTACATATTGGGGCCATCCTGAGATGGACACAACTGACCGGGTTAAAGAACTCCACCAAAGTAGTATCAAGGGGCAGACGAATACCCCAATTCATGAATTCCGTATAGAGTATTAATTCATGGTTACGAATAGAGATGGGTGTTTCTTCAACAGTTGGGAATCAGATTATAACGTTTTCAGGGATCGCCCATCCATTCCTCAGCTTTACCTCCTCGGTTGGATGAAAATATTTGTACTTAACCCTAAAGAGTACAAGCAAGTGTTTGGTTTTGATCCCACGAAGATTATTACCAAGGATGTCTTCTATATTTGAAGGGAAATTTGAGGTGTGTTTTCTTTTATGCTTCATTTTCTTTCCCTTGGAAGTTTCTCCTTGATGATTGGGAGAAATGGTAACAATATTGGAGGAGGAGAAGAAAGTTCTTGACTGATAACCAAATGTCCGGGGGTAGATGATGATGTGGGGATTTCTTGAATAGGCTCCGCTTCTACTGAGGCCATAAGGTTAACTCCCCGGTCAGTGTCCGATTCATCAGACATCATATTTCCCTAATATTCAGGGATAGACTTCAAAACCTTCCCGGGACGAACATTTTTGGAAGGATATTTACGGGGACTAACCTCAAAAGTAGTCTATGAAGATCCTTGGGAAGTCACATGCGGAGTCGCAACCAATGAGGCTAATTTAATCTTGATAGATCTCTTAAGAGATTCCGGAGATTGGTTTTTTTCCCGTTCTCCTCTATCCATCTTGGGAAGATTGTCCTTATCACCACTCATGGGTAAGAAGGGGAAGTATTTTCAATTACTGTTGGAAGGAGAAAGTTCACCCATGTTTTTCCTTGAACAAAATTGATCGAGGAATTGCAGGACAGGTGAAGCAGGGGCGATAGATGAAAAAGATGATGAGTTTTTACCTGAATGTCTTACTATGTCAAATCGCGACCGAAGACGAGACCAATTATCATGAAACGTAGCTTGAAACTTTTTTCCATGTGTGGGGTGTTCTCTAACACCGGAAGCTTTTCTCTCCTCTGGTTTGTTAGAAATGTTGAACCACCTCTAAGTTTGTATTTTTCGAGATTCACAAAATCCTCAGACATGAAAGGTTAAGAAAATAACTTGATCTAAAAGCTGTTTATCTCTCTAGAACGAGATCTCTCTCTAAATCAAAGTGTGTAAACTTGAAATAATGGAGGGAGATGGGTATTTAAAGTAGATTGCGCTTTCTCCCAAGTATAAGTTGAAGAGTTAGTTTCAAGAGCCTCTTCGACACGTTATCCTACTCAAATGGTTTTCTAAAAAGCATGCCCGCGTGTGCTAGGAGGTGATCGACACGTGGTCAGAAGTGATGTCACTACCCTAAGCTATTTATTACACCACAACTGATAGATAATCGAACGAGAAACTGGAATTAATGATGGGTAGGATGAGGTCATCATGACCAAGAGTATGGTCACAGATTTGAATAAGATTATAAAATGTGATTTGAGGAAGTCCCATGGTAAGATGTACACAAAAAATACAAGTAACAAAATCGTCCGACTGAAATATGAAACAAGAATGATCCGAGGAGGCCCAAGGAAAGGAAAATGCAGATAGACTCAAAGGAAGAAAAATTCATCCTCAACATCAGTCCGAGGAGGCTCTCAGGAAGAAAAGTCCGAGGAGGCTCAACAGAAAGAAAAATTTGTTACCAAAATTAGTCATTCCTCAGATACTTTCACAAAGACTGGGGGCTACTGATAAGGGAAGGAAAATATGATGATAAATAAGATTTGGTCTAGCAAATACAATGGTCAAATGGGTATAATTAATTGCCAATGACCAATCTAAACCAAACATAAAGTCGGAGGGGGTCAAGTATAATAACTAGTAAACTTGTTTATGAATAGTAAATGAGTGGGATGAGAGATCCACTTTAACAGTGCTAATTATGTAATTTCATTATTTACCTCATGTACTATATAAAGGACATTCCCTTTTGGGGAAAAAGTCCAATGATTAATCAATTATTACTATATTTATTCCTTTTGTCTCTTTCTCTTTCTATTAAATATTGATTCTCTCTCTAAAAGCGCCCGATACGAACATTTCATAGACTGATACACCCACACGAATATCTTCACATCCGAACTTACTACTAAGAAATATCTGAATTCATCAGTGACTATATATATATATATATATATATATGAGCTAATACATATATAAGTCCACATTGATCACTATAAATATAACTTGTCACATCACTTGGGATGAGTGAACAATCATCATATTATTCCAAGCCTTTGATATTCTCTCTCTAGCAACTTTCTCTCTATACAGGTTCAAACCTTATTTATTTATCTTTAAAGGGTTCATGATTACTTTTGGAAATCATAGTATACTTTGCTTTTTGTTTTATTTATTTATTGATAGATGTTGAGGCTTCCAAAGTGCTGAATATATTTTTATCATAGACTTGTCTTCTTTAATTGTTAGAGGTGCGTGGAGACTCCCTAAAGTGTTAAAGACTAAATTGTCATCTCATATTCATCATTTTTTTGTTCTTTATTTGAAACTTCTTAAAGCCTTGGGGATTACTTTTGAAATCATCATTTTTTCTATTGGATGAAATAATAAATTGTAAATAAAACTTAATGTATATGACATAATTTTTTTAATTAATTGATAAATGCCTCATTAAAACCTTACTTGTGCCTCTATGTAAGGAAATTTTACACCCCAAATGAAATCTCAATAGAAATTCTACAAAGAATAGTCTTGATAACAATCATTGAAGCGTAAGAAGAATGACAAAGCTTTACATGCTATATGTTCCATAAATTTTGAATAAGTTTTCCTTCTTCATTAAGTAGTCTGTATGTTCCCGATTTTACTTTGGATTCTACTGTGTAAGACCCTTCCCAATTTACAGCTAGCTTGCCAAGACTTTTGCAACTATATCATTTTTGTATTATATTTTTATAGTGCTACAACTGAATATGGGAATTAACCATATTTTCCTTTATTATATCAAGTTTGGAACTTCTTGCTTATGGTTTTTTTCCTTATTAATATGTTGAAATTCTGTAGGAAGACATAACAGTTTCGGATGGGATAATTTCCTTAATTTCATACACCGAAGCAAATGGTGTTTCAGTTGTTGTTGTTGTTTTTGTTTTTGGGTGGTTTTGTATGACCATAAAGCTTCTTGCAAAAAATCTACCCAACTATTATTCCATGTGATAGCGTTATGTTGCTGACCTTCACTTGGGAATTTGTATATGGATGGACACAAAAAGATAAAAAAAATATATTACTTTATGTTACAAAAAACCATGCATGCCTTTCATTTTAAAATTGAGTCTCGTTGTTTGTTATGATAACTCTTGGTATTCTATATTGGTAATGAATTTTTTATTTGAGAAATTTTATGACCAATGTTGCTATATTTACAACACTAGTTAGGCTTCTACCCACTTTAAGAAGTGATCATCCCATACTCCCTAGTCATAGTTGTTTCTTCTGCAATTCCTTATGACTTTCCAAGTTGATTTAAATTGCTTATTGGTATGGATAGGTCATTTAGAGTAAAATTATGTTAGGAAATCTTCCAGGACATCTTTAATTGCGTTTATAGGCTCAAACTCAATGCCATAATCTCATAATTAAACTAATCATATGGCCAGACTTCCAGATACATCTGACTTACATAGTACATTTCTCAATAGAAAGGATATGCAGACTATAATCGTATATGACTGAAATTACAACCTCATATTCCTATCCCCAACCACCAATGCTAATTTTTTTTTTCAAGTTGCAAGTATTGTGTGTAGACATTTAAGAAATATTTACTTACATAATATATCGGGTTGGACTCCATTATTTCATCCTTTATTAAGACTGCAACAATAGCATATTCCAAGACCACGATGTATAAAAATAATGATTCTCCCGTATTTGGCTTTGTTAGTATCTATGGATAAGTAATGAACTTTTTGATATTATTGAAGACTTACTCATAAGATAGAGTGTCGTTGAAACTTTTTGCGCCTCTCAAGACTTGGAAAAAAGGATGACATTTGTGTAAGGATCTTCAAATGAATTTATGTAGTATTTTAAATCTACATGCCAATATATGAACTATTATTGTATTCTCAATAAGGTGTATTACAGCCAAGTTTGAGAATTGAGCATGATCTGTTTTAATGTCTTTATCACTGACTATATAGCCTAAGAACTTTTCAGACTGCACACAGAAGCTACACTTCTCTGGATTTAGCTTTAAATTGACCATTCTAAGATTTTAGAAGGTTTTAGCTAAGTTAACTAGATGATCTTCATCTTAAACTCTTGTGACGACCATGTCATTAATGTATGACTGCAAATTTCGAGCTAGATTGTAGAGATCTTGTTGGCAAATCATTGATATGTGGCCCCAACATTATTCATCCATAAAGATATTACCTTGCAAAAATAAAGCCTTCTTTCAGTTATGAATGTGGTATGCTTATGATCATCATCATGCATCTGTATTTGGTTGTACCATGAAAAAATATCCATAAAAGATAACATCTTATTCTTTGAAGTGGCATCTACTAGTTGATTAATTTTCATGAGAGGGAAATGATCCTTCATACATGTTTTTTTACGTCCGTAAAATCTATGCACATCATACACTTGTCGTTATTATGTTTTAACTAGTAAAGAATTAGTTTCCCATATTGGGAAATAGAATTCTCGTATGTGACCCACTATAGTCAGTATGTTCACTTCTTCAACAACTTATATTTTTTTATTGAGGGTATGATTTCATCTTTTCTTTTGTCAAAAAAGTTGTTATAGATGAAAAATTTGTGACACATAACTTTGGCCGAGAATTATGTGAAAGCCTAGGAATTCAAGATAAGCGTATGTCTCAACCGATTGATAATACATTCCCCCCCCCCCTTCATTATGATGATTTCCACTTCTTTACATGGTTCCATAAGACGGGGGACTTCTGTGGGATTATCCATATCGTAAAGGATGATCGAGTCATCTGCTGATTACTATTTTTTAGAGTTAGGGAAGTTGCATAAAATTCTCTTCAAGTCTTTGATTTTCTATGATTACTTACACTTTTCCATTTATTGGAAACTTAATACATTGATGAAGTTTAGACACTACAATGTGCACTTGATCCAACCATAACCTTACAAAATTATATTGTAGAAGGATGAAGCATCTATTATCATGAATAAGCAGTGAACTTTCTTTTTGAACTCTTGCTTGCCGAGGATTACATCCATAGTGAGCTCTCCCAAAATATTTGCATTTTCACTTGTGAATCCAGTTAAATCCTCTGAGAATGGAAGGATTAGTACTAGAGAACCTCTTATTTTATCATATGTTCTGTCTGTTATGATCATAGTCTAGATATTACTCTTCTTCCATCTAAAAAATTATATTGTCCTCCACGACTCTCGACTCTTCGACCATTTGTGGTGTCGGTCTTTCATTTCTTACTGGAAGGGCATGGCCAGACGCCACATGCCGTCGTTTATTTGTATTATTATTTTTAATAAAATTTGACAGTTTGTTATTGTCAATCATATTATGGACTTAGTTTTGTAGAGTCCAAAATTCCAATGCCGCTGTGGAATCTACAAGACGCGTTTTTTTCCATGTGTTCCCTATGACCTTGTAGTTCATCTGATCGCAAGATATTTAAGTATATATCTTGTTCTCTCATAGATAACTTTCAAATTCCCAGTCAATTTAATGTATGTAATCTTTGAATACTGTGATTATGATTGTACTTGTTCACGGGCTTCCCCCAAAAACTTTGTGCTTGATTGTAATGCTTTGGTTGAGCTGAAGTTTCATTGTTATTATTTCTGGAGAGTTCAATTATGTAGTTTGAAGTTGACTTATGCCACTGTAAGTGGCTCGTAGTTGTGCACCAATGGATGGTAATGCGGAATTTGTTGTTTCCTCATAGAGCCTTGCTCTTACAATCTTCTCAACTTTAATATGTTGCTCCACTCGAGCTAAAAAGTTCGAAAATTAAGTGCTTTTTTCTCCGAATGACATATGAAAAAAATCCCAACAATATCTCTTATCTATACGCCGTAATTGCCACAAAACCATGACAATAAAGCTACCAAATGTTTGTATCAACAAACTTCTATATATTTTCGCTTAATCTTTTCTACAGTCATGCAACCAAGTTGTAATATACATCTCCTTTTATCATTTTTGGACCAATGAAATGATTTTATCATCCACATCTTGAAACTTTTAATACAATCTCGTGGAAAGGATATTGAAACATGTCAAGTCATTTCTTTTGAAGGCTATGAAAAATGTCATACATTTTATCTTATCGATTGTCCTATACCTCAAACTGTACATTACGATATGCATGATCCTTTTTTGACTCTTTTGATTTTTAAAGTTTGACGATATATTTCCATATAATATGTTTAGTATTATAAAATAAATTCGTCGTCAAAATTGAATCTTGTTTTGTTTATATGTGTTTGTCCAACAAAAATGATGAACTTTCTAATATTTCGATTCTTGTCGCCTTTCAACAGAATATCTGGCATTAATCTTGATGGTAAATATTGATCGATAGCTATGAAAGTGCTCATGCTATGAGTACAGTTGTGTTATCTGATAATTCTAGATTTATCCGGGGCTGACTATCGAATATCGTGTATAGTGGAATCGTGTCAGGTGGATAAGTACAAAGTTTTAGAGAGAGACAGTAGTCAAATTAAAGTACCAATGATTAGAAAGTATTATTTTCCCCAAAAAGAGATCTACCCTTATATAGTGCCAGTGGTGGGCTCCACTGTTACATACTATGTTTATACTAATTATATATTGGCCCTCATATTTAAACTTATTTCTTATATCTCCTAATTTTAGAAATATGCCTTTATATTATCAATTAACCCCCCTAATAATCTTGATATTTTACGCCCTTATCAGTAGCCCCCTAGTTTTGCGAAGAGTCAAGCAAAAACTACTTGACTGCTAAGCCTTCTGGTCAAGAATCTACATTAGTAACCTTTTCAAGTGTTGTTTACCTTGTCGTCACCCACTGCAAAATACCGACGCTGTGACCCATGTGTTATTTGTCAACCTTTTATTACGGGGTCGGCAAACTAATCTTTCGGTGTTCAACCATAGTTTGTCAGTTTGGTCAAACTACTGCTTTATTATATCCCGACGCGTCGATTTTAATCAGAATCGTAATCAAACTCTTTGGCCCAACTCTACAGGCCTTGGGTGAAGTTATCTTTTCCGGAAGCCCATTTTCTTTACCCATATAGCGGATTTTCTTAGTCATCCACGTGTCACTCATCGATTTGTCGTATGCATTTTATTTTTCACCTGTTGAACTACCCAATGCGTATATCATGAGGCTAGCCCCCTAGGCCTGTTGTAGGTGTCAAGATGGACATGTGTCTTGCGATAACTTGACTATACTTTTACTAACATTTTGGTTAAGTAAATCTCAATCTTCCCGTCGCCCTTTTCGATTGCGCTTCTCCAGGGAATGAACCGTTACCATGCTTGCTCACCTATAAATAGTCTTACTTCTTCATTTTCACATTTTACTTGAGTTCTACAAAGATACATACTTTTCTATTTTCCATTTCTTAGAGAGATAATCTCTGATATTGTTTATGAGAAGACCCACCTTTCATAAGAAACCTAAGAAAAAGTCTGACCCTCCTGAGAAAACAGTTTTTGGCTTGATTGATTATTTAAGTATTATTGAAAGAGCTGGCGAATACCGAGCCGCTGGATTAATTCATAAAGGTCCTATATCTTCGTTGAGTTCAGAACCACTAATTTTTCCAGAACCCAAAAATCCTGGCTCGTCCATACCCTCTTCAAACACAAGCCCCTCGACTATCACGAGGGTTTCCCCATCAACCAAAAAACCCGACATTGTTATTTGCTCTACCCCTTTGAAAACTAGAAATCCCGGTTGTTCGCTTTACCCCTTCGAAAACTAGAAATCCTTGACACTGTAACTCATCCTACACCTTTAAAACCCAGAGACCATGTTGACCGACCAAACAAAACTCATTTTTTAGTTATGGGTGATTCTAGCTCTTCGTCTACAACTCCTAAATATATTCAGCTAACTCCGACCATTGTAGGACGTCGAACCAGTCACAACACCGCGACCACTCCTAAATGGGTGGTTCAACAAGATGAAGAAAGGAGGAAGCGCGAAGAGGCTACTTCTAAGAAGGTTGAGGTCTCAGTTCCCGGTCATACTCGAGTTAATAGTAGCTCAAGTATTGTTCTCGCGACTCCCTCTTCCAAAGGGTTGGCGTATGCTGATAAAACTTTGCCCAAGAAGATCTAAAGTGCCGAGGCCGAAAAATAAACTCTTAAGTCTTTAAAGGTATCTGTGTCGACGAGAGTCGAAGACAAGACTACTGAAAAACCAAATTATAACCCTTCAACAAAGGCATCTTCGTCGACGAGGGTCGACGATAAGACTGTTGAGAAACTTGTTCATAAAACTTCAATGAAGGCATCTGCGTCGACGAGGGTTGAAAACAAAGTTTTCAAACCAGTTGCACCGACAATTCCAGAGCCTCAAACTACTCCTACGGTCGGCGAGGTTAAAAAAGAACCCTTATGCCTGAACTCGTCGATGTCGTGACTAGCTACCATATTCTCCTACCCAAAGATCATATTATGTCTCTTTTTACTAGGAAGTATCTGTACTACAATCCCGATGAAGAAGTCGGTTTAAAAAAGATCTGGGGGATTCCTGACTGCGTAACCATTCGATTTCCGAAGCCCGGTGAAACTCCCTTGTCAGTGCAATCGCGAGAAATAGTGTTCTTCACTAAGCTTTTCAACTAGGGTCTACGACTTCCTCTTGATCCCGAAATTTTCAAATATTTTGAGGTCCTTCAAATCTTCCCGACTTAATTGACTCATAACACTTGGTACACCTTAATGTCTACCATTTTGGCCTCTTGATTACCCGAAGTCCCGATATCCATGGAGGAATATATTGGCATATCTGGATTGTCGAAGTCTCTCAAGCTACCCCTTCTTCGACTCTTCCCTTGCCAACCCAAAGAAGATAGTAAACAATTTATTGGAAGCTGACAGGTCATGGAAGTATCGATTTGTCTTCGTCAGCGGTGCTTGGGAAAACGGCCAATTGTACAACAAAGAATATTCGAGGCGCCTAACTTACAAATGGAATCCTGAAGGTTTATCTCGATTTTTTTTACTGACCGACCTCATTCTTTAAGCTTGCAAGGTAAATATTCAAGAGGTGAGAAAAGCTCACCTCAAGGAAGCCTCAGATATATTTGCCAAACTCCGAGCCTTTGCCAAAAAGAACTAGGGTCAACAATTTCGTTAATGCTTCAAGAATACCAACCTCATCAAAAACAATCTTTAGCGTTGTTCCAACGATATTCTAAGTATCGAGAAGTTGCGGACTCCTCCTGATGTTTCCGACTTTGTGAGGAGACTAGATGCCCCAGATTCTGAAGTGTTTTTACCCAAGAGAGATCATGTAAACGGGTGAAGTCTGAGGAGTTGTCTGACCCAGAAAATGATCAATAAAATGCCAAAGGCGTCGCCGTAGACAAACCCCTAGAAGAATTACCTTGAAACCACTGTCATCCTTAGCGACGCAGTTGCAAGCAGGGATAAATTTCTTGCCGTCGGCAAAGGACCACAAAAAGGACGTGGTGAAAAAAGAAAGAAAGTTGTCGCAGCTGACGAGGGAAATTATACTTCAAACAAAAGATCCAAAGAGAAAATCGTTGTACATGAAATGCGTTATGAGCCAGACATGGAACAGATCACCATTCCCACCATGTTCGAATAGTTTGGCGGTACGAAGTCGGCCACGCCTGCTGAAGTCTTTCTGATAGAAAAAAGCTCGGAGGAAATACATTCCATGGTCAAAACTAGAGCATCGGGCCACTCATGTGATCTTGTTGTGGTGGCCCACCAAGACCGTACTTCTTGTCAAGAGGATTCAATGCATCCTGATCCTACGACCTTGCATGTTTGCGCTCAGAATTCGAACTTTTTTCCCTTCAAGATTCAGACATCCTAGCAACCTCTCTGCAAAATATGCTTGCCCTTATAGCCCAAAAAGAAAGAGAAGTGATGCAAATTCAGAAGGAACTTGCAGAGCTCAAGAGAAACATCTCATCCAAAAGCCCAAGAGTCGCATAACTTAATTGATCTTACCAGCCCTCGAGCTGACGCAGGCGAATCTAAGATCCAGGTTTTCGATATGAAAGAAAAAGAGTGGGAAAAATCTATTTCTCAGGCCAAAGAAGATCGTACCAAAGCCATTAAAGAATTAGCTTCCCAAAAGATTCAAAATGGCTACCTTCGCTTGCGATCGACGAAAATGGCTACAAACCTTCATGTCCTTCAAGTGATCATCGACAAAAGTGACGAAGAGAACCGTCGTTTTGCTGCTAAGTGTAAGAAAGTTATGGAAGAAGAGGTTGTCGACGCAAGGGCCGGTTATGTTTTATACTTCCATGAACAGTTTCCCCAGATGCCGTTGGGGTTAATGTGGCTAGACGTCCCAGAAGAAGATCGTCCAGAAGGCGTTGATTGTACAGACCATGGTATCGAATACATTGAATCATCCGAAGATCCCTGCAATGCTTAAACCGTGTTATTTATCATATGTTGTTTTTTGTTCTTTTAAAAGTTAGTACTTGATTGTTTTTGTTATATGTTTTCATTCCTGTTCGTTTTTTTTGTACTCTCTGCTCAGTGTCCTACCATTTTTGTAATCGAAAGTGATCAGTTTTTTATGCCAAAACAAATGAGGTCTTCATATCATATACTATATTTAAAATTTGTGGATCAACTTTTAGCTGAAAAACCCTACATTAGGTTCTAACTTGTTGATCAACTTTAGAGTTGAAAAACCTTGTAACAGGTTCGATTTTGTTGATCAACCTTAAAGTTCAAAAACCTTTAACAGGTTCGACTTTGTTGATCAACCTTAAAGTTGAAAACCTTTAACAGGTTCGAATATAATGATCAAACTTAGAGTTGAAAAAAACCTTAAAAAGTTTGAATATGTTGATCAACCTTAGAGTTGAAAAACCCTTACGAAAAGGTTTGAATATGTTGATCAACCTTAGAGTTGAAAAAACCTTTACAAAAAGGTTCGAATATATTGA
Organism: Limnanthes douglasii subsp. nivea; assembly: GCA_036936605.1. Taxonomy (NCBI): domain Eukaryota; kingdom Viridiplantae; phylum Streptophyta; class Magnoliopsida; order Brassicales; family Limnanthaceae; genus Limnanthes; species Limnanthes douglasii. The sequence goes on from JAUPFV010000001.1 coordinate 36,908,678, forward strand.
TCAACCTTAGAGTTGAAAAACCTTTAATATGTTCGACGTTGTTGATCAACTTTAATGTTAAAAAACGCATATAACAAGGTTCGAAATAACAGCAAACTTATTTTAATGCTTTAAAGATTTACTAAACAGGTCGATTTCTATAGACACCTCATCAAAACCTCCCCGCGCCACCAGGGGGAGGAAAAAGTATGTCCCCGACCAAAATTACCTTACAATGAGGTTAAAAAAGTAAGAATTAACAATAATTCTAAATAAAATTTAAGGTGCTCAATATTCCAAGGGAGACGTAGAGGTCGAGCGAATTTGTCTTTCAATCGATACGTCCCTGACTTGACTTTCTCTATCACCTGATACGGTCCTTCCCAATTGGGTGCCAATTTCCCCAAATGCTTGTATTTGGTTCGAAAGAATACTTTTTGCAGTACTTTTTCCCCGACCTTGAAGTCTCTTCTTCGAACTTTCGAAGCGTGCCTGCTTCTCATAAGGGTCTGATAATGTAAGGAGCTTAAGTGAGCACTGGACTATTTTTCTTCGATCAGATCCAAAGCTAAATCTCGGCTTTCATCGTTAGTGTTCTCCTCATAATGATTGATTCTGAAGGATGGGAATATTGTCTACTTGGGAATTACTGCATCCATGCCATATACCAGTGCATAGGGCAATTCACGAGTTATGGTTCGGGGTGTGGTTCGGTATGCCCATAACAGCTCTTGCAAAAAATCCGGCCACTTTCCCGCTTTTCCTTCCAAAATTTTCTTACGTCCACTGATGATCGTCCTGTTCGTCACTTCAACCAGCCCATTAGCTTGGGGATGGAACGGGGCCAAAAAACACTTTTGTATATTGTGGTTTGAACAAAATTCCCTTATTTTGTTGCTGTTAAATTGGGGGCCATTATTCATTGTTATCTTCTGAGGGAGCCCATACCGACAACAAAGGTTCGACCATATGAACTTTACTATGTCTTTAGTTCTGGTTCCTTACAATGGTTCCTCTTCGACCAATTTTGAGAAATAATTCACTGTAACCACAATAGTTTGTCTTCCTCTGGTTGCTAATCGAAGTGGGCCTACTAAATCTATCCCCCATCTGTCAAATGGTAGACCTTATGAGATGGAGTCGAGGGGGACAACTGGGGTGTGGATTGAAAGTGAACCTCTAACAAGTGTCGCATCTTTTAACTAATTCTTTAGTGTCGGCTGTTATCGTAGGCCAGTAAAATCCTGATAATAGAAATCTTCTAATTAGTGTTTTAAAGCCGTAATGTGCCGACCCTTCACCATCGTGCATCTCGGATAACACCATCTGCGACTCCTCTTGTCCCAAGCACCTTAGTAGAGGTCTACTTGTGGATTTTTTATAAAGTATATTTCCCAATAACGCAAAGTCTTGTGCCTTATACCGAACGTTTTTACCAATCTCTTGTCATCGGGTAATACTTCCTCTACCAAGAACTTTATAATGTCATTCCTCCAGTCAGCGCTCAAAGTTGTTGAAATTTGACATGCCATTTCCTGTTGGTTTTCTAGGTCTTTCTGTTTCAAAATAGAAGGATACTCTTGAGTCAGAATCCACAGGTATTCTGTAGTTTCCAACGAATCGGTAATTGTATTATCTTCCCCGTGGACATGCTCGTAAGTAATATTTTTGAAGGATGAAGCCAAAATTCCTAAAGCTGCTAAAATTGCTCTAGCTGCTCTTTTCTCGCCTCGGATTGCCTCGTTGCGTGATTAATCAGTAGTTGTGAATCACTTAAGAGTCGAACGTTCCTGGCTCTGCAAATTTGTGCCAACCTTAGACCTGCTAACGCTACCTCATACTCAGCTTCGTTGTTCGAAGCCTTGAAGTCGAAGCGAATTTCCTGATGCATTGCAATCCCCGAAGGTGTAGAAATCTGGACACTGCCCCTGCAAGCGTTAATACTTGATTGTTGTTTCCTCTGGTCTACTAGAGTGGAACTCTACTAAAAATTATATTAGAGCTTGCCCTTTAATAGTTGTTCTTGGTTCGAAATCAATATCAAAGTCACCCATTTCTACCGACCACTTGGACATATGCCCAGAAATATCAGGTCGTTGTAACACACTCTTTAAAGGGGAAGTAGTTTGAACCATAATAGAGTGACCTTGAAAATAAGGTCGCATTTTTCTAGCAACCGTTACCAAAGCCAGTGCTAACTTCTCAAGCTTCAAATATCATTTTTCAGCATCCAACAAACTTTTACTTACATAGTAAATAAGTTTAGGAACCCTATCCTTTTCTCGAACTTAAGCCGCACTTACCACATGATCCAAACCGGTATGTATAGAAACAAAATCTCCCGAGGTAATGGTTTTGTCAATAGCATTGGGGATGACAGTTAACTTTTGATATTGAAGAAAGCCTCGGTAAACTTAGGTGTCCAATTAAAACTCTTAGTGTTCCTCAACACTTGGAAGAAATGTGCGCATTTATCAGAGGATCGCGAAATGAATCTGTTTAGGGCTGCAAGCCGTCCAGTTAAGATCTGCACTTCTTTTATATTCCTTGGGGGTGCCATACTATTCAAAGCGTTTAGCTGAACAGGGTCTGTTTCTATTCATTTCTCGCTGATCACGAACCCAAGGAATTTTCTAGACCAAACTCCTAAGGAGTATTTCTCTGGGTTCAACTTGAGGTTTACTTACCGAGATTCTTGAACGTTTCCTCAAGGTCGGTAAAATAGTTTTCATCAGTTAAACTTTTGACCAATATGTCATCGATGTAAACCTCAACATTTCGTCTGATCTGCCCTTAAAAAAACTTTATTAACCAGTCTCTGATGAGTAGCCCCTGTGTTTTTCAAACCGAAAGGCATAACCTTATAACAGTACAATCCTCTCCCCGTGATGAACATGGTACTTTCCTGATCTCTCGGGTCTAGTTTTATCTGATTGTACCTTACGTAGGCATCCATACACGATAACGACCTGTTCCCAGACGTCGAATCCACCAGCTGGTCAATCCTTGGCATGGGAAATGGGTCATTAGGACAAACTATGTTAAGGTCCATAAAGTCTACGCACATTCTCCATTTCTCGTTCTTCTTTTTTACTAAGACCGGATTTGTCATCCACAGCGGATATTGGGACTCCCTGATTTGTCCTACCTTAGTTAACCTTTCAACCTCTGAAATAATCGCCTATGTCTTTTCTTGGGGAAAAGGCTCGACGTTTTTGAGTTATGGGTCGAACATTTGGATTTATGGACAATTGATGATAAATAATATTCTCAAGAACCCCTGTTACATACTCTAAACACCAGACGAACAAATGTAACTTTTGTCTGAGAAAAGAAATCAACTTTTCCAGAAAAAAGCGGGGATAGATTTACACCGATCTTTAAGACATTGACTTTAGAAAATTCATAACTTTTGCAATTCTCATTGGTAAGCAATAACCCTGGGGTCTCTCTAGGATCATCTGTAGGATCCGATCCAGGGGCCAACCTCACTAATTTCTAAGCTCTTGCGTCGACCATCTCCTTATCCGATTTTGCCGCTAACGCTGCTCGATAATATTCTCTTGCTGTCTTTTGGCTGCTTCTGACTATACCAACGTTGTTTCCGATCACATACTTCATGCACTGGTGAATCATAATGGTTACAATTTGCATCATCGTCAACCAAGATCGACCGAAAATTGCGTTATGCGACGTTGAAGGGATGTACCACTACAAATAGAACCATTACTTCATTTTTAAAACGTCCCCGCCGCAGTTGGACCACACTTTCAAACTCGCCGACCATTTCTGCCGACGCTCCCGTGAAACCAACAATAGTCTGATCTAATTTAACGATTACCGGCTGCTTCTTAAACTTTGAAAAAGTTGACAAGAAAGATATTTTCCGAACTTCCAGTGTCCACCAATATCCTTCGAACTTCTTCACCAACGATTGCTGCTACGATTACGATCGCGTCTTCATAGGGTCCACCAATATCTTCGCATATCATCATCGTCGAAACACAGGATGTGAGACGGGTTCTGATATAAGTGTGGCAAGGTTCTTGCTTCTAACTATGTATCCAGGTTAACCACATGCCTCTTCCGAGAAGAATTGGTGATCCGTGTTATCGAATCGCCATAAAAAATAGTCAAGGATTCAAAAAACTTGCACAAGTCACTCACATTTTCTCATGCTACATGGACTAATTTTTTAATCACTCCGATTATATTTCTAATTTTGTGAGGGTCCAAATATTCAGTGGATATGTCGAACAAGTCAGTGACCTCGGAGATCATCAGAGCAGTTTCCTGCTTTGGCACTGTCAGACACCCCACTTTGTTGAGCTTGTTTTTCACATATTCTAACAACTTCCCATTGTTAATTAGCACATGCACTTCTGTCTTTAGCGCGGTGTAATACTTGGTGTTGTGTCCTACATCCTCATGATACCGAAAATATCGATTATTTTGGCTCTCGCAAGGAGTCCCGATTGGAAATGGCTTCCGAAAATGCACGTTTTTCGTGGATTTGTCAAAAATAGTTGCAACACACTCGATCAAATCTGCGTAGTGGTCAGGTGAACCCATTTGTTTGATATTGGTCAATATGAATTTCCTTGGTAATTATTTTGTACTCTCTGTGTCGGAGTCCCCGACCCTTTTCTGTTCGACTGTTGTTTTGTTGGTGTCACAGTAGTTACTGTGGTTGAGGAACCGAAGCTTGCGTAGTTTGCTGGATTTGTGCTGCCAATTCTGACGCTTCAGTCTCTTCAATTAGGATCTGCTTTTCTACCTGAGCCAACAAGGTAGAGAAATTAAAAGCTTATTTTTTCGTTACAGCTTGCTTCATCGGGCCAGGCAACAAACCCAACCTGCAACCCGTCAAAGCCACACTCTCATCGCAATAATCAAAATCAGTTTCACATCTACAAAGCGTCAGGTGTAGTCCCTCAAACTTTCCCTGACCCTTTGTCGACAATTCACAATTGTGTCACCATTGGCTCATAAATTTGTGCTTCCTATGAATTGATGTCTAAACATCAGCCAAAATATGCCAAAGTTTTTTATGCATCCCTGAGGCAACCGTTTATACCATTTTGACGCTCGATCCTTAAACATCATCGAAAATTCTCGAAATATTAATTTATCATCATTGTCAAAACTTAACATGAAGTTCTTGAATGATTCCAGATGGTTATCATGGTAATATTTCCATCGTATTTTTCCAGCTTTGAAATATCAAATCACTTCGGGAGATTTCCCGAAAAAATCTCATATGAGAGAGGAGATGATCTCCAGTTATGCCTGAATCCAAAAGCTCTGCTACCTAACCCTTCTGCATGGGTTGCATACAACCTTTCTTCAAGTGAATTTGCAAATTGACTTCCGACCCTATAACCGTAGGTTTGGCTCCCTGATGGAAATTGAAACTGCGGGACATTTTGCTATTCTCTGGTAATTTTTATCACACCTTTCTTTTCCATGGAGATGGGAGTCACTTTGTCGACATTATCCCCTTGAGGTTTGCTTATTTTTTCTTGGCGCGGCTTATGTCTTCTAATTTCTCGTCCCTAATTATTCTTTTATCCTTCCTGAAGCATCGGACCTCCTAATCTGGAGAAGATGACTCATACATGTCTTTCTTAGTAGAATACTCATATTCGTGCTTGGCTCGCAGCCCACACTTTTTTCTCGAAATGTTATCGTGCTTTCGCACCCGAGCTCTGCCTTTATAAAAATCAGTATCATCCTGATTAATGGCACGATATCCTCTTTTCCATCTTCGCACGACCGTTCTCCTTGGTTATCTAGTCGATACTTCTTTTCTGCCAAGGCCATCTTTTTCTCAGCGTTAAGCTTATCGATGTCGTCCAATAGCTACTGTATGGTCATGATAAGGGTCGACCGCTTACCTCGAGCTTGGTTACGCTGATCATCATCATACTGCTCCTCGGAGCGCCAATCTTCTGAATAAGAGATTTCCTTATCAGAGCCTCTCTCCTTTGACTTTCCCTTTCGAGCCTCCATATCCATTACTCGAATTTTAAGTTTCTCTTTGGGTCGAGATTTTGGAGAACCCGATCTCCGGGTATCACTCGCTCCCACAGACGGTGCCAGTGATAATTCTAGATTTATCCGGGGCTGATTATCGAATATCGTGTATAGTGGAATTGTGTAAGGTGGATAAATACAAAGTTTTAGAGAGAGGAAATAGTCAGATTAAAGTACCAATGATTAGAAAGTACTTTTTCCTCCAAAAAGGAATATTTCCTTATATAGTGCTACTGGTGGGCTCCATTGTCACATGCTATGTTTATACTAATTACATATTGGCCATAATATTTACACTTGTTTTTTATATATCCTAATTTTACAAATAGGACCTTATATGTCTTTTATTATCAATTAAGGCCCCTAATAATCTTGACATTTTACGCCCTCATCACTATCAAATATGCACTTAATGAAATTGACATGCATTGATAATTGACCTTATATATAGCCCGATTATGGGTGTTATCGGTCTGGTTCGTTCCGAACTGGACCGTTAAGCTTTCGAATCTATTTTTTAGAATCAGACCGAACCGTTAAGTTTTAGAATCGGTTCAGTTCGGTTTGGTCTAGTCCGAGTTTAGTTCGGTCCCGGTTCCGGTTCGATTCAGTCAGAGTTCGGTCCGGTCCCGTTTCGGCTTGCTTGGGTTTGGTCTGGTTTCGGTTTGGTCCGTGGTCCGGTCCACTTAAAAGAAAATATCTTAAATTATAATTTAATTTTTAATCTTGTTTACTTAAACAAATAACATAAAAATTAAAGTTTAAAAGTTAATTTTTGAATTTTATTAAAAATTGTAATTAACTATTAATCTTGGTAAATATAATGCATAAAAATCAGTTCTTATTGGTTCAATTTTTCTCGGTTTTATCGGTTTATCGATTTTGTTTTGTATGGGTTCTAACTGTTAACCGGTGTTATCAGTTTGATTCCTAATTTGTTCTACCGGTTTCATCAGTTTATCGTTTCGGCTACGAACCAGTTTTATTGTTGATTTCCTCGTCAATTTCGGTTTGTAAAATTGAATTGCGAACCAAACCGTTAAAGTTCGGTGTGGTTAGCGGTCCAATTTTTATCGTTTGGATTCTGTTCTTATCAGTTTGGTTCCGATCCACTCTAGAACCGTTGATAGTAGTAAGTCCGATTAAAACTATACATTAATTTTTTTTAAGAGAATAAGAACTTCTAATTTAATAATCCCTTTGATAATATAAATCATATAGATCAGGATGACTTCTCTCCCAAGAAACCGTTTCTTAGATTTCTTCTCTTCTCTTTGCTCCTGGTGACCTTCTCTTTCTTCTGGCTCCTTGAATCCATCCATGGATTCTAATTCAAACAAGCTCCCATCCATTGAAGAGTTCCATGCTCTTCAAAATGAGATTGAATCTTCAAAATAAAAAAAAATCATATGCTGAAGCTGTCAAGCAGTCCATCTCCATCCCTGTTCAAAACCCTGATCTCAAGCCTGAATTCTATAAAGAATCAGATGAACACTACTCTATAAAATATTCGAAATAATTTAAGGATTTTTTGCTCGAAAATTCTTCAACTACGATCATCTGAAAGTTTAAGGAAGGAATCCCAAGAAAATCTGTTCTTGAAGATTTTCTTCAAACCTTCAAATTCAAAGGCTCCTATAAGTTCTCCAGCTTCGACTCGAGGCATATTTTTATCGAGTTTCTTTACAAAGAAGATGTAAGCAGTATCTGGTCCAAAAATGTTTGGAACATAGAAGGAAAATCCATGAGACTCCTACGGTGGGATTCTGAATTCAACAAAAATATGAGAGTCCAATGGCTTTGGTGTGGATTCGACTTGAAAGGGTCCCTGAGTTTATGTATAAAAAATCTATTATACATAACTTGGCTTCATCAATCGAAACTACCTACAAAGTTATTATGCCAGAAAATAAGGCTGTCATGAACGCTTGTTTCGCCCATGTAGAGATTGATGTATCAAAAAGTCTAAAATACAGACTTTGGACTGGTTTTGGATCAAACGAGGGCTTCTGGATTAACATTAGTTACAAGAATGTGCGTCCATATTGTAACACTTGTTATCATATAGGTAATAAAGAGGAAGAATGTAAAAAGATTGAAAAGAAACATCAGCAAGATAAAGAAGATGAAAAGGCTGGAAATTATGAAGAAAGGGTCAATGATACTAGCAAGGATATGTTAAGAGCTGTAATCAATGAAGATAATGACAAAGTTGAAACTGAGAAAGAAGAAACTCTTCAGGAGCCAAGAACATCTATTAATAACTCTAGTAACACCCAAACTTTTTGCAAAGTCTATAGAAGAAAGTTGAAGTCAGTTATAAAAGCCAAAGATAAAGATCTTGAGACAAAAGAAACAAGTGCTGCAGAATGTGGTTAAAACAATGATCTTGTTGAAAATAATATGGAAGTAATAGAAGCATTGCATAGGATTGATCAGGATTTTGCCCAAAGCAACCTCCAGTTTGAAGAAAATGATATGATTGAAAACATAGGAAGCTGTGATAACTCCCCTAGAAACCCTTCCTTCAACAACGACTTTGGCTCCATCATCAGTGGAAAGCTAAAATCTGAATTGAAGAGAAGTAAAACTAAGAAGCTCACCATCAATTCTCTATCCAAGAAAGGAGAAAAATCAAAACACAAATCTTTATCAGACAATGATAAAGGTAACTAACTGGAATGCAAGAGGTCTGAATAATAAGCCTACTTTGAGAAGGCTCCTTTCTATTATCAAAGATTTTTTCCATCCAAGAGCCCATGGTTGATCCTAGCAAGTTGGATGGTGTGTCTAAAGTTATTGGCTTTAAAAATTCTTATTCAAATTGCTCAAATAAGGTTTGGATTTTTTGGAATGAAGATGTTGAAATTTGCATCCTCAATGATCATGATCAGCTTGTTCACATGGTTGTCTCTTATCCTGATTGTAAAACTTTATTCAATTTATCTGTTGTCTATGCTAAGAGTCAACGTGTGCTTAGAATGGATCTCTAGAATCAGATGAGAATGATTACTACTGATGAAGTCCCTTGGATAATTGCTGGAGACTTCAATGCCATTACATGTTCTGAGGATCAGATTGGTTGCTCTACTTATGATCATAATAGTACCAATGACTTCAATGAGGCTATCAAGCATTGTAATCTTGAAGATGTAGGTTACATTGGCTCGAGATACACTTGGAACATGGGTACTCATTGGAATAGGCTGGATAGAACTTTGGCTAATAAGTTGTGGATCAACACTTTCAAGGATACCCAGGTTTATCACATGGTCAGAACTTGTTCTGACCATGCTCCCTTTTTAATTCAATCAAACTATATCTCTAATTATATTAAATGTAAGAAAAGTTTCAAATTTTTTAATGCTTGGACTAATGATGATAGTTTTTTGAGCTATGTCAAGCAGAATTGGAACTTGGATTGCAAGGGTAATCAGGGCCAGGTCTTTTGGTACAAGTTGAGGAGGCTTAAATACTGCCTTAAGAAGTGGAATACTAATACTTTTGGCAACATTTTCAGTAAGGTTGAGGAGACTGCTGAGGTTGTTAAGAGAATGAAAACCATTCATCTTGAAACCAATATCAAGACTTCTAAATATGACCTTTCTAAAGCTAATAGCTTGTACTTGAAAGCTCTCAGAAATGAATAAAGTTTCTGACATAAAAAATGTTACAATGGTTTGATTAAAGATGGTGATGGTAACACCAAGCTTTACCATGCGTATGTCTCTAAGAAAAGAAGACGTAACACCATTAAGGGGATCAAAGACAAAGGGATTTGGCTTGACAATTCTTCTGATATATCTAATTCTGCTGTGTGTTATTTCAAATCTATATTATCTACTAACTCTTACACTAACAGAAATGAGGAAGCCTTCTTAATGCAGGATGAGATCTTTAGCAATATCCCTAACCTTGTTAATGAGGAGGACAGTGGATCCATTATCAGGCAAACCAATAAGGATGAAGTGTGGAGCATAATATCCAAAATGAAAAATGATTGTGCTGCAGGGCTGGATGGTTTTAATATATTTTTCTTCAAATCTTGTTGGCCAATTATTAATAAAGATCTGTGCAATGCTTTTACCTATTATCTTTCAGGCAACAAAATTCCTGGGGATGTGTTTGCTACTGGTCTGTGCCTTGTTCCTAAAAGTGCAAATCCAACTGACTGGAATACCTTTAGACCGATAAGTCTTTGTACCATATTTAATAGAATTTTCTCAAACCTTATCAACTCTAGATTATCTAATATTTTGCCTAACATTATATCTAAGATGCATGGTGCATTTGTCAAAGGCAGGCTTATCCATGATAACATCTTAATCACTAAAGAATTGATTCATGGCATTGATAGAAAGCCTAAAACACGAAATGCAATCATTCAGCTAGATATGTCTAAGGAATTTGATAAGTTATCTCATGCATTTATTCTAAGAGTTCTTACATGCTTTGGTTTCTCTGATCATTGTATTGAATTAATAAAGAAAATGATTACAAATATCCATATTTCTCTACTTATTAATGATTATATCAATCGTTACTTTAAACAAAACAAAGGTATTAGGCAAGGAGACCCTTTGTCTCCTAGCCTGTTTATCCTTGCTAAGGAGGTTTTGCTCAGAGGGATTTACAATCTCTTTGAAAATAATAAATCTCTACTCTATGCTTCTAGGTATAACTTCTTGGTGCCCTGTCTGGCCTTTGCAGATGATGTATTGATCTTCACAAACTGCAAGACTAGTTCCATTGATTTGCTAAGCAGTCTGTCGGATAAGTATCAACTTATCTCTGGTCAATCTGTTAACAAAGAAAAAAACAAAGCTTATTATATCCAGAAGAGTCAATCAAACAACTACCTACAACATCAAGATTCAAGCTGGCTTTAATACTAACAATCTGCCATTCAATTACTTGGGGATAACTATTGAAAAAACAATAGAGGGAAGTTTTTACAGACCATTCTTGACAAAATTCAAGATAAAATTGTGGTTTGGGACCTTAATAACTTATCTTTTGGGGGCAGGTTGAACTTAATCAATTATATGTTAATGACAATTATATACTATTGGATGCAAAACACTCTTGTCCCAAATAATATCATCAAGAAAATTGAGGGCTACTTTAACAAATTCCTGTGGAGATCTTACTATAATGTTAAAGTCATTCACTGGTCTAACTGGAATCAGCTTTGTAAACCTTATGCTGAGGGTGGCTTAAACATTAAGAGTCTATATGATATTCAAATAGCTTTCTCTCATAAACTATGGTATATTTTTCAGGAAAAATAACAGCCTATGGGCCTCAATGATGCACAAGACTTACTGTAACGACTCTCATGCTCTTAAAGCTAAATGCAAAACCACTGACTCAACTGTGTGGAAGAGACTTCAAGCAATAAAAAACACTGGTGAAAAGAACATGAAATGGAGGCTAGGACAAGGCTGTATGGACTTTTGGCTAGAAGACTGGCATGACAAACCTCCTATGATAAGTGATCCTAACTCTTATAGCTGGTATCTAAATGCTAGTGTAAACTCATTTTGGAAAAATAACAACTGGGATTACAATGTCTTACACAATATCTTACTTACTGATAGAGTAAATCACATTTCAAATTATAAAATTGATACTAATAAGCCTGGCAAAATCATATGGAAGCTTTCAAATAATAAAGAGTTTGATATTAAGTCTACTTGGGAAAGTATCAGAAATACTTATACCAAGTGAGGCCTTTTTTCAAGAATCTGGAATCATTCTATTCCTAAAAAATACTATTTCTTATGTTGGAAACTTATAAAAGGTTACATTCTAATTGATAATATCATTATGAAAAGGCATACTAGTATGGCTTCTAAGTGCCAATTCTACAACAACTGTGAAGAGAAAAACCATCTCTTCATCAGTTGTAGCTTCACCTGGCCTCTGTGGAACTATTTCAGTAGCCTTTTCAAGATCGATATTCAAAGGCATATGGTTTTAACTCATGGTTTGCATTCCTGGTTTTGGTTTTCTAAAGGCAAAAGTCATATAACTCACATCATCCTTCAATTTATATGTTGGGTTATCTGGAGAAACAGAAACTTATCAAAGTTTGATGGTTCTCCTGATACTGTCAAGAAGGCTATTGACAGAATAATTCACATTATTAAAAGTATGGATTTGGCTAATATGATTACATACAAACATTGGTCTAAAGTCTTTCATGCTGGTGTATCCCTAGGTTGCAACTCATCAAAAAAAAAATCGTGAAACTCCAAGATACCTGAGATGGATTGCCCCTAATCCTGGGAGGATGAAGCTCAATGTCGACGGCTCGTGCAACAAATTTGGTGAATCCAGCACCGAGATTTTGATTCGTAATTCTGAGGGTGATGTTCTCCCGGGTTCTGGCTATGTTCTAGGCAAATTAAATCCCCTCTTCGCTGAAATCAGTGCCCTAATTGAGGGTCTGATAAATGCAAACAAAATCATTGGACTAACGTTGATGTAGAATCGGATAACCTGATTCTTATAAATCTAATTGCTAATAGGAAGGAAACTTGGTACCTGTATGATTCAATAGAGATCTGCAGATCCTTAATCCATCCTAAGATGTCGATCATATATATTTCTCGTCTTCAAAATCAGTGTGCTGACTGGATTGCAAAAACTGGATTGCAAAAATCAGTGTGCTGACTCGATTGCAAAAACTGTGATCAATTTGTCACTTCGCCTGATGAGTTCCGATCAATGACGTTGGTGGAGAGTTTAGGGTTAGGGTATGTTACCTGAATGTTGTCGAAGCTAAAGCTCTGGAGATGAAGATGATTTCAAATTTTAGGCGCCTTGATATTTTGATTTTTAGTACCTATCATTTTCTTTATCTTTCAAATTGGTCCTAAACATTGTAATTCTTTAATTTCGTAATATAAATCCATTACTTGCCAAAAAAAATAAATAAATAAAATTTAATAATCCCTTTATTTATTAAAAGAAGTAAATACAATAGACCCTCGATAATAAATCGGAGATGTACGTACAAAATCAAAACCTTTCGTATAACCCTAAGAACATAACTCAGCCAAAAGAAGGCATATGCATTCGAATTCACAATAGTAGAAAGGACACGAACAAGTGAATTTAAATACACTTTAGCTATAAAAGAGAGTGAAAACATGGACACAAGCAATGGAGACTAGAGTTGGCATCCCTTCCGTGCCACCACCACCATGGAGATCGTACGAAATCTTCACCTCATCAAAAACCCTGTTCGCTAAACCCTCGTCCAGACTCTTGAAACCCCAAATTATCTGTAAATTATTGTCTAACGAAAACAACCACACAACTCTTCTCGTCGAGAGTTACCACCGTCACCAGAGGCTCAAAGCTTTGCTACTCAGGCTCAATCACAACACTTCTTTCCCTTTGCAGCTTCTTAGAGAAGATGGCGACTGGTCCAAAGACCAATTTTGGGCTGTCGCTACATTCCTCAAACGTGCCTCCAGATCCAAGGAGATTCTTCCGGTGCTCGATTCTCTCTCTCTCTCTCTCATATGATATTCGTGAAGTTAGACTCTCTCTCTCTCTCTCATTCGTTGCTGAACAATCATGAAAGGATCAAACTTTATTTAGTTTCTGACCATTTATTCCAGACCCTAGATTACGTTAGCACAAAGACCGCAAATTGATATTAGAATCCTGAAAAGAATTCAGCAAAATGAAATTTTGTGAAATTTCCCTACAGGTGTTTGATGAATGGAAGATGATAGAGGAGTCACGTAACAATGAATTTAACTACGAGAGGATTATAGGGTTGTTATGTGGAGAAGGATTAATGGAAGAAGCGGTTTCAGCACTATCGGAAATGAACAAGTATGGCCTTAATCCCACATTCCAAATCCATAACTCAATCATTCACGGCTTTGCTAATCAAGGAAAGTTCAGTGATGCATTGCTTTTCCTCGAACGGATGAAAGAAATGAACTTCTCGCCAGACACAGATACTTATGATGGTCTGATTGCAGCTTACGGGAGTTTCGGTATGTATGACGAGATCAGTCGTTGCCTGAAAAGGATGGAAGTGGAGGGTTGTTGGCCTGACCATTTTACTTGTAATCTGCTCATACAAGTGTTTTCACGAGGTGGGTTGCTCCAGAAAATGGAGAGTGTGTATCAAAGGATGATCTCTAAAAGGATGGATATACAGCCTTCTAGTTTGGTAGCGATGCTCGAAGGCTATGCAAACTTCGGGATTTTGGGGAAGATGGAGAATATTTATAAACGCTTGAAAACTCCTTTGAAGGATGATTTGGTTAGGAAATTAGGCAAGGTTTATATTGAGAACCATATGTATTCGCGGTTAGATGATCTGGGGCGTGATCTTTCTAGTACGAGGGATCTAGGTTGGTGTCTGCGGCTGCTTTCTTACGCATGCCTTTTGAGCCGGAAAGGGATGGAATCCACATGCCGGCAGATGGAAGAGGCGGGGTTTCCATGGAATGTGACACTTGTGAATATTTTGTTATTAGCTTACATGAAAATGAAGGATACCAAACAAATGACGGTCCTGCTGTCTCAGCTTGCGAGCCGGGAAGTAGAACCTGATATAATGACAGTTGGTATTGTCTTTGATGCTGGTAGGGTTGGGTTTGAAGGGAGCACGAGAATCGTAGACATTTGGACAAAGATGGGGCTGCTTTCTAGGAAGGCGGAAATGAACACAGATCCCTTGGTTGTTACTGCTTTTGGGAAGGGTGAATTCCTGAGAGGATGTGAAAATGCTTACAGCTCTTTTGATCCCAAAGATAGGGAATTGAAGAAATGGACTTACGCCAATCTCATTGATTTGGTGAGCTTAGATAGTTCATAACTTATCGACAACAAGAGTCACAGTTTTTGTTTCTATGTGGCAACCCAGCCTTTGGGAAACCAGTTGGTAAGTTGGAAGTCTCTTTGAAATCTTTTGCTTTTCGTACGTGATTTGACTTGATCTTATGTATCACTAAATACTTGTCAATAGGAACAATTGCCGAAACCAAAATGGGTCATATTGCATTGCCATTTCAAATTTCAATGGGGTTGCCAAGGGACTTAGTTCATGGTATGGAGGCCTGCCTTCCGATTCTCAACTTTTGTTCTGATCCTGCTTCATTGCTATCCTTACCAGAGTTTTTTTATATGTATTAGAATCCCAATTTTCATATGTATATCCTTTCTCAGTCTTTTTAGTGTTTTTCCACACTTGAAAAGCGAGGAGCCTAAGTATTTCAAAAGCTAACACACACTGCTTTTAATCAACATGGTAAAGGTCATCCTGTTACCTATCCCAATTTCGCAAGAGTAATACTTAATTTATTACAAAGACTACTTGACGCAATTACAGGTTAAAAAAAAAAGTGATATTGTATGAGGAAGCCATAAATTGTCAACAGGCATACACAGTACCAGACTAGTGAAAAATAAACTGCTGCTTTTTGTTCTAAACATCACAAGCTAGGAAAGATTGCCTATAGGAGTATATAACTTAATTATCAGATACAAAAACCAAAAATGTGTCCGACTGGCCTGAGTGAATACACACAAAATTTATTCCTGATTGTTCCTGCCAACTTAACACCCCATAACATTTATACTTAAATATTTTCCAAGCGAGGGGTGGAGTCTCTAACTGTATAAAATGACAGGAAAACTGAATTGGACACAAGTATAAAATAGGGGCACACAACTCACAAGAAGGAAATGCCTAAAGAACACATTGAAACCTTTCAAGATTGCACAGCCAACTTCTGAAGATGCTCAAAGAAGACTTGAAGGCTCACATCATCTGTGAAGATTACATCGGATCCCGCAGCCATCTCATTCGTATTATTGTATGTTGCTGATGGATTCAGCTTTGCCAATAAAAACCTTGCCTGTTCATCATGCCAAATGACAAGTAACAAGTATTAAATACATTAATTAAATGAATCTGAAATGTAGAAAAGTAAACACTGTTTTCACCCTTAACCATTCCCAAGGAAACTTAATACTAATTTCGGCTTGAGAAAAGTAGTATTTTAGATTGTATACGCATAAACCTGTTTTTTAAAAGACCCTTGTATTTCTTTGTCTCAGGCAGCCAAAAGAAGAAATAGACCTTGAATATTCACTTCAACAGAAAAGTTACAAAAAAATAATTACTAACCTGGGATCCATGCTGATCGCAGACCACCAATCTTGGAACAGGGAAGCGTTCCCGAATGATGATATGCGCATCATCTTGAGGAGCTTGCAGTAGTTGTGCAAAAGCCTGTTGTAAAGAATATCGATGGTATAAAATGGTATGGTTAGTTACCTACTGAAAGTATTATGTCTTTAGCACATATGAAGCTGCATTCAAAGTTTCTATAACATTCTTAGTCGGTGTGCCTCAAAAGTAAACCAGCTGACATATGCTCCATAACCAAAACGCAAAAGTGCTTTTGCCTTCTTAGGCACATCGATTCCCTAATGACCTTTTTACCAGATATCTAACAAATGCAATAAGAAGGTAAACGATCATTGATTTGCAGAAACAGACACTGAACTTTATCTGGATTAATAGCTACTGAGAGGTTCGCAAGTGACAGAAACTCGCTGTATAACTAACAATAGGATTGTTTCCTCTAAGCAGTACGGAAACAAGGATTTGACTAAAACCAAGATCATACGTACTTACAAAATATTATCTCCCTCATCACTACTTCAGATCTAGGCTTTTATATCTTTCCATAGGATAAACGCATATTAACCATTTCAAAGAGATCTTATCTTAAACACAATGTCCTTTTTGTTAACTTGCTTGTTTAGTTATTATTCCACGCGATAGCAGATATATATACTCATTCTACAAGATCTTGGGTCGGAAGTGGCACATCTCTTCGCGTTATCGATACCTACGTCAAATTTTGGTGTATCATCTGAATAATTTTCTAGTTACTCTGCACCAATTGGAATAGTTACAATGGCTAATGCGACATTCAACTCTAGGATCGAACCATAATCTAATTTTAATTGTTTTTGTGACAGATGGTTTGGCAATGAAGACATTGTTGCCATACATAAAAATGGGATTAAGTGGATCCATGAGATTGCATAGGCAATGCATAAAAATCCCAAAACATCATACCTTCAATACAAATTTCTCAAATGCAAAGATCTAATTCAGGTCCTTAGATACATGTCAAGCATTTAGAAGATGGCACACTAGCTGTGTTGGTGCCATTAACTCATTATAATTATCTTCGGCGTTGTTAAATTGACTGCATTAGCAAACTTGATAGGCCAAAAAATATATTTTATCCCAAGGACTCTCTTTAAAGGTTAATTTTCTGCCATTAAATAACAAAGGCAACTACCATCCGCATAGGACACGGATCGTTATGCAAGTACCAGGAAAACGTACTAAGCTCATACATGTTTTGTTTAATATGAAATAATAAACAAATAGCATGAAATGGATCTTATTAAGTATAATCAAGGATCAAAGATACGGCTGGAAAGTTATACACCATGTACATTGACCCAGGATAAACCTTGGACGCAAGTAGAAGCATACCTGGTGTTCTGGCTGATGTTGGTAACCCATGTTGCGCCATTGGGCTATCGTCATTCCATGGAAAATGACCATACTAAAATATGAATCTAACAAGAGAATACGGTCGGCTGCAATGGAAGCAACATCTAATAGTGCTGGTTGTGGAAGAGAATTGAACGAATATGATATTAGAGATGGTTGAATCATGACAGCTGCATTGGTAATATTTTCTCGGTTTAATAGAAGACGAAAATAGGCAGTCTCATCTGGACTGTTGTTGAAAACCTGCCAAGTCAACCCCAATATTGAAAATTAATATAAAGTACACTAGTTAAAGAAGTCCGTATAAAAGCAAAGACAAAACTAGCAGGTCGTATTACCTGTACAAATTGTGAACGCCGCAGATTAAACAAAAACTGTGGGAACAATGAAAAACATGGGTTGAGTGTGAAGGACGCTGGATCATCCTTCCGATAATCGCCAAATTTAGAGCACAGGCGGATAAGATTTCTATCCAACCAGCGTGTGGCATCAAACCCATCCTGAGTAGCACATGTCCATCATTACACAATCAATTATGTAGTTAAAAGAAATTTTGGACAGAAATATACTTCAGAACTGCATCAACGAGGAAACTGAATTTAACTCTTAGAAAAAGGGTAGGAAACAACTAGATAGAATTTAATCCTTGCAACTCCACTGATGCTCGTGTTGATAAAAAACGAATCTTTACAGTGCCTAGTTATGTGATATACCTCTGTCTCCATTTTGAAAGAAGCTAATCTTGCCATTACCACGGCTGCGGTTTCTTGATCAAATCCTTGCACTAATTCCTGCACAGGAATGATACTCCTCGTTAACAACAGGTCAACAAACTAATCCAAGATCCAAAATCTTGATGACAAATATTATTAGATTTAATACTTATTATAAGCTTAAAGTTTTATATTTATCATTTATAGACAATTGATTTTACGATTATATCTTATCTCATTCTGCTGAATAGTATACTTGATATATATGTAACTGTATTTGCATAAAATATATTTAAGTATTAAAATAATAAAAAAGTAGGATCCAGATGTAAAATTGCGATCCAGGTCTTTACTACAAAAAGAATCTATTGATTGGAAGCTCAAAATAAAAGGCTGAGGTCAGAGGTGATCTCCATCTTGCCAATGGCAAGCATATTAAGCACAAGCGTAACTTTACCAAGAGCATACACATGCAGTATTCTGCCTTTAACATAGGTAAACTAATGGTAAAATATTCAGTGAAGAATGTTCCATCAACTTGAGTATACAAAATAAATAAGAATACTGAAAATTAACGAATACAAAATATTAACAAAAATACTTCAAGATGAATAATAGAATAAAACTAACCTCAGAGCCCACCGTGCTATCTACCCATTGTCTAGTAACCGTAGTAACTCGAAGCAATGTTTTACCTTCAGGGTTTTGATAACTGAAAATTAACGGATGACAAAAATTAAAATTACTACAAAAAAAAAGAACTGAAAGAGACGGACGTGTCAACGAAATGATTTACACATAACGATCTAACTTTCTGAAAGATAATTCCTATCGAAAAATTCACGTAGCATACGTTGTGAGGAACTGCAGATACAGCTGTGAATTGGCAGTTCCTGGAATAGCTGCCCTATCACTTGAAGAAAGATCAAAGAAGACTGTCAAGCAAGTACTCTTGTCAAGTCCACACATTTTCCAAGCAGTAGTACTTCCCTCTCCAATGATTGTGTCACAGGCACTAGGACCTTTCTGCAAGGCTCCATGATAAGTCATCATATCAGCATGGAAAAATTTGATTCAGTTTTGTAAAGGAACGCAGCTATTGTAATCTATATAGAAAGAGCAAGATTTTGAAACAGTGAAGACCTTCTCCAAAGTGGTACAAGGCCCAAGAATCCCTTGAATTTTGATGTCCTTTGAACAGTTGATCTCAAGTGTACCACTGAATAATACCAAGTTGATAATGAGCTCTACAAATTCTATATTGACTACAATTATAATAACTTATGACTAAAAAAGACAGTTTTGTGGTTAATAAACAACCAAAATTAAAACTATCATAAATTTAGTAGTAAATTAAAAATAAAGATGAAGTCTCCGCGAATAACAAATGCGACTCATTCATTCTTAA
The DNA here is from genome assembly GCA_036936605.1 of Limnanthes douglasii subsp. nivea. Taxonomy (NCBI): domain Eukaryota; kingdom Viridiplantae; phylum Streptophyta; class Magnoliopsida; order Brassicales; family Limnanthaceae; genus Limnanthes; species Limnanthes douglasii. Next base: position 36,928,392 of record JAUPFV010000001.1, read on the forward strand.
CTTATGTAACTCACTTGAAACACAGGCCAAGAGACTGTTCTCCTTCTTCAAATACTTGCTTGAAGGAATCTTTAAAAACAGAATGACCAAAACTTTCAGCTAGAACAACAAGGCCACCAGTTCTTTCAACTGCAATTTTCATTTCTGCAACCCCGACCTATAAGTTATGTAGAATTCAAGAGTCAACATAAAATAACCAAGAAGATATTGGACCCATATACTTATTATCATTAAGCGAAACCGCTTCATACTTTAGTTTCTGACAGCCTGACTTCGACAACTACTTTAATTGTAAGGGATCAAACTCCTCGAGGAAAGTGGGTCATAAGCCTTCCAAACAACTATGACAATCAATTTCCCTTTCTTAAATCATTCCCTATATGGTTTTTAGTTTACATCTAAACAAACCACTATTGAATAAATATTGAAATTGCATATCTACCACTTCTCAGTATCTAAGATCTTAGAAAGAGATCGTATAACTCAGGTTACAGTATATGATCGAACTGCTTTAATGGTTTACATATTAGTAACTAGTCTCTATGTTAGACGCTTCACTAAATCACAAGCTTATGCAGATAGGAATATCATTATACCTGATCAAGTGCAGATGCGAACAGGTCTAATACATGACCTTGGTTGACCAGCTGTTTTGCTAGATTATCATAGAATTTGACAGCTTTTTTAAAATATGGAGCAGCATCCTTATCAAGATCTTTATGAGAACGTACAGGATCCGATAGATCTTTCGATATAATCTGCAAAATCAAACTAACCATGACCCAATTGAAATGCCGGTAGAAGAGAAAAGAAGGGAAACAGTTAATTTGGGAAAACTAGAGAATCAAGCTTCCATTCCTCCAAAATTAGGTTCATGTAACTCTGGTACATTGCAGGAGAATAAAACTTCAATCTAAACATAAGCTGAGCAATATAAACATTCAATAAGATAAAAAGCAATTCCACTATAATGATAAAATGTTACAAGATTACATAATATATCATGCACCTTCCGAGCTAAACAAAGGAAAAATGCACTACCGAAATGGTAAAGAAAATAGGAGACTAGAACACTATCCTGCTGCGCCTACTCATGTCTAGCACGAATTGTGTGATCCAACTTAAGACCACTGCTTTGAAGCTGGCAATTATTACATTAAGAACAGTTATGGCGATAAGCAACACTATGCTAGTTAACAGACTTCATACAAACGGTGAGGATTGGAGTAAATAAGATGTACAAGCTTCACACAACACTAAATTTGTGCTGCAAATGTAATAGATTAAAATGAAACTAAATTTACCGTCCCCGGGCCTTCGGTGCAAGGACCTCCAACTAAAGCAATGATTCTAGCTCCTGTCCCAGGCAAACACGCTCCAAGCAGTCCCGCGGCAACGCTCAAGGCTACTCCTGTGCACCGTGACGCCCTTTGACCAGGAGGTACTGGCCACTGATCCGTTTGTAGCTCATCCAACAGCTTCACCAAAGAAGAAAGATAAGTCGTTTCGTTAGAGACAATTGTTAATATGAGATGATATCAGATACTAGTGCATTATACAAACAAACAAAAACTCCAATCTCACCGAATCGAGTGTATATTCACACTCTGAAGCAGGTAGCAAGAATCTATGGACACCAGAAGCAGGAACACCATTTTGCATCCCTTTGGAGGGATAACCAGCAGGGCCCCTCCTACCAGAAGTCCCTAGGCCCAGTTGGTCCAAAATTTGGTCTTTAGTGATCTCCTTGCTACCTCTGAAGACATAAACCTTGGACATTTCAGAGAACCCCAGCTCATGGACGTGAGCTTGCGTTCCAAATGACACGAATCCCACGAGAGCGTTGTCAGGCAACAATCCTACGGCTTGCTTGAGTGCCGATTTGACGAAACCCATCTCTTCCTCGATCATGCAGGTATCCAGCACGAAGACGAAGACCGGGGGAGAAGGCGGTTGAGTTGCGTTAGGATCGAAATTGGTAGAAGAGGGGAGGGAGTACTGGACGGTGGTATAGTGAGGGTAGAGCTCGCCGGGGAGGTTGGTGTCGGAGATCATGTGGTAGTGAGGGGGGAAGTGGTTTCGTTGGAAACAGAATGGGCAAATCCAGATCTTCGCGGTGAAGTCGACGCGAGCGAAGGCATTGAGGGCGGCGGAGCAGGTTTTGCAACGGAGAGGGGCGTAAGGAAGGGTTGGGATGTCGGGGTGGTGGCGGATCGGAGAGATGCAGGCAGCCAGAGGAATGACGCACTTACTTGCATCCACCTTTGTCCTCGGCCAAGCGTTCCACGTCATACGAACGCCGTCCAATCCTTCCGGATCTGTGCTCGCCATCTCCGACATGACTTATCTACCGGAAATTCAATTCGAAATCTAATTGGAACCAATTCTTTCGAGATTTCGCAAGTCCAACGGAGGTCACACACACAGGAGAGAGAAGGTGTTTTTGTTTTTCTCTATCGCAGACGTTTCTACAACGAGGAAGTTATGGTGAAAATCACATATCCCCCCGCGAGTTTCTTTTGTTTTCAAATCCACCCCCTTAGTTCGTCCATTCCGACCGAAAAGGCCATCCAATATTCCAATTTGTTTTAATTCAACTTACGCATTTTCAATCTTAATGTGATGATATTGATCCAATCATCTAATAATTAATAAATAATTTCAGTGTAGTTCAAGGACTAATATTGATTAGTTCGAATTAATCTTAATCAACTGTAGCCAGTTGATCTTTGAAAAAAATAATCAATGTAAATTCTCTGACCACTGAATAAACAAACATTGGCTAGTAAATTGGGTCCACAGCACAAACAGACTCTCGCCTCCTTGGTTGCTGATGACACACATCTTTTCCGCCGTAAAAGTTAGGTGCTTGTTCATGCTCTAGTTCAAGCAAAGACCTTTAAAGTGTTTGGTTTGGGTGTTAGTGTTATGAGCTGTTGTTGAATCGCAAGGCTTATCTGGTTTTGAGAAAATATGACTTTACACTGGAACTTATCTGCTCAGAATTCACTAGCCCTTTCAGCTACTCAGTTTGGTAGGATTCCACCTTCATATGCACCAGCTGTTAACCGGAAAAGATCTTGCCCTTTACAGGTTTCTCTTTCCCCTCTTGCTTCATTCCTATCGCAAGTTCAGCTCTTTACTCATAAAAATTGAAACTTTTGCAGGTGGTTTGTGTAGATTATCCGAGACCCGATCTTGACAGTACCACCAATTTCTTGGAAGCCTCCTTCCTATCCACGTCCTTTCTTAATTCTCCCCGTCCGCAAAAACCACTGAAAATCGTAATTGCTGGTGCAGGTGAATCACTTTTCCTCTCTTTACTCTATCTGTTGTTATCATTATGCTAAGTTTGGTTTTGTGATGAGTAGTAAATCACCCCATTGTGAGAATAGAGTCTACCTTTCAATTCATTGCAGGATTGGCTGGTTTATCGACTGCCAAGTATTTGGCAGATGCAGGCCACAAGCCTCTTTTGCTGGAAGGAAGAGATGTTTTAGGTGGAAAGGTTTTTCTGCTGCTTTATTCTCACTTTTACCTAATATATGTGTGAAGATAGAGATATATTGTTGGGCATTTCTCATTTATCAGTCTGTTCTGTCCCTTTTATTTTATGTGCATATTGGATAGCTCAAACTTTTGTTGTTGGATTTTAAACAGCTTCTGGTTCTCTCTTGCATAGTCTGTGAAACGTCTGGGAATTTTGCTTTTCAGACAATTATACTAGTTTTTTATTAGCTTTCCTTCCTTGCTATCAGATTGCTGCTTGGAAAGATGCTGATGGAGACTGGTACGAAACAGGCTTACACATATTCTGTAAGTTTGTTTGTTTTTCACTATAGGATATTTCTCAGTTCTATCCCCCAGTTCACTGTGCTTTCACTGATGATACATTGTATTAACTCTATGCTTTGCCTTCTCGGATTTTAATTGGATGTGAGTTTGTTGATCTGCGGATGTCAAACTTAAATTCTACTTGTGTGAGTGAGACAGTGTGAGAGAATGTAACTTGCAGAAGTGTGGATTTCAGAGTTTTTTCTTCTGATCTTAACCCATTGTCAGAAACTGTGGTTCCTAAATCAAGATAGGTGCAAGCATTCTAGAAGTAATGAGTCAGTCTACAACATTGGCAATGCAAAACTTTATGAATACTAGGATTTTGGAGGTTTCTTGTCAATGTGAACTATTGCAGCCGCAGAATAAAGACGCGAAGAAGTTAAATTGTAAATTCTGAATATTTCAATTTATTTGGACCCTCCATCTTTTAGTATATGATGTGGTCTTATTATCCACCCTTTGCATTTAGAAGCGAATGGGGAGAAAGAGAGATTTCTTGCAGTTTAAGGCTTCACTACCGTTGCTTGATGTTACAAGTTTTGCCCATTGACTTTAGGACTATATCGAAGTTCCGTCACTCTAGCACTAGACCTTGAATATACTTTATGATTTAAACGTTCGTTTTACATAGGAACATCTTTGATTGTGCAAGTTATAACTTATTTCTCCAGAGACATGTCTCCTTGAAGTAGATGGTATTAAGTTACCAACTTATCAAATCTTTTCTTTCTGCCAGTTGGAGCGTATCCAAATGTGCAGAACTTATTTGGCGAGCTTGGGATCAACGATCGGTTGCAGTGGAAGGAGCATTCAATGATATTTGCCATGCCAGACAAACCAGGAGAGTTCAGCCGGTTTGATTTTCCTGACATATTACCTGCACCCTTGAATGGTAAGAAACCATCCACCAGAACAACTAAGATTCGCACTCATGTAGATGCCTTCTGAGTTTGGTTTGTCACAGTAGAGGTTGAGGCTTTCGTATATATTCCTCAGCCACTTTTGGGGCCATTTAGTATTGTTATGCTTAGGTCCTTACGGTACCCACGAGGAAAGAAAGCATCTGCTTACTTGTCTTCCTTCCTATTTTACTTAAGGCCATACTGAGATCAAGATGTAACTATTGTAGTTTATGCTTCACTTGCTACTAAGGGGTTGTTGAAATTGAATCATTAAACGTTTCTACGACTTATATAGTAGCCTACTTATCTGGCTTGTCTCAGGGTGGGTAAGCAGTCATTCATGGTTCATATCCATCTCAAAATGATATGTTTGCCGAACTTTATCTTTGTTGTATGTTCTACATATGATCGCAGTTTGCTGAGAGTCTGCTATCAATTTTCAGGAATATGGGCCATTTTAAGGAATAACGAGATGCTAACTTGGCCGGAAAAAGTGAAGTTTGCAATTGGACTTCTGCCAGCAATGATTGGTGGGCAGGCTTATGTTGAGGCTCAGGATGGTTTATCTGTTAAAGATTGGATGAGAAAGCAGGTAAAGATCACTGGAGTACTAGACAATCTATCTTGTCAATAGTTTACTCAAACAGACAGGGGATATATTGATAAATTACGAATTGAGTTCCCAATCAACTTGTGATTTGTTATTTAATATTTTAAAAGGCCCTTGAAGTTACAAAATGCAAGTGTAAGTTTATAGAAGTGCAAGATCAAGGGGGTAGCAGATCAATTGTTAATCCACTGCACATGGGCCAAATTAACTGTTTCATAATAAGCCAAGTGATTCATAAGTGTTTCCTCTCTTCTTCTTTTTTTTCTCTCTCTCTAGGGCATACCTGATCGCGTGACTACGGAGGTTTTTATTGCCATGTCAAAAGCTCTAAACTTCATCAATCCAGATGAACTTTCAATGCAATGCATTTTAATTGCTTTGAACAGATTTCTTCAGGTATAGTAATCTTTTTGTTCATGTTGATCTACTTTAAACTTTATGTAACTTTTATATGCTTTAAGAGTTACTATTTCGTCACAGTATATCGCTGCCATAATCTAGTTATAATTGTTTCTCATACTGTTACCTGTTAATTTGAAAAACCCTAGTTGTCTTTATCCGGGGTCCTCAAATCTTACATTTTAACTGAAATTTGGTAGACTAACTTGCAAACTGAAATATTTTGTCAGCTTTCTATTGATTTTATCATTCTCGGCTAAAGATTTAATAGCTACAGCTTTTCTATATCCATATATGCATATCAAGGGCTGCCAATCTTAATGAATGACCTCCATATCACTTTTGTTAATCCATTCTGTACTGATAAAATTGACGGATTCAGTTGTATATTTATCTTTATTGTACTACGTACTATACTTGGGTCTCTAGATATTAAGATTGACTGGGTCTATCTGTGTATATTATGTTTCTAGTTATGATATATTCATTTTCTGTATTAGTGGTATATTTTATTTCCTCTTCTCCAAGGAGTTAGTTCCTATCTAAGTGTAAGCCTAAAGGCTAATGAAGAACTACTGTATTACAGTCTGATTTGATATACCTGTCCGGCCTAATTGGTTGTATATCGAATTTCATTGACAGGAGAAACATGGTTCCAAGATGGCATTCTTAGATGGCAACCCTCCGGAGAGGCTATGCCTGCCTATTGTTAATCATATTCGATCTCTAGGTGGGGAAGTACAACTCAATTCACGAATAAAGAAAATTGACCTCAAGGGTGATGGAACTGTGAAGAGTTTTATACTAAATGATGGAACCGAGATTGAGGGGGATGCATATGTATTTGCTGCTCCAGGTTTACTTCTACTTTATATTTCCTTACATATTTTTTATTCTCGTCACTCTGAATCGTGTTATGAATCTTGTTTTAAATAGTTGATATACTCAAGCTTATTTTACCTGAGAACTGGAAAGACGTACCATACTTCAAGAAATTGCATAAATTAGTTGGAGTTCCAGTGATTAACGTTCACATATGGTGAGTGGTACTTTCTATTTTTGTTTGGATGTCATGATAACGAATCTCTTTTCTTTCACAGCCCTCTGTCACTTTATTGTTACTTCAAAAGTTCTAGGTCTTAATTATGCATGAATTGTGTTTCATGGCTTTTCGTTTCTTGACGGCCTCTGTAACTTTTTTATGGATTTTACTATATTTGAATTATAGCGAATAAGGTATCCGTCCAACTAGATCACATAACAAGATTTCTTTTCTGAAAATGCTTCTAATGTTCATATCTGTTAATCAGACTCTATTGACACAAAATATTTCCTCTTATATACCTCTCCCTCAAAATATTTGTCATAGTTACTGACATATTATTTTTAATGGCAGGTTTGACAGGAAACTCAAAAATACTTATGATCATTTACTCTTCAGCAGGTCTTTTCTCCTGCAAATGATTTTATCAATTATTTCCATCATAGCGGCTATTGTTACTACGTTATTTAAGTATTTATGCTTGTTTTTACAATTAATTATATGGCTTTCTAAAATTTGAGTCTTCGTTTGACGTGAATAGTGTGGTTTTTGGTAAAAGTATTGACATCTTAACCATGTGATTTCCAGACTCAGTGTGTTGGAAGAGTTTGTGAATGACATCTTAAACATTTGATTTCCAGAATTCTAGTTTTGTTATCAATTATGGATTTTCCAAAACTTCGAACCATGGACAGATGAGTTGACATGTGCCAATTCCTTAAGGTTGCATAAAGCCAGATTGGTTCCATCTCAGTATTCTCGTTGCTAACGAATTGAATATGCAGTTGCTTCTTTTCAACCTTTTCTTAATCATTCTGTATTTTCACCATCTCTCCTTTCCCGGTGCAGAAGCCCCCTTCTGAGTGTGTACGCCGACATGTCCTTAACTTGTAAGGTAAAAGTCTATTATAAAATGGTTCCTATACATTCAGGTTAGATAAATTTTATGCGTGTCTTTATCGTGTATATATCTTCAGCTGTTTTATTATCATATTGAAAACCTTCTTGTTATGTCTTGAGATTCTTGAACGTATCTATTACCCGTAGACAAGGAAATATTTTTTAGAGATTATGAAAGGTCAACTCCTTCACAGATTTAGCTGTCTACATGGCATGTTAGTGGAAGCTGGGCACTCTAATATGCCAACAGAACACCTTCAACCATGCATTATGGTGTCTTACCAGATTCATTAGCAATTTAAATTCAACTTAGCATTGAGTTTGACACAGGATTAGATGTTCAACCTTCATGTGCGTTGCTTATTACTGCACCTACCTCCATAAAGAATATTACCTCGTAAAAAGGACTACATTTCTATTACTTTTTGTAGGAATACTACAACCCAAATCAATCTATGCTGGAGCTGGTTTTTGCCCCGGCTGAAGAATGGATCTCACGTAGTGACGCGGATATTATTGGTGCTACAATGAAGGAACTTGAGAGACTCTTTCCTGATGAAATTGCAGCAGATGAGAGCAAAGCAAAAATTTTAAAGTACCACGTCGTAAAAACACCAAGGTGAACCTAAAGAGCCATTTTATTTGGAAATTCATATTCCACGTTGACTGATATTCAAAAGTTGCTTGGAATTATTACTATTTATTTGCCTTCGGAATCTCACTCGTTCCTTCTATAAACAATTCTTCGGTTGAGGAAACAACCAATTTGGTTGGATGATTAATGATAAACTCCTTCAGGTCTGTCTACAAAACCGTGCCAGATTGTGAACCCTGCCGGCCACTGCAAAGATCTCCAATAGAGGGGTTCTACTTAGCCGGCGACTATACCAAACAAAAATACCTAGCTTCAATGGAAGGTGCTGTTCTTTCAGGGAAGCTTTGTGCACAAGCTATTGTACAGGTACTCTGAATTAGGTCTTTTAGTTATCTTTCCGGCTACCTTCTGTACATTCTTTCTTTTAATGTTATGCTTAAAGATTATCATAACTTGCTATGAACAAGGGGGCAAAATCTTCACTCGTACAATGTTTGCATCAACGAACCAAGAGATGATATATAAATTGAAGGAAAATTTGAGACAGCTCAAGGTATGAGAAGGAAGTCTGTCAGAAGCTAACACTATCTTGTGTGTTTCTTTTCTGTGAATGCAGGATTACGAGTTGCTTGTTAGTTTGAGGCAAAAGAAGTTGGTGGAGGCAATCAATGTCTGACAAAGTCGTTAGGAGGCGCCTATACGAGAGATTCTCCATGAGAGGATTCATCAGTTGTAACTTGACCGGCTCAATATAGCATAAATGATGTATCATTTTATACAATTGATAATATTAAGGTTGGGTTCAAGCTAAATTCACCCCCAATCATTTTTGATTTTCTTCCTACCAAATTGAACCCAAGTTAGATTTATTTGCAAAGTTGTTATTAATAAAGAAAAAAACACTAAGTGTGACGTAACCCCACCTAACATAAAAAAATAACTTCAATATCTAATCCCATCTAAAACATTTCAACCTTTTTTCCACCTTCTTTGACATTAAGCTTGCTATTTTCGCTTGTTCTTCGATTTGTATTGTACTTAGTTCTTAAATACATTAACTTAAACTCACTACATTTCAATAAAATTTCAATAAAGATAACAAAAGAAAATAAAACAGGTTGGCTATCGACATAAAATGTCGCGATAAGATAAATAGTTGAAAAAAACCTAGAATATTCGTTGAATACTAAAGATCAGGATGGTATATTTGGGTGGTACCCGGGAAAAAATGTCAAAAGAAAGTCGACAGAAAAAAAAAAATGCGGTTGTCGTTTCGAGCGTAAAGGTACCATGGTGACTCCTGATCAACGGTCTTTAGAAGTTATATTCGAAAAAATTGTGCAATTAGATCCTTATTTAAAAATAGTCGTTATATAGCACAACATAAATTTGGAGACAATGTCTTCGCCAAAACAGCGGTAAGGTCTGTAACACTACCTTTAGAACGAATTCTTATTGAATTAGATAATGTTAAAGCTCGTGAGAAATCCGATGACATTGGGATGGTTATTGAAATTGAGACGACATATGAAATTTATATTTGGACTATAAGATTTACGCACGGTAGATGCCGTGTGGGTACCAGATTCAGTGGGTATATAACGGCACAGTTGCACATTTAGAATCTTTTCATGATCATTGGAAAATGTTTGATACAATAATACGGACAAATCTAACCATGATAAAGATTTTGAATGAAAATGGATCAACTTATAACCGATGTCATGCTAACCAACAACAAAAAAACGGAGATAACATATTTACAAGAAATAGTTTGAAGTTGTTTATCCAAAAATATCCACATTTTTGAAACCATTAGAGGAGGAATACCGTGGTCGTCCACATGTCAAACAAAAGTTATATATTGATGTATCATCCACTGAATGAGATAAATTGCGTTTGGAACATGTGAAAGATTCAAAAAAATCTAGTAAACCTTCGCTGCTAAACCCTTTTATTACGCATAGGGTTATCGTAAAGGGAAAAGAACTTCACCCTAAATGAACACAAAGTAGTGGTCATAGTGTTTGGAAAATAAACCTACGATAGTTCGAACTCTTTTGATGGCGTCGTTATCTAGTTACAGTGGATCAAGCTCGTATAAAGTATCTAAACAAATACTTAATGTCAAAAATTAAAAAAATGCGATGGTTTCCTTCTCATTTCTGATCTAATTATAACCGTTATAAACAACATTAGACTCGATGGGCATTACGAGTATCGTTCAATATCATATGGGTTGTCTGGACAAAAAAAGGGTGGAGGGTGGTTAGAAAGGGCTTTTATGATGAACTAATAGAGAACTTTGACATGTATAACAAGATATATAATGATAAAGAATATTATATAAAGGTCACTGAAAGTATACACTGGTTTGGTTTATTTTAGGTTGGGGGTAGTTTAGTAAAGTGTTTTGTGAAGTTTTAAAGTATTAAGTGTTTAGTGTAAAAAGTAGTGAGATAATTGAGCTATCTGGTTGTATTAAATGTTGATTACCCTCATTAATGAGAGTGCTTGGGGTATTTATACTCTTAATTAATTACTCATGGACTTACGGGTCAAGTTATGAAATCAGGTCAAGTTTAAGAACCCATTAGTCTTTTAATTAGATTAGCAAATAGCTTAGTCAAAAGTGATGAGAGAATAAATGACAAGAAAGAAGAATATTGGACCTTGAACTTGATGTGACTAAAGCTCAATATTCTAGAGAGACAAAGTAGAAAGAGAATATCCTATTCAAATTGTCCCACCTACCAAGAATAATGAGCCCCCTTTTATAGTGGGGAAGGGTGGGCCCGTTTATACCTTTGGTGGTGTTGTTTTATTTCTCCTTTGGTCCCTTACAAAATATTTTGTTTACAAATTACCCTCTAATAAATAATAAACACAATAATCGTTGTATTCTTCTTCCTCTATTTACAATTGACTCATTTTCTATTAAGATTGGCGAATTCCTCCCTTATCAAAAAGGTGTTTTACTTTTGTATTGTCTGGATTATTTAGTGGCATGTCTGTTATGATCATAGTCTAGATATTGCTCTTCTTTCATTTAAAAAACCTCCCAGGATATCTTTTTAAAACCTCATCGCGCCACCAGGGTAGGAAAGAGTATGCTCCATAATATTTATATTGATATATAACAAGTAAATATTTACACACAAATGTTTTTCTAAATATAACCTGAGATGTTCAATATTCCATGGATGCTTCAAAACTCTTCCTTCTTTGTCCTGAAGCCTATATGTCCCAGACTTAAGTTTTTCAGAGTCCTCATAGAGGCCATCCCAGGTTGGAGCCAGCTTACCGAACTGCTTCTCTTTGGTGTGTAAGAAAACTTTTCTTAACACTTTATCTCCCGGTTGAAAATCTCTTCTCTTGACCTTGGAAGCAAATATGCTCCTTATCAAGCCTTGGTAGTGAGCTGTTCTTAAGTGAAATTTAACCCTTCTTTCTTCTATTAAGTCCAACTGATTCCTAATTGCTATCTTATTAGCTTGTTCGGAATAGTTATGGACCCTGTATGACGGTAGGGTAGCTTCTATAGATCCATTCCAAATACCAAATCAAAATGAGACTCTTGTGTAGCACCCCAATGAGTAGTTCGGTATGCCCACAACACTTCTTGCAGATAGCTTGGCCACTTCCCTGCAGCTCCATCTAGATTCTTTTTAATCTGGACAAAATCTATTGGCAACTTCAACCTGGCCATTTGCTTATGGATGGAAAAGAGAAGAAAAACAATATTGAATGCCTCTAGAGGAACAAAAATTCTCCATATCCTTGTTATCAAACTATGGCCCATTGTCTGTGGTAATTTTTTGAGGAATCCCAAATCTGCATCATTCATTGGATAAGATAAATTTAATGACAGCCTTCAGAGTGGTTCCTGCCAAATGAGCTACCTCTATCCATTTTGAGAAGTAATCAATAGCAACTATAATAGTTCTGCACCCTTCAGACGCCATTGGCAGAGGCCCAACTAAATCCAATCCCCAACGAGTAAAAGGTACTGGCTCAAAAATAGACTCCATAGGTACTGCTGGCACATGAATTTCTTTGCCATACCTTTGACATGGAACACACTTCTTTACCATTTCTTTAGAATCTGTTGTTATGGATGACCAATATTACCCAGTCAACAATACTCTCTGGGTTAGTGCTCTGTACCCACAATGTGATGATCCTTCTCCATCGTGTAGTTCGGATAAAATGACTTGAGATTCTTCAACCCCCAAACAACGCAGGAGAGGTCTACTGAAATATTTTTTATAGAGAACTTCCCTTATGATAAAAAAAACTACGAGCCATATGCTTAACTTTTCTTGTCATAGCTTTATCCGGAGGAAAAAACCCCATCAGAAATGTATTGAAGAAGAGAAAACCTCCAATCTTTAGGTTGAATCACCTGTATGCTCAAGATTTCCTCCTCTTCATTGTTTTGACTTGATTATATGGATGAGCATTCTTGTATGTGAATCCAAGGGTAAGACTCAGAATACGCTATGGTTGCCAAAGAATCTGCCAGCGTATTTTCTGACCTAGGAATATGCTCATAACAAACACTTTTGAAGTTGGCTGCCACCTCTTTTAGGATGAGTAAGTATTTGATCAGTTGCTCCTTCTTGGCATCAGACTGACCTTGAGCGTGATGGATAAGAAGTTGGGAGTCACTCATCAACCTAACTCTCTTAGCCCCACATAGGAAAGCCGATTTAAATCCAGCTATCGCTGCTTTATATTTGGAGTCATTGTTAGGGGCCCCGAATCCAAAACATATAGCCTGGTACATTTTATCACCATACAGAGAGGTTAGGAAAATTCCAGCTCCACAACCCATTGCGCTTGAACCACCATCAGCTCGGACCATCCACTCTTTCTTGGTTTTTTCTTCTGAAGTTTATTTAGAGCTCTTGTCTGAATGAAACTCTACCAGGAAATCAGCAACTGATTGAGCTGTAATAGCAGTTCGTGGGGCAAAATCAATGTCATAATCACCCAAATCTACTGACCAATTGGTCATCCTTCTTGATATGTATGCCTTCTGAAGAAAAATTTTTAACAGAAAAGATGTCCGGACAATGATGGAATGAGACTGAAAATACATCCTCATCTTTCTTGCTGCAATCACCAAGGCTAGTGCCAACTTCTCAAGTTTTAAGTACCTTTTCTCAGCATCTATTAAACTTTTTCTAATGTAGTACACCAAACGAGGGTAATTGTCCACTTCTCTTACCAGTACTGCACTTATAGCACATTCTAACACAGCCAAATATTCATAAAGTGTTTCTCCTTGAATAGGTTTAAAAGGAGTCTTTGGTGAGGATAAGTGTTTCTTTATTTGAACAAAAGCTTGGTTGCACTGTGGAGACCAATTAAAATATTTAGCATTTTTTAGAGTTGAAAAACAGAGCACACTTGTCCAAAGACCTTGAAATAAAACGATTTAAGGCAGCCAACCTCCCAGTGAGCCTCTGGACTTCTTTAATATTCCGAGGATGATCCATTTCTAATAGGGCATTAAGCTGATCCGTTATCACTCATCACATAACCCAAATAGTTTACGGATCGAACCCCAAAAACATATTTTTCTGGATATAGTTTCAAATTCACCACTGTCAGATTAGCAAAAGTTTATTGAAGGTCAATTATGTGCAAATCCTCCTCCAAGATTTTAACCATCATGTCATCTATGTACACCTTCATATTTCTACCAATCTGACTAGCGAATGCTTTGTTCACCAACCTTTGATAAGTAGCCCTATCATTTTTTAAACCAAAATGCATCACCTTGTAGCAATTGAGACCCCTGTCTGTTATGAAGGTAGTGTGATCTTGGTCCTTCGGATCCACCTGTATCTGGTTGTACCCAGAGAAAGCATCCATGAAGGACAGTAACTTGTTTCCAGACGTTGAATCCACCACCTGATCTATCCGGGGGACTGGATAAAATTTTTTTGGGTAAGCTCTATTGAGGTTAGTAAAATCAATACACATACGCCATTTCCCGTTATTTTTCTTGACCAACACCAGGTTGGCAGTCGATAAAGGATATTGGGATTTCTTTATGTGTCCTATCTTGGTAAGCTGATCAACTTCTTGGACTATTACATCAGCCTTCTCCTTAGAGAAAGCTCTCATTTTCTGTACAACAGTTGCAACATCACTCCGGATTGATAACTTGTGTGAGATAACGCTTTCAGGTACTCTGGTTACATCACTATTGCACCAAGAAAAAACATGTCGACTGTTCAACAAAAAGGACAACAATTTCTTTTTCAATTCTGGCGCCATCTTGGAACCAATCTTGAAATCTTGATACTTCTTCCCTCTGAAAAGGAATGGGTTTCAATCTCTTCAATTGGTATTAAAACACTAGGAGCCTCTCTAGGTCATCAATCTCACCCCCCCCCCCCTCAGAAGGCTCCAGTAACTGCTAATATTCATTGATCCGAACCGTCGCCAAAGTTCTAGGACCAAGAGCAGTGGCATAGCATTCCCTGGCTATTTTCTGACTACTTTGGACAACACCTACTTGCCCTTGAACTGCATACTTTAAACATTGATGGACTGTTGAGGCCATATCATGCATCCTGGAAAGCTAGGACCTCCCAACAATTCATTGTATGATGTTGGGCAATCTACCACAACGAATAGCATCCTTACTGGTAAGAATAAAAGTTGAATTGAGAAAATAGAGAACACAAGTATAGTGAAAGTAATATTTTGCTTCTGATTATTTCATAGGTGTCAACAACCTCTTCAACCTCTTTAAATAGGCTTAGTAAGTTAGTTAGAAAAGCGGTTACATAAAGGAATATTTACAATTCAGCCCCTATATTTCTTATAAGGCTTAATTAAACTCTATCTTAACAGAACTTATCAATTAAGTCCTTATTAATTACATTTAGGTCCCTAAAGAATATATTTCCTTATCAGTAGCCCCCCTAGTTCTTATACAGACAATTTATAAGAACTATTCACTCTTCGAAAATTACTCCAAGTGAATCCAGCCTCTTCATTATGATTAGGCCTGATGACTTGCAGTCTTACTTCGAATCTAAGAATATGTGGAAGTAAACTCCCCACTTACTTCGAATCTGCTAACTTGAAATTCAACCTTGCCTCCACTTCGAACCTTCTGACTAGAGATATAACTTTACTTATGCTTCGAATTTTCTGACCCCTACTTGAAAGATTGACTTGACCCTCCTTGATAGGTCTGTGACACAACACGTTTTCTTCCACGTTTCATATTCCATCCAATGAGAATACTTCACTGGTTTTGCTTTTTCAACTCCTCAACGTCATTATTTTTAACTATAAATACCTAACTTCACCTTCACTGAGAGCTTTTTAGATAAATCACTTCTTTCTTAAGCCACCTTCATCTTCATCTTCTACTGCCTTCCCAGAAACATCATTCCTTCATTCACAAAGAACAACCTCCCAGATTTACATCTATTGTATGAGAAGATATCCCAAATACAAAAGATTTAAACCCAGAAAACCAAGAACAACAAAGAAATCTCTCTTCCCTGGCTCTAGTAATCAAGTATTCGGTGCCTACGATTACCTTTGTATTGGAGAGAGAGCTGAAGAATACAGAGCTCCTGGGTTGATCTACAACGGTCCTCATTCTTCCTCTACCACCTTCAAATACGGTAACTTCGATCCCAATCTTGCTACTTCATCTTCACCCCTAGCTTCAAACCCAGAATCTACCCAAGAACCTTTTCCTCCTTGAAATCAACCTACTTCTCCACTATTAAGACCTCATCGAAAATCTAAGGGTGTCACTTCTGACAAACCACCAACTGATAAAAAACCACAACCCAAATCACCTACCCCACAATTCGAAGCAACTAAAAAACTTCAACCCAAATCACTTACCCTTCAATCTGAAGCTGTTAAAGTTAAATCACGCAAAAAATCAACCTTTCTAGCAATAGGTGATGATGCAGAGACCTCCTCTCCTCTCCCACAAGAAATGGTTGACGCTACTCCAGAGAATAGTCAACCAATTCCTGTGACTCAAACTGAGACTCAAATTCGAAGTCGTCAGGATGAAGCTACCGATAAAGACAATAACAAAGAAAATGATTCTGAAGCCACTGAGTCTGATGCCGAAGAGGAATCCGAGGCTGACGGGGTAATCCCCCCACAGAGAAATCGAGGAAAGAAACCTCCCATTACCCTCCCCGAGGACGTTGCTGCTTTGGTTCAGGAGAACCTTCAACCACTTTGTCCTCGGTATATTCTTGCCCTGAAAAATGTACAATACACCTACTACCTCGAATCAGAAAAAGAACAACTCAAGAAACTATGGGGGCTAGCAGACAACGTTGTTCTTCGACTACCAGAAGAAGGAGAAACACCTCTGAATTGTCAGAAGAATGAACTGGTAGTTTACCCCGAGCTTTTCAACTGGGGACTTCGATTTCCCCTCGATCCAATGATTGTGAGGTACTTCGAGATTCATGGGTTGTGTCCAATACAAGTCACTCCAAACCAGCTGTTCACCTTATTCTCTGCTATCATGGTGTCGAGGCTAAGAGGTATCCCCCTCGAAATAGAAGACTTCATCTCGCTGACTAAAATCTCTAATGGGCCAGTTCTACCATTCTACTACCTAACCCTGGAGGATGATCTGAAGATTATCGATGACCTCCTCGAAGCTGATAAATTTTGGAAGCAAAAATTTGTCTTTTTATCAGGAGCTTGGGAAAATGGCAAAGAGATTTCCGATGCCAACCCCTCAAAACTCACTCTCACCTGGAGAGATAGCAGTAAGTAACATTTTTTAAAAAAAAACTTATTAAGCCTAGCCAAATTAACCAAGTTCACTTATCTAACTGTTTATTCTCTTTCTTTTTTTTAGAAATTCCGAGGAGGTTTAAAAGTCGTCGACTGTAAAGGTGATCTTCCAGAAAATGGCTGAGTGGGCAGAAAAAGCCTGGGGAAATGGCTTTCACTCAGCCTTTGAACCAATCAACTTTGTCAACAGCCATCTCTGGTGCATATCCTTAGGAGCTAACTTCCCTGAAGATCCGATGATCCCCCCAGATCCTATTGAAGCAGTTCAGAGAATACTTGCACCAGATGGGAAAACCTACCTTCCCACCAGGAATCGAAGTGAAAGTCACCTGCCACTGAAGAAGAAGGGAAAGCAAACCCTCAGAAGACCCAACACAAGCAAGGCTAATCCTTCCAAACATTCGAAGCCTGCAGAAAAACGAAAAGCGTCTGCATCTCAACTTCCTCCAATATCCGAAGAGGACGAACCTGCACTGAAAAAGAAAAAGAAAGAAAGCAATACTCCAAAGAAGAAAAACAAGAAGTCCACTACCCCAAATAAAAAGAACGAAGCCGACATTCTTGAAGAGGTATTGGCCTCCGAGGTGCATGAAAAAATCTTTATTGAAGAAAATCCTCAAGGGGGATTGGCACTAGGAGATAGCCAGGAAATTGATTATCTTAACCTCGAAGATTTTAATTCGAGCGGAGACTTTGCAGCCACTGGTGAAGATTCTCGACCTATCAACACCATTCCATCAACTTCTACCGATGCTGCCACAACTTCAAAATCTAATGCCATCGTTCCTGTTCATCATCACCCATCGAATTTGCCTAATCCTGACAGATCCGATGAGGTAACTTCAATTCTTCGACCTTTTACAAATTTAAGTGTTGCATCCAAAAAATTATGTGAAGAGGTGAACAATTCTCATACTCAATTGGAGCTCCTTGCACAAGAGTTAATCAAGAGCAAAAAGGAAACAGAGTCTGAAAAGGCTTCGAAAAACGAAGCACTTCAAAATTTCGAAGCTGAAAAAGGAAAACTTCTTAAGGAGCATAAAGAAGAAATCGAAGCTCTGGAGGCTTCTCATCGACTGGCTCTTGAAAATCTAAAATATCAACATTTTACTGCCATTTCCGAAGAAAAGAAAAAATCTACCGATGCTGAGAAACTTGTTAAAGAAACTCAGGAAAAACTGGAAAATTTCCAAACTCAATTGACTACGCTTCGAACAGGATTCGAAGAAGAAAAGAAAGTTGCCGTCAAAAAGGCCGAGGCTGCTGTTGGTTCTGTGATGCTTAATGGTATCAAGAAAGCTCAAACTGATACAGCTATCAAGCTTCTTCGAGAAGTTCATGCTGCCTATCCAAGGTTGAATTTAACAGACTTTTGGAAACAAGTTCCAGAAGAAGATCGTCCAAAGGAAGCGTTCGAGGTGCCGTCAAGCTCCTCAGAAGAAGACAATGCTTCGGAAGGGTCATTGGAAGAAGAAGATGACTAAACAACAGATTATACATGTCGCGCTTGTTTTTGTGTGTTTTAATTAAGTAGTTTTCTCCTTTTTGTAAGCTTCGAGTTTTATCCGATGAAACAAGTAACTTTCTTAATATTTCAAATTTCTGGTGCACTTATTTAAACTTGTCATTTCGAAAATTAGATGCACTTATAAAACATGGCACCTCGAAAATTAGATGCACTCATAAGACGTGGCACCTCGAAAATTAGATGCACTCATAAGACGTGGCACCTCGAAAATTAGATGCACTCATAAGACGTGGCACCTCGAAAATTAGGTTGTTTCTTCAAAGCTATGGCATTGGAAAATTATTCTTGGTCAACTTTCAAAGATGATCAGTCTTTGCCAAGTTACCAAAATAATAAATCACTCATCATACTAAACAACCAATGGCCAAAAGAAATTTTATTATAAAATTCAATATTAGCCAGACACCTCATTAAAACCTTTTTGGGCCAACAGATAAGGAAAGAGTATGTCTGTTTACAAAAATTCGAAGTTCAATTTTACTCACAGTACAATTTCAAATGCTCTATATTCCAAGGGTGTTTGAGCATTCTCCCCTCCCGATCAGACAACCTGTAGGAACCTGACTTGATCTTCATTTTGACTTCATAAGGACCTTCCCAATTCGGAGCCAATTTTCCGAGAAGACAACCTGAAGAAATAATTTTCGCAACACCCGATCACCAACTTTGAACTCTCTCTTCTTAACTTTAGCACCGTACCTGCTTCTCATTAAGGTTTGGTAATGAACCACATTCAAATGCGCTTTGACCCTTTTTTCCTCTAACAAATCAAGCTCAACCCTTCTAGCTTCATCATTATCCACGTCGGAATATCGTAATAACCTGTAGGAAGGCAATGTAGATTCAGCGGGGCACACAGCGTCCATTCCATATACCAAAGAGAAAGGAGTCTCCTTTGTGGCCTCTCTAGGGGTTGTTCGATATGCCCACAACACTTCTTGAAGATAATTTGACCATTTCCCTGCTGCTCCTGCCAAATTTTTCTTTAAACCCTCTAAAATAGATCTATTTGTAACTTCCACCTGCCCATTTGCTTGGGGGTGGAAAGGAGTAGAAAAGCATTGTTGTATTCCTTTCGAAGAGCAAAAAGAATCCATTTCCTTGTTATTAAATTGGGGACCGTTGTCCGTTGTTATTTTTCGAGGAACTCCAAAACGGTAGCATATGTTACTTAGAATAAACTTGATTACATCCTTAGCTTTTGTCCCAGCTAAAGGTTCTGCTTCTGCCCATTTCGAAAAATAATCAACCGCAACAATAACCTCTTCAGCCTCTTTAAATAGGCTTAGTAAGTTAGTTAGAAAAGCGGTTATATAAAGGAATATTTACAATTCAGCCCCTATATTTCTTATAAGGCTTAATTAAACTCTATCTTAACAGAACTTATCAATTAAGTCCTTATTAATTACATTTAGGTCCCTAAAGAATATATTTCCTTATCACTTACCATATTTTTAAAGGGCCCCTTTCCAACAACACTTCTTCCTCAAATTCACCAATAACATCCGTAGAGCTTCCTGTTAAGCCCACAATGGTTCCGTTTGAGTGTTGAATAACGACCAAATTCTTCATTTGCTTGTAGGAGCTTAGGAGAGGATATTTTCCGAACTGCATGTGTCTATCAAAATCCGGTGAATATCATTGCCCCCAATGGATGCTCCTATCACCACAACATCTTCATTATGCCAAACAATATTTCTCAAAGCATCCCTATAAAAAACTATGAATGGAAAAGGGGTTTGGTACTGATGAGAGGATATTCCCCCCTCCAACTGAGTGGTTAAACTATGCACATGCCTTTTTCTTGATGAAGGAGTGGGTGCTGTCACAGTATCCCCTCCAAAAATGGTGAGTGACTCAAAGAAATTAATGAGTTCGGACACGGTCTTGTTTTGTTCTGTTATAACCCCCACTTTATTTCGAGTTGGATCAGAATCCAGGTATTCCGAATCAACATCAAATCTTTCAAGGATCACCATTGCCCCTTCTTGAGCAGATGTTCCCGCATTGTTTGTAGGGCTCGTCCGAGGAGCATTGTCAGGCATATTTATACTTCCTTTTGATGTAAGCTCTCAGCTTGCCCCTTTCAATAAGGTTTTGCACTTCCTGTTTTAAAGCTATGCAGTCTTGAGTGTTATGGCCTATATCATTATGATACTGGCAAAAAAAATTATTTTGATTCTCTCTGGGAGACTGCAGTGCTGCTGGTTTTCGGAAATGGACTTCATCCTTGGTCTTGTCATAAATTGTGGCCATATTTTCTTTCAACTCTGTAATCCACTCTGGCTGAACCCAAAGACCTCTTTTACCTTTTGACTGCTGGGTTTGAGATTGATTCTACATGGACTGAGTTTGTTTAGACCGGTTGGACCCTTGTCCGGACTCCTTAGCTTTAAATCCGGACTGTTTAGCTGTTGTGGTGGACCTCACTTGACGATGCACCCTTGTTTTATTGGTTTCTTCCACATTGATTTGTTTTCCCACCTGATTCAAAAAGACACCCCACGTCATGGCTTTCTTCCTGGTCACTGAATCGGCCAGGTTCCTATGGTTCAACCCTTGCCTCAAAGAAGCAATTGCCACATGTTCGAAGCAATCTGCTAACCCATTCTTTGTATTCACGAACCGGCTTATGTAGTATTTCAAGGACTCGTTTGGCTCTTGGGCACAATGGATAATAGTATCTCCATTGTCCTTCATCTTCTTACTTCCAACAAATTGCCTTCGGAAGGCAACCCAAGATCTATCAAAGTTTCTGATACACCCTTGGGGTAACCTATTGTACCACTTAAGAGCACTTCTCGTAAAAGTTTGGGAGAAGGCTCTGCATAAAAGTTTGTCATCATCATCAAAGTTCATCATGAAGTTCTTAAATTGCTCTAGATGGTTGTCCAGATCCTTACATCCATCATACCTCTCCCTTTTGGAGCTGTCAAACCTTTTGGGTAGGTTTTCGGACATTATTTTGGCAGACAAAGGTGACTGTCTCTAATTCTTATTACGACTAAAGACTGTGTCTTCATTAGGCGTTGCGAAAATACCTGGTTCGGTCTGAAAAGCAAAAAGATCTATCAGCAACTGATCAGCATGCCTGTGGCTATGAGATGACCCTTTGCCCATGTGTATTTTAAGCCTCTCATGCCTATCCCTATTTCTTGAATATATTTTAATTAGTTTCATTTTCTTTCTGGACCTCTCTTCATCACTACTTGATGACAAAGACTCCTTAAGCCCAGCCTCATTTGAATATCTGTTGGAGGACTCAGAATCAGAACTTTCAACCGGCTTAGACCGATGAGTCTTCTTAGAACTAACATGGGTCTTTTTTGAACTTAGATGAGTCTTTGCTGATGGATCATTCTTCCTAGGGTTGTCAATATGACGAATAGCTGACGCCTCTGATTTCTCCCTTATACCATTTTCTGTTTGTTTTGTGGCCTTTAACGCCTCTATTTCTGCTCTCAACTTGTCTCACTCTTCGAAGGTATATTCATTGTTTTCCCCAACTGTCTCCACCACAGGTGTTAGAGTTCCCTGCTCATTCGGATCCATCCGAACTGGTCTTTTCTATTGGTTGTGTCTGAAGATTCCAAACTCATCAGATTATACCATTTCGAGGCCCAGTCTTTTAAGTTCATCGAAAAACCTCGGCAAAGCAACTTGTCGTCGTTATCGAAACTTAACATGAAATTCGTAAATGCCTCTAAATGGTTGTCAGGGTCTTTCTTCCCATCATATTGCTCCAGATTGGAGATATCGAAGCGCTTCAGCAGGTTCATCATAGAGCGGGGACGATCTCCAATTGTGCCCAAAACCAAAAGCGCCACGCCCCAAACCTTCCGTCTGGACCTCATATAATCCTTCCTCATTTGGATTGGTGAACTGACTCCCGACCCTGTAACCACAAGTTTGGCTCCCCGATGGGAATCGTACTTGGGGTGTGGTAGCGTCCTCTCTTTTGTTCAACCATAATCATTCCTTTCTCTCGACAGAAACTGGAGTTATTTTGTCAATAATATTCCTATTTCGCTTCCTAATCTATTTTTAATTTCAGCTAAACCCACTTTTTTTTCAACATTGAGCTTGGCTATATCATCCAAAATTTATTTCCTTGTCATGATAAGGGTCAAACGTTTACTCCGACCCAGACTGTATTGCTCGTGATCATGATGTCTTTCGTCAAAATGTCGGTCCTCAGAATATGAGATAATCATGTCGGCATCCTTATATACCATTCTTTATTCTTCCGTTTCAACATTCATCTCTCTTAGAGTCGTGATTTTGGAGAATAAAGAGGTCTCCAGATATCACTTTTATTTTTTCCCACAAACGGCGCCAATGATAGTTCCATAAATATTTAGACCCTGATTTCCCTTCCAGATAAGGCCGTGACGATAATGTTAGAGAGGGAAGCACGTGATTATATAGAGAGAAAGTTGTAAGAGTAAATATATTATAATAGTTGTTCATTCCCCAAAAAGGGGATCTTTTCTTATTTAGTGGTGGTGGTGGGCCCTATTTCACACAATTGACCCACTTGATTACAGTATTTCTCTTTTACACCCTTATTTCCCAATACTCCCATTATTTGCTAAGTAGGTCTTTATTATTTATTGATCTAGCACTATGGTTACATATGATTACAAACATATAATTAAATTAACTAATTATATCGACCCAAAGTGACCTGGGCATTTTATGCCCTTATCAGTAACGATGCGCGCTCAATTTTGGGAGCAAATGGGGAGTCATCTAGCATAAATTCGTCATATGCATATTTGAAAAGGCTATTTTTGTCCCCAATGTGCCTCTTAATATTTGTTGCATTGTCCGTTAAGGCTAGATGCTTGTGTTGATTGGCCGTATATGGTCTATGAATGTCCAAGAAGTGGCAATGCGTGTTGGTTCTATCTCGGTTGGGGCGAGTGTTTTTAGTAAGCTGGTGGGTGCTTGTAGGCATCGCTTAAATTTTATTCAGCTGAAATATATGGATAATCGTGCTGAATCTGAAAATAAACTGACGTCATGCTCAAAGGAGTAAGTTTGTTGAACTTGTGGAGCAACAACTGAATAATGCTAATAGTTTCTAAAGTGGACTTTGACTTGGGTCGTCGAGGCGTAAGGCTTATAGAATCCCGTTGGAGATGCATTGGGGAGAGTCGGGTCATGACAATTAGGTGTTTGTTGATATTTTTGTTAATTGAGATCGATCTCTTGTGGACGCAAGACATCGCTCGGAGCCACCGAGTTGTTGAATTGTGTTTCTAGGGTGACTCTTGCATCATTTAATGGATCGATCTTATTACTTACTGGTTTGTTTTTGCTTGTTGCTCGATCTTTGATTTGTATCATTGTGTTATAACTAAGTGTTTAATTATATTCATGTAAAGGTTTTAAGAACATATCTAAGGTATCTTTGGTCCCTACTGGAGTCACCAAATGATAAGTGTAAAAATGACTAAGTAGTTGAAAGGTTACAAGATGATCTTATTCGTGATTTTATCTCTAGTATATATAGGAAAGCATAATGAATTACATATATGACTATAGAAGACTGCAAAAACCTTATATATGTATTTGTATGTATTTAAAGTAGTAAAAATGTAATTGGTGAGGTCCTTAATGTCATTGTAAATGACTTGCAGTTGCAGTCGTATCATGGGATTGGTTCGGTGGTCATCGGAAAGAGAGCCATCGGCTAAGGGGCCATCAGCCAGAATTTGCCAGGTTAGACTTTCGCCACGAACGATGATGGGGCATCGGCAACATCGTGGGTTGCTTATGAGAAGGAATTAATGGTGTGGATGAAATCTATCTTTATCAATTACAATTGTAACCTAATTATATATTAGAGCTCTAACCTATGATCTCGGGTCACACTCTGATTATTCAGCACTGTCTTTTTTTGTGCTTCTCTCGAGTTTATAATTTAATTCTTGACAAGTACTAGCTTAAAACTGTAGCTGTATTTTCATAACCGACCCCACAGGGACAATAAAAATCACAACATATTCGCAACAACACATTTTCATTCCTCCCCGCCGATGATAACTTGAGTTCTTAATCCAGTAATACACCCGTGGTTCAAAAGTCTTCGGCCAATGCAAGTCAAACGTATTTTCTTTCATCCCGTTAAGGATAATTCGAATTCTTAATCTATTAAGACTCATATAGCCTAAAACTTCGTCACACAAATTAACTTGAAATACTTTACCCCCTCTTCCACGCCGAGGATAGCTCAAATTCGTAATCATTTAAAATTTTCATAGCTCACAAAATTCTTTATTTTAAGAAATTGGTAATATATTTCCCTTCAAAATCTTACCCGAAAATAAAACCTACAATGAGTTATTCTTAGTGCGAGTACTATTCGGGATCTAAAGATCCAAGGAAAAAACAGCATACACCTTAGTAAAAAAATATTCCTAGTCTGAGAGTACTCCTCAGAATCCAAGGCTTCAAATTAATAAAATTAAAAAACACAAATAAACAAAAGTATAACCTGAATCTTACACTTATCAGATTTTTAAACAAAAAATCTAAACCCGAAAATAAGGGATCCTTCAAAATTCAAGCCAAATAACAAAATATAACAGCAAAATACATTCATATATCAAAATGTGATGGAAATTTATGGACTTTGTATAAAAAATATCATCGTGTTATGGTAAGAACAACAATTACAAATGGAGGAATATAAAACAAATATTTCTAAGGTTTAGTTTCTTTGTCGGGAAGAACAAACTCGGGAGCCTCGAAATCAACTGCATGAGGAAGATCATATACACCAACTTCAGTATCAGTAACATAAAGGTAACCATTGAAAATCTTGACCTCGCCTTAACGAAAGGCAACATCGTTTTTTTTTTGTCATTTTTTTTACATCATCAACTTGAGCTTTATGAATTTTTGTAATATGAATTTTTTTTCCCAAGAAAATCAACTTTTAATGATGTTGAAGAACTTTACACTATGTTCAAAAGTTACATGTTCTTAGCTGTAATGATTCGGCTATTACAGTAGTAAACTACTTCATGAGTTTGATTAATTTGAGACAATTTCTTCTTGGATCCCTTTGTTAGGTGTGAGTTTCCGTTAGCATCTTTGGACATCTTCCTTGCATCTTTGTTCTTTCCTCCTCTCTATGATTTGTATCTTATGCAAAAGAGAAAGAATCATGGTCAAATTTTTCAACTTGCCAAGTTGTTAGTCAGTTTCAAAAGAATCTAAAATGTCCAAGGTTCATTGAGTCCAACAATATAATGGCAGCTAAGTCATACAATGTATGATTTGAATCAGCTATAAAATCTGATTGTTCTCTAAGAGCATGTTTGGCAATCCAATCTGCAGTTGTGTTTTATTCTCTCTATATATATATACTTGAGTGTCATTTGTGGTTTAATCAGATTTCTACAATATTGAAGAATTTGTTCTAAATGCCAAGGGTATTCACCTGTAGCTAACATGTTAAAAAAGCCTAAACAATCTATCTCAATTTCTATCACACTAAAGATTATGGTTATAACAATAAATCAAACCATTCAGCAATGCCAGAATTTCAGCACTTAAGGGTGAGCATTTGCCTATAACACCACCTTTAGCAATCAAAAGAATTCCAAGTTTATTTCTTATAATGTAACCATAGCTTGATTCATCATTAGGTAGGGAAGAACCATCACAATTCAGTTTGAGTCGATTATGAAAAGGCAAAGTCCATATTATGTATAAAAAAGGTTTGGATGACTTAATGTGATTGAAACAACTTAATTCTTTAGCTATATGTATATCACCTGACCAGTGTTTTCTAGTAAGGGATGATGATGAATCTAAGGATATAAGCATGAAAGATATGTGATTGATTATCTTTATGATATGGCTATGTTTTTGTGTTTACAGTTATTCCTAGCATACCAAATAGACCATATAATCAGTGAAGGAAGTATTGTACAGATATGAATTCTTTTAGATATAGATAGAAACCATAGGTTAATAATGTGATTCACAGTCATGTGTCAACCTATACATATGTTAAATATTTCAGAAAAGAATGACCAAACTAACCATGCAGCTTCACATGATACAAAAACATGATTAAGTGTTTCTATGTTCTGGCATTTAAGACATTTAGAAGAAAGTTGGAAACCTTTTCTTTGTAATATTGTATCAACACTTAATAAGTTGTTCAATACTCTCCAAAGAGTGAATGAGAACTTCTTTGGAGAAGTATTGTTCCAAATTTTTCCTTTTATTATTGATGTTATTGATGAGTCCGAATTTTGCTTACTCACCGGACAGGGCAAATCAGTCTAAAAACTCCCCGAATACCGGACAGACGATTTGGACCGGACAGATCACTTCGAACACTGTGAACTTAAGGCTGTTCAAACTATGACTAAAGTACTAAAAAACCTAAACACTTCCTGACTAAGCAACCTGTCCTCCTACTTAGAACTCATGGGTCTTTAAACATGACCCGGGTCCATTAAACTTGACCCGAAAGCCCATAAGGGCCCAAAATCACACTATAAATACCCAACCACCAGCATTAACTATGGGTAAGAAAAATTAACTGCTACCAAGCTGCTCAATTATCTCTCCACCTTGAAACACCCTTACACCACCGTTAAACACCCTTGCACCACCGTTAAACACCATTACACCATCTTTAAACTCTACTTGAAATTACTAGCCTACCCTCAGGCGATTATTTTCCACACCAAATTGGCGACCACAGTGGGAGGAGAGAGGTGCCTGAATCAAGCATTCAAAACCTGCTAAGAAATTCTGTCTGAATGAATCCGGATAATCCAGAGCTTCCACCAGATTTGCTCGAAGTGGTGGAAGAGAACGATGAGTATACTGTCCAAGAGCGCGACAGGTTAAAGCTTGAGATAGAAGCTCTGAGGGCTGAAAAGGCCAAAATGGGCGTGAAAGAAAAATCCAAGGCATCGGTTGTTCATCACACTGACAACCCTAGAGAGCCTGAAGCTTCGAAAACTCATGTGAGTACCAAAAAGACACATGCTAGTTCTAAAAAGTCTCACCGGTCCAAGCCTGTGGAGAGCTCTGACTCAAGTTCAGAATCTTCGGACAGCTCTTCGGACAGTGAGGGAAATGAAAAATCCTTGTCCTCTAGCAGTGATGAGGGTCGAACCAAGAAAAAGCAAAAGCAGGTTAAGAAATATTCGAGAAAAAGAGATCACCATGGAAGAATGAAAAGGCATATTGGAAAGGGGTCATCTCATAGCCGGAGGCCTATAGACCGGATGCTGATGGATCCTTTCGCTTTCCACGATGAACCAGGTATCTTTGCAACTCCCAATGAGGATACTGTGTTCAGTCGTGGAAGAAATTTGAGGCAATCTCCATTGTCTTCTAAAATCCTGTCCGGAAACCTCCCCAAGAGGTTTGACAGTACCAAGATGGAGAAGTACGATGGCAGTACTGATCTGGACAATCATCTGGAGCAATTCAAGAACTTCATGATGAACTTTGATGATGATGATAAACTACTATGTAGGGCATTCTCCCAATCCTTCACGGGGAGTGCTCTGAAATGGTACAACAGCCTGCCTCAGGGTTGTATTAGAGACTTTGACACGTTTTGGGTGGCCTTTCGAAGGCAGTTTGTGGGGAGTAAGGAGTTGAAGGGCAATGGATACACAATAATCCATTGTGCCCAGGAGCCAAATGAATTATTGAAGGAGTATATAAGTCGTTTTGTGAACACAAAGAATGGGTTGGCTGATTGCTTCGAACATGTGGCAATAGCATCCCTAAGACAAGGTTTGAACCCAGGCAACCTGGCTGATTCGGTGACCAGAAAGAAGGCCATGACCTGGGGGGGACTGCTAAACCAGGTTGGCAAGCAGATAAACGTTGATGAAACAAAGAAAACCAGGGTGCACAGATAGGTGAGATCCACCCCGGTGGCACCAACTCCAAATCAAAACCAGTCCGGGAACAAAGCCAGAGAAACCGGACAGGGGCATGGTAGAGGAAAAGCTCAGTCTCAGCCAGCTGCTCCTGCTCAAAGTCAACAATCCAGAAACAAAAGAGGGTCATGGGTCCAACCAGAGTGGTTCACAGAACTTAAAGAAAGCGTGGCCACCATTTTCGATAAAACAAAAGATGAGGTACACTACCGGAGACCGGCAACCTTGCAGTCTCCCAGAGAGCATCGTAACAACTCCTTTTGCCAATACCACAATGATATTGGCCATACCACTGATGATTGCATAGCGCTGAAACAAGAGGTTCAAAACTTGATTGAAAGGGGAAAGTTGGGTGCATACGTTAAAAGAAGGGGATGCAACAGGCCTGACAATACTCACCGGGTTGGTCCAAGTAATACTGCCCCGGAGGGGGCCATGGTAATAGTTGAAAGGTTCGATGTGGAATCTGAGTACTTAGATCCTGATCCAACACGAAACAGGGTGGGTGCTATAGAGGAGTGTTCTAGGTCTGTCCCCGGGCTCATTAAATTCTTCGAGTCACTTACAATATTCGGAGGGGACACTATGACTGCTCCTACTGTTTCTTCAATGAAGAGGCATGTTCATAATTTAGCCTCCCAGCTAGAAGGAGGCATGACATCTTATCAATCACCAAACTCATTCCCATTCATAGTCTTCGATGAGGATGATTTGAGAGATATTGCTGGCCCTCATAAGGATGCTGTTGTCATAGTAGAATCTATAGGGGGCAATGAGATAAGGCGAATTCTGGTGGATACTGGAAGCTCTGCCAATATCCTTTTCCTAACCACTTATAAGAAAATGAAAAATCCAGCTGTGATTCAGAAGTCAGACAGATCGATCGTAGGTTTCACGGGTAGCTCAGCCGATGTGATCGGGGAGTTTGAAGAAGAAGTGTTATTGGGCAGGGGCCCTTTCAAGAAAATGGTTAGAATACTCTTCATCGTGGTGGATTGTCCCACTTGCTATAATGCTATTCTAGGGAGATCTTGGCTCTCTAGGATGCATGCAGTGGCTTCAACAGTCCATCAGTGTTTAAAGTATGCTGTTCAGGGACAGGTGGGGGTTGTCCGGAGCAGCCAAAAGGTTGCAAGAGAATGCTATGCCACAGCCTTGGCTCCACGAACGCTGGGGGCAGTCCGAATAAATGATCAATAGCAGTTTGAGGGCCTTTCTGGGGGTGAGGGTGAGATTGATGACCCCAGGGAGACCCCCGGAGTGTTGATCCCAATTGAAGAAGTTGAAACACACTGTTTGGAAGAAGGAAAAAGTGTCAAGATAGGGTCCAAGATGCCACCAATATTGAAACAAGAGATGTTGAAATTTTTGAAAGACCATCAGCACGTTTTTGCTTGGTGCAATGCTGATGTTACTGGAGTTCCATCAGAGGTGATATCCCATCACCTATCTGTCCGAAGAGATGTGGCACCAGTGGTTCAAAAGAGAAGAGCTTTCTCGAAAGAAAAGGCTGATGTAATAGTACAAGAGGTTGACAGACTCACAAAGATGGGGCATATTAAAGAATCTCAATACCCTTTGTGGACTGCCAATCCTGTCCTAGTAAAGAAGAAAAATGGCAAATGGCGCATGTGCATCGACTTCACAGATCTTAATAGAGCTTGCCCGAAGGATTTGTATCCGGTTCCCCGGATAGATCAGTTGGTAGACTCTACTTCTGGGAACAAACTGCTCTCCTTCATGGATGCCTTCTCCGGGTACAATCAGATCCAAGTAGATCTAAAGGATCAAGAGCATACCACGTTTGTCACTGATAGGGGTCTACATTGCTACAAGGTGATGCCTTTTGGCTTGAAAAATGATGGGGCTACTTATCAAAGGTTAGTCAACAAGGCATTTGTTGATCAAATTGGAAGAAATATGAAGGTTTACATTGACGATATGATGGTGAAAAGCGTGGATGAGCAGTTGCACTTGTCCGATCTCCAAGAAACTTTTGCCAACTTGGCAAAAGTGAATTTAAAACTAAACCCTAAAAAGTGTGTATTCTGAGTGCAGTCCGGGAAGTTCTTAGGGTATATCATAAGTGAACATGGAATACAGCCCGACCCGGATCAACTCAATGCCTTATTTCGGATGGAGCCCCCTCGAAACATTAAAGAAGTACAACAATTGACGGGAAGATTAGCTGCCTTGAACAGATTCATCTCCAGGTCTTCGGACATATGTGCTCCATTCTTTCAAACTTTAAAGGGTGCAAAAGGGTTCGAATGGACCCCGCAGTGTGATGAGGCATTCAATGAAATCAAGAAACATCTCTCCTCTCCCAAAACTTTGTTCAAACCAGTTGATGGGGAGACTCTTATTGTGTATCTGGCCGTTTCAAGTTGTGCCATCAGTGCTGTGTTGGTAAGAGAGGTTGATGGTTGTCCATACCCAGTGTACTACATCAGCAAAAGCTTGATTGATGCTGAGAGGCGTTACTTGAAACTTGAAAAATTGGCATTAGCTCTGGTGATAGCTGCAAGAAAAATGAGGCCTTACTTTCAGGCTCATCCTATCATCGTCCGGACATCTTTCCCTTTAAAGAATGTCCTTCAAAAAGCAGACATTTCAAGCAGAATGACAAAGTGGTCAGTAGATTTGGGGGACTTCGACATAGACTTCGCTCCCCGAACAGCAATAAAAGCCCAAGCTGTGGCTGATTTTCTGGTTGAATTCCACTCCGATAGGGATTCAGAGCAACCTACTGATTCAAAAGACAAGAAAGTGTGGATTGTCCGAACAGACGGAGGGTCTAGCACCATGGGATGTGGGGCAGGAATATGTCTCACTTCCCCATACGGGGACAGCATGTACCAAGCTATTTGTTTTTCTTTCAGGGCGTCTAATAACGAGTCCGAATATGAAGCAGCTATAGCTGGGTTAAAGTTGGCCCATATCTGTGGGGCTAAAAGGGTCAAGCTTCTAAGTGACTCCCAGTTACTTGTCCATCATGCCTTAGGCTAATCTGAGGCTAGAAAGGAGCAGTTGGTGAAATATTTGCCCCTCCTAAAAAATGAAGCGTTAAAATTTAAAGCTGTTGTCTATGAGCATATTCCCCGGGCAGAAAATGAGCTAGCAGACTCATTGGCAACAATAGCATATACGGAGTCCTACCCATGGATCCATGTGCTAGAAAGTCCCTCTATTCAACTCAGTGAGGGTGCAGAAGAGGAGGTTTTTGAAATAGAAGTGAGCCGGCCTCAAGACTGGAGATCTCCTCTCATACAATATATGTCTGATGGTATTATGCCCTCAGATAAGTCACAAGCCAGAACATTGAAACACAAGGCTCGTGGTTTCATTATGTTGAGAGAAGTGTTGTACAAAAAATCCTATAGTAAACCTCTCCTACGCTGTTTAGGGGATAATGAGTCACAGATGGTCCTCTCCGAATTGCATGATGGTGAGGGATCAGCCCATTGTGGATTCAGAGCTTTAACAAGGAGAGTGTTACTCTCCGGATACTATTGGCCATCAATCATGAAAGATGCTAAGGAGCTGGTAAGAAGGTGTGACCCATGCCAGAGGTACAACAATGAAATTCATGTACCAGCCATTCCTTTGGAGTCAATTTCTGAGCCTATCTCTTTTGCTCGATGGGGATTGGGCTTGGTTGGGCCTCTCCCTGTGGCGTCCGGAGGGCGTAAAACTATAATTGTGGCCATTGACTACTTCTCGAAGTGGATAGAAGCAGCTCCCCTGGCAGGGACAACATCAAAAGCTGTCATAAAATTTATTATGTCCAACATATGTTGCAGATTTGGTGTCCCACAGAGGATAACAACAGACAATGGGCCACAGTTTGACAATAGAGAAATGGAAAGCTTCTGTGCCTCAAGGGGTATACAGCACTGCTTTTCTTCACCTTTCCACCCACAAGCCAATGGGCAGGTTGAAGTGGCTAATAGAACTATACTGTCCAGGTTAAAGAAAAATTTGGAAGCGGCTGCTGGGAAGTGGCCTAGTTATCTATAAGAAGTCTTGTGGGCCTACCGGACAACACCTGGGGCTGCAACACAAGAGTCTCCATTTGCCTTGGTCTATGGAATGGATGCAGTAGCTCCCATAGAGAAAACACTTCCTTCCTTTCGTGTTCACAACTTCTCCGGACACGTTAATGAAATGGAAATTAGAAATCAACTTGATTTGATTAAAGAAAGACGGGTTAAAGCTCATCTTAGAGTGGCACACTATCAGGGCTTGATGAGAAGCAGGTTTGCTTCTAAGGTTAAAAGAAGAGATTTCCAATCAGGGGATAAAGTATTAAGGAAGGTCTTCTTGCATACTAAGGAAAAGTTCTTCAGAAAGTTGGCCCCAACCTGGGAGGGTCCGTATACTGTAGTTGAAAGAATCAAGCCTGGGACTTACTGGTTGGAAGACAAAGATGGTAGGGTTTTAACTCACCCTTGGAATATTGAGCACCTTCGAATGTATTTGGAATAACACTTGTGTAAATATTTACTTGTTTAAACATCCATACCTTCCCCTCTTCGGTGACACGGAGAGCTTTCAATAAAATTTGATGCCTTTTTCAAATTTATCTAAGTATTTTCAGAATTCTATCCCTTATCATAATATCCGGACTGAAAGGTCTAAGGGCTATTTAAACTCTAGCCGGAGAATCTTAAACACTCTCACAATACAATAACTCAAAGCTACTTAAATTCCAGCTATCTAAACTAAAACAAATAATGAAAGAAGAGGATGGTTGAGCAAAATAAAAACATTCATTCAACAACTTAAAATTGCCTTGGCCTTCCAAGGACTTTTCGAACAAGTTTGGGCACAGTACAAAAAATCTGTCCGAATAATACGGACACCATCACACAAGGAGTGCCTTGGCCTTCCAAGGACTTTAGTTTGAATGAAAGATAAACAAAATAAATTATAAATTAAGGTTGAGCCTTTGAAGATGGCTCGCCCTCATCTGCTTTCTTACCCTTGATGTCGCTCTTCTCTTCGACTATTTTCTTGCCCTTGGGATCAATCTCTTCCTCACCCGGGCTCTCTCCGGTTTCCTCTTCATTATCAGATGAGGACTCACTGGAATATCCCTCGTCAACCATAGTATAATATGGAAGGTCATCATCATCCACATAGCGCCATAAGCCCCCCAGCCTCCTCTTCGGGAATGTTTCATGAAATAGGAGAACCATATCAGACTTCACCCTTTGAATCATTAGCTCCTCGCTTTGTATTATCTCCCTGGCATAGGCGTTGATCTTGGCCTTGATTGTGGCCTCTTGGTCCCTCACCAAGGCGGCCTTCTCCTCAGCAGCCTGAGTCACTGCATTTCTAAAGCGATCTTGTCAGTGGTCAGGTTGGTGATAAGCTTCTCCTTTGCTGCAGTTTCTCCCCTTGAGATTGTCAGGTCCTTCTCCAGTCCGGACAGCTTATCCTGAAGATCTTTTATGGTTTCTTCTAGGGTGGCAACTTTTGTGTTGCTTTCATTTTGCTTCTTCTTCAGCTCCTCATTTGCCTCCTTAAGCAAGTCAGCATTGGTGGTGGCAGTGCGAAGGTCTCCGGACAGCTTTTCCTTATCAGACTTGAGGTCTTTGATAGTGTCTGCTTGACTCCGGACTTGCCTCTCCAATGTGAGAACTGGCTGCACATTACTAAGTAGAGAGTGGGCTATAGTATCCTTCTCGCTAGAAACCATGAAAGTATTACCGTTAAAATTGACCGTATTGGAGTTGCTCGGAGGGATGTAGGGCCCTGCAAACTCGTCTCTAGGCAGGCCAAGGAAATATTCACCAAGTCCACCCAGACCGGTGATGTCCACTTCATCCAAATTAAGCTCTCCCCCCTCAACCTCATCAGTATGGAATTCCCTTGGAATCTCTTCTTGAAAGTCCCTTGGGATCTCTTCGGCCAGTGTCGGGTCAGTAGGGAAAGAGGGCTCCGGATCCCGGAGAGCAAGCTCATCTCCTTGGGAAGTCTTTTTCTTCTTGGCTTCCCTATCAGCACTTTCACTTGCTTGCTTGCGAGTCCTCTTGGATGCCCTTGGAGGTTTTGGGAGGTTCACTTCCTGCTTTTCACTCTCCTGCTCCACCACTTGTAAAAGGGCTGCATCAATTTGAACTTGTGTTGGCCCCTCTGGATCTGTTGGGGCCTCCTTCTCAGTATCACCTGCCACCTTCTTGCCTCTTCTTCTGCCCTTCATTTTGCTTGGGGCTTTGGCCCGGGCAGGCAGGTAGAGTGTCCCATCCAGCTCATGGGACCTTCTCAGCACAATGTCTTCATCAGGCTGGGTGGCAAGCTCCTCCCAAGTTAGGTCTCTCCGACCTGTTGTGTTCCACAGATGGGACCTTGCTAGGTTTCCATTAGTGAAGGCCTTGTGGAAACGGTTCTCCCAGTTCTCTGCAGCCCATGCATTGATTTTGCCACAGGTAGTCTGTCCGGCCTTCAGGTAGTCCCCGAACTCCTTTGGCAGCTCTGTTAAAACAAAAGAGAAATTGGTTAGTACAAACTTAATTTAAAACAAAAGATAAAAGAGAGATTCGAACAGAAAGTTGAAGTAAAAAACTTACGGTCACTCCTCCATCTACTCCTGAGAAGGCTTGGATTCTCTCCGGCCTTAATTTTCTTGTCGTTTTCCCACGAGCCACTGACAAACAAGAATTGGCTCCTCCATTTGCTCTCCGACTCCAGGAGATCATCAACAGCTTTGAGATCGTTCCCCATGTTGAAATGGTAGAAGGGGAACTGATGATGCTTGCACAGGTTGGCCACAACAGCGAACTCTTCCATAGGAAGAGGGATCCCTGATAGCCTAGATGCCATTATGCATGACATCAAGGTGAACCAACCATTGGGGATTAACTGTGATGGGCAGAGTTTGACTAGGTGGAAGTAGCGCACTATCTCCGGGTCTAGTGGGAACCTGAGTCCCCAGTTAAATAGCTCCGTAAAGAAGACTATTTCATTCCTTTTACAGTTCATCGGGGTCTCCGGATCGATGGGAATCCTTATTTTTACGTTCTCAGGGATCCCCCACTTTGTGCGCATTCTACCCAGATCAGAGGTATGGATAAATGCATACTTGGTCTTCTGCAAGGCCAAGAGGTACTTGAGCTCCACTTTATGAAAGCATGGCCCCACTCTCCCTTCAAGGCTCTCCGGCAGGTCCGGATGCCTCAGATATAAGTTTTCCTTGCCTTTCTTGGCAGCAACAATAGCGGTATCAGCCTGTCCGGAGGACTCGGACTCAAATCGGACCTCCTCAGTGGAGTCCTCCATTCTCTCCTCCATAATTGTTGGGGGAGCTTCTGTAGAAGTAGTCCGGGGAGGATTGAAGCTTGACATAGCTGGCCCTCCGGACTGTTGACTGCCCGTATTTATTTGACTTCTCACCTCAAGTTGAGTTTCTGAGGCAGAAGATTCTTTGGGAGGTACTGGGCTGCTGGCCTCCGGACCGGACGGCCTCTCCCGGGGAGCTCTAATGGGTGCCCCAGACCCAGATTCACTGTTTTTTGCCCCCAACTTCGAGGGGGTATTTTTAGAGGTTAGCCCCTTGACTAACCGGCTTGGCCTTTTTATGACTAACTTCTCCGGGGAATGGTCAGAGTCAGACCCCATGGCAATAAAAGATGATTTTTTCCTGACGCTTGTAACGGTGACTCCCGGTTCAACAGCAAGGATTGACTCCTGAACTGAGGAGCCAGATACTATGGGAGAAAGGGTGGATTGAGAGAGCTTTTTAGGCTTGGTACCTTTGGAAGAGGATGAGCCTCTATCAGATTCTGCAACAGAGGAGGCTGGTTTCTCAACAGGCGACGATGGTAGCCCTGCTGCAAGTCGTTTCTCCTTCTCGACCCTTTGTGCTTTCTCCAACTCCGAAAGGTTGAGCCAACCGCCTTTGATCAATGTTGTTCTTGTTGTAAACATAAAACAGCCAATGAAGTTTTTGTTCTAGAGAGATAAAGCTCTGGGTGAAATTGCAGAGTAAAATTTGAGAAAGATAGTGAAACAATGAAAAATGAATGAGAATTTATAGTAAATGTGAAAAAAGGAGTTGATTCCTAGGAGAATCTAAAAAGTTGGGTAATGATTAAAAGACGGCGCTGATGTCATTATTGGCAATTAAAGAGGTTACTTGTAAAAGACGATGGTGCGAAATTCAAGGTGAAAAAATGGCTGGAATGGCCAATCAGAATGCGACACGTGTCCCACTAACTCTGACGAAAACCGTTTGGAATTCGTAAAGTTCGATCTGTCCGGATATACCCGCAACTCTCTCCGAATTAAGAACCATTCGTACAATCGGACTGTTTTCAGTTCTTTGACAAGGACACTTGCTCAAACACCTAAAAAAGGGGCTCCTGATGAGTCCGAATTCTGCTTACTCACCGGACAGGGCAAATCAGTCTAAAAACTCCCCGAATACCGGACAGACGATTTGGACCGGACAGATCACTTCGAACACTGTGAACTTAAGGCTGTTCGAACTATGACTAAAGTACTAAAAAACCTAAACACTTCCTGACTAAGAAACCTGTCCTCCTGCTTAGAACTCATGGGTCTTTAAACATGACCCGGGTCCATTAAACTTGACCCGAAAGCCCATAAGGGCCCAAAATCACACTATAAATACCCAACCACCAGCATTAACTATGGGTAAGAAAAATTAACTGCTACCAAGCTGCTCAATTATCTCTCCACCTTGAAACACCCTTACACCACCGTTAAACACCCTTGCACCACCGTTAAACACCCTTACACCACCTTTAAACTCCACTTGAAATTACTAGCCTACCCTCAGGCGATTATTTTCCACACCAGTTATGTGTTTATGTCTTATTTCATTAACAGTGTTTTTAAGTTAAATAAACCATCAGAGGAAAGTTTCCAAATGATAGAATCATCTAAGATTAGGTTAAATTGTGTTTTAGTGATTTCATTGATGTATTCAGAAGGTAGATTACAATGTAGTTTAAGTAAGTCCAATTTATTGTTGCTCTAAAATTCCTTTATCTTTGTTTGTAAATAATGATGAGAATTATTTATTGTTAAGATGATTAGGGGTTTAGAACTATGCCATTGATCTAACCAGAAATCTAAGTTACCATTACCTAGTTTCCATCTTATGTGTTTTTCAGCTTCATCTTTGATTTCATGCATTCTTTTCCATACTTTAGAGTCACAGGATCTTAAGGTGGCTTGTAATGGATGAATGTTTTGACTATATTTGGAATGCATCATGTTTGACCAAAGGGTTTTATTGTTTCTAAAGTTAAACCATAACTTAAATGAAAAAGAACTCTGAATGTCCGTTAAGACCATTTTCATTATGTGGTTTACATAAATTTTCCCAATTGGACCATAGTATAGATTTGCTGGTTTCATTAAAACCCCATAGAAATTTATTTAGCAGCTTGTTAATTCTTGATATTGTTTTCACAGGTAGTTTGGTAGACTGTAAGTAATAGATAGGGTAAGACATAATAACAGAGTTTATTAGTGTTATTTTACCCCCAAATGATATATTGTTTGAGTTCCAATCAATAATTTTGTTCCTTACCTTGTCTATTAGCTTTTCAAAGTGAACAGAATAGTTGTTTGAATGTATTGGGATACCTAAATAAGTAAAAGGGAGTTGAACTTGTTTGAAACCTAAGAGTCTTTCCAAAGATGAATTTTTGTAATATTAAAGTTAAGAAATACCTGATGGAACTTAATAATTTCGTCTGAATAAATCGACTGATGTTCTAAGAAGACATGGATTCGACAACCTCAGTCTCCAATCTATCGGTCTCGTTGCTCAAAAGATTAGTCTCTCTTCACTTTTGTTTCTCTCAAATAGCGAAATCAACTCATTATATCACCTCATCATGGCCATAACCATGGTCGGAAAATGTCAACACATGAATGTCCTAAGAACTCTTTAGGTTTCTTGCAAAATTTTAGATCAGTTATAATTCATGTGCGTCTCATTAAGAGTATTCTCAGCGAAATCAAGCTTTGTTGCAACGTCCACATTCACTTTTATCTCAACAGTGGGTCGAGTATCATCTTCAGCACGCTACGACCTTCAATTCTTAGTTACTTTCAAGCGGATCAACCATTATTTCAAAAACAAAGTTGTAGGTCTGAAACCATGGGAGCACAATACCGTTTGATGTAGAATTATGAATGCGCTGAGCAAAATCTACAAAATTATAGTAAAATCAACTACAAATTCAAGATAAAGAAATATAGTAGAAGAAAATGTACTATATAATTACTTACTTTAATACGAAGCTTATTTGTCCTCAATCAGATCCAACCAAACAAGATGAATAGCTCATCCCTCTAACACAAGCCAAATAAACTAAGTGACTAAAAACTCATGCCACCTGCTCAAAGGGCAAAGGCGTTTCTAATAATATATTACGGGCATACTTCTACGCATGACCCTTGGTGATTTTTTCGAAATCAACCAACTATACCGAGGTTATTGGATTTATAATCTTGGGTTTTTTCCAAAATTTTGGTCACTGATTCTGCCATAGCAACATTAGTAATAACCTCATCAACAAAAAAACTGTTATGGTAATAGAACATTCGTTATTTTGTCTTGCACCACCACTTCTTGAACTTTCTCATACCTAATTGGCTCAATCGTCCTCACCTTCTTTACCTTCAACCCTTCAACATTGCCTCTTCGTGGTCGTTTTCCTTTCTTAACCTCTACTACCATTTTAGCTACATTCGATCTTATTATCTTAGGCCATCGTATCTCTGTACGCTGTTTTCATGGTAGACTTTTTTACCTCATGATTTTATGGGACAACTGAAGTCCCTTTTACCTTCTCCATTTTTTAAAGCCTTGGGTTGTCCTCTCGCATAAAAATTATATTTTAAAACTCTAAAAGATGAGGAATTAGGTCGAAATAATTACCCTCATTGTCAGAGATGTCTACCACAACTGGGATTTTAGAAGGCAAAGACACAATGTGAGCAATTTTCGTTCTAAGTTATACCATCTTGGCCTGAGAAGCATTAGAGAAAAAAATGCAACAGGTTTTGAAAACTAAGGCCCAACCCGAATAATATTTCCTTTATACTTTGAAACCTTGGTCGTTGAATCAGAAAAGAATAGGACCAACAACATTTTTATCTTACGCTCTACGACCTCGGTCGCTAATTTTTGTGTCATGTTTGACGGATCGCTAGTAGAACTGAAGCAGTCACAACTCCTGATTGTTCAGGGTTTGGCTAAAACCGAGAACTTTAAAACGTTTCAAAATTAGTAGCAACCGGTGGTTCCCCGATCATCAAATTTTAGAAAAATCGACAAGATTAGCTTAATTGATGCCTGAGACAATATTGGAATTACTTTATGAATTTTGTATGAGAAGAGAGTGCACCATAAAAATTCTAATCAACATTAAGTCTCTGATATTTTCAACAACACGGAAAAATTGAAGAGAAAAGTGAAAGTGAGATTACTTACTTCGAATTGACCAACGTTGAAAAAAAATGTTTTTGGCTTATTGTTGACCGTTTCCCAATTGTTAATGACGAAGATGAACTTTATTTTCTAAAGGGTTCAAACCGTGAACTGTCAGAACCGTTTAAAAGAGAACAACGGTTTGCGATTCTACCGGTTTGCAGTTCTGGCGGTTCACTACTTATGCGGTTCTAACGGTTTGCGATTCTAACTGTTTCCAGTTTTAACGGGCCAGTTTCGCAGTTAAACCAGCAGGTTAACCACCAAAAAAACCATTTAGGCACCGTTTATCAAAATATTTTATAATTTTATTTACAATTAATTTGTAAGTGTTAATTGAATCTAATTTGAATAATTGAGATATGTACAATATAAACGAATTAATTATGAAATTATATAATCAAGCAATTACATTCTAAAAATAATAATTGTAATATGATTTTGATATGTTTGATTATATTTATATATTTAAGATATTTTATTTAATATTAGGTAGATATTAAATAAAATATATACATCTAATTGTATTTTGATTACAAACTTTTAATATTATTGAAAATATTTTTACCATTATAAAATTAATAATTTGATGGTCTTAAACAAGATATAGTAAACAATATAATTGTAAAATGATTTATATATTGTTTGAACATACTTAGATATTTAAGATATTTTATTTAATATTAGGTATATATTAAATAATATATACCTATTAGACATATAATTGTATTCTGATTTTAAATCATTAGGTGATTCTTTAGATCTTTCAATCTTGAAGTGTTTATGTTTAGATGATTTAAATAGTTTATTGTATTTTCGAACTATTCAATATGTGAAGTTTAAAATTTAACATTTTTAGAATTGTATAAGTATATGCATAAACATAAATTACTTGTAAATAACAAAATATAAATTGAAATTGAAATAGATATAAATAACATTTAATATAAAAAAAAAGCACAACAAACAATTTATTAATAATAAAAACGAAACAAGTAACATAGTTGTTAAAAAAAATTCAAAAAAAATTCAAAAAATAATTAAAAAATAAAAATAACTAATTTTTTTTTAAAAAAAAGTCAGGGGCATCCGGACAATTCTCGAGATGGCCCGATTTTTCACTCCGGGCCTCCGGATAATTCGTCTGGATGCTCCACAACAGTAGTCCGGGGCATTCGGAAAATTATCCGGATGGCCCGAATTTTGTTTTTCGAATTTTTGAATTTTTTTTAATGGATCTCCCCTATAAATAGAGGAGACCCCAAATCCAAACTCACAAACTCTCTAAATCCACTTTATATCTCTCTAAATCTCTCTACTTGTTCTAGATATTCTATAAAACTCGAATTTCTTATTTTACATATTGTAGTTCTACTTTCGGAATTGTTCGATTTTTTTTCGCAAATTGTTTCTATTTGATAAAAACACTTAAATAAAGTTGGGATAACATTATAATATCTCATTAAGAGCTTCGTACAATTTGTCAAGTTATTTGCTTGTTGTAGTTATTTAAATTAGTTCTTGTTATTGCTTCTTATTAGTTGTTATTGCTTCTTATTAGTTGTTATTAGTTGGTATTAGTCTAAATTTAGTTTTTATTATTTGCGATATTAATTAGTTTCGACTAGTATTTATTGCATATTTAAAAAAAACGTTGTTTTAAGTTTTAAAATGCCTCTAAAACGTAGACTTACTAATGCTCACACACCCGCTAATTTTCAATTGTTATAAATGATGTTTGTGATAGTTTTTTACTATTTTGTATTTTAATTTGAAAACATTTCTACGACTCCTAGCCCGTAAGAGTATAAATTGTGACGGCTAAATAAACAAAAAAAAAACTATTTACCTTTTATTATAATGACAACAATTGTATTAGGAAATAATTATAAGATCCTGATTTTGGTTTAAAAAATAATAACAAACACTTGTAATATTTATAACCAAATCACAATAATAATCAAAATGTAATATTAAAATTATAACCATAAAATTTTGGTATATTTTAACATGATAAAATATAGTTTTGGTTTATAACATAATATCAACACTATTAATATTGGATCCCAAAACATAATAATAATATTCAAAATGTAATAATAAAATAAGTAATATTTAAAATTTTGGTTTATATAATAATTACAACACTTAAAATATTAATAACCAAAACAAATTAATACTAACCAAAATGTAATAATAATTTTATAATCATTATTAAAATAATAATAATAAAATTCAAAATGTAATATTAAAATTATAACGATATAACTTGTAATCTTTTACCATGATAAAATATGATTTTTGTTTAAAAATAATAAATAACACTTGTAATATTTATGACCAAATCACAATAATAATATTTAAAATGTAATATTAAAATTATAACAATATAACTTGTAATCTTTTACCATGATAAGATCTGATTTTGGTTTAAAAAATAATAACAAACACTTGTAATATTTATAACCAAATCACAATAGTAATCAAAATGTAATATTAAAATTATAACCATAAAATTGGTAATATTTTAACATGATAAGATATAGTTTAGGTTTATAACATAATATCAACACTGCTAATACTGGATCCCAACACATAATAATAATATTCAAAATGTAATAATAACATAAGTAATATTTAAAATTTTAGATTATATAATAATTACAACACTTAAAATATTAATAACCAAAACAAAATAATACTAACCAAAATGTAATAATAATTTTATAATCATATACAATATCTCAATATTTATTAAATATAACTTAAAGATATGATTTTGGTTATAAAATAATTAAAACACTTAATAATATTTACAAATAAACCGCGGTTTGCGGTTTAACGGTTTGCGGTTCTGGCGGTTTGCAGTTCGGGCGGTTTACTCCTTATGGTTCTGGCAGTTTGCGATTCTGGCGGTTTGCAGTTCTAATGGGTCAGTTGAACAGTTTACCCGCCGGTTTACAAACAGTTATCCAGCTTTTAACCGCGATTCCAGAACCATTAGACACCTTTACTTTTCTCATATTCTGAAATGTTTAGGAGAACCTTCTGATTATAGTGCACCATCCGTACCTGTTTTCCAATGGAACTCGCGAACGTCTAATTCCTTTGTCGACACCTTGGAATTTATTTTTAACACCATAATCCGCCTATATTAGTTCGAAACCAATTGGCTAGGTCACGTATAAGTAAGTTAAAAAAATCCATCGCATTGGGATAAAACTGTAAAGAACAACAATATGAATAAGAATGGTGAATAACACCAACTTCTCAAATATGGAGTTTGATGAATTCAGATATTTCTTAGTTATAAATCCGGAAAAGAATATGTTAGTAGGGGAGTGCTTGTCTAAGAAATGTTCATATCATATGTTTTTTTAGAGAGAGAGAGAGAGAATGTTAATAGAAAGAGAAAGAGACAAAATGAATAAATGTAAAAATCATTGATTAATCATTAACCTTTTTCCCAAAAAAGGAATGTCCTTTATATAGTACATGAGGCAAGCAATTAAATTGCATAATTACCACTATTAAAGTGGATCTCTCACCTCACTCATTTACTATTTATAAACAAGTTTATTAATTATTACATTTGACCCCTCTCAATCCTTATGTTTGCTTTAGATTTGTCTTTGACATATAATTACATCAATTTGACCCTTGTATTTACCATATTGAAGCTTATCAATCTCAATATTTTCCATCCCTTATTGGTATCCCCCCAGTCCTTGTGAAATTACCTGAGGAATGACTGGTTTTGGGGAACAGAGTTTTCTTCTAGTTGAGCTTCCCTCAGATTTTTCTTCATTTGGGCCTCCTCAGATTTTTCTTCCTTTGAGCCTCCTCGGATCATTTTATCCATGAATTATTGCAATATCCCTCGGATCATTCTTACTTCATATTTTAGTCGGATAACTTCATCATTGTGTTTCGTGATCAGATATTCTCAAAGAGCTTCCTCGAATCAAGTCTTGTAACCTTATTTTGGATTTGTGACCTCACTTTTGGTCATGGTGATCTCATCCTACCCATCATTTCTTTTAGTTTTGTGTACGTTTATCTATCTATTGCGGTGTCGAAATAGCTTAGGGTGATGACATCACTTCTGACCATGTGTCGATCACCTCCTAACACACGTCATCATGCTTTTTGAAATTGTTAGTAAGGATGATAACATGTCGAAGAAGCCCTTGAAACTGACTCTTCAAATTATGCTTGGGAGAAAACTCTTTTCTACAATAAATACTCATCTATTTTCATTGTTTCAAGTTTACACACTTTAATTTAGAGGAAGCCTGTTCTAGAGATATAAACAACTTTTTAGATTAAGTTATTTTCTTAATCTTTTATTCCTAAAAAGTTTGTGAACCTTGAAAGATATAAACTTTGGAAGTGGTTCAATATTTCAAATAGAGGA
Source organism: Limnanthes douglasii subsp. nivea (assembly GCA_036936605.1). Classification (NCBI taxonomy): domain Eukaryota; kingdom Viridiplantae; phylum Streptophyta; class Magnoliopsida; order Brassicales; family Limnanthaceae; genus Limnanthes; species Limnanthes douglasii. Next base: position 36,972,847 of record JAUPFV010000001.1, read on the forward strand.
GAGGAGAGAAGACCTTCCGGTTTCAGAAAGTACCCTACTCCTAACACAATGTTTCAAGCTACAAGTCGTGATAAATGGTCTCCTTTGCGGTCATGATTTGACATGGTAGGACCTTCAGGTAACAATTCATTTTCTGTTTCACCTATCGCCCCTGTTTCACCTGTCGTTCAGTTCCCTGGTCAATCTTCTTGAAGGAAAAATAAGGGAGACATTTTTCCTTCCAACAATAACCGCAAACCCTTCCCTTTCTTACCCATGGGTGGTGATAAGGATAATCTTCCTGAGATCGGACCAAAAGCAAACAATCCCTGGAACCTGCTAAGAGATCTATCAAGATTAAACTAGCCTCTTCAGTCACGATTCTGCAGGTGACTTCCCAAGGAACTCCGCAGACTACTCTTGAGGTTAGTCCCCGAAAACCTTTTTTCAAAAATGTTCGTCCGATGAAGGTTTTAAAGTTCGTCCTTGAATCTCAGGAAAATAAGATATCTAAAGAATCAGATATTGATCGGGGGTGGACCTTATGGACCCAGTAGAAACAGAGCATATTCAGGATATTCCAGCATTATCGTTTTCCCCCTAACATCCGGTGTTAAGTCAATAACTCTCTTCTCATCCCTCCAATAATTCCATCACTTCTCCCACTCACCGAGGAGAGACTTCTACAGGGAAAAAAATAAGCAAAAGAGAAAACATACCTCAAATCTACCTTCGAATATAGAAGACATCTTATGTAATAATCTTCGTGGGATCAAAACCAAACCCTTGCTTGCGCTTTTTAGGGTCAAGTACAAATATTTCCATCCAACCGAGGAGGTGAATCTGAGGTACAGATGGGAGATCCCCTAAAATGTTATAACCTAATTCCCAACAGTTGGAGAGACACCATTATCAGTTTATAACCATGGGTTAGTTCTTTACACAAAACTCATGAATTGGGGTCTTCGTCTGTCTCTTGATCCTGCTTTGGTGGAGTATTTCCACTTGATCGAGCTTTGTCCATCACATACTGGCCCAAATATGTGATATACGCTTATGGCTTGCCTTGTGGCTTCCAAGATCTCTAAACTAAATTCTCAATGGAACACCTTATTTTAATTTCAGATGTAGCCAAGAATTCTCATTACCCCCTATACTCCTTGGGGCTTGCAAGGAAATAAAAGGCAGTCATATATTTCTTAGAGGAAGACAAGAAATGGAAACAGCTGTTTATCTTTATTGTTGGGTTGTTGGAGACCGGTTTTGAGAGCTCCAAAGAAATTTCTTATCATCTGACTTTGGAATGGACCGGACGAGGTATTTGTCTACTTACTTATTCTATTTTACTTGTTTGAATTGATTAACCTAAAATAATTTCTTATGAACAACTATAAAAGGGATTGCTAAACTCTTTGAGGACTACGTTGAATCCGTAAAGGGCGTCTTTGAGAAATTAAGCCTCTGGGAAAGTGCCAGATGGAGTTACAAATACCACAGGTGCTTCACACCCTCAAACTTGGTTAAAGGCCATCTTTGGAGGTATGATCCAGGGCAGAAGAAGTCTTTGAAGAAATTCATGATACCCATACCCCCGGAAGATGTTGTTCTTAAACGTTTGGAAGGCTTAGACAATATGGTCTTTCTTCCCACCAGAGCCCGGGCTCGGAGTCATCAGGAAGCTGAGAATGATTCCGAGGATAAAGAATCCAAGGATGATGCTGGCTTGGAGGACAATGTCCGAGAAGAACAAAGGGTTTAAGTTCAAGAGGAACAACAAAAGGAGGTTCATGACAGACAAGCGGTTGAGGTTCAGGAAGATCAAAAGGTTGAGATTCGAAGATGACCTCAAGATGATATCCGAGGAGATAACGAAGTAAATACTGACTATAAAACTGTGTTTGAGATGAGATCGGGCGGGAGGGAAGGTGTTGAGAGGCCAATGAGATTCTCTTCTTAGGAAAAGTAGAAGAAAGTTATTGATAGTGAGGAAGAAAATGACAATACAATGGGTCCGAGTTTTCCCCTTGTAAAGAAGGTCGTTATTTTCGACTCAGACTCTGGCAGATTGTTGTTTCAAAGTAAGCAAGTTACTGGTTAAGGGAATCAATATGAAATTTCTAGGGAAGGCAAAAATCCGCCCCCTGCCTCAACTTACTTTGATATGTATGAAAATGATTTTATACCAAATAAACTTAACAGGTTTCTTCGCACTGCTGCTCTCCTCGAAAGGAAGGCCAACCTCAAAAATTGTTATAATAATAAAGTCATTCAGAGGAGAACTGAGGTGAAAAAATTGCCCGTTGAGGTAAAAAACTTGAAAGATGAGCTAGCCCATTTACATGAGGCGACTGAAGATCAAAGGAAAACTGAATTGAAGAAGGTCGAATATGAGCTTTCTCGCGAGAAAAAGTTATCTACTGAGCGTCAGAATAAGATCACTTTTTTGGAAGCTAAACTTGCTGAAGAAAAACATAAGTATGATGATGAAAGAGAACGCTTTATCACTAAGGATATCAAACGGAATGCCATTTTTTATGGTCTCTTTGACTCATGTGAAACACATCTGCAGTATTTTGTGAATGCTATTAAAGACATTGAAAAACTCACCGAGGATAATGAGTTTGAAGAAGAACTTTGAAGCTAAGAAGAAGAAAATTATGCACGCCTATGTTGCCGACTGCGTTCCTGACTTGAAGTTGGGAATCCTTTAGAAACATGTTATAGAAAGGCATCGTCCCCTTGGTGTTGCTCCAGAAGATTTAGTAACCAGTATTGATTTAGAGAGTTCTTCCTCCAACACTAACTCCTCTTAGGATAGTAAAGAGGAAGCTGCCCCGGACAAAATTAGCATCTATTAGTTCTTTATGTTTAAACTTTATCTTTTGTGTAATTTTTTTTATGATACATCTTTTGGAGTCTCTGTTTAGACCTGTTAAAGGATTTTTATTTTGTACAACTTTTATTTTATGAAAAAAAATTTGGTTATGTTTTATTCAAGTCATGCTGCCAACCAAACCTTTTTATATAAAAGAACTTTTTAGCTAAAAATGGTCATTTTCTTGCTCCAAATCTTTTCATATTATTAAGTAATTTGTTGGCCATCATTCATTATTTGACCTTTGAAAGTAAAAAAAATGGGTATTATCGCCTGCCACTATTTGGGTGGACATTATTCCTTGGCCTTCATCAGAAGACTTTCTTAGTTCAAAATAATGAACATTGCACCCCAACAACTGTTGGGTGGTCCTTCTAACTCAAAAAGATGAGCATTGTTATCAAAAATATAATATTTTAGGTCCAAAAAGATGAACAATATCATCCAAACTTTTTTGGAATGTCTTTTAAACTAAAAAAGATGAACACCTATGGAGATAATTTTAAGATGGCAAATAAACTTCCATATATAAGTCGGCTATTATGACACCTCATTAAAACCTTGCCAATTAGAAGCTAACTTGCCAAACCGTTTTTCTTTCATACAAAAAACACTTTCCTTAGCACCTTCTCCCCTGCTTTAAATTCTCGCCACCTAAATTTTGAAGCATATCGACCTCTCATCAAAGTCTGATAGTGTAGAGAATTTGGTTGTTCTCTTCTTTTTTCTTCCACCAAATCTAAGTCTGTGCGTGTTTCCTTGTCATTTGTCTCATCGGAATATTCACTGAGCCTAAATGAGGGGAATATTGTCTTCGATAGTGCCACTACATCCATCCCATAAACTAGTGTGAACGATGACTCTTGCGTTGCGGTCTGGGGAGTGGTTCTGTAAACCCATAAAACGTCTTGTAGATCATCCGACCATTTTCCAGCCTTACCTTCCAAGTTCTTTTTTAATCCATCCAAAACTATCCGATTAGTCACTTTGACTTGGTCATTTTCTTGGAGATGAAATGGTGCCGAGAAATATTGTTGTATCCCCTTAAATGCACAGAAGGCTTTCATCTCTTTGTTGTCGAACTATGGTCCGTTGTCCATTGTTATTTTCCTCGAAATCCCAAAACGACAACAAATGTTAGAAACAATAAATCTAATAACATATTTAGCTTTTCTCCCTTCCAAAGGTTCAACTTCTGCCACTTAGAGAAATAGTCGACCGCAACAATGATTTTCTGTTGACATCCAGATGCCATGGATAAAGTTCCGACCAGGTCAATGCCCCATTTGTCAAAAGGTAGAGACTTAGGTATCGATTCGAGGGGAAAACATGGTGCATGGATTGCGTTAGAAAATCTTTGGCAAGTATCACACTTCTGCACTAATTATTTAGCATCTACAGAAATGGTCGGCCAATAATACCTTGCAAGAAGAGCTCTTTGTATCAGTTTTTTTAGACACAATGTGCTGAACCTTTCCCGACATGTAGCTCTGAAAGTATCATATGTGATTTATCTCTCCCTAAACATCAAAGTAGAGACCGGCTAAAATATGTTTTATACAATACATCTCCGAGTACAACATACACATATGCCTTAAATCGTATTCTTTTAGTTATCACCTTATCAACTGGTAATATGTCATTCAACAAAAATTCTTGAATATCGCTCCTCCAATCTTTTGCCACACTTGTAAAATTTTGAAAAGTTTCGACAGATCCTTCAACTATTTCAGATCTCTTTACTATAGAAGGGTTTTCTAATGTTCAACAACCCGAGAGGAGGGGCAGATGATCAACAAGTTGGTGAAAGCGGTCAAATTGTCACCTAATTTGAAAATCCACGAGATGAGAGCGTATTTGACGGACACCCCGGTGAAGTAACCGAAGAGATATTGGCAAAAGGAAAGGTGATTCCAGTTGGAAGCCAACTAGACACAAGCATTAAGAATAGTTTGGTGGAGTTGTTGTGAAAAGACTTGAATATTTTTCAAGGAGTGTCGATAGTGTATCAAGCGTCATCTCTTCCATCATCTGCCATAAATTATCCATCGACTCCATCATCAAAAGCTGAGGATATTTTCTCTCGGAAACCCGACTCCATTATCAAAGAGTTTAATTTTTTTTTAAGTTGGGGCATATCACAAACGCGAAATACCTAATTTGGGTTGCCAACCCTGTTCTCGTAAAAAATAAGAATGTTCAATGGAAAACGTGTGTCAATTTTACTGAGCTCAACAAAGTTTTCCCTAAGTATGTTTTCTCTTACCCATATCGATCAACTCGTTGATGCGTCCTTGGGGAATGAATCATTATCCTTCATGGATGCATATTCATAATACAACCAGATCTGTATGCATTCATATAACGAGAAGCACACTACCTTCCAAACAGATCGAGGTTTGTATTGTTATAAAGTTAGGTCATTCCGTATGAAAAATATAGGTTCCATCTATCAGAGGCTCGTCAAACATATGTTAAACAAACAGTTAGAAAAGCACATATAAGCCTACATTCACGATATGATCATAAAAAAAGACTGAATATCGAAAACTCAATTTATTGTCTGACATTTTTACGCCCCTATGCTAGTATAATCTCAAGCTAAACTCCCTGAAATTCTCTTTCCGTGTTTGCAGTGGAAACGTTTTAGGATATATTGTCAACAAGAATGGAATCAAAGCCGATCTCCAATAACTCGAAGCATTACTAACCATGGATCCGCTATGTAATGTTAGGGAAGTTTAAAGGCTCACAGATCGTCTTGCAACCTTGTCACGATTCATCTCATGGTCGTCTGAATAAAGAAATTTCTTCTTCGAGGTCCTTATAAAGGCAAAGAATGTGATAAAGATCTTTACGCAAACAAATAATATTTGACTTCTCCGAAAATTTTATCAACTTCGGTACGAGGGAAGCATTTGTATTTATACTTTTCAATATCCGACCATGTTGTTAGCATTGTTTAGGTCAAGGAGAAAAATGGAGAACAACAGCTTTTTTACTATGTTAGTAAGGGTTTAATTGGCGCTGAGACGCAGTATCTATATCTAGAAAAATTAGCATTGACACTAGTCGTTGCAAAAATTAAAACGAGGCTCTACTTTATAGCGATAATATCATGCACACTTATTTTCCACTCAATAGTGTCCTGCAAAAGTTCAAAATATAAGAGCGGTTAACGCGATGTTCATTGGAACTATGAGAATAAGATTTCTTTACGAGCCGCATACACCAATCAAAGGCCAAGTTATGGTCGACTTCATAAATGAATTTGTGTGTGATAAAATTGACAACACAAATGATACACCAGCCGACTTGCACGGAAAACTAGAATGGGTAATCGAGGTAGATAGCGATTTCAACCTTCACGAAAAGAGACTTGGAATTATCTTACGAGCGCCATTTGGGGAATAAATTATACAGTCAATCAAATTCTTCTTTAATTTTACCAAGAACGTCGCTGAATACGAGGAAGTTTTGGGAGAACTAAAACTAACTCGTATCAAATTCATATGTGTCTGGTTCAATTCGTAGTTTGTGGTAAGTCATGAAATAGGCTTATACAATGCAAAACAAGATGTCATGAATGGATACCTCACTCGGAGAACTCGACCATAAATTTATTGGCAAAAAAATCAGTTATGGTGGACAGTCCATTTGTCATTTTACAATAGCGAACAACTTGGGATGATAATGTGAGCGTATACGAGCTCTTGGAAACTAACGCAATCGACGATTGGCGACGTGAATATTTATCATATTTAGATGATCAGGTTCTTCTCATTAATACCGGATGAAGACAATTAGATACACGCAGAGACAAAAGTGACGAACAACACGAAGATGAGATGCATATACGAGTTGAGGGCAATAAACCAATACAGACGAGGACCAAGACAAGTACGCAAGACGAGCGTACAAAGTCTCTGAGTAGTTAAAATGGATCAACTTGAGTAATGTGCCTAAACATCTATCACGAGTTATGACCAACATTTAAAGTGCTTGACACGAAACATGTAATGAATAGACATTTAAATGTAGAAAGAGAAAATAGTCCGTAAAAATTATAAATATCTGATAACCCCTAAAGTAGAGACTAAAGAAAATTAAATATAAAAAATATATTATTGTATTCGTTAAACCTTATTTCTCTCTAGACTCTATTTTTATTATATTGACATTACGTGTGAGAATGAAATTTTTACAAAAATACTAATTTACTACAAAATAAAATGTAATATGTTTACAAATGACTCAAATACAATACGAAGTAAAAACATAAAAGTAAATGAACGCAGAACAATAATATTTACTTCACGAACTTCGTTTAGAATAAAACTATTTCACTACAACAGAAAAAATATTACAAATTTTAAAATCCATTTAAAATAAGGTTTGATCCTTATCCTCGATTATGATATTAATAATTTTTATACCCATAATAAGTAATTTAAAATTATCAAGATGTTCAGTTATGGGCATACATTCTTCCGATTTGAAATTATACAAGTGTTTCTTCAAGTATAACCGGTTCACCACTGATTGCTCTGAGTAAAATTCACTCACTTTCTTACATGCACATTAAAAATAGTCTTCTCATCACAAATCTCGCGAGGACCATTTTCCTTTACGCTCATTAGAATCCTACACAAAGCTTTTTTCTTAAATATCTTTCTTTTTCTCTTATTTTATCTATTCCAGTAACTTATTATTTATATCATTCCACAACCTTTGTAGTGCAAAGAATATTTCAACTTTATCTTCTATAACGCAAAGTTGGATCCCTATTAAATCTTTTGGTTTTGTAGTTTTTTATGTACATGTCAGTGTAAACACTAATTACAAATACTTGCGCTCTGATACCTAATGAGTTTAAATTCTAAACGTAGTATATACTCCTTATGCTGACGAGGTACGTTCATAAAAAAATACTAACCATAAAGTAACTGACATGTAAAACATGAGGCAAATCCTTTAAAGATGAGGACAACAAGTACCAGTAGATAATGACCATATAAAATGGACAAGACAATGATCATACATATATTACAAGAGTTCAATAAAGACAAATATGGTAACAGTAAATACCATATGAAGATAAAAAGATACGCGCAAAGAAAAAATTGACGAGAAACACGAAGACGATGTGCATATACTAGCTGAGGACAACAAGTACCAATAGACGAGGATGATAAAAAATAGAAAAAACCAAGATCATAAAGGTAATACGAGGATGTGATGAAGATGATGAGGATAATAATAAATACTAGTTGAAGACAATAAAGATACACACAGAGACAATGATGACAAGTAACACGAAGATGAGATGCATATACGAGCCGAGGGCAACAAACCAATAGAGATGAGGACCAAGACAAGTACGCAAAACGAGTGTACGGAGTCTATAACAAGTTAAGATGAGTCAACTTGTGTCTTCATATTATAAGTAACGTGCCTAAACATTTATCACGGGTCATGACCAACAATTAAAGCGTTTGACACGATTCAAACATGCAATGAATAGACAATTAAATGTGAAAAGAGAAAATAGCCTGTAAAAATTATAAATAATAAAAAACCCATAATATAAAGACCAACGAAAATTGAATATATAAAAGTAAATTATTGTATTCGCTAAATCATATTTCTCTCCCAAATCTATTTTCATTTTCTTATCATTGCGTGTGAGAAGACAGTTTTGAGGATACTAATTTGTTACAAAACCGGATGCAATATTTTTATAAATACAAAACAAAAATATTAATGTCATGAATTTTGACATAAAATAAAATTTGTTACTCTATAAAAGGACTACAAATTTCTAAATCCATTTTGATTAACTTTAGTATATAAGTATATTTTCTAGATAATGAAACTAATACCATAGCCTAAATACTAACGGGTATAGACACAAAAATATAGTTGATCAATACAAAATACACTATAAACAAAAGAGAATTGCTAAAAAACCATTTTTACTTCGTGAAGTCGCTTGTTTTGGATTTTAAGAATTACTTCATGAAGTTATTTTTTTGATGATTTTGTCCTTCACACAATCATATAAATAGAAAATATTACTCTGTGAAGTGAGTTTATACCGTAAAATGTTAAGTTAGGGTAGATTTTCTGTTTTGCAACTTCATTAAGTAAATCATGACACATACCGTAATTAAATGAACTTTAAATTTCTTTTTACATATTTTTGCGTAATGATATTTTTATAAATATTAAAAAAAATTCCTTCATTTTAAGCAATTCCCTGAACATAAACACCATGAAATATATTATTCTACTCATTTGGAACCATAACTTGAAGAAAATACGCTCTTACTGAAATTTTAATAAAATAGCAGTAGAAAAATCCCTTATCAAAATGAGAAATTGCACATAAATTACCCACTCAACTATTCAATTGTCATCTAGTACCCAATGTTTGATCTATTACCTCTAAATATCCATCTCAACTACCTAATTACCACTTAATACCTAACATTATTTTAATACCCTAACTACCCTCAACCTACTATATTAGCAGAATTTTCTGTTTTCTTCCTCATTTTCTAGCTTTTAAAGATATGAATTTGTTAAGCCGCTCTAACCACCTAACCCTACAAACCACCGTAAACCACCAAGAAACCACAATTTTCAGGTGATCGGAGCATTAGAAGGTCTGTATATTTCTGTAAGTTTTGTATAAAATCCATCTAACAACTATTTTCTACGTACAGGAGTTGATCACACGTTATTCGACATTTTTGGAATCTTTGTTGTTTCGATTTTACGTGTTGCTTTTAGGTAATGGTGATTAACTATAGATTTCGAAGTTATTTCTTGGATTTCTGAGTTAGAATAAGTGTTATTCTAATGTTTCTGTTCTTAGTAAATCTTGTTCGAGTTTTTATCTATTTTTTTTGTTTTTGTTCAAATGATCTGTGGTAATTTTGTTAATATTTGTCGTTAATCCTTGTTAAACTAGTTATATATTAATTTTTAATGTATTAGATGTTGATTTTGAACGTGAAACATGTGTAGACTATGAGTTTTAGTTGTCCAGGCATTCTCGACAAAAGATGCGAATTGTTCTATGGTTTTTAACGTAGACAATGCGAATTGTGTGATGTATCTAACGAGGAAGATGTGAATTGTGTTACCAACTCTCAGGGTTTCCTGAGAGATACGAACAACTCTCATGAAATCCAAGAGTTGTAAACAACTATCAGGAAATCCAAGAGTTGCAAACAACTCTCAAGAAATTCAAAAGTTGAGAACAACTCTCACATACTATCTAGAAATTTAAGAGTTGCAAACAACTCTCAATAGTTTAGAACAAATACTTGATTTGCAAACAACTCTTAGGGGAGGATGTGAATTGGGCAACTCCATTGTAGTTAACATAAAACTACGAACAATTTGCATCTTATATTTGTACTCAACTCTCACGAGAGGATGCGAGTTTCTCAGTGCAAGAAGTAATAACTTGCACTGTATTTTTGGAATTAATAAATAATAGCTTGTTCAGTACATGATAAGGTATTTTTGGAGAGCACATATGAGGAGCTGGTCACAGGTGAATACCTAATTACCTACTCCTGCGGGGATCACAAGAATTGTTACTTTAATAACCAGAAAGATTATGTTGGGTTAGTGTTATATCTTGATTTGGAGTGTTTAAAACGGGTTAGTTTTCTCATAGAACAACACGTCTTTGATAAAGATGTTATTTTGACATAATAATCCAGCTTTATTCAACATGTTATTATTGGATAGAAGAGATGCTAGATGAAAAGACACTGAAAGACAGTAAAGATGAGGCAAGTGCTAAACACATTAAAGAGAGCTGGAGTAAATTGAAAAGACATTGTAATTTTAGTGGGTCATAAATTATACATTAAAGACTATAAATGTTTTCCTTTTTTAAGTGTTACAGTCTCTAAAAAAACCAAGAGCTAGGGTTTTTGTGTATGTATCAAAAAACGATAGAGTCACTGTGTCTTTCTAATAAAATCGATCTGCAGGAGGTCCGGAGACGTAGGCATAATTTGCTGAACTCCGTTAACAATTGTGTCTTTGATTTCACTTTTGTTTTTGTGCTTTCCTTTTTTCTTATGATCTGATTTGACAAGAAATTAGCATATTTCCCTTACAACTAGTATCAGAGCCAGATTGATAGCGATCCAAAGGAAATCAGATTTGAGTGGGAGCAATGGCTACAGACGAAGGAAAGGTGAGACTCAAAAAAATTGATAGTGTAGATTTTGGGTTCTGGAAGATGCAGATTGTAGATTATCTGTACCAGAAAAAACTTTATCAACCCCTCTCAGAAAAGAAACCAGAGGGTATGAAAGATGAAGAATGGACCCTTCTTGATAGACAAGCTCTTGGAGTCATCTGATTGACGATATCTCGCAATGTTTCTTTTAACATCACAAAGGAAACAACCACGGCGGGTCTTATGAAGGCTCCCTCCAGTATGTTTGAGAAGCTATCAGCGTCTAACAAAGTTCACTTTGATAAGGAAGAATAAAAGACAAGGAGAAAAGTGTGAAGAAGAAACTTGACAGAAGCAAATAGCAAAGGAAAAGTGTGATAGGAGAAAAACGCATAGGGAAAACTGTGTGAGGACTGAATTGTACAAACTATATAAAGAGGTAGCCAGAATAGAAGGAAAGTAGAATATAGGGACTAAAAGATGTAATTAACCAAAGTTAAGGTGTGTGGGGTCCGCAATTGTACTATAAAAGGACCACACACGCTTCACAAATCCCGAGATGAATATATGAGACTTTCTCTTTCTACTTAACCTAATAATCTTTACTTTCTCTCTCTAAAACTGACACTAAGATATTTATGTATCGCCGAATTGCCTCTCAGTAATCCTCGTATCGCATAATCACCCCTGGACCAATTTAAGACTCTTCACACTTGATGAGGCGTTTATTCAATTTGCGAATGATGGAAGACACTTCGGTAGCTCAACACCTGAATGAACTCAATACAATCACAACCCAATTGAGTCCAGTTGAAATTTATTTTGATGAAGGAATACGAGCATTGGTATTATTGTCTCCACTACCAGATAGTTGGAATGCTACTGTCACTGCGGTGAGTAGCTCGTCAGGAAGCAATAAGTTGAAATTTGATGATGTTCGTGACCTAGTTCTCAGTGAAGAGATTCGAAGGAGAGAATCAGGTGAGTCATCAATTTCCTTAGTCTTACATACAGAATTGAGAGGAAGAAATACAACCAAAGTATATGGACACGGTAAATCGAACTACCGAGGAAAATCAAGAGACTGGATGTCCAAGTCTAGGAATCCTAAAAATTCCCAGGGGTTGAGAAACAACGAGTGTTGGAATTATGGGAAGACCGACACTATAAATTGCAGTGCAAGAGATAACCAAAGGACCAGGAGAAGAAGACAGAGGAAAATATCACTTCAGAAGGAGACGATGCGTTAATATGCTCCTTAGAAAGCAGGGAAAAGTCTTGGGTATTAGACTCTGGAGCATCGTTTCACGCGACTTCGAAGAAAGAATTCTTTGAGAGGTATGTCTCTGGTAACCTTGGAAAAGTATATCTTGGTGATGATCAACCTTGTGATATTATTGGTAAAGGTACTGTGAAGATTAAGTTGAATGGGTCTATATGGGAACTGAAAGATGTCAGACATATCCCCAGTCTGAGAAAGAACTTAATCTCAGTAGGGCAGTTGGCTAGCGAAGGCTATAGTACGATCTTCTATGGTAACAACTGGAAAATCTCAAAGGGAGCAATGACGGTTGCTCGCGGAAAGAAGAGTGGTACTCTTTACAAGACAACAGAGACGATCTGTTCAATTGCAATAGAAGCAGGAAACGAAAATCCAAATGTTTGGCACCAGAGGCTTGGCCATATGAGTGTGAAAGGTATAAAAATTATGTACTCGAATGGGAAGCTTCCAGGTTTAAAGTCAGTCCATATAGGCATGTGTGAAGATTGCATACTTGGAAAACAGAAAAGGTTCAGTTTTCAGACGAGTGGTAGAACCCCAAAGAAAGAAAGGCTGGAGCTTGTTCACTCTGACGTTTGGGGGCCAACAATTGTTTCATCAATAGGAGGGAAACACTATTTTATGACCTTTATCGATGATCATTCTCGAAAGTTATGGGTTTATTTTATGAAGCATAAATCTGAAGTGTTTGATGTTTTTAGGAGATGGAAATCTATGGTTGAGAATGAGATAGGTCTGAAGATTAAAAAGTTGAGAACTGATAATGGTGGTGAATATGAGGACACAAAATTCAAAAACTTTTGCTATGAGCATGGTATTAGGATGGAGAGAACCGTTCCAGGTACGCCTCAACACAATGGTATTGCCGAACGTATGAACAGAACGTTGACAGAAAGAGACAGAAGCATTCGAATATAGTCTGGTTTATGGAAGTAGTTCTGGGCAGAAGGAATCAACACATCGGCTTACCTGGTTAACCGAGGCCCGTCGGTTCCCTTAAAACATCGAATACCCGAGGAGGTATGGAGTGGTAAGGATATAAAATTATCACATTTAAAAGTTTTTGGTTGTACAACATATGTTCATATAAGTGATCAAGACAGGAACAAGCTTGATCCGAAATCAAAAAAATGTTTCCTGATCGGCTATGGCGAAGATGAGTTCGGTTACCGTGTTTGGGATGAGGAAAACATGAAGATGATACGAAGCAGGGATGTGATCTTTAATGAAACAGTGATGTACAAAGACATACATATTAGTGAAGCAAATGGCTCAAAGCCGTATGAATCAGTATTTGCATATATCGAGTGAGTCCCAGATAGTCAAGAAATAGAGCCGATCAGATTAACCCCTCAACAAGGAGATTCCGTTGGACAGACCGGTCGACAACAATCTGATACCCTACAACCGACCGAGGCAGTTCCTGTTTTGCGAAGATCTTCCCGACCCCATGTACCCAACAGGAGATACTTGAACTATTTGTTACTTACCGATTGAGGGGAAGTAGAATGCTATGATGAAGCTTGCCAGACCAGTGATGCTAGTAAGTGGGAGTTTGCCATGAAAAGTGAGATGGAGTCTTTAATCTCAAATGATACATGGGACCTAACTGAGTTACCAATGGGTAAGAAGGCGCTTCATAACAAATGGGTGTATCGGGTGAATGATGAGCATGATGGCTCTAAGAGATACAAAGCACGACTAGTTGTCAAAGGGTTCCAGCACGATGAAGGAATTGATTACACCGATATTTTTGCTCCAGTTGTGAAGCTCAATACTATTAGATCAGTGTTGAGTATTGTTGCCATTGAAGACCTTTATCTTCAACAGTTAGATGTGAATACTACATTTCTTCATGGGGATTTGGATGAGGAGATATACATGTATCAACCAGAAGGTTTCTTAAAAGAAGGGAAAGAAAACATGGTATGCAGACTTAAGAAAAGTTTGTATGGTTTAAAATAAGCTTCAAGACAATGGTACGAGAAATTTTGACAGTTTTATGCACTAATAGAGTTTTCAGAAGTGTAATACGAACCACTGTTGCTATATTAAAAGATATAAGTCCAGTTATATCATTTTGTTACTCTATGTTGATGATATGTTAGTAGCAGGTTCAGATGTGGATGATATTAGAAGATTGAAGCTACAATTGTCAAAAGAATTTGACATGAAGGACTTGGGTCCGGCGAAGAAGATTCTTGGAATGCAAATCATAAGAGATAAGCATATAAATTTTTTGCAGTTATCTCAGTCAGAGTACATCGATCGCGTTTTGAAGAGATTTAACATGTGTGATGCAAAACCAGTTAGTACACCATTGGCAGGTCACTTTCGTTTATCCAAGGATCAATCCCCTAAGACGGATGAAGAAAAATACTTCATGGCTAAGGTTCCTTACGCCTCAGTTATTGGAAGTTTGATGCATGCAATGATCTGTACGAGACCAGACATTACTCATGCAGTGGTAGTTGTGAGTAGGTTCATGTCAAACCCAGGGAAAATTCATTGGGAAGTTGTTAAATGGATTTTGAGGTACCTACTAGGTACCACAGAAAAATGTTTGTACTTTGGTAATGGTGAGTTAAAGGTACAAGGCTACGTCGATGCAGATTTTGGAGGTGAAGTTGATCACCGGAAAAGCACTACTGGTTATATATTTATTGTTCGAACTACAGCTGTTAGTTGGATGTCAAGGTTACAGAAAATTGTCACTTTATCAACTATAGAGGCTGAGTATGTAGCAGTGACCGAAGCTAGTAAAGAGATGATATGGATTCAAGGTTTGTTAACCGAGTTGAGATTCAAACAGAAGAACAACGTTCTGCATAGTGATAGTCAAAGTGCAATTCAATTGGCGAAGAATTCAACATTTCATTCAAGAACCAAACACAGCAGTCTTCGTTATCATTTCATTAGATCTTTATTGGAATATGAGGTGCTAATACTGGAAAAGATCTAAGGAAGCAAGAATCCAGCTGATATGTTGACAAAGACAATAGCCATTGAAAAACTCAAGTTGTGTTCAGCTTCAGTTGGTCTGCAAGAGTAATAAGACCAGAACGATCTGCTACATAAATCAAGGTGTGAAGACAGGTTGAAACCAATCTTCAAGTGGGAGATTGTTATTTTGACAGAATAATCCAGCCTTATTCAACATGTTATTATTGGATAGAAGAGATTCTTGATGAAAAGACAGTGAAAGACATTGAAGATGAGGCAAGTGTTAAACACATTAAAGAGAGCTGGAGTGAATTGAAAAGACACTGTAATTTTAGTGGGTCATAAATTACACATTAATGAATGTAAATGTTTTCCTTTTTTTAAGTGTTACAGTCTCTACAAAAACCAAGAGCTAGGGTTTTTGTGTATGTATCAAAAAATGGCAAAGTCACTGTGTCATTCTAATAAAATCGATATGCAACAGGTCCAGAGACGTAGGCATAATTTGCTGAACTCCGTTAACAATTGTGTCTTTGATTTCACTTTTGTTTTTGTGCTTTCCTTTTTTTCTTTTGATCTGATTTGACAGGAAATTAGCAAATTTCCCTTACAAAAGATTCTGGTGATAAGTGTTCTGGTGATAAGAGTTCTGGTAATAAGAGTTTTTTGTGATAAGAGTTCTGGTGATAAGGTTTTTGGTCTAAAGCGTAAAGAGCGTAGCATAAGTTTGGGAGAACTATCTCTTAATCAACTAATTAGCGGGGAGAATAGTAACGGTTCAGTTAATTCTTATCAGAGAAAAAAATAACTTGCTACTGCTGGTTGGGTTGATGTTATTACAGGAATGAGTCAAGCTTTCGAAGAAGGTGTTGCAGGTCTAAGGTTATCTCTGTGCAAATTTGCTTTAGAGCATGGTTTTTATTTTAAACACCTGCACAACACAGCAAACAAGATCATTGCTTATTGTGAAAATAAATTCACAGGCGGATGCAAATAGAGACTTTATGCATCTATTGATTCCACCACCGGCTTGATGATGATCAAGAAGTATATTCTACACCATACTTGCAATCTCGTTTTCTCCCAAAAAACATAAGCGACATAGGCATTTGACATCGGATTTGATTGCGGAGGAAATTCAGGATTCTCTCCGGACCTGCCATTCGTTGACAGCCAAAACCATACAATCGACTGTCAAACAAAATTACGATCTTGACATCTCCTACCGTTTGTCATGGAATGCTTTAGAGAAGCAAAAAGAGGAGTTTTCAGAGATAGTTCAAGTTCTTTTAGTTTATTAAGCGAGTACTTCAAACGATTGAAGAGCCGCGATATCACTACGGACTACCGGTTGGAGTTATCAGCTGGAAACCGCTTCAAGCATTGTTTTGTAGAATTTTGTTCATCCTTTCAGGGTTTCCATCCATGTTGTCCATTGTTATTTGTGTATGGAACATTCTTATATGGCAATTATAAGGGTACCTTGCTTACTGGCGTAGCAAAAGATGGCAACAAAGGTTAGTTTTTTTAATCTGAATAATTATGATGTTTTGTTGAAAAATCATAAACAACTCACATCCTATAGTTGCAAACAAATCCCAGGATATCCTAAGAGTTCTAGACAATTCTTTAGAAATACAAGAATTGAAAACAACTCTTAGGTAATCCTGAGAGTTGCAAACAACTCCCAAGATATCCTGAGATTTCAACACAAATCTCATGTAATCCTGATATTTGAAAGCACTTCTCAGGCACTCATGCGAATTGTTTACATTTTCGACATGCTTGAGTTCTATTATATTGTTCATTTGAGGTGCCTTTTTAGGACTATTTCTTGTTGCTCTTGGTATAGTTAGCATTAAGATTATGACAATTGGATGTGGTTTTTGGGGTGTTTGAAACCTCATTTGTTGGAGCGCCGAATCACATTTATTTCAGACCGTCATTCTGGTATTGTTAATGATGTTTTTGTCTTGTATCCAAACTGCTATCATACGTACTGTTATTTCCATCTCATGCAGAATTTGAATTCCAAATTAGAACACACTAACAGAGACTATAAAAAAAGATGTTAAAGCTTCTTCCATCGTCTTTCTTATGCTCCCAGTCAGAGCTTTTTAAAAATATACTAACAGATTTTCTAGGTGAATGTGATGACAGTATGAGTGATTTTTTTGCTAATTTACCCCCGGATAAGTATGCGCAGGCTTACGTTAAAGGGAAATGATACGGGTCTATGGCTTCTACTACGATGGAATCTTTTAACAATCACATCAAAAAATATTGTGGCCTACCCATTGTTGAGTTTATTGACTGGATTCAAGTCTTGCTTATGACTCAAGTTTCACGAAGATACGAAGAGGGGTTAAGCTAGAATACTAATTTGGTCCCCGAGTATGAGAAGAAACTAAAGCAAATGTACCGAACTTGGGTAGTACCCAATGTTCGAAGTCTTTTCAAATCGTGTGGCGGTTGTTAATCTGTTGGATTTTAAATGTTCTTGCGGATCATGGCAATAAGAGTGTTTTCCATGTCCTCGCGCTTTAGCGGCAAGAATTACAGGCAAAGTTACTATTTCATATCATCACTAATCATGGCAATAAGAGTCGTTCTTTACGGTTACGAATTACAATGAAAGTTACTCTTTCAGAATACCAACTATAACCGATTCTGGCGAAGGGTCCATCGCTAACGATCCTTCGTTTGTTGAAATTCTGTCTCCCAACGTTAAAAGACGATTCGGAAGGCCTAAAAAAAGTGAATCCCCTCTAGAGGAGAAACCTCTACCAAGAAGTTGAAGTGTGGTTGTTGTTCGAAATCATGCCATAATAAGAGGACTTGTGACTTTCCAGTTTAAAGACAATTCTTGTTGTGGATAATTCTTGTTGGACACATTGATTTATAATACTGTTATTGTTGTGGAAAATAAACTAAACATTTTTAGAGTTGTTTGTTCATTTGCACATATTTTTATTGTTTATATTACGAGAATGAAATGCTAGGTGTTTGGTTAATAAAGATATTTTTCCTAAGCAACTTTCAGGAACATAGTTCCACACAATTCTCAGGAAACACGGCGAATTGCAAGCAATTCACATCCACTATAGAGAATTGTTTGCAATATCTGGATATCATATTGCAAACATTTCTCAAGGATTCCTGAGAGTTGTTTGCAACCGTTTGGTGTTGCGAATTTTTTGTTTTTCCAACTTATAAAGTTGCATACAATATATGGGTATAATATTGTAAACAACTCATATGTCGTCCTGAGATTTGTTTGCAACTCCCACTAGGGTGCGAATTGTTTGCATCTCCACTATCTGGGTATAATATTGTAAACAACTCCCAGGGTATCCTGAGAGTTGTTTGTAACTCCTACTAGGATTCAAATTGTTTGCGTATCCAATATATGGATATAATCTTGCAAACAACTCCCACGATTCCCTAATATTTGTTTGCAACTACTACTATGATGTGAATTGTTTGTATGTCCACTAATATTTGCAAATAACGTGCAGGGTCTCCTGAGAATTGTTTGCAACTATTAATAGGGTGTGAATTGTTTGCATTGTTTCACATTCACACATGAGGATGTGAAATATATGTATGTCCTTAACTGGAGATTCGTTTGCAAAATAAAAATACTTCACAAACTTTTTACACTAATTAAAAGTTTATACAAAAAAAGATTACATAGCCATAGCAGGCTTCATGCACTAACAACTTAGAAACAATCACTACAACCTTTAGTATTTGTAAGTTGCATTCCAAAAAAACAGAAAACAAAAGCAGACGCTATTAGTCATCACTAGAGGATTTTCCCCTTCTTTCTCCTCTTCATGCTCATCATTAGCCTCTCCATTTTGCTCTTCCTCCTCGTTATCTATGTCCATTATGCTTATATATTTGGTCCTTGATGGACCAGCATTTTTCTCCCTCTTTCGTTTCTTGTTTAAAATATTTGCTTGTTGAGGTGCAGCAACCAGGGGAACCACTTCAACTGGTTCAGAGTCAGCAGAAAAGTAATCCTCGATATCAAAGTCCATAACAAAGGCTGGGCTGTTTGGTGGTGCCGCCGGAGTGATTAAGTGTGAGCTTATGTTTATGGTTATGGAAGACCAGAAGTCACCTAAAAAACCAGAGGTAAACAATGATTGGAAATTGAAGATGTAAAAATATTTCAAATATAGAGTTTATTTTTAAATTAGCCTCTAGTTACTAGAGTTATTTATAGACATAGAGGGAGTCTGAGCTTATGAACTGGTCGTGTGGCTATATTAATCATTACATAGCCTCCTCTGTCCAATCAATAATTAATAGGGTTGTGGTGATTAGATGGCTTTTTGCGTGCTTAATGCACTTAACGTTTACCAAGGCATACATCATAGTCTGTTCGTATTCTTCAACCATTTTTTCTAATTATTTAATTTATATCAGGATAAGATGTGAACTGTTAGTGGTAGTTTACTCCTGAGGATTGTGTAGAAGTAGGTGCGTGTGTACATTGGGAATTGTTTAGTAAGAATTTTTGTTTTTTGTATATATCATGGAATGATGCGAATTGTGTCAAATACCCATTATTCTTTAAAGTCAGTTCGAAAATGTCATTCATTGCACGTTTCTAAAACAAAAAAACTTTATATACACCAAAAAATTACAAGGAATATATGTACACAAAAAAATTACAATGTTATATAAAAAAGATTACTACCAGTACTTATTGGTGTCAATATCATTTAAGAAAAACTAAAACATTTTCGCTCTGAAGTCTCTTACCATATATTTACGGTAAGTTTCCTACACACATCCTTGTTGGATAATATATCTGCGTATTGATAGGCGAAAATACCACAGTCAAGGGTGCATGGATTTTGTTGTGCAATTTTTCTGCAATTTCTCACCTTGTACCCTGTCTTTGCAGTAGGTATGTATTCTTTATCGAGTAAATACTTAATCTGGTTATAATAATTCGTGTCAGGGGTCAGGACAAATACTTATAATGTGGATGCCAAACAATCGCAGCCTATCCTGAGATGTGTTTGGCAAACCAAACCAAAAGTGTTGCGAACAACTCTCAGGATAGGCTGTGAATTGTTTAGAACTCCAATGTATTAGGGTTCCAAACAAATCTCAGGAATTTTAGTTGCAAAACAATCTCAGGAAACCATGAGAGTTGTTTGTATTTAAAAACAACTGATTTGGGCACAATTCACATGATATCCTGAGCATTGTTTTTAAAATGTGTTTAACAGTAAGTGTAGCAGTTAGGGGTTTTACCAGTTGTGTCGATGTCTTTGCTGTGTGGTCATGCGTATTGAGTTTAGGAAGCAGTGGGTTATAGTTCGTTGACATCCTGGCGTCTATATCAATGACGAGAAATGTCCAATGGTTGACTTGGTCATTCTTCTTGCTACATATTGGAATGAGGATGAGGTTCACGTTTCCGAGCGCTTTGCTAAAAACATCGTCGATTAAATTTTTTATTTAGTCTCCCATTTCCATTTTATGCTGCATTCAAGCAAGAGTACATTACAACGAGAACATGTAAGGTTTTTGTAGTTTATAGCTAAACTTACCGTAGTCGTGCCAGAAATCTGTATGCATTCATATTTCACTTCTGGAAAAGTTTTGCATGGAACTTTCCAATTTACTTCTCGAGCATCTTTTGAATCCAAGCGTCCACAATCTATGAAAAAAGTTGTTTATTTATGTCAAATATACGAGACTTGTTTGAAACATTCACGAGAGTTGGTTGACAATTGGATACATTTACGTCCCGCTCCTTTTCAAAAGGTAGTGCCAACACATCGGACATTTGCACACTAATTCTGTAGAAAAACTTGGACGCTGGTAAATTTCATACTATTGGATCGCTCTTTGGATTTAATTATCAGTATTTTGTGGTATTCACGGACATCGATCCGGTCAGTTGTCTGTGTGTCAATAGTCAGCCGGTGAGAGTTACTTGTGCCTATGTATCTTCTGTCACAATTATCTCTTCCTCTTCTTATGCCTCTTGATGTTGTATCGGTGTCAGTAGATTAAAATTAGGATTTTTTGTCTATTCCTTTGACTTGAACATATAAAATAACAAAGATTAAAAGAGTTTGTGCCAGGAATCATAATAATACCTTCCCTAAACAATTCGCAGGATAACATATAAATTGTTTGAGGTTCCAATTAAATATAATACCAAACAACTATCAGGATAAGATGAGAATTGTTCGAGTTTCCCAATTAAATAGAATACCAAACAACTCTCGGGATAACATGCGAATTGTTTGAGTTTCTAATTAAATGGAATAATGAACAATTCTCTCTATATCCTGAGATTTGTTTATAACTCTTAATATATATCCACACAAGTCTCATGATATGCTGCGAAATCATTTTAAATACCCATTACCACACGGTCGGCGACAACCAATGCCGTTGACTGCTTTGGCATAATCTCGGGATCCCGTCGACAAAAAATCATTTATCACATCCTCCGACATATTCTCCAAAGACCGTTGTATTAAACCATCCAACTCAACATTATCAATTTCATTTAAAAATGTATGTGAAACTTGAGTGTAAATACCATCAATAGATACATCAGGTAAACGTACTGTGTTATTATGCATATTGTTCGACTCTGGAGCTTAGCCTTTTATGTTTTGCGGTTGATTCAATACTGGTTTTACAATTTCACCTTGGCTTAGAGATTCTGACTTTGCGTAGGCCATTGTTGGGTTTTCACGTACATCTCTGTCTCGCTTTTGGTCTTCTAACGGTGCTTCTCCCTGGCTAAGTAGTTCCAACTTCTTACAGGGATTGACAGACTCTTACTCTTCCGGAGCTACGTGTTGTGTTAGCATTTCTCTCTTTGCCAAGGCTAGGTGTTGTTGTTTTTCCTCTTCTTGATTCTTTTGTTCTTGTTCTTTTTATGGGTGATGTTTTTGTTGTTGTTGCTCACCTTGATTTTTTTATTATTCTTGTGGGTATTGTCTGTCGGCCTGCTGTTTCATACAAAATACAAAATAAAAAAAATGGAGGGGTTAAGCATCACTGCACTCTAAGTTGTAAACAAGTCGCATGATAACCTGAGAGTTGTTTGATACCATAATTTATTAGAATATCGAACAACTCGCATGATACCCTGCGATTTGTATGATACCCAATTCAATAAAATAAAGAACAAGTCTCAGGATATTCTGGGACTTGTTTGAACTAACATAACAGTCCTGAGATTTGTTTGAAAGTTAGCCTAATGCGAATTATTTGAATATGTATACAATGAGAAACCGTGGAGTGTTTTAAATATATACACTGATTTTATTTGAATATGTATACAATAATAAACATTAGTAGACAATTTCATCACAACAATATATCAACATATTTGAATCTTAGTGTACTTTCGATCCCCTTACATCTTCACGGCTTTCTAATTCTATACGTTCAGATTATTCTGCTGCCACTTCCTTCTCATGAGATTCTACCGCTTTAGCTCTGTATTCTTGGCAGCCTAGTTCCTCTGGCATGTGAGGTACGAGATGTCGGTCATTCGTAAGAGACTCATGTATTTCTTTCTCCTTTGGAGGAATCAGACCTATCGTTGTCTCATGTGTAGGAGGAGACTTGTTTGTTTGTCTGTCTCTTCGTGGTGTCCGTCTATGTGGATACCAACAACTCTTCATGTCTTTGTTCAGATGGATCATCTACCTTTTTTTCTAAAACCACAATTTCCGCAGGACAATCATTTGTACCGTCATTTTCGGGTACAATAGATGGTACTGGTACGGGTGAATGGTTCTTATCATCATCCTTCTCTTCCGACAGTACTCCATCATGCTTTTCAGCATCCTGCATTTGCCCATCCTGATTCGGGTCCTTATCTTGAATTCTAGGTGGCACAATTGCCTGCAATTCAGTGGACATCGCTTCTGATGGTAATGCTGATAGTCCAGGTCCCTTCTCCTTTGCAGGGCTTCCAATCTGGCAAATTGGTTGACATAGAGCATTGTGGAGTTGTTGTGCTTCAAGCTCTGCTATCTTCAATTTTAATTCTTCAAGCTGAAAAATTAATAGCATACGTATTATAACATATTCTGTGATGATTAAAGCGATTAAATCTACATTTACATAAGGCTCAATTTCCTACTTACTTTTTTCGCTTCTTTTTTTATCTTCCGTTGGTACTTGTTCTTATCGGTATACGTCTTCAAACGCTTTGATCTTGCTTCAGTTCCAGAATTCTTTGGAGTATACCCTATACGTTTGAGGACAAAATTACCAATCGTGTCACTCATACTAGTGGTGCCCTCGTCCTCGACCTCCTGTTGGGATGTCCCGATCGGCGTTGGTGGAATCACTGGTCGAGGGATTGTTTGTGGTTGGGCTCTACATGATATATCCTGATTGGATTCTTTCTGTTTCTGTGTAGCCCGTTTCCTTGTTTTTGGGGTTGCGCTTTTCTTCTTTTTTCGGTCTTTCTTCGGCTAAAATTGGTGTAGCATCTGGATCTCAATTACTTAATGCTCCTCCGAATGTTTTTCTTTTAGCCTCAGTAAGACATAGTGGACCTTCTAAAACCTACAAAGGGAGGAACATGAAAGTAAATAGTTGCACGTGGTTTGTTTGGAAAATATATGGTTATAGCCCGACAGTTTTTTTGCAAACAAATCGTATGATATCCTGAGAGTTGTTTGGAACTCTATCAGCTTGGAGTTGCAAACAACTCTTAGGATATCCTGAGAGTTGTTCTCAACTCTATCATTTATTGGGTTGTTAACATCTCTCACGGTTTCCTGAGCATTGTTTGCAAATTATAAGCTGCGAATTGTTTGATACCACATTTTAATAGAATATCAAACAAATCTCAGGATATCGTGAGATTTGTTTGATACCCTAATTCAATTGAATATTGAACAACTCTCGTGATATCCTGAGATTTGTTTGGTACTATGACAAAAAAGATTTGTCTGCAACTATAATGCCTGATAGTTGTCTACATAACTATATAGACCATACCTCATCATCTTTTAGCAGATGTATTCTTAAAAACAGCGACACGGTCGATGATGGGCACTACAATCCCCATCATTTGAAAAATCTTGGGATCAATGTCGGCTTTACGACCTCTAGCCCGATTGTTGAGTGCTCCATGACGAAGGGCTGCACCGAGACAAGTATTATCATCAAGATTTTCGGTATATAACTAATATTTACACTGAATAAATCAATCTTACAATTAGAAGGACGACGCATCCGACGACTCTATCAGTTTTTTTGATAGCTAAGCAACTCCTGATATGCTGGAGAAGCTTTAACGCTATTGATCTGGACCAATCATAATAGTTTATTCTGTTAAGGTCTTCAACAAAATAAAGCACACTCCAACCCATTACATCTCTAGATACCGAGTAGAATAGGGTTGAGCACAAAAACAGTATCAACAACCGTGCAACATCTTCCAACTCATGCTCCCCCCTTCGCTGATGGCTCTTGTTATACCTGCATGTAAAACCCACGACAACATGCTATGTTAGTAAAGTTCAACATCCTGCTTATAAGATAAAGTCCATTTACATGTACCTTTAAAATGATGTTCGTGATGGTTTTACTATTCACCGGTCCTATCTTGCTCGACGTTTCATCCATGAAGTATTATTCATCATCCTTCATTCGTTCTCCTCGCCGTTTACGTATCTGTTGTGGAATGCTCCGGCTCGTTAACGGTATTTCCTCTGTGCCGTGATTCAGACCGAATACGACCTTCACATCGTCCTTCGTTAGCTTCACAAGCTTTGACCCAAATCGGAAGGTGTCTTTATTGACGGAGAACCTCTTCACAACCCACTGAATGTTCGAATAAAATTTCTTTTTCGGTAGCTCTGCCACATTCCAGAGGTTGAACGCCGCTTTCAAAAGCGTGTAGAAGGGTGTGTTTCTTGCAGCTTCGATGTGGGCAGTGGTGATATGGTACTCTTTCAACAGTTTGAGAAGGCTCACCAATCCTGACATGTAATAGCTTGGTTTTGTTGTCATACTTCCTGCAAAAACATAAATCATCATTTGCATGCGAATTGTTCCCACAAAGAGAATCTATTAGCTTGTAGTTACAAATAACTCGCATGATAGGCTATGAATTGTTTAGAACTCTATCAACCTGTATTTGCAAACAACTCTCAGGATAGCCTACAAATTGTTTGCAAATATAAGCTGCGAATTGTATGGAAAATAAAGGCAATCAAGCTGCAGATTTTTCCAACTATAAAAAGCGACGAAGCTGCGAATTGTTTGCATTCCTACGTGATGAAGATGTGAATTGTACTACAACACACGTGTACAGGACGCGAACTGTTCTATTTTTTACATGCACGTTGCAGGGATCTTAGAAATATCGAAAGAACACCAAAATCAACAAACAACCACCTAATGCACATCTAACATACATCACAAATATCAGGAAAGTATTAACATTACATGCAACCTAACAAACCCCTGGGTTCAACGATAAACCTAGAAACTAACATACCAATTGTCATCACTAAATACTTGATTTCGGTAGAAATAACCAATGTCGATCGTCAAATAACATAAACAATTGGTTTGAAATCATCACAAACGCAAAAAAAAAAAAACATTTTCTGGTTACTGTAACACTTTGTTGCTTTACCGGTCGGCGAACACTTAACGACAACTTGTCAAACAGATGCTGATTACTGGCTTGACGAAGTACAAGACGGTGACGGGTCGAAATCCGCTGAAGGTTGGAAGAACAACTGACGTTAAGTTGAAGATTGGAAGGATTTGGCTGGAGAGAGAGAGTTTCTAAAAAGTCGAACGGTTTTCTGGTGGTTTCCAAAAAATTAGACGTGTTTGAGTTGGTTTAAGTGACTCAGAAAGGAAAAAAGATGCGTTTGAAGTGAAAAATGGATATATATTGCCAAATATAATTTTATCCAAAATTTAAATGGAAATACTAAGTAACTCTTTGGATACTAATAGATAATTACATAGTTTGAGTGGATATTTAAGCTACTTTTTTCTATCAAAATTATGTTTATAATATCTCTTACCATAATTTGTATTATTTTCGTGGAGATCGAGAAATGTAAATTGTATTTGGGAAATCCCTAGTTTCTATCAAATTTGACTGCAACAATTTTTGTGGAGAGTGGAGGGAAAATGTGTGGATACAGAGAGAGAAAGAGAGAGCAGGCAAACCAATAAAGTCCTCTCAAAAACAAATTCAAGAAAGTTATCCAAATGCTTCTACTCCATCTCTCGTCTTGCCAATGACATCGAGTGCGGCGGTGGGATCGGTCACCACCACATTCCTCTTCGATTCTCACTCATCTTTCTCACACCACCCTTCCCCTCTCTTCAAAACCCCAACACTTTCCTTTTCTTCTTTTCCTCTCTTTAACAAGCGACCATTTCCCTGCTGCACCATTACACACGCTGTTTCTATCTCTCCCGATGCTCAAACCCACAATCCAGATCACTCCGGACTCACCCCACCGGATTCCTCTGATGCTATTCGACAAGCACGGGTGTGTTTCGTTTTCTATACTTATAAACACAATTCTACTTCTTCTTTTCATTTGTTGTTGTTTCGATTCATCTAACACTGGATTATGAAATGAAGTAGAGGTCTGCGGATTGGAAGGCAGCTAGAGCTTATCATGATGCTAACTCAATCTACGAGGCCAGAGTTGAAGGAACCAACGGTGGAGGTCTACTGCTTCGCTTTTATTCTCTTGTGGGTTTTCTTCCTTTTCCCCAGCTGAGCCCCTCCCATTCTTGTAAAGGTACTACTACTTCTTTTATGTATACCTTCTTCTTTATGTAGCCTCATTCATCCTTTGTAAATGTTCTTCACCTTCCATCATTCTTTTGTTCAGACTAGTGCTACGAGCTTTATTGCTTATGCTCTTATTCGCAATTCTGTATCCCTTGGTAGATTATAAACCTTTCAGGGTTGGTAGATTAGCAATACTCTAAGATGGACAACCTATACCATCACAATTCTATGACCTTTTGGAATATGACAAAAAGTTGACTGTTAAGTACCCTGTTAATGAATAGAATGATCGTGTTAAAGAATAGAACGGTGTTCTTCTTCATCTAATATTAACAGTATGATAGTACAAGAGATTGGCATAAGATTCAGTTTTCCAGTATTTGTACAGCAGACATAAGATTCCTTGCACTATTTTGTTCTCTACAAGTCGTTTTTGGAACTAAGGCCTCAGGCCAGTAGCTTTGACCTGACCTGACGCCTATTTTCTTCACTTTGTTGAAAGTAATGTTGAATTTGCTATTATATGAGATTGAGAAGGGCATTGCTTGTTAGATCTTTTGACAGCAATCCGAATTGCGGGAACTATCATGGTATAAAATAGAAAGCTATTTCTCAATCTTTCTTTTTTCTGTTATCAAAGAAAATATCTGTCTGCTTATTCCAGGTTTAAGTCATTTAGGCTTTTAAACTTTTTGATTTTACGGGTTTTAAAATGTTGTTGGTAATTATTTATTTGGTTTCTTTGTTGAGGGAAAATGTTATTTCAATTGATTAGAAAGATCATTCTTGATACGAGACTCTTCTGCACCATGCTGGAAAGTTTGGCTACATAGTTTTTTCGCACTATATCTTATTTTCTTTCATCAAATAAAGTTTTCAGTTCATCTCTTACTATGTCCGATGACAATTTGGCTCATGATGGTTAACTGTGTTGACTCCTTACATTATGTGTTGCTGTAGGGCCTCACAGAAGTATCCATGAGATCGCTAAAGATTTGACTGGTACAGTTCTTCAGGTTAAGGTAACGATTTCGAGTTGACGAGACAGCTTTCCGTTTTCGTTGTATTGTAGAAACACATCTATTACAAAGATGTTTAGTTATATAACTCCAATCGGGCTTATATGGTCCTGGTAGGTAAGCCGAGCAGATGAGGAGAACAAGAAATTGATATTCTCTGAAAAGGATGCTGCTTGGTCCAAGTTTTCTGAAACACTGAAAGTAGGAGATATTTATGCGGGAAGAGTTGGTTGTGTTGAAGATTATGGTGCCTTTGTTCACTTGCGCTTCCCTGATGGTTAACTATCATCTCAGCTATCTAGTTTACCAGTTGGTTATATGCTTATTTTGCCGATTTTGAGAGGGTATAATGATGCAGGTCTTTGTCATCTGACTGGACTAGTACATGTCTCGGAGGTTTCGTGGGATTTTGTTCAAGACGTCAGGGATGTTCTAAATGAGGGTGATGAAGTGAGGGTCAAAATTGTTAAGCTTGATAGGTGAGTTCTCTGCAGTTTATATCATATAAACAAAGGATGATCATTTCAATGAAATTGAAAGCAAATCCAATATCTAAAAGTTGTACCTTTAGATTGTAACTGTTTAAGCTATGTTTTGATGCAGGGAAAAGTCTAGGATTACTCTGTCAATCAAACAATTAGAGGAAGACCCACTTTTGGAAACTTTGGACCAAGTGATTGCACAGGATGTGTCTGATTTATCAAGCACAATTAACGGAAGTAGTATTGAGCCTCTTCCGGGGCTTGATTCCATTCTTCAGGCACTACTAGTGGAAAATGGGTACTGATATGATTGCTTTACTTGCAAGAAAACAGTTTTAAGTGTATGCTTCTTCTACCAATTGATTTAAACACTAATACACTGTGGACGACAATGGCAATGCAGAATAGATGAAGTAAGAATCAACCGTCAAGGATTTGAGAAACGTGTAGTTTCACAAGATCTGCAGCTGTGGCTTGCGAATGTAAGAAGTTAACTATGTTTATTCATTCTTAATCTACGAGTTCAGTTTTTTTCATTCGTAATCTACGTTCATAATGCATTAAATTGTTTGCACAGGCACCTCCGGTGGATGGGAAATTTATCCTCCTTGCTAGGGCTGGGAGACAAGTAAATCTCGGCAATGTTTTCTCTGTCACTCATTCATATATTATTCTATTATAGCTATATCTCTCTTTCTTTTGAAATTCAGGTGCAGGAGATACAACTAACGACAACTCTTGATCAGGAGGGTATAAAGAAGGCGTTGCAGAGAGTATTAGAACGTGTTCCATGAATGGATCATAATAACGATAATCGTTTTTGATTTCGTGTTAATTCTCATTACACATATATGTAATATGGTTTGTATATTATATTGTAATACATGGACCTTTTGAACATAAGTATAAAGATATGTTCAAATATCCTCTCCATTTAAAAACCCAAATCAATTGTTTAAGTATATCATTACAAATTGTATTGGAATCATCATATGATAGAGTTAATTGATGGGTCAAGTTATTCAGTGCTAAGATAGGTTAATCTCAATTTTAATCATCCTGTTTTAAATATTTGAAAGAAAAAAAATTATAATCTAATACAAAAATGTTTTGCAGGTTTATATTAAAATATTGTGGATAAACCCTTCACCACTCTTTTTTTTTAACCAAGAACTTTTTCTTTTTGGATAATTTGATACCACTCATCTTCGACGCTCAATTTTTTTAAACTAAGAACATACCGGCAACCTTTTTTTTTACTAAAAACACGTTTTTCTCCTGCAATTTGATTCTATTTTGGCAACTCCAATATTTTTACCTTGGTATAGTTCAAAAAATAGAAAACTTTTAAATAAATAAATTTTCAACTCGATCAATTTTTTTTTAATAAATTGAGAATTCACATGTTAAATTATGGGTGATGGTATCTAAAATTAAGGTTTTTATATTTGAAATACTTATTTTTTTGTCGATTGTTGACGGTATCTAGGTTAGGGTATTCACGTTATCATCGATGGTTTCTAGATCGTTCTTTGGTACTAGCAGTGCAGACCTTGTGCACGACTAGAGTTGAACATTTGCGCTGCCTGTTTTTGTTAGGGCTAACCGCGAGTTCATAGGGTTGTCTAATTTTGATTAAACTTTATGGATCCATAAAGTTTACAGTCCCACAAAACCATCGCCACCATTAAGTTTGCAAGTGCAGCTCACGAGAAAATGTTAGTTCATAAAAAAAAAAAAGCAATCTTGATCTGCAGTTATTATTAACACTAAGCGAGTTCATCCCGAGGTGGAGGGAGTGCATACTGAGCGGTCTTTAAGCCAAATTAACTTGGGGCTAAAACCTCTTAATGTAAGAGGTTCATGAAATAGACAGATCACCAAGTCATCGTGTTTAGAGTGGAAATCCGAAAGATTCAGGTGAAGACAACCCATGTCCTCTACAACTGCAAACAAAGAGGAATATAACCACATTTTCATCGGAAGGGTACGCATATATCTTTTAGTACTTGGTTTATATCTATATTTATATCCGCATATATCTTTTAGTACTTGGTTTATATCTATATTTATGTTTAGTTTTTTACAGTCATGTAATGGTGGTATAAACATCCATATGTTAAGCATGGTTTTACAAATATAGGACTCGATTAATCACATTGAGGTCTCGAGTTTGCTGGTCGAAACTTTATATGGACCTCACATTGCTCATTAAGTAAGTTCACTTCAAACCCCAGTTGAACGAGGTTTTCCTCGAACGATGTTATCGACAGACGATCATATTCTAGTTCAGTTTCGGGAAGATGAATATCGCCCCAGATGACATCTATGTTAAGACATGCATACGAAGGATGAGTCGCATGCCACTTACGACTGTTTGTTAAAAACCTCGACAAATGGTGCCCATCACTAACTAGGGAGGCAATTGAGAGTTTTTTAGGTAAATATAGCTTAGGGATAATTTTATCTGGATTGAAATCTAGATAGGACTAGAGATATGGTTGTACATGTTTCACGTGTACCTTATCTATTTTTTAGATGCAAGATTCTCACTGATATTGGCCAGAAGTCTATACAGAAAACATACTCTTGGCTGTGGAGGACATGGAAGGTGGACTAGAAGAGATAGTTTGGGGGACATGTGCGTTGACTTGGATTTATCGTAGTTTCGGATATTCTTTGAAGTCGTCGATGAATACTTTATACGATTTCAACGACATGTTATATTGTTAGATCTACGACCACTTCCCATGCTTTCATCTTTTGTTGAACGAAAAATATAGCTTATCGAAAACGAAGCTTCTTAGTTGGTTGTCAAAGAGGATGACGAACCCGAATGTTCGACCAAAATCAAATGTATTTTTCATTAAAAAAAATCAAAATATGACAATAAATTTTGGAAAAAAATAAAATACGACAAAATATTACTTAGACCATGTACAAAAAATTTCAAATTTTTCTACTCAAAATTGTCACATATCTCCGCTATACACAACATGAGATGTTTCAACTCTTCAGCATATTCCATATTATTTCTCTTCCACATCACTCTATCATACGACTTACTAGGGATGGCAATGGGCCGTCCGGGGCCGGATTCGGGCCGGTCCGCTTGAGCCCGCTATTTTTATATTTGAGCCCGAACCCGGTCCGACCCGCTTCCGGGCTCATATTTTCAAACCCAAGCCCGTCCGCTAATGTCCGCCGATCAACCCGGCCCGACCCGCGGACATTAATTTTAATATTTTTTAAATATTTTTTAATTTATTTTAAATATATTAATTTATTTTTTAAATATATTATTTTTATTATATATATAAATATTATTTTTATATATTTTATGATTTTCGGGCCGGAACGGGCCAGAAAAATTTGAAACCCGAACCTGGTCCGACCCGGTTGCGGGTTACAATTTCTGAACCCGAACCCGACCTGTTCTAAGTTCCGGCCGGACAAAACCCGGCCGGATCGGGCCGGACCGGACAACACCCGAATTGTCACCCTACGTCTTACCATATTTTTTCTCTTTTTATTCTTTACTTAATATATATTAACATTAAAGTTGTATTAAAATAAATAATTTTAATGAAGTAATATATAATATATTATATTTTTTTAAATTAAATTATAGAATTAAATTTGGTTCGATTTAAAAATAAAAAATCAAAGTTTCAATAGAATGAATAATTTATATTTTACCAAAATAACACACACTAATCATTTGAAAAAATTATGAATATGAGACATTCAATATATAGGCACGTAAAGTTGGTCGTAAGAATTATGTATGAAATTTTTTTAGTTTCTTTAAAGATCTATTAAAACAATTGAAAAAGACAAATAACAAATGAAGCAGTAATATAAAAGCTAAAAAGCTCAAATATATGTTGATGAAGTTGGAAGAATATTTTTTGCCATATGAAGTTTTAAGGGTTTGCCTAAATTGAGACCCTTTTAAAAAAAACGAAACCCCGCTATAATTAAACCTTTTTAAGGGTTAGGTTTTTACTCCATCATATTTTTTTATTTTCCATAATTCAAAATATAAAAAAAACACCTATCACTCACTTTTATTATATTTGTCTCATTTTATCTTCTAATTTATAATTTGATGTCATTAACCATTATGAAACCTTTATATCAACAAACACATTATTAACCCAAATTAAAACCAATATATATTAGCTTTTAAATTTAAACCCTAAAAATAAAAAATAAAACCTTATATTTCTTAAAGATTATCCATGGAAGAGGAAGACACCAAAAACAAATTAACACCGGAAAACATTACACAATCAATCAACAAGATAATTTAATCTTATTTTTTAGTTTTACATTCATGTAACTTGAAAATCCTTGTAAAAAATCATTTCAAAAATCCCAATTTGTGTAGGTTTTTGCAGAAAACAACTAATTTCGAGATAATATCTGGGAATCACATGTTTTTGCACAGAACAACTGATTCTAAGAAAGTATCTCGGAGTTAGATATTTTTCGCTAAAACCTGCACAAATCAAGATTTCTGAAGTGGGGTTGGTTGGTATGGTGGTAGAAATTAATGGAGTTGCTCGAATGAATGGGTTTTTGTGTAAATGATTGGGATGGTGGTAGAATTTAATGGAGTTGCCGGATTTAATGGGTTTTGGTGTAAAACTAAATAAAGGATTAATTAGATATTTCCTTTATAGAGGAAATATAAAGTGGGGTTTTTTTTTATTTATGAGCGAAATAAAAAAATTGAAGGGGAAATAGTTTCAATATTTTCTTTATAGGGCACGACTAATTCTAGACTCGTTTTTTTATAGCGAGACTTGGTTATAACGAGACCCATTTTGGTTATAGCGAGACCTAGCATATTTACAAGAATGTCATTCACATAAAAATCCAAACTTCATAAATCTATCATTTTTCCCTCTTCTAAAACCCTAAATCTCTCTAAGTCAGATTTTTAAAACTTTAGATTGTTCTAATCCAACCACACACACTTGTTAAAGTAATATTTCTCTTCATCATGGTGTAATTGTTTTTCAATTTACATTTATATTTGTAGTGATATTTAGAGTTTTATTTTCAGATCTAAAAATCATTTTTCCTACGTGCAACCAGTATTTCAAAGCACAAAATCGTGCGTGGAAATACCTCAAATAGCAGTCATGGCTGCAAAACCAAACATACTACACCTAATTTACCAATTATAATACCAAATCGAAGCTCAAAACCTACCTAAGCATTTACAGCTCCTAACAACAACTACAAATGTAGGAAAAAATGATTTTGCATAATCCAATGTGCGTGGAAATGTTGGATGCAACGCACGAAATCGTGCATGATTTTGCATAATCCAATGTGCGTGGAAATGTTGGATGCACAAGCCTAGAGTGTGCCAATTCCACGCACAAATTTGTGCAAGATTTGGCATGATCCAGGCATGTACATATGTGGATATGTTTTTTGGTTTTTTTACTCATGTATTGACTTAATTTTATTTTGTACGTGTTAGGATGCATTTTCTCTTTTCCATTATCGAATTTGGATTTATTTTTTAATTTTTTAGAAACTGTTTACGTAATTTGAGAGTGTTTTATGAAAAATATGATTAACGTTTTGTGTGTGATTGTAGGATGCCTCCTCGGCGACACTCTTCTACTAGGTCAGACGACGATACATGCGATGAGATGTTACGTGAAGAGTCGTCAAGAAGCGCACGAGTTCACCGCTAACGAGACTTGGTTGTCGTGTCCGTTTTTCACCGGTGAATTACGGAGCAACAATTTTGTAGGTTTAACCGGCATGTTATTGACCTATACTCTATATTTCAGTCATACAAGGACCACGAGGCTTATATCGTCTTTAAAAATGACGTAAGTTTTTAAGTGTTTTAGTTGTTATGGTTATAATTATGTACTATAATGTGGTTAGTATTATAGTTATTGGTCTAAGTTGAATACATTGGTTTAGCCTATGGTTATTGGTTTAGGTTGAATGCATTGGTTTAGGTTTATATTGGTTATTGGTTTATATTGATATCGTTATTAATTTATATTGGTTATTGGTGTATATTTGTTTTTTTGTTATTGGTGTATATTGGTTTAGGTTGAATGTATTGGTTTAGGTTTGAATGCATAGGTTAGGTTATAATTAAAGTTATTGGTTATTGGTTTATATTGGTTACTGGTGTATATTTGTTTTTTGTTATTGAATTTATTGGTTTATGTTGAATGTATTTGTTTAGGTTTGAATGCATTGGTTTATGTTATAATTAAAGTTATTGGTTATTGGTTTATTTTGAATGCATTGGTTTCAGTTTATACTGCATATTTGTTTATATTGTATTTTTTTTGCAGGCGAGGCTACATATGTGGTGCTACATTATCTACCAAACTCACCGTGGTTGGGATCTTGCGGAGCGACAAACTCGAACTCGTGATGAGGTGATGGGTACTTATTTTTTACCCATGGTTGACGCTCTCGCACGTTGGGCTAGCAACGTCCATTTGATATCGGGATTTTTAGAGAGATGACAGTGACAATGGAGGATGTGCATGTCATCACAGGTCTTTTAGTTGTTGGGGTAAACTGCGATACTGTTGAGTTTATTTCTATAGATGCGAGGAATGGATCATACGCGCGTCTGCTTGGAGTCACTGTTGAGGAGTTGGTGGTGAAGATAGATGAAAACAAAGGGGGTGGCTTGAGGCACGTTCGTCTCGCATAGCTAAAGAGAATATTTTGTATATTGCGGGTTTTTCATGATGCCATCACTGATTGTGGTGTTCGCTGAGCTACTCAAGGTTATTTGTTGCACTTGTTTGGTTGTACCATACTAGACAACAAATCAGGAAACAACATAAACTCAACTACTTACAGTTCATCGATGATTACAGTAGTTCGAGCATGTACAGTTTGGGACAGATAATACTAGCTCAGTTATATTTCCATCTAGGTAAGGGTTGTATACACACCACTTCTGGTATGTCTAGATTCCTTGGCCTTTTCAAAGCTTGGATTTATGATCATTTCCCTATTTTTGCTCCTGTGCAATACCCCAGATTCAGTATCGCACATCCTATGATATGCAATTATGCGCCTTAATTGTTTTGACAAATCCAACAGACTCACAACGGTGTTCGTGATTACATCGCTGCATTCACCGAGCACGATGTAAGTTATAGTTATGTTTATTTTTAATTTTCGTAATAATTTTATAATTTACTCTTGGTTGATATATTTTAATTCTTTGTTGTTTTTTCGTAGGTATCATTCATTATGTATTCGTACTTACGTGATATTCGATATTTTTTTGACATTTCTTGGATAGATGCGATATTGAAGTCTTTTGGCATTGTCGAAGCATACTATCCACCACAAGTGGCTAGACAGATGGGTCATGTTTATCAGGTTAGTATTTGTGCTACTAAATACAATATATTGGTTAAACATGTTGGTTTAGGTTAGAATTTACGTGATTGTTGTGTTGATAGTTTCAATGTAGGTACATGGTGCGCTACGTTCTATTCTGACAGGTTCTACTAGAGTTTGCCGTGTAAACACAATTTACAATTGGGATACATTCAGTTGGAATCATTGGGATTCTCACACTATTAACCCTAGTCTGTGAGGTGGGGACTATGTTGCAAGCCAAGAGAATGGTACCACATTGACATTGTATGGGTGCAAAAATCCTATGGTACATACATACTGGATCTTGATTCACGCCGTGATGATGCACATGTAAGGGTGAAACCCTATACCTACACACATGCTACCAGGTTGTACGATTTGACGGGTCACATACTCGAGTTGTAGGCCATGGATGAGAGGAACCTTGACATGACTATGAAGAAGCTTTGCGGAACCTTAAACGAGTGTTATCGCTTGCGCGCTAATTCAGAGTTTGATTGTTTTTTTGATTTGCTTTGTTGACATTTAAGAAAACTTTATTTATGTATATGTATCTTACGACATATTTATTTTATGTGTTATGTTACGATGTTAGAATATTATTACATTTGAGACTTTGTTTTTTTTTAAACAGACTGAGACTTTTATATTTGAGACCCATTTTATGTCCACTGTGCTAAATTGAGACTTTTTTTAAACAAGACTCCGCTATAATGAGACCATTTTTTTTTATAATAAGACCCCGCGAGAAAATGTCTCATGCCCAAAAAATGACTCCCGCAAAAAGTTTATTCTCCCTAGAAATAACTTCTGCGAGAAAGTAATAACTCCCCCCCCCCCAAATTGCATTTTCCTATAAAGAGACCTGAAACCTAGTCTAATAGTTCATCCACCAAACATTCACAAACCCATAAAAAACACAAAGTCTTTTAGAGATGGATTTCAATGTAGATGAAAACTATCAGTTGCTTCAGGCGGTGAAGTTTGTCCGCCGAGAGATGTCTGATGGTAAATGATGTGTTTTTTGATCGGGTGTTATGTAGGATGTATTTCTATTACGGTCGGTTAGGAGTAACAAATCATATAACACGCAGTAGTGACAAAGTCAAATGCATGTATAATTTTTTGAAACCGCTCTAGTGTCTGTTGCTCTTGACTTTTAAAATTAAGCAAGAACCGGCTTCAGTTTGGAACATGATAGTGGTAGACTACATTACTAGGGATATGGTATTATATCTAGAGGATAAGGTTGCAAAAAGGGAGTATGATATTGTGAACGACATCGATATTGAAGACAACATGGGATACGACTTCGACTACTGAGTTTTATGCTTTATTTGGTTGTGTTTTGAGTTTTTATGTTTTTCTCAGTTTTTGTTTGGGTTTACTATTTTTTTTATATGTTGTTTAAGTTTCTATGTTTTGCTTAGTTGTTGTTTGAGTCCTACGTTTTTTTCCTTTTACTGGCTTACTTTGTACGCACCTATTTGAAGTCAATGTTTTTGTGTTTTTTTCTCGTGAAGTTTGTGTAACGACGTTATTTAATTATTATTTATCGTGGAGTATCATTTTACATGCACCAATTATTTTTAAAATTGAATTTTTTAAAGTTTCCAGAACACTTTTTTGCACATATGCGCGTGCAAATGTTCAAACCCACACACGTTTATGCATGCCAATGTACATATCTCCGCACACAACCGTGTGTGGATTTTCACATTTACACATGCATATGTGCGAGAAAACGTACTGGAAACTTTAAAAAACCCGTTTTATGTGGTTGCACTGGTTTGATTTGGTGATATTTGTAAACTGAAAATTAGTCTTAAAAATAATTCTTAAAATAAATTAAAACAAGGAACTCATAAGTAGCGAAAGTTATTAAAAATAGCAAACACAAGACATATAAAAAAATTCGAACAAATTATGCATCTCTACAAAAATTGTAGAATTGATCATCTTCATCTTGTAATGTAGGTGGTTGCACTAGTTTGATTTGGTGATATTTGTTTAGACGTTTGGCTAGCGAAATTTCCCAACTTATAACGCCATCATTAGTGCGGAATGCAAACCAACAAGGGTATATATCCAGCAACGGTTCATCTAAGATAATCTGTAAATTTCGATAAAATGAAATAAAAAATAACAATAAAGAATTAAAATATATTATTTTACTTACATT
This sequence comes from Limnanthes douglasii subsp. nivea, assembly GCA_036936605.1. Classification (NCBI taxonomy): domain Eukaryota; kingdom Viridiplantae; phylum Streptophyta; class Magnoliopsida; order Brassicales; family Limnanthaceae; genus Limnanthes; species Limnanthes douglasii. The sequence goes on from JAUPFV010000001.1 coordinate 37,011,013, forward strand.
CACAAAATGGTTACCATGCACGAAACCAAAACCAACTTCTATTGTAAGACACGATCGGGGAGGCACACCACGTAAAGTAAGATACGTGTATGAAAGTTGGAGAGATGTGTGTATACTATGCATTGATATCGAGTGGCTAACACTAAGCCAAAGTCGAGTAAAGTTATTTAGTGGTTATTATTGTTCTCATACATTTTGAAACAATCCAATCTTCGTAATAGGTTATCAACACGTTGTGCACCATCAAAAACCCTCTCTTATAAATTAAGTTGACCGGATAATTCGATCATCAAATCTCGTCTAACTTGTTCCCATGAATCTACATTTTGGTATATCGATAAAGCTACGACCCGAAATCCACAATTACCTTCAGAAGGTACGTCTTCGACTCTAGTTATGTAGTCTTGTAGATAGTTAGAAAATAAACTCTTATACGCGCTAAATTCTTTTGTTCGATTTTTTAGATCGAGTCACTTTTTTTTGGGCTTTCGATTTGGGCTTGGCTTTGGGTACTAAAAATGCCTTAGCCACCGAGGTGTTCGTGCTACCTATTGTACCGGGAGTGCTAGAACTTAAACTACCACCATATTCGAACTCTGATGGGTTCTGTTTAGTTGATTTGTCTAAACCGTCTTTTTTCCTACCATTAGTGATAATTGGCTCCTTAACTTCCAAAACATGACTTCTAGCCAGATCTAAGATTTGCATTATTTTAATTATTATGTGACTTTTCACTTGTGGACCGAAAGCACGAATGGTACTATCTATTAAGTAAAGTTTTCTTGTAAGCTCATCTTTAATACCAACATTATCCCTAGGTTTGATCTTTAAACTACTCCAATAAATATCACATTCATCCTTTTGAATCGCCTTACCTTCTTTTCCGATCATAGCTAACTCGCATGCACACGGTAAATTATTCATTTTTCTAATAGCACAACCACACATTGCGGGAGTGAACCATAATTACCCGGGCATTTTAAAATTTTGCTTAATTAATTCTATGGTCATACATGAAAGTTTACCTTTTATTTCGTTATAGATAGCCCCATAGATGTGTATCTAGGACAAAACCTACTTCATTAGAATGATTCGAATATGTTAGAATATTGAGCATGAAGCAAGGAATGAATTTTATCCCAAAATTGCTCCAATGTGCATGGACTTGTGCTGATTTCCCGTTTTAGGCTCAAGTGACTACTTACCGCCCTATAAAATAAAATAAAATAAAATAGAAGTCTAACACTTAATATAAAAAACTAATGTATACAGATGATAATATAACTTACCGATTACTAGTGTAGTTACCCAAATATTTAAATTTGTTCATGTGGACACTAAGAAATTTGTGTCCGTAATTGTCTATCCATTGTTTCATGACAGAATTGACAACCTTGGGACAATAGGCGTAGACTTAGTGTGAAGTCGGAAAAGTATTTTTTATAATCTTCTATCATCGTCGAATAAGCAACCACAGCATAAAATTTGACGAACTCTCCGGCCATGTCTATTTTAAGCAAAAATTTCTTAGCATACGATATGAGTTGCATCCAGAAATATATCATCGATCGCGTTCATTAAAGCCAACTCCCTATGAGTTGGTGTGGATAATTACTGTCTGAGGGTAGGCTGGTAATTTCAAGTGGAGTTTTAAGGCGGTGTATGGGTGTTTAACGATTAGAGTAGAGAGTAGAGAGATGATTAAGCAGCTTGGTAGCAGTTAATTCTCATTACCCATAGTTAACGCTGGTGGTTGGGTATTTATAGTGTAATGTTTGGGCCCTTATGGGCTTTCGGGTCATGTTTAATGGACCCGGGTCATGTTCAAAGACCCATGAGCTCTTAAGTAGGAGAGCAAGTAGCTTAGTCAAGAAGTGTTTAGGTTTTTAGTACTTTTGTCATAGTTCGAACTGCCTTAAGTTCATAGTGTTCACAGAAATCTGTCCGGTCCAAGTGACCTGTTCGATCCCTGTCCCTGCAACCTGTCCGGTTTTCGGAGAGACTTGACCGATCTGCCCTTGTTCGGGGAGCGTGCTGAATTCAGACTCATCAGGAGCCCCTTTTTTAGGTGTTTGAGCAAGTTTTCTTGTCAAAGAACTGAAAAACAATCTGATGTCTGAATTGGTTTTCAATTCGGACAGAACTATGGGGATACCCGGACAGGTTAAGCTTCACGAATTTAAAACAGTTTTTGCCAGAGTTAGTGGGACACGTGTCGCTCTCTGATTGGTCACTCCAGCCGTTTTTTCACCTTGAATTTCGCACCACCTTTTCCAACAAGTAACCTCATTAATTTCAAATAGTGACATAAGCGCCGCCTTTTAATCATTGCCCAACTTTTCGAATTCTCCTAGGAATCAACTCCTTTTCTCAGTTTCACTATAAATTCAAACTCATTTTCCACTGTTTTACCATCTCTTTCACATTTACTCTGCAAATTTACTCAGAGCTTTCTCTCTCTAAAACAAAAAATTTCCTTGGCAGTTTATGTTTACAGCAAGAACAGCATTGATCAAAGGTGGTTGGCTCAACCTTTCGGAGTTGGAGAAAGCGCAAAAGGTCGAGAAAGAAAGGTGAATAGCAGCGGGGCTACCATCATCACCTGTTGAGAGACCAGTTGCTTATGTTACATAGTCGGATCGAGGCGCATCCTCCTCCAAAGGTACCAAGCCCAAAAAACTCTTTCAATCCACCCTCTCACCCATAGTCTCTGGTTCCTCAGTCCAGGAGTCAATACCTGCTGTTGAACCAGGAGTCACAGCTACAAGCGTTAGGAAACCCTCCCCTTTTATAGCTATGGGATCTGATTCTGACCACTCTCCAGAGAAGCTAGTTATTAAGAGGCCAAGCCGGTTAGTTAAGGGACTAACCTCCAAGAATACTCCCTCAAAATCGGGGGCAAAAAATAGTGATTCTGGGTCTGGAGTGCCCATTAGAGCTCCCCGGGAGAGGCCAACCGGTCCGGAGGCCAGCAGCCCAGTACCTCCTAGAGAGACTTCTGCCTCCGAGCCCCAATCTGAGGTGAGAAGTCAGAAAAATACAGACAGTCAGCACTCCGGAGGCCAGACTGTGCCAAGCTTCAATCCTCCCCGGATCACTACCACAGAAGCTCCCCCAACGGTTATGGAGGAGAGAATGGAGGACTCTGCTGAAGAGGTCCCTTTTGAGTCTGAGTCATCCGGACATGCTGATACTACTGCTGTTGTTGCCAAGAAAGGCAAGGAGAATCTGTACTTGAGGCATCCGGACCTGACAGAGTGCCTTGAGGGGAGAATGGGGCCGTGCTTTCACAAAGTTGAGCTCAAGTACCTCTTGGCCTTGCAGAAGACCAAGTATGCATTCATCCATACTTCAGACCTGGGTCGAATGCGCACAAAATGGAGGATCCCCGAAAATGTAAAGATAAGGATCCACATTGATCCGGAGACCCCTATGGACTGTAAACGAAATGAAATAGTCTTCTTTACAGAACTATTTAATTGGGGACTCAGGTTCCCACTGGACCCGGAGATCGTACGGTACTTCCACCTGGTCAAGCTATGCCCAACTCAGCTGAGTCCCAATGGCTGGTTCACTTTGATGTCATGTCTCATGAAATCTAGGTTGTCTGGGATCCCTCTTCCTATGGAAGAGTTTGCAGCAGTGACCAACCTTTGCAAGCACCACCAATTCCCCTTCTATCATTTCAATATGGGGAACGATCTCAAGTCTGTTGATGACCTCTTGGAGTCAGAGAGCAAATGGATGAGCCAATTTATGTTTGTCAGTGGCGCCTGGGAAAATGGCAAAAAGATCAAGGTCGATGAGAACTGGAGTAGGTGGAGGAGTGACCGTAAGTTCCTTACTTTAAATCTCTGTCCGTTTCTCTTTTTTTTTTTTTTAAAGTAAATTTAAATTGACCAGTTTCTCTTTTGTTCTAGCAGAGCTGCCAAAGAAGTTCGGGGATTATCTGAAGGCCGGACAGACTTCCTGTGGCAAAATCAATGCTTGGGCCGCAAAGAACTGGGAGAATCGATTCCACAAGGCCTTCACCCCTGGAAATTTAGCAAGGTCTCACCTGTGGAACACCACATGCCGGAGAGACCTAACTTGGGAGGAGCTCACCACCCAGCCTGATGAAGACACTGTGCTTAGAAGGTCCCACGAACTAGATGGGACACTCTACCTGCCTGCCCGGGCTAAAGCCCCAAGCAAAATGAAAGGCAGGAGAAAAGGCAAAAAGGTGGCGAGCGATGCTGAGAAGGATGCCCCAACAGACCCGGAGGGGCTGGCCCAAGTTCAAATTGATGCAGCCCTCTTGCAGGTGGTGGAGCAGGAGACCGAAAGGCAGGAAGTTGACCTCCCAAAACCTCCAAGGGCTCCCAAGAGGACTCGCAAGCAAGCAGGTGAAGGCGCTGACCGGGAAGCCAAGAAGAAAAGACTTCCCAAGGAGATGAGCTCGCTCTCCGGGATCTGGAGCCTTCCTTCCCCACTGACCCCTCCGACCCAACTCTGGCCGAAGAGATTCCAAGAGACTTTCACACTGATGAGGTAGAAGGGGGAGATCTCAACCTCGATGGAATGGACATCACAGGTCTAGCTAGGCTTGGTGAGTATTTCCTTGGCCTCCCCAGAGATGAATTCGTAGGGCCCTATGTTCCTCCAAGTAGCTCCAATACAGTCAATTTCAATGGTAAGACTTTCATGGTTTCTAGTGAAAAGGACATCATAGCCCATTCCTTGCTTAGTAATGTGCAGCCAGTTCTTACATTGGAGAGGCAAGTCCGGAGTCAGGCAGACACCATCAAAGAGCTCAAGTCTGAGAAGGAAAAGTTGTCCGAAGACCTCCGCACTGCTACTACCAATGCTGACTTGCTTAAGGAAGCAAATGAAGAGCTGAAGAGGAAGCAAGATGAAAGCAACACAAAATTTGCCACCTTAGAAGAAACCATCAAAGATCTTCAGGGGAAGCTGTCTGGTATGGAGAGGGATCTTACGGCCTCAAGGGGAGAGACTATTGCAAAGGAGAAGATCATCACCAACTTGACCACTGACAAGATTTCTCTAGAAAATGCAGTGACCCAGGCTGTTGAGGAGAAAAAAGCTTTGTTAAAGGATCAAGAGGCCACAATCAAGGCCAAGATCAATGCCTATGCCAGGGAGATGATAAAAAGTGAAGAGTTAATGGTTCAAAGGGTGAAGTCTGATATGGTTCTCCTTTTTCATGAAAAATTCCCGAAGAGGACCCTGGGGGACTTATGGTACTATGTGGATGATGATGACCTTCCATTTTATACAATGGTTGATGAGGAGGGAATTTCCAGTGGGTCTTCCTCTGATAATGAAGAGAAGACCGGAGAGAGCCCTGGCGAAGAGGAGAATGATCCCAAAGGCAAGAAAGTGGTCGATGGGGGGAGCGACATCAAGGGCAAGAAGGTAGATGAGGGTGAGCCATCTTCAAAGGCTCAACCTTAATTTATGGTGTACTTTGTTTATCTTTTACTCAAACTAAAGTCCTTGGAAGGCCAAGGCACTCTTTTTGTTGTGGTGTCCGGTATTATTCGGACAGATTTTTTGTGTTGTACCCTAACTCGTTCGAAAGTCCTTGGAAGGCCAAGGCAATTTTAAGTTGTTGAATGAATGTTTCTATTTTGCACAACCATCATCTTCTCTCATTGTTTGTTTTAGTTTAGACAGCTAGAGTTTAAGTAGCTTTTAGTTATTGCATTGTGAGAGTGTTAAGATTCTCCGGCTAGAGTTTAAATAGCCCTTAGATATTTCAGTCCGGGTAGTATAACAAGAGATAGAACTTGGAAAATACATAGAAAATTTTGAAGAAGGCATCGAATTTTATTCAACCATCCGGACACCTCATTAAAACCTCCCCGTGCCACCAGGGAGGAAAGAGTATGCCCCCAAATATTTACATGAAAATTTAAACACGTAAATATTTACACAAGTGTTATTCCAAGTACATTCGAAGATGCTCGATGTTCCAAGGATGAGCTAGAACCCTGCCATCTTTGTCTTCAAACCAATAAGTTCCAGGCTTGATTCTTTCAACCACAATATACGGACCCTCCCAGGTAGGGGCCAGCTTTCTGAAAAGCTTTTCTTTAGTGTGTAAGAAGACCTTCCTTAATACTTTGTCCCCTGGTTGGAAATCTCTTCTTTTAACTTTAGAAGCAAACCTGCTTCTCATCAAGCCATGATAGTGTGCCACTTTAAGGCGAGCTTTAACCCGTCTTTCTTCTATTAAATCAAGTTGATTTCTGATGGCCATCTCATTAGCGTGTCCGGAGAAGTTGTGAACACGAAAGGAAGGGAGTGTCTTCTCTATGGGGGCTACTGCATCCATTCCATAGACCAAGGCAAAAGGTGATTCTTGTGTTGCAGCCCCAGGTGTTGTCCGGTAGGCCCACAAGACTTCTTGTAAATAACTAGGCCACTTCCCAGCAGCCCCTTCCAGATTCTTCCTCAAACCGGACAGTATAGTCCTATTAGCCACTTCAACTTGCCCATTTGCTTGTGGATGGAAAGGTGAAGAAAAACAATGCTGTATACCCCTTGAGGCACAGAAGCTTTCCATTTCTCTGTTGTCAAACTGTGGCCCATTTTCTGTTGTTATTTTCTGTGGGACACCAAATCTGCAACATATGTTGGACAGAATGAATTTTATGACAGCTTTTGATGTTGTCCCTGCCAGGGGAGCTACTTCTATCCATTTTGAGAAGTAGTCAATGGCCACGATTATAGTTCTACGCCCTCCGGACGCCACAGGGAGAGGCCCTACTAAGTCCAACCCCCATCGAGCAAAAGGGATGGGCTCAGAAATTGACTCCAAAGGAATGGCTGGTACATGAATTTCATTGTTGTACCTTTGGCATGGGTCACACCTCTTCACCAATTCCTTATCATCTTTCATAATCGATGGCCAATAATATCCGGGAGTAATACTCTTCTTGTTAGAGCTCTAAATCCACAATGGGCTGATCCCTCACCATCATGCAATTCGGAGAGTACCACTTGTGACTCATCATCCCCCAAACAACGAAGAAGAGGTTTACTATAAGATTTTTTGTACAACACTTCTCCCAACATAATGAAACCATGAGCCTTGTGTTTCAATGTTCTGGCTTGTGATTTATCTGAAGGCACAATACCATCGGACAGATATTGTATGAGAGGAGATCTCCAGTCTTGAGGCCGATTCACTTGTATTTCAAAAACTTCCTCTTTTTCACCCTTACTAAGTTGAATAGAAGGGCTTTCAAGCACATGGATCCATGGGTAGGACTCCGTATATGCTATTGTTGCCAACGAGTCTGCTAGCTCATTTTCTGCCCGGGGAATGTGTTCGTAGGCAACAGCTTTAAATTTTTGTGCTTCATTCTTAAGGAGGAGTAAATATTTCACAAGTTGCTCCTTTCTAGCCTCAGATTGGCCTAAGGCATGGTGGATAAGCAATTGGGAGTCACTTAGTAGTTTGACCCTCTTAGCCCCACAGATGTAGGCTAACTTTAACCCAGCTATAGTTGCTTCGTATTCGGACTCGTTATTAGATGCCCTGAAAGCAAAACAAATAGCCTGGTACATACTATCTCCATAAGGGGAAGTTAAACATATTCCTGCACCACATCCCATAGTGCTAGATCCACCATCTGTTCGGACGATCCAGACTTTCTTGTCTTTTATATCAGTAGCTTGCTCCGAATCCCTATCGGAGTGGAACTCAACCAAGAAATCAGCCACAGCTTGGGCTTTTACTGCTATCCGGGAAGCAAAGTCTATGTCGAAGTCCCCCAATTCTATTGACCACTTAGTCATTCTGCTTGAAATGTCTGCTTTTTGAAGGACATTCTTTAAAGGAAAAGATGTCCGGACGATGATAGGATGAGCCTGAAAATAAGGCCTCATCTTTCTTGCAGCTATTACCAGGGCTAATGCCAATTTTTCGAGTTTCAAGTAACGCCTCTCAGCATCAATCAAGCTTTTGCTGATGTAGTACACTGGGTGGGGATACCTATCGACCTCTCTTACCAGCACAGCACTGATAGCACAACTTGAAACTGCCAAATATACAAAGAGAGTCTCCCCATCAACTGGTTTGAACAAAGTTTTGGGCGAGGACAGGTGTTTCTTGATTTCATTGAAAGCTTCATCACACTGTGGGGTCCACTCAAAACCCTTTGCACCCTTCAAGGTTTGAAAGAAAGGAGCACACCTGTCCGAAGACCTGGAGATAAATCTGTTTAAAGCTACTAATCTCCCTGTTAACCGTTGTACTTCTTTAACGTTTCGAGGAGGTTCCATCTGGAAAAGAGCATTCAGCTGGTCCGGATCGGGCTGTATTCCATGCTCACTTATGATATAACCCAAAAACTTCCCGGATTGCACTCCAAAGACACATTTATCAGGGTTTAACTTTAAATTTACTTTTACCAAGTTGGCAAAAGTTTCTTGAAGATCGGATAAGTGTAACTGCTCATCCACACTCTTCACCATCATATCGTCAATGTAAACCTCCATATTTCTTCCAATTTGATCAGCAAATGCCTTGTTGACTAGCCTCTGATAAGTAGCCCCAGCATTTTTCAAACCAAATGGCATCACCTTGTAGCAATGCAGACTCCTGTCAGTGACAAATGTGGTATACTCTTGATCTTTTGGATCCACTTGAATCTGATTGTACCCGGAGAAGGCATCCATAAAGGAAAGCAGCTTGTTCCTAGAAGTAGAGTCTACCAACTGATTTATCCGGGGGACCGGGTACAAATCTTTTGGGCAAGCTCTATTCAGGTCTGTGAAATCAATGCACATGCGCCACTTGCCGTTTTTCTTTTTCACCAGGACAGGATTGGCAGTCCACAAAGGATACTGAGATTCTTTAATGTGCCCCATCTTAGTGAGTCTGTCAACCTCTTGTACTATGACATCAGCCTTTTCTTTTGAGAAAGCTCTTCTCTTTTGAACCACTGGTGCTACATCTCTCCGGACAGATAGGTGATGGGATATCACTTCTGATGGAACTCCAGTAACATCAGCATTGCACCAAGCAAAAACATGCTGATGGTCTTTCAAAAATTTCAAGATCTCTTCTTTCAACATTGGTGGCATCTTGGACCCTATCTTGACACTCTTGCCTTCTTCCAAACAGTGTGTTTCAACCTCTTCAATTGGAATCAACACTCCAGGGGTCTCTCTGGGATCATCAATTTCACCCTCACCCCCAGAAAGGCCCTCAAACTGCTATTGATCATTTATTCGGACTGCCCCCAGTGTTCGAGGAGCCAAGGCAGTGGCATAGCATTCTCTTGCAATCTTTTGGCTGCTCCGGACAACCCCAACCTGTCCCTGAACAGCATACTTTAAGCACTGATGGACTGTTGAAGCCAGTGCATGCATCCTAGAGAGCCAAGATCTCCCCAGAATAGCATTATAGCAAGTGGGACAATCCACCACGATGAAGAGTGTTCTAACCATTTTCTTGAAAGGGCCCCTGCGCAATAACACTTCTTCTTCAAATTCTCCGATCACATCGGTTGAGCTGCCCGTGAAGCCCACGATTGACCTGTCCGACTTTTGAATCACAGCTGGATTTTTCATTTTCTTATAAGTGGTTAGGAATAGGATATTGGCTGAGCTTCCAGTATCCACCAGGATTCGCCTTATTTCATTGCCTCCTATAGACGCTCCTATGACAACAGCATCCTCATGCGGGCCAGCAATGTCTCTCAAATCATCCTCATCAAATACAATGAAGGGGAATGAGTTTGGTGACTGATAAGATGTCATGCCTCCTTCTAGCTGGGAGGCCAAATTATGAACATGTCTCTTTCTCGAAGAAGCAGTAGGAGCTGTCATAGTGTCCCCTCCGAAAATTGTAAGTAACTCAAAGAATTTAATGAGCCCGGAGACCGACCTAGAACATTCCTCTATAGCACCCACCCTGTTTCGAGTTGGATCAGGATCCAAGTACTCAGAATCCACATCAAACCTTTCAACTATGACCATGGCCCCCTCTAAGGCAGCATTACTTGGACCAACCCGGTGAGTGTTGTCAGGCCTGTTGCCTCCTCTTCTTTTAACGTATGCTCCCAACTTCACCCTTTCAATCAGGTTTTGAACTTCTTGCTTCAACGCTATGCAATCATCAGTGGTATGGCCAATATCATTGTGATATTGGCAAAAGGAGTTGTTATGATGCTCTATGGGAGACTGCAAGGTTGCCGGTCTCCGGTAATGCACCCCATCTTCTGTTTTATCGAAAATGGTGGCCACACTTTCTTTGAGCTCTGCGAACCACTCCGGTTGGACCCATGGCCCTCTTTTGTTTCTGGATTGTTGACTTTGAGCAGGAGCAGCTGGCTGAGACTGGGCTTTTGCCTTACCATGCCCCTGTCCGGTTTCTCTTGCTTTATTCCCGGACTGGTTTTGATTTGGAGTTGGTGCCACTGGGGTGGACCTCACCTGTCTGTGCACCCTGGTCTTCTTTGTTTCATCAACGTTTATTTTCTTGCCAACTTGATTTAGCAATCCTCCCCAGGTCATGGCCTTCTTTCTGGTCACCGAATCAGCCAGATTGCCTGGGTTCAAACCTTGCCTTAGGGATGTTATTGCCACCTGTTCGAAGTAATCAGCCAACCCATTCTTTGTGTTCACAAAACGACTTATGTACTCCTTCAAGGACTCATTTGGCTCCTGGGCACAATGGATTATTGTGTCTCCATTGCCCTTCAGCTCTTTACTCCCTACAAACTGCCTTCGAAAGGCCACCCAAAACGTATCAAAATCTTTAATACAACCCTGAGGCAGGCTGTTGTACCATTTCAGAGCACTCCCCGTAAAAGATTGGGAGAATTCCCTACACAGTAGTTTATCATCATCATCAAAGTTCATCATGAAGTTCTTGAATTGCTCCAGATGATTGTCCGGATCAGTACTGCCATCGTACTTCTCCATTTTAGTACTGTCAAACCTCTTGGGGAGGTTTCCGGACAGGATTTTAGAAGACAGTGGAGACTGCCTCCAATTCCTTCCACGATTGAACACAGTATCCTCATTGGGAGTTGCAAAGATACCTGGTTCATCGTGGAAGGCAAAGGGACCCATCAGCATCTTGTCCGTATACCTCCGGTGGTGAGATGACCCCTTTCCAATATGCCTTTTCATTCTTCCATGGTGGTCTCTTTTTCTTGAATATTTCTTAACCTGCTTTTGCTTTTTCTTGGTTCGACCCTCATCACTGCTAGAGGACAAGGACTTTTCATTTCCCTCACTGTCCGAAGAGCTACCCGAAGATTCTGAGCTCGAGTCAGAACTCTCCACAGGCTTGGACCGATGAGACTTTTTAGAACTAGCATGAGTCTTTTTGGTGCTCACATGAGTTTTGGAAGCCTCATGCTCTCTGGGGTTATCAGTGTGATGAACAACTGATGCCTTGGATTTTTCTTTCACGCCCATCTTGGCCTTTTCAGCCCTCAGAGCTTCTATTTCAAGCTTTAACCTGTCGCGCTCTTGGACAGTGTACTCATCGTTTTCTTCCACCACTTCGAGCAAAGCTGGTGGAAGCTCTGGATTGTCCGGATTCATACGGACAGAATTTCTTAGCAGGTTTTGAATGCTTGATTCAGGTACCTCTCTCCTCCCACTGTGGTCACCAATTTGGTGTGGATAATTACTGTCTGAGGGTAGGCTGGTAATTTCAAGTGGAGTTTTAAGGCGGTGTATGGGTGTTTAACGGTTAGAGTAGAGAGTAGAGAGATGATTAAGCAGCTTGGTAGCAGTTAATTCTCATTACCCATAGTTAATGCTGGTGGTTGGGTATTTATAGTGTAATATTTGGGCCCTTATGGGCTTTCGGGTCATGTTTAATGGACCCGGGTCATGTTCAAAGACCCATGAGCTCTTAAGTAGGAGAGCAAGTAGCTTAGTCAAGAAGTGTTTAGGTTTTTAGTACTATTGTCATAGTTCGAACTGCCTTAAGTTCATAGTGTTCACAGAAATCTGTCCGGTCCAAGTGACCTGTTCGATCCCTGTCCCTGCAACCTGTCCGGTTTTTGGAGAGACTTGACCGATCTGCCCTTGTTCGGGGAGCGTGCTGAATTCGGACTCATCATGAGTGACGATAATATTAGGTAATGCGCACATGTTATTCATCATCATCCCCTTAGAACGTTCAATCCCCACGTGTAGTTAGGGATGGCAATTTTTTCCGAACCCACGGGTACCCGACCCGAGCCGATCTGATGGGATGGGTTATGGATTTTAAAAAAATTCCACGGATAGCTTGTGGGTTTAAAAATTTACTAGCCGGCGGGTATGGGATGGGTTATGGGTTTAAGTAATTTCTCATTGGTACTCAACCCGAATCCGACCCACTGGGTAATACCCAACGTGTACTTATTAAATTAATATTATATAAAATATTATATTATTTAATATTATTTATCAAGATTTTGAATAAAGTTATTAATATTAGTATTTGTATTTTGTAATACCAAAATCATATATTATTTTCTAATATATATAATATATTTTTGAAAAATATTGTTCTACATTTAAACATTAAATTAAGTTTTTAAATTTCTTTCTTTTAATATTTTTTTAGTTTTCTCTGCAAAACTGATACAATCAATATCGTTCTAATATTATTAGAGAAAAGTACCAGTAAATACCCACTCAACTACCTAATTACCAACTAGTACCCAAAATGAGGATGGTGATAATTGGTACATCTATTTAATAATTGGACAAAAATACCCCTGACTATATATACTCGTTGGTACGTTCACCAGTACTAATCTGAGAGTTGTTTGAAAAACTAACCTTAGAGTTGTTTGAAAAACTAACCTGAGAGTTGTTTGCAACTCTCTCGATTTCCTAAGAGTTGTTTGCAACTCTCTCGATTTCGTGAGAGTTATTACTAGTGAAATTTTATTTTATTTTAAAAATAAAAAAATATCATCAATGGATCTAGTTTTGTTCATTTAAAAAAACAAAAGCAATAGTACTTTCATTTATTTTTTTTACGGGTTTGAAAGATATGGATCTTTTAAAAATAAAATAAAAATAAAAGTAAGAAAGAGAAATTTTGGTTACGTGGTTGTTGATGAATGGTGAGAGTAGGTAGGGTATTAAAATAATGTTATGTATCAAGTGGTAATTAGGTAGTTGAGATATATATTAAGATGTAATAGAACAAAACTTGGGTATTAGGTGCAATTTCTCATATTATTATTATTAATTAAATCAAAAATAAAAATAACATATACCGAAACCATATATTAATTATCAATAACATTATAAATATATTAAATATTTGCTAATTATCACTAGATACCGTATATTTTGAAAAATATTTTTCTATATTTAAACATTAAATTTGATTTTTCAATTTTTCTTTTTCAAATATTTTTTTTATTTTTTGTTTAATAATAATATTATTCATTAAATAAAAAAATTACTAACATATACCAAAATCATATATCAATTATTAATTGATAACAAAATAGTATTCTACATTTAAATATTAAATTTGATGATTTATATTTTTAAAACATTTTTTTTCTTTTTTACAATTAGTAACAAGCTATCTAATAATATAATTAATTAAATTAAAAAAAATGATTTACTATCATATACCAAGATTATGTATTAATTACTAATAGATAACAATTAGCATTAAGTTGTTGTGTTTCTTTTTATAGAATTTGATTAAATCCAGAGATCATTGTGTTGTTTTTCAAAAAAATCATAACTTCAATGGGTATCTGTGGATGGGTACTCGAACCGGCCGGGTTCGGGTGTGGGAAAAAATATTACTACCCGACGGGAACGGGTTAGGGTATAGGTTTGAAAAAATATAGACGGGATGGATTACAGGTTTAGCAATACCCGCATCCATCATGACCCATTGCCATCCCTATGTGTAGTTATCTTGCTTCTCGGAGCTCATAAAAACAAACGTGATACAAAAGGTCATCTTTGTGAAAGTTTAGCCAACTATTTCTAACAAAGGCATCTTATAATTTGTAGTCTTATATGTGTTATCCATTATAAGAACTTGAGGAAAAGTGCACAATAACAAAGTCCACAATGCATGAAAACTCGTAACTTGAGGAAAAGTGCACAATGCATGAAAACAATTTACTGCAATATCGTAATTCATTCAATTCAACAACAAAATAACTCATTCTATAAACAACAAGTTTTTTTAATACAAAATAACAACAAAGTAACTCATTCAATTATTAACAAGTTCATACATGTATTTAAACATTGAAATAACAACACAAATGAATTAATTTGCATTGAATTGGCAAAATTCAGTATGAAATCGTGCCTTCAATTGCAAAATTAGGCATGAAATCGTACCCTGATTTGGAAAAAATGGGCATGAAATTGTGCCTCGATTTGGCCAAATTTGACAGAAAATCGTGCCTCGATTTGGCAAAATCGAACAAGACAATGTGCGTGATTTTCGTAAATCAACGTGTGTTCTTACGCGATTTTGCGTCTTCCGTTCTTGCGTGCTAGAGTACATCACCACGCGCTCCATGCGAAGCTAATGCTGGAAGTAAAAAAAAAACGTTGAAAAATACTTAAAATTCTGTTTCTAAATGGTCAATTAGTGGCTCAGCCTTGTCCAACCCAATATCTTCGAGATTGCAACTAAAACTATGCTCAAATCCATAATGTGGAAAAGATTTGGAGGTTTTTTTTGTCAATTTTAGGATTTGTGATTAGGGTTAAAGGAATGGATAGGTGAGAGAGAGTTGGTAGAAATGAGCCTAAAGCTAAAATTGAAATATTTATGTCAAAAAAATAATTTAATAATTTCACATTTGAAAAAAATAGTATGAAGATATCGGCGGCTAAAAAACACTATTAGTCCCCCATGTTTACCACTTGTATCAACATAGTCCCTTTCGTTTACTTCTGCATAAAATTCATCCCTTTCATTTTAAAAATTTGCACAAATAGTCCCTCCGCATATTTTGGGGACCAAAAGTGATACAAAACTTAGGATTTGAGGACCAAAAGTGATATAAAACTTGGGATTTGGGGACCAAAAGTGATAGAAAATTTAGGATTTGGGGACCAAAAGTGATACAAAACTTAGAATTTAAGTGTCACGTGTCAGTTTTTTAATGGTTTATATGTGCGGAGGACTATATTTGCAAATTTCTAAAACGAAGAGGATGAGTTTTATGCAGAAGTGAACAAAATGGACTATGTTGATACAAGTGGTAAACATGGAGGACTATCAGTGTTTTTTACCGATATCCACCTAAGAAAACGAAATCTTAAATCAGTTGTACCTTTGGTTATAATAAAACTCCAAAATTTCACCACCATTTAAAAAAAGTTATTTTACCCTTCACATAGGTTTGTATACGGGAAGACAAATAGTTTTTTCAAACTTTTTAAAATAAATTGAGATCTCATTAAAAAAATATTGAATTTAAAAGAATGACACATAAGTGAGTGAGGTGCTAAAAGGAGAAGTAACGAGAGTAAAGAGCGCTAGTGAGTTGATAAAGACAAAGGACACGTTTAGAAGGAACAAGAAGCCACATGAAGACCAGCTTCATGCCACGCGTTGAACTGCATGTATCGTTTCCATTTTCAATTACAATAGATCTGTTGGTTTATAAACGTATCATAAACACCTCTCTTGTAGTCACACTCAGAAGCGATGGAAGGAGGAACGAAGCACACATCGATGTCAACTCACGCAGATGTCGCGGGGGAGCCTACTAAGACTTCCACAGCTATCCTCGAGACCGCAACCACCGCCCTTCAGAACTTCGCACCTATCAACCAAATCCACCAGCATCTCTGCGCGTAACTACACTTATTATTTCTTACATGCTAGTTAGTCCTTTCTATTCTAGTCCTAATTTTGACCGTGTAGGTACCACTTTTATGCTCACGACATGACCCGTCAACTGGAAGTCCACCACTTCTGCTCCCACCAGAACGAGGAGATGCGGCAGTGTTTGCTATACGACCGACCGGACGCCGATGCACGTCTCATCGGGCTCGAGTACGTCATCTCAGAGAAGCTCTTCCTCACTCTTCCCGATGACGAGAAGAAGCTGTGGCACTCCCACGAGTTTGAGGTCAAGAGTGGGACCCTTTTCATGCCTGGCCTACCCGGTCCTATACAGAGACAGGACATGGCTAAGGTTTGCCAGACTTATGGCAAGGTGTTTCATTTCTGGCAGGTGGATCTTGGTCACGATCTCCCCCTCGGTCTCCCTCATGTTATGATGGCCCTCACTAGGGATGGACAGGTCGACAACTCCCTTGTGCAAGACACCGAGAAGCGGTACAATATCTCTTTCGCAAAAGAAAGGGAGGCCAGGGCATACATGTCGGGTCCTGAGCATGGTATCCATCCTCTGGCTAACGGTGCAGGAAAGGGACTCGAGACTCGTCTAAGGGAGACCGACACCAAACCCGTCGATTCCGTTCCCAGAGTCTTTGTTTAATCTACTTGAATTTGTTTTTAAGCTTTCAAATGCGTCTTATCTTGGCTATCTTGTATATCAGCTCTGTTGCTTTTGTTGTTTGAAATAATATGATAATAAATAAAGAGTTGCTTATATAATAATACGTCGTCTTTTTTCTTCGTAGTCATTGGCAGTGTTGGAACTCAACCCATAACAAAGATACAAGCCAAGTATAGCTTTAGTGATTAAAAAGAATTATGTGATCTTTAGAGATCGATGCCAATATATTGGATCTCAAAACCTGGTAATTGTTCCAATGCCTGTACAGTTGGAAGAATCATATCTTGCATATGCTCACACAATGTTATGATTGAACATATTCTATCACTTAGCTAGTTCCAAATATTTACATGTGAAAGAACATAGAAACTTTGTTTCTCAGCAGGAGCCTTTCAATCTGTCCTGTACGCCCAACCATGGGTATCCAAGAATGCTTGCACAGCCTCTTTGATCGCAAAGTTTGGTATCAGCTGCACTTGATCAAGTGGCTCCCGTGTTATCGGATCAAACTTGCCAACCTAATTGCCGTTTAGAAAACCACAGTCAGAACTAACTCTACATGTAGTCTACTGATGACCAGACAAACCCATGCAGGATTCAAATTACTAGGAACTAACTCCACTTGCACACTACTGATGACCAGACAAACCCATGCAGGATTTAATACTAGTTGCATCACCTTAAGGACCTTACCTTACGAAGATGCTCAAGGATCACTGCTCTCTCGTATGTAACTCCACTTGGAGTAATGACTGGATCACGGAATATATCAAGTGTTACTTTGCAGCACAGATAATCTGGTACCTGGAAATTATATACAACAAAATAATTTTAAAAGAAGACAATATCAGATTCTTTTTGCTGGAAAGGTGGGCATAAGACCAACCTCAGATGCTGACTCATCTCGTAAGGCTTTCTGAAACACCTTTTCTAGCTCCTCCAGCTGCTTCAAGTGTGCCTCATCTGGTTGAGAAGCACCCAGAAAATGTTTTTCTTTGAGAGCTTCCTCACAAGCTTCCCTAAGCCATATGAAAAACGAATCATATGAGAACAAAGTATATTTCAAGAGTAATTGTTGGAATGGGTAAAGGTATCTACATACTTCAAGCATTGTAATTCCCACGAGCGCATCAAGGATGCACGTTCCCATTCCAGGAATTTTGCTTTTGCTAGTTCCTGCCATATGGTCTCTACCATATACCCCTTTGGGTTCGCACCTCTTCCAAGATCCAAAGCCTATAGCGACAAAAGCTTTTAAGAAAAATAAACTTCAAACCAGTGCAACGCTATTCATACCTTACTGGAATGAGTTGTGCTCTATCGCATTACAAAATTTACGCTGATATTTGAAACACAAACCAGTGCAATGCTATTCACATCTGACCAGAATGAGCTGTTAACTATCTCATTATAAAACTGATGTCGATAAAAGAAACATGAGGTCTCTTATAGTTAGCATATACAATTAAGAATTCATGACTGAAAAATGTTAAAAATGAGTTGTGAAGGGATTTCTTAAAAAAAATAGATATTAAAGGTGTTGTCCAGGTCAAAAGAAACAATCTTTGAATAGCAGATACATTCTTGAATACTTTATGATATCATGGACCTTTTCAGCTATTAACATCATCAATGGGTACAACGATACAGTCCATACCTTTTGCAATTCCTTGACTCCTTCAGCATACTCTTTTTTATGCAATAATGCTTGTCCGAGCATATAATGGGCCTATGATTAAGTAATTTGTAACACATTAAGACTAGTATTCATCTAAGTACAGTGAAAAGAATACGAGAGAAAAACATCGCATAAAAGTGAAACATAAACTATAGATAAAAGTTACTCTTTATACATTGGAGTCAAACAAATATGCATCTATATAGATGGATGATGTGAAAAGACTATAAAGCACTCTAGGACAAATACTGATTCCAGACAACTACCTACAAATACTCATTGCAGTTGAAGTTACATAAGAAACAGGCAACTACACAGCCTGAAGGTACCGAACTTTTCATACAGAAACTACAAGCTCGTTTTCATGCCAGAGAATAGTACAATATCTCTAGAGTACACGTTCAAACACCATAGACAATTATCTCATAAAGACATCTAATGAAACGTATTCACAAGTACCATGCACAGTTGCATAAAACATACCAATAACTTCGAACATTCTCAAAGAAGTGAGGTCTTGTTAATGGTCCAAGTAAGATGCCCTTGCACATTATTAATATGTTTGCTTCGTGCTAAATTTATCTTTTCTCAATCTATGGTTTTCATACAATCATACTGAACAAAAATTCAAGCAAAAACATCTAATGGTAAGTTAAGTGACCAGCCAGTGGGATGCTATGGCAACAATAAAGATTATGATCAGGGAAGTAAGTCGGATATATCTTTTACTATCTATCCACAGATTCACAGTGTTGAGTGGGATAAGAAAACTCAAGACTAAATCTTCTAACCACTACAAACCTTTGCTTCTGTTGCGAGTTTTACAATGATTTTCATAGTGATAAAAAGTCCCTCTAAATTGGGTTTTGCGAAGAATGAAGAAGTTAAATGTTTACCCCTCCTAGTTGAGATGTGCAAACAATGAGAGGGCTATGAAGACTAAAACAAAAACTCAGTGTTCGGTTGAAGAAATTCCCTATAGTCAATTGTAACTCGGCTATAGATCAAACCATAACTTTTTCCCCTAAAATGCATTACTCTCTTCTCCTGAGATGACCAGACCTCAAATGAAACCTCACTACCAACATCACTTAGAATGGAGATATGTCGTCCAATATCTTATAGTATATAAACAAAATTATCCTACTAAAATGCTCTGAGCAAAAATGATGATATTCTTCAGAGGGTTTGACTAGCAAAACAAAACAAAAAACAAAACACACCGAGAAATGAAAAAAAAGTGGAGCCTGAGGCTGAATCAGGAAAAGCAATACCTTAACAGAAGTATTGTCAAGCTGAATAGCTCTGGAACAATCCTCTTCAACCCTATCCCAATCACTGGATGAGAGGAAAGAAGAATGGCGTCAATCGCAAGACTTTGGGTTAGAGAAAAAGTAAAGGTGATGTTACATACTTGCGCTTGAGATGGCAAAGCGCGCGATTGGTCCAATAGACAGGAACGTTGGGGCAGAAGGTTATTGCCTTAGAAAATCAAAGCATCGATTAGGTTTTTGGGGAAGAAACGATTGAGATAAGAGAAGAAAACAAGGTACCTCGGTGTAAGCATCGATTGCAGCCCCGAAACGATTTTTCTTAAAGTAAAGATTACCATCTTGCCTTAGTTGCTCAGCCTGTTTGGCGGCACCGGACATTGTCGCCGGCGGTCCTATCTCTGTATCTGTTTCAAAAGTGAAATTTTATCAAAGTCAAGTTTTTCTCTTGAACAAATCCTCTCAGTTTATAAAGGGAATCAAAGACGCGGTCGTACGTCTTCTTTTCCGTTATGTGTTTTGATTCATTTACCTGTCGGCGAGTTAGGTTTTGTCCCGGCCCATTTTATCGGAGGAGGTACCAATGTTCACAATATTTATAGTTCAAAACGTTAAATTCCTCCTATTTCAGATGTTCTTTTTTGTTAGCCATTTTTATTTTATGACTTAAAAGATGAGATTTAAAAGTGAATGCTTAATTTTTTAAACTTTTCCATTATTATAAAGTGAATCCCATTTAGAATTTAGTTATGTAAAGTATTCGTCCGTGTAAAATTTAGTTTTTTAAATAGTTTTTTAAATATAATTCAAATTTTTATCGAGAAAAATACTAGAAAATACTCATTCAATTATCTCACTATTGACTAATACCCATAAATAGAGTAGTGTCAATTGGTGTTTGAATCTAAAAATTAGACAAAAATATCCTTGAACTATATATATCTGTTTTTCTTTTCAAATCATTTTCACCTTCTTAGTCCTCTAAACCCCAAAATACGACTTTCTTTCTTTTTTTCTTCGTAAATCGTTCATATACCCACAGACAAACGCAAACCTTCAGCCTCCAGTTACCGTACTTTATGTCGTTCTTCACCGAAATTCGACCACCGATCATCGTCTCATCCCTGAAACAAGTAACGACGAAGCCTCCAACCATTTGACGTTGAGTTTACGTCGGCCGGTGGAGAAACCAACGGTTACAGTTATCAGATACATGGTTTTCTCGAAAATATGTCTTTTTTTACGTTTTTATTGAGTTTCAAGTGCATGTTGGTGTTTATTCATGATCGATGTTGGTTATTTCTACTAAAATTACGTAGTTAGGATCGTGAGTAGAATCTTAGTTTATGGGTTTATCGTTCTCGACATTAGGTTTTGCGGTTGCATGTACTGTCTATCGGTTTCTGCGTGTTATGATGTCTATTAGATGTAGTTTATTCAGTTGTTTGTTGGTTTGGATTTTGTTTTTATATTTTCCAGTTTCTGTCAGCGTGCATGTAAAAAGTAGGCACAACTCGCATCCTCACCGTGTGTATATATATATATATGCAAAAGACTCGCATCCTAGTAGTTTATTAGATAGAGCACTAGTTTGTTATTGTTTCAAAACAACTCGCTTTATGAGGATTGCATGTAATTTGCTATAGGTAGTTGTAACAAACAACTCGTTATATAAATACTTTAAACAATTCGTTATTTTTAATGTTTCACAAACAACTCGTTGTTTAATTAACAAACAATTCGCGTTATTAAAATACCACTACCAGAAGCCTTCTTTCAGTGTCATTGGTTAAGGTAGTTGTGTTGTAGTTACATTATGGGAGTTATTTGCTATATACAATTGGTGATTCTTGTTTTTGCAGACAATGTGATTGAGAAAGCAAGCTTCTACAGGCCTGGATTTGTGAGCCTTATGAATCTGCTGAAAAAGACCGTTACTACCTATGCCCACATTGAAGCTACCAGAAATACACCTTCCTACGTTTTTTTTAAGGAGTAATTCGACTTTCGGCAAGAGAAGATCGTAAAGAAAATGTTTTATAAGCTAGTTTAGCAGATTATATAGAGACGTTCTCGGTCGAGGAAGATGCGTTCCGTTTTGGGTCAAATTGGTGAAGCTAACGGTCGACGATGTAAAGGTCATTTTTGGCCTTAAGCACGACAAAGAGGAAATAGATTTAATAATATCTTGAGCGTTCTTTAACATATACGTAGACGGGGCAGAGAATGATTTAAGGATGATGAGAATATACTTCATGGGTGAAACGTTAAGGGAGATATGACCGACAAATACAAAACCATATCGAACAACATTATAAAGGTATGTCTAAATCTAGTTTATGTTATAATCCGGATGTTCATGTGCACTAACATGGCATGTTGTACTGTTTTTTACAGGTAGGCATAGCCAAAGTCATCAGCCGAGGGGGAGCATGAATTGGAGGACGTTGCCCGGTTGTTGATACTGTTTATTTGCTCAACCTATTCTACTTAGTCTCTGAATATGTAATGGGTTTAAATATGTTGTATTTTATCGAAGACCTCGAAGAATAAATGACTATAAATCATCTGGATCAATATTGTTGAAGCTTCCCTAGTCGATCAGGATTTGTGTTGCGGAGGTAAACCCTGATTGAGTTATCAGTTGCGTCGTATTTCTATTCGTAAGATTGTTTTTGCTTAATTAAATATTAGTTAATATAGATCGCGTGATGATAATAATTTCCGCGATACAGCTCTTCATCATGGAGCACGCGATAATTGGGTTAGACCTCGCAAATCCAAGCATGATCTCAAGGTTCTTCAAATTCTAAGGATTGGAGTCCAAACCATCGTTGACTTTTGAGATGGTTAAAAGGCTAGACATGTTGCGAGATGATGAGGTGTGATATATATATATATATATATATTATATATATATATATATATATATATATACTTTGTAAACAACTCTCATGATATGTTTCCCAAACAACTCTCGTGGTATGTTTTCCAAACAACTCTCGTTGTGTCTTTTAAAAACAATTTGCATCTGCTATGTGATGGTATATTTGAAACAACTCGCATTTTCATATGATTGTGTATTTCAAACAACTCTTGTGGTATGCATTTCAAACTACTCTTGTTAGTCTCATACCAATAAAATCTCAAAATATGCATTTTCAAACAAATCTCATGTTTAAAAACATACAATTCGCGCGATGCATGTATGGTTTCAAAGAACTCACATTGTAGGATTGCAAAGAACTCTCAGTTTTTTTATTAGTGAAAAGAACTCTCATATTTGATATAAAAAAGCATGCCAACCAACAATAAACCCAACAACAACAACAACAACACCCAGCTTAGGCAAAGAGTGAAAGGCTAACACAAACCGAATAAGCACAACCTGTACCACGGGAAGATTCAGAGTCTGCCCAACCCTGTAAGAAGTCAGGACTACTCAGCCAGCAAGAAGCACCGGTAGAAGTCCAACAACGAGACGAAGAGGTAGCTGAACACAAAAAACTGGCTTATGCAAAGTGAGAACCACTGAGTCAAGAAGAAGTTGTGGAACCAATACTGAATCAACCGGAAAACAGAGAAGGACAAGTTTCAGAATCTTCTGATATGAAAAATAACACAATATGTCTATAAAATGTATTTTTTATGGTTATTACTCGCGAGTTACACAATCTGTTTTAGACGAAGTTGATAATGTTGAGTTCGATCTTATGATGCAACATAATTTGGATGATATGTCAGATGATGTGATTAATAGACTTTGTCAAGCTGGTGATGCTGAAAAGGTTGCAAAGAAGTCAACAACATAGGTCGTCGCAGATGGTGTGGTAGGTGAATTTTTAAATAATTATACATAAAAGGTGTGTAGTTAGGATTTTATAATTTGACGGTCACCTTTATATATTCAAGTCAAGGGAAGATACAATGGAAAAAATGACATGCTGCCTAATTTTAATCTACTGATTCCAACACAGAGCTGGTGGAAGAGATAAGTTTTTTAGAAGCTCAAGCGGCACCGAAACCGGTAACTCTCATTGATTAGCCAAAAACTAAACCAACAACGGAACTGATCGATGTCAGTAAATACCATAAATTACTTCAAATTAAAAGCAAAAAAGACGAAGAAGAACCAAAAGTATGATATTTACCAATGTCCCAGTTTACCTACAGACTTAACGTGGGAGTGAGTGAAGTGTTGGCACAATATTTCGAACGGGACCTGGGCTATAAGGTATCCAGTTAGTGATATGATACAAACAACTCACTCTTCTCATGTTTCAAGCAATTTGCGTTTCATACAGTTCGTTGTTTAATACACTATCTGATTCTCTTTTCAAACAATTCGCTTTATTGGATTTTCTAAACAATTTGCTTTTATGCCATTTGGTAGATTGTTAGCGCTTGGATTCTAAAGATTCTTAGAGAAGTAGATTGGAAAGTTATATGCAAAGGTTTTCCTGGCGCCAAATACAACGTCATACAAATTTATGGCATTACTACGGTAAGTTTAGCTATAAACTACAAACAAATCTCACGTTCTCGTTGTAATGTACTTTTCCATGAATGCAGTACACAATGTCCGTCGAAGAGGATCTGACACATATAATTAACGGAGTATTTAAAAACATAATTCAATACACAAACATTGCTCATTCCAGTATGCAGAATTAAAAATTATACAAGGAGCCATTGGACGTTGCTTGTTATTGATATAAACAAAAGTACGACAACAAACTACAACCCGATCATGCCTTTTAATAAACATGCAATAGACTACACAACAAGGACAATTATTCCGTTGATAAGATTTTTTCCTATTTTTAGACTCGTATGGTATTTGCATATTTGTAAAAAAAATCTAAACAACACTCTGAATATAATTTCTAACAAATTGTAAAATTTTAGTTAAAACAACTTTTTTTAATTGTAGTAAACAACTCTCTTTGTTTGTAGTAAACAACTCGCACATACTGTTAATAAACAACTCTCTTCTTGTTTTTAGTAAACAACTCGCACTTGCTTTTAATAAACAAATCGTATATGTTACTAGTACACAAATCGCACCTTGTTGATTATCAGTAAACAACTCGCATCCGTATTTATTAAACAATTTGTTGTTTATTAGTATCTGATACCTGATACAAACTCTTATAAACAATTGTCATATTGTATCGAAAAATGATACTTACCTCAATCAAAGACTGGATATAAAGTGAAAATATCAAAGGGATTCCACAACAAAAATCAGGCACCCTCGAATGCAATATATCCATTTTTTCAATACGCCAAATATATTATCGAAAAAGGTTGTGTGCCGAATACTTACTGAAAAGATATGGTAAAAGATATTAGAGCTGAAATGTTTTATTATTTCCTAAATGATAAAAACACTAACCAACACTGTTACTCGTCTTTTTTATGTGGAAAACTGTGTCCATATTTTTTGGATATCAACACTAACATGCAGTGGTAGATACATTAGTTGGGATTTTTTTTGTACATATATTGTTTGGTGTATATATAGAGAGAGTAATGTGGGTAATTTAGCACAACACTCAAGTTCGACGTATAAAACGAATCGCAAATGGTTATGTATTTTAGCTCCAAACAATTCTCGTTTGTGTAACAGTTAACAACTCTCACCATTGACTCGACATAAAAATTCGCAACATGTACAAAATTTTACAACTAAACAATTTTGTACAACTAAACAATTCGTGTTTGTGTAGTAGTTAATAATCCTCACGATTGAGCTTGGCGTAACAATTCGAAATATTTCCGTGAATTTATACTTAACAACTTGCTATATATTAAGTACAATTACACAACAATGCTTAAAATTTTAATAAACAATTCACAAAATCTCAATGAATACGAAACGCCTTTAGTGTCTATCTTGGTAACCGGTATATGCATTGAGCACATAAAAAGCCATCTAATCACGTCAGCCAATTTATTTTCTGATTTGACAAAGGAGGCTTTAATCATTATCATAACCAACACTACAACCTCAATAGGATTCCATCACTGCCTATAAATATTGGTAACCAAAGGGTAATAAAAAAATAAACTCTTGAAATAAAAAAACTCAACACACCTTCAACTCCAATTACCATGTCTAGTTCTGGTTCCTTAGGAGACTCGTGCTCTTCCATCACAACCAACAGAGGCTTCGGGTTAATCTCTCTGATGGAACCCCCCAACAGCCCAACCTCTGTACTGGACTTTGATCTTGACTACTTCTCTGCTGACTTTGAGTCAGTTGAGTTGGTTGAGTTGGTAGCTGACTCTCAGCCAACCGAGGTTCCATACCGGAAAAGGCAGAGGGAAGAGAAATAGGAAAATGAGGAAAATATTGGTACGTCGAAGGAGGCCCATGAGATGGAGGTAGATGGTAAGGAGGACCTGCAGGAAGATGTTAACGATAAACGTAAGGAGGAGCATCAAAATGAAAACTCCAGTAGTGATGACTGATTGTTACTGCTTTTGTTTTTTAGAAGGGTTGAGTGCATGAAGGTTGTAATGGCCTTCCGATCTCTTTTTTGTATAAACTTTTTATTAGTGTAAAAAAAATATGATGGTAAATAGCAGTGGTTCATTATCCATAACAATCTGTGTTTTTTAATTTTAAAAACTATTTGAATGTTATCCCAAACAAATCTTTGAATCTCATTGCAAACAACACGTTGAACCTCATTTCAAAACAATCGTTCTATTTTATTAAAATCAGCTCTTTGATCTAATTACAAACAACTATCAGGATAGTAATATACAAACAACTCACTCTTGTTGTGTACATACCAATGTCAACATTCCCATTACAAAGAACTCTTAGGATAGTAATATAAATCGCAAGCAAACCCACATATTAAATTTATAAAGAACTCGTAAATGGTCAAGACTAATATAGAGGGAAGACTCATGGGAAGGACGTACAAACAACTCTCATTTCCTCAACGGTAAGTACACAATTCACAACTTGAATACTAAACAACTCGCAAATGATATTTTTAATATACAAAGAACACTCGTTATCTCAACATACAAACAACTCGCATTTCCGCATTGTAATGTAAACAACTCGCAAAGGTTTGTAGTAAATAACTCGCATTAATAAAAATAAACAGCTCACAACTATGGCAGATTAATGTACCAAACAGATCAATCTTTAAACTAGAACCTCACAGGTTCTCTTGTTATGACCTGCTTTCGAATAACGGCCACACCTCAACTGCTTGGCTGTCGCTTTTCTTCTAGACGTAATTTGTTTTTTCTTAGGTCTTCTGGGGCGTGTTTTCATATTGTGAGGCATTCCAACTCCGAAAAATCGTTAGAGCTTGATCATTCGCAGAAATAGGTTATCGTTGGTATGCTGAAAGAGTAACTTGATCTGTAAATCTTAACCGTGAAGAACAACTCTAGTATCGTAAGGGGATCTTGTTGGGTAAACTGTATTGTCGCTAAAGCATGAGGACATGGAAAACACTCTTGTTGTCATGCACCGCAAGAAAATTTGAAATCTAGCATATTAACAACCATTACATGGTATGAAAAGACTTCGAACACGACTGCAGAAAGACTTACGGACTACCCAAGTTTGGCATTTTTCAACATTCGGCTTTAAAATATTTTTCATACTCGGAGCATAAATTAGTACTCTATCTTGGTGCTTATTGAAATCATCGTGAAACTTGAGTCATAAGAACGAGTTTAATCCTTTCTATGGCTTCAACAATGGGTAGGCCGCAAATGTTTTTGATCAGCGCGTTAAAAGATTCGGCCAAAGTAGAAGTGATAGCCCTGTATCGTTTCCCTTTAACAAATGCTAGAGCGTACTTATCCGAGGTAAATTTGCAAGATTTTTTATAATTCTGTCACTATTTTCACATAGAAAATCTGTAAGTATATTCTTAAAAAGATCTAGAGTGGGAGCATAAACAAGACGACGGAATAAATATAGCATCTTCGACTTATAGTCTCTATTAGTGTGATCCAGAGCGATTCTCAAATTTTAAACAAGATGGAAATAAAAGTACGCATAATAACAGTTTGGATACAAGACATAAACAACATTAATGATATTGGAATGACGGTCCAAAATAAATGTGATTTGGCGCTCCAACAAATGAGGTTTCAAGCATTTTAAAAGCCACAACCAATTATTAGAATCCTCAGTACTCACGACACAATACCAAATACAACAGGGAATAGTCCTTAAATACAAGACAACCATGGTTAAATAGTTTACACAAACCAAAAAGTCAATTGCAAAAGAAATCGCGATACAGTTATACCCTAACCGACAACTCATAATATAAATTATAAAGCAACCCACAATATATGTTACAAAGCAACTTGCGTTACGTTATATTACAATTGACATAACTCGCATTCGGTAAAGTTAGAACTCTAATATCCATGTAGAAAATATAACTCAAACAATTTGCATGTGTATATTGCAATAAACAACTCACACTTGTGAATGCAAAGAATTCTCATATTCATCATATGTAGACTATAAGTCAGATATATCACATGAATATATTGTATAGAAACAACTCGCACTGAGTTAACACACAATTCACAATTTGTATTTTATAATTTTTAAACAGTTCTTGCAATCCATCAAATTATTGAAGAATAATTAAACGAATCGTTTATGTCGTCCTTTCCTACGAAAATAAGTAATACATCCTTATAATTGCTGGTTAAGAAGGTTTCATCGATTTACAACATTAGACGGAATGAATGAAAACCTTGAAATCATGAAGCAAATGTTAAAAATAAACTATTGAAGACATTTCCGGCTGATAATTCCAACTGACAGTCAGTAATAATATCACAACTCTTCAATCGTTTAAAGTACCCCCCCCCTAGTAAACTAAAACAACTTGAACCATATCTGAAAACTCCCCTCTGTGCCTTATTTAAAGCATTCCATAACAGACGGTATGAGATATATAAACCGTAGTCTTGTTTGACAGACGATTGTATGGTTTTGGCTGTCAACGAATAACATGCCAGATAGAATCATGAATTTCCTCCACAATCACATTCGATGTCAAATGCCTATGCCTCTTATGTTTTTAGGAGTAAACAAGACTGCAAGTATGGTGCGCAACATACCTCTTAATTATCATTAAGTCGGTGTCGGAACCAATTAATGCATAAAGTCTCCACTTGCACCCGCTTGTGAATTTATTTTAACAATAAGCAGTGATCTTGTTTGTTATATTATGCATGGATTTGAAAGAAAAAACAAGCTCTAAAGCATATCGGCATAAAGATAACCTTAAAGCTGCAACACTTTGTTCAAAAGTTTGACCAACACCTATGATAGCATCAGCCCAACCGTTAGTAGCAAGTTGTTTTTTTATATGATCATAATTAACTAAACCATTAATACTCTCTCCATTAGTTAGTTGCTATGAGAGAGTTCCCCGAAACTTATGCTAGGATGTTTACGTTTTTCACCAAAACCCTTATCACCAAAACTTTTATCAAGGACTTGTTGTTCTATGACAAAACTAACCCATTTTAAATGCTCCAAATTAAGATAGAATTATAAACCAATAAAATCTTTCTCATTATTAAGAAACAATTCTTGTGATCCCCGCAGGAGTAGGTAATAATGTAGCTACCTTTGACCAGATCCTCCTACCTGCTCTCCACGTACTCTTGGATACTTTTTAAGTTTTCAAACTCCGTGAAAGGCACAACTGCAGTTTAGTGACCATGTTTTAAAATACAAACTCGTGGTTTAGACATACCTTGCCCTGCATTGAACAATTATAAAGTAGTCATGTGGCATAAAAGTACCAATAGGTAAGTTAGTAATAAAAAACAACTCGCAATACCGCAAATGAACAACTCTCAGTACACTA
Organism: Limnanthes douglasii subsp. nivea; assembly: GCA_036936605.1. Classification (NCBI taxonomy): domain Eukaryota; kingdom Viridiplantae; phylum Streptophyta; class Magnoliopsida; order Brassicales; family Limnanthaceae; genus Limnanthes; species Limnanthes douglasii. Next base: position 37,040,348 of record JAUPFV010000001.1, read on the forward strand.
ATGGAACAACTCAAAATATCAGATGTTATCAATGCAACTCTCTATATACAACTATCGGTTCCATTTTAATTATCCATACAACTCGCAATATAAAATGTTATTAGTGCAACTCTCAAAACTCTCAATAAAATGTACACAAATCGCATTCTCAATATTATACAAAGAACACGCAATAGCATATACAACTCTCAATTCTATTTTAATTAACCATACAACTCGCAATATCAAATGTTATAAATATAACTCCAAATTTATCAATATAATGTACACAACTCGCATTGTTAATATTATACAAAGAATACACAATAGTATACACAACTCTCAGGTTCCAATTTAATTAGCCATACAACTTGCAATATCAAATTTTATTAGGGAAACTCCCAACTTCTTAATATAATATATACAACTCGCATTGTTGATATTATACAAATAACATGAAATAGTATACAAAACTCTCAGTTACCAATTTAATTAGCCATACAACTCGTAATAGTATATACAACTCTCGAGTTCCAATTTAATTAACCAACTCGCAATAGTATACACAACTCTCGGGTTTTAATTTAATTAGCCACACAACTCGCAATATAAAATGTTATTAATACAACTCCCAATTTCTCAATATAATGTACACAACTCGCATTGGTGTACACAACTCTCAAGTTCTAATTTAATTAACCATACACCACGCAATAGAAAAAACAAACAACTCGCGCTTTCAAAGTACAAGCAACGTGTATCTTCTAAAGGTAAAAAACTTAAACATTTTGCATCAACGTCCAAAAAACTTGCATATTCTACACATAAAAATATCAAACAATTCACATCATTTCCAAACAACTCGCATCCTATAGCAGACATGATTGGACAACTATAACTCATAGTCTATATATTGTTTCACACTAAAAAACATCCGATACACTAAAAACAGTATATAACTAATTAAACAACGATTAAGGCTTTGGTTTTCCATAATCAACATTCACTCAAAAACAGAGAAAACAATCGAGTAGGTTATACTAACTCACAAACCAGTAAAAAAAGACATACCTTAACCTAGAAAATAATGAAATAACCTCGCATTCAGTAGTTAGAAACCATTAGCTACCAGAAACACGTAGGATGAAACAACCAGAGGAAGAAAAACACCATGAGCATACGATCAGCTTCTATACGTACAAAACACTACTTTGATGCATTTTATATCAAGATTACATGAATATACTGACCTAAACTCGTCGATCGCCTGAAAATTATGGATTTTTGGTGCTTTTTGTTGGTCGTAGGGTTAGGTGGTTAAAAAGCAGCTTCAAATTTTCAAATCTTTAAAAGCTAGAAAGGGGGAAGAGAATGGAAATCTCTCCTTATATAGTTTGTAGAGGATAGTGTGGGTATTAAAAATGACTAAGTATTAAGTCTGATTATACAGTTGAGATGTATATTAAGTAGTAATAAAAGGGAAGTTGGGTATTAGATGTATGTATAATAGTTGAGTATGTACTTTTTAGGTGCAATTTTCCACTATTATTTGGATTTCTTTTCTTTAAATATCAATGATACGCGATTTAATTTTGTGTATTCTTTATTATATAATAATTTAAGTATACTTTAATTCAAAGATAATGATAACAAAAGTATCCAACATAAAACAAATTATTGGTATCTAATATCTAGAAATGGACATTGTTTATCTAATATCTATTTTATTTACTTGCCTCACAAAATATATTCAATTTTCTAATAATATCTCAAATACTTATGATTGGAACGATATAATTACTTTTTATTTTTTAAACCGATTTTTTAAAGGTATATATCTTTTAGACTCGAGTTTGAAAAAATATCCAAAAGTACAATTGGTTGTTTTTAAGACGAACAAAACTAAATCCATTGATGATATTTTTTGGATTTTTTTACGAGATAAACTACAAGACCATGCATAAACAAACATGTGATACGAGACATAAAAAAAACTTGTGAGATCATGAATAAATAAACATACGAGACCAGACGTAAAAATATATATTATAATAGGCATAAAAAAACATTTAAGACCACGCATAAAAAACATATGCGAGGCCAAACATGAAAAGACATGTAAAACCAGACATAATAAATCATGCCAAACCATGCATTGTTTTTTAGAGACAAACAAAACTAGATATATTGTTGATATTTTTTTTCTATAGACCTAGTAATCATGGTCTCACATCTTTATCATAGTGTAGTACGTGTTTCCCTTCTCTGCGTTACATTATGTTTAGTCTCACATCTATCTACTCCCATCGTACTTGGTCTCGTATGATTTAATAATGTTTGAGCTCTCAACTTTATCATGTATGGCCTCTTATGATTTAATATTGTTTGATATATCAACTCTATCTTGTTTGGCATAACATGATTTGTTTCGTCTATCAAAATTTAAACCGGAGCTTGGAAAAAAAATAAAAAGTACCATCGGTTTTGTTTTTTTAAGACAAACAAAAGTAGATCCATTGATGATTTTATTTTGGATTTTTTTAGAGATAAACATATTAAACCATGCAAGAAGATACGTAAAAAAATGCAAGACCATGCACAAATAAACGTAGACCAAATATATTATAGTATCCATAAACAAACATGTAAGACCATGCATAAAAAAATGCGAGACCAAACATAAAAAGACATGCGAAACCAGACATAATAAATCATGTCAACCTATGCATTATTTTTTAGAGATGAACAAAACTAAATCCATTGTTGATGTTTTCTTCAAACATAGTAATCCTGGTCTCGCATCTTTATCATCAAGTCGTACGTTTTTTGCTACTTGGTGTTACATTATGCTTGGTCTCGTATCTATCAACTCCTATTATACTTGGTCTTGTATGATTTAATAATGTTTGGTCTCTCAACTTAATCATGTCTGGTCTCGCATGATTCAATATTTTTTTGTATCTCAACTTTATCATGTCTGGTCTCGCATTATTCAATAGTGTTTTGTCTCTAAACTTTATCATGTCTGGTTTTTCAAATTTATCATGTATGGTCTCGCATGATTTAGTAATTTATGTTCTTTCAAATGTATCATGTCTGGTCTCGCATGATTTAGTAATCTATGTTCTCTGAGCTTTATCATGCTTGGTCTCACATGATTTAATAATGTTTGGTCTCTCAACTTTACCATGTCTGGTCTCATATGTTCGTTTATGTCTAGTCTCGCATGTTTGTTTATGTCTAATCTTGCATGTTTGTTTATGTATGGTCTCACGTATTTTTCTATGCCTGATCTATCATATGTCTGGTCTCATATTTTATTTTCACCTAGTCTCGCATCTTTTTTTATATCTGGTCTCGCATGTTTGTTTATGCTTAAAAGAATATTATGCAAAAAATCATCATGGCAAAGTGAATTTGGCGCGATCACACTTTTGCTCGTCGCGATCACATCTAAAAATGTTCAATTATTTCATTGGGGTTAACGACTAAATTTAAATTTTGAACGTTAACCAATACGTCCTCTACGATTAGTAAAGGTTCATCGCAGTGAGCCCAAATGTCGTGTTTTTGGGAAAAGGTGAGTTTCCCGAAAAAATGTTTCTCTAAAATTTGCAGTTTTACCTAAAGTTTTACGAATTGATACAATTATTTGGAAAGGTTTATCACTTTTTACTTAGGTTTCAAGAACGTAAATAACTTTTTCATATAATCTCAAATTATCTCTTAAAATCATATCTCTTATTCTTATCATACTTGTTCGAATTTGAACCCCATTTTTTTGTTGCTTGTATTTTAGTTTATAAATATTATTATATCGAGATTAAATTTATTTAATGATCAAATAATAGATTTATTAGGGTAATTAATTTTAGAAAGCGTAATTTTGTAATTTTAAGTGTTTCAAGTTTCTCCATTATTTTGGACGACTTTCTAGCGATTTGTCAAGAATACTTCTTTTCACTTAATTCTATAAGTTATTATTTCCTATTATAGTTTTGTAAAAATTTAATAACCAATAATAACCATTATACATAATAATATTACAGCTTATATAAAAAAATAAAAATTTATATTTTTCACAAAGTAGTTCGGAAAAAAATCAAAAATATTATTGTTTTTTTTTAATTTAAACAAACATGTATCTATTAAAGACTTTTACCAACTATTTAACCTGTGATTCATTGTTTAGGTTATTAGATTTTATAATAACTTTTATTTCGTGTTTCATGATTTTTTTGTGTTTTGATAATTTTTTCAGCCATTGTTTCGCGCTTAGTGATTCACATTTCATTAATTTTGTTACCTTTTTTTTCAATTCATATTTCATGATTTGTGATTCCACATAATTTTGTAATCTCGTGTACGCTTACGAATTACTTCCACGAGTCACATGTAGAAGTTGGTTTCAAATATTGGCTAAACAAATATATAAAATCAAACTACACTACACCGCACACAAAAAGTTTATTACTTATCTCACATGATGATACTACAATATGGTTTCATAAAAATCTAAAAAAAAATTGTTTTTCATCTTTTAACACTCTAATTCTTCCAACTAAAACTTTGGTTAAATTATAAAAAAAAATGAAATTCTAAACAAAATAAAAAAAATAAAAAGAGTTTACTTAAATTGTGAAGTTGTTTTCAAAAGCAAAAATAATATAAAAAGAAATATGATAAATAACAAAAAAAATAGTTATTTGGTAAAAAAAATAAAATAATAGTTGAGTTATTATAAAAGTACTGGACATTAAATAATAATATCTAAAATTGTTTGGATTTAAAAGTATATGGTTTTATATATAGAATAAGTTTAGATTTTGGTACAGACACAATTAGATCTCGATTTTTTTTTGTTAGATCTCTCATCTTACTTCCATTTTTTTTCTAATTCAAACTTAAAAACTAAAATACTCTAACAACCCTAACTAATTACGAACTGTCACTCAAACTAAATTATAAAAACCCTCTTAAAACCTAACAATAGTCAACCTAATATACACTAAAACTACTTAACTCAATCATTTCTAAGTAGTATAACATATGAAAGATGAAGAATTGGAGTTCTTCATATAATATTTTATGGATAAAGTTGAAATCACTATAATATAGGTAATTTTAAAACTTTTGTAGTTGTAAAACATAGAAGCACACGAATTGCGCGATAAACAATGATATTGTTGCACCCAACGTGCAATTAGGTTTATGATTTTCACATGTAGTGTGTGATTTAGGGTAGTTTCAACCCAAATATCCATGCGACCTAAGGGTTTCATCAACACAAATATGTATGCGATATAATGTAGAATTTTTGGTCCTCAAGTGCGATATATTTGGCAATCACGTGATGTTATTTAGTGTTTTGATTTAGCGTATGCTTGTATGTTGTATAAACATGGCAACCACCATTTATAACGGCTGATTACACACACATTTTTTACAGCCGATAAGTATATTACTAAATTGGAAATGAATAAATGAATTTATTATGTAGGGAAAAAGATAAGTTTTGTCATCATTTATACCCTATAAGACTGATAAATGAGGGAAACGTGTAGGATAACCTACCGATGCGAGAAGTATGGTGTTTATGTATCGAAATCTAAATCATATACTTTGAAGAAGAGAAAGTGTACAACAAAAAAAATATAATTCTATATTCGAATTAAAAGGGCATAAAGTTGATGCACTAACTAAAAAATTGCAATTGACCATTGAAAATGGGAAACAAAACCACAAAAAATAATTCTGTTTAGACGGTCAATTGCATTCTTGTAAACTCAAGGAGGATGAAGAGCAACTAGTTTGTAGTTTATATTTCCTTAGTTCGCGCCTTAGGAACATATATGTTGCTTTGAAGATGTATAACCCGAAAAATGGTTCCAATATATCTAATGTACAATTACCGTAAAAAATATCATGATATTGACCATGATGGTTGATAAGGTCAGATTTCTTTGATATTTATTTATTGCATCACATGAAGGGCAATTCGGACATATTCGATATCATACCACACTAAACAGTACGATCAAGTGGATTGTGACTCAACAGGCTGCTGATAATTCCCTTTCTTGGGCTTATGGAACCTTAGACCTGACTTGATTCAAAACTAATGAAAGAAGTAGTAGTTCATATGTCATCAAGTCAGATGGATTCCAATGCACAGGAACTTCCTCCTCTTCCGGAGGTGGAGGGGCAAGAGAAGTTAATGAGCACACTATTGTGTCTCATGTCAACCATAACACAGATGAAAGACAGTTTATGCAAGAAGAACATGACCAACTGAGGGCTGGAATTGAGGCTTTGAGGGCTCAGAAATAGGCTGAGAAATGAATGAAGGAAAACTTTGATACATATGGAACCCATCCTACCTATGAGCCTAGTGAAAATGAGAAGTCTATAAAGACTCGAGTTAGCTCTAAGATAACACATCGTTCTAAACATCTTGTAAGTACAACATCAGAGTCCTCAGATAGTTCTCCTGATGATCTGAACCAAGAATAATCATTTTCATCTAGCAGTAATGAAGATCAGGCGAAGAAGACGTTGAGATTGACTAAAAATCATTCGAGAAAAAAATGATAAAAGAGGCAGAATTAAGAAGTATTAAGGGAAAGTAAAGGGTTCGGCTGATCAGCACAATGACCATATGTTGAATGACCCATTTGCATGCCAATCCGAACTAGGTATTTTCTCCACCCCTAATGAAGATTCTGTGTTTAGTCGTAGCCATAATTGGAGGCAATCACTTTTATCTTCAAAAATTATGTCCGGACATCTTCCCAAAAGGTTTAATAACTCTAAGATGGAAAAATACGATGGGCGTAAAGACCCGGACAACTATCTTGAGCGTTTTTTTTATTATGAACTTTGATGATGATGACAAGCTGCTCTACCAGGATTTTTCACAAACCTCTAAAGGAAGCGCCCTCAAGTAGTAAAATAGCATCCCCCAGGGATCTATAAAGAAGTTTGATATATTCTCAATTGCTTTCCGAAGGTAATTTGTAGAAAGCAAAGAGGTTAAAAGGAATGAGGACACCATCATTTATTGTTCCCAAGAATTGAACGAGTCTTTAAAAAAAATACATAAGTAAGTTTGTGAATACAAATAATGGGGTGGCTGACTACTTTGCACAAGTGGCTATTGCCTCTTTGAGACAAGGTCTGAATCCGGGTGACTTAACCGATTCGATGACCAGAAAATATGATGACTTTTGGGGGGCTATTAAACCAAGTTGGAAAACAAATCAAGGTTGAAGAAACTAAAAAAAAAAAACCAGAGTCCCTCGTCAGAACAGATTGGTTGCTTCCTTACCAGCTCCACAACCAACAACTTAGTTCGGTTATAAACCAGAAGAGTTTGTACAAGGATCTCGCCGACCCAGGAAAAGTCAGTTAAACCCAAACCAGTAAGGCGAAAATAAAAGAGACCCTTGGGTTCAATCGAATGGTTTGCTGAGTTAGGAGTGTGTGTAACAAAAATTTACGATAAGACGAAAAATAAGGTTCATTTTAGAGCCCCATCCCCATTACAGTCTCCTAGAGAAACCTGGAGTACTTGCTACTATAAGTACCATAATGATGTAGGTCATGACACAAATGATTGTAAAGTACTAAAATAAGAAGTACATAATCTCATCGAAAATGGGGAATTGGGTGCCTTCGTTAAAAAGCAAGGGGGCAACAGACCAAGTACTAATACGTCTCGAACACCTTCATCACTTCGAGACAGGAAGACACTATAATTATTGGTGAAATATTTGACATTGATAATGAGTATCTTGATCTTGATCCATATCGGAATTAAGTGAGGGTACTAGTGGATAAGTCTACTAACGTTTCGGATCTGGTGCAGTTTTTTGAATCTTTGACCATATTTAAGGGAGACATTGTAACAGCACATTTGAGTTGTTCAAGAAAAAAACATGTTAACAGTTTGACTACCCAATTAAGAGGATAGATGTCTACACACGTGTACCAGACGCCTACTGCTTTCATAGTTTTTTATGAGGATGATTTAAGAGATATTGATGGCCCACATGAAGAGGATGTGGTAATAGGAGCATTGATTGGGGGTAATGATGTCCGAAGGATCCTGATTGACACTGGTAGTTCGGAAAACGCATTATTTTTAACTACTTACAAACAAATGACAAATTCATCGGTCATTCATCGATCAAGCCCTGACTAAAAAGATTAAGTATAAGGTCAAGAGAAAGGTCAAGAGGATGAAGAAATATGTTCAGTTTATTTCCGATGAAGTTTTTCCTTCGAATAAAGCCCTGACTAAAAAGATGAAGTATAAGGCTTGTGGGCATTCATCGGTCATTCATCGGGCATACTTTTTCCTACCCTAGTGGCGCGGGGAGGTTTCTATGAGGTGTCCGGTTTTATATCAATAAATAATATATGCCTTCTTTCAAGGATTGTGTTGAGCATGAAGTGATCTGATTTATTCACCACCTTTCATCATTCAAAGAAATATCTTTGAAGTGATCGGATTTATTCAATACCTTCCATCATTCAAATGAAATATCTTTGAAGTGATTGGATTTATTCAACACCTTCCATCATTCAAATGAAACATATTTGAAGTGATTGGATTTATTCAACATCTTCCATCATTCAAATAAAATATCTTTTAAGTGATAAGATTTATTCAACACTTTCCATCATTCAAATGAAATATATTTGAAGTGATCAGATTTATTCAACTTCCTTCATAATTCAAATAAAACATCTTTGAAGTGATCAGATTTATTAAACACTATTATTTTTTCAAAGAATCCGGTGAATTAAACAATGATTAATCACATCGGAAGAATTAAATATTGGTTAAATATTAAAGCATAAGAAGAAGGGATATATACCAAGGGAATTTTATATTAAACACTGATCGAAAAGTCTGATCTACCATTAAACAAAATGCCTTGGCCATCCAAGGACTTTATTTTTAAAATAAAACAGAATCCATTGGCCATCCAAGGACTTTAGTCTTAAATATGAAAAGTAAACACAATAACCTGAGGGCTCATTCCCTTCGTTTTTTTCCTTACCTACATATTTGGTGGTACTCATGGTGTCAGTGCTGGAACTTTCATCGATTCTTTCATCAGAGTCACTCTCACTTGGTGAAGAATAACCATGGTTATCTCCATATGGCATGGTGTGAAATGTATCTCCTCGTATGGTATGTATTTCCATAAAGGCCCACGGTTTTTCTTTGGAAAGGTCTCATGAAATAGAAGAACCATATCCGACTTAACTCCTTCATCTTTTTTTATCTAAAGAATCCACCGCACCAGCAACATACTTCTCTATTTCTGCAACTATCTCTTGGGCTTGTTTCTTTATTAAAGAAGCATTTTCATTTTCCTTCTCTTTGAGAATCTTCTCTAACCTAACTTTTTATTAAGATAAAATACTGATAGTGCTGGCATTGGTAACTTGTTGGTCTTTCAAATATTTGATCTTAATGGAGGTGGAAGTTTTTGCAGTCAAGAGTACTTAGTCTTAATATCCTCATGGGCAGCCTTGGCCTGGGTTAGTTCAGAGCTCAGTTCCTCTTTCTCTTTAAGTAAAGTTTCCACTTTCTTCTCTACGGAAAGAAAAAGAATTCCTCAAGTCCTAAATAATATGTGGTTAGAGAATATATATCATTTTCCTGATCCCTAACTTGCCTCTTTAGATCAACTATCGGTCGGATATAACCTAAGATGGCATGACCCAAAGTATCATGCTCACTTGATACCTCGTATGACTCACCATTATAGATTACAACATTGGCTATGGTAACTTAAGGAAAGGTCCGTTCGAATTCATCTTTATCAAGATCACTAAAGTACATGTTATGAAATTCATCCAAGTCAACTTCTCATTTTGTAGCTGGTTGTTCGGCTATTAGGAATATTGGAGAAGGAGGATTAGGTGGACCTCTTCTTGTGGAGAATGCCAGTAGGAATGGGAGGGAGAACTTCTGAAAGACAAAGTATTATCTCTGTCCCATATCTACTTTTCTTTTTCTTTCCAGCTCTTCGGTCGCTGCCTTCTTTGCGCCTCTTGTGACTTATCTTATTAATTTGGGGCGGATTATATGACCCATCGGTTTCCTTTATTGTGGCTGAAATTGCCTCTAACAAGATAAAATTGATTCTTTCTGGATTCTCAGAAGCAACGCCTTCGGAGATTTGGTAAGATGATCCAACTTCAATTTTCATCTTTTTTTTGTTCTGATTTTATCCAAGTGACTATGGTCTTTATTCGGGGAAGACAAGTGAAGTTTGTTATCCTTAGCCAGAACCCTCTTTAGAATGAAAATGGAGGAGGAGTGATAAATTTCTCCAAAGAAATGTTTCTATTCCCCGTAGTATTCCATAGGTGAGCCCTCAACATGTTTCTAGAGGTGAAACAGTTGTGGAAAGCGAGTCCCCAGTTCTCCGGTGCCCATTCATTCAAACTGGTAAATGTAGCTTTGCCTGCCTCTAAGTGCTCTGATTTTTTTTTGAAAATACTACAAGAAGACACAATAATCACTTCTAAATATCAACATAAAATGTGGAGACTAATGAAATTCCGAACGGAAATTACTTGAAATTTTCCAGCGACTAGTCAGTTGACTTGGATTGTCCGTAGAGTTTATCTTTCTTCCGTTCTCCCATGCTCCACTGATGAAGATAAATTGAGTCCTCAACGACTTCTCAGACTCCAACGGTTCATTCACCAACTTGTAGTCATTTTCCATGTTGTAATGATAAAAAAAGATGTGATGGTTCTTGCATAGACCCGCCACGGAAGCAAATTGCTCCATGGGTAGGGGAATTTTTGACAGCATAGATTCCATAATACTAGCCAAAAAAGTATACCGCGCGTTCCAACTTAACTGACTTGGGCATAATCTTATCAACTTACTGTTATTTGGATGGTTTAGGATCTACATGAGGTTTTCTTGTCTCCGGACTAGCATCTTTTAAGGAGGGATGAGTGTTTTTGTCTTTTGAAAGGCGTGTGACCCTTCGAGGGGTGGCATTTTCAGCGTCTAATCCAATAGCAAGAAAAGGTGAAGGTTTCCTAACATTGAAAACTGATTTTTCCTTAGGCAAAGGCTTTTGGGACTCTTGAACCGGAGACTCTGACTATAAAGGCGATAGGGTTGGGATAAAAGATGGTTTTTCGAATTACCGATGTTCTTGATGATGATGAGATTTTGTCTGTATTTGGCCTTGTTTGGCTAATCTCTCCACCAGGAGATGCAGGGAGTCCAGCTGTGATTCTTTCCTCTCTTCTTGCTCTTTCCAAATTGGATAAGTTTGACCAACCTTCTTTCACCAAAATATTTCTGGTTGTGAATATATAAATTGCCCAGATATAATTTCAAGCTATCAAGCTTTCTCTCTCTATAAATTTCTTCTATTTTCAGAGTGATAAAATAATAAAACTGATTTATAGAGAGGTGAGAGGTATGAGGTTTCACCTACGGGGGATAAATCGATCAAAGGTAATGATTAGGGGCTAGAAAGCATTAGGTTTACACCCTAATTACTTTTTGAAAAGTGGGTACAATAACTTAGGAGAAAAAATAGTTGAAAGGTCGAACCAAAACGCAACATGTGTCATACTTAAAAAAACTGACTTTTGGAATTTCCAACTGTAAATGAAGCCTCTTCGGATCTGATCAGGATTCACTTCGAATATAAACCAAATCAGAATTCACCGTGGATATATACCAAGTTTTTTCTCTTCGAATTAGCTCCTCTAAAGTATCTTTGCAAGACCTAAAAGGGCTACTGATAAAGTCGGATTTATTTGATACCGATTTACTGCATCATCCGAAGGGCAGTTCAAACATATTTGATACCACACCATACTGAACATTATACTCAAGTGGATTGTGACTCAGCAGGTTGTTGATCATTCCTTGACTTGGGCTTATGGGTCCTTAGACCTGACCCGAGTCCATAGTCCGACCCAGAAGGCCATGGGTCACAAAATTAATATAAATACCCGACCAACCTCATTTAAGAGGGAGGACTTTTGGAAAAAATATATTAAATACAAGCACACACAACCCTTCTCTCACTATACTAACTAAAACTTAATCAAATCTACAAATTACCTAAAACACCCTCATGCTACAAATTATCCAAGTTAATGGTCAATCTTAAATGCAATATTTGTTGGCGAAATGGAATTGATTAATCTTTGAACTAACAAGATCAAATATTATGACAATAAAACAATTAATCAGTAAGCCTAAATTTCATTATAAATGTTACTATTTTTATCATAAAATCTCAATGTTGTAAAAATGATTTGTTTTTTAGGTGTGAGAGTGCTTACGCAATCCTAAAAAATACCTTGGTACTAACCAGTTCAATTATGATTTTCTTAGGACAAAGTTCGCAACCTCATGCTTAAGCAACATTAATCAACTCTTGAATCTTTCGAGCGAAGTAAGCTTTGCATTATACCGAGTAATAAAAATAAATTGAACTCGAGACTATTAACTTATATATCCCATGTTGGCCTCCAACAAATATTCCACGTTATTACACGTGTTATAAAAATAAGCATAAATCGGATAGCATGTTGATGTGTCCTTAGAAAAACACATGGGTTACCTTGCGCATGTGAATTAGTTGCAATTGTAAGATAAAGTATATCAATTTTAAGAATTATTTAGATATATTTTGGAGAAGAATAGATTTCATTTAAATAAATGCCACTATGTATGAAGATTTTTTATTAAAAAACTATTTATCATATATAGTTTCGTACATGGTTACATGCCTGAACATTAAGATCATATTATTGACAGGGTTACAGTCACGCTGAAGATTCTAAAGAACCGACTGCTAGGCCAAAAGTTGGTTCAACTGATCGACTAAATGTGACCTTTGTTTATGGAAATATTTTATTGATCAAACCGCGAGTGCTAGTACACCCATGAAGACGTTTTGTAGTATGACTTTCTCAAAAGTGACTTTATTTATTGTACCCAAACCTTCTACCGCCAAAAAGAAATTAAAGCGGCCAAGAAAAACTATTAAGAAAAGAAAGTTAATTATGTAATCGGAATGTGTCTCGGCCTTTATATATCCTTATATTACTAGCTTGGTAGACATTATTCCAGGCAGATAGTGTGGATATCAGGCTGTATCGAGAGCAATATATGGCAAAATGAATAATTGGGAATTAGTTAGACACAATTCAATCTCATAATTAGATGGAAATCGTGATTTATGGTTGAAAGTTTATGGTCAATGTGATGCTTTATATGATAACCTATGTAGGTTAAATTGGTTCAAAAGTCATCCGGAAAACCGTTATAAGACGATATTTCCCGACACCAGATTAGTGTTGGAAACTCGATATCAATGTCTTTGTATACCATATAATTCTAAAAGTTAGTTTAACATGTCTACCAATACGTGTTCCTCTACCTGTTTGTTCAATAATTGTTTTAGAGATTTGAATAATATTCGTTCATGGAAACCACTTCGTACATGTAAGTATATCAACGATATTATATATTTTAATATATTTTTAACTTTGTGTTTTCTCTATAATCTTAAATTTAATTTACATATTACTACTTCTCCAAACAGACCGTTCCCACAATAATACTCTTTATATTGTCGGTACTATAGCGAAGAAGATAGTCAATGGTCGATTCCGTACTACCATGGATTCAATAAATTTATCCAAATCATGTCAGCCACGACCTTGAGGCGTAATGAAGCACCAATAATTACCTATCTGACTGAGGATAATGTTATCAAACTTTGTTTCGTATTGTTGTATGTTGTTAGTACACTCTCGTGTTTAATTATGTGATAATTGATTTCACATTTTACATTGGAACTTAATTATTCCTTATGTTTGTATTCAATTGACTTAATTACCCGATAATGCTTAAATTACCACATAATATGAATTATCGCCGATAAATTCCCGCCCAATAAGATGCCCCCCTTTATTTCTTACTTGTATTTGTAAAACTAGTGAAACATGTCATATTTATTCATCTACAAAATACTATATTCTAGAAAAAATTGAAGTAGGTTAGGCATATAATTGATCGTTGACGAAACAACCACTTGCTTCAAGCTGTCAAGTTAATTTAGAGAAAAAGCTCATATAATACCACTGATGCTTTTATTGATGAACTTTTATATAGAATGTAATTAATATACGAACATCAAATAGATCCCTCTGCACCTCCGTGCATTCGTGTAGAATTCCATAACAGGTACAATCAATTGAAATTTGAACCAATAATTTGAGTGTTCAACTTAAAGTATAGATGTAAGGATGAGGCTTTCCACATATGGTAGTTGAGAATTACTGATTTCATTACAAGATATATGCTATCTTACTTGGAGGAGTGCATTTTTTATCAAGCGGATGCGATTGAAATTGCTCACGTGTTGATTTAAACCTTAGATATGATTTCGATTAATAAGTTGTAATGTTTATTCTACTATCATGTTTAATGTTATTTTTATAAAGTTATCTCAATTTATAAGCTAATTCCATCTTGTATTTAGAGTATTTTTATGTATTTTCATCTTATAAATTAATCACAATTTATAGTGAAAGCAAATACGAGAACAAAATCAACAAATATAGTATATAACACAACATATGCGATGCGAGGTTCAAAAATTGCATGTTATGTGCTAAACACTCGACCTTGTCTAAATTTCAGAGCAAAAATGTTAGCCTTGTGCGCACAGTTTTCTCGACATTTGGTCTTTTAATCACACAAATTGTGCGACACAAGGGTACCATTTTGGCTATAAAATTCAGATAAGACTGAGTTTTCGCACATAACATGCAACTTTTTAACCTTTACTGCATATGTTATATGGTTTACAGTATTTGTTATGTTTGTTCAATGGATTTTCTTTTGATGTTATTCAGTTTATGATGTATATTCCAATTTATCTTCTATGCACTCTTTATATTCAAAAGTTTATGTTAAAAAAATTATGTTAGTTTTTATTGCTTTTAGTGCTATGCTTTTATTTGGTCTTTACCAATAAAATATAATAGCCATAAACAAACATTAGCATATATGATAACTGTAAAAAATAATTCATATAAAAAATCATAGCACATGATGACCATAAACAAAAAGTCAAGAAAGTAATAAACATGCAAACTATGACCTAAGAACGACCTCGATAGCATTCGACTATAGAAAGAAACTCATTAATACATGGGTATTCTCATACGTTGTCAGCATATCAATACATAGTAACATGTTAGTATATGATATAATGCATCCTCCGCAATATTGTGAGTGCCTACCAGAGGGTTTCCCTCCACATATGTATCGGTACATACCGAGTCCTAATTGGCCAATATATATCATAGGTTATTCCTAAGCCAAACAAGGTACATCGAGTCCATACCAACCGACCCCATCAGTCTTGTGAGACATAAATAGGGTGTATCGGATATCGAATCAAATAATATGAGATGAGATAACATGTAGCTGTAAATATGGACATATATGTGAGGAGATGATAACAAACTCACTGTACAAGGAAACCTCAACGAATGGAGTAATCATAAATCTAAGCCTCCACCAGCCTACTATAACAAAATTCTCACGACAAAGAACTTCTCAAGACAACACACTAGGATTAATACCAAGTATATCACCATACACCGTATAACTCTCTGAATCACCAGAATAATCAACAAGCGTGAAAGACATGCCTACACAAGAAGACCCATAATAACGTGAACATCGTTAAACGTCATTATCATCTCGCCAAACAAGAAATGTATGGCCAATGTCTCCTCCTACTAACACTCGAGAAACACTTGGATCATGTGTATGTTGGTATGCCAACATGAGAGAAAAACATAAGTTCACTAGAGGCAATAAAATGAAGTAAAATAAATATAATAAAAATAATATAAAATATTAATTGTCAAACATAAAAAATATGAAATTTATGAAACCGTAAATGTAATTTATATCGTCATGAAATATATTATAAGCCTCATACAACTGGTATTGGAGATACAAGCCCAACACATGGGGATTGGCAAGTGCAAACGCATTATCTAGGGTGCCTTGTGATGATAAAGGTGCAACTATACTACTAACGACTTCCCACCCTGACTCGTGAGTACTCTCTGCACGTATGTCATGATGATTGCATCGCATGCTACAAGAAGTAGGATCAACCCTAACAATCTTGCATGATGGTCACGCTGCTGGTGATATCGGGGATGTCAACTGATCCCTCGTCTTCCTTGTTATTGTCTTTGTCTTCATCATATCTTGGGGGAAAATGTCAACTTATGAATGAATGAAAAATACAAAACATAAATATATAAATTCTTACGCAAACCATACATTTTAAACTATATATACATCGTATAAGTGATGCCAGACGTATTAATACAATCGCATGCATGTTTGCGACAAAATATCATCTCTGTCGCGCGATATACGCGATGAATATTATCATTGGCGCGACTTATATAAAATATAGACTCATCACTTCCAAATAATAATCAACCAACAAATAAAAACAAACAACTAAATCCATAGAAACATCAATTTTTTAGAAGTTATAGTTTCAAAATCTAAATAACTACCATATTAAAGCACAAAGTCGAATAAAAACTATTATATTAGGCTTGTATGACATACCTTAAAGTTACTTCAAAGTCGGATTCGTAAAAGAAATAGTTTTGTAGATGAGTATAATAAGAGGTTTTGATAGTATATCGGGGAAAGGAAAAATAATGTGAGACCTAACATTTCTATTTATATTTTTTAAATTAAGAAAAATGTAAAATTATCTAAAATCAAGTATGTGATCCAACAAAAAAAAGTGTGATATCAATGGATGTGAGATCCAATAATAACAAATCAAAATGTAATTGTGCCCTTTTGATACCTATAACTCCACCTGAATTAAAAAGGTTAGATACTTTCAATATTAAATAGTGATTGGGTCTCGTTTTTATACCTATAACTCTACCTTTAATTGAAAGACTATTGTTTGTATTTAGGAATTTTTAAACAATGGTTAGGCTAAAATCTTCAAAAACGCATATATTCCCATCAAAAAATCACATTTGACCAAGGTTTGACTTTTTAATACCAAATTTTCCCACAAGTTGGATTTATTTATAAAACTTCTATTGTTGAAATAAACACACTAAGTGTATCTTATTCTCACGCAATTTCAAAATCAACCTAGTTTACTTACCCCACCCCAAAATAACAGTTTATTATTCTAAAATTATACTTGTTTTCTATAGTTTTATATGTTCTTACAAATATTTTACTAGTTCATCAACATCCAAAGTTTGTTATTCAATTTCTTTTAAACTTCTCTTAAAAACACAATATAAAACATGATTCAATCGAACGATAGGATTTCCAAGGAGAGCTACGTTTAGCGGATGAGGAGCTACGTTCGCTAAAAAAAAGTAAGATACTCTTTTTAAAATAAAAAATCGAAGATGGTGCACCTAGGCACCGTCGGTTCTATGGGCTAGAACCAGTGGCGTGTAGGTGTCCTAATGTCGGCTCTAGCACCCTGCACCATTGGTGCAGAGTCCTTGAACCTGTGGTGCATGACTTTTAAACCACCGATTTTGAGGTCATGAACCATCAGTTCAGGGACCTTGAACCGGCTGTGCATGACCTCTTAACAATTCGTCCTAAAAAGTGAAACATATGTTAGACTTGTTTTTTTTTAAATTCAATTTCTGTCGGTTTTAGTAGTTTTTGTTTACTTACTTAGTTTGATTTGTTATTTTGAAATTTGGTATTGCAATTCCTGGATGCTATAAATGGATACACTGAATATTTAAGTACTGAATATTTTTTAAATGCAAAGTACTAACTACACTCAAATATTCTTTAAATACGACAGATAAATGATTGATTTAATTCAAATTATTATTTTCAAATTAAATGAAAATTCATTGAAATTTTATGATGTTTTATGGATTTAAGTTTAAATTTAATATTTTAAACTCCGCAACATTAACTGTGTGTATTTATCAAAATTTTATGAGATTTTAACAAATTAAACTTTAGGTTTTAAAAAATCTTTAACTTATACAAATATTTTTATTAATTAAAATTTAAATATAATTATTATTTTATATACTATATAAAAATGATCGGTTATTATATGTATTTACACAAATACTACAAGGTTTTATTAATTAAAATGAAAAGTTTTTTCTAAGATTTTACATAAATAATATATTTATTCATTGTTTTTTATGAGATTCTTGAAAATCAAAATTTCAAAATTAATGTTTCTATTATTTAAAGTCTAAATTTTATTATTATTTTAAATATTATATATATATATATATTGAATTGTTGTCACATTTTATTAATAAAAATTTTGAATTTAAATATTTGTACTTGACCTAATAACTTATTATGTTTATTTATTCTATTTCTATGAATTTTTAAGAAAATAAAAATTTAGATTTTAAAAAAGTTATAATTGAGACATTTTTATTAATTTAAATTTAAATATAATATATATTTATTATGATTAATTTGTAAAATAAATTTTATCGGGAATAATAGATGAAACAATTTAAATTCAATAGAAAAAAAGTCAAGTTAAATATATTTCAAATACATATGATCACAAAATAAATATATAAAATTAAAAAGATTTGAAAACAATATTCAGGATCTAAGCAAATAAATAATAGATGCTGGATAAAAGAATTGAAAAAAAACAATTAGTAAACTACTAATAACTAATAAAAAAATGATATGCTGATTTTTAAAAAAAAAGACCTACTGAGAGACTATAATGTCATTTAATACTCAAACTATTATTTATACTTATTTAATACTTATCTCATCTATATAACTACTAATTAATACTCAATTCTTTCATAATATCTCATATACCAACGTTTCATCACCAGCCACGTAAGTACTTCTAATTCTTAAACCAAAGTTTATCTTTATTACTTTTTCTTTTTATTTTAATTTTTAAAATATCCATATCTTTCAAATCAGAGCTCGAAAAGAAATCAGAAAGTATCATCAACTTTGTTTTTTAAATCGAACAAAAGTAGATCTACTGATAATGTTTATTGAATTTTATTTTTGATATTTTTGGCGTTAGTATTATGCTAGTTCAACCATAAGAGTTCTGTACATTTTCAACCATGAGAGTTCTATAAATCTTTAACCACGAGAGTTATGTACATTTTTTACAATGAGAGTTCTATACATTTTTAACCATGAGAGTTTTGTATATTTTTAACCATGAGAGTTATGTATATTATTAACCATGAGAGTTATGTATATTTTTAACCATGAGAGTTTTGTACATTATGTTTCCAACCATGAGAGTTATGTACATTTTTAGTTATGCGAGTTTATTAAAGATTAAACACGAGAGTTTTTCATTATAATCTGTGTCAGTTTTGTACATTTTTAACCATAAGAGTTTTGTACATTTTTAACCATAAAAGATATGCACATTTTAAACCATAAGATATCTGCACATTTTTTACCATGAGAGTTTTGTACATTATGTTTCCAATCACGAGAGTTATATAAATTATTAACCATACGAGTTTATCGAATATTAAACATGAGAGTTATTCATTATAATCCAACCATGCGAGTTCTGTACATTTTTAACCATGAGAGTTCTATAATTTTTTAACCATGAGAGATATATATTTTTTTAACCATGAGATTTCTGTACTTTTTTAACCATGAAAGTTCTGTACATTTTTAACCATGCGAGTTTATTGAATATTAAACATGATACTTCTTCATTATAATATAATCGTGCGAGTTTTTTACATTTTTAACCATGAGAGTTATGTACATTTTTAACCATAAGAATTTGTACATTTTATAATCATGAGAGTTCTGTACATTTTTAACCATGAGAGTTATGTACATTATGTTTCCAACCACAGGAGTAACGTACATTTTTAATTATGTGAGTTTATTGAATATTAAAACATGAGAATTATTCATTATAATCCAACCATGTGAGATACGTATATTTTTAACCATAAGAGTTATGTACATTTTTAACCATGAGAGTTGTGTATATTTTTAACCGCAAAAGAAGAATCATTAACAGAATTACTTTTGTTCATCTTATAAAAACAAAACCGATGGTACTTTTAGATTATTTTTTGTCCAAGCTACAGTTTGAAAAATACAAACATTTTTTTTAAAAAGAGTAAGAAAGAATAATTTGGTTCAAAAAAATAAAAGAGGGTTACTTGTGGTTTTTCGCTGTAGTGAAAATATATATTGATAGTATGCAGATTTTAGGTATTAGATGGTAATGAGTGATTATTTATGGATACTTTTCTCATTTAAAAATCAAATCAATAATATTTTTTTGGAACAACTTTTAAGAAAAATATATGCCCGCCCGCACCATCGGTGTTGGAAATTTCCCAGGCGATTCCAACGAAGAAAATGACCAAAACAGCCCACCTATATAAAATTCTAGCATAAACTTTAAAATTCGACCATAAATCTGAATTTTTTAATCTAACCCATCAAATTCACAGATCAAGCAAATCCAAATCAACAAAAACAACATAAAATAGAAAAGGAGATAAAGAAGATAAAAAAGATCACTTGTGTTGAGGAGGAGGAGCTTCACATTTTCTCACCATACTAGATGATGCGGTGGAAGAGGAGGAGCACAACGGATTTTGAAAAAAAGAAAATGAATAGAGAGAAAGTAGATTGAGTAAAAACCGAATGTATATATTTTTTTCTAAAACAAGTACGGGTTAGAAAAAATAAAAATAAACACACTAGAATACATAAAGTCTAAAAAACTCTCTTCTTTCTTCTCTCTTATACACCGTTACCATAACGGCTAGTTTTCTTCTCATTTCATATATATTTTAGGCTAAATCTAATCTCCGGTTTGGCTTTTCCCGACGGTTTCAAACTAATAGGTCTGAAACTTCAGAATGAGCTTGAGACGGAGACTACGGGTTATCTTGTCGGAGACCAGTCTAAACTTAGCATGTCTTTCTTACTTTTTTCCTTCTTTTCTGAACCTTTATTGAGTATTTTATGCTTCACCTCACGGCGTTTCTCTGGATTTGTTAGGAGCTTCGTTGCTCCAGGTGTTGGCTCTTTGAGCCTTAAGCAGTGCCAGATCTCTCAATTGAGGAGCCTTGCCACTTGTGGATTTGTTTTTACGAGAGAGACGTTGATTCGGGTTGTGAGAAGGGAAGTGGTGGTGAGTGTGTGCGACGACGAGATGGGCGCGTATGGTGCTCTTCCGGGCTTGGCGAGTATCAAGGAGTACCATCGTGCTTTTACTGTTCTCTCACGTGTGATGCGGGTGAGGGTTAGTTGGATACAAGACTCTTCTTAGGTGAGTAGAAGAGTGATGTATTGTGTTGCGCATGGTGCCGTTATAAGAGTGGAGCAGTTCCCGATTTATTTCGAGTGGAGTTACGACGGATCCGACAGGAATCCAGTGGATATTATGGTTCCATTCACCAGCAAAGTCCTTCTCGATATCTCGTCGTCTGCGAGGTAAAAAACCATCAAAGAGGAGCTCAGTTCTTCAAAGACTCGCGGCTTCTTTTTCGGTTTCTCTTCTCTCTTCCAACGGTCATATGCCAATGAGCAACAATGCATAGTTTCGCCCAGTTTCCCGTCGCCGGTGTGGTATGAAAGTATCAGAGAGTCGATCTGTTTCTCAAAGCCCGCGTCTCCCTAATGGTTTTCAATGTGGCCGGAGATTATTGGATTGAGGGAGGAGCTACGCCGGAACAATGGTGTTTGGCGAGCATCAAGGCCAAGAATAAGGTGAAGCAAATGGGTTACAATAAGCTAAATTATTTATGGCCTCACTTACGTTCTACAGGTATGGATAGGATAAAATTTATGCAAAATTTCATAAAGGTCCCTCCAATTTCAATGTTTAATAATATGGATTTCTTTTATTATCATAATTTCTTTATGGCTTTTACTTTTTCATTACTAAATGAATTGGTAATTTGTTTATCTAGTTTGGTTGTTTTTTTATTTTCAAAAAATTACATCACCGCCATCAATCATTAGGTCAAGTATATTTGGGAACACCCCACTATATACTAGTTTTATTCCAAACTTTAATTAATATAAATACTTTATTTAAATGCGCCTTGCTAGTTGGAATGTGAAGGGCTTAAACGACCCTGTTCGTCAAAAGAACGTTCGTGATTTTATTTTTACCAATAGTATCAATGCTATCTGTTTGCTGGAAACCAAAGTTAACATTAATAATGTTAACCTTATCACGTCTACTATGTTACCTTGGTGGCATTATAAACCAACCATCAAAACCACCATTACGGTAGAATTTGGGTTGCTTGGAACCCAAGTGTGTGCAATATCACCCTGGGTTTCTTCACCTTCCCGCAAATCATGAATTGTAGTATAATTTGGCTTGCTAAGAACTTGACCTTCAACCTCACCGTTGTTTATGGCTTTAATGAGCCATCCGAGCGCCAACCTCTTTGGAGAGAAATTGTCACCAACGCCCAAACCAATGCTCTGAATCCCTAGATTGTCATTAGTGATTTCAATGCGATTTGCAACCCCTAGGAGCGTTCTAATACCGAAAACCGCTGGAATAACTCTATCTTTTTATTTAATGACTGTTGCCGCACTTGCGACTTTGATGACATCCGATCCTCCGGTTTCCAATATTTTTTGTTCAACCGTCAAATTGATAACCCTATTTCTTCTAGGATTGATAGGGCCCTCGCCAATGGCCCATGTGAAGATATTTTCCCCAATTCTTTTGCCCACTTTGACCTCCTTCGTACCTCGAACCACACCCCCATTATTATATACCTTTCGACCCCAATTGTCTCGAGTCCTAAGCCTTTTAAATATTTTAATATGTGGCACTTTCACCAGACCTTCCAAAGCCTTGTCTTCGCAAGCTGGAACCCCTCTTGTGGAAAAGACCCCATGAAGACTATTGTTATCAAATTAGCTCGGTTCGCCCCTACCCTATCTTCCCTCAACAAGCGCGAATTTAGTAACATTAGTCATAGGGTAGAGAAGGCCCAATCTGCCCTTGCTCAGGCTCACATTAATCTCGCCACCAACCCGTCTAATAGGTCTCTCATCTCTACTGGGCATGAGGCATCCAAAACCTATATTTTCTATAGTCGTGCTGAGGAATCCTTCCTCAAGCAGAAATCAAGGGAAACCTAGCTCAAGCTAGGGGAAAAAAACTCGAAATTCTTCCATAACAGCATAAGGGCTCGAAGAGCCCATAATAAGATCTTGTTTATTGTTAACCCCAATGGTGGTGAGGTTTATTTTCGTCTGAGGGTAAGTTTGTAATTTTTGTTTAGAATTGTGTGGAAGTTTGAGAGTATTTAATGTTTAAGCAGCCTGGTTGTATATAATTTTCATTACCCTCATTTAATGTTGGTGGTTGGGTATCTATACCCTTACATTTGGGCTTTATGGGCTTTCAGGTCATGTTTAATGGACCCGGGTCAAGTTCAAGGACCCATGAGTTATTAGAAGGAGAGCAGACAACTTAGTTAAGAAGTGATTAGGTTTTACATACTTTAGTTCTGTTCGAACAACACAATGGATGATGGTGTCCGAATTGTCATCGTTCGGTTAGGTAGACATTGTCCGAACTGACCCTGTCCGAAGTGGTAACGAGATCCGGACTCATCAGTAGCCCCTTTTTAGGTGTTTGTTCAAAAACCTTTGTCAAAACCTGAAAAACAGTTCGTTGCTAGTGACAGTTACATCCGGACAGGTCCTCCGAATAGTGTCATAGCTTTATCCGGACTCAAAAAAAGCTCTTTTTGAATCTAAACGGTTTTTTGCCAAAGTTCATGGGACACGTGTCTCTCTCTGGTTCGTTACTTCAGCCGTTTTCTCACCTCGAATTTCGCACCCACCTTCTCTGAAAAGCAACCTCTTCATTAAATGAATGTGACATCAGCGCCGTTTCTTAATCATTGCAAATCCTTTCGAATTCTTTTATAAATCAAAACACCTTTTTGGGGTTTACAATAAATTAAAACACTTTTCCACTGTTTTACTATCACCTTCATTTTCACTTTGCTAATTTTCAGATCTTTCTCTCTCAAACACAAGTTCTTCAGTTTGGTTGTGTATGTTCACGACTGGGAACGCTTTAATCAAAGGCGGGTGGCTCAATCTATCAGAACTAGAAAAAGCACAAAAAGTTGAAAGGGAAATGCGCATCGCAACAGGCTTACCTACTTCTCCCATCGAAAAACCAGTAACCTCAACCACAGAGCCTGACCAGGGTTCCTTCTTTACAAAAAGTGTCAAACCGAGGAGATTGTTTCAAACCAGTCTTTCTCCTATTGTCTCAGGTTCATCGGTTCAAGAGTCAGAATCCACTGTTGAACCAGGTTTAACAGTTATTAGTTTCAAAAATCCTTCCCCATTCATAGCCATGGGGTCAGATGCAGATATTTCTCCCAACAAACTAGTCGATCGAAGAAAAGGCTGGCTGGTTAAAGGGCAGGCTTCCAAAGGCACCCCTTCAAAATCAGGTGCCAAGGATAGCAGTACAGGGTCAGAGGCACCCATAAAAGTACCCAAGGACAGGCTGTCCGGACCGGAGGCCACTGGCTCAAGCCCCCGAAGAGAAACCATCATATCAGAGCCCCGGCCGGAGGCCACAGTCCAGGAGAGTATTGAAGCTCATCAGTTCGGAGGTCAGACTGAACCAACTCCAAACCCCCCCCCCCCTCACAAAGACAACTGAAAACCCTTCCTCAATAACGGAGGAAATAATGGAGGTCTATCGAAGAGGCTCCATTCGAGTCTGAACCCTCCGGACATACTAGTGATGCTACTGCTGCCAAGAAGGATAAGGTCAAAGAGAAGCTATGCCTTAGGCATCCAGAATTACCAGAAATCCTCGAAGGGAAAGTGGGACCTTGTTTCCACAAAGTAAACGTTAAATATCTTCTTGCTTTACAAAAAATCAACTACTCTTTCATCCATACAGCCGAGTTGGGCCGGATGCGTACAAAGTGGGGGATTCCAAAGAACGTAAAGATAAGAATCCACATAGACCCCGAAACCCCAATGGACTGCAAACTCAGTGAAATAGTCATCTTCACTGAGCTTTTTAACTGGGGTTTAAGGTTCCCCTTAGATCCGGAGATAGTTAGGTATTTCCACCTCATCAAGCTCTACCCTAGTCAACTGAGCCCCAATGCCTGGTACACACTTATGGCCTGCATCATGGCCTCCAGGCTCTCCGGGATTCCTTTACCAATGGAGGAATTTACAGCTGTGGCCAGTCTCTGTAGAAACCACCACATTCCTTTCTATCATTTCAACATGGGTGATAATTATAAAGCAGTGGATGATCTGCTTGAGTCGGAGAGAAATTGGAGGACTCAATTCCTGTTCGTAAGCGGGGCTTGGGAGAATGGGAGGAAAATCAAAGCTGGAGTCAATCCGAGTCTCCTCACCAGCAGATGGAGGAGTGATCGTAAGGATCCTACCTTACATTCTTATTTTTACTTTTATCGAATTTGCTTAAACTGACTGGTCTTGTCTTTTTTCTTAACAGAGCTTCCCAAAGACTTCAATGACTATCTAAAGGCTGGGCATACCACTTGTACCAAGATCAACACTTGGGCTGCTGAAAAGTGGGGGAACCGGTTTCATGATGCTTTTACAGAAGGCAATTTTGTAAGGTCTCACCTCTGGAACACTACTGGCCGGAGGGACTTGACCTGAGAAGAACTCACCACTCCACCCTCCGGATGTAGTCCTCAAGAGAACACACGAACCGGACGGGTCACTATACTTGCCAGGCCAGGCCAAGGCCCCAAGTAAAATGAAAGGCAAGAAAGGGAGAGGTAAGAAGACTGCAGGTGAGGCTAACCCTGCCGAGGTGAAGGAGGCTGATCCAACAAACCCAGAGGGGTCAGCCCCAAGCCAGATTGATGTTGCTCTGCTAGAACTGGTAGAGCATGAAAGTGCTAGGGAAGAGGCTAAATTCCCAAAACCCCAAGGGTTCCTAAGAGAGACCGAAAACGGGGAGCAGAAAGCAAGGATAAGGAGGCTAAGAAGAAAAAGACCTCAAGGGGTGATGAACTTTCTCTCCGGCCTCCGGAGCCTCTTCCCCCTGTAGACCCTACTGATCCGACAAGAGCAGAGGAGATCCCTGGTGACTTTCAAACTGACGAGGTTGGAGGAGGAGACCTTAGCATTGATGGTGTTGATATCACTGGGATTGATGGTCTTGGTGACTATTTTGCAAGCCTTCCCAGAGACGACTTTGTTGGGCCTTACCTCCCTCTAAGCACTTCAAACACCGTTAATTTTAATGGTAAGACTTTTACTGTTTCAAGTGAAAGGGATATTATAACTCACTCCATATTAAGTAATGTTCAGCCAGTGCTTGTTCTGGAGAAACAAGTTCGAGGTCAGGAAGATATTATCAAAGATCTCAAATCTGACAAGGAGAAACTGTCCGACGATCTCCTTACTGCCACTCAAAATGCTGACATTCTGAAGGGAGAAAACGAGGAGCTAAAGAAGAGCCAAGAGGGGTGGACCACAAAGGTTGCCACTTTAGAAGACACTATCAAATATCTTAGGGAGAAGCTGCCCGGATTAGAGAAAGATCTCACTTCTTCAAAAGAGGAGGGAAATGCCAAAGATCAAGTCATCTATAACCTGACAAATGACAAGATTGCGCTCGAGAACACAGTATCCAAGGCTTCAGAGGAGAAAGCAGATCTGCTAAGGGAGAAAGAGGCCAAAATTCAGGCCAAGATCGATGCTTATGCCAACAATGTAATAGATACTCAAGAGCAAATGTATGCCAAGGTAAGGTCGGACATGGTCTTGCTCTTTCATGAGAAGTTCCCGAAGAGGAACCTGAGAGATTTGTGGCTTCACGTAGAGCACGAAGACCTTCCCTTCCATACTACGGCTGATGGAGACTTGCATGATTATTCTAGTGCTTCCTCCTCTGATGAAGAAGAGAAAACCGGAGAGAGTCCAAATGAGGAGGAGGACGATCCCAAGAAGAAGAAGAAGACAAGTGAGGCTGAGCCATCTTCAAAGTCTCAGTCTTAAATTATGAATTATCTTTTCACTTTTTATGTTATCTGAACTAAAGTCCTTGGAAGGCCAAGGCATTTTTGTAATTGTGTCCGACATTTGACCGGATAGATATTTTGTTTCGTCTGACAATTTAAAAGTCCTTGGAAGGCCAAGACACTTAGGTTATTTCAATGAATATCTTCGCTTTGCACAACTCTTGCATTCTTTCATAGTTTGTTTCAATTTTGGGGGCTAGTTTTTAAATAGCCCTTAGTTATTTCATAAATAAAGCAAGAGTGTTTAAATTCTACGATGACAAATGTTTAAGTAGTCATCATTCCTTTAATTTAATCCGGATGGTGTGACAAAAAACAAAGTAAGAACACTTCGAATTTTTTAAGAAGGCATCAAATTTTATAAAAAGCCCGGACACCTCATTAAAACCTCCCCGCACCACCAGGGTAGGAAAGAGTATGCCCCCAAATATTTACATGGATTTTTAAACAAGTAAATATTTACATTGCTTCTATTCTAAGTACATCCGGAGATGTTCAATATTCCATGGGTGATTCAAAACCCTTCCATCCTTGTCTTCTAGCCAGTATGTTCCAGGTTTGAGCCTTTCAATGATCACATAAGGTCCTTCCCAAGTTGGGGCTAGTTTGCCGAGCAGCTTTTCTTTAGTGTGTAAGAAGACCTTCCTTAGCACTTTGTCCCCCGGCTGAAAATCTCTTCTTTTAACTCTAGAAGCAAACCTGCTTCTCATCAAACCCTGATAGTGTGCAGCTCTAAGGTGAGCCTTAACTCGTCTTTCCTCTATTAGGTCAAGCTGACCTCTGATTGCCACTTCGTTAGCGTGTTCGGAGAAATTGTGGAACCGAAAAGAAGGGAGAGTTGCTTCTATGGGAGCTATGGCATCCATCCCATAGACCAAGGAAAAAGGTGATTCTTGTGTTGCAGCCCGAGGAGTAGTCCGGTAGGCCCACAAAACCTCTTGTAAATAACTTGGCCACTTTCCAGCAGCCCCTTCTAAATTTTTCTTTAAACCGGACAGTATAGTTCTGTTAGCCACCTCAACTTGACCGTTTGCTTGTGGATGGAAAGGTGAAGAGAAACAATGTTGTATACCCCTAGAGGCATAGAAACTCTTCAATTCCTTGTTGTCGAATTGTGGCCCATTGTCTGTTGTTATCTTCTGTGGAACACCAAATCTGCAACAGATATTGGATAAAATGAATTTTATGACGGCTTTTGATGTTGTTCCTGCCAGTGGGGTTGCTTCAACCCACTTCCAAAAATAATCAATAGCAACAATTATCGTTCTGCGTCCGCCGGATGCCATAGGAAGAGGTCCCACCAAATCCAACCTCCATCGAGCAAAAGGTATAGGCTCTAAAATTGACTCTAAAGGGATGGCTGGAACATGAATTTCATTGCTATATCTCTGGCATGGATCACACCTTCTCACCAGCTCCTTAGCATCTTGCATTATAGAGGGCCAATAATAGCCAGCCAGTAAAACTCTCCTTGTTAGAGCCCTGAATCCATAGTGAGTTGATCCCTCACCATCATGTAATTCGGAGAGGACCACTTGAGACTCATCATCTCCCAAACATCGCAAAATAGGTTTAATGTAAGACTTTTTATACATAATGTCTCTAAGTATGATAAAACCACGAGCCCTGTGCTTCATTTTTCTTGCTAGTGATTTATCCGGAGGCAAGATGCCATCGGAGAGATACTGCAGGAGAGGAAATCTCCAATCTTGAGGTTTTTTCATCTGTACATCGAAAATTTCTTCCGCTTTACCCACATTAAGCTAAATGGAAGGGCTCTCCAGCACATGGATCCAATGATATGACTCAGTGTATGCTATGGTTGCCAATGAATCTGCTAGTTCATTCTCTGTTCGGGGTATATGCTCATAAACAATGCTTTTGAACTTAAGTGTCTCATTTTTAAGAAGAAGTAAGTACTTCACTAGTTGCTCCTTTTTGGCTTCAGATTGACCTTGTGCATGGCGGATAAGAAGCTAGGAATCACTCATCAGCTTGACCTTTTTGGCCCCACAAATATAAGCTAACTTTAAACCAACTATAGCTGCTTCGTATTCAGACTCATTGTTAGAAGCCCTAAAAGCAAAACATATAGCCTGGTACATTTTGTCACCATATGGAGAAGTTAAGCATACTCCTGCACCACATCCCATAGTACTTGATCCACCATCCGTCTGGACAACCCAGAACTTTTTATCTTTCATTTCAGTTGTTTGCTCCGTATCCCTATCAGAGTGGAATTCAACTAAGAAATCAACCACAACTTGGGATTTGATTGCTGTTCGAGGAGCAAAATCAATATCTAAGTCCCCCAACTCCACTAACCACTTAGTCATTCTACTTGAAATGTCTGCCTTTTGAAGAAAATTCTTCAAGAGAAAAGATGTTCGAACGATAATAAGATGAGCCTGAAAATAAGGCCTCATCTTCCTTGCAGCAATTACCAAGGCTAATGCTAATTTTTCAAGCTTCAAATAGCGTTTTTCTGCATCTATCAAGCTCTTGCTGATGTAGTACACCGGATAGGGGTAATTATCCACCTCTCTTACCAATACAACACAGATGGCACAACTTGAAACTGCCAAGTATACGAAGAATGTCTCTTCATCAACAGGTTTAAATAAAGTCTTAGGGGAGGACAGATGTTTCTTAATCTCATTGAAGGCCTCATCACACTGTGAAGTCCAGTCAAATCCCTTCGCACCCTTTCAAGTTTGAAAAAACGGGGCACATCTGTCCGAAGACCTTGAGATGAATCGATTTAAAGCAGTCAATCTCTCAGTCAACCGTTGCACTTCTTTAACATTTCGAGGAGGCTCAATTTGGAATAAATCATTAAGCTGGTCCGGATCGGGCTGTATCCCTTGCTCACTTATTATATAACCTAGGAATTTCCCGGACTGTACTCCAAACACACACTTTTCGGGATTTAGTTTCAAATTTACTTTTACTAAGTTAGCAAAAGTTTCTTGGAGGTCTGGCAAGTGTAGTTGTTCATCCACACTTTTTACCATCATGTCATCAATGTATACTTCCATATTTCTTCCAATTTGATTAGCAAAGGCTTTGTTCACTAACCTCTGATAGGTAGCCCCAACATTTTTCAACCCAAATGGTATTACCTTGTAACAATGAAGACCCTTATCAGTGACAAATGTGGTATGCTCTTGATCCTTCAGATCCACTTGAATCTGGTTGTACCCAGAGAAGGCATCCATGAAAGACAGTAGCTTATTTCCAGAAGTGGAATCCACCAGCTGATCAATCCGGGGGACCGGGTATAAATCTTTTGGGCAAGCCCTATTGAGATCTGTAACATCAATGCACATACGCCACTTGCCATTTTTTTTACCAAGACCGGATTGGCTGTCCACAAAGGATACTGAGACTCCTTTATATGCCCCATTTTAGTGAGCCTGTCAACTTCTTGAACAATAACATCAACCTTTTCCTTGGAAAAAGCCCTGCTCTTTTGTACCACAGGTGCTATGTCTCTCTGAATGGATAGGTGGTGTGATATAATATCAGCTGGAACCCCAGTAACATCAGCATTGCACCAAGCAAAAACGTGCTTATGATCTCTTAGAAACTTTAACATTTTATTCTTCAGTTCGGATGGCATTTTGGACCCTATCTTAACACTTGTTCCTTCTTCCAAAGAATGTGTTTCAACTTCTTCAACCGGTATCAACACTCCAGGAGTCTCTCTGGGGTCATCAATTTCACCCTCACCCCCAGAAAGCCCCTCAAACTGCTATTCTTCATTGATACGAACTGCCCCAAACATCTGTGGAGCCAGTGCTGTAGCATAACATTCTCTTACAATCTTTTGACTGCTCCGGACAACTCCCACTTGTCCTTAAACAACATATTTTAAACATTGGTGGACTGTAGAGGCCACTGCATGCATCCTAGAGAGCCAAGACCTCCCTAAAATAGCATTATAACAAGTGGGACAATCCACCACAATAAAAAGTATCCTGACCATCTTCCTAAAAGGGCCCTTGCCCAACAAAACTTCCTCTTCGAACTCCCCAATCACATCTGCTGAGCTCCCAGTGAAGCCCACAATTGATATGTCCGAACGCTGAATTACAGTTGGATTTTTCATCTTTTTGTAAGAGGTTAAGAAGAGGATATTGGCTGAACTCCCAGTATCCACCAAGATTCGTCTTATGTCATTGCCCCCAATGGATGCTCTTATTACAACAACATCTTTATGAGGGCCAGCTATATCCATTAAGTCATCTTCATCAAAAACAATGAAGGGAAATGGAATTTGTGATTAATAGGAGGTCATCCTCCTTCCAGCTGGGTAGCTAAACTATGAACATGCCTCTTCCTTGAAGAAGCAGTAGGAGCTGTCATTGTATCCCCTCCGAAAATTGTGAGTGACTCAAAAAAATTAATAAGCCCGGAGACTGTTTTACAACGTTCCTCAATGACACCCACTCTATTTCGAGTTGGATCAGGATCCAAGTATTCTGATTCTACATCAAATCTTCCGATTATAACCATAGCTCCCTCCGGAGCAGCATTGCTCGGACCAACCCGATCAGCATTATCAGACATATTTCCTCTTCTTATTTTGACATATGCCCCCAGCTTTCCTCTTTCAATTAAGTTCTAAACTTCTTGTTTCAAGGCTATACAATCGTCAGTGGTATGGCAGTATAATTATGGTACCGACATAAAGAATTGTTATGATGTTCCCTAGGAGATTACAGTGCGGCCGACCTTCTATAGTGTACTTCTTCCTTTGTTTTGTCATAAATGATGGCCACACTTTCCTTTAACTCTGCAAACCACTCCGGTTGAACCCAAGGCCCCCTCTTATTTCTAGATTGTTGACTCTGGGCAGGCGCAGCTGGCTGAGATTGAGCTTTAGCCCTGTTATGTCCCTGTCCGGTCTCCCTTGCCTTGTTCCCGGACTGGTTTTGGTTGGGGTTTGGTGCAGCCGGGGCAGACCTCACCTGCATGTGCACCCTAGTTTTCTTTGTTTCATTAACGTTGATTTGCTTTTCCGACCTGATTCAGTAGACCTCCCCAAGTCATTGCTTTCTTTTTGGTCACTGAATCAACTAAATTTCCAGAGTTTAAGCCCTGCCTCAAAGATGCTATGGCTACTTGCTCGAAGCAATCAGCCAACCCGTTTTTGGTGTTTACAAAACGACTTATGTATTCTTTAAGTGATTCGTTTGGTTCTTGGGCACAATGGATTATAGTGTCCCCATTGCCCTTTAATTCCTTACTCCCAACAAATTGCCTTCGAAAGGCCACCCAAAAGGTATCGAAGTTTTTGATGCAGCCTTATGGTAGGCTGTTATACCACTTCAGAGCACTCACCATAAAGGATTGGGAGAATGCTCTACATAGTAACTTTTCGTCATCATCGAAATTCATCATAAAGTTTTTAAATTGTTCTAAGTGGTTGTCCGGATCTTTACTGTCATCGTATTTCTCCATTTTTGTGCTATCGAACCTCTTGGGGAGGTTTTCGGATAGAATCTTAGAAGACAATGGAGATTGTCTCCAATTCCGGCCACGACTGAAAATAGTATCATCATTGGGAGTTGCAAAGATACCTGGTTCATTGTGGAAGGCAAAAAGATCCACCAGCATCCGGTCTACATGCCTCCGGCTGTGAGATGATCCTTTGCCTATATTCCTCTTCAATTTCCCATGTCTATCCCTTTTTCTTGAATACTTTTTAATCAACTTTTGCTTCTTTTTGGATCGGCCCTCATCACTGCTGGAGGATAAGGACTCTTCAACTCCATCCTCGTCCGAGGAGCTACCAGAAGACTCTGAGTCTGAGTCAGAACTCTCCACTGGCTTAGACCGGTGAGACTTTTTGGAGCTAGCATGAGTCTTCTTGGTACTCACATGAGTCTTCGAAGGCGCATGCTCTTTAGGGTTGTCGGTATGATGAGCAACTGATGCTTTTGACTTCTCCTTCATGCCCATCTTAGCATTCTCTGCCCTCAGAGCTTCTATCTCGCCCTTTAATCTATCACGCTCCTCGATGGTATATTCATCATTCTCCCACCACTTCAAGCAAAGCTGGTGGTACTTCCGGGGCGTCCGGATTCATTCAGACTGATTTTTTCTGATGGTTTCGAATGCTTGATTCAGGCACCGTCGTTCTCCCACTGTGGTTGCCAATTTGGTGAGGTTTATGTTCGTCTGAGGGTAAGTTTGTAAATTTTTTTTAGAACTGTGTGGAAGTTTGAGAGTATTTAATGTTTGAGTAGAGAGTAGAGGGAGAATTAAGCAGTCTGGTTGTATTTAATTTTCATTACCCTCATTTAATGTTGGTGGTTGGGTATTTATACCCTTACATTTGGGCTTTATGGGCTTTCGGGTCATGTTTAATGGACCCGGGTCAAGTTCAAGGCCCCCTGAGTTCTTAGTAGGAGAGCAAGAAGCTTAGTCAAGAAGTTATTAGGTTTTAAGTACTTTAGTTCTGTTCGAACAGCACAATGGATGATGGTGTCCGAATTGTCATCGTCCGGTTAGGTAGACATTGTCCGAACTGACCTTGTCCGAAGTGGTAACGGGATCCGGACTCATCAGATGGCTCCTCTAGTTCCATCCCTAGAGTGACATAAACCGCTTGCTTTAAGAATCTTGAAAACCTCCTTGGCATCCCAAGCCCTAAAAGCTACCCATGGCTTCATTAAATTAGGGCCCTCATAAAATATTCGATTTCTCCCTCTGATAAGTCCAACATGATCAAACCCATTTTGGACGATGAAATTAGAAAAGCCTTATTTGATATTGATAGTGATAAGGCCCCGGGCCCTGATGGCTTTAGTGCTGATTTTTTCAAAACCTGTTGGCCAACGTTTAGGCCTGATATTTGCTCAGATGTTAAGCATTTCTTCCGCATAGGAAAAATGAACTCAAAATGAATCAAAACCCTCAAAGCCCTTATACCAAAAATGGATTCCCCCTCATCTCCCACAAATTTTAGGCTTATCTCTTGTTGCAACGCCATTTATAAGATTATATCCAAAATCATAGCAAATAGAATTAAGACCGCTCTTCCCACCTTGATTGATCTCTCTCAATCGGCTTTTGTTCCTGGACGCTCAATTTCCGATAACATCCTCCTCACTTAAGACCTTATGCATGGCTACCATACCAACCGTAAGGGCCCTAGATATGCTCTCAAGATTGACATAATGAAGGTGTTCGGTATGTTTGATGGGAATTAATCTTAGATGTTATTTATGTTATGAATTTCTCTATTGAGATGATCAATTGGATCATTCAATGTATCACTACCCCCTCTTTCGTTGTTTGTATTAATGGTACGCCCACCAGCACCTTTCAGGGCTTGAAGGGCCTCTGTCAAAGAGATCCCCTCTCCTCGTACATTTTTGTCATTATCATGTAGTTTCTATCAAGCATCCTTCAGGAAAAAGGCCATGACCCATCTTTTGGATACCATTGGAAATTCCACAAACTCAAGATCATCAACCTCTGCTTAACGGATGACCCCATGATCTTCTGTCGCGCTAATGCACCATCATATAAACTTATTAAAGAGGGTCTCGACGAATTCGCTCTTCTTTCGGGCCTCCAACTTAACCCAAATAACAGCTAAGTTTACCTCTCAGTGACCTCGGAAAGCACGAAGATCGTTATTCTGAACTACCTTGGGTTCAATGAAGGCACACTACCGATCATATACCTGGGTGTCTCGCTAATCACTTCCAGGCTTACCTACAACGACTGCATGTCCATTTTTACAAAAGTTACAAACCGCATAAACTCATGGATTGCAAAACACCTCTCATATGCCGGTAGACTCCAGCTTATCAAATCAGTCATCTTCGCTAGCCAGATCTACTAGTCCTCTAGCTTCATTCTCCCGGTCAAAGTCTTAAATGAGATCTCACAGCTGCTCATAAGATTTCTTTGGTTGGTATCAGAGATGAAGATTTCAGAGGCTAAGGTCGCCTAGGATAAGCTCACTTTGCCCACAAATGAGGGTGGCCTTGGGATCCCAAACCTAAAAATTTGGAATCAGGCAGTTGCCTTAAAGCTTTTCTGGTCCATATTAACTAAAAATAAAAGTTTTATATGGACCCAATTGACTCTTACGGAAAAAATAAAAAATAAAAGCTTTTGGACTATTTTCTTTCCTTCCAATGCTAGTTGGGCATGCCAAAACATTCTAAAGCTTCGGAATCAGGTTGCGGGCTTATATAAAGTTATTGTTGGAAATGAGAATAACACCTCCATATGACATGATTCATGGCTCTTTCCATCTTCTATGATTGACCGTTTCGGCCCTAGTATCACAAATCTGGTTCGACTACGTAATATGTCTCGAGTCTCGGACCTCCTCTACAATGGATTTTGGGCTTAGCCCCCTCATGTTAGGGCCCTAAATAGACACATGCTTTCTCACCTAACCGAAATCAGAAGCGCTCTCAGTGCTCTTCCTCCCGCCACTGAGACTGACGACGTCTTTTTATGGATCCCTAACAAGTCCAAACCGCAATTCACCATCAGTAGCACCTACTCCGCTCTCCGACCTACGAGAAACAAAGACGCTTGGGCTCCCTTCATTTGGAAAAAATAATCTATCCCCATACACTCTTTTATCAATTGGATGACCATTCATACGAAGCTCACTAAACGAGATACGCTCATTGGCTCTGAACTTGACTCTTCATCTGAATGCGTTATTTGTTCAAACTGCCCGGAAACTCTAGATTACCTCTTCATACTATGTCCATATTCCATCTCCATAAGGGAGATCATCTCTCGTAAGCTCCTTATCCCTTCAAGTCTCACATCCTGGGCTTCTTGGCTTGAGGAGGCTTGCGGTTGGACTCTTTCTAACCAAGGAAAAGGTTTCCTTTGGCGGACTGCTTGTTGCTCGACCATATACCACATATAGAGTGAAAGAAACGCTCGTATCTTCAACAACAAGCATGCGTTACTCCAGTATTGCTCATCATATGTTTTCTGACCTTCGTTACCGTTTTCACGGAACGAAAGTCACCTATCATATCTAACTAGCTTTCATTTAATGTAATATGCATATTATTATTCGGTTACCTTTTTTTAAAGATTTTGCCCATCGTTGTAATTTGGTCCAAAACCCCTAAAACTTTATATAAACACTTATTATATATATTTTACAGCTTTTTATAAAAAAAATCACACGATTTAGAGACTATAATATATATTATAAACTCAAAATTGGATGGGGATAGAAATAGAAGTGGGTTTGATGATTTTAACCACACTATTTAAACAAATATTATTGTTCATGAACAAGATTATCCTAATCCAATGGCTGGTCTTAATTATAACTCATTTTTACATATACGTTTATGTCTGGTTTATGATTATATCCGGATTGGAATTTGAACTAGTGTGGCTGGGTTCC
The DNA here is from genome assembly GCA_036936605.1 of Limnanthes douglasii subsp. nivea. Classification (NCBI taxonomy): domain Eukaryota; kingdom Viridiplantae; phylum Streptophyta; class Magnoliopsida; order Brassicales; family Limnanthaceae; genus Limnanthes; species Limnanthes douglasii. Next base: position 37,076,901 of record JAUPFV010000001.1, read on the forward strand.
AGATGGCCTGAAAAAAGACGCCTTTGTTTAAGGCCAACTAGACGACACCGGCGTGTACAATAATTCATCCCAAACCCAATCAACGAACACAAAAGATCACACACAAATAACATTACTGCATTGAGAATAACGGTGGAGCGACAGTGTCACTCGCTCTTTTATTGTTCCCTCCATGCTGATCTGATCTAATGCTAGTTAGGGTTTTACAATTAGATCAGAGTAATTATCGTCACTGCCATCGATATAATGCAAATACAGAACCGTGTGGAGGCATGGATAAGGGACCAGAGAGACAAGATCCTAAAAGTTTCATGGGAGTGGAAGCAAAAGTGGCCGCCATGGAACAACGGAGACACCCAATTAAGAAAGAGAATCGAACAAGAGTACGAGCAGCGCAAGAATCAACTCCACGATATGTGTCGCGCCTTCAAGGCGGAGTCCGTTGGGGACTTGCAGGACATTCTCTGCTGCATGGTCCTCTCTGAGTGCGTCTACAAGGTATGTGTTTGTGTTGTAAAATTGTGCTATTATTAGATGTCTAGTTGTTGCTTAAACAAGATAAGAGTTCAGATTGTGTTGGTTTGATTTGTCGAACATCTGAGTAGGTATGGAATATCTTTTATCATCTTTGCCATATTTCGATGAGCAATGACTACCAAAAGGCTACCAAGTAATATAGCATCAATTTTGAAGTCTTTCCCATTTCATTGTGCTCTTTTACTAGTAGATTAGATTGTGGCTACCTTTATTCATGCTATCTGATGATCATGGTAGAGACCGGCTAACGAGATGGTTCGAGCTGTAAACAAGTTCAAGGCTGATTTTGGAGGTCATATTATTTCCTTAGAGCGAGTGCAGCCTTCTTCAGATCATGTTAGCCACAGGTGCACTAATTTTCTTTTTTCCTGAAGGAATATTGAAAACACATGTGAAGATGAGGAAACTCCTAGCTCGGGAAAGGAATTAACCATCACATGGATTTAAAAATATTTTATTGATTAGCAGAACTGTCAAAATCTTTTGTTGATTAATCTCATAGAATTGTAAGTGCGGAAATACTAGTCAGACACTCATCATGAGAGATCATGTTTGCATGTATACCTATATTGATACTTTTTAAGTATCCAATATTTTTTTTATTTAGCCTTATTTTTAAAATCTTACCGCAGCAAGATAATCTAGGTTCTGCAAGTGACATTCTTATATGTGAAGAAAACCTTACGCCTTACATCTTCAGTGTAATTGTAATATATTTTAATTTGCATTCATTACGAACTAAAAGATAAATAATAAATGGAACTCCGAATACGATATTTCGCCTATCCTGTTCGTCAAAGGTGAGAAGTTAACTTTACGAGTTACATTTGGGTATGATCGTCGTGCAATGTATCTTTATGTACTTTTATTTCCTGAATGTCACAATTTACCTTTGACTTGACCTTTGAGGGATTTCTCTTGCATCCTAGGTATCTATTAGCTGAAGCTGGTGATACATTGTTTGCTTCCTTTATTGGCACAAATCAGTACAAGTAAGTGATGGGTGTCATATTTTCTTTTATCTAAGGTTCCATTTCACTAAAAAGGAGTGATCATGGCTTTTCGCTTGTCAAGGGATGTTATGGCTGATGCAAACATACTGCAAGGCAGTATATTTAATGAGGATGCCATGGAGGATTCGGAATGTACTGAAGCAGTCGATTCTGGCCAAATTGAACGAGAGAAGGCACATGGGGAGAAGCAGAGAAATACGCTTGAACCTAAACCCCAGCAATTGAAACATAAACCTAAACCTGCTGCGCATAGGGTATGCTGGCCTTTTCTTCATCTCTTAGTATGTATGTATGGAAACTTTCTTTTTTTTTGGGTGGTACATGTGCATTAAACATTATTTCTTTTGAATCACTCTAGATTGTTTGTTATACTCTAATAGTTTTTATATGCACGATTAATCTTTTACTTATGAAAATATCATTTAGGGTTTCATGGGTCGTGCTAAAGGAATACCTGCTTTAGAGCTATTCAAGCTTGCTCAAAAGAAGAAACGTAAACTTGTGTTATGTGGACATTCACTTGGTGGGGCGGTAAGTCTGTTAGCTTTCTGGTATCAAAACTTGTCTAGGATCTTCGGAGACTTATATATCATTTTGGTTTAATTTGTTTTACAGGTAGCAGCATTAACGACCCTTGCAATATTGAGAGTCATTTCCACATCTTCTCCACAGAAAGAAAATGGAAAAGTTCAGGTCAAATGTATAACGTTTTCTCAACCCCCTGTTGGGAATGCAGCCTTAAGAGAGTAATCCCAAATTGATTGCTTATATAAAAATTTATTTTGTTGAAAAAGAGAAGAATCCAGGCTCTGTCATGTTAGGAGTAACAAATTTTTACATCTTTCTTGCACAGTTATGTTGATGAAAAAGGGTGGCAACATTACTTCAAGAGTTATTGTATACCTGAAGATTTGGTGCCTCGCATATTATCTCCCGCATATTTTCGTCATTATAATGCACAACCATTATCTGTTGCTGGAGAGTTTGGAACAAATTTATCAGCGTCAAAATCGGAAGATGACATAAAGACACCAGGGACAAAACAGTCTACAAATAATGAAAAGCAGCAGTTGGTTCTGGGTGTAGGTCCTATTCAGAGTTCCTTTTGGAGACTCTCACGGCTTGTTCCTTTGGAAGGGGTTAGAAGACAAATTAATAAGTACAGAGGAATTAAAGTTGATCCTGTGAAATTACCTTCTGCTAATGACTCTGTGGTGGCATCTTCGATTGAGGATGTGGATATCGAACCACCGACTCTAGAAATACAAGAAGGTACTGATGGTGTTACTTTGAAAGCTTTTCCTGATGTGGACAAGGGAGCCGCTTCTGCAACTGGAACTGGAAACTTAAGAGTGGAAAGCAGCAATATTACCAGTGACAAAGGAAGGAGATGGCAAGGAGTGCCTTATTTACCTTCATATGTACCTTTTGGACAGGTATTTATCTTGCACTAACAACTGTCAGCACGTTACAGAGATGAGAAATTAACTGAATTTTTCTGAAGTTCCAATGTTACTCTTTTTATGTTATATACTGGTTTTTAGTCTTATCAGATTGTTATAATAAAAAATTGCTCTTCTACCTTCTTTTTATTACTTTGATTGCAACCATAAAAATCATAAGTAAAGTATTAGCTTTGTACGACCATGATGATTACAGAACAACCTCAGTTGTTAGCCTGCAAGAACTTTTCATTTATGAATTGGCCTTTGACTCTTTGGTGTCACTGTCGTGCGAGTCACTTATATTAATTTCATATATTCCTTTCTAATTCTGATGCTGATACAAACAAATGGATGCTGGGAAAAACTACGATATAAGAAAGGAACAACTTAATGTAGGACGATGTTCTTTAGCTACTGCTGGGTTGTTTAAGTTTGTTGCTAGTTTTCCAATTTAGGGATTGAATAATGGTTCACCTACTATGATTGAATATAGTTCTCATTCGGTTTTTAGAAAGCATTAGAGTTCACATCAGGAGTAGGTTTTAGCTCTCCAATTTTGTTCAGGAAAAATAGTTTTTATTGTTTTTTCAGAAACAGTATGGTATATTTTCACTCCATAAAGTTGTCTCTACTAATTTATATCCATGTACATTCTCGTCAAGGATAATGCCAGAAATGTTTTTAAGTATGTCTGTACAATGTATACATTATGAATGTGTGATGCATCGTTTATTTTTAAACTACGATGCACAGTTTTTATATCAACTAATAAAGTACACCTGAATGTTCTGTTTTCTACCTCACGCCTTTTATTGTCATTTTTGGTTTCAAATTTCCGATCTCACAGGTTTGTGTGCTGAGAACTGAACAGCCTACATTGAATCTGAGTACAATACAAACTAGGTGGATAATTTGCTATTATTGTCAACTAAAATAAGTAGAATCACGTAGCTTATAGAAGTGGTAATCAATCTTACTAGTTTAGTTTCCAGCTACTTTGTCCTATTGGCTAAATAACATGGGGAAGATTCTCTAAATTAATTAGTTAAATTGTAGTACAACACCTAGCATCATTTTTATTCGAAATTTCAGCTTAGTATGTATCTTTGTAGAAACGGGTTTTTCAGTAGTATATTGTTTATTGCAGCTGTACCTGCTGGAAAATTCTTCTGTGGAACCACTTTCAGGAGCAGAGTACTTCAAGCTGACATCTGTATGAGCTTCCTTTAATTATAGTTTTGTTTGAGTGGTTAATTTAGATCACCCACATATCGCAAACTTGCTCCTATATAGTGTTTTTGCTGGTGTTATTTTTGGGGTCTCTCATTTTCTTTGCTTTCTTCTGGCAAAGGCATTTTCAGGTCAGATCTATGTTTGCTGAACTTAAGGAAAGTTTTCAATCACATTCAATGAAGGCATATAGGTCTCGGTTTCAGAGGTGAAACTTTTGTTAAAAGCTCATCGTATCAGTTTTTTCTATTAATTAAATTATGCTTTAACAAAAAAACATCAGTTTGTTATATTCAGCGTAAGATGTTGAGTATTCTTGTCATAAATTGATTCTCTCTTTCTCTTTCTCTCTATATGCAGAATTTATACTCTCTGCATGAATAATGATGCATCGTCATTCTTAGGAATGGAGCAGACTTTTCCATATCTACAACAACAGCTCGGGCTTGCAGTTGCTGGTATGGTAGAGCTTGGGCATATTGTTGAGTTGCCAGTTATTCGTACAGCTACTTCAATTGTTCCTCTGGGCTGGAATGACACTCCTGGTGACAAAAGGTCGGAACCTTTGAAGGTTGATATAACTGGTTTTGGATTGCACTTGTGTACGTTGGTTCATGCTCGCGTGAATGGGAACTGGTACTATTTTTTGTATCTGTTTTTCCAATTGACTTCTTATCTGAGAATTTTTTATGATGAGACTCTTTAAAAACACCTATTACGTAGCTCACATGCATGCGTATTTTGTCATCGAGTCCCTTTTTTAGTGAACGCTTCCCTGAGGTATTTTAGCTCGCTTATGAACAGTCCTTTGATGTTCCTTCATGTGCTGTCTGCTGATACAATGATGGATGAAATAATTGTTGATACATCATGACATCTGAGTATGTCTTTTAATAGTGGGGATCTATACATAGATAAATACATAGCTGTACACAAGTAGGCTCTAGTTTCTTAGAGTTTCATGAGTGGCCTTGGAATGTGCTTACTTTATTTAGCACTAATTTTCCTTTCATTCAGGTGTTCAACAACCGTCGAATCATTTCCTTCGGGGCCACCTTTTCAAAAATACGAGGAACATCCCGAATTGCAGAAAATACGGATACAAGTTGGAGCTCCGTTGAGGAGACCTCCTGTGCATCAGATTGTTGCAGATTCTGTGATGCCTATGTTTTCTTCTATTGGTTCAAACTCCACAAACATACAGAAAGAACATAATCTAGGAATATTTCAACGCGAAAGTTTTGTATGTCCTGAAAGCTTAAGTGGTTTATGCGTGTTCTTCACCAGTGATTTTACAACTGTGTCCAAGGAAGTCCATGTTCGAACTCGTAGGGTGCGACTTCTTGGCCTTGAGGTATTTCACATGCATTTGCTTCTAAAAATTATGAAGTTTGGTTTCCCATTTTTCCTGTGATGTTGATTGCTTATGGTGTGTGCAGGGTGCTGGTAAAACTTCGCTTTTTAGGGCAATTCTAGGTCAAGGCAGGCGGACCCCAATAACCAATGTTGAGAATCTGCATGTGGAAACTGGTATTGAAGAAGGTATTGCTGGTGGTGTATGCTATGGTGACTCGGCCGGAGTAAACTTGCAGGTATATCGTTGTGCGCATAATTCGTAATAAAATAGTACTTCTGCTCTGAAAGCTGGCATGTTATTCTTTGGGCGTTAAGATTCTCAGTTTTTAAAATTTCGGAACATGAAACAATTCTAATGAAAATACACTTTACTTGGTTACTAGATAAAGAGTTTTTAAGGTGCCAAGCCGTTGGTTACTATATTTTGTAACTTTTAGTTGGGGTTTTCCCTCAGCTTGAACGTTTGGAATGGTTGTTAAAATAATGAATTCTTTGACATGATAACAGAGCAAGAGGCCTCGAGTTAGAAGAACCCCATTTAGATAATAATCGGTAGTTCCCAAAACTTAGATCACTGGGGACCTGGACGGATGTATCCCGGAATAATTAAGTTAATCTTTTGTATTGCATGTGATAGGGATGCCCTAGTTTTGAAGGTTAGGCACCCTATCGAAGAAAAGAAGGGTCCTCTTGTCTGTGTATATCTATCCATATTAAAATATGTTGGTATAAGACTATTATGTATTACATGCATGTAATATTGTTCGTGTAGATAAAATAAAAAGGAAAAAGGTGCGAAATGGGTCATCCCAGTTTAGAGCTATTTCCTCGACCTTACCCAAGAGTCAATTCTGCTATGTCGTTGAAGTGTGATATCCAACTTAACAGGCTATTCCTCACTGTTCATCAGCAGTGTCTGGAACTCTTGTAAACACAAAGAGTTCTTGATTACCATGAAATCATCCCTCTTTGTCTATCAAAGTTGGGTGTTATTAATGTGTATGTCCTTCTGTTTAGATGATATTTTATTATTGTATTTTCAGTTTGTTTGGTAATTCACACAGGATCTTCCTGTGGAAGCATCTCGCTTTAGGGATGAGTTGTGGATGGGAATTCGTGATCTTAGTAAGAAGACAGATTTGCTTGTTCTCGTTCATAATCTCTCGCATAGAATCCCTCGATACAATCAATCAACTATATCGCAGCAACCAGTCCTTATGTCTTTATTAGACGAGGCTAAAGCTCTTGGAATTCCTTGGGTTCTTGCCATAACAAACAAGTTTTCTGTTAGCGCACACCAGCAAAAAGCAGCAATTGATGCAGTCATGCAGGCATATCAAGCATCTCCTAGCACCACTGAAGTTCTGAATTCTTGTCCATATGTTTTGCCCAACGCTTCTTTGTCTTGGACTGCAATTAAAGGAGATACTGACGGTAAAACAGCGACTCAAATACGTAATTTTGCTCCATTTAACCTAGTGCTGAAGCCCTTTCGAAAGAAGGAAGCTGTTTATCCTGTAGAAGGTGTATACTCCCTTTGTCAGCTCATCCACCGCGTGCTTCGCAGCCAAGAGGAGGCCTCATTACAGGTATAGACATTTAACCAGGAAGCTGTATTCGCAGTTCGAGAAACGATTCTTAACTTCTGATAGTTTTATTTTTTACTTTCGTGGCAAAATATAAGGAGCTTGCTACAAGTAGGTTATTGGTGGAATTAGCAAAAGATCGGGCAGCTGCAAATAAGGAATCTCAGTCGCAGGCATCATCTTTAACAGCAGCAACTGTGGGTGCTTCAGTTGGGGCAGGCCTTGGCATCATCCTGGCTGTGGTCATGGGTGCGGCATCTGCTTTAAGGAAGCCATGATTGTTCACAATATTTATTTTTTATTCTAGCTCCTATCTATATTCACAATGTAAATAGCATCTATTCTATGTCATTAGTTGTCTAGGATAGAAGTAGCGTATCCAATTCCGAGGGAGTCTTTTCCTTCTTTTAGTGAAAATTAAATCGATCAGGCATTTAAGATGTTACTCTATTTTAAACAATGGGTACCTGTTAATAAAGCATTAATTGCTTATGTTTTAACTTGTATTTCAACAATTTCAATTGGTTAAAAAGTCTACCCTTTAATATATATTTAAAATATAATAATGTTATAATTTGGTAGGATTGAATGTTAAATTTGATTTTGAAAATTATAGTATATATTTTTTAATTTTTTAATTTTTTAATTTTTATCATTAGTTTGATAATAGTGAATATTTTCTTTTACTTTTATTTATTTTGAAAAATATAAAAATTTAAATCCAAGAAATTTTAAAAAAAGTTATAATTTTTTAAATAAATATATACATTAAAAAAACAAATTTAATTTATTATAAATTTAAATATATATATGAATACTAAATAATAAAGGTACCAACAAAGACCTGTTTTACAAACCTATTACCAATAAAGACCCAAAATAATTCACAAATTTCTTTTAAAAAATACCCTCGATATAAAAACCCGTTTTTGAACACCTCTAACTTCTCCTCTCCCTCTATTTCGAATTCCCTCTCTTTCTCTAACTTCCTCTCTCTCTCTCTCTCTCTCTCTTCAAAAATACTCTGATATCGACACCGATTACCACTGCGATAACTAATCTGATTGACTCCGGCGAATCAACACGATAACTACTCTGGCGAAATAACAACGATAGCTACTACGATCGACTCCAACGAATTCAACTCCATTGTTCGACTCTGATAAGAGTATCAACTCTGATTAAGACTCCAGTCAGAGTATCAGAGTATCAACAACGACAAACAACGGTGAAGTAGTAAGTTTAACACTGTTTTACAATTACGGTTATTCAGTTCGATTACGATTACGATTACTGAAACCTAGGGTTCAAAAACATTGTTTCCAGTTTGTTTTTTACTGATAAACACTGCTTACTCGTGTCTCGTAAAGCGAGATACGAGACGCTAGAAACTGTTTAATCAAAATGTAATTTCAATTACAGAAAGCCTTACTAAATGTTACTGAAATTCATACCTACTTTTGTGACATTTGTATAGGTTTCACAGATAGTATTTGGGTAATTGCAGGTTTTTTATATAGGTTTCGCATCTACTAGTGTTTTCTGGTTATAGATTTCCTTAGGTCTCGCATCTTCCCCATATTTGTAGGTTTTATATAGAGTTTCACATCTATCAGATTGTACTGTTTAACACTTGACATAAGTTTCAAGTCTAGCAAATTTTTGATATTATAGATCTCTATAGGTTTCGCATCAATTAGATTTCTTGATTATAGATCTCCTTATGTTTTGCATTTATCACATCTAATATATTTTTCTCTTTTATTGCTTTTACATGTAAAAATGACACCAAAAACATGTTTCTACAGGTCCGACCTCTTTGCACTGTTAAAACAGATTGAAGAGACAAAAGTAAGGTCAGAACATATGGAAGCAGCAAAGAAGACGTCATTTTACTCACTTTTAAAAACAGCCTATGATCTTTGGATAAAGAAGACTGCATACAAAAAGCACTGGGATGTAATTGAGCAGATAACAATGACATATGATGACGAACAAGAAGCATTTAAATTGGGGGGAAATTTTTTAAAGCTTACCAACCTTGACATAAAGATCATCTTTGGTTTAAAACATGGGAATGAAAATATGTCACTTCAAGCAAAAAGTTTTGAACCTAAGTTTTCAGATTTAGAAGACGAAGAAAAATCAAGGATGATAAAGAAGTATTTTTCTGAGAAGACATCAAGAAAAGTTAATGAAAGCCAAGCAAGACCAATAACTAACAAACTTATAAAGGTTCGTAAATTCCATTTTCTCACATTTTTGGACTCTTTTAATACTTGCATTGGTTGTTTCTCATCTACTACTTCTGCTTTACATAAGGTTACGCATCTATCTCTTCAATCTGCTTCAAATTAAACTAGGTATTGCATCTATCACGTTAGGCCTCTTTCATATTAAAACACGTTCCGCATCTACTAAGATTAAAACAACTTTCGCATATATCACATTAAGCCCGTTTCAAATTAAACCACGTTCCGCATCTACTAAATTTAGTATTTGTTTCGTATATATCGTTTTACCATTTACATAGGTTCCGCATCTACAGTATATGGTTCCGCATCTATTTGAATGTAATTACTAGGGTTTCGTATTTATCAAATTTAGAAAATGGAACACACAACTTTATGTCAAGACATTGAAATTGAAGACAAGATACCTAGATGCTTCAAATGGCTGGGTATTGAACGCAAAACAGATTTAGATTTGGTTGAAGCCATAAAAACATAACAAATGACAAATATATTTACGATATGTTTTTTATTTTGTTTCACATTTTACATATATATATATCTCTTTACTCTAACATTTTAATAATTTTATAGAATCTTGAAGAAGAATTGAAGCTAACAAAAGAAGAAGAAAATTTTGGAGGAGAATTCCAAATACAAGAAGAAAATAATGATGCTCCTCAAGAAAATGATATTGTTCCACCAATAGATTTTGAACAAGTAAACCTCAATGAAGATGAAGATAGTTTGCATTGGGATACGCTACAAGAACAAGCTGCAACACATTCTACTGATAGCGAAAAAACACTCGACCAATACATAGTTCAACCATGCAAAAAAGTTCCAAAAACTAAAAAGACTGCAATACAACGAAGAAAACCAGTACAGAACGTGAAAGAGAAAACTTTACCGGTAAAAACTCATCCTCTGAACAAAACAAAAACAATACATACAACTGATGCCCCTATTGCAAGAAAGGTGAATACAACATCACAGATTCTTAGGAATCTCAAAAAACTTGAAAAGACAATAGAAAAAAGATCTAAAATAAACATTTCAGACAGATTATACCATCTTGAAATAGAAAACACAAGATTAAAGAAATTACTAGCAAGAGAAAAGGTAAAAATCTACTGTTTTATCATATTTACTATACATTTCGCAGCTATCATCAATATTATCCTAAGATGTATCGCATTTAGCATCATGATTACTGAAGGTTTCGCATCTACTTGTAATTAACATTTCTCATTTATCATTTTTAAGGTTCCACATCTATCATTCTGTTTCACATTTCTCATCTATCGTTTATGTGCGTGTTCCGCATCTATCATTTCTTTTACGTTCCGCATCTATTATTTCTATTTAAGTTCTGCATCTATAATTTTGGTTTGACTTGAAGGTTTTGCATCTGGGTTTATGAATGTTAAGGTTTCGCATCTATTATTCATTTTCTGATGTCAAAGGTCTCAAATCTATCTTTGATATTTCTTATTATTTTGTAGAAAGTTAACACAATATACCCAGCCCAGTACCAACCACAACCCCAGCCCCAGCACCAACCACAACCACAGACCCACACCCAGCCCTAACAACAACACCAGCACTAGACACAACCAAACCACAAACTGACCCAGTCTCTAGCCAGAGCTTTAGCTTAACAATATTTAAGAAAGTAAACTGAAATGGAACGCCGGGAATTTCAACAATAAATTGATGAACTGAAGAAAAAAAACTCGAAGAAAAGGAGAAGATCATTACACAAATGAAAGCTGATGCAGAGATGAACATTGAGGTTGACTTACAAAACATACTTAAACTGCCTATGTTGAAGCTAAACATAGATCAACTGAACAGCAACCAAAAACTTATTCCAGAAGAAAGATATTGAATGATCAAGGCCACCAATCACCAAATAAAATAAGAAAAACACCAAATATTGTTGTAGAAGATAAGGTTCCACCTCCACAACAAGAAAAAAAGTGAAGATGATTTGGAAAAACAGGATCATAATGTTGTTGGTACTGTTGAAGATGACCATGTTGGTGATGTTGAGTTTAATGTTGCTGCTACTACGTATGAGGATGTTTTTGTTGTTGAAAGCAAGAATGTTGGGGTGGAAAACCAAGTTGATACCACTCTTAATAATGATTCCCCTATTAATGTTGATATTGTTACTTCTGAAGATATTGTTGCTGTAGAAAATGAGAATTCTACTTCCATTGAAATTGGGGTGAAAAAGCAAGTTGATGCCACTATTAGTAGTGATGTTGCGTTTGAAAAGAAAGACAATCCCACAGTTGAAATTCCTACTTAAGTTGGTTTTAAAAACAAAGATGATCCTTCAGTTCTTGTTAATGTTACAAAAAATCAAAATCCTAATACTGTTATGGAAGAACATGATAAAAATACTAATGTTGTTGTTCCTATTGCTAAAGAATCAGTTGCTGGAGTATCTGAAGCGACAAGCTAGGTAACTGAAGTATTTAAAGGGGACAAGAGTGTTGCTGAAGCATCTGGAGTGGCAAAGGATGTTCTTGAAGAATCTAAAGTGACCAAGGAATATGTTGTGGACAAAGAGGTGATACAGATAACCCAGAATTAACAAAACATGTTTGAAAAACTTTTGTATTTAAAAATATATACTGTTGTGTATTATCTTCTTTTTTGGCTTGAATACTGTAATATTATCTGTATTTATATGTTTATCTGCCTCTAGTGTTTAACTGAATGAGGGTTTTGTATTTAAAGATACATGTTTCACATTTATCTTCCTTATGTATTACTTTTACTCATGTTTCGCATCTAATGTCCAGTTTTCTGTTTTGTTAAGGAAAATGAATCATAAGTCCAAGAAATCCAAATGCCACAAGTCAGTGACTTAGACCCAACAATTGAGAAAGAAATTATAAGAATTGAAAAGGATATACAAAAGAAAAAAGTAAGTGAAACTTTCCCACCTATCATACTTTATTATTTTGCATCTAGCATATTTTCCATGCTTTCTCATTTACTGAAGGTTTCGTATCTACCTTGAATTCCCTTATTTCTTATCTATTATATTTCTGCATGTTTCAAATCTATCTTAATTTCCCTTATTTCATATCTATTATATTTCTGAATGTTTCGCATCTATCTTAATTTCCCTTATTTCCAATCTATTATATTTCTGAATGTTTCGCTCTTGGCTTTCCCTTATTTCCCCTCTATTATATTTATGAATGTTTCACATCTAGTTTGGTTCCCCTTCTTTCCCATCCATTATATTTCTTAACGTTTCACATCTAGCTTGGTTCCCCTTCTTTTTCATCCATTATATTTCTAAACGTTTCACATCTATCTCCTCTTACAGTTTCAATTCTTTCCCATTTGTGCAGAAATATTTGGATGAAGGTCCTCCATTTGAACTAATTTTAGATCTTACTCAATATCAAGTCTTTAAAGAACTACCTAACAAGTAAATTAGTATAAAAGTGTCCATTTACGAACAAAGTAACATCTGCTATTGACCTAAAGGAATACTACAAATTAGAACTGATTGAAAAATGAGAAAACAATTATGATCCAACAGTATGGTCATGTCCAGATGTACCAGGATCTAATATTTTTGTTAGTACTTTGATGGAGATAGTAGATGACTCTACGGTAAAAGTTAAATTTAAATTTAGTTTGTTTCCATTGCTTCCCCAATACATATGTTAACAAACTGCTAGTTTACACTATTGACAACACGGGTAATTGATGGTTATATATATATATCAACCTTAAACAACGCAACTTTCAAATACTACTTGCAAGTAATCCATGAGAATTTATGCCAGTAATATACTTATCTGGAAGCGTAATGGTAAAAATAAAATATTTTTACAATATGTGTTGATTTATAAACATAAATATGTCTAATTATTACTCCTCCAATGTAGCATCTTCTGAACCGAAATATGGATGTAACATTATATGTTGACGATAAGCTACGAGGCATCACAAAAGGTTTAACTTCGTTCCGCTTCTAAAAAAAGCTAGAACTGAGAATGTTAACCATTGGACATTATTGGTAATAGACGTTGAACATGAAAAAGCAATAAATCTAAACCCAATACCAAAACATCCAGATCCAACAAGAAAAATTGCAGAAATATTAGTAAGTGTCTCTCTTTTATAATAAGTTCATAGAACATATATATATCATCTGATTTATTTGTATGTTCATTAAATTACAGATTGCATACCTCTAAAACAAAAACATTTTACAATCAGAAGAACCAATAAAGATAGTTTGTCTAGTAAAAATTCCTAAACAAAAACATGAATCACTTGATTGCGGAGTAATGGTCTGCGATTAATTCAAAGATTATATTTTGCATGGGAAACTTAACTTTCATAAAACTTACGAGACTGCACCATTAAGAATAAATGTTCTACATGTTTCTTAATGACATAAACACTAACAAATATTAGGACGATGATTTGTAATATTTGTTTTACTTCTTTTTGTGATGTTTGTCATATTTTTTACATGTACGGTTTGTCTACTATAAAATATATCTCAATGACAAAATTGTCTAACAGCTAAAGTTTCGCATCTATCGTTTTATTTTTTCTCTTGGAAACTCTTTCCTATCTTCTGGTCTAATTATTTTGCATTCAATTATCACTTACACAAAGTAAATATATTTTTGTAGTTAATAAACTCAACCAATCTCTCTCTCTCTCTCTCTCTCTCACACCCACACACACACACACACACACACATATATATATATCAAAAAGTCAAAAATCAAACTAGTAACTTTAGTTTGATTTGATATTTTCTTACATGATTTGACAAGTCTAAGATACTTATCATTACATTGCATTAATTACAAAAGCTCACGAATATCAACCAAAGATATTACTTCTGTCAAAGCTTGTAGTCTTTTCACCTTCTTAATAAATTTACCTATCAAAAATTTAAATACATTGTCCCACATCTAGCATATCATATGTACCCTTATATTTCACATGTCATTTTGCATCTACTAGAGAAATGTAAATAACATGTTTCGCATCTACTATTTAATTTTTACATAAGGTTCCGCATCTATCGTTTATATTCTAATGCATGTTTCGCATCTATCACTTTATTTTTTCTCTTGGAAACTCTTTCCTATCTTTTGGACTAATTATTTTTCATCCAATTACCACTTACAGAAGTAAATATGTTTTTATATTTAATAAACTCAACCAATCTCATACATATATAGTTCAAAAATTCAAAAATCAAACTAGTAGCTTTAGTTTGATTCGATGTTTTCTTACATGATTTGACAAGTCTAAGATACTAATCATTACATTGCATTAATTACAAAAGCTTACGAATATCAACCAAAGATATTACTTCTATCAAAGCTTGTAGTCTTTTCACCTTCTTAATAAATTTACCTATCAATATTTAAATATATTGTCCCGCATCTAGCATATCATATGTCTCTTATATTTCACATGTCATTTTGCATCTACTAGAAAAATGTAAATAACACGTTTCGCATCTACGTTTTAATTTTTACATAAGGTTTCACATCTATCTTCTCTATTCTAATGGATGTTTCGCATCTACTAAATTGTTTTTTCTATTCAAAACTCTTTCACATCTTCTGGTATAATTATTTTTCATCCACTTATCACTTACATAAGTAATATGGTTTGGTAGTTAAAATAATCTTCCAATCTCATAGATATAAACTTCAAAATTCAAAATTCAAACTAGTAGGTTTACTTTGATTTGATATTTACTTACATGACTTACAACTAATAGATACCAATTATTACATTGCATTAATTGCAGATTTAAACAATATCAAACAATAAATTATTTCTGTTTAATCTTTAAACTTTTCACTTTCTTAAAACACTTTAGCTACCTATATAAAATATCACTTCATTTTTTAAGTTCTCAAACACAAAAGCTCACTTCATTCTCAATGAAATTCTTCTAAACTTTTCACTTCTTAAAAACTTGCTTTGAAAAAATGTCATATTTTAACTATTCTTCAGATGATGGTCCCTGTCATAGTGATATCAGTTCTCCCACTCGTTCCGCGGAGGCCAGGGAAGAGTGGAAACATACAACGACAGACAAACTTCCAGACGACATTTCTGATGAAAGTTTCAGTTCTTTTTTTTGAAGATGCTTATACCGAAGATGCTTAATCAAAAGATGAAGAGGAGCTAGATGAGGATCTTATTTTTGTCCTCTTAAAAAAGATGAAAATGGACCAGATGGAAGAGGATTACGACACCGAAGATGAAGAAGATGAAGACGAAGAAGACAAAGAAGATTCGAAGGAAGATGACTCTGAAGACGATGGATATGACTCTAACTGATGGTTAGGTGAATGGTCTGTTAATTTTTGTTGTTGTTTTAACTAAAGGTAGGAATAAGTTTGAACATGGAGACTCTGTTTTTAAATTTGTTTAAGTTTATATTTCGTTTTACTGAACATAGCATGTATTCCACCTGTTTCATAATGAACTAGATCCCTTTATTTATTTATTTTCATTCACATTTTAAAACTTACATAAAAAATGTATTTTATGAGCTGTTTTAGCATTTGCAAAGAAATGTACTTAAATACAATGTTTCACAACTATCACAATATAATATATTTAATTATCTAAGGTTCCGCAACTATTAGATCAGTGTATTTGTGTGTAAGCTATTTCACATCTATCAAACGTTTGGCATCCACTTTAGTAAATCTTGTAAAACGTGTCTCGCATCTATCACAACCCATCATGTTGATTATTACATGTTTCGCATCTATCAGGTCTATATATAACAAAAGGTTTCGCATCTAGCATCCATTGAAATATTCCCAATCTATTGCCATTATAACAAACACAACTCAAAAAAAAACTAAAAGTATCAAAAATTAAATTCATCTTACAAAATGCCTACACATGTTCGTCTGTTATGACCAGATTTACGACAACAAGAACACGTTATCTTACGAATACTTAATTCTCTTCTATATGGAATTATTTTCTTCTTAGGTCGTCCAGCTCTCTTTTTTAAAACTGGAGGAAGTAGATCTGGAGAAGTTGTTGAAGTAGATCCTTGACCGAAAGTAGTAAATGCAGCTATACCATATGAATATGTTGCCTTATAAGAGCTTACAAAATAGCATGGCTCAACATATTCCATAGGATCTGCATCTATATAAAATATTACAACTACAACATGAGAACAAGGGAAACACTCATGTTGCCACAAACCACAAGAACAACGATGTACACTAAGATCAACAACCATAACAGGATCACAAAATACTTCATGCAAAAGAGGAGTTGAAGAATGAGCTATCCATGGACGACTTTCTTCAACATTAGCTTTAAACTTTTCATCAAATTCAGGACACAAATCACTAGTCCAACGTTCAGCATCACCAAAACGTCTCGAAATTTGACTCATTTCTAAAACTCTAATCCTATCAATTAACTCTAGTATAAGCAAACCATAAAATTGTTTTACTTGATTGTTAAAAGATTCAGCTGGAGTAGATGCCATAGAACCATACCTCTTGCCTTTGGAAAAAGTACAAGCATATTTCCCAGGAGATAAATTTTTGAAAAAACTTTGAATCTTCTCACCTCCCTGCTTAATTAATTCATCCATATATTGATTAAACAAATTATGATTAGAAGCATATGCACATCTTTTAAATATTTTTACCATAGTCTCCTTAAATTTTATTGGTGTAGCTCTTAAAAAATGCCTCAAATTATTCATAAGATGATAAAAACAGTATCTATGATGGCAATTTGGAAATATAGCAGATACAGCAGTAACAATACCTAAATGACGATCACTAATAAATGTCATTTTGCGATCCAAAAAATGAGGTTTCAACATCTTCAAAAACCATATTCAATTCTCAGTATCTTCAGACGAAACAATACTAAACGCAATAGGGAAAATACCTGCAACCAATATATAGAACAAAGAATAGTATAAATGACTCATTATAAGAGGTTTTGCGACTATCGCTTACTGATATAGATATGTTTCACATCTATCTCGTTAATCATATACTATATGTATTTTGCATCTATCTCGTTAATCATATACTCCATGTGTTTCACATCTATCACATTAATCATAAATTACACATGTTGCATCTATCACGTTATTTATTCAGAACGTTTCACATCTATGTATTTGTTATTCATCTCAAATATTGTTTTTCGCAGATTCATATATAACATAGTTAAAAGATAACATCTATTCCAATATAAATAAAACTTACCATTGTTACCATCTTTGGCTATAGCAGATAGCAAAACTCCATTATATCTTCCCGTTAAAAAAGTCTCATCAACAAATAAAACTTGACGAGACGAATTGAAACCATAGAGGCAAGACCCAAATGCTACGAAACATCGCTTGAACACATTGATTTCTAAAAAATACTCCAGTATGTAATCATTGCTGCATCACGAACCTTCAATGCTTTAAAATAATTCTTAAGAAGTTTATAAGAAGTTGAACTATCTCCATATACAATCCTCCTAGCTTTTTCTAGAGCAAGCCATGAAACACCGTAAGAAATATCTAAACTGTAATCATTTTTTAAAAATGATTTCACGCTGGTAGCTGTAACATCAACTCTCCTCACACAATCACGTATTTCATTTCCAATCAAATCAGATAACAAATGCCTTCTATTTTCTTTGCTAAAATCAATCCCACATGTATGAGTTTCGACATACTTTTTAATAATAATAAAAACCAGTAGACCTCTCTTGTTTAGCATAAAGTCTCCAAGGACAGTCCTTTGAATCTTTTTTCATGCAATAAAAAGTTACTCTTTGTTCATTGTTATGCAAATATTTAAAAGAAAAACCTTTTTGTAAATCCAACCGACTAACAACTAATCTTAAACCTACTGCTCCATCTTGAAACACCTGCCTAACACCACTAATTTCATTAACCCAACTAAAAGTAGCAAATGCTTTATGCTTGTGACTAATAGCATTAACATCAGAAGTTTCACCAATTTCTCCACAAACAAAATCTTCATTTACAACTTCAACTATACTTTTCGCAGTTTCTCTAATATTATCACCAACAACAACATCACCTTCAACTTTAATAGTAACATTTGAAACACCCAAACTATCAACGAATGATACCAAAGCAATTAAATCACCATCACAACCTAAGATAACGTTTTCTAGATCACCACAAAAGTAGCTTAATTTGAATTAACCCCGAACCAACGTATCATATATACTTAAAACAAATTTAACAATATCTTCAAGCTCAGAAAACAAACCAAGGTCACAAATTGCAAGCTCCACATTTAGTTTAAAGATGCCAATCCTACTACTAGACATCGCGTACCTGCATTAGACAAAGGTTTCGCATCTATTATTAGTAAACAATACATGAGTTTCACATCAATCTGTAAAACATGTTTCGCATCTTCTCAATCAAGAGCATTGATGTTTCGCATCTTCATAAAATAAAAAACAGTAACGTTTCACATCTACTAAAAATACATGTTTCATCACAAGTTCCAGAAAAAACCTACACGTTTCGCAACTATCACTAAGTTCATAACAAACATTTCGTATCTCCTTCCTAGAAACAAAGAACAGTTTCGCGCAGACCAAAAACTTATAAAAACTTGAACACAGACTCAAAATCAATGAAAACTAATGCTAATATCACAAATATACTGCATTAACAACGTAAAATAACAGATGAATACTAAAAACACAAAAAAACCAGATCGACTAAACCTAATACAAAGAAATCTAAACTCGCAATCCAAATTTCACTAAAACTCGAATTCACCACCTATAAAAATAAAAATAACTACGAAATTAACTTAAACACAATCAAAATCAACAAAAAACAATAAAAATACAAAAAATCGATTAAGAATGGAGAATTACCTATGATAGTAGTGAACTATTAAAGTCACGTAGAAAAAAATTAGGGAGAAAAAGACTCAAATATGAGTATTAAAGCTTTTATATAAGTAAGTAGGGGTATAAAAAGTATTAATGGGTCTTAGATAATAAATATTTTAAAAAACGGGTATTTCTTGGAGATGAACCAAAATATGAATCCTAAGTGGATAATACTTTGGGTATTGGGTCGTAAATGATACTTTACCCAACCATAAATATGAAAAAAAAAATTAATTAAATTTATAGTTTTTTTTAGCAACTTTAAAAATTTATATTTGGTATATTATTATTATTTTAATTATTTTAATATTTTATTAAATAATCAATTGATAAATAAATGAGAAAACGAATTACAAATTTAACAATCTTACCATCTAATTTATTATATTATTTATCATACTCTTAAAACTAATTGATTTATTTGTTTATATAATATTTTATTTATTATAAGTTGTTTTAGTATAAAATTAATAGTAAATATATCGAACCAACATAAATAAATATAAAAATACTGTCTACACTCCATTAAACGGTATCATTGATTGCAATTCTAGGGTTATATATTCAAGTGTAAGTTTGGTATTTAAAAAAAAAATTAAAAAAAATGAAAACAGTTAATATCTTATTAACCGTTGTTGTGGGCACCCTATTTCAAACAAAAATGTTAAATTCTAGCGTTTTCACGTTCTCATTAACCGGTGTCATGGACAGTGGGCACCCTATTTATTCTAACTTTTTCACGTAATCCTATAAACACAAGTATCCTAACATTAATATTTAATGTTATCTAAAACTTAGATTATTTCAAACAAACAAATGTATCCAACATTAATATTTACGGGTTCTTTAAAACTTCTGTTTTAACCAATAAGCTCTCTCCTCTCTCTGGATTCAATGGTAACTTTTTCAAGTTCTGGTGAATGCTAAGCTTCCCTGGTTGTATGGCCAGGGATCTCAAGGTATAGTCTCCTCTTGTTGTTCAATGTATATGGCAGCGAAGCTCCTCTCAATACCCAATTCCAAAGTAAAGCCAGTAGATGCAAAATCGGTTGAATCAAAAGTTTTAACCAAAGTCCAATCAGTCACCTCCTTTCAGGTATCACACCACCCCCTCACCCTCTTTCCTCAGCCCTCCACTCTTCCTTGCTCAGCCCTTCAATCGACTAGAGCAAAAGTGTACTCTAAGAGGTCTAATCCCAGGCTGGTCAAACCCCCCTCTAAATCCAGTTTTCTTCTTCCAACCTCCTTATTGTTCTCTGGGTATTCTTCAACATGGAATTACTTTCGAACTAAGATGGTCTCAATTACCAAATCAGATTATCAAATCTGGTTGGCTCCTCTATCAAAGCCTCTGTCCCCTTGGTCTCTCTCCATTCTCATTTGGGAAAGTCAATTACTTGCTTTCCTAATTGTCCTGCGAATGCCTAAGCCAGAAAGCTACTTTGAGCTTTACTGGCTCTTCTGTCCTCACCTCAAACAATGCCCCTCCTTCCATCTATTCTCAGTCCCAAGGCCTGCCCCCCTTCTCACCCTAATATCTCTTCCATCTACATCAACCCAGGCTTCTAAACTCGTTAGACCTGTAGTTACTTCTATATCACAGTTACTAATTTTCTTAAACCCTAAACCACATTCAACAAGTTCGATCTATAAAGCTCAGCATAATTTCTTTCCTCAGTCCAGATCAAGTCTATTGATTCCTCCTAAAAAACTAACCCTAAATTTCAAGAAGATTCGTAAAACCTCTTACCTCGTTCTATACCATATGACTTCCCCTCGCCCAATCTCAGCCACTGACTTCGTAGACACCTTCTCGCCAGTTCGTTCTCAACCTTTCTCTTCCAAGCTAGCCTCAATTCCAGGCACCTCTCATGAGCCCGATGCCAACTCTGTTCTTCCAGTCGACTTCCCGAACCATCCTCTCATGCCCCTCCCTGCTCCCATCTCCCCTCACCACGAAGCGTTTGCAAGGAATGCTCTTGCAATGGCCCGAAGCCATATGGAATCGGGACATTCCATGTACCTCCCAGTATCGCCGTCCGTCCAACAAAGCCAGCATCCTGCTCCGGTGATCAAATTCTCCTCCGCGTCAATGCTGGGAGCCCTCCCTCAATCCGATCTCCATCTTCCAAAAGGATTTGTAGAGGCTCACATCTCTCGGGGAGCATATGAAAACTTGGTTGCTGCCATTACTGATCGCCCCTCTCCCAACCTGATAACTCGATCATCAGAAGATGGATCCCCTCTGATTCTTCAAAGCGGTGGACGGCGTGGCAATTCTCTACCGTATCCTGCTCCATCGATCGGCTCAAGGGGCCTTGGAGATCGATTTGTATCTCTTCCTGGCTTGGATTTCAGTCCCAGAGTAGGGTATGCCTCTTCATCCTCATCGAAAGGGCTCCTGCTTTCGTCTCAAGGATCTTTGATCAGAGAAGCACCGGCCGGCATTAGGTTTTCCGATGAGACGATTGGACTAAAGGGTTCGTCAGATTTGGGTTTCGGGGACAGCAACAAGGAATCGACCGATTTAGGGTTTGGGGACATCATCGGGCAAAGGATTTTGTCGAGGGAAAGACGGATGATTCTGGCATCGGAGGTTGAAGGAGGAGTTTTGGAAAAGACGGTTTCTGGTTTCGACAGGGGTTCTGGTTTCGACAGGGGGTCTGGTACTTTGCTGGAGAAGACGGGTCGTGTTCTGAAGCAGTCTGGGCTTCCAAATCTTATCAGGGAGGGTTTGACAAACCCAATCCCACCTCTCATGACTTTGACACCCGGGGGCCCACATGAGGTGAATTCTGCTAGGTTTATTCTTGGCAACTCGCTGGGCCCTTGCTTTAATGGGCTTAATCACTGGGTTGTCAATTTAAGTCGGTCCGTATCTTTAAATCAAAGCAGATCCTTTAAATCGATCGGGCCGACCCAAATTCTAACCATTGATAGGCCGAAACGTAATTCGGGTCAAGGATTAATGGGTGGTCCCTCCTCATATGCTCCATACTCATTAATCAGGAATGTTGGTAACGCGGGAAAAGGCCCAAAAGGAAGGCGATTCTTAAATAAACTTGCCTAAATCCCCTCAAAATTATCCAATTCCCCATCTATAAAACCAAGTTCTTTGGGATTTGCTAATTCAAATTCTCGTATACATTCGTCATCACCATCTTCTTATGCAAGCATTGTTTCGGGGCACAGTGACAATCGGTCTCCTTTGGTGATTAGAGTCAATCATATGGAGCTTGTGGGAAATGACTTCATCATGAAAGAATCAGCTATGGGCCCTCCGGAATCCTGGAAAGCATGTCTTTCAGGATATTTTCTTTCTCAACCAAGCAATCTGAGCTTCCTCAAAGCAAACGTTGAGACTCTGTGGAAAAGGTTTGGTCTCATTCAATTTAAACCCCTTCTTGAAGGCTAGTTTCTTTTCCAATTTGGCTCGGAAAATATGGTTAAAAAGGTCTTAGAGGGAGCCCCATGGCACTTTGGTGGCAATTTGATAATTTTGAAAGTTTGGGAACCACTTTCCCCTCTTATCAAAGATCTTCATACGGAAATCCCAATCTGGGTTAAGGTTTTCAATTTTCCCCTGGAACTCTGGACGGTAGAGGGATTTAGTAACATTGGCTCAGTCTTAGGGACTCCTTTATATGTGGATCATCAAACGGAAAAGAAAGAAAAGCTTCGTTTCGCTCGCATCTGTATTATGATCTCTGTAGGATCTCCTATCCGCTCTGAGCTTACCTTTAATATAAGGGGCAAATCTATCTCGGTATCTTTTGAATACCAGGGCCTTCCCCCCCAGTGCGCAAACTGTAAGGTTTTTGGTCATCCTTCCCGTATCTACAAAAAAGGCCCCTTGAAGCTGTCCCCATTCCCAGCTCCTACTTCATCCTCTGAGGAAGATCCTTCCGAGTACATCCCTGAAGCAGACCTTAGTCATCACCTTTCATCCATAAATGAAGGGAAAGAAGTGGAAAGCGGAGAAGAGGCGGAATCTCCTCCAAAAAGGCTTCGCACTGTAGACCCGAAGGGGAAGGGAAAAATGGATATGTCCTCCGACAGGATCATCGTCTGATGCACTGTAAGTCTCTCTTCTGATGAATATTGCATCCTAGAATGTTAGAGGTCTCAATGACCCTATTAGACAAAAAGACGTAACTGATTTTATAATTATAAATAATATTTCTATGCTTATCCTAGTTGAGACTAAAGTTAATATAGCTAAGGTTGATTCTATCATAAGTAAAATGGTTCCCTTCTGGCATGTCATAAATAATTATTCCTCCCACCCCCTCGGTCGAATTTGGGTCACCTGGAACCCAAGCGTGATCACAATCTCCAAACTATCCGAGTCACCCCAGTACATCCATTGCCGAGTTAAATGCCATAACAATAATACGACCTTTAGATTAACAGCAATCTATGCTTTTAACGAAGCAATTGACCGCTCCCCCCTTTGGAAGGACTTAATAGCCATTTCCAATCAAGAGAAACATATCCCTTTGGTATCACTAGGAGACTTTAATACTATTCGCCACCCTGATGAGAGAATTGGTGCTTCAGATAACTAGACTTCAGCAATTGACGAGTTTAACAACTGCTGTTACCTAAGTGAGCTTAGTGATCTCCGGTCCACCGGGTTTCACTACACTTGGATTAACAAGCAGCCTGCTCGTCCAATCCTCTCGAAAATAGATAGGGTTATGGTCAGTCCCAACTGGGACGATCTTTTCCCAATGTCTTATGCCCGATATGGCTTCCTTAGAACGTCAGATCATACCACAGTTACTCTCAATCTCGGTCTGCCTAGACCTAGAAGTAAAAAGCCCTTCCGGTTTTTCAACATGTGGCAATCGCATCCTTCCTTTAACGAAATTGTCCTGAAAAGCTAGAATTGCCCTATTTCCTCCTCTGGTATGCGGCTTGTAACTAAAAAGCTAAAAAGACTCTAGCTTTCTCTCGCAAAACTCAATCGTAAAGAATTTAGCGATATCAGTAACAGAGTTAGTACGGCTCAATCCAAGTTGTTCGAGACCCAATCAAGACTTGGGCTAGATCCCCTCAACCCAAGTCTCATTGGCGAAGAAATTGAGGCATCCAAAGACTATATATATTATAGTCGTGCCGATGAGTCATTTCTAAAACAAAAATCTCGAGAAAATTGGATTAAGCTCGGGGACAAGAATACTAAATTCTTCCATAATAGTATTAAGTCCCGTCTCTTCCGTAATAAAATTGTTTCTATTAATAATGACTCGGGAGTTACCATCTCTTCGCCAGCTGGTATCTCTAAAGTCATAGTTAAGTACTTCGAAAATTCGTTGGGCACTCAACATTCTACTTCTTACCCTGGTCTGGAGAGAGTCTCTTCTCTGATTACTCCCATTGTCAATAGTAATGATAGGGATTTAATGTCGCGCGACATCTCTTACGATGAAATTAAATCTGCATTATTCAGTATTGATAGTAACAATTCGTCTGGTCCTGATGGATATAACTCTTCCTTCTTTAAATCTTCTTGGAGTATAGTTGGACCTGATATTTGTAATGGTGTCTTTGAATTCTTTAATTCGAGATCTTTGGATAAGTCTTGGAACTCAACATCCATTTCCCTTATTCCCAAAACCGTATCTCCTTCTGTTCCTGGAGACTTTAGACCTATTGCCCTATGCAATGTAGTCTATAAAATTATCTCCAAAATTCTAGCTAATAAAATTAAGGACTCCTTCCCTTATCTAATCGACCCTTCTCAGTCGGCCTTCGTGGCGGGAAGGAATATCTCAGATAACATTCTATTGTCCCAAGAACTATTGCGAGGGTATCATATCAATGCTGCAGGAAAAATGATAGCTCTCAAAATAGATATTATCAAAGCTTTTGATAATGTCCATTGGCACCTAGTTCTTGACATCCTGGTAGCAATGCGATTCCCTGAAAAAATGATTACTTGGATAATAAAATGTATCTCCTCCACCTCTTATTCCATTAATATAAATGGAGACTCTTATGGGAATTTTCCCGGGAAAAAGGGTCTGAGACAAGGGGATCCTTTATCACCTTTTCTCTTTGTACTCATTATGCAAGTTCTTTCAGGGCTACTCAAAGAAAAAAGCCAGAATAAAAACTTTAGATTTCACTGGAAGTGCCAAAAGCTTAAAATCATCAATCTCTGCTTCGCAGATGACCTGATGATCTTCTGCCATGGGGACTCCAACTCTCTAAACCTTATAAAAGAGGCCCTGGATGAATTCTATAATCTCTCTGGTCTTAAAGTTAACCCTTTAAAAAGTCATATTTTTCTTTCGAGTATTGAGGAGTCTCTCAAGTCTAG
The DNA here is from genome assembly GCA_036936605.1 of Limnanthes douglasii subsp. nivea. Classification (NCBI taxonomy): domain Eukaryota; kingdom Viridiplantae; phylum Streptophyta; class Magnoliopsida; order Brassicales; family Limnanthaceae; genus Limnanthes; species Limnanthes douglasii. Next base: position 37,102,584 of record JAUPFV010000001.1, read on the forward strand.
TATATTTCCCATTCTGGGCTTTCCGGAAGGTACTCTCCCAGTAAAATATCCGGGAGTCCCCCTTATAACGAGTAGACTTACCCACTTGGAATGTCGTCCACTTCTTCACAAGATCACTAATCGCATTGAGTCTTGGACCTCCAAACACCTCTCTTATGCAGGGCGACTTTAGTTGATAAAGTCTGTCTTATTTGCTGGTCAGGTTTACTGGTCCTTTATTTTTATTCTTCCCTCTAGAATAATCAAAGAGCTAAGCCAATACCTTAGTCGATTTCTCTGGTCGGGAACGATCACGAAGATTCATGGGGCAAAAGTCTCCTGGGACTCTGTAACGTCTCCCATAAAAGAGGGTGGCCTTGGGATTTTGAATCTAAAGATTTGGAATCAGGCGGCCATCCTTAAGCATATTTGGTCTATTGTTAGTAATAAGAACCACTCCATCTGGTGTGAGTGGATAAAAGTGGAAAAAATGAAAAACAAAAATTTCTGGTCCATCCATTCTGGATCCAATCCATCGTGGATTTGGAGGAAAATTATTCGTTTGCGCCCTTTGGCAAGTAATTTGTACAGGGTGGCTATTGGAAATGGTAAAAATACTTCTTTCTGGTATGACCCTTGGCTTCTTTCAAAGTCTCTGGCTTCTCACTATGGAGAAAGCATTATAAGTGACTCTCGTTTGAGAGATAATCTTAAGGTATCGGAAATTATTCATAATGGATCCTGGAACTGGCCAGCCGATATCAGACCAGCGAGAGCTCGAAGTAGACCTCATCTACTTGAAATGAGCAACCTCATCGAAACTCTTCCCCCCCCCCCCCCAACATCGCCTCCATCGATGTCCCATTCTGGACGGCAAAAGCAGGAAATTCTACATTCACTATTAAGGACACGTATAACGCAATTCGATCTCCCAGCCCTGAAGTGGGTTGGGCCGGGTTAGTATGGCACAAATACAAAATTCCTCGCCACTCCTTTATACTTTGGCTTGCTATTTTAGGCAAGCTTGTAACCAGGGACAAAATTCTCGGTTGGGGACTAAACACCCCCACTGATTGTGTCCTTTGCAATTCTGATTCTGAATCTATCTCTCATATTCTCTATGAGTGTAGATTCACTCAGAATATTTGGTCATATGCTAGTTCTAAGCTAGGATTTCCGTTCTCTTCTTCGTGCTGGCAATCTTGGATTATCGAGGCGTCAAAATGGTCTAACTCTCGTGACCATTTTATCTGGCGTACTTGCTTTGGCGCGGTCACATACCACGTCTTGAAGGAGTGGAATGCAAGAATTTTTGGTTCCGCTCCAGCCCTGGAATCCTTAACATTCCATCGTATATTGTAGATGATCTTCGATTCAGATTCCAGGGTACCAAGATCAGCTGGCCATAGTAAATTATTATAATTCATCTACTTATTCCTCTTTTTCTTTGCAAGATTTTCTCTCTCCAAGACTTCTAGCAATCCTCCAGTCGATCTGATCAAGTCCGAAGTCCGAGCCTCGTTTATGTCATTTCAGCAGACAGTGATCTTATGTTTACTATGTTCTATGATGTACTACTTAATCAAACTCTCTTTCGATTAAATGTCTCCTCGGGGTATGCCCCAGGTCTCTTGTATGAACTATTTCCATTAATTTAAAGTTTATTTTCACCAAAAAAAACTCCTGTTTTATAATTATTTTCTCAGTAGTACCAATTTTATATTTTTGATCCACTCAATATATCTAATTTTTTTAATAATATTATTAATATTTATGTTTTAACGAGTCAGATAACCATTTTTAAAAAATTAAAACCTTTTTCTTAATTTTATTTTTAAAAAAATATCTTTTAAATCGGAGTTTGAATAATAAAAATAAAAGTATCTTGACTTTATTTTTAAGATTGAGAAAACTAGATTTATTGATGACATATTTTTTTATTTTCTTTCGTAAAAAATCATGCGAGACCGAACATTATTAAATCACGCGAGACCAAACATAATAGATAATGCGAGACCACACATTATTAAATCATGCGAGACCAGACATAATAAGTTGAGAGACCAAACATTATTAAATAATGCTAGACCACACATAATAAAGTTGAGAGACCAAACATTAGTAAATAATGCGACACGAGACATTATAACGTTGAGATCCATGCATTACTAAATTATGTGAGACGAGACATGATAAAGTTAAGAGACCAAACATTATCAAATCATGCGAGATTAGACAAGGTAAAGTTGAGAGACCAAACATAATAAGTCATGCGAGACCAAACATAATAAATCATATGAGACCAGACACGAAGAAGTGTACAAATGCGAGATGAGGCATACTGAAGCGGAGAGATGCGAGACATGTACTACTTGATAGTAAAGTTGCAAGACTAGAGCTACTAGGTCTAGTGAAGAAGAATATATTAACAATGGATCTAGGTTTGTTCATCTTAAATAAACAAATCTGATAGTACTTTGAGTTTTTTTTCTTCTGAGCAACAATTTGAAAGATGCGGATTTAAAAAAACAAAAAAGAGAAAGTAAGAAAAAAAATGTTTGGTTCAGAAAATAAGAAAATGGTTACTTGAGGTTTTTTACCTTGGTCTAAGTATCCATTGATAGTTTACCAATTTGGGGAATTACTTAAAATTTGACTAGGTATATATGAGTAGTTCATTCTTATTTCTATGTGATTTTGATTGTTGCTAATATTTTGTAGAATCTTTCGAAGTCAAATGTTGTAAAAAGAAATGTTAGATTTTTCATTCGTTTTTCTTTTACTTTTATATAATATTGATTGTTACATCATTTTAACTACAATTTCATCTATTTTTTTAATCTATTTTTCACTATTTATCTAACGAGATTTTAATCATATTCTGGAATTAATTATTGTATGAGTCGGGTTTTACAAAATCGTTAAGGTATCCATTTCAAACACTTTTAGTTATTTATATTTTACTTTTCTCAATATTAAAATTCAATTTTTATTCAGTTTAGGTTTTTGGTTGAAATTTTGGTAATTGTATAGTATAATATTGATGTTTATGTATATTTTAAATGTTTTTGTTGATTCTGGGTAGGATCGTAAGGGTTAAGTTATAGGTTTAGGTTTGGTTTTGTCCGCTAGTATTGCCAAGACCGAGCAAAAGTGTTCATCGCTCGATCCTAGCTCGTCCTCTTGAAAAGATGATGACGACTATCACTCGATCCTAGAAAATTCGAGACAAAAGTTCATTTAAATGTATAAAAAATATTAACATTTTATTTGTATTAATTTATAGGTGAACTTCCAGTTGTATTAGTATCCATGTGAGCATCATCCATATTGTAATATCTTTGGATCGAAACAATGATGAAGTAGTTCGAAACTGTCATAGTGTATTATCTAACGTGTGTGGTTTGATAGATGGGGCACTTTCTAGGACCCATTATGTGCCTAAAAAAACTTGCTAAAGCTTCGTTTTCTCTAGATGGATTGGTTTGGAGGCATTAGGCACGTCATATTGTTCCTCCCAACGCGATAGGTCCTCAATATGAATATAAACGCCATAGTATTGACGATGATTATCCATGTTGGTTTAGAAATAACTTATGGTACATTATTGATAACCCGAGCCACTCTGTCTGATACATATGATGGAGATAACCCACTTACGAGCATGTATTAGACCAATAGAGATCACAAATGGTATCAAATTTGTGAGATGAATATATGTGAAATATGGATGAACTACATGATTGTTTACGAGAGTGCGGTCGTCTCTCATACGACCATCCCGAATGAGTTTGGAATCAAGTATGTTATGGATTATGTTTAGTCAATTTTGTTTACTATATTATAACTATACTTTGGTCGGTCATTTTAGGTTGGTTATGTTGGATTGTTATTATATTATGTGTATATTGGTTATGTTAAAATGTTTATCACATTTTGGTTATGTTCGACTATTGTTTTTGCTTATGTTTGATTATTTTTTTGGTTCTATTAAATGGTTTGATGATTTATAGTTATTGAAGTTTGGTTATTATTTAATGGTTGTTCTATTATAAGCCTAAAATATTGAGACATAGGCACGCATGCACTAAATACTAGCGAAAATCGAGAACAAATTCGCGAGAAAAAATTGAGACAGAAGACAATTGCATTTTTTTTACCTCATCTGCACTACCTTTTAGGTTGTACACGACTTACTCTCGCGTTAGTAATATAATCTAAGAGAACTCTCAACGTTTCCCTTATTGTACAAAGTAACGATGATGACGAATCCTTATTTTAGTTCGTCGTCCATAAGTCAAATCTCTAAACCTTGTTTGATGTAATATGTTTCTGAGGTAAACAAATTTATGTAATCGGCAAACAAAAAAGTTGTTTCCTCCGGTGACTATAGTATCTAACCTACACTCTAAGTTATAACGCAACTCTAAAACAAGTTATATGATGAATGTTTAAATTAAGCCCCAAATTTTACTACACACTAGAGTATTTGATACACATTCAATAATATAGAGCGAAAGTCATTCACATAATTGTTCGATCGCAACAATGATTTTTCATAATTTCATTAATTCGTAGATTTTTTTATACTTCACCCTATTAAATTGATATGTTGAATGTTAACAAACAATTTTTTTATTATGGCTCGCCATTGGTGACTACCTTAGACAATTAGGATTTTGAGTTTTTAGTATTTGTTTTAGGGTGTTGAATATGTGTTTTTCTTTTGTTTTTAAAGTTTAAAATTATATAACTAGAGGTATGAGGATATAAAACTCATTTTATATCTAAATAAATAATTTAAACTCTCAAAACGTCAAATATCTAATAAAAAATTAACAAAATATAACCTAGACCATACATATTGTTAGGGTACAACCGAAGTCTCACATCCCACATCAGTTAAACATGGAAAAAATCAATGATATATAAGTCACAACATATCTTAACTAGTATGAATTGTTTTAGAAATGGACCAAAAGTAAAGTCGTGTGGGCCTTCAGGCCCAAAACAGATGATATCATATTAGTGTGCAGATGAGATTGTTCATACTTATATACAGATGTTGGAACATGTGATACCATAAATGGTATCAAAGTTTCATATCGTCACATATTCCCAACAAATTGTATAAGAGCTCCATACCCAAATGGAACACGATATGGATCAAATTATCAGATGCCGAACATAATGAACCATCAGCCATGCTCAAGGTGAATGATCACTAACAACCATGGTCAAAGTGTATGATTTGTTTAATAAATAACTAATGTGACCTAGTTTGGAGTGCGTGTGGCTCATCAAGTGTTGTAACTTGATTGGAGTATATCAAAATGGTGATACTTTATTGGAGTTGCGCTAAGAAACAAGGAAGTATGGTGTGATAAGAGTGAGTAAAGATATCTATAGTGCGTTTATGATTTAGGTAGTCTCCAACCTGATTAGAGTAGGCAGATGAAAATCAATTAAGAGGAGGCTAAAATGGTACTTTGTTTGAGAAAATGTTTTTTAGGGTGTGACCAAATTTTCACATCCCATATCAATTAAACATGATAATGATTAATAGTATATAAATGAGAACATATCTTAACTAGTATGAGGAAGATATCATACTAGTGTGAAGATTGGATTATTTGTATTTATATATGGAGGTACAATATTGTGCCATTGACAATGTACTTTGTGTTATAGTTTATAGTCTTTGTATATGATCATTTTAGGTTAATTATCTAGTAAGTCTATTTATTCTCTATAAATGAATTACTAGGACTACAAAAAATCACATATGAAAATCTATAACACTTTTCTCTGTCGGCTCCGTAGACTTAGAAATTTGTCAAGCTATATTAAAATCATGTGTTTTTTCTTTCATATTCTTTATTTTGTTATATGTTTGAGTCATTTGTGATATATTTTATAGTGATTCATAACAAATCGGTATTAGAATATTAGGTTGTGAAATTAGGTTTTACAGTTAGGGTTTACAATTGCGTCTACATCAACAAAATATAAAATCGAAAAATCTGATGAGGGATCCAGCTTTGCTTTGTGAAATACTAAGTTGAATCTTTATTGGTACTTCAAGGTTTGTGGAAGACTTTCGAGAATTAGTTACCATAAGATATGAAAGGAATAGGAGAATCAATTTTTTTTAAGAAATGGCTTTATGTTAGATTTTAATGAGTGTAAATGATAATGTTTTCATGATATTAGTGGTGAGAAGACTGTTGTCTGCGCATGGAATAAGTTTGGTGAACTTTACTTAAAGAAATAATTGTGACTCGGTTATACTAAAGAAACACTTATACAATTTCATATTGAAATAATTTATGTTCATAACTAAACATCTATATATTTTAAATCATTTATTATGGATTTGGATATCATTGATATCATCATTAAGGATGATGATAAAGCTTTGTTTGTATTGAGATCGTTATCAGTTTTCTATGAAAACTTCTTAGGTACCATAATGTATGGTAAGAATAAGTTATCAATAACATATGTAAAAAAACCGTTGAAACAAAAGGAGTTGAGACAGTTTTAGCTAGACAATAAGGCAGAAGGAAATATTTTATGACCAGGTGAAGATCTATCAACAAGGAAAGTTTTTCAAAGAAGAAGAACTGGAGGTCCAAATCAAGAACCAATAAAGAAAACTATTATGACTATCGTGAACATGGTTATTATAAGACAAATTTTCCAAAACTGAAAGGTAAGAAAGGAAATCAAAAGTAAAATATTGCAAACCTAGTAGAATGTGTGAATGTTTCTGACGATGGTGAAAAAAATGGTAGAGGAGATGTATTATTTGTGAGTTCATACTTTGGGAAAAACTATTGGGTACTCGATACTGACGCTGTGTATCACATGTGTTAGTTTAAGCAATGGTTCAGTATTTATATTCCAATGCAAATGATTATTTATTTAAGGAACAATCATTTGTTGTATGTTAGTGGTATCGGTAACGTAGGACAATAATGTTTGATAGGGTTGGTAGGATTTTGACGTGCTGAAGAGAAATCTAATATTTATTGGGACACTAGCCTTTCGGGTTTATAAGTATCTTGTAAACAATTGTGTGATAAAAGTGACATAGGGTTCAAAGGTGTGTATGAATGACAATTTTCATAATGGGTTTTATATTCTCGAGGGAAGTGTTGTTATGGCGATGTTGTAGTAGCATCATCAGGTAATAATATCCAAAGTTGGTAGGATCATAATCAGTTGTGGCATTGGGCTTTGAGTCACATGAGTGAAAAAAGATTAGCTCTTTTGGGAAAGAGAGATTTATTCAAAGGGTATAAAGCGGAATCAATGGTATTTTATGAACAATATGTATTTGGTAAACAAACTAAAATCAAATTCAGTAAGCCAATTGTAAGAAAGACTAAATGGACAATAGATTACATTCACTCGAATCTTTGGAGCCCAAACAAAATTCCATCAAAGAGTATAGACATATACTACAAGAGTTTGATCGATGATTATTCAAGGATGGTGTGGGTTTATTTTCTAAAAACCTAAAGATGAGACATATTCAACATTTGTCAAATTGAAGATGATGATTGAAAAATAGGTAAGAAGAAAGATCAAGCATCTTATGATAGAATCGGGTTAAAACTTTGCACTCCTGAGTTCAACGAGTTCTGGGAAGCTGAGGGAATCAATACATCATCGTACTTATTTTAGAATACCACAACATGATGGGTCTTTGAAATAATAAACAATACATTTTGTGATAATGCATGAAACATGCTCTTGTATTCTTGTGTGGGAAAGGATTTTTGAGTTGAAGCTATCAATACAACGTGTTACTTGGTGAATCAGTCTCCATCAACGACTATTTATTGTACAAATAATTTTAAGATTTGGTATGGATCATGGGTTGATTACAAACCGTTGAGGGTGTTCGGTTGTCCTACATACGCTCATATTAGAGATGGTAAACTCGAGCTGAGGGAAAAGAGGTGCATATTTATAGGATATTCTAGTAGAACGAGAAGATGTAGGTTATGGTGTACTTCTCTAAAGTCTTCACATTCTCTCTTTAGTAGAGACATGACTTATAACGAGCCTGCTTCTCTAAACAATCAGAAAAAAATAAAAGAAATGGTAGAATCAGGATCGGTTGTGAGTAAATAAATGGAGCATCATTTCCTAGTAGGTCCAATAATTCGAATGGTTCTGAGGTGGATTCAAAATCAAGAAGTGAAGCATCAAGATTGGATAATAGTGAAGATGATATACCAAAATCAGAATAACAACCTTATAGCATAAAATTGGGCAGAAAAAGAAGAGAGATTAGACCACCAACAAGGTATGCATATCTAGTTGCATATTCTTTGTGAGTTATGGAAGAAGTTGAAATGTATGAACCTAGCAGGGAAGCTATAGCGAGTTCAGAATCAGGTCAGTGGATTGATGCTATGGGGGGGAGATATTTAATCTCTTCATAAGAATCAGACATGGATGATTGTTGACTTGCCTAAAAGATAGAATGTAATATGTAGCAAATAAGTGTTCAATTAAAAGGAAGGTAATCCAGGGGTTGATGCACCTTGACTCAAAGCAAGGTTGGTCGCTAAAAGTTTTACTCAAAGGAAATGAATCGAATTGAATGAAGTGTTTTCTCAAATGGTGAAACATAGTTCGATTTGATTTTTGTTATACATGGTAGTTTTACAAGATTTAGAAATTGAGCAGTTGGATGTGAAGACTGTGTTTCTACATGGTGAATTAGAGAAAATAATCCACATGGAAAACTAAAGTGATTTATTAAACCTAATATGGAGAAAAAACTTTTTCTGCTAAAAAATTCACTGTATGGTTTGAAACACTCACCTAGTCCATGGTGAAAACCTTTTGATACATTCATGGTATCAAAAGGATTCACAATGAGTCCATATGGCAGTTGTGTGTATCAACAATGCTGTTAGATAATTATTATGTTTATTTGTTGTTGTATGTGGATGATATGCTTAATACTGCTTGTAATATGTTTTGCAAATGAAGAAGCAACTTAATACCGAGTTTGAGATGAAATATCTGGGTAGAGAAAACAAGATTCTTGGTATGGAGATTATTAGGAACATAAGTGTAAGATCCATACACTTGTCCCAATGAAGCTATATTGAGAAAATACTACAACGATTTAACATGTTTGATGCTAAGGCAGTTAACATCCCATTTGCTACTCATTTCAAGTTGTTCGCAGCAGGATCGACCAATGACGATGTTGAGTTTGAACAAATGTCGAAGGTTCCATATTTAAGTAAAATTGGTAGTATGATGTATGCACACAACCTGATATTTTACATGTGGTTAGTGTAGCCAGCAGATACATTGGATACCTTGGGAAAGAACAATGTCACACAGTAAAATGGATGATTCAGTATCTTAAGAGTACTGCGAATGTTGAACTTATTTTCAATAAGACCAATATTGATTGATCAGTGAACAATATGGTATGATCAATGGTTGGTTTTGTTGATTATGACTTTGCAGGTGATATGGATATATGATCGATCATATATCATTTTATTCGTGATATAATATCAAAAGAAATTGTTGATGTGAAGAAAGTATCTACACACGATAATCCAGCAGATATAATTACTAATGCAGTATAAGTTCAAAAATTGAAGGAGTGTCTAAGCTGGATTGATGTTTGCATTGGTGTGGATAATAATTGCCTGAGGGTAGGCTAGTAATTTCGAGTGGAGTTTTAAGGCGGTGTATGGGTGTTTAACGGTGGTATGTGGGTGTTTTAACAGTTAGAGTAGAGAGTATAGAGATGATTAAGCAGCTTGGTAGCAGTTAATTCTCATTACCCATAGTTAATGCTGGTGGTTGGGTATTTATAGTATGATGTTTGGGCCCTTATGGGCTTTCAGGTCATGTTTAATGGACCCGGGTCATGTTCAAAGACCCATGAGCTCTTAAGTAGAAGAGCAAATAGCTTAGTCAAGAAGTGTTTAGGTTTTTAGTACTTTTGTCATAGTTCGGACTGCTTTATGTTCATAGTGTTCACAAAAAATCTGTCCGGTCCAAGTAACCTGTTCGACCCCTGTCCCTGTAACCTGTCCGACATTCGGAGAGACTTGACTGATCTGCCCCTGTTCGGGGAGCACGCTGAATTCGGACTCATCATGCATCATCAAGTGAATGTCTTGGGGGCATTTGGTGAGTCAGAAAAAAGAAGTTTTTTGTTGGTAGTGCATAAAGGATATTCGCCTCAAGGAGAAGCTTTGTTGAAGACAAGTCAAATAAGTTGACTATATATAATGCGTCATCTTGTACAGTAGTATTTCATTGACACTTTACCTTGTGTTATAGTTAAAAAAACTTTTCTATATGAACATATTAAGTCCATTATCTAATAATTCTATTCATTCTTTATAAATATATTATTATGACTATACAAAAGTACATTAAAAAAATCCATAACTTTTTTTATCGCAGCGAAACACTTTCTCTGACACCGTTTGTGAACGTAAATATTTAAGAGTCAAGCTATATATACCCAAATACGGTTTTAGTATAGCAAATTTTGAGTTTAAAGGTGGTATAAGTATACCCAATTTTTGACAAAAATACCCTTTTAAGGGTATATAAGCCCTTTTTTTACTAACATCTAGCCATGATTTTTTTCCTACAAAGCTCTCTCACTTCCCTCACACCTCTCACCACTCTCTACAACCGTAAATCTCACTTCTCTCAAAACCTCCCACCTCTCTCTAACTTTTATGGCGAACCACCACACCTCTACCTCTTCATCCCCTTCTTCTCCTCCGTCATGGTAAAGAACAAAATATCACACCAAGAAAGTAAGTTTCCGTATTTTTAATTTCTAGGTAATATATTTATGATTGAATTTTTTGAATTTAGTTAGGATTTTGTTAGAATTATGCTAGAGTTTTGTTAGATTTAGGATTATATTTAGGATTAAGCTAGGATTATGAGGCCATTTTTTAGCCTGATTGTCGGCTGGAAAATGGGCGGCAGCGCACCAGTGGTGTGCGCTAGCCAGCACCATCGGTGCGATGGGTCTGTACTGAGTGGTACAGACCCCATATACTGAGCGATACATGGGTTGTGCACCTATGGTGCACAACCTCAAAAATAGTTTTTTTAAAAAAGAAAATCATTTTTTTCAAAAATTTTAAAACTATGAAATGTACATTCAATGGAGGTATATGTTTAGTTTGTAATTGTTTTTTGAGTTTATGGATTGTATTGTATGTTGTATGATAATATTAACTTTGTTTGTATTTTGTTATTATTTCAGGTCTGATTTTGTTGACCCGTGACCCGCTGGCCTACTCGGTCAAGGGCGGGTCCCCCGGGATCAAAGGTGATTCACCCGAGGAAGAATTTGAAGACGGTATGAGCCGTCGAGAATAAAAAATCCTGTGAAGCTAAACGCAGGCGAGCATCATCGGATGACCCATAGACTAGACGTCTGAGCGAGGAAGAGGAGGAGAGGGACAAATCTGATCGGTCTTTGTGCCGAATAAATCATGGGAAATGAAGGAGAAATCTGTTAAAAATATAGTTGACGACACTAGAGATGGAGGCTCATCACGCCGAGATACATCACTTGTCCACCGATCACCACCGCCTGCTACTAGTTCATCACCCCATACGCATACTATTTCATGTCCACCACCTGTTAGTGAGAGGGTGGGTGCTACTGAGGATCTCGAGCAGGATGTCATTGACGAGGAGCATATCGATGATATACATACCGAGGAGCAGTGGAAGACGTTTGTATTTTTGAAATGCAACAAGATACCTCTCTTTCCTGACTATAAAGAACATGAGGCATACCATGTCTTCATCATGAAGGTAAGTATCAAATTATTATATGGTATCCTATGTTTTAATTTGATTTATGTTTGACTTAGTTGTTCATTCGCAGGATCGTACGTTATTAGGCATCCATGCACATTATAATGTGCTTCGTATGTGGGACCTTAGTGCTCAACCGGAGGTGGAGCAGCACTTGACACAGACTCTTTTCGGCCCTCTGATTGATCACTTGCCTCATTACTTCACGCATTCTATACTTGATGAGGTTTTCATTGAGCATTGGCATCAGGAGACCAACACATTTCATTTCTCATTCAGGGAGATGATCATTACTTTGGATAATGTCACCTGCATTACAGGTCTCCCTGTAGTTGGTTGGTCTTTAGACATAGTCACGGTTCCATGTGATGAGGCATACAACTACTACGCTAGTATGTTGGGGTTGAGTGTTGAAGAGGTTCGCGTTGAGATCTAGTCCACTATAGGTGTTGGCTTCAAGATAAAGTGGTTGCGAGAGACGTTCACTAGGGGCCGCTACATTGAGCATACTGATCCAGATACTATTCGCCAAGTATCACAAGCATACTTGATGTTCATATTTGGTTGCACTATTTTTGCGGATACTAGTCAGAAAATTATCAAGGCTGACTATTTATACGGGTTGGAGAATGTGGACTCTGGTTTATGGGACATTGTGTGGGGTACGAGTGCATTGGTATTTCTATTCCGTGGTTTGGGTGATGCTTCAAAATCATCGAAGCATAACCTTTACAGATTTGTTGCCATGTTAGACTGTTGGATTTACGACCATTTCCCCGCATTTATTGCCTTTGAGAATGCGGACCATGTAGTGAGGCAATCGAGGATTGTGAAGTGGCTACCAAAGAGGATTGTTGGGCAAAACGTCCGCCCCAAATCAGTTGTGCGTACTCTCCTTTCGGATAAGAAAGAGACAGATGTAAGTGTTTATATTTATTAGTAAGTAACATATTTGTACTAAGTCATATTTTATTATGTATTCACAGTTTTACTATATTTCGAATAGTTATTTTCGAGCCATACGAAGGTATCAGGGCTCAGTTTCCCGTGCAGGAGATCCACACCATCGCTTATCCTTTGCGGATGATGAACATAGTTGAGGGTTACATGCCTGATCGTGTTATGCCTCAGTTTGGACGAGTTCAAGATGAACCCGAACTCCCACTTGTACTCAGACCGGGTTACAAGAAGGGAGATTGGCTAGATACATATGACGTGAGAGTGCATGGCTGGATTGGCGTCAGTATTTACTTCCAGAGGATCTGTTGACTGTTACCGCCGAGACTTATAGACAGTCGGCGACGAACACATATTGGAGGTACTTAGCTGAGTATGGTTGGCATACTATTAGTCCACCCCCACACCACAATCGATGGATTGTTGGAGGCTGTATGATCAGTTGTTACATTTCCTATACGTCGAGATTTAGAGGGTGCGCTTCAGTTGAGAGATCAAGTGTTGCAGCTCTTCTCTCCTTGGTTATTTGTCCTTATTATTGGACTTGTTTTAGCTATGTTAGGTTGATCTATCTTTTTTCTTCATGTTTATGCTTGTTATCGCCTTGGACGATTTATTGTATGTTGGTACCATGACTGTTAGTGTTTTCTTTCGTTATGAATGTTAGTCTTTTCTTTTCATTTTTATATTTACTTATTCCATTCAACTATTAGCATCCTATATAAATTCACCCAAATTATACATACTTGAACAATGAACATCCAATTCAAATGACAAATTGTAAGTACTAAAACAACAATCAGTTTTATGCTTAATATTACTCATTTAATCCGGTTGCAAATTTTACTCGATAATATATAAAGATGTAATCTTAAAACCGGGACAGAAGTTGCTTCACAAAAAATTAACATCAAACTTTCTAATAGTATTACTCACAACGGCTCACTAAAAAAATCAATGACTAAATAAAATATTGGCAATAGAAAAACCAAAAAAAAAAATACAAGTCCTCGTGCACCATTGGTATGCAGTCATGAGAACCTATGATGCACACTACTATGTACCAATGGTACAGTTGGGTGTGTACACAATAGGTACAACGTAAGGCGTACCCATAGTGCATTGTACCATCCTTACATGAGGCTTGTACCGATGATATATGTCTCATGTACTGATGATACAATGCACCGATCGGTACACGTTTTATCGGCCAGTGCTTGGCACCATTGGTGCCCAGTCATGCGCACCAATGGTGCCTCACCTTGCACACCGATGGTGCATCATCTATGCATCATTTGTGTGCATGGTATAGAACCGATGGTGCCATCGACTAGGCACCATCTGTATACCCACATGTGTACCATAGGTACACAGTATGTTGTACTTATGGTGCGTAGATTTTTTTCATCAATTTCTTCCCGCCTTGTAATTACCGCTAAATTATTTTCCCACTCTATAATTTCTGCCAAACTAATATTCTATTTTTCTATATAAGGAGATCTAAGTTGGATACATTAAACACACAAATTTCTTCTTCCAGTCTTCCTCATTTGTTTCTTTATGGAGTAAAACGTGTTTGCCGACGCTCATCTAATCAAGGCTGCAAAACACGTGAAGTTTACTAGGCCCGATGATGATACTAATGAGTTTTTTTATGATGTTTTGTGTATGATGTATTTCATGTACGACGGAATGTCTACATCTACACAAATGTCTCCATCTCAAAGTCGTGAGGACGTAGCCACTAGGTACAGGTGTATAACTAGTGGACCAATATTTTTGGTATTCAACCAACCACCAGATATTAGGAATGAGGCATTTGAATCCTTTGGTTTAATAGTCACAGACTACTTATCTAAATAAATGATGGAATATGTTCAGGATCAAATCTTCGTGAAGGAGGAAATAGTGCGTATCCTCAACGATAACGGAGGATACGATTTTGACTAAAACTCTATTTAATCTAAAGTTATGTATCCCTGTTTTGTCAAGTTATTGTTGTTTATTTTAATGTTTAATTTTAATTTATAAAATGATAGGTTTCTTAATGCTATAAGTTGGACAATTTACTGATTTATCATCAATATTAAAACAAGGTACCAAAACACAAACCACTAAAAAATAAAGTACAAAACATTATAACAAAAAAGTAAATAAAGTTCCAAACAACATACAACCGAACAAATAACATAAACCGACTAAACAAATTCATCAAGATCGGTTACTTCTGGGAATGAATAAACTGGTTTTTTACCTTTGAGCTCCGCATATGTTTTGCAGCGACCAACTATTGGTAGCTCTCAAGTTGAAGCATTCTCACTCTTCAACGCATACCACGTAGCATGTATACGTGCGAAAAGACATAGAGGCTTGATTGCTAGCTGTTAAGTCAAACAAGAATTAGAACAAAATCTTATTTAATACAATCATACTGAATATCAAAATTATTATTCGAATGACTTACATTGACGAAATGATTAGTATCAATGAATTCAAACCCAATTCCACTTCTTTTAGACATCATATGTGGTTCACCGCGCATAGGTAGAAACGTTTGGCTGCAGTTGTGAGATCCCACATTTGACACAAAATGAACAATGCATTCGAACTTGGTTGTAATTGCAATGCCCATCTCCGACATTGTCCAATATATAGTGGACGTTGGAGTTTCGTAGTAGTTTATACTTTCTGCAACCTTCAAGTACTCTTCTTTACCGTTATATATCTTATTAAAAGTTGCATAGTTGTCCATTAGTTCATCGTAGATTGCTTTTCTAACACCTTGCCTACCTTCTTCATGAACGTACAACCCAAACGAAACTGCTCTATATCCACAGTGACCATCTGTCCTAACATCATTTATGTCAGATATAAAAGGATTGAAGCGAGTCGGAAACCAACGCAAAACACCTTTCGGATCGTATATCAGTTTTTTGCCTCCAGCAAAAGATGATTGAACAATATTTCTAGCAAGCGAGACAATGGAAGAACTACGAGTATGAGGTACTTTAGGCACATCCGCACGAATCATAATTGCACGAGCAACTGCGTTACGAAAGTTAACTTTTGGTGCTTTAAAAGAGTTCATCACTGATTCAAGGCTATCCTTATCAGCATCGTCCACATGTTCCCATTTAAATTTATCTCGTTTAGTGGATAATATATCGACAACAAATTTTCATTTCACCTGCGGACGACTGCGGTGTTTGTGCTTCTCCAATGGCTCTAGCAAGGAGGATATTTCAGGATAAACAATTTCAAACCATTTCTTGTAAATGTGTTTTACACGGCTTTTGTATTTTGTCTCCATAACATCGATTACAAGTTTCTCCAAATCATCTTTAAGAATCTCCATCGTCGTACGGTTTGTACAAGGCTGTATTTCTAACCCTGTCCAGTGGCTGTGAAACGCTTCTAACGATGTAACTTTTCTATTTTTACGCCACTCGTGAATCTGGTGGTAGCAAGGTATACTATGGGTATATTTTATCGCGCATATGCAAACGTTATCGCCTATATCGTGTTTAACATCCGACATCTTCGATAACGATTTTCTTGCAATCTTCAGCCATCTCTAGTTCTGTAAAAAAATATTTCTAACGCCATGTGAGAAATCTTGCTTCGAATTTCGTCAAATAGTTTGTCGGCGAACTTATGCAGCACTGTGTAACGACTCTTCTCAAATGAAGACCTGATGGCAACATGTTGGATTTCAACTAGTGAATACACCCTCTCCCAAAATAACTCAAAGATTAATTTATTTATACGTTGTTAACGCTTTAAGTTTGAATGAGCATTCTCGACGCGGTTAGTCATGCAATGTCCGAAATGCATGTACTTGTTTATCTTCCAAACAATGAATTTGTCCGTATATTTATCAAGCCACGATTTTCAGTGTATTCAATTGCAAGAGGATAGTCTTTGTACTCCAATAACATATCTCGTCTCGCGTGATCGAATTCAATCTCTGATGTTGCATACGCAATCTTCTTCCAAGCAGAAATAAACTTCACATGATCACTTTTCTCAGGGAAATACTTTCTTGTTTGCCCTTTAATCTTTTGGTTTATGTGCCAGCGGCATAAAATATGCATTGTCTCTAGGAATACCACTTCAATGGCGTTCATCAACGCTACATCTCTTTCGGTCAAAATCATACGCGGTTCTTTGATCCCATGAACGACAATCAACAACTTCAGACACTCTAAAACCCATTTGAAGTTGTTTAACTTCTCACCTGACATGAAAGTAAAAGCCGCACAGTACGTCAAACCAGTACACGTCACACCCACTATCTCAAACAATAACATACCATATTTTATGACTTTATACGTACTATCCATGGTCAACACTATTGGAAATGTCCGCAAAAGGTCAACATAACTGGATGGGTAAAAAATATATCTATAATGACTTGTCCATCATCTTCACCATATTTATGCCATTCATAATAATTATGTGCCTTAAGCTCTCCCAACAAGAACTGCAGCCGTAACCTACCCGCCTTCTTAAAAACCCTGCTTTTCTATCGTGCATTGTAGATAGTGCGCATACAAGAACATTATCTTCATTAACTTCTTAATACCATTCAGTATATCTCTAGGGTTTGTTCCAATATAGGTCACCCATTCAACATATTCCATATATTCGTCGTTCAAACGCCCTGCGAAAGAATTACCGTCTAACTGTTTTGAACTCCCGTGGTTGTAAAGCCCACATTTCACTTCTAAATTCCATTGATCTGGTTCCAACATTAACCCGCGAAGCTCAAATGGGCAGCCAATGTTTTTGGTTCATGTCGACTTCCATTTACGGTCTTTCTCAGCCACTCTTGGAACATACTTTCCCGACCTCTCACAGTGGAAAAATATCCTATGATTTTTTCTACTATGTACTTTATCGCGCCGAATTAGGTTGATAACCAAACCATGGTGTTTTTCGGTCCGCGTCACCCACTTAATCAATGTTTTTTATGTATAAAACTTATTGGTAAAGAACAAATGACTGTAGTCGGTAGCGAAAGCTTCTTCAGATCCATGGGCAACATCTGTCCCCTATTATACAACAACAAAACACAACTCGCAATTAGGTACAATAAAAAAAAGGTTAATTTTTTTTTTCAAAATGAGCACGCACCACCGGTTCAGGGCCTTAGAACCGGTCGTACACGGGCAGTGTACCACCGGTTTTAGACCCCAGCACCACCGGTTCTGGGGCCTGGAACCAATGGTGTGTAAGTCATGCACGACCGGTTCTAAGGCCCAGAACTGACCTCCACCATAGAACACACCATCGGTACCAAGGCCCAGTATCGATGGTGCGTGGCGAAACCAGCATTGATGTTACCTTTTTTGGCGATGTCGACTTCTTTTCCGGCGACTCGAGCTCCTTCTCCGACAACATTTCCTCATCTCCTTCCTCCAGCGACATCAACTCCTCCATGTTAATCCCTAGTTCCGGGCGAGTCATGATTGATTATGTGTTTTTCTTTAAAATAAGGTTGAATGTTATTGGTAGTAATTTGAATTTTGAAGTTGATTTTGAAGATTTTCAGAAAACAAGACAAATATGGTGTTTGATCTACTAAGGAATGGTGTTTGTTTGGTTATAGATAGCCAAATAGGTTATTTTGTGAATTGAGTATACTTAAGATATACTTAGTGTTTTTTTTACTTAATGGCAATTCAATAATTGAATGAAACATCGAAAATATTTTCATCGAAAAAAAATAAATTAGATATACTTAAACCATATTTGAGTATATATATAGTCGTACCCAATATTTAATGGTAAATAATTTTACCGCAATTCAATGTAATATTTAGTTCTGAAAATACATCTCTCGTTACCTTTCCTATATAATTTAAGAACATTTATCATAAATAGTAGATCTGGTATATCTTCCGAGTTAAAGATGCAGAGGGGATGATCCACATAACACGTTCATCAATGCATCTGTTTGAAATGATGGGTGTTTGTTTGTCCACAACAAACACATGTTGAAACAAGCAAGCAACAACATTGATAGATGACGAAAAACCCCTTAGCGTAATTACCCAAAGAAAGTCATAACGTAAATTATCAAGTTAATCAATTGTATCCCTTACACGTGGCCTTGGAGCAAATGATTAATGTAACTTACGTTCCTACTTATAGTTATAGGGCCAGGCTAGAAATAATACACATTTTTATAGATTTAGAACCGCTAGATCTTATACCTAATTGATAGATCTCGCACCTAAATTTTGACCATTTTACCCTTTTCAGAAAACCTAGCTATAAAAGCGTTTGATAGATCTCTCACCACTTTTTCCTCTCTTTCTCCTTCTCTCTCTAGAAACCTCTCAAGACCCATTTCTGAAATTCGATTTTTGAAGAATCTAAACCGAAGAAAACGTAAAGGTAAACGATACGAACATCATGGTGTAATTTGTTTTTGATTTCATTCGGTATAAACTGTCGAATCTAGGTTTTTTAGTTTTTGTGGTTTCGATTTCAAAAGTTGGATTTTTGTATGATTTTAGGTGTTGTTTTGTTAGATTAGTGTTATATTGTTGTTAGTACTGCTAGGATCTACGTTTTGGTGCTTGGTTTTGTGAGAAATGAGGCTGTTTTGGGGTTGTAGAGAATAGGGTTTCGACATTGCTGTTGGGCCTCGTCGCAGGCCGTTCGTGCGATGAAGATGGGTCTTCGTCGCGCGGCCAAAATGAGACGAGGCCTTAACCCAGTCTTATTTTGGGCCTGCGACCAGGCCCAAATGAGGTCTCATTTTGGGCCTGCGACAGGCCCAAATTGTTTTTTTTTATATTCATTTTGTTTTTTTAATTCTAATACATATTTTTTTGCGTCGTATTTACAGGATGCCTCGATTCAAGATTAAAGCAAAAAATCCGTTTAAAAAAATTAGGGCCGATGCCGAGGCCGAGGAGGCAGCAGCAGCAGCTAGAGCGCAGGCCGAGGCCGAGGAGGCTGCTCCGAGCGGGGAACATGTTCCCGGTACACGTAGTAGACGACGTCTCCGTCGTGGCGGCGAATATATTCCTACTCCTGCTGATGGTACCACAGGGGCAGCTTCTACGTCGCATCCCCCTGACGAGGAGTACGATGACGATGTAGATGCACCGCAGTATATGGAGGCTGATGCATCTCATGTACCGGACTATACGGAGGACGATGCACCTCACGCGCCAGAGGCAGCATTCCACTCATCTGAGGGTGAGGATGTTGATTTTTATTCCGTGCTGTCGCATGTTCCGGGACTTTTCCCGGATTACACCCTGCATGAGGCTTATAGCGTCTATCACGGAGATGTAAGTGTTACACCTTTATACTGTTTTATAATTTTCTTACGTGTTCTGTACACATGTTTTTAATTATTATTGTTTTACGAATTTACATATTTTATACATATTGCAGGATAGGGTCACTCTCCGATGCTTCGCTATGTACGACAGTCTCCGGAGATGGGACATTACAAAGCAGAGCAGGGTACGGGCCAGGGTGATGGAGACTATATTCGGTCCACTCGTCGATGCACTCACCCGCTGGCATACGAACCTCCATTTGGTGGAGGCATTCTTAGAGCGGTGGCATGAGGAGACTTCTTTTTTCCATTTCTCGTTCGGGGAGATGACAGTCACATTGGACGATGTCCACGTCATCACTGGACTACCGGTTGTAGGTAGGTCCTTCACAGCTATACCCTTTGACGATGATGTTGAGAGGCTTGCTACTTATGCTGCCATGCTAGGTGTGCGGCAATCGGAGCTGAGTAAAAACCTTAGGAATGCTGGTAGTGTCAAGCTAGGGTGGCTGCATACTACTTTTAGTAGTTCTCAGTATAGTGATAGGAGGATCACTGATGACCAGGTAGATCATGCCACCCGTGCCTACATACTATATCTGTTAGGTACCACTATTTGCGCGAACAAAACCGGGAACAGCATTCCATTAGATTACCTCCAGTTTGTGAACCAGTACCAGAGTTTGCATATGTACAACTGGGGCCAGTTGGTTTTAGCGCAGCTGTACCACGCCCTTAGTCAGGGATCTCTCCATGGTACGGGAGGCATTTGCGGGTTTCTAGCGTTGCTGGAGTCGTGGATTTTTGCACACTTTGTTCAGCTCCGAGCTCCACTTTTTCCGGGTTACGACGTATCCATGCCCCATATGTGCCGACATGCGCCGCGGAAGATTGGTGTCTCCCATGAGGTGCGCATGCAGATGAGACACGTACTGGCGACTTGCACCAAGGCAGATGTAAGTCATTTTCTTTCAATTTAATTATTTTAATTATGAGTACTTTTACTAATATAAATGGGCTAAATTATTCTATTTACAGGTCCTGTACCTCCCGTTCATACATTTACGGGACCCTTTTCCGTTCCAGCAGATCACTTATGTTGAGTTGAACCTTGCTTCGTTCGACGTGGTTGCGGCGTACTACCCAGACCGTGTCATTCGACAGATGGGGTATGTACAGCTGATTCCTAAGGATATACGCCCTCCTAAGTCGAAAAAAGTAGGGAAGAAGTGGGTCACAGACTTAAAGTGGGACGATCACTTGTGGCAGAATTGGGAAAGCCACGTGTTCACTCCTTTTAGCACAGAGTACCGTGGTAGTGGACCGAGTGCTGACCCGATGTACTACATTTGGGCGAGGAAAAGGCTATGGTACATCGTCCGTCGTCCTGCGCCGGAGAGAGGTCCTCGGGTGGAGCCGGAGGGTGGTGCTGTTTATTCAGGATACGAGCAGATTGCTGCGTTTGCTCCTACGCTACCTACTTTGGATCACCCTGATCTTCTAGAGTCCGCCCTCATGATGTGTAGGATCGCCGAGAGGTACCGACGGCATTGATTATTATTCTCAGAATAACTTTGTTAGCTTTTTGGACATCAACACTATATTTTGGTAATCGGTAAATTGTTTGACTGCTTTTAATTTTTGTAATCGGTTAATTCTATGAATGCTTTTAATTTTGGTAATCGGTAAATTGTATGACTGCTTTTAATTTTTGTATTTTAATTTATTGTATGACTGCTTTTAATTTATTTTAATCGGTTTGATTACTTTGAATGATATACACACTCAAAATTATAATGAAACAGAAATACACACTCATACTTAAAATGAAACTCACACTGAAACAGAAATACACACTCATACTTAAATTGAAACTCACACTCAAACAGAAATACAAACTCATACTTAAATTGAAACTCACACTCAAACAGAAATACAAACTCATACTTAAATTGAAACTCACACTCAAACAGAAATACAAACTCATACTTAAATTGAAACTCACACTCAAACAGGAATACACACGCAAAATTATCTATCTGGCCAGTTCCATTTCATCAACCTCCTTTCTTCTTTCGCATCTTTGTAGTCACGGATTTCCTGTATCTGGATGTCATAAATGTCAGAGCGGACCGCATCCAGCTGGCCATCTGTTATATAATCCGTCGCTTGACAGTTGAACCGGTTACCCGCAATACGACGTTCCAATTCTTTAAGGTCAGAAACTAGATGTCGACGGGTTTTGACCAAGACCGACCACCTAGCTCGCACTTCATCAACACACCTTGAAATGTAAGGCGGCTGAACACCATCTCTTCCGCACAGGAAGTACATCTGGCATACTAATGCCTCGCAATACCTTTTACCACCCTCTGGAATGTGCTTATTACCAACTTCAACTGATGCCCTCATCAGATACTGATCTTCCAACTCAGTCCATGAACCCATTTTTCAACTAGATTTATCAACTAATGATGAAGTTTCAATGTGCATGAAGCTTCTATTTATAGACGGACCCGAAAACTCCCTCTCATTTTCAAAATTCAAAAAATCTCTCTCGTTCTCGAACATTCTAATAATCCCGCTCAATTGTAAAATATCAAAACTCCCTCTCATTTTCAAAATTCAAAAACTCCCTCTCGTCGCAGGAAATTCAAAAAATCCCGCTCACATTCTAAACTCCCTCTCATTTTCAAAATTCAAAAACTCCCTCTCATTTTAGGAATTCTAAACTCCCTCTCATTCTCTAAAATAAAGTCCCACCTAAATTGTCTTCACTATATAAAGGGACTACAAGTCCGATTACATTCATATCATCTTCTCAAACTTAGAAAGTTCAACAAATGGAGTTTACTCCCCATGAAGACTACCATTTGCTCTTGGCGGCAAGACTTACCCGCCGAGAGATGGGGGAAGATACTAGTGATGCTTTTTTTGATCGGGTGCTTTGTAAGATGTACTACGGTTACGGCCGTTTACAAACAGAAGGGCTCCTCGTGCGCAACCGTGACCAAATCAAGCGGAGGTATATTTTTTGCCAACCGCTCCAGCGTTTGTTGTTTCAGCCGTATAAAATTAAGCAAGAAGCGGCCGCCGTCTTCAACATGACAGTGGTAGACTACATCAGTAGGGATATGGTTGCGTATCTTCAGGATAGGATTGCGGAAAGGGAGGAAGGGGTTCATTCTGACGACAACTTGGGATACGACTTCGATGATTGAGCATTTGGTTGTTGCCATTTCGGTGTTTAATTATTTTCTTATGTTTCGTTAAGTTAAAAGTCATAACTTAATGATTTCCTCTTCTTGCAACCACTTCAATTGTACTTGTTGTTTTCTTCTATTTCTTCATAATGTACTAGTTGTTTTCCTGAACTTCTTCAAAATGTACTTGTTGTTTTCTCCCATATACTGGTATTATATTCCAAACAAATGTCCAAAATGATAAAGTAGGCATATTTTCTGTCTCAAAAACTGAGCCCAAAATCTTTCCTCTCGTCGCAGGCCCAAAATGAGACGAGGCCCAAAAGGCGTCTCATTTCGGGCCTGCGACACAAGCCTTCTGTCCAAGTTAATGAGCCAATTTTTTGGTCTCACGTCGCAGGCCCAATTTGCGACGAGGCCCAAAAGGCGGCGCATTTTGGGTCTGCGACACAAGCCTTCTGTCCAAATTAATGGGCCATTTTTTTGGTCTACCGTCGCAGGCCCAATTTGCGACCATGCCCAAAAATGATATGTGTTTCTAATGAAAATTACGTTCAACTTGAAATCGTCAAACTCATTTGTGTAACTTCCAAAAACACCGTGAACTATATTATATCAAAATTACATCAAAATTACATCAAAAGTACATCATCGTACTTCAAAATTACATGAAAAGTACATCAAAAGTACATCAAAATTACATATGTTACAGTTACATATGTTACAGTAGATGTTAAGAAAACTAATAAACTAAAACTACAAATGTTGCACGAAAACATTTCAAACATTTGAAACGTCCTCGTCTCTAGTCAAATCTGTGACATGGGGTTTTTCGTTCAAGTTGATTTTCCTTGCGGGCATTATCTGTGTAAATTTGTTCAACCGCCGGTAGTATGGATGCGCCCATTGATTCGCTTCTTCGGTTGCGTAAGCGGCCCAACACGGGTATAATGGAGGCAACGGTCCATCGGGTGGAGTAGTAATCTACAAGGAAATTGCGTAAACGAATGCATTAGTAGTGATAGCGTAAGAAATTTTGATTGGAAACGAAATAGACTTACATTAACAAAGTGACATCCATGCACGAAAGCTATCCCAACTTCTATGATCGTCGAATTGTTGACGGGTGGCTTTCCACGTATTGGTAGATACGTTAACGAGGCTGCGAGCGATACATGGTATACCATGCATTGATACCTTGTCGCGATGACCAGTCCAATGTCCGGAAATGTCATCCAATAGTGGCTACTAGGATTCGGCTTGAAGTAATCTAATCTTTGTATCAAATCGTCAAACACCTTCTCCGAACCATATACATCCAACCAACATGCACGGTTGTCCCGCAACTCCTTCAACAACTCGCGTCTAACATCAGCCCATCTATCTTCGTCGTTGTATATTGAATGCGCTACGGAACGATATCCGCATTGTCCGTCCGGAAGAACGTCAACTAACTTTGAAATGTAAGTGTGTAGAAAGGTCGGGATGCAATCCGGATACAATGTTAACTTCCCATCCTTAACAATTGTTTTAGGCCTTCCAACCTTCT
Organism: Limnanthes douglasii subsp. nivea; assembly: GCA_036936605.1. Taxonomy (NCBI): domain Eukaryota; kingdom Viridiplantae; phylum Streptophyta; class Magnoliopsida; order Brassicales; family Limnanthaceae; genus Limnanthes; species Limnanthes douglasii. The sequence continues at coordinate 37,127,428 of JAUPFV010000001.1, forward strand.
TTTTTGCTAATGGAGGTTTGGGTGGAACGATGGGAGCCACTTTGGATGCGGCCGTGCTCCCTAACGTGTTTACGGGTGTACTACCTACCGAGTTAGCCGGAGTACTAGCACTAGCGGTTTGTTCAATGGGATATTCCCACGAACTAGGGTTCCGTTTAGTCGATTTATCAACGCCTCCCTTTGGTCTACCCTTAGCTCTAACTGCTTCTTTAGGATCTTGAATATGACTTGTCTCGGGCATCAAAATTTGCATTACTTTATTGATAATGTGGTCTTGTTGGTCGGGGCGGAAACTACGAATGGAGTTGTCAATTAAGGAAATCTTTTTTTGCAATTCCTCTTCGCGAGAGGTAGGATCCCTGTGCACAATATCTAATCTTTTCCAAAAAATATCCACATCTTCTAAAGGGATGCACCTACCTTCTCTAGCTATAAAGGCAATTTCACATGCACAAGGTAAACCATGAGTTTTCCTAAGGAAACAACCTCCACATGCCACCCGATCTACTCCTATATTCCGAGCACGTACAATAGCAACAGTCAGTATCTTTAGCCCCGCATGTGACACATGACCTTTAAGATTTTTGGTCAAAACACCATCGAAGCCGGGAATTGATCTAAACTTACTTCGCTCGAATGATTCGACGATACCCGCATGCTGCTTCGTTAACAAGTTATGAACTTTTTCCCAAAAAGTCTCAAAGTTGCATTGATTTGTCCCAAGATATTTTTTTAGGGACGAGTGTGCACCCTCCGCCCTACATAGTACAAGTAATAAATTATCAACATACTTGAACTTTAATAAAATAACTCAACGAAAAGTAGGATAGAAGGACTAACCTATTTGTAGTTGTTTGGCCATAATGCTTAATCGTGTTCGTTTTGTACGCAAGGAACTTGTCAGCATATTTTGTTATCCACGAGTCCATGACGTACGCAAAGCACTCCGGTTTAGATGCGAACATCTCCTTAAGTGTATCGAGGTTCTTTTGGTAACTCTCAAACGTGTTCGCCTCCGCAGCGTAACTGTAAAATTCAACAAATTGTTTCGCTACCACATCATCGTGCAATATCTTCCGAACCGCCCCAAGGATGTTCTTACTAATGTGCCACGTGCATAACAAATGGTGTGTTCCGGGAAAAATTCTATCAACCGCACGCATGAGAGCTAACTCCCGATCGGTAACAATGATGGATGGAAATGCGCACACGCTATCCATCATCAAACCACGAAGAGTTTCCAGAGCCCATACGTAGTTTCCAATCTTCTCTCCGCTCATAAACACGTACGCAACGGTAAATGTGATGGAAGTGGACGTAAAACCGACAACCTCTAACAACGGCATCTTATACCTAGTCGTCTTGTACGTACAATCCATGAATAACACGTTCGGGAATGTACGTAATAAGTCTATGCTAGTAGGATGTGCGAAGAAAAAGTCAGTGATCACCTTTGTATCATCTTTCAAACGCTCCCACGTCGAGTATCCATTCTCCTTCAACTTCGTCAATAGATATTGCATTTGGGTTTGTCCCCCGTGATCAGCGTCCCGATGTTTTTGGCGGACATTGTAGATTGCACGCATGTTCGAAATGTTTTCGGGATATTGGTGCTTCAAACCACTATATATCTCCCTAGGGCGCGAACCTAGGTGAGACAAACTACGAACTAGTTCCTCTTCGTCAAGTTTTAGCCTACAAGCGCGGGAATGACCGTCTAGGCGAACGTAGGGTTCATGATTGTGAGTACCGTTTATCACCTCCAAACGCCATTTCATGGCTAGTACGTCGATCGGATGACCTTTTAGCGCAAACGGACAATTACATTTCTTCGTCGATGTCTTCCTTTTTTTCAAAGTGTCCGGCTTTGCCTTTGATACGTATACACCGTATCGCTCGCAAACGTACTCTAACCTAGGAGTCCTTCCCCATTTCCCACTATCGTAGAGTTTTCTTATTGTGACAAACTTGATCTTCTTTGATTCAATCTCCACGAAAGCATCTAATTCGTCTTTAGTGAATAATCTATCCGTGGTGAATATTTTACTGTAATCGGCATCCATAAATGGAGGCTGGGCAGGTTCCTCCTGCAAAATATACAATCAAAAAGTATGAGTTTATATATACAAGTTGCAGTAGCAGGCCCAAAATGAGACATGTTTCAATACCCGTCGCAGGCCCATAATGAGACGGATACAAAAGAGCGTCTCATTTTGGGCCTGCGACAGAGGCTCTCTGGCCAAAAAAATGGGCCATAAATTTTGCCTAGCGTCGCAGGCCCAAAATGAGACGGTCTGCTAGCACCGTCGCATTTTGGGTCTGCGACGGTCGCGCGCTGTTCGTGCGATGACACTGCTGTTCATCGCACGAACAGCGTGCGACACCCCTGAAATTAAAAAACGTTAATTTCGGTCCTTACCTCCATCCGGTAAGCTTCCTCCTCCTTCAGTAAGTCTTCCAGAGAAATGCCCATCTCTTCGTTGTCCATAGATACTCCGATTTAAGATTTTTCGAAGTGGGTTTTATGGGTTTAGTCGAAAAAAAGCTAATTTTTTCGAATTAATGGGTTTAGATTAGTAGATGTTACTACAAAGCTTGTAGATCTAGTGTAATATCGGATAGATTAAGTGTTTCGGCCGATTTGGAGACAAAATGGCATAAATGTCAAAATCTAGAGAGAGGAAGGGCAATTTAGGAATTTCAACTTTCAGTTTCAAAAAATAAGGGAGTAGGGTGAGAGATCTATCAAAATGTGTAACATTTCTAGCCTGGCCCATAGTTATATCTTGGGATGGGATTGCTTGAAAAGTTTTAAGAATTGCGAAATAATATATATTAACAAATCATTATAAATATATTTGTGCGAAAAATAGTGCAGAATTTTTTCCACAGGTAATACAAAAATGATAGCTATAAAAACTATTTATATTTCCTTTTTCCGTATTCTAAAAATGTTACCCATATTTTTTTAAATAAATTTTTATGTTATATATTTATTAGTGGTAGGAGTTGGCGGTGGAGCGATACAATCTAAGAAAAAACATATAATATATTTATAAAAAAACAAAATACAATGAAATTTATTATGCGGTGATTCATCTCTTCCTATCTAGATTAGGATTCAATGATTCCAATATAGAACCTCACAACATATTCTTGGAAAAAGCTCTCCCATATCTCTACAAAAAATCCAACGGTAACTTGTGTTCTTCTTTGTTCTTTGGAGAAATCGGAATCAATCAATGGACATTGATCCATTTGATTGATGAGTTCTCCTTGTAGCCTCTCCCCCTTCCTCTTCCCACCTGAAAAGTGGCTTCATGGGTTCGTAAATCCACCATCAATCAGCTTCTATACCTCAACAGATGACCAATCAGACCTTGAAAACGTCAAGCCTTCTGTACCTTGGGTATCTGCTGGTCCAAGTAACCCATCCCTTAACCTACTGGTTCCAAAGGGATCCTCTTGCAGCCAATCCAATGGTGAAAAAAGAGTCTTATGCTGGGTTCAAGTCTTTGAAGATTCTAGCCAACCTAACTCTCTTCCCCTTGTCAATCAACCTTCTACCCAAAACATGCCTCCCCCTCTTTACTTCAGTCTCAATCTATCCTCTGGTCTATGCTGGGTAGTCTCTTCCCCACTATATCCCCAACCCCTCTCACTTTCTTAGGAAGCTTAACCAGCATCTCTGTCTCCTTAGCTTGTCCGTTTTCAAGTAAATTACCTGGTTACTCTAACCAAACTATTGTTTTTTTCTTATCATTAACTTTTCTTTTCAGTCAAAAAAAAATCCCCTTCGAAATGTCCCAATCCCCTTCTCAAACCTTAAAAGTCACCCCCTAGTTAATCAACCCCTCTCGTCTTCTTTGGGAAAATTACAGACTCTCTTTCCTCTCCTGCCACCCCCTCTGCGCAACCCTAATCGCAATCCAGCTTTACTGGCCTCAAGCCTACCCTTTGAAAATTTACCTTTCCATAGCCTCAAACCCAAATAGTATCTCCCTAGCCTCTCCTAGACATTGCCCATTGTCAGTAAACCCTAGAACAACTCCCTCTCTCCTCTCAATCCTTCACCCAATATATAAACCCCAACTTCCATCCAACCAAACTTATACTACTCCTTTGAGCAAAATAACCCCTTTTTCTCAAGTCCAAATTTTTTGAATTACCTGGTAACCTCCATGAAGACTCTCAAACCTTCCATCCCTCCTGGAACTTGCTCTCCCATCCGCACTCAGACTTTTTCCTCCTCCCTTGCCACCTTCCCTTGTACCACCGAATCCCAACTCTCTGAACCAACAATTATTTTCACCCTTCAAATTCCACATGCTCCTTCACCACCTCCTCCCTTACCCATCTCAGCTCTCCATGAATCCTACGTTAGAAATGCATTAGCTTTGGCCAGACACCACATGGAGTCTGGCCAAGGTCAAATCGTATTTCAATCTTCTACATAAGCTGAGTTTGAAAATTTATTACCTCTAGTTGCTGACACCAACATCAAGCTTCCTCAAGTATTTTTCTCGAGCGCCTCCTCTAACCTCAGCCCTGCTCGCTTGATCACCCAATCCTCCCCCCCTCCGATCAGCTTCCCTTATTCTTTGGAGTTCTACGAGAATCTGGTGACGTCGATCGGTGAACTTCCGTTCCCCCCACTGCAAGAGTCTACTAACTGTTAGAGCCTCAAGGGCTGAGAAACCACCCTCTGCTTCAGTCCCAGGCAGCTCAGACACCTCCTTGTCGTAACCACGAAGTAGCGATACAGGGGAGCAGCCCAATCGTAGCCTATGCTTCCCCGTCCTCGAGCAGATCTAACAAATATCCTGGGAACAATCTATCCCGCTCCTTCTCAATGGAACACTTTCTTCACTCCTCCGAATAGCAGCTCCTCAAATCGGCTAGGAAAACCTTGATCGAAACCTCCTCTGGGAATAGCTTGACCCAGTCTTCTTCTGAAGACCCCTCCCTCCAATCCTCCAATCTGCAGCTTCTCAAAATCATCACCCCTCTCGACTCCCCTGCTCGTCCTGCAGATTTGGAGGTGCCGATTTGCTCACAAAGCTCGTCCAAACCAATTACCAGTGTTGTTCAAGGTTATGTCCAGGGTACTGACCTTGGAATAGAATCCGGTTGCGATGCCGGTCTCCACTTGCTGCTCTTTGACCGGTCGAACGGCCCTCTGGCTCCTCCTCGATTTGCTGCTATGATCGACTCGTCTCGCTCACAAACCCCGAAACAAGCCGTCGCCGGATCTATCATGGGATTTGAATATGATTCTGTTGCCGAAAGAGTTGCCGTTCCAGTGGCTCCCTCTGGTCATTCGATCAACAACAAAAGGAAAGTTACCTTCAATAAAGTACTGAACCGTCTTCAACTCCTCCAAAACTCCACCTCTCTGGCCCTTTCTCGAGTTGCTGCAAGGGAAGACGTAAATTGCACTCAAACACCGATCGCCGGATCTGTACTGGGAATAAAGGAGGATTCTGTCGCCGGTTTCATCGCCGATATGCCCTTGGTTCTCTCTGGGCTGAATCACTCCAAAATACCGACCGCCAGAGCTGTTCTGGGAACGGAGGTGGATTCCGTCGTCGATTTCGTAGCCGATATTCCCTTGGCTCACTCTAGGCGTTCATATAGCAGCAAAAGAAGGAACGTAACAGGTTTGTAGCATAACCCTAATTTGGTGATTGAATCAGACCTGGGCCATGGGAATGATCCTCTTGCGAATTCAGCCCAACACTCCTCTCTGGGCCGATTGTAAAAAATTGTAGGGCCCACACATATTCTAACCATTGACAAGCCTGGCCCAAACAGAAATAAGAGTCTTTTAGGAGATGGTACCTCTTTGGCCCACCACTCTCTTATAAGAAATTTCGGGAACGCGGGAAAAGGCCCAAAGGGGAGAAAATACAAGTTGGCCCATGCTAAGCCTCAGCCCATTTTCCCTTCAAAGGGTGCTTCTCGAGGTATCTCCAGTTCAAACTCACTATCTAAAACTAACTCTCTTCCCTCGTATGCAAGTGTAGTTGCGGGTCATAGTGATAATCGTTCTTCGTTGGTGATTGGAATCAAACATATGGAAATGGTAGGAAGTGAATTCATCATAGATGACTCGCTTTAGGTTCTCCAGAATCCTGGAAGGCTTGTCTCTCAGGATATTTTCTAAACCAGCCTTCAAATCTTGCTTTCCTAAAAGCCAACGTGGAGTCTCTTTGGAAAAGGTTCGGTATCTTAGATTTCAAAACCCTCCCTAAGGGATATTTTCTCTTCAAGTTTGGTTTTGAGGCGATGGAAAAAAAGTGCTAGAGGAAGCCCCTTGGCATTTTGGTGGAAATTTGATGCTTTTGAAGCTGTGGGAACCCCTTACCGCTTTAATTAAGGACCCCCACAACGAAATCCCTATTTGGGTCAAGGTATCTAATCTGCTTTTGGAGCTTTGGACTGCGGAAGGATTTAGTAACATTGGCTAGGTAATTGGCACTTCTCTATACGTGGATCATCAAACGGAAAGAAAGGAAAAGCTTCGTTTTGCTCGCATCTGCATTAAGATCAAAGCAGGCTCACCTATTCATTCTGAGTTATCCTTCAAGATTAGAGGCAAAAATATCACGGTTTCTTTCGAATATCAGGGCCTCCCCCTCAGTGTGATAATTGTAAAATCTTTGGGCACCCGACCCGTCAATGAAAAAAAGGTCCTCTCAAGCTATCTTCTTTTCCTATTTCGTCTTCATCCTCTGAGGAGGATCCCTCTGAATACATCCATGAAAAGGAGTTAGGTTCGAAGTTTCCCTCTATCAGAGAGGACAAGGAGGTAGAACTTAGAGAGGAGGTGGACTCACCCCCCAAAAGGATCTGCTCGGATGATGCTAAAGGCAAGGGTAAATTGGTAAAGTCCTCCGACAAGACCATCGACTGACCCACTGTAAGTTTCTATATTCATGAATATTGCTTCCTGGAATGTGTGTGGTCTAAACGACCCGGTTAGGCAAAAATATGTCACTGATTTTATTTTTAGTAATTATATCTCGTTAATAGTTCTTGTAGAAACTAAAGTTCAAAACCATAAAGTAGAACAAATAATTTGGAAAATTGTCCCTTTTTGGCATGTGATTACCAACCACTCATCGCATCCCCTAGGTAGAATTTGGATAATCTGGAATTCCAGTGTTATCACTATCACTAGACTTTCCCAATCCCTTAAGTTCATCCACTGTATGGCTAGATGTCACAATTACAATGCCTCCTTCAAACTCACTGCTATTTATGCCTTTAATGAAGCTTAGGACCGTATCCCCCTTTGGAATGACCTAATTGAAATCTCCAAGCAGGATAACCACATCCCATGGGTTTCCCTTGGAGATTACAATGCGATTCGTCACCCGGATGATCGTCTTAGCTCCTCCGATTCTTGGACCTCTGCTATTGATGACTTCAATAACTGCTGCTACCAATGTGAACTCAGTGATCTCCGATCAACTGGTTTTCAGTTCACATGGATCAATAAGAAGTCAGCTCACCCCATCATATCCAAAATTGACCGAGTCCTGGTTAACTCTGATTGGGACGACATTTTCCTTATGTCCAAGGTCCACTATGGATATCTTCGTACGTCTGACCACACTACCGTTACCCTAAATCTCGGGCTCCCCCGCCCAAGACAGAAAAAGCCTTTTCGTTATTTCAATATGTGGCAAGCCCATCCTCAGTTCAAGGACATTGTCCTTAACAGTTGGAATCACCCTACTGATTTTAATGGGATGAGGTTGGTCTCAAACAAACTGGTTCGTTTCCAGTCTGAATTAGCTTCCCTTAACCGCAAGAAGTTTAGTGACATTTCCATCCGAACCTCGGCTACTCAAAAAACCCTGTTCGAGGCTCAGTCTAAGCTTGCCTCAGATCCCCTAAACTCTGATCTAATTTCTAAGGAAATTGAGGCTTCTGAATCTTATATCTTTATGAGTCGTGTAGAAGAATCTTTTTTAAAACAAAAATCTAGAGAAAATTGGATTAAGCTGGGTGACAGGAATTCTAAATTCTTTCACAAAAGCATTAAAGCCCACCTTTTTCGAAACAAAATTATTTCGATTTCTAATGAGCTTGGAGCAACTGTCTCTTCCCCACCTAGTGTATCCAAAAAATTTGTAATTTTTTTTTGAGAATTCCTTGGGCTCCAATCATTCTGCCATCTACCCTGGTTTTGAAAAAGTTTCCTCTCTAATTTCCTCAAAAGTCAATTCTGCTAATAAGGAATTTATGATTCGTGAGATCTTTTGTGCTGAAATTAAATCAGCCATCCACAGTATTGATAGCGACAAATCTGCTGGCCCTGATGGTTTTAACTCTAGTTTTTTTTAAGTCTACCTGGAATATTGTGGGCCCGGATATCTGTAAAGGTGTCCAAGATTTCTTTCATTCTGGAACCCTAATTGAGGCTTGGAATACCACCTCAATTGCTCTTATCCCCAAAAAATATTCCCCTTCTATCCCAGCAGACTTTAGACCTATCGCCATTTGTAATGTCGTCTACAAAATCATCGCCAAAATCATGGCCAATAGAATCAAAATCGCTTTTCCTTACCTCATTGATCCTTCCCAATCGGCTTTCGTATCAGGTAGGAATATAGTTGATAATATTCTATTATCCCAAGAACTCCTTAAGGGATATAATAAAAATGGTATAGGCAAAAGGGTTGCCCTTAAAAATGATATTATGAAGGCCTTCGATAATGTTCGATGACACCTCATTCTTGACATTTTAGTTGCGATGCATTTTCCTGAAAAAATGATCACTTGGATTGTTAAGTGCTTTTCATCTCCCTCTAACTCTTTAATTATTAATGGCGACCTTCATGGAAATTTCAAAGGCAAAAAAGGTCTCAGACAAGGTGATCATCTCTCCCCTCTATTGTTTGTGCTTGTTATGCAAGTGTTGTCCGGCATTCTTAAATAAGAAAATTATTGATGAAAACTTCCAGTTTCACTGGAAATGCCGCAAGTAGAAAATCAATAACCTTTGCTTTGCGGATGATCTAATGATTTTCTGTCATGGCGATTCTCAATCCCTCAACCTCATTAAGAAAGCTCTGGATGACTTCTATTCTCTCTCTGGCCTTAAAGTCAATCCAACAAAAAGTCAAATCTTTTTCTCCGGTATTGACCACCACCTTCGTCTGGCTCTTTTACCTATCATGAATTTCCCTGAAGGGTCCTTCCCAGTAAAGTATGTGGGAGTCCCTCTTATCACTGGTAGACTCTCTCATTCGGACTGTCCCCCCCCCCTGTTGCACAAAATCACCTATCGCATTTATTCTTAGACTACCAAGCATCTCTCCTATGCGGGTAGGCTCCAATTAATCAAATATGTGTTACTTGCGGGTCAGGTATATTAGTCTAAAATATTCATCCTCCCCACTAGAATTATTAAAGAATTAAACCAATATCTCTGTCGTTTCCTCTGGTCTGGATCTGCTATGAAAATCCATGAGGCTAAAGTTTCCTCGACCACTGTTTACACTCCTTATAAAGAGGGAGGCCTTGAGATTCTAGGTTTAAAAACCTGGAATCAGGCGATCGTCCTTAAACACCTCTGGTCTATAGTTAGTAATAAAAACCAATCAATCTGGTGCGATTGGATTAAATCTGAAAAGATTAAAAATAATAGTTTTTAGGATATTCCTATTGGCTTCTCTCCCTCTTGGATTTGGAGGAAACTTCTTCGCCTCCGGCCTGTGGCTCGTAACTTGTTCAGGGTGGCTATTGGAAACAGAATGAATACTTCTTTCTGGCATGATCCTTGGATCCTTTCCTCTTATTTGGCATCTTATTACAGCCCTGAGATCATCAGAGATTCCCGACTGGGAAACAATCTATCCGTTTCCGACATTATCCGCAACGGAGAATGGAACTAGCCTGCAAACCTGAGATCGGCGCGAGCTAGAAGTCGGATACATCTTGAAGAAGTCCATAGTCTCATTCTCTCTTTGCCCCAACCCAATCTCCTCTCAAGGGACGTTCCTTATTGGGCGGCAAATGAGGGTTGTACCTCGTTCACTATAAAGGATACGTACAATGTTATTCGTATGTCTGTCCTGGAAGTGGGATGGGTGAGGTTAGTTTGGAATAAATTTAACATCTCGTGACACTCCTTTATTTCTTGGCTAGCCATTAAGGGCAAACTAGCCACCAGAGACAAACTCCTCAGTTGGGGTTTTAATACCCCGACTGGGTGTCCCCTCTGCAACTTTGATCTGGAATCTACATCTCATCTTCTCTTTGAATGTAGTTTCACTCAGAGTATCTGGGCTTATACTAGTAATAAGCTTGGATTCCCTTTCTGCCCCGTGTGCTGGCAATCTTGGATAGCTGAGGCGTCAAAATGGTCAAATTCTCAAAACCATTGTATCTGGAAAACTTGTTTCAACGCGGTCATTTACCACGTTTGGAAAGAGCAGAATTCAAGAATATTTGGATCCACTCCGGCCATGGCTTCCTCGATATCTTACCATATTATATCAGACCTCCGATATAGATTCCATGGTACCAAGATTGGTTGACCAATATAATTTATACTTATCTAACTAAAATCTTATTTATTGTTACAGGTATCCTCAATACGGACTGGAGCTAGGATTCAGGATTACGCCGCACTTGGAGTCCCCTCTCAGCTTCCTAGTCAGTCAGCATGATGTACGCTACGTTTAGATTTATTTGAGCTGCCACCCTTCTTTATTTGGCATCTTGCACTAGACCCCTACTTGAGTAGTTGTATTATTTCAGGGTATGCCCCAGGATTATGTATGAACCTTTTTATTAAATTTAAGTTTTTTCCCACAAAAAAAATGATTCCAATATGTTTTGTCATATTTAGGTTATCACAATATTTTTTGTTTAATAATCTATTTTATCTTCAAAAGTACTTTATGTCTAAAAAGAAGTTTTCACTTTCATATTGTCTAAAATAATAGTATTCATGTTGCAAACCCTAAAAAAATAAAATAAGATTAAAAAAAATCAAACCAAACCACCCAGTTTAACAATCTCTCTGAACTCACTCGAGTTTAAGAGTATTCCTAATAGATTAGTTATGGATCTTTGATTCAAAATAATAATTTTCAACTCTATTGCGTGCATAGTTTTGTTCACCAAGTGTAGTTGGTTCTTATTGCAATGACTCATATATATGAATATGTTAATTGGTTTTTTATTGAAGTGCTTCGTATTGTAAACTATCTAAAATCGTATAACAAAAAATAATATTTGCTTTTAAAAAAGTCACGCATTTTGCAAATCTAATCGAGGAAGAGTTGGTATAATCAGGTATCAGATTGAACGAAGAATTTTGTATTACAAAAGTAGGCAATACACTGTGTGGATCTCAGTTTTGGACTCTTAGTAGGTTGGTTGGTTTGTTTATTCCTATTATTGAGGTGCTTCAAAATTTCTAAAGTGATAATTATTTGAATAATGAACCAAAAAGTTTGTTATTTGTCATGTAAACTTTTGGTTTTGTTTTCATGTTGCACTTAATGGTTGAGGTTTTTTTGTTAACAAATGATTTATCTCAAGCATTTCAAAAAGGAGGTCAAGATATTGTGACCGCCATGCAATTTATCCAAGTAATTAAGAAAAAATTCAAAAAATGAAAGATAATTGATGCAAACCATTATATGAAAAAGTTGTGGGTTTATGTGTTAATTTTGAAATTGATGTGTCCAACATGGAGTTGAAGTATGTGAAATGTAATAAATCCAAAAGATTTCGTCCGTTTTTTACAAATATTCATTTTTTACAGAATTATTATTTTTTACATATCATGGATACCGTAATGAGAGAGTTGGATTATCGATTTACACAAATAAAATGTTGTTGTGGCATGTTTGAATCCTTGTTCTTCATTTTAAGATTTTGACACTAAATTACTTGTGAGGTTGACAAAATTCTACCCAAATGACTTTAAGAATGTTAGTGATAAGGAGTTGTCTAGTCAACTTCAGACTTGTATTGAGTGTGTAAGGGTATTTCATAATTATGTATGACTCTTGTTTGTACAAAAAAACATAAGACATTTAGATCGGTGTACACACTTTTGAAAATATATTTGTCATTAGAGGTGGTCACCGTAAATGTTGAATGAGTATTTTTTTTATATGAGATTTGTGAGGAATGAGTTGAAAAATCAGATGAGTAGTCTATGACTTAATGATTGTTTAGTGACATATGTGAAAAGATGAGTATTTGCCACAATTGATGATATGAATATTATTAAGCGCTCTTAAGGCATGGGTAAAAGAAGAATGTTATTACGTTCAGACTAAAAGTAGATTTTTATTTTAAGATTTAATTGAAATATTGATGTATTTTTCTTATATTCATACATTTATTTATTTTATATTTTTATAATATTTTTGATACACCATTCACTTAATCCTGGATCTTCCCCTGGTTATGGTATATATATAGAGGATTTTCATATTTTAAAATTTTAGATTATAAAATATTTCAAAATATGGTGTATAATTCAAGTAGTTATTTTTTATTTAAGATAATGTAAAAAATATAAAGACAATTATACATGTTTTTTTAACCTATAGGTATATTTACCTATTTAAAATAAAATATGTAAATATATGGCTTTGAACAGTACATCGTCCCTCGACTATCACGTTTGGTGGCAAATAGTCCCTTGACTTTCAAATGTCCGTTGACAGTCCCTGGACTATCGCGTTTGGATAAACTTAGTCCACCAGATCCTCTGATCCATGAGAGGCTGCCACGTGTCACCATAGTCCCCAGATTTTTGTATCACCACTAGTCCTTTGAGTTTAGTTTTCTGTAATTTTCTACATTTTGGGTTTGACCTAAACTCAAGGGACTAGTGGTGATACAAAAATCTGGGGACTATGGTGACAGGTGGCAGCCTCTCATGGATTAGAGGATCTGGTGGACTAACTTTATCCAAACGCGATAGTCCAGGGACTGTCAACGGACATTTGAAAGTCAAGGGACTATCTGCCACCAAACGCGATAGTCGAGGGACGATTTACTGTTCAATGCCTAAATATATATAACATTTTTCACTATCTGTTGGGAAACATTTTCTTCTAAATAATAGGTATTTATATTATCTATACTGAAACACATTGCATGTTGAGGATGTTTTAATAATTTTCCTCTTCGTGCTTTATTTCCATCAATTGCACCTACTATTCAGGTTCAAAATATCATATTATCTGCCAAACTGGCATGCTCAAGCGACTCTGCTTTAGAATCCAACCAGAACTCTTTCTCTTCCGTAAAATCCCAATATTTTTCCCTCTAACCTTTGTCGAATATGATTTTATGTATTCATGATAATATATATTGGATGGATATTATCAAGTTATCTAAGGTTGAAATCATCAACCGTAAACTCATGAATCTAAATAATGCAATCATGGGCTCTATGAACGCGAATACATATCAGGTAATTTCTTGGGCCATATGCAAAATTTGAAATGAATTAAGGTAAATGTTGAGACTATATGAGGCCACTGAGGTCTCATGAACTTCAAATATTTAGGAGAAAATTATTTTTTGTCATATTCCATTTGGAGCCAATGGCTTGCGTCATTTTAGATAGATACCCTTGACATTATAGAAAAGTACTCTGTTGCGTTGAAGAAGTGAAAGTCTTTAATTGTTCAAAAGAATGATCATATAGAGGATATTCTTATTTAGGTTTAAATCTTTAATATTCATAGTGAGCTTTGGAAGTCTAATGGTTTTAATAGTATTAAGCTAATGTTTAGTTTAAGCTATTGGGATGAGGTCCCACATACAGTTTGCATGTATTTGTGTTACAATTAAAACTGGATATGACATAGTGACTGAGATGCAGTTGGGTTCTTGGGACGACCATCAATAATAAATTTAAAGTTCCAAGATCTTCACTAGTCATATAACTTTTGTGTATTTTTTAGGCATTTTACTACTTACTGTAAGGGTTTCATTCTCCTTATCCAGAACTCGACAATTCCAGATTCTTCCAAGAGGCCTAAAATACGGAATTCTCTCCTCTTCCACCTATAGAGCGGTCTCCAAGATCTGATCTTGACATCAATAATGATTTTTCATCTACAGTTTGTTGGGTGATAAGGTCATAAACAATCATTATATCCATTATTTCCATATTGGTTTACCATTTTTATTACTTCTAAAATTCAGACCCGACAAAGAGGATGGGAGCCCATAGAGTGACAAAAATGTAGATTTCTCTTACTCTAAAGATCATCATTTTGGTGTGTCTTTCTCTAACGACACAATAGCTCGCATAAGCTTGCCTAACATTTAGCCAAGACTCTGAATTCACTATAAGTTTTTAAATCATGTCAATTGATTCATGGAATGTCTGTGGCTAAATGGAAACACTACAACAAATTGATATACTACTTTCATTTTAAGCAAAAATATATATTTGTTGGTATTTATAAAGACTCGTGTTTCTTTTACATAAAGTAGATTTTATTACCAGATTATGATTCTTTTCTAGAAGTACACCACTTATCACTCTTCTCACCCATTGTGTAGGATTTTGAAAATTTATAATCCTTGGTTATTCACATATGTATTTTTTCATCCCTTCATTTATGCTTTTAATAATACAACTGAACGTCTTCTCTTTTAGGCATACTTAGAGACCATCTTGGTATCAGATATGGATCTTCCATGTGTTACTCTTCAGGATTTTAATATTATTCACAATATTCCTGAGCGTATTGGTCTTCTGATCAATGGGGCTTTGCAATTGATAAGTTCAATCATTACTGATACTAGTGCGAGCTTAATGATCTCGCTTTTCCGATTTCAGTTATACTTGACTAACAAACGATCATTTAATCTCATCACTCCTAAAATGACCATGTTCTAGCCAACAGTGACTGTGCAATTCATTTCATATGTATTTTACCCATTTTGGTCATCTATGTACGTCTCACCACACCATTGTCATCTCAAAACTTTCCCCTACATAAATATGTCATATTTTTCAATGTGTCAATCTTATATGGGATTCAACGAGATTGTTCGTACTAGCTGGAACTATCCAATATCGGCCATAGTATTAGATTTGTATAAACTTACGAGACTTTAAAATATCTTCCATTTCTTAACCACAATAAATTCTGTCACATTAGTTCACGTGTCTATATGGCCCCAATTGTGTTTTTCTCTACCTAATCTAGTTTGGGTAATGACCCACCCCTCGACCTTATGTCTGCTAATATCAAGGTAAACTTTACAGTTACCTTCTTTAGTAAAACGAAGAGTCTTTATTTAAACAAAATTAAGACAAATTTAGTTCATGTTTGAGGATCAAAATACCAAATTTTATCATAATAAAAAAAAATCATATCTAACTTTTGTGATAGGATTCTTATATGCTTTAACTATGAGTGTTTGGATCCCTCATAGACCTCTACGAGTGGGTCATTCCTAAAGAAAACTCACCATCAGTAACTGAATATTTTAGCCATATCGTCTGCGACAATATGGTCTATATGATCCTCTCTTAGATCGCAACTAACATGATTAAAGACTCGTTACCTTACGTGATTGAAAATTTTCAATATGTTTTTATCTCTATGAGATATATGTCTAAAACATACATTTTTCTCAAGAAAATCCCAAGGGGGTACCAAAATAGTTGCAATGTTATAAAGTTCACACTAAAGATTGACCTAATGAAAGTCTTTGATAATGTTTGGTGATATTTGATACCCTTGTTTCCATGAGCTTCTTAGGCTAAATGATATTTTAGATTATCCAATGCATATCTACCCCCTCATATTGTGTAGATGTAAACGACGATCCTAGATGCAACTTCAATGAAAGAAAAATCCTTTGATACAGAGACGTTTTATCATATTTTTTACTTGTCTTAGTTATGGTTATACGTAAATGAATTACTTACATTAAGTAATGACATGAAATTAATTGTTAAAACATTTAGGATTATGCCTTATAATGTTTAGATGAAAGATGTTAGAGAGGTAAACACTATTTTAGACAAAACAATCAATGGAGGTTTTATCCTTAATCAGTCGTACTAAATTAAAAACGTATGTTATAAATTTAAATACCTAAAATTCTAATAAGCACATACATTGTTTGATCCTAATTTAAAACTTGTAAATAATTATGGATGAGTAGGGTCCAGTTACGTTAATGTCATAAAAAGTCTTATTATACAACTTCATGCACTAGAGTTGATATTTTATTTGTAATGAATAAATTAAGTAAATTTACTAGTAATCCAAGTATCGAACATCAAAATACAATTTGAAAGATTCTTGGGTACTTTAAAAATATAAAAAAACATGCCTTAATATTTTATTTTTCCTTGAATACTTGAGGACACACATATTCAAGTTGGATAATCTTAGCCGATAATATATTAACTACGACGTGGGCGTTCACGTTTGCAGGATATGTAGTTTATTAAACATCAAATAAACAACCATGTATATCTTACTCAACTAATGAGTATGGGCTTGTAGCATTGACTGCAACATGAAATCAGGTTGAATGGCTGGGAGATCTATTTTTGGAGATGTCATTCATCTCTAAAGTAAATATGATAGTCCAAATACATTACGATGGTAAATAAACTGTGGATATAGCCTACAATGACATATACAATAAGTGGAACCATATCAGTCTCATATGCGTATTTTAATGGTAACAAAATATACACATTTACTAAACTATTAGCTCAAGAATCGTTAAAGTCGACATCTTAAAAAGATAAAAATAAATTTAATTTGATATTTTGCAAATAATAGCAACCTAATTCGATTGTAGAGAACTTAGACATTTAATTTTAGTGGATAGCAACAAGTTATTTATGAAATGTTTCCTCATATAAAATTTAGTTCAATTTGTGACGTGCGAGATATGTTGATGGTTATCGTAGAGTGATAAGTTCAAAAACAAATAAATATAATTTGGTTTACGAGCGACATGTATTTTTAAAGATAAAAAAAAAAAGACAAGTTACTCTCAGTTATGTTTCTTGAAATATATAGAGTACACAACCAAAATAAGGCTTAGAAAAATTATGGACGATTATATTGGTAAAACGAGAGATCGAAGATTAGGCACATCAGACGTTGGTTCAAAATTACGACTATTAAAGCATCCAGTCTAACTTTATTGTCTTTATACTAAGAAAAATCAAAAGATATTTCACTTTATGCGCATAAACTTTCTTAATGAGATATAAAAATGTTATTTTCATCAGGTGGGAGGTTGTTGAAAATATTGATTAAAAAATGATCCTAATTTATCTGGAAACGATTTTGGATTGGCGGAATTATCCTAGGATCGCCTGAGAAAAATATATGTCATCCAAGGTAAAAATGCTAAGGAAATTTCAAATAGTTGTAACAAAGAACAATGTTAATCACGACAATCTGGACGGAGAGATCCGAAATCTCAGATTAGAGGTCTTTGTTGCAACAACTTGGAAACTACATGTTTTTGTCGTGATGAAAGTTGGGTTTGTCGTGATAATATGAAATTCAACCTACTGGAATTAAATCTAAATTCGCTACATGAGTTGTGCTAACCATAGTATCACATGGCTTGTCACAACAAAGATCACAACGACTGAGCAATGATCAATAAGCGTTGGCTCGCCGTGGCGGTACATGTTCGTTTTCATGACAATCATGAAACACTGTTTTTTTTAAAAGTTATATTTCTCCAAAAAGGTCAAGCTATACATACCCAACACTGGTTTAAGTTTACCCAATTTTGAGTTTACCCACTATTGATATAACTTGACCCAATTTTAGACAAAAATACCATTTTGAGGGTATATAAGCTTCTTTTTTACTAAATCTCCTCCATTTCATTTTCTCTCTAACTCTCATTCACTTCCCTCACTTCTCTAACTTTTCTCTAAAAGGATACCTATTATTCTCTCTAAAACCTCGAACCTCTCTCTAACTTTTCAGGCGAACTAAAATCTGGTAACTCTTTCTCCTCATCTTCCTCCATCATGGTGAAGAAGAAAGATACACCACCACTAAAGTAAGTAATCTAATTTTATTTCTAGGTTGTTTAGGATAGAATTTATTGATTTTGGTTAGGATTTTAATTAGGATGTATAGTTAAAATTAGGTTTAGGGTTGAATTAAGGTTGAAATAAGATAGATATAGGTAGTTTAGTATTGATTGGAGGCCATTTTCCAGCCAACACCCTGCCGATGTGAAGGCCCTGTACCGCCCATTACATTGGTTGTGCACCATTGGTGCACAACTATACTTTTTTTTAAAATAAATAAATAATAAGTTTAAGTTTAAAAATATACTTTAAAAAATGAATAATATTTTATTATATAAGTTTAAAAAATGTATAAGTTTCTATTTTTTTATTAAAAATATGTAAGGTTATTTCTTTATGTTAAATTTTATAAAAACATTTATATGTTTTATGTGACTAACTTTATTTTTTTATTTTTTATTTCAGTACTGAGTTTGTTGATGACCGACTTGGCGGTCTTCCTCGATCAAGGGTGATTCACCCGGGGAAAATTTGAAAACCGTTAGGGATGTGGAAGAAGAGAGGATCCGCGAAAAAAAACGTGGACGATCCTCGACAACGGAGGAAACGGAACAACAACGTCTAAGGGAGGAAGATGTGGAGAGGATTCGTAGTGATCGGTCATTGTGTTACATCAACAAAGGAACAAGGAAATAAAAAACAGTAGAAACAATAGTTGATGATATAGTTGGGGGCTCTTCATGGTGTGATGCACCACCAGTGGGATCGCCTATCGTCCACCGACCATCTGTTGTGTCACCATATGTTGCTCGTTCGCTGCTCCCAGCACATATATCGGCACGACCACCACCAATTAACGATAGGATGGATGCTATCAGTGATCTGGAGTAGGATGTTTTGGACGCAGAGGCAGTTGATGTCATCCACACAGAGGAGTAAAGGCAGATGCTTGTATTTTTTAAATGAAACAAGATACCTCTCTTTCATGACTATAAGGAGCACGAGGCCTTCCGTGTCTTCGTCAAACATGTTAGTTTTAACTTCTTATACGCTTTGGGTAGTTAAGTTTCACCTCTACGTTATCTTACTTACTGTTTTATTTACAAGCGCGTACATCATTAGGCATACATGCACATTATAATATGATACGTATGTGGGACCTGAGCGTTCCACCATATGTGCAACAAAACTTAACGCGCACCCCTTTCGGACCTCTTATTGCTCAATTTTTGCAGTACTTCATGCATTACAGCCTGAATGAAGTATTCGTCAAGCGTTGGCATCAGAAGACAAACACGTTTCACTTCAGCTTTAGGGAGATGACCATCATTCTCAATGATATTAGCTGTATTAAAAGTCTCCCTGTAGTGAGTAGGACTTTGAACGTGGTTACGGCTCCACGAGACGAAGCTTATACTTATTATGCGACTATGTTGGGACTGAGCATTACAGAGGTCCACAGAGAGCTGGATTCCATGCGAGACGTTGGGTTCAAGATTAAGTAGCTGCATTCGTTGTTTACAAAGGGCCGCTGCCTCGAGCAGACTGACGCCAACACTATCCGCCAGGTATCACGAGCATATCGGATGTTCTTATTTTGTTGCACTATATTTGCGGATACTAGTTAGAAGAGTATCAAGGTTGATTACTTTTATAGGTTGAAGAATGTGGACACTGGTTTATGGGACATCACATTGGGTACCAGTGCATCGGCCTTTATGTTTTGTGCTTTGGGTGATGCTTCAAAATCATCGAAGCATAACCTTTACAGATTTATTTTTATGCTAGACTGCTGGGTTTATGATCACTTCCTTGCATTTAAAGCCATAGAAAACGCAAATCACGTTTCAAGCAGCCAAAGAGTGTAAGGTGGCTACTTAAGAGGATTGTTGTTTATACCAGATATAAACGGAATGAAGTGAGTTAAAAATCAGCGTAAAGATACTTTCAGATTATCTATCAGATGTTTGCCACCAACTACAGATACTAGTACGCTATTGATAGCAAGTGAGACAATGGAAGAAGTACGAAGTACTCTAGGCATATTTGTACGAATCATATTCGTACTTAGAACTATTTTACGGGCGGTCACTTTTGGTGTTTTTAAACAATTCGGCACCGAAGCTTCGCTAGCCTTATCGGCATCATCCACATGTTCATAGTGACATTTATCTCGTTTGATGGATGATGCATCAACAACAAGTTTTCCTTTCACATGTGGACGACCGCAGTGTTTCTGCTTCTCCAATGGCTCTAGTAAGGAGGATGTCTTTGGATAAACAATTTCAAACCATTTCTTGTAAATGTGTTTTATAAGACTTTCGTCTTTTTGTCTCCATAACATTGATTACAAGTTTTTCCAAATCATCTTTAAGAATCTCTATTTTTTTTTCAGTTCGTACGGGGCTATATTTCTAACATCTTCCAATATTCATGAAACGCGTCGAAAGATGTAACTTTTCTATTGTTACGCCACTCGCGAATCTGGTGATAATACGGTATATCATGTGTAGATTTTATCGTGCATATACAAATGACATCGTTTGTATTGTGTTTATGATAACGATTTTCTTGCAATCTTCCACCATTTCTAATTCAGTATAAAATAGTTCCAACGCCATGTGGGAAGTATTGCCTCAAATTTCATCAAATAGTTTGTGAGCAAATTTATGATGCGCAATGTAACAACTTTTTTCAAATAAATCTTTAATTGAAGAATGTTGTATTTCGACAAGTGAATGCACTCGAGCCCAAAATAACTCAAAGTTTATTTTGCTCGTACGTAGGTAACGCTTCAATTTAGAATGGGCGCTCTCAATTTAGAATGCATGAAGTTGTTCATTTTCCAAAAAATAAACCTATCAGTGTATTTATCAAGCCATGACTTTTTAGTATATTTTAATTTCTAGAGGATATTTTTTTGTAGTCCAGTTGCATCTCAAGTCTAGCGTGATCGAATTCAATTTCTAATGCCGCATACGCTATCTTCTTCCAAGCAGAAACAAACTTCACATGATCGCTTTTCTCAGGGGAATACTTCCTTGTATGCCCCTGAACGTTTTGGTTTATGTGCCAACGAAATAACATATGCGTTGTCTTTTGGAATATTACTTTTATGACGTTCATCAACGCTAAATCTCTATCAGTTAAAATCATAGACGGTTTTTTAATCCCGTGAGTAGTAATCAATTACTTCAAACATTCTAACACCCATTTAAAGTTGTTTAACTTATCACCAAACATGAAAGCAAAAGCCGCACAGTACGTCAAACCAGTACACGTCACGCCTTCTATCTCAAACAACGGTATACCATATCTTATAATCTTGTACGTGCTATCAATAATCAACACTATTGGAAATGTCTGCAACAGATCAAAACTAATTGGATGCACAAAAAAAATATAAGTAATGACTTGCCCATCCTCTTCACCAGATTTATGCCATTCATATTAATTATGCGTCTTAAGCTCTCCCAACAGGAACTGTAGCTGTGACATGCCCACCTCCTTCAAAACCTGATTTTTCTGTATGACGTTGTAGATTTTGTGCATAAAAGAAACATTATCTTCATTCATCTTCGTAACACCATTCAATATTTCTCTATGGCATGTTCCAATATAGGTCTCCATTTCAACAAATTCCATCTCTTCTTCGTTCAAACAGTGTGCGTAAGAATGACCGTCAAGCTGTTTCAAAATTTCATGGTTGTGAATCCCACAAACAACTTCTAACTTCCATCGATCCAGTTCCATTAACGACCCATTTAGCTCAAATGAACAATCAATTTTTTTGGTTCTCGTTTACTTTCTCTTACGATATTTTTCGGCCACCGTTGGAATATACTTTCTCGACCTCTCGCACTGAAAAACTATCCAAGGATTTTTTTCTACTCTCTACTCTATCGCGACGCCTTAGGTTATAACCAGGCCGTTATCTTTTCCGGTCTTCTTTACCCACTTAGTCAATTCTTCTTGAGTATAGTACTCAGTGATGAAAAATATGTGAATGTAGTCAATAGTGAAAGATTCCTCAGATCCATGCAAAACATTCGCTCCCTAATTAAAAACATCAAAACATAAGTCGTAGTTATGGAAACATGTTAAAATAAGGGGAAAATGTAATTTTTTGTGTGGCCATGCACCACTGGTTCAAGGGCTCTAAACCGATGGTGCATGGCCACAAAACCAGTGGTCATGCACCACCATTACCACCGGTGCAAGGCCCTAGAACCGGCATTAAAACCATTAACTCGTCTCTCACCTCCGACGACATCAACTCCTCCATGCTAATCCCTAGCTCCGGCTCAATTATAATCCATTTTGTGTTTTTCGTCAAGACGGGGTTAAATGTTCTTGAGAGTGGTTTGAATGTTGAAGTTGATTTTGAAGATCTTTAAAAAATTACTAGTATGGAGTTTGATCTAGTACAGAGTAGTGTTTTTTTTGTCAAGTTAGCTAGATAGAGTGTTTTGTGATTTAGGTCTATATAGGATATACTTAGTGCTTTTTTTACTTAATGACAACTTTGTAATTAAATGGAAGTTTGAGGGTATTTTGGTCCTAAAAAAATCAAACAAAAATCCACTCAATTTTTTGAATAAACTTATACGAGATTTGGATATGTATAGCCCCACCCTTCTAAAAAAAATATACATTTTCAATATGTTATATTTTTTCAAAAAGTTTGATAAATACTATAGATAGTTCTATCTAAATATCTAAAGTTAAATCTCTTCATTTTCATCAATTCGATCTTTATTTTTTTAGTTGTATCATAGTCCACAAAGTTTGTTATATCCTGAATGAATTTTAGACAAGATCGCTTATATTGTTTTTAAAAAAACAATCTATATTTTCAAATTTATCGATTTTACAAATTAAAATAAAAAATTTAATAAAAAAACTTAAACTATTTAAAAAAAAAACATTTGAACCCTGAATTCTATCAACAAAAATAAATTTATATAATTAAAAAAAAATATGAAATACAATTCATATATAATCGAAAAATAGACTCTAAGTATCCACCGGACATTGTAGATTTAATATACTAATTTCTTATTTTAAAAGTTGAACTCTTCAACTAAATAATCAATTAACGACACAGACTTCATAACCCCACCGGCCACCAGTATTAACCGTAAATTATTAAAGGAAATTAGTAGGAGATATACCCCTACACGTGGCCTTAAAACATTCCTATTAATTCTTACGTTTCAAATTGCAGATCAATAGATCATACATTTGTCTCTCTCATTTCTATTTTTGAATAGGATAGCACTCCATACAGTCAAGACTCAAGAGTCTTGCCTTTCAAGTGTATCTACCAGACTACCAACTTGCCTAATAACACACACTAGCAGAGCTTAAATCATCAACTTAAGCTTTTTATTGGCATAGCAAAACCAAAAACAATGGAGGTGATTGTAAAAGTAGCTCTTTTAGCAGCCTTGTGTCTGGTGGTTTGTCAAGCTGTTCCTGATTCTGCTTTAGTCACTCAGATTCCCGGCTTCAATGGCACTCTTCCTTCTAAACACTATTCTGGGTAACTACTCCTCAATACCAATCTACTTCAAATTTCCCTTTTTTTTTCTACCTTGTAAATTCTCGTTGATTGATTAAGGTACGTCGCCGTTGATTCCAAGAACCTATTCTACTATTTTGTTGAGTCCGAGAGTAATCCTTCTCAAGATCCGGTGGTCCTCTGGCTTAATGGTGGACCTGGCTGCTCTAGTTTTGATGGTTTCGTATACGAACACGGTAACCCCTAAATCCTAATCGAGTAGAATTTTAGTGCATATTGTAGCTGCTGCTATAAAGATTCTTCCTTCGAATGATTATTTGCAGGGCCTTTTAATTTTGAAGCGGCTAAACCTCGAGGAGATTTGCCCAAATTGCATCTTAATCCACACAGCTGGTCAAAGGTTTCATTTTTTTTGACATGGTTGAGGAAGAACTAAGAATGCAGCATAATTCATTTCCTTTTTGGTTGAGTTTCAGGTTTCCAATATTATCTATCTAGATTCACCTGCTGGTGTTGGATTCTCTTACTCAAACAATCAAAGTGATTACATTACCGGTGACCTCAAAACTGCTTCCGATACACACACATTTCTCCTCAAGGTCAATACTTTTTTACAACCCGTTTTACTTAATGTGTATATATATATTGTACTCTTAACTTGTTTATTGTCTGACTGCAGTGGTTTGAGCTATATCCGGATTTCCTGTCGAATCCTTTCTTTATTGCTGGCGAGTCCTATGCTGGAATCTATGTTCCAACTCTTGCTTATGAAGTAGTAAAAGGTGTATATTCTTATCTTTTTTTGAGTTTCTACTTATAGATAATGGTCAAGGAGGGTGAAGAATCTAAGTTGCAGATCTTTTACTCTTTTGGCAGGAATCGATGCAGGTACAAGCCCCATCATCAACTTGAAGGTATGTGTAGCTATTGTTGTTGTAACTGTTTATATTTTTCTTATGCAATATTTCATATCACAAAATTACAGGGGTATTTGGTGGGTAACGGGGTTACAGATGATGAATTCGATGGCAATGCTCTTGTTCCTTTTGCACATGGGATGGGTTTAATATCAGATGAGCTCTTTCAGGTATTGTTGAACTTGAATTTTGATGCGGTGCATGGTTATGTTAGTTTGACTTTCCTTCGAGGTGCCTGTTTTTTTTGTAAGCTTAATTGGATTTGTTGTTGCTAATGTCGGAGAAAGATGCAACATCGAGGGTGTTACGCTTTTATCTCTTTTCTTATATGTTCTCTTTGAGTGTAAGGAAATTAATCATACCCTTCTTTTGCGAAGTAATCAGTTTGATGTATTGCAGGAGGTTAGCAATGAGTGCAGTGGTAACTACTACAACCCAGTCAATGAAACTTGTGAGAGTAAACTTGCAAAAGTTGATAAGGTATTCATTGTTGTAACTGGTTTCCTCTTTGATTGTAGTAGTTTCAGACTTTAGACCAACTAGGTAATACGATACTCATTTAGTTAATAATTTTAATTGCAGGATATAGAAGATTTGAACATATATGACATTCTAGAGCCATGCTACCATAGCACGGATAGTGTTGTCGGCATTAGGTTGCCATCCAGCTTCCAGGAATTAGGTGGTGATAACAATAGGCCTCTTGCTGTGAGAAAAAGGATGTTTGGTCGTGCCTGGCCACTTAGGGCTCCAGTAAGAGATGGAGTTGTTCCAACTTGGCCTCAGCTCCTCAATTCCAACGAAGTTCCTTGCACTGTAAGTGCTCATTCGATCAATTGTTTTAGCCAATGTTCTTGAACACATTTCACCAACCTTATTGTGCTCTCTGTAGGACGATACAGTTGCAACAGCTTGGCTAAATGATGGATCGGTCAGAAGAGAAATTCATGCTAAAGAGGTAGACTGTTCTTTTTGTTTTCTATAATTTGCTTTACCAATTTTGAAGGGGCAATAGTTTCATAAATTTTGCTGGTACATTGATCAGGTAAGTGAAATTGGTAGCTGGGAATTGTGTACAGACAAAATATATTTTACTCATGATGCTGGGAGCATGATCAAGTATCACAAAAACCTAACTTCGAGGGGGTTTCGGGCCCTCATTTTCAGGTAGATTTCTGTGTCTTATCTAACCATTGAGAAAAAAGTATGGGAGTTCAAAGTTATAATAGTTGATCTGATTGGGATCGGTTTTTTCTTTCTGTAAAGCGCATACTGTTGTAGTTTTCAGCTTAAGAATGTTAATCTCGAAATCGCTATAATACAAAAACGAAAGAAACTAGGCTGAAGGGTATAAACCCTTTAATTGGTCTATGGGTTTTATATTCTGAATAATTTGTTAGAAATGTTAGTCATCTGGAGGTCTTATTTTAAGGCATTGCATGATATGTACAGTGGGGATCATGACATGTGTGTTCCATATACTGGGAGTGAAGCCTGGACAAGATCGGTCGGATACAAGATAGTGGACGAATGGAGGCCCTGGACCTCTTCTAATGGACAAGTTGCTGGGTATTGGTCTTTCTGTTTGTAAAATGTAGCAACAAAATTCATATGCCGAAAAGTTTCATATTTGTTCACGTTTGTTTTCAGGTATACACAAGGTTATGAAAACAACCTGACCTTCTTAACAATCAAGGTAGTCAAGAACAATCGTGTGCTATTTGCTATTTTAAACGCAAGTCGATTTTGATTGCTAACACATGTTTCTCGTTACAGGGAGCGGGACATACAGTTCCAGAGTACAAACCAGTAGAGGCATTAGATTTTTATAGTCGTTTCCTGTCCGGTAAACCCTTATAAAACAAAAGGCAATGCTAGCCAAGTTGGTTTGTAATAGAAAGAATAAGAACCCGGACTTGTACTTTATTCTGTGCTTATAATAAATGTGTTCCAACTTATATCCATGAAGGTTGAGATCATATGAATCTGTTTTTTTTATCTCGTTTTTCACTGGGTAATGTTAACACTAACTTATACTATAAAACTGCCTTCACAAACCACTGAATGATGAATTTTTTCCAAAGTTTTGATCAGTTCACAGTTCAGCTACCTAGATAGCGAGCACATACGTCAATACTTGTAATTTACTAAGGTTTAATTTTAGCTTAATGAAAGTATTAACCGGTAATTTCAACTAAATATAAGCGGACTATATATATATATATATTTTTTTTTCGGAGGAATCCGTAGCCGTTACTCAAAATGAAATGAGCGCGCACAGGGTAACCATGCCCCTGCAAACCAACGCAAAAAGTGCAATAAGCGCAAACCAACGCAAAAAGTGCAATAAGCGCGTACACGTTAAACCTAAACTACGCAAGGTGAAAGACTAAGCCGAGAAAGTGACTTGAACTGATGAGATTTGGGGGCAAACATGCTGTGTATTGTTAGGAAAAACTATTAGTTTTTCAAAAAATCAAAACAAACTGAAGTATGTAACAGAGAAAGAAGTGCATCCTTCAATTAAAATAATGGCGGCATCCACTTTCCCGATATATTCTCTAAACCCAAAAAGCGCCGTCGTTACATACCCCTTTCACCACCAGCGATTATGCATCCGATCGCCGAAAAGAATCCGGAGGCAAGTTGTGGTGGCCGGTACTCATCATTTCGACATCGTTGTTGTTGGTGCTGGCATAATCGGGTTGACAATCGCCCGGCAGTTCCTGATCGGCTCAAACCTTTCTGTTGCCGTGGTTGATAAAGACATACCTTGCTCCGGTGCTACTGGTGCTGGTAAGTAATTTTCTTTCTTTTATAAATGCAACGGTATGTGCTCATTTCATTTCACTTTAGTTTCATGTGATCTGCTCCGGTATTGCAGGGCAGGGTTATATATGGATGGTACACAAAACCCCCGGGACTCCTACATGGGATCTGACTATGAGGAGCCACCAACTCTGGCAGATGTTTGCTGACAGTGTGTACCAACAGGGGTTGGATCCTCAACACGAGTTAGGTTGGAACAAAACAGGAAGCCTGTTGATTGGGCAAACCCAGGAAGAGTGTAGTAAATTGAAAAGGAGAGTGGAGCAGTTATCTCAAGCTGGGCTTCAAGCAGAGTACTTGTCTGCTACTGATCTGCTTCTAAAAGAACCTGCCCTTTTGGGTGGAGGGGCTGCTTATCTCCCTAATGATTCCCAATTAGATGCCCGCCGTGCTGTTGCATTTATCGAGAAGGTTTTCAGTTTTAGTATAACAAGTACTCTTAAATAATGTATATACGCATATTAATCTTGTTGGCATTCTATGTAGGGGAACCGGCATTTTGCATCAGAAGGTCGATATGCTGAGTTTTATAAGGATCCGTTGACGTGTTTAAGGTTTGGTTTCATCTTATATCTTGCTTGTATTGGCATTACTAGTTTTTAGGTATTATGATACAACTCTTGTAAACTCAGATATGGTACTGATGGGAAGGTTGAAGCAGTCGAGACTTGTAAAAATTTGTTGTACTGTAACAAGGCAGTAATTGTTGCTGCCGGTTGTTGGACTGGGTCTTTGATTCATCAACTGCTTAAAGATTCAAATTTTGCATTAGATGTTCCTGTAAAGCCTCGAAAGGTTTGAGATCTCAGTGTCTTGTTTTTTCGCAATGCGCTGGCTTTTTTAAGGAATCTTTATTGATTTATGTTTATCTAACGCATATGATTTTTCTAATAGGGTCATCTTCTTGTGCTTGAGAACTTTAGTTTGTTCAATTTAAAACACGGCCTGATGGAAGTAGGTTATGTTGATCATCAAGGTCAAAGTACTTCCGCTCTTGGAGAGGAAGGGCAAGTTTTGTCTGTTTCGATGACGGCTACTATTGATTCACAAGGAAGCCTTGTTCTTGGTAAAATTAATGTTTTTGCGCTGTGTACTTATATCAACACTACATGGTAGACTAATCATAATTCATGAATTAGAGGGCATGTCATTCTTTGTAATAAGCTAAAAGAACATGATTCCATTTTCATACATAGAGGCTGTTATTTGACGCCCTTTCCTCTCGTCAACTCATGTTTCAGGAAGCAGCAGGCAGTTTGCTGGATTCAGCACTGAAGTGGAGGAGTCCATCCTGATTCATATATGGAAGCGGGCAGGGGTATTCTTCCCAAAACTGAGGGATTTGTGCCTTGAAGAGTTTACTGATAGCAGAAGTGTGAGAGTAGGATTACGCCCTTTCAGTAAGTTAAAATGAAGTCATTGTGTGTAATAATAGTTTTGACGTAGATTCTAGACCCCTAACCAACTAAGTTCATGTCTCCTGGAAACTTTATTCTTACTTCATTCAGTGGGGGATGGCAAGCCCGTGATTGGAGCGGTGCCTGGTTTATCGAAAGTGTTCCTTGCAACTGGGCACGAAGGAGGAGGACTTTCTATGGTAGGATTCACCATTTGCTCTCTCTAAGCCTTAAAGGTGATTTGATTTCACAATTTTTTTTAATGCAGGCTCTGGGGACAGCTGAGATGGTTGTTGACATGGTGTTGGAAACCCCTCTGCATGTTGATAGCTCGCCCTTTGCAGTTCAAGGTCAAATCATCTAGCTACTCCTTGTCTATGGATATCTGTGTCTGTACCACCATCCACATATGTTCTTCAAACTCGAGAAATAGTATTTGTCAACTCAATAACTATTTTGACAGTTACAAGATTCTTTCATGTTTAGTCATTGACGGCTTGATAAAAACCAGTAACCATAGCAGTAGACAGAACCCGCAATAACCTATTGAAATTGCTAAAACCATATCAATGGATAAAACCTAAACCAGACTAATCGGTTTGGTTTGGATGATAACAATTTTGGTTTGGACTTTAATACAACCCTGACTTGGTTTGGATGATCAAAATTTTGTTTCGGATTTTTATACAACCCTAAGTACAGCTTATTTAAAATATCAAATAACTATTTCTTTTATTTGTTATTTGATCTTTGTTTTGCTTTGTTTTTTCAGTGCATATACGATTAGCACCTATGAGCCAAAAGATACAGAATATTTATGCTCATAATAGTTTGGAGTTTTAATTTATTTAACTGTTTATATAGGACTTGTTTTTATTTTCGATGAGAAGACCGATGCTTCAAATAGATGTATTCCTTTTGTCCCAAAATATAAGTAGTTTTAAAATTATGCACGGGTATTAAAGAAAATCATAATTACTCCTATTTTCTCATAAAAAGGAAAAAAAAAAGATCTAATTGGTGAAATCTAATAAATAATAGAGAAAAGTACCTGAAAATACCCACTCAACTATCTTATTACCCGGCGGCACCCGCTTTTAACATAGGTTTACTTAATACCCAGACTAATAAATTGGACAAAAATACCCTTCCACTATATATACCCATTTTTCAATTCCATCCCACTTTTTCGACCCTCCTATCACCCTAAACAAACGCAAAATTCTAATTTTAGAAACCACCAGAAAAAAAACCGTTCGACTTCTTGATACTCTCTCTCTCTCAAACCCAGAAACCCTACAGCTTCTCACCTTCGTCACTATCGCACCGGTCAGCCTCTTTTACTCATACAGTCACTAACACCTTCAAATCTCATTCGACAAAGTTGTCGTCAAGTCGTCTCTGAAAACTTCTATCTCGTTCTCCGGCCGGTGAAATTTAACAGGTATGCATTATGGTGGAAAGCGTACTTTTTTTTTGCGTTTTTTTTTGAATCTGAACCACTGTTTTCAACAACTCCACGATAGCATTGCTTTTCGTAGTAGAATGAAGTATCTACTGACGATAGTTGCTCAGTTTATGGGTTTATACTCGAAGCCAGGGTAGAATTTTAGTTGCATGTAACACTGATACTCTACATCGTTCATTATGTATGTTAGATCTGCATTAGGTAGTTCATTGTTGATTTTGGTGTTTGGTGCATAATTCCCAGATCCCTGCAACGTGCATGGAAAAAATGTAACAGTTCGCATCCTGATCACCCACAATGCAAACAATTCGCAGCTCGATTGTATTGTTATACTTATTTACAAACAGTTCGCAGCTTGATATACATAAGTCGCATCCTGTTATAACTATTTCACAGCTTGTTTGTTAAGCCAGTATTTATATGTATGCATTTCGCAGCTTGTGATGCGAATTATTTGTGACACTCCAACTGATTGTGTTTGTGCAGAAAGTATGACAACAAAACCTAGCTACTACAGATCAGGGTTGGTGAGCCTTCTGAAGCTACTCAAAGACATGCGTATTACAAGGGCCCACATTGAAGCGTGTAGAAACACACCCTTCTACACGCTTCTGAAAACGGCGTTTGAAATCCGTAATGAGGAAGAGCTGCCAAGGAAAAAATTCTACACAATCATTCAGTATATCCTCGAGAAATTCTCTCTGGAAAGAGACGCCTTTAGGATTGGCCACAAGTATGTAAAGCTAACTACAAACGATATCAAGATCATATTCGGGCTGAGGCATGGCACCGAGAAAATGGAGTTAACAAAAACCGGCGCTTTTCACAACAAGTATGCAGACGGCGAGGAGGACGAATCAAGGATGATGAAGAAATACTTCATGTCAAAAACTGGCAGGAAAGCATCAGCTAGTAATACCAAAACAATAACAAATGCCATCATAAAGGTACGTATGAATGGACTTCATCTTTATAAAGCAAGATTCTGTACATTTCTAACATAGAATGTTGTCATTGGTTTTACAGGAGGGTATAGAGAAGGCCATAACCGAAGGAGGGGAACATGAATTGGAAGACGTGGCGAGGCTGTTGATACTGTTTTTGTGCTCCACGCTATTCTACTCCGTATCTGGAGATATCTTGGGCTGGAGCACGGTTTATTACGTTGAAGACCTCAACAGAATAAACAATTACGACTGGGCTGGATCGATTCTTTTCAAGCTTCGACAGTCTATCAGGAGTTGCTTAGCAGTAGAAAGAGCCGATAAAATCGTCGGCTGCGTCGCCCTAGTAGTTGTAAGTTTGATCTATTCAATATAACAATTAGTTATGTACATAGCATCGTGTTTGATAAAACTTGTCCCCATGCAGCCCTTCATCATGGAGCACACAACAATCGGCCACGAGGTAGCGAAGCCAACCTCGATACCAAGGTTCTTCAAATGGTTGGGGTTAGAGTGCCAAGCATCCACCATGACATATCTTCTTAGAACACCCTCGCTGGATAATGACCAGGTATAAGCTTTATATATGTATTGAACTGGGGGTGCATACAGTTCGCATCATATGATGCGAACTGCTTATAAAAATATCTCAAACATTTCGCAGCCTGATATGAATTTTACTTCGCAGCTTCATGTTCAACACAGTTCGCATCATATGTTTAATACTTAGTTCGCATCATACTGTCCCATAATCATATGTTTAATACTTGGTTGCATCATACTGTCTCATAACCATTTCGCAGCTTAACATGCGAAATATGATTTAAAACCACACCGTTCGCATCATATGATGTGAACTGCTTGTAAGAAACAATTTGTTTGTCTACACCCTCGTACTTTCGAAACAATTAATTTACTTACATGTGCATCTGTTGGTAGGTTTTAGAAGGTCCATTACAGCTTACCGAGGCTGAAATTGAAGATTTCGGAGAAAGAGAAGATGATGAAGATGGTGAAGATGCAGAAGTAACGGTACCACCTTCACCGGAAGAAAGACCTAGGAAGAGGTCGAAAAGCACAGCATCAAAACCAAAAAAAAGGAGACGAGCATCACAGAATGTAATAAATAAGGTGATGTCTCCCACACTCGAACACCCAACACCACCCGAGCCATCGATTCCACCAAAAAGACTCCCCAAGAAAACAATTCCACCACAACCCAAAGGCAAATCCAGGCAAGAGCCCTCCGACACCGACACAACCAATATGAGTGAAACGATCGGTGATTATTTATTCAAACGCAGAGACCCTAATCCCGATATTGCTGCTCAATCAAAGCGTTTGAAGACGTATGCCGACAAGAACAAGTACGAGCGAAAAATAGAAAAACAGGCCAGAGAAGTAAGTATGACTTGAACCTTAAATAATCACTACAATCAGCACTTAATATGTTTATAAAAAGTTTGCTATCATTTGGGCAGCTGGAAGAACTGAAACGCAAGATAGCGGAACTGGAAGCACAACAACTTGACAATGCTATCTCTCTGCCAATCTGCCGTACTGAAACCACAATAAAGCAGGTACCAGCAGCACTTCCAGAGGGACAAAAATCCACTGATCAGCAAGCATCCGTGTCTAATGCTGATCAGCACCATGCTGATGGAGTACTGCCGGAAGAAAGGGATGATGATGCCCACAATTCACCCATCATGGAGACACAGACAGATAAGGTACATAATGTAAGTAGATGATATGATGTTATTAAACAAATATGAGGACTATTGTGTAGTCATGTACAAACGTTTCGCAGCTTAAGCTGCGAATTATGTAATATTACAAACAAAATATCATGTCAGGATGCGAATTATGTAATAACTGGGGAATGTTTAACATAGATATCAAGTGAGGATGCGAATTATGTAATAAACTGGGGAATGTTCAACATAGATATCAGATGAGGATGCGAATTATGTAATAAACTGGGGAATGTTCAACATAGATATCAGATCAGGATGCGAATTTATGTAATAAACTGGGGGACTGTATAACATATATATCAGGTCAGGGTGCGACTTAGATAATAAACTGGTGGAATGTATAACATAGATATCAGGTCAGGATGCGAAACGTGATTACACAATGATTAACTTATGCTTAACCCTTCCACCCTTACACAATGAAATAGGAAACCGAAAGACAACAACAACACCAGCAGGAACAGCAAGACCAGCAGAAACAACAACAACAACAGCAACAACAGCAACAACACCAAGAGCAACACCAACAAGAAGAAGAACACGCCGAGCAACACCAACAAAGAGAAGAACAACAACAACACCCCCAACAGGGTCAACAACAACAACAGCAACAACAACAACAACACGTACAGCATGAACAAGAAGAACACCCCAAGCAACAACAAGAACACGAAGAACACCACCAGCAACAGTCAGAACCTGTCCATCCCGGTGAGAAGACAGAACTACTCACCCAGCAAGAACAAGAAGAACACCCCAAGCAACAACAAGAAGAACAAGAACACGAAGAACACCACCAGCAACAGTCAGAACCTGTCCATCCCGGTGAGAAGACAGAACTACTCACCCAGGAAGGACCATGCTTAGAAGACAAAACCACTTCTTCGGTGGAACTTCAAAGACCAACGGTGCTGTCAGCAAAGACAGAATTGCTTAGCCAACGTCAAACTGTAGACCCGGTAACAAATCAACTCGCAGCTCCAGAGTCCCACGATAACACAGTAGGTTTACATGATGCTTTTGTTGATGGTATTAGTACTCAAGTTTCACAGACATTTTTAAATGAAATTGATAATGTATATTACGATTCTATAATACAACGGTCTCTGGAGAACATGTCGGAGGATGACATTAATCATTTCTGCCGACACGATCCAGCCTCTATGCCGAACAAGTCAACGGCAGTGGTTGTCGCTGACCGTGCGGTAAGGCCTACTTATAATGCTTTCGCATAATAACACGTGACTTGTGGCAAATGCTTACTGGAGCATTACAAATAAATATCAGGGTAGGATGCGAACTGTTCGGGGGAACCTCGAATAGTTCGCATCCTACCCTGATAGATACTTATAAATTTATTTAACTGCTACCTTACATTTCGCAGCCTAAGCTGCGAACTATTTGGAGTCGTTGCACTTATAATCACTGACGCCCTCTACTTTTTGTTTCATACTAAGCTCGAGAAGGTTAATGAGATAGAGGAGCCAAGTTTTACGCTACTGACACAAACGCAGCCTCAAGTGGCAGAGGAAGAAGAAGAGTTCATAATAACAATGCGGGAACCGCCAGTAGTAGAATACAGCGACTGGCCAAAGAAAACAAAAGTAACTGACCTTATCGATGTGGCAGAATACCACAAAATACAGTTGGTTAAAGCCTACGAGAGCGACACACCTGATCCAGTGGTATGGCAGTTACCAGAGTCCAAGTTTACATACGGAATCAGGGTGCAAACGAGTGATGTCATGGCACTACCTTTAGAACTGGAGCTGGACGTAAAGGTATCCAATTGTCAACCAATTCTATTTTCAATGTTTCAAATATGTATTCTATATTTAACATAATGTTTCAATGTTAGGTTATCGATGCTTGGATTCGAAAGATGCTTGAAGAAGCAGACTACAAAGTCCCATGCACTCAAGCTAAAGGACAGTATCACGACGCCGTACTGATTTCGGGCATGGCTACGGTAAGTTTAGGACAGGTAAATTGAACAAAAGTTCAGAAAATATTCTTATTTTAATATACTTTTGCTTGGATGCAGCATCAATTGAAAGAAGGCTGGCCAGTAGAAAATCTTGTGGACATGGCTTTTAGAATGGGGCGCAAAGATGCCAACATCATCTTTGTTCCACTGTGCACCGAGCAAAAGGACAATGCAAACCACTGGACGTTGCTCGTCATCGATATCGACGGCAGGACAATTTCAAACTACAATTCGCTTCTGCCTAGGCTTCATGGCACAGACCTGACCACAAGGACACCTGCAAAACTGGTAAAATATTCCAAACCATTAAATTTAAGTATACAAGCTGCGAACTGTGTTCTGGTATGCTGCGAATTGTGAGCAAAACAGTTGTTTTCGCAGCCTGTCTATAACCTAATTCGCAGCCTGTCTATAACTCAATTCGCAGCCTGTCCACAACACAATTCGCAGCCCGTCCATGTTGGATTGCCTGTCATATAATTCGCAGCCTGAGCTGCGAATTGTGTTGGATTCATTGTCATATAATTCGCAACCTGAGGATGCGAATTGTATGTCACCAACTTTTTTGGTTTTTGTTTTTGTGAATATTCCTAACATTAATTACTATACACAGATCAAATATTTGTTGGATAGAGAATTCCTACCCAAAGATAATACAGGGTGGAAGGTGAAGGTGGAAAGAGGATTCCCACAACAAAAGCGAGGCACCCTGGACTGTGGTGTCTTCGTCTGCCAATATGCAAGGGATATTATTCAGCATGGAACAGTGCAGAAAAAATACAATGCAGATATGGTAACTGCCTTCAGAAGAGAAATGTTCCATTTCTTTTTAAATGACAAAGACACCATCACATATGGCTGATTCGTGTATTGCTTCTAAATAAATTTGTTACTTGTAAAATACAGCTGTTGTAAATTTAGTTTTTTTGTTCATATTCCTTATCATAATGGTTAGTTTTGAATATTACTTATCTTATATTTAGTTTAGTTTTGAATATTCCTTATCTTATATTTCGCATCATAACCTGATATATAATGGTTGATTATGATCCTGGTAGTATGAACAGTTCGCAGCATAACCTGATATATAATGGTTAAAACCACACCGTTCGCAGCCTAACTTATATCAAATAGTTCGCAGCCTAACCGGTTAGATGTTTATCACTACACACCCAATTCGCAGCCTGGTGCATAAATAAAAAATTCAAAATTAAAAAATACAAGAATACGAACAGGCTATGGCGTATGCTTTGGTAAACGTTTTCTCCATTGAGCACACAAAAAACTATCTAATCACGTACAGAACCTGCTTTCCCATTAATTTCTGATTGGACATGGAGGCTATGTAATGATTACATCATTTCCCTATAAATAACACTAGTAAACCAGAGGCTATTTTAAAACAAACTCTACATTTTAAACCAGAGCTATTTTTTAACAAACTCATTTCCCTCGTCTCTTCGAATTCAAACAGTCATGTCTTTTTCCACCACCACAACCACAACCTCATACTCAAACTCTGGTTCAATCGGTTCTCTGGGTGACTCCTGGTCATCCTTAACCGTGAACTGGAGTGATGACTTGATCACTCCAGCAGCACCACCAAACAGCCCAGTATCTGTTTTTGGGTTAGACATATATGATGACTACTACTCAGCTGACTCTCAACCATTGGAAGTTGTTCCACAGCTTGCTGCTGAACCTCAGCCAGAACAGGTTCCAATGCTTCATGCTGCACCTCAGCCAGAGGTTAAAAACAACAAAAGAAAGAGGGAAGACGAAGCTGGTCCATCGAGGACAAAATTTTTAAGCATGATGGACGTTGATGTTGAAGCTGAGGATAAAGAAGAACATGCGAAAGATGTTGAAGCTGAGGATAAAGAAGAGAAAGAGAAAGAGAAAGTCGAAGACAAAGAGGAGAAGGACAAAGATGATCAGCCCAAAAAGGAGAAAGAAGAAACAGTTGGTGATGAATCATCTACCAACTGCTAGAGTTGGTTTTAGTTTTTTGGTATACTGAAATGCAACTAACCAGCACCAGAAGCTTGTAGTGATATGTGTAAACAGTTGTTAGTTTCTGGATATATTTTGTAATCCTCCTTTTTGAAATCCAACTTGTAATCCTCCTTTTTGTAATCTAAATATATTTTGTACATCATTCGCATGTTAACCATCTATGTTACTCATTTTCAACCTTACTGAATATCCTGGTATTTTATTAAATGACAATTCGCAACTTATCAAATGACAAATACCAGGACTCCCAACTGAACCATGATTCGCATCACAACTCTGTTCCTAATTCGCAGCCTATCGTGCGAAACGTACGATATGATAAATGTTTGATGTGATTTTACTAATAATTCGCATCCTGTTGAAATTTCGCATAATTGTACATAATTCGCATGTAATCCTGATAGATGTTTGTAATCCGACTTGTAATCCTCCTTTTCAACCTTACTGAATATCCTGGTATTTTATTAAATGACAATTCGCATCTTATCACATGACAAATATCAGGACTCCTAACTGAACTCCATTCGCATCACAGTTCTGTGCCTAATTCGCAGCCTATCATGCGAAAAAGTAAGATAAGACAAATTGTACAAATGATTCGCATCCTGTTAAACTTTCACATAATTGTACATCATTCGCATGTAATCCTGATAGATGTTTGTAACAAATATGTATGCATATTGTACATATTTCGCAGCACACGATGCGAAATATTCAGAACTCCAATAGTAGCAAAAACAAAAAACACAGAAATGTACAAATTTCTAGTTTTTTGTACAGAACAATAACTATGCTACACAAACAAATGTCCTTAAACTGGAACATCACAAGTCCTCCGGTTATGGCCTGATTTCAAACATCGGCCACACCTTAACTTCTTGGTTGAGATTTCTCCTCTAGAAGGGATTCGCTTTTTCTTAGGCCTTCCGGAGCGTCTCTTAACGTTCGGAGGCAGAACTTCAACGAAAGAAGGATCGTTAGCGCTGGACCCTTCGCCAAAATCAGTTAGAGCTGGTATGCTGAAAGAGTAACTTTCCCTGTAATTCTTAACCGTAAAGAAGGGTTCTATTACAGTCAATGGATCTTGGTCAGTGTATTGTAATGCCGCTAGACCGTGAGCACATGGAAAACACTCTTGTTGCCATGATCCGCATGAACATTTGAAATCCAACAGATTAACAACAGCCACAGGAGTCGAAAAGACTTCGAACACGGCAGAAGAGGACTTACGTACTACCCAACTTCGGCACATGTCAACATTCTGCTTTAGCTTCTTCTCGTACTCAGGAACCAAATTAGTACTCCAGCTGAGACCTTCTTCGTATCTCCGTGAAACCTGAGTCATAAGCAAGACTCTAATGCAATCAATAAACTCAACAATTGGTAAGCCACAATATTTTTTGATCTGATTGTTAAACGATTCAGCTGCGGTAGAAGCCATAGAGCCGTATCGCTTCCCTTTTACGTATGCCTGCGCATACTTTTCAGGGGGTAAATTTGCAAGAAAATCACTCATTCTCTGACCACCTTCACATAAAAAACCTGTTAGTATCTCTTTAAAAAGCTCTTGACTGGGAGCAAAAGCAAGACGGTGGAAGAAACTCAACATCTTTTTTTTATACTCCCTGTTAGTATGCTCCAGTTTGGCTCTCAAATTCTGCATGAGATGGTAATAACAGTACGCATGATAGCAGTTTGGATACAAGACAGAAACAGCATTAACAATACCAGAATGACGGTCTGAAATAAATGTGATCTGGCGATCCAGCAAATGTGGTTTCAAACACCCCAAAAACCACATCCAATTGTCCCAATCTTCAATGCTAACCACAGCAATAGCAACAGGGAATAGTCCTGGAAAAAGGCAGATCAATTAAACACTACAACAGTATGCAAACGTTTAAAACTTGTAAACAATTCGCATGCTGTCACACACATTTCGCAGCTTGTCATGCGAAATGTGTGTAACATTTTAATTGATCATGAAAACAGTTCGCATCTTGTTATGTGAATTCGCAGCTTGTGGAAACTTCAAATAATACCTAACTCAAGCTGCGATGTAAGTACAATTTATACAGCGTAATACATAATTCGCAGCCTCAACTGCGAAATGTGAGGATCACAACCCTGCTTAATTCGCAACACATGCTGCGAATTACATCAGCATTTTCACACAAAAACATCGTTCATTATTTAGATAAATGTAACTAACCGTTGTTTCCGTCCTTTGCTACAGCAGTGAGCAATGTACCCTTGTACTTGCCATATAAGTGGGTTCCATCGACAAACAACATTGGACGGCATGAATGAAAACCACTAAGGGACGAACCGAATGCTACAAAACAGCGCTTGAATCGGTTTCCAGCTGACAACTCCAACTGGCAGTCTGAAGTAATATCCCGGCTCTTCAAGCGTTTGAAGTATTCGCTTAGTAAACTAAAAGAGCTTGAACTATCTCCAAAAACTCCCCTCCTAGCCTTCTCTAAAGCATTCCATGACAAACGATAAGAGATATCAAGACCGTAATCTTGTTTGACAGTTGATTGTATGGTTTTCGCTGTCAACGAATGGCAGGTCCGGAGAGAATCCTGAATTTCCTCTGCAATCAAATCTGATGTCAAATGCCTGTGCCGCTTATGCTTATGCTTTTGAGAGAAAACAGGACTGCAAGTATGGTTCGGGAAATACTTCTTTATCGTCATAAGGCCGGTGCTTGAGTCAATAGATGCATAAACCCTCCATTTGCACCCGCTTGTGAGCTTATTTTCACAATAAGCAGTGATCTTATTTGTTGTGTTGTGCAGGTATTTGAAAGAAAAACCATGCTCTAACGCAAACTTGCACAAGGATAACCTCAGACCGGCAGCACCTTCTTCAAAAGCTTGACCCACCCCTGTAATAGCATCAGCCCAACCAGCAGTAGCAAGTTGTTTTTTCCTCTGATCAGAATTAACTAAGCCGTTACTACTCTCCCCACTAACTAATTGATCAAAAAATGGTTCTACCAAAACCAAGCTACGCTCTTTACGCTTACC
Organism: Limnanthes douglasii subsp. nivea; assembly: GCA_036936605.1. Lineage (NCBI taxonomy): Eukaryota > Viridiplantae > Streptophyta > Magnoliopsida > Brassicales > Limnanthaceae > Limnanthes > Limnanthes douglasii. The sequence goes on from JAUPFV010000001.1 coordinate 37,167,345, forward strand.
ACCAGAATCCTTACCACCAGAGCTCTTATCAACAGAACTTTTATTACCAGACCCCTTATCGAAGACGTGTTGTTCTATGAGAAAACTAACCCGTTTTAAACGCTCCAAATCAAGATATAACACCAACCCAACAAAATCACTCTGGTTATTAAAGAAACAATTATTTTGATCCCCGCAAGAGTAAGTAATCAGGTACTCACCTGTGGCAAGCTCCTCCCACTTGTTCTCTACATAAGCTTGGATACTTTCGAAGGTTTCAAACTCCGTGAAAGGCACAATTGCAGTTTGGTGACCATATTTAAAAATACAAACTCGTGATTTAGACATCTCTTAACCTGGACAATACAAGTTATTTGTTATTAGTCTCAAAAGGTAGGTGCAAAAATATTTACTACTGCATCAAACAATTCGCATCCTAAGGTGCGAATTGTGTTTACCTAGAACTAGCAATTCGCATCCGGTCCTGATATTTGTAGGTAACAAAGTCCTGATATTTATTGCATCATCAAACAATTCGCATCATAACATGCGAAATGTGTACATATATATAACAATTCGCAGCCTGGCTTGATATTTGTGTATATCTGCATATACCTATTCGCAGCCTGTCCTGATATTTCTATGTAACACCGGTCCTAATATCTGTTTCGAAATACAATACTCTAACTGATCAAACAATTCGCATCATAACATGCGAAATGTGTACATATATATAACAATTCGCAGCCTGGCTTTGATATTTGTGTATATCTGCATATACCTATTCGCAGCCTGTCCTGATATTTCTATGTAACACCGGTCCTAATATCTGTTTCGAAATACAATACTCTAACTGATCAAACAATTCGCATCATAACATGCGAAATGTGTACATATATATAACAATTCGCAGCCTGGCTTGATATTTGTGTATATCTGCATATACCTATTCGCAGCCTGTCCTGATATTTCTATGTAACACCGCCCCTAATATCTGTTTCGAAATACAATACTCTAACTGACCTAAAAACTCGTAATCTACACATTACCCACAACCTAAAGCACTACCAAATTAGAATATAACATCAGAAAACAAAGACGTAACTATATAGCGAACAATATTAACGAAACAGATCACTATAACAAAAAAAAACAGAGAAAAGCTCGAAATCAGTCAATGGCATCTAAAAACAGTAGACTATAACCTATTCCAACAGAGAAAACGAATAAAAAACTTCGAAATCGGTAGGTAATTACCTAAAAAGCTCGCAACACGATCACTTGTAAAGCTACAAGATTCCAAAAAGTCGTGATGAACTCCTGTACGTATAAAACAGAGGTTAGACAGGTCTAACACAGCAACTTACATAAAGAAACAAACCTTTAGCAGCTTCCGATCACCGGAAAATGTGATTTAGACCCAGCTCGTGGTGGTTGGTAGGGTTAGGTGGTTAGAGCGGCTAACAAATTCAAATCTTCAAAAAGCAAGAAAAAATAGAAAGAAAACAGAAAATAACGTTTATATAGTGGGTTAAGGGTAGTTAGGGTATTAAAATAAAGTTAGGTTGTTAGTGACAATAAGGTAGTTGAGATGGGTATTAAGTAACAATTGATCAAACCTTGGGTGGTAAGTGACAATTGAATAGCTGAGTGGGTACTTTAAGTACAATTTCCCTAAATAATATTAGTTTTTGCATTGATATATGAGAACTATATTTATTGTGGGACAAAATTGATTTCCTAAAAGGACTAATATTTTAGGACGGAAGAGTAATAGATATTATCGTATTACATTAAAATGACGTAAATTGAAAAAACTTGTCGATAACACAAAAATTTATATAGGGGAGAAAAATGTTTTATCTATTTTATGGGTTTCTAGAACAATATATTGTATTAAAAGACACAAAGTAAATTTTAAAATATAGTTAAACACAAATTGAATTTAAATTTAAGCATTAATCCAAATAATTAAATACACTACCAATGGACATATATCAAACAGACATATAAATTATCATGTGTAACAAACTTTTGCATATTCCATAAAATAGATATGTTAAAAAAAATCTCAGGTTCTAAAAACGTATAAGATAGTACGACTTCACATGAATTTTGTTAGTCTTTATAAATATTGTGCACTTTATGTATATAAGCACATCTGTTAAGACATTAAGACTTTGTTAAGTTTAGCATAAACCCTATAATCGTCGATATCTTGTTGGATATCGTAAGTTTGGACTCTAGCATATATGTACAAAAATTGCAATGCTTTATATTTTCCAAATCTATAAAATTAAGGTATAATACCTCGAGCGAAACAACTTGTGATAACATGGACGTCGTCTAACGTCATGTTCATCTTTCTAAATATAGAATGGAAGGTGTTGATTTTTTCATGTCATCGTTTGATAAAAACCTCTGCCAACGAATTTTTGTTGTTAAATCGAGTAAAATGATCTATCATCCAAATTACTCACATATGTTTGTTCCGACATACTATAACGACAACAACAAATGATACGTTTTGAGGTTAAAACCAAAACACAGAAGTAATAAAATAAAAAATACAAAAATAATAATAATATAATGTGACTCTTAAAATCATAAATAACTTATCTCAAATACAAATATGAGATTGTTTAGAAATTAATTATGTAATGATATTTAATTTGTATTATAACTTTGAAAACACCAATATAAATTGAAAACCACATGGATACTGAATTTTCATAAAGTAAACTTAATACAAATCATATGTTGGGATAGTCTAATGTTGTTTTTCTCGATAAAATTCACTAAAAACAACAAAAGAAAATTCTCCTATTTTTTAGTCTAAACCGATAGAAGAATCGTCAATTTCGTGTCTATTATAGGATAGACCACTTCCACGCTTCGTACGACGATTGATTGATATATTAAAACATATTATTGTCTCGTCATTTATACACCAGTTTTATATAACTAATGTTGTATCATACGAATCCCACTAGCTATAATTTTTTATGTCCTTATTCCAACACAGGTTGATGGAACGGTCTCATAAGATGAAATGAACATCTAAAATATAAATTAGAGAAAACAAAATCCATATTTTTTTTAAAGTAATAACTTAATCACCAAAAATATAGTAATCTAATATGAGAGATGTAATACCTCTCTACCAATATGATAAGTACTTATTACCAATTTTATATCATATCTCTTGTACGACATCGTATGAAACAGTTAACTTTCATTTGAATAAGTTTCCATGTCCAACAAAAAAAAACTTTCTTATTAAGATTATAATATTTTCTCATATGTGGTGATTTTTTAGAAACGAGATAATACATCTTTGACAGAATTCTAAACACTTATCATAAAAAGATAATATTTTTTTGATAGAACGCCGCATATACCCTACCATGTAAGGACTAGCTTCCTCGTAGGAACTTGTTGTGCACACAGTTCCAAAATGTGTTATTATGCCGATTATATAGCATCTTCCTACTAGTTAGATAAGAAACCAAAGTTTCTATTCAGCTTGCAAAGAATGGGTTGAGTCGTCGGTCTGATTCGATTCTCTAAACGCACGTCACAAGTCTAAACCTAACCCTCATCAATCATAAACTCTAACTATACATAATTTGAAATATAAACTAATAGAAAATAAAAACAAAACTAAAAATATCCAATTAAACACATTAAGAATAATAAAGAACAATAATAATATTTTTAAAAATAGACATCATTTTCTTTATATTCACCGTCGTCGGAGTATCGAAAAATAAATTAGTAATGAAAAGAGATAGTGTTTAAAAGAGTGTTGTGATGAATTTGTAAAAAAAATCTTAGGTAGATAATTTTATACGGGAAGATAAAAATATAAATCAATAAAGATGGAAAAAATAAAAGTTTTGTGAATTCAGTAGCTCGATAATAACTAACTAAACACCAAACTTAATTAAATTATATTTTTTAAATGTATTGTGATATATTTTTCATATAAATTGAGATTACGTGTATTATTAACATAATATTTATTTTTTTTATGCTTGAAAAGTATCGTCAAGACTGATAATTGTTGGCGGTACTAGAGTCACTTAAGTATCTCCAAATGTGTGACCATTTACCTTACTCCCTGCTACAATTATTAAAAAGTAAGAATACAAAATGTCAGGAATTAGTATATATAATATTGATCTCGTCTTCAAATTCATCATTTACTCAAAGTTTTTTGAGATAAAATTTTAAATTTAAGAGCTCAACCATATCCATCATCATGAATTTTCTGTTGATAGCCATCCCTCGCACGTTTTTCACCACCAATCATATTCTTCTACCATACCAAACTGTCCAAACACGTCAGTGCGTACTAAGCAGTCTCATAATCCTACCGTTGAGCCCTTTCAGCCTTCAGACTAGTTTACGTAATACACCACTTATTTTTATAATCAACGTAAATAAATATGAGGTAGGAAAGATATAAATAAGTTAAATATTTTTACAATTTTGAAGAGATTGAGTTATTATCCAAATCTTCGGTTGAATACTTGAATAACATAAACTCTCTCATAGAAAATGAGGGTGTGAGTAGATAGTCAAAGACCTAATGAAACTTTATGATCCTCCACTAATGCATTAAATTTATGAGTATAAGCCTAACTCCCTTATATCTCCACTCTAATGGAAACCGATCAGAGGTCCATAGATCTGATAACCCAATTATTTAGGGCATTCATTTGCTCCTAGTCAGACAAGTCGAGGTAATTGTGGTCGAGGTACACCATGTTTAATCTGCCACTTTAACCTCTAGGCTTATGCAATTATGAAAGGTTAAAGGGCTATGAAGGCTAATCTCAACCCTGACCTACCCAAAACCATATTCATTGTTCCCATGAATGTTAATCGGACCTTGATAGATTTCCGCTACAAGTATCCCGCCCCTAAATTTATCCCCATAATCCGGCTAAAAACATAATTCATACTTCTATTAGGATTCAACTACCTGAGTTCGACGAGACTTCTAGGGAAGATGCGGTAATGATGTGTATAGATATGCTTGACTATGGAGATCGACTACCTCTGCAATATGAGCTAATAAAGTTTTTGAGTTGTTGGACCTTTGTTCCAGCTAAAGGATACCGAACTTTTAGAATAATGGCATGGCTTCTATGGTAGCTTTCAGACTGTTTAAGCTTCACTTCAAGATGGATGAATTCATAGCGTCTTGCCGAGTCACTCTTGGTAACACGTTTCAATTTTATTACCTTACCACTCTAAGAAAGTATAAAATGGTGGGCGACTTGTGAGAATCATATAAAGAATGAAATAAGCATTTCAACTTTATAAGTGGTGAGTGGGATTCCAGATGTAGAAAAGGCATATGCAAGATGAGAAGTGGCTAGCAAGACAAAAATGAGGGTTACATTTCTTACTTGAAAGAAATATCACTCCCTCATATTTTATTATACTTTTGGGATCTATTATACTATCACTTGTACTTATTTTATTTTTTACTTAAATTTCATTTCCATATCGTTAGATCTAATGTTATTTCATCTTTCATAATTCAAGAATCTATCATTAGTCTTCAAAAACTTACATTTGAGAACTTATTTAGATATGTAAATGGGAGAAAAAATACCAAAAAAAAATCACTTGAGAATCTATTGGGATATGAAAATTCAAGAGGAACATGACTCAATTGACTCATGAGAAAGTTTGGGCCCAAGTCACGACTTTTATGGTGTAACACTCGACAAAGCTTTATCTCTCATCCAAAACCAATAATGTAAAACTTCTTGAAGAGTATGAGGCTACTCCACAACCGAAGCATTTGATCATTGATGGCATGGCGGAAGATTAGAAGAGAAAGCAACGATAAAACCCTAACCCTAGGTTAGAGAAATAAGGAGACTCAGAGAAATAATTCCCAAAATTTAATTAATCAAAGTCTGACGACAAAATAGGGTATAAGCTACTTTATATAGCACTACCCAAAACCCTAATTCCAAATAAGGGAAATTACATAAATGTTTTAGAATAAAATAAATAAATAAAATTAACGTTAAAATATTAAAACTGGTTTTCGAAGGCTTTACAGATCAAATCTGGGTATCAAACTTTGTGACATAGTCACATTTCTAAATCTGACGGGTTTGTCGAAATCTTCGATTTGAGTACCTGTTTGACCCAATTCCGATACCTGGGCGAGAAACCAGTCTGTTCGCAATCTTCGCTACATCATCCTTCCCTAGTTGGGAAGAATTCAACCTCGAATTCGAAACGCTGAAACATGGACAGAACTACAAAAACATTGGCGTGTTCACCGCTGATTTTAACCGGTACCAGCATAAGGGTGTAAGAGGTGAGAATCTGAATGCTGCAACTTTGGTCAAGAAGTGGTTTCTCAGCTTCGTCCCTCTTTACCATGTCATTAGCATTACTTACTGTGGTCAGCAGTAACAAGATATACTCCACCCACTTGTTCTATGTCTGTTTTTCAACCCATTTAATAAGCACAACATCACCCTTGCGCGTGTAAAAAGATGTTGTCTTTCCAGTTCCAGACTGTACTTGTTGTATCACATCAAAACCCTTGCAAATAGGAAGAATTCCTCTTTGTTGAATATTAGAGGGCTTCTCAGGTTCTTCAGAGTATATTTCTGCCAGCAGATTCAAAACACTCCAATCTTCTACTTTTAACTTGTTACTCTTTCTTTTATTTCCCCAACCATCACCCAAAACTCCTACAGGTTCTATTACAAAACCTAATCTTTTATCCATTAAAACACTATTTTTTTTATTTTATCAATTTATTCATAATCTCAAACACAAAAATATCATCTTCCATTTTTCCAATACGACAACATGTATCCACAGAAAACCAAATCAAAGGTTTGATTTTAGGATAACATAAAATACCTAGAAGATGAATCTCCACAATAAAAGTTGCTACTTTGGAGTTTTTCTTCAATAGAACTTCTAAAGTGATGTAGTCTGGTGTACTGAAGTCTGAGACAATATCTCGATCTAGAATTTCCCCTCAACATTAATTAGATCTTCATCATCCCAGTCATCATCATACTCATCGTAGACTGGTTTGTCAAATACCGACCCATATACATCTTTAAAAATATTTTTATAATAGACTGGCTTGTCATACACGGAGTCAGACACAGTTTTAGCATCACAGCTAAGATCGACAGCTGGTATAATTTGAGCATGAAACTCCTTAACTAGTGGTGGTTTTGGAGACACTACTCTAGATGGCACTAATATAAACTTAATACCATCTTTCACAAAACTATATCGATTTGTTCTACTATCATAAGTAGAATGTCTCTTAAATCACCATGGACGTCTTAAAACTAGATGTCAAACATCCATACGAACTACGTCACACCATGATGTATCTTTGTAATTACCAACAAAAAATATAATTTGACAGCGTTTAGAAATTGTTACCTCGGTGTACTCTATCAATCCCGACGGTATGTACGGGTATGGTAGAGCTTCAGTCTTCAACGCTAGTTTCTGAACAACCTCCTCTGAAATCATATTCTCATAGATATCTAAATCAATTACAAATTTGCAGATTCTTCCTCCAATTGTGCAGGTAGACTGGAAGATGCCGTTCTCTATTCTAGCCTTCAAATCAAGAGTTACCCGAAACGTGATTCCTGTATCTGCGTAGCAGGAATTGTTGGGATCTGATACCAACTTATTCAAATCATTTACTATAGGGCCCTTCTCGTTATAGAGGTATAGTTCTACTGCTATCGGGATATATTGTATACACATTAAGCCTTAGGAATAGTTCAACTAATTTAGGTCTCTAACGATCAAAAGAAATATGTTCAAATATTGTTACATAATGCATCATCATTATGCGTATGATGTTGGCAAATCGCGGAGATTTATCATAATTCTTAACCATTTATTTAGCGTAAGAAATTAAAATAAGTCAATGATATGTTGTTATAAATACCTTTCTTATTATGGTAATGTACTCACAGTAAGTCGAGACTACTCCATTAGAGATCTCAATCAAAACGGAATATGACTCATCCGATCGCAAGCGTCGCACAAGGGTTTTTTAGAAGACTTTGTGATATATTATCCCTCACAATAAAACATACTTTTTAGATATTTGTTTCATGATACGAGCTTCGGCATTTGTCACTTGGAACAATCAATGTCAAAAGATAGTCTCGAGTTGTGGATCGTCAGCCAACGTTTGTATCTATGATATTGACTTCGGGCATATTGTTGTTGGGAATATTGGCCACTTTATGCTATGTATAAACACTCTTAAAATATAATCCACGAGATTTCATCTGACGAAGTTAGTGAATTTAGGGATTCAACAAAATATTTATCAGTCTTAGGGACTTGTTCAAATTTTACTTCCACAAATTCATTTGCTAGGTTTTATAGAATTTTTGAATACTCTAGGAGAGTGCCCTTGTGTGACTATACTTATCCTAGGTTATGATTTATCAGCATTTGTGAGTCGGTGAGTAATTTTATCCTCATATCACCATAACTGAGCTAACTGAAATCTTGAAATTACTTCATGATACTCAACCTAATTATTATAGTCTGAAAGCCAAAACGTATGGCATGGTGCATAGTCTCCCCTTAAAAAGTGGTCAATTATATGCCAGCCCTGCACCTTGAAGTACTTGATTCACCGTCCATATGGACTACCTATCATGAATGTAGATTCTCAAGAGTTAGCAACTCTCAACTTGGAATTCGGTTAGAAAATCAGGTAGTGCATGGGCCTTTATGATTGTCATTGGTTCGTAAGATATGACATAGTCCCCTAACTCTACTGACCAGTGAGTTAGGCGACCGAAAATGTTAGGCCTCTGTAGTATGTTCCAAATCGGGAAAAGATATTCGGACAACAATATAATAGCCTTTGAAGTATGGTCCCATTTTTATTGCTTCCACTACCAAAGAAATTGCCAACTTCTCTAACAATATGTAAATTTTATTTGCATTGAAAATACTTTTTAATCACATATTATATTAGTCACGGACCTCAATCTGATTTTCTAAAAAATACTGCACTAACAATATAGTCTAAGATAACTATGTATACATAGATTATCTCGTCTGGAATGGGATTTGAAATAACCTTTGGAGAAAACAAATATTATTTTGTTTTGTTGAAAGCTTGACCAGAGTCTTCAGACTATTGAAAAAATTAGACTTTTTCAACACTTGGAAGAAGTGGAAACATTTACCTGAGAAACGAGATATAAACCTATTCAAAGCTATCATCATACCTACCAATATATGAACTTCTTTGACCGACCTAGGTGGGTGCATGGATGCCAATGCTGCCAATTATGATAGATCTACATTTATACCTTTTTCACTGACTATGTATCCTAAAAAAATTATTAGTCGAACTTCAAAGAAACGCTTTTTTAGATTCAATTTCAAGTTAATGGCTCATAAGTTCTTACGTGTTTCTTCCAACTCTTTAATAGAGTTATCATATTCAGGACTCTTTATGAGCATATTATTAATATATACCTCTGTGTTCAGTTTATCTGGCTAGGAGAGGCTTTGTTGGCAAGAATTTGGTAAGTTTAACTAATATTTTTTAACCTTAAGGACATGACTTTATAGAAACGTCAACATCGGTCAGTGATGAAAGTATTGCACTCTTGATCCGCTGAGTATTATGGGATATTGTTGTAATCTGAATAGACATCCATGAATGATAATAGTTGGTTGTCTAACGTGTATCTAGGAAAGGTACTCAGGACATGATACTTTAAAATAAGTAAAGTCTTTATATATTTACCATTTTATGTTCTTTTATCGAACTAGGTCTGGATTCATGGATATTTTCTACACTCGTTAGCATATCTACCTCAACTACAATGGTTTTTTATTTTGATTTTCCGAGAGAGAAATATACAAACTTTTAAAATTTAAATCACAAAAAATATACTTTTTGTATAAGAAAATATTTTTGATAGAATTTATGATCCAAAAAAACTATTAATAACTTGTATTGTTTAGTTGTAGTCCGTAATTAAACCTTTTTACTGATTTTTAATTAGTAACTATTGACGGTCGATCCTTTCTATAAATATTTATATTTTGTAATTTTAAATAAAATTATATAACTATTCAAATATTATACAGGTTTATTTTAGGATTCAAACGCCGTCGTAACTATTTAAAATAAAATCCATTATTTTAATAAAAATAAAAAAGAAACAAAAAAAATACTTTGATAATCTTCTATATCGTATAAAAAATAGAACTAACAAATTATTTCAAAATTATTAGAAACTTAGAATATGCGTCATAAAATATGAAAACAAAACTTTAAAGGAAAGAAAAAGGCTTAAAATGTGTTTTTATAAAATATAAAAACAAAAGTTTAAATGAATTATGGTATTTGTGTATAAAAAATGTCCTGATATTTTTGTATCAAAATAATTATTTTTGTTTGTTTCGTTTTTATAGTATTATTTCTGTTTGTTTTGATTTTCATTGCTCGTGAATGACTAGAATTACAAAACAAAATCACTAAAAAATAACGCTTTTAATAAAATAATATACACAATTTTTTTTTAAACCCATGACAAGTTCCGATCACTATCCAAAATTCTTAGCCCACATTTTTTTCAATCAATATACATTCGACTACTATTTGAACACAGAAAAATATCAATAAGAAAAAATAAAAATATACCATACAAAATCAAATCGGCTAGGAAACTCGATGTATCTATATCAATCGAGTGGGGTGTTTTATAAAAGGATCTGAAGAATCGAGCAAGCAAGTTCCAAAAGGCGAAAATGGCTCTTGCCGCAAATCTCCAGAAGCTCTCTTCTCAAACTTACCGTCTTACCCAATCCCTGATCTACCGCTCCTCCGCCACCTCCACATCTTTATCTTCTCATTCCAAGAAAGTGGCCGATCGAATTGTGAAGGTGTTCGCGATCGATTGCAAAGGCAGGAAACAGGAAGTCGTCGGTCTTACCGGACAGACTCTACTCCGGGCCCTTTCCAACAGCGGACACATCGAACCTGCCTCCCACCGCCTCGATGATATCGACGCCTGTAGCTCTGAGTGCGAGGTCAATATCGCGCAGGAGTGGCTCGCTAAGCTCCCGCCCCGTTCCCATGATGAGGAGAACATACTCAGGCGCAACTCCCGGGCACGGATCCTTAAAAAGGACTCCAGACTCGGCTGCCAGGTCGTCCTCACCCATGAACTCGAAGGTATGGTCGTCGCCGTCCCTGAGGCCAAACCCTGGGACACTCCGTAAATTTCAGGATTTCCTTCTTAATTCATGTCCAGATAACAATAATCACCTGTGCTATTGATGAAATCAGATCTTCATTTTGTACCTCTCTTCAATTTCTGCTGTTTAAGTATCCCCGTGTGATTCTGGGTAATGTCAAAAATTTATGGATTCTGATATTGTTTGCCTTCATCTTTTTTCCTCATTTGGTTGACAATCATGTTGGTGTGGCATTCAAGCATAAACCTATTAGATTTTTGTCCAGATAAACGTGGCTCATTGTGTTGTTTAGTTTAGCATCCTGAAAACCCAAACTTATAGCCTGAATTAATCATATAGATTGCTGCTTGATAAGGTCAATAATGTAGGCACTGTGCTCTCCTTCGTTCGTGTGCTGTGAAGTTTTCCTTAGTATATTGATGGATGATGTAGGCACTGCTTTGCCTGCATGTCTGTGAAGCTTCCCTTATTATTATATTGATGGACGATGGCAAATTAAGCTTTAGGGTTTATCAAGGGCTTCACTTTTCACTATGAAGCTTCTAGTCTCTTGGTGCTTGATACCATTTTACAATTTTAGTTGGGTTGGGTGCCTAATTTGGACCTATGATTATCTGTCTAGGTTACAATAGATTAGTGGTTTATTTGTAGTGGTGAATCTAATGACGCAGAGGCTTAAAATGAACTCACAGATGTTCACTGACTTATCATGCTATCAGGTTTGATTGAAGTTGATGTAACATTGTACATCTGAAATTCCAACTTTCCTCTCATATTCGAATTTTGATATTATCATATAACAATGTTGAGATGCTTCTTGGTATGAGCAATAGGGTAGATTTAACTCTTAACTCAAGTACATTTTAGTTTCTTATATGCAATAGGTATTCTGAGTAGATTTGTGCATGAATGAAGAACCTTGGAGGATAAGAGTATAGAGAAGAAGTTTTGGTTGGCTTATTAAATATCTAATATGTATAATCCCCATACGTTTAGTCCTTCATGGCGTGGAAGGATAGTCGAGTAAATTGGCAATGTTAGATATGTTGAAGGAGAGATATTCTTTTATGTCTACTCTAATCCACACATATCCAATTTTGCTTTCTTCCATGATGCTTTTTTGTCATCAAGTCACGTTAGCGTACCTTAGGAAAACCTACACTTCATGTAGAAGTTTTCATTTCAAGCTCTTATGTGCCTTACCCAAACATGCCTTTCATGTAAAAGTTTTCATATCAAGTTTGTGGAAATGGAGTTGAGGAAGAACCAATCAGTACCCACCTGCTTGATGTGTTTGCGTAGGTAGTGAGCTTTATTTTTAGAAGAGCTGGAGAGATGACAGTAGTTATTTAATTTTTAAGGAAGTGGTTTAAGTATAACTGAAGAGCTTGGATGGTTAGGAGTCTGAAAGTGTGACAGTGATAGAAAAGAAACTTGTTCACTAGATTCTACACCTAGTCCGAGTTCGTATATTTGGTCCATATGGCTACATGCCTGCATCACATCTTATGGCATAGCATACGTTATTTTTGTTTAATTTGATATTCGAAGTATAGAACCTGGTACTGTAAATTTGTGACCTTGTAAAAGTGTAAGAACATACGCATTTTGGTTAATTTATAATCCCTCATATATAGAAGAGAGGATAGACTACTATTGTCATGAGCTTAAAATATATAGACTGAGGTTGGTGTTAGACGATCATCTTACACATTTGTGGTGAGACATATCTCGCAAATCTTTGGATTAAAATCTATAATGGGTTATAGATCTAGGCAAATGGAGTTGTGATACCAAAAATATACCAATAGTTCTTCATGTTTTTATATTGATTTGTATATTGATTTTTATGTTTATTTTTTAATATAAAGTCCATACCTAAAAAATGATATATTTGGATCTTCTAGGTGGGATTGTTCAAAACTTCCACGTGACATTCCAAACTACCGTATCAAAAACTTTACATTTGAATCATTAACTTTTTACTTAAATCCATAATACAAATTAATCTATTCACTTTTAATTTATTCAAAGGTTCATCTTATAAATAAGACACATTTTGATAGATCTTTTACTGTATCTTTTTATTTTTTTCAAACTTAAAGTTGAAATTTCCAAATTATCCTTCTCTCTTTAGATTATTATATTCATGCTATTTACTTTCAAAATCAATCCAAACTTTGAAATCTATCCGTGGTTACCCTAAATCCACAATCTTTCTATCAATTCCATTAATATTTACTATTCTAAACCCATTAAACCTAAAAAGTTACCTTTTTTTTACTCGAACCCATAAAATCCACCACAAACAACCTACAATCCGAGTATCCATGGACAAATGATAAAATGGGCGTCTCCTTGAAAGACTAACTAGACGAGGGGAAGCTTACCGCGCATGGAGGTAAGAAGCTAAAACCCGATTTTTGATTTTTGGCCTCGTCGCACGATGTTCGTGCGACGAACATCTTCGTCATCGCATGAACTTGCGACAACATTGCTTAGACGTCGCATGCGACAACTATAGAGACATGTCTTGTGCGACAGCTCTGAAGGCATGTCTCGTGCAACTGCACTGTTAGAGAAACTTATAGATTCAAATGTTATATTTTGTAGGAAGAACCTGTCCAGCCTCCATTTATGGATGCCGACTACAGTAGAATATTCAAAACTGATAGATTATTTACTAAAAACGAATTTGATGCTTTTGTGGACATTAAATCGAAGAAGATTAAATTTGTCACAATTACAAAACTCTACGATAGCGGGAAATGGGGAACCACTCCTTGGTTAGAGTACGTTTGCGAGCGGTACGGTGTATTCGTATCAAAAGCGAAGCCGGAAACGTTAAGAAAGCGTAAGACATCGACGAAGAAATGTAATTATTCGTTTGCGCTAAAATATCATCTGATCGACGTACTAGCCATGAAATGGAGTTTGGAGGTGATAAACGGTACGCATAATCATGAACCCTACGTTCGCCTAGATGGTCATTTTCGCGCTTGTAGGCTAAAACGGGATGAAGATGAACTAGTTCGTAGTTTGTCTCACCTCAGTTCGCGTCCTAGGGAGATATATAGTGGTTTGAAGTACCAATATCCTGAGAACATTTCGAACATGCGTGCAATCTACAATTGTCGCCAAAAACATCGGGATGTTGAGCACGGGGGATAAGCACAAATGCAATATTTGTTGACGAAATTGAAGGAGAATGTATACTCCACGTGGGAGCGTTTGAAAGACGGTTCAAAGGTGATCACTGACATTTTTCCGCACATCCTACTAGCAAAGACTTACTACGTACATTCTCTAATGTGATATTCATGGATTGTACGTACAAGACGACTAAGTATAAGATGCCTTTATTAGAGATTGTTGGTTTAACGTCGACTTCCATTACATTTACCGTTGCGTACGAGTTTTTGAGTGGAGAGAAGATTGAAAACCATGCAGGTGCTTTGGAAACTCTTCGTGGTTTGATGACGGATAGCGTGCGCGCATTTCCGAGCGTTATTGTTACCGATCGAGAGTTAGCTCTCATGCGAGCAATCGACCATATTTTTCTGGGCACACACCACTTGTTATGCACGTGGCACATTAGTAAGAACATTATTGGGACGGTCTGAAAGATATTGCACGATGATGCGGTTGCGAAACAATTTGTTGAGTTTTACGGCTACGGTGCGGGGGCGAACACGGTTGAGAGTTACCAAAAAATCTAGATACATTGAAGGATATGTTCGCCTCTCAACCGAAGTGTTTTGCGTACGTTACAGACGCGTGGATAACGAAATATGGTGACAAATTTCTTGCGTGCCGAACAAACAAGATTAAGCATTATGGCCAAACAACTACAAATAGGTTTGTCATTTTATCAATTTTTTTGTTTAGCTATTATATATCTTTTCAAATAAGTGCATAATTTTGTACTTGTATTATGTAGGGCGGAGGGTGCTCACTCGTCCCTAAAAAAATAAGTTCACAACTTATTAACGAGGCATCATCCGGGGATCGTTGAATCATTCGAGCGAAGTTAGTTCAGAACAATTCCCGGTTTTGATGGTGTTTTGACCCCAAATCTTAGAGGTCATGTGTCACATGCGGGTCTAAAGATAGTGATGCTTGCTATTGTACGTGGTAGAAATATAGGAGTAGATCGCGTAGCATGTGGAAGATATTTCTTAGAAAAACAAATAGGTTACCTTGTGCATTTGAAATTACATTTATAGCTAGAGATGGTAGGTGCATCCCTTTAGAAGACGTGGATGTCTTTTGGAAAATATTAAATATAATTCATAGAGATCCTAGTTCTCGTAAGGAAGAATTACAAAAAAAACTTTATGTAATTGACAACTCTATTCGTAGTTTCCACCCCGACCAACAAAACTACATTATCAATAGGGTAATGCAAATTTTGAGGCCTCAGACAAGTCATATTCAAGATCCTAAGGAAATGGTTAGAGCTAAGGGTAGGCCAAAGGGAGGAGTTGATAAATCGACTAAACGGAACCCTAGTTTGTGGGAATATTCCATTGAACAAACCGCTAGTGCTAGTACTCCAGCTAACTCGATAGGTAGTACACTCGTTAACACGTTAGGGAGCACGACCGCATCCAACGTGGTTCCCGTCGTACCACCCAAACCTCCATTAGCAAAAAAAGAAAGTTGGAAGGCCTAAGAAAATTGTTAAGGATGGGAAGCTAACATTATATCCGGATTGCATCCCGGCATTTCCACACACTTACATTTTAAAGTTAGTTGACGTTCTTCCGGACGGACAATGCGGAAGTCGTTCTGTAGCGCATTCAATATACAATAACGAAGATAGATGGGAGGATGTTAGACGTGAGTTGTTGAAGGAGTTATGGGACAACCGTGCATTTTGGTTGGATGTATATGGTTCGCCGAAAGTGTTTGACAATTTGGTACATAGGTTAGATTACTTCAAGCCCAACCCGAGTAGCCACTATTGGATGATATTTCCGGACATTGGACTAGTCATTGCGACAAGTTATTAATGCATGGTATACCATGTATCGCAAGCAACGTCGTTAACGTATCTACCAATCCGTGGAAGGCCACCCGTCAACAATTCAACGATCATAGAAGTTAGGACAACTTTCGTACATGGATGTCACTTTGTTAATGTAAGTATATGTCCTTTTTAGCCCAATTTCTTACGCTACCATTACAAGGTGCATTCATTTCTTCTTTTTTCTTGCAGATTACTACTCCACCCGATGAAGCATTGCCTCCATTATACCCTTGCTAGGGTGCTTACGCAACCGAAGAGTCGAATCAATGGGCGTATCCGTACTACCTTCGGTTCAACAAATTTACACAAATAATGCCAGCTAGGAAAATCAACTTGAACGAAAAACCACATGTAACGAATTTGACAAGAGACGACATTTGAAATGATTTTGTACAACATTTTAAGTTATTTTGTCTAATATTTAATGTAATTTTGTAATATAGTTGATGTAATTTTGTATGATGTTGGTTTTTTGTTAAATTAGTAGCCTTTACGAGCATTTTTTTTATTTAAAAGCCTGGCCACGATAAAATATTACACACGTCGCACGCGATTCTCTTTGGCCCTATTTTTTTCAACCAGAGGGCTTGCGTCGCACGACCAAAATGCGTCGCACGACCAAAATGCAACGCCCTATGGAACTAGTCGCATGCGACGCAAGGCCAAATAATAGTCCTTGTTTTTTCAACCAGAGGGCTTGCGTCGCACGGCCTAAATGCAACGTCTTTTGGAACTGGTCACATGCGACGCAAGACCAAATAATTGGCTCTGTTTTTTTCAACCAGAGGGCTTGCGTCGCACGACCTAAATGAGGTGCTATTTGGCAATAGTCGCATGCGACGCAAGACCAAATAAGTGGCACTGTTTTTTCAACCAGAGGGCTTGCTTCGTACGACCTAAATGCGATGCATTTTGGCAATGGTCACATATGATGCAAGACCAAATAATCGGCTATGTTTCCGCAACCAGAGACCAAATTTTGTTAAAACGTAGTTTAAACAATTGTTGGAGTAAAAGAACATTAAAAAAGGGAAGTTTTCATTTTTGAGTTCAAGTTCAACATTATACCAAATAAGACACTTGAAGGAAATACACAAAGACGAAAACAACAAGCTAACACCTTAACTTAAACAAACATAAGAAAATAATTAAACTACAACATGCAAACAACCAAAATGCTCAATCGTCGAAGTCGTATCCCAAGTTGTCGTCAGAATCAATCCCCTCCTCCCTTTCCGTAATCCTATCTTGAAGATACACTACCATATCCCTAGTGATGTAGTCTACCACCGTCATGTTCCAGACGGTGGCCGCTTATTGCTTAATTTTATATGGCAAAAACAACAAACGATCAATCGGTTTGCAAAAAAGGTACATTTCCTTGATTTGTTCACGGTTGCGCACAACTAGACCTTCAGTTCCTAAATGGCCATAGTTGTAGTACATCTTATACATGACTCTCTCAAAAAATGCATCACTAGAATTTTCCCTCATTTCTCGGCGGGCAAACTTCACCGCCTCAAGCAAATGGTAGTCTTCATGAGGCGTAAATTCCATTTCTTAAACTATTTATATTTGATGAGTGTTTCAGAATGTTTGATAGTTCTCATGTTGATGCTGTTTTTAGTCTTTTTTATAGGGGTTTTTCGGGCGGGAATTTTTATTAAAGTGGAGTTAAGTTTGGAGGGAGTTTAGGGCTACAGTTTTTTATTTTTGAGAATAAACGGGAGTTTTTAATTTGACAGGAGTTTTTTTGTTAATGAGAATTGGCGGGAGTTTTTAATTTGGTGGTAGTTTTTTGTTAATGAGAATTAGCGAGAGTTTTTAATAATTGTTTGTCCCTATCCTTTTATTTCGTCCTCCTCACTTTAAATGTGTCACGTTTTCATTCGTCTAACTGGATTACATTATCTGAAGACAAAATTATCTATAAATAGATGTTGTATCTGATGAGATATGAACATAAGGAGGAATTGCCCGTAACGAACTTTACTTAGAAGGACTAATTCGTGAATACAACTTCTTGATTGCTAAAATTGTAGAGAGAGAGAGAGATATAACAAATGTAGATAGATAAAGTATATTATAATAATCAACCCCTAATCCCAAATCTGGTGGGGTCCTTTTACAGTACAAGTGATGGGACCCATAAGTCTAACTACCTCTTAATTACAAGCTTGACCCTTACTTTTATTGTTTAGTTACAATTGGTCTGATTTCAATATTTACTTTACAATCCTCCTCTAACTTTATTGTTTATTTACAATTTCACCATTATCTTTTATTCTCCCTTATTAGTAGCCCCCAGTCCTTGTAAAAATATTTTTACAAGGACTGTGATAAAACCTTCGAATTTCTTCTTGCTTTCTAAATTTTCTCAAACAACACTTCACCGGAAATAGCTTTCTGGCCTCTTCAAAATAATCATCTTGTCTTGTAAAATTACTCCAGAATTTTTCCCGCAACAATTATTTTCGCCAAATCTTTTTGTAACACTTTATCTCCTCGACAAAACTCACACAGCCCCCCCCCCCAAACTCACACAACCCCCCAATCTTTGCAATTTGTTAGCAAAGACTAGAACGCGTTTTAACTTGAATATTCCTACTCTGAATAATTTCATTGAAAACCATCATATGGATACTTTTTTGTGTCCTCGAAATATCCTCTTCGAAAACAATCACACGAGTATAGTTAGCCCCCTCAGTCTTGGCTAACCAATTGCGGAAACTGGATCGTACTTCAATGTTTTACCAGTAAATTCTTTCGAATTTTACCATGTCATCTTTCATACCCAGTCAACAATCTCCCGCCTTTTTCTTGATAATGCCACCTTACAAAAATAGTATTGTCACCAAATCTTTTTAGAGATATTATTACACTTCCCAAAGTTTTCTTATCATACTTTTTGCCTCTTCAAATTCTATCGCAGTTCTTGATTCAATATATTTACACCTATGTTACCCATAATACCCCTAGGCAAAAGTGTATTTTTTATGTTCGATCTGGAAACTTTCTCAATTATATGGTAAGTGAGAATGGAATTGAGGCCAATCCGGAGCAGATAAAGGCTTTGACGCCGATGACTCCTCCTCAAAATATTAAGGAAGTCCAGATATTTACAAGAAGTTTAGCGGTGTTGAACATGTTTATATCTCGCTCTTCGGATAAATGTGTGACTTTCTTTAAGGTGCTCAGAAATGCCAGTGAATTTAGTTGGACTGAAGAATGTTCTGAAGCCTTTCGTCAGATTCAAGAGTATTTGTTATGTCCGGAAATACTTTCTAAACCATTGCCGGGAGAAAAGTTGATCGGTTATGTGTCGGTCTTAGATTTTGCAGTCAGCGCTGTGTTACTTCGTGAAGAGCTTGGTGGTAGTATTCTCTAGAACAGGATCAAGAGGTAGACGAAGGCCCCACTTCATGAGCTCGGTGTAAAGGATCAGCTCATGGTTGCGAATGGACAACGGAGTCTCTTTAATGATGGTAAACCAAATGGTAATATTTATGGGTATCCATCACCGATCTCTAAGCTTTACCTCCTCAATCAGATATTTATTAATTATATTTTACCTTATAAAGGGCAAGAAGATGTTTCGACTTGATATCGCGAAGGTTATCACCTAATACATCTTCTATGTTCGAAGGCAAGTTTGTTGTATGTTTTTTCTTCTTTTTATCTTTTTTCACCAAGAGAGCCTTTCCACTCCGAGGGGGTAGATCAGATGGTCCAGAGGGAGGAATTGAGCATGTATAGCTCGTAAGGGTTGTGCCTCAACCACTACCACATCAGGTTTTTCCCGATCACTGTTTGGCTCATCAAATAGAGCTCTCTCTTGGATTTCAGGGATGGACTTTAAAACTTGTTCTAAACGAACACCCTTGGTCGAAAAATTTCTGGGACTTACTTATGGAGTGGTTTGTGCGGACCCCTGCGGAGTCATTTGAGGGGTCGCAACAGAAGAGGAAATTATGACTTGAATAGATTTTACAAGCGGATCGAATGACCTTTTTCTTTTAATGCGTTCCCATGCATCTACTTTAGTAGGTTTTCCTTTTTCATCTCTTATGGTTAAGAAATGAGAGAACTTGGAAGCCAAAACTGAAAAACGATGGATCAACCTTGTTACCTCTAGAACAAACTTGACCCAAGGGCTGAGCAATATGGGGGAATCGTTCTCGGATGGGGGCCAAGTTGTCGCGAAAGGCTGATCTCCAGATGTCCGCATGTGTGAGATTCTCTCTTCCACTGGAAGTTTCACGAGGAATAGCTTGGTTTGAGATATTGAACCACCTCCAAAGTTTATACCAATCAAGATTGATAAAAAAATTAGGCATGAAAGAGCAAGGAAAATTTTAGGGTTGAAAGCTTCTCTCTCTAGAACAGAAATTAAAAAGCATAAACTTATAACCAGAATGGGAAATGAGTATTTATAATGAAAGCCATGAATACTAGGGGGTAGAAGACCAAAGGTTAAAAAAATCTTTTGACACGTCTTCCCTCTCACGAACCATTTCAAACAGCGTGTTGGCGAGCCATGGTATGGATGTGACACATGGCAAAAGGTAACTTTATCATCTAAAATATCTCTGACACTATAACGGCTAGGAAGAGACACTCGAGTTCAAAAACAATGATTACCTAGGTGAGTTCATCGTGACCAAGGGTGAGTTTATGAGGCGCATAAACTAAAGGGTAGCACTAAAAGGAATTATTCATGAGGCACAAACAACAAAGCCATCCGATCTGGGGACCGGTAACACAAAATTCCGAGTTTCAGAAAATCCAAACGGGTTCAAAAAAAAAAGAATAACTACAGTCCTCACTCAGATATCTTCATGATGACTGGGGTGTTACTGATAAGGGAAAGAAAATATAGATAATAACAATTTTAATTACATAAAATATAAGGGCTAAGTTTGTGTATTTAATGATTAAAGACCAAAGTAAAGCAAACATAAAAAATAGAGGAGTTGGGTGATATGCACAAAGAACTCATATGTAAATAGTACGGGAGTGGGGGTGAGAAATCCACCTTAACAGTGGTAAATATGTAATTTTACTATCCACCTCATGTATTATATAAAGGATATTCCCTTTTGGGGAAAGGGCCAATGATTAGTCAATTATTGTTACATTTATTCCTTTTGTCTTTTCTCTCTCTACAAAATATTGGATTTTACAGTCACTGCATATGAACATTTCCGCTTCTGAACTTACCTAAGGATTTTCTAAGTTCATCAACGTTTAAACTCTACATGGGCATTCCACCTCCTTGCTTTATTTCGTCATGTGACTTTACTTTATTGTGGAATATCAAAGAAAATAAGTTTGATTAATATCTAATTTATTTTAGTCAAAGATTTACTTAATATATTATATAATAATAGCTATTATATAGTCAGTAGTCTAAACAAATATAGGATAATAAATATTGTAATAAACTAGATATTGTAGAAGCTGTAAATTATTATAAAAGGATAATGAGAACAATAAATGAGATACATTTGTCAGAAATAAAATACTTTTGATATGGTGTCAGAGCGAAATTGATTTTTCTCTCTCTTAGAGGACTTGGGTGCAGGGGCGGATTTAGGGGGGGGATAGGTATGCCCAGGACAACCCTCAATCATAAAAATGAATCTAGTATAGTGGTTAAGTTCTCTAATAATATACTTGAGGTCTTAGGTTCAAGACTTACTGGATACTTAAATGTTCTTATTTATTTCACTTTTTTTTCATTCTTTTACTTTGTATTTTTACTCTATTTTCCTCTACCCAAATGTTCTTATTTATTTCATTTTCTTTACATTCTTTTACTTTATTTTTTTACTTTATTTTCCTCTAATTGTACCTCGTCTCTTTCCCAACTTCTCTCAAAGAAAAACAACATAGAACTAGCGAAAGAAAATAATAAGTCGATTCAGTTAATGAATTTTTTATTGGAGTTTACTTCGATTTTCATTCAATATAGTAATAAAATTTACCAATGGGTTTTACTTCAACTTTGATTCAACAATCATTAAAAAAATTGGGTATTTTTAAATCCTAATTTTCCTGCTAAATATTTTGTTCACCTGCTAAATTGTAGATGTTTGTTGTAATATTTTCTTTGAGAGGAGAATGCATTTTACTTTTGAACTATACTATATTTTCATTTTGAGTTGTAACTGGAATATTTACATATTTGTATTATGCGTTTTTTTATTGAATTTGTTATCCATAATATTTTTGGGCATACCATAAATTTTAGTCCTGGATCCGCCACTGCTTGGGTGGTAATTATTTTTTCCTTTCAGAGTATGTGTATGGTGAAATTTTTCATTTTTATAGAGTATTTGGGGATTTTCATTTCAGATGTTTGTTCTATCTTTCGTGTAATATTTGAGTAGTGAGTTCTTTAAAAAAAATTGAGGATTTTTTTTTTCATTTTTTTTCCCGTGCGTTTTTTTTTCTTGACTACATCATGTCATTGGAAAAATTCGACTCGTTTCATATTAAATTTATGGGGAAAATTTATTCTACTTGGGAATTTTAAGTTCAATTGTATGTGAAAGAAAAAGAATTGTTGGGTCATATTGATGAGAGTGATCTTGCGCCTTTAGTGTCTAGTGTTTTGTCATAGTGGAAAATAAAATATGCTAGAAAAATGAATTGGATTCTTAATTCTCTTGAACCTCATCTTGTTCTCACCTTAAAATCCAATAAAACCGCTACTGGTATGTGAAATATCTGAAGATAATTTATAACCTAGACAACTGTGCTAAGAGATTTCAATTGGAGTATGAGATGACTAATTATATTCAAGGAAGTCTCTCATGTTAAGCATATTTTTCTGGTTTTCTAAACCGTTGGCCCTATTATGTAGATATTATTTATGTTGATATTCCTGCTGCAGCTCTTTCTACTATCCAGACAATGCATGCAACCAGCAAACGGTGTTATTTTTTGATGAAGCTACGACCAGATTTTGAAAGTGCACGCTTTAATTTGATGAATCGTCACCTGCACCATCTCTGAATATATGTTTAAGTGAAATTATTTGTGAGGAGCAGTGAATGATAACTCAGGCATCCATTAGACATCAAGCTAATATTAGTAAACCTTTTCAGGTAGCTAATACAACACAATAAAGAAATAAAAATAGAGACATGTATGTTATCAAATGTTATAATTGTAATTCTTTCGGTCATATTGTTAGGTATTTCCTATCATGCCTTCACTATTGATTCTTGTTCTACTGCACTGCCTCATGTCTCATTGATTGTTTCTATTTTTCTCTAACAATAAATCCAAACACACTTACTCATGAAATGGTACAACAAATGATAATTTTTGCTTTTTCTGCTTTTGGACTCTGAGGTAGTCCTAATAATTATTCCACACCATGGTATTTTGATTATGAAGCCTCGAACCATATGACAAATACTGTTCTTCTTCTTTCTAATGTTAGAAATTATGGTGGAAATCAGAAAATTAATAGTGTTGATGGTAGTTCAATGCATATTAGTGTTGTTGGTGATCTTTCTTCCACATTCACTAGTGTTTTTGTGTCTCGTGACTTCTCCACCAATCTTATTTATGTTGGTCAATTGGTCGATAATAATTGTCATGTCCTTTTTTCCCACTCTGGTTGTGTTGTGCATAATCAAGTGTCAGGGAAGATGATTGTGGAGGGTTTCCAAAGTAGGACGATTTTTTCCATTGTATAAGTCTTCTGCCACTGCTATTCCTAGTTTTCCTCTTTCGTTTGCATGTAATGTTGTTGGTTTTTGAAACCAAATATGGCATAGACGTCTAGGTCATCCACATTCTGATGTACTTTGTATTTTGGTTCATTCTTGATTATTAGGAAATAAAACAAGTTCTTCTCTTAATCTTTCTTTTGATTGTACATTATGCAAATTTGGTAAAAATAAGGTTTTACCTTTTCTTCATCATGCATCTCGTGCTTCACAATGCTTTGATATTATTCATAGTGATATTTGGGTCATTGCACCCATTATTTCTCATGCACACTACCAATATTTTGTTACATTCATTGATGATTTTAGTCGTTTTACTTGGGTTTACTTTCTTTGAGCTAAAACTAAAGTTTTTTCGGTTTTTAAACGCTTTCTTGCATTTATTGAAACTCAATTTTATGCCAATATAAAAATTATATGATCTGATTCTCGAGGTGAATACATGTCACATGATTTTCAAAACTTTCTTCGAAATACAGGGATTCTCTCTCATCATTCTTGTTTTTTGACACCACAACAAAATAGTGTTGTTGAAAGGAAAAATCGTCACCTTCTTAATGTGGTACGAACTGTTTTACTTAAATCATATGTTCCTCCTTGTTTTGGTGTGAATCACTTTCTACTATTATTTTTTGTTGATCGTCTACATTCTTCTACGTTAAATCATGTTTCTCATTTCTTTAAGTTGTTTGGTCAATCTCCTTCATATACAGATCTTCGTACTTTTGGATATGTTTATTTTGTACACCTCTCTACTCATGAACTTACTGCTTAATCTATAAAATGTGCTTTTCTTGGTTATGTTATTTTGTACAAGGGTTATGTTTGTTATGATCTTCATGCTCGTAATTTGCGGGTGTCTATGAATGTGATTTTGTTTTTAGATTAATATTTTTTCCATCTAATGTTGATCCACCTTCTGCATATTTATCTATCATGCCTAGTTTTTTTTATATACCAAAATCTATCAAAAAATTTAAACCTGGTTATGTATATCGAATACGTAATCGAGATAAGTTTGGCCCTACTTCTTTTGTGACCCTTCTAATCTTCTCTCGACACCTGATACTGCTCATGTTTTCACAATTGTCCGTCGATCTACTCTTTTTCTTGACCTCCTGATAGGTATGGTTTTTCTTCCATCATATCTCTTATAATTAATTTATCCAGTATTTCAATTCCCACTAGCTACAAACAAGTCATGGAAATGAGTGTTGGTAAAACATAATGAAAGTAGAACTTCAAGCATTTGGAGCAGTACAAAGCTCATCTTATAGTTATAGGTAATAAGCCTTAATATGGGACTGAGTATGAGAACATTTTCTCATGTTGCTAAAATGATCACAGTTCGAACCATTTTGGCTATTGTAGCTTCACAATTATGGTAGTTGCATCAGATGGATGTCAAGAATACTTTTCTTTATCCTAATTTTCAAGAAGATATTTACATGAAGCTTACATCTGGTATAAGTACTTATTCTCTACATCATGTCTGTAAGTTAAGGCGTTCTTTGTATGGGTTAAAACAAGCACCTCAAGCGTGGTTTCAGGAGTTTCTTTTTACACTTATTTCTTTTAATTTTACAAAAAGTCAATATGATTCTTCTTTATTTTTTCACATATCTTCATCCAGTATAGTCATTTTACTGGTTTATGTAGATTATATTATCATCATTGGTATTGATTTTAGTTAGATTACTAAGCTTCAACAACAGTTACATGAAGATTTCCATATGAAAGATTTTGGTTAGCTTACATACTTCTTAGGATGAGAAGTTCATCATCGGGCAAATGGTATTTTTTTTAACCAACATAAGTATATTTAAAATCTTATCACTTTGGTTTGTTTGGAGGATACTTCTTCTGTTGAAAATCCTATGATGGTAAATAAAATTTAGATTGGGATTATTTTATGCTAAACTTTTTTGTGAATTTTAAGATTATGTTAAAACTTTGAAGTAAGATGAAAAAAGTTGTCAAATTGGATAATCCGTACACGTAATGATTTCACCTAAGGAAGGGGAAATGTTGCAGGCTTAAACGACTTGTTGAAAAAATCATGTTCAGTGACAAGTCTCATGCGCAATATTACCACTAGAGTTTCATCAATTTTACTGTTGGGCATTTGTACCAGCCGTTAGATCATATTTTCCTCTACGATTATAATGAAACTTATTTGTTCTATAAATATCAAAAATTGTTTTCATTTTAAACTCTTTTTTTCTTTTTTTGCTTCCATTATAAGCTATTGTTAGCTCATTTTCAAAAACTCGTGTTCATCTTTTTTCCACCTTTGAAAAATAACTTGCAAGTAGGTTTATTAGATTTTGAATAGATCATCCCGTAAAACAAATTGGTTCATCTACTAGCAAGCTTAAGCAAAATCATTTGATGTTTCGGTTGGGAAGACAATTGGTAAAGTTGAGTGAGGTTAGGGGCCTATCGATCCGTAGGGCAAGGCAAAGGTTTGCTTTAGTCTGAAGTATGAATTAAGTAAAGTATACATTAGCCTAGCATATGATAGCTTGGACTTGAGATGTTAAGTGTGACAAATAGTATAAGGTGTGATTTATAGTGGTTAGATTGATATACTATTACACTAGAATCAGTTACTCATAATAATAATAATAATGATTATTTTTGTTGATAAGTTTGTTATATTCTGTTGAGGAGAAATATTGTCACCAAACATTATATATATATATTTCTCTTTGGACTTTGAACAAATTGATGAGACTTTGTTGGAGTGTGCAACAGAGATAGAGAGATAATATTCTTTGTAGTTCACATAATGATATTCAAAAAATGTCGAGTGTAAGATCTAGATTTGGAGTTCTGTAAACATTATAGTTTTCCTCCAAAATATATATCTTGTAATATATTATTACTATTAAACAACTATGGGAATGATATTTTTTATGGCTCAAAATGGATGTAGGAAAGTTTTTGAACCATTATAAATCTTTGTGTTCAAATTTTCTCTTGTTTTGTTATTACTTTGTTAATTTCTAGTAGATGTGCTACGTGTTTTGTAAGTGGTTCTTCAAATGATCTGTTTGAGACATGAGCAGATCAAATAGAGATTGTATAAAGCGTTACAATCGATATTAGAGCCTAGTTTCAAAGTGATTATAGCAGCTGAAATACGACTAGCAAAGTTTAAGATGGGGAATTTTAACAGGAAATAAGATTCTGGAATTTGGAGATAATGAATATAAGCAGTCACAGTTTAGCATAAAGTTGTTTTAGCCCTTGCAGGAAATACTAAGATGCTTGTAATATTGTATGAGGTTGAGAAGAATGAAATTCTTGAAACTTATTACAACACAATCATTATGTATCTGAGTGATAATATGTCGAGGCAAGTCTCAAAAAATAATTCAGCAGCGGGAGTCTAGAACAAACTATAGAGTAGAGATGGAATTTTTTTTCCGGATCCACGGGTACACGGTCTGAGCCGACCTAATGGGTTAGGGTACCCAAATTATATTTTTTTTATGGGATGGGTTATGTGTTTGAAAATTAATTACCCGTCGATTTCGGGTCGGGTTATGGGGTTTAAAAAACATTCATGGGTACCCAACTTGAAACCAGCCCACCAAATAATACCCAATGTGTACCTGCTAATTTAATATTATTTAAAATAATATATTATTTGGATATTTTTGTGCGGGAAACTACTTCATACAAGTTTTTCCCCTCAGGTAATTTTACTACCCTAACGTTTCTGAAAGTTTCCTCAAGGTTGGAAAGGTGGTTGATATTTGTTTTTCTTGGTATAAGCATATCATTGATATATTCTTGTAATTTTATCTTGATCTGGTTAGATAGAATAATGTTTAGTAGTATTTGATATGTAGCTCATGTATTATTTAGGCTATAGAATTAATTTCTATAAAGATAACCCTTGTTTGATCATAAATGTTATGTGTTTTCATCGTATAGATGGATTGATATTTTATTGTAGTCGAGATAAACATCCATGAATGATATCATTTATTTCATGAAGTGACATCTATCATATGATCGATGTGTGAGACCATGAATAAGTTCTTTAAGCATGTTATGTTAAGATCGGTGCAGTCCAACCAGATGCATCATTTGCGACTTCTTTTACCAATATTAGATTTGCAATCTATATAAGACAAAAGGCTTCCGTAATATGGCCAATTTGGCTTAGTATGGCCAATATTAGATTTTATTCACATAAAATTATTATTTATTATCAACTTATGGCATGATCTAGTACTCTAGTTACATTTTGCGCAGACCATGCAAATACGTCCAATTTTTTGGATAACAAAACTATCAAATTTACTATGAGGACCCTTTTTAAGTCTTAAATGATTTAAACCATTTATCATGCTCTTAATGTTACCTCTTTCATAATTTCTCATGGCTTCACTATATGGGGTCTCTCTTATATAGGGCCCTTCTTAATTTTTTTATGTAGGGTCCTACTGAGGAAACATAGTATTGTATGTTTGTGCGTTGACAGTTTTAGATTACTTTGATTCTTTGGTTGAGTGTGATATGGTTAATTCACGATCGTTCGAATATGGTATTGTAAGATGAAGGTTCATTTATCATCATAAAGAGATATTATACTTCCTTCTTACATTCTAATGACCACATTAAACTATAGTTCTCCGATCATCGCGAATCTACTCTAATGAAACTGGTCATGAAGCTTTTCTAAGGTTTTAACGGTGATTTGTCTATGATCTTGTCATAATTTTACTTGGATAAAAAAATAATGGTTAAACTGTCAATATCAATCATGAGCTTTCTTATTTCTTCCCCAACAATCTTGAATATTATTATTATCGTGTCTTCGTAGGTCCTAATATCCTTCTTAAATCATCATCGTCAAAATTGATGGTGGGGTATGAAAACTTATTGATATTGACCAAATTTTGGCATATTTGTTGAACCTTAAAGTCAGTTTTAAGTCACTTTTAGGAGGAATTTATGACTTTAGCAATGAAGTATCTTTCAATTATGGTTCTTACTACCTATTTATTGAAAGCGAGATCCAATTACTCATTGTATGCCTCGTTTATGACCAAAGTTTCAGCTACCCAGGTAGGCGAGCATGGTATGTTTTTGCTTAAAGATACCCGCCACGAGTGTTGGTGTTGGGTTTCTTAAAGCATTTCTTGATGTTGAAGAGGCTCGACCCTTGATGAATTCAATAAGCTTGACACTACTAGAGAGAGTTTAGATTTCATCTTTCCATACTCGACGGTCTACTATTCGGTGGCCTTTCTCATTATGGTACTTAGAGAACTTGTTAGAATTTCTTCTTTATTTAGTGGTCCATATTTGTTTTAAACTTTTAAAAGTGAATTACATCATTCTTTTTTCGTAAATGGTTTCCACACTTTCAGTAAGTTTTATGTATTGAAAATTTAAACCCGCGGTAGATTTATTTTTTATTCTTTTTGTAATTTTTGTTTTAGTGGGAGAATATTTTGTGTAATTGTTTAGAATGGTGTTATATTTGTTTGGACTATAAAAATAATAAGTAGTTAGGTTGATTTTATAAGCTGGATGATATGAGTGATATGTATTGGGTCTTCTTGGCTCATACGTATAGCTTCATCAACTTTACTTTGTTGTTCGACTTAGATTAAGAGATCATTAATGTAATAGCATTTTCCTTATCATCGGGCCTTCTTGGCTCATACATATAGTTTTATCAGCTTTGATTTGATGCTCAACTTAGGCTAAGAGAACACTTAAGGTAAGGGCATTTTCCTTTTATAATATCTTTGACCAATAGGTTATTTGTAGGAAATAAATATAACGAGGTAGTAGCAGTCCAACCTATTCTTAGTTCTAACAAATATTTTTGTGTAATCCTACGAGGATTTTATAAAGCTTCTACTTGCAATATAGTATGTAATTTATATCTCATTGAATTACTTTTTTTCTCAACGAATTGATCTCTGGATGACGTTTACAACATTTTAAAGGTTGAGCTTATATGTAATTGATTGAACCATGTGAGTGAACTACAGTGAAAGGTCACTAAAGATGTTATATGCATGAGCTTATCATCTATACCAAACCCTAATATCTCATTTTGAGATTTTTTGATATTATGTTCGAGGTCATTGGTCTCATCTTATATTGGTTGAATTTTTCTTCCAGTATTTTATTTGAAGTTAATGAGGATGTAACTAACTTGTATTTCATGTTTTGCTCTCTTGCCCACTCCTTTTAGGGTAGTCGTAGTTCCGCATACCCAGAATTTGCGAGTTGATGGGGGGAGGGGGAAGGGTCATCGGCCAAGCCATTATATTGTTACAATGAAGGTTTAGAGACTCGTTACGGTGGTTCCGGTGAATCCTTTTCAGATTGTGGTACTGGTTAGAATGAATTTGATTTTGTTCAAAAGAGCGAAAGTGATCTTGTTGTACACGGTGCGTTAGTTCGGGTCGATCATAAAATTGTAATTTCAGTACTCTCGTCTGGATGAATAATTAGGTGTATGATGATACTAAGGTGGTTTAGTCATCATCGCCTTCAGAGAAATTATCATGCCGATGAGGACGATGAATTTATGTGTGTAATCCTCGTTTGCACATGTTGGCTCATACTCATGTGAGAAGTTCTTCAAAACGAGTTCTTAGCATGTGGTCGATTTGACGTTTCATCTCAAAAATTGGATCTACATAATCTTCTGTTATTGGAACACCATGATTCACATAATCTTCTGTTATTGGAACACCATGATTCACATAATCTTCTGTTACTGAACATTAGCTTCGACATTTGGTGATTTTAACACAATTAAACTTTTTTATATAAATAAAACAGTTTGAGAATTTTAAAGTCTTAATGAACCTTCAGTTTCCACAAACGACGCTGATACGGATTGATGTTGTGGTTCGGCTACGTCAAACATTGATTTGGATTAGAATTTTTTCGACCAATAAAAAAGTAATTAACTATTTATTTAAAATAATAATTAAGCTAAATTTACTAAACTTCTGAAAAATATAATTTATGTGTGTAACAACCAAATCTAATTTATATTTTGGTTATCTAAAAAATTTGAACCAAAAAATTAAATTGATAATAAAAAGAATTATAAGTTTAATAAATAATTTTTTTTTTTGAAGTATATATATAAATTTTAGATATTATTATTTTTCGATTATAAACTAAATTTAGTTGATATTATTATGTAATCGACTCTTTATCAGTAGAATTTGACTAATTTATGAAAACTATAGACAAGGTTATTGGATTTTTGTTAGAAGAAGAATAATTTTCGTTTTCATGAAGCTCAGTAAAAATAGCGTAATCTAACATATTATTGTAAAGAAAATTGAGAGGCTAAGTAGTATTTTATTTTTAAATGATTAAACCGCAGTCTTATTGGCGGGTTATTATTTTTAATTATCTTTCTTTTTTAGGGTTCCCCGTCACCAGGATTAGGGAAAGCCTTTGTCAACACAAGAATAAAAGGTTCCAAGTAACTAGTGTAGTTTAAGATGATCATCTCGATGGATCAAATCTATTTCTAGTTAACGATTTAGTTTTGATCGCGCTAAGTAGTTACTTAGCAGGAATCCTTCGGTTCGGCTACTTATATTATTCATGGAATGTACAAGAGACATGATGATGAAATATATCATATTGATTCCAAATTATACTTGGCCTCAAAATTAGACCCTTAGGGAATATGTTAATTATATAAAATATACTTAAACTTCCATGAAAACATAGTAATTTCTGAAATCCCAAGATTCAGCAATGTATCGTTTGCGGCGATTCTTACTTGCAAATTACTTTAAGTTGTAGAATGTTGATAAAAAAGAAATGTACAGTAGTTAATCAACTATGAATACATGGAGAAGAAAATAGAATGATACGATTACTTGACGTAGTAAGGAAGGTCAAGGACATAGAGAAGGAAATAAGCCCAAGTAACACCAGAAATACCACCAAAGAAGAAGCCTCCGGTGAACTTAGCCCAACCATCAGCAGTCTGCAACTGGTCAGGTACCTTCTTCCTTCCCGTGAGGGTGAGGGCTGGTGCGGTTGATGGCTGGCCTTCGTTGAACGAGCCCATGCCGTACATGGTGAGGCAGACACTTAGGATAACAACAAGGCCAGCTGCTGCCAACGACCCTGCCTGACCTGCGTATGGGGTGTTCCTCAAAGGACCTGCCTTCACAAAGGGCCCAACTAGGAGGAGTCCGTGTGCCAGTCCCACTTCAACACCACGTAGAAGCGGATTCACTGCTGTTCTGTAGGCAGGGAGGTTAGACAGGTACCAAGCGATGAAAGGACTCGACGTCACCGGGGTCTCAAGGCTTCCAATGAAAGGATCACCGTTAATTGGTTGGACCACTTGATAAGGGCCGGTGGCTGTGTTTGACTGCGATAAACCAAACTCAAAATTGATATTCTGATAAAAATAATTATAATTTATAATAAAAAAGTTGGATAATCACCTTATTTTGAACAGCTTTAACTGTGAAAGTAGTAGACCTGGTTCTTGCAGGTAAGCCCCTGATCGGAACAAGAGCCTTCGATAGAGACGGCGCAAAGCTGCTCTTTAGCTGGCTTGCCATCGGAGAAGCACTAGCAGCCATTGCTTGATTTCTTCTTCCTTATTCTTGTTTGCTAATAAAACACCTATTGGGTCCAAATAGGTTCTGTAAGGTAAGGAAACATACATTATATCTGTGGACTGGAGGAGAGAGATAAGGTAGTCCCACTTTCTCCCTTTCTCATTGGATGCCTTATCTGTTGCCTTATCTACTCTCCCATAGACTCTTGTGACATGTCATCTAATTAAAGACTTTCTTGATTTTCTACTTTTTACTATTGATTTGAATCTTTTCTTTCAATCAAGATAGTATTGCACTTTGTAGGTTTCATTTCTCATTTATTTGATGTTCTGTAAATGTAAACTACATATTATATGCCATGAACTCATGATCATAATACATTCATTGTAAACAACATATTATAAAACTAACTTGTCTGCACCAACATTTTATTCTCCAAGGAAGCCACAAACTCCTCCATGAATGCCTTATAAGCATCTGTCCTATCTGCCTTCCTGGCGAGTTCAATAGCGACATTCATCCATTTCTTAGCCATTTCAGTCTGCCCCAGCCTCAACGGAAGTGCTGCTCGATTCCAAGCTGTCATTGCTAGCCAATTTCCTTCTTCCCTAGGATACTCCCCTTCCTTCAATCCAACCATTATCTTGTATGCCTGCTTATACAAATTATAAAGTCCATCATCATCATCTGCATCACTCTTGTGAACACTTGCTACCCCAATGATTTTCCGTATTACCAGTGCCACCGTTTGATAGTCAGGCGAGGAGGATAATAGCATGGATGAGAGGCACTCATTTAGAGCAAAACTAGCAACTTCATGATTTGACCGACCACCTTGGGAGGCAGCAATCCCAATTCGAAGAAGATTTTGGGGATTACAAGCCCTTGAGCTAGCATAGCTCTTAACCACAAGTTTTTGGGATTCTGAATTCTTGAGCCTTCCTTCTATATCAAAGACATTGACGGTGAACAAAAAAAGCAACTCATCGTCAATGCTCGCTGAGATCTCTTTCAGTATCTGCATTCGTAAATTCAAGCAATGAAAGCTGAGTTTTGGCAACAGTTAACAGAACAGTCTTAAGACATCTCGAATGTTTCAATAGGGGCGAGTTTTCCAAAAGGAAAGTGATCTTTTGAATTAACAATCTGCTTCATATATTTAGTTTTAACAAAAGTCTAATTTGCATTTAGTAATAGCGATTACCTTTCCTGCTCTGCTGACCAAGTCAGCGGCTTGTTTCACTTCAGTATCCGTCATCACGGTCTTATTTTGATTCTCCGCAGATATCATAGCAGACGCACTCAATATCATGGATTTGCAAACCATGACACCCTCATCAGCCATAAAGCTATAAAATTCTGATGCTAATCTAAAACATTCAACGCATAGTTCATACTTCTTTTCTTTTCCACTTCTCGTGCCAATGTTCCATGAAGTCGCAGCAAACCAATGTTTTTCTCGCTTTCCAACCTCTCCTTCTCCGAAGAAGCAGTCAGGCCCAATCTTACATGCCTGGTTATAAGCTCGTCTTATAAATTCAAGTGCTTCAGGCTCATTCCCAGAGTCTTGAGTGATGATTGTTACCAATGTACGTAACACCACAACTTCGGTTATGGGCATAGGTTTTCCTAAAGCATAAAACTTAAGAAAGATGGAGAGAGCGGCAATAGCAACACTAAGAGCGCGACAAGCAATCGCTTCATGAGCTGCGAGAGAAATATAGTCCAGAGTGAAGTCAAGGCAGGTTGTCATCGTGTCAATCTGATTAATAGCACCCTTCGCATCCTTCTTTTGCAGACAGATCTTGAACTAAAGGTACCACAATGGGTGAAGTATTAGCCAAACAATTTTGCAGCCAACTCAGTAGCATGACGTACCGAAAAGGCTTTGTTATAATCTTATTATTAGTAACTGTTCAGGGTTGTATATCTTACGATTAAGCTACCTCAGGGAAAGAAAAATTACCTTAAGAAAAGCACATGCAACGTTGGGTTCAAGCTGCAAAAACATAAATAATTAGAGGATTGAAAGATTTAGGATTTACATATAAAAGCTTATGAAGAAAAAGAATTTAACCTAAAGGTTATCCAGAATACCTTTCCAGCCTCATCAATGTATTCTTGAGCTCGGTCAAGCTGAGAGAGACCTAGGTAGCAGAGACACAAAACTCTAAAACTTTTTGCTCTAAGGGCTCTATTCTCAATGTCTTGTGGAATATAAAGCATTGATTTTTCGAACATTTCTGCACTTGTTACAAAGTCTTTAAATTGAAAATAACATGCGGCTCTGTGCACATAGATAAAGAAAATTAGAATACAACCTCACTCTATTAGTGCAATTTATCTTTAGCTTGTCCACTCTAAGAATGGCAAGGATCTTCATTCAAATATCTATGTAATGAAATAGAAATGGCTGTTTCAGGGTAATTTACATAACCAGAAAGTTGACATAACATTTCGGCAGATTGGCATCACAAGTATTTGACATTAGCGGTTATATAATCCATGATAGATCGACATCGAGCTGATAATTTACGGTTTCCAGGAAAAATGACAGAAATCTACATGAATTCCACAAACAACATACTAGAATTCCAAAACCAAAGAGATGCAACATGAGACATGCTTCCATAGAATAAATTCCGTCAGTGTAGAATAGACCCCATGGTTGATCAAAGGTTCTATGCCAGGACTGGAGTCTTTCTACTTAAAACAATGTGTGGTCAACTATATTAACATGAAAGACAAAAAAAAATTCTTTGTATTTAAAACTCAACTTAAATTTGCAAAACAGCGACAATCAGAAGTCAGCCTGCTTAATATATAGCCAATGTGCATTGTTCTTGGAATTTTAACAGGAACACTACTTAGTATTAATGTACTATACTAGTATTTAAATAAATGAGTCTCATTAAGCCCATAACCAACCTTATAATCTTCTGTGCATTCAGAATTCAAGGGAAATAGTATGAAATGGAAAATGAAAATGATTGTGGTAACCACTGGTTTTAAGGTTTAAAACAAAACTAGACCCATCAGCCACATTTTTCTATATGGATAGCTATTTTCAGAGCTTTGAATAACCAAACCCACAGCTACACAAAGTTCAATATAGATAAATGGTCTCAAATTCAATCACAAAGGGCACCTCTATCACGCAACTACCAAAATAATTGATTTCACCTGGTTGGTGGAAGTGTATAAACTTACTGATTCCAGAGAACAACATGCATGGTTTTCCTTTCGTTAGAGGCAGCCTCGGCTGCAAAGAGTGCTACAATCCTTTCATCGGAAACTAACTCAGCTACGACCTTGGCCCTAATTCTAGATCCTTGATCAGCACCATCGCTATCTCCGAGAACTTTGTAGGTCACCCTGAGCGCGGCTTTGGCACTTACATGACATCGGTCCAAAAGCCCTAAGAACACTCCCTTGGTGGTCTCAGCACCTGCAGTACCTGCGGCCTGAAAGTAGGCTTCTATGGCTGACACCCAAACACCCTCGGGAATCTCCTTTGTTACCACCATGCCCCTTAGCTCCTTTTCAGCCTCACTGTAATTTCCCAGCCCCAACCAAGCCTTCATTGCCAATACTGGCAAAGAAGCATGTTCCCCACCAGAATTACATCCATCTCTCAGCACCTTTACACATTTAAGCACGCTCTCATACTCGCCCTTCTGCAAATGTAAAGCAGATATGAAGCGGAGTGTTTTGGCTCTCAGCCTTTTAAGTTCCATAGTATCTTCGCGCCTTCTGGCCACAGAAAAGCCCTTCTCGCATAGTTCCAATGCCTCGTTCATGAGCTTGAACGCGTCGTTGTGCTCATCCCTTGACACCATGCCCTGACCAAAAGCCAGAAACTGAGTAGCTAGCGACTTGTAGTGGTCTGCTGACCCGAAAAGGAGGCTTTTGGCCCGATTCAGCAGGGTTACAGAGAGATTCTGGTCAGAGACTTCCCAGGCGGTTCTAGATCTGGCGAGATTGAGGTCAAAGAGAAGTTTCCTCTCAGTGTCGTCAGAAATGTTGGCAATATCAAGGTTACTGACAATATCCATGGCTCTCTCGAAGCAAGCAGAGGCGAGGTCCAACTTCTTGAGGTCGTGCCAGACGAGACCAGTGCGGTGGTAAAAGAGGGCGGACTTGATCTGCGGGGAAGGTACACCAGAAACGTCCAAAGCGAGGAAGAGCATATCAGCGGCCACATGGCGGAGGCTGGCGATGATCTCGAGGGAAGAGGAACGGGCGTTCGATAGATCGACGCAGGTGTTCCAAAGGCGGAAACTGAGTTTCCAAATGTGGAGCTTCACTGAGCTTGTAAGAAATGAACTCAGCTGAGACAGGGTGTATCTTAGAGTAGATGGAAGGGTATCAGGCAAGGGATGACCTGGATAGACGGCTTCTGCTTGTTTGATTGTGGATTCCAACTCTAGGAGAAGAACTTGATGATGAGATTCGAGTTCTCCTTTTGATCGCCGGAGCTCCTGCGTCGAAATCTCGGCTATTCTCATTGCTTCTAGATCGTTTAGGCGGCAGCGACAACCGCACACTAAAACCGAAATTTGAATTTTGTAGTTAATGGGCCCCAGTGGAATTAAAAAAGAGAGGCAAAAGATCCAGGTAGAGTTAAATACGGGGGAGTAAGTCGGAGAAAGAATGGCAAGGGCGGGCGACCCTTCGCCCATCTAATCATGACCCGAATTCTTATAATAAATTCGTATCGGATCAATGTTACTGAAGGTTTTTCAAATATAACTTTTACATATAATTTAATTTTATTTGATTTATATTCTTCTTATAAAATTATTCATAAATACCTTCTCAAATATATCACTACCATTTAGTATAAAAAAAGAAATATTACTAATTGGTACCCAATCATACAAGATGGACGAAGTGAATTACTTTTTATATTTTATGAGTTATATTATTGGTCATAATTTTTCGTCTAAAATGAGAAGACGAAGTAAACCCAAGAGTCACAATAAACTCAATAGTCAAAATCTCATAACCCGTTTTAGAAGACGAACCTTCTTGGTATTTCGGCGAGCAAGAAACGTCACTGGTAATACTTTCGGCAAACGCTTTAAACCATTGGTGGTCGATAGTCGATGACCGTCGATTTCGAAATCGAACCGGTAGTCACTGTTGATTGTTAAAACTTGAGTAAAGGTACGTGGTTTAATACTCAAACTGAATGTTGTGTAGTTAACTTTGATAATCCAATTGATTATGTCGTCTGATATTGTTAAGCTTTGTAAAAAGAAATGTTCATTGGGTTGGAGAATGTACATGTTAGGGTCTGCAATTTATGCAATGTGGTTTGTGATCTTTCTTTGTTCGTTATGATTATGTTGTGGTTAGTATAAGTTGTAGGTCGATGTTTGCTTATTCTTATTTGGGAAAAGTTCCTTAAAATTCGATTTCAATAGATGTCCATATGCATTTAGGTAGTAAATCGCATCCTCTTCGTGTGATGTTGAACGTATATCGCATCATGTACATATGGTCAAGTACGTAAACCTTCATTTGTAGTGCGATTTACTTGTAAATCTGTTTTGCTCACAAATTGCATGATCTATTTCACTCACAAATCGCATGATCTATTTTACACATAGATCTCATGACTTATTTTACATAAATCTCATAACCTATTTTACACCTAACTCGCACGATCTAGTCTGTACATAAATCTCATTACTTTTGTTGCACATAAATCTCATTACCTATTTCACACATAAATCCCATGTTCATCGTTTTGAATTTACACTAATCATGCATAGACGTAAACTGACTACTCATACTATATAATTCTAAACTCACATCATCTACCTCATGCCTTCAACGAAAATCATGGTATTTTACAAGACTAGGTCCAACCACACATTTCACAAACCTGACTTCTCATTTGCTTTTTCATACAGGTTGACTAAGGCAATCAATGCTTTTGTCGCACCTGGATGAATTCCAACTACCTGAGGTGAAGAGGAGCTTGATGAGTGTGACTTTGAAGAGCTTTCTGATGAATGATGATTATGGTGGTTGGTGTATTTTTTTATGGATTTAAACCTAACCACCCTAAAATATGTTATATTTTTTGTTAAGGCCGAGTTCCTGGATAACTATAGTGCCATGTATGTTGTTATCTAATATTAAAAAATTGTGATATTAGTTATGGTTTACTTGAAAAGTGGATAGTTAATTTTTCTAGTAACACAAAGCAATCACAATAGTATTATAGTCACTACAATCGCAATCATAAAATTATAAAAAAGTTAGTTTATGATAATGTATTTGAAAAGTTGGATAGTTGCATGAACCGCAATCTATTGTTTTTACTCACAGTCCCGTGTGATTACAGATTTGTATGTAAATCGGGCTTCAATATGTAAATGACAAAACCAATCTATGATGGCCTATTTTAATCACATATAGAATTACCTATTTTACTCACAAATTGCATGACCTATTTTACTCACAAACCAACCAAGTATGTCATATTTACCCACAAATCGCAAAATAAATAAAAAACCCAATCTAGCATGACCTATTTTACTCAAATCTAGCATGACCTGTTTTACTCACAAATCGCATGATCTATTTTACATATAAATCTTATGACCAATTTTACATATAAATCGCGTGATATCGTTTAAAATCTATACTAAAATCGCATTATCTACCTATGCAATCGCATCCTCTACCTGCAACAATGAAAACTATATTCATGCTACTGGAAATCTCAAACCAAAAAATGTCATCATGATTGTATTATATACACAATACAACCTATTTCTAACTTAATAATCAACATAAATACATGAAATCATGTTGTTACAAAATTAGTTTAAAAAACTAGAAGAAACAAACAATCGTCACAATAAGAACCCTCGCATGAGCTTCAAAATCACCTCGATAACAATAGTTGCTGATGAAACCATCTGGAAACAGAAACAAACTAGTAAAAAAACATAATAACTTGAATTCAATGGACCAATAGCCACAACCACATAACCAAAGTCTGATAAACCGGAGATGAAGGTGGTCTGAAACAGGAGACGAATATACCTCTATCGGCGATGAACTAAGCTACGGTAGGTAGTCTGTATGTCGATCGTAATCATGGCCTGAAATCGTTTTTTGAAAATATGATTTTTTTGGCAAATTAATACTTGTTAAGGTATGAATATGTTGGAGGCGGCTGGTTAGAATAATTCAAATGATTGAAATATTT
Source organism: Limnanthes douglasii subsp. nivea (assembly GCA_036936605.1). Lineage (NCBI taxonomy): Eukaryota > Viridiplantae > Streptophyta > Magnoliopsida > Brassicales > Limnanthaceae > Limnanthes > Limnanthes douglasii. Next base: position 37,207,194 of record JAUPFV010000001.1, read on the forward strand.
GGATGAAAAATTCAGTAAAAAAAAAGTTATATAGTTAGTAGAGGGTAATTATGGGATTAAAACGTTATTGGGTATTTGGGGAGTAATTTTAGTGAGATGGGTGTTAAGTATGCATAGAAAATAGTCTAGATACTTTATGCAAATGTAGTTTGTGAGTGGTACTTAAAGTGTCATTTTTCCGTTTTTAGGGGTAATGGTAACCGATACCTACTCATAAACTATATTCATCCAATACCCAAACTATTATTTATATTTATTTAATACGCATTTTATCTATATAATTCTCAATCAATACCTAATTATTTTAATAATACCTCAAATACCTGCGTTTCATAACCAACCACGTAACCACTTCAAGTTCTTGAACCAAAATTTATTTTTCTTACTTTTTTCTATTATTTTTTCAAAGGTCCATATATTTCAAACCTGAGCTCGGAAAAAAAATTGAAAATATTATCGCCTTTGTTTTTTTTGGTGTGATGCCTTTGTTTTTTAAGATGAACAAAACTAGATCCATTGATGATATTTTTTTGATTTTTTTTTAAATAAAATATCATTAGTAACATGCGACTTCTTTGAAAATTAACCATGGGAGTTCTTTAAAAAACAATCAGGCCATCTCTTTAAAAAATTAAACATGCAAGCTCTTTGAAAAACCAACCATGAGAGTTCTTTAAAAATCAATCATGAGAGTTGTTTGAAAAATTAACAATGTTATTTTTGTTTGAAAAATCAATCATGCAAGTTCTTTGAAATATTAAACATGCGAGTTCTTTGAAAAACGATCATGAGAGATCTTTGAGAAATTAAACATGTGTGTTCTTTAAAAAACTAAACATGCGAATTATTTGAAAAAATAATAATATTTTTCGGGTTAAAAATAAATATGCGAATTATTTGAAAAATCAATCATGAGAGTTCTTTAAAAAAAATTAAACATGCGAGTTCTTTAAATTAACAATGTTGTTTTTGTTTGAAGAATCAACCATGCGAGTTCTTTGGAAAAATTGACAATATTTTTTTTGTTTGAAAAAACAATCATGTGAGTTCTTTGAAAAATTAAACATGCGAGTTCTTTGAAAAATCAATCATGATGGTTCTTTGAAAAATTAAACATGCGAGTTATTTGAAAAATTAACAATGCTACTTTTGTTTGAAAAAACAACCATGGGAGTTCTTTGAAAAATCAACCATGTGAGTTCTTTGAAAAATCATTCATGCGAGTTGCTTGAAAAAACATCCATGATAGTTGTTTGAAAAAGCAATCATGAGAGTTCTTTGAACAACAAATCAAAAAAATATATACCATTAATGGATCTACTTTTGTTCTTTAAAAAACCAAAACTGATGATATTTCCATATTCTTTCTCAAACTACGTTTCAAATATGTGAACTTTTTAAAATAAAAAGAAAAAAGAAAAAAGAAAAAAGAAATGTTAGTTTAAAAAGAAAGAAATATGGTTACTTATGGTTTTTCAACACGGTGGATGTGGTTGTTCAAAGCATTTTTTTAGGTACTAGTTGGTAATAAAGAAGTTGAATGTGTATTCACTTATACTTTTCTCGTTTTTTAATAACATAATTTTTTATAAAATTAAACAAAGAATTACATTAGAAAATATATAAATGAAAGTACAAAAAATTGGAACGGAACTATACTTTTTATCGATTAATTATTTGGTTATAAATTAGTGTTCAAATGAAAAACAATAAAAAGTATAATTTAAATAAAATTTATATTTTATAGTTTTTATTATTTGTTTTTATTATAAACGTATATATTAGTTATAATTAAATTTAATATCTGAATTATCGTTTAACTTGGAAGACCTATATAATCGATAGTATATTACCATGTTGCTTTGTTTTTCGGCTTTTGATTTTCGAATTAGTTAAATTTTCTATCAGAACGTGGTGACCTGATATAGGAAAAAACCATACGTAAATAGAATGCAAAATATGGTTGGATCAAGTGGAGTCTAATTTTTTCCTCGATTAATGTTGGAATATTACACTAAAAATTATTAAAAGTGTTTAAAATAATATATATATATATTGTGACTATTAACTTGGAGTCTATATATATATTGTGATTATTAAAAGTCAAATATATTTTCAAGATTTTAGAATAGTAGGCATCATCTTTGTTGTTTTTAAGGTGTTAGATAGTTGGATAAAATATTGAAAAGCAGTACAAAATAATACTTTTATATTAACTGTATACGAAATTTGAAGTTCAATTTTTTTTGGTGACATTCTAACAATGAAAATAACTTTTAGTCCTACTTTATTCATGTAGTTCACTTACGAGATGGTTCATTTTACCTACATATGTGATATAGATTAAACGTTTATTTTGTAGATGTATCACTCATTAGCATATGATCATACAAGTGGAAGGTCGTTAGAATATCAAATTCCACTGGACCTCGTGGAAGTGGTTGTAAATATGTCAGGTTTATTTTTTATTATATGAAGAATTAAATTTAAAATTAAACAAATTGAGAAAAACTTGGTTTGAGTTTATATTTTCTTTCGGAATCATAGTTCTCTTTCAATTTTAAATGGATCAAACATCTAAATTCATAATTACCGTTATGAACTAACTTGACAATAATTCTTAATCATCAAATATTTATTTATTGTAAATAATTTTTTCGCATTATAAAGACTTGTAATTTCAATGGTATAAATTTATGAAGCATATGACAAAATAATTTTAATATATAGCATCCGTGAAGGTCACGAAGATCATTAAAGTCGTGAAAATTATGAAGGTCGTGAAAGTCTTGAAGTTTCAATGGTATAAATTTATAAAACACATGTCAATCACTTTTAATAATTGTTGAAGGTAGTGAAATTTGTTGAAGACATTTGAGTTAGTCATTCGTGATAAGATGCAACAAAGAGTTTGAAATTACAATTAAAGGTTATTAAAGACCGCTAAGACCGTTGAATGTTGTTGAATACCGTGAAAACCGCAAATTAACATTAAAGTTGAAACTTTTACCATAATAACAAAAAGCCTCAACCGACGAATAGCTAGCGATTTTTTAAAAAAAATATATATTAGAGTGTTATTTTGGAGCAAGATACTATATTAATATCTTTCGCATAGTTGTAGCAATTGTAAAACTCGATGTGAAAAAATAAAATGTTGCTTGTTGGTAATCGTGTCCAACTTGTTATCGTGACGAAAACAATAACAGTGTAAAGCCAATTCATTTATTGTTGTCATTACTGGGTGTATTGTTTTTTAGTTAATTCTCTTTTAAAATAGTAAATTAAAATAAATCTTAAATATATTTATGATTGTGTATTTTTTCTAAATATTTTTTACGTATTTTTAATTTTTCAAAATTATACAACACGATTAACAATCCAATATATCACAACTTATTTTTATTAAGTTGGGACAAAAACGATTATTTTTTTTCCACAATATTCTTTCAATGCTAGTATTACAAAAATAAGGGTCATATTCAAGACGATCACGTCTCAAAATAAATTTAATATTAAAATATTTGTCGTAATAAGTTACTTTAAGAAAAAATAACATTATTTTTTGAAGCAATTTGCTATGGTGATATTTTTTCATCACCGATATTGTTTCATCGACTTGATAAGTATAACACTTGTTGTGTAAAAAAACAATATTCATTTTTAGGAATCAATGTTTCCAGTTTGTTACAATGTTATTTTTTTATCAACGTGGTGATAATAAAACTATTGCAAAACCAACTGACTCGTCGTGGTAAACAATGTGAGTATTTTTTTTATTGATTCAGTTTTCCTGCAAAGTATGGGATAAAACTACAACCTAATAAATCTTATGCATGTCTATAGGTGTGATTTATTTTTCAATATGATTGTATTTTTTTGAGTCATCCGAATTGCAATAAGCGATTAAGGATTTGAGATATCACCGAAGTGATTATGATCACTGAGTTGATTTATTTTAAGGTTTTGGAGAATTTTTGGATATAAATATTACTTGTTTCCAAAATAAGGTTTGTGTTTGGTATAATTTATCATTAATATGATATATCATATGTTAATTAGTAAATAAATATCATGCAATAAAAAAATAGACCGAATAAATATGTTATTATTGAATTTATTATAGGGCTCAAATTGATTTTTTTTTAACTCTTACAAGTCAAAGTTAGTGTATTTGTCCAAAATAATGCATTAATATTTAAAAAGTATGTTAAATTTAATTATTAAATATTGTTTTATATCATATGAAAAAACTATTGTGTAAAATATACGTTGTTTGTGTGTTATATTATTCAAATATAACACGTTTATGCAATTCAATAACCTACACAAGTCATATTCTCGATTAGACTAACTTTAAAAAATGAAGATAGTCGTGTTTTTATATTTCATGTATCATAATTCTGATTTATAATTAAATATTAAAGAGTTCAAGTCTCTCACTAAATAAAATTATCTTATGGAGATAAACAAGATAAAAAAATAAGAAAAACTATATGGTTAAGTTTGACAAATATTAAAAAATACGTTAATTATTATATGGTTCGGTTTGGAAATAGATCATTAATGCCGCTATTTTTTAGAAAATGAGATCTATTTTTCCAAAATGATAAAACAAAAATTAAGATGTCACTTACTAAGTTAGTAGCTACTACTTTTGGATAATAAACAATAAGAGAGAAAAAATTGGAAATTTCAAACATTATATCAAATTTAAAAATGTTTAAGATTTTGAATTTATCGGATATTGTTGTGAGTATTGTGTTTTAATTTTTTCCAACTAAGTATAAAAATTCAAAAATGTTTTACATATTTTATCACGAGAAATGAAATTTTAATAAGCTTAATTCTCACGTTGTACATGAAGAGTAATAAAAAAAAATTGAGTGACCATAATTACATATGATCGATACTCTTTAAGAAAAGACCAATATAAATGGAAAATAGAATATTTATATATTTATACACTTGGTATAAGTACAAAAAAATGCAATTTAGTTGATAAATTTACCACTAAGAATGACGCTTTGAAGAAATAGATGCAGAACTCATTTTTCAAAAGATAATATTTGTTACTTAAAGTACCGAACAACTTTTTTTGAATAACAAACCGAATTCTCAAAACGTTGACTTGGAAGTGTTGACTTATCAAATCGAGTTGATACCATGAATCTTAAGATCAATGTTATGATTAACATTAATTATGATATGAAGTTTTGAAAACATTGCTTTGAAGTCTAATGCTAAAATTCTTAAAGACAAACTGGATAGCTTTTAAGTCAAAAAATCTGTAGATATTAAAAAGTTTGTAAATGATGTAATAAAGGATACAAAAAATAAAATCTATGAAAGAACCTATAAACCCATTGCACAAAAAGAAAATAAAATAGTCGTTGTTGATTGTATGCTAAAAAAAGGTTATGCACTTTGGGAAATGAATCCTAATATTCAGCGTACATAAAGATGAACGCCTTACGTTATTTGATGAAGATGATATTGATGATGATGCAACCACTAATGAAGTAATTATTGTTATCGACCCTGAAACCTCTGTTAAAAAATAAAGTGATTCTTCCAATACGAGCTTTCCTAATTCAAATCAAGCTGTTAATATTATTAACGAAAAAAATTATGGTCATGCTTCCTAATGTAACCCTGTTGTTTCCAAACTTGTATTTTTTGTTGTATTCTCCGGATGAAATTGTCAATTACTTTGTGTTTGAATTTGTACTTACTTTATTTTGGTAAGATATTTTTTTCTTTAATATTTTGCGAGGGTCGATATGTAAATTTGACTCTTTAGCCTATACATTGTATGGTCAATTTCGTTTCCTAAAAGATTTTTTATTTTTTTGTTTAAATAAATGCATTAAAATAAAATAAAATTGTTCTTAGAAATATATAGGTCATACCCCGAAGGAAGGTTTTAAAGCCGGAGAGTAAGAGAAATAAATAAATAGACCATAACAAGGTTAATAATAAATAAAAATATAATGACAATATAGAGACAACAATCTGAAGTCGATAAGAAATACAATAAAGGTGATGAACCAACATCGGGGAGGGGCCAACAATGGAACAATTAATAACCTGTGACATAAATTAAATGAAAATAAATTTAAATTAGTGGAGGTTGATGATGAAAAGTCCAGTCTATCATAGTTTCCATAATATATAATCAAAGATCAGCTATCAAACAAAATAAGACAGCAAATGCAAGGCTCGAAAGGGAACCGAAGATTATGTTATTTTTTTCACCCTAAATATGGTAAATGGTAGCACCAAAACAAGCTCGCCAAAGATAACACAAGATAGAAGGGGCTAGTTGGAGGCTTCCAGAAGTCATGAGTTCCAATGGGAGTTATTTTAGTATGGGGCCCTAAGGCAATAATAAAGGATATGATTTATATTTTCATTTGTAAAGTTTCAGAAAACGCATGAGATGAGAGTATTAATACTACAAGATAAAAGCTTATCACGGGTTGTAAGCTTGACATGAAGGGCAACTAGAGAATGAAAGAATGAAGCGGAATATTAATTTTATTTCAGACTAACTCGTTCATCTGGCACAAGGGATATGCGTTCGGATGATATCATAAGTGTCTTTATTCAAGTGGTTTGGGGATCCATTTGTAATTATACAATATAAGATGTCATCAAGAAGGAAACTCTGAAAAGGAAAGGATAAAATGACCTTGCGTATTTCCATGAGGTTGCTTATGTTTCCCGCACTGGTAGATCTCCTGTTCTGAGGCCATATCTATCACCCCTCATAGATAAATTCGGATGCAGTAAGGTTATTACATAACCTTGAATCATTGATGATTGAATGACCGTAGTGAGATGCAAGGGAGGTATAAATTAGCCAATGTTCAAACCCTAAAGAAGTATTCTTGTTGTTACCGATAGCCACCCTGAAAATAGTGTTGGTCAGAGGCCTAAGGGATAAAATGGTCCTTCAAGTCCATGAGGAGGAAGAGTTGTTCATAAGTTATTGTTTGTAAGTTTTTCAATATTAATTTATTCGCTCCATATACAGTTATAATTTTTATTAATGATGGACCAAAGGTTCTTAAAGACGGTTGCATGATTCCAAGTTTTTAAGTCCGGAATCATAAGGTCATCCTCAAACGTGACACAGTAACAGAGGTCCAAACTACATTGCCACCAAATATTTTCATCTCATGATCGGTCCAAAGATAACAACGGAGGATTTGAGAGAGTTTTTTTAGAACTTTGGAGGAGAGAATAAAAATAGATGACCAATACATTTTCCCGAGAAAAAGAACATATATGATAAGTTGGGTACAACCAACATATGGGAGGTATTGGTAGGTCCAAGACCACATGATAGCCGTAATTTTATGCAAAAGTGGGTGACACTCATAATAAGATATGCGACTAGTGATCATGGAGACTCCTATATATTTAATGTGGATATAACCAACCTTAAAACCCGAGAGGTTTATGATATCAATATTAACAGTGCGGTTGATTCCAGACATAAAAATCTGGCTTTTAAAAGGGTTAATTTGAAGCCCTAAAGAGCACGAAGAAGTTGTTGAGACCTTTCTTGATGAGAAACATGAATTTGATATCGTCGTGGCAGAAGATCATTAAATCATCCACAAAGCAAATATTAATAATTTCCAGTTTATGACATTTCCAGTGGAATTTGAATTACGGTTATTGTTTTTCTCATTGAAGATGTCCAAGAGAGCTTGGATGCCAAGGAAAAATATAAAAGGAAAGAGAGGATCTCATTGTCTAAGTTTTTTCCTTCTATGAAAGAACTAAGTAAGATCACCACTGACAATATTATTGTAAGAGAGGGTGACGGTACATTTGATAATCCAGGTGATCATTATCTCGGGGAATTCCATATAGACTATAATATCTAGGATATACCATTTTCAAATTCTTTCATCAAGTCAATATTTAGAGCGACTCTCTTACCTTTAGATTTAATATGGTACCCCTTAAGTAACTATTGGGAAATGAGGATGTTATCATAAATGTTCTGACCAGCTACGAGAAGCCGAATGAGAGTTATCAATCAGATAGGGAAAAAATCTTTGATTTTATTGGGCATAATCTTACATATGATTTTGTAGACGATATTGTATAAGGCAATATAATGATATTCAGAGGCATAGGTTGGGGAGTCAGATTTCGGAATGAGGGTAATGAAAGTAGTAGTATAAGTTAGTTTCATTTTGTTGGAGCTAAAGAATTCATGAACCTCACTACAGATGTCATTGCCCATAATGGTCCAAGAGTTTTTGAAAAAACTAAAGTTAAAACCATCGGGCCAGTGGATTTATTATTGTTACTGCTGAAGAGAGCATCTCTAATTTCATCGCGGGTAATTGGGCGAGTCATAGAGGACTTGTCCGATGGATTGACCTTGGAATAAATAATGAAAGATACCGTATAGACTTTGATACCGATGGGGGTGTTGGGTGTCTAATATGGAATTAAAATGCATGGCTAGAACATTGGAGATGCCTCAAAGGTTAGCTTCGAAAATTATCAAATATAGAAATTAGTAAACAATTGATCATGTAACGTGTATTACAAATTCAATACATATATAAAACTAAAACTTCATAAGTATAAAAATAACTAGTATATAATATAATAATATAATTATATAATAATATAATATAAAATAATAATAAACTCGAAACTTTGAAAGAAACCAATTTAATTTAATAATCAATTTTTTTTTATTTTTTTTATTAAAAATCGAAAAAATACAAAAATCTTAGTAGTGAGAAAATGCATTTAATAGAAAATACATTTTAGTGATGAAATTCATAAAAATATGTCAAAAGATTAGATAAGTTACTTAGGAGAACACATATCTTACGATTCAATTTTTATTTATTGACAAGATATTCACCTACAAGTGTAGGTGATGTTTATTATAAAAACTAATTCTAAGTTATACCATAAACTCATAACATTTTTTAGTGTAACACCGATACTGAAATCTCGACAAATTTACCACAATGTTTTCAAATTTATTTGATCATTGTTAAAATGTACCTATTGTAGAATACAACTTTATAGTATATTAACTAATAATTTACAACTTGTGTTGAATATATATATTTCTATATCGAGTTAGTTATAATTATAATAAAATTTATATAAAAATTTGAAGAATTACTTTCATCTTAAAATATCTAAAATAAAAATAGTTATAAACAAAATCATTTACAACGTTAACCTATTGCAAACATTATAATATGTTACAAAATGTATGAGCTTTGAATGATGTATATTTGATCAATTTACTTTTACCAAAATATATTTAACACACGTGTATATCTAGATATGAAAGTTAGGTTAAAATACAATTTTTATAGCCAAAATCTTATGGTAAATGATATAAATCTTGTAAAGGAAACTTGCTATAAATTTTCTAACTTCCTCATAATTTGTGCTCTATATAGATACTTTACTACCCATTAATCTGAGTTCTAAAAATAAACCATGTAATCTTGATTCTTTCCAAGCCTAATCAGTTAACCAATTTTTATTACGCTTTTTTTATATGGAAACAACTATATATTTGATGAGTCTGAATTCAGCATGCTCCCCGGAAGGGCAAATCAGTCTAAGTCTCTCCGAATACCGGAGAGGCTACAAGGACATAAATCGGACAGATCATTTGGACCGGACAGATCACTTTGAACACTGTAAACTTAAGGCTGTTCGAACTATGACTAAAGTACTAAAAAACCTAAACACTTCTTGACTAAGCTACCTGCCCTCCTGCTTAGAACTCATGGGTCTTTAAACATGACCCGGGTCCATTAAACATGACCTGAAAGCCCATAAGGGCCCAAACATCATACTATAAATACCCAACCACCAGCATTAACTATGGGTAATGAAAATTAACTGCTACCAAGCTGCTTAATTATCTCTCCACCGTTAAACACCCTTACACCACCGTTAAACACCCATACACCACCTTGAAACTCCACTTAAAATTACTAGCCTACCCTCAGGAAATTATTATCCACACCAAATTGGCGACCACACTGGGAGGAGAGAGGTGCCTGAATCAAACATTCAAAACCTGCCAAGAAATTCTGTCCGTATGAATCCGGACAATCCAGAAATGCCACCAGCTTTGCTCGAAGTGATGGAAGAGAATGACGAGTACACTATCGAAGAGCGTGACAGGCTGAGGGCTGAAATAGAAGCTCTAAAGGCTGAGAAGGCCAAGATAGGCGTGAAAGAAAAATCCAAAGCATCAGCTGCTCATCATACCGACAACCCTAGAGAGCCTGAGGCTTCGAAAACTCATGTGAGTACCAAAAAGACACATGCCAGTTCTAAAAAGTCTCACCGGTCCAAGCCTGTGGAGAGCTCTGACTCAAGCTCAGAATCTTCAGGCAGCTCTTCGGACAGTGAGGGAAATGAAAAATCCTTGTCCTCTAGTAGCGATGAGGGTCGAACCAAGAAAAAGCAAAATCAGGTTAAGAAATATTCAAGAAAAAGAGATCACCATGGAAGAATGAAAAGGCATATTGGAAAGGGGTCATCTCACCACCGGAGGTATATGGACAAGATGCTGATGGATCCCTTTGCTTTCCACGATGAGTCAGGTATCTTTGCAACTCCCAATGAGGATACTGTGTTCAGTCGTGGAAGGAATTGGAGGCAGTCTCCACTGTCTTCTAAAATCTTGTCCGGAAACCTCCCCAAGAGGTTTGACAGTACTAAGATGGAGAAGTAAGATGGCAGTACTGATCCGGACAATCATCTGGAGCAATTCAAGAACTTCATGATGAACTTTGATGACGATGACAAACTACTGTGTAGGGTATTCTCCCAATCTTTTACGGGGAGTGCTCTGAAATGGTACAACAGCCTGCCTCAAGGTTGTATTAAAGATTTTGATACGTTTTGGGTGGCCTTTTGAAGGCAGTTTGTAGGAAGTAAGGAGCTGAAGGGCAATGGAGACACAATAATCCATTGTGCCCAGGAGCCAAATGAATCCTTGAAGGAGTACATAAGTCGTTTTGTAAATACAAAGAATGGGTTGGCTGATTGCTTCGAACAGGTGGCAATAGCATCCCTAAGGCAAGGTTTGTACCCAGGCAATCTGGCTGATTCGGTGACCAGAAAGAAGGCCATGACCTGGGGGGGATTGCTAAATCAGGTTGGCAAGCAAATAAACATTGATGAAATAAAGAAAACCAGGGTGCACAGACAAGTGAGATCCACCCCGGTGGCACCAACTCCAAATCAAAACCAGTCCGGAAACAAAGCAAGAGAAACCGGATAGGGGCATGGTAGGGCAAAAGCTCAGTCTCAGCCAGCTGCTCCTGCTCAAAGTCAACAATCCAGAAACAAAAGAGGGCCATGGGTCCAACCGGAGTGGTTCGCAGAGCTCAAAGAAAGCGTGGCCACCATTTTCGATAAAACAAAAGATGAGGTGCACTACCGGAGACCAGCAACCTTGCAGTCTCCCAGAGAGCATTGTAACAACTCATTTTGCCAATAACACAATGATATTGGCCATACCACTGATGATTGCATAGCGTTGAAACAAGAGGTTCAAAACTTGATTGAAAGGGGAAAGTTGGGTGCATACGTTAAAAGAAGAGGAGGCAACAGGCCTGACAACACTCACCGGGTTGGTCCAAGTAATGCTGCCCCGGAGGGGGCCATGGTAATAGTTGAAAGGTTTGATGTGGAATCTGAATACTTGGATCCTGATCCAACACGAAACAGGGTGGGTGCTATAGAAGAGTGTTCTAGGACGGTCTCCGGGCTCATTAAATTCTTCGAGTCACTGACGATTTTCGGAGGGGACACTATGACAGCTCCTACTGCTTCTTCAAGAAAGAGGCATGTTCATAATTTAGCCTCCCAGCTAGAAGGAGGCATGACATCTTATCAATCACCAAACTTATTCTCATTCATAGTCTTTGATGAGGATGATTTGAGAGATATTGCTGGCCCTCATGAGGATGATGTTGTTATAGGAGCATCTATAGGGGGCAATGAGATAAGACGAATTCTGGTGGATACTGGAAGCTCTGCCAATATCCTTTTCCTAACCACTTACAAGAAAATGAAAAATCCAGCTGTGATTCAAAAGTCGGACGGGTCAATCGTGGGCTTCACGGGCAGCTCAGCCGATGTGATCGGGGAGTTTGAAGAAGAAGTGTTTTTGGGCAGGGGCCCTTTCAAGAAAATGGTTAGAATACTCTTCATCGTGGTGGATTGTCCCACTTGCTATAATGCTATTCTAGGGAGATCTTGGCTCTCTAGGATGCATGCAGTGGCTTCAACAGTCCATCAGTGTTTAAAGTATGCTGTTCAGGGACAGGTTGGGGTTGTCCGGAGCAGCCAAAAGATTGCAAGAGAATGCTATGCCACTGCCTTGGCTCCACGAACACTGGGGGCAGTCCGTATAAACGATCAATAGCAGTTTGAGGGTCTTTCTGGGGGTGAGGGTGAAATCGATGACCCCAGAGAGACCCCTGGAGTGTTGATCCTAATTGAAGAGGTTGAAACACACTGTTTGGAAGAAGGCAAAAGTGTCAAGATAGGGTCCAAGATGCCACCAATATTGAAACAAGAGATGTTGAAATTTTTGAAAGACCATCAGCACGTTTTTGCTTGGTGCAATGCTGATGTTACTGGAGTTCCATCAGAGGTGATATCCCATCACCTATCTGTCCGGAGAGATGTGGCACCGGTGGTTCAAAAGAGAAGAGATTTCTCAAAAGAAAAGGCATATCATAGTACAAGAGGTTGACAGACTCACAAAGATGGGGCATATTAAATAATCTCAATATCCTTTGTGGACTGCAAATCCTGTCCTGGTAAAGAAGAAAAATGGCAAATGGCGTATGTGCATTGACTTCACAGATCTTAATAGAGCTTGCCCCAAAGATTTGTATCCGGTTCCCCGGATAGATCAGTTAGTAGACTCTACTTCTGGGAACAAGCTGCTCTCCTTCATGGATGCCTTCTCCGGGTACAATCAGATCCAAGTAGATCCAAAAGATCAAGAACATACCACGTTTGTCACTGATAGGGGTCTACATTGCTACAAGGTGATGCCTTTTGGCTTGAAAATTGTTGGGGCTACTTATCAAAGGTTAGTCAACAAGGCATTTGCTGATCAAATTGGAAGAAATATGGAGGTTTACATTGACGATATGATGGTGAAAAGCGTGGATGAGCAGTTGCACTTGTCCGATCTCCAAGAAACTTTTGCCAACTTGGCAAAAGTGAATTTAAAACTAAACCCTGAAAAGTGTGTGTTCGGAGTGCAGTCCGGGAAGTTCTTAGGGTATATCATAAGTGAGCATGGAATACAACCCGACCCGGACCAACTCAATGCCTTATTCCAGATGGAGCCTCCTCGAAACATTAAAGAAGTACAGCGATTAACGGGGAGATTAACTGCCTTGAACAGATTCATCTCCAGGTCTTCGGACAGGTGTGCTCCATTCTTTCAAACTTTGAAGGGTGCAAAAGGGTTCGAATGGACCCCACAGTGTGGTGAGGCATTCAATGAAATCAAGAAACATCTCTCCTCTCCCAAAACTTTGTTCAAACCAGTTGACGGGGAGACTCTTATTGTGTATCTGGCCGTTTCAAGTTGTGCCATCAGTGCTGTGTTGGTAAGAGAGGTCGATGGTTGTCCCTACCCAGTGTACTACATCAGCAAAAGCTTGATTGATGCTGAGAGGCGTTACTTGAAACTCGAAAAACTGGCATTAGCTCTGGTGATAGCTGCAAGAAAAATGAGGCCTTACTTTCAGGCTCATCCTATCGTTGTCCGGACATCTTTCCCTTTAAAGAATGTCCTTCAAAAAGCAGACATTTCAAGCAGAATGACGAAGTGGTCAGTGGAGTTGGGGGACTTCGACATAGACTTTGCTCCCCGAACAGCAGTAAAAGCCCAAGCTGTGGCTGATTTTCTTGTTGAATTCCACTCTGATAGGGATTCAGAGCAACCTACTGATTCAAAAGACAAGAAAGTGTGGATTGTCCGAACAGACGGAGGGTCTAGCACCATGGGATGTGGTGCAGGAATATGTCTCACTTCCCCATATGGGGACAGCATGTACCAAGCTATTTGTTTTGCTTTCAGGGCGTCTAATAACGAGTCCGAATACGAAGCAGCTATAGCTGGGTTAAAGTTGGCCCACATCTGTGGGGCTAAAAGGGTCAAGCTTCTAAGTGACTCCCAGTTAATTGTCCACCATGCCTTAGGCCAATCTTAGGCTAGAAATGAGCAGTTGGTAAAATATTTACTCCTCCTCAAAAATGAAGCGCTAAAGTTTAAAGCCGTTGTCTATGAGCACATTCCCCGGGCAGAAAATGAGCTAGCAGACTCATTGGCAACAATAGCATATACAGAGACCTACCCATAGATCCATGTGCTTGAAAGACCTTCTATTCAACTTAGTGAGGGTGGAAAAGAGGAAGTTTTTGAAATACAAGTGAGTCGGCCTCAAGACTGGAGATCTCCTCTCATACAATATCTGTCCGATGGTATTATGCCTTCAGATAAGTCACAAGCCAGAACATTGAAACACAAGGCTCGTGGTTTCATTATGCTGAGAGAAGTGTTGTACAAAAAATCCTATAGTAAACCTCTCCTACGTTGTTTAGGGGATAATGAGTCACAAGTGGTCCTCTCCGAATTGCATGATGGTGAGGGATCAACCCATTGTGGATTCAGAGCTTTAACAAGAAGAGTGTTACTCTCCGGATACTATTGGCCATCAATCATGAAAGATGCTAAGGAGCTGGTAAGAAGGTGTGACCCATGCCAGAGGTACAACAATGAAATTCATGTACCATCCATTCCTTTGGAGTCAATTTCTGAGCCCATCCCTTTTGCTCGATAGGGATTGGACTTGGTTGGGCCTCTCCCTGTGGCGTCCGGAGGGCGTAAGACTATAATTGTGGCCATTGACTACTTCTCAAAGTGGATAGAAGCAGCTCCCCTGGCAGGGACAACATCGAAAGCTGTCATAAAATTCATTATGTCCAACATATGTTGCAGATTCGGTGTCCCACAGAAGATAACAACAGACAATGGGCCACAGTTTGACAATAGAGAAATGGAAAGCTTCTGTGCCTCAAGGGGTATACAGCACTGCTTTTCTTCACCTTTCCACCCACAAGCCAATGGGCAGGTTGAAGTGGCTAATAGAACTATATTGTCCGGTTTAAGGAAGAATCTAGAAGGGGCTGCTGGGAAGTGGCCTAGTTATCTACAAGAGGTCTTGTGGGCCTACCGGACGACGCCTGGGGCTGCAACACAAGAGTCTCCCTTTGACTTGGTCTATGGAATGGATGCAGTAGCCCCCATAGAGAAGACACTCCCTTCCTTTCGTATTCATAACTTCTCCGAACATGCTAATGAGATGGCCGTCAGAAATCAACTTGATTTAATAGAAGAAAGACGGGTTAAAGCCTGCCTAAGAGTGGCACACTATCAGAGCTTGATGAGAAGCAGGTTTGCTTCTAAGGTTAAAAGAAGAGATTTCCAACCAGGGGACAAAGTATTAAGGAAGGTCTTCTTGCATACTAAGGAAAAGCTCTTCGAAAAGTTGGCCCCAACCTGGGAGGGTCCATATACTGTAGTTGAAAGAATCAAGCCTGGGACTTATTGGTTGGAAGACAAAGATGGCAGGGTTTTAACTCACCCTTGGAATATTGAACACCTTCGAATGTACTTGGAATAACACTTGTGTAAATATTTACTTGTTTAAATATCCATGTAAATATTTGGGGGCATACCTTCCCCTCTCCGGTGCCACCGAGAGCTTTCAATAAAACTTGGTGCCTTCTTCAAAATTCTCTAAGTATATTCAAAATTTTATCTCTTATCATACTACCCGGACTAAAAGATCTAAGGGCTATTTAAATTCTAGCCAGAGAGTCTTAATACTCTCACAATACAATAAAACTACTTAAACTCCAGCTATTTAAACAAATAACGAAAGAAGAGGATGGTTGAGCAAAATAAAACATTCATTCAACAACTTAAAATTACCTTGGCCTTCCAAGGACTTTTTGAACAAGTTAGGGCACAGTACAAAGAATCTGTCCGAATAATACCGGACACCACAACAAAAATAGTGCCTTGGCCTTCCAAGGACTTTAGTTTGAGTAAAGGATAAATAAAGTACACCATAAATTAAGGTTGAGCCTTTGAAGATGGCTCACCCTCGTCTACTTTCTTTCCTTTGATGTCGCTCCCCCCTTCGACCACTTTTTTTCCCTTGGGATCATTCTCCTCTTCGCCTGGGCTTTCTCCGGTTTTCTCTTCATTATCAGAAGAGGACTCACCGGAAAATCCCTCATCAACCATAGTATAATATGGAAGGTCATCATCATCCACATAGAGCCATAAGTCCCCCAGTCTCCTCTTCGGGAATTTTTCGTGAAAAAGGAGAACCATATCAGACTTCACCCTTTGAATCATTAGCTCTTCGCTTTGTATCATCTCCCTAGCATAGGCGTTTATCTTGGCCTTGATTGTGGCCTCTTGGTCCCTTACCAAAGCAGCCTTCTCTTCAACAGCATGAGTCACTGCATTTTCCAAAGCAATCTTGTCAGTGGTCAGGTTGGTGATGAGCTTCTCCTTTGCAGTGGTCTCTCCCCGTGAGACCGTGAGATCTTTCTCCATACCAGACAACTTCTCCTGGAGATCTTTTATGGTTTGCTCTAGGGTGGCAACTTTTGTGTTGCTCTCATCATGACTCCTCTTCAGCTCCTCGTGTGCTTCCTTGAGTAAATCAGCATTGGTAGTAGCAATGCGGAGGTCTTCGGACAGCTTATCCTTCTCAGACTTGAGGTCTTTGATGGTGTCTACTTGGCTCCGGACTTGTCTTTCCAGTGTAAGAACTGGCTGCACATTACTAAGCAGGGAATGTGCAATAGTGTCCTTCTCACTAGAAATCATGAAAGTCTTACCGTTAAAGTTGACCGTATTGGAGCTGCTCGGAGGGATGTAGGGCCCTGCGAACTCGTCTCTGGGCAGGCCAAGGAAATATTCACCAAGCCCACCTAGACCGGTGATGTCCACTTCATCCAAGTTGAGCTCTCCCCCCTCGACTCAATCAGTGTGAAACTCTCTGGGGATCTCTTCGGCCAACGTTGGGTCAGAAGGGCCAGTGGGAAAAGAGGGCTCCGGATCCCGGAGAGCGAGCTCATCTCCTTGTGAAGTCTTTTTATTCTTAACTACCCGGTCAGCGCTTTCACTTGCTTGCTTGCGAGTCCTCTTGGGAGCCCTTGGAGGTTTTGGAAGATCTACTTCCTGTCTCTCGGTCTCCTGCTCCACCACCTGCAAGAGGGTTGCATCAATTTGAACTTGGGCTGGCCCCTCTGGATCTATTGGGGCATCCTTCTCAGCATCACCTGCCACCTTCTTGCCTTTTCTTCTGCCCTTCATTTTGCTTGGGGCCTTGGCCCGGGCAGGCAGGTAGAGTGTCTCATCCAGTTCGTGGGACCTTCTCAGCATAGTATCTTCATCAGGCTGGGTGGTGAACTCCTCCCAAGTTAGGTCTCTCCGACCTGTGGTGTTCCACAGGTGAGACCTTGCTAAATTCCCAGGGGTGAAGGCCTTGTGAAATCGATTCTCCCAATTCTCTGCGGCCCAAGCATTGATTTTGCCACAGGTAGTCTGTCCGGCCTTCAGGTAGTCCCCGAACTCCTTTGGCAGCTCTGATAGAACAGAAGAAAAATTGGTCAATATAAACTTAACTTAAAAAAAAAAAGAGAAAAACGGACAGAGACTCAAGTTAAGAAACTTACGGTCACTCCTCCACCTACTCTTGAGGAGGCTTGGGTTCTCTCCGGCCTTGATTTTCTTGCCGTTTTCCCAGGCACCACTAACGAACAGGAATTGGCTTCTCTACTTACTCTCTGATTCCAGGAGATCATCAACAGCTTTGAGATCGTTCCCCATGTTGAAATGGTAGAAGGGGAACTGATGATGCTTGCACAGGTTGGCCTCCGCTGCGAACTCTTCCATAGGAAGAGGGATCCTACATAACCTAGACGCCATGATACATGACATTAAGGTGAACCAACCATTGGGGCTTAGCTGTGTTGGGTAGAGCTTGACCAGGTGGAAGTAGCGCACGATCTCCGGGTCTAGTGGGAACCTGAGCCCCCAGTTAAATAGCTCCGTAAAGAAGACTATCTCGTTTCGTTTACAGTCCATTGGGGTCTCCGGATCAATGGGGATCCTTATCTTCACGTTTTCAGGGATCCCCCATTTTGTGCGCATTCTACCCAGATCAGAGGTATGGATGAATGCATACTTGGTCTTCTACAAGGCCAAGAGGTACTTAAGCTCGACTTTGTGGAAGCACGGCCCCACTCTCCCCTCAAGGCACTCCGGCAGGTTCGGATGCCTCAGATACAAATTTTCTTTGCCCTTTTTGGCAGCAACAGCAGTGGTATCAGCCTGTCCGGAGGACTCGGACTCAAAGGGGACCTCTTCAGTAGAGTCCTCCATTCTCTCCTCCATAATTGTTGGGGGGACTTCTGTGGAAGTGGTTCGGGGAGGATTGAAGCTTGGCATAGCCTGCCCTCCGGACTGCTGACTGCTCGTATTCATCTGACTTCTCACCTCAAGTTGGGTTTCTGAGGCAGATTATTCTCTAGGGGGTACTGGGCTGCTGGCCTCCGAACCGGACGGCCTCTCTCGGGGAGCTCTAATGGGCACTCCAGACCCAGAGTCACTGTTTTTTGCCCCCGACTTTGAGGGAGTATTTCTGGAGGTCAGTCCTTTGACTAACCGACTAGGCCTCTTAATGACTAGCTTCTCCGGGGAGTGGTCAGAATCAAACCTCATGGCTATAAAAGGTGAGGTTTTCCTAACGCTTGTAGCGGTGACTCCTGGTTCAACAGCAGGTATTGACTCCTAAATTGAGGAACCAGATACTATGGGAGAAAGGGTGGATTGAAAGAGCTTTTTGGGCTTGGTACCTTTGGAGGAGGATGAGCCTCGATCTGATTCTGTAACAGAAGCAACCGGTCTATCAACTTGTGATGATGGTAGCCCTGCTGCTATTCGCCTTTCTTTTTCGACCTTCTGCGCTTTCTCCAACTCTGAAAGGTTGAGCCAACCACCTTTGATCAATGCTGTTCTTGCTGTAAACATAAAACAGCCAAGAGAATTTTTTTTCTAGAGAGAGAAAGCTCTGAGAAAAATTGCAGAGTAAGATTTGAGAGAGATAGTAAAACAGTGAAAAATGAATGTGAATTTATAGTAGATTTGAAAAAAAAAGGAATTGATTCCTAGGAGAATCCGAAAAGTTGGGTAATGATTAAAAGACGGCGCTGATGTCACTATCGGCAATTAAAGAGGTTACTTGTTAAAGAAGGTGGTGCGAAATTCAAGGTGAAAAAACGGCTGGAGTGGCCAATCAGAAAGCGACACGTGTCCCACTAACTCTGGCAAAAACCGTTTAGAATTCGTAACGTTTAATCTGTCCGGGTATACCCACAGCTCTGTCCGGATTAAGAACCACTTCATACATCGGACTGTTTTTCAGTTCTTTGACAAGGACACTTGCTCAAACACCTAAAAAAGGGGCTCCTGATGAGTCCGAATTCAGCATGCTCCCCGGAAGGGCAAATCAGTCTAAGTCTCTCCAAATACCAGACAGGCTACAATGACATAAATCGGACAGATCATTTGGACCGGACAGATCACTTTGAACACTGTAAACTTAAGGCTGTTCGAACTATGACTAAAGTACTAAAAAACCTAAACACTTCTTGACTAAGCTACCTGCCCTCCTGCTTAGAACTCATGGGTCTTTAAACATGACCTGGGTCCATTAAACATGACCCGAAAGCCCATAAGGGCCCAAACATCATACTATAAATACCCAACCACCAGCATTAACTATGGGTAATGAAAATTAACTGCTACCAAGCTGCTTAATTATCTCTCCACCGTTAAACACCCTTACACCACCGTTAAACACCCATACACCACCTTGAAACTCCACTTAAAATTACTAGCCTACCCTCAGGCAATTATTATCCACACCAATATTCCAACTCTTGCTCTTACTGCTATCATGTTGGACATGAAAAAATTCATGTAAAAAACAAATCAAGAATCATCAATGATTCTCAACACCAAACCACAAAATAATTCTCAAGATAAAATCTTATTCAAACACTTAGGAAGAAAACACAAATGTAAAGACTAACAAATCAAAGTCCATCATTATTGGTTTTAGAAATAACGAATCTTCAAACTCCCAATTTAAAAATGAACTATCTGGTGATGATTAAGTTCCTATATTAGAACACACGAAGCATTCCTCCCATCAAATCCCTCTTTGGGACAACCCATTCCTCAAACAATAATCATACAAATGATTAAGTTCCTATATTAGAACACATGAAGCATTAGAAATAAGCTATCTATCAGGAAGTCAAGTCAATCATCTTCATAGAAAAACTTAACATACTAGTTAATCTAGAACCATTAATCAAAGAATAAAATATTCATATCATTACAGGAAATCTAGGATTCTCATACTTCTCCTTTAATGTCAGCAACAAAATTTGATGTTTAGGTCTGATGACTACAACATCACCGCTACCATTGACCATTCTCAACTACTGTATTCAACAATTTTCCAAAAGTCTTTGAACAAAATCTTTTATTTAACAACAATTTATGCAAAAGGCAAAAAAATCGATAAAATGGACCTTTAGAATTGTCTTAAATATATCTCAAACTCTGTTAAATAGTGGATGATTATTGGAGACTTTAACTCAATTTTATCTCATAGTGAACCAATTGGTTATAAAACCTACAACATTGAGAGTGCAAATTGATGAGTCCGGATAAATTCACCACTGCTTGCTGAGATTTCCGGACAAGGGCAATTTGGACAAAAACTGCCCACTAAACTACCCAGACACGACAAAAGTATAAAATAACTAAATAACTTTTACTAAGCTAGGTGCTAATCAGCTTAACTTAACCCGGTTTCATAATTCGACCTGAAAGCCCATAGGTCCATAATTAAGGGTATAAATACCATAACCACTTTCATTAATGAAGGTAATGAATATTTAATACAACCAGACACCTTAAATCTCTCACTACAAAACACCCAAACATTTAACACTCCAAAAAACTTTCCAAAACACTTGACAGAATTACCCTCAGCATAAAATAAACCACACCAAATTGGCGACCACAATGGGAGAAAGAAGGTGCCTGAATCTAGCATTCAAAACCAGCTAGAAAAATCGGTTCGGATGAATCCAGACGACCAAACAATTCCACCACCTTTGGTGGAAGTGGTGGGGGAAAACAATGAGTACACGACCGAAGAGAGAGATAAGTTGAAAGTTGAAATAGAAGCGTTGAGGGCCGTTAGAAAGGCAGAGATGGGTTTAGAGGAAAAGTCGAAAGCGTCAACTATTCACCATACTGACAACCCAAGAGAGAACGACCCATCATCAAAGACTCGTATGAGCACGAAAAAGACCCATGTCAGTTCTAAGGAGTCTCACCGGTCCAAGCCGGTGGAGAGTTCAGAATCAGAGTCCTCCAGTAGCTCTTCGAACGAGGATGAGCTTGGGGAGTCCTTGTCATCAAGTAGTGATGAGGGGAGGTCCAGAAAGAAACAAAAGCTAGTTAAAAAGTATTAAAAAAGAGAGATATGCATGGGAGATTAAAGAGGCATCTGGGTAAAGGGTTATCCCACAACCACAGTCACAGACATGTGGACCAACTATTGATGGATCCTTTTGCTTTCCATGATGAGCCATGTATTTTCGCAATACCAAATGAAGACACAGCCTTTAGTCATAGTAGGAATTGAAGACAGTCACCATTGTCTGCCAAGATCCTGTCCGGAAACCTTCCTAAGAGGTTTGATAGTACTAAAATGGAGAAATACGATGGGAGCAAAGATCCAGACAACCATCTCGAACAATTTAAAAAATTTATAATGAATTTTTATGATGATGACAAACTTCTTTGTAGAGATTTATCCCAATATTTTACGGGAAGTACTTTGAAATGGTACAACAGTTTGCCACAAGGTTGTATCAGACACTTTGATACATTCTGGGTGGCTTTTTGAAGGCAGTTTGCAGGGAGTAAGGAGCTGAAGGGCAATGAAGATACTATTATCCATTGTGCCCAAGAGCCAAATGAGTCATTGAAAGACTATATAAGTCGGTTCGTAAACACTAATAATGGGTTAGCTGATTGCTTTGAGCAGGTACCAATAGCTTCTTTAAGACAAGGGTTAAATCCTGGGAATCTGGCTGATTCGGTAACCAGGAAGAAAACCATAACTTGGGACGATTTGCTGAATCAGGTGGGAAAACAAATAAACGTAGATGAAATAAAGAGTACTAGGGTACACAAGCAAGTGAGGTCTGCCCCAGCTGTTCCAAACCAGAATCAGTTCGGATACAAGGCCAAAGAAATCGGACAGGGGTCCAACAGGGCCAAACAGACTCAATCTCACCCGAATCTAGCTCAGAGCCAGCAGTCCATAAACAAACGTGGATCTTGGGTCCAACCGGAGTGGTTAGCTAAATTAAAAGAGAACGTGGTAACCATTTATGACAAAACTAAAGATGAGGTGCATTTCAAGAAGCCGACAGCGCTTCAATCTCTTAGGGAAAGTCGTAATACTTGTTTTTGCCAATATCATCATGATATTGGCCATAACATTGAAGACTGTATCGCCTTTGAACAAGAAGTATGAAATCTTATTGAAAAGGGGGAAACTGGGAGCTTATGTCAAGAGAAGGAGTGGAAACAAACCTGACAATGCTCCCCAAACTGCCCCAACGAACAATGGAGGGACATCTGCTCCAGAATGGGCTATGGTAATTCTTGAAAGATTTGATGTAGAATCGGATTATTTGGATCTTGATCCAACCCGGAATAAAGTGGGGGTCATAACAGAATAAACTAAGATAGTGCCCGGACTCATAAGTTTTTTTGAATCACTTACTATATTTGGGGGGGACACTATGACTGCGCCGACTTCTTCTTCAAGGAAGAGGCATGTTCACACTCTAGCTACTCAGTTAGAAGGAGACATGTCTTCTTATCAGTCCCAAATTCCTTTTCCTTTCATTATTTTTGATGAGGATGATTTAAGAAATATAGTTGGGCCTCATGAGGATGTTGTGGTGATAGGAGCTTTAATAGGGGAAACAACATCAGGAAAATTCTAATTGACACTAGCAGCTCAGCTAATATTCTTTTTTTAAGTTCTTATAAACAGATGAAGAATTCGGCGGTGATTCAACGTTCAAACAGATCCATTGTGGGCTTCGCAGGAAGCTCTGCGGATGTAATCAGAGAGTTTGAAGAAGATGTATTGATGGGCAAAGGCCCTTTCAAGAAGATGGTCAAGGTACTATTCATTGTGGTAGATTACCCCACATGTTACAATGCAATATTTGGGAGTTCCTGGATCTCAATGATGCATGTTTTAGCTTCAAGAGTCCATCAATGTTTAAAGTATGTGGTCAAGGACAAGTGGGAGTTTTCTAGAGTAGCCAAAAGATAGCAAGAGAATGTTATGCAACTGCAGTTGCTTCTAGAACTCTAGGGGTAGTTCAGATTAATGAAGATTAGCAGTTGTTGGGGCCCTCTAGGGGTGAGAGTGAAATTGATGACCCCAGAGAGATCCCCGGTGTTTTGATACCGATTGAAGAAGTTGAAAATCACTCTCTGGCTGAAGGAAGGAGTGTTAAAGTTGGCTCCAACATGGCACCAGAATTAAAGAAAAAATTGTTGTCATTTTTAGCAAATCACCAACATGTGTTCGCTTGGTGCAATTCTAATGTGACCGAAGTACCAACAAGTGTTATGCCACACAAGCTGTCTATCCGGATATATGTGGCACCCGTTATGCAGAAAAGGTTGATGTAATAGTACAAGAAGTTGACCGACTTACCAAGATGGGGCACATAAAAGATTCTTAGTATCCTTTGTGGACTGCCAATCCAGTGCTAGTTAAGAAAAAGAATGGGAATTGGCGTATGTGTATTGAGTTCACTGACCTCAACAAAGCTTGCCCAAAAGATCTCTATCCAGTCCCCCGGATAGATCAGTTGGTGGACTCCACATCTGGAAATAAGCTATTATCGTTCATGGATGCCTTCTCCGGTTATAACCAGATACAAGTGGATCCAAAGGACCAAGAACACACTACCTTTGTTACAGATAAGGGTCTCCATTGTTACAAGGTGATGCCTTTTGGGTTGAAAAATGTTGGGGCTACTTATCAGAGATTTGTGAACAAAGCATTTGCTGATGAGATTGGAATAAATATGGAAGTATATATCGATGACATGATGGCTACAAGTTTAGAAGAAGAGTTGCACCTGACTGATCTTCGAGAGACTTTTGCCAACTTGACAAATGTCAATTTAAAATTAAATCCAGAGAAGTGTGTGTTTAGGGTGTGGTCCGGAAAATTCCTGGGTTATGTAATAAGTGAAAACGGGATACAGCTTGATCCAGATCAGCTTGATGCTCTATTAAAAATGGACCCTCCTCGAAATATTAAAGAAGTGCAGAGGCTAACACGAAGGTTGGCTGTTTTGAATCGTTTTATTTCAAGGTATTCGGACAAATGTGCTCCGTTTTTTCAGACCTTGAAGGGTGCTAAAGACTTCAACTGGTCTCCATAGTGCGACCAGGCGTTTTATGAAATAAAAAAGCATTTATCTTCTCTTAAAACCCTTTTTAAGCTTGTTGATGGAGAAACACTATATGTATACTTGGCTGTGTCAGAATGTGCTATAAGTGCGGTTTTGGTCAGAGAGGTGGACAATTATCCTCATCCGGTGTACTACATCAGCAATAGTTTGATAGATGCTGAGAAAGAGTACCTAAAACTTGAAAAAGCTAGTACTAGCTCTAGTGATTGTTGCGAGAAAAACGAGGCCATATTTTAACCACAGATAATGGGCCTCTAGGGGCATTCAGCATTGCTTCTCTTCTCCTTTCCACCCACAAGTGAATGGTCAAGTTGAAGTGGCAAATAAGACTATTTTGTCCGGTCTGAAAAAGAATTTAGAAGAGGCTGCAGGAAATTTGCCAAACTATTTGCAAGAAGTATTGTGGGCGTACCAGACTACTCTTGGAACTGCTACACAAGAGTCTCATTTTGCCTTGGTATATGGGATGGATGCATTTACTCATATATAAGCAACTCTGCCATCATACATAGCCCACAACTATTCCGAACAAGCCAATTAATTGGCAATTAGAAGTCAATTGGACTTAATAGAAGAAAGAATAGTTAAGGCTCATCTTAGAACCACCCATTACCAAGGCTTGATAAGAAGCAGATTTGCTTCCCAAATCAAGAGAATGAATTTTCAGTCAGGAGATAAAGTATTAAGAAAGGTTTTCTTGCATACTAAGGAAAAGCAGTTTGGCAAACTAGCTCCGAACTGGGAAGGCCCTTATGAGGTCTCCGAAAGCTTAAGCCTACGACATATAGGCTTCAAGACAAAGATGAAAGAATCCTAAAGAACCCATGGAATATTGAACACCTCCGTTTATATCTGGAATGAAAGTTGTGTAAATATTTACTTGTTTAAAGTCCATGTAAATATTAGGGGCATACTCTTTCCTACCCCGGTGGCGCGAGAAGGTTTTAACAAGATGTCTGGTTTTTCCATTGCAATATGATGCATTCTTAAAATATTCGGTGTGATTTGATTACAATTCCTTTTAAGTTTTCAATTTAATACTAAAGATCTTTGATAGATCAGATTAATCTGGTTGAACGATGACCATTAAATACATGTTATCGGAGATTTTAAACACTCTCACCCTAAAATATTCGTAAAGTAAATGAGTGATCTTTAAACATTAGCCATTAAAATTAAAAGCAAGTATGGAGCAAACCAAAAATTGGGTAAGATAAGTCTGTCCGGGTAAGAACCGGACAATGATATTAAAACACAGAATATGCCTTAGCCATCCAAAGACTTTAAGTTTTAAGCTTAACCAGACTCAAACCGGATACAATTACAAAAATGCCTTGGCCATCCAAGGACTTTAATAGTTCACAAAATAATGAAAACAAACAAGATAGTTAAAAACCTCAAGACTTATTCGCTTCAGATGTTCTTGTGTCACCTCCTTTCTTAGGGCCTTTGAGTTCAGCGCTTGAACTCTCCTCAGTTCCTTCTTTCTCATTGGTGGTAGAATCGATTCCACTAGAGTAGTTCTTTTTGTCACCATCAACCAGGGTGTGGAACGGGATGTCTTCGTACTCCACATATGACCACAAGGTACCAGGTGTCCTCCTCATAAATGTTTCGTGGAAGAGCAGTACCATGTCAGACTTCACTTCAACATACCCTTTCTCTAAGGAATCTATCACCTCGTTGGTATATTTATCGATGCTGGCCTAAATTTTCTGTTCATGCTCTTTCTCCAAATCTCAATTCTCCTTATTTTCCTTAGACACAACCTCTTAAAGGGAAGTCTTTTCGTCGGACAAGTTCTGAATGACACTATCTTTGGTCTTCATGTCTTCATTCAAGGTGCAAAGATCTTTCTCCAAGCTAGAACACTTAGCTTGGAGCTCAGTGTTAGCATTCTCCGAAGTGGCCAGTCTGGTTGACAGATCTTTCTTGTCCTTCTTCAACTCTTCAAGCTCTTTCTTTAGTGCCTCTATGCTGTGATTAGCGTTAAAGAGGTTGGCTGACATAGACTCATTGTCTGTAGTGAGGGTTTGGATGAAGGTGGACTGATTTTTCACCTGCCTCTCCAGATTAAGGATTGGTTGAATATGACCTAAAAGAGAATGGGCCACTATATCTTGGTCTTCGGAGATAGAAAGAGACTTACCATTGTAGGTCACCATGTTGGACGAGCCTGTATGGCGTAAAGGATCAGCAAAGTCATCTTTCTCTGAGTTGTTGAAGTAAAGACCAATGTCCTAAAGGGCTCTGATATCGAGCCCTCTTCCGATACCCTCTCCAAGTAGCAACTCTGTTGGAATTTTCTCTGGCAATATAGGGTTGGATGGGGCAGGTGAATGAAGAAGCGCCGAAGGCCGGAGAGTTATTACTCCCCCTAAGTTGACCTTCTTCTTCTTCTTGGCAGCCCTTTCATCGCTACTGGCTCCCCGTTTTTGATCCTTCTTTAGAGAGTTTGATGAGTTTGATTTTTCTCCTGTCTCTATGACAGTTTCATCTTCAACTACTTGGATAAATGATGCATCAATTCCTCCTTGGTTCTCCCCTCTTTGGTTCCCTGGACCGGTCACTTCAGCGGCAACCCAGATTGCCTCTACTGCAGCCTTCTTCTTTTTTCCCTTCATTTTGCTACGAGATTTGGCTTTAGAGGGTAAGGCCAGTTTACCGTCTTTTTCTTATGTGCATTTAAGGATGATAGCTGGGGGAGGTGGTGTGGCCAATTCTTCCCATGGGAGATCTCTCCATCCTGTGGTGTTCCACAGGTGAGATCTCACCAAGTGGCCAGAAGTAAAACAGTTGTGGAAAACGTTCCCCCAACGTTCTGCGGCCCATGCATTTAATTTGGCACATGTGGTTTGCCCCTCCTCCAAGTATTCGGTGTACTCCTTCGGTAATAATGAAAATAAAGTAATGAATTATTCAGAAGTAGAATAGTTGTAAAGTGAAAAGAAGAAAATGGAAAACAAGATTGAAGAACCTACCTGTACTCTTCCACCTACTGGTGAGCATGCTAGGGTTAATCTTGGCTTTGATCTTTCTCTCATTCTTCCATGGCCCACTGATGAATAAGAATTGAGTTTTCCAATTCTTATCCGACTCCAACAAGTCATTTACCATTTTGAAATTGTCTCCCATATTATGGTGATAGAATGTGATGTAATGATTTTCGCACAGGCTTGCCACATCGGCAAACTGCTCCATGGGAGAAGGGATTCCGGACAACCTCGATGCCATTATGCTGGCAAGAAGGAAATACCAGGAGTTTGGACTTAATTGATTGGAGCAAAGCTTAATCAGGTGAAAATACCTGACGATCTCTGGGTCTAAGGGGAATCTGATCCCCCACTTGAACAACTCGGTGTAAATGACCACTTCATTAAGTTTGCAGTCCATTGGAGTCTCCGAAGCGACAAGAATCCTCACATTTACTGACTCTGGGATCCTCCACTTTGTCCAGATCCGGCCCAGCTCTGCAGTATGAGTGTAAACATAATTGATGTATTGTATGTCCGTTAAACTTCTAGAAGCAAGGTCCTACCTTGCCCTCAAAGCACTCCGGAAGATCCAGATGAGCTACTCCAACTTTCACTTTACCTTTCCCTTTTATGTCAGAGGCAGCATCCCCAGTTTTCCCTAAGGTTTCTGTTTCAAAGGGGAACTCTTCAAACTATCTTATATCACTTCTTCCATCATTGTGGAAGGTTTATCAATTGTTATAGATCGAAGGGTGTTAGCTTCTGGCTCAATGGTCTGACCAGACGGTTGAGCGCCAGTTTTTTCCAAAGGCCTGGTGTCCGGTTGAGGTTCAGTTCCGGAGGACTTCGTTTGAGAAGCTACTTTGGTTGCCTCTGATCCGGAGGGTTTATCTCTTGGGTCTCTTACTGATATCTCTGATCCAGAGGCTTTATCTTTATATGCTGATTTATAAGCCTCCGGTTTGGAGGGTTTTGGTTGTGAGAAAGTTGCATGGGCTTTCACCAAACGAGTTGTCCGGCGTAGATTCGATTTCTCTGGGGATTTTTTGATATCAGATCCCATGGTTATAAAAGGGGAGGGATTTCTAACACTCGATGCTGTTTTTTCTTGGGTATTAGAAGGTTGGGACTCATGAACAGAGGAGTCTGATGGGATTGGAGATAGATTGGGTTTAAACAGTCGTTTGGGTGTTGGATTTCTAGTAAAAGATGATCCTTTATCAGCTTCTTATGATGGTTTCTCAGGTTTGTCACCTGGGGAGATTGGAAGCCCAGCAGCAATGCACCTCTCTCGTTCAACTTTCTTTGCCTTCTCTAATTCGGACATATTCAACCAACCGCCTTTTACAAGAGCGTTTCCAGCCGTGAACATAAAACTAACCAAGAACAATTTTGAAAGAAAGGGTGAAAGCTCTTTAAAAGATATGTAGAGTAATGAAGATAATGAAACAGTAAAAAATGGTTTATATATTAGTAGAACAAAACAAATGATACGTAAGAGAAGACGAAGAGGTTCGAGTAACGATTGAAGAAGGCGTTGACGTGGGAAGTATTAAGTGCAGAAGTTACTTTTTAGGTTTAGTGGGAGCACCGATCTAGGTAAAAAACGGTTGGTAGGTCGAATCAGACTGCGACACGTGTCCCACAGTCTAAAGAAAAACTCTTAGAATTCTGGGAATGAAATTAGTCCGGACACACCTCGAACCAGACACACAAATGGGTCGGAAAACATCGTTACTGACTAAGTGAATTTTTCAGTCCTGCCAAATATTTTTGACAAAGCCTAAAAATGGGGCTAGTGATGAGTCCTGATAAATTCACCACTGTTTGCTGAGATTTCTAGAAAAGGGAAATTCAGACAAAAACTGCCCACTGAACTATCCGGACAAGACAAAAGTATAAATAACTAAACACCTTTTGACTAAGCTATGTGGTAATCAGCTTATTAAGTAAATGGGTCCTTAAAACTTGACCCAGTTTCATAATTCGACCCGAAATCCCATGGGTCCATAATTAAGGGTATAAATACCCCAACAACTTTCATTAATGAAGGTAGTGAACATTTAATACAACCAGACAGCTTAAATCTCTCACTACAAAACACCCAAACATTTAATACTCCAAAAAACTTTCCAAAACACTTGACAGAATTACCCTCAGCATAAAATAAACCACACCACAAATGACTTCCATGAAATACTAAAAGAATGCTCTCTTAAAGATGTTGAATATGTAGGAACAAGATTCACATGGACAAACAAATTTTAATAGAGAAGTCTGGACAGGGCTCTAATCAATCCAAAATTGGGTAGACAATTTCAACAACACAATCATCAATCATATGGCCATAACTTGTTCTGACCATACACCTATACTAGTCTTCATATCTAATAATAGAAACAATTATAAACCTAGTTTCAAATTCCTAAATATATGGAATTTTAATGAGGATTTCCTACCTGTGGTTGAAGCTAACTGGAAACTTAACATGCATGAATTTCCTTTATTCATTTTCTATAATAAAATCAAGAGATTGAAGGATTCATTAAAGACATGTAACAAAGCTACATTTGGCAACATCTTTGACAAAGTCACTGAAGCAAAAAAAAAACAAAATCACACTTATGAAAGAAACATTGCAGCACACTAACAACACATAAAACATCAACAACTTAGCCAAAACAAATGATATGCTTCTCAAATCTTTAAAGATAAAGGAATCATTTTGTCATAAAAAATCATACTCTAACTGACTTAGTGACATTGATAAGAGCACAAAAGTCTACCAATCCTATGTCAAGAAGTGAAGAAGAAAATACATGATCGACAACATCAAAGTGAATTCTACATGGATAACAGATGATCACTTGATTGGTAACTTTGCATTAAACTTTTTCAAAGACACTTTAACTAATATTTATTCCCCTAATAACAGGAAACACAACAACCTTATCAGAAATCACCTACAAACACATATTCCTGATAACACCTGAAGATAATTCCATGTTAATGCAACTTCTTACATAATAAAATATTCTCACCACCACCAAGAGCCTAAATTCTAACAGGGTAAGATGAATGAATGGTTCCAACCAATTATTCTACACTACCTACTGGAAGATTATCAAACAAGACTTTTGCTCTGCTGTAATCTTCTTAATCCTAGGCCAAGTCATCCATGAAAGCATCCTATTCATGGCATATGCCTCATCCCCAAAAGCAACAACCCTACATCATAAAATCAATACATATCAATTAGTCTATGACATTTTACCAATTGAATAATCTACAAACTTATCAACAACAAACTTTCCTCCATTGTACCAAAAATCATCTCACCATTTCAAGGAGCCTATGTACCAGTCATGAGAATATCCTAATTTCCAAATAAATGATTTATGATATTAATAAAAAAGTTAAATTTGGGAAAATTATTATGAAGGTGGACATGGCCAAATCCTTTGATTAAATGTCTCGTAGCTTTATCATTCAAGTTCTATTCTTATTTGGATTTGATTCAAAATTTAATTACCTTATTGAAAGTATGATTAGAAATATGCATGCTTCTATTCTAGTTAATGATTAAGTATATGGTTATTTCAATACTAAAAAAGGTTTAAGACAAGGGGATCCCTTATCCCCTAGTTTTTTCATCATTGCAGAGGAAGTCCTCCTTAGATGTGTGAGAAACCTATTTGAATAAAATAAAACACTCAAATACACTACCAGAAGTTCAATGATCATCCCATGCTTAAAATTTGCTAATGATCTGCTCATCTTCATTAATAGTTTTCCTACATCTATTGCTACTTTTAGTATTTTTTACAAGATTACCAAGATCTGTATGGACAAGCAATTAAAAAAACAAGACACAAATCATCTCATCTAAGCATGCTCCACCTATTAAAATTGCCTACATCTCTAACAATATTGTTTTCAACTCAGATACTTTAGCAATTTTATACTTGGGAATAATAATCAGCAACAACAAAAATGCCTGCAACTATGAGCCGTTAATAAGCAAAATAAGACATAATATCACTAACCGAAAAGGGAAAAACCTGTCTTATGGTGGTAGATTAACCATAATATCTTCAATCATAATGGTCATCCCAACTACTGGTTACAATGTTGCACAATTCCTAAAGGAATTACTAAAAATATTGAGACTATTCTCAATAAATTTATGTGGGGTTCCAACCCTCAATCTTAAAAAATATCTTGATCTAATTGGTCTAAAGCTTACAAGCGCTTTAAAGAAGGTGGTCTGAATGTTAAAAATCTTAAAGACATTCATGACACATTCTATTGTAAATTATGGATCAATTTCAGGAAAAATGAATCATTACTGGTGAGGATAATTATCGCCTGAGGGTAGGCTTGTAATTTGTTCGGTGTTTAATAGTATTATGTGAGTGTTTTATTTTTAGTGTAGAGAGTAGAGAGATAATTAAGTTGGCTGGTAGTAGTTAATTCTCCTTACCCACACTTAATGCAGGTGGTTGGGTATTTATACCCTCATGTTTGGGCCCTTATGGGCTTTCGGGTCATGTTAAATGGACCCGGGTCATGTTCAAAGACCCACGAGCTCTTAAATAGGAGAGCAAGTAGCTTAGTCAAGTAGTGTTTAGGGTTTTTAGTACTTTTGTCATAGTTCGAACAGTCCTTTGGGCTAAGTGTTCGAAGTGATCTGTCCTTTGGGCTAAGTGTAGGAGAGCATGCAGGATTCAGACTCATCAGGAGCCCCTTTTTTAGGTGTTTGTGCAAATACTTTTGTCAAAGACCTGAAAAACAGTCCGACATGGGGGTAGTTTTAATCCGAACAGGTCTGTCAATTTGGGTTATGGGTTTATCCGGACTGATAAAGCTTTACGAATTCAAAACGGTTTTTGCCAGAGTTCGTGGGACACGTGTCGCTCTCTGATTGGTTGCTTCAGCCGTTTTTTCACCTTGAATTTCGGACCCACATTCTTCGAAAAGCAACCTCTTAATTAAAGGTGATGACATCAGCGCCGTCTTTAATCATTACCAATCTTTTCGAATTCTCCTAGGAATCAACTTCTTTTTTCAGATTTACTATAAATACAAACTCACTTTCTACTGTTTTACCATCTCTTTCACATTTACTCTGCAAAATTTCCCAAAGCTCTCTCTCTCTAAAGCAAACACTTTGTTCGATAGTTTATGTTTACAGCGAGGAACACTCTGGTCAAAGACGGGTGGCTCAACCTTTCTGAGTTAGAGAAGGCTCAAAAAGTCGAAAGAGAAAGACGAATTGCGGCAGGGTTACCCAGTTCGCCTGTCGATAGACCAATCACCTTCGCCACAGAGTCAGATCAAAGCTCTTCTTCTTCTTCTAAAGGCACTAAGCCTAGAAAATTATTTCAAACCAACCTTTCCCCCATCATCTTTGGTTCCTCAGTTCAGGAATCGGAGCTTACTGTCGAGCCAGGAGTTACAACTACTAGCCTCAAAAAACCCTCACCTTTCATAGCTATGGGGTCGGATACGGAGCACTCCCCTGAAAAGCTAGTCGATAGGCGGAAAGGCCGGTTAGTTAGAGGCCAAGGGTCTAAAAACACTCCCTCAAAGTTGGGGGCAAAAGACATGAGCACCGGGTCAGAGGTGCCTATTAGAGCCCCCAGGGAAAGGCTGTCCGGTCCGGAGGGCACCAGTTCAAGTCTACCAAGAGAAGCACCCACTCCGGATACTCTACCGGAGGCCAGAAACCAACAGAACACAGAAGCCCAGCAGTCCGGAGACAAGGCTGAGTCGAGTTTGAACCCTCCCCCCACTACTACTGCTGAAATCCCTTCAACAATTATAGAGGAAGTTATGGAGGAGTCTGTTGAAGAGGCTCCATTTGAGTTTGAGCCCTCCGGTCAGACTAGTAGTGCAATAGTTGCCAAGAAGGACAAAGGCAAAGAAAAACTGTATATGAGGCATCCGGATCTGCCGGAGAGCCTCGAGGGAAGAGTGGGGCCTTGTTTTCACAAGGTCAGCGTTAATTATCTCCTTGCCCTGCAGAAAATCAACTACGTGTTCATCCACACAGCTGAGCTGGGCCGGATGCGTACAAAATGGGGAATACCGGAGAACGTGAATATCAGGATCCCCATACACCCGGAGACTCCTATGGATTGCAAACTGAGCGAAGTTGTCATGTTCACGGAGCTATTAAACTGGGGACTCAGATTCCCTTTAGACCCAGAGATTTTCAGATACTTCCATCTGATAAAACTCTGTCCGAGCCAGCTGAGCCCCAACGCCTAGTATACCCTCATGGCCTGCATCATGGCCTCGAGGCTCTCCGGGATTCCTCTGCCAATGGAGGAGTTTGCTGCTGTGGCCAGCCTGTGCAGAAACCCCAACATCCCCTTCTACCATTTCAATATGGGGGATGACTTCAAGGCTGTTGATGATTTGCTGGAGGCGGAGAGGAATTGGAGGACCCAGTTCCTATTTGTTAGTGGTGCTTGGGAGAACGGTCAGAAGATCAAATCCGGAGTGAACCCAAGCCTCCTCAAAAGCAGGTGGAGGAGTGACCGTAAGTCTTCCACTTTATACTTTTGTTTCTTTATTTCTTTTCTAACGTAGTTCGAACTAATGGGTCTCATTTTTTCCTTGGCAGTACTGCCCAAGAAGTTCAGTGACTATCAGAAAGCCGGGCATGTTACTTGCTACAAGATCAATGCTTGGGCTGCTGAGAAATGGGGGAACCGATTCCACGCTGCTTTTACCAGTGGCAACTTGGCAAGGTCTCACCTGTGGAACACCACAGGTCAGAGAGACTTGACTTGGGAGGAGCTCACCACTCAGCCTCCTCCGGACGTTGTGCTTAAGAGGACCCAAGAACCAGATGGGACACTCTTCTTGCCAGGCCGGGCCAAAGCCCCAAGCAAAATGAAAGGAAAAAAGAAGAAGGGCAAGAAGGTGGTGGGTGGTGCTAACCCTGCTGATGCAGAAAAGGATACTCCAACAGACCCGGAGGGGCCAGCCTAGAGCCAAATTGATGCTGCTCTCCTGGAAGTGGTGAAGCAAGAGACTGAAAAACAAGAAGCGAACCTCCCAAAACCTCCAAGGGCTCCCAAGAGGAATCGTAAACAAGGAAGCGAAGGCACAGAACGGGAGGCCAAGAAGAATAAAACTTCTAAGGGAAACGAGCTTTCTCTCCGGGCTCCGGAGCCTTCTTTCCAAGCTCATCCTGCTGACCCAACGCATGCCGAGGAGATTCCGGGTGACTTTCATACCGATGAGGTGGAGGGGGGAGATATCAACATCGATGGAGTAGACATCACCGGTTTTGGTGAGCTTGGTGAATACTTCCTCAATCTTCCCAGAGATGACTTTGTCGGGCCTTACCTTCCTCCAAACACCTCCAACACGGTCACTTTTAATGGTAAGACTTTTAGCGTTTCTAGTGAAAGGGATCCCATAGCCCACTCTTTGTTAAGCAACGTTCAGCCTGTACTTGTGTTGGAGAAACAAGTCCGAAACCAGGCTGATATTATCAAAGATCTCAAGTCTGACAAAGAGAGGCTGTCCGATGACCTTCGCACTGCCACTTCCAATCCTGACATTTTAAAGGAGGAAACCGAGGAGTAGAAGAGAAAGCAAGAGGCAAGCACCACAAAAGTCTCCACTTTAGAGGACACCATTAGAGAGCTCCGGGAGAAGCTGTACGGTCTGGAGAAAGACCTTACCACCTCAAAGGGAGAATCCAAAGCTAAGGATCAAATCATCACCAACCTGACCAATGACAAAATCGCTCTTGAGAATACAGTGTCTAAGGCTGCCGAGGAGAAAGCAACTTTGCTAAAGGAGCAGGAGGCCAAGATTCAAGCCAAGATCGATGCTTATGCCAATAATGTGATAGACACTTAGGAGGAGATGTATGCCAAGGTGAAGTCTGATATGGTCCTACTCTTCTATGAGACGTTTCTGAAGAAGAACTTGGGGGATTTATGGCTTCATGTTGAGCCTGAAAACCTCCTGTATCATACGATGACTGAAGGTGACAGGTATGGCTACTCTAGTGATTCCTCAGATTATGAAGAACACACCGGGGAGAAACCTGACGAAGAGAAGAGTGATCTCAAAGGGAAGGAAAAGACAGGTGAATGTGAACCATCTTCTAAGGCTCAGCCTTAATTTATGATTCAGTTTTTTTGTTTAGTTATCCAAACTAAAGTCCTTGGAAGGCCAAGGCATTCTTTTTTGTAATCGTGTCCGGCAACTGACCAGATAGGTTTTCTGTTCTGTTTTTTGATAATTTGAAAAGTCCTTGGAAGGCCAAGGCACTTTAAGTTAATTTAATGAATATCTTTATTTCATGCAATTCTCATCTTCTTTCATAGTCCGTTTCAATTTTGTTGGCTAGAGTTTAAATAGCCTTTAGTTATTTCACAGTGAGAGTGTTTAAGTTCTCCGGCTAGTGTTTAAATAGCCCTTAGTTATTTCAATCCGGATAGTGTGACAAAGGACAAAACTTAAAACACTTGGAATTTTTTTAAGAAGGCATCAAATTTTATTCAAAATCTCGGACACCTCATTAAAACCTCCCCGTGCCACCAGGGAGGAAAGAGTATGCCCCCAAATATTTACATGGATGTTTAAACAAGTAAATATTTTACAAATGTTACTCCAAGTATATCCGGAGATGCTCGATATTCCAAGGATGAGTCAAAATTATTCCATCTTTGTCCTCCAACCAATATGTTCCAGGTTTAATTCTTTCAACAACCATATACGGACCTTCCCAAGTTGGGGCCAGCTTTCCGAACAGCTTTTCTTTAGTGTGTAAGAAGACTTTCCTTAATACTTTGTCCCCTGGTTGGAAATCTCTTCTTTTAACTTTGGAAGCAAACCTGATTCTCATCAAGCCCTGATAGTGTGCAACTCTAAGGTGAGCTTTAACTCGTCTTTATTCTATTAAACCAAGTTGACCTCTGATTGCCACCTCATTAGCATGTTCGGAGAAGTTGTGAACACGAAATGATGGGAGAGTTGCTTCTATGGGAGATACTACCATCCCATAGACCAAAGCAAAGGGTGACTCTTGTGTTGCAGCCCCAGGTGTTGTCCGGTAGGCCCACAAGACTTCTTGTAAATAACTAGGCCACTTCCCAGCAGCCCCTTCCTAATTCTTCTTTAAACGAACAGTATAGTTCTATTAGCCACTTCAACTTGCCCATTTTCTTGTGGGTGGAAAGGCGAAAAGAAGCAATGTTGTATACCCCTTGAGGCACAGAAGCTCTCCATTTCCCTATTATCGAACTGTGGCCCATTGTCTGTTGTTATCTTTTGTGGGACACCAAATCTGCAACAGATGTTGGATAGAATGAATTTTATAACAGCTTTTGATGCTGTCCCTGCTAGAGGAGCTGCTTCAATCCACTTTAAGAAGTAGTCTATGGCCATAATTATAGTTTTCGTCCTCCGGACGCCACAGGGAGAGGCCCTACTAAATCCAACCCTCATCGAGCAAAAGAAATAGGCTCAGAAATTGACTCTAAAGGAATGGCTGGGACATGAATTTCATTGTTGTACCTCTGGCATGGGTCACACCTTCTTACCAATTCCTTCGCATCTTTCATGATAGATGGCCAATAGTAACCGGACCGTAAAACTCTTCTTGTTAAAGCTCTGAATCCACAATGGTCTGATCCCTCACCATCATGCAATTCGGAGAGAACTACTTGAGATTCCTCATCCCCCAAACATCACAGGAGAGGTTTACTGTAAGATTTTTTATACAACACTTCTCTCAATATGATGAAACCACGAGCCTTGTGTTTTAATGTTCTGGCTAGTGACTTATCTGGAGGCACGACACCATCAGAGAGATATTGTAGGAGAGGAAACCTCCAGTCTTGAGGTTGTTTCACTTGCACTTCAAAAATCTCCTCTTCTTTACCCTTACTAAGTTGAATGGAGGGGCTTTCCAGCACATGGATCCATGGATATGACTCCGTATATGCTATGGTTGCTAATGAGTCTGCTAGCTCATTTTCTGCCCGGGGAATGTGCTCATAAACAACACCTTTAAACTTGAGTGCTTCATTCTTAAGGAGGAGTAAATACTTCACAAGCTGCTCATTTTTAGCCTCAGATTGGCCTTGGGCATGGTGGACCAAAAGCTGGGAGTCACTTAGTAGCTTGACCCTCTTAGCCCCACAAATATAAGCTAACTTTTAACCAGCTATAGTTGCTTTGTATTCGGACTCATTATTGGATGCCCTGAAAGCAAAACAAATAGCATGGTACATTTTGTCTCCATATGGAGAAGTTAAACACACCCCTGCACCACACCCCATAGTGCTAGATCCACCATCCATTCGGACAACCCATACCTTTTTATCTTTTATATCAGTAGTTTGCTCCGAATCCCTGTCGGAGTGGAATTCAACCAAGAAGTCAGCCACAGCTTGGGCCTTGACTATTGTTCGAGGAGCAAAGTCAATGTCAAAGTCTCCCAACTCTACTGACCACTTGGTCATCCTGCTTGAAATGTCTGCCTTTTGGAGAACATTCTTTAGGGGAAAAGAAGTCCGGACGATGATGGGATGAGCCTGGAAATAAGGCCTCATCTTCCTGGCAGCTATCATCAAGGCTAATGCTAATTTTCCGAGTTTCAAGTAACGCCTTTTTGCATCTATCAAACTTTTGCTGATGTAGTACACTGGATGGGGATGGCCATCTACCTCCCTTACTAATACAGCACTGATGGCACAACTTGATACTGCCAAATATACGAAGAGTGTCTCCCCATCAACTGGCTTAAATAAAGTTTTGGGGGAGGACAGGTGCTTTTTGATCTCATTGAAAGCCTCATCACACTGTGGGGTCCAATCGAATCCCTTTGCACCCTTCAAAGTTTGAAAGAAAGGGGCACATCTGTCCGAAGACCTTGAGATGAATCTGTTTAAGGCATCTAATCTCCCCGTTAACCGCTGTACTTCTTTAATATTTCGAGGAGGCTCCATTTGGAATAGAGCATTGAGCTGGTCCGGATCGGGCTGTATTCCATGCTCACTTATGATATAGCCTAGAAACTTCCCGGACTGCACTCCGAACACACATTTTTCTGGGTTTAATTTCAAATTTACTTTTACCAAGTTGGCAAAAGTTTCTTGGAGATCAGACAAGTGCAATTGCTCATCCACACTCTTTACCATCATGTCATCAATGTATACTTCCATATTTCTTCCAATCGGATCAGCGAAAGCTTTGTTTACTAATCTCTGATAAGTAGCCCCAACATTTTTCAGCCCAAACGGCATTACCTTATAGCAATGGAGACCTCTGTCAGTGATAAACGTCGTATGCTCTTGATCCTTCGGATCTACTTGAATCTGATTGTATCCGGAGAAGGCGTCCATAAAGGACAGCAGCTTGTTCCCAGAGGTGGAATCTACTAACTGATCAATCTGGGGGACCGGATACAAATCTTTTGGGCAAGCCCTATTGAGATCTGTGAAGTCAATGCACATGCACCACTTGCCATTTTTCTTCTTTACCAGAACCGGATTGGCAGTCCACAAAGGATACTGAGACTCCTTGATGTGCCCCATCTTTGTAAGCCTGTCAACCTCTTGCACAATGACATCAGCATTTTCCTTAGAAAAAGCTCTTCTCTTTTGAACCACTGGTGCTACGTCTCTCCGGACAGATAGGCGATGTGATATCACTTCTGCTGGGACCCCAATAACATCAGCATTGTACCAAGCAAAAACGTGCTGATGATTCTTCAAAAACTTTAACATTTCATTTTTCAGATCGGGTGACATTTTGGAGCTTATCTTAACACTTTTTCCTTCTTCCAAACAGTGTGTCTCTACCTCTTCGAACGGTATCAATACTCCAGGGGTCTCTCTGGGGTCATCAATTTCACCCTCACCCCCAGAAAGCCCAACAAACTCTATTGCTCGTTGGTGCGAACTGCCCCCAGAGTTCGGGGAGCCAGAGCAGTGGCATAACATTCCCTTGCAATCTTTTGACTGCTCTGGACGACTCCAACCTGTCCCTGAACAGCATATTTCAAGCACTGGTGGACTGTTGAAGTCACTGCATGCATCCTAGAGAGCCAAGACCTCCCTAGAATAGCATTATAGCAAGTGGGACAATCCACCACAGTAAAAAGTATTCTAACCATTTTCTTGAAAGGGCCCTTGCCCAATAAAACTTCCTCTTCGAACTCCCCGATCACATCTGCTGAGCTGCCTGTAAAGACCACAATTGATCTGTCCGAATTCTGAATTACAGCTGGATTTTTCATTCTTTTGTATGTGGCTAGGAAAAGGATATTGGCTGAGCTTCCAGTATCCACTAAAATTCGTCTTATGTTGTTGCCCCCAATAGATGCTCCTATGACAACAACATCCTCATGAGGACCAACAATATCTCTTAAATCATCTTCATCAAAAATAATGAAGGGGAATGAATTTTGTGACTGATAGGAAGTCATGCCTCTTTCTAGCTGGGAGGCTAAAGTATGAACGTGCCTCTTCCTCGAAGAAGCAGTAGGAGCTGTCATAGTGTCCCCTCCGAAAATTGTAAGCGACTCAAAAAACTTAATGAGTCCGGAGACCGACCTAGAACATTCATCACTTGTACCCACTCTGTTTCGAGTTGGATCAGGATCCAAGTACTCAGA
The DNA here is from genome assembly GCA_036936605.1 of Limnanthes douglasii subsp. nivea. Taxonomy (NCBI): domain Eukaryota; kingdom Viridiplantae; phylum Streptophyta; class Magnoliopsida; order Brassicales; family Limnanthaceae; genus Limnanthes; species Limnanthes douglasii. The sequence goes on from JAUPFV010000001.1 coordinate 37,247,571, forward strand.
TTCCATATCAAACCTCTCAATTATAACCATGGCTCCCTCCGGAGCAGCATTACTTGGACCAACCCGGTGAGTGTTGTCAGCCCTGTTGCCTCCTCTTCTTTTGACGTAAGCTCCCAGATTTCCCCTCTCAATCAAGTTATGAACTTCTTGGTTCAACGCTATGTAGTCATCAATGGTATGACCAATATCATTGTGATATTGGCAAAAAGAGTTATTGCGATGTTCTCTGGGAGACTACAATGTGGCTGGTCTCCGATAATGCACCTCGTCCTTTGTTTTATCAAAAATGGTGGCCACACTTTCTTTTAATTCTGCGAACCACTCCGGTTGGACCCATGGCCCCCTCTTGTTTCTGGATTGCTGACTTTGAGCAGGAGCAGCTGGCTGAGACTGAGCTTTTGCCTTACCATGCCCCTGTCCGGTCTCTCTTGCTTTGTTCCCGAACTGATTCTGATGGGGATTTGGTGCCACCGGGGTAGACCTCACTTGCATGTGCACCGTGGTTTTCTTCGTTTCATCAACATTAATTTGTTTTCCAACCTGATTCAGCAACCCTCCCCATGTCATAGCCTTCTTTCTGGTCACTGAATCAGCTAGATTGTCTGGGTTCAAACCCTGTCTTAGGGATGCTATTGCTACCTATTCGAAGCAATCAGCCAACCCATTCTTGGTATTCACAAAACGACTTATATATTCTTTCAAGGACTCATTTGGTTCATGGGCACAATGGATTATTGTGTCTCCATTGCCCTTTAGCTCTTTACTCCTTACAAACTGCCTTCGAAAGGCTACCCAAAAAGTATCGAAATCTTTGATACAACCCTGAGGCAGGCTGTTGTACCATTTTAGAGCACTCCCCGTAAATGATTGGGAGAATGCCCTACAAAGTAGCTTATCATCGTCGTCAAAGTTCATCATGAAGTTTTTAAATTATTCTAAATGGTTGTCCGGATCAGTACTGCCATCGTACTTTTATATTTTGGTACTGTCAAACCTCATTACGAGTTGCAAAGATACCCAGTTCATCGTGAAAAGCGAAGGGATCCATCAGCATCTAGTCCACATGCCTCCGACTATGAGATGATCCTTTACCAATATGCCTCTTCATCTTTCCATGTCTATCCATTTTTCTTGAATATTTTTTTATCTGCTTTTGCTTCTTTCTAGTTCGACCCTCATCGCTGCTAGAGGATAAAGATTTTTCAACTCCCCCACTGTCCGAAGAGCTATCAGAAGATTCTGAGCTTGAGTCAGAACTCTCCACTGGCTTAGACCGGTGAGACTTTTTGGAGCTGGCATGAGTCTTTTTGGTGCTCACATGAGTCTTTGAAGACTCATACTCTCTGGGGTTGTCGGTGTGATGAGCAATTGATGCTTTAGACTTTTCTTTCATGCCCATCTTAGCCTTTTCGGCCCTCATAGCTTCTATTTCACCCTTTAGCCTATCACGCTCTTCGATAGTGTACTCATCGTTCTCTCCCACCACTTCGAGCAGAGCTGGTGGTACTTCTGGATTGTCCGGATTCATTCGAACAGATTTTCTTAGCTGGTTTTGAATTCTTGATTCAGGCACCTTCTTCTCCCACTGTGGTCGCCAATTTGGTGAGGATAATTATCGCCTGAGGGTAGGCTTGTAATTTGTTCGGTGTTTAATAGTAGTATGTGAGTGTTTTATTTTTAGTGTAGAGAGTAGAGAGATAATTAAGTTGGCTGGTAGCAGTTAATTCTCCTTACCCACACTTAATGCAGGTGGTTGGGTATTTATACCCTCATGTTTGGGCCCTTATGGGCTTTCGGGTCATGTTAAATGGACCCGGGTCATGTTCAAAGACCCATGAGCTCTTAAGTAGGAGAGCAAGTAGCTTAGTCAAGTAGTGTTTAGGTTTTTTAGTACTTTTGTCATAGTTCGAACAGTCCTTTGGGCTAAGTGTTCGAAGTGATCTGTCCGGTCTGGAGAGCTTGGACCGACCTGTCCTTGTCCGGGGAGCATGCAGGATTCAGACTCATCAATTACATGCTAAATTTACCCATATTATATGCTGTTACAATATACACCATTCACAAGCTTACTTTTCCATTAAAACAGGTTCACACACTTGGAGGAGACACTCAGCTTAAAAAATGATGTTAAACCTTTAATAAAATGGGATATTGGCTGTGGAAAGATTGACTTTTGGCTCAAAAATTGGCTCAGAAAGACACCACTTACCATCATAAACAACACAGGTGATAACAAACTGCACATAATGGATCAAGTTTCTAACTACTGAGAGAACAATTCATGGATTCAAAGAAAAATCTAAATGCCATAGATAATATCAAAATAGATGCTCAAATACATGACTCCATCAAATGGACAGTATCCAAATATGGTAAATACAACTCACTCGACACATGGAACATGATTAGGAAACATCACAACTCTTCCAATATTTACGGCAAAATATGGAACCCCATTACCCATACAAAATGCTTTTTCCTAACTTGAAGAATAATAAAAAACTACCTCCCTACAGACACTAATCTTCAAATGAGACAAATATCTTTAACATCAAAATGCCAATTTTTCTCAAACATTGAAACTATTAACCATTTTTTGTGGATTGCGTATTCTCGTGGTTAATTTGGTCCAATTTTTCTCACACTTTCAATATTACTACTTGTAGACACATAAAAATTTACACATGCTAAGAAATTGGTTTTGGAAATCAGACACGTACACTCATATGCATTATATCCTACCTCAAATTGTCTGTTGGGCTATTTAGCAATCAAGGAAAAAATCAAAACTTAAAGATATCTCTGTATCTCTTAATTCTACAATAAATTATATTAAACATATTTTGCAGGCTATATAAACTGCTTTACTACTTAATAATAAGCACAGGAAAGGAACATTTAACGTTGCATGTGAAATGAGCTGCATCAATCATATACAAAACTTGAAGAAACCCTTTTATCATACATGGAAAATTCCTCTTAAGCACAAAGTAAAGTTGAATACAAATGGTTCATGTCTGGAGAATTGAGAATCAAGCGGCGACATCATCATAAAAGACTCAGATGGTAACCTCATCCATAGTATAAGAAACACATACAGTAAACTCTTACCATTCAAGCTGAAGTATATGCTACACTTGATGGCCTAATGATCTGCAAAAACAAGGCCTTGTTACAATACATTTCTAGACAAACTCCTAAATACTAATAAACTTTTTGTCGAAAGATGGATACCCTCAAAATCTATATCCTACTCTAGCTAATCGCATAAAACTTATTTGCCATATAAGTATAGTCTAAAATAGAACTGCCGAATGACGCCAAATGGACTTTTAAATGTAAAATGAAAACGATAATCACTGCTGATAATTCCCCAAATTACTTAAAAACCATCATTTCACTTGAAAAATCTAAAATTGGTTACATAAGTAACAACAATTAACTTTGTTCATTAGAATTTCTAACATGTGAATTAGATCAATGGGTAGCAACATAAATCCCGACTAATATATACCCATAACAAGTCTTTTCTAATTTCAACCTATGCATATAACCATTTTGATGAACTGAATTGATGTTTATGCTAGCTGGTTATTAACCTGATTACTGTAGACATTTCTATTAGCTACGTGAATCATTCTCCATGGTTTTGCAACAAAAACTGTTCCTCCCAAATTTCGACCTAATAACTTTGTCAATGATTCTGTACTTTTTTGAGACAAATCTCTCACAAATAAAAGCAAATTTACGTAGAAGGTTGAATAAAACACAAACATAAAGAAGATGAAAGTGAAGAGTCATCGAGCTTGCATGTTTAGTTGATGACTCTTTAAATTTTATTTTGAGCGCATTTTAACTTTTACCAACAAAAGATAATTTGATTTTTTTTTAAAAAACTATAGATTATCGTATTTTACTAAATACTATGTGAAACATCCTAAATCGATCAATATTATTTGATATTAGTTGTTTTCACAACCAAACTGCTTGGTGAAGTTGTCTTTTTTATAAGGAGATGCCGTATATAATAATCAAGACAGTATTTGCTTATACTTATTTTTCTGATGTCAAAATTCATGAATAAACTAGGTTGTCATCACCAGATTGTTTTTGGATTGAATGGAGTAAGTAGGAAACAATTTTGGCGATGTTGTTTTCGGATTGAACAAAATCGATGAATGGGGTAGGACACAAGTTTTGCGATGTAGCAAATGAGCATTTAAAAGACTTTACTTTTATACGTATTTAATATTTCTGACTTAATTTGACTCCTGTACTATCTCTCTCTTCTATTTGGTCTCAGGAGTCTGGTCTGGTGTCAAAGATTCAGCACTATTATCCACTGGATCTCCTTTCTCTCAATTACTGGGATTCGCAATTGTTTTAGCCTTTTAGGAGGCAAAGAGCCGAGCCTGATTCGACCGTTCATCGGGCGGTAGTGAAACAGTGTATAATTATCAGCTGATGCTGTGTGGCTCCAGATCTACACGCATTTTAGCTCACTTGTTTATTCTAATTTGCTTTAGATTCGTAATGGAGTAGATTCGTATCCTTAGCCATGGACGGCGGCAGTCGTTTTAGGAGAATATCTCGCCACTCCGTCAAGCTCGACTCATCGGTTAGTGTCTTCTCCATTCACAATCTCACAATCTCACTGCACATTTAGATTTATCATTTCCATACCCAACACAATGTTACCCTCGACCAGATCCATCGAATCCAAAACTTTCTTTAGTACAGAATACGCGGTTCTCAGGTCAAATTGCTTGGATACTGGCAATATGATATTACTTGTATTTATGCTTCTTGCTGTATCATTTGAATCATTCTTCTTAGATGATGAAACAAATTAAATTGCTATTAGGTATTATGTTGCATCCTTTTGAGGTTAGTTGTTTCCTTGGTGCAGTTTGATGAAAATTTAGAGCAGTGGCCACATCTGAATGAATTGGTCCAGTGCTACAGATCTGATTGGGTCAAAGATGAGAACAAATATGGGCATTATGAAAGCTCAGGCCCGGTTACCTTCCAGAACCAAGTTTTTGAAGGGCCTGATACTGACATGGAGACCGGTGACTGCATGCTCTCTCACTCTTTCTTCACTTTCCTTATCTGGTTGACTACTAGAGTAATGTTTTTGCTCACTTTTTCTTACTATTGCAGAACTGATGCTTGCCAGCTCAAGGGGAGTGAGTACAGATGATTCAACTGATAATGACATCCCAAGTACATCAGGAAGGTCATTTTCAAACTCAAATTCGTCAAAGGTGGTTATCAGAATTAGTAATGAAATCCAAGTCCACTTATATGCATTCGGTCAGTACCTTTCAGTCTGTTCTGCTTATATTTGCTTATGTTTTTGTAGCATTTTGGTCCACCTTCTCTTCCTTCTTATGAACCTGCTTTTGACTGGGAAAGCGAGAGGTCCATGATATTTGGTCAGCGAATTCCAGAAACTCATATGGCCCATAATGGAAGGTTAAGATCTTAATACAGACGTGGCATATTTAAGTTACCATTTTGTTTAAATGTATTTTCTTATGCTCTTTTTTTCCACTGGTCTTTGGGCTGTGGGTTCTTTGTGATGGTAATTTCAGTGGATTGAAGATTGCCATTAAAGTTCTGTCTTTATCATTCCAGGCTGGTCTAGTAGGTAGGTATTCTAAATCATGGTATCAGGCTTCATTTTTTTTAGGTTTATCCTTTGAAGCTCCAACTCCAGAGACTTCTCACTCTCTCTCTCTCTCTCTTGCAGAACCATTTTATGGTACAATTTCCTTGTATAATAGGGAGAGAAAGGAAAAGCTGTCAGAAGACTTCTATTTCCGCATAGTGCCAACTGAAGTGCAAGATGTAAGTCCTAAAGCGACTATTAGTTTTTTTAGTTCCTTCTTCTTTAGTTTACTCAAGTTTCTGTAGTTTTCTTGTTTTATACATCATTTTAGCATTTACTGGCTTTATATTGACGATTTCATTTCTGATACTTATTCTTAATTGTTTTCAGGATAAATATTCGCATGAACCTCGTGGAGTATTTTATATAGATGTTCCTTCAGCATCAATATGTCTACTAATCCAGTTAGAAAAGCCTGCATCAGAAGAAGGAGGGGTGGCCCCTTCTGTTTATTCACGTAAAGAACCTGTATGTACTAAACGATTTTTTTATTTTTATTTTGTATATTTATATATTTGTATTTTCTATATAGTTTTTACATGTCACTATAATATAGATTTCTTTTCATCACATTTTTTTATTCCTGAATTCCTTTTAGATCTAATCCAGCATCATTGTTCGAGCTACTCTGTTCACGAGCCATTCATCTACATGTGCTGTTTGTTTAATTTATTTAACATATGTAATTATTGTTTAAAATAGAAAAAGAAATATGATAAAGTCGATAGACTAGTTCTGTTATGGTTGTGAGGAATTATAAGTAAGTTGTATAACTATATTTGCTTCAAATTTACGGTCACATATTTGCTATCACCATACCTTGTTCAGTAATTGCACATTCTGATACGTACAACCTGTTTTGGTATCTCCCTTGGCTATTAGGTTGACATCATTTAAATACTTTGGTATATGGTTGGTTATATACTTTTGACATAATATAATGTTGTTCATTAGGTCTAAGCCAAGTGAAAGCAAAGCTGTTATCAGTACCCCATGCTATTTTGTTATGTACACCTTGTTATTGGTATCTTGTTCTGGTTCATCTACTAAAATTAGTTTGACCATAGTTATTAGGTTGACATTATTTAAATACTTTGGTATATGGTTGATCATACTTTTGACACAACATACGTGGTTCCATTAGGTCTAAGTCAAGTAAAAACAAAGCTGTTATCAATACCCTATGCTATTTTGTTTCCTATGAAATTAACGTCTGCTACCATTATATAGTTCCATCATTAGGACATGGGGCAACTTCTCATTCTCAGGGGAGGTTTTTGTGTACTTATTATATTTAGAATATAACATACAAGCATCTTTTCTTTACTGTGAAGTGTTAAATTATATTTTAGTCATAACACTTTTCTTTTTCTCTACCCTTTGCCGAGATAGGTGCACCTCACTGAGAGAGAGAAGCAGAAATTGCAGGTGTGGTCGCGAATTATGCCATACCGCGAGTCCTTTGCATGGGCTATGGTTCCATTATTTGATAATAGCATTGGCGCAACAACTGGAGGATCCGCTTCTCCAAGCAGCCCCCTTACACCAAGTATGTCTGGGTCAACCTCACATGAGGGAGTGTTTGACCCCCTTGCAAAGTTTACGACAGATGGGAAGCTCACTCAAACAAGTGAGAGCTCAGTCGTAGTTGAAATATCTAACTTAAACAAAGTCAAAGAAAGCTACACTGAGGATTCCCTTCAGGTTTGCATCATATTCTTATGTTTTCGGACGTGTAGGTGAATTATGTTGAGAGAGAAGAAAGCTAGAAAAACCATAATTTGTAAACATTTTTTAAATTACAGTCGGGAAAATACTTTCTAATGCATTGTTTTGTTGCTGGCTTCTGCACATTAAAATAGGATCCAAAGCACAAGGCTCATAAACCTGTGAAGGGCCTCTTGAGACTGGAAATTGAGAAGCAACAGTCGGGTCATGCTGACCTTGAAAACCTCTCAGAAGCTGGCAGTGTGACAAATGATTGTTCAGACCTAGTAAATCGATTTACAGACCTGACATTTTCAAGGTGCCCCAGTGATAGTCTTGATGCTCCTCGTAGTAGCAGTTGCAAATGGAATTTTGGAGATGAGAAGGAAGGTTTGGGAAATGGACCAAATGCTGTTGGAAATCTAGATCTAAATGCTGATTGTGTATGTATTAGAGCGTACTTGCTTTTGTATATAAGCTGTTTGATTTGGCTTCATGTCAAGTGCCAGACTTGTAGCTAATCTAAATAGAGCCGCTTGTTCCCTGATTCCTGCACTGACTTAATGATTAGCAACTATATATCTTTTATAAACAATTACTCCGTAATCATTATTATAGCTTTTCAAGATAATTTATGTGACTAACTTGCCATATGATTTTGAATCATTTACCTCTATTAAATTTAAGAAGGTAAGCAATAATGCATGGCCTTTAGTTTCGGGTTGCATAGTGAGTGTAAATCAAAACATTCGTTTCTCTAATAGACAAGGTTTGCTTTTATTATCATGGATTTTTTGTGTATATTATTTTGAAAACACGAGTAGTTGATAGAAAAGCTCCTTAACAATAATGATTGCTCTTTTGTAGTTTCAAGCTTTCGATTTCTGCGCTACAACAAGAAATGAGCCATTCCTGCAGCTTTTCCATTGCTTATATGTGTACCCCTTAACTGTTACCTTGAGTCGGAAGAGGAATCTGTTCATAAGGGTTGAACTACGAAAGGATGATTCAGATTTACGAACACAGCCCTTGGAGGTAAATCTTTCAACAATCTTTCTTAACTGAAGGAACTTTTCTTCCTAGATTATATTATGACAGTTCGTAGTTACTTTGGCTAGGCTACATATCCTAGAGAACCAGATGCCTCAGTCCAAAAATGGGCTCACACACAGGTTGCTGTGGGTACTAGGGCGGCCTGCTACCACGATGAGATTAAAATATCTCTCCCCTACGCCTGGACACCAACACATCATCTTTTATTCACTTTCTTTCACGTCGATCTTCAAACAAAACTTGAAGCTCCAAAGCCAGTAAGTCTTTTTCTGTATTAGTGACTGGAGTTTTTTAGTTTTTAGTTTATATGTCTAATCTTCTTCTATACGAATATAATAATACGTTATTACTTTTATTCATCTTTCAGGTTGTTATCGGTTATGCAGCGCTTCCATTGTCTACTCAGACTCAGTATGTTTATGCCTCATGTTATTTTTTCTTTTCATTTTTCTTAGAACAGGTTTATATTTTACGCTCCTTTCAAAGTTTTTACAACTATCTCAGCTAATTTTGTCGATTTAGTATGGATATGTAAGATAGTTGCTGCTGTATGAGTGACTTATGTTAATAAAGTAGCAGCAAGAGGTCAAAATGGCGTGTTGTCACGGAGAAATAACCTAAGCAGCACTATTATCTGCGTGTCAGATCTAATTTAGTACTTCCATTGTTATTTCAGAAACACACATCATTTTTTCCTCTGCAATATTTTTCACTGATGGTGTCTATTAGTTTCTATTTCTGCTGCTATCTGGTTGTATCGACAACAAAGGGGGCCATCAACTGTTACAGCATTACAGTATGCTGGATTGTAATAGGAATAAGCTGAATCCGTTCTGTTCCCAGCTGTTATTTTGCGTTTATGCTTAGTTTTTGGGTTGTTCTTCGGGTCATTAAGGGGTTCAGCATTGTGTTTCATTTTAGCCATCTTTTCTCTTTCTGGATCCTGTTAGGTAATCATTTTCAAAGCAGTTGAAAAGTTTTGATGGTCAAAAACCACCATGCGATCTTTGAGAAATGTAGTTCTAATGAAACTTTATAATGGCATTCATACAATCAGTTTCTGATGGTTTTAGCTGATCCATCAATGTTGATGTAGTTTATAATTAGTGTTGGTGGTCTCCCAATAAAATTGGCTTATTATGTCTTATGCAACTATCGATGATTATATGAACTCTAATATATGAAGATGTAGAAGTGGTTGTCAAATTATTTTTAGAAATTCAGGAGGAACGGGTAAGAGACTAATGCCATACTAGTGGTAGTTAAAATTTAACATGACTCGTATTAATTTTTCTACATCTCTGAAATACTCTGCTGAGGGTTTCTTGTTCTCTAGATTATTCTCTTAAGTTGGCTCCGTATATTATGGTTTCTTATATACATTATCCTTTTAACTATGGAGTTCTCTAGTTAAATTCTCGTGTAAAGATTTTGACTTTGACTTCATTGTTGATTTTTTGTTAATTGTGTTCTATTTTGATTTTTTTTTCCAATACTTATTGTTCCTGTCTAATTTTGATCCTTATAATTGTTGATCTGTTCGTGCAGGTCTCGATCTGAAATTTCCTTACCTATAATGAGAGAACTGATTCCCCATTATCTTCAAGATAGTTGTAAGGTATGTTCTTGCGATATGTCTAGTACAATCGACAATGTAGACTTTGCTTGTTGGTCTTTCTTCTAGTTACACAGTTATATCATAATATTGACTTTTCCCATATCATATCTTATATTTTTCTTGCCTCAAATTTATCCCGTCTTGTACATCTCATGGTTATAAGAGCTCATGCCTAATCTGTGTGGCTTCTTCAAGCTGAAAACCTCTTATTTTTCCTTTTTACGCAATGCATATTAAAGGAAATGGCTATATTTTCCTCATTTCGGTGACAATGGTTCTATATCTACCCTGATACCACTTGGTGTTCCATGACATGATCTGCAATCAGGAGAGATTGGATTGTTTGGAAGAGGGGAAAAGTATTTTCAAGCTGCGATTAAGACTTTGTTCATCTCTGTATCCCGTTAATGAGCGCATTAGAGACTTCTTTCTTGAATATGATAGGCATACCCTTCGAACAAGCGCACCCTGGGGTTCAGAACTTCTGCAGGTATTCACCTACATTCTTCTGACGTATAGGTTATATCTAAAATTTAATTGTGCAGCTTCTTTTGAGTAATTTTCATATCAATTCGGTGCATAAAAATGTTGTCGAACATGTAATTTATTGTGTACGTCTTTTCCATTCTTGTCTATCACTTCTCATATGTTGTATCATCTTGTAAGGTATACACAGGAAATAGAGTCAGTATTGTGGATTCCTGATAAGTGGCTCTCTATATGAGCTAATTATGCAGCTCATGGTCATTGTTAGACATGATCCGCTCTAAAATAAACCAGTACTCTAGTTAGAAAAGGAAAACGTACGGATATGTTTGAGATATCAATCAAAATGTTGCCACCCCCAAACCGCAAATCCCAAGCCCTTACCCCTCTGCCACTGCCACTTCCCTATCCCCTGTTCCATTCCTGTTTCTGTCCCATCCTGTTCCATTTAAAACCAAAGAAGCCGCGATGGTGAAGCAGCCTCTGGACATGTAAAAGTTTAAACACTTTTCGTTCCATCCCGCGCTCCGTTCCATTCTGTGTTTCGTTCCGTCCCGCCGATAACCAAACAAGCTGCCACTGCGAAGCAGCCTCTGAACATACAAAACTCAAACCATTCCACTGTCCACCGTTCTCACTATGTACGCTTCTAACACTTATGGTTAAGAGTCACAATGACCTGACTCAGTTGGATAATATGATACTGGTTTTGAGTAAAATAAAGTGGTGTATCATAAGACACCCAGAGATCTGCAGTTGCCTACTGCCAAAGCTAAAAAATGATAAACATTGTAGGTACCATATGGTCCCTGTGGAGATATTAACAATAGTGCATAGAAGGAGAAAAAAGTTGATTTGTTACCAACAGATGCGTTCCTGGTTGGTTATACATGAGATATGTGTTGGGGTATCTGCTGTTCCAAACTTACAATCAAGTATGGCATAATTTACACTGCTTCTTAGTGTTAGGGGTGTAAGAGATTACAAAATGCCAAAGCAATCGGAACCTCACCATTGTCAACTTTTAAAACATAAGGCGGCAGCCTGTTTAGTTATATTTTATAAAAAACTAAACTCTTCGGTTTGGTTTTCGATTTAGCGTAGGAGTAAACTAATATAAACTAAACTGCCCGAATATAACCGTGTTTGTCTCGATTTGTAGTATGGCACAGCTTTAGCTCTGTTGGTGAGGTGATTTCCTTTAGAGATATGCACCCAGGCTAACTGCTTTAGCTTTTGTGGGTTTGGTATTTTTTGAAGTCAATTGTCAATATAAGCTAGTCTCTCACATGGTTGGTTTTGTGTAACCGTAATATTAGGACAAATTGTTTCTGTGATCATATGTTATTATATTGAGTTATTATTCTTGAGCCCAAATAGATAACTTTGATTTTGAGGACCACATTGGGATTTTATTCTAGGGACCTTTAAAAAACAATTCTTGTGATGTTACTGTAGGCCGGTGGTGCTAGAGACCTCTCATTGCCATTATTTCTCTACGCAACCAAGTGTATGATGGAAAATAATGCATAATTATTATGTACATAAAAGTCTTTGTATGTTATCGATTGACGAGGGAGGGGAGCAATATGTCATTGCTTTATGTATGCAGTTTACTAATATTTCCGATAGTAGTCACCGCGTGATCTTATGAAATAAGACGCATGTATCTTGCAGGCTATAAACAGTTTAAAGCATGTTGACTCTGCAGCTTTGCTTCAGTTTCTTCATCCGACTCTTAATATGCTCCTCCATCTTATAGGGAATGGTGGTGAAACTCTTCAGGTTTGTTGCCCTTCAGAAAAAAACTATTACGATATATATATAGTGTGTGTATTTAGGTGTATGTTCAAAATGGTGAGTGATTGTCAGAATACTGCTGTCTTATATGTTGTCTCCATGCTATAGGTTGCAGCATTCAGAGCCATGGTTGATATACTTACCAGGTTTGCTTATACTTGTATGCTTAGCATGATTATTTACAAAGTTGAGATTAACTTTTAGATGTCTTTAACGAGGCAATGGAAAAACTAGAGATATTACATCTCTTATCAAGTTTATAATTATCAGGATGTAATGGAATAATCGTATATGTTGTCTTCTCTTTTCTGCTATGCAATTTATTCTTGTGTATTTTTGATACTGCTAGCTTGTAATACTAGAATAATCGCACCATTTATTTTTTCAGTTTCTTACTAGATTTTTGGTGTTGAGATTAGAGTACAGCAGGTGTCATTTGATGATACTGCAAGAAATCGTTTTCTGGTTACCTATGTTGATTATGCATTTGATGATTTCGGAGGTCGTCAGCCACCAGTTTATCCGGGTTTGTCTACTGTGTGGGGTAGCTTGGCTCGTAGTAAGGTATGTGAATTACAGAACGTATCATGCTTTTGTTATATATTTATGGTTGTGATATCTAAAAGGAATTTTTATTTAATGTTCAATCTATCTTTCGGCTTTGACCAATATCAAACATTTTTACATGTCTACAGGGGTTTAACAAAATTATAAGTCATAATTAACGATATGTAAATATATACTTTGGATACCAGCTCATTTATAATGCTGGCATTAATATGAAATCTTAAGCTATGAAATTGTGAACGATGAAACTAATGAGATTGGTGGAAATTTAATTAAAACGTCATTAACAATCTGTTTTATTGATCTCTCATCTTTATATTCTTCCACTTGCTTCCCTGTAGTAGTTTAGACCCTTTCTTATTCTCCTAAGTTGTTGGATAATCGGCCATGTATATCAGTAAGAAATTTTCATCCGCCCTTGCCCAGATGTTGGCCATATTTCTAATAATCATGTTTGGCATTTTGACCTCTCATAAAGGTCAAATTTTAAAGCTGCAGCTGATAACCTAGCTTTTGATCCTATATCTAAGGTCTATATACATAAGTACACAGTTCTGGTCCATAAAACTGTGCATGTCGCGTAATTTAGGATTGCCTGTGTATGATCCAGCTGGTTTTCGCCTTTGTATGTCTTTGAACAGAAAAAAATGCACGATATCCCAATGAATTTCCAAAGAATGTATTTTTGTCAAGCTTGATATTAACAGGATATCGATGATAGGCGGCTTTGAAGCTATTAAGAGCTATTTTTGAAAGAAGCTTGAAGGATTAAAATGGTTGCTTGTCTAGATAGGGCCAGTCAATGTATCTGAGAGTTTTCCATTTATGATCATGTCTTCAATGGTAAATGGTCATAGGAATATGAGTTTAGGATATGAAGGTTGCTTGTCTAGATAGGGCTAGTAAATGTATCTGAGAGTTTTCCATTTATGATCATGTCTTCAATGGTAAATGGTCATAGGAATATGAGTTTAGGATATGAAATCATATCATTATATGAGTTTTCCACATTTGAACACCACAATCTTGTTGAGTAGGCCAAAGGTTATCGCGTCGGACCTGTCTATGATGATGTTTTAGCAATGGCCTGGTTTTTCCTTGAGTTGATTGTCAAGTCAATGGCATTGGAGCAGGCACGTCTTTTCTATCACAGCCTTCCATCAGGTAAAGCCAAGTTTAACTGAAACTCGTTTCTTAATTCTCGTAAATTTACTTGGAACGCCCAGGTCCTATAATGATTAGCAAATATTTATAATTTGATTTGTTACATATGCAAATATTTAGCTACTTACATCATTTAATAGTTTGTCAATATTTATAAGCTTTTCATGTTTCTTTTCACTTTGCAATGTTCACATATTTATATATATTATTCTTCTAAACTCGTACCAGTACAGCTACAAGCACTGAAAAATGGGTAAAACTATTAAAACCTTATCTACTTCGATCTTCACTTTTACCACAATTTCAGTACATGACACATTATTGTGCATATTGTGCAGGTGAAGATGTTCCACCAATGCAACTGAAAGAGAGTGTATTCAGGTGTATATTGCAGTTGTATGATTGCCTTTTAACTGAAGTTCATGAGCGTTGTAAGAAGGGATTAAGCTTGGCAAGACATTTGAACAGCAGTTTGGCCTTCTTTTGCTATGATCTTTTGTCAATTGTTGAACCTCCCCAAGTTTTTGAATTGGTATGTCCTGACTAAGTTGACAGAAGCTGATTTTTCGCGCTGTCATCTACTCTTTCCATAATATAAAATTAGATGGTTACTTTTTCTCAGACACTTTTATGCTGATATATTTTTATTACATTTATTTACTCTTTCCGTTAGGCTTTTTAATTTTTTTGATAGCTAATTGTAAGGAATATTCTTATCCCACATAAAAGTGTTAGGCCCTTTATTAAAGTTTGCTTTGTCTCTTGGCCTCAATATGCTGCAGATTTCATTGTACCTGGACAAGTTTTCTGGGGTTTGTCAATCTGTTCTGCATGAGTGCAAACTCATATTTTTGCAGATAATATATGATCATGATCTTTTCGTTGAAATGCCTGGAAGAGACCCTTCAGATAGGTAATATATGGCTACCCTATCTTTTATTTACTAGTCGACCACTTTTGTATAGATTTTGATATTCAAACCTTGGCTTTTGTCTTTACAAGGTGCTACTTTTCTTTGTGCACACCATACCAGTTTGACTCTTTCCCCTATGACGTTCGACACTGTTCTGTTTCTCTGTCTTTTAATCTAACATTAACATAGTTGCTTCTAAACTTCATATGTATATATATGTATCCATTCTAATTAGAGGGCTGCGACCAACATTTCTGCTTCCGCAAGTACCAATATGATGTAACTCACGCTACTTTACCCAAAGATCCTCTCATTAAGGACTTTAAGTCACCTAGCATTTTGGTTCATTCAGAAAGTATATAATGCCCGACTGATGGCAAGTTTGTGTTGTAGGAACTATCTTTCATCAGTCTTTATCCAAGAGCTTTTTCTTTCTTGGGATCATGATGATATATCTTTGCGGGCAAAGGTAAGGCTTGAGTATTTTTTTTTTTGAATAAATGGTCAATCACAAGTTACAAGAAATTTAAACAGGAGACATATTCTCAGTTTAAAACAGATGCAACAGATACAACAGCTGCAACATATAAAACAATTGCACTAACTTCCAAATTACTACCAAATCGCAGAAGAGCAATAAACAGCTGACAAAATAATACAGCCTCTACTACTCTTCAGAACAGAACAAAACAATCTTAACAAACTACAATCATTAGCTAACAGAGCTTACGGCATTTAACCTTGTCCTGTATTCATCTTTAATCCCCTCAAGCAACTGATTAGCATCCCTTGACTCAGTTCTGTGACTTCTCAAATTTTTCATAATCCAAGTTCTGTTCCTATGAAGATTTTTATAACCCCAATGTTGTAAAGCTGACCAAGAACTAGACGTCTTGAGGCCTAACAAAACAGCCATTAATTTCCATATAAACTTGGCATAGGAACACTGAAAAACATGTGATCCCTAGATTCATTTCCGGGATTGAAGGTAATGCCAGGCTCAGATGTCATGGACTATTTATAAAGTCTGTCTCTTGTGTAAAATCTGTTTTTCATAGCCAGCCAGCAGATGTCACAAACTTTCTTAAAAACAGTTAATTTTTCACCATTCCAGGTAGCACTAGTCATATAGGAGCCACAATGGAACCCCGATAACCTTGCCTTTAGTAATATAAGCCATACAATCTAGTAAGGAAATGAAAATTCAAACTCGTCGTTTATTATAATTTCAAGTGTATGGACACTAAAAAAAACTAGCATGTTTACTACCTAATTATTAAGACATTTTCATATACTACATCTTTTTGGTGTGTGCAGGCAGCTAGGATTTTAGTAGTCCTCTTGTGCAAACATGAGTTTGATGCCCGGTACCAAAAGCATGAAGACAAGTTATATATTGCACAGTTATATTTGCCTCTTATTGGACAGGTATATTATTCCTCTATCTTTCTCTTTTTTTATGTATTAAATGATATACCTTTATGCCAATAGATTAGACTCGCAGTGCCATCTGATTAGGAGTTGTAAATAATTTAGTGAAGGTGTCACTTGTAAAGGAGTCTATCTTCTCCTTGAAACTCCTATGATGGAATTCCAATATTTCATATGTTTAAGCTATCCTCTACTGAGTTATTTAAGGGTTTAAGAAAATGCTTCTTGAGGAGCTCGTGTGACTTAATAGACAGAAACAGAGTATTAAAATGTGTTGTGTTTTATAGTACATCTCTCTGTTCAGTCAATTGGTCTTTTCTTTTCTTTATTTTGAAGAAAGTAAAGGTCTTTCAGTTTTTAAATCCCTTTGCTATATTTACTAACTAAAGTTTGAGAGAATCACGTAAAACACCAAGGACTCTCCTCATCAAAGAAGAGGAATAAAGTAATACATGCATGGAAAATATCTTGTAAAACCCTTCCTTTTAAATTTTTTTTATCATGATATTAGATGAGGCCTTAAAGGTGGAAACTGTTGACCTTTTGGTAAAATCACCTGAGAAATCAACCTTCTTTTGGGAAAAAGCACCTGAGAAATCAAAAAGTTTAGCGCATGTTTCTGTACCCTCAAGAATACCTGTTTGACCTTTGAGTCACTTCCCGTAGGAATCTAGTGGAACGCCCAGAATGCTGTATGTGAATTTGTGATCATTGCGCTTAATTAAAGCTCGAGTGTAAGTGTGTAACATTCGTGGGTAAGCTAGATTTCCTTAATCCCTTGCTCCTATATGAAACTTTTGTTAGTTAATGGCAGTGTGGCACATCTAGCTCAGAGAGAACCAGAGTTTTAAACTCATGCTAATACTGGCTATTAGATATTGCGTCTTCTTCCTTAGGGAAGGCTGGGCAACGAGACATCTTAGTCGAATGCGGGTCGATTTAACCTTGTGGTTTTGGCCATACATCTAGTTCTTCGAATGAGAGTTATTTAACCTTGCGGTTTCATATGTAGTTTTCCCAGGCATTCACCCATTGGGAATTCATATTTCATGCTGAGTAGTTCTTTCTTCTTCCTCATATATCTGCGTGTGTTTCCTTACGTTTTAGCAAAGCTTAGAAACAATCGCCTGCGATAAGTGCACCTAATTATGTGCTCAAATGACTCTGGTCTTCTTATTTAATCATTTCGTTTCTTGTAGATTCTCGATGAAATGCCTGTCTTCTACAATCTAAGTTCCATTGAGAAGCGAGAAGCTCTGGTAGCCATATTGCAAATTGTGCGCAACCTAGACGATGAATCACTTGTCAAGGCATGGCAACAAAGCATAGCTCGAACAAGATTGTTTTTCAAACTTGTGGAAGAATGCCTGATTCTCTTTGAGGTTACTGTTATTGTATATCTGCTATTACATTTCGTTGCCTTCTGTACATTGATACCAATTTATATGTATTTTGTTAGACAAAGATGATACGTTGATGCAACTTTCTGCAGTTTCTTTTGTCTGTTATTAATAAAGTATTTTTTGAATGTGTATGCCCATGCTTATACATTTTAATTATGAAGGGGAGGAGGTTTATATTCTTTTACTCCAGTGCATGGAGCACTTTCTATACTAATTTTTGTAACTTGAACTTTGTGCAGCACAAAAAACCTGCTGAAAGCATTATTGTTGGCAATAGTTCTCGCAGCCCTGTTGTGGAAGGGCCTGCTTCTCCCAAGTACTCTGATAGACTTTCTCCTACAATTAATAATTATCTATCTGATGCCTCTCGGCAAGAAGTCAGAGTGAGTTTTATATCCAGTGCTTCATTTTTTTCTTTTAGAGGGAAAATCAATACTTTGTTACGAGATTGAATCTTCTGTATTGCCCTGGTATGAATTAACTCTCTTATTGACAGCTTCAGGGAACCCCAGAAAGTTCTTATTTGTGGCAGAGAGTGAACTCTCAAATGAGCTCTCCTAGCCAGCCATATTCCTTGAGAGACGCTCTTCTTCAGGCTTCCCGTATTGGAGCATCAGCCCAAGCACTGAGAGAATCTTTGCATCCTATGTTGAGGCAGAAACTGGTATATTTCAAGTTCCTATAGTTCCTGCTTCAAGACAACGTTATGCAGTCTTGTTCTAGAAATGGTAGAACGTATATGATTTTTTTGACCTCGGAGCTTATGAGTTCTGTATAATTTTCAGGAACTTTGGGAAGAAAATTTGAGTACAGCTGTCAGTCTTCAAATTTTAGAAATAGTTGAAAAGTTTTCCCTGATGGCCGCATCCCATAGTATTGCCACAGATTATGGAAAACTTGATTGCATTACAACTATAATAACAAGCTTCTTTACACGAAATCAGTCACTGGCGTTCTGGAAGTCTTTCCTTCCCGTGTTTAACCATGTCTTTGACCTTCATGGAGCGACACTAATGGCCAGGGAGAATGATCGCTTCTTAAAACAAGTCGCCTTTCATCTTCTTCGGCTTTCAGTTTTTTGCAATGATAGCATCAGAAAAAGGGCAGTTATCGGACTGCAAATACTTGTGAAGGTGGCTCTCGTACATTCTTTACACGATTAGCCGGCTTATCATCATTGTCTCACTGCCTGTCTTTCTTTGCTTTTTG
The DNA here is from genome assembly GCA_036936605.1 of Limnanthes douglasii subsp. nivea. Lineage (NCBI taxonomy): Eukaryota > Viridiplantae > Streptophyta > Magnoliopsida > Brassicales > Limnanthaceae > Limnanthes > Limnanthes douglasii. The sequence continues at coordinate 37,266,596 of JAUPFV010000001.1, forward strand.
CAGAGTTCATTCTATTTTATGCAGACTGCAAGGCTGAGAGTCTTGCTGACTATTACATTGTCAGAGCTAATGTCAGATGTACAAGTCACTAGGATGAAATCAGATGGAACATTAGAAGAGAGTGGCGAAGCACGACGGCTTCGATTATCCTTAGAGGAAATGGCAGCTGAAGCCAAGAGCACCGATCTTTTAAGGGTTTGCGGAGTTCCTGAGACTGCACTGTTAGCAGTTCCAGATAAATTTACAGAGAACCGGTGGTCTTGGCCAGAAGTAAAGCACCTCTCTGACAGTCTTCTTTTAGCCCTCGATGCTAGCCTGGAACACGCACTTTTGGTAAGTTATATATATGATTTAATTAAATTCTGACACATACGAAGGTATCTTGCCATGTCTTTGTCTCTTGTGGTTAGCTAATAAAACAGTCTCATAGAAGGAACTAAGCTTGGAAAAGGATATATTAAGCTGGCCCAGTTTATGGCTCTAAGTGCTTGATTCTATGCTAATTAGCTTTGCTTTAAGTTGAGCTTCACATTGTTATGATCCACCTTGTTGCTACGAGGAAATGTATTCTTTCCAGATTGAGTCTTATGGGAGCTTCGGCTTCTTCGGATCTCCTCAACAGGATAATGTCTTCAGATTTCTTTGGCAATAAATATTGGACTACCAAATAATATATCACCAAATTTTGTGGTTACTTAGATCCCATCACCATGATCACCCCTACCTTTGCTTCAATGGTATGCAGATCGTTGAAGTGAAATTTAAATCCTGCCCAATTTTTCTGACATGTATAAATCACTTTCTAGTTTATCATTACTCCTATGTATAAAATTGTTATGTCTGACTTCATTCCATGACTGTTCTGTGTTTCATAGGGCTCCGCGATTTCTATGGATAGATATGCCTCAGCAGAAAGCTTCTACAAACTTGCGATGGCGTTTTCCCCTGTTCCAGATCTTCACATAATGTGGTTACTGCATTTATGTGATGCGCATCAGGAGATGCAATCTTGGGCTGAGGCTGCACAATGTGCTGTGGCTGTTGCTGGTGTTGTGATGCAGGTATAGTGTTTCTGTTGCATCTTTATTTTAATTCTACATAACATTATAATGCTTGCGCGTCTAAGCATGTACGGTGATGACCTCTCTCCAACTTCGAGAGCCTGTTTTCCAAATGTTAGCTATGTCCAATGTCTTTGTCATGGTGTCCCATTGAATATATATCTGGTAATTGTAGGCTCTTGTGGCTAGAAATGATGGTGTTTGGAACAAGGATCACGTGGCGGCGCTGCGTAAAATTTGCCCGATGGTCAGCAGCGAAATAAATTCTGAGGCATCGGCAGCAGAGGTAGAGGGTTATGGTGCTTCAAAGTTAACGGTTGACTCAGCTGTCAAGTACCTACAGCTGTCCAACAAACTATTCTCTCAAGCTGAGCTGCATCATTTTTGTGCAAGCATTTTAGAGCTTGTAATTCCTGTTTATAAAAGCAGGAGAGCATACGGACAGCTAGCAAAATGTCACACATTGCTCACTAGTATCTATGAGTCGATCCTTGAGCAAGAATCAAGTCCAATCCCCTTTTCTGATGCAACATATTACAGGGTAGGGTTCTATGGTGAAAAATTTGGGAAACTGGACAAAAAAGAATATATTTATCGAGAAGCCCGTGATGTACGTCTGGGTGATATAATGGAGAAACTTAGTCATATATACGAGTCTAGGATGGACAGCAACCACACTTTGCATATAATTCCAGATTCTAGACAAGTGAAAGAGGAAGAGTTGCAAACTGGGGTCTGCTACCTGCAAATCACCGCTGTGGATGCAGTCATGGAAGATGAAGATCTTGGGAGCAGAAGGGAGCGGATCTTTTATCTGTCTACCGGGAGTGTACGTGCACGTGTATTTGATCGCTTCTTGTTTGATACCCCCTTCACGAAAAATGGTAAGACGCAAGGTGGGTTAGAAGACCAGTGGAAGCGAAGAACTGTTCTCCAGACTGAGGGATCATTTCCTGCCCTTGTAAATAGACTCTTGGTAATGAAGTCCGAATCTTTGGAATTTTCCCCGGTGGAGAATGCGATCGGAATGATTGAAACTCGCACAGCTGCACTCAGAAATGAACTGGAAGAGCCTCGCAGCTCTGAAGGGGATCAACTGCCACGCCTGCAGAGTCTTCAGAGAATTCTTCAAGGCAGTGTTGCTGTCCAAGTGAGTTTTTAACAATTGATAAAGGATAAGGCTATTCCGTGAACAAACTTACACAAATAATGTGATACATTCTACGTTGTTGTTAACATACAGGTGAATAGTGGAGTTCTAAGCGTCTGTACAGCCTTCTTATCAGGGGAGCCTGCAACTAGGTTGCGCTCACAAGAACTTCAGCAACTAATTGCTGCCCTACTGGAGTTCATGGCTGTTTGTAAGCGGGCAATCAGAGTCCATTCTAGATTAATTGGCGAAGAAGACCAGGAGTTTCACACCCAGTTAGTCAACGGATTTCAATCTCTCACAGCAGAGCTTTCTCACTACATTCCTGCTATTTTATCCGAGCTCTAGTGCCACGCGGTATGCTTATCATATACATGGCTGGCTCTATTTTCTCTTTCATTACATTTTTATTCTAATTTTTTAACTTTCTTGTGTAAGATGCTTGCTTGGCGGTGAACTTGATTATTAATATTGTAAAGTCAAACACAGTGCTCCCAGATTTGTAATACTAATATTTTCGACAATCTACTGCGCCTGTAGTATTGCAAGTGAAAAGGTGCACCAAACCATCTGCTTAAAATCATCAAAAAATAATTAAGTGGTATATACCCAGTATAAAAAATTCATGAAATCGTCTTTCCATAGAAGTGAAGGTCAAAAAAGGGAACGTACAGTTATTTTCTTTGAAAAGGTGATGCTTGAGAAACCAACTGCATAGAAAGTCAATACCAATTCGACAATTCTGTGAGTCTCGATTTAAATTTTATATTTTAAAGAGAAATGGTACCCAAAATTTCATATTCATAAACTATAGTGCTATTTAATATTCAGATTATCATTTTTTAATATATTTGACGCTTTAAGTATTTTGGAGTACTAATTTCCCAATAGATAGGCTATAGTTTAGGATAGTTATTTTATTTAGTAGGTACTACAAGAAAAAGAATAAAAATTGAAAAATTGAATATGAAAACAATAACAAAAAATATTTTTAACCAGTGAGTGAAATAATAAAAAAATATATAGTGTTGGCAAATCATTAGCAACTATCGTATCGTCTAATAAAGTTTTTGGCATCCATCTTCATAGAAGGTTAGTAATATTTGACGATTTTTTTTTTTTATAATCATAATGATTGGACCCCTCTTCGTCAGAGTACATCGTTTGTGATTATTTAGCTTTAAGACATCGTGATAAGGGTTTGCTTAAAAATTTCTATACAATGTCTTTCCAAGTACACTGAAACCATGTGCCTAAAACCGTAGTTTTTAGCTAATGCTTTGTCGATGATAAGATTCCCATTGATTAGAAATTCCTTGAGCTTTCCAAGACCATCAAAACAATAACCGCTTCGTCGATGCCTAATTTTGGCTCATAAATTGATGTAATCAAATGGTGTTCTTATTCAAGTATCCATGGATATCTCTCTGTATATGCAATAGTAGATAAGAAATAAGCAGTAGAATTCTACGCTCGATGAACGTGTTCGTGTTCGACGCCTTCGAAGAACTTTGTTAACTCTTTCAATGATCTTAGGTATTTTACCAAATGGTAATTTCTTGCTTCAGACTGGACTGATGCATGGTTAATAAAGAGCTGTAAATTATTTATTAGAATAACTTTCTTGGCATCACAGATTTTTGCTAACTATAGCCTATGCTAAGACTACTTTGTACTATGTCTTGTTGTTTAACACTTTGAAACCAAAACATATTGCTTGGTACATTAAATCTCCAAAATGGGATACCAACTGAATCTCTGCTCCACATTGCGAACTCTTGATCCTCCATCAGTTTGAACTATCCACTCATTTTGAGGCTTATCAATTTCTGTCCCATGTTTAGGTGGCTCGAAATGAAACTTAACAAGAAATTTTTCCAAACCTTGTGCCTTAATTATTGTTCGAGGTTCAAATTCAATGTCATAGTCTTGTAATTCCACCGACCATTTAGTCATTCGACCTTAGCATTTGGTTTTTAAAACATATTCTTAAGTAGAAAAAGGTTTCAAACTGTAGTTGAATGGTCTTGGAAATATAGTCTAACTTTTCTCGCTGCCACCACTAGAGCCAAAACCTAATTTTCCAACTTCAAGTATGTGAGAAAAAACTAGGCGTACAACATAATCTAGCACGACTATGTAGATAAATAGCTTCTCTCCCACAACTGGTTTAGTCAAAATCTTTGGAAAGGATATATGTTATTTTATTTTTGTAAAGGCTTTGTATCACACCAATCGAACATATTCTCCTTTTTAGTACTTGGAAAAATAGTGCATTCTTGTCCAGACCTTGATATAAATATTTTTAAAACTGTTAGTCTTCCCGTTAAAATTTGTACCACTTGATGGACCTTGGGTGATCCATGGTAATTAGAAAATTTAACTATACTCGGTCAACTTGTTAACCCTTTCCGCTTACTACATAACCCAAAATATTTATGAATCAAACACCAAATGTACATTTTTATGGGTTCAATTTTAAGTTGATGGCTTTCAGGTTTTGAAAAGTTTCCTCCAGATTGGAAAAATGATCCTCATCTCTCATGTTTTTACTAACATATCATCAATATAAAATTCAACATTCCTTCTCATCTAGCTAGCAAGACCTTATTTAACAACTACTTATAAGTAACACCAATATTGTTTAAACCAAACGACATCACTTTGTAGCAGTGAAAACCTATACTTATTATGAATATGGTGTTGTCTTGGTCTTTCAGATCCATCTGTATATGGTGATACTGTACAAAAGCGTCAATGTATGATATAAGTTTATTACCCGAGTTCGAGTTTATCAATTGATCAATTCTTGGGGCAAGGACATGATCCGTCAAAAAAGCCTATTTAAATCTGTAAAGTCAACACACATGCACTATTTCCCATTTTTATTTTTGACGAGTACCGGGTTTGTTATCCAAAATGAGTATTGAGACTCCCATATATGCCCCACTTTTATTAGTCGATCTACGTCTGCTACAATTTCTTTTGAAATTTCGGCAAACAAATCTCTTCGTTTCTGGATAATAGGGCGTACAATGGATCGTATTGCAAGTTTATGACAAATAACACTTGTAGGGATACTTGTTACATCCTTGGTACACCAAGCAAACATATGCAAATTCTTTGATAAAAATGATTATATATGTTCCCTTATGACTGATGGCAACCTAAATTTAATCTTTAAACTTTTTATACTTGGAAAAGTACGCACTTCGATATCCTCATCAGGTATTACCAAACTAGGTTTTCTCTTGGATCATGTTCATCATTTGAGTCTGAAGTGGGCTCTAATAATTTCTATTATTTCGTTATGTTCAACAATATGGATTGTCTTAGAAGTTATAATAGTAACGTAACATTCTCGGGCCACTTTTTGGTTGCTAAGGACAACTCCGACCTGACCTCAAATTTCATATTTCAAACATTGGTGGACAATAAAGGCTACCATATGCATTATTGATAATCATGATCTGCTAAAATAGATTTGTGTGAGGCTGGGCCATCCACTACTATAAAAAGTACTCTCACATTTTTTCTTAAAGGGACCTCATCCTTGAAGAGTTTTAAGAAGGCTCTGGGGTGATTTTGTGTTACGAGAATCTCTTAGTGTCGAAGTAGGCTTAAGTACTTTGTCAAAGAGTCTCTTTAGAGAGAGAAAGTAAGAATTAAATTAAGTAGAGAGAGAAAGTAGTATTATATTCATCTTGAGATCTGTAAAGCGTGTATGGTCCTTTTATAGTTCAATTGCGGGTCCCACATGCTTTAATTCCCGTTTATTACATTTTCAGTCCCTATATCTTTTCATCTTCTCATAATGACTACTTCTTTAGTAACCTATACAATTTTCCCCTAATACAATTTCTTCTTTGCAATTCTCTCCTAACAAACTTCTTCTTTGCAATTCTCTCCTAACAAACTTCTTCTTTGCTATTCTCTCATAACAAACTTCTTGCAATTCTACCATGTCTTTTATTCTCCCTCATCAGTAGCCCCCCCAGTCCTAGTAAAAATAATGTTACTGGTACTATAAAGAAGTCTCCATTGTTCACTTCAATCCTTCTCGAACATTGCTCCCTCGAACATCTTCTCCTCGGATAACTCCTCTTCAAATGCAAAACTTCTCCTCGAAAATTCTTTTGAATTAATACTTCAAATTCTACATGCCTCTTCGAACAAATGTCTTCCTAACAAGTTTACGTCACACTAACCAGTAGCCCCCCAATCCTTGCAATGTCTTAGCAAGGCTTGACTCAGGTCTTGGTAATATCGTGCACCGGGATTCACTGTATCAGCATATTAGAGTCACCAATACTAGGCTAATACATTGCAAGGATTGGAAGAAAAAGATATGACGTCAGCAGTCATACTTCCTTGCCAACACATCGATTTAGAGATCGTTTTGTATTCCTCATACTGGATCATGCCTCTGCAGCTTCTCCCGCGTTTTTTCTATCAACAATTGTGCACCTATGTTTCCCATAATACCCCTCGGCAAACAAGAGAAAATTTCCCCAGGCCTGACTTATCCTAAAAGCCCATTGTTTTCTATAAATACTGATCTCCTTCAATAACAGCTCAAACTTTTTACCCAAAATTTCTAGAGAGAGAAAGCTGGCGTCTAGACCTCGTCGGATTCCAGAGTGACTCCTTATTAGCAAAAAGTTCGAAGAGAGAGTTGCTGCTGGTGAATACACTGAACCTCAACCTCCACCTAATGTGACTACATTTTACGGTTCGTGCCCCCCCCCCCCCCCCCCCGAAAATTTGACTGCCATCATTCCCCTCGAAATATCACAACAAAACCAAAGGTCCGATCACATCACACTTGGTCTAATGGGGAAAGAAAAACACCATAAACACTCATCTAGGAAGAGGAAAAGACACCATAACGATAAAAAGCATTAGCAGGAGCGTAAACATACCAAGGAAGCGCCACCAACTACCCCCGAACCTCCTCGAAATGTGGTGGTGGACAATTCTCTTCCGAAGACCGGTAATCCTATGTCAAGTCTTCCAGCCACTCCGTCCACAACAGCAACGGGAAGCCCCCGATTTTCTCCAGGAAAGACTATCATTACCGAAGACAAGATTCAGGAGCTGCGTAAAAAAGCCTTAGGTGCCAAAGAGAAGGCCATCGCCTCGGACACTCCTGAGAAATCGACTCAAACGATTCAGGTTGCTGATCAAAACAAAGTCATCGAAATTCCTGTAGAGTCATCTGGCCAAAGGCCCGTCGCCTCGGACAATCCTGAGCCATTGACTCAAGCGATTCATGTTGCTGATCAGAGCAAAATCATCGAAATTCCTGCAGAGTCATCTAGCCAAAGGCCCATCACTCCTCCATCAATATCCGAGGAGCAAGCGAGACGAATTGCCCGTAAGTCCAAAGGAGACATAACGCTCCCCTTGGAACTTGATGCCATTGTGGGCAACAATATTCGAGGGATCGAGAACAAACATATGGTTGCTCTTCGCAGCATATCATACAAGTACTTTTTTCCTTCGGAAGAAATTTTGCTAAGGACCCGGTGGTGCATACCTTCATACATCGACATTAGGCTCCCCTCAGAGGGCGAGACCCCATTGTCAGTGAGGGATAACAAACTTGTTGTGTATACTGAAATCATGAATTGGGGACTAAGATTTCCTTTAGACTCATTTTTCATTGAGTATTTTGCAAAGATTGACCTTTTCCCCTCTGAAGCTGGTCCCAACATGTGGTTCACATTGATGGCATGCATCATGGCTTCGAGAATCTCAAGCCAAGAATTTTCATTGGAGCAGCTCATCGGACTATCTGGTCTAGCCAGAAACCCTTTCTTCCCATTTTATTCATTGACCTTTAATCGAAGATAGAAAGTGTTGAAGGACTTGCTAGAGGCTGACAAAAAGTGGATACAACAATTCATCTACTTCTCGGGCCATTGGGAGACAGGCTCAGAGGCAACCCCTTCGAACCCTCACAAACTATCCCTCATGTGGACCAACAAATGTAAGTCCTCGAACTATTTTACTTATGGAAACTGCTCAAATGATGAAGTTCTAATTTGATATCTTTGCAGCTATGACTGGTGTCTCAAAACCGTACGCAGACCACGTAGAGAGTGCCACTACCATTTTCACCAAACGGAGTGAATGGGCCAAAGAAAATTGGGAAAATAGATTATGCCTATGCTTTAGGGACAACAATTTGGCATTAAGCAGACTCTGGAGGTTGAACCCCCTTGAACCCCCTTCTCAAGACGAGGTGCTAGAGCGAGTAACTAAGAAGGACATAGTAATTTACCTTCCGAAGCGTTCTCGCGCTAAGAGTCATTTAGGTGAACCCGATGATGAGGAAGTTGCCATCAAAGATCATCAGCCAAGAATTGAAGCAATACTCCTCAACATGTAAACCTTAATGTTCTAGTAGGAGAGTCATCGGATTTTGATCCCGCAGCCTTGGGCTCACACGTCTATCAACATGGGTAAGAAAATTCAGCATTTAAAGGATAAAAAAAAATCACTATAAGTTTAAGGCGTCCCTGATCGCTTCGCAGCTTGAAGAGGCAAAGAAACAATATGTTATTGTGGAGAGTCAAACATATGAACTCTTCGAAAAATTGCATGCCTCGGAAAACTATGTCATCATGCTCGAACGGTGCTTCCAGGAAGAAAAATGCCTCTATCAAAAGAAGACAGGGGTACAAGAAAAACTCCTGGTAGAACTGCAAAAAGCTCGTGAAATAGCTTGTCGAGGATTTAAGGATTGTTGTGATGATTATGAAAAAGTGATGAAGGACCGGGAAAAGTTAGTGAAAAGAATTGAAGACTTTCCTAGGAAAGTGGAGGAGGATAAGGAAAAAGCGGTGAATGCCTATGTGGCTAAGTGTACAGACAACCTTAATGCGCGGGATGCTACGATTTGGGCAGGGCTGATCACTCAGATTCATGCAGAACACCCTGAATATGACCTCGGGAGTTTTTGAAAGCTTGTCGCCCCCGACCTTCGTCCTCCAAACATTGTGGTGAGTGACAGTGAAGAATCAGACACAGAAGAGAGCACCTCTTCGAAAAATTCTGACTAGGAAAAGATGATAGGCTATTGCGGCAATTTTGTGTATAAGTCATTGTAAGGCAGTTTTTGTAAGCCATCTGATGTTCTTTGAGGATCGTTTTATAACTTGTAGCTCCTCGAATTTTTGTGTATGCCACTATGTTTTGAATGATAAGGTTGTGAGTTGTGACTTTCCATATTTTCCTTATGAAAATATGAGTATGCCAACTTGCGTTGAATGGTTGTTGATGTATCGATTTGCATCGTAATATTTAATGTATGTTGCACTAAGGCTAGCTAAAATAATTCGAGGCACCAAAAGGTCGCCATAAAGAATAGTTTGAAGCACAAACTATCGCTTCTCACATAATAGTTTAAGGAAACACTGCCTCATAGAGAGTAGTTCGAGGAATGAAATATTGCCTCATAATGAATAGTTCGAGGAGTGAAATATTGCCTCATAATGAATAATTCGAGGAGTGAAATATTGCCTCATAATGAATAGTTCGAGGCACAAAATGTGCTTTCCAAAATATTGGTATAAGGCAAAAATTGCAGTTGTATTGATTAGCTCATAGGGACACCTCATTAAAACCTTCCTGTGCCTAACAGGGTAGGAAAGAATATGCCCTCACTGTTTTTTGTGAACCTGGAAAGATAAAAAGGACACATAACACATGCTAACTTGTTCCTCATTCGAGGTAAAACTTTAAGTGTTCGATGTTCCATGGAAGCCTCAAATATCGCCCTTCCTTGTCTTTTAATATGTATGTCCCTTGTTTTACCTTCTCCGTCACTTCATAGGGGCCCTCCCAATATGGTCCCAATTTTCCAAGACTCTTTTCTTTAGTATGTAGAAATACTTTGCGTAATACTTTGTCCCCCACCTTAAAGTCTCTGTGCTTTACTTTAGAAGCATATCGACTCCTCATTAGGGTTTGATAGTGCAAAGACTTCAACTGTGCGCGTTGTCTTTTCTCTTCAACCAAATCTAATTCGAGGGCTCTGATTTGATCGTTCAAATCTCCTGTATAAGCTGCCACACGATATGATGGGAAGGCAATCTCCGAAGGGACAATTGCATCCATACCTTATACTAATGCAAACAGAGATGCAGCTGTGGCAGCTCGAGGCGTTGTCCTATATGCCCACAATACTTCTTGTAAATAATCAGGCCACTTTCTTGCCTTTCCTTCCAAATTCTTTTTCAACCCATCCAAAATTGTTCGATTGGTCACTTCCACCTGACCGTTAGCCTGGGGGTGAAATGGGGCAGAAAAACATTGTCGTATGTCTCTGGAAAGGAAAAAGCTTTTAAACTCCTTGTTGTCGAACTGAGGTCCATTATCTGTTGTGATCTGCAACGGTACCCCAAAGCGACATCAAATATTCGAAATGATGAATTTGATAACATCTTTGGCTTTCGTCCCTGCTAGGGGTTCCGCTTCCACCCACTTAGAGAAATAATCCACCACTATGATTATAGTCTGTCTTCCTCCAGACGCCATAGGTAGGGGCCCAGCTAAATCAATGCCCCACCTGTCAAATGGGACCGCCTCTGAAATACTTTCCAATAATGCCCCCGGCTTGTGGATTACGTTTGCATAGTGCTGACACGTATCACATCGTTTTACCAAGTCTTTCGCATCCGAAGAAATAGTCGGCCAATAATAACCAACCAGAAACACCCATCGAATTAACGCCTTATACCCACAATGGGCTGAACCTTCCTCATCGTGTAATTCGGAGAGGACAAATTGCGACTCATCCTTGTTCAGGCACCTTAGTAATGGTCGGCTCAAAGATTTCTTATACAAAACGCCTCCCATCATCAATAATTTATGACCTCTAATCATTTGTGATCACATTGCTTACCTCTTTAATGTTCATTGAATGCTTTGCGTTGATCATGACCGAAGGATACTCTGAATCAAGACCCATGGGTATCCCTCCGTTCGCGAAGCTGTGGCCAAAGAATCTGGGACGACATTTGCCTCTCTTCGAACATGTTCAAAGTTAACCCCGCCGAACTCAGAAACCAAGTCTTTTAATGCTTTCAGATATTGTATTAGCTTATTTTTCTAGCCTCAAATTCCCCCAAAGCTTGGTTTATCACCAACTGTGAGTCACTGATCAGTTTAATCTTTTTGGCCCCACATATCCGAGCTAAACGCAAACCCGCCAATGCTGCCTCATACTCCGCTTCATTGTTAGTTTCCTTGAAACCAAATCGAATAGCTTGAAACATAGCTATCCCTTCTGGAGAAATTAATTGGACACCCGCACCACTTCCAGAGTTATTCTACCCTTCATCCGTTCGAACCAACCATTCTGTGTCATCAATATGGTAAATGATCTCCATGTCCTCTCTGTCTGAGTGGAATTTAACCAAAAAGTCACCCAAAACCTGGGCTTTTATCGCCGTTCGAGGCTCAAATGCTATGTCAAAATCTCCCAATTCTACTGACCATTTAGTCATCCTCCCAGAGATATCGGGCTTTTGTAACAAACCTTTTAGGGGGAATGTCGTTCGAACAACTATAGGATGTGCCTGGAAGTAAGGTCCCATCTTTCGGGCAGCTGTTAACAAATCCAAAGCTACATTCTCCAACTTGAGATATCGTTTCTCTGCATCCAACAAACTCTTACTGACATAGTAGATAGGTTTCAAAAGAGCGTCCTCTTATCGGAGTAAAACAGCACTAACCGCACAATATGAAACTGCTACATAGATAATTAATCTTTCCCCCACCAATGGTTTAGACAGTACATCAGGGGATGTCAAATATTCCTGAATTTGGCGAAAAGCTGTTGAACACTCATGAGTCCAATTAAATTGTTTCGCGTTTCGTAATACCTCAAAGAAAGGTGCACATTTGTCCGAGGACCGAGAAATGAATCTATTCAGCGCATCCAATCTCCCTGTCAAGATCTGGACTTCCTTGATACTCCGAAGTGGAGTCATGGTGATTAAATCTTTTATCTGTTCTGGGTCAGCCTCGATGCCTTTTTTCACTTATCATATAGCCAAGGAATTTGCCCGACCGTACCCCAAAAACACACTTTTCCGGGTTCAGTTTTAAACTGACCTTACTCAAATTATTAAAAGTCTCCTCCAGGTCAGCAAAATGATCTTCGTCCCGCAAACTCTTGACAAGCATATCATCAATATACGCTTCGACATTCCGACCAATTTTCCCCTCAAAGGTTTTGTTGACCAAGCGCTGATAAGTTGTCTCTGCATTCTTTAGGCCAAATGGCATAACCTTGTAACAATATAATCCTCTCCCGGTAATAAATAACGTGCTCTTTTCATCTTTTGCATCCAACGGGATTTGATTATAACCTGAATACGCATCCATGAAAGACAACAATCGATTTCCCGAGGTCGAATGCACTAACTGATCAATGCGGGCCACCAGAAAAAGATCCTTAGGACAAGCTCTATTTAAGTCCGTGAAGTCCATGCACATTCTCCACTTGCCATTAGTTTTCCTGACCAAGACTGGATTCGAGGCCCATACTGGATAATGCAACTCGCGAATGTGGCCTATGCTTAATAGTCTTTCCACTTCCAAAAGAATAGCTGCAACCTTCTCCTGAGAAACTGGTCTCCTTTTCTGGACAATGGGTCGAACATCAAGTCGTACCGCAAGTTTATGACATATTATCTCTGATGGTACTCCCGTAACATCCTGTGCACACCAAGCAAACATATCGAGTTTGTTAGACAAAAATTCAATTAACCTTTATCTGAACTCAAAAGAAAGTTTTCCTCCAATCTTCATAAATTTTCCATCTCCAAATTTATGCTCCTTGGAATCCTCTTCTGGGACCAGAAATCCGGGGGTCTCCCTCTGATCATCACATGGAATGATTTCCGAGGAAGGTCCCTTTAATTTTTATGCCTTGTCCGATATTTCTCCCCGAATTCCCTTCGAGGATAAAACGATCTGGTGACATTCGCGGGCCATCTTCTGGCTGCTCCTGATTGTCCCGATGTTGTTTCCTACCACATATTTCAGACACTGATGCACCGTTGAAATCACACCATGCATTCGGGACAACCAAGAGCAACCCAAAATTACATTATACAAAGTAGGTGCGTCGACAACCATAAACAATACTTCCACCTCCTTCTTGAACGCCCACGACCTAACTAGACCACGCACTGAAATTCTCCAACAACCACTGTTGTGGCACCGGTAAATCCTACTATGGTTCTGTCTGATCGTCGTATAACCGGTGGGTCAGAAATTCTCCTTTAAGTGCTCATAAACAATATGTTCGCTGAACTTCCTGTATAAGTATCTTCTGAACTTGATCACCAGCGATACCCGCGGCAATCACCACCGCATCTTCGTGTGGGCCCGCGACATTTTGCATATCATCAACATCAAAACATATGATGGGGGAGGGTAATTGGTGCATTTGTGCCGACACCTCTACTTCAATCTGGGTAGTCAGATTGACCATATGCCTTTTCCGCGAGCTATTAGAATTCCCTGCGATGGTATCCCCCCCAAAATTTTCCAGCGACTCAAAGAAAGCACAGAGTTCGTTTACTTTCCCCCTCAGAATAATTTCCTCCACCATATTTACGTTGTTCCTTCCCTCCTTGGGATCCAGATACTCTTGTTCAATATCGAAAACGTCGACTTCCTCAGAAATCACCATAGCTGTGTCATCGATTTTTGGAACAGCTTTTACTGCCATATTTTCCTGAGAATGCTTTTTCACAAACTCTAACAACATTCCGTTCTCAATCAAAGCTTGCACTTCTTTTTTCAAAGCAATGCAGTCCTTCGTATCGTGCCCAATAGCCTCATGATACTTACAATACTTGCTAACACTTCTACTTTCCCTCGGAGTTTGAATAGGAAAAGGTTTCCTGAACGGCACCGTTGATCTTGCCTTATCAAATATCGTAGCGACATTTTTCGTTAACTCCGCGAAATAGTTCGGTCAAACCCATTTGTTCGAAATTGGTCGAGCCCCTGGATTGTAATTTTGCTGGTTGCCATAATATTGTGGGTTTGGTTTCTGCCTCGGCGGATACTGACCCGTACTTTTGGCTTGAACATTGGCACGAGGCCCTTGATTACTAGACTCAGATCTCTGAAACTAGTTCTGATCCAATTGATCACCGGATCCTTTCTCAGATGCCTGAGTCTCCTCCACCAGAATTTTCTTCTCAACCTGATCCAACAATGCTCTGAAGGTCATGGCCTGACTCTCCGCCACTGTGTCCTTTAATAGTCCAGGGAGTAGGCCCATCCTGAAAGCTGCAAGTGCCACTGAGTCTTTACAATACTCCATGTCCGTTTTCGTTTTGAAGAATCGATTGGTATAATTCTTCAAGATTTCTCCAACTTTTTGTCTAAAATAGATTATCGTATATCCATTAGCTCTGAACTTTTTTCTCCCCACAAAGTGCTGTCTGAAGATATTCCAAAACATGTCGAAATTCTTTATCGATCCCTGTGGAAGCCTATTATACCATTTGGAAGCTACCCCCTGAATGTCTGAGAAAACGCTCTACACAACAAAGTATCATCGTCATGGAAATTGATCAGGAAGTTTTTTAATCGCTCGATGTGGTTATCAGGTTCCTGTGTCCCATCAAAATTTTCTAACTTAGAGATATCGAAATGCTTTGGGAGATTTCCCACCAAAATTTCCGGGGACAAAGGAGAAGCTGTCCAATTATGACTCGTCCGATAAGCATTAGATCTCACGTTTTTATTGCTCGGAAAATACAATCCCTCATCAGACAGTAGAGTATATTGATGTTGCCACTCCGAATTGCGCTGGCAACGTTTTGGTTTCCAGCGGGAAAATTCGTGTGGCCATGCCCCCGCTCATTAACTCGAGTATGATAACTCTTCTCCCTTAGAGATTTCCTCTACGAGCTCCTTCCTCTCCGGTGATTTGCGTGTCCTCGACCATGTCTTTTCTTTCTGTGATTTTTCCTACGAGATGACTCCGACGAGCTGTAACGAGAATAATCGCTCGAGTTAGATGACTCCAAACGTCGTTTTTTTTCCACCTCGAAGGTCGTCGCTTGTATCCTCTATATCTATCATCCCTGGCTTTAGGACAAAAATCGGTTTCGCGCTCCTCTTTTCCACTGTACGGCTCCCTTCTCACCTCAGAGCGAAGATTTGCCTGAACAGTTTCATTTTCTACCTTCAATCTTTCGATCTCCAGCATCAGTTCGTTCCTGCGAGCCAACAGATCCGAGTCATCAAAGGTTTCTCCGACACGCTGGCCCCCATGTGCCTCGTACTGCATGTCATTTCGATAATCGTCTCCCACCAGATTCTCCTCGCAGTTGTTAACAAAATCGTCCCCTTGCTCTTCCATAATTCCACTCGGATTAGGAACTATTTCCAGGAAACGATTTTCGTTAGAACAATCTTCGCTTCCCACAGACGGCGCCACTGAAGAGTTTTAAGAAGGCTCTGGGGTGATTTTGTGTTACGAGAATCTCTTAGTGTCGAAGTAGGCTTAAGTACTTTGTCAATGAGTCTCTTTGGAGAGAGAAAGTAAGAATTAGATTACGTAGAGAGATAAAGTAGTATTATATTCATCTCGGGATCTGTAAAGCGTGTGCGGTCCTTTTATAGTACAATTGCGGGTCCCACACGTTTTAATTCCTGTTTATTACATTTTCAATCCCTATATCTTTTCATCTTCTCATAATGGCTACTTCTTTAGTAACCTATACAATTTTCCCCTAATACAATTTCTTCTTTGCAATTCTCTCCTAACAAACTTCTTCTTTACAATTCTCTCATAACAAACTTCTTCTTTGCAATTCTACCATGTCTTTTATTCTCCCTCACCAGTCCTAACCGTGTGTATTTCTTAAATTATCCAATTACATCAACAGCAATCCATGTGAAGCTCATTATCGGTCTATTCGATCAAAGTATGATATAAGGGTTTTCTATTTACTTGTACGTATATATAAACAATATATTAGCTGAGTCTCCCGTATCAATCAAGATTCTTTGAATTTGTGTTCCCTCATTAGTCATTTTGATTAACATGACATCCTTATAAGGTCCAATAACATCTTTTAAATCACCAATGTCAAACACGATAAACGTCATCGGATCTTGGTAGAGATGGGTATTCATTTTTCCTTCTAACTGAGTTGTCAAACTTACAATGTGGCTCTTTCGATAATAACTAGAAGGCCTTGATACGTATCTCCACCGAAAATGGTTAGTGTTTCAAAGAATTTACACAAACTATTAACCTTATCCTTGTTGAATTCACTAATTACCATAACACTCATTCAGTTATGATTAAGACCCAGATACTCAAAATTCACATCAAACTCATTTTAAGATCCGTTTATGACCGTCGTATTTTCTTGCTTGGGTGCAACCTCAATTGCCTCCCTTTGGACTATAGCCTGATTGTTGACCGACACGTGCTGTCGACCCTAGATTATGCTTTGACCAAGTTGATAAGCTTCCAAATTCTCAATCATTGTCTAAATATCTTGTTTCAAATATATGTAATCCATTATATCATGGCCTATATCGTTATGATACTTGTAAAATCGGTTATTCTTGATTTCCATTGGAAGTGATTTTTTTAAAACTGAATAAAATTCATTGTCTTGTCCAAAATAGTTTCATCACTCTCTGTTAGTTCAACGTAGTTATAATGTCAGACCCATTGGTTTTATCTGGATCTATACTGCTTACCTTGTGGGTGTTGATTTACCCTAGTTTGAGGCGGGGTCTGCTTTGTTCCCTTCATACGAAAAGTATTAGTTGTTTAAGGCTTAATGTTTTGGGCCGATTACTGTTGATGGCCTGAGGTGGAGAATTGTGGACCATATTTTTGCAAAATGGTCAATGTTAATATTTTTGACTCATTCACTTTAATCTACTTCTCAACCTAAGTTATTAAACCGTCGAATGTTAAGGGTTTCTTTCCTGGTTAATAATTATTTTTTGTAGTTTTCTATTTCAAATGACATATTTTGTACACCGATATATTCATATCGTATTTGACTACGTAAACCATATGCGATATATTGAGAATTACCAATTTTCCCTCATTGCAAATATATATATATATATATTCAAAATTGTCCACCTTTAAGCAACATCTCACAAATGACTATTTTAGACAATTATTTTATTATCACGTTTAGCTATTTGCTCTTATAATGTGGTTGTGCTTAAAACTTGTTTGATTTGATTCAACACAAACCTCTAAATAATAACATAAAACTTAAAATCATAACATTAAACATCACATTATAATACCAAACATAAAATGAAAACACTAAACAAAATAATAAAACATTACAAAAAAATAAAAGAAGACATCAGAACCGAAACAAATAACACAACACTTTAAAAAAAATTATATTATTGTGAGTCCACAAGTTTGGTGTACGCATCCCTTTGATTTATTCCAATATTTATTTAACGAGGTTCATGGTCTCTCTATGCATCATAAGTTTGATAATTAAATAAATAAAGCACAAAAAGAAATCACTGAATGCATTTTTTACGGTATCGTAAGAGAGGTCCAAGATCCAATAATTTAGAATTGAGTTCAAATATTCCCAGCTGATTGAGATTTCCTTCCGTCTACGTACAGATGACACCAGTTTGTTATGATTTATATCATAGATATTATACACTGTATATATTATTTCATCAAAAAATGATATTCATTCATATTCCATTGTTTCTTGCGCGAAGTTGATGGTTTGTAGCAAGCATGAATCATATTAGAATTCACTTCTTATAAAATATGTTAGAGATATGCGATGTTCAAAAGTTTTTATATGGATATATAAAAAACAACAAATCAAAAAAAATAATCAAAAATTTGCATACCGTATCATACCAACATTAAACAACAATGCGAAACCATACGAGTATCGTCTATCATAATAACATATTATGTACAACCCTGTATGAAACAAAACTATTCTAGAAAATACAAAACAAGATAAATAATCATGGAGAAGTGATATGCGGCACTTGCCTCCCGATTTTTTTAAAAGTTTGACTTATTATTGTTTTGTGAAAGTATACCGTTGATCCTTTGAACCGCCTCTAACAATGATCTTCCATCACTAACACCCCTCTTACTAATGATCTACAAATAGTATCCTTACATATTCAAAATATCGTTTTTATTTGTATCAAATGATATCATCCCCTTTTATCGGGATTACAGTGGCATATGCAGGAAGCATATACACATCATATACTATTCTTTTCATCGGATAACTTTATAGTTTTTTATAATTTATTTTTACGTCTCATGTTATCGTACAACTGAAATATAACTTATAACAGACAAAACAAAGTAGATTATAAAAATGATAAATATTTTTTAAAAATTATTAACAATACTAAAGTATTATATACTCACATCTGCGGAAACCAACTTCTTAGGCGACCAACTAATAATATTTGGCATCGCCGAATATCAAGGCGTATTAACCTAAGGTTAAAAAATTTAGATAGTGGTTATAAATCCAATAATCCAACAAACTGATAAATCCTATCGAGTTCATCCTCTTCAACCTCGAAACGTTGCCAAGTTGCGGTTGAAAATTCTAATACAAAGTCCCCTAGTGACTGCTCCAATCTACGCTAGTATTTTAAATGCAATCCATATACTTATAAACTAGTAAGATTTTTTTGAAGTCATTTCAAACCGAACCTCAAACCTATATGATTTTTAATCTCTTGGAGGATATAAAATGGATCAATTCCCAACAATCGTTGGTACTCCGACTATAGCTCATGCTTGTTCTCGGATCGTCTCAATTCCAACAAAAAAAACCTTCCACCATGAGGCCAATGATGACCTATATATCATCAAAAATTATGAAAGTCTCTCCACAACTAAACTAGAATGTTTTAGTATTTTGGTGTCATCTCTAAATGAAAACCTCTTCCACCATCGGGTTAGTATTGAATTGATTGAGGTGATCTATCAAAATACTAAATAGAGTCTCTATAAAGATGATTGTATAGCTTTCTATCTATATGGATTCCATGATGCGAATTGGTAATAATGAGTCTAAAAGCGTAAGTCTATACGTGATCATAAGAAACTTAACAAAAACGAATTTACAATTTATGAACTATAAGTAAAGTATTAAATAAATGTAAAAACTAAAATATGTATCCTCCCATTGAATGTATTAAACGCCTCATGCTCCTCATAGACGAAGAATAATCCGGTGTTGTTGGTGTCCATGAACATTGCTTGCCTTTTTTGTTCTCTTACAACTTCTTGGAAAGATGATGAAGATCTCGGCGATATTCGCTAGAATCTTCATTGCATCTGTGCCCACTAGGACCACCGCCTGACACACTAGACCCTCATGATACCTTGATCTAACATGGGATAAAAATGTTTGATTGAGATCTACCATAAAATAATATCTCGTCTATTTGGTGCAGTAGAAAGATCGTTTAATAGGAACACGAAACCTCACCATCTTTAGAGTTACACAATATTATCTTAGGTACGCCTCACCTGTGTAGTTAACGATACCTCAGTCACTTCCCTTACACTTTTAATACTGAATTTTTATTACCCACATGTGAAGTTGGGGTGGTGCAATTTATATAATAAAAATAAGATCAAATAATAAAACATATTAATCACAATTTTCCAATAATTTAAAATAAAATAGCCAAAAAATACTTCAAATAATATAAAAGATGTGAGCCATAAGAGTCAATGATGTGTTGGGGTTGAGGTCTAGAGGTTTTTCCATATTTTTTCACCGTTAGTATGAAAAACATATACCATAGGTACTGCTAAAGATAAAAAAAGTCACGATTGTCGATCCAAAAATTAAACCATAAAAGAGTCAATCGACCTCTAAATCGCAATAAAACAGTTGGGTTTTCTTCAAGATAACCTCAAATCCGACTCATAATCCTAAATATATTATATTTATAAACTAATATAGGTTGAATAATACTAATTTATGAAGATAAAAATCTAAAATATCAAGTTTTGAAAAAAAACAAAAAAACATGAAACTAAATAAAACATATTTACTAAAAACTGTGGTTTTAGTTCTAGCCATGTGAGTTGTTAGAGAAATAAAAATCACAAAATTCATCGAAAAGTCATTGAATATTTATGAGTTATTTTTAAAAGTAAATATTAGAGATTCAAATGCCTAGTCATTTACCAATGTCATTTTTTTCTAATTTTTTGTTTTGACTAAATTTGTGCATGGATTTGATTGCTCATGCCTTTAGGGCTAAGAAAGCTATTTACAGTAACAACTTCTAGATAGTATTATGGTTATTTTAAATCCACCAATTCATTTTAAAATTCTACCCTTTTCTTCTCGTTTTTTGTTGTCAACAATGTATCCATTATGTTTTCCATCAACAGTTGTCTGACTATCTCTGACTTTTGAATAGTTAATCTTCACGATCTAACCAAATCCAGTTTGAAAGTCTAATACCCAGATCACATTTTTCGATATGTGGCAAAAAATTTAGATCATGTAGATGTTTCACTCCGGTCAGGTCATAGAGGGTTACATAGGAGCTTTTAGGTCTCATGTCGCCTGGCATTTCTAAAAACTCCGATGTCGTTGCTACCAAAAATGTGCTCGTACGGTTTGACTTTTGAATCTCTCACTTCTCTCTACACCTTCAACACCTCTTATTCTCATTTTTCCACCGTTGAAAGTGCACCTAATATGTTTTCAGGTGATGATTGTTTGACTAATTATGGCTTTTAAATTGGCAATACTCTTATCTCTGTAGTTAAGTTTCATAACAAAGCCGTCTAGTTGAATATGTATCAAAAATTTTAATATGGAAAAGTCATACATGGTTATCGAGGAACATTTGGGTCTGTCGGCGCTTGTCGTCCTCGATAAATCTGATGGTGCTGCTACCCAGTGTGCTCATACGTTATGGATTTGGAAATTCAAGTGAAGAAAACGTGTATATATATATAGTTCATTCTCCATTCAATGTGGTCATTAATAAAGACCCCCTTAAAGCTACCAACGTGGAAGGTAAATCTTTATGATTACTTTTTTTTGTTTTTTAGATCTTGAGATGTTAGTTGGCTATCCTAAAATCCTTAAACAAAAAATTGTTAGAATATATAAGTATGTCTCACATACTAGCAAGATATTATTCGCTTTGGACCCAAAAACTCTCACAGGTTTGCTTTTGGTACAGTCCTAAAAGGCCTCTTGCTAGTTGAGGAAGGTTTACACTAATATACACTCTATTATTTTCAATGTTAGCAATGTGAGATTCTAGACCAAGTCTGGGATGAAGTTTACTCTTGAACACCCCCCTTTAAACTTGTTCCCATTAATGGGCAGAATGAACATCGTCAGACGGAATAAACGTCGCCAAATCACAACGAAGGAAACATCGCTCGATGTGTTGATGAGTGGAAAGAACGTATCCTAATAATAGTGGAATGAACATCGCTGGATATTCAACACATTTGCTTAGTCCCTTATTTTTTCGAACTTGGCTCTGATACCATGTTAGAATATATAAGTGTGCCTCACATACTAGCAAGATATTATCTGTCGTGGGCCCATAGGCCCTCACGGGTTTGCTTTTGGTACACTCCCAAAAAGCCTCTTGCTAGTTGAGGAGGGTTCACCCGTACAACCTTTCGGGACCAAAGAGAATAATATCTTACTAGTATATGAGGCACGTTTCACACCTACACATATATTCTAGCAAAACTTTATTAGGGTGGTTGCGCTCCCTAAATATTCAGACCGATTGAATCTCACGGTAGACGAAACCACTAAGTTTAATTTGATTTTCATTTACGGTAAGAATACTCGATCTCCTTCCCTTCATTATTAATCTTCAAAATTGAAGTTCAAAGTTCAAAATTTCAATCAAAATTATTCATTATATTACTTACTTTATGTTTTATCCACGTGTTATATATATATATATATATATATATATATATATATAATATTTTTATTATGAGATATTTTACTAATTTGGTATTAAATATTATCCGTACTTGTGGGTAAAAATTGATCGCCGAGAAATCTTTGGAGGAGGTTTTTTGTATAAAACTATGTTTAGAGGGCTTCAATGTTGTTCATATTACTTAGACAATATTTTATAAAGAGAAAGACGTATCTTTATAAATACAAAATCAATATAATAATTTATTAATCATTGATCAATCACCCTTTCCCCAAAAAAGGAGGGTCTATTTATAGTACAAATAGTAGGTCCCACAAGCTTAACAATTTCGTAATTGTGGTCATAGCCTCAACTCCAGTGTTTGCTTTACATTAGTCCTTTTCTTTAAATAATTGATACTTTCTCTTAATAAACTTTCTTTATCAATAAAACACCCCCATCTTTCCTAGATATTTAATCTTCCCTTATCAGTAGCCCTCGAGTCCTTGTGAAAATATTTTACACACAGACTATTGTATACTCTTAATTCTATCGGATTCTAGCTCCCTGAATTTTCTGAACATATGTTAAAAATGAATTTAATCTCTTCGAATTTTAACAGGTCTTTATTACCCAGACCAAACGTTTTCAAACTAAATCATGACGTCACAACTTTTTCTAACACCACTAATGAAAACTTTTCTCCTCTTGACAAACATCAACTGACTAACCTTTAGCGTGCTTCTCTTCTTGACGCAACATATCCTAGGGGTGGAGCGCAGTTCCCTAGGCACTCATTAGACATATGTTGGACAATTTGCCCTAGGAAAACGACTCGCCAGCACCGTGGGCCTCGACGCTTTCAGACCCATCTTTTCTTTATAAATACTGCTTATCCCTCACAATTCTCCCGCATCTCTTTTAGAAAGAGACAGTTCTAGCAACTTATTCTAGAGAGAGAAATAATCTTGCATGCCAAGAAGTTCTTGCATACGAGAGTGGCTAACTATCAGCCAAAAATTCGAAGAAGAAAAAGCTGTCGGTTTATACGTTGCACCAGAGGCCCAGCCTCTGGAGATCTTTTATTACGGTACTTGGCCTCCCACAGAGAACTCAACAGCTATCATCCTCTCAGATATTTGCTTTCAGTCCCCTAGTCATTCTTCTTTACCAATTTACAAGAGTGACTCAAAGATTATAGGAAAAGGCAAAAATTCGCAGGGGTCTTCTTTGAAACGAAAAAGACATCATAAAGATAACAAGCACACACATTCAAAACGCTCCAAAGAGTCCCCGTCTGATGTTCCTCAACGCCTTCTGCCAGCTTTCACGAAAATTTGAGGCCAATGCCTGAAATTTCTCCTCGTAAACTGACACGAAAAGATGTTGCTCGGATGACCAAGAAACCTCTTGAAGCTATTCCATAGTTTAAATTCTCAAAAGAAGCAACATACCACTCAAGAGCTGAAGATAAAGTAACCGCCATTTTCGACGAGAAACTAACCACAACGACTGCTCCTTCAATTTCTGACGAGAAACTAACCACAACGACTTCTCCTCCACTTTCCGATGAGAAAACTGTTTCAACACAAGTTCTTGGGGAACCCTCCCACTCTACTGTTCCTCATGATATTAAAGAACAAATTACTACCATAGGTATCCTCGAAAATTCAACTGAAGTTGTTGGTAAATAAAAACAAACTCAAAGAAGACATCCAACATCCCTTGGAGATCGAGGCCTTGGTAGGGAAAAATTTGAAGAGAGTTGAAAACAGAAATTTGTTGATTTTGCATAGAATTTAGTATAAATATTTTGAGCCGTCCGAAGAAGAACTACTACCACTTCTCTGGGGAATCCCTTCATCAATTTCTATATGTTTCCCCATCGTCAAAGAAACCCCATTGTCTGTTAAAGACAACGAGCTGATAGTTTATACTGAAATATTAGATCTGGGCCTTCGCTATCCACTTGATCCTTTCTTCGTCGAGTATTTTTCAAAGATTGACCTATGTCTTACCCAAGGTGGCCCTAACATGTGGTTTACTTTAATGGCATGTGTCATGGCTTCCAGGATCTCATGAATCTCTTTTTCCATAGAGGAGCTGATTAAACTTTCTGGGTTAGCAAAAAATCCATACTTCCTCTTTTACTCTCTTACTTTTGGGTGCGGTCACAAAGCGATAAAGAAATTCTTAGAAGGAAAAAATAAATGGAAACAACGTTTCCTCTTCTTCTCTGGTCTTTGGGAGACCGGGTCCAGGGATACTCTCAATAACCCTCACAAGCTCAAATTATTATGGAACAACAAAGGTATGGTGTTTCATTAATCGAAATTCGCTCTTTTTTCTTTATATAATAAATAATTCATTCCTTTTATTACCAATAATGGGGGGTATATCTAAACCGTATGCCGACTTTATCCCTCATGCTAAAGATGTTTTTTCTGAGTTAAGTTTATGGGCCAAAACTACTTGGTTCAACAAATTTCGACTTTGCTTCACCCCCACGAACCTTGCCAAAAGCCGTCTATGAAGACTTAACCCCTCGGAACGACTAACATTAGAGAAACTCACGACTTTCCCTTCTAAACATGAAGTATTAGACAGGATGGATAAGAAATATGTGATCGTTTACCTTCCAACAAGGGACAGGGCTAAAAACCATCTTCATGAAGAATCAGATATTCCCTCAGAAATTGAAGAAATTTCTGATACGGTAACCCAAGATGCAAGCACAACTAAGATTTCAGAAGCAAAGGATACTGGCACTATTGATAAAGTAAAAAAAGTAGCTCCATCAAAGCTTCCAGTTCAAACTTCTAAGCTTCCAGTTCAAACTTCACCCAAAAAAGAGATTGCAAAGAAAATTAAAGACTATTTCCGAGGAAGTTCCAGAAGATTTGTTAATGTCACTTCCCCAGAAATAAAGGTAAATGTTTCAACCAAAAACTCCTCATAAAAAAATTATTTTTTTCCAAATCTTAATCCACTTCCAATGACCCACTTACAAGTTCAAGTTTCTCAAGAAAATGTTCAACCAACTGACTCCTCACCCTTGAAAACTTTCGAGGAAGGGTCTCCCTCAAGCTCCTTTCAAGCTCCTTTGAGATTCCGATGGAAGACGAATTTTCTTTTCGCATCAAAACTTTTCTCCACTTCTCTGTAACCATTGGGAAAATAATGAAATATCTCCACGATTGCAGGAGTCATTATAAATCTGAGCTTTCAAAGCTCAGATCAGAGCTTGCAGAACTTAAGAAAGAACATTCGACCCTTGAACGACAGGCTGACGCTATCTTTGAAAAGCTCGTTGCATCAGAACACTATATCATGCTCCTCGAAAAGTGTTGTCAGGATGAAATGGCACTCTACGCGGAGAAAAATGCAACTAAAAATAAGCTCATCACAACTTATAAAGACTCTAACAACTTAGCAACGGGTGGCTTCAATAGATGTTTTAAGGATTTTGAAAGGATAGTAAAATAAAAACAGCTCATATTGGCTAATGTTGAGAAAGAAAAATTTGACACTATTGAAAACTTTACTGCTAAATGCGTTGATAAGTTGGGTTCGAAGGATTCGACAGTTAAGTGTACCTTAATCCAAGAGATTCATGCACATTATCCTGATATTAACTTAGGAAGTTTTTGGGAACATGTTCCAGCCAAATTTCCCCTCTTCGAATAGTACTAAACGATGGTGAAAGTGACATTGAGAGTGAAAGAGATAGGACAAAATCTGATGGCAATGACTCGTCTAAATCTACTGAGTGACAAAATAGCTATCTACTGAGTGAAAGAGATAGGACAAAATCTGATGCCACCGATGTTTTCCATCAAAATTAAGAAAAAAGAAAATATATACATTTTTACATTTACTGCAAGTAAATTTTGAGATGCTCTATATTCCAATAATGTTTGAGATCTCTTCATTCTTTGTCCTTAATTCTGTATGTCCCAAACTTCACCTTCTCAGTTACTTTATAAGGGCCTTCCCAATTAGGACCTAACTTCCGAAGATGTTTCTCTTTTGTATGAAGAAAAACCTTCCTCAATACTTTATCTCCTACTTCAAATTCTCTTTGTTTTACTCTGGAGGCATACATGCTTCTCATCAATGTTTGATAGTGTAACACTTTAACTTGTGCTCGTCTTCTTTTCTCTTCAATCAAATCAAGCTCAACCACTCTATTTATATCATTAGGATCCTCAGAATATGTCATAACCCTGTAGGATGGAAAGACTTCCTCAGATGGTACTATAACATCCATCTGTTCGAGGAGTTGTTCGATATGTCTAAAACACTTCTTGTAGATAATCAGGCCACTTCCCAGCTTTACCCTCCAAATTTTTCTTCAACCCATCAAGAATTATTCGATTAGTAACTTCTACTTGCGCATTCGCTTGTGGATGAAAAAGAGTTAAGAAACACTGTTGTATCCCCCTCGAACTACAAAAGTTTTTTTTAAATCTTTTGTCAAATTGAGGCCCATTATCTGTAGTGATTTTCATTAGGAGCGCAAAACGGAAACATATATTTGACGTAATAAACCCGATCACATCTTTAGCCTTTGTTCCTGCTAGTGGCTCTGCCTTTACCCATTTTGAAAAATAATCCACTGCCATTATTATCGTCTGTCACTCCCCGGAAGCCATTGGAAGTGGACCCACCAGGTCAATACCCCATCGGTCAAATGGCAATGCCTCTGATATGCTTTCAAGGGGAACTAATGGCTTATGAATTATATTCTCATATCATTGACATGTATCACATTTTTAACCAAATATTTTGCATCAGATGACACCATGGGCCAATAATACCCTGCTAAAAATACTCTTCTAATCAATGATTTATACATGCAGTTTGCAGATCCTTCCCCATCATGAAGTTCTGATAATATCATTTGTGACTCATTTTCTCCCAAACACCAAAGCAAAGGCCTACTAAAAGATTTTTTATACAGTACACCCCCAAAATAATGTCCCCATGAATTTAAAGCGTACTATTTTAGATAATAACTTGTCAATTGGTAACTCATCATTTTCCAAAACATTTAATAATGTTTTGCCTCCAATCTCTACTTTTGCAACTAGGTGTTTAGATATCTTCATTGATAATCCTAACTATTTTGCTTCAATTTTTTACTAATTGATGGATCTTCCAATGTTATAATCCATAGGTATTTCTCTAAGTATAAAATAGTAGCCAAAGAATCTGCCAATGAATTTTCCTCCATTCGAACATGTTCATAGCTTATCTTCTCGAAACATAGAGATACATCTTTTAATGCTTTCAAGTATTTTACCAAATGATCCTTACGAGCCTCAGATTTTCTAGATGCATGATTAATGAACAGTTGCGAATCACTGATTAATTTAACTTTTTTAGCCCCACAAATTTGCGCAAGCCTTAAACCTGTTAATGTTGCTTCATATTCTGTTTCATTATTTGTTGCTTTAAATCCACCCCGAAAGACTTGAAACATTGATATTCCCTTTAGCGAAGTCATCTGAATCCCAACTCCATTTCCAGATGTACTCAACCCTCCATCAGTTTGAATTATCCATTCAGCCTCAAAATTATCCTTGTCCACATCCATACCCCACAGATTAGAATGAAACTCCACCAAAACATCTTCTAGAGCTTGAGCTTTAATCGCATTTCTTGGTTCAAATTCGATATTAAAATCTTCCAATTCAACCGACCATTTTGTCATTCTCTCTGAAATATCTGGTCTCTGAAGCATATTTTTAGTAGAAAAGATGTTTGAACTGTAATAGAATGAGCCTGGAAATATGGCCACATTTTTCGAGCAGCAATTCCCAACGCCATAGCCAATTTTTCTAACTTTAAATATCGTTTCTTTACGTCCAATAAGCTCTTGCTAATGTAATACACCGGTCTCAGGACATTTTCCTCATCTTGAATTAACACAACACTTACTGCACAATTTGAAACAGCCAAGTAAACGAACAATCTTTTTCCTAATAAAGGTTTGGTGAGAATTTACGAGGAAGCAAGATACTCTTTAATCTGGTGGAAAACCTCTGAACATTCTGTTGTCCAGTTAAAAAAATTGCATTTTTTAACACTTGGAAAAAAAGAGCACACTTGTTCGACGAGCATGATATAAATCTATTTAGAGCTGTCAATTTTCCCGTCAATATCTGAACTTCCTTAATATTCCTAGGATGAGTCATAGATGTAAGAGCCTTCAGTTGTACTGGGTCTGCATTCCTTTTTTACTGACTATGTACCCGAGGAATTTTCTTGAACGGACTCCAAATGTACACTTTTCCGGGTTTAATGTTAAATTTACCTTTTTTCAAATTAGCAAAGGTATCCTATAAATAAATAAAACGGCTCTCGTCCTTCGAACTCTTAACCAACATATCATCGATATATACTTCCACGTTTCTCCCGATCTGTGATTCGAAGACCTTATTCACTAGACACTGATAAGTTGCCCCAACATTTTTTAAACCACATGTCATCACTTTATAACAATATAAACCTCTTCCAGTAATAGATAAAGTACTTTCCTCATCCCCTGGATACATCTTAATCTGATTATACCCCGCATAAGCGTTCATAAAAGAAAGTAGTCTGTTTCTGGAAGTTGAATTCACCAACTGATCAATCCGTGGGATTGGGAAATGATCTTTTGGAAAAGTTTTATTCAAGTATGTAAAGTCGACGCACATAAGTCATTTTTATGTTTTTCTTTTTAACCAAAACTGGATTTGCAGCCCACTGCGGATAACAAAACTCTCGTATATGTCCAATTCTGGTTAAACGTTCTACCTCCGCAATTATCGCCTCAAATTTCTCATGGGAAGGAGGTCTTCTTTTCTGAATTATTGGTCTCACATTATTTTTAACTGACAACTTGTAACAAATAATTTCCAAAGGAACACCAGTTACATTTTCTAAACACCAAGCGAATAAATCCAAATTTGACAACAAAAATTCAACCAATCCTTTCTTTAAATCCGGGGACATCTTTGTTTCAATTTTTAAAAATTTTCCACCTGAAAATGTATGATCTTCATAGTCTTCATCAGGAACCAAAAAACTGGGGGAATCCATTGGATCATCAAAAGGGGTTGGCTCAGAGAAAGTCCCCACTAGCTGCTATGCTTTTGACTTACTTTCTAGAATTTGCTTGGAAGAAAAAACAATTTGATAACACTATTTAGCTATTTTTTGGCTGCTTCTAATTGTTCCCACATTATTCCCCACGATATACTTTAGACATTGATGTACCGTGGAAGAAACAACGTGCATTTTCGACATCCATGATCTTCCAAAAATAGCGTTGTAAGAACTTGGTGCATCTACAACAATGAATAAAATTTTAACTTTCTTTCTGAAAAGTCCTCGACCTAATTCTACTACACTTTCAAATTCACCCACTACTTCAGCAGTTGCTTCTGTGAAACCCACAATCGTTCTATCAGACTTTAAGATATCAGGTGGGTCGACAATCTTCTTGTAAGTACTCATAAACAAAATGTTAGTGGAACTTCCTAAATCTATTAATATCATGTGTACATGATCACCAGTTGTCCCTGCTGTGATTACCACCGCATCTTCATACGGGCCTGCTACATTTCTCGTATCATCGTCCTCGAAATAGATTATTGGAGAATGAACTCGATAATTATATGATGATGCTCCCACCTCTAACTGAGTAGTTAAACTGACTGTGTGTCTTTTCCAGAAACTGTTCGAATTTCCTGCCATCCCATCCAAGAATTGCTAAAGATTCAAATTAAGCACATAGATCACTAACCTTTTTCCTCAGTACAATTTCCTCTACCATGCTAATATCATTTCTGCCTTCTTTTGGATCTAGATACTCTGTCGCAATATCAAAAGAATCAATTTCCTTGGAAATAACCAACGAAGTTTCCTCTTCTTTTGATTTTTCTCTAACCATCAGATTATTTGCTAGAATTCTTCTTTACAAAGTGTGTTAGCTTTCCATTTTTAATCAGTGCTTGAATTTCTCTCTTTAAAGCAATACACTCCTTTGTGTCATGGACTACATCCTCATGATACTTGAAAAACCTAATATTTCTGTTTTCCCTCTGAGTTTGAATTAGGAAAGGCTTTAGAAATTGCACATAACCACAAGTTTTTTCAAATATAGTCGCCACACACTCAGTTAGCTCAGAAAAGTAATCCGGTCGTATCCACTTGTTAGATATAGGCCTACCCACTTGTTGTGTATTATACACCTGCTGATTTACCCGGGGACTCAGAAGATACTGGCCCACTACCTTTGGTTGAGAATTAATTCGAGGAGGTTGAACAGTAGCAACAGATCTTTGAAATTTATTTTGTTCTTACTGATCACTAGATACTCTCTCCGAAGCTTGAGTTTCTTCCACCAAAATCCTCTTCTCAACCCGATCAAGTAGAGCTCCAAATGTCATTTCCTAACTTTCCGCGACAGTGTCTTTCAAAATTCCGTGGAGAAGCCCCATTCGGTACGCTGCCAAAGCCACAGAGTCTTTACAATATTCCATATCGGTCTTTGCCTTAATAAAATGGTTAATATAATTTTTAAGACTTTCCCCAACCTTGTGTCTGCAATATATTATAGTATTTTCGTTAGCACGGAAGTTTTTACTCCCCACAAAATGCTGACGGAACACATTCCAAAACATATCGAAATTCTTGATATAACCATGCGGTAATCTATTATACCACTTTGAAGCGACCCCTTTAAAAGTATGAGAAAAAGTCTTGTACAACAACTTATCATCGTCATCAAAGTTAATCATAAAGTTTTTAAATTGTTCAATATGACTATCTAGATCTTGAGTTCCATTAAATTTCTCCAGTTTAGAAATATCAAAGTGCTTCGGAAGGTTGTCAGAAAGTATTTCAGCAGACAAAGGAGAAGACCTCCAGTTATGATCCGTTATGTAAACATTAGTTATTGGTCCCTCGTGACCCATCGCATAAAGACCTTTCTCAGAAGGCAACGTGTACTGGTTACTTACACGATATTCAAAATTTTGACTTCCTGATTTTGTACATTCACATTGTATTTTCTAACATACTCCTCAGAAAGTTTATCCTTTTCCTTCAACTTATTAGTACGACGACTTGATCGATGCTCATTCATATACTTCTTCCAATATTTCTTTTCAGAATATTTATTTATGCGATACTCCATTTCCGATGAAGATTCACTGGAATCATAAACATAATAATCACTTGAATCAGATGATTCTTACCAGCTCATCGACTTCAACTTCTTTCTCAGAGAATTACGATGATGCCTACGATACCTGTCCCTTAGACTAACTCGATGATAGTGATCATACTCATCTTTTTCGGTCTCATTTTCTCTTCGGATTTCAGACCAAATTTTCCTTGCAACGATCGCTGCATCTCTTTCAGAGTTTAGCTTTTCAATTTCTTCTAGAAATTCATTTATACAAGCCACCAATATGGAGTTTTCCAAAATTTTACCAGCGTGCTGATCATCATGTTGTTGATCAATTTTTATACTATTTTACGCAGGTACCTCCTCAAATTCTTTTCCAATTTCTAAATCGTTACTCATGTTTTACTCTTCTCGGACTTCTGATACTGTTTTTATTTTATATTGGTTTTGAAAGACGATTTCTGGTAGAAAATTGTTCCCACAGACGACGCCAATGATTGCTCCTGAAATCTTTGGAGGAGGTTTTATGTATAAAACTATGTTTAGAGGGATTTAGTGTTGTTCAAGTTACTTAGACAATATTTTAGAAAGAGAAAGACGTATGTTAAGAGAAATAAAATCAATATAATAACTGCTTAATCATTGATCAATCACACTTTCCCTAAAAAGGGAGGGTCTTTTTATAGTACAAATAGTAGGTCCCACAAACTTAACAATTACATAATTGTGGTCCTATCCTCAACTTTATTGTTTGCTTTACATTAGTCCTTTTTCTTTACAGAATTGATAATTTCTCCTAAGAAAATTTCTTTATCAATAAAACACCATAATCTTTCCTAGATCTTCCCTTATAAAAAATCACCCAAACCTACAGAATCGAAATGGTTGAATAAGTAAGGAATTGTAGATCGAATCATAAGAACTTGGAAGAGGTGAATTATGAACACTCGCATTTTATTAATACATTGGATTACAAGTCAATTGATGCGCCGTTGTTACTATTTTTATTTCTAACTTTCACTTAACAAATGAGACACTATCTTCTTATATTATGGTCTTAGTTTGGGAAGGTTCACAGTTGTTATCTTTTAATTTGTGCAACATTTCTCTTCGTTCCATACGTTTTTAGATGAATGTACGCTTTTTGGAGCAACGTTTTCATACAATGTCAGTATGTGCTCTTGTGCACCT
The DNA here is from genome assembly GCA_036936605.1 of Limnanthes douglasii subsp. nivea. NCBI lineage: Eukaryota > Viridiplantae > Streptophyta > Magnoliopsida > Brassicales > Limnanthaceae > Limnanthes > Limnanthes douglasii. The sequence goes on from JAUPFV010000001.1 coordinate 37,299,153, forward strand.
GTCCAACACGGTTTCCGTACATCTTGACGGTATCCAGGGATTGCCAAAACGTATTATGAGAAAGTAATGCTCCCATATATGAGCCTTTTTTCCCGTCATGGTGAGTCCAAGGCCATCCAAGGATGTACAAACGTTTTCTCAACTTGGATATTGAGTCATAATTTGGTGAACTCTTGCATTATGACTTGTCATCTTCCTTTGTTGTGCCGTATGCATTTCCCCCTGAAATTTTGAGCTATCCAACAAGGAACCCAAAGCTGAATGAATATCATGGTATCCCATCAGGATACATCTATTGTTTCCTACATGTCCCTAAGCCAACTTTCTGATAGACGACTTACATGGATCTTGGACAAGTTTGATTTTTCCCAAGATTTTTAATCTGGTGTAGAGGACACACGTGTACGCAAAATGCCAAGTGAACGATATTAGGGCCCAAGTCATCGAACAGTGCAGGGCGTAGTTTGAAAATTGGTTATTTTTCATTTTATTCCCGTGAAGAATCCGTCTCGAGGCCAGGGTAGGATGAGTAAAAACTGAAACCCTTGGCGTAAGCTAACGATGACACACATACTTCTCAGGATGCTTAATCGTAGATTTGTTATTTTCGTTGTTTGTTTGTGAGCTTGTCTTTCGTTATTTTGTTGTACCCGTTCTTTGGGACTGTTTGCACTTCTTGTTTGGTCGTCGTATGAGCGTGGTTTTTTTTTCTCTAGTTTTTGCCTTTGTTTTGGAGGCATATGTGCCTCTCGTTGCTTGTGATTTTTTTATCCAATAAAGTATTTTCCAGTTGACTATTTAATTTTATAGAATAAGACGGGCATATGTGTGCTATATTATTCCTTACTCGCCGTAGCTTGTTATACCTTATCATTTTGCGCCTTATGTCTTATACGTACTCTTTCTTTTCCTGGTTTGACCGCACACCTCTTGGTATTAGGGATAAAGTTTGAAGGCGTCTGGTTATACTTGGAATATGCATCTATGAATGATATAATCTCATGGACTGCGGTAATGTCTACAAGCTAATCTATCAATGAGAGGGGGAAATGGTCTTTTGGGCATGCTCGTTTGAGATTCGTGAAATCAATGAATATTCTCCATTTCTCGTTCTTCTTTTTTACCAACACAGGGTTCGCTACCCACTTGGGATAATTTACTTCCCTAGCTCGTTGACAATAGACGTTTGACCTCATTTTCTACGACCTTCGATTGCTCTAGTGCCATATGCTTTTTCTTTTGTTGCACCGAATTTACCTACAAGTATATCATAAGTTTATGGGTAGCGAAGAATTCAGGTATACCTGTTATCGAGGCGCTGTACCATGAAAAAATATTCTCATGCTCCCTTAGTATGAATATTAAGTTTTCCCTCATTTCTTTCCTAAGTTCGTTACGATGTTCACAACTCGGTCGACTCTTTCCCCGATGAGCAGAATTCTTCCATCGCCCTAAACTTGGATTGATATTCTTTGGATCATCCACTGCAGAAATAACATATAGTGCTTTATTCAGGCACATCCTTATTTGGGCTAATTTCAACAACTAATGGGTTGATTTTATTCCCCATGGATCTTCTCGGACGTCTTCGTAGCTCACCCTATGGTACCCCATGATTACCCCTACTTCATCCCCACCGCATATTTACTCATTGATGGTAAAGGGAGGCGGTAACTCTAAAGAAAATTAACCAAGGTATCTCTAAAATGAGCATGTAGGGGGCGGTGCCTCGAGTACCAAAAACTCCACAATCTCGGTATTGGTCCATCTTCCGTTTTCAACTGAAATTTACAACGTGGTTTTTTCCAAGGGGGTCTACAGTCTTTTGTCATTTCCCATACCAAGTTTGGGGCAAGGTAGAGAACGACATCAAAAGACAACCTTCCTTTGGGAGGGATGAATAACAAGTTCACCGCTAATATATGGTCCACATAAATTCGGGACACCTCGCGCTTTTCTTCTTCGTGTCTTATCAACAGAACATCCCTACGAGGATTGGCTACTCCTTCCAATTATTTTGGAGTAAAATAGATACTGGGCTACTCGAGCTTACGTCAACAGGATCATATCGTATTTTCTCAAAGGAATATTTCAGCGAGCCTATTGCCGCTCATGCATTTTTTCGATGGGATGTTGTTGTCATCTTGGCTTGAATGAGGACACAATGACACAAAATTTTCAAGAGCTTACATCGGTTTTCTTGTTTTGTAAGATATGATATAAAATTGCGTAATTTCCGGAAACATAACCAAAATGGTGGTGGGGGGGGGGGGGGAATCATCCAAACCTAAAGAAACGAAATTGTTAAACAAGTAATGAACTATAGCTCGAATCACAAGAGCTTAAAACTAATGAATGATGAAAACTCAAATTTTATTATTACATTGGATTACAAATCAAAGTGTTGTGCTGTTGTTATTTTTTTATAACCTTCACCTCACATAACAAATGAGACACAATTTTTTTATATAACGGTCTCAGTTTGGGAATGTTCGTGGTTGTTGTCTCTTTATTGGTACAACCTTTCTTATCCTTTCAAACTTTTTGTTTTGAAATGAAGGTACGCCATTTGGAGCAGTTTTTTTTACAATGTTTGATCGTCTGTCAAACACTGTTTTCATACGTATCCAAGGTATTCGGTGATGGTTTGAATGATTAAGACCGAATGCCCGCGGGATAATGGTCGTAGGATCGCTGAATATGAGTTCGTGGGAATTCTTCGTAAACTCCCAAAATGATTCTTTGTTTTTTTTGGTAAGTTTTGGATCGGTTATCTTTGAGAAGTGAATAACTTGCGTATGGAGACCAGGCCGGTCTCCACTGCAATGTTTTTTAGATAACTTGAGGATCTCTTAGAAACAAAATGACTAAAGCTGGGTTATTTCTGAGTCTTAGCAACCATCAGATCGTTTAAGGCTAACGAACCACCTCTAGCCAACTATGACTTTAAAAGATTCGACAATAGTTTGCCTCTAGTCTCGTTTTTTTTCTTCCAAATCCATCCAAATAAGATCGGATTTGAACAACTCATCTTAAATTTATTTGCCGTATTTAGAACTATTTACAAATATAATATGTGATAAGTTATGTCTAATATTATTAAGTTTAGTATTTGTTTGGTTAAATGTCTCTATATAAATTTAACAATTTTTATTATTAACCTTGGTGTTTTTCAATAAAAAAAACGAGGGGGGGGGGATAACAAACGATATTCTTTTAGTAGAATAAATTTTTAGTTTCTTGGAAATATAAACTTGGAAACGATGTTTATGATATACTAAGATATCAAATTTTGGATTTTATAACTTCGGTTCTCGACATATCACCCTTTTTAACTGAATAAAAAGAGAAAAGTACCAATAAATACCTTCTCAACTATTTAGTTACCTAGTGGTACCCGCTTTTTGGATAATGTAACTTGGTACCTCTAATTGAAATTTGGAATTTTTTTTTCTCCGACCATATATACCCGCTGGTACCTCGAGGTGTTTGCAATTCTCAGGATATCATAAGAATTGTTTGCAACTCATAATTTTCTGAACAATTCTCATGATATCCTGAGAGTTATTTGCAACTCAGGATTTCCTGAACAATTCTCAGGATATCGTGAGAGTTGTTTGCAACTCAGGATTTCCTGAACAATTCTCAGGATATCCTGAGCGTTGTTTGCAACTCAGGATTTCCTAAACAATTCTCAGGATATCCTAAGAGTTGTTGCTGGTGAAATTTTATTTTTTAAAAAAATAAAAAAATATCATCGATGAATCTAGTTTTGTTCATTTTAAAAAAACAAAAGCGATGGTACTTTCGTTTATTTTTTTCAATCTCTGGTTTGAAAGATACGAATCTTTTAAAAATAAAATAAAAAGAAAAAGTAGGAAAGACAAATTTTGGTTACCTAGTTCAAAAGGATTATGGTAGTTAGGGTATTAAAATAATGTTAGATATTAGATGGTAATTAGGTAGTTAAGATAAATATTAAAAAATAATTATTAATCCTTGATAACAGATTAATAGATACCTTAAGTGTAATTTCTCAAGCATATTTGATATATAAATTCATTTTAAAAACAAATCAATATAAGATTCTAAAAATGGATTCCTCGCATTATCATTATTTTTATAATGAACAGTACCAACAAATCCCAAGCTCAGCGTTTGGGTGGATGATTGGGTGGAAAACCGCGGGGCGATAATCCTGGTTTCAGAGGTGTCGAGAATATCCAGTATAAAAACCCCATCTTCTTCTAATTCAGTCAATCAGATTTTGTTGTAAAAACAAGATACCCCAACACTCTCTACATATAGATAAGCTTCGTCAATGGCTGCTACGGCAATGGCTGCCACAGCCTCATTCTTCGCTCTATCTTCTTCCCCATTTCCCTCTTCTCGTTCGTCTTCTTCTACCAAGGCAAACCACTTCAGTTTCTCCTGCACGCCTGTTCTGACCTCCAAGATCAACAAGACTCACAACGCTAAGCTGTTGGTCAGATCTGCCATTTCCATCGAGAAAGAAGTCCTCGAGACCGAGCGACCTCTCACATTCCTCAGAGAATCCGACGGCGGCGATGATCCGTCATCTTCCTCTGCTGCTCCTACAATCAGGTCTCGCTTCGAGAAGATGATAAGGGAGGCGCAAGACAGCGTATGCGCCGCTATAGAAGCAGTGGAGGGAGGACCTAAGTTCAAGGAGGACGTCTGGTCAAGGCCTGGTGGTGGTGGTGGCATCAGCCGGGTTCTACAAGATGGCAACGTTTGGGAGAAGGCTGGTGTTAATGTCTCCGTTGTTTATGGTGTTATGCCTCCGGAAGCCTATAGAGCTGCCAAAGCTGCTGCTTCCTCCGACCATAAGGCCGGACCTGTGCCTTTCTTCGCAGCTGGTATCAGCTCAGTACGTCAATTTCCAGCTTCAATCAATTCAATTTCATTTCATTCCATTCTATTTCTATCTTGTAAAAGCACTAATCCCATTTTGTTTTTCAGGTGTTACATCCAAAGAACCCTTTTGCCCCAACATTGCATTTCAATTATCGTTATTTTGAGACTGATGCTTCAACAGGTATGATATATGCTTGAGCAATCTCTTGTTCATGCTCTTCATTTCTATTGTTCTTCGTGTCTGCTGATATGAAACATTTCAAAATTTGATTAAGTTTACCTGCAGATGTTCCTGGAGCACCTAGGCAGTGGTGGTTTGGAGGTGGAACAGATTTGACTCCTGCTTACCTCTTCGAGGAGGATGTCAAGCATTTCCATTCGGTATACCCCTCCTCTCTCTTTTGTGTTTTATTATAAACTATTACATGTTAGGAATTAGTATAATGGAAACAATAACTTATAGTAGACGCTGCAGAATTCTCGCAGACTCAAAGTTAAAGTTGAATCCAATATAAAATTGATAGCTAGATACTTATTTACCTTGATGGATTCTGGTTATGAGCACAAGCTGATGCATTCCTTCTAACTTTTGCAGACTCAAAAAAAAGCTTGTGACAAATTTGATCCTGAATTCTATCCGCGCTTTAAGAAGTGGTGTGATGATTATTTCTATATAAAGGTATTCTGTTTTTTATCTTCTTAATCATCTAGATTGCTGTTCACTTTTACTGTGATTACGATAATAAGATTGTGTTAATCTAAATAGATGTTCCTTTGTATCTTTTATTATATACCATACTCACCTAGATATGGAATTCAGGTGGATTCAAACTCTATAAACGGTACATTGAGTAATTACTTGTCATGAAGTTTTAACACTAGCAAATGAGATAAATACAAAACCATATATGTTTGTAGGTTTAAACTATGTACTCTATTCTACTAAGTTTGGTGATTCTAGTTTTATATGGATCGGTTTGACAAGGCACTCAATTATCTGAACCTCCGAACGTGATCTTGAAACCTTTTCACTGACATAATGGTTTACCGGTAGAGTTTTTTCCACGGTGTGTTGTTGAAAGTGGTAGTAATTTAGTCAATGAGTTTATGTGGTTACACTCCTTGTGTCAATGATCCATGCAGCATCGAGGGGAGAGGCGAGGGCTTGGAGGAATATTTTTTGATGATCTAAATGTTCATGATCAAGAGAAGCTTCTGGCCTTTGCCACTGGTAGTTCACTAATGCTATGTACTGCCAGACCAGTCTTTTTCTGAGTTGTTTACCTTATACAATGTGATAACTCACAATATTTATTTATTACTTCAACAGAATGCACAAGTTCTGTGATTCCTGCTTATATACCAATAATCGAGAAAAGAAAGGACATGGCTTACACAGATGAACACAAAGATTGGCAACAATTGCGCAGGGGCCGCTATGTGGAGTTCAACTTGGTAACAAACTTACCCCTGAAGCTTTTAAGAACAATTAACCCCTCTTGGCATAAAATTTAATGTATATACTAATTTGTTTCATTTGCTGGAAAGGTTTATGACCGTGGTACAACATTTGGCCTAAAGACAGGCGGCAGAATTGAGAGCATTCTTGTGTCTCTGCCTCTAACTGCGCGATGGGAATATGACCATGTGAGTGTTCTGAATTGCTGTGCAATAGAATTGTATTCAATGTTGATGCTACTGGATGTAGGCGTTTCTTATTTTTGTCTTTTGTTACATGCAGAAACCAGCGGAGGGAAGTGAGGAATGGAAACTGTTAGATGCTTGTATTAACCCAAAGGAGTGGATATAGGCTACGACATGTACTTGAGGAGTGGCAACAGCTAAAATTCTTGTATCAATCCAAAAGGAGGGGATCTGCTGAGAGGATGAACTTCCGTCATCTATTGGCCTCCTTGCTCCGCCAGCTCTAGTAGGATATCTGTAGCCTTTGAGTTTCATTTTCTACTACTTTTATCTTATTTTTTTCCGCTGATTTTCTTTGTTAGGCGTGTAAGTTGTGAGAATAAATTTTGTAGTTGTAAAAGCTAATGGAACATTTCTGAAAGGGAATAGATATTGTTTGGTGTAAATGGAAGTGATGCACATTGTTTCCATAGCTTGCTTTGTATCCCACAGAGATTAGTGCTTAATTGATTTAAGAGCCTATCGCATGTGATAAAGATATAATACCGAATAGTGATAAAAAGCGCGAGAGAAATTTATATAATTGTATTCGTTGTATCGAAAACATTTATTACGTGATAAAGTTATATTAGATTTTAACATTTATAACCATATATATATATATATATATTCTGATTAATTGAAAATTTATTTTTTTAAATTTAATTTTCTTTTTAAAAGTTTTTTTTTAAATTTATTTTTGTAGATATTTAATTAGATTTTAGGTCTCATCAAATTGGTGCCGTTTTTTAGAAATCGATTTTGTTTTCTATTTTCTAAAACTAAAAGTCGTTTTGATTTTAAAGAGGAAAAAATTCGACGAAAACAATAGAAAAACGAAAACAAAATGAAGGACTTTTGTTTGCTAAGTGAAGCAATTTTAAAGGAAAGCGGTGACAATAATATGAAACAAGAACCATTTAAGTTTTTCATCGTTTGTAGCTTTGAGTTCGGTCTAATAAATGCATTTTATGTCATTTATTACGTTTCCATTAGTTTTAAAATCGTCGTCGTTACTATACCTATTTTTAGACATGAAAAGGTATATTGCCCTTTTTCTGCATTTTGATAGTACTGAACTAGGGAGGCTTATGTCAGGTAGATTTTGTTTGTAATTTTGTGCATAACAAGTAGGGTACTATTTTTCCCTGCATTTATGACAAGGCAGTCTATTTGGAACTGAAAGTTCCAAATTTTTATAACGGAGGAACTTTAATATTTGAGAGTTATTTTGCGGGTGCAGATAATTTCAACAGCTCAGTCAATTAGTGCCACTTCTACTACGTCAAGACCAGCGCAGTCCAATGCTGTACTAAAGTTGAAATTTCCAAAATCACCAAAGGTGTTAAGGACATCTTTAAGTTTCACTAAAAACTGGACAAAGGATTTGAGAGAACAGAAAACATTAAAAGAAGAGGCTCATGTAGAATTTCGGACGAGTATTTCTTCAAACTAATCAGGTCCAGAAGAAACTAAATCCTGCATCAGAAGAGGTCTTGAGCGAGTCAAAGTCCATAACTCTGAGAGTTGTTTGTCCTTTAACACAAAACCTTTAAGTTAATTGAATGTTCATTGGAAGAAATACATGTAATAGTCGAATTGCTATTTCGGAATAAACAAGTAGCAAATGCTTCGGTCCATGCAATTAAGACCCTTGCTGAAACTCCACAAGGCTTGTCTGTCATTTTCCCAGCTGATAGCAATGAAGCCACGAACCTTGGAAATTTGGCAGCACAATCTTCTTCACTAGGACATGTCCGTGTTATTTCCTTGATCGTGAAGCTATTCTCTAAATCCAGCTCTGTGGCATCAGTGATATACAGTTTCAAGTTGCTTAGTTTGTTGGAGATGGAAGTCGGCAACACAGATGACACCCTTGTGGTCTTGAATGCACTGGAGCTCTTTTATGAGTCGGCAGAAATCCCACACAGTACTGAATTCTTGTCAAGGACCAAACTTCTTCAAGTTCTACGTACAATAATCAGCAACACGTTAGTAGGAGGAATTTTAAGATCGAGAGCAATGATGATAATCGGCAGGCTTCTCTCAAAAGACAATGTATGAGTTTATTGACGAATCTACCGTTAGAGATGTGATTTCAGCTCTTGATGTAAGACTTGAAACACTTGAGGCTGGGGATGCTGATGAATATAAATCTGCACTTGAAGCATTGGGTCAAATTGGATCAACAATTCAAGGAGAAACTTTCCTACTGACAATTTCACCGCCTGCAGCTAGGCATGTGATAAATGCTGCATTTGATGGCACGAGTTTTTGAGGGTCATCTCGTGCTCTAGTTTATCACAAGGATATGGTCTTACGGAAAGTTGCGGTGGGTGTTTTACATCCATTGGCGATGTATACTCTATGGCTGGAACGGTTGGGGTCCCCATGCCAACCATTGAAGCGAGGCTTCAATCCGTGCCTGATATGGGATATGACGCCATCGCCGATCCACCACGTGGTGATATATGTATTAGAGGAAACACTATGTTTTCAGGTTACCACAAGCGGCAAGACCTTACAGATGAAGTAGTGATTGATGGTTGGTTTCTTACAGGTGATATAGGAGAAATGCAGGAGGACTAGTTTCTATCGCCGCGCATTCGGCACCTACTGCTGGTGTTACCCCTGGAACCAAAAAGACCATCAATATTAAACTAATTTGACACAAGTAGAACTTCAATGGTTCTAATTATACAGCAAAGAAATATAAGACAGGAAACACAAATAGATTAGGTCAGCTAAGCTACAATTGACTCCGTGAGACAAAGAGTGCAATACAAAGTAAATGAATACGAAATTGCAAGACCAAGGTGTCAACTCCCCTCCAAGCATAGAGGACATCGTATTTTATGACTACCGATACTGGTAGGTATAAAGCTGTTGAACCGATGGAAAGGCAGACTTATTCTTATTTATGTTGGGCCGAAGTGACTTCTTATTTATGTTGGGCCTAGACTTCGGCCCGTACTAACCCTAACCTTATTTTAAGTCTGAGGAACGGGCGGTTTTAGGGTTTTTCGATTAGAACAAAATATAGAAAAGAGAGGCGAGAGAAACATATGACGGCAGAATACAAAACAAAGAAGTGAAAAGGGAATTGACGACTTTTGGGCAGGATAAAGAACGTAGATACATAACGAGAAATAGAAGAAAAACGTAATTGGCTATTTTTTTGGGTTTTTTTGCACAAGTTACCAAACGAGAAAGGCAGGGGACAACTGCTTTTTGGGTTTTCGATCGACAGCGGCAACATGCCTTCAGCTGGTAGGAGGCAAACAGTTGCTTCGGTGGTTTTCGAGAGGCAGTAGGTGATATATATTGTCGTTTTCGAACGACAGTTGAGATAACAGCTACGGTGTTTTCGATCGGTAGTTTATGTATTGCTCGAGACAGGTGATTGCTACTTTTTTTTTCGTTGTTTTTCGATCGGTAGTTTACGGATTGTTTCTGTCAGGCGATACTTAGTGGCTACTGTTCGGTTTGACGTTCTCTAAACGCTTATACATCTATTTACATTCGTCTTAAAACTATGTTAACTTTTGCGCCCATGATGATGATTCGTTCGATTATGAACTAATCGTTGTCATGTAACTCTAATGGATTTGTTTGAATAATACTTATGGTTTGATTGCTTGATTGATTTGTGATATACGTTTATCGGTTACCTAGTATGCAATCGTTAGATACGTCACGAACATCTAGTTTGTTAATCTTTAATGAATGCGAAAGTGGATTTAAGGGTTTAGAACTTGCCATGCTAGCATAGGTTCTTGAATGATTCGTATTGTTATTGTTCATTCGTAATATGTCACTAGGGAATCTTGAATCCTGAACAATCACAATAAGAATCATGCAAACCATTGAAGCAACATATTACGATATGGTTAGTAACATATTACAAATTATGAACAATCACAATACGAATCATTCAAGAACCTATGCTAGCATGACAAGTTATAAACCCTTTAATCCACTTTCGCATTTAATAATTCATTAAAGGTTAACAAACTAGATGTTCGTGACGCATCTAACGATAATCACAACCATACTAGGTAACCGATAAACGTATCTCACAAATCAATCAAGCAATCAAACCATAAATATTATTCAAACAAATCCATTAAAGTTCCATGACAACGATTAGTTCATAATCGAACAAATCACCATCATGAGCGCAAAAGTTAACATAGCTCTAAAACGAATGTAAATAGATATATAAGCGTTTAGAGAACGTTAAACCGAACAGTAGCCACTAAGTATCGCCTGACAGAAACAATCCGTAAACTACCGATCGAAAATCAACGGGAAAAAAAGTAGTCGTCACTTGTCTTGAACAATACATAAACTAACGATCGAAAACACCGTAACCGTTACCTTAACTGCCGTTCGAAAACGACAGTAGCTGTCACCTGCTGCCTCTCAAAAACCACCGAAGCAACTGCCTGCCTCGTGCCGGCTGGATGTATATTTCCGTTGCCGATCGAAAACCCAAAGAGTAGTTGTCATCTGTCTTTCTCGTTATGTAACTTCATATTCATCAGTATCCCCGACCTCAAGTGTTTCAAGTCTTACATCAAGGGCTGAAATCACATCTCTAACGGTAGATTCGTCAATAAACTCGTATATATTGTCTTTTGAGAGAAGCCCGCCGATTATCATCACAGTCCAAATCAGGGTGAGAAATGAAGATTCAATGCTTTTATCTTCCTTTAAAGTTTGTGATGTAAAGAAACAAATCGAGCCTATAATCTAATATTTTTTTTTTAATTTTGATCAAAAATTCAAAGAAATCGAGTCATGATTAAAAAGCGAAAAGTCTTATTTGATGTCTATTTTCCGTTCAATTAAAATTTCTTCATGAATCAACATCCGAATCTTCAAATTTCATTGAGTTCCTAAAGATCGAGTTTTTTAAGGATCAATTTCTTCTTCAATTACAATAATTAGGTTTCTTCGTCAATCACAAGCAATTTAGGTGCAGTTTTATATTTGGATTCATATCGAATCGGGATTGAGGTATGTAAATCTATCTAATTCATTTGTGGTAATTATTCGTTGATTTTTTATTTGCTTATTTCATATTCATTGATGGCATTCAAATTCTGGATCCATTATTGATTGAGTGATAATTTTAGTTTTGAAGTAATTATTTGCGTGTATTATTAAGTTGTTTGCATGACCTTGTTTATCGTTGAGTTCATAAAATATGGTATTTATGTTTTATACAATGTATACTTGCGATTCTAAAGATGAATTTGTTCATTCATTGTTTATATATTTCTTTAAACGGATGAATTGGAAGTACTTCATATAATACTTAACAAATGTTGGAGTTGTTGTTGATGTTCTCATTAGAACCAAAATTGTTATTAAATCGTGATCCTAATATTATTAACATTGTGGTGGTTCCATATTTTTACAAAGTTCAATGTGTCATCGTCCATTAGATCAACTGAATCCTTAAATTCTACCCAAAGTAGTCATATTATACATGTATGTTCAATTTTTTCATAATGCATGCACGTTGATTTTCAAACACACAAAAAAAAAAAATTCTTAAGCGAAGTTATGGTTTCTGCTTTTTAGTTAGTGGTTGATTGATAGGTCAAGAGCAATTATTTCAAAATTCAAATTTTGCGTTTCACTTAAAGGAAACATGAAGATTGTGAGAAATTTAACATTGTCAACTTATGAGAAATTTAATGTTGTTAACTTTGAAGTGTGGGCTTGAATTAAAATTAAAAATTGTATAGTCGAGATTCATGGAGTTCTTGAAAATTAGGGCGTAAATGTTGCTGACTGCTATATTAACACATAATCAATTTGTATATGTTTCGCTCATGATTATGTGTTGATTTGAAAAATTGTACGTGTTAGTGAATAAATTTGTATACATATTCATGTATATATATTATGCTTGCATTGTTGTAACGTCGTAAAAACGTATATTGTTATGTAACTATGTGAGTTGTTATACGTATTGTGTCTATATTGTATTGTATCTTTTAGATGTGTATTCTCAATATGTGTATTTTTATGTTGTTATTTAGATTTATGGAGTTTTACTTGATGTTTAGTTGATTCATATAGTAGAATATGTCAAGTTGTTTCTAAACACTGCTTGAGGCCTCAAGGTATTTAATAAATGTCAATTAAAACTTTTCAAACAAGTTAAGGCACTGGACAATGTGTGTGTAAGCTTAAAGATATTTTACATGTTCCAAAGTTTTAGACTATAAGAAAGTTGTTCTACATTGATTAAATATTGTCATAGACAAAAAAATCACTTATAAGTGTCGTAAGAAACAGCCATGATGGCATAAAAGAGACATTGATTGATACTAAATAAAAACGATTAGATGCAAACGTTTAGTTAGTAAGGTTTATGTACAGTATGATTGAAGTTGTGCAGATCGTGTGCAATGAATGTAATTGTTATAACATCGTTATGTTGAGCTACATTTGTTTTAATCATGACGTGTAAAGCGTTGAATTATTTGATGTATCTGCTATGTATTGTGAACTATTAAATAATGTAATGACAAAGTACAATGTTTGTACATGATGATGGAACTAGCTTCTATAACGCTATCCATTTATTGGTCTTGAAGAGCATGTGTCCTTGATGCTAACCTCTAGGCATGTCTGTTATAATGTTTGATAATTGCTATGGTCGTAGTTATAACAACATTAGATTTCATCTTGGATGCTAATTGTTAGACATAAATGTCTCGTTATTGTGCCAAAATAAAATAAATGCTAAGGTTGTAAGGGTAATTAATAATAATGTACCAATAATAATTGCTACGAGATGTATTTTAACACGGTAACTAAGTTTATATCACAACAGATCTGAAATATGAAAGTGTCGAAGAAAACATCTACACTGCTGGAAACATATTCTTCCGAAGTTATAAGATAATTATAAATATAGCTCTTTGTTCTCATAATTATGAAAATATGACATGTTAGTAATAGATAATATGATAATGTAAGTGTGTAATCTTGATTCTTTAGCATGTAATAGATCATATAATACTCAGAATTGCGTGTACCTTCAACGTTCAGTGGCACCATTAATCGAACAATGAGCAAGTCTTTGATGGGTTGTGGTGATCATTTTTTTGTGCATGAACCATTGCAAATCGCCTTGCTAATTTTCTTGCTGACACAATGATTAAAAACAAGGGATGCACTGTCAGGGTAACCGAACATGTTGTTCCTGTCACAATATTCAAAACCGAGGATGAGGAGGCTTTGTCTACAAAAATGGTGCAAAACTTTAACAGGTGTTGGCATCCGTTCCATCATTAATTGTTCAAATCACAAAGATGTCAAAGAAAATAACTTAGAGTAATCTCTAATATATTTTAGTCAAAGATTTAGTTAATATATATTGTTGAAATAATATATATTCCAATCAATTACAGTCAATAGTCTAATAAAAATCTAATATAATAAATATTATAATATCAATTATTGTAATAGCTGTAAACAATTATAAAAGGAAAATGAGAACAAGAAATAAGACACACATTTGTAAAAATAAAATACTTTTGACTTGGTATCAGAGCAGGTTTGATATTTTTTTCTCTCGTACATTATTTGGGTGGTGAGTTTTTTTTCTCCGAGTATTTAGGTGGTGAGAATTTATACTTTATTTTATAAAGTATTTGTGAATTTTATTTTCATATTTTTTATTTTCTTTAAGTGAAATATTTGGATAGTGAATTTTTTTCTTCAGAGAATCTCATGATTTTTTTAAACTTTTTTTTTCATGGATTAATATTTTTTATTTTTGACTAAATCATGTCACTGGATAAATCTAAATCGTTACCATATTAATTTTACGGGGAAAAAATTATTTTACATAATAATTTCAATTTTATCTGTATGTGAAAGGAAACTAATTGTGGGATAATATTGATGGGAGTGATCCTAAAATTATGAATTTGGATTCTTAGTTCACTTGAAATTCATTTTGTTCTTACCTTAAAACACTATAAAATGGCGGTTGGTATATGAAATTATTTGAAGACAATTTACATTTAAGACAAGTATGCTAGGAGATTTCAATTAGAGTAGAAGATGGAAAAATATACTCGAGGAAGTCTCTCAATTGGAGAGTATTTTTCTAGTTTTCAAAATTTTTGGCCTATTTATTTGGATATTAATTATGTTGATATTCCTACTGTATCTCTTTCAACTATCCAGACAATGCATGAAACGAGCAAGAGAGATCAGTTCTTGATGAAGCTATGACTGGATTTTGAAATTTCATGGTCTAAAATGATGAATCGCCAATCCGTACCATATATGGATGCATATTTGGGTGAACTTCTTAGCGATGAGAAGCGAATGATAAATCATAAATCCATTGAACATCAAACTAATATTAGTACACATATTAAAGTAGCTTATGGATCACAATATAGAAATAAAATAGAGACATGCGTGCTATCCAATGTTATCATTGTAATTCTTTCGGGCATATTGCTCAGGATTGTCCCAAAAAGGTCTATAACTATTACAAGAAACATATGAATATCATCTCTGCTTGTCCTATTAGACTTGAACAACGACAATGTACTACCTATCATGCATCCACTAGTGCCTTTTATTCTACTGCATTCCCTACCGCCTCACTGATTGTTCGTATTCCTTCTCCAATAACAAATCCAAACACACTCACTCCTCAAATGGTACAAAAATGATCACGTCTTATTTTTATGCTTTTGGACTATCAAGTAATCTTAAAATATATTTTACACCATGGTATTTTGATTATGGAGCTTAAAACCATATGATCAATATTGTTGTTACTTTTCTAATATTGGAAATTATGATGAAAATATGAAAATTAACACTGTTAATGGTAATCATATGTCTATTAGTGCTATTGGTGATCTTTGTTCTATATTCACTAATGTTTTTGTGCTTGTGACCTCTCCACAAATCTTATTTATGTTGGTCAATTGGTCAATAATAATTTTATGTCATTTTCTCTCGTTTTGGCTGTGTTGTGCATGGTGAAATGTCAGGGAAGATGATTGCGAATGGTTACAAAGTAGGACGACTATTTACTTTGTATAAGTCTCATTCCACTATTGTTGTTGTTGTTGTTGGTTTTCGAAACCAAGTATGATATAGACGTCTAGGTCATCCATATTTTGATGTACTTAGTACTTTGGTTAATTATGAATTATTGGAAATAAATCAAGTTCTTCACTTGATGTTTCTTATGATTGTACATCATGAAAACTTGGTAAAACTAAGGTTTTACCTTTTCATCATCATGTATCTCGTGCTTTATAATACTGTGATGTTATTCATAGTGATGTTTGGGGGAATGCACCAATTTTTTCTCATGCACACTACAAGTATTTGTTACATTCATTGATGATTTAATTTGTTTTACTTGGGTGTACTTCTTTTGGGCTAAAGTTGAAGTTTTTTCTGAGTTTTTAAATATTTTGCATTAACTGAAACTCAATTTTCTGCCAATATAGAAGTGCTACAATATGATTCTGAAGGTAAATACATATCACATGAGTTTCAAATATTTTTTCAAATTAAAGAGATTATCTCTCAGCGTTCTTTTCATTCGACACCACAACAAAATGGTGTGGTGAAAGGAAAAATAGTCTCCTTCTTGATGTGATAAGAACTATTTTACTTGAATCATATATTCCTCCTAAGTTTTGGTGTGGAGCACTTTCTAGTGCGGTTGTTTTGATTAATCACGTACCTTCCCCTACGTTAAATCACATTTCTTTTTTATTTAAGTTGTTTGGTAATTCTCATTCATACTCAGATATTTTTACTTTTAGATATGTTTGTTTTGTACACCTTCCTACTCATGAACGTTATAAACTTACTGCTCAATCTGTAAAATGTGTTTTTCTTGGTTATATTCTTCCTCATAAGGGTTTTGTTTGTTATGATCCTCATGCTCGTCGTCTTCGGGTATCTAGGAAATGTGATTTTCTTTAAATCAATATTTTTTCTATCTCATGTTGATCCGCTTTATGCATCTTTATCTCTCATGCCTAGTTTTTATGATATTCCAAAATCTATAAAAAGGTTTAAACATGGTTTTGTGTATTAACGACGTAATCGCGATGAGTATGGTCCCACCTTTTCTGTGACCCCTTCTAATCTTGTCTCGACACCTGATCTTACGCATGCTACTAGGGAAAAATCCTCACAAATGTATGCAAAGTTGATAACTTTACTAATTAGGAAAGAAAAGATACAATTCTTATGTTTGTAGACCTATTTATACAATGTTAGAGGAATTTTGTATTTCTTAAGAATTACATAACCATCCGTTGAATGTTGGCCAGTCTAATGAAGTCCATAAGGCACAAATAGAACTGTTATGGAATTACGGTTACAACCTTCCTCGAAAGTGGGACAATTTCCTTTTGGTAAACGTTTTTACTTTGCTCTCTACACTGGTAGCTAACAATTATGCTCGGTAAGTCTTCCTATCTTGGGCCTGTAGTTGATTTCCAATTTCCTCCTAGTATGGATCTATGTTTCCGAGCACAAGGATCAAGAATTAACCAATGGGTTTGGTCCTCAATCTGGTCGGGAAGTTTCCTTGGCTTGTGCCTCCACTTTAGCCAATGGCTCATTCTCTTATTGATTCTACCTTTCCAGGCATAATGAGTATATCTTTCCTGAAGGGTATGACATTATCAGGACCCTCTAGTAATTTAAATTACACATTATGCTAGAAGGGGTTAGTGAAAGGAGTAAAACTCTGAAAGGAAAGGCTGGTGACATAAAACAGGAGTGGGTGGAACCGATGCTATTATATTTTTATGATATGGCTAAATGGTATTAACAAGGGCGA
Source organism: Limnanthes douglasii subsp. nivea (assembly GCA_036936605.1). Classification (NCBI taxonomy): domain Eukaryota; kingdom Viridiplantae; phylum Streptophyta; class Magnoliopsida; order Brassicales; family Limnanthaceae; genus Limnanthes; species Limnanthes douglasii. The sequence continues at coordinate 37,316,581 of JAUPFV010000001.1, forward strand.
TATGACTATGGGTGTCTGAGAAAAGTTTACACATGCTGTAAGGACAACGCCACTCGCATCACTTCCCCTGACACAGGTACGACTTCTTTTAAAATCAGCTAGAGTTTGAGCCTTGATTGTTGTCTGTGAAGTAAAATCAATATCATAGTATCTTAATTTTAAAGACCATTTTATAATACTTCCTGAAAATATTACTTTTTAAAGATATTCTGTCAATTAGAATGAAGTTCTAACTATAATTGAGTGAGCTTGAAAATATGGATGCATTTTCCGAGATACTACGATTAAGGCTAATGCCAATTTTCCAATTTTAAAGACCTCTTCTTAGAATCTAGCAAACATTTTCTTACATAATACACCGGGCATGGATATCTATGAATTTCCCATACCAAAACTGTGTTTACCTACAAATTCTGAAAATATAATATAAAGAAATAATTGTTCTCCTGAAACTGGTTTGGTAAAAATCTTCAGAGAATATATATCTTATTTGATTCTAAAGAACGCCTCATCACCTACCGCTGTCCAAAACAATTGTTTAAATTGCCTCAAAAATTGAAAAAATGGAGCACACTTATCTTAAGATCTTGAAATAAACATGTTTAAAGTTTTCAATCTTTCTATTAAAATTTGTACATTTTTTATTCACCTAGGAGGGTCTATAGTTATCAAAGCCTTTAACTGCTCCGGATTAACTTCAGTCCATATCTCTCTTACTATGTATCCCATAAATTTCCATGAACGCACACCAGAAGTACACTTCTTAGGATTTAATTTCAAACGAATGACCCTCAAATTACAGAACGTTTCTTCCTAATCTTGGAAATATTCTTCATTTTTGGTACTTTTTACCAACATATCATCAATATATGTCTCCATATTCCTTCCAATCTAGGTGACAAAATATTTGTTTACTAACCTCTGGTAAGTGCCACCAATATTTTTAAGACCAAAAGACATTACTATATAACAATGCAATTCTTTATCAATAATAAATGATATGCTTTTCCGATCCTTCAGATTCATTTGGATATGGCTATACCTAACGAAAACATCCATAAAAGAGAGAAGCTTGTGATACTCTGTTTTTAGAAGAGTAAAATAATAATAAATAAATAAATAACAAAAAATATTAACAAAAATATTAAATTTAAAAGGTAAAAATGGAATTAAAAGTCGATAGACTATTTTCGAGACTTGTACCATTTAACTATAAGGACACATGAATGAACCAAGGAAAAAAGTATACACGGGGACTAAATTTATAGATTTTGAATAGTCCAGAGACCTTGACCGGTGATGTTTTAGTCGAGGGACTAGATGAAAGAAAACATGTTAGTCGATGGACTATATTCTGATTTAAGCATATAAAGTTAGGTTCCATAAACTATCATGGCAAAATGATTGTTCGTGAACACATCTTGAAAGTGTCAAACATAACTTATAAGTTGAAATCACATAAGTCTGAACTTCCAGTGGATGTTATTGTGAGTTTCATGTTCACTCTTTTCTCCATTAGTATAAGAACTTTAAAACTTCTTATAAACGTCGGTGCGAGAAATGGACTCTTAATAAGCTTCTTTATTAAAAATCATAAAATGATAAAAATTTGAAACATGAACACCCGAAGGTATATGTGGTGAATGCTCTGATGGATAAGGGTAAGAAGATAAAAAAGAGAGGTTCAGATACACAAGCGCCCGATTTCAGAAAAAAAGAAGCATAAGGTATCGTCTAGTAAGACATAGTTTTTATATTAAGAAGCCGATGATTTATAAGAAAGATTGTGAAAAGTGGAGAGATATGATGAAAGATAAATGTAATTTCACTCATATGGTCTGTTCAAAAATCAATTTACTTTCAGTGTTATGAAATACTTGGTGGGTTGATACAACTACAACCACTCATGTTTGTTTTCTTTGTAGGGTACAATCAGAAATCAAAGCCTGAATGATGGTGCAACATTTATCTATGCAGCAAATAACAATTCGTGTTTGGTTCAATATATTTGTGATGTTTATTTACTACTATCTACTGAACCTTTATCTATTCTAAAGACGTATTGTCTGTACACTTTTCAGAAATAATTTGATTTATTTTCCTTTGTTGGACAAATTAGGATATTTTTGTCTACTTCGAAATAATGGTTTATATTTGTAATTACATGGGGCTACTTTTGATTAGTCTGGATAAATTTACCACTACTTACTAAGATTTTCGAACAAGGGCAATTCAGACATAAACTGCCCACTGAATTATCCGGACAAGACAAAAGTATAAAATAACTAAACACCTTTTGACTAAGCTATGTGCTAATCAGCTTATTAAGTAAATGAGTCCTTAAACTTGACCCAAAAGCCCATAAGTCCATAATTAAGGGTATAAATACCCCAACTACTTTCATTAATGAGGGTAATGAACATTTAATACAACCAAGCAGCTCAAATCTCTCACTACTAAACACTTAAACATTTAATACTCTCAAAAATTTCCAAAACACTTGACAAAATTACCCTCAACTTAAAATAAACCTCACCGAATTGATGACCACAGTAGGAGGAAGAAGGTGCCTGAATCTAGCATTCAAGACCAGCAAGGAAAATCGGTTCGGATGGATCCGAACGAGCAAGTACTTCCACCACCTTTGGTGGAGGTGGTGGGGAAAAAATGAATACACTACAGAAGAGAGAGATAAGTTGAAAGTAGAAATGGAAGCGTTGAGGGCCACTAGAAAGGCAAAGATGGGTTTAAAGGAAAAGTCAAAGGCGTCAGCCATTCACCATACTGACAACCTAACGGAGAATGACCCATAAGCAAAGACTCATTTGAGCATAAAAAAGACCCATGTCAGTTCCAAGAATTCTCATCGGTCCAAGCCGGTGGAGAGCTCAGAATCTGAGTCGTCCAGTAGCTCTTCGAACGAGGATGAGCTTGAGGAGTCCTTGTCATCAAGCAGTGATAAGGGGAGGTCCGAGGAAGAAACAAAAATTAGCTAAAAAATATTCAAGAAAAAGAGATAGGCATGGGAGACTACAGAGACATCTGGGAAAAGGGTCGTCTCATAGCCACAGCCATGGTCACAGGCATGTGGATCAACTGCTGATTGATCCTTTTGCTTTCTATGATGAGCCAGGTATTTTTGCAACACCTAATGAAGACACAGTTTTTAGTCGTAGTCGGAATTGGAGGCAATCGCCATTGTCTGCCAAAATACTGTCTGCAAACCTTCCTAAGAGGTTTGACAGTACTAAAATTGAGAAATATGATGAGAGCAAAGATCCAGGCAACCATCTGGAACAATTAAATTTTTTTATGATGAATTTTGATGATGATGGCAAACTTCTGTGTAGAGCCTTCTCCCAATCCTTTACGGGAAGCGCTATGAAATGGTACAATAGCTTGGCACAGGGTTGTATTAGAAACTTCGATACATTTTGGGTGGCCTTCCAAAGGCAGTTTGTGGGGAGTAAAAAGGTGAAGGGCAATAGAGATACTATTATCCATTGTGCCCAAGAGCCAAATGAGTCACTGAAAGACTATATAAGCCGGTTCGTAACCCCTGGGAATCTAGCTGATTCAATAACAAGGAAGAAGGCCATGAATTAGGGCGGTTTGCTAAATCAGGTGGGAAAACAAATAAACGTGGATGAAACAAAGAAGGCTAGGGTACACATACAAGTGAGGTCTGTCCCAGCTGCTCCAAACCAGAACCAGTCCGGATACAAGGCCAAAGAAACCGGACAGGGGTCCAACAGGGCCAAACAGACTCAATCCCACCCAAATCCAGCTCAGAGCCAGCAGTACAGAAATAAACGAGGACCTTGGGTCGAAACGAAGTGGTTTGATGAGTTAAAGGAGAATGTGGAAACTATTTATGACAAAACTAAAGATGATGTGCATTTCAGGAAGCCAGCAACGCTTCAATCTCTTAGGGAAAGTCGTAATACTTGTTTTTGCCAGTATCATCATGATATTGGCCATAACACCGAAGACTGCATCGCTTTGAAACAAGAGGTACATAATCTTATTGAAAGGGGCAATCTGGGAGCTTATGCTAAAAGAAGGAGTGGAAACAGGCCTGCTAATGCTCCCCGAACTGGCCCAACGAACAATGCGGGGACATCTGCTCCAGAAGGGGCTATAGTGATCCTTGAAAGATTTGATGCTGATTCTGAGTATTTAGATCCTGATCCAACCCGGAATAAAGTGGGGGTCATAACAGAACGAACTAAGACAGTGTCCGGACTCATAAGATTTTTTGAGTCACTTACTATATTCGGGGGGGGGGGACACTATTACTGCGCCGACTCCTTCTTCAAGGAAGAGGCATGTTCACACTATAGCTACTCAGTTAGAGGGAGGCATGTCTTCTTATCAGTCTCAAATTCCTTTTTCTTTCATTGTTTTTTATGAGGATGATTTAAGAAATATAGTTGGGCCTCATGAGGATGCTGTAGTGATAGGAGCTTCAATTGGGGGCAACGATATCAGGCGAATTCTGATTCACACTGGCAACTCAGCCAATATTCTTTCTTTAAGTTCTTATAAGCAGATGAAGAATCCAGCAGTGATTCAACGTTCGAACAGATCTATTGTGGGCTTCATAGAGAGCTCTGCGGATGTAATCGGAGAATTTGAGAATGAGGTATTATTGGGTAAAGTCCCTTTCAAGAAGATGGTATAGGTATTATTCATTGTGGTAGATTTCCCCACATATTACAATGCGATCTTTGGGAGGTCTTGGCTCTCTAGGATGCATGATGTGGCTTCAACAGTCCATCAATGTTTAAAGTATGCAGTTCAAGGACAAGTGGGAGTTGTCAGGAGCAACCAAAAGATAACAAGAGAATGTTATGCAACTGCACTTGCTTGTAAAACTCTGGGGGCAGTCCGGATTAATGAAGATTAGCAGTTGTTGGGGACCTCTAGGGGTGAGGGTGAAATTGATGACCTAGAGAGACCCCTGGTGTTTTGATACCAATTGAAGAAGTTGAAACCCACTCTCTGGCTGAAAGAAAGAGTGTTAAAGTTGGTTCCAAGATGGAACCAGAATTGAAGAAAAAGTTGTTGTCCTTTTTGGTAAGTCACCAACATGTTTTTGCTTGGTGCAATGCTGATGTGACTGGAGTACCAGCAGGTGTTATATCACACAAGCTGTCCATCCGGAGAGATGTTGCACCTGTTGTGTAAAAAAAGAGAGCTTTTTCATAGGAGAAAGCTGATGTAATAGTCCAAGAAGTTGACCGGCTTACCAAGATGGGGTACATAAAGGAGTCTCAGTATCATTTATGGACAGCCAACCCAGTGTTAGTTAAGAAAAAGAATGGGAAATGACGTATGTGTACCGACTTTACTGACCTCAACAGAGCTTGCCCGAAAGATCTCTATCCAGGTTCCCAGATAGATCAGTTGGTGGACTCCATATCTAGAAACAAGCTATTATCGTTTATGGATGCCTTCTCTGGGTATAACCAGATACAGTGGATCCGAAGGACCAAGATCATACTACCTTTGTTACAGATAGGGGTCTCCATTGCTACAAAGTAATGCCCTTCAGGTTAAAGAATGTTGGGGCTACTTATCATTTGGTGAACAAAGCATTTGTTGATCAGATTGGAAGAAATATGGAAGTATATATTGATGACACGATGGTTAAAAGTTTAGAAGAAGAGTTGCACCTAACTGATCTTCAAGAAACCTTTGCCAACTTGACAAAGGTTAATTTAAAATTGAATCCAGAAAAATATGTGTTTGGGGTGCAGTCCGGAAATTTTTTGGGTTATATAATAAGTGAAAAGGAGATACAGCCTGATCCGGCCCAGCTCGATGCCCTATTAAAAATGGACCCTCCTCAAAATATTAAAGAAGTACAAATGTTGAAAGCAAGGTTGGCTGCTTTAAATCATTTTATTTCAAGATCTTCGGACAAATGTGCCCCGTTTTTTCAAACCTTGAAAGGTGCTAAAAACTTCAGCTGGTCTCTACAGTGCGGCCACACTTTTGATGAAATAAAAAAACATTTGTCTTCTCCCAAAACCCTTTTTAAACCAGTTGACGGAGAAACACTTCACGTATATTTGGCTGTGTCAGAATGTGCTATAAGTGCACTACTGGTAAGGGAGGTGGACAATTATCCTCGTCCGGTGTATTATATCAGCAAGAGTTTGATGGATGCTGAAAAGAGGTACCTAAAGCTTGAAAAGTTGGCACTAGCCTTCGTGATTGTTGCCATAAAAAGAGATTTTCAATCTCATTCCATCATCGTCCAAACATCTTTTCCTTTGAAAAATGTTCTTCAGAAAGCAGACATATCAAGCAGGAGCAGGATGACTAAATAGTCAGTGGAATTGGGTGATTATGACATTGATTTTTCCCTACGAACTGTAATTAAAGCTCAATCTGTTGCTGATTTCTCGGTAGAGTTTCAATTAAACATAAGTACTAAACAAGCTTCAGAAGAGAAAGCTAAAAAAAGTGGGTTATCCGGACAGCTGGTGGATCAAGTACAATGGGTTGTGGGGCTGGGATTTGTTTAACCTCTCCATATGGTGATAAATTATACCAGGATATATGCTTTGCTTTTAGGGCCTCTAACAATGAGTCTGAATATGAAGCAGCTATAGATGGTCTAAAGTTAGCTTTTCTGTGTGGGGCTAAAAGAGTTAGATTAATGAGTGATTTTCAGCTACTTATCCACCATGCTCAAGGTCAGTTCGAAGCCAAGAGGGAGCAGTTGATCAAATACTTATTCATTCTTAAAGAAGTAGCAGCCAACTTCAAAAATGTTTGCTATGAGCATATTCCTAGATCAGAAAACACGTTGGCAGACTCCTTAGTTACCATAGCATACTCTGAGTCCTACCCATAGATTCATGTACAAGAATTCCCATACATACAATCAAATCAGAGCAAGGAAGAGGAGGAGAGCTTGAGTGTACAAATGGTTCAATCCAAAAATTAGAGATTTCCCTTTCTTCAATACATCACTGATGAAATTTTTCCTCTGGAGAAGGCTATGGCAAGGAGAATGAAACACAAGGCTCGTGGTTTCTTGATTATAAGAGAGGTTTTTTTATAAAAAGTTGTTCAACAGACCTCTGCTGTGTTGTTTGGGAGCTAAAGAGTCCCAAATTATTTTATCTGAACTACATGATGGAGAGGGATCAACACACTGTGGCTATAGAGCTCTAACCCGTAGGGTTTTGTTGGTCGGATACTATTGACCATCCATAATGGCAGATGCTAAGGAATTGGTGCAAAAATGTGACCCATGCCAAATATATGGTAACGAAATTCATATCCCAGCAGTTCATATGGAGTCAATTTCCGAGGCAGTGCCTTTTGCTCGTTGGGGACTGGATTTAGTTGGGCCTCTACCAATAGCGTCCGGAGGGTGCAGGACTATTATTATAGCCATTGATTATTTCTCAAAGTGGATAGAAGCAGCCCCCTTGGCAGGAACTACTTCAAAAGCTGTTATAAAATTTATCTTGTCTAACATTTGTTGCAGATTTGGGGTTCCACAAAAGATAACCACAGGTAACGGGCCATAATTTGATAACAAGGATATGGAGAGTTTCAATGTCTCTAAGGGCATTCAACATTGCTTCTCTTTTCCTTTCCACCCACAAGAAAATGGCCAAGTTGAAGTGGAAAACAAGACTATTCTTTCTGGTTTAAAAAATAATTTAGACGGGGCTGCATGGAAGTGGCCAAGCTATTTGCAAGAAGTATTATGGGCGTACCAGACTACTCATAGAGCTTCTACTCAAGAGTCTCATTTTTCCTTGGTTTATTGGATGTATGCAATTACTCCTATAGAAGAAACCCTACCATCATACAGAGTCCACAACTATTCCGAACAAGCCAATGGATTGGCAATTAGAAGTCAGTTGGACTTAATAGAATAAATAAAAGTTAAGGCTCATCTTAGAACCACCCATTACCAAGGCTTGACGATGAGCAGATTTGCTTCCAAGATCAAGAGAAGGGATTTTCAATGAGGAGAAAAAGTCTTAAGAAAGGTTTTCTTGCATACTAAGGAAAAACAGTTCGACAAACTGGCTCCGAACTGGGAAGGCCCTTATGAGGTCTCTGAAAAGCTTAAGCCTGGGACATATAGGCTTCAAGACAAAGATGGAATAGTTTTGAAGCGCCCATGGAATATTGAACACCTCAGGTTATATGTAGAATAAAAGTTGTGTAAATATTTCCTTGTTTAAATTCAATGTAAATATTAGGGGGGCATACTCTTTCCTACTCTGGTGGCGCGGGGAAATTTTAATGAGGTGTCCGGTTTTTTTCAATAAAATATGATGTCTTTTTACAATATTCGGTGTCGATTGATTACAATTCTTTTCAAGTCTTCAATTTAATCCTAAGGATCTTTGAAAGATTGGATTAATCTGGTTGAATGTGGACCATTAAACGCATGTCATCGGAGATATTAAACACTCTCACTTTAAATATTTTTGAAGTAAAGAAGGGCTCTTTAAACATTAGCCATTAAAATTGAAAGTAAGTATGGAATAAAACAAGATTTGATAGATAAGCCTGTCCGGGTGTGAACCGGATAACGTTACTAAAATAAAAAATGTCTTGGCCATCCAAGGACTTTAAGTGTTGTGAAAGACTTATCTAGACCCAGTCCATATACAATTACAAAAAACTCATTGGACATCCAAAGACTTTAGTACTTCGCAAGATTAAGAAAGCACAAAAAATAGTTAAAAACCTCAAGGCTTATTCCCTTCGGATGTTCCTGTTTCACCTCCTTTTTTGGGGCCTTTGACTTCAACACTTGAACTCTCCCCAGTTCCTTCTTCTTCATCGGGGGTAGAATCGATTCCACTAGAGTAGTTATTTTTATCACCATCAGCCATTGTATGGAACGGGATGTCCTCATACTCCACATATTGCCACAAGAGACCAATCGTCCTATTCAGAAACGTCTCATGAAAAAGCGGTACCATGTCAGACTTCACTTCAGCATACCTTGTCTCCAAGGAATTCATCACCTCATTGGTGTATTTATCGATGCTGGCCTGAATTCTCTGTTCCTACTCTTTCTCCAAGTCCTCTTTCTCCTTGGTTGCCTTAGACACAACCTCTTCAAGGGAAGTATTTTCACCGGACAAAGTCTGAATGTCACCATCTTTGGTCTTCACTTCTTCCTTTAAGGTGGAAAGATCTTTCTCCAAACCAGAGCACTTAGCTTAGAGATCAGTGTTAGCATTCTCCAAAGTGTCCAGCTTGGTTGACAGATCTTTATTGTCCTTCTTCAATTCTTCAAGCTCTTCTTCAGTGATTCCATGCTCTGATTAGCATTGACGAGGTTGGTTGACAGAGTCTTCTTGTCTGTGTTAAGGGTGTTGATAAGGGTGGACTGGTTTTTTACCTGCCTCTCCAAATCGAGCACTGGTTGGATATGACCTAAAAGAGAATGGGTCACCGTATCCTGGTCTTCGGGCTCTGATGTCAAGCCCTCCTCCGGTACTCTCTCCCAATTGCAAGTCTGTTGGAATTTTCTCTGCTAAGGTGGGGTCGGTAGAAGCTGGTGAATGAGGAGGCTCCGAAGGGCGAAGGGTTAAATCTCCCCCTAAAGTGACTTTCTTCTTCTTGGATGCCCTTTCATCACTACTTGCCCCCCTTTTGCAATCCTTCTTGTGAGACTTTGGTGGATTTTAGGGCTCTCATGCCTTCTTAACGATCTCATCTTCAACCACTTTGAGTAAGGAGGCATCGATCCCTCATTGGTTCTCCAGACCGGTCTCCTCTGTGACAGCCCAGACTGCTTCTGTTGCAATTCTCTTCTTCTTCCCCTTCATCTTGTTATGAGCCTTTGCTCTAGAGGGCAAGGCCAGTTTACCATCTTTTTCCTATGTTCGTTTGAGGATGACAGGTGAGGGAGAGGGTCTGGTCAATTCTTCCCATGTGAGATCTCCCCTAACCGTGGTATTCCACATATGAGATCTCACCAAATTGCCAAAAGTGAAGCAGTTGTCGAAAGCATTCCCCAAACGTTTGGCGACCCATGCATTCAGCTTGGCACATGTAGTCTGTCCCTCCTCCAGATATCCGGTATACTCCTTTGGTAATACTGAAAAAGAAGTAATGAATGATTCAGAAGTGAAATGTTTGTAAAGTGAAAAGGAGAACGTGAAAAACAAAATTAAAGAGCTTACTTGTACTATTCCATCTACTAGTGAGCATGCGAGGGTTAGTCTTGGCTTTGATCTTTCTCCCATTTTCCCATGACCCACTGATGAATAAAAACTGAGTTCTCCAATTCTTCTCCGACTTCAACAAATCATCTACCACTTTGAAATTGTTTCCCATGTTGTGGTGATAGAATGGGATGTGATGATTCTTGCACAGACTTTCCACAACGACAAATTGCTCCATAGGGAGAGGAATTTCGGACAACCTTGATGCTATTATGCAGGCAAGGAGGACGTACCAAGAATTTGGACTTAATTGGCTTAGGCAAAGCTTTATCAGATGGAAGTACCTAAAAATCTCTGGGTCTAAGAGGAATTTGAGCCCCAGTTAAACAGCTCGGTGTAGATGACCACTTCATTAAGTTTTCAGTCCATTGGAGTCTCTGGAGTGACATGAATTCTCACCTTCACTGACTCTGGCATCCTCCACTTCGTCCGGATCCGGCCCAGCTCGGCAATATGAGTATGGACATAGTTTATGTTTTGCATGGCCAACAAATACTTCACATTGACTTTCTGAAAGCAAGGTCATACCTTACCCTCCAAGCACTCTGGGAGATCCGGATGAGCCACTCCAGCCTTTACTTTGCGTTTCCCTTTCCTATTAGAGGTAGCATCCCCAGTTTGCTCTGAGGCTTCAGTTTCGAAGGGGGCCTCTTTGATACTATCTTCCATCACTTCTTCCATCATTGTGTAAGGTTTATCAGTTGTTGTGGATGGAAGGGTGTCAGCTTCTGGCTCTATAGTCTGTCTGGATGATTGAGTGCCAGTTTTTTCCAGAGGCCTGGTGTCCGGTTAGGGCTCAGTTCTGGAGGAATTTTCTTGAGAAGCTACTTTGGATGCCTCTGATCCGAAGGGCTTATCTCGTAGGGATCTTATAGATATCTCTGATCCGGAGGGTTTGTCTTTGGATATTGATTTAAAAGCCTCCGGTTTGGAGGGTTTTGATTGTGAGGCAGTCACTTGGGCCTTCACCAAACGAGTTGTCCGGCGTGGGTTAGATTTTTCTGGAGATTTTTCAATATCTGATCCCATGGCTATGAAAGGGGAGGGTTTTCTAACGCTCGATACTAGTTTTTCTTTGGTAGAAGAAGGTTGGGACTCATGAACAGAGGATCCTGATGGGATTGGTGAAAGATTTAGTTTGAACAACCGTTTGGGTTTTGGATATCTGGTAGAAGATGATCCTTGATCCGCTTATTGGGATGGTTTATCAGACTTGTCGCTTGGGGAGACCGAGAGACCGGCAGCGATACGCCTCTCTTGGTCGACTTTCCTTGCTTTCTCTAACTCAGACAGATTCAACCTACCGCCTTTTACAAGAGCGTTTCTAGCCGTGAACATAAAACTAACCAGGAACGAATTTGAAAGAGAGGGAGGAAAGCTCTGAAGAAGATTTTTGAGTGATGAAGGTAATGAAACAGTAAAAAATGATTTATATATTGGTAAATAAAGGTAACTGATACCTAGGACAAGACGAAGAGATTTGTACAATGATTGAAAGACGACGCTGACGTGAGAAAAATTAAATGCATAGGTTACTTTTTAGGTTTAGTGGGAGCGCCAATCTAGGTAAAAAACGGCTGGTAGGTCGAATCAAATTGTGACACGTGTCCTACGATCCAGAGAAAGACTCTTAAAATTCTGGGAAAAAGTCATCCTAGACAAACATCAAGCCAAATACACAAATGGGTCGGAAAATGTCGTTACTGACTAAGTGAATTTTTTTAGTCATGCCAAAGATTTTTGACAAAGCCTAAAAAAAGGGCTACTGATGAGTCCGAATAAATTTACCACTACTTACTGAGATTTTCGGACAAGAGAAATTCGGACATAAACTGCCCACTGAACTATCCAGACAGGACAAAAGCATAAAATAACTAAACACCTTTTGACTAAGCTATGTGCTAATCAACTTATTAAGTAAATGGATCCTTAAACTTGACCTAGTTACATAATTCGACCCCAAAGCCCATGAGTCCATAATTAAGGGTATAAATATCCTAACTACTTTCATTAATGAGGGTAATGAACATTTAATACAACCATGCAGCTCAAATCTCTCACTACTAAACACCCAAACATTTAATACTCTCAAAACTTTCCAAAACACTTGACAAAATTACCCTCAGCTTAAAATAAACCTCACCACCGTTAAATTTGGAAAGTTAATAGTGAATGATAGTTTTTATTTGTTAAATACTATAAAGGATTATAAATAAATAGTGAATGTAAATGTATCTGGAAAAAATGGAAAACTAAAAATTCACCAAAACTTTAGTACAAGTGATTAGGTCACATTTCTAGAACTAGAATTGAAAATATTATTTTGGAAGGTTCATTAATTTACTGGATTTTCTAAAATTTAATGTTTATATTGAATGTATAAAAGAGAAAAATACTAAAGTGAAAATATTAGATGTATATTGGGGGAAAAATATTTTGGAGTTGATACCTGCAAACATCTGCAGACCGTTCCCTACAGTATCATGGACGACCAAGGAAATTTTGTATCATTCATTAAATATCTTTCACGTTACAACTATATATATATATATATATATCTTATTCACAAAAAATCAGAAGCCAACAAAAAGTTCAAAGTTTTTATACAGAGGTTGGAAAACAGCTTGGTAGACATTAAGTGCGTCGGGTCGGACCGTTGTGGTAAATACTACATGAGATACGATGATTCGATTGAGCAACGTCTTGGTCCATTTGAATTTTTTTTAGAAGAATGCGAGATAGTCCCTTAGTATTCCATTTCAGGTTCACCTACCATGAATGAAGTATATGAGGGAAACAAATGTACATTAAAAGATATGGTAAGAAGTATTATTTATCATTCAACATTACCTATATCACTCCGGGGAAAAGCAGTAAAATGTGTAACCTACCTTCTTAATGGAGTTCAAACAAAAGTAACTGCTAAGACGTCGTATGAAGTTTGAACTAGGGGTAAAACTCGTTTAAAGCATTTACATGTTTGGGGATGCCCAACTGAAGTAAAGTTTTATAGGCCGAATGAAAAGAAATTGGACTCCAAAAAAATTAAAAGTTATTTCATTGGTATCCCAAGCACAATAAAGTTTTTAAGTTTTATGATCCCTCTAATAAGAACATATTTGAGACGAGAACAATAAAATTATTTGAGGACATAAAATTATTAAAAAAACCATTAATAAGGGTGTTGTGTATTTAAATCGTTATTGATAACATCAGATATTGTAGACGCTACCCCTTATATAAATCCGAAGGGCAGTTCAGACAAAACCAGTACCATGTCCAACCGAACAGAATAAATTAGTCGAACATGACTCAGCTAGGTGCTGGTCTTTTCATATCTTGGAAAAATGGGTTCTTAAACTTGATCCAAGCCCACAATCCGACCCGAAAGGCCCATGGTTCATTAATTAAGTATAAATACCCCAACTACTTTCATTAATGATGGTGATTAGAATTTACTGCTAGCACACACCTGAAGTATCTCTCTATATTTCACCTTAATCAAAACACTCAATCAGAAATAATCCACACCAAATTGGCGACCACAGTGGGAGCACGACGGTGCCTGTATTTCATATTCAAAACCAACAAACAAGGTAGTTCGGATAGATCCGAATTCACAGAATATACCACTTCCCGAGGTGGAAATATAAAAAGAGAACAATGAATAGACTGTTGAGGAGCGTGATCGGTTGAGGGCTGAGATAGAGGCATTGAGAGTGCTAAAACAAGCAGAGAAAGAGGTTAAAGAAAAATATGGTGCGTTGGTGCTTAACCATACTGACAATCTAGGAGAGAACGAATAATGCCTAAAGACTCATCTCAGCTCCAAGAAAACGCATCGATCTAAACATGTGGAGAGCTCCACTTTAGAATCCTCTAGCAGCTCATCTAATTATGCAGATCTTGAAGAGTCAGTCTCCTCCAACAGTGTTGAAGGACAGTAAAAAAAGAAGATAAGACTTACGAAAAAGTATTCAAGAAAAAAAGATAGGCATGGAAAGCTCAAGAAACATCATGGGAAGATAAATAGTTCAGCTAATCAACATATTGACCGCTTGCTGATTGATCCCTTTACTTTCCAGTCCAAACCAGGTATTTTTGCTACTCCAAATGAGGATACTGTGTTTAACCATAACAAGAACTAGAGGAAATTTCCTTTATCTACAAAAATACTCTCCAGACATCTAAGATGGAAAAATACGACGAGAGCGAAAATCCGGACAACCATCTTGAGCAGTTTTAGAACTTTATGATGAACTTTGATGATGACGACAGATTGTTGTGTTGAGCCTTCTCCCAAACCTTCACAGGAAGTGCCCTCAAGTGGTATAATTCCCTCAGGAATCTATAATTGTTTTTGACATATTATGGGTTGCCTTTCGGAGGCAGTTCGTTGGAAGCAATGCGCTTAAGGGAAATTTAGATACCATCATCCATTACGCTCAGGAGAAAAATGAGTCTCTTAAAAAGTACATCAGTCGGTTTGTGAATACTAAGAATGGGTTAGCAGACTACTTTGAACAACTTGCGATTTCTTCCCTCAGACAAGGTTTGGATCTGAGAAGCTTAGCTGATTCAGTGACTCAGAAGAAGTCTATGACCTAGGGGGTTGTTGAATTAGGTTGGAAAATAAATTAATGTTGAGGAAACAAAGAAATCCAGAGTGCCTGACCAGATTAGGTCCACCACTACAGCATCAACACCTCAAGCTGCTAATCAGTCCGGTTACAAATCAAAGGATACTGGACAGGAATCTAAGCAATCAAGGCAGAATCAGTCCAACCAGAACGAGAACCACCAGGGTAGATATAAGAGGGGACCTTGGCTTCAACCTGAGTGGTTTTCTGAATTGGGAGAAAGCGTGCCTACAATATATGACAAAAATAAAAACGAAGTACATTTTAGAAAATCAGCAGCGTTGCAGTCTTCCAAAGCAGACCGAAGTACATGTTTCTGCAAGTACCATAATGACATTGGGCATGATACCCATGATTTCATAACTTAAAGTAAGAGGTCGAGAACCTCATTGAAAATGGGTAACTTGGGGGCCTATATTAAAAAACAATCGGGGAGCAGACCGGATAACATACAATCCAATGCCAACACTCCCCGAACAACTCATTTAAGCAATCATGGAACGTCTAGACATGAAAATACTATGGTAATTACTAAAAGGTTTGATGTGGACTCTGAGTACCTTGATCCAGATTCAGATCCAAGTCGGAATCGGGTGGGGGTAATAACGGATAAAACTACTACTGTCTCTTGTTTGATTAAGTATTTTGAATCTTTAACCATTTTTAAGGGGACACTGTGACTTCACCTACTAGTTCTTTAAGGAAGAGACATGTCAACAGTTTGACCACCCAGTTAGATGGAATAATGTCCACTCACATGTACCAAACTCCAACTCCTTTTATAGTTTTCGATGAGGATGATCTAAGAGACATTACAGGGCATCATGAAGATTTCGTGGTAATAGGGGCATCGATAAGAGGGAATGATATACGTCAAATCCTGATTGACACATGTAGTTCGACAAACATCTTGTTTTTAAGCTCATAAAAGCAGATGAGAAACCCTTTGTTTATACAACGTTCGAACAAAACCATTGTGGGCTTCACAGAGAGTTCAGAAGATGTGATTGGAGAATTCGGAGAAGAAGTATTGCTGGGCAAAAGACCTTTTAAGAAAATGGTAAGGGTATTGTTTGTGGTGGTGGATTTCCCAACATATTATAATGCGATATTTAGAAGGTCTTTGCTCTCTAAAATTCATGCATGATGTGGCCTCTACTGTCCATCTATGTTTAAAATACAATGTCCAGGGACAAGTAGGTGTTGTCCGGAGCAGTCAGCCTCTAAGTCTGTGGAGGCAATCAAGATTAACAAAGATTAGCAACTATTGGAGCCTTCCACCAATTATAATGAAATTGATGATCCCAAGGAGGCTCCTAATGTCATAATACCTATTGAAGAAGTTGAAATTCATTCCCTGTCTGGGGGAAAAAGTGGGTAACAAGATGGCGCCAGGTTTGAAACAAAGGCTACTATGTATTTTAATGAATAATCTAGATCTAATTGCATTGCGCAATGATGATTTTACCGGAGTGCCCGCTGATGTAATTTGTCATAAGTTATCCATACGACTTGATGTTGGACGAGTTGCACAAAGAAGAAGGTCGTTCTCTAAAGAAATAACATATTTAATTGTTCAAGAAGTTGATCGTTTAACCCAAATGGGCCACATCAAAGAATCTCATTACCCATTATGGACTGCCATTCCTGTCTTGGTCAAGAAAAAGAATGGAAAGTGACGCATGAGTATTAACTTCACTCATCTTAATAGAGCATGTCCCAAAGATCTTTATCCTGTCCTTTAAATAGATCTGTTGGTGGACTCCACCACAGGGAAAAAGTTATTGTCCTTCATGGATGCATTTTTAGGGTACAACCAAATACAAGTAGATCCGAAGGATCGAGATCACACCACTTTAATTATAGACAGAGGTCTTTATTGTTATAAAGTGATGTCTTTCAGATTGAAAAATACGGGGGCCACCTATCAAAGGTTAGTAAATAAATCTTTTGTTAGTTAGATAGACATAAATATGGAAGTTTATATAGATGGCATGATGGTGAAGAGACTTGAAGAAGATGCGCACATATCCGATATTCAAGAAATGTTTTCCAACTTAGAGGCTGTGAATTTAAATCTAAACCCTGAAAAGTGTGTTTTTGGGGTCTGGTCTGGGAAGCTCTTGTGTTATGTAATAAGTGAAAAAGGAATTCGACCTGATCCGGATCAGCTTAATGCTCTATTTGCTATGGATCCTCCTCAGAATACCAAAGAAGTTCAAGGATTAACCGAATGATTGACTGCGTTGAACAGGTTTATTTCAAGATCATTAGACAAATGTGCTCCATTTTTTTCAGGTGTTAAGGAATGCCAAGGATTTTAATTGGTCTCCACAGTGTGATCAAGCCTTTATTGAAATCAAGAAGCATTTGTCTTCACCCAAGACTCTCTTTAAACCTGTTCAAGGGGAAAAACTCTACATATATTTAGTTGTATCAGAATAAGCAGTAAGTGTTGTACTAGTAAGTGAAGTGGATAATTACCCTCGTTAGGCTTATTATATTAGCAAAAGTCTGTTGGATGCTGAAAGAGGATATTTGAAGTTAAAAAAGTTGGCCTTAGCTTTGGTGATTGCGGAAAGAAAAGAGAGACCATACTTCTAAGCTCATTCGATTGTCGTTTGAACATCTTTTCCCTTGAAGAATGTTCTTCAGAAAGATGATGTATCAAGCATAATGACCAAGTGGTTAGTTGAGCTGGGTGATTATGATATTGATTTTGCACCTCGAATGAAGATTAAAGCCTGATGAGTTCTGAGATTTTAGCCACTGTACTATGATTAAATCTGAAGGGAAATTTGGACTAAACCACCACACTAAATATCCGAACAGGAAAAATGTACTAATTATTGACTAAGCTGTTAATCAACTTAAAACTATATTACTAATGGGTCTTTAAACTCGACCCTATTTCACAACCCGACCCAATAAGCCCATGAGTCAGTAATTAAGTATAAATATCCCAACTACTTTTATTAACGAGGGTGATCCAAATTTATTACTAGTAGGCAGCTTAATTATCTCTCTACTATACATACTAAACATATAACACCACAAAATTACCAAAACACTTTTAAAAACACTTTACCAAATTACCCTCAGATGGAAATAAACCACACCAAATTGGCGACCATAGTGGGAGCACGATAGTGCCTGAATTTTATATTCAAAACCAGCAAGCAAAGCAGTTCAGATGGATCTGAATGAGCAGAATGCTCCATCCCCAGAGGTGGAAGGTGCAAGGGAAAATAAAAAGTACACCATCAAGGAGCAAGACCAGCTGAGGGCTGAAATAAAGGCGTTAAAAGCCATAAAACAATCAGAAAAAGGTATCAAGGAGAAATCCAGAGCGTCACTACTTCACCACATTGATAATCATGGGGAAAATGAGAAATCTTTGAAGACTAACCTCAGCTCAAAGAAAACACACCGGTCTAAGCCTGTTGAGAGTTATGGATCTGAGTCCTCCAGTAGTTCCTCAAATGATACAAAAATTGAAGAATCACTATCTTCAAGCAGTGATGAAGGGAGATCTAGAAAAAAGATGAGGTTAACTAAAGGCACCAGGGTAAAGGATTATCCACAAGTATATTGACCAGTTGCTGATTGATCCCTTTTCCTTTCAGTCCAAACCAAGTATTTTTGCAACCCCTAATGAAGATACTATTTTCAGTCGCAGTAAGAATTGGAGGCAATCGCCTTTTTCCAAAAAATACTCTCCGGACATCTTCCTAAAAGGTTTGATAGCTCCAAGATGGAGAAATACGATGGGAGTCAAGATCAAGACAACCATCTGGAACAATTCAAAAACTTCATGATGAACTTTGACGACGATGATAAGCTTTTGTGCAAAGCTTTCTCCCAAACTTTCACAAGGAGTGCTGTTAAATGGTAAAATGGTTTATCTTAGGGTGCACCATCAGGTGAGGTATTCCACTACAGCAACAGCTCCTCCAGCTACTAACCAATCCAGTTACAGGGCAAAAGAAACCAGACAAGGGTCTAATCGGTCCAAACGGAACCAATCTAACCTGACCTAGAGCTAACAAACCAGAAGTAAGAGGGGTGTTTGGGTCCATCCTGAGTGATTCGGTGAATTGGGGGAGAATGTAGCCACAATCTATGATAAGACCAAGAATGAAGTGCACCTCTGTAAACCGGCAGCACTGTAGTCCCCTAGAGAGAACCATAACACTCGTTTTTGCCAATATTAGAATGATATAGGCCATGGTACTCAGGATTGCATAGCATTGGAGCAAGAGGTACAATTCCTTATTGAGAAGGGCAAGATGGGAGCCTATGCTAAAAAATAAAGTGGAAATGGACCGGATAACACACAAAATAATGCTCATCGAACGGGTCTTTCAAACAATCTAGGGACATCTGCTCAAGAGGGTGCGATGGTGATCCTTTAAAGATTTGATGCAGACTCTGAGTATCTGGATCCAGATCTGTATCTAAATAAGGTGGGGTGATAATAAAGTAAACTAAGACGGTTTCCAGGCTGATCAACTTTTTCAAATCATTAATTATTTTTGAAGGAGATATTGTGACTGCACCTACCACTTCATCAAGGAAGATGCATGTCCACTATTTGGCCACCCAGTTAGAAGGTGAAATTTCTTCCCATCAGCGCCAATCCCCATTCAAATTCATAGTCTTTGATGAAGACGGACCGAGGGACACTCCAGGACCTCATGAGGATGTAATGGTCATAGGGGCTTCTATAGGGGGAAATGATATACGCCGAATTCTGATTGATACAGGCAGTTCAGAAAACATCCGATTTTTAAGCTCCCACAAGAACATGAGGAATCCGACAGTTAGTCAACGTTCCGACAGAACCATTGTAGGCTTCACAGGGAGTTATGCAGATGTAATTAGAGAGTTCAAAGAGGAAGTTTTATTGGGCAAGGAGCCCTTTAAAAAGATGGTAAGAGTACTATTTGTTCTGGTGGATTGCCCCACATTGTACAATGAAATTTTTGGGAGGTCTTGGCTTTCCAGAATATATGTTGTGGCCTCTATAGTCCATCAATGCTTGAAGTATGCGGTTCAGGGACAAGTAGGCGTTGTCCGGAGTAGTCAAAAGATAGCCAAGGACTGCTATGCAACAACTCTTGCTCCTAAAATGTTAGGGGCAGTCAGGATTAACAAGGATTAGTAGCTATCGGAGCCGTCTACTGAGGAGAATGAGATTGATGATCCCAGGGAGGCTCCCAACGTTATAATATTTGTTGAAGATGTTGAAACTCACTTCCTCGCAGAGGGCAAGAATGTTAAAATTGGTTCCAAATTGGCACCAGAATTGAAGCATGAATTGTTATCATTTTTTATGAATAATCAACACGTGTTTGCATGGTGCAACAGTGATGTAACCGGAGTACCAGCAAATGTTATTTCATACAAGTTGTCTATCCGAAGTGATGTTGTACCCGTTGTACAAAAGATGAGAGCTTTTTCCAAGGAAAAAGCAGATGTGATTGTTCAAGAAGTTGGCTGATTGACCAAGATGGGTCATATTAATGAATCCCAATAATTTTTGTAGACTGCCAACCCTGTGTTAGTCAAGAAAAAGAATGGAAAATGGTGTATGTTTATTGATGTCATTGACCTCAATATGGTATGCACTAAGGATCTTTATCCCGTTCCTCGGATAGATCAGTTGGTGGATTCTACATCTGGAAATAAAATGTTGTCCTTCATGGATGCCTTCTCTGGATACAACCAGATACAAGTAGATTAGAAGGATCAGGATCACACTACTTTCATCACAGATAGAGGTGTTCATTGTTATAAGGTGATGCCTTTCGGGTTAAAAATGTTGGGGCCACTTATCAGAGGTTGGTGAATAAATATTTTGCTAATCAAATTGGCAGGAACATAGAAGTGTACATAGATGATATGATGGTTAAAAGCTTGGAGGAAGATTTACGCATATCTGACCTTCAAGAGATATTTTCCAATTTGGAAGCTATGAATTTAAAGTTAAACCATGAGAAGTGTGTGTTTGGATTCCGATCTGGAAATGTTTTGGGCTACATAATAAGTGAAAAGGGAATCCAACCTGATCCGGATCAGCTTAATGACTTATTAGCAATGGACCCTCCTCCGAAAGTTAAAGAAGTTCAAAGGCTCACAAGAAGGTTGTGTGCATTGAATAGATTTATTTCAAGGTCATTGTACAAGTTTGCTCTATTTTTCTAAGTATTGATGAATGCTAAAGACTTCAATTGGTCCCCACAGTGCGACCAGGCTTTTATTGAAATAAAGAAACATTTGTCTTCACCCAAAACTCTTTTCAAACCTGTTCGGGGATAAAAAATATTTATGTGTATCTAGCTGTATCAAAATATTCTATAAGTGCCATGCTAGTAAGGGAAGTGGACAATTATCCTCGTCCGCTGTACTACGTCAGTAAGAGTCTATTGGATTCTGAAAGAAATAACTTGAGGTTGGGGAAGTTGGTATTGGCCTTAGTAATTGCAGCAAGAAAAATGAGACCCTACTTCCAAGCTCATTCTATTGTTGTCCAAACGTCTTTCCCTTTGAAAAATGTTCTACAAAAAGCTGATGTATCAAGCAGAATGACCAAGTGGTCGGTGAAATTGGGTGATTATGATATTGACTTTACCTCTCAAACTGCAATTAAAGCCCAATTAGTGGCTGAGTTCTTGGTAGAGTTACATGCTGACAGATCATACAGACATGAGTCAGGAAATTATTTTAAGAAATAATGGGTAGTTCGAACCAATGGTGGATCAAGTACTATGGGCGGTGGAGCTGGAATTTTCTTAACCTCCCCATATGGTGATAAAATGTATCAAGTTATATGCTTTGGATTCACAGCTTCCAACAATGATTCTGAATATGAAGCAACCATTGTCGGTCTTAAGCTAGGTCTCATACGTGGGGCTAAAATAGTCTGATTAATCAGTGATTCTTTATTACTTATCCACCATGCTCAATAATAGTCTGAAGCTAAGAAAGGACATCTGGTCAAGTATTTGGTCATGTTAAAAGAAGTGGCAGCCAACTTTAAAAATATTTGCTACGAGCATATTCCCAGATCGGAAAACACTTTGGCAGACTCCTTGGCAACTATAGCCTATTCTGAATCTTACCTATAGATTCTTGTGCAAGAGTGTCCATCTATACAGATTGATAAGAAGAAAGAGGATGAAGAAAACATGAACATACTTGTTATTCAACCTAACGATTGGAGATACGATCTTCTCTAATATATTTATAATGGGATATTGCCTTCGGATAAAGTTGTGGCAAAACATATTAAGTACAAAGACATGGAAGTCGTTTGATAACAAAGACATGGAAGCCTTCTGTACCTCTAAAGGGATTCAACATTATTTTTCTTATCCTTTCCAACCTCAAGCAAATAGCCAAGTTGAGATTGCAAATAGAACTATCTTGTCCGGATTAAAGAAGCATTTGGAGGGAGCTGCAGGAAAATGGCCAAGTTTTTTACAAGAAATATTGTGGGCCTACCGAACTACTCCTTGAACTGCTAAACAAGAGTCTCCTTTTGTTTTGGTATATGGGATGGATGTAATTACCCCCATAGAAGCTACTTTACCGTCATATAGAGTCCAACACTATTCCAAACAGGCTAATGATGTAGTAGTTACGAATCACCTGTATTTAATAGAAGAAAAAAGGGTTAAAGCACACCTGAGAACAACACACTTCTAAGGCTTGATGATGAGATTTTTTTTCCAAAGTTAAAAGAATATATTTTCAAGTAGGGGACAAAGTTTTAAGAAAAGTATATTTACATACTAAGGAGAAGCAGTTCGGTAAAGTGGCTCCAAATTAGGAAGGACCTTATATGGTCTGTGAAAAGGTCAAGCCAGGGACATATAGGCTTCAAGACAAAGAATGGAGAGCTCTAAAGCATCCATGAATGTTTAGCATCTCAGGTTATATTTAGAATTAAACTCTTTTGTAAATATTTACTTGTTAAATATCAATTTAAATATTAGGGGGCATACTCTCTCCTACCCTGGTGGCGCGGAGAGGTTTTAATGAGGTGTCCAGATTTTTCAATAATATATGATGCTTTCTTTAAATATCTGGTGTGATTTTGTTTCAATTCAGATATAAATTGCTTATTCAACATCCTGGCTCTCAAGTTTCTTGAGTTGATCATATATGTTTAGTACATGATCACAATTATTAAACACATGTGATCGGAGATATTAGATACTTTTGTTCAACACTTCTGAAATATTAGTGGCTACTAAAATATTAGCCATGAAAGATTTAAACAAAGTATTAAACAAAAGAGAAATTGAATAGTTAAACCTGATCAGACTCAAACCGATTGATAGTACAAAAAATGCCTTGGCCATCCAAGGACTTTAGTATTTCAAAAAACAAAAATTACATTATAAAACCTTAGGGCTCGTACCCTTCAGATTTTTCTTCACCACCATCTTATTTGGGACTTTTGAGTTCAGCACTTGAACTATCACCCGTTCCTTCATCATAATCAGTTGTAGAGTCTATTCCACTTGAGTAGTTGCACTTGTCGTCGTCTGCTAGAGTGTGGAATAGGATGTCCTCATAATCTATATATTTCCATAGGGGACCAAGGGTCCTCTTACGAAAGGTTTCGTGAAACAGCAGGACCATATTGGACTTTACTCCATCATCCATTTTCTCTAAATAGTCCACTACTTCATTGGCATACTTCTCTATGCCTGCAGCTACGATTTTTTTTTGTTGGAATTCCACGGCCTCTTTCTCTTTGATCTTCTCTTTAACAATTCTCTCCAACTTGGTATTCTCATCAGAAAAGGTTTGGATAGTACCATCCTTAGTTTTCAATTTCTCCTTCAAGGCTATGAGGTCTTTTGAAGAAGAGGTCTCCAGGTTGGAGCATTTGGTTTGGATCTCCCTGTTGGCTGCCTCTGATGCGAGTAGTTTGGCAGCTAACTCTTCTTTGTACTTCTTCAGTACTTATATGCTTTGTTGAACACTGAGGAGATCATTTGACAAGTTTTTCTTGTCAGTGGTTAGAGAATTACTGGTACCTGTTTAAGCTCTCAGTTGCCTCTCCAGATCAAATACTGGTCGAATATAGCCTAGGAGGGCATGGCTCAAGGTGTCTTGCTCTTTAGAGATAGCATAGGTCTTCCCATTATGAGTCACCACGCTGGAAGAACTGGAAGGACGGTATGGCCCCGCTAAGTCATCTATCTCTAGATCATTGAAATAAATATTAATGTCTTGCAAGGTCTCAAGGTTTACCTCATCGTTGCCATCACTAGCAACCTGTCTGGAGTGAAGATCGATTGGGATTTCCTCCTGTAAAGTGGGATAGGTAGGAGCTGGGGGGAGGACTTCAAGTGGGTGAAGGATTATCTCTGCTTCCAGGGTGACCTTCTTTTTCTTAGCAGCCTTATCATCGTTGATGGCCTTGCATTTTTTTTATCTTTCTTAGGAGGACTTGGTAGATTCTTTGACCCACCAGCTTCTTTTACAGTTACCTCCACTTCATTCAGCAATGCAACATTGATGCTCTCCTGGTTCTACAAACTGGTCCCCTCTGTAGTCGTTTGGGTTGGTTCTATTGTGGCCTTCTTCTTCTTATTCTTCATTTTGTTGGGGGCTTTGGCCCTCGAATGCAAATATAACTTAGCATCTTTAGCTTCCGTCCTCTTTAGGATCCCGTCAGTAGGGGGAGAGGTAGTTTACTCTTCCCATGAGAGATCTCTTCTACATGTGGTGTTCCACATGTGAGATCTTACAAAATTGCTTGACTTGAAGCAATTGTGGAAGGAATTTCCCCAGTTCTCTGAAGCTCAAGAATTTAACATGACGCAAGTGTCCTGTCCTGCCTATAGATAGCCCAAGAACTCCTTCGGAAGAACTGAGAAAAAAATTAGTTAATCTAAATTAAAAGCTTATAACTTAAAAGATAAAATAAAAAGGTAAGAGAAACTCACCAGTTCTCTTCCAGCGACTAGTTAAAAGGTTTGAGTTTGTGTCAGCCTTGATCTTCCTGCCATTCTCCCAAGTCCTACTAATGAAGAGGAACTGAATCCTCTAGAATTTTTTGGACTCCAAGAGATCATCCACCACCTTGTAGTCATTCCCCATGTTGTAATGGTAGAAGGGGATCTGATGGTTCTTCCATAAGTTTGCCATAACAACAAACTATTTTATCGGTAGTGGAATCTTCGACAGCCTAGACGCCATGATGCAGGCTAGGAGGGTGTACCCAGCATTAGGGCTCAGTTGGCTGGGACACAGCTTGATCAGATGGAAATATCTGAAGATATTCGGATCCAAGGGGAACCGAAGTCCCCAGTTTAATGCTTCAGTATAGACTACCACCTCGTTTAGTTTGCAGTCTATTGGGGTCTCCGGAGTAATCGGGATCCTCAGTTTTACTAACTCTGGGATCCTCCATTTAGTACGGATCTGACCTAACTCAGTTGTGTGGGTATACACGTAGTTGATATTTTAAAGGGCCACAAGGTATTTGACCCATACCTTCTTGAAACAAGGACCCACTTTGCCCTCCAAACTCTTCGGAAGAGCGTCTGGATGAGTCATGCCCATTTTAGTTTTTCCTTTTCAGTCTGAAGTTGTATCCCCTGTTTGACCATACATCTCAGCCTCGAAAGGGGCTTCCTCTATGCTACATTCCATCATTGTGAAAGGTTGTTCAGATGATTTTGAAAGAGGTTGTTCTGACGCCTTTGAGGGTGGCTATTCTGGTGGTTTTGTAAACAGTTATTCAGAAGGTTGTGCAGATGAAGGTTCTGATATTCTAGTATCTGGTAAAGGCTGCTACCCGTATGTTTTAGCTTGTGGTACAATCTTTGTTGCCTCCGAATTGGAGGGTTTTGAAGATGTGGGTGTGTATTTGGTTTTGGACAGACGCGTAACCCTACAATGAGTTAACTTGTCTGGTGACTTTTCTGTGTCTAATCCCATCGCAATAAAATGTGAGGGTTTCTTGACACTGGAAACACTTTTCTCCTTGGGTAAAGGGTTTTGGGATTCTTGGACTGAGGAACCAGATGGGAGAGGTGAAAGATCTGTTATAAATGGAAGTTTCTTAACTCTAAGTTTTTTTTGAAGAAGATAACCCTGATCAGTGTTATGGTGTGGGTGATTACCTTTCTCGCTTGGAGATGCAGGAAGACCAACATCAATGCGCTTGTCCCTTGAACTTTATGTGCTTTTTCTAATTCAGAAAAGTTCAACCAACCTCCTTTAATTAAGGCGTTTCTGGCTGTGAACATATATGTCTCAAGAACAAATTGAAGATAAACGGAGCTCTCTCTCTCTAAGAAAATTTGTGAGTGTTGAAGACAATGAAATAGTAGAAAAGTTTATATATAACAGTGAAAAGGAGCAGTTACCTAAGGGAAGATGGATCAATTTTTAACAATGATTAAAAGCTGCAAAATGTAAAAATTAAAGCCTTAGTAACTTTCTAGCCTAGTGGGTGCGACATTCTAGGAGAAAAAAAGGCTGGAAAGTCGAACTAAAGCTTGATACGTGTCTCACGATTCAAGAAAAACTCTTAGAATTCTGAGATGAGAAATCAGTTTTGACAAAGTTCGAACAGGGTAAACTATTGAAGGAAAACACTTGTAGTTCGAACGACACAAACATATCGGAAAAATTTGGTATTAATTTTTTAAGTTTTATCTCTTCCAAAGATCTTTTGCAAGACCTAAAAGGGACTATTGATGAGTTCGGAGATTTCAGCCATTGTACCATGATTAAATCCAAAGGGAAATTTGGACTAAACCACCACACTAAATATCCGAACAGGACAAATGTACTAATTATTGACTAAGCTAGTTGCTAATCAACTTAAAACTATATTGCTAATGAGTCCTTAAACTCGACCCGGTTTCACAACCCGACCCAATAAGCCCATGGGTCATTAATTAAGTATAAATACCCCAACTACTTTCATTAATGAGGGTGATCAAAATTTATTACTAGTAGGAAACTTAATTATCTTTTTACTATACACACTAAACACAAAACACCACAAAATTGCCAAAACACTTTTAAAAACACTTTACTAGATTACCCTCAGACAGAAATAAACTACACCAAAGCCCAATCAGTGGCCGGTTTCTTGGTAGAATTCCATGCTGATAGGTCCCTTAGACAAATGCAAGAAAACGAGTCTAAAAAGAATGGGTAGTCTGAACCGATGACGGATCAAGTACTATGGGATGTGGGGCTGGAACTTGTTTAACTTCTCCCTATGGTGATACTATGTACCATGCTATATGTTTTGGTTTCAGAGCCTCTAACAATAAATCTGAATATGACGCAATTATAACTGGTCTTAAGCTAGCCCTTATATGTGGGGCTATAGAGTCAAATTAATGAGTGACTCCTAACTATTTATTCACCATGCTCAGGGGAAGTCTGAAGCAAAGAAAGAACAATTGATAAAATATTTTCTTATGTTGAGAGAAGTTGCTACAAGCTTTATGAGTATCAAGTATGAACACATCCCTAGATCGGAGAATACTATGTCAGACTATTTGGCAACCGTAGCTTATTTTAAATTTTACCCTTGGATTCTAATCCTAGAGTGTCCATCAATACAAGCAGGCCAAGAAAAGGTAAAGAGAATGAATAGAGTATGAGCATATTTGTCATTCAACCCAATGACTAGAGGTATGATATTTTTTAGTTTATTTCCGATGGGATTTTACCTTCGGACAAAGCCATGGCTAAGAAAATTAAATATAGGGCTCGTGGTTTTCTGATATTAAAATAAATTCTTTACAGGAAATCTTTCAGCACACCCCTCTTACGTTGCTTAGAATTTGAAAAATCCCAAAATATGTTATCTGAACTACATGACAGGGAAGGTTCTGAACACTTTGGCTACAATGCCCTAACCAGAAGAGTCTTATTAGCAGGGTACTATTGGCCAACCATAATGGCAGATGCCAGATATATGGTAAAGAAGTATGATCCTTGCCAGAGATATGGAAATGAAATCCATGTGCCAGCAGTTCCTATGGAATCCATATCTGAACCAATACCTTTTGATAGATGAGGGTTGGATCTCGTTTGACCGCTTCCCATGGCATTCAGTGGATGTCAAACTATCATAGTTGCTATTGACTATTTTTCTAAGTGGATAGAGGCAGCTTCCCTAGCTAAAACCACTTCTAAGACAATTATAAAATTCATTTTATCCAACATATGTTGTAGATTTGGGGTTCCCCGGAAGATAACTACAGATAATGGGCCACATTTTGATAATAAATACATGGAAATGTTTTGCACCTCCAGAGGAATTCAAAACTGTTTCTCTTCTCCATTCTACCCTCAAGCCAATGGGAAAGTTGAAGTTGCTAATCGAACAATCTTGTATGGGCTGAAAAAATAATCTGGAGGGAGCTGTAGGAAAATGGCCAAGTTATCTGCAAGAAGGTACTGTGAGCTTACCAAACTACTTCTCGGATTGCTACACAAGAATCCTTTTTCCCTCGTTTATGAGATGGATGCAATCACACCTGTAGAAGCTACTTTGCCATCTTACATGATCTAGAACTATTCCGAAAATCCAAATGGTATGGTAGTTAGGAATCACTTAGATTTGATTGAAGAGAGAAAAGTTAAAGCGAATTTAAGAACAACACATTATCAAGGTCTAATGAGGAGTAGATTTACCTTCAAAGTTAAAAGAAGATATTTTCAATTATGAGACAAATTCTTAAGAATTTTTTTTGCACACTAAAGAGAAGAAGTTTGGAAAACTGGCTCCGAACTGAGAAGGTCCTTATGTGGTAACTGAAAAAGTCAAACCAAGAATATACAGACTTCAAGATAAAGAGGGTAGAACACTGCACCGATGGAACATTGAACATCTCAGGTTATATTTAGAATAAACTCTCTTGTAAATATTTATGTTTTTATACGTCAATGTAAATATTAGGGGGTATACTCTTTCTTACCCTGGTTGTGCGGGGAGGTTTTAATGAGGTGTCCGGATTTTTCAATAATATCTTATACCTTTTTCAAAAGTATGGTGCAAAATTCTTCTTAACCTAACCATAATATGAGGTGATCAATTATTAAATACTTATTAAACACCTCGACTCTCAAGTATTTATCAGTTGATCAGATATGTTAAATACTTGATCACATTCATTAAACATTTATGATTGGAATCATTTAATAGTTATTAAGCACTTATTTAACATATTTGAAATATTGGCTACGAAGAGCTAAACGAGATTCATACAAAGATGGATACGATATTAAAACCTGATTGGAATAGAACTGATCCATAGTTCACAAATGCCTTGACCATTCAAGGACTTTGGTTCATGAGGTAGAAATTCAATAAATGCAACAAATGTCGTGGCCGTCCAAAGACTTTAGTTTTAAACACAAAATAACAACAAAACCTTAGGCCTTTTTCCCTTGAGCTTCTTTATCACTTTTACCTTTCTTAGGAATTTTGAGTTCAGCATTTGAACTCTCACCTGTTCCTTCATTATCTTCGTAGTCTTCTCCACTTGCATAGCCATGTTTGTCACCATCCACCATTATATGAAAAGGAAGGTCTTTGTATTCCAAAAATTTCCACAAATGACCAAGGCTCGTCTTCAGAAAAGTCTTATAAGATAGCAAGACCATGTCAGACTTAATCCCATCATCTCTTTTCTCTAAAGAGTCCACCACTTTAGAAGTATACTTCTCTATTCCTGCAGCTATACTTTCGGCTTGCTAGTTTACTAAAGATGTATTCTCCTCTGTCTTCTTCTTAAGAAGATTCTCCAAGTTGACTTTGTCTTTGGATAAAGTCTTGACAATACTATATCTAGCATCTAGTTTCTTCTTTAAAGTTTTTATCTCATTAGATGAAGAATTTTCTAGTCCGAAATACTTGGTTTGGAGATCTTTCTGAGCATCTTGTGACTTGTGCAGTTCCGCAACTAAATCTTCTTTTTCCTTCTTTGAGGATTCTATACTTTGTTGAGCGGTAGAGAGACTATTAGTCAAACCTTGGTTTTCTGTAGTCAGGGAGGTTATGGTAGTTGTTTGTTCCCTCAATTGCATTTCCAGGTCAACTACTAGACATATGTAACCTAAGAGGACATAACTCAGAGTGTCTTGTTCGCTTGATATCACATATGTTTCACCGTTATGGGTTACAACGTTGGCCGAATTGGCATGAGGATACGGCCCCGCAAAATCATCATTGTCCAGATCACTAAAATACATATTAATGTTCTGAAACACATCTAGATTGACATCTTCTTCAGCAACGGCCTGTTCAGAATGAAGGTTAGGTGGAATTTCTTCTTGCAAAGTAGGATAAGCAAGAATAAGAGAAGGGAGTTCAGAAAGACACAGAGTTATCTCTGATCCCAAGGTAACTTTCTTTTCCTTTGCAGATATTTCATCACTACTTATCTTGCGTCTCTTATCCTTCCTTGTGATCTGAGGTGGATCATCCAATCCACCAGCCTTTTTGATTGTCA
Organism: Limnanthes douglasii subsp. nivea; assembly: GCA_036936605.1. Taxonomy (NCBI): domain Eukaryota; kingdom Viridiplantae; phylum Streptophyta; class Magnoliopsida; order Brassicales; family Limnanthaceae; genus Limnanthes; species Limnanthes douglasii. The sequence goes on from JAUPFV010000001.1 coordinate 37,346,959, forward strand.
CTTCAACTGCCTCTAGCAAAGTAGCATTGATTCATCATTGGTTTTCCGAACTGACCCCTTCGGTGACTTGCTGAGATGAGTCCGCTGTGGTTTTCTTCTTCTTGTTGTTGTTAATCTTGTCCATGTGGCTATAGGCTTTGACCCTGGAAGAAAAATAAAGTTTGGCATCCTTAGCCTCAGTTCTCTTCAAGATGATATTTGCAGGGGAAGGAGTGGTCAGTTTTTCCCAAGTGAGGTCTTATTCCCTGAAGTGTTCCATAGGTGAGCCCTTACGAAGTTCCCTGAAGTAAAGCAATTGTAGAAATCGTTCCTCCATTTCTCTGATGCCCATTCATTTAACTTAGCATCGGTGTTTTGGCCTGTCTCTAAATGCTCCGGAAAGTTTAAAAAAAAACTAAAAGGAAACACAAGTGTCAGTTCGGAATAACAACACAATGTTTGGAATTAAGGAAAACATAAATAAATATTACCTATACTCTTCCAACGACTGGTCAGTTGACTTGGATTAGTGGCAGCTCTTATCTCCCGTTCTCCCATGCTCCACTGATAAACAGAAATTGGATCCTTCATGGATTTTCGGACTCCAACAAGGTCATTTACCACCTTATAATCGTTCCCCATGTTATAGTGGTAAAAGAAGATGTGGTGGTTCTTACACAGACTTGCCACAATAGCAAATTGCTCCATGCGTAGTGGGATTTTCTACAATATTGATGCCATTATATTGGCCAACAAAGTGTACCATGCGTTCGGGCTCAACTAACTCAGACATAACTTTACCAGATGAAAGTATGTGACTATCTCTGGATCCAAAGGTAACCGGAGTCCCCAATTCAGCACTTCAGTGTATACTACTAGATAGGACTTGTAGTCCATATGAGTCTCTGGTGTGATTGGGATTATCACTTTAACAGATTCGGGGAAGCCCCACTTTGTCCGGATACGACCCAACTCAACAGTATATGAGTATACACATAAGCGATGTTTTGGAGGTCTATCAAGTACTTCACGTCGACTTTCTAAAAGTTTGGCCCTACTTTCCCTTCCAAGCACTCCGGAAGTGATTAGGTGTTGGGCATACCCACTTTAACTTTGCCTTTTCGATCTACTGAAGTGTCTTCTGTCTGTCCGGACGTCTCAAAGGGATAGTCTTATATTCTATCCTCCATGGTCTATTCCATTACACTTGACTATTGTTCGGATGGTTCAGTATCTGCTAGGGGCTTTACCGTATTCAAACTAGCAGGTTTCAAAAAACTAGGAGTAGTTTTAGCTTTGGACTGACGAGTTATTCTGCAAGGGGTGGTTTTCTCAATGGATTTTTCAGCATATGAACCCATTGCCAGGAAAGGAGAAGGTTTCCTAACAATGAAAACTGGCTTTTCTTTAAGTAGGGGGTTTTGGGACTCTTGAACACGAGACCCTGACTGAAGAGGATATAGAGTTGGGCAAAAGGTAATTTTATGAACTTTGATATCTTTGATGATGATGAGCCTTGATTTGTCTTTATTTTTGGTCAATTGATTTCTTCACTCTGCAAAGCAGGGAGACAAGCTGTAACTCTTGCGTCTCTTGCGTCTGTTCTTGCTTTCTCCAAATCAGATAAATTCAACCACTTTCTTTTTACCAATGCATTTCTGGTTGTGAACATATATTTATCCAGACACAATTTAAGAAGATTAGCGAGCTTTCTCTCTCTAGAAATGTTTATGTTCTTAGAAACAATGGAACAGTGGAACCAATTTATGTAAAAATGAAAATATGGGAGTTTACCTAGGGGAAGACAAACCAGTCAAAGTGATGATTAGAGGCTATGAGGTATGAGGGTTACACCCTAAGTAACTTTTTAGCCAAGTAGGTACAAGAATCTACGAGAAAAACGACTGAAAAGTCAAACCGAAACTTGACATGTGTCCCACGTCGAAAAATGGATTTTAAAATTCATAAAAGTAAAGTTAGTCTCTTCAATATCTGATCAGGCTGACTCTTGGAATTCTTAATGGTAAAATTAATGTCTTCGGTCCGGATATAAAAGACAGATCGGAGAATCACCTTGAAAATGGATTGAGTTTTATTTTTCCGAGTTATTTCTTCCAAAAATTCTTTGCAAGACCTAAAGGAGCTACTAATAAAGTTAGATATTACTGATAAAGTCAGCCATGTCCAACCGAATAGAATAAATTAGTAGAACATGACTCATCTAGGTGCTGGTCTTTTCATCTCTTGGGGTAATGGATTCTTAAACTTGACCCGAGCCCACAATCCGACCCGAAAAGCCCATGGGTGATTAATTAAGTATAAATACCCTAACTACTTTCATTAATGAGGGTGATTATAATTTATTGTTAGCACACACCTGAATTATCTTTCTACATTTCACCTTAAACATTAAATTCCCAAAACACTTTACAAAATTATCCTCAATCAGAAATAACCCACACCAGTTATTATTTTTAGTGGCATTTTGTATTAAGTTATAAGACATGTTTGTATTATGATATTGTAGGCTTTGAACAGTAATTCGTCCCTGGACTATCGACTTTGGTGACAGATAGTCCCTGGACTTTCAAAAGTCCGTTCGTAGTCCCTCAACTATCCAGTTTGGTGACATATAGTCCATGGACTTTCAAAAGTCCGTTGGTAGTCCCTGGACTATCTAGTTTGGATAAAGTTAGTCCCATGCGCATGTTTATTAAGGGGACTAACTTTATCAAAAATAGAAAGTCAAATGACTAAATTTATCGAAAATGAATAGTTGAAGAACTATCTGTCACAAAAATTGATAGTCAACACATGCAAGGGGATTAACTTTATCCAAACTGGATAGTCGAAGGACTACGAACGGACTTTTGAAAGTCCAGGGACTATCTGTCACCAAGTGCGATAGTCCAGGGACGAGTTACTGTTCAAAGCCTGATATTGTATAATAAAGTTATTAATATTAACCTATATATGTATTCGATGTCCTCTTATTTTGATTATTCATACTTTATTATAAGTCTCTCTATAATTAAGTAAGACCACTTAAGAATATATATATATATATATATATATATATATATATATATATATATAAAATAAAAGATTACATTATATATTATTATTATGCTATGCAATATAATAAATACATGTAGTTGATTGTTGTGATGTAGTGATTATTTGTGCATCTATCTGCGGTTTTAATGTATTAACGATGAATTTAGTCATATGTTGTTATTTATCTATATGACGATAAAATTTAGAATGTTTATTTTTTGATGCACTCGGTGGTAGCATATAATGATCCAAGTAGGAGATTGTTCGAATTTATCCATTAAGATGGACCGTCATATGTTTTATCGCTACATCTGACTATCGTTGGTATTACTCCAATAAAATTAATCGTATATAAAGTAACAAACTTGATAAGGGGGGATTCTCCCAAATAAGTACGAGCACGAGCATGAGGATCACAAGTTTGGATCAGGACAAGCTCTATAGCGTTAACGAGCTCATAGGCAGAGCAAGCTCGAAGACAAATATAACATTAACAAGATCAAAGACAGAGTGAGCTCAAAGGAAGATTAATTTTAAAGGAAGATCGAGCTCAAAGGAAGATCGAGCTCAAAGGAAGATCGAGCTCGAAGACAAGTACAACGTTGATGAGCTCAAGGAGAGTGCGAGCTCGAAGACATTAGGGGAATGATCAATCAACTACATCAGAGACGCGACGAACATATGATCAAGGTCGAGCACGAATTTAAAGAAGATAAGCTCCAGCTCTGCATCAATAGACTGGCCTAGCTCGGCCTAAAGTATGGATCAGATTGAGTGGTTTCTTAATCAATTTAATGTAACACACGTTTTGACTCTTAAGTCAAACCGTGTTAGTTATTTGTTCCACAATTATAGGTATAGTAAGGTTAGTGTATTAGTGGCGCTCAAATCCTGAACGTATGTAACTGTCAACTAATTTGTATATTATAAATAAGGAGAACCTATCTGTTAATAAATGGATCTTTTTTCGGCTTATCTCTTTCTTGGCCAAAATTCTAAAGACTACACTATGGTAGCATCTGTTATTCCCGTAACAAAACTAATAAATAAAATATGTATCATGAAGGTAATCGTGTGGATACCATGTTTATTGTGAATATTATAAAATATTGGATTAAAAAATAAACATCTTAAGCAAAACAGAAACTTTTGAGATTATTTTTTAAGGACAAAATAAATTTGGGGTTCTGGCCTCTAAAAGTGACAATTTATTAAATTATGGTTTTCATTTAGATTATAAGTTTAAATCTGAATTTAAATTCAAATTTTATAATACAAAGTTTAAATTTAAAGATTTAAAATAAAAATAACGGATTCTTTGATTTCAAAGAATTATAAGTTTAATGTACATTTGAAAAACAGAGTCTGAAGAACAATAGTGAAATAAAAAACCATAGACTCTTAAAAAACTTAATTGATTCATCCTTCGAAATCAAATATCATGAAGACTAGTTGCCTTATTTTTTTGGAAGATTTCATCAACTATGATCAAAATAACAAAGGATTAAATGCATCAAAATCAAGTACAATTCTGAAAAAATAAAAAATTGACACCATCGTGTAGGTATACTATTCCACATTCTTATATGATCACTCAAACTTGTGGGTGTATATAAATTAATTTCATCAGTTTTTGTAAACTATAACCAACCATACATATGTATGTGTATGTGCTTCCTGGACTAATGACGTGCGAGGTAGTAAGTAACTACTATAACCAACCATACATATGTATGACTTTAGTACGAGATTTATTGAGGAAAATATCTTGATAAAAGTAAGATTGGTCCGGAGAAATCCGTAAGTCTGGTTGGTCAAAACCTCAGTTTCATCTTCTAGCGGGAACAAAAAACAAAAGTTTTTGTTTGACTTGTGTTATAAGGCTCAGCAGGAAAGACGCCTCTGGAGATGTGAGGTGACTAATAACTGTTTGGTTAGCTATAGCTAGGGAAAAATCTCTCATACTCATGTTGAGTTGTGAATATAATGTATCATTCTTAATATAATTTTAGCATATCATCAACATCAATCTTCTATGCGTAATAGTTTGAGTTTCTTGTCCCGGTTTTCTGAGCCAAACAAACATTCGCCTTTAAGACGTCAAATGTGTAATTCGCAGTAAACTACCCAGAAGTAGATATCTCATTAACAATATGGATTTCTGGTTTTTTTTTGAAAACTTGATCGATACTAGAAGCATTAGCGAGCTTAAGATCAGGGAAACAAATCCCAACTCTCTCTTTTATTAATTGCACATCGCACCAAAAGTTCATATTAGGTAAATTGATTATTATTGGCTATTGTAAGCATAAATACTTGAAACCAACAATAGCTTTAGAAATAACCATCTAGGATATGACGGTAGAATCTATATTTCAATGACCATTATCAAAGAAATCGACCCACCAAATCTTTACATCTAACACCACCTTCCAATCGCGTAAATTTGAAAATTTCCAACCAAACCCAACGTGAATTGCTAATCCGATTCCAAATCCGTAAATTAGTATTTCCTTCAAGAGAACACCTAGATTAGGAGAAAATGCAGCCCTCACAAAACCAACCAAAAAAATCACAACATCACAAATAATATCTCGTATTCTTCCAAAACAAATATGCAAGATGGTAAACGAGGATTGAACCAAGGAGAGAACCATAAAGAGATCCACTTACTACAAAACCCAGATGAAAAGCTAAAACGTTGAACCAATATGTACCACTATGATCTAGTGACAATATCGAAAGGACATCACCAGAATTAGCACCAATGTCATAGCCAAACAATAAGCCCGCCCAAAGTTAGGAACAAAAAAAAGACTGAAACCCAAACAAAAAACTTCTTGATCAGCTGTTTCGAGATTCAAGCGACTCAGATTCCTTCCCAGTTGTATAGCATCTACCTGCTCGAACAAGAGCTTTGGATTTTTTTTATAACGATAGAGCATAATGTATTTAAATATCAGTTCTTATCGCATATATTTATATACAAAAGTAACCAAATAATCAGTTGTCCCCAATAACATTGCTCAATCACGATATGAATCTTTTGTCAAAACAAGTGGTAATTTCATTTGCTAAATAAAGAGAAATGTGTCACTTGTGATATGGAAGTAGGATTTTAAAAACTAAATTGTAAATAATGTAAGTTTAAAGACTGAACTGTAAATAATGTAAGTTCTAGAGAACAATTATGACTATGTAATACTGTTAAGGACTAAAAGTAATTAGTCCTCTTTTGTAACCGATTTCAGTTTAAGGCTAAGTCTTGGCTCCTCTATATAAAGGGCAAGGCTAACCTGATATAAGGATGTAACACTTTTTCTACTGAACCCATTTGTACTTAGACCTTCTCTCTCTAAAAACTTTTTATCTCTTTCTCTCTCTAAGATTCGCTTATTACAATTTCCTAAGGTAAACTTTTTAATATCTGAAGTCACCAAATTGGCGACTCCACTGGCGACAGACTTAAGAATCAGTGACTTTATCTGTTCGAATTTAATACGATCATCCTGTGTTTTTTGTTCAAATCTTATCAAATGAATCTAAAAAATAATCATTCGCTTCAATCGGCAATGGAAACGTTAAGAGATAAAAAGACGAAAATAGGCTAAATGGATCATCTCTGATCCAAACTCAATCAGACATTGAGATACGTATGAATCATCTTTTAGAAAAAAATAATTGCATTAAACGAAAAGTATGAACAACGAGAACAAGAAATCCACTCGGCGAAACCCAAATCCGAGGTGGGACAAGAGAATGAAAAGACTGATATGGGAGATCAATTTGATCGGTCCTGTGCTGAACGGCGAGCTAAGAGTGAACATAAAAACGCGCTTCATATCTCCTAAAGAGCGCTATTTCTCTCACAAAGGGAAAAAAGACAAGAAAAGTATATAACTTTTAGTGATAAAGAGGTAGAAAACTTTGCTTTGGGTTTTAAAAGATACAGGGGTTCTTCGAAAGATGAATCAGACAGAGAGCAATCGAGGAAGCATAAAAAAGGAAAACAAATCTAAAAGAGACACTGTTCCTCGTTCGACATGGTGTGAAGGGGACACTTCGAATCAGTATGCTGAGACTGATAGAAATCTATATGCGGTAATGGGAACAGATGATCAATTTGTGCAAGGTGTCGACTGGAGAAATTTTCCATTGACAAGTGAAATTGTCTCTATAACGCTTCCGAAGCGTTTTGACATTACCAAAGTGGAAACGTTCGATGGGATGCGAGATCTCGATGATCATATCGAAAAATTTAAGAACTTTATGATGAACTTTGAAGATGACGACCGGCTGGTATGTCGTGCATTTTCCCAGACTTTCAAGAGAACGGTTTTGAAGTGGTATAATCGGATTCCGAGGGGGTCCATTTCAAATTATAGAGATTTTTATACTGCTTTTCGAAGGCAGTTTGTGGGGAGTAAAAAAATGAGGGCAAAATGGAGATACCATTATCCAGTGTAAGGAGGCACCTGAATAAAAATTGAAGGATTATACGAAGATATTTGTTTTTACCAAAGCAAGTTTTGACAACTGTGAAGAGAATGTGGCGATGACAGCTTTTTGCCAGGGATTATTGCCAAAGAATTTGGCCAATGAAACTACGAAGAGAAGAGTTTTAACTTTTGGAGCTTTGATGGCTCAAGTTGAGGATCAGATTAAAGTCGAGGAGTCAACTAGAGTCCGATGATGACCGGTTAACACTCCAAAGAATTCAAGTTAGGCGGCCAATAACCAAGGGCAGCCCTCGAATAGAAATAGTAATCTAGAGACACAACAAAAGAATAACATCTTGCCGCCTCAGAGTGGTGAATGTCCAAATCACGCTCCATCTTACAACTATCACAGACCAAGGCCAAACTGATGGGTTAAACTAGAGTATTATGTTGATCTGATAGAGAATGTAGTTGTGATTTGGGATAAGACCAAGAGCTTCGTAAATTTTAGGAAGCCAGCTCTAATTAGTAGGCCATGGGAGAAAAGGAACAATATATATTGCATGTATCATGACGATATTGGGCATGATACCAATGCGTGTATTGCTCTGAAAAAAGAGGTTCAAACATTGATCGAAAATGTGAAGCTCTTGACTTATGTAAAGTCGCAGGGGAGTGGTTTGAAAAGTAACGTTGCATCAACTTCAAAAGTTGTGCCAGCTGAGAATTTTATGATTTTAGATTCAAAGGTTGAACCATTTGATTCTTCTTCTGAATATGTGGAGAAGGATCCGAACATGTTGCTTTTGATGGCAGTCGAAGAGCCCATAGAAAAGGGCATGTGTGAGACTTATGCAAATTCTTTGAGTCATTAGCCATTTTCGGAGGCGATTCGATGACTGGAAATTCAGATAGTTCGAGGAAGAGACATGTTGTCAACCTATCAACTCAAATTGAAGGGAAGATGTCTACACAGGTGTATGGAAATAAGGCTATTCCTTTCATTTTATTTGATTAGGGTGATCTGCGAGGTACAACAGGGCCACATGAAGATACTGTGGTTATTGGAGCAAAGGTGGCTGGCGTTGAAATTTGACGTGTGCTTATTGACACTGACAGTTCTGCTAATTTCCTTTTTAAGTCAAACTATGATTGAGTGACAAATCCACCTCGGATTTCTCCATCAGATCAGACAATTATAAGATTTACGGGTGTAACAACTCGTGTTGTTGGGGAATTCGAGAAAGAAGCAAGTTTGAGAAAATGACCATTTAAGAAAAAGGTCAATGTGCTTTTTGTGGTGGTAGACTGTCCCACGAGTTACAATACTATTTTTGGAATAGCATGGCTTTCCAAAATGTATAGGGTTGTATCAACAGTTCACCAATGTTTCAAGTATGTGGTTGGAAATCGGATTGGGGTCGTTCGAGGCGACCATAAGGTAGCTAGGGAATGTTATGCCACTGCACTCCGGATCCAAGGATCCATTAATTGAGATTTAATGTATGAATAGTAGTTAGAAGGGGTGCCCTCAGATTTAGAAGAAAGGGTTGACGATCCGAGGGAAACCCTTGGGTCTTTAACGGTAAGTGAAGAAATTGAGGAGTTTATTTTTTCGGAAGGAAGAGTGCTTCGAATTGGAACCTTATTGACCCCGCTCTTACATCAACAACTGTTAGATTTTTTATCTCATAATTTAGATGTTTTCGCTTGGAAGACAGAGGATGTAACAGGAGTACCAATTGAGGTGATTCGTCACAGCTTGGCTATTGATCTGAAGGTAAAGCTAGTAATTCATAAAAAAGGGTATTTTCCTCGAAAAACAGAAGTAATTGTTGCCGAGATGGATCGATTATCTAAGGTCGGACACATGAAAAGAGTCACAGTATCCTTTGTGGATGACAAATCCAGGTAGTGGTAAAAAAGAAGAATGGGAAATGGAGAATGTGCGTGGATTTTACAGATTTGAATCGAGCTTGTCCCAAAGATCCATTTCATGTTCCTCGAATAGATGAACTGATTGATTCTACCTCAAGCAATACAAATTTTAAGTTTCATGGACGCTTTTGTAGGATACAATCAAGAATGCACAACTTTCATAACTAATTGGGGCTTACACTGTTATAGGCTTATGTCTTTTAAATTGAAAAATGGTGAAGCCACTTATCAGAGGTTGATGAATAAAGCATTTTGTATTCAGATCGAAATAAATATGGAGGTATATATAGACAACATTGTGGTAAAACGTTCAAAGGATAAAGTGCATCTTGATGATTTAGAGGAAGCGTTTTTGAATTTAAGGGCAATTAGGTTAAAGTTAAATCCTGAAAATTTACCTTCGGAGTTCAGTCATGGAAGTTTTAGGGTTTTGTCATCAGTGAAAAAGGAATAGAAGCTGACCTAGAACAGTTGAAAGCCTTGATAACAATGAATTCACCTCGATCTGTCAAAGGAGTGCAAATTATGAAAGGAAGGTTAACAACACTTAACCTAGATTTTATGACAAATATTTTCCTTTCTTTCAAGTTTTACGAGGACCAAACAGGTTTGAATGGACATCGGAATGTGAAACAGCTTTCACAAATATAATTTTTTTGTTATCATCAGCAGAAATATTGTCAAAACCTCGAAATGAGGAGAAATTCTTTTTGTACATTTGGATATCGGATTTTGCATTAAGCGCAGTGTTAATCAGTGAAGATTCAGGAGTTCCCAAGCCGATGTAATACATCAGTAAAAGTTTAGTGGCAGCAGAAAAGAGATATTTGTAATTAGAAAAATTGGCATTATCAGTGGTAATTGTTGCTAGGAAGATGCGTTCATATTTTCAAGCTCACACTATTGAAGTCCGAACTTCATTCCCTTTGAAAAATGTTTTACAACGACCTGACATTTCGGGGAGAATGACCAAGTGTGGTCATTAGAGCTGGGGGACTATGATATTTTGTTCACACCTCGAACAGCTGTAAAGGCGCAAGCATTGATGATTCAATCTATTAAATTTGGTTTTTATGCTTGGAACAATGAAGCTGAATACGAAGCTTCTTTGGCAGGTTTAAGATTGGCAAAAATTTGTGGGGGAAACTTCGGTACGCTTGGAAACAGATTCTCAGCTGTTAGAAAATCAAGTATCTTGATTTTCCGAAGCAAGAAAGGATCGTTTGATATTATATCTTCAGGAACTTCAGAATTTAATGCTTTTGTTTCATAATGTTATTGTGGAATATATTGGTTGAGGGAGTAACATGGTGGTTGATTCTTTAGCAAATATCGCTTATAAGGAAGAATACTCTTGGATTTTGCTACAATTAAATCCTTCAATTGTTACTTAATCTAATCAGTGTGAATGTATAGAGGAGTTCTTTGTCATGCTTGAAGTAATTCGAGGCGATTAGCGAGCAAATATTCTCAGTTTTTTACTCAAGGAACATTACCAGATGATTCGAGGTTGGAAAAAAAATTGAGAAGTAAAGCCTTCAGATATATAGTGTTAGATAAAATATTGTATAAAAAGGCATTGTGCAGACCATTATTACGATGTCTAGGAAAGCAAGAATCACAAAAGGTCTTATCAGAATTGCATGATGGTGAAGGGTCAGTTTATTGCGGGTTTAAAGATCTATTACGATGAGTTTTACTTGTAGGATTATATTTGCCTACAATCATGAAAGATGCTAAGAATTTAGTTCGAATTTGTGATACTTGTCAAAGATTTGCTAATGCTATTCATAGGCCAGCAGTGCCACTTATGTATATAACCGAGGCGGCACCATTTGGTAGAAGGAGGATTGATCTAGTGGGTCCTTTATCGATGGCTTCTGGAGGAAGACATATGATAATCGTAGCAGTCGATTATTTTACAAAGTGGGCTGAGGTAGAATCGCTATCAAGGACAAAATAAAAATATATGATCAAGTTTATTTTGAACAGTATTTGTTGTCGTTTTAGAGTTCCTCGGAGGATTACAACAGGTAATGGTCCTCAGTTTAATAATAAATATATGGCTTCATTTTGCACGTCAAAAGGAATTCAGCAATGTTTTTTACGCTTTTTTATCCTCAAGCTAATGGACAAGTGGAGGTAACAAACTAAACAATTTTAGATGACTTGAAGAAGAATTTGATGGGGGCAGGAAAATGGCCAAATTATTTGCAAGACATGCTTTGGGCTTATTGGACAACTCCTAGGGAGGCTACAAAAGAGACTCCTTTTACTTTAGCATATGGAATGGATGCAGTCAGCCCCATAAAATCTACGATGTAATCTTTTAAGACAAATCAATATTCTGAAAGATCTAATGATGAAGTTAGAAGGGAATATTTAGATTTGATTGAAGAGAAAAGAGTTCGAGCTCATTTAAATGTAATCCATTATCAAAATTTTATGAGGAATAGATCTGATTCGAAGGTGAAGAGAAGACAATTCAAAGAAGCTGATAAGGTGTTGTGACAATTATTCCTGCACACAAAGGAGAAAAGCCTTGGAAAAATGGCTCCAAACTGGGAAGGGCCTTATATGGTTGTTGAAAGGATAAAGCTATGGTCTTATCGTCTTCGTGATTTTGAAGGGAGGGTGCTTCAGCACCCATGGAATATTTAACAGTTGAAGATTTATTGGGAATATATTTGTCTTTGTATTTTGGATTTTTTACTTTTGAATGGCGCACTTTTTCTTACCCTGATTGGCCCATGAATTTTTTCACGAGGCGTTATGTACATAATTCAATATTATCAATAAAATTCGTTTTTGGCCAATGATTGTTTACAGATGTTTTCTTAAAACTATCTTAACAACTTATTAAAGACTGATAATCTTTGAGTTTGGTTAAGAGTAGAATGTTCTGAAGTGTATATTACACTTTTTGAAGAAACAACCATTTTCGAGGTATTATGTTCAATGAACATATTACAGTTTTGTGAAGTGCAACGCTTAATAATGCACTATATTTTTTCAAAGTGTAACGTTCAACAGATATGCTACCAATAATTCAAAGTGAAATTATGTTCAACAACTTCACTAAGGAATTATATATTATATGTTTCAAAGTACTTTTATATTTATTTTAGAATTGTTAACATCAGATAATATACGAAGATGATAAAAATGAGAAATAAGCAAAACATTTGTCAATTTGATTAATTATTCGAAGTACAACAAACAAATTTCTAAATTGACAAAGTAAAAAAGGGGTATGTTTAAAGAGCAATAAAATTATTCAGACGACTCATCTTCCTCGGATGATTCGTCCTCTGAAGATGATGAGTCGGGGATAGGATCGAAGGCTTCACTTGGACGCTTTTCGATGGGAATGTCATTCCAGAAACTGGTGAGGTTAATTTTTAGATAAGTAGCATGAAGTTCTCGATGAAAGAGTGATGGTTGTTTCTTCTTTGCCATTGTTAATGACAGCCAACATGTCTTTCGAAAACTCAGCTTCGGCAGCAGCATCAATAGTTTTTTCCTCCCCAAAATATTTTTTCAATTTGATTATCTTATCGGTCAACTCTTGATTTTTTACCTCGCCAGAAATAAGAGAGTTTTGAAGACCTTCAGATTTAGATTTTTCAGGAGCTAACTCATCAATATGATAAGTTTTGAGTTTATTCATCTCTTGTTGATGAAAAGAAATCAACTCTTCTTTTTGAGCAAAATGTGTTGTTGACAGATGTTTTTTCATGAAGAAAGCGCCTCGAATAAGCTCAGTCCTTGCTAGTTCATACATATGGAATTGCTCGACCATCTTGCATTGAAAATCTTCCCTTAGCCGTTTTTCATCTTCAGGAGACCTTTGTAGCGGACCATGTCTTTGGCCAATTGCTTAAGATGGTTTTAAGAAGCTTCGACTTGGAAGAAAGTGATTTTGTTGCAATATCAAGATCAGTAAATGGTTGAAGTGCAGCAGAGATCGCAGGATTTGGAGGAGGAGGAGGAATTTCTGTTGAAGTAGGATAAGGAATCATATCTAAAGTTGTAGTTGGTACAGAGAGACAAATAATTTATGGAGACACTTCGACGGTTGTTGGTCTTCAAAGTGATGCAAATGATTTTGAATGTCTTGCAGAACATGATCGTTTTCTCCAGCAAGCTCCTGTGACTCGTTAAAATTAATGAAACTGTTAGGGTCGAAATTTTCAGCATTTGATTCTCATCATTAGCATTATCTTTGATGATTATCAAGGTGTCGTTATTAGCTGCTTGATCCTCGACAGAAAGGTTTTGTTGATTTTCAGCAGTAGTGATCTCTTCTTGATCGACCAATGTATATGCAGTGATTTTGACTTGTTTCCTTTTCTTTCCATAGGAACTGGAAGAAGCTTTATTTTTCTTCGAAGATAGTTCTTGATCTTTCCCTTCTTTGATGGGTGAAAGATTCTGCTCTCCTGCTTTTTGTTTTTGAGGTTTAGGCTTTGATGAAGTTGAAAGGCTAGCACCAGACATGCTAGCTGTTTTTTTACTTTTCTTTTCTTTGTTAGCCTTTTCTTTTTTCTTTTTTGGTAGATGACTTTCTGATCTGTTACGAATATGGAGGAATACTTTGCAGTCAGGCTGTAATATCCTTTTGCAGGCTATTTTAGGATTGAGGTCTTTCATCAAATTTTGAGGAGGCAAGCCTCCTTCTGTGATCGAAAACGTATGGCTATTAGGAAATTGATCGGTTGGAAGGAGGTGTGGAAAGTATTATTCCACTCTTTCGCGGCCCAGGCGGCAAGTTTCTCGAAAATAACCTTAGTTGCTGGTCGACGCATTGAATATCGCCTCGATATTTCTATAATAATCATGCAAGTAGATAATTAAAGAGGGAGAAAGACAATAAACGGAACTTATTTCAAAATGTATAATTTTGGAAATACTTACGGTTGCTTCTCCAGATGAGATTTAGCTTTGATGGGTTGGCATCAGAAATCTCTTTGTCGTTCTCCCATACTCCTGAGATGAAGATGAAATTTTGCTTCCATAATTTATCAGCTTCTAAGAGATCATCGATGATTTTTTGGTCATTCACCAGAGTGAGGTAATAGAAGGGCAGCTTTGGACCTTTCGATAATTGGGTTAATGAGATGAAATCCTTGATACCAATTGAAATATTGGATAACTGAGATGCCATGATTAGTGACATCAGAGTGAACCATTGATTTAATGTCACTTGAGTAGGGCATAGATTAAATAGTTCAAATTATTCCACGATCATAGGATCCAGTGGAAATCGAAGACCCCAATTGATGATTTCTGGGTAGAGTACCAACTCATCGTCTTTGCAGTATAAGGGAGTTTCTCCTTCTATAGGCAGTCGAACTGTGATTTTATCTCCCATTCCCCGTTTCTTTTTTAAATCCGAAGCCTAGCTCTCTTTGTAATATATGTATCAAAACTTTTTCAGTTGAATGATGTATTTAGCCTCGAGATCCCTTAAATTTCTGCCGATAACAACTCTTTCTTCTTCAACAACAAATCCTTGATTTTTTATTTTTCCAAGGCTTATGGGTATTCTTATCCACGGTGGCTTCTGAATTTCCATTATCGGATTCAGCTTCATGATCAGTTCTGGTAGCCTCAGAATCAACTTCATTGGCCCCTGATATTTCTTCTCTAGTTTGGGAAGAATTTTGTTGAGGTAATGGATCCTCAGTTTCTAGTGAAGGATTATTTACTTGAGGAACCTCCTCAGTTATCTCACTTTGAGGAGAAGCCTAAGTAGCTGGATTCGAAGAGGGAGGAGTTGAAATCACTTCTGAGTCGTCTCCCATGGCTATAAAAGTTCTTCTTTTTCTGATTGTTAAAGGATGAGTCGAAGAAGGAGTATTTGAAATTTATTTCGAAGAAGATTCGATCGATTCTTCACTAATCAAAGGAGAAACTTTAATTTGTGAAGAAGAGACTCGAGGTTTTTTAGGCGTTATAACTTTGTAAGAGGGACGTCCCTCGGTTATTGGAGGAGGAAAGAAATCAGGGATTTTGGTTGGATCGAAATTAACTTTAGTAAGTTATTTTGGTGGTTGTTCCAACAATGGGTCGTTGATTAATCTCGCGGCCCTATATTCTTTCGTCTTTGAGTGATGCAAAAATAGTCGTATGATCCAAATACTAAGTTGCTGTCAGGTTCTGGAGATTTTGGTTTTTTGGGTATCTTGTTCTTGGATTTTTTGTTTCTTGAATTTTTTTCTCATAAACCGTTTGAAGATTGACCGGAGAACATGAGTATTGATCTGAAAGTTTGAGTTTTCTGATGAAGATATTGAAAAAGATGAAGAACATGTTGAAGGTAGCCAAATGTTTGAATTTTCTCTCAAGTGATTTGTGTTGTGAGAATGAAATGTGAGGCTACTGATGAATTTATAGAAAGATAGGCAGACGTGTGAAGTGGAAATGACTTTATGGTGATAGGGCAGAATACAAAGCGATGAGAAAGTTAAGAGTTCAACATCTGTCAGACTAGTCATCTAGCTATAGGTCTAGTAGCTAGATAGGCATGATGGATTTGAACGGTAATATGAAACGGTTATATTTGTGTACACTTTTGGTGAAATTCGATGATTACATTTTGAAGTTACTTCCATAATGATTCGAGGAGAAAGAAAATAAAATTATTGTGTTTAAGAATATTGTTAAAGACTAAAAGTAATTAGTCCTCTTTTGTAACCGATTTCAGTTTAAGGCTAAGTCTTAGCTCCTTTATATAAAGGGCAAGGCTAACCTAATAAAGGAGTGGAAAACTTTTTCTACTGAACTCATTTGTACTTAGACTTTCTCTCTCTAAAATTCGTTTATTACAATTTCCTAAGGTAACATTCTTAATATCTGAACTCACCAACTTGTACACATTTCAACATCATCACTACAAACGTTATTAGTTGTAGCAGCACTATTCCAGGAATAAAATCTAGAAGCAAAGTAGAAAGCATCAAAAAACGCTTATATGCATTGTAATTGGCCAAATAAGTACCAATGTAACCACACAAAAGCTTCAGAAACTCGTGGTTGTAAATTTCACTATTTATACGTACCTTGACTTTTTGACATAAAACAAAAAGAATTTTCCGCAGAGCTCCGTCATCCTTAAGATGTAGTAGAAATCTTGGAAAAGTTTATCAATATTATCAATCTCCAAGAACTTAGTAAACTCATATATTAGATCACGGTGTTCTCCAAGTATAGTATACATTGCATACTGTAATTCTTTCTTTGTCAGTCCAACCTTAGTAAAACTATAAATAAGGTTAAAAAACTTATGGCACTCTTCTACACCACCTAACTCATTCTTGACATTCATATTGATAACGACCAATAATATAATTTGGTATCAATTTTTCTTCTCAAATATCTTCATCAAAAGTAATATCAGTAGTTCTATTGCACTGACACATTAAAAATATTTGAAATGCACTCTGAAAATCTTGGTTGAGCTATTGATAGCTCCATGCAATTGAAAATCCAACCTTGTATCATCAACAAAAGCTTCTAAACTTGTCCACCAACCATGTTGTTATACCAATGACTATGACCTGGACAACATTCTCATCATCCCATTATAAGAATTCCTTGTATCCAACTTGATGTAGCCCAGAAAGTCCAAACACAAACCTTTTTTATTTTATTTTATTTTATTTTATTCAAATATCTTCTATTAATCAAATCAAATTTAATTATATTAAGATTTGATTTTATTTTATCTTAGAATATTTATTTTGTTTCATCGTATTCTAATTTAGGGTTTTGAGAAGATCTTACATAAAGCCTCATATGCCTTAAGTTATTTTTAAGTTTTTGGAATAATATATGTTTTATCACTGTGAGTCTTTGTTACCGTTAGATTAGGGTTTCGTAATGTTACCCTTGAATTAGGGTTTCATCTATCGATGTTTTTTTTTCTATTTCTGCCGCGTCATCAGTTTGGTATCAGAACCTCAGTTCCTGCTACAGGTCAAGCATGTTTATGAATCCTGATTTCATCTGATTCAAGGTCTAAAGAAGAGAACAACATCTATGGTTATGAAGATCTCGAAGATTGTTTGGTATGCGGGGGACACACCAGGCGTTTCGATAGACGATCGTATTGACCAGTTACAGAAGGAGTTTAAACTGGCTACCAATCGTCAGATCAAGGTAAAATTTTCTTATCGAGATGCTATCTCAGACTATGAAAAGGTTTTGAAAACCATTTTTCATCAATTGGACATGGGGATGTTGTCTACAGGCTATGAAAAAGTTTTCGAAACCAAATTTTTTCATCAATTGGATGACTTCAATGTGACTTCGAATAAGAACATTTGAGAAGAATTTATCTTATTCCGATAAGGTTAACAATTATGATTCCCAATGTAACAATTGAAAAAAATAAAATAAAATATTTTTGGTTGTTGATAGTGATGGTGTTGTGAAGTCGATGACGAATTCTTGCCAACCAGGGGAGGATGATGTAGCCCAGGAAGTCCAAACACAATTTTTTTTTTTTTAATCAAATATCTTATATTAATCAAATCAAATCTAATTATATTAAGATTTTATTTTATTTTATTTTATTTTATTTTTGAATATTTATTTTATTTCCTTGTATTCTAATTTTAGGTTTTGAGAAGCTCTTACATAAAGCCTCATATGCTTTAAGTTATTTTTAAGTTTTTAGAATAATATATTTTTTTATCATTGTGAGTCTTTGTTACCCTTTAATTAGAGTTTCGTAATGCTACCCTTGAATTAGGGTTTCATCTATCGTTGCTTTTATTTCTATTTCTGGCGCGTCATCACAACTGGTACTACCCAAGACTCAGAGTAAGAAAAATAATAAACCAACAATTTACTATGGAATTTATTGCTTATAAAATGTATTTTTGTTGCAGTTTTTTTTATCAAAAACCCCTTTTATTGTGTTCCAGATCAACTTGAATTCACTACCAGCATTAACAGTGTACATTTGACGCAATGTTTCTGGAGAGTTGTCGCCATCAATTTTCAGCATGTGCATATAAAATCATGGGTAAATTTCCAAAGATCATCCAACTCACTTCATGCACATCTAAGATAGTTGTAGTACAATCAGTGTGCCTTTTTGTTGAAAAGGAATAAACATAAAACTTGTTGGCGAAGAATTTCTCAAACCCCTGCACATGATATTTTAAGAAGCGGACCACTATAGTAACACTCAAAATCCTACTAGGTTGATTTTTGTTATATGTTCAATATAAACAAGTCGACATTCTCCATCAACACCATGGTAACCATGCAGATAGAAGCGCTTGACTTCTTAGCATTCCTCATATATAAAATTTTGCATGATATAATCTACCCCATACTTTTTCATCAAAGTTAGCATTTTTGCGATATGTGAGTAGTTTTATCTATATTAAATTTCATTTCCTTCAAGAACCTCAACATAGTAAGGTAATCATCATGGTGTGTTCGAAGTAACTCTTTGGCCATTGAAGCTTGCCGAAGAGCATTAAATGCTTCTTCTTCTTTTGCATATCTAATAGAAATTGCTTCATCCTAACAGTTAGCCACTCGCTTCCTACATTTTCTAAGAGTATGTGTGATTTTAGTTGATGCATTCATGACTTTCTTCTGTAAAGATTTTAAATGAGCCTGACGCTTCTCAGCATCAAAGATTTCAAGATCGAAGCATTTTCCCTTATCATTCTCATGTCTATATTGATGAACTCAAATATTTATTAGAGATAGATGCGAAAATGTTCGTATGAGAGCGTCGGTCTAGGAAATGTTCGTATGAGATACTTTTAGAGAAAGAATCAATATTTTATAAAGAGAGAAAACGACAAAAGGAATAAATGTAGTAATAATTAACTGATCATTGTCCCATTCCGGGTAAAAACACTGTTAGTCCTCCATGTTTACCATTTGTATCAATATATTCCCTTTCGTTCACTTCTGCATTAAACTCATCCCTTTCGTTTCAAAATTTTGCAAATATAGTCCCTCTGCACATATAAACCATTTAAAAATTGACACGTGACACTTAAATTTAAATTTTGTATCACTTTTGGTCCCTAAATCCCAAGTTTTGTATCACTTTTGGTCCTTCAGAATATACGAAGGGACTAATCATACAAATTTTTAAAATGAAGGGGATGAGTTTTATGCAGAAGTGGACGAAAGGGACTATGTTGATACAAGTAGTAAACATGGAGGACTAATAGTGCTTTTTAGCCGACCCATTCCCCTAAAAGGGAATGTCCTTTTTATAGTACAAGAATCAGATGGTGAATTTACATGTTCGCCACTAATAAATGGACTTTCTCACCCTACTCTTTGACTATTTGAAAACAAGTTCTAAGGGTATATCATTTGGCCCCCTCGATCCTTATGTTTGCTTTAGTTTAGTCCTAGACCACTATATACATTAATTTAGCCTTTGTATTTAATATAATAAATCTGATTATTCTCTATATTTTCCTTATCAATATATATTATTTCTCCTAAGGTCGGCCTTATATCTCTGCACTCAATAGCATGAGACACGAAATCCAGATTATCTTTCATATTGCGAAGTTGGGCTAAAAAGCACTGTTAGTCCCCCATGTTTACCAGTTGTATCAACATAGTCCCTTTCGTTCAGTTCTGCATAAAACTCATCCCCTTCGTTTTAAAAATTTGCACGATTAGTTCCTCTGCATATTCTGGGAGACCAAAAGTAATATAAAACTTGGGATTTGGGGATCAAAAGTGATACGAAACTTAGAATTTAAATGCCACGTGTCAGTTTTTAAATAGTTTATATGTGTAGATGGACTATATTTACAAATTTTTTAAAACAAAAAAGATAAGTTTTATGCAGTAGTAAACGAAAAAAATTATGTTGATACAACTAGTAAACATGTGATACTAACAGTGCTTTTTACCTGCGAAGTTGTTCGGAAAGATGTTGTACCAGCTTTGTCAAAGAACTCATTACAATCCATTAATATAGGAATCCTTCATTCTATGATTCGGATTGGATGATTATGAACTTTATTTGATTATTTTAATAATCAACTTGCTCTCACAACAATTTATATTCTCGAATATAAGTATAGAAAAACAAAAAGAAATAACAAAAGCCGAATATAATTAAAAACATAACATTTGTATATTTATGTAGATTTTCAAATTAATAATAAACTTTTATACGATATATACACACGTAACTGCATCTAACTAGACTATTCTATTTAACTTATCAAGAATTATAATTTAATTTAATGTGTGTTAAGATTATCTATATATATATACACATTTGGCGGGTTCTCTTCTCCATGGTACTATCACTCTGTCAAATTTTCAACTTAAATAAGTAGAGGGTGCATGTGTACGTAAAGATCTAAGAATAGACAATATCTAGAGAATCTCTCTCGCAATTATCTAAATGAAGGCCGCAACTGATCCTCCGACTTTCGCATCGATGAACACCGACGACTTTGTGGAGTATCTTGAAACAGTAATCGAAACCGCTCAGCCGGAAACATCATCTGCTGAAGAAGAAGAAGCAAAGGATGAAAATGGGGGTACCAAAAGACGCAAGGTAGAAAAAGGGGAAGGATCTTTACAGAAGGATGTATGTACACACCCGGGCTCTTTGGGAGGTATGTGTTATAGTTGTGGAAAAGAGCTAGACGATCATGGCGTACCATTTGCGTATATACATAAAGGGTTAAGGATAAGCAATGATGAAATCGATCGATTACGCCAAACAGATTATAAAAAGTTGTTACAAGAGAAAAAACTTTACTTGGTTCTTGATCTAGATCACACCTTGCTCAATTCAACTCCGCTCGGGCGTTTGACACCGGACGAGGAGTACTTAATGACCCGAACTGATTCTTTGGAGGATGTGTCCAGGGGTAACCTTTTCCTGTTGCAGACGGAGGATATGCATATATTGGTCAAATTGAGACCTTTTGTTCACACTTTTCTAAAAGAAGCAAAAGAAATTTTTGAGATGTACATATACACATTAGGCAGCCGAAGTTATGCACTAGAAATGGCTAAGCTGATTGATCCAAAGCAAACTTATTTTGGTAATAGGATCATTTCTCGGGAAGATGGAACCGTTAAAAATCAAAAGGGTCTTGATGTGGTTTTGGCGCAAGAAAGTGCTGTTCTGATCGTTGACGATACAGAAGAGACATGGGCAAAGCACAAGGACAATTTGATACTGATGGCCAGATATCATTACTTCGCTTCGAGTTGCAAGCAATATGGCTTCGACTATACATCTCTTTCCGAGTCACAGACTGATGAAAGCGACACACAGGGAGCACTGCAAACTTTTCTTACGCTCCTCAGGCGTATCCACCATATTTTCTATAATGAGCTTGGTGGGGATCTTGAAGGTAATGATGTCAGGGAGGTGCTGAAAGCAGTTCGTAAGGAAGTTCTGAAGGGATGTACTATTGTTTTCTGCCGTGGTCTCCCCACCAATTCTCAAGCTAATACCCACCACCTTTGGAGAATGGCAGAGCAATTAGGGGCTACTTGTTTGACCGATATGGATCCTTCAGCCACACATGTTGTCTCTTTAGATGCTTTGACTGTGGAGTCGCGTTGGGCGGTAGAGACAAACAAGTTCTTAGTGCTTCCACGGTGGGTAGAAGCTGCAAACTACATGTGGCAGAAGCAACCTGAGCACTATTTCCATGTGATCGTACCAAGTAAACAATGATGATCCTATTGGTACGTAGTCATTAGCCCGTTTATGTGTAGAGCTAAACCAGTTTGTAGCCTCTCTATCTCTCTTAGCACCTACAATACTTCAGGACTATAGAGGTTACAAAATTAGACTTAAAAAATTGTGTATATTCAAGCTTTACATCAATTCAGGTTTTCTTTTTGTCAAAAAATAATACAATCTAAATGAGGTTTCATTCAAGCCTATCAATCGAACTACTCGAATGATAACCGAAATGCCAATACTTGTTTCATTTGAGAGATACTATCTCTAACGGTTAACTGATAACATAACTAAATATATAATGTAAAGTTAGTTGTTAGTTAAAAGTATAAAATCAGTTAAATAACATTCTATAGAGTATAGGGTTAAAAAGACAAAAAAAAAAAAGGGATTAACATTAAAACAAACTCACCTAACTTCACTCTCTTGAAACATTCAAACTCAATTGTCGCCTATCTCTCTCCCAAAACTAAAGCCAACCAGTTAGTGGCAAACAGAAACAAAAAAAAAAAATGAATGGTACGATGGAAACAAGATCCGGAAAACGAAAGAAGATTTCATCCGGTAACGATGATGGTTTGGACAGGATCAGCGATCTCCCTGACCTTGTTCTCCACCAGATCCTCTCTCTTGTCTCGATCAAAACCATCGCTCGCACCAGCGTGTTATCGAAACGATGGAGATCTATATGGTCATCTTTTCCTGACCTTGACTTCACCAGCATCTCCTTCGCCATTAAAAGATCATCCTCATCTTCCTCATTGACATCCTCCACCACATCCAACAAAACAGACTTGATCACGCAGGCATTACTCAACCACTCTGACCTACGAATCCTTCGTTTCCGAGGTCCTATCAGCTTCTCACGTCTAACCGCCCTTCTCCGTCTAGCTATTCGCCTCAACGTTCATGAACTTGATGTGGAGGTGACCACTGATGATTACTTCAATTTCCCTAGATGTGTTTTAACCAGTGAATCTCTAAAAGTATTTCGGCTCAAATCCGCTTACCCAGGGTTTCGGTTGCCTCCAATCTCGATCATGATCGATGGTTTTCGTTCCCTCAAGTCGTTGTCACTTTCCCTCGTAATCTCATACAACCAGTCTTCTCTTGTAGACTTGTTTACGGATACGTCGTTTCCTCTTCTTACAAAGTTGAATCTTGATGATTTCTTGGGACTCAAGCAACTTAAGGTTAGCTGTAGGGCTCTTCAAGACTTGACTCTGAAGAAATGCTATCAGCTAGATAGTTTAGAAGTTTCGGGGACGAGACTGGAGAGCTTGCACGTTGCCAATTGTTTCGATCCTGATAGCGACCGGAGTTGCGTGACGATCAATGCGGATAGACTTAAAAATGTGGTTTGGAAATATAATGCTATTGCTATTACTTCTACCATTTCTCTTGGCGATTTAACTTGTCTCGAGGAGGCTTCGATTGGATTACCTGAGGGCTCAAGGCTCGAAAATCTCTTCGATCTTTTATTACGATTTTCGCATGCTCATTCAAACTTAACACTTGATACCCAATGTGTTGAGGTAATGCTATTGATTTACATAGATACATATATTTCTTTATTGTAGATTATAAAAGAGAGTATTGTATTTTATATGTATGTTGATGACAGTTACTATCAAATAAGAAGAACATATATCGAGCAAGTTGTGTCTCAAATCCATTTAACAACCTAAAATCCTTGGAGTTGCATACTAGTTTCAACAGACATAACTTCCGTGGATTAGCATACTTGTTCACAACTTGTCCCTCAGTTGAGAGACTAACTCTCAACATTATAAACGATCACAAAAGTACAAGGAAAGTAAGTAAAAAACACAGAATTTGCTTTTGTTTATTTCATTTTAAACTACGATTACTTTCACTTTTGATCTCTCTTTTGTGTTTTGTTTTATGTTTTTATGTTTTAAGCAATGGAACAAAGACTTATGGGTCATGTCTACTTCTCAAGTGGAACAATATTGGGAGTCTCGAATTGTAGAGCTCAAGCCATTCCTGGAGCACTTAAAATTCGTAAAGATGGACGGGTTTTTGGAGTGCGAGAATGAAGTTAGCTTAGCAAAGTTTTTGCTAAAGCATTGCAAGACCTTAAGAGATATGACTCTATCTTCTGGCCAATGCAATTCAAGAGATTCTCTTCGCCGCCAAAAGATCAGGTCGCAAATGATGGGATTTTCCAAGGCTTCTTCTAATGCTACCATTTCTTTTCATTAATTCTTCCCTTTTGTTTTCCTTCTCTCTTTTTGTGTTCATTTTGATTTTGTTTATACTATAATGTAATTTGTTGATAGTGGAAATCTCTTTTTATCTCTCATTATCATCTCTAGTGTAATGGGTATCAATTATTCTGAAACCATTGTTTAGTTGATTAACTATCTTATAGTTTTGCCAAACAAAACAACAAGGTGAAGGAACCAATTAACTTGCACAACACGGTATCACTCTTCAAATAAAAAATAATAATTTTGATTGAAACATTAAACGAGAATAATATAATTTAGGAAAGTACAAGCATCCTAGTCGATATGTCCGAGTGGTTAAGGAGACAGACTTGAAATCTGTTGGGCTTCGCCCGCGCAGGTTCGATCCCTGCTGTCGACGACAGTTTGTTTTTAGCCCAAGCCCACGTGTTTGTTTTTGAATTGGTCTTCTAGAGAGAAAAAAAAGTAGCTAAATTTATAATATTTTTTTCGAATTAAAAATAGCCACAGAAAACGACTGACCAGAAGAAGAAGAAAGCTTCTTTTCGAGTCCATTGGTTCTTATTTGATTTTGATTCGGCAAACACAAGACAAATTCCTCTCTCGAATTTTATTAGGGTTAGCTTTGTCTCTACGCCGAAACCCAATCCGTTTATATATTTTTATACTTCAGATCAATCTGGCTGCGGAGAGGTAAGATCTATATACTTTTTGTATAACTTTCTCGTTCATGTATGTATGCGTGCTGGTTGATTTCTTCGATTATATCCATGTTAAGGTTAGGGTGATCGTATGTGTTTATTATATTCATTTCATTTGTTTACCGATTGATTTGAATTCACTTGAGGATTTTTGATTTACTTTAATTGAGTTTGCTTCTGACTCGATCAAACTGATTGGTTATCAGGCCGTTGTTTATGTGTTATTGAGTTGATAGAGCTTGGGCTCGACTGGTTGGAAAAAATCCTTTTTCACTCTGGCAGCTGCTACAACCCTGAACGCTTCTCGCACCTCGAAGCGGGTGTGGGGTTACAGCGAGGAGGAGGTGTCTCAGCTTTCTGTTTTGAGGACATCAAGATCATCACAAATTTGGAGACTTTGCCGAGTTTCAGAGGGCTTGTCACTTGATTATGGCTAATGCCACTCTTTGCTGAGGCCATGGTTAGGTTTTTATGCTTCAATGCTCACATTCACAGCCACAAGCCAAAGGTAATACAGAAGCCTAGCCTCGCATATTTTCGCTTCAGTTTTGTTTATATGTCTCTTCTTTGACTCAATAATTGTCGCCCAGAAAACTACTATGGAAGTAATGCATAAAAGAATACACGATTTTTCTCAAATTCAAACTCGCGGCGAAACATCTAGGTCTAAGAGCTTTAACTCAGTATCACTCGAGGCTGGTGCAGCTCAAGGTGAATCGACCACCCCAAAGCCTGCAACTTCTGCTTGTTTGGATGACATCTGGAAACCCGATAAAACTGATGGAAAATTCGAGATCGAGAATGATACTCGATTGAAGCCTCTTAAGAAAAGTCAGTCCCTTGGAAGTGCCCTATACCTGAAAGGGAGAGCTTCTGTGATTGATGATACAGACGATGGAACAACAGATCAAGGTGCTGGATCTGGGTCTGGGTCTGGGTCTGGGTCTGGGTCTGGGTCGCATGAGCATAATGGCTCCAGTCCATATCAGGAACCTCCTTGTTCAGAGTCTGTTCAGGTAAGTGTTGATCAAGTCGATGCCAAATCAATTTTCTCTCCTGAAGGTCCTGAACATTCTGCCAAATATTCTGGTTCGTCAAGATCTGGTGAATATGCTTATCTAGTTGACAATCACTCTCCACAGTATGCTTCGGGGATGGTAAAATCAGCATCTTTGTCTCAAATTGCTGACTCCATGCATACTTCTGGAAGACACCATTTTAAGTATTTAGCAAATCGGGCAAAATCTTCCAGTAACCTTCAGCTCTTCGAGTTTCCTCTGGAAGAGAATTCTGTTTATGACATTGAACAGGAGGCTAAGCAACGAGAGGAAAGAGATAATAGTACACCTAAATCTGAAGCAAGTAATTTGGAAATTTTTGCTGATGGTACCTATAATTCTTACAAGCATACACCTGAAGCAAAAGATTGGGTTGTGCCGGCCACAGATGAGATGAGCCCCACAAAAATACATCAAGAGGAATCATCAGCTTGGGAACAAGATGAATTGCCAGACAACGATTACAAAATTAAGCGCATTCAGGAGTGGGTGAGTGATATTCAACATTGCACCCCACTGGAAGAAGTAAACGAATTACCAGAATACTATGATAAAGGAATGACAGAATCACACATGTCAACTAATTTGGCTACTGCTAAGGTGGACGGAAACGAAGCTGTCAAAAAGTATATATCTTCATTGAGTAGTTCATCTACCACTGCACACCTAGTAAACCATGGACTGGTTGTGATTCCACTACTTAGTGCGCTAAACAGCTTGAGGATGCTTAATTTGTCTGGAAACGCCATAGGTTTGTGTTCGGTTTATTACTGTTTGGTTATTGTATTTTGCATGTTTTTCTTACCTTCATCAATAACTTTTAATATTGGCTATCTGTTTTCAATCGTATCTCAGACAGAATTACTGCTGGTTCGCTTCCTAGAGGACTGCATGCGTTGAACCTGTCAAAAAATAAAATAACTACGATTGAAGGGTTACGGGAACTTACACGACTTCGTGTGCTGGACCTGAGCTACAATCGGATTCTCAGAGTTGGGCATGGTATAAAGCACATTATGATTGTATACGTTGCTTGTTTCTAAGAATAATAGGATATCGCATCTTCTCGCTCTTCATGTTTGATGCTAAGTTCTAAAAGGTTTTATATATTTACCGTAATTTTTTAATTTGAACTAGGTCTGGCTTCTTGTTCCTCTCTGAAAGAGCTATATTTGGCGGGAAATAAAATTAGTGAAATTGAGGGACTGCATCGCTTGTTGAAATTGACTGTGCTAGATCTGCGTTTCAACAAAATTTCTACGTCGAAATGTCTGGACCAACTTGCTGCAAACTACAATTCTTTGCAAGCCATCAGCTTGGAAGGTAACCCAGTCCAGAAGAATGTGGGAGACGAACAGCTAAAGAAACATTTGCAGAGACTTCTTCCTTATCTGGCTTACTATAACCGGCATCCCACTAAACACAATTCGTTGAAGGACACAGCAGACCTGCCTTTGCGGTTAGGCAGCAGCAGGCCGGAAATCAAGGCTACAAGGAGAAGTAGCCATGGTGCAGCTTCACTCAAGCTTATATCATCATCAACTCATACAAACCAGGTAATGGCATTGACTAAAAAGTCTAAAAACAGGTCTGGTCGTGGCCTTCCTTCCCCTCGGGCAAAAGTAGCTAGTGGTTATCAGCCCAACTATTCTAGTTACGGTACCAAGCTCGCAAACTTTAGATCGGAACTTTCTCTGCGTGCCAGTGGAAGTGAGGGAAATTTGCGAGCTCTTTAAATTAATAATTACATTTGTAATTTGCTGTATGCTGGGTGCATTTTTTATTTACTTTCTTGATGTTGCGCTTTGGAGTTGGTACATTTTGAATAATTTAAGACAGTTTGATTATTGGACTAAATATTGGAACAATAAGAATTTGTTTGTATTAACCTTGCTTACTTTTGTGTGGCTGTGTGTATCTCTCTGTGAAGTTGTCGTGAGAAGCAGGGTCACTATAAAAGGTCTCAATGTAGAGGTGTCTGTGGTGTCTCTGTTTCCACAGCAACCGACAATTTCACTTAGTCTATAGAGCTAAGGTTTTTGTCATTTTTGTGACATGGAAACAGATACTGCATGATGGAATTGAAAACTGGGTTGCATATATCAGTTTTGGAGGATAGGAATTTATGCATTCACAAAAATTGAAATCAAGATACAGTTTTTTGAGTTCAAACAAGAACATTCTGGCTTGCTCTAGTCCAAATAAATCGAACATGTCTCAGTTCAATTTGTTTCGTAGTTAATTTGATTCAAACTCAAGGTATGAAAGTTTACGGCCTTATTAATTAGCTTAGGCCACTTGCAGAATATTACTGTTCTTATTTGTCTTTGGATAAATATAAGATTTTTGTTTACCTGATAACCAATCAAAAGCCAACACTTTGTGAGGATTGTTGCTTGGTTTCCATTTTTATAATGGCATTGAGAAGCTTAATTGCTGAAAAGGGAACACGTTAAAGATCGCATGGTTAATGGATAATTTCAGTGTCCTTCGTTACCTTCAACGATTAAATCTGATCAGATATTTAATTATTTGGTTTATCGATAATAATGATAAATATAAGGCTTTGGTTAGCTTAGAGCCTAAATTTTGTTACCATTCTCAAACTATAGAGAATCTTTTTAAATAAAATATGAAAGACGGTTTTGCCTTTTGACTAAATTTTTTAAATTTTGTCATGTAGTGTATTGTGGGTATAGTTAACCAAATACAGAATAACACAAAATTACTCCTCCAAACAATCCTCTTATACTCAACACTTAACCAAAAATTCAAAAATTAATAAAACTAAAAAATTCAGAAACTAAAAAAAAAATCAAAAACTCTAAAATCACTAAGAAACTCCATAAACTCTCAAACCTCCACAAATCAACAAATTTTTTGAAAAAAATTCAAATCATTAAAGAATGGATACAGTACGTCAGAAGGTTGGTGAGGAGCGTCGAACTGCAAACATGGTAGTTGTTCTAACCAATCTTTCGAAAAAAAAATTCCTTGTTTGTAGTTGTTCTATATTTAGAAAGTTGGACCCGAACTACCCCGCTGGTGGAAGCCCCATCAACCAGCGGGGATGAAGAACATTCATACTTGATGATGAAGGTTCCCCACTGGGGGTTGTCATGCCCCATCGGCGGTGTAGGCGGCTTCCAACCGTCGGTTTTAGTATTAGTCACCCGCCGGGGACATAGCTTTGTCACTGGCGGGGATGACTCCTTGGCTTTATTTACACGTGGGGAAAATAGTTTGGGCCATCCCCGCCGGTAGGTTAATTTTCAACTTCCGGTTGACACAACCCCCGACGGTTGGTGTTTATTAAAGCGTCGGGGTGTAAGTTGTTATCCGCCGGTCCGTCTTGGCAGACACGCCGGTTGGACAATTTTCAACCGGCGGTTGACAACATCTTCGACGGTTGAAATGTACCCCGGCGGTGTGGTGTTTTTAAACTGGCGGGGAAGGCGTCAATTTTTATTTGTGTCAATCTAACATAATCTATTGTATTTTTTATGTAGCCCGAAGAGTTAAAGAATGAAGATTTCAAGGAGGAAGAGTTAAATGAGGATGAGTTGTATAGTTCGTGCATGGTGAATGAGGAGGAAATGCTGGTGCCTTGCTCGGTCGATTATAGCCATTTGTTCGACACCAAATGTCACTACTCTCAAGTGGAGTTGATTGAATGAGTGAAGCAGACCGCGACGGATAACGGGTTTGTGGTAATATTACGACGATGCGGTAGACTTGATAGAAAAACTCCGAGAAGTAAGTTTGTGTGTGAAAGATCTGGAGTTTACACAAAATTGGTAGCTCCGAAGCATCTAAAGAGGAAGTTAACCGGCACGAAAAAATGCGGATGCCCTTTAACCCTTAAATGAAAGAAGTTGGGTGATGATTTGTGGGGTTTAGAGGTCGAATGCAGCGTTCACAATCACGATACTACATCGTACAAAGGAGGTCATTCGTACTTGGGACGATTGAACAAAGAAGAGATGGATTTCGTAGTTAGTTCTATGAAAATGGGATCTCGTCCTCGGGACATTCTCGGTGGGGTTAAGAAATTGAACCCTAAGAATTCTTCCTTAATGTGCACCGTCTACAACGCTCAACTAAACACCGGAAGCTCGAGAAAGACGGTCGGTTGCAATTTCATTACTTGTTGGGCGAACTAAAACGACTAAACTACTACGAAGTTCATAGAAAGTCCGAAGACGGAAGTGATGTCATAGGCGAAATTTTCTTAGCGCACCCGGTTAGTTTGGATTTGTTACGCACATTTCCGAACGTCATTGAAATGGATAACACGTACAAGGTGATCAAATACGGGATGCCATTGCACGAGGTTGTCGGAGCCACTTGTACGGGGAAGACTTTCTACATCAGATTCGCGTTTATGTCGGGAGAAAAATTCAAGAGCGACAAATGGGTGTTAGAGTGCTTACATTCTTTGATGGTAACTCACTTCATCGAATTACCATCCATCGTTTTGATAGATAGAGACTTGTGAACGTCCTAGGAAAAATCAAAAAAATCATAAAGGAGAAGAAAGTGTCCAACGCATTCTTGAAAGTGTGGAATCAAATGATGTTGGCTGAAACGGAAGTAGCGTTCAACGACTACCGAGCTGAATTGCACCGTGACTTTAAAGAGTTTCCGCAAGCAATTGTGTATACTGAAAGTTGGTTAGGGCCGTACGGTGACAAGTTTTTGAAGTGGAGAACCAACAAGTGGATGAATTTTGGTAACCAAACCACAAACCACGTGGAGAGTGCTCATTCGACCCTCAAACGTTTCATCGGTACGAGCAAAGGTAACTTTGAATATTTTTGGTTGAAGTTGCATACATTGATAGAATTGCAGCACGGGGACATACCCGGCGGTGTAGAATTTTCATACCGCCAATTTACCAGGAAGATTATGATGGATTAGTGAATCCATCATTTCAGACTTCCCAACCGCTGGGGTTACAATTTTCAACCGGCGGTTGGAATACTCCCCCGCCGGTGTTAAAACATCACCTGCGGTGCAGAATTTTCATCTCGCCGGTTGACCAGGCAGTTTATGATGGATTAGTGAATCCATCATTTCATACTTCCTAACCACTTGGGTGGAGATTTTCAACCGGTGGTTGAAATACTCCCCCGCCGGTGTTAAAACATCACCGGCGCTTAGCAATTCTTATACCGTCGGTTGAAACGTTCCCCTCCTTTGTCTTCAATGGTATTAATCTTAATCTAGGTTCTCGCCGGCTGAAGATTTTCAGCCGTCGGTTGATAATTGCCCCGACGGGTGGTAGCTTTTCAACCGCCAGGGTAAACATTAAATTTTCAAAGATAAATCCATCCGCCTTCAACCGGCGGGTTAACAATTTGCAACCGTTTGTTTGATAATTGTTCCCTGGCAGGGATGTTGTCACTCGGTCCGGGTGATATGCCTCGCTAACTAGCATAAGGCAAATAGGATTTCGGTACAACCCTATTGCCTGCTCCGCCCACACTTCACGGACATCCTCGTAAGGACGGAAATCACCTACAAAAAACAATTACTTATACTACATTTTATATAGAATAGACAAATATTAATAAACGTAAAGAAGCTAACTTACAACTATCTCTCCTTGATCCGTGAGGATGTCACAGTAGTACGGCTTCCCGCGCGCTAATGATACCGGGACCCTTTTGGACAACCACGCCAGCATTTTCGGATCGGTCGGGCTATAATCGCTATTCACCGCCGCTCGGAAGATAGGAAAGTGGTCATAGACCCAACACTCCAACAAGGCCGAGAACCCAACCAAGCTCTTCAAGGAGTGCTTTGAAATGCCTCCCAAGCTCTTGTACAACCACACGATTGCACAAGTACCCCAGGTGTACTCACCATGCCTCGTCAAATCCTCAAGGTGATGGATAAAATCGCACTGGATGTTCTTCTGGCTCGTGTTGGTAAATATGGTACACCCAAGGAAGAACATGATGTATGCCCCAGCTGCTACCTTCTTCATATCCGTAGTCATGGTGGTATTGGAGTCCAAATACTCGTCCCCGTAGAATGTTGTCCTAAGCCATCGGAGGCCGAATCCACTCCCGTCACGCGCCTCCATATCCTCCCGCACAACATAAGCCGAAACTCCCAACAACTGTGCATATAGTGCATATGTCGCATCTATCGACTCCGGCCTAAAGACGTCGATAATTCTCCCCTCGACCGGGAGGCCAGTAATCACGTACACGTCATCGAGTGTCAAGGTCATCTCCCCGAAGAAAAACTGGAAGGTGTTCGTCTCTTGGTGCCACCTCTCAATGAACTACTCGGCCAACTGCACATGGTTGTTGAACTTCGGTAGATGACGCATCAGTGGCCAGAACGGTGTCTCTTCCAACAAAGCCCTAACCCCCAATTGTTTGCTAAGGTCTCACTGACCAAGCAAACTGTACTTTGACTGGACCGTGATATCGGAGCACGACTGAAAAAAAAATCAAACATACATATAATGTTAACAAAACAATTTAACTAATAAAACATATAATTAATTCGAGAAATAGATAACTTACGTCATTTTTAAAGGTGTAGTACGCCTCATGCTGCGCATAGTCCGGGAAAAGAAGGACATTTTTTTGGGATAGAAATAAATTTTTCCCACCTTCCGGATCGGTTGGACGTCATTCAGCACGGACCTCTTTTCGAGGTGGTGACATTGGAACCTCTGTTTTCTCCTCCTCGTCAATAAGCGCACGCCGCCGTTGAATAGAGACCACCTCTCATGGAGGAGAAAGTTGTACTACGGGCTTCCTTGTGGCATCATATTTTCTATGCCGTAAGGATCGTTCGGTATGGCCCGAGCGCACCTCACGCTCGGTCCGATCCCCACGTTCGGGGCGATCAACCTTCGACCGTCGACTACCTTCACCTTTTTTTGGGAAGGGACTTCCTATTCTCGACTCACGATTTTAATCGCCTTCTCTTTTTCAGGGCAAGGTGCTTTGTGTGTGCGGGAACAAATAGAACAAAATAAGTTAGACATTTTCTGTAAAATTAACTAGGTCCCCACAGGGTGAACAATTATCAACCGGCGGGGAGATATATTTATTTTCAAAAGTTAATTTCTACCCCGTCGGTTGAAATATTTTCACCCGGCGGGGAAATACAATTAATTTAAATTCTATTTTTTGCCCCGCCGGTTCAACCCACCCACAACCGACAGGGCTTATGAACATCGACCCCCGATGATTCAATCAGTTCATACCCGATGGGGAAGCAGGTTTTTCTGCAAAAAATAGCATCCCCGCCGGTATGACTATGCTCACTCGACGGGGGGAACTCGAACACACCCTCAAACTCCATTAACGACCTCAAACTGAAACTCCAAAATCGACCTTAAAACACCAAATCAGCCACACCAAATCTAACCTACCAACAATATACAACTAAAAACTACTAAATAAACATGGTTCGTCTTTTCTAACATCCAATGTATATCAAAATCTTGAAAACTTAACAGAACTTAAATATAGCAAAAAAACTCTAATTTTCGTATGGAAACTTACTCTTTTCCTTTTCTCATTGTTGTTTTTGAGTGAGTATTGATCTACTAGAGTTCTTGAAGTTCGATTTTTGGGTTGATTTTCGGAGTTTGTAGAAGTAGAGAAATGAGAGGGAAACTTGGGGCTGGTTTAGATTTGTTTTTGTTTTGGGGATGCTTAATGTTTAGGGTTAGGAGTTAGTAAAAATGAAAGGGCGTTATTGGTATAAAATGGGTTACTTAAAATATGTGTGGGTATGGTTAAAATTGGGGCTGCTTATCCAAAATGGCCCTAATTTAGCCAAAACCATTCGATTAATTGAATGTTTTAAATTATTTAGATGTTTTAGATCCATATGTATCAGATGATGTATGTATTAGCTGGGGTTTGCACTGCTTTATGTTCGACATACAGACATAGTATAAAGAAGGTGAATGAGTTCTTTGTTCTCTCACAATATTGGATATACCACCATTTTGTATTCATTTCTAATCACTCACAAGTTTATTCTTCTATGATGTCGCACCTAACTACATGTGCTACATGGAAAGAAAGGGGTGAGAAGAAATTTTTCAAGAACTCGTTTTACAACGATATGTAATATTCCATGTAATGGTTAATAATATGTTATTTTACATTATTATTTTTGTACTTTATATATTGATTTTTTTATTATAAAATAACACACTTTATTGTGTTTACATGTCATATCATAATTATATGAGTACATGTATGGCCGCATATTTTCCAATTTAGTCACATCCAGTTTATACCATACATTTTGAGAAAAAAAAAGTTGTCAAGAGAGGTATAAGGACCAATATGTATGTGGACTGGGTTGTTCGATTTTGGAGAATAGAGGTGTGTTTCTTTTACGTCAATCTTAAAAGGTATGAAAAAGGGAGGATTTTGAGAGTGGAACGATAACTCCAAACTCATAAGAGAAAAATTCTATAGGAGGGGATAAGATCCCAGTTTATACATCCTACAAAGGGTACATGAGAAATGAATATGATAGGGTTGCCAAGGAATACAAAGAGATATATACGTACATATCACTCTATGAGATAAGTGATTCATTTTGTGATACGATAATACTAGCCGACACATATCAATCTCGACGTCACTAGTAGTAGTTATCTTATGGATTTGACTATTAGTTTTAGTTGTATTTTTACGTCATCTTATGTATTTGATGTTATTTTATGTATTTGAATATTAATTTTCGTTATTTTTTAATGTTATCTTATGTATTGGAACATTAGTTCTAGTTATTCTATGTTTCGTTAGGTAATTAGTTGTTTTGATATGGATGTTCATTTTTTGGCATTATTTTTTGGATTGTAGGTCGAGAACAAACAAAAAAAATATTTTTTAAGATTGAAACAATATGAAACAACTAATTATACCATGTTGGGACAAAATTATGGTGTCATTGTTTAAATTCACCCAACAATTTATATATGTTTCGACAATGCATTCTGAATCAACGAGGTGGAAAATGTTTTCAATACATACAACTAAATTTAGACAAAACGGGGCAAAATATGAGGATTCAAAATTGTTAAATTTGACCATAAATTCCGCTCTTTTGAGTCCGAATATATTGTTAAACTTCATAGCAAAATATGTATCATTGTGGTAAAATTAAGTGCAAAATACATACAACTTCATTCAACCTTATCTTTCCAAAACCCTTATATCTCTAGTGTACGCATGATATTGCATTATTGGTTGTTTTATTCAACCTTATCTCTTTACTTTTATCTCGTGCTACTTTAACCTAATTCTTTATTTAATTTTTTGTATACTAATCGAAACTCTCTTATGTATGTATCTATAAATTTTTGAATAAAATAAATCTCTCATGTCTACGACATGGAATGGAATCCGATCAAAAATTCATGCTTGCTGAAATCGTTAACATATAAAAAATAATAGTGAATGAACAAAATTATATTTTGATGAAATACTATCCAAAGTGTATTACATGTATGATACAATCATATCACCCCAATGTTGTATGCACGTGAACGAAAAAAAGTCTCTATCAGGTGGGAACATATGTACTTAATTCAAAGTTATCGGATTTTTTTACCTCACGTACATTACGAGACATAAGGCGTATGTGACGTTCTTTTTTCATAATTCTAATATAAGTACGGAACCTCAGCTGAATGAGGTGAACGAGAACCTCGTTCAAAACATAGTGGAATAAATGGAAGCTAGTGTATGCACCCAACTTAAAGAATCGTACGAATATAAATATTTATAATTGTTTCTTTCTTGTAATTTCGTTTTATTTTTATTCTGTTTTGCAACTATTGTGTTTATTTTTTTATGACGTCATGTACGTTTAAAAAACTGTTGATTTAAAGTTAAATTTAAATGTTTCACACTTAAACGTTGTCAACTACAAATATAGCAATAAAACATAGTTGTGAAAAAAGTTAAATTATAACAAATTTAAGTTACAAACTAGACGTTTTAGTCCTCAGTAATGTTAGTCGTTATACAATTTTAATAAATACGAGGCTGGATTTGAGTATCTATGACAATCTGATTGAATAATAAAAGTATCCAACTTTGACTCTTATTGATCCGTTCTAATTAGGCATGAGCATTTTAACCGGAACCGAAAGAATCGAATCGAACCGAACCGAATCGAAAGAAGCAAACCGAAGTAGATTTGGTTCTTTCATAATACCCGAATGGTTCCAGTTTTCAATTACCCACGGTTCTCGAAACCGAACCGTACCGAACCGAAGAACCGTGGGTACCTGTTAGGAACCTATGTATTAACCCTTAATTTTGAATTGTTTTAAAAATATATTTTATTTTTCAAAGTTAGATTCCCATAAATTTGTCTTTTATCATTGATTTCTAATTATTTTCTCTTGAATAAATGACAACATACTTTATTCAAAATGACGACATATTTACAAACTATTATGCGTATAAACAAAATAACAAAATACCAAACTTTATATAATTTAATAAACTTGATATCATCTCTCCATTTTTTTTATTATTACTAATATTATTCTTTAATGTATTAATTTTGAATATTTCTTATATTTAGTATTTTTTTTCTTATAATTTAACATAGTTTTACTGTTTTAAAGTGTAAAAAGATTTTTATATACGTTGATATTGCAAAGTATTTAAAGTATCCAAAACTACCCGATTGTAACCGAGTTAAGTACCCATACCGAACCGAATTAAGAAGAACCGAACTGAACCGAAATTTATTCGGTTCCTAAATGGGTACTAGTTTTGAAGAACCGAAAGAACCGAGAACCGAAAGAACCGAACCGAACCGAACCAAATAACCGAATGCCCATGCCTAGTTCTAATGCATAACAACCTGTATAATGAATACAAACAAATATTATAACATTAAATCTTATTATGAATGTAATAAAAAAATTAAATCATAAGTTTTATTATGTTAATGAAATTGTTCAAGTTCATATAAGCGATGCAAATCTCTTTTATGTATGTAAAAAAACAACACATGTTTTGAATTTAAATAAGTTAGGGAGCCACTTAGAGAAAATATGCACATGATACATTTTAAATACAATCGCAATGAAGAAAAAAATATCAAGAACTTTTATTCAATTCTCTATATTAGAAACTATAGAATAATAATCTAGCCTAACTACTCTTGCATCTACTTTTTGGCGATTACCGTGAAACATTTTCATACAAAAGCAAGTCCGGTGAAATTTCTATTTTTAGGTTTTATTTAACAATCAACCATACTTCTTAACTTCCAAAATAAGAGTGAGTTATAGTCCTAAACTCATAATGACCATACATTTTTACATGTATAGTTCATAAATATACAGAATCATAAACGAGGGAAGATGGTTAGAATATAACTACCTTTTAGGCGATTTTCATTTTTTAGCATTTGGATGTCTTTGGAGATTTATTTGTTTTAGACGTCTTTATTATATTCGTTCTAATGATTAATTTCTTATGGTGCTTGCAATTGTTTCTGAAGTTATAGGGGTAAGAAGAAAAGGCGTGGTAGTACTGTCACTCAGTTTAATGATATGCTCAAAATATTATTTCTCCTGTGTGGTCGAACTAGGTTTAACATTATTTTATCAAGTCCAATGTCTTGCACGATTTTTTGGATTAGAAAAATATCAATTCTTTTCGAATCAAGTACTTTGAAAGTATTTCTTATGATATACTACATACATTTATTATCTTCATTACGGACCAAATTATTGGTTTTCAAATTTCTCCTTCTACAAAAACATTTTATTTGCATGGACCTTGCGTAATAAAGTTTAGAGTTTGACACATTTTGTTGATTATAACATAAGTCGTAATAAAATATTATCTTCACATGAACATGAAAAAACATGCGTCAACACATCCCCATTAAACTTTGTCAACCCCTGATTTTTAATCATTTTGTAAAGTCTTAACATAACATCAAGGGTTGACTCTGCGTCTCATTCTTTATCTCACATAATATCCAGGTATTATATAATTTTCAGAGTACCTTATATTATTAAAATGATATTTCTATCTTCATGTGTTGAATACATAGCAAAGTATCCATATTTCTCCAAATAGTTCAAAGTTGAGTTGGCTTGCCTGGATAAATTGTTTCAAAGATGAATACGCATCTTTAACACTGATAATAACAAAATCGAAACGCATTTAATTAAAGTATTACAATAACTATCACTTGAATATATATATATATATATATATATTAAGATTATCAAATTTTTTTCATGTTTATGTAAGTTTATACCTTATTAGTATGTGCGTAAATAATATATTTTTGCGATAAAAATTGAGCCGGTATGAAGATTCAGCATACTCCAAAACTTTTGAATATGCCATATCTATGTTTGACCACAACTCGGCATAGGTTTTTGAATATACGACTAAATTTTAAGAAGTGGGAAACTCTTCGGATATGCTTCCTTCCACAATGTATTTTTCTTATTGGCTATAATATTTATGTTTATATGTCATTTGCATAACAAATGTGTCGCGTGTGAAAATATCTTTTTGATTGCATCCATCAATGAAATTTCCATATCTATCAACATAACATTAGATAATGCGCATCTGTTTTCTTTCATGAACAAACAAAGACGGTCCAAAATCCAAGTCTAGTTAGCAAACTCTTTCACATACGTAATAGCGTATGCAATGCAAAATGTTATATTTGTTGACATAACCTCGACAATTTCAAACGGTGGAATTTTATACATCTTAGTCTTATACATACTATCCATAATTAACACCTACATAAATGTTTTTAGGAGGTCGACGAAGGTCGGGTGTGAATAAAAAAAGATATGTGATAATTTCAGGCTTTTTTGTTATCTTATGTCATTTATTGTAGTTTTTTATTAATATTTCCCAACAAAAATTGTACATGGGATTGGCGTATAATGTTTATATTTTATATTATAAATATTACGTATGTTGAATATGTTCTCGAATTTCTCATTTCTCAAACCAACTAAAATTTTCCAAAAAAAGAACACTGACTATACATGTTTTTTTAGTGATTTTCTCTTCATATTTTTCAATTTTTTTGCTTTAACGCATCTTTCTAAAAATGTTGCGGGTGCTTGATTATGTTTTCTCTATAACACTGGAAATTATGCAATCCAATGCCAAAAGTTTGAAAGGAATCTCACTAAATCTTCTCTTAGTTTTAACTCTAGATATATTGATTCTTATATCTTTCAGACCTCTCAAGACAATGTTCTTCGCGAGATTAGTGGTGAGAAGACTGCTCTGTGGGCATGGAAGAAGTTGGGATAACTTTACTCAAAGAAATTAGTGGTGAACTGGTTATACTTGAAGAAACACTTGTACGATTTTAGATTGAAAGAAGGTATGTCCATAACTGAGCACTTAGATAATTTTAAATCAATTATGCTGAACTTGGAGAACATTGATATCAACATTGAGGATGAGGATCAAGCTTTGTTTGTCTTGAAATCGTTACCAGCTCCCTATGAAAACTTCGTAGATACCATAATGTATGATAATGATAAGTTATCGCTAGCAGATGACAAAGAGGCTCTGAAATCAAAACAGTTGAGACAATCGGGCTGAAGAGGAAGGTCTTATGACTAGAGGAAGATCTAGAAGCAAAGCGAGTTCTTTCAGAAGGAAGGACTAGAGGTTCCAAATCAAAGGTAAATTACTCAAACTCTTATGAATGCAGTGAGCAAGGTTATTATAGGAGAGATTGTTTGAAACTCAATGGAAAGAAGAGAAATCAAAAGGAAAATGCAGCAAATATTGTTGAAGGTGTGAACGATTTTGATGACAGTGAAAACAGTGGTACATGAGATGTATTGTCTGTAAGTTCAGACTGTGGGAAAAACTCTTGAGTACTCGATACTGGCACTACATATCATATGTGTCAGTTCAAGAAATGGTTCGATACTTACAAGTCAATGCAGGGAAATGTCTATTTAGAGAACAATAATTCATTTCATTACATGTTGGTGGTATCGGTAACGTCGAAATCATGATTTTTTGATGGGATGGTTACAATCGTTACGTGCTGGCATGTTCCTGGGTTGAAGAGAAACCTGATTTCTCTTGGGACACTAGCCTCTCGGGGTTACAAGTACCGTGTAGAAGACGGTGTAATCAAAGTGACAAAAGGCTCAAAGGTGAATGATCTGCTCTTTAAGATCACCTGTGTGACCTAGTTTGGTTTGCCCGTAGCTCATCAAGCGGAGTCACTTGATTGGAGTATATCGAGACAGTGGTACTTGCTTTGGAGGGGCACTAAAGAACAAGGCAGTGTGGTGATAGGAGTGAGCATATAAAGATCAGTTGTAATGCTCTATGGGTCAGGTGGGAAAGCAACCTGATTAGAGTTGACGGATGATAAATCAATTGAGAGGAGGCTAAGTGGTACTTTGTGCGAGAGGAGGATTTGATAGGATGGTGACCAAATTCAACATCCAACATCGGTTTAACATGAGAATGATCAGTGATATATAAGTAAAAACATATCTCAACTAATATGAAATCTTTTGGAAGTGGACCAAAAGTAAAGTTGTGCGGATCAACGACCCAAAACGGACAATACCATTTTAGTGTGGAGGTCAGATTGTTTTTCTTATTTATATATAGAGATGAAATATGCGGTACTTATACTCCCAACAAAAATTTAAGAAGAACCGAGATTATGCTAAGATATTGTCTTTCTCCTGTATAATTAAAAGATGCTCGAGAAATAATAAATGTACCCTTTGAGGTTATGTGGTCAGGTAACTCCTCCACTGGTGTCGGTGCCTCCAGTCTCCCATTCACTAACTTACTTTGATATGCCATGGATCTCTTTTCCTCCGACTCAACGTCCTTTCTTGTATGAGAGCACAAACTCTACTGCGGACTTCTTGCTTAACGTCCTCCCGGACCTTAAACACTCTCTCCTCAACTCTTTGAGTACTTTTTCCAGTATGCCGGAAATCTTGTCTGTCCTCCATCCCCTGATATGCCTCATATAGTCATATTCATTACAGCGACGGTGAATGCTATGTTGCCTTCACTGTTGTTGAATCGTCTGCCCCCTTTGGACATGTCATCGACATCAACCTGCAAGATGTTAAACTGATAAGGCCATTTGTTCCCAAGTTGGGTCCACTGCGTGTACTAGAAGACAGCACACACACGTGTGATTCCTCTCCTTGCATTGCAGGTGACTATGTTTCCGAATTCAGGAATATGCGTGGTTGCCTCATATAGCCATGCGGTGGGTGACGGGAGAGCCTTCATGCATTTCATTAAATTTTGGGCATGGATTAGCCGCTCAAAAGGAGA
Source organism: Limnanthes douglasii subsp. nivea (assembly GCA_036936605.1). Lineage (NCBI taxonomy): Eukaryota > Viridiplantae > Streptophyta > Magnoliopsida > Brassicales > Limnanthaceae > Limnanthes > Limnanthes douglasii. Next base: position 37,388,415 of record JAUPFV010000001.1, read on the forward strand.
CTTAAAATCTATTAGAGTCACCACCTTGTCATGATAGGAAGCTAGTCACCTACACTGGCGGGATCGAATCAAGTCCATCCAAACACCAAGAACCACCACCGTTGGATCAAGAAGATTCGGTGTCTGAAAATGATAACCGAGTCCGGGCTACCTTTGTTATTGGTCGAAGCCAAATTGAAAAACTGAAAAGTATGGTTGCTGCTTTGAGAAAGCCAATTTAATGTGTCGACCTACATGATTTCATGTGCTTTGGCATGGGTTTGCTTGACAAAGTTGGCACTCAACAACGACAATGATAATGATGACAAACTGTATACTTTTTCGACCAAATGGACTGCCGGAGACGGCTTGATCCTCCATTACCATTGTCGTATTCAGGAAATCGCCTTCTTCCATTCATTACAAGTTTGAGAAAAAAAGAGCTCGTAGGCGAAAATGTTGTAGTAGCAGCTGCAGAAGGGCATTGGAAAGGCTATATATGAAATGGTAAGCAGTGGGATGTCAAAAGGAGAGAAAGGATGGATTAAGCTTTTAATGGAGGCATTTACTTCGCGACATGCGACATCGGTGGCTGGATCACCCTTGTTCGGCGTATATGAAACGGATTTCGGATGGGGAAAGCCGTCTCTGGTGTCGATGCCTCATATAGAGCGTGACGGAGCTATATCTCTTGCTGAAACAACTAGAGATAAACATGGCGGCATTGAGATTTGGCTTGGTCTTGTCACCTAGTCAAATGGCTGCTTTTGCTTCCAATTTGAAGTCTTACTTGACTTTGCTTTAGCATCATGTACTAATGTTCTTTGACCTTTGTTATGATACTAAGAACACAAATTAATAAAAATTCGGTTTCGTTTTTATAACTAATATAACAACCAACCAACGGACGGAGAAGTCAAGGTGTTTCGGTAGATGGAAAAGTTATACGAAACCGAATTTCACCTAAAAGTCTAAAAAAGAGTACCCAATCCGGCAAGCACACGTAAATAGAACGAACTGCCAAGTGGAATCTGATATCAGCAGCCTTCTTCTCCGGCCGTAAATCAAGACCGTCCAGATTCAAAGCGATGTGACTTGTTCTTCAATCCTCTCCTTTGCTATTCCTTTTATGAGTCTTCCGTTACGTACACACAATCCACTCGATACTCGATAGCAATTTCTGTACTCCGTTCTGCAGTTCTAATCTACCGTCGAGGTAGGGCTGATTTGTATCTCAGTTTAATTTCATTTGATTGTATATACGATTCTGATCTGTTCATCTCTAACACTTCACTTGAACAATGTATGACTTCTTGTCGATTGGATCTGTAGGGTTTGCAATTTGTGAGCATTGTGTGTCTAATGGCGCAGGCTGATTCGAAGATGGATTCTGATTTTGCTAAGGATTTCTACATTCCTACATACATACTTGTTCCTGATACGAAGATTGAAAATCATTCCGTTCACCCTGATTTCCCTGTCTTGGTCTTTGTTAACTCCAAAAGTGGAGGTCAGTTGGGTGGCGAGCTTCTTTCTACGTACCGAAACATTCTCAATGAGAAACAGGTTAGCTGTTGTTTTATTTCGTCTTTTGGTTTCATGCAAAATCAATTCAAAGTTTATGTTGTCATTTGGGGTTTTGTATAGGTTTTTGATCTTGGTGAAGAGACTCCTGATAAGGTGCTCAGAAGAGTCTATGTCAATCTGGAGAAGCTCAAAAATGGTGGAGATGAACTGGCTTTTAAAATTCATGAAAAGTTGAGAATAATTGTAAGTTAGAACTCTTGTGTTGGCATTTTTGTTTGCAGACAAAAATGATTACTGATGTCTACAACACTTATCATGCTTTATGATTCAACTCGATTTCTTCCTTAGGTTGCAGGAGGGGATGGAACGGCTGGGTGGCTTCTTGGAGTTGTCTGTGATCTCAAATTATCCCACTCGCCACCAATTGCTACGGTACCTCTTGGAACCGGAAACAACCTTCCATTTGCATTTGGCTGGGTAAGATGCTTCACAATTATTCACTTAGCTAAATTACTCTAAATCATAATACCCTGCGCCGAACTAGATGGGAGAAACATGGGACATTTATATACACATAATAGCTGAAAATACTGCCCCGTCATATCGTGTATCATGTCTTTCAGATTTACCTTTTTTTGAACCGAGGGTATCAAATGGATAACTTTTTTAATGCAATGTTAAGCCTGGTAGATAATCTTTCATATGTGTTGTACTTGTACCTAATACTGCATGTACGGAAATGTTAATCACCATGCCTCAGATAAAGTTGTCCTAGGTATATGTCTGTAGTTCTGAAGTAAAAGCTTCTTTCATTTTCGCCCAATGGCATGGAGGTGCACGTATCTGAGAGTTTATCACCATGCCTCAGATAAATTTGTATTAGGTATATATTTCTACATAGTACATGGTTTTGATTCATGATCACAACAAGTAGCCATGGTTTATATCATGTATTCATAGTTAGCTGCTAGAAAATGAGTTTTTTATATGCAAATGCTACAGGGGAAGAAAAATCCTGGTACGGATCAACAATCTGTGGAGTCTTTTCTGGATAAAGTGAAGAACGCCAAGGAAATGAGAATAGACAAGTAATGCAATTCGCTCTCTCTCTCTCAAGATATACTGTCTTCCAATCCAATATGAATCTTTGACACTCATCCGATACCTTAACCACTCTGAATATAAAACTCCATGAGATTTTTCATCCTTCCGTAATCCCATAATTTCTTTCTTTATATTCTGCTTTGCAACTAACTTTGCTCTACATTTGCAGCTGGCACATCCTCATAAGAATGAGGGATACAAAAGAAGGATCTTGTGAACCTATTGCACCGCTTGAGCTACCTCATTCTTTGCATGCGGTTCATCGCGTTTCTTCTACGGATGAACTAAATATAGTAATACATCTTGTTATAAAAATCAGGGTTACCACGTGCTAATTATGTAGCCTTTCCTATATCAACATAGAGTCTACTGTTTTGCATTTTAACGAGTGTAAGTATGAATGTTTCTCAGGAAGGCTACCATACATTTCGTGGGGGATTCTGGAATTACTTCAGCATGGGTAAGAATTTCGCTGAAACTCAGAACCGTATAGTGGAGATATTCGATTGTTTACTGGTTTTCTCAATATTAAAACGCCTTAGCTGTTTCACTTTAGATATATCGAATTGTGGGTAATGTTATTTATGTGTACATCTTATTTCTTTTTTGGATGTCCAAGGGAACTACAAATGAAAATACAGAAGATGATTAAAGTGATCAAACTCGTGTGTATGTGTGTGTATTTATAGTATATATGTGCAGTGTTCTGGCTGGATACTTCTCTAGAAAGACAGTAGACACCCATGAGAATGCGAGATTTTATTGTGATTATCTGTTTGGCATTGCCAATGTGCCATCGCAATTTTAAGTGTTTAATTATGAGTAAACTCTCCTTATATTAGTAGCTCACTTCATATGAGAACTTGAAGAGGACTAATGTCTAGATTCCAACTTCATGTTGCAAGTTCTTGCCTTTAAGAAAATTTATGGACCTGCGACTCACTCTTTAATCCGTATTTTTCTCAGGAATGGATGCTCAAGTATCGTACGCATTTCATTCTGAGCGCAAGTTGCATCCCGAAAAATTTAAAAATCAATTAGTTAATCAGGTACTACTTTATCGAACTTTACATCCTTGATGTTTTCCTTCAATTTATTATACATGAACATGTTTGGAGGAAACACTTGGATAAATGATCTTAGGACTTGGTTTCCATCAGACTACTTTGGTGCCTTTTTTTTCGGTGTCCGGTACTGAGACACGTAGAACTGGAATGTTAATTTTCTGTTTTCTTGCTGATTGATTCCCTAATCTACAATCTAGTGGAAGTTGTGTTTATTAGAGAACGAAATATAATAGATTGCTTTTAACTGTAATTTGTGTTTGCATCTTCCTCCCTGACAATCAGAAAACCTATGCAAAGCTTGGTTGTACGCAAGGATGGTTTACGGCTAGTCTCGTGCATCCTTCTTCAAGGTCAGTCATGCATAGTTCTTTTTTGATGAGCGTCTGCTCTTTTTCTTTGCTGAAAAGTTATAACACGTATCATGTAGTACCAGAATTTAGCAATTTTCAGAAAAGTTTTTAGAATATATGGTTCATTTGAAGCTGCAAGCTCAATTTCTCGGTTTGCATCATGTCACTATTATTCATCATACCTTTTAAAGTACACTATTATTCACACAGAAGCATGCGGGCGCACGCTAACAGACACACACACACGAATACATCTTTATCTTATCTGTAGCATTGAGAGGAACTTCCTGTAATTACTATACATATATGTATATATTTATATTATGTGTGACATATAGAGGGATTTCTTGATATTTATACAGTAAACTAATACAGAAGAGAATTTTTTTAAAATAACTTATGTTTTAGTTATGTGCTTTTACTCTGACAATAATATTGAGTAGATATAGTTTTAACTGATGACTCACAGTATATATGGCATGAAAAACTTTCTATCTAAATAACTTAGCTTTAGTCAGTAATTTAAAGGTTCTCTGCTATTTATCACAGGAACATAGCTCAGCTTACAAAAGTGAAGGTCATGAAGAAACATGGCCAATGGAAAGACCTAGAGATACCTCACAGGTAATACTTTTTGGTTACTGATTGGTATTTAATGATCCTACTAATTTTTTGCATATTGACATTTAATTTTCAGTCTGTTGTTGGCCTTCAAGTTTAAGGTTCCTTTCAAGTTTAAGGTTCGGAGACTATAGTTGTTAGAAATAGTGTTATTTTGTACTGCTGCATATCATTGATAAGTCTAAAAAGATCACTGCATCACAAGATATATTAGTTATCTACTGCATCACGAGATAAATTAGTTATCTTTATCATGTGCATAATTAATTTTATTTGCTTCTCCGTTTACCATTATTCTTGTAAATGATTTTTCATTTATTTATGCTGATTTATATAGTGTATGCTGTGGTGTTAGCAGAACTGATACCTTGGTTGTATATTGGCTCTTTCCTTCACGACTTTTGGTGTAGCTTGTCAAGTCTCCTGTTGACACTTAAATTCTTTGTTTAACAGCGTGAGGTCCATTTTGTGCCTGAACTTGCCCAGCTTTTCTGGAGGACTGAACCCTTGGGGGACACCAAATAGCGAGAAACAGCGTTATGTCAGTTTCCAATCGACCCAGTGCGCTTTTTCATACTTTTTTCTTCTCCTTTTTTTCTATTCTGAAGGAACTATTCTGTCTTAATTTTCAGCGAGACTTGACACCACCATATGTTGATGATGGTCTTATTGAGGTTGTCGGATTTAGAGATGCTTGGCATGGACTTGTGTTACTTGCTCCTAATGGACATGGAACCCGTCTTGCTCAGGTGAAATATATGAAGGGATAACGGATTTTAATTGATATAACTCTAAACATGTATAAAATTATCACGGATCCCTTGAACTGTCTTGATTGATTTTCTTCACCAGGCACATCGTATCAGGTTTGAGTTTCACAAAGGTGCTGCTGACCATACATTCATGAGGATTGATGGGGAACCCTGGAAGCAACCACTTCCAATGGAGGATGATACTGTTGTGGTTGAAATCTCTCACCTTGGTCAAGTGAATATGCTTGCTACAAATGATTGCAGGTCTAAGAGTATTAATGACCCTTCCACACATAGCCATCATACTACTGAAGAAAATGATAGTGGTGAGGAAGATTATGCAACAGAATCTGAAGAGTTCAGGAAATTTGGTGCCGCAGACACATTCAGGCTGCCAGACGATATTGATATATCTCAACTTAGTTAAGTGTTTGTATTCACATTCTTCCTAATAAGTTTTAGGATTCTTCTAATTAGGACACAAGTACTTAGTTATAACTTTGGGTTCTGTCATTGCATCAGAATCTTCAATTCGACATCCTATTCTTTTTTCTTTTACTCAAGTAGAGAAATGCTATAAAATTTTAAGTAATCTTTAAGATTTGAGATGAGATCTACACAATCTCTACTTTCAACATTGCAATCTTATGCTTAGTTTTTAACTATTTCATTCTTATAAAAGCAGGAAGTACAACACGTGAAACAGAAATAAATGGATAGCAGATGCACAAATGAAATGACAATCGATAAAATGGAAGAAATTTGGTTAAGCTAAATTACCCGTAAACATGGTAATGGAGAAGATGTATATCACCATATTTTTTACAAATGAAAAATGTTGTATAGCTCACAAGCCTGACTGCATAAACATACAGACAAGACTAATACATGTATTCTCCCAGGCATTTGGAAACTGCCTCACTAGCCTTTTGCGACTCTGAGGCTCTCTCTTCTCTCTTTTTCTTCTCCCTGTAATCCATAATATGTATCGAAATCCATCAATTATTATAAATAGAAGTGAATAAACAAGAGGATGGTATAGGAATGAGAGTTTACCTTTCCACATACTCCCTGAGCAACTCTTTCGCTTGAACCAGCTTGGAAAGCATGTTGCGGTAAACATCAAGGTCACGGTCGACACCTCTTTTGTCAATATTTAAAGCTGAACAGAGCTGTTCAATAAGTTAGAGAAATTCAATAAGTAAATGATATGAGTAAAACATTAGAAAAAGAAAAATGAATGTGACCTTTTCTAGCACGGTTGGTTCAGTTGCCTTTGCAAGCTCAAGCAGACGGAAGAGACCAACAGCAAAGAAACGACTGTAACTAAATAGGCCTTTACTTGCTCTTTCAGATATGTCCTTAAGAATTCCCTCAATTTCTCCTTCCTTCGATGAAAACTCAATCAGTGAAGTACCGTTTTGAGCAAGAGCCCATTCTTCCATCTTTCGTGCATCAGCTCTGTATGAATTATCAAGATTATTTATTGATGGAGATCGATTGAAAAGTGATTAAGAATAGACAGAACAAAAGAGAAGAAGAAATAAACCGGTATTGTTGAGGGTCCTCCCTGAGAGCATTAATATAAGCTTTGAAAATAGCCTCCTGGTCGTCGGGGTAACCCTCCATGAGTTGATCATAGATAGTGACGAAACCAAGGGCGAAAACGGGGTCGTATTGATATGTTTTCTTGCAACTCACCAAATGTTGCTGCACAATCAGTTCCTGCAGAACTGTGTTGTAGATACTTGGAATAGGCCGTTTGTATGCTTTTAGGAAACTCGACTTTGTATCTGCCACTGTCGGAATATCTGCAATTCATTCATAAAACCAAAGTAAAAAAGTTATGGGAGAATATGGTATATTGCTATTGATAGTGATATTGATGGTGTTGATGTGAAAGAGAGAACTGACCAGACGTGCATTGGACAAGGAAGCGAGAGGTAGAAGGTCTGAGTTGGATGCTGTGACGACGGAGATTGGTGCGAGTGAATTTGGATCGACCACCGATAGTTGCAGAGAGAGAAAAACATGCGACCGCAGCGGCGGCCATCTTCGATTATGTTATACTTATTTAGTTAGATAGAGAGGGAAAGAGAGAGTTCATAACAGTCTGGTCTGGTCTGACCTGATCTAATCTGATCTGATAGAGAGGGACGAGTTGTTTCAGGCTTCCATTTTTGAGCTTATCCAGTTACTTACCAATTGAGTGAAAGAGAGAGCTTCGTATTTTTCCCACTTTGCATCTCTCTTTCCCTCTGTATTGTGCCTTCATGTTGTCCATCAACTAGGCCTCGTGGATATGTTTCAGCCTACTAGGCCCATAACCCTTAGCTATTGTACCGACAAATTTTTCCTTTATATTTAATATATTAATTATTATTTTTATTTGTTGTCAAAATATCTATTTTTTAAAGACTAATATCTCCTACACATTTACCATTTACTATCTTTTTCTCTTCCAAAAAAAAATTAGTAAATACCCATTTAACTACCTAATTTATCTATTAGTATCAAAATTAGTTTATTTACTATTTTTTTCTCTTCCAAAAAAATATTAGTAAATACCCATTTAACTACCTAATTACCTATTAGTATCCAAAATTAGTATAGTGTCATTTGGTATCTCCATCTAAAATATGGATAAAAATACCTCCGACTATATGTACCTATTTTTTTTTCAAACCCAATTTTTCCCATTTTTGAACACCCTAAAGCAACAAAACGCGACTAATGTTTTTAAGTACAACCACTCAACCGTTCGACTTTTACACTCTTCGCTTTAGAGAAACCCTTTCAGCTCTCAACCCAAAATTCAGTCGTTCTTCACCGCATTTCGACCGCTCACCACCGTCTACTCCCTCAAGCAAGTAACTAACAATCGTTCGACGAGTTGTCGTTAACTTTACGCCGGCCGGTGAAGCAAGAACCAGTTACAGTAACCAGGTTCGTCTCGATTTTAGAAAATGTCTTTTTTTTTGCGTCAAATGTGACTTCGAAGCACGTGTTGCTGTTATTTGACGATCGACAGTTTGTGGGTTTAACGTCATACACATTAGTCTCTTATGTTGCATGTACTGTTAATCGTTTTGTGCGTTTTGTGATCTATATTAGATGTGTTTTAGGTGGTTGTTTGTTGGTTTTGGTGTTGTTTCCATATTTTCTAGATCCCAGCAACGTGCATGTAAAACATAAAATAATTCGCAGCTCGATACATGTGTAGTATAGTACACAATTCACATCTTTATATCGTATGAATGCAAACAACTCGCAACATAGTCTCCTTTGTGTCATTTTCAAGCTGAAGCACGACACAAAGGAGATGGCTTTAACAAAAGCTGGAGCACTCCGCAGCAGAGACGTAAATGGGGAGGAGAACAATTCAAGGATGGTGAGAACATACTTCATGGGTGAAACGTCGAGGAAGATAGGGCCGACGAATACTAAAACCATCACGAACACCATGTTAAAGGTACCTGTAAATCTAGTTTCCGTTATAAGCAAGATGTTGAGCTGCACTAACATAGCATATTGTGGTGGGTTTTGCAGGCAAGTATAGCAAAAGCCATCAACCAAGAGGGGAAGCACGAGTTGGAGGATGTTGCGCGACAGTTGATATTGTTTTTGTACTCAAACTTATTCTACTCGGTCTCTAGAGATGTAATGGGTTAGAGTGTGCTTTATTTTGTCGAAGAGTTCAGCAGAACAAACGATTATAACTGGTCCGGATCAATACTGTTGAAGCTTCTCTAGTTTATCAAGTCATGTTTAGAGAAGGGAAAACCCGATAGAGTTATCGGCTGCGTCACACTTGTAACTGTAAGATTGTTTTACTTAGTCCAAATATTAGTTAACACAGAGCTTTGATGATAATAATTTTCCCGATGCAACCATTTGTCATGGAGAACTCAATAATTGGGCTAGAGCTCGTAAAGCCATACACGATTCAAGGTTCTTCAAATGGTGGGGATTAGAGTCCCAAACATTGACTGTGCAGCTGTTTGGAAGACTACCTCTGCTGGATAATGATGAGGTATTCAACATATAGTTATATTGCAAACAACTCTCATACTAGCCTGAGAGTTGCATACATCTCTGGCATTACTACATGTTGCAAACAACTCTCAGGATATTCTGAGAGTTGTTTACAACTCCAACATGATAGAGCTCTAAACAACTCTCAGGATATTCTGAGTTGCAAACAACTCTCAGGAGTTATAGTTTGCAAACAACTCGCACCATAAGCTGAGAATTGTGAACAACTCTTATACTCTGGTTGCAAAAAACTCTCAGCCAACCTGATATTTTATGTTCTTCCCTTTGTAGGTTTTGGAAGCCCCACTATGTTTGACAGAGGCTGAAAGAGAAGCATTCAGAGGAGAAGTAGAAAACGAAGATCCAGATGCTGCACCGATTTTACCTGAAGAAAGACCGAGGAAAAAGAAGAAAATTATGACACAGAAGCGGAAAGAATCTAATCAGGACATCCCAATCAGAGTCCAACCACAAACAGTCCACGGAACGGTGATTCCGCCAACGCCAATCGAGACAGCCGAGCAAAAGGCGGAGGACGAGAAAGACGATAGTATGAGTGACACGATCGGTAAATTTTTCCTCAAACGCATAAAGACTCCAAAGAAGTCTAGAACTGAAGCAAGATAAAAGCGATTGAATACGTATACCGATAAGAATAATTACCAGCGCAAGATCGACCAATATGCCAAATAAGTAATTATATGTCGTGATATATATATATATATATATATATATATATATATATATATATATAATCTGTTTAATTCGCACTAAACATATTATAATACTTCTGGTTTTCTCGTCGCAACTTAAAGTGTTGAGGTTAAAGGTAGCAAGACTTGAAGAACAACAACTCAACAATGCTCTTCGGTTGCCCATTTGTTCCACTAGAAGGCCTGCAAAGAAGAAGGAACCGGAGCACCGGCATTGCTAGCAGCAGCGGTGTCCACTGAATTACAGGAACTTGTGCCATCTTAAAAGTATGATGAAGTACCCGAAAAGGGCGATACAACTAATTCTCAAGAGGCATACGAGGCATCTGAACAAAGGTCAGAAGAGTTATTGGTCACCAAAGAGACAAACACCACAGAGAGAGAGAGAGAGAGAGAGAGAGAGAGAGAGAGAGAAGTCTCTTCATACAGAAGAGGCAGGGAGAGGTTTGAGTCCTCCAAAGGAGATATGAAGACATGAGTCTCTTACGAATGACCAAAAACCGGTACCTTAAATGCCAGAGGAAGTAAGTTGCCAATAATACAGAGCTAAGGAGGTAGAAGTTCGTGAGAAAGAAGTGGCAGCAAAAGAATCTGGACTTACGGACGCAGAAAGTCGTGAAGATGTATGTGGATCTAAAGTACACTAAGTTTCAAATATTTTAATATATTGTTGTGATGAAAATGTCTCCTAATTTATATTATGAAAACTGAGATCTGTTTTGGTTGACAATAATTCACATCTTAATGTGCGTTATGTATTCAAACAATTCTCAAGGTATGTATTTCAAACAACTCACAAACTATTCTGCTCTATTTTCACACAATTAGCAACATGTTCATTTTCAAACAACTTTCAGGGATTTTAATATTAGTCCAAATAACTCAGGTTTGATATGAAACAGCATGCCGACTGACAATAGCCACAACAAGATCAACAAAATCAAGGAGAACAAAAACAACAACAACCAGCCTTGACAAAAAGTGAAAGGCTAACACAGACCAGAGATGCACAAGACGTAGCTCCGGAAGATTCAGAGTCTGCACATCCCTGTAAGAAGTTGGAACTACTTAGCCAGGAAGAAGTAACGGTAGAAGACCAACAACGAGACAGAGATGTACCTGAAAAATAAAAAAGGGCCTACACAAAGTCAGAATCACTGAGCCAAACAAAAGTTGTAGGACCAGTACCGAATCAACCGCAAAACATAGAAGGCCAAGCTCCAGACTCATCTGATACGCACGATAACACCAGTACGTTTACAAAATGTATCTATTGATGGTTTTTCTACTCAAGTTTGACAGCCATTTTTTAATGAAATTGATAATGTAGAGTACAATGTTACACTACAACGGTCTTTCGAGAATGTGTCGGAGGATGTGATAAATGAATTTTGTCGACAGGATCCAGAGAGTATGCAGGAGCAGTCAATGGAATTGTTTGTCGTCGATCGTGTGGTAAGCGGAATTTTAAACGATTTTGTAACGTGTGTATTTAGGATTTTATGAGTGTTTGAATATTTGTATAACAATTTTATAACAACTCACAACATATATTGAGAGTTTTTTGGATATATATTATGAGTTGTTTGATACTCTATTAGATTGGTGTACCAAACAACTCTCAAATTAACCTGAGAGTTGTTTGCAACTGATAATATCATGATGCCTAACACAATATTTTTTTATTTTTTTTATTTTATATGTTCAAGTTAAGGGAAGAGACAGTGAAGGAGGATGACCTGCTGCCTGATTTTAATCTACTGACACCGATACAGCAGCCGGATGTAGAGGTAAGTGTGGTAAAAGCTTCAAAGGCACTGGTAACTCTCACCGACTGGCCAAAGAAAACACCGACAATTGACCTAATCGATGTTCGTAAATACCACAAAATACTTTTAATTAAAACCAACGACGACTCACCCGATCCAAATGTATGGTATTTACCAACGTCCGAATTGTCCTACAAACTTCAAGTGCAAATGAGTGATGCGTTGGCGCTACCTTTCGAAAAGGACCTGTAATACAAGGTACTCACTTTTCAACAACTCTCATATATGTCTCAAACAAATCTTATATATTTGACGTAAATAAACAACTCGTTACCCAATGTCATTCCATAGATTGTGGACGCTTGGATTCTAAAGATGGTTAAAGAAGTAAATTGGAAAGTTCAATGCAAAACTTTCCCTCAAGTGAAATTTGACTGCATACAAATTTTTGGCATGACTACGGTAAGTTTAGATATAAACTACAAAAACGTCGCATGTTCTTGTTGTAATGTACTCTTCCTTAAATGCAGCATCAAATTGAAGAAGGACAAACAATAACAAATGTAGTCAACGATGTTTTTCGAAATTCGTCTAAAGACGCGAACCTTATGCTCATTCTAGTATGTAGCAAGACGAAGGATACAATCAACCATTGGACGTTGCTCATCATTTATATAGACGCCAAGACAACAACAAACTACTACCCACTCCTTCCACTTAAAATTCAAGCAACAGACTGTACAACAAGGACACATGTACCGCTATAAGACACCTAACTACTACAATACCTGTAAAACACATTTAAAAACAACTCTCAGAATAGTCCGCGAGTTGTTCGCAACTCTATTTGTGCAAAAAACTCTCAGCACAGTATGAGAGTTGTTTTGCAACTTGCAAACAACTCGATGTATAACCTGAGAGTTGTTTGCAGCTCAAAATATCCTAAGAGTTGTTTGCAACCCTAATACCTTGGAGTGGTAAACAACTCTCAGACTACCCTGAGAGTTGTGTGTAACTCTTTTAGCTTGGATTTGCAAACAACTCTCAGATTATCCTGATGGTTTTTTGCAACTAGAGTATGAGAGTTTTGTGCAACTCTATTAATTAACTGAGTATGTATTTTTACTGACCCCTGACACAAATTATTATAACCAGATTGATTATTGTATCGAGAAAAGATACTTTCCTCCTTCAAGGACCGGGTACAAGGTTAAAAATGTAAGAAAAATTCCACAACAAAAACAAGGCACCCTCGACTGTGGTATTTTCATCTGTTAGTACGCCAGATATATTATCGAAAAAGGATATATGCAGGAGACTTACCGTGAAGATATGGTAACAGAGGCTAGAGCAGAAATGTTTTGTTATTTTCTAAATGATACGAACACTAGCCAACACTGGAAGTAATCTTTTTTCTTTGGAACTCACTTTAAAAAACAGTGGGTAATTGGGCACAATTCATATCATTTCCTAAGATATACAATAAACAAAATTACTACTAAATAATTTCCAATATATACAAACAACTACTTTTACACAAGTCTCAGGAGTAAATTACACCTAACAATTCGCATCATATCCTGAGATATACTAAATAATTAGAAAGCATCCCAAAGAATACGAACAGACTATGGCATCTGCCTTGGTAACCGTTAAGTGCACTGAGCGCGCAAAAAACCATCTAATCAAAACAGCTCATTAATTGTTGATTGGACAGAGGAGGCTATGTAGTGATTAATATAGCGACCACCTCACTAAGACTCCCTCCATGCCTATAAATAATACTAGTAACCAAAGGCTAATTTAAAAACAAACTTTATATTTCAAAAACTTATAACATCTTTAAATTCCAATCACCATGTCTAGCTCTGGTTCTTTAGGTGACTCCTGGCCTTTCATAACCACCAACAAAAGCTCTGGCTTAATCACTCCGGCGGCACCACCAAACAGACCAGTCTATGTAATGGACTTTGATATCGAGGATTATTTTTCTGCTAACTCTGGACCAGTTGAAGTGGTTCTCTTGGTGGCTGCATCTCAGCTAGCAAAGGTTCCAAACAGGTTACGGAAGAGGAGGACACATAGGAGGATGATGAGGAAGATGCTGGTCCATCGGGGGAGGGCCATCAAATGGAGGTAGATAACAAGGAGTAATAGCATAATGGAGATGTTGATGATGAGCATGAAGATGAGGAAGAATGCGAAGAATCCTCTAGTTATGACTGATAATCACTGCTTATGTTTTTTATTTTTTTAATGCAAACTAACAAACACTAAAGACGGTAGTGTTTATTTCTAAGTGGTTAGTGCATGAAGCATGTTATGGCTATGTAATATCTTTTTTGTATAAACCTTTAATCAATGTAAAAAGTTTATGAAGTATTTTTATTTTGCAAACAAATCTCAGGTCACCTTGACAAAGAATCTTCAGGAACTAATATAAAAACAATTTGCATTCCTCTGTTATACAGACTCAGGGGAAGGACACGCAAACAATTCACATCCTCATATATGTATGTGAAACAATTCACACCCTACTATTTGCAAAAACTCTCAGTAATACCTGAGAGTTGTTTGCAATATTATACCCAGATAGTTGCAAACAATTTTCAGTAGTATAAGTCGCGAGTTGTTTGCAGTTGTATATCCTGAGAGTTGTATGAACTCTATAAGTTAGGAGTTGTTTGTAATTTTATATCCTGAGAGTTGTATGCAAATCTATAAGGACATGCAAGCAATTTGCATCCTAGTATTTGCAAACAACTCTCAGTAATACATGAGAGTTGTTTGCAATATTATACCCAGATATTGCAAACAATTCTCCATAGTACATGCGAATTGTTTGCAACTCTCAAACTATGCTGAGAGTTGTTTGAAACAATGTTCCTGAGAGTTGTTTCGGAAAAATAACTTTATTAACCAAACACCTCACATTTCATTACTGTAATACAAACAATAGCAATATGTGTAAATGAACAAACAACTCTAAAAATGTTTAATATATTGTCCACAACAAGCACAATATTACAAATCAATGTAGCCAACGAGAAGTGTCGACAACAATAATTGTCTTTAAATTGGAACCTAACAAGTCCTCCTGTTATGACCTGATTTTGAACAACGACCACACCTCAACTGCTTGGTTGAGGCTTCTCCTCTAGAGGGGATTCGCTTTTTCTTAGGTCTTCCAGAGCGTTTTTTAACGTTAGGAGGCAGAATTTCCACCTCTGAAGGATCGTTAGCGTTTGATCCTTAGCCGAAATCGGTTATCGCCGGTATGCTGAAAGAGTAACTTTCCCTGTAACTCTTAACCGTGAAGAACGACTCTATTATAGTAAAAGGATCTTGTTTGGTAGACTATAGTGCTGTTAAAGCGTGAGGACATTGAAAACACTCTTGTTTCCATGCTCCGCAAGAGCATTTAAAATCCAACAAATTAACAACCGCCACAGGATCTGAATAGACTTCAAACATGGCTGCAGTTAACCTACGTACTACCAAAGTTCGGCACATGTCAACATTCTGCTTTAGCTTCTTCTCATACTCAGGGATAAAATTAGTACTCCAGCTTAACCTCTCTTGGTATCTTCGTGAAACATAATTTATAAGCAACAATAAACTCAACAATGGGTAGGCCGCAATATTTTTTATCTAATTGTTAAAAGATTCGGCCGCAGTAGAAGCCATTGACCCGTATCGTTTCCCTTTAACGTAAGCTTGAGCATACTTATCCGGAGGTAAATTTCCAAGCAAATTGCTAATTCTGTCACCACTTTTACGTATAAATTCTGTTAGTATATCCTTAAAAATCTCTTGAGTGGGAGCATAAACAAGACGATGGAAGATACATAACATCTTTTTTTATATTCTCTGTTAGTGTGTTCCAATTTGATTCTCAAATTTTACATGAGATGGAAATAACAGTACGCATGATAGAATTTTGGATACAAGACAACAATAATATTAATGATACCAGAATGACGGTCCGAAATAAATATGATTTGGCGCTCCAACAAATGAGGTTTCAAACATCCAAAAAACCACATCCAATTGTCACAATCCTCAATGCTAACAATATCAATTACAACAGGGAATAGTCCTGAACAAGGCATCTCACATGGTCAAATATAGCACTCAAGCATGAACAAAATATACACAATTCACAATAGTGCCTGAGAGTTGTTTGCAACTCTTGGTTTTCCTGAGAGTCGTTTGCAACTCTTATATTACATGAGAGTTGTCTGCAACTCTTATATTTGCAAAAGAGTTGTCTGCAAATCTCAGGATATGCTGAGAGTTGTTTGCAACTTTTATATTTGCAAAAGAGTTGACTGCAACGCTCAGGATACGCTGAAAGTTGTTTGCAACTCTTATATTTTCAAAAGAGTTGTTTGCAACTCTCAGGCTATACTGCGAGTTGTTTGCAAATCTTATATTTGCAAAGAGTTGTCCTCAACTCTCAGGATAAGCTGCGAGTTATTTGCAACTCTTATAGTTGCAAAGAGTTGTATGCAACTCTCAGGATAAGCTGCGAGTTGTTTGCAACTCTTATATTTTCAAAAGGTTATTTGTAACTTTCAGGATATGCTGAGAGTTGTTTGCAACAATTATATTACCTGGGAGTTGTTAGCAAATATAGGCTGCGAGTTGTTTACAAGTTTTGCACAAAACATCCTAATCCATCAGATTTAAAAAATTATATGAAACTAACCGTGGTTGCCATTTTTTCCTACGGCAATAAGCAATACACCCTTATACTTTCCATATAAGAATGTTCCATTGACAAAAAACATTGGACGACATGAATGGAAACCCTGAAGGGATGAACCGAATGTTATAAAACAACGCTTGAAGAGGTTTCCATGTCATAACTCCAACCGGCAGTCCATAGTAATATTGCGGCTCTTCAATCTTTTGAAGTAACCGCTTAGTAAACTAAAAGAACTTGAATTATCTCCAAAAACTCACATCCTTGCCTTCTCTAAAGTATTCCATGACAAACGATAGGAGATGTCTAGACCGTAATTTTGTTTGACAGTCGATTGTATGGTTTTGGCTGTCAACGAATGACAGGTCCGGATAGAATCATAAATTTCCTCCGCAATCAAATCCCATGTCAAATGCCTATGCTGCTTGTGTTTTTTTGGAGAAAACAGGACTGCAAGTATGGTGCGAAACATACTACTTGACCGTTATCAAGTCGGTGCTGGAATTTATAGATGCATAAAGTCTCCATTTGCATCCGCTTGTGAATTTAGTTTCACAATAAACAGTGATCTTGTTTGTCGTGTTGTGCATGTATTTGAAAGAAAAACCATACTCTAAAGCATATTGGCACAAAGATAGCCTTAGACCTACAACACCTTCTTCGAAATCTTGATCAACTCATGTAATAGCATCAGCCCAATCAGTAGTAGCAAGTTGTTTTTTCTCTGATCAGAATTAACTAAACCGTTACTATTCTTCCTGCTAGTTAATTGATTATGAGATGGTTTTTCCAAACTTATGTTAGGCTGTTTACGTTTTTTACCAGAACTCTTATCACCTGAACCTTTATCAATGATTTGTTGTTCTATGAGAAATCTATCCCGTTTTAAACACTCCAAATCAAGATACAATACTAAACCAACAAAATATTTTTGGTTATTAAGGAAACAATTCTTGTGATCCCCGTAAGAGTAGGTAATTCGGTAGTCACATGTGACCAACTCCTCCCATGTGCTCTCCGCATACTCTTGGCTACTTTCAAAGCTTTCAAACTCCGTGAAAGGCACAATTGCAATTTTGTAACCATGTTTAAAAATACAAACTCGTGATTTAGACACAATTCGAACTATAACAAATGAACAACTCGCAATAGGGTTCTCAGCTAAACCAAACAACTCACATCTTCTCATGAGAGCTGTGTGTAACTCTAAGACGAAAATTGTATGCCATTTTATGTCATGAGAGTTGTATACAACTCTATAAGCCGTGAGTTGTTTGCAATTTTATATCCCGAGAGTTGTATGCAACTCTATAAGTTTAGAGTTGTTTGAATTTTTATTCCCTAAGAGTTGTATGTAACTACTACAATGGAGTTGGATGAAAAACATCCATGAGAGTTGTTTAATACTCTATTATCTCAGATCTTGAGAGTTGTTTGCAACTTAATAGTTTGATTTTTGTTTACAATTCGTAATTCCAACTGTTATCAAGACAACTCTCAGGGAGTAAATAAAAGGTACACAATTTTCATCTTATTTTAACATAATTCGCGTCTTCTTCATTAGAAACATCAAACAATTCGCATCTTCTACATCAAAAAACATAAAACAACTCGCATCTTTGTCGGGAATGCCTGGACACCTAAAACTCATAGTCCATACATGTTTCACGTTCAAAATCAGCATCTAGCACACTAAAAATCAGTATATAACTAGTTAAACAATGATTAACGACATAGACTAACATGATAACAAGCAATCACTCGAACAAAAAACAAAAAAGCATAGAAAACACTCGAACAAAAAAAATTAAACACCCAAAACAGTAGAATAGCACATACCTCAACTCAAAAAATCAAGAAATAACCTCAAAATAAGTAGTTAAACACCATTACCTAAAAGCAACATGTAAGATCAAAAGAACATAGCTTCCAAAAAACTCAAAGAACGTGTGATCAACTCTTGTACGTAAAAAGAAATAGTTAGATGTACTTTATACCAAGCTTACAAAAATATACAGACCTTATACTCTCCGATCACCTGAAAATTGTGGTTTTTGGTGGTTCACGGTGGTTTGTAGGATTAGGTGGTTAGAGCAGCTTCACAAATTCAAATCTTTAAAAGCTAGAAAAGGGGGAAGCAAACATAAAATTATGCTTATATAGTGGGTTGAGGGTAATGTGGGTATTAAAATAATGTTAAGGATTAAGTGGGAGTTTAATAGTTGAGATGGATATTAAGAGGTAATAAAACGAAACTTGGATACTAGATGACCATATACTAGTTGAATGGGTACTTTAAGTGCAATTTCCCTTTCTTTTTTCGGTAACTCTTTATTTTTCTTCCATATATTGATTGTACTACTTTTTTTCATCTTCTATTCATTTCTTTTTATTCTCGTTTCTATTTTTCGGTGATTCATCTAAAATGAGACAAAAAGAGAGAGTAAGTTGTCATTCCTTCTACTGAATTGATGTGTGGATTTCATATAAATAATATTTTTTTGGTAGAATCAAAATAAGTAACCCTTATAGTAAGGGTTACGAGAAAAATGTCGGTTTGGAATAGATTTGGTAATGTATCATGGACTAATGGCACTAATATAGGTTCATTTCTTGTTTGTGAATGTGATAACAATTTTCGGTTCATTCATGTTCTTCAACACTTACAGTACACGAGTGCGTACTGTCAGTATTGCTTTTGTATATCGCTAGTGTGGCGTTGCCTACATACCGTTAGTGCTTCTACAATGGTGGTATACAAAAGTAGCAATGGTCGTACAGATAGGCGGTATCAACAATATTGATATACTTATGTTATCTTACGTCAGGGATTTAAATATATGTTATCTATTTTTTATCTATCATTTAACTAACTTGTTATTTTTATCGCATGAATGAGACTGATAGACCTAGAAAAAACATCAAAGAGGTGAAGGTCGCTCGAGATGAAAAATCATGAGCCCGAGACAAAAAATCACATGAAAATACTAAGCTCTATAAATGGTCTTGTATTAGCAACTCACAAGCCCAACAAGCCTCTACCACTCGGACAATTGGGAGTTCATTTAAATCACTGAGCGTTCGCATACAAAACGGTCTTTGTGGCGAACCAAGAAACATGCCACTAAAACAACTCGTGAAGAAACAAGTGACTCATTTAGTGATGGTGAATTAACAGACAAATATTCACATGTAGAGGCTGGCATTCCTCTTAATAGACTTACCGATTGAAGTCGATAAAAAAAATTATTCGTGGACCAAAACAACATCCGATTGTTTCCACACTTCAAACACGAGGCATACAACATTTATCTTGGGAATGTAAGTTTAATCATATTTGAATATAATTTTATAAGTTTGTTTATATTTAATAATAGATTAATAGATTATAACAATACATTTATTTGCTTTTGTTTTTGATTTTACAGTCTCATACTGGTGTAAGCGTACAAGCAATGTATGGAGTTTTACAGAAATGGGACCTGAGTAACTAGATCGGCATTAAAAATTCATTGGTTGGGACTCCATACAGGATGCTCATTGACACTTGAGTATGTTCAATTCAAACTCTCAGTTAAACGAGGTTTTCCTCGAGTGATGGCATCATGAGACTAAACATTTCTAGTTCTGTTTCAGGGAGATGATTATCACTCTCGATGATGTGTTCCTTATTATAGATCTCTCGATAATGTCAGAATAGTAGAATTCAAAGGGAGCGATACTTTTGAGGATGAATATGAAATATATGATCAATTGTTAGGAGTTTCATTTAATAATGTTTGTCAAGAGTTAAAAATGCATGAAGGAGTTGGGTTTGGTCTGAGATGGATTAAGGAAATATTTTTAAGTGATGCATGTCTAGATTCAAATCTAAATTAGACCGCATATAGTCGTACACGATGCACATGCGTACTTGATGTTTTTGTTCAGTTTCACAACTGTATCTGATACATGCCAAACCTTTGTAAAAATAGACTTACTCTCATATTTGGAGGACATGAAACGACTTTCGGATATAACATGGTGGACGTGCGCGTTAGCATGGCTATATCGGGGTATGAAAGAAGCATTAAAGTCTTTGCTCAAGATTTTTTATGGTTTCATCAGTATGTTATATTGTTGGATCTATGAACATTATCTTTGTTTTTGCTCTCAGCTGAATGATAGGTAAAACATATTTAATTTGAATCTTATTAACTAGTTTCACAAAATCTTACTGGCGCGAACATTCGACCGGAAAAGCTACTACCGCAACATTATTGTTGTGCTCACGAAGAAATATGTAAATGTTCAATTTTTTATTTTATTTTTATCAAACGTGAAGTATGTTAGTTAGTTTGGTGGAAATATCTTAAGTTATGTGTTTGTTTGCAGGTTATATTCGGGCCATATGCAGACATGAGGGTTTCATTCCTGGTACAAGATATCGGGCTGTAAATTATCTGATTTAGTTATGTAGATTGTTGAATGATATATATACCAGAACGAGTGATGCTATAGTTTGGTATGGTCTAGGATAAACCAAAGTCTTGTATAAAATCTAGACCAAATATTCAGAAGGATGAACACAAACGATACCCTTGTACTATACCGAATTGGAATGAATGATGTAACCATTTACCTCAAGTGGACTGTATGACACCTCTCGTTTTCGTAAACATAAAATCCATAACGTCTTGATACAATGACTATGTGAAGTGCATAGGTGGTATGTCATCACTCAGAAGGTTGTGGGTGATCATGATGCACTAGAAATTGTTCAAAAGATCAATGAGATTCAACCTATTGAAAACAACAAAGAAGAAATGAGGAATTTTGTGATACGAATTATGAATAATACTACTCCTTGAATGATATTGTTGTGTTAATAATTTCATGATTCGACTTATTATTTTGGAATTCTATCTTGTATATGTTTTCTTAGTCGCGAATGAATGATGTTGTTGTGTTTAGATTAGACATTTGGATGTTTTTTCTTAGTCATAATGATGATGATGTTGGGAATATTTCTGTACGTGGATTTATACATAGATGATGTTGTTTATGTTGACTAAATTTTTTCTTATTTATGTTGCCTATTGTTGATGATAATATTTCTTATCTTGCATTGTAGATGTTGCGTCTGATGGTTAAAAAACTTAGCCATATTTTTTTATATTATTATTATGGTGGTACCAATTACTCAAACCGTAGGTATAATAGTGACACTTGGGGTAGGAACTTTTGTACCGTTTGTGTAGTCTCTTGCTACCAATATAAAAAATATAAACGAATAGTACATTCTCCCATTTATAAATAAAAAATCAGTTGTTTTCGAACCTATGTACCGATAATACAATCATTCCCCAATGTCGGTATTTAATGGCACCTATGGTAGGAATGTTGTACCGATGGTGTAGTATCTTACTTACAGTACAAAAAACTGTGTTGTCAATACACTCTCCCAATTCTTGTCTAAAACTTAGTTATTTTTCAGCACTTATACCGTTAGTACAGTTATTACACACCTATACCGTCAATATTGTTATTACACATCGTCTCCCAATTCTTATCCAAAACGTAATTGTTTTTAACAATACTTCACCATTGTTACGATCATCACATACCATCGATATATTCCTGGCACCGACGGGTTGGAAATTTTGTACCTCTAATACACTCTCCCACTTCTTGTCCAATATGTTATGTTATCAATTCTTATATCGGCGGTAGCATCATCGCATATTGCCGATATATTACTGGAACCGGTGGTTGAAAAGTACATATTGTTGGTGTAGTATATTACTATTGATATGAAAGTTTAGTACCACTAGTACATGATTCATTTAAATTCCATGTATATAACTATCGTCATCTCAGACTCCCGTAAAATATAAACCATTGACAACTACAAAGTGCCGTCAATTTCATGATACATTTATCTATAAAAAGCTAATCAAACATACAATAGTTTTTTATCTACCAAAATATCATAACTAATCAGACTTTTAATTTTTTTTTTATATGGAATGGACTCTTAGCTAAGATAATGAATTACTGCAAGCTATCAAGTATGTGAAGAGAACAAGGTCGAATGAGACTTTTAATGAATTTTTCAATAAAATTATGTGTACAATGTATTACACGTACGAGTACATGTGAGGACATCAATGAGCTTCCCTTCCGCCTCCATACGGCAGTGACGAAGTCTTGATTACGTATAATTATTTCAAACTGGAACCAATGTTTCAGATGTTTGACCTCCGGTAGAAAGCTAAAAGATGAGTTATTCAACACGTTCAATTTGAAATTAACTGATTGTATCTTTTAACTCGTTAAAAGATATAAATTTAAAGAATGATAGTACTTTAATTAATATTATGTATGTTGTTTTAATTCATGTTTAATGTTGTTTTGTGTTCGTTTGATGTTCTTAGGTTATTATAATATGTTTTTTGTAAGTATTACTTACGCATAATTTTATTTTTGTAAGTTATTCGGCTTTTCTATTGATGTTAAATGTATCTATTAAGTTACAATATTTGAAAATGGTTCTAGATTTTTGGGTTTGTGACCTCCCGCATGTATGCAAGGGGTGCATAAGGTATTTGGTATGGAGATTACTGATTCTATCAAACAACATATACTTTACGAGATTGAGGTGGACCTCGTTGACCATCGACTTGAATAAATGAAGTTGGATGCGTATTTCATAGAACTAAAATATGCAAGAATATAACTCATCTTAAAGTATTGTGTTATTCGTATCACCTATTATGTTTAATGTATTTTCTTCTAGTGTCTTTGAATTTTATATTTAATTTTATCAAGTTAAGTATGATGTTTTTCAAATCGTGAGAAAAAAAAACGAATACACTAAACAAATAAAGTTTAGCATAAATACATTATAATGACAAATAGTTTAAAAAAGTGAATGCAGTATTGAACGAATTCGCATAAATTAGTCATTTCGGGGTTGACGATCACGTTCTTACAAATTAGAATCTCTTGATTTCTCATTGAACGAGATATAGTTAGTAATTCCCAACATATAGCTTCCGCAGTATGCAATTTGATACAACAAGGTTGTACTGATGCATATGGGCGTCTTTTGGAATGGGAAGTTATATAAAAAATAAAGAAAAAATTACAACATAAATTACAATTGTATATTGACAATTCGTTATACTAGTAGTATCCCCACAGTTAAACTTTGACGTGATCGTGATATCTGTCTCCAATATTATCATTCAGTTCTCTATAGGTACTAGTATCCCCATAATACTTTATACGTTTTGAAAAATTTAGTAACTCACTGGTAGAGCCAAGCTACGAGATGGAACAGGCGGCGGAAAATACAGAGAAAGAATGATGAAAAACCGAAAGATAGATAGCTCTAACGCTAGGTCAGAGTAAAAGAGACTTTAGAGAAAATAAAATTCTATTCAAAAAAGTCTGCAACAAAACTAGGGTTTGAGAGTGTTTTATAACAATGCTCGAAACCCTAGCCTCAAATTACAGCTTCTTTCTTATGCAATAAAATAAAGCCCAACCCAATTTCAAAGCGATTGGAGCTGGTTAAGTATTTTAATAAAATCCAACAAAAATAGGAAATTGTATAAAATTCATAAAAACAGAAAAAAGAGCTTAAACAGCAGAATCTTTGCCCCGTGATGCTTCTAAAAAATCATTGGGCTTCTCAACGCATTCGATTTGAGTGGTTGCAGGGCCTAATTCAGATATTGGGGCCCCAAATAAAGCCCGTTTCTGTTTGTCCAAAATGGCCATATAGCCATGGGCCCGTGCAACTACATCATCCTCTCACTCTTCGGAAGAATTCGCCCACGAATTCTCAGCTTCATCATCCTCAGCAGCAGCGGTAAATGGCCCCAGGTGCTTCACGTTGAAAACGTTATGGGTCTTCATGTGGCGTGGTAGCTTAAACTTGTATGCATTGGGATTAATCTTTTCAATAATTTCAAACGGACCCACCTTCCTTGCAGCCAACTTGTTGTACTCGTGTGCAGGATAGTGATCCCTGGTCAAAACAGCCCATACAAAGTCTCCCACTGCAAACTCCACCAGGCGGCGCTTTTTATTTGCGACAACCTTGTAGTTCTATTTTGTTTCCTCCAGGTGTTTGCGGGTGTTCTCATGGATCTCCCATAGATCAGCAATGGTGTTCTCAACCTTAGCTGTAACCTTATCAAGAGTTAGCAAAGCTAAATCCATACGATCCCGTGGGTTATAACCATAGACTACCATGAAGGGACTATACACAGTACTACGCTTGTGGTGCCTGTTGTAGGAAAACTCAACGTGATAAAGGCAAGAATCCCATGCTTTAAAGTTCCTAGAGACCTTTGAGTGTAACATGTTGCCTAACGTTCAATTAGTTACCTCAGTTTGGCCGTATGTCTGCGGGTGATACGCGTTGCTAAAACTCATCTTTATGTTTGTGAGGCGCCACAAAATCCTCATAAATGCCTAACAAACCGTGTATCGCGATTGGAAACGATATTCAAGGGTAGACCATGTAAGCTATAGACCTCACAAAAGTATAAATTAGCAATATTCACAACATTTGTGGTTTTCTTGCAGGCAATGAAGTGGGCCATCTTAGAAAACCTGTCAGCCACTACAAAAATAGAAGCATTACCTCTCTGTGTTCTTGGCAGCCCAGAGATGAAATCCATGCTGACGCTTCGCCACGGTCCTTTCGGTATTGGGAGTGGTAGGTATAAACCTGCGGTGGAGGATATACCTTTTGCCACCTGGCAAACCCGACAACCAGCTACAAATGGATAACATCTCGCCTCAAGTGTGGCCAGAAGAACTGACTGGATACAGAGTAAAGGGTTTGATCTCTACCCCCATGCCCCTCGTTGTGTCTCTCTTTACAATCAGTAACCTCAAACTGCCCTCAGGAACATAGAGTAAATTACCTTTGAAGATGTAACCGTTCCTCACTGCAAAATCTTTTCTCAAACCTGCACTGACGTCCTCTAGAATAGGACCAAAACATAGATCGATAGCGAGTAGATCCTTCATCATCTTGAATCCCACAACTTCTCTTTCCATACGAATCGTAATGTTGCGTCGGCTCAGTGTGTCAGCTACGCGGTTAACTGCCTCAAAGTATGCTTAATAGAAAAGGTAAATTGTTGAGTAAATGCTGCCCAATGTGCATGACGGGAAAAGAGTTTCTTGTGACTCTGCAGATGCTTTAAAGCATCATGATCGGTGTACATGACAAAGTCATTTTAGGAAAAGTAGGAACTCCAATGCTTCAAAGCTCGTACAACTGCATAAAACTCCTTGTCATAGGTATTGTAGTTGAGTTTAGCTCCACTTAACTTATCGCTGAAGTATGCTACTAGGCGGCCTCGTTGGCTGCGTACAGCTCCAATACCCAATCCGGACGCATCACAATGCAGTTTAAATCATATAGAGAAGTGAGGTAAAACTAGAATCGGTGCAATGGTCAGTCTTACCTTGATTTCCTCAAACGCCTTAGCTGCTTCAGGGGTCTAGCAGAATGTTTTACCCTTCATACACTCTGTAATAGGAGCAATGACAGTACTAAAGTTATGTATGAACCGTTTGTAAAAGGAGACCAATCCGTGAAAAGAGCGGACTTCAGTGATGGAAGTAGGAATAGTTCAGTCTCGCACGGCTTCCACTTTTAACTGATCCACGGAGAGCCCATCCTTTGACACGATATACCCCAGGAAGACGACCAAATCTGTCATAAAACAACACTTATCGAGTCCCCCATAAAAATCCTCTCGCCTCAAAACAACCAACACTTCGCGTAAGTGCTGGAGATGCAGCTCTTCCGTGGTACTATACATAAGAACATAATCAAAGTACATTACAAGAAATTTTCCGATGAACGGGAGAAATACCTGGTTCATAACCCGAATGAACGTGCTAGGAGCGTTAGAAAAACCAAATGGAATTACCATCCATTCAAACAGACCTTTTCTGTTTTTGAAGACTGTTTTCCACTCATCCCCCATACGAATACGAATCTGGTGATATTCAAGCTCTTCAAATCCAGCTTCGTAAATGCAGTAGCACCATTCAACTGATCCATTAAATAATCAAGGCGAGGAATAGGAAACCGATACCTGAATGCAATTTTGTTGATAGCCCGGTTATCCACACACATTCTCATTAAGCCATCCTTCTTTGGTGTTGACAGTCAATGAATCACACAAAGACTAAGACTCTCACGGATGTGGCCTTTCATCAACAGTTCTTCCACCTATCTACGAAGCTCTTCATGCTCTTTTGGGCTCATCCGATAATGCGGTCGGTTTGGTAGGCTAGCCCCCGGTATAAGGTCAATCTGGTGCTGAATATCTCTCAATGGAGGAAGACCTGTAGGTAGATTATCAGGAAAGACAACAGAAAAATCTGCTAATAGCGGTCGAACTCGCTTAGGTATACCAGCAAATGGATCATTACTAAATTCTTTAACCACCAAAAGATAGATAATCCCTCATGAACATGTTATATAAACGCCTTTCGAGCTAGAAAGTTCTTACCCGACTTGTTTGATATTGCAAGGGCAGGTTTTGGGGATACCTCTCTAGTTGGTGTTAATATGAACCTGACATTATTCAATATGAAACTGTAGCGGTTTCTCCTACCATCATATGTGACACTTCTATCATATTCCAGGATCGGCCAAGCAATAAGTGATACGCATCCATCCTAATGACATCGCACCATGCTTTATCCCTATAGCCACCAACTAAGAAAGATACCAGACATCTTTTAGAGATATTTACCTCACTACCTTTCTTTCATCAGGCAAGCTTGTAGGGGTTTGAGTGGTCTTCTGTTTTCAGGGCTAGCTTCTGCACAGATTCTTCAGAGATAACATTTTTGTAGCTCCCTGAATCAATAACGAATTTGCATAGCTTTCCCCTGATAGTACAAGTCGACTGGAAATATTGTTATGTAGCCAATCATGCTCTTCACTTCTGGGTTTCGGTGTGAGATGTATACGCCTTAAAACCAATGCCTGAACAATATCTCCTCCTGTAACCTGGTCCTCTGGAACCTCATCAATAGCATCATCTGGTTCCTCATCAAACCATGGCTCACCCTCCAAGTAAAAATCAGCAGTGTCAGCGAACAGACCCCTCGATTGTTGTGGTTGTTGTCGTAATTTTGGACACTGTAGAGCAACGTGCCCTAGTTCATGACAATGGTAGCATCAGACCTGTGAGGAAGTAACTGTACGACTATGGACCTGCAAATTAGCACATGTACGCATAGGAGCAGCAGTTGGTACTCCTGGGTTAGGGCTTGGAACCATCTATTTTGGAAACGTCAATGGAGTTGTTCTGGCAGTATCTCCTCCATAAGGCCTTCGTGAAAAATCTTTCTCCAGATGCAGTGTGCGCTGATGTGCTTCAGACACATTCACATGGTCGAACATGTTCAGCTGGTCCTGAAACTGATGTCTCATCCCCCCTATATAGCGAGATACTAGATGATCTGCTGAATCAACAATATCGACACACTCTTGTAGCTTGAAAAAATCGTTAGTGTATTCGTCAACAATCCTTGACCCTTGTTTAAGGTTTTGGAACTGCTGATACATGATACGCGCATAGTTGTAAGGTAAAAACACATCCCTTAATTGCTTCACAAACTTATCCCAAGTTGTTATTTTTGGCTTATCGTGCCTTGCTCTAGTTTGCTTGAGCTGTTGCCACCACGATATAGCTCGGCCTCGAAACTTAGTTGCAACCAATTGTACCTGTTTTGCATCCGGAACCTCCTTGAAATCAAGGACTTCTTCAACTGAGGCGATCCAATCTAAAAATTCCTCTGGTTGCAGACCCCCTTGGAACTTTGGGATCTCCAGTATCAATCCAGAATCCCACCGGTTGTTGGCGTTCAGATAAGAATCTCTTGCTGGCGGCTACTCAAAGACTTGGTCATGAAATTATTGTGGGGAATATTGACCCCAACCTGTTTCTTTCCGAGGAGAAAATGGATTCCGCTCGCGGCCAAACTCACTCTCTCGGATCCTGACAGCTAGTTGGTCGAACCTGGAGCTCGAAATCCATTGGTTTGGTTGTTCAACAACCTGTGTAGTGCTTCATGTACGTCTCTCATCTGATTTCCCAACGAGTGCCTCTGTTCACCAACCTGGGATTCGAATTGACCGAATTCATCACGGTCGACTGATTCGGTGATCGAAAGATTAGACTTTCCCCCGAAAGGATCGCTTTGGCGGCATACCTTCGTTACCCACGCCGTAAGAACTCTGAATCTAATACCAATATGGTAGCGCAAAGCTACGAGATGAAACAGGCGGCAGAAAATACAGAGAAAGAAGGACAAAAAATCAAACCCTAGCCCAAATTTTTATTCAAATTTATGCGGTAAAACTAGGGTTTGAGCCTTTTGTGAAAGTGCTCAAAGCCCTAGCCTAAAATTACAGCTTCTTCCTTATGCAATAAAATAAAGCCCAACCCAATTTCAAAGCGATTGGAACTGTTTAAGTATTTTAATAAAATCCAACAAAAATAGGAAATTGTAGAAAATTCATAAAAACAAGAAAAAGAGAGCTTAAACGGCAGAATCTTTGCCATGTGATGCTTCCAAAAATCATTGGGCTTCTCGACACGTTCGATTTGAGTGGTCGCATGACCTAATTCGGATATCAGGGCCCCAAATAAATCCCATTTCCGTTTGTCCAAAAGGGTCATATAACCATGGGCCCGTGCAACTACATCACTCATTCATACCACTAAATATCTGCATATAAACGTTAGCAAAATACATAAGCTCATTGTAAAGATAATCCTTAATAAACTTTTATCCATCTTGTTTTCTATTCAAGGAAAACAAAATTAACTTATACACGCAATGCACATCGATTTTAACATTGTTAATCGAATTTATAAAAGGTTTATAAAGATAGGGAATTGTTATACGTGGTGTGGATAATTATCACCTGAGGGTAGGCTTAGTAAATTGGTTGGTGTTTTATAGTAGTGTGTGGGTGTTATGTGTTTAGAGTAGAGAGATAATTAAGCAGCGTGGTAGCAGTTAATTCTCATTACCCACACTTAATGCAGGTGGTTGGGTATTTATACCCTCATGTTTGGGCCCTTATGGGCTTTCGGGTCATGTTTAATGGACTTGGGTCATGTTCAAAGACCCATGAGCTCTAAGTAGGAGAGCAAGTAGCTTAGTCAAGAAGTGTTTAGGTTTTTTAGTACTTTTGTCATAGTTCGAACAGTTCTATGGTCTGAGTGTCCGAAGTGGTCTGTCCGGTCCGGAGGCCTTGGACCGATCTGTCCTTGTCCGGGGAGCATGCAGAATTCGGACTCATTAGGAGCCCCTTTTTTAGGTGTTTGTGCAAATACTCTTGTCAAAGACCTGAAAAACAGTCCGACATCAGGGGTAGTTTTTATCCGGACAGGTCTATCAATTTGTGCTATGATTTTATCCGGACAGATAAAGCTTCACGAATTCAAAACGGTTTTTGCCAGAGTTCGTGGGACACGTGTCACTCTCTGATTGGTTGCTTCAACCGTTTTCTCACCTTGAATTTCGAACCCACCTCCTTCGAAAATCAACCTCTTCAATTAAAGGTGGTGACATCAGCGCCGTCTTTTAATCATTGCCAAACTTTTCGAATTCTCCTAGGAATCAACTTCCTTTTTCAGATTTTACTATAAATACAAACTCATTGTCTACTGTTTTACCATCTCCTTCAAATTTACTTCTGCATAATCTCTCAAAGCTCTCTCTCTCTAAAGCAAAAAACTTAGTTTGATAGTTTATGTTTACAGCGAGGAACGCTCTTGTCAAAGGCGGGTGGCTCAACCTTTCTGAGTTAGAGAAGGCTCAAAAAGTCGAAAGAGAGAGACGGATCGCAGCAGGGTTACCCACCTCGCCTGCTGATAGACCAATCTCCTCTGCTACTGAGTCAGATCGAGGCTCTTCTTCTTCCAAAGGCACTAAGCCTAGAAAAATATTCAAGCCAATCTCTCCCCCATAGTCTCGGGTTCCTCAGTTCAGGAATCGGAGCCTGCTGTCGAGCCAGGAGTTACTGCCACTAGCCTCAAAAAACCCTCTCCCTTCATAGCTATGGGATCGGATACGGAGCGCTCTCCTGAGAAGCTAGTCGATAGGAGGAAAGGCCGGTTGGTTAAAGGCCAGGGGACTAAAAACACTCCCTCAAGGTCGGGGGAAGAGGACAGTAGCACCGGATCAGAGGTGCCTATTAGAGCCCCCAAGGACAGGCTGTCCGGACCGGAGGGCCCCAATCCAAATCTCCAACCAGAAACTTCTGCTCCAGACACTCTACCGGAGAGCAGAAATCAAAGGGGCACTGAGGCCCATCAGTCCAGAGACAAGGCTGAGTCAAGTTTGAACCCTCCCCCCACTACAGCTGCTGAAATCCCTTCAACAATCATGGAGGAAGTGATGGAGGACTCTGTTGAAGAGGCCCCATTTGAGTCTGAGACCTCCGGTCAGACCAGCAAAGAGATAGTTGCCAAGAAGGACAAGGGCAAGGAGAAGCTGTACTTGAGGCATCCGGATCTACCGGAGAGCCTAGAAGGAAAAGTAGGGACTTGTTTTCACAAGGTCAGCGTTAATTACCTCCTCTCCTTACAAAAAATCAACTACGCATTCATCCACACTGCTGAGCTGGGCAGGATGCGTACGAAGTGGGGCATTCTAGAAAATGTAAAGATCAGGATTCTTATACACCCGGAGACCCCCATGGACTGCAAGTTGAGTGAAGTGGTTATGTTCACGGAGCTGTTCAACTGGGGGCTCAGGTTCCCACTAGACCCAGAGATTGTCAGATATTTCCATCTGATCAAACTCTGTCCGAGCCAGCTGAGCCCCAACGCTTGGTATACCCTTATGTCATGCATCATGGCATCAAGGCTGTCCGGGATCCCTCTGCCCATGGAGGAGTTTGCTGCAGTGGCTAGCCTGTGTAGAAACCACCACATCCCCTTTTACCACTTTGACATGGGGGATGACTTCAAGGCGGTGGACGATCTGTTGGAGGCGGAGAGGAACCGGAGGACTCAGTTCCTATTTGTTAGTGGTGCCTGGGAGAACGGGAGGAAGATAAAATCCGGAGAGAACCCAAGCCTCCTCAGAAGCAGATGGAGGAGTGACCGTAAGTATCTTGCCTTTATATTTTTGTCTCTCTTCTCTTTTCTTTTTAGACTTAATTTGTACTAATTTGCCTTGCTTTTGTCTTAGCAGAACTGCCCAAGGAGTTTAGTGACTACTTGAAAGCCGGGCAGGTTACTTGTGGCAAGATTAATGCCTGGGCTGCTGAGGAATGGGGGAACCGATTCCACGTTGCTTTCACCAGTGGAAACTTGGCAAGGTCTCACCTGTGGAACACCACAGGTCGGAGAGACTTGACCTGGGAGGAGCTCACCACCCAGCCTTCTCCGGACATTGTGCTTAAGAGGACCCGTGAACCAGATGCGACACTCTTCCTGCCAGGCCGGGCCAAAGCCCCGATCAAGATGAAAGGCAAGAAGAAGAAGGGCAAAAAGGTGGTGGGTGATGTCAACCCTCCTGATACAGAGAAGGATGCTCCAACAGATCCGGAGGGGGCAGCCCAGAGCCAAATTGATGCTGCTCTCCTGGAAGTGGTGGAGCAAGAGACTGAGAAACAAGAAGCGAACCTCCCAAAACCTCCAAGGGAATCTGAGAGGAATCGTATACAGGGAAGCGAAGGCACAGACCGGGAGGCCAAGAAGAAGAAAACGTCTAAGGGAGACAAGCTTTCTCTCCGGGCTCCGGAGCCTTCTGTCCATGCTGACCCTGCTGACCCAACACATGCCGAGGAGATTCCAGGCGACTTTCATAGTGATGAGGTTGAGGGGGGAGATATCAACATCGATGGATTAGACATCACCGGTCTTGGTGAGCTTGGTGAATATTTCCTCAATCTCCTCAGAGATGAATTTGCCGGGCCTTACCTTCCTCCAAGCACCTCCAACACGGTGACTTTTAATGGTAAGACTTTTAGCGTTTCCAGTGAAAGGGATGTTATAGCCCACTCCTTGTTAAGCAATGTACAGCCTGTACTTGCGTTGAAGAGACAAGTTCGGAGCCAGGCTGATATCATCAAAGATCTCAAGTCTGACAAAGAGAAGCTGTTCGACGACCTTCGCACTGCCACTTCCAATGCTGACATGTTAAAGGAAGAAAACGAGGAGTTGAAAAGAAACCAGAAGAAAAGCACCACAAAAGTCGCCACTTTAGAGGAAACCATTAGAGATCTCCGGGAGAAGCTGTCCGGACTGGAGAAAGACCTTAACACCTCAAAGGGAGAATCCAAAGCCAAGGATCAAATCATTACCAACCTGACCAATGATAAGATTGCCCTTGAAAATACAGTGTCCAAGGCTGCCGAGGAGAAAAATACTTTGTTACAGGAGCAGGAGGCCAAGATCCAAGCCAAGATCAATGCTTATGCCAACCAGATGATCAAAAGCGAAGAACAACTGCTTGCCAAGGTGAGGTCTGACATGGTTCTACTTTTCCATGAAAAGTTTCCGAAGAAGAACCTAGGGGACTTATGGCTTCATGTTGATCCTGAAGACCTCCCCTACCACACGATGGCCGAAGGCGACAGGTATGGCTACTCTAGTGATTCCTCAGATGATGAAGAACACTCCGGGGAGAAAATTGGCGAAGAGAAAGACGATCCAAAGGGAAAGAAGGTAGATGAAGGTGAGCCATCTTCAAAGGCTCAACCTTAACTTATGATTTACTTTGTTTACTTTTTATTCAAACTAAAGTCCTTGGAAGGCCAAGGCATTCTTTTTGTAATTGTGTTCGGCATCTGACCAGATAGGTTTTTTGTTCTTACTTTGACTATTCAAAAGTCCTTGGAAGGCCAAGGCACTTTAAGTTATTTCAATGAATGTTTCTGTTTTGCATAAATCTCATCTTCTTTCATCGTTTGTTCCAATTTCGATGGCTAGAGTTTAAATAGCCTTTAATTATTTCAGAGTGAGAGTGTTTAAGTTCTCCGGCTAGAGTTTAAATAGCCCTTAGTTATTTCAATCCGGATAGTGTGACAAAAGACAAAACTTAAAACACTTGGAAATTTTTTTAAGAAGGCATCAAATTTCATTCAAAAGCCCGGACACCTCATTAAAACCTCCCCGTGCCACCAGGGAGGAAATAGTATGCCCCCAAATATTTACATGGATGTTTAAACAAGTAAATATTTACACAAATGCTACTCCAAGTACATCCGGAGATGCTCAATATTCCAAGGATGAGTCAAAACCCTTCCATCTTTGTCTTCCAACCAATATGTTCCAAGTTTAATTCTTTCAACAACTATGTAGGGACCTTCCCAAGTTGGGGACAGCTTTCCGAACAGGTTTTCTTTAGTGTGCAAGAAGACTTTCCTTAATACCTTGTCCCCTGGTTGGAAATCTCTTCTTTTAACTTTGGAAGCAAACCTGCTTCTCATCAAACCCTGATAGTGTGCAACTCTAAGGTGAGCTTTAACTCGTTTTTCTTCCATCAGATCAAGTTGACCTCTGATTGCCACCTCGTTAGCGTGTTCGGAGAAGTTGTGAACACGAAAGGAGGGGAGAGTTGCTTCTATGGGAGCTACTGCATCCATCCCATAGACCAAAGCAAAGGGTGATTCTTGTGTTGCAGCCCCAAGTGTTGTCCGGTAGGCCCACAAGACCTCTTGTAGATAACTAGGCCACTTCCCAGCAGCCCCTTCCAAATTCTTCTTTAAACCGGACAGTATAGTCCTATTAGCCACTTCAACTTGCCCATTTGCTTGTGGGTGGAAAGGTGAAGAAAAACAATGTTGTATACCCCTTGAGGTACAGAAGCTTTCCATTTCCCTATTGTCGAACTGTGGCCCATTGTCTGTTGTTATCTTTTGTGGGACACCAAATCTGCAACAGATGTTGGATAAAATAAACTTTATAACAGCTTTTGATGTTGTCCCTGCTAGAGGGGCTGCTTCAATCCACTTCGAGAAGTAGTCTACGGCCACAATTATAGTTTTGCTTCCTCCGGACGCCACAGGGAGAGGCCCTACTAAATCCAACCCCCATCGAGCAAAAGGAATAGGCTCATAAATTGATTCCAAAGGAATAGCTGGGACATGAATCTCATTGTTGTACCTCTGGCATGGGTCACACCTTCTTACCAATTCCTTAACATCTTTCATGATTGATGGCCAATATTAACCGGAGAGTAAAACTCTTCTTGTTAAAGCTCTAAACCCACAATGGGTTGATCCCTCACCATCATGCAATTCGGAGAGGACTACTTGAGACTCTTCATCCCCCAAACAGCGCAGGAGAGGTTTACTGTAAGATTTTTTTGTACAACACATCTCTTAATATGATAAAACCACGTGCCTTGTGCTTCAGTGTTGTGGCCAGTGACTTATCCGAAGGCACGACACCATCGGAGAGATATTGCAAGAGAGGAAACCTCCAGTCTTGAGGTTGTTTCACTTGTATTTCAAAAATTTCCTCTTCTTTACCCTTACTAAGTTGAATGGAGGGGCTTTCGAGCACATGGATCCATAGATATGACTCTGTATATGCTATGGTTGCCAATGAGTCTGCTAGCTCATTTTCTTCCCGGGGAATGTGCTCATAGACAACACCTTTAAACTTAAGTGCTTCATTTTTGAGGAGGAGTAAATATTTCACAAGCTGCTCCTTCTTAGCCTCAGATTGGCCTTGGGCATGGTGGATAAGAAGTTAAGAGTCACTTAGTAGCTTGACCCTCTTAGCCCCACAAATGTAGGCTAACTTTAAACCAGCTATAGATGCTTCGTATTCGGACTCATTATTAGATGCCCAGAAAGCAAAACAAATAGTCTGGTACATTTTGTCTCCATACGGGGAAGTCAAACACACCCCTGCACCACACCCCATAGTGCTAGACCCACCATCTGTTCGGACGACCCATACCTTTTTATCTTTTATGTCAGTAGTTTGCTCTAAATCTCTGTCGGAGTGAAATTCAACCAGAAAATCAGCCACAGCTTGGGCTTTGACTGCTGTTCGGGGAGCAAAGTCTATGTCGAAGTCCCCCAATTCTACTGACCACTTAGTCATCCTGCTTGAAATGTCTGCCTTTTGGAGGACATTCTTCAGGGGAAAAGAAGTCCGGACGATGATAGGATGAGCCTGGAAATAAGGCCTCATTTTCCTGGCAGCTATCACCAGGGTCAATGCTAACTTTTCGAGTTTCAAGTAACGCCTTTCTGTATCTATCAAACTTTTGCTGATGTAGTACACTGGATGGGGATGTCCATCGACCTCTCTTACCAACACAGCAGTAATGGCACAACTTGAAACTGCCAAATATACGAAGAGCGTCTCCCCATCAACCGGCTTAAACAAATTTTTGGAGGAGGACATGTGCTTCTTGATCTCATTGAAAGCCTCATCACACTGTGGGGTCCAATCGAATCCCTTTGCACCCTTCAAAGTTTGAAAGAAAGGTGCACACCTGTCCGAAGACCTTGAGATAAATCTGTTTAAGGCAGCTAATCTTCCCGTTAACCGATGTACTTCTTTAATGTTTCGAGGAGGTTCCATCTGAAATAGGGCATTAAGCTGGTCCGGGTCAGGTTGTATTCCATGCTCACTTATAATATAGCCCAGAAACTTCCCGGACTGCACTCCGAACACACACTTTTCTGGGTTTAATTTCAAATTTACTTTTACCAAGTTGGCAAAAGTTTCTTGGAGATCGGACAAGTGCAACTGCTCATCCACACTCTTCACCATCATGTCATCAATGTACACTTCCATATTTCTTCCAATTTGATCAGCAAATGCCTTGTTGACTAATCTCTGATAAGTAGCCCCATCATTTTTCAAACCAAATGGCATTACTTTGTAGCAATGAAGACCTCTGTCAGTGACAAATGTGGTATGCTCTTGATCCTTTGGATCTACTTGAATCTGATTGTATCCGGAGAAGGCATCCATAAAGGAAAGCAGCTTGTTCCCAGAGGTAGAGTCTACTAACTGATCAATCCGGGGAACTGGATACAAATCTTTTGGGCAGCTCTATTGAGATCTGTGAAGTCAATGCACATGCGCCACTTGCCATTTTTCTTTTTTACCAGAACCGGATTGGCAGTCCACAAAGGATATTGAGATTCCTTGATGTGCCCCATCTTTGTGAGCCTGTCAACTTCTTGCACAATGACATCAGCCTTCTCTTTAGAAAAAACTCTTCTTTTTTGAACCACTGGTGCTACGTCTTTCCGGACAGATAGGTGATGTGATATCACTTCTGATGGAACCCCAGTAACATCAGCATTGGACCAAGCAAAAACGTGCTAATGTTTCTTCAAAAACTTTAACATTTCATCTTTCAAAATGGGTGACATCTTAGACCCTATCTTGACACTTTTTCCTTCTTCCAGACAGTGTGTTTCTACCTCTTCGATTGGTATCAATACTCCAGGGGTCTCTCTGGGGTCATCAATTTCACCCTCACCCCCAGAAAGGCCCTCAAACTGCTATTGTTCATTAATACGGACTGCCCCCAGCGTTCGAGGAGCCAGGGCAGTGGCATAACATTCTCTTGCAATCTTCTGGCTGCTCCGGACGACTCCAACCTGTCCCTGAACAGCATATTTCAAGCACTGGTGGACTGTTGAAGCCACTGCATGCATCCTAGAGAGCCAATACCTCCCTAGAATAGCATTATAGCAAGTGGGACAATCCACCACAATAAATAGTATTCTAACCATTTTCTTGAAAGGGCCCTTGCCCAATAGAACTTCTTCTTCGAACTCTCCGATCACATTTGCTGAGCTGCCTGTAAAGCCCACAATTGATCTGTCCGAACTCTGAATTACAGCTGGATTTTTCATTCTCTTGTATGTGGTTAAGAAAAGGATATTGGCTGAGCTTCCAGTATCCACCAGAATTCGCCTTATATCGTTGCCCCCTATAGATGCTCCTATGACAACAGCATCCTCATGAGGGCCAGCAATGTCTCTTAAATCATCTTCATCAAAAACAATGAAGGGGAATGAGCTTTGTGACTAATAGGAAGTCATGCCTCCTTCTAGCTGGGAGGCTAAATTATGCACGTGCCTCTTCCTCGAAGAAGCAGTAGGAGCTGTCATAGTGTCCCCTCCGAAAATTGTAAGTGACTCAAAAAACTTAATGAGTCCGGAGACCGACTTAGAACATTCCTCAATTGTACCCACTCTGTTTCGAGTTGGATCAGGATCCAAGTATTCAGATTCCACGTCAAACCTTTCAATTATAACCATGGCTCCCTCCGGAGCAGCATTACTTGGACCAACCCGGTAAGTGTTATCAGGCCTGTTACCCCTCTTCTTTTCACGTAAGCCCCCAGCTTTCCCCTCTCAATCAAGTTCTGAACTTCTTGTTTTAATGCTATGCAGTCATCAGTGGTATGACCAATATCATTGTGATACTGGCAAAAAGAGTTATTACGATGCTCTCTGGGAGACTACAGTGCAGCCGGTCTCCGGTAATGCACCTCTTCCTTTGTTTTATCAAAAATAGTGGCCACACTTTCTTTCAACTCAGCGAACCACTCCGGTTGCACCCATGGCCCTCTCTTGTTTCTGGATTGATGACTTTGAGCAGGAGCAGATGGCTGAGACTGAGCTTTTGCCCTGCCATGCCCCTGTCCGGTCTCTCTTGCTTTATTTCCGGACTGATTCTGATTGGGATTTGGTGCCACTTGGGTAGACATCACCTGCCTGTGCACCCTGGTTTTCTTTGTTTCATCAAAGTTTATTTGTTTTCCAACCTGATTCAGCAACCCTCCCCATGTTATGGCCTTCTTTCTGGTCACTGAATCAACTAGATTGCCTGGGTTCAAACCCTGTCTTAGGGATGCTATTGCTACCTGTTCGAAGCAATCAGCCAACCCATTCTTGGTGTTCACAAAACGGCTTATATATTCTTTCAAGGACTCATTTTGCTCCTGGGCACAATGGATTATTGTGTCTCCATTGCCCTTTAGCTCTTTACTCCCTACAAACTGCCTTCGAAAGGCTACCCAAAAAGTATCGAAATCTTTAATAAAACCCTGAGGCAGGCTGTTGTACCATTTTAGAGCACTCCCCGTAAATGATTGGGAGAATGCCCTACAAAGTAGTTTATCGTCTTCGTCAAAGTTCATCATGAAGTTTTTAAATTGCTCCAGATGGTTGTCCGGATCAGTACTGCCATCGTACTTCTCTATTTTGGTGCTATCAAACCTCTTAGGGAGGTTTCCGGACAGAATTTTAGAAGACAATGGAGATTGCCTCCAGTTTCTTCCACGACTGAACACAGTACCCTCATTGGGAGTTGCAAAGATACCTGGTTCATCGTGAAAAGCGAAGGGATCCATCAGCATCCGGTCCACATGCTTCCGGCTATGAGATGATCCTTTACCAATATGCCTCTTCATCTTTCCTTGTCTATCCCTTTTTCTTGAATATTTTTTAATCTGCTTTACTTCTTTCTAGTTCGACCCTCATCGCTGCTAGAGGACAAGAATTTTTCAACTCCCTCACTGTCCGAAGAGCTATCAGAAGATTCTGAGCTTGAGTCAGAACTCTCCACTGGCTTAGACCGGTGAGACTTTTTAGAATTGGCATGAGTCTTTGAAGACTCATGCTCTCTAGGGTTATCGGTGTGATGAGCAACCGATGCTTTGGACTTTTCTTTCACGCCCATCTTGGCCTTTTCTAGCCCTCAGAGCTTCTATTTCACCCTTTAGCCTATCACGCTCTTCGATAGTGTATTCATCGTTCTCTCCCACCACTTCGAGCAGAGCTGGTGGTACTTCTGGGTTGTCCGGATTCATTCAGACAGATTTTCTTAGTTGGTTTTGAATGCTTAATTCAGGCACCTTCTCCTCCCACTGTGGTCGCCAATTTGGTGTGGATAATTATCACCTGAGGGTAGGCTTAGTAATTTGGTTGGTGTTTTATAGTAGTGTGTGGGTGTTATGTGTTTAGAGTAGAGAGATAATTAAGCATCCTAGTAGTAGTTAATTCTCATTACCCACACTTAATGCAGGTGGTTGGGTATTTATACCCTGATGTTTGGGCCCTTATGGGCTTTCGGGTCATGTTTAATGGACCCGGGTCATGTTCAAAGACACATGAGCTCTAATTAGGAGAGCAAGTAGCTTAGTCAAGAAGTGTTTAGGTTTTTTAGTATTTTTGTCATAGTTCGAACAGTTCTATGGTCTGAGTGTCCGAAGTGGTTTGTCCGGTCCGGAGGCCTTGGACCGATCTGTCCTTGTCCGGGGAGCATGCAGAATTCGGACTCATCAATATGTAACCTTGCAGATCAAACAAAATTATTTTAGAATGCATTGTATCACTTGAGCTAAGGTTAATTGTTCAACTTGATAGTGAACGCATAGTCCGCGTTCAACCAACATAAGGTTTTTTGGGTGGATATATATGACCACTTGCATGTGTCAGAACTCTGCTCCCATTCTGTACTTTGAATGACAGAGTTTTGCTCTTTCTCCGGCCGAT
Source organism: Limnanthes douglasii subsp. nivea (assembly GCA_036936605.1). Classification (NCBI taxonomy): domain Eukaryota; kingdom Viridiplantae; phylum Streptophyta; class Magnoliopsida; order Brassicales; family Limnanthaceae; genus Limnanthes; species Limnanthes douglasii. The sequence continues at coordinate 37,428,582 of JAUPFV010000001.1, forward strand.
GGAGTCTTAAAAAAATTATCTATGGAAGATACACTAGTTTTCTCCGAATCTAGCACGTGTTTGTAATAAGATTTATATCGCAGTTGGACGACCATGTTAATTCTATTTATCTAAATGCTCTAAAAGATTAGATGTTTCCGAATAAACTATACGAAACCATTTCTTGTATACATGTTCTATGCGTGCTTCGTCTTTGGTTTTCATGATAACATGAACGATTGTATCTAGTTTTCTTTCAATAGATTTGATGTCGTTAGATTTGTATGGAAAATTATATTTAACCTCTTACAATGATCGTTGAAAAAGACTAAAGGTGCCGCTATGTATTTTCTTAAAAATTGGTAGATGTTGAGCAAACATGGTATACCGTGCGTGCTTCGTATAACACAAGTGCAGTTAGTATCCGCAACTTTGATATTTGAGACATATTCAACTTTGTCTAAAAATATATATAAAGAAGCGACATACACCTTGTGTATAAATTTATGTTGGGCTATAAGTTGACTATTTTCAAATAATTCTCTAATTGCTTTATGTTTTATTTTGAGCAAATAATGCACCGTAATTCAAAATGACTCAAATTTACCTTTACTAGTACTAATGAAAGGATTCAGGATAGAATGGGAGCTCCCCACATGGTTAGTGGTGTGGTTACCGAAATGCATGACCTTGTTAGTTTTCCACGTGGGAAATTTATCACCATAGGAAACTAACAAAATATTTTTAGTGTATTCGATTGCTTTTGAATAATCTTTGAACTCACAAAGAATTTCAAACTTACTATTATTAAACGTGAGTTTCACCTCTAACAATATTATATGATTCCACGAACATAAAAAATCATCGTAAGTTTTTTTATAATTCATGAGTTTTTTCGATTTTACAAGAATGTTCTTATTGATGGATCATTGAAATAGCATGTGTATTGCATTAGGGAACACTTGTTCAAACGCCTTCACCAATGCTAAGTCTATATCTGTCAAAACAACGGACGATTCTTCAATAAATTTAGTTACCATCAATGATTGTAAATATTCTAATACCCACTTGTAGTTGTTAACTTTTCTCCCGGACATGAATGCAAATTAAATGTAGAAAGTCATGCCGATATAAGTGGCCCCATCGACTTCAAACAAAAACATCTCGTCAGTTAAAAAGACTCCTTAAAAATTGATTTCCAACAAATTACATCAAAATGATTAGGACCTTAACAAAGCACTTCTATTGGCACGAGCTAAACAACTCATGCAAATAATAAAATCTCTTAAAGTATTATATCTTTCTAAAGTTTTAAAAAGCGGATCTTTTACAAATAAGGTAAATAAATCTATTTATAGTACTATTTTGGTCTCAATCTTATGGGTGGATGACATGTTTTTATAGCTCGTGACATTGATCTATTATAGGAGTTTTTATAAACATTACAAGATTACCCTTTAACTGCCTAAGGTGTTTTACTAATATTGAATAATATCTTTGAAGGTTCCTAAGTATTCATCTTAACATGTAAGCTCACGTTTTTGTTCTATTTTTTTTCTTATCTCATTCAACTTGTCCATTATACTCGGGTCGGATATTTATTTGCTTAGTCTCTATTTGCTTGTTTTACTTAACTTAATTTTCATACTTGGATCGTGTGATTAGCTTATTAGGTTGTTCTCATTCTTCCTTATTCTATGTTCAAATCGTTATTTTACTTATTAACAATTTATCTATCACTTTATTGATTTTTTATTGGGGCCATCTTCTTTAACTACCTTGTCTCCTTTATTTATTGATTTAGTCCACTTATCTGTATTGGGTTATCTTGTCATTTATAATACGACCCTGTTTTCCAATATGACCATGTCTTTACTAAGGATATTTACCTCGTAAGTAAGGGCATAAGAATCCTAAGGGAATGTGACCTTATCAATGATCTCCACATTTTTTTATTCACCGTGTTTCATATCTGAACATCATATTCTTATTTATGATACCTTCATCATATTCTTATTTATGATACCTTCACTCATATAATTCCATCTTGTCTCGTCTCGTCTCTTCAATCTTGATAAACATATATGTTTGTCTCAATGAATCCTACATAGTATAAATAATAAACTTAATTAAATCTTCAAGAACTAAATCTTAATTAGAAGTCCTCTTATTAATGGAGCCAAATTTACACCTTCTTGATATCATTCTAAACTTTTCTATCTCTTGAACAAATATCTGAAACCCAACTAAAGATTGAATTACAAAACAAACTCTAACTGAAACTGAATATTTTTCGGATTATAAATTCCTACATGAATGTTGTGTTTATGAAAGACCATATTCATTGAAACTTAGTAGGGGAATATTAAAAAAAAATCAAATATTTATTTTAGCGTGTAATATTAACCTAAAAAATAAATTATAGAGTTTTTATTTTATTTTCTCTATTCGAATTTGTTTAATTAAATAAATTTTATTGGATATTATTGTGTATGATATAATTTTTATCCTCATAAATTATGTTTGATGAGTCCAAATTCAGCTCACAAGAAATAGTTAGAAAATAAATGTTGGAAGAGAAAACTACAAGAGATAGATACAAAGAAATATATAATAGTAAATTCTACAATAGAACAATGATTCTTCACCCATTTCTAACTGAGTGATAAGTTATATTTATAATGAACAAAGTGGACATTTGATCTTTATTGGCACATAAATACAAAATTTCTCTTGTAGAGCTTTGTTTAGCCTATAAAACATATGGATGTTACCTATGGATGGGTTGTGAGGTGGTGCTCTATAAGAAATTTTCTTATAAATAAAACGTAAACCCCTATCTATTTCACACACTTTTATTTAAAGATAGAGAGACTCTCAAACTTAGAGGGATAATCTTTATTTCTTACCTCTATAAACTTTCCTCCGACCACCATGAATTATCCCCGACGCCCTAACTTCTGACCGGAGTTCTCATAAAAGATCTTACCTAGGTTTATCTCTTATTTCCTACTTATAAATCTACTTTGAACGATCATCGACCTTTACTAAAGTTACATTATCTTTCTTTACTATTGTTTTTAGTTATGGCAGAAAATTATATGAATTTATATGAGAAGTTGTACAACATCTAGAACCTAAATACATTTCTTGAAACAGAGCCCCTAAAGGGATATGACCTAAGAGTGGAACCTTTAGAAAATAATGAGGGTCATTTAGGCTAAGTCAACTTCATCTTCCTCATCGCAAAACAACCACTCATAACCCACAAATAATAAATACTTTAATCGAGGCTAGACGACCGTAACATGGCCCAATTACCATCTGATCCAGTTTGAGGAGCCTAACACCCGAGGGGACGCATTTGGTTAGTCCTCAAACTCCCCTACCACTAGAGGTGTCAAACGGGTTGAACCAGCACCAACCCGCACCGTTTAAATCAGAACCACGGGTTGCAGTCCTGCCGGGTAGCAGTCCTGGCGGGTTGCGGTCCTGGCGGGTTGCAGTCCTGGCGGGTTGCAGTCCTGTCAGGTTGCAGTTCTGCCGGGTTGCTCTTATGCGGTCCTGACGGTCTGGCGGTCCTGCCAGGTTGCAGTCCTAATGGGCCAGTTTCACAGTTAAACCGCCAGTTCAAACCATCAGCCAAACCATTTAAGAACCGTTTATCAGAATATTTTATAATGTTATTTAAAATTAATTTGTAAGTGTTAATTGAATCTAATTTCAATAATTGAGATATGTACCATATACACGAGTTAATTTTCTATTTCATGTATTTTAATTTAAATATGTTATCATTTTAATCGAATTTTTTTAATCATCTATTACATATTTTGATACGTTTTCTTTTCTATTTATATTTATGTATTTAAGATATTTTATTTAATATTATGTAGATATTAAATAAAATAAGTACATCTACTTGTATTTCGATTACAAATTTACAACATTTGAAGTATAAATTTAATATTTGAAGTATTCAATTTTTGAAGTATAAATTTAAAGTTTTAAAAATTGTATAAATTTGGATTATGTTCGCATAAACACATGTAATTTGGTTGTGAAATAAATTCAAATATACCAAATGTGTTTCAATTAACTATTTGTAATTTGGTTCCTAAAAAGAAATTATATTATGATGGCATAATTAAATATAATTAATTAAATATATTTATTTAGGAGATTAACATCATCAACAATATAAACTATCTATTATGTTCCAAATTAACTTGTTAATAATATAAAATTTCTTTCAATAAACTAGAAAAAAAGGAAGGGTTTATAATATAAAATTTCTTTCATTAATCTAGAGAATTTAATATATATTTTTTTTCCATAAAAGTACTAAAAGTATTAAAAAAACTAATAGTTCGAAAATTCTATTTATAGATTTTTATTTTTTTTAAATAATAGTTCGAATTTCCTATTTATATAATTTTTTTTATTTTTTTTAAATATTAGTGCGCGAAATCCTATATATAGAGTTTTGATTATTTTTTATAAAAAAAATCAGTCACGGATGACGTCAGCAAGTGACGTCATCCGTGACGTCACCGTCAGACCATCCGCTCAGACGTGCGGATGGTCCGCACGATTCAAAAGGTAACGACTAGTTTCTAAAACTAGCCGTTACCTTTTGAATCCGGGGCATCCGGACGCAGGTCCGGATGGTCCGAATTACAGGTTCGGGCATCCGGACGAAAAAAAAAATTCGGTTTTTTCAAAAACAATAATTGGGTCTCCCCTATAAATAGAGGAGACCCCAACTCCAACCCCACACACTCTCTAAATCTACTATAAACTCTCTAAATCTCTCAACTTGTTCTAGATTTTGTTATTAAGCTTAACTTTTGTATTTTACATATTGTACTTCTGTTTTCGAAATAGTTAGATTTTTTTTCGAAAAAAAATTGTTATTAGTTTGTATTAGTTATTATTTGTGCTTATTTCCTATTTCCAATGCCGTCTTGTGGCTTCAACAACTGGTTAGGACAAGCAACTCCGAAAACTGATTTTTCGGAATTTTCTTCTTTTATGATGTCTCCTCCACCCGAGAGGGATCCGATCACACGACGCATCAAATGTGCCACTGAACCTACGAATATGAGTAAGACTCTCAAACAAAATTTTAGTTTGAAAATTTCTGATAAGGAGAGGCGAAACTTCAAACTTGTTAGTACTACACGTACGACTGTTAGTAAGACCGCCAAACCAAATTTTAGTTCTAAAATGGTCGACAAGGTGACACGAAGTGTCAAACACCCAACTATAACCAAGACTAAGAGTAAGACCGTTGTTCCTAAACAAAGTCTTAGTACGAAGACGAAGATGGTCGATTTGATTGCTGCTGCGTTAAGTAAGGTTAATCGTGAGACTCGAGGACAAGTTTTGGGAGATCCATTACAAATTGCAGCTACTGTTGAGAAAGTTTTGCGACTTAAAAAAATGGTTAGCGACAAGAGACTAAAAAATGTATTTTAGCAATTGTAATATTAAATATTTTAATATAACTTGTAATATTTTAGCATTTGTAATATTAAATATTTTAATATGACTTGTAATATTTTAGCATTTGTAATATTAAATATTTTAAAATAACTTGTAATATTTTAGCATGATAAAATATGATTTTGGTTTAAAAAATAATAAATAACACTTGTTATATTTAAAACCAAATCACAATAATAAAATTCAAAATGTAATATTAAAATTATAACAATATAACTTAAAAATAATAAATAACACTTATTTAAAACCAAATCACAATAATAAAATTCAAAATGTAATATTAAAATTACAACAATATAACTTAAAAATAATAAATAACACTTGTAATATTTAAAACCAAATCACAATAATAAAATTCAAAATGTAATATTAAAATTATAACAATATAACTTAAAAATAATAAATAGCACTTGTAATATTTAAAACCAAATCACAATAATAAAATTCAAAATGTAATATTATAATTACAACCATATAACTTAAAAATAATAAATAACACTTGTAATATTTAAAACCAAATCACAATAATAAAATTCAAAATGTAATATTAAAATTATAACAATATAACTTAAAAATAATAAATAACACTTGTAATATTTAAAACCAAATCACAATAATAAAATTCAAAATGTAATATTATAATTACAACCATATAACTTAAAAATAATAAATAACACTTGTAATATTTAAAAACAAATCATAGTAATAAAATTCAAAATGTAATATTAAAATTATAACCATAAATTTTGTAATATTTTAACATGATAAGATATAGTTTTGGTTTGTAATATTAAAATCAACACTATTAATATTAAATCTAAAAACATAATAATAATATTGAAAATGTGATAATAACATAAGTAATATTTAAAATTTTGGACTATATAATAATTACAACACTTAAAATATTAATAACCAACACTTAAAATATTTTAATCTCAATATTTTTTAAATATAACATTTTGGTTATAAAATAAATAAAATCAGCATAATATTTACCAATAAACCGCCGGTTTTTTACAAATAAACTGTGGTTTCGCAGTCCTGTCGGATTGCAGTCCTGTCGGGTTGTGGTCCTGGCGGGTTGCTCCTTATGCGGTTCTGGCGGGTTGCGGTCCTGGCGGGTTGCTCCTTATGCGGTCCTGGCGGGTTGCGGTCCTGGCGGGTTGCGGTCCTGCCAGGTTGCGGTCATAATGGGCCAGTTTCGCAGGTAAACTGCCAGTTCTTAAGTAGGTTGTCAGCTTTGAACCTTGGTTCCAGAACCATTAGACACCTCTAAGTTTCTTCCAACGTAGCCTAAACCAATGAAGTAGTGGACGGTAGAGGTGTCTAATGGTTCTGGAACCACGGTTCAAAGCTGACAACCTGCTTAAGAACTGACGGTTTACTTGCGAAACTGGCCCATTAGGACTGCAACCTGGCAGGACCGCAACCCGCCAGGACCGCAACCCGCCAGGACCACATAAGGAGCAACCCGGCAGGACTGCAACCCGGCAGGACTGCGAAACCACGGTTTATTTGTAAAAAACCGGCGGTTTATTGGTAAATATTATGCTAATTTTATTTATTTTATAACCAAAATGTTATATTTAAAAAATATTGTGATATTGCATATTATTATAGAATTATTATTACATTTTTTTAATATTAATTTGTTTTGGTTATTAATATTTTAAGTGTTGTAATTATTATATAGGCCAAAATTTTATATATTATTTATGTTATTATCATATTTTGAATATTATTATTATTATGTTTTTAGATCTAATACAAAGCAAAAGTATATCTTATCATGTTAAAATATTACAAATTCTATGGTTATAATTTTAATATTACATTTTGAATTTTATTATTGTGATTTGGTTTTGAATATTACAAGTGTTATATATTATTTTTTAAACCAAAATCATATTTTATCATGCAAAAATATTACAAGTTATATTGTTATAATTTTAATATTACATTTTGAATTTTATTATTGTGATTTGGTTTTAAATATTACAAGTGTTATTTACTATTTTTAAGTTATATTGTTATAATTTCAATATGACATTTTGAATTTTATTATTGTGATTAGGTTTTTAATATTACAAGTGTTATTTATTATTTTTAAGTTATATTTTTATAATTTTAAAATTACATTTTGAATTTTATTATTGTGATTTGGTTTTAAATATTACAAGTGTTATTTATTATTTTTAAGTTATATTGTTATAATTTTAATATTACATTTTGAATTTTATTATTGTGATTTGGTTTTAAATATTACAAGTGTTATTTATTATTTTTAAGTTATATTGTTATAATTTTAATATTACATTTTGAATATTATTATTGTGATTTGGTTTTAAATATTACAAATGTTATTTATTATTTTTTAAACCAAAATCATATTTTATCATGGTAAAAGATTACAAGTTATATTGTTATAATTTTAATATTAAATATTAAATTTTATTATTGTAATTTTAATAATGATTATAAAATTATTATTACATTTTGGTCAGTATTAATTTGTTTTGGTTATCACAAACATCATTCATTACAAGTGAAAATTAGCGGATTGGTGAGTATTAGTAAGTCTACGATTTATAGGCATTTTAAAACTTTAAACAACGTTTTTTTAAATATGCAATAAAATACTAATCGAAACTAATTAATATCGCAAATAATAAAAACTAAATTTAGACTAATATCAACAAATACAACTAATAACAAGCAATAACAACTAACAACAAGCAATAACAACTGACAACAACTAATAAAATTAGAATTAAAAGAACTAATTTAAATTACTATAACAATTAAATAACTTGATAAATTATACGAAGCTCTTAATTGAGCTATTATATTGTTATTCCAACGTTATTTAAGTGTTTTTATCAAATAGAAACAATTTGCGGAAAAAAAAATCAAACAATTCCGAAAGTAGGACTACAATATGTAAAATAAGAAATTTGAGTTTTCTAGAATATTTAGAACAAGTAGAGAGATTTAGAGAGACGTAGAGAGGAGTATATGAATTTATGAGTGTGGATTTGGGGTCTCCTTTATTTATAGAGGAGACCAAAAAAAAATTAAAAAAAGCGAAAAAAAAAGTTTTTTTGGAACCATCCGGATGGTCCGGACGTAAGGTCCGGACGCCCGGACCAGCAATTCGGACCATCCGGAGATCTGTCCGGATGGCCCGGACTTATGAATTTTTTATTTTTTATTTTCATTTTTTCATTTTTTTATTTTTTTTTATTTTTTTAAATTGTTAAAAACCATGTTAGGCATTTTAAGAAAATGTTAGGCATTCAAGTGCATTCAAGTAGTTGCTCAAGACTACTTTAAAAAACTTAATTCGAAATTTTTAACTATTAACCACCATGTTAGACATTCAAGTAGTTGCCCAAGACTTGGTAAGTGAGAGGGTGTGTTTGTGCCTCCTTTTATATAGATTGACACTTTCATCTTCAATGGTAACCATCGATGTGAGATTCTTTTAAACAAAACTCCTCTTTAATGGTAGTATTAACTATAGATGTGGGATTCTTTTAAACAAAACTCCAAATCTATAGTTACCATTGAAGAGGAGTTTTGTTTAAAAGAATCCCACATCGATAGTTACCATTGAAGATGAAAGTGTCAATCTATATAAAAGAATCCCAAGTAATCTAAGATTATCTACATTGTCAATGATCATATATTATTTAATTATTGATTATTCGGCTTTTATATTTTATTATTTTTTATGATTGGTTTTGATATTAAATTGTTGTTCGTTAATTACAATCACAGATTTATTACGGATAATATTTAAAATACATTAGTTTTAGCAAGTTTTTAATAATTTTTTATTTCGATTCCGAATCGGTTCTAAACAATATACAAATCACCTAATAATTTAAAATTAGAATACAATTATATGTCTAATAGGTATATATTATTTAATATGTACATAATATTAAATATAACATCTTAAATATCTAGTATGTTAAAACAATATACAAATCATTTTACAATTATATTGTTTACGATATCTTGTTTAAGACAATCAAATTTTTATTTTTATATTTTTACAATTATTGAAAGTTGTAATCGAAATACAAGTAGATGTACTTATTTTATTTAATATCTACATAATATTAAATAAAATATCTTAAATACATAAATATAAATATATAATCAAACGTATCAAAATCAAATTACAATTATTTTTTTAAAATGTAATTGATGATTATAAAGTTTCGATTAAAATGATAACATATTTAAATTAAAATACATGAAATAGAATAATTAACTCGTGGTACATATCTCAATTATTGAAATTAGATTCAATTAACACTTACAAATTAATTTTAAATAACATTATAAAATATTCTGATAAACGGTTCTTAAATGGTTAAATGGTTTGGCTAATGGTTTGAACTGGTAAACAGTTCTTAAATGGTTCGTCTGGTGGTTTGAACTGGCGGTTTAACTGTGAAACTGGCCCATTAGGATTGCAACCTAGCAGGACCGCCAGACCGTCAGGACTAGAGGTCTCTAATGGTTCTGGAACCACGGTTCAAAGCTGACAGCCTGCTTAAGAACTGACGGTTTACCTACGAAACTGGCCCATTAGGACTGCAACCCGCCAGGACCGCAACCCGCCAGGACCGCATAAGGAGCAACCCGGCAGGACTGCAACCCGACATGACTACGAAACCACAGTTTATTTGTAAAAAACCGGCGGTTTATTGGTAAATATTATGCTGATTTTATTTATTTTATAACCAAAATATTATATTTAAAAAATATTGATATATTGCATATTATTATAGAATTATTATTACATTTTTGTTAATATTAATTTGTTTTGGTTATTAATATTTTAAGTGTTGTAATTATTATATAGTCCAAATTTTTAAATATTACTTATGTTATTATCACATTTTGAATATTATTATTATTATGTTTTTAGATCTAATACAAACCAAAACTATATCTTATCATGTTAAAATATTACAAATTCTATGGTTATAATTTTAATATTACATTTTGAATTTTATTATTGTGATTTGGTTTTGAATATTACAAGTGTTATATATTATTTTTAAACCAAAATCATATTTTATCATGCAAAAATATTACAAGTTATATTGTTATAATTTTAATATTACATTTTAAATTTAATTATTGTGATTTGGTTTTAAATATTACAAGTGTTATTTACTATTTTTAAGTTATATTGTTATAATTTTAATATGACATTTTTGAATTTTATTATTGTGATTAGGTTTTAAATATTACAAGTGTTATTTATTATTTTTAAGTTATATTGTTATAATTTTAATATTACATTTTGAATTTTATTATTGTGATTTGGTTTTAAATATTACAAGTGTTATTTATTATTTTTAAGTTATATTGTTATAATATTAATATTACATTTTGAATTTTATTATTGTGATTTGGTTTTAAATATTACAAGTGTTATTTATTATTTTTAAGTTATATTGTTATAATTTTAATATTACATTTTGAATATTATTATTGTGATTTGGTTTTAAATATTACAAATGTTATTTATTATTTTTTAAACCAAAATCATATTTTATCATGGTAAAAGATTACAAGTTATATTAAAATATTTAATATTACAAATGCTAAAATATTACAAGTCATATTAAAATTTTTAATATTACAAATGCTAAAATATTACAAGTTATATTAAAATATTTAATATTACAATTGCTAAAATACATTTTTTAGTCTCTTGTCGCTAACCACTTTTTTAAGTCGCAAAACTTTCTCAACAGTAGCTGCAATTTGTAATGGATCTCTCAAAACTTGTCATTGAGTCTCACGATTAACCTTACTTAACGCAACAGCAATCAAATCAACCATCTTCGTCTTCGTACTAAGACTTTGTTTAGGAACAACGGTCTTACTCTTAGTCTTGGTTATAGTTGGGTGTTTGACACTTCGTGTCACCTTGTCGACCATTTTAGAACTAAAATTTGGTTTGGCGGTCTTACTAAAAGTCGTACGTGTAGTACTAACAAGTTTGAAGTTTCGCCTCTCCTTATTAGAAATTTTCATACTAAAATTTTGTTTGAGAGTCTTACTCATATTCGTAGGTTCAGTGGCACATTTGATGCGTCGTGTGATCGGATCCCTCTCGGGTGGAGGAGACATCATAAAAGAAGAAAATTCCGAAAAATCAGTTTTCGGAGTTGCTTGTCCTAACCTGTTGTTGAAGCCACAAGACGACATTGGAAATAGGAAATAAGCACAAATAATAACTAATACAAACTAATAACAATTTTTTTTCGAAAAAACAATCTAACTATTTCGAAAACAGAAGTACGATATGTAAAATAAAAAAGTTAAGCTTAATAACAAAATCTAGAACAAGTTGAGAGATTTAGAGAGTGTGTGAGGTTGGAGTTGGGGTCTCCTCTATTTATAGGGGAGACCCAATTTTTTTTTTTTGAAAAAACCGATTTTTTTTTCGTCCGGACCATCCGGACGAAATGTCCGGATGCCCGAACCTGTAATTCGGACCATCCGGACCTGCGTCCGGATGCCCCGGATTCAAAAGGTAACGGCTAGTTTCTACTAGCCGTTACCTTTTGAATCGTGCGGACCATCCACACGTCTGAGCGGATGGTCCGCACGGTGACGTCACGGATGACGTCACTTGCTGACGTCATCCGTGACTGATTTTTTTTTTTAAAAATATTTTTTTTATAAAAAAATTAATTTTTTTAAAAATGTAAGCACTTTAAACTATTAAAAATAATGAAAACTCTATATATATAGGATTTCGCGCACTAATATTTTAAAAAAAAATTAAAAAAAATTATATAAATAGGAAATTCGAACTATTATTTAAAAAAAATAAAAATCTATAAATAGATTTTTCGAACTATTAGTTTTTTAATAATTTTAGTACTTTTATGAAAAAAATATATATTAAATTCTCTAGATTAATGAACAAAATTTTATATTATAAACCCTTCCTTTTTTTCTAGTTTATTGAAAGAAATTTTATATTATTAACAAGTTAATTTGGAACATAATAGATAGTTTATATTGTTGATGATGTTAATATCCTAAATAAATATATTTAATTAATTATATTTAATTATTCCATCATAATATAATTTCTTTTTAGGAACCAAATTACAGATAGTTAATTGAAACACATTTGGTATTTTTGAATTTATTTCACAACCAAATTACATGTGTTTATGCAATTGGAACATAATCCAAATTTATACAATTTTTAAAACTATAAATTTATACTTCAAAAATTGAATACTTCAAATATTAAATTTATACTTCAAATGTTGTAAATTTGTAATCGAAATACAAGTAGATGTACTTATTTTATTTAATATCTACATAATATTAAATAAAATATCATAAATACATAAATATAAATATATAATCAAACGTATCAAAATCAAATTACAATTATTTTTTTAAAATGTAATTGATGATTATAAAGTTTCGATTAAAATGATAACATATTTAAATTAAAATATATGAAATAGAATAATTAACTCGTGTATATGGTACATATCTCAATTATTGAATTTAGATTTAATTAACACTTACAAATTAATTTTAAATAACATTATAAAATATTTTGATAAACGGTTCTTAAATGGTTAAATGGTTTGGCTGATGGTTTGAACTGGTAAACAGTTCATAAATGGTTCGTTTGGTGGTTTGATCTGACGGTTTAACTGTGAAACTGGTCCATTAGGACTGCAACCTGGCAGGACCGCCAGACCGTCATGACTGCATAAGAGCAACCCACCAGGACCGCAACCCGCCAGGACCGCAACCCGTCAGGACCGCAACCCGTGGTTCTGATTTAAACGGTGTGGGTTGGTGCTGGTTCAACCCGTTTGACACCTCTAGTCAGGACCGCATGACCGCAACCTGGCAGGACCGCAACCCGTGGTTCTGATTCAACCCGTTTGACGCCTCTAGTGGAAGGCACGATAGAGAGAAAAAGGTCTGATAAGAAACCAATAACCACGGTGTCTCTGAAAAATAAGAAGCATTTGCACAAAGTACATCAATATCTGCCATAAACCTGAAGATTAGGTATCTTATGAGCCCTAAAGAGAAAATCAAACCTGAAAGCTCTAAAATCTCTTAGAAGCCCCCACCAACCAGATCGGAGCTTTCTGAAATAGGTTTTGGCAGAAATCCCTCATACTGTACCAAAACTTGAAAGGATTAAGTATTAATACCTTCACCCCGATGAAACCTTGAGGATGTGAGTTCGATGAAAAATTCTTGAGAATTGTAAGCCTTTATATCCAGTCGAAGATAAAACTCATCTTTTAGAAAATTCAGACGAATTGGTCTTCTTTACAGATATTTTCTACTGGAGGTACTGGTTTTGTTTTCATCCAAGCCTTAAAGGAATTTTTTAGTATGCTCGAACTATGCCTTAAACAAGCCAGCCTGAACGCAATGAGGAGTTTTATGTCTTTCATAATCACCTTGGGCATATATGGACTTTATTTGTGGATGAAGTAGTGGATTTCTGAGCAAAGTTTTTACGAACCACAACTACCTTAATTACTACCTTACCGTGCAGAACAACTTGAAAGTTGCAGTGGATCTACATGAGTCCAAATACAAATAAAAGAGACATTTTTTGTCCATGTCGCATAATAAATCAAAATTTTGATTAGTCCGACCAACCGGATCCTTTTTAGAAACTCATGGAGATGAAATCGTAATGGTTCCACCATTTTAGAAAACTCATTATTTCGAACAAACCCCTACATATAGGAAACAATTTTTCACTAACTTTTCCCTTCAATTTTCTCTCTTGCAGAGTATTTGAAGTTATTCAGTGCATCGAACGAGCCTGGTGAGGAACATTTTATATTGTAAATTTGGCCAACGTAAAATGAAACATCAATTATCACGAGTGTTTCACAATTGAAAATATCATCAGGTCGAAGCTCTAGAATATGGAGAAATGACTAACTCATGAGGAGAAAAAGAAGGGTGGAAAGTACAAATTCGCATCTTGAGACCACCATGGAAAGGACTATGAAATTATGATTTGGATCTGAGATCTTAGTAAACGCGTCAGCCAGACACTCCAAAAAAGAAAGTGAATCATAAAAAGAGCTTAAATACTATAAATTCTGCCATTCTCAAAACAAATGGACCAAAATTGATCAATCCTGCTAAAGTTGCCACTGTTGTTATAAGGTGATTGTTCTATTGAAAACCCCGAAGAAGTCGAACACGAAATAGGCCATGCGAATTATGTGTCAAGTTGTGCCTCATATGGCTTATTTGCGAAGTTCGAGCTAACAGGGAAATACCCCATGGTAGTTGATGAATTTAATGCTTCCCCAAAATAGTTTCTAGGTATGCTAATGCCTTAAAGCTAAATTTGATAGTTACCGATCGATCCATCCCCGGCACGGTCATTTGGTATATATATCTGTTCATAACGAACTTTCTAAATTTCTTGCTCTCCAAAGTCTTTATACTTTTCATTTTTTTCTTAACTCCTATGCTTCCCTTCGCAGAACGTTGAACAAAACTTACGACATGATACAAAAGGCTTCAGTAGAGCAAAATGTTAAGGCTCCCGACTATCCGCCAGAATGAAGAAGCCTATCAAACGAGTGATTAAATAAGAGGAGTCCAAGAAGTTGATACAAAACATGGAGAAAATGATACTTGAGTTCAGGCATAAACAGCTCCCTTATTACAAAAACTATGACAATGGAATTGCCAACATCAACAAGTATATGGATGAATTAAAAACGAACGCTCCCAAAGTAGTGAGAGGTTGATAGGAAAGCTAATACAGAAGCCAAAACAGCTTGATCATACCTTGAATGACTTCATTGATGTTGCCTCAGATGAAACTTTTACAAGAAAATAATTGATTTGGACCATTGCGGTCACTCCGAGCTCGAGGTTTTATCTCGACCAACGGTTGTTGAAAACTTTTACAAATAAAAATTTGATTTGGACCCTTGCCACTACTTCGAGCTCGAGAATCTATCTCAACCAACATTTCTTAAACATATTTATGAATATAAAAGTTTGAACTTAAAGTGTGTGAATTTTGAAAGACCGAGATCATTTTTAAGAAAAACATTTGTATAGATTCTCGCTAAGAATAAGAAATCTCTTTACCCTGAATTTTATTCTTCATGTCGCAGCTTTATCTTCAGGGAAAGTATCATTTTCCAAGAAGTTCAAAATGTTGACCCTTCAATCTATGGCTTCAACATCCCCCAACTCAAAAGTTTCTTCACGACTTGGCTCATGCTCCTTATCAATCGAAGGGTGATCCTATATTGTGACCCACAATTTTATTTTGAAGGAAGCTATTAAGCCATTTAATTTGCTTGGAAGTTCTCTGTCCTGAGACCTTATTCAACCTTCACATTCTCAAAGAGCTCTGTATGGGCCTGCACTACTTTAAGGACTTGACTAAGTGATCTTTGCTTGCTTCGGCCTGCCCCATAACGTATTTTATCAATCATTTATCAAACGCACCATTTTAGCTCCACAAACATGAGACAATCTAAGCCCCACGATCACTGCCTCATACTCAGCTTCATTATTTGAAGCTTAGAAACCAAAACAATGAAATGATTTATCCCATTCCCTGATGGAGCCACAAGCTGGATACTAGCCCCACAACTTGAAATATTAGAACCTCTATTGGTTCGGGTCTTCCACTCCGACCATCTTGATTTTCCTGGTGGTTCAGGCCTTTTGGCGTGGAACTCTGTGAGAAAATCTACCAAGGCTTGAGTTTTGATGACATTCTCGGGCTCATAAGTGATATCAAAGTCTCTTTATTCCACCGACCATCAGGTTAACCTTCCTAACATATTTGGCTTATGCAAAATATTATAGAGCAGGAAAGAGGTTCGAACCACAATCGAATGACCCTGAAAGTACAACTCGTCCTTCTTGGTGCTATAATCAACGCTACAACCAACTTATCCAACTGCAAATACCTTGTATCTGCGGGGAACAAACTCTTGCTCATAAAGAAAACTGGTTTGAAATAACTTCCTTTTTATCTTATCAAAATTGTACTTACATCGTATTGGGATACATATACATAAATATATAACGTATCCCTAAACATAAGTTTGGATAAGTTCTCGAGAGAGGCAAAATGTCGTTTTATCATACTGAACGCTTCGTCACACAAAGCAATCCACAAGAAATTGTTAGCATTTCAAAAGTACTTGAAAGAAGGGGGCACATTTGTATGAGGATCACAAGATGAATATGTTCAAATCCGCAAGTATGCCAGTTAGTATTTGAACCTCTTTTAGGTTTCGAGGTAGCTGCATGGAAGCCAAAGCCTCTAACTGTGTTGGATCACTTTTGATGTTTTTCACTTACCAACTATTCAAGAAAAATTTTCCAACCTGACCTCAAATTTGCGTTTCTTCGGGTTGAGTTTTGAGTTTACAACTCTAAGGTTTTGAAAAGTCTCTACCATATTGAAAATATGCTTTGAGTCTTCCATGCTTTTAACAAGTGTGTCACCGATGTAGACCTCAATATTGTTTCCAACCTGGGAGGCAAAATCCTAATTAACCAACGTGGGAGGCATTACCTTGTAATATGAAAGAACCCTGGTATGTCGCGAATGTGGTACTCTCATAGTCCGAAAGACACATCTGAATCTGCTTATACTCCGAAAAATCATCTATAAACGACAAGAGCTTATTTCCTGAAATTAAATCTACCAAATGGTCTACTCTTGGCACTATGAACAGGGTTTTTAGATATGCTATGTTCATATATATATTAAGTCGACACACATCCTCCAACTTCAACTCTTCTTATTTACCAGCATTGGGTTAGCCGTTCATATGGCATGTTAAGACTCACGTATATGCCTCACACTGGATAACCTATCCACCTCGGGAATGATTACTACAAAATAATCGGTACAGAATGGCCTTTTCTTTTGTGATACATGCCTCACATTCGAATTGACTAACAACTTACGTAAAATTATTTCGGCTGGGAACCGATTACATATTTGCTCGACCAAAGTTTTTGACAAGAAGTTAATCAACTCCCATTTCAATGACCCTAATAAGGTGGTACAAGTTTTCAAACTTTTACCTTCTTTAATGTGATACAACTCGACCTCCTCTTCTGGTACAAATTAACGGGGGACTCTCTAGGACTATCAACCATCTCGATCCTTACCAAAGGCCGCAGAAACTACTATTCTTTCATGAGTGTTTTTGCCTTCCTGTCTTCACCCTTAACCTTTTTCGTTTCTTACTTATTAAATGCCAACGAAGAAACATATCACTCTCTTGTAACCTTTTGATTACTTCGGAAAACTCCAATACTGTAATCTATTACATATTAGAGGCACTGGTGGATATTGGATTCTATTACATGCACGACCTACCAAAGATTTCTTTGTAGGTGGTCGATGATCGACCACTATGAAAAGGACTATGCCCGTCTTCTTAAAGTCTTTTAGCCTGAAAATAATATATGTTTCAAAATCTATGTTTATTATGGCGCTCGCCCCGGGGAACCCAACTACGATCCAAAACAAATGAATTATGGCTGGAGGACTTCTTATCCAATCATAGGCTCAGTGGAACAAAATATTAGCGGAGATTCCTATGTTTATCAAGACCTTGCAAATTTCCTCTCCTCCCATATAAGCATTGATCAGGACATCATCCTCAAAAGGATAAGGAGCCTCGCAGAGGTAAGGAGAGGGTTTTCCATAGAATTGTGCTTTAAGGCTCGTGATGTATCTTTTTTTAGAAGAACCTGTGATTCCTAAAAGGGAATCACCACCAACAATAGTAAGAAGCCCCATAATAGCACTCAAACCATCCCCTCATGATACAACTAGCATAACATGACGCTAGAAATCCGATTCACGATAATCTCTCTCAAAGATATCTTGTACCACATGACAGTTTGGATCAGGGTATAAATATTCACTGGTCAAATCATAAACAGTAGCCTTCTGGCTAACATTGATCATATTATTGTTATCATGTTTCGAAACGACTACCCGGGTCCCTAATTCACCTACACTGCCAGACCCTAATCATTTCTTAGAACTTCTCTGTGTCCAGCTATTGTTTTTCACATATTAAAGCAGCTTACCATTATTACTCAAACTTTGGATACATTCCATTAGTGCTTTGTAGTCCTTCGTAGTCCTTCGTCCAATTACTGACGTTATTATGGAACTTGCAGTAGGTACTATATCATCCCAAGGCTTGGTCATTTGAGGAAAAATCTTAAACTGAACTTAGCCTTTGGCTTTATGGTATATATGTTCCACACCTTTTGTTAACTCGTGGAATTTCTCTTGCCTCACCCATTTTATTCATTTGATCGTCCCGATCCCACCCTGATGAGTCACTCCTTAAAGGTACAACCTAAGGTTACCTTGGTGTCTAGAAATTGAGTCGGTCATGTTTGTACTAGCTCAACATAAGGAAAATAGAGAATTTACGTAATCTTATGTTGTTGCTGAATCACTTAGGGTGCTCTGTACGCAATCGAAGTGACTACAAGGATTAGAGTTGGAGTTGGTAATTCTGCCTATGAGTATTTTTCTGAATTAGAAGAAGATGCATGGTCTTCTCAGTCTGAATCTAAGACTCTAGATGTGGCAACAACGTCTTTAAATTCATATTTTTCTTCTGCATAACCTTTTCGGACAGATTAGTCGTCGGAACAAGTCCTTATTTATAAGAAGTAAAAATCGTCGTCCTTTTTGCAATCATCAAGGTTGTTTTTGGTGTGCACAAAGCGTTAAGTGTAATCCCTCATTTTTTTCCCGATTCAGTTGCTTGTAGTGCATATTGTAGTCACCATGGTCCTTTGTTATTCTGCTTCCAGCTAACAATTATCTAAAAAGTGTCCACACCATTAGAAAGCTAGAGATAGACCTCAGGACCAACTGATTAAACTATGGTAAGGAATTTTCCTTGAAATTTATCGAAAATGCTTGACATCACAAGCGATCGTCCTTAAAGAAGCTCATCATTATGTTTGTAAACTGCTCAATATGGTGCTGCGAGTCACTAGTCCCATCGTATTTCTCCATTTTGTGAACGTTAAACCTTCGCAATAATTCAACAGCCACTATTTTTTAGATCGATAAAAATGTTTTCTTTTATAATCTTAGGTGTATAATGTTTCATTCAACCCATCATCCAGACTGAATATGATACCATGCGATAAAGTGACCTTATGTTAAATATCTTAGCCTGATTGCAAAGGGCGGGACTCCTACCCGGGATTGCATGCTGATACTGAAAGACTCTGCCCCAGAATCGGTAACCTGATTTAAGGTCCGAAAGTGGAAAAATAGGCCTATTGCCGCACCTCTAAAGGGATAATGGTTCACGAATCCTGAGCATAATATTGAGCTACGTGTTCGACCTGAAATTGTTCGATAACTGCAGCTATAATCTAAGTGTTTTGCAATGTCCCATTTGATCTATCTTTGGGTCCTCACGAGATCCTTATTGACACTCTCTCACTTATCTTGAATGTCACATGCGTCTTGTGCACTCATGGCTTCTTCGATGATGCCTTCATCTGTGAAGGGAGAAGAGCTATTTGTCTCCTCAGAATGCATCTCAATGTAAATTTCAGATCACACTCCGTCACGCATATTAGTTATAGCGTCCCTCCCACTTTGGAGACAGTCACTTGTCCATGGGTGCAGTATTCGCCAAAGCATCATTTTCTTGCTGAAGTATTGCGATCTCAGACAAAAATAATTTTATATTCTTTTGTAATTGAGCTAGAGGAAGAGAAGAATCAGGAGGGTTTTGTGAACCCGACTCTTGTCGCACAAGGGCGAGAGGAGTGCTAGCTGCAAACTGACTAGCCATTGTACTATAGGTCGCTTCGGAAGCGATAAAGAGTAACAATAAGCATTCTAATTACCAATTTGAATGTTATTTAGATTATGGTCGTCACTAATGAGTCCAAGTTTGGCCCAGCATAAGTATTTAAAGTATAAATGTCGAAAGAGAAGGCTATTAGAGAAAGAAAATCATAAATGCTAGAAAATAATAATGATTGGTCATCCATTTCTAAGAGAGTGACAACTTATATTCATAGTGACCTTAGTGGGCCGGTTGAGCTCTATTGGCCCATAAATACAAAGAGTTCCTCATTGGTCATGTGTTTAACCTAGAAACAATATGAATTAACCTGGCCCAACATAAGGCCTTAAACACAACATATAATTACCTTATTGATGTTGATATAAATCACATAAATTTGAGTTGACATTTACTTAACCTATAAAGCCATGATGAATAAATGATCTCCTTAATTTCTCAACTTTGTTAATATCAATATATGATGCTTTGTTTTGTCTAAGCACCAGAAGACTCATGTCATACTGTACAATGATTCATTACTTATAATTCTTGTCATGAATTTTACACCATATCCTAAACCAACCTGATAATATATCCATAATTTCAATTTCCAAAATAAATCAAATCAATTGTATCTTCTAAATTTCTAAATAGATCTTGAGATACTGACGAGAGAACTAATCTAAATTTATCTCAAGGAAAAATAGACCTTTGTTGCTTTCCATACCATAATGTTTCAGCATGTTAGTAATTTATATATTTTGTGATAACCTTATTGGAACATCAAGAGTAATCTTGATAAATATTGTTTCCTATGACATAATAAATATCATATTAAATATATTCAACATAAATTTCTTGGTGGCATGCAACAAATATTTACAATTTATGATAATAAATATGTCGTCGATATACAATCCTAAATACAAACCCACTCCCACTAAAATTGTACTCCATAATACTCTTCTAAGTTTATCTCAAAATTCAAAAAGATAAAAAATCGTGAGAGATTATGTAATCATTGATGCAATGCTCGTTTCATATCATAAATGAAGTTTTTAATACTACGAATTGTTGACATCGACCGAAATTTATATATAATTGTTACAAAAAAAATTACTTTCTTCTGGTCGATTAACTTTTGTAATTATCATAAAGATTAATAAGTTCATTACTTGTACTATGTATTAAGTTTTCACAATGTTATCATTCAGATAAACACGATTTCAATCTTCATTTAATGAAGGTTAACGCTGAACTTTGATATTTGTACTATAAATACCTTTAAATAATCATTTGTTTGAGTTAAACAACGGTTCATTAAAAAGTAAATATTTTTCATTAGGTGAATTTTGTTTGACATTGATGGTGTTAATGAATTTAGAAGGGTATTTGAGTAATCACAAAAGAAACAATTAATTTTAAAGTAAGTTGTAGAGAGAGATTTGATGGGTTTTTCATGATCGACCTATTGGATACTTTTCTAGGCTGTGCTAAGCACTTGAATCTACAACTTATTCATTAGAACCCACTTGTCCTTTAGGTATTTGGATTTAGGGTCAGATTTTATCCAGAGGGGTTTCTACAATTTCTTTTATAGATCTTAATGCCTCAATTTCCCATCGTAATTGGTCACACTCTTCTTGTATGAGTAACCATTCTTAGTTTTTGTTAGTCATATGCAATACTTGGCCAGATTATTCTCTGATCCTGGCTTCTTTGTTCACCTGGGTAAGATCTGTTTGTATTTTATTCCGAAGACAAACTCTAATATCTAAGGTTTTGGATATCGTTGTCCAAATACCTCTATCGACCTCCCACTGTGGTCGCCACTGATGATTTCAATAGAAGAGTATTTGAGTAATATAAAAAGGAAAAAATAATTTTAAGGTGAGCTATAGAGAGAAAGAGATGCTTAGGATATAATTTAGAGAATTAAACTTTTATAGGTTAGGTAAAAGTTGAGTAAAATTCTTTCAATCTCATTTATGGGACTAAAAGCCTATTTATAATAACATTAAGCCCAATAAGCCTAATGGGCAAAAAGTTCAATGGACTTATTTTCATGATCCTAACCCATTTATTCTCAAGACCCATTCAATATATCTAATTACATATGAGCCTATTTATTCCCAAGACCTATTAAATACTTCTAATTATTACATTTCCTACATAAAATAAATTGGTTTAACATCTCAATTATACTATTTTCCCTTCAGATAATTCAATCCTCATTAGATATAATATCTTACACATATCTTATCATATTACCTTTAGAGTCAAGAATATTTCAAATATGAATTTGCTACTAACTAATATTTTTTTAGATAATAGATAAAAACATGGAACCGAATTTACTTGCATCAATTTTCACTATTTTTAAAATAATCAACAATTGATAATTGGAATTATTGTGTGATGTTACAGAAGCTTAAAATGATTTTTCCTTTTCATTACAAGAATCTCAAGTTTCTTATATAAATCTTCATGACATTAAAGAAGTTGAAACTTAATTATTATGTTACATCATAAAGAATCTCAATGTTATTGTAGAAGTATTTATAACATTACAGAAGTTGAAATGAAATTATTTTATTACAACATGAAGAATCTTAATATTCTGTTAGAACGCTAAATACAAATACTTTGCATAAGTTAAATACACAGTGTTTCATTTATCTCTATTTGTGGATATTTCTTGTAGACTATTCTAACTTTAGTTTGCACATTTTCTGGAGAATGTTGAGTTTGTTCCCCAATAACAGTTGCAACTACTTATTCTTAAACGATGATTTGAACATTTATTACTCTATGATATGATTATTCGCACAACTGAAAGATTATCGATAACGAAATCCAATATTTACCGTTTGAATATGAATAATTATATATGGTCTTCCTCAAAATAAAGTTGATTACTGTTTATTTCCTCAAAATCAGCATATTATTTCGAATCTCAATTTGGTAAGGGATTCCAAACTAAGATTTTATAAAAATGGATATTAAATTAATATATTTAGTACTATAACAAAATCTAGTTTCCCTTTGCTAAACCTGTAGGATTTCACTCCCATTGGACATCTCCAAATGTATAGTATTTCAGATTGTGTTTTTGCTAGGTTTAAGATTAATGTAATGGTTTTGATAACTACTTCTGAATGTATTGGTTTTAATAGAAACTTTTGTACACTTTAACTAAACAACACGAATCATGAAATTGTTTGTTGAACCATAATACCTCTCTCAGTGGCAACCAGAAGGTCATATATGGAACATATAATTATTTTGGCAAAGTGGTACCATAATATAGACTTAAACAACTTGAACTTGTCATGAATTCCAACTATGGTGAAATATGAGCATAATAGAACGAAAACATATCTATTGTTATTTACGCAACCAATTTATTTTACTTGGTATATTTTTCTTTAATAAGTACAATAAATATATGAAACATAAGAATAGTCATGACTATCCGAGCAATATGCTTCTCAACCTTTTCTGAAGATATGTGATCTAAATGCTTTTGATAAATTGTATACTTACTTTTCCAAAGATTTTGATTTATTTAATTGTACTATACATAAATATGTACAATATCATTGTAAAATATAATTACATATAATGTGAATAACTTATCCATTTTGTAAAACCTATATGGATGATGTTTTATTATCATATAATTTTGGTAATTTAATGTATATTCTAAATGAAGAGAAACTCTTATTGTTGTAGTTGTATCAATTTATAAAGTAATTAATTTTTGCTGAACTAAGTTTCAAACCTCTCAAATGCCTTCTGAATTTGTCCTATTTGTTGTAATTGAAATTTAAAAGTGATGCTAAATTCAACTTAGCCTTATTAAAATATGAAACTTTAGTTCAACTAAATTATCCTTTTTAATAACCTATATTTTCTTTACAGAATTTTACCATGTAAACCTATTTAGTGGTCAAGACTAAATATTTGTTTATGTTAGGAATTTTGTTTAGAGATTTCCGGATAAACTCTCAAGTCTTGTTTTAACAATTTCAGATTGAAATTATTTTGGTGGTTCTCCAAAATTTTCAACCGGATAAAATCAGAGCATATGCATTTGAACAACGAGAATGAATCTTTTTATTGTTGTTCTTTCTTCAACAGAACCATACTTATTTATTCAACCAAATTTCAAAAACTGTAAAACAGTTTTAAGTCCAATAACGGCTATAATTTTAAATGATAAAAACAGCCAAAATGATTCAAATTCAAATTTGAATTAATTTTCCAAATTCAAAATTTCCATGAATATTCACAATAGCCTTATCATTTAAAATAAATTTAACCACAACCAGGAGACGCCCCTTGGACCCACTAATCATAATATATTCTTACAAGCGTGTACTCCACACTCTCCGACTTGCTCGATTATATATTACGACTGCATTGGTCGACTAGTCAATCCAATTACACTAAAATATCCAACAATCTTCCCCCATTTTAGTGCAATTCATGATTAACTAAAACAAACTCACAACAAATAACAAATTTATGCATATATGAAATATCGTAACGATTGAATTTCATATTAGTATATTACACATTCCAAATATTCGAATATCAAGGTATCACTAAAGATTGAACCTTTACTATCCATAATGAATACTCGAAGATAATATACACATAAATTTACATTCTCAAATGTTCTTACTTGACACTATCTTTTACTAGCCTTGTGTCCTTATCCTTCTTAAGTATATCAAAGCCAAGTCCTAGCTTATTGAAGCGGCTAAACTTCATGCTTAAATAGGTAGATCTTTTACTCTTGCACATGCATATGCAATTTTTCAAAAAAGCTATTAAGAAGATAAACTTCAACCTCCACAACTTGCATGTCTGAACACATACTTTGGGATAATACTACTAATGTGTTCCAATCTCTAGATGTTAAGCTTTCCACATTGAATTCAGCACCTAATGTCATATTAGATGGGAACTGGGTATCTTAACATGAGAGATTTCAAATGGACTTTTAATCCCATCCCAATAGCCGATTTGTGCACAAAATCTCTACTTAACCCTTTGGTTAAATTATCGGCTAAATCATATCGAGTTCTCACAAACTCTACTACAATAACATCATTCATGATCCGCTCCCGAATCATAATCTGTCTGACACCTGCCTTACCTTTGTAAAAGAATTAGGTGGTATCTTTTGGACCACAACAACATTTCATACATTAAATTCATTAGCCACTCAACTTCTTTACTAGTTGTTGCTAATGCCACAAACTCGGATTTCATTGTTGAATCAGTAATTCAACTTTGTTTCTTAGATGCCCAAGAGATAATAAGTCCTCCAAGTAGAAATACACATCCACTTATAAAGGAGTGGACTTCCATATTCAAATATAACTCGCATCCGAATATACTACTAAGCATTCCAACAATAAATCCAATATCCGAATATCCTTCAAGTACGGAAGGAAATCGAGTATAAATCAAACCATAATCCATGGTTCTTTTCATATACTCGAATACTCGATTTAAAGCTTCCCAATGATGTGAACTAGGATTGCTAGTATACATACTAAGTTTTTCAACAGCAAAGGCAATATCCGGCCTAGTGCTAGTCATGATCTTCATATACCAAGAAGCCACTCAGCTTCTTCTAAATTTTTCATCTCAAAACTAGATGATAAAAATGACTTGGTTTCATCAACTTGATTCCATCATACCAAAAATCAACATGCGATCCACGTATAAACAGATCATAACTCATTTACGAATAACATTAAAATTCACCAAATTCGTAAATCAAATTATATATTATATATACAACTTATACTCAAACGCATGCATAAACAATTCAATAAATCTATATTTCTGTTATGCGACATATTTTACATGCATGACATAATAAATAGCATTTAACCATTATTTTACACAAATATATGTGTGGAAAATTTAATAAATCCGCCACCTATTATAGGTGCACGATATAATAACATTCGATAATTATTTGACAAATAACCGCTACACTTTTATGGAACTAATAAACAAAAACAGTTTACTACTGTAATATAAAAACACCTTTATATTGCGTGTTTATTTATCTTTTTTTTCGTATACCTGAAGGCATTCTCCAGACTCGACATCCCAGCGCCTGACAACTTCCTCCTGTCCACAAGTAAGGACTTGGCGGTCATCAGGGCTCCATGACACAGATAGTACAGGTTTCTGGTGATGAGTTGTGTATGCTTCGGAGAAACTGCACCATCTTTGCTCACCTCCCATATAATTGCAGACTGATCTTTAATAGTATTAATGGCGCGTGCTTCTTCTACGGTCTTTAATGCAACCGTTTTGGGTTTCGAAAAGTCACGGCTTTTGGACAACCCCCTTGAATGCTTGGGCGAGTTTCCATGAACGCTGGCAGCAAGGATCCGGTTGCCGGAGGGACGTCCGAAAACTGATTCGGTTGCCGGTGGTATCGTCGGAATTATTTCGATTCCTAAAATCTGCTCCAGAGGGGGTGTCTCAGTCGCCGGGGTTGGCTTATGGCTTTTCTGTTTCTTCCGCCTTCCAGACTTCATGCGAACAGATCCTACTCCTTTCTTGAGCAGGGAATCCTCACCAGCCATAGTCGCCGGAGAAGAGAGAACTAACCCAACCGAATCGTCTATCCGGTTACTATCAATCTGCCGGCCATCACCGGAGGCTGTTACGACATGACTTTTATCTCTTCTAACAGTAGGGGTCTCTTGTCCGTCGCTTAATTCGGTTCGTCATCGTAAATGTTATCGTCGAATAACATCTCTCTAGTAATTGATGGGTCGAACGGGACTATTGCATTAGGGGAGGATAGAGCACAAACAAGAGTCTGACCGGAAACTTTAGAGATATTCCTTCTTCTCTTATTATCGGGCTTCTGCTTATCGGTTGTCTGATTGTCACTTTGAAATCTCAGGACATTATCATGTGTTGATTCCTCCATGGATTAAAAAGGAAACATCACATAAAACGGTAAGAGATAACAAAGAAAAATGGATAATACCATAATTCCTTTCCAATCTCATCATTTCAATCTACATAAAACAATAAAAGATAATTTCAATCTTTTGTTGGGAATTTTGTTTAGAGATTTCCGGATAAACTCTCAAGTCTTGTTTTAACAATTTCAGATTGAAATTATTTTGGTGGTTCTCCAAAATTTTCAACCGGATAAAATCAGAGCGTATGCATTTGAACAACGAGAATGAATCTTTTTATTGTTGTTCTTTCTTCAACAGAACCATACTTATTTATTCAACCAAATTTCAAAAACTGTAAAACAGTTTTAAGTCCAATAACGGCTATAATTTTAAATGATAAAAACGGCCAAAATTATTCAAATTCAAATTTGAATTAATTTTCCAAATTCAAAATTTCCATGTATATTCACAATAGCCTTATCATTTAAAATAAATTTAACCACAACCACGAGACGCCCCTTGGACCCACTAATCATAATATATTCTTACAAGTGTGTACTCCACACTCTCCCACTTGCTCGATTATATATTACGACTGCATTGGTCGACTAGTCAATCCAATTACACTAAAATATCCAACAGTTTGTCTTATAGTTCAAATTTTATCTTGACAACAAAAACAGGTACCTCATCATAACTGAATTGAGATGAGAAAAAGACACCTTGTAAAAAGGTCAATCAAAAATTAATTTTAATACTTGACCCTATGATAGATTTATAACTATTTTTATTATAAATTTTACAATTATCATTGTCTTTGATAAGTCCGAATTCGAAGAGCTCCCCGGAAGGGTAGTCCAAAGTAAAATCACCCCGTAAATTCGAACAGACTCCATGACTTCAGTTCGAACAGCACTGGTAGAACCGGACAGATGACCTTGAACACTGCAAACATAAGGCAGTTCGAACTATGACTAAAGTACTAAAAAACCTAATCACTATCTGACTAAGCTACCTGTACATCTGCTTAAAACTCATGGGTCTTTAAACATGACCCGGGTCCATTAAACTTGACCCGAAAGCCCATAAGGGCCCAAATTACACACTATAAATACCCAACCACCAGCATTAACTAGGGGTAAGAAAAATTAACTGCTGCCAGGCTGCTTAATTCTCTCTCCACCCTTGAAACACTTTGAAACACCCTGAAATATCTTAAAACACCCTTAAACACCACCACACCACCGTGAAACACCCTTACGCCGCCTTAAAACTCCACTCAAAATTACTAGCCTACCCTCAGGCTACTTTTATCCACACCAAATTGGCGACCACAGTGGGAGGCGACGGTGCCTGAATCAGGCATTCAAAACCAAGTAAAGGAATTCTGTCCGAATGAATCCGGATAATCCAGAGCTTCCACCAGCTTTGCTCGAAGTGGTGGAAGAGAACGATGAATATACTGTCCAGGAGCGTGACAGGTTGAGGGTTGAAATAGAAGCTCTGAGGGCTGAAAAGGCCAAGATGGGCATGAAGGAGAAATCCAAAGCATCAGTTGCTCATCGTTCTGATAACCCTCGAGAGCATGAGGCTTCAAAGACTCATGTGAGCACTAAAAAGACACATGCCAGTTCAAAAAAGTCTCACCGGTCCAAGCCTGTGGAGAGTTATGACTCAAGTTCAGAGTCTTCGGACAGCTCTTCGGACAGTGAGGGAAATGAAAAATCCTTGTCCTCCAGTAGTGATGAGGGGCGAACCAGGAAAAAACAGAAGCAAGTTAAAAAATATTCCAGAAAAAGAGACCACCATGGAAGAATGAAAAGGCACATTGGGAAAGGATCATCTCACCGCCGGAGACATATAGACCGGATGCTGGTGGATCCATTTGCCTTCCATGATGAGCCAGGTATCTTTGCAACACCTAATGAGGATACCGTGTTCAGTCGTGGAAGGAATTGGAGGCAGTCTCCACTGTCTTCTAAAATCCTATCCGGAAACCTCCCCAAGAGGTTCGATAGCACCAAGATGGAGAAGTACGATGGCAGTACTGATCCAGACAATCATCTGGAGCAATTCAAGAACTTCATGATGAACTTTGATGATGATGATAAACTACTCTGCAGGGCATTCTCCCAGTCCTTTACGGGGAGTGCTCTGAAGTGGTACAACAGCCTTCCTCAGGGTTGTATCAGAGACTTTGATACCTTTTGGGTGGCCTTTCGAAGGCAATTTGTGGGGAGTAAGGAGCTCAAGGGCAATGGAGATACCATAATCCATTGTGCCCAAGAGCCAAATGAATCGTTGAAAGAATACATAAGTCGTTTTGTGAACACAAAGAACGGGCTGGCTGATTGCTTTGAACAAGTGGCAATAGCATCCCTGAGACAAGGTTTGAACCCGGGCAACCTGGCCGATTCAGTAACAAGGAAGAAAGCCATGACCTGGGGTGGATTGCTGAATCAAGTCGGCAAGCAAATAAATGTTGATGAAACAAAAAAGACCAGGGTGCACAGGCAGGTGAGATCCACCCCGGTAACACCAACTCCCAATCAAAACCAGTCCGGAAACAAAGCTAGAGAAACCGGACAGGGGCATGGAAGAGGAAAAGCTCAGTCTCAACCAGCTGCTCCTGCACAAAGTCAGCAGTCTAGAAACAAAAGGGGGCCGTGGGTCCAACCGGAGTGGTTTGCAGAGCTCAAAGAAAGTGTGGCAACCATTTTCAAAAAAACTAAAGATGAAGTACACTACCGGAGACCGGCAACCTTGCAGTCTCCCAGAGAACATCGAAACAGTTCTTTTTGTCAATATCACAATGATATTGGCCATACTACTGATGATTGCATAGCCTTGAAACAAGAGGTTCAGAACCTGATTGAAAGAGGGAAATTGGGTGCATACGTTAAAAGAAGAGGAGGCAACAGGCCTGATAACACTCACCGGGCTGGTCCGGTTAATGCTGCCCCAGAAGGGGCTATGGTAATCGTTGAAAGGTTTGATGTGGAATCTGAATATTTGGATCCTGATCCAACAAGGAACAGAGTGGGTGCAATAGAGGAGCGTTCCAGGTCGGTCTCCGGGCTCATTAAATTCTTTGAGTCCTTGACAATTTTCGGAGGGGACACTGTAACGGCTCCCACCACTTCATCAAGAAAAAGGCATGTTCATAATTTGGCAACCCAATTAGAAGGGGGCATGACCTCTTATCAATCGTCAAGTTTATTCCCATTCATTGTCTTTGATGGGGATGATTTGAGAGACATTGCTGGCCCTCATGAAGATGCTGTTGTCATAGGAGCATCGATAGGGGGCAATGAGATAAGGCGAATCCTGGTGGATACTGGGAGCTCTGCTAATATCCTTTTCCTGGATACTTACAAGAAAATGAAAAATCCAGCTGTGATTCAAAAGTCAGACCGATCGATTGTAGGCTTCACGGGCAGCTCAGCTGATGTAATCGGTGAGTTCGAAGAAGAAGTATTGTTGGGCAGAGGCCCTTTCAAGAAAACGGTTAGAATACTTTTCATTGTGGTGGACTGTCCCACTTGTTACAATTCTATTCTAGGGAGATCTTGGCTCTCTAGGATGCACGCAGTGGCTTCGACAGTCCATCAGTGTTTAAAATATGCTGTTCAGGGGCAGGTTGGGGTTGTCCGGAGCAGTCAAAAAGTTGCAAGAGAATGCTATGCCACTGCCTTGGCTCCACGAACGCTGGGGGCAGTCCGTATAAATGACCAATAGCAGTTTGAGGACCTTCCTGGGGGTGATGGTGAAATTGACGACCCCAGGGAGACCCCCGGAGTGTTGATCCCAATTGAGGAGGTTGAAACACACTGCTTGGAAGAAGGGAAATTTGTCAAGATAGGGTCCAAAATGCCACAAGAGTTGAAAGAAGAGATGTTAAAATTCTTAAAAGACCATCAGCATGTCTTTGCTTGGTGTAATGCTGATGTTACTGGAGTTCCATCAGAAGTGATTTCCCATCACTTATCTGTCCGGAGAGACGTAGCACCAGTGGTGCAAAAGAGGAGAGCTTTCTCAAAAGAAAAGGCTGATGTCATTGTACAAGAGGTTGACAGACTCACAAAGATGGGGCACATTAAAGAATCTCAGTATCCTTTGTGGACTGCCAATCCAGTCTTGGTAAAAAAGAAAAACGGTAAATGGCGAATGTGCATTGACTTCACAGATCTCAATCGAGCTTGCCCAAAAGACTTGTATCCGGTTCCCCGGATAGATCAGCTGGTAGATTCTACTTCTGGGAACAAGCTACTCTCCTTCATGGATGCTTTCTCCGGGTACAATCAGATCCAGGTGGATCCAAGGGATCAAGAGCATACCACTTTTGTTACGGATAGAGGTCTACACTGCTACAAGGTGATGCCTTTTGGTTTGAAAAATGCTGGGGCTACTTATCAAAGGTTAGTCAATAAGGCATTTGCTGATCAAATTGGAAGAAATATGGAGGTTTACATTGACGATATGATGGTGAAAAGTGTGGATGAGCAGCTGCACTTGTCCGACCTCCGGGAGACTTTTGCCAATCTGGCCAAAGTAAATTTAAAGTTAAATCCTGAAAAATGTGTGTTCGGAGTGCAGTCCGGGAAGTTCTTGGGGTATATTATAAGTGAGCATGGAATACAGCCTGACCCGGACCAACTCAATGCCTTGTTCCACATGGAGCCTCCACGAAACATTAAATAAGTACAGCGGTTAACGGGGAGGTTAGCAGCTTTGAACAAATTCATCTCAAGGTCTTCGGACAGATGTGCTCCTTTATTTCAAACTTTGAAGGGTGCAAAGGGGTTTGAGTGGACACCACAGTGTGATGAGGCATTCAATGAAATCAAAAAGCATCTGTCCTCCCCCAAGACCTTGTTCAAACCAGTCGATGGGGAGACTCTTTTTGTGTATCTGGCTGTTTCAAGCTGTGCCATCAGTGCTGTGCTAGTAAGGGAGGTTGATGGGTATCCTCACCCGGTATACTACATCAGCAAAAGCCTGATTGATGCTGAACGCCGTTACTTGAAACTTGAAAAACTAGCATTGGCCTTGGTGATAGCTGCAAGAAAGATGAGGCCTTATTTTCAGGCTCATCCTATCGTTGTCCGGACATCCTTCCCTTTAAAGAATATCCTTCAAAAAGCAGACATTTCAAGCAGAATGACAAAGTGGTCAGTAGAGTTGGGGGACTTCGACATAGACTTTGCTCCTCGAACAGCCGTAAAAGCTCAAGCTGTGGCTGATTTTCTGGTCGAATTCCATTCTGATAGGGACTCAGAACAATCTGCTGATTCAAAAGACAAAAAAGTGTGGATTGTCCGAACAGATGGAGGATCCAGTGCCATAGGATCTGGGGCAGGAATATGTCTTACTTCCCCCTATGGGGACAACATGTTCCAAGCTATTTGTTTTGCTTTCAGAGCATCTAATAACGAGTCCGAATACGAAGCAGCTATAGTTGGGTTGAAATTGGCTTATATCTGTGGAGCAAAAAGGGTCAAGCTGCTAAGCGACTCCCAATTGCTTGTCCACCATGCCTTGGGCCTATCAGAAGCTAGAAAAGAACAATTGATTAAATATTTACTTCTCCTGAAAAATGAAGCAATGAAGTTTAAAGCTGTTATCTATGAACATATTCCCCGGGCAGAGAATGAGCTAGCAGACTCATTGGCAACAATAGCATACACGGAGTCTTATCCATGGATCCATGTGCTTGAAAGTCCTTCTATCCAACTTGATGAAGGGGCAAAAGAAGAAGTCTTTGAAATACAAGTGAATGAGCCTCAGGATTGGAGGTCTCCTCTTATACAATATCTGTCCGAAGGCATCGTACCTTTGAATAAATCACAAGCAAGAACTCTAAAACACAAGGCTCGTGGTTTCATCATGATTAGAGAGGTCTTGTACAAGAAATCCTATAGCAAACCTCTCATACGCTGTTTAGGAGATCATGAGTCACAAATGGTTCTCTCCGAATTGCATGATGGTGAGGGATCAGCCCATTGTGGATTTAGAGCATTAACAAGAAGAGTGCTTCTCTCCGAATATTATTGGCCTTCAATAATGAAAGATGCCAAGGAACTGGTAAGAAGGTGTGACCCATGCCAGAGGTACAGCAATGAAATTCATGTACCAGCCATTCCTATGGAATCAATTTCTGAGCCTATCCCTTTTGCTCGATGGGGATTGGACTTAGTTGGGCCTCTCCCTATGGCGTCCGGAGGGCGTAAAACCATAATCGTAGCCATTGACTACTTTTCGAAGTGGATAGAAGCAGCCCCCTTGGCAGGAACAACATCAAAGGCTGTTATAAAATTCATTCTATCCAACATATGTTGCAGATTTGGTGTTCCCCAGAGAATAACAACAGACAATGGGCCACAGTTTGACAACAGAGAAATGGAGAGCTTCTGTGCCTCAAGGGGTATTCAGCACTGCTTTTCTTCACCATTCCACCCACAAGCCAATGGGCAAGTTGAAGTGGCTAACAGAACGATACTGTCTGGTTTAAAGAAAAATTTGGAAGGGGCTGCTGGGAAGTGGCCTAGTTATTTACAAGAAGTCTTGTGGGCCTACCGGACAACACCTGGGGCTGCAACACAAGAGTCACCTTTTGCCTTGGTCTATGGGATGGATGCAGTAGCCCCCATAGAAAAGACACTTCCCTCCTTTCCAGTGTACAACTTCTCCGGACAGGCTAATGAAATGGCAGTTAGAAATCAACTTGATTTAATTGAAGAAAGGCGGGTAAAAGCTCATCTTAGAATGGCACACTATCAGGGCTTGATGAGAAGCAGGTTTGCTTCTAAAGTTAAAAGAAGGGACTTTCAACCAGGAGATAAGGTATTAAGAAAAGTTTTCTTGCATACCAAGGAAAAGCTCTTCGGAAAGCTGGCCCCAACTTGGGAGGGCCCCTACACTGTGGTTGAAAGAATCAAACCTGGCACATACTGGTTGGAAGACAATGATGGCAGGGTTTTAACTCACCCTTGGAATATTGAACACCTTCGAATGTATTTGGAATAAAACTTATGTAAATATTTACTTGTTTAAACATCCATGTAAATATTTGGGGGCATACCACTACCTCTCTCCGGCGCCACGGAGAGCTTTAAATGAAACGTGGAACTTTTTTGAATAAATTTTCTAAGTTTTTGCAAAATTCTGTTGATTGTCATACTATCCGGACTGAAAGATCTAAGGGCTACTTAAATTCTAGCCAGAGAAACTAAACACTCTCACAACACGATAACTCGAAATTACTTAAACTCCAAGATATTTAAACAGACTATGGAATAAGAGAAGGGTTGTGCGAGATAAAACGTTCATTCAATAAACTTAAAGTTGCCTTGGCCTTCCAAGGACTTTTTAAACAAGTTTAAACACAATACAAAAATCTGTCCGGTCAAAACGGACAGCATCACAAAAAAAAGGTGCCTTGGCCTTCCAAGGACTTTGGTTCGAACAAAAAGTAAACAGAATAAATTACCAACTAAGGTGGGGCCTTTGAAGATGGCTCACCCTCATCTGTTCCCTTGGTCTTGATATCGCTTTTTTCCTCAATGACCTTCTTGCCTTTGGGGTCAGCCTCTTCTTCACCCGGACTCTCTCCGGTTTCCTCCTCGTCACCAGATGAGGATATATCAGTGTACCCTTCATCAACCATGGTCCAATATGGGAGATCATCGTCATCCACGTAACGCCATAAGTCCCCAAGTCTCCTCTTCGGGAACTTCTCGTGAAATAGGAGGACCATGTCGGACTTCACCTTTTCAATCAATAATTCCTCACTCCGTATCATCTCCCTGGCATAAGCATTGATTTTGGCCTTGATCATAGCTTCTTGATCCTTCACCAAAGCATTTTTCTCCTCGACAGCCTGAGTCACGGCATTCTCTAAAGCAAGTTTGTCAGTGGTCAAGTTGGTGACAATCTTCTCCTTTGCTGCAGTTTCTCCCCTTGATACTGCCAAGTCCTTCTCCAATCCGGACAGCTTAGCCTGGAGATCTTTCACAGTCTTTTCTAAAGAAGCAACTTTTGTGTTGCTTTCATTTTGACTCTTCTTCAGTTGTTCGTTCGACTCCTTGAGCAAGTCAACCTTAGTAGTGGCAGTCCTGAGGTCATCGGACAATTTCTCCTTCTCAGACTTAAGTTCTCTGATGATTTCTGCCTGACTCCGGACTTGCCTCTCTAGGGTAAGTACTGGTTGTACGTTGCTCAGGAGGGAATGAGCTATAACGTCTCTCTCGCTGGAGACCAAGAAAGTCTTACCGTTGAAGTTTACTGTGTTGGAGCTGCTTAGGGGAACATATGGCCCAGCAAACTCATCTCTTGACAGACCAAGAAAGTAATCACCCAGAGGACCCAGGCCGGTGACATCCACTTCGTCCATATTGATCTCTCCCCTTTCAATCTCATCAGTATGGAGTTCCCTTGGAATCCCTTCGTTAAGATTCTCCGGGATCTCTTCAGCCAACGTTGGATCAATAGGGAAAGTGGGCTCCGGATCCCGGGGAGCAAACTCTTCTTCTTGAGAAATCTTCTTCTTTTTGGCCTTCTTATCAACACTGTCACTCGTTTGCTTGCGAGTTCGTTTGGAGGCCCTTGAAGGTTTTGAGGGAGTCTCTCCGTGTTCCTTACTTTCCACTTCTACCACCTGAAGAAGGTTTGCATCAACTTGAGCTGGGACTGGCACCTCTGTGTCAGTTGGAGCCTTTTTCTCCGTATCCGCTGCTGTTTTCCTCCCTTTCTTCTTCTGGCCCTTCATTTTACTTGGGGCTTTGGCCCGGAGAGGGAGGAAAAGGGTCCCATCTAGCTCATGAGACCTTCTCAGCACTATGTCATCATCAGGAGGGGTGGAGAACTCCTCCCATGTTAAATCCCTTCGACCTGTGGTGTTCCACAGGTGAGATCTAGCCAAGTTCCCCGAAGTGAAAGCCTTGTGAAACCGGTTCTCCCAGTTCTCTGCGGCCCATGCATTTATCTTGCCACAGGTGACCTGTCCGGCTTTCAGATAGTCTCCGAACTCTTTTGGCAGTTCTAATAAAACAAAAGAATAACTAGTTAGTGAAAGCTTAAAGAAGGGAAGATTCGAACAGAAACTTAAGGAAAGAACTTACGATCGCTTCTCCATCTACTTCGAAGAAGGCTAGGATTCTCCCCAACCTTAATCTTCTTCCCATTCTCCCATGAGCCACTTATAAACAAGAACTGGCTCCTCCATTTATTCTCCGATTCCAAGAGATCATCGACGGCTTTCAGATTGTTCCCCATATTAAAGTGATAAAAGGGGAACTGGTGATGTTTGCATAGATTAGCCACAGCAGCAAACTCTTCCATGGGAAGAGGGATTCCGGACAGCTTAGACGCCATAATGCATGACATCAAGGTGTACCATCCGTTGGGGCTCAGCTGCGATGGACATAGCTTGACTAAATGGAAATAGCGCACTATCTCCGGATCCAATGGGAACCTGAGTCCCCAATTGAACAGCTCCGTAAAAAAGACAATCTCGTTTCTCTTGCAATCCATCGGGGTCTCCGGATCGATGGGAATTCGGATCTTTACGTTTTCAGGGATCCCCCACTTAGTGCGAAGCCGTCCCAAGTCTCTAGTATGAATAAACATGTACTTGGTTTTTAACAAAGACAAAAGATACTTAAATTCTACCTTGTGAAAGCAGGGCCCAACTTTCCCTTCAAGGCTCTCCGGCAGATCCGGACGGCTCAGATACAAGTCCTCTTTGCCTTTCTTGGCAACAACTATAGCAGTTTCAGCTTGTCCGGAAGACTCGGACTCAAACCTGACCTCCTCAGTGGAGTCTTCCATCCTCTCCTCCATTACTGTTGGGGGAGCTTCTGCAGAAACAGCCCGGGGAGGGATGAAGCTTGGCATAGCTGATCCTCCGGACTGGCGGCTCGTTGTATGTTTCTGAGTTCTCACCTCAGTTTGAGCTTCTGAGGTTGAAGTTTCCTTAGGAGGTAGTGGACTGCTAGCCTCCGGACCAACCGGCCTCTCCCGGAGGGTCCTAACAGTTGTCCCGGACCCTGACTCACTGGTATTTTTTGAGGAGAGTCCCTTAACCAGTCTACTTGGTCTTTTCATGATCAGCTTGTCTGGAGAATGATCGGAGTCGGATCCCATAGCAATAAAAGTGGTTTTCTTCCTAACACTTGTAACAGCGACCCCCGGTTCGACAGTGGGGATTGACTCTTGGACTGATGAGCCAGAAACTATTGGGGAGAGTGTTGATTGAAAGAGTTTTCTAGGTCTCGTACCTTTCGAAGACGACGAACCTCTATCAGATTCTTCGATTGAGGGGGCTGGTTTTTCAACAGGCGACGCTGGAAGCCCTGCTGCAAGTCTCTTCTCTTTTTCAACCCTTTGAGCTTTTTCTAGTTCTGAAAGATTGAGCCAGCCACCCTTGATTAGAGCTGTTCTTGCTGTGAACATAAAACAACTAAGGAAGGTTTGAAGTTTTAGAGAGATGAAGTTTTGAGTGAAATGACAAAGTAAAAGTGAAAATGAAACTGTGAAAGACAAATGGAATTTATAGTAAATGTAAAAAAGAGTTTGATTCCTAGGAGAATCCGAAAAGTTGGGCAATGATTAAAAAACGGCGCTGACGTCATCAAAAGCATTTAAAGAAGTTACTTGTTCAATAAAGTGGTGCGATTTTCCAGATGAAAAAACGGCTGGAGTGACCAGCCAGGGTGTGACACGTGTCCCACTACCTCTGACAAAGAACCGTTTGGAATTCATAACGGTTGGGCTGTCCGGGCCTATC
Organism: Limnanthes douglasii subsp. nivea; assembly: GCA_036936605.1. Classification (NCBI taxonomy): domain Eukaryota; kingdom Viridiplantae; phylum Streptophyta; class Magnoliopsida; order Brassicales; family Limnanthaceae; genus Limnanthes; species Limnanthes douglasii. The sequence goes on from JAUPFV010000001.1 coordinate 37,466,708, forward strand.
TCAATTCTCTTCGAATTGGAAAACCACTTCTTCAATCGGACTGTTTTTCAGTTCTTTAACAAGGACACTTGTTCAAATACCTAAAAAAGGGGCTCCTGATGAGTCCGAATTCGAAGAGCTCCCCGGAAGGGTAGTCCAAAGTAAAATCACCCCGTAAATTCGAACAGACTCCATGACTTCAGTTCGAACAGCACTGGTAGAACCGGACAGATGACCTTGAACACTGCAAACATAAGGCAGTTCGAACTATGACTAAAGTACTAAAAAACCTAATCACTATCTGACTAAGCTACCTGTACATCTGCTTAAAACTCATGGGTCTTTAAACATGACCCAGGTCCATTAAACTTGACCCGAAAGCCCATAAGGGTCCAAATTACACACTATAAATACCCAACCACCAGCATTAACTAGGGGTAAGAAAAATTAACTGCTGCCAGGCTGCTTAATTCTCTCTCCACCCTTGAAACACTTTGAAACACCCTGAAATATCTTAAAACACCCTTAAACACCACCACACCACCGTGAAACACCCTTTCGCCGCCTTAAAACTCCACTCAAAATTACTAGCCTACCCTCAGGCTACTTTTATCCACACCAGTCTTAAGGAAGTTTAGTGTTAACACTCTAATATCTAATAATTTTTGTATTTAAAGAACTTGGATAAATATGAAACAACTTAAGCATTACAAAATCTGAAAGTGTAAATTTTGGTAGAGAAATGTAAAAGTATTTTAATTATTTCCTTAGAAAATCTATTATAATATGCTTTACAAATATCCATTAGACTGTCATCAATCTTATAGGATTGGACCTTAACCTCCATCATATACTCGTCTTATTCTTTGCTTAAATTTCATAGTAAGAGAAAATGGTTGTCCAATCACATAATATTATAGACATCTTAGCATTCACCGTAAAAACATACCATATTTTTGTTCTAGGTAAGTAATATATTATGATTTGGAATCTGATTTCCTAAAATACATAACTAGAATCTAAGTTTAATATTAAAATATAATGATATATAACTAAAGATAAAATACTTCATCTTAATTATCATATAATTAACATGAAGGCTGAATTTTAATGTTTCACATTTGTGAAGAAACAAGAGAAAGAAAATAATACTAGACTTTTATTAATTAAAAATGTATATTTACAAAGATATTAAGTGACAATAAATTAAGTAATACTACAAAGGGCTAGTGGGCCAAATATCCAATGGATTGTAATACAATCATCCTCTCTCAAACTCACAATACAACAGTAATAAACATTGATAGTTTTGATACATAAAACGAAAATAAAATGTCAACATAGCCTTAAACGATATTAGCAACCTATAAAGTTGATGGAACATATGGAAGCGAGATGGTCTTGAGCTGAAGATGGTGATGAATGAAGTGACAATAAATTTTAATATGTTTCACCCTCTAACGAAAAACAGAATTCTTTGCAATTTGTATGACACTTCTGTTATCACAATGCATGTAAGTGAACTGGATAATGTTAACCTCCATATCTGGAAGAAAACACAATAACCAAAAAAATTCACATGTAGTAAAGGCCATAACTCGGCACACAACCTCGGTAGAAGATCTATAAATAAAATCATGGTTCTTGTTTTTCCATGAGATTAATGGCTTGCACTCATACATCTGATAAATAAATCATAATGGTGATTACTTGCAAGAATACCAAGTGAAATAATAACTGTTGAGATTTTTTAAAACCACGCATGAGGAGATTATTTTAGACCATATAAAGTTTTCCTAAGCCGATAGACTTTACTTGACTGGTGAGAAACACCCGGGGGAAGAGCCATGTAAACCTCCTCTTGAAAATCACCATTTAAAGAATCCTTTTTCACATCGAACTGAAGCATTTTCCATTTCCGAACATATACAGTAACAATAAGAGTACAAGTTGTCATCATTTTTTTCATTGGTGAAAAAGTCTCCTCATAATTCATACTGTAATTTTGCGAGTATCCTTTTACCATAAGACGAACCTTATACCTCTTAATGGACCCATCAAGCTTTGTTTTTAATATAAAAATCCTATCAAAACCAATTATATGCTTACCATATAGAGGTTCAACCATATCTTTATGAGTTTGATAAAAATCCATAAGTTTTTTAGCCATAATATTTTTCCAATAAGGATCATAAAAAGTTTTTATACGATCGAGGTTCATATAAAACATTTATATTTACTATGGAAAAAGTAAACAAAGTTGAGTAACAAGAATCAGCAAAATCTGGTAGTTTGGTAGACTTACTTGTAAAAGTAGATCTCCTATATGTGGAGAATTTGTTGTTTCACTATAGGAACAAGCAGACTTAGGCATTGATGAAGCAAAGTATTACCAATTGAGGTATATATCTTATAAACTGGTACATCATGAACAATAGATGCATCAATGCTAATGTTAAAATGATCAATAACATGAAGTTAAATCTTTATTACATCATGTGATTTTGCAGAAATCAAATAGAACAGGATATACTCAAAAAATTTAACATGTCGAGATACATATAAAGGCTTAAATCGCTGCTTCGTCCTTCGACTATCACGTTTTGTGTCATTTAGTCCCTCGACAAAAAAATCACGGTTGAGGGTCCCTCGTCTATCAAAAATCTATAAATTCAGTCCCCGCGCGTGGTTTTTGCTGTAATGTTGCCACGTGTCACTATAGTTAAATGGTCTGCGTTACACAGATAGTCCTTCGACTTTTAATTCCAATTTTACCCTTCGAATTTAATATTTTTTAAATATATATTTTTATTTTTAATTTTTAATTTTTCTAAAAACAGAGTATTGCAATACTCTGTTTTTTTTTCGACACAGCTGATTAAAGGTTTCTCTTCCTTTGCATATAGCAACTCATCAGGTTTTGTTTCCCTCTGCATTTATAATTTCATTTGACAGAAACAAAACTCAATCAAGTCAATTCGACAAGGAATCATAATCATGTAATCTTTAACAAGAAAACTGAGATTACTGATTTCATAAGTCACTTTACACTTGACTTGGACTTATTGATTGGCTTCTCCTCCTTTTCAGGCTTAACTTTTCCAGTCACTATCTCATACAGTGTTGGAAATCCATTTATCATCGAAAAGAGACGCTCTCTGCATTCAAGCATGTTGGTAGATGAATAATAAAAAATTTAAAAAAAATCAGTCAATCTAACAAAATGTGAATAAAACGAAAGGGGTTGAATGAAACCACCAGCTCGAAAGAAAACTATACCTGTCAACATGATCAAAACCAAACCTAGCACCAAAGTAAAAAGACACAGACAGTAACCAAAGTAAAAACCAAACCTCATACCATAACACATAAAACATATATTGTGGTTTTTGGAGATAACTTGTTTCGTTCAATATGATGAAATGGCATAATACGTGCATCGAAACACTCTTAAAGAGGAATAATCTGGAGGTTGTCCATATAAAATCTGAAAAGTAGACATCCTTGAGGTATAAGAGTCAAAATTGTTTCTCCCAAAAAGACACTAGGAACTTCAGCAGATAAAAGTAAAAAAAAAGAGCAATCTCAATAAGGTGACGATGTTTCATTTCTGTAATACCATTCTATTGAGGGGCGTCTATACAAGATAAGGTACAATTGGATACAAGTTATAGAGTGAAATCACTTGAGGTATATTTATCGCATAAGTCACACATAAAGCACTTTATCACTATAGAATATAGAATTTTAACAAGTGCTGAAAAGTTTCTATAATTGCAAGCAAATCAGGCCTTCATTTCATAAGATAAACCCACTTATACCAAGTATAATTATCAATAAAAATAATATATAACATGCCATACCATCCTTTGTGGAAACAAAATTTAGAGCTTAGACATCAGAATGAATAATATAAAAAGAGTAACATAACAAGAGACATTTTATTAAACAGTAAAGTAAAAAAAAAAATTAGTTTATAACCACTACAATAGGAGATATTACAAGTGTTCAAATGATCCAAAACACATGTAAAGACTAAAAACTTTAAACGTGACTCAGGTACATGTTCTAAACGAAAATTCCAAATATAAAATTCATACGATAAATGACTCAAATAAAATAAATATACACTAGAGGCAACAATATTAATCAATTTGAGCTTCTCCAAAACATAGAGTTCTCCTAATCTAGGGCCTATCAATTTTAACCTTTGAGCATGTTGATTCTTTATAACACAATTAGAAGTAGAAAAGAAGGGCCAATGATCATATTTACAAAATTTACTATCCAAAACAAGATTCAAATCAAGATTGTGAATACAGTAAATATCAGTGAGCAATATATGAGGGTAGCAATAAAGACAACACCATATACCGACATTGATGTATCAGTAGCAGACAAAACATATATGGGTGAAATAGAAAACAAGGAAAAAAAGTATGACATGTAATTTGACATAAAACGAGATGCACCAAAATCCAATATCCATAAGGATAAAGAAAACCTAAAGTAGATGACATGGACATACCTGAGTGAGACATGTATGTAGAAATGATAGTAGGATTAAGAACAAGATATTTTCTAAATGATTCAAAAATCTAAAGGTCCAGTGGATAGGGCGTCGTGGTGGTATAAGCATCTCATAATAATGAAATAATAAAATTAAATTGTGTAAGATAAAATTGAGGAAACAATTGTTAAGGATGACTTATATGTCATTGAAATAATTATTGCTGAAAAGTCCGTTACTGAAGAGGTTTCTACTATTTTGTTTTCAACAATGGGCATTGAGACTCCCAATGATATTTTCATATACATAAAGCACACACATGAAAAAATACCCTTGGTGCTTGTCTATGCTATTTATAGCAGGGGGTTGTTGTATGACAACAAACATAACATGAACATTAGTCACTTTTGACCATTTGTCAACCTGAGATTTGATTCGAGTCTGCTCTGTAATAAGCTCATGAACTGCCGAATCAACAATGAAGAAGTTTTCCACGGAATACTTCAAAGTGAAAATGCAGAATCATAAAAATTTGCACCAATCTTTGTTCTTCTATCCTAATAACATAAGGTTTAAACATCTTCAAATATACATATTCTATTAGCCCCACAAATCTGACACAACAACACAAAAATTAGAAATACTCAAATAATTATCTTATAAATCTCGAATATCATACTTTCACTGGTATTGCTTAGAAAAACTGGAATGAGTATACAATATTTCTAAATGATCCCAATATTTTTTGTAGTTTCATATTTAGCCAACGAAAAACCAATCGACTGAGAATCTTAGTGATAACCTTAGCGTCATTGGTATTCTATCAAGAATCATAACATAGTTCTGAGTATTGGTTTCATTAGTAGGTGGAATTTTTATTTTTGAAGCATATCCCCAGTTATGCTTGACACGAAGAAATTCTTCATGACATAGCTCATATATGCAGAATATTTCCCATTAAGTTGGGTACTAATAGACTGTAGAGATTCATATTTTCATGTCATTTTTGCAATAAGAGTCCACAAACTCTAATAGAACGTAATAAAGTAATCAAGAAATATCAAATCAAAATTAAAATCAAAATAGAAAACCAAAATCAAATTCAAAAATCCAAAAATAAAAAAAGCAATTTGAAACAACTTCTCTAACCCAAATCAAAATCTAAAATAAAATCAAAATATCTTCTTTAATTGAACATAATCGAACAATCGATGAATACCTAAGTCAAATTGAAATGAAATCCAAGTCGATCAAAAATCAAAATCGAAATATAAAATCCAAAATGAAGTAAAAAAACTTATCAAAATTGAAATCAAAATCCAATATCAAATCAAAACAACTTTTCTAATCAAATTGATCAATAATCGAGAGATACAAATTCAAATCTAAAATCAAAACAGAATACCTAAAAATGGAGAGAGCTACAATTCCAGATCAAATCAATCTAACAATTAAACAACACTCTGATACCATATTAGAGAAAATAAGCTAACACTTGCTAAAAGACACTTTGAGAGAAAATGATTCTTTATTCCTCTTATACGTTACTAATTAAAAGTACCCAACTGATATGGGATAGACCTTCGATACCAACCCACAACGTTAGAGACTTGACTCAATGGACAATCCTCCATACACACAAGACTTAGATCAAACAATAAACAATAACCATCGTAGACGAACAAACTCTAATATTCTGAAAAAACAAGATAAAAAGAATACTACGATTTTATTAATTACAAATATGTATTTAATAATAATAATAATAATAATAATAATAATAATAATAATAATAATAATAATAATAATAATAATAATAATAATAATAATAATAATAGCTTAAACGCTAAGTTGACTAATACGTGCAAAGGTTCGTTGTAGGATTGAAAAAGGACCGGAGCAACAAACAACAAAAAAATCAAAACACACTCCAAAATCAATATCCGGTGATCGAACCGGTTTTAAAACAAGCAAGATGACTCACCACGACTACTGCAACCATATACCATTGCTGTGGCGCTGCAGTAATGCACTCGTTATAATGTCACTTGTTGAAGTGTTGAACCAAATCACCATGACAGCTCGACGGATTTCATAATCCAAAAATCCTACTTTTGTGTCTAAATTAGAGTCTTCTTCATTCTGATTCTGAATTATTTTAGTCACGTTCGATCAATCAACTCAATCATACTTATTAAATTTTAAACACGTTTTTCTAAATTCGGTATATCTAAAACTGAATCTTAAGTAATAAAATTAAATCTCAAAATGAGAGATCGTCTAAAACAATACTAAAATAAATAAATAAAAAATGGTTGAACGGCCAAACAAAACTCTTAGTTTAACATGTTGGCTCTTAACCATCTATATGTATTAGGTATCATAACCTTAATACTTAAACAGGCAAATCAAATTATAAATAAAACATAATTTGATGATATAGAAATATAGATTAGTAAATCACGAATGTAGTAAAATTGTAATCATCCTTAACTTTTTTAGACGGTGGAGATTTACCCTAAAACAACATATTTTCCATATAGCATGAGTGGTTATGCTCTATAAAAGTTTGGAAGAGTAGTCGTCACGAGCTCTTAATGAATTAAACAATAAATATTACATTCACAAACGTGAGAAGTGAAGGTATTATATAAAAAATACTATTTTTATCTTTTTTTTTCTCTTTTCATGCTCTTGAAAAAATACTATTTTTATCTTTTTTTTTCTCTTTTCATGTTCTTGGAACACAATTAAAGAAAATACGATTAGCTGCATTCTGATCTGTCAATTCAAGGGAATCAACATGCTTGATATTGAGACTAATACTCGCATGTTGTGTGAGATGATTCAAACATGTAGAAAGATGTGCTTCACATTTTCAACATTTTTGCAATTCTGACATTTTGAAGCTAATTGAATATTTCTTCTTTGCAGGATAGAGTCAATAGGCAACCAATTCTTCAACGCTCTCCAAAGGAGGAATGAGTATTTTCGAGGAGTAACTTTATTCCAAGTCTTGTCATAAATATAAGATTTCTGACTTGAATTACAAACTTCATCCATGTAGTTTTTGCATTAAATAGTCCATTGTCACTAAGAGTCTAGTAGATAGAGTCAGTATTTGTAGAGTCTAGAGAAACCTTTAGGACATTCTGGATTTGAGATGGATTCAAGACAGATTCCAACTTATTAACCAACCACCCATCATTAGCCCAATAATCTTTCACCAAAGAACACCCATAATCTAGTTGTCTTCTCCACTATCAAAACTTAGAAAAGAATCAGGAGAACACCACCTGTCAAGCTTGAGATCCATATTACCTGCCTTAGCATGCCAAATTATAAACTTCTCAGCCTTATCCCTTACAGTCCATAGTCTGTTCCAAGTGTGAGAACTATTAGTTTGTAAACGGACAGTTAAAAAGTGCTTATTATTGAAGTAGATAAATTTCATTAGCTTGGACCATAAGGAATCTTGACATCTCAGATTGAACCAAAGCTTTAGGGAAAAAACCTCCATCATATCCTCAATTCTTATAACATTGAGACCCTCATTATCATAAGTCTTGCAAACCTTAGCCCGTTTACACCAATTGATTGTAGTTTTGTCAAATTTAGAACCCCACAAGAATTTGTTGTAAAGAATTTCCAGTCTTTTGATTACTATTTTGGGAATGGTAGTGTTATGGATTGTGAAAGTAGGATAAACATTTAGGACAAATTGGATTAAGATCAATCTACCCCAAAATGAAAGAGTATTATGGTCCCAATCACTAATCTTGTTCCTTGTTTTAGCTATAGTGCTTTAAAAATTACTAACCATTCTTTTGTTGCTTATCACAGATCCCAGGTACTTGAAAGGGAGATGACAATGCTTGAAATATGAAAACCTTTCCAATCTTCTGATTTTCTGAGGTGAGGTATTCTTAGATAAGTTCACTCTTGACTTGTTCTCATTAACCAGTTGACCCGATATTTCTTCATAGTGATTGTTTGTTTTCATTATTCTTTTGACAGATGCAGGGGAGCCATTGCAAAAAATCAGGATATCATCTGTAAAACTTAGACCGGATATGTCTAAGCTTCCTTTTCTTTTAAATCTAGTTGATGACTCTACAGTAGATTGGCAATTTAGGCTTCTAAGAAGGTATTCCTGAGCTAGGATGAAAAGGGTTGGGGACAATGGGTCACCCTGTCTTAAACCCTTGTTGGACTTAAAAAAACCCTCTCAGAACCCCATTGACCAGGATATAGAAGTAGCAATTGTCTACGTTTCTCTCAATCAGTCTAATTAACTCAGACCTGAACCCAAAGACAGTAAAAAAACTTAAAAGAAAAGTGTGATCCAATCTTTCAAATGCTTTATCCATATCCACCTTCAACATAATGTTTCCCCCTCTAGTCTTAAGTGAGAGATCACCATAGAGCTCCTGAGCTATCATGATATTATAATGTATGCTTATGCCCTTAATAAAAGCTCATTGCTCAGCAGAGATTAGGCTATGAATAATTGAAGATATTTAACTATTGATTAGTTTAGAAATTATCCTGCTGAAGTACGTAGTCAGAATTATGGGTCTGAAGTCCTTCCATTCTATTATAACATCTTTAACCTCTACAGTGTAACTTCAATAATTTGGATCGCTTATTTCTATATGGATTAAAGTATTTCAATTTAAAATATCTTTATATTTGATCTTTGGAGTTTGTAAGAGTTTATTGATTTCATATATTTTTGGGTACTTTCCATGTAGGGATTTATGATTTTTTTTTAATTTTTTTTGAAAACATGATCATATTTAATTATTGCAGGAAATAAAATACGTGGTTTTATAGTTGTTTATCGGTTCAGTTCGGTTTGTTTTTTGACTGAACCAACCCGAATTTCTTTAACTTTATCGGCTTTAATAAGACTAAACCGATAAGATTTTGGTCCCCGTTTACGGAACCGAGCCAAAAACAGTAAGAATTAGTTCAGTTTGGTTTGGTCTGATCGTGTTTCGGTTTGGTTCTGGTTTCAATTTAGTCTGGATTTCAACTCGACTTTAATTTGGGTTTGATTCGGTTTGGTTTGGTCTACAACATTCAAGTGATCCAATCTTCATAGTGTTTTATGTTTTACATGTATATACCATGTTCAAACATGTTACTTGTTATATGTCACAAATTTAAATGGGTTGTGTTATTTGTTTATTTCTTGTGAACTTATGTTACAATCTGTTGGTTAAGAAAACCCTTCATGCTTGATAACACAAATTTCAATATATAGAAGAAATATATGATGTTGTATTTGTTTGTTTATGAATATGACTATACAATGATGAGCCCCAAACCCTATAATCTTAGTCAGGAAAGTACACCCAAGGAAACTTAAAAGTATGAGAAGTGCGAAAAGTTTAATAGGTTATGCATGGATATTATGTTACAAGAAATACGAGTAGTAATTCATGAGAAAGTCTAGAAATATTTTGCTAGAATGATAATGTAGAGATGCAGTGTCTTACTAATGAGCTATTTACCAAAAATAAACTTGTAAAGGTAAAATATGTGAGCACATTCTAGGAATGGCTATGATTGCAACAATGTGTGTTAAGATTCACTTTTCAGTCATTATCAAAAAAAATTAAGCATTTCCAGTCCAACTATAAATTTACGGGGGAAACGTGTAATATCGATGAGTTGATTATCCATGCCACACAAGATGAAGAAAAGATTAAATGAGTAGTGCATCAAGTGAACATGATTGCACATAAGAAGAGGATGATGCCTAAGTAGAAGGTTGATGGAAAATGATCGGTCAAGGTCTGGCTAAGAAGAAAAAACCTGATGAATTAACGGTTGGTCAATGTTTTTTCCGCAAGGATAAAGAATATCTAAATACGGATTGCGAGAAGTTTCGGGCTTCCATGTTAATAAAATTCACTCTCAAAATTTTAGTTGTTTTGGAAAGTATTATTGTTTTTATAAGGAAATAATACTTGGTGGTTTCATTCAGCTGCAACAACTCATGTACGTATTTCTTTGCATGATACGTTAAGAAGCAGGATGTTAAGTGAGGATGAAAGATCCGTTTTCATTGCAGACAAGAGCTCATGCCATGTATTAGCAATTTGTGATTTACATTGAGAACTTTTTATTGGTCATGTTTTATTTTTAAAGAATGTAATATTTGTTCTTAGTTTTTGAAAGAAATTAATTTCTTATATGATTTTAGACTTGTATGGATATTCTTGTCTTATGGGAAACAACAGTTTTACTCTCTTTTATAATAATATGATTGTTGGTCATGGAAGTTTTAATAAAGAAAGATGATTTGTATTTTTTAAATATTGTTAATAATCAAAATAACTATAAATGCACAACGTATACCAAGTAAAATTACTAGGTCCAGAAAATCCTTTAAATTGTGGCACAATAAGTTGGGTTATATATCCAAAGATATGATAGAAAAGCTAGTAGTTGATGGTTTATTGAGTCCTTTATATTACTCTGATTTTGGTAAGACCTGTTATCGGGTCGGGTCGGTCCGGGTTTGGACGGGACCGAGACCGACTCGTTAAGCTACCGGGCGGGTCGAGCCGGACCGCTAAGCGAAGGGAGCCAAATATGATGGACCGGGACCGGCTCGTTAAGAGTCGAGTCGGTCCGGTCCGACTCTTAACGGGCGGGTTTGTTGGTTTATCATAATTTTTTTTAGGGTTTTAGTAAAAAATATACATAAATTAGGAAAACAAATTATATATCTCCCTTACCGGGCTGGTTACCGGGCGGACCGGTCCAGACCGATAAGAGAATCGGTCCAAAATTTTGGCTCCCAACCCGCTCCCTAAGATATGCGGACCGGTCTCGGGCGGGCTTTAACGGTCCGGTCCCGGGCGGGTTAACGGGTTGGGAGGCCCCCTAACAGCTCTAATTTTGGTATATGTATCTAGTATAACAAATGGAAATAAACCAAAACGAAAAGGGTAGGAGCATATAGAGTGATTGAAGTCTTAGAATTGATACATACCAATATCTATAAATCGTTTCCACAAGAATCATGGAACAAGTAGTGATAATTCATATCATTTATCAGTGTATTCTCTCAGTTTAAGAACCTCTATCTTCTTCAGGAAAAGTCTGAGGCCCAAGACAAGTTAAAATATTTTAAGACCAAAACTGAAAAACAATTTGGTAAAATCATTAAGAGTGTTAGATCTGACCGCGGTGATGAATATTATGGTAGATATGACGAATCAAGTGAACAACCATTTTCAAAATACATAGAGGAGTTTGGCATAGTCCATCAGTATGCAATGTCGGGTTCACTCGACATGAATGCCGTATTTGAGCGATGGAATTGTACACTAAATGATATGTTCAGAAGTATGATAAGTAACTCATCTCTGCCATTATATTTATGGGGAGAAACCATCAAATGTGTTGCTTATATACTTAACATAGTACATTCTAAGTTAAATATTAGGACTCCATATGAGCTTTGGAATGGGCGCATGCCCAATTTAAAGCATATGCATATATGAGGGTGTTTAACAGAGGTAAAGGCTTACAAACTTCAGATAAAAAAATCGGACCAAATTATTTTTTAGTTTCTTCTTCAAAGGTTATTATGAATACTTTATAGGGTTATAAGTTTTATGAAACTCTCACTGGTAGTATATTTAAAACGGGAATGATAAAGTTTCTTGAGGATGTAGAGTTCGGGGGAATAATAAGAGAGATGTTCATTTTGAGAAAGAATTTATAGAGACTCATGAAGGTTCCATATGAGATACTCGACTATCTATATATTGGGCTTTAATGCCAACCATTTTGGTATCCACCTGAGGGTTTTTAACCAAGATATAGTTATGGTCCAGTTAGAATAAAGAGAGCCTCAAAGTATTATTCCGCAAGAAAATCAAAATGACATTGTTCATAGAGATCAAACTCTACTTCATAAAGAAGTACAACAATAGGTAAATATATCCTTAAGAAGATCCATGAAAGAAATTAAGAATGTTATACATCCAGATTTTATAGTATATCTTCATAAACATGATGAGTCATGTATTGAAACTGTAGATGATCTATCATTATACAAACAAGCCACGAAAAACTCTAACTCTCAGGTTTAGATTGGTGTTATGAATAAAGATTATAAATTAATGCAAGACAATGTGGTACGTGAACTTATCCCATTAGCTGAAGGGAAAAAAGAAATTAATTGTAAGTGGGTTTACAAAACCAAACACAATTCCCTGAGTAATGTAGAAATAGATAAAACACGCTTTGTAGCAAAAGGTTATACTTGGGATAGGTGGATTTATTTTATAGAAACTGTCTTTTTGGTATCGATGAAAGATTCTTTTAATATAATCATGGAATCAGTTACATACTTTGATTCTAAGTTTTATCAAATGGATGTAAAGACCATGCTTCTTAATGGTAATATTGAGTAAACTATCTATATGGTGAAATTTGAACACTTTGTAGTAGGTAACTCAAAGAATCTGGGTTGTAGGCTTAAAAAATCTATTTATGGGCTCAAACAGGTTTCTTATCAGCGATACCATAAATTCCGTAAGGTGATAGTCTCTTTTAACTTTGAAGTCAACTCGGTTGAGGATTTTGTGTATCACAAGTTTAGTAGGAGTATTTCATTTTCTGATATTATATGTCGATGACATACTGCTTGCCTCAAACAATAAGGAATTATTACACAGTACAAAGAAATTTTTATCATATAAGTTTGATATGAAGGATCCCGGTGATGCCAATTATTTGTTAAGAATCCATATACATCATGATCACGCCCGTCTTATTCTTGGATTGTCACATAAGACATATATTGAAAGTGTATTACAGCGTTACAAATTATAAATTGCAAACTATTGAGTAACCCTATAGAAAAGGGTGACAGACTAAGTTCGGGTCAATGTCCAAAGATAAAACTTGAGACTGAAGAAACAAAAACTATCTCTTATGTTTTGGTAGTTGAAACTTTAATGTATGATCAAGTTTGTACTGGGCCAGAAATTGCTTATGCTGTAAATATGGTAATGAGATATGTAAGTAACTCATATGGGGACCACTGTCAGTCAGTTAAAAAGGTATTATGATATCTACAAAGAACAAAAAGGAAAATGTTGACATATAGGAAGTCGGAAAGGCTAGAGATCATTGGGTATTCCAACTAGGATTTTGGTGGATGCATAACACACTAAAAATCACCTCGGACAATATATTCTTATTGGTTGGAGGTGCAATATCCTAGAAAAGTGTAAAGCAAACACTTATTGCATCATTTACTCTTGGAGTAGAATTTGTTGCGTGTTTTGAGGCATCAAACTGGGCATTGTAGTTGCAGAATTTTATCACTAGGTTGCGTATTTGTATAAGGGATAGAAGGTCCCATAAGTTTGTATTATGATAACAATTAGAGCTGTCAATTTTGGACACGACCTGTAAACCCAACACGAACACGACCCGAAATTTTAGGGTTAGAGACCTGATATTTCAGACCCGATGAAATTAAGACACGACACGAACCCGACTTGAAAAAAAAAAACGGGTCGGGTTCGGGTTGGGTTCGTGTCACCCGAAACTGACCTGTAAAGCCCGAAAAGACCTGTAAACCCGAAACTGACCTGTAAAACCCGAAAAGACCCGTAAACCCGAAACAGACCTGTAAAACCCAAAAGACCTATACACCTGTAAAATAAAATACTGAAAACACTTAATAAAATTTTATTAATAAAATAATATTATTTTAAAAATTTGACCTATAAATTAAAACACAAAAAATACTTATAAAACTTTATTAATGAAATAATTTTATTTTAAATTTAAAAGATATAAAATAAATAGTATACTTAAATAAGTATATGAGGGAGGACAAATGATGGTTCACATGTTTGCTATAAAGTTTTGAATTTTATTCTTCTTTCACGTATATTAATAAAGTTTTGAATCTTTCATCTTCTGTGTATATAGATTATAATATTAGGAATAAAAAATGAAAATGATTTATTATTTAACAATTTTTTTTATTTGATTCGTGTGAGTTTGCTAGATTTATTAATAGATATTGAATACAATCAATCTTGTTTTGTGGGATGAATCGATTTATAATTCTAGTGGTTATTTGTTAAGAAGTGACAACTTAGTGGTTATTTGATATTTTTTGAAATTTATTTAATTTATCTCATGTATTTTTTTTCATGTTTAGGTGAGATGGCAAACCCATCATCACCATATATTTTATGGTAAGATAACTTCACCGGTGATAGTAAAGTTGGTGTAAATATATGAAGTAAGCGTATCTTGACTTTATATAAATATAGTGGACCAATAAAATTTCAAAAGAGGATGTAGCTCAAATGGTAGAGCACCCTCTTTGCATGTGGGAGGTACATGGTTCGATCCCTTGCATCTCCATCTATTAGGTTTTGCCTTTACCCAAAATTCGTGTCAAACAGGTTTTTAACAGGTTGGGTTTGGGTCTTTGAACCTGACACGAATTTTGGGTTCGCGAAACCCGAAATTGACAGCCCTAAATTAACAATTCCACAGTGTAGTACTCTAACAGCATATGAGATCGTTTAAATCCAAATACATAGATATAAAAAAAAATATAAAGTTCATGCATGTTAAAGAGAGAGTTCAGATGGGCCAGATAAGTATAAAGCACATCGACACAAACTTCTTGATAATATATCCTCTTATAAATACACTTTTGCCTACGGTTTTCGAGAGACACATCATTAGTATGTGTGTAGTTGATTCAGAGGATTATAACTTTCAGTGGGAGCGTTTGTAATAAGATCTAATGATATATGCACTAGTGTATACATAAAAGTTTATTGCAATATATATGCTGATTATATTTATTGATATATGTTCTTTATTGGATCTCCAAAGGTAAGGCTATTTAAAACTACACACCATAATTGGCCCAAGTAATTGTTGATAACAATAACATTATTATTGTTGCATCCTATAGTTCACATTACGAGAAGGATGACTTTAGTACTTTATCATCTATTGATCATGTATGTAATTGTATCGTTCGCCTATTGACAACTGATTGAGGGGCTCAACTGAAGTTAAATATAATAACTGAGTAGTAGATGATGGTCCAAGTGAGAGATTGTTGGAGTATTTATGGATCAGTATGCTATATATATATTATTGTTATTTAATCATTGTCATATGGGAGTCAAATAGTAAAAGTAATTAGATTAATTATATTATATAATTAAATGTTTATTGGATTTATATGTGAAAAATGCATTATGAAATTATTAGTGTGGTAACTGAGTTAAATTTTAGCACTATGAAAAATTAAACGCAAATCTCAACACTTAAGTCTGAACCAATAATCCAACGAGTAAATTGATAGATTCAATTTACTGGGTTGTGGTCCACGATCACAAAAGAGTAGGCTTTGAACAGTGAGTCGTCCCTCGACTATCGCGTTTGGTGGGAGATAGACCCTGGACTTTCAAATGTCTGTTGACAGTCCCTGGACTATCGCGTTTGGATAAAGTTAGTCCAGAGGATCTTCTAATCCACCATATGCTGCCACCTGTCCCATACTCCTCAGTTTTTTGTGTCACTAGTAGTCCCTTGACTTTAGGTACGATTTTGCCCTTTGACCAAAATCCTTGTTGGCAGCCCTGTTGGTGAGATGGCAAATTCTTACGTGGCACCTATTAAATGAATCCTACGTGTCATTTAATCACCTATTTTTTTAAGAGAACTCTGAATCGAGAAATTTCTACATAATCACCTAGTTTAAACTACGGGAATAGCTCTCTTCACTAACATCACTTCCCGTGCTTTCCCTATAGATACTTGTCTTTCTACTTTCGATAAAATCACATGAGTTACTCACTTCGCCACTTCCCAAAAATTTCTCAACACTATTTCTTGTGCATTCACTGAGTTCTGTGTTTGTGAAGCTTTGTTTGGCTTCCAAATACCGCGTGTTACAATATCCATATAGCAGTGTTACAATTACCTCGAAATCCAACAGAGATTAATAACCAAACCCAACGATCCTAGAGATTTTATTGACCTGCACAGAATTTATCAAACAAGTGAAAAAACATATTAAATGAGAAGAAGGTCAAATTCAGCTTTCTTAAGTAAGAGAAGCGCAACCACAGTTCAATCTTATATGCAGTCAACAATGAAAACTAAAGCTGAAAGGAAAAAAACAAGTTTAATACAAGAAAAGTACTCATTCAACAGTTCAAGAAGAGTTTTCAACTAACCAAAACCAACCATTTTGTAACACTGAATTTGAACTTTCACCTAAACAATTATAGAAAACATTCGGTCAAAATAAGCAACCAGCTTCAAATCAATCTCTTTCGCTAGTAGATATGTCTTAAGAAATCACAGGTTTCAAGCTTGTAATTTTAAGAACTAAAAAAACTTAGAAAAGAGGAAAATCAAATGAAATCAAAAGAAGATTCAAACCCACAAAACTATCCACCATTAAAAAGGGTTTACCAATATAACTAAAAAATCGGTTTTTCAGTAAAACCTAGAAACTTTCTATCTTAGAAAAATGTAGAGAGAGTAAAGTAAAAGAAAAAAAAATAAAATCGAATCCGAATCCGAGAAGAAGACAAAGAAAAAGACTACCTTGACTTTTGGTTCCTGTTTTTCTTTCACTGAAGAAAATAAAAATCTACTTTTGTTTGCGTTCTTCAAAAACTCTGTAACCAAATCTGGTAGGAACAAAGAAAATAAGCTTTTATTTTGACTCCTATGAAAGGATACTGGGGTTGAGGAAGAAGATGGCCCTCCTCTGGACTGTGGCGATTGAGTTCGAGAAGGACGAGGAGTCCCGTGTTTCGAAAGAGGTTGTTTGCCTACTATAGAGGTTGATATATGGGGCTTTGATGAAGAAGCAACTCCATTACTGGAAAAAGGTTGTTTGCCTAAAGCTGTTAAATTTTGAGTCTTTGATGAAGAAGTAACTCCATTAACATGCGATTCCATTCTGACAAATCACTCATACATAAAACCAAAAAAAAATCAAACTCAATTGATGTTTTTCATACAAAGAAAGAAGATTTAGGGTTTGTGTTTCGATTTGAGTATAGATTTAGGGTTTAGATTAGGGGATTTGTTGTAAAACCAGGGAGAGAGGAGATGAGAAAGTCGAGGGATTGGAATTCGAAAAGAGTGAAGTCTGTTCAGGTTTGCAGAAAATCTAGGGTTAGATTTGGTTTAATTATTATAATAAATTAAATTAAATTAATTAAAACAAAAAATATAACAATGTAATGCACCGATTGATATTGTTATAAATGAATTTGGGGAAAAATATTACACGTATGCATAATAATGCCACATGGATAAATTGATTTAATTTTAAATGTCAAGCTGGAAATTGAAGGGGTAGGTGGGTCATTTAATGTCTCGGACTAAGTTTGGGGTTTGACCTAAAGTCAAAGGACTACTGGTGACACAAAAAACTGAGGAGTATGGAGACAGGTGGCAGCATTTGGTGGATCAGAGGATCTTCTGGACTAACTTTATCCAAACGCGATAGTCCAGGAACTGCCAACGGACATTTGAAAGTTCAGGAACTATCTGCCACCAAACGCGATAGTCAAGGGACGAATCACTGTTCAAAGCCCAAAAGAGTATATGTAAGCCCAATTACTTATACAATTTAAAATCTAAAATGTATATTCTACATAAGAATGACTTAAACTTCTATATTCCTTCTACCTAAACCCAAATAAAAAAATCATCATTTTTGTTATTGAAAACTCTAACATATATCTCTAGAACAAGTCTCGATGTCTAACTAAGAATTGCTAAATACCGAAGATAATAAATAGCACTAACAAGTAAAATGGTAAATGGTTTTTAATTTATTTTGTAGTCGAATCTATAATTTTTTTTATAATTATTTTCAGTGTATTTGATAAACTATGTTGATACAATTTATCACACGCTCCTAGGTATTTGTGACCCAACCAAACTATCAAAATAAAACATATATGTGGTCCACGTAACACTCAAAAATTGGAAAACCATCAGCTACTACTAAAATCTATGGACTAACGCAGTACGGTTTCCTTTTATCTTGTCTTCTAATAAATAAATCATATCCTTCCTTCTGTATAAGTACAACCCTCCATTACCATTATTCTCACTTATCAAAAGCTTTCTCACTCTAAAGAAGAAAAGGCAAACCGACAATTAAATTAAGTTCTGTTATACTAATTAAAACATGAGCTCAACAAGCAAAGCGTGGATAGCAGCAGCTAGCATCGGAGCAGTGGAAGCACTTAAAGATCAGATGGGTGTGTGCAGATGGAACTACGTAATCAGAACAGTTCAACAACATCTCAAGAACAATGTCAGATCCATCTCTTCTCGATCCTCTGCTTCTGCTCCGATCTCAACGACAAGTGTCGGACAAAACAACAAGAAGAAGGCTAAACAAGCAGAGGAATCACTCAGGACAGTCATGTACTTGAGCTGCTGGGCTCCTACCTGACTCAACATCTTTTTAACTTGTTTTGGTTTGTACTCAACCGATGCTTTATTGTATATACTCCATATTATTAGTGTCTGTAGATCAATTAATAATAAACCCATGTTCATAACTTTCTTTTTGAATTATAGCAACCAATCATAGTTTTGCATTGAAGAAGATAGGTCCAATATGCTATCTCATAAAACTTGACTTGTTTAACTCAAGGCCGATGCATTGAAGAAGATAGGTCCAATATGCTCTCTCATAAAACTGGACTGGTTTAACTCAAGGCCGAGAGGGAGGAGTTTTCTTTTTCCCGCTGAATTATGGATCACTAACCCAATAAATAATAGATATGGACATTCAAATTAACTACTATATTAAAGTCAAAATACAGTCCGGTGGAGTAGGATATACTCGTGATCTAACTGTTCGAACTCCTCTACAAACAATTTTTTTGGCTGAATCTTATTTGTGTGGTTTACCTACCTGCCTTGATTTGTAGATTATTGCATCATACTAAAATTCGTTAATAGCGACTGCAGTTTCCTTCCAAACAGAAACAAGAAACAGAATGGATACAACTTAAAAATTATTTTATATTAAGTTAAATACTATTTCTTGGACATATTAATGAGATGAAATTCATCTTAAATATTAAATTAAATACTAGTTTTTCTTAGAATTATTGCTTAAATGTAATTTATTATAAATCGAGGTTTTACTATTGTAACCGGTAGCTCGACAATAAATGTTGGATAGAACTTTTTAAAACATGGGTTTAAAACATAACGACATTAGATGACATTAGATAAAGAGCTCCTCACGGCCGCAAAGAGAATCAATATTAGCGAGGTTGGACAAAGAATACTTAAACATCTACGATGAAAGCAGAAGTTCGCGTAGACACGAGCATGATTGCAATCTTCGCCGCGGTTAATTTATGCTTGTAATTTTACCAGGTAATTCGTCTGTGGAAAATGGTTAAAAGTTTAAAATTTCTTACAACCAACATTTCGTTCAGATTAGAATTAAATTTGTTCACAACGCGGTTTAGATGTTTATTTTATTTTAAGAAAAAAATGTTTTTTTAATGTTTGTTTTTCGAATAGGCATGACTCTACCTAAAATTATATGAGTGAGTAATTTTTTTAGAATGATTTTTTATAAGTAAATATATGTTTCAAGAATTAAGATTACACAATTCATAAATCTTAATAGAAGTTGAGAAATTATAGGATTTGCTCAAAATGGAGTACATAGGATGCTAAGTTGGAAAGAGTGAGGAGGCTAGGAAGGAATGAAGAAGAATCTTGTTAGTGGAATGTATAATGAATATAAATGTTCTCAACCTAATGTTCTCACAACTGTAATGTGAGAAACATAATCAAATTAGTAAATGCAATTGTAAACTTCTGTTTTATTATCAATAAAAATAAAACTATTCTTGGGAAAAAAAATAAAAAAATAAATCTCAATAGAAGTTTATTGTTCTTTTAAATAACAAAATCTTAAAAATTTCAAAACATATCATAAGTGGTTCTAGTTTTGTTCGTCTTAAAAAAACAAAACCAACACTATTTTCAGATTTTTTCCGAATTACGGTTTAAAAGATACAAACTTTTAATTTTTTTAGATTTATAAGGTAAACGAAGCAGATACGAAACCTTTTTTGTTTTGATAGATGCAAAACCTTACTTATTTAGCTAAATGCGAAACTTTTTTGTTTTGTTAGATGAAAAACCTTCTTTATTTTGCTAGATGTGAACTTTCTTTTTTTGTAGATGCGAAACCTTCTATGTTTGGTTGGATGCGAAACTTTTATTGTTTTGTTAGATGAGAAACCTTGCTAGATACGAAATATGTTTCGATTTTGTACTGTTAGATGCGACGGCCTACTATGATGGATGCTAGATGCGAAACTAGCCAACTATAATAGATGTGAAACCATATACTAAGAAACCTGTGTAAAATATTATTTTTTTTCAAAAAAAATTCAAAATCTACTAGTTTTGTTCGTCTTAAAAAAATACCAATGGTATTTTCTGATTTTTTTAGAATTACCGCTTAAAAGATATGAATCTTTAAAGTTTTAAATAAAAAAAAATAAAAAATAGAAGTTGTGTAATGGATTTTATATAGAAGGGTTTTATATAAAAGGGTGATTTAAGTATAAAATATTTTAAAATATGTAGCCCTGTATTTATATCGGTTTGTTGAATGAGGTTGTAAGTCTCCTTTATTTTATTATGAAAATTTGATGGCGATAAACTTGATTTTAAATAAGTCGTTAGTTTTGAAGGTTTTTAAATTCAGAAGGGTTGGTAGAAGCCCATTAGTAAAAAATAAAATATATTTTTTGATCAAACTGGAATTTGAGGTTAGAGTTTATCAACGAAATTGAAGCATTGTGTGCGTGAATCGAGGCAGCAAAGCCTCCGCACCACTGTATAATTTAAAAATGTAGGTGCTTAGTCATTGCACTTTGGTACGCTTCTCATAGGAGTGTAGATATTCTATTTTCCAGAAATGATTCGTATCAACATAATTTTTAATTATTATTTTTTAAAAAATTTCATTGCTCACAACAAAGTATATTTTATTTTTTACTATGTCCCACTATATTTTTCTTTCTTCCACATCATTCTACTATATAATATCTCACCGCATATTTTTATTTCTCCTCATTATTTAATAAATATTTACATTAAAGTTATATATACTAAAATAAATAATTTTAATAAATTAACTTAATATATTATCTTTATAAATTTAAATTATAAAATTAAAATAATTAATTTTAATAAAATAATATATT
This sequence comes from Limnanthes douglasii subsp. nivea, assembly GCA_036936605.1. Taxonomy (NCBI): domain Eukaryota; kingdom Viridiplantae; phylum Streptophyta; class Magnoliopsida; order Brassicales; family Limnanthaceae; genus Limnanthes; species Limnanthes douglasii. The sequence goes on from JAUPFV010000001.1 coordinate 37,488,506, forward strand.
ATCTATTATCTATTTAAATATAAAAATAAAATTGGTTTGGTTTTCGAAAAAATTAAGTTTTTAGTAGAATAAACTTTTAATAAATTAACATAATATATTATATTTGATCGACTACTACCAGATTCAAGGGCTCCTGTTAATAAATTAACTAACTTTCACTCTTTGAGTAGCTGGGAGTTCTTACCATTTGACTCTTGGTACATATTTACAGCCTCAGAAATGTAGTCATCATCGGACCAACCGATACGTCTATTTCTGCATGCAGCACCATAAAGACCAACAAAAATAAAAATATGTTTATTGATCACTTGATAATGAATTTTGACTTGTCCTTGGGCTCTTGGAATTCCTGTCTCCTAAGATGCAAAGTCTGCAACTTTTTTCCTGAAAGTTTCACCCGATTGGTTCGTCCCAATTTCACTATCATTACTACGGTGGAAAAAACCACATAGTAAATATTTATTATCCACTGTACACCACACCATGTACTGTTTTTTAGTAGTGGATTTTTTAGTACGAGGTACAAAACTAGTAAGGGGTATCTCATTCACTTCCTCCAAGAGATATATGGTTAGAAAATTCAGGCATTTCTGGGATATAAGTGTTTGGGTAGTTCATATTGATAGTTCTAGAGATTTCTTAGTGAAGTTTCCTGTCATGAAAATGTTCGTATGAGGATATCTGTCACAACAATGTTTGTATGCAAGTGCTTTTAGAGAGAAAGAGACAAAAGGACTAATGTAGTAATAATTGTCTAGTGATTGGGTCATTTACCCCAAAAGGGTGGTCATTTATGTTAACAAGTAGTAAATCATTTATTTACATATTTACCCCTTCTTATATGAGTCTTTACACCCCACCACTTTACTAACTTTAACCATAAATATTAAACATTACACATGACCCCCTTAACATTATATACTTGTCAAAAAATATCTTCAACATTTTATTACATCAAATTGATTCATTTATTTATCTAATTTTGCTTATTTATCATAATGTTTTCTCCCCTTATCACATATAACTGAGAACATAACTATTTCCGACCATATGTGGGTATCCAAATTGCATGTAAGGTTGGTTGTAAGGATTTTGAATAAGGAAATTATGAGACATGTTATATTACGCGCCAACATTAGAATTCCACTTATTAGGTTGAGGATTTTCAGGACGTTGAGGTCTTGGGTAAGGTGGTTGGGTATTTGAATTATGAGATTGGTTGCTTAAACCATATTGTGATGGATATAAATTTTACTTTCTTGAAGGACTCATGAAGATAACAAAAAAAACTATGAAGTAGTAAAACAATACGGAAAGTAGCTCAAAATATTTTGGTGTCCAAATATATCAAACCAATACTCTATTTATAGATCTCAAAAAGTAAAAATAATGGTATAATTTCATTTTTTTTCATACTAAAATATTCCAAAAATTATTTTGAAAAAACCTAATAAAAAACTCAAAAACATTTGGTGTCTGAATCAAACAAACCAAGTCTCTATTTATAGATCTCAAAAAATTATAAATCATGGTATATTTTTTACTTACTAAAATGTTCTAATTTTTTTTTGAAAACAACTTAAAAACACTAAAAACAATTCGATGTCCGAATAAAAAAAACCAAGTCTCTATTTATAGATCTCAAAACATTATAGATCATGGTATATTTTTTTTTTCAGTTATTAAAATATTTCAAAAATTATTTTGAAAATACTAAATAAATAAGCAAAATATTTTTAAAAAATATGTGTTTAAATCAAACAAACAAACTATCTACTTTTAGATCTCGAAAAATAAAAAATAGTGATATAATGTTTTAATTTTTTTTCTACAAAAAGATTTTTTTAAAAAGATAAAAAAAAGATGAAGTTGGGTTCATCTTTTGAATCCGAATTCAAATTTGAAACCAAAATACGCAAGAATGTGTTGTTGCACGTTTAATATGTACATCATTGAGTGAAATATTCATCGTTTCACATAGTCTTTCGTGTATAACCGAGGGTGCATTCAACACCACAAGTGAATATCATTTGTATTATGATGTATAATTTGTTTTTACTGCTATTTTTTGTAGATTTTTAATTGTCCTACTTATTTTTTCTATTTCATTTTATATGTTAGCTAATTTTGATTTTCGACTCATGCCATCAGACGAACACTGAGAGAGTTCACGAACTAAAAGTTAAGGACCGGGAAAAAGTGTTGCAATTGTGATCGACCAAATTTTTCAAAATTTATTTTATTGTCGAACGTTACAGTTCGCATGGACGATACATTTTAATTTTTAATTTTTTTCACTTCACTTTAAATTTCTCAAGACCGAGTTCCTATGAAGGTAGAATATTGTACAGATACTAACTCTTATTTATAAAATTATCTTGCGTACGAATTACTATTTAAGTGTTTCACGATTGGATGGTTATGAATCCTACATATAACCTCTAATGATCATTCATTTAAAGTGATCATAGTTATTTAAAGATTTAAGAGACGTCCACATTTTTTCAAGTTGGTCGACTTTCTCTTAATATCCTTTTGGTATATCAACCGATTATGTTAGCTAGATTTCTTACATCCAACGAATATTCGAGGAAGCTAGATCTCTCACATCCAACGAATATTCAAGGATTGTTTATGATTTTTACAGTATCATGACACTTTAGTATAATAACCAACATGTTTTACATTGCTTTATTATGTAACGCAATCACGCAATCCATATTGACTATAAATAATCTATCGTAAAAAACACATTACTCTAATCCATACCGCACACCTATTCAACTCGATTTCTATCATGTCTCTCATATAATGTCAAATTAAATAAATAACAATTGGAAACATGACATAGACAAAAATTTAACGAAAAAAAAGCTAGGCACCAAAGGTGTCTTTCATATTATATTGCTAGTGCTAAAAAAATAACACCAGCGGTATGGAATGCCATTGACCGACGCTGTAAATTAAACATACAATGTCGGTGTGCCTTTATGCATCGACGATGCATCGTTCCATAATTTCTGTAAATAAATCGACAAAAATTGACTTTGATATTTGATTTTACCTCCTCATATGATTTTCATTTTCTGGTGTTTGTATATATATTCTTAAATCATGTTATTTTCTATAATCTTTAATAATTAAGTTGGTTAGATTTAAGTTTTAAATTATATATGTCGAGGTTTTATATGTTTTAAAAAAATGTAATGATTTTAGAAGATATAGCTGTTTCAGGTGTTCGTAGATAGATTTAGTATTTTATTTTGATGAATATCACCATTGTAATTGAATTAGTTGGTGAGGGTATACTCGGTAACATTTGGTCAAAATGGTTTTTTTTGGTAACCTATTTGGGGCCAATAATCTTGACTCTTAATTTTATAAAACCAACATACATACAAGCAACATAGAGTCGGGTCAGTTTTAAATTTAAATTTATGGATAAAATATTGATGTATAAATAAATATATTGATGTAAAATTGACTGTCATCATTCATAAAAATGATTGATTATGGGATAGATCAACTTTGTTGGATATGGTTTGATAAATTCATAAGTTCACAAAAATCATAGAATAAAAGTTTGATTTAATTTATTTATGAATTGTATCCTTAATAATAACAATAACATGTATGTTGGGTGATGGCGAACTGAATATCGAACATAGTCGACGACCGTAAGAAATCAAGAAAAAGAAAACTAAATAGTGGATATAAACCCTAACCTTAGATTAGAGATAAAGAGACTTAGAGAAAAACAATCTAAATTTTGATTCAAAAAGTCAGATGACAAAAGTACGATTTGATAGACTTTTATAGAAGTGCTCGACACCTTACATAAAAATTACAACCCGTTATGTGCAGAATAAAATAAAGCACAACCCGATTTCAAAGTGATTGAAGTTGTTTAAGTATTTTAATTAAATATAACAAAAATAAGCAAAAGGTCATGCGAGAAATAAGACACATTTTGATAGATCTCTCACTCTACCTCCTTCTTTTTTTAAACTCAAAGTTGAAATTCCCAAATTATCATTTCTCCCTCTAGATTACTACATTCATGCCATTTACTCTCAAAATCAACCCAAACTCTGAAATTTATCTGTTGTTACCCTAAATCCACAAGCTTTCCATCAATATATACTACCATAAACCCATTAAACCTAAAAAATTACCTTTTTTACCCAAACCCATAAATTCCATCACAAACAACCTAAAATCGGAGTATCCATGGACAATGATGAAATGAGCCTCTCTTTGAAAGACTTACTAGACGAGGAGGCTGCTTACCGCATGGAGGTAAGAAGCTAAAACCCGATTTTTGATTTTTGGCCTCGTCGCACGATGTTCGTGCGACGAACAGCTTCATCATCGCATGAACGTGTGACAACGTTGCCTTAGGCGTCACATGCGACCATATAGCCGTAGCCGTCGCATGCGACCCCTATAGAGATATGTCTCGTGCGGCAGCACTAAAGACATGTCTCGTGCGACTGAACTGTTAGGCAAACTTATATTTTCCAATTATATATTTTGTTGGAGGAACCTGCCCAACCTCCATTTATGAATGCCGACTACAGTATAATATTCAAAACTGATAGGTTATTTACTAAAGACGAATTGGATACTTTTGTGGTCATTGAATCGAAGAAGATTAAGTTTGTCACAATTACAAAGCTCTACAATAGCGCGAAATGGGGAAGGACTCCTAGGTTAGAGTAAGTTTGCGAGCGGTACGGTGTATTCATATCAAAAGCGAAGCCGAGAACTTTAAGAAAGCGGAAGACATCGACAAAGAAATGTAATTGTCCGTTTGCGCTAAAAGGTCATCTGATCGACGTACTAGCCATGAAATGATGTTTGGAGGTGATAAAATGTACGTATAATCATGAACCCTACGTTTGCCTAGACGATCATTCTCGCGCTTGTAGGCTAAAACGGGATGAAGAGGAACTAGTTCACAGTTTTTCTCACCTCGGTTCGCGTCCTAGGGAGATATATAGTGGTTTGAAGTACCAATATCCCGAGAACAATTCGAACATGCGTGCAATCTACAATTGCCGCAAAAAACATCAGGATGTTGAGCATGGAGGACAAATGCAAATGCAATATTTGTTGACGAAATTGAAGGATAATGAATACTCCACGTGGGAACGTTTGAAAGACGATTCAAAGGTGATCACTGATTTTTTTTCCGCACATCCTACTAGCATAGACTTATTACATACATTCCCCAATATGTTATTCATGGATTGTACGTACAAGACAGCTAGGTATAAGATGCTTTTATTAGAAATTGTTGGTTTAATGTCGACTTCAATTACATTTACCGTGCGTACGTGTTTTTAAGCGGACAGAAGATTGGAAACTATGTATAAGCTTTTGAAACTCTTCGTGGTTTGGTGATGGATAGCGTGTGTGCATTTCCGAGCGTTATTGTTATCGATCGAGAGTTAGCTCTCATGCGAGCAATTGATGATATTTTTCCAGGAACACACCACTTTTTATGCACGTGGCACAATAGTAAGAACATTCTTGGGACGGTCCGAAAGACATTGCACGATGATGCGGTAGCGAAATAATTTGTTGAGTTTTACGGCTACTTTGCGGGGGCGAACACGGTTACCAAAAAAATCTAGATACATTGAAGGAGATGTTCGCCTCTCAACCAAAGTGTTTTGCGTATGTTATGGACGCGTAGATAACGAAATATGGTGACAAGTTTCTTACGTACCGAACAAAGAAGATTAAGCATTATGGCCAAACAACTAAAAATAGGTTTGTCCTTTTATCAATTTTTTGTTTAGCTATTATATCTCTATTCAAATAAGTTTATAATTTTTTACTTGTATTATGTAGGGAGGAGGGTGCTCACTCGTCCCTAAAAAAATACATTGGGACGAATCAATGCAACTGTGAGCTATTTTAGGAAAAAGTTCACAACTTATTAACGAAGCAGCATGCGGGGATCGTCGTATTATTCAAGCGAAGTAAGTTGAGAACAATTCCTGGTTTTGATGGTGTTTTGACCCAAAATCTTAAAGGTCATGTGTCACATGCGGGTCCAAAGATATTGATGCTTGCTATTGTACGTGCTAGAAATATAGGAGTAGATCGGGTAGGATGTGGAGGATGTTTCCTTAGGAAAACACATGGGTTACCTTGTGCATGTGAAATTGTGTTTATAGCTAGAGATGGTAGGTGCATCCCTTTAGAATATGTGGGTGTCTTTTTGGAAAAGATTAGATATTATTCATAAAGATCCTAGTTCTCGTGAAGAAGAATTGCAAAAAAAAATTCCATAATCGACAACTCCATTCATAGTTTCCGCCCCACCAAATAAACCACATTATCAATAGGGTAATGCAAATTTTGAGGCCCGAGACAAGTCATATTGAAGATCCTAAAGAAGCGGTTAGAGTTAATGGTAGGCCAAAGGGAGGGGTTGATAAATCGACTAAATGGAGCCCTAATTTGTGGGAATATCCCATTGAACAAACTGCTAGTGTTAGTACTCCGGCTAACTCGATAGGTAGTACACTCGTTAACACGTTAGGGAGCACGGCCGCATCCAATGTGGTTCCCGTCGTACCACCCAAACCTCCATTAGCAAAAAAGAAATTTGGAAGTACTAAGAAAATTGTTAAGGATGGGAAGTTAACATTATGTCCGAATTGCATCCCGACATTTCTACACACTTAGATTTTAAATTAGTTGACGTTCTTCCAGATGGAAAATGCGGATATCATTTTGTAGCGCATTCAATATAAAATAACGAAGATAGATGGGAGGATGTTAGACGCGACTTGTTGAAGGAGTTACGGTACAACCATGCATCTTGGTTGTATGTATATGGTTCGCCAAATGTGTTTGACCATTTGGTACATAGGTTAGATTACTTTAAGCTTAACCCTAGTAGCCACTATTAGATGACATTTCTGAAAAATGGACTAGTAATTGCGACAAGGTATCAATGCATGGTATACCATGTATCGCAAGCATCGTCGTTAACGTATCTACCAATCCGTAGAAGGCCACCCGTCAACAATTCAACAATCATAGAAGTTGGGATTGATTTCGTACATTGATGTTATTTTTTGAATGTAAGTATATGTCGTTTTAGCCAATTTCAACCAGAGGGCTTGCGTCGCATGGCCAAAATGCGACGCCTTGTGTCGATGGTCGCATGCGACACAAGGCCAAATATTTGGCCCTAGTTTTTCAACCAGAGGGCTTGCGTCGCACGGACACAATGCAACGCCCTATTGCAATGGTCGCATGCAACGCTAGCCTGGCCCTTGTTGGAGAAATTTGAGGTTATTAAAAAGGGGAAATTTTAATTTAGAGTTCAATTTCAATAGTACACCAAATAAGACACTTGAATGAAATACATAAAGACGAAAAGAACAAGTTAACACCTTAAGTTAAACAAACAAAAGAAAATAATTAAACTGCAACATGCAAAAAACCAAAATGCTCAATCGTCGAAGTTGTATCCCAAGTTGTCGTCAGAATCAATCCTCTCCCTCCTTTCCGTAATCCTATCTTGATGATACACTACAATATCCCTAGTGATGTAGTCTACCACCGTCATGTTCCAGACGGTGACCGCTTCTTACTTAATTTTATATGGCAAAAATAACAAACGATCCATCGGTTTGCAAAAAAAGGTACCTATGCTTGATTTGTTCACGGTTGCGCACGACTAGACTCACAGTTCCTAAACGGCCATAGTTGTAGTACATCTTACAAAGGACTCGCTCATAAAACACATCACTAGTATCTTCCCCCAGCTCTCGGGGGGCAAGCTTCACTGCCTCAAGAAAATGGTACTCTTCGTGAGGCGTAAACTCCATTTGTTAAACTGTTTATGTTTGTCCAAATGTTTTGGAATGTTTGATGGTGAGAGATTTGATGCGGTTTTTAGTCCCTTTTATAGGGGTTTTTAGGGCGGGAGTTTTTAATAAAGTGGAGTCAAGTTTGGAGGGAGTTTAGAGCGAGAGTTTTTAATAAAGTGGAGTCAAGTTTGGAGGGAGTTTAGGGCGAGATTTTTTAGATTTTTGAAAATAAGCGGGAAATTTTATATTTGGCGGGAGTTTTTTTTGTTAATAAGGATTGGTGGGAGTTATTAATAATTGTCTGTCTCTATCTTTTTATTTCATCCTCCTCACTTTACATGTGTCACGTTTCCATTCGTCTAACTAGATTACGTTATCTGAAAACAAAATTATCTATAAATAGATGTTGTATCCACATTAAAGGGTAAACTAGTTGATAAATTAAGAAAAAATGTGTCCATGGATTGAGTTGGAAGATCAGTATTTGATGAGAGCATCAATCGAAGTTGGTAACACGAACCTTGAAGAGGGGCGTAAAACATACTAGAGGCATTGCTATGCCAGATGTATTTCTTATATGGCCGAGATGATGTTCAGCCGCCTAGAATTTGAAGGCGTGTTGGAGTCAAAGCTAGGTTGTCAGTCATAGTCACATTCCATCTACATCCATTTTCTGGCCTCATCGAATTGGAACGTTGTGTTCCTTGTAACCGGTTCAACTGCCAGGTCACGGATTCTAGAGCAGCTGGATCAGGTCCGTTCTGACATTATTGACATCAGGGTAGAGGAAATGCGTGAATACCAGGATGCAAAAAAAGAGAGGAAATTAATGAAATAAAATTGGCCTGATAGATAAACTATGATTTGAGTATGTGTTTGAGTGTGAATTTCAGTTTATGTTTGAGTGTGAGTTTCAATTTATGTTTGAGTGTGAGTTTCAGTTTGTGTTTGAGTGTATATTTCAGTTTGTGTTTGAGTGTGTGTTTCAATTTGTGTTTGAGTGTGTGTTTTAGTTTATGTATGAGATTGTGTTTCAGTTTATGTTGACGTTTGTGTTTTATCTTTCAGTTTAAATTTTGAACAATTATCAAACATATCAAACAACAAGCTAATAACCAAAATATAATGTTAATTTAGAAAAGTCTAACATATCAAACAGCAAGGTAATAACCAAAATATAATGCTAATGTAGAGAAGTCTAACATATCAAACAACAAGCTAATAACCAAAAGTCTGCTGCGAGTAATAATCAATGACGTTAGTACTGCTCAGCAATCTTGCACATGTGAAGGGCGGTCTGTACCAGATCGTCGTACTCGAGTGTCGGTATGGATGGAGCATACCGAGCAATCTACTTGTATTCTGCGTAGTCAGCACCACCCTGTGGCTCCACCCGAGGACCTCCAGCTGGACCAGAGCTACTGACGATGTACATAGCTTCTTCTTCACCCAAACTTAGTACATCGTGTTGACACTCTCTCCACTACCATAGTACGACGATCCATCAAGAGTGTAACGATGGTACTCCCAATCCCTCCACAAGTGAGCGTCCCAAATGTATCTGCTAGCCGTCTTCTTCCCTACTTTTTTCGATGCAGGAGGGCGTATATCTTTAGGAATCAGCTGCACAAAGCCCATCTGTCGAGTGACACGATCAGGTTAATATGGCACAATGACGTCGAACGCCTTAAGCATCAACTCAACCCAAGTAATGCTCTGGAACGGATGATGGTCCCATAAGTACGTGAAGGGAAGGAAAATGACCTGCAAATAAATAAATGAACAAGTTAGCCATTTATATTAGTAAAAATATGTAACATTAAAATGAACAAAATATGACTTACATCTGACTCCGTGCACGTCGAAAGTACATGTCTCAACTCCCTGCACACATCGTGGGAAACACCGATCATCTGCGCCGCATGTCGGCACATATGGGGAATAGTTAGCTGATAATCGCTAAATAGTGGAGCCCGAAATTGAACGAAGTGGGAAAATATCCACGACTTGAGCATCCTTATGAAGCCGCAAATGCCTGCCGTACCATGCAGAGATCCCTGACTAAGGGAGTGGTACAAATGTGCTTAGACTAGCTGACCCCAGTTGAACCTATGCATACCCTGGTATTGTTTCACGAACTGGAGGTAATCTGAAGAAATGTTGTTGCCAGTTTTGTTGGCACATATGGTTTTACCTAACAAGAACGGTATGTAGGCACGAGTAGCATGATCTACTCTCTAATTTGTGATCCTACTATCACTATACCTATCACCCATAAATGCAATGCGCAGCCACCCAAGATTCACACTACTAGCATTCCTAAGATTTTTATTCAAATGTGCTGGTCGTACACCTAGCATGCTAGCATATGTCCTACTCCGCTCAACCTCAGACTCAAATGATAATATATTAAAAGGCATACCGTCGACTGGTAATCCAGTGATGACGAAGACGTCGTCTAAAGTCACTGTCATTTCCTCGAACGAGAAATGAAATGAAGAAGTCTCCTTATGCCATCACTCGAATAATGCCTCGACCAAGTGCCTCGACGAGAGGGCCAAAAATAGTATCCATCACCCTTGCCCGTACCCTGCTATGCTTTTTGAAGTCCCATATGCAAAGAGTATCGTACATCGCGAAGCATCGCAGGGTGACCCTATCCTGCAATATGTATAAAAAACGTAAGGAAGTGATAAAACAATAAATATGAACATATATTATAGTCAGAGAATTAATACTTACATCTCCCTGATAGACACTAAACGCCTCGTGCTGGGTGTAATTGGGATAGAGAGCCGGGACGTGTGGCATCACCGACAAGAAGTCACGATCCTCGTCCTCATATTGTGCATGTGATACCTCAGGTGCCTCCCGCCACTCCTGCCCCTCCATATCCCCCGGTAAATCCGGTGCATTTGCATCGTCCTCAACGTAAGAAAGGGCAGGTGCCTGCGAAGACGAACCTGCCCTTGTGCTATCGGCAACTATAGGAATGCCATCGTCACTTGGATGACGATGGAGGCGTTGTTTCGTCCGAGTACTCGGAGTTTTTCCCTCTTTGGGACCTGCCTCTACATGCTCGGGGGAAACTCTAGCTTCCACTGCCTCACGTGCCAAACGTGCGTCGCGTGCTCTCTCTTACCCCTTCTTAAATGGATTTTTTACTATACTTTTGGTCCACCCCATCCTGCAAAAACAACATAAAGTAATATATATCAGTGAAACAAGACAGAAAAAGTAGTTTGTAAGTATAAGTGGTCGCATGAGACAGCTTAAGCTGTGTGTCGCATGAGACAGCTTAAGCTGTCTGTCGCATGCGACAGGGTAAGTATGTCTGTCGCATGCGATAGCAATACACGCCCCATCGCATGCGACGAAGGGTCTTCTTGGTCGCACGATCGTGCGATCAGATGAAAACTGGTAGCACGATCGTGCGACCAAGAAGACCGTGTTACAAAATTGGAAACCCACCAAATCAGCCTCATTTCGCACAAAATAATACACATAAACATAGATCCTAACTAAACTAACAAGAATACAACACTAATCTTACAAAACAACACCTAAAATCATGCAAAAAATCGAACTTTTTAAATCGAAACCTAAAAATCTAATTTTCAACAGTTTATACCCAACGAAATCTAAAACAAATTATAGCATGAGGTTTGTATTTCTTACCTCTATGTTTTGCTCAGTTTAGATTCTTGAAAAAATTGAGTTTGATTTTCGGTCGATTCTTGTGTGATTGAGAGGTTTCTAGAGAGAGAGAGAAAAAGAGAAGAAAAAATGGTGAGAGATTTATCAAACCCTTTTATACCTAGGGTTTCTGAAAAGGGCAAATTTGTCAAAAATTAGGTGAGAGATATATCAAACGGGTGTAAGATCCAGCGGTTTAAGATCTATCAAAATATGTCTTATTTCCAGCCTGGCCCATAAGAAAATGCACAAAACTAACGTAAACAACAAAAAGATGGCCTAAACAATACATTTTTGGATTAAAATTCATCACCCGGCTTCTCCTCGTGATGTTTCCGAAAGTCGTTGGGCTTCTCGATATGTTCGATTTAAGTAGTTGTAGATCCTAATTATGATACCTGAGTCCCAAATAAGGCTCGTTTCTGTTTGTCCAAAAGTGACATATAACCATGGGCATGTGCTACTACACTATTGGGGATGTTTGGACAAAAAATAGAATTTATACTTGAATATTAGTGGTAATCACAATATGGATTAAGTAGTGGACCGAGTCTTTAGGTTCAAACTATATAATTCGGCAAAAGGTCGTAACTTTAGAAATTAGGTGATTCACTCCTTACAAGTTGGGGCAGAAGAAATAAAATCTTTAACTTTTGTGAACCTTATAATACAAAGTTTGATAGAAAGACAAAAATATAAATGAATCATACAATATATATTTAACGTGGTTTAGATTGTAAAGAAATCCTACATCCATGCAATAAATATATAAATTTATATAGAAAAAACTTATAGGAAAACTCTCTCAAACACAACTAACAAAACCACTTTTCTTCTGTTACAAATCACGGTTGACTTACAATAAGTATTATAGATCTTGATGTTTCTCTCATTTTTATATTATACCTTACTTCTCTCTCTAAAATGAGACAAGCTTAGACTTCCTCTCTCTAAGAAATACTATATAGTTGCTTCAACAATAACTTCATACTTCTTCTCTTTCTTCTTCACTATATATAGAACCTCCGATGAGTGATTGAATATAATAACTCAAAATAGCACATGACAGCTTATTCCCCGAAGCATTCAAACAAAAATAGTGTCACATCATTGCCAACCGTACGACCATACAATGCATTAAATAATGACATCAACAATTCTAGCACATGATAATGCTATGCATTTGTACAATTATGTTTGTTACTTCATATGCTTAAATCAATGCTTACTTAACAATTGGCTGAGATCAATTCATCAATTTCAGATTCTTTGAAAAATTAGTAAAACATTTCCTTCTAGAAAGTTCTAGGTATCTTTACAATTCGTCGGCTACATGTTCATGCATCTTCGGTCTAGTAGGTTCTGACCTTGCAATAACATAAAATTTATAATTGGAAAACTCGTTTGTTAGGTTCAACTGAAGTCTTTGTACCTAAGTTTTGGTTTAGGATCTTAGAGCATCCCCAACAGCTACTCTAAAAATTTGGTAAATATACTTAAGGTTTTGATCTTGCAAAATTTTAGATTATCATATAATACAACAGCTATTGTATAATTAAGGTAGGATTTAATTTAGCAGGTGGAAGAGGAAAAAAAAGGAATAATTATAGATAGTGGGTAACCGTCACTGTAAATATACCTACCTAAAATGAAGCAAGTAAATATAACTAGCCTAATAGATTATCTGTTGGAAATAAAAAAATTGACAAATAATCTTCAAATCTGCTATCTAGTCTCGTATACCTACTCTATTGGGGATGCTCTTACTGCTAGAGATCCAACAACTACAACCCTTAAATATTAGCTTACACATCTTCGACCCATAATGTTCAAATATATTGTCTCGATCATTTTTAGCATATACTTAACAATTATCAACGTAGGATTATACTGACTTCATTACCCATTTCCCCAATACTCCAACTACTTTTTTAAAACATCAAATTCACATGCTTCCAAAAGTTACACTAACCTCACGTAGTTTGTGAACTTTGGAACCAATAATATCTTCGCACAAACCTGATATCAAGTTTTACAGTTAAAATATCTTTACATTTTACCCTTAGAATTCATAAATATTTATTTGTATCATATATTTTTGTCTATCATGTAACGCATAAAGAATATAATATCTTTTTCAATTTGAAAAACTTGTCACATTTAAATATTAGAAAAGAAAGCAAAAATGGTACGTGGTTTTCGCTTCATGAATCGATTATCTTAAAACAAACAGTATGTTTTCTTTTTTGAACCCCATATTCTACCCTTGTATTTAGTGCTCAACATTTTAGGTTTCCCTAACAAGTATTGTCTCTATCGATAGGGTCTGATATCATAGGAAGAGAATTATGACAAAATCCGAAGGGGTAATTCGGACCCCTTCTATATCGGAATTTCAATGAACAATAGGTCTGAGTGGATTATGACTCATTTGTTTGCTAAACCCTTTTTGTTTTTGGTCCTTGGAGTGTTTAAAGCTGACCTGTATCCAAGATCTTACCCATACAACCCTCCCTAAAACAAAGTATATATACCCCCAACCACCCCCATTAATGTGGTTGGAATTTCTCTTGAAAATTAAATACTATAACACACCTCTATCATCTTTCGACCCTTTACTTAAAATTCAATATCCAATTGATAAATTACCCGAAATATCCTACGATCAGAAATCATCCTCACCGACGGTGCCCGAATAGCAATCCAGATGAAATACAGTTCATCCAAGATGAACGGGATGAGTTGAGGGCGGAAATTAAAGCTTTAAGGGCTCAAAAGCAACCTGAAAAATGAGTTGAAAAGGTTTGATGCCTCTAAACTGCATCCTACCAGTGAGCCTGGTGACAATGAGCTATCCACAAAGACTCATATCACTTCTAAAAAAAACACATCAGTCTAAACGAGTTGTGAGTACAACTTCAAAGTCTTCTGATAGTTGGTCAAGTGACTCAAACCTGGAAAATTCACTCTCATCCAGTAGTGACGAGGGCCACCTAAATGAGTAAATAAGTCTAACCGAGAAACATTCAAGAAAAATGGACATAAAGGGTAGGATAAAAAAGAATAAGTATCAGAGTAAAGTAAATGGTTCGGTTGATCAACACATTGATCATCTGTTGCTTGATCTGTTTGCTATTCAAATCGAACCGGCTATCTTTGCTACCCCTAATGAAGATATTGTATTTATTTGTAGTCACAATTAGAGACAATCTCATTTATCCTAAAAAATATTCTTCGGACACCTTCCCAAACGATCTGATAGATCTAAAATGGAAATGTACGACGGAAGTAAAGATCTGAACAACCATCTTGAGCAGTTCAAAAAATTTATGATGAAACTTGATGATGATGACAAGCTATTATGTCGGGCTTTCTCACAAGATTGTAAGGAAAGTTCCCTCAAATGATATACTAGTCTTCCCTAAAGCTCTATAATGAATTTTGACATGTTCTGGGTGGCATTCTGGAGGCAATTTGTTGGAAGTAATGAGCTCAAAGGAAATGGTGATGCTATTATTCATTGTTCTCATGAGGCAAATGAGTATTTGAAGGAGTATATCAGTAGGTTTGTGAATATGAAAAATGGGCTTGCTGATTGTTTTGAACAAATGACAATCGCCTCTTTAAGACAAGGTTTGAATCCGAGCAATTTAGCTGATTTAGTAACCCTAAAGAAAGCTATGACTTTTAGTGGGTTGTTAAATCAAGTTGGGAAACATATCACAGTAGAAGAAACCAAGAAGTATAGAGTGCCTCGTCAGAACAGATCTGTTGCTACAACATTAGCTCTACAAACAACAACTCAATCCCAGCCAATGGTTAATTACAAGCCAAAAGAATCTGGACATGGATCACATCGGTCCAGACAAAATCAGTCCAATCAAAACCAACAGGTTAGAAGTAAGAGAGGCCCTTGGGTCCAACCTGAGTGGTTTGTTGAGCTGGGAGAAAACGTAGCGACAATATTTGATAAAACTAAGAATGATGTGTATTTTGGAAGGCCAGCTCCATTGCAATCCCTAGAGAGGCTCAAAGTAATCACTTCTATAAATATCACAATGATGTGGGTCATGACACACATGATTGTATAGAATTAAAGCAAGAAGTACAAATTCTCATTGAGAGGGGAAACTTGGGTGCCTTCGTTAAAAGACAAGCGGGCAGCAGACCAGACAACACAAAATCTAATACTAATCCACCCCAGACGACTTCCTCAACCCTCCTAGGGACATTCACGCAAGAAAATACCATGGTAATTGTTAAAAAATTTGATGTGGACACCGAATATCTTGATCCTGATCCATATCAGAATCAGGTGGGGGTAATAATTGATGATTATGCCACGGTTTCCGATCAGGTAATTTTGTTTTGAGTCATTAACAATATTTGGGGGAGATACCGTAACAACACCCTCAATTTTTTCAAGAAAAGGCATGTCAGCAGTTTGAATACTTAGTTGGAAGGAAAAATGTCCACACACCTTTACCAAACTCTTGTTCCTTTCATAATCTTTGATGAAGACGACTTAAGAGATATAACGGGTCCACATGAAAATGTTGTGGTCATAGGAGCATCGATTGAGGGGGAAATTACATACGACGGATCTTAATTGACACTGGTAGTTTGGAAAATGTGTTATTTCTAACCAATTATAGACATATGAGAAACCCTTCGGTTATCTAATGATTGAACAGAACTATGATAGGGTTCACTGGGAGTTCAGCTGATGTCATTGGTGAATTCAAAGAGGAAGTACTATTGGGAAAATTGCCATTTAAAAAAATGGTAAGAGTGTTATTTGTTGTGGTTGACTACCCAACATCCTACAACGCTATATTTGGAAGATATTGTCTCTCTAGGATGCATGTTGTGGCCTCAACTTTCCACCAATGTTTAAAGTATGTTGTGGGAGGACAAGTGGGTGTTGTACGAAGCACCAAAAAAATCGCCAGGGAGTGCTATGTAATATCCTTTGCCTCAAAATAACTGGAGGCAGTTAAGATTAAAAAATAATAGAAACTATTTGAGCCTTCCACTTATCAGAATGAAATAGATGGTCCAAAGGAGGCTCCTAGTGCTGTGATACCCATTGAAGAAGTTGAATTCCGTTGTCTGGCAGAAGGAAAAAGTGTTAGGATTGGAACTAAATTACCATTGAGTTTGAAAAAAAATATTGTCTTTCTTATCTAACAATTTACACGTATTTTCATGGTGCAATGATGATCTAACTGGAGTACCAGCCAAGGTGATCTGCCACAAGTTATCAGTCTGATCTGATGTTGAGCTAGTAGAGAAGGATGACTTTTTTCCAATGAAAAAACCGATTAGATAGTGCAAGAAGTAGATCGGTTGACCAAGATGGGTCATATAAAAGAATCTCAATACCTTTTATTGATGACTAATCCCGTTATTGTCAAGAAAAATAATGGGAAATGGAGCATGTGTATCGACTTCATTGATCTTAATAGAGCATGTCTTAAAGATCCTTTTTCCAGTGTCTTGTATAGATTAATTAGTGGATTTTACATCATGAAACAAGTTGTTGTCCTTCATGGATGCCTTTTCGGGGTATAATCAGATACAGGTGAAACTGAATGATCAGGATCATACCACCTTTATTACCGATAAAGAGGTTCATTGCTATAAGGTGATGCCATTTAGGTTGAAGAATGCTGGAGCTAACTATCAGCGGTTGGAAAATAAAACATTTGCTAACCAAATTGACAGAAGATATGATGGTAAAAATCCTTAAGGAAGAAGATCACATATCTGATCTTCAAGAAACCTTTTCTAATTTGGATGCTATCAACTTGAAGTTAAACCCTGAAAAATGTACTTTTGGAGTCCGATCTGGCAAGTTTCTAGGATATGTCATAAGTGAAAAATGGATTCAGGCTTATCCGGATAAACTAAATTTTTATTAGCCATGTACCCCCTCATAATACTAAAGAAGTCTAGAGACTAACCGGACGATTGGTTGCGTTGAATTGGTTTATTAGCCATGGACCCCCCTCAGAAAAAAAGTATTTGAAGTTAGAAAAGTTAGCCTTAGCATTGGTGATAGTAGCCAGGAAAATGAGACCATATTTTCAAGCACATTCAATCACAGTCCAAACATTTTTCCCTTTAAAGAATGTTCAACAAAAAGCTGACATATTAGGAAGAATGACTAAGTGGTCAGTTAAACTTGGAGACTACGATATTGATTTTGCACCCAATCAAGGATCAAGCTATAGCTGATTTTATAGTGCAATTTCATACTAAAAGGCATATGAATAAGCTTAAGAAAATGAGTGTAAGAAAGAGTGAATAATCCAAACACACGGTGGATCCAGTACGATGGGATATGGATCTGGAATTTGTCTAACCTCCCTTTATGGTGATGCTATGAATCAAGCTATATGTTTTGGTTTCTGGGCAATAAATAAAGAATCAGAATACGAAGCAACAATAACCGGTTTAAGATTAACTCAGATATGTGGGGCAAAGAGGGTCCAGTTAGTAAGTGATTCCCGGTTACTTATCCATCTAGCTCAAGGATAATATGAAACTAAAAATGATGAGTTAATAAAGTATTTGCAAATCCCGAAAGAAGTATCCATGGGTTTTAAAAGTGTTTGGTATGAGCATGTCCCTAGATAAGAGAATACGATGGCAGATTCTTTAGCTACTATAACCTACTCTGAAGTATATCCATGGATCCTTATGCAATAATGTTCATCTATAATTTCAGTTCGTGGGGATAAAAATGAAGAAAATATGAACATATATGTGTACAATCCAAAAATTGGAGGTATGAAATACAACAATTCATTACCAATAGAGTTCTACATGTGGATAAAATTTTGGCTAAAAAGTGAAATACAAAGCTCATGTTTCCTGGCGGTGAGAGAAATTATTTACAAAAAATCTTTTACCAGATCGATCTCAAAAATTTCTTAGAATTTGATGAGTCCCAAAATATTCTATCTCAATTACATGACGGAGAAAGGTCATCATATTATGGTTATAAAGCTTTAACCAAGAAAGGTTTCTTAGTTGGATACTACTGGCCTACTATAATGGCAGATGCTAAAGATATGGTCAGAAGATGTGATCTTTGCTAGGAATATGGGAATGAGATCCACGTGTCAGCAGATCCTATAAAGTCAATAACCGAACCCATACCTTTTGATAGATGAGGTTTGGATTTAATTGGACCTCTTCCAATGGCCTTCGGAGGGTATCGAACAATAACCGTGGTAATAAATTATTTATCTAAATGGGTCGAAGTTGCTCCATTAGTTTATCCTATCTAATATATGTTGCCGATTTGGACTATTAAGACGGAAAATGGGCCGCATTTTGACAATAAATACATGGAGACATTTTTCCTGTCTAGAGGAATTCAATATTGTTTTTCTTCCTCTTTCCATCCTTAGGAAAATGGGCAGCTTGAGGTTGCTAATCGGACAATCTTACTAGGGTTGAAAAGAACCTCGAAGGAGCTGCAGGGAAATGGCCAAGCTACTTACAAGAAGTATTTTGGGCCTACCGAATTACTCCTCACACAACTACTCAAGAGTCTCCTTTTCCTCTTGTCTATGGTATGGATGCAATCAAACCTATAAAAGCTACTTTTCCTTCATTCCGAGTACAAAACTATTCCAAACAAGCTAACAGTATGGTATTAAGGAATCAATTTTATTTGATTGAAGAGAGAATAGTAAAGGCACATTTGAGAATAACGCACTATCTGGGTTTGATGAGAAGTAGGTTTGCAGCTAAAATGAAAAGAAGATATTTTCAGATAGGGGACAAAGTGTTAAGAAAAGTCTTCCTGTATACCAAGGAGAAATAATTTGGAAAACTGGCTACAAACTGGGAAGACCCATACATAGTATGCGAGAGAATCAAGCAAGGAACATACCGACTTCAAGACAGAGAAGGCAACATGTTGAAACACCCATGGAATATTGAGCATCTCAGGTTGTAATTAGAGTAAAATTGTCTTGTAAATATTTACTTTGTTATACTTCAATGTAAATATTATGGGGCATACTCTTTCCTGCCCTGGTGGCGCAGGGAGGTTTTAATGAGGTGTGCGGTTTTAAATAAATACTATCTTATGCATTTTCAAATAATTATAGTGGATACAAGGAGATCTGATGAATTAAATACCTATTAAACACCTCCGGCCTTCGAATTAAATGTCTTTGAAGTGTTCGATGAACTAGATACCTATTTAACACCTTGGGTATTAAAATGAAATATCTTTGAAGTGATTTGATAAATTACACATTTGGTAACCACATCAGAAAAATCAAATACTCATTAAAACACAAGAAATAGGAACGCATATGAAGAAAAACACAACTTTAAAAAAACTGTTCGAATCATCAAAAGATGTCCGATTCACCATCACACAAAATGCCTTGGCCATCCAAGGACTTTAACAAAATGCCTTGGCCATCCAAGGACTTTAACAAAATTCCTTTTCCATCCAAGGACTTTAACAAAATATCTTTTGCATCCAAGGACTTTAACAAAATTCCTTTTCCATCCAAGGACTTTAGTTTTTAACACAAAATTAAAAGTATAACAACCTTAGGGCTCGTTCCTTTCAGTTCTTTCCTTACCTTCATCTTTTTTTGTTCTTTCTCTTTATATTGATCCTACTTGGAACACTTAGCATCAATGCTTGAACTTTCTTCGGATCTTGAACTCTTGTCAGATCCCTCATCGGAAGTAAACCCACTTGGTGAGAAAACACCATATTTATCACCATGTGGCTGGGTGTGAAAGGGTATTTTGTTATATGGTACAAACTTCCACAGGGTCCAAGGGTTTTTTGGAAAGGTTTCGTGAAATAAAAGAACCATTTCTGCTTTAATAACCTCATCCCTCTTTTCTATAGAATTCACCACACCAACAACATACTTCTCTACTACTGCAACTATCTTTTGAGTTTGATTCTGCTTCAGAGAAGTAATTTCATCTTCTTTCTCTTTAAAAATCTTATTAAGATTCTTTTTCTCCTTGGACAGTGTTGTAATGGTGCATACATCATAAACTTGCTGGTCCTTCAAAGACTTGATTTCGTTAGAGGTAGTTGATTCCAATTCGGAATATTTGGTTTGAAGGTTTTCTTGGGCAGTCTTGGACAATTCCAATTCGGTGCTCAGCTCCTTATTTTTTTTACCTAAATCCTCAACTTTTTTCTATTTGGATGAAAGAGAGTTCTACAAGTCTTGATTGGTTGTTCCAAGAGACGTAATATCTTTAGCTTGAGCCCTAACTTGTCTTTCCATGTTAACTATTGGCCTAATACAGCCTAAGACTGCATGGCCCAAGGTATCCTGCTCATTGGACACTTCGAAGGATTCACCATCATAGATCACTGCATTGGGCTATGGTGGTTGACTGTGAAAATGTTCGATCAAAATCCTCGTTATCAAACTCGCTGAAATACAAATTACCAAGGTCATCCAAGTTAACATCACCTTGAAGAGTAGGCTGTTTGGATATAGGAAGTGTTGGGCTAGGGAGGTCAGCTTGAGCATCTTCCTATGAAGGAACATCAGTTGGAAGAGCAGAAGGAGAAACTGTAGGTCGGAGTATAATCTGAAATCCTATGGTGCCTTTCTTATTTTTCCCAGCCTTTCGGTCACTACCTTCGTGACCTCTCTTATGAAATTTCTTCTTAATTTGGGTGGAGGTTCCGACCTTTTGGTTTCTCCCACTGTTACAATAAATGCCTCTAACAGAGCAGCACTGATCCTTTTAGGATTACCCTAACCGCCCACATCGGCTTTCTCCTTCTTCTTCTGTTTTTTCTTTATCTTGTCCAGATGGCTAGGGGCTTTGTTCCAGGCTGGCAAGTGGAGTTTACAATCCTTTACCTCTGTTATTTTGAGGATGTTCTTTGATGAAGGGGGAACAATAAGTTGTTCTCAAGAAAGTTACTTATTCTCACTTGTTTTTCACAAGTGAGCACTCACCATATTTGCAGTACTGAAACAGTTGTGGAAAGCAACCCCCACTTCTCTAAAGCCCATTTGTTTAGCTTGGTGAATGTAGTCCTTCCAGCCTCCAAGTTCATGTTTTTTTTGAAAATACAATAATATAGACACTACAATCAGTTCGACACAATAAAATAAGAGTTTAAGTATTTGTAAAACTCCGAACTGAAGTTACCTCAGCTCTTCTAGTATCTAGTCAGTTGACTCAGATTTCCTTTAGTGGATATCTTTTTTCCATTCTCCCAAGCCCCACTTATGTAGAGAAACTGAGTTCTCCATGGCTTATCTGCCTCCAATAGATCATTAACCACCTTGTAGTCATTCCCTATATTGTAATGATAGAAGGAGATATGGTGGTTCCTACACAAACTAGCCACAGCGGCGAACTGTTCTATAGGCATTGGATTTTTTTTACAGTCTCAAAGCAATAATGTTGACCAAGAAAGTATACCAGGAAATGCGGTTTAGTTGGATTGGGCAGAGCTTTATCAAATGAAAATACCTAACTATTTCTGGATCTAAGGAGAAACGAAGTCCTCAATTCAACACCTCAGTGTATACCACTATATCCCTGACTTTACAGTACATCGGAGTTTCTGGATGGATGAGAATCCTAACCTTAACAGACTTCGGAAAGCCCCATTTTTTCCTAATTCTATCAAATTCAGCAGTGTGTGTGTATACATAAGAGATTTTATGAAGGGATAATAAATACTTTACACTAACCTTGTTGAAGTTTGGACCTAATTCCCCCTCTAGGAACTCCGGAAGTGCTCCGGCATTTAGCATCCTCACCTTACCTCTGGTGGTCCAAACTGTTGTGGTATCTCCAGTATTTGAGGACGTCGCTAATGGGGTATCTTCACCACAGTCCTCCATGTTTTCCTTCATTATACTTGGCCGTTGATCGGCCGATTTAGAACCTTTAGCTTTATGAGGGGGGAGTGATGGATTCAGATCCGAAAAGGCTTGAGTTGAAGTTTCTTTCACCCCTGAACTAACATTTTTTGAAGATGGAGGGGTACTTTTAGCCTTAGAAAGTCGAGTGACTCTTCGGCTTGTAATATTTTCAGCATCTGATCCTATAGCAATAAATACTGAGGGTTTTTTTTATATTTGATACGGTTTTATCTTTAGAATAAGACTTCAGGGGTTTATGAACCAAAGATTCAGAATCTAGTATAACTAAAGTTAGGATGAAAGGAGTCTTTTTTATTACTGATGTTTTGGATGACGAAAAACGTTTTTCTAGCTTCGGTATTGTCTAGCTAATCACTTCACCAGAAGAAACAGGGCGTCCATCGGGTATTCTTGCTTTCTTATTCTCTTTCACCAATTCAGATAGGTTCAACCAGCGTCCTTTGATCAGAGCAGTTCTAGTTGTGAATAAAAAAAATTCAAACCATGAATAAACTGAAGTTTTAAGCTTTAGCTCTCTAGAATCTTAGATGCAAAATTTTTCTCACTCTAGAAATAGAAACAGTAAAACAATCATGTATATATAGGTGAGAAAACACTTTAGTACTTTACCTAGGGGAGATGAAAAATCTAAACAATGATTAGTGGCAAATAACCTAGTCTAATTACTTTCTCAAATGTAGATGCAAGTACCTTGAAAAACGGCTAGGAGGTCGAACCAGGAATTGACACGTGTAACAAATAATGTTCATTAAAACTCTTACCTTTGGATTTCTCCTTGCCAAAAGGAAAGCCCGTCGGATCTGATCCAAGTTTTCTCTTAAGTACTCAGCTATTCCAGAAAATTATGATACGATTCTTCTTTTATATAGTTGGCTCTTCCAAAACGTTTTGTTTGAAAGACCTAAAGGGGCTACTGATACTGTCAGATATTACTGGAAATGAATTATTACAAAATCTGAAGGGGTAATTTAGACCCCTTCTACATCGGAATTTCAATGAACGGTAGATTTGAGTGGATTATGACTCAGCTCTGTGTTAAACCCTTTTTGGTTTTGAGCCTTGGAGTCTTTAAAGCTGACCTGTATCCAAATCCGACCCGGACTGCTCACGGATCCTGAAACAAAGTATAAATACCCCAACCACCCTCATTAATGTGGTTGTACTTTCTCTAGAAAATTAAATAATATGACACACCTCTATCATCTTTCTACCATTTACTTAAAAATTAATATACAATTGAGAAATTACCCAAAATACCGTACGATCAGAAATCATCCTCACCATTTATGATCGACCAGATTTCGCTATTTTTTTAGTGTTGTATACAGTGTGCATGAATGAAACATTTTTGTTGTTAACTTTTTTTCATTCCCCTCAAAATTTCTCAAGGGTGAGTTCTCATAAAGATATAATGTTTTACTAATACTAACTCTTTTTTTGAAGATTGTATCACATACGAATGATTTTCTAAGTGTTTCGCATGTGAATGGTTGTGAATTTCACATATAATCTTTAAAGATCATTCATCTAGAGTGACCATAGTTCATTTAAGCTTGTAAAGATATATACATTTTTTTCGAATTAATAGACTTGATCTTAAAATTCTTTTAGCATACCGACCGATTACACCTTCTACAATTTGTTACATTCAAAAAATATTTGAGAATTCTTTCTGATTTTTACAGTATCGCGATGCTTTAATATAATAACAAATATATAGTTTATCCCTATATTATATAACTCAATTACATAATACTCATCGCGTATAATAATCCACTATAAAAAATACATCACTATAACCTTTAATGCGATCATATCTAACTCGATATTTTTTTTTCTTTTTTTTTTCGGACGAAACCCGGAGCCGCTACTCAGAATGCAATGAGTGCGCACAGGGTAAACCCTCAGTCTGACGCGATAGCCTGCAAACCAACGCCAGAAGGTAAACCACATAAGGTGACAGACTCAGCCGAGAAAGCGTATGTAGAGGGACTCGAACTCATGACTTTTTTGGTTATAAAATGTCATACTCAACCAACTCGGCTACCCCTTGGGGGCATATCTAACTCGACATGTATCCTATCTTTCGTGTAATGCTAAATTACATAGATGAGAAGACAAAGGCAAAAATCAAATTAAAAATGATTAGAAACCTGGGGTGCCTTTCATACTATACTGTCAGTATTGAAGAGATAACACCAGCGGTATGGAAGGAGATAACACCAGCGGTATGGAAGAACACGAACCGACTATGTAAATCAAAACCGTCGGTGTGCCTTTATGCAATAAAGGTGTATTGTCTCACTATCGTCCAAAGTCAGCTGATAAAATTTGAGTTTGAAATTTCATTTTACCTCCTCCAATGCTTTCATATTCTTTTCAATCTTTTTATTTTGATTATTTATAATAAATAAGTTTGTCAGATTTAAGGTAAGAATATATTTATTTAGTTTTATACTTTTTTTCAAGATTAAAAAATGAAGTTCAATATTGTAATGTTGAAAATATAGTGATTTTAGGTGTCAGTTGATGCGTTTAGCGGTTCTTTTCATTAATGTCACAATTATAAAAATTAATAATTTGGTCAAAATAGATTTTTAGAGGGTTGGAAGATACTTGGGTTGGGGCCAAATAGCTTGACTCGTATAAGATCAACATGTATACAAGAAACGGAGTCCCGTCGGAATTAAATTTTAATTTATGGAGAAAATATTGAAGTAAAAACAAAGATATTGATTTAAAAGCTAGTGTCATGAGTTATAAAAAGATTTATTATCTAATAAACGAACTTTGTTAGATAAGATTAGATAAATTCAGAAGTTCATAGAGAATTAGAGAAGAAAAATATGGTTTAATTCATAGGTAAATTATATCATGAATAATAAAAAACAGCATGTATGTTGTGGATGTTAGAAATATATATATATGAGATTTAGTGGTCATTATAATACGAGTTTAGTAGTGTGCCGAATTTTCAGGGTTAAATTATACGATTTGGAAATAAGTTATAACTTTATAAATTACGTGATTCACATTTTACAAGTGTCTAGCAAGAAGAAATGATATATTCGTCTTTATGAACCATTTAATCGAAAGATAGAAAGGTAAGCAAATCACACAAGATATGTTCAACGTTGTTCGGATTGTGAATTTTTTTTAGATTTATGGGAAACAAACACAAATTTTATATAGTATTCTTCTTATGTTATAAAACTAGTTCAACTTGCAGTAAGTACTATTGATCTTAGTGTTTCTCTCAGTGTTTATCTTCCATCGCACTTCTTTATCCTAAGCTAGACAAATTTGAGATTTCATCTCTCTAAAAAAAACCTCTCCAACCGTTTTATCAATTAATTTATACATTTTTTCACTATATATAGACCTCTTGATGATTGAGTCGAATACCATAGCTCACAATATCACCTTAAAACTCGTCTCTTAAGCAGTCAAACGAAAACGGCGTTGTAGCACCGTCAACCATACGACCATACAATGTATTAGGTAATTGCACCATCATTATAGCACATGACGATATATATATATATATATATATATATATATATATATATATATATATATATATATATATACTATTATGCTCCTTCCTACAGTGTGGTGCTTATATCAATTATTACTTAATCACTCATTGAGATCAATTCATTAAATTTTGATTCTTTAATATATTAGTGAATAATTTTAAACTATAAATTTATAGGTATCTTTAGAAGCTTTCGGCTACATGTTCATGTATCTTTGGTCTACCAGGTTCTGACCCTGGAGTAACTAAATATCCAACAAGTACAACCTTTAAGTATTAGCTTACACACCTTCGGTGTGGAAGGTTCGGTTGTTATGCCTCAGTCACTTTTAGCATATTTTAACAATTCTCCACTTACGTTGATAATGATTCTAGTAGCCATTGCCCCAATATTTCAACTACTTCTTAAAAATAACCAATTCGCATACCTTTATAACTTACCAAAACCTCATAAATTTTGAAACTGATAATACCTTTACACAAACCTCATATCATTTTTTCCATCTGAAATATTTATACATTTAACCTTCAAAGTTCATAAAAAATTATTGGTTTGATAAGAACGAAGTTGTGTATTTTCAATAAGAACAATACATAAATAAAAGTATTACACACACACACACACACACACATATATATATATATATATATATATGATTCATATTCACAACTAATTATGATTATAATCGAAGCGGAAATGTTCGTGGGAGAGGATTGGACTAGGAAATGTTCGTTTGAAGTGACAATAAATAACTAATTTAGTGTTTTGTAGAGAGAGAAAAAGACAAAAGGAATAAATGTAGCAATAATTGACTAATCATTGACCCTTTTCCAAAAAAAGATATGTCTTTTATATAGTAAATGAGATAGGTAGTGAAATTACATAATTACCACCATTAAACTGGATTTCTCACCCCACTCTTTGACTATTTACAGACAAGTTCTTGGGGCATATCATTTAACCCCTCTATTTCTTATGTTTGCTTTATTTTGGTCCTTAACCACTAAACATTCAAACCTAGGCCTTTTCTTGGTATAATTTTCCTAATGATCATCTATATTTATCTTCCCTTATCAGTAGCCCCCCAGTCCATATGAAGATGTCTGAGTGTGGACTGCAGTTATTTTTCGACCTTACTCGGATCGAATGTCTTTGTTTGTCTGTGATCCTCATCGGATCAGAGCCTTTTGCTTGTCTGTGACCATCTCCTCAAATCGAAGCCCTTTGCTTATCAGGCCTCCCCTATAAATTGTTTAGGTGTCGCCACTCGGATTATCTGGATCAATACTCCTTGGAAATGATGACCTCATCTTTGGTCATGATGACCTCACCTAAACAATTATTTATTTGGATTCGCGTGATCCTACCTCGCCATTATCGAGTCAAATATTTTTTAGGCGGCGGAGTCACTTCTGGCGACGTGTCACGCTCTTGTCCTAACTTATCAACGCGTCTTTCGAAGCGGTTCGTTGCAGGAAAACGTGTTAAAGGCACTATAATTTTTAACTTTTCACATTCTTTTTTCTTTTATTTTAAATACTTACTTCCGTCTCTGAGTATAGGTTTCACACTTTTGATTTCTGCCTATCTTTGAATCGAGAGTATTTGTTCTAGAGAGAGAGAGAGAGTTTCAGAACCAACTTCCCGCTCTGCATTTTCATGCCTGAAGAGTTCTTCAACCTTGAACGGTATAAACTTTGCAGGTGGTTTAATATTTCCAACCAAACCGCTGCCCGTAGACCCTCTGGTAGAAGAGAGTATCCCTCACCTGCATAAATTTGCGAGTCACATTTTTGTGACAACTGGTCCCCTATCCGGGAATGCTCCCTCAATCTTTTTACTCTGTCCCCTGGTCAAGCTTGTCCTCGTGATAACAAGGTTGATCCTTCGACGTCTAAAAATTGTTCTGAATTCCCTTCTAGACATTCTCCCTTCATGATTATGGGTGAGGAAAGAGGAAAACCAACTAGCAAGAATACGAAGGAACACGTTAAAAGGAAAATGTCTCCCGACCTGACAGTAAAATTTGTTTAAACGATAATCTCTTCTTCAACTACAGCTCTCCAACAAGAGAACTCCAGTCAGAGCCGGTTCTAACATCCATCCCCGAACTTCAAGAAAGGAATCTGGTTGATGAGCCTGATAACGACCAACATCGACCTGATATGGTGGTGGTCGAAGCGCAACCTTTACAAGCAGTTCCTCCTGTCATTCCTCCCCCGGGACTATTCGAGCCGAGCCAAGGTGCTTCATCTCCTCCCCCAGAAACTGCCACTGGTCCTCCCCCTCGAAGCGGGGAAACTTGCTTGGTGAAGAAAAATAAAAAGAAGAGGAAACAGACAACAGATTTTCGCTCCAACATAGAGGATATTTTAAGTGATAAACTTTGCGAGATCGAGTCTAAACACCTTCTTGCGCTGTACAGAGTGAAGTATAAATACTTTCATCCAACTGAAGAAGTGAAGTTGAGAGACCGATGGGGAATTCTGGATATTATCACCATTCGTTTTCCCACCGTCGAAGATACTCTATTATCTGCTCGGAACAATGAGTTAATCCTTTATACTGAGCTCATAAACTGGGGTCTTCGTCTTCCCCTGGATCCCGCTCTGGTCGAGTACTTTCACCTGATGGGACTGTGTCCTTCTCAAGCTGGCGCCAACATGTGGTACACACTCATGGCCTGCATCATGGCCTCTAGACTCTCTAAGATTTCTTTTTTCATAGAACAGCTCATCTCCATCTCAGGGGTGGCTAAGAATTCTCATTACCCATTCTACTCTCTTGATTTTTCCAGACAGTTCAAGGTAATCAAATATTTCTTAGAGGTTGACAAGAAATGGAAGTAACAATTCATCTTCATATCCGGATTATGGGAGACTGGCTTTAAGGATTCCAAGGACCTTCAGCATCGATTAACTCTGAATAGTCCGGGAAGGGTAAGTATCCTTTTATGTTCTTCTATCTTACTGGTCATAGTCGGATAATCCTAAAACTTTCCTTCAACAACCATGAAAGGGATTGCTAAACCCTTTAAGTGTCATGCCAAATTTTCTAAAGATATCTTTAAGAAGTTGAGTGCTTGGACAGGTGAATATTGAGACCATAATTTCTATCAAATATTGCTTCAGATAAAATTTGCAAAGAGAAACCTCTGGAGGTATGACATAGGTGAGAAAAGGTCCATATCCGAGCTTATGATGCCTCCTCCAAATAATGGCATCCTCAAACGCTTAGAGTGCTTAGACAATACCGTCTACCTTCTCACCCGTGCTCGGGCTTCGAGCCATCAAGATGCGGAAAAACGCGAGGAGGGTGAAGATGAAACCGAAGAGGATGCTGAATCGGATGGTAACGGTCCCGAAGAGCAAAAAGTTGGAACTCAAGGGGGTCCCCAAAGCGAGACTCAAGGCAGTTCCCAAGGCGAAATGCAAGGTGGTCCCCCGCTGGAAATTCAGGGTAACCCCTAAGATGAAATTTAAGTGGGTCTGCAAGATGATGAAAGACCACCAAAATTCCAACAAGAGGACCCAGTAGACCCTCTGATCGTACCTCTCGCCGACACTCTGAAAAAGAGATTGAAAGAAGCTGACAACACCGTTGAGGTGAATCCACATGGTAGGGTTGGTACTGTGAGGCCAAGAAGACTTACGGTTAAAAAAAACAAAATAAGGTGGTTGAAAGTGGAGGAGAAAGTAAAACACAACCCGTTCAAGCTTGCCTCCTATAAAAAACTTTATAGTGGTCGACTCGGACTCCGGGGGGAGTTTGTTCTTCAACGAAGGCAACCGCAAGAAGAGAACTTAAAGGAAGGAGATTTTCCCTCTCATGCCTGAGCTTATTTTGACGTTTACGAGAACGACTATGTCGCGAATGAGCTAAACAAACTACTTTGTGCTGCTATCCTCCTCGAACGCAAAGCCAACCGGAAGGATTGCTATAAAAGTGAAGTCCTTCAAAAAAGGGTTGAAGTAAAGATATTAACCTCCGAGGTGGCTGAATTGAAGAGGAAGGTAAAATTTCTAACAGATGAGCTTGTCAAGAAGTTAGAGATATCTTCCCAAGTAGAGACCTTAACTTCCGAGGCAGCTGAATTGAAAAGAAAGTGAAAGAGCTGACCAATGAGCTAGCC
The DNA here is from genome assembly GCA_036936605.1 of Limnanthes douglasii subsp. nivea. Lineage (NCBI taxonomy): Eukaryota > Viridiplantae > Streptophyta > Magnoliopsida > Brassicales > Limnanthaceae > Limnanthes > Limnanthes douglasii. Next base: position 37,518,633 of record JAUPFV010000001.1, read on the forward strand.
AAGACAACAAAAGTGTCCACCCAACTAAAGGAGGTCGAGGGAAAACTATCTAAGGAGATGAAAACTTCTGAAGATCGTTTAGCTACCATTACTTCACTCGAAACCGAACTTTCTGAGGCGAGGAAAAAATTGGACGATGAGCGAGAACGGTTTATCACCAAAGATACTAAATGGGACACTTTAGTGGATGGCCTCACTTTCTTGTAACGACTCGGAAAGCTCGTCATCAGAGTCTGATTCCCCGGAAGGTAGTAAGGAGAACTCTGCGTCCGATTAACAAGCATTGAATGTTTCCTTATTTATTTTGTTAACTATTTGTACCCAGAACCTGTTAAAAAACCAACTTTTGTTATGTACAATTTGCCCCTTGTTGTGAGGATTTATGATGGAACAATTTCTGAGTAATGCTTAACCTAAAACCTTTCTTCCCTGACTCAGTTTGCCTAATGTTTGTTTACTTATGATTCAAAAAGATGAATTCTTAGGTCCAATTTTTTTTTGGAGTATGTTGTGAGTTCAAAAAGATGAACTTTCTTGTCCAAATTTTTTTGGAGTATGTTTTGAATTAAAAAAGATGAAATTTCTTGTCCAAACATTTTTGGAGTATATTTTGAGTTCAAAAAGATGAACTCTCTTGTCCTAACTTTTTTGGAGTATGTTTTGAGTTCAAAAATATGAACTTTCTTGTCCAAACTTTTTTGGAGTACTACGAATCATTTTAAGAAGACAATGATATTTTATATACGAGTCAGCTATTAGGACACCTCATTAAAACCTTCATGTGCCACTAGGGTAGGAAAAAGTATGCTACCAATACTTACATAAGCTGATAAAGAAAATATTTACATGTTACACATTCACTCTAAGTAGACTTTGAGGTGCTCATTGTTCCAAGGATAGGGAAAATCTCTCCCTTCTTTATCCTTTAGCTTGTACGTCCTCGGTTTTATCTTCTTTGTTAATGTGTATGGGCCTTCCCAATTTGGAGCTAGCTTTCCAAGTCTCTTTTCTTTCGTATGAAGGAAGAATTTTCTTAGAGATTAGTCCCCAAAATTGAATTCTCTTATTCTAACTTTTGATGCGTACCGGCTCCTCATTAGAGTTTGATAGTATAAAGAGTTTGATTGTGCCCTTCTTCTCTTTTCTTTTATAAGATCCAGCTCGGTGCATTTTCCATTATCATTTCCCTCATTGGAATACTCGCTTAGTCTGTATGATGGGAACATGATTTTTTATGGTACCATCGCATCCATTCTATAAACAAGTGCGAAGGGTGACTCGTGCGTTGCGGTTCGAGGAGTGGTCTTGTAAGCCCATAACACTTATTGTAGGTAATCCGGCCATTTTATAGCTTTACCCTCTAGATTCTTGCTCAGCCCATCTAAAATTGTACGACTAGTTACTTCGACCTAGCCATTCGCTTGAGGGTGGAAGGGCGCTGAGAAACACTGATGTATCCATTTTGAAGCACAAAAAGCTTTCATCTTATTGTTATCGAACTGCGGGCCGTTGTCCATCGTAATCTTCCTTGGTACACCAAAATGACAATAAATGTTAGATATAATAAACCTGATCACATGGGTCGAGATAATAAACCTGATCACAACAATGATCATTTGGAGTCCTCTTAAGGCCATCAGAAGCGGTCCGACAAGGTCGATAACCCATCGGTCGAATGTCAAGGACTCTGATATTGATTCGAGGAGAACCTCGGGAATATGGATCGAGTTGGAAAATCATTGGCAAGTGTTGCATTTCTGTACTAGCTCCTTTGCGTCCGCTGAGATGGTCGACCAATAATAACCAGCCAAAAGAACCATTCGTATCAACGTTTTGTAACCATAGTGTGCGGACCCTTCCCCATCGTGCAACTCTAAAAGTATCAATTGCGACTCATCCTTCCCTAAACAACAAAGTAAAGGCCGACTAAAAGATTTCTTATACAGTACATTACCGAGTACCACATACCCATATGCCTTGAATCGTATTCTTTTGGCTATTACTTAATCAACTGGTAATATATCGTGGACTAAAAACTCTTGTATCTCACTTCTCCAATCTTTCACTAGAGTTGTAGAAATTTGGAAAGCCTCGATGCCTCCTTCAACCAGCTTGGATCCCTTAACGATTGATGGACTTTCTTGGGTAACTATCCAAGGGTATTACCTCTGAGTAGGATGCCTTAGCCGAAGAATCAACCACTGAATTCCCTACCCTATGAACATGTTCGAACCTGACGTCCTCTAAAACTAGGGTTAAAGCCTTCAAAATCCCAAAGTACTTCACTAAATGATATTTTGTTGCTTCTGATCGCCCCGAAGCATGGTTCACCAAGAGTTGGGAATCACTTATCAACTTGACTTTTTTGGCTCCACAAATTTTCGCAAGTCTTATGGTCCAAAGCCGCTTCATATTCTGCTTCATTGTTTGATGCTTTGAATTTGAGTCGAATGGCTTTGTACATCGTAATACCTTCCGGGGATATCAATTGTACTCCTGCACTACATCTAGATGAGTTTGATCCCCCATATGTTCGGACTATCCACTCTAGGACGAACTTTTCTGCATCAATATCAATGTCACCACGATTAGAATGGAATTCAACCAAGAAATCAGCTAGTGCTTGTGCTTTGATGGCCGTTTACGGTTCAAAATCAATATCAAAGTCTCCAAGTTCTACTGACCACTTTGTCATTCTTCCTGACACATCGGGCCTTTGCAGCATGTTCTTCAGGGGAAACGATATTTGTACCACAACTGAATGAGACTAGAAGTAGGGCCTCATATTTCGCGCAAATATTATTAGTGCGAGTGATAACTTCTCTAATTTGAGATACCGCTTCTCCGCGTCCAAAAGAATCTTACTCACATAGTAGATTGGTCTTGGAACATTTGATTCTTCTCGGATTAAGACTGAGCTTACCGCAAAATCTGAAATTGCCAGATAAATGAATAATTTCTCTCCCAAATGTGGCTTTGTTGAGATTTCCGGGGATGAAAGGTGTTGTTTGATATGATTAACGGAATCTGAACATTCTTGCGTCCAATTGAAACAATTGGCTTCTCTCAGTACTTGGAAGAAAGGGGTGCATTCATCTGATGACCTTGATATGAATCTGTTTAATGCTGCCAGCCTTCCGGTCAGAATTTGCACCTATTTGATCGTTCTTGGTGGGTCCATAGTACACAAAGCATTTAGCTGTACCGGATCAAATTCGATGACTTGTTCGCTGACTATGTAGCCTAAGAATTTTCCGGATCTTACCCTGAACGTACACTTTTCTGGGTTCAAATTTAAATTTATCTTGGCCAAATTGGCAAAGGTTTCTTCCAGATCAGCTAAATGATCCTCGTCTTTGAGGATTTTAACTAACATGTCATCAATGTAAACTTCCACATTTCTACCAACCTCACTCTCAAAAGCTTTGTTTACTAAGCGCCGATATGTTGCCCCAACGTTCTTTAGTCCAAATGACATCACCATGTAACAGTGTAGACCCATTCCAATGATAAAAGTTGTACTCTCTTGGTCCCTTGGGTCCATCTGGATTTGATTGTACCCAGCGTACGCGTCCATAAAGGACAGTAAACTATTTCCGGATGTTGACTCAACCAACTGATCGATTCTGGGGACCGGGAAAGGATCTGTAGGACATGCCATGTTCAGATCAGTAAAGTCTACATATATCCGCCACTTTCCATTTTTTGTTCATTACAAAGACTGGGTTGGCCATCTACAAAGGGTATTGTGATTCACGGATGTTGCCCACTTTTGTCAGATGGTCCACTTCTGCCATTATCGCTTCAGTTTTTTCTTGAGAAAAACATCTTCTCTTCTGAATAATCGGATGAACACTGTTTCGTATTGCTAACCTGCGACAGATGATATCTGCTAGGACCCCTGTGACATCTTCTATGCACCAAGCAAACAAATGAAATTTGGTAGAAATAAATTTGAGTAAACTTTCTTTTATCTCTTGAGATAGCTTTGTTCCAATCTTGAGACTTTTACCAGGGAAAAAAACACGATCCTCGAAACCTTCATGAGGGACCATGAACCCAGAGGACTCCCTCGGATTGTCAACCAGATCGGTATCTGCGGGAGACCCCTCTGATTGCTATTCTTTTTTCGATCCGACCCCCTTCACCTGCTTGGGGAGCAGTGCTGCTTTGTAATATTCCCTGACCATCTTTTTACTACTTCTTACCGTTTCCACATTGCTACCTACCGCGTACTTCAAACACTGATGAACAATGGACGGTACGACATGCATCTTCGACAACTAGGACCTTCCGAAGATGGCGTTGTATAAGGTGGGAGCATCTACCACTACAAATAGTACCGTGACTATCTTCTTGAATGCCCCTCGGCCCAATTCTACCATTTCTTCAAATTATCCTACTACATCGGCAGTCGCTCCGGTGAATCCCACTATCGTTCGGTCAGATCATAGGATTGTTGGTGGGTTCTTTATCTGGTTGTAGGTTAACATAAACATTATGTTAGCGGAGCTCCCTATATCAATAAAAAAAAACTCTTATCTCGTTTCCCACTATCTCTGCTCTGATCACGACTGCATCCTTATGTGGATCAACTACCTCTCTCATGTCATCGTCTTCGAAGCAAAGAATCAGTGATGGGTTTCTGTATAGGTATGATGAGGCTCCTGCTTGACACTGTGGCAGGAAACTCATAATATGCCTCTTTCGAGAATAGTTTGATATTCCTGCCACAGTGTCCCCAACAAAGATGGTTAGTGATTCGAAAAATGCTTATAATTCACTAACCTCTCTAGCGATCGGTTCTTCAACCATGTTCACACTATTTCCGCCCGACTTCGGATCTAAGTACTCTACAGCTATATCGAACGCATCATGGTGCCCTCTTGTTTTGGAGTACTTTCTTGCTTTGGTGCGATTGTGGACTTTTTGTTCACAAAATCAACTAAATTTCCATTCTCTATCAGATACTGGACTTCTTTCTTTAATGTCCTACAATCTTTCATATGGTGCCCGATATCTTCATGAAACTGATAATACTTATTCTTCCTATGCTCCCTCGGAGTCTGCAACGAGAAAGGCTTGCGAAAATGCACATTTGCGTGTGCCTTCTCAAAAATGGTTGATACACACTCAGTCGACTCGACATAATGAACTATTCGGACCCACTTATTGGACATAGGTCTAACATATTGCTGAGTTGCTTGTCTTGCCGGTACATATTGCTGATTTTATATTTCCCGTTGAGGAGTTTGGCTTGTTGCTTGAACTTGTGCTCGTGGTCGGACAGTTGTAGCCGGCTGTGGAGCCTGCGGTCGAACATTCACCGTTGTTGTACTAGCCCTGACTAAGGTTGGATCGTGATTGAATTGAGACATTGACTCTATCTCCGAGGCCCTAGTTTCTTCAACTAAGATCTTTTTCTCTATCTGATCCAACAAAGATCTGAATGTCATGGCCAGTGCCTCCGCGACATTGTCCTTCATTACCCTCGGAAGAAGATCCATTAGGAAATCATCCAATGCTACCTTATCTTCGCAAAACTCCATGTCCGCCTTGACCTGAATGAAACGTTTAGTGTATTCCTTTAAGCTTTCCCCAACTTTCTACCTACAGTTAATGATGGTATCCCTGTTTTCCCAAAATTTCTTTCTTCCGACGAAGTGCTGTCAGAACATACTCCAAAACATGTCAAAGTTCTTTATACACCCTTGAGGTAGACGATTATACCATTTAGATGCAACATTATCAAAGGTTTGGGAGAATTCCCTGCAAAATAGCTTGTCGTCATCATCATAATTAATCATAAAATTCTTAAACTGCTCAATGTGGTTGTCCGGATCCCGAGTCTCGTCGAACTTTTCTAGCTTGGAAATGTCGAACCACTTGGGAAGATTTCCGGAGAGGATCTCTGGGGAGAGAGGGGATAACCTCCAATTATGTCCGACTTTATAAGTGCTCCCCCGGACCATCATTGGTTGTCATATGTAGTATTTCCTCCATCGGAGAAGTAAACTGATTACTGACTCTATAATCTTGATTATAACTATCGGATTGAGGCTGTCTCCGAGGAGTTATATGTTCGACTCAAACATTCCCCATGTTATCCTGCTCCTCGGAATACATCTTTATTTTCCCTTGATCACCTTTCTTCCTTGACTTCTTCTTTCTCCGACTAGTCCGATGAGCGTTTTTGCGCGTCCTCGAATCTTTTTGCCTCTGATCTGCTTTGTATCTGGCATCGGTATCCGAAGATGAAAATTAATCAGATTTCAATGAAGTATATTCACTAGATTCCGAAGGCTCGTATCTTTGTTCCGATTTAGCTCACCTTTTGGAATGTCGATGGCTTTTTCTTCAATGTCTTTCTCCAGGTTGAATGGCATCTTGGATCTGGTGAGCCTCAAATTTCTCTTATCGTACATCTGACCTTCCTAGAGCTTACTATCGCTTACTTTTCTGTATTCAGCCTTTCGATATCTTCCAACAATTCTTTACGTCTAACAACCAGGACTGACTCTTCAAGTAGCCCCTCGGCATATTGGTTTGGGACGTTTCCTTCGTTTGTGACTTGTTCTTCCATCAAATGATCACCAGACTCAACACCACTCTGATCTCTAGTCGGATTGGCCTCAATCTCTCCACGAACTTTAGTATCCATACTTTTTGAAATATTGTTTTCAAGGTTTTAGAACGTTAATTCTGGGTACCACTCGGTTCCCACAGACGATGCCACTGATGAACTCATAAAATCCTTAGTATAGTTCAGAAGCGGAAATGTTCGTGAGAGAGGATCGGACTAGAAAATATTCATTTGAAGTGACAGTAAATAACTAATTCAGTGTTTTGTAGAGAGATAAAAAGATAAAAAGATTAAATGTAGCAATAATTGACTAATTATTGACGCTTTTCCCAAAAAAGGAATGTCCTTTATATAGTAAATGAGGTAGATAGTAAAATTACATAATTAAAACCATTAAAGTGGATTTCTCACCCCACTCTTTGACTATTTGCAAATAAGTTCTTGGGGTATATCATTTAACCCCTCTATTTCTTATGTTTGCTTTACTTTGGTTCTTAGCCATTAAACATTCAAACCTAGGCCTTTTCTTGGCATAATTGTCCTAGTGATCATCTATATTTTTCTCCTTTTATCAGATATAACCATCCCACTAGATTCACGCTTAAATATTTATAACTAATGCAACCGTCCATCTACCTTAATGTTTATAATTACTTTACAATAAATACAAAGTTACTTTAATACTTTCCCTCTATTTTGAGAGTGTAAATCAAGGACTAACAACTTGGTACACAAAAAATAAAATTATATTTCCCGTTTGTTTTAGTAAATATGTGTGCCAATTATATATTTTTAAATTATAGCATGGGGAAATTACCATGGCATAAAGTTTTTTCTCAAATCATATGACAATAAATCTCAATGTGTTTAGTACGCCTGTGAAAAAACTAGATTAGATGCAATATGTAAAGCCATTTGATTATCACAAAACAATAGTGCAAATTTGTCTAAGTCAACCTTCAAATCTTTAAGTATGTATCTTAACCAAGTTAATTCCAAGCAAGTGTTCATCATTGCTTTATACTCTGTTCTAAAAATTATTATGAAATATTAGTATGGTTCTTTGATTTCCACGATATGAATGATGAGCCAAGAAATATATAGTAGCCATAAATAGATTGTCTTGACATATGACATCCACCCCAATCAGAATAAACAAATGCACTCAGTGTCAGATTATTTTCTAATGGAGGAGGACTCTTAACGGTGCTTCCTAGTGTGGCTTCTTAGGTGCTCCTATAAATTGACTTAGCGTACGCACCAAATACAAAATATCAAGCCTGGTCATTCCAAATATATCAACCTACCCACGAGTCTTTGATATCTAGTTGAATCACAAAGCATCTCACCGTTTTAATTAGTTAATTTCAAATTCGTATCCATTAATATTTTTTGGATTTTACTTTTGAAAGATTGGTGTCTTGAAAAATATTTAATGTATATTTTCTCTGAGACATAAAGATTTCTCTCGTAGATCAAGAAAATTTAATAACTAGAAAATATTTGAACTCCTCAAGATCTCTAATATGAAAATGTTGGAGTAGATGATTCACTAGAAATTTGATTTCAAGCAAGTCATTCCCAATCAATATGATATCATCAACATAGATTTGAAGAGTAGTGAAATTTTTACCTTCAGATTTAGTAAAAAGTGAGTCATCCACTTTTGAATTTATGTAAACTACGGTTTTGACAGTAGCTGAAAAAATAGAGAACCAAGTTTAAGATGTCTATTTTAAACCATAAATAGACTTCCAAAGTCGACATACCAAATTCTATCTTGTCGGCGGTGACTGAGAGGTGTATATATATATTCTCATCTACATTTTTATAAAGAAAGGAATTATGCACATCAAGTTGATGAATATACCGGTTTCTAGAAACTACAACAGTCAATAAGCATCAAATAATGGTGAGTTTAGCAGTTACAGAAAAAGTCTATTGATAGGTAATAACTTCAATATGGGTGTAGATTTTAGCCACCAAATGAGTTTTATATCACTCAATGGTGCCATCAGAGTAGTATTTGTTTTTAGAAACCCAATGATATTTGATTGGTTTGTGGCCCCTAGAAAGGGGAACCATCTACCAAGTGATGTTATGTTTTAGAGCCTAAAATTCAATAGAGATAGCTTGGTGCTAGATTGGATAACGGGTAGCATGTTTAAACAATGAAGGTTTTGTTTGTGATGTTAACAAAACAAAGAAATAATGGTGGTTATGGGGAAAATGTAGAACGAAAGTTTGAGATGAGAGGGGATAACTTGTAGTAGTGTTGGTTTCATGCAATAGACTAAATATGGCAGGTGGAACGATGAACCGAGATATCTTTGGGAATGAGAAGAGAATGAGTTATGATTGATGGTGGTGAATAAATAGAGAGTGTTGAAGAGTAGAACGTAATGATAGTGTGATGAGTAAGGGTGATGAATTCATAGTTGATTATGGGGACGTATGAGAGGTAGGGTTGAAAGCATGAGATTTCTGGGATTTGATGAGGATGAAAGAGATACATTCTGAGGTTATGGGTCATAGGATATGAGATTGAGAAATGAAACTGATGATAAATTTGGTGCTTGATTGAAAGATAATGAGGATGATGGGTTTGGAAAAGATAAGGTCAAGGCGAGATGGAAGGAAAATAAATTTTCCTTAAAGTGGAAATTACGACTTATGCAAATTTTATATTTATGTAAATCACAAAGTTTGTGGCCTTTTTTCCACGTGGATATCCTAGAAATACACAAATGGGTACACGAGGATCAAATTTATATTTCGGACGACTATTAGTTACATAGCCACAACCAAAAATGCCAAAGTGCGTGAGTGAGGGGGACCGGTAATATAAAAAAGTAGGAATATGGTTTATTAAATAAATGACTATTAAAACACAATCCCTCCAAAATTCAAGTGGCCATGATTCAAACATGAGAGAACAAACAACATTAAAAATATGTTGATATTTTTATTTGAAAAAATTGTTTTGTTCCAGGGTGTAAACACAAGAATTTTGAAGTCGAATGCCTTTGTATTGAGAAAAAATGCAAAGCGGAAGAAATTCACCACTATTATCCACTCTTGTTGTTTGAACATCGGTATAAAATTAGTTAATAAAGATTGTGTTTCTAATTTATTGTGCATAAGAAAATTTCATGTGCCTCAAGTAAAATCGTTAACAATTGTAAGAAAATAACGCAACCAGTATATGAAGGAACTTTGTGAAGACCCCAGACATCACAATGTAATAAGGAGAAAAACAATTTTGTATTTATTGAGATTTTGGGTAAAGACAAGCGTGTTTGTTTTGCTTGTGGGAAAATTGTAAAATTATTTCCTAACTCTTTGTAGATATCTGGAAGCAAATGTGAAAGTAATTTAAAATGAGACAAATATGGATGGCTTATGCCTAAGCTCTATATTTCAGATGACTGAGAAACGAGACAAATAGACGATTTATTTATTGATGGATGCATATAGTATAGACCACCATGTGTCTAATCGAACCAATCAAGTTCAACAAAACCAAGTTCTGCAAAATACAATAGTCACGAAATAAAATGATGCTAGTAGTGTAGGGAACCCAATAAGTCATGAGATTATGTCGTATTCGTATTTAATGCGCAGTCTTGGTATGGATAAACGAATAATATTTGGTTCAAAAACATGAGTCAACCAAAAAAATTATCATGTTGTTTCATTAGTTCCACTTCTCATACATAAGAGGTTCATTTTCATGTGATGGTTCTTTGACACTACCGTCAACAAAATTACTTTTTTTTGTATTAAGGGTATTCATACTGCCTTGCTCAATGATTGATAATTGACTTCATGATATTTGATGGAAATCGAAACATGTTCTGGATGGTCTGAATAATAAATGCAGAAGATATGTGATACATTGATTGATCTTCACTCTAGAATTTTTGAGTTAGTGGTGTTAAATAATAAACAAAAATATAGAAAAAAGAATGGATAGGGTTTTTGTATTATATATAAAGTGTCTATTACATAGTGTATAAGATCTTATTTATAGATATAATAATGGCCTAACAGGCTTGGGCCTTCTATCTTTAACACCCTCCCTCAAACTCACAATACAACAGTAATAAGCATTGAGAGTTTGTCACAAAGAAAATGAAATCGCGCCGTTGAGTGAGCCTTTATGAAAGTATCAGCAACCTAAAAAGCTGATGGAACATATGGAAGCGAGATGGTGCCGATCTGAAGATGATGCCGAGTCAAGTGACAATCTATTTTAATGTGCTTTATCCTCTCATAAAAACAGAATTCTTTTCTATCTGCATGATGTTTTTGTTATCACAATGTATGGAAGTGGGTTTAGTAATATTAATCCTCATATCTGCAAAAATCCATCGTAACCAAACAATCTCACATGTGGTGACGGCCTGTACATAACTTCAGTTGACAATCTAAAGACAACATCTTATTTCTTGCTTTTTCATGATATTAATTAATACCCAAGGAAAATACAGAAACTTGTAGTAGATTTTCGGTTATGAGGATCACTATCTCAATTAGCATCGTTATAGGCACACCGTTCAAGTGAAGAGGTCGAGGGAAATAAAATCCTCTAGAACCGAGTGCCACAAATATATCTCAATATTCAAGAATAACTCCCCAATGGACGAATGTAGGAGAAGTAACAAAGTGACTAACCACATGAACAACATAAGCTATATATCACTGTAAAATAGACTAAGCTCCTTACAATAGTTCGATATAGATTTGGGACTAACAAACGAATACCATAATTCGGAAAATACCGAGCATTGGTTTCAAGAGAGGTATCTACCGTCATGTTATTAGAAAGTCGTGCTCGCTCAAATAAATCAGTTATATATTTTGTTTGAGAGAGAATATAACCTTTTCGAGAGTGAGTCACCTCAATACCTAAAACATAACGTAATAGTCCCAAGTCTTTCATCGCATTATGCTGAGCCAAATCATGTTTTAATGCCTCAATGTCAATAATATCATCACATGTAATGATCATACCATCTACATATAAAGATAAAATTTGTGTGGATTATTTTCGACTGAGGGTAATTTGGTCAGGTGTTTTGTGGTGTTTCAAAGGTATTTAATGTTCGGGTGTTTTGTAGGGAGAGATTTAAGCTGCCTGGTTGTATTAAATGTTCATTACCCTCATTAATGAAAGTGGTTGGGTATTTATACCCTTAATTATGGGCCACATGGGCTTTCGGGTCAAACTTATGAAACCGGGTCGAGTTCAAAAACCCATTAGTTTATTAAGCATATTACCAATTAGCTTAGTCAAAAGGTGATTAGTTTTTAGTACTTTTGTCCAGTTCGGATGGTTTAGTGGGTGGTTTTTGTTCGAATTGCCCATGTCTGGTTTCTACAGTGAGTGGTGAAAATTTCCGGACTCATAAAAAATAATTTGTCCTACACTTGTAAATCTGATAAACAAGGTTGAATCATGATTACTCGTAAGGAAACCAAGTGAAGTAATAAGTGTTGAGAATTTTTAAACCAAGCACGAGGAGCTTGTTTGAGACCATATAAAGCTTTCTAAGTGGACAAACTTCACCTGGTTTGTGAGCCACACATGGAGGAGGATTCATGTAAACCTCCTCATGAAGATCACCATTCAAAATTCATTTTTGATATCTAGTTGGAAGATATTCCACTAGCGAATGGATGCAAGCGCAATAAGAGTACGAACTGTCGTCATTTTTGCCACTGGAACAAATGTGTTATCATAATCCATATCATACATATGTAAATACCCTTTTGCTACAAAACAAGCCTTATATATTTCAACCAACCCAACAAACTTTGTTTTAATTTTAAAAATCCACTAAGATCCAATTATATGCTTACCGGATGGAGGTTTAACTATATCCCATGTATAAGTCTGATAAAGAGCGGTAAGCTCTTCGGAAATTTCATTTTGCCAACGAGGATTAGAAACAACTTCGTTAAACGACTCAGATTCATATAAATTATATATGTTTGTTATGAAAGAGGCGAAAAGAGTTGAGTAAGAAGAATACGCAAAATCTGATAGTTTGGTAGCAAAATCTAAAAAGACTCATGCTAGTTTAAAAAAGTCTCACCGGTCTAAACCGATGGAGAGCTCAGATTCAGATTCAAAATCTTCTAGTAGCTCTTCAAACAAAGATGGAATTGAGGAGTCCCTATCATCCATCAACGATGAAGGCCGTTCTAAAAAGAAGCAGAAATTGGTAAAAAAGTACTAAAAAAAGAGGGACAGGCATGGAAGGTTGAAAAGGCATCTAGGAAAAAGGTCATCTCATGGTCACAGCCATGGCCGGAGACATGTAGACCGACTGTTGATGGATCCTTTCGCCTTTCATGATGAACCAGGTATCTTTGTAACTCCCAATGAAGATATAGTGTTTAGTCGTGGCCGAAATTGGAGACAATCTCTGTTGTCTTCCAAGATACTGTCTGGATACCTTCCTAAGAGGTTTGACAGCACAAAGATGGAAAAATACGATGAGAGTAAAGATCCAGATAATCATCTGGAGCAATTCAAAAACTTTATGATGAATTTTGACGATGATGATAAGTTGTTTTGTAGAGCGTTCTCCCAGTCTTTTACGGGGAGTGCTCTGAAGTGGTACAATAGTCTGCCACAGGGTTGCATCAGAAATTTTGATACTTTTGGGTGGCCTTCCGGAGGCAGTTTGTTGGAAGTAAGGAACTGAAGGGCAATGAAGACACTATTATCCATTGTGCCCAAGAACCAAATGAATCCTTGAAAGAATATATAAGTCGTTTTGTGAACAACAAGAATGGATTAGCTGATTGCTTTGAACAAGTAGCAATAGCTTCTTTAAGGCAGGGTTTGAACCCTGCTAATTTGGCTGATTCAGTAACCAGAAAGAAGGCCATGACGTGGGATGGTTTATTGAATCAAGTGGGGAAATAAATAAATGTAGATGAAACAAAGAAGACCAAGGTGCATAGGCAGGTGCGATCGGCCCTAGCTGGACCAAACCAGAACCAGAATCAGTCTGGGTACAAGGCTAAGCAAGCTGGACAGGGTCCCAGCAGGGCCAAAGCTCAATCTCACCCAGCACCAGCTCAGAGCCAACAATCCAGAAATAAGTGAGGGCCTTGGGTTCAACCGGAGTGGTTTGCCGAGTTGAAAGAGAATGTGGAAACCATCTATGACAAAACAAAAGACGAAGTACATTTTAGGAAGCCAGCTGCGCTTTAATCTCCCAGGGAAAGTCGTAATAATTGTTTCCGTCAATATCATCATGATATTGGTCATAACACAGAAGATTGCATTGCTTTGAAGCAAGAAGTGCAAAATTTAATTGAAAGAGGAAAGTTGGGTGCTTATGTTAAAAGAAGAAGTGGAAATAGGCCTGATAATGCTCATCGGACTGGCCCAACAAACAACGCAGGAACATCGGCTCCAGATGGGGCTATGGTGATAAGTGAAAGATTCGATGTGGAGTTAGAGTATTTGGATCCTGATCCAACCCGGAATAAGGTGGGCGTTATCACAGAACACAGCAAGACGGTGTCCGGGCTCATCAGCTTTTTTGAGTCACTTAACATATTTGGGGGCACACCATGGCTGCACCGACTGCTTCTTCGAGGAAGAGGCATGTTCATATCCTGGCTACTCAGCTGGAAAAAGGCATGACTTCCTATCAATCGCAAATTCCTTTTCCCTTCATTGTTTTTTATGAAGATGATTTGAGGGACATAGCTGGTCCCCATGAAGATGATGTGGTAATAGGAGCATCCATTGGGGGTAATGACATTAGACGAATTTTGGTGGACACCGGTAGTTCAGCCAATATCCTCTTTTTAACTTCCTATAAACAAATAAAGAATCTAGCAGTGATTCAGCGTTCGAACAGGTCAATTATGGGTTTCAATGGAAGCTCAGCGGACATGATCGGGGAGTTTGAGGAGGAGGTTTTGTTGGGCAAGGGCCCTTTTAAAAAGATGGTTAGAGTACTTTTCATTTTTATTGTGGTGGATTGTCCCACATGTTATAATGCCATTTTGGGAAGATCTTGGCTCTCCAGGATGCATGATGTGGCTTCAACAGTCCACCAATGTTTAACATACGCAATGCAAGGACAAGTGAGAGTTGTCCGAAGTAGTCAAAAGATAGCAAGGGAGTGTTGTGCAACGGCACTGGCCCCTCAAACTTTGGGGGCAGTTCGTATCAGTGAGGATTAGCAGTTGGAGGGGCCCTCTGGGGGAGAGGGTGAAATTATTGACCCCATAGAGACCCCTGGTGTTTTATTACCAATTGAAGAGGTTGAAACTCACTCTCTGGCTGAAGGAAGAAACGTCAAGATCGGATCCAAGATGACATCAGAACTGAAGAGTAAAATGCTGTCTTTTTTAACAGACCATCAACATGTTTTTGCTTGGTGCAATGCTGATGTAACCGGAGTGCCAACATATATTATATCACACCAACTATCCATCCGAAGAGATATAGCACCTGTTGTACAAAAGAGGAGAGATTTCTAAGGAGAAAGCTGATGTCATAGTTCAAGAGGTTGACCGGCTTACTAAGATGGGGCACATAAAGGAATCCTAGTACCCTTTATGGACAGCCAATCCGGTATTAGTAAAAAAGAAAAAGGGCAAGTGGCGAATATGCATCGACTTTACAAACCTTAATAGGGCTTGCCCAAAAGACCTATATCCGGTCCCTCGGATCGATCAGTTAGTGGACTCCACATCTGGGAACAAGTTGTTGTCCTTTATGGATGCCTTCTCTGGGTATAATCAGATTCAAGTGGATCTGAAGGATCAAGAACACACTACTTTTATGAGTGATAGGGGCCTTCATTGTTATAAGGTGATGCCTTTTGGGTTAAAGAATGCTGGGGCTACTTATCAGAGGTTGGTGAACAAAGCTTTCGCTAATCAGATTGGAAGAAACATGGAAGTCTACATTGATGACATGATGGTAAAGAGTGTGGAAGAAGAACTACACTTGGCAGATCTGCAAGAAACTTTTGCCAACTTGGTAAAAGTAAATTTAAAGTTAAATCCAGAGAAGTGTGTTTTGGGAGTGCAGTCCGGGAAATTTTTGGGTATGTGATAAGTGAGAAAGGGATACAGTCTGATCCAGACCAGCTTAGTGCTTTATTGCAGATGGAGCCTCCTCGGAATATTAAAGAAGTACAAATATTGACATGGAGGTTAGCTTCTCTAAACCGTTTTATCTCATGGTCTTCGGATAGGTGTGCCCCATTTTTCAAACTTTAAAAGGTGCAAAAGAATTTAACTGGTCTCCACAGTACGACCAGGCTTTCGATGAAATTAAAAAACACTTATCCTCCCCTAAAACCTTGTTTAAACCTGTTGATGGAGAGACACTCTACATATATTTAGCAGTCTCTAATTGTGCCATAAGTGCAGTGCTAGTAAGGGAGGTGGATAATTATCCTCGTCCGGTGTATTACATCAGCAAAAGCTTGATAGATGCTGAAAAGAGGTATTTAAAACTTGAAAAATTATCACTGACTTTAGTAATTGCTGCTAGGAAAATGAGACCCTACTTCCAGTCTCATTCTATCATTGTTTGAACGTCTTTTCCCTTGAAAAATGTTCTTCAGAAGGTAGACGTATCAAGTAGAATGACCAAATGATCAGTGGAGTTGGGAGAGTATGATATTGATTTTGCCCCTCGAACTGCAGTCAAGGCTCAGTCTGTTGCTGATTTCCTAGTTGAATTCCATTCGGACAGATACACTAAACAAACATCAAGTGAAAAGACTAAGAAAGAATGGGTTGTCCGGACTGATGGTGGATCAAGTACCATTGGTTGTGGTGCTCGGATATATTTAACCTCTCTGTATGGTGACAAAATGTACCATGCTATATGTTTTGCTTTCAGGGCTTCTAATAATGAGTCCGAATATGAAGTTGCCATAACCGATTTAAAGTTAGCCCTAATTTGTGGAGCCAAAAGGGTCAGGTGAATAAGCGATTCTCAGCTTCTTATCTATCACGCACAAGGTCAATCTGAGGCAAAAAAGAGCAGCTGATTAAATATTTGTTCATTCTTAAAGAAGTGGCACTTAACTTCAAATATATCACCTATGAGCACATACCCCGAACAGAATATACGTTAGCAGACTGATTGGAAACCATAGCATATTCTGAGTCCTACCCATGGATTCACGTCCAAGAGTGCCCATCTATTCAACTCAATCAGAGCAAAGAGGGGGAGGAAAGTTTAAACATACAAGTGAGTCAACCTCAAAACTGGAGGTATCCTCTTTTTCAATACATCTCAGATGGCATCTTGCTTTCGGAAAAAACAGTAGCAAGGAAAGTGAAGTATAAGGCTCGTGGATTTGTAATCCTAAGAGAAGTTCTTTACAAGAAGTATTTTAGTAAACCTCTCTTGCGATGTTTAGGGATTGAAGAGTCCCAAATAGTACTGTCCGAACTACATGATGGTGAGGGATCAGCGCACTGTGGTTATAGAGCTTTAACCAGAAGAGTCTTGTTGGTCGGATACTACTGGCCCTCTATAATGAAAGATGCCAATGAATTGGTGAAGAAATGTGATCCATGCAAAAGATACGGTAATGATATTCACATCCCAGATGTCCCTTTAGAGTCAATTTCTGAGCCAATAACTTTTGCTCGTTGGGGGTTGGATCTGGTGGGACCTCTACCTATGGCGTCCGGAGGGTGCAGAACTGTCATTGTTTCCATCGATTATTTCTCAAAATGGATAGAAGCAGTCCCATTGGCACGAACTACTTCAAAAGCTGTTATAAAAATTATCTTATCTAATACTTGCTGCAGATTTGGAATTCCACAAAAGATAGCCACAGACAATGGGCCACAATTTGATAATAAGGTATGGAGAGCTTCTGTGCCTTTAGAGGCATTCAGCATTGCTTCTCTTCCCCTTTCCACCCACAAGCGAATGGTCAGGTTGAAGTGGCGAACAGGACCATCATGTCCGGTCTTAAAAAGAATTTAGAAGGGACTGCTGGAAAGTGGCTAAGTTATCTACAAGAAGTACTATGGGCCTACTGGACTACTCCTGGGGCTGCTACACAGGAATCCCCATTTGCCTTGGTATATGGTATGAATGCAATAACTCCAATATAGGCAACTCTTCCTTCATTTAGAGTCCATAATTTTTCCGAACAAGCTAATGAAGTGGCAATCAGAAGTCAACTCGACTTTATAGAAGAAAAAAGAGTTAAGGCTCATCTCAGAGTCGCACACTATCAGGGTTTGATGAGAATCAGGTTTGCTTCCAGAGTCAGAAGGAGGGATTTTCAACCAGGGGATAAAGTGTTGAGAAAATTCTTCCTACATACTAAAGAGAAGCAGTTCGGTAAACTAGATCCAACTTGGAAAGGACCCTATGTGGTCAGTGAAAAGCTTAAGCCTGGGACATACCGGCTTCAAGATAAAGATAGAAGGATCTTGAATCACCCCTGGAATATTGAACACCTCTGGTTGTATCTAGAATGAAAATTATGTAAATATTTACTTGTTTAAAGTCCATGTAAATATAAGGGGACATACTCTTTCCTACCCTGGTGGCGCGGGGAGGTTTTAATGAGGTGTCCTGGATTTTTAATGAAATTGGCCTTCTTGAAAAATTCGGAGTGTTTTGATTGATAGCTTCTTTGAAACTTTTTAAAGTATCAATGACAGACCGGATTGATTTGGTAGAATGATGACCATTTAAACATTTGTCGTCGGAGAATTTAAATACTCTCACTTTAAAATAATTGTAAAATAACTAAGGGTTATTTAAATATTAGCCATCAAAATTGGGTAACTATAAAACAATGCAAGAATTGTGTAAGGTAAAATTTCCCAGCTAACACCGGGGAGCGATATTGAAATATGTAAAGTGCCTTGGCCATCCAAGGACTTTGAAGTTTTAAAAGAAAGGGTTTATCCGGACAAGAGCCGGACACGGTTACAAAACTTCCTTGGCCATCCAAGGACTTTACTCTAACACAAGAATTAAAGGAAAATAAAAAAATAGTTAAAACTTTAAGGCTGAGCTTCCTTAGATGTTCCAGCCTCATCCGGTTTCTTCTTGGGGTCTTTGGGTTCCTCGTTAGGGCTCTCTCCGGTCCCTTGTTCTTCATCAGTAGTATCATCATAACCACTAGAATATTTTTGCTTATCACCATCGGCCATAGTGTGGTGAGGGAGGTCTTCGTATTCCACAAATCGCCATAAATCTCCGAGTGTTCTCTTCAGAAATTTTTGATGAAAGAGAAAGACCATGTCTGATTTGACTTTAGCATACCTTTCCTCTTGGGAATCTATCACCTTGTTGGTGTATGCATCGATCTTGGCTTGGATTTTCTTCTCCTGCTCCTTTATCAAATCATCTTTCTCTTGGTTAACTCTAGACACAACATCTTCGAGCAAAATTTTGTCATTGGTTAGGGTCTGGATGAAATTGTCTTTGGCCTTCACATCCTCTTTCGAAGTGGAGAGATCCTTCTCCAAGCCAGAAAACATAGATTGGAGTTCTTTGTTAACCCCTCCAAAGTGGTCATCCTGGTGGCCAAGTCCTCTTTCCCCTTCTTCAACTCCTCGATCCCTCTTCTTAATGCCTCAACATTCTGGTTGGCGTTAAGGAGGTTGTTGGATAAGCTCTCTTTGTCTGTGTTTAGTGTGTTGATGAGGGTAGATTGAATTCGCACCTGTCTCTCCAAGTTGAGCACCGGTTGAATATTTCTCAATAAGGAGTGGGTCACCATGTCGTTCTCCTCTGAAACAAAAAAGGACTTACCATTGAAAGTAACCATTTTCGAAGAGCTTGGAGGGAGGCAAGGGCCAGTAAAATCGTCTTTCTCGAGGTCTCCAAAGTAAAGGCAAGTCCCTTGAAGACCACTGATGTCTAATCCATCAATGTTAATATCCCCTCCGGTACCCTCTCCATTGTGTAAAAATCACTTGGGATTTGGTATGCCTGTGTAGGGTCTGTTGGGTCGACCGGAGGAAGAGACTCCGGGGGCCGGAGAGCTACTTCATTCCCCTTGGATATTTTCTTCTTCTTGGCTTCCCTATCTCCACCAACTGCTCCCCATTTTCGGTCTTTATTCGGAGTTTTTGAGGGTTTTGGAAGTCCAACTGCCTCTTTGGTACTCTCATCTTCCACCACTTGAAGCAGAGCAGCATCAATTCCCCCTTGGTCCTGCACCTCCTGTTTTGCTGGGACGGTCTCCTCAACACCACCTTGATTGACCTCTGCTGCATCTGGCTTTTTCTTGCCTTTCTTATCCTTCATCTTACTTGGGGTTTTAGCTCTGCCCGGCAAGGCCAGCTTCCCATCCTTCTCATTTGTCCTTTGTAGGATGACACCCGGAGGAGGTGGTGTGATCAATTCTTCCCAAGACAAGTCTCTCCGGCCGGTTATGTTCCACGGGCGGGACCTCACCAGGTTGCCAACGGTAAAACAATTGTGGAAGTGATTTCCCCACTTGTCAGTAGCCCAAGCATTTAGCTTGGTACAAGTTGTGTGCCCCACCTCCAAGTAGTCGGAGAACTCCTTCGGTAGAACTACCCAAAGAAGAACAAGAGCATTTAAGTAAACAAACTTTTTTAAGGAAAGAAAAACAAACATGATGAAATATTTACCTGTGCTTTTCCATCTGTTGGTAAGCATGCTTGAATTGACACCAGCTTTAATCTTCTTCCCATTTTCCCAAGCTTCACTAATGAACAAGAATTGGGTGTTCCAACTCTTCTCCGATTCGAGCATATCATCCACCACTTTAAAATTGTCACCCATATTGTAATGGTAGAATGGGATGATATGATTCTTGCAAAGGCTGGCCACATCAGCAAATTGCTCCATCGGAAGTGGGATTCCCTAGATGCCATGATGTAAGCCATGAGGGTTTACCAATCATTGGGACTCAGTTGGCTTGGACAGAGCTTTATCAAATGAAAATATCTAACGATCTCTGGGTCTAAGGGAAATCTGAGCCCCCAATTGAACAATTTTGTGTAGAAAACTATCTCACTCAGTTTGCAGTCCATTGGTGTCTCTGGATCGACCGGTATGCTCACTTTGACAGATTCTGGGATCCCCCACTTCGTCCGGATCCGGCCTAATTCGGCAGTATGAATGAAGGCGTAGTTAATGCTCTGCATGGCTAGCAGATACTTTACGCTCACCTTGTGGAAGCAAGGTCCCACTCTGCCTTCAAGGGACTCCGGCAGGTCTGGATGTTTTAAACACAACTTCTCTTTACACTTGCCCTTCTTGGCAATGGCAGCTTCCCCCGTCTGCCCGGAGACATCAGTCTCAAAAGGGGCTTCTTCAAAGTTGTCCTCCATCACCTCTTCTATCACCAGGGAAGTATTGTCAGTTTTCTTTGGTGGAGGATTGCTGGTGGTTGGTTCAGTGAGTTGTTCGAATGGATGAGCATCGCTTTCTCTTTGTGGTCTGGTGTCCAGCTGGGGCTCAGATCCGGAGGGTTCATTTCAAAGGCTTGTTCCAGTAGTCTCCGGACCAGACGATTTATCCTTAGGGACTTTAATGGATACCTCTGACCTTGTAGCTTTGTCCTTGGCCCCAGACTTAGGGGGCCCTGATTTCAGAGACTTAGAGTGTGGAACAACAGCCTGGCCTTTTACTAAGCGGCTTCTTCGACAAAGTGTCAGTTTTTCTGGGGAATTTTCAGCATCTGATCCCATAGCTATGAATGAAGAGGGTCTCTTTGTGCTTGTAATAGCTTTTCCCGTTCCACAGTTGGCTGTGACTCCTGAACCGAGGAGCCTGATACTAGGGCTGTCAATTTCGGGTCGTGTTCGTGTCGGGTTTGACCAACCCGAAATTTTAGAACCTGTGACACGAACCCGACCCGAACCCAAAATTCGTGTCAGGTTCAAAGACCCGAACCCGACCTGTTTGACATGATATTGTATCCAACACGAAACATCTGTTTGACACGAATTTTGGATAAAGGCAAAACTTAATAAATGGAGATGCAGGGGATCGAACCCTGTATCTCCCGCAAGCAAAGCAGGCGCTTTACCATTTGAGCTACATCCCCTTTTGAAATTTTATTGGTCCACTACATTTATATAAAGTCAAGATACGCTTACTTCATATATTTACACCGACTTTACTATCACCGGTGAAGTTATCTTACCGTAAAATATATGGTGATGATGGGTTTGCCATCTCACCTAAACATGAAAAAAAATACATGAGACAAATTAAATAAATTTCAGAAAATATCAAATAACCACTAAGTTGTCACTTCTTAACAAATAACCACTAGAATTGTAAATCGATTCATCCCACAAAACAAGACTGAATGCATTCAATATCTATTAATAAATCTAGCAAACTCACACGAATCAGATAAAAAAACTGTTAAATAATAAATCATTTCCATTTTTATTCTTAATATTATAATCTATATACACAGAAGATGAAAGATTCAAAACTTTATTAATATACGTGAAAAAAGAATAAAATTCAAAACTTTATAGCAAACATGTGAACCATCATTTGTCCTCCCTGATATACTTATTTAAGTATACTATTTATTTTATATCTTTTAAATTTAAAATAAAATTATTTCATTAATAAAGTTTTATAATTATTTTTGGTGTTCTAATTTATAGGTCAAATTTTTAAAATAATATTATTTTATTAATAAAATTTTATTAAGTGCTTTCACTATTTTATTTTACAGGTGTACAGGTCTTTTGGGTTTTACAGGTCTGTTTCGGGTTTACATGTCTTTTCGGGTTTCACATGTCTTTTCGGGTTTACGGGTCTTTTCGGGTTTTACAGGCCAATTTCAGGTTTATAGGTCTTTTCGGGTTTTACAGGTAAGTTTCAGGTGACACGAACCCAACCCGAACCCGACCTGTTTTTTATTCGAGTCGGGTTTGTGTCGTGTCTTAATTTCATCGGGTCTGAAATATCACGTCTCTAACCCTAAAATTTCGGGTCGTGTTCGTGTTGGGTTTATAGGTCGTGTCCAAAATTGACAGCTCTACCTGATACGATGGGTGAAAGACTTGGTTAAAATAACCTCGTGGGTTTGGAGCTTCTAGCAGAAGATGAACCTCGATCAGGCTCTAAAGATGGTGTTTCAGACTTGTGAATTGGAGAAACCGGAAGACCTACAGCAATGTGCCTTTCTCGCTCAACTCTTTGTGCTTTTTCTAACTCCGAGAGATTAAGCCACCCGTTTTTTACTAGTGCGTTTCTCGTTGTGAACATAAACTCACACCAAAAGGATTTTGAGAAGAGAGGTGAAAGCTTTGAGATGAAGGAATGAGAGAGTAATGAAGATGGTAAAACAGTGAAAAATGAAGTAATTTATACTAATGAGACAAAAAAAATGCCAAATACCTAGGAGAATACGAAAAGATAAAAGTAATGATTGAAGGCGGCGCTGACGTCATAGGCATTAAATGAAGAGGTTACTTTTTGGGATTAGTGGGAGCACCGTTCTAGGAGAAAAACGGTTGGTGAGGTAAATCCGAAGATGACACGTGTCCCACGATCCATGGCAAAACCTTTGAACTTCTGAAGATTTGTTCAGTCTGGATAAATTCTTCAGTAAACACTAAATCCGTCCGGAAAATGTTACAAGTGCCCAACAACGATTTTTAAGGTCTTGCCAAAGGCTTTCGAACAACACCTAAAAAGGAGCTACTGATGCGTCCGTAAATATTCACCACTCACTGTAGAAACTAGACAGGGGCAATTCGGACAAAAGCCACCCACTGAACCATCTAAACTGGACAAAAGTACTAAAAACAAATCACCTTTTGACTAAGCTAATTGCTAATCTGCTTAATAAACTAATGGGTTTTTGAACTCGACCTGATTTTATAAGTTTGACCCGAAAGCCCCTATGGCCCATAATTAAGGGTATAAATATCCAACCACTTTCATTAATGAGGGTAATGAACATTTAATACAACCATGCATCTTAAATCTCTCACTACAAAACACCCAAACATTAAATACCTTTGAAACACCACAAAACACATGACCAAATTACCCTTAGTTGAAAATAATCCACACCACGTATAACTTCTGAAAAGAAGACATCCCTGCATTATGAGTAGTGGGAATTCGATTAATCACATATACAACAGTATGAACTGCTTCTCCTCAAAAAATAGTAGGAACCTCAGCAGATAAAAGCAAAAAACGAGCACTCTCAATAAGGTGACGATGTTTTCTTTCTACAACACCATTCTGCTGAGAGGTGTCAGAGCAAGAAGACTCATGCATGGTACCATCAAATGCAAGCAACTGAGTAAAATCATTGGATGTATATTCACCCCGAAATTCACACCTGAAACATTTTATTACAGCAGAATGTTGAGCCTTAACAAGTGCCCGTAATTCTCTATAAATTCCAAAACATTCTAATCTCTGTTTGATAAGGTAAACCCAAGTATATCGAATATACTCGTCGATGAAAGAAATATAATAGGATGATCCACCCTTTGTGGCGATAGGAGATGGACCCCAAACATCAGAATGAATTATATCAAACAGTGCA
Source organism: Limnanthes douglasii subsp. nivea (assembly GCA_036936605.1). NCBI lineage: Eukaryota > Viridiplantae > Streptophyta > Magnoliopsida > Brassicales > Limnanthaceae > Limnanthes > Limnanthes douglasii. The sequence goes on from JAUPFV010000001.1 coordinate 37,542,765, forward strand.
ATAGAAGAAGTGACGCATTTATTAACTTAGGATGCCAAAATTTTGTAAGTTTACAACCACTACAATCCGAGATATTACAAGTGTTTAGCTGTCTTAAAGCACCTGTAGAGACTAAAAAAATTAAACGCGATTCAGATACATGTCCAAGACGAGAATCCTAAGGATAAAACTCAGACGATGAATGATTCAAACGAAACGAAGACAAATCAACACTAGAGACATCAATATCAGTCAAGTATGTTTTTCCACTATCAACACCATATGCATTCATATATGTTACTTCGAGTTTCTCTAAAACATAGAGGACCCCTATTTTACGACCTGTCCCAATCACTCTATGAGTTTGTTGATTTTGTATAGCACAAACGGAATCAGAAAATAAGACACGATAACCAGATTCACACAATTGGCTAACCGAAACAAGATTCAAAGCAATGGTGGGAACGTAGTAAACATCGGATAGCGATATATGATGGATACAAATAGAGCCAATACCCTCTACTGACATTGGTGTAGCACTAGCAGAAAAAACTGATATGGGTGAAACATAATACAACAGAACAAAATTTCACATGTGAGGTGACATATGATGAGACACACCTGAATCCAAAATCCACAATGATGAATTAATACCTGAAGTGGAAGACGATGACATACCTGAATGGAATGTAGATGTAGACATAACAAAATTCTTCTTATTCAGTTTATTACTAGTAGACTGTAGAAAATCATCTTTTCATATCATATTCACAATAAGATCAACAATCTCTAATCGAACAAAATCAAACAATCAAGAGATACCAAATCCAAATTGAAAGTCAAATCAAAATCAAATCCAAAATCAAACCAAGTCCGAATTCAAAATATCAGTGGTCGAACAAAATCAAATCGAATAGTCAATCAACTCCAAATCCAAAACCAAGTCAAAATACCAAATAAAATCCAAATACTCAAATACCAAACTAAATCCAATTTCTAATTTCCAAAATCAAAATCAAGATCAAGACCAAGATCAAAACAAAAAAACAAAACCAAAATCAAAACAAAAATCAAATTAAATTCACAGTTCTACCGACAAAACTGTTGCACTTTTCCGTAACGATTTCTCATGAACCGTAGCACCGAATCATAATCTAACAAAACTTTACTTACTTTTAATAAAAATACTATATATATATATATATATATATATATATTAACTACGACTAGGTAAGACTATAATCAACACTTAGACAAATATATTCACTTTTTATAAATATAAAACTACTGTATATATATGGTTTCATATAATTTTGGTTATCATTCTCTCATAAAAGAAAAAATTTCTTTTTCAATATGAGAAAGTGGTCACCTTCAATTATTGCAGAAGAAAACAAATATGATACGTGGTTTCCGCTACCGGGACTGATTCTCTTAACCCAATCTGTGTGTTTTTTTGCTGAAACTCCTATTCTAACCTTGTATTGGTTGCCCAACCAAGCCAATATGACAGGATACAAAAGTCATTCACACAACACTCACAAATCGGAAAACCACTAGCTATGGTTAAAAACTATTGTCTCGAACAGAATCTGGTTTCCTTTTGTTTTGTCCGCTAATAAATAAATCATCTCCTTCCTTCTGTATAAGTAGAGCTCTCCATTACCATTCTTCTCATTCATCAAATCCTTCTCACTCTAAAGAAAGAAAGAAAAAAAAAGGCAAACGGACAATTAAATTAAGTTCTGTGATAATAATTAAAACATGAGCTCAACAAGCAAAGCCTGGATCGCAGCAGCTAGCATCGGAGCAGTGGAAGCACTTAAAGACCAGATGGGTGTGTGCAGATGGAACTACGCAATCAGAACAGTTCAACAACATCTCAAGAACAATGTCAGATCCATCTCCTCTCGACCCTCTGCCTCTGCTCCGGTCTCAACAACAAGTGTCGGACAAAACAATAAGAAGAAGGCTAAACAAGCAGAGGAATCACTCAGGACAGTCATGTACTTGAGCTGCTGGGCTCCTACCTGACTCAACATCTTTCTAACTTGTTTGTTTTGTAATCAACCGCGGCTTTATTGTATATACTTCATATTGTTAGTGTCTGTAGATCAATTAATAATCCATGTTCGTAACTATCTTTTTAAATCATAGTAGCCAATCATTGTTTTGCATTGAAGAAGATCGGTCCAATATATGTTCTCTCATAAAACTGGACTTGTTTAACTCCAAGGCCGAGACAGAGGAGTTACTTTTCTTCCCGGTGAATTATAGATCACTAACCCAAGAAATAGGGACATCCAAATTGACTACTATATTAAACTCAAAAGTTACAACTTCAAAGATTATTTTATATTAAATTAAATACTAGTTATTGGAGTAGTTCTTCGTAAAATTATTGCTTAAATGTAATTGATTTGAAATCCAGTTTTTATTATTGTAATCGGTCGCTCGACAGTAGATGTTGGATAGAATTTTTTGGGTCTTAACACAGTGACATTAGATAAAGAGCACAGTAGATGTTGGATAGAATTTTTTAAAATATAGGTCTCGAACATAGCGAAATTAGATAAGGAGCTCTCACAGGGATATAACTGAATCAATATCCACGATGTTGGATAAAGAATACATAAAACCCACCAGGGAGGCAGCGGAAGTTCGCTGCCGCGGTCAATTCATACTCCTTGCAATTGAACTGGGTTCCTAGGTGAAAAACGGTAGAACATTTAAAATTTAAATGTACGACCAAAGTTATTCGCAACAAAGGTCAAAGCGTTTGTTCTAAAAAAAAACATTTTTTTAAAATATTTACTTCTTGAACAAACATGATTCTACTTCAGATTTTATGAATGAATACAATTTTCTAGAATGATTTATTATTTCTATAAATAAATATATGTCTCAAGAATTAAGATTATACAAGTCAAAAGTCTAAAAAACTCTCAAACAAATCTATAATTCTATCTTATTTTGAATTTAGATTTCTTGTTGGTTGTATTTAAGTTCATAAAACTTGTTATATCATAAAATAACTCCATTAAGATCATGTAATATAATGATCAAATAATTGTTTTCGGAAATGAAACTTTACGCGTCTCAAGGTTCTCTAATATTCCAGCGACTTTCTGACGAAGCTTTCATCAACACAAGTTGTAATTTTGTTGTTTCCTAAACTGCATGTTGTAACAATATTAATGAATTAGTATCGTGGTAGTGGAAAATCTTAGAAGTTGGTCAATGCACTCAATGTCCACTATATTCTTGAATATACGATTTTTTAGAAGCTGCAACAGTCAACAAACATCGAATAATGGTGAGTTTAGCAGTTGCTAAAAAAGTCAATTTATAAGAATACCTTCAATATGAGTGTAGGATTTAGCCACCAAATGAGCTTTATATCACCCAATGGTTCCATCAAAGTTGTATTTGATTTTAGAAACTCAATGATATTCGATATGTTTGTGACCCGAAGAAAGGGGAACCATCCTACCAATTGAGGTTATATTTTAGAGCCTGAAAATCAATGAAAATTATTGGTGCCAGGTTGGATCATAGGTAACATGTTTAAAAGTTGAAGGTTATGTTAATGATGTTAACAAAACAAAGAAAGAATGGTGGTTAGGTAAAAAAAATTAAAATAGAAGTTTGAGAGGAGAAGGGATAACTTGTAGATTGTGAAAACTTTATTGCTTTGAAGTTTGATTTATCCGTGTACACATATCGTAGTGTTGGTTCCATGCAAGAGGCTAAATATGGCAGATGAAACGACGAACCAAGATATTTTTCGGAATGAGAAGAAAATGATCTGTGATTCATGGTGGTGAATAAGCAGAAATTGTTGAAGAGTATAAGGTAATGAGAATGTGATGAGGAGGGTGATGAATTCATAGTTGATCATGGGGATGTAGGAGAGATATGGGTAAAGGTATGGGATTTCTAGGATTGGATGGGGACTAAAAAGATGAAAGTTGAGATTCTAGATCATAAGATGTAAGATTGGAAAATGGAAATGATGAAGAATTGGATGCTTGATTGAAAAATGATGAGGATGATAGGTTTGAAAAAGATAAGGCCGAGGTAAGATGGAAGAAAATAATTTTTTTTAAAGTGGGCATCACGGTTTACGAAAACTTTATATTTATGTAAATCACAAACTTTGTAGTCTTTTTTCCACGTGGATACCCTAAAAATACACAAATGGATATACGAAGATCAAATTTATGTTTGAGATGACCATTAGTTACGTCGCATGCACAACCAAAAATATGCAAGTGCGTGAGTGAAGGGGAACAGTTATGTAAGACTTCGAATGAGGATTTGTTTAATATTAAAGGAGTAGGAATGCGGTTTATTAAATAAACGACTATTAAAACACAATCTTTCTAAAATTCAAGTGGCCATTTGATTGAAACATCTAGAAACAAATGCGAAATTAATTTAAAACGAGACAAAGATAGATGGCATATGAGTAACTTCTATAGGTCAGATGATTGAGAAACCAGACAGATAGGTGATTTATTTGTTGATGGATCCATACCGTACATACCACCATGTTGTCTACCCGAGCCAATCAACTTCAGAAAATCCAAGTTCTGCAACATACAATAGTCAGGAAAGAAAACAATGCAACAATTTTGATTTGTGGTGAGTTTGCTAGCTGAAATAAATTTAGAGTAAAGGTTGGTACACACAAGATATTTGTAAGGGTTAATTTTGAATTTATACTAACTGTGGTAGTGTGAGTGATTTGTGGTACTACATCATTCGGTAAATTAACGTTGGTAATAATGTAAGGCTTAAGATCGATTAAGAGTGATATTTGAAAGATAATATGATATGTGGTGCATTATCCAAAATAGAAGGACTTGTACTACTAGAATTAGCAGACACAATAGTAAATAGAATCAAACATGCATCATTCGTATATGCATAACCATTACTAGAATAATTATGGTTCATTGCACTGATTTTTTAGGCTAATTGTTATATATGTTCGGCATCGAACTCCTAAAAAATGCTAGCAGTGTTGGAACCTGATAAGTCATGATATTTTGTCGCATTCGCCAAAGGATGATTCCCACAACCTGAAGCTTGTTGTCCTTGGAGTTGTCTCGACGTGTTATTGTTTCCATTTTTTAATCGGCATCTATCCTCCATGTGACCCCTCTTATTACTGATGAGGGAGAATAAAAGACATGGAGAAAATTGTAAAGAAGAAACCTGATTGGGGAAATTGTAAAGAAGAAACCTGACTGGGGAAACTTGTAAAGAAGAAATCTGACAGGGGAAAAACACATAGGATAATGAAGTAGTACCTATTGTGAGGAGGTAAAAAGATATAAGGACCAATAATGTAATTAATAGGAATTGAAACGTGTGGGGCCCGCAATTGTACTATATAAGGACCACACACGCTTCACAGATCCCACGGATAATTTTATGACTTTCTCTGTCTACTTAAGCTAAACTGCACTTTCTCTCTCTAAAAGATACCTAAATTCAGTACTTAATCCAATCTAGCACTAAGAAATCTTCGTATCACAAAATCACCCATGAGCGTTTCTAAAACTCTTCAGTGGCGCCGTTTATGGGAAACAAAGATTGTTCTAACGACAATCGCTTCCTGGAAATAATCCCTTTTCCGAGGGAAGTTATGGAGGAGCAAGGGGACGATTTTGTTAACAATTACGAGGAGAATCTTGTGGGTGATGATAACCGGAACGACATGGAGTACGATGCACGTGGATGCCAACGAGTCGGAGACACTTTCGACGACTCGGATCTGTTGGCTCGAAGGAACGAGCTGTTTCTAGAAATCGAAAGATTGAAGGCAGAAAAAGAAACTGTACAGGCGAATCTCCGCTCTAAAATAAGGCGGGAACCTGACAGTGGAAAAGAGGAGCGTGAAATTGATTTTCGCCCTAAGGCTATGGAGGACAGATATAGGGGATATGAACGGCGATCGTCGAGCAGAAGAGAAAAGCGACATTTGGATTCGCCTGACTCGAGCGATTATTCTCGATATAGCTCGTCGGAGTCATCTCCTAGGAAAAATCACAAAAAGAAAAACCACGGTCGAGGTCACACCGATTACCGAAGAGGAAGGAGCTCGGAGAGGAGGTCTCCGAGGGAGAAGAGTCACCATGCTCGGGTTAATGAGCGGGCTTACCGCCAAACAAAGTTTTCTGGTAAAAAAGAAGACGCGGGCCCGCGAAATTCGGAGTGGCAGCATCAATATACTCTGCCATCCGAGGAAGGATTGTATTTTCCGAGCAACAAAAATTTAAAGTTCAATTTTTATCGTACGGGTCATAATTGGAGAGTCTCTCCATTGTCCCTGGATATTTTGTGGGAAACCTTCCAAAACATTTCGATATCTCGAAGTTAGAAAAGTTCGATGGGACGCAAGACCCGGATAATCACATCGAACAGTTCAAAAACTTCATGATTAATTTCGACGACAATGATAGATTGTTGTGCAGAGCGTTTTCTCAAACATTCAAAGGGGTGGCTTCCAAATGGTATAATAGGCTCCCGCAGAGCTCCATAAAAAATTCCGACATGTTCTGGAATATCTTCAGACAGCACTTTCTGGGGAGCAAGAAATTCAGAGCTAACGGAGACAAAATAATCTATTGCAGACAAAAGGTTGGGGAGAGTTTGAAGAATTACACCAATCGGTTCGTCAAAATGAAAACGGACATGGAATATTGTAAAGACTCAGTGGCGCTTACAGCTTTCAGGATGGGCCTCCTACCCGGATTATTGAAGGATACAGTGGCAGAGAGTCAAGCCATGACCTTCAGAGCATTGTTAGGTCAGGTGGAGAAGAGAATCAGTTTCACAGATCTGACCCGAGTAATCAAGGGCCCCGTGCAAATGTTCAGACCAAGAACACGGGACAATATCCGCCGAGGCAGAAAACACACTCACAATATTATGGCAATTAGCAAAGTTATAATCAGGGGGCCTGACCAATTTCGAACAAGTGGACTCGACCAGACTATTTTGCGGAATTAACAGAGAATGTTGCTGCCATATTTGATAAGGCAAGATCCACGGTGCCCTTCAGAAAACCTTTCATCCTCAATCCAATGGGCAAGTGGAAGTAACCAATCGCACAATATTTGATGGTTTGAAAAAGAACTTAGAAGGGAAGGCAGGAAAGTAGCCTGACTATTTACAAGAAGTATTGTGGTCTTACAGGACAACTCCATGGACAGCTACAGCTGCATCCCCATTTGCCTTAGTATATGGTATGGATGCCATTGTCCCTCCAGAGATTGTTTTCCCTTCATATCGTGTGGCAGCATATACAGCGGATGTGAATGACCAAAACAGAGCGTTGGCGTTAGATTTGGTTGAGGAAAAAAGACAACGAGCCCAGGTGACATCCCTCTATTATCAAACTCTTATGAGGAGCCGGTATGCGTCTAAAGTAAAGCATAAAGAATTTAAGGTGGGAGACAAAGTACTACGTAAAGTCTTCTTGCATACTAAAAACAAGAGTCTGGGTAAATTGGGACCAAATTGGGAGGGCCCTTATGAGGTCACAAAGAAAGTAAAACCGGGCACGTATCGGTTAAAAGACAAGGAAGGGCGATATCTTCGTCTGCCTTGGAACATTGAGCACTTAAAGTTGTATCTCGGATGAAACATTAGCTAGAGCATAGCAATTGTCTTTATTTGTACGTGACAGTTCCAAACATAGTGAGGGCACACTCTTTGCTACCCTGAGAGGCACAGGAAGGTTTTAACGAGGTGTCCAATGAGCTGCTTAATATGACGTATTTTTTGCCTTCAACTATTTTTTGGGTCGCACTAATTTGCGCCTCGAATTTGTCTCTACCTTAAACTATTTTTCGGGTCACAATAATTTGTGCCTCGAATTTCTCTATGTCTTAAACTATAATTTGGGTCACAATGATTTGTGCCTCAAATTTCTCTATGTCTTACACTATTTTTCGGGTCACAATGATTTGTGCCTCGAATTTCTCTATGTCTTACACTATTTTTCGGGTCACAATGATTTGTGCCTCGAATTTCTCTATGTCTTACACTATTTTTCGGGTCACAATGATTTGTGCCTCGAATTTCTCTATGTCTTAAACTATGATTTGGGTCACAATGATTTGTGCCTCGAATTCTTCTTTGCCTTAACTATTTTTCGGGTTACAATGATTGGTGCCTCGAATTTCTCTTTGTCTTAAATTATGATTTGGGTCACCATGAATTGTGCCTCGACTTACTCTTTGACTTGAATTATGATATGGGTTACAATGGTTTGGGCCTCGAATTGTTATTCGAATTATGAATTGGATCTCTTCGAAGTATTCTTGGAGACATAATATGTTGTGCCTAGAAATATTTACACTTATGATATTATTCATGCCATACCTTAGCCTAGTTATTTTCTAGGACATAGTTTTTCATAAGTACCATAATTCACATTGACACAAAGCTATAAGTTACCACACACTAAATATTGCAGGGTTAAAATGTTACATCTCCTCGTGTGCAATTCGAAGGAAAACAAAAAATAGCCTTACACGACCTTGTGTATAACACACTTTAAACTTGATAATCTATTGTTGAGATTTTTCCGGGGAGTCACTTTCTTCGGAATCCGACGACTCACTCTCACTAACGACAATATGAGGAGGACGGAGATCCGGCGACACCAGTTTCCAAAAACTGCCAAGATCATATTCGGGGTGCTCTGCATGGAGTTGAGTTATCAAACCGGCTCGAACTCTTGCATCTCGATCAGCCAGGTTCTTAGTGCACTTAGCAATATAGGCATTCACAGCCTTTGTTTTCTCTTCCTCTACCTGCCGAGGGAAATCTTCGATGCGTTTTGCCAAGTGATCCCTGTTCTTGAAAAGTTTTTCATTGTCATCGCAATAGTCACCAAAACCTTTGCGTGCTATGGCATCGGCCTTCATATACTCAGTAATGAGTTTCTCTAGGCCCTTAGTCTTTTTCTGATAGAGGTCCCTCTCCTCTTGACAGCACCTATCCAGCATAATGACGTAGTTTTCCGAGGCAGATAGTTTTTTGTATAAAGCATCTACTTGGCTTTCAACAATCGCGTGTTGCTTTTTGGCTTCTTCAAGTTGTGCAGCCAACAGAGAAGCTTTGAACTTATAATGATTCTTTATGCCCTTCAAGTTGTGCAGCCAACAGAGAAGCTTTGTGCAGTAGGCTACGTATATTCAGTGAAAATTTGTCGTCATGAGAAATTTCGAAGGAGCTGCTGGGAGAGCCAAGGCCAGCAGCGTCAAAATCCGACGAATCCCCCTCGAGAATTTCAAGGTCGACGTGTTGCAAAGGTCTGCTTTGAGGTATGGGAAATGGTGCAAGTATTAGGGGCTCATCTGGAAGAGCTGGGTGTGATGTTTGGGTCCGAGGAGTGCTCGGTGTTAAGTTGGAATTTTGTTTGGGAGAGTTATCTCCCATCTCATGCTCACCAAGAGATCTTTGATCCTCGATCTCCTGGATTGGTTCGGGGGCCTCGTTTTGAATTCTTCCATCCTCGAACAGTTCTTGGATAGGTTCTAAGGCAACTGTCTCTTTCCCTTTTATCTTTCGCACTCTTCTTTTTCCGAGGAAGAATGGTCTTTTGAGGGGAAGTATCAGAAATCAGAGTTACTCTGTTATCCGAGGAAGCTGGGTCTGGAGCAGTGGCTACTTCTAACTGTATTTGTTATTGCTGAGCAGGGAGTTCCTCTTCGGGCTCATCTCGGTGACTTTGTGCACGGTCACGCTTTGGAAGATATATCACTATGTCTTTCTTGGACATCCTTTCTAAAACCTCATCTTGGGAAGGAGGGGTCATCAACTCTTTCAAAGTTAGTCGATCGAGGGGATTTAACCTCCACAGTCTGCTTAGAGCCATATTGTTGTCCCTGAAACATAAGCGAAATCGGTTTTCCCATTTTTCCTTGGCCCATTCGCTGAGTTTTGTAAAAACAACAGTGGAACTCTCCACATGATCAGCATATGGCTTGTAAATGCCAGTCATAGCTACAAAAACGTCGAGTTAGACTCTAATTATTCGAAGGACTATTATAAGTAAAATAGTTTCGAGGACTGACATTTGTTGGTCCACAAAAGCGACAATCTGTGAGGGTTCGAAGGGGTTGCCTCAGAGTCTGTCTCCCAGTGTCCTGAGAAGAAGATGAATTGTTGTCTCAATTTCTTGTCAGCTTCTAATAAGTCTTTTAGCACTTTTTGCCTTCGATTAAATGTTAAAGAATAAAATGGGAAGAAGGGGTTCCTGGCCAACACAGATAATCCGACAAGCTGTTCCAAGGAAAACTCCAGACCCGAAATTCTCGAAGCCATGATGCACGCCATTAATGTGAACCACATGTTGGGTCCGGCTTGAGAGGGGTAGAGGTCAATCTTCGCAAAGTACTCGACGAAGAAGGGGTCTAAAGGAAATCTTAGTCCCTAGTTCATGATGTCAGTGTAAACAACAAGTTCATGATCCTTAACAGATAGTGGAGTTTCCCCTTCGGAGGGGAATCTAATGTCAAAATATGAGGGGATGCACCAACGGGTTCGAAGAAGTGTTTCTTCCGAGGGAGAAAAATACTTGTACGATATATTGTAAAGGGCAACAGCATGCTTATTCTCAATTCCTTGAATATTGTTGCCCATGATGGCATCCAATTCTAAAGGCAGTGTTACATCACCTTTTGATTTGGGGGAAATACGCTCCGCTTGGTCGTCGGATATTATTGGAGGAGGCGTACGCGTCTGACTAGAAGACTCTGCTGGGATGTCGATGCGTTGGTCTGGATTTTTGTTTTGATTGGCTTGGATATTTCGATCAGGGTTATCCGGGGCAGTAGGATGCTCACCAGATGACTCAGCAGGAATTTCAATTACTTTGTCCATATTTGCAACTTGAGTGGCTTGAACAGACGTCTCGGGATTATCCGAAGCGATAGCTTTTCCTTTAGCAGCTAAGGCTTTGTTACGAAGCTCTTAGGTTTCTCCCTCGGTAATTACGGTCTTCCCTGGCGAAAACCGAGGAGTCGTAGTCCCTGTTATGGACGGAGTAGTTGGAAGACTTGACACAGGATCCCCGGTCCTTGGAAGAGGAGGGTCAACTGCAAGGATTCGAGGAGCCTCAGGGGTAGTTTTGGCTACATCCTTCAAACGTTTGCGCTCTTGCGAATGTTTGTCCTTGTGTTGTCTCTTCCTCTTTCTTGAAGAGTGTTTATGTTGTTTATATTTCCCCATTTCTTCGAGGACAGTTTGATCGTTGACTTGATACTGATGAGATATCTCGAGGGGGATTATGGCCGTCGAATTTGGGGGAGGAGGCCACGAACCGTAGAAGGTAGTCACAGCAGGTGGAGGCTGTGGTTCAGTGTATTCACCAGCAGCGACTCTTTCTTCGAATTTTTTACTAATAAAAAGCCACTCTGGAATCCGACGAGGTTTATAAGCCATCTTTCTCTTTCTAGAAATTCTGGGTGAAAAGTATGAGCCATTAAATGAAAGAGGCGAGTATTTATAGAAGCCAAATGGGCTTCTAATAAAAATCAGGCCTTGGGACATTTTTGGTTGTTTGCCTAGGGGTATTATGGGTACCCTAGGTCAACAATTGTGGACAGAGGCGTGAGAGAAGCTGCTGAGGCACAATCTCTCTAAAGATACGCTGACACAAAAACATGATTATTGATGTCATGCTTTCCTTTTTATCTCAGCCAATCATTGCAATCTCTTAGCATCGAACTCTAACGGTTGTGATATGTTTACAGAGCAAATTCTGATGGGGAAAGTTCCTAGGCGATAGACTTGACCTCACTAAGACATTGCAAGGATTGGGGGGCTACACTGGTGGATATGAGATCTTCGAAGAGATTTTTTCGAGGAAGTATTTGTTTTCGAAGAAATATTTTTTCGAAGAGGTATTTGCTTTAGAGGAAATGTTTTCGAGGAGACGCTTTTGAGGAGAAGTTTTTCGAAGAAAATATGACTCGAGAGGGTAATAAAGACTTCTTTACAGTCCCAGTAAAACTATTTTTACTAGGACTGGGGGCTACTGATGAGGGAGAATAAAAGACATGGAGAAAAATGTAAAGAAGAAACCTGATTGGGGAAAATTGTAAAGAAGAAACCTGACTGGGGAAACTTGTAAGGAAGAAATCTGACAGGGGAAAAAACACATAGGATAATGAAGTAGTACCTATTGTGAGGAGGTAAAAAGATATAGGGACCAATAATGTAATTAATAGGAATTGAAGCGTGTGGGGCCCGCAATTGTACTATATAAGGATCACACACGCTTCACAGAATCCCAAGGATAATTTTACGACTTTCTCTCTCTACTTAAGCTAAACTGCACTTTCTCTCTCTAAAAGATACCTAAATTCAGTACTTAATCCAATCTAGCACTAAGAAATCTCTGTATCACAAAATCACCCCTGAGCGTTTCTAAAACTCTTCAATTACAATACTTAGAATTAAATTTGAGAGTTCGAAATCCATTTATAGTATATCTGCATCTGTTAACTTGGTCACACATTTTCTAGTTTTGAATTTTTTGTTAACTTGGTGACACATTATCACAATACTTACAAATGATTCAGCGCTCATAAAGAAGAGGTTCATTTTCATGTGATGGTTCTTCGACACTACCGTCGATAAACTGGTTTTTGTTGCAGTGGGGGCATCAATAACTGTCTTGTTCAATGATTGATAATTGACATCGTTTGATTTGATGGAAAGAAAAACATATTCCGAATGGTCAGAATAACGAATGTAGAAGAGATGTGAGGAATCGATGGTTTTGATCTCCAATCTGGAACTCTTTGAATTAGTAGTTGGAGCTCTGATTGAAAATAGTTTGAATATCCGGTTACGATGATTTTTTTTTTAAAAAACACGTAAGAATTATGATAAATAAAAAATAAAAACTTTGTTATGGTAGCATGATAAAAGCAAAAATATATATTTTCAATAAAAATAAGATAACGGCTACCGCCATATCGCTACCTTACTATAAATATAATATTACTTAAATATGGAGATTCATATATTTTAGGTATTACTCCTCATATAAAAAACTATTTTCTTTTTCAATTTGAAACAATGGTCGCATGTGTTAGGTACATTCCATTGGGGTCACGGTGAACTTCTACTCCAAGGAATAGATGAAGTGGCCCCATGTCCTTTAGGGAGAATGATTCAATAAGCCTGTGAACAAACTGAGACAATCAGTCTGGTTGAGACCCAGTTACAAAAATATCATCAACATACACCAAAATCAGTAGAATAGTGGTGTTAGAAACATAGTAGAAGAGAGAGCGATCAGCTCTCGAGTTTTTAAATCCCCAAGTGAGAAGAGTGTCTCTAAGTTGTGAGTACCAAGCTCTTGGAGCTTGTTTTAAGGCATAAAGAGCGTTGTGAAGTTTACACACATGTGTAGGGTTCATAGAGTCCCTAAACCCCTCTGTTTGAGCCATGTAGACCTCTTTAGTTAGGTAGTCATTACGGAATGCATTATTAATGTCTAGTTATCGAACCTGCCACTCTTTAAAGACTGCAAGAGGTAGAATGAGCCTTACTGTGGAAGCCTTCACAACAGGACTAAAAGTTTCAGAGAAGTCTATGACTGGGGTTTGATGAAATCCTTTCGTAACTAACCTTGCTTTGTGTCTCTGAACAGACCCATCCAAGTTTTATTTCAACTTGTAAACCCACTTGCATCCAACCACATTCATTCTAGGAGACCATGGCACAAGTTTCCATGTATGGTTGTTCACAAGGGCAGTATATTCTGTGTTCATAGCTTGCACCCAAAGTTCATTAGTTGATGCATCTGAATACTTAGTAGGTTCAATAGTATTGAAGTTGGTGATGGTGAGAGAACCAACATAGGGTGTCTTAGGTTTGAGGATGCCAACTTGAGCTCTAGTTGTCATTGTATGTGCTTTAAATGAAGGGATAGGTTGGGGTAAAGGTAGTTGGATAGGATAGTGGGATTAGGTTGTGAGTAAGTAGTTGCGGATAAAGGTTCAATAGGATTATGATTTCCTGGTGAAACTGGGGAGCAGTTAGATATGGTATTAGGATTGATGGCTGATGAAGGGATGTAGGTGTTTGTGGGGTGAAGGGATGTTTGTAAATGTGAAGAACTAGAGGGTGGAGATATAGAATGGCGAGGGGATGTATTTGAACAGACTGTGGAGGATGTTAAGGAACCATCAGTCATAAGTTTTGTAGGCATTGTAGGAAACCAAGCACTTAGGGGGCAGACTAGTGTAGAGTCGGACCTTAGAGTATGTAGAAACCCAGTTAAAAAGGGAACTCTTGTTCATTAAAAACCACATTCCGAGAAATGTACACCGTACCAACTGAACTTAGACAAGTATAGCCCTTGTGATGATGGTTGTATCTATGGAAACACATTTAGCAGAATGAAATTTAAATTTATGAGACTGATAGGTCTCAGGCATGGATAACAAGCACAACCAAAGGTCTTTAGGGTAAGATAATTAAGTGTTCTTTGATGTATAACTTCATAAGGTGATTGATGAGATAAAATAGGAGTAGGCAGTCTGTTTATGAGATAAATTGTTGTTTCAAACGCATGAACCCAATATTTGTATGGAATACCAGCCTGAGCCAAAAGAGTCAGACATGTCTTAACGAGATGCTTGTATTTTCTCTGATTCCTACCATTCTGCGCTGAGGAGTGAGGGCAAGACCTCCTTAACACCAAGCCTTCTTATTTTGCCATGGATAGGAATGGTTTATACTCACCACCCTAGTCACTCTGTAGGACTTTAATTGACCTTTCAAATTGATTTTGCACCAAAATTTTAAATGTTTTGAAGATATCAAAGATATGACCTTTATCCTTTATAGGATACATCCATGTAAATCTAGTATGATCATCAAGAAAAAGCACATAATATTTATGACCTTCGGTAGAGACAATAGGTGAAAGACCCCATACATCAGTGTGTATAAGGTCCAAGACATGACTTTCATAGGAGTCAGATGCATGATAAGGTAAGTTGTGAGACTTGACTAACTAGCAGGCCTCACAGAAATTCATTTCATTCTTTAAACAACATTCAAATTACAAGATTTCATGACAGTAGACAGAATAGGAAGAGATGGAGGGCTTAGTTTCCCGTGCCAATCATCTTTTAGGAAATTTGAAAAAAAAACTAGCTAGAACACTAGGAGAGTTAACTTGAGACACAAATGATGAAGCCTGGTAAACTTGTGACTTAGGATAGCTTTGCATCTTGTACAGCCCATTATCAGACGTCCCTCTGAGCATTATAATCCTTGTGTCCTTGTCCTTCACCAAACAAAATCCCTTGTGAAATTCAACAAATATATTATTATGGTTAGTGAGCTGAGAAACTGACAATAGATTCTTATTGATCTTAGGTACATGTAAAATATTTTGAAGTAAGATAGTTTTGGCAGTGTTAGAATGTAAGGTAGAGTTTCCTATATGTTTGATAGCTAGTTTCTCACTATTTCCAACTAAAATACCATGATTACCTGAGTACTCAGACTTGTGTGTCAGCATGCTAGGGTTACCTGTGACATGGTGGCTAGCACCATTGTCAGCATACCATGGACCATCCCCTGTAGTATCTTGCACATTAATGTAGGGTCCCTATTCACCTTCAGACTTAGGCTGTTCATTTGATGTGGTACCCATTACTGAAGGGTCATATCTGTAGTAGAATACAGATGCAATGTGTCCATACCTGTTGCATATTTGACAGGTTGGCTTGTTTTGAGAGAATCGACCCCCTCTACCTTTGTAGTAGCCTGTCATTCATCTGGTATTGTTAGAGTAATAGTTCTGCCACGAAAGCTTTTGTTTGAACCTCTGTTTTGACCATAGAATCCCCTTTGACTGTTAACATTATGTTGTTTAACTTCTGGCTTATGAACAAAGTTAGCAGATGCTATGTTGAGATTTGTGACTGTGTTTTAAAGAATAACAAGTTGATCTAGTCAGCTTTCAAAGGTGAGCAGACTAGTTTGTAGATCCAGCCAGCTTAGTGTCTCTTTGTCATCTAAGCTTACAACTATGGGTGTGTACTCAGAATCCAAGCCAGCAAGGACCTGAGTGAGAAGGTCATCCATAGACATCCCATAACTAGCTAAAATAATATTATATGATATAGACTTCATCTTGTTCAAATAATCAGTCATACTAGATGCTCTTTTACGAGTTCGTTGGAACTCTGATTTGTAGTATGTGACTCTAGGCCTTGTCTATGAACCAGACAGCTTGATGGCAGCCTTCAAGAGATCTTTTGAGGTCTCTTCTTCCATGAGTTGAGTGCTAATTCAGGGCTCATTGTGGATTAAAGTCATCCCAACAGGAGATGATCTTTTGCTATACACTCTTCATATTCTGTGTTTTCAATGTCAATACATTCAGGGCCAATTATAAGTCTAGGAGGGCAGGGTTTTTCCCCTGATATGAAACCTCCTAGCTTGTTCCCTTTAACCATGGGTAGCACCACGGTTCTCCATAGAAAATAATTATTTTTGTCAAGCCTTATACTTTTAGTGTTGTTGTTGGTTAGTGTGTGCAGGTGAAGACCTTTGTTGGTGTTGGATGTGTTGCTGGGAAGAACACTACCTAATGAGTCACTGCTGAAGGAAGGAGAATTTGTTTTTGCCATTGAAGGTTAAACCTACTCTGATACCAAGTTAGAGATTTGGAAAAGAGAGAGTTAGGCTATATTAATTGTAATGCCTTTTTAATTCTCTAAAAGTGTAGTTTTGTATTCTACTGGTTGCATTATATATATTTTTACACCGAGAGGATAAGGTTTGTTATTTGTACAGAAAATTACAGCTAGCAATATAGTACTATTATTCTTCATTCCTTTGCACGTGAGTAGTCCGTTAGTGATGAGGCAGTGATTTCTCTTGGGTCAGTTTTGCTCTTGAGCTGCCTAACAGGCCTTCGGGTCAAACTTGGATCCAACACAAATGTAAAGATTTTCATTAGTGAAACGACTAACACTTCCACCGTATTGAGTTCAATTGGGAAGTGAATCTGTTAGGGTACTCCAAACCCTAGTAGATTCACTTCTTGCCTTTGCTTCAGGATTGTTGAATCAGTCACGTAAAATCTTCAGTGTTGATACTCGGAAGGTGACTCGAATTATTCTTCACACAATCCAACCAAGCTATCATAAGGAGGATATAAAAGTTATTCACGCAACTTTGAGAGAAATCGGAAAACCACTGGCTATGGTTAAAAAATATTGTCTTGAACAGAATGTGGTTTCTTTTTGTCTTGTCCTCTAATCAATAAATCATCTCTTTCCTTCTAGATAAGTAGAACTCTCCATTATCATTCTTCTCATTCATCATATCCTTCTCACGCTAAAGAAAAAAAAGGCAAATGAACAATTAAATTAAGTTTTGTTATATTAATTAAAATATGAGCTCAACAAGAAAAACGTAGATAGCAGCAGCTAGCATCGGAGCAGTGGAAGCACTTAAAGACCAGATGGGTGTGTGTAGATGGAACTACGCAATCAGAACAGTTCAACAACATCTCAAGAACAATGCTAGATCCATCTCTTCTCGATCCTCTGTTTCCGCTCTGATCTCAATGACAAGTGTTATTTATTTTAGTGTAATTGGATCGACTAGTCGACCAATTTAATCTTGATATATTATCAAACAAGTCGTAGAGTGCGGAGTGCACGCTTGTTAGATTATATCACGATTAGCGGGGTCAAGGGGCGGAGCCCCTTGCGGGATCGGCTATTGTTGCAAGTCAACAGAATTTCGAAATTGAAAATTTGACCGTTTTATTCAAATTTTAAAATTTAGCCGTTTTATTACAAAACCAGTTAAGAAACCCTAACTGCCCTAACTTCCAAACTGTTTTTGGTTGGTCGAATTTATAAATATGGGTTCTGTTGAAAAGAAGATCATATTATTTTCATCCTCTCTGTTCAAAGTATATATCTCTGATTTTATCTAATTGAAATTTTTGGAGAACCCCAAAAATATTTCAATAAGAAATTGTTTACAAGACTTCAGAGATTATCCGGAAACGAAACACTATTTTCTACAACAAGTGTCGGACAAAACACCAACAAGAAGGCTAAACAAGAAGGCTAAACAAGCAGATGAATCACTCAGGACCGTCATGTACTTGAGCTGTTGGGCTCCTACCTGACTCAACATCTTTTTAACTTGTTTAGTTTTGTACTCAACTGCGGCTTTATTGTATATAGTCCATATTATTGTTTGTAGATCAATTAATGAGACGTCTATTATCGTAATTTTATTTTTGAATCACAGCAGCTCATCATAGTTTTGCATTGAAGAAGATAGGTCCAATATATGCTCTCTCATAAAACTAGACTTGTTTAACTCCAACGCCGAGAGAGGAGTTTTCTTTTCCCGGTGAATTATGGATCACTAGCCCAACAAATATGGACATTCAAATTGACTACTATATTAAACTCAAAAGATACAACTTTAAAAATTATTTTATATTAAGTTAAATATTATTTTTTGGAAATATCAATGAGATGTAACTGATCTAAAATATTATATTAAATAATAGTTTTAATAGAATTATTGGTTAAATATAATTGATTTGAAATCAAGTTTTTATTCGTGTAACAGGTCGCTCACAATAAATGTTTGATAGAATGTTTTAAAATATGGATCTAAAACATAGTGAAATTAGATACGGAACTCTGCACGGTTATCAACATAATCAATATCAATAAAGTTGGAAAAGAATATTTAAAAACCTACAACAGAAGTAGCAAAAGTTAGGTGTAAACACAAACAGGATTGCAACTTTAGCCGCGGTCAATTTAATTACACTGTATCCTAAGATTGGAATGTCATAAGTTTAAGATTGTTAACCTCTGCTTCTCAGATGACCTGATGATTTTTTTTCGTTGTGACATTAACTCTCTCAATCTTATTGAAGATGGTCTTAATGAGTTCTTTGTTCTCTATAGCTATAAATGTATCCCGCACAAAAGCCATATATTTCTCTCTGGGTTAGCCTAACTCTTAGAACGAATCTAATCAATATTATTGGATTCATCGAAGGTTCCCTCCCTGTTAAGTATCTAGGAGTCCTTCTTCTTGAGGGTCGACTTTCCTATAATGATTGTCGACCTCTTCTTGATATAATTACTACATGTATCTCCTCTTAGACTTCTAAACACCTCTCTTATACAGGGAGGCTTCAGCTCATTAAATCAGTACTTTTTGCGGGGCAGGTTTATTGGTCTTCGATCTTCATCCTCTCCGCTAGAGTTCTTAAATAACTCTTTAAGTCTCTATGTCGTTTCCTCAGGTATGGCCATGACATGAAGGTTAGAGGTGCTAAAGTGGCATGGTCTACTATTACATTTCCCGTGTTTAAGGGCGGTCTTAGGATTCGAGATCGAGTTTTTACTATCGTAATCGGTCGCTAGACAATAATTATTGAATAGTTAGAAACATGGGACTAAAACATAGTGACATTAGATAAGGAGTTCCTTGTTTACATATGGGCCTCCTTATATAGGGCGCTGCCCAATTACGATTGGATGGTGCAATGAATTAAAAGAGTATTCTAGAAGAGTGCTTGCCATTTTAAGAAGAAACTAGAAAATAAGGTACATTAAATTTGGCGGGGACTCCTGGACTTCAAATTAAATAATGTATTTTAGAAGAGTCAATAAAATGGTGTGGCTGAAAGAATGAATAGGACAATTGGAGAACGTATCCAAAGCATGCTCTCTCATGCAGAGTTACCTAAATCTTTTAGGGGTGAAGCTATGCCGACTGCAATCAATATCATCAACCTCTCTCAATCGATTCATTTGGGTTATGATATTCCCCAAATAGTATAGAGTGGTAAAGAGGTCTCTTATGGGCACTTGAGAGTCTTTGGATGTATGACATTTGTCCACATTCCCAATGATGAAAGAAAAAAACTAGATGTTAAGACCAAAGAATGCATTTTCATGGGATACTTATATTGAGAATATGGGTACAGATTTTTGGATTCAGTTTCAAGAATGATAGTAAAAATCAAAGATTTTATTTTCTCTGAAGATAAGACTCTCGGTGGCATAGAGAAAGAAGAACCTACACCAAGAGTAGATGCTGAAATTCCAGTGAATTTATAATCTATTTCCTCCTCCATGACACGAAACAATGGAGAGAATGGATATGAACCTAAAGGCCAAGAACAACCACAACAACATGAAAATGATGAAGGTAAGGAGCAACAACAAAATGAGGAGGAAACTTTGGAGCAACCAGTTGTCCTCCGGACATCTGATACAGAACGAAGGCCTTCAACAAGATACAATCCAAAGGAGTATATTATGCTTACATATCGCGGGGAACCTAAAAGTTATAAATAAGCTATGTCTCATGATCAAAAGGAAGAATGAGTAAAGACTATGGGTGAAAAAATGGAATCCTTGTGGGTAAATTTCACCTATGACTTGGTGAAGCTTCCCAAAGGCAAGAAGGCACTCAAGACTTAATGAGTGAATATGATTAAAGTTCACGAGTTCAAGTCACACCCAAGGTACAAAGCTCGACTGGTTGTGAACAGATTTGACCAAACGAAAAGAGTTGACTTTGATGAGATTTTCTCTGATGCGGTGAAAATGACATCTATTACAACTATACTTGGTTTGGCGGCAAGCTTGAATCTTGAAATTGAACAACTAGATATAAAGACAGATTTCCTACACGGAGACTTGGAGAAGAAATATACATGGAGCAACTAATGTATAATATGTATCATAATAAAAATATAATATGTATTTTCAATAAATATACTATATATATATTATACTCTATTTTTTAGGTAAATATAGATAGTATTTAGGTAATGTAAATTTAAATATTAGGTTTTCCTTCCAAGAGATAATGTATATTTAAGTTAGTTGTCAATCCCTAAAATAATAGAGAAAAAAACAAGAGAAGTAACAAATAAACTTTACCTATTGTGTAACTACTACTACAAACATATCTACCATAATTTAAACTAATAAATATAAATAATTTTTTACCGTAGTATATGTTGCAAAAAAAAATTATATATAATAGCTGAATTTATTTTAAACAGTCAATTAGGAGATGCTCTAATTACAACTAATTAGGACTATAATCGCTACGGTCATATCACTATCTTACATAAATATAAAACTACTTACATATCAATTCATATATTTTTGGTTACCACTCTCCCCATTAAGAAAAGAAAATCTTTCTCATTATGAAAAAGTGGTCACGTTCAATTATTGCAGAAGAAAACAAAAATGATACGTGGTTTCCGCTTCCCGGACTGATTTTCTTAACCCAAACTGTGTTATTCTCTTTCTAAAACTCCTATTCTAACCTTGTATTGATTGCCCAACCAAGCTAATATAAGAGGATACAAAAGTCATTCACACAACACTCGGAAATTGGAAAACCACTAACTATGGTTAAACAAATCATCTCCTTAGTTCTGTATAAGTAGAACTCCCCGTTACCATTCTTCTCATTCATCAAATCCTTCTCACTCTAAATGAAAAAAAAAAGGCAAACGGACAATTAAATTAAGTTTTGTGATATTAATTAAAACATGAGCTCAACAAGCAAAGCCTGGATCGCAGCAGCTAGCATCGGAGCAGTGGAAGCACTTAAAGACCAGATGGGTGTGTGCAGATGGAACTACGCAATCAGAACAGTTCAACAACATCTCAAGAACAATGTCAGATCCATCTCCTCTCGACCCTCTGCTTCTGCTCCGATCTCAACAACAAGTGTCGGACAAAATAACAACAAGAAGGCTAAACAAGCGGAGGAATCACTCAGGACAGTCATGTACTTGAGCTGCTGGGCTCCTACCTGACTCAACATCTTTTTAACTTGTTTAGTTCTGTACTCAACCGAGACTTTATTGTATATACCCCATATTAGTGTTTGTAGATCAATCAATAATACACCGATTTTCGTAATTTTCTTTTTGAATCACAGCAGCTCATCATATTTTTGCAGTGAAGAAGATAGGTCCAATATATGCTCTCATAAAACTGGAATTCTTTAACTCAAGACCGAGAAAGAGGAGTTATTTGTTTCCCGGTGAATTATGGATCACTAACCCAACAAAAATGGACATTCAAATTGACTACTATATTAAACTCAAAAGATACAACTTGGGAAATGATTTTATATCAAAATAATATACTAGTTCTTGGAGATATTATTGAGATGAAATTGATCTGAAATATTAAATTAAATACTAGTTTTTCTTAAAACTATTGTTTAAATGTAATTGATTTGAAATCGAGTTTTTACTACGGTAATCGGTCGCTCCACAACATATATTGGTTAGAACTTTTTAAAACATGGGTCTAAAACATAGTGACATTAGATAAGTAGCTCCTCACGGTTATAAACATAATCAATATGACGAGGTAGGACAAAGAATACTTAAAAACCTATAATGGAAGCAACGGAAGTTCTCGCTGTAAACACAAGCATGCTCGTAACCTTCACCGCGGTCAATTTATACTAGTTGCGATTGTAATGGTTAATCTTCATATGTGGAAGACGGTTGAAAGTTTAAAATTCAATTGTGCAATTGACATTTCGCCGCGGTTAGAAACGAAGTTGTTCACAATGAAGTCCAAACTTTTATTTTGAAGAAAAAAATGATTTCTTTTTAGATATTCACTTCTTGGATGGCCATGACTCTACCCGAGATTTTATGAATGAATACAATTTTTTAGAATAGTTTATTACTTCTATAAATAAATATATGTTTCAAAAATTAAGATTATACCATTCATAAATCTTAAAAACTCTCGAACAAATCTATTATTCTATCTTATTTTGTCAAATCAAAATTTGTTGTTTGTATTTAAGTTCTTAAAACTTCTTAAATCCCAAAATAACTTCCTTCAAAGATCATTCAATAGAATGATCAAATAATTGTTTTTGGAAAGTTAAACTTTACGTGTCTAGGTTCTTTAATATTTCCAGCGATTTTCCGACAAAGCTTTCATCAACACAAGTTATAATTTTTTTTCCTAAACTCTATTTCGTAACAATAAAAAGGGATTAGTGGTGTGGTTTATTTTCGGTTGAGGGTAATTTTGTCCAGAGTTTTGTGGTATTTCAAAGGTATTTAATGTTTGGATAGATTGTAGTGGGAGAATTGAGCTGCCTTGGTGTATTTAATTTTCCTTACCTTCATTAAATGAAAGTGGTTGGGTATTTATACCCTTAATTTTGGGCCACATGGGCTTTCGGGTTGACTTATGGATTCGGGTCGAGTTCAAAGACCCATTAGTTTTAAGCAGGTAGATAATTAGCTTAGTCATGAAGTGATTAAGTTTTTAGTACATTAGTTCAGTTCGGATGGTTCAGTGGGTGGATGTTATCCGAATTGCCCCTGTCCGGTTCTCATAAAGAGTGGCAATAAATTCCGGACTCATCAGTAGCCCCTTTTTTAGGTTGTGTTCGAAGGCCTTTGGCAAGACCTAAAAAATATCTCAAGTGTTATCATAACTTCGTCCGGACATTTCGAAAATGTATAACGACTTTATCCGGACACACTGAAACCCTTAGAAGCTGAGCAGTTTCATCAGAGATCGTGGGACACGTGTCCTTCCCTGATTCGCCACACTGGCTGTTTTTCTCCTAGAATGGCGCTCCCACTTGCTTCAAAAGTAACTTCTTCATTTAATGCAGGTGACATCAGCTCTGTCTTTAATCATTGCATCTACCCTTTCGAATCCTCCTAGTTATCGAAGCATCTTTTGTTCTTTTACTATAAATCAGTTCATTTTTCACTGTTTTATCATCTCCTTTATCTCTACTCTGCTAATCTTCAAAGTTTCCATCTCTCAAAAACCTTTCTTTTTGTGTGAGTTTATGTTCACAGCAAGAAACGCTTTGGTAAAAGGTGGGTGGCTCAATTTGTCAGAGTTGGAAAAAGCTCAAAAGGTTGAACGAGAAATGTGCATCGTTGTAGGCCTCCTTATTTCCCCTGTTGATAAACCGTAAACACCAAGATCAGAGCCTGACCGGGGCTCTTCTTCAACTAAAAGTGCTAAACCTAGGAGGTTGTTCCAATCCAACCTTTCACCAATTGTTTCGGGCTCATCGGTCCATGAGTCAGAGCCTGTTGTTGAACCAGGGCAGGCAGTCACAAGCTTCAAGAAACCTTCCCCATTTATTGCTATGGGGTCAGATGCTGATATCTCCCTGGAGAAACTGTTAGATAGACGAAGGGGTCGTCTGGTAAAAGGGCAGGCTGCTGGCACACAGCCTAAACCAAAATCCACGCCTTCGAAATCCGGGGCAAAAAGTAAAACCACAGGGTCAGAAGCGGCCATCAAAATTCCCAAGGACAAGCTGTCCGGTCCGGAGGCAACTAGCTCAAGTCTTCGAAAAGAGACCTCCGAGTCCGAGCCCCAGCCGGACTCTAGACCACAAGAGGGAAAGGATGCTCAACAATCCCGAGGGCCTACTGAGCCAACCACCAACCCTTCTCTTTCTAAAACAGTTGACAACCCCTCCATGGTAATGGAGGATGTGATGGAGGATGTGATGGAGGACAGCATTGAAGAAGCCCGTTTTGAAACTGACGTCTCCGGGAAAACAAGTGAGACTGCCATCACTAGGAAGAGCAAAGGCAAGGAAAAAGTGTGTCTAAAGTATCCGGACCTGCCGCAGTGCCTTGAGGGAAAAGTGGGGCCTTGTTTCCACAAAGTGAGTGTTAAATATCTGTTGGCCATGCAGAAAATCAACTATGCTTTCATTCACACAGGTGAACTTGGCCGGATAAGGACAAAGTAGGGTATTCCAGAGAATGTTAAAGTAAGGATCCCAATCGATCCGGAGACGCCCATGGACTGTAAGCTCAACGAGATTGTCTTCTATACTGAGCTATTCAAATGGGGGCTTAGGTTTCCTCTAGACCCAGAAATAGTCAAATATTTCCATCTGATTAAGCTCTGCCCAAGCCAGCTAAGCCCTAATGCATGGTTCACCCTCATGGCATGTATCATGTCTTCAAGGCTCTCCGGAATTCATCTTCCGATGGAGCGATTTGCTGTTGTGGCAAGCCTCTGCAGAAATCATGTCATCTCTTTCTATCACTTCAACATGGGTGACAACTACAAGGTAGTGGATGACTTACTTGAGTCGGAGAAAGGTTGGAAGACTCAATTTATGTTCGTCAGCGGTGCTTGGGAGAATGGGAAGAAAATTAAAGATGGTGTCAACCCGAGCATGCTCACCAGCAGATGGCGAAGTGATGGTAACAATCTCACCAAATACTTCTACTTTTACTTATAAAAACTTTTTTATCTAATTCTTTCCTCTTTTGCTTTTTGGCAGTGTTGCCCAAGGATTTCAACGATTACTTACAGGCTGGGCAGACTACTTGTGCCAAGCTGAATGCTTGGACAGCTGAAAAATGGGCAAACCGCTTCCACAGCTGCTTTACCGGAGGTAATTTAACCATATCTTATCTTTGGAATACAACGGACCGGAGGGATCTGTCTTGGGAGGAATTAACCACTCCACCCCTCCAGGAGTGATTCTCCGGAAGATAGAGGGAAAAGATGGAAAATTGGTCTTGCCGGGCAGAGCTAAAGCCCCAAGCAAGATGAAGGGCAAAAAAGTTAAGGCCAAGCAAGGTGTGGTAGAGGCCAATCCTACTGAGGTGGAGGAAGCTGTCCCAACAAACCCAGAGGGACAAGATCAAGGGAAGATCGATGATGCCTTACTACAAGTGGTGGAGCACGAGAGCACCAAGGAAGTAGCTGGGTCTCCAAAATCTCAAAAGGTCTCTAAAAAGATCCGAAAACGGGGAACAGAAGATGGAGACCAGGATGCCAAGAAAAAGAAGACTTCCAAGGGAGATGAGGTTTCTCTCCGAGCTCCGGAGCCACTGCCTCCAGTTGACCCTAGTGATCCTACTCGAGCAGAAGAGATCCCCGGTGACTTTCAAACCGAAGAGGTTGGAGGAGGGGATATCAGTATTGATGGTGGCGACATCACTGGGCTTGAGGGGATCGGTCTTTATTTTGAAAACCTCCTCAAAGATGATTTTGCTGGGGCCTACCTTCCCCCAAGTTCTTCGAACACCGTCACATTTAACGGTAAGTCTTTTTCTGTCTCAAGTGAAAGAGATGTCATTGCTCACTCTTTATTGAGCAATGTTTAGTTAGTGCTTATCTTGGAGAAGCAAGTGCGCAATCAGACAGCCATCATCAATACCCTTAATTCTGACAAGGAGAAACTGTCTAGCAACCTTCTTAGCGCCAACCAAAATACTGAGGTATTGAGGAAAGAGAATGAGGAGTTGAAGAAACGTCAGGAGGACTTGGCCAAAAGGTTAGCCACTTCAGAAGGAGTTGTCAAAGAGCTCCAATTAAAGCAATCCATCCTGGAAAGAGACCTTCTGTCATCAAAAGAGGAGGTGAAGGCCAAAGATTGCACCATTTAAGCCTTAACTAATGACAAGATCTCTCTTGAGAAAAGTGTGTCCAAGGCTGAGCAAGAAAAGGCTGACTTGTTAAGGGAGCAGGAGAAAACAATCCAGGCTAGGATGGATGCTTACACCAATGAGGTGATAGATTCTCAGGAGGCAAGGTATGCTGAGGTTAGGTCAGATATGGTCCTACTATTTCATGAAAATTCCCGAAAAAGACCTTGGGAGATTTATGGCGATTCGTGGAGTACGAAGACATTCCTCATCATACCATATATGTTGGTGATAAGTACAACTACTCCAGTGAGGACACCTCTGATGAAGAAGAAGAGACCGGGGAGAGTCCAGATGATGACCCAAAGAAGAAAAAGCCAAGTGAGGCAGAGCCATCTGCAAAATCTCAGTCTTAAAGTATCAATTATCTTTTTTAATTTTCTTGTGATTGGATGGCCGAGGAATTTTTTGTAACCATGTCCGGCCCTTGTCCGGATAAACCTCTCCTGTTTTGACAATTCAAAGTCCTTGGATGGCCAAGGAATTTCATATGTTTTAATGGGTAGTTTCATTCTGCACAACTCTTGCATTCTTTCATAATTTTTCAACTTTGGTGGCTAATATTTAAACAGCCCTGAGTTATTTCACAAGTATTTTAAAGTGAGAGTGTTTAAATTCTCCGATGAAAAATGTTTAAGTAGTCATCATTTCTCCAATTTAATCCGGTCTGTTTAATAAAAAATTTAAACGAAAACTACTAACTGAAAATACTCCGAATATTTTAAGAAGGCATCATATTTTATAAAAAAAGAACGGACACCTCATTAAAACCTCCCCGAGCCAC
The DNA here is from genome assembly GCA_036936605.1 of Limnanthes douglasii subsp. nivea. NCBI lineage: Eukaryota > Viridiplantae > Streptophyta > Magnoliopsida > Brassicales > Limnanthaceae > Limnanthes > Limnanthes douglasii. Next base: position 37,570,082 of record JAUPFV010000001.1, read on the forward strand.
CATGGAGGAAAGAGTATGCCCCCAAATATTTACATTAATTTTCAAACAAGTAAATATTTACATAGTTTTTATTCCAAGTACAAACGGAGGTGCTCGATGTTCCAGGGGTGATTCAAAATCCTTCCATCTTTGTCATGGAGCCGGTATGTCCCAGGCCTAAGCTTTTCAATGACCACATAGGGTCCTTCCCAAGTTGGAGCCAACTTACCGAACTGATTCTCTTTAGTATGTAGGAAACATTTTCTTAATACCTTATCCCCTGGTTGAAAATCCCTTCTCTTAACTTTAGAAGTAAACCTGCTTCTCATCAAACCTTGATAATGTGCAGCTCTAAGGTGAGCCTTAACTCTTCTTTCTTCTATTAAGTCAAGCTGGCCTCTGATTGCCACTTCGTTAGCGTGTTCGGAAAAATTATGAACTCGAAATGAAGGGATAGTAGCTTCTAAGGGAGCTATGACATCCATCCCATATACTAAGGCAAAGGGAGACTCTTGTGTTGCAGCCCCGGGAGTGGTCCGGTAAGCCCACAAAACTTCTTGTAAGTAACTTGGCCATTTTCCAGTAGCCCCTTCTAAATTCTTTTTCAGTCCGGACAGTATTGTCCTGTTGGCCACTTCGACCTGGCCATTTGCTTGTGGGTGGCAAGGAGAAGAGAAGCAATGTTGTATGCTTCTAGAGGCACAGAAATTCTCCATTTCTTTGTTGTCGAATTGTAACCCATTGTTTGTGGTTATTTTTTGTGAAATTCCAAATCTGCAACAGATATTGGATAAGATGAATTTTATAACAGCTTTTGATGTTGTACCTGCCAATGGAGCTGCTTCTATCCACTTGGAGAAGTAATCAATAGAAACGATTATAGTTTCCACCCTCTGGATGCCATAGGTAGAGGCCCAACCAAATCCAACCCCCAACGAGCAAAAGGTATTGGCTCAGAAATCGACTGTAAAGGGATAGCTGGGGTATGCATTTCATTGCTATATCTTTGGCATGGGTCACACTTTTTTACCAACTCCTTAGCATCTTGGATTATGGAGGGCCAGTAGTACCTAGCTAACAAAACTCTTCTTGTTAGGGCCCTGAATCCGTAGTGAGCTGATCCCTCACCATCATGTAACTTGGAGAGCACTATTTGAGACTTATCGACTCCCAAACATCGTAAGATACTATAAGACTTCTTATAAAGAACATCTCTTAGGATGACAAAACCACGAGCCTTGTACTTTACTTTTCTTGCTATTGTTTTTTCCGAAGGCAAGATGTCATCTGAGAGATATTGAAGGAGAGGAAATCTCCAATCTTGAGGCTGCTTTATCTGTATATTTAAACTTTCTTCTTCCTTATCCTGATTGGGTTGAATTGATGGGCATTCTTGCACATGTATCCAAGGGTAGGACTCAGAGTAGGCTATGGTTGCCAAGAAGTCTGCCAGTGTATTTTCTCTTCGAGGTATGTGCTCATAAGTGACGCTTTTGAAATTGAGCGCCACTTCTTTGAGGATGAATAAATATTTAATCAGTTATTATTTTTTAGCTTCGACTGACCCTGTGCATGATGGATAAGAAGCTGAGAGTCACTCATTAACCTGACTCTTTTGGCTCCACAAATGAGAGCCAACTTTAAACCCGCTATAGCAGCCTCATATTCAGACTCATTATTGGAAGCCCTGAATGCAAAGCATATAGCCTGGTACATTCTGTCACAGTACGGAGAGGTTAAACATATCCCAGCACCACAACCCATGGTGCTTGATCCACCGTCAGTCCGGATAATCCATACTTTTTTATCTTTTACTCCGGCTGCTTGTTTAGTATCTCTATCTGAGTGAAATTCAACCAAGAAATCTGCCACCGCTTGGGCTTTGACTGCTGCCCGAGGGGAAAAATCAATATCGTAGTCTCCTAATTCCACTGACCACTTGGTCATTCTACTTGCAATGTCGGCCTTTTGGAGAACGTTCTTCAAGGTAAAATACGTCTGGAGCATAATGGGATGAGCCTGAAAATAAGGTCTCATCTTCCTCGCAGCAATCACCAGGGCTAGTGCTAATTTTTCAAGTTTTAAATAGCGTTTTTCTGCATCAATCAAACTCTTGCTAATGTAATACACCAAACGGGGATAATTATCTACCTCCCTTACCAACACTGCACTTATGGCACAACTAGAGCCTGCCAAGTATACAAAAAAATCTCTCCATCAACGGGTTTAAACAAAGTCTTGGGGGAGGAAATATGCTTCTTGATTTCATCGAAGTCCTCATCACACTGCGAGGACCAATCAAAGTCCTTTGCACCTTTCAAAGTCTGAAAAAACAGGGCACACCTGTCTGAAGACATTGAATTGAAACGGTTTAGTGCAGCCAGCCTCCCAGTCAATCGTTGTACTTCTTTAAATTCCGAGGAGGCTCCATTTGTAGTAAAGCATTAAGCTGGTCCGGATCAGGCTGTATCCCTTGCTCACTTATCACATATCCCAAGAATTTCCCGGACTGCACTCCAAAGACACACTTTTCTGGGTTTAATTTCAAATTCACTTTTACTAAGTTAGTAAAAGTTTCTTGCCAAGTGTAACTTTTCTTCCACACTTTTCACCATCATGTCGTCGATGTAAACCTCCATGTTTCTTCCAATTTGATCAGCAAAAGCCTTGTTTACCAACCTCTGATAAGTAACCCCAGCATTTTTTAACCCAAATGGCATCACCTTGTAACAATGAAGGCCCCTATCAGTAACAAATGTAGTATGTTCTTGATCCTTCTGATCCAATTGAATCTGATTATACCCGGAGAAGGCATCCATAAAGGATAGCAGCTTGTTTCCAGATGTGGAGTCCACCAACTGATCAATCCGGGGGACCGGGTATAAATCCTTTAGACAAGCTCTGTTGAGATCTGTAAAATCGATGCACATACGCCATTTGCCATTTTTCTTTCTTACCAATACTGGATTGGCTGTTCATAAAGGGTATTGAGACTCCTTTATGTGCCCCATTTTAGTAAGCTGGTCGACCTCTTGAACTATGACATCAGCCTTTTCCTTAGAAAAAACTCTTCCCTTTTATATCACAGGTATTATGTCCCTTCGGATGGATAGTTGGTGTGATATAATATCTGCTGGTACTCCGGTAACATCTGCACTGGACCAAGCAAAAACATGCTGATGGTCTTTCAAGAATTTTAACATTTTATCCTTTAGTTCCGATGTCATCTTGGATCCTATCTTGACACTTTTTTCCTTCAGCCAGAGAGTGTGTTTTAACTTCTTCAATCGGTATTAAAACTCCAGGGGTCTCTCTAGGGTCATCAATTTCACCCTCTCCCCAGAGGGCCCCTCGAATTGCTATTCCCCATTGATCTAAACTGCCCCCAACGTCCGAGGAGCCAGTGCTGTTGCATAACATTCTCTTGCTACCTTTTGGCTGCTCCGAACAACTCCCACTAGTCCTTGCACAGCATATTTCAAGCATTGGTGGACTGTTGAGGCCACGACATGCATCCTAGAGAGCCAAGATCTCCCCAGAATAGCATTATAACAAGTGGTACAATCCACCAGAACGAACAGTATTCTAACCATTTTTTTTAAAAGGGCCTTTGCCCAACAAGACCTCCTACTCGAATTCTCCGATCACGTCTGCTGAGCTTCTTGTGAAACCCACAATCGACATCTTCGAACGTTAAATTACTACCAGATTTTTCATCTTTTTATAGGAAGTTAAAAAGAGAATATTAGCAGAACTTCCGGTGTCTACCAAAATTCGTCTTATGTCATTTCCCCCGATGGATGCTCCTATGACAACTGCATCTTCATGAGGTCCAGCAATATCCCTTAAATCATCTTCGTCGAAAATAATGAAGGGAAATGGAATCTACGATAGATAGGAGGTCATGCCTCCTTCCAGTTGGGTAGCTAAAGTATGAACGTGCCTCTTTCTCGAAGAAGCAGTTGGTGCTGTCATGGTGTCTCCTCCGAAAATTTAGAGTGACTCATAAAAGTTGATAAGTCCGGACACCGACTTGCAATGTTCTGTGATAACATCCACTTTATTCTGGGTTGGATCAGGGTCCAAGTATTCTGACTCTACATCGAACCTTTCGATTATGACCATAGCCCCATCCGAAGTCGATGTGCCTGCATTGTTTGGACCAGCCCGATGAGCATTATCAGGCCTATTTCCTCATCTTCTTTTAACATACACTCCTAACTTTCCTCTTTCAATCAAATTCTGGACTTCTTCCTTCAAAGCAATACAATCCTCAGTGGTATGGCCAATATCGTTGTGATACTGGCAGAAACAATTGTTGCGGCTCTCCCTAGGAGACTGTAACGCAGTCGGCCTTCTATAATGTACTTCGTCTTTTGTTTTGTCATAAATAGTGGCTATGTTTTCTTTCAATTCTGAAAACCACTCCAGTTGAACCCAAGGCCTTCGCTTATTTCTAGATTGCTGACTCTAGGCTGGTGCAGCTGGCTGAGACTGAGCTTTGGCTCTGCAATGACCCTGCCCGGTATCCCTAGCCTTGTTCCCGGACTGGTTTTGGTTTGGATTCGGTGCAGCCGGAGCAGACCTCACGTGCCTGTGCACCATTGTTTTCTTTGTTTCATCCACATTAATCTGCTTTCCGACCTGATTCAGCAAACCTCCCCACGTCATGGCTTTTTTCCTGGTTACTGAATCGGCCAAGTTTCCAGGGTTTAAGCCTTGCCTTAGAGAATCTATTGCTACCTATTCAAAGCAATCAACCAACCCATTTTTTGTATTTAAAAAGCGACTTATGTATTCTTTTAGAGATTCGTTTGGTTCTTGGGCACAATGGATAATTGTGTCTCCATTTCCCTTTACCTCCTTACTTCCAACAAACTGTCTTCGAAATACCACCCAAAAAGTATCAAAATTTCTGATGCAACCTTGTGGCAAACTGATGTACCACTTCAGAGCACTCCCCGTAAATGATTGGGAGAATGCTCTACAAAGTAATTTGTCGTCGTCGTCAAAATTCATCATGAAATTTTTGAACTGTTCCAAGTGGTTATCCGGGTCTTTACTGCCATCGTATTTTTCCATTTTTGTACTGTCAAACCTCTTAGGAAGGTTTCCGGATAGTATTTTGGAGGACAATGGAGATTGTCTCCAATTCCGACCACGACTTAAAACAGTATCCTCATTAGGAGTTGCAAAGATACATGGTTCATCATGGAAGGCAAAAGGATCCATCACCATCCGGTCTACGTCTCTCCGGCTATGAGACGATCCTTTGCCTATATGCCTCTTTAACCTTCCATGCCTATCCTTTTTTCTTGAGTACTTTTTGACTAACTTTTGTTTCTTTTTAGAACGGCCTTCATCACTGCTGGATGACAAGGATTCTTCGACTCCATCTTCACCTGAGGAGCTATTGGAAGATTTTGAGTCTGAATCAGAGCTCTCCACTGGTTTAGACCGGTGAGACTTTTTTGAGCTAACATGAGTCATTTTCGTACTCACATGGGTTTTTGAGGGCTCAGGTTCCCTTGGATTGTCAGTATTATGAGCTACTGGCACCTTAGACTTCTCTTTTACGCCCATCTCTGCCCTATTGGCAGCCCTCAGAGCTTCTATTTCAACTTTTAACCTATCTTGTTCCTCAATTGTATATTCATCATTTTCGCCCACCACTTCGGCTAAAGCTGGTGGTACTTCTTGCTCGTTCGGATTCATCCGCACTGACTTTTCTTGATGGTTTTGAATGCTAGATTCAGGCACCGTCGTGCTCCCACTGTGGTCGCCAATTTGGTATGGTTTATTTTCGTTTGAGGGTAATTTTGTCCAGAGTTTTGTGGTATTTCAAAGGTATTTAATGTTTGGATAGATTGTAGTGAGAGAATTGAGTTGCCTCGTTGTATTTAATTTTCCTTACCTTCATTAAATGAAAGTGGTTGGGTATTTATACCCTTAATTTTGGGCCACATGGGCTTTCGGGTTGACTTATGGATTCAGGTCGAGTTCAAAGACCCATTAGTTTTAAGCATGTAGATACTTAGCTTAGTCATGAAGTGATTAAGTTTTTAGTACATTAGTTCAGTTCGGATGGTTTAGTGGGTGGATGTTGTCCGAATTGCCCCTGTCCGGTTCTCATAAAGAGTGGCAATAAATTCCGGACTCATCAGTTAGTATCATGGTAGTAGAAATAACCATGGCTACCATTAAGGTGATGGGCAAATACATTTCTGAATGTGCCGTTTTGATGGTTCAAATTTTATCCGTTGGCAAGACAATATAACCTTCTTATTGAATGGATTGAAAGTTCACTACATTCTTAATGCAAACCTCGAGAAAATCTTAAAAATTGATGATAAAGACATAGAGGAAATCAGGAAAAAAAATACAATCAAGAGGAAGATAATTTCACATATGAGGAACATATTTTGAACACAATTTCAGATCGTTTATTCGATATTCACACAAGTGAGCCTTGAACATTTAATATTTCGGATGTACTTAAAGAAAGAAAAAGGCGAAGTAAATGGTAAAAACAAATTCTGAATACCTCAGTATCTTGATTTTAAGTTTATTGATGGAAAATCACTTTTCCCCAAATTCATGAGCTACATATCATAAGAAATAAATTTATGTACGTTGAAGTAGTTCTTCCAAAAAAAAAACAAGTATGAGCAATCATAGTGAAATTGCATTTATCTTTGAAAGAAATATCAGTGGATGATACTTCATAAATCGAAAAGTATAGTTTGAAACAAATTCAAAAGAACTTAAGGATTGAAGAAGAGTCACATATCAGAAATACGGAAGAAAAATCCAAGATGTGAGCTTCTATAAGAATATATGCATTAGAACCAAAGTCCAACAAATAAAGAAAAACTGAAGAAAACAAAATGGCAACGAGAACAATAATACCTTTAAGAATGTGAAGGAAAATAAATTTGTGTGTGGCAAATTGATTCATTTTGCTTGTACATGCAACCTTAAAAATAATGGTGAAATCATAAATTATGTGGACGAATACATTGTTGTAATAGCGATGAAAGTCAGTGTTATTGTAGACAAGACTTTGCGTCGGTGGTACGATACATGCGCATCCGTTCATATTGTCATGACCACGTTTTATTCAAAATTGTTAAGTGTGTGCTAGAAGTAACTCGAAACGGAATCTTATATTTAAATCACTCTCCTATATTAATTATATTTCTATATTAATTAGATCTTCTATATGAATTAGATTTCCTATGGAATTTATCTTCTATATTAATTAGTTCTCCAATATTAATTAATTTTTTATATTAATTATATTTCCTATTGATTTGGTCTTTTATATTAATTAGATTTTTATATTAATTAGACTTTCTATATTAATTAGATTTCTTATTTATTTGGTCTTTATATTAATTAGATATTCTATCAATTAAGTCTTATATATTAATTTGATTCTTTAATTAATGGATTAAAAGTTATTAAGTCTTCATTTAAATATAAAAAATATTGTTATACAAAGTGTGAGGAAATTCGTGCGCAAATAATTTCTGAAGACAAAGAAATAACTTTAGTTTTTGTGAGATAAGTAAAGTGAGAGATAAACATATAATAAAAAGTTTTATGAATCACATCATCTTTTATTACAAAGATTGATTGAGTCATTTGTGTTTGAGAGTTTTTTTGTAACCTACTTATTAATAAAAAAAGTGTCTGTTTGGAGTAGATGTAGGATTATTCTACAATTCGGACAATGTTAAATCTTTCTAGTATGCTTGGTTTTATTTATTTATTATTTTATTTGTTGCTCTTCTTGAACATGGTTAAGTATTTTCTCTGAAGGTTTGTTAATCGATACATGAATTCTTACCTCGACAAATGGTGGTTTTACACCAACAAGTGGTGCAACGAGCATAAAGAAATAATATAAGAAGTATATCGATCGCAGATCCTAAGGTTATAGAAGTAAATCTTGTTTGGAAACTAAAAAGCCATGAAAGATGAGTTCCATGAAGCTTAGTCTATAAAACATTTACGGATCTAGTGATTTCAACCTTTGAAGTCTTAAGGTTTAGGCTTACTTAGTTAGTACCAAAGAGATTAGTTGTTGATATTGATGATAAATCTATACATGTAAATGTTTGGTACTATCTAAAGTTCATAGTGCCCTAATATTGAGATAGGAAGATAAAATACTACAAGAGGTATCTGAATAGCTTACGACGCTGGGGATATGAAATTGGTTGGATTCATTTAACATGAAAAATTATTTGGCCAACAAGTTATATATGAAGAAGCGGCATTACACATTGTTTGTGGATAATACAAAAAATATCTGAAGGCATCTAAATGATTACAACTGAATCATACTCGACTTGAATATAGTTTGTGTAAAGATGGAGGAGGACGACCAAGCAATTATCCTTATATGTTCCTTGTTAAATTAGTATGAATACTTCATGGATACCATACTCTACGAGAAATACTACCTTATGGTGGCTAAATTCAAAAAAACATTGAAATCTAAAGAACCGTAAAATAAGAATGTTATAAAATGTGGCTTTGAAGAGTACCGACTGATTATGAATGATCAATCAAAGAAGAAAGATTCAAGCGAGAGGAGATAAAAATCTTGATCAAAGTCCAAATGGATTGGTAGGGCTTCAAAATAAATTTGTTGGAAATGCATGAAAAAATTGCATATGAGTTGAAACTTTTGAGAGAAGAGAAATGGAAAAAACTATTAATATAGCGAAGCTGAAGATGCTGCAATGGTGTCTGATAATTGTGAGTATATTGATGGTTTGATTACTTCTTATTCTTACAGGTATAACGATAAATGGCTGTTAGATTCGAGTGCATTGTTTCATATGACTTCCAATAAGCATTGGTTTGAACCATACAAATGATTGATCGTGGAAGGGTCATCTTCAGGAATGACGAATCCTGTGATATCAAAGAGATTGGAACAATTCAGCTCAAGTTTTTCTCATGACTTAAGAGAGTAATTAGCAGCGTAAAGTATATACCCAAAGTTAAACATAACCTTCTTTCTATTGGGATGTTAGATGAGCAAGATTTTACATATATGGGTGGAGATTGTAGATATCTGGTCTTACAAGGATCCTTTATTGTTATGAAAGCCAATAGGAATAATGGTATGTTAGTTCTCGAGGGATATTATTAGTAGTAGGGTGTGTGTCTAGTGTGGTGAAAGATTCTTCTAGTTTGTGGCATCGTCGGCTCGGGAATTTAAGTGAGAAGGGACTTAGTGAACTAAGTAAACAAGGGTTGTTAGATGATACATCAGTTCAGAATATGAGATTTTATAAAAATCTATGTATTAAGGAAGAGTAAGATTGTGAAGTTTTATTTAACAACCAATCATCTAATGAAGTACTTGATTATATTTATTCAGACCTTTGGGGTCTTGCACATGAACATACCATCAATAATGCAACGTACTTTATTTCGTTGATTGATGACTATTCCATAAAAAGAATGGGTTTTAATATTGAAGAACAAGGATGAAACATGTGTTGCCTTTGTGAACTGGAAGACTTTGGTAGAGAACAAACTAGAAAAGTGTTAAAGAAGCTTCAGACTGATCATGTCTTGGAGTATGTGAACAATGAGTTCACTAGATATTGTGCAAAACTTAAATTGTTAGACATCAAACCGTAAGTGGGACTTCCCGACATAGCACAACTTAGCTTGCTGAAAGAATGAATCAAACCCTTCTAGAACAGGTTGGTTATATGCTTCATACAATTATTATGGGCTGAAGGTTCTAGGGAGAAGTCATGACAACGAATGCATATATCATCAAAAACAGTCCATCTACTTCGTTTAAGTTTATTTATCCTCAAGAGGCCTGGATGGGAAATAAACCTAAGTTGGAACATTTTAAAATGTTTGGATGTGCTGCCTACGTAAATGTGAAGCATGATAAACTTAGTCCAAGAGCACTAAAAATTTATTAGGTATGGTTCCTTGAACGTAGACATTAGAATATTTTTATAAATAAATATAGGGTTTTGAATGAAGAAAATATATCATTGAAAAATATGGTGGAGACCTAACCTAGTACTATTGGAAGAGATATAAAGTTGATGATGGATCTGATCTACAAAGTAAAGATGAAGTTGATTCTGCCGAAGAAAATTTTGTGTATGGTTCAATTTCAAGTTTTACATAAGAAGTTCAATCATTGCATGAGTATAAAGCTGCCAAGGGCCTAATGTTCCAATGCCTTTAGATGATCAGATAGGAGGGAAACATGATCTTGATAGTTATCAACTGGTAAGGATAGAGCATAGAGACCAAGAAAACAGTCTCATAAGTATGGTTTTGTTGATGCAATTGGTTATGATTTATTTATTAAAATACAAAGAGATGTTTTTGAATAAAAAATGCATCGCGATGTTATCATGGATAGTGATTAAGAAAAATGGCTCACGAACATGAAAGAAGATCTGAGATCTCTCAAGAAGATGAAGAACTAGATTCGTGTGAACTAATCGAATGATCACAAGCTAGTTGGGAGTAAATAGAAATTCAAGAGAAAGCCATGTATTCTTGGTGTTAATTTATCCAGATAGAAGTCTATGCTCGTGGATAAGAGCTTTAGATGAGGGTGTCTATTTCAATGAGATATTTTCACCGGTTATGAAACAAACCTCCATCAAGGTTATGATGTCAACTATTTCTCTATTTGGTATTGAACTTGATCAAATGGATGTTACTACTGCCTTCTTGCATGCTGAATTGGCCGAGAAAATTTATATGTATCAACCAGAAGGGTTTCAAAAAGAGAAATAAGTTTATGTATGTTTGTTGAATAGGCCCTTCTATAGGTTAAAACAGTCACTAAGGCATTGGAATTGAAAATTTGATTCTTTAATGACATCCATTAAATATTCTTGTACATGTTATGAAAATTGTTTCTATTATAATAGGGAGACACACATAGACAAAAATCTTTTCATTTTTCTCTTTTTTCTATGATTATCGATTATAAAGAGTCCTTTTATCATTCTGTATAAATAGGCTCAGAAAAGTCCTATTGTTGTTTCTTGTGTTGATGACATACTAGTTACAAGAAAAGATAAAGGAGGATTGAAGCGGTAAAGACTCATCTGAAAGTAGATTTTGAGATAAACAATATGAGAGAGGCTAAAATAATACTTTGTATTAATATCAAAAGAAACAACCCGAATGGGTATTTATTCTTATTTTAACAAGAATACATCAAAAACATTCTTAAGGAATTTCTCGATGTCTGAATCAAAAGTAGTTGAAATCCCCATTGGTTCTCAATTCAAACTGAGTTCTACTCAATCACCAACAAAATCATTTGATAAGAAGTATATGTTAGCCCAACATATAGAAAATCTTTATATATTTTGGAAATTATGAAAGTCATTTGTGCAAATCTTCGTATTCATTCGTATTCTTGGCATGTAATGAAATATAAAATTAGGATTCCGGAGTGAAGGAACTATAAATCTAACCTTGATATAATCCAATTAGGCTAAGAAAAATCCCTAATTTTTTTCAATTTTTTGTTTAATCATGACTGAAATAAAACCCATACTACTTCATTGAATGAAAATCGAAGTAAAATACAATGGAAAATCATTAGTTGAATCAACTTACAGTTTTTTTGCTAGTTCAACGTTGTTTTTCTTTGAGAGAAGTTAGGAAAGAGATAGGAAACTAAATCGATTTATTGAATTAAAAAGAAAAATAAATAAAATAATATAAAAAAGAAGTGAAAGTTTCTTTAAGAGAAGTTAGGGAAGAGAGAGGAAAATAAATCGACTTACTAAAGTAAAAATAAAAGAATGTAAAAAATAAGTGAAAACAATATATATTTGGGTATCTAGTAGGTCTCGGACTCATGACCTCATGTATATTAGTAGAGATCTTTACCGTTATACTAAATTTATTTTATTGATTTAGGGTTGTATTGGGCGTACCCATATCCCTTCTAAATCTGCCCTTGATGTTGGGGATACCTTATACCAATATCATTGGTATCATTATGTATAATATGATTTGCATGAGACTTGATCTTGCCTATGTTGTAAAGTTTTTAAGGAGATTCATGTCAAATCCTGGGAAACCATATTGGCATATACTCAAGTGGCTCATGAAATACTTGAAGGGTTCAGCCGCCATCAGGCTGTATTATAATCAGAATAATACATGTGATATATTTTTAAAATGGTATGTGGACTCCGATTATACATGGTCTCTCGACATAAGAAAGTCTACTTCGGGGTATCTATTTACTATTCTTGGAGGAATGGGTAGTTGGAATTCTTGTATATTGAAGGTTGTGGCATTTTCATCTATGGAATCTGAGTATATGACTGTATTAAAGCCACATAGAAAGCTATTTGGAACAAGATGACACTAGTGTCATTCATTTTATGGAAATTAGAAGTTTCATGAGCAAACAAAACACGAGGACAATAAGATGTACTTTATATAACACATGATGGATAATGAGAAAATGAATATGGATAAGATTTGCTAGCAAATGAATTAGATGTTCTACATTAATTAGATTTTTTTATTGATTTGTCTATCTACATTAGTTAGATCTATATATTAATTAAATCTTCTATACTAATTACATTTCATATTAATTTAGTCTTCTATATTAACAAGATTTCTATCAATTGAGTTTTCTACATTAATTATATACTATGAATTAAGAGTTATCACAATCGTCCTATAAATAAACAAATATATTTTTGTACAAAGTGTGAGGAAATTCGTGAGCAACATATTTATCAATAGAGAGAAATAGCTCTAGTCATGTGAGTTAAGTGAGGTGAGAGATAAACATTAAAGATAGGGTTTTGCAAATCATGTTATCTTTTGTTAAAAACATGATTGAGAATTTTTTTATAACCTACTTATTAATAAAAAGAGTGATGGTGCCCGTGGATGTAGGATTATTTTCACAAGTTGAACCGCGTTAAATATGTCTCGTGTGTTTAGTTTTATTTATTATTTCTTCTATTTGTTGCTCATTTTCAATAGGGTTAAAAAAAATTCAAAGGTTCATTAATCGATACAACGGTTATTGTGTGGGCCAAACAATGGTTTTACCTAACAAAAACAATAAAAGTGAGTAATGACATAAAAATATAAATAAGAAACACAACCAAGTCCATAGTTGAATGATGCAGAAGTGTAGAGTTATTATTTACTAGTGGTAAGATGAATAATCTTTCAAATGTATTAGCAAAAAATTTAATTTATGGTGATCTATTGGCTAAGTCCGGAATTCGATATGTGAACAAATCTGACAACCTTGTTTGATACAATGGTGGAATCTTTTAGGTAAATGGTCATCTTATAATAATATGGTAAAACTATGTACTCATGATGAAGCAAAGAGTTCTATATATGAGAAAATCTGAATATCTCCATATGAGTTACGGAAAGGAAGAAAACCAAATATTGAATATATTAAAGTGTAAGCTGTTTAGGGTTTTGCAAAAGCACATATCTAAGAAGAATTAAATATTTTCTAACGATATAATATATATATTCACTGGTTATGCAACCAATAAAAAGACATAAGCTATTGGAATTGGAGTATAATATGGTATTTGAATCAAAAGAAGTATAGTTATGGGGATCTAAATTATCTAAGGGTAATATGGTTCATACCGCTATAGAAACAAGGTAAGGACTTTGCAAGGATCACATTCAATTAAAATGAAACCCCGTGAACCTTGTAGGACTCAACGAGAAAAGAAAACTATAAATTTAGGGTCTGATGAGATATAATCCAAAAATATTTTGATCGATTTGGTAGAAAAAAATTATGAACAAGTGACCCGAAAAATATGGTAGCGGTTTCTTTGGAAGACTAACCTAAATCTTATAAAGAAATTATAACATCCTGAGATTTTATATTTTGACAAGAGACCATAAATGATGAAATGGATTTAATCATATTAAATCACTCTTGGGAGTTTTTCGATTATCGTTTGGAATCAAAACCAATTACTTATAAGTGAGTGTTTAGAAAAAAAATATCACACTAATAGTATCATTCAAACGTTTAAAGAAATATTGATAGCTAAAGGCTTTCTAGAAAAAAATATTATTTTCAAACCTATGCTTTGGTTGTGAGAAACACAAAAAATAGGATTTTCTTTGCAACTATATCCGTATATAATTCGAAGAATGTCAAAACAACCTTCCTAGATGGAGATCTCAACGATGAGGTATACATACAACAACCTAAAGGTTTTGTACTCATGTGGAATAAGTCTACGATACATAGGCTTTTTAGGCCATTGTATGGTCTTAAACAAGCACCAAAGAAATATGTATACGCTAAAATTCGTGGTAACATAATAGTTGTTGTATGTCTATATCTAGATGACTAGCTTATACCCAATAATGATATAAATGAGATTATTGAAATAAAAATGTTTATGTCCTTTAATTTTAAGATAAAAGGTTTTTATGAATCATACACTAGTTTAGGAATAAAAGTATTTAAAAATAATAAAGAGTATGCCTTAAGTCAATCCCATAATATTGAGAAATTATTTGATAAGTTCAAGAGTACGAAATTCAAAGAAGCACATACGATATGTAATCCTATTTTAAAACTTGGAACAAATGAAGGAATATTAATGACTCAATTAGAATATATTACCGCAATATGAAGTTTTGTATGCAGCTTTGTGCACTAGGAAAAATATCTATTGCGGTAAGTAAATTGAACCAATTTACGAGTAATCCACGTACAAAATATTGGAATACAATATGAAGGGATTTAAAAAAGACCAAAAACATGCTTGTCTAATATTTTAATTTTCCAGAAGTACTTGAGGATACACGAATGCAAGTTGGATTACTAGTTAAGCCTATAACAACTTAACTACAGATTTGGTGCTCACTTTTGCATGAGATCTTTTTTTATTGGGTATAAAAAACATACATGTATATCCCATTCAACTATAGAGTTCGAGTTCATATCGTTGGTCGCAACGGGTAAAAAGGCTGAATGGTTCAGAGGTCTCTTATTAGAAATACCAATCACCTCTAAGGAAAATGATAATACAAATACATTATGATAGTCAAACAACATTAGGTAGAGCATACAGTGAAATCTACAGTGGGAAGTCTAGACATATAAGACATGAGTATGTTGGAAAATAAAGTTAAAGTAGAATTATATTGGTCTCATACGTACGTTCTAGTGAGAAATTAGCGGATCTGTTTACCTAACTAATAGCTCAAGAGTTAGTAAATTCTACATCTAGATGGATGAGACGATAACTCTTAAAATAATATTTTGTAAACAGTAGAAATCCAATTCGACGGTAAAGAACCTAAACATCAAATTTTCAATATGTAACAACAAGTTGTTTATGAAATATTTAACATATATATAAAGAAGAGTTTTATTTATGATGTATGTGTGATATGTCAATCACTATCGTAAAGGGATAAGTTGTACATAAATTTTAATATAATTTGGTGTATGTGTGACATATGTTTCTAAAGATAACTAAAACACGGTAAAAATGTATCTATGATAATATATGGGTGGTTTCGTCTTTCATATGAAATTGAATTTGTCTCAAGTTGCGGTTATTGAAATGGATAGAGCATACAACCAAAATGGTGCTAAGTGTAATGTAGATAAATGTATTTATAAAACAATTACGTGTTTGAGACCGTTGGATATGTCAAATGGGAAAGTGGTGCAAAGTTGCGGCTACCAATTATTTCTAATCATTATTTTCAAGAGAAAACTACCCAAAAATACCTTCTTAAGTATGTTATCCCGTTTCAGTATCCAAATATTGGATATTACCAATTGGTACCTAAGATAGTTATTTGGACAAAAATAACCCTGTGGCTATATAAAGGGGAAAATAGGTTCTGAATTTCTTTTTATAAACTTTCCCCCCACAAATCATTCTGAATACTATTAGCCAAAAGCGAAAGTTTGAAACTTCGAAACCCTAAAATCTTTCTAGTGCTGCTGTCGTCGTTGAAACTCCAGCGAAGAGAGGAACCGGTCTCCAAGTAACCGTGATTCGTGCAGTCTTCATCTTGTATTCAACGGATAACCCTTTATCGGTCGGCGTCAGAATAGTGTTACTCAACATTAAACCGTTTAAAGGTACGTGGAATCTGGTTATGTTATTCTAAGTTATGTTTCATTGTTGTTCAATTTACGATATCACTTTATGAGGTCTCCATTTTTGTTTAGATTGAAACCTAGGTTCTCTTATTCGCCAGAGTATAGACTGTTTTTATCGATTTATGGTTGCTAATCATCGATAACGGTGTATGGTTGGTTCGTTGATGTTTAGTTCGAAGTGAAAATGACCATTCATTTATTGATTCGTTCGTGATAAGCATCAAAAGTTGTACACTGCACTGTATTGTTTTCATTGTTCATGGTTCTGGTTTATGTAACTTGTGTTTGTTGTACGTGCATGTTTATTGTATTGAGAAATCGCGTTGTCGTTTTTTTGTGTATCGGATGAATCGCATTTTTAAAAAATATAACAGTGCGATTATAGCGATATGTGTATTTGGTCGATTGTTTATCGCGTGTATGTGGTGTTTTTAATCGCATCATTACATAACTAGATAAGTAAATTGCGGTTTGGCATTTTACTAAATCGCATCTTTTAACCAAAATCGTGTGGTTGTGTTGTTGCTGTGTAGTTCGTGGAGAAAATGTCGCGTTTTTATATATCGCGTCTTTGTATATCGCGTCTTTATGATATGTGTAAATCACGTCTTTCTCTTTTAGATAAAGTAAATCGCGTTGTGCATGAAAACATGTGACCTAAAATCGTAATTTGTATGCAAACCATTAATCTGAAATCGCGCAATGTCTTTAATAATTGCATGTATGTCGCATCACATGATAATTTCATTTTTTTATTGCACGTTGAACTATGGTCAAGGGTACTTTCTATAGATCTTGCAATTTAATTAGACTACATCATGCGATTTAGCTTTACTATATAACATCCCACAGTTTAATTAGACTACATCATGCGATTTAATTAGACTACTATGCCGCAACTCGCAAGTCTCCAGTGATGTTCAAATTATTTTAAATAAGCTACTTGATCATAAAAAATTTAATGCAATTAGTAGTAGCGTGTCCAGCCACATTATAGAACATTTGTAGAATGTAATAATATCGTACGAAATAAATTGTAGTAAAATCCAAATTAATTAGAATTTCATAAGTCTCGCAAAGACGCAGACTGAACATAAACAAACAGAATTAATTTTGAATACAGCTCTACAAACAAAATACATAATATAACCCATAGGGAAAAAATGGATGGCTTGATATGTCTGTGTCTCAAGCTAGAACTTCACAAGTTATCTACCTCGTCTTCTGCATTCTCTTGTCCCTGATAGGCAGGTCGGCAAGCTTCTGAGCCTAATTTGGATGTTTTGGGCACTTGTAAACCTTAAGGTGATTGAACAATGCTCTATCCAGCTGCAACAAACAGTCTGAATGTACTCCGCCCTTATAAACAAAATTATTGTTCATAAAGTTATCTTGAAATATTTATTTCCATAGCACTAAATTTTTGCTTGCTTATCAACAGACAGTAGCAAAAATCGCGCTATCACAAATATACCCAAAATCGCATGTTTGGTAATATCGTATTCACAAGATTCGCACTCCAGTATATTGTGCAAATCGCATAGTCAAATTAACAGCAACAATGCATGAATATGTAAATCATGTTATGAGTACCATTGGCTAGCTATGAAAAGTATTGAAAATCGCGTATCCAAAATATCAAACAAAACGCATCGTTCCCAAAAAAGAGACAAAACACATCGTTCCTAAACACCGACTTATCTTGTT
Organism: Limnanthes douglasii subsp. nivea; assembly: GCA_036936605.1. NCBI lineage: Eukaryota > Viridiplantae > Streptophyta > Magnoliopsida > Brassicales > Limnanthaceae > Limnanthes > Limnanthes douglasii. The sequence continues at coordinate 37,587,945 of JAUPFV010000001.1, forward strand.
TCCGAGTCTCGTCTTCTCCGAGTAATCACTGAAATTAGTTTCTCTTAAGCTTAAAATGCGCTTCTTTTTCCACAAGCAGATATCGAAATGAAGAAAAAGAGAGGAAAAAGTTACGCCGGTACATATGGAATCACTAGAGCTATGGAGGTAGCTGAATAACTCTGAGCACAAAAAGAAATGGAACTCCGTGAATTAGTTTTAGTGGTCTACCTTCTATGAGGAGCATAAAATTAAAATTAGGTATTCGAAAAGAATTAGTTTGGTAAGAAGAGTATTTAGTAGGCATAGAAAATAATTTGGATATTAGATGATAATAAGATTGATGGGAAAATACCAACTGTTACATTCTCCTATTTTCTATCTTTAGGCTAAATTACCATTCAAAGTGAAATATATTTCACTTTTTATACAAATATCATCTCAATAAAGAGATAAAAGAAGTTCTTTTAAAAGATTATTGGAAATATTTATGTGGTATACTAAATTTATTCATCGTCGTCACAGCATTCTTTCGAGTTAAATATTAAATGCAGAGAGTCCACAAGAACGACAGTATTTTCTTGGGTACGTCGAAGTGCCACCTCTTATGTAAGAGTGATGTGTACAGCCTTAAATAACTGGGAATGATAACACCGTGCATCTAAAAACTTGTGGAATTGAAAGAAGACCAAGTAATTACAAAAAACAGGGGTATGAAAGTCATTTGACCAACACACCCAGAAATCAAAACCACCGGCTTTGTTAACTAAAACCAGCAGCAAAATTGGCATTACCAGCCTCTGGTTTTACTCCCAGACCCCCACTATGTGGCTTTTTCTAAAACTTATCTGCCTATTTATCAGAGAACCCACCTCACTTACAATTTCATCGACAGCAAGAGGGAAAAAAAAGCAAGCCAACTTCTTTACCTTTCAATTGATCAAAAACTTAAATCTCAAACATACAAGAAATGGGTTCAGCACGCAAAGGATGGATGGTAGCAGCAAGTATCGGGGCGGTGGAGGCTCTAAAAGACCAGATGGGTATCTGCAGATGGAATTACGCAATCAGATCAGTTCAACAACATCTAAAGAATAATGTCAGGTCTGTTTCTCAGACCAAGAAGATATCTTCTCAAACTTCTGCAGCAGTCTCTACAAGATTTGGCGAAGACAACAAGGCTAAACAAGCAGAGGAATCGCTTAGGACAGTCATGTACTTGAGCTGCTGGGGTCCCAACTGAAACAATTGGGTTTCATTTCTACTCATTAAATCCGTGGAACTGTATATACTCTTATGTAGTTATGTTATGTATGTGTTTCTATTAATCAAACACAATCGTTTTTGGTAAATCTTCTTTTAACTGTTTTTGGTTGCATAATACTCCTAAAACGCCTTCAATAAAATCAGTTAAAGAGTCTGCAACACCACCCCACAATGTAAACTATTTCGTAAATATAACATTGACTAATTCAATTAATGAGGATATCATCCACGACACATCTGCACAACTCTTGTATAAATGGCAAGGTTATATTTAGCTCCTTTTTGGGTTATAAGATTTACTGAAATATCTTTCATATAAAAAATTTATTTGAACCAAAACTCTGACTTTTTTATTTTTTTTAGTCTAAAATCTTTCAAAATCGTCGTACCAAAAACGAAAGATTTCTCAAATCCAAACTTGTAGCATGTTAAGGTATGAATTCTATACCTAGTTGCGTAATTATTTTGTAATTTAGTTAGGTATTTTTAGTGATATCTAGAGTTATATTATCTGTCAAAAACTCGAATTTTCATATCATTTTTGGAAAGTAAGTTGTAGGTATATGTTAGTTAAGTCATTGTCGACGTTTTCGTATATTTTTTAGTGATTATGGTTTAGTTTTGAAGGATTAGGGTTCGTGAGTTTTTACAGGTTTGGGGTTTTTATGACGACTGGATTCGCGAACACATTGTGCCTAGTCTTGGGCAAATCACGAAGATTGTATTCGCGATTCGCCCAAGACTAGGCACATTGTGTTCGATATTTTACGGTCAGTCACGCATCAGCGTCGCACCAACACTCCTGCGACGGTAGTTTCCTTTATGCGTGGGACTCTGGATCAGCAATTCTGAATAGTGAATCCTCACGTGCCGGATATTTATCCAGACTACAGACTTCACGAGGCATATACCGTATTTAAGGGCGAGGTAAGTTAGGATTGGTTTAACGTGTAGTAAATGCTATTTTATATATTGTTTGACTTACTTAAATATTGTGTAGGTTCGTCGATCCATGCGGTGTTACGCGATGTACGGTACCCATCGTGTATGGGATCTTACCAATCAGAACAAGGTGAGAGAGCATCTTATAATGTCTTGTTTTTCACCCCTCATCGATTGCTTCGAGCGTTGGTCTACCAACGTGCACCTGGTTGATGCGTTTATTGAGAGGTGGCATTCGAAGACCAACAGCTTCCACTTCTCATTCGGTAAGATGACGGTCACATTAGACGACATCCACGCTATCACTGGTCTTCCGGTTACAGGTAATGGTTTCAATCTTCAGACATTTCCTAGTGATGGACAATATTTAGCTTGGTATGCTAGTTCACTAGATATACCCGTCAATCTTCTTAAGACGGGCTTAGAGGAAAAACAAGGTTGGTAGTTCTAGATCGGTTAGGCTACAGTTTTGTGTGAGGTGTACATGCACGATTTTTTGTTGGATGAGTTTTTTTCTTGATGCTATGGTGGTATATGTCACGAGGGGTTATTTGCTCCATATGCTAGGTTGTTGTGTTGTGACCAACAATACGGGGAACAATATATCTTTAGATTACTCGCAGTTTGTAAAGAACTATAGGATATCAGTTAGATATAAGTAGGGACATCATTTATTAGCTCAGTTGTATCACCATCTAGGAAAATCGTCCATACACACCACGTTAGGATTTAGTGGTTTTGTGGCTCTGTTGGAGACGTGGATCTATGATCACTTCCCCCTCCCCTCCTTTTAACTACGGTCAACAGTCTCTACGAGCCTTCTATGCCTACTATGTACAGATACGCACCTTTTCACATGGATGATGAGACTCGTATCAATACCCCCCATACACTGTCTTCATTGAGGGAGCATAATGTAAGTTGCGAGGTCTTTTTTATTTGTTGATCATTCATTCTTTTATTATTACTTAGTGTTGATAAATCATTCTTTCATTATGTTGTAGGTCTGGTTCATGCCGTACGAGCATATACATGAGCATTTTCTTTCTACGATGTGGCATGGATAGACCATACGCTCAATCCCCAAGTGAAGTTCTCTTATTTCTCGGAGCTCAAAAAAACAAAAGCGACACAAAACATTTTCTTCGTGGAAGTTTGGCCAACTATTTCTAGCAAAGGCATCTTATACCATGTAGTCTTATACGTGTTATCCATTATAAGAACTTGGGGAAAAATGCGCAAGAAATCGATGCTTTTAGGATGTGCAAAAAACAATTCGAGTATCTCGTTCGTTGCTTCGCAAGTTCGCTCCCAAACATAGTACTCATCTTGTTTCAACTTATAAAACAAGTATTTCATTTGGGCTTTACCCGCTTTATCAACCAAATCGTGTTTCTGACGCATGTTGTATATCGTGCGCAAGCTAGATACATTTTTCCAATCTTGAAGCTTCAAACCGAGGTATATCTCTCTCGGTCGAGAACCGACTTTTATTTGACTACAAACAAACTAATCTTCTTCTACTTTTAATCTAGTAGCTTGTGAGTGACCATCCAAGTGCAAAAATGGTTCGTGGTTGTGTTTCCCATTTACCACTATCAGTTTCCAATATTCGGGTAGCTCTAAGACCAATTTTCCCCTTAAATAGAATGGACATCCACATTTTTTCGATGAACATTCTCAGCGTTTTTTAACATACCCTGGTTTAGGGTTAGGTTTGTAAACCCCATGCCTCTCGCGCCTAAAATACATCATAGGAGTTTTCCCATTTTTGCTACCGTCGTCGTCTTTACTATGTAACGCAATGAATCCTAGTTTTTTTCTTTCAGATTCGACCCATAAGACCAAATCGGGTTTGGTGTACAAGGTATCCATAGTAAACATTTTCGTGTAATCGGCCATCGAACATGGCGGTTGGTCTGATCCCTATAAGAACATCTTTAATTTTAATTAAATTGGACACCCAATTAGTGTTCAATGAAAAAGTAGGCTAAAATTAACATGTCAAAATCGCGAAATGGGTTCTTCGGAATTTGAAAAATTTGCAAAATCATGACGAGCGTGTTCACAATCTTGTCAAAATCACACGAGGACCCCCTTCACGATTTTGACAAAAAAAAACATTCAATTTTGCGAATTCTGGGTTTGCAGTTCATTACTTTTACGGCGTAAGAATCGTATTGAAATTAGAAAAAACTAAAAAAAAAACACCTCATCTTGGGTTTCGAGAGGGTCTGTTAAAGGCTCCTCCTCTTCCGACGCAAAATCATCAATATTGCAACTAAATTCATCATTCAAGTCGCTCAAATCCATGGATTTATGTGTTTTTTGGATTTTAGCTTAGTTAGAGAGAAAAACCTATAGGTAGAATAAAAATAAAAAGTTGTTTTTTTGTTTATAAAATTAGTTTTATATATAAAGGGTATATTGGTCATATATATAAATAGAAAAACAATTGTGATTTTGGGGTCTCATTATAGTCAAATGGTTTCCAAATATAGCCTTGCCCTTATATAAATTGTGGGTCAGACTATATCTCAAAATCATTGCTAGATCTCGGATCATTCGGTTAGAAAAACAATTTATTGTTAGACTCTTCACTAATTTCGGACCATTTTACTCTCTTTTATAAAAATAGTTTTATAAATATTTTTGTTTCCCATCATACAAAAAATCCATCTTCCAAAATACTTGTTTAAAATTATTTTATTGAATTGGATTTGATTTCATTTTTGAATTTGATAAATATTTAAATTTTATATACTTGATGAATTCAGATATTTCTTAGTTATTAATATTTCCAAAACTATGTTCGTATGAGATTATTCGTCACGGAAATGTTCGTATGTGGATATTTTTAGAGAGAGAAACAGAATGAGTAGAGAAAGAAAAAGACCAAAAGAATAAATGTACCAATCATTGACTAACCATTAAACATTTTTCCCAAAAAGGGAATGTCTTTTATATAATACATGAGGTAAGTTATGAAATTACACATTTACCACTGTTAGGTGGATCTTTCATCCCACTCCTTTACTATTCATAAGTAAGTTTACTAGTTATTACATTTTGGTTTGGTTATTTTGGGTTGGGGGTAGTTTGGTAAAGTGTTTTGGTAAGTTTGAAGTATTTTGTGTTTAATGTGAGGAGTAGTGAGATAATTAAGCAGCCTGCTTGTATTAAATGTTGATCACCCTCATTAATGAGAGTGGTTGGCGTATTTATACTCTTAATTTAATGACACATGGGCTTACCGAGTCAAGTTGTGAAACCGGGTCAAGTTTAAGGAACCATTAGTCTTTTAAGTAGATTACCAAATAGCTTAGTCAAAAGGTGTTTTACATTTGTCCTCTTCGGATTTTTCAGTGGAGTGTTATGTTCTGAATTACCCCTGTCCGGATTAAGCAGTGAGTTGTGTCTCAAGTATCTGAACTCATCTGTAGCCCCTTTTTTAGGCCTCACAAAATATTTTTGGTAGGGCTAAAAATCTATCAATCCAGTACCAGCTTTATCCGATATGCTCGTGTCGTCCGGACTAAGATGTTCATTTTCAACATTAACCCAGTTCAAAAGTTATCAAGACTGGTTTCTCTTCCCAAAATTCTAAGAGTTTTCTTCTTGGATCATGGGACACGTGTCAATATTTGGTTTGACCTACCAATCGTTATTTTTCCTAGACCTGCGCACCCACTAAGTCTAGAAAGTTACCTAGGCATTTGATTCTTCACACGTTCGCACAACCTTTAATCATTGCAAAAACCCTCTTCAACTTCTCCTAGGTAACTGTTACTTTTTTACTGTTATATAAATACTCTTTTATTATTTCATTGTCTTCCACACTCAAAGCTTTTCGGAAGAGATATTCGTTTTTACCTCTAAATCGTTCTTGAAAGATTTTATGTTCACAGCCAGAAACGCTTTAGTGAAAGGTGGCAGGTTGAATTTGTCAGAGTTAGAGAGAGCGAGGAAGGTCGAAAGAGAGAACCGCATCGTCGCCGGCCTCCCAGTTTCTCCAGGTGAGAAAACCAGTGAACCGACTCATGACGCCGATCAAGGGTCATCATCTTCCAGAAACCCTAGGCCCAGACAGATTTCCTTCAAACCAAGCCTTTCACCCCTTCCCTCAGGTTCTTCTATTCAAGATTCGCAACCTTCGGTGCCTAACGAAATGTCGTTTCAAGTATCAGAAAACCCTCTCCCTTTATTGCTATGGGTTCTGATAATAAGAAGTCTCCGGAGAAGATAACCCCTCGCCGGACAACCCGCCAAACTAAAACCCAACCTATACCTTTACTATCAAAACCCTCCGGATCGGAGGTATCTAAAGCAGCTCCACGGGCCAAGCCCTCAAGATCCCAACCTTAACGAGATTCTAGGCCTTCAGAGCAACAAGTGCTCAACCATCCTAACAGCCTTCTGTGCCAGAAACTGACCCTCCTTCTTCTAAGGCCACTGACAAACCTTCAACAGTGATGGAAGAGATAATGGAAGACAGCATTGAGGAGGCTCCCTTCGAAACCGAGGCGTTAGGCCAAACGAGAGATGCTACTTTTGATAAAAAAAAAGGAAAGAGTAAGGTAAAAGTCTGTATGACTCATCTGGACTCGCTTCCGGAGTTCTTAGAGGGCAATGTAGGCCCTTGTTTCAAACATGTTAGTGTTAAATATTTATTGGCCTTACAAAACATCAACTATATCTACACCCATACTGCTGAGTTGGGCCGGATCCGGACCAAATGGGGGATTCCAGAGTCTGTAAAGGTAAGGATACCTATTACTCCGGAGACTCTCATGGACTGCAAGCTTAATAAGGTGGTAATTTTCACCGAAGTGCTAAACTGGTGACTCTGGTTCCCATTGGACCCATAATTTGTAAGGTACTTTCACTTGGTTAAACTCTACCCTAGCTAGCTAAGCCCCAATGCTTGGTACTCTCTTCTTGCTTGCATCATGGCATCAAGGTTGTCGAAGATCCCACTTCCGATGGAGCAGTTTGCTGCTGTAGCAAGCTTGTGCAAGAATCATCAGATTCCATTCTACCATCACAACATGAGGAATGACTTCAAAGTTGTGGATGACCTGTTAGAGTCCGAAAAGAATTGGAGGACACAGTTCCTGTTTGTTAGTGAAATGTAAGAGAATAGCAAGAAGTTCAAGGCCAATACCAACCCTAGCATGCTCACTAGCAGGTGGAAAATTACTGGTAATTTCTCTTCTTTCATTTGTCTGTTAAGTTTTTTTTATTGGCTTGTTACTCGTTTTCAGTGCAATCGAAGGAGTTCACCGGACATTTAGAGGAGGGGAAAAATACATGTGCAAAACTCAATGCATGGGCTGCGGAGCACTGAGGGAACCCTTTCGACAACTTCTTCACATCGAGAAATCCTTTGAGGTCCAATCTGTGGAACACCAAAGGCCGGAGAGACCTCTTATGGGAAGAGCTAACCACCCTCCCTCCTCCAGGTGTGATTCTTAAGAGGACTGAGGCCACTGATGGAAAATTATTCTTACCTTCCAGAGCTAAGGCTCCGAGAAAGATGAAGAACAAAAAGAAGAAAGTGACAGCAAGGTTGGTTCAAGCAGCCACAGAATGGACTGGTTTGGGGAACCAAAGGGGGATTGACGCAACCCTACTCAAAGCAGTAGAGGTTGAAACAGTGAGGGAGGTTGGAGAGTCGCATAACCCACTAAAGCCTCCTAAGAAGGACAGGAAACGGAGGGCCAACAGTGATGTGAAAGCTACTAAGAAAAAGAAGGTCACCATGGGAGAAGACATAATTCTCCGTCCTTCAGAAATCCAACCTCCACCAGTCCCTGCTGATCCTACCTTGCAAGAGAAGATCCCAACATATCTGCAGTCGGGAGAGATTGATGGGGGAGGGAACCATGAAGTGGACATTAGTACCCTTCAAGACATTGATTTGTACTTCAATGATTCTGAGAAGGATGATTTCGCAGGTCTCTACCGTCCCTCCAGCTCTGCCAATATGGTGACCTTCAAGGGTAAATCTTTCTCCATCTCCAGAGAGCAAGATGTTCTGAGCCACTCCCTCCTCGGTCATATCCGGCTAATACTTGACCTGGAAAGGCAAGTGAAAATTCAGACCACCTTTATCAACTCCATCACCTCTGACAAGCAATCCTTATCAAGAAATCTCCTAAACACTCAGCAAAGTATGGAGGAACTGAAGAATGAGATGAAGGCACTAAAGAAGGACAAGGAGGATTCGGAAACTAAGTTAGCCTCATCGGAAGTAGCCAAAACTGAGGTCTAGACTAAGTATTCTAACTTAGAAAATGACTTCACAACACTGAAGGGGGAATTACAGACCAAGGATGGTGCCATTCAAACCTTAACCGGCGAGAAGGCTAAACTGGAGAAATCTGTTTCAGAGATGGCTAATGAGAATGATGATTTCAAGAGCCAGCAGGAGCAAGCTATTCAGGAAGTTATTGATAAGTATACCAATAAAGTGATAGACTTCTTAGAGAAAAGAGATGATGGAGTCAAGTCTGACATGGTGCTGCTCTTCCATGAGACTTTTCCGAAGATGACCCTTGGTCCCTTATGGAAATATGTAGAATACGAAGACCTCCCATTTCATATTATGGCAGATGACGATAAGCACAACTACTTAGTGGAATAGATTCCACTACTGATGATGAAGAAGGAACTGGTGAGATTTCGAGTGCCGAACCCAAGAGTCCTAAAAAAGGTGATGGTGGTGAAGGAACATCCGAAGGGAACAAACCCTAAGGTTTTATCATATATATATATATATATATATATATATATATATATATTTGTCTTTCCAAATAATTAAAGTCCTTGGATGGCCAAGGCACATTTTGTATAGTTATTCGGTTAAAGTTCGAATAAGTCTTTGAACACCTAAAGTCCTTGGATGGCCAAGGCATGTTTTGTTTTCCTGTTCGGTTTAAGTCCGAATAGGTTTAATTTATCAAACTTTCTTTTGTTTAATACTTTTCTTTAAAAATTTCATGGCTAATGTTTAAGTATCCCCTAGCATTTCAGAAGTATTAAAGTGAGAGTGTTTAATATCTTTGATGACATGCATTTAATGGTTATCACTTAACCAAGTTCATCTGATCCGATAAAGACCCAAGGTGTTGAATAAGTGATTTATACTTGAATTGAATTGCAGTAAAACCACTCAGAATATTTTAAGAAGACATCATATATTATTGAACAAAAGACCGGACACCTCATTAAAACCTCCCCACGCCACCAGGGTAGGAAAGAGTATGCCCCCTAATATTTACATTGATATTTAACAAGTAAATATTTACACAAAATATTTTATTCTAAATATAACCTGAGATGTTCAATATTCCATGGGTGCTTCAAAACTCTTCCTTCTTTGTTATGAAGTCTATATGTCCCAGGTTTGAGCTTTTCATAGACCTCAAAGGGGCCTTCCCAGTCCAACTTACCGAACTGCTTCTCCTTGGTGTGTAAGAAAAATTTCCTTAACACTTTATCCTCTGGTTGAAAATCTCTTCTTTTGACCTTGCAAGCAAATATTCTCCTCATCAAACCTTGGTAGTGAGTTGTTCTTAAGTGAGATTTAACCCTCCTTTCTTCCATTAGGTCCAACTGATTCCTAATTGCTATCTCATTATCTTGTTCATAATATTTGTGGACTGTGTATGATGGCAGGGTAGCTTCTATGGGGGTAATTGCATCCATCCCATACACCAAAGAAAAAGGAAATTCTTGTGTAGCAGCCCGAGGAGTAGTGCAGTATGCCCACAACACTTCTTGCAAATAGCTTGGCCACTTCCCTATAGCTCCTTCTAGATTTTTTTTAATCCAGACAAAATAGTCTTATTAGCAACTTCAACGTGCCCAATTTCTTGTGGATTGAAAGGAGAAGAAAAACAATGCTGAATACCTCTAGAAGCACAAAAATTCTCCATATCTTTGTTATCAAATTGTGGCCCATTGTCTGTAGTAATCTTTTGAGGGATCCCAAATCTGTAACATATGTTGGATATAATAAATTTAATTACAGCTTTCAAAGTGGTTCCTGCCAAATGAGCTGCCTCTGTCCATTTTGAGAAGTAATTAATAGCAACCATAATAGTTCTACACCCTCCGGATGCCATAGGTAGAGGTCCAATTAAGTATATTCCCCATCGGAAAAAAGGTACTAGCTCAGAAATAGACTCCATAGGTACTGTTGGTACATGAATTCCATTGCCATACCTTTGACATGGATCACACTTCTTCCCTATTTCTTTAACATCTGCCATTATGGATGGCCACTCTTCGGGTTAGTGCCATGTACCCACAATATGCTGAGCCCTCTCCATCGTGTAGTCCGACTAAAACAAATTGAGATTCTTCAACCCCCAAACAACGCAGGAGAGGTTTACTGAAAGATTTTTTTTATAGAGAACTCCCCTTATGATAAAAAAAACCCCGTGCCCTGTGTTTAATATTTCTTACTATAGCTTTATCCAAAGGCAAATCCCCATCAGAAATATATTGAAGGAGAGAAAACCTCCAGTATTTAGGCTGAATCACATGTATGCTCATGCTTTCCCCATCTTGTGTGTTATGACTTGGCTGTATAGACGGGCATCCCTGTATGTGATTCCAAGGGTAGGACTCAGAATACGCTATAGTTTCCAAAGAATCTGCCATGGTGTTTTCCGATCTAGGAATATGCTAATAACAAACAATTTTGAAGTTGGCTGCCACTTCTTCCAGGCTGAGTAAGTACTTGATCAGTTGCTCCTTCTTGGCCTCAGACTAACCTTGAGCATGATGGATGAGCATTTGTGAGTCGCTCATCAACCGAACTCTCTTAGCCCCACACTAGAAAGCCAATTTAGAGGCCCTAAACCCAAATCATATAGTTTGGTACATCTTATCACCATATGGAGCGGTTAGGAAAATTCCAGCCCTACAACCCATTGTTCTTGAACCACAATCAGTTCAGACTACCCATTATTTCTTGGTTCTATCTCCTGAAGTTTGTTTGGAGCTCCTGTCTGAATGGAATTTTACCAAGAAATCAGCCACTGATTGAGCTTTGATAGCTGTTCGGCGCGCAAAACCAATGTCGTAAACACCCAATTCAACTGACCACTTGGTCATCCTGCTTGATATGTTTGCCTTTTAAAGAACATTTTTTTACGGGAAAGATGTCCGGACAATAATAGAATGAGATTGAAAATATGGCCTCATCTTTTTCGCCGCAATCACTAAGGCTAGTGCAAACTTTATAAGCTTTAAGTACCTCATCTCAGCATCTATCAAGCTTTTGCTGATGTAGTATGCCGGACGAGGGTAATTGTCCACTTCTCTTACCAATACTGCACTTATAGTATATTCTGACACAGCCAAATATACATAGAGTGTTTTTCCTTGAACACGTTTAAAAAGAGTCTTTGGTGAGGATAAGTGTTTCTTTATTTCAACAAAATCTTGGTTCACTGTGGAGACTAATTAAAATCTTTGGAATTCCTCAAAGTTTGGAAAAACAGAGCAAATTTGTCTAAAGACCTTCAAATGAAACGGTTTAGGGCAGCCAACCTTCCAGTGAGCCTTTGGACTTCTTTAATATTCCGAGGAGGATCCATTTCAACAGGGCATTAAGCTGGTCCGGATCTGGCTGTTTTACTTTCTCACTTATCACATAACACAGAAACTTTCCATATCGAACCCCAAAGACACACTTTTCTGGATTTAATTTCAAATTCACAGCTGCCAAATTAGTAAATGTTTCTTGAAGATCAACTATATGCAAATCCTCCTTCAAACTTTTAACCATCATGTCATCTATGTATACCTCCATATTTCTGCCAATTTGACTAGCGAATGTTTTATTCACCAACCTCTGATAAGTAGCCCCGACATTCTTCAATCCAAAAGGCATCACTTTGTAGCAATGGAGACCTCTGTCTGTTATAAAGGTAGTATAATATTGATCCTTCGGATCCACGTGTATCTGGTTGTATCCAAAAAAAGCATCCATGAAGGACAACAACTTATTTCCAGACGTTAAGTCCACCAACTGATCTATTAGGGGGACTGGATAAAGATCTTTTGGGCAAGCTTTGTTAAGGTCAGTGAAGTCAATACACATACGCCATTTCCCATTATTTTTCATGACTAACACCGGATTGTCAGTCCATAAAGGATATTGGGACTCATTTATGTGTCCTATCTTGGTAAGCTGATCAATTTCTTGGACTATCACATCAGCTTTTTCCTTGGAAAAAGCTCTCCTTTTCTGCACAAAAGGTGCAACATCACTCCGGATTGACAACTCGTGTGAGATAATTCTTGCGGGCACTCCGGTGACATCATTATTGCACCAAACGAAGACATGTTGATTGTTTAGTTATAAGGACAACAATTTTTTTTTTCAACTCTGGTGCCATTTTGGAACCAATTTTGATATTTCTACCCTATGCAAGGGAGTGGGTTTCAATTTATTCAACTGGTATTATAACACTAGGAGCCTCTCTAGGGTCATCAATCTCACCCTTTTCTTCGGAAGGCTCCATTAACTGTTAATCTTCATTAATCCAAACTACTCCTAAAGTCTTACGAGCAAGAGCAGTGGCATAACACTCCTTGGCTATTTTCTGACTACTTCGGACAATACCTACTTGCCCTTGAACTGCATACTTCAAACACTGATGGACTGTTAGGCCACAGAACGCATTCTGGAAAGCCAAGACCTCCCAAAAATCGCATTGTAAGATGTGGGGCAATCTACCACAACAAATAGCACCCTCACCGTCTTTTTAAAGGGCCCCTTACCCAACAATATTTCTTCCTAAAATTCCCCAATTACATCCGCAGAGCTCCCTATGAAGCCCACAATGGTTCTGTTTGAGTGTTGAATGACGGCTGGATTCCTCATCTGCTTATAGGAGCTTAAGAAAAGGATGTTCGCCGAACTGCTTGTGTCTATCAAAATCCTGCGGATATCATTGCCCCCAATTGATGCTCCTATCACCACTGCATCCTCATAAGGCCCATCAATATTTCTCAAATCATCCTCATAAAAAAATATGAATAGAAAAGGGGTCTGGCACTGATGGGAAGACATTCTCCCTTCCAAATGAGTGGTCAGACTATGTACATGCCTCTTTCTTGATGAATGAGTAGGTGATTTCACAGTATCTCCTCCGAAGATGGTGAGTGACTCATAGAAACTGATCAGTCCGGACACCGTCTTGGTCTGCTCTGTTATGACCCCCACTTTATTCTGAGTTGGATCAGGATCCAGGTACTCAGAATCAACATCAAAACTTTCAAGAATCACTATTGGTCCTTCTTGAGCAGATGTTCCTACATTGTTTGTAGGGCCCGTCCGAGGAGCATTGTCAGGCCTATTTCCACTTCTTCTTTTAACATAAGCTCCCACCTTGCCTTTCAATAAGATTCTGCAGTTTTTCTTTTAATGTTATGCATTCTTGAGTAGTATGGCCTATATCATTATGATATTGGCAAAAACAAGTATTTCGGTTTTCTTTGGGAGACTGTAGTGCCGCCGGTTTCCGGAAATGGACTTCATCTTTGGTTTGGTCATATATTGTGGCCACGTTCTCCCTTAACTCTGCAAACCACTCCGGTTGAACCCAAGGACCTCTTTTACCTCTTGATTTCTAGCTCTGAGACTGATTCTGGTTGGACTGAGTTTGTTTAGCCCTGTTGGACCCTTTTCCGGTGTCCTTAGCCTTATATTCGGACCGATTTCGAGCTGTTGTGGTGGATCTTACTTGATGGTGCACCCTGGTTTTCTTGGTCTCTTCCACATTAATCAGTTTTCCCACCTGATTCAACAGGCCACCCGAGGTCATGGCTTTCTTCCTGATCACTGAATCAGCCAAGTTCCCAGGATTCAACCATTGTCTTAAAGAAGCAATTGCCACCTTCTCGAAACAATCTGATAATCCATTCTTTGTATTCACGAATTGACTTATATAATCCTTTAAAGACTCATTTGGTTCTTGAGCACAATGGATTATGGTATCTTCATTCCCTTAACCTCTTTACTCCCAAAAAATTGCCTTCGGAAGGCAACCCATAATGTATCAAAGTTTTTTAATACACCCTTGGGCAAGCTGTTATACCATTTAAGAGCACTTCCCGTAAAAGTTTGAGAGAAGGCTCTACATAAAAGTTTGTCATCATCATCAAAATTCATCATGAAGTTGTTGAATTGTTCCAGATGGTTGTCCGGATCTTTACTTCCATCATATTTCTTTTGGAGTCGTCAAATCGTTTTGGTAGGTTTCCGGACAGTATTTTGGCAGACAAGGGTGACTGTCTCCAGTTCTTATTACGACTAAACATTGTGTCTTCGTTAGGTGTTGTGAAAATACGTGGTTCGGTCTGAAAAGAAAAAGGATCGATCAGCAACTGATCAGTGTGTCTGTCGGATGACCCTTTGCCCAGATGCCTTTTAAGCCTACCATGCATATCCCTTTTTCTTGAATATTTTTTTATTAACTTCATCTTCTTTCTGGATATCCCTTCATCACTACTTGAGGACAAATATTCCTCAAGCTCAGCCTCATTCGAAGAGCTACTAGAGGACTCTGAATCTGAGCTTTCAACAGGTTTGGACATGTGTCTTCTTAGAGCTCATGTGAGTCTTTTTTGAACTCAAATGAGTCTTTATTGAAAGATCATTCTCTCTAGGGTTGTCAGGATGGTGAATAGCTGACGTCCATAATTTCTCCCTTATACCCTTCTCTGCTTGTTTTTTGCCCTTAAGGCCTCTATTTCTGCTCTCAACTTGTCTTGCTCTTTAATGGTGTATTCTTTGTTTTCCCCAACCGTTTCCACCATAGGTGGTGGAGTTCATTGCTCGTTCGGATCCATCCGAACTGGTTTTGAATGCAAGATTGAGGCACCTTCGCTCTCCCACTGTGGTCGCCAATTTGGTTTGGTTTATTTTGGGCTGGGGGTAGTTTGGTAAAGTGTTTTGGTAAGTTTGAAGAATTTTGTGTTCAGTGTGAGAAGTAGTGAGACAATTAAGCAGCCTGCTTGTATTAAATGTTGATCACCCTCATTAATGAGAGTGGTTAGGGTATTTATACTCTTAATTTAATGACCCATTGGCTTACCGGGTCAAGTTATGAAACCGGGTTAGGTTTAAGCACCCACTAGTCTTTTAAGTAGATTACCAAATAGCTTAGTCAAAAGGTGTTTTACATTTGTCCAGTTCGGATTTTTCAGTGGAGTGTTATGGTCCGAATTATCCCTGTCCAGATTAAGTAGTGAGCTGTGTCTGAAGTATCCGAACTCATCACATGTGACCTCATCAATCCCTATGTTTGCCTTAGTTTAGTCCTTATCAAATTACACCAATTTAATCTTTGTATTTATTATACTAAAGGTTATTTATCACCATCTTTTACTTCCCTTATGAGTAGCCCCTCAGTATTTGTAAAGGTATCTGTGCAAGGATTGAGTTTGTGAAACGAATTTTTCTTCATTTTGAGCCTCCTCAGATTTTTCTTCTTTTGGGCTCCCTTGTTGGATCAGTCTCTCAGCGTTGCCTTTGGTTGAATTACTACTATGTTAATTTGAATCATTTTGTGTATCCTTGGACTATTGTTTCTCGATTCCCACCAAATTATCACTCTTCTCATGTTTACTTAGACCCATGAAATGGGTTTTCCTTTTCAATAGACCTTCCTCGTATATTCTTTCTCATGGTATACCTTGCACGATCTCTTTGCAACACTCACCATATAACTTTTTCTTTACACTCTAATCGGACGGCTTCGTCACTCATATTTCATGGGCAGATCTCCCCAAGAAGATTTCTCGAACAATTTATGGAAACTTATTTGGATTCATGACTTCACCCTTGGTCATGGTGTCCTCATTCTACCTACCATTTATTTTAACTAACATGCGTTTTTCTACGCGTTATTGTGTCAGAAATATTTTAGTGTAGTGACATCACTTCTGACCACATTTTGATTGTTTCCTAACACACGCCAGCGTGCCTTTTAGAGGTGCTTGTAAGGAGAATCACGCGTCGAAGAGACCCTTAAACATGACTCTTTATGTTACGCGTGGAAAACCCCTACTCCTCTATAAATACCTATCTTCTTTCATAATTTCAAGTTTACAGATTTTAACTTAGCTTAACAGAGTTAAGAAAAACTTGTTCTAGAGACATATACAATTTTCCCAACTAAGCTCTTCTCTTAACCTTTCATGCCTAAAGATTTTGTGAGTCTTGAAAGATTCAAACTTTAGAGGTGGTTCAACATCTCAAACAAGGTTGAAGAAAGGAGAGCTTCCAGTATCGGAGAGCACCATACCCCTCTAAAAATATTTCAAACAAAGAGCTTCAGGCAATCATTCATCATATTTTTCGGACGCGTTTTGACATAGTAAGAGCTCCAGGCAATCATTCATCATATTTTTCGCCTATTATCCATCCATCGGGTCAATCTTGTTTGGGACATAACAAGGGTGAACTTTTTCCTTCTGAAGACAACCATAAAATTCCCCATTCTTACTGATGGGAAGTGACAAAGAAAGACTCACCGAAACAAACAAAAGAGATCTGGCCAAAAGGAAACAATTCCAGAGCCCGTTAAAACGTCTATTAAAAGTAAACTTACCCCTTTTGTTGCGACCCCTCAAGTAACTCCACAGAGAACGCCTCAGGCTAGAGCTTCCAGTATCAGAGAGCACCATACCCCTCTAAAAATATTTCAAACAAAGAGCTTCAGGCAATCATTCATCATATTTTTCGGACGCGTTTTGACATAGTAAGAGCTCCAGGTAATCATTCATCATATTTTTCGCCTATTATCCATCCATCGGGTCAATCTTGTTTGGGACATAACAAGGGTGAACTTTTTCCTTCTGAAGACAACCATAAAATTCCCCATTCTTACTGATGGGAAGTGACAAAGAAAGACTCACCGAAACAAACAAAAGAGATCTGGCCAAAAGGAAATAATTCCAGAGCCCGTTAAAACGTCTATTAAAAGTAAACTTACCCCTTTTGTTGCGACCCCTCAAGTAACTCCACAGAGAACGCCTCAGGCTACACCTGAAGTTATTACCAGGAAACTCTCCTCAAGAAATGTTATACTTGGAAAAGTCTTGAAGTCCATCCTGGAAACGCAGGAGAACAAACTAGTTGATGAGTCGGATAATGACCAAAGGGTGGATTTTATGATCCCAGTAGAAGCGGAGCCTGTTTAGGCTATCCCATCATTGATTCCCTCCGTCGGACATCATGTGCAAGGTCATCAATCCTCTTTTCTTCCCCCTAATATTTCCACCACATCTCCTACTCACCAAGGTGAGACTTTCATAGTGAAAAATAAAAGGAAACAGTAAAGGAAGTGTATTTCAAACTTGCCTTCAAGTATAGAAGATATCTTAGGAAATAATTTTCGCGATATTGAAGGTAAATATCTACTCGCACTCTACAAGATAAAGTATAAATACTTCCACCCAACTAAAGAGGTGAAGATAAGGGACCATTGCGTGATCCCTGAAAATGTCATGATTCGGTTCCCTAATCTTGCAGAAAGCCACTGTCCATTCGTGATCATGAGTTGGTTCATTATATAGAACTCATAAATTGGGGTCTTTGCCTGTCCCTTGACCCTGCTCTGGTGGAGTTTTTTTATCTGATTAAACTCTGTCCATCTCAAGCTGGCCCCAACATGTGTTATACCCTTATGGCATGCATTATGGCCTCCAATATTGCTGATATAAAAAATTCTCCATAGATCACCTCGTCAGAATCTCAGGTATGGCCAAGAATTCTCACTATCCATTTTATTCTGTAGAGCTTGGAAGGCAATATAATATGGTAAAATATTTCTTAGAGGCTGATAAGAAATAAAAACAACAGTTTATTTTTGTTTCTGGGTTGTGAGAGACCAGTTTTGAGAATTATGAGGAGATGCCTTATCGGTTGACTTTGAAGTGGACCGAACGAGTTACTTATTTCCATACTTATTTTATTTTGTTTGTTTGAATTAGTAAATCTGAAATATTTACTTATGAACATTATGAAAATGATTTCCAAACCGTTCAAGGACACTGTTTTCAGGCGTTAAGAAGGCTTGGACAATCTTGTCTACCTTCTTACCAAAGCTAGGGGTCCAATTCATCAGGATGTTGTGAAATCCGATGGTGAGTAGAATGATATCGAGGATGATGCTGGCTTAGAGGATGATGTCCAGGAAGAACGGAAAACTGAAGTCTGAGAAGAACAACAGATTGAGATCCACGGAAGGACAATAGATTGAGGTCTGAGGAGAACATCGAGTTGATATCCTGGAAGAACACCAAGTGGATGTTAATCATGAAGCTGTGGTCTTGGTGAGACCAACTAGGAGGGAAGGTGTTCTGAGGCCAAAGAGATTTGTTTCTTAAGAAAAATAGAAGAAAATAGTTGATAGTGAAGAAGATGATGACAACACCACTGGTCCAAGTATGCCCCATGTGAAGAGGGTTATCATTATCGATTCAGATGATGACAAGTTGCTGGTCAAAGAAATCAAAAAGAAATTCCTGGGGAAGGGGAAAATCTCTCCTCAGCCTTAGCTTATTTTGATGTCTATGAAAATGACTTTGTTGTGAATGAGCTTAACAGTTTGTTTTGCGCTACTGCACTCCTTAAAAGGAAGGCCAACCGCAAATATCCTTATAAGAACGAATTCATTCAAAGAAGAGTCGTGGTGAAGAACTTAAAAGATGAACTTGCCCGCGAAAAGAAGACATTTTTTTATCAAAGGAATACCAAACTGAAGAAGGTAAATGATGAGCTTGCTCGTGAGAAAGAGGTATCTTTTGAACGTCTGAATAACATCACTTCTTTGGAAACTAAACTTTCTAAAGAGAAAGAGAATTTCGATGATAAAATTGAGCGTTTTATCACTAAGAATATCAAACAGAAATCCCTTGTCGACGGTGTTTTTGATCCTTATGAGACGACTCGAAAATATTTTAAGAATGTTGTTAAGGACATTGGAAGACTTACCGCATGAAATAAGTCCTTGAAGAAAAAATTTGAGGCTGAGAAGAAGAAATGCCTGGATGAGAATGCTGCCGACTGCGTCTCTCACCTCGAAAAAATGGATGTCAACATAAAATCATCTTTAGTTTTACAAATACATGAACACTTTCCTGACTTGAAGCTAGGAATTATTTTCGGGGCGTGTTATAGATATACATCGCCCAATAGGTATTTCTTTGGAGGATTTAGTGACTAGAAATGACTCGGAAAGTTGTTCTTCTGACTTTGGCTCCTCAGAAGATAGTAGAGAAGATGCTACTCCTAAATAAAATTGGTGTTTATTACTTTTTATGTTGAACTTTATCTTTTTGTGTAATTATTAATCATTTTTTGGGGCCTATTGTCGGACTTTTTATTAAACTTTTTCTTTGTACAACATTTTTTGTATTGTGAAAGTTATAAATGAAGGTGTATTCTGGTTATGTTATATTCTCTATAACTTAATAATTTTACTTTCTTACTCCAAACTTTTTTCTATGAATATACTTTATACTTGTCTTTTGTAACAAACTCATGCTTTCAACCAAACATTTTCATATGAAAATTTTGTATTAAAAAAATACTTATGTTCTTCCTTTTAAAAATTTTCATACGACAAAGTAAATTGTCGACCAGTATTTGTTGGTTGGCCCTTCTAACTCAAAAAGATGGGCATTATAGTCCACTATTTATTGGGTGAATATTATTATGTAGTTCAAAATGATGAACATTGCACTCCAACAATCATTGGATGGCCTCTTTAGTTAAAAAATTGAACATTGCACTCCAACAATCATTGGATGGCCTCTTTAGTTAAAAAAGATGAACATTGCACTCCAACATCGTCGGATGGCCTTTTTAGTTCAAAAAGATGAATATTGCACTCTAACAATCGTTGGATGGCCTTTTTAGCACAAAAAGATGAACATTGCACTTCAACAATCATTGTATGGCCTCTTTAGTTCAAAAAGATGAACATTTCACTCCAACAATCGTTTGATGGCCTCTTTAGTTCAAAAAGATGAACATTGTAGAAATTATTTTAAGATGGCAAAGAAATTTTATATATAAGTCGGCTATTATGGCACATCTTTAAACCCTTCCTGCGCCACCAGCGTAGGAAATATTATGCCATTGATACTTGCATAAGTTCATAAAAGAATATTTACAACTTTACATATTCACTCCAAAGAAATCTTAAGGTGCTCAATATTCCAAGGGTGAATAAGATCTCTTCATTCCTTATCTTTGAGTCGATATGTCCCCGGCTTGACTTTCTTTGTTACCGGGTATGGACCTTCCCAATTAGGAGCTAACTAGCCAAGCCGTTTTTATTTCGTATAAAGAAACACCTTCCTCAACACTTTGTCCCCTGTTTTGAATTATCGTCTCTTAACCTTTGTAGCATATTGACTTCTCGTCAAAGTTTGATAGTGTATCCATTCCGTAAACCAGCGCGAACGGTGACTCTTGTGTTGCAGTTCGAGAAGTGGTTTTGTAAGCCCATAAAACTTCTTGTAGATAATCCGGCCCTTTTCCAACCTTACCTTCTAAGTTATTTTTTAGGCCATCCAAAACTGTCTGATGGTGACCTCGACTTAGCCATTCGCTTAGGGATCGAAAGGTTCCGAGAAGCACTGTTGTATCACCTTAAAAGCACAGAAAGCTTTTATTTCTTTGTTATCAAGTTGTGGTCCGTTGTCCATTGTTATTTTCCTCGTAACCCCAAAACGATAACAAATGTTAGAAACAATAAATATGATCACATCCTTTGCTTGTTTCCCTACTAAAGGTTCATCTTCCACCCACTTAAATAAATAATCAACTACGCCAATTATCTTCTGTCGTCCTCCAGATTCCATCAGTAATGGTCCGACCAATTCAATACCTCATCGGTCAAACGATAGGGATCCATATATCGACTCGAGAGGCACACCTAGTGCATGAATTATAGTGGAAAATCTCTATCAGGTGTCACATTTCTGGACTAATTTTTTGGCATCCTAGGAGAGTGTAGGCCACTAGTACCCTACAAGAAGAACTATTTGTATCAGTGTTTTATACCTACAGTGCGCTGACCCTTCCTCATCGTGTAACTCTGATAGTATCATCTGTGATTCATCATTTCCTAAGCATCGAAGTAGAGGTCGACTAAAAGATTTTTTATACAATATATCTCTGAGGACAACATCTCCATATGACTTAAACCGTATTCTTTTAGCCATCACCTTGTCAAGTGGTAACACATCCAAAAATTCGTTAATCTCACTCTTCCAATATTTTGCCATACTTGTAGAAATTTGAAATGCTTTAACAGATCCTTCAACTATTTCAGACCGCTTACTATAAAAGGATTTTTATGTGTAATAATCCAAGGGTACTCCTCTAAATAAAAAATCTTTAGCCAAAGAATTAGTTACTGTATTTTCAGCCCTTTGAACTTGTTCGTACCTGATGGCTTCCAAAGCAAACGTTAAAGCCTTCAAAGCCCCCAAGTACTTCAGTAAATGATATTTTCTTGCCTTAAATTGGCCAGATGCGTGGTTTATAAGGAGTTGTGAATCACTCACCAGTCTTACTTTTTTAGCATCACATATTTTACCGTCTCAAAACTGCCAAGGCAGCTTCATACTCAGCTTCATTATTTGATGCTTTAAATCTGAAACATATGGCTTAATACATTACAATTCTTTCTAGAGAAACAAACTGCATCCCTGATTCATATCCTGACGAGCTGGAACCCTCATCTGTTCGAATTGTCCACTGTGCTCTAAAGTTTTCCTCATCAGTTTCCATATATGTTCGCTCGGATTAAAATCCAACTAAAAAATCTGCTAACGTTTGTGCTTTGATAGCAATTCTTGGCTCAAACTCAATATCAAAATATCCCAACTCAATCGATCACTTAGTCATTCTTCCTGACACATCAGGCCTTTACAAGATATTTTTCAATGGAAAAGATGTTTGTACGATGATAGAGCGGGCATGAAAGTAAGATCTCAATTTTCACGCAACGGTGACTAATGTAATGGCTAATTTTTCTAACTTCAAATATCGCTTCTCAACATCTAGAAGACTTTTACTGACATAATACATTGGTCTCGGAGAGTTATCCTCTTCTCGGATCGAAACAACACTTACAACGTAATTTGACACTGCCAAGTAGATATACAGCTTCTCCCCCGATCTGACTTTTTCAAGATTTATGGCGAAGAAAGATACTCTTTGATTTGATGAAAAGCTTCTGAGCATTCTTGGGTCCAATTAAAACAATTTACTCTTCTTAGCACTTGGAAAAAAGAAGCACACTTATCTGATGATCATGATATATATCTGTTTAACACTGTCAATCTTCATGTTAGGATTTGTACCATTTTGATCATTCTTAATGGTGTCATAGTTCTTAGAGCCTTTAGTTGTACAAGATCGGATTCTATACCATGCTCACTAACCATTTACCCAAATAAATTTCCGGATCTCACCCCGAATGTACACTTTTCTGAATTCAACTTCAAGTTTATCTAAGTTAGCAAAAGTTTCTTCTAGATCTGCCAAATGTTTCTCATCCCTTGCACTCTTGACTAACATGTCATCGATAAACACCTCAACATTTCTCCTAATTTAAGTCTCAAAAGATTTTTTACTAAGCGCTGGTAGGTTACTCCAACATTATTTAACCCAAACAGCATTACCTTATAGAAATGTAAACCTCTTCCGGTGATGAAAGTAGTGCTCTCCTAATCTTTTGGGTCCATTCGGATCTGATTATACCTGATATAAGCATCCATGAAAGAGAGTAGTCGATTTCCAGAGGTCGAGTCAACTAACTGATCTATTTTGGGTATAAGGAAATGATCTCTAGGGAAAGCTCTGTCTAGATCATGGAAGTCCACACACATTCGCCATTTCCCATTCTTATTCTTTACTATGACCAGATTATCAGTTCATAAAGAAAATTTTGACTTGCGTATGTGGCCCATTTTAGTCAAACGATATACCTCCGCCATAATAATTAATGATTTTTCTTGAGAAAAAAATCTTCTCTTCTGGATTATTGGACGAACATTACTCCCCGTTGCTAGCCTATGATAAAAAACATCCGATGGGACCCTTGTGACATCCTCTGTACACCAGGAAAAATAATATAACTTTGTTGATAAAAATTTGGTTAAGCTTTCTCTTACCTCCAAAGATAGCTTCGTTCCGATTTTGAGGCTTTTACCCGGAGAAAAGACATGGTCCTCGAAACTGTCATTTGGGACCATGAACCCGGGGGCTTCCCTTGGATCATCTACGGGATCGGATCCCGAGGGAACCCTCACTGACTGCCATTTATTTTTTTGATTAAATCCTCTCAATCTGTTTATGGGCCAAAGCTGCTCTATAACATTCTCTTGCCCCGACTACTTCTAACTATTCCCATATTATTTCCCACAACATATTTTAAACATTGATGAACGGTTAACGGTACGTCATGCATTTTTGTGACTACCTTCTTGAATGGTCCCTGGCCCAGCTACCTTAGTTGTAGCCCCGGTATATCCAACTATCATTCGATTCGATCTTAGAATCTTCGGTGAGTTTTTGATCTGCTATAAGTAGTCATAAATATAATGTTGGTCGAACTACCAGTATCGATAAAAAAAAATTGTATCTCATTCCCAACTATCTCTTCCATGATAACTATTGCATCCTCATATGGACCAGCTATGTCTCTCATATCATCATCTTCGAAACAGAGTATTGGAGATGTGCTTCCATACAAATATGGTGAAGTGCCTACTTCCAGTTGTGTTGCTAGACTAATAATATCTCTTTCGATAATAATTTGATATTACTGCAACATTATCTCCTCCAAAAATTGTTAGTGATTCAAAGACAACACACAATTTACTAACCTTTCCTCTCATTATCGGCTCTACCATTATATTTATTTTGTTTCTGCCCAATTTTGGATCTAAATACTCAGTAAAGATGTCGAACGCATCAATAGATTCTTCATCAACTATTTCTGATATCATTAACATATCTTCTTGCTTTGGAACAACTTCTTGTTTTGGAGAAACTGAAGAATTCTTCTTCACAAATGCAGTTAACTTCCCATTTTCAATCAAATATTGTATCTCTTTTTTCAATGCCACATAGTCCTTCGTATCATTCCCCATATCCTCGTGATACTGAAAGTATTTATTTTTTATCTTCTCCCTTGGAATTTGCATTGGAAATGGTTTACATAAATGAACATGCGGTCATGCTTTCTCGAAGATAGTCGCTACACACTCAGTCAATTCGACGAAATGGGCAAGTCAGATCCATTTGTTTGACATGGGTCAAACATATTGACGAGAATTGACCACGTGTGCATATTATTTTACTCTTTTGGAGGTACCTAACTTGAACAGATGCCCGAGGTCGGACCATATTGCTGATTGCAACACCTGTTGTCAGTTATTTGTTTGTGGTGTACTGCTTTTTATATTGTTGGATCTTGGTAAAATTGATTCGGATTAAACTGTGACATTGACTCTAATTCTGATTCTCTCATTTCTTCTACCAAAATTCGCTTTTTTATCTGATCCAGTAATGCTCCAAACATCATAGCATGTGTTTCTGCAGCATTACCCTTCATTACCTTAGAGAGTAAAACCCCATTCAGAAGGCAGCCATAGCCACTTTGTCCTCGCAGAATTCCATGTTTGTTTTGACTTGGATGAAGTGTTTTGTATATTCTTTAAGACTTTCCCACACTTTTTTCTTGTAGTAGATTATAGTATCCCCGTTCGCTCGGAACTTTTTGTTTCTCACAAAATGTTGGCAAAACATACTCCTGAACATGTAGAAGTTCTTGATACACCCTTGATGTAAACTATTATACCATTTTGATGCAGCATTCTTGAAAGTTTGAGAGAAATCCCTACATAGCAGTTTATTATCATCATCATAATTAATCATGAAATTCTTGAATTGTTCGATGTGGCTATCCGGATCTAGTGTTCCGTCAAACGTTTCCAGTTTATAGATATCAAACCACTTAAGAAGATGACCAGACATAATTTTCGGGCATAGTGGGGATGATCTCCAATTATGTCCCATTTTATACGCACTTCCCACCGGACCTTCATTCACAACTGCATACAATCGTTTTTTTTTTCCGGATGGGAACGTAAAATTTATTACTCACACGGTACTCATGGTTGTGGCTGCCAGACTGAATTTTCTTATGAGGAGTTATCTGTTTCTTGTTTAGTTATATTCACCACTTTATCGAGCTCATCGGAATATAATTTTTTCTTTCCATGATCATGGTTTCCCTTCCTCGAACCCTTTGTTCATCGAGCAGTAGATGAGAACCTTTGTGTCCCCTCAAATTTCTTTATCAATAACTTAGTTTATGTTGAGTATCTGTCTCAGAAGACAAAGATTCCTCTAAGTTAAAAGAAGAATATTCACTGGATTATGTTGATTCATAGCGTTGTCAAGATCTTGCTCGTCTTTTAGAAGAACCGATTTTTTCTCTGATGCTTCTCTTTAGATTGAGAAACGTTTTGCATTGGGTCTGCAATTATTCGTTCTCGTCGGACTTCAGACTTAATTCTTTGCGAACTTATTATCGCTTACTTTTCATCATTTAGCCTCTCAATATTATTGAGTAATTATTTATGTTCGAGCTACCAATAGATATTTTTGAGTAAATCTTCAGCATATCTATCATTATTGTTAACTTCATTTGTTACTTGTTCCTCGATCATGAGATCTCTAGATGAGTCTCTGATTGCATGGTTTTTTGGATGAGCCTCTAGCTCTCCACGAACCAAAGTCGTCATTTCTCTTATGATGTTTTAATATTAATATTATAGTTTTGGAACGACGATTCCGGATACCAATCGTGTTCCCACAGTCGACGCTACTAATGATTTCAGATATTTCTTAGTTATTAATCCTGCCAAAGCTATGTTCGTATGAGAGTATTTGTCACAGAAATGTTCGTATGTTGATATTTTAAATAGAGAAATAGAATGAGTAGAGAGAGAAAGAGACCAAAAGAATAAATGTAGCAATCATTGATCATTGGACCTTTTTCCCCCAACGGGGAATGTCCTTTATATAATACATGAGGTAAGTTATGAAATTACACATTTACCACTGTTAAGTGGATCTTTCGCCTCACTCCTTTACTATTCATAAACAAGTTTACTAGTTATTAGATTTGACCCCATCAATCCTTATGTTTGCCTTAGTTTAGTCCTTAGCAAATTAAACCAATTTAACCTTTGTATTTATTATATTAAAGCTTGTTTATCACCATATTTTCCTTCCCTTATCAGTAACCCTCCACAGAATTACATTCTCCCATTCTGAACTTTTTCAAGACTTCATTTGATTTTTTTTTGTGTAATCAAGACCTCCAACTCATCTTGAATCACTTTAACCCCTAAAAAGTACCTAATTGTCCAAGATCTGCCATAGAAAACTCATTCTTCATTGATTCCTTAAAATTCCTTGAGCATCTCCTTCGAATTGCTGGTGTAGATGAGATCATCTACATACAAACTTATTATTAGCACATTCTTTCCCTCTAATTTGACAAAAAATGGATGCTCACAATAGCATTTCTTGAACCCCTATCGCATGAAGTACCCTTTTAATCTTGTTGTACCACACCCTAGGTGCCTGGCGTAGTCCATAGAGAGCACTCTTTACTTTGTAAGCCTTTTACTATCTTCTCATCTCAGCTCAAAGCCTCTAGGCCATTCCACATATACATCTTCAGTGAGTTTTCCATGTAAGAATGAGATTTTCACATCAAGTTGACATAAAATTCATCCTTTTGGTGCTGTTAATGCCAAGATCAATCTAATTATGTATCATCTAGCAACAGGTGCAAACACTTCATAGAAATCAACTCAATTTGTTTGAAGAATACCTTTCACCACTATGCTTGATTTAAACTTATCTACTTATCATTTTTCATTAAGTTTGGTTTTATAGACACACTTAAATCCTAACTCCTTGACCTTCACGAAGCTCCACCAAATCCCAAGTAAGATTTTCTTCTATCAATCACATCTCTTCTCCCAATGCATTCTTTTATTTTTTATGTCTCACAACTTTTTCAAATATTTCAGGATCATCTCCAACAACAAACATTGCTATTATTTGTTCTATGTCTTCTATAGTAAATAAAATCATCTCATTTTATTCATAATCCTTCATCTAAATTTGGCTTTTCAATAAGTCTCCTAGTTCTGCTTTGTTTTGTACTAGCACTAAATTCCTCTAATTCTCTATTCACGACTGCAACCTCATTTGAAAACGCTTCGCATGTTTGTGAACTTCTATTTTATGTCCATACTCCTTGATCTCAATTGTTTCCTTCTTCTTTTGGATTTACTTGATCGATCTCTGGCTCTTCTTGCGAGTTTTCAGTGATATATCCCTGCTCTTTATCAGATTTAACGTCTTTACTAATTATGATCCTCTTAAAGATTGGGTCATAAAACCGATATGATTTAGACTTCTTGCTAACTTCAAAAATCATACATTATATGATTTTCTCTTCTACATTGGGTCATCTTTCTTGCGGAGTGTATGCTTCCATAGGCTGTCTTCTTACACCATTCTGTGCGCAGAACTCTTGAAACTCCTTAGAGTTATACTTTTCTCCCTGTCAGTACTTAAACACATCAACAACTCTCGAATCTCTCTTTCGGCATAGACCTTAAACTTCTTAAATATCTTCAGAACGTATGATTTTTCTGTAAGAAAGAATGTCCAACATTTTCACCTATAATCATCTATAAAGTTGATTATATACCTTTTTCCACTCTCTGAAATAGGAAAAATCGGTCTGCATATGTCGTTAGGCTCCATCTTTAGTCCCTTTCTTAAGCTAGAATCCTCTTAGGTATGTTTTGTCGGACTTGTTTTCCCTTCATTCAAATCTCACACACTACTCCATTTTTGTTGATTCTCGGCAACCCATGTACCATCTCTTTTTATGCTAGTATCATCAAGCTTTCGTGATTTAAATGACCACATATTCTATGCCAAATTTCATCTTCACTTTCAACCGAACTTTTTGAATGATTTAACTTCATCTCACTTGTAGCTTCCATCACATTTGTGAGAATCACAAACATCTTGTTTGTGGATATTGTTGATTGCATGATCACCCTTTGTTGTTTTTTGTGCCATAATTCACACAAATAATCTTGAATAATAATTTTCAATCCATTTTGCTGAAGTTGACCAACACTGGACAAATTGCTATTTAGTCCAGGAATATAGTAAACTAATGAAAAAACTTGTGTTATACCATTAATTTCTAGCCTCAGATTTGTATTTACCTTTAATTACATTCTTCTATCATCTCCCATCTTAACATGTTGCCTAAAATTGTCATCAAACCCACTAAAACACTTCTTTGTTCCAAACATATGGTTGCTGCAACCAGAGTTAATGTACCATACTTGTTCATCTTCTTTTTTGGAAAGTGTTATTTGTGTCATAAGTAGCACATCTTCTTCGAGTTGTGCATAATTTACTATTTTCTGCAACCTATGAGACTTATTCTTGAAGTTCCTTAACTTATTACATTTGTAGCACTCAAAACTTTATTTACTAAACGTGGTGTATCATCTTCCTCCACATTCTCTTCCACCTTGATACGCACTTCTTCCTCGGTTTAGTACATCGCTTCCATATCCTCTTGTTGTTTCATCTTCAAAGTATGTTCTTCTTGATAATACTTTGAAAGATTTTGCTTATGAACCAAAAACGATCTCCGCAATTCATCAACCCATAATTTTTAAATATCGTTAGACTCTTCTATTGCGCATACAATGTAGGTGACTTTATCAAGAAGCTTTCGAAGTATCTTCCCCCACCACTTTGGTGTCAGGCATGTCTTCTCCAAGGTATATCATATCATTAGCTACCACCATAACTCTTGAGATGTGCTCCATGATCGTGTCTCATTCCTTCATCTCAAGTATTTCGAAGTTTCTTCTCACTCTCTAAACTTGAGCGCTTTGAACTCTTTTATTTCCCTGAAATTTTATTTTCATCGACATCCAGATTTCCTTTGATGTTTCCTTTTTTGCAATCGTTTTGAGTATTGTCTTATCCAATGATGCAAATAAGTAATTTTTCACTTTCAGGTCCTTAAGTTTCATCACCACCAGCTCACTCTTTTGAACCTCCATCAACACCACGTTGTTTCTTTGTTGCGTGATTCCTGTTTTTATAAGCTTCCATCATCCATTAGATCTTAACAGATTATTCATGTGCATTGCTCAATGCTCATAATCTTTATTAAATTTTAGTATACTTAATATCCCTTCTCTATCGCTCACTTTCACTCTTCAGACACACACTCTCTAATAAAGCAAGATCTTATACCACTTGTAGGTTTTAGAAACAAAAACAAACCATAGTATTGATGAATACTTCTTAATATTATTAAAACTAAAAATTTCGATACATAGTTTAAATAAAGACTCCAACAAACTTGAGTAAACATATTCTTAAGAATTAAACACTAAGATAAACAATACCTACGAAATAAAAATACTCAATCCACTACTTGACTCATGCAAAACAAACATCAAACATGGCTAAAAACTTGGTCTTAGCTTTTATTCTTCAGATTTCTCTGAAAATATAGTCTTGAATCTTAATGATGAAAATTTACTTACCAAAGAAAAATCAAAGAGATATTATGGAAAAAGAGACACATAAACAAAATTTTATGAATGTTGAAGCCTACTTATAAAAGGAGAAATCGTGTACTACTGTATTTTCATTTGAATCTGACAATTACCAAAATAAGATTGTCAAAATATACTATTTTTTAATCAATAGTGAAAATAATCGGCCATGGCACTCTTAATTTAATTAGGGTGATTAATTTAGATAATGTTAGCATATGTTAGGTTAGTTCATGTTAGGGTTTAAAAGGATTTTGAATTTTGCGTTGAATGCCAGTTTCGTTATGAGTTATGATAGTTACAGTATTTTTGTTTTTTAGAGTTGAAATTACAAAACAAATAGAGTAAGATAAGATATCTAAAAAACTGATCTAGATCTCGACGTTCTCACAAATTTTTTAAACTTTTTAACACTATTTTTGTTTTTTTTTCGGAGGGAACCCGCAGCCGCTCCTCAGAGTGCAATGAGTGCGCACAGGGTAAACCCTCAGTTTGACGCGATAGCCTGCAAACCAACGCCAGAAGGTAAACCACACAAGGTGACAGGCTCAGCCGAGAAAGCGTATGTAGAGGAACTCGAACTCATGACCTTTTGGTCATAAGAATGCCATACTCAACCAACTCGGCTACCCCATTGGGGGCTACTTTTTTTAACACTATATGTATGTATATATTTGTTTTAACTTTTCTATGACCATAAATATATCAAATATGTAAAAACCATGAATGTATCTTATATAACTGACTTGAATAGGTGATTGTTCAAACCTTGCCACTTGAATAGGTGATTGTTTCAAATCATATAATGATGCTTTTTAGAGATAAATTTTTTCCTACACTGAAATTCGAGAGCATGCTTTATATATTTTCGTAAAATGTTATATTCATTCTTTACATGACCGCTTAGGTTGCATTATTCTAGAATATGCGTGATTGTGTAATATTCCCTCAGCATCGCCTAACTCGTTCAACTCACGACTGTAAAATTTTAACCCAATATTATTCATAAGGCGTCTGATTTTTCTTCTTGTATACTTCTTGATCATTGTATTCTATTTGATAAAGTGAATATGCATCATCTTTGGTTTTTAGAAAATAATCCCATAACATCTTTCAGTAATCATTTATCAAACTTATATAGTACATGATTATATTGTTTTGATGAAGTTGGGCCCTAAAGTTTTGTTTTGGCCACATAGGTATAAATGGATGTAATACAAGGTCATCTTATATTTTTTTATAGCTAACTTGCTACGTTTCAACCTTTTTTATTTATAAAAAACACAGTGTTCACATAAGCTCAATGATTTTGATTTATAACCTTTCAACAAATCTCTCTTTCCTAGAATAACCAATTAGTTTTCACTAATGCGACCGAGACACCAATACCACAACTAATTCTGATCCCATCGACTTTGGATATTACTCGCGGATGATTCCACTACATCGTCACCCACAACAATGCTCCCTTGGAGAATGTAAAGCTCATTTATAAAATCTTATTTCTTACACACCATTGAGCTTTTTATCACCTTGACTACACAATCTTCTACGCAATACTTGTAACTCTGAGAGTCTAGCGTCCCAAGAGATATCAAGTTTCTCTTTGATCCATAAACATGTGAGCACGTCATAAGTTTGAAAACTCTATCAAACATCTATGATACTACCAATCCCACCAATATAAAACCAATGTTGTTCCTAAAATAAAAAAGTTCATTGCGTTGGTTTATAAGTATCGAATCACTGGTTAAAATGGCACATGTGGTATGTAGCGCTAGTATCGAGTACCCAAGATTTTTTGCCACAGTCTGAACTCACATACAGTACATCTTCTGTATCACTATTATCACTATCATCAGAATCCTTCACATTCTACAAGGTTTGAAAAGTTTTCTTTCTTATTTCTTTTATTACTTTTCAGCTTCAGACAATATCTACGGCATTGAACAGTAAATCGTCCCTCGACTATCGCGTTTGGTGGCAGATAGTCCCTTGACTTTCAAATGTCCGTTGACAGTCCCTGGACTATCGCATTTGGATAAAGTTAGTCCACCAGATCCTTTAATCCATGAGAGGTTGCCACCTGTCACCATAGTCCCCAGATTTTTGTATCACCACTAGTCCCTTGAGTTTAGGTCAAACCCAAAATGTAGAACATTACAAAAAATTAAACTCAATGGACTAGTTGTGATACAAAAATCTGGGGACTATGGTGACACGTGGCAGCCTCTCATGGATTAGAGGATCTGGTGGACTAACTTTATCCAAACGCGATAGTCTAGGGACTGTCAACGGACATTTGAAAGTCAAGGGACTATTTGCCACCAAACGTGATAGTCGAGGGACGATGTACTGTTCAAAGCCCAATATCTACTATAATGACCTTGATCACCGCATTCATAAAATATTTAATTATTGGCTCTTGACTTGGATCGACTAAAATTCTTTTTCTTTTAAAAAAATAACCTTATTGCTTAACGCGCTCCTCTTAGGTATGTTTTTTTGCACTTGTTTTCCCTTCATAAAAATCTCGCACACTAATCCATTTTTGTTGATTATCGGCAACCCATGTACCATCTCCTTTTATGCTAGTATCATCAAGATTTCGTTGTTTAAAGGACCGCACATTGTATGCCAAATCTCATCTTCACTTTCAGCCGAAAGTTTTGAATGATTTAACTCCCTCTCGCTCGGCTCCAGTTTAATATTCCTTCAGCCCAACTCCCAACCTGCTTCTTATTCTTTTGAAACTCTCCAACTTTACTGCTGGTCATTATATCAGATAAATGTTCTTGTGTACTACAAAACTCTAACTTAATAATATTGTCATTTACCAGTTCACGTAGATAATGAAATCTAACATGAGCTTGATTGTAGAATTATTGTCACAAAGTAGAACAGTCTCTTCTCTTGATTGAAACCAATCTCTAAAAGAACTATTTTCAACCATATAACTTTACAAGCTCCATTCCCCGCTGCTACAAACTCAGCTTCTATTATAGACAATGTTACTATTGGTTGTTTTTCAAAGACCATAAAACAGCTTATTTGCCAAACATAAAGGTGTAACCCGAGGTTCTCTTCTAACCATCTTCATCACTTGCATAGTCAGTATCAACAAACCCTACCAGCTTCTCTTCTTTACCAAACTCGCGCTGATATTGTATTCTAAACTCGGTTGTTCCTTAGATGTATCTTAAAATCATTTTTGCTGCTAGTATATGTTGTTCATTTAGCTTTTCCATGTATCTACTCACAAGATTAACTGAATAGATTTAGTCATGTCTGGTGGCAGTTACATACCTCAGACTTCCCACTAATTTCTTGAATTCGGTTGAATCTACTTCGGGACCAACTCCTTCTTTTGTCAGTTTGATTTTCGGAACTGTTTTCGATTCTTCACAGAGTTACATTCTTCCATTCCGAACAATTTCAAAACATAATTTTCATATTTCATTTTTGTAATGAAGACCCCTTCTCATCTTTAATCACTTCAACCCCTAAAAATTACCTCATTCGTCCAAGATCTGTCATAGAAAACTCATTCTTCATTGATTCTTTAAATTCCTTGAGAATCTTCTCCGAATTTTGGTGTAGATGAGATCATCTACATACAAAATTATTATTAACACATTTTTTTTCTATAGATCCCATCTTTTCTCTCATTGCATTCTTTCGTTTTTTGTTTCTCACAGCTTCTTCAAATGTTTCAGGATCATCTCCAGCAACGAACATTGCTATTATTTCTTCTATGTCTTCTACAGTAAATAAACCCATCTCATTCAATTCATAATCCTTCATCCAAATTGCCTTTTGAATAACTCTCCCAGTTCTGCTTTGTTTTGTACTGGCACTAAAATCCCCTAATTCTTTGTTCACGGCTGCAACCTCATTTGACTCTGCTTCGCACGTTTTTGAACTCCTATTTTATGATCATTCTCCTCGATCTTGATTATTTCCTTCTTCTTCTGAATTTACTTGACCGGTCTCTAGCTCTTCTTACGATTTTTCATTGGTATATCCCTGCTCTTCATCACCAAAAACATGTATAAAATTTTTAACCAACAATTTCTCTATCCTAGTCTCAAGTTTTTCCTTCATCAAATTTAACGTCTTTACTAATTATGATCCTATTAGCGATTGGATCATAAAGCTGATATGATTTAGACGTCTTCCTAACTCCAAATATCGTACATTTTATATTATTTTTTTATCTAGTTTGACTCGTCTTTCATATGGAATAAGAGCAAAAGCTACACAGACAAAAACTCGCAAATACTCCATTGAAGGCTCACATTTACCCCACTTCTTAGTTAGTGTCTCATTTTCCAAGATTTTCTTCGGACTTATATTCAATATATGCATTGCATACTGTGTCACTTCCATCCAAAACCGCAGGGCACATTCATTCCAAATAGCATACACCTCACCATATTCATTGCGCTTCTATTCTTTCTTTCCAAAACATCGTTTTATTGCGGAATGTATGCTTCCATAAGTTGTATTATTATACATATCTCTATGCAAAAATCTTGAAACTCATTAGAGTTATACTCTTATCCTCTGTGAGTTATTAAACACATCAACAACTATTCAATATCTCTTTTGGCATAAACATTAAATTTCTTAAACATCTTCAGAGCTTTTGATTTTTTTATAAGAAAAAATGTCCAATATTTTCAGCTATAATCATCTATAAAGTTGATTATATACCTTTTTCCACTCTCTGAAATTGGCGAAATCGGTCCACGTATTTCACTATGCATCAGCTCTAGACCCTTTCTTGACCTTCACACACTCTTCTTAGGTATGTTTTGTCGGACTTGTTTACCCTTCATACAAATCTCACACACTGCTCCATTTTTGTTGATTTCGGGCAACCCCTGTACCATCTTCTTTTCTTCTATTATCACCAAGCTTTTGTGATTAAAATGACCAAACCTTTTATGCTAAATTTCGTCTTCACTTTCAACCGATTTAACTCCATCTCATTTTAGCTTCTTTCACATTTGCAAGAATGACAAACATCTTGTTTCTGGGCATTGTTGATTGCATGATCATCTTTTTTTGTTTCTTGTGCCATACTTCACACAAATCATCTTCAATAATGATTTTCATTCTCTTTCTGAAGTTGACCAAAACTGAACAAATTGTTCTTTAGTCTAGGAACATAGTAGACGGATGAAATCACTTGTGTTATACCATTAATTTCTAGCCTCAAATTCTATTTACCTCTACTTGCATTATTCACCTTTGCAAGAATCACAAACATCTTGTTTGTGGACATTGTTGATTGTATGATCGCCCTTTGTTGTTTTTTGTGCCATACTTCACACAAATCGTCTTCAATAATTCTTTTCAATCCTTATCGCTGAAGTTGACCAAAACTAAACAAACGTTTATTTAGTCCAAGAACATAGTAGACGGATGAAATCACTTGTGTTATACCATTAATCTATGGCCTCAGATTTCTATTTACCTATACTTGTATTATTCTATCACCTCCCAACTTAGCATGAAAGACGAGTCAAACTAGATAAAAATAATAATAATATCAAATGTAGATAAAAAAATAATATCAAATGTACGAGTTTTTTACTGTGTAGCATATGCAACTAGGTTTGGATATATTTCTGGTAGTCTAATCCTTTTTTTTTCTCTGCTCAATTTTATGGTATAAATTTGTTTTGGTTCAACCACATCATTTCACTATCATCTGATGCTGAAGTTTCACCTCATGATTCTGGATTCACCTAAAAATATTGATTTATTGGACCCACTACGAACCGATTATACTTCAAATTCCACACGTTTACTCACAACAGGTCATGATTCGACAACTTTCCTACATCTTTCTAAATGTCTAGCAAAACAGACTCATTAATAGTCACGTGCCTACTAATGAGAAAACATGGAGACTTCAAAGTTGTATAAATAACTTGTATATTTTTACTCTAATGGCACATCATAGAAATGCGCACCTCTTTTTCCTTGACGCAAGTTTACCATTTCTCACAAGCGTACGCAGAACAACTGAACATCCTTAACTGTTCATAAGCAACCGACAATCCAGACTTAATCTAAAAACTATTTTTATAATCAATACTCGCTGATGGAGACAGATTCACTAAGTAACACATCGTATTGATAGTTTCACCTAAAAATATTCCCACATTGAAATTCGAGAGCATGTTTTATATAGTTTCGCAAAATGTTATATTCATTTTTTACACAACTGCATTAGGTTGCGGTAATCTAGAATATGTGTGATTATATAATATTCCATCAGCATCGCATAACTTGTTGAACTTACGACTGTAAAATTTTAACCCAATATTATTCATAAGTCCTTGATGGATTTTGATTCACTAAGTAACACACCGTATTGATAGTTTCACCTAAATTTTTTCGCACATCGGAATTCGAGAGAATGCTTTATATATTGTAGCAAAATGTTATGTTCATTCTTTACGTGACCCTATTAGGTTGTGGTGTTCTAGAATATGTGCGATGATGTAATATTCCCTCAGCATCGCATAACTCGTTGAACTCACGCCCGTAAAATTTTAACCCTATATTAGTCTTAAGGCGCCTGATTTTTCTTCTCGACTACTTCTTGATTATTATCTTCCGTTTGATAAAGTTTGAATATGCATCATCTTTGGTTTTTAGAAAATAAGCCCACAACATTTTTGAATAATCATCGATCAAACTCATCCAATATATGACTATATTTTTTTGATGAAGTTGGGCCCGAAAGTTATGTTTGGGCCATAGAGGTATGAATGGATGTAATTCATGGTGTCCTATGTTTTATAGCTAACTTGCTACTTTTTACCTTTGCTTGAAAAAATTTCTTTTGATTTCTCTTATTACCTTTCAGCTTCAGACAATCTCTACTGTAATGACCTTGATCACCGCATTCATAACAATTTTAATTCTTGGCTCTTGACTTGGATCGACTGAATTTGTTTTTTTTTAAATCACCTTATTGCTAGATCTTCATCTCGTCATAAAATATTTCTCTTCCACTTGATTGTTTGGCTGCAATTGTCTCGACTTTTATGATTCCAACGCCCCTTTGACATCCGCCAGAGATATTTTGTCTTTAGCATACATTAAGATATCCACAAAATTCTCATATCTTAAAACAAATAAGGTTTGATCCTATTTATTTATTATGATATCAATATTCTATAAATCTATAATAATTGATTTAAAGTTATCAAGATGTTCTGTAATCGACATACATCCTTTCAATATGATATCTTACAAAAAAAACTTCAAGTATAACCGATTCACAAATGATTTCGTTGAGCAAAGTTTTCTTAACTTTTTCCATGCGCAGGCAACAGTCATCTCACCGTTAATCCCGCGAAAAAACGTTGTCTTTTACATTCATTAGAATCCAACTTATAGCCATTTCGTAAAGTTATTGATTCAACTCTTCTTTCATCTTTGTTGGTAACTTATTCTTCACAACCTTCTACAATCCTTGTAGTACCAAAGAAGATTTCAACTTAATCTTCCACAATACAAGGTTGGATCCCTCATAAAATCTTTCGCTTTTTTATTTTGTAGATGTAGACTTTATTGTTAACCTTCAATGGCAATAACATATGCTCTGATTTTGAAGGTGTAGACATTATTATTAAAGATGCAATAATTTTTCACAAATGACTCATATACAACAAATTAAAGAACGTGTTAAGAAAAGAATACGTGATTTAACGTGGTTCGAAAAAATATCTATATTCACAGACGCCGCCAAACAAAAGTATTTCACTATGATAGAAAAGGGTTACAAATTTTAGTGTCTCTTTTTTAATACCATAGTTATCTATATATAAGGGGTAAAATAGACAACATATACTTTCAAGATAATGTACCCAATAGACCTAGCCCAAGTTATTAACAACTAACAACTATAATGTCGAGAGGTTACACTATGGACACAAGGTACAAACGGTACATTTTGAATACAAAAATCACAAGATACATTGTGAACTCTTATATGACTAATCATTCAAAATCTAGAGCCTCGTGACTATTCGATCCATTTTCAACAAAAACAAATTGCGGAATGCTTTATTTCGCAATTCGTTTAACCTTTATTTCATATGTTGAATTTCATCATTTTTTTGCATTTTTTTGCACTATACATATGAGTATTAATCTTTATTTCGCATTTTGTATTTTGTTAGCCATTATTTCTTCATTTCGATTATACCATTAGATTGCATTTCATATATTTTTTTAAAATTGTATTTAATTTTTCTTTCATATTTCTCACTATTATATCTCAATTCACATATCATTTTCGTTTGCGTTTTTTACAAATTAGAAAAAAAAAATCACATTTAATTTCTTATAATTATTGAATTTTTATTTTACAATTTACTCAAACTTTCATTCTGTATCTCATCATGATTTTGATCTCACGTTCCTCGACTTTTTTCTGTATCTCATTCATTGTCGTGACACATAAGCCATCAGCCATCAGCCATCAGCTTTGTTTCAAGATAAATATAAAATACAAAAGAATCCAAAAGGATAACACCACTTTTTCTTTGTATGTCGAAGAAGTCCAACTGTTATGTGAGAGAGAGTGTGATAACAACGTGCAATTAATCACAAAAAAAGGGTATACATGTCATTTACGCACCAAAAGATTAAAAACCACCGGCTTTGTTACCCCAAAACCAGCAGCAAAATTGGCAGTATCAGCCTCTGGTTTTACTTTCACACCACCAATATGTGGCTTTTTCTAAAGCAGGACACATCAAACTTATCTGCCTATATTACTGAAAACCCACCCCACTTACAATTGCATCGACAGCAAGAGAGAAAAAAAAAAGCAAGCCAACTTCTTTACCTTTTAATTTATCAAAAACTTAATCTCAGACATACAAGAATGGGTTCAGCACGCAAAGGATGGACGGTAGCAGCAAGTATCGGGGCCGTGGAGGCTCTAAAAGATCAAATGGGTATCTGCAGATGGAATTACGCAATCAGATCAGTTCAACAACATCTAAAGAATAATGTCTGGTCTGTTTCTCAGACAAAGAAGATCTCTTCTCAAGCTTCTGCAGCAGTCTCTACAAGATTTGGGGAAGACAACAAGGCTAAACAAGCTGAGGACTCGCTTAGGACAGTCATGTACTTGAGCTGCTGGGGTCCCAACTGAAACAATTGGGTTTCATTTATAGTCATTAAATCCGTGGAACTGTATATACTCCTATGTAGTTATGTTATGTATGTGTTTCTATCAATCAAACACAATCGTTTTTGGTAAATCTTTGCTCTTTGAACTGTTTTTAGTTGCATAATACTCCTAAAACGCTTTCAATAAAATCAGTTAAAGAGTCTGCAACACCACCGCAATGCAAAATATTTAGTAAATATAACATTTACTAATTCAATTAACGAGCATATCATTCACGGCATATATACGCAACTCTTATATAAAGAGAAAATTATCCATAAATTCTCATGCCAAACTAGTACCTAATATTTGGAATGGCAACGGACAAAATTACTAACCGAAATCGTTTATCGTTTCTTTTATCGTTTCTTTTAAAAACTAGTTATTTTGTTTGACGATTTTATCCTTACAAAATCGTATAAATACTCAATTTTACTCCACAAAATTATCATAATTAACCTAACTTAACTTAAAATTTAAATCTAACTTAAATTAAATTAACCTAAACTAACTTAACATAACTTAACCTAAAACAAAACGTATAAATACTCAATTTTACTCCACGAAATTATCATAATTAACCTAACTTAACCTAAAATTTAAATCTAACTTAAATTAAATTAACCTAAACTAATTTAACATAACCTAACTTAACCTAAAACAAAACAAAAAACCTAACTTAACCTAAAATTTAAATCTACCTTAAATTAAATTAACCTAAACTAATTTAACATAACCTAACTTAACCTAAAACAAAACTAAACTAAAGTAAAATAAAAGTACCTACCGCCACAAACCAGCAACACAAACCCTCACCGCCTCTCCCATATCCGAAACCTATCCTAAATCGGCCACTCTTCCACACCCACCGGCACCCATTACGACCGCAGCACGACCCATCTAAACCGGGATCGTCACTGGAGAGTCAAGTCGGAGTAACAGGAAGCAACGGTATCGACACCGGCAAGCAAAATCTTCGTTTCGGAATCGAAAAATTATTGTAAGTTCATTTCGTTGTTGTTAGATATGTTAGTTAGGTTTAGTTAGGTTTAGTTAGGCTAGATCTGTAAAAAAAAAGTGGGTTTTTGGGCTGTTCACCGGAATGGTCTGGGACCGGTTTATTCTTGTTTTTTTGTGTGTGTTAGCCCGCATTATGCTATTATTTATCTAAAAAAGCTACCAGCATGACAATTTATGTTTTCGACGAAACTTGATGTTTAGTTCGTTTTTTTCAGGTGATGGATCACGGCGACGGCGCACAGTCTACGGATGGCTCGCGGACGAGGAGAAAAAAAATAAGTGGAGTAGGGTACGTGAAGCTGGTCAGCCAGTTTTAGCTGTAGAGATGGATGAGCTCCCTATCGTTTCCGGACCGCATGCGTCCGGATCGAGTTCAGCTTCTGCTTCCGCTTCTCGCGGACGACGCCATCCTCCCCCGGCTACAGGGCAGCGTAGAGCTCCTCCTCCGGCCAGATTGTCACCGCTGTTCGGCGAGGCTTTCACCTTCCACACTGCATACCACATTTGGATGGGAGACGTAATATCGAAATTCCAATTTGACATTTTATGAAGTTATTTTGTTATGTCCTATGCTAATGGGAAGAAATCTTTTCAGGAGCGAGAGATGCGGTTGTATGCCCATTATCCTAGTCATCGAGCATGGAGTTTGGCTGCACAGACTAGGGTACGCGCTGTAGTGGACGCCACACCGTTCGGTCGTCTCATAGAGCCGTTCTATGAGATGCACACACACTCCAACATGACGGAGGTTTTCCTAGAGAGGTGACATATGAAGACTAATAGCTTCCATTTTTCTTTCGGAGAGATGACGATTACTCTGGACGAAGTCCACACCATTTTGGGACTCCTAGTTTAGGGTGAGCTTGCTGTGTTTCCCTATATATCTGACAAGAATCTGGCCATGCACGAGTGCGCTAAAATGCTTATGGTGGATGATTTATCCTTCGTGACGGAGGTGGACAAATGCAAGGGCGTTGGTTTGGGGTTTAAATGGCTCCGGAGTAGGTTTAGTGGGCCAGAGTTCTGCGATGACAGCCCTGGTGTGAGTGATATGATGGTGGATGCGGCTGCCCGCGCCTATATATTGCATATGTTCGGCACGGTCATATTCCCGGACAAGAGCAACATGTACTCCAATTACAAGTATTTGTTTCTGTTGCGCGACTTGACTCCGGAGGCTATCGGCAGGTACTCATGGGGTAGTGTTGTTCTCGCTTACTTGTACCACCATCTGGGTGAGGCCTCCCTTCACGACACGAGGACTATGGCCGGATGTATCGGTATGCTGGACACGTGGATACGGGATCATTTTGTCATGCTCCGGCATGTTACTCGACGCACTTACACTGAGCGCGACCCCACTACTGGTAGATGGGATACAGCTGTAGCAGTATCTGACTCACGGACGAAGCTGAACCTTCGTATCTCCGTCAACAACCTGGAAGAGAGCGATGTAAGTGTTAATCTTTAGTGATCCCAAAACTGATTTATTTATGTGTTTATGTTCGTATCCATTTGTATTGCAGGTATTGTTTGATCCTTATCGTGCTATACGCGATCATTTCCCGTTCGAAGATATATCGTGGTTTCGGAATGTCATATGCGGTGTGGAGCACTCTCAGGCATACTATCCAGAGCGAGTTCAGCGGCAGTTTGGTCGTGTCCAGCGGGCTATCGCGCATCCTTTGTTAGACATGCAGTCGAAGTCAAGGAGAAAACTGAAGACGATGGCGTATGCATTCGATCCGGATGATTGGGAGGCATGGGAGAGAAACAAGTTGCATCGTGCTTATCGAGGAGGGATGGTGACAAACGAGATGGAGTCTTTTTGTGACTCTGAGTACCTACTCCTTCACTAGAGTATTAGCTGGTTCGACCTCATCAACACCGCTATCTACTCGCTCGATGACTATGTCCACGAGGATCGAGAGGGAGCTATCATCCGACATTTGCATGCTAGTATGCGCAGGATCTCGTTGTTTCCTGGAGTGAGCGAGTTTGATCATGATTTTGATCGTCTGGCTGGGGCTTATGACGATGTTTTGTCCACAGCCAGGAGGCTTGCATAGACAGTATGATGTATTTTCTGTTTCTATGATACTTTAACTCTGTTGTCGGTTAGTTTGCTGGTTTGCTTGTTTTTTGGAACACGTACTATGGGTTTACTCGGTTTAAAATTAATGTTTCTGTATTTTGTCAATTGGTTAGATGTTTTGGTTGTATTTAAAATATAAAACATTGAAAGAAAGTTGAAGCATAATTGAAACGTAATTGAAACAGAGTTGAACATAATTCAAACACAATAGCAAACATAATTGAAATAGTAGTACTATCTAAAACAACACACATTCTGGACTTACTTAATTTAAACTCAGACTAATAAACATAATAACTCGATGGCACAAACACGGAAATAGTGAAATGATCAGTCGTCGAAATCATATCCCAAATTGTCATCCAAATCATCCCCCTCATTCCTTGCCGCAATCCTATCCTCCAGATACGCCACCATATCCATACTGATGTAGTCTACTACCGTCATGTTCCAGACCAAAGGTGCTTCTTTCTTAATTCTGGCTGGTTGGAAAAGCAGAGCAGTGAGCGGTTGGATGAAGTGGTACCTGGATTTGATTTCGTCACGACTTCGCTATTGAACGTCTCCTGCTCCTAAATGCCCATAGTTGAAATACATCTGACATAGCAGGCGGTCGAAGAAAGCATCGCTAATATCTTCCTCCATTTGTCGGCGGACAACCTTCACCGCCTTAAGCATATGATAGTCTTCATCAGCTGTAAACTCCATCTATTAAAGTGTTTGTGTTTTTTTTCTTAAGTGGACTCTTTGTTTCTATTATGAATATTGTATTCTGTGACATGTTTATATAGTATTGCGTTGGCGGGAGTAAAATGTTGGCGGGTATTTTTGTCGCGGGAGTTTTTGGCGGGAGTATTTGTGTTGGCGGGTTTTTTTTTTGCGGGAGTTTTTTTGTTGGCGGGAGTTATTATGCCGATTGGAGTTTTTGGTGGGTCCCGGTTGAATTTAATAATCTATGCAACTTCACCGAGTAATTTAGGCGTTCGTCTTTAATTTTCGCGGGAGTTATTTTTATTTTGCAATCCACATATCAAGAAGTTTAAGTGTTATTGTTTCGAAGATAAACAATCGTCTCATTACAACTGTGGTTTTTAGAAATTATGAAGTTTAAGTAAAATAGGAGTTGAGCTGAATTGAAAAAATAAAAAATTTACTAGATTTACCCTATTGCCGCCACACAATGGCGTAGGGATAGCCATTTTCGCCAACATGTGGCGGCAATAGGCTTAGTTTTTTTGGATCCTCTGTTCATGAACAGAGGCTCCGGAAATGTCCCCTACGCCATCTGTTGGCGTAGGGAGCTAGTCCCACAGCAACGGTTGGCGTGGGCAGCGTCAGTTACGCCATTCGGATGAGCTCCCTATCGTTTCCGGACCGCATGCGTCCGGATCGAGTTCAGCTTCTACTTCCGCTTCCCGCGGACGACGCCATCCTCCCCCGGCTACAAGGCAGCGTAGAGCTCCTCCTCCGGCCAGATTGTCACCGCTGTTCGGCGAGGCTTTCACCTTCCACACTGCATACCACATTTGGATGGGAGAGGTAATATCGAAATTCCAATTTGACATTTTATGAAGTTATTTTGTTATGTCCTATGCTAATGGGAAGAAATCTTTTCAGGAGCGAGAGATGCGGCTGTATGCCCATTATCCTAGTCATCCAGCATGGAGTTTGGCTGCACAGACTAGGGTACGCGCTATAGTGGACGACACCCCGTTCGGTCGTCTCATAGAGCCGTTCTATAAGATGCACACACACTCCAACATGACGGAGGTTTTCCTAGAGAGGTGACATATGAAGACTAATAGCTTCCATTTTTCTTTCGGAGAGATGACGATTACTCTGGACGAAGTCCACACCATTTTGGGACTCCCAGTTCAGGGTGAGCTTGCTGTGTTTCCCTATATATCTGACAAGAATCTGGCCATGCACGAGTGCGCTGAAATGCTTATGGTGGATGATTTATCCTTCGTGACGGAGGTTGAGAAATGCAAGGGCGTTGGTTTGGGGTTTAAATGGCTCCAGAGTAGGTTTAGTGGGCCAGAGTTCTGCGATGACAGCCCTGGTGTGAGTGATATGTGGTGGATGCGGCTGCCCGCGCCTATATATTGCATATGTTCGGCACGGTCATATTCCCGGACAAGAGCAACATGTACTCCAATTACAAGTATTCGTTTCTGTTGCGCGACTTGACTCCGGAGGCTGTCGGCAGGTACTCATGGGGTAGTGTTGTTCTCGCTTACTTGTACCACCATCTGGGTGAGGCCTCCCTTCACGACACGAGGACTATGGCCGGATGTATCGGTATGCTGGACACGTGGATACGGGATCATTTTGTCATGCTCCGGCATGTTACTCGACGCACTTACACTGAGCGCGACCCCACTACTGGTAGATGGGATACAGCTGTAGCAGTATCTGACTCACGGACGAAGCTGAACCTTCGTATCTCCGTCAACAACCTGGAAGAGAGCGATGTAAGTGTTAATCTTTAGTGATCCCAAAACTGATTTATTTATGTGTTTATGTTCGTATCCATTTGTATTGCAGGTATTGTTTGATCCTTATCGTGCTATACGCGATCATTT
The DNA here is from genome assembly GCA_036936605.1 of Limnanthes douglasii subsp. nivea. NCBI lineage: Eukaryota > Viridiplantae > Streptophyta > Magnoliopsida > Brassicales > Limnanthaceae > Limnanthes > Limnanthes douglasii. Next base: position 37,632,787 of record JAUPFV010000001.1, read on the forward strand.
CCCGTTCGAAGATATATCGTGGTTTCGGAATGTCATATGCGGTGTGGAGCACTCTCAGGCATACTATCCAGAGCGAGTTCAGCGGCAGTTTGGTCGTGTCCAGCGGGCTATCGCGCATCCTTTGTTAGACATGCAGTCGAAGTCAAGGAGAAAACTGAAGACGATGGCGTATGCATTCGATCCGGATGATTGGGAGGCATGGGAGAGAAACAAGTTGCATCGTGCTTATCGAGGAGGGATGGTGACAAACGAGATGGAGTCTTTTTGTGACTCTGAGTACCTACTCCTTCACTAGAGTATTAGCTGGTTCGACCTCATCAACACCGCTATCTACTCGCTCGATGACTATGTTCACGAGGATCGAGAGGGAGCTATCATCCGACATTTGCATGCTAGTATGCGCAGGATCTCGTTGTTTCCTGGAGTGAGCGAGTTTGATCATGATTTTGATCGTCTGGCTGGGGCTTATGACGATGTTTTGTCCACAGCCAGGAGGCTTGCATAGACAGTATGATGTATTTTCTGTTTCTATGATACTTTAACTCTGTTGTCGGTTAGTTTGCTGGTTTGCTTGTTTTTTGGAACACGTACTATGGGTTTACTCGGTTTAAAATTAATGTTTCTGTATTTTGTCAATTGGTTAGATGTTTTGGTTGTATTTAAAATATAAAACATTGAAAGAAAGTTGAAGCATAATTGAAACGTAATTGAAACAGAGTTGAACATAATTCAAACACAATAGCAAACATAATTGAAATAGTAGTACTATCTAAAACAACACACATTCTGGACTTACTTAATTTAAACTCAGACTAATAAACATAATAACTCGATGGCACAAACACGGAAATAGTGAAATGATCAGTCGTCGAAATCATATCCCAAATTGTCATCCAAATCATCCCCCTCATTCCTTGCCGCAATCCTATCCTCCAGATACGCCACCATATCCATACTGATGTAGTCTACTACCGTCATGTTCCAGACCAAAGGTGCTTCTTTCTTAATTCTGGCTGGTTGGAAAAGCAGAGCAGTGAGCGGTTGGATGAAGTGGTACCTGGATTTGATTTCGTCACGACTTCGCTATTGAACGTCTCCTGCTCCTAAATGCCCATAGTTGAAATACATCTGACATAGCAGGCGGTCGAAGAAAGCATCGCTAATATCTTCCTCCATTTGTCGGCGGACAACCTTCACCGCCTTAAGCATATGATAGTCTTCATCAGCTGTAAACTCCATCTATTAAAGTGTTTGTGTTTTTTTTCTTAAGTGGACTCTTTGTTTCTATTATGAATATTGTATTCTGTGACATGTTTATATAGTATTGCGTTGGCGGGAGTAAAATGTTGGCGGGTATTTTTGTCGCGGGAGTTTTTGGCGGGAGTATTTGTGTTGGCGGGTTTTTTTTTTGCGGGAGTTTTTTTGTTGGCGGGAGTTATTATGCCGATTGGAGTTTTTGGTGGGTCCCGGTTGAATTTAATAATCTATGCAACTTCACCGAGTAATTTAGGCGTTCGTCTTTAATTTTCGCGGGAGTTATTTTTATTTTGCAATCCACATATCAAGAAGTTTAAGTGTTATTGTTTCGAAGATAAACAATCGTCTCATTACAACTGTGGTTTTTAGAAATTATGAAGTTTAAGTAAAATAGGAGTTGAGCTGAATTGAAAAAATAAAAAATTTACTAGATTTACCCTATTGCCGCCACACAATGGCGTAGGGATAGCCATTTTCGCCAACATGTGGCGGCAATAGGCTTAGTTTTTTTGGATCCTCTGTTCATGAACAGAGGCTCCGGAAATGTCCCCTACGCCATCTGTTGGCGTAGGGAGCTAGTCCCACAGCAACGGTTGGCGTGGGCAGCGTCAGTTACGCCATTCGGATGAGCTCCCTATCGTTTCCGGACCGCATGCGTCCGGATCGAGTTCAGCTTCTACTTCCGCTTCCCGCGGACGACGCCATCCTCCCCCGGCTACAAGGCAGCGTAGAGCTCCTCCTCCGGCCAGATTGTCACCGCTGTTCGGCGAGGCTTTCACCTTCCACACTGCATACCACATTTGGATGGGAGAGGTAATATCGAAATTCCAATTTGACATTTTATGAAGTTATTTTGTTATGTCCTATGCTAATGGGAAGAAATCTTTTCAGGAGCGAGAGATGCGGCTGTATGCCCATTATCCTAGTCATCCAGCATGGAGTTTGGCTGCACAGACTAGGGTACGCGCTATAGTGGACGACACCCCGTTCGGTCGTCTCATAGAGCCGTTCTATAAGATGCACACACACTCCAACATGACGGAGGTTTTCCTAGAGAGGTGACATATGAAGACTAATAGCTTCCATTTTTCTTTCGGAGAGATGACGATTACTCTGGACGAAGTCCACACCATTTTGGGACTCCCAGTTCAGGGTGAGCTTGTTGTGTTTCCCTATATATCTGACAAGAATCTGGCCATGCACGAGTGCGCTGAAATGCTTATGGTGGATGATTTATCCTTCGTGACGGAGGTTGAGAAATGCAAGGGCGTTGGTTTGGGGTTTAAATGGCTCCGGAGTAGGTTTAGTGGGCCAGAGTTCTGCGATGACAGCCCTGGTGTGAGTGATATGTGGTGGATGCGGCTGCCCGCGCCTATATATTGCATATGTTCGGCACGGTCATATTCCCGGACAAGAGCAACATGTACTCCAATTACAAGTATTCGTTTCTGTTGCGCGACTTGACTCCGGAGGCTGTCGGCAGGTACTCATGGGGTAGTGTTGTTCTCGCTTACTTGTACCACCATCTGGGTGAGGCCTCCCTTCACGACACGAGGACTATGGCCGGATGTATCGGTATGCTGGACACGTGGATACGGGATCATTTTGTCATGCTCCGGCATGTTACTCGACGCACTTACACTGAGCGCGACCCCACTACTGGTAGATGGGATACAGCTGCAGCAGTATCTGACTCACGGACGAAGCTGAACCTTCGTATCTCCGTCAACAACCTGGAAGAGAGCGATGTAAGTGTTAATCTTTAGTGATCCCAAAACTGATTTATTTATGTGTTTATGTTCGTATCCATTTGTATTGCAGGTATTGTTTGATCCTTATCGTGCTATACGCGATCATTTCCCGTTCGAAGATATATCGTGGTTTCGGAATTTCATATGCGGTGTGGAGCACTCTCAGGCATACTATCCAGAGCGAGTTCAGCGGCAGTTTGGTCGTGTCCAGCGGGCTATCGCGCATCCTTTGTTAGACATGCAGTCGAAGTCAAGGAGAAAACCGAAGACGATGGCGTATGCATTCGATCCGGATGATTGGGAGGCATGGGAGAGAAACAAGTTGCATCTTGCTTATCGAGGAGGGATGGTGACAAACGAGATGGAGTCTTTTTGTGACTCTGAGTACCTACTCCTTCACTAGAGTATTAGCTGGTTCGACCTCATCAACACAGCTATCTACTCGCTCGATGACTATGTTCACGAGGATCGAGAGGGAGCTATCATCCGACATTTGCGTGCTAGTATGCGCAGGATCTCGTTGTTTCCTGGAGTGAGCGAATTTGATCATGATTTTGATCGTCTGGCTGGGGCTTATGACGATGTTTTATCCACAGCCAGGAGGCTTGCATAGACAGTATGATGTATTTTCTATTTCTATGATACTTTAACTCTGTTGTCGGTTAGTTTGCTGGTTTGCTTGTTTTTTGGAACACGTACTATGGGTTTACTCGGTTTAAAATTAATGTTTTTGTATTTTGTCAATTGGTTAGATGTTTTGGTTGTTTTTAAAATATAAAACATTGAAAGAAAGTTGAAGCATAATTGAAACGTAATTGAAACAGAGTTGAACATAATTCAAACACAATAGCAAACATAATTGAAATAGTAGTACTATCTAAAACAACACACATTCTGGACTTACTTAATTTAAACACAGACTAATAAACATAATAACTCGATGGCACAAACACGGAAATAGTGAAATGATCAGTCGTCGAAATCATATCCCAAATTGTCATCCGAATCATCCCCCTCATTCCTTGCCGTAATCCTATCCTCCAGATACGCCACCATATCCCTACTGATGTAGTCTACTACCGTCATGTTCCAGACCAAAGGTGCTTCTTTCTTAATTCTGGCTGGTTGGAAAAGCAGAGCAGTGAGCGGTTGGATGAAGTGGTACCTGGATTTGATTTCGTCACGACTTCGCTATTGAACGTCTCCTGCTCCTAAATGCCCATAGTTGAAATACATCTGACATAGCAGGCGGTCGAAGAAAGCATCGCTAATATCTTCCTCCATTTGTCGGCGGACAACCTTCACCGCCTTAAGCATATGATAGTCTTCATCAGCTGTAAACTCCATCTATTAAAGTGTTTGTGTTTTTTTTCTTAAGTGGACTCTTTGTTTCTATTATGAATATTGTATTCTGTGACATGTTTATATAGTATTGCGTTGGCGGGAGTAAAATGTTGGCGGGTATTTTTGTCGCGGGAGTTTTTGGCGGGAGTATTTGTGTTGGCGGGTTTTTTTTTTGCGGGAGTTTTTTTGTTGGCGGGAGTTATTATGCCGATTGGAGTTTTTGGTGGGTCCCGGTTGAATTTAATAATCTATGCAACTTCACCGAGTAATTTAGGCGTTCGTCTTTAATTTTCGCGGGAGTTATTTTTATTTTGCAATCCACATATCAAGAAGTTTAAGTGTTATTGTTTCGAAGATAAACAATCGTCTCATTACAACTGTGGTTTTTAGAAATTATGAAGTTTAAGTAAAATAGGAGTTGAGCTGAATTGAAAAAATAAAAAAATTACTAGATTTACCCTATTGCCGCCACACAATGGCGTAGGGATAGCCATTTTCGCCAACGTGTGGCGGCAATAGGCTTAGTTTTTTTGGAGCCTCTGTTCATGAACAGAGGCTCCGGAAATGTCCCCTACTCCATCTGTTGGCGTAGGGAGCTAGTCCCACGCCAACGGTTGGCGTGGGCAGCGTCAGTTACGCCATTCGGATGGCGAGAACAACAATTTCAAATTTAATAAATAATTTTTTTAAAAAAAAATATTCATTAAAGAGAACATGGTTAAAAGGGTACAACACATTGTTAGTTTACAACAAAAAGGGTACAACATATGGTTAAAAGGGTACAAGACATAACCGATTACAAAATAAAATTGATTTGAAAATAAATTCAATCTTTGGTTAGTTCCACTATCGGATCATCATGTTCAACGGAATGTGTCGGTGTGGGATTTTGTAGTCTTGAAAAAACACGGACTCTATCTAGCAAAGGGATCGACCAAGAAATAGCGTCTTCTTTCGTCGATCTCATCCACGTAGGATCTATAGTCGGTATGGGTGACCCTTTAAGCAACTCAACCTACAAATTTTCGTTCAATATCAATGCGCGTTAACAAAATAAATGATTAAATGCGTGCGAAAGTTAAAGTTATATACTCACGTGAACAAAATGGCTTTTATTGACGAATGCCACGCCGATCTCCTTTAAAGAACCATCGCTCGGCGGTGCATTTTTCACCGTAGGTAAGTCGTACATCCACCGGGAGCGAGGCAATAGAAAACACAATTGAATGTAGTCGCAACTAGTTTTCCGCAACTAGGCAAGGATATCCAATTTGCGTAAGGTGTATTCTCTTTATTAAAAGTCAACCGGTTTATCTCCTTATTAACTTCGCTTTCATCGTCGTAATATGCAACCCATTTATAAAACTCTCGATCGCTCTTTAGTTCGTGAACCAATGCTTCTCTAACCATTAGCCATCCACTTTCGTTACCAACCATACCATGCGTGATGGCTTTAAAACCACAATTACCGTCGGGCATTACATTTGTAATTCGGCGTATGAAACGACGCATATATTGAGGTATGTCTTTTGAAAATCTCGAGTCCAAAATATTTGGTAATCTAGTCGGGAATGGTTTAGCCAAGAATGACGGTATAGCCTTGATGTGATTCGACGCATCCGGAGTGCCTAAACCAACGTATTTAACCCGTTTTGCTATATTTTTTGGCGGTTTTGCTTCGGAATTAGTAGGAGTATGTGCGGCAACCGTTCTTGCGGTGCTACCGAGAGTGCCGACCGGGGTCGCTATACTAACGGCGGGTGTTACCACTCGTGGAGTTTCGGCACTATCGTGGGACTCAAACATTTCTTGTTCGACGTATTCGTGATACGAAGGATCCCTTTTCGTAGAATAATCACATTGGACTTTGCTACCCTTAACACGACCCCAACCCGTCCACGACCACGGCTTCCAACACGTCCGGGAGTTCTACCGCGGGTTTTAACCTTCTCGAGGGGTTCGTAAAGGAGTGTAGTCGAAGGATCCAAAAAAATTTGAAATTTCTTGAGCCAATGACTTTGTTCGTAAACATCAAACTCTTCAAGTTTTGCATTTAGATTTGCGAAATTAAATTTTACTTCTTCTTCACCGGTGAGTTTAACTCGCGGAACGATATCTAGTCTCTTCCAATGCTCATCTATAATCCGAGTAGGTACGTGGCCGTCCACTCTTCGGATTGCCTCAAGGTCGTGCGAACACGGCAAACCATGGATCGTACGATCGGTGCAAACGCATATAGATTTTTCACCGCCGCTTTTATCAACATAGTTATCGTATACTATCGCCAATGCAATAGGTGATACATACCCCCGTAAAATTTGAACGATTTGAAATCTTGAAATTTGTGAATTAGACGGCACTTACTAAGCTCCATCGATTCTTTAATAGTAGAATGTTGCATCGCTAACAAACCATGCACTTTATCCCAATATCCATCGAAATCCAATCGGCTAGACCCCACATATTGTTTCAATGTAGCATGCGAGCTTTCGGCCCTATTAGAGGTGTGATTATTAAAATGCATGATCTTGTTAGTATAAGCGTGAACAAACCTATCTTTATAAGGCGTAATCCACGAGTCAACCACATAATCCACCGCCTTATCTTGGTCTTTGAACATCCACCGCATCTTAGCCAACCTCTTGTTCATAACCTCAACGGTATCGGATGAAACAACGTCGTTCCAAGCCGCCAAAAAAAATTTAACCACATTTCCGTCTTCAAACATTTTTTTCGTTCTCTCGCAAACATTTTTGTTGATATGCCACTCGCATAACATGTGACTAGCGCTAGGGAATAATTTGTCGATGCTATTCATCAAGGCTAGTTCACGGTCCGTAATGATAACACAAGGTAATTTACAATCATTCTCCTCCATTACCGTTTTCAAGAATCCCAAAGACCATTCGTAGTTGTCTTGTTTTTCACTCACCATAAACATGAAACCAATGCAAAACGTTTTGTTGGTCGATGTTACCCCGACTACTTCGAACAAAGGCATCCCGTAACGAATAACTTGATATGTGCTATCCAGGATTAGCAAGCGTGGGAAGGTCCGTAGTAAATCAATACTAAGCGGATGTGCGAAAAACAAATCGGTTCTGCATTAGAACCGTCATTCCCCGTTCGTACCCAATACTTGTACTTGTGCAATTGTAATTTAACTAACAAGCATTGCATTTGGGATCGACCGCCGTTTTCAGCCATCCTCATTCTTTGACGGTGATTGTAAACGTGACGGATATTTGAAGCATTCTTCGGATCGGCCTTTTTCAAAGCACCAAATATTTGTCGCGGACTTGTCCTGTTCACCGTCAAAAGATCAACGAGCTCTTTTTCCTTATGTTTTAACTTGGACCATTGCAAATGTCCCTCGGCATACTTGATCGGTTCGTGGTTGTGCTTCCCGGAAAGTACACTAAGAGCCCACTTATCGTCTCCTTTTACCGGATTACCCACCAAATGAAAAGGGCAATTTATTTTTTTGCTACCGGTAGCCTTACGCTTACGGTCGCACTCTTTAACGGCCGACTTGAAAATTCCGGATCGCTCGCACCGATAAACCACTCTCGGTGTTCTCCCCCTCTTCCCTACCTCCTTCGATGCTACGTTTATCGAAAAACCCAACATTTTCCCCCTAAGTTTTACCCACTCGGTCATCGACTCTAAGCTATACTCGTCGTGAGTGGTGAAATGGTGAGCGTAGTCCAAAACAAGCGAAATATCGCATTCGTTCACCTCCTGCAATACGTAAGAAGTAGAAAAAAAAATTACACCGGCATTCCAGATAAGGGAAGCATATTTCGCCATCCCGAAGGCGTATGAAACCTTCCCTTCGCCACCCACTGGCATGGGAGACAAACGGTACGCCACACGCATGGCGTACGCAGGGTCCACCACGCCAATAGATGGAGAAGAGAAGGTTCCATACGCCTCACCGATGGCGTACGGCCTGTCGTCCACGCCGGAGGGTGGCGACGAACACCATAAATGGGATTTTTCAAAAACTCTATTTTTTTGCGAAAATGAAAGAGGGAAATGCAATGTACCTCGTCGGTGACCATGCTGCTCTGCGTGGGAAGTGCTTCCGACTCTTTTCCGTCCATGTTGTAAAGGTTTTGAAATTTTTTAAAAAATGGGTTTTGTGGGTTGTTAAGTTTCTATTTTTAGTAGGTTTGGAGAACATGAAGTTTGAAATTATGTTTGCAACTTCATGGAGTAGTTTGGTTCTCTAAAATGGCATGACTTGTAAATATTTAGACTTCCAAAGGTTTTTTGGGTTTTTTGCCTTGTGGCATTTTTGTAAATATTGAAAATCAGAAACACGCGACTTCGCGGAGTAATTTTGGCCGTTTTTTAGCAATTCCCTATTGGAATAGTTTCATAAAGTGTCATAAGAAAGAATGAGATATTAGACTAGTATATAAAGTATCTAAAGAATATAATATTTTTATAAAGTACTTCGGTTTAGAAAATGTATAAAAATACCTCTACGGTATAAGTGGATTCATTTAGATTTGATAGCACTTTTTTCACTTTTAAGCCACATTTTTGGATTTTCATTCCTCTCATATTTGATTTTCATAATTTTGAAGAGAAACACTAAACTCCATATACAACACTTCATAAATCCATTTTATCGACGAAAACTACTTAGTAATTGATCGATCAACCGTGGTCTACTATGAAATAGTCCGACGAACATACCTCATATCTGAAGCCGTTTTAGTCTTTTCTTCGTCGGAGTTTTGGGTCAGAAGTCAGATATATAATTACGTAAAAAAATTGTCGGTGAAAACTACTTAGTAAATGGTCGATCAATCCGTCCACTATGAAATAGTTAACTGTAACCTACCTAATATCTGAAGCCGTTCTAGTCTTTTCTTCGTCGGAGTTCTGGGTCAGAAGTCGATATATAATTGCGTAAGAAGTTTTTGAAACTTTCCGTCTTGTTTACCGACGAAAATACCGATAGAAACTGTAAGTTTGCCCAGTTTGCTCGGTGAAAACTCTTAACACCCTCTGTCCCAATTTTGTATTTTGTGGAGTCATTTCGGTGCCAGAGTTCTCGTTCCAAAGTCGATAGAGAAGTACTAGTTTTTCGAGCTGATTAACAAAAACGATGTTATTTATCATGTTAGAGCTTTAGTTGTTTATAAATTCCTTGAAACAGAAGTATTTGGTATCTATTTTTTCCAGTTCATCCAGTACAGTTTGTGGGTTGCTTATGATCTTCATTTATGGGTTTCATTTTGAAACCTCAAACACTTGGTATTCTGGTTTTTTAGTTTGTCACGTATAGTTCATGGGTTTGTTATGATATTCAGTTATGGGTTTGATTTTAAATTCTGCGTGTGGTTGGTTTTAACTTTGATGCTAGATTAGTTTTAGAACTATAGGTAGATGATGCTAGATTAGTTTTAGAACTGTAGATAGAGGATGCTAGATTAGTTTTAGACAGTGTAGGTAGAGGATGGCAGATTAGTTTTAAAACATTGCTAGATAACACCATAGATAATAATGTTAGATTGTTTTGACATGCTATATTGTGAGTAAAATAGGTCATGCTAGATTGTTTTTGTCATGCTAGATTGGTTTTGCATTTGCCCTTTTTGAGTGAAAATGGTTATCGGTATATTGTCATTGCGATTCTAGTCGATTTAACTATTGTTAGATATGACCATGATTTCTAGATATAACCATAATTGTAAATATTGCATAATATTGCTAGATATGACCATGTAACACATTGCTAGATTTGGTGTGTTAATGATAATGAGATATTCTATGTAACACATTTGTGCTTTGTGGCTGCCAATAGGAATATGTTTATAAATTTGAAATTTAAGACCATGATTACTAGATATTGCTGAGTCCGGATTTATTCACCACTATTCACTAACAAAACCGGACAGGGGTAATTCGGACAATAAGTGCCCACTGGACCATCCGGACAGAACAAAAGTATTAAAACACTAAGCACCTTTTGACTAAGCTAGGTGCTAATTTACTTAAAAACTAATGGGTCTTTAAACTCGACCCGGTTTCACAACTTGACCCGAAAGCCCATGGGTCCATAATTAAGGGTATAAATACCCAACTACTTTCATTAATGAGAGTAATGAACATTCAATACAACTAGGCAGCTCAAATCTCTCACTACAAAACACCCAAACATTTAATACCCTTAAAACTCTCCAAAACACTTGATAAAATTACCCTCAGTTTAAAATAAACCACATCAAATTGGCGACCACAATGGGAGGAGAAGGTGCTTGAATCTAGCATTCAAAACCAGCAAGAAAAACTAGTTCGAATGAATCCGGACGAGCAAGCAGTGCCACCACCTTTGATAGAAGTGGTGGGAGAGAACGATGAGTACACGGTTGAAGAACGAGACAGGCTGAAAGCTGAAATATAAGCGTTGAGGGCCACTAAGAAGGCATCGATGGGTCTAAAGGAAAAGTCGAAAGTGTCAGCTATTCACCATACTGACAACCCAAGGGAGAATGACCCATCAACAAAGACTCACTTGAGTACAAAAAATGACCCATTTGAGTTCCAAGAAATCTCACCAGTCCAAGCCGGTGGAGAGCTCAGAGTCTGAGTCCTGTAGTAGCTCCTCGAATGAGGATGGGCTTGAGGAGTCCTTGTTAAGGATGGTAATGGGCCGGCCTGCTTGAACCCGGATTTTTTTTATATCAACTTGAACCCAGCCCGGCCCGCTTTCGGGTTAGGATTTTTGAACCCGGACCCAGCCCAAACCCGATTGTAGATTTGTCCGGCCCGTCCGGACCCGCATGTGTCCGCAAACTGTCCGGCCCGTCCGGACCCGACCCGACCCGCTTCTAATACGTTTAATTTTTTAAAAATAATAATAATATAAAAGATATAAATTTTAAAACAACAACCATACCAAAATAAACATAAAGCAGTCTTTTACAAAGTTACAAAACAATCCGCTTGAAATATTTAACATTTAGTGAAATGAAACATTAAAATAAAACAAAACATTCTTGAATTTGTTTTAGTTTCCAATGGTGTCATCATCTTCACCACTTATGAAAATGCTTTCATCTTCATCTCCATCATCAAACTCATCAAGAAAGCTTTGAAATGTGGCTTCCAAATGCGCCATACCTTTTGGTGAAGAACCTAACACATAACATCATATTAGAATAACTATTAGTAAACTTACAAAAATAATAATCAACAAATAGAATTTAAGTAAATAAATAAATACCTTTGATCTCATTCCAAATCCAATTTTGGGTACACATTAATGCTTCCAAGGTTTTAGAAGCAAGTTTGCTACGATGTGGACTTAGTAGCCGACCGCTTGTACTAAAAGCAGATTATGAAGCAACCGTTGATACCGGAATCGCTAGAACATCTCTTGCAATTTTTTGTAAAGTAGGATATTTTAGACCATTCACTTTCCACCAATATAAAACATCAAAATCGTCGGATGTTGGTAAGACATCATCCTCCAAATAAAAGTCTAATTCCAACTTTGCGCTTCCAACAACATCCTTTTTCCTACTACTAACAAACTCATCAAACTTTGAAGAATTTTTCTTCATCGAACTTTAACTGGCCGACAACGTATTCGAAGCACTAGATTCATGACCAATACTATCATTTCCATATTCTTTAACCAACTCATAACACATATCTCTTACTTTTTTGATCTCTTGATCTGCCTCGGAACCATAAACCGAATTGAAATAAAACAACACAGCAACCATCTTATATCTGAGATCCAAAACAGCAGCAACACCTATTATTCCATTAATTATTTTCCAATAATTAGTAATTTTTTCAAACATACGATACGCCATTGTTTTAATCATTGAAGAACTTGTAGTTATATACCATTCTCCTAATGCTATTCGTATCTCACATACTTTATTGAAATAAATATTAGCAGTTGGATATCGAGTATCTGAAAACAACTCCGTAGCATTGTGAAACAACTCCAACTTTTCACATATATCTTGAGCTTCTTCCCATTCTCTATCACTTGGATTACAATCATATGTGGAATCTCGTTGTTTTAATCTGAAAAAAACATCTTTGTATTCCAAAGCTGTAGCTAACATATAATATGTAGAATTCCAATGTGTTTTACAATCAAGAGCCAACTCTTTTCTACACTTAATCTCCAATTGGCGTGCCGTTTCTTTAAATTTCTGCCTTTTTTTAGTTGATGCTGTCCAAAATAGACACTAGCCCGAATGTGTTCAATGCCTTCTTTGATGACAAGCAGACCCTCTTGTACAATCAAATTTAATATATGGGCTGCACAACGCATATGGAATAGATCTCCACATAACATAAGTTTATTATGTTGAAGTTTACTTAAAACAAGTCTTACCATGGCATCGTTTGTAGCACAATTATCCACCGTCAATGTGGCTATCTTTCTATCAATGTTCCATTCTAAACAACACTCCAAAAGTACATCCGCAAGCACTTCTTTTGTATGCGGAAAACGAACGTACGCAAATCTGTAAAAATGATGACTTTTAATAAATATAACCGGTATTTATTAATTATTTTTAATCTCATATCACAACCTAAATCATAAAAGTGTAACCTAGAATTACCAGTAGTACCTGATAATGTGGCTTTGTAAATTCCAAGAATCGTCGACGTAATGCGCGGTTACCACCATGAAGCCTCTAGTTTGGTTTGGTTGTAGACCACGTATCGGTTGTTAGAGCGATTTTACCACGATTCTTTTATACCATTCTCATTAGTTTTTGCTTCTCAATAGCGTACATCTTTAGTATGTCACTCTTTATCGTGTTTTTTATACCATTTTAAATAACAGTTGGGCATGTGAGACAAATATCTGAAATCCTAAATGATCCACCATGGAAAGTGGGTACTCGTACATCACAATCATCCTTGCAAGATGCTTTCTTAATAAATCTTGATCAAAACTATGAGTATTTAAGGCTGTTTTTCCATCTACTTTGCTTTGTTGCAAAATCAGAACTTGTTGTCGGATGTCGATATTTGTGCGCTTTGCACAATTATTAGCATGTCTATGTAGATGATTTGTTCCTAGTTTTGAAGCTGCAGCTAACGATTTCGAACAATATTTGCAATAAGCCTTTATAGCCCCGCTTTCTCTTTTCCTTTTATAATGCGTCCATACGGTTGATTTCAAATGCGTAGTATCCAATTCCATGTCTTCACTACCAGAAACTGGAATTGAAGGATCATTTGTCGGTGTCAGTGTAGGAGTTACATCTTCCTCAACTAGTGGCTCAAAAGATTCGGGCTGGTGCTCGTCCAAATTATGTGAAGAAGCAGAAGTTATATTTCGATTTACTTAGGAGTCTTGAAATGTCATGGTGAAGTCTCCAGTGAAAATAGTATTAATTAATCGTCGGTCACCTTTTATGGACGATGATAATCTTTATAAATCAAAATCTATATTCGCTAAACAATAAAAATATGTTGATAAAGCGTGGCCGTCTATCCACCAACTGATAAATAAAAGAAGAATAAGCTAATACCCTAGACGTGATATATCAACCACCAGAACACTATAAAAATGATAAACACTAGCAAAACCACGATTATTTAGAGTGGCATGCGTATATTAAAACTAACTAAAACCCAATTGGTTCTGCTTTTTGAGGAATATAATATTAAAGACATGTGTGTATGTGTCTATACAAAAAGAAGATGCATAATTATACAAAAGAAAGAAAAAAAAATAGAGAAAATGGAGATACTGTGGTCACTAGTTGGTATATTGGTGAGTGGATATGCATTAGTGTTGTTTAGATAAAATTATAAAAAGTAAGGACCTAAATTTATTAAGTAAATTTATTTAATCGAATTAAAATCGTTATTCAACATTTACGGTAATACAGTAACAAATTGTGTGCACCGGAGTTGTGGAACAACTTGTTGGAGCAAGTGTGAGTTTGAAAATGAGAGTTAATAAAAGACTTTCTTTGGAGGAGAAAACTATAGAAAATGTAGAAGAAGCTGCAAATTTCATTAGATATTTGGTTTAGGATTTAGTTAAAAAACATGGAAGGTGTTTGGTCCTACTTATTTTGATATATAGTTATAACATGGAAGGTTTCTCTTTGGACTCAAAACTCTACAGTTTCTTCAAACGAAAATTTGAGTGCAAAAAAATTAAACCATTATAACAATGTAACAACTACATGGCATAAACTTTTATTATATTCAACAAAAACAACCAAGGAAGCCTCGGTTTCCTCAAATATAAAGTTTGAGGACAATATCTAATATTAAAGTACTCCTTATCTTATTATGCAGACAACTAATTAATAGCGTCTGAGCTCAAATATAGAGCTTGGGAACAAAATCTAGTCTTTGCATTATATAATTACTATCATATGCTTAAATAAAATCACAAAGTCGTGATTCATGATAAAGTTCTAATATAAATGTACCTATATACATGTTGCCTTGCTTACTGGGTCTGGCTAGTTTCGTTTCTCATGTTATCTTCCAAAAGAGAAATATACGATTAGAACTATGATGTATAACTAATCATAGGACCAGAAATAACTTAAATAGAGAAAAGAAGAACTATTATAGCACAATGAACAAATTAACATTTGTAAGTGTAAGTTTGAGATTTTGTACAGACATTCTCGACTTTAACTTCAGAATTGGTTGTTGCAGTCTATGAATAAGCAAACATGTACGTCTATGAATAAGCAGACATGTACCATAAACTTCATTAAAATGTGGATATATGACATATATGGTCGGATTAGGGGAGAAGAGGAAGTATTTGACTCCTGGTCAGTTCTAGCACCTAGCACCTTCGTGCATGATTTATAGGATTTATCGTTTATAAGTAGTTTGCCTCCAATATCGCCAAGGAAACAAAAGTTTGAAGCAAATTAACAACTTTCAAATGAATTTGAGAGACATCCGTCTATTGAAAGGATTGTACATGCCCCACAATATGGAGTGATTTAGAGGAAGAACATGACTAAGTGGAATTGAGTAAATGCACAAGTGCCTACAAGTTTCGATCGATTAACAGGTTTCCTATTATAGCTCTCGAGAAGTTGCACCATTGGAGGAAGTGTATGTATTATTCACATACCATGGCAGAAGAGAACAATACCGAAGAAGATAAGTGAGAGGTACAGAGAAGTGATGAAGGAAATTTCATTAGTAGATGCAAGATTTACAAGGACAAATGTTTACAGAGAGGGAAGGGAATAACCTAAGAGAATTGCATGGGCAGAGATGAAAAACATTATGCCTTGCAGACCAAGAGAGGTTTTAAGTTCAATCATAAGTGACTGTGCCACATAAGAAATGAGGACTTGGACATAAGAAAGAAATACACTATTTTACTATTCACTGGAAAGCTTAGTTAACACGTGATGTGACCAGTTATGATTGTCTATATCATTTCAAGGGAACTGAAAAAGGAGAATATCGCATCAACAGTTGGCCAGTACATTAAACATTCACATTGCAGCTGTGAAATTGTTTCTGAAAATGTAAAATTACCTCCAATTCTCTTTCCAAGGACAGCCTCCGCACCAAGGAAGAGTGCATTTGCAATCTCGAAGTAGTATCCTATCCAAAAAAACATTGAAAATCTTATCTTAAATTAAGAAAATAGAATCCAAAAAATACATCCCAAGACAATCAACTTCAACAAAAAAAAATTAAAAAAAATGTGGCGCTGCAATATAGCCAGCAGCAAGCAGGAAAATCTCAATCTAAAAGAGGAACAACAAAGATCATAACACTCATAAACGACAAGATCCATAACTGTATTTTTTTTCTAATAAACACTGCTGAGAATGAGTTTGATGTATGAGGTACAGTTAATATGGAGCCGGATGTAGCTAAGATCAAGTTTTCTTACTAAAGTGTATGCACAACCTGCAGTTTTCTGAGAAGAGAGCCTAAAATATTTCAGTAGGAGAATACATATGTGAAACAAACAGGAGGATATGAGATAACTTATTCTGAATAAGGGAGAGGAAGATAAGGTTTCAAGGCTGACAAAATAAATATATAAGCTCCATTTGCTGGTCAGTTCTATCTCTCTTTTACTGGTATTTGTTTCCTGGTCAGTTCTATTTCTCTTTTCTCCATTTACTTCAGCATGATTTAGTGGCTAAACTTTCAAGTAACTAACTGGAAAAAACTACGAAAGAACTAGATATATTTACTTCAGTTCTAGATCTATTTTCATGACCCAGAAACTCCTATAAACAGAGAAACTAACTGGAAAAAAACTACGAATTTAACTACGAATTTCAAGAATCAAAGAACCGTGCCTGGAAGTTTTTCTCAATCACTCCTTTTGATACAAGATTCGCTAAACGAAAGAGTCGATTTTGCTGGTGTCGATGGTTTTTGCCCAAAATAAATTAGTGTTCACTCACTGCAGCTTGTAATGAACGGTTGTAACTTGAAGAGAGGAGAAAAAAACGCAAGAAAGGAAAGAATCAAGTTTTTAGGGTTTCCTCTGTTTAAAATTTTAATTATTTAATTATTATTTATATATAATTATTAAATAAATTTAATTATTTAATTTACGGGTCGGGCCGGACAAATGTTAATACCTGAACCCGGCTCGGCCCGTCTGCAGACATGATTTTAAAAACCCAAACCCGACCCGTTACTAGTTCGGGCCGGATAAAACCCGGTCGGGCCAGACAGGACTAAAATTGCCACCCCTAGTCCTTGTCATCCAGCAGTGATGAGGGGAGATCCAAGAAGAAACAAAAGTTGGTTAAAATATATTCAAGAATGAGGGATAGGCATGGGAGATTAAAGAGGCATCTGGGAAAAAGGTCGTCTCACAGCCACAGCCATAGTCGTAGGCATGTGGATTAGCTGCTAATGGATCCCTTTGCTTTCCATGATGAGCCAGGTATTTTTGCAACACCTAATGAAGACACAGTTTTCAGTCGTGGCCGGAACTGGAGGCAATCCCCACTGTCATCCAAGATACTGTCCGGAAACCTTCCCAAGAGGTTTGACAGTACTAAAATGGAGAAGTATGATGGGAGCAAAGATCTGGACAACCATCTAGAACAGTTCAAAAAATTTATGATGAATTTTGATGATGATGACAAACTGCTTTGTAGAGCATTCTCTTAATATTTTACGGGGAGTGCTTTGAAATGGTACAACAGCTTACCATAGGGTTGTATCAAAAACTTTGACACGTTTTGGGTGGCCTTCCGTAGGCAGTTTATAAGAAGTAAGGAGGTGAAGGGCAATGAAGATACTATCATCCATTGTGCCCAAGATCCAAACAAATCACTGAAATACTATATAAGTCGGTTTGTGAACACAAAGAATGGGTTAGCTGATTTCTTTGTGCAGGTAGCAATAGCTTCTTTGAGACAAGGATTAAACCCTGGGAATCTGGTCGATTCGGTAACCAGAAAAAAGGCCATGACTTGGGGTGGTTTGCTAAACTAGGTGGGAAAGAAAATCAATGTAGATGAAACAAAAAAGACTAGGGTACACAGGCAAGTGAGATCTGCCCCAGCTAGACCAAACCAGAACCAGTCCGGATACAAGGCCAAAGAAGCCGGACAGGGGCCCCATAGGGCAAAGCAGACTCAATCTCACCCAGCTCCAGCTCAGAGCCAGTAGTCCAGAAATAAACGAGGACCTTGCGTCCAACCGGAGTGGTTTCCTGAATTGAAAGAAAATGTGGCAACCATCTATGACAAAACAAAAAATGAGGTACATTTCAGGAAGACGGCAGCGCTTCAATCTCCTAGGGAAAGCCGCAATACTTGTTTTTGCCAATATCATCATGATATTGGCCATAACACCGATGATTGCATCACTTTGAAACAAGAGGTGCAGAATCTGATTGAAAGGGGGAAGTTGGGAGCTTATGTCAAGAGAAGAAGTGGAAACAGGCCTGACAATGCTCACCGAACTGGCCCAGCGAACAATGCAGGGACATTTGCTCCGGACAGGGCCATGGTAATCATTGAAAGATTTGATGTTGAATCATAATATTTGGATCCTGATCCAACCCGGAATAAAGTGGGGGTTATAACAGAATATACCAAGACAGTGTCTGCACTCATAAGCTTTTTTGAGTCACTTACTATATTCGGAGAAGACACTATGACAGCACCAACTTCTTCTTCAAGAAAGAGGCATGTTCACACTCTAGCTACTCAGTTGGAGGGAGGTATGTCTTCCTATCAGTCCCAAACTCCTTTTCCCTTCATTGTTTTTATGAAGATGATCTAAGGGACATAGCTGGTCCTCACGAGGATGTTGTGGTGATAGGAGCATCGATTGGGGGCAACGACATCAGGCGAATTTTGATTGACATTGGCAGCTCAACCAATATTCTCTTTTTAAGTTCCTATAAATAAATGAAGAATCCAGCAGTGATTCAGCGTTCGAACAGATCCATTGTGGGCTTCACAGGGAGTTCTGCGGATGTGATCAGAGAATTTGATAAGGAGGTATTGTTGGGCAAAGACCGTTTCAAGAAGATGGCCATGGTACATTTTGTTGTGGTAGCTTTCCCCACATGTTACAATGTGATCTTTTGGAGGTCCTCGATCTCCAGGATTCATGTTGTGGCTTCAACATTTCACCAATTTTTAAAGTATGCAGTTCAAGGACAGGTGGGAGATGCCCGGAGTAGCCAAAAAATAGCAAGAGAAGGTTATGAAACTGCACTTGCCCCTAAAACTCTGGGGGCAGTCCTGGATAAATTAAGATTAGCAGTTGTTGGGGCCCTCTGAGGGTGAGGGTGAAATTGATGACCCTAGAGAGACCCCTGGTGTTTTGATACCAATCAAAGAAGTTGAAACCCACTCTCTGGCTGAAGGAAGGAATGTTAAAATTGGCTCCAAGATGGCACCAGAATTAAAGAAAAAAGTGTTGTCTTTTTTGGCAAACCACCAACATGTTTTTACTTGGTGCAATGTTGATGTGACCGAAGTACCTGCGAATGTTATATCACACCAACTATTCATCTGAAGAGATGTTGCACCTGTTGTGCAAAGAATGAGAGCTTTCTCTAAGGAGAAAGCTGATGTCATAGTTCAAGAGGTTGACCGACTTACCAAGATGGGACACATAAAGGAGTCTCAATATCCTTTATGGACAGCCAACCCAGTGTAAGTAACGAAAAATAATGGGAAATGGCGTATGTGTATCTACTTTACTGACCTCAACAGATCTTGCCCAAAAGATCTATATCCAGTCCCCGGATAGATCAGTTGGTAGACTCCACATCTGGGAACAAGTTATTGTCCTTCATGGATGCCTTCTCCGGTTATAACCAGATATAGGTGGATCCGAAGGACCAAGAACACACTACTTTTGTTACATATAGAGGCCTCCATTGTTACAAGGTAATACCTTTTGGGTTGAAAAATGTTGGGGCTACTTATCAGAGGTTGGTGAACAAAGCATTTGTTGATTAGATTGGGAGAAATATGGAAGTATATATTGATAACATAATGGTAAATCGCTTGGAAGAAGAGTTGCACCTAGCTGATCTTCAGGAAACTTTTTCCAACTTGGCAAAGGTTAATTTAAAATTGAATACAGAAAAATTCATGTTTGGGGTGAAATCCGGAAAACTTTTGGGCTATGTGATAAGTGAGAAAGGGATACAACCTGATCCGGACCAGCTTGATGCCTTGTTAAAGATGGATCATCCTCGAAGTGTCAAAGAAGTACAAAGGTTGACAGGAAGGTTGGCTGCATTAAATCGTTTTATTTCAAGGTATTTGGATATGTGTGCCCCGTTTTTTTAGATTTTAAAGGGTGCAAAAGACTTTAATTGGTCTCCACAGTGCGACCATGCGTTTCATGAAATAAAAAAAACATTTATTTTCCACCAAAACTCTTTTCATACCTGTTGACGGAGAGACACTCTACATATATATAGATGTGTCTGAATGTGCTATAAGTGCAGTGCTGGTAAGAGAAGTGGAAAATTATCCTCGTCCGGTGTACTACATGAGCAAGAGTCTGATGGATGTTGAAAAGAGGTACCCGAAGCTTAAAAAACTGGCACTAGCTTTGGTGATTGCTGCCAGAAAGATGAGACCGTATTTTTAGTCTCATTCTATCATCGTCCGGATGTCTTTTCCTTTGAAAAATGTTCTTCAGAAGGCAGACATATGATATTGATTTGCCCCACGAACTGCAATCAAAGCTCAATCTGTTGCTGATTTCCTGGTAGAGTTCCATTCGAACAAAAGTACTAAGCAGGCTGCAGATGAGAAAGCTAAGAAAGTATGGGTTGTCCGTATAGATGGTGGATCAAGTACCATGGGTTGTGGTGCTGGGATATGTTTAACTCTCCGTATGGCAATAATTTATACCATGCTATATGTTTTTCTTTAAGGGCTTCTAACAATGAGTCCGAATATGAGGCTGCTATAACTGGATTGAAGCTAGCTTTTCTATGAGGGGCTAAAAGAGTCAGGTTGATGAGTGATTCTCAAATTCTTATCCATCATGCCCAGGGTCAATCTGAGGCAAAAAAGGAGCAGTTGATCAAATACTTGTTTATCCTTAAAGAAGTGGCAGCTAACTTCAAAAACATTAGCTATGAGCATATACCTAGATCGGAGAACACACTAGCAGACTCTTTGGCAACCATAGCGTATTCTGAGTCCTACCCATGGATCCATGTACAATAATCTCCATCCATATAACCCAACCAGAGCAAGGAAGAGGAGGAAAATTTAAGTATACAAGTGGTTTAACCCAAAGACTGGAGATATCCCCTTCTCCAGTACATCTCTGATGGCACTTTGCCTCTAGAGAAAGTTGTGGCAAAGAAAATGAAGCATAGGGCTCGTGGTTTCTTAATCATAATAGATGTCCTTTATAAGAAGTCGTTTAGTAGACCTCTTCTGCGCTGTTTGGGGGTTGAAGAGTCTCAAATTGTGCTATCCAAACTATATGATGGAGAAAGATCAGCACATTGTGGCTATAGGGCTTTAACCCGGAGGGTTTTGTTGGCTGGATACTATTGGTCATCCATAATAACAGATGACGAGGAGTTGGTGAAGAAGTGTGACACGTGCCAAAGATATAGTTATGAAATTCATATCCCAACTATTCCTCTGGAATCGATTTCTGAGCCGGTGCCTTTTCTCGTTGGGGATTGGATTTAGTTGGGCCTCTACCAACAGCGTTCGGATATAGCATGACTATTATTGTAGCCATTGATTATTTCTCAAAATGGATAGAAGCGGCCCCACTAGCAGGAACCACTCTAAAAGCTGTTATAAAATTTATCTTATCTAACATTTGTTGCAGATCTTGGGTTCCACAAAAGATAACCACAAATAATGGGCCACAATTCGATAACAAGGATATGAAGAATTGTTGTGCTTCCCGGGGCATTCAACATTTTTTTGTTCTTCTTTCCACCCACAAGCAAATGGTCAAGTGGAAGTGGCAAACAGGACCATCATGTCATGTTTAAAAAAGAATTTAGAAGGGGTTGTAGGAAAGTGTCCAAGCTATTTACAAGAAGTGTTATGGGCATATTGGACTACTCTTGGAGCTGCTACTCAAGAATCTCCTTTTGCCTTGGTATACGAAATGGATGCAATTTCTCCTATAGAGGCAACTCTTCCATCGTACAGATTCCACAATTATTCTGAACAGGCTAATGAAGTGGCAATCGAAAGTCAGTTAGACTTGATAGAAGAATAAAGAGTTAAGGCTCATCTTAGAACCACCCATTACTAAGGCTTGATGAGGAGAAAATTTTCTTCCAAAATCAAAAGAAGGGATTTTTGGTCAGGGGATAAAGTATTAAGAAAGGTTTTCTTGCATACTAAGGAGAAACAGTTTGGCAAGCTAGCTTCAAACTGGGAAGGGCCTTATGAGGTCTCCGAAAAACTCAAGCCTGGGACATACATGTTTTGATAAAAGAATTTTAAAACACCTTTGGAATATTGAACACCTCCAGTTATATCTGGAATGAAATTTGTGTAAATATTTACTTGTTTAAATTCCATGTAGATATTGGTGTGGATAATAATTGCCTGAGGGTAGGTTAGTAATTTCAAATGGAGTTTCAAGGTGGTGTATGGGTGTTTAACGGTGGAGAGATAATTAAGCAGCTTGGTAGCAGTTAATTTTCATTATTCATAGTTAATGCTGGTGGTTGGGTATTTATAGTATGATGTTTGGGCCCTTATGGGCTTTCGGGCCATGTTTAATGGACCCGGGTCATGTTTAAAGACCCATGAGTTCTAAGCAGGAGGGCAGGTAGCTTAGTCAGGAAGTGTTTAGGTTTTTTAGTACTTTAGTCATAGTTCGAACAGCCTTAAGGTTACAGTGTTCAAAGTGATCTGTCCGGTCCAAATGATCTGTCCGGTTTATGTCCTTGTAGCCTGTCCGGTATTCGGAGAGACTTAGACTGATTTGCCCTTCCGGGGAGTATCCTGAATTCGGACTCATCAGGAGCCCCTTTTTTAGGTGTTTGAGCAAGTGTCCTTGTCAAAGAACTGAAAAACAGTCCGATGAATGAAGTGGTTCTTAATTCGGACAGAACAGTGGGTATACCCGGACAGGTTAAGCTTTACGAATTCCAAACGGTTTTTGCCAGAGTTAGTGGGACACATGTCACTCTCGGATTGGCCACTTCAGCCGTTTTTTCACCTTGAATTTTGCACCACCTTTTTTAACAAGTAACCTCTTTAAGTACCAATAATGACATCAGCGCCGTCTTTTAATCATTGCCCAACCTTTCGGATTCTTCTAGGAATCAACTCCTTTTTTTCAAATCTACTATAAATTCATATTCATTTTCCACTGTTTTACTATCTCTCTCAACTTTTACTCTGCAAGTTTTACCCAGAGCTTTCTCTCTCTAGAACAAAAATTCTCTTGGCTGTTTATGTTTACAACAAGAACAACATTGATCAAAGGTGGTTGGCTCAACCTTTCAGAGTTGGAGAAAGCGCAAAAGGTCGATAAGGAAAGGCGAATAGCAGCAGGGCTACCATCGTCACCTGTTGAGAAACCAACCACCTCTGTTGCAGAATCTGATAGGGGCTCATCCTCCTCCAAAGGTACCAAGCCCAAAAAACTCTTTCAATCCACCCTCTCACCCATAGTATCTGGCTCCTCAGTTCAGGAGTCAATACCTGTTGTTGAACCAGGAATTACTGCTACAAGTGTCAGGAAACCCTCTCCGTTTATAGCTATGGGGTCTGATTCTGACCACTCTCCGGAGAAGTTAGTCATCAAGAGGCCAAGCCGGTTAGTCAAAGGGCTAACCTCTAAAAATACTCCCTCAAAATCAGGGGCAAAGAACAGTGATTCCGGGTCCGGAGTGCCCATTAGAGCTCCCCGGGAGAGGTCGTCCGGTTCGGAGGCCAGCAGCCCAGCACCCCCTAGAGAATCTTCTGCCTCAGAAACCCAACTTGAGGTGAGAAGTCAGATGAATACGGGCAGTCAACAGTCCGGAGGGCAGGCTATGCCAAGCTTCAATCCTCCCCGAACCACTTCCACAGAAGTCCCCCCAACAATTATGGAGGAGAGAATGGAGGACTCTACTGAAGAGGTCCCCTTTGAGTCTGAGTCCTCCGGACAGGCTGATACCACTGCTGTTGTTGCCAAAAGGGGCAAAGAAAATTTGTATCTGAGGCATCCGGACCTGCCGGAGTGCCTTGAGGGGAGAGTGGGGCCGTGCTTCCACAAAGTCGAGCTTAAGTACCTCTTGGCCTTGCAGAAGACCAAGTATGCATTCATCCATACCTCTGATCTGGGTAGAATGCGCACAAAATGGGGGATTCCCGAAAACGTGAAGATAAGGATCCCCATTGATCCGGAGACCCCAATGGACTACAAACGGAACGAAATAGTCTTCTTTACGGAGCTATTTAACTGGGGACTCAGGTTCCCACTAGACCCGGAGATCGTGCGCTACTTCCACCTGGTCAAGCTCTGCCCAACACAGCTAAGTCCCAATGGCTGGTTCACTTTGATGTCCTGTATCATGGCGTCTAGGTTATCTGGGATTCCTCTTCCTTTGGAAGAGTTCGCAGTAGTGGCCAACCTGTGCAAGCATCATCAGTTCCCTTTCTACCATTTTAACATGGGAAACGATCTCAAGGCTGTTGATGATCTCCTGGAGTCAGAGAGCAAGTGGAGGAGCCAATTCTTGTTTGTGAGTGGCTCATGGGAAAATGGCAAGAAAATCAAGGTCGGATAGAACCCAAGCCTCCTCAGGAGTAGGTGGAGGAGTGATCGTAAGTTTCTTACCTTGAGTCTCTGTCCGTTTCTCTCTTTTCTTTTTTCTTTAAGTTAAGTTTGTATTAACCAGTTTCTCTTTTGTTCTAACAGAGCTGCCAAAGAAGTTCGGAGACTATCTAAAGGCCGGATACACTACCTGTGGCAAAATCAACGCTTGGGCCGCAGAGAATTGGGAGAATCGATTTCACAAGGCCTTCACCTCTGGAAATCTAGCAAGGTCTCACGTGTGGAACACCACAGGTCGGAGAGATCTGACTTGGGAGGAACTCACCACCCAGCCCGATGAAGACACTGTGCTGAGAAGGTCCCTTGAGCTAGATGGGACACTCTACCTGCCTGTCCGGGCCAAAGCCCCAAGCAAAATGAAGGGCAGAAGAAGAGGCAAAAAAGTGGCGGGCGATGCTGAGAAGGATGCCCCAACAGATCCAGAGGGGCCAGCCCAAGTTCAAATTGATGCAACCCTCTTGCAGGTGGTGGAGCAGGAGACCGAGAGGCAGGAAGTAGACCTTCCAAAACCTCCAAGGGATCCCAAGAGGACTCGCAAGCAAGCAAGTGAAAGCGCTGACCGGGTAGTCAAGAAGAAAAAGACTTCACAAGGAGATGAGCTCGCTCTCCGAGATCCGGAGCCCTCTTTTCCCACAGGCCCTTCTGACCCAACGCTGGCCGAAGAGATCCCCAGAGAGTTTCACACTGATGAAGTCGAGGGGGAGAGCTTAATTTGGATGAAGTGGACATCACCGGTCTGGGTGGGCTTGGTGAATATTTCCTTGGCCTGCCCAGGGACGAGTTCGCAGGGCCCTACATCCCTCCGAGCAGCTCCAATACGGTCAATTTTAACGGTAAGACTTTCATGGTTTCTAGTGAGAAGGACACTATAGCCCATTCCCTGCTTAGTAATGTGCAGCCAGTTCTTACACTGGAGAGACAAGTCCGGAGTCAAGCAGACACCATCAAAGACCTCAAATCTGAGAAGGATAAGCTGTCCGAAGACCTCCGCACTGCTACCACCAATGCCGATTTACTCAAGGAAGCACACGAGGAGCTGAAGAGGAGTCATGATGAGAGCAACACAAAAGTTGCCACCTTAGAACAAACCATAAAAGACCTCCAGGAGAAGCTGTCTGGTATGGAGAAAGATCTCACGGTCTCACGGGGAGAGACCACTGCAAAGGAGAAGCTCATCACCAACCTGACCACTGACAAGATTGCTTTAGAAAATGCAGTGACTCAGGCTGCTGAAGAGAAGGCTGCTTTGGTAAGGGACCAAGAGGCCACAATCAAGGCCAAGATCAACGCCTATGCCAGGGAGATGATACAAAGCGAAGAGCTAATGGTTCAAAGGGTGAAGTCTGATATGGCTCTCCTCTTTCATGAGAAATTCCCGAAGAGGACCCTGGGAGACTTATGGCTCTATGTAGATGATGATGATCTTCCATTTTATACAATGGTTGATGAGGGATTTTCCAGTGAGTCCTCATCTGAAAATGAAGAGAAGACCGGAGAGAGTCCAGGCGAAGAGGAGAATGATCCCAAGGGCAAGAAAGTGGTCGAAGGGGGGAGCGACGTCAAAGGCAAGAAGGTAGATGAGGGTGAGCCATCTTCAAAGGCTCAACCTTAATTTATGGTGTACTTTATTTATCTTTTACTCAAACTAAAGTCCTTGGAAGGCCAAGGCACTATTTTTGTTGTGGTGTCCGGTATTATTCGGACAGATTTTTTGTGCTGTACCCTAACTTGTTCAAAAGTCCTTGGAAGGCCAAGGAAATTTTAAGTTTGTTGAATGAATGTTTCTATTTTGCTCAACCATCATCTTCTTTCATTATTTGTTTTTGTTTAAAAAGCTGGAGTTTAAGTAGCTTTATTGCATTGTGAGAGTATTAAGACTCTTCGGCTAGAATTTAAATAGCCCTTAGATCTTTCAGTCCGGGTAGTATGACAAGAGATAGAATTT
Source organism: Limnanthes douglasii subsp. nivea (assembly GCA_036936605.1). Lineage (NCBI taxonomy): Eukaryota > Viridiplantae > Streptophyta > Magnoliopsida > Brassicales > Limnanthaceae > Limnanthes > Limnanthes douglasii. The sequence continues at coordinate 37,659,358 of JAUPFV010000001.1, forward strand.
TGAAAATACTTAGAAAATTTTGAAGAAGGCATCAAATTTCATTGAAATCTCTCCGTGCCACCGAAGAGGGGAAGGTATGCCCCCAAATATTTACATGGATGTTTAAACAAGTAAATATTTACACAAGTGTTATTCCAAATACATTCGAAGGTGCTCAATATTCCAAGGGTGAGTTAAAACCCTGCCATCTTTGTCTTCCAACCAATAAGTCCCAGGCTTGATTCTTTCAACCACAGTATACGGACCCTCCCATGTTGGGTCCAGCTTTCCGAAGAGCTTTTCCTTAGTATGCAAGAAGACCTTCCTTAATACTCTGTCCCCTGGTTGGAAATCTCTTCTTTTAACTTTAGAAGCAAACCTGCTTCTCATCAAGCTCTGATAGTGTGCAATTCTAAGATGAGCTTTAACACGTCTTTCTTCTATCAAATCAAGTTGATTTCTAATTGCCATTTCATTAGCGTGTCCGGAGAAGTTGTGAACACGAAAGGAAGGGAGTGTCTTCTCTATGGGGGCTACTGCATCCATTCCATAGACCAAGGCGAAGGGAGACTCTTGTGTTGCAGCCCCAGGCGTTGTCCGGTAGGCCCACAAGACTTCTTGTAGATAACTAGGCCACTTCCCAGCAGCCCCTTCCAAATTTTTCTTTAAATCGGACAGTATAGTTCTATTAGCCACTTCAACTTGTCCATTGGCTTGTGGGTGGAAAGGTGAAGAGAAACAATGCTGTATACCCCTTGAGGCACAGAAGCTTTCCATTTCTCTGTTGTCAAACTGTGGTCCATTGTCTGTTGTTATTTTCTGTGGGACACCAAATCTGCAACATATGTTGGATAGAATGAATTTTATGACAGCTTTTGATGTTGTCCCTGCCAGGGGAGCTGCTTCTATCCACTTCGAGAAGTAGTCAATGACCACAATTATAGTTTTACGCCCTCCGGACGCCACAGGGAGAGGCCCTACTAAGTCCAACCCCCATCGAGCAAAAGGGATGGGCTCAGAAATTAACTCCAAAGGAATGGCTGGTACATGAATTTCATTGCTGTACCTTTGGCATGGGTCACACCTCTTCACCAATTCCTTAGCATCTTTCATAATTGATGGCCAATAATATCCGGAGAGTAGTACTCTCCTTGTTAAAGCTCTAAACCCACAATGGGCTGATCCCTCACCATCATGCAATTCGGAGAGGACCACTTGTAACTCATCACCCCCTAAACAACGCAGGAGAGGTTTACTATAGGATTTTTTGTACAACACTTCTCTCAACATAATAAAACCACGAGCCTTGTGTTTCAACATTCTGGCTTGTGATTTATCTGAAGGTACAATACCATCGGACAGATATTGTATGAGAGAAGATCTCCAGTCTTGAGGCCGATTATCTTATATTTCAAAAACTTCCTCTTTTTCACCCTTACTAAGTTGAATAGAAGGACTTTCAAGCACATGGATCCATGGGTAGGACTCCGTATATGCTATTGTTGCCAATGAGTCTGCTAGCTCATTTTCTGCCCGGGGAATATGCTCATAGACAACAGTTTTAAACTTTAGGGCTTCATTCTTAAGGAGGAGTAAATATTTTACCAACTGCTCCTTTCTGGCCTCAGATTGGCCTAAGGCATGGTGGACGAGCAACTGGGAGTCACTTAGTAGCTTGACCCTTTTAGCTTCACAGATGTAGGCCAACTTTAATCCAGCTATAGTTGCTTTGTATTCAGACTCGTTATTAGATGCCCTGAAAGCAAAACAAATAGCTTGGAACATGTTGTCCCCGTACGGGGAAGTGAGACATATTCCTGCACCACATCCCATGGTGCTGGACCCTCCGTCTGTTCGGACAATCCACACTTTCTTGTCTTTTGAATCGTTAGGTTGCTCTGAATCTCTATCGGAGTGGAATTCAACTAGAAAATCAGCCACAACTTGGGCTTTTACTGCTGTTCGGGGAGCAAAGTCTATGTCGAAGTCCCCCAACTCTACTGACCACTTCGTCATCCTGCTTGAAATGTCTGCTTTTTGAAGGACATTCTTTAAAGGGAAAGATGTCCGGACGATAATAGGATGAGCCTGAAAGTAAGGCCTCATATTTCTTGCAGCTATCACCAGAGCTAACGCCAGTTTTTCGAGTTTCAAGTAACGCCTCTCAGCATCAATGAAGCTTTTGCTGATGTAGTACACTGGGTAGGGACACCCATCGACCTCCCTTACCAACACAACACTGATGGCACAACTTGAAACGGCCAGATACACAATAAGAGTCTCCCCATCAACTGGTTTGAACAAAGTTTTGGGAGAGGAGAGATGTTTCTTGATTTCACTGAATGCCTCATCACACTGCGGGGTCCACTCGAACCCCTTCGCACCCTTCAAAGTTTGAAAGAAAGGAGCACACTTATCCGAAGACCTCGAGATAAATCTGTTTAAGGCAGCTAATCTCCCCGTTAACCGTTGTACTTCTTTGACGTTTCGAGGAGGTTCCATCTGGAAAAGAGCATTCAACTGATCCGGGTCGGGCTGTATTCCATGCTCACTTATGATATACCCTAAGAATTTCCCGGACTGCACTCCAAAAACACACTTTTCAGGGTTTAATTTTAAATTTACTTTTACCAAGTTGGCAAAAGTTTCTCGGAGGTCGGATAAGTGTAGCTGTTCATCCACACTCTTCACCATCATATCGTCAATGTAAACTTCCATATTTCTTCCAATTTGATCAGCAAATGCCTTGTTGACTAGCCTTTGATAAGTAGCCCCAGCATTTTTCAAACCAAAATGCATCACCTTGTAGCAATGTAGACCCCTGTCAGTGACAAACGTGGTATGCTCTTAATCTTTTGGATCTACTTGAATCTGATTGTACCCGGAGAAGGCATCCATAAAGGAGAGCATCTTGTTCCCAGAAGTAGAGTCTACCAACTGATCTATCCGGGGGACCGGGTACAAATCTTTTGGGCAAGCTCTATTGAGGTCTGTGAAATCAATGCACATGCGCCACTTTCTGTTTTTCTTTTTTACCAGGACAGGATTGGCAGTCCACAAAGGGTATTGAGATTCTTTAATGTGCCCCATCTTTGTGAGTCTGTGAACCTCTTGTACTATGACATCAGCCTTTTCTTTTGAAAAAGCTCTTCTTTTTTGAACCACTGGTGCCACATATCTCCGGACAGATAGGTGATGAGATATTACTTCTGATGGAACTCCAGTTACATCAGCATTGCACCAAGCAAAAACGTGCTGATGGTCTTTCAATAATTTTAACATTTCTTCTTTCAACATTGGTGGCATCTTGGACCCTATCTTGACACTTTTGCCTTCTTCCAAACAGTGCGTTTCAACCTCTTCAATTGGAATCAACACACCAGGGGTCTCTCTAGGGTCATCAATCTCACCCTCACCCCCAGAAAGACCCTCAAACTGCTATTGAGCATCTATACGGACTACCCCCAACGTTCGTGGAGCCAAGGCAGTGGCATAGCATTCTCTTGCAATCTTTTGGCTGCTCCGGACAACCCCAACCTGTCCCTGAACAACATACTTTAAACACTGATGGACTGTTGAAGCCACTGCATGCATTCTAGAGAGCCAAGATCTCCCCAGAATAGCATTATAGCAAGTGGGACAATCCACCACGATGAAGAGTATTCTAACCATTTTCTTGAAAGAGCCCCTGCCCAATAACACTTCTTCTTCAAACTCCCCGATCACATCGGCTGAGCTGCCCGTGAAGCCCACGATTGACCTGTCCGACTTTTGAATCACAGCTGGATTTTTCATTTTCTTATAAGTGGTTAGGAACAGGATATTGGCAGAGCTTCCAGTATCCACCAAAATTCGCCTTATTTCATTGCCCCCCTATAGATGCTCCTATGACAACAGCATCCTCATGAGGGCCAGCAATGTCTCTTAAATCATCTTCATCAAAGACAATGAATGGAAATGAGTTTAGTAATTGATAAGATGCCATGCCCCCTTCTAGCTGGAAGGCTAAATTATGAACATGCCTCTTTCTTGAAGAAGCAGTTGGAGCTGTCATAGTGTCCCCTCCGAAAATTGTCAGTGACTCGAAGAATTTAATGAGCCCGGAGACCGTCCTAGAACACTCCTCTATCGCACCCACCCTATTTCGTGTTGGATCAGGATCCAAGTACTCAGATTCCACATCAAACCTTTCCACTATTACCATGGCCCCCTCCGGGGCAGCATTACTTGGACCAACCCGGTGAGTGTTGTAAGGCCTGTTGCCTCCTCTTCTTTTAACGTATGCTCCTAACTTTCCCCTTTCAATCAAGTTTTGAACCTCTTGTTTCAACGCTATGCAATCATCAGTGGTATGGCCAATATCATTATGGTATTGGCAAAAGGAGTTATTACGATGCTCTCTGGGAGACTGCAAGGTTGCTGGTCTCCGGTAGTGTACCTCATCCTTTGTTTTATCGAAAATGGTGGCCATGCTTTCTTTGAGCTCCGCGAACCACTCCGGTTGGACCCATGGCCCTCTTTTGTTTCTAGATTGTTGACTTTGAGCAGGAGCAGCTGGCTGAGACTGAGCTTTTGCCCTACCATGCCCCTGTCCGGTTTCTCTTGCTTTGTTCCCGGACTGGTTTTGATTTGGAGTTGGTGCTACTGGGGTGGACCTCACCTGCCTGTGCACCCTAGTCTTTTTTGTTTCATCAACGTTTATCTGCTTGCCAACTTGATTTAGCAATCCTCCCCAGGTCATGGCCTTCTTTCTGGTCACCAAATCAGCCAGATTGCATGGGTTCAAACCTTGCCTTAGGGATGCTATTGCCACCTGTTCGAAGCAATCAGCCAACCCATTCTTTGTGTTCACGAAACGACTTATGTATTCCTTCAAGGACTCATTTGGCTCCTGGGCACAATGGATTATTGTGTCTCCATTGCCCTTCAGCTCCTTACTCCCTACAAACTGCCTTCAAAAGGCCACCCAAAATGTATCAAAATCTTTAATACAACCTTGAGGAAGGCTGTTGCACCATTTCAGAGCACTCCCCGTAAAAGATTGGGAGAATGCCCTACACAGTAGTTTATCATCATCATCAAAGTTCATCATGAAGTTCTTGAATTGCTCCAGATGATTTTCCGGATCAGTACTGCCATCGTACTTCTCCATCTTAGTACTGTCAAACCTCTTGGGGAGGTTTCCGGACAGGATTTTAGAAGACAGTGGAGACTGCCTCCAATTCCTTCCACGACTGAACACAGTATCCTCATTGGGAGTTGCAAAGATACCTGGCTCATCGTGGAAAGCAAAGGGATCCATCAGCATCTTGTCCGTATACCTCCGGTGGTGAGATGAACCCTTTCCAATATGCCTTTTCATCCTTCCATGGTGATCTATTTTTCTCGAATATTTCTTAACCTGCTTTTGCTTTTTCTTGGTCCGACCCTCATCACTGCTAGAGGACAAGGATTTTTCATTTCCCTCACTGTCCGAAGAGCTGCCCGAAGATTCTGAACTTGAGTCAGAACTCTCCACAAGCTTGGACCGGTGAGACCTTTTAGAACTAGCATGAGTCTTTTTGGTGCTCACATGAGTTTTGGAAGCCTCATGCTCTCTGGGGTTATCGGTGTGATGAACAACCGAAGCCTTGGATTTTTCTTTCACGCCCATCTTGGCCTTCTCAGCCCTCAGAGCTTCTATTTCAAGCTTTAACCTGTCGCGCTCTTGGACAATGTACTCATCGTTTTCTTCCACCACTTCGAGCAAAGCTGGTGGAAGCTCTGGATTGTCCGGATTCATACGGACAGAATTTCTTGGCAGGTTTTGAATGCTTGATTCAGGCACCTCTCTCCTCCCACTGTGGTCGCCAATTTGGTGTGGATAATAATTGCCTGAGGGTAGGTTAGTAATTTCAAGTGGAGTTTCAAGGTGGTGTATGGGTGTTTAACGGTGGAGAGATAATTAAGCAGCTTGGTAGCAGTTAATTTTCATTATTCATAGTTAATGCTGGTGGTTGGGTATTTATAGTATGATGTTTGGGCCCTTATGGGCTTTCGGGTCATGTTTAATGGACCCGGGTCATGTTTAAAGACCCATGAGTTCTAAGCAGGAGGGCAGGTAGCTTAGTCAGGAAGTGTTTAGGTTTTTTAGTACTTTAGTCATAGTTTGAACAGCCTTAAGGTTACAGTGTTCAAAGTGATCTGTCCGGTCCAAATGATCTGTCTGGTTTATGTCCTTGTAGCCTGTCCGGTATTCGGAGAGACTTAGACTGATTTGCCCTTCCGGGGAGTATCCTGAATTCGGACTCATCAGATATTATGGGGCATACTCTTTCCTACCCAGGTGGCACGGGGAGGTTTTAATAAGGTGTTTGGTTTTTTCAATAAAATTTGATGCCTTCTTAAAATATTCGAAGTGGTTTGATTACAATTTCTTTAAAGTCTTCAAATTACTAAGGAGCTTTGGCAGATCAGATTAATTTGGTTGAATGATGACTATTAAACACATGTCATCGGAGATTTTAAACACTCCCATCTTAAATACTTGTAAAATAAATTAGGGCTCTTTAAACATTAGCCATTAAATTTAAGCAAGTATGAAACAGAGCAAAAGTTGAGCTAGGTAAGCCGGTCTGGCTAAAAACCCGATGATAATATTAGAACATAAAATATACCTTGGCCATCCAAGGACTTTAAGTTTAAAGAAAGGCTTAACCTGACTCAAACCGGACATAGTTACAAAAATTCCTTGGCCATCCAAAAACTTTATTATTTCACAAGATTAAGAAAAACAAGTGAGGAAAGATAATTAAAACCTCAGGGCTTATTCCCTTCGGATGTTCCTGCATCATCTTTTTTTCTGGGGATCTTTGAGCTCAGCACTTCAACTCTCCACGGTTCCTTCTTCCTCATCGGTAGTATCATCAATTCCACTAGAATAGTTCTTCTTATCACCATCCACCATTGTATGGAATGGGATATCTTCATACTCAACGTATTGCTATAAGGTACCAAGCGTTCTCTTTGGAAATGTTTGGTGGAAAAGCAAACCCATATCAGACTTAACTTCGGCATACCTTTTTTCTAAGGAATCTATCACTTTGTTGGTGTATGCATCGACGCGGCCTTGAATTTACTGATCCTTCTCTCTCACCAAGTCTTCTTTCTACTTGGTTACCTTGGACACAACCTCTTCAAGGGAAGTCTTGTCGTCGGACAAGGTCATGATGGTTTAATCTTTAGTCTTCACATCTTCCTTCAAGATCGTGAGATCTTTTTCCAAGCCAGAGCACTTAGTTTGGAGATCTGTGTTAGCATTCTCCGATACCTTGGTTGACAGATCTTATTTGTCCTTCTTCAACTCTTCCAGTTCCTTCTTCAATGCCTCAATGCTCTGATTGGCGTTGAGAAGGTTAGTTGACAAAGTCTCTCTGTCGGTGTCGAGGGTATTGATGAGGGCAGACTAATTTTTTACTTGCTTTTCCAAGTTGAGTACTAGTTGAATATGGCCCAGGAGAGAGTGGGTCACCATATCGTGTTCCTCTGAGACAGTAAAGGACTTTCCATTGAAAGTCACCATATTGGAGGAGCTTGGAGGAAGGTAAGGGCCAGTAAAGTCATCTTTCTCAAAATCATTGAAATAGAGACCAATGTTTTGGAGGCCACTGATGTTTACTCGATCAATATCCACTTCGGTACCTTCCCCGGATTGTAGATCGGTGGGAATCTGCTCTGCTAAGGTGGGATCAACTGGGTCTGCTGGAGGTAGAGGCTCCGAAGGGCGAAGGATTACTTCATCCCCCAAAGTGACCTTCTTCTTCTTAGCAGTCCTCTCATTGCTACTTGCTCCCCTTTTTCGGTCTTTTTTAGGAGGCCTTGGTGGATTTTGAGTTTCACCTGCCTCCTTAATAGTCACATCCTCAACTACTTTGAGCAAAGTAGCATCAGTCCCTCCTTGGTTCTGCCCTCCTTGATTATCCGGACCAGTCTCTTCTGCAGCACCCCTAACTGCTTGTGCTGTAACCTTCTTTTTCTTGCCCTTCCCTTTCATCTTGCTAGGGGCTTTGGCTTTGGAGGGCAAGGCCAGTTTGCCATCCTTTTCCTCTTTTCTCTTAAGTATGACAGCTGGGGGAGGTGGGTTAGCCAGTTCCTCCCAGGTGAGATCTCTTCGGCCCGTGGTATTCCACAAGTGGGATCTTACCAAGTTGCCAGAGGTAAAAGAGTTGTGGAAGGAGTTCCCCCAACGTTCAGCAACCCAAGAATTTAGCTTGGCACATGTGGTCTGCCCCTCCTCCAAATAGCCTGTAAACTCCTGCGGCAATACTGGCATGAGAAAATGGATTATTCAAGAATGGAATTCTTGTGAAAATAAGAAAGAGAAAAAGACAAATGAAACTGAATAGTTACTTGTGCTCTTCCACCTGCTGGTGAGCATGCTAGGGTTAACATCAGCCTTGATCTTTCTCCCATTCTCCCATGTCCCACTGATGAATAGGAACTGGGTCTTCCAGTTTTTCTTTGACTCCAACAAGTCATCCACGACCTTGAAGTTGTCTCCCATGTTGTAGTGGTATAATGGGATGTGATGGTTTTTGCATAGGATGTCCATTGCGGCGAATTGTTCCATGGGGAGAGGAATGTCGGACAGCCTCAATGTCATTATAAAGCAAAGGAGAGTATACCAAACATTTGGACTTAGCTGGCTTGGACAAACCTTGATCAGGTGAAAATACCTGACAATTTCTGGATCTAAGGGGAATCTAAGCCCCCAGTTGAATATCTCAGTGTAAATGAAAATCTCGTTGAGCTTGCAGTCCATCGGAGTTTCTGGTGTGACTGTTATTCTCACCTTTACTGATTCTGGGATCCCCCACTTGGTTCGGATCCGGCCCAGCTCAACGGTGTGAGTATAGACATAGTTGATGTTCTTCATGGCCAGCCGATACTTCACATTGACCTTCTGAAAGCAAGGTCCTACCTTGCCCTCCAAGCATACTGGTAGCTCCGGATGAGCCAGTCCCACCTTCATTTTACCCTTTCTTTTTTTGTCAGAGGCAGCGTCCTCAGTTTGTCCAGAGGCTTCAGTCTCGAAGGGGGCCTCTTCGATGCTATCTTCCATTAATTCTTCATTATTTTGGAAGGTTTGTCAATTATTGAAGATGGAAGAATGTGAGCTTGTGGCTCAATGGTCTGTCCGGATGGCTGAGCACCAGTTTCTTTTAGAGGCCTGGTGTCCGGTTGGGGCTCAGCTCCGGAGGACTTTGTTTGAGAAGTTATTTTAGTTGCCTCCGATCCGGAGGGCTTGTCTCTTGGGGCTCTTATAGATATCTCTGATCCGGAGGCTTTATCTTTGGATACTGACTTAGAGACCCCCGTTTTGGAGGACTTTGGTTGTGAGCCAGTTGCTTGGTCTTTTACCAAGCGTGTTGTTCGCCGAGGGTTGGTTTTCTCTGGGGATTTTTCAATGTCATATCTCATGACGATCAATGGAGAAGGTTTCCTAACACTTGATACCGCTTTCTCTTGAGCAATAGAAGGTTGAGACTCCTGAACAGAGGAGCCTGATGGGATTGGCGAGAGGTTTGGCTTGAGTAACGTTTAGGTTTTGCGCTTTTGGTAGAAGACGATCCTTGGTCAGCTTCTAAGGATGGTTTATCAGACTTATCGCTCGGAGAAACTGGAAGACCAGCAGCAATGCGTCTCTCTCGTTCGACTTTTTTCATTTTCTCTAGTTCAAAAAGATTCATCCAACCGTCTTTTACAAGAGCGTTTCTCGCTGTGAACATAAAACTATCCAAGAGATTTTTTGATAGAAAAGGTGAAAAGCTCTGAGAAAAAAATTGTAGAGTGATGAAGATGGTGAAACAGTAAAAGAAAGTAATTTATATATTAGCAAGTGAAAAAGTTACTAATACCTAGGAGAAGACGAAAAGATTTAGGTAATGATTGAAAACGGCGCTAACGTAAGAAGCATTACATGAAGAGGTTACTTTTCAGGATTAGTCGGAGCGCCATTCTAGGGAGAAAATGGCTAGTAAGACAAACCAAAATGCGACACGTGTCCCACGATCCAAAGAAAAACTCTTAGAATTTTGAGAAGAAATATGTCCGGATAAACCTCGAACCAAGTACATAAACGGGCCGGAAAATGTTGATACTGACTAAGTAAGTCTTTTAGTCATGCCAAAGATTTTTTACAAAGCCTAAAAAATGGGCTACTGATGAGTCCGGATTTATTCACCACTACTCACTGAGAAAACCGGGCAGGGGCAATTCGGACAATAAGTGTCAACTGAACCATCCGGACATGACAAAAGTATTAAAACACTAAACACATTTTGACTAAGCTAGGTGCTAATCTACTTAAAAACTAATGGGTCTTTAAACTCGACCCGGTTTCACAACTTGACCCGAAAGCCCATGGGTCCATAATTAAGGGTATAAATACCCAACTAATTTCATTAATGAGGGTAATGAACATTTATCACAACCAAGCAGCTCAAATCTCTCACTACAAAACACCCAAACATTTAATACCCTTAAAACTCTCCAAAACACTCGACAAAATTACCCTCAATTTCAAATAAACCACATCAGATATGACCATGGTTGTTAGCGATGACAATGATTGCTAGATATGACCATGTTTGTAACTGTTGCATAACATTGCTAGATATGACCAGGGTTGCTAGTAATGTTATGATAACACTTTGCTAGATTGAGGTATAACATTGCGATTGTAATGTCATTGTTAGTTTGCTAGATTGTAGTCTATTGCATAACATTGCTAGATATGATAAAAATTTGCTAGATTAGGGTATGACATTGCTAGATTCTAGTCTATTTTATAACATTGCTAGATATCATAATGTTGCATAACATTGCTAGATATCATAACACTTTACTAATCCGAACTTGTACGATGCAATGTAATTGTGAGTTTCATGTTTTTATGTTGATTGTTAAGTTATAAACAAGTTGTATTGTGTACTTAATTCACTAATAATAGTTGTTTTGGTAGTGGTTGATTGTATATAATCTGGTATCTAGTTTTCAATATGACAGGTTGATGATGCGATGGTCGCTGCTGAGGATGATAGTTTTTATATTTTCAAGCAAGATAAATGAAGCCACGAAAATGCGAGATTATTGTAGGTTTAGAAACGATGAACATGCGTTTTACGAGTTTATGACTATTACGTTTTTTGTGTAAATATAATATAGTTGCTTGGTATTATTAACCATGCTAGATTGGTTCAAAATTGTGTATGCAACCGCACGATATCTTAGCCTACTACAATCGCGAAGACATATTTATGAATTTCGATCGCAATGATGTTGAAGTAAACTGCAATCACAATGATTCGCAACTTAACAAGCAGCATCATATACTGTAATACACGTGATCGCATAATAATAATAACTTATCTAGTAAATTAAAGTACAAGTGGTTCAAACATAACATGCATTAAGTAACGAATCGAATGATTAGAAGCACTTATCTTGCAAATTACAGTAGAAGTGGTTTAAACGTAACACGTGAATTGCATGATAAGTATAACTTATCTAGCAGAGTACAGTACAAGTGGTTTCAATATAACACAAATATGCATGTTTTATATTACACTGCAAACACAAATTCAAAATGGAGCGTAACAAGTCATCCTGTTATGTCCTGCTTTTAAATAACGATCACACCGCAACTAGCTAGTTGTTACTTCTCCTCTAGATGGAATTTGTTACTTATGAAATGTAGAGATCCATGCATTATGAAAAGTGGGAATTTGATTAACAACATATAAAACTGTATGAATTGCTTCTCCCCAAAAAATAGTAGGAACCTCAACAGATAAAAGCAAAGAACGAGCAGTCTCAATAAGGTGACGATGTTTTCTTTCTACAATATTATCTACTGAGGGGTGTCGGTGCAAGAAGACTGATGTATGGTACCATCAGATGGAAGTAACTGAGTAAAATAATTGGATGTATATTCACCCCCTAAGTCACACCTAAAGCATTTTATTACAGCATAATGTTGAGTCTTAACAAGCCCCCAAAATTCTCTATATATTCCAATAAAATCTGATTTCCATTTCATAAGGCAACCCCAAGTATATCGAGTATAATAACCGATGAAAGAAACATAGTAGGTCGAACCATTGTTTATGGAGACATGAGATGAACCCCAGACATCAGAATGAATAATATCAAATGAAGCAATAGAAGAAGTGACACTTTCATTAAATAGTAACGCCGAAAATTTTGCAAGTTTACAACCATTAAAATCCGAGATATCACAAATGTTTAATTGACCTAAAGCACTTGTAGAGATTAAAAATTTAAACGCAATGCAGATACATGTCCCGGATGAGAATACCAAAGATAAAACTCAGATTATGAAGGATTTAAACAAAACGAAGACAAATCAACACCAGAGGCAACAATATCAGTCAATTGTGTTTTTCCACTATCAACATCATAGACATCCGCATATGTTACTTCGAGTTTCTCTAAAAGATAGAATTCCCCTATTTTACAACCTGTCTCAATCACTCTATGAGTTTGTTGATTTTTTATAGCACAACAAAATCAGAAAACAAGACACAATAACCATATTTACACAACTGGCTAACCGAAACAAGATTCAAAGCAAGGGTGGGAGTGGGAACGTAGTATACATCGGATAAAAATATATGAGGGGTAAAAATAGAGCCAATACCCTCTACTAACATCGGTGTAGCACTAGAAGACAAAATAGATATGGGTGATACATGAGACAACGAAACAAAGTTTGACATGTGAGGTGACATATGATGAGACACACCCAAATCCAAAATACACAATGATGAATCAATATTTGAAGTGGAAGACGAGGACATACTTGAATGATATGCAGATGTAGACATAACAAAGTTCTTCTTATTCAGTTTGTTAATAGTAAATTATAGAAAATTATAATTTCCTATCATATTCGCAATAAGATCCACAATCTCTAATTGAACAAAATCAAACAATCAACAGATAACAAATCCAAATCGGAAAAATCACAATCAAAATCTTAAACACACCCCAAATCGAAAATCAAACCAAGTCCAAATTCAAAATCTCAGTGGTCCAACAAAATCAAATTGAATACTCAATCAAATCCAAATCCAAGTCCAAATACCAAACTAAATCCAATTTCCAATTTTCAATCAAAATCAAAATAAATCAAATTGAATTCACGGTTTTACCAACAAAACTTATGCACTGTTCTTGTAGCTATTTCTCCGGAATCGTAGCATCGAACTATAATCCAACCAGGTCAGATTTAAGGATTGGATGTCCCGAATACTCTCTCCAAAATTCAGCAAAAACGGACACCGTTTTCTTTTCGATCAGACCGTTTGATTCTGGATGCACACAATATATCTAAAAACCGAAAACTGTATCTCTTCTAATGATTTCTTGACCCGATTATTGTACAAACAGTTATAATGCTAATTGCAATTAATTCTCCTCAATTAATTCTCTGGTAGATCCGCGAAACAGGGTGATCGCTACGCTTCCCTGATCAGTTTACTCCATGCTCAGATACCATGTTAAATAAAGAACAGAAGAGAAAAAAGAGAAGAAGAAGTCGCTTAGAAGCGGGTAATATTTTTGTATTATTTAGAAAGTGTGTCTATTACATAGTGTATATGATCTTATTTATAGATATAATAAGGGACTAACGGTCTTGGGCCTTATATCTTTAGCAAGATTCATCAATATTACCATTTGTAGCGGGATTAAATTTGAAATAGTCTTTGGACTATTCCATTTTTTTTTCTTTAGTCCATCGATTTTATAATCATCGGTGAGGATTTTTTGACTTAGCAAAATCTATAAATTTAGTCGTTGATTTACAAAATCTATAAATCTAATCTCGCGACTTCGCAAAATCTATAAATTTAATCTCTAAATTAAAAAAAAAACCTTTATTATAAACTTGATAAGAAAGTAATTTGCCGATCCCAATAGACAAGGAGTTAATCGCAAAAAGGAAAAGGGAAATATGCCCGTTATTGTATTATTTATTTACTAGTAGACAATGTGTAAATAAAGTAGCTTGTAAAGGACTAATTGTGAAATAATACAAGACTACCAAGGATATAAACGGGCCCCCACCTTCCCCACTATAAAAGGAATCCCTTTTATTCTTGGTAGGGGGTCAATTGAATATTATATTCTCTTTCGACTTTCTCTCTCTAAACTTTGAGCTCTAGTCACATCAGGTCCAAGATCCTTTATCCTAGTCATTTATTCTCTCATCATTGGCACCGTCTGTGGGAATAAGTGATACCAAAAAGAAAACATTTTCTTTGAAAATCGCGATTTACCCGGAAGAATGAATGACGAAGCAGCTGGGGAGAGGGTCGGGAGAGAGGTGGCCCAAGCCATTTCACTATCTGAGGGCGAGGAAGCTCCGGGTCGGGAGTATTACGCGCAGGGTTAGGATAAACGATCGACTCTTATCATGACCAGGAGATAGTTGCTTGAAGACATCGCAAAGCTGAACGCCGAAAATGAGCGGGCTTTGGATGATAAAATAATTCGGGAAGGTAAAGGAAAAGAGCTGGTCGTAGACAACCGTGGAGACATCTATCCGACTATGGACCATCGTATCGACGCCCGACCTGTTCGATATTATCGGGAGTCCCGCCCAGATGGGGAGCAGGATGGAAGAGCAGAGTGATACCAAAAGAATGACCGAGGTATTTCTGCTAATTATACCTCATATGATTCGTCGGGAAGAGAATACCGACGCAAGGAAAGACTAAACAAAAGCGCACAGAAGATCAATTTGCGTCGGAATAGGGCACCTCGATCCGACTCGCCCAAGTTCAAGAAGGGTAGCACCAAGAAAATAAAACCGGTTTCATTTGAAAAAAATGAGATGTTGACGGGCAGCAGAGAAGAACATGTGGTCCTACCCCAAGTCCAGTGGCAGCCATCGAATAGCCAGACCCAGGGGTATAGGTTCGGTAGCCAGTTCGTCAATATGGGAGATGGAGGATTGTATGGAATTCAGACCGACGGGCTCGGAGGCGGGTCTGTCGGATTCGAAATGAATT
Source organism: Limnanthes douglasii subsp. nivea (assembly GCA_036936605.1). Taxonomy (NCBI): domain Eukaryota; kingdom Viridiplantae; phylum Streptophyta; class Magnoliopsida; order Brassicales; family Limnanthaceae; genus Limnanthes; species Limnanthes douglasii. Next base: position 37,674,414 of record JAUPFV010000001.1, read on the forward strand.
GGAGAGTTTCACTGTTGTCAGACAAAATATTGTCGGGACATCTCCCGAAGAGGTTTGACATCTCCAAATTGGAAATGTATGATGGTAAAAGAGATCCGGATAATCATTTGGAAACCTTCAAAAACTTTATGTTGAGTTTCGATAATGACGACAAGTTTTATGCCGAGATTTTTTTATGACTTTCAAGGACCGGGCATCTAAGTGGCACAACCGGCTACCACAGGGTTGTATAAAAAACTTTGGTATGTTCTGGGTGATGTTCCGTCAGCAATTTGTGGGAAGAAAAAGTTTCCGGGCCAACGGTGACACGATCGTCAACTGTAAACAAAGGCTGGGAGAGAACCTTTGAGATTATACCAAGCGTTTTATTGATGCAAAGACCGACCTTGATTATTGCGAAGAGAACGTAGCTCTGACAGCATATCGCTTAGGGCTACTGCCAGGACCGATGAAGCAAGCAGTCACTAAAAAGCAAGCTTTTACTTTTTCCGCCCTTCTAGCTCAGGTGGAAAAGCAGATATTGATAGAAGAAACCAAGGTGTCCGAATTGGCAGCACAAATTCAGCAGAGCGCACAAGCGTCGGTCGTTATAAAGCAGGGTTCTCAATCTGGCTATGCTCAGCAAATCCAGCCAGTCAACACAATACCACTGACCCAGTCCACACCAATCAAGCCTCTGACATCCCAGGGCCACCAAACGAAGCAGACCAAGAAGGTGGTTTCACGACCAATATCTAATAAGTGGATCCGACCTGGTTACTTCGCCTATTTGACAGAATGCGTGTCCACAATCTATGAAAAGACCAAGAAGAGCGGGATGTATCGGAGGCCCTTCCCCATACCAACGCCTCGGGAAAATAGGAACAACTGATATTACCGATACCATGAAGATGTGGGACACGATACCAAGGATTGCATCGCTCTCAAGAAGGAGATACAGATGCTGATAGAGCACGGAAACCTACTCGAGTATGTGAAAAAGAAAGCGCAGCAGAGCACAACTTCGAAAGAAATTGTGACGGTGCAGAAGCCAGAGACAACCATTGCGATTTCTGAAATGACCGATCTTTTTTACGTCTCCATCGAGTATCTCGATCCCGATGTAATTCGTAACCTCATCAGGGTCATTGAAGAAGAAGTTACGGAAAGTAAAGGAAGCGTGAGGAACCTCTGTCAGTTTTTTGAGTCACTGACTATTTTTGGGGGAGATTATATGGCAGGGATCACGCACTCTTCACGAAAGCGACATATTGTGAACCTAGCTACTCAGTTGGAAGCTCGGTCTTATCCCCACCCAAAAGGCATCCCTTCACCAATCTTGTATTTTGACGACGACGACATGCGATACATAGTCGGTCCTCACGAAGATGATGTCGTTATAGGGGCGGCCATTACGGGGGAAGAAGTCTGACGCATCCTTGTAGACACCGGAAGCTCAGCAAACATAATCTTTGCATCAACATTCGCTAAGTTCAGGATACCCCCAGTGATTACGCGTTCGGACCGAACTATCGTAGGATTAACCGGATCGGCTGCAGACGTAATTGGAGAGTTCGAAGGCATCGTTCAGCTGGGCCGCAGGCCTTTCAAGAAAGAGGTCACCGTCTTATTCGTAGTGGTAGACGCTCCAGCCTCCCATAATACGATCTTCGGCAGGTCGTGGCTGTCACGAATGCATGCGGTAACGTCCATTATTCATCAATGCTTGAAATACTTGGTCGTAAATAATGTAGGGGTGGTGCGAAGTAGCCAGAAAGCGGCAAGAGAATGCTACCGAGCGGCTTTAGCGCCAAAAATGGATCAGGAGATTGAGCAAGCACGGGACTAGCAATTAGCGGGACTTCCCTTGGGGTCGCTACCTGTCGACGATCCCAGGGAAGCTCCCAGTTTTTTGATCACCGACAAAGAATGTGAAAAACATCAGTTTACCGAATGAAGGGTTTTGCAGATAGGAACTAACTTGTCACCATGCTTCAAGAACCGGTTGATCTTATTACTACATGAGAATTTAAATTTGTTCGCATGATGCTCGAAGGACGTGACCGGGGTCCCAGAAGACCATGTAATTCACAAGTTGACTATCAATAAGAATGTCAGGCCCGTCTCGCAAAAGCGTCGGGCCTTTTCACCATAAAAGGCAGAAATCATTCTGGGAGAGGTTGAAAGAATGGTCAGCGTCGGTCACATAAAAGAATCAAGTTACCCGCTCTGGATGTCCAATCCTGTCTTGGTAAAAAAGAAGAACGGGAAGTGGAGGATGTGCGTGGACTTTACCGATCTTAATCGAGCTTGCCTGAAAGATCCCTTCCCGATGCCGAGAATTGACCAGTTTGTGGATTCGACGTCGGGAAACATGTTACTCTCTTTTAGGATGCGTACGCAGGCTACAATCAAATCAGGTTGCACCCAGCTGATCAGGAAAGCACAACGTTTGTCACGGGCCGAGGCTTATATTGTTATAAAGTTATACCATTTGGATTGAAAAACGTAGAAGCGACTTACCAAAGATTGGTGAACAAGACTTTTGACTGCCAAATAGGGAGATACATGGAAGTTTACATTGATGACATGCTCGTAAAGATCGGTACGGATGAAGACCATCTCACTGATCTGAGGGAGACTTTTGGCAATCCGAGGAGTATAAATCTCAAGTTAAACCCGGAGAAATATTCCTTTGGGGTCAGGTCGGGCAAGTTCCTGGGATTCTTTGTCAACCAAAAAGGAATCGAGGCAGACCCGATCCAATTGCAAGCTCTTACCAACATGACCCCACCCATGAATATTAAGGAGGTTCAAATATTAACCGGGCGCTTAGCGGCCCTGAATCGATTTATCTCTCGTTCATCTGACAAGTGCGCTCCCTTTTTTCAGGTCTTGAGAAATGCTAAGTCTTTTGTTTGGACGCCGGCTTGTGACAAATACTTTTTAGGAATCAAAACTTATTTATCATCCCCGAACCTTTTTAACGAAGCCCCTGACAAGAGAAACTCTTTTTTTTACATAGCGGTTTCAGGTTTTGCAGTAAGTGCGACATTGATCAGTGAATCGGGAACGGTCCCCAGTGCGGTATACTTCGTAAGTAAAAGCCTATTGGATGCGGAGACACGATATTTGAAGCTGGAAAAAATGGCCCTGGCTTTGGTAACCGCGGCGCGAAAAATGCGGCCATATTTTCAGGCCCACCCTATTGTCGTTCGGACCTCGTTTCCACTCAAGTATGTTCTTCAGCGACCGAACATGTCAGGAAGAATTTCTAAATGGTCGGTCGAGCTAGGAAATTTTGATATCAATTTTGAGCCAAGAACAGCTATCAAAGGCCCGACTCTGGCGGATTTTATAGTCGAATTTCATTCCGACCGACCAAACCAAGAAGCGCAGCCCGAGAAAGACGAGCTAGTTGAGTGGGTTATCCGAACCGATGGTGAGTCGAACGTCAATGGATGCGGGGCGGGCGTGCAAGTAGTCGCCCCTACGGGTGTAAGTATGCATCAGGCAATCCGATTTGGTTTTACCACTTCTAACAACGAAGCTGAATATGAGGCTGGCCTGGCCGGTTTGAGACTAGCACAGGTGTGCGGGGCAAAGCACGTACGTCTCATTAGCGATTCTCAACTGTTGATTAATCAGGCCTCGGGAGCGTCGGAAGCTACGAAAGAACACCTGGTTCAATACTTAGCAGCATTACGAGTGTTAGCCACGTCATTTGCCAAAATGATATATGAGCACGTCCCCAGGGCCGAAAATGTGATCGCCAACTCCCTAGCGTCGGCATCTTGTTCAAGCAGTTACCCCTGGGTAACCGAACAAGAAAACCCGTCGATTATAAAGAGGGCAGAGCTTCTCAATCAACCAGACATCACCTGTCAGGTATCCTCGGTAACTATATCGGGCTGGAGGAGGGATATTATAGCTTTCCTGACTGAAGGATTACTACCAGATGATAGTATCGTAACCCGGAAGATTCGAAATAAGGCCCAGGGCTACATTTTTTTGGGAGACATACTATACAAAAAATCTTTTAGCCGGCTTTTACTGAGATGCCTGGGGTTAAACGAGTCACAGATAATTGTATCCGAGCTGCACGAAGGCGAAGGCGCGGCTCATTGCGGGTACAAAGAACTGATAAGAAGATTTTTTCTCGCCGGTTTTTATTGGCCAACGATAACTGTAGATGCTCAGCAGATAATGAAAACCTGCGACACCTGCCAAAGATTCGCGAATGCGATCAATATGCCCGTGGCCCCTTTAGAATCAATATCCGAAGGCCTACCCTTTGACCGAAGGGGAATCGATCTAGTAGGGCCGTTACCGATGGCATCTGGTGGTAGAAAAATGATTGTGGTGGCTGTAGATTACTTTTCCAAATGGGTAGAAGCCGAGCCATTATCGGGAATGAGAACTAAGGATATCATCAAATTTATTTGGTCAAATATCTGTTGTAGGTTCGGGGTACCTCAGAGGCTTACCATGGATAACGGACCTGAGTTTGACAGCAGCGAGATGAAATCTTTTTGTACGACCCATAGGATTAAGCAATGCGTTTCTGCCCCTTTCCATCCCCAGAAAAACGGGCAAGTTGAAGTTACGAACCGAACCGTCTTGGACGGACTCAAAAATAATCTAGAAGGAAAAGCTGGCAAATGGCCGGATTACTTACAAGCAGTATTGTGGGCTTACCGAACTACGCTTCGAACGGCGACTAAAGAATCACCTTATGCCTTGGTATATGGGATGGACGATGTCACCCTAGCAGAGTCAATCTTCCCATCTTTTAGGATCCGGAATTATGATGGGAGTAAAAACGAGGATGACAGACGACTAGCTCTATACCTAATAGAAGAAAAAAGGAGTCGGGCCCAACTGAATTCTTTACATTATTAGACTTTAATAAAGAGTCGGTATACCTCGAAAGTACGTCGGCGAGAGTTCAAAGTCGGGGATAGGGTTTTGAGAATAGTTTTCATGCATACCAAAGACAAAAGCCTCGGCAAACTCGCCCCAAACTGGGAAGGACCATACACAGTAGTGGAAAGAATTAAGAGCGGGACATATCGATAACAGGACAAGCACGGCCGTTTGTTGAGGCTCCCGTGGAACATTGAACATTTGAAGCTATATTTGGAGTAATTTTGATGAGCTTTGTAACTTCTTTGTAATCATTGTTTATGTAAGAACCTTTGGTTGGTTATGTACTCTTTCCTACCTCGGTGGCGCGAGAAGGTTTTAATGAGGCATCCATAGCAACCGACCGATGAAGTATTAAAAGGGAGTCCATCAGCTGACGAGTTGATAGACAACGTTTTGTCAATCATACATTGATCAACAGAACCTTAACAGGTTTTTCAGTGTTTAACTGATCCATATTTTATTCCCGACCCCATGGAAAAAATTTCAATCATACATTGTTCAACAGAATCTAAACAGGTTTTTCAGTGTTTAACTAATCCACATTTTATTCCCGACCCCATAGGAAAATTTTCAATCATACATTGATCAACAGAATGTTAATAGGTTTTTCAGTGTTTAACTGATCCATATTTTATTCCCGACCCCATGGGAAAATTTTCAATCTACATTGATCAACAGAACCTTAACAGGTTTTTCAGTGTGTAACTGATCCACATTTTATTCCCGACCCTATGGGAAATTTTTACTCGAACAATAAAAACCATCATGCCCGACCAGATATCAAATCACAACAACGTATTAGAGAAAACTTCAAGATTATGGAAACTTATAAAGTGGTTCGTTACAAAACAAGTCAAAATGGGTTCTACCGACCCGGCGGTTACAAAATTACGATAAAAAAGGGGGAGAGTCTAAGCGCCTTCATCCTCAGGCTTGGTCTCTGTATCGTTCGACTCTTCATCCTCGCAGACCACATCAGATGGACGATCTTCCTCAGGAACATTCAACCACATGGATCCAAGGGGAAGGTCGGGGAAACGGTTGTGGAAGGTCAGCACATATGCAGCTTTAGCTTCGGCAGTCTCTTTGTCCGCCCATTTTTTACATTTGTCAGCAAACAGAGCATTGTCATTTTTCAGATTGGCAAGCTCTTTCATTTTCTTCGTCGCGGAGTAACGAAAGAAACGGCTCTGAATTTGCGACACTGTCAATTGCCCGACTCGGTCATCACGGTCTTTTCTGACCCGCGCCAAGGTTTTTTCAACCTTCTTCAGCTTATCCTCCAAGAGCTTGTTTGCTGCCTCTCCCATCTTCACCTCCTATTCAAGCGCGGCAACTTTCCCTTCCGCATCTGTCAGCTTCTGGCTTAGCTCCTCGGCACGCCTTTCTTTTATCGCTAGAGGCACGATCATATTGTACAAAGACAAGGACAGCCCGTCAGTTACCCGCAAAGGGAAGGTGTGAAGACTCCCGGGAACAAACAGCACGGGCAATTTTTTACTTGCTTTTCCAAGTTGAGTACTAGTTGAATATGGCCCAGGAGAGAGTGGGTCACCATATCGTGTTCCTCTGAGACAGTAAAGGACTTTCCATTGAAAGTCACCATATTGGAGGAGCTTGGAGGAAGGTAAGGGCCAGCAAAGTCATCTTTCTCAAAATCATTGAAATAAAGACCAATGTTTTGGAGGCCACTGATGTTTACTCGATCAATATCCACTTCGGTACCTTCCCCGGATTGTAGATCGGTGGGAATCTGCTCTGCTAAGGTGGGATCAGCTGGGTCTGCTGGAGGTAGAGGCTCCGAAGGGCGAAGGATTACTTCATCCCCCAAAGTGACCTTCTTCTTCTTAGCAGTCCTCTCATTGCTACTTGCTCCCATTTTTCGGTCTTTTTTAGGAGGCCTTGGTGGATTTTGAGTTTCACCTGCCTCCTTAATAGTCACATCCTCAACTACTTTGAGCAAAGTAACATCAGTCCTTCCTTGGTTCTGCCCTCCTTGATTATCCGGACCAGTCTCTTCTGCAGCACCCCTAACTGCTTGTGCTGTAACCTTCTTTTTCTTGCCCTTCCCTTTCATCTTGCTTGGGGCTTTGGCTTTGGAGGGCAAGGCCAGTTTGCCATCCTTTTCCTCTATTCTCTTAAGTATGACAGCTAGGGGAGGTGGGGTAGTCAGTTCCTCCCAGGTGAGATCTCTTCGGCCCGTGGTATTCCACAAGTGGGATCTTACCAAGTTGCCAAAGGTAAAAGATTTGTGGAAGGAGTTCCCCCAACGTTCAGCAACCCAAGAATTTAGCTTGGCACATGTGGTCTGACCCTCCTCCAAATAGCACGTAAACTCCTGCGGCAATACTGGCATGAGAAAATGGATGATTCAAGAATGGAATTCTTTTGAAAATAAGAAAGAGAAAAAGACAAATGAAACTGAATAGTTACTTGTGCTCTTCCACCTGCTGGTGAGCATGCTAGGGTTAACATCAGCCTTGATCTTTCTCCCATTCTCCCATGTCCCACTGATGAATAGTAACTGGGTCTTCCAGTTTTTCTTTGACTCCAACAACTCATCCACGACCTTGAAGTTGTCTCCCATGTTGTAGTGGTATAATGGGATGTGATGGTTTTTGCATAGGCTGTCCACTGCGGCGAATTGTTCCATGGGGAGAGGAATGTCGGACAGCCTCAATGTCATTATAAAAAAAAGGAGAGTATACCAAACATTTGGACTTAGCTGGCTTGGACAAACCTTGATCAGGTGAAAATACCTGACAATTTCAGGATCTAAGGGGAATCTAAGCCCCCAGTTGAATAGCTCAGTGTAAATGACAATCTCGTTGAGCTTGCAGTCCATCGGAGTTTCTGGTGTGACTGTTATTCTCACCTTTACTGATTCTGGGATCCCCCACTTGGTTCGGATCCGGCCCAGCTCAGCGGTGTGAGTATAGACATAGTTGATGTTCTTCATGGCCAGCCGATACTTCACATTGACCTTCTGAAAGCAAGGTCCTACCTTGCCCTCCAAGCACACTGGTAGCTCCGGATGAGCCAGTCCCACCTTCATTTTACCCTTTCTTTTTTTGTCAGAGGCAGCGTCCTCAGTTTGTCCAGAGGCTTCAGTCTCGAAGGGGGCCTCTTCGATGCTATCTTCCATTAATTCTTCATTATTTTGGAAGGTTTGTCAATTATTGAAGATGAAAGAATGTGAGCTTGTAGCTCAATGGTCTGTCCGGATGGCTGAGCACCAGTTTCTTTTAGAGGCCTGGTGTCCGGTTGGGGCTCAGCTCCGGAGGACTTTGTTTGAGAAGTTATTTTAGTTGCCTCCGATCCGGAGGGCTTGTCTCTTGGGGCTCTTATAGATATCTCTGATCCGGAGGTTTTATCTTTGGATACTGACTTAGAGACCCCCGTTTTGGAGGACTTTGGTTGTGAGCCAGTTGCTTGGTCTTTTACCAAGCGTGTTGTTCGCCTTGTGTTGGTTTTCTCTGGGGATTTTTCAATGTCAGATCTCATGACGATCAATGGAGAAGGTTTCCTAACACTTGATACCGCTTTCTCTTGAGCAATAGAAGGTTGAGACTCCTGAACAGAGGAGCCTGATGGGATTGGCGAGAGGTTTGGCTTGAGTAACGTTTAGGTTTTGCGCTTTTGGTAGAAGACGATCCTTGGTCAGCTTCTAAGGATGGTTTATCAGACTTATCGCTCGGAGAAACTGGAAGACCAGCAGCAATGCGTCTCTCTCGTTCGACTTTTTTCATTTTCTCTAGTTCAAAAAGATTCATCCAACCGTCTTTTATAAGAGCGTTTCTCGCTGTGAACATAAAACTATCCAAGAGATTTTTTGAAAGAAAAGGTGAAAAGCTCTGAGAAAAAAATTGTAAAGTGATGAAGATGGTGAAATAGTAAAAGAAAGTAATTTATATATTAGCAAGTGAAAAAGTTACTAATACCTAGGAGAAGACGAAAAGATTTAGGTAATGATTGAAAACGGCGCTAACGTAAGAAGCATTACATGAAGAGGTTACTTTTCAGGATTAGTCGGAGCGCCATTCTAGGGAGAAAATGGCTAGTAAGACAAACCAAAATGCGACACGTGTCCCACGATCCAAAGAAAAACTCTTAGAATTTTGAGAAGAAATATGTCCGGATAAACCTCGAACCAAGTACATAAACGGGCCGGAATATGTTGGTACTGACTAAGTAAGTCTTTTAGTCATGCCAAAGATTTTTTACAAAGCCTAAAAAATGGGCTACTGATGAGTCCGGATTTATTCACCACTACTCACTAAGAAAACCGGGCAGGGGCAATTCGGACAATAAGTGTCCATTGAACCATCCGGACATGACAAAACTATTAAAACACTAAACACATTTTGACTAAGCTAGGTGCTAATCTACTTAAAAACTAATGGGTCTTTAAACTCGACCCGGTTTCACAACTTGACCCGAAAGCCCATGGGTCCATAATTAAGGGTATAAATACCCAACTACTTTCATTAATGAGGGTAATGAACATTTAATACAACCAAGCAGATCAAATCTCTCACTACAAAACACCCAAACATTTAATACCCTTAAAACTCTCCAAAACACTTGACAAAATTACCCTCAATTTCAAATAAACCACATCAGATATGACCATGGTTGCTAGCGATGACAATGATTGCTAGATATGACCATGTTTGTAACTGTTGCATAACATTGCTAGATATGACCAGGGTTGCTAGTAATGTTATGATAACACTTTGCTAGATTGAGGTATAACATTGCGATTGTAATGTCATTGTTAGTTTGCTAGATTGTAGTCTATTGCATAACATTGCTAGATATGATAAAACTTTGCTAGATTAGGGTATGACATTGCTAGATTCTAGTCTGTTTTATAACATTGCTAGATATCATAATGTTGCATAACATTGCTAGATATCATAACACTTTACTAATCCGAACTTGTACGATGCAATGTAATTGTGCGTTTCATGTTTTTATGTTGATTGTTAAGTTATAAACAAGTTGTATTGTGTACTTAATTCACTAATAATAGTTGTTTTGGTAGTGGTTGATTGTATATAATCTGGTATCTAGTTTTCAATATGACAGGTTGATGATGCGATGGTCGCTGCTGAGGATGATAGTTTTTATATTTTCAAGCAAGATAAATGAAGCCACGAAAATGCGAGATTATTGTAGGTTTAGAAACGATGAACATGCGTTTTACGAGTTTACGACTATTACGTTTTTTGTGTAAATATAATATAGTTGCTTGGTATTATTAACCATGCTAGATTGGTTCAAAATTGTGTATGCAACCGCACGATATCTTAGCCTACTACAATCGCGAAGACATATTTATGAATTTCGATCGCAATGATGTTGAAGTAAACTGCAATCACAATGATTCGCAACTTAACAAGCAGCATCATATACTGTAATACACGTGAATCGCATAATAATAATAACTTATCTAGTAAATTAAAGTACAAGTGGTTCAAACATAACATGCATTAAGTAACGAATCGAATGATTAGAAGCACTTATCTTGCAAATTACAGTAGAAGTGGTTTAAACGTAACACGTGAATTGCATGATAAGTATAACTTATCTAGCAGAGTACAGTACAAGTGGTTTCAATATAACACAAATATGCATGTTTTATATTACACTGCAAACACAAATTCAAAATGGAGCGTAACAAGTCCTCATGTTATGTCATACTTTTAAATAACAATCACACCGCAACTAGCTAGTTGTTACTTCTCCTCTAGATGGAATTTGTTACTTATGAAATGTAGAGATCCATGCATTATGAAAAGTGGGAATTTGATTAATAACATATAAAACTGTATGAATTGCTTCTCCCAAAAAAATAGTAGGAGCCTCAACAGATAAAAGCAAAGAACGAGCAGTCTCAATAAGGTGACGATGTTTTCTTTCTACAATATTATCTACTGAGGGGTGTCGGTGCAAGAAGACTGGTGTATGGTACCATCAGATGGAAGTAACTGAGTAAAATAATTGGATGTATATTCACCCCCTAAGTCACACCTAAAGCATTTTATTACAGCATAATGTTGAGTCTTAACAAGCCCCCAAAATTCTCTATATATTCCAATAAAATCTGATTTCCATTTCATAAGGCAACCCCAAGTATATCGAGTATTATAACCGATGAAAGAAACATAGTAGGTCGAACCATTGTTTATGGAGACATGAGATGAACCCCAGACATCAGAATGAATAATATCAAATGAAGCAATAGAAGAAGTGACACTTTCATTAAATAGTAACGCCGAAAATTTTGCAAGTTTACAACCATTAAAATCCGAGATATCACAAATGTTTAATTGACCTAAAGCACTTGTAGAGATTAAAAATTTAAACGCAATGCAGATACATGTCCCGGATGAGAATACCAAAGATAAAACTCAGATAATGAAGGATTTAAACAAAACGAAGACAAATCAACACCAGAGGCAACAATATCAGTCAATTATGTTTTTCCACTATCAACATCATAGACATCCGCATATGTTACTTCGAGTTTCTCTAAAAGATAGAATTCCCCTATTTTACAACCTGTCCCAATCACTGCACAAATGATCGGTCATTTGTTAATATATATATATATATATATATATATATATATATATATATATATACACATGATTACCATCGGGAACCCATGTCCGCAGCAATTGCCTCGGGTTCTCTTCGGTATAGGGGCGGCCGTTTTCCCAGCAACCACTAAGGAAGACAAACCGATGCTTCTAGCCCTTGTCGCCTTCGAGGAAATCGTTCACAATCTTCCAAGTGTTGGCCAGGGAGGAATAGAAGAAGGGAGATTTGGGAGACTTCGAGAGCCCGGACATGGCGATGTACTCAGTCATCGGCACAACCCGATCCGATAGACAATAAGCCATTATGCAGGACATCAGCGTATACCATGCGTTGGACGTCAGCTGAGGGGCTGATGTTAAGGGTCTTAAAGTACAGAACGATTTCAGGATCCTGAGGAAACCTGAGGCCCTAGTTGAAGAGCTCTCTGAAAATGACCATCTCCCGTGACCAAACATGCACGGGTGTCTCACCAGGACCAGGGAATTGTGCGGTGACGCACTCCGGGATCCCCCACCGGATCTGAAGTTCTGCCTGCTCCGCGGCAGAGAAGTAGAGGTATTTGCCTTTGAAGAGGGAAATTATGTTGTACATTGGCAATGACTGATGATACGTAGTGGTCATGACGGCTTCGATCTCCGCTGGAAGTGGTTCTTCGGGAGGAACAGCGTCGACACCAGCAGCGGCAACACTTTCTCCAGCAGTTAAGACAACTGCTTCTGGCTCTCTAGCATCTTCTGGTTGGAGAGCATCGGGTTTAGGGGAGCCAGCCGCGGCAGAACCGACTGATTGAGAAGGAGGCTCTACAAATTTAGAGCTACTACCAGCATGAGCAAGCTTTGACTCTTCCACCCGTTGTTGACGGGAACGCTCGATCTCTAGGTTCCGACGATCGAGATTCTTTCGAGAGACGCCCAAAGGGGTACATGCCGTGTTGACACTTGTCTGGTACCCTTGGATGGTGGGAGTCAGCTGGACTATTTCGGGAGAGTTACCCCCCGCGGGTGAGGTAGAGGCACTGGAATCTCCCATTGAAAGAAACCTAGTGTTGCTTTAGCGTCTAGGAGGAAAAGGGTTTAAGCTGGTAGGAAAATTTACCGACGAAGGCGTCGAGCGATCGAACTGAGCGATAGGGGAGTATGGAGAGCTACTATTGGAAGAAACAACTATGGCCTCTGGGGTTCGAGCGCCAATAGGGTCGGGAACAAAGAAGGATTCAGCGGGAATAGGATCAGGAACGACAGGGTCGTGAGGGAGAGGCACGGGTGCGAAGGGCTTCGTGTCTGAACTCCAGATTAATACCGCAGCTTGGTACTCTTCAGCTCGGTCACCAATACTAGACCAGTCGATAACCCCAAATGCAGGCTCGATCTTCTTCTTCGGTTTTTGTTTTGGCTTCGGGGTCTTACTTTTCATAAACTTTACTCTCTCTCTCTCTCTCTAGAATGGTCAGAACGGGACTTTCTCTCTCTAGAATTACTCTGAGAGTGATTTAGTAAATGAAGTATTTATAGGTAGCTTGCCTTAACCGTTTTGCGCATAGGGGAGTCCAAACGACAAAAAGCAGCGGGAAGGTGAAGAGTCTTTTGGAGAGATGTGCAGACGAGCACGCTTCGAGTAAGGGGACGACACGTTTAGATTAGGCCCAACGAAGCACGCCATAGGCACTAGTCAGGCTAGCATCGTAGGTCTGCACCAACTAGGTCAGATGGGCATGCTAGATGGGCTCAGTGTACCCGGTTTTCCTTCCAAGCCCAGGTTACCCGATCGGGTATGCTAAATAGGCTCCATGCGCCCGGTCTTCTTAGATGGACTCATAACAAGATTTTTTCGCGTCAGGGATGATTCACGACAATTCCTGACGCTTTAAAATAACGAACAAAGGGGGTCGGTTGTCATTTAAGAAAAAACAGATGGTCATTCGATACCGAACCGGTGTGTTCATTTGATATTGAGGCGGCATGGCCATCTTGTTACCGAAGCAATCGTCGGAGGTGTATCGGAATGATTTACTTAAGTCTTCATTCTCGATGCTCTTAAATACTAGGGGGCTACTGATAAGGAATTAATTTTCTGATCCCAATAGACAAGGAGTTAATCGCAAAAATAAAAAGGGAAATATGCCCGTTATTGTATTATTTATTTACTAGTAGACGATGTGTAAATAAAATATCTTGTAAAGGACTAATTGTGAAATAATACAAGACTACCAAGGACATAAATGGGCCCATTCTTTCCCCACTATAAAATGAATCCCATATATTCTTGGTAGGGGGTCAATTGAATATTATATTCTCTTTCTACTTTCTCTCTCTACACTTTGAGCTCTAGTCACATCAGGTCCAAGATCCAAGATCCTTTATCCTAGTCATTTATTCTCTCATCAAAACTAAATTTATAGATTTTGTCAAGTCGAGAGTTAAGATAAATCTCATTTTGAGAAGTTATTTGGTTTTCAGCATAATTATAGGTTCCTAAATAGTTTGGGTGTGCTTGTTTCCGTGTCTTAGGCATGTTACGTGGAAATAAATTAGATTAATATCTAATTTATTTTAGTCAAAGATTTAGTTAATATTTATTGTTTTTAAAGGAAATAAATTAGATTGTGATGCTGAAGGACAAGAACACTGAGAGAGAATCCCTCTATTTTTATTTCTCGCTTGTATTGTATAAGCTACCTGAACTAGTGTACTAATACTACCTTGATGTTTAATAGATGCTTGAGTTATCATTCGCTACTACTCACGAAGAAGTTCACCCAAACATGCATCCAGAGATGGTATGGGATGACGATTCATCAGATAGACCGTGCGATATCAAAATCTGGTCTTAGCTTCATCAAGAACTGATCTCGTCTGTTGGTTGCATGCATTGTCTGGATAACAAAAAGAGCTGAACCAGGAATATCAGCATAAATAATAGCTGAATAATTTGCCCAAAGGTTTTAAAAACCAGACTAATATGCTTCAATATAAAGACTTTTTTAGTGTAATTAGCCATCTCATACTCCAATTGAAATCTCCTAGCAGAGTTGTCTTAATTATAAATTGTCTTCAGATAATCCCACATTCCAGCAGCGATTTTATAGGGCTTCAAGGTGAGAACAATATGAGGTTAGATCGAACTAAACATCCAATTCATAATTCACGCATTTTTTATTTCCCACTTTGACAAAGCATTAGCATCTAGAGGAGCAGGTATGACCTCATAATTCTTTTCCTTTCACATACAATTGAAACTCAAATTCCCAAGCATAATAATTTTTTCCCGTAAATTTAATATGAAACGACTCGAATTTATCCAGTGACATGATGTAACCAAGAAAAACAAATCTACGAGAAAAATCTTAAATAAAAAATCCTCAAATTCTCCAAATAAAAAAAAATCTCATTATCCAAATGTTCGACGAAAAAAAATATGAAACTAAAATCCTCAAATACTCTCGAAATTCAGAAAAATCTCACCATTCAAAATACTTTAAAAACTTACCATCCAAAAACTCTACGACAAAAAAATATTTTCTTTCTGAAAAAGTATATCTTATGTATTGTTCTCGTTCACCTTTTATAATAGTTCATGGTGGTTACAACAATTGATATTACAATATTTATTTTGCTAAGCTATACCTTTTATAATAGTTCACGGTGGTTACAACAATTGATATTACAATATTTATTTTTCTAAAGTTAGCTTAGATTATTGAGTATAATTGATTATCGTACATATTATTCTACAATATATATTAACTAAATATTTGACTAATATTAATTAGATATTAATCTAATTTATTTCCTTTAACAATAATATATATTAACTAACTCTTTGACTAAAATAAATTAGAATCTAATTTATTTCCTTGTAACAAGGCCTTATCAAACAAATAAGTTCCAGTTATTCTCTCAATTGTATTTTCTTGGGCTATAGTGATGTTCATACGGGTTATAATAGTCTTAGTGTTAATGGGATAGTGTATATGTCAATGAATGTCATCTTCAATGAAGAAGAATTCCCCTGTTTCTCTGGTTTTATAAGCTCTCAATCATCTATTCTTATATCTAGTTCTTCTTGGTTACCTAATTTTCTTACTGCCATCTTTACATATGAGGCCTCTAATCTACAAGCAACTCACTCTAAATCTCAGTCTAGTATTTTTATTGAGTGCACAAATAATAACTTTTCACCAAGCCCAAATCAGCAAATACCCAACACAATCTTATCCTATGAGAACTTACCTTGTAATCATAGTAACTTACAGCAAACTCAAACCATTTCCCAACCTTTTCCTAATAACCACAGTATCTTGCCAACCAAAATTCTTGCAACACAATCAATACAAGAAGTTCAGTTAGTTATTGAACTACCTTTTGATAAAACTAGAAACCAAACTAAATCACAAGCATTGCCAAATAGTCACCTTATGATCATCAGAGCCAACGATGGCATTTCTAAACCTAAGAATATTTACTCATGTATTACCATTTTGCCTACTGTTGCTGACAAAGGGCCTGTTAAATTCTCTGAGGCTGTTAATGTTTCTTAGTGGGCTCAGGCGATGAAGAGTGAGTATGATGCTCTAATGGAAAATCATACATGGTCACTAGTTTTATATACCAGTAATATGAGTCTGGTGGGTTAAAAATAGCTCTATATGGTGAAATATAACTCATAAGGGTCTGTATAACGTTACAAGGCTAGACTTGTTACTAAGGGTTTCATCAACAACATGGTGTTGATTTTACAGAAACTTTCACTCCTGTCATAAAAGCTTCTACTATACGACTTGTATTGACTTTAGCTGTGTCTAGAGATTTGGTTATAAGGTAGTTAGACATTAATAACACTTTCTTAAATAGTGTATTAAAAGAACAGGTCTTCATGGTGCAACTTGAAGGTTTTATGAACTCTAAATTTTCCTAATCATGTGTGCAAGCTACACAAGGCATTATATGGACTTAAACAGGCTCATAGGGCTTGGTATTCAAGACACATTACATAAAGAACTTACTGGCTAAAGAAGGTTGTGTCACTGCTAAATCCTACTCCACTACTATGCGGGTTAGTCATTCTCTGTCCAAGTGTGATGGTGAGCCTCTTCTGTGTCCTACAAGATATAGAAGCTTATTAGGATCTTTATAATACTTATTACACACTCGACCTCACATTGCCTTTGCTGTCAAAAAAATGAGCTAGTTTCAGCAATGTCCTACGAATGTACATTTATAGTATGTTAGAAGAATACTACGCTACTTATCTGGGACTTTGAAATTGGGGCTTCACATCAAGCACATTGATGCTCATCAGGTCACTAGCTTCACCGATGCTGACTGGGAAGCCTCTGTAAATGATCGTCGTTCTAGTGAAGGATATTGCATATTCCTTGGTAACTTCCTTATCTCCTGGTCTTCTAAGAGACAAGGCGTTGTTTCTCGATTCAGTACCGAATTTGAATATCGATCCCTTGTGAATTTGTATTCTGAGCTAATATAGTTGTGATCAGTTCTTCAAGAAATTAGTCTCCATGTGTTCTATGCTAGGACCAAACATATGTAGTTGGATTTTCATTCGGTTCATGATCATGTAGTTCAAGGTCTTCTGGATATTCGGTATGTTCCTTCTCACGACCAAGTGGTATACCTTCTAACCAAACTTTTGTCCCAAAACTGATTTTTGTTCTTACGGGACAAACTTGGCCTCGACATTTCTCCGCTACGTTTGAGGGGAGAAGTTAAGATATTTGGAAGAGAAAAGAAAAGGATGGTGAAGCAAGAAAAAGGAGAAGAGAAGGTTGAGGTGGTTGTTAAAAGACTTGGAGTCGATTTAGGGTTTGATAGTCTGCAAAGGATTGGGGAGAAGACCAACTAACGAAGGCTTTATGTGTCGGATCCTTAGATGAATCGGATCGACACATAAACCTTGGTCTCAGCCCAAAATCAGTTCAGTACATTCAAGTTGGGCTCGTCTACCTTTCAAGCCCAATACATATTTAGTTAAATAAAAAGTGTAACAAACATATAACTGTAGATATAACAAACGTAACAAATTTATGTTACATTAAAACAGACTATGATCATGTATATAAATACAATGCAATCACATGAAAGATATAACAAGAAATATGAATTAAATTCTTATTTTCCTCTTTTTAGCTTTTTCTTTGAGATTTTTTAGAAATTTAGATCATGAACTAAATTTATAGATTTTATCATACCAAAAAATCATCACCGCTTTTAAAATCGATGGATAACAAAAAACGAAATAGTCGATAAACTATTTCTAATCTGTAGTCCTCCATGTTTACCCTTTGTATCAAACTAATTCTTTACTTTTATTTTTGTCTTCCACCCATCTCTTTCGTTTGAGAAATTTGCACAACCAGTCCTCCCACACATTCTGCGGGATCAAAAGTGACACAAAATTTGGAATCCGAAGACCAAAAGTGATACAAAACTTAAGATGTAAATGCAACGTGTCAGTTTTTAAATGATTTACATATGCAGAGTACTGATCATGTAAATTTCTGGAAAAAAAATGAATAAAAAAAACTAATTTGATATAAAAGATAAACATATAAGCCTAACAGTAATTTTTAGATTTTCAACGTTGAGCATTTATTGTTGGATATTTTAGTGAATTGGATTAACTAGTCGACCAATGTAGTCATAATATATTATCGAGCAAGTCGGAGAGTGTGGAGTACACGCTTGTTAGAATATATTATGATTAGTGGGTCCAATGGACGGATCCTTGTTCGGGTTAGATTTATTTTGAATGATAAGGCTATTGGGAAAATTCATGGAAATTTGAATTTGAAAAAATAATTCGAATTTGAATTTGAATTTGAATTTTTAGTCAGTTTATCATTTGAAATTTTAACCGTTTTTTGACATAAAATTGTTTTACAGTTGAGTATTTTGGTTGAATAAATAAGTATGGTTCTGAACAGAAAATAACAACAAAAATTCATTCTCCTTGTTCGAAAGAAAAGCTCTGATTTTATCCGGTTGAATATTTTGGAGAACCACCAAAATAATTTCAATCTGAAATTGTTAAAACAAGACTTCAGAGTTTATCCGGAAATCTTTAAACAATATTCCCAACAATAACTTACCGAATTCATTCATTGTCACGAGTCTAGTGACTCATCAGCCATCTGCTTTGTTTAAAGATAAATATGAAATGCAAAAGAATCCAAGGATAACATGAGTGATAGTGTGATAACAACGTGCAACTAATCACAAAAAGGGTATGACAGTCATTTCACCAGTACGTACCAAAAGATTAAAAACCATCGGCTTTGTTACCCCAAAACCAGCAGCAAAATTGGCGGTATCCGCCTCTTGTTTTACTCTCACACCACCAATACGTGTTTTTCTAAAGCGGACACATCAAACTTATCTGCCTATATTACTGAAAACCCACCTCGCTTACAATTTCATCGACGACAACAACAACAACAAAAAAAAAAAAAGCAAGCCAACTTCTTCACCTTTCAATTGATCAAAAACTTAATCTCAAAGCATACAAGAAATGGGTTTAGCACGCAAAGGATGGATGGTAGCAGCAAGTATCGGGGCCGTGGAGGCTCTAAAAGATCAGATGGGTATCTGCAGATGGAATTACGCGATCAGATCAGTTCAACAACATCTAAAGAATAATGTCAGGTCTGTTTCTCAGACAAAGAAGATCTCTTCTCAAACTTCTGCAGCAGTCTCTACAAGATTTGGCGAAGACAACAAGGCTAAACAAGCAGAGGAATCGCTTAGGACAGTCATGTACTTGACCTGCTGGGGTCCCAACTGAAACAATTGGGTTCATTTCTACTCATCAAAACTGTAAATACTCTTATGTTTATGTGTAAGGCCAAGTTCGTGTTTCTGTTAATAAAACACAATTGCTTTTGGTAAATGTTTGTTCTTTTAACTGTTTTTTTGTTGCATAATACTCCCTAAACTCACCATTTATAATATCAATTACAGGACAAAGAATATATATATATATATATATATATATATATATATTTCACGAGCTGAAATGTGTATTCTTTTGGACTATAAAATCCGTACATTTTCCGTTTTAGTTTAACTTTCAGTCTTGATATATTATTACTTTATATCTAGTCTATATTATTAGAGGACTAAGTTATAACAAATCTGTACGGAATGATATCGAATGATATCGTTCCATTTAGATACCGATATGTGTATCGTTCTAAATTACCCATAGGTAGGACCCGACTCTGTCAACATATAATACATATTTGATATATTTAATTTTGAAATGGTAGTTCAGGCTCTATCTATATGTGAAAGATTAGATGATCGATCTAGTGGGGTGGGACTTACAATAATAGTGGATTTTTGAAAAGAAAAATTAATTTTATAGAATATAATATCACGAAAAACCTGATGATTTCAGATGAATAAATCTCAGACTAAAGCTATGAAAAGCTTCGATAATTTTATTAAGTAATATAAATGACTATTAAATAGTCAGTATACAAAATGAAACTCACACCTAAGAAGAGAAACTGAAAGGACAATAAAAAAACGGAAACACAATTAAATGACACAAACTTAAGTGGAGTGTAACTCCTATCTTGACCAAATAAAGCATTAAAGTCCTAACACTTATTAGATACCTCTGCTGGTAGATGCATCTCCGCTGTGTCCTTTGCTAGTAGATGCACTATTGGATCCCTCAAATAATCAGTTTATCTTCTCGCAAACTCCAAGTTTCTCTCTTAATCGAACAAAAGCTTCCAACTTCAATGGTTTAGTCAATATGTCTGCAACCTGATCATTGGTACCACAATGAACCAATTTCACAATTTCATCTGTGACAAGATCCCTCAAAAAATGGAACCTAACATCAATATGCTTGCTACGACCATGAAGAACAGGGTTCTTTGATAGTTTAATTGTTGAGTTGTTATCACACATAATAGTAGTGCAACCTGACTGCATCATACCAATTTCTTCTAAAATCCTTCTCATCCAAATACATTGACAAACACAAAATGATGCAGCTATGAACTCAGCTTCAGTGGTGGATAGAGTGACTACCGGTTGTTTCTTTGAAGCCCAAGAAACTGCTCCTCCACTCAATAAGAAAGCATATCCACTTGTGCTTCGTCTATTATCAATGTCTCCAGCATAATCACTATCAGTATAGACACTCAACTCCTCCAACTTTCCCTTTTTGTAAAACACACTGAATCCAGTCGTTCCTCTTATGTACCTTAGCACACGCTTTGCTACTTGCATATGTTCCTCTCTAGGATCGGACATGTATCTGCTCAATAGACAAACCACAAACATCAGATCAGGCCTTGTCGTCGTGATATACATTAAACTTCCAATGAGTTGTTTATATATTGTGCAATCAACTCTCTTAGCATCACTATCTTTTGATAACTTCACTCCGGGCACAATAGGATTCTTGACATCATTTCCGTTATGCAGATTAAACCTTTCAAGAATCTCTCCAGCATATTTCTTTTGATGGATGAAGATTCCATCACCATCCTGTGTCACCTCAACACCCAAAAGATACTTCATTTTCCCCAAATCAGTCATCTCAAAATCATTTTTCATCGATAATTTAAACTCCTCAAGAATATTTTCATCATTTCCTGTGAAGATTAAATCATCTACATAAAGACTAACAATAATAATCTTGTTACCTCATTTAAACTCCTCAGTTTTCACGAATAGTGTGTACTCATGCTCACACCTTTGAAATCCTTCTCTAACAAAGTATGCCTCAATTTTACTGTACCAAGCTCTTGGGGCTTGTTTTAAACCATATAAAGCCTTCACCAACTTGTAAACCTTGTGTTCTTCTCCTTCCTTTATGTATCCTTGCGGTTGATCTACAAACACATCTTCTGATAGTTCGTCGTAAAGAAACGCACTCTTTACATCTAACTGATAAACACACCAATTCTTTTGAGCTGCTACAGCTAGCATCGTACGAATAGTATCCCAACGCGCCACATGAGCAAAGACTTCACTGTAATCTACTCCTTCTTCTTGCGCATAGCCTTTGACCACCAATCGAGCTTTGTATTTTTCAACCTCTCCCTTCTCGTTGAGCTTGGTTTTATAAAGCCATTTAATACCAATTCTCTTTGCTCCACTTGGAAGATTTGTGAGAAACCAAGTTCCGTTCTTTTCTATTGACTCCAACTCTGTCTTCATAGCATTAACCCATTTTTCTTCCTTAATAGCTTCATTGAATGTTACAGGATCATCGCTTGACATAAACATTACAAGACCCGAAACTTCTTCTTCTTCCTCCCATCCGGTCTCGTAATCCTGCAAATAAGTTGGTCTTCTTCTGATTCTCTAAGGCCTAAGAGATTCTGCTGGATTCAAAACTTCTTCTTCTTCATTTATTTACTCTGTTTCAGGCTCATGAGTCACTTCTTCAACATTCTCCTCAGCTTCGGTTTCTCTATCCTCCCAAATTAAATTCTCAGCCTCTGATTCTTTTGTTTTATGTCCCCAATCCCAGCTTTTCTCTTCTTCGAAAATCACATCCCTACTTGTAATGACCTTTTTTGTTTTTGGGGTGTATAGGAGATAACCCTTGGATTCGCTGCTTACTCCAATAAGCACACATATGTTGCTTTTATCATCAAGTTTTTTTCTTTTCTGATCTGGAACATGGACATGAGTGATACAACCAAAAATTCTAAAGTAATCAACTCTAGGCTTTATTCCACTCCACATTTCTTCAGGTGTTTTTCCTTGTGTCACGGAAGTTGGACTTCGATTCAAGACATGTATAGCCTATTTTGATGCTTCCGCCCAAAAATGTTTAGGAACTCCTTTATCATTCAAAATACACCGCACCATATTCATTATTGTCCGGTTCTTGCGCTCAGCAATTCCGTTTTGTTGCGGAGTGAAAGTTGTAGTGAGTTGTCTGCTAATTCTGGCTTCCTCACAAAAATCAGTGAACTCATTTGAAGTGAATTCACCGCCTCTGTCCGTTCGTAGACATGCTAGCGTTTCTCCACTCTCTTTCTCTACCTGGATCTTGAATCGAGTAAAGAATATAAAAGCTTCCGACTTTAATGACAAAAAATATATCCATACCTTTCTGCTAAAGTCATCGATGAAAGTAAGAATATATCTCTTGTCGGAGTTCGATGCTGGAGAAATTGGCCCACATATATCAGAATGTACCAGCTGCAACCTACTTGACAAACGCCACAAACTTTGTTTAGGGATACTCTCACGATGTTGTTTACCAACAAAACAGCTAACACATTTCTCAGCTTCGTTGGTGCTCAGATGTGGTATCCCTTTGACCATATTCCGATATTTGAGAGTTCTTAAACCTTTGTAACTTAAGTGCCCATACCTTCGATGCCAAATTTTAAGCTCATCCATTGCTGTTATTTTCAAACATTTCTCAGCCGTAAACAAGTTACCTTTTGAGGCCAAAATCTTGAACAATTTATTTTCCGTCATTTTTGCTTGCATAACCAGCCCTAACTCCGGGTGATAAAGCTTGCATACTTCATGATGTATCAAAATCTTGCAGCCTTTTTGTACAAGTTATCCCAAGCTTTCCAAGTTACTCGTTAATTCTGGTACTAGATATACATCTGAAATTACATGAGTCCTTCCATTGACACGTAAAGTTACATC
Source organism: Limnanthes douglasii subsp. nivea (assembly GCA_036936605.1). Taxonomy (NCBI): domain Eukaryota; kingdom Viridiplantae; phylum Streptophyta; class Magnoliopsida; order Brassicales; family Limnanthaceae; genus Limnanthes; species Limnanthes douglasii. The sequence continues at coordinate 37,697,588 of JAUPFV010000001.1, forward strand.
ACCTTTTCCAATTACCGAAAGAATAGAATTGTTACCGGGTTTTACGGAGGATTGAAACTCTTCATCAAGCTTTGAAAACCATGCTTTGTCTCCTGTCATGTGGTTGGAACAGCCTGAATCAAGATACCACACAAATTTTCTTTCTTCTGGAACTGGTGTGTACGCCATTAACAAAACATCACCTTCCTCTTCTCCAATCTCCGCATAGTTCGTCTTCTCTTCCATAGGACATTCGTATGAAAAATGTCCAAGTTTGTGACAACGATAGCATTTCACCGTTTCCTTGTTAAATCTACCTCTTCCTCTTCCTCGGCGAAATTGTCTTCCTCTGCCTCTTCCATTTCGATATTCGTATGAAGCTTTGAGTACCTGTTCTTCTTTTACTATTCTTGGCTTTCTCATTTTCTTCTTATGAACAAGTAATGAGCTTTGCAAGGTATCGACTGATAAACTGTCTATATCTTTCGATTTTTCAATTGAACACACAATGTGGTTGAAGTTTTCAGTCAGAGTTCGCAAGATCTTTTCCACAATTTTGACATCTTGCATATCATCCCCACAGTTTCTCATGTCGTTTGCTACCACCATCACCCTTGTGAAGTAATTGGAGATGGATTCTCCATTTTTCATCTCCAGCAATTCAAACGTTCTCCTCAAAGTTTGTAACTGTGCACTCTTCACTCTTACATTTCCGTGATATTTGGTCTTCATAGAATCCCACAACTGCTTTGACGTCTCTTTCAAAGTTATCGTCTTAAGAATTGATTTGTCAATCGCATTGAACATATAATTCTTTGCCTTCAAATCCTTTAACCTTGCATCGACAAGGGTCTTCTTCTCTGCTTCGGTCAATCCTTCTTTGTTAATTGGTTCATCAATTCCATCTTCTACAACATCAAAATACTCATTTGACCGAAGAAGATTTTCCATAAGGAGACTCCAATGGTCATAATCTCTATCGAATTTTGGTATACAAGGTTGCCCAAAATTACTCAATTCTCCCATCTTTTCTATGTGCTTGCTCTCTTTCTCTTTTAATTTAATGGCTCTGATACCAAATTTGTTGATTTCAGATGAATAAATCTCAGACAAAAGCTATGAAAAGCTTCGATAATTTTATTAGGTAATATAAATGACTATTAAATAGTCAGTACACAAAATGAAAATGACACCTAAGAAGAGAAACTGAAAGGACAATAAAAAAAACGGAAACACAATTAAATGACACAAACTTAAGTGGAGTGTAACTCCTATCTTGACCAAATAAAGCATTAAAGTCCTAACACTTATTAGATACCTCTGCTGGTAGATGCATCTCCGTTGTGTCCTTTGCTAGTAGATGCACTATTGGATCCCTCAAATAAAACATTAAATTCCTAATAAAACCGTGTCCGAAAAATATATGCGTGATTTTTTTTCCAAAAGAATCACATGAAAATTTAAGAAATATCTTTTTAATGCAAACTTGTCTTCATCACGGTTTTAGTTATGAACATAACACTTACAACCAAATATCCAAATGTGATTTAAATTTATTTACATAACACTTACAACCAAATATCCGAATGTGATTTAGATTTATCAAATCAAATGAAGTTTTTCTTTTCAAAAGAATCGAGGATGTGCGATTAATCAAGTACGTAATGGTAAGAATACATTCCTCCAAAAATTTAATTGGTAACGAAGCCTGAAATCATAAAACACGTCCGATATTAAAATGTGTCTATACTTTCGTTCAACACGTTTATTTTGTTGGGATGTCCCACTACAGGAAGCCTTATGAATTATCACAATATCTTAAAGAATGTATTAAGACATTTAAACTTCGTCTCATTACTAATTCGAACATGTTTGATGAAACGATTAAATTTGCGCTCAATGATACAAAAAAATTGAGAGAAAATAGTCGGAACATCCGACTTGTACCTCAACAAATAGACCCAAGTGCAGTGAATGAAAATCATCCACAATGGTTAAAATATAAGTAAAATTATCCAAAATATGGGTAAAGGTAAGGCCCCCAAACATAAATATGAATAAGTTGGAAAACAATAGTACTCTTAGTAGAACTTAAACGAAAAATACGACGAATATGTTTAGTACTCAAGCAAATATCACAAGCATTATTCTTCAAACTACTAAATTTATCAATTCATGCGAAAGAAAGATAATACTTATTGAGACATATATCCTAGCCTCTTATACCATATGTCAAACGAACTTTTTTGAAAGGAGACATACACACTGTGTATATTTGTCTGTTGCAAGTAGAAAAGTCCACCAGACTGTCTACCTGCACCAGTCACCTTCTTCATTGATCGGTCCTGACTAATACATATTTTTACAAAAAAATCACAATAAAGTTAACCTCATCAATCAGTTGATATATATATATATATGTGTAAATCACAGTTCAAATCCAGAACAAATAAAATATTCTCTAAAATCAAAATAATATTTAATTGCACAAATTATGCTTTTGCATTAGAACCTCGTTTTCCATCCGGCAGGCAAACCTTACAATGCAGAATATCAGAAATATTATTTATACATTGCAAAATTACTTGTCATATGATGTGTACATCATTGTCAGTTATCCAACATTTGGCAAGAGGAATACCTGATAGTTGTTCAAACAAAACGTCTTTCATAAAAAAAACCAATTTTTGAAATCATCCCATTGTTTAGGAGTGAGAGATGGTAACTCCCCCACTTGTTTGTCTTTGACGTGCATATTTTTTATGGCAGCCGCGTGTGCATCGTCTTTTAAGATTATTTGAATAATGAGCAAACTAAGGTTGTCATAGGCGTGAGAATCATAAGAAGAAATTATACAACGTTGTGGTGAAAGCCACGATAACCCCTTACCATCGACACTCATTGTAATTTTTTCTATCATGGTATCACAATCCTAATTTTTTTTATAAAACTAACAGTTTGTTCTTGATAACCTTGACTAATTCAACCAAGGTTTTGTTTTATAAATTTAGACACGATTGAACATAATATTGGATTCGGTTTATGGTTCAAAATTTGTACAAGATGTATTGTTTTAAAAATAAGGTATTAGGGAAGCCTAAGTTTACAATTAAATATGGTTATTTGGTCTGACATGGGTCTACCATTTCAATTTTATTTTTTACCAAATTTTAAATTTTTTTGAAAATTATTTTTATTTAAAATCATTTTGTTTACAAAAATATCATAAATGAAGCAAGTTTACGTGATTGTGCACCGGTAGTCAAGGTTTATTGTCCGTATGTACAACTATCAGTACTATTTATTGAAAAATAATACATGTAAGTGTTTTTAACTTTTTTTACAAATGATTGTTTTTGTATAACAAGGTAACCGACCAAACAGTGAAAAAATATCATATCATTTGTACTGGGCTAGTAGTATAGTAGATTATACCAACTAGTGTAACTTGCAGGTGTGGAAAGACCATACTACCAGTACAAAGTCTGAAAAAAGAGAGAAGCTGAGATATTTCCTTGTCGGTGGGTATATATTATATTTCCAGTATAATTGGAACTCATAGTTTGTCCCTTGTGCATCAAACCGCAAGTACAAAGTAAAAATTAAGCTATTTTCTTTGTCAATGGGTATATATTACATTATCATATGATTGAAACTGAGGGTTTGTCTTTTGAGTATTCTAATTTAGTTTTGCACTAGTAGTTTATTAAGGTTTGTATTGTCGGTGCTAAAATAGTATGAAAAACTATTTAGATTGCTTGTTTTATTTATTCCTAATTTAAAAAAAAATCAACTCGATGTAGTGCTAAAATCATGTATACCGATCTACCGACTAAAATATCGATATATTCAACATATGATACAAAACATAACATATGGTATTACACCACAATAATATATGATACTAAACCATTGATTATAAATACAAAAAAAAAGTATACAATACAAACCAGCAAACATCCGAAAAATATACGATACAAACCAACCAAACTTATGCAAAGAAACACAATATAATCAATCCTATAATATCAAGTCTGATCCAATGAGACGTGATCTTCAATACTCTGTTAGCAAAAAAATAGCTTCTTTTTAACTGAATCATCGATAGGTTGGATCTGGATTATCTTTTTACTCATATATAACACTTAACCATCAACAACCAACTTCGATGTGATAATATACCACAAATATCGACTAATATAATCAACGTAACTAAATTTTGTCAATTTATATTTCCTGGATATGGGGGCTGTGATACAATACTCGGAGAATAGATGTCAATGTCATTCAGAAGAAATTCCTAACCTACAACTGTATCGAAGGTGGTCTCCCTTCTTCAGGTTCAATCTGGGGTGTTGAGGATTAACTGGGTTATCCCGGATTAGCCTAAATGGCTGCATCACTCTATCTAACATGTATTATTCGACGATATTCATACATCAAATATGATAGTCGAATAGAAAGACATCATGGATCAAAAGGTAAGCTCGTAAGTCTAGATATAACATGTAACAAGTATTCAATAAAATGTCAAACATTAACCAAAATAAGAAGAATTAGGTTGTACTCACATTCTTTTCCACGAGACCGCTGAAAATATCACAGTATTAGTTCTTTGGTTGCACATTCCCAAAAATCATCATCTTCATAAACCAGCTAAGAATCTTTGTTTGTGATAGGCTATATATATCTTTGTTTGATTATTATTATGATTTGGTTATAAATATTACAATTGTTGTTATTATTTTATAAACCGAAATCATATGTTATAATTTTAAAAATATTGTAAGGTATGTTATTATAATTTTCTTATTACACTTTGAATACTATTGTGGTTTCAATATAAAATTATAAATGTTGTTTTATTTTGATATTCTTTACTAGTAAAGGTGTTGTTATTATTTTATAAACCAAAATCATATGTTATAATTTTAAAATATTATAAGATGTGTTATTATAGTTTTTTTTATTATACTTTGAATATTATTATGGTTTGAATATAAATATTATAAGTGTTGTTATATTTTAATAATATTTACTTACGAGTGTTGTTATTAGAATGAAAGGTAAATGATTTATCTTAATTAATTTAGCCGTTCATAGTTTATACTCTTGCGGGCCATGAGTTGTACACATGTTTGCAAATTAAAATAAAAAATCTTAAAAATCTATTACAAACATCATTCATCTTCAAGTTCTTCATATTCGAAATCTTCAGGCTCAATTGATTCATCTTCATCTTTATCTTCAGCTTCTTCCACAATTTATTGATCAAGTGTACCTTCATAATTATCTGGATAATCATCGAAAATGTCGTCTACATTCGATTCATCTCTAAACTCTTTGTCTTGCATCCTTTTATCCATAATGGTCCAATCATTGATTGCCACAAGCACTCTGAGTGATTTTCTCGTCAATTTTATTCTCTTAGTCATGTATTGCAATCTCGGTTGATTAAAAGCACACTTGTTTGCTATTGTAGACATATGTATTGTACAAATCTCTTAACCAAGCTGCTAAGAATAAGATAATCATCATTTTTAATACTACACCATTTTAAGATATCAATCACTCACCGATATAATTTTTCAAATCAAACATAGTGCTCAAATATCAAGATAACTCATTATCAACTTGAAGGGTTTTTCTAAATTCCTCTCTATATAACATCGTCATTTGTATATAGTTAGTAGAGGATCTCTCTCTACCTGTATTTGTTATTACCCCTTATTTTAAGTTGTAGGATTCGTATTTGGTCTATATCTTTCAGCATATCTATTATACATTGTAAACAAATACTAATATACATCGTTAATATACGTCAACAAGGATTGGATGAAAATACTTTGCAAACTTTGTTTCCATGTCAGGCATCATGTCTACACATACATTATGATCTCTAAATCTATTCATTTGCATGGCAAGATTAGTAATCGTGAAAAGGTCCAAGTGAATGTTAGGATTATATTGCGTAGAAAATGTTATAGTTGCAATTTTTAAAAGCTTTAAAAACTTTAACATGCTAGCACAATAAACCCAATGTAGATTTTTAATACTTATATTCGGATAAGATCTATTATAAGGCGTATTAATCACTTCTTTAAATATATGAGCATGTGTAAGCAACATATAAGTAGGATTTCATCTAGTTTCGACATCTAAAATAAGTTTTTTATATGTTTTCCTATTACTAATAACAAATGCTTCAAACTAGTTTTTTAAGGCTCAAGGTCGTGCAAAGTAAGACCCATTGTTTAAATAGACTAATACAATCTTCTGAAATCATAATTATTACATCTTTCGTAACTAATTGAAGTACATGTTATAAACATGTAGTGTGAAACAATCTACAAATCATAGGATTGCAATCATTTCTAAGCAATGTTATAGCGGAAAAGTTTGCATATGCATTATCAAACAAAATAGACATAATTTTATTTTTAATTTAAAAATGATTCATGCATTCAACTATACTCTCTAATTACGTGTGCGTTATGTTTCCCAATAGATTCAAACCACACCATTCTCTTTTGGAGTACCCATTCAAGATTTATCAAATGAAAGTAGATATCTTAATAGTTAGATATTATAAATAGTTTGGAATATTAAACAAACTATTTTTAATATCTAAATATAATTACAAAAAATATCAAAATAAATATTAGATATTTCGTGTACGATATATATTTCTTAATTAATTTGAAATTCGACTTAATTAACGCATACAAATTATTTTTTAATAATCGTATATAAAATATCTTAAATATATAATGTTTAAAGATCTTAATAAAATTATTTATATTAGCTAGATATTATGATTAATTTTTTTAAAATATCAAATAAACTATTTATAATATCTAAATATAATTACAAAATTAAATAAATACGATAAGGATTTCGTTTAAGATATACATATCTTAATGATTAAAATTCGGATGAATTAATCTATATAAATTAATTTTAAGTAATCGTATAAAAAAATTGATAAACATTAACATAAATGGATGATCTGATGGGTACTACCCATGAGATAACGCAGTTATCACGTATTTATCATATATCACGTAGTGACACACTATCATACTAGCATGACAACATGTATAGATAGCATCACATATGTTAGTATCTCACATAACAACTCGGTCTCTCACACATAACAACTGACACGCCACATCGTGCCATGCAAAACAGTTTATAAGACATATTTTTTTAACACGCCACGTCACGTTATGTTAAAATCTGTTAAATGGGCCGTGATCTATACCGCATTTACTACCCTCCAAAATAGTTATAATATTTAACTAACATAACAATAAAAATGCAAAAACTACGATATTAAATCACAATTTTGGTATTAAATGTTTATTCTTTTTATTAAACATATTTATTTTTAATACTATAAAATTTATATTTTTAAATATAGATTAAAAATGGTAGTAGAATTTTGTTACAAATTTGGTCCTACAATTTGTAATTCATTATATAGATCATAATCTGTAATTCAATTTATATCAATTCTATAATTTTGTATTGCTTTTCTAGTATTTAATTTTTTAAATGGAACCTAACATATCTCAAAAGATGCATGCAGAGAAGAGGATTGCTTATTTTTTATATAAAGTATATATTAAGATTGCCCAACCGATATAAGATAACCCTTCAATATCCATCCTGAGAGTCAAATAATGAACCCATTAGGCAACCCTTTTCACATGCAAAGCTTGGATCAATAATAAACAACCACAATCATGGACAATCTAACTCTAATACCATACACTAGAAATGAATGAAATATTTGGTCACTAAAGAAAGTGTGAGACGTAAGATGACTTATGATGAGACCCACCAAAAAACAAAATCCACAATGATGAATCAATACTTTAAGTTGAAGATATGTGGAGGTAGACATGACAAAGTTCTTCTCGTGTATATATATATATATATTACTATATTTATTTGTCATAGCTGCAATAGGAATTCACAAACTCTAATTGAACATAATAAAAAAATCAAGATATACCAAATCCAAATACAAACCAAATTGAATTCTAAATTGAATCGTAATCCCAATCGAAAAATCATAACCAAATCAAATCCTAACAAATTACCAAATTGAAAACTGAAATCAAATCTCAATCTCAATCCAAAAATCAAAATCAAGTGGAAACTATTTTTAAATCAAAATCGAATAAAAATCTCAATCTTGATCTAAATTATAATAAAAATCTTTTATTTATTATAAACTTATTATTTTATAGAATATATAACTATAAATTTTGTCACACCACTAAATTAATTATTTCAGAAAATATGGAAACCTTTAGTGGTTTACCCTCACTGTATTCTCTCCCATTCTTCACGGAATTTTGACTGTCCATTGTTGTCTCCTACCTGAAACAATTAACCACGTGCCGTTCGACGACTTGTCATTGAGTTTAAGTCGGCCGGTGAAGAAAGCACGAGTTACAGTTACCAGGTACGTCGTGTCTTTCGAAAATGTCTTTTTTGTGTTTTTTGGTGATTTTCAATTACATATTGTTTTTTTTGGACGACCGTCGTTGTTTACTTCTACTGAAATCACGTAATTAAGATCTTGAGTGGGTATTTCAGTTTCTGGGTTTATCGTTCTATCCTTAGTTTTTGCGGTTACATGTACTATCTAGGTGCTTCTGCGTATTGTGATGCTATTAGATGTAGTTTATTCTGTTGTTTGTTGGTTTTGGCTTCTATTTCTATATTTTCTAGTTTCTATAAACGTGCATATAAAAAATAGTAACAACTCGTGTTTTCGTAGCATGTGGAGTAGAAACAATTCGCATCCTCATCGCATGTGTGTGCAAACAACTCAAAATCTCGTATTTTATTGGATAGAGCAACAGTTTGTTATTGTTTAAAAACAACTCGCTTTCTGAGGGTTGCATGTAATTCGCTATATGTAGTCATAACAAACAATTCTCTATAGATATTTCACAAATAACTCGTCATTTATGTTATCATACACTATCTGATAATATTCTCAAACAATTCGCATTTCATGTAAATCGGGAATCAGATAGAGCAACAGTTGGTTATTGTTTCAAAATAACTCGCTTTCTGATAATTGCATGTAATTTTTTAAATGTAGTCATAACAAACAATTCGTGGTTTATAAGATTTCATAAACAACTCATTGGTTATGTTATTAAACAATTCACATTATTAAATGCAAACACCACAAGTCTTATGTCAGTGTTATTGATATAGGTAGTTATGTTGTAGTTACCTAATGGGAGTTATTTGTTATTTACAAGTGCCTATTCATGTATTTGCAGGCAATATGACTGCGAAATCAAGCTTCTACAGGTCCGGAATGGTGAGCCTCATGCGTCTGCTAATAAATGACCTTATTACCTCTACCCACATCGAAGCTACCAGAAAGACACCCTTCTACGCCTTATTGAAAAAAGCGTTTGACCTCCGCCGTGAAAAGATCGCGTCAAAAAAGTTGTATGCGCTAGTTCAGACGATTATAGATATATTCTCGGTCGAGGACGACGCATTCCGTTTCGGGTCGAACCTAGTGAAACTAACGACCGACGATGTAAAAGCCATTTTGGCCTTAAGCACGGTACAAATAAAATGGCTTTAACAAAATACAGAGCATTCTTCAACAGATACGTAGACGGGGCGGAGAATGATTCAAGGCTGATGAGAACATACTTCATGGGTGAAACGTCAAGGAAGATGGACCGAGGAATACGAAAACTGTTTCAAACAACATTGTAAAGGTAACTCTAAATCTAGTTTATGTTATAAGTATGGTGTTCAGGTTCAATAACATAGTATGTTGTGCTATTTTTACAGGCAAGTATAGCCAAAGCCATCAGCCGAGGGGGGAACATAAATTGGATGACCTTGCACGGTTGTGGATACTATTTATTTGCTCAACCCTATTCTACTCAATATCTAAAGATGTAATGGGTTGGAGTATACTATATTTGTAAAAGACCTCGGAAAAATAAACGACTATGACTTGTCTGGATTAATATTGTTCAAGATTCTCCAATCGATCAAGGTTTATGTTCCAGAGGGAAAACCTGGTCATGTTATCAGCTGCGCCACACTTCTATTCGTAAATTTTGTTTTGCTTATTTAAATATTAGTTAACATAGATCGCGTGATGATAATAATTTTCATGGTGCAGCTCTTCGTTATGGAGTATACAATGATTGGGCTAGACCACGCAAAGCCAAACATGATCTCAATGATCTTAAAATGGTAGGGCTTGGAGTCCAAACCATCGACCTTGGAGATGGTTAAAACGCTAGACAAGCTGCGAGATGATAAGGTACAATATATATATATATACAACAACTCTCATAATCATGTTGCATACATCTCCCGACATTTAGTTACAAACAAATTCCATGATTTATTTAAACACAACTCGCAAAACCTATGTACAAACAACTCCCATAATCTATCTACAAGCAACTCTCAGGACATATATACAAACAACTCTCATAATCTGTTTCCAAACAACTCTATATACGTTACATTTACAAACAATTCGCATTATTTATAGAACATAAATCGTATCTGCTTTGTTAACACTGACCTCCCTTGCTGTGGTAGCACAAACAACACGCGGTATCTTTTTATGGTATTAACTTCCATGTTCTTCCCCTTGCAGGTTGTGGAGGCTGCCCTATGTTTGACAGAGGCTGAAACAGGAACATTCAGAGGAGTAAGAAGAAATGGAGATACATATGGTGAACCGGTTTTAATGAAAGAAAGACCAAGGAAAAGAAAGAAAAGCGCATCCTCAAAAATAAGGAAAAATGCGACACAACCACGATAAGAATCTCATGAGGACATCCCAACCAGAGACCAACAAAAATAGTCACCAGAACAGTTATTCCATCAACGTTAAACCATACATCCCCACTGCAGACCGGGGATGTAAAAGATGAAAGCATGGTGAAACGCTTGGTCATTTTATCCTCAAACCCAGAAAAGATACTCTAAAAAAGACTGTAGCCGAAGAACCGAGAAAGGGATTGAAGACCTATACCGATAAGAATAAGTACGAGCGGAGGCTCGAAAGATAAGCTAAAAAATAAGTATATGCTTGAGCTTTCTTACCAACTAGTATTTTTTTAATCAGAACTGAACAAATTATAATGGTTCTGGTATTATTGTCGTAGATTGAAGAGTTACGGTCAAAGTTAGTGGAACTTGACGAACAATAACTTCGCAATGTTTTCGCATTGCCTTTTTGCTTCATTGGAAGCCATACCAAGCAGAATGAACTAGAGAGATCTGCACTACCAACAGAAGCGGGGTCTACTGAAACTCAGGCACTTGTGCCATATGAAATGCATGAAAAGGACCTGAATCATGACTTGCATGTACCGGTACCATCAGAAAAGATGGCAGACGTACCATCTGAACCCAAACCGGAAGAGTTGGTGGTCACCTTAAACACGGACACGATGGAGAGACAGACAGACAAGTATCCTCCCGTAGAGGAGGCAAGAACAGGTCTGATACCTCCAAATGAGACAGAAACAGATAAGTCATTTCCTAAGGAGGCACAAACGGATGACCGACAACTCGTACTTCAACTGCAAGAGAAAGGAGGTTGCAAATGAGGAAGAAGCTCCTGAGAAGCAAGTGGCAGCCGACGAATCTGGACTGACGTATGCAGAAGGACGTGAAGATGTAAGTGGATTCGAAGTACATTCAGATACAATTACGTGAATATATTTTGTGATATTATACATAGGTAGCAAAAATGTTGGGCTATTAATCTTTGTTAAGTTGTTTTTTGAAAAATAAAACAGGGCTAGTGTTTTAAAAGAGATAGCATGTATGAATTTAAAAACAACTCGCATATGTTTTTGTAAACAACACTCAGACTCAGTTTTATAAACAACTCGAGTAATATGTTTCACAAACAACTCTCGTGGTACGTTTTCCAAACAACTCTCGTTGAGTCTGTTATAAACAACTCATATCTTCTTACTGCCGGTCTATTTGAAAAACTTGAGTTATTTATGTTACCAACAATTCGCATTGCATACGCCTCTCGTCAGTCTCATACTGACAACTCGCATAACATGCATTTTCAAACAAATCTTAGTTTTAAGAACATACAATTCGCGTTATGCTTATATAGTTTCGAAGAACTCGCATTTTAGGTTTGCAAAGAACTCTCAGTTGTTTTTTAGTGCGAAGAAATCTCAATTTTTATATGGAACAACATAGAGACCAACAACAACCCCAACAAAAACAACAATATCAAAGGAGAACAAAAACAAGAACACCCATTGGCCAAGAGTGAGAGGCTAACACAAACTGAAGAAGCATAACCTGTACCACAATAAGATTCTGAGTCTGCCCAACCATGTAAGAAGTCAGAACTACTCAGCCAACAACAAGCACCGGTAAAAAAAACAGTAAGACAAAGAGGTAGCTCAATACTAGAACTGGCCTACGGAAAGTCAGAACCACTGAGTCAAGCAGCAGTTGTGGAATCAGAACCGAATCAACTTGAAAACAGAGAACGACAAGTTTCAAAATCTTCTGATACGCACAATAACACATTATATTTACCAAATGTATATTCTGATGGTTATTACTCGCAAGTTACACAGTCGCTTTTATATGAAGTTGATAATGTTGAGTTGGATGTTATGATACAACATAATTTGGAGAATATGGCGGAGGATGCGATTAATAGACTTTATCAAGATGGTGATGCTGAGAAGGTTCCAGAAAAGTCAACAGCATTAGTCGTTGTAGATGGTGTGGTAAGTGGATTTTAAAGTAATTATACATCAAAGGTGTGCAGTTTGGGTTTTTTGGGTATTGATAGTCACCTTTATATGTTCAAAGTCAAGGGAAGAGATAGTGAAAGAGATAATTATTTTAGAAGCTCCAACGACAATGGCACCGGTAACTCTAACTGATTGGCCAAATACTACACCAACAATTGAACTGACCAATGTCTGTGAATATCACAAAGTACAAATAATTAAAAGTAGAGAAGACGGGGAAAATCCATCAGTATGGTATTTACCAATGTCTTAGTTTCCCTACAGACTTCAAGTGGCTGTGAGTGAAGTGTTGGCGTTACCGTTCGAATGAGACATGGACTACAAGGTATCCAGTTACAAACAACTTGCTCTTCATGTGTTTTATACAATATACCTTTTAATACACTATTTGATAATCTTATCAAACAACTTATTTTTCATGCAATTCACTTTTCATGCAAATTGCGTTTCATGCAATTGGCTATTGAGTACACTATCTGATGATCTTTTCAAACAATTCGTTATTCCTTTCTTTTTTACAATTCGCGTTGCTAGCAATTTGCAGAAATTGATTAAAACAACTCTATTGGTATTTTCAAACAATTTGCTTTGTTGGATTTTCTAAACAATTCCCTTTATCCGTCATTTGGTAAATTGTTGACACTTGGATTCTAAAGATGCTCAAATCAGTAGATTGGAAAATTGCATGCAAAGGTTTCCCTACCACTGGATACAGCGGCATACAAATTTCTGGCATGACTACGGTAAGTTTAGCTATAAACTAAAAAAAATCTCATGTTCTCGTTGTAATGTACTTTTTCCTTGAATGCAGTACACAGTATCCAATAAAGAAGACATGACACATAGAGTTGACGAAGTATTTAAAAGTATAAGGGAAGACACGAATATTTTTCTCATTCTAGCCTGCAGCATTATGAAGGATACAATGAACCATTAGACATTGCTTGTTATTGATATAGACGAAAGGACAACAACAAACTAAAACCTGCTCCTACCTCTTAAAAAACATGCAATGGACTACACAACAAAAACAATTGTTCCGCCGGTAAGATTTTACCATATTTTTAGACTCGTATGGTAAAAAAACGTTTCAAACAACTCGCTAACTTTAATTGCTAACAAATTGCAGAAGCTACTTAAAAATAACTCTCTCTTGGTCTTTCAAAACTATGCACAATATGATGTTACTTAACAAGTCGTTATAGTAATTTTAGTAAACAATTCGCGATATAATATTTTTTATTAAACAACTCGCAACTGTGTTTATTAAACAACTAGATGTTGATTAATATCTTATGCATGACACGAACTTTTATCAACGGTTGTAATATTGTGTCGAGAATGGATACTTGCCCCTATCAAGAAATAAATATAAAATAAAAAATGCCAGAGGGATTCCACAACCCTCGACTACGGTATTTTCATTTGTCAATACGCCAAAGATATTATCGAAAAAAGCTGTGTGCCGTAGACTAACCGAAAAGATATGGCAAGAGATATGAAAGTTGAAATGTTTTATCATTTCCTAAATTATGAAAACACTAACCAACACTGGTATTCCTCTCTTGGTTGGGAATTGCTTTGGTGTACATATATTGATTAGCTCCACATCTGCTGCATGGCCCATTGATTGAAATATATTGAGATGGAATTTCTTGGTGTATATAAAAAAATTGCAAAGGGTCTTCCATTTGAATTCCAAACAATTCGCGCTTGTCTAACCGTTAACAACTCTCAACCTCGAGCTCTACATAACAATTTGCAACGTGTATAAAAATTGACTACTAGACAATTCGTGTTTGTGGAGTAGTTAACAACTCTCACTTTTAAATTTATACTAAACAATTCGTAATATATACGTGAATTTGTACTTAAAAACTCGTTATATACTACGTACAATTACATAACAACTCTCAAGATAGAATTATAATAAAACGATTTGCAATATCTCGATGAATACGAAACGCCTTGAGCATCTGCCTTGGTAACCAATATATGCATTGAGCATACAAAAAGTCATTTAATCACACCAATCAATTTATTTCTGATTTGACATAGGAGGTTTAATCATTACCATTGCCACAACTGCAACTACAGTAGGACTTGCTCACTGCCTATAAATATTAGTACACAAAGACTAATTAAATAAAAAAACTCAACACATCTTCAACTCCAATTACCATGTCTAGTTCTGGTTCATTAGGAGGCTCATGGTGTTCTATAACGACCAACAGAAGCTTTGGCTTAATCTCTCCGGTGGCACCATCCAACAGCCCAACCTATACTGGACTTTGATCTCGACTACTTCTGTGCTGACTATGGATCAGTTGAGTTGGTTGAGTTGGTGGCTAACTCTCAACCAACCGAGACTCTTTTACTGATAACTGATTGTGACTGCTTTTTTTTTGCATGCAAACGGACCAACCCTAAAGATAGTAGTATCTTTTTGGAAGGGTTGTGTGCATGAAGGCTGTTATGGCCTTCTAATCTCTTTTTTGTATAAACGTTTTATTAGTGTAAAAACGTTTATGATGCTTAATAGCATTGGTTCATTATCCATAACAACTCGCTCTTTATAATTACACAGAACTCTCTAAATCTTATCCTAAAGAACTCTTCAAATCTTATCATAAACAACTCTTTAAACCTCATTTCATACAACTCGTTGTATCTAATTAACAACTTCTCAGGATAATAATATACAAACAACTCGCTCTAGTTGTATACCTACCAATGTTAGCATTTCAATTACAAAGAACTCTCAGGATAGGTGTATCCAAACAACTCGGAAAGCAAAACCAACATATTATATTTACAAACAACTCGCCAATGGTAGTGACTAATACAGAGGGAAGACTTATGAGGAGGACATACAAACAATTCCCATTTTCTCGAGAGTAAGTACACAATCCGCAATATCAATAGTAACAAATCGCAAATGATGTTTTTAATATACACAAAACACTCGTTATCTCAGTTTTTAAACAACTCGCATTTTCACATTGTAATGTAAATAACTCGCATTGACCAAAACAAAAAACTCGCAACTATGACAGATTAATATACCAAACAAATCGATCTTTAAATTGGAGCCTCATAGGTCCTCCTGTTATGACCAACTTTCGAACAACGGCCACACCTCAAGTGTTTGGTTTTCACTTCTCCTCTAGACGGGATTCGTTTTTTCTTAGGCCTTCCAGAGCGTCTTTTCACATTGGGAAGCAAAATTTCCGGCTCTGACGAATCGTAAGAGGTTGATCATTCGTTGAAATCCGTTATTGCTGGTATGCTGAAAGAGTAACTTGACCTGTAATTCTTAATCATGAAGAACGGATCTATTATCTCAAGAGGATCTTATTTGGTAAACTATATTGTCGCTAATGTGTGAGGACATAGAAAACACTATTGTTTTCATGCACCGCAAGAACATTTGAAATCTAGCATATTAACAACCATTACAGATCCTGAAAAGATTTCGAACACGGCTGCAGAAGACATACAGACTACCCAAGTTTGGCATTTTTCAAAAATTATGCTTTAGCTTCTTTTCATACTCATGGCATAAATTAGTACTCCATCTTAGCGCCTCTTGAGATCGTCGTGAAACTTTAGTCATAATCAAGACTCGAATCTGGTCTATGGCTTCAACAATGGGTAATCCGCATGATAATTTTATATGTGCGTTATAAGATTCGACTATAGTAAAAAGCATGGCCCCGTATTGTTTCTCTTTAAGAAATTCCTGAGCGTACTTATCCTGAGGTAAATTTTCAAGGAAACTTTTAATTCTGCCATTACCTACACATAGGAATTATGTTAGTATACGCTTAAAAAATCTCTTGAGTGGGAGCATAAGCAAGACGATGGAAGAAACTTACCATACTAGACTTATAGTCTCTGTTAGTGTGATCCAGAGCACTTCTCAAATTCTGAACAAGATAGAAATAACAATACGTATGAAACAATTTGGCTACAAGACAGAAAAATCATTAATGATATTGGCATGACGATCTGAGATAAATGTAATTTGGCACTCCAACAAATGAGATTTGAAGCACTTCAAAAACCACATCCAATTTTCAGAATCCTCAGTACTCACGATTGCAAATACAATAGGTAATAGTCCTGAAATAAAAGACAAGCATGGTCAAATGGTTTACACAAATCGCAATGTCAGTTGTAACAGAACTCATGGTACCTCTAATATACAATATGTGTTACCAAACAACTCGCAATGAGTGTTACAAAGCAACGCGCAATATTTGTTACAACACAAGTCGCGCTATGTGTTACAACGCAACTCGCGTTATGTGTTACAACGCAACTCACGTTAAGTTTTATTACACTAGCATGTGTATACTATACAAAATATAGCTTAAACAACTCGCGTGTGTATACCATACTAAACAACTCAAACCTGTATGTAAAATATTTGGGAACAGCTCGCATGACTATATTATATGGGAACAACTCATGATCAATCAAACAACTCGCATTGAGTTAACAAACAACTCGCGGTTACGTGCATAAATAGATTTTTGAAAACAACTCGCAAAACATTAATCAACTCGAACTTAGTTAACAAACAGTTCGCGAGATGTATGTTATAATTTTTAAAAATTCTCACAATCCATCAAATTATAACAAAAGCATGAAACTAGCCGTTAATGTCATCCTTTCCTACACCAGAAAGCAAGACAACCTTATACTTGTCGGTTAAGTGGGTTCCATCGATATACAACATCGGACAGAGTGGATGGAAACCTTGAAAATATGAATCAAATGCTATAAAACAATGCTTGAAGACGTTTCCAGTTGATAATTCCAACTGGCAGTCGGTAGTAATATCACGGCTCTTAAATCGTTTGAAGTACCCCCCTTAATAAACTAAAAGAACTTGAACTATCTCCAAAAACTCCCCTTCGTGCCTTCTCTAAAACATTCCATGATAGGCGGTAGAAGATATCTAAACCGGAATCTTGTTTGACTGACGATTGTATGGTTTTGTATGTCAACAAATGGCATGTCCGGATAAAATCATGAATTTCCTCCGCAATAAAATCCAATGTCAAATGCATATGCCTCTTTTTTTTGGAGTAAACGGGACTACAAGTATGGTGCGAAACATACCTCTTACTCATCATTAAGTCGATGTCGGAATCAATTGATGCATAAAGTCTCTATTTGCACCCGCTTATGAATTTATTTATTATGTACTATGCATGTATCTGAAAAAACACCAAACTCTAAAGCGTATCGACATAAAGATAACCTTAAAATTTCAACACCTTCTTCAAAAGTTTGACCAACACCTATGATAGCATCAGCCCAACCAGTAGTAGCAAGTTGTTTTTTCCTCTGATCAGAATTAACTAAAGCATTACTACTTTACCCGCTAGTTTGTTGATTATGAGAGGGTTCTCCTAAACTTATGTTCGGTTGTTTACGCTTTTGACCAGAACCCTTATCACTAGAACCTTTATCAAGGACATGTTGTTCAATGACAAAAATAACCCGGTTTAAACGCTCCAAATCAATATATAATTCTAAACCAATAAATTATTTCTTATTATTAAAGAAACAATTATTGTGATCCCTGCAAGAGTAGGTAATAATGTAGTTACCTCTGACCAGCTCCTCCCATTGTCTCTCCACGTACTCTTGGATGCTTTGAAATCTCTCAAACTCCGCACAATTGCAGTTTGGTAACCATATTTTAAAATACAAACTCGTGGTTTAGACATACCTTACCTTTAAATTGAAAAATTATAAAGCAGTCACGTGGTATAAAAATACCAATAGGTTTGTTAGTAATAAAAACCAACTCGCAAATAACTCAATTAAAAACTCTCAGTACACTAATTTAACAACTCACATTATCAATGTACACAAATAGCATTGTTGATATTACACAATCCTCAGTTCGACATGTAACTCGCAATATCAGATGTCATTAATGCAACTCTCAGTTCTCTAAATAAAATGTGCACAACTCGCATTGTTGATATTATACGAAGAACATGGAATAGTATATACACCTATCAGTTCTATTTTGTTTTACCATACAACTCGCATTATCAAATGTAATCAAATCAACTCCCAGTTTCTCATATAATGTACACAACTCCCATTATCAAATATCAAATGTTATCATACAACTCGGGAAACTGAAAAACAAACAACTCGCATTCCCATATTGCAAGAAATGTGCATCTTCTACATGTAAAAAATCCAAACACTTTGCATCATTATCCAAACAAATCGCATCTTCAACATGATAAAATATCAAACAATTCGCATCTTCGCCCCAAAACAAATCGCGACCTCTATCAAGCATGCCTAGACACCTTACAACTCCTAGTCTATATATTTTTCACGCTCAAAAACATCGAATTAACTAAAAACCAGTATATAACTAATTAAAAAACGATTAAGGCTTTGGATTATGGAATAAACATACGCTCGAAAAAAGAAAAAGCAAAAACAGAGAAAATAGTCGAGTATGATAGGTCGGATAATTTTGGAAGTGCATTCTCCCTAATACAAAGGGGTAATTTGGGCATCCACTACTTAGTTGTGTGCTGAACCATTTTTGTTTTGGGCTTTAATAGCTAGAACACACATTTTTTTATCTTTTTACCCTTCACTTCAACAATTAATGCCTGAAAAAGATAAAACTCTTTCCAAATATACCATGTAATCATAAATAAGTCACACCAAATTGGCGACCACAATAGGAGGCAGCGGTGCCTGAATTCCAGATTCAAAACTAGTAAATAAAGCAATTCAGATGGATCCTAATGTACAAGACGTTCCACCTCCAAAGGTTGAAGGTGTGAGAGAGAATAATGAGCACACTACTGTGTCTCATGTCAATCATAATGGTCATGAAAACAGATCATGCAAGATGAACGTGATCAGTTAAGGGGTGAGATTGAGGCTTTAAGGGCTCAGAAACAAGCTGAAAAAGGAATTAAAAAAAAGTTTGGTGCATCTGCACTCCACCCTATTGATAATTTTGGTGAAAATGAGAAGTCCATAAAGACTTATGTCAGCTCTAAGAAAAGACATCGGTCTAAACAAATGGTGAGCACGACATCAGAGTCCTCCAATAGTTCATCCAATGATTCAAACCTTGAAGAATCGTTCTCATCTAACAGTGATGAACGCCGTCTAAAGAAGAAATTAATATTGTCTAAGAAAAATTCAAGAAAAAGGGATAGACATGCAGAATTAGAAAGTATTAAGGAAAATAAAGGGTTCAGCTGATCACCACATTGACCATTTTCTGATCGATCCATTTGTCTTTCAATCCGAACCAGGTATTTTTGCTACTCCTAATAAAGATACCGTGTTTAGTCGTAGCCAAAATTAGAGACAATCTCCCTTGTCTTCAAAAATCCTTTTTGGATATCTTCCCAAGGAATTTGACAATTCCAAAATAGAGAAGTATGGTGGAAGAAAATATCCGGACAATCATCTCGAGCAATTTAAAAACATTATGATGAATTTTGATGATGATGATGATGATGATGATGATGACAAGCTGTTATATCGAGCCTTCTCATAAATATTTAAAGAAAGTGCTCTTAAGTGGTACAATAGTCTCCCCCCAGGGGTCTATAAAGAATTTTGACATATTATGGGTAGCATTCCGGAGGCAATTTGTAGAAAGCAGGGAGATTAAAGGGAATGCTCATACGATTATTTATTGTTCCCAAGATCCAAATGAATCTTTGAAGGAATATATTAGTAGGTTTCTGAACACGAAGAATGGTCTAGCTGATTGTTTTGAACAAGTAGTGATTTTCTCTTTAAGACAGGGCTTGAATCAGGGTCATTTGGACGAATCAGTAACCCGGAAAAAAAAATGATGACTTTCGGAGGGATGTTAAATCAAGTTGGAAAGCAGATTATTGTTGAAGAAACTGAGAACTCTAGAGTTCCTCGTCAGAACAGATCCACCATTACGGTGTCAATTTCACCAGCAACAACTCAATCCGGTTATAAACCAAATGAAACCGGACATGGATCACAACGGCCCAAGCAGAATCAGTCCAACCAAAACCAACAAGTTAGAAGTAAATGGGGTCTATGGGTTCAACCTGAATGGTTTATTGAGTTGGGAGAGAGTGTAGCGACAATTTATGACAAGACTAAAAATGATGTGCACTTTGGAAGGCTAGTCTCATTACAGTCCTCTCAAGAAACCTGAAGTACTCATTTCTATAAGTATTATAATAATGTGGGTCATGACACGCATAATTGTATAGCATTGAAGCAAGAAGTTCAAAATTTCATTAAGAGAGGAAAGATGGGCGCTTTTGTTAAAAACCCGAGAGGGCAGCATACCGGATAATACACAATTCTATGCTAATGCTCCCCGAACGACTTCTTCAACAGTCCCAGGAACATCCAGACATGAAGATACCATGATACTTGTTGAAATATTTGATGTGGACTCTAAATACCTTGATCCCGACCCAGATCGGAATCAAGTGTGATGATAGTAGATAAATCTGCTACAGTTTCTAATCTGGTGAAGTTTTTTGAATCATTAACCATATTTGGGGAGGACACCATGACAGTGCCCTCAAGTTGTTCAAGAAAAATACATGTCAACACCTTGACTACTCAATTGTAAGGAAGAATGTCCACACATTTGTACCAAACCTCAAATCCTTTCATAGTCTTTGATGAAGATGACTTAGGATATATTGAGGGGCCACATAAAGATGATGTGGTGATAGGAGCATCAATTAGGGTTAATGACATGCGTTGAATCTTGATTGATGCTGGTAGTTTGGCAAACGTGTTATTTTTGAATACTTATAGGCATATGAAAAATCCCTCGGTTATTCAGCAATCAAACAAAACTATTGTGGGATTTATGGGAAGTTCGGTTGATGTTATTGCTGAGTTTGAAGAGGAAGTGGGTGTTGTCATTGGGTAGAGAACCTTTTAAGAAACGGAAAAAGTATTATTCATTGTGGTTGACTGTCCAACATCTTACAATGCTATATTTGGAAGATCTTGGCTTTCTATGATGCACGTTGTGGCCTACACTATCCATCAATGTTTAAAATATATTGTGGGAGAACAAGTGGATGTTGTCCGAAGTAGTCAGAAAGTGGCTAGAGAATGATATGCAACAGCTCTTGCCTCGAAGTTATTAGAGGCAGTCAAGGCTAACAAGGAATAAAAGCTACTGGAGCCTTCTACTGATGAGAATGAAATAGATGATCTGAGGGAGGCTCCTAGTGCTATAATACCCATAGAAGAAGTTGAAATCCATTGTTTAGAAGAAGGCAAAAGTGTTAGGATTGGTACTAAGTTACCCTTGAGGTTGAAACAAAAGTTATTTATTTCTTATCTGACAATCTACATGTGTTTGCATGGTGCAACGATGATGTAACTGGGGTACCAGCCAAAGTGAACTGCTACAAATTATCAGTCTGATCCGATGTTGCACCGGTAGTACAAAGAAGAAGAACATTATCCAAGAAAAGCTGATGTGATAATACAAGAAGTTGATCGGTTAACCAAGATTGCCATATTAAAGAATCTCAATATCCTTTGTGGAAATCTAACCCCGTTTTAGTCAAGAAAAAGAACGAAAAACGGCACATGTGTATTGACTTCACTGATCTTAACAGATCATGTCCTAAAGATCCTTTTCCAATACCTTTAATAAATCAGTTGGTGGGTTCTACATCGGGCAACAAGTTGTTATCCTTCATGGATGCCTTTTCGAGGTATAATCAGATACAGGTATATCTGAATGACCTGGATCATACTACCTTTATTAATGATAGAGGGCTTCATTGTTGCAAAGTGATACCATTTGGGTTGAAGAATGCTCGAGCTACCGATCAGCGATTGGACAATAAAATGTTTGCTAGCCAGATTGGCAGGAATATAGAAGTATACATAGATGATATGATGGTGAAAAGCCTTGAGGAGAAAGAAGACATATCCGATCTTCAAGAAACTTTTTCTAACTTTGGACTCATCAACCTGAACTTAAATCCAGAGAAATGTATTTTTGGTGTCCGATCTGGCAAGTTTCTAGGATATGTTATAAGTGAAAAAAGGGATACAGGTCGATCTAGATCAGTTGGATAAATGGATCCTCCTTGAAGTACTAAAGAAGTTTAGAGACTGACTAGGCGGTTGGCTGCATTGAATATGTTTATTTCAGGATCATCAGACAAGTGTGCTCAATTTTTTCAAGTTTTGAGGAATGTTAAAGACTTTAATTGGTCTTCGCAGTGTGATCAAGCCTTTCTTGAAATAAAAACAAATTTTTCTTCATCCAACATGTTGTTCAAACCTATCCAATGGAAGAAACTTTATATGTACTTAACTGTATCAGAGTATACCGTTAGTGTTGTACTGGTAATGGAAGTGGATAATTACCCCCGTCCGGCGTACTACATAAGCAAGAGTTTGCTGGAAGCTAGAAAAATATATTTAAAGTTAGAAAAATTAGCCTTCGTATTGGTAATAGCAGCCAGAAAAAATGAGTCCATACTTTCAACCACATTCAATTACAGTTCGAACATCTTTTCTTTTAAAGAATGTTCTACAAAAAGCTGACATATCGGGTAGAATGACTAAGTGGAGCCGCATTATTTACGCAATTCCTTGATCTGATCAGAACCTTACCACTCCCCGACCGGTCAGTTGAGCTTGGAGACTATGACATTGATTTTGCGCCTCAGACCGCGATCAAGGCTCAAGATATAGCAGATTTATCGGTGGAATTTCATACTAAAAGGCCTTACGAACAAGAACAGGAAAACAAAAATAAAAAATAATGGCTAATCCTAACAGACGGTGGGTCCCGTACGATGGGATATGGGGCTGGAATTCGTATAACTTCCCCTTATGGTGATATTATGTATTAGGTTGTATGTTTTGGTTTCAAGGCATCCAATAATGAATCAGAGTATGAAGCGACCATTGTTGGGTTAAGACTAGCCAAATATGTGGAGTAACGAGGGTGTGGTTAGTAAGTGACTCCAAGTTACTTATTAATCAAGCTCAAGGGCTATCTGAAACTAAAAAATATCAGTTAATAAAGTATCTACAAGTACTAAGGGAAGTTTCCATAAGTTTTAAAAGCATTCGGTATGAACATGTCCCTAGATCGGATAATACTATGGCAGATTCTTTAGCTACCATAGCCTATTCTGAAGCATAGTGATGGATTCTTATGCAAAAATGCCCCTCTATAAGTTCAGTCTAAGGAAAAGAGGGTGAATCTGAAGAAAGTATGAATATATTTAGCATACAATCCAAAGATTGGAGGTATGAAATATATTAATTTATTTATGGCGGAGTTTTACCTTCAGATAAAGTTTTAGCTAAAAGGATCAAGTACAAGGCTCGTGGTTTCTTGGTGTTAAGGGAAATTCTTTATACAAAACAATCAGCAGGTCTCTCGTACGTTGCTTAGGTTTTGAAGAATCCGAAAATGTTCTATCTGAATTACACGTTGAAGATGGAGGATCAGCGTGTACCTCTTACTGTGGAGGAATATCAGTTGGGAGAGTGGGATGAACTTCTGTAGGTCGGAGTATTATCTCTGACCCTATGGTACCTTTTTTTTCTTTTTTCCAGCCCTTCAGTCACTTCTCTTGTTACGCCTTTTATGACCCTTTTTTTCTTAACTTGGAATGATGGATTCGTCCCCGCAGTCTCACCAACTGTTGCAACAACTGCTCCAACAAAACGACATCGATTCCTTCAGAATTCTCCGAACTAGCTGCTTCAAGAAGCTAATGAGATGGGTCAACTTTAGCTTTCTTCTTGTTGTTGTTCTTCATTTTGTCCACATGGCTGGGAGATTTGTTTCAGACTGGTAAGTAGAGTTTTTCATCATTCGCCTCAGTTATTTTAAGGATGACATTCGACAGAAGGAAAGTAGTCAATTGTTCCCAAGAAAGATCTCTGCTTCCAGTGGTATTCCACAAGTGAGCCATCAAAATGTTTCCTAAAATGAAACAATTGTGAAAGTCAAGCCCCTAATTCTCCAATGCCCTTTGATTTAACTTTGAAAATGTAGCTTTTCCTGCCTCCGAATGCTCTGAGAATATTTTCGAAAAAACTGCAAAGAGACAAAATAATCAGTTCAGTATATCAACATAAAGTATAATTACTAATGAAAATCCAAACAAGAGTTACTTGAACTCTTCTAGTATCTAGTCAATTGGCTTGGATTTGACTCATAGTTTATCTTTTTCCTATTCTCCCAAGCTCCACTTATGAAAAAATACTGAGTCCTCCATAGTTTCTCAGCCTTCAACAGATCATTCACTACTTTGTAGTCGTTTCTCATGTTGTAATGATAAAAAAAGATTTGGTGATTTCTACACAAACTAGCCACAATAGCAAACTGCTCCATAGGCATTGGAATCTTTGACAGTCTAGAAGCAATAATGCTGGCCAGCAGAGTATACGAGGCATTCAGACTCAGTTGGCTTGGGCAAAGCTTGATTAAATGGAAATATTTGACTATTTACGGGTCTAATGGGAAACGAATACCCTAGTTCAGCATTTCGGTGTATACCACCATCTCTTATCGGATTAATTCGATAGTGTGTGTATAGACATAAGAGATTTTTGAAGGGTCAGTAATTATTTCACACTAACCTTACAAAAGTTGGGCCCAACTTTCCCTTCCAAGCACTTTGGAAGTGACTTATTATTTGTTTGTCCCACATTTCCTCCATTGGTCCAATCTGATGTGGTATTCCCCGTATGTCCGGATGATTCCAATGGGGTATATTCCCTGCTATCTTCCATATGTTCTTCCATTATAGTGGGCTATTGTTCGGCCAATTTAGCACCCATAGTTTCTTTCTCAACCTGAGCAGTCTCTTTGAGGGGGACCGATGGATTCGGGTCCACCGGAGGTTGGGCGGGAGTTTTTATTTCTCCTGAACTCATGTCCTTTGAAGTGGAAGGGGTACTCTTAGCCTTGGAGAGTTGAGTGACTCCTCGGGGTGTAGTGTTCTCTGTGTCTGATCCTATAGCAATAAATGGTGAAGATTTCTTTACGGTTGAAGTTTTCTTATCCTTAGAGAAATGCCTTATGGGTATTTGAACGGAAGACTCAGAATATAATGTGGGTAAAGATGAAGTGAAAGGTGTTTTTCGAATTACTGAGGTTCTGGATGAGGATGAACTCTTGTCTGGCTCCGGTATCGTAAGGCTAGTTACTCCACTAGAAGAGGCAAGAATTCCAGCTGTGGTTTTTGCTTCCTTTCTCGTTTTTTCTAACTAAAAAAAATTAACCAACCTCATTTGATCAAAGCGGTTTTGACTGTGAACATAAACTCTCAAACTTAAAACAAAATTGCAGCTTCAAAGTTTTCTCTCTCTAGAAAGTTTTCTTGTTTTAAAAAAAGAAATAGAAAACAGTGTTAAATAGGGGTGAAAATCACTTGAGTGATTTACCTAGGGGAGATAAATCGTTCAAGTAATGATTAGGGGCTATTAAGTACTCCTTAATTACTTTTCGAAAAAATAGGTGCAAGTACCAATGGGGAAAACGGATGAGAGGTCAATCAGAACATGACACACGTTATTTTCAAAATTCTATCCTTTGGTTAGTCCATCTGCAAAAGGAAAAACGCTTCGGATCCGGTCAGGATCTACTCCTCGGAAGCTAACTCTTCAAAAAATATTTCGAATGTGATCCGGGTTTTTTCATTGACAACTTAGCTCTTCCAAAATATTTTTGGAAGACTAAAGGGGCTACTGATAGGTCGGATAAGTTTATAAGTGCATTTTTACCTAATCCGAAGGGGTAATTCGGGCATCCACTATATTAAACTTTTTACGAATAGTAAATCTAAATGGACCATGACTCAGCTATGTGCTGACCCGTTTCTGTTTTGGGCTTTAAAGCCTGACCCAAATCCAAAGTCTGATCCGGACGGCTCATGGGTCATAAAATACGTAGAAACAGCCCCACCAACCTCATTTAATAGGTTGGACTTTTTCTAGAGAAAAACTTATTGGCTAGAACACACCTCTTCTATCTTCCTACCCTTCTACTCAACAATAAATGTCTGAAAAAGATAAAACTCTTTCGAAATATACCCTTTAATCAGAAATAATCCACACCAGAGTAGATGATACGTAATCACAAACCAATGAAAAAAGACATACCTCAATCAACAATTTCACTAAACAACCTCGCAATCAGTAGTTATGCACCAATAGATATAAGAAACACTTGGGATGAAAAAATGCAGACGTTCAAAACCACCATGAACGTATGATCAACTATTATACGTAGAAAACAGTACTTAGAAGCATTTTTTATTGAGATTACGTAAATATACTGACCTTAAACTCGATGATCACATGAAAATTTGGAATTCTTGGTGGTTTTTGTTGGTCGTAGGGTTAGGTGGTTAGAAGCGGCTTCAAGTTTTCAAATCTTCAAAAGCAAGAAAGATGGAAGAAAACAGAAAATTCTTCTTATATAGTAGGTAGAGGGCAGTGTTGGTATTAAAAAAATGTTGGGTATTGAATGTGAGTTAAATAATTGAGATGAGTATTAAATAGCAATAAAAGAAAACATGGGTATTAGATGACAGTATAATAGTTGAGCAGGTACTTTGTGTGCAATTTTTTTCCCCTCTTTTATAAGTGTTATTCTAAATCACTTGAATTTAAAATAAATGTGATCAAATCAAACACGGATCCAACAAAGTTATAATATCGTGTAAGACCATACGCAACACCGTATATTTGCCAACAGTAGGTGCATATTGTTTCTACAGCAACGCATATTGTTGCTTACGTGGAACCCAAATGATGAATCGGGGTTCAATAGATGAACCTCGATTCATCTTTGCTTTGTCCAACTGCAGCGTGCCACATTTTTTTTTGTAAAATCGTTTTTATAAAATATAATGGTTGGTAAAAAAAGTACACTATTTTATATTTTTCGATATCTACAAGTAGAGACTTGGTTTGTTTGATTTGGACAACGAAATTTTTTGAGTTTTTTTATTTATTTAGTATTTTCAAAACAATTTTCAAAATGTTTTAATAAGTTAAAAAAATTATATTATAATTTATAAGTTTTTGAGATCTATAAATAGAGACTTGATTTGTTTGATCTTGACACCGAAATTTTTAGAGTTTTTTTATTAAATTTTTTGGAATATTTTAGTTAGTAAAAAAATTTAAAAAAAATATACAATGATTTATAATTTTTTGAGATCTATAAATGGAGACTTGGTTTGTTTGATTCGGACACTAAAAGTTTTTAAGTTTTTTTTATTATTAAGTTCATCGGAAACAATTTTTGAAACATTTTAGCGAGTAACAAAAATATATAAATTATAGTATGATTTATAATTTTTTGAGATAGAGAGTTGGTTTGTTTGATTCGGACACTAAAACTTTTTGAGTTTTATCTCATTAAATTTTTCGGAAACAATTTTTAGAACGTTTTAGTAGTTAGTAAGTAAAGTATAATAATTATACCATTTTCACTTTCATTATTAGGGAATTAGTAAATTATCTATTCTACTAAAAAATTCAATTTTTTGAAAATTAGACCAATTTTATTTTTATATTTAAAATTTAAATAGACTATTATTATGTATTATTTTATTAATTATTTTAATTTTATAATTTATAT
The DNA here is from genome assembly GCA_036936605.1 of Limnanthes douglasii subsp. nivea. Taxonomy (NCBI): domain Eukaryota; kingdom Viridiplantae; phylum Streptophyta; class Magnoliopsida; order Brassicales; family Limnanthaceae; genus Limnanthes; species Limnanthes douglasii. The sequence goes on from JAUPFV010000001.1 coordinate 37,726,058, forward strand.
TTATAATGAAAACATATTAATGTTAATTTATAAAATCATTTATTTTAATATTTATTATTTTAATGTAAATATATATGTATATATATATATATATATATATAAAATAGGATATTATACGAAGAACAACGTGGAAGAGAGGTAGGTAGAGTATGCCATACACTTGTACGATTTCGAGAAATTCACAAGTAGCACCGCCATTATAATTATTCTTGGTCGTTTTCAACTAATTCGGCTTTTAGAGTGTTCTTTTTCAAATGTATTCCTAAAAATTGTTTATATGATTCTTGCAGTGGAAATATAAAATCAACATTACAAACCAAACTAAGTCGTCCGATCCCACTAAAATATTGAGCGTGTGGAATTTGTTAGAAACATTGACGGGATAAAAATATTTTAATGAGATTTGTTAGAAATATTGATTATTATAAACATTCAGAATAAAAGCTCAGGTCACAAAATGTTAGCGAAGCAAAATATTAGATTGAGTAAAGAACTTTACTACCACCAGCACACAGCTGATTGTGAAAAAATAGGCGAGTGAAGGCTAAAAAAATATTGTTAGTCTCTCATGTTTATCATTTATATCAACATAGTTTGTCATCTTCTTCATTATAAAAATTTGCATGACCTTCCTCGTATTTGGGGACCAAAAGTGATACAAAACTTAGAATTTAAGTGTCACGTGTCAGTTTTTAAATGGTTTATATGTGCGGGGACTATATTTGCAAATTTTTAAAACGAAAGGGATGAGTTTTATGTAGAAGTGAACGAAATGGACTATGTTGATACAAGTGTTAAACATGGAGGACTAACCGTGTTTTTTACACGCGAATAAACTTATTGCGAATTTTAAGAAGAGGATTGATATAATAAATTTAAGAAGTGTTAAATTAAAATTTATTTTATTTTAAATTAAATACTAGTTGATTGTTTTGTTTATAGATCGTAGGGTTCGTCAGCTTTACCATTTGTGCAGCGTACCGAATTCATTCATTGTCATCACTCATCGGCTTTGTTTGAAGATAAATATAAAATGCAAAAGAGCCCAAAAGGATAACACAACTTTTCTTGCTATGTCGAAGTCCAACTCTTATGTGAGACAGTGAGAGTGATACGTATAGTCTTAACTACGTGAGAGTGATACCGACGTCGAGGTGCATTTAATTACAAAAAAGGGTACAAATGTCATTTGACCAACACACCCGGAAATGAAAAACCACCGGCTTGGTTACCCAAAACAAGCAGCAAAATTGGCATTACCAGCCTCTGGTTTTACTTCCAGACCCCCACTATGTGGCTTTTTCTCAAGCAGACACATCAAACTTATCTGCCTATATATCAGAAAACCCACCTCACTTACAATTTCATCGACAACAAGAGAAGAAAAAAAAAGCAAGCCAACTTCTTTACCTTTCAATTGATCAAAAAATTAATCGCAAACATACAAGAAATGGGTTCAGCACGCAAAGGATGGATGGTAGCAGCAAGTATCGGGGCGGTGGAGGCTCTAAAAGACCAGATGGGTATCTGCAGATGGAATTACGCAATCAGATCAGTTCATCAACATCTAAAAAACAATGTCAGGTCTGTTTCCCAGACCAAGAAGATCTCTTCTCAAACTTCTGCAGCAGTCTCTACAAGATTTGGCGAAGACCACCACGCTAAACAAGCAGAGGAATCACTTAGGACGGTCATGTACTTGAGCTGCTGGGCTCCCAACTGAAACAATTGGGTTTCAATTTCTACTCATTAAATCCGTTGAACTGTAAATACTCTTTATGTTTATGTGTAAGGCCAAGTTCGTGTTTCTATTAATAAAACACAATTGCTTTTGGTAAATGTTTGTTCTTTTAACTGCTTTTTTGTTGCATAGTACTCCTAACTGACCATTTATAACATCAATGACAGCAATTGTTAAAGAATATATATATATATATATATATATATATATATATATATATATATATATATATATATATATATATATATATATATATCACGAACTGAAGGTGAATTGTTTTCGGCTATAATATCCGTACATTTTTTGTTTTAGTTTAACTTTCAAAAGTGTTGATATATTATTACTTTATATAGTCTATATTGTTAGAGGACCAAGTTATAACAAATCTAACGTTTATGTAAAACTTGATTCGGCAAAAGTTCCAGTTTCATTGAGACACGACGGAATGTTATCATTTAGCCTAGATACCATCGGAAGATAACATCTTGTTTAGATACCATCGGTGGGGTCCCATCACATTTTGTATAAATATATATAATCTTGTTTAGATACATCGGTGGGGTCCCAACACTATTTTATATAATATGTATATAATATTCCGGTATGAAACCATGCTAAGAAAATAAACAATTAAAACATTTGTAAAGTATTTTATTTAATTTTGAAATTTTAGTTTTCGGTGTGTACAGATTTTTTAGGAGCAAGATATGATAATGGATCGTAGGACTTACCATAGTAGTGGATTTCTAAAAACATTACGAGAGATAATAATTTTGGTAGCGTTGGAAGGATTTATGGTCATTTTTTTCCAAAGATGTGTCATAAGATATTTTAAGAATATTTTTTTGATGTGAACTTGTCACCACCGTGGTTTTAATTATGAAAATAACATTTACAATCAAATATTCGAATGTGATTTAAAGATGGAGTTTTGTCAAATAACAGTTTAAATGGATTTTTTTTCCGTTCAAAAGAACCAAAGAGGTGTAATTAATCAAGTACATAGTGGTAAGAATACATTCCTCCAAAATTTAATTTGTAATAAAGCTTGTATACCTAAAGCACGTTCGATATTTAAAATGTGTTTATGCTTCCGTTCAACCCGCCTATTTTTTGGACTGTCCTACTACATAAACTCTCATGAATTATCCTAATATTTTTAAAAAATGCAGTATGACATTCAAACTCCGTCCCATTATCAATTAAAACTTGTTTGATGAAACGATTAAATTGACGCTTAATCATACGACAAATTTGAGAGAAAATAGTCTGAGCATCTGACTTGTGCATCAATAAATAGACCCAAATGCAGTAAAACAAATCATTCACAATGGTTAAAATATAAGTAAAATCATACAAAATATGTGTACAGTAGGTCTCCAAACATAAATATGAATAAATTGGAAAACAACAGTACTCTTAGTAGAACTTAAACAAAAACTACGACTAACATGTTTAGCACACAAGCAAATATCACAAGTATTATTCTTCAAACTACTAAATTTATCAATTTCTATTGCACGAAAGAAAGATAATACTTATTGATACAAATGTCCTAGCCCTTTATATCATATGTCAAATGAATTCTCCTAAAAGGAGACATGCACACTACGTATATCCTCCTGATGTAAGTAGAAAAGTCCATCAGATTGTCAATCTGCACCAGTCACCTTCTTCGTTGCTCGATCTTGACTAATACATTTTTTTCAAAAAAAATCACAATACAGTTAACCTAATCAATCAATTGAGATATATAGAGCAAATCACAATTCAAATCTGGCACAAATAAAATATTCTCTAAAATTGAGGCTTGATATATTCCCAAAGTACACTAGCCATCTTCATGTGTGAAATCATAGTTCGCAGAGAAGGTTCAATAGTATTTTGGATCCATGAAACCAACAACAAATTAATCGTCCATCAATCTTCGACATCTGCTAAATCATCTGGTGGTATAGAAATAAAATCATCGATGAAACCAAATTTCTTTTAGGCTTAAATAGTTGTGTGCAACGCTCGTGCCCGTTCCTCATAGTTATCGTCTTTTAAGATTACTTGAGTAATAAGAAAACTAGGGTTGTCATGGGTATAGAGATCATAAAAAGAAATTTTACAACATTGTGGTACAAGCACGATGACCCCTATCACCACCATCGACTATTATTTTTCCTATCATGGTATCACAATATTAATTTTTATTAAACTACCATTTATTATTGATAACCTTGACTAATTCAATAAAGGTTTTGATTTATAAACTTAAATACGATTGAACAAAATATTGGATTTGGTTTATGGTTCAAAAATTGTCCAAGATTTATTGCTTTAGAAATAAGGTATTAAATAAGCCTAAGTTTACAACTAAGTATGGTTATTTGGCCTCATATGGGTCTTCCCTTCTAATTTTATTTTTTACTAAATTTTTATTTGAAATGATTATGTTTAAAAAAATATCATAAATGAAGAAATTTTACGTGATCATGCATCAGTAGTCGAGGTTTATTGTTCGCATGTACAACTATCAATACTATTAATTTAAAAAAAAGAATACATGCAACATTTTTTATCTTGTTTTACAAATAAAGTTTTTGTAAAATAGGGTACTCTGATGGGACAGTAAAAAATATCATACCATTTGTACTAGGCTAGCAGTATAGTAGATCATACCGCCAGTGTAACTTGCAGTATGGAAGGACCATACTACCAGTACAAGGTTTGAAAAAAAAAAGATTGTGTTATTTTCCTTGCCGGTGGATATATATATTATATTGTCAGTATGATTGAAACTATTGGTTTATCTTTTGAGTATTCTAGTTTAGTGTTGCACTTGCAGTTTATTAGGGTTTGTACTGTTAGTGCAACAACTGAAAACTATTTAGATTGCTTGTATTATTTATTCTTAATTCCAACAAAAAATAACAAATTGGTATAAGGCTAAAATCATGTATACTGACCTACCGACTGAAATATCGATATATTCAGCATATGATACAAAACATAACGTATGATATTACACCACAATAATATATTCAACTAAACCATTGATCATAAATACAAAAACATTTAGTATACAATACAAACCAGCAAACATCCGAAAAACATACGATACAAACCAACCAAACTTATGCAAAAAACTATAGTATAATCAATCCTATAATACCAAGTATGATCCAATGAGACGTGATCTTTAATACTCGGTTAGCAAAACAATAGCTTATTTTTAATCATCTATAACACTTCACCATCATCAACCAGCTTCGGAGTGATAACACACCATAAATATCGATTAATATAATCGACGTAACTAAAATTTGTCGATTTCTGTTTCCTGTATATGGGGTTGTGAAACGATACTCAGAGAGTAGATGTTGATGCCACTCGGACGAAATGCCTAACCTATAACTATATCAACGGTGGTCTCTCTTCTTCAGGTTCAGTCTGGGCTGTTGAGGATTAACTAGGTTATCCCGGATCAGCCTGAATGGCCGCATCACTCTATCTAACATGTATCATTCGATGATATACGTACATCGAATATGATAGTCGAACATACGGACATCATGGACCAAAAGGTAAGCTTGTAAGTCCAGATACGACTAAAATATAATATGTAACAATTATTTAATCAAATGTCAAATATTAACCAAAATAAAAAGAATTAGGCTTTACTCACATTCTTTTCCACGAGATCAGTGCAAATGTCATAATAGTAGCTCTTTAGTTGCACATTCCCAAAAATCATCATCTTCATAAATCAGTTAAGAATCTTTGTTTGTGATAGGCTATACATATTTAAAAAAAAAAGATGAAAGCATGTGAGTGGTCGAATATTCAATAGTTAAACATACATATCTAAAATATAATATTATTAAAAACATATATATTTAAAAAAAAAGAATCATCTAGTGACCAAATATAGACAACCATACCTATAAAGTCATATATAATCTTCGTTGATGCCTTCGATAATTCTCCCAACCCACAATGTAGCCAAGATAATGTATATTTTCCTCATGAATACTCATCAAATCCTACTATACCATCAAGATTCAATGTTAGGTCTGTCTTCACAAATTTCTCGATGTTATTGTCGAAGATGGTGTATTAAAAAAACTATAATATATAGGCTCGTGAAGCATGTATGACTATTTCATGCGTCCTAGATGGATCTATATCCATATACTAAGGTCTCATGAAATGATCCCTTAACCACCCCATACCAAACTCAACTCAACTCATCTCATTCTCTTTAGCTTATAATTGAAAAACAAGTGTAGAAGCCTCAACACTCGGGCGTACTCTGTATACATCTGGTAAGTCGAAAGAAGTTTTCTGATTCAGTATCCTACCTATAACCTGAAGGTATATCATCAAGAATGATGGTCATCTCTACAATACTGAAATGGACGGTATTCGTCTTCCCGTATCATCCCTCGACAAAAAAATCATTCAACGGAATGTTTGGATGAAATTTTAAAAGTGATAGAGAGTGAAACGTAGCAGAAGCTTAAAAAGGGATAACCCTAATTTTTATTAAACAAAAACAATTCCCCTAACAATGAATAGAAGATAGGTTTATATAGAGTTCAAACAAAACCCTAAAACTAAAAATAGGAAAATTACAAAAATAGCCTAAAGTACTAAAAGTGCGAAAAAAGAGGATAGATGAGCCCGGATGCCTAAAAAAGCCCATAGCGCACGAGCGAAGCTGGTGACTTGCGTTCGTGACGTCGTTTCCTTCGAAACAAGGTGCTGTGGGTAAAAAACTGACACCAGAGCTCCAAACTACTAATTCACTGAATTGTCTGCATCATTCCCTCCGGGATAGAAAAGATTCGCCCTCGAATCTGACCCGGTCTCCCCATCAGAAGAATCACCTGCATAAGGAATCAGATGCTTAACATTGAAAACATCAGTTGTGCGGACATGGCTAGGCAAACGTAGTCGATAAGCATTCGGATTGATCCGCTCCACAATCTCTACTGGACCAATCTTCCTAGCGGCTAGTTTATTGTATTCACCAGCAGGATACCGATTCTTTGTCAAAACACCCCATACATAGTCACCAACTTCGAACTGAACAGGACGACGATGAGAATCTGCCTGAGACTTATATTTGGCGGTGCTCAAGACCAACTGATCATGAGTCTGTTGGTGTGTTTGGCAAATCTGTGAGACAAGTTCTTCAGCAGTTGTATGAGGACGAATCTTGCTAGGCAGGGCTAACAAGTCTACTGGACCCCTAGGCACAATACCATACATCACCTGAAAAGGACAAAAACCCGTGGATCTATTAAGAGCATGGTTATGGGCGAACTCCGCCTGCGGTAAGCGCTGATCCCAAGCCTTCGGATGATCTCCTACCAGACTGCGCAACAAGTTACCGAGAGAACGGTTGACCACTTCTGTCTGACTATCCGTCTGAGGGTGATAAGCACTACTGAAGTTGAGCTGTGTATTCACCATACGCCATAAGCTGCGCCAAAAATGACTCACAAACCGAGTGTCACGGTCAGAAACAATGGTACTAGGAAGGCCATGAATACGATAAATCTCCCGAAAGAAAAGCTGCGCAACACACACTGCATCAGATGTTTTTTTACAGGGAATGAAGTGTACCATCTTAGAAAAACGATCAACCACCACAAAAATAGAATCGAATCCACGCTGAGTCCGGGGTAAACCAAGAACAAAATCCATACTGATGTCGGTCCAAGGCTGAGCCGGAATCGGCAGGGGTAAATAAAGACCTGCATTTGTAGATGTGCCCTTGGCCAACTGACAAATTCGACAACGGGCGACAAAACGACCAACTTCCTTCCGCATCGATGGCCAAAAATAGGAGGACGACAGCAACTGATATGTTCGATCACGGCCCACGTGACCTTCATTATGCAGTTCCTGGATCAGCCGCGGACGCAAACTACAGTCAGGGATACACAGCTGTATACCACGAAAGAGAAAACCATCTTCCAATAAAAAATCAGAATGTTCGCCCTGCTGAATCCGTTCCAGAACCTGAGAAAAGAAAGAGTCAGTAACATAAAGGTCAACAAAAGAATCAAAGCCAGGAACCTGAACGCGCATCTCAGTCAACAGAGTGTGACGTCGGCTCAAAGCATCAGCAACCCGATTCGTAATGCCAGCCTTGTGCTTGATGACAAAAGTGAACTGCTGCAAATAAGCTATCCAAGCAGCATGTCTATGAGATACTTTGTCTTGACTACCAAGGTACTTCAAGGAATCATGATCAGTATATAGCAAAAATTCATGCTGAAACAAGTAATGACGCCAATGTTTGATAGCCTGAACGATCGCATAAAATTCAATATCATAAGTACTAAATCGCAGTTTGGCATTTGCCAATTTCTCACTGAAGAAAGCCACAGGACGCCCTGATTGGGAGAGAACTGCCCCAATACCAAATTTAGACGCATCACAATGAAGCTCGAATGGCTGGGAAAAGTCAGGCAGCACCAAAATAGGCGATGTGGTAAGACGCCTTTTAACTTCTACAAATGATGCATCAGCATCGGCGGACCAACTAAATTTTGTGCCCTTCATGCAATCCGTAATCGGGGCCATAATACTGCTGAAATGGGGAATAAAACGCCGATAAAACGATGCTAAACCATGAAAACTACGAACCTCGGTAATGGAAGAAGGTCGAGGCCACTGGTCTACAGCAGCAACTTTGCTCGGATCAGCTCGTAACCCGTCAACAGAAACAATATAACCTAAAAATTGAACAGCTGGGGACATAAAAGAACATTTGACAGGAGCAGCATAAAACTTATCTCGACGCAACACCAATAACACCTCACGTAAATGGGATAGATGCACAGAATGGTTCGAACTATAAATCAGAATATCATCAAAGTAAACAACAACAAATTTACCGATGAAAGGCCGCAATGTCTGATTCATGATACGCATGAACGTGCTAGGCGCGTTGGACAAGCCAAACGGCATCACCATCCACTCAAACAAGCCCTCACGCGTCTTAAACGCCGTCTTTCACTCATCACCAGGACGAATCCGAATCTGATGGTATCCACTCTTCAAATCAAGCTTGCTAAACACAGAAGCACCACCCAACTGGTCTAACAGATCATCTAGGCGCGGTATAGGGAACCTGTAGCGAACAGTGATCTTGTTAATAGCTCGGCTGTCCACACACATACGCCAAGAACCATCCTTCTTCGGAGTCAGTAATGCCGGAACTGCACAAGGGCTGAGACTTTCCCGGATATGTCCCTTCGCCAACAAATCCTCTACCTGTCGACGTAATTCTTCATGCTCCTTCGGGCTCATTCGGTAGTGGGGTCGATTTGGGAGGGCAGCACCAGGGACCAGATCGATCTGATGTTGAATATCTCTCAGAGGAGGTAATTCGGGTGGCAAATCCGCTGGAAACACATCGGCAAACTCCTGCAATAGAGACTGAATGACAGGACTATGGTCTGCCTTGGAAAGAGGCACAACAGGGTCACAGAACAGTAGGAAAACTACGCCAGCCTCTTCCATAGCTGTCTGAAAAGAAGCCCGGGACAGCAACGTCGATGAGGGAGGAGTAGAGTGAATGCTCAGGGGTCGAGGCTTTGATGGCATAAGAGCGATCTTTTTTCCCCGAAAGAGGAATGAGTAGGTATTTTCCCGCCCATCATGTAGAACAGACAGGTCGAATTGCCAAGGACGGCCAAGCAGTAGATGACAAGCATCCATAGGGACAATATCACAGAAGACTTCATCATGGTATGTTTGCCCTACAGAAAAAGAAACGAGTACACGCTTGGAGACGGTAATATCCGTACCTTTACTTAACCAGGCGAGCTTGTACGGTTTAGGATGCGATTCTGCCCTCAACCCTAGCTTCAAAACCGCTGCTTCGGAGACGACATTTTCGCAGCTGCCAGCATCAATGATGAAGGTGCACACCTTCCCGCCGATCGTACACGTCGACTGGAACACGTTACTCCTCAGCCAGTCGCTCTGCTCCGGAACGCGAGGAGACAGGAAAGTACGGCGCAGCATCAGCACTGCTCCGACATCCTCAGGCAAGTCATCATCGTAGGTATCAAATTTTGGAGGACCATCAAGAACAATAGGATTTGGTTCAAACGCCTCCTGTGAAAAAAGACCCCTAGCACCCGCAGCATTGGGACACTCGACCTGACGATGCCCTAATTCGCCACAGCCATAGCACCGTAAATTGCTGGAAGAACGGCTTGGTGCTCCGCGCCCAGGAGGTATCGGATCAGGTGTTGGGCGGCACCCAGGAGGGATCGGATCAGGTGTCGGGCGGAAAGCTGGTTTGGACACAGGGATCCCTGAAGGAGCACCGGTCCTTACGCCAGTCTGGGGTCGGCGAGCCGATTGTTTTTCTGCCTGGAGGGCACGCCGATGGGCTTCGGAAACAGAGGCTGGATCGAACATATTCAGTGTGTCTTGAAGTTGGAGGCGTAGCCCGCCAATGTAGCGGGAGACCCGCTGGTGCGGCGACTCGGTCACATCTGTGCGAGCCAGCAGCTGATAAAATTCTTCGGTATATTCATCAACAGATCTGGGGCCCTGACGAAGATTCTGCAGTCGCTGGTAGAGTTCCCGCTCGAAGTTGTAGGGAAGGAAAGCCTTGCGGATTTTTCTTTTGAATTTTTCCCAACTCTGGACTTTATCCTTGCCCGCACGCGCGCGGTTCTGCTTCACCTGCTGCCACCAAGCATGTGCCCTACCGCGTAGGTGGATGGCGACCAATGCAACTCTTCTCTCCTCCGGGACCTCCTTGAAGTCCAGGACTTCCTCAATCTGTGATAGCCAGTCGATAAGTGCCTCCGCCTTAAGGCTGCCATCGAAATACGGGACGTCTATCTTGAACCCAAGCTCCCAGCGGCGTGGGTTAGAAGTAGTCTGGTCGCTCCCCACCCCAAAAGGGTTAACCATACCTTCAACCTCCGTGCTTTGTTGCTTGGCGGTAAGAACAGCCACCTGCCGGGTCAGATCGGCTACCTGACGGCGTAGGTCAGCATCTTCACGATCATCTACATCACTAGTATATCGAGTCACTCTAGGGCCACCGCGACCGCTGATTCTTGCTCAGACCATCGCGCAGGACTGCCTGTGTCTGATACCACTATGATGGAGAGTGAAACGTAGCAGAAGCTTAAAAAGGGATAACCCTAATTTTTATTAAACAAAAACAATTCCCCTAACAATGAATAGAAGATAGGTTTATATAGAGTTCAAACAAAACCCTAAAACTAAAAATAGGAAAATTACAAAAATAGCCTAAAGTACTAAAAGTACGAAAAAAGAGGATAGATGAGCCCGGATGCCTAAAAAAGCCCATAGCTCACGAGCGAAGCTGGTGACTTGCGTTCGTGACGTCGTTTCCTTCGAAACAAGGTGTTGTGGGTAAAAAACTGACACCAGAGCTCCAAACTACTAATTCACTGAATTGTCTGCATCAAAAAGGTGCAAGATAAAAAGATAGAAATGAAATCTTTGCCAACAGAGTAACCACCTCAAATTGGTTGTCCGAGTCTCGCAGTTCCAGAACCCAGTAGAAAGCATGGACGCTAAAATAACTATGACACTCGAAATAATAAAACAAAACAAAACATTATTATTAATAGTTAAATATAGGAATAAATTGTACCATTATATCGGAATACATTTCTCATGTATGTGTGGTACGCTTTGTATTCCGTATTGTCAGGAAAAATGTGCATGTTATTTTAACTAATAAATATATTATATCTCTTATGATGCTCATCCTGTTCATTTTTCAGTGACATTACTCTATCCAACTCAGGATCCGACCAAGTCTGGAAACTTTAGTTATGTACGATCTTCCAACCTTAGGTCTGTCTGACTCATGGCCATAATCTTTATCTTGATCACCACCAAATTTAGATGATCCATCAACATCAATTTTTTTACCCATTTATAATGTCATGCATTGAACGTTCGATATGGGAAGTCTCTTTGAACTCACATTCTTTATACTGTCAAGTTATTTTTTTGTCTTTGATTTTAACTTTAACTTTACTTAAAAGTTATCACTCGAGAATTCTCCTGCGGTTCTCCTTGTTCATTTGTTTGCATCATGCAAAGATTAAAAAATTCGTAATTAGATAAATTAAGTTGATTTAATTTTTAACAAACCTTTCATGTGAGTCATTCTTCTACTCTAGATAAACTAATATATATATATATATATATATATATATATATATATATATATATATATATATATATACCAAAAGATCTATAATCTGGTTTTTTCATATGAATCTAGAGTTGTTAGTTTTAATTTTTAAACCCAATAAATTAAATTAAACCTAACAAGACTCAAAAAGGGTTATGAATACGAGACAGTGCAAAACTCTGAGTGCGAACTGACCATACATTAGATTTTTTTAGTGATAGTACGTAACTGCAGTGACATCATATGGGAGTCCACAATGTCAGTGCACCTATGAACAAGCATCACTTCTTCACGATTTCAGAAGCTTTAAACCCTAAATCTAACAAGATACAATCTAATCTAACAAATCTGACCCTTTTTTAACCAAAATCAACATTAATCCAACTAACATGAAACTTAATCCTAGAAATTACTTTGAAGGATAGTCATTTAGTATTGTTGAGTAGTTCACTATGGAAAAGAGACTCTTCGTTGGACAAAGAGAAAAATGGGCCTCGAAGTAAGTACCAAAAATCTTTTATTTTATTTGACAAGGTATCCTAGGTTTCATTACTCACTCCAATAGAGAGGTGGCAGATGGGTCATGACACGTCAGAAAATCAGAAAATATGAGAACACGCCAGAAGTTAAATATGATCATGTAGAAATGATACTGACCCTGAAGTTTTTGACCCGCCAGACACGCCCACGTCGGACATGGGCACGCTGATAATAATGACGCACTAAACACGCCAATCAATTTTGTATTATATTTGATATCCCCTCCGTTTCATTAATATATTAATGGACGTTCTATGAGAATTTTTTATTATAATTTAAATGTCATTTTATATTATCAAAACCACACTAAATACTTCTTAATCCATCAACTTTATTTTCTCATTACTTTTTATCAAATAGACACACTATTTATAACAGTATGACCAATTGAATACATCTTTTTCTTCTAATTTTCATAAAACGAGTTACAGTTCTTAATAATTGTGTATCCTTTGAAAATGATCATTAATAAGTAGCCTAGGAAGTAATAAAAAAATTATTAACTAATTATTATATAAATCATATATTATAATTTTAAAATATTATAAAAATTATTATTATTATTATTATTATTATTATTATTATTATTATTTTGTTATAAATATTATAAGTGTTGTTATTATTTTATAAACTAAACTCATATATTATAATTTTAAAATATTATAATAAGTATGATTATAAATTTATTATTATATTTTGATTATTATTATTATTATTATTATTTGGTTATAAATATTATAAATGTTGTTATTATTTTATAAACCAAAATCATATATTATAATTTTAGAACATATGATTATAATTTTATTATTACATTTTGGTTATTACATTTTGATTATTATTATGATTTGGTTATAAATATTACAAGTGTTGTTATTATTTTATAAACCCAAATCATATCTTATAATTTTAAAATATTATAAAAAATATTATTATAATTTTATTATTATATTTTGATTATTATTATCATTATTATTTGGTTATAAATATTGTAAGTGTTGTTATTATTTTATAAATCAAAATTATATATTATAATTTTAAAATATTATAAGATATATGATTATAATTTTATTATTACATTTTTTATTATTATGATTTTGTTATAAATATTGCAAGTGTTGTTATTATTTTATAAACCAAAATCATATGTTATAATTTTAAAATATTGTAAGGTATGTTAATATAATTTTCTTATTACACTTTGAATATCATTATAGTTTGAATATAAAAATTATAAGCGTTGTTATATTATGATATTATTTACTAGTACAAGTGTTGTTAATATTTTATAAATCAAAATCATATGTTATAATTTTAAAATATTATAAGATGTGTTATTATAATTTGTTATTACACTTTGAATATTATTATGGTTTGAATATAAATATTATAAGTGTTGTTGTATTTTGATAATATTTAGTAGTACAAGTGTTGTTATTAGAATGAAATGTAGATAATTTATCTTATTTAATTTATTCATTCACAGTTCATACTCTTGTTGGCCATGGGTTGTACACATCTAAATTTTTTATTACAAACATCATTCATCTTCAAGTTCTTCATATTCAAAATCTTCATACTCAATTGATTCATTTTCAACATCTTCCACAATTTCTTGTTCAACTGTATATTCATAATTATTTGGATAATCATCATAGATGTCATCTACATTCACTTCGTCTCTAAACTCGGTGTATTGCATCCTTTTATCGCCGCGGTCCAATCCTTGATTGCCACAATCACTCCAAATGCTTGGCCCGTCAATCTTGTTCTCTTAATCGTGTATTGCAACCTCACTTGACTAAAATCACACTCACTTGCAATTGTAGACATAGGTATTGCATAAATCTCTTTAACGAACCTGCTAAGAATAAGATAATCATCAGTTTCGGTACTCCACCATTTTAAGATATCAATCGGCCCTCCGTCGATATAATTTTTTAAATCAAACCTAGTACTCAAATATCTGGACAACTCATTATCATCTTAAGGGGTTTTTCTAAATTCTTTTCTATTTAACATCGTAATTTGTACTTAGTTAGTAGTGGATCTCTCTCTACTCCTATTGTTATTACCTCTTACATTTGTAGTTATAAGTGTCATATTTGGTCTGTATCTTTCAACATACATATTATACATTGTAAAAAAATACTCATATACGTCTTTAATATACGTTTGAGGGTCAACAATTGCATGTATACCATTTGGTAGATATTTTAAAGCTTCGTAAAACATTTAACTATTAATTCAAATCGGGATTTTCGTGAAAAATGATCCAAAATGCACCCAATGGAATAAGGCATCAAGATTCTTTGCAAACTTTGCTTCCATGTCGGGCACCATGTCTACACATACATTATGATCTTTAATTTATTCATATGCATGGCAAGATTAGTAATCGTGAAAAGGGCCAAGTGACTATTAGGATTATATTGCGTAGAAAAGGTTTTAGTTGCATCTTTAAAAATCTTTAAAAAATTTAACATGCTAGCACAATAAACCCAGTGTAGATTTTTAATACTTCTATTTGGATAAGATCTATTCTAAAGCGTAGTAATCTCTTCTTTAAAAATATGAGCACGTTCAAGCAACATATAAGTATAATTCCATCTAGTTTCGACTTATAAATAAGTTTTTTATATTTTTCCCATTACTAATAACAAGTGCTTTAAACTCTTTTTTAAGGTTCGAGGTCGTGCAAAATAGGACCCCCATTTTAATAGAACTAATATAATCTTCCGAAATCATACTTATTCCATCATTCGCAACTAATTGAAGTACATTTCATAAACATATAGTTTGAAACAACATATGAAATATAGGATTACAATTATTTCTAAGCAATATTATATCGGAAACGTTTTCATATGCATTGTCGAACGAACTAGATATAATTTTATTTTTAATTTTATAATGATTATGCATTCAACTATACTATCTCTAATAACTTGTGCGCTATGTTTGCCAATAGATTCAAACCACACATTTCTCCTTTGTTGTACTCATTCGGGATCCATCCAATGAAGGGTAACACATATCATATCAAAATCAGTAAAATCAGCTATATTACTAGTAATAATAACATTCCATGTAAAATCTAACATAATATCAATAATGTAAGGCTAGTAATCGCATAAAGCTACATGTAATGTGTTTGGCTCGTGAGTTTACCCCAACTTGTATGAAATTTTTGTATCTCCAACTATCGCCAAAATTAAAAAGTTATAAACTACTAACCGCATATATCATTGTTTGTTCCCTATACGTATCTTTATTAAACTCAAAAGGAATACTGGTTTGAGGGTCTATACATGTATTCTCCTCTTTGTTAATTTTTAAAGGGTCGGTAATATTATGAGATTTTAAATGTATTTCCATACCGTTGGTGCCAAAATTTCTATTTGAGGCCTTATAAACATAATATTTTGAGAAATAGTTACACTTAGCGGATGTATTTTCAGAATTCGCACTAAAGTGATCATATGTCCAACATATTTTCCTACAAGGCTTTGACCCACCACTAGTAATACCACCACCATTTTCGTGGGAGGATAGTGTTTCAAAGTGAGGGGATTCTTCAGGCATACCATCCATCAAATTCAGATTGACTATAGCGGGTTTGTGAACATTAGGTCCCTTTTTACTACGTTTTTTAGAGCAATTTAAAAACTTAAAAATGTGTGAGAAAATAAATTATAAGATTTTGATATTTTTTTAAATATGCAAAAAAACACTAATCACAACTAATATAACTAAAAATTAACACCAAGCAATATTGTGAATTAATAAACGGTAATTTAAACTAATACTAACTAATATCACTAATAAAATAAATTATTAAGTTTTTTATAGAAAAATTAACAAGTTACAAGTAATACAAACTAATATCGAAACTAACATAACAACCAAATAATTATAAAAAGTATACAAGTCTATTATTTGAGCTAGTATAGTATTACCACAATCAAATTTTATTGGTTTTATCGAATAAATTTTTTGATAAAAAATAAAAGAGTAACGATTCGCAATGTAGAATTAAGTAAACTATAATCAATAACTAATGTTTTAAAGGAACTTGTAGAAGAAGTAGAGAGATTGAGACTAGTATTGAGAGGTGAGTGGATTATGATTGTGTTTCTCTTCTATTTATAGAGGAGAAACACACACACAAAATTAAAAAAAAAATCGGACCCAATTCGGATATCCAAATCGATTAATCGGATATCTGAATTAAAAATTCAGATATCCAAATAAAAAATTTAGATATCAACTAGCCGCACAATTCGGATATCTGAATTGTCGACGCCGGCAACGGCTAGTTTGAATAAACTCGTCGTTGGAAATTTGGATATCTGAATTGCTGATGCGGCAAAAATGACTAGTTTTATAAAACTAGCCATTTTGCAATTGGGATATCCGGAGAGGTGAAGATGATTTATCATCTCAAAAAGAATAACAGTTTCTAAAATAAGTTTTTTGCATCAAGGAGTAGAAGGATACGAGAGTCAGATTATTGAAAATCGGGGTGAAGGAGAGGTTCGCGTTGAAAACGCGCTAACACCACGAGGTGGAGTCAAAATATACTCAGGTATGTATTTGGATTACGAAGAATTTATCCAATTTCCTGATATGCAAGTTGTTTTGTTTAGGTTGGTTAAATCTTGTTAGGTTCAATTGTGATTCGTATATCGAATTAATATAACAATTATATGAAATTGTGCGTATAATTCAGAATGATGCTCAAGGTTGGAGTTTAGGAAAGAGGATCAGAATTAATTTTATTTCCTATAGTTTTTTTTAAACTAACTTTGAAGAATTTTTCCTTTCATCTGAACAATTATATAGTGGTGAAAAATTGTCGTTGCATTCTCTTCCTCGTATGAGATGGGGTAATGATTGACCTATGTTCTTCAATAAGGCAGTGGACCTTCTGAGTAGTGGTCAACCGCAACCAGAAATTAATAGTAAATGTAAAACTGAAGATGGTCTCGAAAAATTAGCTTTGAAATTTGGTAATAGTTGTTTTTGCATACTACTAGCATTGATTCACATCTGTCTTATATTCAAACATTTTTTTACCTGCCAATGTGTTAAGAAATGAGGGAATAATTAATCTGGCTAGTTTGGTCATTCGGCATATGGATTTCAAAGCTAGGGGGTCAATTTACCTTATGGGATGACATTAAGTAATTTTATTGTTAAAAATGGTGGATGTGAGTATGTACACTCCAACTAAGGTTAGGAAAAGTTATACTATAGGTAAGCATTCTTTAAGATTGCAAGAGATATATTCTTGGGAGGGAGATTTATTGTCGATATGGCAGTCATGGAGCAACTATTTCAAATCTTTACATGATATATAGGAACTAAATGTTATTACAAAACCACCTAATCCACCTCTTGGATGCCCTCAAAAGGAACTGCAGCTGCCGACCGCTACCATGGTTGCGGGTAGTTTTTCCTAACAGCAACAACAACAAGGACTTTCCGATCTCCAATATGCTGAGTGGGCGCATAGTCAACACATGCAGTATGCTGAGTGGTCGCATAGTTAGTACACGCAGTGGCATGGTCTTCAATCGTAGTGGCATGATCTTCAATCGCAATGACATCGTCAATAAGAGCGGCGACATGGTCAACAATAATATTGGTATAATCAATAATAGCTATGGAATAATGAATTTGTAACCTCACATGTAGAACAAAAAGAAAACATACTACGGATAATGAAGAATATGCATTTGGATTTGCAAGCCGAGCATCCTACTCGTCCACCACCTTTCAAAATACAAGATGAAGTTCCTTGGTTTTTTAACATTTGATTGTATTAAACATTTTAATTGTAATATTTTTTCTTTTTTATTTGATTAAACAACGCTGTTATTTGTTTAGTTTAATCAATGAATTGTTTATTTTGCTTATACTTTTTATCAATTGTTAATTAAATATCTTTCAAATTTTTATTTTGTTATTTACGGTTGTACAAGTAATATATATATGTATGTATATACTTATACAATTCTAAAAACTTTAAATATATAGTTGAAATTTATAATAGTTCGAAAATCCAATAAATTATTTAAAACCTCTAAACATATACACTTCAAACATGAAAGATCTAAACAAGTAAAGAACTAACCCAGGAGTATATAATAGTTGAAAGATCTAAAAATTTCAACAACCTTACAAAAATATAGTGTTTAGATATCTAAATAAAATTAGCTATCTAATAGTTAGATATTATAAATAGTTTTTATATAATAAACTATTTTTAATACCTAAATATAATTACAAAAAATATAAAAAAAAAATCATACAAGTATTTCGTTTACGATATACATATCTTAACTATTGAAATTCGAATTAATTAACGCATATAAATTATCTTTAATAATCGTATACTTAATATTCAAAAAATATAGTATTTAAAAATCTAAATAAAATTAGATATCTAATAACTAGATATTATAATTATTATTTTTAAATATTAAATAATATATTTATAATATCCAAATATAATTAAATATATCAAATAAATATCATAAATATTTCATTTAAAATATAAATATTTTTATTATTGAAATTCGGATTAACTAACGCATACACATTCATTTTAAATAATACATATGAGCGCGGCTATCACACATCTGCTATGTCACGCAGTAACACACTATCATATTACACCGCATAGAAGTGTCACGCATGATATCTGTCACGCATACGATAAAACATCACGTCATACGAGACCAAAAACTATTAAATGAGTTGTGGATCTAATATACTAACACATTTAGCACCATTACCCTCCAAAATAGTTATAATATTTAAGTAATATACTGGTGCAAAACTAAGATATTAAATCATAGACAGGCCTAATAGTCTTTATGAGAAAATTAACTATTATAATTATTATTTGGGTTAAGTATCAGTTAAGACCCAAAACTTTAATTATTATCCACCTAAGATCCATATTTTCATTATTTTTTCACAAATACCCGTTTTAATCAAATATTTACCATTAAAGACCCACTAATACCCTAGATACCCATGCTCTATAATATAAAAGCCATACTTCATATTTTCTCCAATTTTCTCTCTCTCCCTCTACGTGAAAGAGCTGTTCTTCATTTTTTTTTACTCAAATCTTGTTTTTCTTTCGTTTTCATATGTTTTTTGTTGTGTTTTTAGTTGATTTCGAAATTTGATTTTGGATATTTGTTTAGATAAGTCGATTTGTGTGTGGTAAGTCAAACTTTGATTTCAGAATACTAGAGGTACTCGAGATATGTTTTTGTTTCCGATTCTTGGTTTTTATCTAGCTTTTACGTTGATAATGTAGTTTATTTGTTGTATTTCAGTTAGTTTTTCATCAATTTTAGTCTGTTTTGAGTTTCTGAGATTTTTTGTGTCGAGTTAAATGGTTCAAGGAAGAAGATGCGAAACGTACGTAATGGGTTCAGGGAACAAGATGCGAAACCTTCACATATGTACCTACTAATAGTTGCGAAACATGTAGTTCTTTCTAGAATGGTAGATGCAAAACTCGTCTTTGATAGATGTGAAACGTTTTTTGTTCTTTATTTTTTTTTTTAATTCAAATCATATCATGAGTGGTATAGTTTTGTTCGTCTTAAAAAAACAAAACCAACGATATTTTCAGATTTTTTTTCGAGTTACGGTTTAAAAGATACAGACTTTTAAAGTTTTAAAATTTTCAAGAGTTTCACGAAGCATATGCGAAACCTTCTTTGTTGTGATAGATGCGAAACCTTCTTTGTTGTGATAGATGCGAAACCTTATTTGTTGTGATAGATGCAAAACCTTCTTTATTTTGCTAGATGCGAAACCTTTTTTATTTTGATAGATGCGAAACCTTCTTCATTTTGATAGATGCGAAACCAGTCACTAGATGCGAAACCATATAACTAAGAAACATGTGTAAAATATATTTTTTTAAAAAATCAAAAAAAATCATGAATGGTACTAGTTTTGTTCGTCTTAAAAAACAAAACCAATGGTATTTTCAGACTCTTTTTTCGAGTTACGGTTTAAAAGATACGGACCTTTAAAAATTAAAATTAAAAAAAGAAAGAAAGTTTAACCAATTGCGATAGTAGAATAAGATAGAAATTATTTATAGTTTTATAATTTTTGTGTGTTGTGTTGGTTGGGTTGAGTGGCATTTATATGTGTTTGTATACATATTGGTTTGTATTTCAGGTGTTGTTCGATCCTTATCGTGCGATACGCGACCATGTTTTGTTCAAAGAAATAACATGGTTTTGCAATGTCATTGTCATTGTCATTGTAGAGAAATCGCATGCATACTATCTGGAGTGGATGTTGAGGCATTTTGGTCGTGTCTAGAGGCTTATCCCACATCCAGTGCTGAAGATGCAGTCAAAGGCAAAAATAAAACCAAAGGCAATGACATATGCATTCGACGAGGATAGTTGGGAGAACTAACAGTTGTACAGTTTAGATGAGGTATTCAGGAGAGAGATTATGAGAGATGAGATGGAGTCTTTTTATACTCCTGATTATCTTCTGCTCTATCAGAGGATTAGCTGGTTCAACCTCATCAACAGTTCGATATACTCGTTCGATGACTATGTGTACGAGAATCAGGACGGATCCATCATACGACATTTGCACGCATGTATGCGTGGGATCTCATTGTTTTTTGGAGTTGGTGATTTTGATCGTTTGGTTGGAGCATACGAGGAGGTTGTATCTATCGGCAAGAGACTTGCCTAAACATCACGTTTTTATTTTCGAGTTGAATGACACTTTTACAATGCTTTGATGATACAATGCTTGTTAAATTTGTATCTTTTTTGTAAAAATGAATTGTCTATCTTTATCATTATCGTAAGATATTTTTATGTCTTATTTGTATTTTCTAGTGTTATTTAGATGTATTAATTTAATGTATCATTTGTATAATTAAACTATAATTAATTACATATTTTTTAAATAAGATAAAAAATAAAATTCAATTTCTAAGAGTTTGTTTTAATGAATATAAATTTTATAAATATATTAAAAATTGAAATACAACTTCATGGAGTAGTTCTTGTTGTTTTTTTAGAAAATCACTTTATATTGTAACAAAAAGTATCCCTCCAGAAAATGATTCCCTCAAAATAGTAACTCCCGCCATACATAAATTCCCACCAAACATTATTTCCCTTCATACAATGGCTCTCATCAACCAATGACTCTCGCAAAACATTTGTTCACGCCGAACGTTGATTACCCGCCAAATTAGAATGTCATATAAAATGAACTTCAAACCTAGGCATGTATTTTATCTTTAAAAACCTTGTAAACATAAAAAATCATAAAGGCATTTAGGAGTATAGTTTAATGTTGATGAAGACTACAAGTTATTTCAGTCGATGAAGTGTTTTCTTCGAACAATGTCCGATGATACGAGCGATGTATTTATCGATCGGGTGTTATGTAGGATGTATTTTGAGTATGGCTGATTGGGACTAACAAATCATCCAACTCGCAGCTGTGACAAAGTCAAAGTCATGAACAATCGTGTGAAATCGCTCGAGCGTTTGTTGTTTATGACTTATAAAATTAAGCAAGAAGCAACTATCGTGTCGAACATGACTGTTGTAGATTACATGACTAGGGACATGGTAGTATATCTGGAGGATATGATTTTGAAAAGAGAGAATGGTGTTGATAAAGACAACATGGGATACGACTTCGACTTCTAAGTGTCATGTTTTTTTTAGTATTTATGATTTCACACTTGTTGTTTTAGTTTTTATGATTTCCGTGTTGTTGTTTAGGTATTTATGATTTCCCACTTATTGTTTGAATTTTTATGATTTCCCTGTTTTTGTTTGAGTATTTACGATTTCCTAAGTTGTTGTTTCAGTATTTATTTTTTACTCACTTGGTTTTTGACTTGTTATTTGATTTCCTAAGTCGTTGTTTGAGTTTCCATGTTATATGTAGTTGTCGTTAAATATTTGCTTTATAGTTTCTTTCGAGGGTTTTTTCATTAGTATTGTTTATTGCACTATTTATTGAGAATTGCTAAAAAGATATCCAAAACCACTCCACAAAGTTGTATTGACACCCAGATCAAACGCATATGGTCTATCCTGACGCACATATGATATGTGTTTTTTTTATCCATTAAGTGTTACGAAATGATTACGTATGGGATTACGTTATCCACATCTTACACGTGCAAAAGAGATTGGTCCACTTCGATTACGTTATCCAAAGATTAAATGATCAATAAATAGATGCTCTCCTCTTGTAACAACACAATCTGAAATACTCAAAATTGACACTTGATGAGTCCGGATATTGTCACCACCCTTTATGAGAACCGGACAGGGGCAGTTCGGACAACATCCACTTAACCGGAGAGAGGCGGTTCGAACAACCTTCATTTGCTGAACCATCCGAATATGACTAAAGTATTTAAAACCTAATCACTCTATGACTAAGCTGACTACATACCTACTTAAAAATAATGGGTCTTTAAACTCGACCCGAATCCATTAACACAACCCGAAAGCCCATGTGGCCCAAAGATAAGGGTATAAATACTCAACCACCTACATTAAAGGAGGGTAATGAAAATTAAATACAACCAGACAGCTCAATTCTCCCTCTACATTCTATCTAAACATTAAATACTCTCAAAATTCCACAAAACTCTAGATAAAATTACAAAATTACCCTCAAACGAAACTAAACCACATCAAATTGGCGACCACAGTGGGAGCACGACGGTGCCTGAATCCAGCATTCAAAACCATCAGAAAAAACCAGTCTGAATGAATCCTGTCCGGGAACCTTCCTAAAAGGTTTGACAGTACAAAAATGGAAAAATACGATGGAAGTAAAGACCCGGACAACCACTTGGAACAGTTTAAAATTTTCATGATGAATTTTGATGATGACGACAAGTTGCTTTGTAGGGCATTCTTCCAGTCCTTTACGGGGAGTGCTCTGAAGTGGTACAACAGTCTACCACAAGGCTGCATCAGAAATTTTGATACTTTTTGGGTGGCCTTCCGGAGGCAGTTTGTTGGAAGTAAGGAGGTGAAGGGAAATGGAGATACAATCATCCATTGTGCCCAAGAACCGAACGAATCCCTAAAGGAATACATAAGTCGCTTTGTAAACACAAAAAATGGCTTGGCTGATTGCTTTGAACAAGTAGCAATAGCTTCTCTAAGGCAGGGCTTAAACCCTGGAAACTTGGCTGATTCAGTAACCAGGAAAAAGGCCATGACATGGGGAGGTCTACTGAATCAGGTTGGAAAGAAAATTAACGTGGATGAAACAAAGAAAACTAGGGTGCACATGCAGGTAAGGTCTACTCCAGCTGCACTAAACCCAAACCAAAATCAGTCCGGGAACAAGGCTAGGGAGGTCGGGCAGAGTCATAACAGAGCCAAAGCTCAGTCTCAGCCAGTTGTGCCAGCACAGAGTCAACAATCTAGAAATAAGCGAGGGCCTTGGGTTCAACCGGAGTGGTTTGCTGAGTTAAAAGAAAACATAGCCACCATTTATGACAAAACGAAAGAAGAAGTACACTATAGAAGGCCGGCTGCGTTACAATCTCCTAGGGAGAGCCGTAACAATTGTTTCTGTCAGTATCATAATGATACTGGCCATACCACCGAAGATTGTATTGCTTTAAAACAAGAAGTCCATAATTTAATTGAAAGAGGAAAGTTGGGAGCATATGTTAAAAGAAGAGGAGGAAATAGGTCTGATAACACTCATCGAGCTGGTCCAAACAATGCAGGCACATCAGCTCTGGAGGGGGCTATGGTGATAATTGAGAGATTCCATATAGAGTCAGAGTACTTGGACCCTGACCCAACTCGAAATAGAGTGGGTGCCATTGAGGAACGTTGCAAGACGGTGTCCGGGCTTATTAACTTTTTTGAGTCACTCACAATTTTCGGAGGGCACACCATGACAGCACTCACTGCTTCTTCGAGAAAAAGGCATGTTCATACTTTAGCTACCCAACTGGAGGGAGGCATGACTTCCTATCAATCGCAGATTCCATTTCCCTTCATTGTTTTCAATGAGGATGACCTAAGGGATATAGCTGGTCCTCATGAAGATGTTGTTGTTATAGGAGCATTCATCGGGGGCAATGACATAAGACGAATCTTGGTGGACACTGGGAGTTCAGCCAATATTCTCTTTTTAACTTCCTACAGAAAGATGAAGAATCCAGCAGTAATTCAACGTTCGAACAGGTCGATTGTGGGTTTCACTGGAAGCTCAGCAGATGTGATCGGGGAGTTCGAGGAGGAACTTTTATTGGGCAAAGACCCTTTTAAGAAGATGCTTAGAATACCGTTTGTCATAATGGATTGTCCCACTTGTTATAATGCTATTCTGGGGAGGTCTTGGCTCTCTAGGATGCATGCAGTGGCCTCAACAGTCTACCAATGTTTGAAATACGCTGTACAAGGACAAGTGGGAGTTGTTCGGAGCAGCCAGAAGGTAGCAAGAGAGTGTTATGCAACCGCACTGGCTCCTCGGACGTTGGGGGCAGTTCGTATCAATGAGGAATAGCAGTTTGAGGGGATTCTGGGGGTGAGGGTGAAATTGATGACCCCAGAGAGACCCCTGGAGTTTTAATACCGATAGAAGAGGTTGAAACACATTCTTTGGCTGAGGGAAAGAATGTTAAGATATGGTCCAAAATGACATCGGAGTTAAATGATAAAATGTTGAAGTTCCTAAAAGACCATCAGCATGTTTTTGCTTGGTGCAATGTTGATGTTACCGGAGTACCAGCAGATATTATATCACACTAACTGTCCATCCAAACAGACATAGCACCTGTGGTACAAAACAGAAGAGCTTTTTCTAAGGAAAAGGTTGATATCATAGTTCAAGAAGTCGACAGGCTTACCAAAATGGGGCACATAAAGGAGTCTCAGTATCCTTTATGGACAACCAACCCGGTATTGGTAAAAAGAATATGACAAGTGGCGTATGTGTATCGATTTTACAGATCTCAACAGAGCTTGCCCAAAGGATTTATACCCAGTTCCCCGGATTGATCAGTTGGTGGATTCCACATGTGGGAACGAGCTGTTGTCTTTCATGGATGCCTTCTCCGGGTACAATCAGATTCAAGTAGATCTGAAGGATTAGGAGCATACTATGTTTGTTACTGATAGGGGCCTTCATTGTTATAAGGTGATGTCGTTTGGGTTAAAAATGATGGGGCTACTTATCAGAGGTTGGTAAATAAAGCTTTTGCTGATCAAATTGGGAGAAACATGGAAGTATACATTGACGACATGATGGTAAAAAGTGTGGACGAAGAACTACACTTGACAGATCTCCAAGAAACTTTTGCTAACTTAGTAAAAGTAAATTTGAAACTAAACCCAGAAAAGTGTGTGTTTGGAGTACAGTCCGGAAAATTCCTGGGGTATGTAATAAGTGAGCAAGGGATACAACCTGATCCGGACCAGCTTAATGCTTTATTCCAAATGGAGCCTCCTCGGGATATTAAAGAAGTACAACGGTAGACTGGGAGATTGGCTGCGTTAAATCAATTCATTTCAAGGTCTTCGGACAGATGTGCCCCGTTTTTTCAAACTTTAAAAGGTGCAAAGGGATTTGACTGGTCTTCACAGTGTGATGAGGCCTTCAATGAAATCAAAAAACATTTGTCCTCCCCCAAGACTTTGTTTAAACCTGTTGACGGAGAGACTCTTTTCATATACTTGGCAATTTCCAATTGTGCTATAAGTGCAGTATTGGTGCGGGAGGTAGATAATTATCCCTGTCCGGTGTATTACATCAGCAAGAGCTTAATAGATGTAGAAAAACGCTATCTAAAACTTGAAAAATTAGCATTAGCCCTGGTGATTGTTGCGAGGAAGATGAGGCCTTTTCAGGCTCATCTTATTATTGTTTGGACGTCTTTTACCTTAAAAAACGTTCTTCAAAAGACCGACGTTTCAAGTAGAATGACTAAGTGGTCAGTGGAATTGGGGGACTTCGATATTGATTTTTCCCCTCGAACAGCAATCAAAGCCCATGCTACGGCTGATTTCTTAGTTGAATTCCATTCAGATAGGGATACAAAGCAAACAACTGATATGAAAGACAAAAAAGTCTGGGTCATCCGGACTGCTGGTGGATCGAGTACTATGGGATGTGGTGCATGGGTATGCTTGACCTCTCCGTACGGTGACAGAATGTATCAAGCTATATGTTTTGCTTTCAGGGCTTCTAATAATGAGTCCGAGTACGAAGCTGCTATAGCTGGTTTGAAATTGGCTCTTATTTGTGGAGCCAAAATGGTCAAGTTAATGAGCGATTCTCAGCTGCTTATCCATCATGCACAAGGTCAATCCGAATCCAAAAAGAAGGAGTTGGTTAAGTACTTACTTCTTCTTAAAGAAGTAGCTCTTAATTTTAAAAGCATCGTTTATGAGCACATACCCCGAACATAAAATGTATTGGCAGACTCCTTGGCAACCATAGCCTATACTGAGTCCTACCCTTGGATTCATGTGCTGGAGTGCCCATCCATTCAATTCAGTATGGGTAAGGAAGAAGAAAGTTTCGATATACAGATAAAACAGCCTCAAGATTGGAGTTTTCCTCTCCTTCAATATCTCTCAGATGACATCTTGCCTCCGGATAAATCAATAGCAAGAAAAGTAAAGTACAAGGCTCGTGGTTTTGTCATCCTAAGAGATATTCTTTATAAAAAGTCTTATAGTAAACCCCTCTTACGATGCTTGGGGGTTGACGAATCTCAAATAGTGCTCTCCGAATTACATGATGATGAGGGATCAGCTCACTGTGGATTCAGGGCTCTAACAAGGAGAGTTTTGTTGGTTGGGTACTATTGGCCCTCTATAATGCAAGATGCTAAGGAGTTGGTAAGGAGGTATGACCCATGCCAAAGATATAGCAATGAAATTTATATCCAAACTATCCCTTTAGAGTCAATTTCTGAGCCCATACCTTTTGCGCGATGGGGGTTAGATTTAGTGGGACCTCTACCTATGGCATCCGGAGGGCGCAGAACTATAATCGTTGCTATTGATTATTTTTCGAAGTGGATCGAAGCAGCTCCGTTGGCAGGTACAATGTTAAAAGTTGTTATAAAATTCATTTTATCCAATATCTGCTGCAGATTTGGAATTCCACAAAAGATAACAACAGACAATGGTCCACAGTTCGACAACAAGGAAATGGAGACTTTCTATGCCTCCAGAGGTATACAACATTTCTTCTCTTCCCCTTTCCACCCACAAGTAAATGGTCAGGTCGAAGTGGCCAACAGGACAATACTGTCCGGTCTAAAGAAGAATTTAGAAGGAGCTGCTGGAAAGTGGCCAAGTTATTTGCAAGAAGTTCTGTGGGCTTACCGGACTACTCCCGGGGCTGCAACACAAGAGTCTTATTTTACCTTAGTCTATGGGATGGATGTCATAGCTCCCATAGAAGCTACTCTCCCTTCATTTCGAGTCCATAATTTCTCCGAACACGCTAACGAGGTGGCTATCAGAGGCCAGCTTGACTTAATAGAGGAAAGAAGAGTTAAGGCTCACCTTAGAGCTGTACACTATCAAGGTTTGATGAGAAGCAGATTCGCTTCTAAAATTAAGAGAAGGCATTTCCAACCGGGGGATAAGGTATTGAGAAAATTCTTCCTACATACTAAAGAGAAGCAGTTCGGTAAATTGGCTCCAACTTAGGAAGGACCCTATGTGATCACTGAAAAACTTAAGCCTGGGACATACCGGCTCCAAGACAAAGATGGAAGGATTTTGAATCACCCTTGGAATATTAAGCACCTCTGATTGTACTTAGAGTAGAAACTATGTAATTATTTACTTGTTTAAAAGGTCATGTAAATATTTGGGGGCATACTATTTTCTACCCTGGTGGCGCGGGGAGGTTTTAATGAGGTGTCCGGGCTTTTTTATAAAATTTGATGCCTTCTTAAAAAATTGGAGTATTTTTACTTAATAGTTTCTTGTGAAATTTTTATTAACACAGGCCGGATTAAATTAGAGTGATGACTACTTAAACATTTGTCATCGGAGAAATTAAACACTCTCACTTTAGAATGTTTATGAAATAACTAAGGGTTGTTTAAACATTAGCCACCATAATTGAAAAACTATGAAAAAATGCAAGAGTTGTGCAA
The DNA here is from genome assembly GCA_036936605.1 of Limnanthes douglasii subsp. nivea. Taxonomy (NCBI): domain Eukaryota; kingdom Viridiplantae; phylum Streptophyta; class Magnoliopsida; order Brassicales; family Limnanthaceae; genus Limnanthes; species Limnanthes douglasii. Next base: position 37,754,744 of record JAUPFV010000001.1, read on the forward strand.
AATAAAGATATCTATTGAAATATATGAAGTGCCTTGGCCATCCAAGGAATTTAAAATTGTCAAAACAGAAAGATTTATCCGGAAAAGGACCGGACACAGTTACAAAAAATGCCTTGGCCATCCAAGGACTTTGGTTCAATCAAAACAAAAGTAAAAAAATAATTGATACTCTAAGACTGAGCCTTTGAAGAAGGCTCAGCCTCACTAGTTTTCTTCTTCTGGGGATCGTCATTTCCTTCATCCGGACTCTCCCCGGTGTTCTCTTCTTCATCACTTGAGTCGGCACTGGAGTAGTCATGCTTGTCACCATCAACCATCGTGTGCAAGGGAAGGTCTTCGTACTATACAAAATTCCATAAATCTCCCAGATTTCTCTTCGGAAATTTCTCATGAAAGAGCAAGACCATGTCCGACTTCACTTTGGCATACATTTCTTCCTGAGTGTCTATCACTTGGTTGGTATAAGCATCAATCCTAGCTTGGATTTTTGATTCTTGCTCCCTTAGCAAATCAGTTTTTTCTTGTGCAGCCTTGGATACCGAATCCTCGAGCGAGATCTTGTTATTGGTCAAAATATGAATGACCATGTCTTTAGCTTTCACCTCTTCTTTTGAAGAGGAGAGATCTTTCTCCAGCTCAGATTGCTTTGTTCGGAGTTCTTTGATGGTATCTTCTAAGGTAGCCACCTTTGTGGCCCAACCCTCCTGGTTCTTCTTTAACTCCTCATTCTCCCTCTTCAAAACATCAGCATTTTGGTTGGCAAGGAGGAGGTCCCCAGACAATTTCTCTTTGTCAGAATTAAGAGCATTAATAATAGCTGACTGACCTCCCACTTGCTTCTCCAAACTAAAAACTGGCTTAATATTACTCAATATAGAGTGAGTTATAACATCTCTTTCACTTGAGACAGAGAAAGACTTACCATTGAAGGTAATGATGTTCGAAGTGCTCGGAGGGAGATATGGTCCAGCAAAATCATCCTTAGGGAGGTTTTCGAAGTAAAGACCAATTTCTTCGAGACCACTAATATCAACACCATCAATGCTGATATCTCCTCCTGCGCCCCCTCCGGTTTGGAAGTCACTAGGGATGCCTTCTGCTTGAGTTGGGTCTGTAGGGTCAACAGAATGAAGGGGCACCGGAGGCCGGAGAGAAATCTCATCACCCTTGGAGGTCTTTTTCTTCTTGGCCTCCCTGTCCTTGCCCTCTGCTCCCTGTTTCCTATCTCTCTTAGGAACCCTTGGAGGTTTTGGAGATCCTGCCCCTTCCCTAGTACTTTCATGCTCCACTACTTCTAGAAGAGCAACATCAATTTGTCCTTGAACTGGCCCCTCTTGGTTTGTTGGAGCATTTTCCTCCATTTCGGTGGGATTGGCTTCAACTGCACTCTTCTTGCCTTTACCTTTTTTGCCCTTCATCTTACTTGGGGCTTTGGCTCTACCAGGCAGATACAATGCCCCATCTGGCGCGTGTGTTCTTTTGAGGACTACTTCCGGAGGGGGTGGGGTGGTAAGCTCCTCCCATGATAAGTCCCTCCGGTCAGTGGTGTTCCAGAGGTAGGACCTTGTTAGATTGCCTCTGGTAAAGGCATTATGGAAGCGATTCATGTTGGATATTTTAGTGTAATTGGATTGACTAGTCGACCAATGCAGTTGTAATATATTATCGAGCAAGTCGGAGAGTGTGGAGTACACGCTTGTAAGAATATATTATGATTAGTGGGTCCAAGGGGCGTCTCCTAGTTGTGGTTAAATTTATTTTAAATGATAAGGCTATTGTGAATATTCATGGAAATTTTGAATTTGGAAAAATAATTGAAATTTGAATTTGAATAATTTTGGCCGTTTTTATCATTTAAAATTATAGCCGTTATTGGACTTAAAACTGTTTTACAGTTTTTTAAATTTGGTTGAATAAATAAGTATGGTTCCGTTGAAGAAAAAGTAGACAACAACAAAAATCCATTCTCGTTCTTCAAATGCATACGCTCTGATTTTATCCGGTTGAAAATTTTGGAGAACCACCAAAATAATTTCAATCTGAAATTGTTAAAACAAGACTTCAGAGTTTATCCGGAAATCTCTAAACAAAATTCCCAACAAAAGATTGAAATTATATGTTTTTTTTGTGAAGAGATTTGTACAAAGAGGTTCTTGTTTCATGATTTGTATGAAGATTGGAATGAAAAGATTTTTTGTCATCTTTAAGAGAATCCATAATCAAGTATAAAGCATTGGAACTATGAATCATCATCCTGTAAGTTTTTTTTTCTCCCTCTTGTTATTGGATTTGTGGGTGTTTACTTTTCACAATGGTGATAATCTTATAAAAATATTGATTTTTTATGAGGTTCGTTATTAAATAAGGAAGATAAAAAAAGATTAAATTTATGGTTATACTTCATCGAAGTATTGTCTGAATGTGGAGGTATGGAGTCTGGATTTACAGTTTGATGCAGATTAAATAACTACCTCCGTTTGTATCCTAATTTGGATGAATAGTTATAAAAACCGGGTTGGGGCAAAGAAATACCATCCGATTTTGGAAATCCGTGTGGAGTGTGTGGCTTGATTATTCTGCTATGGATTTCATAATTTGGGCCTGACAAAGTAGGAATGAGTCAAAACCATGTCGGATTCGATCAACCAGGTTGGTTTTGTGTGCTATGAATCAAAACCAGGTTTGGATTCAGACTCAACTAGTCCGGATTTGGTACGGGTCTGACAAGATTCAAGAAGTAAATTGAATATGGCATGTATATAAAATTATAATATTTAAATGCTGTAAAATAATGTTCTTATAACAGTTATTAAAAAGGTGTAAAATCAAAAGGCAGTGCATTTATAACATGCAATTACGTTTGTAATTTCTAATAGCAGTGTACTTGTATAACAATCGTAATTTCTAAAGAATGTGGACCCGCAGTAAATTACAAACGTAATTTCTAAAGCATGCAACAGCTTTTAGCAGTTGAGTTAATAACTGCACATGTATTTATAGCCACACAGCCCACACATATAAAAGTATACGTTGAATAGAGCCATGCAAAATTATTGCATGGTTAAAGATGTGCAAGCATATTAGAGGGTGCACATTTGTATAGATTTTAATAAGTGAGGTATGTGTTTTTTTTTTAAATATAATTTATGATTTTGGTCAATTCTCATGTTATTCAGATATATTATAATTTACGATTTTGGTAAATTTTGATGTTATTCGTAAATGAGTTATGATTTGTTTATACGTGGGTGATATATTGATTTTTGGCATTAGCCAAATCAAATTGATGAAATTAAGAAATTCTTATCGTCGAGTCTTGAGATGAAGGATTCGAAAGAAGCTAAGAGGCTTCTTGGTATCTGTATGTCATGACTAGCACTAGGCCGGATATTTCTTTTAATGTTGGAAAGCTTAGTATGTATACTAGAAATCCTAGTTCACATCATTGGCAAGCTTTAAATTGAGTATTCGAGTATATGAAAAGAACCATGGATTATGGTTTGATTTATACTCGATTTCCTTCCGTACTTGAAGGATATTCGGATATTGGATTTGTTGTTGGAATGCTTAGTAGTATATTCGGATGCGAGTTATATTTGAATATGGAAGTCCACTCCTTTATAAGTGGATGTGTATTTCTACTTGGAGGACTTGTTATCTCTTGGGCATCTAAGAAACAAAGTTGAATTACTGATTCAACAATGAAATCCGAGTTTGTGGCATTAGCAACAACTAGTAAAGAAGTTGAGTGGCTAAGAAATTTAATATATGAAATTTTGTTGTGGTCCAAAAGATACCACCTAATTCTTTTACAAAGGTGTCAGACAGATTATGATTCGGGAGCGGATCATGAATGATGTTATTGCAGTAGAGTTTTTGAGAACTTGATATGATTTAGCCGATAATTTAACCAAAGGGTTAAGTAGAGATTTTGTGCACAAATCGGCTATTGGGATGGGATTAAAAGTCCATTTGAAATCTCTCATGTTAAGATACCCAATTCTCATCTAATATGACATTAGGTGCTGAATTCAATGTGGAAAGCTTAACATCTAGAGATTGGAACACATTAATAGTATTATCCCAAAGTATGTGTTCAGACATGCAAGTTGTGGAGGTTGAAGTTTATCTTCTTAATAGCTCTTTTGAAAAATTGCATATGCATGTGCAAGAGTAAAAGATCTACCTATTTAAGCATGAAGTTTAGTCGCTTCAAGAAGTTAGGACTTGGCTTTGATATGCTTAAGAAGGATAAGGACACAAGGCTAGTAAAAGATAGTGTCAAGTAAGAACATTTGAGAATGTAAATTTATGTGTATATTATCTTCGAGTATTCATTATGGATAGTAAAGGTTCAATCCTTAGTGATACCTTGATATTCGAATATTTGGAATGTGTAATATACTAATATGAAATTCAATCGTTACGATATTTCATTTATGCATAAATTTGTTATTTGTTGTGAGTTTGTTTTAGTTAATCATGAATTGCACTAAAATGGGGGAAGATTGTTGGATATTTTAGTGTAATTGGATTGACTAGTCGACCAATGCAGTCGTAATATATTATCGAGCAAGTCGGAGAGTGTGGAGTACACGCTTGTAAGAATATATTATGATTAGTGGGTCCAAGGGGCGTCTCCTGGTTGTGGTTAAATTTATTTTAAATGATAAGGCTATTGTGAATATTCATGGAAATTTTGAATTTGGAAAATTAATTCAAATTTGAATTTGAATAATTTTGGCCGTTTTTATCATTTAAAATTATAGCCGTTATTGGACTTAAAACTGTTTTACAGTTTTTGAAATTTGGTTGAATAAATAAGTATGGTTCTGTTGAAGAAAAAGTAGACAACAACAAAAATCTATTCTCGTTCTTCAAATGCATACGCTCTGATTTTATCCGGTTGAAAATTTTGGAGAACCACCAAAATAATTTCAATCTGAAATTGTTAAAACAAGACTTCAGAGTTTATCCGGAAATCTCTAAACAAAATTCCCAACAATTCCTCCACTTCTCAGTAGCCCAAGCATTTAGCTTGGTGCAAGTGGTTTGCCCAGCCTTCAAGTAGTTACTGAAGTCCTTAGGCATCATTGTCAAGAAACAAAAAAAAAGACAAGTCAAATAAACAAAATTGTGAAAAATAAAGATGGGAATGTAAGATGGGATTCTTACCATCGCTTCGCCATCTGCTGGTAAGGAGGCTCGGGTTGACACCGGCTTTAATCTTCCTCCAATTCTCCCAGGCACCACTCACAAACAAGAAATGAGTCTTCCAATTTCTCTCCGACTCGAGCAGATCGTCCACTACTTTGTAATTATCACCCATGTTAAAGTGATAGAAGGGAATATGGTGGTTTTTGCAGAGGTTGGCCACAGCTATGAACTGCTCCATTGGGAGAGGAATTCCGGAGAGCCTGGAGGCCATAATACAGGCCATGAGAGTGTACCATGCATTAGGGATCAGTTAACTTGGGCAAAGTTTGATGAGGTGAAAGTATTTGACTATCTCCGGGTCTAAGGGAAATCTTAGTCCCCAGTTGAAGAGCTCGGTGAAGAAAACTATTTCACTGAGCTTGCAGTCCATCGGTGTTTCTGGGTCCACTGGAATCCTTATTTTGACATTCTCCGGGATTCCCCATTTTGTTCGTATCCGACCCAGTTCGGCTGTGTGGATGAAAGCATAGTTAAGTTTTTGCAAAGCTATCAAATATTTAACACTTACCTTGTGGAAACAAGGTCCCACTTTTCCCACAAGGCACTCCGGCAAATCTGGATGCCTTAAGCATAGTTTCTCTTTGCCTTTGTCCTTCTTGGCAGCAACAACCTCATTTGTTTACCCGGAGACTTCGGACTCGAAGGGAGCTTCTTTAATAGAATCCTCCATCGCTTCTTCCATTACCAGGGAGGGTTTTTCAGTTGTTTTTTGGTGAGGGGAGCTAGAGGTTGGCTCAGCATGCCCTCCGGACTGTTGGGCTTCACTGGTTTCTTGTACTCTGACCTCCGGCTGGGGCTCAGATGCAGTGATTTCTTTTCGGAGACTTGAACTAGATGCTTCCGGCCCGGACAGCTTGTCCTTAGGAATCTTGGTGGGTGCCTCTGACCCCGTATTGCTATCTTTGGCCCCTGACTTAGAAGGTGTACCTTTTAGAGCCTGTCCTTTTACCAAGCAACCTCTTGACCGATCTACTAACTTCTCTAGAAAGGCATCAGCGTCCGATCCCATGGCAATAAATGGGGAAGGTTTCTTAAAACTGGTAACTACCTGCCCTGGTTCAACAGTAGGCTCTGATTCCTGAACCGATGAGCCCGAAACAATTGGTGAAAGGCTGGTTTGGAATAACCTCCTAGGTTTAACGCTTTTGGTTGAAGAAGAGCCCTGGTCAGGCTTTGTGCTTGGTGTTTCTGGTTTATCAATAGGGGAAACAGGGAGGCCTGCAGCGATACGCCTTTCTCATTCGACCTTTTGAGCTTTTTCTAACTCTGAAAAATTAAGCCACCCACCTTTGATTAAAGCGTTCATAGCTGTGAACATAAACTCACACCGAAATAAAGTCTTTGTTTTTGAGAGAAAACTTTGAAGTTCAGCAGAGTAAGGATGAAGAAGATGGTAAAACAGTAAAGAAGTGACTAATTTATAGTAAATATGCAAAATATGCTTTGATACCTAGGAGAATTCGAAAGGATTGCAATGATTAAGAACGACGCTGATGTCATCCTCATTAAATGAAGAGGTTACTTTTTGGAGAAAGTAGGAGCGCCGTTCTAGGGAAAAAACGGCTGATGTGGCGAATCAGAGAGAGACACGTGTCCCACGATTTCTGGCAAAAAATCGTTTAGTTTCTGAGAAATTTTTCAGTTCGGATAAAGTTATTACACAGTTCAAGAATCTGTGTGGATATGGTTGTGACCAGCTACAGGTTATTTTTTAGGTCTTGCCAAAGGCCTTTAAACACCACCTAAAAAAGGGGCTAATGATGAGTCCGGATATTGTCACCACCCTTTATGAGAACCGGACAGGGGCAGTTCGGACAACATCCACTTAACCGTACGGAGGCGGTTCGAACAACCTTCATTTGCTGAACCATCCGAACAGGACTAAAGTATTTAAAACCTAATCACTCTATGACTAAGTTGACTACTTAACTACTTAAAACTAATGGGTCTTTAAACTAGACCCGAATCCATTAACACAACCCAAAAGCCCATGTGGCCCAAAGATAAGGGTATAAATACTCAACCACCTACATTAAATGAGGGTAATGAAAATTAAATACAACCAAGCAGATCAATTCTCCCTCTACATTCTATCCAAACATTAAATACTCTCAAAATTCCACAAAACTCTAGACAAAATTACAAAATTACTCTCAAACGAAAATAAACCACATCAAATTGGTGGATAAAAAGACGTCGTTCCAAGCCGCCAAAAAATTGTTAAACACTTTGTCGTCTTTAAACTTTTTTTTCCATTAACATTCTTGTTGATATGTCACTCGCATAACATGTGAATAGCGCTAGGAAATATTTTATTTATGTTATTCATCAAGGCAAAATCGTGATCCATAATTATAACACAAGGTAATTCGCAATCATTCTCCTCCATTACCGGGAAGGTCTATAATAAATCAATACTAAGCGGGTGTGCAAAAAACAAAGTGGTTATAACGTTAGAGCCATCGTTGGCCAATACTTGTACTTGTGCAATTATAATTTAGTTAACAAGCATTGCATTTGGGATCGACCACCATTTTCAACCATCTTCATTCTTTGACGGTGATAGTAAATGTGACGGATACTTGAAGCGTTCTCCGGATTGGCCTTCTTCAAAACACCAAATATTTTTCCTGGAGTTTTTCGAGTTCACCGTCAAAACATCAACAAGCTCTTTTTCCTTCCGTTTTAACTTAGACCATTGTAAATGTCCTTGGGCATACTTAATCGATTCATGGTTGTTCTTGCCGTAAAGGACACTTAGAACCCACTTATCGTCGCCTTTTACCGGATTCCTACCAAATGAAAAGGGAAATTAATTTTTTTGCTATCACTAGCATTACGCTTATAGTCACACTCTTGAACGACCGATTTAAAAATACTGGATCGCTCGTACCGATAGTCTACTCTAGGTGTTATCCTTTTTTTTCCCCGCTCATTAGGATGTTATCTTAATCGAGAAACCTAACGATTTGGCCGTACTTTTGATTTACTTGGTCATTGAGTCTAAGCTATACCCGTCATGAGTTTTGAAATTGTGAGCGTAGTCCGAAACAAGATAAATTCCATATTGGGTAACCTCCTGCAAATTGTAAGAAGTGGACAAATCAATTAGACCAGGATTTCGGATAAATCTAGCCCATTACGTCGAGTCTATGGCGTGTGATAAGGTTTGTAATATCCATAGCAATATCATAAGAAATATGTGAACAAGGGTTAAAATCAGACTGATCCGAAATGAGCAGGATAAGTCTGACCGAGCATGAAGCCGAGCAGTCACAAACAAGGATGAGCCAAGCAAAGCCGATACGAACCAAAGAGATCTCAAACGAATAAAGAGGTTGAGCTGAGCTGACATAAGCCCGAGCATAGTCGAGTAAAAGCATAGTCGAGCCGGACTCAATCCAAACAGGGTCGAATTATAGCTGAGTGGAACGAGAGTAAGCTCAAGATGAACCAAGCAGATACTTCGAACGAGAGTAAGGTCATTCTGTTTAAGAATGATACGCTCGTCTCATTTACACACCACGAATAATGGAAATAGAGATTATTAATGGAGTCAAATATATTTATGAGTCAACCCACGTAGATAGTAACTCTCAAAGTGCCGCCAATTTAGGACCATTAACATTAATGATAATCTACATTCAAAATCAATAGGGCCACACAATTAATGATCGTGTTGTAACTGCTAGGAGGAGTATAAATATTATATTTATAACACTTAAATGTATCTTCTTCTCGAATCAATAAAAGTTACTATTTTGGAAGATACTTATTAGGGTTTTCTCGTTAACATTTTTGGCGTCGTCTGTGGAAAAACTAAAATACTTGTTCGTGTCTAAAAACCAACTGTAGTAACTAGATCTGGATCGAAATAGAGCCTACGGAGAGACATATTACTATGAAAAATCCAAACCAAATGGTGGACTAGGTTATGGGGCCAAATGTTGTTTCGTTGCAACCGACTAATATCCAAGAAGATCACCCCCAATGTGGGGTGGAAGCTCTGCCAGGGATCTCCCCGGTAACTATCGATTAGCCACTAGCACCAGCCATTACAAAATTATAATCAGTCCGACCGATCTACCCTCTAGAGCCAACAATATGGATGAGGTAACAGAAGTTAGGCGGCTCAAACAGCTAGAGATGGTTATGGGCAGTCTGCGGGCCGGGTTCGTGCCGGCCCACCCGAACCTGGCCAGACCTGCTCCCGGGCTTATATTTACAAACCTGAGCTCGTTCGTTCATGTCCATCGATCAATTCGGCCCGACCCCCTGACATTAATTTTAATATATTTTTTAATATTTATTAATTATTTTAAATATATTAATTTATTTTGATATATATTATTCTATATAAAAAAATTATCTTTTATATATATATTTTTTATAATTTTCGGGCCAGAACGGGTCGGAGAAATTAGAAACCCAAGCCTGGCTTGGCCCGACTGTGGGTTACAATTTCTTAACCCAAACCAGGTCTGTTCTATGTTGGGGCCGGAAAAAACCCGACCGGGTCGGATCGGATCGTGCCGGACAACACCTGGATTGTCATCGTCACGAACAGCAAATCTAGGCAATGCAACAGGCTTAACATAAGGTTGATCGGGACCAGGAAGCGAAAGATCAGGCTGCCAAAGTGGCTCTAGCGGAAATTAACAATGCAATCAACGCTTTAACCGCGAAACTCCGTGATGGTGGACATCTGCGGCCAAGGTCGACTATCGAGGCTAGCCGAGCAGCCAGGTGCAAAGGGTCATCCAAACGCGAAAAATATGGTGAAAGGACAGGGGAAAGTAGTGGCCGAAAACACTAAAAAGGGAATGAGCATTGCCAAGAGAAAAAACAGGCGTCCTCAAAGGCCAACAAAAGAGGTGCAGCGGAGCAATATGATCATGCGCACCCGAAAATGACGGTGTATGTGCTCAAAGAATTGCCTTTTGTAGGAAAACTTTTAGGTACAGAGCTCCAAATGAAATTCTACCCTTTTCCGTTTGGAGGCGTATGATGGCACAGGCGATCCAGAAAGACACCTAGAGTAGTTCCGAAATATGGTGATGGATTTCAACCCAGACAACGCTATGCTGTGTCAGTCTCTATCTATGACCCTTAAAGGTAACGCAATAGAATACTTCAGTAGCTTACCTAAAGGTTTCGTCTACGATTTTACAGGGTTATGGAGTGTGTTTAGAAACAGGTTTGTAGGCAACAAAGATTTACGCCTGGACCTTGACTCCATCATAGAACTTTACCAGAGAAATGGAGAGTCCTTTAAAGTTCATGTCAAGCGATTTGTCCATGCCATGAACAAGCTCCCCGATTTAGCAGAAAACATGCGGTGGCATCTTTGAAAATAGGGCTCGATAGGCAAGGCAAACTGTACATTGACCTAGTAATGTTCCCATGTGACAAGATGTGAGATCTCATGGCTCGAGCCGACCAGTTTATTAAAGTTGACGATGCAACCAAAGTCAGCTCCCTATACAAATATTTGAGACACCAGAACATCTGCGTACGATAGAATGAGGACCGACGATAGGTCATAGAAGGAAACCCAGAAGAGTACAGGCAACCAACGCCCTATGATATATGAAAACTCCGCTCGGTAATTCACTCTACTGACGGAAACGATCTCTACCATCTACGACCGTACCAAAGATAGAGTATGATACAAATCCTCACGAGTTATGTTGGTCCCGAGTTACAAGAGATCGACCAGGAAATTCTACACATACCATAATGACCACAACCATTCAACAAACGATTGCTGGCAACTAAAAGGAGAAATTAAAAGGTTAGTAGACAACAGTGAGCTGATCCAATTTGTACGACAACATGAGTTCCACCATCAGCACGGCGAAATAGAAGAGCCCTGCCAAACAAGAGCCTCGTTGGGAGGACAAAAGAGTCACCATAGGGAAACAAAAATGGTTGTTTGTGATATCTGGAGAGGTACTCATATCGAGGCCGATCACCAATCCATAAAACGGGCTATGGAGGAGGACTAGCAAGTACTCTCTGTGGGTGGTTCTTCTTACAACACTTATAGAGAGTCGGTGGCCGACCTAATATTCAACGAAGATGATCTGATGGGAATTACCACCCTCCACGAAGACGCATTGATAGTAAATATGGATATCAGGACGTGATGGTAACCAAAGTATTGGTGGATAAGGGTAGCTCCGCCAATACTATTTTCAAGACAAGCTATGTAAAAGCTGGAGGTTCCTTCATACAAACCAACACAGTGCACTTTGACTGGGTATGAAGGGAAAACGTCTCAGTGTGTGAGCGAAGTCGAACTCATGGTTAATGTGCGATATGGTGCTACAAAAAGGAAGTCAAGACCCTCTCTATGATCTCGGATGCACCCATCTCCTACCACGCCATCATCGGAAGACCTTGGTTTCATAAGATGGAAGCAACCCATTGCACCTTTTATGAATGCATCAAATGTCCCGTCGGTGATGTTGTAGGGATTATACGAGGTAGCTAGCACACGGCCCGAACCTTCTACTCAGTCATTGTGGATCCCAGTAAGTCGGTACGATAGCAATTAACGGGCGAGGTGGAACCAATTGAGCAATTAGTAATTTCACCCTCGCCTGACCCGATAGATGATCACCGAGAAGATAAGCAGCAGGGAAATCACCCGAAGGACGCTCAGGAAGAAACACTAGCAGTGGGGAGCACCCTCCTCATCGGAGCTTCCTTCGATCCATGTTTCAAATCTTCTATAATTGAATTACTACAACAAAATTTAGATATTTTGCATGGGTAGCCAAAGATGTAAACTTGGTTGATCCCTTAGTAATTTGTCACGAACTAACAATAGATAGGTATGCTAAACCCCTTCGGCAGAAGCGTAGATCATTTTCCATTAAAAAACATGAAGCAATAAACAATGAAGTAACAAAAATTTCTGATCTCGGGCGCATCCGCCAAACTGGATATCCAGTGTGGATTACAAACCCCGTTCTTGTCAAGAAGAAAGTTGCACAGTGGTGCATGTGCGTTGACTTTACTAACTTGAACCAAGATTTTCCTAAATATCCCTTCCCCTTACCTCGAATCGACCAATTGGTGGATTCTGCCTCGGGATGTGAATATATGTCATTCATGGATGCTTACTCCAGTTACAACCAAATCTGCATGCATCGGAACAATGAGGAACACACAATGTTTCAAACAGAGCGTGGACTATACTGTTATACTATCATGCTCTTCGGAATTAAAAATACAGGCTTAACTTACCAGCGCTTAATCAATTAGATCTTCAATGAGCAGCTAGGGCACTGCATTGAGGCCTATACAAACGACATGATCGTCAAAACTAATGCCCCAGTAAACGATTTGAAAGTTCTGAGCAATGTTTTCGCAATCCTATGTAAGTATAACTTGAAGTTAAACCCGTTAAAGTGTTATTTTGGTGTCCGAGCAGGAAAATTCTTAGGCAGTGTGGTTAGCAAAAAAGGAATAGAAGCGGATCATCTCCAGTTATAGGCGCTAATTCTTATCGAGCCACCTAAGAATATAAAAGAGGTTCAATTCATGACGGGGTACCTCGCAGGCCTCTCCCACTTTATATCGAAAGGCTCTGATAAGAGCCAACACTTCTTCGAGGCCTTGAGGAGAGCAAAGAAATTCGAATGGAATGTAGATTGTAACGCAGCCTTCGTCGCTCTAAAAATGTACCTTACTTTGCCTGAAATCTTATCGGCTCCAACACCAGGTGAACCATTATATCTATCGATCTCCAACTTTTTTGTCAGTGCGGTCCTCGTTAGGGAGATAGAAGGTATCCAACGTCCCAATTACTACACAAGAAAAACCTTAGTAGACGTTGAAACTCGATACTTGAACTTAGAAAAGCTTTCTTTGGGATTAGTAGTTGCGGCGCAAAAAATTACGACCGTATTTTCAGGGCCATACTATCATCGTTCGAACATCCTCCCTCTGCACAATGTATTGCAAAAATAAGATATATCAGGATGCCTCACTAAGTGGTCGGTCGAACTCGAAGAATATGACCTCAAATTCAATCCTCGCACGAAGATCAAAAGACAAGCTATAGCGTATTTCTTGACGAAATTTTCAACACCTTGACTGATAGATGGAGTCACCAACACTGTCGAAGAGGAGTACAAATGGATATTGGAGGCCAATAGGGCTTCAAGCTGCTCGGGTGGAGGAGCTCGTATCATTCGAAAGTCACCAACAGGAGAAAATATCAAGCAGGCAATCCCTTTTGGCTTCCCAGTGACTAACAATGTGGCAGAGTATGAAGCAATCATAGGGCGCATACGATTGGCCCACATCCGTAGAGCCACTACACTTCATGTACGGTCGGATTCAAAATTAGTTATTAATCAAACTATGGGCGTGTATCATGTAAAACAGGAGGGTACGCACACCTATCTGACAATTCTAAAGGAATGTGAGGCTAATTTACAAGTTTTACATTACGAGCAAGTACCCCGCCCTGAAAATTCCATAGCATACTTTTTGGAGAAGTCGACCGCGGCAGCCAAGCGCCCACTAGTAATCACACAAGAACACCCTGGTACTGTTACTTATATCTAGCCAACCACAATCTGTTTGGTCAACAATTCCACCGATTGGAGAAACCTGTATTTACTCTACCTTTACCAGGAAATATTACCATCGGAAAAAGCGCTCGCTCGGGCATTACAATTGCGAACAACTAAGTACTGTGTGCTCGATAGTACTATGTACTAGAAAAGCGTTACCCAACCGTTACCAAGTTGTTTGGATCAAAAAAAATCTACCACCTTTCTCCATGATCTACACTCTGGCGCAGCTGGAGCAAAATGTGGTCATAGAAGTCTTATCCGCAAATTCTTACTCGCTGGGTACTATTGGCCAGAGTTGGCTGCAGATGCACAGCAAATTGTACAATAATGTCACGCTTGTCAGTAATACGCTAATTCTGGGACTCTACTCAGCCAGCCCATGGTTGCCAATCTTATTCTCTGTTCGTTCGACAAATGGGGCATCGACCTAGTAGGGCCCATGCCAATGGCTACCGGGAAAAGGCAGTTTCTCGTGGTCGCAGTCGATTATTTTACTGAATGGGTTAAAGCTAAAGAGTTGTATAAGACCAGGTATGAAGAGATATGTGACTTCCTACATCATCAGATTTTAACCCGTTTCGATATCCCCCAAGTACTGATGACAGATAACGGACCACAATTCCAATACTCGGTATTTTCCACCTTTAGCAAACGTTTCAGCATCATCCAACACTTTTCCACACCGTACTACCCGCAAGAAAATGGGTAAGTGGAGGTCACCAACCGCACCATCCTTGATGGCATAAAAAAGAAGCTTGAAGGAGCAAAGGGTAAGTGGTCTGACAAGTTAGTATAGGTACTATAGGCATATCGCACCACTCCTCGCATCGCAACATGAGAAACACCATTCGCTCCCGTTTATGGGTCCGAGGCCGTAGTGCCTGCAAAAGTTATAATCTTGAGTCACCAAATTATGAATTAGTCAGAGGAATCCAACAAGGTGAATTGAGTTATAGACGTCGACCTAATTGAAGAACGACAAGATCAAGCACGGGTACGAACAAAGCATTACAAAAGCTTAATGCAATGGAGTTTTAACTCCAAACTTCGACCTCGGGCACTGCAAATTGGGGACCTCGTTATTAAAAATCTATTCAAAGAGCGGGAGATAAAATGACAGGCAAATTAAAGCTCATCTGGGAAGGACCCTACACAGTCATCTCCAAGGACCACCAAGGCGCATTTTGTCTCGCCGATCAAGAGGGTCTCACCCTTAAGCATCCTTGGAACATTAGTCACCTTAAGTTATATCATCAAACTATATAATGAACAGATGCGCTATTTTTCTTTTCTGATGGCGCGGAGGGATTTTTTAATGAGCCATATACGTATTTTCTCCAATTAATGAAATTTTATTACTTTCGTCATTCGAATGTGTTTGTTTATACTTGTTCCGTGTAACTCCGCGAAAGGGTCACAGACCACGCCTACGGGCTACGCAATAGGTACCATACTGTACCATATTTAGATAAGATCTTAAGAAAAAAATTATCACGAACGAGCTAATTGATCACACATTTTTAAGGCTACGTAAGGGGCCTTACTGTTCCTAATACCACACTACGATATTATTCATGCAAACTAATCCAAGCCCATTGGGTTACGTAACAGACTGAACCGGTCGCTCTGCAATTTTTTGCTGAGGCATTCATTAAAATTGCATTGGCCATGCAATGAGCCATAAGCTCGATCTTGCAAGGAAAGTTTACCCAAACAACATAAGTATAAACACACACATATCTTACAAAATACGAATAATTATCCACAAATAGTTTAAAGTAAATTAAACTACGAGCCCACGTGACCACATTATCCCTTTTTTGAGTAAGACTGACACCTGTCGGTTCTACTGGTGTCTTAACAATAGTGACATTGATCGTACCCGTAGCGTCGATCTTTTCTTTATCCTTCACTGCAAACAATTTCTCATGAGGCCTTAGATTAAAAATCTAGATTTAACGCAACAAGCTCAGTCACAAGTTTCATCTTATCTTTATGGATCATGCCCTTGACCACCTTCATCACTTGGCGTACCCGCTCCTTTAAATCTACCTCAGTTTGCCTTTTTAGAGTAGTATATTCGCCCTCTTTCTCATTCCGCACACTCGCCAACTGCACATTTAGCTCTGCTACTTCCACTATCAGACATGCGATCATCTCAGTCTGCTCTTCCACCCTTCCAGCTTGTTTTACATTGTGATCCAATAGCTTCGAATTTTGGGTTATCAACGTATCATTCTTCTTCACCAGATCATTGTTTAACGCAGATAACAAAGTATTTCTACTAACATCTTCCAAGTTGCGTTAACGAATGGCGTTCCTCTCGTCACAAGTCCCAAGCAAGTGACGATGAAGATCATCGTTCTCCTTCATAGATTTGGCTAATCGTTGCTTTGTTGAGCCGTACACATTCTTAAATCGAGCCAGCTCGGTCGTTAAACCTTGAACTGAGCCAAAGAACAACGGGTCTGGTTTCCACTTCTTCATCAAAGAACAGTCGACCGATGACATCCGGCGATAAGCAAGTGCGTGCGAGTTATACTGCACCTGCTCCCACCATATAGTATTGTCAATCATACTCCACTAAAATGGAAAAAAAAAACTAACCTCGATAGTTAATTCTAAATATCGTTGCAAAATCTCTGACATCAAAGTCGTATCATAAAAGGACAAATTACCATTATGGCGGAGCTGATCCATCAAAATCTTTGAAGCTCTCGGCCTCACCAATTCTAGCAAGGGAACCTCCTCGGCTACTCTGCCAACCCCTTCAGCTCCAGTACTTTTCCCCTTAGGAGGAAGATTATCAGGCTGCACAATATTGACAAGGAGGCCATAGTCCTGCCCCATTGATAAAATCCTTCATATGCTGCGCCACTCCTTCTGGGATCACCTTTTTATTTTCCTTCTCTTCACCTTGAAGAAGGGCCCTCTTTGGCTCTTGGTTGTATTTGTTAGTTGTTCCGGCACTGGGGGCTGTCAACCTATGTTATCCCCCAACGAACCATCAACCTTCTCCTCATTTACTAGCATCATCTTCCGCTAGGAGAATGGCACTACGTTGATCACCACCTTGGTCTTCTTCGTCAAAGATCAGTCGCCAACATCCTCTTCATGAGGACGTAGGCCCCCTTCTCTTTTATCCTCTCCCTTCGCAATCTCGGCCAAATCACACACAGGTCCTTGATCCACAACCTCTTCAGTATTGTCCCTTCCCTCAGGGGTAAAGGACGGTCTACTAGCCTCTCGTGCCCTGATCCTTTGTGGCATTGCTCTTCATATCTCCTTTCCATGAGAGCTCGCAGTCTCTCTAGTGCTGCCACATTCCCAATTCCAGCCATATTTACCTTCCCGTCCCCTGAAATCTTCAGCTTAGGCGCTTGCCCCAGTCTAGATTTTAAATAATTTATGAGGCAGAACACTTGCGTAGGCTTCAGTCCTCGTGCATTGTTGGCAGCAGCATCTAATTTTGTTAAAGGATTCACCAAACCCTTAAGTCGCCCCTCTTTACACCACTCATGGTATTTACCTTCACCTGCAAAAACCGCTGAAAAAATTACAACACCATACAATTACAGCATAATTAAATATCTACGCCACTTCTAGTCATCTTATATTTAGCCTTCCAACATCTCTCTAGTTGTAAATTTATGGAAGCACTTCTGTGCTCCCAATCCCCATAAACATACACAAACCTATGCTTCCAATTCTTGTCAAAGGTCGGCAGTTCAACAATATGATGGCCCCGGTTAGCTGCAAGTAAAAGAAAGGTGAATGCGCTAACTTGGAAACATCTACTGCTATTAAGAGGTCAGCTGGGCAGATGGGTATGTTAAAAAAATAAGAACTAAGAAATATGCTTAACAATATCCTCCAACCGTTAGTTGTAAGTTGCGTAGGGCATATCCCAACGAAACAAAAAAAATCCCTTATTAAATGAGGAAAGGGGAGGCGCAGACTCCAATCAAAGACAGTGGTGTAAAGACATGTATTGCCCTCCTCGGTGGTGTAAGGCTGATCTCCCGCACGAGGCACCCTAATCGTCACATCATCAGGAATCCCATACCTAACCTTAAACTCAGCAAGTGACCCCTCGGTTAAAAACTAATTTTTATGGGTTATTTAGCAAAATACTCCTCCTAAAATTAGGAGCTTTCATAATCTGAATCGCCGACTACGACAGTCTTCTTATTCATATTTTTCTTGGGCGCCATGGTTTGACAGACTGCAATGACCCAATAGCAGCCGTAAGAATCAAGATATTATCTTATTCTATGATGGTTCAGTTTCACTGTTAATGAAGCCCCATATAGAAAAGCATCTCAAGATCGTACTCACGTATACGTTTAAGCTACAGAGCACATTACCTCTACAATGACATACGAACACGAATAGAGAAATCAAAACACAGTAACGTACCTATCAATTGAAAACTCTCTGGATCTTTTATCGAAGGCGAAATACTCAGTAATGTACCAGCAAAAATAAAAGCTTTGGGGATTCTATTTGCAGACAAAAAAACACCAAGGTTTCAAAGAAAATGGTATAAAATAACTTGTGAAAATCCTTATTTTATCTCCCTTCAATTTCAAGCCACGTGGACAAACAACTCAACCGTCAAATTTCACTTGTTTCATTTATCGAGATATTAAACGACATGATACGCTTTTCCAAATCTAACTGTCAGAATATCGAATCTATTAATATACGTGATACATCATGCGTCATCACATAAAAAAAACCTGTCACGTCATCCAAACATGTCTTTCATTACATCGAATCTAGTCACAAGCATTATTCCATCTACCAACTGTTACCTAGTTGATCAATGGACTAGGGTGGCCTCATAAGGTTCTTAATATCCATAGCAATTTCCTAAGAAAGATGTAAGCAACGGTTAAAGTCGGACTGATCTGAAGCGAGTAGGACAAGTCCAACCGAGCATAAAGCCGAGCAGTCACAAACAAGGATGAGCCGAGAAAAGCTGATACGAACCAAGGAGATCCCGAACAGAAAAAATAACTGAGGTCGAGCTGAGCTAACATAAGCCCGATCATAGTCAAATAAGAGTAGAGCCAAGCCGGGCTCCGTTTGAACAGGGTCGAATCATAGCCGAGCGGAACGGAAGTAAGCTCAAGAAGAACCAAGCAGATACTTCGACCGAGCATATGGTATTCTGTTTAGGAATGGCACGTTTGTCTCATTTAAGCACAAGGAATAACATAAATAAAGATTGTTAATGAAATCAAATATATTTATGAGCCAACCCATGTAGACAATAACTCCCAAAGTAATGGCCGCCAATTTGAGATCATTAGCATTAGTGATGGTCTACGTGCAAGACCAATAGGACCACGTAATAAATGATCGTGTTCAAACTGCTACGAGGAGTATAAACATTAGATTTGTAACACTTAAATGTATCTTCTTCTCGAATCAATAAAAGTTACTATTATGGCAAATATTTGTTAGAGTTTTCTCGTTAATATCGTGCATGACCTTGCCTACGCCATCTAGTGACGTATCGGATCGTCTACACGCCACACATGTGGGGCAGACAAGGGCCTGCACGCCAAAAGATGGCCTGAGTAGTGTCCTCTTCGCCACTATTGTTGGCGATGAGCACTATCCCAATGCCAGCGTAAGGCGAAGAACACATGTGGGGTAAACAAGGGCCTCCACTATTTCGGCCATGTTTAAAGTTTTCAAAAAATGGGTTTATGTGGTTAGAATTTTGAGGTTTTTGATAATTTGGAGAAGATGATTATGGTTGGTGTTTGAAATTGTGTTTGCAACTTCATGTAGTTAGGAATTCTCAATAGCATGAGTTGTAATTAAAAAGGGTTTCAAGAATTTTTTGGGTTTTTTGTCTAGTGACAATTTTGTAAATATCAAAATGCAAAAAATATATCGCAAAATAAAATCGAGTTTTTTTTTTGCGATGGAACTATAAAATCGACATTCCATACTAGTCCTCTAATCCAACTAAAATATAGTGTAAAATTTGTTAAAAATATTGATCAAATATGAATAATCGGAACAAAAATATTTTAAAGAAATTTACTAAAATGTTTATTAAGTATGAATAACTGGAGTAATAGTTCAAATCATAAGATAGTTGGTGAAGCAAAAGGTTGGATTGAGAAGAAAACTTTACCACGGTCAGCACAGCCGATGGTGAAAAAATAGGCGAATAAACTTGTTAGAAAAGTTCAAGAGAGGCTTGATAAATTTAAAAAGTGTTAATATAAAATTGATTTATTTTAAATTAAATACTAGTTAATTGTTTTGTTTATAGATCATAGTCGTAGGGTTCGTCAACTCTACCATTTGTGTAGCGTACCGTATTCAGTCATTGTCATCACTCATCGGCTTTGTTTCAAGATAAATATAAAATGCAAAAAAGCCTAAAAGGATAACACAACTTTTCGTGCTATGTCGAAGTCCAACTCTTATGTGAGGGTGATACGTATAGTCTTGATTAAGTGAGAATGATACCGACGTGCATTCAATTACAAAAAAGGGTACAATAGTCATTTGACCAACGCACCCAGAAATGAAAAACCACCGTTGGTTAACCAAAACAAGCAGCAAAATTGGCATTACCAGCCTCTGGTTTTACTTCCAGACCCCCAATATGTGGCTTTTTCTCGAGTAGACACATCAAACTTATCTGCCTATTTATCAGAAAACCCACCTCACTTACAATTTCATCGACAACAAGAGAAGAAAAAAAAGCAAGCCAACTTCTTTACCTTTCAATTGATCAAAAAATTAATCTCAAACATACAAGAAATGGGTTCAGCACGCAAAGGATGGATGGTAGCAGCAAGTATCGGGGCGGTGGAGGCTCTAAAAGATCAAATGGGTATCTGCAGATGGAATTACGCAATCAGATCAGTTCAACAACATCTAAAGAACAATGTCAGGTCTGTTTCTCAGACGAAGAAGATCTCTTCTCAAACTTCTGCAGCAGTCTCTACAAGATTTGGGGAAGACAACAAGGCTAAACAAGCAGAGGAATCGCTTAGGACAGTCATGTACTTGAGCTGCTGGGGTCCCAACTGAAACAATTGGGTTCCATTTCTACTCATTAAGTCCGTGGAACCGTATATACTCTTATGTGTAAGACCAACCTCAGTGTTTCTATTAATAAAACACAGCGACTTTCAGGGAAATCTTTGTTCTCTAACTGTTTTTTAGTTGCATAATACTCCTAACATAGCTTCAATTACATCAATTAAAGAATATGCACCACTAAAAGAGAACTAGTTTGTAAAAAGTGAAGTATATGTTGTTGATAACATTGACTAATTCCATTATGTTTATAAATTCAGAAACTAACAAAGATTGAAGAATATAAGATATGGTTTCCGGTTCAAGAGACAATATAGTAACACAACTAGTGTACATCATAAGAATCAAGGAAATCATCAAAAAAATTCAAGATCTATTACTTTGGGAATACAATATTAAGGAAGCCTAAGTTTATAATTATTATACACATGAGACTCCCTAGGTCCATTATTCACTCTAAAGCAGCCACAATATTTAATTGACAGAAAATGCAAAAGCTAAGATATTAAATCAAAGACAGATCCAATGATCTTTAGGATAGAATTAAATATCTAAGTTAGGATAATAATTGAACTTTAAAAAGGACAATGGGGCCATAGTGGATGTCTTAATCATATAAATTGATTATTAAAACAATCAATAAAAGTTAATCCATCCAACCACCCACCTCTTAAAGGATTATCTTTCATTATAATTAAGATAAGTGTATAGAATGATGGAACTTTGGCTTTATTTACCTTTCCAACTATCTATCATCATAGTTCGGTCTCCCACTTAACTACATCATTTTGTTGCGTGTAAATATCTAAACTCAACAAGCTTAAGTAATACTATAAACGTTAGGTATATGTGAATAACTAATCGAGTCTTGTTAGATTTTTACTAAACTCATTATCTCATCATGGGTAATTTGGGATAAAAACCAGAATTTTGCCATTGATCTTATCGTCTGAGGGATGGCAATAGTCCAAAAACTGTAGGCACGCACGTGAAGCCCACAGGGGACCATCAAAGTTTTTGTCCTGTCTAAGTGTATAGACATGTACAATACTAGCCCTTGCAGGCACATGGCTCTTTCTGTTGTGTTGGAATGCTATTGGCTAAAGGGTGAGTGACTCATGTACCAAGGTTGGGATAAGGGCGACACCTGTATCCCTTACCCCTGCAATAAAAAAATCCATTTTTTTTTTACAACTTGAAATCTCAATAAACACAATTTCTCATTCCTTCCCTATAAATACACACCCTAATCTCATCCACAAAATACTCTTCTCATCCTTCTTTCTTTCTTTGATCAAAAATCAAATCAGTCTTCTCTAGTTTTACTCTGTAAGCATACACTTTGTAACAGCTACACCAAATCAAAACACTAAAGAAACCTTTGTTGATCGGAAAATGAGTTACCTGAACCAGATGTGGATGTGTGCCAGTATCGTGGTGGTGCAGAGAAGATCAGACAAAGCCAAAGCTGGAATCAAGTCGCTCCAGCACGCCAAAAGAAGCCTTATAAGCGATCCTTGGACCACAGTCGGCAACAATCTAGATGGCGGAAAAGTAGATATGGTCAATCGAAGCTCACCATCATCTGATGAATCCCTCCGCCGAGTCATGTACCTCAACTGCTGGGGCCAGGGCTAGTTGGTATAGAGGAGAACGGACCATCTACTCTCACTCCTAGAAATTGTAAATTCTTTATCTGCACCCTCAGATCTCACCCTCAGATCTCGGAAGGAAACATGAAAAGCCATATATGTAAATATAGTATCATAGACTGGAACAACATGTACCACTCATGATACAGTACAATTGTGATGGATGTGTTTCCCAATATTCGATCATTATCCTATTATGTATACCAACTCTTTCACCAAATCTTGTTTTTGTTCATTCAGCTATGATATCTCTAAAGGATTTTAATTCTAGCTAATTTCATCAAGCTCTTTATGAAATAAGAAAATTATGACCCTTTTTCGGACAATTTTCGAGATGAGTTTATAGGCTAATAGAATGAAGTCTCTTCAGTTGAAGCTGTATAACAGAGATGAGTTTATAATCTAATAGAATGAAGTCTCTTCAATTTAAGATGTACAACAAACACACGCACAACATATATCAACACGGAGGAAAGTATCCTCCAAATGCTTTGGGGAGATTTTTAGCTTGTTTGATAAAAACAAGAAAGAAAAGTAGAGATCACACCAAAAAAATCACTGTTATCACAACAATGGGCACACATACACACACTGATTTGATCATAAGACCAAAGAAAAGCTCCTCTGGCTTCCAAGGTTTAGTGGTTTTATTTCCCAAGAGGAAACCTGCGCTGCTTCCTCTGGTAAAACAAAGGGCAGCGATATCTCATGGATCATCAGTTCACCACAGAATGGGCATTCGCTCGCTATTGCATCGTCCAGCTGTGACCGCAGCTGCTTACCAGTTCAACATAGTAGGTCTTTGAGTTAAGTCAAAAACATTTGGTAATCTCAAATTCAGGAGATATTATCAGCCAGCAGAGAGTTGTAAAAATGCAAACAAACAGTACCTTATCTGCAGGTGTCAGGCTAGCGATTGAGTCTTGAGTAATGATCATGCTCCCATTTAACTCTGTGTTCGAGTCGCTACCAAGTAGAGTTAACTGCTTCTGCAAGTCTAAAATGTACTCTGCCTGGTTCATTCAATTCAATTTCTTAATGTCAGTGACCAAATCATATGCAGCTGGCTTTGGCGCACAAAGCCACTCATATTAGTTCGGAGTTCAATTCAGAATTGTAACAGCAATAATGATTCTTAAGTCATAATTGTAACAGCAACAATGATTTTAATTCATGGGACATCCCTTAAACTTACTTGACTTTCATTTGTACAGCGAGTAACATGAGCAATAAGGCATTGAGCATGGAAGGCATGCCCACAAGGGAAAACATAGAAAGGAGCCATAGTCCCTACAGATGAATAACTTTGAACCATTCTATAATCTTCAGCTGCCGTCAAAATTTTGCGCTTGCAAACCTGAAATATATTAAAAGATAGTTGACCGCAAAAATTGATTTGTTCATAAAATGCAAGCTGAAATACATAGAAATAAAGTTGGCTGCAAAAAGTTATTTGTTCATAAAAAAGAAAACAGAGTAAATTATATTTCAAACAGAAAGGAATGGGACCATAGTTTATCATTGGAGAATAGTAGAATTATCAACTCATGATGGTCAATACCCCGCATTCCTCATCACGATCAATAACAGCATATCTTTGAGCAAGTGCACTAATATCGTTTCTAATGTTATCTGCTCCACGTGTTGCGTCGTTCATCTCCTGTTTCAGTTGCTCAATTTGCTTGTTGTAGTCCTCTAGAGATGAGCATATTGCCTCCTGTAGAAATTACAGAGTAATATCAGGTGCTAATAGGTATTAAAAGTTAAGCCTCTGTTTAGAATTCAGAAAACTTGAGGGAAGCATAAAAAAGTCGTGCCAACATTTTATCTCCTGCCACTTGGAAAGGTGACGAAAAACTCCCAAGGGGTATTTTAATCTCTAGCGGACTAGCACTTAGGGAAAATGGTAGGAACTTAGGTATCCAAAAGACTGCGAATTTCCTTGAAGTACTGATAGAGCCTAAATGACCGCATATGAAGAAATTATACCATAAATAGATCCCAAATCATCCCTCTTACAAAGCTTTACCTTGAAATCATCAATTAGGGTGAAGTCTGGAAAGAATGGTAGTATATCCTCGATCTTTAGAAGGCCATCAGTTTCCTTGAGAAATGCTATTGTTTTCCTTATGTTTTCCCTTTTAGTTCCTTTTTCCAGCTGGATTACATGCCTTGCCACCATAAGCCATAGTTTCTTTCTCAAGTCTTCATCATCCTCAACCTTGTCAGCTTCAGCCATAGCAAGCTCTGGATCTACCTGGAGGGCCAAGAAGAAAACATGTCAGGATAGTGAAAAGGATTGTTCAAGGACGTCTAGTTTACTCTCCTAGGAAAGGACGCATGATGACTATTTATTTTAGTAGAACCCAATACCTACTTCGAAGATATATCAACACGGAAATTGTTACAAGCTCAGTAATTAGCAGTAAACCCATGAACAATGGAAAATATAAAAATTTCAAATCACAAGTTTCTCGAACAGAGCCCAGAATCAAAAGTTACACTCATTGAGTTTGGTCTGGAATCTGGATACATCACTTTAATTATTACCAAGTGTTCCTGCATCTTTAATATCCCTAGACCAAAATACCAACTAATGCACCTGAACAGGACGACTTGTAGTGTTTAGTCTTAATATATATTTTCCTAATATCTCTCTGTATCAGTGCAACAACTCTAAATCCCCATGTAGATCTTTATTACTAGATCAATTATCTAAGCTACAAGTAAGACATGGGAAACACTGGTGCTGTAGTTAAATAGTAGCAACAAAGTGAATAGACACAACTAAAGTAAAGAATACCCTTAATCTCATGTTATTGTTACCTGTAAAGCAAGAGCCACGGCTTCTTCATGCATAGACATCATGCTGTATATGTGAACGCAGGCACGCATTCTCCTTTCCTTGAGGCAAAGGCGCAAGGCATACTTGGGATCATAGAAAAAATCCGGTCCGTTTTCTCGTCCTTTTCCGAATTTGCATTGCAAGAAACGCAAAAGAGCACTATCATCTTCCTAGTTTTAACATGTAATAAGGTGCAGATAAGTTCTCTATTTCTGCAGCTACTATTTTTAGGTGAACTGATTGAAAAATGGATATAAAACTGAAGGTCCTTTTTCCGTACGTAATAGATTAAATACTCTTCATGGTAAAGATGACTGAATATTGCATCAAAATTTAGTGCAACAGATGACAAATAACATTACTTGTCAACTTCTGATAAGCTCAAGGGCTTGTCAGGCAACTATATTTAACTCGAGTAAGCCTCACTCTATATAAATTAAACATTCAGTATAATACATTTCCTCTTGCCAGCATAAAAAAAAATGAGTCAAAATTGTAACGACATCCATAGAGCTAAATAAATTTCTTACTTCTTTCCCACTTCCCCCTACCACTTTGAACTGATAATGACTCAGATTTTTGGACTGGGAACATGAAACTAAAGCAAGTAAGTGCTTATGCTTGAAAGGGATCTCGGACCTCCCCAAAATGACCTCTTAAGAGGGGATCTTGGACCTGCCCAAAATGACCTCTTAAGAGGAAATGAGCATCCGCGCCATATATAGCGGTTCATGCCACTATAGTAAGGCTATGTGGGATGTTTTAACACTTGCCAAAAGAAAAAATGCAAGGATAAAGACTTCATAGACATAATATATCTTTCAGAAGCAAGCAACTAACCTGCTTGGCATATAAAGAAAGCAGCAAGTTGTGTAGCCCTGGATCCTCATTGTGTAGACGATGAACGCAAAACTCCAAATATTTTATGACCTCGTGTGTTTCATTCCTGCAGGCATTAATGGTGAAGTAAAATTCATAAGAACGAGCATGTGATTTTCAAAATCAGCTTCTCATGCCAAGGAAACAGAGATGATGCCAAATTTTCTAGTACTCGATGAAAATGGACACTTGTATCACAAAGAAGTCAAATATATAGATCCTTGTGCTGTACATCTGGCCTTTCTAGTCAATCAAACAGTTACTAATTACATAAGCATATTGGTTTTGTGAAACTGTTGAAAGTATCTTTGTACCACATATCTACTTTCTACCAACATCTGTCCCATGTCACCATTGGCAAAACAATCGTCATCTTCATAACTATCATATGACGAACAATTCAAGAAAATAGTAGAAGGAAACACCCTTTTGGAATATACCAGCTAGATGGACTGTTACATAACAGCTTCATCTCAATGAAAAAACATGATGGCAAACGCTATGTAAGTAGTCAGAAAAGAAAAGAGTAGTGAACTTCACTTTGCATGAGGTTCGCTTGAATAACGCATCATAGCAGGAATAAGCTTCTTTGGGTTAAGAGTTTTTGCTGCCATCCATGACTCAACGGTTTCATATGCATCAAGCATGATAAGTTCGGGGGCAAACTTATACTGCAAAGGAAGTAAACGACACTGATTGAACTTTAAAGGGATAGGGTGAGAAGAGGAGAAAACTCTGTTTCATCATCTATACCTGAAGGTCTGCTGAGACAGCAGATTTCTGAAGAACATCTAGTGCTTTCTTTGCTTCACCTTGCTACAGTGAGAAAGAACAACATAACATAACATCACACCAATATATTAAGAATCAATTAAAGAGATCTAAACAATACTTGTAGTAGGCAAACCAGCGAGAAGAAAAAATAAATTGACAAAATTTGTACTATGATTTCGTGACTAAATATGTATTATCTTTCTTAAGTAAACTAACTCATGATGAAACCCCCAAATCTTATAGAATAGAACATTCGTTATAGGATAAAGAGTATTGCTAGGAAAATTATTTTCAAACATCATATAGTCTGAATTCTGGATCAATAATTGACAAAGACATCAACTTTCTTCCTGCAACGCACCTGAATATAATGGTGAATGACAATTTCGTGCTGCTCCTTGAGGTTGGCAAAATACACCAATTCTTCCACCCTACCATAACTGCAGCAATATAATAAAAAAGAACAATTATTTGTAGCCAGTAATATAAGTGAATCAAGGTGATAAGGTTTAAACATGTGTGATATTCTTGGTGTGAGCATGGGGATGCATCCGTGATAAAACTTATGGAAAGTTGGTATGAGTAAAATCTGAATACATTGCACGATCAGTAATTTGAGGCAGACAAATAATAAACCAAAATTTTGATAGGTGCAAACTATTGTAGTATATCATGCCAATGGACTATGATTACCCCTCCAAAAGTCTCATCGTGGTTGCCTCATCTAATACGTCCTTGGAGTCACTTAAAAATGCACGAAACTCCATTATAATGGATTGGTACTCCGAGTTCCGATTCACAGCAGCAGTGTCATCTTCGAGAAGCAGTCGGTTTATCTAACACAAAATAGAAAAAAAAAACTTAGATTCCCTAAGGAAGAGACAGATAATTCATCTTTAGACAATACATTTTATGTGGCAAAAAGCTCCACAATGTCTCAGAAGGATACCATCAAAACAACAATAAATATACATAAACTTTCCCGTAAGCTGGATGCACACCAAAAGATAAATAGTTAGTTGTATATATTCACAATATAGGCAGACCAACTAGGCTAGTCAGTTGTTTGATGTTTAGCTATCACTAGTTCAAATGCTTGGTGAAACTAGAGAAGAAGAAAAAAAATTAATATAAGGCATCAGCCATGTGAAATTCATACTAGTGACTTCCTCTTCTTATTTGTTCTTACAACATACCTGGATATTAGAAAGCATCTAGCAGACTAAAGTACACAAGAATAAAGGCTACCGCCTTGGTCATATACATACAAAACTATTTAATAAAAAAAGTGCACTAGAAGAGGCCAATACCTTGTCCAGGTACAATTCAGTTGCCCATGTGGATATCATTGCTATTTGGCATTTATCATCCTCCGTAAGAGTATCAAGCTTCCGCAATAAGAAAGTTCTTAGAGCATCCTGCAAGTACACAAATTAAGGTTCAAATTAGAAAACGTAGCTTGAATTTCAAGGTCAAAAGTTAGTTGAAACTTTGACTATGATTGAGTCTCTAAACTTGCATTCCCATCAACGACAGCAATAAATTGTATACCAAGGACTTAGAAAGTAAGTTTGAATCAAGTCGACTTGTATCAATTATAGACAAGACACTTCAACCCCAAAATTTAATATGTACAGCAGGATGCACTTTCACTAGGTTATATAACAGGCTAGGAAAGCTGAGTACAATCGAAGAACTAAATATAAGCCAGACTGAAAACAATCAGGTAATCAAGAAGAGTAAAGACAATATTATTGCAGGGAACCGTAAATGATATAAGAAAGAAATACTCATAAACAACATTGATTATATGGCAATACCTGTTCGCTTATGCTTATAAACTTCAAAGTAACCTCCTCAAAAGACAATATATAGTTAATCTGCAAAACGTTCCACGTCAATTACTATGGTTGTCTCTTGTCAAATAGAAGCAAAAAAAAACACAGACTCATGCCTAGTTATTAACCGAAATAGAGGAACTTTTGGAATGGCATGTGCAACCAAATATATATATGAAAGTAACATCCTCATAATCTAACTGTACTCACGCAAAGTTCAATTGTTGTCTTATACGATTAGAACCTACACTTTTGAGTTCCTGAACTAGAACCATATCACAAAAAATAGTAAATTGCAGTTGAAGAAACATGAAAGCATATGTGAGGGAATGTGGGAAAATAGAATTATCGTCTTCTCAAGACTGACAACCAATGTGACATATAGAAAGATGACTTTTGCTTTCTACATATAACTACAACAATGATTAGCTTTTAATAACTACAGTGGCCGCCGACAATATGCGAAGGAGATAGAACTTCCAATATATCTCTAAACATATTATACCACTTTTTCTAGTGCCTTAAAATACCAAATGAGAAAGATGTTGCTTGATGTTTAATATTACTCATATAGCAGACAGGCAAATTATCATATCCTTGCAAGGTATCTAATAACAGAAGAGGTGATACTGACTATCAAAGTAAAAATAGACACACAATAAGATCGATAAATTAAGAATGTACTTTTGCGTAGAATGATGCTGCTCTAAGAAAGTCCTTCGAGGCAAATGCATCTTCAGCCTACAAATTGAAAGCTAGTAAATCATAATGTGAAAAAATTACAGCATTTCGAACGTGAAATTATGTACCTTTAAGGCATTTCTATGACTGCCAATTGGCTAGGTCCTCCTTTTCAATTATAAGGAGGGAGACTAATATTGACATGAACCATACCAGCATCCACAGCTGTAAATTGAGAAGGCATACCTGAACTAAATACACTTGGTCTCTTTGGAGTGGATCCCGGCAATTAGCTAACGATGCAGCATAGGCTTTCATGTCAAGATACACCTTCCACATATCTCGGTCTTCATCGTTGACAGACACCTGTATTACATTAAAAGCAGAAAAGTTACAGAGGCAAAATGCATATGATATACCGAAAAAATCTAATAGAACAAACCTGAAAAATTGAGTTCTGGTCATACGCATAGAACAGCCCTGCAGTGGCATCGCTGCATAGTCCAATAATACCCTTTGAAGTCCGTTCTGACGTTTGATCAAAGTGAAGATCTTCAATAATTTGTTCACTGATTCTGTTTACAACCTACATAATGTTCAGGAAAGAATTCTAAAAAGGAAATGCAAACCCAAAACGGACTGTTAGCTTGATAACATATATAAAGAAAGAACTGGAGAGCTCACATCACAATGGAAAGAGTGAAAGGGCTGTGTCCTAATAAAAGAGAAAGTAAATGGGCTCTATAAAATGTCTCTGGCTGATAACTAGCAACATTAAACGATAGTTAAAGAAATAAAGAACATGATGGTGGCATAACAGTAACTTCGCACTACACATCAAACGCATCTACTGTCAACGCATGATGGTGGCATAACAGTAACTCTGCACTACACATCAAAACATCTACTGTCAACGCACCTTAACCTTATTTCCAATAAGAAGCAAGAAATGATATTCAGACACGGCCATAGAGCTTGGTTTTACTGCTTCAGTGCCTTCAGATAATTTTGAGTAGCCCAAAAGGGCCTTGTTCTCCACAAAGTTTTCATTGCCATTTGAACTGTCCATAGATTTAGATAAAATTTCATAAGTAATGATCGTACCAAAGTTATACTTGACAAAACTTTAGATTCAGCAAACTACAAATGCAAATGTATACTGCTGAGTGAGTTGGTACCAGTCAAAGTAACACTACAAGGGTTCTCCGCAGAGAATGAGAGTGAGAAATACACGGCACGAGTAAGCATAGGGTTCTATATGATTCAGAAAGGACGAAAAATGAAAATCGAGAATCGTTACCTGTGCTGACCTCCAAAAATCAGACCACCATGATAGATACCTGCTCCAGAAAGCCAGGCAAAATGTGTTGCTCTTCTTTGTTTCATAAAGAAATGTAGTTCACTGAAAGGAGGGACATTTTTTAGAGAAACCTCAACTGAAAACTGAAAAGATCATTCAAATCATTGTACAAACAGAGAATTGTCACACAAAAGAAGCATAAATTCCTGCAGAGCTTAGCCCCAGACTTGAAGTATATCATTTTGTATTTTTATTTCTTTGGAGAAACACTTGCCTGTTTGGTATTTCACCAGGAAGTTCCATGAAATGTACAGCACGATCTTTGTAACTAGCAAAAACAGCCTGGAGATGCAAAACAATGAGTCAGCTTAAACTTAATCAGACCTCATAACCTCAAGAGAAGCCCCGTATGCGCGTAGATTTATATTAAGCCAGTCAGTATGCGCATACATTTATATTAAGCCAGTTGGCATTTTAATTATCACGCAGGACATATGAGCAAGCTCCAATAATCATTATGCACAATTGACCTTGTGATCTACAAGCTACAACTCCATTGCATTGGGATAACCCAATGTTTTTCAATTTGCAATATGCTATGACTGAGTCCAGCTAAGTATAAAGGATATAGTTTCTTACTTCCAACGATCCAATTCCAGTATAAGAATAAAGCCGTGTTGGAGTAACAGCCATCACATAGTATCTTGTTCCAGTGCTTGTTTGAGCTGTTTCCATCTGCATGTAAGGAATAACACCCAGATGTTATATACCATATTCATGGTTGTAATAAGCAGAAGAATGATGATTGAAATGGAAACTTAACATTACTTTCTGTTCTTAAGGAGAATAACTAAATTCGACTAACGCAAGTGCTTTCTACAACCTCAGACATGACACTTTCTCTCAAGTCGCAAAGAACTTCCTCGTATTATAATTGTATCCAATGAATCCAGGTATGACTGATGAACTAGAGTTAAATAAGTCATGAACTTATTATTAATTTGTGTCCACTTTTTATTAATAATAACTCCAAACATCAGGATACATATAGTATAGCAACTGAGGAACAAAGTGGATAGACAATCCCAGTGTCTTTATCTAAAGTGGAAAAAAAAAGTACCTGCAATCCCATGAAAGCTTCTGTAAGCTCGGTTAACTCAAATAAAAAATTGATGTATTTCTCCCTCTTGTCCTTCTCATCCACCGCAATCTCATAGAGTTGGCCGTCATCTGTACCAAGAATGACCTCCTTCGTAGCAGCTGCGCTAAGAAAAAATTACAAATGAACATCAAATTGATTCAACGCTAAAGAACTAGTAAACAAAAAGACCACTTCACCTTCTGTTATCAATTGTCTATTCCAGGCAACAGCATTTACAACACGACCTTTGAGCCCGCTCAGTACACGAGGCTTGTTCCACTTTGCATGCATATAGAAAGTGTCAGCTCCTCCGCTCCCGACAACAGTTGCAATACAATGGCTACCCCCAGGATCAACAAAGATACTATGAATTGATTGTTCCCCAGTTCTACCCACGGAAAGATCCATATCTAGAATTCAGCAGAAGACCCAAGTTGAGGATGCACAAATTCTAAAACTACAATGATAATACTAAAATGATACACACCAGACGAATCTCCAATCCTGAAGTCGTGTCGGACAACCCACCCCTTACTAGTTCCTAACATGATTACATCATTTCCTGCAGCCATACATGTAACTAGGCCGCGTCCCTTGGCGGCATACCTCTCGAGAAGATCTACGGTAAAAACCTGCCTTCCTTTATCCATCTTCTTACAATCTAAAAATGCAATGAAGAAGAAGAGGGAGAAGAATTAAAACATTCCTCGTAACTCAATGTAGAGTAAGAAAGACAAATCAATACACAAACTATCTCAACTAAGCTTGATCATGAGCCTTGGATTGTCAGATTGAGAATGCAGTAAGAAAATGAAAGTATACAGTATTAGGAAGCAGGAGCCATGAATTACGGTGATAAATTCATTATCATCAGAGAAAATTCCGGAATATCTGGCAACTATTGGCTTAAAACATACTTAAACAACGATTTGGAACCAGAATTGTGAAGCTAATTAAGTTACCTGATCGGAGATCCTCCGGCCAAAAAATGATCCGTCGAGGTCTTCAGCTTATGAACATTAGCTGTTCTAAAGAGAGAGTACTAAATTGTCGTCCAACTCAGAGCAACTTTTGTCTTGGGCCGCTCTAAGAATGATGGGTCTGCTGTAGCCCTATAATCACGTGTCCAATGCTCTAAGTAGGTTCTGGATTGGTCATCCAATTTTTACGTCCAGCAAATTTCTGCCTACATAATAACTTACAAAATTATGAAAAAGAATAAATTTTTTAGAAAAGTACTCCACTACCTAATTATCCAATGGTATCATTTTTTTAGATAGTATCAATTGAAACCTCAACTTGAATTTTGCACAAAACCCCCGACTATATATAACCATATTTCTTTTCCCTCCATAATACTCTTCAACCTGAAATCCATTCCATCCTCACCCGATTTCGACCAGTGACTGGTGACCGTCTTCTTCTCCCGATTTTGACCGTTGTTTCTACGTCAGTCGAAGTTGTTTATCTCGACCAAAATCAAGTATTTAGGATCGGCAATATGCATTTTGGTTTATGGTTTATCGTCAAACACAGTAGTTTCTTAGGTTGCATGTACTGATAATCGTTTTGTACGTGTTGTGATGTATATTAGATGAGTTTTGGGTGGTTGTTTGTTGGTTATGGTGCTTTTTTTATATTTCTCAGGCCTTTGCAACGTGTATGTAAAAAGTAGAACAATTCGTATATTCATCATGTAAGAATGTACACAATTCGCATGAAGTCCTGAGAGTTGTGTACAAGTTGCATTTGGGTATAAGTTGTTTACATACAATTCGCATGTAGACCTGAGAGTTGTGTACAAGTTGTGTTTGGGTAAAAGTTGTTTGCATACAATT
Organism: Limnanthes douglasii subsp. nivea; assembly: GCA_036936605.1. Taxonomy (NCBI): domain Eukaryota; kingdom Viridiplantae; phylum Streptophyta; class Magnoliopsida; order Brassicales; family Limnanthaceae; genus Limnanthes; species Limnanthes douglasii. Next base: position 37,788,580 of record JAUPFV010000001.1, read on the forward strand.
TGCATGTAGTCTTGAGAGTTGTGTACAAGTTGTGTTTGGGTACAAGTATTGCACATAATCCGCATGTACTCTTGTTGCGTACAAGTTGTGTTTGGGTACAAGTTGTTTGCATACAATTCGCATGTAGTCCTGAGATTTGTGTACAAGGTGCGTCTGGGTAAAAGTTGTTTGCATACAATTCTCATGTAGTCCTGAGAGTTGTGTACATGTTGTGTTTGGTTACAAGTATTGCACAAAATTCGTATGTAGTCCTAAGAGTTGTGTACAAGTTGTGTTTGGGTACAAGTATTGCACACAAATCGCATGTAGTCTTGAGAGTTGTGTACAAGTTGCGTCTGGGTACAAGTTGTTTGCATACAATTCGCATGTAGTCTTGAGAGTTGTGTACAAGGTGCATTTGGGTAAAAGTTATTTGCATACAATTCGCATATAGTCTTGAGAGTTGTGTTTGGGTACAAGTATTGCACACAATTTGCATGTAGTCATGAGAGTTGTGGACAACTCTCGTGATTTCCTGAGAGCTGTTTGCAACTCTCTCGATTTCCTGAGAGTTGTTACCATTGAAATTTTATTTAAAAAAAATATCATCAATGGATCTAGTTTTGTTCATTTAAAGAAAATAAAAGCGATGGTACTTTCATTTATTTTTTCTGAGCTCCGGTTTGAAAGATATGAATCTTGTAAAAATAAAATAAAAATAAAAAGTAAGAAAGATAAATTTGGTTACGTAGTTCTTGATGAAAGGTGAGGGTAGTTATGGTATTAATATAATGTTAGGCATTTAATGGTAATTAGGTAGTTGAGATGGGTATTAAGAGATAATATATCAAACATTAGGAACTAGATGACAATAAAATAGTTTAGTGGGTACCTTAGATGTAATTTCTCTAATTTTTTTATTTTAAATTCTTATAAAAAGTTGTATACTAATTACTTCATCTAAATTTTAATGGTGAGTAAGGTAGTATAATACATAGTAAAATACTATTTTAAAATGAGAAAAATATTATTAAATAGGCACTCTACTATCTTATTACCAAGTAGTATTCAAAAATAAGATTGTGTGGTTTGATATCTCAACTTGAAAATTGCATACAAATATCTCTCAAACTATATATACCTGTTTTTTTCTTCAACCCAATTATTTTCCCTTTATGAGATCCCATTAATCAAAAAATATCGTCTCTTCTTTCTCTCTTTCTTCAAACAACCCTCTATATACCCATGTCAACAAACCCTTCGCCTTCCTCATTTCCTCTATATTGTTCTTGACCGAAATACGACTGACGACCGTCATCCATACTTTGAAACCACTAACCACGAAACCTTCAACCATGAGTCATTGGGTATACGTCCACCGGTGAATAAACCACAATTTATCTTACAAGTACAGAGTTCTCTCAAAATGTTATCTCACTTTTGCGTTTTACTGAGTTTAAAGTGCATGTTGGTGTTTATTTACGATCGATGTTTGTTAATTCTAGTGAAATTACGGAGTTACGATCGTGAGTAGGATCTTAGCTACTTGGTTTATCGTGGTGGACATTAGGTTTTGCGGTTGCATGTACTGTGTATCAGTTTATGCGTGTTGTGATGTATATTATATGTAGTTTATTTAGTTGTTTATTGGTTTGGTTTTTGTTTCCTTATTTTCCAGTTTTTGTCAACGTGCATGTGAAACGTAGGCCTAACTCGCATTTAAGTATCATGTGCAATTGAACAACTAGCATCATCATCGTAGAATTATGCAAACAACTCGCATCCTGATAGTTTATTGGACAAAACACTCGTTTGTTGGTGTTTCAACGCAACTAGCTTTCTGAGAATTTCACACAATTTGTTATATGATCGTGTAACAAACAATTCGCGATATAAATGATTCAACCAATTCGTATTTTAATGTTTCATACACAACTCATTGTACTTGTATGTGTTAACAAACAAATTGTGTTATTAAACTCCACCACAACAAGCCTTCTGTTGGTGTCATTAATTAAGGTAGTAAGTGTTCTAGTTACCTCATTGGAGTTATTTGTTATCTACAGTTGTTGAATCATGTTTTTACAAGTAATATGAATACAAAAGCAAGTTTCCATAGGTCCGGATTTTTGAACCTTATGAATATGTTGAAACAGAACCATATTATCGTTGTCCACATCGAAGCCACGAGAAACACACCCTTCTACGCGTTTTTGAAGGCGTTATTCGACTTCCCGTAAGAGAATATGGCAAAGAAAAAGTGTTATAAGCTAGTTCCGTGGATTATGAAGACATTTTTTATCGAGGAATACGCATTTTATTTTGGATCAAAATTTGTGAAGCTAACAATTGATGATGTAAAGGCCATTTTTGTCCTTAAACACGACATAAAGGAAATGACTTTAACAAAATCAGGATCATTCTTCAGCAAATACGTACACGAGGCGGAGAATGATTCGAGGATGATGAAAACATACTTCATGGGTGAAACATCAAGGAAAATTGGACCGATAAATACGAAAATCGTATTGAACAACATTATAAAGGTACATCTAAATCTAGTTTATGTTATAAGAATGATGTTCAGTTGCATTAACATAGAATGTTGTACTCTGTTTTACAAGTATGTATAGCCAAATCCATTAACATCATGGAGAGCATGAATTGGAGGACGTTGCGCGGCTGTTGATACTGTTTTTCTGCTCAACTTTATTCTACTCAGTCTCGAGAGATGTAAGGGTTGAAATGTGCTATATTTTGTTGAAGACCTCAGCAGCATAAACGTCTATGACTGGTCCAGATCAGTACTGCAGAAGCTTCTCCAGTCGATTAGGGCTTGTGTTGCAGACGGAAAACCCGATAAAGTTATCGGATACGTCGCACTTATATTCATAAAATTGTTTTTTTTAAATTAAATATTAGTTAGCATAGATCTTGTGATGATTTGTGTGTTAATTTTTGTTTGAGGGTAATTTTGGAAAGTGTTTTGGGAATTTAATGTTTAAGGTAGAGAGTAATGAGATAATTAAGCTCTGTGCTAGCAGTAAAGTCTGATTACCCTCATTAATGAAAGTGGTTGGGATATTTATACTTAATTAATAACTCATGGGCCTGTCGGGTCGGATCATGGATTCAGGTCGAGTTTAAGAACCCATTAACCCAAAATGTGAGGTGACCAACACCTAGCTTAGTCACATTCCATTACTTTTTTCCTGTTCGTTTTTTTTATAATAGAGGTTATACCTGAGCAGCTCTTCGGATAAAGGCAAGTTATAGTGTCTAAAATATCATAACTCATCAGTAGCCCCTTTAAGTCTTGCAAAGAAGCTTTGGAAGAGCTAACCCTTAAGAATCAAAATCAACTTTCTCCGAACTGTTTATGTAATCAAACTATAGACTTTATCTTTTTCTTTTAAGAATTTCAAAAGTTACTATGTTTAAAATTTGGTGGGACTGATTTTATCGTTAAGAATTTCAAGAGCCTTTTTCCAACGTAGGACACGTGTCAGACTCTGGTTTGACCTTTCAGTCGTTTTTCTCCTAGATTCTCATACCTATTATGTTATAAAGTTACCTAGGTTTTAACTCCATACTTTGTAAGCCTTAATCATTGTTTTCGATCATTCCACCTTATCCTAGGTAACTCCCACTTTTTACTGTTATATAATTCATTCCACTATTTCGCTGTCTTTAAAGAAAAACACAAGCATTTCTAATTAGAGAAAGCTCAATACAATCTTCAATTCGTGTTCGAGTCATTTATGTTTACAGCTATAAGCGCGCTGGTAAAAGGAGGGTGGTTAAACTTGTCTGAATTGGAGAGAGCGAGAAAAGCTGCAAGAGATGAATGAATTGCAGATGGCCTTCATGTTTCTCCTGGTGAATGAATCAATCAATCACAAGAAAACACAGGCCAGGGTTCATCGTCCTCAAAAACACCCAATGTTAGAAAACTATCCTTTATTTCAAGCCTTTCTCCTCTAAATCAGGGTCCTCTGTCCAAGATTCCTAAAACCCTCTCCCTAAAGAGAAATTCGTTTCCAGTGTTAGAAAACCTTCACCCTTTTATCGATATGGGTTCAGACACAGAAAAATCCCATGAGAAGCATACCCATTGCTGAATAACTCGTCAATCCAAATCTAAATCCACCCTACATATTCAAAACCCACCAGTTCGGATGCAGTAAAACTTTTGCCATAAATCAAATTATTCGAACAACAGCCCTTGGCAGAAACCAAGCCAATGGACTATCCTTCCATTGCAATAGAAGAAAATGTGGAGGTTAGTTTAGATAACGACCCTTTTGAGGTATCCGGAAAAACGGATGACACAACTGCAGATCGAAAGGGCAAGACTAAAATAGGTCTAACTCATCCAGATGCGCTTCCGGAGAGTCTAGAAAGGAAAGTAATGCCAAATTTCAAGAAGGTCAGCGTAAAATACCTGCTATCCCTCTAGGATATAGCATACGTATACACCCATACCGCTGAATTAGGCCGTATTTGTACAAAATGGGGGATCCTTCAGTCTGTCAATGTGAGAATCTCAGTCACCCCAGAAACTCTGATGAACTGAAAACCCTAACGAGTTGGTGGTCTACACAGAGGTGTTGGACTGGGGACTCCGGTTTCTTTTGGATCCAGAGATAGTGAGATATATCCACATGACCAAGTTATGTCCAAGTCAGGTGAGCCCAAATGCTTGGTATACCTTGATGGTTGACATTATGGCTTCCAGGCTATCCAAGATTCCATTGACAATGGAACATTTCGTTGTTGTGGCGAATTTGTGTAAAATCCATCACGTCTCCTTCTATCATTACAGTATAGAGAATGACTACAATGTAGTAAATGATCTTTTGGAGTCAGAAAACTCGTGGAGAAAGATCAAGGTTGACTCTTATCCAAGCCAGCTGACCAGTCGCTCGAAAACCATTGGTAAGTTTTATTCATGTCTTCTTTAATCTTTCAAACACGAAGTAGTTACTTCGAACTGATATATATCTCTTTTTAGTTTTTCCGAAGGAGTTTTCGGACTATGTAGAGGCAGATCAAGACATTTGTGTCAAGATAAACACTTGGGACTTGCAGAAATGGGACAACACTTTCTACAACTATTTCACGTCGGGGAACTTTGTGAGGTCTCATTTGTGGAACACCACAGGGAGAAGAGATATCTCCTAGGAAGAACTGATCGACCCTCATCTTGTAGATGTTATCCTGAGGAGAACTAAGGCTAAATATGATAAGCTTCACCTGCCTTCTAAGGTCTCCCTTGTTCATCTGAACAAGATAAATAACAAAAGAAAGAAAAAAACCACAACAAACCAATTTCAAACAACCACCAAAATGACCGGTGTGGAAAACCAATGAGGCAGAGATAATTCTACGTCCTTCTTAAATCCCTTCTTCGGTTCCTGTCGATCCCACTTTACAAGAAGAAATTCCACCCAACCTCTATTCCGAACAGACCGTTGATGATGGAGAGGTAAACCTTGATGTCTTTCAGAGTATTAACATGTATTTCAATGACTTGGACAAAGATGATTTCGCGGAGCCTTATCGTCCTTCCAGCTCATCTAATGTTATGACCTACAATGTGGAGACTTATATGATATCAAGTGAGCGAGATACCCTAAATCATGCCCTTCTAGGTTACGTTCGTCCGGTAGTTGATCTGGAGAGGCAAGTTAGGGCCCTATAGCCACAGTGTGCAAAATCTTCTCTATCACCATTTAGGAATTTCAAATCCTAAGAAATGCAATAGAAGTCTCCTGAAAGATTTCTTGCAAAGAAATTCCCTTCATATCAAGAAACCACAAGCTTTATACTTAATTTTCTTAGCCATGGTTTTATCCAGAGGCAATATACCATCAGAGATAAATCGGAGAAGATCATACCTCCAATCTTTAAGTTAAATAACAAGTATACTCATACTTTCTTCACTTACTTTTTCTTAACCTGTCTATACGGATGAAAATTCTTGCACAAGAATCCATGGGTAAGATTCAGAATAAGCTATAGTGGCTAAAGAGTCTGCCAGAGTGTTCTCCGATCTAGGGATGTGTTTATAGCAGATATTCTTAAAGTTTGCGGTAATCTCTTTCAACATGAGTAAGTATTTAATCAACTGTTCTTTCTTTGCTTTTTACTTGAGCATGGTGCATCAGCAGTTTAGAATAACTCATTAACCGGAATCTCTTTTCCCCACACAGGAGAGTCAACTTAAGACTACTTATCACCATTTCATACTCAGATTCATTGTTAGAAGCTCTGAAACCAAAGCATATAGCCTGGTACATATTGTCGCCATAGGGAGAAGTTAAACAAATTCCAATCCCATAACCCATAGTACTTGATCCATTATCAGTTCGAACTACCCATTCTTTCTTAAACTGGTTCTCTGATATATGTTCGGAAAATCTATCAACATGAAATTCTACTAAGAAATCAGTCACTGACTGGGCTTTAATTATCGTTCGGGGTGCAAATTCAATATCATAATCACCCAGCTCCACTGACCATTTCGTCATTCTACTTGGCACATCAACTTTCTGAAGAACATTTTTCAAGGGGAAATATGTTCGAACAACAATGGAATGAGCTTGGAAGTATGGTCTCATCTTTCTTGTTGCACTTACTAAGGCCAACACCAATTTTCCAACTTTATATATTTTATTTTAGCATCCAACAGACTTTTGCTAATGTAATACACCGGAAGAGGGTAATTGTCCACTTCTCTTTCTAGCACAACACTTATTGCATACTCTGATACAACTAGATATACATAGAGATTTTCTCATTGAGCATGTTTAAAGAGAGTCTTAGGTGAAGACAAATGCTTCTTGATTTCAATAAAAGTATGATCGCACTATGGAGACCAGTTAAAGTCTTTGGCATTTCTCAACACTTGGAAAAATGAAGCGCACTTGTCTGATGATCTTGAAATAAACCTGTTCAATGCATCAAATTGACCTGGTTAGCCTTTGAACTTCTTTGATGTTCCGAGGAGGATCTATTGCTAGTAAGGCATTAAGTTTCCAAATCAGAACCCAAAAACACACTTTTCAGGGTTCAATTTTAAATTTACAGCCTCTAAGTTAGAGAATGTTTCTTGAAGGTCAGATATGTGTGCATCTTCCTCCAAGCTTTTAACCAGCATATCATCTATGTAAACTTCTATGTTTCTGTCAATTTGATTCACAAAGGCTTTATTCACTAATCTTTGGTAAATATCCCCGGCATTTTTTAATCTGAACGGCATCATCTTATAACAATGAAGACCTTTTTCTGTGATTAAAGTAGTATCATCTTGATCCTTTGGATATACTTGTATATGTTTGTACCCTGAAAAAACATCCATGAAAGACAATATCTTGTTTCTAGAGGTAAAATCCACCAACTGATCTATCCGGGGAACATGATAAAGATCTTTAGGGCATGCCTTATTAAGATCAGTGAAATCAATGCACGTGCGCCACCTGTCATTCTTTTTCTTGACCAGAATAGGGTTGGCAGTCCACAAAGGGTATTGAGATTTTTCAATGTGACCCATCTTGGTTAAACGATCAACTTCCTGAACAATCACATCTGATTTTTCCTTACAGAAAGATCTTCTCCTATGTATAATTAGCGCAATATCAGTTCAGATTGACAACTTGTGGGAAATAATATAAGACGGCACTCCAGTGACATCACTATTACACCATGCGAAAACATGTTGATATTTTATCAAAAAAGACAATAACCTGTGTTTCCAATTTGGTGCCAGCTTGAAACCAATTTTAACATTCTTGCCATCTGCGAGGGAGTGGGTTTCAACATCCTCAATAGGTATTATGACAATGGGAGCCTCCCTGGGATCATCAATTTCATTTTTATCAACAGAAGGCTCCAATAGCTGCTAATCTCTGTTAACCGTGACTGCCTCTAAAGTCTTATGGGCAAAAGTTGTTGCATAACATTCTCTAGTTATCTTCTGGCTACTTCGGGCAACACTTACTTGTCCATGGATAACATACTTCAAACATTGGTGAATTGTAGAGGCCACAACATGCATTCTAGAGAGCCAAGACATCACAAATATTGCATTGTAAGATGTTGGGCAATCCACCACAACAAACAGTACTCTTACAATTTTCTTAAAGGGTGTTTTGCCCAACAACACTTCCTCTTCGAACTCCCCAATCACATTTGGAAAACTTTTTGTGAAGCCTACGATGGTTATGTTCGAACGTTGTATAATCGAAGGATTTCTCATCTGCTTGTAGAAGCTTAAAAATATGATGTTTGCCGAACTGCCTGTATCAATCATAATCCGGCGTATATCGTTTCCTCCTATTGATTCCCCTATTACCACTACATCTGTCTGAGGCCTTGTAATGTCTATCAGGTCATCATCATCGAAAACTATAAAGAGAGATGAGGATTGATACTAGTAAGTGGACATTCCTCCATCCAACTGGGTGGCCAAACTGTGGACATGCCTCTTCCTTGATGAAGTAGAAGGCACAATCACAGTATCCCCTCCAGAAATAGTCAATGACTCAAAGAAGTTAATCAGACCGGAAACAGTTTTGGTCTTGTATGTTATTACCCCTACCCGATTTCGACTTGGATCTGGATCAAGATACCCAGAGTCTATATCAAAATATCTTAGTAATTACTATTACACCCTCTTATGTGGATGTTTCAGGATTGTTCGAAGGAGCAGTTTGGGGAGTATTGGCTTGAGCATTATCCAGTCTGCTTCCTCCTTGTTTTTTTACATAGGCTCCCAACTTGCCCATTTCAATGAGGTTCTAGACCTCATGCTTCAAGGATATATAATCATGCGTATCATGGCCTATGTCATTGTGGTATTGGCAGAAATGGGTGCTCTGGCTTTCTCTAGGGGATTGTAGTGCTGCTGGATTTCTAAAGTGCACTTTATTTTTTGTTTTTTCATAAATTGTAGCCACACTCTCCCCCAATTCAGCAAACCACTCAGGTTGAACCCAGGGCCCCCTCTGTTTCTGACCTGTTGGTTTTGAATCTGGTTAGACTGATTCTGTATTGACCTGTTAGATTCCTATCCAATCTTTTTTGTCCTGTAACCGGACTGATTAGTAGTTAAAGGTTTCGTTGTTGTAGTAGTGGACCTAACATAGCGGTATACCCTGGTTTTCTTGGTCTCTTTAATGTTGATTTGTTTTCCCATTTGATTCAACAAACCTCCCCATGTCATAGCCTTCTTCCGAGTCACTGAGTCGGCTAAATTACATGGATTCAAACCTTGTCTGAGGGAAGCAATCACAACTTGTTCAAAACAATCTACTAGCCCATTCTTTGTATTCACCAAATGGTTGATGTACTCCTTTCGAGACTCGTTTGGCTCCTAAGCACAATGGATAATGGTGTACTCATTACCTTTAAGTTCCTTTCTTCCAACAAATTGCCTCCGGAAGGCAACCCAAAATGTATCAAAATTTCTTATGCACCCCTAAAAGAGATTGTTTTACCATTCAAGGGCACTTTTTGTGGAATTTTGGGAGAAGACCCTACACAATAGCTTGTCGTCTTTGTCAAAATTCATCATGAAGTTCTTAAACTACTCCAGATGGTTATCCGGATCTCGACTCTCATCATATTTTTCCATCTTGGAGCTATCAAACCTCTTAGGAAGATGTTTGAAGAGTATTTTATGGACAAATGTGATTGCCTCCAATTCTTGTTACGACGAAAAATAGTATCTTCATTAGGGGTAGCAAAAATACATGGTTCGGACTAAAAAGCAAAGGATCAATCAACAATTGGTCAATATGTTGGTTGGATAACCTCTTACCCTTGTCATGGTGCTTCTTAAGCTTATCATTCATATCCCTTTTTAATGTTTTTTAGTCAGCCTCATTTTCTTTTTTGACATTCCTTCATCACAACAATGATTCTTCAAGCTCTGTCTCATCAGATGAGCTGGTGGAGAACTCAGATGTAGAACTCTCCATATGTTTAGATTAGTGTGTCTTCTTGGAACTGAGATGGGTCTTTAGGGACTCCTCATTGTTTCCAGGATTGTCAGCGTGGTAAACTACTAACGCACTAGATTTCTCTTTAAGCTCTTTCTTTGCTTGTTATATTGCTCTCAGTGCCTCTATCACAGCTCTCAATTGATAGCGCTCCTCGATAGGATATTCATTATTTTCCTTTGCAACTTCCACCTCATAAGGTAGTATACTCTGCTCATTCGGATTCATCCAAACTACTTTGTTTAATCGTTTTGAATTGTGAAATTTAGGAAGCGTCATGCTCCCACTGTGGTTGCCAATTTAGTGTGGTTTATTTCTATTTGAGAGTAATTTTGTAAAGTGTTTTAGGAATTTTATGTTTAAAGTAGAGAATAATGAGACAATTAAGTTGTGTGCTAGCAGTAAATTCTGGTTATTAATGAAAGTAGTTGGGGTATTTATACTTAATTAATTAACCCATGGGCCTGTCGGGTGAGGTTGCGGAGTCAGGTCAAGTTTAAGGACCCATTAGCCCAAGATGTGAGGTGACCAGCACCTAGTTTAGTCACACTCCATTGCATTTATCCTATTTGGTTTTTATAGTATTGGTTATGTGTGAACAGTCCTCTGGATAAAATCAAGTTATAGTGCCTAAAATATCTGACCTCATCAATTATAACACAACTCGCAATCATGTTGGTAACATTAAACTCTCATGTTGTGTGACGACAAACAATTTGTGCTATCTGTTTATGGTATTAAATAACTCGCGTGCATGTATAAACTTAATTGTTCCTCACCTGATAGGTTGTGGAGGCTGCCATATGTTTGACAGGGGCTGAAAAAGAAGCATTCGGATGAGTTGAAGGAAATTGAGATCCAGATGTTGCACCGGTTTTACCGGAAGAAAGACCTGCGAAAGAAATAAAATTACATCACAAAAAACAAGGATAATGGTAAAATACAAACATGCCAACACCAACAATTTCATCGACGCCAACCCAGACATCCCAACCAGAGACCGAAGATGTACAAGATGATGATATGGGTTGTGTTCTAACGCAGACAGACTACTCCAAAGAAGACTGAATATGAAGAAACAAGAAAAATATTGAAGACTTATATCGGTAAGAATCATCTGGAGCGGAAGCTCGACAGACATGCGAGAGAAGTAAGTATATGTTCTTAGCTTGTTATATATGTTTAATTTGTTTAATCATCGTAAACAAATTATAATGCATCTAGTATTCTTGATGCAGATTGAAGACTTACGGATACAGATATTGGCACTTCAAAAACAACAACTTACAATGTTGTATCCCTGCCTTTTTGCTCCACTCGGAGCCTTGTCAAGGAGAATAAAGTGGTGCTACCGGTACTACTAGAGTTTCACTGCAATGCAGGCACTTGTGTTATCTGAAATGCAAGAATATGCTATAAATCTGTACGATTAAATGCAAGAGGATGAAAAGGTTAATAAAGTACTATCGGAGGATGAGAACGATGTTGGAAACCACCCACCTGCATTGGTACCATTTGTAGTACCGGAGGCGATCGTAGACGATACAACTCATTGTCCTACAGAACTGGTAGTACCTAAAAATGCGGTAGACGTGTCATTTGTAATATACCGAAAGATATAGTGGAGACACCAGCGACAGACAAATCAAAAAGACAGATATGTCAGTCTTATTCTCCATATGAGGCAACGACAAGTCTGAGTTCTCCAAATGATACATATACAGATGAGTCTCTTTTGAAGGAGACGTAGACGAATGACCCACCACTCGTACCTCATATGCAAGAGGAAGAAATTTTCAAAAGAGGTTGAAGCTCGTGAATGAAGTAACAATAAAATATCGTGAAGATGTAAGTTGAGCTGAAGTACATTAAGATAAAACTATTTGAATATATGTTGGGATATACTGTTTCTTAAGTGATATTATGTATGGGTAGCAAAATGTTGGGTTGTTAATCTTTATTATGTTGTTTTGAAAAAACTAGCATGCTTAGTGTTTTAAAAGAATTTGCATGAATGTAATTTAAAATAAGTCACAAAAGTTGCTGGTAAACAACTCTCATGATATGTTATCCAAACAACTCTCGTGATATGTTATCCAAACAAATCTCATGGCATGCGTTACAAACAACGCTCATTATATCTTTTACAAACAACTCGCATATTCATTTGATGGTGTATTTCAAACAACTCTTTTGGTATGTATTTGTGTGGATTATTTCTGATCAAGGTTATTTTAGGAAAGTGTTTTGAGAATTTAATGTTTAGTGTAAAATATAGAGAGATAAGTAAGTTGTGTGCTAGCAGTAAATTCTTATCACCCTCATAAATAAAAGTAGTTGGGTATTTATACTTGTTTGATGAGTTGTGGGCCTTCTGGGTCAGATCATGGGTTTGGGTCAAGTTTAAAAACCCATAGGCCTAATATAAGAAATGATTAGCAACTAGCTGAGTCACAGTCCGTTATTTTGTGTTGTTCGGCGAGGCATGGTACTGGATATATCAAAATTTCCCTCTGGATATATAAAATAATCAGTGTCAAAGAAATCTAACCTCATCATGTGTTACAAACAACTCTTGTTATATGTGTTACAAACAATTCACATTCTAAGATTATCAAATAAATCTAAGGATATCGTACATACAACTCGAAATATATCTAATAGTAATACTTGTACTTGGGTATCTAACACATCGCACAACTAGCATGATAAATATTCAAACAACTCTTGTTAGTCTCATACCAAGAAACTCGTAAAATATACATTTCAAACAAATCTCATGTTTAGAAAACAAAAAACACGCACGATGCATGTATGATTGTGAATAACTCGTAATGTATGATTGCAAAGAACTTGCATTGTATGATTGCAAAGAACTTGCATTGTATGATTGCAAAGAACTCTCATTTTTTTTGTTAATGTAAAGAATTCTCGAGTTTGATATAAAATAGCATACCGACCAAAAACAATCCCAACAAGAACAACAACAACATCAAGGAGAACAACAACAACCACATTGGCAAATAGTGAAAGACTAACACAAACCGAAAAAGCACCACTGGTACCACGACAAGCTCTGGAATATGCTCAATCTTGCAAGAAGTCAGAACTACTCAGCCAACAAGAAGCAATGACAAAAATCCAACAGCGAGCCAAAGAGGTAGGTGAACACAAAAAACTGGCCTATACAAAGCCAGAACCACTGAGCCAAGCAGCAATGGTAGAACCAGTACTGAATCCAGCGGAAAATCGAGAAGGATAAGTTTCAAAATCAGCTGATACGCCTAATAACATATTATGTTTAGAAAAAGTATTTTTTGTGTGATTATTATATGCAATATACACATTCGTTTGTTGCTAAATTTAATAAGGTTGAGCTCAATATTATGCTCTAATGAACTTAGGAATCTATGACAGATGATGCTATTAATAGACTTTATGAAGCTGGTGTTGCTAAGAAGGTTGTAGAGGAGTCAACAACATTGGTCATCGCTGCGGATGTGGTAAGTGAGTTTTTAGATAATTAAACACAAATTATGTATAGTTAGGATTTTATAATATGACAACCACATTTATATGTTCAAGTTAAGGAAAGAGACAGTGAAAGAAGATGATATGCACCTTAATTTTGCTCTACTGATTCCGACACAAAAGCTAGTGGATAGGTAAGTTTTGTACGAGAGTTAAAGGAAATGGCAGGGATAAGTCTTATTGATTGGCCAAATACTGCACCAATAACGAAGCTAATTGATGTCACTGAATACCACAAAATCCTTATAATTTAAATCAAAGAAAAACAGGAAGATCCAAAAGTATGGTATTGTTCAATGTCCTAGTTTACCTACAGAGTTCACGGGGGTGTGAGTGAAGTGTAGGCGCCAGCTTACGAACATGACTTGGACTACAAGGTATAATATAAAAGTCTTACATTATTATTTGATGGTGTATGCTCATTAATGTCTCATACGACAATTCTAATTATAAACAAATTTATGAATTTAATTGCAAATAAATCGCTTGAACGCATTTCAAACAACACGTTGTATCTAAAACAACTCGTTTTATATGTTACATACAACTTTTTTTAGTTGTGTTTCAAAAAACTCTTAATATCGTGTTTTCAAACAAATCGCTGGATTCGTTTTGATACACTATCTGAACTGTGTTTCAAGCAACTCGTTTTATTGTATTTTCAAAATAACTCGCGATATAATATTACAACACAACTCGCATCCTTTTTCAAAACAACTCGCTTCCTTTTTAAAAACAACTCAAAGTTTATTATACGACTCAAACTTGTCATTTTGTAAATCGTTGACGCTTGGATTCTCAAGATGCTTAAAGTAGTACATTGGAAAGTTTCACGCAAAAGTTTCTATGGGGCTAGTTATAGAATCATACAAATTTCTAGGCATATTATGGTAAGTTTAGCTATAAACTACAAAACAACTCTCACGTTCTTGTTGTTATGTACTTTTTCTTGAATGTAGTCCTCAATGGTCGACGAAGAGGATATATCATGTCTCGTTGAGAGAGTATTTGAAACATGAGGAAATACACGAATAATATGCTCATTCCAGTATGTAGTTTCAAGAATGATACAATGAACCATTGGACGTCTCTTGTTATTGATATAGACGAAAAGACGACAACAAACTACAACTTACTCGTGCCTCTTAATAAACATACAATGGACTACACAAAAACGACAATTGATTCGTCGGTAAGTTTTTTCCCTTTAAAAAAAAGTAAACTCGTACAATATTTACATATTTAAGAAAAACTTTCCAAACAACTCCATGAATCTAATTACTAACAAATCGCTTGATATGTTATATATAACTCGCTATAGTTATGCTTCAAATAACTCTCGATATCGTGTTTTTACACAACTCGCTAGATTCATTAAGATATACTATCTGAATCACGTTTCAAACAAATCGTTTCTCTTGTATTTTCAAAACAATTCGCATTTGTTAGTAAACAACTCGCATATATTTTTACTAAACAACTCGCAGTTTATTATTATTATTATTTAATGCATATTACGTACTCTTATAAATAGTTGGCATATTATGTCGAAGAATAATACTTACCTAAGTCAAAGACTGGATATAAAGTGAATTTTTTTTCTGGGGATTCCACAACAAAAATAAGGCAGAGTCGATGCGGTATTTTCATTTGTCAATATGTCAAAGAAATTATCAAAAACGATTGTGTGCGAAAAAATTACCGAGAAGAAATAGTAAGATATATACCAGAGCTGAAATGTTTTGTTACGTCCTAAATGATGCAAACATTAACAATTACTGGTAATCATCTTTTTGATGTGGAAAACTTTATACATATCTTTTGAATATCAACACTAACATGCAGTGGTAGATATATTGGTATGAATTTTTTGGTGTAGATATTAGTAAGAACATAAAAATCTCAAGTATTTTTGCTATATATACCCATTTCCCCCCTAAAAAAACGCAATGTATAACATTTTGGAATTGAATTGAAAGAATTGTAGGTAATTAAATACAACACTCAGGTTTGTCGTATAAAACAAATAAAAAAAGATTATATATTTTATATCCAAACAACTCGTGTTAGTGTAATAGTTAACAACTCTCACCATTAATCTCGATATAACAATTCTCAAAATGTACAAGAATGTATACTAGGGGTGAGATTCCGTCGGTTCGGTCGGTTTTTTTATAAATTGTTAAACCAAACCGAAATAATTCGGTTTGTCATTATTAAACTCATTTAATGAAGAAAAAAGTTAAATAAAAATGCTGGCCCAAGGGCTTGAACTAAGGACGGAGAGGGTAAAGGATCATAGAGACCATTGGGCCAGAAGTACCTATAAAAGCAAATTTATATATGATGTTATATATTGGTCGGTTCGGTTTATTTCGGTTTTTAAATCGGGTAAACCGAAAACCGACCAAAATTAATTCGGTTTTAAAAATTAAAACCGAACTCGAAATTTAATTTTAAAAAACTGACCAAACCGATCTATTTCGGTTTGTTTCGGCCGGTCGGTTCGGTTTTTTCGGTTTTTGCTCACCCATAATGTATACTAAACAACTCGCTTTATAGCATGTTTAATTCCTTAACAACATGCAGTATTACTCGAAGAACTCGCAAAATGTCAATAAATACGAAACAGCTGAAGTGTCTACCTTGGTAATCGGTATATGCATTAAGCATGCAAAAATCCATCTAATCACATCATGAAATGTATTGTTGATTTCACAGATTAAGCTTTAATCATTAACATATCCACCATTTTAACCTCAAAAGGAATCTCTCTCTGCCTATAAATAATGGCAACCAAATGGTTCTATAAAAATAAACTCTTAAAATCAAAAGCTAATAACATCTTCAACTCCAATTACCATGTCTAGCTTTGGTTCCTTAGGCGACATATGGTCTTCCATCACGACCATCAGAAGCTTCGACTTCCTCTCTCTAGTGGCACCCCCAACAACCCAGCCTATATATTGGATTTCACCTTGACTACTTCTCTACAGACTTTGGGTTAGTTGAGTTGGTGGCTGACAATGAGGTTCCAACACGGAAAAGGAAGAGGGAGAAGATATAGGAAGATGATCAGACGTCGGAGGAGGTACATGAGATGGAGGAAGATGATGAGGAGAACCTGCAGAAAGATATTGACGATAAACGTGGAGAGGAGTATGAATATGAAGAATCTTCTGCTGATGACTAATTGTTTGTGTTTTTTATTTGTTTTTTCATGAAAACTGACCAACCCTGAATATGATAGTATTTTTTAGAAGAGTATGATGGCCTTGTAATCCTTTTTTGTATAAACTTTTTATTAGTATAAAAAATTTATGAAGTAATATAAGTGGTTCAATTTCCAAACAACTCGCGTATTTTAATTACAATGAACTTTCATGAGAGTAATATCCAAACAACTCGCAAACGAACTCACATGTTAAATTTCCAAAGAATTTTAAAATGGTCAATGAGAATATACAGAAAAGAATCATGTGAAGAACATACAACCAACTCCTATTTGCACAAATCTATGCACACAACTCACAATATGAGTACTAAAGAACTCACAATGATCTTTTTAATATTTAAAAAACACGTTATCTCAACATACAAAAAACTCGCATTTACTCATTGTAAAGTAAACAACTCGCAATGTTGATAATGAAGAACTCCCAAATTCAAATTTAATCTACAAAGAAATCGTATTTCTTTATTGTAACATAAACAACTCACAATATGACAGATTAATGTACCGAACAAATCGCTCTTTAAACTGGAACCTCACATGTCCTCCTGTTATAACCTACTTTTAAACAACGGCCGCATCTCAACTGCTTGATTGTCACTTCTCCTCTAGATGAAATTCATTTTTTCTTAGTTCTTCCGGGGTGTTTTTTTACGTTGGGATGTAAAATTTCCAGCTCCGACAAATCGTTAGATCTTGATCCTTTGGCGAAATCAATTATCATCGTTATGCTGAAAGAGTAAATTGACATGTAATTGGTAAGCATAAAGAATGGCTCTATCAACGTAAGAGGATCTTAGTGAGTAGACTGTATTGTCTCTAAAGTGTGGGAGCATGGTAAACAATATTGTTTTCATACACTTTAAAGAGGATCTTAGTGAGTAGACTATATTGCCTCTAAAGTGTGAGGACATGGTAAACAATATTGTTTCCATACACCGTAAAAACATTTGAAATCCAGTATATTAACAACCATTACAAAGTCTTAAAAGACTTCGAACAAGGCTACAGAAAACTTACGGACTACCCAAGTTCGACATTTTCAGCATTCTACTTTAGCTTATTTTCATACTTGGGGCATAAATTAGTACTCCAACTTATCCCCTCTTGATATCATCGTGAAACTTGAGTCATAATCAAAAATCTGATCTTGTCAACCAATTCAACAATGCGTAGGCCACACAATTTTTTTATCTGTGCGTTAAAAGATTCGATCGCATTAGAGGCCATAGCCCTGTATCATTTCTGTTTAATAAATGCCTGAACATACTTATCCTCAAGTAAATTTTCAAGATTTTTTTTTTAATTATGTCACCACTTTCACATAGAAATTTCATTAGTATATCATTATAAAGATATTGAGTTAGAGCATAAACACATCGATAGACCAAACATAGCATCCTAGACTTATAGTCTCTGTTAGTATGATCCATAACAATTTTCAAATTTTGAACAAGATGAAAATAACAATACGCATGAAAACAGCTTGGATACAAGACAAAGACAACATTAATGATATCATAATAACGGTCCAAAATATATATAGATTGGCGCTCAAACAAGTGAGGTTTGAAACACTAAAAAACCACATCCAATTATCAGACTCCTCAATACTCACGATACCAAATACAACCGATAATACACCTGAAATACAAGACAAACATGGTCAAATGATATACACAACCCTCAAGTCAGTTGTAAAATAACTCACGATAACGTTATATTACAATGAACACAACTCGCAATATATGTTATAAAACAACTCACGATGTCTTATATTACAATGGACACAACTTGCATTCAGTTAGAAAAGTATTGTAATCTTTGTATACAAAATATGAATTAATAAACTCACATGGTTAACTTATAATGAACAACACACATTAGGTTAGTTGGTTAGAGATGTAACATTTGTATACATAACATAACTCAAACAACTCGCATGGGTATATTGCAATGAATAACTCGCACTTGGTTAACAAGTAACTCACATATTCACATGCAGAATATAAATCAAACAACTCGCATGCTTGTATTGTAGTGGAATTTTTTTATTCTGTTACAAAGAACTCACACGATGTTAACAAATAACTCACATTGTATTTTATAATTTTTACACAACTCTCGCAATTTATCAAATTATATAAAAACCATGAAACTAACCATTTTACCTTCATTTCCTACAACATACAACAATACACCTTTATACTTGTCGGTTAAGACAGTTTCATCGATATACAACATTGGACGACATGAATGGAAACCTTGAAAAGATGAACCAAATGTTATAAAGCAGCACTTGAAGACGTTTCCAGGTGATAATTCCAATTGGCAGTCGGTAGTAATATCACATAGCTTCAATCGTTTGAAGTACCCATTTATTAAAGTAAAAAAACTTAAACTATCTCTACAAAATCCCTTAATTGCCTTCTCTAAAACATTCCATGATAGACGGTATGGGATGTGTAAACCGTAGTCTTGTTTGATAGACGATTATATGGTTTTGACTGTCAACGAATGACATATCTTAATAAAATCATGAATTTCCTCCACAATCAAATCCGATGATAAATTTATATGCCTCTTATGTTTTGGGGAGAAAATGGCAATGTAAGTATGGTGCGTAACATACCGCTTAATCTTTATTAAGCTGGTGCCAAAATCAATTGATGTGTAAAGTCTCCATTTACATCCGTTTGTGAATTTATTTTCAAAATAAACAATAATTTTGTTTGGTGTATTGTGCATATATTTGAAAAAAAACCATTCTCCAAAGCATATTGGCATAAATATAATCTTACAGCTGAATCACCTTCTTCAAAAGTTTGACCAACACATGTGATAGCATAACCCAACCAGTATTAGCAAGTTTCTTTTTCTCTAATCAAAATTAACTAAACCATTACTACTTTTCCCATTAGTTAGTTGATTATGAGAGGGTTCCCCCAAACTTATGCTAAGCCGTTTACGCTTTTGACTATAACCCTTATCACCAGACCCTTTATCAAGGATTTGTTATTCTATGATAAAACTAACTCGTTTAAACACTCCAAATTAATATATAATTCTAAACCAAAAAAAATCTTTCTCATTATTAAAGAAACAATTCATGTGATCACTGTAAGAGTAGGTAATGATGTAGTTATCTCTGACCAAATCCTCCCATATACTTTCCATGTACTCTTAGATACTTTGAAAGTTTTCAAAGTCCGTGGAAGGCACAATTGCAGTTTGGTAACAATGTTTGAAAATACAAACTTGTGTTTTAGATATACCTCACCCTGTATTGAACAATTATAAAGCAGTCGCGTGGCATAAAAATACCAATAGGTAAGTTAGTAATGGCGATGGAAGAATCTCGTTCAGGGGTAAAAGAAGGAGACCCTTTAGCAGGTTAATATTAAGTATTTTTGTAGAGAGTAGTGAGAGAAATGAGGTGTATGCCTGTATTTAATATTTTTAGAAAAGGTCAAACCCCTTTAATGTTGTTGGTTGGGGTATTTATATGTTTTTTATGACCCATAGGTCATGCGGGTCATATCTTATATTTAGTCAATCACATGAGCCTGTAAGCCCAAGAACTGAGATGCTAGGCAAACAGCTAAGTCATAGGTCCACTTGAGTTTTGTTCATTATGTTCGAACTGCCCCTTCAGATAAAAATAGAATTACTTTAATATACCACCCTAGATATTTGATTTGGTCAAATAATACAAACAACTCGCAATACTATAAATAAACAATTCGTATTATCATCATTAGCAGTGCAACTCACACTCCCTCAATATAATATACACAACTCATATTGTGAATATTATACAAAAAAATACGCAATAATGTACGGAATTCTCTAGTTCTATTTTAATCAACAGAATAACTCGCAATATCAACGTTATTAATGCAACTCTCACTTTAGCAATATAATATACACAACTTGCATTATAAATATTATACAAAGAACACATAATAATTTACACAACTCCTAGTCTAATGTAATCAACAACACAACTCACATGATCATCGTTATCAATGCAACTCCCACTTTATCAATATAATATACACAGCTTGCATTGTGAATATTATATGAAGAACACGCAATACTTCGCACAACTCTCAGTATAATGTAATCAGCAACATAACTCGCATTATCATCATAAAACAACTCGATTTCTTGGAGTACACTAAACTCGCATGTTCATATACAAAATATAAAACAAAAATTCGCATCTTTTATCTTTTAAAAACCGAAACAATTCGCATCATCTTCCAAACAACTCACATCCTCTATCAAGCATGCATGTACAATAATAATTCCGAATCTATTTATTGTTTTTAGCCCCAAAATACTTATAGTACACTAAAAACAATGATAGCTTATTAAACAATGATTATATTGTTGAATTTCTCGAATGAGCATTCGTTCTATAGAAACAATAGAGCATCTAAAACACCGATGAATTTCCGGTTTCTAAGTATAACCTAAAAATAGTAGTTAGATGCAATTTTATAGAGATTACATAAATATACAAACCTTAAAACCTCAAACCGTCTGAAAATTAATGGTTTTTGGTGGTTTTTGTTGGTTGTAGAGTTAAGGTTGTTAGATGCAACTTGTTATTTTGGAATACTTAAAAACTGGAAAGGGTGGAGAAAACATAGTTTTTTACTTCTATAGTGGGCAGAAGAATTTAGGGTATTTAAAAAGGGTTGAGAATTAAGTGTGAGTTAGATAATTGAGATGTATATTAAGTAATAATAAAAGGAAATATGGATATTAGATGGAAATATAATAGTTGAATATGTACTTTAGGTGCAATTTTTCTTTCAGAAAAAATTACAAAAAAATACAATATATATTAATATTAAAAACAAGATACTTAAATTAAATTAAAACATATAATCATCAACAGAACAATAATTTATGTTTCATTTATTTCTCTAGCAAATAAAATTAGGTTGTGCTAAAAAAATACGCTAATAAGCGTAAGCATGGATAAACTATAAACTTACTTAAGTAGACGAGCAAAGAAGTGTACACCAAATCCAGTTCTTTTAAAATTTTCAATTCTTTTATTATTTATAAATTTTACACATTGTAGTAACTTGTTTTTCGTTACGCGCATGCATTCGTTTAGACATTCTCAATAATGAACCTTTTGATTTTATTCTTATAGTTAATCATGGAAGTTGTTTTATGTCATTGATTTGGAAAAAATATCGCCGACTGGATTTTAATTTCTTATTTGAGTTAAATACCTATTTTTTTTTTATGTTTTTTAACGTTTTTTTCCTTTTCGTTGATTTTATATGTTAGTTTGTTATGATAATTTAACAAGATGTTTATATTTCTAAAAATAAAGTTAGATAAAAAGAATAAAAAATTTAGTTATTACTCGTAATTTTATAAGTATGAGCTCTTCCATTCTGCAACTTACTGGTAGCGACGACTCTATTTCGTTAGTCGGAAACCAAACGAGGGGTTGGTGCATAAATAAAGACCGAAATCTTAATGTATAATACATTAATATAAAAACAAATTCAGTAAATAAAGCCATTCAGAAATATAAATATTGGGCCATCGGTGAAGATGTCATCCTTCAATTTCCCTAAAAAGGGAAAATCCATTTGATGTTCACAAATATGAGGTTGTTTTCATCACCTTTTCTTTTTATCACGGGTTTTGGTTTCCATTGGATATATACATTGTTATTTTTTTAAAAAATAGTCAAATTAGCCAATTGGTCCCCCAATGTTGGCTCTTAATACTTTTAACCATCGTCTTTTCGAGATGATATTTGACACGGTTTCCCCTGAATGACTATTTATCCATTGTTAAGTTATTTAGAAAAAATAAAATGTATTTATTCACTATTAAAATGAAGTTGTTCTCTCAATTTGTTAAAGACCTTCCAAGCTACAATTATGATTTAAATGATAGTTTTTTTTTCTTATAATGGTAATTGGGTCATTAAGACTGAGAATAACCGAGATTATGTCAATATGTTTTGGAATGATGAACATGAGTACTTATTTTCTCAACTGACTTTTCTTTAAGTTTTTTTACTATAATTAAGTGTATTATTGTTTTTCAGCTCATGTCATCAATACCCCCCTTGATATTTTGATAGCAGAGAATATACACAGTAGGTATTCCACCATGATGGAAATAACCCATTTTTTTATTTTTCCATTACCTTTATTTGGGTACCAATTTTTTTGTCCGAATTATGGCCCAACGATTATATGATATGAGAATTATTTTCATTTTGTTTACCATAAAGAGTTATGATTGCAAATCTTCTAAAAATTAATGCATATACAACAAATCTTCTAAGGAGGAAAATAGAGAATTCTTATTCTCAGAGGAATCTTTATAATAACACGAATGAAGTTTATGAAGAAGAATAATATTTTCCTCTTAAGAGGCATATGTGTTCATGTGTTTCATGTGATCTTGTATCATATTCTTCAATATATATGGTTTTGATCCTGAAATTGTGTACCTTTATATTATGCACTGGATATGCATGGCATTTTTCCTGGTTTTGTACCTCATTTAACTCTTCAGACAACACTTACCTTGTCTCTTCTACTGGTTATTATTGATGATTTTGCTCATTCTTCTTCTTAGGGTGTGAACCTACGAAATCTGTCCCCTTGGTAGAATGTCTTGTTTTTTTCTAATGGCTTGAGCATATGGATTATTGCTTTTGTTGTGACCGTTGTTTTTGTATTTTTCTGAAATGACTACATAAGTTGTTGTCGAGTTGGAGGTTCAGAAACGATGAATAATGATCTTCCACTACTTGACATAAAGTCTCTATAAAAAGTTCTTGTTAAGGCTAGTTTGTTTATTAGACAACATCATGACTTGATTTTGTATTATAAACATAACTAAGATATGGCAATTATTTTAAATATTATATTGATTGCTTCATAATTGGATCTCCTTGTTGATAAAATTATTATTAGATTAGCTCCGGTGGAAACTCGTAATGAAACAATTATTGGGGTTTCCAAGAGTGATAGAGGTTAAGTACAAAGTTGAACAATACTTTATTTAGTGATAATACTCAATATGAGGCTAGTTTGGAGGAAAATGTTCACATACTCCCCCAATGTTTCATTGACTCTTCAACAATGACAGTTGTTGTTTTGGTTCATCTTGACCTCTTTTATCTTTATTTGAGTTTGATCTTCGTTGATACCCAATAATTATGTTACTCATGTTGGTATTTTTTTTGCGAGTATTCATTGTAATTGAGTTTTTTTAGTGAGATTTCTACTTCATCTTTGTATGTTTTTCCGCTTAATCGGATTCTTAAAGTGGTACTCAATTTGATACTTTGACAAGCCAAAGACCGTTGACTACCCATATTTCTCCATTGGATTTTTCTAATCATCATTTGAACCTTGGCTTTGAGGTGATGTTTTTCCCTCACATAGTTCACTTATTTTTTGTTTTCAAACTTATTATTTTGTTTTTCATTTTTTAGATCTTAGTATTAATGGATTGACTAAGTCTCATCAAGCCCAAGTTATCATCCGACTCACTTTTCAGATCTTTGTGCCCTTCTTAATGATGTGGTTGATTTTAAAAATCATCATGGTTTGAAGACTACTCTCAAACCTAGTGTCGAGAGAGAAAAAAAATAGTAATAAATGCTTAACAATAGTCGATGGAAGGAGAATATTTCATCCCTTCAGTTGGAATCTCAAACTGCTATTTTGAAGGATAATTCTCTTGCATTGTCGTAATATAAGGACAACTTGTTGATATGTAAGCTAAACCTTATGCTTCAAAATATATGTGGGATTTTTTTAAAAAATACTTTTTAATGTGATATCTAAACTAAAAATTGATAATTTGAAATTGCAAAAGCAGTTAGATTTCACGATAGCCACGTATACTACTATGGTGGAGCAACTTATTGCTCAGCGTAAAGATCATTTTATTGATTTTGATAAGTATAAAACTGCTATGATTTTTCTACCCAAAAAATTGTTATAGAAGCTTGTTCCAGATTAGTATTTGATATCCTTAAGGACTATCCCGAGATAAATCACGATAATTTTTGTATAATTTCTTTAGGAACAATTGCCAAATGATATTATTTGGACTGATAAGTCTTGTGAAATTATTCCTCTTTTTTCGCTTTGAAGTAATGTTTTGCTCACATAGCTCACTTATTTTTTGTCTTCAAACTTATTATTTTGTTTTTCATTTTTTAGATCTCAGTATTAATGGATTGACTAACTGTTATGAAGCCCAAGTTATCATCCGACTCACTTGTCTGATCTTCGTGTCCTTCTTAATGATGTGGTTAATTCTATACATCGATATGGTTTGAAGACTACTCTCGGATCTAGTGTCGAAATAGAGAAACAATAGTAATAAATGCTTAACGATAATCGATGGAAAGAAAATATTTCATCCTTTCAGTTGGAATGTCAAACTGCTATTTTGAAGGATAATTCTCTTGCATTGTCGTAATATAAGGACAACTTGTTGATATGTAATCTAAACCTTATGCTTCAGAATATATGTGGGATTTTTTTAAAAAAATGATTTTTAATGCGAGTTCTAAACTAAAAATTGCTAATTTGAAATTACAAAAGCAGTTAGATTTCACGATAGCCACGTATACTACTATGGTAAAGCAACTTATTGCTTAACGTAAAGATCATTTTATTGATTTTGATAAGTATAAAACTGCTATGATTTTTCTACCCGAAAAATTGTTATAGAAGCTTGTTCCAGATTAGTATTGGATATCCTTAAGGACTATCCCGAGATAAATCATGATCATTTTTGTATAATTTCTTTAGGAACAATTGCCAAATGATATTATTTGGACTGATAAGTCTCCTGAAATTATTCCTCTTTTTTCGCTTTGAAGTAATGTTTTTCCCTCACATAGTTCACTTATTTTTTTGTCTTCAAACTTGCTATTTTGTTTTTCATTTTTTAGATCTCAGTATTAATAGATTGACTAACTGTCATCAAGCCCTAGTTATCATCCGACTTACTTGCCTGATCTTCGTGCCCTTCTTAATGATGTGGTTGATTCTATACATCGATATGGTTTGAAAACTACTCTCGAATCTAGTGTCGAAATAGAGAAACAATAGTAATAAATGCTTAACGATAATCGATGGAAAGAAAATATTTCATCCTTTCAGTTGGAATCTTAGATTGCTATTTTGAAGGATAATTCTCTTGCATTGCCGTAATATAAGGACAACTTGTTGATATGTAATATAAACCTTATGGTTCAGAATATATGTGGGAAATTAAAAAAAAATGCTTTTTAATGCGAGATCTAAACTAAAAATTGCTAATTTAAAACTGTAAAAGCAATTAGATTTCACAATAGCCATGTTTACTACTATGGTCAAGCAACTCATTGCTCATCGTAAAGATCATTTTATCGATTTTGATAAGTATAAAACTGTTATGATTTATTCTGCCCAAAAATTTGTTATGGAAGCTTGTTCCAGATTAGTACTGGATATCCTTAAGGACAATCCCGAGATAAATCACGATCATTTTCTATAATAGTCTTAGGCACAATTGCCAAATGATATTATTTGGACTGATAAGTCTCTTGAAATTATTCCTCTTTTTTTGCGATGGACTGTGAATGACAAGCAATTTTGTAATCTTTTTGAAGATGTAAATGAGAAAAATAGTATGAATCATATTCCTTATAATAATGGTGAAGATAACGAAGGAAACAATATTGATAAGAGCACATCATAAGAAAATTGTGCGTAAGTAATTGGCGTTAGGATTGAAAATAATATTGCACCTACGAAAATATCTCATAACATATTGTTCATTCTTTATATTTTTGTATAAATTGGAATTTTGTCATTTTGTCATTTTTTGTAATTTTTATTTAATATTATTTTTTGCAATACTCTTTTTATTTTATAAGTATTTTTGTTTTTTTATGAATGATTCTTTGATTTTTAGATACAACTCGTATTCTTTATTTTTTTCTATTGATGAAATAATTTTAATTGGTCAAAATTTGTTTTTAGAATACTTAGGTTATTTACTTGTATTAATCTAGAAGTTCTCAAGTATGGTCAAAGTGCATGACTACGTGGTAGATTTTCCTTTCTTTTAAAGCAAATATAACTTATTTTCATGGGTTAAATCCTAGTTATCCATTTTTTCTTTCACTATATGGATTGATGATCGTTATCATTCGAAGAATGATAATATTTTTTGTTTTAAGGAACATAATTATTCAATCTGAAGAATTTTGTTGCTATAGTATTTTCTAATTTTTTATTAGTAGAGTTTTTGTTTATCTTATTATTTATGAAGTATATATTCTTTTTGGCATACTTTGTTTATATCATTTGTAATTTGTCGAAGCATATTTTTCCTTTTTTTTTATATTTGTCAACATAGATTATATACTTCATATTTGTTGTCTTGTTATAGGTCTAATCATTTATGAAGGATAAATTCGCTTCAATATATTATTTTTTTAGCAACACTTGTTATTTTGTTATGTAAATATCAAATGAGCAATATTTTTACACTAACGTCATTTTATTAATCTTGAATGCCTCATTAAAACTATATCGCGCCAACGAGAGGAAATAATATGTTTTTATAGTTTAATAAATACAACTTACATGAATAGTAAGTTACGAGATTTTCTTTAATCTACATGACTATAATAGAGTTTCAGACATCTATATTCCAGAGGTTCCTAACTTGGTTTTCCTTGTCGCCCAACAACATATACGTTCCTTATTTTTTTAAAACATAACTTGGTGACACTATCAATTTAGAATTGTGTTCCATTAAAAATCGTGATAACTCTCAAAACCTCATGCGTTTAATATATATCGATTTTAACAATGTTATTCCCTTTGTCGCCATGTTCTGCACTACTTATGCTTTTACCAACTACTAGGTATCTTCTTTCTCATGAGGCCATTAGGAATGGTCCCAAGAAGTTCATACCCTATATATCGTATATGATCTCATATATTATTATTTTCTGGTATGCTGCTAGAATTTGAATCAAATTTGCGAACCTTTGGCATGTATCACATGTATTATACTTTTCGTCTTACATTTTTCATGACTGTTGGCCAATAATAGCATTGTAGTAATATTCTTTTGTATAAAGATTTGTATATACAATAAGCGTTGTCTTCTCCCTTATATAATTCTTCTATTATGAAGTTTTATTCAATAGTTCCGAAACATCTTAATAAGGGGTTAAATAGTCTTTTAGTGTATATCGTGTTTACCGTCAACACGTATCTTGCAAACATTTATTTTATTTTTCGTATTTATCTTCTTCATTGGATATTTATCTCATCGTCCATGTACAAATCAAAATGGATTTATTATTAAATCCACTTTTTAAATTTGTATTTTTAAATTGTTATGATCTTAATAAAAAACGATGCTAATTTTTATCGATAATTTTAGATCGTTAGCCGTACCCAAATTGTTTAGTGGACTCGGAGTTGAATGAATTAGAGTGGAATTAAAGTGAAAATGATTAACTTAGTAAAAAGCATAATCAATATAGAAATATACATTAGTTTTATTAATGACCGTTACACATTTATTTATAGATCTTCTGTTACAATAAATATATCCCGAAAAGAATAATAGTTTATATTTCTCTAACTATTAAGATTTGTAGTTTATTATATTTTGAATACATGTTTATGTTAACGTAGAGTTTATAGTGGCACATCTTATATACTATAAATAGTAATTAATGATATATAAATTAAATAAAAAATAATAATCAATTTTTGGATTCTTTTTACTTGATTAATTTTTTGTAAAATGTTAAAAGAATAAAAATGTTATTATAACAATAAAAATAAGAAACGACGTTTATTTAACAACTCCTATACAATCTTCTCATTTTATATTTAACCAATCAAATACCTTGTTTAGTTATACCAAATTTTTTGATAATTTTGGTAAAAAAAAGTTAAAAAATTCTTTGAAGGCCCGACTGGATACCAATACAATGAACAGCCCAACCCAACTCAGATAATCCAACTATTTAGGTCAGCAATGCGCTTTATAAACCCCAACCAGCTGCACATATCATAAAGTAGGTTTAGGTTAATGACAAGCAAGCGCAGCTCTCTCTTGCGACAAAACTCATCAGCTCCTTAAGCCTTTGATCTCTCAGTTGATTAGCTTCGTTGTTAATGTCTTAGTTTCTCTGTTGTCTTCGCTTTTTTGCTGATGTCTTAGTTCGTTTGTGATAGATTTATTTGATTTATAAAAAGGGGGCCAATGATGTTTAAAATATATTTGCCTACATTGTCTGATTTCTGTGACAGAGATTCCACAAATCTTCTGAGGCCTCTAAACTCCACCTCTTCTTTTTTGTAATTGAATTGATTGAATCGAAGGCAACAAATTAGAGTCTCTGATATACTTTTTCGATAGTGTTTTCAGTGCTGTACGTTGCCGATATTCAAACCGGGGACTGTGATTGTAGCGTTTGCTTCAGTTTCTTAAGCATGCTGTACTCTCAGGTCCCTATATTTATACCTATATATGTTTATAAATCACCAAAGCCGAATTGATTCTGCTTAAGTTATGCAATTGTAGTAGAATCATTGTAAGAAATAGTGTCTACAAGTGGTGATCTATAAGCATAGTTTCTTGAGCTCTCTTTGTGCCTTTTATGATCTCCTTAACGATGATATTGTTCAACTGCACCTTACCTTGTCAGATCTATAAGCATGGTTTCTTTTACCGGGGAATGTGGGAACTTAGGTGTACCAACCTTAATGTCCATGTGAAGCTGATCGGCTATGAGAAAATGTTAAGTGAATCAACAAAAGATCGAAACCATTCATCACATGCAGTGTCCAAATAGTTCCACGGCTTTAACAATAACAAGTAACAGGAGCCGCTACATGTTTATATAAAATCAACTTTGACACAGAGTATTACGTTCTAAGGTCCACAGGATACACACCATATGGAAGCATCATAGAATTCAAATACACATGAACATGGGAAAGCACTGAACAGAGCCTGTAGAAAATAGCAGGTTCTTGGGAAATGGAGGACAAACCTCTGTAGTCCAATTGAACAGCATGTATAGGGATATCTAGACAATCATCCCGAAGCCTAAACTAGCAATTGTGGTTCAGCAAAACTGTTAGCACTTGTAGGCATGGATATAAGGCCCATTTCACGCAGCTCGGTTGATTATAGTCATTTGTTCGACATCAAATGTCACTACTCTAAGTGGAGTTGATCGAATGGGTGAAGCAGGCCGCAACAGATAACGGGTTTGTGGTAATATTACGACGATGCGATAGACTTGATAGAAAAACTCGATAATTGAGTTCGTGTGCGAAAGATTTGGAAAGATTTGGAGTTTAAAAAAAATTGTAGATCCCAGAAAATGCGGATGCTTTTTCACCGTAAAGGAAAAGAAGTTGGGGATACGTGGGGTGTAGAGGTCGAATGCGGCGTTCACAATCACGACACTACATCGTACAAAGAAGGTCATTCTTACTTGGGACGATTTAACAAAGTACAGATGGATTTCGATGGATTTCGTAATTACTTCTATGAAAATGGGATCCCGTCCTCGGAACATTCTCGGTGGGGTTAAGAAGTTGAACTCCTAGAATTTTTCCTTAATGCGCACCTTCTACAACGCTCAACTAAAACATCGGCAGCTCGAGAAAGGTGGTCGGTCGCAATTCCAATACTTGTTGGGCGAAGTTAAGCGGCTAAACTACTACGAATTTCATAGAAAGTCCGGAGACGGAAGCGATGTCATAGCGAGCTTTTCTTTGCGCACTCGGTTAGTTTGGTTTTGTTACGCACATTTCCAAACGTGATTGAAATGGATAACACGTACAAGGTGAACAAATACGAGATGCCATTGTACGAGGTCGTTGGAGCCACTTGTACGGGGAAGACTTTCTACATCGGATTCACGTTCATGTCGGGGGAAAAATTCGAGAGCTACAAATGGGTGTTAGAGTGCTTCTATTCTTTGATGGTAACTCACTCCATCGAATTACCATCCATCGTTTTGACGGATAAAGACTTGGCGCTTGTGACGGCGGTGAAGGATGTGTTCCCCAATACAATATACATGTTCTGTCGATGGCACATCAACATGAACGTCCTAGGGAAAACAAAAAATATCATAAAGGATAAGAAAGTGTCCAACGCATTCTTGAAAGTGTGGAATGAAATGATGTTGACTGAAACGGAAATAGCGTTCAACGACTACCGAGTCGAATTGCACCGTGACTTCAAAGAGTATCCGCAAGCAATTGAATATACAGAAAATTGGTTAGGGCCTTACGGTGACAAATTTTTGACGTGGAGAACAAACAAGTGGATGCATTTTGGTAACCAAACCACAAACCGCGTCGAGAGCGCTCATTCGACCCTCAAACGTTTCATTGGTACGAGCAAAGGTAACTTTGAATCTTTTTGGTTGAAGTTGCATACCTTGATAGAATGTCAGCATGAGGACATAAAGGGTTCATTCGAAAAGAGCCGCTTGTTAGCTCTACACAAGTTCGCAAACAAGGTGTACGACAAACTAAAAACCAACGTCTCACACTATGCCTAGGATATTTTGTCCGGCGAAGTAGATTGTGCTCACAACATGACAACCGCGGGTTGTATGCCTTGCAGTTGCTCAATACGAAGCACACACGGTATCCCTTGTGCGCACGATATCTACGAGTTTGTTGCCAATGGGTTAGAGGCACCGCTAGAGTTGTTTAACGAACATTGGAAGAGGTTTGAAATTTGAGTCCGTACAAACCTCACGACTACGGAATCCCATGTTGAAAACTTTTCGGACTTTGCTTCGGACTTCAAAAGGAAGCGACTCAATCTGTATAGTCACTGTTCTAAGATAAGCTAACCTTTTGGCCACATCTTCGCGTCCGCGTGGTCGGGGCATTAAACATCCTGGACACGATGCCTCCCTACCGTGGTTGAAGAACATTCTGCACAAAACCGCATCGACGAAACCAGGAATCTCCTCTTGCATCGTACCTCTGACGAAGTCAAATGCGCTTAAGAGGTTTGCATCTTCGTGGACGTTCCAGCCAGAATCAGCCATTGTTATAACTTAAATGCTTAGTTTCATACTCATATTCTAGTATTTATAGAGTAGGAGTCGGTGGCCAATTCTAAAATAATAAGCGAGAAAGGGTGTTATTATTCCCGCTTATTATATGTTTCGAAGCGGGAGTCTCATTTGGTTGGAGACTTATTTGGCGGGAGTTTGAATTTGACGAGACTTTATTTGGTGAGAGATTACAGATGTGGCAAAGTTTTTTGCGGGAGTTTAATGTCTATAAAATAAATGTTCTATACACATTGAAGAGTAAACAACAAGAAAAACCCTAGATGAGGTTGACGTTTAATGAATGTATCTCCATAGATAATGTAACTTCTTAGAATGCGGTGATATGTAAAATACATAAATATTGAACAACAACTAGAAACCCAAACATAAAAACTTAACATTACATAAGAAACGAGGAGAATACGCAACATAAATAATAAAAACATAACACTTTATAACAACATTACGCAACATAAATAATAAAACACGTTTGAATACGACACATTGCACTATTAGTAGTCGTATCGCAAGCTGTGTAAAACATCTTCGCCATCATACCTTGCCATAAACATATCCTCCACATATGCTACCATATCCGTAGTGATATAGTCACAGACTGTCATGTCTCAGACCTTTACCGCCTCCTCTTTTATTCTCCGCGGCATGAACAACAACTTCGTGAGCGGTTGGATGAAAATGTACCGTCTCTTGATTTTGTCATGGTTGTGGACAACGACACTTCCAGTTTGTAAACAACCGTAGTTGTAATACATATGACATAAGACCCTTTCAAAAAATGCGTCACTCCTATCTTCACCCAACTCCGCGCGGGAATCATTCACTGCTATAAGCATATAGTAGTCTCCATTAGGCGTAAACTCCATTTGTTTATGAGTGTTTGATGGATGCTATGTTGCTTGATAATACTTGGATATTTATAATGATATTCTGAAGTTGGCGGAAGTCTAATTTGGTGGGAGACTCATATGGCGGGACACTCATTTGGCGGGAGTATAATTTTTTTAGGGATTGTCTAGGTTCCCGTCGGGTGACCAATTTTCACCCACCAGCTGCAATACTTCACCGGCGGTTCACATTTACCATCCCGCCGGTGTGAATGCATACATTTTTTTCAAGTAGAATAGGCCACTTAAGGGCTTCCCCGTCGGGTCAGATATTTTCAACCGTCAGTTGAAATACTTCCCCAGCGGGGTGTAAACTACCCCCGCGGTTTTCAATTTTCATCCCGCCGGGGAGAATGCCACAATTTTTATATGGTGGGTACTGGATCAATGACTAGGACCCCGCTGACCCATAAATTATCAATCGCCGGGTGAAAATGTCCCTGATGGGTTAGTAATTTTCAACAGGCGGGGGATGGCTAGTGGAAAATTCAAAATCTCCACTCGCCATCAACCGGCGGGTAACGCTACATCAACCGCCGGTTGAAATACTTCCCCGGCGGTTCACATATTTTCAACCACCGGGGTTGTTTTCACCAAGCGGTTGAAAATTGTTACACCGGTGGAGAAAGGTCATTCTGAAAAAAAAAACTTGTATGCAGGAGCCTACTACATAATTTGGTTTATGTAGTTGAAGAACTTAATTTGGGGAGACTATCTTAGCTATTACGTTTTTTGGGAACTTAATTTGGGGAAACTATCTTAGCTATTACGTTTTTTAAACAACAATGTGAATGAAATATCGATTTCGAAAATGGATAGCACAACAAAAAACTTAAATTAAACGAACAACAAATGCATATTAAAATTGAGCGAACAACAACAAACTTAAGGTTTAATATTGGTCCGTAATTAAATACGGAATGTAGTGCAACAAAACATCTAGAATAACATCTAGAATAACATACATATCAAGAAGCAAACTACGATAATCAAAAGCCACGAACCGGTGATCTCCAGCACCTTCCTCGCAAACGAAACCATCTCGTCAGTCGAATCGTCTAACACCCGAACACGATTAATCGTGTTCACCACATCGATCGCGGACGCCTCGGTAAGAATTTGAGGCGTGATGTTAAACTAATCGTACCTCTTCACGTATGCCTTGTACTGGGGGGATGACGTGTGAGTACTCCCTTCCAAGGGCCTCGAATACCTATCAATCACATATACGTGCTCCCTCCAGTTAGTCTAGTGCCTACCCTGAAGCGCATAACGAATATGATCTCCTCTAGAAAGACTGGTTTTAGCAACAAGGGTCCAGCGGCTTCTCTTGGATCAAACCAAACTGGCGCATCACTCAGTTCGGGTGATATGCCCCGCTCACCAGCATAAGGCGGATAGGGTTTCAGTACGATCCTATCGCCTGCTCCGGCCACACTTCACGGACATCATCGTAAGGTCGGAATATAATCTACAAAAAAAAAACAATTACTCATACTACATTTTATATTGAATAGACAAATATGAATAAACATAAAGAAGCTAACTTACATCCGTCTCTCTTTGATCCGTGAGGATGTCATGGTAGAACGGCTTCCCGCGAGCTAATGATACCAAGACCCTTTTGGGCAACCACGCCAGCATTTTCGGATCCGTTGGGCTATAACCGCTATTCACCAACGCCCGGAAAATAGGGAAGTGGTCATAGACCCAACACTCCAACGAGGGCAAGAACCCAACCAACCTCTTCAAGGAGTGCTTTGAAATGCCTCCCAAGCTCTTGTACAACCATACGAGTGCACAAGTACCCCATGCATACTCACAAAGCTTCGTCAAGTCCTCAAGGTGATGGAGAAAATTGCACTGGATGTTCTTCTGGCTTGTGTTGGTGAAGATGGTACACCAGAGGAAGAACATGATGTATGCCCTAACTGCTGATTTCTTCATATCCGTAGTCAGGGCGGCCTTGGAATCTAACTACTTGTCCGCGGAGAATGTCGTCCTAAGCCATCGGAGGCCGAATCCACTCCCATCATGCGCCTCCATTTCCTGCCGCACAGCATCAGCCAAAACTCCTAACAAGTCTACATAACGTGCGTTTGTCGCCTCTATCGGATCCGTCCTAAAGACATCGATAATTCTCCCCTCAACCAGGAGGCCAGTAATCACGTACATGTCATCGAGTGTCAAGGTCATCTCCCCGAAGCAAAACTGGAAGGTATTCATCTCTTGGTGCCACCTCTCAATGGACACCTCGGCCAACTGCACATGGTTGTTGAACTTTGGTAGATGCCGCATCAACCGCCAGAACGGTGTCCCTTCTAGGTAAGCCCTAACCCCTATTTGTTTGCTAAGGTCCCACTGACTAAGCAAACCGTACTTGGACTGGACCGTAATACCCGATCGCGACTGTAAAAAAATTCAAAAATATATATAATGTTAGCAAAACAATTTAACTAATAAAACATATAATTATTTCGATAACTTACGTCGTCTTTAAAGGCGTAGTACGCCTCATGTTGGGCATAGTCCGAGAAGATAAGGACGCTGTTTTGGGATATAAGCAGATTTTTCCATCCTTCCGGATCGGTTGGACGCCCTTCCATACAGACCTCTCTTCGAGGTGGTGGCACTAGGACCTTCGTTTCCTCCTCCGTGTCCTCCTCGTCTATTAGCGCACGCCGCCGTTGAATGGGGACCACCTCTCGTGGAGGAGAAGATTGTTCTACGGCCTCCCTTGGGGCACCACGATCCCTTGTGGTGTCATATTTTATATGCCGCAAAGATCGTTCGGTGTGGCCCTGACGCACCTCACGCTCGGTCCGATCCCCACATTCGGGGCGATCGACCACCGGTCGTCAAAACCTCCATTAACAACATGAAAAAAAACTCCAAAATCTTCCTAAACACCAAATCAGCCACACCAAATCTACCCTAGCATCAATATACAACTATAAACAACTACATAACCTTGCTTCGCCTAATCTAACACCCAATGTATATTAAAATCTCAAAAATTTAAGAAAAACTAAATATAGAAAAAACTACATTTAAGAGTAAAAACTTATTCTTTTCCCTTTCCCATAACTGTTCTTGATTGGGTATTGATCTAGTAGAGTTCTTTAAATCTGATTTTGGGGCTGATTTTGGAAGGTTGTAGTAGTAGAGAGATGAGAGGGAAAGTTGGGTTGGGGCTGGTTTAGATTTGTTTTTGTTTTGGGAATGGTTAGTGATTAGGGTTATGACTTAGTAAAAAACGAAAGGGTGTTTTTGGATATAATATTGGGGCTACTTAAAATATGTTTGGGTATGGTTAAAATTGGGGCTCGTTATCCAATTAGGCCTTAATTTAGCTAAAACCTTCTTTATTTAGTCATCGAACGAAAAAATCATCGGTTCAAGTTTCTGGACTAAAAAATCATCGATTCTTAAATTTAATATATCTTTTATTCTTTTGGAACATAATAACCTCTCCAAAACCCTTTTACTTTTCTTCCGATTCTTACTAGTGGATAGTAAATAGTGAGTCGATAGTCGTCTGTCGCGTTTGGTGGCAAATAGTCCATGGACTTTCAAATATCCGTTACCAGTCCTTGATCCACTAGATGCTGCTACCTGTCATCATACTCCCCAGTTTTTGTGTCACCAGTAGTCCCTTGACTTTAAGTACGATTATTTATTTGACCATACTGTGGCACCACTTACTACATCCTATGTGTCATTGTTTCATCTAATTAAATTAAATAAATAATTGAAAATGGGTTTTCAAGTTCTTGGTTTGTTTCATTTAATTTAATTAAATAAATAATTGGAACTGGATTTAATTAAATTAAACAAAAAAATTGAAACTGAGTTTTCAAGTTCTTCGTCGTTTCATTTAATTTAATTAAATAAATAATTGAAACTGGGTTAAATTAAATTAAATAAACAATTGAAACTAGAGTTTCAAGTTCTTCGTTCTCCTTTGGTTTAATTCCACAAAACAATTCCGCATTAGGTTCAAGATCTCTTTTTGGGTTGAAAACGGACTCGCCGACTTTCGGTTTTTGTCTAACAAGTAATGGAAATTTGTCTCAGCATGATGCATCAGTTGCCTCCATCGAAGCCAAGCGGGAGGGAAGTATTTTCCCAGCGATGCATGAGGTATTACTAGAGACAGGTAAAGAAAACGAAAAGGTGGCATTTTTAGCCGAATCAGTTTTATTTGAATATATTGATGGATGATGGAAGGAACGGGACAAAGGAGAACTGAAGGTAAATGTATCGACAACATCAGGGCTGGAAAAAGGCAGGCTACTCATGAGAGCCAAAGGAAACTACAGGTTGATTTTAAATGCAAATCTATATCCAGAGATGAAACTGACTAATATGGATAAGAAAGGCTTGACTTTTGCATGTGCCAATAGTGTTAGTTAATCCAATTCGAAGAGGAAGATGATTTAGGGTTGTGTTTTGATTTGGGTATAGATTTAGGACCATATATATTTGGGTATAAATTAAGGTTTAGATTAGGGTTTTATTTGGGGATTTGATATCGAACAAGGGAGAGGGAAGAGGAGAAAGAAAAGAGTCAATTTGTTCAGGGAGAAAGAAAGTCTAGGGTTTAGATTTTGTTTAAGTATTTTAATAAATTAAAATTAAATTAATTAATATATAATTTAACGCAACCGATTGATAATCTTATAAAGGAATGTGGTGAAAAATATTCCACGTAGGCTAAATAATGCCACATGGATAAACATACTAAATTCTTAATGCGAAGCTGGAAATTATAAGGGTAAGTGGGTCATTTATGTCGCAGACTAAGTTTGGAGTTTGACCTAAAGTCAATGGACTACTGGTGACACAAAAAGTTGGGGAGTATGGTGACACGTGGCAGCATCTGGTGGATAAAAGGATCCGCTGGACTAACTTTATCCAAACACGATAGTCTAGGGACTGCCAATGGACATTTGAAAGTCCAGGGACTATCTGCCACCAAACGCGATAGTCGAGGGACGACTCACTGTTCAAAGGCGAAGAAAATTCGATGAGTTTTGAAGAACTTATTGTGTTTCAAAAAAATAAAAAAATAAAAAAATAAAAAATTAATTAATTTTTTAAATTTAAGAGGTTAAAATGAAATTAAAAATTGAGGGAATATTTGTGAGACTATATTCTGATTTAGGCATAGATAAAGAAAATGGTCGATTGAATATATTATGATTTAGGTTTAGATATAAAACCCAACCTCATTAGTTTTTTATCTAAACGTAAGCTATTTTAAATAATAGAATCTTAGTCTTTTTTATATTTTCTTTTTATTTGTTCTTTTGTTACTACGGTATCAGAGTTTGTTCGATCCCTGATCAGATTACTCCAGAGATTGAACAAGCTTGTTCAGGGATCGAACAAATAGCCGTAGATCCATTAATGATATATTTTTATTTGTTGTTCAAAGAACTCACATGATTTATTTTTTTTCAAAGAACTCTTATGATTGATTTTTTCAAAGAATTCGCATAATTGATTTTTCAGAGAACTTTCATGATTGATTTTTTAAAGAACTCTCATGATTGATTTTTTAAAGAACTCTTATTATTTGATTTTCCTAGAGAACTCACATGATTGATTTTTCAAAGAACGTGCATGTGTAATTCTTCAAAGAACTCACATGGTTGATTTTTAAAACAAAATAACATTGCTAATTTTTCAAAGAACTCATATGTTTAATTTTTCAAAGAACTCTCATCTTTGATTTTTAAAGAACTCTCTTGATTGATTTTTCAAAGAACTCACATGTTTAATTTTTTAAAGAACTCGTATGATTGATTTTTCAAAGAAATCTCATGGTTAATTTGCAAAGAAATTGTATTTTAGTAGTGAAATTTTATTTTATTTTCAAACAGAGGCGATGTACTATCGGATATTTTTTTTCAAACTCCGGTTTGAAATATATGACATTTTAAAAAGTATAATAAAAAGAAAAAAATAAGAAAGATAAATTTTGGTTAACGAATTAGAAATGGTTACGTGGCTGGTGATGAACTATGGGTATTTGAGGTATTATTAAAGAATTATGTATTGATTGTGAGTTATATAAATAAGATGATATTAAGTAGTAAAAAAAGAAAAGCTGGTTATTAGATGGAAGTATACTAGTTGAGTAGGTACTCTAGGTGCAATTTCTCATATATAAAGCTTGTGCTCATATTTTTAGTTAAAGTAAAGAGCTAATAAGCCGGAGTCGACGCAGTATATTCAGCCACTAGTATGTACTCAGCCACCTCCAGTATATACTTGGCCACTTTCAGAACAACTGATGATGTACTATGTTACTTATCCTTAAAATCATTAGTGTCACTTTCAAGTATAAATTTTAATTTAGATGTACATGCTAAAAAGTAAATGACACTTTGTCTTGAACTATTATGACCGTAGTGCTTTGAAATTTTATCACTATTTTCAACTATAAAATTTATGTCAGAATCCAGTTCATGTACTAGAAAGGGTTCTGAACACTATTATAAACTAAACACTCTTTATGACCGTAGTGCTTCTTGCATAATCTTCTTACGATTTTCATAGTATTTGTCGCAAAATACAGATTTGAAAGACCATATTACCTACACTCTTACATAGTAACCCAAGGAAACGATAATGTTTGAGTTGGGCACTTAAATAAATATCCCACCGACCACAACAAACAATTTTATTTATTTACAGTTTGAATATACAAAATTC
Organism: Limnanthes douglasii subsp. nivea; assembly: GCA_036936605.1. NCBI lineage: Eukaryota > Viridiplantae > Streptophyta > Magnoliopsida > Brassicales > Limnanthaceae > Limnanthes > Limnanthes douglasii. The sequence continues at coordinate 37,828,087 of JAUPFV010000001.1, forward strand.
GTAGGACTAGTACAAGCCTGACACTGAAAGAGCCACCGAGTGGTTGCATTGACGACAATGAGCTAATCATTCTTTTCTCAGGTGAAATGAAAAGTTCATTTTCAAGTTTTTTATGAAATACGCGCATAACCAAAGACTTTTTAGTGTGTACAAAGGAACATATGATCTATACGAATCGAGATATATATATATAACTAGTGGAAGCCAAATAAACCATTTATTCATTTAACCCCGTTGAAGACCAAACATATAGCTAGCCGTCTGCTTATGGTGTGGATTTCGAGGAGATCCAAATTTGTTAGGATTGGATTATACAATTGTTGAACTACAAGTAGGCATATTTTTTCAATAGCTTTCGGTATGATGTAGTTCATATGAATATAAAGGGGGACAAATGATTTTTTTAATAATCATTACTGATAATGTGGGCAGACATCAATACATTGATACGAAAAATTATTAGATTATTATGTTGGTATTTTTAGTGTCTTATTATAACATAACGAATGGTAGAACAATACAAAAAGTGAATTATTTTCTTTGTTTGAGAAATAATGTGTTTTTTATTTTCAATTCAATTATTAGGTTGTTTGTTCTCAATCCGATTAGTTTCTTTGTAATTTAGTATGTTTGAATTATTTTTATTGTAGTGTATGTTTGTATCTAGTATTTTTGTTTGAATTCTATGTTTGATGGTTGTCTTTAGTTTGTTGTTAAAATAAAAAAGCTTATTAAATAAAATCTAAAAAGTTTTTACCACAAACACACTATAATGTTTTTATCAAAGTTTTTATCAATTTATGGTTCGAAGTCTGGGTTTTTTTGCTGAATTTGTACGTATAATTTTTTTCCAATAATCATCTACACAATCTAAAGTTAACGCAAGGTTGCTTCTTAATAACTTGTGAAACTTATGACAACATGAAAAATTGTGTGGCTTGGAGCGCACAAACATAATTCGTGACTTCCAGTCAACATTTTCAAACATAAAAAATATTTCTAAATTAATGTTCGAGACAATACATTTTATATCAAATAAATGAATGATTCCAAATTTGTGTTGTGTTATTAAGTGATTTTTTTGTAAACGATCTTTAATTTATCATGTCACGATAAGTTTACATATGAATTTGAACTCATATTTTTGAAAATTATACTCGCATTGTATTGACTTGCAAAGTGCTTCTCTATTGGATGATTGTGTATCATGTATATAATCTGTACTGACCATTGATCTGGTCCGATCAAATTTTATTTTAGTTTAAATGAACATTCACACTTTGTTTCGGTTGATTTAATCTTAAGATCTTGTGTATCAACCAACTATTTATAAACTTTGAATCTCTCCCATTTTAATGTTAATCAAGAAGTCCTTTCCTAAATACCCATTATCTTTGTGTCTTAGTAAAATAACAAAACCCGATTCTTTACCTATTGCTATAACCTACACATAATTCATCTTTCGTATAATAAGATATTATGAAAAACATAGAAGTAAAATCCTGGAATTTTTAAGTTTAACTTAATATATATCATTTCCTCATACAATAAAATATAGCATAAATTAAAATAAGAAATAAAAATAAGATAAAACACAATTTATATATTACCTCGATTAAAGAAATCACATAATAACGAAATCAAGCTATATAATAATTACAAAAGAGTAACAACAAAAACAGTAGAAATTATGTTACGTTTATACACAATTCATCAACAACTACAAGCAAATAATTTATGAGGTATTGGTGGTTGTAAGCCTTCCTTAACAGTTCGTAATAGTAATATTACCATAAAAGTTATGATACTACTAAAAACATAAAACAAAACATATTTTTTTTCGGAGGGAACCCGTAACCGTTACTCAGAGTGCAATGAGTGCGCACAATGTAAACCCTAAGTCTGACGCGATAACCTGCAAACCAACGCTAGAAGGTAAACCACACAAGGTGACAGGCTCAACCGAGAAAGCGTATGTAGAGGGATTCGAACTCATGACCTTTGGTCACAAGCATGCCATACTAAAAAATAAGATAAAACATAATTTATATATTGGTTCGATTAAAGAAATCACATCATGAACGTTTACTAAAGAAGAACAATAACAACGCTAACAATTATGCTACGTATATTAAGACTTCGTTAATGAACAACCAGATAATCTGCCAAGTAATGAAGGATTTTGACCTTTATTGGTTGTTTGTAAGAGGAATCCTGCCACGAAAACTGCCAGTACCAACTGAGTTAAGCTAAAATTAGCATGACAATGCTACAAACTGCTAATGTTACCGTAAAATATTGTTTTGTGCGGTGATTTTGTAGCAATATTTTGCAGTTTTTTGTACTCCCCAAAGGAAAACTAGATGTTCAGGCATAATTATATTTTAATTTTTTCTCTTTAATAGTGGTTATATGGGATCATTAATCTGTTTATATTTTTCTTTGTATAACAAAAATAGTATTTGTTTTATAGAATTGATTTATTCTTTTCAAATTTAGAAGATGTTAATTAATTATATAGATATTTTTTGAATTTTGAAGTCGGATAAGGTTACTATTTTTTATATATGGATCTAATTTGATGACACGCGTTTATTTTAGATAAAATACAAAGGTGGGAGGATATTTACAAATAAGGATAAAATGATAAACAACAATTTTTGAGGATAATAAGACCTTGTCCAAGTTATAGTTTAATGATATAGTTTTACTTCTTCTCCCATATCTAATCAAAATTTTACCATTTAATATTTAATGAAAAATATATTCGTATTTTTTTATCCTTTATGTCATTAGTGAATCTTATTTCAACTAAACAAATACTAAGCTTATCTTAACTCAAAAGTCTAACTTTTAATTTCTAATTTTTTTTAAAATAAAAATATATTTAAAAAAAATCAAATACTATATAAGATTGGTGAGTTAAATTTATGTTTGAGGTATTTTTTGGCAAGGGAATTATGTTTGGGAAAAAAATTATCACTTTAGAATAAAGTTTAAGGGTTTAATGAAGGTTTTTATAGTGGAGGTCGAGAGTTGAGTTATGGAGAAGTGAGCTGAGATGTTGTTGACAAATATTAAAAGTGAATAAGAGAGATACTAGAAGTAAATAAATGTTAGCTTACGAGAAAATAATAGATTTCTTAGGGAAGAATATATCTACGTGTTTGAATTAGATGGGTTTAAATATTTAGCTTAAAAAAATATTTTTGCTTGAGAATCTTGTTGTATTTATAAGCAGTAGTTTGGCCGAGAGAACTAATGAGCCTCTCGCTTTATATACATGAATCTTTCAATCTAAATTACATGACCTTAGCCTATATAATGAAGTTTATACCAAATGTATTTTTATAAACATGAACTTTAAATAGGTTTTAACCTTTGTATCTTATATCCTTATCAGTACCACCCAAAGTCCTTGCAAATGAATCGAGGATGAACTATAAGTTTGAAGTGATTTCCTTTAGTCAAGATATTTATATACATTTGGTGTAGCTGTTATGAAGCTTATGCGGCTCGTAATCTAGAAATTAAAAGTTTATGCCCACTGCTATATGTTAAGCTGAGTTACTGAGCAATTATTCATGTACGCATGAGACCACTGAGGTCTGTTGAGCTTATACTTGTTTCACTCAAAAAACTTTGTCCAAACTTTCGTTGAGGACAAAAAACCTTTATGTTTCCGAAAGGAAAAGAAAAGGAACAAGTATAAGTAGATATCCTTCTGTTTATTTTATTTTCTAGTAGCTCGTTATCTCATAAGCAGAAACTCTTACTCAATTTAAGATTGACATGAAGTTGAGAAAAAAATACTTTAAAAATACTGATTTGATTGCCTATGTAAGTATATGAATATGCCATATAATACTTTCAAAGTATGAATAAATGATTATTAGATAAATTTGTAATGCTGCACATATAAAACGATATTTCATTTTTTAACTTTGTCGAGCCTTCTTTTTAGTGAAACATTGTTGCTGATATTTCTCATACTTTTATTTTTGCTTGATTGAAACTTTTTCTTTTTGAAAGTAAAAAAAATATAAAATGTTTAATCAATTATGTGTGTTAAAAGTATGTTTTTTCACTCACTAGAAACTTGTAGGGTCATAATACACGTGTCATAAACATGTAGATGTATCAGTACACATGGTGTTGCCTCGTGTTATTCTTGCCGTATAACCGTTAGATATTTTTGAATCTTAGAAACTCATCTCTTCTTCAAATAACTCTCTTATATTTCATTATATTCTTTTTCATTTTTTGGGAAACTGAAGTTCAACCTTAAATAAAAACTTGTTATAACTTTTAACTAGTTGGAAAAAACTATTGCATCTCTAATGGAAGATAAATACTTAAAGAAAGTTTAGCATAAACAAAATGATAGATTTTCTAAAACTTTAGAAATTGATAGTAAACATAAAGAACAAACGTTGAATGCTGCATATGATAAGAATAAAAAAGTAGAAGAGTTGCAGAAGAGTGTAGAAGATGGACACAAGCAGAATAAAGATTATGTAGAGACAATAAAGGTTGAACGTCTTCAGCATGTTAAATTTATAAATAATTTGGAATAAATTTGCCACAACTATTGACAATTTTGTAGATCATGTCGAAGAATAGTTGGTTCTTGCAATCCATAAATAATTCTAGAAATTAACTTGAATTTTTTCTTGTCATATGTCCCTACTGTAAATAGACCATCACATACTGAATGGAAAAGTTTCCCTGGTGAGAGTAGATCCTTGTAGATTTTGTGACGGGTGGATATAGAATTTTCTCACTCCAACTTAAGGTTGAGCCTGGAAATATTTATAGTGCTTCCGTTATATTTTTTGCTAATATTATGAACACCTATTATTTTGGTACTATCAATGAATATGTCATTTGTGATGTCGTCCATGGTGAGGATAAAAGTAGCCTGAGGGTAGGCTGGTAATTTCAAGTGGAGTTTTAAGGCGGCGTGAGGGTGTTTCACGGTGGTGTGTGTGTGTGTTTAAAGGTGTTTCAAAGTGTTTTTAATGTGGAGAGAGAATTGAGCAGCTTGGCAGCAGTAAATGTTTCTTACCCATAGTTAATGGACCCGGGTCATGTTTAAAGACCCATGAGCTCTAAGTAGGAGAGCAAGTAGCTTAGTCAAGAAGTGTTTAGGTTTTTTAGTACTTTTGTCATAGTTCGAACTGCCTTAAGTTTACAGTGTTCGAGATCATCTGTCCGGTTAAAAAGTCCTGTTCGAATTAAATATTTGGAGTCTGTCCGAATTCACGGGGAGATTTACTTTGGACTGCCCTTCCGGGGAGCACTTCGAATTCGGACTCATCAGGAGCCCATTTTTTAGGTATTTGAACAAGTGTCCTTGTTAAAGAACTGAAAAACAGTCCGACTTAGGAAGTGGTCTTCCAATTCGAAGAGAGTTGAGGACAGACTCGGACAGCCCAATCGTCACGAATTCTAAACGGTTCTTGTCAGAGTTAGTGGGACACGTGTCACTCTCTGGTTGGTTACTTCAGCCGTTTTTTCACCTTGAGAGTTGCATCACTTTCTCGAACAAGTTACCTCTTTAAATGCTATTAATGACATCAGCGCCGTCTTTTAATCATTGCCCAACTTTTCGGATTCTCCTAGGAATCAACCCCCTTTTTTTACATTTACTATAAATTCTATTCATCTTTCACAGCCTTATTATCACTTTCACTCTGCCATTTTACCCAAAGCTTCATCTCTCTAAAACTTCAAGATTTCCTTAGTCGTTTATGTTCACAGCAAGAACATCTCTAATCAAGGGTGGCTGGCTTAATCTCTCAGAATTGGAGAAAGCTCAAAGGGTTGAGAAAGAGAAAAGACTTGCAGCAGGGCTTCCGGCGTCGCCTGTCGAGAAACCAGCCCCTTCAATCGAAGAATCTGATAGAGGTTCATCTTCTTCTAAAGGTACAAAACCTAGAAAACTCTTTCAATCAACACTCTCCCCCATAGTATCTGGCTCATCAGTCCAAGAGTCAATCCCTATTGTTGAACCGGGGGTCACTGTCACAAGTGTCAGGAAGAAATCCACTTTCATTGCTATGGGGTCCGACTCCGACCATTCCCCAGATAAATTAATCATGAAAAGACCAAGCAGATTGGTTAAAGGACTTTCTTCAAAAAATACCAGTGATTCAGGGTCCGGGGCAACTGTTAGGACTCTCCGGGAAAGGCCAGTTGGCCCGGGGGCTAGCAGTCCACTACCCCCTAAAGAAACTTCAACCTCAGAGACTCAAACTGAGGTAAGAACTCAAACTCATACAAAGAGCCAACAGTCCGGAGGATCAGCTGTGCCAAGCTTCATCCCTCCTCGGGCTGTTTCTGCTGAAGCTCCCCCAACAATAATGGAGGAGAGGATGGAAGACTCCACTGAGGAGGTTAGGTTTGAGTCCGAGTCTTCCGGACAAGCTGAAACTGCTATAGTTGTTGCCAAGAAGGGCAAAGAGGACTTGTATCTGAGGCGTCCGGACCTGCCGGAGAGTCTAGAAGGGAGAGTAGGGCCCTACTTTCACAAGGTAGAGTTCAAATATCTTTTATCTCTGTTAAAGACCAAGTATGCGTTTATCCATACTAGAGATCTGGGACGATTTCGCACTAAGTGGGGGATCCCTGAAAATGTAAAAATTCGAATTCCCATCGATCCGGAGACCCCGATGGATTGCAAAAGGAACGAGATAGTCTTCTTTACGGAGCTATTCAACTGGGGACTTAGGTTCCCACTGGATCCAGAGATAGTGCGCTATTTCCACTTAGTCAAGCTATGTCCATCACAGCTAAGCCCTAACGGATGGTACACCTTGATGTCATGCATTATGGCATCTAGGTTGTCCGGAATCCCTCTTCCAATGGAAGAGTTCGCTGCTGTAGCTAGTTTGTGCAAACACCATAAGTTCCCTTTCTATCACTTTAACATGGGGAACGATCTTAAAGCTGTGGATGATCTCCTGGAGTCGGAGAGCAAGTGGAGGAGCCAGTTCTTGTTTGTGGGTGGCTCGTGGGAGAATGGCAAGAAAATCAAGGCCGGGGAGAATCCTAGCCTTCTTCGAAGTAGATGGAGGAGCGATCGTAAGTTTTACTTTAAGTTTCTGTTCGAATTTCTCTTTTCATTTAGTTTATGCTAATCAGTTACTTTCTTGTTTTATCAGAGCTGCCAAAGGAGTTCGGAGACTACCTAAAAGCCGGACAGGTCACCTGTGGTAAGATAAACGCATGGGCCGCAGAGAGCTGGGAGAACCGGTTTCACAAAGCTTTTACCCCTGGGAATTTAGCGAGATCCCATCTGTGGAACACCACAGGTCGAAGGGATCTTACCTGGGAGGAGTTCTCCACCCCACCTGATGAAGATGTAGTGCTGAGAAGGTCTCATGAATTGGATGAGACCCTCTTCCTTCCTGCCCGGGCCAAAGCCCCAAGTAAAATGAAGGGCAAGAAGAAGAAAGGCAGGAAAGCGGTAGAGGATACGGAGAAAGAGGTTCCCACAGGTTCAGAGGTGCCAGCCCAAGCTCAAGTTGACGCAAACCTTCTACAAGTGGTAGAACAGGAGAGTGAGAAGCAAGGGGTGAACTCCCCAAAACCTACAAGGGCTTCTAAACGGACTCGCAAACAAGCGAGTGATAGTGCTGACAGGGAAGTCAAAAAGAAAAAGACTTCTCAAAGTGAAGAGCTCACTCTCCGGGATCCGGAGCCCACCTTCCCAACCGATCCGACATTGGCTGAAGAGATCCCAGGGAATCTTAACGAAGGGATTCCAAGGGAATTCCATACCGATGAGATTGAAAGGGGAGAGATTAACATGGATGAAGTGGACGTCACCGGTCTGGGTCCTCTAGGTGACTACTTCCTTGGCCTGTCTAGAGATGAGTTCGCAGGGCCATATGTTCCCCCAAGTAGCTCCAACACAATAAACTTCAATGGTAGGACTTTCTTGGTTTCCAGTGAGAGGGATGTTATAGCCCATTCCCTCCTTAGCAACGTACAACCAGTACTCACCCTGGAAAGGCAAGTCCGGAGTCAGGCAGAAACCATCAGAGACCTCAAGTCTGAGAAGGAGAAGCTGTCCGATGACCTCAGGACTGCTACTACTAAGGTTGACCTGCTTAAGGAGTCGAACGAACAGCTAAAAAAGAGTCAAAATGAAAGCAACACAAAAGTTGCTTCTTTAGAGGAGACCGTAAAAGATCTCCGGGCTAAGCTGTCCGGATTGGAGAAGGATTTGACAGCCTCAAGGGGAGAAACTGCAGCAAAAGAGAAGATTGTCACCAACCTGACCACTGACAAACTTGCTTTAGAGAATGCAGTGACTCAGGCTGTTGAGGAGAAAGCTGCTTTGGCGAAGGATCAAGAGGACATGATCAAGGCCAAAATCAACGCTTATGCCAGGGAGATGATACGGAGTGAAGAATTAATGATTGAAAAAGTGAAGTCCGATATGGTCCTCCTGTTTCACGAGAAGTTCCCGAAGAGGAGACTAGGGGACTTATGGCGCTATGTGGATGACGATGATCTCCCATACTGGACCATGGTTGATGAAGGGTATACTGATATATCCTCGTCTGGTGACGAAGAGGAAACCGGAGAGAGTCCGGGTGAGGAAGAGGTTGACCCCAAAGGTAAGAAGATCATTGAGGAAAAAAACGACATCAAGAGCAAGAGAACAGATGAGGGTGAGCCATCTTCAAAGGCTCCACCCTAATTTATAATTTGTTTTGTTTATCCTTTGCTTGAACCAAAGTCCTTGGAAGGCCAAGGCACCTTTTTTGTGATGGTGTCCGAATTATTCGGACAGATTTTTGTACTGCACCCAAACTTGTTTTAAAAAGTCCTTGGAAGGCCAATGCAATTTTAAGTTGTTGAATGAATCATTCTCTTCTTTCATAGTCTGTTTAAATAGTTGGAGTTTTAAGTAGTTTTGAGTTATTATGTTGTGAGAGTGTTTAGTTTCTCTAGCTAGAATTTAAGTAGCCCTTAAACCTTTCTGTCCGGATAGTATGATAATCAACAGAATTTTGCAAAAACTTAGAAAATTATTTAAGAAGGCTCCAAGTTTTATTTAAAGCTCTCCGTGGCGCCGAAGAGAGGAAGTGGTATGCCCCCAAATATTTACATGGATGTTTAAACAAGTAAATATTTACATAAGATTTATTCCAAGTACATTCGAAGGTGTTCAATATTCCAAGGGTGAGTTAAAACCCTGCCATCTTTGTCTTCTAACCAGTATGTCCCAGGCTTGATTCTTTCAACCACAGTATAGGGACCCTCCCAAGTTGGGGCCAGCTTGCCGAAGAGCTTTTGCTTGGTATGCAAGAAAACCTTCCTCAACACCTTATCTCCTGGTTGAAAGTCCCTTCTTTTAACTTTAGAAGCAAACCTGCTTCTCATCAAGCCCTGATAGTGTGCCACTCTAAGATGAGCTTTTACTCGCCTTTCTTCAATTAAATCAAGTTGATTTCTAACTGCCATTTTATTAGCCTGTCCGGAGAAGTTGTGGATTCGAAAGGAGAGGAGTGTCTTCTCTATGGGGGCTACTGCATCCATCCCATAGACCAAGGCAAAAGGTGATTCTTGTGTTGCAGCCCCAGGCGTTGTCCGGTAGGCCCACAAAACTTCTTGTAAATAACTAGGCCACTTCCCAGCAGCTCCTTCCAAATTTTTCTTTAAACCAGACAGTATGGTTCTATTAGCCACTTCAACTTGCCCATTGGCCTGTGGGTGGAAAGGTGAAGAAAAGCAGTGCTGAATACCCCTCGAGGCACAGAAGCTTTCCATTTCTCTGTTGTCAAACTGTGGCCCATTGTCTGTTGTTATTCTTTGGGGGACACCAAATCTGCAACATATATTGGATAGAATGAATTTTATAACAGCCTTTGATGCTGTTCCTGCCAAGGGGGCTGCTTCTATCCACTTCGAAAAGTAGTCAATGGCTACTATTATGGTTTTACGCCCTCCGGACGCCACAGGGAGAGGCCCAACTAAGTCCAATCCCCATCGAGCAAAAGGGATGGGCTCAGAAATTGATTCCAAAGGAATGGCTGGTACATGAATTTCATTGCTGTACCTCTGGCATGGGTCACATCTTCTTACCAGCTCCTTAGAATCTTTCATTATTGATGGCCAATAATATCCGGAGAGAAGCACTCTTCTTGTTAATGCTCTAAATCCACAATGGGCTGACCCCTCACCATCGTGCAATTCGGAAAGAACCATTTGTGACTCATGATCCCCTAAACAGCGTAGGAGAGGTTTGGTATAGGACTTCTTGTACAAGATCTCTCTAATCATAATGAAACCACGAGCCCTGTGCTTTAATGTTCTGGCTTGTGGTTTATCCAAAGGCACGATGCCATCAGACAGATATTGCATAAGAGGAGACCTCCAGTCTTGAGGCCGGTTTACTTGTACTTCAAAGACTTCCTCTTTTTCACCTTCATCAAGTTGAATAGAAGGGCTTTCGAGCACATGGATCCATGGATAGGACTCCGTATATGCTATTGTTGCCAATGAGTATGCTAGCTCATTTTCTGCCCGGGGAATATGCTTATAGACAACGGCTTTAAACTTCATTGCCTCACTTTTCAAGAGAAGTAAATACTTGATCAATTGTTCTTTTCTGGCTTCTGATAGGCCCAAGGCATGGTGGATAAGCAACTGGGAGTCACTTAGCAGCTTAACCCTTTTTGCTCCACAGATGTACGCTAATTTCAACCCAGCTATAGCTGCTTCGTATTCAGACTCATTATTGGATGCCCTGAAAGCAAAACAAATAGCTTGGAACATGTTGTCCCCATAGGGGGAAGTGAGACATATTCCTGCCCCAGATCCTATGGTACTGGATCCTCCGTCTGTTCGGACAATCCACACTTTTTTGTCTTTTGAATCAGCAGGTTGTTCTGAGTCCCTACCAGAATGGAATTCGACCAGAAAGTCAGCCACAGCCTGAGCTTTTACTGCTGTTCGAGGAGAAAAGTCTATGTCGAAGTCCCCCAACTCTACTGACCACTTTGTCATTCTACTTGAAATGTCTGCTTTTTGAAGGACATTCTTTTAAAGGGAAAGATGTCCGGACAATGATTGGATGAGCCTGAAAATAAGGCCTCATCTTTCTTGCAGCTATCACCAAGGCCAATGCTAGTTTTTCAAGTTTCAAGTAACGCCTCTCAGCATCAATCAAGATTTTGCTGATGTAGTACACTGGGTGAGGATACCCATCAACCTCCCTCACTAACACAGCACTGATGGCACAACTTGAAACGACCAGATATACAAAGAGAGTCTCCCCATCGATTGGTTTGAACAAAGTCTTGGGAGAGGACAGATGCTTCTTGATTTCATTGAATGCCTCATCACATTGTGGTGTCCATTCAAAACCCTTTGCACCCTTCAAGGTTTGAAAGAAAGGAGCACATCTGTCCGAAGACCTTGAGATGAATCTGTTCAAGGCTGCTAACCTCCCCGTTAACCGCTGTACTTCTTTAACGTTTCGAGGAGGCTCCATTTGGAACAAAGCATTGAGTTGGTCCGGGTCGGGTTGTATTCCATGCTCACTTATGATATATCCTAAGAACTTCCCGGACTGCACTCCGAACACACATTTTTCAGGATTTAACTTTAAATTTACCTTGGCCAGGTTGGCAAAAGTCTCTTGGAGGTCGGACAAGTGCAGCTGCTCATCCATACTTTTCACCATCATATCGTCAATGTAAACCTCCATATTTCTTCCAATTTGATCAGCAAATGCCTTATTGACTAACCTTTGATAAGTAGCCCCAACATTTTTCAAGCCAAAGGGCATCACCTTATAGCAGTGCAGACCTCTATCAGTAACAAAAGTGATATGCTCTTGATCTTTTGGATCCACCTGGATTTGATTGTACCCGGAAAAAGCATCCATGAAGGAGAGTAGCTTGTTCCCGGAAGTAGAGTCTACTAACTGATCTATCCGGGGAACCGGATACAAGTCTTTTGGGCAAGCTCGATTGAGATCTGTGAAGTCAATGCACATTCGCCATTTACCATTTTTCTTTTTTACCAAGACAGGATTGGCAGTCCACAAAGGGTACTAAGATTCTTTAATGTGCCCCATCTTTGTGAGTCTGTCAACCTCTTGTACAATGATATCAGCTTTTTCTTTTGAGAAAGCCCTCCTCTTTTGCACCACTGGTGCTACGTCTCTCCGGACAGATAGGTGATGAGAAATCACCTCTGATGGAACTCCAGTAACATCAGCGTTGCACCAAGCAAAAACATGCTGATGGTCTTTTAAGAACTTCAACATCTCTTCTTTTAACATTTGTGGCATTCTGGACCCTATCTTGACATTTTTTCCTTCCTCCAAGCAGTGTGTTTCAACCTCCTCAACTGGGATCAACACTCCGGGGGTCTCTCTGGGGTCATCAATTTCACCCTCACCCCCAGAAAGGCCCTCAAACTGCTATTGGTCATTTATACGGACTGCCCCCAGCGTTCGTGGAGCCAAGGCTGTGGCATAACATTCTCTTGCAACTTTTTGGCTGCTCCGGACAACCCCAACCTTCCCCTGAACAGCATATTTCAGACACTGATGGACTGTCGACGCCACTGCATGCATCCTAGAGAGCCATGATCTCCCTAGAATAGCATTATAACAGGTGGGACAATCCACCACAATGAAGAGTATTCTAACCATTTTCTTGAAAGGGCCTCTGCCCAACAACACTTCTTCTTCAAACTCCCCGATCACATCGGCTGAGCTGCCTGTGAAGCCCACGATTGATCTGTCCGACTTTTGTATCACAGCTGGATTCCTCATTTTCTTATAAGTGTTTAGAAAAAGGATATTGGCAGAGCTTCCAGTATCCACCAGGATTCGCCTTATCTCATTGCCCCCTATAGATGCTCCTATGACAACAGCATCCTCATGAGGGCCAGCAATATCTCTCAAATCATCCTCATCGAAAACTATGAATGGGAATGAGTTTGGAGATTGATAGGATGTCATGCCTCCTTCTAGCTGGGAGGCCAAATTATGAACATGTCTTTTTCTTGAAGAGGTGGTAGGAGCTGTCATAGTGTCCCCTCCGAAGATTGTCAGTGACTCGAAGAATTTAATGAGCCCGGAGACTGATCTAGAACGCTCCTCAATAGAACCCACTCTGTTTCTGGTTGGATCAGGATCCAAATACTCGGACTCCACGTCAAACCTTTCCACTATTACCATAGCCCCCTCCGGGGCAGCGTTGCTTGGACCAACCCTATGAGTGTTGTCAGGCCTGTTGCCTCCTCTTCTTTTAACGTATGCACCCAACTTTCCTCTTTCAATCAAGTTCTGTACCTCTTGCTTCAGCGCTATGCAATCATCGGTGGTATGGCCAACATCATTATGGTATTGGCAGAAGGAATTATTTCGATGTTCTCTGGGAGACTGCAAAGTTGCCGGTCTCCGATAGTGTACTTCATCTTTTGTTTTCTCGAAAATGGTTGCCACACTTTCTTTGAGCTCTGCAAACCACTCCGGTTGGACCCACGACCCTCTTTTGTTTCTAGACTGTTGACTTTGTGCAGGAGCAGCTGGTTGAGACTGAGCCTTTCCCCTTCCATGCCCCTGTCCGGTTTCTCTTGCTTTGTTCCCGGACTGGTTTTGATTTGGTGTTGGTGCCACCGGGGTGGATCTCACTTGTCTGTGCACCCTGGTCTTTTTCGTTTCATCAACATTTATTTGCTTGCCAACTTGGTTCAGCAATCCTCCCCAGGTCATGGCTTTCTTCCTGGTCACCGAATCGGCCAGGTTGCCTGGGTTCAAGCCTTGTCTCAGGGATGCTATTGCTACCTGCTCAAAGCAATCAGCCAACCCATTCTTTGTGTTTACGAAGTGACTTATGTATTCCTTTAACGTTTCGTTTGGTTCCTGGGCACAATGGATTATGGTATCTCCATTACCCTTTAACTCCTTACTCCCCACAAATTGCCTTCGAAAGGCCACCCAAAAAGTATCAAAGTCTCTGATACAACCCTGAGGCAGGCTGTTGTACCACTTCAGAGCACTCCCCGTGAAGGATTGGGAGAATGCCCTACAAATTAGTTTATCATCATCAAAATTCATCATGAAGTTCTTGAATTGCTCCAGATGATTGTCCGGATCAGTACTTCCATCGTACTTCTCTATCTTGGTGCTATCAAACCTCTTGGGGAGGTTTCCGGACAGTATTTTAGAAGACAATGGCGATTGCCTCCAATTCCTCCCACGACTGAACGCAGTATCCTCATTAGGAGTTGCAAAGATACCTGGCTCATCATGGAAGGCAAAAGGATCCATCAGCATCCGGTCTACATGCCTCCGGTTGTGAGATGACCCTTTTCCAATGTGCCTTTTCATTCTTCCATGGTGATCTCTTTTTCGGGAATACTTTTTAACTTTCTTTTGTTTCTTGCTGGTTCGTCCCTCATCACTGCTAGAGGACAAGGACTTCTCATTTCCCTCACTGTCCGAAGAGCTGTCCGAAGACTCTGAACTTGAGTCAGATTTCTCCACAGGCTTGGACCGGTGAGACTTTTTAGAGCTGGCATGCGTCTTCTTAGTACTCTCATGAGTTTTGGAAACCCCATGCTCTCGAGGGTTGTCAGAGCGATGAGTAACGGACGCTTTGGATTTCTCTTTCACGCCCATCTTGGCCTTTTCAGCCCTCAGAGCTTCTATTTCAACCCTCAACCTGTCACGCTCTTGGACAGTATACTCATCGTTCTCTTCCACCACTTCAAGCAAAGCTGGTGGAAGCTCTGGATTATCCGGATTCATTCGGACAGAATTTCTTTACTTGGTTTTGAATACTTGATTCAGGCACCGTCTTCTCCCACTGTGGTCGCCAATTTGGTGAGGATAAAAGTAGCCTGAGGGTAGGCTGGTAATTTCAAGTGGAGTTTTAAAGCGGCGTGAGGGTGTTTCACGGTGGTGTGTGTGTGTTTAAAGGTGTTTCAAAGTGTTTTTAATGTGGAGAGAGAATTGAGCAGCCTGGCAGCAGTAAATGTTTCTTACCCATAGTTAATGCTGGTGGTTGGGCATTTATAGTGTGAAATTTGGGCCCTTATGGGCTTTCAGGTCAAGTTTAATGGACCCGGGTCATGTTTAAAGACCCATGAGCTCTAAGTAGGAGAGCAAGTAGCTTAGTCAAGAAGTGTTTAGGTTTTTTAGTACTTTTGTCATAGTTCGAACTGCCTTAAGTTTACAGTGTTCGAGATCATCTGTCCGGTTAAAAAGTCCTGTTCGAATTAAATATTTGGAGTCTGTCCGAATTCACGGGGAGATTTACTTTGGACTGCCCTTCCGGGGAGCACTTCGAATTCGGACTCATCAGTCCAAGGTGTAAGTAATTTTTTTTTTCTATCAATGAAGCCAATATTACTATTGTACACCATTTTATTGTTATTGTTGATCAATATGGATCATTTTGTTTCTATTAAACAACCTGATTGATGTAGCCCAGAAAGTCCAAACAAAAGCCTTTTTAATTTAATTTTATTTTATTCAAATATCTTATGTATTTAAATCAAATCTAATTAAATTAAGATTTGATTTGATTTTATTTTATTTTAAAATATTTATTTTATTTCCTTGTATTCTAATTTAGGGTTTTGAGAAACTCTTATATAAAGCCTCATATGCCTTAGATTATTTGAAGTTTTTAGAATAATATATTTTTTATCTCTGAAAATTTCAATTATTGTTACCCTTAGATTATGGTTTCGTCATGTTACTTTTGAATTAGAGTTTCATCTATCGTTGCTTCTTTTTCTATTTCCGCTGCGTAATCAGTTTGGTATCAGAGCCTCAGTTCCTGCTACAGGTCAAGCATGTTTCTGAATCTTGATTTCATCTGATTCAAGGTCTAAAGAAGAGAACAACATACGGCCATGAAGATCTCAAAGATCGTTTGGTATGCGGGAGACACACTAGGCGTTTCAATGACGATCATATTGACCGGTTACTGAAGGAGTTTAAATTGGCTACCAATTGTCGAATCAAGGTAAAAATTGCTTATCGAGATGCCGTCTCACGCTATGAAGAGGTTTTCAAGACCATTTTTTTTATCAACTGGACATGGGGATATTGTCTTCAGGCTATGAAAAGGTTTTCGAAACTATTTTTTCCTTCAACTGGATGTCTTTAATGTGACTTAGAATAAGGAACACTCGAGAATAATTATCTTATTCTGATAAGGTCAACAATTATAATTCACAATGTAACGATTGAATAAAATAGAATGAAATAGATAAATAATTTAGGTTCTTGATGGTGATGGTGCTGTGAATTCGAGGACGAATTCTTGTCAACCAGGAGAGGATGATGTAACCCAGAAAGTCCAAAAAAAAGCCTTTTTAATTTAATTTTATTTTATTCAAATATCTTATGTATTTAAATCAAATCTCATTATATTAAGATTTGATTTGATTTTATTTTAAAATATATATTTTATTTCCTTGTATTCTAATTTAGGGTTTTGAGAAACTCTTATATAAAGCCTCATACGCCTTAGATTATTTGAAGTTTTTGGAATAATATATTTTTTATCTATGAAAATTTCAATTATTGTTACCCTTAGATTAGGGTTTCGTCATGTTTCTCTTGAATTAAGGTTTTATCTATCGTTGTTTTTTATCCTATTTCCGCTGCGTAATCAGTTTGGTATCAGAGCCTCAGTTCCTGCTACGGGTCAAACATGTTTCTGAATCTTGATTTCATCTGATTTCATCTTGATTTCTGAATACTGCTACAGAAAGTTTAATTAATTTGTATTTGTGTACGTGTTATGTCAATGAGAGAATTTGTTTGATCCAAATCCCATATAACAGAAATGTTTTTGAATGAACTCCATTTTATTCTTTTACATTTTTTGTTTTTGTTGGAAAATATTATAAGTATACCTATTTGATTTCTTTTTTATCTTGTTGTTTTGTATTTAGTTGTGATTTTTTATTTCTATTTTAGAAATTGTCTCAAATTATATATATATATATATATATATATATATTCAAAATTGTAGAGTTTTTTTAATATTAGACGACTTTTAAAAGAAGACAATGTATTGCAAAAAGTTTTACATTCAAATAATTTTATTCGTTACATTTGTATCATTTGAATATGTTTAAATTTTCAAATTGTTTATTTAAAATATCAATGTTTTTAGTTTTTTTTACAAATATTTGTTTTTTTATTATTAAAAATCCATTAATTAAGATTTAGTTAATAAAAATTGCTAAAAAAATTTAAACACCATTAAAACTAATACAATTTATGGCAATTCCCATGGAATTTCCAAAATATACGCAAGTGCAATTACAGATTACAAACCCCATAACTTGCTGTTGTTTTTCAGGTCAGAGGTCAATGCTTTTTACCTAAATCAAATTTCAAATTTCAAATTTCGTATATCTATTTTAAATGTTACTCCTAAACCGACATCGAACATGTATACTATAGTTTTGTTATGATCTAAAAATTTGTCAATGCATTATCTTAATTGTGGTTTATATAGTAGTTTATCATAAAAAAATAGTTCAATGAGCAAAAACTTATTTCACAAAAAATTATATAGTGTAACACAACTATAACATTAATATTATAATATAGTTTATCGTAAATAAAAAAATAGATTTTTTTATAAAATTTTTAAAAAAGAAAAACAAAAACTACGAATATTATATATAATCTTAAACAAAATAGTGATTCAATGTGGTTATAAAAAGTGAATCTCTATTTTAGCGGTCTATCTCTAGTCTATTTATTTTGGTTACCTTAAGTTTAATAGTTATTTATTTATGATTTTGGCTAAACCATTCTTACAAATACTATAAGCAATTCTAATTTAAGTATACCCAAACACTCATTTTAAGTTGATCTAAAAATAGCTATACCCCAAAACTCTAAGTCTACAAAGTTAGTCAAGTATTCATCTAAGTCTACCTAGTAACACTTTTCCTATCTAACTTCATCTTCAACCTCTATATGTTCATCTTTAACCTTAAACTAATCTCAAGAACACAAATTATCTAAAAGCTAAACTCTTAGCACTACCTCATTTCATCTCGAAACCCCAAAAAAGTAAGTACGCTTCCTGTTTTTATGTATAATTTTACTTTTTATGTTTTGTTGATTTTTGGTAGATTTCTATTTAGATATTTAAATTAGTTAGTTTTAATGTTATAGGGAATTTAGTTAGTTTTTAGTTAGTTTTTATGGTTGATTTATAGTTGCACATTGTTATTTTGATGATTTGAGTTACACTTTGGGACATTGTGTCGAAGAACATGAGTTTGGGTTCACTTATGTACTTCGACACCGACGGAGTATTGAGTTCCTACCTACGACGTGGATGAATCACACTACCAACGCAAAGCAATGGTGGCATC
Organism: Limnanthes douglasii subsp. nivea; assembly: GCA_036936605.1. Lineage (NCBI taxonomy): Eukaryota > Viridiplantae > Streptophyta > Magnoliopsida > Brassicales > Limnanthaceae > Limnanthes > Limnanthes douglasii. The sequence goes on from JAUPFV010000001.1 coordinate 37,846,483, forward strand.
TTCGTGCTGCCAGTGCCCTGCGCGGGCAGCGTAGCCAGTCTGGAAAGAGGTACCAGTATGGTCTACGATGCCAACGCAGGGCACCGACAACTAGAAAACCATGCGTTACCAGTTTGGTTAACACACGCCGCCGTTATAGACTACATACACCGCCGACGGAGAAAAGTTAAACATAGTATGTATTCATCCAATGCCTTGTTGACAATATTTTCTTATTTTTTTTTTAAATTCTTCAGGTACATGAAGACAATATCAGAATCACTGTTGACGACATACTGTCCAGGCTACTGGTAAAACCTTTTTGTAGATTCAAGTGCGTATCAAAACCATGACGTTATATGATATGTAGTTCAAGGTTTGCTAAACTCCACTTAAAACAAGTATATATCTAATAAACTTATTTGGTATTATAGTGGTACAATATAGTGTTTTGATTATAATTTATCTCTCTTTGGCCATAGATCAACGCTTATATTTTTAAGATCTTCAACCAATGCTTATTTTGAATTGTTATCACCGTGCAACGATTTAGTTTGTGTTTTAAGATACACGCCGTATGAAATTTGTGTGTGCATATGGAACCCATGCACTTCAGTTTGTAAAGAATTACCAATAATACATATATCTAAAAATAATATTGGTTTTGGTTATGATCACTCCATGGACGATTACAAAATCGTGGTTTTTATGACTCCAAGAATCATAAAGTTGAATTGCGCCTCTACTCGTATAAGTCAGGATTGCATTGGGAGGTCGTAACCTATATCGATAAAAGAATTAATTCTATACGGTTACATTGTAATGGATTTATAACTTGGTGTATACAAATCTTTTGGTTTTCAAATTAGCCACTGAAAGTTTCAAGTAGGTGCAACTACCAGAGGAGTTGGATCCTAGAATGATGCAATTATTAATTTTACAAGGACGACTATATTGTGTAGTATGTCATAAGAATGACTACATGGAGAAATATATGTATTATTCATGTGAGAGAGTATATGAATATGATCTGAATGGATGTTGGAGTAATCTATTTTCCCTACATGTGTCTGGTTCATGTAGACGTCTGATATGATTTACCCAATATAACAAGCTTATGATGATGTCAGCACGTTACTTCTTGTTGGTGAAGTTTGATCCTAATTATAATAATATGTCTCACCCTCTATATGTAGTATACGACATCGAAGATTTGGTGGTTTACATGGAGATTTTAATTTCACCTTAATATGTTTTATGTTTAATTTTCTACCTCTAAACTTATAATATGTAATGAAAAGTTTAATTCTCAATTAGTATGTTTTTTTGTTTTATTTTGTGTCCCCAAACTTATAATATGTAATAAAAATTTTAAACACCTAAGTAAGTTTTATGTGTCTTGTAGCAATATATTTTGGGATTTTTTTTTCATTTTAGAAGTACCGTACCGCCGATGCTAATATGTCCACACCGACAGACTAGTAGTCCACTTCTAGCGTGAGATAATGTAACCACTGGTGCTCTCTTAAGTTGGTGGTATACACTATGGATACCATCAGATTAAATAAGCATTTACATTTCTTGATTCCGGTATACTTTCTTTTTAGATATTTCGGATCTACTAATTTGGTGTACGTGCCAGATTTCTCGTATTTGAATACAAGCTTATGAGTTTTCATACTTCTCACGTCGTCGTGACGTCTTACTACAACCACTAACCCGTTTTCTTTCGTTGTTTTCTTAACCCAATCAACTAAACCTTGTTGCGTATAATTAGCTTTAATTGTATATACATCACTATCATCGACATGTATAGCCTCTGGCATACCGTCCGTATCCTTAACATCATAATCATGTTCTCATAAACCGATATCTTTAACACCGAAATCCATTCTAACAAATTCGGGCTCATTTCCTTTTTACAACAATCATATATTATTATGAAATGTAGTATAAAACATTAATTTGTGCTATACATAGACCGACGCCAACAGTGTGGACACAATATGCCTCCAATGTACTTATGATAAACTGTCAGTGCAATATCAAACTACTCTCAAACAATAACACGAATGAGAGCGACATATCTTCTTTTTTCTTTAAACTCGTCTCTGAATCAAAATTGAATATGAACGATTTTATTTTGCTCATGCTCCACTAAATTATCGAGACATGTTTCCATTTTTTTATAGATTGAGTTCACATTCTCACAACCATCACCTCATATGCAAGTTTAAAAATGACTACTTCATCCCGACAACCCAACAACTTCATGGTATATATGAGCCTTTAAACTTATTTCCTGTCCACAACCCCGATTCTATAGCAAACTATTTCTTGAATGCATGCAATACCAAAGAACCCCCTCTCTATGTCTCCATCTCTATGTGTGGAGCTACCACTGGTATATTAGAACCCCTCTTGCATGTCTCCTCCTCGCGGTATGAAAACTTCTCAAACCCTAACCATATCCATGCGAACAACCCTCTCCCCATGCAATCCGACCCAAACTCCTCAACCTCCCAAAAACCCTAATACTTCTCACGTCGTCGTGATGTCTTACTACAACTACTAACTCGTTGTCTTTCATGGTTTGCTTAACCCAATCAACCAAAATTTGTTGCGTATAATTAGCTTTAGTTGTATATACATCACTACCATCGACATGTATAGCCTCCGTCATACTGCCTGTATGCTTAACATCAGAATCATGTTCTTATAAACCGATATCTTTAACACATGAATCCATTCTCAAGAATTCGGGCTCATTTTCTTCCTATAAAAATCACAAATCATTATGAAATGTAGTATAAAATATTAATTTGTTCAATATATAAAACAACGCCAACAGTGTGGACACAATATGCCGCCAGTGTGCTTATGATACACTCCATTGTAATATCTCGCCGCTCTTAAACAATAACACGACTGGGAGCGACACATCCCACTAGCGGTCAAGATCTGTAACACTGCAGGTGAGGTATATAAAATTAACTGTTAATATCATACCCAGTCCACTGACGCTGTATAATATTTACACCAGGAGTGTGCACTTTCCACACCGGCGGTGCACTACATCCTAACCGCAGGTGTACTGCATGAACATCAAATTAACCCAGTACATCGACGAGATAAAGTATCATAACCACCAATGTACTGCACGAACACCTAGCTTACCTAGTCCACCAGCGGTGTATAATCTCCAAACTGGCAGCGTGAACTATCCACACCGATGGCATACTACATCCTAACCGTTGGTGTGTTGCAGGAACAAAGTTCCCAAATCTGTAAACTCCATGGAATTTTACGAGCTAACTCTATTCTAATCTAAGAAAAACAATCGATTACCTTGTTTGTAGCTTCAACTTTATCAATAAGCTTCAAAGGTTTCATTTGTTTTATTCTTTTGATAATTTGAGGTGTTCGAGATGTTGTTTTTAAAATTTAAATTAATTTTTTTCAACAATAATTTTTTGAGTTTGTTCAAAAAGTTAAAAGAAAGTATATAAATTAAAAAGCTGTTGTTGGTTGATTTTGTTTTTGTAGGTAGGAATCTAACTTCAACCAAAACTCATTCAAGTCATTTTTTAGTTTTGGTCAAATGAGAAAAAAATACAAAAGCCTTTAAAAAACAAAAAAATCTTTTTTAACCATTTATAATTTTGAGGTCGACCATTTAACCAAACCCTTTATTTATTTATATTGTGTTTGGGCTTTTAATTGTGTTAGAGATTTGTACGTAATTTTATTTACAGAATTAAATAGTTTATATATTATAGACGTGGTTCTTTTTCTTTCTTCCACATGTTTTTTTTTCATTTAGTTAAAGTTTATTATTTTCATTTTCTTCTCTCTATCTTCTCGTTCCTTTAAACTCCTTTCTGAATCAAAATTTAATATGAATGATTTTATTTTGCTTATGCTCCACCAAATTATCGAGGTATGTTTTCATTTTTTATGGATTGAGTTCACATTCTCACAACCTTCACATCATATTCAAGTTTAAAAATGACTACTTCCTCCCGACAACCCAATAACTTCATTGTATATATGAGCCTTTAAACTTATTCCCCGTCCACAACTCTGATCCTATAGAAAACTATTTCTTGAATGCATGCAATACCAAAGAACCCCCTCTGCATGTCTCCATCTCTACACGTGGAGCTACCACTGGTATATTAGAACCCTTTTTGCATGCCTCCTCCCCGCGGTATGAAAACTTCTCAAACCCTAACCTCATGTATGCGAACAACCCTATCCCCATGCAATCTGAATCCCAAACTCCCAAAATCCCTAACCACCCAGAAACCCTAATACCTCCCAACCGCCCTTGCATGCAGTTTCCAACACCCCCAATTTCCAAAGAAAGTCGTTTCATGCACCACTCATCTGCCTTTACAACCTCCTCGCCAACTCCGTATGCAAACCAAAAACCCGATAATGCACACTGAAAGCCCAAATATTTTATAACTGGAAACCATTTTCCAACAAACTCTCCCCATGACATCTATATATAGTGCATACCCTTTTCAATCCGTTTAAACTTTCCAAATATTCTCATCCCTTTGCTGCTTTACCTTCCAACAACATTCTGGCCACAATTGTTTAAACCCTAGAAAACTCAGCCCATCAATCCAATTCCCAAACCATCCCGCATGCGCAACATACGTTCTCTACCATTGTCCATATTAATGGACAAGCCTCTGACCCCATCCCTATATTAAACCCCATTCCCGCTTCAGGGAGATTCCCGGAAACTTTCTCGGGAAGAAATATCAAGGGCCATGTTATCTCTCGAGCCTCCAAAGCCCACCTTGCGTTTGGGGTTCAGTCAGGTTCCATGTTCCATAACACTGACCCATCACGCTACAACTCCTCCCTTGCGTACCACGTTCCTCGACGCCATTGTGGAAACATGTCCACTGTTCTGACCCAACTATTCAACGAATCTGCCCCTCTCATTAACATCTTCCCACCAAAGCATGATACCTCCCTACCTATAAAATCATGGGCCAATATCGTTACCTAACATAAAAAATCCTCTCCCATGAGGCGATTGAAAAAATTGAAGAAGTTTGTGTAGACAAGGGTATTCTGATTTTCCCTTTTGGATGCCCTAGCAGGATACAAGAATGATTAGGTGAAATGCCTTTTGGGCTACTTCCTTACTAAAAAGAGAGGTGTTACGTACGTCCAATTAATGGCTAATCAAGTTTGCGGAACTTATGACCTCCATCAATGCAAACCAACACCCTCCGTTCATTCTTTTTTCGAATTATCCACTACCGAAAATGCTACTCAAGTAATTGAAAATACCCCTTGGGTTTTTAGCAATCATCGAGTCTTCTTAAAGCGTTGAGAACCCATGGACACACTTGAAAAAGAATCCTTAAAATCCATTCTATTATGGGTAAAACTTCATGGAATATCCCACGAACTTTGGTCGGAAAAGGGGCTTAACATCATTGGAAGCTATCTTGGATCCCCAATTTACCTGGAGAGCCAAACTGCAAACTACTCAATACTTAAATTTGAAATGATTTATATAATCATGCAAGCGTCTGCTCCCTTCCCATCGACCATCATTATCACTTGTCCGGGAAAAGAGCATGTTATCCAAGTTGAATATCAAGTCATTGCTACCATTTACTCGAGATGCACCTCTTTTGGCCATGCCGTTGCGACCTGTCTACAACCCTTAGAACCTCCCCAAGAAAAGCTCCCCCAAGAAAGACTTGGAAAAAAACATATATCTGACTCTGATCCCCGTGTTGTTGTTCTTTCCGATTCAAGTAACAGTGACCTAGCCTCCCCTCCAAGCTACAAGAATCTTCACCGTATGAAAAACATATTGGGCCGGACTAAAAGGCAAGTGATTACTAGCAAGATATCAGCTGCAGATCAGCTAAGTCTCAACGAAAGAGAGCTATCGCTCGCAGATATCACCTCATCTCGAATGCAAATCGGATCCACCTCGGTTAGAACAAGTATAAACAGGTTGTCCCCTATGATGTATTAGTCACCTATAATCCTTTATCTTTAAAACTATCTTTAATTATATGTGTATTACTTGGTGGAATGTTATGGGTCTAAATGACCTTGTTCATCAAAAAAATGTTCGTGATTCTGTCTTCTCAAATAGAACTCGGTAAGAATTAATACGGAATTGATAAAATCAGGAACACAAATCTTCTTAGGGAATTTTAAGTAGTGAAAAGTGCTTCTAATTATTTTCATAGGCATAACTAACTTCTTCAGCCTCTTTAAATAGACTGAGTGAGTTAGTTAGAGAAATGGTTACATAATGGTATATTTGCAGTTCAACCCTTTACATTTCTCCTAAAGCCTAATTTAACCCTATATTTACAGAACTTATCACTTTAGTCCCCATCAATTGCACTTAGGTCCCTGAGGAATATCTTTCCTTATCAGTAGCCCCCCTAGTTCTTATACAGACATTTATAAGAACTATTAGCTCCTCGAACTCTACCTTGAGTCAATACAACTTTCTTCACTTTATCTCTTTATTATGATTGAACCCAATGATTTGTGACTTCTCCTCGAATTTGTGAACAAGTGCAAACAGATTTCCCCATCGCTTCGAACTTGCCAACTTGACGTATAGCTTCGCCTCAACTTCGAACATTATTACTAGGAACGTAGTTTTGCTAACACTTCGAAATATATGATCCCTACTTGATAGATTGATTAGACCTTTAATAGTAGACCCATGACACTACACGCTTTCTTTTCGTTTCACATTCCACCCAATGAGAGCAACTCACTGGTTTTGCCTCTCCATATTCTCAACGTCACTCCTTTATCCTATAAATACCCAACTCTTAATTCACTAAGAACTTTTTAGAGAAATCACCTCTTGAACCATCTTCAACCTGTTCATCATCTTCAACCTGTTCTTCAAGCCATATTCAACCTGTTCTTCATCTTCAACCTGTTCTTCAAGCCATCTTCAACCTGTTCTTCATAAATCTTTAAATTACTTCATCTTTTTCATCCACCAAAGCAACCTCTTAGATCGATACCATTGTATGAGAATATATCCTAAATACAAAAGATCTAAACCCAGAAAACCAGTAAAACCAAATAAACCTTTTTTCCCTGGTTCTAGCAATCAAGTATTCGGAGCCTACGATTATCTTTGTATTTCACAAAGAGCCAAAGAATACAAAGCTGCTGGGTTGATCTACAACGGTCCTCACTCTTCTTGTACCACTTTTGAATATGGTGATTTCGACCCCAACCTTGCCACTTCGTCTTCATCTTTAGCTTCGCAACCAGAAACTAATCAAGAAACCTTTCCTCCTCGAAATCAACCTACTTCTCCATTGCTAAGACCTCATCGGAAATCTAAAGTTGTCACTTTAGACAAGCCACCTACTGATAAAAAACCACAACCCAAATCACCTGTGCTTCAAGTTGAAGCGACTAAAAACCTTCAACCCAACTCACCTCCTCCTCAATTCGAGGCTATCAAAGTTAAACGTGCCAAAAAATCACCTTTTCTAGCAATGGGTGAAGAAGTAGAAAACTCTTCTCCTCCCCCACAATCTTCTCCTCCCCCACAAGAAATGGGTGACGTTACACCAGAGAGTAGTCAGCCAATTCCTGTGACTCAACAGGAGACTCAAATCCGAAGTCGCTCTAATGAAGTCACTGATGAAGATAACAACAAAGACGATTCTGAAGCTACTGAATCTGATGCCGAAGAGGAATCCGAGGCTGACGGTACTATCCCTCCAAAGAAAGTTCGAGGAAAGAAACTTTCCATTACACTCCCTGATGATGTTGCTGCTTTGGTCCAAGAAAATCTTCAGCCTCTTTCTCCTCGGTACATTCTTGCCCTAAAGAATGTACCCTATACTTACTACCTCGAATCGGAGAAAGAGGTACTCAGAAAACTGTGGGGATTAACAGATAACATGACCCTTCGACTACCAGTGGAAGGAGAAACGCCTCTGAGCTGTCAGAAGGATGAATTGGTAGTCTATCCAGAGCTCTTCAATTGGGGACTTCGATTTCCCCTCGATCCCATGATCGTAAGGTACTTCGAAATTCTTAAGCTGTGCCCAACACAAGTTACCCCAAACCAGTTATTTACTTTATTCTCCGCCATTATGGTGTCGAGGCTAGGGGGCATTCCCCTCGAAATCGAGGACTTCATCTCAGTGACCCAAGTCTCTAATGGGCCAGTTCTTCCTTTCTATTATCTAACTTTGGAGGATGACCTAAAGATAATCGATGACCTCCTCGAAGCTGATAAGTTCTGGAAGCAAAGGTTTGTCTTCCTATCAGGAGCTTGGGAGAATGGCAAAGAGATTTCCGATGCTAACCCCTCAAGACTCACTCTCACTTGGAAGGATAGCAGTAAGTAACATCTCTCCCCCTCCCTTAGCCAAACCAGTTAAGTTTATTTGTCTAACTGTTTATCCATTTTCTTTCTCAGAAATTTCGAGGCGATTTAAGAGTCGTCGAAAAGAAGCCAAGGTCATCTTTCAGCAAATGGCTGAATGGGCCGAAAAATCCTGGGGAAATGGCTTTCACTCAGCCTTTGAGCCGATCAATTTTGTGAATAGCCATCTCTGGCGTATATCCTTAGGGGCTGACTTCCCTCAAGATCCGATGATCCCACCGGATCCCATCCTAGCAGTTCAGAGGATACTTGCACCAGATGGGAAATGCTATCTCCCGACCCGGAATCGAAGTGACAGCCACTTACCATTGAAAAAGAAAGGGAAGCAAACCCTCAAAAAACCCAAAGCAATCAAGGCTAAATCTTCCAACACCTCGAAGACTAAAAGAAAGCGAAAAGCATCTGCACCTCAGCTTCCCCCCATTTCCGAAGAGGATGAACCTGTTCTAAAAAAGAAAAAGGACAATTCTCCAAAGAAGAAAAAGAGCAAGTCTGGTACGTCCAAGAAGAAGAACGAGGCTGATATGCTAGAGGAAGTACTAGCTTCCGAGGTGCATGGGAAAACTTTTATCGAAGAGAACCCTGATGGAGGACTAACACTAGGAGATAGTCAAGTGGATGATTACCTCAACCTTGAAAACTTCAATTCAAGCGGGGATTTTGCATTTACTGGCAATGATTCTCAACCTACCAATTTTGCTCCATCAACTTCTACTGGGGCTGCTATGGCTTCGACATCTAACGCCATCGTTCCTGTCTGTCAGCAACCAACAATCTTTCCCAACTCAGACAAATCTGATGAGGTAACTTCGATCCTTCATCCTTTTGAAAACTTAAGTGCTGCAGCCAACAAATTATGTGAAGAAGTAAAAAATTCACATGCGCAATTGGAGCTTCTTGCACAAAAATTGATCAAGAGCAAAAAGGAAATAGAGTTCGAAAAGACTTCGAAAACAGAGGCACTTCAAAAATTCGAAGCTGAAAAAGAAAAACTTGCTAAAGAGCACAAAGAAAAAGTCGAAGCTCTGGAGGCTTCTCATCGACAAGCTCTTGAAGACCTAAATTCTCAACATTCCACCGCAATTACCGAGGCAAAGCAAAAATCTTCCGATGCTGAGAAACTTGTTAAAGAAACTCAGGAGAAGCTGGAGAATTGCCAAACTGAGTTGACTACGCTTCGAACAAAATTCGAGGAAGAAAAGAATGCTGCCGTCAAAAAGGCCGAGGCCGCTGTTGGCTCTTTAATGCTTGAAGGTATCAAGAAAGCTCAAATTGATACAGCTATTCAAATTCTTCGAGAGGTTCATGCTGCCTGTCCAAGGTTGGATTTAACGAACCTTTGGAAACAAGTTCCTGAAGAAAGTCGCCCAAGGGAAGCATTCAAAGTGCCACCAAGTTCCTCAGAAGAAGAAGATGCTTCAGAAGAGTCATCGGAAGAAGAAGATGCCTAATAGTCTAGGCACATTATGTTTGTTTTTTGTGTATTTGGCTAAGTAATTCTCACTTTTTTGTAGACTTTGTGTTTAATCTGATGAACAAGTAACTTTTCTTCCTCTTAAAATTTTATCTTAAACTTTTGGTGTACTTATTTAAATTTATCACTTCGAAAATTAGACGTATTTATTAATGGAGGTACCTTGGAAATTAAGATGCACTTATAAGACGTGGCACCTCGGAAATTAGATGCACTCATAAGACGTGGCACCTTGAAAATTAGATGCACTCATAAGACGTGGCACCTCGAAAATTAGATGCACTCATAAGACGTGGCACCTCGAAAATTAGATGCACTCATAAGATGTGGCACCTCGAAAATTAGATGCACTCATAAGACGTGGCACCTCGAAAATTTGGTTGTTTCTTCAAAGCTATTGCTTCGGAAAATTATTCTTGGTCAACTTTCAAAGATGATCAATCTTTGCCAAGTTACCAAAATAATAAATCACTCATCATAGTAAACAACCAATGGCCAAAATAAATTTTATTAAAAAATTCAATATCAACCAGACACCTCATTAAAACCTTTCTGGGCCAACAGATAAGGAAAGAGTATGTCTGTTTTACAAAAATTTGAAGTTTGAATTTACTCACAGTACAATTTCAGATGCTCTATATTCCAAGGATGTTTTAGCATCCACCCTTCTCGATCTGACAACCTGTAGGAACCTGGCTTAACCTTCATTTTGACTTCGTAAGGACCTTCCCAATTCGGGGCCAATTTTCCGAGGTGCTTATCCCTAGTGTGAAGAAACACTTTTCGTAACACTCGATCGCCAATTTTGAATTCTCTCCTCTTAACTTTAGCATCGTACCTACTTCTCATTAATGTTTGATAATGGATCACATTCAAATGTGCTTTGACCCTTTTTTTCTTCCAACAAATCAAGCTCCACCCTTCTAGCTTCATCGTTATCCACATCGGAATATTGTAGTAGTCTATAAGAAGGCAATATAGATTCAGCAGGGCACACAGCATCCATTCCATATACTAAAGAGAAATGAGTCTCTTTTGTAGCCTCTCTAGGGGTTGTTCTATATGCCCATAACACCTCTTGAAGATAATTTGGCCATTTCCCTGCTGCTCCTGCCAAATTTTTCTTCAAGCCATCCAAAATAGATCTATTTGTAACTTCCACCTGTCCATTTGCATGGGGGTGGAAAGGAGTGGAAAAGCATTGCTGTATCCCTTTCGAAGAGCAAAAAGAGTCCATTTCCTTGTTATTAAATTGAGGACCATTGTCCGTCGTTATTTTTCGAGGTACCCCAAAACGGTAGCAAATGTTACTTTGAATAAACTTGATTACATCCTTAGCTTTTGTCCCAGCTAAAGGTTCTGCTTCTGCCCACTTCGAAAAATAATCAACCGCAACAATAATCATCTGTCTTCCACCAAAAGCCATAGGTAATGGTCCCACTAAATCAATCCCCCACCTATCGAAAGGAACCGCCTCTGAAATTGTCATTAGGGGTACTGCTGGTTTGTGTATTAAATTTGCATACCTTTGGCAAGTATCACAGCTTCGAACTAACGACTTGGCATCTTGCATAATAGTAGGCCAATAATATCCTGCCAACAATACCCGACGCGTTAAAGCTTTAAACCCACAATGAGCCGATCCATCCCCATCATGCAGTTCAGATAGAATGGTCTGAGACTCTTTCTTGCTTAAACATCGTAGCAAAGGTTTCGACGCAGACCTTTTGTACAATACCCCATCCAATACCACATATCCAAGGGCTTTATACTTTATTTTCTTGAGCAAGTGTTTATCAAGAGGTAATACTCCCTTCGAAATAAAGTTTAACAAGTCAAACCTCCAATCTCCTCGAGCGCACATCGGATCATTCACTACCTCATTAACAACTTCACACTGCTCTGAATTCGGTATGATCGAAGGCGATGGTTGTGTTATGATCCATGGATATTCTTCAGAGTAAGCCATTGTTGCCAAAGAATCAGCCATTGTGTTGCTACCTCTTCGAATATGCTCCACTTCGACATTTTCAAACTGTGCCATCATTCCTCGAAGCTCTTGTAAGTACAAAACCAAACGTTCCTTTTTAGCTTCCGATACTCCTTTAACATGGTTAACTACCAACTGTGAATCTGTTTCCAAGCGCACAAATATTGCTCCACAAATCTTTGCTAACCGTAATCCTGCTAGCACAGCTTCATATTCAGCTTCGTTATTTGAAGCATGAAAGCCAAATTTTATAGCTTGAAACATAAATTCCCATGTTGGTGCCACCAATTCAACTCCTGCACTTGACCCTTTATTACTGGATCCTCCATCAGTTCGTACCGTCCACGTCGGATTCTCGTTCACCTTTTCACCATCTTTCTCTTCGGATCTGCTTGAGTGAAACTCCACCAAAAAATCTGCTAAGGCTTGAGCTTTGATAGCTGTTCGAGGAGAGAATAACACATCGAAATCTCCTAATTCCACAGACCACTTGGTCATCCTTCCTGAGATGTCTGGCTTTTGCAAAACGTTTTTTTAATGGATATGAAGTTCGAACCACAATCGTATGTGCCTGGAAGTAAGGGCGCATTTTTCTTGCTGCCACTACTATACACAGTGCCAATTTTTCGAGCTTCAAATAGCGCTTCTCAGCATCAACCAAACTTTTGCTGACATAGTAGACAGGCTTCGAAATTCTCGTATCCTCACTGACCAGAACTGCACTTACTGCATAATCCGACACTGCTATATACAAAAATAACTGCTCACCTTTTCGAGGCTTTGATAATATTTCAGGAGAGGACAAAAGATTTTTGATCTTTATAAAGGCTTCTTCACAATCCGAAGTCCACTCAAAATTATTAGGTCTTCGTAGCACCTGGAAAAAAGGCAAGCACTTATCTGAAAAACGAGAAATGAATCTGTTCAAAGCTGCTAACCTGCCCGTTAACATTTGCACTTCTTTAATATTCCGAGGTGAAGACATCGATATCAGGGCCTTCAATTGTTCTGGATCCACCTCGATTCCTCTTTCACTAATCATGTACCCCAAAAACTTGCCAGATCGAACTCCAAATGTACATTTTTCTGGGTTCAATTTCAATTGTATGGCTCTAAGATTCAAAAACGTCTCTTCTAAATCATCAATGTGTTCATCATCACTTTTACTTTTAACAAGCATGTCATCGATGTACACTTCGATATTTCTCCCTATTTGTGAAGCAAACGCCTTATTCATCAGCCTCTGATATGTTGACCCAGCATTTTTCAATCCGAACGGCATCACTCTGTAGCAGTGCAATCCTCTGTCAGTGATAAAAGTCGTGTTTTCTTCATCATTTGGATTCATTCGAATCTGATTATACCCCGAAAACGCATCCATAAATGTCAAGATTTTATTTCCCAAAGTGGAATCCACTAACTGATCGATTCGAGGTACTGGAAAAGGATCTTTTGGACAGGCTCTATTCAAATCCGTGAAGTCCACACACATTCGCCATTTTCCGTTCTTCTTTTTTACCACCACACGATTAGCCGTCCACCTCAGATAATTGGCCTCCCTGATATGCCCCATCTTATATAGTCGATCCACCTCGGCAACTATGGCTTCAGATTTTTCCAACGAAAAGGCCCTTCTTTTTTGAATTATCGGTTTGACCTTCGGATCAACCGCCAAGCTATGACATATGATGTCACTTGGGACCCCCACTACGTCTTCGGACTTCCACGCAAATACATCCAATTTTTTCAGACAAAAAGGTCAACAACTTTTCTCGCATCGATAAAGATAACAGTGTCCCAATTCGAAGTACCCTGCCATTATTGAAAATATATTCTTCTATTTCCTCATTGACCACCACAGAACTCGGGGTTGACCTCGGATCATCAATTCCCTCATCTGTTCCATCAGAAGACAACCTCCCAAACTGCTAATTCTCCATCGGATCATCAGAACTTTTGCCCCGTAGTCTAAATGCAGCAGCATAACATTCTCTTGCCACCTTTTGATCACTTCGAACTATGCCGACTCGGTCCTCGATCACATACTTCAAACATTGATGAACTGTAGAAACTACAGCATACATTTTCGCCAACCACGACCTCCCAAAAATAGCGTTGTAGCTTGATGGACAATCCACCACTACAAAAAGTACTTGTACTTTCTTCTTGAAAGGCCCCTTTCCCAAAGAAACTTCACCCTCTTTCTCCGATTCGAGGTAGTAAGTGTAGGGTACATTCTTTAGGGCAAGAATGTACCGAGGAGAAAGAGGCTGAAGATTTTCTTGGACCAAAGCAGCAACATCATCAGGGAGTGTAATGGAAAGTTTCTTTCCTCGAACTTTCTTTGGAGGGATAGTACCGTCAGCCTCGGGTTCCTCTTCGGCATCAGATTCAGTAGCTTCAGAATCGTCTTTGTTGTTATCTTCATCAGAATTAATGTTATTTATGTAAGTGAAACCAAAGTTAACATAAAAAAGGTAACCTTTTTTATGAGAACTATGCTTCTTTGGTGGCAATTTCTCACAAATCATAATTGCCACTGTTACGCCCGGATCTGGATTACTTAGAATTCAAGCGTCTATAGCATCACTGTAGGGAACAAAACCCCCAAGTCATCCATTTTAGTATTACTTGGAAATCAAAGAACACAACGCTTAACGTCACCGCTGTCTATGGGTTCAATGAGCCCTTTGACCGCCTTTATCTTTGGAGTGGCTTACAACCCATTGCTCAATCCATTAACTCTAAACCATGGATTGTCATTGGCGATTTTAATGTTATCTGTAGCCCTCGTGAACGTTCCAAACTTGATTCCCGTTGGAATAGCTCTACTCCTCTTTCAATGATTGTTGTCGCTTATGTGGCCTTGATGACCTCCGCTCCATGGGATTTCAATATTCCTGGTTCAACCACCAAATTTGATGAGTCCGAATGTTGCTACCTCTCCGGACGGGGACAGTTCGGACTAAGATCACCAAACCGGACAGGACAGTTCGAACACCTCATCCATTGGATTGTTCGAACAAGGACTAAAGTACATAAAAACCTAATCACTCATTGACTAAGCTGCCTGCTCTCCTACTAAGAGCTCATGGGTCCTTAAACTTGACCCGAGTCTCTTAAACATGACCCGAAATCCCATAAAGCCCACATGTAAGGGTATAAATACCCAACCACCAACATTTAATGAGGGTAATGAAAATTAAATACAACCAGACTTCTTAATTCTCCCTCTACTCTCTACTCAAACATTAAATACTTACAAACTTCCACAAAACTCAAAATAAAAGTTACAATCTTACCCTCAGACGAAAATTAACGATACCAAATTGGCAACCACAGTGGGAGTAGAAGGTGCCTTAATCGAGCATTCAAAACCAACAAGAAAAATCAGTCCGAATGAATCCGGACGTCCCGGAAGTACCACCAGCTTTGCTTGAAGTGGTGGGTGAAAACGATGAATACACTATCGAGGAGCGTGATAGATTAAATGGCGAGATAGAAGCTCTGAGGGCAGAAAAGGCTAAGATGGACATGAAAGAAAAGTCAAAAGCATCAGTTGCTCATCATACCAATAACCCTAGAGAGCATGAGCCTTCGAAGACTCATGTGAGTACCAAAAAGACTCATGCCAGTTCCAAAAAGTCTCACCGGTCTAAGCCAGTGGAGAGTTCTGACTCAGGCTCAGATTCTTCTGATAGCTCCTCGGATGAAGAAGGAGTTGAAGAGTCCTTGTCCTCTAGCAGCGATGAGGGCCGAACTAAAAAGAAACAAAAGTTGATAAAAAAGTATTCAAGGAAAAGGGATAGACATGGGAAATTGAAGAAGAATATTGGCAAAGGGTCATCTCACAGCCGGAGGCATGTAGACCGGATGCTGATGGATCCTTTTTCCTTCCACGATGAACCAGGTATCTTTGCAACTCCCAATGAGGATACCGTGTTCAGTCGTGGCCGAAATTGGAGACAATCTCCATTGTCTTCCAAAATTCTGTCCGGAAACCTCCCTAAGAGGTTCGATAGTACTAAAATGGAGAAATATGATGGCAGTACTGATCCGGACAACCACTTGGAGCAATTTAAGAATTTCATGATGAATTTTGATGATGACGATAAGCTACTTTGTAGAGCATTCTCCCAATCCTTTACGGGGAGTTCTCTAAAATGGTATAACAGCCTACCACAAGGCTGCATCAAGAATTTTGATACCTTTTGGGTGGCCTTTTGAAGGCAGTTTGTTGGGAGTAAAGAGTTGAAGGACAACAGGGACACAATAATCCATTGTGCCCAAGAACCGAACGAATCATTGAAAGAATACATAAGTCGTTTTGTAAACACCAAGAATGGGTTGGCTGATTGCTTCGAGCAAGTAGCAATAGCATCCTTGAGACAGGGCTTAAACCCTGGGAATTTGGCTGATTCAGTGACCAGAAAGAAAACCATGACTTGGGGAGGTTTGCTGAATCAGGTTGGAAAGCAAATCAACGTTGATGAAACAAAGAAAACTAGGGTACACAGGCAGGTGAGGTCTGCCCCGGTTGCACCAAACCCCAATCAGAATCAGTCCGGGAACAAGGCAAAGGAGACCAGACATGGGCATAGCAGGGCTAAAGCTCAATCTCAGCCAGCTGCACCTGCCCAAAGTCAACAATCCAGAAATAAGAGAGGGCCTTGGGTTCAACCGGAGTGGTTTGCAGAATTGAAAGAAAGTGTGGCCACCATTTATGATAAAATAAAGGAAGAGGTACACTATAGAAGACCGACCGCACTGCAATCTCCTAGGGAACATCGTAATAACTCTTTCTGCCAGTACCATAATGATACTGGCCATGCCATCGATGATTGTATAGCCTTGAAACAAGAAGTTTAGAACTTGATTGAAAGAGGAAAGCTGGGGGAATATGTCAAAAGAAGAGGAGGTAATAGGCCTGACAATACTCACCGGGTTGGTCCAAGTAATGCTGCTACGGAGGGAGCTATGGTTATAATCAAAAGGTTTGATGTAGAATCAGAATACTTGGATCCTGATCCAACTCGAAATAGAGTGGGTGCCATTGAGGAATGTTCTAGAACAGTCTCCGGGCTCATTAAGTTTTTTGAGTCACTTACAATTTTCGAAGGGGATACTATGACAGCTTCTACTGCTTCTTCGAGGAAGAGGCACGCTCATACTTTATCTACCCAGCTAGAAGGAGGCATGACCTCCTATCAATCACAAATTCCATTCCCCTTCATTGTTTTTGATGAAGATGACTTAAGAGATATAGCTGGCCCTCATGAAGATGCCGTTGTCATAGGAGCATCCATTGGGGGCAATGACATAAGAAGAATCTTAGTGGATACTGGAAGCTTAGCCAATATTCTCTTCTTAACCACTTACAAGAAAATAAAAAATCCAGCCGTAATTCAGCGTTCAGACAGATCAATTGTGGGCTTTACTGGCAGCTCAGCAGATGTGATTGGGGAGTTCGAAGAGGAAGTTTTGTTGGGAAAGGGCCCTTTCAAGAAGATGGTCAGGATACTTTTTATTGTGGTAGATTGTCCCACTTGATATAATGCTATTTTAGGGAGGTCTTGGCTCTTTAGGATGCATGCAGTGGCTTCGACAGTCCACCGATGTTTGAAATATGTTGTTCAAGGACAATTAGGAGTTTTCCGAAGCAGTCAAAAGGTTGCAAGAGAATGTTATGCTACAACCCTGGCTTCACGGACGTTGGGAGCAGTTCGTATCAACGAGCAATAGCAGTTTGAGGGGCTTTCTGGGGGTGAGGGTGAAATTGATGACCCCAGAGAGACCCCTGGAGTATTAATACTAGTTGAAGAGGTTGAAACACATTCTTTAGAAGAAGGGAAAAGTGTTAGGATAGGGTCTGAAATGCCACCCGACCTGAAGAATAAGATGTTAAAGTTTTTGAGAAACCATTAGCATGTTTTTGCTTGGTGCAATGCTGATGTTACTGGGGTTCCAGGAGATGTTATATAACATCGCCTATCTGTCCGGAGAGATATAGCACCAGTGGTACAAAAGATAAGGGCTTTTTCCATGGAAAAGGCTGTTTTTATTGTGCAAGAAGTTGACAGGCTCATAAAGATGGGGCATATCAAGGAGTCTCAATATCCTTTGTGGACTGCCAATCCGGTCTTGGTGAAAAAGAAAAATGGCAAGTGGTGTATGTGCATTGACTTCACAGATCTCAATAGGTCTTGCCCAAAAGATTTATATCCAGTTCATCGGATTGACCAGCTAGTAGACTCCACCTCTGGGAATAAGCTGCTATCATTTATGGATGCTTTCTCCGGGTACAATCAGATTCAAGTAGATCCGAAGGATCATGACCGTACCACGTTTGTCACTGACAGGGGTCTTCATTGCTACAAGGTGATGCCATTTGGGTTGAAAAATGCCGGGGCTACTTATCAGAGATTGGTGAACAAAGCCTTTGCTGATCAAATTGGAAGGAATATGGAAGTATACATCGATGACATGATGGTGAAAAGCGTGGATGAGCAATTGCACTTATCTGACCTCCAAGAAACTTTTGCCAACTTGGTAAAAGTGAATTTGAAGCTAAATCCAGAAAAACGTGTGTTCGGAGTGCAATCCGGGAAGTTCCTAGGTTATATAATAAGTGAGCAAGGGATACAGCCCGATCCGGACCAGCTTAATGCTCTATTCCACATGTAGCCTCCTCAGAATATTAAGGAAGTACATCGATTGACGGGGAGGTTAGCTGCTTTAAACCGATTTATCTCAAGGTCTTCGGACAGATGCGCCCCGTTTTTTCAAACTTTGAAGGGTGCAAAGGGATTTGACTGGACCTCACAGTGTGATGAGGCCTTTAATGAGATTACGAAACATCTGTCCTCCCCCAAAACCTTATTTAAACCAGTTGATGAAGAGACACTCTTCGTATATTTGGCAGTTTCAAGTTGTGCCATCAGTACTGTGTTAGTAAGAGAGGTGGATAACTACCCCCATCCAGTATACTACATCAGCAAGAGCTTGATAGATGCAAAAAAGCGTTATCTGAAACTCGAAAAATTAGCGTTAGCCCTGGTAATAGCTGCAAGGAAGATGAGGCCTTATTTCCAGGCTCATCCTATTGTCGTCCGGACATCTTTTCCCTTGAAGAATGTTCTCCAAAAGGCAGAAATTTCAAGTAGAATGACTAAGTGGTCGGTAGAATTGGGGGTTTCGATATAGATTTTGCTCCTCGAACAGTAGTCAAGGCCCAAGCTGTGGCTGATTTTCTAGTTGAATTCCACTCTGGCAGAGATTCAGAGCAGAATACTGAGATGAAAGACAAAAAGGTCTGGGTCGTTCGGACGGATGGTGGATCCAGTACTATGGGATGTGGTGCAGGGGTGTGCTTGACTTCTCCGTATGGTGACAAAATGTACCAGGCTATATGTTTTGCTTTTAGGGCTTCCAACAATGAGTCCGAATACGAAGCAGCTATAGCTGGTTTAAAGTTAGCTTATATTTGTGGAGCCAAGAGGGTCAAGCTGATGAGTGATTCCCAACTTCTTATTCACCATGCACAAGGTCAATCTGAGGAAAAAAAATGAGCAACTAGTGAAGTACTTGCTTCTTCTTAAAAATGAGGATCTTAAGTTCAAAAGCGTTGTTTATGAGCATATACCCCAGACAGAGAATGAACTAGCAGATTCACTGGCAACTATAGCCTACACTGAGTCATATCCTTGAATCCATGTGTTGGAGAGCCCTTCCATTCAACATAACATCGGTAAAGAGGAGGAAATTTTCGAAGTACAGATGAAACAACCACAAGACTGGAGATTTCCTCTCCTGCAGTATCTCTCCGATGGCATCTTGCCTCTGGATAAAGCACTAGCAAGAAAAATGAAACACAAAGCTCGTGGTTTTATCATACTAAGAGACATTCTGTATAAGAAGTCTTACAGTAAACCTCTTTTGCGATGTTTGGGAGATGATGAGTCTCAAGTAGTCCTCTCTGAATTGCATGATGGTGAGGGATCAGCTCACTGTGGATTCAGGGCTCTTACACGGAGAGTTTTACTGGCTGGCAATTACCGGCCCTCTATAATGCAGGATGCTAAGGAACTGGTGAGAAGGTGTGATCCATGCCAGAGATATAGCAATGAAATTCATGTCCCAGCAATCCCTTTAGAGTCGATTTCTGACCCTATACCTTTTGATCGATGTGGGTTGGATTTAGTGGGCCCTCTCCCTATGGCGTTCGGAGGGCGTAAAACTATAATTGTTGCTATAGATTACTTTTCGAAGTGGATTGAAGCAGCCCCCCTGGCAGGAACAACATCAAAAGCTGTCATAAAAGTCATTTTATCCAACATCTGTTGCAGATTTGGTGTTCCACAAAAGACAACGACAGACAATGGGCCACAATTCGACAATAGAGAAATGGAGAGTTTCTGTGCCTCAAGGGGTATACAACATTGTTTCTCTTAACCTTTCCACCCACAAGAAAATGGACAAGTTGAAGTGGCTAACAGAACTATACTGTCCGGTTTAAAGAAGAATTTGGAAGGGGCTGCTGGGAAGTGGCCTAGTTATTTACAAGAGGTCTTGTGGGCCTACCGGACTACACCTGGGGCTGCAACACAGGAGTCACCCTTTGCCTTGGTCTATGGGATGGATGCAATAGCTCCCATAGAAACAACTCTCCCATTATTTCGGATTCACAACTTCTCCGAACATGCTAACGAAGTGGCAATCAGAGGTCAGCTCGACCTAATAGACGAAAGACGAGTTAAGGCTCACCTTAGGGATGCACACTATCAAGGTTTGATGAGAAGCAGGTTTGCTTCTAGAATTAAAAGAAGGGATTTCCAGCCGGGGGAAAATGTATTGAGGAAAGTCTTCTTACACACTAAAGAGAAGCTACTAGGCAAACTGGCCCCAACTTGGGAAGGACCTTATATGGTCGTTGAAAGACTTAAACCTGGAACATATTGGCTAGAAGACAAGGCTGGAAGGGTTTTGACCCACCCTTGGAATATTGAACATCTCCGGATGTACTTGGAGTAGCATCTATGTAAATATTTACTTGTTTAAACATCCATGTAAATATTTGGGGGCATACTCTTTCCTACCCTGGTGTCACGGGGTTTTGATGCCTTCTTAAAAAATTCAAAGTGTTCTTACTTTGTTTTTTGTCACACCGTTCGGGTTGAAGTAAAAGAATGATGACCACTTAAACATTTGTCTTCGGAGAACTTAAACTCTCTCACTTTAGATTGTTCATGAAATAACTAAGGGCTATTTAAACACTAGCCACCAAAATTGAAACAAACTATGAAAGGATGCGAGAATTGTGCAAAATAAAAGTATTTATTAAAATAACTTAAGTGCCTTGGCCTTCCAATGATTTTAGTTTAGATAACATAAAAGTAAAAAGATAATTCATAATTCATAATTTAAGACTGAGCCTTTGAAGATGGCTCAGCCTCACTTATCTTCTTCTTCCTCTTGGGATCGTCTTTCTCTTCAGGAGGGCCCTCCCCGACATTTTCTTCTGCCTCGTCAGAAGAGGAAGCACTGGAATAGTCATGCAAGTCTCCGTCAGCCATGGTGTGGAAGGGAAGGTCTTCGTACTCTACGTGAAGCCACAAATCTCCCAAGTTCCTCTTCGGGAACTTCTCATGGAAGAGCAGGACCATGTCTGACTTCACCTTGGCATACATTTTCTCTTGAGTGTCTATTACGTTGTTGGTATAAAAATTCGATCTTGGCTTGGATTTTGGCCTCTTGCTCCCTTAGCAGATCAGCTTTCTCCTCTGTATCCTCGGACACTGTGTTCTCAAGTGCAATCTTGTCATTTGTCAAGTTGTGAATGACTTGATCCTTGGCCTTGACCTCATCTTTTGAAGAAGTGAGATATTTCTCTACTCCGGACAACTTCTCCCGGAGCTTCTTGATAGTATCTTCCAGAGTAGCAACTTTGGTGGTCCACCCCTCTTGGTTCTTTTTCAGCTCCTCGTTCTCCCCCTTTAGAATGCCAGCATGTTGAGTGGCAGTAAGAAGATCATCAGACAGTCTCTCTTTGTCAGACTTGAGATCTTTGATAATATCTGCCTGACTTCGAACTTGCTTCTCCAACACAAGCACCGGCTGAACACTACTTAATATAGAGTGAGCTATAATATCCCTTTCACTTGAAATAGTAAAAGTCTTACCATTAAAAGTGACGGTGTTCGAGGTACTCGGAGGGAGGTAAGGCCCAGCAAAGTCATCTCTGGGGAGGTTGGCAAAGTAGTCACCAAGCCCATCGAGACTGGTGATGTCAACCCCATCAATGCTAAGGTCTCCTCCTCCGACTTCGTCAGTTCGAAAATCACCAGGGATTTCCTCTGCTTGTGTTGGATTAGTAGGATCAACATGGGGGAGAGGCTCCAGAGGCCGGAGAGAAAGTTCGTCACCGTTGGAGGTATTTTTCTTCTTAGCCTCCCTATCCTTGCTTTCAGCTCCCCGTTTTTTGTCTCTTTTGGGAGCCCTTGGGGGTTTTGGGGATTGACCTTCTTGCCTAACACTCTCCTACTCTACCACTTCTAGGAGAGCAGCATCAATCTGGCTTGGGGCTGGCCCCTCGGGATTTGTTGGAACAGCCTCTTCCACCTCAGCAAGGTTAGCTTCACCTACCACCTTCTTGCCCTTCTTCTTCTTGCCTTTGATCTTACTCGGGGCCTTGGCCCGGCCCGTCAAGTAAAGTGACCCATCCGGTTCGTGAGCTCTCTTCAGAACTACATCCGGAGGGCGTGGAGTGGTGAGTTCTTTCCAGGTCAAGTCCCTCCGGCCAGTAGTGTTTCAGAGGTGAGACCTTGCCAAGTTGCCTCTTGTGAAATCATCGTGAAACCGATTTCCCCACTTTTCAGCAGCCCAAGTGTTGATCTTGGTACAAGTGGTCTGCCCGGACTTTAGGTAGTCATTGAAGTCTTTTGGAATTTCTGCTAAGTAAAAAGCAAGACCAGTTAGTTTAAGCAGATTTGATAAAAAAAGGAAATAAGGATATAAAGTAGGGGCTTTACGATCAGTCCTCCATCTGCTGGCGAGGAGACTTGGATTGACTCCGGATTTGATTTTCCTCCTGTTCTCCCAAGCACCACTTACGAACAGGAATTGAGTCCTCCAGTTTCTCTCCGACTCAAGCAGGTCATCCACTACTTTGTAGTTATCCCACATGTTGAAGTGATAAAAAGGGATGTGAGGGTTCCTGCAGAGACTGGCCACACCAGAAAAATCCTCCATTGGTAGAGGAGTGCCGGAGAGCCTGGCGACCATGATGCATGCCATAAGTGTGTACCATCCATAGGGGCTCAATTGACTGGGACAGAGTTTGATAAGGTGGAAATACCTAACTATTTCCGGGTCCAAGGGGAACCTTAAACCCCAGTTAAAGAGCTCAGTGAAGATGACTATTTCACTGAGTTTGCAATCCATTGGGGTTTGGGGGCCTATGGGGATTCTAATCTTCACATTCTCTGGAATTCTCCACTTCGTGTGCATCCAGCCCAACTCAGCTGTATGGATAAAAACGTAATTGATCTTTTGCAGGGCAAGGAGATACTTAACATTGACCTTGTGGAAACAAGGTCCCACCATTCCTTCAAGACACTCCGGCAGATCCGGATGCTTCAAGCACAACTTTTCCTTGCCTTTATCCTTTTGGGCAGCAACAACACCACTAGTCTGCCCGGAAGGTTCAGACTCAAAGGGAGTCTCTTCAATAGAGTCCTCCATTACTTCCTCCATGATTGAGGAAGGGTTTTCACTTGTTGTGGTGAGTGGGAGGTTTGAGGTTGGCTCAACCTGACTTTCAGACTGATGAGTTTCAGTATTCTCTTGGTTCCTAGCCTCCGGTTGGGGCTCTAGTGTAGACATTTCTCTTTAGGGACTTGAGCCAGTACCCTCCGGACCGGACAGCCTGTCCCTGGGTGCTCTAATGGGCACTTCTGACCCAGTACTACTGTCCTTGGCACCTGATTTCGAAGGGGTGCCCTTAGAAGCTTGCCCTTTGACCAGCCGGACTTTTCTCCGATCAACTAGCTTGTGAGGAGAGGTTTCAGCATCTGACCCCATGGCTAAGAATGGGGAGGGTTTTTTAAAGCTGGTAACTGTTAAACGTGGTTCAACAACGGGTTTCGACTCTTGAACCGAAAAAACTTGAGATGATAGGGGAAAGACTGGTTTAAACCAACCTCTTCGGTTTGACACCCTTGGTGGAGGAAGAACCCTGGTCTGACTCTGTGGCAGAGATTTCTGGTTTGTCGATGGGGGAAGTGGGTAAGCCTGCTGCAATGCGCCTTTCCGTTTCGACTTTTTGCGCCTTTTCTAATTCAGATAGGTTGAGCCACCCGCCTTTGATCAGAGCGTTCCTAGCCGTGAACATAAACAACTTAAGTAAGAATTTGTTTTTGAGAGAGAAAGCTTTGAAGATTTGCAGAGTGAAAATGAAAAGTGATAGTAAAACAGTAGAAAAGTATCTCAAAAGGAAGTCTTGATTCCTAGGAGAATTCGAAAAGATTAGTAATGATTAAAAGACAGCGGTGACGTCACCTTCATTAATGAAGAGGTTGCTTTTCAAAGAAGGTGAGTGCGAGATTCAAGGTGAAAAAACGGCTGAGGTAACCAACCCAAGAGCAACACGTGTCCCATGAACTTTGGCAAAAAACCGTTTAGATTCACAGAGCTTTTTCAGTCCGGATAAAGCCATAACACAATTCGAAAGACCTGTCCGGGTAAAACTACCACTGACATCGGACTGTTTTTCAGGTTTTTGACAAAGGTATTTGAACAAACACCTAAAAAAGAGGCTCCTAATGAGTCCGAATGTTGCTACCTCTCCGGACGGGGACAATTCGGACTAAGATCACCAAACCGGACAGGGCAGTTCGAACACCTCATCCATTGGACTGTTTGAACAAGGACTAAAGTACATAAAAACCTAATCACTCCTTGACTAAGCTGCCTGCTCTCCTACTAAGAGCTCATGGGTCCTTAAACTTGACCCAGGTCCCTTAAACATGACCCGAAAGCCCATAAAGCCCAAATGTAAGGGTATAAATACCCAACCACCAACATTTAATGAGGGTAATGAAAATTAAATACAACCAGGCTGCTTAATTCTCCCTCTACTCTCTACTCAAACATTAAATACTTACAAACTTCCACAAAACTCAAAATAAAAGTTACAATCTTACCCTCAGATGAAAATTAACCACACCAAAATTAACAACCATATTTCTTCAAAAATTGACAGAGCCCTTGTTAATGGCCCATCAGATAACTCTTTTACATACTCTCTTGCCCATTTTGACCTTCCCCGCACCTTGGATCACACCCTTATAATCCTTTACCTTTCCACCCCTTACATGAATAGTCCAAAACCTTTTAAATATTTCAATATGTGACATGGCCCCCTAAACTTTTGAAACCTCGTTCCATCAAGCGGGAACCTCCCCTGTAGAAAAAACCATATTAAGTTTGTTATTATCAAGCTCGTCTGCCTCATCCATTCCTTAACCTCCCTTAACAAAATAAAGTTTAGTAACATTAACCATATAGTGGATAATGCTCAAACCGCCCTTGCCCAAGCCCAACAAAACCTTACTCCAAACCCTCTTGGACGCACCCTCATCGCCATTGAGCACGAGTCCACAAATACCTACATCTTCTTCAGTCATGTCGAGGAATTCTTCCTCAAGCAGAAATACAGAGAATCTTAGCTAAAGCTCGAAGACAGAAACTCTAAATTTTTCCACAATAGTATTAGGGCCCATAACGCCCGAAACAAAATCCTATCCATCACCAACCCGGATGGCTTAGCTAGATCCAACCCTAGGATTATTTCTTCTACTTTTCTATAAATATTTCCATCAAGGTCATGATAAAAACCACTGTCACCCCAACTGATAAATCCAATATGACAAAACCCATTCTGAACGATGATATTATAGCCGCTTTATTTGACATTGACATCGAAAAAGCTACAACCCAGGATGATTTAAGTGCTAGCTTCTTTAAATCTTGTTGGTCGATTGTCAGACCTGATATCTGCGCAGGGATAAACATTTTTTCCACAAAGGAAAAATGGACCCGGAGTGGAACAAAAACCTAATCGCACTTATACTTAAGTCCGACTCCCCACCCCCTCCCCCCCCTCTGATTTCAGACACATCTCATGCTGCAATGTTATTTATAAGGTTATCTTAATCTTTGCAAACTGAATAGAACATGCCCTCCCATCCCTGATCCACCCCTCTCAATCGGATTCCATCCCGGGGTAATCCATTGCTGATAATATCCTCCTCAGCAAAGACCTAATGCATGGCTACCAAACCAACCAAAAGGGTCCAAGATGTGCCATAAAGATTGACCTAATGAAAGCTTTCAACTGTATACAGTGAGATATTATTTTGGACGTTCTCGTTGTTATGGATTTTCATATTACTATAATTAACTGGATCATCCAATGTGTCATCATACCCTATTTTGCTATTTGCATTAATGGTCACCCACTAGTATTTTCCAGGATGAGAAGGGCCTCCGTCAAGGAGACCCTCTCTCTCATATATTTTTGTTATTTTCATGTAGCTAATCTCTAGCATTCTTCAGGATAAGAGCCAAAACCCCTCATTTGAATTTCATTGGAAATTCCACTCATTCAAAATCATCAACCTTTGCTTTGCGAACGACCTTATGGATCTTCAACAGAGCCAAGAATCAGTCCATAAGCCTTATTAATGAAGGGTAGAAAGAATTCTCCGCTCTCTCGAGCCTCCAACTTAATCTAAACAAAAGTCAAATCTACTTCTCTGGGACTTTAGAAAATACTAAAAACACAATTTTGAACCTCCCCGGCTTCAACGAAATTAGAAAACGCCCTCATCACTCACCCGTAAGCGAGTCCGACAACACATTCCTATAGATCTCAAACGAGTCCAAACCCCAATTCACCATCACTAGAACCTATGTTTCTCTTAGACATTCACATGCTAAGGTTACATGAATTACCTTGGTATAGAATAAATACTTTATCCCCAGGCACTCATTCATCATATGATTAGCCATTCACAACAAGCTTTATACCTGCGATAAATTTATTTCCTCGGGCCTCAACACCCCACCTGAATGTGTCCTCTATTCCAACCACCTTAAATCGTTGGATCACTTACTTATCCTCTTCCCTTACTCGTACTCTATCTGGGAGGTCATTTCTCAAAAGCTTCTTAGGATCAATCTACCCACCTCATGGCCTATTTGCTGGAGACGGCGAGTGGTTGGACTACATCGCACAACTGAAAATGTTACCTCTGGCGGTCTACTTTCTGTTTGATTATTTACTTCATTTGGATCGAAAAAATACTCGTATTTACAAAAACAAACATGCTTTAAGCTCGACTATAGCGCATCATGTTATTTTTGACTTCCGCTACCGCTACAACGGAACGAAGGTCACCTAATGTACTAAGTTTCCTAAAAGTGTGATATGTATCGCTACCTTCTCGAATATCTAGCCCGTCTCTATACGCTGGCCCTCCCGGCCTAAACTTGTTTGTAAACATTTTTCATAATATATATTTTACACCTTTTTATACAAAAAACAGTTCAGATCAATTTTGTTTTTACCATTAAATCTATTTATTTATTTGCTTTTGGTTGGAAGTATGTTATCTTTTTCTTACATATTTTATGTATGTTTGTGTAGATTAAAAATTTGAAATTTTTATTCTTTATATTACCAAAATTTATTGGAGTGATATATGGATTTAAGGTTTGTTCAAAAATTGTCAATTTTGTTTGATGTTCACTTCTCACAATAAGAAGATTTCACCGCTGCATGGAAAGAGAGGTACACTAGATTTTTTTTCCATTTGTTTGATTATGATATTATATTATTTTTAAACTTGTAATTATATAAACTAAATTAACATAGTTCAAATAAAATATTTGAATATTTTTACATTAACAAATGATTTTAAAAAAAATTGAATATTTTTTATTTTTTTAAATTTAACTAAAATAAATAAATTTATCTAAAGTTTAATATTTTAACAAATATATTTTTTAAATTTGAATATAATACTTTTATTTTAATTAATATTTTTTCATCAATGTTTTTTAAAGTTTGACTATTTTCTCATTTAGAAATATATATTTATCTTCAATGTAATTAGGGACCAAATAAAGAAATTTATTTAAATATTTTCTTATTAATAAATATATTTTAAAATAATTATTAATTCTAACTCATTATATTTTGAATGTAGTTACTATGTCTCTTTACTAAATAAAACAAAACAGATTAAATAATTTCTTATTAGAAAATGTATTTCTAAATTTCGTTAATACTAATTTATTATATTTGAATACAATTACTACATGTCTTAATAGTTTACTTCTGTCTATTTCAATATAATTAGTTAATGAACTTGCATATTTTAATAAAGTTAGTCTATTGACTTGCAGATTTCAATAAAGTTAGTCTTTTATTTCTCATGCACCATTAACTAACTTTATCCAAATTTGTAAGTTTATAGAGAATTCTGTAAAATTGTTTAAGAATATCGAGAGTAAACTAGATACGATTTGAAAGAGGAGAAACATCATGTGAAACAGAGTGAACATATTTAAAGATAATTTTTTTATTGATTATCTCCTTGAAGTAATTTGCAAAAGTATAATCCCAAGTGCTAACGTCAATTAAAGCATTGTTTGAAGCGCCAATATCAATGGCAATATAATTTGAAGTACTAACGTCCATTAAAGAAATTTTTGGAGTATTAACATGAGTGCAAACATAGTTCAAAATGCTTGCAATATGACTCCAAGCATAGTATTTTTTGAAGTACGAATATAAGTGAAATTGTAATTCGAAGTGTTAACATCCATTAAAACATTTTTCGAAGTGCCAATGTGAGTGACAATATGATTCAAGGTGCCAACGTTTATCGAAGCATTTTTTGAAGTGCCAATGTGAGTTACGGTATAATTCGAGGCATCTCTTCCTTTAATATGTTTCCTCTTATCTTCAATTTAAAGATAAAAATGACTCATAGTTTTTTTTTCCTTTTTTTTAATTTCATTTAAATTAAAAACATATTCATGCTTTTTGCAAATGTTTGTTATTGATGTCATGATCTTGATTTGTGAGGTGAGTTTTTTTCATATGTATTTAGGTTTTTTCTTCTTTCATTTGCATTTAAGAGTTCTTTGTATCTTTCGTTTTGGTTTAAATTGTTAGTTGTGTTGTATCTGGATCAATCTGGATTTGTTCTTGTCAATGAAGGAGTAAATCTATAATCTATATAATTTAAGATTAATTAAAGAATACATAATTTATTTTTTTAATCCCTTCAAATAAAGAACAAAGAAGGAAGTGAAGTATTAGATAAATGGAAACCTCTCAAACAAAGAACAAAAAAATCACAAATGATTAAAACGAAAATGAGAATAAGAACAAAACTTATAGAACGTCTTATTTTAGACAAATATGTTTTTACGATGTTCAGTTCAGGTTACATCAGTCGTCCTCAAAGTTCATTTAGTATCGTTTCCTACACTTTTATTGTTGTAGAAAATTCATTAGTGCAATTTTCATTTAGTTTATTAGTGCACTTTTCCTACTTTAGAGTATATTTTATTGTAGATGTTAGTGTCGTTATCACGATACATGGAGATAAGGTTGGACTTATGCTTCTTCCAAAAGTTGCACATGTAAAGACAATTTTGTAGAGCTTCATTATTAATTCACTCCAAAGTTACAGTCATATTAGATAAATGAATTTATGTTCATCTATTTAATTTTACCTTTTAGTTTAGAAAAGTATTTGGATATCTTTTGAGAATTCAAAGTAATTTATTAATCATTATTTGCATATTTATTACTATTGTGTTCCTTAATAGTCAACAAACATTATTTCATTTTTAAAAAATCTTTGAGTGCCTAATGCAACAAATCAAAACAAAAATCTTAGATAAGAACGAAAGAGTAAGACAACTCTATCTAACCACATCTTACAACACCAAAAAATATAAGAAAAAAGGACAATCAACTATTTAGAATATGTTTTTTTTCTTTTATATATGGTAACCTTTTGTTATCTTGAATAGATATTTTCATGGTCACTACGATGGTATTAATAAATAAATATATTTTCTTTCACAAATATTTTGTTTAGGTCTAATAATGGTCATGATTTGCGAGAGATGATGAACATACTCATGATCATATGGTTCTCATAATTTACTATGTTTCCTTTAATTGTCGCAAGATATTCATCATGCAAATGGGACCCAAGAAATATTCACACAAGATAAATCTATATGATTGATCTAAGTTATAAATATATAAGTTATAAATTTATATTATTTCAGATTTTGTAGTTGCTATTAATCTCTTATGAGAAATGTTGTTTAAGCAGATAGCTTACTATAGGCTGCCATTTTTTTTTTCGAACATTTGGTACCGGTGCAACAAATGAGGTTCATTAATTCATTTTTTAATGCTTAACGTAATAACTCTCATAGAACCTTAGTGAGATGATCTTCACCTCGAGTAGAGCTGACACTGCCAAATTGTGTAATTCGTTGATCGAATGATGTTTTTTTATACAACATATTAGAATACTTAAAATAAATTATGCTTTTACAGTTGAAACTTTCAACTAACTTCCCATAACAAAATTACGATTTTTGTTACAAGAGGATTTAATTATAACCTACTTGGTGGAGTTATTCGAGGCGAATGGAAATTAAATGGTAAAGTTTAACTTGAATTTTTTTAACTATAATTTTTAAACTTATAAAAAATATCAAATTTATGAAAATGTACATGGTACAAGGGTAAACTTATAAAAAATGATCGAATT
The DNA here is from genome assembly GCA_036936605.1 of Limnanthes douglasii subsp. nivea. Classification (NCBI taxonomy): domain Eukaryota; kingdom Viridiplantae; phylum Streptophyta; class Magnoliopsida; order Brassicales; family Limnanthaceae; genus Limnanthes; species Limnanthes douglasii. The sequence goes on from JAUPFV010000001.1 coordinate 37,877,226, forward strand.
TACAAAAAATGTTATAAAAATTTAGTATCATCTTCACCCGGTACAAGGGTAGCAAAATAATTAACAATCTAAATATTTTGAGTACAAATATGAACCTAAACTTAGCTTGAGATTCATGATTCAATTATTGTTAACTATATATTTCTAAATTCTATTTGATGAAGATACATTATGTTTGATTGTGATGTTGTAGAAGTTTTATTCAAATTACAACAGGACACCAAAACAGTAGAATACTAAATCAACCCGGTAATTATTTTTACGAACGATGTATTATATGTTGAATGTTTGTAGTATTTATTTATGTTTTATTTTTGTAAAATAAATGTTTGTAATCTTTTTTGAATTTGTATAACTAACATATATTGTATTTTTTAGATTTATTTATTTATTTAGTCTTATACTTTGTATAATAAATATTTGTAATTTTTTAATTTATATAACTATGATCATTTTTTTCTAAATATATATTTTTATATAATTTTATATATACCTCACGGTAACAACGTGCTAGACTTCTTTCTAGTAACTTCTAAAACATCATTCATTTTCAATTGCATTATGGCATTGTTTTTTTAATGTATCAAAACTCTTATTGGAATGTAATGGACACAATTTGTTCTAAAAAAATATAAAAAAACAAATGGATTTAATAAAATAATGCTATTTTATACTCAAATTCTACTTTAAAAAAATATAATTCTTGTATAAATTTGTTATAAGTTTTGTGATGAGGTCATCACCACAAGACAAGAATGGCCGCCCTCAGAGTTGTAGGATCAAGCCGAAGGGTATAACCCATATCCGCCCAAGTGAACATTTAGACCGAGCAGGAAGGATAACCGATGAGTATCCGTCAGAAAGTAACACGAACGACCATCGATGGACTAACATACACACCTATTAGGAAGAAGAGCAACACGTTTATCGATGGATTACCATGCCCGTTTATAGAGAAACGGCTCGGTACGGTTATTAGGGGATTATTTCACGTATAATAAAGGGCTTACCGCGCGAATGTTGACCGATGGGTTACCATGTATATACTGCGCTTTACCAAGGCCATTTGCGAGCAGTGGCGCCTAGTCGTTACAACCATTTTCATACTTTCAAACATAGCGGGCATTAAAGGCGGCCATCGACCGACATAATGTGAAACTGATAATAAATGGGTTTAATGGCCATTAAGAATGGTTAACATTCAACGAAGAATAACCCACGATGGTTACAACGTACAAATTTATAGTGGAATATAAAAGTATAATAAGGATTGTATAAATAGATTTCTTATGATTGTAAAATTTATATTTTCTTCTCGATAAAATAAAGTTATTATTTTGACATTTATATTTGTGAGAATTTTCCCTCAACAAATTTGGCCCTGTTTGTGGGAACACTTCATAAAAAGAGCAAAGAACTTTGAGCTAATGATGGTAACTAGATCCAAGATTGAAAGAGAAATTCAGAGAGAAATCTCCCATTTGAAATCGAGCATATGTTCCTGACGCAATAGGTGACCAAACCCGTGTTGCACGCATTAACCGCAAATGTAAGAGGGGATAGCCATGAAAAATATCGGTCCGGTGTAGTGGTCATCAGAGCTAATCGAGGGGGAAAGTCTTCAAAGGAAGAAGATCCCGCTAAAAGGGAAGGAAAAAGTAGTGGCAAAAACAGTCGCATGATCGAGAACTTACCTATAAGGCAATGCGTGCAGCTCCCAAGCAAGCCAAGGAAAAACAATTCTCACAATACGACCAAGTCTGTTCCAATATAGCTGCGTATGTCCTCAAAGATTCTCAATTTGTAGAAAAAATCTTGCAAGTCGGGCTCCCTCACAAGTTTTACTTGTTTCGCTTGCAGACTTATGACGATACCTTGGGATCCGGAGAGACATCTGGAGCGATTCAGAAATATGATGATGGCTTTCAACCTAGATGACACTATGTTGTGTCAGACGCTTTTCATGACTCTCAAAGGTAATCCTATGGATTGATTTTATGGTTTACCGAAAGGGTCTATATGTTATTTTGCAGGACCCTGGAATGCGTTCAGAGATAGGTTCGTAGGCAACAAGGAATCGAGACGTGAGAGCGATCTACAATTGACCTATACCATAGAAAGGGAAAATCGTTAAAAAACTACGTCACGAGGATTGTCCATGTAATGAAGGCCCTGACAGATTTGGTTGAACTTGTAACGATGACATCTTTGAAGCGATATTTATACCATAAGGGGGATCTCTACGCTGATCTAGTCAAGTTCCTGGTTAAAAAGACAGGGTACCTCTTGGTCCGAGTAGACCAATTCATCCGAGTGGATGATGCCATGAAAGTTGATTCACCCGATGGAACCCTCAGGTTAACAATTGGAGATTGTCAAAAAGAAAAAAAGACAAATGAAGGGCCCCACCGTGATAAAACGAGAAATTATGGTAACTGTAAGGTGGCTTACTAAGATAACCCCGCGCGATGCTTTACACCATTAATAGAGACAATATCGGTGGTTTATGGTCGGACTAAAGGATATATCCGATACCAACCCCCATAAAACATGAGCACCCCTGGTCACAAACGATCGAATCGACACTTCTGCTCATATCACAACGACCATGGTCACCCGAATGATAAATGTTGGTAGCTCAAAAAATAGATCTCGAGGCTGATTGACAATGGGGAGCTTGTGCAGATTGTGAAGCAACACGAGCATGCTCGACATGAAGAAAAAAAGAACGTCACTCAACCTGAAAATAATGAACCTCAATGGCAGGATATGAGGGTCGAAAAAGGTAAAAAATAGTGGTTATTCATAATTTCGAGGGAGGAGGGGGGGACTTGACCGACGATGACCAACAATCTAGAAAAAAGAGCAAAACCGACCACAAGATACATGTTATGGAGGGGCATTCCTACCATAGTTAATGTGACTTGTTAGCCAATCTCACTTTCAATGACGACGACCTACGAATGATTGCGACACCCCATAAGGAATCCCTGAAGATCAACCTGGAAATCGGGGGAGTAATGAAGACCCAAATGCTCGTTGATGAAGGCAGCTTGGCAAATATCTTATTCAAAGCCAATTATGACCGAATGTTGGAGTGACCCCTATATCTATCCACTCAGTTAACATTGTAAGATATGACGAAAAATTATCCAAGTACGTAGGCAAAGTAGAGTTCATGGTGAAGGTTGTCCATGATGCTACCATAAAAGAAATTAAAATGCTCTACATGATCTCTAATACCCCAAGCTCTTACCATGCCATTATAGGGCACCGTTGCGACACAAAATAGAAGCTAACATATTAACGTTTTGGCAATGTGTTAAGTATCCAGTCAGTAACTCTGTCAGCATCATCTGAGGGAGCAACAGACTACCAGAACTTGCTATGCGGTCATGATCAACCCCATCTAACCTGTGCGATAACAATTAACTAGTGTTGGGGATGAGGACCACACCATAAACTCACCCTGATTTCTCGATTTAGTCGACGACCCTCATGGAATAAATCCGTCAAGTAATTCCATTGATAATGCATGCGAAGAACTAATAGCCGAGGGTCGTGTGCTTCATATCGAAAATGAGTTAAACTCTACTTTTCGGTGCTCTTCTAATAACTTACTATAATAGAATTTGGATATTTTTTCTTGAACTATTAGCGATATATTGGGGGTTGACCTCTCGGTCATTTGCCATAAACTTACAATCGACCGACGAGCCAAACCGATTCGCCAAAAACAACGATCATATTCAACAGATAATACAAAGGGCATAAACATGGAGGTCGACAAGCTTTTCAGATTCGGGCACATTCATAGATCTATGTACCTGGTGTGGGTAAAAAAAACTTTTCTTGGATAAAAATAAGGGCGAACAATGACACATGTGCGTCGAGTTTACCGGCCTAAACCAAAACTACCCAAAAGATGCGTTCCCGCTCTCTCGCATAGACAGCTGGTGGATTCAGCACCAGGTTGTGAGTACTTGTCGTTCATAGACGCATACTCAGGCGATAACCAAATTTGCATGCACCATAATGATTAAGAGATACAACGTTTGAGTCTGAGAATGGGGTTGTACTGCTATAACGTTATTCCTTTTGGCCTTAAAAACATAAGTTTCGCTTACCAACGCCTAGTGAGACATATATTTAAGGACCAATTGGGTTATGATATGAAGGCTTACATAGATGACATGATCATTAAAAGCACTACAGAGGCTCAACAACTTGAAGTTCTTAAGTACATTTGCGTCACCCTCTAATAATTTAACCTTAAGTTGAATATTTTCAAATAATCTTTTGGTGTCTGAAGCAGCAAATTCATTAACTATATAATCAATAAGAATGGCATAGAGACTGGCTCAATAAATTCAAAACATTGTTAAAAATGGAGCCTCTTAAGAATATCAAAAGTGCAATGTTTAACATGACACCTAGCAACGTTGTTGCGCTTCATTTCGTGGGGGTCGGATAACCACCAACCCTTCTTCGAGATACTTCGGGAGCCAATATGTTCACGTAGAAAAACGTTGCACGGAAGTAATCACATAACTTAAAAATTACATGCAATTGCCAGAAATACTTTCCGCGCAATGTTAGTCTGGGAGCCACAGGGCGTACAACAACCAGTTTACTACACCTCGAAAACCTTAATTGAGGTATAAACGCGCTATCTTAACTTGGAGAAGTTGACCATGGTGTTGGTGGTTGTAGCGCGCAAGATGTGCTCTACTATGATGTCAGGAAGGAAACAACTCGACATTACCTCACAACTTTAAAAAAGTTAGAATCCAACTTTAAGAAATTTGTATATGACCAAGTACCACGTCTGGACAATTCGTGTGCAGAAATTTTAGCCAAGTTTGCCGTCCGAAGTCTAGTAAAAAAATGGGTCGACTGGCCACACCATTAGGAGCTACATAAGGGGCCAAACTGAACCAAATACATGAAAACTTAGTATAAGTGAACTGGTAATTTACCAAGTCTTATTAGGCCACGCAATAGGCTGAATCGGTCTCTCACGCGAACAAGCTAATTTCCATTCCCTTAAGGGCTATGCGATGGGCCACACTAACCCCAATCTTGTATGGAGAAAATATATTAATATATGCATAACAAACATATGTACTTCTATAAATATAGTGCAACGATCTCATACATGCAATTCAAATAGTATGTATCAACGAAATCTAAACATAATACACAACCTTCATATATACATCAATTTTTTTAATACCACATATTATCAACCATCCTTGGGGGCAGAGTCAATCCGGTCCCTGATAGTGTGCTTGTAACATGTACACGAGGGAATTTTTTGTCATCCCTGTTTGGCCAACAAGCAAGAGAGGATCAGAGGAAATTATATGCAGCTAGTTTTTGGTAAGGTCTGTAGTCTTTATCTCCTCAACCCGATACAACTGTTCATCTAATCCTTAGAGGCCCCAATGACATGCCTAGGTTCAGCCTCCAGATTTCTAAAATGGTTTATTTCTGACTCTATTAATCATCCCTGTGGCAATTTCCATCACATGGCTCTCTCACTCTGCCAGGTCTTGCTCAGACTTCTTTATGAGCTCCCCATTTTGCTGCTCTTGCTCGACCTTTATTTCAACAGCCGTAACACGTAAATTGGCATTCTCTAGAGTAAGATCCGCCACCTTCTCTGATTTCTCCTTGATCCGTTGTGCTTGCGCCATATTATGAGCTAGCAATCCTCCCGCTTGAGCCATCAACTCATTATTGTTTTATCCAACTCGTTGCTCTCAGTAGTTGGCAAAGTCCTTCAATTTATATGCTCTAAGCATTCATTACAGCATTTACTCCGTTTATCGACCACGATGGTCACCGCACGATTCATTTTTTTATTATAACGAAACACCTTCTCATGTCTTGGAAGTACTATAAGCATGTTTGGATCGAGCCAGCTCGGTTGTCAGCCCCTTCATAGATCCAAAAAACAATACTTTTGGTTGCCAATTTTCTATAGTTTGGGCATCAGAGAGCAACATTCGACGGTAGGCAAGAACCACAAAGTTATAATGAGTCTACAACACTAACACACGAAAATCAACATCTACATCATATGCAGTATTTTAATATAGACAAACACTATACTCACCTCAATGGTAAACTCGAGCTTCCGCTGTAGAACCTCCACCATAGGCATGTTATCGTAGAAGGATAACTCCGAGAAATACTTTAAATGACGCATCATCATCACTGAAGGGTGGGGCATGGTTAAGTCAATCGATGTGCCATCTATTATAATACACGCACCCCGTGAAATATAGGTAACAACACCTCTCAATCGCATTTAGTCCGACCGCACAATGTTCATAAATAATGAACCTAATCTCACGTTATTCATAAAAACATTCCCCCGCGCCTTTGTACTTATAGGGATATCTTCTTTATGCGCGACCTCATTTGTTGTGTTCATAATCTTGATCTATTTCTCGAACCACCATCGTCCTTAGCATTCTCCTCCAGCTCGTCACACACCATGGCCAAAGGTACATTCTCCTTATTATTTGATACCTTAGACGCAAACGGTATGCGTCTTTCATTCTCCTCCATACCCTTCCGATCCTCATCATCTTCATCGACCAACGATAGCTTCGATAGGATATATGTATTGCGTCAACTAATACTATATTTATTTTCAAATGATGCACCTCATCTGATTCGGTCTCCTCCCCATCCTCCACTATAGGAAGACCCACACGTTTCTTTTCTCTACCTGGCGGATCTACGTTGGGGCCGGGGGGCGTAGGCCCCCCCTTACCTAAAATATATGTTTTATAATTTTTTAAGGTAATAGTTATTTAAATAATATTAAAATAAAAATTCTAGGCCCCTTACCTAAAATATATATTTTGTAATATTTTTAAGGTAATAATTATTTAAATAATATCAAAGTAAAAAATTATACGCACTCTTACCTAATATATATATATATATATATATATATATTATAAAAAAATTAAGATTGGTGAGGTTTATTTTCGTCTGAGGGTAAGTTTGTAATTTTTGTTTGGAGTTTGCGGAAGTTTGTAAGTAGTTAATGTTTAAATAGTGAGTAAAGGGAGAATTAAGCAGCTTGGTTGTATTTAATTTTCATTACCCTCATGTAACGTTGGTGGTTGGGTATTTATACCCTTACATCTGGGCCTTATGGGCTTTTGGGTCATGTTTAATAGACCCAAGTCAAGTTCAAAGACCCATGAGCTCTTAGTAGGAGAGCAAGCAGCTTAGTCATGAAATGATTAAGTTTTTAAGTACTTTAGTCCTTTGTTCGAATCAGTCCAATGGGTAAGGTGTTCGAACTGCCCTGTCCGGTTAAATGGTCTTTGTCCGAACTGTCCCTGTCCGAAGAGGTAGCAGAATCCGGACTCATCAGTAGCCCCTTTTTTAGGTGTTTGTTCAAATAACATTTGTCAAAACCTGAAAAACAGTCCGTTGTCAGTGATAGTTTTATCCGGACAGGTCTTTCGAGCTATGTTATGGTTTTATCCGGACTGAAAAAAGTTCTTTGAATCTAAACGGTTTTTTGCCAAAGCTCGTGGGACACGTGTCACTCTTTGATTTGTTGCTTTTAGCCGTTTTTTCACCTTGAATTTTGTACCCACCTTCTCTGAAAATCAACCTCTTCATTAATGAGGGTGACATCAGCGTCGTCTCTTAATCATTACTAATCTTTTTGAATTCTTCTAGGAATCAAGACTTCTTTTTGAGGTTTACTATAAATTAAGATACGTTTCCACTGTTTTTACTATCACTTTCATCTTCACTTTGCTAATTTTCAGAGCTCTCTCTCTTAAACACCAATTCTTTACTTAGGTTGTTTATGTTCACGGCTAGGAACGCTCTAATCAAAGGCGGGTGGCTCAATCTCTTTGAATTAGAAAAAGTACAAAAAGTCAAAAGGGAAAGACGCATCGCAGCAGGCTTATCCACTTCCCCCATCGACAAACTAGCAATCTCAGCTACAGAGTCTGACCAGGGTTCTTCCTCCACAAAGGGTGTCAAAACGAAGAGATTGTTTCAATCTAGTCTTTCCCCTATCATCTCAGGTTCTTCGGTTCAAGAGTCAGAACCCACAGTCGAGCCAGGTTTAACAGTTACCAGTTTTAAGAAACCTTCCCCGTTCTTAGCCATGGGGTCAGATGCTGATACTTCTCCCAACAAGCTGGTTGATCGAAGAAAAGGTCAGCTTGTTAAAGGGCAGGCTTCTAAAGGCACTCCTTCGAAATCGGGCACCAAGGGCAGCAGTGCAGGGTCAGAAACACCCATGAAAGTACCCAAAGACAGGCTGTCCGGTCCAGAGGCTACTGGTTCGAGCCCCCGAAGAGAAACATCCACATCGGAGCCCCAACCAGAGGCTAGAATTCAGGAGAGTGCTGAAGCTCATCAGTCCAAAAATCAGGCTGAACCGATTCCAAACCTCCCCCTCACAACAACAACTGAAAACTCTTCCTCAATAATGGAGGAAATAATGGAGGACTCTATCGAAGAGGCTCCATTTGATTCCGAACCTTCCAGACAGACCAGTGGTGCTGTTGCTGCTCAGAAGGATAAGAGCAAAGAGAAGTTGTGCTTAAGGAATCCGGATCTGCCAGAGTGTCTTGAAGAAAAAGTAGGACCTTGTTTCCACAAGGTCAATGTTAAATACCTCCTCGCTTTGCAAAAGATCAATTACGCTTTCATCCATACAGCTGAGTTGGGCCGGATGCGCAAGAAGTGGGGGATTCCGGAAAAATGTGAAGATAAGAATCCCCATAGACCCCGAAACCCCAATGGATTGCAAACTCAGTGAAATAGTCATCTTCACTGAGCTCTTTAACTGGGGTTTAAGGTTCCCCTTGGATCCGGAAATAGTTAGGTATTTCCATCTTATCAAGCTCTGTCCCAGTCAATTAAGCTCCAATGCCTGATACACACTTATGGCCTGCATCATGGCCTCCAGGCTCTCTGGGATTCCTCTACCAATGGAGGAATTCGCTGCTGTGGCCAATCTCTGCAAGAACCCCCACATTCCCTTCTATCAGTTCAACATGGGTGATAATTACAAAGCAGTGGATGATCTGCTTGAGTCGGAGAGAAACTAGAGGACTCAATTCCTGTTCGTAAGTGGTGCTTGGGAGAACGGGAGGAAAATCAAATCCGGAGTCAATTCAAGTCTCCTCACCAGCAGATGGAGGAGTGATCGTAAGGCTCCTACTTTATATCCTTATTTCTTATTTTATCGAATTTGCTTAAACTAACTAGTCTTGTCTTTTTATTTAGCAGAATTGCCAAAAGACTTCAATGACTACCTAAAGTCCGGGCAGACCACTTGTACCAAGATCAACACTTGGGCTGCTGAAAAGTGGGGAAACCGGTTTCATGATGCTTTCACAGGAGGCAACTTGGCAAGGTCTCACCTCTGGAACACTACTGGCCGGAGGGACTTGACCTGGGAAGAACTCACTACTCCACCCCCTCCGGATATAGTCCTGAAGAGATCACACGAACCGGATGGGTCACTTTACTTGCCAGGCCGGGCCAAGGCCCCGAGTAAGATGAAAGGAAAGAAGAAGAAGGGCAAGAAGGTGGTAGGTGAAGCTAACCCTGTCGAGGTGGAGGAGGTTGTTCCAACAAATCCCGAGGGGCCAGCCCCAAGCCCGATTGATGCTGCTCTCTTAGAAGTGGTAGAGCAGGAGAGTGTTAAGGAAGATGCTCGATCCCCAAAGCCCCCAAGGGCTTCCAAGAGAGACCGAAAACGGGGAGCGGAGAGCAAGGATAGGGAGGCTAAGAAGAAAAAGACCTCTAGGGGTGATGAGCTTTCTCTCCGGCCTCCGGAGCCTCTCCCCCCTGCAGATCCTACTAACCCAACGCAAGCAGAGGAGATCCCTGGTGATTTTCAAACCAACGAGGTTGGAGGAGGAGACCTTAGCATTGATGGGGTTGACATCACCGGGCTTGATGGACTGGGTGACTACTTTGCCAACCTCCCCAGAGACGATTTTGCTGGGCCTTACCTCACTCTGAGTACTTCGAACACCGTCACTTTTAATGGTAAGACTTTTACAGTTTCAAGTGAAAGGGATATTATAGCTCACTCCATATTAAGCAGTGTTCAGCCATTGCTTGTATTGGAGAAACAAGTTCGAAGTCAGGCAGATACTATCAAAGATCTCAAATCTGACAAAGAGAGACTGTCCGATGATCTTCTTACTGCCACTCAACATGCTGACATTTTAAAGGGAGAAAACGAGGAGCTGAAGAAGAGCCACGAGGAGTGGACCACAAAGGCTGTCACACTAGAAGACACTATCAAGGAGCTCCGGGAGAAGTTGTCCGGATTAGAGAAAGATCTCACCTCTTCAAAAGAGGAGGCAAAAGCCAAGGATCAAGTTATCCACAACTTGACAAATGACAAGATTGCTCTTGAGAATACAGTGTCCAAGGATGCAGAGGAGAAAGCTGATCTGCTAAAGGAGCAGGAGGCCAAAATTCAGGCCAAGATCGATGCTTATGCCAACAATGTAATAGATACTCAAGAGCAAGTGTATGCCAAGGTGAAGTCGGATATGGTCCTGCTCTTTCATGAGAAGTTCCCGAAGAGGAACCTAGGAGATTTGTGGCTTCACGTAGAGTACGAAGACCTTCCCTTCCACACCATGGCTGACGGAGACTTGCATGATTATTCCAGTGCTTCCTCCTCTGACGAAGAAGAAAATACCGGGGAGGGCCCTCACGAAGAGAAAGACGATCCCAAGAAGAAGAAGATAAGTGAGGCTGAGCCATCTTCAAAAGCTCAGTCTTAAATTATGAATTATCTTTTCACTTTTCATGTTACCTAAACTAAAGTCCTTGGAAGGCCAAGGCATTTTTTGTTATTGTGTCCGGTATCTGACCGAATAGATCCTTTGTTTTGTTTGATAATTTAAAAGTCCTTGGAAGGCCAAGGCACTTAAGTTATTTCAATGAATATCTTTGTTTTGCACAATTCTTGCATTCTTTCATAGTTTGTTTCAATTTTGGTGGCTAGTGTTTAAATAGCCCTTAGTTATTTCATAAACAGTCTAAAGCGAGAGCGTTTAAATTCTCCGATGACAAATGTTTAAGTGGTCATCATTCTTTTACTTCAATCCGGATGGTGTGACAAAAAACAAAGAAAAAACACTTCGATTTTTTTAAGAAGGCATCAAATTTTATTAAAAAGCCCGGACACCTCATTAAAACCTCCCCGTGCCACCAGGGTAGGAAAGAGTATGCCCCCTAAATATTTACATGGATTTTTAAACAAGTAAATATTTACACAACTTTTATTCCAAGTACATTCGGAGATGCTCAATATTCCAAGGGTGATTTAAAACCCTTCCATCCTTGTCTTCGAGCCAATATGTTCCAGGTTTAAGCCTTTCAATGACCATATAAGGTCCTTTCCAAGTTGGAGCCAGTTTGCCGAGCAGCTTCTCTTTAGTGTGTAAGAAGACTTTCCTCAATACCTTGTCCCCCGGCTGTAAATCTCTTCTTTTACCTCTAGAAGCAAACCTGATTCTCATCAAACCTTGATAGTGTGCAGCTCTAAGGTGAGCCTTAACTCGTCGTTCCTCTATTAGGTCAAGCTGTCCTCTGACTGCTACTTTATTTGCATGTTCGGAGAAGTTGTGAACCCGAAATGAAGGGAGAGTTGCTTCTATGGGGGCTATTGCATCCATCCCATATACCAAGGTAAAACGTGACTCTTGTGTTGCAGTCATAGGTGTAGTCCGGTAGGCCCACAAAACCTCTTGTAAATAACTAGGCCACTTCCCAGCAGCCCCTTCTAAATTTTTCTTTAAACCGGATAGTATAGTTCTGTTAGCCACTTCAACCTGACCATTCGCTTGTGGGTGAAAAGGTGAAGAGAAACAATGTTGTATACCCCTTGAGGCACAGAAACTCTCCATTTCCTTGTTGTCGAACTGTAGCCCATTGTCTGTTGTTATCTTTTGTGGAACACCAAATCTGCAACAGATGTTGGATAAAATGAATTTTATGACAGCTTTTGTTGTTGTTCCTTCCAGAGGGGCTGCTTCAATCCACTTCGAAAAGTAATCTATAGCAACAATTATAGTTCTGCATCCTCCAGACACCATAGAAAGAGGTCCCACCAAATCCAACCCCCATCGAGCAAAAGGTATAGGCTCAGAAATTGACTCTAAAAGGATGGCTGGGACATGAATTTCATTGCTATATCTCTGGCATGGATCACACCTTCTCACCAGCTCCTTAGCATCCTGCATTATAGAGGGCCAGTAATAGCCAGCCAGTAAAACTCTCCGTGTTAGAGCTTTGAATCCACAGTGAGCTGATCCCTCACCATCATGCAATTTGGAGAGGACTACTTGAGATTCATCATCTCCAAAACATCGCAAAAGAGGTTTACTGTAAGACTTTTTATACAGAACGTCTCTTAGTATGATAAATCCACGAGCCTTGTGCTTCATTTTTCTTGCTAGTGATTTATCCGAAGGCAAAATGCCATCGGAGAGGTACTGCAGGAGAGGAAATCTCCAATCTTGAGGTTGTTTCATCTCTACTTCGAAAATTTCTTCCTCTTTACCCACATTAAGTTGAATGGAAGGGCTCTCCAGCACATGGATCCAAGGATATGACTCAGTGTATGCTATGGTTGCCATTGAATCTGCTAGTTCATTCTCTGCCCGGGGTATATGTTCATAAACAATGCTTTTGAACTTAAGAGCCTCATTTTTAAGAAGAAGCAAATACTTCACTAGTTGCTCCTTTTTTGCCTCAGATTGACCTTGTGCATGGAGGATAAGAAGCTGGGAATCACTCATCAGCTTGACCCTTTTGGCCTCACAAATATAAGCTAACTTTAAACCAGCTATAGCTGCTTCGTATTCTGACTCATTGTTGGAAGCCCTGAAAGGAAAACATATAGCCTGGTACATTTTGTCACCATATGGAGAAGTTAAGCATACCCCTGCACCACATCCCATAGTACTGGATCCACCATCCGTCCGGACGACCCAGACTTTTTTGTCTTTCATCTCAGTAGTCTGCTCTGTATCTCTATCAGAATAAAATTCAACTAAAAAATCAGCCACAGCTTGGGCTTTGACTGCTGCTCGAGGAGCAAAATCAATATCGAAGTCCCTCAATTCCACTGACCACTTAGTCATTCTACTTGAAATGTCTGCCTTTTGGAGAATATTCTTCAAGGGAAAAGATGTCCGGACGATAATAGGATGAGCCTGAAAATAAGGCCTCATCTTCCTTGCAGCAATTACCAAGGCCAACGCTAACTTTTCGAGTTTCAAATAACGCTTTTCTACATCTATCAAGCTCTTGCTGATGTAGTACACCGGATGGGGGTAATTATCCACCTCTCTTACTAATACAACACTGATGGCACAACTTGAAACTGCCAAGTATACGAAGAGTGTCTCTCCATCAACAGGTTTAAATAAAGTCTTGGGGGAGGACAGATGTTTCTTAATTTCATTGAAGGCCTCATCACACTGTGAAGTCCAGTCAAATCCCTTTGCACCCTTTAGAGTTTGGAAAAACGGGGCACATCTGTCCGAAGACCTTGAGATGAATCGATTTAAAGCAGCCAACCTCCCAGTCAACCGTTGTACTTCTTTAACATTCCTAGGAGGCTCCATCTGGAACAAAGCATTAAGCTGGTCCGGACCGGGCTGTATCCCTTGTTCACTTATTATATAACCCAGGAATTTCCCGGACTGCACTCCGAACACACATTTTTCTGGATTTAGCTTCAAATTCACTTTTACTAAGTTAGCAAAAGTTTCTCGGAGGTCTGCCAAGTGTAGTTGTTCATCCATACTTTTCACCATCATGTCATTAATGTATACTTCCATATTTCTTCCAATTTGATCAGCAAAGGCTTTGTTCACCAATCTCTGATAAGTAGCCCCAGCATTTTTCAATCCGAATGGCATCACCTTGTAGCAATGAAGACCCCTATCAGTGACAAATGTGGTATGCTCCTGATCCTTCAGATCTACTTGAATCTGATTGTACCCGAAGAAAGCATCCATAAAGGATAGTAGTTTATTCCCAGAAGTGGAATCTACTAGCTGATCAATTCGAGGAACTGGATATAAATCTTTTGGGCAAGCCCTGTTGAGATCTGTGAAGTCAATGCACATGCGCCACTTGCCATTTTCTTTTTCACCAAGACCGGATTGGAAGTCCACAAAGGATATTGAAACTCCTTTATATGCCCCATCTTTGTGAGCATGTCAACTTCTTGAACAATAACATCAGCCTTTTCCTTGGAAAAAGCTCTTCTCTTTTGTACCACATGTGCTATGTCTCTCCGGATGGATAGGTGATGTGATATAATATCTGTTGGAACCCCTGTAACATCATTGTTGCACCAAGAAAAAACAAGCTGATGGTCTTTTAGAAACTTTAACATCTTAATCTTCAATTCGGGTGGCATTTTGGACCCTATCTTAACATTTTTTCCTTCTTCCAAAGAGTGTGTTTCAACTTCTTCAACTGGTATCAATACTCCAGGGGTATCTCTGGGGTCATCAATTTCACCCTCACCCCCAGAAAGCCCCTCAAACTGCTATTCTTCGTTGGTACGAACTGCCCCCAACGTCCGTGGAGCCAGTGTTATGGCATAACACTCTCTTGCGATCTTTTGACTGCTCCGGACAACTCCCACTTGTCCTTGAACAACATATTTCAAACATTGGTGGACTGTCGAGGCCACCACATGCATCCTAGAGGGTTAAGACCTCCCTAAAATAGCATTATAACAAGTGGGACAATCCACCACAATAAAAAGTATCCTGACCATCTTTTTAAAAGGGCCCTTGCCCAATAAAACTTCCTCTTCGAACTCTCCGATCACGTCTGCTGAGCTCCCAGTGAAGCCCACAATTGATATGTCCGAACGCTGAATTACAGTTGGATTTTTCATCTTTTTGTAAGTGTTTAAGAGAGGATATTGGCTGAACTCCCAGTATCCACCAAGATTCGTCTTATGTCATTGCCCCCAATGGATGCTCCTATGACAACATCATCTTCATGAGGGCCAGCTATATCCCTTAAGTCATCTTCATCAAAAACAATGAAGGAAAATGGAATTTGTGATTGATAGGAGGTCATGCCTCCTTCCAGCTGGGTGGCTAAAGTATGAACGTGCCTCTTCCTTGAAGAAGCAGTATGAGCTGTCATAGTATCCCCTCCGAAAATTGTGAGTGACTAAAAAAACTTAATAAGCCCGGAGACTGTTTTACAACATTCCTGAATGGCACCCACCCTATTTCGAGTTGGATCAGGATCCAGATATTCTGACTCTACATCAAACCTTTCGATTATAACCATAGCTCCCTCCGGAGCAGTATTGCTTGGACCAACCCGATGAGCATTATTAGGCCTATTTCCTCCTCTTCTTTTGACATATGTCCCCAACTTCCCTCTCTCAATCAAGTTCTGAACCTCTTGTTTCAAGGCTATACAATCATCAGTGGTATGGCCAGTATCATTATGGTACTGGCAGAAAGAGTTGTTACGATGTTCCTTAGGAGATTGTAGTGCGACCGACCTTCTATAGTGCAGTTCTTCCTTTGTTTTATCGTAAATGGTGGCCACACTTTCTTTTAATTCTGCAAACCACTCCGGTTGAACCCAAGGCCCTCTCTTATTTCTAGATTTCTGACTCTGGGCAGGTGCAGCTGGTTGAGATTGAGCTTTAGCCCTGTTATGCGCCTGTCCGGTCTCCCTTGTCTTGTTCCTGGACTGATTTTGATTGGGGTTTGGTGCAACCGGGGCAGACCTCACCTGCCTGTGCACCCTAGTTTTCTTTGTTTCATCAACATTGATTTTTCTTTCCGACCTGATTCAGCAAACCTCCCCAAGTCATGGCTTTCATTCTGGTCACTGAATCAGCCAAATTTCCAGGGTTTAAGCCTTGTCTCAAGGATGCTATTGCTACTTGCTCGAAGCAATCAGCCAACCCATTTTTGGTGTTCACAAAACGACTTATGTATTCTTTCAATGATTCGTTTGGTTCTTGGGCACAATGGATTATTGTGTCCCCATTTCCCTTTAATTCCTTACTCCCAACAAACTGCCTTCGAAAGGCCACCCAGAAGGTATCAAAGTTCCTGATGCAACCTTGAGGTAGACTGTTATACCACTTTAGAGCACTCTCCGTAAAAGATTGGGAGAATGCTCTACAGAGTAACTTATCGTCATCATCAAAATTCATCATGAAGTTTTTAAATTGCTCCAAGTGGTTGTCCGGATCAGTACTGCCATCGTACTTCTCCATTTTAGTGCTATCGAACCTCTTAGGGAGGTTTCCGGACAGAATCTTGGAAGACAATGGAGATTGTCTCCAATTCCGGCCACGACTGAACACTGTATCCTCATTAGGAGTCGCAAAGATTCATGGTTCATCGTGGAAGGCGAAAGGATCCATCAGCATCCGATCTATATGCCTCAGGCTGTGAGATGATCCTTTGCCTATATTCCTCTTTAGTTTCCCAAGTCTATCCATTTTTCTTGAATATTTTTTAATCAACTTTTGCTTCTTTTTGGATCGGCCCTCATCATTGTTGGAGGATAGGATTCTTCGACTCCATCCTCATCCGAGGAGCTACCAGAAGATTCTGAGTCTGAATCAGAACTCTCCACTGGTTTAGACCGGTGAGACTTTTTGGAGCTAGCATGAGTCTTTTTGGTACTCACATGAGTCTTCGAAGGCTCATGCTCTCTAGGGTTGTCGGTATGATGAGCAGCTGATGCTTTTGACTTTTCTTTCATGCCCATCTTAGCCTTCTCTGCCCTCAGAGCTTCTATCTCGCCCTTTAATCTATCACGCTCATCGATGGTGTATTCATAATTTTCACCCACCACTTCAAGCAAGGCTGGTGGTACTTCCGGGGCATCCGGATTCATTCGAACTGATTTTTCATGTTGGTTTCGAATGCTTGATTCAGGAACCGTCGTCCTCCCACTGTAGTCGCCAATTTGGTGAGGTTTATTTCCGTCTGAGGGTAAGTTTGTAATTTTTGTTTGGAGTTTGCGGAAGTTTGTAAGTAGTTAATGTTTGAATAGTGAGTAGAGGGAGAATTAAGCAGCCTGGTTGTATTTAATTTTCATTACCCTCATTTAATGTTGGTGGTTGGGTATTTATATCCTTACATCTGGGCCTTATGGGCTTTCGGGTCATGTTTAATGGACCTAGGTCAAGTTCAAAGACCCATGAGCTCTTAGTAGGAGAGCAAGAAGCTTAGTCATGAAATGATTAGGTTTTTAAGTACTTTAGTCCTTTGTTCGAATCAGTCCAATGGGTGAGGTGTTCGGACTGCCCTGTCCGGTTAGATGGTCTTTGTCCGAACTGTCCCTGTCCGAAGAGGTAGCAGAATCCGGACTCATCAAAGATAATAATTATTTAAATAATATTAAAGTAAAAATTTAAGATAATAATTGTTTTTTAGGAATGTTATAAATTTAAAGTCTCAAAATAATGGTAGAAAATTTTTAATTTAAAAATTAGTATAATGACTATTTTTAAGAAACTTTTTAGATTAAAAATCTTGAATATTTTAAAAGAAAATTTTAAGTTGATATTTATAAATGTTTGGATGTAGTTTCGAGCATCTCAATCTCTAGAATATCAGAACTCGATTGATTTTGTAAGTATTCTCATTCTTTTTTGACATAATATGTTTTGATTTTATATTCGTTCAATCTTTCTATTTCTAATTAATTATGTTTATCTCTTACTTTGATTTAGAAAAAAGATAATGAATTGCTGCTTATCAACGAGAGAAGATATTTAAATCAAAGAAATTACAGAAAAGGGGAAAATGAAGAACACGATCTGAAGGAAGAACACGATACGAGTTTGACCAATTTATTTTTTCAAGGTATGTATGTTTTGTTTGTTTTCTTTTGATTTTTTTTATTATTTTGATCTTAAAACACTTAGATAATCAATATTTTTTTCTCATCTAATTTGTGGTCGCTTAGGAAAGCGAAAATAGATTTACTTAGTTTTAGATAGCAAAGTTTTATTTACTCAAATCATTTTTTAAAAATTATTTTCTAAAGCATATTTTAGATAATAATTTTCATTTTATTTGTTTATATTTTTTAAAATATTTTTTAATTAATAATATATTAAGATTACTTTTTATAAAATAATTGATTTTAATTTTTAATCTGTTTAAAGACAATATATATGGAAATATTTGTTATTTTTTTAAATAAAATTATATATTTATATTATAAATTATTTTTAATACAAATTTGATTTTAATTTTATATACTTTTTATATAAAGTTATATAAAAAATATTTTTTATATAAAAAATTGAATTTATTTCTACCAATTTTTCAAAAATATATTTTATATATTTTATTTTCATCTATCTTTTGAAATATCTTTGTTAATTTTTTTTAAATATCTTTTAAAAATAATATATTAATATTTTCATTAAAAATATATTTTATATAACAAATTTTATATATTTTCATCTCCTTTTCAAAAATATATATTTTCATCTCTTTTTCAAAAATATATATTTTTATAACAAATTTTATTTACTTTTATGTAAATTTTAAAATATCTTTTTAAGATATTAAATTTGGTTTTGTTATATTATATTATATTTTATATATCTTTTAAAAATAATATATATTAAGATACATTAAGATTTATTAATGTAATAATTTCATATTTTAATAAGATATTTTTATTTGTAGACTTATAATGGAGCGTTATTTTGCTAAAAAACCAAGGAATAGTGTTCGTTCTTCAAGTAGCTCGAGTAATAATAATATGATTCATCCTAATCCGATTGCCTCTATATCAAGACCTAGTGATGATAATGTAGAATTTCATTTGAATGAAGATATAGTGAGTGATCCGGGACTACGCCAACTTATTGAAAATTCTGATATTAATGTTAGAGATAAATTCAACGAGAATACATATCGAAAGGACCTTGCCAATCAAAAAATCATATTTTCCCCAAAACAAAATTTGGAAAAAATAACCGGAGTTTTCAAGTTACATGGTTCGAAAAATATCAATGGTTGGAATATAGTGTACACAAGGATGCGGCATTTTCTTTTTGGTGTTACCTTTTTAAACCAATTAATGTTAATCGTTTTGGAGATGAAGTGTTTGTTACACAGGGTTTTAGGAATTGGAAAAAAGCACTTGAAAATTTTAAAGAACATGAAGGTGATATGAATAGCACACATAATCAAGCTAAACAAATGTTTTATTCGTTTAAAAATCAAAGACAAAATATTGAGTATAGTTTGAGAGAATATGAGAAAGAAGAAGAAGTAAACTATCGTGTACGCTTAACTGCATCTTTAGATGTGATCAGATTGCTTTTGTGTTAGGGATTGGCTTTTCGTGAGCGTAAAACAGAGGTAAAAATGGCTACATTAGAGAATGCACCTAGTAATAATCAGATGATTTGTCCAGAAGTCCGAAAAGATTTGACAAATTGTTGTGCTGTTGAAACTACAAAAGCCATATTGGAAGACATCGAGGATCGTACTTTCTCTATTTTGGTTGACGAAGCACGTGACGTGTCAATTAAAGAACAAATGGCTTTGGTGCTTAGATATGTCAATAACGACGGAGAGGTCATTGAAAGAATTAAGTTTGGTTCATGTTACCGATACACTGCAAAATCTTTAAAAAAAGGATAAACTCAATATTTGCTAAACATAAGTTATATTTGTCACGGTTGAAGGGTCAAGGTTATGATGGTGCATCTAACATGTGTGGTGAATTCAATGGTTTGAAGACACTTATATTAAATGAAAATCAATCTTCCAAATATGTTCATTGTTTTGCGCACCAACTCCAACTAGTTGTTGTCACTGTTGCGAAAGACCATGGTGATATCAGTGATTTTTTTAGCATTATTACTATGATTGTAAACACATGTGGAACATCTTGTAAGAGAAGGGATAAACTACGACAGGTTGAGTATGAAAGAATTGTTGAATCTCTTGAAAGTGGAGAAATTTCAAGTGGGAGCGGGAAAAACCAAGAAATGAGCTTGAAACGACCAGGTGACACTCGATGGGGATCACATTACAATACTTTACTACGGTTGCAGAGTATGTGGTCTTCAATAATTAAAGTGCTTGAGCATGTATATGAAGATGGTTCCAATCTAGATAATAAAGGCATATAAAAAATATTGATTATGAGAATGGAGAGTTATGACTTTATTTTTATTTTGCATTTGATGATTGAGCTTGGGTCAACAGATGTTTTATCAAGATGTTTACAACGGAGGGACCAAAACATTGTGCAAGCTATTTCTTTGATTGGTACAACTAAAAAGACATTTAACACTTATAGAGATGATGGTTGGGATGCATTTTTGGACCAAGTTAAGATGTTTTGTGTGTCTAATTCCATTGACATTGTTAATATGGAAGATACAATCAAGACTCGTGTACGTATGAAGCGAGATGGACGTGTAACAAATTACCATCATTATAAGGTGGATATTTATTGCCAGGTAAATTTACTATCTATTTGATTGTAATTTAAGATTATAATATATCTATAAATATAATTCTAAATTCTTATTTTCATAAATTCCACAGGTTCTAGATTTACTTATTCAAGAGATGAAACATCGTTTTCCAGAAACAAATACAGAGTTGCTTACTTGCATGAATTGCCTTAGTCCAAAAAATCATTTGATAATTTCAATGTTGACAAGTTGGTTCGTCTAGCAGAACTTTATCCAAATGACTTTTCTTATTTCGAACGTACGATGCTTACATTCCAACTTAAAACATACATCTGTGATATAAAGGATAAGGAAGAGTTCTCCAATATTGAAGATTTGAGAGATTTAGCTAAGATACTAGTTGCTAGTGAAAGACATCAAAGTTTCTCGTTGGTGTATCACTTAATTGAATTGATATTAATCCTTCCAGTTGCTACAGCATCAGTTGAAAGAGTATTTTCTGCAATGAAGCTTATGAAAACAGACTTGCGGAATAAGATGGGCGACATTTGGATGAATGATATTTTAGTTGTATACAATGAGAGAGAAATATTTAGAAAAAATGATAACGAAACCATTTTACGACGTTTCCAAGATATAATGAGTCGTCATAGTCAATTGTCATAAAACTGTTACTAAAAAATTGACTGAATTTAATAAAATTTTGTTTAGCCCCCCCCCCCCCCCCTCCCCCCCTTACTTCAATTCCTAGATCCGCCACTGCCCTCATCCAATGATTCAGTGTTACCCTCATAGTGACTACCTTCACCAGCCTCCCTTGTTCTCTTTGCGATCCCAGAGTGAGGAATCCTCCGCCTATTTACGCTTACGAATTTAGGGCATATACATGCCCATCTCACCACTGTTGCGATCTAAGACTATTTGTTGCATCAGTTCTCACAATCTCTCCATGGTGATAGTATCTCGAGTGACCTTCATTTTCACATATCCTTCCTCAGTAATTTTGAATTTAGGGATACACCACAAACTTAATTGTAGATAATTAACTTGGCTAAACATGCACGATGCGTCCAGAACCCATACGGTGTAGGCAACAACTAACAGACTTTGAAGTGAATTAAAAACACCTTCTAGTTTGCCTTCTTAGTACCATACTTGATGTTTCACTTCACCTGTAACATTAATACATTCAGTTCAGCAACATGTCAAATGGTACACACTTACTTATATAAATAACATCTGACGCTTCTTGCACTTAGTCATCCACCGTCTCTACAACTGTAGATTTTGTACAACACTTTTATACTCCCAATTTCTAGAGACATAAATAAACGTATTCTTCCAATTCTTATCAAAATGTGGAAAGTTTAAAAGTTTCCTCACTCCCTTCAATTAAAGGTATAAGAATGGGGAACGAGCCGGTTTCGAGATATCTACTACAACCAATAAATCAGCTAAGCACACATGGATGTTCATAAGCTTAGAGTTCAGGACTATACTCAATAGCATCCTCTAGAAATTCGTAGTTAGTTGTGTAGGGATCATAAACCTAAAATCATGGATAAATGGAGGTAAGAGTAAAATAAATCCATATCAAACAATATGATATAAATGCAAGTTTCATTATATAGGGCCTGATGTGATTGTCCTCCGAGAGCCGGCACTCGTATTATGACGGCATCAGGAAGGCCATACCTAACTTTAAACACACAACGACCTTCCTCTCTCAGATACCCATATTTAGGGGTCACTCGTGCGAAGTAATCTTTTAGAAAGAAGGGGCTCTCGAACTCCGACTCATCGAGGTCACCATGAAGATTAGTTGTTTTTTTCCTTCTTCTTCCCTTCGTTTTTTGGAACCATCATGAATACGACTGCAACTTACCAACATGGCTTATTAACAATATAATTATAGCCAAATCGGTCTGCACCGTGAAAAGTTACAAATGGGAAGATGTTTAGGAGAACAACCTGTTTGAGGAGAAACTACTAAGTTAATCTTTGGTGAAACCTAAAACCCGATCCCCCTGAGTACGCTAAAAAATTGTAAATTAACCGGTCGAAGATTTTACATACTTGTAAGTGGTGCATCTACAACGACGCCGGTTTATGGTGAACAACAACTGCAAAATGGCAACTATTGTTTTTGCAAACAAAACCCTTTTTACTCTCCAACAGATACAAACTTTCCACACAAATGAATTACCTAAACGATTTCTTTGTCTAAATTAGACCCAGACATGATCTCCCAGGTTGCAATTTGATGTATCACAATGATTAATCAAAGGAACACACTTTCTAGGATTCGAAGCACCATATCCACTTGAATGCACACATTACGTGTGTGTCAGAGATGTCATAAAAAATGTGTCGTCCTTTTAACGTGTGTCAAGCTTTATATGTCAGTAAGTAAAATCGTCACCAGGATAGCCGTCATAAGCTGCCACCTCACAATTCTGGAATTGGAATCTCACGTCTCTATTTTGCCTCACACTTATAATACATTTAGTACCTTTACCTCTTAGTCTATGCTATAAAATGTACTAAGGGGAGCTCTGATAAGGTCGCTACCCAAATACAAGATAAGACCACTCTCGAAGTTTTTGGATCACGCGCCAAAAAGATGAAAGGTATAACCCAGATCCGAGCAAGTAAACATTTAGATCGAAGAGTACCCCTCGGGAAGCAACGCGGAACGACCACTGATAAACTAACATACATACCTATATGGAAAAAGAGCAGAACGCTTATCGAGGTATAGCCACACGTGGCTATCAGAGAGATTATCCTACGTATTTTCAATGACTTACCGCGCAAATATTTCGCTTTATCGAAACCATTTGCGAGCAGCAATGTCTAATCGTTACAACAGTTTTCATACTTTCATACATGACAAACACTAAAAATGGCTAACGACTGACGTTATCATGAAACTGATAATAAACGAGTTTAATGGCCATTGAAAATGATCGAGTTCAACAATGAATAATCCACACTTGACATAACGTACAAATACATTTAGCGAGAGAAAAAATAAAAAATATATAAATAAATTTCGTATTATTATAAAATATATATATATATTTCCAATTTAATAAAATTGTCATTTTGATATTTATATATGTGAATATTTTCCGTCCGCTAAGTTTTACTACAGGAAAACAGTATATTTAATAGCCCTAATTATTAATTACATAAGGTATACAAAAATGTCTTAGTAATTTGTTGTTCAAATGAGATTAAAAATGAAGTAAAAGTTTTAAATTTTAAACGATATACATACGGATGAGTTCTAAATTTAATGTTTTTCTTCAATTGCCAACTCATATTATATTCAAATTTACTATAATATACCTAAAATATACGTTAATCTACTATAGCAGTTTCTTTTACTCTACTCAAAAGGGTGCGTCCAGATCGCCATCGAAGGGCCATGATTTAATTACAAATTCGAAGCGTCTACATCTCTCTCTCCAACGGTTAAATAATTCAAAAAAGTTCCCAAAATCAAAATTAGGGCTAGATTATATCCCCCTTCATTCTCTCTGAATGTCTTAAAAGGAAAAAAAATCCATACTTTCCACAAAAAGCGAACAAAATCTCTTCAAAAGGATGAGTCTTTTTCAGCACCAAGATTCCTTAAACGAACCAGATCTCCAAATTTGGGACAACGCTGCTTTCGACAATGGAGAATTCGAAGTGAAATCGGATTTCTTGAACCAGTCATTTGATTCAGATTCCGGCAAGGAAAACAAGCGTCCTCCTTTGCCTCTCCGATCAAACAGAATCATGAACGACACGGTTAGAAACCCATTGAGCCCTACCCTTGAAGATGAAACCATTATCGACAATGAGATTGAGGTGATTGAGAAAGAAATGAGTCGTCTTTCAGCGAGACTCAAAGCATTGCGTCTCCGAAAAACTGCAGCAAAAGCTAAGAATCACGTGCAAGGGTCTAGGGTTCTAAAGAAGACTCGAAAGGGAGTAAGTATGGGACCAGTTGAGATTATTGATTCGGTGAAATCAAAACAACCAATCAAACAAGATTCGATGATAACTCCTGTTCAGAATCGTCGCCAATCATGCTTCATGAAACTGCAGGACATCGATAAAGAAAAAGGGACAAGAGACAGAGGTAGGAGGTACAGTATGAGTGTGAATCCGACCAGAACTGCATCCAAGTTTCAGTCGGGAAAGCAGCAAGCCCTAACCGCAATTGGGTCTAAAAGAGTCGTCAAGGGTGAAATTCTTTCGACGATCCAGCCGAAGAACCTATTCCAAGAATCAGCCAAAAAGCCATTGAAACCTGGCAGAATTGTGCCTAGCAGGTACAATCAGATTAACAATCAAAACAACAAGACTGTGCCGGTTAATGTTCCTTGTAAGAGTAACAACAAGTCTGAAAATAGAGTGAAGAAGAGATGGGAGATTCCTAGCCAAGTGGTGGTGTATAGTGGTGAGATGGAGGAGGAATCTCCACCATCCGTTGCTAAGATTGGAGCTGAGCTGCCTAAGATCAAGAGCCGGAGATGTGTTGCCGATAGTCCTCGAGACTCAGGTGCTGCGAAAAGGGTGGCTGATTTGTTAGGGAGGAAAGCTTACTTTTCCCTTGATCAAGACTCGTCATTAGGGCTTAAGTAAGTTTCACAGTTTGATGACGAAATTATCATATGGTTGCTATATACATACCTTTCTCATTTTTCTTTTGGATCAACGTATTGCTGGTTTGTAAGTTTCTCAGTGTTATAGAATTCTATTGATATCTCCTACATGATCAAGTTATTTCTAGATTCTAAATAATCAAGTTTAGTGTAGACTAATCCTTTTAGTTACTCATAAAACTTAGGTTTTTGAAAACTGTTTGGTATAGGAGTGTGCAAAAGCCTAAAATTTATGGATATCAGGCAACAATTTAGCAGTCCGGTCGAGTTTCGAGCCTTTTGTCCAGGTTCCCGACAGGTGGGAAGTGAATGGTTACTTGAGAATGACTAATTAAAATTTAGAGGCCTCCATGATTTCATTGTTCCGGTATTTTAAATATAAAATATGCTTTTTCTATAATTATCAAAACTCAAAGCCATTTTTTTTGTAATTTTTATATAATTTTCTCTAATTCTTTTGCAAAAGATTTAAAAAGAAACTTGTAAAAAAAGTTTACTAGTAAGTGAAACCGCGTTATCGAGTTATAAACATCATATCCGAATTTAATCTGGACATTACGAATGACTAAACGCAAATCTAAGCGTTATATCCGAGTTTAATCTGGACATTACGAATGAACTAGTAATGGGGGACTAAACGCAAATCGAATTTGAACTAGTAATGGGGGATTAAATTGATTTTACCAATTTAATGGTTGTGGTAAGATTTATACCATTAGAGTTTTTAGTTGTATTTGTCTATAAAAGAATTACTAGAGTTTAAACATTTTTTTAACCTAAACTTAAAAAAGACAATCGCCACTACGTTGAGAGGAGACTAACAACTATTTTACAAAAACAAGATTTTGAAGAATTTTAAGTAGGATTCAAGTCTCAACTTGTAGTAAAGATTCAATAAGGATTATAGATAAGCGACAAACCCGTAAGTTTAATATATTATATGTTTATAGATAATCATATTAAGGTTCAAAATTTTCCCATTTTGATAAACTATATTGAGGCGATTCAATCATGAAAGGTGTATCTGAGAGACGGAACCAAACACCAAACAATATGGTTAGAATTATGATAAGTAACTCAACTCCACTATTATCTCTCTAGGGAGAAGCCAATACATGTATACCATACATACTCAATAAAGTACCCACGAAGGTAACCCATAAGACCCCGTATGAGCTTTGGAATATGGGCGTGCTAAATTTAAAGCATCTGCATAAATGAGGGTGTCCACCTTAGGTAAGAGCTTACAAACCTGAAGAAAAGGAACTGAACCAAAAAATAATTAGATGTTTCTTTATTGGTTATTTCAAATATTCTAGGGGTTTTAAGTTTTATGATCCTCTTACTCATGGTATATTTAAGACATGAACAAAAAACTTTCTTAAAAATATCGAGTTTGGGGGGGGGGGGGGGAATAATGGAACATATGTTCATTTTGAGGAAGAATCTGTAGAGATTCAAGAAGGTTTTAACAAAGATACTCATGTATCAGAAGATAACATTGATGTTCCACTTGAAGGTTTTATCCAGGAAACAAATATAGTATAGTTAGAACAAAAAGAACTGCAAGGTAATCTTCCACAAGAAAATCAAAATGATATTTTTCATGATGATCAAACACTTCTTCTCAAGAAGTGCAACAAGAAGTAATGATGCCCTTAAGGAGGTCCATGAGAAAAAAGAAGAATGATATACATCATAATTTTATTAAATATCTTTAGGAAAATGATGAGTCATGTGCTGGAACTGTAGATGATCCATCATCCTACAAACAAACTATGGAAAAATCTAACTCTTAGATGTGGATTGATGTTATGAAAGAAGAGTATAAATCAATGTCAGACAATTCAATATGAGAACTTGTCCCATTACCTGAAGGTAAAAATGTAATTGGTTGTAAGTGGATTTAGAAAACCAAACACAATTCTTTAGGTATGTGGAAAAACATAAAGCACACCTTGTAGTGAAATGTTATACCAAACACGAAGGGATTGATTTTAAGAAATATTCTCTACACTATCGACGAACGATTCCTTTAGAATAATCATAACATCAGTTGCACACTTTGATCTTGAGGTAATATTAAGGAAAAAATTTATATGGTGCAACCGAAACACTTTAAGATAAGAACGATCTTGGTATGCAGGCTTAAGAAATTTATTTATGGGATCAGACAGGCTTCTCGTCAGTGGTGCCACAAATTCCTTGAGGTGAAGTCTCTTTTAATTATAATGTCAACTAGGTTGACGATTGTGTGTATCATAATTTTAGTGAGAATGATTTTATATTTATAGTATTATATGTTGATGACATACTGCTTCCCTCGAACAATAAAGAATTGTTACACACTACAAAAAGATTTCTATCAGGCACGTTTGATATACATGATCTTGGTGATGTCATTTTTGTGTTAGAAATCCAAATGGTATTCTTGGATTATCTATGTTAATTATGAATCCGGTTTCTTGAGAGAGAAATGAAAGAAAGTGTTTAGTTGTAGAGAGAGAAAGTAAGATAGAAAGATAAGCTATGTGTAATAAAAAAGCGTCACCCTTTATTCATTGCCTCAACCTTTATTTATAGGCGCATTAGACTTACTATAACAGAATTAGTTATACAAAAGGGGTAAATTTCCCTTTAACCCATTATATTTACAAGCAGTTTAAATACTCTCTTTTAACTATACAATTTATCACATATAACTTTAATTGTATTACATTTAGGCCCCCGTCATTTCATATCCTTATAAATCTCAAAATGCATATATTGAAAGTATGTTACAAAGTTACGGACAGTCAAACTCAAAATTCCTTGACCATTCAAGGATTTTAGTTCTCAAGACGATAACTAAAAAAACGACACAACAAAATGCCTTGGTCGTCCAAGGACTATAGGTTTTTTTTCAAAAGGGTCACATAGCACATTACAACCTTAGGGTTTGTTCCATTCGGTTTTTGCATCACCACCATCTTTCTTGGGACTCTTGAGCTCAGCACTTGAGCTCTCACCGGTTCCTTCCTCAGAATCTTCTCCACTAGAATAACCATGCTTATCACCAAACACCAAGAGTATGGAAGGGTATGGAAGGGGATGTCCTCATACGGTACATATTTCCACAAAAGACTAAGAGTACTTTTCGGAAAAGTTTCGTGGAATAACAAAACCATGTCCAATTTAACACCGTCATCTCTCTTCTCCAAAGAATCCACCACTCCAACAACATACCTCTCTATTCCTGCAGCTAACTCTTGGGCTTGCTTGCTTACTAAAGAAGTATTTTCATCTGTTTTCTCCTTGCAAAGCTTCCCCAAATTAACTTTTTCTTCGGATAGAGTTTTGACAGTATGGCGTTGACATCTAGTTGCTCCTTCAAAGTTTTGATCTCGGTAGAGGAAGAAGTTTCCAGTCTAGAATACTTGGTCTGGAGATCTTGTTGAGCATCTTTTGACTGGCGCAGTTGGCAACTAAGTCCTCTTTTCTTCTTCTTTAAGGTACTTATACTTTACTGAGCAGTGGACAGACTATTCTTCAAGCCCTGGTTTTCTATGGTTATGGAGTTTATGGTTATTGTTTGTTCCCTCACTTGCCTTTCTAGGTCAACTGTCGGATGGATATAACCTAAGAGGGCATGGCTCAGAGTATCTCGTTCGCTTGATATCACATATGTCTCACCTTTCTGGGTCACAACATTGGCCACATTGGCATGAGAATAAGGCTCCGCGAAGTCGTCCTTGTTCAGATCACTAAAATATATGTACTGAAATTCATCCAGATTGACATCTCCATTGGCAGTTTCCTTTTCGGTCGGAAGGAATATTTATGAAGGGAGGCTGGGTGGAATTTCTTCTTGTGAATGAGGATCAGTAGGATTGGGAGGAGGAAGTTCAGAGGGACACATAATTATCTATGACCCTAAAAAACTTTTTCTTTTCTTTGGACCTCTTTCGTCGCTGCTCTCCTTGCGCCTCTTATGATCCTTCCTTGTAATTTGGGGCGGATGATTCGATCTACCAGCTTCCTTTACTGTAACTTCAATTGCCTTCAGCAAAGAGGCATTGATTCCTCCTTGGTTTTCCGAACCGACCCCTTCAGTGACTTGTTGAGATGGGTCAGCTTTTGTTTTCTTCTTCTTCTTCTTGTTCTTAATCTTGTCCCGGTTACTAGGGGCTTTGTTCCGGGAAGGCAAGTAAAATTTTCCATCCTTAGCCTCAGTTCTCTTCAGAATGACATCTTTAGGAGAAGTTGTCAGTTGCTCAAAAGTAAGATCTCTACTCCCCATAGTATTCCAAATGTGAGACCTTACAAAGTTTCCAAAAGTAAAGCAATTGTGGTAACCGTTTCTCCATCTCTCCAATGCTCATTCGTTTAACTTGGTACATGTAGCATGGCCTGCTTCTAGGTGCTCCGGAAACCTTTTTGCCAATACTACAACAAAACACAATAACCAGTTTTGAATATTAACATAGCATTTAAGAAATCGATAAAAATACGATCAAGTATTACTTGAAATTTTCCAGCGACTGGTTAGCTACCTTGGGTTTGTGGTAGAGTTTATCTTTTTTCATTCTCCCACGACTCGTTGATAAAATGAATTGAGTCCTCCATGGATTCTCGGACTCCAACAGTTTTTTACCACATTGAAATCATTTCCTATGTTGTAGTGGTAAAAAAGAATATGGTGATTTCTTCATAGACCAGCCACAGTAGTAAATTGCTCCATTGGTAGAGGAATTTTTGACAATCTGGACGCCATTATACCAGCCAGTAATGTATACCAAATGCCCGAATTAAGCACCACAGTATCTACCACCAACTCGTGGGATTTACAGTCCATGTAGGTCTCTAGAATGACTGGAATTCTCACTAGAACAGATTCAGGGAAGCCCCACTTTGTTCGGATCCGACCTAACTCAACAGTATGGGTGTATACATAAGCAATGTTTTGAAGTGCTATCAAATACTTCACACTAACCTTTTGGAAGTTTGGCCCAACTTTCCCTTCCAGACACTCCGGAAGTGCATCAGAATTGGATAAGGCCACTTTCAATATGGTTGTCTGATCTACTTTATTATCCTCTATCTATCCGGACGTCTCGAATGGAATGCCTTCCATAATGTCCTCCATCGTGTCCTCCATCACGTTCGACTGCTGTTCGGATGGTTTGGTATCTGTTGGGAGCTATATTTTCTCCGAACTAACAAGTTTCGACGAAGATGGAGTACTTTTGGCTTTAGACAGACGAGTTGCCCTACGAGGAGTGGATTTCTCAGTATCTGAACCCATTGCCGGGAAGGGTGAAGGTTCCCTAACAGTGGAAACTATTTTCTCTTTAGACAGAGGATTTTGGGACTCTTAAACTGAAGACCCTGATTGTAAATGAGATAGGGTTGAGATAAAAGGTATTTTTCTAACTTTTGATGTCTTTGATGATGCTGAGCTCTGGTTTGTGCTTGTTTTTGGTAGACTGATTTCTTCATCGGGAGAGGCAGGGAGTCCAGCTGCAACTCTTGAGTCTATTTTTGCTCCTTCCAAATCAAATAAATTTAGCCAGCCTCCTTTCACCAATGCGTTTCTGGATATGAACATAAATTTACCCATACACAATTTAAGAAAATTATCAAGCTTTCTTTCTCTAATTTTTTTTATGTTTTCATATACAATAAAATAGTGAAACCGATTTATATAGAGATGAAGATGTATGATTTTACCTAGGGGAAGAAAAAATCAATCAAAGTAATGATTAGGGGCTAGGTAGTATGAGGGTTACACCCTAAGTTACTTTTTAGCCAAGTAGGTACACGAATATATGATAAAAAAATGGTTGAGAGGTTAAACCAAAACCCGACACGTGCCACATTTTAAAAAATTAACTTTTAGAATTATTAACTATAAAGTTAATCTCTTCAAATCCGATCAAGACTCAGTTCTGATACGAACAGAAGATCGGACGATCACCTTGAATGCATATTGAGTTTTATTTTTTCGAATTAGCTCTTCCATAGATTCTTTGCATGAACTAAATGGGCTACTGATGAGGTCGAATTTCATTGACACAAACCATTGTATATATCCAAAGGGCAATTTGGACATATCCAGTACCATGCCCCACCAAACGGTATAACTTAGTGGATCATGACTCAGCTAGTTTCTAGTCGTTTCACCTCTTGTGCTAATGAATTTTTAAACTTAACCCAAGCCCATGATCCGACCCGGAAGGCCCATGGATCACCACATTAGTATAAATACCCAAATTACTTTCATTAATGAGGGTAATCCGAATTTACTGCTAGCACACACCTTACTTATCTCTCTATATTTTACACTAAACATTAAATTCCCAAAACTCTTTCCCAAACTACCCTTTAATCAAATATAATCCACACCATTAAAGAGACGTGGTTTTAAAATTTAACCTAGATATAGAGAAACAAACGCAACAAGTATACACAAAAAGAGTTTAAAAATATTTCAAGATGAACTACACCAAGTTATTGCATCTAATATAACTCTGGTTAACGAGACAAATGATATACCAATATATATCGCATATCAAGGTGAAGGTTGAAGCAACATACAAACTTGAACACTTCAAAAAAATATCTTACTGGATTTACACTTTGTAGTTGCATAAAATTTGAATCAATAGGTATACAACATCGTCACATACTCGGTTTGTACCGTTTTGGTATGCTAGTTAATATTTATATATTACCTCGATGGATAAAATTCGTTTGTCGAATAACTGATATGATTCGTCCGTTAGTCAGTATATTAGAAGCGACCAACAAATATTTCTCAACAAAACTCGTTTACATGGAATCTGTTCTACAACTATTGATGATGTCGTATACAATCAAACAAATATGGATGAATACTATGACACGGTATACACACTCAACATAAAATTTAGAGACTTTTATTTATCCCTAGGAATAGGTTGTGAATAACTCCACTCCACTCTTCCTGAAGCAAATGTAATTGAAAATCCGGAAAAATTTCATACAAAAAAAAGTAGAAAAAAATTGAAAGTAGAAAAATAGAAAGCAACGTATGCAAAAAAATGTTACTTTTTGCAATCAACGTGATCATGATGCAAGAAATTGTCGACAAAGATAAATCGTTTTAAACTATTTTTAATATATATTAAAAATAATTATGTTAAAAAGTATATATAACAATACTTTTTCTGAAGATGAAGCTTCGGGGGAAGATTAAGTCAACTAGCAAAAGATGAGAACATTTGATTACACCTGACACGACGGACACAACCAATATTTCACCATCTCGGTTGAATTTTAAAATAAAATGAGTTGTATGTTTGTATTTTCGTTTTTCAACTGCAATTATGTATTTTAAGTCATGTTTCAGTTTAGGTGATGTATTTATATATTTCTTTGTTTTATATAATTTTTTTCGATAGTGTTTTAAATTGAATTGCGAATAATTTATCAAATTTTTATACCATTCTGAGTAGTATATAACTTTAAAATTTATTTCAAAGTAAAATTTATTTTATATAATATTAATTTAATGAATATCGGTCGAATATTACATTGTGGGTCGAATTTGGATTGGATACCCATATAAAAAAAATTAGATCCATGATTTATCATTAATTTAAAAAACATCACATTTTTTTTATTTTTTTACTGAATAATCTCTCAAGATTTTTTTTTGATTTTGTATTTTTGTTCAACTAATAATTGAGTCCCACAATTAGATGTTTTTTAAAAAAAAACAAATAATATACAACACTAAAACAAACTCTTGTAATTAAACACTTTTAAAAAAAATAACATTTTTTAATTTTCAAACAAGCCCTCAAAATTAGAAGTATTTGTTTTTTAAAAAAGAAACATGTTCGAAGACACTTAATTCTGAAGGTACGACTTATACTCTAAGCTGCAAGTTCGTAGAAGATTTTTGGAAAGTAGCTTTTTCGGTTTAATAAATTTAAGATTTGGAGTCAAAGTTAATAGACCTTGTCAAAGTAGCTTTTTCTATTAATTTTATATTACTTGATTTAGGTTTTAATTTTTTTTAGGATCTTAATTTTAAAGCTTTAAAAATAAGATTTGAGTTAAATAGGAACAAATTAGATGTTTTTTTAGGAAATAGAATAAAGCAACAAATAAATAATAATTCAGAGAAGAAAAAGAAAACCATTATTTCTCTGTGTTATCTTATTTTGAGCAAATCAATCAATAACTTAGGAGTAATTTAGTTCACAACATAAAAACGTAAAAGGATGGACCAGTAGCTGCTCAAAATGATGGATCGAGATGACGGATGCTCAAGTGCTTTTGTCTTCGAACTCTTCTCGAACCTCCATTCAAGTTTTGAAGTTGCTACCTTGCTTCAAGCTGATGGCAGAAGCTTCAAACTTTTTTGCTCAAGAAGTTATAATTTTCAAGGAACAATTTTAATTATGTTGTAAATTGTTTACATATCAATTGTAAAACATTATTATATTAATTGAATAAAACTTTTTCTAGAAAAAAAAAAGAATCAACAAGCCATTGACAACTAACAGCCCTTTAAGCTGATTAATACTCGTATAAATGGGAATGCCACTTGGCCCTTTTCGATCACCATAAAAAGATGATCATAAACCATCAAAAAATTTAGTAACTTGACTAAAATCCAGCACAAAAAATCAAAATATCAGTACATAAATCATCTATAAATGAAACAAAAAGTTTGCAATGAAGTTGATATCAGTTTCAGATCTGGCTAGAGTCTCTTCCAAATATGAAACGCCTACCCCAGTCTGATATGACTAACATCCTAGTGCGCCAGCTGACTAGCTTGCTGCAATAATAAAGAGATAACATGAGTGTTGAATCGCCCAAAGAAGCAAATATACCAAAATAAAATAAGTAGATTTCCAACATTACCTTGCATAAACTGAGTACCAAAGCCACTGAGTGCTGTGTCCAATAGATACCCAATCTCCTGGAAGTTCAGCAGCTGTCTGTTCTCCTCCTAAAGGAGCAAACGATCCGAGATGTCTGTACCTGTAATCCAACAAACATACTCTCCTTCAATTAAACAAGGATCGCGAACCACGGTGTGCTCCAAGATTGGAACACAAAACAAAAGCCATTCATTAAGTTCAAGAGTTACCTAAAGGGTTTGAAGCGATGATGACCCTCTCCCCTGAACCTGAGAGGACCTTCTGGATTCTTTTCACATTCCTCCATTCGGTTAAAACATTTTGCAAGGTACCGCCCTTGTTGGTCAGCCACCTGTTTAAAACATTAAAAGTGAATTTGAATATCAAAGAAAATATTCGATGCACAGTCGAACCTATCCAAAGCTATGTATACGAATAAGTCGAGATAACATGTACATTACCTGAGCTGTTGGTGGAAGACTTTTCATTTGAGTATCTACTTGGGAGAGAGCTTGAGTAAGTTTTGCAATGTCAATTTCTGAGTCATTCCCATCGGGGTTTTTGAGTAAATCAGTGAATGATTTCAATTGCTTCTTCTTCAAGTAAATCTCCACTTGAGGGTACCTCTCACATATGTCTTTAACAACTCCTTGGAATTCTTTCTGGGTTAAGGTACCATTTTTTTCCTTGTCTGCCTTGCTGAAAATTACAGCTACATCTTCCTGATATATTGTAACAAGTAACCAAATATGAGAGTGAATTCACTTTTTTTTTTTTTATATATATATAATGGTGACTGGATAGAGTGTACGTACGATGATCCTCCTTTGGTTTATAGTGGCACAGTCGCCTAGAGCATATACACCGTCACATCCTTCTACTCGCAGCCATTCATCAGTAGTTAAGACGCGCCTATTAGCCTGCCATATTCTACTAGATTACAAACGGGACAAGAAACTTCCAAAAGATAGTGAGATATCAAATTCAAACCTGACCAACTTGCTTCATAAATTCCTTTATGAAATCCCGAGTACCGATCCCGGTAGACCAAACAACCATTCCATATGGTATATTTACAAGTTTTCCACTTGCTCTCTCTTTAGTCGAAATTTCATCTGCGGTCAATTTTACAACCATAGAACCTGTTTTCAAGTCAATACCATCCCTTTGGAACTTTTGCTCTGCGAAATCAGTAATCCTCTTGTCGAACCTGTATAAAATGCAACAAGGTTATCCATACAGAAATGTTTCTTTACTAGAGGCTGATATGATCTGATGTTGATAGTCCTTACATGTTAAGTATGTGGTCACCTGCTTCGAGAAGTGTAATCTTAGTGAGTTTTTCAACCTGTGGGTAGAGATGAACCACATCCTCAACCAAAAAATCATGAAGCTCAGCACAAAACTCGACACCAGTTGGTCCACCGCCCACGACTACAAAATGCAAAATTTTCTTCCTCTCTTCCTCGGTCAAATTCGGAAGACAGGCCCTTTCGAAACAGTCAATCACTGATTTACGAATTTTCTGAGCATCTTCTATTTCCTAAAGGTTTGAGATAAAGTTAACAGCCTTAAAAAAACATATTAAAAGGTACATATTCATCGAAACAATACAAACCTTTAGAAAACTGGCATGTTGTTCAACTCCAGGGGTGTTGAATGTGTTTGGCTTTGCACCTACAGTTACAACTAGAATGTCATAGTCGATAGAGAATTCTGTTTTCCCCTTCAAGTTGGAGTTATCTTTGGACCGACAAAATATTTTTTTCTTCACTGGATCAATCTTGTAACATTCTCCTTCTTTGTAATCAAACCCTTTCTGTAAAGATAAACAAGTTAGGCACGCACATACATAAATAGTAAATACATTAACAATTTCAATATCAAACTGTGTTTTGCACCTTGCTGACAAGCTTGCGAATGGGTTCAACAATGCTGCGAGCTTCGACTGTTCCATTAGTAACACTCGGTAGAAGTGGAGTGAAGAGAAAAAAATTGCGTGGCGAGACAACCTGAACTTCGTACGCAGGATTGTTTAAATAACTCAAGAAACTATAGCCAGCCCATCCAGTACCTAATACCACAACCTTCTTTTTCTTCCCTTGATATTGTTCAGCATCAGCATAAGCTTGATACAGTGGTTTCCCATTAGAATATGCCAGTAAACCACCACCACTGCAACAGCAATGAAATTACATTATTTTTTTGTCATAGTATCAGAGAAAACAATGACATGAATAAGACTTTGGACCGTATATAGTCTAATGACAAACTTTAGCGAAATTGGATAGTCAAAGACAACGATTTTTAGTCGAGCTATTGTATGTCTAGAAATGGATCAGAGCCAACGTTTGCACTACTAACATCTATATAGCTCATCCTCCTCAAAATGTATATTGAAACTAATAGATTTGAATAGATCTAATCTGAATCCAATCGGAACTCATGCCAAATAAGATTCTATAAACTAAAATATGGCAGACCACTCTTTGAATCGGGAACAAAATAAGATTTTGTTTTGTAAGTTGTTTTATATTCTCGAAGAGCGCAAGGATGGTCAAATCCAGAAACAAAGTTGCGTTACAACCATGCAAAGAATATGAAGACTGTCCAGACAGAATTGGCTAGTGAAACACAAAAACAAGAGATTGTAATCTAATACATACACATCATTATCAGAAGCGATATGACATACCTGACAGAAGTGATGACCAGGATCTTAGAAACTGAAGGATGAGCACGAAAGAACGACGAGGCTCTTTGGAAGAAGGCGTAGGAAGACATTGTAAAACCCTAGGCGGGTCAGAATTGACAGTAAGTGGTTGGTTTTATAAGACACAAAGGTGGAAAATATGGAAAGAGAAGATTTGATAAAAGAGAGTATAAGTTTCTATAACGTTAGAGTAAACTGTTACGTAATACTTACTGACCCAGGAATGAAAGACACGTGTGCTTCATACAGAAAAAGACCTCCTTGTTGCTAGGAGGAGACTATGTTCCTATCTTTTGCTTGGGCCACCGTGTTTGGACAGTGATCCTTCAATGTTGGCTTACCTAGTATTTCTTCTTCTTTTTCCTTTTTAAGGACCGTGTCAAACCCCTAACTCAACTCAATATTACTATTTTTAATTGTTTATTCTATAATAAAATATAGTAATAGGTTTTGAGATTTTTATAACGAGTATATTCAAAATTCCAAAAAAAGAAAAAAAGATTATTGACAAATAATCGTTTGGTTTATCAATATTTTGATATTTAAATTGTTGCTTTTTATTTTATTTGCTTATTTTATAAAACTGTTAATAAGTCTTTTGGAATTTGAAAGGTATTTAAAAATATTATTTGAACTTATAGTCAAAGTTAGGTGGGAAATGCATTTATTTAGGAAGTTTTCTTATTCATATTGGAATTTTATAGTTTCATCTAAATTTTAATTTAAATAAAAAATAATTAGTTTCAATTTATTTGGCTATAAATTTGGTAACGTATAATTTGTTTAGATTAATCGTGAGTTAAAAAATATTTTCTAAAACAAAAAATTACAATTTTATGTATATTATTATTTTAAAATTGATAATATATATATATATATATATTAATTATTTTAAATTTTAAATTTTAATATGGATAATGGTGTAGATAGGGTCATTTGTCTTCATTGTTATATCAACTATTTAAATATTTAAAGCCTAGAAGTTCTTTGGGAAAGATATGATATTTAGGTGGTTAGAATAAAATAATATTAGATAATTTTTGTAACTATAAACTCTAAAAAAAACAATTTAATGATCATCAATAAAATATTTGTACTTTTTTTTTCTAACTTTTTGCATATTATCTTTGGTCTCATATCCACTCAAGTGACTCCAAATTTCACATAAATTGGTTTGTACTCAAAGCATCTGAACCAAAGAACAAGCTCAAACTAACTAATGTCGGATTCTGGAGAGAGATCTGATTCGCTCGTGGATGAAGATATGGAGATGGAGCACATTGATGGACAGCCTCCGGCCTCGGTGGCTCCTGCATCTTTTCCCACTGAACTTGAGTGACTGACTCAGTAGTTGAGGGAGAAACAAACTAATAGTTTTTGGCTGTTGCAGGAAAAATTAGTCTCCCAAACCCTGAGAGTCAAATCCATTGTGTAGTACGTAGATGAAAAGGAAGAATATGCAAGTCGTAGAATGCGGAAGAACTAATTTCTCAAAGAAACCCAAACAATAGAGCGTCCCTTCAAACCGTCTCACAAAAAGAACATAAAAAATTTAAACCAAGAGTCCTCAAGCTGAAACAGGAAGCGACGGCAACATCGTTAAAACTAAAAAAGAAGTTAAACTTTTATTCAAGGTATAACCAAAGATACGAGAGGTTTGGGGAACCTCTGTTGGGGTACAAAGAGAAAAATGAGAAACCAACAATTCCCAATGTTGCGAACACTCGAGCACCACTACCAATTGTAACGAGTCCGTGATACTTGTTGCCTCAACCGGGGTACCAATAGTTCCTTGAAATTCAACTTGAATTCTAGAAAACTCAAGTTGTCTAACGAGGAATTCCTCCCAATCAACAACAAGTCTCAGTCTCCGGGTCGTGGATGTCTAAGAATAATTTTAGAGCGCAACCATGTTATTTTTCAAGCCTAACATAAGAAAGACAATAATAGTTGAACGTGTATCTCTTTACCAAAACTAGACTTAGTTCTATCCACAGACCCCGACATAATATAACCATCTGAACCTCTAAGGGCAGAACCAGACGCAAGCAAACTAGCACTTCTCATGATATTAGTCAACTACACTGAGGTACAATACAAATATATCTTGAGAAAAATGGAGGAGCGAGATTCCAGCACGCATACCCACTCATAAATAGCTTATATGAGGATAATGACTCTTATTCTGATGAAGAGTCCACATTGGCCCAAATATCTTGTATATCATTATGCCACCAATATTTGACAACTACAAGCTAGATAAGTACTACATAAATAGAGATCTAGAGCATCACATTCAGTAGTTCAACATAAAGATATTGCATTATGGAGCTAATGATAAGATAAATTATGAGTTTTTTCCATGACACTTCAAACAAGTGTCATGCAATGGTTCAATAGTCTTCGAAAAGGTTGTATAAAAAACTATAAGACATTTTAGACAACATTCATGAACCATTTTTTATTTTCAAAAGATATTTAAAAATATAAAGATTATATAAACCATTGCAAGCAAAAGTTGAATAAAATTCTAAGAGAGTACATCAAACGTTTCGTGGAAACAAAATCTCAGTTGTAAGATTACCATGATCTGTTAGCCGTAGTTGCATTGAAATAAAGAGTCCCCATCCAACATTAATGATGATAACATATTTAAACTTCAAAGATCTAATAGCTTAGGTGGAGTGATATATCAAAGTATATGAAGTTGACAGAGCAAAAAAATGAGGGATACCAAGACTTCGGCCATGTGTCCTTTGGCCTATAAAATAAACACAATGACTTAAATCAATAACAATAACAAACTATTGATGAACAACAATGCTTCAACTTCAGTTAGGTTGTAAACTATTTAAACTCAAGGTTACAAGTGAAAATCTAAAAATGGTTGTGAAACCTATAGTAGTAAGAGAACTGATTACCCCTCAAGATGACCATTTACAGGCTGGTCGAAAGTCTTGCGAAAATCTATAAAAAAACTAAAGATACTGTTGATACAACTGGTCTGGAAAGTTACATGGAGTAAGGGATCACAACGATAAAAAAATATTGTAGGTTCCACAGTGATATTGATAATTTCATTATAGATGTTGAGTTTTCCATAATCAAATTTAAATTTTAGTTGAGGAAGGATAACTCAATGAGTTTGTTAAAAAGAAAAAATTATAGTAACTAAGGTAAGGTTCCGGAGAAAATGTAAAAAAAACTTTGATCCCAAGTGAAGAACAAAGAGCAATAGATACAAATGTTATCATAATAGCCAAAGCAAATGAAGGGTACCTAGACCTAAATCCGAATAAACAAACAATTGGAGTAATTTCGAGAGAGGATTCATATTTTAACGTTTCAAAAAATTCAAGAATGAGGTGTATAAAATAAATAGAGATGGTGTGTAGGGCTCCTACAAAGCTATCGGATCTGGTAATCTATATAGATTATCTCATAAATACTTATAAATATTGATTAAATAAATAACAAGTGATTGGTGTGAATCTCTTATGTCAAACGAATTAATAAATTTAACTTTTAATAAAAATATTATATAGTAACATTATTACATTAGTATATATTGACACAGTCATAAGAGATTCACACCAATCACTTGTTATTTATTTGGATAAAACATATCACATTATTCTGATATTCGAATCCAAAATTACGTACTTATAAAATTTTAAAGTTATTGTATGAAAAAATTGATATACAAATTATTCGGATTTATGAAAACGAAGTGGAGAGTTGAAAAGTACCAGAATCATATCATCACGTAAATATTGAAAAATAATATGGAATGAAAAAATAATTACATGATCTCGACATCTGAACTCAAAGTTACGGACTTGCAAAGTGTTGAACCTACGATGTTAGAAAAAAACCAAAAATACAAGTTATCCGTATTTATGAGAACGAATCAAAAAATTAAAAAAAATAGTTGAACCGTACTATCTCGTAGATGTCGAAAAGTCTGGTGGAATAAAAAAATATCACATGATTTTGACATCCGAAGTTACGGACTTGCTAAGGTTTGAGGCTACGGCATAAATGTTGCTCTTCTATATTTATTAGCGATGTTCGTATTTAGCAATTACATATTTATTTTAGTTTTATTTTTAGATATTTGATATTTTTTAGTTCACTTATTACTCCTGCATCTCAGCTTTCTAGGTCTCTCTTCACTCTTTTTTTTTTCTTAAAATATCTATTGAAGTTTCGATTTAGGCTAAACAATCGTTCTTTTCTTAAAATACTAATTCTATGTATTTATTTGCGTTTATAGTTTATTTGAATATGTTTTTTTATGATATCTTTGTTGTTGTTTTCTAAAATATCTATTGAAGTTTGGATTTAGGCTACGCATCAGTTGTTTCTACACTCATTATGATTTATAATGATTTATAGATCTATTTTCGTATACGGTTTACTTGATTCTGTTTTTTATGATCTCTCCATCGTTGTTTTCTTCTTTTGTTTTAAAACAATTATTGACGTTTCGATTTATATTAAGCATCAGTTGTTTCTACACTCAGGGTATGAATTTATATTGATTTTATATATTTATTTGCGTTTATGATTTATTTGCTTCCATTTTAATGATCTCTATGTTGTATTGTACATTAAAACCAACAGTGGCTACAAACTTCATCTCTATTTATGTACAGAACTCTATTTTTCCAACAAAATCTTCGTCTTCTCCAAATCTTACTGCTCGTAAGCTTTCTATATGAATATATGTGACGTCGATGAATAATATATTTTCAAGTGGTTTTAGATTTAGTATGGGTTTGAAAGATTATGATATATGTATAATTTACATGTTTGATTTTACTAATTATAATACATTAATAATAACTAATAAAATAATATTGAATTCTCAATATGTCATTTTAAGATAGTAATCTAATGGATTATGATGATTTTGAAATTGATTCCTCTTTAAAAGGAGAGGTAGGTAACATTCTTGGCACTGGTCTTACGACGAATAATGAAAGCCAAACTGAGGCTCAGCCGCAGCTGTGTGTGTAGTAATGAACCTGAAGCAATTTCATCTAATTCAATCCAAACTATGACTAAGAAATCCATAGCATGGGTTGAATTTGATGTCATTAAACTTCCAAATGGTTTTAAATATATATATATATAAATAGTATAGTAATTTGTACGATTATGGTACTACAGATGGAAGTACCTCTAGCGCTAAACGACACATAGGTACGCGTGTTCAAAGAAAACAAATATGAATCCCAAAAGATGGTTGGTACCCAAAGTTTGCTTGATTTTATTTTTATTGGAGAATGTAGTACTTCGTGTCTTATTAACATGACAAATTTCGAAACATTATTGTACAATTTGTCTTGGGGCATGAGCATCTTTTTTTATGAAATATATTATTTTTACTAAATTATTGAAAGAGTTTTATCTTCTGTATAAAAGGATCACTCGTCATACTGTCAAATCTGATTGTGAGTTATATTATACGGAGGAGAAGGTTAAAATAAAGAAAACCATAACTAATGTGAGTAAAATCAGTCTTATAACTGACTTATGGTGGTATGGGGAACATAAAATAGGCTATATGATTGTGACTGCCCATTTCATATACTCTAAGTTGAAACTTCAAAAAAAAGTATTAGCATTTTGTAATGTCCCTCCCCCACACACATATGAGGTTCTTTCCCATGAACTAACTAAGACGAT
Source organism: Limnanthes douglasii subsp. nivea (assembly GCA_036936605.1). Classification (NCBI taxonomy): domain Eukaryota; kingdom Viridiplantae; phylum Streptophyta; class Magnoliopsida; order Brassicales; family Limnanthaceae; genus Limnanthes; species Limnanthes douglasii. The sequence continues at coordinate 37,919,694 of JAUPFV010000001.1, forward strand.
GGATGATTGGTGGATTAAAGACATAGTAGTTTCAATCTCAGTAGATAATGCTACTGCTAATGATGCTTGTATTAGTATGCTAAAGTTAGACTTAAGTAGTAGAAAGAAACTGTCCTCTATATGGTCAATTATTCCATATTAGATGTTGTGCACATATATTAAACTTATTAGTAAAATATTGTGTAGATGTCATTAAACCATGCGTAAAAAATCTAAGGGTATGGGTGAAATATTTGCTTGGTTCTGCTGAAGCTAGATGTATTGAGTTTAACAAGATTGTGAAACAGTTGGGGTTGCAAGGCAAGCTTCAGGTGCTTGATGTTAAAACTATGTAGAATTCTACGTGGTTGATGTTGTCTACTGCCTTATTTTATCGAGATGTGTAGCCTAGATATGGAGAAACGAATTCTACATTCTTAAGGTTGTTGCCTAACCAAATAGAGTGGGAGAGTATGGCTTACGTATGCAATTTTCTGGAAGTCTTTGCTGATATTACTAACATTATTAGTGGTACCACTTATCCAACTGTCAAATTATTTCTCGCTGAAATTAACGGTACGTCTACTTCCCTAATAATCCTGGCCTAATGAATTGGCTTGTGAGATGAAGATCAAGTATGAAAAATAATGGTCGCAATCTAATCTTTTGATTCTACTGGGGCGATTCTTGGTCCAAGGTATTATTTCTTCTATTTTATACTCATTTTAATATTGTTATTGTGTTGATATTTTATAAATGTTGTATCCTGGAAATGTTTATGTGAATCAAAGTTATGTTTTGTATACTTATTTTAATTCTCTTAATTAAATGACTATGTTAGTGTTGTCTTCTTTAAAACTTATGCATTTTAGTATTTTAAAGTTTAAATATGAACTAACAGATCCTATTTCTAACAGTATCAGATTGTGTTTATTAAATGGGTCTACAAGTTCATGATTCCAATGAAGTTGAATGCAGATAAGACTCTTTCCTTATCCAGTTAGATATTTTGTTTTCAGTTTAACACACCAGAAAAATGATGTTCGTACTAGGAGAAACACTGATGCAAGAACTAATTGTTTAAAGCTGGGGAAACATTCTTATTTTCTATATCTCGAGTTCACAGAAGAATCCAATAGTTTTAAGACTTATCTTGAGTACTACTTGGATGAAAATCCTTTCAGAATTCCAGAAGGTGGAGGTAAGCTTGATGTTTTGCAGTGGTGGTTGGCTAATGGGCCAAAATAACTTATTTTGAACATCATGGCTAAAGATATACCATATTTACTTGTTACAACAGTGGCTTCAGAAGTAACTTTAAGTGTTAGGTAACATGTGATTGATCCCAAGTGAGCCTCATTAAAAACTGAAACCGTGGAGATGCTAATGTGAGTAAGAAAACTTAATTAGAATATCAAAATATCCACAAGGAATGGAAGAAACCCACTTTAGATAGTAATCCGACATTAAGACAACTTCACTAACATATTGAAAAAAATTGTTATTTGCTAAGCCAATGTTCAGACTGTTGAGTAACATTTTAAGTTTTTCACCAGCTAAACTGGAGCACGAGGGTCCCAAATTCCATTATGCATGAAGCATAATTTATTGCTAATGAAGTTGATTGAAGTATTGTGAAGATGACACCAGAGACTTATGTGGTTGGAAAATCTAGATCTAAGTTGACCCAATCCTGTCTAAGGTCATCTATTCAAGGTCAAACTACTTCCACCTAGATTTAATCTATTAACATCAACCAACGATCATTTTGGTGCCATATAATGATATGTTCGAAGTCCATGATCAAGGTATGGAGGATGGTATGGAGGCTGGTATGTGTAGAATGGTGATCGGAGAGGTTGGGAGAATAAGACTAAAATCATAAGAAACAATCCAGAGAAAAATATAATTATTTTTTCAGTATAAAAAATGATTCGATCTTTTATAAGGAGGATTCTTCTCTTATTTATACTATTTTCATGTTATACTATTTTCATGCACTTAACTACATATTCATTACATATTTGAACATGGAAAACCTTCTTAAATGTTGGTAGCATATTCATATTTGAACATGGCAAACCTTCTTGAATGCTGGTAGCATATTCTCATTGATGTTTATTATGCTTTATCATTTTCAAGATCAAATTTAGATTTATGATTGTGAAGACCAAAAAATCTAATTTCTTATTCAAAAATATTATATATAAAATGTCTAAACAAAGTTATGACATTTCTCATAACAATTGTTGAATCTTTAAAAAAAATATTTTTGCATCAACAAATTTTTAAAAAAATTGAAATATAATTATACCCTAATTAAATTTTCAAAAAACGTTAATATATTTATATCTATCATATATATATATATATATATTGGTATATATGACATCCTCTAGATTTTGAACTAATTTATAAAAAAAACTATTCTTGATGAGTTCAGAATCTTCAGACACAACCCACTGCATAATCCGGATAGGGGTAATTTGGACAATGACATGCCACTAAATAATCAGGATATGACAAAAGTAAAACACCTTTTGACTAGACTATTTACTAATCTACTTAAAAGACTAATGGGTCCTTAAACTTAAAACGATTTCATAACTTGACCTGTAAGCCCATGCGTAATTAATTAAGAGTATAAATACCCCAACCACTATCATTAATGAGGGTAATCAACATTTAATACAACCAAGCTGCTCAATTATTTCACTACTTTTTATACCGACCAAATAATACTTTAAATCTTCACAAAACACTTTACTAAACTACCCCCAACCTAAAATAAACCAAACCAAATTGGTCACCACAATGGGAGCACGGAGGTGCCTGAATCTTGCATTCAAACCCAGTAGAAATGACCAGTTCAGATGGATCCGAATGAGCAAAGAACTCCACCACCTGTGGTGGAAACAGTTGGGGGAAAACAAGGAATACACCATCGAAGAGCGAGACAAGTTGAGAGCAGAAATAGAGGCGTTAAGGGCCATAAAACAAGCAGGAAAAGGTATAAGGGAGAAATCAGGGGCATTAGTTATTCATCATATTGACAACCCTAGGGAGAATGATCCATCAACAAAGACTCATCTGAGTTAAAAAAAAAACCCATATCAGTTCTAAGAAGACTCATTGATCTAAGCCGGTTGAAAGTTCTGATTCTGAGTCCTCCAATAGCTCTTCGAACGAGGCTGAGCTTGAGGAGTCTTTGTCATCAAGCAGTGATGAAGGGAGGTCCAAAAAGAAAATAAAACTAATTAAAAAATATTCAAGAAAGAGGGATAGGCATGTGAGGCTTAAAAGACATATGGGTAAAGGGTCATCTCACAGCCACAGGCATGCTGATCAGTTGCTGATAGATATTTTTGCTTTTCAGACCGAACTAGGTATTTTCGCAACGCCTAATGAAGACACAGTCTTCAGTCGTAATAAGAATTGGAGACAGTCACCTTTGTCTACCAAAATACTGTCTGGAAACCTACCCAAAAGGTTTGACAACTCCAAAATGGAGAAGTATGATGGAAGCAAGGATCCGGACAACCATCTGGATAAATTCAAGAACTTCATGATGAACTTTGATGATGATGACAAACTTTTATGCAGAGCCTTCTCCCAAACGTTTACGAGAAGTGCTCTTAAGTGGTACAACAGTTTACCCCAGGGTTGTATCAGAAACTTTGATACATTCTGGGTTTCCTTCCGAAGGCAATTTGTTCGAAGTAAGAAGGTGAAGGGAAATTGAGATACTATTATCCATTGTGCCCAAGATCCAAATGAGTCCTTGAAAGATTACACAAGTCTGTTCATGAATACAAGGAACGGGTTAGTAGATTACTTCGAGCAGGTGGCAATTGCTTCTCTGAGGTAAGGGTTGAACCATGGGAACCTGGCGGATTCAGTGACCAAGAAAAAAGCCATGACATGGGGTGGCCTTTTGAATCAGGTGGGAAAACAAATTATTATGGAATAAACCAAGAAAACTAGGGTGTACCGTCAAGTGAGGTCCACCACAACAGCTAACCAGCCCGGATTTAAAGCTAAGGAGTCCGGATAAGGGTCCAACCGAATTAAATAAACTCAATCCAACCATAATCAATCTCAAAGCCAGAAGTCGAAAGGTAAAAGAGGTCCTTGGGTTCAACCAGAGTGGTTTACAGAGTTGAAATAAAATGTGGCCACAATTTATGACAAGACCAAGGATGAAGTCCATTTCCAGAAACCAGCAACACTGCAGTCTCCCAGAGAGAGTCAAAATACTTTCTTTTTCCAGTATCATAATGATATAGGCCATAACACTCAAGACTGCATAGCTTTGAAGCAGGAAGTGTAAAACCTTATTGAAAGGAGCGAGCTGGAAGCTTATGTCAAAAGGAGAAGTGAAAATAGGCCTGACAAATCTCTTCGGGCGGGCCCTACAAACAATGCGGGAACATATGCTCAAGAAGGGGCAATGATGATCCTTGAAAGATTTGATGTTGATTCGGAGTACTTGGGTCCTGATCCAACTTGGAATAAAGTGGGGGTCATAACAGAACAAACCAAGACGGTGTTCGAACTCATTAGTTTCTTTGAGTCACTCACCATTTTCGGAGAGGATACTGTAACAGCACCCACTCCTTCATCAAGAAAGAGGCATGAGCATAGTCTGGCCACGAAGTTGGAGGGGAGAATGTCCTCTCATTAGTTCCAAACCCCTTCTCCATTCATAGTTTTTTATGAGGATGATTTAAGAAATATTGTTGGGCATCTTGAAGATGTTGTGGTGATAGGAGCATCCATTAGGGGCAATGATATCCACTGGATTTTTATAAACACATGCAGTTCGGTAAACATCCTCTTTCTAAGATCCCACAAGCAGATAAAGAATCCGGCCATTATTCAACACTCCAACAGAACTATTGTGGGCTTCACAAGAAGCTTTGCGGATATAATTGGTGAATTTGAGGAAGAAGTGTGGTTGGGCAAAGGGGCCTTTAAAAAGATGGTGATGGTACTATTCGTTGTGGTAGATCACCCCACATCCTACAATACAATTTTTGAGAGGTCATGGCTTTCCAAGATGCATGTTGTGGCCTCAACAGTCCATCAGTGTTTAAAGTATACAGTTCAAGGGTAAGTAGGTGTTGTCCAAAGTAGTCAGAAGATTTCCAGGGAGTGATATGCCACTACTCTTGCTCCTAGAACTTTGGGAGCGGTTCGGATCAATGAAGATTAGCAGTTACTGGAGCCTTCTGAGGGGAAGGGTGAGATTGATGACCCCAGAGAGGCTCCTAGTTTTTTAATACCAGTCGAAGAGATTGAAACCCACTCCCTTGCAGAGGGTAGAAGTATCAAGATTGGTTCCAAGATGGCACTAGAAATAAAAAAAGAAATTGTTCTCCTTTTTGTTAAACAATCATCATGTTTTTACTTGGTGCACTAGTGATGTAACCGGAGTACCTGCAAGCGTTATCTCACATAAGGTGTTAATCCGGAGTGATGTTGCATATGCTGTACAGAAAATGAGAGCTTTCTCTAAGGAGAAGGCTGATGTAATAGTCCAAACAATTTATCGGATTACCAAAATGGGACACATAAAAAAATCCCAGTATCCTTTATGGACTGCCAATCCGGTGTTGGTCAAGAAAAAGAACGGGAAATGGCGTATGTGTATTGATTTTACTGACCTCAACAGATCTTGCCCAAAAGATCTTTATCCAGTCCCTCGGAAAGATCAGTTGGTGGACTCAACATCTGGGAATAAGTTACTGTCCTTCTTGGATATTTTCTCTGGCTACAACTAGATACAGGTGGATCCGAAGGACCAAGATCATACTACCTTCATAACAGATATGGGTCTCCATTGCTACAAGGTGATGCCCTTTGGGTTGAAAAATGTTGGGGCTACTTATCAGAGGTTGGTGAACAAAGCATTCACTAGTCAGATTGATAGAAATATGGAGGTGTACATAGATGACATGATGGTTAAAAGCTTGGAGGAGGATTTGCACATAATTGACCTTCAAGAAACTTTTGTTAATTTGACAATGGTGAATTTGAAACTGAATCCAAAAAAATGTGTCTTTGGGGTTCGATCCGGAAAGTTTTTGGGTTATGTGATAAGTGAGAAAGGGATACAACCTGATCCAGATCAGCTTAATGTCCTATTAGAAATGGATCCTCCTCGGAATATTAAATAAGTTCAGAGGCTCACTGGGAGGTTGGCTGCCTTGAACCGTTTTATTTCAAGGTCTTCGGACAAGTGTGCTCCATTTTCCCAAACCTTGAAGAATGCTAAAGTTTATAAATGGTCTCCACAGTGCAGCCAAGCTTTTAATGAAATAAAGAAACACTTATCCTTATCGAAGGCTATTTTTAAGCCCATTCAAGGAGAAACACTTTATGTGTACTTAATAGCATCATAATGTGCTATAAGTGCAGTATTGGTAAGATAAGTGGACAATTATCCTCGTCTGGTGTACTACATCAGCAAAAGTTTAATAGATGCTGAGAAAATGTACTTAAAGCTTGAGAAGTTGGCACTAGCCTTGGTAATTGCGGTAATAAAGATGAGGCTGTATTTTCAGTCTCATTCCATCACTGTCCGGACATATTTTCCGTTAAAACATATTCTGAGTCTTACCCTTGGATTCACATACAAGAATGTCCATCCATACAACCAAGTCAAAACAAGGAAGAGGATGAAATCTTGAGCATACAGGTGATCCAACCTAAAGATTGGAGATTTTCCCTTCTTCAATATATTTCTGATGGGTTTTTGCCTCCGAATAAAGCTATGGAAAGAAAGATTAAACACATGGCTCGTGGCATTTTTATCATAAGGGAAGTTCTCTATAAAAAAATCTTTCAGTAGACCTCTCCTGCGTTGTTTGGGGGTTGAAGAATCTCAAGTCGTTTTATCTGAACTAACGATGGAGAGGGATTAACACATTGTGGGTACAGGGCACTAACCCGGAGAGTGTTGTTAGTTGGGTACTATTGGCCATCCATAATGGCAGATGCTAAAGAAATGGTAAAGAAGTGTGATCCATGTCAAAACTATGGCATTGAAATTCATGTATCGGCAGTACCTATGGATTCTATTTCTGAGCCAGTACTTTTTGCTCGTTGGGGATTGGATTTAGTTGGGCCTCTGCCTATGGCATCCGGGGGATGCAAAACTATTATAGTTGCTATTGATTACTTCTCGAAATGGATAGAGGCACCTCCATTGACAGGAACCACTTCGAAGGCTGTCATTAAATTTATCTTATCCAATATATGTTGCAGATTTGGGATTCCTCAAAAGATTACCACAGACAATGGGCCACAGTTTGATAACAAGGATATGAAGAGATTTTGTGCCTTTAGAGGCATTCAACATTGTTTTTCTTCTCATTTCCATCCACAAGCAAATGACCAGGTTGAAATTGCCAACAAGACTATTTTGTCCGGATTGAAAAATAATATAGGAGCTGCAGGGAAGTGGCCAAGCTATATGCAAGAAGTGTAGTGGGCATACCGAACTACTCCTCAGGTTGCTACACAAGAGTCTTTTTTTACTTTGGTGTATGGGATGGATTTTGTTACCCCCATATACCCTACCATCATACAGGGTCCATAACTATTCCGAACAAGCTAATGAGATAGCAATTAGGAATCAGTTGGACTTAATAGAAGAAAGAAGGGTTAAAGCTCACTTAAGAACAGCTCACTACCAAGGCTTGATGAGGAGTAAATTTGCTTCCAAGGTCAAGAGAGTAGATTTTCAACAAGGAGATAAAGTGTTAAGAAATTTTTTCTTACACACCAAGGAGAAGCAGTTCGGTAAGCTGGCTCCGAACTGGGAAGGCCCCTATGAGGTCTCTGAAAAACTTAAGCCTGGGACATATAGGCTTCAGGACAAAGAAGATAGAGTTTTGAAACACCCATGGAATATTGAACATCTCAGGTTATATTTAGAATAAAATTTGTTTGTAAATATTTACTTGTTAGATATCAATGTAAATATTAGGGGGCATACTCTTTCCTACCCTGGTGGCGCGGGTAGGTTTTAATGAGGTGTCCGGTTTTTTATTCAATAATATGAGATGCCTTCTTGAAACATTCTGAGTAGTTTTACTACAATTTAATTTAAGTACAAATCATTTGTTCAACACCTTGGATCTTTAGTAGATCGGATAAACCTGGTTAAGTGATGACTATTATATACATCTCATCGGAGATACTTAAACACTCTCACTATAATACTTCTGAAATACTAGGGGCTACTTAAACATTAGCCATTAAAATTCAAAGGAAAGTATTAAATAAAAAAAGGTTTGATAAATTAAACCTGTTCGGGCCTGAACCGAACAAGAAAACAAAACATGCCTTAGCCATCTAAGGACTTTAAGTGTTTAAAAGACTTATTCGGACTCTAACAAAATAACATTACAAAATGTGCCTTGGCCATCCAAGGACTTTAACTGTTCAAAAAGACAAAAAAATATGATTAAACCTTAGGGCGTGTTCCCTTCGGATGTTCCCTCACCACCACCACCTTTTTTAGGACTTTTGAGTTCGGCACTCGAACTCTCACCAGTTCCTTCTTTATCATCAGTAGTGGAATCTATTCCACTGGCATAGTTGTGCTTGTCGCCATCGGCCATAGTGTGAAATGGGATGTCTTCATATTCCACATATTTCCATAAGGGACCAAGGGTCCTCTTCGGAGAAGTCTCTTGGAAGAGCAGCACCATGTCAGACTTGACTTGATCATCTATTTTCTCTAAGGAGTCTATCACTTCATTGGTGTACTTGTCAATGCCCGCCTGAATAGATTGCTCTTGTTGCTCGTTCAAATCATTTTTCTCTTTGGCCATCTCTGACACAGTACCCTCCAACTTAGTTTTCTCATCGGATAGAGTTTGAATGACACCATCTTTGGTCTTCAGTTTCTCCTTTAACATTGTGAGGTCCTTTTCCAAGCTAGAATACTTAGTTTGGAGCTCACTTCTGGCAGCTTCCGAGGTGGCCAACTTGGTTGATAAATCTTCATTTTCCTTCTTCAATGCCTTTATCTCATTCTTCAGTTCCTCTATACTTTGATTCGCATTGAGGAGGCTGGTTGAAAGGGATTCCTTGACAGAGGTGAGGGAGTTGATAAGGGTGGTTTGAATTTTCACCTGTCTTTCCAAGTCGAGTATTGGCTGGATGTGACCGATGAGGGAATAGCTCAGAACATCTTACTCTCCGGAGACGAAGAAAGACTTACCATTGAAGGTCACCATATTGGCAAAGCTGGAGGGGCGGTAGGGACTTGCGAAGTCATCATTCTCAGAATCATTGAAGTATAAATCAATGTCTTTGAGGGCACTAATGTCCACTTCTTCATTCCCTCCTCCAGCAACCTCTCCGGACTGCAGACCTGTTGGGATTTTCTCTTGTAAGGTGGGATCATCAGGGGCTGGTGGAGGTTGAGTTTCCGAAGGACGAAGAATTATTTCTTCTCTCAGGGTAACCTTTTTTTTCTTAGTAGTTTTCTCATCACTGCTGGCCCTCGTTTTTCTATCCTTATTAGAGAAGGCTTTGGTGGGTTCTGCGACTCTCTAGCCTCCCTCATTGTTTTAGCCTCTACTACTTTGAGAATGGCAGTATCAATACCACCTTGGTTCCCCAAACCAGTCCCCTCTGTGGCTGCTTGAACCAACTTTGTTGTCGCTTTCTTCTTCTTGTTCGTCATCTTGTTGGGAGCCTTTGCTCTAAAGGGTAAGAACAATTTGCCATCCTTGGCCTCTTTCCGAATGAGAATTACACCAGGTTGAGGCAGTGTGGTTAGCTCTTCCCATGTGAGGCCTCTCCAGCCTGTGGTGTTCCACAGATGGGACCTCACAAGATTTCCCGAGGTAAAGTAGTTGTGGAAACCATTCCCCTAATGCTCCGCAGCCCATGCATTAAGCTTTGCACAGGTTTTTTGCTCCTCCTCTAAGTGTCCGATGAACTCCTTTTACAGCACTGAAAAAAGAGTAACAAATCAATCAGAATAGGAACACTTATAATTTAAAAATGAAAAGTATGAGAAGCAAAGATAGGGAAGAAACTCACCAGTACTTTTCCACCTGCTAGTCAGCATACTAGGATTGGTGTTGGCCTTGATCTTCCTGCCGTTCTCCCATGTCCCACTGACATAAAAAAAATTGTGTCCTCCACTTCTTTTCGTACTCGAGCAAATCATCCACCACTTTGATGTTGTTCCCCATATTGTGATGGTAGAATGAAATCAGGTGATTCTTGCACAAGTTTGCCATAGCAGCAAACTGCTCCATCATAAGAGGTATTTTTGGCAACCTTGATGCCATGATGCAAGCAAGGAGAGAGTACTAGACATTGGGGCTTATCTGGCTAGGGTAGAGTTTAACTAGGTGAAAGTACCTGACGATTTTTGGGTCCAATGGGAACCGGAGTCCCAAGTTCAGCAGTTCGGTGAATATTACCACCTCGTTGAGCTTGCAGTCCATAGGAGTCTTCGGAGTAATGGGTATCTTTACCTTTACTGACTCCGGAATCCTCCCTTTTGTCCAGATTCGGCCCAACTCAGCAGTATGGGTGTAGATATAGTTTATGTTTTGTAGAGCCAACAGGTACTTGACACTAACATGTTAGAAGCATGGGCCTACTTTGCCCTCTAAACACTCCGAAAGCGAGTCTGGATGAGTCATGCAGACTTTCACCTTAATTTTTCCTTTCTTGTCTGAAGCAGCATCCCCTGTTTGACCTGAAGCCTCGGTCTCAAAAGGGGCCTCCTCAATACTGTCTTCCATTACCTCTTCCATCACTGTGGAAAGTTTATCACCTGCCTTGGAAGAATAGGGAGGGGAGTCGGTTTCTTTCACAAAAGGTTGTTCGGATGGTTGAGCGTTGGTTGCCTCTGAAAGCCTGGTATCTGGTTGATGTTGGGATCCGGAGGGCTTGGCCTTTGGGGCTGCTTTAGATACCTCCTGATGAGTCCGAATTCAGCATGCTCCCCGGACATGGGCAGATCGGTCCAAGGCCTCCGGACCGGACAGATGGACAAATCACATGGACCGGACAGATCGTTTTGAACACTATGACCATAGGACTGTTCGAACTATGACAAAAGTACTAAAAAACCTAAACACTTCTTGACTAAGCTACTTGCTCTCCTACTTAGAGCTCATGGGTCTTTGAACATGACCCGGGTCCATTAAACATGACCCGAAAGCCCATAAGGGCCCAAACATCAGGGTATAAATACCCAACCAACTGCATTAACTATGGGTAAGAAAAATTAACTGCTACCAAGCTGCTTAATTATCTCTCTACTCTCTAAACACTTAAAACACCCACACACCACCACTTAAACACCCACTCATCACCATAAAACACCAACTGAAATTACCAGCCTACCCTCAGGCGATTATTATCCACGCCAAATTGGAGACCACAGTGGGAGGAGAAAGGTGCCTGAATCAAGCATTCAAAACCTGCCAAGAAACTCTGTCCGTATGAATCCGGACAATCCAGAGCTTCCACCGGCTTTGCTCGAGGTGGTGGAAGAGAACGATGAATACACTGTCGAAGAGCGTGACAGGCTAAAGTGTGAAATAGAAGCTCTGAGGGCTGAGAAGGCCAAGATAGGCGTGAAAGAAAAATCCAAAGCGTAGGTTGCTCATCACACCGATAACCCCAGAGAGCATGAGTCTTCGAAGACTCATGTGAGCACCAAAAAGACTCATGCCAGTTCTAAGAAGTCTCACCGGTCCAAGCTTGTGGAGAGTTCTGACTCAAGCTCAGAATCTTCTGATAGCTCTTCGGACAGTGATGGAGTTGAAAAATACTTGTCCTCTAGCAGCGATGAGGGTCGAACCAGAAAAAAGCAAAAGCAAATCAAAAAATATTCAAGAAAAAGAGATAGACATGGAAGAATGAAGAAGCATATTGGCAAGGGGTCATCTCATAACCGGAGGCATGTGGACAAGATGCTGATGGATCCCTTTGCCTTCCACGATGAACCAGGTATCTTTGCAACTCCCAATGAGGATACTGTGTTCAGTCGTGGAAGGAATTGGAGGCAATCTCCATTGTCCTCTAAAATTCTGTCTGGAAACCTCCCGAAGAGGTTTGACAGCACCAAAATAGAGAAGTACGATGGCAGTACTGATCCGGACAACCATCTGGAGCAATTTAAAAACTTCATGATGAATTTTGATGACGATGATAAACTACTTTATAGGGCATTCTCCCAATCCTTTACGGGGAGTGCTCTGAAATGGTACAACAGCCTGCCTCAGGGTTGTATTAAAGATTTTGATACGTTTTGGGTGGCCTTTCGAAGGCAGTTCGTAGGGAGTAAAGAGCTGAAGGGCAATGGAGACCCAATAATCCATTGTTCCCAGGAACTAAATGAATCCTTGAAAGAATATATAAGTCGTTTTGTGAACACCAAGAATGGGTTGGTTGATTGCTTCGAACAGGTGGCAATAGCATCCCTAAGGCAAGGTTTGAATCCATGCAATCTAGCTGATTCAATAACCAGGAAGAAGGCCATGACCTGGGGAGGGTTGCTGAATCAGGTTGGCAAACAAATAAACGTCGATGAAACAAAGAAAACCAGGGTGCACAGGCAGGTGAGGTCTACCCCGGTGACTCCAAATCCCAATCAGAACCAGTCCGGGAACAAAGCAAGAGAAACCGGACATGGACATGGTAGGGCAAAAGCTCAGTCTCAGCCAGCTGCTCCTGCTCAAAGTCAACAGTCCAGAAACAAGAGAGGGCCATGGATCCAACCGGAGTGGTTCGCAGAGTTAAAAGAAAGCGTGGCCACTATCTTTGATAAAACAAAGGATGAGGTGCATTACCGGAGACCGGCAACGCTGCAGTCTCCCAGAGAGCATCGCAACAACTCTTTTTGCCAATATCACAATGATATTGGTCATACCACCGATGACTGCATAGCATTAAAGCAGGAAGTTCAAAACTTGATTGAAAGGGGGAAGCTGGGAGCTTACGTTAAATGAAGAGGAGGCAACAGGCCTGACAACACTCATCGGGTTGGTCCAAGTAATGCCGCTCCGGAGGGGGCCATGGTTATAGTTGAAAGGTTTGACGTGGAATCTGAGTACTTGGATCCCGATCCAACTCGGAACAGAGTGGGTGCTATAGAGGAATGTTCTAGGTCGGTCTCCGGGCTCATTAAGTTTTTCGAGTCGCTTACAATTTTCGGAGGGGACACTATGACAGCTCCTACTACTTCTTCGAGGAAGAGGCATGTTCATACTTTGGCCTCCCAGCTAGAAGGAGGCATGACATCTTATCAGTCACCAAACTCATTTCCCTTCATTGTGTTTGATGAAGATGATTTAAGAAACATTGCTGGCCCTCATGAGGATGTTGTTGTCATAGGAGCATCTATAGGGGGCAATGACATAAGACGAATCTTGGTGGATACTGGAAGCTCAGCCAATATCCTTTTCCTAACCACTTACAAGAAAATGAAAAATCCAGCTGTAATTCAGAATTCGGACAGGTCAATCGTGGGCTTCACAGGCAGCTCAGCAGATGTGATCGGGGAATTCGAAGATGAGGTGTTATTGGGCAAGGGCCCTTTCAAGAGAATGGTCAGAATACTCTTTATTGTGGTGGATTGTCCCACTTGCTATAATGTTATTCTATGGAGGTCTTGGCTCTCTAGGATGCATGCAGTGGCTTCAACAGTCCACCAATGCTTGAAGTATGCTGTTCAGGGGCAGGTTGGAGTTGTCCGGAGCAGCCAAAATATTGCAAGAGAATGTTATGCCACTGCCTTGGCTCCTCGAACATTGGGGGCAGTCCGCATTGATGAACAATAGCAGTTTGAGGGCCTTTCTGGGGGTGAGGGTGAAATTGATGACCCCAGAGAGACCCCCGGAGTGTTAATACCGGTTGAAGAGGTGGAGACACACTGTTTGGAAGATGGAAAAAGTGTCAAGATAGGGTCTAAAATGCCACCAATGTTGAAGAATGAAATGTTGAAGTTAACCATCAGCACGTTTTTGCTTGGTGCAATGCTGATGTTACTGGAGTCCCATGAAATGTGATTTCACACCACCTATCCGTCCGGAGAGATGTAGCTCCAGTAGTCCAAAAAAGAAGAGCTTTTTCCAAAGAAAAGGCTGATGTCATTGTGCAAGAGGTTGACAGGCTCACAAAGATGGGGCACATCAAGGAGTCTCAATACCCTTTGTGGACTGCCAATCCTGTCTTGGTAAAAAAGAAGAATGGCAAGTGGCGCATGTGCATTGACTTCACAGACCTCAATAGAGCTTTCCCAAAAGACCTGTATCCGGTTCCCCGGATTGATCAGTTAGTAGACTCTACCTCTGGGAACAAGCTACTTTCCTTTATGGATGCTTTCTCCGGGTACAATCAGATTCAAGTAGATCCAAAGGATCAAGAGCATACCACATTTGTCACTGACAAAGGTCTTCATTGCTACAAAGTAATGCCATTTGGTTTGAAAAATGTTGGGGCTACTTATCAGAGATTAGTCAACAAGGCATTTGCTGATCAAATTGGAAGAAATATGGAAGTATACATTGACGATATGATGGTGAAGAGTGTGGACGAGCAGTTGCACTTGTCCGATCTCCAAGAAACTTTTGCCAACTTGGTAAAGGTGAATTTAAAGTTAAACCCTGAAAAGTGTGTGTTCGGAGTGCAGTCCGGGAAGTTTCTAGGCTATATCATAAGCGAGCATGGAATACAGCCCGATCCGGACCAGCTCAATGCTCTATTTCAGATGGAACCTCCTCGAAACATTAAAGAAGTGCAACGGTTAACGGGGAGGTTAACTGCCTTAAACAGATTTATCTCAAGGTCTTCGGACAGTTGTGCTCCTTTCTTTCAAACTTTGAAGGGTGCAAAGGGCTTTGATTGGACCCCGCAGTGCGATGAGGCTTTCAACGAAATCAAGAAACACCTGTCCTCCCCCAAAACTTTGTTCAAGCCCGTCGATGGGGAGACTCTCTTTGTATACTTGGCAGTTTCAAGTTGTGCCATCAGTGCTGTGCTGGTAAGAGAGGTCGATAGTCATCCCCATCCAGTGTACTACATCAGCAAAAGCCTGATAGATGCAGAGAAGAGTTATTTAAAACTGGAAAAATTGGCATTAGCCCTGGTAATAGCTGCAAGGAAGATGAGGCCTTATTTCCAGGCTCATCCTATCATCGTCCGGACCTCCTTTCCTCTAAAGAATGTCCTTCAAAAAGCAGACATTTCGAGTAGAATGACTAAGTGGTCAGTAGAGTTGGGGGACTCTGACATAGACTTTGCTCCCCGAACAGCAGTCAAAGCCCAAGCTTTGGCTGATTTTCTGGTCGAATTCCACTCCGACAGGGATTCGGAGCAAGCTACTGATATAAAAGATAAAAAAGTATGGGTCGTCCGAACAGATGGTGGATCTAGCACAATGAGATGTGGTGCAGGGGTATGCTTAACTTCCCCATATGGAGACAAAATGTACCAGGCTATTTGTTTTGCTTTCAGGGCATCTAATAACGAGTCCGAATACGAAGCAGCTATAGCTGGGCTAAAATTGGCCTACATTTGTGGGGCTAAAAGGGTCAAGCTGCTAAGCGACTCCCAACTGATTATCCACCATGCCCAAGGCCAGTCTGAGGCTAAGAAGGAGCAACTTGTGAAATATTTACTCCTCCTCAAAAATGAAGCGCTTAAGTTTAAGAATGTTGTCTATGAACACATTCCCCGGGCAGAAAATGAGCTAGCAGACTCACTGGAAACCATATCATATACGGAGTCATATCCATGGATCCATGTGCTTGAAAGCCCCTCCATTCAACTTTGTAAGGGTAAAGAAGAGGAGATTTTTGAAATACAAGCAAAACAACATCAAGACTGGAGATTTCCTCTCATGCAATATCTCTCCGATGGTGTTGTGCCTCCGGATAAGTCACAAGCCAGAGCATTGAAACACAAGGCTCGTGGTTTCATCATATTGAGAGAAGTGTTATACAAGAAGTCTTACAGTAAACCTCTCCTGCGCTGTTTGGGGGATGAAGAATCACAAATGGTCCCCTCTGAATTGCATGATGGTGAGGGATCAGCCCATTGTGGGTTTAGAGCTTTAACAAGAAGAGTTTTACTCTCCGGTTACTATTGGCCATCAATCATGAAAGATGCTAAGGAATTGGTGAGGAGAGGACCATCATGAAAGTTTTACTCTCCGGTTACTATTGGCTATCAATCATGAAAGATGCTAAGGAATTGGTGAAATATCTAAGGGCTATTTAAACTCTACCCGGAGAATTTAAACACTTTCACAATGCAACAACTAAAGGCTACTTAAACTCTGGCTATCAAAATTAAAATGAACAATGAAAGAAGATGATGGTTGCACAAAACAGAGATATTCATTGAATGAAATAACTTAAACTTTCCTTGGCCTTCCAAGGACTTTTAAATAGTTAAGATACAACACAAAAAACCTGTCCGGTCGAGCACCGGACACCATTACAAAAAAGAGTGTCTTGGCCTACCAAGGACTTTAGTCTGAATAAAAAATAAACAAAGGAGATCATAAGTTAAGGTTGAGCCTTTGAAGATGGCTCACCTTCATCTACCTTCTTGCCCTTAAAGTCGTTTTTCCCTTCGTCTATATTCTTGCCTTTGGGATCGTCCTTCTCTTCGTCTGGGCTCTCCCCAGTGTGTTCTTCATCAACTGAGGAGCCACTAGAGTAGCCATACCTGTCACCTTCAGCCATCGTATGGTATGGGAGCTCGTCGGGCTCAACATAAAGCCATAAGTCCCCTAGGTTCCTGTCCGGAAATTTTTCATGGAAAAGCAGAACCTTGTCAGACCTCACCTCCTCAAGCAATAGCTCTTCGCTTTTAATCATCTGTTTGGCATAAGCATTGATTTTGGCTTGGATCGTAGCCTCTTGATCCCTTAGCAACGTATTTTTCTCTTCGGCAGCCTTGGACACTGCATTCTCAAGGGCAATCTTATCAGTAGTTAGGTTGGTGATGATCTTGTCCTTTGCCTTGGTCTCTTCTTTTGAGGCAGTAAGGTCTTTCTCCACTCCGGACAGCTTTTCCCGGAGGTCTCTGATGGTTTCCTCTAGAGTAGCAACTTTTGTGTCGATTTCCTCCTGATTCTTCTTCAACTCCTCATTTTCTTCCTTTAGCATGTCACCATTGGCAGTAGCAGTGCAAAGGTATTCAGACATCTTTTCCTTCTCAGACTTAAGGTCTTTGATGGTGTCTGCTTGACTCCGAACTTGTCTCTCCAGTGTAAGTACCGGCTGCACATTGCTTAGCAAGGAGTGGGCTATGGTGTCCTTTTCACTAGAGACGATGAAAGTCTTACCATTGAAGTTGACAGTGTTAGAGCTGCTCGGAGGAATGTAAGGCCCTGCGAAGTCGTCTCTGGGAGGTTGAGGAAGTATTCACCAAGTTCACCAAGACTGGTGATGTCTACTTCATCAATGTTAAGCTCTCCTCCCTCAACTTCATCAGTATGAAAGTCCCTTGGGATCTCTTCAGCATGTGTTGGGTCAGAAGGGTCAACCTGAACAAAAGGCTCCGGCTCCCGGAGAGCAAGCTCATCTCCCTTAGCAGTCTTTTTCTTCTTGGCTGCCCGGTCTGCCACTTCACTCCCCTGTTTGCGATTCCTCTTGGAAGCCCTTGGAGATTTTTGGAGTTTTGCTTCCTCCCTTTCGGTCTCTTGCTCCACTACCTGCAAAAGAGCAGCATCAATTTGGCTCTGAGCCGGCCCCTCCGGGTCAGTTGGAGCATCCTTCTCAGCATCAGCAGGATTAGAATTGCTCACCACCTTTTTGCCTTTCTTCTTGCCCTTCATTTTGCTTGGGGCTTTGGCCCGGCCTGGCAAGAAGAGTGTCCCATCTGCTTCATGGGACCTCTTGAGCACTGTGTCCGGAGAAGGTTGGGTGGTGAGCTCCTCCCAAGTTAAATCTCTCCGACCTGTGGTGTTCCACAGGTGAGACCTTGCCAAATTTCCACTAGTGAAGGCATTGTGGAATCGGTTTCCCCAGTTCTCTGCGGCCCAGGCGTTGATTTTGCCACAAGTGACCAGTCCGGCCTTCAAGTAATCACCGAACTCCTTAGGCAGTTCTGTTAAGACAAAAGAAAGATTGATTAATTTAAAACCAACTATAAGAAGGAAAAAGTAGACAAAGATTTAAAGTGAGAAACTTACGGTCACTCCTCCACCTGCTTCTGAGGAGGCTTGGGCTCACTCCGGACTTGATCTTCTGTCCGCTTTCCCAAGCGCCACTGACAAACAAAAACTGGCTCCTCCATTTGCTCTCAGACTCTAATAGATCATCAACAGCTTTGAGATCATTCCCCATATTGAAGTGGTAGAAGGGGAATTGGTGATGTTTGCAAAGATTGGCCACTGCTGCAAATTCTTCCATAGGAAGAGGGATCCCGGACAGCCTTGATGCCATGATGCATGAAATCATAGTATACCAGCCGTTGGGGCTCAGCTGGCTCGGACAGAGTTTGACCAGATGAAAATATTTGACAATCTCTGGGTCCAATGGGAATCTGAGTCCCCAATTAAATAGCTCCGTGAAGATGACTATTTCATTCAGCTTGCAATCCATAGGAGTTTCAGGATCTATGGGAATCCTTATCTTCACATTTTCTGGGATCCCCCATTTTGTGCGCATTCGACCTAGTTCGACCGTATGGATGAAAGCATACTTGGTCTTCTGTAAGGCCAAGAGATATTTAAGTTCGACCCTGTGAAAACAAGGCCCTACCTTCCCTTCGAGACACTCCGGCAGCTCCGGATGCCTCAAGCATAGTTTTTCTTTGCCTTATCTTTTTTGGCAGCAGCAGTATTACTAGTCTGGCCAGATGGCTCAGACTCAAAAGGTACTTCTTCAACTGAGTCCTCCATTCTTTCCTCCATGATCGTAGGAGGAATATCAGTGGCCCGGGGAGAATTCGAACTTGGCTCAGCATGGCTTCCGGGCTGCTGGTTTTCTGTGTTTTCTTGACTTCTAGTCTCAGGCTGGGGCTCTGAGGCAGAAGTCTCTCTTGGGAGTGCTGGGCTGCTAGCCTCCGGACCGGGTAGTCTTTCCCGGGGAGCTCTGATAGGCACTCCAAACCCAGAACTGCTATTTTTTGCCCCCGATTTTGAGGGAGTGTTCTTGGAGGTTTGCCCCTTAACCAGCCGGCTTGTCCTCTTAACCACCAATTTCTCCGGAGAGTGCTCTGTGTCTGATCCCATTACGAGAAAAGGAGAGGGTTTCCTAAAACTTGTAACTGTAACTCCTGGCTCGACAGTAGGCACTGACTCCTGAACTGAGGAACCAGAGACTATAGGGGAGAGAGTGGATTGAAATAGTTTTTTGGGCTTAGTACCTTTAGAAGAGGACGAGCCTCGATCTGACTCTGTAGCAGAGGAGATTGGTCTGTCGACAGGCGAGGTAGGTAACCCTGCTGCGATTCGTCTTTCCTTCTCAACTTTTTGTGCCTTCTCCAACTCAGAAAGGTTGAGCCACCCGCCTTTGATCAATGCAGTCCTTGCTGTAAACATAAACTACCAAGAAAATATTTGCTTTAGAAAGAGAAAGCTCTGAGTAAATATGCAGAGTAAATATGAAAGAGATAGCAAAACAGTAGAAAGTGAGTCGGAATTTATAGTAAATCTGAAAAAGCAGTTGATTCCTAGGCGAATTCGAAAAGTTTGGCAATGATTAAAAGACGACGCTGATGTCACCATGTGTAATTAAAGAAGTTGCTTTTCGAAGAAGGTGGGTTCGAAATTCAAGGTGAAAAAACGGCTAAAGTAACCAATCAGAGTGTGACACGTGTCCCACGAACCCTGGCAAAAACCGTTTTGAATTCGTGAAGCTTTATCTGTCCGGGTAAACCCATAGACCTGTCCAGATTAAAAACTACTTCTGACGTCGGACTGTTTTTCAGGTCTCTGACAAGAATACTTTCTCAAGCACCTAAAAAAGGGGCTCCTGATGAGTCCGAATTCAGCATGCTCCCCGGACACGGACAGATCGGTCCAAGGCCTCCGGACCGGACAGATCGGACAGATCGCATGGACCGGACAGATCGTTTTGAACACTATGACCATAGGACTGTTCGAACTATGACAAAAGTACTAAAAAACCTAAACACTTCTTGACTAAGCTACTTGCTCTCCTACTTAGAGCTCATGGGTCTTTAAACATGACCCGGGTCCATTAAAAATGACCCAAAAGCCCATAAGGGCCCAAACATCAGGGTATAAATACCCAACCACCTGCATTAACTATGGGTAAGAAAAATTAACTGCTACCAAGCTGCTTAATTATCTCTCTAATCTCTAAACACTTAAAACACCCACACACCACCACTTAAACACCCACACATCACCATAAAACACCAACTGAAATTACCAGCCTACCCTCAGGCGATTATTATCCACATCACCTCCGATCCAGAGGGTTTCGTTAGTGAAGGTGTAGATTGGGTTTTAGTTTGGCAGGTTGTCCGGGGAGGGGTTATCTTCTCCGGATACTTTTTAGCATAAGAACCCATAACAATAAAGGGAAAGGATCTTCTGATACTTGAAACAACTTTCTCTTTGGGCACAGAAGGTTGGGACTCTTGAACAGAAGAACCTGGGGGAAGGAGTGAAAGGCTTGATTTGAATAACTGTCTGCGCCTAGGATTTTTGGATGAGGATGACCCTTGATCGTCTTCCTGAGTCGGTTCACTGGATTTCTCACTTGGAGAAACTAAGAGGCCGGCAGCAATGCGATTCTCTCTTTCTACATTTTTCGCTCTTTCTAACTCTGATAAATTTAACCAACCACCTTTAACTAGTCGGTTTCTGGCTGTGAACATAAAACCTCTCAAGAACAAGTTGAAGGTAAGAATAGAAATCTCTCTAAAAATATTTGAGTGTGGAAGACAATGAAATAATTAAAGAGAATTTATATAACAGTAAAAAATTAACACTTATCCTCGAAGAAGTTGAAGGATCAAATGCCTATGTAACTTTCTAGACTTAGTGGGTGTGCCAGTCTAGAAAAAATAACGGCTGGTAGGTCGAACCAGATTTTGACACGTGTCCCATGATCTAAGAAAAAAACTCTTAGAATTCTGGAAAGAGAAACCAGTTCTGACAAACTTCGAACTGAGTTAATGTTGAAAGTAAACTTCCTAGTACGGACAGCACGGGCAGATCAAAGAAAGTTGATACTGGCTTAGTGGATTTTTTAGCCATATCAAAGAAATTTTGCAAGGCCTAAAAAATGGGCTACTGATGAGTTTGGAATCTTCAGACACAGCCCACTACATAATCTGGACAGGGGTAATTCGGACAATGATATGCCACTAAATAATCTGGACAAAACAAAATTAAACACTTTTTGACTAAGTTATTTACTAATATACTTAAAAGACTAATGTGTCTTTAAACTTGACCCGGTTTCATAACTTGACCCGTAAGCCCATGGGTAATTAATTAAGAGTATAAATTCTCCAACAACTCTCATTAATGAAGGTAATCAACATTTAATACAAAATCTCACTACTTTTTACACCAACCACTTAATACTTTAAGGTTTCACAAAACACTTTACTAAACTACCCCTAGCCTAAAATAAACCAAACCAATTCTAAAAAATTAAATTATTTGTTCAATCCAAAAAAACTATTCTACAATACGAAACATGTCAAAACTTTATTTTCAAAATATGCCTAACACATTAATTGTGAAACCTAGCAAACTATGTTTCGCAACGAAATAATACCATGTTTCACAACGTATATGTTCTTTGGCAGACACCGAGAACATCTTATTTTCAAGTTGTCGCCCATGGTTATCCATACTCACCGCCAATTAACTGTTGTTATCTGTCTTTTCATGAAAAACAGTATTGTTACCACACTTAACATGCCAATGAGAGAAGTTATTTTCACACCAAACAATGATTAAAATTATAAAATAAGTAATATTTTGTTTGTATAGAATCTTAAAATTTCCACAAAACATAGATCATGAATGTTTATGTTTTATATTAAAAAGTTTGCATTTAAAAAATATTTTAAAATTGATAAAAACATCACCCAAATATACAAAAATATTATTGAAGCAAAAACGACATATATAAAAAATTGTTAATAACAACATCAAAGTTTTAAAAAAATAAATAAATTTCAAAATTTTAAAAAAGCAAATATATTTTTAAACTATTTTCACAAGACCAATGTATAAGCATCTAATTTTAATCCAAATGGTCAAAGTTATGTGTGATAAGTTCCAGATAAGTTTGGAATGGTTCATGAAGAAATGAATCAATATATTTCTGATACATTATGTTTGATCGATGTTAGCGTGTTCTGAAAACTTTTGAACTTGATTGGTGAGAGTGTTTGAATTTTCATAGTGAATCAGTCCAAAGTGAGTTATATCGGTTAGAAAAGCTTCGCATTCGAGACGAGACTCCTAAGCTTCACAAGATCTGTAAAATAGGTTGTGGCTGTTGGCGTTCAAAGTGTTTGTTATCCAAAGTGAGGGTAAAAAATACTGTTAGTCTCCCATGTTTACCATTTGTACCAACATAGTTCCTTTCATTCACTTCTGCATAAAACTCATCCCTTTCGTTTTAAAAATTTGCAAATATAGTCCCCCCGAACATATAAACCATTTAAAAACTGACACGTGGCATTTGAATTCTAAGTTTTGTATCACTTTTGGTCCCCAAATCCTATGTTTTGTATCACTTTTGGTCCCCCAAAATATGCGGAGGGACTAATCGTGCAAATGTTTAAAACGAAGGGGATGAATTTTATGCAGAAGTGAACGAAATGGACTATGTTGATACAAGTGGTAAACACGGGGGACTAATCGTGCTTTTTAGCCCCAAAGTGAATTGAGAAAGTTACAGAGTTTTACTCTATTATGATTGATAGTTCTCAAAATATTTTGAGGTGAAATGGGGTCTAAGATACTTTTGGAAGCAGTAGTTAGAGAGAAATACGAGAATTAGAGAGAGAAAATTCCAAAAGTGATAATTGAATAATAGATTTTCACTCTTCCCTCAAAAGAGAATGTTGCTCTAAATAGTATAGGCGATGGACCTAAAAACACATTGTTGACCCATATAATGCTATTGCACCTCACTATTATACTAATCTTACACATATATTTATTATTACATTACACACCCTCAATATTACACATTGTTGAATTTTATATTATAAGTTTTCTTTTAAACCAAGTTAACTCAATATTCAACCGGCCCGGACTTGGTTAGGATAAATCACAATCTTACCAATGACGTCTTTTTTCAAAAGAGGCCGTCTACCATTATATGTCACCTTTATTCATACCTAATAGTAGGATTAATAATTTCGATTTCTCACTTGCGTTCAAAGACCACGCCTTTTATAATTCCAATT
The DNA here is from genome assembly GCA_036936605.1 of Limnanthes douglasii subsp. nivea. Classification (NCBI taxonomy): domain Eukaryota; kingdom Viridiplantae; phylum Streptophyta; class Magnoliopsida; order Brassicales; family Limnanthaceae; genus Limnanthes; species Limnanthes douglasii. The sequence goes on from JAUPFV010000001.1 coordinate 37,943,088, forward strand.
TCTTCGGACCAAAATTATAAAAAAAAAATTATCATCTAATTTCGATCTATTGGTCAAAATACGTGTCTGTTATATTGATTTTGGAGTTTGTATGTTTTAAAAAAATTAAAATAAATATTAGACAAAAAAATTAAAATAAATATTAAATTAAAATAAATATTGGTTGTTGGATGTTTTTTTAGACTGAATCGATTTATTTAAAAACAACTCATATAACTTTTTTAAGAAGATATGTTTGGTTTGTTTTAGGCTAAAAAGCACTCGTAGTCCTTCATGTTTACCACTTGTATCAACTTGGTCCCTTTCCTTTAATCATGCATAGAACTCATCCCCATCCTTTTTTTAATTTGCATTTTTAGTCCCCCGCACATGTGAAGCCTGTGAGCTTGACACGTGGCATCAGTTTTTGTTGCAAAAATAATCCCCTAATTTTTTTGTCAAAAATGCCCCTTAGCATTCCAAGTAAGCTGCCATGTCACATTTACCATTTACCTTCAAATTTTACCATTTACCTAAAAAACTTACCATTTACCCACTAACTTTATAAACTGACCGGATCGAACCCTAATTTAATTAATCAAACCCAAAATCTAATATAACCTAGCCCATCCCGTAGCAATATAACTCAACCCGACCCGTTTACCTAGCCTAACCCGTATCAATATAACTCAACCGGGTAAAAAACACCAGTCATCCTCCACGTTTGCCGATTGTAACAAGTTAGTCCCTGTCATTTGAGGCCGTAATAAAGGGGTCCTTGTCGTTGTATTGGGTAGAATACAACCATCATTTTCGAGTCCAGCCCAACATTTCTCCCCATAATACCCTTTGACCAGCCACATCAACGATCCACGTAGGACGCTGATGTGGCAATAGTAAAAAAAAGTAAAATCAGTTTTTTACTTTAACCCACTTCTTTTACCATTCTTCCAACCCTTAAACCCGACCCATTTAGATATTATAACCCGGTTAGCCCTAAACCCATCTATAACCCAACCTCTAGCCCAACCTCTTATCGAAATCCACACTCGTAATAATGTCTCACAGTACATCCAAAGTTTCTATCAATTCGATGGGGGAAGGTCTCTATTATTGTGGTATACACGGTGTGACTCGTATATCATGGACTCGCACAAATCCGGGTAGGAGGTTTACAGGCTGTGTAAATTTTGGGGTAAGTGTGTATTTAGATTTATATGTTTTTTACCCAAATTTTTGCTAATTGTTTTACAACACCCATTTATGCAGAGAAATAGGCACTGTGGGTATTTTAGGTGGGTTGATCCACCTCTTGATGATAAGTCGAAGTTGGTTATTAATTGCCTGTTGAAGAAACTTGAGAGGTTGGAAGCTAAGTGTCGCTGGCAGAAGATTATAATTAGGGTTCTTTTTCTATGCTTGATTGTAGTAGGGGTAGTGTTTATGTATTTGTAATTTTTAAATTTCAGTAGAGAGACTCACATGTAGAAGCTACTGTAATCTGTAATAGGTAATCGACCTGTATTTTGTAATGAAGAAATTTAATTTGAATCGACTTGTATTTATGTTGTTAAATAGACCTTTAATATTTCTGTAATATTTTGTGGGTTAAGACTTGTATTTTACAATCAATCGACTTGTAATGTTACAAGACCTGTAATGTTACAAGACCTGTAATATTTCGTGGCTGTATAGACCTGTATAGACCTGTAATGTTAGAAGACCTGTAATTTTGGCTGTATAGACCTGTAATGTTGCTATACAATCAACTAATTTACATGCAATCGACCGACCTATAATTTACACTTACCCCCTGTAATGTTACAAGACCTGTAATGTTGTAGACCTGTAAATTACATGCAATCGACCTGTAATTTACAATCAACTAATTTACAATCAATCGAGACTGCAACATAAAAACATTTCAACCTGTAACAGAAGGCTAATCTATTTCCCAACATCATATTCCAATCTCAAATACAAAAAATATCAAGTCTAACTGTTAATGTTAACACAAACAACAAACAACAACCTTAAAAACAACTACAACAGCCCACTGTCATCCATTACATTAAGCTACCGAAGGTAAAAAACAACTTCATCCATAACCTCACCGGCTAATACAAAAAACATACTCGTAACACCACACTAACTAACAATGAACGATCCTTCCATTAAGGCGTAGCATGCTTCGCGGATGGTTCATTACCTGCTGCCAATGATTGGGAACCTCATGTTGCTGCGGCAGCTAACAACACCAGCAGAAATGTTAATGTTAACAATGGTGTTACCTGAACCAGCAACAGCTGCTGCACCACCGTGCGCCGTTGCCGCGGAATTTATATGTGCAAGTCTTCTATGAACATCCAACTTTCTGGCCTTCGCATTCTGTAACCATGAATCAGGGAGCTTTCGTTTTTTGCTTCCCGTGGAAGCTGATGCCTGCGTTGCTTCCTTATACTCTTGCATATTTTCTGTCCTCACCCAACTGTTATGTGGGGATGTGATGCTGTTTTGAGATGAAAAAAATGAGGGTGTAGTAGCCTATTTATCAAACAAATAAAGAACAGTTAGATTCCCCACACAACTTGTATAATATGTCCAAAACTACTTTAATATAAAAAGTTAAAAACTTACAGTTGGGACCACATTTCTATGCATCATGTCTCGTCTTCTATCAACACAATAGATTACACTTCCCTGCATAAAGGCATACAAATATAAATAAAGACTTATTGGGACCACAACACATGCAACCACAACACAACACAATCAACCACACATAAATACACTCAACCACAATCAACTTTATTCAACCACACTCAGTCAAATTCAACCACAGTCAGCCTACTAAATAAGAAATGGATTTAAAAACACTCAACCACACTAACATCTGACTGAACTCCTGCATTGCCAATTCCTGCCCTCCTCAACTGTTTTTAAAACAATGAACATAATTAAGAAGTGTTTAAAACAGTAAGCTACATTTAAAAGTAGATGAGACTTACAGGTATTTGGGTATACGTGCCATCTTGTTGTCCTTGTACAGGTGCTGGTGCTGTGGGATTATTTTGCTGTCCTTGTACAGGTGCTGGTGCTGTGGGATCATTTTGTTGTCCTTGTACAAGTGTTGTGGGATCATCGACCGTAGATGAAGTTCCAGCTTCACCAGTGCAACGTCTTTTATTGTGTCCGGTACCTTTACACTTGCTGCATTTCTGTATATTGTATGTTTTGGACAGTTTTGTACCGGATTACACTGCTGTAGGTGGTTGAAGAAGCTCGGAGCTGTCTTTCCTCCTTGTTGTTTGCCTTCGCCCCCGAACCTTGAGCTCTGGTGGAGCTTCAACTGGTGGAAACGGATTAGAAGGCCACATTCTATACCCATTAATCGGGTTTATACCACTATCAACGTCAACACTTGCATCAGACCCCTCACTACTACTAAAACTGTCACTTGTATCAATTGGTTCATAACTACCATCTTCGCTCTCGTTCCCACCACTACCTTCCTGTGGCTCCCTATTCATATCAAACTGCGACATATCAATGTCGTCGAAGAATGAATCATCGAGATCTTCGAGGGAAACTTAACCCCTTGCACGTACACCACCATCGTCACCCTTGTCTTGTACACCGCCATGTGCCCCACCCCCCCTCGAACAACACCATCTACCTCCCCACCAAGACCAGTATCTGCTCCACTGTCTTGTACCCCACCATGACCAATATCTGATCTACTGTCTTGTACACCTTGACCAATATCTGCTCCACTGTCTTGTACACCTTGACCAATATCAATTCCACTATCTTGTACACCTTGACCAACATCCTCTACATCTGCACCTACCCCATCATCTCCACCTACATGTACAGCCTCATCTACATCTACACCTACATGTACACCCTCTATATCTACCCCACCAGCATGTTCCTCCTCTATATCTACACTAACCCGATCTTCTCCACCATCAGCATGTTCCTCCTCTATACCTACCCCACCAGCATGTTCCTCCTCTATATCTACACTAACCCGATCTTCTCCAACACCAGCATGTTCCTCCTCTATATCAACCCCACCAGCATGTTGCTCCTCTATATCTACCCCCTCTTCTCCACCAACAGATACCCCCTCTTCCACATCTTCACCTACATGTACACCCTCATCTACATCTACACTTACCCCCTCTTCTCCACCACCAGCAACCCCCTCCTCTACATCAACACCTACCTCATCATATTCACCTACAGGTAGGGGTGGCAAATGGTTCTGGAACCACGGTTCAAAGCTGACAATCTGCTTATGAACTGGCGATTTACCTGCAAAACTGGCCCATTAGGACTGCAAACTGGCAGGACCGCAACCCGCCAGGACCGCAAACCATTAGGACCGTCAGACCGTCAGGACCGCATAAGGAGTAACCCGCCAGGACTGCAACCCGGCATGACTGCAACCTGATAGGACTACAACTCGGCAGGACTGCAACCCGGCAGGACTGCAACCCGGCATGACTGTGAAACCACAATTTATTTGTAAAAAACCGCGGATTATTGGTAAATATTATAAATGTTTTATTTATTTTATAACCAAAATGTTATATTTAAAAAATATTGAGATATTGCATATTATTATAGAATTATTATTACATTTTTGTTAATATTAATTTGTTTTGGTTATTAATATTTTAAGTGTTGTAATTATTATATAGTCTAAAATTTTGAATATTATTTATGTTATTATCACATTTTGAATATTATTATTATGTTTTTAGATCTAATATTAGTAGTGTTGATTTTAATATTACAAACCACGATTATATCTTATCATGTTAAAATATTACAAATTTTATGGTTATAATTTTAATATTACATTTTGAATTTTATTACTATGATTTGTTTTTAAATATTACAAGTGTTTGTTATTATTTTTTAAACCAAAATCATATTTTATCATGCAAAAATATTACAAGTTATATTTATTATTTTTAATATGAGATTTTAAATTTTATTATTGTATATTTGTATTTGTGATTAGGTTTTAAATATTACAAGTGTTATTTATTATTTCTAAGTTATATTGTTATAATTTTAATATTACATTTTGAATTTTATTATTGTGATTTGGTTTTAAATATAACAAGTGTTATTTATTATTTTTAAGTTATATTGTTATAATTTTAATATTACATTTTGAATTTTATTATTGTGATTTGGTTTTAAATATTACAAATGTTATTTATTATTTTTTAAACCAAAATCATATTTTATCATGCTAAAATATTACAAGTTATATTAAAATATTTAATATTACAAATACTAAAATATTACAAGTCATATTAAAATATTTAATATTACAAATGCTAAAATATTACAAGTTATATTAAAATATGTAATATTACAATTGCTAAAATACATTTTTTAGTCTTTTGTCGCTAACCACTTTTTTAAGTCGCAAAACTTTCTCAACAGTAGCTGCAATTCGTAATGGATCTCCCAAAACTTGTCCTCAAGTCTCACGATTAACCTTACTTAACGCAGCAGCAATCAAATCGACCATCTTCGTCTTCGTACTAAGACTTTGTTTAGGAACAACGGTCTTACTCTTAGTCTTAGTTATAGTTGGGTGTTTGACACTTCGTGTCACCTTGTCGACAATTTAGAACTAAAATTTGGTTTGGCGGTCTTACTCAAAGTCGTACGTGTAGTACTAACAAGGGCTTTGAACAGTACATGGTCCCTCGACTATCACGTTTGGTGGCAAATAGTCCCTTGACTTTCAAATGTCCGTTGACAGTCCCTGGACTATCGCGTTTGGATAAAGTTAGTCTACCAGATCCTCTGATCCGTGAGAGGCTGCCACGTGTCACCATAGTCCCCAAATTTTTGTATCACCACTAGTCCCTTGAGTTTAGTTTTCTGTAATTTTCTACATTTTGGGTTTGACCTAAACTCAAGGGACTAGTGGTGATACAAAAATCTGGGGACTATGGTGACAGGTGGCAGCCTCTCATGGATTAGAGGATCTGGTGGACTAACTTTATCCAAACGCGATAGTCCAAGGACTGTCAACGGACATTTGAAAGTCAATGGACTATCTGCCACCAAACGCGATAGTCGAGGGATGATTTACTGTTCAATGCCTACTAACAAGTTTGACGTTTCGCCTCTCCTTATCAGAAATTTTCAAACTAAAATTTTGTTTGAGAGTCTTACTCATATTCGTAGGTTCAGTGGTACATTTGATGCGTCGTGTGATCGGATCCCTCTCGGGTGGAGGAGACATCATAAAAGAAGAAAATTCCAAAAAATCAGTTTTCGGAGTTGCTTGTCCTAACCTGTTGTTGAAGCCACAAGACGGCATTAGAAATTTGAAATAAGCACAAATAATAACTAATACAAACTAATAACAATTTTTTTTCGAAAAAAAAACTAACTATTTCGAAAACAGAAGTACGATATGTAAAATACAAAAGTTAAGCTTAATTAAAAATCTAGAACAAGTAGAGAGATTTAGAGAGTTTATAGTAGATTTAGAGAGTGTGTGAGGTTGGAGTTGGGGTCTCCTCTATTTATAGGGCAGACCCAATTTTTTTTTTTGAAAAATCCGAAAATATGAATTCGTCCGGGGCATCCGGACGAACTGTCCGGATGCCTAAACCTGACTTTCGGACCATCCGAACCTGCGTCCAGATGCCCCGGACGAAAAGCGCAACGGCTAGTTTCATAAACTAGCCGTTGCGTTTGAATCGTGCGGACCATCCGCACGTCTGACCGGATGGTCCGCACGGTGACGTCACGGATGACGTCACTTGCTGACGTCATCCGTGACTGATTTTTTTTATAAAAAAATATTTTTTAAAAAAGTTATGCACTTTAAACTATTTAAAAAAAATCAAAACTCTATATATAGGATTCCGCACTAATATTTTAAAAAAAATTATATAAATAGGAAATTCAAACTATTATTTAAAAAAAATAAAAATCTATAAATAGATTTTTCGAACTATTAGTTTTTTAATAATTTTAGTACTTTTATGAAAAATATATATATATTAAATTCCCTAGATTATTGAAAGAAATTTTATATTATTAACCCTTCCTTTTTCTAGTTTATTGAAAGAAATTTTATATTATTAACAAGTTAATTTGGAACATAATAGATAGTTTATATTGTTGATGATGTTAATCTCCTAAATAAATATATTTAATTAATTATATTTAATTATGTCATCATAATATAATTCCTTTTTAGGAACCAAATTACAGATAGTTAATTGAAACACATTTGGTATTTTTGAATTTATTTCACAACCAAATTACATGTGTTTATGCAATTGAAACATAATCCAAATTTATACAATTTTTAAAACTTTAAATTTATACTTCAAAAATTGAATACTTCAAATATTAAATTTATACTTCAAATGTTGTAAATTTGTAATCGAAATACAAGTAGATGTACTTATTTTATTTAATATCTACATAATATTAAATAAAATATCTTAAATACATAAATATAAATAGAAAAGAAAACGTATCAAAATCAAATTACAATTATTTTTTTAGAATGTAATTGATGATTATAAAATTTCGATTAAAATTATAACATATTTAAATTAAAATACATGAAATAGAATAATTAACTCGTGTATATGGTACATATCTCAATTATTGAAATTATATTCAATTAACACTTACAAATTAATTTTAAATAACATTATAAAATATTCTGATAAACGGTTCTTAAATGGTTTGGCTGATGGTTTGAACTGATAAACGGTTCTTAAATGGTTCGTCTGGTGGTTTGAACTGACGGTTTAACTGTGAAACTGGCCCATTAAGACTGCAAATTGGCAGGACCGCCAGACCGTCAGGACCGCATAAGGAGTAACCCGGCAGGACCGCAACCTGGCAGGACCGCAACCCGCCAGGACCGCAACCCGCCAGGACTGCAACCCGTGGTTCTGATTTAAGCGGTGCGGGCGGTTCACGGTTCAGACCGTTTGCCACCCCTACCTACATGTACTATACTTGAAGTTCCATCAATGTCGACTATAGGAACTGCCGTGTGTTTTTTTTTTTTTTGGAGTCAGCATAACCTCCAGCGGTGGAGTCCTATCTGCATATATGTTCACCTCCCTCTTTGGACCAAGTCGTTGCGTTAACGCGAAAGCGTCTGCATCAGAGTCTATCTGTTTCAGATGACGGTCCACACCAGGTACGTTGTACGCGAACACGTAATGCCCTTCCTTACCCTTTTCTTCTGTTAGATCCAGCATATTATGCAGTTCCAACAGACTAAACGTGTCTGGATTCACGTAGTCTATAGTTGCACATTTCCCTCATTTGTACTTTAACTTTCTTTTACCCACAATAACACCATCGTAGTGGTAGTGTGCAGTAAAAAGGGTGTTGTTTGTACCTGAAATATAATATACAGCCCTAATCACAATCAAGAACAACACCAACCTAAGAACATTAACCTAAAACTATCAACCGCAACTTCATCCACACTGCACAACCCTAATCTACACCAAGAAAAACACCAACTACCAACCCATACACTACAAAACCATGTCACCAGACAATCCAAGCAATGAGTTAGTCAATACAAAAACACACAACAACTAACAACACACTCAATAGTTAGGGCAATACGAAAATACACAGCAACTAACAACACACTCAACAGTTAGGGCAATACGAAAATACACAGCAACTAACACACTCAGCAGTCAGGTAATAGAAACCCTAAATCGACGAGTGGTTAAATGGAAACCCTAAATCGACGAGTCTAATAAACCATAAACTGCAATAATCAACAACAACGAATTCGAGCATCTTGAAAACATAAACAACCTGTAACAGAAATAGAAAGCAGGACTTACCATCGCAATCTTCCTTCGCCATTGTTATGATTGGCTGTTTAGATACGAAACAATGAGTTTGAGATTTGGGTTTGTATGTTTAATTTCTGGATTTCGAGCTTCTGGGTTAGATGTTTGATTTTTTGAGTTCGAGCTACTGGCTAGTATGTTTGATTTCGAGCTTCTGGGTTATCGATCTACTGGCTAGGATGTTTGATTTCGAGCTTTTGGAGTTCGAGCTTCTGGGTTATCGATGTGGTAGTAAAACAGGTGAGATTGAACTTTGATGTTTTACTGAGTGAAAAGAGGGTTTCGATTTGGGGAAGAAATTAGGGTTTCGTTAGGAGAATTGGGAAAAAGAGAAAGGGATTAGGGATTTGGAGTAAAATGAGGGTTTCGATTTGATTTCGGGTTATTAGTTAGGGTTGGGCTGGGTTATTGGGTCAGGGTTGGTTTTTGGGTTAGAAACTGGGCTGGGTTATTGGGTTAGGGTTTGTTGTTGGGCCGGGTTTAAGTTTTAGGGTTGCCACATCAGCGTCCTACGTGGATCGCTGATGTGGCTGGTCAAAGGGTATTATGGGGAGAAATGTTGGGCTGGACTCGAAAATGATGGTTTTATTCTACCCAATACAACGACAAGGACCCCTTTATTACGGCCTCAAAGGACACAGACTAACTTGTTACAATCTGCAAACGTGGTGGATGACTGGTGTTTTTTACCCTAATTCAACCCCTAAAACCTCCAAATCTCATCAATGGCGATCCAAACCCACTCCACACAACCTCCATCCCAAACCCCAAGCACGAAACCCTTTCTTTTTCTGGCTCTACTTCCCAATCACCGTCTTTCTAACGACAATCATCTTCGTCTCTTTCAACTCTCTCTCATCCCGGTAAGACCTCAAATCATGGTTTCTCTCACTACCACAATCTTTTTGCCAACACTACTCTAGTGGACTATTAATTAAGGTCCAGATAAATCTGAATCAACCTCCGATTGAGGTTTTCTCGGCAGAATCTGGTATGGTGACATCAGAGAAGGTGCTAATCCTCCATGGATTAGGGCTTAGCTCGTATGATTTTCGCGATACGATTTGATCATTGGGATCGAAAGGAGTTCGTGATGTGGCCATCGATCTGCCAAGACACGGTTTCTCCGATAAATCAACAACGGTGGTCGACGAAGAGAAAGCCGTTGGGGTTTTCGGTAGGTGTAAGGAGGTTTATAGTGTGATTCAAGAAAAAGGTATATTTTGAGTGTTTGATCAAATGGTAGAAACTGGGCAGATTCCATACGAGGAGGGTATGAAATTTCATAACTCAACCCGTAGAAAGGGTAGAAACTGGGCAGATTCCATAACTCAGCCCGTAGAAAGGGTTTCATGCTTGGGGTTTGAGATTTGTAGGCGTTGAGTGAGTAATAGTCTCCGCAGAAGGAAACTTGTGATTCTGTGTTTATGTATTGATTTTGATATGATTTACTAATGACCGATACACGGAAATTCTTTAAATTCAGTATATTGGGGAAGAAGTTTTCTGGTAAATGGTTGAATAGCAGTTGCACAAGGGATTCAAGATATGCATCATACCTGGTTCTGTTTCTTGAAACTTAACGAGCCAGTTTATTGTTGTGTTGACTTCTTCGAATCGATAAACAGATTAGTGATGAATTGAAAAAGTTAGAGAAATTAGGGTTAATGTAAATTGGGGTTTTAGATAAGTGTAAACGGGTCGGGTTGGGTTATATTGCTACGAGCTGGGCTATGTTATATTGGGTTTCGAGTTTGGTTAATTAAATTTGGGTTTGACCCGGTCCGTTTATTAAGTTAGTGGGTAAATGATAAGTTTTTTTAGGTAAATGGTAAAATTTAAAGGTAAATGGTAAATGTGACATGGCAACTTACTTGGAATGCTAAGGGGCATTTTTGGCAAAAAAATTGGAGGACCAATTTTGCAACAAAAACTGATGCCACGTGTCAAGCCCACAGGCTTCACATGTGTGGGGGACTTACAAATTAAAAAAAAGGATAGGGTTGAGTTCTATGCATGATTGAAGGAAGGGGACCAAGTTGATACAAGTGGTAAACATGATGGACTACAGGTGCTTTTTAGCCTATGTTCTACAAGTGTTTTATTGTGTACATATAATGGGTTGCTTTTATAAAAAGTAATAATAATCTGACGTCAATTTTTTCAACATGATTAAAAGGAGAACCGAGAATCAGACTGAAACCGAACTGATAAGAACCGGACCGAACCTTAACGGTTTGGTTCGCGGTTCCATCTTAAAAACCGATAAGGAACCAAAACAACAAAACTTGTTCAAAACCAAACTGATAAAACTGATAAACCGGTAGAACCGATTAGAAACCAAACCGATAGAATCGATAAACCGATAAAACCGATACAGAACCGAAGCGATAAAATTGATAAATCAGTAGAACCGATAAGAAACCGAACCAATAAAACAGTTAGACCCGATTAATTTATTATTATTATTATTAATTTTGTATACATTATATTTTCAAAATTAATAGTTAATTATCTATTTTTAATAAATAATCAAAGATTATTTTATGTTATTTATTTATTTAAAATTTTCACAATTTAATTTAAATTTTTTTAAATAAATCGGACCGGATTAAAATCGGACCGGACTAAAATCGGACCGATAACGAACCGAAACTGAACCGGACCGAAACGAAACCGGACCGAACTCGGACCAAACCAGAATCGGAACTGAATCGGACCGAACCGAAAACTTAACGGTCTGATCGGATTCCAAAATATAGAACCAAAAACTTAACGGTCTGATCCGGTCCGGTCCGGTCCGATTCCGACGAAACCCGAATCGAACCGATAAACACCACTTATTTATGGCGTATAATTTTCCCACGTTTCAGTTAAAATTGATAAAAGTGGTAGCCGATGCTTGGTGTATTTTTTTAGTTTTGGTGCTGTTTTAGAAAATATAAATATTAATTTTATATTTAAAATCAAATTTATTCCCTATTTATTATCCGCTGTATCCGTAATTAATATGACATAATATAGCTCCCAAATGGTAGCCGAGTTGGTTGAGTATGACATTCTTATGACCAAAAGGTCATGAGTTCGAGTCTCTCTATATACGCTTTCTCGGCTGAGTCTGTCACCTTGTGTGGTTTACTTTCTGGCGTTGGTTTGCAGGTTATCGCGTCAGAATGAGGGTTTACTCTGTGCGCACTCATTGCACTCTGAGTAGCGGCTGCAGGTTCCCTCCGAAAAAAAAAATGATATAATATAGATCAAAAGAGTTGGTAAAATAAGACATGTTCAAGATCAAAAATTATCATTTTGTGTGTAATTTTTTTTTCTTGCGTGGTTTACAGACTATTACTCAGATCGAAAGTTTATCGTGTGCGGACTCCTCAAATAGCGGGTTCTCTAAAATACGTAATATCCAACTATTATAAAAAAAAATGGTATAATAAATAATATAATATACCAAAACGAGTTTGAATTTACTTAAGTTTATTCACATTTTATATAAATGTAATATTTTTTGGACTAACATACCTTTTATTCCTTATTTATCTCTCCATTCTTTCTGCAATTTAAAAAAAAAATAGTTTTGCATGCTATTTTTCTCTACGTAGTATCCAATTATTATAATAAAGGAATGATATAAGTTTGAATTTATCAAATTTTGAGTTTATTCACATCTCATGTAAATGTAATATCTTTTGGAATAAAATACCCTTTTGGGGTATTTAAACATATATTGTTTTCCTGTTAATCCATATATATTATATTTTCTCTCTAACTTCTCTTTAATCCTCACTTATCTCTCCCTTCTTTCTACAATTTAGAAAAAAAATAGTCTTGCATGATATTTTCTTCCTCTTCCACCACCACAAAAGTATTTTTTCTTATTTTTAAAATTTTAGCATGTTGATTTTTGAATGTGTTAGCTCAATTTTGTTGATTTTCTATGTTTTTTAGTGAATTTTCTAAATTAGATTTAGTCTTTCAAAAATAGGTTCGAATTTTGATATTATGATAGGTTAGATTTAAAGTTTCGGAGGCCATTTTCAACCATTTTTTATCGCCGTATTCGGCTAAAAAAAATGACCAACAAACGGTGCAGGTTTTATGTATTGATACATAAAACTTGCACAGATGAAGTTAGGAGGTGTGAACCCTGAATTAATTAATTTTTAATTGTTTAAGTTTTTATTTATTTTATGGTTATAATAACTCATAATTTTACACTTTGAATGATAAGGGTAGTCCACTAAACAAATCAAACTAAAAAACATATTTATAAAAAATAATATTTATAAAAAACAAATCTAATAGTTGAAATCGAATTTCAAAAGCGCAACGCAAGTAAGTAAATAATAAAAAAACACTAAAACCTATAGAATAAAAGTTCAAAATAGATTCGAATGACAAAAAAAAAATGTAGTCATCTACCACGAGCTCTGACATAGTGGTGTATGGCCACAAAACCGATGGTTGTACACTAGCAGCGCCAACGGTTCAGAGGAGTTCTGAACTGGTAATGTATGGCCACAAAATCTGTCGTTGTACACCACCAGCACCGGTAACCATGGTTATTACTTTTGCTGGCAACTGAACTTCCTTGCCAGCAAGATAAATTCTTCATTAACTTCTAGCTATAAGAAGTCCTCCATGCTAATCCGAAATTTCGGTTGAAGAGAGTTTGAATATTGAAAAGAGTAAAATAGATTATTTTGATATCTATTTAAAATATATCTTCTTAGTTAATAGCAGCAGTGTTTAAATCAAAATTGGAGATAAATTCATACTAAAAATTTCGTAACTTAAATCAAGACTATTTTTTATAAACTTGTACTCATACTCGATTGGGATAGACCGTATTATGTATTCACTATCATAATTGTCCAGGTCTAGTGTCTACTATCCATTTCTATTTTTAACTATTCAAATACTTTCATGGAATATATAAAAGTTCTTTTTTCTAAACAATTTATTCAAATCCATTTAAACTTTTGTTCTTTTTCTTACAATCCAAAAATCAAGATCCAGCATGCAGTGTTTTCTATTCATCTGCTTCATAGATTTTTGTTCCGATTTTACAGAAGAAACCGAAGCTAAAGCCGAAAGTATGATGAACACACAATTAATATTAACCGATTCGGTGAGCTTGTAATGTCATCCTAAATAGTATTGAATGATAATGTGAAATGGATTCCATTTTATAGTGGATTGTGTTATAGAAATCTTATTGGTCTCCTACTGTTACCGTTACTTTTCATTCATTTAAGTCCTAATTGATGTCTGTTTGGTTCTCTTTATTTATGACTCTAAATCTATATGTAAGAGAGACAGGAACTCCGAAAAGGCATAATCCTAATTTCAAGTTATTTTATCTTTCTCTCTATTGTCTATTCACATACTCATTGAAGAGAATTTGTGTTCTTAGAGGTAATCTTCTTACTTACAGCATTATCTCCTAGTCCTTATTCTACCATTCTTCGAACCTTTCGTTGGGTTTCTAGTTTGGATTTATCGTGCCTAACGAGTCCTGTAACATTGGTATCAGAGCCATCGATCTTCCGGACCCGGATTTTTTTTTCTACTTCAAAACAAGCAGACATGGAAACTAGGGCACAAACTTTGATCGAGGTTAACAAGCAACTTGAGGAGATGAAGCAAGTTCAGGCCGATCAAGCCAAGCAAAATGAAGAAAATCGTGTGGCTCAACTCAAACAAAACGATCTATTAAGGAATGAGATGACTGATCGATTCAACGATATTAAGAACATGTTTGCGGAGCTACGCCCTATTACACAGAACCCTGAAAAGCGTCCGCTGGTTGACGACGATCCTTCACATTCCGGTGTTTTCACGACGCTTCCCCGAACTTTCTCTCCGGAACCACCTGATTCGCTAAACCTTGTCCCCGGTTAGAATCGTGGAACTAATCAGGCGCCTCGTACGACACCAACAAACGGTTTGCTCACCCGCCTTACTAAGGTTGGGTTTCCTATTTTTGATGGATCCGACCTACGCGATTGGGTTTTTAAATGCGAACAATTCTTTGCGCTTGACGGAACGCTAGATAAATCGAAGGTAAGACTCGCTACTATCCATATGACAGGAAAGGCATTACAATGGCACCACAACTATATTGCAGTACGTTTCAATCGATACCCACCCTGGACAGAATATGTTCTTGCAATTTCTACTCGCTTTGGAGGTTTGTATGTCGATCCGTTATCGGAGTTGGTTAGCTTACAACAAGAGACCGATTCGGTCGAGGTGTTTCATGATAAATTTGAGTGTAAACTCACACGGTTATCCCTACCACGCGCCCATGCGTTAAGTATTTTCTTAACTAATCTAAATCCGCATTTGCAGCTTCATGTGAGACAGTTTCAGAATGTGGAATCCGTTGCCGAAGCAGCAAAAATAGCTATGATGCATGAATCATATTTACGCCTACTCCCTCACAAACCACAACAACCCTCATTCAAACCCAACACCTATTCTTCTCAAAACGCCTATCAAACACCTAAATATCCGAATCAAAACACCAAGCCACCGCTTTTACCCACTGCCCCTAGCAACACACAAACACATCAGACGCCAAATTTTATCTCAAGAAACAACACCCAAACACCCCGAAAATTTACTTGGCAAGAGATGCAAGATCGCAAACAAAAAGGTCTGTGCATGTATTGCGATGAAATCTTCACTCCCGGCCATCAGCAAACCCATCGCAAGGCTCATATATATGTCATGGAAGGTGATGCAGAATCTGAACTTTCCAATGTAGATGAGGTTCATGACGTCGTCAACACGACGGCTATTGAGTCAGAGCAAACACAACCGCCTATGATATCGCTACACGCACGGACGGGCAACACAACCTTCAATTGTATGCGTTTGACAGGACAAAGTGGTAAGCGAAAGATCCACATTTTGATTGATCCCGGGAGTACACACAACTTCTTGGACCTAAAGGTTGCCAATGAAATCGGTTGCCCTCTCGAAGCGACTAAACCGATGATGGTTTCCGCCGCCCTGGGAAGCACAATTGTTACAAAATACAAGTGTAGCAATTTTTCTTGGAAAGTATAAGGCTATGATCTCACCACCGAGGTAAGAACTTTAAACCTTGACAGTTGTGATTTTGTGCTAGGTATTCAATGGTTGCACACCCTCGGTCCAATTTTATGGGATTTTCTCAACCTCCGAATGGAATTCAACCTTAATGGTTTGAAGCATGTGCTGCGTGGGAATGTAAACAAGGGTTGTAAGGCGATCAACGGAGCAAGTTTGAACAAGTTAATGCTTCAAGAACCTCAGATCGCATTATTGTTTGGCCATGAGATAACAGATGACGTTTTAGACGACTTAAACCCAAACGCTCTTTTGTCTCATATTTTGGTGACCAAAACAGAATTTTCTACGGACTCTACGCTGCGTGAGTTGATCAGTTCGTACTCTGGAATTTTCATCAAACCCACAGCTTTACCGCCTTTTCGTGAAGGGTTTAATCACAAAATTCCTGTGGTAAGCGGTTCTAATTCCGTTAATCTCCGACTGTTTCGCTACTCATCCCTTCAAAAGGATGAAATAGACAAGATGATAAAAGATATGTTAAACCAAGGAATAATCGAACATAGTTCTAGTCCGTATGCCTCTCCAATTGTTTTAGTAAAGAAGAAAGATGGTACTTGGAGGTTGTGCGTTGATTATCGCGGGTTAAATAAACAAACCATCAAAGACAAATATCCTATTTCACTGTTAGAAGACCTGTTAGATGAATTGGGTGGGGCTGTATACTTTTCAAAATTGGACCTCCGTGCGGGTTTTCACCAACTACGAATGTCACCCGAAGATATCTATAAAACAGCATTCAAGACTCACTCCGGACACTATGAATATGTTGTTATGCCGTTTGGTCTCACAAATGCCCCTTGTACTTTTCAGAGCCTCATGAATCATATTTTTAGTAAAGTTACGCGAAAGTTTGTACTTGTTTTTTTCGACGATATCTTGGTGTATAGCTCTACTTGGGAAGCACATCTCACCCACCTACAAACCGTTTTCGAGATCCTCCGCCAACAACAACTTTACCTCAAAGAAAGCAAATGCATTTTTGGAGCAACCATAATTGAGTATTTGGGACACTTCATTTCGGCAAAGGGAGTTGAAACCGATCCGGGTAAAGTTGACAGTATTACGCAATGGCCTACACCGACCACGCAAAAACAGTTACACAGTTTTTTGGGACTTGCTAATTACTATCGGAGGTTCATCAAAGGATATAGCGTGATCGCTAGGCCCATGGCCAACTTGTTAAAAAAAGATGCTTTCGAATGGAATGATGAAGCAAACGCGGCTTTTACAGCTTTAAAAAGAGCTTTATCGTCTACTCCTGTTTTAGCCTTACCGGATTTTGCCAAAACTTTTATCGTCGAAACCGATGCTTCTAACGTCGGGATCGGAGCAGTTCTTATGCAAGAGAATCATCCGATATGCTATATTAGTCGAGCTTTGGGACCTCGACACCAACGACTTTCGGTTTATGAAAATGAGTTACTTGCGGTTGTGTATGCAGTTCAACAATGGCATGCTTACCTTGCTCATGGCTTATTCATCATAAAAACCGATCAAAAGAGTATCAAATATATGATGGAGCAAAAAGTCACTACTCCTTTTCAACACATGTGGCTTTCTAAGTTGATGGGTTACAATTTTGTTATTGAGTACAAACACGGAAAATAAAACCATGTTGCCGAGATGCTCTATCACGGGTTTCCGGTTCACAACTCCTTAGTCTTACGTTGTCTACGGTTCATTCGGGTTTTTTTTATTCCATCCGACTTCTTTGGCATTCTGATCCTTCCCTCAAACAAATCATCGACGATATTGTTGCTGGTACGAATGTTCATCCGCACTATACGTACACCAATAACGAACTGCGCAGGAAAGGAAAGCTAGTTATCGGAAACCACAAAGACACCAAATTATCAATTCTTCAGTGGTTACATGATTCAGCGGTTGGAGGTCACTCGGGTCGTGACTCTACTCTTCATCGTGCTAAAACTCCTATTTTATTGGCCGAAAATGAGTACGAAAATACAAAATTATGTACGGAACTATGCGATATGTCAACGAAACAAATACGACAGGACAAAATGACAGGGTTTGTTACAGCCACTGCCTATACCGGACGGACTTTGGGAATCAGTTAGCCTTGACTTTATCGAAGGACTTCTAAAATCAGCCGGGAAGCATTGTATACTTGTCGTTATCGATCGGTTAAGCAAACAGGCGCACTTCATCGCCATCTCGCATCCATATACCGCTTTTGATATTGCTCACATTTATCTCGATAATGTCTTCTAACACCATGGTATGCCGAAGGAGCTTATTAGCGATCGCGACCCTACTTTTCTAAGCGAAATCTGGCAAGAACTTTTTCGAGTATATGGAGTGGATCTTCGTCATTCTTCCGCCTATCATCCACAAACCGATGGCCAAACAGAGGTCACCAATCGAACACTTGAGACTTAATTACGATGTATGACAGGTGAAGCTCCAACCACATGGTCCAAATGGCTTTCCTTAGCCGAGTGGTGGTATAATACGACCTACCACACCGCTACACGCATGACGCCATACGAAGCCGTCTAAGGATACCCGCCTCCAACCCACCTGCCTTACCTACCCGGAGAAAACAAGTCACCCATTATCGATAAGACTCTACAAAAGCGGGAAGATATCCTCCGGATGTTAAAGTTTCATTTGAATAGTGCCCAACATCGAAAGAAGCAAACTGCAGATTTACACCGCTCCCACCGCACATTCAACCTAGGCGATTATGTGTACCTCAAGCTCCAACCATACCGGCAGAATTCGTTAAAAATAAACAAGGTACCGAATAAGCTTGCTCCGAAATATTATGGTCTTTTTCGTGTTACAGACAAAATTGGGAGCTTTGCCTACAAGCTGGAGCTTCCGGCCACCGCAGCCATTCACGACGTTTTTCATGTGAGCCAATTGAAGTTTTGCCCTAACCCACCGTCAACAATCCCGGCTCTGCCTCCATACCTCGTCGACTTGGGAAATTCTAAAGAACCCGAAGCAATCTTGGAACGCAAAACAGTCAAGCACCGCAACGCCGCTGTCACCAAAGTTCTCGAGTTTTACCAAAACTTCACCGCAAGTATCCAAATTTCAATGCTTGAGGGCAAGGATGTTCCAAAGAAGGGGGCAATGTTACAGAGATCCTATTGGTCTCTTACTCCTACCGTTACTTTTCATTCATTTAAGCCTTAATTGATGTCTGTTTGGTTCTCTTTATTTATGACTCTAAATCTATATGTAAGAGAGACAGGAACTCCGAAAAGGCATAATCCTAATTTCAAGTTATTTTATCTTTCTACTTTGGATTTATCATGCCTAACGAATCCTGTAACAGATTGGGTATTTGCTAAAGTTGTTGACCGGTAAGGAACTACCTGAATCACAGTAGGCCGTTTCTTAATAGTCTTTATGATGAATAAGTTGGCTGAATTATCAAAGGTTGAATGAGTCGGTATTTCTCATAAGCAGGGTATGATAGTATTTCTCATAGTCGGTATTTCTCATAAACAATGACCAATGTCCAATGCCACACTATCACACATCGGTTAGCACGAGAAACATCAATAGTATAGTAGTATAAGTAATAAGTAATGACCGGCCAAAGGTTAACAATAGACTTAAAGCTGATAGAATCAATCAGGATATATACAACAAATTAACTAAAAATCTAAGACTTAATTAATATAGTGCTGTTGTTTGGCTTCACTCACTAACAAGAGAGGAAGTTGATTACAGCACCAACATATATACGAGTTTATCAGACTTTTGCATAACCAAACACACGCAAGAGTATAGTGAAACTCAAAATAGGTTAGTGTTCAACGACGTCAATCAGGTAAACAGGAACCTTAGGTCAGCTAAACATCAACAAAAAGAAGAAAGGCTCAGAAAATCAAACAGCTTATCAATCAAGAATTCTCTGAAGCAGAACTGGCATAAGAGCTGTGAAAACTAATCATCATGGCCAATTTATAAACCTAAAACTAAGCTAAACCACTTTCAATCGTTGGCTCATATTAAGAAATTCAACCATTTTTATCGTTTATGCTTCACTGATTTCTCTCAGAAGCGCTGATAAGTTTCAAATCATCGCCAACGAATTCAACAACAAAATATAATATTGCGGATAATTTTAGAGACGGATCTAGGGAAAGAAATGCCTCCACGTTTTGACACCGCATAAATCCATATTTGCCTCTATGACTAGCTATACTTCCGGTGGTTTAATCGGCGAAAACAAGCTAAAGGTGGAGAGGCAAGCATGTCAACAACTAGACAGATCAAACAATAAATAAACATGTATGTAGCCATTGCTTAGACACAACTAATCTGTGAGATTCGAAGGGAGCTGCAACACGAACGGCGACACTATAGCACAAGCTTTGGGGCTTTACTCTTCATTTTTTCGTTTCGGGAATGCCCGGGGGCTCGTGCATATAAGTATGGAACAAACATAAAACTACAAAAACAAAATGGATCAGAATACTAAACTGAGAGGATTGATGCAGATGCAGACGTCATTATAAAGCAAAATCAATTTTAACAAAAGAGAGACAGAAGGTGAGGTTACAGTGACGCTGTTCGTTTCGTTTATATAAGAGAGTGGAGATTGTTGCTAGGACTTCCAAACCCTAGGCTACCAGAGTTCTCCTCAGATGATGGGCTCCGTTTTATTATCTTTTAGGCTTTTCGCTTTGGACCCAAAGGCT
Organism: Limnanthes douglasii subsp. nivea; assembly: GCA_036936605.1. Taxonomy (NCBI): domain Eukaryota; kingdom Viridiplantae; phylum Streptophyta; class Magnoliopsida; order Brassicales; family Limnanthaceae; genus Limnanthes; species Limnanthes douglasii. The sequence continues at coordinate 37,963,774 of JAUPFV010000001.1, forward strand.
TCACCTAGTGCTTAGACTTATCCCCGAGTTACTCTAATAGTAAATTATAAAATAGATTCACCACTTCATTACCAGTATTTTGTATTTTTAAATTTAAACAATATTAAATTTAAGGGTATGGCTATATATATCCAATTCAGGTTTAAGTATACCCAAAATCAACATTTGATTTTTGTTTGATTTTTTTTTTACTTTTTACCTTCCATCAGAAAATTAATATCTAAATTGCCATTAAGTAAAAAAAACTATTAAGTGTATCCTTAGTATACACAATTCACCAAAAGTCCTATTTCGCTATCTATACCCAAACAAACATTCTTCTTTGCTGAATTTAGTATCCAAATAGTATAGTTTTCTTTAAAAATTTGAAACCAAATTCAAACTTCATAAGAAAATCAAGAACATTCAACCTAAAACACAAAATCGATCATGACCGAAGCAGAACTAGGGATCAGCGTGGAGGAGTTGATGTCGCCGGAGAAAAGGGATGATGAAATTTTGCCGGAAAAAGAGATGGAGTCGCCGGAGAAGGAGCCACTGTCGCCGGAGCAGCCACCACCATCGCCGGAGAAGGTAATAACCACACCGGTGGCCCATGCACCATCGGTTCTAGGCCATGGAACCGATGGTGCGTAGGTGACGCACGGCCGGTTCTTGGCCTTTGAACCAGCCGTGTGTCACCTACGCACCACCGGTTCCATGGCCTGGAACCGATGGTGCATGGACCACCAGCCGGTCGGTTCCATAGCCTTGGCACCACCGGTGCTGAGGCCATGAACCGGTGGTGCAGGGACCTCAGTCCGGTCGGTTCTGAGGCCCCAGCACCACCGGTTCATGGCCTCAGCACCGGTGGTGCTTATGGTCGTGTCCGGCCGGTTCTGAGGCCTAGAACCACCGGTTTTAGGCCTCAGAACCTTGGATTCGCGCATGTTTTTCGAAAAAAATCAAGATTTTTTTATGTTTTTAACTATACCTGAATGTTTATTGTGCTTTTTTGTTGTGTAACAGGGGACGGATGTCGCAAGTGGGACTGAGGCACCTTCCGCTACTGATTACAGTCATTTGTTCTTCACTACCGAGTTCTACACACACTACGCGTTGGTGAAATGGGTTACGAAGATAGGAAAACTTTATGGTATGGTTATCAACATAAGTCGGCGCGACAAAATAAACAGCGGAAAAAATCTGAAAGTTTATTTCCAGTGTGAGAGGGGGGGGGAAATATACTCCAAGGGTTGCAGAAAAACACCGTAAACGGAAGTCTACAGGAACGAAAAAGATTGACTGTCCATTTCAGCTTCTCGGGTCAATAGTTGAACCAGATCAATGGAAGTTAGAAGTGAAATGTGGTATTCATAACCATGAGACTTCTATACATCTAGATGGTCATTCTTTTGCTGGCTGTTTGAATGATGAAGAGAATGAATATGTTGAACGAGCGACCTTCATTGGTATTAACCCCAGAGATATACTGAATGGTGTCAAGAAATTAAACGAAGATAATGTTTCTACCATGCGGACGATCTACAATGCACAACAGAAAAGTCGGGTTTTAAAGAAGGCGGGTAGGTCACAACTTCAGTTCTTGTTGGGTGAGCTTAAGTCACAAAATTATTATGAATGGCATAAATCTGGTGAAGACGATGGACAAATCATTACAGATTTGTTTTTTGCCCATCCTGTCAGTGTTGACCTTTTGCGGACATTTCCGACAGTTTTGATTATGGATAGTACATATAAAGTCATACGATATGGTATGCCATTGTTCGAGATAGTGGGTGTGACGTGTACCGGATTGACTTTCTGTGCGGTATTTGCCTTCATGTCGGGTGAGAAGTTAAACAACTTCAAATGGGTGTTAGAGTGTTTGAAGTCGTTGATTTCCGTTCACGGAATTCAAGAACCTCGGGTCATCCTAACCGACAGAGATTTAGCATTGATGAATGCCATAGAAGTAGTATTCCCAGAGACAACGCATATGTTATGTCGCTGGCACATAAACCAAAATGTTCAAGGGCAAACAAGAAAACACTTCCTCGAGAAAAGTGATCATAACAAATTTGTTACTGCTTGGAAGAAGATTGCGTATGCAGAATCAGAGATTGAATTCGATCACGCCCGACGGGACATGTTATTGGAGTACAAAGATTACCCTCTTGCAATTGAATACACTGAAAAATCATGGCTCGACAAGTACATGGACAAATTTGTTGTTTGGAAGACGAACAAAAACTTGCATTTGGGACATTGCACAACTAACCGCGTCGAGAGTGCTCATTCTAACCTAAAGCGTTACATACGTACGAGCAAATTAAACTTCGAGTTATTTTGGGGGAGGGTTCATTCGCTTGTTGAAATCCAACATGCTGCCATTAGGTCGTCGTTCGAGAAGAGTCGTTACATAGCACTGCATAAGTTCGCGGATAAACTGTTTGATGAGATTCGAGGCAAGGTTTCCCACATGGCGTTAGAACTATTTTTCTCCGAAGTAGAGAAGGCCGAAGATACCAAGATGGTCGCTGGTGAGGATAAAAATAGCCTGGGGGTAGGCTAGTAATTTTAAGTGGAGTTTTAAGGCGGTGTAAGGGTGTTTCAAGGTGTTTCAAGGTGGTGTGAGGGTGTTTTAAGGTGTTTCAAGGTGGTGTGAGGGTGTTTCAAGGTGTTTCAAGGTGGAGAGAGAATTAAGCAGCTTGGCAGCAGTTAATTTGTTGTTACCCATAGTTAATGCTGGTGGTTGGGTATTTATAGTATGATATTTGGGCCCTTATGGGCTTTCGGGTCATGTTTAATGGACCCGGGTCATGTTTAAAGACCCATGAGTTTTAAGCAGATGGGCAGGTAGCTTAGTCAAAAAGTGTTTAGGTTTTTTAGTACTTTAGTCATAGTTCGAACAGCCTTAGGCTCACAGTGTTCGAAGTCATCTGTCCGGTTTAAAAGTCCTGTCCGATTTAAGTTCTTAGTGTCTGTCCGGTTTACGGAGAGATTTACATTGGTCTGCCCTTCCGGGGAGCATTCCGAATTCGGACTCATCAGGAGCCCCTTTTTTAGGTGTTTGAACAAGCGTCCTTGCCAAAGAACTGAAAAACAGTCCGATTTAGGAAGTGGTTTTCAATTCGAAGAGAGTTACGAATTCTAAACGGTTCTTGCCAGAGTTAATGGGACACGTGTCACTCTCTGATTGGTTACTTTAGCCGTTTTTTCACCTTGAACTTCGCACCACTTTCTCGAACAAGTTACCTCTTTTAAATTCAATTAATGACATCAGCGCCGTCTTTTAATCATTGCCCAACTTTTCGGATTCTCCTAGGAATCAACTCCTTTTTTCACATTTACTATAAATTCTAATTCACTTTTCACTGTCTCATTATCTCTTTCAAATTTCACTCTGCAATTTCACTCAGAGCTTTATCTCTCTAGAACTTCAAAACTTCATTGGCTGTTTATGTTTACAGCAAGAACAGCACTGATCAAGGGCGGCTGGCTTAACCTCTCGGAATTGGAGAAAGCTCAAAGAGTTGAGAAGGAAAAACGACTTGCTACAGGGCTACCATCGTCGCCTATTGAGAAACCAGCCTCTTCTGTCGCAGAATCTGATAGAGGTTCATCTTCTTCCAAAGGTACAAAACCTAAAAAGCTTTTTCAATCAACGCTCTCCCCCATAGTATCTGGCTCCTCGGTTCAGGAGTCGATCCCTGCTGTTGAACCGGGAGTTATTGTCACAAGTATTAGGAAAAAATCTTCTTTCATTGCTATGGGGTCTGAATCTGACCATTCCCCAGATAAGTTAATCATGAAAAGGCCAAGTCGGTTGGTCAAAGGGATTTCTTCTAAAAACACACCCTCGAAATCGGGGGCAAAAAATAGTGAATCAGGGTCTGGGGCAACTATAAGGGCTCCCCGGGAGAGGCTGTCAGGACTAGAGGCCAGCAGCCCACTACCCCCCAAGGAATCTTCTGCCTCAGAAACTCAAATTGAGGTGAGAAGTCGAGTAAATATGGACAGCCAACAGTCCGGAGGATCAGCTATGCCAAGCCTCAATCCTCCCCGGACTACTTCTACAGAAGCTCCCCCAACAATTATGGAGGAGAGGATGGAGGACTCCACTGAGGAGGTTAGATTTGAGTCCGAGTCTTTCGGACAGGCTGATACTGCTATTGTTGTTGCCAAGAAGGGCAAAGAGGACTTATATCTGAGGTGTCCGGACCTGCCGGAGAGCCTTGAAGGGAGAGTGGGGCCATGCTTTCATAAAGTTGAGTTCAAGTATCTTTTGGCCTTTCTGAAGCCCAAGTATGCGTTCATCCATACTTCAGATCTGGGTAGATTGCGCACAAAGTGGGGGATCCCTGAGAACGTAAAGATAAGGATTCCCATCGATCCGGAGACCCCGATGGATTGTAAAAAGAATGAAATAGTCTTCTTCACGGAGCTATTCAACTGGGGACTCAGGTTCCCACTGGACCCAGAGATAGTGCGCTACTTTCACTTGGTCAAACTCTGCCCATCACAGTTAAGCCCCAATGGTTGGTTCACCTTGATGTCATGCATAATGACATCCAGGATATCTGGGATCCCTCTTCCTATGGAAGAGTTCGCTGCAGTGGCCAACCTGTGCAAGCATCATCAGTTCCCCTTCTACCATTTCAACATGGGGAACGATCTCAAAGCTGTTGATGATCTCCTGGAGTCGGAGAGCAAATGGAGGAGCCAATTCTTGTTTGTCAGTGGCTCGTGGGAAAATGGCAAGAAAATCAAGACCGGATAGAATCCAAGCCTCCTCAGGAGTAGATGGAGGAGTGACCGTAAGCTTCTCATCTTAAGTCTCTGTCCGATTTTCCCTTTTCTTTAAGTTTATGCTAATCAGTTTCTTTTTGTTCTAACAGAGCTGCCAAAGGAGTTCGGGGACTACCTAAAGGCCGGACAGACTACCTGTGGCAAAATTAACGCTTGGGCTGCAGAGAACTGGGAGAATCGGTTCCACAAGGCCTTCACTCCTGGAAACTTAGCAAGGTCCCATCTGTGGAACACAACAGGTCGGAGAGACCTAACCTGGGAAGAGCTTGCCACCCAGCCTGATGAGGACATTGTGTTAAGAAAGTCCCACGAGCTGGACGGGACACTCTACCTGCCTGCCCGGGCCAAAGCCCCAAGAAAAAGAAAGGCAGGAAGGCGGAAGGTGATACTGAGAAGGAGGCCCCAACAGACCCAGAGGGACTAGCTCAGGTTCAAATCGATGCAGCCCTTTTACAAGTGGTGGAGCAGGAGAGCGAGAAGCAGGAAGTGAACCTTCCAAAACCTCTAAGGGCTTCCAAGAGGACTCGCAAGCAAACAAGTGAGAGTGCTGATAGGGAGGCCAAGAAGAAGAAAACTTCTCAAGGAGATGAGGTTGCTCTCCGGGACCCAGAGCCTTCTTTCCCTACTGACCCTACACTGGCCGAAGAGATCCCAAGAGACTTGCAAGAAGAGATCCCAAGGGAATTCCATACAGATGAAGTTGAGGGGGGAGAGCTTAACTTAGATGAAATGGACATCACCGGTCTGGGTGGACTTGGTGAATATTTTCTTGGGTTGCCCAGAGACGAGTTCGCAGGGCCCTATGTCCCTCCAAGCAGCTCCAACACAGTTAACTTCAACGGTAAGACTTTTATGGTTTCCAGTGAGAGGGATGTTATAGCCCATTCTCTTCTTAGCAATGTACAGCCAGTGCTTACTTTGGAAAGGCAAGTCCGAAGTCAGGCAGACACCATCAAAGACCTCAAGTCTGAGAAGGAAAAATTGTCCGAGGACCTCCGGACTGCTGCCAATAAGGTTGATTTGCTCAAGGAGGCAAATGATCAGCTAAAGAAGAATCAAGATGAAAACAACACAAAAGTTGCTTCTTTGGAAGAGACCGTAAAAGATCTCCGGGCTAAGCTGTCCGGACTGGAGAAGGACCTGACAATCTCAAGGGGAGAAACCACAGCCAAGGAGAAGCTCGTCACCAACCTGACCACTGACAAAATTGCTTTAGAGAACGCAGTGACTCAGGCTGCTGAAGAAAAGGCTGCTTTGGTGAGGGATCAAGAGGCCATGATCAAGGCCAAGATCAACGCCTATGCCAGGGAGATGATCCAAAGCGAGGAGCTAATGATCCAAAAGGTGAAGTCTGATATGGTCCTCCTGTTTCACGAGAAATTCCCGAAGAGGAGACTAGGGGAATTATGGCGCTATGTGGATGATGATGATCTCCCATACTGGACCATGGTTGATTAGGGGTACTCCAGTGAGTCTTCATCCGGTGATGAAGAGGAAACCGGAGAGAGCCCAGGTGAGGAAGAGATTGACCCTAAGGGTAAGAAGATAGTCGAAGAGAAGAGCGACATCAAGGGCAAGAAAGCAAATGAGGGTGAGCCATCTTCAAAGGCTCAACCTTAACTTATAATTTATTTTGTTTATCTTTTATTCGAACTAAAGTCCTTGGAAGGCCAAGACACCCTTTTTGTGATGGTGTCCGTATTATTCGGACAGATTTTTGTACTGTGCCCAAACTTGTTCAAAAAGTCCTTGGAAGGCCAAGGCAGTTTTAAGTTGTTGAATGAATATTTTATTTTGCTCAACCATCCTCTTCTTTCATTATTTGTTTAAATAGCTGGAGTTTAAGTAGTTTTATTGTATTGTGAGAGTATTAAGACTCTCCGACTAGAATTTAAATAGCCCTTAGATCTTTTAACCCGGGTAGTATGATAAGAGACAAAATTTTGAAAATACTTAGAGAATTTTGAAGAAGGTACCAAGTTTTATTGAAAGCTCTCCGTACCACCGAAGAGGGAAAGGTATGCCCCCAAATATTTACATGGATGTTTAAACAAGTAAATATTTACACAAGTGTTATTCCAAGTACATTCGAAGGTGTTCAATATTCCAAGGATGAGTTAAAACCCTGCCAGCTTTGTCTTCCAACCAGTATGTCCCAGGCTTGATTCTTTCAACCACAGTATACGGACCCTCCCAAGTTGGGGCCAGTTTTCCGAAGAGCTTTTCCTTAGTATGCAAGAAAACTTTCCTTAATACTTTATCTCCTGGTTGAAAATCTCTTCTTTTAACTTTAGAAGCAAACCTGCTTCTCATCAAGCCCTGATAGTGTGCCATTCTAAGATGAGCTTTCACCCGTCTTTCTTCGATCAAATCAAGCTGATTTCTAATTGCCATCTCATTAACCTGTCCGGAGAAGTTATGAACACGAAAGGAGGGGAGTGTCTTCTCTATGGGGGCTACTGCATCCATTCCATTGACCAAGGCAAAAGGGGATTCTTGTGTTGCAGCCCCAGGTGTTGTCCGGTAGGCCCACAAGACTTCTTGTAGATAACTAGGCCATTTTCCAGCAGCCCCTTCCAAATTTTTCTTTAAACCAAACAGTATTGTTCTATTAGCCACTTCAACTTGCCCATTGGCTTGTGGGTGGAAAGGTGAAGAAAAGTAGTGTTGAATACCTCTTGAGGTACAAAAGCTTTCCATCTCTCTATTGTCAAACTGTGGCCCATTGTCTGTTGTTATTTTCTGGGGGATACCAAATCTACAACATATGTTAGATAGAATGAATTTTATGACAGCTTTCGATGTTGTCCCTGCCAAGGGAGCTGCTTCTACCCACTTCGAGAAGTAGTCAATGGCCACAATTATAGTTTTACGCCCTCCGGATGCATAAGGGAGATGCCTAACTAAGTCCAATCCCCATCGAGCAAAAGGGATGGGCTCAGAAATTGATTCCAGAGGAATGGCTGGTACATGAATTTCATTGCTGTACCTCTGGCATGGGTCACACCTTCTTACCAGCTCCTTAGCATCTTTCATAATTGATGGCCAATAGTATCCGGAGAGTAGCACTCTTCTTGTTAAAGCTCTAAATCCACAATGGGTTGATCCCTCACCATCATGCAACTCGGAGAGAACCATTTGTGATTCATGATCCCCTAAACAACGTAGGAGAGGTTTGCTATAGGATTTTTTGTATAACACTTCTCTTAACATAAGGAAACCACGAGCCTTGTGCTTCAATGTTCTGGCTTGTGATTTATTCAAGGGTACGATACCATCAGACAGATATTGTACAAGAGGAGACCTCCAGTCTTGAGGCTGATTTACTTGTATTTCAAAGACTTCCTCTTTTTCACCTTTATCGAGCTGAATAGAGGGGCTTTCAAGCACATGGATCCATGGGTAGGACTCCGTATAAGCTATCGTTGCCAGTGAGTCTGCTAGCTCATTTTCTGCCCGGGGGATGTGCTCATAGACAACAGCTTTAAATTTCAACGCCTCATTTTTTAGGAGGAGTAAATACTTGACCAACTGTTCCTTTCTAGCTTCTGATAGGCCCAAGGCATGGTGGACTAGCAACTGGGAACCACTTAGTAGCTTGACCCTTTTAGCTCCACAGATGTAGGCCAATTTTAACCCAGCTATAGCTGCTTCGTATTCAGACTCATTATTGGATGCCCTGAAAGCAAAACAAATAGCTTGGAACATGTTGTCCCCGTATGGGGAAGTGAGACATATCCCTGCCCCAGATCCCATGGTACCGGATCCTCCGTCTATTCGGACAATCCACACTTTCTTGTCTTTTGAATCAGTAGGTTGTTCGGAATCCCTATCAGAATGGAATTCAACCAGAAAGTCAGCCACAACTTGAGCTTTTACTGCTGTTCGGGGAGCAAAGTCTATGTTAAGTCCCCCAACTCTACTGACCACTTTGTCATTCTGCTTGAAATGTCTGCTTTTTGAAGGACATTCTTTAAAGGGAAGGACGTTCGGACAATGATAGGATGAGCCTGGAAGTAGGGCCTCATTTTCCTTGCAGCTATCACCAAGGCCAATGCCAGTTTTTCGAGTTTCAAGTAACGCCTCTTAGCATCAATCAAGCTTTTGCTGATGTAGTACACTGGATGAGGATGCCCATCAACCTCCCTTACTAGCACAGCACTGATGGCACAACTTGAAACAGCCAGATATACAAAGAGAGTCTCCCCATCAACTGGTTTGAACAAAGTCTTGGGAGAGGAAAGATGTTTCTTGATTTCATTAAACGTTTCATTACACTGTGGTGTCCATTCAAACCCCTTTGCACCCTTCAAGGTTTGAAAGAATGGAGCACACCTGTCCGAAGACCTGGAGATGAATCTGTTCAAGGCAGCCAATCTCCCCGTTAATCGCTGTACTTCTTTAATGTTTCGGGGAGGCTCCATTTGGAACAAAGCATTGAGTTGGTCCGGGTCAGGCTGTATTCCATGCTCACTTATGATATACCCTAAGAACTTCCCGGACTGCACTCCGAACACACACTTTTCAGGGTTTAGCTTCAAATTTACTTTGGCCAAGTTGGCAAAAGTCTCTTGGAGGTCGGACAAGTGCACCCAAAAAGTATCAAAGTCTCTGATACAACCCTGAGGCATGCTGTTGTACCATTTCAGAGCACTCCCCGTGAAGGATTGGGAGAATGCCCTACAGAGTAGTTTATCATCATCATCAAAGTTCATCATGAAGTTCTTGAATTGCTCCAGATGATTGTCCGGATCAGTACTGCCATCGTACTTCTCCATCTTGGTGCTGTCAAACCTCTTGGGGAGGTTCCCGGATAGAATTTTAAAAGACAATGGAGATTGCCTCCAATTCCTTCCACGACTGAACACAGTATCCTCATTAGGAGTTGCAAAGATACCTGGCTCATCATGGAAGGCAAAAGGATCCATCAGCATCCGATCTACATGCCTCCGGTTGTGAGATGATCCTTTTCCAATATGCCTTTTCATTCTTCCATGGTGATCTCTTTTTTCTGGAATATTTCTTAACTTGCTTTTGTTTCTTCTTGGTTCGACCCTCATCACTGCTAGAGGACAAGGATTTTTCATTTCCCTCACTGTCCGAAGAGCTGTCCGAAGACTCTGAACTTGAGTCAGAACTCTCCACAGGCTTGGACCGGTGAGACTTTTTAGAGCTGGCATGTATCTTCTTAGTGCTCACATGAGTTTTCGAAGCCTCAGGATCTCGAGGGTTGTCAGTGTGATGAGCAGCTGACACTTTGGATTTCTCTTCCACGCCCATCTTGGCCTTTTCAGCCCTCAGAGCTTCTATCTCAAGCTTTAACCTGTCGCGCTCTTGGACAATATACTCATCGTTCTCCTCCACCACTTCGAGCAAAGCTGGTGGAAGCTCTGGATTATCCGGATTCATTCGGACATAATTTCTTTGCTTGGTTTCGAATACTTGATTCAGGCACCGTCGCCTCCCACTGTGGTCGCCAATTTGGTGAGGATAAAAATAGCCTGGGGGTAGGCTAGTAATTTTAAGTGGAGTTTTAAGGCGGTGTAAGGGTGTTTCAAGGTGTTTCAAGGTGGTGTGAGGGTGTTTCAAGGTGTTTCAAGGTGGTGTGAGGGTGTTTCAAGGTGTTTCAAGGTGGTGTGAGGGTGTTTCAAGGTGTTTCAAGGTGGAGAGAGAATTAAGCAGCTTGGCAGCAGTTAATTTTTTGTTACCCATAGTTAATGCTGGTGGTTGGGTATTTATAGTATGATATTTGGGCCCTTATGGGCTTTCGGGTCATGTTTAAATGACCCGGGTCATGTTTAAAGACCCATGAGTTTTAAGCAGATGGGCAGGTAGCTTAGTCAGAAAGTGTTTAGGTTTTTTAGTACTTTAGTCATAGTTCGAACAGCCTTAGGCTCACAGTGTTCGAAGTCATCTGTCCGGTTTAAAAGTCCTGTCCGATTTAAGTTCTTAGTGTCTGTCCGGTTTACGGATAGATTTACATTGGTCTGACCTTCCGGGGAGCATTCCGAATTCGGACTCATCAGTCGCTATTGAAGATGGGTCGGATGTTAAAGATACTGGCGTCTGTATATGCGCTATAAAATCTACCCATGGTATACCTTGCTATCACCAGGTCCGCAAGTGGCGTAAAGGTGGAATGTCTGCCTCTCTAGATGTTTTTCACATCCACTGGACAAGGTTAGAAATAATGCCTCGTACATTCCGTACGACCATGGAAATTCTCAAAGATGATCTGCTAAAGCTAGTAACCGATGTTATGGAGACAAAAGATGAAAGTTGTATAAAACATATTTACAAGAAATGGTTTGAAGTTGTTAATCCTGAAACATCGTCATTGCTAGAGCCATTGGAGAAGCAGAAACACCGAGGCCGCCCACAGGTGAAAAGAAAGTTAGTAGTGGATATATCATCCACTAAACGGGACATGAGCGGATGAGAGTACCCGCTAAAAGATGATGAAGCTAGTCATGACGCAGTCATGCAGTCTTTAAAACCAACAAAAGTTAAAAAGGGTAAAGCAGTTGGTAGTGAAAATACGATTCGGGCAGATGTGCCTAAAGTACCTCGTACTCGTACCTCTTCCATTGCCTCGCTAGGTAGCAACATCGTACAACCGTCCATTGATCGAGTCACAGAACTAATACATGACCCGAAAGGTTTTTTGCGTTGGTTTCCGATTCACTTCAACCCTTTTATATCGAGTATTAATGATGTTAAGCCAGATGGACATTATGGATATAGAGCAGTTTCATTCGGGTTGTATGGTCATGAAGAAGGTTGGCGAGGTGTTCGAAAGGCAATATACGATGAACTAATGGAAAACTACGACACGTACAGCAAGATTTATAACGGTAAAGAGGATTACCTGAAGGTTGCAGAAAGTATAAACTACTACGAGACACCAGCATCACCCAAATATTGGATGACAATGCCTGAAATGGGGATTGCGATTGCAACCAAGTTCGAATGCATTGTTCATTTTGTGTCACTCGTAGGGTCTCACAATTGTAGCCATACTTTCTTACCTCTGCGCGGTGAGCCCCCTATTATGGCCCAAAGACGTGAGATTGGGTTTGGATTTGTCGATACTAACAACTCTGTCAATGTAAGTTATTCGATATATGGTTATGTTTTTTCTCACCACTATATTACTCAATTGTTGATTCTAATTTAAGTAGTATTAAACAGCTATCAATCAAGCCCATTTGCCCTTGCGCACGCATACATCCTACGTGGCAGAAGTTGAAGAGCGAAGATGCTACGCATTGGGAGCTACCAATAGTTGGTCGCTGTAAGAAATACACGGAACTCGAAGGGAGAAAGCCAGTTTGTTCATTCCCAGAAGTAACTAATCTTGATGAATTTGTTTAGTAGGTTTATGTGTTTTGGTCGGGTTTATGTTAGTGTTTCGAACTCATTTGTGCCTTTTGGTCGCTTTATGTCTTTTGTAAGGATTTATGTTGTTTAGAACTTTGTTTGTTTTACTACATCGTTTTGGTCGTTTTGGTCCTTCCCTTTTATTGCAGTAATTCATGCAACTAACCAACTTATAACGATACGCCAATAATCATCTCATAACTAAAACATCGCAAATAAGCAACAACAACATCTTCTAAACATTAGTACATAACTTGATATTGAACAGACAGTTAGTCAACATCTCTGAGAATACGCATTGTTTCCTCCTTCATGGCAATTTGAGAATGAACGTATTGTGCCATTTCCATAGACAAATAGTCTGTGATCATTAAACCGAATGAGTCGAATGCTTCATTCCTAACTTCCGGGGGCTCGTTAAACACCAAGAACATCGGTCCACTAGTTATAGACTTGTACTTCATGGCTACCTCCTCACGAGTACGAGATCAAGGCATTTGTCTAGATGTAGACATTTCGCCGTTCATGAAATACATCATACACAAAACTTCATCAAAGAACTCATCGGTATTATCGTCCGGCCGTTTGAACTTCACAGCTTTCGCAGCCTTGAGCAGATGAGCATCATCAAACACACTCCAACCATTAAGAAAGACTTCAACTATGTTAGAAGGAGAGTTTTGTGTGTTTGGTGTTGTAAGGTAGACTTCCTTATATAGAAGAAAGAGAGTTTACTTTGGCGGGAATTTAAGAGCGCGAAAACAGAAAACGCGGGAAAAAAACCAGGAAAAAAATTCCAAGATACATTTGCGCACCATAGGTACTGTCTTCTGTGTACCTATGGTGCACAGGCTACGATACCTATGGTGCACAGTCTGGTGTATCGATGGTACACCACACTGTGTACCGATGGTGTCATGCACCGGTCGGTACATAACGTGCCGACCGGTGCATGGTACCATCGGTACAAGGGGGTTGTACCATCGGTACATGCCCCCTTTACCGATGGTACTCTGCACCATGGGTACTGTCTTCTGTGTACCCATGGTACACGCGCTATTGTACCATGGGTACGCAGTAGTGTGCACCATAGGTACCACTAACTGCGTACCAATGGTGCACAATAAGTTGTATTTTTTAAAAAAAAATTGTTTTCGTTTTTAAAAGTAAGTCTTAGGGCATGGATTTTAAGTGAATGTTATGGTGTTATTTTTGACGAATTGTTAAATATATGTTATAGAGGATTGATTGAAAGAATGGTTCGACTTATGTTTGTTTGTGGAATCTCAATTATAAAAAACGAATTCAAGTTAAGTACAAAAAATCTAAAAGAACAATGGAAGCAGTAGATAGTAGATGTCATAAGTCATATTACAAAGTAGATGTCATAAGTCATAATACAAAATACGATAGTGAAACAACTAAGAAGTCCACGAGAATGAAAGATCACAACAACGCTAAAACAAGTCCGATAATGAGGACAAACAACCAAAGAGAGAAGAGCTGCAGGACTTGATCTCTCCACCTAAGCGCACCCGCTTCCCCACGCTCTACATGCATAGTAACAATCGAGCGAACATCGTCTAACAGTCTGTCGTCCGTGGTACATGGCGGTGGAGTAATAGTATGCCGACCATACTCAGCCAAGTACCTCCAGTAGGTGTTCGTCGCAGACTGTCTATACGTGGCAATGGTAACTGTCAATCGATCCCCAGAGAGCAAGTGTTGACGCCAATCTAGTCATGCGCTCTCTCGCCACGTGTACCTCGCTAGATCTCCTTTCCTGTAACCCGGTCGTAGTACAAGTGGGAGTTCGGGCTCATCCTGAACCTGTCCAAACTGGCACATAACCCGATCAGACATGTAGCCCTCGACCGTGCTCATCATCCGCAAAGGATAAACAATGGTGTGGATCTCCTGAACGGGGAACTGGACTCTAATGTCCTGGTATGGCTCAAATATCACCTGTTACAAAACAGTGAAATAATTAGACTGTTTTAAAATCCTAAAACTTAATATTAAAATGTTAATGCAAAAAAAAATTTAAAAACTTACATCTGTCTCCTTCTGATCAGCAAGGAGAGTACGGACAACCGATTTGGGGCGGATGTTTTGCCCAACAATCCGCTTTGGTAGCCACTTCACAATCTTAGGCTGCCTCGCTACGTGGTCAGCATTCTCTGAGGCCCTAAACGCGGGGAAGTGGTCGTGGATCCAGCAATCGAGCATAGCTACAAATCCATAAAGGTTATGCTTCGATGCTTTCGAAGCATCACCCAAACCACGGAAAAGGAATGCCAATGCACTCGTACCCCATGTGATGTCCCACAACCCAGAATCCATATTCGCTAACCCGTACAAGTAGTCAGCCTTGACGCTTTTCTGACTAGTATCCGCAAAAATAGTGCAACCAAATAAGAACATAAGGTATGCTCGTGATACCTGGCGGATAGTCTCAGCATCAATCTGCTCGATGTAGCGATCCCTGATGAAAGTCTCCCGCAGCCACTTTATCTCTCCCTTCTTTCTACAATCTAGAAAAGAAATAGTCTTGCATGATATTTTCTTCCTCTTCCACCACCACAACGATAATTTTTCTTATTTTTAATTTTTTAGTATGTTGATTTTTGAATGTGTTAGTTCAATTTTGTTGATTTTCTATGTTTTTAGTGAATTTTCTAAGTTAGATTTAGTCTTTCAAAAATAAGTTCAAATTTTGATATTATGATAGGTTAGATTTAAAGTTTTGGAGGCCGCTTTCAACCATTTTTTATCGCCGTATTCGGCTGAAAAATGACGAACAAACGGCGCAGGTCTTATGTACCGATACATGAATTTAGGTGTGAACCGTTTAATTGTTTAAGTTTGTATCTATTTTATGGTTATAATAACTCATAATTTTACACTTTGAATGATCAATGTAGTCCACTAAACAAATCAAACTAAAAAAACATATTTATAAAAAATAGTATTTATAAAAGCCAAATCTAATAGTTGAAATCGAACTTCAAAAGCACAACGCAAGTAAATAATCAAAAATCACTAAACTAAAACCGGTAGAATAAAAGTTCAAACCGATGCATAGAGATTCGAAAGACCAAAAAAAATTGTAGTCATGTACCACCTATTCAGGAGCTCTGAACTGGTGGTGTATGGCCACAAAACCGATGGTTGTACACCACCAATACCAACGGTTCAGGAGAGTTCTGAACTGGTAATGTATGACCACAAAATCGGTTGTTGTACACCACCAGCACAAGTACCGATGGTTGTTACTTTTTCCAGCAACTGAACTTCCTTCTCGAGCAAGATAAATTCTTGGAGAATAGCTATTAGAAGTCCTCCATACTAATCCCAAATTTCAGTTGAAGAGCTATTAGAAGTCGTCCATGCTAATCCCAAATTTCGGTTGAAGAGAGTTTCAATATTGGGGACAGTAAAGTAGATTATTTTGATATCTATTTAAAATATATCTTCTTCCGTTAATAGCAGCAGTGTTTAAATTAAAATTGGAGATAAATTCATACTAAAAATTTCGTAACTTAAATCAAAGACTGTTTTTTTTAAACTTATACTCAAACTCGATTTGGATAGACCGTATTATGTATTCACTATCATAATTGTCATTATTATTATCCATGTCTAGTGTCTACTTTCCATTTCTATTTTTAACTATTCAATGTCTAGTGTCTACTTTCCATTTCTATTTTTAACTATTCAAATACTTTCATGGAATATATAAAAGTTCTTTTTTCTGAACAATTTATTCAAATCCATTTAAACTTTTGTTCTTTTTCTTACAATCCAAAAATCAAGATCCAGCATGCAGTGTTTTCTATTCATCTGCTTCATAGATTTTTGTTCCGATTTTACAGAAGAAACCGAAGCTAAAGCCGAAAGTATGATGAACACACAATTAATATTAACCGATTCGGTGAGCTTGTAATGGCATCCTAAATAGTATTGAATGATAATGTGAAATGGATTACATTTCATAGTGGATTGGGTATTTGCTAACGTTGTTGACTTGTAAGGAACTACCTGAAACACAATAGGCCGTTTCTTAATAGTCTTTATGATGAATAAGTTGGCTGAATTATCAAAGGTTGAATGAGTCGGTATTTCTCATAAGCAGGGTATGATAGTATTTCTCATAGTCGGTATTTCTCATAAACAATGACCAATGTCCAATGCCACACTATCACACATCGGTTAGCACGAGAAACATCAATAGTATAGTAGTATAAGTAATAAGTAATGACCGGCCAAAGGTTAACAATAGACTTAAAGCTGATAGAACCAATCAGGATATATACAACAAATTAACTAAAAATCTAAGACTTAATTAATATAGTGCTGTTGTTTGGCTTCACTCACTAACAAGAGAGGAAGTTGATTACAGCACCAACATATATACGAGTTTATCAGACTTTTGCATAACCAAACACACGCAAGAGTATAGTGAAACTCAAAATAGGTTAGTGTTCAACGACGTCAATCAGGTAAACAGGAACCTTAGGTCAGCTAAACATCAACAAAAAGAAGAAAGGCTCAGAAAATCAAACAGCTTATCAATCAAGAATTCTCTGAAGCAGAACTGGCATAAGAGCTGTGAAAACTAATCATCATGGCCAATTTATAAACCTAAAACTAAGCTAAACCACTTTCAATCGTTGGCTCATATTAAGAAATTCAACCATTTTTATCGTTTATGCTTCACTGATTTCTCTCAGAAGCGCGGATAAGTTTCAAATCATCGCCAACGAATTCAACAACAAAATAGAATATTGCGGATAATTTTAGAGACGGATCTAGGGAAAGAAATGCCTCCACGTTTTGACACCGCATAAATCCATATTTGCCTCTATGACTAGCTATACTTCCGGTGGTTTAATCGGCGAAAACAAGCTAAAGGTGGAGAGGCAAGCATGTCAACAACTAAACAGATCAAACAATAAATAAACATGTATGTAGCCATTGCTTAGACACAGCTAATCTGTGAGTTTCGAAGGGAGCTGCAACACGAACGGCGACACTATAGCACAAGCTTTGGGGCTTTACTCTTCATTTTTTCGTTTCGGAAATGCCCGGGGGCTCGTGCATATAAGTATGGAAGAAACATAAAACCACAAAAACAAAATGGATCAGAAGACTAAGCTGAGAGCATTGAAGCAGACTGCATTGATATAAAGCAAAAGAGACGAAGAATATGCTGATTACAGGAACGCTATTCGTTTATATAACAAAGTGGAAATGGTTGGTAGGATTTCCAAACCCTAGGCTTGCAGAGTTTTCCTCAAATCATGGGCTCCGCTTTATTATTTTTTAGGCTTTTCGCTTTGGACCCAAAGGCTTCACTTGGGGCTTAGACTTATCACTCACCCATCTCTACTCTAATAGTAAATTATAAAATATATTCACTACTTTGTTAGCAGTATTTTGTTTTTTCAAATAAAAGATATTTTAAATTTTAAACAATATTACATCAAACTAAGTTTTAGTTTTAAAATACAATAAATATATATATATATATATATATAATCAAAAATTACTTCCATTGAATTGATATAAATGAGATATAAGATGAAAAATATTTTTCACATTACAAATTTGAAGTGAAATGTCTTATATACTTGAGGTCTATGGTCTATAAAATCAGGAATCCGACCGTTACATGTTGCTTTGATCAGATCCTTGTTCATTCTAATCTTTGTTTATGCTATAATAATAGTGTACATAAACATTGTGATGTACATGCAAAATAAAGAATATCCTGCAAAATAAAGCATTTTAAAGATAATGGTTGGGATTTCTCATGTCAAGAAATGTTAGAAAGCAATTGATATGTGATGTTATTTAAGTAACTTTAAGTAGTTTAAATTTAAACTTTCAAAATATGTTATGGCTTTAAGGGTTGCACGAGTTTGAGAGGGATTAAAATCACAATCAGCTTTGGATTTGATTACCCATTTTGAAATCCAAACGACATCAAAGTTTTGCTCCCTAAAGACATGCCTAAGAATCACTTGAGGCCCAATCAGATTTTTACAGCAATTCATTAATGAAAGAAGAAACCATGGAGTTGATTCAGATCCAAGCATCTTGATAATCAATAAAGAATCAGTTTTGAATGTCTACTTTAGTTATACTATTAATGTAGCAAAATAGTAAACCATCAATTAAGGTCATAAACTCATCAATCGAAGCAATGTTCTTACCATATAAATGATCAAAAGCTTCAATTAAGTTTTCAGTATTGTCTCTTAGAATAATACCACTGTTGGATTAATCAATGGGAGAACAAGCAGCATCACAATTCAACTTAATACGATTGATTGAATGAGGAGTCCATTTAACTCAAATTGGAGGCTTGCGATTAGTTATATGATTAAAACAACCAAGTTCTTTAGCTGCTTTTAAGTCATCAAACCAGTGAGTCTAGTTTAGAAGTTTATAATTATCTAAGCTGAATATATAAACTTTTATTTTATTGATTAAGATTTTGGAAGAACAAAAGATGTCTTTGTATGTTACATTATTTCGAGTTGCCCAAATTGTCCAGCAATAGGGGGTGATTGTTCTTATGTGTGTGGATTTGTTTGTGGACATAACTATAAGTGTATCATGTGGTTAAAGACATGTGATGGCTAATTAGAATTCCAAGTAGTCTCGCGAAGTACTGTCATACTTCTCATGATTATAGACTCGTAAAGATTTATTATCTCTAAAGGTGGCAAGAGAACGTGTCTTGAATATATAAAAAAGCTTTATGATATTCATACCATTTTCATCCAAACATTTGCAAAAAATGGACCATTTTGACCAAATGATAGGATTGTGAGTTTCTTTAAAGCCCCGTAGGAATTTATTCATTAAATTGTTGATTCTTTTGATGGTGGATTTGGGAATATAGTTGTTTTGCATGAAAAAAACAAGAAAGGCAATGATGATAGATTTAACTAATGTTTGTCAATATGCCCCCAGAGGATAAAGATTTGTTGTCCCACTACATACACTTGTTTTTTACTTTACATACTAGGTTAAATAAAATACTTATATAATTACATTAATGAATAAAGATGTCTAAGTATTTAAAGGGAGTAAAAATATAGGAGAAACGAGATGTATTTTTTATGACATTAATTCTATTTATATCCATGTTTTCAGATGAAATTAAAACAAAATTTTGAGTGTTAATTTGCTGACCATAAAGTAGTTGATAATGATCGAGGAATTTGACAACTTTTTTATATTATTTAATAAGTCATTCATGAAGATGATTACATCATCTGTATACGCAGGACATGGAATTTATAGATGACCTTTGGCATGGTAATACATAGAGTTGTTAAAGATGGAAAGATTTGTCAATCATCTTAAGAGATATTCTTCAACAATTATGAAAATGTTGGGTGATAATGGGCCACCCTGACATACACTATTGCTAGATTTGAAGTATCCATAAGGAATTCCATTAATAAGTATATAAAAATGAACATTATATATACATTTTTTGATTAAATCGATAATTTTATCATTGAATCCAAAAAAACACTATAGTGAAGATAAATTTAAAGGAAACTCTGTCCAAGGCCTTTGTCATGTGAAACTTATGAATAATGTTACTGGCTTTATTTTTTTATTAATGTTATGAACAAGTTCATGGATGGTGTTATCCTTAATATTTTTGTTGTTGAAAAATTCACCATGTTCATCTGAGATAATTTTGGGAAGAATAAATTCTAATCTAGAGTTGATTATTTTGGATATGATTCCATTAAAGACATTACACTGACTGATAGATCTCTAATCATGCAATAATGTAGAAGATTGCTTTCAGGCAGTAAGCAAATTGTTATGCATAAATTCTATGAGGGGCAATGCTGCCATTAAAGTATGATTTAATGACATTACATAAATCTATTTTAATTATGAGTCAACATGTAGTGTAAAATCTAGAGTTTAATCCATCAACTCTTAGGACACTATTGGTGTTAAGAAATTTGATGTTAAGGTGAATCTCATCATCATTAGGAGGGTTAATGAGAGTTTTATTATCCAAGTAAGTAATAACATGAGGAATTAAGTCATTAAAATCATCAACATTACAAGTTAAAAGTTTTGTAAAATAAAATGGTTGAAGATCCATTTGTCATTTATCATTATTCCATGAATTGAATTTCTTTTTAATTTTGTAAAAAAAAAAATTAAAAATATCTAATGTGTTTGTCACCAGTTTTTGCCCAATTAGAAGAGTTTTTTTGCTCCCAAAATATCTCTTCTCTAGCAAGCAGATTTAAATGAACAACCTTAGCTTTGGATAACTTAATTTGTTTTTTAGAGTTGCTTAAAACTTTTAAATAATGTTTTGCTTGTTGAACATTTATTTTAGTAGTAGATATGCTATCAAATATATTGCTAAAAATCTGAGAATTCCAGATTTTGAGATATTATTTAATATTTTTAACTTGCCCCAAAAGGCAGTTAAAGGGTAGTCATGAATTGAAAGATTTCAATTATTTTCAACAGCTTTAAGGAAGTCGTTATGAAGCGGCCACGTATCTTGGAATTCAAATGAATGTTTAGGTTTATATAATAAGGTTGAAATGGTGATACACAAAGGTAAATGAACTGAGCATGCTTTGGCCAGGTGTTTCACCTTTGTGATATCAAAGAATTCTCTCCAATTATCATTTATTAAAGTCATGTCAAGTATTTTTCCATTTAGTGTTATTAGACCAAGTGTATTTGGATCCATTGTAACATGGATCCTCTAATTTCCAATCCAACATCATGTTGTTAAAATCATTAACAGCTCTCAAGTCTAGTATTTAGCAAGCCAATTGCTCAGAAGCATTGGAGATAACATTAAAGTCACAAGCAATGAGCCATTCTTTATTAGTGACAGAAATATCTTTGAGATGGTTCCAAAGATCAATTCTCTGGATTCTGGTACATTTGGTATAGATAATAGTAAGTAAGAACTCATTGTTCCAAATAATGATGAGTTAATATCATATGAACAAATTGCTTATGGTTAGTTATGATGTTTATTTCAAAATCGTGCTTCAACAAGATCCAGATTTTGTTATTTATTAGCAAAATTTAAATTGAAGCCAATTTTGTTTGCTAAGTAGTCAAGCTTATCATTTGATATCATTAGCTCTTGAAGAGCAGTGCAATCAATATTTTTTTAGTTTGAATCATTGATTTAATTCTATTCACTACGTTATTGTTGCCAATGCCCCTAACATTCCAACATATAATGGAAATGGTCCTTTTGATGATGATCTGGATAATCTTGTTGATCCTTTTGGAGAAGGTAGACTTGGTTGACGGTATGGAGGCTTTGTCTTTTGATATGTTGATTCTTTTATGAATTGATTCTTCTGGTTTAAGCTTTTCAAATTCTGTGATTTCAGATATTGATTTATTAAGAATGAGGTTTTCATATTGTTTTTTTAGCGATAGGGGAAGGTTGGTCTTGGGAGATGTATGGTCATGTGGGGCATGACCATAACTTGGAGAATTGTGAATTTATCGGCTAGACCTATGATGTGAAAAGCTTGTTGAATTTTATTATAAATGTTTTCATTTGGTTGATATGAGGAATTGGATAACATAACAATATTTTATTATGTTAAAAATAGTTGTTCACTATTATTTTCTTAAAATTTGGAAGATGTTCAATATTGAGAGCAATTTCACAAATTTGAGCAATATTTTTTGGGATGGATTGACTTAGGTGGATTAGAAGATTATAGTCATTATTAGTATCTAGATCATTAAGATTAAATTTCTTAATTGATTGTTCTTTATGTTTTGGAATATTATACTGTTAAGTTTGATGGGATTTGAAGGTTAGTTGTTTTTCATCAACTATCCTTTTAGAATATTTAAGTTATTTATTACATGAAGAGTCAGAATGACCCAAATGTTTGCAAGAGTTGCAATACTTAGGCATTTCAGAGTATTTGATGGGTTGTCATAACCCCTTTTCTTCCCCAAATCTTATCAATATTTTTTTAGGAAGAGGAATTGCGGTATCAACAATAGTTAAGGCTTTACGATAGTTGAAACTTACCTTGTTGTATGATGGAACCTGGTGTGGATAATAATCGCCTGAGGGTAGGCTGGTAATTTCAGTTGATGTTTTATGGTGGTGTGTGGGTGTTTAAATGTTTAGAGAGTAGAGAGATAATTAAGCAGCTTGGTAGCAGTTAATTTTCATTACCTCTAGTTAATGCAGGTGGTTGGGTATTTATACCCTGATGTTTGGGCCCTTATGGGCTTTCGGGTCATGTTTAATGGACCCGGGTCATGTTCAAAGACCCATGAGCTCTAAGCAGGAGAGCAAGTAGCTTAGTCAAGAAGTGTTTAGGTTTTTTAGTACTTTTGTCATAGTTCGAACAGTCCTATGGTTTTAGTGTTCAAAGTGATCTGTCCGGTCCATGTGATCTGTCCGATCTGTCCGGTCCAGAGGCCTTGGACTGATCTGTCCGTGTCCGGGGAGCATGCTGAATTCGGACTCATCAGGAGCCCCTTTTTTAGGTGTTTGAGCAAGTAATCTTGTCAGAGACCTGAAAAACAGTCCGACGTCAGAAGTAGTTTTCAATCCGGACAGGTCTATGGGTTTACCCGGACAGATCAAGCTTCACGAATTCAAAACGGTTTTTGCCAGAGTTCATGGGACACGTGTCACACTCTAATTGATTGCTTTAGCCGTTTTTTCACCTTGAATTTCGAACCCACCTTCTTCGAAAAGCAACCTCTTTAATTACACATGGTGACATCAGCGTCGTCATTTAATCATTGCCAAACTTTTCGAATTCTCCTAGGAATCAACTGCTTTTTCAGATTTACTATAAATTCAGACTCACTTTCTACTGTTTCACTATCTCTTTCATATTTACTCTGCATATTTACTTAGAGCTTTCTCTCTCTAAAACAAAGATTTTCTTGGTAGTTTATGTTTACAGCAAGGACTGCATTAATCAAAGGCGGGTGGCTCAACCTTTCTGAGTTGGAGAAGGCACAAAAAGTCGAGAAGGAAAGACGAATCGCAGCAGGGCTACCTACCTCGCATGTCGACATACCAATCTCCTCTGCTACAGAGTCAGATCGAGGCTCGTCCTCTTCTAAAGGTACTAAGCCTAAAAAACTATTTCAATCCACTCTCTCCCCCATAGTCTCTGGTTCCTCAGTTCAGGAGTCAGTGCCTACTGTCGAGCCAGGAGTTACAATCACAAGTTTTAGGAAACCTTCTCCTTTTCTCGCAATGGGATCAGACACAGAGCACTCTCCGGAGAAACT
Organism: Limnanthes douglasii subsp. nivea; assembly: GCA_036936605.1. Taxonomy (NCBI): domain Eukaryota; kingdom Viridiplantae; phylum Streptophyta; class Magnoliopsida; order Brassicales; family Limnanthaceae; genus Limnanthes; species Limnanthes douglasii. The sequence goes on from JAUPFV010000001.1 coordinate 37,987,258, forward strand.
GGTTGTTAAGAGGACAAGCCGGCTGGTTAAGGGGCAAGCCTCCAAGAACACTCCCTCAAAATCGGGGGCAAAAAATAGCAGTTCTGGGTCTGGAGTGCCTATCAGAGCTCCCCGGGAAAGACTACCCGGTCCGGAGGCTAGCAGCCCAGCACTCCAAAGAGAGACTTCTGCCTCAGAGCCCCAGCCTGAGACTAGAAGTCAAGAAAACACAGAAAACCAGCAGTCTGGAAGCCATGCTGAGCCAAGTTTGAATTCTCTCCGGGCCACTGATATTCCTCCTACGATCATGGAGGAAAGAATGGAGGACTCTGTTGAAGAAGTCCATTTTGAGTCAGAGCCATCCGGTCAGACTACTAACACTGCTGCTGCAAAAAAAAGATAAGGGCAAAGAAAAACTATGCTTGAGGCATCCGGAGCTGCCGGAATGTCTCGAAGGGAAGGTAGGGCCTTTTTTTCACAGGGTCGAACTTAAATATCTCTTGGCCTTACAGAAGACCAAGTATGCTTTCATCCACACGGCTGAACTAGGTTGAATGCGCACAAAATGGGGGATCCCAGAAAATGTGAAGATAAGGATTCCCATAGATCCTGAAACTCCTATGAATTGCAAGCTGAATGAAATAGTCATCTTCACGGAGCTATTTAATTGGGGACTCAGATTCCCATTGGACCCAGAGATTGTCAGATATTTTCATCTGGTCAAACTCTGTCTGAGCCAGCTGAGCCCCAACGGCTGGTATACTCTGATGTCATGCATCATGGCATCAAGGCTGTCCGGGATCCCTCTTCCTATGGAAGAATTTGCAGCAGTGGCCAATCTTTGCAAACATCACCAATTCCCCTTCTACCACTTCAATATGGGGAACAATCTCAAAGCTGTTGATGATCTGTTGGAGTCTGAGAGCAAATGGAGGAGCCAGTTTTTGTTTGTCAGTGGCGCTTGGGAAAACGGACAGAAGATCAAGTCCGGAGTGAACCCAAGCCTCCTCATAAGCAGGTGGATGAGTGACCGTAAGTTTCCCACTTTAAATCTTTGTCTAATTCTTCCTTCTTATAGTTGGTTTAAATTAATTGGTCTTTCTTTTGTCTTAACAGAACTGCCTAAGGAGTTCGGTGATTACTTGAAGGCCGAACAGGTCACTTGTGGCAAAATCAATGTCTGGGCCGCAGAGAACTGGGGGAACCGATTCCACAATGCTTTCACTAGTGGAAATCTGGCAAGGTCTCACCTGTGGAACACCACATGTCGGAGAGATTTAACTTGGGAGGAGCTCACCACCCAGCCTTCTCCGGACACTATGCTTAAGAGGAGCCATGAAGCAGATGGGACACTCTTCCTGCCAAGCCGGGCCAAAGCCCCAAGCAAAATGAAGGGCAAGAAGGTGGTGAGCGATGCTAATCCTGCTGATGCTGAGAAGGATGCTCCAACAGACCCGGAGGGGCCGGCTCAGAGCCAAATCGATGCTGCTCTTTTATAGGTAGTAGAGCAAGAGACCGAAAGGCAGGAAGCAGACCTCCCAAAACCTCCAAGGGCTTCCAAGAGGAATCGCAAGCAGGGGAGTGAAGGGGCAGACCGGGCAGCCAAGAAGAAAAAGACTGCTAAGGGAGATGAGCTTGCTCTCCGGGATCTGGAGCCTTCTGTCTAGGCTGACCCTTCTGACCCAACACATGCTGAAGAGATCCCAAGGGACTTTCATACTGATGAAGTTGAGGGAGGAGAGCTTAACATTGATGAAGTAGACATCACCGGTCTTGGTGAACTTGGCGAATACTTCCTCAACCTCCCCAGAGACGACTTCGCAAGGCCTTACATTCCTCCGAGCAGCTCTAACACTGTCAACTTCAATGGTAAGACTTTCATCGTCTCTAGTGAAAAGGACACCATAGCCCACTCCTTGCTAAGCAATGTGCAGCCGGTACTTACACTGGAGAGACAAGTTCGGAGTCAAGCAGACACCATCAAAGACCTTAAGTCTGAGAAGGAAAAGCTGTCCGAAGACCTTTGCACTGCTACTGCCAATGCTGACATGCTAAAGGAAGCAAATGAGGAGTTGAAGAAGAATCATGAGGAAAGCGACACAAAAGTTGCTACTCTAGAGGAAACCATCAGAGACCTCCGGGAAAAGTTGTCCGGAGTGGAGAAAGACCTTACTGCCTCAAAAGAAGAGAGCAAGGCAAAGGACAAGATTATCACCAACCTAACTACTGATAAGATTGCCCTTGAGAATGCAGTGTCTAAGGCTGCCGAAGAGAAAAATACGTTGCTAAGGGATCAAGAGGCTACGATCCAAGCCAAGATCAATGCTTATGCCAACCAGATGATTAAAAGTGAAGAGCTATTGATTGAGAAAGTGAGGTCCGACATGGTTCTACTCTTTCATGAAAAATATCTGAAGATGAACCTAGGGGACTTGTGGCATTATGTAGACGATGGTGACCTTCCATATCATACAATGGCCGATGAGGATCAAGATGGAGTCTCCAGTGCGTCCTCATCCGATGATGAAGAGCATACCGGGGAGAGCCCAGATGAAGAGAAAGACGATCCCAAAGGCAAGAAGGTAGACAAAGGGAAAGACGACTTTAAAGGCAAGAAGGTGTATGGAGGTGAGCCATCCTCAAAAGCTCAACCTTAACTCATGATTTACTTTGTTTATTTTTTATTCAGACTAAAGTCCTTGGAAGGCCAAGGCACTCTTTTTTGTAATGGTGTCCGGTGCTCGACCGGACAGGTTTTTTGTGTTGTATCTTGACTATTTAAAAGTCCTTGGAAGGCCAAGGCAAGTTTAAGTTATTTCATTCAATGGATATCTCTGTTTTGTGCAACCATCATCTTCTTTCATTGTTCATTTTAATTTTGATAGCCAGAGTTTAAGTAGCCTTTAGTTGTTGCATTGTGAGAGTGTTTAAATTCTCCGGCTAGAGTTTAAATAGCCCTTACATATTTCAGTCCAGATAGTATGACAAGGGATAAAACATTAAAAAACACTTAGAAAATTTTTAAGAAGGCATTGAATTTTATTTAACAGCCCGGACACCTCATTAAAACCTCTACGTGCCACCGGGGAGGAAAGAGTATGCCCCCAAATATTTACATGGATGTTTAAACAAGTAAATATTTACACAAGTGCTATTCCAAGTACATCTGGAGATGCTCAATATTCCAAGGATGGGTTAAAACTCTGCCATCTTTGTCTTCCAACCAATAAGTTCCAGGCTTAATTCTTTCAACAACCATATACGGACCCTCCCAAGTTGGGGCCAGCTTTCCGAAGAGCTTTTCTTTAGTGTGTAAGAAGACCTTCCTTAATACTTTGTCCCCTGGTTGGAAATCTCTTCTTTTGACTTTGGAAGCAAACCTGCTCCTCATCAAGCCTTGATAATGTGCAACTCTAAGGTGAGCTTTAACTCGTCTTTCTTCTATCAAATCAAGTTGACCTCTGATTGCCATCTCATTAGCATGTTCGGAGAAGTTATGAACACGAAAAGAGGGGAGAGTTGCTTCTATGGGAGCTACTGCATCCATCCCATAGACCAAGGCAAAAGGTGATTCTTGTGTTGCAGCCCCAGGTATTGTCCGGTAGGCCCACAAGACCTTTGTAAATAACTAGGCCACTTCCCAGCAGCCCCTTCCAAATTCTTCTTTAAACCGGACAGTATAGTTCCATTAGCCACTTCAACCTGCCCATTTGCTTGTGGGTGGAAAGGTGAAGAAAAACAATACTGTATACCCCTTGAGGCACAGAAGCTCTCCATTTCTCTATTGTCGAACTGTGGCCCATTGTCTGTTGTTATTTTCTGTGGGACACCAAATCTGCAACATATGTTGGATAGAATGAATTTTATAACAGCTTTTGATGTTGTCCCTGCTAGATGGGCTGCTTCTATCCACTTCGATAAGTAGTCTATGGCCACAATTATAGTTTTGCGCCCTCCGGACGCCACAGGGAGAGGCCCCACTAGATCCAATCCCCATCGAGCAAAAGGAATAGGCTCATAAATTGATTCTAAAGGAATGGCTGGTACATAAAATTTCATTGCTGTACCTCTGGCATGGGTCACACCTCCTCACCAATTCCTTAGCATCTTTCATGATTGATGGCCAATAGTAACCGGAGAGTAAAACTCTTCTTGTCAAAGCTCTAAACCCACAATGGGCTGACCCCTCACCATCGTGCAATTCGGAGAGGACCATTTGTGATTCTTCATCCCCCAAACAGCGCAATAGAGGTTTACTGTAAGACTTCTTGTATAACACTTCTCTCAATATGATGAAACCACGAGCCTTGTGTTTCAATGTTCTGGCTTGTGACTTATCCGGAGGCACAACACCATCAGAGAGATATTGCATGAGAGGAAACCTCCAGTCTTGAGGTTGTTTCACTTGTATTTCAAAAATTTCCTCTTCTTTACCTTTACAAAGTTGGATGGAGGGGCTTTCAAGCACATGGATCCATGGATATGACTCCGTATAGGCTACGGTTGCCAGTGAGTCTGCTAGCTCATTTTCTGCCCGGGGAATGTGTTCATAGATAACACTTTTAAACTTAAGCGCTTCATTTTTGAGGAGGAGTAAATACTTCACAAGTTGCTCCTTCTTAGCCTCAGATTGGCCTTGGGCATGGTGGATAAGTAGTTGGGAGTCACTTAACAGCTTGACCCTCTTGGTGCCACAAATGTGGGCTAACTTTAACCCAGCTATAGCTGCTTCGTATTCGGACTCGTTATTAGATGCCCTGAAAGCAAAACAAATAGCATGGTACATTTTGTCTCCATACGGGGAAGTTAAACATACTCCTGCACCACATCCCATTGTGCTAGATCCACCATCTGTTCGGACGACCCATACTTTTTTTATCTTTTATATCAGTAGCTTGCTCCGAATCCCTATCGGAGTGGAATTCGACCAGAAAATCAGCCACAGCTTGGGTTTTGACTGCTGTTCAGGGAGCAAAGTCTATGTCGAAGTCCCCCAACTCCACTGACCACTTAGTCATTCTGCTCAAAATTTCTGCCTTTTGAAGGACATTCTTTAGGGGAAAAGAGGTCCGGACGATGATAGGATGAGCTTAGAAATAAGGCCTCATCTTCCTTGCAGCTATCACCAGGGCTAATGCCAATTTTTCAAGTTTCAAGTAACGCTTCTCTGCATCTATCAAGCTTTTGCTGATATAGTACACTGGATATGGATGACTATCGACCTCTCTTACCAGCACAGCACTGATGGCACAACTTGAAACTGCCAAATATACAAAGAGAGCCTCTCCATCGAGTGGCTTGAACAAAGTTTTGGGGGAGGACAGGTGTTTCTTGATCTCATTGAAAGCCTCATCACACTGGGGGGTCCATTCAAAGCCCTTTGCGCCCTTCAAAGTTTGAAAGAAAGGAGCACACCTGTCCGAAGACCTTGAGATAAATCTGTTTAAGGCAGCTAATCTCCCCGTTAACCGCTGTACTTCTTTGATTTTTCGAGGAGGTTCCATCTGGAAAAGAGCATTTAGATGGTCCGGATCGGGCTGTATTCCATGCTCACTTATGATATAGCCTAGAAACTTCCCGGACTGCACTCCGAACACACACTTTTCAGGGTTTAACTTCAAATTCACTTTTACCAAGTTGGCAAAAGTTTCTTGGAGATCGGACAGGTGCAACTGCTCATCCACACCCTTCACCATCATATCGTCAATGTATACTTCCATATTTCTTCCAATTTGATCAGCAAATGCCTTGTTGACTAACCTCTGATAAGTAGCCCCAGCATTCTTCAAACCAAATGGCATTACTTTGTACCAATGAAGACCTATGTCAGTGACAAATGTGGTATGCTCTTGATATTTTGGATCCACTTGAATCTGATTGTATCCGGAGAAAGCATCCATAAAGGAAAGCAGCTTGTTCCCAGAGGTAGAGTCTACTAACTAATCAATCCGGGGAACCGGATACAAGTCTTTTGGGCAAGCTCTATTGAGGTCTGTGAAGTCAATGCACATGCGCCACTTGCCATTCTTCTTTTTCACTAAGACAGGATTGGCAGTCCAGAAAGGGTATTGAGACTCCTTGATGTGCCCCATCTTTGTGAGCCTGTCAACCTCTTGCACAATGACATCAGCCTTTTCTTTGGAAAAAACTCTTCTTTTTTGAACCACTGGAGCTACATCTTTCCGGACGGATAGGTGGTGTGAAATCACATCTGATGGGACTCTAGTAACATCAGCATTGCACCAAGAAAAAACGTGCTGATGGCCCTCTTTTGTTTCTGGATTGTTGACTCTGAGCAGGAGCTGCTGGCTGAGACTGAGCCTTTGCCCTACCATGCCCCTGTCCAGTTTCTCTTACTTTGTTCCCGGACTGATTCTGATTGGGATTTGGTGTCACCGGGGTAGACCTCACCTTCATGTGCACCCTGGTTTTCTTTGTTTCATCGATGTTTATTTGTTTGCCAACCTGATTCAGCAACCCTCCCCATGTCATGGCCTTCTTTCTGGTCACTGAATCAACTAGATTGCCTGGGTTCAAACCCTGTCTCAGGGATGCTATTGCTACCTGTTCGAAGCAATCAGCCAACCCATTCTTTGTGTTCACAAAACGACTTATGTATTCTTTCAAGGACTCATTTGGCTCCTGGGCACAATGGATTATTGTGTCTCCATTGCCCTTCAGCTCTTTACTCCCTACGAACTGCCTTCGAAAGGCCACCCAAAACGTATCGAAATCTTTAATACAACCCTGAGGCAGGCTGTTGTACCATTTCAGAGCACTCCCCGTAAAGGATTGGGAGAATGCCCTACAAAGTAGTTTATCATCATCGTCAAAGTTTATCATGAAGTTTTTAAATTGCTCCAGATGGTTGTCCGGATCAGTACTGCCATCGTACTTCTCTATTTTGGTGCTGTCAAACCTCTTGGGGAGGTTTCCGGACAGAATTTTAGAGGACAACGGAGATTGCCTCCAATTCCTTCCACGAATGAACACAGTATCCTCATTGGGAGTTGCAAAGATACCTGGTTCATCATGGAAGGCAAAGGGATCCATCAGCATCTTGTCCACATGCCTTCGGTTATGAGATGACCCCTTGCCAATATGCTTCTTCATTCTTCCATGTCTATCTCTTTTTCTTGAATATTTTTTTATTTGCTTTTGCTTTTTTCTGGTTCGACCCTCATCGCTGCTAGAGGACAAGGATTTTTCAACTCCATCACTGTCCGAAGAGCTATCAGAAGATTCTGAGCTTGAGTCAGAACTCTCCACAGGCTTGGACCGGTGAGACTTTTTAGAGCTGGCATGAGTCTTTTTGGTGCTCACATGAGTCTTCGAAGACTCATGCTCTCTGGGGTTATCGGTGTGATGAGCAACCGATGCTTTGGATTTTTCTTTCACGCCCATCTTGGCCTTCTCAACCCTTAGAGCTTCTATTTCACTCTTTATCCTGTCACGCTCTTCGACAGTGTATTCATCATTCTCTTCCACCACTTCGAGCAAAGCCGGTGGTAGCTCTGGATTGTCCGGATTCATACGGACAGATTTTCTTGGCAGGTTTTGAATGCTTGATTCAGGCACCTCTCTCCTCCCACTGTGGTCGCCAATTTGGTGTGGATAATAATTGCCTGAGGGTAGGCTGGTAATTTCAGTTGATGTTTTATGGTGGTGTGTGGGTGTTTAAATGTTTAGATAGTAGAGAGATAATTAAGTAGCTTGGTAGCAGTTAATTTTCATTACCTCTAGTTAATGCAGGTGGTTGGGTATTTATACCCTGATGTTTGGGCCCTTATGGGCTTTCGGGTCATGTTTAATGGACCCGGGTCATGTTCAAAGACCCATGAGCTCTAAGCAGGAGAGCAAGTAGCTTAGTCAAGAAGTGTTTAGGTTTTTTATTACTTTTGTCATAGTTCGAACAGTCATATGGTTTTAGTGTTCAAAGTGATCTGTCCGGTCCATGTGATCTGTCCGATCTGTCCGGTCCGGAGGCCTTGGACTGATATGTCCGTGTCCAGGGAGCATGCTGAATTCGGACTCATCAGAACCCATATTGACAAAGACAACCCCATTGCATTTTCCATTTAAGTGATTGTATTAGAGTTATATAATAACCCGGGGAGTCTTAGAAAGGAAATCCAAAGTGGAGTATGAGATTTCACTTTGGGTTGAAACTAGGATTCCATCTCAGAATCCTAAAAAACTTGTCTAAATTGTAAAAACTGTGTTTCCATATTTTAGCAAGGTCATTTATATTTTCAAATTCTATAAAATTGTGCTTATAATCCTAATTATATACACTATATGGACCTAAAAATTTGAATGACTCTAGAAATTTTTTAATTTCAGGCACATTAGGTCTTCCATAAGAAAATTTAGCCATAATTGTGTATTTAAAAGAGGATAAAAGAGCGAGAGAGAGATTATATGATTTATTGAATAATATTGCAGGGTGTTCTCATTTTTTCTTGATATCTACATTTGTGAGGCTTGAGTTTCTTCAATTTTTGTTTCACGATGTTCACGAAGCTTCCTTTCTGCCAAGTGTCTTCTTATTTCTGGAGAATCAGGGAGTGAGATACTCTGAATACAAGATTGGATCTTATGTTCTGAGACTGTGGTCGTTTAGGGAAGTCTTCAACGATGGGTTTTGCTAGATCTGATATTGGTGGATTTTGAAAAGATGTGGTCTCGATGTTCATGGAATAGTCTTGCTGGGATTTATAGAGATGATAAGTAGGGTTTTCATGTAGATTGAGTTGAAGAAGTGGCGATTCAACCTCGAGGTGAGGTTGAATAACCAAATAGGCCATTTTTCGAACTCAGAGGAGGAGTGGGGCTAGGTTTCAAGAATCGCGACGGGTTTTTTGGAGCGTCGAAGACCCATTCTTTGTTTTCTCACCATATATATATATATAATAATAATAATAAATCGAAGACCCTGTAAAAACCCTAATAGCCCATCCCAACCGCTCTTTGGAACCCCGTCGCGCCACCATGCCACCACCGAGACGACTAGAGAAGGCTCCTCCTTCACTCTCCCCACCATTTTACAACTTTTCGACAACCTTACTCGGGAAGTTTCACATGTTTGAATGCAACAAACTTTCCACCATTTCCTATATGAAATCTTGAATCTTATATTCATTGTGCCAATACCCTTCATGGAATAGAAAAATTCACTTCATCAACTGAGCATTTACCTAAGTATTAACCCTCATTAAACACTATCCATACACATAACCTGTAATAAAAGCAACATATTCCTCATTTGGATAAAAAAATTATCGATGTTATTAACATAAATATTCTTGAATTCAAATGTATAAATGCTCAAATTTTACATAAAGATGATTACTTGGCCATTAGGTTCTCCTCCAATGACAAAATTAAGATTTTTATCCAAATCAAAACATATCTTGAAATGCAAATTTTCTCATAGCATGCTTGAAATATAATTCATTCATAAATTCTTATCTACCTTTGGATTTGTAGGTGAATTTTGATGAGTCCGAATTCTGCATGCTCCCCGGACAAGGACAGATCGGTCCAAGCTCTCCGGACCAGACAGATCACTTCGAACACTTAGCCCAAAAGACTGTTCAAACTATGACAAAAGTACTAAAAACCTAAACACTACTTGACTAAGCTACTTGCTCTCCTACTTAGAGCTCATGGGTCTTTGAACATGACCCGGGTCCATTTAACATGACCCGAAAGCCCATAAGGGCCCAAACATGAGGGTATAAATACCCAACCATCTGCATTAAGTGTGGGTAATGAGAATTAACTGCTACCAGCCAGCTTAATTATCTCTCTACTCTTTACACTAAAAATAAAACACTCACATACTACTATTAAACACCAAACAAATTACAAGCCTACCCTCAGGCGATAATTATCACCACCAAATTGGCGACCACAGTGGGAGGAGAAGGTGCCTGAATCAAGCATTCAAAACCAGCTAAGAAGGTCTGTCCGAATGAATCCGGACAATCCAGAAGTACCACCAGCTCTGCTCGAAGTGGTGGGAGAGAACGATGAGTACACTATCGAAGAGCGTGATAGGCTAAAGGGTGAAATAGAAGCTCTGAGGGCCGAAAAGGCTAAGATGGGCATGAAAGAAAAGTCTAAAGAGTCAATTGCTCATCACATCGACAACCCCAGAGAGCATGAGTCTTCAAAGACTCATGTGAGCACCAAAAAGACTCATGCCAGCTCCAAAAAGTCTCACCGGTCTAAGCCAGTGGAGAGTTCTGACTCAAGCTCAGGATCTTATGATAGCTCTTCGGACAGTGAGGGAGTTGAAAAATCTTTATCCTCTAGCAGCGATGAGGGTCGAACTAGAAAGAAGCAAAAGCAGATCAAAAAATATTCAAGAAAAAGGGATAGACATGGAAAGATGAAGAGGCATATTGGTAAAGGATCATCTCATAGCCGGAGGCATATGGACCGGATGCTGATGGAGCCCTTCGTTTTTCACGATGAACCAGGTATCATTGCAACTCCCAATGAGGATACTGTGTTCAGTCGTGGAAGAAATTGGAGGCAATCTCCATTGTCTTCTAAAATTCTGTCCGGAAACCTCCCTAAGAGGTTTGATAGTACCAAAATAGAAAAGTACGATGGCAGTACTGATCCGGACAACCATTTGGAACAATTTAAAAACTTCATGATGAACTTTGACGACGATGATAAACTACTTTGTAGGGCATTCTCCCCAATCATTTACGGGGAGTGCTCTAAAATGGTACAACAGCCTGCCTCAGGGTTGTATCAAAGATTTCAATACTTTTTGGGTAGCCTTTCGAAGGCAGTTTGTAGGGAGTAAAGAGCTAAAGGGAAATAGAGACACAATAATCCATTGTGCCCGGGAACCAGATGAGTCCTTGAAAGAATATATAAGCCGTTTTTTGAATACCAAGAATGGGTTGGCTGAATGCTTCGAACAGGTAGCAATAGCATCCCTAAGACACGGTTTGAACCCAGGCAATCTAGCTGATTCAGTGACCAAAAAGAAGGCCATGACATGGGGAGGGTTGCTGAATCAGGTTGGAAAACAAATAAATGTTGATGAAACGAAGAAAACCAGGGTGCACAGGCAAGTGAGGTCTACCCCGGTGGCGCCAAATCCCAATCAGAATCAGTCCGGGAACAAAGCAAGAGAGACCGGACAGGGGCATCGTAGGGCAAAAGCTCAGTCTCATCCAGCTGCTCCTGCTCAGAGTCAGCAATCCAGAAACAAGAGAGGGTCATGGGTCCAACCGGAGTGGTTCGCAGAATTAAAAGAAAGTGTGGCCACCATTTTTGATAAAACAAAGGACGAGGTGCATTATCGGAGACCAGCCACATTGCAGTCTCCCATAGAACATCGCAATAACTCTTTTTGCCAATATCACAATGATATTGGTCATACCACTGATGACTGCATAGCGTTGAAACAAGAAGTTCAGAACTTGATTGAGAGGGGAAAGCTGGGGGCTTACGTCAAAAGAAGAGGAGGCAACAGGCCTGACAACACTCACCGGTTGGTCCAAGTAATGTTGCTACGGAGGGAGCCATGGTTATAATTGAGAGGTTTGATATAGAATCTGAGTACTTGGATCCTGATCCAACTCGAAACAGAGTGGGTACAATTGAGGAATGTTCTAGGTCGGTCTCCGGAATCATTAAGTTTTTTGAGTTGCTTACAATTTTCGGAGGGGACACTATGACAGCTCCTACTGCTTCTTCGAGGAAGAGGCACGTTCATACTTTAGCCTCCCAGCTAGAAGGAGGCATGACTTCCTATCAGTCACAAAATTCATTCCTTTTCATTGTTTTTTTATGAAGATGATTTAAGAGATATTGCTGGCCATCATGAGGATGCTGTTGTCATAGGAGCATCTATTGGGGGCAACGACATAAGACGAATTTCGGTGGATACTGGAAGCTCAGCCAATATCCTTTTCTTAACCACATACAAGTTAATGAAAAATCCAGCTGTAATTCAGAGTTCGGACAGATCAATAGTGGGCTTTACAGGCAGCTGAGCAGATGTGATCGGAGAGTTCGAAGAGGAAGTTCTGTTGGGCAAGGGCCCTTTCAAAAAAATGGTCAGAATACTCTTTATTGTGGTGGATTGTCCCACTTGCTATAATGCTATTCTAGGGAGATCTTGGCTCTCTAGGATGCATGCAGTGGCTTCAACAGTCCACCAGTGCTTGAAATATCCTGTTCAGGGACAGGTTGGATTCGTCCGGAGCAGCCAAAAGATTGCAAGAGAATGTTATACTACCGCCCTGGCTCCTCGAATGTTGGGGGCAGTCCGTATTAACGAACAATAACAATTTGGGGGTCTTTCTGGGGGTGAGGGTGAAATTGATGACCCCAGAGAGACCCCTGGAGTGTTGATATTGGTCGAAGATGTAGAGACACACTGTTTGGAAGAAGGAAAAAGTGTTAAGATAGGCTCCAAAATGCCACCCGATCTGAAAAATGAAATGTTAAAGTTTTTGAAGAATCATCAGCACGTTTTTGCTTGGTGCAATGCTGATGTTACTGGGGTTCCAGCAGAAGTGATATCACATCACATACCCGTCCGGAGATACGTGGCACCAGTGGTTCAAAAGAGAAGGGCTTTTTCTAAGGAGAAGGCTGATGTCATTGTGTAAGAGGTTGACAGGCTCACAAAGATGGGCACATCAAGGAGTCTCAATATCCTTTGTGGACTGCCAATCCGGTTCTGGTAAAGAAGAAAAATGGCAAGTGGTGCATGTGCATTGACTTCACAGATCTCAATAGAGCTTGCCCAAAAGATTTGTATCCGGTCCCCCGGATTGATCAGTTAGTAGACTCCACCTCTGGGAACAAACTGCTTTCCTTTATGGATGCCTTCTCCGGATACAATCAGATTCAAGTGAATCCGAAGGATCAAGAGCATACCACATTTGTCATTGACAGAGGTCTCCATTGCTACAAGGTAATGCCGTTTGGGTTGAAAAATGCTGGGGCTACTTATCAGAGATTCGTAAACAAGGCATTTGCTAATCAGATTGGAAGAAATATGGAAATTTACATTGATGACATGATGGTGAAGAGTGTGGATGAGCAATTGCACTTGTCCGATCTCCAAGAAAATTTTGGCAACTTAGTAAAAGCGAATTTGAAATTAAACCCAGAAAAATGTTTGTTGGAGTGCAGTCCGGAAAATTTCTAGGCTATATTATAAGTGAGCATGGAATACAGCCCGATCCGGACCAGCTCAATGCTCTATTCCAAATGGAGCCTCCTCGAAATATTAAAGAAGTACAGCGGTTAACGGGGAGATCAACTGCCATAAATAGATTTATCTCAAGGTCTTCGGATTGGTGTGCCCCCTTCTTTCAAACCTTGAAGGGTGCAAAGGGATTCGATTGGACCCCACAGTGTGATGAGGCTTTCAATGAGATCAAGAAGCACATGTCCTCTCCCAAAACTTTGTTTAAACCAGTTGATGGGGAGACACTCTTCGTATATTTAGCAGTTTCAAGTTGTGCCATCAGTGCTGTATTGGTAAGGGAGGTCGATGGTCATCCCCATCCAGTATACTACATCAGCAAAAGTTTGATAGATGCAGAAAGACGTTACTTGAAACTCGAAAAATTAGCATTAGACCTGGTTATAGCTGCCAGGAATATGAGGCCTTATTTCCAGGCCCATCCCATCATCGTCCGGACTTCTTTTCCCCTGAAGAATGTCCTCCAAAAGGCAGACGTTTCAAGCAGGATGACTAAGTGGTCAGTAGAGTTGGGAGACTTCGACATAGACTTTTCTCCTCGAACAGCAGTCAAGGCCCAAGCTGTAGCTGACTTTTTGGTTGAATTTCACTCTGACAGGGATACGGAGCAAACTACTGACATAAAAGCTAAAAACGTATGGGTCGTCCGAACAGATGGTGGATCTAGCACTATGGGATGTGGTGCAGGGGTGTATTTAACTTCTCCATATGGAGACAAAATGTACCAGGCTATTTGTTTTGCTCTCAGGGCATCCAATAATGAGTCCGAATACGAAGCAGCTATAGCTGGTTTAAAGTTAGCCTATATTTGTGGGGCTAAGAGGGTCAAGCTACTAAGTGATTCCCAGCTTCTGGTCCACCATGCCCAAGGCCAATCTGAGGCTAAAAATGAGCAGCTTGTAAAATATTTACTCCTCCTTAAGAATGAAGCACTCAAGTTTAAAGGTGTTGTTTATGAGCACATTCCCCGGGCAGAAAATGAGCTAGCAGACTCATTAGCAACCATAGAATATACGGAGTCATATCCATGGATCCATGTGCTGGAAAGCCCCTCCATTCAACTTAGTAAGGGTAAAGAAGAGGAAATTTTTGAAATACAAGTGAAACAACCTCAAGACTGGAGGTTTCTTCTCATACAATATCTCTCCGATGGTGTTGTGCCTCCGGATAAGTCACAAGCCAGAAAATTGAAACACAAGGATCGTGGTTTCATCATATTGAGAGAAGTTTTATATAAGAAGTCTTACAGTAAACCTCTCCTGCGATGTTTGGGGGATGAGGAATCTCAAGTAGTCCTCTCCGAATTGCATGATGGTGAGGTATCAGTCCATTGCGGATTTAGAGCTTTAACAAGAAGAGTTTTACTATCCGGTTACTATTGGCCATCTATCATGAAAGATGCGAAGGAATTGGTAAGAAGGTGTGACCCATGTCAGAGGTACAGCAATGAAATTCATGTCCCAGCCATTCATTTAGAGTCAATTTCTGAGCCTATTCCTTTTGCTCGATGGGGGTTGGATTTAGTAGGGCCTCTCCCTGTAGCGTCCGGAGGACACAAAACTATAATTGTGGCCATAGACTACTTCTCGAAGTTGATTGAAGCAACCCCTCTAGCAGGGACAACATCAAAAGCTGTTATAAAATTCATTATATCCAACATCTGTTGCAGATTTGGTGTCCCACGAAAGATAACAACAGATAATGGGCCACAGTTCGACAATAAGGAAATGGAGAGCTTCTGTGCCTCAAGAGGTATACAACATTGTTTCTCTTCGCCTTTCCACCCACAAGCAAATGGGCAAGTTGAAGTGGCTAACAGAACTATACTGTCCGTTTGAAGAAGAATTTGGAAGGGGCTGCTGGGAAGTGGCCTAGTTATTTACAAGAGGTCTTGTAGGCCTACTGGACAACACCTGGGGCTGCAACACAAGAGTCACCCTTTTCTTTGGTCTATGGGATGGATGCAGTAGCTCCCATAGAAGAAACTCTCCTGTCATTTCGTGTTCACAACTTCTCCGAACATGCTAACGAGGTGGCAATCAGCGGCCAATTTGATTTGATAAAAGAAAGACGAGTTAAAGCTCACCTTAGAGTTGCACACTATCAGGGCTTGATGAGAAGCAGGTTTTCTTCCAAAGTTAAAAGAAGAGATTTCCAACCAGGGGACAAAGTATTAAGGAAAGTCTTCTTATACACTAAAGAAAAGTTGTTCGGAAAGTTGGCCCCCAACTTGGGAAGGTCCATATATGGTTGTTGAAAGAATTAAACATGGAATATATTGGTTGGAGGACAAAGATGGAAGAGTTTTGACTCATCCTTGGAATATCGAGCATCTCCGGATGTACTTGGAGTAGCATTTGTAAAATATTTACTTGTTTAAACATCCATGTAAATATTTGGGGGCATACTATTTCCTCCATGGTGGCACGGGGAGGTTTTAATGAGGTGTCCGGGCTTTTGAATAAAATTTGATGCCTTCTTAAAAAATTTTGAAGTGTTTTAAGTGTTGTCCTTTGTCACACTATCCGGATTGAAATAACTAAGGGCTATTTAAACTCTAGCCGGAGAACTTAAACACTCTCACTATGAAATAACTAAAGGCTATTTAAACTCTAGCCAACAAAATTGGAACAGACTATGAAAGAAGATGAGAATTGCATGAAACAAAGATATTCATTAAAATAACTTAAAGTGCCTTGGCCTTCCAAGGACTTTTCAAATTGTCAAAAACAGAACAGAAAACCTATCCGGTCAGTTGCCGGACACGATTACAAAAAAGAATGCCTTGGCCTTCCAAGGACTTTAGTTTGGATAACTAAGTAAAAACTGAATCATGAATTAAGGTTGAGCCTTAGAAGATGGCTCACCTTCATCTGTCTTTTCCTTCCCTTTGAAATCACTCTTCTCTTCGCCAGGTTTCTCCCCGGTGTGTTCTTCGTCATTTGAGGAATCACTAGAGTAGCCATACCTGTCGCCTTCAGCCATCGTATGATACGGGAGGTCTTCAGGCTCAACATGAAGCCATAAATCCCCCAGGTTCTTCTTCGGAAACTTCTTATGGAAGAGTAGGACCATGTCAGACTTCACCTTGGCATACATCTCCTCCTGAGGGTCGATCACATTATTCGCATAAGCATCGATCTTGGCTTGAATCTTGGCCTCCTGCTCCTTTAGTAAAGTCGCTTTCTCCTCGGCAGCCTTAGACACTGTATTCTCAAGAGCGATTTTATCATTGGTCAGGTTGGTGATGATTTGATCCTTAGCTTTGGATTCTCCCTTTGAGGTGGTAAGGTCTTTCTCCAGACCGGACAGCTTCTCCCGGAGCTCTCTAATGGTGTCCTCTAAAGTGGAGAATTTTGTGGTGCTTGCCTCTTGCTTTCTCTTCAACTCCTCGGTTTCCTCCTTTAAAATGTCAGCATTGGAAGTGGCAGTGCGAAGGTCATTGGACAGCCTCTCTTTGTCAGACTTGAGATCTTTGATGATATCGGCCTGGTTTCGGACTTGTTTCTCCAACACAAGTACATGTTGAACGTTGCTTAACAAAGAGTGAGCTATGGGATCCCTTTCACTAGAAACGATAAAAGTCTTACCATTAAAAGTGACAATGTTGGAGGTGCTTGGAGGAAGGTAAGGCCCGGAAAAGTCATCTCTGGGAAGATTGAGGAAGTATTCACCAAGCTCACCAAGACCGGTGATGTCTACTCCATCAATATTGATACCTCCCCCCTCAACCTCATTGGTATGAAAGTCACCCGGAATCTCCTCGGCATGCGTTGGGTCAGTAGGATCAGCTTGGAGAGAAGGCTCCGGAGCCCGGAGAGAAAGCTCGTCTCCCTTAGAAGTCTTTTTCTTCTTGACCTCCCGGTCTGTGCTTTTGCTTCCCTGTTTACGATTTCTCTTGGAAGCCCTTGGAGGTTTTAGGAGGTTCGCTTCTTGCTTTTCAGTCTCTTGCTCCACCACTTCCAAGAGAGCAGCATCGATTTGGCTCTGCGCTGGCCCCTCCGGGTCTATTGGAGCATCCTTCTATGCGTCAGCAAGGTTAGCACCACCCACCACCTTCTTGCCCTTCTTCTTCTTGCCTTTCATTTTGCTCGGGGCTTTGGCCCGGCCTGGCAGGAAGAGTGTCCCATCTGGTTCATGGGTCCTCTTAAGTACAACATCTGGAGGAGGCTGAGTGGTGAGCTCCTCCCAAGTCAAGTCTCTCCGACCTGTGGTGTTCCACAAGTGATACCTTGCCAAGTTGCCACTGGTAAAAGCAGCATGGAATCGGTTCCCCCACTTCTCCGCAGCCCAAGCATTGATCTTGGAGCAAGTAGCCTACCCGGCTTTCTGATAGTCACTGAACTCCTTGGGCAGTACTTCCAAGGCAAAAGTGAGGCCCATTAGTTCGAACTACTTTAAAAAAAAGAAACAAAAGAATAAAGTGGAAGACTTACAATCACTCCTCCACCTGCTTCTGAGAAGGCTTGGGTTCTCTCCAGACTTGATTTTTCTTCCATTCTCCCAAGCACCACTAACGAATAGGAACTGGGTCCTCCAATTCCTCTCTGCCTCCAACAAATCATCAACAGCCTTGAAGTCATCCCCCATATTGAAATGGTAAAATGAGATGTTGGGGTTTCTGCACAGACTGGCCACAGCAGCAAACTCCTCCATTGGCAGAGGAATCCCGGAGAGCCTTGAGGCCATGATGCAGGCCATGAGGGTATACCAGGCGTTGGGGCTCAGCTGGCTCGGACAGAGTTTTATCAGATGGAAGTATCTGACAATCTCTGGGTCTAAAGGGAATCTGAGTCCGCAGTTGAATAGCTCCGTGAACATGACAACTTCGCTCAGTTTCCAGTCCATAGGAGTGTCCGGGTGTATGGGGATCCTGATCTTCACATTCTCCGGTATTCCCCATTTTGTACGCATCCGGCCCAGCTCTGCTGTGTGGATGAACGCGTAGTTGATTTTCTGCAGGGCGAGGAGATAATTAACGCTGACCTTGTGAAAACAAGGCCCCACTCTTCCCTCGAGGCTCTCCGGCAGATCCGGATGCCTCAAATACAATTTTTCTTTGCCTTTGTCCTTCTTGGCAACTATTGCACTACTAGTGTGACCGGAGGGCTCAGACTCAAATGGAGCCTCTTCAACAGAGTTCTCCATAACTTCCTCCATAATTGTTGAAGGGATTTCAGCAGCAGGAGTGGGGGGAGGGTTCAAACTTGACTCAGCCTTGTCTCCGGACTGCTAGGCCTCTGTGTTCTTTTGGCTTCTGGCCTCCGGTAGAGTATCCGGAGCAGGTGCTTCTCTTTGAAGACTTGGACTGGTGCCCTCTGGACCGGACAGTCTGTCCTTGGGGGCTCTAATAGGCACCTCTGACCCGGTGTTGCTGTCTTTTGCCCCCGACTTTGAGGGAGTGTTTTTAGACCCTTGGCCTCTAACTAACCGGCCTTTCCTCCTATCGACTAGCTTCTCAGGGGAGTGCTCCGTATCCGACCCCATGGCTATGAAGGGTGAGGGTTTTTTTAGGCTAGTAGCTGTTACTCATGGCTCGACAGTAGGCTCCGATTCCTGAACTGAGGAACCAGAGATAATGGGGGGAAAGGTTGGTTTGAAATAGTTTTCTAGGTTTAGTGCCTTTAGAAGAAGAGCCTTGATCTGACTCCGTGACAAAGGTGATTGGTCTATCGACAGGCGAAGTGGGTAACCCTGCCGCAATTTGTCTTTCTCTTTCGACTTTTTGAGTCTTCTCTAACTGAGAAAGATTGAGCCACCCGCCTTTGACTAGAGCGTTCCTCGCTGTAAACATAAACTATCGAAGAAAGTTTTTGCTTTAGAGAGAGAGAGCTTTGGGAAATTTTGCAGAGTAAATGTGAAAGAGATGGTAAAACAGTAGAAAGTGAGTTTGTATTTATAGTAAATCTGAAAAAAAAGAAGTTGATTCCTAGGAGAATTCGAAAAGATTGGTAATGATTAAAGACGGCGCTGATGTCATCACCATTAATTAAGAGGTTGCTTTTCGAAGAAGGTGGGTTCGAAATTCAAGGTGAAAAAACGGCTGAAGCAACCAATCAGAGAGCGACACGTGTCCCACGAACTCTGGCAAAAACCATTTTGAATTCGTGAAGCTTTATCAGTCCGGATAAACCCATAGCCCAAATTGACAGACCTGTCCGGATTAAAACTACCCCTGATGTCGGACTGTTTTTCAGGTTTTTGACAAGAGTATTTGCACAAACACCTAAAAAAGGGGCTCTTGATGAGTCCGAATTCTGCATGCTCCCCGGACAAGGACATATCGGTCCAAGCTCTCCAGACCGGACAGATCACTTCGAACACTTAGCCCAAAGGACTGTTCGAACTATGACAAAAGTACTGAAAAACCTAAACACTACTTGAGTAAGCTACTTGCTCTCCTACTTAGAGCTCATGGGTCTTTGAACATGACCCGGGTCCATTTAACATGACCCGAAAGCCCATAAGGGCCCAAACATGAGGGTATAAATACCCAACCACCTGCATTAAGTGTGGTTAATGAGAATTAACTGCTACCAGCCAGCTTAATTATCTCTCTACTCTCTACACTAAAAATAAAACACTCACATACTACTATTAAACACCAAACAAATTACAAGCCTACCCTCAGGCGATAATTATCACCACCAAATTTAACCTCTCATTATGGGACCTTATGCATATCTTGATTGAATTTGATACACTAGAAGACTACTTAAACTCTAGAAAATAACTGCATGGTAGATATGATAGTTCTCCATGAGATTACTTAAGTGAAACCATTTCTTTAATCCATATTACACATGTTCGGATGTATTTCCCTAACCTACTTGAATTTATTATTTCTAAAGATTTAGGATAGCCTTTAAAACTCTAGGTTCCACAAAAGATAGAGCTAGATTCAAGATATGTAAAGTCTAGATTGGGACGAATATCTTAAAAGACTTAATCATTAAAGTTTGGGTTGGATTTGGAGAACAAATAAAATAATTGAAATAATATGGTTTTTAGCAAGAAATAATAGACGATGACATGTATTTCTACTATAAGGAATGTCATCACATATGCCATAAAAATATAGCTTGCAAGAAAATTATCCAAACCAAAGACAACAATCCCAAGACTAGTGAACTAAATCATGATCAACCATTGACAAAAAATACAGTAAAACTTCATTTTACAATAAAAACTTAGGCTCCCAAAATCAAGTCTATCATTATTAAAAAATCAGACTCAAAAGTTCTTTCTTAAGATTGATGAATTAAGAAATAGCTCTAGGGTGATTTTGTGTTATGTGATTTTTCGGGGGTCCAAATAGTAACGAACAAATACTACGTGAAAGCCCCTTTTCTAGAGAGAGAAAGTGAGAGTTAAGCTAAGTAGAGAATGAAAGTGATATTATATTAATCAACCAGGTTACCAACTCGTGTGTGGTCTTTTTATAGTATAATAATGGGCCCCACACATTTTAATTCCTACCTATTACACATTTAGTCCCTATATTTTCTCACTTATTCATAATAACTATTTCTATTGTACTTTTTAGAATACTTCCCCAATAAAAATGATTCCTTACAATTTTCCCATACATCTTTTATTCTCCCTCATCAGTAGCCCCATAGTCCTAGTAAAAATATTTTTACTGGGACTGTGAATACATCTCTGAATTTCATCTTGTTTGTTTCAATTCTCCTCGAAAATGCACTTCCTCGAATATCTTCTACTCTTTATTTGTCCTCGAATAATACTTCTTCGAGTACAAAATGCCTCTTCGAACAGCCTTCCTCTTCGAATATCTTTTCTCTTCAAATATTTTTTACTCTTCGAATATTTTTACTCTTCGAATATTTTTACTCTTCGAATATCTTTACTTTTCGAATATCTTTACTTTTCAACAATACCTCTTCGAAAAATGCCTCTTCGAAAAATACCTCTCATGCAATACTGATCAGCCCCCCAATCCTTATAATGTCTTAGCAAAGCTTGAACCATGCATCTCATCAATTTTATTCATCGGAATTAATTGGCTCGACATTATATAACCTCCCATACTTGGCTAATAAATTGCAAGGATTTGACTCATCGAAATTAGCAGTGCGAACTTGCAAAATTGGGATAACAAACTTCCACCTTTTTCATGATGTCATTAGTCGTAATTCTTTGTCACCAAATCTCTTTAGAGATCTTATCCCGGTTCGCTATACTTTTCATCATTTGATTGCCTATGCATATTCTCCCTCATTTTTCGAATCAACATAATTGTACCTGTGTTACCCATAACACCCCTAGGCAAACAAAGGAAAATGTCCCCAGGCCTATCTGACCCTAAAAGCCCATCTTCCTTTATAAATACTGATCTCCTTCATTTACACTCCAAACTTTTCGTTCTAAAATTTCTAGAGAGAGAAAGCTGGCTTATAAACCTCGTCGGATTCCTGAGTGGCTTTTAATCAGTAAAAAATTTCAAGAGAGAGTTGCTGCTGGAGAATACGTTGAACCTCAACCCCAACCTTATGTCACCACGTTTTACGGTTCCTGGCCTCCATCGGAAAACTCTGCTGCTATCATACCCCTCGAAATTTCACAACAAGATCAAGCTTCCGATCTCAGTCCCCTCAAACTCATGGGTAAAGATAGACACCACAAGCATTCTTCTAGTAAGAGGAAAATGCATCATAAGGATAAAAATAACTCGCAGGAACGCAAGCGTGCCAAAGAAACTCCCTCGGAAACCCCAGAGCCCACTTTGGCCTTAGCAGTTGAAAATCCTCTGATGAAAACCGACACTTCTGGATCGAGCCTTCCAGCCACCTCTTCAATAACGGCAACCGGGAGCCCTCGATTTTCCCGAGGAAGAACCACCGTTATTGAAGACGATCTTCAAGCGATGCGAAATAAATCCTTGGCTGAGAAAGGGAAAGCAATTGCCTCGGATAATCCTGAGCCAGCAACTCAACTGATTTCTACTGCAAAGCAGAGTAAAACCATTGACCTTCCTTCGGGATCTTCTAGTCGAATGATTACCGCTCCCCCAACAATTTCCGAAGAACAAGCTCGTCAGATCGCCCCTAAATCTAAGGGAGACATCACTCTTCCCTTAGAACTTGATGCAATTGCATGCAACAACATTCGAGGAATCGAGAACAAGCATATGGTTGCACTTCACAACATACCTTATAAGTACTTTTTGCCTTTGGAGGATCCCACCCGATGGTGCATCCCCTCTTACATCGACATTAGGTTCCCCTCGAAAGGTGAGACTCCTTTATCAGTTACGGATAATGAGTTAGTTGTTTACATGAAAATTATGAACTGGGGTTAAGGTTTCCTTTAGACCGATTTTTATTGAATAATTTGCCAAGATTGACCTCTGCCCTTCACAAGCCGGTCAAAATATGTGGTTCACACTCATGGCATGTATCATGGCTTCGAGGATTTTGGGCCACGAATTTTCCTTAGAAGAGCTCATCGGATTATCTGGCTTAGCAAAGAATCCGTTTTTTTCATTTTATTCATTAACTTTTGGTCGAAGACAAAAAGTATTGAAGGACTTGCTAGAAGAAGCTGATAAGAAATGGAGGAAACAATTTGTCTACTTCTCTGGCCATTAGGAGACAGGATCAGAATCGACTCCTTTGAATCCACACAAGCTGTCTCTCTTGTGGACCAACAAATGTAAGTCCATTAACTTCTTCGTTTACTCTTCCTCCTCGGATAATAATGTACTAACTAAATTCTTTGTAGCTATGACCGGAGTTTCAAAACCATACGCAGACTACATAGAGAGTGCTATCACTGTCTTCACCAAACTCAGCGAGTGGGCCAAAGAAAATTGGGACAACAAATTCCACTTGTGCTTCATGAATAACAACTTGGCCAAAAGTCGACTCTGGAGGTTGAATCCCCTTGACCGGTTGACCATGAAAGAATTAATGACCCTTCCCTCTCAACAAGAAATTCTGGATCGAGTGACCAAGAAAGATATAGTCATCTATCTTCCAAAACGCTCGCGTGCCAAAAGTCACCTTGGTGAATCCGACGAGGAAGTTTCCACAAAAGACCTTCAGTCAGACTCTGAAGGGTTAGTTGCTAATCAGGAGCCATCCTCTTCGGCAAACACTGCTGCACCCATTTCGATTTTCCCTCCAAAGAAATTTGTCCACCCTAGCAAGAAAAAAGATACCAAAACAAAAGAAGGCAAGAAAAAGGTTATTTTGGAACCCATCCAAGAATTATCCGAGGATGCTAAAACACAGGATGATGTCCAAGAAATTGTTCAAGGCACTGAAACCCAAGATGTGTCAAGTGAGCCTGAAAATGAAGCTAGAGAAAATTCAAGTCAGATACCCAATTCTCCTCTTACCCAGGCTTCGAGTTCCTCTCAAATTGAAAATTCTTTTACATTAGCACCGCTCCCAGTTCCCCGAAGCGATCCTTCTCAAAATGTGGATCTCAATATTCTAACTGGTGAGTCTTCGCAGGAATCGGCTCGCCTTCCAGCTCCTTTGAAGTCTTCGCAGCCTTCTTCATGCTTCTGTCAACATGGGAAGAAGAATTCAGCATCTAGAAGACCGAAAAAACCATTATAAGCTCAAGGCTTCTCTTGCTTCCTCTCAACTTGAAGAGGAAAAGAAACAACACGCCATTTTAGAGATTTAAGCAGATGCACTTTATGAAAGATTGTCTGCCTCTGAAAATTACGTCATTATGCTTGAAAGATGCTACCAGAAAGAAAGAGACCTCTACCAAAAGAAGACGGGGGCTCAAGAGAAACTTTTTACAGAACTCCAGAAAGCTCACCATCTTGCATGCAAAGGATTTAACGATTGTTTTGCTGATTACGAGAAAGTTGTGGAGGACAGAAAAAAGTTAGTGAAGAGAATTGAAGATTTTCCTAAACAAGTTGAGGAGGATAAAGAAAAAGGTGTGAATGCCTATGCGGCCAAGTGTGCGGACAATCTCAACACCCGAGATGCTACAACCCGAGCAGGACTGATCACCCAAATTCATGCAGAATACCCTGAGTACAACTTAGGCAGTTTTTGGAAGCTCGTCTCCCCCGACCTTCGTCCTCCTAACATTGTGGTTAGTGATAGTGAGTCATCGGATTCCGAGGAGAGCGCTTCTTCGGAAAATTCTAACTAGATAAATCTTGTAATACAAATGTTAGCATGTTTAGCAATCTTTATGTATAAGTCCTTGTAAGGCAATTTTTGTAATCCATCTGACTTGCTCCGAAGAGCATCATCCTCGAATTTTTGAGTATGCCACTTTTTTGAAATGACAATTTTATAACTTGTTAATCTTCACATTTTTTATATGAAAAAATAAGTGTGTGCCAAGTTGCGTTAAATGATTGTTTTATGTCGATTTTCATCGTAATATTCATTGTATGCTCCACTAAGGAAAGCTTATAAAGAATAATTCGAGGCAAAAAATATTGTCTCCAAAAGAATAATTCGAGGCAAAAAATATTGTCTCAGAAAGAATAGTTCGAGGCAAAAAAATGCAATTGTATTGATCAACTCATAATGACACCTCGTTAAAACCTTCCTGTGCCTAACAAGGTAGGAAAGAGTATGCCCTTGCTGATTTCGTAAACCTGAAAATACACAAAAGATAATCATTACACGCTAACTTCTTCCTCATTCCAAACACAATTTTAAGTGTTCGATATTCCATGCATATCGAAGATATCAACCTTCTTTGTCTTTTAATATATACGTTCCCTGCTTTACTTTCTATGTTACTTCATAAGGGCCCTCCCAATTTGGCCCCAACTTTCCAAGACTCTTCTCTTTGGTGTGAAAAAAAAACTTTTCGTAACACTCTGTCCCCCACCTTGAAGTCTCTTTGCTTTACTCTAGAAGCATACCTACTCCTCATCAACGTTTGATAATGCAAAGATTTTAACTGAGCGCGTCGTCTTTTCTCTTCCACCAAATCCAATTCCAAGGCTCTCCTTTGATCGTTCAAATTTTCTATGTAAGCTACCACACGGTACGATGGGAAGACAATTTCCGAAGGGACAACAACATCCATACCGTACACTACGGCAAATAGAGATGTAGCAGTTGCTGTTCGAGGCATCGTCCGATAAGCCCACCGTACTTCTTGTAAATAATCGGGCCATTTTCCAGCCTTTCCTTCCAAATTCTTCTTCAATCCATCCAAAATGGTTCGATTGGTCACTTCCACCTGACCATTAGCCTGGGGATGGAACTGGGCGGAAAAACATTGTTGTATGCCTCTAGAAAGGCAAAAACTCTTAAACTCCTTGTTATCGAATTAAAGCCCATTATCCGCTGTGATTTTTATCGGCACCCCAAAACGACAGCAAATATTCGAGACAACGAACTTGATTACATTTTTTTCTTTTGTTCCTGCTAGAGGTTCCGCTTCCACCCACTTAGAAAAATAATCCACTGCTACTATTATAGTCTGCCTTCCACCAGACACCATTGGTAGGGGCCTAACTAAGTCAATGCCCCACCTATCAAAGGGTATTGCTTCTGAAATACTCTCCAAGAGTACCCCAGGCTTGTGTATTATGTTAGCATATCGCTGACACATATCACACTATTTTACCAAATATTTCGCATTAGAAGAAATGGTCGGCCAATAATAACCAGCCAAAAACACCCGTCGAATTAACGCTTTATACCCACAATGGGCCGATCCTTCCCCGTTGTGCAATTCTTACAGGACAAACTGCGACTTGTCCTTAGCCAGACACCTAAGTATTGGTCTGCTCAAGGACTTCTTATACAAGACTCCTCCTAACAAGATGTAACCATGAGACTTAAACCTGACCCTCCTAGCCTCAGACTTTTATGTGGGTAAACTATCCTTTTCCAAGAAATCTACGATTTCTGACCTCCAATCTTTTGTGGTCACATTGCTGACTTCCTCCAAATTTATTGAGTGCTCTGTACCACCTGGAACCGAAGGATGCTCGTGAATTAGGACCCATGGATAACCTTCCGATCGCGAAGCCGCTGCTAATGAATCAGGGATGTCATTTGCCTCCCGTCGAATATGCTCATACTGAACCTCATCAAACTCGGAAGCCAAGTCCTTCAACACTTTCAAGTACTTGACCAACTTATCTTTTCTCGCCTCGAACTCTCCCAAAGCTTGATTTATCACCAACTGTGAATCACTGACCAATTTAACCTTTCTGGCTCCACATATCTGAGCAAATCGTAGTCTTGCCAATGCGGCCTCATACTCTGCCTCATTATTAGTTGCCTTAAAACCGAATTGAATAGCCTGAAACATGGCTATTCCCTCTGGGGAAGTTAAATGGACTCATGCACCACTTCCAGAATTATTCGACCCCCCATCCGTTCGAACCAACCATTTGGTCTTTTCTGAGTGGTTAATAACCTCTGTGTCGTCCCTCTCTGAGTGGAATTCGACCAAGAAATCAG
Organism: Limnanthes douglasii subsp. nivea; assembly: GCA_036936605.1. Classification (NCBI taxonomy): domain Eukaryota; kingdom Viridiplantae; phylum Streptophyta; class Magnoliopsida; order Brassicales; family Limnanthaceae; genus Limnanthes; species Limnanthes douglasii. The sequence goes on from JAUPFV010000001.1 coordinate 38,013,922, forward strand.
CCAAAAGCTGAGCTTTTATTGTCGTCCGTGGCTTGAATGTTATGTCAAAATATCCCAATTCAACTGACCATTTTGTCATCCTTCCAGATATATCTAGTCGTTGTAACTGATGAGTCCGAATTCAGCATGCTCCCCGGACAGGGATAGATCAGTCCAAGGCCTCCGGACCGGACAGATCACGTGGACCGGACAGATCACTTCGAACACAATGACCATAAGACTGTTCGAACTATGACAAAAGTACTAAAAAACCTAAACACTTCTTGACTAAGCAGCTTGCTCTCCTACTTAGAGCTCATGGGTCTTTGAACATGACCCGGGTCCATTAAACATGACCCGAAAGCCCATAAGGGCCCAAACATCACACTATAAATACCCAACCACCTGCATTAACTATAGATAAGAAAAATTAACTGCTACCAAGCTGCTTAATTATGTCTCTACTCTCTAAACACTCAAAACACCCACACACCACCATAAAACACCAACTGAAATTACCAGCCTACCCTCAGGCGATTATTATCCACACCAAATTGGCGACCACAGTGGGAGGAAAGAAGGTGCCTGAATCAAGCATTCAAAACCAGCTAAAAAAAATCTCTCCGTATGAATCCGGACAATCCAGAAGTACCACCAGCTCTGCTCGAAGTGGTGGGAGAGAACTATGAATACACTATCGAAGAGCGTGATAGGCTCAAGGGTGAAATAGAAGCTCTAAGGGCTGAAAAGGCCAAGATGGCCGTGAAAGAAAAATCCAAAGCATCGGTTGCTCATCCTACCGATAACCCCAGAGAGCATGAGTCTTCGAAGACTCATGTGAGCACCAAAAAGACTCATGCCAGTTCTAAAAAGTCTCACCGGTCCAAGCATGTGGAGAGTTCTGACTCAAGCTCAGAATCTTCTGGTAGTTCTTCGGACAGTGATGGAGTTGAAAAATCCTTATCCTCTAGCAGCGATGAGGGTCGAACCAGGAAAAAGCAAAAGCAAATTAAAAAATATTCAAGAAAAAGAGATAGACATGGAAAAATGAAGAAGCATATTGGCAAGGGGTCATCTCATAATCGGAGGCATGTGGACAAGATATTGATGGATCCCTTTGCCTTCCATGATGAACCAGGTATCTTTGCAACTCCCAATGAGGATACTGTGTTCAGTCGTGGAAGGAATTGGAGGCAATCTCAATTGTCTTCTAAAATTCTGTCCGGAAACCTCCCCAAGAGGTTTGACAGCACCAAAATAGAGAAGTACGATGGCAGTACTGATCCGGACAACCATCTGGAGCAATTTAAGAACTTCATGATGAACTTTGACGACGATGATAAACTACTCTGTAGGGCATTCTCCCAATCTTTTACGGGGAGTGCTCTGAAATGGTACAACATCCTGCCTCAGGGTTGTATTAAAGATTTCGATACGTTTTGGGTGGCATTTCGAAGGCAGTTCGTAGGGAGTAAAGAGCTGAAGGGCAATGGAGACACAATAATCCATTGTGCCCAGGAACCAAATGAATCCTTGAAAGAATAAATAAGTCGTTTTGTGAACACTAAGAATGGGTTGGCTGATTGCTTCAAACAGGTGGCAATAGCATCCCTAAGGCAAGGTTTGAACCCAGGCAATCTAGCTGATTCAGTGACCAGAAAGAAGGCCATGACCTAGGGAGGGTTGCTGAATCAGGTTGGCAAACAGATAAACGTCGATGAAACAAAGAAAACCAGGGTGCACAGGCAGGTGAGGTCTACCCCGGTGACACCTAATCCCAATCAGAATCAGTCCGGGAGCAAAGCAAGAGAGACCGGACAGGGGCATGGTAGGGCAAAAGCTCAGTCTCAGCCAGCTGCTCCTGCTCAAAGTCAACAATCCAGAAACAAGAGAGGGCCATAGGTCCAACCGGAGTGGTTCGCAGAGTTAAAAGAAAGCGTGGCCACTATCTTTGATAAAACAAAGGATGAGGTGCATTACCGGAGACCGGCAACACTACAGTCTCCCAGAGAGCATCGCAACAACTCTTTTTGCCAATATCATAATGATATTGGTCATACCACTGATGATTTCATAGCATTGAAATAAGAAGTTCAGAACTTGATTGAAAGGGGAAAGCTGGGGGCCTATGTGAAAAGAAGAGGGGGTAACAGGCCTGACAACACTCACCGGGTTGGTCCAAGTAATGCCGCTCCGGAGGGGGCTATGGTTATAGTTGAAAGGTTTGACGTGAAATCTGAGTAATTGGATCCTGATCCAACTCGGAACAGAGTGGGTGCTATAGAGGAATGTTCTAGGTCGGTCTCCGGGCTCATTAAGTTTTTCGAGTCGCTTACAATTTTCGGAGGGGACACTATGACGGCTCCTACTGCTTCTTCGAGGAAGAGGCATGTTCATACTTTGGCCTCCCAGCTAGAAGGATGCATGACATCTTATCAGTCACTAAGCTCATTTCCCTTCATTGTGTTTGATGAGGATGATTTAAGAAACATTGCTGGCCCTCATGAGGATGGTGTTGTCATAGGAGCATCTATAGGGGGTAATGACATACGTCGAATCTTGGTGGATACTGGAAGCTCAGCCAATATCCTTTTCCTAACCACTTATAAGAAAATGAAAAATCCAGCTATAATTCAGAATTCGGACAGGTCAATCGTGGGCTTCACAGGCAGCTCAGCAGATGTGATCGGGGAGTTCGAAGAAGAGGTGTTATTGGGCAAGGGCCCTTTCAAGAAAATGGTCAGAATACTCTTTATTGTGGTGGATTGTCCCACTTGCTATAATGCTATTCTAGGGAGATCTTGGCTCTCTAGGATGCATGCAGTGGCTTCAACAGTCTACCAATGCTTGAAGTATGCTGTTCAGGGCAGGTTGGAGTTGTCCGGAGTAGCCAAAAGATTGCAAGAGAATGCTATGCCACTGCCTTGGCTCCTCGAACGTTGGGGGCAGTCCGTATTGATGAACAATAGCAGTTTGAGGGCCTTTCTGGGGGTGAGGGTGAAATTGATGACCCCAGAGAGACCCCCGGAGTGTTGATACCAGTTGAAGAGGTAGAAACGCACTGGTTGGAAGATGGAAAATGTGTCAAGATAGGGTCTAAAATGCCCCATGTTTTGAAAGATCAAATGTTAAAGTTTTTGAAGAACCATCAGCATGTCTTCGCTTGGTGCAATGCTGATGTTACCGGAGTTCCATCAGAAGTAATATCACACCACCTGTCCGTCCGGAGAGATGTAGCTCTAGTGGTCCAAAAAAGAAGAGCTTTTTCCAAAGAAAAGGCTGATGTCATTGTGCAAGAGGTTGACAGGCTCACAAAGATGGGCACATCAAGGAATCACAATACCCTTTGTGGACTGCCAATCTTGTCTTGGTGAAAAAGAAGAATGGCAAGTGGCGCATGTGCATTGACTTCACAGACCTCAATAGAGCTTGCCCAAAAGACTTGTATCCGGTTCCCCGGATTGATCAGTTAGTAGACTCCACCTCTGGGAACAGGCTGCTTTCCTTTATGGATGCTTTCTCCGGATACAATCAGATTCAAGTGGATCCAAAGGATCAAGAGCATACCACATTTGTCACTGACAGAGGTCTTCATTGCTACAAAGTAATGCCATTTGGTTTGAAAAATGTTGGGGCTACTTATCAGAGGTTAGTCAACAAGGCATTTGCTGATCAAATTGGAAGAAATATGGAGGTATACATTGACGATATGATGGTGAAAAGTATGGATGAGCAGTTGCACTTGTCCGATCTCCAAGAAACTTTTGCCAACTCGGTGAAAGTGAATTTGAAGTTAAACCCTGAAAAGTGTGTGTTCGGAGTGCAGTCCGAGAAGTTTCTAGGCTATATCATAAGTGAGCATGGAATACAGCCCGATCCGGACCAACTGAATGCTCTTTTCAAAATAGAACCTCCTCGAAACATCAAAGAAGTACAGCGGTTAACGGGGAGATTAGCTGCCTTAAACAGATTTATCTCAAGATCTTCGGACAGGTGTGCTCCTTTCTTTCAAATTTTGAAGGGTGCAAAGGGCTTTGATTGGACTCCGCAATGTGATGAAGCTTTCAATGAGATCAAGAAACACATATCCTCCCCCAAAACTTTGTTCAAGCCAGTCGATAGGGAGACTCTCTTTGTATATTTGGCAGTTTCAAGTTGCACCATCAGTGCTGTGCTGGTAAGAGAGGTTGGTGGACATCCCCATCCAATATACTACATTAGCAAAAGCTTGATAGATGCAGAGAAGCGTTACTTGAAACTTGAAAAGTTAGTATTGGCCTTGGTGATAGCTGCCAGGAAGATGAGGCCTTATTTCCAGGCTCATCCCATCATCGTCCGGACTTCTTTTCCCTTAAAGAATGTCCTTCAAAAAGCAAACATTTCGAGCATAATGACTAAGTGGTCAGTAGAGTTGGGGGACTTCGACATAGACTTTGCTCCCTGAACAGCAGTCAAAACCCAAGCTGCGGCTGATTTTCTGGTCGAATTCCACTCCGATAGGGATTCGGAGCAAGCTACTGATATAAAAGATAAAAAAGTATGGGTCATCCGAACAGATGGTGGATCTAGCACAATGGGATGTGGTGCAGGAGTATGTTTAACTTCCCCGTATGGAGACAAAATGTACCATGCTATTTGTTTTGCTTTCAGGGCATCTAATAACGAGTCCGAATACGAAGCAGCTATAGCTGGGTTAAAGTTAGCCCACATTTGTGGCGCCAAGAGGGTCAAGCTGTTAAGTGACTCCCAACTACTTATCCACCATGCCCAAGGCCAATCTGAGGCTAAGAAGGAGCAACTTGTGAAGTATTTACTCCTCCTAAAAAATGAAGCGCTTAAGTTTAAAACTGTTATCTATGAACACATTCCCCGGGCAGAAAATGAGCTAGCAGACTCACTGGCAACCGTAGCCTATACGGAGTCATATCCATGGATCCATGTGCTTGAAAGCCCCACCATCCAACTTTGTAAAGGTAAAGAAGAGGAAATTTTTGAAATACAAGTGAAACAACCTCAAGACTGGAGGTTTCCTCTCATACAATATATCTCTGATGGTGTTGTGCCTCCGGATAAGTCACAAGCCAGAACATTGAAACACAAGGCTCGTGGTTTCATCATATTGAGAGAAGTATTATATAAGAAGTCTTACAGTAAACCTCTCCTGCTCTGTTTGGGGGATGAAGAATCACAAATGGTCCTCTCCGAATTGCACGATGGTGAGGGGTCAGCCCATTGTGGGTTTAGAGCTTTGACAAGAAGAGTTTTACTCTCCGGTTATTATTGGCCATCAATCATGAAAGATGTTAAGGAGTTGGTAAGAAGGTGTGACCCATGCCAGAGGTACAGCAATGAAATTCATGTACCAGCCATTCCTTTAGAATCAATTTCTGAGCCTATTCCTTTTGCTCGATGGGGATTGGACTTAGTGGGGCCTCTCCCCGTGGCGTCTGGAGGGCGCAAAACTATAATTGTAGCTATTGACTACTTCTCACAGTGGATAGAAGCAGCTCCTCTAGCAGGGACAACATCGAAAGCTGTTATAAAATTTATTCTATCCAACATATGTTGCAGATTTGGTGTCCCACAGAAAATAACAACAGACAACGGGCCACAGTTCGACAATAGAGAAATGGAAAGCTTCTGTGCCTCAAGGGGTATACAACATTGTTTTTCTTCACCTTTCCACCCACAAGCAAATGGGCAAGTTGAAGTGGCCAATAGAACTATACTGTCCGGTTTAAAGAAGAATTTGGAAGGGGATGCTGGAAAGTGGCCTAGTTATTTACAAGAGGTCTTGTGGGCCTATCGGACAACACTTGGGGCTGCAACACAAGAATCACCTTTTGCCCTGGTCTATAGGATGGATGCAGTAGCTCCCATAGAAGCAACTCTCCCCTTTTTTCGTGTTCATAACTTCTCCGAACATGCTAATGAAATGGCAATCAGAGGTCAACTTGATTTGATAGAAGAAAGACGAGTTAAATCTCACCTTAGAGTTGCACACTATCAAGGCTTGATGAGGAGCAGGTTTGCTTCCAAAGTCAAAAGAAGAGATTTCCAACCAGGGGACAAAGTATTAAGGAAGGTCTTCTTACACACTAAAGAAAAGCTCTTCGGAAAGCTGGCCCCAACTTGGGAGGGTCCGTATATGGTTGTTGAAAGAATTAAGCCTGGAACTTATTGGTTGGAAGACAAAGATGGCAGAGTTTTAACTCACCCTTGGAATATTGAGCATCTCCGGATGTACTTGGAATAGCACTTGTGTAAATATTTACTTGTTTAAACATCCATGTAAATATTTGGGGGCATACTCTTTCCTCCCCGGTGGCACAGAGAGGTTTTAATGAGGTGTCCGGGCTGTTAAATAAAATTTGATGCCTTCTTAAAAAATTTCTAAGTGTTTTTAAAGTTTTGTCCCTTGTCATACTATCCGGACTGAAATTTCTAAGGGCTATTTAAATTCGAGCCGGAGAACTTAAACACTCTCACAATGCAACAACTAAAGGCTACTTAAACTCTGGCTATCAAAATTAAAATGAAAAATGAAAGAAGATGATGGTTGTACAAAACAGAGATATTCATTGAATGAAATAACTTAAACTTGCCTTGGCCCTCCAAGGACTTTTAAACATTCAAAGTAGAACACAAAAAACCTGTCCGGTCAAATTATGGACACCATTACAAAAAGAGTGCCTTGGCCTTCCAAGGACTTTAGTCTGAATTAAAAATAAACTAAGTGGATCATGAGTTAAGGTTGAGCCTTTGAGGATGGCTCACCTTCGATTACCTTCTTACCCTTAGGGTCATCCTTCCCTTCATCTACCTTCTTGCCTTTGGGATCGTCTTTCTTGTCATCTGGGCTCTCCCCAGTATGTTCCTCATCATCCGAGGAGCCACTAGAGTAGCCATACCTGTCACCTTCAGCCATCGTGTGGTATGGGAGGTCTTCGGGCTCAACATAAAGCCACAAGTCCCCTAGATTCTTCTGTGGAAACTTTTCATGGAAGAGTAGAACCATGTCAGACCTCACCTTCTCAAGCAGTAGCTCTTCGCTCTTGATCATCTGGTTAGCATAGGCATTGATCTTGGCCTGGATCGTAGCCTTTTGATCCCTTAGCAACGTATTTTTCTCTTCGGTAGCCTTGGACACTGCATTCTCAAGGGCAATCTTATCAGTAGTTAAGTTGGTGATGACCTTTTCCTTTGCCTTGGTCTCTTCTTTTGAGGCAGTAAGGTCTTTCTCCACTCCGGGCAGCTTTTCCCGGAGGTCTCTGATGGTTTCCTCTAGAGTAGCAACTTTTGTGTCGCTTTCCTCCCGATTCTTCTTCAACTCCTCATTTGCTTCCTTTAGCATGTCAGCATTGGCAGTAGCAGTGCAAAGGTCTTCGCACAGCTTTTCCTTCTCAGACTTAAGGTCTTTGATGGTGTCTGCTTGACTCCGAACTTGTCTCTCCAGTGTAAGTACCGGCTGCACATTGCTTAGCAAGGAGTGGGCTATGGTGTCCTTTTCACTAGAGACAATGAAAGTCTTACCATTGAAGTTGACGGTGTTAGAGCTGCTCGAAGGAATGTAAGGCCCTGCGAAGTCGTCTCTGGGGAGGTTGAGGAAGTATTCACCAAGGTCACTAAGTCCGGTGATGTCTACTTCATCAATGTTAAGCTCTCCTCCCTCAACTTCATCAGTATGAAAGTACCTTGGGATCTCTTCAGCATGTGTTGGGTCAGAAGGGTCAGCCTGTAAAGAAGGCTCTGGATCCCGGAGAGCAAGCTCATCTCCTTTAGCAGTCTTTTTCTTCTTGGCTGCCCGGTCTGCTCCTTCACTCTCCTGCTTGCGATTCCTTTTGGAGTCCCTTGGAGGTTTTGGGAGGTCTGCTTCCTGCCTTTCGGTCTCTTGCTCCACAACCTGCAAAAGAGCAGCATCGATTTGGCTCTGAGCCGGCCCCTCCGGGTCTGTTGGAGCATCCTTCTCAGCATCAGCAGGATTAGCATCGCTCACCATCTTCGTGCCCTTCTTCTTGCCCTTCATTTTGCTTGGGGCTTTGGCCCGGCCGGGCAGGAAGAGTGTCACATTTGCTTCATGGCTCCTCTTAAGCACTGTGTCCGGGGAAGGTTGGGTGGTGAGCTCCTTCCAAGTTAAGTCTCTCCGACCTGTGGTGTTCCACAGGTGAGACCTTGCCAGATTTCCACTAGTGAAAGCATTGTGGAATCGGTTCCCCCAGTTCTCTGCGGCCCAAGCATTAATTTTGCCACAAGTGACTTGTCCGGCCTTCAAGTAATCACCGAACTCCTTAGGCAGTTCTGTTAAGACAAAAGAAAGATCAATTAATTTAAAACCAGCTATAAGAAGGAAAAAGTAGACAAAGATTTAAAGTGGGAAACTTACGGTCACTCATCCACCTGCTTCTGAGGAGGCTTGGGTTCACTCCGGACTTGATCTTCTGTCCGTTTTCTCAAGCGCCACTGACAAACAAAAACTGGCTCCTCCATTTGCTCTCAGACTCCAATAGATCGTTCCCCATATTGAAGTGGTAGAAGGGGAATTGGTGATGTTTGCAAAGATTGGCCACTGCTGCAAATTCTTCCATAGGAAGAGGGATCCCGGACAGCCTTGATTCCATGATGCATGACATCAGAGTATACCAGCCGTTGGGGCTCAGCTGCCTCGGACAGAGTTTGACCAGATGAAAATATTTGACAATCTCTGGGTCCAATGGGAATCTGAGTCCCCAATTAAATAGCTCCGTGAAGATGACTATTTCATTCAGCTTGCAATCCATAGGAGTTTCAGGATCTATGGGAATCCTTATCTTCACATTTTCTGGGATCCCCCATTTTGTGCGCATTCGACCTAGTTCAGCCGTGTGGATGAAAGCATACTTGGTCTTCTATAAGGCCAAGAGATATTTAAGTTCGACCCTGTGAAAACAAGGCCCTACCTTCCCTTCGAGACACTCCGGCAGCTCCGGATGCCTCAAGCATAGTTTTTCTTTGCCCTTATCTTTTTTTGCAGCAGCAGTGTTACTAGTCTGACCGGATGGCTCAGACTCAAAAGGGACTTCTTCAACAGAGTCCTCCATTCTTTCCTCCATGATCGTAGGAGGAATATCAGTGGCCCGGGGAGAATTCAAACTTGGCTCAGCATGGCTTCCGGACTGCTGGTTTTCTGTGTTTTCTTGACTTCTAGTCTCAGGCTGGGGCTCTGAGGCAGAAGTCTCTCTTTGGAGTGCTGGGCTGCTAGCCTCCGGACCGGGTAGTCTTTCCCGGGGAGCTCTGATAGGCACTCCAGACCCAGAACTGCTATTTTTTGCCCCCGATTTTGAGGGAGTGTTCTTGGAGGCTTACCCCTTAACCAGCCGGCTTGTCCTCTTAACAACCAGTTTCTCCGGAGAGTGCTCTGTGTCTGATCCCATTGCGAGAAAAGGAGAAGTTTTCCTAAAACTTGTGACTGTAACTCCTGGCTCGACAGTAGGCACTGACTCCTGAACTGATGAACCAGAGACTATGGGGGAGAGAGTGGATTGAAATAGTTTTTTAGGCTTAGTACCTTTAGAAGAGGACGAGCCTCGATCTGACTCTATAGCAGAGGAGATTGGTCTGTCGACAGGAGAGGTAGGTAACCCTGCTGCGATTCGTCTTTCCTTCTCGACTTTTTGTGCCTTCTCCAACTCAGAATGGTTGAGCGACCCGCTTTTGATCAATGCAGTCCTTGCTGTAAACATAAACTACCAAGAAAATCTTTACTTTAGAGAGAGAAAGCTCTAAGTAAATATGCAGAGTAAATATGAAAGAGATAGTAAAACAGTAGAAAGTGAGTCTGAATTTATAGTAAATCTGAAAAAGCAGTTGATTCCTAGGAGAATTCGAAAAGTTTGGCAATGATTAAAAGACGACGCTGATGTCACCATGTGTAATTAAAGAGGTTGCTTTTCGAAGAAGGTGGGTTCAAAATTCAAGGTGAAAAACGGCTGGAGCAACCAATCAGAGTGTGACACGTGTCCCACGAACTCAGGCAAAACCGTTTTGAATTCGTGAAGCTTTATGTGTCCGGGTAAACCCATAGACCTGTCCGGATTAAAAACTACTTCTAACGTCGGACTGTTTTTCAGGTCTCTGACAAGAATACTTGCTCAAACACCTAAAAAAGGGGCTCCTGATGAGTCTGAATTCAGCATGCTCCCCGGACAGGGACAGATCAGTCCAAGGCCTCCGGACCGGACAGATTGGACAGATCACGTGGACCGGACAGTTCACTTCGAACACAATGACCATAGGACTGTTCGAACTATGACAAAAGTACTAAAAAACCTAAACACGTCTTGACTAAGCAGCTTGCTCTCCTACTTAGAGCTCATGGGTCTTTGAACATGACCCGGGTCCATTAAACATGACCCGAAAGCCCATAAGGGCCCAAACAACACACTATAAATACCCAACCACCTGCATTAACTATGGATAAGAAAAATTAACTGCTACCAAGCTGCTTAATTATCTCTCTACTCTCTAAACACTTAAAACACCCACACACCACCATAAAATACCAACTGAAATTACCAGCCTACCCTCAGGCGATTATTATCCACACCAGTAACAAACCTTTCAAGGGAATGTTGTTCGAACCACAATAGGGTGGGCTTGGAAATATGGCCTCATTTTTCGTGCCTGGTTACCAATGCTAAGGCTAACTTTTCCAACTTAAGATACTGTTTCTCAGCATCTAACAAACTTTTGCTGACATAATAAATTGGTTTCAACATATCGACCTCTTCCCGGAGTAAAACGACACTGACTGCACAATCTGATACCGACACATAGACGATCAACTTCTCTCCCACCAAAGGTTTGGAAAGTATCTCTGAAAACACCAAATATTCTTGAATCTGTCGAAAAGCGGCTGAACATTCCTCAGTCCAATTAAACTGTGTCGCGTTTCTTAATACCTTAAAGAAAGGCGCACATTTATCTGATGAACGAGAAATAAACCTATTCAATGCTGCCAATCTCCCTGTCAGAATCTGGCTTCTTTGATATTCCAAGGTGGCGTCATAGTTGTCAAAGCATTTATCTGTTCTGGATCAGCTTATATGCCCCTTTCACTTATCATGTAACCAAGGAACTTCCCCGATCGTACCCCAAAAATGCACTTTTCTGGATTTAACTTCAAATTGACTTTACTCGGATTGTTTAAAGTTTCCTCCAAGTCGGAGAAATGATCTTCGTCCTACAAACTTTTTACCAGCATATCATCGATGTAAGCTTCCACATTTCTGCCAATTTTCCCCTCAAAGGTCTTGTTGACCAAGCGCTGATAAGTTGCCCCTGCATTTTTTAGGCCAAATGGCATGACCTTATAACAATATAATCCTCTCCTGGTAATAAACGATGTGCTTTCTTCATCTTTTACATCTAACTTGATTTGATTATATCCAGAATAAGCATCCATTAAAGACAATAATCGATTACCCGAAGTAGAGTCCACTAACTGATCAATACGAGGTACCATAAAAGGATCCTTGGGACAAGCCCTATTCAGGTCCATGAAATCCACGCACATCCTCCACTTTCCGTTCTTTTTCCTGACCAAGACCGGATTTGAGGCCCATACAGGCACTGCGACTCTCAAATGTGGCCTATGCTTAATAACCGTTCCACTTCCGAGAGAATAGTTGCAGACTTTTCCTGAGAAACTGGTCTTCTTCTCTGAACAATGGGTCGAACATCATGTCGTACTGCAAGTTTATGACATATTATTTCAGGTGGTACTCCCGTAACATCCTGTGCACACCAAGCAAACATATTTAACTTCTTTGATAAAAAATCAATCAATCGTTTTCTGAACTCAAAAGAAAGCTTTACTCCAATCTTTAAAAAAATCTCCTTTCAAACTTATACTCCTCGTGATCCTCCTCCAGAACCAGAAACCCGGGGGCCTCACTCGGATCATCACAGGGAATGATTTCCGAGGAAGTCCCTTTTAATTGCTATGCCTTTTCTGATACTTCTCCCCAAACTCCTTTCGAGGATAGAGTTATCTGATAACACTCTCGAGCCATCTTTTGGCTGCTCCTGATCCTCCCTATATTATTTCCTATCACATATTTCAGACACTGGTATACCGTAGAGATAACACCATGCATTCTGGACAGCCAAGAGCGACCCAGAATTGCATTGTACGACGTTGGAGCGTCCACCATTATGAACAATACTTCCACTTCCTTCTTAAACGGCCCACGTCCTAAATCTGCCACACATTGAAACTCTCCAACGACTATTGTTGTTGCTCCTGTAAAGCCCACTATAGTTTTGTCAGATCGTCGTATAATAGGCGGGTCAAAAATTCTCTTGTAGGTACTCATAAACAAAATATTCGCGGAACTTCCCGTGTCAATAAGTATCTTCTGAACTTGGTCTCTGGCTATACCCGCAACAATGACCACTGCATCTTCATGTGGGCCCGCTATATTCCTCATATCAGCATCGTCAAAACATATGATGGGAGAGGGCAAACGATGCATCTGCGCTGAAACCCCTGTTTCAATCTGTGTGGTCAAGTTTACCATATGTCTCTTCCGCAAACTATTAGAATTATCTGGAATGGTATCTCCTCCGAAGATAGCCAGCAACTCGAAAAAAGCACACAGGTCATTTACTTCTCTTTTTAGAATAATTTCCTCTACCTTGTTCATGTTATTTCTCCCTTCTTTGGGATCCAAATACTCTTGTTCAATATCAAAAACATCAACCTCTTCGGAAATCACCATTGTTGTATCAGCAATCTTTGGGACAGCCTTTACCGCAACGTTTTTCTGGGAGTGTTTTTTCACAAACTCTAATAACATTCCATTCTCAATCAAAGTTTGCACTTCTTTTTTCAAGGCAATGCATTCTTTAGTGTCATGTCCAATGTCCTCATGGTACTTACAGAACCTGTTAGCACTTCTACTTTCCTTCAGAGTTTGAATCAGAAAAGGTTTTCTGAATTGCACCATTAATCTTGCCTTATCAAATATCGTAGCCACATTTTCCGTTAACTCCGCAAAATAGTCCGGACGAATCCATTTGTTCGAAATTGGCCTCGTGCATTGGTTATAGTTTTTCTGGCTACTATAGTTCGTTCTTGGCCTCGGTGGATAGTGGCCCGCACTCTTAGCTGAAACACTAGTACGTGACCCTTGATTATTAGAGTCAGTCCTTTGAAATTGGTTCTGCTCCAACTGATCGCTTGATCCTTTCTCGGATTCCTAAGTCTCCTCCACTAAAATCCTCTTCTCAACTTGATCCAATAGTGCCCCAAAATTCATTGCCTGACTTTCTGATATCGTGTCCTTTAATAATCCGGGGAGAAGCCCCATCCTGAATGCCGTGAGTGCCACATAATCTTTACAATACTCCATGTCCGTTTTTGTTTTAACGAATCGATTGGTGTAATACTTCAAGCTCTCCCTTACTTTTTGCCTACAATAGATTATTGTATCTCCATTAGCTCGAAACTTCTTGCTCCCCACAAAATGTTGTCTAAAGATATTCCAGAACATGTCAAAATTATGTATCGAGCCCTGCGGAAGCCGGTTATACCACTTGGAAGCCACCCCTTTGAAAGTTTGAGAAAACACCCTACACAGCAATTTATCATCGTCATCGAAATTAATCATGAAATTCTTGAACTGGTCGATGTGATTATCAGGATCCCGTGTCCCATTAAATTTTTCTAGCTTGGATATATCAAAGTGTTTTGGGAGGTTTCCAGCTAGAATATTTGAGGTCAAATGAGAAGCTCTCCAATTATGACATGTCCTATAAACATTTGCTCTCAAATGTTCATGGCTCGGAAAATAGATTCCTTCCTCAGATGGCAAAGTATACTGATGTTGCCACTCCGAATTCCGCTGCTCGACATGCTGGTTCTTAGGGGGAAAATTCATCTGGTCATAGCCCTGCTCATGAGCACGAGCGTGATAGGTCTTTTCCCTCGGAGATTTTCTCTCCGAACTTCTTCCCCTCCGGTGCTCCCTATGCCTACGACCATATATTTTATTTCTGTGATTCCTCCTAGGAGACGATTCTGGTGAACTGTAACGAGAAAATCGCTTGAATCGGAAGATTCTAGGTGGTGTTTTTCTTTCCTCCTCGAAGAACGTCGCTCATGACCTCTATACCTATCGTCTCTGTTTCTAGGATGAAAGTCGGTTGCACGCTCTTCTTTTCCACTGTCAGGCTCCCTCCTCACCATACATCGAAGATTTGCCTGAACGGTTTCTTTTTCTGCCCTCAATCTTTCAATCTCCAACAATAACTCATTCTTTCGAGCCAGCAAATCCGAGTCATCAATTTATCCGCCGTGCTGGCCCCCATGCGCCTCTTATTCCATGTAATTCCGATAAGTATTCCCCACAAGATTCTCCTCACAGTCGTTAACAAAATCATCCCCTTGTTGTTCCATGATTCCGCTCGGAGCATGATTAATTCCCAGAAAGAGATTATCGTCAGAACAATCTTCATTTCCCACAGACGGCGCCACTGATGAATTAAGAAATAGCTCTAGGGTGATTTTGTGTTATGTGATTATTCGGGGGTCCAAACAGTAAAGAACAAATACTACGTGAAAGCCTCTTTCTAGAGAGAGAAAGTGAGAGTTAAGCTAAGCTAAGTAGAGAGAGGAAGTGATATTATATTAATCAACCAGATTATCAACTCGTGTGTGGTCCTTTTATAGTATAATAATGGGCCCCACACACTTTAATTCCTACCTATTACACATTTATTACCTATATTTTCTCACTTATTCATAATAACTATTTCTATTGTACTTTTTACAATACCTCCCCAATAAAAATGCTTCCTTACAATTTTCTCATACATCTTTTATTCTCCCTCATCAAAGATAATTAGAAATCAATAAACATAAGCCACTTACATATTGAAAGACTCAAGCAAGATAAATATATGGTGACTTTAAGTGAAGATGAAATAATATATAGAATTATTGATGCTTTAACCTTTATAGACTCAGAAGTCCAAATTACTTTATTTAATGGTTATGATAATCCTAATATTATGAAATCTTCATCGGAAAATAACACCACTAGAACCCTACCATTTTATCCTATATTAGGGAACATTGAAAATTGTTTAGAGTTTAGAGAGGTTATAAGATAAAGAAATAAAAATGCCAATAGTATTATCCGACAATAACAAAAATACAATATATAACTTAAATCTAAAGGGCCATATAGGCACTTTCATGGCCTTAGTTAAATGACACTCATAATATATAATTGGAATGTAAGGTAGTCAGTAATAAAAGAATAATTAGAAGACGTTAATCTTTAAAAAGAGCTAAATAATTTCATTGCATTACAAGAATCTATGATATAGTTGAAAAGTTAGAGAAACTAACAAAACAACTTGGGTTTCAATATGGTATAGTCGATTCAAACAACAAGATCTAGATATTTTAGGAAAATATTTCAAACAATAAATTATTATAAGTGATTAAACATTCCTACATTTTAAATGTTTGTCATTATACATTTGACAAGGATTTTTTTGTGATAATGGTATACGGCGTTGATGATTTATAACTGGAGAGTATTTTTGGTAGTTTGTTAGTTGAGTATTAAATTTTAAGTATTAAGTACAGAGATAAAAGAGGTGCGTGCTTGTATTTAATGTCTCTAGAAAAGTTCAACCCTCTTAATGAAGTTGGTTGGAGTATTTATAGTGGTTTTTTCTTGACCCATAGGCCTTATGGGTCAAATTTCGTAATTGGGTCACTCTTATGAGTCCTCGGGCCCGATATGCAAATTACTAAGTATGCAGCTAATTCATGGTTCTACTCCACTGTATTGTTCCACCATCATTTATTACTTGGTTTGTCTAAAAAGCCCTTCCGGAATTATTGGGATCAGTGGGAATATTGCTTCCAACAATATTCGAACCAATCATATAGCCCCCTTAGCAATTTCAAAAACGTTTTGGAAGAGCTAACTGTATCGAACAATATCTGAACTGATCACTCCATGTTTGAATTGAATTCGAAAGGTTTGTTTGTTCACTCAAAGGTCGCTACTTTTTTATTGAACTTTTGTTACACGTGTCAACTTGCAATTGGACCTACCCGCCATTCTTTCTAGGGATTTACACCTAGACTTTGAAAATAGATGAGGCTATATCCGATAGACTTTAATCAATACTTTAGTCGATTCACTTCTCCTAGGTAAACACTTAAGTATATTCTTTAGTATATAAGTAAGCTTTTTTTGTTTCTCATTCCTAAATTAAGAAAAAAAAATTCAACTCTTAAATCTAGAGAGAGAAACCCTATCTTCTTCAATATTTTATAGGGTTTTATGTTCACAGGAAGAACTGCCTTAATCAAAGGTGGCTAGATTAACCTATCTGAGTTAGATAGAGAAAAAAGAGAGGCATGAATTGCAGTCGGACTGCCAGAGCAATCTTTTTACAACCCAAAAACATTTCCCAAGAAAATATTCTCTACCTCATCTGTAATAAATCTCAAATTACCAGAGCAATCAGAGTTACCAATTCATCGATTATCACAACCATAAATACCAATTCCTTAATTAAAACAACCATAAACATATTTTATTAGAGCTAAGGTCGTTACAAGGCGGAAAAATCCATCCATGTTCATTTCTATGGGTTCGGATATCGGAGATAACCCACTTTGGAGGGTTACTAGGCTATCTAAGGCCAAAACTGAAACTCCACATATTAAAGGGGCAAAAGAGCCCAATGAAGGTCCTCCAACGGTGGATTATCAAAAAATTCCAATCGTGGATCTCCACCCATTTATTTCTCTCATCGGATCTTCTCATGTTGAGAAGGAAGATACGGAGCATACATCACGTGATCATGCACCGACAATAATGAAGGAGATGATGGCAGATAATGGACCAGATACCCCTCTAGAGACCTCTGGATATACCGGGGACACCTGTACAGTTCGAGAAAAGAAAAAAGTTGTAGAGAGGCCTAACCCCGAACCACTTCTAGAGTGCCTCGTTAGGCGAGTTGGGCCCAACTTCTCCAAGGTTAGTGTCAAATAGTTGCTAGCCCTCCAACAAATTTCTTATGTGTACACCCATATTATCGAGTTGGAGTGAATAAGAAAGAAATGGGGCTTTCCGGAGTCTATCAAGGTGAGAATTCCCATCCGTAAACTAGATCAAAATGAGTCTCCTGAATAGCTGTATGAGGAGTGGTTCGGTAGGCCCACAACAATTCTTGTAAATAACTTGTCATTTTACTGCTCCTTCAAGTTCTTTTTCAAACCCTTCAAAATTATTCGATTAGCTACTTCAACCTGTTCATTAGCCTGAGGATAGGAAGGAGAAGAAAAGAAATGTTGGGATCCTCTTGAGGTGTAGAATGCCTCCATGTATTTGTTATCGAATTGGGGACCGTTATCTGTGATAATGCGCTTAGGAATTCCAAATCGGCAGTATATGAGAGAACAAATTTAATAACTACCTTAACAGTTGTTCCTGAAAAAGGTGCAGCTTCTATCCACTTAGAAAAGTAGTCTATCACCACAATTATAGTTCGATATCCCCCATAGGCCATAGGACGGGGTCCAACTAAATCCAATCTCCATCTGTCAAAAGGTATTGGTTTGGATACATACTCCATGGGAACTGCCGATATATGGATTTCATTTCCATAATTCTGATAAGGGTCACACTTTTTTACCAAATCTTTGGCATCTTTCATTATAGTAGGCCAATAGTACCCTGCTAAGAGACTCTCTTAGTCAAAGCTTTGTAACCACAATGTGTTGACCCCTCTCCGTCGTGTAATTCAGAGAACACATTATGAGGTTCTTTAAAACCAAGGCAATGCAAGAAAGGCTTGCTGAAATATATTTTTATAAAGAACACTTCTCAACATCAGAAAACCCGAGGCTTTGTACTTTACTTTCTTAGCCAAGATCTTATCCGAAGGTAAAATGCCATTGGTAATAAACTGTTGGATTTCATATTTCCAATCTTTGGATTGGATATCAGATATGCTCATATTCTCTTCAACATCATCCCTTTTTTTCTTTCACTAAGTCATTAGAATCATATTCTTGCATTATGATCCAAGGGTATGCTTTTGGGTAGGCTATGATGGCTAAAGAATCCGCCATATTATTTTCCGATCTAGGGAGATGTTCATATCATATGCATTTAAAGCTTGAGGAAATTTTCTTAAGCACTTGCAAATATTTTATCAAATTATATTTTTTGGTTTCACACTACCCTTGAGCCTGATTAATAAGTAATTGAGAATCACTTACTAACCTAACCCTTTTTTCCCCATACAAAATTGACCTAACCTTAAACCACTTATAGCTGGAATAGAATTCTGACTCATTATTTGATACCCTTAAACCGAAGCATATAGCTTGATACATATTATCGTCATAAGGTGAAGTTAAACATACCCCAGCTCCACATCCCATTATAACAGAACCGACATCTATCTGAATCACCCATTTTTTATGAAACTCGTTACTTTAATATTCTTTGCAATGTCTTCGAGTATGAAATTCTACCAAAAAATCAGCTACAACTTGAGCCTTAGTTACAGTTCGAGGTGCAAAATCGATATCATAGTCTTCAAGCTCAACTGACCATTTAGTTATTCTCCCTGATATGTTCTCCTTTTGAAGCACGTTCTTTAAAGGAAAATATGTTTGAATCGTAATAGATTATGCTTGAAAATAATGCCTCATTTTCTAGCAACTATCACTATGGCCAAAGCCAACTTTTCTAATTTCAAGTACTTTTTCTCAACTTCTAGTAAACTCCTGCTTATGTAATATACCGGACGAGGGTAATTATCCTCTTCTCTTACCAGCACAACACTTACTGCATACTCTGACACAACCAAATACATATAAAGTCTATCTCCCTGAACATGCTTGAACAATGTCTTAGGAGAAGACAAATATTTTTTTATTTTAAGAAAAGCATCATCACACTACGGGGACCAATTGAAATCTTTAGCATTTCTTAAGACCTAGAAAAATTGAGTACACTTGTCCAATGATCTTGAAATAAACCGATTCAAAGCAGCAAATCTTCCCGTCAGTATCTGGACTTCTTTAGTATTCCGAGGTGGATCCATGGCTAACATAACGTTTAATTGATCTGGATCAGTATGAATCTTTTTTCACTTATAATATATCCCATAAACTTACCAGATCGGACTCTGAACATACATTTTTCAGGGTTCAACTTCAAGTTAATAGTCTAAAGGTTGGAAAACGTTTCTTGGAGATCTGATATGTGATCTTCTTCCTTGAGGATTTTATCCATCATGTCATCTATGTAAACTTCTATATTTTTACCAATTTGACTGGCAAAGGCCTTATTCACCAACCGTTGATAAGTGGCTCCAACATTTTTTTAATCCAAACGACATCACTTTATAGAAATAGAGCCCCCATATCAGTAATAAAAGTAGAATGATCTTGATCATCTGGATTTATTCGTATCTGATTATAGCCAGAAAAAACGTTCATGGAGGACAATAACTTATTTCCTAAGGTGGAATCCACCAACTGGTCTATCCGGAGTACTGGGATGGATCCTTGAGGAAAGCTCTACTTAGATCCATAAAGTCAATATACATACGCCAATTTTCCATTCTTTTTCTTGAGTAGCACTGCATTAGTTATCCATTGAGGGTATTGAGATTCTTGTATATGTCATATCTTGGTTAACTGATCCACATCTTGCGCAATTACTTTGGATTTTTCTTTAGAAAAAATCCTCCTTATTTGTACCACTGGCCCAACATCGGATCAGATTGACTGGTTGTGGTTTATCACATCAGCCGGTACCTCGGTCACATCTTCATTGCACCATGCAAATACATGTAGGTTGTTAGATAAAAAAGATAACAATTATTGTTTTAACCTTGCAGTGACTTGGCTCTGACCCTAATATTTTTCCTTTCTCCAAACAATGAGTTTCAACTTCTTCAACGAGAATCATGGCGATGGAAGCTTCCCTAAGATCATCTACTTTACTTCTATTGGCAGAAGGCTCAGATAACTACTATGCTTTATTAATTTTCCCCGCCGCCAATATTTTTGAGGAAAGTGCAGTAACATACATTCACGAGCTATTTTCTGACTGCTTCGGACAATGCCTACCTGAATTTCCACAGCATACTTCAGACAGTAGTGGATAATAGAAGCTACTACATGCATTTTGGAAAGCTAAGATCTACCGAATATGATGTTGTATGATGTTGGACAATCAACCACAACAAATAATACCTTTACCATTTTTTAAATGGTCATTTACCCAGCAATACTTCCTCTTCAAACTCCCCGATGACATCAGTAGAATTTCCAGTAAAGCCTACATTAATTATGTTTGAATGTTGAATGACTGAGGGATTCTTCATCTGTTTGTAAGTGGTAAAAAGAAATATATTCACAGAACTACCCGTATCAATCAGGATCCGACGTATATCATTCCCCCAATAGACGCTCATGGTGTGATTAATTTTTGTCTGAGGGTAAATTTGTAATCTGTTCAAAGTTTTATGGAGGTTTATGGGTGTTTAATATTTTGAGTAGAGAGTAGAGGGAGAATTAAGCAGCCTGGTTGTATTTAATTTTCACTACTAATATTTAATGCAGGTAGTTGGGTATTTATTCCCTTACATCTGGGCTTTATGGGTTTTCGGGTCATGTTTAATGGACCCGGGTCATGTTTAAAGACCCATGAGCTCTTAGTAGGAGAGCAAGCAGCTTAGTCAATAAGTGTTTAGGTTTTTTAGTACTTTTGTCATAGTTCGAACAGTCCAATGGGCTAAGTGTTCGAAGTGGCCTGTCCGGTCTGGTGGCATTGGTCCGATCTGTCCCTGTCCGGAGAGGAAGCAGTTTTCAGACTCATCAGGAGCCCCTTTTTTAGGTGTTTGTTCAAATACCTTTGCCAAAAACCTGAAAAACAGTCCGATGTCAGGGGCAGTTTTAATTCGGACATGTCTTTCGACTTGTGTTATGGCTTTATCCGAACTGATAAAGCTTTGTGAATCCAAACGGTTTTTTGCCAGAGTTTATGGGACACGTGTTACTTTCTGGTTGGTTGTTTCAGCCGTTTTTTCACCTTGAATCTCGCACCCACCTTCTTCGAAAAGCAACATCTTCATTAAAGAGGGTGACATCAGCGCCGTCTTTTAATCATTACCAATCTTTTCGAATTCTCCTAGGAATCAAACTCCTTTTTCAGATTTACTATAAATTGAAATGCTTTCTACTGTTTCACCATCACTCTCGTTTTTACTCTACAAATCCTCAAAGCTTTAGCTCTCCAAAATTTTTTTTTACCCAGATTGTTTATGTTCACGGCTCAGAACGCTTTGATCAAAGGCGGGTGGCTCAACCTCTCTGAATTAGAAAAAGGCTCAAAAGGTTGAAAGGGAAAGGCGCATTGCAGCAGGCTTACCCGCTTCGCCCATCGATAAACCAGGAAATTCACCCACAGAATCAGACCAAGGTTCTTCCTCCATAAAGGGCATCAAACCGAAGAAGTTAATTCAAACTAATCTTTCACCTATCATCTCAGGCTCCTCGGTTCAAGAGTCGGAACCCATCGTTGAACCAAGTTTAACAGTTACAAGCTTTAAAAAACCCTCCCCTTTCTTAGCCATGGGGTCAGACGCTGAAACCTCTCCTCAGAAATTAGTTGACCGAAGAAAGGGCCGGATGGTCAAGGGTCAAGCTTCTAAGGGCACCCCTTCGAAATTGGGTGCCAAGGATAGTAGTACTGGGTCAGAGGCACCCATTAGAGCACCAAAGGACAGGCTGTCCGGTCCGGAGGGCACTGGTTCAAGTCCTCGAAGAGAAAAGTCTACACTAGAGCCCCAACCGGAGGCCAGAAACCAAGAAAATACTGAAACTCAGCAGTCCGGAAGTCAGGCTGAGCCAAATCTAAACCTTCCCCTTATCACTGCTACCGAAAACCCCTCATCAATTATGGAGGAAGTAATGGAGGACTCTATCGAAGAGGCTCCATTCGAGTCTGAGCCTTCCGAACAGACTAGTACTGCTGTTGGTGCCCAAAAATATAAAGGCAAAGAAAAGTTGTGCTTGAGGTATCCGGATCTGCCGGAGTGTCTTGAAGGAAGGGTGGGGCCTTGTTTTCACAAGGTCAATGTCAAGTACCTCCTTGCCCTGCAAAAGATCAACTACGCATTCATACACACAGCTGAGCTGGGCCGGATGCGTACAAAGTGGGGAATTCCAGAGAACGTGAAGATAAGAATCCCTATAAACCCCGAAACTCCCATGGACTGCAAATTGAGCGAGATAGTCATCTTCACGGAGCTGTTTAACTAGGGGCTCAGATTCCCCTTGGACCCAGAAATTGTCAGATACTTTCATCTGATAAAGCTCTGTCCGAGCCAGCTGAGCCCCAATGCTTGGTACACCCTCATGGCCTGCATTATGGCTTCTAGGCTCTCCGGGATTCCTCTACCAATGGAGGAGTTTGCTGCTGTGGCCAGTCTCTGCATAAACCACCACATCCCCTTCTACTACTTCAATATGGGGGATAACTTCAAAGCTGTTGATGACCTGCTAGAGTCGGAGAGGAATTGGAGGACTCAATTCCTGTTCGTGAGTGGTGCTTGGGAGAACGGGAAGAAGATCAAGGATGGGGTTAACCCAAGTCTCCTCACCAGCAGATGGAGGAGTGATCGTAAGTCTCCTACTTCATATTTTTATTTTTTCTTTTATCACATTTGTTTAAACTGACTGTTTTTATCTTTTTTCTTAGCAGTGTTGCCCAACGACTTCAATGACTATCTAAAGTCCGGGCAGACTACTTGCACAAAGATCAATGCTTGGGCTGCTGAACGGTGGGGGAACCGGTTCCACGATGCCTTCACGGGGGGAAACTTAGCAAGATCTCACCTCTGGAACACTACTGGCCAGAGGGATTTAACTTGGGAAGAGCTCACCACTCAACCCCCTTCGAATGTAGTGCTCAAGAGGACACACGAACCGGATGGGACACTTTACTTGCCAGGCCGGGCCAAGGCCCCGAGTAAGATGAAAAGCAAGAAGAAAAAGGGCAAGAAAGTGGCAGGTGGAGCGGACCCTACTGAGGTAGAGGAAGCTATTTTAACCAATCCGGAGGGGCCACCCCCAAGCCAGATTGATGCTGCTCTCTTGGAAGCGGTAGAGCAGGAGAGCGTTAGGCAAGAAGTTCACTCCCTAAATCCTCCAATGGCTTCAAAAGAGACCGTAAACGGGGAGCTGAAAGCAAAGACGGGGAGGCCAAGAAGAAAAAGACCTCTAAGGGTGATGAACTTTCTCTCCAGCCTCCGGAGCCTCTCCCCCCAGTTGACCCCACTGACCCAACACAAGCAGAGGAGATTCCTGGTGACTTTCAAACCGATGAGGTCGAAGGGGTAGGTTTTAGCATTGATGGGGTAGACATCACTGGTCTTGGTGGGCTTGGTGAGTACTTCATCAACCTCCCCAGAGATGATTTTGCTGGGCCTTATCTCCCTCCGAGTACTTCAAACACCGTCACTTTTAACGGTAAGACCTTTACTGTTTCAAGTGAAAAGGAGGTTATTGCTCACTCTTTATTAAGCAATGTTCAGGTGGTGCTTGCTTTGGAGAAGCAAGTTCGAAGTCAGGCCGACATTATCAAAGACCTCAAGTCTGATAAGGAGAGGTTGTCCGATGACCTTCTCACTGCCACTCAACATGCTAATATTTTAAAGGGGGAGAACGAGGAGCTGAAAAAGAATCAGGAGGGGTGGACCACCAAAGTTTCCACTCTGGAAGACACCATTAAGGATCTCTGGGAGAAGCTGTCCGGAGCAGAGAAATATCTCATCTCTTCAAAAGAGGAGACCAAGGCCAAGGACCAAATTATCAACAACTTTATTAGTGACAAGATTGTGCTTGAGAATACAGTGTCCAAGGCTGCAGAGGAGAAAGCTGATCTGTCAAGGGAGCAAGAGGCCAAAATCCAAGCCAAGATTGACGCTTATGCCAACAACGTGATCGTCACTCAAGAGAAAATATATGTCAATGTGAAATCAGATATGGTCCTGCTCTTCCATGAGAAGTTCCCGAAGAGGAACTTGGGGGATTTATGGCTTCGTGTAGAGCCTAAATACCTCCCATATCACACAATGGCCGAAGGCGACAGGCTTGGCTTCTCCAGTGCAACCTCATCTGATGACGAAGAGAACACCGGGGAGAGCCCAAACGAAGATAAAGATGATCCCAAGGGGAAGAAGAAGATAGATGAAGATGGGCCATCTTCAAAGGCTCAGCCTTAAATTATGAATTACTTTTTACTTTTCATGTTATCTAAACTAAAGTCCTTGGAAGGCCAAGGCACACTTTTTGTAAGTGTGTCCGGTATCTGACCGGATAGATCTTTTACTCTGCTCGACAATTTGAAAGTCCTTGGAAGGCCAAGGCACTTAAGTTATTTCAATGAATATCCTTGTTTTGCACAATTCTCACATTCTTCCATAGTCTGTTTCAATTTTGGTGGCTAGTGTTTAAATAGCCCTTAGTTATTTCATAGTGAGAGTGTTTAAATTCTCCGATGACGAATGTTTAAGTGGTCATCACTCTTTTATTTCAATCCGGATGGTATGACAAAAGACAAAGTAAGAATACTTCGGAAAATTTTAAGAAGGAATCATATTTCATTAAAAACCCGGACACCTCATTAAAACCTCCCCGCGCCACCAGGGTAGGAAAGAGTATGCCCCCAAATATTACAAGTAAATATTTACACAAATGCTACTCCAAGTACATCCGGAGATGTTCGATATTCCAAGGGTGGGTCAAAACTCTTCCATCCTTGTCTTCCAGCCAATATGTTCCAGGTTTAATCCTTTCAACAACCATATAAGGTCCTTCCCAAGTCGGGGCCAATTTGCCGAGCAGCTTCTCTTTAGTGTGTAAGAAGACTTTCCTCAATACCTTGTCCCCTGGCTGAAAATCTCTTCTTTTGACTCTAGAAGCAAATCTGCTTCTCATCAAACCCTGATAGTGTGCAGCTCTAAGGTGAGCTTTAACTCGTCTTTCTTCTACTAGATCGAGCTGGCCTCTGATTGCCACTTCGTTAGTGTATTCGGAGAAGTTGTGAACACGAAATGATGGGAGAGTTGCTTCTATGGGATCTATTGCATCCATCCCATAAACCAAGGCAAAAGGTGATTCATGTGTTGCAACCCCAGGTGTTGTCCGGTAGGCCCACAAGACCTCTTGTAAATAGCTAGGCCACTTCCCAGCAGCCCTTTCCAGATTCTTCTTTAAACCGGACAGTATAGTTCTGTTAGCCACTTCAACCTGACCATTTGCTTGTGGGTGGAAAGGTGAAGAGAAACAATGTTGTATACCTCTTGAGGCACAGAAACTCTCCATTTCCCTATTGTCGAACTATGGCCCATTATCTGTCGTTATCTTTCGTGGAACACCAAATCTGCAACAAATGTTGGATAAAATGAATTTTATAACGGCTTTTGATGTTGTTCCTGCCAAATGGGCTACTTCAATCCACTTCGAAAAGTAATCGATTGCAACAATTATAGTTTTGCGCCCTCCGGACGCCATAGGGAGAGGCCCCACTAAATCCAACCCCCATCGAGCAAAAGGTATAGGCTCATAAATTGATTCTAAAGGAATGGCTGGGATATGAATTTCATTGTTGTATCTCTGGCATGGGTCACACCTTCTTACCAGCTCTTTAACATCCTGCATCATAGATGGCCAATAATAGCCAGCCAGTAAAACTCTCCTTGTTAGAGCCCTGAATCCACAATGAGTTGATCCCTCGCCATCATGCAACTCGGAGAGGACTACTTGAGATTCATCATCCCCCAACCAGCGCAGAAGAGGTTTACTGTAAGACTTTTTATACAAAATGTCTCTCAGTATGATAAAACCACGAGCTTTATGTTTCAGTTTTCTTGCCAGTGATTTATCCGGAGGCACGATGCCGTCGGAGAGGTATTGCAGGAGAGGAAATCTCCAATCCTGAGGTTGTTTCACTTGTACTTCAAAAATTTCTTCTTTTTTACCCATATTAAGTTGAATGGAGGGGCTCTCCAGCACATGGATCCATAGATACGACTCTGTGTATGCTGTGGTTGCCAATGAATTTGCCAACTCATTTTCTGTCCGGGGTATATGTTCATAAATAATACTTTTAAACTTGAGTGCTTCATTTTTAAGAAGAAGTAAATACTTCACTAGCTGCTCCTTTTTAGCCTCAGATTGACCTTGGGCATGGTCGATAAGAAGCTGGGAGTCACTCAATAGCTTGACCCTCTTAGCCCCACAAATAAAAGCTAACTTCAAACCGGCTATAGCTGCCTCATACTCGGACTCATTATTGGAAGCCCTAAAAGAAAAACATATAGCCTGATACATTATGTCACCATATGGAGAAGTCAAGCACACCCCTGCACCACATCCCATAGTGCTGGATTCACCATCCGTCCGGACGATCCAGACCTTTTTGTCTTTCATCTCAGTAGTCTGCTCTGAATCTCTATCAGAGTGGAATTCAACTAAAAAATCAGCCACAACTTGGGCTTTGACTGCTGGTCGGGGAGCAAAATCTATATCAAAATCCCCCAATTCTACCGATCACTTAGTCATCCTACTTGAAATGTCTGCCTTTTAGAGAATATTCTTCAAAGGAAAAGATGTTCGGACGATAATAGGATGAGCCTGGAAATAAGGCCTCATCTTTCTTGCAGCTATCACCAGGGCCAATGCTAATTTTTCAAGTTTCAAATAACGCATTTCTGCATCTATCAAGCTTTTGCTGATGTAGTACACTGGATGGGGGTAATTATCCACCTCTCTCACTAACACAGCACTGATGGCACAACTTGAAACTGCCAAATATACGAAGAGTGTCTCTCCATCAACTGGTTTAAATAAGGTTTTGGGAGAGGACGGATGCTTATTGATTTCATTGAAAGCCTCATCACACTGTGAGGTCCAATCAAATCCCTTTGCACCCTTCAAGGTTTGAAAAAACGGGGTGCATCTGTCCGAAGACCTTGAGATAAATCTGTTCAAAGCAGCTAACCTCCCCGTTAATCGTTGTACTTCTTTAATATTCCGAGGAGGCTCCATTTGAAACAGAGCATTAAGCTGGTCTGGATCGGGCTGTATCCCTTGCTCACTTATTACATAACCTAGGAACTTCCCGGATTGCACTCCGAACACACATTTTTCTGGATTTAACTTCAAATTCACTTTCACTAAGTTTGTAAAAGTTTCTTGGAGGTCAGCCAAGTGCAATTGCTCATCCACACTTTTCACCATCATGTCATCGATATATACTTCCATATTCCTTCCAATCTGATCAGCAAAGGCTTTGTTCACCAATCTCTGATAAGTAGCCCCAGCATTTTTTAACCCAAACGGCATTACCTTGTAGCAATGAAGACCCCTGTCAGTGACAAATGTGGTATGCTCTTGATCCTTCAGATCTACTTGGATCTGATTGTATCCGGAGAAAGCATCCATAAAGGATAACAGCTTATTTCCAGAAGTGGAGTCTACTAGCTGGTCAATCCGGGGAACTGGATACAAATCTTTTGCGCAAGCTCTATTGAGGTCTGTGAAGTCAATGCACATGCGCCACTTGTCATTTTTCTTTTTTTACCAGGACCGGATTGGCAGTCCACAAAGGATATTGAAACTCCTTGATATGCCCCATCTTTGTGAGCCTGTCAACCTCTTGTACAATAACATCAGCCTTTTCCTTGGAAAAAGCCCTTCTCTTTTGAATCACCGGTGCTACGTCTTTCCGGATAGATAGGTGATGTGATATCACATCTGATGGAACCCCAGTAACATCAGCATTGCACCAAGCAAAAACATGCTGATGAATCTTCAAAAACTTTAACATCTCATTTTTCAGATCGGGTGGCATTCTAGACCCTATCTTGATATTTTTTCCTTCTTCTAAACAATGTGTTTCTACCTCTTCGACTGGTATTAATACTCCATGAGCTTCTCTGGGGTCATCAATTTCACCCTCACCCCCAGAAAGCCCCTCAAACTGCTATTGTTCGTTGGTACGAACTGCCCCCAACGTCCGGGGAGCCAGGGCTGTAGCATAACATTCCCTTGCAACCTTCTGACTGTTTTGGACAACTCCCACTTGTCCTTGAACAACATATTTCAAACACTGGTGGACTGTCGAGGCCACTGCATGCATTCTAGAGAGCCAAGACCTCCCCAAAATAGCATTATAGCAAGTGGGACAATCTACCACAATAAAAAGTATCCTGACCATTTTCTTGAAGGGGCCCCTGCCCAACAGAACTTCCTCTTTGAACTCCCCGATCACATCTGATGAGCTGCCATTAAAGCCCACAATTGATCTGTCCGAACTCTGAATCACGGCTGGATTTTTCATTCTCTTGTAAGTGGCTAAGAAAAGGATATTGGCTGAGCTTCCAGTATCCACCAAAATTTGTCTTATGTCATTGCCCCCAATGGATGCTCCTATGACAACAGCATCTTCATGAGGGCCAGCTATATCTCTTAAATCATCTTCATCAAAAACAATGAAGGGGAATGGAATCTGCGATTGATAGGAGGTCATGCCTCCTTCCAGCTGGGTAGCTAAAGTATGAACGTGCCTCTTCCTCGAAGAAGCAGTAGGAGCTGTCATAGTATCTCCTCCGAAAATTGTAAGTGACTCAAAAAACTTGATGAGCCCGGAGACCGTTCTAGAACATTCCTCAATTGCACCCACTCTATTTCGAGTCGGATCAGGATCCAAGTATTCAGATTCCACATCAAACCTTTCGATTATAACCATGGCTCCCTCCGGAGCAACATTACTTGGACCAACCCGGTGAGTATTGTCAGGCATGTTACCTCCTCTTCTTTTGACATAAGCCCCCGGTTTTCCCCTCTCAATCAAGTTCTGAACTTCTTGTTTTAAAGCTATACAATCATCGGTGGTATGGACAGTATCATTGTGATACTGGCATAAAGAGTCATTGCGGTGTTCTCTAGGAGATTGCAGTGTGGTCGGCCTTCTATAGTGCACCTCTTCCTTTGTTTTATCATAAATGGTAGCCACACTTTCTTTCAATTCTGAAAACCACTCCGGTTGAACCCAAGGACCTCTCTTATTTCTGGATTGCTGACTCTGAGCAGGTGCAGCTGGCTGAGATTGAGCTTTATCCCTGCCATGCCCCTGTACGGTCTCCTTCGCCTTATTCCCGGACTGATTCTGATTGGGGTTTGGTGCCACTGGGGTAGACCTCACCTGCCTGTGCACCCTAGTTTTCTTTGTTTCATCAACGTTAATCTGTTTTCCAACCTGATTCAGCAACCCTCCCCAAGTCATGGCCTTCTTTCTGGTCACTGAATCAGCCAAATTCCCAGGGTTCAAGCCCTGCCTTAAGGATGCTATTGCCACTTGCTCGAAGCAATCAGCCAACCCATTCTTGGTGTTCACAAAACGACTTATATATTCTTTTAAAGATTCATCCGGTTCGTGGGCACAATGGATTATTGTGTCCCCGTTTCCCTTTAAGTCTTTACTCCCAACGAACTGCCTTCGAAAGGCCACCCAAAAAGTATCGAAATTATTGATACAGCCTTGTGGTAGGCTGTTATACCATTTTAGAGCACTCCCCGTAAACGATTGGGAGAATACTCTACAAAGTAGCTTGTCATCATCATCAAAGTTCATCATAAAGTTTTTAAATTGCTCCAAATGGTTACCCGGATCAGTACTGTCATCGTACTTTTCCATTTTAGTGCTGTCAAACCTCTTAGGGAGGTTTCCGGACAGAATCTTGGAAGATAATGGAGATTGCCTCCAATTCCGACCACGACTGAACACAGTATCCTCATTGGGAGTTGCAAAGATACCTGGTTCATCGTGGAAGGCAAAAGGATCCATCAGCATCCGGTCTACATGCCTCCGGCTGTGAGATGTCCCTTTGCCAATATTCTTCTTCATCCTTCCATGTCTATCTCTTTTCCTTGAGTATTTTTTGATCTGTTTTTGCTTCTTTTTAGTTCGACCCTCATCGCTGCTAGAGGATAAGGATTCTTCAACTCCCTCATCATCCAAAGAGCTATCAGAAGACTCTGAGCTTGAGTTAGAACTCCCCACTGGCTTAGACCGGTGAGACTTTTTGGAGCTGGCATGAGTCTTTTTGGTACTCACATGAGCCTTTGAAGGCTCATGCTCTCTAGGGTTATCGGTATGATGAGCAACTGATGCTTTTTATTTTTCTTGCATGCCCATCTTAGCCTTTTCTGCCCTCAGAGCTTCTATCTCTCCTTTTAACCTATCGCACTCCTCGATGGTGTACTCATCGTTTTCACCCACCACTTCGAGCAAAGCTGGTGGTACTTCCAGGGCGTCCGGATTCATTCGGACTGACTTTTTTTGTTGGTTTCGAATGCTTGATTCAGGCACCTTCGTACTCCCACTGTGGTTGCCAATTTGGTGTGGTTAATTTTTGTCTGAGGGTAAATTTGTAATCTGTTCGGAGTTTTGTGGAGGTTTATGGGTGTTTAATATTTTGAGCAGAGAGTAGAGAGAGAATTAAGCAGCCTGTTTGTATTTAATTTTCACTACTCATATTTAATGCAGGTGGTTGGGTATTTATACCCTTACATCTGGGCTTTATGGGTTTTCGGGTCATGTTTAAAGACCCATGAGCTCTTAGTAGGAGAGCAAGCAGCTTAGTCAAGAAGTGTTTAGGTTTTTTAGTACTTTTGTCATAGTTCGAACAGTCCAATGGGCTAAGTGTTCGAAGTGGCCGGTCCGGTCTGGTGGCCTTGGTCTGATCTGTCCCTGTCCGGAGAGGAAGCAGTTTTCGGACTCATCAGCTCATATCTAAACCGCATCTTCATGTGGCCCTGCGATATTTCTCAAATCATCTTCATCGAAAATAATGAACAGAGTTGGGCTTTGGTAAATGTATGGATATTCTTTCTTCTAGCTGAGTGGTCAAGTTGTTAACATGTCTTTTCGTGGAACAACTTGAGGGTGTCGTCATAGTGTCTCCCCCGAAAATAGTTAATGATTCAAAAAACCTATGAAAATCGGAAACCGTTGCAGCCATATCCTCAATTACCCCAACTTGGTTTTGATCTGGATCAAGATCAAGATATTTAGAATCTACATCAAATATTTCCACAATTATCATGGTATCTTCTTACCTGGAAGCCCCCGTACTTTATTCTAGAGCGGTCGTCTGAGGTGCATTATTACTAGGCTGAGGGGTGGTGTTATCTTTTCCAGTGCTCCCTTGCCTTTTAACAAACGCACCTAATTTTCCCCTTTCAATAAGATTCTGTATTTTTTGTTTCAATACTATACAATCATGCGTATCATGGCCCAGATCATTGTGGTACTTACAGAAACGAGTGTTTTGAATCTCTCTAGAAGACTGAACCAGAGCAAGCCTTCTAAAGTGTACAACGTTCCTAGTCTTCATAAATGGTAGTTACGCTTTCACCCAGTTCGGCAAACCATTTGGGCTGAACCCACAAGCCCTTTCTGGGTCTAGCTTGTTGGTTTTGATTATGCTGACTCCTGGGCTAATGGAACCCTTTTACAGACTCCTTAGGTCTGTAGTAGTGGCCAGGGATTGAGTTGTGGCTTGTGGAGCTGATGTTGTAGCAGCAGACTTGTTATGACGTGGTACTCTAGATTTTTTAGTCTCTTCAACCATAATATGCTTTCCAACTTGATTTAATAACCCACCCCAAGTCATTTTCTTTTTTTCTGAGTTACTGCGTCAGCTAGCATACTTGGAGTCAATCCTTGTCTCAAAGAGGCGATTGCTACCTGTTCAAAACAATCTGCTAGCCCATTATTCGTATTCACAAATAGACTAATATATTCCTTTAACAATTCATTCGGTTCCTGGGAACAGTGGATAATAGTATCATCATTTCCCTTGAGCTTCTTACTTCCCATAAATTGCCTCCTGAAAGCCACCCAGAACATATCTAAGCTTTTAATAGATCCCTGCGGGAAACCATTATACCACTTCAGGGCACTTCATTTAAAGGTTTTGTGAAAAAACCCTGTATTGCAACTTATCATCGTCATCAAAGTTCAACATAAAGTTTTTAAACTGCTCAAGGTGATTATTCGGATCTCTACTTTCATCATATTTCTCCATCTTGAAACTATCAAACCGTTTGGGAATAATAGAATATCTGAATAGTATTTTCGAGGATAATGGTGACTGCTTCCAATTGTGACTTTGGCTGAACATTGTATCTTCATCAAGAGTAACAAAAATACACGGTTCAGATTGAATGGTAAATTGATCACTTAACAGACGATCAATGCCATAATCCATGGATACCTTTATTTTTCTTTATTTTTTGTTCTTTTTCACTTTGCCCCTCATGTCCCTCTCCCTTGAATGTTTCTTAGCCAGCCTCAATTCTTCTTTTGTCGGCCATCTTCACTACTACACAACTGATATTTATCAGATTCAAATTAGTGAAAGAGTCATCTGACGAGTCCGATGCACTCATCACTTGTTTAGTCCGATGTGCCTGTTTAGATTTGCCATGAAATTTAAATCACTGACCACTTTCGGTCATCTGTAGATACACCGCACACATAATACGTTTCATTTATTTCATTTTCAGCTTGTTTTTTGGGCCCTTAAAGCTTCAATCCCAGCCATGAGCTGATCACGTTCATCTTGTATGAATTGTATTTCATTTGTGTTGTGATTTACATGAGACACAATAGTGTGCTCATTATTCTCCCTTATCCCTTCACCTCGAGGAGGTGGCACATCATATACGTTAAGATCCATGTTCTAATAGTATTCCGAATTACGATCACTACTCGCTGGTTTTGAATAAATATATTCAGGTACCTTTGTCTCCCACTGTGGTTGTCAATCTGGTGTGGATGATTTAAAGCTGGAGGGTGTCTTTGGTAGTTTGTCAGTTGAGTGTTAACTTTTAAATAGTAAGTAGAGAGATAAGAGAGGTGTGTGCTTGTATTTAATGTCTCTAGCAAAAGTCTAAACTTTTTAACAAAGTTGGTTGGAGTATTTACAGTGGTCATTTCTTGACCCATGGGCCTTATGGGTCAAATTTCATAATTGGGTCACTCTTATGAGCCCTCCAACCCAATAGGAAATTACTAAGCATGCAGTTAATTCATGGTTTCACTCCCATGTACTATTTTCCCATTATTTATTATTTAGTTTGTCTAAAAAGCCCTTCAGACATTATTGAGATCAGTGGGAATATTGCTTCTAACAATATCTGAACCAATCAATATATACGAAAAATACTAAAGAATTAAGAGATAAACTTTCGGATGGCTTAATGGAAATAGTAGACCACTCTAAGCATTGGTTTATTATGGGAGACTTCAATACAATCATAAAATCACATGAACAATGGTTCGAGTCATGATTTTTTTTTACATCCACGCGTACAAATTTTGTTTATATGAGGTTATAATAAGACTCCCAAACACTAAACACTCAATTACTCCTTTGTTATAAAACTCACTTCTAGGTTTACAAAGAATCTTTGAATCTCACAATGCATATTCAAGTGTTTATCTTCTACCTTACTAAGTTTTAATCATAAAATAAGAAACCTAATAAATAGGAAATCCAAATTAAAAGGAAACCTAATTAATATAAATAATCCAAAAAATATGGGAAAACCAAAAAAGGTGACCAAATTAAATAGGAAATTTCTAAAAAATAAAAGAAACACGATTCGATCAAGAACTTAAACCCAACTTCATCACATCAAACACATCGTTTGAGTGGCATCTACAAACTACTTCACACCAACCTTCTTCAGACCAGTCTGCTTTAGACTAGTCTTCTTCAGACCCGTCTGCTTCAGACCAGCTTACTTCGGACCAGCCTGCTTCAGACCAGCCTGCTTCAGAACAATCTTCTTCGGTCCAACTTGCTTTGGTCCAACTTTTCTCGACTATACTCAACTCTTGGGTTCCAATAGGATTTTTCCAACACTTGAGCATGAAGTCGTGTAGAGAGTAAACAATTCAAACTAAACTACTTTAATTACATTTTTACAGCTACAACAATTAGCTCAAGTTATTGACACCTAGTTTCAGTGTCAGCACTCAGTTTCAGCTTCATCCATTAGTTTCAGAATTTGACACTTAGTCTCAAATTCAACTCTAGTTACAGGCTACTACACCAAGTTATAACTTTCTTACCAAGTTACAATTTCCTTACCAAGTTACAACCGTTGACACCAAATCAAACCTTCAGTAGTGATTTTACCGCCATCACTACGAGCACATTTAATATATACAATGACTTGATTTTTAACCATAGTGATTGGTTGGACGCATTAAAATATTCATCAATCGAGTTCATCTTAAAATCAAAGTAGACTATTATCTCAAGAAACTTGTGGTATCATTGTCGAGAAGCTTGTTTGACCTCCAAAATGGATTTATTAAGTATGGATACCATGAAATTTTAAACACCTATTATAAATTTCTCAGATTGTACCATATATAATGTATTCTTTAATATCAATTTGGTGTGGTGCTAGTGTCATGACTTTTCTAATTGAATATTTCATAGAACTTAAAAGGTTTTTTAAGTCAATTTATTTAAGTTGAATATATCGTATTGTTCCAAATTTGCACTTTATATCTCTCCATATTATCTTTATAAACATTATTGGTTCCTCGTTTGCGAGGAATTGACTATAATTTATTGATGTGATGGGAGAAGAGACTAACTATGTTATCTTCCAATTTGATCCACATGAAATTAAAAACTCTTCACTTTATCAATGGACTAGTTTTTGTGGAGTTTAGTCTTAAGTATAACTTAAGAAAAACCTAATCATTTTGGTTACCAAAATCAGAACTTGAGCATGAAAGTGGACTAGACTTTGTAAGGATATTGTTAAGTATTATCAAGACTTTAGCGTGGAAATCCTAATTATTTCAAGAGAATTGCTAAAAAACAGCCGCAATTACTCCACGAAGTCGTATGTTTTAATTTTTCGATATTTACAAAATTGTCACTTAACAAAAAACCCCAAAAAATCATTTAAACTCTATTTATTTACGTTTTATGTCATTATTTACTAAATGAAGTTGTAAAACAAAAAAATCTAATAAAAACTAATCTTTTGCCTCTTAAAACTTACTAAAATTTTAAAATATCAAAAATATTAAGTAATTATTAAACCACAAACAACCAAACATATACATACGATTATATTCAGACTTGACTGAGTTCTTATAGGAATTTCAAGCGACAGGTACATATTGTACTATCTTCTTATCAACCATCAGCATCATTTCCAACAGTCCACTATACTCAAAGCACCACAAATCCCTATTAAAAGTTAAATTTGATCATGAAACTTAGCCAGTTAATGACGAAGAAAACCTGGTTTCGCCAAACACGGGCGGAAACCAGGTATCCTACGCTAAACTTTTGACGTGCGACTCTCTCACGCCCAACGTCGGGCATGGAATGCCTGGTTTCCGCCCGTGTTTGGGGGAAATCTGGTGTTCTTCGTCATTAAGTGGCGAAGAACACAATACCTGCGAAAATAACTTTTATTGCATGTCAAACGTCTGGCGTAAGATGTCTCGTTTCTGTCTGTGTTTGGCGGAAACCTGGTGTTCTTCATCACTAACTGGCGAAGAACACAATACCTACAAAAATAACTACCTTAACCTAACATTTTATTTCCTAAAACTCACTAAACTCATAAAACTCATAACTTAAACTAACCAAAATGGTAACAAAACTTATTTTTACACAAACCAACATGGACATGAACCCTTCTATATTTTTGTATTTTTTTAAAAAAAAATGACTTAAAAACATTTTAAAAAATACTTTTATTAGCGTTCAGGTGGTGTTCGTACTCAATCTTGTCGAATAATATGATAATTTACGCGAGTCAAATTGCAAAAATGATACTTTACGAGAGTCAAATTGCGAACACAAGGACCCTGACGCCATGCCATGACAGACGTTATGGTGTTGGCGCCATTGCATAGGGAACACAAGAGTCTGTTCGTCATGCAATAATGGCACACAGGGTATTGTTTTCGCCAAAGAGTTTTCGTCAGCACTATCATGTCTGTCATAGCATTGGCGAGCCGGTAACAACTTTTTTTTAAGGTTTTAACATTTAATCTTTTAACTGTCTCTTTTTATCAACATTTAATCTTTTAATTGTCTTTTTTTATCAACCAGGTACTACTAACTAAAAATAATATCAATCTACAATACAACAAAATACTTTATGATTTAAAAAACATTTATAGTAACTAATATGTAAATATTTTTTTAAGATGGTTTAAAGTTAATGAGCAACAATTTAATTAATAATGATGGTGTTAACTTATTTAGTTTTAGTTTTTTTTTAATTTTTGATGGAAAAAAAATTATATATAGAGAGAGAGAGAGAGAGAAAGCAGGGCTAAGATAGAGATATTGTAAATTTTACATATACTTCTTATAAATCCATTGGCTAAAAAGCACTGTTAGTCCCTCTGTTTACCACTTGTATCAACATAGTCTCTTTCGTTAACTTCTGCATAAAACTTATCCCTTTCATATTAAAAATTTGCACGATTAGTCCCTCCGCATATTCTGGGGGACCAAAAGTGATACAAAACTTGAGATTTGGGGACCAAAAGTGATACAAAACTTAGAATTTAAGTGTCATGTGTCAGTTTTTGGCTAAAAACCCTGGTTAGTCACCGGTGTTTGACACATGTTACATTCGTGCCACTAAGCTTTAGTCATCACCAAAACGAGTCACTGGTTTTTAAAATCGTTGCATTATTGCCACTAGCGCGTGCAAATTAACATGGAGCTGACACGTGGCAGTCCAATGTACCCAGGGTTGTTCCACATACGGTCACTCCCTTTTTTCATTCCAAAAACACCCTTCTTTACTATTTACCGTATTTACTTTTACTTTTTTACTATACCCTTTTAACCTAAAATCAATTTAACCTATTGCAATTTACCTTATTTACTTTACCTTTTACTTTTTACCCTTACTTCTTCATTTACCCAGCCAAACACTAATAACCCGGCCCGTTTAACCATTTCACCCAAACCATCAGCCCTATACCAATCGGTGATGGTGTGGAACATGTTTGCATACTCGAATAGGGTAATAAAAAACGTAGGCTCCTTTACCCACTGGAAACACAATTCAACAACAAAAACAGAATCAACATTTGCATCAAAATATTTTGATCGAACGTCACTGATATAAGCAGCCGAATATGTTATCTTAATCTAAATTCAGAAATTTCAGAAGAACTTACAGAAATCGAACCTCATGGCAAACAAAATCTTCTTTTGGAACCACACGAATCGAAGGAGGGTAGGATGGAAGGGACCATTCTGAGATTTTCCCCTCCTCGCAACATCTTAATCCTGTCAGGGACCATCCTCAGTTTCCCTCCTTCATAAATCGAGCTCTCCAATGTCTCACTATAGAAACACCGAAACCAACTTCTAACTCTTTTGTGGATCGTCGAGGGAGGTTTGAGGATATCCACACGGATGGTGAATCTGTTCCCAAAATAGGCTTCGCCGGATCGTAAAGCGACGGCGGGTTGAGACTGAGACGACCAAGGAAGGTAGGATGGAAGGATTTACCATGGCTTCTGGTTGGTGTAGTGGCGGTTAATTGTAAGGTGATGGAGGGCATCTGTCTGTAATTATGGGAGGCGATTGGGGGATGACGAGTTACGACTGAAATAATGAATAAAAAAGAGATAAGAGTGAGTACAATTATTTTGAGGGTTACAGAACGTGTTTTCTTCATCCGTATGGTTTAGTTGAAGAAGGAGACTTTGGATTATTGGTGTTTGGCTGGGTAAATGAAGAAAAAAAAGTAAAAAGTAAAAGATAAAGTAAATAAGGTAAATTACAATAGGTTAAATTGATTTTAGGTTAAAAGGGTAGTAAAAAAGTAAAAGTAAATACAATAAATAGTAAGAGGGGTGTTTTGGAATGAAAAAAGAGTAATGTAAAACAAACCCCATGGTGGACTAAGTTGATACAAATTGTAAATATGGTGGACTAGCAATGTTTTTTTAGCTAAATCCCTTAAATTTATTGGATTTCAAGAAGGACAAAATTGTCAAGAAAAATAACTTCCATGAATAATTTTTAAAATTCAAAACAATAAAGCAATTACAGAAAATAAATTAGGTACAAGTTATACGATTATCAACAGACCAGTACAGATTTCAAATTAATGAAACAATAGAACGACATGGCTAAAACGCACCCGTGGTCCCCCATGTTTACCACTTGTATCAACTTGGTCTCCTTCCTTCGATCATGCATAGAACGCATCCTCATCCTATTTTTAACTTGCAATTTTAGTCCCCTCGCACATGTCAAGCTTGTGAGCTTGATACATGGCACCAGTTTTTGTTGCAGGAATGGTCCCCTAATTTTTCTTCCAAAAATGCACATTCTCGTTCCACCTCAAATTCATGTCAGCTGCCCCCTCAATTTACCATTTACCTTAAGTTTTTATCGTTTTACCAAAAAACTTACCATTTACCCTAACTTAACCCAACCCAAAACCATATAAATACAACCCAGCCCGTAATAATATAACCTAGCCCAGCAGCCCTACACAATATAACCTAACCCGACCCGTTTACTCTAATTACCCAAATTATACCACAATTACCCCAATTTACACTATCCCTAATCCCAAAAAAATTATGTATTAAATCTAAAATAAGAATGATAGGTTAAATGAAAATTGAGAATCAATTATTAAATGCAAATCGTGAATCATATCTTAAATCTGAACTGAGAATCATAAGTTTGTGCATTATATGTTAAATCCAAACTAAGAATTATGTGTTAAATTTGAATTAAGATATGTAGGTTAAATGTGAACTGATAATCGTCTGAATTGAGATCATGTGGTATATTCAAACTGAAAATCATGGGTTACATGAGAATTGTGAATCATGTAGTATATGAACTAAATGATTTTTGAATTTGAACTGAGAATTATAGGTTAATCGTAAATTGTGGACAATCGATTTAGATGTAACTCATGATTCTCCGTTTGAATATAACACGTATCTCAGTTCAAATAACACACAATTCACAGTTCACATTTAACCCTCAAATCTTAATTCAAATTTAACACTCTTAATTCAAATTTAACACATGATTCTTAATTCGGATTTAACATATAATTCAAGACTAACATATGATTCTCAGTTCAGATTTAATATATTATTTTCAGTTGAGATTAAAATATGATTCACGATTTGCATTTAATAATTGATACTCAATAAGTTGATATTAAAATATGATTCACCATTTGCATTTAATAATTGATACCCAATTTTCATTTACCATATGATTCTTATTTTAGGTTTAATACATAATTTTTGGTTCAAGAATCACCCAAATTGTACCACAATTACCCCATTTTACATTCACCCGTGGTCCCATGTTTACCCACGGATGCTTTTTAATGCTTTTTAGCCGAACGACGTAGAACAACTCAATCTACCAGAACAAAATTTTGGGCTCACAATTAATCGCTAAAACAACGACCAAATATAATCGAAGATTCCCACACATGATTACTGAGGTGAGTTCCTTGCATCTTGTTGTAAGATTGTGACAATATCCACTCCTACGACAAGAGAATTGCAGATTGATGAATCGAGCATACCATCAGATGAAGACCTTCCCTTGAACTTTCTTCCTACTACGACTAAAACATAAACCGAACCAGGCCGTGTTCAAACCCTACCCTCTTCAGAACAACCATGAACATTCCACTATAAAAAATAGGCTTCGGAACTCGTACTTCCGTTTTCAGTTTCCACTATTCCATAAATCGATTCAACGAGCCAATGCCAAACACAGCATCGTAAACCAATCAGAAACCTGTGGCCCATTCCTTGTATCAAGAGCTGTTAGCTGAAAACATGCATTTGATTGCCGCAGAGAAACTAAACAGAGATTATCTGGCATTGCATTACCAAAGATACCCAATAGTAGAATAAAATTCATACAGACAGATCTAGTTAAATAAAAAAACTGCTAACTCAGACATATCCAGAAGTTTCATGAAAGATATAGAAACCTAAGGAGGTTCATCCTGTAAACAGGAACCTTAGATCAGCTACACCTCAATAAAACGGACAAATCATCATCGAAATCATTATAAACATGAACACTCGGTATATAGAGAGGCTCAGTTAATCAAACAGCTTATCAATCAAGAATTATCTGAAGCAGAACTGGCATGAGAGCTGTGAAAACTAATCATCATGGCCAATTTATAAACCTAAAACTAAGCTAAACCAGTTTCAATCGTTGGCTCATATTAAGAAATTCAACCATTTTTATCGTTTATGCTTCACTGATTTCTCTCAGAAGCGCGGATAAGTTTCAAATCATCGCCAACAAATTCAACAACAAAATAGAGTATTGCGGATAATTTTAGAGACGGATCTAGAGAAAGAAATGCCTCCACGTTTTGACACCGCAAAGATCGATGTTTGCCTCTATGACTAGCTATACTTCCGGTGGTTTAATCGACGAAAACAAGCTAAAGGTGGAGAGGCAAGCACGTCAACAACTAAACAGATCAAAC
The DNA here is from genome assembly GCA_036936605.1 of Limnanthes douglasii subsp. nivea. Lineage (NCBI taxonomy): Eukaryota > Viridiplantae > Streptophyta > Magnoliopsida > Brassicales > Limnanthaceae > Limnanthes > Limnanthes douglasii. Next base: position 38,054,588 of record JAUPFV010000001.1, read on the forward strand.
AACAAATAAACATGTATGTAGCCATTGCTTAGACACAGCTAATCTGTGAGATTCGAAGGGAGCTGCAACACGAACGGCGACACTATAGCACAAGCTTTGGGGCTTTACTCTTCATTTTTTTCAATTCGGAAATGCCCGGGGGCTCGTGCATTGCATATAAGTATGGAAGAAACATAAAACTACAAAAACGAAATGGATCACAAGACTAAAAACGAAATGGATCACAAGACTAAGCTGAGAATTGGATGTTGAGTAATCAACCAAGGAGAAGAAGATGATAAGGATGGAACGGACGATCTTCGTTTATATAAGAGAACGGAGATGGCTGGTAGGTTTTCCAAACCCTAGCAGAGTTCTCCTCGTACGATGGGCTCCGTTCGTCTTTTTTTAGGCTTTTCATTTCGGCCAGAAAGGCCTTAATTGGGACTTAGGCCGAGCCCCTCGGCCATCGTTAAATTACAAATTATTTTATATTAAAACGGAGTCGCCAACAAAAGGAGAGTGATGTATATATTTAAAAGTTAATATTATTTGTTTCAATTTAAAAAATTTAAGACTTTTACAATTATAATTGTTTGTAAAATGATATTACCTTTTTTAATTGTTTTCATGGTTGCTTTAAGAGCCGAAAACGGAGGTCATCTGATAAAGGTCATTGGAATGTTTGTATGAACCTGATTTAATGGATTTAGTTATTGAGAAGGAGAAATTTATTCTCCAATGTTTTTGAAATCAACCTCCACCTTAAAACTACTAATTTCAGTGTAAGTTTTCTTCCTTTAAATTCTGTTCTTCACGATTTTGCAGGAAACAGAGTCTACCCACAAGAGAAGAGAAACAAGAATCATTCGATCCCTTCTTATGGAGCTACAATCAGACAAATCCAACATTTGTCCCAAAATCAGAAGATTTCAAACCTGCGAATTCAAATGGTAAATCATTTGGAGATCTCTTCAAATCAAAATCAGTTGGTTTCAAACATCAAGATTACTCTATAATCAGAAACGAAGAAATGCTTGAGATTAAGTTTAATAAGAATGATAAAGAGGAGTTGAATTCTATTGCAAAGAAAACCTTAATTGAAAAATTTTCTATAGGGAAGCCAAGTTTTGATGCTCTGAGAAATTTTTTGCAATCTTTCAATTTTTCAGAAGAATATAGTGTTTCAACTTAGGATTACAGACACATCTTCCTGTAATTCAACTCTCTAGATGATATAGAAAGAAATGTTTGGGTTGTTCGATCGAAAACAATGAAGTTACAATAGAAGTATCGGCAAGAAAACAAAGATAAAGGAAATGGAGGGTTCATCAAGGGACAATTTGGTTGAAGTTACATCTAAATTGAAGTGCATTCAAGAAACAGGATCTGAGCAAACAAGATCGATAATTGTTAAAAAATCTGTTGGTGACCATAGGTTGGATGTTCAAATAAAGAATAATAAAGACATAGTTAGTAAAGAAACTTGCTTGAAAGATTCAACAAAATGAAGTAGAAATCATGGGCAAAAGGAAATATAATTATGGGCAACGAGAATTCTGAGTCTGAAAATCCTTATATCAATGGCCCAATCAAAGCCATTGATGAGGCATAAATCATTAGTGTTATTCAACAAATTGATAATGAAGCAATGTATTCTTCTATTAGAGAATCAAATTCTGATCTGGTTGAAAACCTATCTTTACGCAAAGAAGCTATAGGAATCCTGCAATCTTCACCAAAACTAGGTAAAGCTGAAAAGAACAAAGACCTGAAAAAAAATACTATAAAGAAACTGAAAAGGCAAAAGACCCCAATGTATTCCAAATTAATGCATATGAAAGGTGCATTAAAACCATTTGGTAACTCTTCAAAATGACTGTTGCAATTATCAACTAGAATTTAAGAGGATTAGGGAACAATAAAACAATGAGAAGGCTAAAATCTCTTAAGAATTCTGGAAAAAAAAAACTAGTTTTATTACCATTCAAGAACCTCTAATTTCTCAAGATCATCTGAGTTCTATTGCTACAAGGCTAGGCCTCTCTTGATATACTGCAAACAAAAACAACAAAATCTAGGTTTTGGCTACTGATGACTATTCTATTGACATTCTTCAAAATGAAGACCAATTACTTCATTTGAACATTCAGCATGGTAATCTTAACAAAAGCTTTAGAGTTACAATTGTTTATGGGAAATGTAACAGGAAGGATAAATACAGGCTTTGGGACTTATTAAGATCTATTGAGGATGATACACTAGAATGGTTGGCTCTTTGTGACTTCAACACTGTCGCAAACCCTGATGAGCAGCTTTCTTGTGTAACGACCTGCATAAAGAGTATGGATGAGTTTAGTAATATGATAATGGATTATCATCTAATTGATGCTGGGTATTCGGGATCGAAATACACTTGGTCTAATGGGAGGAAATGGAAGAGATTAGACATAGTGTTATACAATGCAGTATGGATGATATTTTTTGACAACACCAGTATCAAACACTTATCCGAAACTTGCTCATATCACAGTCCAATTGTTATAACAATCCATTCCAATTCAAGACAATTCAAAACCTATTTTAAATTTTTAAATATATGGACAATACATCATGAATTTCTAAAGTATGTTGAGAGTTTTTGGAAAAAGGAAACTAATAGAAATCCTATCCCAAAATTTTGGTAAAAATGAAAAATCTGAAAACTGATATGAAGTTTCAGAACAAGATTGTATTTGGAAATGTCTTCGAGGGTTTAAAGCAAATTGAGGATATTCTTAGCTATCACAAAGCTAATTATCGGCTTTCTAACTCATAAGCTGATAAAATTATTCTTGAAAAAGTAAAGCTTGACCACCTTGAATTACTAGCACAGGAAGAAAGATTTTGGGAACAGAAAGCAAATGTAAATTGGTTGATAGATAATGATAGAAGCACTGTTGTGTTTCATTCTTTAGTTAAGAATAAACATAAAAGAAACAAGATCTATATAATAAAATATGACCCGGAGTGGTTAAAAAACAAGGAGGATATTGGAGTATTTGCATAAAAGTATTTTAAAGAGCTTCTATCTGACTCTTCCTTTTTGTTTGCAAAGACATAAAATTCTATTACACCGGTGAAATGGTCATTCCTAGTGTGGAAGACTATTCAAGGTTGGATTCCTACGGAAGCTAATATGCGGGAGAAAGTTTTAATCTGGCTTCAAAGTGTCAACATTGCGATAATGTTAAAACTACTTATCATACCTTTATTAATTGCTCTAAAGCTTATGATGTTTGGGTATTCTTTGCTTCTATGTTTAATATTTCTATCAAAAGGAACATGAATTTTTAGCATTTGCTTTGCTCCCGGTTCTGGTCGATCTCAAATGAGGGATTGATCAAGCTTATCTCCTCAAGCGAAAACACTAGGGAAAAGACGCTGATAAAGCTCACTTCCTGAGTTGTCTAAATCATTTAGATAAACCAAGATTAGCCTTTTCCCTTCGTTAGAATCATCTTAAATCAACCACGTACAAACTGAATATCGATGGAGCCAATTGGTTTAATGGAGAAGAATGCAGAGGGGGGCTGATCATAGACAGTGATGGGAAGTTAGTTGCAGGATTTGGAAGGTTATACGGCAAACAATCTGCAATTATAGCTGAAAGTAGGGCGTTGTTAGACGACCTGCTCCTCTGTCATAAGCTTGGAAACTACGAATTTGATATAGAAATAGATTCAAAGATTCTTACGGAAATGATTTTAAGAAGAAACTCACCTTGGTACGTGAGAAAATTATCAAATGCTACAAAAGATTAGTGACGTATTCGATGACTCTGATCCATATTTTCCGAGAACAAAACTGCGTTGCCGATTGGATAACATAGTATGTTATTAAAACAAATTCAGACATTGACTTGGAGCTAACCAATATTCGAAATCGACTTAGAGAAATTATTATTTTTGAGAGTATTGGAATCGGGTTAGAACAGAATAAGCAGGGTGATGTTTGAGTTTTCTTCCTGGCAGTCTCTTACTTTTCTAAGAGTAGGATTATTTCAAGGATGGTGAATTGGTTTGGTCTTTTTTTTCATAATTTGGATTGTTCACTTTGGGAAAAAAGGTTGAAGATGGAATAGATTTGGCGGTAGAGGTGTCAAACGGGTTGAACCAGCACCAACCCGCACCGTTTAAGTCTGAACCACGGGTTGCAGTCCTGCCAGGTTGCGGTCCTGCCGGGTTGCGGTCCTGGCGGGTTGCGGTCCTGGCGGGTTGCGGTCCTGCCAGGTTGCGGTCCTGGCAGGTTGCGGTCCTGGCGGGTTGCTCTTATGCGGTCCTGACGGTCTGGCGGTCCTGCCAGGTTGCAGTCCTAATGGGCCAGTTTCACAGTTAAACCGCCAGTTCAAACCACCAGACGAACCATTTAAGAGCCGTTTATCAGTTCAAACCATCAACCAAACCATTTAACCATTTAAGAACCGTTTATCATAATATTTTATAATGTTATTTAAAATTAATTTGTAAGTGTTAATTGAATCTAATTTCAATAATTGAGATATGTACCATATACACGAGTTAATTATTATATTTCATGTATTTTAATTTAAATATGTTATCATTTTAATCGAAATTTTATAATCATTAGTTACATTCTAAAATAATAATTGTAATTTGATTTTGATACGTTTGATTATATATTTATATTTATGTATTTAAGATATTTTATTTAATATTATGTAGAGATTAAATAAAATAAGTACATCTAGTTGTATTTCGATTACAACTTTCAAATAATTGTAAAAATATAAAAATAAAAATTTGATTGTCTTAAACAAGATATCGTAAACAATATAATTTGATTTGTATATTGTTTTAATTAAGATGTTATATTTAATATTATGTACATATTAAATAATATATACCTATTAGACATAATTTTAAATTATTAGGTGATTTGTATATTGTTTAGAAATTAGAACCGATTCGGAAAATTGTTTTAAATTATAAGAGATTAATTTAGGAAATATATATTTTTAAGTTTTTTTTTCGACAAATATTAATAACTAAGTTAAATAACTAAGTTAGTAGTATGTCTTTAATAACTAAGTTAGTAGTATGTCTTTAATAATTAAACTAAGTTAGTAGTATGTCTTTAATAATTAAACGTTTAATATAAAAACCAATCATAAAAAAATAATAAAATATAAAAGCCGAATAATCAATAATTAAATAATATATGATCATTGACAATGTGGATAATCTTAGATTACTTGGGATTCTTTTATATAGATTGACACTTTCATCTTCAATGATAACTATCGATGTGGGATTCTTTTAAACAAAACTCCTCTTTAATAGTACTAGTAACTATAGATGTATAGTTATCATTTAAGAGGAGTTTTGTTTAAAAGAATCTCACATCGATAGTTACCATTGAAGATGAAAGTGTCAATCTATATAAAAGGAGGCACAAACACACCCTCTCACTTACCAAGTCTTGGGCAACTACTTGAATGCCTAACATGGTGGTTAATAGTTAAAAATTTCGAATTAATTTTTTTAAAGTAGTCTTGGGCAACTATTTGAATGCCTAACATTTTCTTAAAATACCTAACATGGTTTTTAACAGTTTTAAAAAAAAATTCTAAAAAAAAATAAAAAAAATTCATAAATCCGGGCCATCCGGACCATCCGGAGATCTGTCCGGATGGTCCAGATTCCGGGCCATCCGGACCATCCGGAGATCTGTCCGGATGGTCCGAATTTCGGTCCGGGCGTCCGGAGGATTACGTCCGGATGCCCCGGACCGGACGTCCGGACCATCCGGATGGTTCCAAAAAAGTTCCAAAAAAAAAATTCGTTTTTTTTTAAATTTTTTTTGGGTCTCCTCTATTTATAGAGGAGACCCCAAATCCACACTCATAAATTCATATACTCCTCTCTACATCTCTCTAAATCTCTCTACTTGTTCTAAATATTATAGAAAACTCAAATTTCTTATTTTACATATTGTAGTCCTACTTTCGGAATTGTTTGATTTTTTTTTTCGCAAATTGTTTCTATTTGATAAAAACACTTAAATAACGTTGGGATAACATTATAATAGCTCAATTAAGAGCTTCGTATAATTTATCAAGTTATTTAATTGTTATAGTAATTTAAATTAGTTCTTTTAATTCTAATTTTATTAGTTGTTGTTAGTTGTTATTGCTTGTTGTTAGTTGTTATTACTTGTTATTAGTTGTATTAGTTGGTATTAGTCTAAATTTAGTTTTTATTATTTGCGATATTAATTAGTTTCGATTAGTATTTTATTGCATATTTAAAAAAAACGTTTTTTTAAGTTTTAAAATGCCTATAAATCGTAGACTTACTAATGCTCACCAATCTGCTAATTTTCACTTGTAATGAATGATGTTTGTGATAACCAAAACAAATTAATACTGACCAAAATGTAATAATAATTATATAATCATTATTAAAATTAGAATAATAAAATTCAAAATTTAATATTAAAATTATAACAATATAACTTGTAATCTTTTACTATGATAAAATATGATTTTGGTTTAAAAAATAATAAATAACATTTGTAATATTTAAAACCAAATCACAATAATAATATTCAAAATGTAATATTAAAATTATAACAATATAACTTAAAAATAATAAATAACACTTGTAATATTTAAAACCAAATCACAATAATAAAATTCAAAATGTAATATTAAAATTATAACAATGTAACTTAAAAATAATAAATAACACTTGTAACATTTAAAACCAAATCACAATAATAAAATTCAAAATGTAATATCAAAATTATAACAATATAACTTAAAAATAATAAATAACACTTGTAATATTTAAAACCTAATCACAATAATAAAATTTAAAATGTCATATTAAAATTATAACAATATAACTTAAAAATAGTAAATAACACTTGTAATATTTAAAACCAAATCACAATAATAAAATTTAAAATGTAATATTAAAATTATAACAATATAACTTGTAATATTTTTGCATGATAAAATATGATTTCGTTTTAAAAAATAATATATAACACTTGTAATATTCAAAACCAAATCACAATAATAAAATTCAAAATGTAATATTAGATTTATAACCATAGAATTTGTAATATTTTAACATGATAAGATATAGTTTTGGTTTGTATTAGATCTAAAAACATAATAATAATATTCAAAATGTGATAATAACATAAGTAATATTTAAAATTTTGGACTATATAATAATTACAACACTTAAAATATTAATAACCAAAACTAATTAATATTAACAAAAATGTAATAATAATTCTATAATAATATGAAATATCTCAATATTTTTTAAATATAACATTTTGGTTATAAAATAAATAAAATCAGCATAATATTTACCAATAAACCGCAGGTTTTTTACAAATAAACCGTGGTTTCGCAGTCCTGCCAGGTTGCAGTCCTGCCAGGTTGCAATCCTGTCGGGTTGCAGTCCTGCCAGGTTGCAGTCCTGCCAGGTTGCGGTCCTGGCGGGTTGCTCCTTATGCGGTCCTGGCGGGTTGCGGTCCTGCCAGGTTGCAGTCCTAATGGGCCAGTTTCGCAGGTAAACCGTCAGTTCTTAAGCAGGTTGTAAGTTTTGAACCGTGGTTCCTGAACCATTAGACACCTCTATTTGGCGGCATCAATAATGTTTAGGTTTAATTGGCGGTAGTATTCAAACGGGTTTGATTGTAATGGGTTGGGCCCTTATTTTGTTAAAAAAAATTAATAATAAAACAAGTGGATTAGAAAAATTTTTTATTTTTTTATTAGTAGTTCGTTATCAAGTTTATTCGGTTTTGGCTAAACATGCAAATATTTTATTTTTATTATGGGACATTATGTTTGTTATTTATTTTATATTAAATAAATAAATTATTTTTAGTTAAAATTATATGTTTTTTTAAATAGTTTACCATTATCAATCCAACGTCAAATTCATATTATCCAATGTTTGTTAAAGTATGGATAACCTTGGAATTAAAATAGCGATAGTCGCATAGTTGGTGGCTAGTCCAAAATACTCATTAACCTTTTTTTTCTTTTTTCATAATGTGAGAATCATAGTTCTAAACAAATATTTGAATATAATATAAAATTTTAATAATTAGATTTTCATTTGATTTTTTAATAATATATATATAATAAAAAATATCCTAATCAAAATAAGTTTACACGTCATTAATTAATATTTATTACAAGTATTAAGATTTTCGTTGGTGAGTTATGTATCTTATGAAAGTTTATCAACAATAACGTTATGGAGACTTTTTGAAAAAAGTAAAAGAGCTTTGGATTGTGATGGGATTAAGAAACTATACTAATTAGTATTGATTTTTTTATTTTATATGGTTATAAACTCGAAAACACATGAATCACTATCCTTACAATTTAAAGGATCTAGTATAAAGAATAATTAACAAATATTATTAGTATTTGTGATCTTGAAATTTCTTCGTTATATGCGAAAACAGATTTAGATTGTGAGTAGGCAACAAAAAAACTTTTATTGTATGTCGATTGATCTTCTCTTTATAATGAAATAATCAACACCTTGTTTGGATATATCATTGTGAAGAACTAAAATTGATTTTTAAAAATAAGAAATATGGTTGTTATTGGTTTGGTTTGGTCCAGTTTCAGACCAGACTGGTAAAGCTAAAGATACATTTTGATTTAAATTAACGAGAGATTCAGTTTATAATTTAACCGTGAACCATACTGGTAGCTATCATTTCAGTTCTCGATTATTGTGAACCATTAACAATCCTAAATAACTTTGATTATAAATTTAAGATATAATCTGGTATTGTTGTAGTTTTATTATCTATCGTTAAACATTTATATATATATAGCCCTAATTTAGCTAAACTAGTCGCCTATCTTTTTTTTTCTCACTAACGTGTTTGGATATAGAGTATGAATTTCATATATTGTTATGTGTTATGTTATGATAAATATATTGAATTTATGTTATTTATGACATTTTAAAAATAATGATATGTGATGCAACTGTGGTAATTTGGAATAGTTACGTATGGTTAGCTTTATTTATATATAAAATAAGAATAACTATCGGTTCCACACCTGTCTTCAATTTTCACAACTGAACTGTGAACTGGACCGATATATATCAGCCTGATTTTCGGTTTCGATAAACCATTAACACTCTTAACAGAGAGAAATAGAGCACCTGAAAAAATAAACTAATAAGTCATGTAATTAAACCTACGGTTTGAACCTCTATTTACATTAGGAGTTTGAAAAACTAAAAATTAATATAAGCTTTTATATATTACTAAATGTCTTATTAAGGAGCCACTAACTTTATTTTCTTATATAAACCATTAATTTATTTTTAAATTGTTACGGTGTGATGTATTTGTATATGTAGGGGAATTTACATTTGATGGGACATTTTAATTTAATATCATTACAATACCTCAATTGGCTCATCACATGTACTAAAGTGCGCCATCTATAAAATATACACTATATAACATTGCTGTTTTACAAATATCTCAAATTTGACTTATAATTTAAATGAAGAAGAATAAACTAAAGAGGACATGTCACGATTTACCAATGCGCAATTGTTCCAACCAAATTTTTATTGCTAACTATCATCTACATGAATTTTAACTTCTTATTGAGTGCAACATGGAAGCATGACCATCTTGTAATCATTACGTGTGGACTTCCAATTGGTCATACTATGCTGAATTAAAAGGTACACTTAAATTTAAATTTAAATATTTTATAAACAAAAAATTTCCACATCAATGATGTTCTCGTGAGAGTCTCGAACCTCAATATTTTATTCATACTTTTGTCTATAATTTTTAACGATCATGCTTTAAATTGTCATAGATATGTAGGTTGTTAATTTTTTTTGTTTATCGAGTATTGATATTGTTACTTGCGTCACATTTTTATAAAGATTTTTCATGGATATCCAAAATTTCAATCGTTTACTCGTTTCTTGTCAACAAAAAATGATGAGATGTAGCTTTTATAGATTTTTTTTTCATATTAAAAAAGGTCATTAGATCAAGAATTACACTTTAATGTATACATATAAATTCCATTTTGTATAAATATATCTCTATTTTTGGTACCATATATGTATAATTTGAAAGATTCAAACCATTTTCACCCTGTAACCTACAGTACAAACAACATATTATTAGGGTTGTGTTTCCACAACTTCGACTTGTCATCTCTCATGGGTCAGGATTTTGACACATGCCCATTTATCTGAGGTGCTGAAGACATCACTTGAGACCTATGATTAATGGGCTAATTACTATATTTGGCTAGGCCAAGCCTACTAACCCTGTAAAGGTGAACATCGTATCGCGACATAACATGTGTCCTCTGGTTATTTTATAGCGTGTCACTCGTAGTTTTAAGAAACGAATCTTGAACTACTTGAGGCTCAATTGATTGTGCTAGCCCACTAGACCTGAATAGGTGTAACGACAGAACACGTGTCCCCTGACCACTCGCTACGTGTCACTTTGTATTTTCAAAGAATGATTCTTAAAATTGGTCATCGCCAAAAGGGTCTTGCCTCTCAAAATAAAACAAAAGGCAACACCCCATGTTTAAGACCTAAACCGCCAAAAAATTTGACGCTGCCCCAAGGAATCGACCGTTGCCAAAGGGGATTTACCTACAAAAAAACAAAACAAAAGGTAATGCCCGATGCTGCTGAGACCCAGGCCGCCAAAAAGACCTGATGTCTATTCTATTCCCGATGCTGCTAGCAGACTCGATGTTGGTGCGTATGTTATTGATCATAGAAAGGACAAACAACTAGTTGTAGAAAATACCGGTGTTGCTAAGAACACGGAGGAATATGAGCCCTTACCTCCAGAAATAGCCAAGGTACTAACGGGCTATCATAGTGGCTTGATAAGGTCGCACATAATTTCCATATAAAACCACAAGTATCTCTATTACAACACTCAGAACTGAAGATGAGCTAGGGAATCTCAGAGTGCGTTAATATCCGTTTCTCGACTCCTATAGAAACACCTTTATCGGCGGGGGAGAGGGAACTAGCAGTATTCTCCGACGTGCTAAACTGGGGGGTCCAGTTTCCACTGGATCCATAAATAATAAGGTACTTCGAGTTGGTCAAGCTATGTCCGACCCAATTCAGTCCAAACACTGGTTTGCACTGATGTCATACATAATAGTGTCGCGTTTGGCGGGGATAATAATGTCAATGGAGGAATTTGTGGCAATTAATGGCATATCAAAACTGTCAAAGCTGCCATTTTTCTAAATTTCCTTGGTTAATGACACAAAGGTAGTAAACAACCTGCTCGAGGCCGACAAAGTATGGAAACATCACTTTGTGTTTATCGACAGGCCAAGAAGAGTGGACGACCTCACTACAGAAGTAAATCGATGTGCCTAACCTTTAAATGGGTTCGGGAAGGTATATATATATATTTACCAGACCTTTCTTGACAACTCCTAAAACGAATCTACAAGCTTTGAAGAACGAGCATCTATCCGCAGCCAAGCAAACCTTTACTCGGTTGTATGATTGGGTCCAAAAAAATTGGGATGGGAGTTTTATCGATGCTTCTCCCTGTTAACTTAATCAACATCCACTTTTGACGTTGCTCGGATAACAACCCGACTACAGATTAGATAATGACCATTCCCGATCATATTGATTTAGTCGAAAGGTTAAATACCCCTAATGTTAAGGTCGCATTTCCAGAATGTAAAAAGGCGCCCACAACAAACGACCCAAGAAAGAACACTCACCTGAACCTGAGGTAGTCGAGGCGGTTGTGGAAACTGTTAATCCAAAAGTCGCAGTTGTCTATGAACATCGAAGGAAAAATCGAAAAAAGATGGTAGCCGATGAATGTGGAGTAAAAAGCATAAGTGACCAAGAAAAATAAAGCCCAAGTTGCGATTGTCACACCATCCGGTTCTTCTACAGTCGAGCAAACTACCATTCCGACCATGTCCAAGCAATATATGATATCAACTACTTAGGGGACGAAAGTATTGTTGCCAGATGCAGAGTTGAAAAAATAAAGAAAGCATTGTATAAAAAAGGACCCCTGCTAGAAACGATACCAAAGCCATACAACTCGAGGAAGATCTTGGTGCATAAGGCACATAAAAAAACGGACGACAATTACACTGTTGAAGATTCACGACCCTCCAAACCGTCTGGACCCTCCAACACCTTACCGCTCACATAAACCAACTTGTCTCCCCCATTATTCAACACAACTCCCTCAGATAATGTTATAATGCTAGATGACCCGCTACCCATGCCTCCTCTTCCCCCGAACGATAGTCCATCTAGCCCTGATAACTATACAGGAAATGAAGGCAAAAATGCTAGCCAATAAACTATCAGAGGCTCATGGCCGAATATCAGAGTTGGAGGGTCAGTTCTAGGAGAAAAATCTGTGTTCGAGAGAGTGAGAGATATATACACGAGAATAGGTCGACTCTGGCACTCCATGGGCCAAATCAGCTGAGCGTGAGCTTCAGGAAAAAGAGATGAAATGAAAAAAATCAAGAAGGAAAGTATGAGAAGGCCATCAAAGCCTTGCACGCCACAAAAAAAAAGATGAAAACCAATAGGATGAGGCTGTTCGGGGGTTGGCTGTGGCCAAAATTGAAGCCCACTATCGTCGTACCAAGGCTATTAAAGACCTTTGGTACCTTCGTTTTGAATCAACGAAGGAAATAAAGTAGTGAACAACAAGCTTGCCGCATATTGTCTAAAGGCCATGGATGCTCAAGTAGCCGATGCAAAGGTTGCGTTGATCTGAATCTTCATTAGAGATTTCCCGACCTAGCTCTTGGGTCTTTTTGGCTAGAAGTTCCTGAGAAGGACCATCCCCAAAGGGTTGTTTGTGAAGACAATTTTGAGGAAAAAGTGGAAGACAATGAATTATCGGAGGAGTCGTCCCGTGGCAGCCCTCATGAGATGAAGAATAAGAATTTTCATGCTCATGTTGTTTTGTTGTGTACCTTTTATGTCCATGACCTTTTAGGGTCGCGTATGTCTGTATTCCTAATCTGTTTGGGTCATGTAATTTGTTGTTCTTTGTTAACTCACCTTATTCGTAACATTCCCTTTTTTATGTTATCGCTTTTGCCAATTTTTTATTTTAATAAACTTGTTATAAGTTTTTAACCTCTTAATCGAAAGTAATAAGTTTCCAAAACAGAGATAAAATTAGCTAAACAATCATAGTTGTTGATCAACCAAAATAAAAAAATCTTTAGGTCAATACTAAGAAAATTAGATGTTAATCAACCAAAGTTCAAAAACCTCTATGGTCCAGACTAAGAAAATAATATGTTAATCAACCGAAGTTGAAAGACCCCCTCAAGTCAAGATTAAGAAAATAATATGTTGATCAACCGAAGTCAAAAGACCCATCAGGTCCAAAATTATTACCTAAATAAATTTTTTACCTCAGACCCTTAAAACGTTATAAATGCATAACTTTATATTAACAAATCGGTTTTCCGAGACATCTCATTAAAACCTCCCTACGCTACCATGGTAGGAAATAGTATACAACCGATTAAAACCATTTACAAAAGGATGAAAATAAAAGTACAAGTGTTTGAAATTATTCTAAATACAACTTGAGATGTTCGATGTTCCATAGATATCGAAGAGCTTGGTTGTCTTTATCCTTTAATTAATACGTTCTTGACTTTACTTTCTTTGTTACTTGGTACGAGAATTCCCAATTTGGAGCTAGTTTACCGAGGATATTATCCTTGGTATAAAAAATACAATTCTTAAGACTTTATCGCCGACCTTAAACTCTCTTTGTTGGACCTTCGAAGCCAACCCGTTTCGTATCAAGGTCTGATAATGCATAGAATTTAAATGTGTTCGACTTCACTTTTCCTTAATTAGATCAAGAGCAAGCCATCAACCTTCATCATTACCATCATCCAAATACTGTTTGACCTTGTTTGATGGGAACATAGATTATGAGGGAGTGACAACATCCATACCATACACCAACATATAAGGTGATTCTTGAGTCGCACTACGAGGAGTAATTCAGTATGCCATAATACCTCATGCAAATAATCTGACCATTTCTCGGCCTTCCCCTCTAAATATTTTTTGAGGTCGTCAATGATAGTTCTATTAGTAACCTCAACCTGGTCATTTGTGTGTGGATAAAATGAGTTGTAAAACATTGCTAGATTCCTCGGGGAAGAACAAAAAGTCCTCATTTCACCATTATCAAACTACGGATTATTGTTCATAATTAACCTCTTTGGGATACCAAAAAGACAACAAATGTTTATCCATATAAACTTAATTACATATTTTTCCTTGTCACAGAGATGGGCTCGACTTAAATCCAATTAGAAAAATAGTCCACCGTAACCACTATCATTTATATCCCCGCCGTTAGTCATTGAAAGTGGCACAACTAAATCAATCCCTCAACAATCAAATGGTAATCCTTCAATAACAGACTCGAGTTGAGCGGCGAGCATATGAATCAAATTTGCAAATCGCTGACATGTATCACATCTTTTGACCAAGTCTCTAACATCGGTTGCTACATTGACTAGTAAAATCACATCAACCAAACCCTTCTAATAAGAGATTTAATCCTGCAATGAGTCGATCCTTACCTATCTTGAAGTTCACACAATACCATACAAGATTCGTTGCTACCGAGGCATCATAAAAAAGGTCTGTTCATAGATTTTTTGTAAGGTATTCCTTCGAGGACCGGAAATCTATGAGATTTGATTCGTACTTTTTATGCTGACACTGTATCCACGGGCAAAAACTCCCTAATGCCATACATAAAATATTTTATTAGAAATTATTGACATCTGACAAGTTATCTCGGGGCAGGAAGTCAGCTCGAAAACTTTAATTATTGACGAACTTTCATGCGTTATGATCTAGGAGTAGTATTCGGTGTATGTCGCGGTTGCTAACGAATCAACTATTATGTTCTCCACTTTGTGGACATGTTCGTACACAACCTTCTCGAATGCCGCAGCCAGAATTCTTAGCGCCGCCAAATACTGAACCAGATGCTCATTTTTTGCCTCAAATTGTCCTGTAGCATGAATAAACGATGGTTAGGAATCACTTATTAACCAAACTCTCTTGACCTCGTAAACCTATGCAAGTCTTAATCCTGCCAGCACTGCTTCGTATTCGATCTCGTGGTTCAAAATTATGAAACAGAACCTTATGGCTCATTGCATTGTCGTTCCTAAAAGAGTAGTTACTTGGACACCCACGTTATACCCGTTAACGCTCGACCACTTGTCTTTCCAGATATTCCATTATGTTTCTGTTTGTTCATTCTCTAAACCAACCTCTATGTTTATCCTCTCAGAATAAGATCTAACTAAAAAGTCAGCCAAGTCTGACCTTTGATCACCGTTCTTAGTTCGAAACTGATGTCGAAATCTTCCAACTCTACCTACAATTTAGGCATTCGACCCGAAACGTCGAGGCATTGCATCACATTTTTCAAAGGTAAAGTTGTTCGAACCGATGTAGAATGAGCCTTGAAATAAGTTCGTATATTTTTTGTCGCAGTTACCAACGCTAGAGCTAGTTTTCTAATTTTGTATACCTTTTCTCAACACCCAAAAAAGTATTACTGATATAGTACACATAACGAGGACAATAGTCGCAATATACAGAAATAACGTTTTGCTCGGGAACGGCTTGGTTAGAACGGCGGGAGATGACAAATATCCTTTTAAACCGAGAAAATCCTCGATGCATGCTAGGGTCCAATCGAACTCATTGGCTCGTCTTAGTACCTGAAAAAATAGAGCACATTTATCCGAGAAGCGAAATACAAAACCTGTTTAGGACCGACAACCGCCCCGTTAAAATCTGGACTTTCTTGATATTCTGAGGTGGAGTCATTGTACTCAAGGCATTAAATTGTATGAGATCGGCTTTATTCCTCTTTCAATGATTATATAACCCAAGAATTTTCAAGACCAAACCCCAAACGTACATTTTTTTGAGTTTAGCTATAGATTTATTCTTTTTAGGTCATCGAACGTTTCCTCAAGGTCTGCAAAGTGGTCGTTATCTCTTGTACTTTTGACTAACATATCAACAATGTAGACTTCAATATTACGCCCGGTCTGCCCCTCTAAAGCTTTGTTTACTAACCTCTAATATGTGGCTCCAACATTCTTTTGGATAAAAGGCATAACTTTATAGCAATGCAGACCTTTATATGTTATAAACAATGTATTATCCCGATCATTTGGGTCTAATATAACCTGGTTGTATCCTGCGTAAGCGTATATGAACAACAATAATCTATTTTTCGAAATGAAATCCACAAATTGGTCGATCCTTAGGATCGAGATTGGATATTTGGGACATGCCCAATTAAGATCGGTGTAATCCATGCACATTCTCCACTTTCTATTTTTATTTTTTACCACGATGAGATTGGTCGCCCATAAAGGGTAATAAGATTTGCGGATATGTCCTTCTTTTGTCAACCTATCCACCTCGACGATAATTTTTTCTGCATTCTCTTGAGAAAAAAACCGTCATTTGTGAATAATTGGGCGGACGTTTCATTGTACTGCAAAGTTGTGACAAATCACACTTTTGGGGACCCTAGTCACATCCTAAAAATACCAAGCAAACATATGTAATCTATTTAATAAGAAATAATTCAACTTTTCTCGAACCTCGAGAGACAAATTAGTTCCAATATTCAGTATATTTCCTCTTGAAAATGCATAGCTCTCACAGTTCTCATCTAATACCAGAAATCAGGGGGTTTCCCGTGGATCATCCACAGGATCGGACCACAAAGTTGACTTTGCTAATTGCTAATCTCTCATCGGTTCGGTTTCTTTATCGCTATTCGATGCTAAATTTTTTTAGGAGCACTCAGTGGCTGTCTTTTGGCTACTTCGCACAATTCTCACATTATTACTGACCACATGCTTTAAATATTGGTGGACCGTTGATGCCACCACGTATATTCTAGATAGACAAGATCTACCGAAAATCGCGTTATATGAGGTCAGAACATCTACAACTATAAAAAACATCGGTACCATTTTTCTGAAAAGCCCCCGACCCAATCTACTACTCCTTCAAATTCCCTACCACTTTTATCGTTGCCCTAGTAAAACCCACTATAGTCTGCTCAGATCGGAGGATGATCGGTGGCCTATTGAACTTCTCATAAATTATCATGAAAAAAGATTGTTGGCGGAACTATCAGTATCTATTAATACCCTATGAACTTTATCTCCAACAATTGCTGCTACTATCACCACTGCATCCTCATGTGTCTGTAAACTTCTCTCATATCATCGTCATCAAAACACAACATTTGGGACAGATCTCTATACAGGTAGAGTGAAACCTCCTTTTCAAATTGTGTGGTCAAGCTCACAATGTGCCTCTTTTTTTAGAAATTCGTTATCCCTTCCATGGAATCACTTCCAAATATAGTTAGTGATTCGAAAAAACTGCACAAACTGCTAAATCGCTACTAGATAACGTTGGAACAATGATTATATAGAGATACACAAGATATATATATATATATAGATAGAGAATACCAAAAAGTAGGTATAGTATATTAGTTGTTCACCACCCTAATAAAGGGAATCTTACCTTATACAGTAAACGTAATGGACCCAAAATCCACATGGGTGACCTACTTTAGTATATTCCACATTTCATTTACTTTAATCATACTCACATACTTATTATTTACAAAATAAGTCTTTCTTATTTCTTACTTTGTCATTCTTATTACAAACTACTATTCCAATACATAAATATTATTGGGCTTGCCGACCCGCTTGGGCCCAGATATACGATCATTGATAACAAAAAATGACAATGCAATTGAGATATGTTATACTTGACTCTTCGTTATGCGCCATATACTGACCATGATTACCTGTTCATAAAACTTATGTTCCAAAACATGTAAAAACTTTATTAACTCTTTTTGTGGTAAATATTTCATATACAAAAAAATCTTTACAAAAACTTTAATGAACATCATGTCAAGTATTGTCTTTCTTTAATGATTTAAAAAACTAACGGTTAAAAGCTATTGGATGGTTGCACCCAAGTTCGACCAACACGACAAAACTCTTATGTTTTGGCCAAAAAATGAGAAATCTTATTATAACGTCTCCAAAATGATTTCTCTTCCGTATTCGCTCTCTTATAGTGGTCTTTTAGACCTTTGTCACTCTAACTCGTCCTAAACCATTAGAACAATATAGATAAATAAATTCAAACAATAATATACCTCGAACCTAGTTCAAATTTACAATCATAGTTAAGTTTCTTGTTTTCACAGCTCTTAGCTAACTTTAATTCGCATAAACTATAATTTAGTGTTCATACAAGTATATAACAACAACAAGAAGAAGAACAACAACAACAAGGTTCACACCTTCTTTAAAATTGAGTTTATCTTCTAACTCATAAAGCAACATAATAATATATATTACTATATATCGTCTAAATACACTTGAACCCTTGTTTAGAAAATAATAATTTAAAGAAAACTAAAAATCTATAACCATTGTCTGATTTTGGATGAATCCACATTTAGTTATTAAGACTATACATATATGTAAAAGATATGTTTGTGTACGACTAGTATACTTTTATATATTCATTCGTACACTTAAAAATATGTATTTTGTATAATAAAGCTACCATAAATTATATTTTTTCTTAGATTGCTACATGTTTGAATATTTTGAAATACACCTTATTTTTTACGATAATATACTAGCTGTAGTTGAATTACGAACAATAAACCTTTCTCGACATATTTAACATATACTTATTAGCTTAATTAGTTTTTTTAGTTTTAAGATATTTTATGAGAACAAATCACACATGTAATTACTATATATCAATACATATGTCGTGACTTAGAAAAACATTTTATATTTTATTCATACTTTTGCCTACCAATTTTAGCGATCACATTTTAAATTGTCATAGATATGTAGGTTGTCGAACTTATTAGTTTATAGCGTATTGATATTTTTACTTGAATCACATTTGTATAAAGATTTTTCATGGATGTCCAAATTTGCAATTGTTTGCTCGTTGTTTGTCAACCACATATGATGAGACATAGTCTTTATAGATTTAGTTATTTTTCCTTATTAAAAAAAAGAAAAGTTTATTAGAGCCAAAATTACACTTAAATGAAGACATGAAAAATCCACTTTGTATATATCTCATTTTTTTAGTATTATATAGACATAATCCGAAAGGTTTAAACAGTTTCCACTTCACAACTTGCCGTACAAAATGCATATTATTAGGGTCATCATTATTAACAACAACACTATAAAAAATATTATAAATATATATCATATCTCCTTGTCATAATTTCAAGTTATTTTTCCGTAGAAAGTGAAGATAATTTTTTTTTTTTAATATTACAGATTAAATTATATATATATATATATATATATACATATATCACTTTATAATGGTTGCATATGAATCGTGACTATTACAAAACATCTTAGTATGCAAGATTTTCCGGTCTCAAGAACTTGATTATGTATAAAAAATAATTTAGTTTTGATATACTAGACATTATACATAAACTTATTAACAATATAAATGATGTTAGTATATGAATTTGTGTATTAAAATGATTTGTTATGATCATGCATGATTTACTCGTGTGTGTGAATATCATCACAGATACTACGAATATGATGATAAATACAAGTGTATACGTTTTGTCAAGCTGTATGATTGACGATTTAATTACTACATATAATGCTGAATATATATTCGTGTTATGAAAAGTTACTTTCTTACGTAGTGATATTATATTTTGACTCTTATACTAAATGTATGAAATTATACATGACATGTGCAACCTTTACAATTGCAATATTATTTTCTTGATAATGTGTTTAATTTCCCTACAATGTTATATATTATACATTACAAAACAAATTAAAATATTTTTTACACGATAAATGTTATAATGACAAATACACGCACATAAAATATTATATAATTAAAATATATATTTTTATAAAGTTATATAGTATGCACCATAAATATTTTTGTTTAATGATGCATTCTTAAAATGCAAAAAATATTTATATAAAAACATCCACATTAGATTTATTAAACTTTAGCTAAAATTAGAGATGATGGTATTATTTTATGAATATAAATTTAAAATTTGACATTAGATTTTTTTATCTTTTAAGATATATTTTCAAAATTAACAAAAAAATATCTTTATAAAAAACTAGCGAAAGTTGTAATTGTCTAGTTGTTTTTGTTGATGATTAAATTAGACGATCATTTTAACTAACGTGTGAAAGTGAGTAATATATATAATTAAAAATAATATTTTCACTTGCTATTTTTTAAAAATCTAATGGATACTCTACAATATTATTAGCCTAGAAATAATATGTCCAAATGGACAAATTTAAAAAAAAAAATAGATATAGAAAAAAGTAAACTCGAAAGAGAAAAAAATAATATATACACAGACAATCTAAAAAATACATCTAAATGAACAAACCCAAAATAAAAACATATATAATGATTCAACCTTTGACGTACAAATTGCCTCGATTATTTGAGGATAAAAGTATTATAACTAATATTAATTGATTCTCTTCGATTTTTCCGTAAAAATAATTCAGATACGATCAACCATTTTTTAAAATTATTTTATGGCTTGAATTTGCGATTTTGAGGTTCAAACTTGATTTCTTTTATTGTTGATGCGTCATATTTTAATTGTTGTCATCAATGATCGATTTTTGATTTTGATGTTATTTATCCTTCAACGTAGATGTTTGGGTATACGCCTAATCATTTTGATATTTTCTATGAAAAAGTGGATGATATTTTAAACAATGGAGGTAGTAAACACTGAGAATAGTACACAAAACTGCTTTAGCCGCACTCTACTACAAAATTATTGCATACATTTATAACTCTTTGAACTTGCCAAGTGCAAACCCAAAACTGCAAATTTGTGAAATAAGCAAGTAATAATAGTTGAATATACAGGTTTAGGAAGTTTAGGGGTAACTAAGATCACAATTCATTGTGAACCAATTGACTTTAGCTAACTCAAGTAGTTGGTCTTCTCCTATTGCAGCAATTACATACCTTATATCGGAACCTTGTTTTGTAACATACACCTATAGAACCATTACATAACAGATAACAAGCAGAGATGAACTACGACCTAGATATAAACCATTCATTCCAATCACAGAATACAGCAAAAACGGATCAAAACTAACATTCATTGCACTGCAAACCATCAGCAAAAATACCAAAGCCCATGACGATCAGATATCACACAATCATCCATGTCAGGTGTCTGTACCCTGCCCACTTAGCAGCTACGCGTACTCCTATCGCCAAAGCTGCAAGCAGCAATGGCATAGGAACTCTCCTATTGCTTGTCACTGCTTCACTTTCCTCCTTCTCGTTTGCCACTCTCCTCCAATAGTGGAATATCGCAAGAGCTGCGTACGAAGCTATAGCCAAAACCCTGACCCAGGGTTCACCAACTGCAGCCAGAACAGCCGCAACAGGTAAAGCAGAGGTAACATCATCTCGTTTTTTGACCAAACGGGAGAAACTGTACAATAAAGCCAAAAGAGTCCAGAAGATTTGCTCGGAGATGTAACCTTTCACTGCTGCATAACCCATTAAAGCCGATACAGATAAAATATAAGGTTGGCTGCTAACTGAGTCTGGAGCTGCAGCTTCCCCAATGGCAAGAACGCTTGAAGCCAGCATGATGATAGTAGTTAGTTCTGGAATAGGAGCATATGCTACTATCCCTGAGTAGAAAGCTCTAACACTATATATCGCGGTCTCTACACATCTGATAAGAGAAGTAATAGGATCTCCGATAAAATGAAGGAGAAGGGCTAATGCAAGTTTCGAAAGATAACCCGCGAAACCAATGATAGCCAGCACAGCCTTTTTCCAGTTTGATAACTCAAACAAGACCGCTCTCCATGCATACACAAGGAAGGCCAGAGCTGCACCATTGGATCAGAGACAAATAGCTTAACTTTCACTTTATTTTTGATTAACAATCATAGGATAACAAATAAAGCAATCTAACAACTAAGCACAAATCATTATTGGCATGTCTAGAACAACAAAATCAGACGAATCATAGATTATACTTAATCGAAATTGAAATTGAAAGACTCTTCTATATGAAGAGAAGAGAACTGACCAACAAACAAAGGCCACCGGAGAGGAGGGTCAGGAGCTTCTTTGGTCAAGTACCTGAACCTATCAGGCATTGTACTTTCGCCTCTAGCTAATCTATCCATTTCATCAAACTTATCATTATCGCCATTACCAACGTTTCCAGGCTCTACTTTCTCGGCATTCGCACAGAAACTAGATACTCTATTCCAAGATTTTTCCCCAAACAAAGAATACGCCCGCTTCGGGCAAAACGATGAACGAGGCAACTCAATTTTTCCAATACGATGCCGAATTGGCAACCGGAAAGACGAAGATGTTTTTAAAGAGAGAATTGAAGGTCTGAGACCACCGTAGTAAGTGGGAGAGAGAGTCGGTGTATTCATCATCGTCCCCATCGGAATGGTTTAGCTAAGATTCCACTGCCTGAGATATCGAGCAGGGAACCGACCCGACACGACCCGATGTAGAAAAAATAAAGACTAAAAATAAAACATATTGGGCCGGTTTCATGGGCTACTCGTTGAAGCCCAAAAGCTTCGACACACTATCTAGACAGTTCTAAAATAAGGGTTTATAAAGCTGAATCCATTCTCTACGAAAGGGTTTTGATTTTGGTTTCTTGCATGACAAGATTTATCGTTCATTGAATCGACAGCCTAACTCCGACTCAATCATGGAGGCTGTCGCGGCTGCTAAGATCTGTCTCCCTCTCGGCACCCCCTTCGTGTAAGACTTTGACCGGTTCTATTTGTTACTCTCTTGAGATCATGATGAAGAACTCACATGGCTCGGTTCTATCGATATCAACGCTATACAAAAATTTGATTTGATTTCTAACTCTTCCCTTCGTTTTAGCTTCAGGTCTATAGGTATATAAAGTCATTTGGTGAAATAGCTTAAGATATAATCTTTAGGGTTTTTGTGCTTCTTGAAAAATTATATTTGTTTGCTTCTATTTTCTTGTATCTATCTATCTATATAATCGTGTTGAATTTATTGGATCAAATGGATATTTACACGATTCTTTTTGAAAAAAATCTAGACCCGGAATATGAGCACTAGATAAGCTTCATAGATTACATGTTAGCTGAATTAAGTTATGCATTTTAATTGATTAGAGATTGTTGTGAATTTCTGAGCTCAAGCCTTACAGATTCCTTTGATTGTCTTCTTTAATATATGTTTTAGTTTTTCTCCATTTAGAATCTAACGTTGTGATTAGTTTCTCGCTTATACCAACTAACTCGGATAAAATCTAGTGAGTTGCTTGAGAAATTTCCAATATAATTGTCTATTGCGAGTATTCCGTTGATTTTATTTGTGGAGACACGCACTTTCTACACTTGATACTTCACATGATACTTGTGATTTTTGATATCTAGTCTATTTCTACATCAGAAGTTGTGAAGTAACAAGATTAACAAAAAGCTACCCTGTACTCTGTTTTGTTATTCTCATATGGTCTCATTGCCTGTTTTAAAACAGGCGTAAGGATGTGCTTTACCGTAGACGTTTACAGCCCTGCAGCGTACATCCATGCAACTATAAACCGCGAACACAACTAACATTGCGAAGTGGCACTAGTTCCAACGGAGGTCGTCTGTATGCATCCAGGGCTTCTGCAGGTATCATTTGACATACTAATACATTTTTCGTTTCAAAGAAATCATGGTGTTATGATGGCTAGGCGAACACGTAGGGAATATAGATGATCAATGCGCCTTGTTTAATTGCACATGTATATGAACTATGACAGAGTATATCGTGAGAGTAAAGAGTTCATGGATCGTCTCTCTGAATAGAGTGAGTAAGATTGATAGAAAAATATTGATGTCATTTAACAACGGTATCTCCTGTAAAGATACATAAATAATTTGGTAGCTTCGTCACTACTCGCCTGAAACATGAATCAGCACTCATTAGGTGTTTTCTTTGTAAATACTGTCATTATGTGCAGCAAAGTTTGCTCAAACAGTGAACTAAATAGGTACGTTTTCATGATTTACCAAAGTAGGACTCTTTTGTACTGCTGACTCTTGTTCGATTTAGAGGTTGCAACGAAAATGATGTTCATTTCACGTGGATGATCAATTTAGCTCAGATCAGTGCTTATATCTATTCTTCCCGTATTAATAATTTGCAGTAACACCAATCCGGCGTGTCGAAGCATCGTCTGTAGAGTCTTTTGGACGCAGCAAGAGTGCACCGTACTCTATACGCAGATCAGGCAGAGAGCCTGGTCCTCGATTTCTCGTGGAAGCATACAAAGATGATATGTTCAAATTCAGCTACCCTGTAATTTCTGAGAAGCCAGATTGGTGGTGGAGGACTTTGGCATGTGTTCCTTATTTAGTCGCTTTACAGATTTCTGATGTAGGATATTATTTCCAACCCTTTCTTGAACACTACAGAATATTTGAAAATTTAATCTATTTTATCCCGGGAGCCATATCGAGGTGGCCCAGCTGGTTCTCAATGATATATTGCCAGTTTAGCTACATTGGGATCATCAAGAATAAAGATTGGCCTCACTTCTTCCGGTATCATTTGATGATGGGCATGTTACTAGAAACAGCCCTGCAAATAGTTTGGTACACAAGCAATTTTATGCCTCTTATACACTTCACAGGTACCTTTGGAATTGAGTACTGGGCAGGTGTTGGATTCGCTTACATTTTCATCTTGTTGCAATGTGTGAGATGTGCGCTTGCTGGTTCGTATGCTCACATTCCTTTTATAAGTACTGCAGCATATATCCACTCTCTCTTTAACATTGGTGGTTTCCATCGGCCGTTCTAGATCTAGCTAGCGAGTGCAGGCTTTATTTAGGCTTTAAAGTGAAGGACGTCTATCATCTATTTATTAAAAATATGAAAAATAGCGTTGTTTGGAATTTTATTGTAATTTATAAAGGGATAATGGGTTTTGAGTTTCTTCATTATACTGCGTCAGTGACTGAGTATGATACCAAATAACAAGTGAGTAACCGACTCCTGTTTCTTTAATAATATGACAGGAAATAAAGTTAATATTAAGCAGAAATATAAGAGACCGTGATTGTAAAGATTCTGGACTATTGTTTCTTGGCATGCCTAAGGTAGAATGCCTTTACTCTGTCTAAACCATCTTCAAGTAACTGCGGCTCGATACCAAAAGAAATGCGTAGCCAATTCTTTAACCCAACCGCAAACCCTGCAAGAATTATAAGTGTTGACAGATGACCAACCAATACATCTTTATAGTATCGGCATCAAGTGCGGGTAGGGATGACAAAAATCTGGTTTCGATTTTGGAAAATAAACTTCGTCATAAATAATAGTCTACTCAAATTTTGGACAATATACATCCATTTTCAAACCTTGGTTCAGTTACAAATACTTTAGTAAATGGGGATAAATCTGGCTATAATTCATATAATCCTAACCAACCTGTCAGGTCGGACAAATGTACCTAAAATCAGTCTGTCCGTCGGGAAATATTTACCACCATAAAATGCAGAGGACTTTTTTATATGTTAGAAAACAAACAACAAAGTCGCAAACCGTTTACCTGGTAGAATAAGAACGGATTCCTCTTTAGCTAGCTTGACGCAGAAGCCATAGTCATCGCTGATATCCTCAAGTTGCGATAGGCTTAACTCGACCTGCAATAGGAAGAACAAAAGTTAGTACCTAAATCGTGTTGTCTTAATCTTGTAATTTGTTTTCTCTTACCATCACGAACATAGATCCTTTCGGTTTATGAGGACAAGTAATGCATGGTATCTCCTTCAACTTGTCATAACACATCCGCAGATTCTTTCATGATGTTAAGAGATTTTGAAACGTATTCTTTCTTTGTTTTCTCAAGTATATCAGGAACAGCAACCTGGGACAGAATCAATGTCACTATTTTGTGCATGTTTTTCACAATTTATAATGTCAGAACGCCGCAGGGATAGCAACCCTTATGTTATTTTGATAAAAGAATAGAAAATGACGCACCTGAATGAAAGTTGCAGGAGTAGAAGCGATTGCGAGGTAACTCGAGATATTGTTTACAATCTGTTAACCAGACAATACAGATTCATATTTCAGAACATTTTAATTACATACAAATGTGGACGTTTTTTATAAACAAGCATATTCTTGAGAAGATGTTTGTAACAATTTCTTAGAAGTGACTTATGACCAATAACCAGTATCATGGCACATAAAGAGTTTGATTCTTGAACTTTTACTTGCGTGCGAAGAAACTAACCCCGGCATTCTTTAGCTTGTCATTTAGGTCGTCAATCACTATCCAACCAAGTCGCCAAGCAGGAACAATCCATCTTTTAGATATTGATCCTAATGTAATGACTGGGACGATGGGTGCAAATTTGCCCATAGGTACAAACGGATTGCTCCCAAATGCGATGTGGCCGTAAACTTCATCAGAATTACAAATATTCCAAGCTTTCGAGCTGTTTCAGCGATCTAAAGTTCCAAACTGAAATTCTTAGGCAGTATGATCAGATCTGGTAAAATAAATAAAACATTATGTAATTCTTCCGCAAAATAGGCCAAACCTGTCCGAATTTGAACCTGAGTTCAGGTTCAGATGTCGAAAATCCAGATTTGGTTCTGACTATTAATTTACTACACTTTGTTTAACCCACTCTAACCCTTAATCAGCTTTTTGCTACACTAGTTAAAATATTGAAAGACAATATTAAAGATCAACAAAATTTTATTTTTTCAAACCTTTTTGAGATGTTGACGCGTAAATACACTGCCGCATGGATTGCCCGGGTTAATAATAACCATAGAAGCAGTATTATCGTCCGCTAGAGCTTCAACCGAATCAAGATCAATCTCCCAGTTTCTTTCGGGAAAAAGATCAAAATGCCGGACCTCGAGTTTGTTAAAAGCTGCACGGCATTCGTAAACAGGGTACCCTGGCCTCGGAAGTAGAATATTGACACCGGGTTGAGACACAACTGATATCATGACATCTATTGCTTGTTTACAACCTACTGTTAGAAAAACATCGTCTGGTGATACTTTATACGACAGATCGAGGTTGAGATACTCGGGCGATGCTCTTGGTAAGAGAAACACAAGCAGCACTATGAATCTAAATGAAACTTTCTTGTTTTTGGTAAAAGGAAAACAAATTTAGAGCACGGCTTCAATTTAGAACACATAAATTTAACTTTTTTAGAAAACAAAAAAAGTTATAACCTTTTATATCATTTGACCAAAAAAACTTTTCTCAGCATCCAAACATAGATTTTGTCTTGGGTAAGTATCCAAACAGAGGTTTGACAGTGACAGGGCTAAGGACATGAAGAAATTAAACATTACCTCCTAGCAGGAAGAATACCGTTTGAAGGAGCATAAGAGTTGAAGTTAGCCGATCTAAGAGACTCGACGATGGCATCTTCCGTCGAAGGATTGATACGGAAGCAAGAAAAAGCAGAAGGATCACCAAGGTTTAGAGGAATCTTAGGCCTTGGATCATCTTTGTCTAGATGTCCCCGTAAAACATTGCTGACTCCTATAATACTGATTGATGCGGCTGCGTCTAGCCCTTCGTTCACTTTGAAACAACACCTTTGTGATGAGTTCTCCATTATGGCCTTGGACGTTCTGATTCAAAGCTTTTGGTAGTATGTGCTTTGAGTTGGGAAAGATGGATGAGTGAGTCTAGCCCCTCCGCATATTTTATTAGCGATTCTGATCTTGGATTTCTATCTACTTTGTGATATCACATTGATGTTGTGATTAAGTTTGCCAACATTGATGTTGTGATCTTGGATTTCTATTTTATTATTATATTCTAAAGCTGTTGTGATTAAGATTGACAACAAGTCTGTAATATCACTTACAAAAAATCCAATCTTTCACACTAGAAGTAAACACATTGATTTGAGATTTCACTTCATAAGAGAGTGTTTGTTGAATGGTGATTTTGAGGTGGAGTATGTCAGAACAGTGAATCAGCTTGCAGACCTCTTGACAAAACCATTGAGTAGAGACAGACTTCAAATTCTAAGTAAGGAGATTGGAGTTACCGAGTGACTACACGATTGAGAGCAATGTCAGAACAAATTGTTCATCCCTAATTGCTGTTTTTTAGTCTTTCTCGCTCTGTTTCTTCTTTCGATGGTGGTGAGGTTTTCGATTTTTTTAGTTTAGGAAATTAAAGTTTGAACTTTTTATAATTATCTTAGATTGTCTAACAAAACCCATGTCCTTGAGCTTTTTTTTCTTCTATCAACTGATCTGCTGTTAGTTTTATGGTTGACTCAGCTTCAAGCAACATTATTTCTCGCTGTTTCTAGCTGGGTAGGAGTTTTAGATGGTTTTCCAGTATTGTTAAAGGTCATAACATTCATAAGACCAGGGAAATATGGGTATCTCCTAAGGGCCATTTTGTAGTCCTTCTCTTTGTATTGCTCATTTCCAAAAGCTTTAATAGAATTCACTGCCTCCATCGACCAAGACAAAGACAAGGACTCCGGTTTTGTATCAAGATCAGCCGGCCATTCACGATAAACATCACCATCTTCAAAAAAATTACACAATTCATCATCTTCTCCCTCAAGAATTTCTCCACGGTCGAAAGTGTTAATCACAACATTTTCGCGAGGACAACTGCTGTCCCAAGTCCGAACATGCTCTATAGTTGTAAGAACCCCAGTTCCTTTGACAGTTCACCCGAAAACAACATGTTCTCCATCGAGATCCGAGTCTGGGCAAGTATTAGTCATTGAGAAAACTCATCTTTTTTGTTTTTTTTTTGTTTTTTTAGCTCCAAGTTTTCCTCTTCGAATACTAGGCCGTAAATTGATTCATCTCCTGTTCCATATTTAGTTGAAGTATCATCGCCCTTGAATCGTTAAACCCGAATAAATGCTATGAAATCCCTTGAAATAAAGAGGGACTATGCCTTTTTCAGCAGTACACATGGTCCCTGAAATTGTACAGTTCCACCACTAACTCTTCTCCTCCTATGCTTATATCCGAATATCACTTTCGGTATCTTCAACTTTCTATGGTAGCTTTCATTGCATGTAGTTGTTCTTTTGTTTGGCAACTTAATTACTTGATGTATATGCTGCTGCTTAATTTATCATTTTCTATGTTTTGCATGACATTGAATTATAAACAGTCAAATGGAGCCATGAAACTTGTATAACCGTATATAAGTAAGAACAACCAATCTCCATACTAGTATGATATTGTTCGTTTTGGCACCCAAAGGTCTGCACGAGTTTTCTTTTGGTCCACTTCCAAAAGCCCTCATACTAGTTGAGGTATGTTCTTACTTATATATCATTGATCCTTCTCATGTTTAACCAATGTGGGATGTGAGACTTTGATCACCATTCTAACAAATCCTCCTCTCGAACAAAGTACCACTTTAGCCTTCTCTCAATTGACTTCCATCCGCCCACTCTAATCAGGCTGGGGCTACCTGAACCATAGAGGCACTACGGATGTTACTGCTCACCTTATTAGACCACCACTTGTCTTGTTCCTTAGTGCCACTAATCCAATCAAGTCACACTACTTGATGAGCCATGGGCACTCCGAACTAGGATCTCTAGAGCATATCTCCTTGAGAATGGTTACTGGTTCATCATGTTTGACTTCCGAGAATTTCACCGCCATCACATTCTGTCTGGGTTTGGCTCTGATACCATTTTTGTTATTAAATTATTATGCAATTATCACAAAATGGCTCAAGCACAGAACATATGCGAAGCAAAGACTTGAATGAACACAAGATTTAACGTGGTTCGACAATTGTCTACGTTCAGGGGCGCCGCCAGAGAAAAGAGTTTCACTGTGATTGAAAAGGTTACAGATTTCAGATTGTGTTTTTGTGTAGTCCTAGTAATCTATTTATATGGAATAAATAGACTTACTAGATAATGGTCCTAATGGGCTCGTATACACCAGACCAAAGATGACATTACATATTTTAACTTCACTGTCAATGACACAAAACTGTACCGCCGAACACGGTACACAGTCAAGGCAAAATGACACTATGAGAGACACAAAACTGTACCGCCGAACATATTACATTGTCAAGGCACTATTCGAATCATTCACAACAAATCTTCCCCTTAAGGCGAATATCCTTTCTTCACTATCAACAAAGAAACTTCTCTTCTTCTGACTCACCAAATGCCCCTAAGGCATTCATTCTATACTGCGAACACCGATCCAGTTTAGGCACTCCCTAAACTTTCGAACTGATACTGTCTTGGTCATTATATCTGCTTGATTATCATGTGTTGACACTTTCTTCACATCAACAATTCCCTTTGATATTATATCACGAATAAATTGATACCTGACATCTATGTGCTTTGTACGCTCATAGTACATCTGGTTCCCTGTAAGGTGTATGGCGCTTTAACTATCACAAAACACTTTTGTAGTAG
The DNA here is from genome assembly GCA_036936605.1 of Limnanthes douglasii subsp. nivea. Classification (NCBI taxonomy): domain Eukaryota; kingdom Viridiplantae; phylum Streptophyta; class Magnoliopsida; order Brassicales; family Limnanthaceae; genus Limnanthes; species Limnanthes douglasii. Next base: position 38,085,287 of record JAUPFV010000001.1, read on the forward strand.
TCCTTACCAAGCCCAAATATGCCACCAAACCTTGCAACCATATTTCCTCTTTAACTGATTCTGTTACCGCTATGTACTCTGCCTCTATTGTAGACAAAGCTATAGTAGCTTGCAACTGTGCTTTCCAACTGATTGCACTCCCAGCTAGAGTAAATACATATCATGTCAGAGATCTTCTTTTATCCATATCACCTGCAAAATCAGAATCAACAAAACCAACCAATGATCCTGCAACATCATTCAGCGATTCACCAATATCGGTCTTATTAAAAGTTAAGCCAACGTTCACAGGTTTCTTAAGATACCGAAGTATCTATTTCACTGCATGCCAGTGTTCTTTCCCAGGACATCCCATGTACCTGCTAACTACACTAACCGCATGTGAAATATCATACCATAGCATACATGATACTACCAACTGCACTTGCATATGGAACCTTCGACATTTGTTCCAGCTCAGCATCGCCCTTGGCCGCTCCTACTGCAGACAACTTGAAATGAGTAGCAAATGGAATGCTAATTGCTTTAGCATCAAACATGTTGAATCGTTGTAACACTTTCTCAATATAGCTTCGTTGAGATAGGTGTAATGATTCTTAATTTATGTTCCTGATAATCTTCATACCAAGAATTTTCTTTGCTCTACCCAGATCTTTCATCTCAAACTCGGCACTAAGCTGCTTCTTTAACTGCACAATGTGTGACATACTACAAGCAGCAATAAGCATATCATCCACATACAACAACAAGTAAACATAAGAATCATCTGACATCTTTTGATGATACACACAACTATCATATGGAATCATCGTGAACCCTTTTGACACCATGAATGTATCAAAACGTTTGTACCATTGCCTAGGTAACTGTTTCAAACCATACAGTAACTTTTTTAGCAGACAAACTTTGTCCTCCATATTAGGTTTGATAAATCCCTCTGGTTGTCTCATGTAGATTTGCTCCTCCAATTCACCATGTAGAAACGCAGTCTTCACATCCAACTGCTCAAGCTCTAAATCTTTCAAAACTACTATGGTTAACAAAACTCGAATCGAACTATGCTTCACTACTGGAGAAAACACTTAATTGAAGTCGATTCCTTCCCTTTGAGTAAAACCCTTAGCGACCAGTCTTGATTTGAATCGAGATGCCTCAACCCCTGGATTACCTTCCTTTTTCTTGAACACCCATTTACTACCTACTATCTTCTGTCTTTTAGGCAATTCAACAAGCTTCCATGTTTGATTCTTATGAAGAGATTCAATCTCTTCCCCCATAGCACCAATCCATCGATCTGCCTCTGAACTCGCTATAACTTCTCTGTAGCTACTAGGTTCCTGCATCTCAACTTTTTCTGCAACTGACAGAGCATATGCAACTAGATTCGCATACCTTTTTGGAAGTTTAATATCTCTTTTTTCTCTGCCCAATGCTATGCTATAAGGTTGTTGTTTTGGTTCGGGCGCATCATCGTCACTATCATCCGATGCTAACGTTTCACCTCCTGATTCTGGATCCACCTCAGAACCACTTGAATTATTGGACATGCTAGGAACTGATTCTACTTCAAGCTCAACCTGTTTACTCACAACTGATCCTGATTCGACCATTTCTCCTACTTCCTTCCGACCATCTATCGAAGAAAACTCATTAAAAGTAACGTCCCCACTGATGAGAAAACCTGGAGACTTTGGAGAGGTACACCATAACCTATATCCCTTCACTCTAGTAGCATATCCTAGAAATATACACCTCTTTTCCCTCAGCTCAAGCTTACCATCTCTCACATGAGCATACGCAGGACAACCGAACACCCTCAAATTTTCATAATCAGCCGAAGATCTAGACCAAATCTCAAAAGGAGTTTTACAATCAATAGCCGTTGATGGAGACCGATTCACCAAGTAACACGCTGTATTGATAGCTTTAGTTCAAAAATCCTTTCCCACATCGGAATGCGAGAGCATACTTTGTGCCTTGTCACAAAGCGTTTTGTTCATTATTTCTGTGACTCCATTCTGTTGTAGTGTTCTAGAACAAGTGCGATGGCGCACTATTTCCTCAGTTTCACAGAACTCGTTGAACTCACGATTATAATATTCTAACCCATTATTTGTCCTAAGACGTTTGATTTTTCTTCCTGTTTTCTTTTTAATCGGCGTCTTCCATTTGATAAAGGTTGAATATGCCTCATCTTCTGTTTTCAAAAAGTAAACCCACACCATCCTTGAATAATCATCAATCAAAATCATGTAGTATCTTGCTCTGCTCTACGATGGAATTCAGTTGGGACCCTAAAGATCAGAGTGAATGTAGTCCACTATCCCTTTAGTCTTTCTTATAACCGATTTACTGAATTTGACTCTAGTTTGTTTACCAACACACAATGCTCACAAACTCCTAATGATTCGGCTTTATACCCTTTCAATAAATCTCTCTTTCCTAAAACAGCCAATCCTCTGTCACTCATGTGACCAAGATGCCAATATTACAACTTATTTTGATGCTGCCTACTTTGGCTATTACTCCCCGATGATGCTACTGCAGCATCGCCCATAACAACACTCCCCTGGAGAATGTAAAGACCATTATGCAAAACTGTCTTTCATGCATACCATTGAGCCTTTTTTTTGTCATTTTAATTACACCGTCTTCTGCACGGTACTTATAACCCCGAGAGTCTATAGTTCCAAGAGAAATCAGGTTTCTCTTTAACCCAAGAATATGCCAGCATGTCAAGATTCTAACAACCCCGTCAAACATTCTGATTCTGACGTTACCAATACCACCAACAATCAACAAATGATTGTTCCCTAAATAGACAGTTCTCTGCATTGGCTTGTAAGTATCTAACCACTACTTGAACTGACACATGTGATATGTAGCACCAGTATCAAGTACCCAAGAGTTTTTCTCGAAGTCTGAAGTCACGGATAATACATCTCCTCTACCACTGTTTTCACTATCGTCGGAATCATTCACACCTTCAATAATGTTTGCTGCATTTACCTTTTTATTTCCCTTCTTACCATTCAGTTTTGGAAAATCTCTCATATAATGACCTTGCTCACTACATTCATAACAGTTTGAGTGCTTTACCTTTGACTTGGACCTCCATTTCTTCCTTCTTAAAGCACTCGCTTTGCTAACAAGACCTTCCCCATTCAACTTGATTGTCTGGCTGCAACTCTCTCATCTCCTTTGATTTCAGTGCCCCTTTGACATCTGCTAGTGATAACTTATCCTTACATAATGGTATCTATGAAGTTTTCATAGGGAGTTGGTAATGATCTTAATACAAACAAAGCTTGATCCTCATCCTCAATATTGATATTAATGTTCTCCAAGTCCATTATAATTGATTTAAAATTATCTAAGTGCTCTATTATGGACATACCTTCTTTCAATCTGAAATCTTACAAACACTTCTTCAATTATAATCGGTTTACTACTGATTTCTCTGAGTAAAGATCTCCTAGCTTCTTCCATGCGCATGCAACAGTCTTCTCACCACTAATCTCGCGAAGCACATTGTCTTTCACACTCATTAAAATCCAGCACAAATTCCTTTCTTGAAGATCTTCTTTCTCCTTTTTTCATCTCTTTTGGTAACTTATTCTCCACAACCCTTGCAGTACCAATGAAGATTTCAGTTTGATCTTCCACAACGCAAAGCTGGATCCCCCATCAAATTTTTCAATCATGGATTTTGTTGCTGTAGATGCCATTGTGAAACCTTAATCGCAAAACCCCTAATTTCACCACGTGGCTCTGATACCAATTTTATTATTAAATCAAAACTAAATTGTAAGTAGAGAAAAACGTAGTCTTAGAGTTGACACATGGAATTAATTAAGTCTAGATTTTGTAAGTCAAAAGTCTATTTTTACAAATTAAATAAACCTATTTTACAACTCAAATAACTTTAGCTTCTGCAAGTTCAACACACAGTTACAAAAAAATATAGAAAACTTATTTTTCCACAAACAAATGATAAGGTTATAATACACGGATAATAATCATTTATATCAATATACCTATAAATATAAAGGTATATTGTTATTTCATTCACTTATTCTTAATATTATATATATATATATATATATATATATATATATATACAAAGAAATAAAAAAACTTATTTTTTCACAAACAAATGAATAGGTTATAATATCCAGATAATAATCATTTTTATCAATATGCCTATAAATATAAGGGTATATTATTCTTTTATTTTTATATTCTTAATATATGATATATGATATATATATATATATATATATATATATATGTATAGGAGGAGAACCTCATTGAGGGAGCTCTTTTATTAATATCGAGATAATAATCATTTATCAATATGCCTATAAATGTAAGGGTATATTGTTCTTTTATTTTTATATTCTTAATATATGATATATGATATATATATATATATATATATATATATATATATATATATATATGTATAGGAGGAGAACCTCATTGAGGGAGCTCTCTTATTTTTACCATAACTAATTTAATTAGAGTACTTTTTTCTCCAAAAGTCTATCCATTCTCTCTAGAAATCTTCTTCTCTTTTTTCTTTCTCTCTCTTCTAAATTTAGTATGTTTTGGTATTTTTTATTAAGATTTAAACCCTTATAAATGACAAAATATGTAGGATAATGTTTGGTTCATTATGCTTTTACCAAAATCAGTATTGGATTTATGAAGAAACAAACGTTTTTTGGTACCCAAAACACTTTTTGTGAAGAAAAAAGTTTTTTGTTCTTGCTTAGTTGAAGAATTTTAAGAACCAGTCCAAAGATGGAAGTGATGTCAAGAATCAATTGAATGAAAACTATTTTGTGAGTTCACATTCAAGAGCCAGTCCTATCGATGGAATTAGCGGAGGAATGATGAGTCCAAAGTCAATGAGCCTTTCAAAAATTAAATATCGGTGCAGTGACTGGTGAAACGATGAGTTGAGAGTCAATGAATGCTTCATTTCATTGAAATTTCTCATAAATCTGTATCACGAGCCAAGATTAATCAAATAAAAGTAAAGATTTCTTCAAGAATTAAGGGAAATCATAAACAAAGCAACAAATCAATTCAAAACCTAAAATCGTAACACGAAAGAGGTAAATCATGGGTATGAATATCATTCAAGCCAACAAACTTGACGAACAGAGATAAACGTTGGCATTCCTGATAATGATAGTCAATAAACCATTTTGTTTATTGGTATCTTATAAATCCGCATCAAGAGTGAAGTGGAATTGGGAAGAAAATTCAAAGAAAAGTTAGGATTTTTTTTGTGAAACGAATCAATTAATCGATTTAGAACGTGGAATCGTAGCAAGAGAGAGGTAAAAGAAAAGAGCGATGTAGAGTTTTGATTAGGGTATTGATTTAAGTGTGTTATGTGGTATGACATTGGTCGTTTGTATTGATTTAAATCTGATTGAGGTAGTTAATAAATGAGTAGGTGCTTTTAGTTGGTCAGTAGAGATAGATGCTCAAAATTGTGTGAATTATTCATCATTTAAGTTATTGTTTAATGAACTCAGTTGCTGAAGCACCATGATATGTGAGTTATGTTAAACCTACAATTTATCGGCTGGATTTTAGTTGCAATGTCATCTTGGATAAAGTTGTGGCTAATTTAATATCACATTGTAAAGATTATACTGATTTACAATTCCTTGCCAAACTTCAACTTGCAACATATAATATCACATTTTAATTATCCAAGTCATCTCTTACGTGAAGGTTTATTGTTGATTTCAATGTCGATTACATCACATGTTAACTCATTTTTGTAGTATGCGTGATTGAGATAAAAATCATAAATCATATGTGATATTCTCTTGAAGAAACGATAAATCTCGTAGATATTTTTGCGTTTATCACAAAGATCATGGTCACGTGACTATTGATTATTGACAGTTACAAGATGAAATTCAAAGATTAATCGGGATTAATGACTTTGTCCAATTGTTTAGAAGTAAAAAAAAGAGGAAAAAAAGAGAAAAAAAAGGAAAAAATATATATTTTCTTACTATCTTTGGTGGAGATACAATGTCACGAACCGACCCAACCTCTAGGAAAAAACACAAAAGCTATTTAGAGGTTCATCTAGTTGAGGAGTCGTCGTACTATTATTATCGAAAGGTAATTACAAATTTAATGTGTAAAGAATATGATTTGAGAAGTGATGTTACTCCTCATGAGGATGCACTGATAATTGATTTAGACATTTAATAAGTAATAGTATCCCAAGTGTTGATACATGGAAGCTGAGTTAATTTTACCTTCAAAATACATTTATGAACAAATTCTCAGGGTACTGTCATATAAACCAACCGATAGACAATTGGTTAGTTACAAAGGAAAGGCTTTAAGTAGTGTTGTGGATATTGATCTTTAAGCACTCATAGGTTATAGTAATATTGAAAAAACTGCGAGAACTCTCTTTATAATTTTTAATGTGACTAGTTCGTATAGGGTGATAAGATTAATGAAACCTCATGTACATTTAGGTAGTGCCTCAAATATCATATAGAAAATCTAGTTAAAATAGTCAGAGATAGCCAAATGACAACAATGGGTTGTTATGCAATATCGTTAGTTCCAGAGAATTAACATAATAACAATTACAAAATGCTAATGAGGGTTGTCAACTGGATTGGAATGATATTTTTGGAAAGGAAGTTGATAAATTCAGGGAGGATATATAATGTGATGAGCCTTTGGATGGAACTATTGATAAAACAATGACAGTTGGAAAGATAATGAAGATTGAGAATTTTTTAAATCAAGATTTCAAGATTAAGATGATAGGTTTTTAAAAAGAAATTCAAATGTTTTTGCTTGAACCGTTAGTGATGTAATTGGGGTTAACTTGACTGTTATTTGTCATAAGCTACAAATTGATAAAATGATAAGGTCGGTTCTTCCTAAAAGGAGGGCATTTTCTCTTGAGAAAGCAAATCCCATTATCGAAGAGGTAGATAAAATTTGGAAGTTGAGACATATCAGGTAGTCAAGGTATCTGATATGGGTCACTAATACAACATTAGTTAAGAATAAAAACATACAATAGAGAATGTGTGTAGACTTTAGTGATCTCAATAAAACATGCATAAATAATATTTTTCCTCTATCCTGAATTAACCGATTAATAGATGCTGCATCAAGTCATGATTTCTTGTCATTTATGGATGCATATTCAAAATACAGCAAAATCTGAAAGCATCTAAATGATAAAGAGAACATTTCTTTTCAGACTTAAATGGGTTTGTATTGCTATAAGGTTATGCCTTTCTGTTTGAAAAAAATACAATTCCAAATTACCAAAGGTTAGTCAACCGATTTTTTGAAAAACAACTAGAAAAAAATATAGAGGATTATATGGACGATATGGTTAAGTAAAAAACACTGAGGGTCGGCAAGTTGAAGTTTTATCCGAGATATTCGAAACACTAAAATAATTCAATATTAATGTGAACCTTTTGAAGTGGAAAGTTTGTTAGATATATTGTTAACAAAAATGATATTGAAGCTGATCTACAAAAATTGAAAGCATTATCGAACATTGAGCCACCAACAAATATCAAAGATTTTCAAGGATTAACATGTCATTTTCAAACATTGTCGAGCTTCAATTCTAAAGCTTTTGATAAGAGTAATTTTTTATTTGAAGTACTTCAAAGAGAAAAACAAATAAGTTGGAATGACAATTGCACAAGGCTTTACAAGTGTTGAAAGAATACTTGGCTTAAACATAAATTTTGTTATCTCCAATACGAGGTGGATTGTTATAATTATATTTATCTATATCCAAATTTTATGTACGTGTTATATTAGTCAGGGAAGATGAAAAAGTGCATAGGCCAATTTACTATGTAAGTAAAATCTTGATTGACGCAGAAAAAGGTATTTGAATCTGGAGAAATTGGTTTTAGGATAATTGGTAGTTGTTAGAAAGATGAGACCAGACTTTCAGAGTTATACAATCATTTTACGTGATGGTCGATAGAATATGGAGAGTATAAGATTTTATAAGAACCATGTATTGCAATCAAAGCTTAAGAAATTGTTGATTTTATTAATAAGTTCAATGAATAAAGAGTTGATGATGAAAAATGTATAGTATCAAAAGTAAGAAAATATTTGGAATAAATTGATGGAGCGTCATGTCTTAATTGAGAAGGTGCTGGGGTCAACTTGAAAGAAACATTTGGGGTAGAAGTCAAACAGTCATTAAAGTATGGTTTCAAAGTAACAAACAATATAACAAAGTACGAGGTCGTCCTGATTAATTTGAAGTTGGCTAGTATATGTGAAGTGAAGATCATATAGGTGAGATCGTATTATCAATTGGTGGTAAGATAATCGAAATAAGTATATGAAGATAAGCCAGAGAGTAATACGAGGATACATTTAGACATTAAAAAAATGAGAAAATAAATTTGAAAGAGTAAAATACGACACGTGCCTCATATAAATAATTCAGTTGTAGACTCATTAACGAAAGCAGTAGTGTCCGGAGATAATTCACTAATTATCATCCAACAAAGTCCATCTAAAGATAACAAATAGAAGGAAGCTGGGGTCCTAATAATAAAGACATTTGAGAATTGAAGGCAATAGTATTTTTCATATTTGGGAAATGAAATTATCATTGAGGAAAAGGTCGAGGCCCTTTCTTTGAAAATACGAGTGTCAAGTTTACCATTCCTGGTGATTTAATTTAAAGGAAAACTTCCCCAAAACTGACACTAATATGTTTGAATACAGATGAGGCTATATTCCTTAGATATTTTCACGAGGGTGTCGTTATGGCACATTGTGGACACAGAAGTTTGATCAGGTATTTTTTTTCTTGTTATTGGTCAAAACTGGAAGCAGATGTTGAGGTTATTGTACAAAGTTGTAACACATGTAAGAAATATGCTTATACAAGCCACTTAACAAGCAAACCAATGAGCATAGTCCTTGTATCTTGTACATTTCATACATGTGAATATATTTAGTAGGACCTTTATCGATGACTACATGAAAAATGAAATATTTCATTGTACTTGTTTATTATTTCACAAAATGGATCGAAAATAAAGGGTTTATGTAAGACGAGGGCTCAAGATATTTGTGTGTTTTTACAAATAATTCTATCTAGGTATGGAATTCCGAGAATTCTAATGACAAATAGTGGGCCTCAATTCAGAATGATATGGTGAAGAAGTTTTGTACAAGGTACATAATAGAAAATATTTATCCACTACATATTGTCCCTAAGCAAATGGACAGATGAAAGTGAAAATGGAATAGTTATTGATAAAGTATAACAAAATATCGAGGACTTAAGGGAAAATAACCTGATAAATTAGCAGTGGTGTGTGAGCATACATAATAGATCCCAGGTCGGCTACGAAAAAAACTCCTTTATGATTGATATATTGGATGGAAGTGGTAGTCTCGACAAAGATCAGCATCCCTAGTCACGTGATACAAAATTATCCGGAGAAAGAAAACAATATATGAAGACAAGTTTCTATCTATTTGATTGAAGAACGACGAGATCAAATGTTGAACATTACAAAAGCCTAACAAATAGTAAATTTAATTCAAAATTAAAACCCAGGTCTCTTAAAGAAGGAAATTTGGTTGTGAAGAAAATTTTCTAAAGGTCAAAACACAAAAATACGGGAAAATTAGCTCCAAAGTGGGTTAATCATATAAAGTTATTTCTAAAGGACATCATGGAACATACTCGCTAGAAGATTTTGACAGAAATTCGTTGAAGCACTCCTGGAACATTAGTCATTAATAACTGTATATAAGCGAAATTTATAATATCGTTATGCACTATTTTGCCTTCTTAGTGGCGTATGAGGTTTTAATAATAAGACACATTATAAGACAAATTATTTAATAAATAATTTTTCATTTAGAATAATAAAGTATTATTTATATTTGAAAAAAAGAAGTTAGATATTAAAGATATTTATTTAAGTTATAAAATTTAACAAAACAAAAAACAATTTATACAAAACGGGATCGTGTAAAAATTCGACTTCGATAGATTTTAAAAAAGAAGTTAAATATTAAAGATAATTATCTCAGTTATAAAATGCAACAAAGTAAACAAGAAATTTATACGAAGAGGTCATGTATATTGATAAGCAAACAAAAATGGTTAAGGTCAAAAGACCACCGGGAACACAAGTGGTCATATTGTGCCCTACTTAAAATTTCAAAATAGCGAAAATGGTTAATAAACCAAGCATAGGGTTGAAAAACAATTAGGAACACAAACGGTCATACTGTGTCCTGACTTCAAATATCAAATTAGTAAAAATGGTTAATATACTAATATAGGGTAGAAAGACTGTTGGGGACGTAAGTGACACATACCATGTTTTGACATAAAATGTCAAAGTACCAAAGTTGGCTAACAAACCACACCTAAGATTGAAAAATCTTTAGAAAATGTAAGTGGTCATATTTTTCTCTAACTCAAGAGTCGAATATGCATACCGACCCTCACGAAAAAAGTGAAAGTATAAATATGAAGCGAGAATAAAGTACGTAAAATTTAAACATAAGACAATTAAAGATTAAATTCAGAGTACAAAACATGCAGATCTCATCCAAATAATATAATAAAACCAAAATAAAGAAGTTTTATCAATAACAAGATTCATAAACTAAGCAACACGAAGAGGATAATTTACTTTGTTAGCAGCATTGTTTTCTTGATTAAAACGAGAAGGCATAACCATCTTCATTTTGAACAGTAGTGCGGGGGTCTACAATAACAATGATTTTTTTGTCAGTTGGGTCGTCATAAGTGTCATCTTCATCAAAATGAAGAAGGTGTTCATCTTCAAGTACTATAAACTTAAGGTCATCCAAAATAATATATGGGTTCTTTTGCCAAATCAATATAATAATGTTTTTTTGCTTTTCCAACATGTTGTCAGCCACAACTAAAATTTGTTTTTCTTTCTCTTGAATAGTCTATATAGTTTATTCAAATATTTTCCTCTCGTCATCTGTTATTACATCCTCTATACATTTTTAATTTCTTCTCCTTTTTTTTGCTTCAAAACTAATAAGCTTATCTTGAAGTTTTTTAACATTAGCCTTCAAAGTAGCATATTCAAATTTCAAATCAGAATTGTTGTTGATCATAGTATTGATCTTGGTAGGCATAATGTTGACTTAACCCGTCAGATCAATATTAGTTTTAGCCAACTCAACATTTTGAGAAATCAGTTTGTTATTCAAAGTAGGATAAGAATCACCACTAGTTCCCCATGTTTTGCATTTGTATCAAACTACTCCATTTTATTCACTTTTGTCTCCCATTAGTCATCCAAATTTTAAAACTTTGCATGTTTAGTCCTTATACACATGTAATTGTTTAGGAGTTGCCATATGGCAGCTCAAACAATACACTTTCTTCTCACATTTGTTCATCTTAATATTTTATTAATAATATATATCCAATATTTGGCCAATAATAGTCAAATTTAAGGAGTAACTATTATTGGTAAAAGATTATGGAGACCAAATGTAAGACAAAAAATCTATTGTTTGAGCTGCCATAAAATTAACTTTGCATTTTGTTTCACGTCATCTTTCTCAGTGCTTAGTTTAGTGATCAAGTTATCTTTCTCTTTTGATAGCTTATCAGTTTTTTCTTCTAATACTAAATACCCTCTTTGAAATTTGTCTAACTCATTGGTAAATTCTTTAATAGATCCAAACATCATAGGCTATGGTTTGATTTTTTGCATTATCCTAAAATCTTAATAAGTAATTAATCGATATACAAGCATAAATGAGTTATTATAACTCATAAAAATATGTAAAAAAGTAAAGAGACAAAATCAATAATAGATTGAAAAAAGTGTAATGACAAAAAAAAGTTTATTTGAAGCTCAAGCTGTATTTGCAAGATGCTCGTTATACTCATATTTTTGTAATGTGATAAATTAGGCAATACTTCAGTTAACAAATCATCAATAATGTTGGACATGGAACACTTACAAAGCCAAGTCATTGACTATGACCTATAAGAAGTGCTAGTAGGTTGTCTGTAAATTTTATTGTTTGAACAGTTGGTGAGGTAGCAATAAGACTGCTAGGTGGATTGGCATTTTGAGTTAAAGCACGTTAAGAACTTGTAACTTTTACTTTATTTTGGTTAGAAGTTAGGTTTGGAAATAATATTTCTAATATTATTAGGAGTACACTCTTCTCTAGTTTTAGTCAGAGTAATATTCCCATAAATCGTCATAGTAAGCTCGCTAATAGGACAAAGTTTAGCTATGAGAAAGTTTTCAACTGAAAATAGTAAAACTCCAAAAACCAAACTGAATAGACCGTAGTGTGTAGACCTTGGAAAATGATTTATGTTGGCATCATTATAAACCTTTATGAAGAGTTGTTGATATTGACCAGAATCTGCAAAAGAACAACATATTTATAAAGATGAAACAAATGGAAATAGAAAATAAAAATAAGAATAAACAGATCTGTCTTACTTGTATTCATTCGTCATTTTTGACTTGACAATATTCTTGATTAGCATTTCGGTATTCCCAATTTTCGGTTATATAATAAAGGAACTTTTTAAATCATAACATAAATGGGTAGGTTGATAATTTTATTCTCATATTTAATCTTATAAAATAGAGAGAGATGTTTGTATATTTTAAAATGTCAACATTATTAGCGAAATCTGAAAAATGAACATATCTTTTCAACTTTTTGAGCTAAGAAGCACGTTGGGCATGGTACGCCTTCCATTAGTAGCTAGTTGAGTGTGTCATATGCAAATATATTTTACACACTCTTGAATAAATTTGGGAAGAAGGATGGAAAGTAAGGAAACATATTTCTTTTCTTTCACCATGATAGTGTAATTCACTACGTTTAAGAAGGCGAGTAACAACATCATCAGGATAACTGTAAGCACGCCTAAAACTTTGAGGTTCTTCATGAGACACGTGTTTATATGTAAAAATTTTCAAAATATGTATATAAAAATTTGGTTTTTTTTTGCTTCATTTATATGAGGGAGTTGGTCTAGAAATACTATTGGTGAATTTTTGGAGACAAATCTAGGTAAAAAAACATTATCAATAGGACTGTTAAGTTAAATATTTTTTATATTTATAATGCTTGTTTAAGAGGGAGAAGTATAATCAGTATGCTAGTTCTAATAAATATAAAAATGTTTTTTTTCTTCTTCCTAAAATTTGGGTTTCATTTAAAGAATCAGTTAACATATACTATTTTGATTAAATTTAATAAGAAAACATGAAATATATATATATATATATATATAAGAGAAGAATTAGTGTAAAAAATACTTGATAAAAGAATTTTGAGATAAAAATCAAAGGTTGAAGAGATTATAGCTTTAGTGGAGAAAATGTATAGAATAAAGCAGTAGAAAGAGAATCATAAATGAGGTAACTTTATGAGGTAACTTTTTTTGGTATAAAGAGAGGGTAGATTATAGAATCTCATTCGGTAGATTAGAAAATGATCAACGATTAAACTAGAATTTTTGAAATATATAATAATAATAATAATAGTAATTAAAAAAAAGAGGAAATGGTTAAGTTTTGAAAAGTAGAACGACTTCTAAAAGCGTGTAAGAATTTACAAAGTCCAAACGTTTAAATCTTTATACATAGTAAAAATCTGAGAGACTAGAAATTTTTAACACACGCCAATTTTTAAATAAACAAAACTAATAAACCATTTAGTTTACTAATCATACCTCGTATACATAAATTTTAATAGTCAAAGCAAAAAATTCTTTTGTGAAATTTACTTTTTAAACTAGAGGGAGTCCTGATAACTATACATCCTAAAAATAGTATATGCTCCTTATAATAACGAGGTAAGGTTATATCAAAGACTAACATAAGGATAAGATGTAGGTAGTAAGAAGACATTAGTTGAATATTAACTAAATATAATGATTAGACCAGAATTGGTCATGTGTATCAAAAAGTCACTAGTGTTATATTTGTATCCAAACGACCGTTATTATTGGTTTGTTTTTTGCATTTGTGGTCACTCACCGTGACCATATATGCAAAAAAACACCAACAAAAGTGACCACAAATGTAAAAAACGATCGTTTTGATACAACGGTAACACCAACAATTATTTTAATACAAGTGACTAACTCTAATGATTACCCATGGTTTTTACCCGATGAAGGTTATAAAGAGGATGTTAGATAAAGATCGTAATAAATATATTAGACGAAGGACATAAATAAGCTAATACGAGGGTCTAGAGAAATGGTTATACGAAGGTCATGAAGAAGATGTTAGACGAAAATTATAGAAAGATGTAAGATGAGGGTCATAAGGAAGCGGTTATATTAAAGTCATATATATGGTGTTAGACAAGGGTGACAAAAAGGATAAGACAAGGGTCACAAAGAAAAATGTTAGATGAAGGGCGTAAAAGAGCGGTTAGATGAAGCTCATAAACAAACGGTTATACAAAGATCGTAAATAGGATGTTAGATGAGGATTATAAGGAAAATATTAGACGAAAGTCATAAAGTAATTATAAGAGAAGAAAAAACACGGAAACAGAAGGCCATTTAAGCAGTTATAACTGAATAAAACGCGTCACTAATTAATAGGTTATTAATATTATTTGTTAGACCATTATAACACGTGTAGCATTCTAATTGCTATGAAAGATCTTGCAAGTAGTATAAATAAGGACTCCAGGCTCCATTGAGAGGGGGATCACATAAATAAATACAGAGAACTATTACTATTGCAATTATTTTCTTTCTCAATTATTCTTCATTACTATAACCTTACATTTGAGAGGTTATTCTCTTACCAGTTCAAAACTTAACTTAATTTTATCAAAAGATTCCATAACTCTTAAACATTAAAGATTAAAGATACATGAACTTTGACCAATAAAAGTTCCAAATTGAGTTGACTCGAACCGATATGATGTTTTAGATTCGAGTGAGTGTTTAACCCCATACAATCCAAATAAAAGAGTTATTGACATACACTTTGTAAATCTTGTAAGTTAAACACTGAAAAATAACTTGCTAATTGGTTATTATGTTGCCTAATTCGTAAAATAATTATTTTTATTCATCGTATGGTTTTATCTGCAATGTCATAAAATAATTGGTGATGGTTGGGTAAGTTGTGAATAATTTATTCATTTTTTGTGGTTTGTTCTCAACTCTTTCTCGATTTATTATTCAACCACTTTGTTTTTAAAAACCTATAACTATTCCAAATTGTCCACTTTCACCATCGACCACTTCATATTTGTAAGAATATTTTTGCTTATATGTCATTGTCATAACATATTGAATGAATTAGAAATCACATAATTGATAGCTTGCATCAATGTTAACTCTTAACATGTGAAAGTATCACTTAGTAAAGAACACATATTATCCTTCATAACCAAATATAGATAACTCAAATCCCATGTTTAGTTCTCTAACTTATTCGAACCTATAAAAATGAAAGAAACGTAAAAATTCATAAATTTTAAAATTACGCCAACAAATTCGAACAGTGGAATTTTATATTTTGTTATAAATATTGTCCATAATAAGTATTCATGAAAATGTACGCAATAATATAATACTTGTATGACTCGCGAAGATAAGCTTGATGAATTTTAACCATCAATCGTCTTATGACATTTTAGATAATTTTTCTCTTTTATGATTGATAATGAGTATTGCACGTGAGACTGTCTAATTTCTACAACAAAATAATATTTTTTAAAATATTATATATGTTGCATATGGTGGATATATTACTTGAATTATAGTTCTTTAAAGCCGAATATACATCATTAGGACGCTCCTCCATTACCAATAGTTTACGTACCAACTTTATTTTTATTCGAATGACCTCCAAAGTGCTTGAAAAACAGGTGATTGTATTCCCCATATATAACGGTTAATTTTAAATAAAACGTGAAGATATTAATACATCATTAGTTAAAATAAATGTTCATAATAACTTTAGCACCCATCTATTTTAAAAAATTATTATACCCCATCGCATTTGTGAAAAAATACTAAAGCATTTTCTACTTCGTTCACCACCATAAAAGTTAGGCGTATTATCGGTCTGGGTTTTGACGGAGTAGGACCAGACCGCTAAGCTTATCGGTTCAGACCAGACAGGACCGAACCACTAAGTTTTTGGTTCTATTTTTTGGAACCGGACTAGACTGCTAAGGTTTCGGTTCGGTTCAGTTTGGAACGGTTCCGATTTCGGTCCGAGTTAGTTTTGGTCCGGCTCCGGTCCACTTAAAAATAAATAAATTAAATTATAGTTTAATTTCAATTTATTTAAAGGAAATGACACACTAAGTACCTTCTAGCCAAACCTATTACTATCTAGTATCCCAAAAAGGGTTAATGCTCACTTAATACCCACCTCAATAAACATATCCCCTTTTAAGACCTAATTTAATTTTAAAACCATAATTACCCTCAACCTAGTATATAAGGGTTAAATTGTGAAAAAAGAGGCCTTTTGTCTACAGTACCATCACCCTATTTTTGAATTTTGAATTTATGACACTCTATTTCTCCTCTCTCCTAACCTAACAAACAACCCATTTTTCAAGAAGGTCTGTTCGTTTCAAAATTTCTTGCTGTGATCACACTCTTTCCGGCGAACCTAACTAACCACCGGCGAACCTAACTAACCACTGGCGAACCAACTAACCACCGTCTATCATCGTTCCGATCATCGGCGACCAAAAGGATCGACGAAGCTCATAATTTCAGGTTGTTTTTTCTAGCTTCCTCAAGCACTGAACTACCTCTTCTAGTCATTTCCCGTCGACTCAATATCGTACCCGGACCTTTACACCACTAGGTTACCGTCGACTTCACCGGTGAACCAGTTCCGACGTCAGAACGAAAGGTCAGTATCGGCTTTCATTTGCAACTGCATTCTTGTTTTTTCATTTTCGATCTTAACACTAGGTTCATTAGTGTAACTAATGTATGTTAATTGCAGGAAATCGTTTAGTTTCTGCTTCTGGTCGAAACAAAGGATCGATACAGGCTCCGGTGATATTCCGGTAAGAAACTACAGTTTTTCAGCTCTGTTTGATAGGATGCGATTGCTGTACTTTCAGTTTATGATATAGGCTGCGATTTATGTGATGTGTTATATATTGTGATTGCTAGTTTGGTCACGAATACCTACATTGCCTTTAGTCATTGCGATTCTACCTAGAACCGATATATGGTTTTGCGATTTATGTATGTATATTGTGGTTGCTAGATGTCAGTATGAATATTGCGATTTGGTGCAGGGATTACTAGATTAGTGTACATACATTGCGATTGTAGTTATGATACATTGCTAGAGGTCTTCAAACATATATCATTTCGACAGATTTAGCTCTGTAACATATTCAGCCGTTGTACGATGCCCTACAACAAACTAACCAAAACTCCTACAATTCAGGGTACCCAATGTCGAAACCAAAAGTTTGTATTTTCAAATTTGGTCACGAAACAGCTATTGTTTCGTTGTCCGAATTCGAAAATTTTGAGTCTTTGCAACAGTACGTTGAGGAAACATGGCAGGGTCTTGTTAGAGGCAACTACAGCATTAGCTATTCTTGCGGTACTCAGAATAATTGTTTGTTTAATAAGGAGACCGATTTTATTGGGTTGGAATGTTACCTTGATGTTGAGTGTCTCAAGAGTGTTAGTTTTCTTATCAAAGAACAGGTTGCTGATAAAGGCTCAACAATTAAACTTAAACAACCTGTTCAACTGTTCGAAGAAACCTCGCATAACCAACGAACTAGTGGTGAAAGCAGTAACTGTTTGGCGATTTCAACCCCAAAAAAGGCATCTTGCTACAACTGGATGAGCGGAAGCTATCATCGGTGTTGGACAGTCATTTGCTGATGGTGTTGCAGGTCTAAGGTTATCCTTATCCCGTTATGAATTAGAGAACGGTTTTGCATTTAGGTACATGCATAATACCTTTAGGAAGATCACTCTTTATTGTGTAAACAAATATTTGGACCGGTGAAAATAGAGGCTGTATGCTTTTGTTGATTCCAAAACCGGTTTGATGACCATAAAAAGATTTGTTAGTACCCATACGTGCAGTCCCATATTCACAAAAAAGAAGAGCAAACATTTTTCGTACGATTTAAAATTCACGATTCTCTTAGGAACTTCCAATCAGTAACAGCTAAGACTATACAATCCTCCATCAAGCAAGACTACAATTTAGACATTTCCTATCGTCTATCGTGGAATGCGTTAGAAAAGGCTCGGTGTGTAGTATTTAGAGATAGCAGTACCTCTTTCGGATTGCTAAAATCATACTTCAAGAGACTAAAGAGTCGTGACATCACTACAGACTGCCATTTGGTTTTAGCTCCCGACAATGTTTTCCGTCGCTGTTTTATAGCGTTTGGGGCGTGCCTTCATGGTTTCCATTCGTGCCGGCCTTTACTGTACGTTGACGCCACCCATCTAACAGGGAAGCATGGTGGCGTATTGCTTTCAGCAGTGACATAAGATGGAAACAACGGTCAGTCAATTTTTCACTACACTTTTGGTCTACATATGTGCTTTGCTTTTTTAAATGTATATCATGAGCTAGGGTTGCTAGATTGGTTATGTTTACATTACGATTTAAACATGAACGCTAGATAGGCAGACCTAGGTTGCTAGATTGGTTATTTTGATGTGATTGCGATTTACGCCTATTTTAGTTTGCTATATTGGCGAATAAACTACTGAATGGTTTTGCTAGATAGGTTTTATCTACATTGCGATTTAAGTTCATTCACCCAAGAAGCTTAGTATTATGCTTTACCCGTATCGTTTCTGTTTCAGGTCTATTCCCCGTAGCTTTTGGTATCTTTGGTAGTGAAGACTCAGACAAATGGTTTTGGTTTTTACAAAGTCTAAAACCGCATTTGCTAGGGCGCCAAATAACTTTCATTTCAGACCGTCATGCTGGTACCATTAACGCTGTTGCAACTCTTTATCCTCATGACTACCACGTGTATTGTATCTTCCATTTGATACAAAATTTGAATAAAGTTCTTGAACACACTAACAGAGTCTACAAAAACAATATGATAGTGATGTTTAAGAGTTGTTCTTATTCCGAGATTATGGACCTTTTTAATGAACGTTTTGCTCAGTTTTCGCGCCAATATGGTGATCGTATTGCCAAATTTCTAAGCAATTTGCCACCAGAAAAGTATGCTCAGGCATACGTCAAAGGTAAACGGTATGGGGCGATGGTATCAACAACTGTGGAATCGTTCAATTAGCATATTAAAAAGTTGTGCCATCTGCCTATAGTGGAATTGGTCGACCAGATTAGAGTTCTTCTTATGACTCAGATGTCTCAACGTTTGGCAGAGGGTCTAAGCTGGAACACACAATTATTCCCCGAGTTTGACAAGCTGTTCAAAGAGAATGTACAATGCGGTCGGACGTGGTTAGTTTGCAAGTCTTCTGCTGCTTATTTTGAGGTTTTATCAGAGTCGGTCATGGTTGTCAACATCCTTGATTTTAAATGCACATGCGGCTCTTGGCAGCAAGAATGTTTTCCATGCCCTCATGCATTTCTTGCAATAGCATCTCTAAATGAAGATCCGATGACATTAGTAGAGCCCTTTTTCAGTGCTGCAAATTTCCGGTCGAGCTATTCTCTTAACATACCGGCTATAACAGAGTTCGGTGAAGCTAGTACCGGTAATGATGATAGAGAGCCATAATAGGAGGTCCCATGATATTTCAAATTAGGGCATAATAGGAGGTCCTACGATGCTCCGTTCTGAACTTATGTTCGTTATTTTTAGTAACATTTGGATTTTGCTAGATAAGCACTCCTTATCTTTCGACTAATATGTTTGGATACTGTTAACATTGATATGTACAAGGTCTCTTTGATTTGAGAATTCTTATCATTATTAATGTTTACATTGCTAGATAGGCTACAATTACAATGCTAGAGACTCGTTATCGAATTCATAGTATCATTGAGAATAAGTTTCTGATCCAAATTTGATAGATACGTTTTCATGTGTATGCGATTGTTGGTCTATAACGAGATTGCTAGATACGTTTATTTAGTATTGCTAGATACATAATGCTCTATGCATTTAGATTCCACTATCATGAAGTACCTATCAGCCATGACCAACGTTGCTAGATACATCAACTTATGTATGGTGAGAATAGAAATTGAATTGAGAAGATTGAGAATATTGACTCAGAGATTTTCAGATGGTAAATGTAATCTTTCTCCTCTAATTATTTCATAGGTGTAATTAGCCTCCTCGGCCTCTTTAAATAGGCCCAGTGAGTTAGTTACAAATTCGGTTACATAAAAGATTTATTTACAGTTCAGTCCCTATTCTTCTTATAAAACTTTAATCTTACTCTATATTAATAGAACTTATCATTCAAGTCCTTATTAATTACATTTAAGTCCCTTATAAATATATTTCCTTATCAATGTATGCGATTTTAAGGTTCACATCCATCTGATAGATTAGTTATATTTAGATTGCGATTCTGCCCTTTGTGTTTCATTTCAAACAGTAACAATTCACCCTATGAAGTAAGATTTACCTTGCATCACAGATTTTCTTAGTGGTTGCGATTTACAGCTAATATACCCTGTTAGATTGAAGATAGATATATGACATCGATATTACTAGATACGTGTTATTGTGGTTGTGATTGACATTGATTCATTTGAGATGTTAAGTTTGATTTACATTCCAGTAAAATAGGCCAACTGCAAAATAAAGTAATCCATCGTTACATTGCGATTTACGATGCTATGTCAATGATATTTACGACTATTGTCATTGCTAGATACAGTATGTAGTATTGCGAGATAGGAGAACCAACTGTTTAGGTACAATTCTAATAACACAATGCTAGATACGTTGCTATGGGATTGCTAGATATGGCCACAAACACTTGCAATATATTTTTAGCATTTAATTTTATACCAGAGCATCGACTGTGTTTTTCGTCTTATCTGGAATGTGTTTGCTCCACGACAACAGTGGGTTGTAGCTACTAGCAGTCCCATTCTCCAAATCTATAATCAGCAGCGTCCAGTGGTTCACGCCGGACGTATTAACGGTGCAAAGAGGAACAAGGGCAACGTATGTGTCTGATTTCATTGTTTCAAAAACCTTATCCACAATCTGTAACATATCTCCCTTGATAGCCAGTGTTTCTTGCAAATTTTGGTCATTACTATAGGAAGTAGATATTTCCAATATAACAAAAATAATTCCTGTTCAACTTACAGTTACGATTCCAGTTATTTGAATGACGCTGACCATATATGAATACTTATCGTCAAACCCTTTCACAGGGACTTTCCAATCTGTATCCTTGAGTAGCTTATATATCCAAACATCTATTATCTATCAATTTACAATTAGTATCTTAAATCAGGTAAATGACAATTACTGAAAACAAGAACCAACGATGTATAGGTAGATAACTTAGACGATAACTTAAATGAGGTACCCTATACTAAGACATTGCTAGATGCCACATATTAATATTGCTAGACGTACAAAAGTACCATACTTCTGGATTTTCTTGTTCTTCTTCGTTGCTTATTTTCATCACCTTCTTGTACTCACTGACATTGATGCGTTTCGTTGTCTCTGTAGGCAACGACCAATCTACGACCGCAATCTGTTGTTGTTTGACCTGCGTCTAAGTAAGTAAGTTCCACATAGGCATGTCATCAACGTGAACCTATAATAAATCATCAAATTAAACTGTTAATATTACTTTTTGAAGGTGATTGAAAATACAAGAGATCTACTTACATCAACGTCTTTTTGTTCTTCCTCGATGGAGTCCAGTGTACATCTCTTCTCGTTTGAATTTTCAACATCTTGTCACATTCTTCGTAAAATGATTGAGTGCAGTCTACAAAACTATCGTCAGCCAACGATGTAACAAATCTGAAAATCAGATCGTTAGATGCTGCTTTATCTTGTAGGGGTGTTGCATCTGAAGATGGCTCGACCTGTTTTAGTTTTTCATCGCGCGTAATAACTTTAATCTTCGTTGCGGATTGCTGTTCTTCATTGATAATTGGAATTAACTTTACGGGAGATACAACTTGTGATAGTTGTTCACACTTTGCTGTTTGTTCAATCCCATGGTACGCCAACGTCTGTACAGTGGACTGGCGCGTGTCTTCAGGCGCTGCTGTTTGCACTTCCTAATAACAGAACATAAAAATATCATCAACATACATTGCGAGTTTAGTGCAAGTCTCATTGCTAGACCAGTTATTAGTTGAGTGGTGTGATTTACGCCTATTAGACATTGCTATATACGGCTTATCATATTAACATAGTGTGATTGCGATTTGTTTGATATGAAAACATTATTGTTTTATTTTGTGATTGCTAGACTTCAGACGTTTTGTGGTTACGATTTGTTCTACACGCATCTACCAATTAACATTGAATCATGATGCAAATCATGTCTTAACATTTTCTAATACTGTCAAAACAACATTTTCATAAAAACAACAACCCATCTTAAATATTATCCAACCTAGAGTTTGAACATTTCAAAACCTGCCAAAACATATTAATAAATATTTATGAATCTTAACGATTTTAAGATCCACTTACATCTTCAGCCACATTCTCCACCACCTTCTAAGAGCCAGGTTCTGGCACCAGAACTTCTGTTGCTGCGTTCTCCACCCCAGTAGGTGTTTCTTCAATCTCTTTGGTTGAATCTGCATTAGCCACAGCTTCCTGCTTGTCAGCTTCTTCTTTGTCCTGACTTGTCTCTGCATTCTGTCCTTCATCTACAGCTTCTTCGGTGTTCTCCAACTGTTGTTTCGACGTTTTTGTTCCTTCGTTGCACCTTTTGTCCAACTGCTCACTTTTGTCCACCATTAGCTCTTGTCCATCAACCTCGTTGTTTCCAACTCCGTGCCCTTGTTCAGCTAAGAAAATTTCATTTTGCGCACCGACATCATAAGTTATGGGTGATAAGTCTGCCGCTACATCCCCTTTCTCATTACCAGCGTCACAACCAAGTATTGTAGTCCCTTTCTGCTTCCCAACGACATCAATAACAATAGCTTCCACTGTAGTAGTTTCTTGCCTTGGTTCAACATGTTTTTCAGAGTGAATACACCCTCCATCTCCTTCTAACTTCTCCTCTTCAGATACTTCATTTTCTTTTGTCTCAGCTGTCTCAAACTCCTTTTCTTCTTCCGATGTTTCCTCTGCCTCAACATCATCTTCTTCTATTATTTTTTTGGTCTCCGAAACTTGTTGACTCCTCTTGGGAACAAATCCATGCCTCCGAGATTGGTAAACCAATGTTTCCTTAACTACATTCTCGCTAATATTGGCAGCCACAGTTCACGACAAAACGACATTGATAAGGTGTTAAGCAGATCCTCATCCTCAGTATCTACACTTTCCTCTTCCACCTCGAGCTTCTGTTTCAACTCATTCAACTCTTTCATCAATTCTTCAACCTGTATCAAACAAGTATACGAAATAGTTTAGACTATTAACATTGCTAGATACATCATATTGACATTGATATACGCAACGTATGAACATTGCTAGATGCAGTAGATTAACGTTGCTAGATACCTTATAATGATGTTTGCTAGATCCCTTATAATGATGCTGCTAGATACAACATCTAAACATTTCCTATATACAGTGTAACCACCTTATATAGATACAACCTATAAACGTTATTAGTCCTTAAAAAACATGGGAATACTCACTTCTTTGTTTTTCTCCTCAAACGACGTTTTTAACTTTTTGTTTTCAACTTTCAACCGGTGCATCCCGCTTCATTTTTTCAGTTTCCTATTGTCACGCAGCACAGACTGTGACAACCCTCCAAAACATAGAATACTTGACCTATAGTTGTTTTTCTTTTTCAATCTCTCCCTTTTTTTTGTACCAACTCTCGACTTCTTATCCCCAATGAATTCATACAATGTAACATCGTAATTCTCTGCTTCTTCTGGTGTTGTTGTGTTGTCTTCAACCTCAGTGTTTGAACTCCTTTTACTGCTTGTTCCAGCCCCGTCATGTACTTGTTTCTTCTTCCTTCTTATACTTCTGTTTGCAACAGATTTCTTTCTTTTCCTACTCCTTCCTTCACTTGTTTCCGCAGCACCTTCGTAGTTCCTCCCCAAATCAATTTCTCCAAAAGCATCACATTCAGCCTCTGTCAACGATAACTCATCGTCCATAATCTAAGAAATACAGTATAATATACACTCAGCTTTACAATATAATAATCATGGATGCGTTTTACAAATAATTACTATAGCCAATTAATGTTACAGTGGATGCGATTTATTTGATGTTATGATTGCTAGATATGTTGAAATTTTGGTCACTGTTATATAAATGGTTGCGATTTAAGTATTGGGCTCATGTGTATGCGATTTGTTTGATACTATAATTTGTAAATTTCTAGATACGTTAAATACCTGGTCGTCCCTGAGTTCACTAACCATCTGGATCATTTCAAATGTTGCCTCCTTACCTTCCAATCCCCACCACTTGTAAAATCTAGGGATTATGTTTGGCCTTGGTATTTCAACGTTTATCAAACTATACTCCATCAGAAATGGCTGTAGATAATATAACTCAACATTACAAACACGGTTTTGAAAATAAAGTGCCGATCATAAACCATTGTACTTACAAATAGAATAGCAACACATCCGATCACTCTACCGGGCTTCCCGGCCTTAATACATTTGTCCAGTGATTTATGCAGCTTCTCAACGATGGCCTTAATACATAGTCGTTTATTTTTTCTAGATTCTCCACGTAGAATACTGTTGTCCACCCGACGACATCGTCTGACACTGAAAAGAACAGTGTCGAGCATATGAAAAGTATCAACAGACGAGCAACATTCTTCGCTTCGTCCTCCCCTCCTTCCCTTATTGCTTAACATCATAGTAAGAAGCTGCAAGAACAATTTAAGACAGTTACGCCTACTACGACATTGATAGATATAAAGGAATACATTGCTAGATGCATATACCTAAACAGCAGCATACTAGTATACTACTTTCACATTGCTAGATATAGTATGCTACATTGCTAGATACGTGCAGACACATGCTAATATGCCTGCAGCATAAACTCAAAACAAATACATTTTTATAGATTTGATTCACCTTTATCAATGCATTAAACACTGATTTGTCGTTGGTTGGCCCGCTCCTCCTTGTCCGTGGGCTCAAAAAATATCTATGCATTAAAATGGAATCGAGCTTAGCTCCATCAGCAAACCGACCGATAAATGCGCCTGCTTTATTCATTGGCATCTCCTCGTTCCCGTGTTTCAGCCCAAATATGGCCTTCTCTTTCGTAGTTAGCCTTACATGCTTACGTCCTATCTTGAAAGCATTCATTCTCACATCGTAAAAAATACAAATCTCCTCGATCAGGTTGTGGAACTTTTTCAGCTTCAGATTCTCGTTCCTTACATCGAACGATGTTTTCAGAAACGTATAGAACGGTGTGCCTCGTACAACATCTATGTGTTTGGATGTAATTATATCATGTCTTAGAAGCTTGATTATGCTTACCAAGCATGACCTGTAGAATACTCATGTCTTAGTCATGTTTGCCTGCAAACATTCCCATTTGAAAACTACTTAGTTATAATCCAAACAATCCCATAGTAATATCTATTTCACCAATCAACCAATTAAACAAAAAAACTAAGCAGCGAACATATACATTAACAATCGAAGACAGCACTGGTGCAACTCACTCGACAACAACATCAGTCTCACTTCATTGCTAAATTGCTATACGTGACCAAGTTCAACTACTACATTGCTAGACGTGCAGTGCCTGACAGTAAACTAGTCGCAGACATTGCTAGATACGACCACAAATATTGATCGGTATTGGGTCGAATGTTACCGTCGCCGGACTTGCTATACGTGACCAAGTTCAACTACTACATTGCTAGACGTGCACGTTCGGTTCAAGTTCGTGTTTTGGGTTCGCTCTCGTTTTTCGTGCTTCTCTCTCTTCAAAATTAGAAATGTGAAAGTGGAGGGAATTAGAACCCAAAAGTCAGATTAGAAGGTGAAAATAGTGGGTTTCAACCAAAAACCCCATTTTATACCCTAGAGGGTATTTTGTCCAAAATATGGCTCTAGATATTTTACGAAACTAGTCTAAAAGTGGGTCCCAATTTGGTATTTAATAGTTGACTAAGTATTTATGGGTACTTTCTTCTTTATTTAATTAAATAAATAACATAAAAATTAAAAATTAATTTTTGATTTTTATTAAAAAAATGGTAATTAAGTATTAATTTTTCCAATATAATGCATAAAAAAAAATCGATTCTAATGGTTTTATTGGTTTTATTAGTTCAATTTCTTATCGGTTCTACCGGTTTATCGGTTTGGCTCCGTATTTATCATATCATTTTACCAGTTTGGTTCCTAATCAATTCTACCGGTTTATCGTTTTTATCCGTTCGTTTCTAAACCGGTTTTATTATTTCGATTCTTTATCGATTTCAGTTTTTACGATAGAACCACGAACCAGATCGCTAAAGTTTGGTCTAGTTCTCGGCCCAATTCTTAGTTCTCTAAAACCGTTGAGAGCCTTAATAAAAGCTAATAATATACTATCTTCGTCTTATAATGTTAGACATTTTAGAAAAGATTTGTTGTACCATATTAATTATTGTTCTCTATTTTCCAAAGTAATATTAATTATGTTTGTTCTGCTTCCTACAAATATGATTTTTAACTCACTTTTTATCTCATCAATCAAAATTATTTTTGTTTGTTTTTTCAAAACAATTATTATTATTTTTTTTCAAAAAAATTGGTGAAACAATATTTACCGTCTCATATTAATAGAAAATATTAACTTTTGGACTACATATTAAATCTTTCTAATCAATTTAAATTTTGTAAAACATATATCTAATCAACAACCAACCATTTAAATTTTACCTGGAACAGATTCCTACAATATATAAAAATTTAATATAAATTTAATATACAATTAAAGTCCCAGATACAAAAGTTTAATATACAATTAAAGTCCGATGAATATTCATAACTAAATTATACAAACAATATAAAACACAAAATACATGGCTAAAAGTAGAAAGTATAAATCTGACACTAAAATTAATATAAACAATTAAAAAGAATAATATATATAGAGTGATGTTCATGTAATTTTCTTTTAAAATTCATTTTACATTGTACATAAAATATGTTAAAAGACTTATAAGGTTCACATGTCTCATGCGAAAATCTTTACTCCATTTACATCATATGTGCAAACCATAAAACTCCGTCTTATATATTTTGGTGCAAATCTATTAAATATTTTTGTATATAACATGTTAAATAAAATAATTTAATAAAAAAAAAGATATTTCTATGTTTATATTACCATTTTTTAAAAAGTTAATTTTTTTGATTACGATCACTGGATTGAAAGTTAAAAATGGTTAAAATATGGTTAAAGTCGATCGTGCATCTCTGTTTAAAAGTTAAAAATGGTTAAAATATTTATTGCGATCCAAACTCCAATTTTTTTTGGTGGAAAATAAGATATGTTAGCCAATAAATTGACGCTCTTCATTATTAAAGTCAAATTTTATACGGATATTAATTTTTTATTAAATTATTAAACCTAAAAATATGCTCTTAATTATATAACTACTATTAAATATGGTTAAATCAAATTTACATTCAGACCAACTACGCTGAAAGTTAGGTCTTTTGTCTTTAAGACACAAAGCAAAGGCCTCTCTTTCCTTTTATATTAGCAGCTCAGATCAAGCTCAGCTTAGGTAGAAGGACGTGGCACAATCTGTGCCGGTGGTTCAACATAAACAAACACAAACACAAACCAGACCAAACCAAACCAAAGTCCTCTTTCCTGTTTTTACACAAATCCGAATCTAAACTCTTTCTTTGTTTGTCTTTACGATACTTTACTCCCTACTGCACTCATATCGACACCATTTGGGTCTGATCTAAACAAATCCAATCTAGATCTAAACAGACAATGAGGAGGAGAGGGCTGGATGTCAGGCGGCCGGTCAGGCGAAGGTTTTCCAACGCCGTCTGGTGGGCGCTCTGTGCCCTCATCCTGTTGCTCTTCATTTTTATCTTGACCAAATCCAGCCAAATTGACACCCCACCCTCGGTTGCCAAGGTATTTATCAATCATTCTAAATTGTTTTCAACGCGTTTTCTTCATTGTACATTTTATATGCCAAGTGTTTGATCAATCAAGCATTTTCTATTACACACTCAAATGATTTTGCTATTATTATGGATATAGGATTAGACACAACTCTGAACTGATGTTACTTTAAGAACACAATCATCCTGTATGTCTCAGCTTTAGCATTTAGAGAAAGCATGTTGGTGTTTGGGAACATAGCTGAGCCAGAAGTCGTCAAAAGTTTACATCTTTGAAACATCATAGGGCATATAGTGAGCTATGTATGAGTTCGTTTTATAGCGAAGCCATTTATGGGTGGCATTTCAGCAGCCTAAAACGAGTTTTGGATATCAGAACAGTATTAGTTTAGGCTTTAGGCCTCAGAAAGCCAGCAAGAGAAGAGTCCTTTACTTAATTTGTTGGCTCCTACTAAAATGATAGGCTTTATTTTACCATATTGTTTACATGTATGTGTAAGAGAGATGGTAGAAGCGTTAGTTCATTTGTTTTCTTGATGGAAACAGTTGTTTGTTACTTTAATCGACACCCTTTACATCCATCATTCTCTTGTCGACTATACTTGAAGACAATAGCAGGCATGGTTGGTAAAGCCTAGGTGCCCAAACCCGATCCTAATTGTAAATTTCTATTGTTAATTAATTATGACCGAAATATGTACTGGCCAGGAAGAATTGAAATGAAGTAATGATATGTCTTCATTGAGTAAGGATGAATCGGAACTAGTAGTACAGTGACCGGTTTATGAGAAGTAAATCTCAGGCGGCGGGTTTCCATTTGCATGAGAAGTAATGATATTTCATGTATATTATCGTGCAGAAACCTTACCAGCATGACAAAATCCTGGAAGGCTTAAACATCACTGATGAAATGTTGAGTCCCGACTCGGTCACTCGACAACTCAGCGACCAAATTACGCTGGCAAAGGCTTTTGTTGTTATCGCAAAAGAAAGTAACAATCTTCAATTTGCTTGGGAACTCAGTGCCCAGATTCGCAACTCGCAAGCTCTTCTATCGAGTAGCGCGACAAGGCGTAATCCATTAACAGTTGCAGAGTCAGAGACTGCTCTCCGTGACATGGCACTTTTGCTTTACCAAGCCCAGCAGCTACACTACGATAGTTCAACCATGATCATGAGACTAAAAGCCAAAATACAAGTACTTGAAGATCAGATGAGTTCTGTGAGTGAGAAAAGCTCAAAATACGGGCAGATAGCTGCTGAAGAAGTACCCAAGAGTATGTACTGTCTTGGTGTTCGGTTAACGAGTGAGTGGTTTGGAAATCTGAATTTACGGAAGAAACTCAAGGAACGAAGTGGAGTAGAACTAAAAGCTAAAGACAACAAACTCTATCATTTCTGTGTTTTCTCTGACAACATCCTTGCAACTTCAGTAGTGGTCAACTCAACAGCTCTAAACTCTGAACATCCGGAAAAAATTGTGTTTCATATTGTGACCAATGAGATAAACTATGCCGCAATGAAGGCCTGGTTTGCAATGAACAATTTCAGAGGATTGACTGTGGAGGTTCAGAAGTTTGAGGATTTCACATGGCTCAATGCGTCGTATGTTCCTGTTCTGAAGCAGCTCCAGGATTCGGAAACTCAAAGTTATTATTTCTCTGGAAATAACGACGATGGGCGGACTCCAATAAAGTTCCGTAACCCTAAGTACCTTTCAATGCTCAATCACCTAAGATTTTATATCCCAGAAGTTTTCCCGGAGTTGAAAAAAGTGGTTTTTCTTGATGATGACGTTGTGGTTCAGCGTGATCTCTCTGCTCTCTTTTTCATCGATTTGAACGGTAATGTAAATGGAGCTGTGGAGACATGCATGGAGACATTTCACCGGTACCACAAATACCTAAACTACTCTCACCCCCTTATCCGTGCGCATTTCGACCCTGATGCATGTGGATGGGCATTTGGCATGAATGTCTTTGATTTAGTCCAATGGAGGAAGAGTAACGTCACAGGCATATATCACTATTGGCAAGAAAAAAATGTAGACCGGACATTATGGAAACTTGGAACACTGCCACCTGGACTGTTGACGTTCTATGGACTAACTGAGCCGTTGGATCCATCTTGGCATATACTTGGGTTAGGGTACACAAATGTTGACCCCAAGTTGATTGAGAAGGGGGCTGTGCTCCACTTCAATGGGAATTCGAAGCCATGGCTCAAGATTGGGATTGAAAAGTATAAGCCCATATGGGAAAAATTTGTGGATTTTACTCATCCTCTTATGCAAGCGTGCAATTTTCATTGATTCATCAGCAAACGCTGCTGGAGACCCTATTTGAAATGTGCTTCTGAGGACCAAGATGTGTCACATTCTTTTGTTGGAGAGGAGCAGACATAACTCCTGAGAATGCTTGTAAGATTTTTTGCGCGATCAAGCATTGCTGGTGTCTTTACCGGGTATTCAAGTAGCCGTTGGATAGCTTGTTGTAGAATATATATAATATATTGTTATTCCATATTGGTTATGAGAAGAGCAAGTTTACTAGTCCATAAACTAAAAGTTTAGTTTTTTATTGTACACCTTTGAATTTATTTTTTCAGATGACCCATAGACTAACGATTTTGTACAAAATTACTTGTTTCAATTTCTTATTTATTTTTTAACTCTTTTATGTTTTAAGATGGTTCCAAAGGACTTATTTTTGCAGGATAAGAAATAAAAAATAGATTTGTTATTCTCGTGCATAGGGATGGCCATGGGTCGGGTTCGGGCCGACCCGTTTAGGTCCGTTCTTTTTTATTCGAATCCAAACCCGGCCCGATCCACAACTGGTTTAATATTTTCGAATCCACAACTGGTTTAATATTTTCGAATCCGATTTCGTTCCGTTTATGTCCACGGGTCAGTCCGTCCCTGTCTGACTGCTCAAATTTGATTTTATTTTTAATTTGAAACAAAAATTTAAGACATAAAATTTTAAACCAGCGTACCTAAAACACAATAGCAGAAGAGAAAAACATCTAAAGAACTTGAAAAGTTAGAAATTAGGATTTTGAGTATATATATGCAAAGATGTGAAGAAATATATTTATAATTTATAGAATTAATTTATGGAAAAAGAATATAATTAATAAATATATTATTGACTATAAAGTGAAATAATAATTACTCAATGAAGTATAATATAAGACGTTATTGAGAAAAAAATATGCCCCATATAACAATTATCTACTTTATTATGTTGACAAATTAAATTAATTTCATTTTACTTTTTTTATAAGTCAAAACAACAATTATTACTTTTTCTTAATTTGTGTGCATAACCCTCAAACGTCTTATATTGTGAGACGGAGGGAGTATATTATTGGTATACATGTAAAACCCTCAAACGTCTTATATTATTAGACGGAGGGAGTATATTATTGGTATACATGTAAATGTTAGTCTTCTAGTAATTTAAAAATATATCTATTTTAGTTATATTTTACAAATTTACAATTATTTACAATTATTTTTAATACATTTTTTTATTTTTTTATACTAGTTTATATTTGCGGGCCGAGTCGGGTTGGACAAATTAAAAATCCATACCCGACCCGTCTACGGGTCATAATTCGTATATCTGTACCTGTCTCGTTAAATGTTCGGGCTGGACAAAGCCCGACCAGATTAGGCCGGATCATGCTGGTTTGGGCCGGTGCAGATCAACATTGCCACCCCTACTCGTGCCACCTATATTTATAGATATAAAATTTAGTTATTTTCAATTTACTTTTAACACTCCCAAGTACTTCAAGCTAGACAATAACATGTGAAAAGTAGTGTTCGAAGGTTTCTGGATAATTCTTTGAAGTCGTGTAAAACAATTTCTAATTGAAATATTTTTGGAGTTGTCCAAAATAATTCAACTCGATAAAATCAGAGATATTTTGTTTAATAGAGAGAGTGATAATATTGATGTGTTTTGTTTTTCAACAGAACCCACATATTAAGCAATTCGACCAACAAGATAGGTTTGACGGTTATGGTAGTTAGGGGCAGATAAGATCAACGAGATTTTAACTAAAAACGGCTCAAATTTGAAATTTGAATAATACGTCCAAATTACGAATTTGAAAATTCCGTTGACTTGCAACAATAGCCGATTTAACCAAAATATCTCTGATCTCTCAAGGGGCTCCTCCCCTTTAATCCCGCAAGATTGATCAAAAGACTAAAATGAAATCACACTCCCCTTAAAGCCGGAGAAAATATATATTAAGCATGTCTAGCTTGTCACAGATTTAATTAATACGTGATCCCTTTGATGTTTTTATGAATATATCTTCTAATTGTTCTCCTGTTTTGACATATTATGTAAGAATGAGATTTTGTTTAATTTTTTCGTGGATAAAATGACAACTGATTATAATATGTTTTGTTAATTTGTGAAAGGTAGGATTACACGTGCGGCACCATTTGATTATCACACCATAACTTTGTAGGCACTGTAGTCTTTATGTCAATATCATTCACAATTGAGAAATCTAGCTTATCTCAGAAGTAGATTGAGTCATGACTCTATATTCAGCTTCAACACTCGATCTTGATACAACATTTTTTTTGTTACTCTTCCAAGATACCAAATTACCTCGTACCAAAATATAATAACCAGTTTTGTTATACAATATAAATTTATTTCCGCAACATTAAGTTTGTCTTTGCTTTCAGTATCTTGTACGACAACCAAATAAGTGTTTCCAAGCTTAACCAAAGCTTGCAACATAAACAATGAAGCATATGCGGTAATATTTGCAGGGTAAAACATCAGAGTACCATGAGTGCAATTTATAATTCTACCTATAGTAAACAATGTAAAAGTATACACACTACACATGCTAGAAAAGGCTATAGAAACTTAAGTAGCGTCATAAAGGCAATGCAAGGACGGGTTCGAAGTTCTCAACACTACAACCGACTACTGTTATCCTGCAAAACCCCATGATACAAATCTTTGTGCACAAAACAACTGATGAAGATGCCACAGTATAAACAAGACGTTTGATAACATATAGTAAATTACCCTAAAATCATGTTTCATTTTACTTTCTACATCTCCGTGTTTGGGTAGATTCCAAATATTAATGCAAAAAAAGGATTAAATCACTTTCTCTTCGTAAAAAACCTCTAGCTCGAACAAATAAAAAGATACATGATTGCAATCTCAATTTAAACTCGAGTTTAGCAGCACAAATAATCAAACACCACATTAAAAAAATAGAATGAGAGTCGAGTTTTTACCAAAGAGAAAACAAAAAGTTACCGGAGACTGACTAAATCGGCGGAGACATAGAGTAAAATAAACTTCGGATGAAAAAATTTAAAAAAATAGTTGATGTTGTAACTTTGTAATGGAGAGGCGACGTCAAGTTAAAATTAGGGCTAGTAAATAAGTAAAGGTAAATTTGGTATCCAAATGACTTAAAAAACTTTTAGTATGTCATATTAGGTAATAGTCATCTATAACTGGACCAAAAATGGATTACCTACTTATTTTGGTATGATATTGAAAATACCTTAAAAGGTAATATATATATATATATATATATATATATATATATATATATATAATTGATAGGTTCAGATATTTTTGGAAGGGCACTATTGCCTAAATTTGGAGGGCAGTTCGGACATATTTTACACCAAGCATATTGTGAACAGTCTGACCAAGTCAATCATGATTCAGTTGTGTGCTGATACCATTTAAGGTTTGGGCTTTAGAGGTTGACCCGAATCCAGGGTCCGACCGGAAGGCCCATGGGTCGCAAAATTAGTATAAATACCCCAACCAACTTTATTTGATAGGTTGAACTTTTTTCAAAACATTAAATACAAGCATACACCTCTCTTATCTCATTACTCACTCCTCAGAAGTTAAGGCTCGTGTCACAAACTTCTCAAAATACCCCCCGACTGAGTATCCACACCAAATTGGCGACCACAGTGGGAGTCGACGGAGCCTTCATTTCAGATTCAAAC
Organism: Limnanthes douglasii subsp. nivea; assembly: GCA_036936605.1. Taxonomy (NCBI): domain Eukaryota; kingdom Viridiplantae; phylum Streptophyta; class Magnoliopsida; order Brassicales; family Limnanthaceae; genus Limnanthes; species Limnanthes douglasii. Next base: position 38,119,604 of record JAUPFV010000001.1, read on the forward strand.
TAGTAAATAAATTAGTTTGGATGGATCCTAATGTACAAGACGTTTCACCTCCATAAGTTGAAAGGGTGAAAGAAAATAATGAGCACACTACTGTGTCTCATGTTAAGCACAATGGTGATGAAAAACAATCAATGCAAGAAGAACGAGATCAACTGAGAGCTGAGATTGCGGTTTTAAGGGATAAAAACAAGCAGTCAAAGGAATCAAAGAAAATTTCAGTGCCCTAGCACTCCACCCTAGTGATAATACAGGTGAGAATGAACAACCCATAAAGACTCATCTCAGCTCTAAGACAATGCATCTGTCAAAACGAATTATGAGCTCCCCATCAGAGTCTTCTAATAGTTCATCTAATGATTTGGAACTTAAAGAATCAGTCTCATCCAGTAGTGATGAAGGCCGACTGAAGAAGAAATTAAGGCTGACCAAGAAGCATTCAAGAAAAAGAGATAGGCATGACATACTTATTAAGTATCAGTGGAAAATGAAGAGTTCGACTGATTAGCATATTGATCGTTTGTCGATCGATCAATTTGCCTTCTAATCGGAACCATGGCCTTCTCACAAACCTTTAAAGGAAGTGCCCTCAAATGGTACAATAGTCTTCCTCAGGGATCTATAAAGAATTTTGATATATTCTGGGTTGTGCTCCAAAGGAAATTTGTTGGAACCAAGGAGCCTAAAGGTAATGGTGATACGATTGTCCATTGTGCCCAAGAATTAAATGAGTTGTTGAAAGAATATATTAGTAGGTTTGTGAATAAGAAGAATGAGCTGGCTGACTATTTTGAACAAGTTGCAATTGCCTTTTTAAGACAAGATTTGAGTCAGGGTAATTTGGCTGAATCAATAACCCGGAAAAAAGCAATGACTTTTAGGGGTCTGTTAAATCAAATTGTGAAGCTGGTTAATGTTGAAGAAACTAAGAAATCTAGAGTATCTCGTCAGAACAGATCCACCACCATGGTGTTAACTCCTCAAACAACAACTTAGTCCTGTTACAGATCAAAGAAAATCAGGCACGGTTCACATCTGCCCAAAATGAATCAATCCAACCAAAACCAACAAGTTAGAAGTAAAAATGGTTATTCGGTTCAGCCTGAATGGTTTGCTGAGTTGGGGGAAAGTGTAGCAACAATATATGACAAGACTAAAAATGATGTACACTTTAGAAGGCCAACGCCACTACAGTCCCCTAAAGAGACCCGAAGTACTCGTTTCTGTAAATATCACAACGATGTGGCAAATGATACCCATGATTGCATAACATTGAAGCAAGAAGTACAAAATCTCATTGAAAGTGTTAAATTAGGCGTTTTTGTTTAGAAACAAGGGGGAAACAGACCAGATAATACACCAACCAATACCAATGCTCCCCGAATGACTCCTTCGGTAGTACCTGTAATATCCAGGCAAGAAGATACCATGATGATTGTTGAAAGGTTTGATGTGGATTCTGAATACCTTGATCCGGACCAGGATCAAAATCAGGTAGGGGTGATAGTGGATAAGTCTAATATAGTTTCCGATCTGGTAAAATATTTTGAGTTTTTAATCATATTTGGGGAGACACTGTGACAACACCTTCAAGTTGTTCAAGAAAAAGGCATGTCAACAGCTTGACTACTCAGTTGGATGGAAGGATGTCCACACATTTATACCAAACCTCAAATATTTTCATAGTATTTGATGAGGATGACCTAAGAAATATTGGAGGGCCACATGAAGATGTCGTGGTGATAGGGGCATCAATTGGGGAAAATGATGTACGTCGAATCCTGATTGACACAAGTAGTTCGACAAAAATATTCGTTTATGAATACTTAAAAACAAATGAAAAATTCCTCGGTTATTCAACGACCAAAAATAACTATTGTGGGATTTACTAGAGTTCAACAAATGTTATTGGTGAGTTTGAAGAGAAGTACTATTGGGCAAATGACCTTTTAAGAAGACAGTGAAGGTATTGATTGTTGTGGTTGACTGCCTAACGTCTTACAATGCTATTTTTGGGAGATCTTGGCTCTCCAGGATGCATGATGTAGCCTCTACTGTCCATCAGTGTCTAAAGTATGTTGTAGGTGTACACGTAGATGTTGTCCGAAGCAATCAGAAGATGGCTCGAGAATGCTATGTAACATTTATTACCTCAAAGTCTTTGGAGGCATTCAAAGTTAACAAGTAATATCAAGTATTGGAGCCTTCCACCGATGAGAAGGAAATTGATGATCTAATGGAGGCTCCTAGTGTTATCATACATATAGAAGAAGTTGAAGTTCATTGCCTAGCAAAAGGCAAAAATGTTAAGATTGGTACTAAGTTTCCAATAAGTTTGAAACAAAAGTTATTGTATTTCTTGTCCGATAATTTACATGTGTTTGCATGGTGTAATGATGATGTAACTGGGGTATTCGTTGAAGCAATCTGCCAAATTGTCAGTCCGAACTAATGCTGGACTGGTAGCTCCAAGAAAAAGCCGATGTAATAGTACAAGAAATAGATCGACTGACTAAGATGGGTCATATAAAAGAATCTCAATACCCATTATGGACTGCCAATCCCGTTTTAGTCAAGAAAAAGAATGGAAAATGGCGCATGTGTATTGACTTAACTGATCCCAACAAAGCATGTTCTAAAGATCTTTATCTAGTGCCTCAGATAGATCAGTTGGTAGAGTCCATATCTGGGAACAAGTTGTTATCCTTTGTGGATGTCTTTTCAGGGTACAATCAGATACAAGTAGATCTGAACAATCAAGATCACACCATATTTATCATAGACAGAGGGCTTCATTTTTATAAGGTGATGTCATTTGGATTGAAGAACGTCGGAGCTACTTATCAGTGATTGGTGGATAAAACGTTTGCTACCCATATTGGCAAAAACATGGATGTATATATAGATGATATGATGGTGAAAAGCCTCGAAGAGGAAGAAAACATATCCGATCTTTAATAGATTTTTTTCTAACTTGGAAGCCATCAACCTAAAATTGAACCCGAAAGAATGTATTTTTGGAGTCCAATTTTACAAGTTTCTAGGGTATGTCGTGAGTGAAAAATGGATATAGGCTGATCCAGATCAATTAAATCGCTCTATTGTCTAGGGATCCTCCCAGGAAGACTAAAGAAGTCCAAAAGTTAACCAGGCGGTTGGTTGCGTTGAATATATTTATTTCAAGATCATCTAACAAGTGTGCTCAATTTTTTCAAGTTTTGAGAAACACTAAATATTTACCTTCTTATACCTCAATGTAAGAAGCATCCATTGAACATCGAGAATCTCATGTTGTATTTAGAATAAAACTATCTTGTAAATATTTACCTTCTTATACCTCAATGTAAATATTATGGGGCATACTCTTTTCTACCTTGGTGGCGCATGGAGGTTTTAATGAGGTGTCCGGTTTTCAATTAATGGTATCTCATGCCTTTTTAAAAAATTATTGTGAGTATGAGGAGATCAGATAAATTGAATACCTATTAAACACCTCGACCCTCAAATGAAGTATATTTGAGGTGATCGAATTCATTAAACATATGATCGGAGTTATTAAACACTTTTATCCTTCAAATGACATATTGTTAAAATGATTCAATAAATTAAACGTTTATTAAAAGTCAGAGAAATTAAATATTAATTAAAGATTGGTCATAAGAAGAAAAAGAAGTTCATACGAAGGGAAAACTTAACATTATATACTGATCGGTATATATCCAATCTACCATCACAAAAATATCTTAGCCATCCAAGGACTTTGGTTCACAAAACTAGAATTAACAAAGATAACAAAATGCCTTGGCCTTCCAAGGACTTTAGTTTTGAACATAAAAGTAAACATTATAAGTTTTCAATTAATGGTATCTCAGGCCTTTTTCAAAACTTATTGTGAGTATGAGGAGATCGGATAAATTGAATACCTATTAAACACCCCGACCCTCAAATGAAGTATATTTGAGGTGATCGAATTCATTAAACACATGATCGGATTTATTAAACACTTTCATCCTTCAAATGACATATTGTTAAAATGATTCAATAAATTAAACGTTTATTAAAAGTCGGAGAAATTAAATACTAATTAAAGATTGGTCATAAGAAGAAAACGAAGTTCATACGAAGGGAAAACTTAACATTATATCCTGGTCGGTATATATCCAATCTACCATCACAAAAATTCCTTAGCCATCCAAGGACTTTCGTTCACAAAACTAGAATTAAAAAAGATAACAAAATGCCTTGGCCTTCCAAGGACTTTAGTTTTGAACATAAAAGGAAACATTATAACCCTAGGGATTGTTCTATTTGGTTTTTTCCTTACCATCATCTTTTTTGGGACTCTTGGCATCAATGCTTGAGCTCTCGTCGGTTCTTTCATCAAAATCGCTCTCATTTGGGAAAGATAAATCATGTTTATCACCATCTGTCATAGTATGAAAAAAATATCTTCGTATGGTACAAACTTCCATAAAGGTCCGAGATTCTTTTTGGGGAAGGTCTGATGGAAAAGCAGAACCATATATGATTCGATGCCATCGTCCCTCTTCTCCAAAGAGTCCACTACACCAACAGAGTACTTATCTATTGCGGCAGCTATCTCTTGAGTTTGGTTGTTCTTTAGAGACTTATTTTCTTCTTCTTTATCTGTAAGAAGTTTCTCTAACTTCTCTTTCTCTTCGGTTAAAGTGGTGATGGTATTTGTGTTATTGGTTTGTTGTTTCTTAAAAGTTTTGATCTCACTAGAGAAGGTGGTTTCCAGTGCGGGATATTTAGTTTGGAGGTTCCCTTCTACAGTCTTGGACTGGCGCAATTCGGTTCTCAATTCCTCTTTTTCCTTTCGTAAGGCTTCCACTTTTTGTTGTGTAGTAGAAGAGCATCTTTCAATTTTTGATTTTATGTGGTAAAAGAACCGATGTTCCCAGCCTGTTCCCTAACCTGCCTTTTCAAGTCCATTATTGGCCTAATGAAGCCCAAAACTACATGGCCTAGGGTATCTTGCGCGCTTGATATCTCAAAATGTTCACCATTGTAAGTGACAGCATTGGCAATTGTGGTAAGAGGAAATGACCCAACAAATTCATCCTCATCAAGATTACTAAAGTACATATTGCGAAGGTCGTCCAGGTTAACCTCTCCTTCAATAGATGGCTGGTTAGCTCAAGGAAACACTGGAGAATGAGGGTTAGCTGGTGCATCTACCTGTGGAGGAACATCAATTAGAAGAGTAGGTTTTTCGACTAGATGGAGGAGAATTACCTGTGACCCTAGGTTACCCTTGTTCCTCTTTATGACTCTTTGGTCATCACCTTCCTTGGGCCTCTTGTGACCTTTCTTCTTAGCTTGAGACAACTGATTCGATCCTCCGGATTCCACAACTGTTGCAGAAACTACCTCTAACAAAATGACATTTATTCCTTCAGGATACTAGCTGCTTCGGGAATCTAGTGAGATGAGTCAACTCCAGTTTTTTTCTTCTTCATCATCTTATCTAGATGGCTAAGAGTTTTACCCCGGGATGGTAAGTAAATCTTTCCATCCTTTGCATTTGTCCTTCTAAGGATGACATCTGATGGAGGGGGGTGGTCAATTGTTCCCAAGTGAGGTCTCTTCTTCCAGTGGTGTTCCAAAAGTGATCCCTCAACATGTTACCTGAAGTGAAACAATTATGAAAGCCAAGCCCCCACTTCTCCGATGCCCATTGATTTAATTTGGAAAATGTAGCTTTTCCTGCCTCCAAATGCTCAGAAAACATCTTTGAAAGTACTGAAAAAAGACACATTAATTAGTTCGGTATAACAACATAAATTTTAAATATAACTGGAAATCCAAACAAGTGTTACTTGGGCTCCTCCAATACCCAACCAGTTGACTCGGATTTGATTGGCTGTTGATCTTTTTACCATTTTCTCAGGCTCTATTGAACAGAAACTGAGTCCTCCAAGGTTTCTCAACCTCGAACAAATCATTCACTATTTTGTAATCGTTTCCTATGTTGTAGTGATACAAGGGTATCTAATGATTCATACATAAACCAGTCACGACATCAAATTGATCCATAGGCATTGAAATCTTTAATAACCTGGAAGCAATAATTCTCGCTAGCAAGGTATACCAGGCGTTCAGACTCAGTTGGCTTGGGAAAAGCTTGATTAGATGAAAGTACCAAACTATTTCCGGGTCCAAGGGGAAACGAAGTCCCCAGTTTAGGACTTCGGTGTATACCACCAGTTCACTAGTCTCTCGAGTAACGGGAATCCTAACCTTAATAGAGTCCGGGAAGCCCCACTTTGTTCTTATCTGATCTAATTCGGCGGTGTGTGTGTACACATAGGGAATCTTTTGAAGGGCCAACAAGTATTTCACATTGAACTTGAAAAACTTAAGCCCAAGTTTCCCTTCCAAGCACTCCGGAAGTGATTCAGTATTTGGCAGTCCCACTTTTTCCTTATTGATCCGGTCTGATATAGTATTTTCAGTCTATCCAGATCTCTCAAATGGGGTATTTTCCCCACTGTCTTCCATAATTTCTTCCATTATAGTCGAACGTTTTTCGGTCAATTTAGTACTTATGGCCTCTTTTTCAATTTAGGTGGCCTCATTATGAAGAGGCATGGTGTACAGATTCACAGGGGGTTGGGTAGTAGGGTTTAATGTTTATGAACTAATATTCTTTAAAGAAGAAGTGGTGCCCTTGGACTTGGATAGTCAAGTGACTCTCCGGGGCGTGACGTTTTAGGTATCTGATCCCATCGCTAGGAATGGTGAGGGTTTCCTAGTACTAGAAACTACTTTACCCTTAGGAGAAGAATCTAAGGATACTTGAACTGAAGGTTCAAATTCTAGTGTAGATAATATCGGGATAATTGGAGGTCTTCGAGTTATGGATGTTCTGGATGATGATGTGCTCTTATCCGGTTCTGGTACCGTTTGGCTAACTACTCCACGAGGAGAATCAAGTAGTCCGGATGCGATCCTCACCTCATGTTTTTCCTATTTCTTTTTTTTCCAAGTCATATAGGTTTAACCAACCCCATTTGATCAAAGCAGTTCTGGCTATGAACATATAACTTCTTGAATATAAAGAAAAATGGCAAACTCAAGCTTTCTCTCTATAGAATATGGTTCTGATTATAAAAAAAACAAATAGTAAAATGGGTTTATATAAAGGTTAGAACCACTGGAGTGTTTCTCTTAAGGCAAATGAAACGATTCAAATAATGATTAGGGGCTCTTAAGCCTACTCTAATTACTTTTTAAAAGATAGGTGCAAGTATCAAGGAAGAAAAACGGCTGAAAGGTCGAATCAAAGTGTGACACATATTAGATCTGAAAATTATGACCGTTAGCTTTTAATCTACAAAAAGAAAACACTTCGGATCCGACCAGGGTCCCTTTCCTTGATAGTAAACCCTTTAAAAAGACACTTCGAATACGATCCAGATTTTTTCATGGATAAGTTAGCTCTTCAAAAATATTTTTGGAAGACCTAAAGGGGCTACTGATAAGTTCAAATATTTTTGGAAGGGAAACACTGCCTAAATCCGAGGGGCAATTCAGACATACTTTACACCAAGCATATTGTGAACAGTCCGACCAAATCAATCATAATTCAACTGTGTGCTAATACTATTTAAGGTTTGGGCTTTAGAGATTGACCCGAATCCAGGGTCTGACGCGGAAGGCCCATGGGTCATAAAATTAGTATAAATACCCCAACCAACTTCATTTAATAGGTTGAACTTTTTCCAAAATATTAATTACAAGCATAAACATCTCTTATCTCACTACTCACTACTCACTACTCAGATTTTAATTCTCAACTCACTAACTTCTCAAAATATCCCTTGACTTAAATTATCCACACCAATAAAAAAAACCCCAAAAGGGGTAGCCGAGTTGGTGGAGTAATGCATGCTTGTGACCAAAGGTCATGAGTTTGAGTCCCTCTGTAAACGCCTTCTTGGTTTGAGCCTCTCACCTTGTGTGGTTTACCTTCTAAGGTTAGTTTGTAGGCTATTCCGTCAGACTGAGGGTTTACCCTGTGCGCACTCCTTGAGTAGCGGCATCGGGTTCCCTCCGAAAAAATATATAAAAAAATATAAAAATTGGTGACCACAGATCTAGCCGAATAATTGCACTCTAATAGACTGTGTTTGGTTTTAGAATATTTAGCTCAGAACAGGATAAGCCATGTTGGACTCGAGAACAATAAAAAGTGAGTTCAAACCGATCGGACCGAACCCTGTCCATGAGAGACGTATTGTCATCATACCTATTACTTTTTTTTAGATTTATTTCTCTATAATTCCATCTCATCTTTTTTCTCCAATTTCGGGGTGATTGTTCTCGAAATATTCTGGATGTATTTGACCATTCACATATGTTTGGAATCGTCAAAGAATCTTAAACAGGTACACAAATTATTTTTAAATTACTAATTATATTTTTGATTGCGTAAAAATACATGCGATTCATCATAACAAAAATGAACCGTTTTTATGGTAGTAACCTAACAAAAATAAAACAGAATATCTTTGTCATAAAAATTTAATTTTGTAGTTGCTTTGTTAAACGACTTCAAAAAAATATATGAATTTGTAGAATAAATTTGTAATTTTAAAAATTATAAAGTTTTAATATTAATCAAAATTTTAAAATTAAAAAAATAAAATTACATTGAGTTTTTGTTTTTATATCCGAAATATATTGTTAGAATATTTTATATAGTCGACCGTTATTTAATAAATTTAAAAGGTTAAACTTTTATTTTTATATCGGAAAGATACTGTTAAAATATTCTATATAGTCGGCCGTTATTTGATAAATTTAAAATTTTGAATCGATAGTTTATATATATAAAATTTCTAAGCCCTAATACCATTTCTAGATTTACAGTATTTGAAATAAATTGCCTAATTTAGGGAATTAAATAAACTAGTCCGGGTTGATAGTTCATATCCGAAACTTTTAATGAAATTAATTTAGGAAATACGATCAAACCAGTTTATATTGTTTTTTTTTTATAAATATTATTCAACTTAATTATATGTATTTAATCTAACATTTAAAAAACAATTTGTTTTAAATATTTAGTTAATATCTAATTAATATGTTTTAGATATTTAGTTAATATCTAATAATATCTTCAGCTAACTAAATACTAGTACTCATTAGTACAATCTATTAGGTCACTGTATCTGAATTCAAATTAAGGATCATCTTCTCTACTCTCCAGAGGTATCAACAATGGCTTCCAGTAGCAGTGAAACCACAGATCAATCCCCAAAGAAACCCCCCAAGTTTCGCCACATTAGCTCTCGTTATCTCTCTTCGCCGGATTCGTTTTCTCCTTCTCCTTCCTCTTCTTCTACTACTAAAAACCTGATCAATCATGGCCCAAAGCAAAAATACAGCCATGAAAAATCATTCAACCGCATTCCTCGGTCTCCTCAGGGAAAAGAAAATCAGAGATCTTCTCTAGGAGGAGGAATCGCTAGATACTCTGCTAACTCTCCTTCGGCTTTATCATCATCATCATCCTCTGATTCGTTTTCTATCAACAGCCACGACATTGATCTTGTAACACCTAGAAGACGTTCTATTGACGGAAGTGAAATCTCTACTCGTTCGAATCCCCGTCGATTTTTACACAAGCATGACCTAAGTCCAAGATATTCTCAGAGACTTGCTGTCCAAGTCTCTTCTAGTTACTCGCGGGAGAGCCCAATCACCGTCCATGGGATTAGAAGATCGTTTTCTAACGTTACAAAATCTTCAGACTGCTGTTTTAAATACAGCACACCTAACTCAAAAACCATGATCACACTCACACGCAGTGATCGAGTGCCCCAATGGGATATGTCGCTGCCAGTGTCACCAAAGAGAAAGACAATGTCGTCGTCCCTTTCGTGCTCGAAGTTGAAACAACCTGTTGGTTCTCCTAGGAGAGGAAAAGATCTTATAAAACTCTTTAATTCAGGAGACGATAAGGAGATGGTTCATCAGCTTAGACTGCTTCATAATAGATTGATCCAGTGGCGATTTGCTAATGCTAGAACTGACCATGTCAATGTCAATAACGTTAATCAAGTCGAGGTATGAATCTCTACTCTATTCTTTTTTATTTGCGAGCACGACGTTAATTCTCGAAAGTTGAATCAAATTTATGTTGTCGGTAGACAACTCTATCATGGGCATCGGAGAGTCTCGCAAAGCTAAGAATCTCCGTGGTAGAGAAAAGATTACAAGTTCAGAAGAAAAAACTGGAGCTGAAGCTAAGTCTTATTCTTAACTCATATGTAAGTACTTCGAATTATCATTCGATTACTACCTTTTAATATAACACTCGAACACTCACTTATATGTGGTTGGGGTGCAGATTAACGAGCTTCAACCTTGGGAGGAGATAAACATACAATTCGTATCGGCTTTGTCCTCGACTATAGAGAGTTTACACTCAGTAGCTTGTAGGGTTCCATTGATCAAAGGTGCAAAGGTATATCGCAAAACCTTGAGTACATACATTGATACATACATGTATTAAGTTGTCCATATTGCTTTAAACTTACAAAATTTAACTTTTCAGGTTAATTTGCAATCAGCTTCGGAAATTTTAAGCCATACATTATATATTACGGATTCCATGGCCTCCATGTTAACTAATTTCTTACCACAAGTAAGTTGCTCTTTTGTCGTGCGGTTCAATCTGTTATTTGTTGATGTCTGTTCATGTTGGGATTTGAGTATTTGGAATTGTTTTGCGAACAGATTGAGAAGACCGTATCGTTTACTTCACATTTAGCAGAAGTCGTTGTACAAGAGAAAGCTATGCTTGAGGAATGCTATGAACTTGTAGAGACCCTGTCTACATTGCAGGTAACCAGAATTATTTAAGTACTAAAAATACCATATTTGACTGCTGAAAAGTTAAGCCAACTCAAAAGATGAAAGCCTAATGTACAATGCAGCTTTACTATTATAGCTAGCGATGACAATGGGCCGGGTTCAGGCCTACCTGAACTGTAAAATTAAAGACATGATCTGACCTGTCCAGCGTGGAGGTCAAGGTTTTAAAAACCTGAACCCACCCGGAGACTCGTCGGGTCAACCTGCCTCGAGTCATCCAATTTCGTATTAACTGACCCGACCCAGTTGATCCAATCGGGTAGCACAACTGTTTTTAAGTATCAAATGTACTGTTTTTCAAAATAAAATAAAGTTTAATCTTCAAATGTTTGTTTTAAATAAGTAACTATATACTAAAATAAACATTATTATCCTGGGTTCGGTCGGGTCTAGTTTCAGGTTTGGTCAAGTTTTTGGGTTGGGTCGGGCAAATTTTCTAAGAGGAAAACTACCTCCGACCCAATCCAGAATCGTTTTGGGGCAGGTGTGTTGAGCGGGCCAGTGTTGGCCATCTATAGCTATTATATCTTGGGCCAGAAAACTGCTAGTGAGGCTTATGTTTTAACAAAATTTCTCCGATATAATTTGGTTGATTTTGGTATTGACAGATTCCGGAGATGAATTTGAAGTGTTCGGTCATCCAGTTGAAAGTATAGCAACAACAACAGATTCCAACTTGCAGAAAGAATAATTGTCTATGTGGTAGTGTTATGGGTTACAAGAACATGACTATGTAGTGATTTTTCATTTTTTGTTTGATTGTTGCTCACTAGATTTCATTCATTGTCCGGCAATTAATATTATGAGTCCTTTTCATGTTTTGTTCGATTGTTGCTATGGATTTGTAGAACATGCCAACAACTGCATATAAAATCTCACCCCCTTAGTTTCAGGAAAGAGGCATTACCAAATACCAATAAGTCAACTTGAATGGTTCTCAATATCATATACATAAAAGCCAGATCCAATTCATAATATTACCAAGGCAAGTGACAGAATAAATCTATATAATAAGATTATTTTAATGGATCAGCCTTAATCAATGATCATTAATTACATGTGACATGTCTTAAATTAACCTAAAGCTATGAACAACTATACAAAGATGAAGTTAGTGCTTATCTCGTCAACCTCTTGCTTCTTCTCTCCATACTGTTTCTTCCTCTCTTGTGTTACATGAACCTATCAACCACGAACCTACAAGAAGATAGAAGGAAACATAGAAAGAGAAAAATAAGCAAAACTTGAATCCTTGGAATTGGGTTTGTGTATATCAGAAAACACCACTTGCCACAATGAATGATCTAATTTCGAGCTCGTTCAAAAAATACACTGATCTCAAGCAGCAAGTCCATTTGGACGATATTGAAGCAGGAGAGGGTTCAGACTCCGTGAATCTTGACAAATTCTTCGAAGAGGTAGAGAATGTGAAAGAAGACATGAAACATGTAGATAAGCTGTTCAAGAAGCTGCAAGACTCAAACCAAGAATCCAAAACTGTACACAATGCTAAGACGATGAAAGATCTTCGTGCCCGTATGGATTCAGATGCGGTACAAGTCCTGAAACGCGTTAAGATCATCAAGAACAAACTCCAAGCACTTGAACAATCAAACGCAGCCCAAAGAAAGGTTCCGGGATGTGGTAAAGGGTCATCGGTTGACCGGACCAGGACAGCGGTAGTTAATGGCGTGTTTAAGAAGTTACAAGAAATGATGGATGATTTCCAGAACCTGAGGACAAAAATCTCGGAAGAATACAAAGAAACAGTTGAAAGACGGTACTTCACGGTGACGGGACAAAACGCGGACGAAGAAACAATTGAAAAGTTGATATCAAGCGGCCAAAGCGAAACATTTCTTCAAAAGGCGATTCAAGAACAAGGCCGAGGCCAAATAATGGACACGCTATCGGAGATCCAAGAGAGGCATGATGCTGTGAAAGAGATCGAGAAGAGCCTGGTAGAACTGCATCAGGTATTCTTGGACATGGCTGTTCTGGTGGAGGCACAAGGGGAACAACTGAATGACATAGAGAGCCATGTAGTGCATGCTAATTCCTTTGTCAGGAAAGCAGCTGGTGAGCTACAAGTGGCTAAGCAAATGCAGAAAAACTCTAGGAAATGGGCTTGTATTGGTATCATTTTAGCGATTATTCTTGTTATCATTATTCTGTTACCAATTTTGATTTCTATTCGTAGGTAACCTTTTTTTTTTTGTTCTCAAGATTTGGTTTGTTGTTTCAAATTATTATTTGTTCTTCCTCAATACAATACGGCAATGCTCCCTTTTTGTTTTATTTTATGTCCGGTATATTTTTCTCTTATTAATATATAGAAATGAAGAGAACTTTTCTGTGGGTAGCTGGCCGAGTTGGTGGAGTAAGATACTTTTGTGATTGAAGGTTATGAGTTTGAAATCCTCTACAGCATGCGGTAATTTTGTTCATTTAGTCATGCCTAAGTGCTTCATAATTTGGAATGATTATTGTATGTTGTAAGAATTGGAGCAATCGACATGAATGATTATATATACTTATTTACAAATCACAAGTGTTACACTAAAGCCGGTTTGGACACATGGATTATGGCTAAAAGCCGAAATATAAAATGCATCATCATTACCCTTTGCGACACTGATAAGTGGAGGAAAAGTCTTTAGATTTATTTCATCATTATCATTACCCTTTACGACACTGATAAGTGGGGAAAAATCTTTAGATATATTACATATATGAGAGGTACGGCCATTATAAACCTAAGACTAGTGCAGGTGCTGTGAATAAAAGAAATAGTACATCAAGAAAATGCAATTGTCTATAAAGACATATCTAGTTGAACGACAATTTGGTTATTAATGATTGATCGTGGTAGATGAAAAAAACAATTACGAACAAGACTTGCACTAGGAAGTTCATTCTCAAGTCAGTAGGCTTAAAGCAGACGAAGAAGAGTTAGTTTGTCAGTTAACGCTTATTGGTTTTCGTTCGATGATAATATATGTGAGTTTGAAGTGTCGTAACCCTAAAAAGGTATCTAACATGCGCGCCACTTGTAACATTTGTCAAGAAAACGTTTAGTTGAAAAATCGGTCAAACCTAAATGCAATACTTGTTAACAAAAATGAAGGAACACAAATACTTTGCGTGGCATCAAACAACCGAGTTAATAGATATGATTGCCAAAATTATTTTCACACATCTTACAAGTATTGAGTTGTTGTACATATTCTCATGAGTACTTATTATGGATAGTACTTACAAGACGATGAGGTATAAACCATCATTGCTTGAAATTTTCGATGTACCATCAATTAAACAAATGTTTTGGCATTGCTTTTATCTTTATGTGTTTGGATAAACTAATGAACTACACATAGGCTTTGAATCTTCCATTAGGTGGTAATTTTGGATAAATATTTGTGTATTTTTTAATATCATTGTGACAAATTGAGAGTTAAGATTGATCTGAGCTATTGGTGATGTATTTCACGATGCAATCCACGTGTTATGCAAATAACATATCAACAAAAATATTCTTGCAAAATTGAAAAAATTAAAGGCCAAAAGAGACAATGCAGAAGAATTTATAGAATTTTATAACATCGTGGTCGACATGGTAGAAACATAGGTATAGATTGAATAGCATGTGGTTATATTATTAGAAAAAAACATATGGGTTACCTTAGACATGTGAAATATCTATGTTTGAGAAAGAACATAAGGCCATCCAAAAATGAGTGTGATATATTTTGGAGAACACTAAATATTTTTCTAAGAGAAAACTACGATCGAATATGATGTAACAAAAGAAATATGAATAATAGATAGTTCTATCTAGATTTATAGGTTTTAAGGTCATATTATAAAAAAGGTGATGTAAATATCCAAACCCAAAATAAATCATGCCTCAGAGCCCAAGAAATTGGTTACTATTAGAGGTAGAAATAATGACAATCTTGACCGATCGACTAAACTGGATAAATATTTATTCGACATGTCATTGAGGAAACCAAAAGTGCTACCACAAATGGTACAATAGGTAGCATGAATTCCTCCAAAATTAAATCCACATATATTACCTAAAGCTTCCACAAAAAAGATAGTCACCATACCAAACATAACGGAATCTAATACGAGCGGAAATGAAATTGCCTACGTGGATTGCATCCCAGAATTTTACATGATTTTATTAATAGCATGGAAAAATTTGCACCATACGGACAATGCGGTATCAGCCTGTAGCTAGCGTGGTATACGGCTGAGAGGAATTGTGGTTATATGTGAGATAAGATTTATTGTCCAAACTGAACGAGCACCAAAATGTTTGGTTGAGATTCTATGGTTCCGTAAATATTTTAGATGGACTAGGTGATAGGTTAGCTTGGTTTAAAATCTACATGTCAAGGTTCATTAGATGATATTACCCTCACACCGATTTATTGATAGTCACTCGATACCAATTTGTGGCATGTCATTTTCTCTCAATAATTCTTACACATATCGACACATATTTGATTGCACACCTACTTTGTTCACTGTAAAAAAGGTTGAGATTACTTTCATTACATGATAACCATTTCGTTCACGTAAGTAAATCAATATATTTATTTTATGTTACCGTATGCTAGGCTAAGCTTATAATGTTTTTAAATCTTAAATTGATTTGTATCAGTTCTTATGGTTTTGGATGAACCACTGTTAGAATTATACCCGATATGGATTTCTTTTCATGTCGAAGAAGAAATTGTGTGGGCATATCCGCTCTACACAATATTCAACAAAATAATAAAATAAATTCGTTACACATACCTAACTTGTGTGTCAAAGAAGAAAAAGTTACCGATTTGGCGAAAAAAATGTGATAATGCTACAATTATTTAGCTACTTTCCACGCATAACTTTTTTAAGTTTTGTTTGACTAATTTTTTTATCTCGTATTTATTTATATATCATTTTTTATATTATTTTTTAATCTCCAACTTATTTATATATTGTTTGATTATTTTATTTTCCAATTGCATGCTACCATGTAGTGTGACTTTAAGTTATGTTAATTTCAAACCATTCAATAGTTTTTTAAAAAACAATTATACTAACATCTACAATATCACACAAAGCATGGGATACGTGTCCAGTATGTCACAGACCGTGCACTAAACACACCTTTGTAGTCCAAAATTTAGAGCCAACGTATAATCCTTTTGTCGCAAACCGTGGCGTTATATTCATGGAATTTGTTGAGGTGAAGGCGGGAAATTACTCTATTGGATTAAAATAAAGGAAAATCACACATACTTATTTTTTTAACCATGCAATATGCATGCGATAAATATCACGTTTTTCATGCACTAAGTGCAAAAAAAACTATCTGGTTTGTATTCTAAGGTAAAATTAGTTTGCCTTTTTTTGCGTGTGGGAAAACCCACTAGTTACGAAGTGAGAATTTAACTATCTTTCTTATTAAAACAAATGGTTACAATGACAAGGTACGAAAACAACGATATGACATGGACACTGAAAAGAAAACAAGATAGGTTAAAAAGATAGAATTTAAAACAAAAATAACTTCAGAAAGTTAAAATTGAAAGCAACGATAACTTACGAGATTTGGAATTGCAAACAATGATAAAATAGGCTTTTAGAATAATCAAGTGTTTTCTTTAGGTCCTTAAATAATTTCACCCAATTTTAGAATCATCGACATGATCCATATCATAGAGATATTAACAAGTGCTTCCTAATAATGTTTTCCATATTCGTCACGTATTGTTTCTCTATATCTACGATAAATTTCTAGGTCTAATATTCATCTTCGATAGAAATCCACACCCACATATTTATTTCTATAAGTTTTTATGGTTGAGTTTAAACAAGACTGATACTTGAATTTATTGAGTCTCAGTTATAACGTAAACAAACAAGAACTATAAATGCTTGACATGTGCCAACTATTGATATGGTCATCTATGAAGTGGCTAGTGCAACCCCCGAGGAATTTTAGTATATACCACGTG
This sequence comes from Limnanthes douglasii subsp. nivea, assembly GCA_036936605.1. Taxonomy (NCBI): domain Eukaryota; kingdom Viridiplantae; phylum Streptophyta; class Magnoliopsida; order Brassicales; family Limnanthaceae; genus Limnanthes; species Limnanthes douglasii. Next base: position 38,136,523 of record JAUPFV010000001.1, read on the forward strand.
ATGAGTAAAGTTCAATATTACATAACTCTCAATATAATTAGGGATAATATAATCTACATAGACCAATCAATATTCGACACATGTCGTCTATGTGACAAATAATATACTATAATATTGAACACGTGTCAGCTACGTGACCAATAAATCCGAGGAATTTTAATATATATACTAACGTGAAGTGTATTCTAACATTAATAGAAGTTTCATCCCAATTAGCATGATAAAATTTATAAAAACAATAAGTATAATATTAAGGATCGTAACAAGATATATAATACACATAAGATACCATTATAGTCATAATAATAATAACAACCATAACAAAATCATAACATGAAAAAAAAATCACAACCAAAATACAAACAACGTCATAACAAGAGATTCATAACAAAACAAAAACAAAATTCACACAAGTAGTATCATCAACATCTGGATCGATAAAAGTACGGAAAATGATAAACCTCAAGTAAATAATCATAATTTTTATCCATAGTCATGTCATCCTTCATCGCTTCCATCTTGATTATCTCATCCCAACCGTTATTTGAGTTGACCTGATAAGTGCTCATACGGGAGGAAGGATCACCCCAACATATGTATCGCGACTAGCAAAATGTTGGTTACTCACTACGGACCATAAGTTAGTCTTAAACCAAATAAACAACCACACATACACACTACTTAGGTCATCCTTGTATGTATGACCTCGTAGGTCACAATCACTAATATGATTATGCCAGATTGACCATAGAATTGTATCTCAATCAAAATGAGAGTGAACACGTCAAACTCTAGCAACCAAAACAGGATACAACCGGCTTCATATCACCTGGTCTGTCAAATGGATATTTCAGATACGAATATGCCAATATTTGAATCTGAAATTCGAAATCACTATCCGAATCTAAATATGAATCTAATTTTTTTTTTAAAATATATATCTGAATCCAAATATCCGAAATTCAACTTGAAAAAATGTTTTAACTAAATAGTTTTAATTGCACTATGGGCCACAATTGATCGTGCCAATGTTTTAATGGATCAGCCTTAACTATGTTTATAATCTTTTGACAAGTTAGTGTGTTGTTTTATGGTTTATGTAAAACGACGTGGGATTAAATATTTAAATTAGAGATATGGGTGTAACTTGAGAAAGATAATATTTTTTTATTGTGATTGTAATCTTTTATATAATATAAAAAATAATATATAATTATATATATTTGTTTGCAAAATTTCGAATATCAAATATTTCAAATATGGATATGTCTATATCAGTATCTGTTATTTTTGGATACGAATGTGGATATATATATATATTATCCATTTTCTTTTGAATACGAATATTATTCATTTTTTTATTCGATATTGAATATTTCGGTCGGATATAAGATTTTTTAAATTTTTTTACAGTCCTATCACCTAGATATGACCCAACTGTCCAGCGCAACGATTGGGATAATAAGCCTGAGTATCCCAAAAATTCAACATAATATACATCCATAAAATCTCATAAAATAGTCGAACGTGATATGAATAAACATATGTTAACAAGTTGACCTACAAAATACACAAAATGTTAGGATAAATTCAAGTCATATCAAAATAAAGCATCATAAAGTAAAACATTATAAATAATAAATAAAAATTTCACGTCTTTCATAATATAGATATCGTGTGCCAAATATCATCTTGAGTGCATGAGTTCAATCGAACACTCTAAGATGCATATATACACATATATAATCCACGCCTCCAACCAGTGGCGGAACAAGGAATCAAAATAGGGGGGTTAAAAGTTTTTTTTTTTAAAATTCATTCAGCTGACTATACCATTCCCTCGTCGAATTATTAATTATTTTTAAATGTTTCTCTCATTGTATACAACTACTTAAATATATTTTTAATATATCTTAATATATTAGTACATATAAAAATAATATTTAAAAATAAATCTTAATAAATTTTAATTAATTATTTTTTAATCTTAAAATATTATTTTTAAAATATTTTATAAAAAAATCAAATTTAATATTTGAAAATATTTATAAGATACATGAAAATAAAATAAAATTTATATATAAAATATATTTCTGAAAATAGATGGAAATAAAATCAAATTTGTTATATAATATATATTTTTAAAAATATATGGAAATTAAATGAATTTTTTTATATACAAAATATATGAAAATCAAATCAAATTTCTATCGAGCATAATTTATCATATAAATAAAATATTTTATTGAAAATTATTATAAATTACTTCAATATATATTGTTTAACAAAAATGTGTGTAAACCTATTCATAATTAAAATTAATTATTTCATAAAAACAAATCCTACTATATTATTAATTAAACAATATTTTAAAAGATATAAGAGAATAAAAAGAGTTATTATTTAAAATATAATTTAAAAATTATTTTAAAAGATATGATTAAATTAAATACAAATTCTATAGGGTTAAGTACCATTTAAGAATCCAAACCCTAACTATTATCCATCTAAAACTGTATTTTCATGTTTTTCTCACAAGGACCCGTTTTAATCAAATATTTACCATTTAAGATCCACTAATACTCTTTATACCTCTAATCACTTATATAAAAGCTTTTAACACCCATACTTCACCTTTTTTCCTTAATGTTTTTCTCTATACGTGAAAAGAACAGTGCCCTACTATTGTAGTTGATGATCAGTTTTTTACTCGATTTCTTGTTTTTCTTTTGTTTTTGTATAATTTTGATTGTGTTTTACTTGATTATGCGAATATACTCGATTTGTGTATGTTTGGAAAGCTGAATTTAAGTTTGAAGAATTTGTTTTGGTTAGATCCATTTTCGCTCTTTATGTAGTCTAGAAAGTCGAATTTTTAGTTAGTTTTTTTAGTTTGAATGTGCTAATGTAATTTATTTTTCGCATTGCCAGTTAGTGTTTCGTTGATTTTAATCTGTAGTATGTGTTTGTGAAATTTTTGTTCGCGTAACACGTTTCTGGTTTTATTTGTTGGAGATGCGAAACGTGTTTCTTGTGTATGTAATGATCGTTTCGAAACGTGTATGTTTCTGGAATGGTAGATGCAAAACATACTTGTGATAGATGCGAAACGTGTATGTTTCTGGAATAGTAGATGCAAAACATATTTGTGATAGATGCGAAACATTCTTACAGATAGATGTGAAACGTTATTTTTTTTTAAAAAAAATCAAAATATATCATGACTGGTACTAGTTTTGTTCGTCTTAAAAAACAAAACCAATTGTATTTTTTTTTCCGAGTTACGGTTTAAAAGGATATAAACTTTTTTTTATATTTATAGGGTAAACGAAGAAGATGCGAAACTTTCTTTGTTTTGATAGATGCGAAACCTTCTTTGTTTTGATAGATGCAAAATCTTCTTTATTTTTCTAGATGTGAAACCTTCTTTCTTTTGCTAGATGCGAAACCTCTTTGTTTTGCTAGATGCAAAACCATTTTTGTTTTGATAGATGCAAAACTTTCTTTGTTTTGCTAGATGCGAAACCTTCTTTGTTTTTGTTAGATGCGAAACCTTCTTTGTTTTGCTAGATGTGAAACCTTTTTTGTTTTACTAGATGCAAAATCTTCTTTGTTTTGCTAGATGTGAATTCAGGACTGATAAGATAAAAAGTGACTAAGGTAGGAATATTGGATTTAAGGTTTGAAGTGACTATAGAAAAAAGTGTAGAGAGAGAAAGTAGAAAGAGAATGTATTTAATAATGCCCACCAACCGAGAAAAAGGGAGGCTCCTTTATATAGTGGGTGAGGTGGTCCCCATCTGTTTCCTTTATAGTCCCTCCATTTTTACAACGTGGTCCCTCACTTTCTAATAATTGGGGGATATTCTCCTCTAACTAATAATAAATACAAGAATAGGACAAATACATTTATTTTACTCAATAATCAATATTTCTAATCTCGAGCCTGGTTATTTATTGCCTCATCAGTAGCCCCGCAGTCTTCAAGAGCTCGGGAGTGAAGACTTGTTGTACTTTGGCTCGAGTAGCTTCTGGCGTGTCACTGCATCAGGAAAGGTTCATTCACAAGTAGAAATGTAAAATTTCGGTCGCATCGGGATTTTCATTTAACCGTTGATCACACGCCTCCCCATGAGACTCTTCAACTTCCCGAGGCTCTTTTCCTTTGGACTTTCTGCCTATAAATATACTCCCCTTCACTCATTATTTGCTTCCTTAGAGAAATTATAGTGAGAGAAAGTGCCATTCTTGCTCATTCTAGAGAGAGAAACCATTGTGTTTATGAGAAAGAAAACCCCGACGAGAAATTGAAAGCCCAAGGAGAAATATAAGCCTGTGTTCGGGTTCATAGATTACGTCAGCATCACTGATAGGGCTGAAGAATACCGTGCTGCGGGATTAATTTGGGACTCTGCCAAAAATATTCATACATCGGTTTCCCTCTCCTCACGATCATGTCCGGTAGCCACCACTACCCGTTGAGACATTTTCGCCACAAGAGTTGCCTACTGTCCAGACCCCAGAACCCGTTCTTATTTCTTTAAACGATCCTACCCCAAGCCCTCCTGCCAGTCATTCTCATCACTTGAAAACCAAACAACAACTCCTACTGGTGATCTTGCTGGTTCTTTTGCTCCCGAAAATAGTTTAAAAACCAAAGTCCGTCCCAAATTTCTCACAATGGGTGATTCCAGCGCGTCATCTACACCCGAAAGGATGCAACTGACCGAGACTATCGTCGATTTCCAGACAAGCGTTAACACCGCTGCTACTCCTCGGGGCGTTGCTCAAAGGGACGCTGAGTGTCAGAGGATGGAAAAAGACGCCTTGAAAAATTTACAAGAGCGTGACCCCCACCATAAGTGCATCGGTAGTAGCTCGAGATTTGTTAACCCTGCCTCGGCCAAGAACAAAATCGCAGCTCGCTAATTTTTTTTGGAAGAAGCCAACCCCGTTTATGTTGAAGAGAAAACGACTGTTGTTGATAAAGACCCTGAGCCGTCCGTCGAGGCTGATCTCGTAGCTGATCTAGCAACTGATCTCGAAGAGGGACACCAAGCAGAAAAAGAGGTTATGGTCGAATGCGAAGGGGCTGCTAATGCTCTTCCTCCTGAAGAGCCTCTTCCACCTGAGGTCAATGCAGTGATGACGACCAACTACCACTGGAGCTTGTGCAGAGACAACGTTGTCACCTTATTTGAAGGCAAGTACTTGTATGATACTTTGAAGGAACAAACCGGGCTATTAATCAGATAGGGCATACCTCAAAACGTAAACCTGCGTTTTCATGTGCCCGTGGAGACGTCGTTATTTTTCACGATCCAGAAGATAGTCATTTTTACCGATCTATTTAACTAGGGTGTCAGAATTCCTCTGGACCCGACATTGTAAGTTATTTTGAGATTATTGGTCTTCTCCCGTCCCAGCTAACTCCCCACGCTTGGTACACACTAATGTCTTGTATCATGGCCTCCCGACTATGCGGTCATTCCATGCCAATGGAAGAGTATGTCGTCATGTATGAGCTTTCTAAATTGCCAAAGTTGCCTTAGTTTTACTCTTCTCAGGCAAACACTTGGAAGATCGTAGATGATTTCTTGGGAGGTGACAATTCATGGAAGCACCGTTTCATTTTCGTCAGTGGAGCTTGGGAAAATGAACGGCCCTATTATGCTAAAAACCCGAGGTGGTTGCTGCGCACATGGATTCATGACGGTAAGTAATATATATTATTATTATTTTTATATATCAGAGCCGTTGTTTCAGTTTGCAATGAGCATATCCAGGAGCTGAAAAAGGATTGTGTAGTTGCCAAGGTCACCTTCCAAAAGCTGAAAGACTACGCTCGGAAGAATTGGGGTCGGGCGTTCCATAGGTGTTTCAAGAATACTAACTTGATAGGTAACAACCTGTGGGGGTGCTTTAACGAGCCTCTGACCGCAGAACAGTTGTGCCAGCCGCCCAGTTTGGTAAACTTGGTTGCAAAGACCGACGCGCATTTATTTCTACCAAAGCGTAATAGGGCGCCAAATAAGCATTTCAAGTCTGATAAACTTTCCGAGCAAGAGAACAAGGACGGAGTCGAGGTTGAGGGAGCTGCGCCAGTGATTTCTGCGGATGTTGGGAAAGTTGGCGGTGAAGGTGTAAGTGGTAAAAGGGACGAAGTTAAGAAGAAAATTAAAAAGTCTGTGGCCGATGGTAATGACGCCAAGAGGTAAAAAATAACAAAGAAAAGGGTAGACTCTAAATCAGGATCGGTCAGAACGGCTCTGGAGGATAGAGCTAAAGATGCAGAAGAAAAAACGACAAAATCTGATACGGAGCTAACATCTCTTCTGGCAAAGAACAATTCCCTAAGCTCCTCTCTTTCGCGAGTCAGGAAAGATCGTGATAATAAGGGGCGTCACTTGACGGTACTGAGGTTCAAGAACCAGTTTCTCCGCCATTTTGTGGGAAAGAAAAACAAGGAACTTGACGAGCTTCGGTCTCTTGGCAAGGCTGAAAATGCCCGTTTTTCCGCCAAGTGTAAATCGTTAATGGAGATGGAAGTAGCCGATGCCAAAGCTGCTTACGTGTTAAACTTGCATAGCCAATTTCTCGACCCACCATTGGGCTCGATTTGGTTGGATGTTCTAGAAGAGGATCGCCCGCCCGATGTTGTTTGTGAAGATGAGGAGAAAGATGACATTGATATATCTGATACCGATCCTGATGATGAGGATGCTTGAATTTGTTTGGAGTTGTAACTTTTGTGCTGCCATTGTAGTATTTTTTGTAATTTTTTCCCGCGAAGGCATGTTTTGTAAAAAGAAATTGAAAACATCGTTGCTTATGTTATGACTTTGTTCGATCTTTGTGGGTTTTTTTTACAACAAGGCACCTAAATAAGGTCGGGGTAAAAAGTAGATCAGTTTAAACTGAAAAACTTATTAGGGTTCAGGATAATGTGTAGATCAATAAAAATTGAAAATCTCTTTTAAGGTCGGGATAAAATGTAGATCAGCTTAAGCTGTAAAACTTATTAAAGTTTGTGATAGCATGTAGATCAGGTAAAACTGAAAAATCGGCTAAGGTTCGGGAAAACATATGGATCAGTTGAAACTGAAAAAACCTTTCAAGAGTCGGGATAAACCATAGATCAGCTTAAGCTGAAAAACTTATTAAAGTTCATGACAAGATGTAGATCAGTTAAAACTGAAAAACCTGTTAAGGTTCGGGATAACATGTGGATCAGTTGAAACTGAAAAAACCTTTCAAGGGTCGGGATAAACCGTAGATCAGCTTAAGCTGAAAAACTTATTAAAGTTCATGACAAGATGTAGATCAGTTAAAACTGAAAAACTTGTTAAGGTTTGTGATACCTTCAAGGATTATGTTCTTCAACTCGTCAGTTGATGGACTTTCCTAGAGATGTTCCCCTTTAGTAAAGCGTCTGTAATTTTAAAGGCAAAACAAGTAGATTAAACATATCGGTTGCTTTAGATGCTCTATATTCCAGGGGAGTCGCAAGAGTCGCCCATGCTTGTCTGTAGGTGCCATTCTTAACTTTTTCAAGCACTTGATATGGGCCTTCCCAATTCGGTGCGAGTTTACCGAGGATTTTATATTTAGTATGCAGAAAAAATCTTCTCAAAACCATATCTCCAACTTTGAATTCTCACTGGCGAACTCTTACGCATATCGACTCCTTATCAGGGTCTGGTAATGTAGCGAATTTAAATGTGCTCGACTTCATTTTTCCTCTACCAAGTCAAGATCCAAAGATTGTTTATCTCCATTCTTGTTCTCATCATAGCTCCCAACCTTGAAGAAGGGGGAAATTGTCTCGTCAGGGGTTACCGTGTCCATTCCAAAAACCAGAGCATAAGGTGATTCGTGGGTTGTTGTTCGGGGAGTTGTGCGGTAGCCCCAAAGTACTTCCTGTAAGTAGTCCGACCATTTGCCAGCTTTTCCTTCTAAGTTTTTCTTAAGCCCATCCATGATGGTATGATTTCTGACCTCGACCTGTCCATTTGCCTACGGGTTGAAGGGTGCTGAGAAACACTGTCTGATTCTTTGAGCCGAACAAAAGGACTTCATTTCGCTGCTGTCAAACTTTGGTTCGTTGTCCATGGTGAGTCACTGGGGGAGCCCATATCTACAACAAATGTTTGAACATATGAATTTTATGATGTATTTAGTCTTCGTTCCCGATAATGGCTCAGTCTCGACCCACTTGGAGAAGTAATCCACCGTGACTACTATCATCTTCCTTCCTCCAGATGCCATTGCTAATGGCCTAACCAAATAGATTTCCCATCGGTCGAAATGGAGGCCTTCTGAGATTGATTACAGGGAAACAACGGGTGTGTGAACTACGTTTGTGAATCTCTGACATGTATCGCACGTTTTCACTATGCCTTTTGCGTCGACGGTTATGGTCGGCTAATAGAATCCTGCGAGAAAAACCCTCATTATCAGCGCTTTGAAACTGCAATGAGTGGCTCCTTCTCCGTCGTGGAGTTCAGATAAAATTATTTGTGATTCGTTTGTTCCCAAACATCTTAACAGTGGTCTGCTGAAAGATTTCTTGTAAATCACATCTCCCAAAAGGACATATCCCAAATCTTTGTTTTGTATCATTGTTGCCGCTAACCTGTCCTAGGGTAAGGAATGTTCTCATAGGAAATTTATAATAGCTCTTCTCCAGTCCGACAAGGCTAACAAATATATTTGACAAGCGATTTTGGGTTAGTTGTCTAGCTCTGTTCTCTTGATGATTGATGGATTTTCTTGAGTTTTTATCCATGGGTAAGTGTTCGAAAAAGAAGCAGATGATAGGGAATCCGCGATTATATTTTCAGCTCTGGGGACGTACTCGTGTGTAACTTTTTTAAAAGAGACAGCCAGAACGCGCAGCGCGGCCAAATATGAACCAGGTGCTCTTGCATGGCTTCTGATGCACCCGAAGCTTGGTTTATAAGCAACTAGGAATCACTAATGAGACATACGTGTTTGGCGCCACATACTTGTGCCAACTTCAAACCGGCCAATGCGGCCTCGTATCAGCCTCATTTTTAGATGTGATGAAACCGAAACAAATTGCATGGTGCATCAATATTCCCAAAGGCGTGGTGCTTTGCACGCCAACCCCGCATCCGCTGATATTCAACCCTCCATCGGTTCGGACTACCCATTCTTCTGGTCTGCTGGTCTCGGGAAATTCCGCTTCCTCCGGTTAGTTCGAATGAAACTCTACCAAGAAATCGGCCAAAGCTTGGCCCTTTATAGCCGTTCGAGGTTCAAAATTAATATCGAAATCGCCTAATATGACCGACCACTTGGAAATCCGTCCAGAAATGTCCGCTCGTTGCAACACGTATTTCAGAGGAAAATATGTTCTGATAATTATCAAATGATCCTGAAAGTGCGGTCGCATTTTTCGCACCGTGGTAACCAGAGCCAAAGCCATCTCTTCGAGATTTAGATATCTCGTTTCAAAATATAATAAACTTTTTTTTACGAAATAAACTACTTTGGGGACCGCCCTTGCTTCGCTGACCAAAGCCGCACTTACTACATAATCAGAGACCGATACATACAAAAACAAAGTTTCTCCCTTCAGAGGCTTTGTTAAAAGGTTCGGGGACGACAAGTAATTCTTGATTCCCAAAAAATCTTCGTCGCAGGTTGGTGTCCACGCGAATGCTTTGGCATTTCTCAAAACCTGAAAAAATGGGGCACACTTGTTAGAGGAACGGGAGATAAATCGATTTAAAGTTGCCAACCTCCCTGTTAGTATCTGCACTTCTTTGAAGTTCCTTGGTGGTGACATGCTAGTTAAAACTTGCAACTGGGTCGGGTCTGCTTCAATCCATTTTTCGTTGACTAAGAAACCTAAAACAATTCCTGACCGAACGCTGAAAGAGCATTTCTCAGGGTTTAGCTTGAGGTTTATATCCATTAAGTTGTCAAAGTTTTCCCTTAGGTCAGCAAGATGGTCATCGTCGGTCCCACTTTTGATGAGCATGTCGTCTATGTAAACTTCCACGTTTCTCCAGATCTGTTTCTCAAAATCCTTGTTTACTAGTCTCTGATACGTCGCGCCTGCATTTTGCATCTCGAAAGGCATAACATTGTAGCAGTACAATCCTCGTACGGTTATGAAAGTCGTGCTTTCCTGGTCGAGCGTGTTTAATTTGATCTGGTTGTATCTGGCGTACGCATCCATGAAAGAAAGTAACTTCTTTCCTGACGTTGAATCAACCAACTGATCAAATCTCGACATCGGGAACGGATCCTTGGGGTATTCCCTGTTGAGATTTGTGAAGTCCACACACATCCTCCACTTTCCATTTTTCTTTTTGACTAAAACAGGGTTGGATGTCCACCGTGGATACTTTGATTCTTTGATATGTCTGACGCTTATTATCCTCTCCACTTCTCGTAGTATAATCTCTACTTTTTCTGGTGAAAAGGTCCGACGTTTCTGTGAAATAGGTCGGACGTTGCGATTAATTGCTAAATTGTGGATAATTTAATCATCTGGATCCCTAGTTACATCTTCCGAACACCAATCAAATAAATGTAGCCTTTCTTCCAATAACGAAATCAACTTCTCACGAAAGTGTGGTGATAAATTGGTTCCGAGCTTCAAAATTTTCCCTTCTGCAAACTAGTAGTTTTCACAATCTTCATCGGTAGTTAACAAACTATGGGCTTCTTGGGGATCGTCCACCGGTAGTGATCCCAAAGGAAGCCTCATTAACTTCTAGTTTTTTTCCTGTATTATTTATTTGTCGCCATTTACCGCCAGCATGGCTCGGTAGCATTCTCGGGCGGCCTTCTGACTACTTCTCATGATTCCTACATTGTTGTCGACCACATACTTCAAACACTAATGAACTATGGATGTCACCGCGTGCATTCATGACAGCCATGATCTTCCGAAAATTACATTATACAAAGCGGGTGCATCAACAACCACGAACAGAACCGTGACCTCTTTTTAAACGGCCCGCGGCCGAGCTGTACAACTCCTTCAAATTCGCCAATTACCACTGTCGTTGAACCTGTGAACCCAACTATGGTCCGATCTGACCTTCAAATTACCGGTGGTTTCTTGAACTGAGCAAAAGTAGACGAAAAGATTATATTCGCAGAACTTTCGGTGTCCACAACTATCCGATGAACTTCCTCTCCCGCGATTGTCGCTCCAATTACGACAACGTCTTCGTGAGGGCCTGCTATATCCCTCATATCATCGTCGTCAAAATATAAATTGGGCGAAGGGCTCCCACACAAATGAGGAGACGTCCGAGATTCGAATTGGTCGTCAGATTCACGATGTGCCGCTTTCGGGAAGAATTGGTAATTCCTGTCATTGATTCGTCTCCAAAGATCGTTAGAGACTCAAAAGACTGACAGAGACTACTCACCTTGTTCCGACCCTCCATAATTTCTTCTTCAATGACCCTGATGATATTGCGATTGACGTCGGGATCGAGGTATTCTACCGATACATCGAAGAGGTCCGTAACCTCTGTTATGGCCATCGTCGTTTCTGGCTTCTGTACTGCAACGATTTCTTTGGATGCAGCTCCTTGTTGTACTTTCTTTTTTACGTATTCAAACAAATTCCCATTTTCCACTAGCATATGTATTTCTTTTTTCAAAGAGATACCATCCTTTGTGCCATGCTCCACGTCTTCGTGGTATCTACAATATCGATTATTCCTATTCTCTCGAGGGATCTGGATTGGAATTGGTCTTCGGTAGATTCCACTCTTTTTTATCTTCTCATAAATGGATGACACACATTCCGTCAGGTCGGCATAATGAGCGGGTCATATTCATTTGTTGGAAATGGATTGGGTGACCACTTGGTTGTTTTTCTTGATCTTCTGTACCTGAGATACTTGGGTTTTAACCGGATTAGGCTGGGCACCGGGGGAAAGTGTATTAATTGGTTGAGGTTGCGGGATATAACTTGACTGTGTATCTGTCTGGTAACAGTCACAGCCTGTGCACTCTGCTTGACTTGGGTCGCCAATTCGGATGCCTCTATCTCATCAATCAATATATTTTTTCCACATGAGCCAAAAGAGCGGAATATGTAAACTCCTCTTTCTTTGTTACATCTTGTTTCATTGGTCCAGGAAGGAATCCTAACCGGTACCCCGTTAACGCCATGTTTTCTTCGCAGTGGTCGAGATCTGTCTTAGCGTTAATGAAACGCCTGGTATAGTCCATGAGGCTTTCTCATACCTTCTGCCAGCAATTGACAATCGTATCTCCATTTGCCCGAAAACTCTTGCTTCCAATAAATTGATGTCAAAACATTACCCAGAACATCCCGAAGTTTTTTATGCAGCCTTGCGGCAATTTGTTATACCATTTTGAGGCCCGATCCTTGAAAGTCATTCAGAAGGCTCGACACAAAAGCTTGTCATCGTTGTCGAAACTCAGCATAAAGTTTTTGAAAACCTCCAAATGATTATCTGGATCCTTTTTGTCGTCGTACTTTTCCAGCTTTTGATATGTCAAATATTTTTGGGAGATGTCCCTACAGTATTTCATCCGACAATGGAGAGGCCCTCCAATTGAGTCTGAAACCATAAGCGCCACCACCGAGGCCTTCAGTGGGGATCCCGTGCAATCCCTCATTATTTGGACTAACGAATTGGCTGCTGACCCTGTACCCATGTGTTTGGCTTCCTGAAGGTTGCCATTGCACTTGAGGTAGTACTACCCGTTCTTCCTTACTTTCTGTCATAATTTCCTCTTTTTTTGTACAAGTTCGACGTTCTTTTTTCAGGTTTGTCCCTCTTTTGTTTTGAAGAGTTGAATATCCTTGCTCGATTGCGTATGGATCTTCTCTTTTTTATTAGCTTGTTGGGTCTGATTCTGCGTCGGGATTCTCGTCCCGAGGATTCGTCGGTAGTGAAATCGGTGGAATCGTCTCAGTCCTGTTTTGAGGGAAGCTTAACCCTTATTTTCATTTCTTGTACTGGTTTCGGTTCCCGACGTCCTCTGCTACGGCAGTGGTTCTTATTTTGATCCTCACCCGAAGAGTCTTCTCTGTCGGTGTCAATCACATGCTTCTTTCATTTCCCTTCTCAAATCATTTTTTGGTTCAACACTTTTTCCTTTTCAGCATTCAGTTTCACAATCTCGTCCATTAATTGTCTCCTCGTCATGATTAAAGTTGATCACTTGTCCCGACCCCGTCCGTAGTGGTCATGGTCGGGGAATCTCTCGCCTTCAGACAACGATCCAGCTCGGGGTGGACCTCTCCCGATCTCGTCCCCAGTCATCTCGTCGTTCATATTTTGGTTAATCATGATTTTGAAGGAAAATGTGACCTTCAGGTATCACTCTTTCCCACAGACAATGTCAATGATAAGATAAAAATTGACTAAGGTAGGAATCTTGGATCTAGGGTTTAATGTGACTAAAGAGAAAAGTTTAGAGAGAGAAAGTAGAAATATAATGTATTTAATAATGCTCACCAACCCATAAAAGAGGAGCTCCTTTATATAGTGGGTGAGATGGTCTCCACCTTTTTCATTTATGGTCCTTCCACTTTTACAACCTGGTCTCTCACTTTCCAATACTTGGGGGATATTCTCCTTTAACTAACAATAAATATAAGAATATGACAAATACATTTATTTTACGCAATAATCAATATTTTTAATCTCGAGCCTCACGATTTATTGCCTCATCAAAGACCACTATGATAGATGCTAGATGCGAAACCCAACCCACTAGATGCGAAACCATGTACTGAGATACGTGTGTAAAATATTTTCTTAAAAAAAATATTCGAAACATATCATGAGTGATACTAGTTTTGTTCGTCTTAAAAAAACAAAGCCAACAATATTTTTCGGATTTTTTTTTCGAATTACGGTTTAAAAGATGCAGACCTTTAAAAGTTTAAATTAAAAAAATCTCCCAATTTTCTCACTAAAAAATGGACTCACTAATATGTAAGTTCTCGATCAAAGTTTATTTTCTTCTTCTTTAAATATTAATTTTTTTATTTATGTAACTTTGAATTTGAGATATCAATCTTATTTATTTGTTTAATGTGTTCTTCTTTTTATCCATTCACTTTAACTTATTTAATTAAAATCTTAAAGTCGATTTGTGTTTTTTATTTTTTTTCCTATTTTTTAATTTATTTATATACAACTCTTCTTGACAAACAATAGTTCATTATCTTCTAAATTAGATCATTAATGTAAAACACTAGACGAAGACAAAGATAAAAGATATTTGAATTTTAGAAGAAATACAAAACTAAAATAAAATTGAAACAAGTTATTGTAAAAAAATTGAATACCTTTTTTAAAGAACATTTACAATCGAGTTTTATATCCTTTACAAAATTGAGATGCAAATGCGGGCTGACTACATCTTACAATTTATAAATATCATAACTTAATTTTTTTTCCTTAAAAATAACCATCATCGAAGATTTCAACTTAAAATTTTTATTTAAAATAACAATTATTTCAGATTTTTAATTTAAAATTCTCCATAAAACAACTATATTTTATACTTTTAAATTAAAATAAAACTAAGACTAAAACTATATTTCATTATCCCAAAAATAAAAGTATATGATCCATATTTTGGGCAAAAGAGGTTGCGTCCACCATTGTCTTTATGTACGTCCGTCGGTGCTTCTAAGATTTTGAACTTGAAATTTTCGTTAAAAATAATAATAATTTCAATTTTTTAAATAAAATATTCTTTAAAAACAACCATTACTTTGTATTTTACTTTGTATTTTAAAATTAAAATTTTCTTTAAAAATATTCATTATCCTAAAAAAAACTATATGACCCATATTTATTAAACCGATTTATCAAAAAAAGAGTCGGTTTTTTTCGGTTTAAACATTGGTGTGATTCGGTTTGGTCGGTACGGTGCGGTTCAGTTTTAAAAAATGATTTTTTTAAATTCGATATAAAAAACTATTTTTTTTATAAAAAAACCTATTATACTAATTATTTATTTATTTTTATTTATGATAATAAAAATAAACTTAATAAATGTATTTTCTCTGTCTAAAAGATATATATAGGAGTCAAACTATTGATACATACGATTAGTATAGAGGGAAGATGTTAATCCCTCACCTTTAACCAACTCGGCAAAGGATTGTCCGCATCTAATGGTAAAGCAATAATATAATACATACTAGTTCGGCCGGTTTGGTTTATTTCGGTTCGGAAATCGGATAAACCGAAAACCGACCGAATTTAATTTGGTTTGAAAAATAAAAACGAAACCGAATTTTATATTTTAAGAACCGACCAAACCGGCCCATTTCGGTTTGGTTTGGTTCGGTCGGTCGGTTCGGTTTTATTCGGTTTTTTCTCAGCCCTAGCCTCCAACAACCTGAGTAAACCATAAAAACCCGCGATAACATGAAATGAACGTTGTCCAAGCACATGTTATAATTGAGAAAATTCAATTTAACCCGAGTTATACCTATCTGTGATGGTATAATGTTGGATGGATTGTTGGTAACCAAACAAAATAATATTTCAAGTTTTGTTGGCAAATATGCAGCAAGAAAAGAGATATAATAGATAACCCTGAATGACATATGAGATATGTTCATTTGTGGCCTCGTTATCCTCATAAGTACTTTTTATATAAGTATCACACAACCACATTAGAAGTACACATTTACCTCTCATACTATCGGTCATATCGAGCTCATTCTCAAGGTATATCGAACTAACATCAAACAATGAGGCTAGTGTATTAACCCTTCAATTAGGACTCACGTACTCAATAATATGAAATCATCGAGTTATTATGGGAAGAACCGTAATAGCGTGGACGTTGTCTAATGTCGTCGTCGCCTTACCAAAAGAAAAGAAAGAAAAATGAGGTTGTGAATTCTGTTGGTCACAAATTTCTTAAGCATGTGGATCTAACGTGAGAGACAATTGATAAAAGGACCGAATGATGTCTTCATAACCTTGACTCTAACCCGAATCTCACTAGTAAGATCCCATCGGTAAAGAGTCTCATACATAGTAAAATAGTATAAGGATGATCTAACCTATAAAACATATAAAAATAAATTAATGACATAAATAAATATTTTTATTCAAACATATAGTTTTGAGGAACTCACATCACAATTGAACACGATATACGAGTTGTATTTCTTGTAATTCAAGTCTAAGCGAGGAACATGAGAATTTGTATTAAAAAATACCTCATTCTCGGCAAGAGATAAAGGACCGCCAGATGGAGGATAATTACTCCCTCTTGTATTAAAACGGATCCCTCTAGCGAAACGACTCCTTAGTCACCATCATCATCCACTAGAGTAGGTTCACGTGCAGCATGACGACGATGATTAAAACCACTCTGGTAAGCACTAAATAAGCCTCATTTTGTACAATTATCTCTCGTGACTCAATCCGCTCAACCTCGAGCGTGCGAGATCTATTAGGTCTACTAGGCGGGGAGTTATCGTTAAAAAATATACAAAAATAAGTTTACGAATAAGATTTCCAACAAAACAAAAAACTTAATAGAAACTATCTACTTAACAACATAACCTAATATAAAAAAGTAGGGTAAACTATCGCACAACATATCAAAATGATACTTAAATCCTAATATCAGGATATATACATATCATTGTATATTGCGCTATCAGTTAGACAAACTATCACTATTATCTTTTGAATTCGATGAATAACGCATTTTTCATGTTTGGTGTTCGCCGAACACGACAACTGAGTGTGGTCTCGTCCAATATTCGATGAAAACTGGATATGATCGCACCTCAAATAGTTGATTTGTCGACCCCAACATGAGACAAACCAAACGTTCGTTGAACATATCAAACGCCCATTATACAAATTTTTATAAAGACTTTATAAACTCAAATCGTCAAATCAACACCATTTTTGACCAAAAAAACAAATATATATATATATATATTTAAAACCTAGATATATGACAACCCTAAATTATAAAATCAACTAACCTTCTGACCAACAACTTAAAATATCTAAAATAAAATAATGTTGTTGTATTTTAAAAATTTAGATTTAAATATCTAGACTAATAAAAATTGAAAGCAAAACAAAATATATTATTACATTTGGAATAGGTAAGTAGGATTCCTCAAAAACAATTAAAAATATATATTTTTTAGAATATAATGATAAACAAATATAACGAAATATGTAACAAAAATAAATTATATAAGAATTAAGTATATCATAGGCGTATAAAAAATATAAAAATTAAAAAAATTAGAAGTAAATAATATATATTTCCAAAAAAGAAGAGGTTGTATTTTATTTAGGACTAATGTAAATCCCAATGTCAGGATCCACCAATCACAATTCATCATCTTCAATCCTCAAGGCAAAAACAAGGTACTTTTCTCTCTCCATCCACGACAAACCTTAAACAATGTTTTACAGATTTTTTTTATCATTGTGAATAATTTGTCCTTCGACGTTAACATGTTGAATTCGACTGACCAAGTTTTAGGGTTACATTCTGGATTTGGTCAGTGTTTAGATTGTTTTCTTTTGTATTTTAAGGTTGAGTAGAAAATAATTCAGGATTTGGGGCTGGTCTTTTGACACATTTTTCATTTTGATTGCTGGTATAATGTCAATGCTGATGAGTACTTACTTTAAATTCGAGTTCTAAAACAGTTCTTGTTCTTTATAAATTTACAGAATCCTGCTACGTTCTTTTGAACTTGGGTGACATATAGCTCTGAACAGGCTTGTTTGATATATAGTTCTGAACATGTTCTTTCCTTGTCAGATTTTGTGTGGTGTCACAGAATGCTACCCACAAATTGGGGCCAACTCAATGTTTCGATTTTCTGTATATGCAAATAGCAAAAATGTTGAAATCAGATAAGAATGTTGAGTTTTGGCTCTATATCTGTTTTATGCAGCTTTTGTAACAACAGTAAGAACCAGAAAATGCTGAAATCGATGCTTGGTTGCTGCAAAGTTTATATATCAGAAAGCAGGAACAAGCCTGCACTCGAATTGATCGAGAGAGCTGCCAAGCAATTCCCAGAAACTGCAATAATTAACAAATTTGAGGATGTGGCTTACAACAGAGTTGGATATACTCTTGTATCCAGATTGGCTCCTATATCAGATACATATTCTTTGAAAAGTGCTGCGTTTGCCATGGTACAGTCTGCTCTCGAAGCCATTAATATGGAGTCTCATAGTGGGACTCATCCTCGTCTTGGAGTCATCGACCACATATGCTTCCACCCCTTAGCCGCCGCTTCTTTGGATCAGGTGGCTGGAATTGCTAAGTCTTTGGCCGCAGATATTGGCCACGCTCTTCAAGGTTTGTGGCCATAAAACTTACACTAAAGCTGTTAATTTGTATTGTTCATTGCTAATCATCTTATATATAGAGACCTGCAGTTCCTACGTTTCTGTATGGAGGTGCCCATGAAGAGCACAGGACTCTAGACTCTATCAGAAGACAGCTCGGCTATTTCAAGCCTAATTCAGAGGGAAATCAATGGGCAGGTGGGCTGACATCTGAATCCTTGTCGTTAAACCCTGATGCTGGACCATGTCAAGTGACGAAGGCAAAGGGTCTAATTGTAATCGGGGCGACAAAGTGGGTTGACAACTACAACGTCCCAGTCTACTCTACCGATATCACTTTGGTTCGTAGAATAGCTAGACAAGTGAGTGAGAGAGGAGGCGGGCTTGCCTCCGTACAGGCCATGGCACTTGCACATGGTGAGGGTGTTATAGAGGTAGCTTGTAACTTGCTGGATCCATTGAACGTGGGAGGAGAGAGTGTGCAGATGGAAGTTGAACGGATTGCAGCTAATGAAGGTCTAGCTGTGGGAAAGGGTTACTTCACCGATCTTTCACAGGAAGAGATAATCGAGACTTATATGAAGCTTGCTTCTTTCATGTAATTCATGTCTTTTTACCATACCATAATGAAGGGCCTCTACAACAAGAACTATGATTTTGGCCATCAATCTGTAATACAGTTGTCATATAATTCATATATTTTATAGTTACTTCAATCTTTTCTAATTCAGTATAACATGCTCACCGGCACCGGCACCGGCACCACCAATGGATTTCAACCAAAGAGAATTGTAGCCGAATAAGATAATGTCTTTGGAGCTATACATGACAACTTCGAGATAGATAAACACCTTCAAACTTCGACCAAAAAGAATTAAAATCAAGTTAGTCTGAAAATATAAATCGGTTTTGTCAGCAAATTCAATTTTCAAACAAACTCGTATAAAACGTGAACCGACATAAAATTCAATTAATTCGCGAGATGTGTTAATAACAAGTTCGAAACAAGCTCTTTATTCAAAAAGGATCAATAGATACCTTTTTCATTTATACAGATTACAAAGCTGGTCCTATAAAATCACAAACTACTAGGGTTGATTGAGTGTATCGTCGCTATAAACTTCATTCGAGCGCCGCAAACTGTTCTGTATCTGTCTTCGCCTTTGTCATCTTTGCTCCGATTTGGCATCAAGGTTAGCAAAATCTATAGATTATATGTTGTTATGCATCATACTAGTTTCCAGAGGTTGAAAATTGGATTGCGCAATGAATTATTCGGTCCATGAACATACACTACATATGAGATTTAGCATTTTGATTCACAATTTTTTGGCAGATCTTGTGTTTATTGATGCATTGTTATAGTGTCGTGGTCTGCGCATGTATTACATGTGATATCTAACATTATAAATTCGCAATTTGTGGCAGATCTTGTATGTACTGATGCATTGTTATAGTGTCGGTCTGCGCATGTATTACATGTGATATCTAACATTATAAATTCACAATTTGTGGCAGATCTTGTATGTATTGATGCATTGTTACAGAATTCAGTCCGCGACTGTATTACATATGAGATCTAGCTTTTTAATTCGCAATTTGTCGTAGATCTTGATGCATTGATGCATTGTTGATGCATTGTTGATGCATTGATGCATTGTTGATGCATTGTTGATGCATTGTTGATGCATTGTTGATGCATTGTTGATGCATTGGATGATTTATAATCTGTATGAACCTTAGATTGTTACATGTTATTTGTTCAACATTTATATTATGTTCTAATGGCAATTTTGAATTTGGTACTACATGTACACATAAATATAGAATTTGCTTACATGATGACTTGATATATGTGGTCTTTGCTTTGGAACTTAATGACACTCATATCAGCATAGTGCAAGAGAAGGAACATATTGGCATCTTTGAGTTAAGAATTATCAGTAGAAGTATGGGAGAAAAGTGAAACAAAATGTGTATAAAATTCCAAGCCGACTATCTGGTATGATGTTATTCAAATACTCTTGAGATTTTGAGCTGGTTAGGAGTATGGTCTATATGAATCCTTTTTAATAAAACAAAATATATAACAAAAAACATGTTTTCTTTTAATTTATTTATGTGTTTGAAAGATAATTAATAAAATTTTGTGAAAATATAATATAAAAAATTTGGTGGAACTTTTCTTTTCATCATTTGTTGTTGTTTGCTTATGTTTATAATTTGTTTATGTATACAATGTTAATTTTATGTATACAATGTTAATGTTTATAGGAGACGGACGGAAGTTCAATTGTATTATTTTATATATATTTTTATTATGTATGTTATTATATTTTTACATGTTTAGTTTTATCACGTTGAACATTAATCTTTTGAATTGTTTTATTATCACACTTCATGTGATTAGAAAAAAAATGATAGAAATTTAAATTTATCCATTAATTTTTTTTATTCACAAGATTTTTGTCAATTTTTAAGCAATTCTTCAAATTCCGCATCGACACTCGAAAATGCTTCTATTTTCTACTTCTTACTTTTTTTATATCATTAAGTTTTTCTTAACTATCGTAAAGTACCATGATGTAGACTTGAGATCATTTGGATTACCAGTCCAATATGCATCAGTGTAGGCTTCAATAACTAGATGTTCATTTATTTTGAACATAATTATATCTCCAACGCGATTTTTAAATACCACACTATCTTCATTCTCTATAACTATAATGACAGAATGTAGAGATTTTTTTTTAAATTTCAACTTTGTAAAAATACCAATAGATCATTCTCTTTTGACTACGGATAAACCTCTGTGTGCAGTTTCAGTAAAATCTTTTGAAGGTGATACACGTTCAATAATATCTTATAGATCATGGGTCATTGTGTATGTAGCCCCATAATCCAAAATCCATTATGTTATTTTTGCGGAGCTATATTGAGTTTGATAGGCTTGTAAGTTTCCTTCATTTTGGGATAGGTTCACATAACAAATCAAATTATTATCAACACATTCCAAATTAAAACAATTATTTATACAGTGTAGGAATATTGATACCGCATTTAGGACTTAGTCCTCCAAAGCCTTGATGTATATTATTTCCTTTTTTTTTATCTCTTGACTGTTTTCAATGCCTGACGTGATCTTTAGGATGTTATTAATGACATGTGTCTTGCCTTTCTTGTGGCTGTCTTCCAACCATTCTGGATACCCTACCAACTTAAAACCATTCTTATTGCTATGTTTGTTACAGTTCACTATGTGTATATTTTGACTTGGATTTGTCCTCCCGTGATAAGGATTCTTATTTCTTTGTAGTAGATTCTGAACGACCATTTCATCATTTTCATCATGATTCTCGTTTGTTTTTAAAATTTATTGATTGTAATGTTAGTCACTAATTGATTTCTCCTAATGATGGAATAATCTCATTATTGGTTGTTGGCTTCAAAGTTTGTAGTCATTAATGGTTGTAGAAAAGGGGTATAGTTTTTGCTGAGTCAAAACCTTTTTTTATTTGTTATATCCTCAAGATCCTCCATGGGATTAACCGATCTCCTATCAATGGTCGTCCATATATTTTGTAAAGTATTCCATAGAGTTTCAATAGTTTCAGTTCCTTGATGTTATAGTTAATATTCTAGCCGTTGGCTCAATGTTTTGAGTGGTCAAAGTAAACACAATTTGGTCAGATTGCTCATATTTTTCAATGTTGGATTTGTTGTCTTCGGTGATGTACTAGTTAAGTGTTGTGTCTTCCCTCTTCCTTCAATTTCCTTTTTCCATGATACATGCCCCCAAAAAGTAATCTTTATTAGAACTGATTTTAGTTGGTTGTTGATTGCTCTATCTATTTCTGCGCAAATTTGCTATTTGTAATGTAAATTCAGCGATAGTACTTTGGTTGTTTTTTATTTTGACATTTTGGTTCATGTTTTTGAATTTGAAGGTTGGAATATAAATGTTAGCTAATTCTGGTTTGTGTTTTTAGAAGATGAATGTTGGCTAATTTTGGTCCGTGGTTTTTTTGGAAGATGAATGTTGGTTAATTTTGGTTTGTGTTTTTGGAAGATGAATATTGGCTAATTTAAATTGGAAGTTTAACTAATTTATGTTGGAAGAGAAATGTTTTCTGAATTCCAAAGGATCGATGAACACTATTCTGATACCATGCTAGAAAGATAATAAAGAGAACTTTGTGAAAAAATTTATAAAGAATATTTGGTAGAAGAGCTTTCCATATATTTTTGTTGCTTATTTTAGAATACAAGGCTAATCTTTTATACTACATTAGTAGAAAATAATAATTATTGACATTGATCATACGTTGAATTTTTTACACTTCTTCTCTAAAAATAACACTGATAATATGTTAAATCTCCTAGTGTTCTTTGATAATGACATTGATAATATGTTGAATCTCTAAGTAATTTTTAATAACGACATTCTGTTAATATTTTATTCTTCTTAACGGTTTATATTGTGAAGGGATATATAAATGACGAGCAACAACAACATGTTCAGCGATAACGAGCTGAAGGGGATTGTGGGAGTGACCGTCAAAGACAACTGTGTGGAGGTGATATGTGGCTGTACGAGCCACAAGTACGGAGACTATGTTGGGATGCTCAGGATTTTCCGTGATGGTAGCTTACTAATTAACTGTCAATGCTCCCCCGACTGTCCTCTAGGTACATATCTCTCATCATCTTCCATATCCCTCCATTCCATGCATGTTTAATCCACGCGTAATAGACGAGTTTGTTGATACCTTAAGTGATCACTTGTTTATACAATTCTATTTATTCCTTAAAAATATATTGTACCAATCCTTACATATTTTGGACTTCTTGTTTATTATAGATATATATGTCACCTTTTATCAACTAAATAAATACATACTAAAGAACGAAAGATATATTCTTTTAATAATTAAAGATATATGAAAAAAAAATACACATATATTAGTGTTATTGAAATAATTTATTACGGTTTATGTTCATTAATATTATTGTTTTAGATCTAGAGCAACATATACAAATTTACACAAATCTGGATTTAAATATCGTTGAAAGGTTATTATATATATATATATATATATATATTAAATTGAAATTTAAGGATATGTATTGAACATATTTTTTTAATTTTTATTTTTGGAAAGTTCTTTTAGATATAATAAATTATTAAAATTCGATACAAACAATTAAAAATTAAAACTTTGATTATCAAACTTTAGTAAATAAAAAAATATATTTAGTTTTAAAAATTCAGAGTAAATTAGTTTTCTTTATATGTGAGCTAATTATTTAAATATAGGATTTCCAAAACTTAAAAAAAATGTCAAATTAAAAATGTGTCTTTTCGGAATAATAGAATTTTCGGCGAGGGCCTCGACAAACTTTTGATAAACGATTTTTTTAAAAAAGTGTGAAGATTTGTCTATTTTCCTGTAACTTATTATTTATAAAATTTAACATATTCTAGAAAAAGATATGCATGATCAGAAAAATATATGTTTCGAAGAAACATGACTCTAAAAAGTAACAATCATTCATGCTTGTGTGAAACAGAAAATAAACTTTGGTGTGAACTTTGTCGCCCGACTAGGAATCCAAATCTCTTAAAGATGATCCTTTTGGGATTAATTCCGTTAAACATGTCATTAATAAAACTATAGAGAAAAAAAAACCGTCAAAACAACTTTTAATTATGGTTCTTTGATACATTTATTGGAATTTGCATTCCTTTTGTAAAATTGCATTTGCAAGGATGGATGTATATTGAGTTTTCTGAATACTCTAAAAAGTGATTTATGGTTAAATTACAGAAAATATGACTCCAAATGCTTTTGAGAAACACTCTCAAAAGCAGGCAGCTCCAAGGTGGAAGAGGAACGTTTGGGTTCATTTGGATGGGAAAAAAGTTGGGCTAGGAAATACGGCGCTTGTCAAGTTCTACGACAGAACAAATGCTCGCCGTAAACGGCAAGTGTTCCACCGAGACGGGTTCTTGGTATGCACGTTATGCTACAAGCTGCGGAGAGTGAAAATGACCTCAAAAACCAACTGCCAGTATTACCACATGGCTTCTTTTGATCCAGACTGGGAATGCGCTGACATGCAGCTGAAGCAGCCCGATGACAGGCTGGCGAATCCCGAGGAGATGCCGATGTATGTTCATTCCTATTTGTTTTCTTCCTTTTAATTTGGTTTGTTAGTTTCAACAACTTGATTACCTATATTTTGAAAAACTTTTACTTGACAATAAAATTGGTCATTTTTGGACAGTTTGACTTGCATGGACGAAGAAGAGAGGGATAATCGAATTGGGTGTCGAGGCTGCCCGAAAGATATGCAATGCGCAGGCTGTAAATCTTGCGTCTGCACGGGCTGCACGATGTGTCTCGTTGAGAATTGCAAGTGCCAGCAATGCAAGGACTTCTATTCCAACTTTACCGGATGATGCTTCTATACTCTTTTTGTTTTGTTCGGTATATTTTACATGGGGAGATGTCAGGACCTTTACTCTTCCAAATGAATATTCGTTGTGGTAGTTTGGATTTTGCAATGGCTTGCGTCAAGAAACTATATGCGCAAGTTTGCTATATTTCATGTTATTTTGATACATTAATTTAAGTAACTTTTTCTTAATATGTTATATTTATTATTATCATTTTTTTAGATAATATCTGCAAATGGTAGATTTTTTGACAGTTTGGTTGAACCTTCACATCGCCAACATGTGTACGGGCTGAAATTTTCGAAATTGTTTTGGTCGTAGAGTTGACGATTGACGTGGTCTTAGGAAGACAAGAGTTTAAGAAAAATGTGTTGTCTTTTCATGATTGTAGAGGGACCGTCGGAGTACAACGTGATCGTAGGGCGATCTTGGCTCGAGGATTGCATTTCCACATGTAGAGGGACCGTCGGTGTACAACGTGATCATTTGGCGTGTTTGTTGTTCTATTTTGTTGCTTACTTTTTTATGCAGCAAAAACAGTCTATCGATCCAGCTCCTCAAATTGCATTTCGACGTGTAGAAGAGTGCTCTCCTTCCTTGCTGATCTACGACTTGATTCACTTCAAACTGTCTTGTACTTCTTGGAGGATCTAAACCCGACCCCGTCTCGCTCAGAATTTCTCATGCCCCCGACCATGTTGGCTTTTCTTTCTTTCCCCCTTCTTGTCCTTCCGTGGTTACGGTACATCCCTATCTTCCTTAACCTATTCGGTAAACACCTTATTGTAGCACAATACAATATCATTCAGTCAAATGAATTATATCTCACCCTCCGGACTCCAAATCTGGTAGCATGCCATCAAGTCTGGAACTCCGTCCACCTCCTAGCAACCCGTTATAAATAAAAACTTGTTCTTCCAAGTCTTGTTGTAGTATGTGAGATCACTAATAACCCTGCCGAAGGGCTCTGTCATAAAATATAAGTATTATATTTCTTACCCGCCAATCTGTTTACGTCCAAGAAGTCTCTGAGATGAAATTCCAGAAGCGATCACTCGCCAGCATTACATCACCCATTAGTAGCCTCCACGCATTGTTAAATTATGCCAAAGATGAACATGTTTTGCATATTTGTGCTGTCAATCTCATATCATTATATGTATTATCAAAGTTTGAGGCTTTCTAATTGGTGGGTCACCTTTATCCTAAATCAATCTTAATATAAAAGAACTAGAAATAGTAGAGTTGATGAAAAACGTCTTACAAAATTTCCATCATCTCGAGAAAATTAACATGGTTATGGCTACATCGAAGTAGGTTTTTATAATCCTTCGTCCGAATACATATTTATTTTTTAAATATTTCTAGTTATTTTATTACTTAAAAAAAAAAAGATGAAAAACCACAAACGTATATATTTTTTTTTAAATCACACCAAAGAGTAAACAATATAAATGGGTTACGCCCCCTAAGGGGTAGCCGAGTTGGTTGAGTATGGCATTCTTATAACCAAAAGGTCATGAGTTCAAGTCCCTCTACATACACTTTCTCGGCTGAGCCTGTCACTTTATGTGGTTTACCTTCTGGTGTTTGTTTGCAGGCTATCGCGTCACACTGAGGGTTTACCCTGTGCGCACTCATTGCACTCTGAGTAGCGGCTGCGGGAGGTTCCCTCCGAAAAAAAAAAATATAAAAATGGGTTACGTCCCGATAAAATAAATAAATAAATGGGTTACACATGTGTCTGGTTGTTACACTTGTCGAGAATATCACCTTATCTAAAGAAGTTTCTATATATCTAAGTTTGTTCTGTAAATAAAATAATAGTCATCAATTTCTTTTTCTACACATAAATTAAATTAAACATGACGACAAATAAAAGGAATTCACCATGAAATGTTATTGTTTGGATTCGCCATAAATTGCATTCTTGTCCATTGCATTGGCTATTAAGTTTTAGAGCATACTACACGTTCAAATAGTTTACTAAAAAAAATTCTTGGAAATACGAGGATCCTCGAAAAGATAATTTTATATGGAGTTAGGAAGAATTTTTAGGATTTTATTTCAAATTTTTGTAAAACTTCTTCAAGCTTTGAGATTAAGTTTATATGTGGTGTTGATGAAATTTTTGGAGAACTTATTTGAATTCGTTTTTAATCTTGTAATTTAATTATCTTAATGTACGTTTTTTAAGTAACATTAATTAAGCTTTAGTTGTACTACTTTTTAAACTTGTTAATTTTTTGAGGATAAAATAATCGAATAGTGATAAGAAAATAATTATATTTAATATGTACGAAGATGAGGTATATCTTACGAATAAAGATATATTTAACATTATACTTGTAACCATCCAAGACTATATATATAATACAAAGAGAACTCAAGCTATTATTTATGACTAAAACGCTTTTTTTTGTTACTTCCTTTTATTCTTGAATATTATATCTAATATATCTTTGGTAGTAGTTTGACGAGACAAATTACCTCATCAAATGAGGCTCCCCTTAGTTCTTGATTTGGAATATTAGATGAAATTTAAGAATTTGTAGTCTTTAAGTATAATTGGATAACATAGTCTTCAAATCCTCTCTTCTTTTGCCTCAGATTCATACTTGAGTTGGATAGTCTTCAAATCCTTTCTTCTTTTGTCTCAGATTCGTACTTGAGTTGGATAGTCTTCATTTTTGTCGTTTCCTTGTGTAAAATACTATGATAACAGCTTAATCGTATAAATGATAAATATTCTGATTTTACTTTAAGCAGTTAGCTCAGAGCTCATCGAGATATTAATTTAATTCTTATCTACTTCGTCAAGTTGCATATCCTCTAGGTAATCAAGCTGAATATCGTCCAGGTCGTCTAATTGAATACTTTATAGGGCATAAAGTTGAGTATAATCCGGATGATCAAGTTGAATGCCATCTAGGTCGTTTCCCATAATTCGCTCAGATTCTTTATTTTTTTATGTTGTCTTCTGGAGCTTGTCTTATTAAATTATCTTTCTAGTTCGTTTTACTTAGTTTTTAAAAAAGAATTTTCCCTTTTCTTCTGTCTTATATAGCTTGTCTATTTATATAATCTTTCTAGTTCGTTTTCCCTAATTCGTCATCCTTAAATCATAATCTTTAACTTCCAGCTTTAGATCGTCATATTAAATTCCTTCATATTGATTTCCTTCTTTAATATTCTCAATTCACATATCTTAGTTCAGGCTTTGAACAGTATATCGTCCCTGGACTATCACATTTGGGGCTTAAATCGCTGATTCGTCCTTCGACTATCACGTTTTCTGCCATTTAGTCCATCGACAAAAAAATCACGGGTAAGGGTCCCTTAACTATCAAAAATCTATAATTTCAGTCCCGCGCGTGGTTTTTGCTCTTGTGCTGCCACGTGTCGCCATAGTTAAATGGTTTTTGTTTCACATAGAGTCCTTTGACTTTTAGTCAACCCTGTTTATTGACCAAAAGGCTTTGGGGGTTGTCAAAAGAGGGTTCAAGTTAGGTTGCATGCCCGTGGTTATATTGGATGGTTGCTTCCTTAAGGGGTCGGTTGGGAGCTAATTGTTAGGGGTTGTTGGTGTTGATGCCAATGACCAAATGTATCCAACAGCTTGGGGAGTTGTTAAAAATGAGAATCGGGATAATTGGAGTTGGTTTCTCAATCTGTTGGGTGAGGATTTAGAAATCCAGAATCAGGGTGCGTGGTTATGGATCAGTAACAAGCAGAAAGGGTTAGTGTAGGCTCTAATGGACCTCTATCCCAATGCATAACATAGATTATGTTGTAGACATTTGTACGCAAATTTTAAGAAGAGCTTTATTGGTCGGTTAAAGAAATGTATCTTCTGGGAAGCTGCTAGAGAAACGTTAAAGTAGAAGTTTGTTGTTGAGATGGAGCAGATGAAGCTGGTTAATATGTAGGCATACAACTGGTTAATGGAAAAACCACCAGGGCAGTGGTCAAGGTCACACTATGATGTTGCAACACAATGCAACATCAAAACTAGTAACCACGCAGAGACATTCAACATGGTTATCTTACATCTTCGAGTGAAAGACATCATTACACTAATGGATGGTATCCGGTAGCAAACAATAAAAATAATAGCCAACAAGAAGAAGGTTTATGATACCTGGGTTGGATAAATATGCCCTACAATCCAGAAGAACTTGAATGTCAATGGCCTAGCTACGGGTAACTGTTCTGTCGAGTCTTCTGGAGGGCCGCAGCAGGAAGTCAAATGTGGTACGGGGCAGTTTGTAGTAGACTTGGAAGACAAAAGTTGTGCTTGTAAATAGTGGAAGCTTAGTGGCATACCATGTGAGCATGGAGTTGTTGTGATATGGTGGAACAAAAAACAACTAGCAGACTAAGTTTCGTCGTGTTACTGGGTGGCTACAAATAGAGAAATATATGCCCATACATTGAATCCAATCAACGACCAACTGCTTTGGAAGAAGTCAAACTTTCCATAAGTAAAACCACCCCCAATAGAAGCCAAGCGCGGGGCAAAATTTCGGAAGAGAAAGAGAGACAAGAGCGAGCTAGAACCACCTACAGTTGGAGGAGAACGACTCAGCAGGAAGTATGTGAAACTAACATGTACCATATGTAAACAAGCAGGACACAACAAAAGAAAGTGTATATCTGGTGACCCCCAAAGTACGCTTACTGATGCTGCTTTTTTAGAGCAGGATCCTCAAAGCAGTCAGCCGTCTATAATTGCTGCTTCTTTAGTGGATCGTCAAACCAGTCAGACTCCTACAGCTGTTGCTTCTTTAGTGAATCGTCAAAGCAGTTATCCTCCTGCTGTTTATACTAGAATGGAGCCTCATATCACTACTGCTGCTTTCAGATCTTATGTAACTCCACCAAATACAAACACTAATGTTGTTAGTGAGTTTACGAGAACAGAAACCCCTCATGCTGTAATTTTCAGGTTAAACGCAGCAGCGAATCGATATAGAAGATTGGCTTCAAGGATTTCTAAAATCCCAGTAAGTTTGTGTTTACATCTATGTTTTTTTTATATGTGAATGATATAATTAATGTTTATTTATGGCTGGAATGATAGGAAAAGAGAGGTGGTTCAGCAAACATGATGCCTGATAAGCACAATTTGTTGTATAAATATTTTTCTTTGGCTGTAAATATTCATTTTATAATATTGTATTAATTTTGCACGGATCCATGGTTTATTGCGTTGAACCAAGGCAAGTTGGTGGACCAAGGCCAACATAGGGGCCTGTAAGATTCCTCTCTCTTATAATGCTTAAAGTTGTCCCCATTAGCTTTTTTGTATAAAGTAATGGCTTTATTGGTGTAAGTCTTTATTGGTTGGTTGCTTAACTGGTATGAGTATTTATAGGTTTATTAGTTGTGATGGTAGATAAAATACAGTATTGGTTAGGTATGGGTCAATTTATATTTTTTGGTATGTCTGGTGTTGGTGGGAGTCATTATTGTAGGCTCTAGTGGCATGTTGTAGGTTCCTGAAGAAATAGGTTTTTGTTATTGGTTTAACTAAGTTGCTTTTATTACGTTGGTATGCAGCAAGTCGGTGGAACATGGAATCATTTAAAATATATGTAGCAGCTTAAAGAATTTGCAACTGCGTCAAGAACCACGACAAGAAAGAAGAAGAGACCATCTGGAAGTTCAGCACGAAGAAGCAATACATGAGACAAGGAGTGTTGACATGGAAGTTTTTTTTGTTGATGTCTATCTAATTATGTTTTTTGTAAATCCTATGTACCTTGTTTGTATGTGCGTTAAATTATAGGCATTTGTGGTCATGAAAATTGGTCATGGAACCTAGTTTTTTGTTGATGTATGTTTGTATGTGTGTTAAATTATATGTATTTCAGAGATTGTATTTAGTAATTATCTCAGACATTGTAACTGGTAAACTGTGGTGGTATTAATAGAAATGACTATTCTTCAATTGTTGTTATCCCAGACACTGTTTCTAGTAATATGTTTCTGCTTATGTTAATCAAGCTTATCTGCTAATTTGTAAGTTGCTTCATAATATAGAACAAATTACTGAAAAAATATTTTTTTTCATTCATACTTAAGCATGTGATGCAGATACAAAGCAAAATTACAAGCTTAATACAAACTAAAACAACAATCAAAACACCTTAAATAATTTATATCCAACTCGCAACAACAAAGAACATAAACATAAATATACATAAACTATAACTAAAAATCATTAAATGATAGACTCGAGCCCTCAAGACACTCTTTTCAGCTTCAATTTTCTGCATATTTTTTTTAATCCAATAATTAAATCTTTTGATCGATCTGCCAATGGTGTATCAGCCCATGAAAAAACACGCAAGAAGCTTCGATTGTCTGATATAAAGAAAATAAAGTGGGTTAAAATGAGTTCTATTTAGTTTTAGGGTTTACGAAATGGAATAGAAAATCAAAATTAGGGTTCAATATAACTAACCTGGTAGTTCATGCATCCAACGAATCGTCTACCTGGGTTTAAATCAGTCCAAACAATAACTTGTTTGCCACAGTAACATCTTGAATCGCATTGATTTTTCTTTTGGGTATAAACTGAGTTACTGGTTGACATTTTCTTTTGATAATAAGTGAAGATTAATGGAAGTAAAGAAATGGAAGAGAGAAGAAAGAAGTTGTGAGAGATACAAAAGGAATATTGCATTCAATGACAAAGGTTTAGGTTGATGGTAGAAGAAGAGACAATGGTTTTAAAATAATCTTTAATCCACGTGGCCGGTCTAGCAATTTAACTCGTCCACATAAGCACAAAATGCCAAGGTATCAATTTAGTCAAAGGGTAAAATAGGAATCCAAGTCAAAAGACTCTTTGTGAAACAAAAACCATTTAACTATGGTGACACATGGTAGCACCAGAGCAAAAACCACGCGCGGGGATAGAAATTATAGATTTTTTATAGTTAAGGGACCCTCATCCGTGATGTTTTTGTCGAGGGACTAAATGGCAGAAAACGTTATAGTCGAGGGACGAATCAACGATTTAAACCTCACATTTGGCGACAGATAGTCCCTTGACTTTTCCGCCACCTGTCATCATAGTCACGAAAATTTTATATCACCACTAGTCCCTTAACTTTAGGTCACAGGTGGTAGACTACATTTTGGCTTTGACCTAGAGTTAAGGGATCAACGATGATATAAAAGTCTGCTGACTATGGTGACATGTGGCAGGACCACATGAATCAAAATGATCTGGTGGACTAACTTTATCCAAAGCTGATAGTCTAGAGACTACCAGCGGCCTTTTGAAAGTCAAGGGACTATCTGTCACCAAATGTGATAGTCCACGGACGATATACTGTTCAAAACCTCTTAGTTCATCATTTTTAACTAATTACACTTACTTAGCTTCCTTAGTATTCTCAGTGCATATATTGTATCTCTTCATTTATGAGTCGACGTCTTTAGTTAGTCAAATTACTTATTTAACTTATCATAAACATTGTACTATGTTACTTACTCATTGTTTTCTCATAGCATGTTGTCTAACTTTTATTATTTTGCTGTCTTCATTCTATAGTTAAGTCATCATGTAGAATAACAACTGATATGATAATAGTTATAAGGTAGACCATATAACAGGATTATCTCGCCTTCTGACTTCGTCTATATATTATTCATCTTTGGAATCATTAGTTCATCTTTGCTTACTTGTTTATTTAGATCGTCTATATTATAACTTATTTAGCTTTTATCATGCAGCTCATTCAAATGTGTTTTATTTTTCTTATAACTTGCTTAGTTTTTATTATGTAGCTCGTGTATCAGTCTCTTAAATACTTATAGCTTTTATGGCTTATTTGATTTTAGTATAGCATACCAATATTACCTTGTAGTTTGAATTTTGAATTTTGAATTTGTATATTATTCGTTATAGAATTATTTAGGTCATTCAGTTGTAGCTCATATTTTTTTGGTTTATTCCATAATTATTTTATAATAGAGGCTTGTGTTGCTCGACCATTCTGGTTTATCTGAAATTAATTGTATTGATTTAGGTCAGAGCTTTTATTTATCCGAACTTTATAGCCTTGGGTTTGTGGCTTCTTGATCTCGGCGATTATTAGTTTCATAGATCATATATTTGGCTTATAATCATGTTCATTCATTCGAATTATAGTCAAAGATTTTATTATTGAGACTTTAAATCCTTAATTTCGTAGTTTTTTATCTTAGTAGATCGTGGACTTGTTTGATAGACATATTCGCTAACTTCACTTATACCCAGGGTTTTATTACCGACATTTGCAATCTTACTTGTGTGGCCTCTTGATCTTAATAGATTAGTGGACTTTGACTTAAAGCCATATTCACTTTCGGAAAACACTTAGATTATTAGTGACTGAAAATTCTTTATTTGGAAATCGTTTGACTTATATCATTTTTTATTAATATATGTCATATTTGGAGGTTGTTTGTCTTGTAGCCTTTCTGATTAATAATCTCATATACCATATATATATATATATATATTCTCCTCCAGTCATTGACAAATTCAAAGTATTTGTTCACTAACTAATAACTAGTATAGACAAAAATAAAATTGATACTTTGGGCATGTTTTGTAAACTCGTTTTTCGTAGGGAAAAACTTATCAGAATATGACTTGACAATTTCATTATTATTATCCATGTTTTGTATGTTTTGTTGTTTATAGTCCGTTATTCTTTTTTTCATTATCTTTCTGTTGTCATTATTATGGAATTTCAATTTTGTCATCTTTATTACCTCTCATTTTCTGCTTATTGCTCAAGCGACTCCTTATTCATTCACCGTTAACTGATTCCTTCTTCGGCGATAGAATTAACTTCACTATATTTCATCGTTACGTTGAACACTTAAACAGAGTTATCTAGTTCCATCCAATTAGATAGAGTTATTTGTTCGACCCAAATAATAATAAAATAATTATTAACCGATTAATATTTGATGATGTTCATTAATATATATTGGATTTTAATACAAAATATACCTAGGGTTTGAAATATTATTGGTATAATCATTATTTAATTTCTATCCCACACCAATTACTTGAAAATAATTTTAAAATTTCTGCATATTCAACCTACCAATAATATTACTATTATTTTCATTCGAATAATTAACCTTTTTTAAATTTCGAAAGTCCATAATTATTATCTGACGATGAGATTTTCTTATTGAATATAAGTTTGTGAAGTATACTGATGCTGGATCGAAAAACATAACTACCAAAATCCATGAACATTTGTGGATAGAGCAAATAATATTTAGTGCTCGTCTGCACGTACTTATATTGTCCCTTGCCACTAAAAATAATTCATGCACATAAATAAATAATTTCCTTTTTAATCTGTAAGGAAAGCTCGAATTCAAAGATTACTGGTCTAACATAGAATCAATCTTGCTGAAAATAGGAATAATATTACTGGTCTTCTCCATTATTCATTGCATGGACCTAGAAAACAAAGAATACTTATGATAAGAGCAATCAGGTAGTCTCCTATAGTCTCCTGATATTGTTGAACAGATTAATGCTTCACTACGATGAAAATGATTGAGCAGAAAAATAAAAAACTAAAAATCCGACCTACCGGATTCGAACCAGTGACCTAAGGATATACTGTTATGTAACAACTACAGTCCTCCGCTCTACCAACTGAGCTAAGGTCGGATTAATGTTAGGAGTAACCTATTAACTAGATACCTTATATCTATTTTACTCTTAGATAGTTGAATTATTATAGTTTCTTTTTTAGTGTTAAGTATATTTTTGTTAAATCATTAGTGAAAACGATAATGACCAAAAATCAATTTGTAAAATTTTATTATTTATTTTTTACGGTTTTCATAAATTACCACCTAATTTATAGTGTATTTTATTATTGTGGTTCGCTTATATTTTTTTTAAAGAGAAAATTACAACACGATGAATCAATTAAGCTAAAAATATATATTTGACGATGGAACAGTCTGATTTTCAATTCGACCGTAGGAATTGGTTTTAATCGTGATTTACATATCTAGTTTTCAAAATGTGTGGCTTAAAATATAAAGAAAAATATATTTTTCATACAAACAAGCTCCTATGGTTTTAGTCATAGTTATCAGTGGCGTGGCGTGCGACGATCCGCGGTGAAGAGGGGTAAAAAAAAGCCAAAGCGGCGAGGCGATGGCCACATGATATGACATGCAACGATCCATTACCTGAATAATATTTTTATAGCATATTACTATCATTTAAATAGTATTATTTAGACATTTAAACTAACAATAATAACTTACAAATCCAATTACATAATTTTTAGAACATCCGAGTCAAATGAAAAACACATGGACTAAAACATTCAATTATAAAACATCCAATCACATAATTCTTAAAACATCCGAGTCAAATGACAAACATAGACTAAAATACACCATCGCGAGAGACAACATCTTCGCACATTTCCTCTCAATAATGTTCTCCATTTATATCCCATAATAGAGTATCTTTTTCTTCAGAGTCTTCATCAAGCCTCCGGTCTCTTATGCAAGCCGTTGAAGACGATAGATTCTTAGACCGAAGATTTTAGTCTACTTCATCAACGTCAAAAGCTCGAACATCAACTCCTTCCAAAACAACTTCATCCTTCCAAAACTTAGTTTTAGGTTTTTATTTTTTTTAGTTCAAAAATAAATAACATGTTTAGCACCTCGCCACGGTGAGCGCCACGCCTCATCCTGAGGCGATATCGCCTCGCCTCGCCACGGCCGCCACGTGACAACTATGGGTTGAGTTTAAGAAGATTATAATTTATGAATTTGTTGTTAGAGGTTTTGGTGTTTTTTCAATGAAAGTTTGGGGTTCCATAGAGAAAAAACAAAAGGTTTATGAAAGGTAAAGTATAGGTGAGTTTGATTTTTGGATTCAGAATTTTTAATTAGATTGGATTGGGTTAACAAATGGGTCGGGTTAATAGTGAGCACAGCTGGGTAGTGGTTATATATAAGTTAAATCGGTCAGAGTAAAAAATTAATAGTAATTATTTAAATAGTTACTGCGTCCACACCATCGTCCTACGTGAAAGCTGAGGTGGATGGTCAATGAACATAAATGGGTTAAAAGAGTTGTTGACATTATAAATGACTAGTTTATAGTATTTTTTTAAACGTTGACGACCGGTTTGTTACAAAAAAAGAACGTATGGGACTAAAGTGAGAGAATTCGTAAACGTGAGGGACTAATGATTATTTTTAACTAACTGCCAATTATTTTTCAAAATAACAACTAAATAAACTAACCTCATTTTTAATATTAATGTTTTTAATAAACTACTTAACTCTAAAATTATCTCATATTATCCACCAACCAAATACTCCTATATTTTGAAGGTATAACCAATTGAATGTATTTTTTTAAGACGTGTAAGCCCGTCAACGGGATTCTCATACACTCTTGAGAAAAGAAATTATTAAATAAATAATTTGAACTAAATAAAAGAATCCAAATAAGAAGTACAAGCAAAATTCTTGTTTAATACGTATATAAGTTTGAAAATTTTATTTTTTATATATTGTAAAACCTCATAAATAGATTCGTCTTATAAACAAAAACTGAATATATTTACAAGATCTAGAAACTATTTTTTATTTTCAGATGTAGTTCTTTGATAATGATGCTCCTTGTTTGTACTTCATGCTTTGATAACTTGTTATGAATATTTCCAAAAAATGACAATCAATCTCTACATTTGATTTTAAATATTGATGATCAAATTGATTTCTCAAAAGATATATCTTATCTTCTCTTTAAAAATTCTACTATAATGCTCAGAATGATGGAAACCGGAGTCATCCCATTAACCATAAATAACTATCATCCTTAATATTAATTCATTTATTATTGAATTAATAATATTGAAAGTAACGGGAAGTTAATGCATCAATTCATAATAATATATTATATTATACTATTTAACTATTTCTTATAATGTAAATGAAAACTACATATTGTTAAATTACCGCTCTTAGGGACCATAACCCGGATTTATTTTGTCCTTACAAAATATTTTCAAAACTTTACGTTTTTATATAGGTGTTTATTTACGAATCTAATAATTCATAGTATTCATAGTATACACGGTATCTATAAAATTACACTTACGATACATATTTTATCTAATAGTCTAATACTTTGTTTATGATTAATTTTATTAGGTTAATATTGACAATCGTCTGATAGATCGATAAAATATGTGACAGTCCAACTTAATAGAGAAATTTCAACAATCTCTGCTTAGATCATCATATGCAACTATAGAATGTATCCATTAAATGAACATTCTTAACTTTTATATTTGCATTAAGAAATTGAACAATCTCGTACATGTCTATTAACAACATAAGACTAAAGCCATCGTCAATGCACTAAAAACCGCAAATAGATGTAACAGTAATCACAACATCGTAATAATTAATTACATGGATCTATCATGGTGCATAATATAAGAATAATATGGAATGAACTATTACATATATATTAAAGAAATAAATATTGTCAATATCATAATGCAAACATATCTCATAACTTAATACAAACTCCCACTAAAACTAATAATCCTCCAAATACACGACACTTATATAAATGGTGTGTTCAATAAAATCCTTATAAATTAATGCATTCGTAAGAGGATACACTAACATCTATTTTGTCCTTATATGCTCCATAATCATTTGAACTCTTTGTTTTACAAACATGAACTTGATTACCATGTTTGGATTTAGCCAAGCTTCTGTTACTATTTGAATACTAAACTTCTGAATTATTACCACAATACAATCTAAGAAGTCTTTATATCACTTCCAGGATTCGTAGTTTCGTCACAAAATTTTGTAGTTAAAGCTCTTGGTTGGATGCCTCAAAATAAGCAACAAATTCCGCAGTCATAATGGAAAATGCAATGAGTGTTTGTTTAACATTTTCTATGATGTTTTATCTCTCGATTAAAGTAATATGATGCATGAGTTTTGAATGACAAGAATCATCACATCCGGCGAACTACGAGTTGAAATCCTATATAATATGTAGTTTATTCGACTTCTTATACGTTAACCTGTGATCTTTTGTTTGTTACAAATATCGAAGAACTATTTTGACTGTTCTCCAATGTTCCATCCCTGAATACTTACATATCTCCTTAATACGCCGATGACAAAAGTAATATATGACTGTGTACAAACTTGAGCATACATTAGATTGCCGATGACCTAAGCATATTGAACTTTTTGTTTTTCCTCAATCTTAAGTTTTGTCATTGGACATTTCTTAAGGCTAAACTTTTCAACTTTTGATATATGGTTTTCTTGCCTTTGATGTTAGTAATCTCATAACGTTCTAACATACTCTCAATACACACCTTTTGTGATAAACTCAAAATTCATCAGGATAAATTCTTATGAATTTTAATCCCTTAAAAATGAATCGTCATCAAGATTTTTCATATCAAATTTATCCGATTTAAATTTCATGGTCGCATATAAAAATATTTATTGTTTATGGCCAATAATATGTCATTGATATATAATACCATAAATATGAATTTATTCTCACTCAACTTTTGATACACGTAATCCTCCACTAAATTTATCTCGAAACCAAATGAGACAATAACTTCAAGAAATATGCGGTACCATTGTCGAGATGTCTTCTTAAGTCCATAAATAGAATTATTTTGTGTTTACATACCGTCAATTTTATAACATCGGAGACAATAATTTTTAGGTTGTACCATATAGATCGTTTCCTCAATGTCTCCAATTAAAAAAATCAGTCTTTACATTTATTTGATGGAGCTCAAGATCAAAATATGCAATTAATGTAATGATTTTCCGAAATGAATCCTTCAATAAAACTTAAGATAATGCTTCTTTAAAGTTAATCTCTTCATACTGAGTAAAACCCATTTACCTTTAGAATCTCGGTTGGTTTTTGAAATCTATTTACAACCAATTAATTTTTCCAACTGCAAGTGATGAAACAAGCTCTCATATTGTGTTATCTAACATCAATTTTTTTATTATGTTAATTCGCAGTTGAGAATCATAACTTTTCATGGTTTTATAGACACTTAAGGGATCATTTCTTGTTGTACCACAAACTTCATCATGCTCTTTAAGATAAACTATATAATCTAAAGATATAACGTTATTTCTTTCTCTAGTAGATCATCGTGCATAATGTCTTCAGTTTGCACTTTAGCTTTTTTATGAGTATTTTGCTTCATTTGAACAACTTCATTTTGTTCAATTTGGACAATGTTCGTTGGTAGAAGTTCAACATCATCTTGAGTATCTAAATATTCTAACAAAACTGAAGTGATCATTGACTACCTAAATACCATATCATCATTTGATATCAAAGTTTCATGAATAGAACCTCCATGAATCTCTACTAATTCTTCCTTTAAATGAATGTCTGTTACTAAATATTGTAAGACTTCATAAGTAGAGTCTTCCTATAAAGAAAGGTGGAATGAACTTACACGATGTAGAATTTATTTTTAGTTTTCAATGTAGTTCATTGATGATTATGCTCTTTGCTTATAGTTGGTGCTTTGGTAACTAGTTATGAATTCTTCCAAGAAATGACCATCAATCTATGTATTTTATCTTGAATTATGATGATCAAATTGATTTCTTAAAATGTCTATCTAGTTTTCTATGTAAAACTTTTACTGTGATTCTCATAATGATGGAAACCACAGTCACATCCTCAACTATAAGAATCTCTAATATTTAATATTAATTTATTTATTAATAAATTAATAATATTGAAAGTAATGTTATGTTATTGCATCAATTCATAATTATAAATTATATTATAGTATTTAAATATTGAATTATAAATCAAAACTTAACTCTATAAGATAAATGAAAACCACACCTTGTTAACTTGCCACTCTTAATAAACCATAACCTGATTTGTTTTTTTTTTTTTACAAATAATCCTAAAACTTTAGGTTTTGCTTAAATTGTTTATTTCTGAATCCAATCCTTCATAGTATTCAGAATAGATATGGTATCAATACAATTATGTCCATGATACATATTGTATCTACTAGTTCATTACTTTATATATGATTACTTTTATTGGACCAATATTGATGATAGTCCAATATATTGATAAACATGTGATAGTCCAACTTAATGGAGAAATTCTAATATTATACTCCTCTAATAATTATTTTTATATAAAAATGTATTCTCGTTGATTTTTTTAAAAAAAAAATAAAGCAAAATTTTTGAATAAACATTATACAATTAACTTATTTGTTGTAAAAAAAATTGGTTACAATAAAAAAATACCTCGTTAAATTTTATGTTCCTTGTCAACATATATAAAATTATTTTCACCGACCCTCGAACGAGTCAAAACAATGGCTCATCACATTAATTATCAACCAACGTCTCTCCATTTTCGAGATCAATATTCTTTTATTTTTTAGTTTACTTGTCCGGACCTAGAGCACACACAAATTTACATTTTTAATGCCGACTATATATACTTAAATCTGAACCACTTAAATATGTGTATAAATTAGTTAGATTCACAATTAATTTAATCATGTTTGAAATAGATCGTATTCTAGTTCCAGGTTCCATCTTCTTCAGTTTCGAAGGGTGATAGTCAACTGGCTTTTTTGGTGGTCGGTTATTTTTTACTTATTGCCGCACTATATATGTTTTAACTTAAACTTTTGGAAACCTTGTTTATAATTTGCGCTTGGTAAATATATTTCAGGTATATATTACTTTTTATAGGTATGGTTCATGTTTTATTCGTATTTACGCGATGTTCAGACGTTTTGTGATGTAGGTTTGATAGGTGCTACATTGAAGTATTTTGACGTCATCAAAGAATATTATCCGCTATAAGTAGCTAAAAAGATGGGGCACATTTAATAGGTACTTGGTCTACTAAGAATTATTTTGACAGGTTCTAGTATGGTCCACCATGGCGAACACTCTTTACAATTGGGACGTATTTACTTTGAATGCATGGATGTCCTATACTATTGACCCCATTTTGCAAGGTGGAGACTATGTACTAGGTCCGGAGGACGGTACCACATTGATGTATACTGTATAGGTGTCGTAAACCTATTGTACGTACTTACCGATCCTGAATCGTGTCCCGCGGATGCATTTGCAGGGGTGAACCTCTCAGCCACCCCTCATCAGGCCAGGTTATATGATTTGACGGATCACCTACTCGAGATGGGGGTTATGGAGGATAAGAACCCTGAATTGGCATTAAAGGAGCTTTGCAGGCCCTTACACGAGTGTTATATTCTTGCGCGCCAATATATTGACTGATTTTATTTGTATTAAGTTTTTTTACGCTATGAATGTTTAGTTTGCTTGTTGTTTGCATTATGACTATTTAGGAATGTTGACGTATGGTTGATGTATTTTACAGAAATTTTATTTCATGTTTGATGTTTACATTTCTCTTATCATGATGTTTATTGTAAGTTACAAATATTTTATTACATTTAATGTTTACTTTTCCCATAACTTGATGATCAATATAGGTTACATAAAATATATTTAAATTTTCACTACAATATCTTGTATCTTCAATGCATCACGTGGGCTAATCCTAGAGTACATAGGTAAACGTGCTAGCCTTATCTGATATTTGTCAGAATCCAATTGGTTATTTGGATTACGTTATCCACTACTCGCACATGTCAAATGGTGATTACCTAGTTGGATTAAGTTATCTAACCTAAAATCACAATAAATAGAGACATATAGATCTTGTAAGAACACAATAATCACATAAAAAATCTTGTTGAAAAAATTGAAAAATGTCTCAGTAGACTCGCCCAGAAGACGAATATTTGAAGAAAGCCTCCGTAGAAGTCACAAACCTATAATGAGGAACGGGGTGAACACTATTGGAAGGAAATGGTATGCCAATTGTAATACTTATACTGTAGTGATCGGGTCCATCCATCGTACATTTCAAGAATCTTGGACGAGGTGAAATATAGGTGGACATATCTAATAAAACGACGGGTCCACTTGGTTTTCAACCTCAATAGAGAGAAACGACATACTGCATTTCAACTGTTTAATTGTTTGGTCACCGGTAGTTTAACGGATGAACAACTTGATGATGTGCGCGCCCAAATACTAAGCAAACATGAGGAAACTAAGATAGATTCACTTTATTGAGTATTCATGCAAATTTTTGTTAAGTTGTCATCGTTACATTTTATTGAGTACTACGTTATTTTTGTTTAGTTATCTTATGTCGTTTACACCTATTTGAAGTCAAATTTTATTTTTTCATTTTATTTTTGTTTATTTTCGCGTGAAGTGTTTCTAAGGACATAACTTAATGAATATTTATCTTGAATTTTAATTTACTTATAAAAGTTAATATGAAACTAATGTTTTAAAATTTTCAGAAGCTTTTACGCAGTTGGATACGTGCATTTGTACAAATTCAAGCACACTTATTTCGAATACATGTACATCGACACGCACTCAAGTGCATGGATTTGTAAAAATCCATGCTCACTATGTGTGCTAGAATGTCTTGAAATATTTTTAAAAAACCAATTTTGATCTTTTTTTTAAGATTAAAAAGATGTAAATGACACATTGTAAAAAAAACTGAATTAAATATATTTTGACATCCAAAACATATGTAGCCAATGTTAATAAAAGTGGCGAAAATAAAACAAGTTATAAGTCAAATAAATCATAAATCTCTGGAAAAATCGTAGAAATTTGTTGCTCCATCACGCGCTGTAGATGTTTGGACTGGTTTTATTTGGTGATATTTATTGAAGTGTTTTTCTATCAAAATTTGCCAACTAGTAACGTTGTCGTTAGTGCAGAACACAAACCAACTAGGGTATATTTCCGGTAACGGTCCATCCAAGACGACCTGTAAAATTTGATAAAATCATGTAGCCAAAAAATAAAATACTATAAATTAATTATATTAATTTACTTACTTTCATGTAACGGTTACCACGCACGAAACCTAGACCAAGTTCTGGTGTAGAACACGATCGAGGGGGCACACCACGTAAACGTAGATACGAATATGAAAGTTGGAGAGATATGTGGTATATGATACACTGATACTGAATGTCTCACTAAGCCAAAGTTGGGTAACATCATCCAATGCCTATTACCACTCGCATACACTTAGAAACAATACAACCTTTATAATAGGTTATCTACACATTGTGCACCATCAAACACTCTTTCCCATAGATCATGTTAACCTTGCAATATGTTCATCAAACCTCTCTAACTTCTTCGTATGAATCTATTTTACTTTATATATACAGATACGGCCCGAAATTCGCATTGACCGTAAGGAGTAACGTCTTCGACGCTAGTAATATAGTCATGTAAGTAGTTAGGAAACCAACTCTCGTATCCGGTAAAGTATTTTCTCTTACTTAAGTTTTTTGGTCGAGTCACTTTCTCTTTTTTTAGTTGACCTTTGGAATTGGCTTTGGCTTTGGGTACTAAGAACGCGTTAACTACCGAGGTAGTCATGGTAGCAATCGTACCGGGAGTGCTATTGCCTTGACTACCGTCGTATTCGAACAAAGATGGGTTCCGTTTAGTTGATTTGTCTGGAGCGGTTTTTTTCCTACCTTTAGTGATAATCGGCTCCTTAGGTTTGAATATATGACTTCTCGCGGGATCTAGGATTTGCATCATCCTATTTATGATATGATCTTGCACGTTTAGACCGTAAGCGCAGATGGTACTCTCTATTAAGGAAAGTTTTCTCGTAAGCTCATCTTTCGTACCAACTTTATCCATAGGTTTGATTTTAAAGTACTTCAATAAACATCACATTCTTCAAGAAGAATCGACCTACCTTTTTTTCTCGATGATAGCTAACTTGCATGTACACGGTAAATTATGTGTTTTTCTAAGAACACAACCATAACATACCAAATTGAAGCTTATTCGCCTAGCATCTTTGATTTTTCTCAATAATTGTACATGAAAGTTTACCTTTTAATTCCTTAAAAATAGGAAATTTAGATATGTTTCAAAAACCATACTCACTTCGTTCAATTATTCATAAATTGTAGAGTGCTGAATGTGAAGCAAGATATGTATACAATCCAAAAATTGTTCAAATGTGCATAGACTTGTACCAATTTCTTGTTTTAGGACCGAGTGAGAACTCTCCGCCCTATAACATATGATTAAATTAA
Source organism: Limnanthes douglasii subsp. nivea (assembly GCA_036936605.1). Taxonomy (NCBI): domain Eukaryota; kingdom Viridiplantae; phylum Streptophyta; class Magnoliopsida; order Brassicales; family Limnanthaceae; genus Limnanthes; species Limnanthes douglasii. The sequence continues at coordinate 38,180,607 of JAUPFV010000001.1, forward strand.
TTAGAATTCTAAACCTGAATCTCAAAACTATAGTTTACAAATGATAATAGAACTCATCGATTGGTAGCCCGATTTCCTAAATATTTATGATGGTTCGTGTAGATATTAAGAAATTTTTCTCCGCAAATGTCTATCCATTGTTTCATGACATAATCGCTAACCATCGGGAAGATGAGTAGACGCAGTGTAACTCGGCAAGAGTTTTGGTATACTCTTTAAGTGTCGCTGAATGGGAAACCACTTCATAAAATTCGATAAACTCCTCGGCCATTTCCACTTTGGGGAAAAATTTCTTAGTGCACGACATAATTTTCTTGTTTGTATGCCAAGTGCATAACATATAAGTTGCATCCGAAAATATGTCCTCAATAGCTCTCACCAACGCCAACTCTCTATCGGTGATGATATATTAGACAATGCGCAAATGTTATTGGTCATAACGGTTGGTGGTTGTGTTTCTTGTTTACCACCATTAATCTCTAATAATCAGGTAATTCTAAGACCATATTTCCCCTTAACGTGAACGGAAAACCGCATTTTTCGACGAACAATCTCAGCGCTTCTTCACAAACCCCAGTTTGGGGTTAGGTTTGTAAACATCTTGCTTCTCGCAATTAAAATACATCCTTCGAGTTTTGTCATTTTTATTAGCGTTGTTGTCTTTACTGATCAAAGTAATGAATTCTAACTTGGTGGTTTCCATATCAACTCATGCAACCAAAGCAGATTTGGTTTAATAACTATTTGTACTAAAAATTTGAGTGTAATCGGTCATGGAACATGGTGGTTGTTCTAGCTCCTACAAAAATGCATAAAACAAGTTATCAAAACATCTTAATTCATTCAATCAAAACTAAATAATTGGAGAATGATCACGCTCACAATAATGCAAATCCATGCGCAAAATTAGATGTAATTGGGTAAAATATCGCGCAAAATCAAATACATTTAGACAAAATCACGCAGAAAATTAAACCTATTTTAGAAAAATCGCACATAATAATGCCCTGATTTGGTAAAATAGAGTAAGAACAAAACCCGCAATTTACGTGAAAATTGCGGAAGTAAAAAAACATGTAAATGATGAGTTGGTTGTTCATCCTCGTCTGAACGAAAATCATCAACATTGCAACTAAAATCGGCATTTATGTCGCGTAAATCGTATTGGAAATATTTTATGCTTTTAGGTAAATTTTAAGGTAGAAGTTGTGTTTGAAAGTGTGAAGCGGTAGCGGCTCTACTAAAAAAATTAGTGTCAAAACTGAAATTTGGGTTTTAATAGGTTGGGAGTTAAATCATTTCAATTTTCTTAAATAAAAAAATTAGATGTTAGTAGTAGAAAAATTATGAGCTATGCTAAAATAAGAGCGGTATTTTTTAAAGTAAAATAAAATCAAAATCAAATTGAAATTCTTCATGCAACAGGTTCCATTAGAAATAGATCTGAGTTTTTGTCGGTCCAAATGGGACGAGACAAAAATATGGATTGATTGGGGTGAAAACCTTGGAAGAGTTTATAATAAAAATCGCATCCGGAATGTGGCCTTCTTCTCATGAATCTCCTCATCTTTAAGCGCCATTGCAGCTCTTTCAGCACTTCTAAACTCCCACCAACCAAAGAATCCCAAATCCTCCACCTCTGTAAATCCGGTTTACTCTACGACGCAACTAAACTCCTAAACTCCTCTCAAGTCACAGCGAAGCCCATCCTCTATGCATCCCTCTTGCAGACTTGCACCAAACTTCTTCGTTTCAATCATGGCCTTGAAATTCACGCCCATGTTATCAAATCCGGTCTTGAGGCGGACCGCTTTGTTGGCAACAGCTTACTTGCTTTGTACTTCAAGCTGGGTTCCAATTTCAGAGAAACCAGGAAGGTTTTTGACGGCCTCTTCGTTAAAGACGTCATCTCTTGGACATCCATGATATCTGGGTACGTTAAAGTAGGAAAACCTAACGATTCACTTGAGCTTTTCTTTGAAATGCTGGGTTTTGATGTTGAGCCCAATGCCTTCACTTTATCTTCCGTCATTAAAGCTTGCTCGGAAACTGCCAACTTAAGGCTTGGTATATGTTTCCATGGAGTCGTAATGGTACGTGGGTTCGATTCGAATCGGGTTATCTCTAGTGGTTTGATTGACATGTATGGAAGAAATCACCAACCCGAAGATGCAAGCAAAGTGTTCGACGAAATGCTCGAACCAGATGCTATATGTTGGACGTCTGTTGTTTCTGCGCTTACAAGGAATGATTTTTACGATAAAGCTTTGGAAATCTTTTACTTGATGCATAGGAACCATGGGTTGAGTCCGGATGGATTTACATTCGGTACAATTTTGACAGCTTGTGGCAATTTATCGAGGTTGAGACAAGGCAAAGAGATTCACTCTAAAGTTATCACCTCTGGTTTTTATGGAAATGTAGTTGTGGAAAGCAGCCTTGTTGACATGTACGGAAAATGCAAGATGGTTAGTGAAGCTCAACGAGTTTTCGATCACATGCCAGAAAAGAATTCAGTTTCTTGGTCTGCCTTGTTAGGAGGGTATTGTCATAATGGAGACAATAGATCAGTCATTAAAATCTTCAGAAAAATGGAGAAAATTGATCTTTACAGTTTCGGAACAGTTCTTCGTTCATGTGCGGGTTTAGCAGCAATACGTCATGGGAAAGAGATTCATTGTCAGTATGTAAGAAGAGGTGGTTGGAGAGACGTAATTGTGGAATCAGCCTTAGTTGACCTATATGCAAAGTGCGGTTGTATTAATTTTGCTTATAGGATCTTCATCAAAATGCCAGTCACAAACCTCATAACATGGAACTCGGTTGTGTGTGGATTCGCACAGAACGGGCAAGGTAAAGAAGCTCTACGGATGTTTGATTTAATGGTAAAAAATGGGATGAAGCCTGATTACATTACGTTTATCGGAGTTCTTTTCGCTTGTAGTCACACAGGTTTGGTAGATGAAGGACGAAAATTGTTTGCTTTGATGATTGAGGAATACCAGATAAAACCAGGTATAGAGCACTACAATTGCATAGTTGATCTATTAGGCCGTGCTGGGTCATTTGAAGAAGCTGAAAATCTGATAGAGAATGCAGATTGTAGAAAGGATCCAACTGTTTGGGGAGTTCTGCTTGGTGCTTGCTCATCTGGTGCAGACTCTACAACTGCAGAGCGCATTGCCAAGAAAATGATGGAAATCGAACCAACATACCATCTGAGCTATGTCCTTCTGACTAATGTATATAGAGCAGTTGGCAGGTACAGCGATGCGCTAAAGATCCGCAAGCTAATGGAAGATAGAGGGGTTAAGAAAACAAGTGGAAAGAGTTGGATTGAAATTGACAAGACCTTGGGGTCTTATTTTAAAGTGAATAGGCCTCAAACGCCTATCACAAACGTTTGATTGGTTACAGTGAACGAAAAGATTGTACTTTAGTTGCTTAAGAGGTTCTGTTTTAGCTGAATTAATAGTGCAATATATGAAAGAACTGGCCATTTGCCAGGATACTTCAGTTTTTGTTTCTCAGTGCTATAAAGACAGCTTGATATAAATACTTTTAAATCATGCGGAAAGTAAAATGTAAAATACGAAGGAAAAAAAGTTCTTGATCAACAATATTCACGCAACTCCTACATTACACCTTAAAACATAAGCCTCGAGGAACTCATCATTTTGTCACTAATTACGAACTCTTAGTCATTTTTTGGCTGTCAATTTTCTTTGTAGACGACACAATTAGTGAAGCAATCTCGTAAGTATGAAAGGAAAACAGTAGTAAATCTCTAGGAGGAAACTGATTAAGCATGTTATAGGGATGACACTGCCCTTCTAGCTGCCTCGGTCTTTATCTCTGAAGCTTTCCCACTGCCCCTGAAGTACACGTAGACTTGCTGCAATTGAAACAAAGACACAATTAAAGACGAGATAAAGCAGGATGCATAACGCAAAAAAAGATAAAGAGTATATATCGTACCTGAATGACCCAGATACTGATCAACGATTCAATGGCGAAAAAGGCGAAACCAATTAAGTAAAGTACCTGCATGCAAACAAAAAAATCTCATCCACAAAACTCTGACTGTATTTGGTAGTGAAGATTCAGCATGAAACTTACCCCCACAAAAGCATTACCGGTCAAGACTAATAGTGCCGGCAATATACCTCTGTCCATGAAATAAATCGTAATCAGAAGATATAACACTTTGCATTCTTTCAGGCAAGCAGACAAACACGAACAATTATTTTAAACTAAAACTCACGTTATAGATGCATGGGTAAAAATAAGCGGAGGGGATACCGCAGCCAAGACACAAAACACAATGTGAACCTACAAAGCAAAAAGACAGAAGTTACACAACCTGAAGGAGAGAAGACTTAAAGGTGAAGATGCAAGCGAGTAATAGTAGTACCGAATAACAAATGAAAAACCAGCTGAACTTAAGGGCGCTGTCAGTCCTGTAAAAGCAAAGCAGATAAACATTGAAAAATCTCAATCTCCATTACACCTGGTATGAGATAATAACACCGAGTCATCTTAAGTACCTCATAGCACGATAAAGAGGACGATACCACATGAAATAAGCACCTGGAACGCCAGCTAAGAAGTAGATGATTGCAAGCAGCCATATTGCTAAACCTACAATAAATGAATGCAAGAGATGAGAACGAAGATTATATACATCAGATATAATTCGCACAGATGTACATAGTTTTGTAACAAACTGTATCCGTTAATCCAAGCAGCAGTAACTGCTATGAAATTCCATGTTAGACATCCAACCAAACCTACATTAGGTTACATAGTATTAGTATAAAAGTAAAAGTAAGCATAGATCAGATGTTGTTGTTGAAAAGAGAAAGATACCGAGCATTGTGGTGAATGCAACATACTGAACCCTTTGTAAATGAATAGGTATCTCATTGACAATGTCATGGTGAATGAGAGGGTAAAAAGATGGCCAGTTTTTCACCTCTATTACAATTCCAGCTGCCACCAAGAACAAAACATACATCAGATGGATCTGTTATTACAGAGAAGAGTAAGTCGAGAAATGACATACATTGAGCTATCGCATCTTCTCTACGTTTGAGTTCGGCTTCTCTCTTTTTAAGTTCAGCTTCTTTGGCTTTGAGCTCCAGCTCCTTAGCTTGCAAATCCTGAGACTGAGTCATCCCAAACACAATACACATTAGGAGGAATGTTTCGATTCAACGTACATTGTTACATTACATTACATTACATGCGATGAAAACGTCATCACATACGTACGTTTCCAGCATTAAGAGGAATGTTCACGGTTGCTCCACGATCATGTGGTTCATGGGGAAGAGGTGAAAGCTTTGATCCAGGGCTCTTTATATATTCAATATACAACAACAACAATGTAGAACGTAGAATCGAATCAAATTAGTACAACATTGTCGTTGTCGATACACCACCGATTGAATATCACGGAAAATGATGGATCTAAATAGAGAAACATGGAAACTTACTGCGAAAGGATTGACGTCAACCTCCTCTGCGCCGAAGGGGTTAGAATTGTCGTTACTCATTAGATCGCATCAGACAGAAACAAAATTAGAGAGGCTTTTTTGAGACCTGGATTAGATCGTTTGTTTGTTTGGTAAGAAATGGACAGAAGGAGAGAGAGAGGGAGGAGGAGAAATAGAGGGAAAGCTGTTATATAGCTATGTCCTCTTATTGCGTACAAGATTTGGTCCTTCTTCATAAACCAAGCCATGTTATAAATTTATAATTATAGAGTATGGTGTTATAAATAAAGTTTTGTCCATTTTTAATACGTGTTTTATATCTGGTTTGGTGTGTTTTGTTCGTATCCTTAAGTTTTATCTTTATTTATGGGTAATTCTGCTATCGATTTATCAATATGATTGTTAGTTTTGAATGGTTTTGATCAACTTAAATCGTGTGGGACAAAATAACACGAATATGATAAATGAATTGTATAGATTAAAATAAATCGATATTTAACGAAAAAGGAGCACATAAAGTAAAAGTTCAGAACTAAAAACACGAACTAGGCGTTCCAAATATACATTGAAAATTGAAGTTAAAAAGCTACTTTAAGCTTTCAGTCGACCTTTTTTATTATATATGTTATTAGTAATATTTTGTCTTTATTATCAAATATATCCATCACTATTTTATTTGTACTAGTTTTATAAATTAAATTTAAAAAAATCTGCGATATATTATACTCTTTTATTTAGTTACACCATAAAAAATGTTAATATATGATACGATGTAAATTTGATAAAAAAATAAGTTTGTCTATTAACAAATGGCGTAATTCCAAAGAGAACGAGATAAAATAAGTCGGTAAAACTCTATAATTAATCAAATAGATCATTCATAAATGAAATCATCCACAACCTTCTCATTCAAATATAATGATTATTCGTCGATGTCCACTCAATACCTAAATCATATCTCATTGAAGGGTCGTGACTGCACGATTCCTCCATCACTCCTAAAGTGAATAGTGAAAATAAAGTATAATATTGTTGTAATCTAAAATATCAACACATGTTTTAAATCTTATTTTTATTTTTTAATATGTTAGCTAATGTTTTATCTCACAATTTCGGTTTCATTGTTAGAAATGAAACAAACCATTTATCATGTTTTGATAACCCAACATGAAGACGAAGAATCTGCGATCGGGCCAATTACCGATTACCGAGTTGAAAACTCTCATTCTGTCCTACAAGATAACTGTATGAGAGGGTGGTGCCTATCCAATTCCAACTGAAAATATTCACAGAGTGCCAACTCGCGTTGACTCAATAGTGGCACCTCGTACTAATTTATTCGACGATGTTACTTTGATTCCCCGCAATGATAGTGAGGAGAAGGCAATCCCGTCATGATGACAAATAAAAAGATCGGCCACCTCACACAATAGGTGAGGGACCTGGTCCAATTCGTAAAAGACCTTGCAGTTAACACTAAGAGAATTAATGGTTTTCAATTTAAATGGACCTCACTTAAAGACCTTCTAGATATTAGTGAATGAGAGATTTTCAATGCCAATGAATCTCATTCAAAGACCTTCTAATTAGTCTTAAGTAAAAGAGAGATTGTTAATGCAAAGGGACTTCACTTAAATATCCTCTAGTTGGTACTAAGGAAATTAAAGGTTGTCAAATTAAAGATAATTCATGGTATGGTCTCAAAGTACAAAGTTTATGTCGTGGTTAGACTTTCGGCTAACTTGATAAAATGTTAAGGTTAGTGTGATTTATCATAAGCTAGGGAAGCAGTTGCATATAAGGTTAACACAAGTTGTTCTAAGGTACCACGGGCAAAATGTATCATAAAAAATAATTACGAAAAAAATGCTACAATAAGAAAGACTAACTAGCGCAACATAAAATTCTAAAAAGCATACGAAGATAGTCAAGTCACCACAAGCGTGTTATAAGCATACAATGAAAAGATAAGCAAGTAAAACAACAAGGGTAATATAGGCCCCAAACAAAATAGACAAAATAAATATATTAAAATTTTATCTAACAACCACCTTGCTAACCAGCCTTGGTACCCAGGTTGAATGACAGTCCATTCACTCGAAATCAAGCAACAGATTGTGAGAAGTTACTTATACAATATGAAAATTAGTTAAATAAATAATTTCAACGATCTAGCAGATGGTGTGAAGAAACACATAGGATGAGCCACGTAAGTTGTATCGATAACTAAAGATATCACTCGTAAATAGGGTCACCCAAAACTTTCTCATCTGAGGTATTGAGCGACCCCTCGCTTCTGACTATACCTAAAATCACCCTCGATCTCATCCTGATAGCTAAGTCCTTTCTTTTGGAGGGGTCGTGTAGTTGTGAGACCATTCATCGTAGTAACAACTAAACCCTCTCTATAAAGGGGCCGCTCAACTTAGCGACCCTTCATTATAATCCAACGCTAAAAACATCACGATACATCATCAAACATCAGTTAGAAGAAGAACGCAAAAGACCTTAATTCAGGACCGTAAATCTGAATCTCGCCAACTTCTCTAAGATCAAGCTGTCATTAGGCCCGCATAGAGGTCTTGCAGTTGTGCAGCCCCTCACTTAGCCTAAACCTAAGAAGGATGACCCCTCGTTGACCCTCAAACCCAAGATAACCCCTCACCTCACTCATAAACCTAGTATGGCCCATATTAAGATGTTGTGCACCTCACCTCACTCACAATCCTAGTATGACCCTTATAAAGGGATGGCACACTCAAACAAAAACCAAGTAAGACTTTTATGTTGCACGACCTCTAACCTCGGCCAGAGGCCAAGGATAACTTAATTAAAGGGTCGCACAAGTAAGCGACCCCACACCTTAGCATTGAGCTAGATATGATATTTGTAGCCTCAAGAAAAATATAGCCTGTAATGCCATCATAGCTCATATGGCATGAAAGCCAGCACCAATATGTTAATCAGCCCAACTCGATGCGATATCAATTTCTTACTTAGTCAACACGATCCTTCAATATTACCCCTTCATTGGGCTTAGAAGCAGTACGGAGATCACTCCTCACAACGTACAGACATAGTACCTGAAATTATATGAAAGTGTAGTATAAAGGGCATACCCAAACCTGTCAAAGCATAAAGGACGATATAAAATGTTGAACCAGTAAGAAAGCTATTTTTTAGAAAACATATGTCAACAACCGAGTTCGTGTTAGCACATTCCTTAGGGCTACTAAGTATATATTGATATGTGGCTTTAAACTTTAAGGAAATGAAAAATCTGAGCACTTTATATAAGGGTTTGTTTCTTAAGTTATTGAACACTTCAACATAAAGTAGCCAAGAAATTACTAATGTGTCAGATTATGGTCCAATAATTAATTTAATATTTTCTCCTAAAACCTTAAAAGATCTTGATATTTCTTGTGCAAGTGAAATAACTCATCAAATCATTTATGATGTTGGGGATGTTGTGATTTATGTTTTAATCGATGAATCTAGTGATTGTTATGGGGAAAAAAATTGTTTGTGTTTGTTTTGTTAATAATGAAGATTTGCTAAAATAAAGGTTTCTTCGTATTGTACATGTTAAAGAAATTACTGCTAGATCACTTAAAGAGGCTCTTAAAAAATTATCAACAAATGTCTTTGGTGTGTCTAGCATTCAAAGACAAAGGTATAATAGAGCTAGCAATATGCAAGGTCAATGGTGGGTTAAAAGCTTTAATTCAAAATGAGAATTTACATGTTTATTATGTGTATTGTCTTGCACATCAACTTCAATTAGAACTTGTTGTTTGTTATAATATTCATAAATATGTTTTTAGTTTTTTTGGTAAGGTGAGTATAGTTGTTAATTTTATTAGATTTTTTTAACAAAAGACAAGAATTATTATGCGGAAAACAAGTAAATTAGTTTGTTAGCGTTATTTGGGAGGGACAAATAGAGACCATTAAAGAATTGAACCAAAAACCATATATTGATCTAGTTGGTGATACTCATTGGGTTTATCACTTTCAGAGTCTCACTAGTTTGATTACTTTATATAGTGTTGTTATCAAAGTACTTGAAGAAGTGGAAAATAATTTCTTAGCTAAGAAATCTAGGGAAGCTATATTTTTTTGCTTGATAGACTTCAATCATTTGATTTCAAATTCTTGTTACATATGATGGTAGATATTTTGATAACTATAAATAAATTGAATATATCTTTACAAATGTGTGATCAAGATATTTTAAATGTTTTATCATTTGTCAATGATTGTAAAGAAGAGTTGCGAGAATTGAGGGATGATTGTAGGAAAAAAATTATAAATGTTGTCAAAATTTGCAATAAGCTTGATATTGATGTGCCTCATAGACATATATACAATGAAATAAAGCTAGGAATCTTAGTGATTCTAATATGAATTATTATAGGCATGCTTTTTTTATAACTGCAAGAGCTCAATTTTTGGTTCAATGAATGGATTACTGAACTTTGATAGTGTATTGCATGCTTAAGTTCACATTCATCAATTGCATATTTTGATATGTAAAATTAGTGTAAATGATTGAGTTTTACCCAAATAATTTGGTGGGTGTGCCGGAAGTGGCAGTACACCATTAACTTCGGCCTTGTGTTTGAAATATTCGAGGTGACCATTTTTTGCAAAGTTAAAAATATTTTCAGATCTTTGTGAAAAACATAAGTGTGGTACAAGTATAAAAACTTCTAAAGTTAGCTCTAATTTTGTTTGTTACAACTATAAGTGTTTAACGTGTTTTTTCATAAATGAATTATGTGGTGAGTCAAATATATAACAAGATAGATGATAAATGACTAAATAACCATCATGTTATGTTTTTAAATAAATACATATTTGGAACCATGAGCAATTATGTTATTAAAACTCGTTTTCAATAAATAAGTGGTTGATGATATTATTGCTCCCACCAAAAATTAATTTGTGGATCTATCCCGAATAGAAAAACATCAATCTAGTAAAAATTTGATTTGTATTATATAAAACAAAAAAATAATTAAATAATTAATTTAATAGATAGAGATGTGATAAAACCATCAATGATGCAATATCTTCACTTAAATCTTATTTTTAATAGCAAACAAAATTAAAAATATATATATATTTGTTTCTTTTCATCTGTAATTATTTTTTATAAATAACAATTAACTCCCATATACTATTTCATAGTTAGTTAATAACTCATTATGTATTGATGTTTCGAAGTTAGTTGTTAATATCTATTTTAGATAACTATTCTAAATAGTGTTTTGGAATTAATTATTTTATATTCTTTTAATGTAATTCATTTTGAGACGGTGTTTTAGAATCAATACTTTTTTAAGTTTGTTGCACATACTAAAATACCATCTCGGAATCAATTATTTTTCAAAAAAAATATAGTAATGCATTCTGAAACGTTATCCACAATCGTGTTGCAATAACGTAAAAACATGAAAGGGTAATTTACAGATAGCAACCCATAATCAAAACTATTTACCTTTAACAACCACAATATTGAGAAAGTACTAATGACCTCATGGCTTCAGAACTCAATTACAGATAACCACGTGGACTTTCTATTGATAACAGTATACTTTTTAACTATTTTTCTCTCTCATATTCTTTTGTTATTTACGTGTCATATCTTTTAAAACGTAGCTCCAAAAAAAATCTAAACATACCATTGATTTTGTTTTTTAAAATACAAAACTACATCCATATAAGATAATTTTGTATTTAAAAAAATTGGCGTAATTACGGGTAATTGGATTGTGAAATAAGTCTGATTGTATGAAAAACAATATACAACTTGTTTTTTTGTGAAATAAGTGTTAATTGGAAGTGAAACAACTAACTTTTTGTAGTTGCTATTTAATATGCATTGTTTATGTTGAAAAAACTTATATTTTAATATATATATATATATATATATATATATATATATATATATATATATAGTGCTAAAGGTACAAAATTAGTATGGAAAACAAAATAAAAGTTGTACTTGTGAAAATAAGTGTTAATTGTGTGTGAAACAACTAATTTTCTTGTAGTTGCTAAAATATGTGTATTTTTGTGTTGAAAAAACTTGTTTTTAAAAAAACTGAATTGTGTTAAGGGTGTGATATTACATGTAATTGGGATACGAAAAAACAAATTTATTCTAGTTACGTAATTTGATGCAAATGTGTTGCGCAATATGAAGAAAATGGTTACGTAAATAGAAATTTTAGTTGTGAAATAAGTCTGATTGTGTGAAAAAACAAAATACAACTTATTTTTACAAAAATAAGTTTTAATTGGGTGTGAAACAACTAACTTTTAGTAGTTGCTATTTTTTAATATAAAAAGAAAAAAATTGGACTGTGTTAAGGGTGAGAAATTACATATAATCGGGTTGCAAAATTACGTGTAATTGGGGCGCAAAAAAATAATTTTGTTCTAGTTGTGTAATTAGGTGCAAATCCGTTGCAAAAATAAGAAGAAAATAGTCGTGCAAATAGGAATTTTGATTATGAAATAAGTCTAATTGTCTGAAAAAATAAAATGTAATTTTTTTTTTTGAAAATAAGCGTTAATTTGGTGTGAAACAATTAACTATTATTTCGTTGCTAAAATATTTGTATTTTTGTATTGAAAAAACATTTTAAAAAACTTATATTTGGACTGGATTAAGGATGCGTAATTATATGTATTTGGGGTGCGAAATTAATCTGATTTTTTTCCTTAAAATATCATTCATGGATTTCATTCATTCTCCAGCAACTACATCGACTTTTACCACAATCTCAACTATCTCTCACCTTATCTCAACTATCTCTCACTCTATTAACTTCTGCACACCCAACCAGCCCTATTAGTTTCTCATCATCAATCACCCATAAACCATAACCCTAGCCTAGCCTAACCACTATAAAAACGGTCTCCTCTTTGGATTTCTCTTCAAATCTTGAAAAATAACAAATCTTAGCCACCTATTCGATTTCTCTTCTAATCTTGAAAAACAACTAAAGTTTTTCTCGAATTCGTCTAAGGTAGAAATCATTCGTTATTTAAACAAATACAACAACAACGACATTTAACTATGCACCATTATTTATTGAAACAGACGAAATGCACATAATTCCGAGGCGGCATCTCGGAATTAAGTGCATTTTTTTTATATAAAAAACACCTGATTCTGAGGTGCTGTCTCGGAATCATGTATTTTTTTTCTAAAAAACAGCAACTGATTCATATCTGCTGTCTCGAAATTAGTTATTTTCTGCTAAAACCTGCACAAATCGTGATTTTCAAAAATATGTTTTTTTAACACGAAATTTTAAGTTACATGAATGTAAAACTAAAAAACAAGATTAAATTACCTTATTAGTTGATTCGGTGATGTTCTCCGGTGCTAAATCTTTGGTTTGGATGTGTTCCCCTTCCACGAGTAATCTTTAAGAAATGTAATTTTTGTTTTGTTTTTAGAGTTTAATTTTGGAAGCTAAATTTTATATGTGGATTTAATTTGGCTTAATTATGTGTTTGTTGATATAAAGATTTCATAATGGTTAATGGCATCAAGTTCTAAATTAGAAGGTAAAATAAGGGCAAGATATTAAAAACAATTGATAAGTCCTTTTTTTATTTTAAAACATGAAGGAAATAAAAAAATATGATGGAAAAAATAGCTTCACCCTCAAATATTTTTTATTTAACATGTTGTTATAGATAAACTTGAAAACTTAGGTGATTATTGGTAATTTTAATCTTTCTCATATTACTATTTATAACTTTTCCTTTTACAAAATTAAATTTTGAATTACATTTATACCAAATATAAAAGTTTTAAACACAAAAACTTAGTAGTTTTGTCCACATCATTCTTAATTAAATTATTTTTTAAAATCAATCTTATCTTAGTTAGTTTTTAAAAATGTTTTATCTTAATTAGTTTTAAATTTTAAAAATAAAAATCCAAATATTAAAAATATTTTTTTTAATATTTTTTTACAATTGAGCATTGAAATTTTAATTATTGTCCTTTAAAAATACGAGCAGTGCGATAAAAGAAGCCCAGTAGAAGATTACACATTTTGGAATTGAAGAAAGAGGGAAAAAACTTTAAAAAAATTAAGAATTTGCGCATCTTTTCCTTTCACGTAAAAAAACATGTTGGAGAGCGCAACAATATGTGGGGACTGAGCTATTGATGAACAAAGATTGGAAAATCAGCAAACATGATTCTATCAAAATTTGACCAAAAACTAGGAGCTTGAAAGAACTTAATAACTTGGAGCGCAGACCTAGCAGTTGAGATGAGGGAATGAGACCGAGTATATCATTCGACTGAGATATTGTTGAAGACAGACTGATGAGATTCGATCAACACTTGACAGAGACTAGTAGCTTGAACGAAATTGACAGGTATTTGATGATTTCTGATCTTTGAAGGTTAAACTTAACTATTTAGTTAATCGAGTCAACTTTAATGTAGCCAGTACCCAACCCTTCAAGGAATGTGATAGCTCTAAGGGTGATAGGAGCTTGAACCTGATTGAAATCCATGTTTTGCATCTCTTTTAGAGTTTGTTTAGTAATTCACTCTACTGCCTTATTTTGCTAGCGAAATATATGAATTAAGATCATTGACGATAATATAAGTTTTCTGCATCAACTAGTAATAGGTTTAAAAAATCAAAAGATCTTCATTTTAAGATCATTTCAATTAAGATGCTTGAATCGATTTCTATATCTAGACTATTGATACCCCTGCATTGACGGAGTAATAAACTATCCAACAACAATGGCGATGCTTTTGCCGTATAGTAACGGAAATCCAAAATTATTGAACTATTAGAATCTTTTATGATACCTTTATGAGACCTCCTCTACTGAATTTTCCAGTTCTACTATATATCCCATCCGAATTTAGCTATTATTTTGAAATATCCAAATATTATTTATGACTAAAAGATAACGTCCGTGTTAATTTAGATTTTGAAAATACAATAACATCAATCGTAAAGTATCTATCTTGTTATTATATCCAAAAAAAGTATATCATTAAATCCATTTTAATAATGAAAAAAAAATGAGGATTACATCTAAAAAATAGTCCTCGACTATCTCGTTTTCTTTCATTTAGTCCCTTGATTTTAAAATCACCGGTAAAAATATCTCGACTATCCCGTTTTATTTAATTAGTCCCTCGACTTTAAAATCATCGGTGAGGGTCTATGGAGTTTGCAAAACTTATAAATTTAGACCCTAAATCTAAGAAAAAAATACATTACCATGAACTTTGCAAAACCTATAAATTTATAGATTTTGCAAAGTCCAAGAACGCTCACCGATAATTTTAAAATCGAATGACTAAACGAAAGAAAACGGGATATTCGTGTAACACTATTTCCAAAATGTGATTTTTGCACGACTTGAGTTGGCTCTAACCTCAACTGTAACATCTAAAGTCGGATTACAAAGAAGTGAGAAATAAGTAAACTTCACGTCGACCAATGGCCTTAAATTTTAGAACCACGACCATCGTTTACAAGTACAACTAAGCTAAGATAATATAGATTGGTACTTTAACGTCGAGAATAACTACGAAATGCACCTCTAGTTTCATTCTTGTAGTCATATATAGGGCAGGGAAAACAATATGTAGATTATACAACACTGAATTTTTTGTCTTTCGAGATGAATCAATAACAAATTATGATTTCGAGTGGTGCCTACTGAACATCACTGATCAGTTGCATGATTACAAGTAATAAACATATTAAAGCCACCTGCCCGGTCTTTGTAGCTTTGTGGGTAATTCACATTTTTAAATAGTACTGGTGGCGGAACTTGGGTTGCGAAAAAAGATTGGTGAGTTAGTGAGAGAACCTTTTTCTCAAGCTTCTTTACATGAGGAGGGAGATTATCTTCTTGTGGTTGATTATGAACAACATAGATATACTGGTGCTATAATTTATTCTCCATCAAACCCGTTACTGCCTCGGTGTTCTCTCCGTATCATGTTTATTAGATCTTGAACAACTTCAGACATGGGCGGCCTGAACTCTGGCTCAGACTGCACAATAGATTTGTTTGAGTTTTTACATAAAGTCACTACACTACAACTGAAGCGAGAATTGACTATTGAAATACTCACCTGAACACAGCGAGAGATGATATCGGCAAAGTGAGACAATGACTTAGCTGGGTAGTTGCGATTAAGACAAGGATCAACCATCCCAGACAATGCATCAATGTCGTGAAGCTGTGGGATTGCCCATCTTACAAGAAATTGTTCCCCTCTAGTCCGGTTCCTATGCCACAAACAATATTAATCGGTCGATTCAAAATTGTAAAAGAGGGTATGGTGATGTCACTTACTTGTCATAGGACTTGCGACCTGTCAAGAGTTCTAGCATAACCACGCCAAAACTGTAAACGTCGCTCTGAGAATTATAAATTCCCGACTCAAATTCTGGAGCACCGTAACCATAAGCAGCTAGGAGCTGTCCTGATAACTGAAAATAGATAATTTTATAAGTTCATAGTTTAGGGACTACCTGTTGTTAAACTACAATAGAAGTGATTTTTGGTTTACCTGACTTACAGAACCTGATGCTATTAATGGAGATAGGCCGCAATCGGAAACAAGTACGTTCAGATCATCGTCAAGAAGTATATTGGCAGCTTTGAAGTTTCTGTGAATTATAGGTGGCTCACAGACCTCATGCAAATACCTTCACGAAAGAAAATGACAAAAAAAAAATTACTTATAGGGTTCTTGCTCCTAGTCTAGTGCCTTTGGATGGATAAAAACTATTGTGATAAGAAATTATTACTCTAGGGCTCTAGCAGCTCCAAGTGCCATATGAATTCGAGTAGTCCATGATAAAATCTGCCTTGAATCATCATCCGCGTGCAGTGCCTCTTGTAGCGTACCGCTACTGCAGTACTCGTAAATCAGAAGCCTTTGACCATGCTCGGCACAGTACCCCATCAGTTCTACAATATTAGCATGACGGATTCCATCTAGACTATTTACTAGCTCGATAAATTCCTCATCTTTCTGCTGGGTGGATGCCCTCTTGTCAAATTTCTTGACTGCCAGTAGCTGCAAAAGCATTCAAGAAAATGAATACCATTTCAACCATTACCTTCACGATAATGGATGAGTAGCAAGAAAACAATTGAATATAAATTAAAAACTGAACCGCTAATATTAGCTTGAGTAGTATCAAGCATCCTACTCATAAGCATACCTTTCCATCAGGAAGCTGTGCTCTGTAAACACTCCCAAGCATTCCGGATCCAATAAGATTGTCCTGAGAAAAGCTATTTGTAAATTGCTGAAGGGACGCAATGGTAAAATGCTTAACAGAAGTTGTGACAATATGAGGTTTGATGGAAGGCTTGGACCCAGAAGGCACAGCTGGCCTGATTGCAATATTCTCAAAAGGAGGTGGTGGAGGGGGAGGTGGAGGTGGTGGGGGTGGAGGAGGAGCCATCAACATTATGTCTATACTACTCATGTCTATCTCGTGACTTTCCTGCCTCGGTATTGCCGCTGTCCTTTGCACATATCTCTCTTGCTCAGGTCGCGGCTTTGGCATTGCACCCACTCTTCTTATCTCAGGCGGATGCTCTTCCTTTGGACGAACAACTGGTTTTTGCACTGTTCAATATATATTTTGATGTTAGTTAACAAAACAACCAGGGCAGAAAATTATAAAATGTAAAGTTTGCAAATTAGTTTGCCTTTTTCCAGTTGATTCGTTGTTTGAAGAGTAGACTGGTTGATGGCTGGACTTTCTCGGTTTCCTCTATCAGCACCAACTTGATGACGTTTGAAACTCCTTTCAGTTTCTTCTCTCCTTCTTCTTCTTCTAAAACACTTTGGCATACAAAGCAGCAGAACCATTGCCAAGATGATAAATAACAACACTGCACCAATAGATATCCAAACTATCCTTTTGATAGATTTCTTTTTTCCTCCAGCAGTAGATCCTTGTGCTCCAGATGGCCCGTCGGCATGTTTTCCGCGCGTTTGATTAGAAGGTGTTGTAGGGCTTGGCGGTCCAAAGAACGGTGGTGCATGTCTTGATGGCGGTGTTGGCCGTAATGGGGCTACTGGTGGAGGCAACGGAGCAATGGTAGTGGTAGTGGTATTAAAGGAATTTCCGTCGACTCTGCAATATACATGTCCATGTCAGATTATACAAAACTCAAGACTTTTTACAAAATGTTTATCTGCCTGTTAAATTAAAAATGTTCGCATTAGATTCTCAAAAAGACGAATTTGTTTGCACTTACTTGAGATTTGGAATGGTCGATAGTTTATCTGGTATTGTTCCCGTGAATAAATTATTCTCCACATTCCTGTTCAATGAAATCAAAAAATATGAATCAGTAAAAGAACGAAACTGCATTTACTCGAACTAAATGAAATCCAAAACTATTCTTGATTATTTTCTAAATTATAAATATCTGTGTAAAAGTCGAAATTCAAGAGAGTAATACAAATTTTGAAGGGGAAGATCCTGCCAAACATCAATTGTTCCGGATAGCTGATTGTTCTGCACATATCTATGATAAGAATCAAGTCAGTTTTACACATAAGAGAAAAAATGGCTCTAACATAATCACAGTCTTTCTATTACGATGATAACTCACAGCGTTGTCAGACTCGCGAGATTCCCCATAGACGGAGGCAACGGCCCGGTCAGATTGTTACCCGAAAGATCTCTAGTCAAAGTAAGAGGTTTAACATAAAAAGAACAATTTAAAATAAGAAAATCGAAAGAACATTTTCTCGAATAGAAACTTACAAATTGATTAGACCAACAAGGTTCTCAAAGGAGTCTGGCATATCTCCGGATAAATTATTATTGCTCAAAGTCCTGAGAATTCAAAAAACCGAAAGACAAAACATCAACAACACTTGAAGAGTTAGTTCCATAGGGAGATATAACACCACAAACACCGTGCTTACATGTCTGTTAGTAAGCTCAAGGAAGACAAAGATACTGGTATGCCTCCACTAAAATCATTATCTGAAAGAAAACTGCGAAAAGCTAAAGTCTATCATGAAATCTTGCCAAGTACTAAAAAAACCAGAAAATGTACCCTATTGGCTATAACTCAAAACTTTTAAAGTTAAGACTAAGACTAATACATACAGTTGCTGCAAAGTAACAGGCAAAATGGCCGGTATGCTCCCTCCTATATGATTGTTGCTTAAATCTCTGACATAGATAGGAAATAGGGTCAGGCTCAACCAATAGTGAAGAAACCATAAACCATAAGATTAAGTGGCACTTACATATGTTTGATAGAAGCAAACTGTCCTAAGCTATCACCTAGCTCTCCACTCAATCCTGCACTACCAAGGTCACTACAAAAAAAAAAAAAAAAACAAATTCATCAAGTCAAGGAAAACTGAATAATGAGTTGTTCTTCAAAAGACAGTGATAATGATTTCTCTTACATGCTCTCTATGTCTGAACCGTTGCATATAACACCTTGCCAGGCTTCTCCACATGGGTCTCCGGCCGCACTGACCCACCCAGGAAGTCCAGGGGAGCCAAGTGAAGCATATAATTTATTGATTGCAGCAACTAACAACAATGCAGATGATTAGACCAAAATAGTTAGATGATAAAAAGAAAAGGAGAGACTGATTAGTAGTAGTAGTACCATCAGCAGGATTAGTCGAAGCTTGTGTTTCCCAGATCAGAAAAAACAGCAAAAGACAGATCTTTAAATTCTTGAATTCCATGACAGATCTATCGACCCTTTATGTATAAAGCCCTGAAACTTCAATCCCAAACAACAACTCTCCAATCAAATTATATATTTTAAAAAAAAAAATCAGAAAAAATACAAAAGCAAGCATTAAATTCAGCACATACATACACATCTGAGTTCTGAACTCGAGAAGGCCAGCACCAATAATTACAAAAAGAATAAAATTTTAATCAGAAAAAAGAAAAAACACAACTTACAATGAAGTGTTGTTATAATATGAAATGGTGAGCATAATCTGGAGTGCAAGAAAAAAAAAAGAGAAGCCAATAAGATAGAGAAGAAGTGGAGAGAAACTTTGCAAAAGTAGAAAGGTTGGTCTTTTTATCTTTCTCTCTCTCTCTGCTTTATAATTTAAGCAGATACTTAACAGCTAAGGTTCAATAGCACCATACCCCTCCCTGATAATTGATAAATGATAGTAAATGATAAAGTAAGAATGTCACTCTCATTAACCACAGCAGATTAGAATTTAAAAGTTACTAACCAGGAAGAAAAGGAGGACTGGACTAGGAGGAGGGTGGTTCTTTCTCTGAAACTGGTGAAACCAAAATTGATTCTCTCTCCTCACTTTATTTTGTCTTTTTGAGAATTATTTTTCAGACAAGACTACTGTAGAAAGTAGTTGACGACAACTGAACAAACTGGGTTTGTTTGTTTTTCTTTTAATAAAAGGAGTCAATTTCGAACAAGTTTCTATTCGATTTCGACTCGAATTATAAGTCGAGAGTCAAATCTGTGTTCTAAACGAAGAAGATGTAGCCGAAATTAGGGTTGTTATAAGTTGCTTGTGGATTGAGGTTATAAAGTTGTTGAGTCAAGATAAATATTAAAACGAATCAAATTCTAACTTTTCAATATTGTGTTCGGGTTTGACTTCAAATTTTGATAAAGTGTATATCTTTTTATTCATTTTAAATTCGTAGATAAAATGGTTGGTTAATACTAAGTAGGATTAGGCTATTTTTTTTGGTTTTATTTTCTAAGTTTGTGTTATTTATCCATTTTTCAGATCATACTTATTTATTTTAGGGTTTATTATCATTAAATGTCCAAAAATGAAAGTAGTATGCACTTTTACTCATATGTTTATATATTAGGAGAAGGATCATTTCATTCAAAATATGGATCATTTAATTCAAATATGGATCATTTAAAATCCAATTATATAGGGAAAAAAATTAATTCGACTTTTTTTTCTTTATTTGTTATCTTTATAATACGTGAAGATAGAGTATTATAAGAATAACAATATTATCGAGCTTTCTTTTAATTTTATATTTTTCTTTTGATTTTGAATGATTTTGATTGCGTTTTATTTTGATTTCGACATTTTATTTTGGACTATGTTTAGATAAGTCGATTGAACTGTTTGGGTAATTCGGTTTTTTATTTCTTCGTGATCTTTGGTAACTCGAAATAGGCAACTCGGTTCTGTTTTGTTGGTGATTTTTGGTATTCAACTAGGATTACTTTGATTTTGCAGTTGAATTTTTCTTTTGCAGTAAGTTTTGATTGTTTTTAGTGCATTTTTCGTATTTCTGGAAAATTTGGTTCGATAAAAAGTTTACAGCTGAAACGAAGAAGATGAAGTTTTGAAGATGTGAAACATGTTCACTTTAAGTACTCATAGATGCGAAACACCTTTATTTTTTGAACTGGTAGATGCAAAACTTGTGTAATGGTATATGTGAAACGTTTGTATTCTTTATGTAGTAATAGATGTGAAACGCGTGTATTCTTTGTATAAATAGATGCCAGATGCTAGCATGGGCGGATTTGTATGATTTTGATTGTGTTTTAATTTGATTTTAACATTTTATTTTAGACATATGTTTAGGTAAGTCGATTGAACTGTTTAGGTAAGTCGATTGAACTGTTTATTCGTGATTTTTGATAACTCGAAATAGGTAACTCAGTGTTGTTTTGTTCGTGATTTTTGGTATTCATCTAGTATTACTTTGATTTTGTAGTTGAATTTTTCTTTTGGAGTAAGTTTTGATCGTTTTTAGTGCATTTTCGTATTTCTAGAACGAAGAAGATGAAGTTTTGAGATACGAAACTTGTTCACTTTAAGTACTCATAGATGTGAAACACCTTTATTTTTTGAACTGGTAGATGCAAAACTTGTGTAATGGTATATGTGAAACGTTTATATTCTTTATGTACTAATATATGTCAAACGTGTGTATTCTTTGTATTGATAGATACTAGATGCTAGCAGGGCGGATTTAGGGGGAGATAGGTATGCCCAGGACAACCCTTAGTAAAAAAAATGAATTTAGTATACAGGTTAAGTTCTTTAGTGGTATACTTGAGGTCTTGAGTTCAAGTCCTAACTTCGTAGTAAAAAAAATCCATTGGGTAGGTTAATGATGAACACAAAGATTTGCATTGTAATATCTTGTCCATCTGCTAAATTGCAATATTTTTCCTTAGTTAAAGTTTACTTCAATTTTAATTCAACAAAGCAATAAGATTTTTCCGAAAAAATTGGGATTTTTCAAACCTTAGTTTTCCATAATTGTTTGCAGGTTAATGAACATGAAGATTTGCAAAGGTTTGTTGTAATATTTTGTTCACCTGCTAAATTGTAAGATTTTTCCTTTCAATTTTTCTTTTACTAAAAAATACGGTAGCATCAAGTACTTCTTTAGGGTTATATATCGTTAAATAATTGAATTATCTCTAGCTGATACATAAAGGACTTTAGTAAAATTTGAAAATTGAGCAGGTAATATTATTATTTACTATACTAATTTAAAGTGTTTGGTTGAACAAATTACTATTACTAGGATATTTTTGCATATTTTGTATTGATGAATTTGTAATATTTTGTATGGAAATAATATTCTCATTTTAAGCAAATTAATGTTTTAAATGTATTTATGCAAATTATTGTACTAATCCTTTTTTCTCAATGAATATTTTATATTCCAATAGAAATAATATTTTGTATATGTAAATAATTAAGCAAATTAATGATTCTTTAACATATTTTATATTCACGTATTTGAAAATGACTTATTCTTTAGTTGTAGGGTAAAGTACCATTTAAGACCCAATACCGAAGTATTATTCATCTAAGACCCATACTTTCATTAATCTCCAAGAAAGACATGTTTTAATCAAATATTTACCATTAAAGACCCATTAATACCTTAAAAACCCTTACTTTATAATATAAAAGGCTTTTAGACCCATTCTTCGTTTTTTTCCCAATTTTTTTCTCTCTTTCTTCATGAATAGAACAACTCTGTATTAGGCGATTTTTTATTTTTTTTACTCGATTTTTTTGTTTTTCTTTTGTTTTCATATGATTTTGATTTGTGTTTTACTTGATTATAAGAAGATACTCGATGTTTTGTGGTTTGAAACTCGAATTTGAGCTTGAAATCACTGTTTTTTAAGATCCGTTTTCGTACTGTTTCGAGTAGAATTTCTTGTTAGTTTTGAGTTCGAATTATGGTAATGTAGATTATTTATAGCATTGTATTAGTGTTTCGTTGATTTTAGTGTTTTATTTTGTGTTTTTGGGATTTTCAGTCGCGTAACAGTTTTTGTGTTTTCAGTGAAGGAAATGCAAAACGTTCAATTTCAATGAGTAAGTATAGATGTGAAACGTGTATGTTTCTTCGCTGATAGATGTAAAACATATTTTGTGATAGATGCAAAACGTTTGTATTTGTACCTACTGATAGTTGCGAAACGTTTAATTCTTCTGTAATTGTAGATGAAAAACACGTCTTTGATAGATGCGGAACGCTATTTGTTCTTTAAAAAAAATTAATTCAAAACATACCATTAGTGTACTAGTCTTACTCGTCTTAAAAAAACAAAACCAACGGTATCTTCGGATTTTTTTTCGAGTTACGGTTTAAAAGATACAGACTTTTAAAGTTTAAAAAAAATTGGGGTTTCGCGAAGAAGATGCGAAACCTTCTTCGTTATGATAGATGTAAAACCTGTTTTGTTATGCTAGATGCAAAACCTTCTTTATTATGCTAGATGTGAAACCTTCTTTATTTTGATAGATGCTAAACCTTCTTTATTTTGATAGATACGAAACCTTTTTTATTTTGGTAGATGCGAAACATTTTTTTATTTTGATAGATGTGAAACCTTCTTTATTTTGCTAGATGAGAAACCTCTTTGTTTGATAGATGTGAAACCTTCTTTATTTTGTTAGATGCGAAACCAATCACTAGATGCGAAACCATATAAGTGAAGAAACGTGTGTAAAATATATATATATTTTAAAAAAAAAAATTAAAATATATTATGAATAGTACTAGTTTTGTTTGTCGTAAAAACAAAACAATGGTATTTTCGGATTCTTTTTCGAGTTACGGTTTAAAAGATACAAACTTTTAAAAATTAAAACAAAAAAAACAAGCAAAGAGAAGTTGGTTACTATATTTTATATAGAAGGGTATTTAAGGTAAAAAGTATCTCTAAAAATTTAGGTCTTTATCCGTAATAAGTTTGTTGAATGGGTCTTTATTGGTAAGTCTCCCTATTTTGTATTGATGAATTTGTAATATATTATATATTATATTTGAAAATAACTTATTCTCTAGCATCATGCTAGATGTCGAAACCATATAACGACAAACTAGTGTAAAATATAATTTTGTTATAAAAAAATTAAAACATATCATGAATGGTACTAGTTTATTCGTCTTAAAAAGGAAAAATAATGGTATTTTAGGATATTTTTTCTAAGTTACGGTTTAAAATATACGAACTTTTAAATTTATAATTTTAGAGTGTAAACAAAAAGGACGATTGTTACGAAGATGCGAAACCTTTTTATTTCTAGATGTGAAACCTTCTAAGTTTGTACTGGTAGATGCGAAACCATGCAATTATAATAAATGCAAAACCAGACCAATTATGATAGATGCTAAACCATACCAACTATAATAGATGTAAAACCATGCATATGATAGATGTGAAATCATATAATGAGAACAAGTGTAACATATAATTTTTTTAAAAAAACACAACATATTATAAGTGGTACTAGTTTTTTTCGTCTTAAAAAAACAAAACCAATAGCATTTTCGGATTTTTTTTAGTTACGGTTTAAAAGATGCAAACTTTTATGTTTTTTTGTTTTAAAGTGTAAAAAAAGTGTCCCGAAGATGATGCGAAACTTTTTTTACTAGATGTGAAACCTTTCTAAGTTTGTAATGATAGATGCGGAACCAGACCAACTATAATAGATGTTAAACTGTACAAACTATGATAGATGTGAAACCATGCATATGATAGATGCGAAATCATATTATAAGAAACGAGTGTAAGTATAACTTTTAAAAAAATGTTCAAAACATAATTTTAGGTAAAAAAATCTCTTAATTTGTTTGGGCTTTGATCCGTAATAGGTTTGTAGGATGAGTCTTAAATAATAAGTCTTTACTTATTGTTAAATAAAATATATTATTAATAAATATATACTCAAATATATTCTTTTAGATATAAAAGTTAAATAAAAAGAATTAAATTCATATAAAAGTACTTTTGATATAAATAAAAGTAACTCGAAACACTTAAAAGTAAAATACTTTTGATATCAAATGATAAGGCTATGCTTACGAACCACAAAAACAAAAAATACTTAAAATTTAAATATAAATATAAATTAAATTTTATATATAATAAAAATTGAGTGCTAGATCAAGATGAAGATATGATTGTTAAAGAATAAGTAATCGTGTTGGTAGAGTTTTTTGTGTATGTGTAGGCATAGATTGAGCCAAAATCTTTTATAATTTTTTTGCTTAAATATTCTTTTTGTTACATAATGGTCTTAGTGGCTATAGTTTTACAAGTCTAAGTTCGGCATCAAAACTTAAATGATAGTCAATAAGTTAGATGATCTTTAGCTTATATATTATTTATCCTTGTCAGTAGTCCACTCGTTCTTACGAGATCATCGAAGGAGAACTGAAATCTTGAGGTATTTTTTTCTTTGGCTCACACATTTGTTGTCTTCATTTATTATGATTTTCAAGCTTGTATGTCTTGTTATTTTGAAGTAAATTTTTATGCCCAATTGATAGTCTGTCGAGCCAAGCTACTTAACCAATTATTGCTGGACCCGTGAGATCTTAAGATATGATGACATTTTAATTGCCTCGTTAAAGACCCTTCGTCAATACAAACGTTCATTAAGGATATATATATATATATATATATATATTGCTTAAGATAAAATACTATAAGTACAAGTATCAATTATTCTGTTTTTTATTTATTAGTAGCTGGTTATCTCAGAGGCGGAAGCTTTTATTCAGTTTAACATATGCAAGAAGTTAAAAGAGATGTATTTGGAAAAAACCTACTTTGGATTGTTTGTGGAAGTACAAGAGTATCCTTTTTAATCCTTTAAAATCATAATAGAATGATTAGTAATGGAACTTGACTTGTGAGTAGATAATACGATACTTCATGTTTCGGGATGACCGAGATTTTATTTAGTCATAATATTATTGTTGAAATTTTCTTTTGAAGTTTTAGTCTTGCCAAAAGTTGTGTGTTTTATGAGGGTGAAAAATGATAAGTGTCGAAGTGTTGAAAAAAATTGTTTGTATTCTTTCTAAAAGAATATACACGTGTGGCAAACGTGTAACAATAATATGATCTTTCAACGCTTGTTGTCTTTTAAACTCATTTTAAATCAATCGTTAAACTTCTCTAGATCCTAGCATTTTATCTGCATAACAATCTGAAACGTTTATTTAAAACTTTAAGAGTTGTGATTTATTTACTTTCCCTTTAAAAAGTCTCATTCTTCCTCTGCCTCATTCTTTTATAAACTTCTTAATTTTTAATCTCTAAAGATCTTCTTTCTATTTTTGCTTCCATCTTTCTTTATACTTTAACCTCTCAATTTTTAATTCACTCTTGATTGTAAGTTCATTAAGCTTATTAATTTTCACCTTCCTCTGTATACATAAATGGTAGAACAAGAAATTTGAAATCTCATTTAAAAGAAGATGCAAACCAATATGAGAGCCAAAATTGAAGCACTAATGCTCAATTTAGAGATCTTTCGTCAAGAATATCAATTACAATTGATAAATCTTCTGAGAAATTTATAGATTATCGCGATCCTTATAGAAATACCTATGTTACTTAAGTTTATTATGTTCCTTCTAGAATCATTTTACAACTCATGCACTTCATGTTCCTCCTCTGTAAGTATTATCATAATTTCCATCAAATAATCATTTTTGTGTTATTTGGAATTGTTGGTTTTAATGCTAAAGTTGTTCAGTTCAGTGTTTTTTTATCACTGTTAAAGTTGAGACTTTCTATACTCTGGCCATAGTGAAAGTTGGAGGAGCTTTTAAGGTTCTTTAAGAGGATAGTCCTTTTGTGAGGAATTTTCTCGGCTCCGCATAAACTAAGAGTTTGACATCACAAAAATATACTACGGTGGATAATTATTATATGAAGAAAGAGGAATGAAGAATCCATTCTAATGTTTGGTTTCCAGCACCATAAGAGTTTAGATAAAGCATTGCAACAAAAAGGAGGGTTGAAAAACACCCTTGAGGCTGAGTGTAATGAGCATGTTGAGTTTGAGAATATTATAGAAACTCATATGGGATAAGTTATTGAGGAAATAGTAGAGGAAGTTCAAACAATATTAGTGCTTGATTTCCATGAATATCTTACGGATTTGAGTTTAAATTCATTATGGTGTTACGTTCTTTGTGATAAAAGGTCACCACACATTGATTATGAAAGCTTTATAAGTGAAAGTATGACTCTTTAAAATTTTGAAAATTGTGGGTTTTAAGTTTTGGATGTAATTTTGAAAATTGTGGGTTTTAAGTTTTGGATGTTATTTTGTTGGTGATGTGAATCCAGTTGATCATATTTATCCTCTTGAAAACCAAAAAAAAAAGTTAGGCCTTCCTCTGAAGCTGATGTTAAATAGTATGAATTTTTTTTTTATGTTGGGCTTATTCATCTTGCATAAACTAAGTTGTTTTGCTTTTAGATGATGATTTTTTATATACCTTAAGATTTATTTGTTTGAACCAAAGTCTCCGGCTACTGGGGAATATTTTGAAGTAATTTGTTTTTTTTCTCTTGTCTTGGTTGGAGAATACTCTAAGTATGGATATGGATAAAGATCATTGTTAGTCCCATGTGTTTACCTCGTGTATCAAACTAGTACCTCACCTTCACTTTCGTCTCTCACCCATCTCATTCGTTTGAGAAATTTGCACGATTAGTCCCCCGCACATGTAAACTATTTAGAAAATGAAACGTGGCACATAAATCCCAAGTTTTGTATCACTTTTGGTCCCCAAATCCCAAGTTTTGTGTCACTTTTGGTCCCCCAAAATGTACGGAAGGACTGATTGTGCAAATTTCTAAAACGAAAGGGATTGGTAGGAGACAAAAGTGAAGGTGAGGCACGAGTTTGATATAAGAGGTAAACATAAGGGATTGACAGTCATTTTTAGCTGTATGGATATATATATATATATATATATATATTATTTATTTTTTTATTAATGCATTATGGTTTATTCCTTTGGATAATTTTATTTCATCAAGGATATAATTTTGTTTCATTTTTAATATTTTTTGTTTATTTTTTGGAATAAAACATTATTTTTCCTAAATTTTATTGTTCCAAACGAAGTGATCAGTTCTGAAGGTGGAAACAGTTTTTGCAATGAACTTATGGGCCCTTTATTTAAATTTGGTTCATAATTATCCAAATTTTTACGTGTTTTGTTTATTTGAAGAATTCATGACTTCCTGTAGCGTCGAGGATTAATTTTGAAATCATTCTATAATTAGCTTTTGTTTGTTTTAGAGGTGTTGAAACTTCATATAGTGTTGGAGATAACTTTGAAATCATCGTGCACTTATATTTTATTTGTTTGAGGGATACTCAGACTCCTTGTAATGCTTAAGATTACTTTTGGAATCATCTTACACTTATTTTTAGTTAGTTTAAGGGATGTTGAGACTACTTGTAGTGTTGGAGATTACTTCAGACAAACTTTGTTTAAATCACGGAAGTCTATTCACATCTTCTATGTTACATTATTTTTATCTATTAGTATTAGATTCATTGTCCATAATCAGTAGTAAGTTTATTTTTTGTGGTCTATTATACTGGGTTTATCCATTTGCTCCATTGTTGCTTCTGTTTTTATGGTAGTATGATCATCTATTATGGTTGATGGGTCAACAGTCTTATAAATATGGATCGTTTATGGTATATTACCTCTGTTGAGACTTGGTGATATGTCTCGTCCAAGACAAATGACTTTACTTTTTTCCATATAAACATTTTCGACTTCTTCCCCTGCCTCTATAAGGTGTGGGCTATCCCTACGATCGTTTATATTATCAAAAACGAATGAGGACCTAATTAACTTCTATTTTTGAGAGCTATGAAAATTGCAAGGCACTCCCTTAAAGCTCTTTAGTTTCTTTTGATTATTTTGACTTTTTCGTTCACAATGCACCTAAAGCTGGTATACTATATAGACTACAACATGCATGTGATCAAACCACGATCTTCCCAAATTCATGTTGTATGAATAAGGTGCATTCATTACCATGTACAAATATTAAAATTTCTTCATGATTTCTTGTCTTACTAGTGCCACATCCAAGTGTAACTTTTATACAGTATTTTTATATGCATCAATGAACCCATTCTGAATCATGGGATGGTGTAGAATTGGTACAACTCTCATATTTTCATGTGTTTTTAAATATAATACTTTATGTCTTGAACCCCATATCGACTAACTCAACTATAATTATAAATGCATCTTGGTTTAGTGTTGTAATTTTTATTAAATCAGCATTAGTGAATCTCAGCACTAGGGAAATAATCTTATACAAATGAGTTGATGTTTGGCTCTAATGCTAAACCTTTAGATTTTTTATATACTTTTTTATAAAGTTTTAAATTTTTTAGTAAAGTGAGTCTTCTTTTTCAATTATGTAAATACTATGCATATTACGATCTCAATCCATATATATATTACCAAATATGGCATAATTTTCTAAAGCTCATGGTTCTTTCTCGACTGCATCAACTTGTCTTTCCCGCCATGTTGAAGGCTTATGCTCAACCACACTATATCCCGACTCATTTCTAGACTTCACTTTTACAAACTCCAAAAGGTTTCCTTGATCTATCATATTTTGAACTTCATCATTCACCTATCAAAATCTAATAATCTCATGTATAATATCCAGTGTTATTATGAAATATACAAAAATTGCTTGTATTTTTTTTCTCATTGGAAGAGAACATCTTCTCTTTTCGGTGATAATTTACTACATTTTTTGTATTTTCATAAATGACCTATAAATTTTCATTTATATTATGTATGATCCCTTGTAAAAGATTTTTTTTATTTGATTAGTATAGTAACTATAGTTTCCTTTTGGATTCCCTCTTAATCTTTGAATTTGATTGTAATATCCCAACCACTTGATATTCTAATGTTGTAATTTATGTAAGTTGAACCTTGTAAAAGCATTTTTTTTCTTTGATTATTATAGTAACTATAGTTTCCTTTTGGATTCCTTAATCTTTGAATTTGACTGTAATATCCCAGCCACTTGATATTTTAATGTTGTAATTTATGTAAGTTGAACCTTTATGATGATGGTAGTGAGCGTGGGAATTTACAATTGTTGTGTCTCCATTCATAGTGGCTCTTAAAGTCTCTTATATTTTAATTTACACTCTACTTAAGTCTGTAAGTTCCCAAATCTGAGTGCATTTTTATTCATAACATGTTATGCTAGAAGTTCTAGCAAAATAATTTTATCTATAAGTTACAACAACCACCAAATCATGACAGCCGTACAATCCGTTTTCTGTCTCTATGAATCTTCATGTGTAATATCTCAAACTCTCAGTCGATATCTTTTTACAATGGATTAGATAGTCTTCATATCCTTTGATACATTTGGAGCCCAATAAATTGATTATTGAAGATGGTCTGCAACATCTTGAAGCTTTTGATGCAACCTCAAGGAAAACTGTTGAACCAAGTTAAAGCATTGCCCCTAAAGATCATGGAGAATGCTCTACAAATAATTTGGTCATATTGTCTTAAACGTAACATTTTTCTTTTATACTTTTATAAGGTGATAAAGGTCGAGTTTTCCATTATACTTGTCCATTTTATGATGGTTGAACTTTGATGGTAAATTTTCATATAAAAAAATCCATGTCGATAAGACTTTCATTATAAAAAATTATGCTAATTTTTTCTAATTTTCTTTGACCAATGAATGTGTAAGTTTGTAGGTGTTGTAGTTGACCAAGTCATTGTCCTGATTCATTTATTGGTAGATATAGGGTAATTGAGTTGGCTACATAGCACTTAAAAGTTTTGAATATGCATTAAAGATATCCGTGAATGGTTTCACTGATTCTTGTACGGTTATGGAGGAAATCTCTATTAAGTTACGTTTATTACTGGTGGAACTATAGGGTAGTCTTATTATTGGGTAGAAAATACAATTTGCAGGACCTAATAAAAGTTCGATTGAACTCCTTGATGCTGTAAATATGAACTATTTTTGTAGGTCTAGGTAATTATAATATGTTTTTAGTAGGTCTAGGTAAGTCATTCTAAAAAATATCAGATCTGACATATCAAATATTTATTTTATATTTAAAAAAAAGATTGTAAATTTAATCAAAATTATTAATTAAAGATAAAATTATTATTATTATTATATATATAATTGTTTATTATTATAATTTAATGTATCATATAAACATAGTTTTAACGTAGACAAAAAAAATCAGTTACTGCTAACTATCCAACCGAAAATTCAATTACGTCATATTATCCAAAAAATACAAGTTACTAATAGTTACATGGACCATATTTTCAATAAAAAATATCATCTTATACAAAATTATCAAACATGTGTATCTTATCTCTATCTTATTTTCGTGTGATTTAAATTTTAAAGTGTGTATCTTTTAAACCATAACTCAGAAAACAAGAATGAAAGTACTATTCATATTTGTTTTATATAAACATAACTAGATCCATGAATGATATTTTTTCGTGAGCCTAGTTAACCCTTGTCCTGCATCTAGCATCTAGCATCTAGCATCTAGGTCTTGCATCTAGCATTTTCATTTTATATCGGTCTCACATCTAGCATTTACGTCTCGCATCTAGTCTTTTTATTTTACCATAGTCTCGCATTTAGGTCTCGCATCTAGCATATAACATGTAGGTCTCATATCTAGCATATAACACATCTAACATCTAGTATATATGTCTCACATGTAGAATTTCTATTTTATCATTGTCTCGCATCTAGCATATAGGTCTCATATATAGCATCTAGCATCTAAGTCTTGCATTTAGCGTTTTCATTTTACCCTGGTCTCGCATTTAGAATGACACTATATGTAAATGTGAGCAAACAAGTCTTGAGTTCTTCTCGTACAAGACATGGTTAGTGGATGCACCAAAACAAGAATGCCAAATATGACATAAGATAGGTTGAGACCAATTCAAAGACACCTTGATCCAGGTTGGTCAATCATCAAAGGAAATATGAACTCGAGCTTGGTACTGACAGAAAACTAGGTACCACAAGTGAACTAACACTAAAAGGATATGTTAAAGGTTTATCATAAGGTTTGGCACAATAAATAGTCCTGAGGGAATTTTTATCCTTAGTTGATAAGCTTATTCCATGTAGACAACTTACCTTGGATGGTAAGCCATAAAACAAAAGAATGACGATGAATATTATAGTTAGTTTCATCCCCAAACTAACCTGGTTCACCCTACACAGAGGGTGGACGAATAGATTGTATTATATGCGTCTTTGATTGTGAATTTTACATTCACATTCTTGGCGGTCCAACAAATTAAGTCTTCATAATTGATGCTTAGAGGTGGTTTATTTATCGAAGTTGAGATGGTCTCTAACACTTACGAACCTTAATTGGGTCGGCCAATCATAAATTCCATCCAAAATTATGTCAAAAACGTTGATTCGTTTCCAAATCTAGAGTCAGGAATAATAATTTTCCCATAATGGGTTACCATAGAGGTCGGAAACAACAACAGGTCATACTAGAATGAGGTAGTCTCATCATTATCTATCAAAACCTTGTACAGTTTGCTAGCTAAAGGTCTAAGATATCCTATTTTCCTCTATGTTTAAGAGGGAGATGATTCAAGTTTTAAAGACCGAAAGTTTTTACCTTTAATCTTCTCTGTATTAATCTAGTCACACCAGATTGAGTAATCGTTATTGCTACAATGAACCAAAAATGTTTGAGAGTAGCTGTCTGATTCCAGGTTTTTAGTTCTAAAATCCCAATATATCTCTCAATCAACGTCAAGGTTACTGTTAACCAAGCCATTTTCACACCTGAAACCTTCTTCTCATAACCATACGAGAGGAAACGACGAAAAGACTAGAAGAGTTCTTTAAAAACTATTACGGGGTGGATTAAGATAGAAGACCAAGAAACCTATCATGTGAAGAGCACCAATTTAATAACCTGAAGCATACCGGTATAAGAAAAGTATTTGGAAGTTTGGGAGTCAATACGAGTAGTAATATTATCTATAAATGAGTGATTGTTGTTACGAGAAAGACAACCAGTGAAGAAAGGGACTCCAACGTATTTAACTAGGAGAGAACCAACATTAAACCCAAGGATATTAATAAGCTCAGTGCTTAGAGAGAGGCTAACCCCATTGAAGAATATGTGGTTATTCTCATAATATTACAGCCCGGTAGATCGAAGAAAATCTCGAGGCCCTCCTTATAAGGTTGATGAAGTTAATGTCACCGTGACAGCAAATCATTATATCATCTACGAAGCAGATGTTGACAATCTTAAGCTTATAATACTCGAGTGGAATTTGAAATTCAAATCATTGTTTTCCTCTTTAAGGATAATGGAAAGAACTTGCGTGACCAAGGCAAATGAGAAGGGGGACAAATGATCTCTTTGTCTAAGACCTTTTTTACCTTTGAATATTCTGTGTGAATTTTGATTCATGTTAATATTATCGGTTGGAATGAAGATACACTGAATAATCGAAATGATCATTTGGTTCATGAAGTTTATGGTCACTAAAAGGTCTTGAATATGGTGTCACTGAACATTGTCAAAAGCTTTTATCAGGTTGATTTTGAGAGTGACCATGAAGGGTTCGATAACCCATCAAAAGTTCATGAGAGACAAAGATGTTCTTTGTAACGTTACGACCAGCCACAAAAGCTGATTGAAAGTTGTCAATCATATTATAATTTTTTTTAATCATATTGGTCATGATTTGAGAGATAATCTTACAGACCATATTATAACACACAATTGGTCTTAATTCTTTAGCAAGCGAAAAAAATCCTTAAGAATAAAAGAAATAATAGTGGTTTTAATAATGCTCAAGATGATCAATATTATAAAACATCAAAACCTCCTCACCAAATTTTTTGTTAATAATATTTTTTAAATGTTTTTGAAAAATCGCATTGAAATCTTCAAACTTCAAAACTTTATCATTGTGAGTGTTAAGATATGTGGATTTTCTTTCAACCCACGTAACAGAACGGACTACTAAAGTTTTGTCTTCAAAATGACTTTTACAAACATAACCCGAAAAACTTTAATAAAAAAAAAGTAATCATTAAAAATTCAACCTCACCTATTACTAGAGAAATTCTATAAATTACCGAAATTGTTTTTTAAAAAAAAAATTGAAAAAATGTTTTGACCTCATATCAACATTATTAACCGCACATTTTGAACCGATATAATATTTACAAACTCAAATTAGAGTCGGACTATAAAGCAAATCGAAAAGTTAAAATCGAAACAATGTAGTACGAGAGAAGCTCTAAATCTAATTATCTCCCAAGAAAGAAATGGAGTTAGAGTTTGTGTTGTGTTGTGACAAAATACAGGCACGGGACAACTGTACCAAATCATTTATACATATCTTCCACAGAGCTGCGCTGTCGATTGAGACTCTACTTACTCTATTATTATTATTTCGACGCTCCTTAATCACTTTTCTCTTAATTTTCGTTTTTAAATTTCTACTTACAGTTCATGTGGTCCTTATTATGTCTGTCTCTTCCTCTACATTTACTGTATATATTATATATGTAAATTTAAAGTTATTATATACAGGATTCATTGGACAGTTTTAAAAGTAAAAATATCTAAGTAGCAATTAGCATGTTAGTAAGATGTGAAGGATCAAATATTAATTTTGACAATAATAATAAGATTATCCGCATCACTGATAACTACTAATGTAATGTATGTATGTATGTTGACCATGATTTTAAGATTGATTATATATCTTTGTTAGTAGTATATTAATAAGCCACGAAACAAATAAACAAATATCACAACATGACAAACGTATAGGTAGACGAAACTAATGTTATTCTATTAGTATTACTTAATAAAACTAGTATTATCAGACTTAAGCTTAGTAATAAATTTTGATACTATAAAATGGTCAAATTATATTTTACGTAATTTTTATTATTATTCTAACTTTAGCGACACAACGTAACCATCGTTGTTATAATTGGTCAATTCATACTACGTTAAACTCTTTTGGATTTTCTTTTAAAAAATCGATTTCATCAATTATTCATGAAATCGATTTTGATGAAACTTTTTAGAAATCGATTTTATAAAAATTTCGAAAATTTTGTTTGTTTGTTTTTTCTCTCTCTAAAAATCGATTATAAATATTTTTTTGAAGGTTTATGAATCCATCAAATTTTTTTCTAGAAAAAAATAACACATGATTCTGAGATGACCATTCAGAATCATGTGTTATTTTTTTTAAAGCATGTAATTCTAAGAGAGTCACTTTAATTAGTTGTTTTTTTGGAAAATAAATAAATAACACATGATTCCGAGTTGGCATCTCGAAATCATAACAACTAATTCTGAGTGATTGTTTCGGAATTAGATGTTTATTTTTATTTTGTAAAAACAGCTAAATCCGAGTGGGTATCTCGAAATTGAATCTCCAAAATCAGGATTTTCGATTTTGGTTTTTTTAAACGGATTTTGATGCTAGATGAATACACAACAAAAAATACAATATTACATTACATTTTTTGTTGTGTTCTGATGTCCTCCGGCATTGAATTTTTGGTTTATGTGTTTCTTCTTCCATTAGGTTATAAGTACTTTTTTTTAAAAATGTATTTTTTAGATTATTATGGTTTAATTTTAGAAGTTAAAGGATATATGTTGTGTGTAAATTAATTTAATAATGTGTTTGTTTGAATAAGAGTTGGATTGTGTATAGTAGCATCAAAATATAAATAATGAAAATAAATAAAAGACATAAAGGTAAAAGCAAGTGTTGAGTGTTTTTCTAAAACTTTGAGATCCATGAAATAATAGAATTTATGGGGATATATCTTTACCCAGTATAAAATAGTTGTAGTCACATAACTGTTTTAAAACATTAGATGAGGATTATTTGTATGGTTTAAATATTTTATCAATTAGAAAACATGAGGTCAAAATTAAATATCAATTATTTAAAAGCTAAATATGTAAGAACAAAAAAAAATATCTAATTTTATATATTTTTT
The DNA here is from genome assembly GCA_036936605.1 of Limnanthes douglasii subsp. nivea. NCBI lineage: Eukaryota > Viridiplantae > Streptophyta > Magnoliopsida > Brassicales > Limnanthaceae > Limnanthes > Limnanthes douglasii. Next base: position 38,216,540 of record JAUPFV010000001.1, read on the forward strand.
CAAAAAAATACAAACAAAAATGGTGATAAATGTATCAATCCACCGTGTGCTTTGTTAACTGAAATTAAATTTATTTTTCAACACGCACACCTTTAGTTTTTATATATCTTTACTATTTTTATCACTCTATTTTTAGATATCTTAGTTTCTTGCAAACGAAATATTGACCTGGAACACGTGGATTTTTAGATTTCTTTATTTTTTTTAATTGGAAGCTTCATCAATCGCTTCATTGTACTTTCTCTTATTTGTTTTTGCTAGTCAAATCTCACCATGTGCATCTTAGAACAGTATAATTTAAGTATTTCCTTTTCCTGAGCAGCATAAGAAATCAGTTTACTATTTTTGCACTTCTCACACCAGCAATTATAAAAGGTTTAAAAGCTTTTAAACAATTTAGGAAAATATTGAAACGCAAAACAAATCTCAATTTATTCAAGAGGTCAACCTTAAGTGTCTTTAACTTTAAGTCGATCATTGACATCCCGAAAATATGTTACCTTATTATCCTCTTACCATGATACTTCATGGTGGAAAGCTAAATAAGAAGAATCTAAATCGCCATTTTATCATTCTTGAGAAAAACAAAATCTATTAATATTTTAAGAAACTCAATTGCGTGGGTACTCAGTTGGAAAAACCCCACGGAATGCTAAAAGTTATTCATTGTTACATGATTGGCAAGCAGAACCTATGACTTTTCTCACGTCTTAAATTATTTATTCTCATTAGAAGCACTATCATCAGTGAAGGGTATGTGTTGTATAGTCCTTAATGATATGCCAAAATTATGGCACTTCACATAAAATTTCTATATCCCATTTTTATTGAAAAATTAAAACTCATCTAAAAGTGGGGGGTCTATTTTCTAATAAGTTAAATGTATTAACTAAACAATGCACCTAACAAACAACACATAAAAAAACATGTTGAAATATGGATTGAACATGTAAACATAACTTTACATCGGTAATAAAATACTTTAGGAAAAATGTATTAACACATACTTGTATGAGAGAGACACTGTTTTTGCTAATTTGAATGAAATGATTTGTGATAAAAAAATTATAATATACCTTGAGATTATTGGGTTCACAATGTACCTTGTGTTCATAGTGTACTCTAGTCCAGATAATATTGTTTGTAGTTATTAATAGTCGGGCTATTTGGCCCATTAAGTCTATTATCTGGAAACCATTATATATTGTCTATTAATTCCTTTACAAATAGACTCTCATGGTTATAGAAAATAAAAGATTAAAATTTATAACCTTCTTCTATCATAGTGAAACACTTTATGCTGACGGTCCTCATGGACGTAGACATTATGATCGAAGACATTAAATCTTGTATTATTTTATTTTGACTTTCTTTACTATGTTTTCATATGAGACATTTATGATAGATATTGCATATGTAGTTATAATAAAATGGTATCAGAGCGGTGGTTATTGCAATTAAAGGTTAACAATTATGTCTACAAAAACAAAATATAAAATCGAAAGATTTGATGGGGATTCAGCTTTGTTTTGTAAAAGATTAAGTATAAATCATTTTTGGTACTACAAGGCTTATGAAAGGTTGTGGAAGATAAGTTACCAACATAGATGAAAGAAGATGATAAACACGATCGTCAAGAAATGTTTTATGTTAGGTTTTAATGAGTTTAAAGGATAATATTTTTCACCAGATTAGCGATGACAAAATTGTTATATGCCATGGCGGAATTTAGGAGAATTTTACTCAGAAAATCAGTTTTGGACTGCTTATACATGAAGAAATTCTTATATGATTTCAGATTGAAAGAAGGTATGTCCATAATTGAAAATCTTGATAATTTTAAGTCGATTATCATGGATATGAAGAATATCGATATAGTAACTGATGATGATGATGATCAAACCTTATTTGTTTTGAGATCGTTACCAACTTTATATAAAAAATTCTCTGATGCCATCATGTATGGTAAGGCTAAAACACCTTTGGAGGATGTCAAAAGGACACAAAAATCAAAGTAGTTGAGACAACTACAACTAGAAAATTAGGTAAAATGGGAAGATTTTATGCCAAGAGGAATACCTAACAACAAGGTGAGTTCTTCAATGATGGTGTGGGTTTATTTTCTAAAAACCAAATATGAGGCATATTCAACCTTTTTCAGATGGAATATGATGACCGAGAATCATACATGAAGAAATCTCAAGCGTCTTAAGAAAGATAATGGATTAGAATTTTAGAGTTATGAGTTCAACAAGTTCGACAATGCCAAAGAATTACTGCGTCATCACACATTTTCTAGAATACCATAATAGAATGGCGTCGCATAAATAATGAACAAAATAATTCATGGCAAGGTATGAGTAATTTTCTTGCATTCCGGTGTGGGAAATAATTTTGAAGCTAAACTATCAATACAACATGTTACTTGGTGATGGTATGCATCAACAACTATTTATTGTAAAACTCATTTTGAGATTTTGTATGGATCATCAACTGATTACAAACACTAAAAATGATGGTAAACTTAAGCCAATGGTAAATAAGTGCATATTTGTAGGATATGTTATTGTAGTAAAGGAATATATGTTATGGTGTATCTCTTATAAGTCTCTAGGTCTTCTTATCGGTAAGGGCACATATTTTAATAAATATACTTTGCTAGATGGTCAGAAGAATATTGGGAAAATGGTTGAATCATGATCGATTGCGAGTAAATAAGTGGAACTTAAAATACAAACAGCTCATAGTAGGTCTAATAATTTGAATGGTTTTGAGGTGGATCTAGGATCAGAAGGTGAAACATCAACATCGAATGATAGTGATGATTATGCATCCAAACCAGAATAACAACCTTATAGCATAGATAGGGCAAAAAAACAAGAGAAATTAGACCAATGAAAAAGTATACGAACCTAGTTGCATATCTTCAGTCAATTACAAAAGAATTTGAGATGCAAGAACCTAGTAGCTATAAAGAGGTTATAGTGAGTTTAGAAGCAGATCACTATATCGATGCTATATGGGAATAAATTGAATATCTTCACAAAAATCAAACATGGAAGCTTGTTAATTTACCTAAAGGACAAGAGGTACTAGGATGCAAAATACTTTTGTGGTAGTTATATTAAAAATATTGGCTTTCTATAACAATACATTCAACAAATAACACATAAGAATAACAGTGATTGACATACAAAATTATAACAATATTTGAATATAGATTTAAATATGAAAATAGTTTTTTGAGAATATAAGAAGGGACCAAGGGTATTCTGGATATTCCAAGAACCAAAATCAAGATTATTGAATTCTTACTTTTCTTATTGATACATGTTCATTACTTTTCAACTTCAAAGAAATTAAAGTAGAAAAGAAGCAGTTGATGTTAAAGATAAGGATGCTGAACTGAATTATTAATTATTTCTCAAGAACTATTTCACAAAAAGAAGATAATGTAAATGAATGATATTTAATTTCATGCACTACAAGCTAAATAAATCGATACTAAAAATACTATGATTATGAGCAAGGGCTTGGCTACCAAAGACTCAGTGTCCTATGTGGTAAGAAATTCTAATAAGTAGTTCATTCAGAATGAGTGGCCCTTATAGGTTCACATACCGCGTAAAACTGCAACTAGAGTTTTTTATTGTTGCAGCGGAATACACCGCAGTTCATCAAGTTATCGTCGCGCAAACTATGAAGAAATACAGTGAAAACCCTATTTTTGTTTCTAAACAAATTTTGGGTTCACATGTCGTAGTGAGACGATCTCAAATCTATCTTAAACTCATAAATTGGTTTCATAATATATCCTTACTCGATTAAACATCATATCTACAATGATTTAATCCTTAACTAATCAAATATCATGCAATGTAAACCTTAGATCCACACATTTAAATAATCAAATATCATATTCAAATGTGGATATTTTACAAAAAAAATCACGTGGATAAACATATTCGATTGAAGAAAAAAAACATAATACTTAAGAAATAAGAGGTGACACTGACAATATTTATTGGGCTCGACTCATTTGAACATAATCGTAAAACTATATAAAAAGTCTTAGCTATATGAGTTCCTCTTTAAATTGTGGAATATAATCATTATCCAGTGTAAAAGGTTTTAAATAAACCAATCTATTTAAACACATAATTTGTATAAAAACGAATATAAAAATAGAATGACAGTACACATCCAGCAATAAAATATCAAATTCGATAAAACTTATTTTTTATTTAGTTATACATATTTTATGTTCATAATCCATAGTTAATAAAATAATTCTTAAAATCTTTATGTTGGAATATTTGTGGTTACATATATAAAAAAAGAATGAGTTTTAAAATCATTGTTATATTATAACTAAAAATTGAAACGTGGTTCTTTTCTAAAATAATTAATTTCAAAAAGTTTAAAATTAATTGTTTTTTTTAAATAAAATAAAAATGTCATTCCTAATTAAATAAAGAAATTCAATGATTACACATTCATGATAAATCGATTTTATGAGTTAATTTTAAATGATACTAAAGCATTAAATAAGGGAATTGTTAGAATATTCGGTGTATTAAGTTTCCTTGTATAGGCCTCTAAGTTCTCTATATATTGAGAGCCTTATTATTGAGTTAATATCTATAATGCATCAATAAAACAAAAAGGAACATTTTCTAATAAACACAAAACCCTAGCCGCTTCCTGCGACTACTTCACTCTTTGTCTTTTAACATGGTATCGGAGCACGTGTGATTCTGGGAATTCTGAACATCCTCAACAAAGATGGCCGGCAATGAAGTCGTGGTCAGTCAAATCCCTGATGAATTAACAATGCAGATTGTTTCCATTCTGAGAAATGGTCTCGGAACACAACAACAAAAAACTAACCCAGAGAATTTATCCCTAGGGATTAAACTCGATGGTGACAACTATGCCCTATGAGCAAACCTGATGAAGAAATCAATTGGGGGAAGGGGGAGAGGTTCTCATATTACAGGGGAGCCGACACCTCCATCCAAAACTAACAAAACATATACAAGGTGGGAACAAGATGATCAATGTGTTTTCATATGGATTATCTAGAATCTTGAATCCAGCTTGGTGAATAATGTCTCGCAATATCCCACTGCAAAAGGCCTCTGGGATGGGTTAGCCACCACATACGGTTCTGGCACAGATTCGTTACAGGTGTTTGACCTTCATAAGAGGGCTAATTCATTAAGGTAAGGGTCTGATACACTAAAAGACTTGTGGAACAAACTGCAGAATATCTGGATGTCTATAGATAGGCGAGATCCAAACCCTATGAAAGACCCAGAAGACATTCGGATCTACAATAAGAAGACTCAAGAACAAAGACTCTATCAATTTCTAATGGCGATTAATGACAAGCTGGAACCAGTCAAGAGAGATATCCTGAAAAATGATCATCTTCCTTCCGTAGAAACAGCATATGATACAATATGAAGGGAACTGGCCAGGCTTAATATACTAAAATCAAGTTCTTATGATAGTGACTCGATTGAAATTGGAATGGGTTTGGCTATTAAAGATTCTGCACAGAGGTTTAAATTCCAATCCAAAGAGAAAGAAGATAAATCCAAGTTGTATTGCACTCATTGTGGGATGAAGAAACACACTTAAGAGACATGTTTCCAGCTGGTTGGCAATCCAGAATGGTGGGAGGATGGTCATAAGGAGAAAAATAACTAGTGTTTCAGATCTAATGTCAAATGGGCTTCGTCTACAAGTGGTGGTGAAGATCCGACTAAAAATGGGCAAGGAAGTGGCACTGGTTTTGGAGGAATGACGACAAACTCCTATGAAAAACTTGGAGGTAAAGGGTTTGAGAAATCAATGATTTGGATCTTTGATTGCGGGGCTACAGACATCATGTCTTATGATCCTAAAGACCTTGGTGACATGTCATCTCCAAAGAAGTCCCATATTGAAACTGCTAGTGGAGAAATTTGTGAAGTGAAAGGGGGATGTTCAATTATTTTTTTGGAAAAAATGGAAATTAAAAACTGCCTCTACATTCCTTCACTATCCTTAAAGTTATTATCTGTTAGTCAAGTGACAAAACAACTCAACTGTGTGGTTCTTATGTATCCATTTTTTGTATTTTACAGGAGAATCGTACGAAGGAGATCATTGGGCGTGGTACTAAACAAGGAGGTTTCTATTATGTTGATGAGGTAGTTCATAACGGACATGCCATGCTTGCTCACTGAACAACCGAAAGGAAACTTTGGTTATGGCACCGACGACTTGGTCATCCTTCTTTTAGCTATCATAAGAGTTTGTTTCATAGTCTTTTTTTTGAATAATTTCATTCATGAGAAATGTGAAACCTGCATTCTTGCAAAATATCGTAGGGTCTCATTTAATCAAAGTAATACTAGAGTTGATTATGCTTTTTCGCTAATCCATTCTAATGTTTGGGGTCCAGCACCAAATTCCACTAACAATCAAATCAGATACTTTGTTTTATTTATGGATGATTTCTCAAGAATGACTTGGATATACTTCATGAAACATAAATCGGAAGTACCAGAAATATTTGTTTGTTTTTACAAAATGATTTTGACTCAATTTGAAAAAAAAATACAGATTCTCCATTATGATAATGGAACATAGTTTGTCAACCAAACAATGCATAATATTTTGAAACAAATGGTCTTATCCATCAAATCACTTGTCCAAACACACCTCAACAAAACAGTACTTCAAAACGAAAAAATCGTACTTTACTTGAAAAAACTCATGCTATTATGATTGAATCTAGAGTTCCTCATTCTCTTTGGCCAGAAGCTCTTGCTACAACCACGTATCTTGCAAATCGTCTACCAACTCGATGTCTAGGAAATAAAACTCCATTACAAGTGCTTGCCACCCAAGTTACAATTCCATCTGTTATGACCTTACCACATCGTGTCTTTGGTTGTTTGGTGTTTGTTCATATCCCTAAAACTAGTCGAAACAAACTTAATCTGTGTGCTGAAAAGTGTGTATTCGTTGGGTATGGTGTCCATCAAATGGGCTATCGGTATTACAATCCGGTTACTCGTCGAATCCATGTCACCATGGACTGTGACTTCTTAGAATCCGATTATTTTTTTGACTACCATTCTCGTGCTCAAGGGAAGAAATTAAGTGAATCACTCAACTAGTTGCTATATGAAAGTTACTTTGAGGATGTGCCGACAAATTCGGTAGATGGCGCCACCGAACACGCCTCTTCCAACATAAAGGAGACTGACAAGGGAGTTCTTACCACCAATGATTCTCCCGAAGACAATGTCCAACAAGAAATAAATGCCATGGATACTACCAGCGAAGCAGTCCAAGAAAATGTCCATCAAGAGGTAAACAATTTACAATGTCATAATTTACAAAATGCTACTGACCATGGCATTTCAGGAAGTTCATTTGTTAAAACTCAAACTCTGGTTCTTCCCCCAAGAAAAAATAGAGAAGTTCTTCCTGACCGGTATTCACCGGAACACGTTCCTCGTGCTTCTATATATCTAGTAAAAACAGACAGGAAAGGATTGACGAAGATTGCAAAGGCGTTTTCAGCTACTATTCTCTCTGAACAAATTCCTAAAACATCTCAAGAAGCTAAGAAGATGACTGAATGGAATGAGGCAATGAATACCGAAATAGAAGCTCTAAAATGGAATGGTACATGGGAGAACTGTGTGTTACCACAAGGGAAGAAAGCATTCGGGTGTAGATGGGTGTTTAATATAAAATATAAATCCAATGGCACCATTGAGAGACATTAGGCAAGATTGGTTGCCAAAGGATATACACAAACATATGGTATAGACTACTCTGAAATCTCTCCGGTTGCAAATATTGACACTATCAGAGTTTTACTTTCAATAGCCGCGAATAAATATCGGCCTCTTCATCAATTTTATGTAAAGAATGCTTTTTTACACGGAGACTTGGAAGAAGAGGTATATATGGAACCCCCACCAGGGTTCTTTGATGGTTTTCAAAAAAATGAGGTATGTAAACTGAAAAAGGCATTATATGGGCTCAAATAGTCTCCTCGTGCTTGGTTTGGGAGATTTACAATGGCAATGAAGCAGTAGCAGTATAGCTACAAACAGAGTAATGGGGATCATACCTTGTTTTACAAAAAGAGAGGAGAATTAGTCACCTGTCTTATAATATATGTCGACGGTATGATTATAACGGGGAATGACGAAGAAGAAATTAGCTCTCTTAGGAAAAACCTCTTCAAGGAGTTCGAAATGAAAGAACTTGGGGGATTGAAGTATTTCCTAGGAATCGAGGTTCTTTGGTCAAAAGGAGGGATTTATATCTCCTAACGAAAATATATATTGGATTTATTAGCTGAAGTTGGCATGGTGGATTGCAAACCAAATGACACTCCTATGGTTGTGAATCACAAACTAAAGATAATTGAAGGGGCCAGACCAGTGAGTAAAGAAATGTACCAAAGGTTGGTAGGAAAATTGATTTACATGGTTCACGCTCGACCCGACATTGCATACGTGGTGGGAGTAGTTAGCCACTTCATGCATCATCCTCAGGAACACCATATAGAGGCAGTAATGAGGATTATTCGATATCTCAAAGGCACACCAAGAAGAGGCATAATTTTTAAGAAAAATGGACACCTTGATGTTGAAGTATTCACAAATCCTGATTGGGGAGGGAATCCTAACGACAAGCGATCAACTGCTGGCTACTTTACTCTTCTTGGAGGTAACTTGGTGACTTGGAGGAGTAAGAAACAGAAAATAGTATCACTGTCAAGTGGTGAATCAGAATTTAGAGCAATCGTTAAGGGGATTACCGAGATACTTTGGTTAAATAAGATAATGAAAGAAATCGATCCCCTCTGAAGTTTCCAACTCAATTAATGTGCGATAATAAAGCTGCGATTAAGATTTTAGAGAACCTGGTAGAGCACGATAGAACAAAGCACGTTGAAATAGATAGGCACTTCATAAAAGAAAAGATTGAAGATGGGACAGTCGAACTTCCGTTTGTTAGAACCGAAGACGAACTGGCAGACATCCTGACAAAAGCGGTTGTTGCAAGAACATTCGAATCAGTTTTATCCAAGTTGGGTATTGGTGATCCCACTACACAACTCGAGGGGAAGTGTTAGAATAGTCCGTGTATTAAGTTTCCTTCTATAGGCCTCTAAGTTCTCTATATATTGAGAGCCTTACTATTGAGTTAACATCTCTAATGCATCAATAAAACAAAAAAGAACATTTTCTAATAAACACAAAACCCTAGCCGCTTCCTGCGACTGCTTCTCTCTTTGTCTTTTAACAGTAATATTCATCATAGTGAGAGACGCGGAGTCTAAAACAAAAGTACATTCACCCATAAAAGAGAATCCAAATAAAAACCTAATAGTTGAATAATAATTTAAGAGAGCCGCATATTTTGCCTCCATATATAAGTAAGAATATATCTCAACACTAGTACGATATTGTCTGTTTTGGGTTTGATGGTTCGAAAGGTCTTAAACTAGCTGAGATATGTTCTTACTTATATACCATTAATCATTCTCATGTTTAACCGATATGGGATGTAGGACTTGGATCGTTACCTTAAAAATTATGTTATCGAATAAATTAACACTTTAACATCCTCTCAATTGACTTTTATCCGCTCATTCTAATCAGGTTTCAGACTACATGAACCATAGAGCTTTACAACGGATCTGTCTGCTCACTCGACCATCCCGCATGTTCCTGAATGCTACTCTATAGGCGCTTTGAATTAGGTTTTACCAATGATCACACCGCCTGGTCTTTAGCGTCACATGCACTCTAAACTATATTGTATAAAGTATATGATTCACCTTTAGCATGAATGTTGGTTCATCATATTTAACATCTGCTGAGCATTTTATCCACATCGTGTTCTGTCTGGGCCAGGAGCTCTGATACTATTTTTTGAGAATGTGGGTACCATATATTCTATCTCCATATATAAGTACAGATAATTCGATCTCAATACTAGTATGATATTATCTGCTTTAGTCCCAAAGGCACGCACGACTTCACTTTTGTTCCACTTCCAAAAGGCCTTATACTAGTTGAGATATGAGACTTTGGTTGCCACCCTCACAATAGTGTGGGTCAAATACCAGCACGATAAAAACCTAAAAAATATATAACATACAACAATGCGCAAATATAAAAAATCTTATCAAATAGCAACTGGATGTAATAAAAAAAAGACAGAAACGACACAAAAATTAAAGTAAGATAGAGGAAAATAATTAAAGTTACGTCAACCAAACAATTTTAATATAAAAACATTTGGACATAAATATTAAATAACATACGGTACGGAATCACACAAATGAGGTCGGGGAAAAAATAATAAAAATGTTAAATCTTTCTTCGCCAAAAAATTTGTCACACCAAATCACCATCACAAAAAATAAAAAAAGATGAAAGAAAAAAAATATTTTTAATGTTTAAACATTTTAAACATTTTATTTTATATTTATTTTCATTGACATATCTTAAGTGTGTTATATAAAGTCTTTATGTGTATTCACTTTCATTGAAAGCTTTTTAGTGGGTTAGACAAAAACTTTAGAAATTATTTATTTGGCTTTAGAAATTTTGTATTAGCGTGTAAATACTATTTACATGCCGTTTCTTTTATCAATTCATATAGAGACAATTTCCCCCCCTCTTTACGAGCTAACAGTGGTATGAGAGCCAGTTGTAAAAAGACAAATAAAATAAATTTGATGGCTTCCAACAGTTTTTTACAACCAGCCATTTCACGCTTTGATGGTCACTACGATCATTGGAGCATGATGATGGAAAAAAAATTTGAGGTCTAAACAATCTTAGATGACTGTTATTTCTGGAGTAGCAGAACCAGCAGAAGATGTTATGTTGACAAATGTCGAGAAAACAAAGTTGGAAGCGAGAAAACTAAAACATTTTAAAGTAAAAAAAATATTTTTATCACGCAATTACTCAGCCCATCTTATAAACATATCTTAGCAAAGAAAATTTCAAATATATTTGGGATTCTATGAAAAAAAATATCAAGGCTCTGATAGAGTGAAATGTACACAACTTCAAGCATTGAAAATAAACTTTGAGACTCTACAAATAAATGATGAGGAATTTATTACCAGCTAATATGCCACAACTATAAAGATCACCAATTAAATTTAATTTCATGATGAGAAGATGGAAAATGTTACCATTTTGGAGAAAATAACGCGTTTCCTGACATCGGATTCTGATTATATCGTGTGTTTAGTTGAAGAATTGAAAGACATATATGCATTCTCTCTTGATGAACTACAAAGCTCTTCGTTGGTCTCGAAGTTTAACTTAGAGGAAAAGCTTTAAAGGCTTCTACATTTACTCATTTATCAAACTTTAGTTGGATGGGTAAAGGTAGAAGTAGAGGAAATGGAGCTCAGGGCAATAAATATGGAAACAGGTATTCCAAAGTCAATGGTGATCATTTTTCAGACACAGACAGCGGACGATATCAATATTTTAAAAAATCCAATGTATAGTGTTTTAGATATCATAATTTTAGTTATTATTATTCTAAATGTTATACCATGTTGCTTAATGATAAAGAAAAAAAAATCAATTAAATTTTACCGAAAATAAGGAAGTAGAAACACTGTTAAAGACTGTTCAAGATAATCAACAATTTGAGTATGATGTTTGGTATGTGAATATAAGATGCGCTAATTACATGTGTGGAAGTAAATCTACCTTTTCTTATTTAAATGAAAGCGTTCATTGTACAGTAAGTTTTGGTGATTGTTCCAATGTGAAAGTGATGAGAAAAGGTAATACTGAGATAATTGCTAGAAAAATGCTATGTAATCATTATTCAAAATGGTGTTTGTGAGATTTATTGTCCTACTAGAGGAGTTATTGTTGTTATTTTAATGAGTTCGAACGTGTTGTTTCCATTAAATATTGAAAGCGTGCAAACTTGTCTAGTAGCTAATATAAAATATCATTTTTTGTTGTGGTATTTTCGTTATGATCACTTGAGTTTTGGTGGATTGAAGACCCTTCAGCATAAAAATATAGGGACAAGTCTTCCTCATATTAGTATTCCTTACCAAATTTGTGAATGATGTGTTGTTGACAAACAATATCATTCTCAATTTACCCAAGGGAAGTCATGACGAGTAAAATGAGTTTTTGAGCTAATTCATTACAATATTTGTGGCCCGAGAACACCAATTTCTAATAAAGGTAAGTGATACTTAATTACCTTCATTGATGATTATACTAAGAAAACTTGGTTTTATTTTTTATAGAATACATCAGAAGATTTGTGTGCATTTAAAAGATTCAAGGTTCGTATGAAAAATAAAACAGGAAAGACCATTTAGTCCTTTCGAATAGATCATGATGATTAATATTGCTCAACCGAATTTGAATTTTCTTGTGACATCTATGGCATTCAAAGATAGTTAACAATTGCTTATACACCACAATAAAATGATGTATCAGAGAGGAAAAACAAAACCATTCTCAATATGGTGAGAAGTATGTTGGTAAGAGGAAAATTTCTAAAATCCTTTTGTCCTGAGGCAGAAAATTTGAGTATTCATATCTTGAACAGAATTCCTACATTTGGTGTTCAAAATATAACACCAGATGAGGCTTGGAGTAGAAGGAGACCAGCTATAGATTATTTTTTAATTTTTTTGCTACATTGCTTATGCACATATCCTAGATGAAAAAACGAAGAAACTTGATGATAAAGAGGAAAATGTGTTTTTTTGTTAGTGAAACATCCAAAGCTTATAAGTTGTTTAATCTATTAAATCAGAAAATTATGATAAGCCGAGACGTTGTCTTTGATGAGGAAAACACTTGGGATTAGAATGATAAGGAATCTACTAAAGTTCTTTTCTTTGACAATGATTCTGAAAGCGAACCAACTTCATCAGCCATTATGCCAGAAAGTTCATCATAAGCAATTCCAACAGATGCTGGAATTTTGCTAACAACAACAAAAGCTAATGTTGCAGCAACTCGATCTCTTCCTCGTATTAGAAAAATTCCCCCATAGATGGAAGACTATGAGGTAGCTGGAATTGAAGATCCAATCACTCACTTTGCTTTATTTTCAGATTGTGATCCTACAACCTTTGAAAGTGTTATCAAAGAATAAAAATGGAGGAAGGTGATGGATGATGAAATTAATGTTATTGAAAAAAATAATATTTGGGAGCTGACTGATCTTCCGAAAGATCATAAAACCATTGGTGTAAAGTGTGTCTTTAAAACAAAACTAAAAGAAAATGGTGAAGTCGACAAGTATAAGCCGCGTTTTGTGGATAATGGATATACACAAGAATATAAGATTGACTATACATAATGTTTTGCACTCGTTGCAAGACATGATACAATCAGATTGGTGATCGCATTGACGATGCAGAATTCTTGGCATATTTTTCAGCTAGATGCCAAATCAGCAATTTTGCATGAAAACTTGGAAGAACGTGTATTTGTATAGTAACCTCTTGGTTATATTAAATTGAAAATGACCATAAAGTACAGATTAAATAATCTCTTTATGGTTTAAAACAAGATCCACGAGCTTAGTATAGTCGCATTGAGGCTTATTTTTTGAAAAAGGCTTTTACAAATGTCCATATGAGCACAGACTTTTTGTTAAGATTAAAGATAAAGAGAAGCTTCTCATTGTTTACATATATATATATATAAATATGATCTGATATTTATTGGAAATTATTGTGGCATGTTTAAATAAGTTAAAAAAATATATGATGATTGAATTTGAAATGCCTAACCTTGGTATGATGCATTATTTTCATGGCATAGAAGTAGTGTAATCAGGTAATGAGACCTTTATTTCTCAAAAAAGTACGTGCAAGATATTTTGGACAGTTTTCAAATGAAGGGTTGCAATCATATAAGCACTACAACTGATTTTGGCTTAAAGTTAAACACATATAGTGAAGAGAAGAAGGTGTCCATCACAATTTACAAGCAAATTGTTGGTAGTTTGATGTATGTAATTGCAACAAGACTAGACATAATGTATTATGTGAGCTAAATAAGTATATATATGAAGATTCCAACAGAAATGCATTTGTTAGCTAACAAGAGGATCATTCGTTACTTGCAAGAAACTAGAGATTTTAAGTATTTCTAAAAAAAAAGTGAAAAGTTAAAATTGTTTGGGTTCACTGACAGTGGTTATGCATGAGGTCAATACGATAGAAAGAGAAATTCAGACTATGTTTTTATGTTAGGAACATGGGCTATTTCATGGTCTTCTTAGATGCAACAATTTGTCACCTTATTAACTACATAAGCTTAATTTACTACTGTAACAGCTTGTGCTTGTCAAGCTGTCTAGTTGAGAAGAATTCTTGAAGGAACTCCAGTTCAAGCAAGTGGAAACTACTACAGTTTTTTATGATAACAACTCAACATTCAAACTCTTCAAGAATCATGTGCTACACGGTAGAAGCTAGCATATTGATGTGAAATATTATTTTTTAATAGACCATAGTAATGATGGAATAATCAAACTCATATATTGTCGAAGTGAAGACGAAGTTGCAGATATACAGATCAAACCTCTTAAGTTGGCTACATTTGTGAAGTTGTGTGGTATACTTTGAGTTTGCTCACGTGCTACTCTAACAACATTGTGCTGCTAGGTTCAACAACTGGTGGTGGTTGGAGTCTTTCGGAAGGATCTTTCCTTCGGGTTGTTTGTCGTCTGCCTCAAACAAGTTTTGCTGGAGGAGCTGTTATAGGTTCGCATGGGTTGAAGGCCAGAGCATAGACCCGCTGATAGGATTAATGGTGTGATAATAAATCATTTTCTGCGTTGCAACGTGATAACAGTCAACAGTGTGTGATTGGCCTATACCTACTTCTATAACCGAAGTCCGTTCTTTTCACGGGTTGGTTTCATTCTACAGGAGGTTCATACATAACTTCAACACTATCATGATTCATATTACAAATTGTATGAAGGACAAGACGTTCTGCTGGATCCCTGCAACAACTACTGCGTTTAAAAGAGTTTTTGTAGAGAGTTAATTTAATATAAAAAAATGATGTCTGCAGATTTTAGATGAAAACGTTAATGTTTAAACCTTTTATTTTATATTTATTTTCGTTGAAAGGTCCTATATTTATGTTCATTGAAAACTCTTTAGGGATTAAACTAAATCATATATCTATTTTCATTGAAAACTCTATACTCGCTTAGAACAAAATATTAAAAATTTCTTATTTGGTTCTGGGATTCCATATTAGTTTATAAAACCTATTTATAGACTTTTTTTCTATTAATGACGATTCTTCTTCTTCCCAAGCTAACATTTATAACCTCCTAACTCTCTTAACTATAGTTAAGCAGTCATAGCAAGTAAATACAAATCTGAATTTTGTGTCAACAAGATTCGAGATACAATCAAAGAAAACGTTACCGTTTTGTGATAACAAATACCAACACCATTAAGATGATTAAATCCTAGGTATTTAGATTAAAAACTAGTCAAATTATATATGCAGTAAGTATTTCATCCATAAACTTGTAAGAAAAAGAATTCAATAGCCGATAGGTTTTTAGAAAGAAAAAAAAGTTGAGGCTTTTGATTGCGTGGACGCATGGGTAACTAAACATGCGAGAATGGTGTAGTTCACGCAAACGTAATGAGAATCGCAGCCAAAGTGGCAACGGAACTATGAGCCGTAAGGTCTAATAAGTAATAATTACAAAAATAATAATATATGGATTCAGATTCTTCCTTTGTTTTCTATATGGATTCCACGTGCTTTGTGGGGGCACATAACCCTTAAATTATAACTTCATAATATATGTTATGCATATGCCGTGTCTAGGTCTATAACCACGATACCGCATAATCCCAAACTCCAACCATCCCGAACAATTTCATACTTACTTCCATTTGAAAAATAAGATTAAAAAAACGACTGAGCTTAAAAAATAAAAGTTATATTTTCCATTAAAAAAATAGTATGATTTGAACTTCACACCATCCCTAACAATTTCATAGTTATTTCGACTTGAAAAATAAGAACTGATATTAAAAAAAAAAATTATATGATTTTTTATTAATATATATTAATCATTTATATGGTTATGTTCGGCATTTTAATAAACACAATTTATATCATAAAAAAAAAAAAAAAAAAATTAGATGTGTTTCAATCGTTGTGTTCCATTCTTATAGATATCAAGTATATGTTGCTATCTCATGTGGTCATTTGAAAGTTTTAGAACACCAGGTTCTCAGCCAACTTCAAACTCAAGCAGTTTTTGAACTTGATTTATACGACCCAAAACGGAATTATGTCCAAAATTTTCCTTGGCATAAGTATATCCAGCTTCACTTTGTAAATCAGATTCATCATCAACTTCACATTTCTCGGCAATACCATGTCGAGCCTCCACAACATTCTTCAATGGTATGTACTCATCATTGGAAGCTACATCTCTACTTGTCAAAGAATTATGACCTTTAAGTTTAAGGCACCATAGTCTATACCATTTTTCTCCTTCCAGATACCAAAGAACAACCATTCTAGTGCTCATGGTATAAGTTTATCTTGTTTCACTTCTGCGTAGACAGCACATCCGAGTACTCTCAAATTTTCCAGCTTAGGTTTCTCTCCAGTCCAAGCCTCTTGAGGACAAAGAAACTTAAGCGTCGTAGATGGACTCATGTTGATGATATATGTAGCCGTTGTCATGACTTCTTCCTAGAACTTTTGACCCATTCCAGCTATATGAAGCATACATCTAACCCATTCCAACAAGGTTCAGTTTATTCTCTCAGTAAGCTTGTTCTGTTGGGGAGTCCTAATAATTTTTTGGGTTGATTCTCTACCAAAGTCTTCTAGTTCATAAATGCAACAAAGACTTCATCTTTGGTCTTTAAACGTATTACCCATACCTTCATATAACAATAATCAATTAACAACATAAAGTATCTTACACCATCTATGGTAGGTTCCCGTGCCAGACCCCAAAGGTCTGAATGAACATAATCGAGTACTTCATTGGTTGTTTGGTTGCTGGTAAAAACTTTACCCATTGCTCAGCTTTCACAAAAGCGCAACTTCTGAATTGTGGTACCCATATGACAACCCCTATTTGCTTAGTTCAATAAGTTCTTTTATCACTTATATCCCCCAACCAATTATGCCACAACATAGTAGAATATTTCACCATATTAGACACACCTTCTACTACTACTACAATACCCTCAAGAACTAACACATCATTAATCTTATTGGCTTTCATAACAACAAATGAGCCTTGCAAGACCCTAAGTCTGTCATCTCCACCCCTATAATTAAACCGTTCATCATATAACATTCCAATATAAAAAAAGTTACGTTTAACTTTGGGTATATATCTTATGCTGTTGATCATTCTCTTAAGTTATGTAGACAACTTGAGCTGTATCGTTCCAATCCCTTTGACATTGCATGATTTTTCATTATCAAGCATGACCCTTCCACCATTAAGTATTGTCAGGTTTTTAAACCAATGCTTATTATAATCCATATGGAATTAGGCATTCAGATCCATAACCCATTTATCATTGTACTTGTAATAATAAGAAATCATTAACCCATAAATGTACTCTCAGTCATCAGACAATTGTTTTATTTTTTATTATACATCTATTTCCTAATGATATGAAATTTATTCTTACATATCAAACTGATTGCTTTTAAAATCATCCTAACTCATTCGGACTTTTACCGAGAGTTTCATCCTTTTTTTATTGAATCTTTATTTCTTAACCAACCTCTCACACTTAGTATGTATCATTCAGAGTCACATTCTTAAATGATCTTACTCTGAATATATTTAGAGTTCAAGGTGCTCTAAACTTCAACCATCGTAACAGATTTTTCCCCACCGAGAATGATGTCCACAAAATGCTCATACTTCTTCGGAAGAACACTTAAGATGATGATTACTTGATTATCCTCGTCCAATTTCACACCAATTGCATTCAAGTGGAGTATGATTCTGTTTTAATAATCTAGGTGCTTTAAGATCTCTTTGGTACTATCTATAGAAAACGTGTACAGTTGTTTCGTCAGATACAATATATCCACCAATGAATCTTTTCATATAAGTCTCCTATAGCCGATTCCATATCCCCAAAGTTGTAGGCTTTTCATATACCTTTTGTAACACTTTATTTCTCAATCTCGGTACGAGGGAACTATGACCTTTTGGAAGTACCACAACATTAACATGTGTAGATTTATCATCAATAATAACAACCAATACCTTATGTACTAGATAAGCCTTAATTTTAAACAGCGAGAGGTCAAAATCATTCAATTCGTTGAATTTTTCTAGGCTAAATTTCATAGAACTCAATTTTGAAACTTTTGGTTTCCAGATGAGATCTATTCTCCAACTTTTAAATCGACAATCGATCTACTTTTTTTATTCTTACTTCACGCTCACAGTACCATTTGTTGAGAAAACTCAGTTTGTCTGAGGCAAGAACCGAGGTACGATTGTTAATACTTTTAAGGAGAACAATTTATCATGTTAAAGATTAGAAATAAATAAAAGAGACCATGAAATAAAACCAATCACACAATATATATTTAACGTGGTCCGGATTTTGGAAATAATCCAACATCCGTAGGTAGCGAACACTCTTTTATTAAACAAGTAAGTTACAAAAAAACTCTCAAACAATAATTGAATCACTGTTTGATACAACGAAAACATGGTTCACAAAACTCTGTATTCAATATTTATCTTTCACCTTACTTCTCTCTCAAAAGACTTATATATTTTTTTTTCTCACTTATAAAATATATTTCTCAATACATAGTCTCGCAAACCTCTTGCATTACATATCCTCTATTATTTATAGGATTAGAGAAAACTCTAATACTTCAATATGCGCTTTATATAAAAATAAAAGTTCACTAATAAACGATTGTGATAAGATCATAATCTCTTAAAATAAGAAACCTTATAAATAATAAATCCAAATAATATGAAACCTAATTAATATAGAAGACTCGATTAATAGAAAGTCTAAATCATAAAAAATCCAATTAATATATAAAAATAAATAAAAGACCCAACGAAAAAGAAAACATTGCAAGTAGGAGACCCAATGTGTTGTGCTCTATGTAATTTTATTATTATGTGGAATGAATTTATATTTATTTGAACGTGTTTGACATATTTTGAAACTTATTGGATTATTTGAATGTATTTTTTTTGTTATGAATCATTGCAAAAAAATCATACTAGGCAAGTTAAGAGAAAGAACTTGATGACCCAACACTAAGAAAATGGTTAATATATTAATCATGCTCTCTTAGTGGAAAACCTTTTTTCGATTAACTACATTTTTGGTCGGTGCGTGGTTATGAATACCAGAAAAGAAACTTAACGAATATATTAAGGTATAAGCTCTAAGTTACTAGAAGATGTAACCTAAGCTCAAAGGTAAAGTCTTGGATATAGAGCTTTCGGTTATCGCAAGGTTGTGGTCATTATGAAAAAGTTTAACTTCTGCAAGTTTTGGATTTAGTGTAGTGAGTTTTGGACACTAGAGGGTTACAGACTCAACAAAGAGTTTGGTTTCAGATGATTTTGGTAATTATATAAGAATTGAAGTCCTAAAATGAGACCGATCTCGACATGAGACAACTCTCAATATTGAGAGAAAGAACTTTGGGAAATTGTTTATGGGAAAGCTAAGAGTTTGGACTGTGATTTGAAAATCAATCTAGGTTGATTTGGTATATGGAAAAAGGTTTAACTAGAAGATAATTGATGTGTCAATGTGGTACAAGTTTTGTGTAACTGTATTAAGTGTACTATTTGATCAAATCCGTTGATATGCAATATAGTACATGTTGTTATAACAACTTGTTGTATGAGTTTATCAAAGTCGTTGATCTGGATCTTATTCTAAATCTTTGGTTTTAATTGTGAGCATGATGTATGTTTTTCCTAACTTACACTCATTTGGATCCTATATATATGTTTGATGCAATATTTGTGCTAAATAATCTATAATTTTGGAATTATAGAGAGAACGTGCTTTCTTGCGGATATTTTTTTAAAGAGATAAGTATTTATTTGTGAGAAAAAAATGCTTGAGGAATTAAGTTATTCTAGACTTGATAAATTCTTGAAGAGAATAACTTGAAAACACTCGAGAAAATACTGAAGCCTATAATATATCACTAAAACTTGATACTTTGCTTTGATAAGTTTTAACAATGTGTATTTACTTGTATTTTGTATTTATTGTAATTCATTGTAATTGTTTCATCAATAAAATATATATAATTGTACGTGAATGTATGATTCCTCATAATATGAAACACATAACTAATTCAATTTTCTTATTATTGTTCTATTTATCAAAATTTCGTATTTAACGTCAAAATCTTGTGCCAAAGCTAAAATGTTGAAGCTTAAGCAAAATTACCTTTGCCAAAACTTTGAGTTTTAAGTTTCATAGGTCTACCTTCTACTTGCAGGTGAATTCTACTGAGTAAAGTGACTTATTAGGTTTACTCTTCAAGGTTCCCCATAATAACTCAATTATCATCACAACTATTCGGCCACCCAACCAATTTAAATAGAAGGTTTAGATCGGAAATGGTCAAGATCTACTATTAAGGACAATTAGTCGTCCACTTTTGGAATCACTTATTATAAGTGAAAAAGGTTTATAAATAATTATAGGAACAATTATTATTGGTAAGTATTTATAAATAACTAGTGGATACAAGTCTTTTATTTTTTTAGTAAGTATTGAATAAAATAATATATAATCCATTTTAGTAAAAAAGAGTGCCATTATACCAGAGATATTTTTTATTATTCATAATAAAAATATTACGTTTTCATTTATTTTCATTGAATGAAAAACCTAGAAAAATTGTATTCTTTTAGTTATTTACAATAACTTTACTATATACTAAACATAGTTACAGAACATACTCACTCAATAAACTCTAAAACGTATACCACTCATTTCATACTAAATAAGAAAACCACTTAGCTCTCAACTTAAAAGTTAACCTGTATATCAAAAAAGTATACAAAGAAACCGTTATTGTTATTTTTATTTTTTCCATTCAAAAATCAAATATATACTCGAAACAAACGACGAAGCAACGCATATTGATACCACAACTCCCGTAGGAACGCTGTGTAAATTTAGATAATTTGGAAAATAAGATGATGTTCATCGCCTGTACATTACAATATATGTTATGAATGTGTTACGAAACATTATGTTAATACGTTACGTAACGTATAATGTCAGGTTTTTAAAAACATTTGTTAGGTACATTTTTAAAATACATTGTACGATAGGATTGTGAAACTGAAATGTTAGGTTTGATAACTCATGTATCAATTGGTTATATTTCACAACTATATTATTTTCAATTCATGAAACATGGTGTAATTAACCCGCGCAACCAATCATAAATATGAACAATATGTTTTGCATAATATTTATCAACCATTTTCCACATGTAATACTTTATTTTTTGTTAGCAAGATTCACATGAAATATTTTTACAATTTTTCAACCTAGATCAAGAAAATGAAAATCTAAGTTAATGTTTATGAAATTTAATATAATATACATGCGAAACCTTATATATATTTATATAAAAAACAAGTATTATGTACAATACCAAACAAATGATAAATTATATATGTAAAACTTGCCTTGCTTATTTTTATGAAAATCTACAACGAGTAACATTAAATATGTTGTTAAAGCATCAACGATTTATTGTTGTTTGCATGTCGTGGTAATAAAATTTACGTGAAATATTAACTTTAGATACTTATTTTTATCATTTTTCAAACTAGATAAGAAATAAAAAAAATCTATGTTAATGCTTGCAAAACCTAATGTATAATACATGCAAAACCTTATATGTTTATGCAAAACATGCAATATATATGATATAAAACAAAAAATCACTTATAACAAAACATGTCTTACTAATTTCAATAAAACTAATTGTGTCACCAAAGTATCAGTAAATTATTTTCGGCTATTCCAACCATCGATCTATTTTTCTCTTATGAATCATTTGTTTTTTTAGTTATAGTACTAAGATTTCGGTGAAATATTAACTTTAGATGGTTGTTCTTGTCATTTTTAACCTGGTCCATAATACACATTTCTACGGTAATGTTTGTGAAATACAATGTAATATGCTTCTAAAATATGTAGTATGTTTGATACAAAACAAAGGATAAATTACATATGCAAAATATGAATTGGCTTATTTCTCCATATAGTTGACAAATAAATATAACCATGTCGTTAAAGTATCGACATATTATTTTTTTACCATTAGAATCATTGTTCTATTGGTTTTGTTAGGACCCATTTGTTGTCTTATTAGGAAAATTTGAGTGAAATATTAATATTAATGCTTATAAAATTTATTATTATTATTATTATCATCCATAAACTTTCATGTTGTTTCTTATCGTAAGAGTTCAAGACTGGTGAAATATTAGAGTTAGTGGATTATAATTCTTATTTTGTGACCTAGTAGTATTAAAATTTTGATCTGATGATTGTATGAGTGAAAAAGACGGGTTAAATTTGTTCTGTCCGGGTAGTTCAATGGTACGTTTATGTCTGAATTTCCCTTGTCCGGATAACACAGTGAGTTGTGACTGGATAATCCGAACTCATGAGTAGCCCATTTTTTAGGCCTTGTCAAATATCTTTGGTAGGACTAAAAAATTTACTTAGCCAGTAGTGAATTTGTCCGACCTGTCTGTGCACTCCGTACTGGGAGGTTTATCCTCATTACTAACTTGGTTTGAAGTTTGTCCGAATGACTTCATTTTCCAGAATTCTAAGAGTTTTCTTCTTGGATCGTTGGACACGTGCCATAATCTGGTTCGACCTACCAGTCGTTTTTCTTCCTAGATCGGCGCACCCACTAAGCCTAGAAAGTTACCTAGGCATTTAACCATTCACACGTCTGCACCGTCTTTAATCATTACCAAACCTTTTCAACTCCTCCTAGGTAACAATTACTTTTTTCTACTGTTATATAAATCTTTTTCACTATTTTATTGTCTTTATCACCCAAAAACTTTCTAGAGAGATTTTCACTCTTATCTTCAAACTTGTTCTTGAAGAGTTTTATGTTCACAGCCAGAAACGCACTTGTTAAAGACGGTTGGTTTAACTTATCAGAGCTAGAAAAGGCGAGAAAAGTTGAAATGGAGAATCGCATTGCTGCTGGTCTCTCAGTTTCTCCAAGTGAGAAGTCTGGTGAACCGACTTAAGAAGCTGACCAAGGATCATCCTCTTCCAGAAATCCCAAGCCTAGACGGTTATTCAAACCAAGCCTATCTCCTCTTCTCTCAGGCTCTTTTGTTCAAGTTGTCTCAACCTTCTGTTGCTAAAAAAATGCGGTTTCGAGTGTCAGAAAACCTTCCTTTTCATAACCATGGGTTCTGAAATTGAGAAGTCCCCAGAGAAATCAACCACTCGTCGGACGACTCGTATGACCAAATCCCAAACAACTACTTCACTGCCAAAGCCCCCCGGATCGAAGGCATCTAAAGCAATCTCAAAGGATAAGCCCTCCGGATCGGAGGCATGTAAAGTAATCCCAATGGCCAAGCCCTCCGGATATCAATCTCAACCGGACACCAAGCCTTAATAACAACAGGCGCTCATCCATCCGAACAATCTTTAGTGCCACAAGCTGATCCCCACCCATCCTAGGCAATTGAGAGACCTTCCATAGTGATGGAAGAAGTAATGGAAGACAGTATCGATGAGGCTCCCTTTGAAACTGAAGCGTCAGGTCAAACGGGGGATGCCGCCTCTGATAAGAAGGGTAAAACAAAAGTGAAGATCTGTTTGACTCATCCGGATATTCCAGCGTGCTTAGAGGGCAAGGTAGGCCCTTGCTTCAAAAATGTCACTGTTAAATATTTAATAACCATGCAGAATATAAACTATGTCTACACCCACACTGTTGAGTTGGACTGGATCCGGACGAAATGGAGGATCCCAGAGTCAGTGAAGGTAAGGATACCTGTCACTCCGGAGACTCCAATGGACTGTAAACTCAATAAGGTGGTCATCTTCACTGAGGTGCTAAACTGGGGACTTTGGCTCCCAATTGGACCCAGAAATTGTCAGGTATTCCCACCCGGTGAAGCTCTGCCCAAGCTGGCTAAGCCCAAACGCCTGGCATTCTCTCCTTTCTTGCATAATGGCATCAAGGTTGTCCAAAATCCCCCTCCCAATGGAGCAATTTGCCGTTGTGGTAAGTTTATGCAAGAATCACCACATTCCATTCTAACATCATAATATGGGGAACGATTTCAATGTGGTAGACGACTTACTGGAGTCTGAGAAGGACTGGAGGACACAATTCATGTTTATCAGTGGGTTATGGGAGAATGGTAGAAAGATCAAGGCCAACACCAATCCCAGTATGTTAACTAGCAGATGGAAGAGTACTGGTAAGTTTTTTATCTTTGTTTTTCATGTTCTTCTTTTTAACTCATAAGTATTCCTCTCCTGATTTATTTGTCACTCCTTTTTCAGTGTTGCTGAAGGATTTCACCGGATACTTGAAGGAGGGGCAAACAACCTATGCCAAAGTTAATGCATGGGGTGCGGAGCATTGAGAGAATGCCTTCCAAAATTGCTTCACCTCAGGAAATCTTGTGAGGTCCCATTTGTAGAACACCACAGGTTGGAGGGACCTCACATGGGAAGAGCTAACTACGCCGCCTCCTCATGGTGTGATTCTTAAGTGAACGGAGGCCTAAGATGGTAAATTTGCCTTACCTTCCAGGGCCAAAGCTCCCAGTAAGATGAAAGGGAAGAAAAAGAAAGCTGTTGCAGAGTCGGTCCAAGCTGCCACAGAGGGGACTGGTTCGCGGAACCAAGGGGGAATCGATGCTTCCTTGCTCAAAGTAGTAGAGGCTGAGACTGTTAGGGAGGCAGGAGAATCACAAAACCCACAAAAGCCTCCCAAAAGGACCGGAAAAGAAGAGCAAGAAGTGGCGAAAAGGCTACCAAAAAGAAGAAGGTCCCGTTAGGAGAAGAAATAATTCTTCGTCCTTCGGAGCTTCTACCTCCACCACCCCATGTTGATCCCACTCTACAAGAGAAGATTCCAACAGGTCTGCAGTCCGGAGAGGGTACTGGGGGAGGGATTGAAGGAGTGGACATTAGTTCCCTTCAAGATATTGATTTATACTTTAATGATTCTGAGAATGATTATTTTGCAAGTCATTTCCACCCTTCGAGCCCTGCTAACACGGTGACCTATAATGGTAAGTCTTTCTCCATCTCCGTAGAACAAGATGTCGTGGACCATTCCCTTCTTGGTTACATTCAGCCAATGCTTGACCTGGAGAGACAAGTGAAAAACCAGACCACTCTCATCAACTCCCTCACCAATGACAAAGAGTCTCTATCAACCAACCTTCTTAATGCCAATAAAAGCATAGAAGAACTGACGTAGGAGATATAAGCATTGAAAAATGACAAGAAATATCTATCAACCAAGCGGGCCACTTCAAATACTACCAGTACTGAGCTCCAAACTAAGTACTCTGGCTTGGAAAAGGATCTCACAACATTAAATGAGGACCTGAAGACCAAAGATGGTGTCATTCAGACCCTATCCGGTGAGAAGACTTCCTTAGAAGGTACTGTGTCAAAAATGGCCAAGGAGAAAGAGGAATTGGTAAAGCAGCAGAAGCAATCTATCCAGGCGGGTATTGATAAATTTACCAACGAGGTGATAGACTCCCTAGAGACAAGATATGTTGAGGTTAAGTCTGGCATGGTGCTGCTCTTCTATGAAACTTTTCCGAAGAGGACCCTTGGTCCCTTATAGAAATTTGTAGAGTATGACGACATCCCATTTCACACTATGGCTGCTGGTGACAAGTACAATTATACTAGTGTAATAGATTTCACCACTGATAAAGAAGAAAGAACTGGTGAGAGTTCGAGTGCCGAACTCAAAAGCCCCAAAAAAAGAGGTGACGAAGGAAAATCCGAAGGGAACAAACCCTAAGGTTTAAACATCTTTTTGTTTTCTTACTTTTGTGAACGATTAAAGTCCTTGGATGGCCAAGGTATATTTTGTAACGTTATCCGGTTTGAGCCCGAGTAAGTCTTTTGAAATACTTAAAGTTCTTGGATGGCCAAGGCATATTTTGTTCTTCCTATTCGGTTAAAGTCCGAAGAGGTTTATTTATCAAATATTTCTTTGTTTAACACATTTTTTCCTTTTAATTTTAATGGTTAATATTTAAATAGCCCAAATTATTTCAGAAGTATTATAGTGAGAGTGTTTAATATCTCCGATGACATGTGTTTAATGGTCATCACTCAACCAAGTTTATCCGATCTACCAAAGATCCAAAGTGTTTAATCAATGATTTATACTTGAATTGAATTGTAGCAAAACCACGCCAGATATTTTAAAAAGGCATCACATTTTATTGGATGGAAAAACCAGACACCTCATTAAAACCTCCCCGCGCCACCAAGGTAGGAAAGAGTATGCCCCTGATATTTACATTGATATCTAACAAGTAAATATTTACACAACTTTTACTCTAAATATAACCTGAGATGTTCAATATTCCATAAATGCTTCAAAACCCTTCATTCTTTGTCCTGAAGCCTATATGTCCCAGGCTTAAGTTTTTTGGAGACCTCATAGGGGCCTTCCCAGTTCGAAGCCAGCTTACCGAACTACTTCTTCTTGGTGTGTAAGAAAACTTTTCTCAAAACTTTATCTCCTAGTTGAAAATATTTTCTCTTGACCTTGGAAGCAAACCTGCTCCTCATCAAGCCTTGGTAGTGGGCTGTTCTCAAATGAGCTTTAACCCTTCTTTCTTCTATTAAATCTAACTGATTCCTAATTGCTATCTCATTGGCTTGTTCGGAATAGTTATGGACCCTGTATGATGGTAGGGTATCTTCTATGGGGGTAATAACATCCATCCCACACACCAAAGAAAAAGGAGATTCCTGTGTAGCAGCCCAAGGAGTAGTTCGGTATGCCCACAACACTTCTTGTAGATAGCTTGGCCACTTCCCTGCAGCTCCCTCTAGATTCTTTTTTAATCCGGACATAATGGTCCTATTGGAAACTTCAACCTGGCAGTTCGCTTGTGGATAGAAAGGAGAAGAGAAACAACGTTGAATGCCTCTAGAGGCACAAAAACTCTCCATATCCTTGTAATCAAACTGTGGCCCGTTATCTGTGGTAATCTTTTAAGGAATCCCAAATCTACAACATATATTAGATAAGATGAATTTTATGACAGCTCTCGAAGTGGTTCATGCCAAAGGAGCTGCCTCTATCTATTTCGAGAAGTAATCGATAACAACTATAATAGTCCTGCATCCTCCGGACGCCATTGACAGAGGTCCAACTAAATCTAATCCCCAACGAGCAAAAGGTACTGGCTCAGAAATAGACTCCACAGGTACTGATGCCACATGAATTTCTTTGACATACCTTTGACATGGATCACACTTCTTTACCATTTTTTTAGCATTTGCCATTATGGATGGCCAATAGTACCCAGCCAACAACACTCTCCGGGTTAGATCCATGTACCCACAATGTGTTTATCCTTCTTCATCGTGTAGTTCGGATAAAACGACTTGAGATTCTTCAACCCACAAGAAACGCAGTAGGGGTCTACTGAAATATTTTTTTTATAGAGACTTTCCCTTATGATCACAAAACTACGAGCCCTGTGTTTAATTTTCCTTGCCATAGCCTTATCCGGAGATAAAACCCCATCAGAAATGTATTGAAGAAGGGAAAATCTCCAATCTTTAGGTTGAACCACCTGGATACTCAAGCTTTCCTCCTCTTCTTTGTTCTCATTTGTTTATATGGATAGACATTCTTGTACATGGATCCAAGGGTAGGACTCAGAATATGCTATGGTTGCCAAGGAATTTGCTAGTTTATTCTCTGCTCTAGGAATATGCTCATAACAAACACTTTTGAAGTTAGCTGCCACCTCTTTAAGGATGAGTAAGTACTTGATTAGTTGCTCCTTCTTGGCCTCAGATTGACCTTGAACATGATGGATAAGAAGATGGGAATCACTCATCAACCTAACTCTTTTAGCCCCACATAGGAAAGCTAATTTAAGACCAACTACAACTGCTTCATATTCGGACTCGTTGTTAGAGGCCATGAACCCAAAGCATATAGCCTGGTACATTTTATCACCATACAGAGAGGTTAGGCAAATTCTAGCTCCACAACCCATTGTGCTTGATCCACCATCAGTTCGAACTACCCACTCTTTCTTAGTTTTTTCTTCTCAAGTTTGTTTAGAGCTTCTGTCCGAATGGAACTCTACCAGGAAATCAGCAACTGACTGAGCTTTGATAGCAGTTCGTGGGGAAAATTAGTATGATAATCGCCCAACTCTACTGACCACTTGGTCATCCGGTTTGATATGTCTGCTTTGTCGAGAACATTCTTTAATAGAAAAGACGTTCAGACGATAATAGAATGAGACTGAATATACGGGCTCATTTTTCTGGCTGCAATCACCATGGCTAGTGCCAACTTTTCAAGCTTCAAATACCTCTTCTCAGCATCTATTAGGCTTTTGCTGATGTAGTACACCGGACAAGGGTAATTGTCCACCTCTCTTACCAATACTGCACTTATAGCATATTCTGACACAGCCAAGTAAGCATAAAGTGTTTCTCCTTGTACAGGCTTGAAAAGGGTTTTTAGTGAAGACAAGTGTTTTTTTATTTCATAAAAAGCTTGGCTGCATTGTAGAGACCAATTGAAGTCTTTAGCGCTCTTAAGGTCTGAAAAACGGAGCACACTTGTCCGAATACCTTGAAATAAAACGATTCAAGGCATCCAATCTTCTGGTCAACCTCTGGACTTGTTTAATATTTGAGAGGGATCCATTTCCAACAAGGTGTTAAGCTGATCCAGATCGGGTTGTATCCCTTTCTTACTTATCACATAACCCAAAAAGTTTCCAGACCAAACCCCAAAAACATATTTTTCTGCATTCAACTTTAAATTTACCTTTGTCAAATTGGAAAAAGTTTCTTGAAGGTAAATTATGTGCAAATCCTCCTCTAAGCTTTTAACCATCATGTCATCGATCTACACCTTCATATTCCTGCCAATCTGATTAGCAAATGTTTTGTTTACCAACCTATGATAAGTAGCCCTAGCATTCTTAAACCCAAACGACATCACTTTGTAGCAATGAAAACCCCTGTCTGTTACAAAGGTAGTATGATCCTGGTCCTTCAGATCCACCTGTATCTGGTTGTACCCAGAGAAGGCATCCATAAAGGACAACAACTTGTTTCCAGACGTTGAGTCCACCAACTGATCTATCCGGGGAACTGGATAAAGAGTTTTTGGGCAAGCTCTGTTGAGGTCAGTAAAATTGATACACATACGCCATTTCCCATTCCTTTTCTTGACTAGAACCGGATTGGCAGTCCATAAAGAATACTGGGACTCCTTTATGTGTCCTATCTTGGTAAGTCGATCGACTTCTTGGACTATTATATCAGCTGTCTCCTAAGAGAAAGCTCTCCTTTTCTGCACAACAGGTGCAACGTCACTCTGGATGGACAACTTATGTGAGATAACACTTGCAGGAAATCCGGTCACATCAGCATTGCACCAAGCAAAGACATGTTGATTGTTTGCTAAAAAATACAACAATTTCTTTTTCAATTCTAGCGTCATCTTGGAGCCAATCTTAACACTTCTACCCTCTCCCAGAGAGTGGGTTTCAATCTCTTCAACCGGTATTAAAACACCAGAGGCCTCTATGGGGTCATCAATCTCACCCTCCCCCTCAGAAGGCCCCAATAACTGCTAATCTCATTAACCCGGACTGCTCCCAAAGTTTTAGGAGCAAGTGCAATTGCATAGAACTCCTTTGTTATCTTTTGACTACTCTGGACAACACCCATTTGTCCTTAAACCGCATAATTTAAACATTGGTGGACTATTGAGGCTACAACGTGTATTCTAGAGAGCCAAGATCTTCCAAAAATTGTATTGTAACATGTGGGGCAATCTACCACAACAAACAATACCCTAACCACCTTTTTGAAAGGCCCCTTGCCCAACCGCACCTCTTTCTCAAACTTCCCGATTACATCCGAAAAGCTTCATGTGAAGCCTACAATGGTTCTATTTGACCGTTGAATAACGGCCGGATTTTTCTTCTGCTTGTAGGAGCTCAAGAAGAGGATATTTGCCGAACTGCCTGTGTCTATCAGAATTCATCGGATATCATTGCCCCCAATAGATGCTCCTATCACCACAACATCCTCATGAGGCCCATCAATATTTCATAAATCATCATCATCAAAAACTATAAACAGAAAAGGGGTTTGGCATTGATAAGAAGACATGCCATCTTCCAATTGAGTAGCGAGACTATGAACATGCCTCTTTCTTGATGACGGAGTGGGCGTTGTCATGGTATCCCCTCCGAATATGGTAAGTGACTCAAAAAAACTAATGAGTTCGGACACCGTCTTGACCCGTTCTGTTATGACCCCCACTTTATTCCGAGTTGTATCAGGCTCCAAGTACTCTAAGTCAACATCAAACATTTCAAGGATCACCGTCGCCCCCTCCGGAGCAGATGTACCCGCATTATTTGTAGGGCCGGTTCGAGGAGCATTGTCAGGCCTATTTCTACTTCTTCTTTTGACATAAGATCCCAAGTTGCCTCTTTCAATGAGATTCTACACTTCCGGCTTCAAAGAAATAAAGTCGTGGGTGTTATGGCCAATATCATGATGAAACTGGCAAAAACAAGTATTACGACTTTCTCTAGGAGATTGCAGGGCTGCTGGTTTCCGAAAATGGACCTCATCTTTAGTCTTGTCATAAATTGTGGCCACATTCTCTTTTAGTTATGCAAACCACTCCAGTTGAACCTAAAGACCTCTTTTACTCATTTACTGGTGGCTTTGAGCTGGATTTGGGTTGGACCGAGTCTGTTTAGCCCTATTGGACCCTTGTCCGATCTCTTTAGCCTTGTATCCGGACTGGTTTTGGTTTTGAGCTACTGAGGTGGAATTCACCTGACGATGTACCCTGGTTTTCTTGGTTTCATCCATGTTGATCAGCTTTTCCCACCTGGTTTAACAAGCCACCCCAAGTCATGGCCTTCTTCCTGGTCACTCAATCAACCAAATTCCCAGGATTCAACCCTTGTCTTAAAGAAGCAATTGCCACTTGTTCGAAGCAATATGCTAACCCGTTCTTGGTATTTACGAACCGACTTATGTAGTCCTTTAAGGAATCATTTGACTCTTGGGCAAAATGGATAATGGTATCTTTATTGCCCTTTACCTCTTTACTTCCCACAAACTGCCTTCGGAAGGCAACCCAGAATGTATCAAAGTTTCTGATACAACTCTGGGGAAAAACTGTTGTACCACTTAAGAGCGCTTCCCGTAAAATATTGGGAGAAGGCCCTAAACAGAATTTTTCCATCATCATCAAACTTCATCATGAAGTTGTTGAACTGATCCAGATGGTTGTCCGGATCCTTAATTCCATCATACTTCTCCATTTTGGAACTGTCAAACCTTTGGGGAAGGTTTCCGGATAGTATTTTGGCAGACAAATGTGATTTCCTCCAATTTCTATTACGACTGAAGACTGTGTCTTCATTAGGTGTTGCAAAAATACATGGTTCGGTTTGAAAAGCAAAAGGATCGATCAACAACTGATCAACATGCTTGTGGCTGTGGTTGTGAGATGATCGTTTGCCCAAATGCCTTTTAAGTCTCCCATACCTATCTCTCTTTCTTGAATATTTTTTAAATAGCTTTTATTTCTTCCTGGACATCCCTTCGTTACTGCTTGATGATAAAGACTCTTCAAGCTCAGCCTCGTTCGAAGAGCTGCTGGAGGACTCTGAATCTAAAATTTCCATCGGCTTAGACCAGTGAGTCTTCTTAGAATTGACATGGGTTTTTTTTGTACTTAAATGATTCTTTGCTGATTGATCATTCTCACTAGGATTGTCAGTATGATGGATGGCTGACGTCCTTGAATTCTCCTTTAAACCCATTTCTGCTTTTTTAATGGCCCTCAACGCCTCTATTTCTGCTCTCAACTTGTCTCGCTCCTCATTGGTGTATTCATTGTTTTCCCCAACTACCTGCAACACAGGTGGTGGAGTTCCTTGCTCGTTTGGATTCATCTGAATTGGTCTTTTCTACTGGTTTCGAATGCAAGATTCAGGCACCCTCACGCTCCCACTATGGTCGCCAATTTGGTTTGGTTTATTTTGAGCAGGGGGTAATTTTGTAAAGTGTTTTGCAAAGTATTTTGAGTATTAAGTGTTTCGTATAAATTAGTGAGAGATTTGAGCAGCCTGGTTGTATTAAATGTTCATTACCCTCATTAATGAAAGTAGTTGGGGTATTTGTACCCTTAATTAAGGACCCATAGGCTTACGTGTCAAGTTATGAAACCTGGTGAGGATAAAAGTAGCCTGAGGATAGGCTGGTAATTTCAAGTGGAGTTTTAAGGCGGCGTGAGGGTGTTTCAGGGTGGTGTGAAGGTGTTTCAAGATATTTCAAGGTGGAGAGAGAATTGAGCAGCCCGGCAGTAGTAAATTTTTGTTACCCATAGTTAATGCTGGTGGTTGGGTATTTATAGTATGTAATTTGGGCCCTTATGGGCTTTCGGGTCAAGTTTAATGGACCCGGGTCATGTTTAAAGACCCATGAGTTTTAAGTAGATGAGCATGTAGCTTAGTCAGATAGTGTTTAGGTTTTTTAGTACTTTAGTCATAGTTCGAACTGCTTTAGACTTGCAGTGTTTCGAAGTCATCTGTCCGGTTCAAAAGTCCTGTCCGTATCAAGCTATTGGAGTCTGTCCGGTTCACGGAGAGATTTACTTTGGGCTGCCCTTCCGGGGAGCACTTCGAATCCGGACTCATCAGGAGCCCCTTTTTTAGGTATTTGAACAAGAATCCTTGTCAAAGAACTGAAAAACAGTCCGATTCAGGAAGTGGTTTATCAATTCGGAGAGAGTTGAGGGAAGAACCGGACAGACCAAACGTTACGAATTCCAAACGGTTCTTGTCAGAGTTAGTGGGACACGTGTCACTCTCTGGTTGGTTACTTTAGCCGTTTTTTCACCTTGAAAGTTGCACCACTTTCTCGAACAAGTTACCTCTTTTAAATGCCATAAATGACATCAGCGCCGTCTTTTAATCATTGCCCAACTTTTTGGATTCTCCTAGGAATCAAACCTGTTTTTCACATTTACTATAAATTCTTTTCACCTTTCACAGTTTCATTATCTCTTTTACTCTGCCATTTCACCCAAAGCTTTATCTCTCTAAAACTTCGAAATTTCCTTAGTTGTTTATGTTCACAGCAAGAACAGCACTGATCAAGGGCGGTTGGCTTAATCTCTCAGAATTGGAGAAAGCTCAAAGAGTTGAAAAAGAAAAAAGACTTGCAGCAGGGCTTCCAGCGTCGCCTGTCGAGAAACCAGCCCTTTCAATCAAAGAATCTGACAGAGGTTCGTCTTCTTCTAAAGGTACGAAACCTAGGAAACTCTTTCAATCAACACTCTCTCCCATAGTATCTGGCTCTTCAGTTCAAGAGTCGATTCCTATTGTTGAACCGGGGGTCACTGCTACAAGTGTTAGGAAAAAATCCTCTTTTATCGCTATGGGGTCCGATTCTGACCACTCCCCAGACAAATTAATCATGAAAAGGCCAAGTAGGTTGGTTAAAGGGCTTCCTTCTAAAAGTACACCCTCAAAATCGGGGGCAAAAAATAGTGAATCAGGGTCCGGGGCAACTATTAGGACTCTCCGGGAAAGGCCGGCCGGTCCGGGGGCTAGCAGTCCACTACCTCCCAAAGAAACTTCAACCTCAGAAACTCAAACTGAGGTGATAAGTCGAAAAAATTCGGAGAGCCAACAGTCCGGTGGATTAGCTGTGCCAAGCTTCATCCCTCCCCGGGCTGTTTCTACAGAAGCTCCCCCAACAATAATGGAGGAGAGGATGGAGGACTCCACAGAGGAGGTTAGATTTGAGTCCGAGTCCTCCGGACAGGCTGAAACTGCTATCGTTGTTGCCAAGAAAGGCAAAGAAGACTTGTATCTGAGGCGTCCGGACCTGCCGGAGAGCCTCGAAGGGAGAGTAGGGCCATGCTTTCACAAGGTGGAGTTCAAATATCTTTCATCTCTGCTAAAGACCAAGTATGCGTTCATCCATACTAAAGATCTGGGACGACTGCGTACTAAGTGGGGGATCCTGAGAATGTAAAGATTCGAATTCCCATCGATCCAGAGACCCCGATGGACTGCAAAAGAAATGAGATAGTCTTCTTTACGGAGCTATTCAACTGGGGACTTAGGTTCCCACTGGATCCGGAGATAGTGCGCTACTTTCACTTGGTCAAGCTATGTCCAACACAGCTAAGCCCCAACGGTTGGTACACCTTGATGTCATGTATTATGGCGTCTAGACTATTCGGAATTCCTCTTCCTATGGAAGAGTTTGCAGCTGTGGCTAACTTGTGCAAACACCATCAGTTCCCCTTCTACCATTTCAACATGGGGAACGATCTTAAAGCTGTTGACGATCTCCTGGAGTCGGAGAGCAAGTGGAGGAGCCAGTTCTTATTTGTCAGTGGCTCATGGGAAAATGGCAAGAAAATCAAAACCGGGGAGAATCCTAGCCTTCTTCGAAGTAGATGGAGAAGCGATCGTAAGTTTTTATTCTAAGTTTATGTTCGAACCTCTCTTTTCTTTAAGTTTATACTAATCAGTTTTTCTTTTGTTTTGTCAGAGCTGCCAAAGGAGTTCGGGGACTATCTGAAGGCCGGACAGGTCACCTGTGGCAAGCTCAACGCTTGGGCCGCAGAGAACTGGGAGAACCGGTTCCATAAAGCCTTCACTCCTGGGAACCTAGCGAGGTCTCACCTGTGGAACACCACAGGTCGAAGAGACTTAACCTGGGAGGAGTTCTCCACCCCACCTGATGAAGATGTCGTGATGAGAAGGTCTCATGAACTGGATGGGAACCTCTTCCTTCCTGCCCGGGCCAAAGCCCCAAGTAAAATGAAGGGCAAGAAGAAGAAAGGCAGGAAAGCGGTAGAGGATACTGAGAAAAAGGCCCCAATGGATTCAGAGGTGCCAGCCCAGGCTCAAGTTGATGCAAACCTTCTACAAGTGGTAGAACAGGAGAGCGAGAAACAAGGAGTGAATCCCCCAAAACCGTCAAGGGCTTCGAAACGAGCTCGTAAGCAAGCAAGTGACAGTGCTGATAGGGAAGTCAAAAAGAAAAAGACTTCCCAAGGAGAAGAGCTCCCTCTCCGGGATCCGGAGCCCACTTTCCCAACCGATCCGACGCTAGCCGAAGAGATCCCAGGGAATCTTAATGAAGGGATTCCAATGGAATTCCATACTGATGAGGTCGAAAGGGGAGAGATTAACATGGATGAAGTGGACGTCACCGGCCTTGGTGAATCAGGTGATTATTTCCTTGGCCTGTCCAGAGATGAATTCGCAGGGCCATATGTTCCCCCAAGTAGTTCCAACACAGTGAACTTCAATGGTAAGACTTTTATGGTTTCCAGTGAGAGGGACATCATAGCCCATTCTCTCCTTAGCAACGTGCAGCCAATACTTACTTTGGAAAGGCAAGTCCGAAGTCAGGCAACCACCATCAAAGACCTCAAGTCTGAGAAGGAGAAGCTGTCCGATGACCTCAGGACTGCTGCTACTAAGGTTGATTTGCTTAAGGAGTCGAACGAACAGCTAAAGAAGAATCACAATGAAAGCAACACAAAAGTTGCTTCTTTAGAAGAGACCGTAAAAGATCTCCGGGCTAAGCTGTCCGGACTGGAGAAGGATTTGACAGCCTCAAGGGAAGAAACTGCAGCAAAAGAGAAGCTTGTCACCAATCTGACCACTGACAAACTTGCTTTAGAGAATGCAGTAAACCGGGCTGTTGAAGAGAAAGATGCTTTGGTGAAGGATCAAGAGGCCATGATCAAGGCCAAAATCAACGCTTATGCCAAGGAGATGATACAGAGTGAAGAATTAATGATCGAAAAGGTAAAGTCCGATATGGTCCTCCTGTTTCACGAGAAGTTCCCGAAAAGGAGACTAGGGGACTTATGGCGCTATGTGGATGACGATGATCTCCCATACTGGACCATGGTTGATGAAGGGTACACCGATGTGTCCTCGTCGGGTGACGAAGAGGAAACCGGGGAGAGCCCAGGTGAGGAGGAGATTGACCCCAAAGGTAAAAAGATTGTCGAGGAGAGGAGCGACATTAAAGGCAAGAAAGCAGATGAGGGTGAGCCATCTTCAAAGGCTCAACCTTAATTTATAATTTGTTTTGTTTATCTTTTGTTTTGAACTAAAGTCCTTGGAAGGCCAAGGCACCTTTGTTGTGATGGTGTCCGTATTATTCGGACAGATTTTTGTACTGTGCCCAAACATGTTCAAAAAGTCCTTGGAAGGCCAAGGCAACTTTAAGTTTGTTGAATGAATGCTTTTATTTTACTCAACCATCTTCTTCTTTTATTACTTTAGACAGCTAGAATTTAAGTAGCTTTGAGTTATTGCATTGTGAGAGTGTTTAGTTTCTCTGGCTAGAATTTAAGTAGCCTTTAGTCCTTTCAGTCCGGGTAGTATGACAAACAACAGAATTTTGCAAAAACTTAGAAAATTATTGAAGAAAGCATCAAGTTTTATTGAAAGCTCTCCGTGGCGCCGAAAAGAGGAAGCGGTATGCCCCCAAATATTTACATGGATGTTTAAACAAGTAAATATTTACATAAGCTTTATTCCAAGTACATTCGAAGGTGTTCAATATTCCAAGGGTGAGTTAAAACCCTGCCATCTTTGTCTTCCAACCAGTATGTCCCAGGCTTGATTCTTTCAACCACAGTATACAGACCCTCCCAAGTTGGGGCCAGCTTTCCGAAGAGCTTTTCCTTGGCGTGCAAGAAAACTTTTCTCAATACTTTATCTCCTGGTTGAAAATCCCTTCTTTTAACTTTAAAAGCAAACCTGCTTCTCATCAAGCCTTGATAGTGTGCCATTCTAAGATGAACTTTTACCCGCCTTTCTTCAATTAAATCAAGTTGATTTCTAATTGTCATCTCATTAGCCTGTCCGGAGAAGTTATGAACACGAAAGGAGGGGAGTGTCTTCTCAATGGGAGCCACTGCATCCATCCCATAAACCAAGGCAAAGGGGGATTCTTGTGTTGCAGCCCCAGGTGTTGTCCGGTAGGCCCACAGGACTTCTTGTAGATAACTAGGCCACTTCCCAGCAGCCCCTTCTAAGTTTTTCTTTAATCCGGACAGTATTGTTCTATTAGCCACCTCAACTTGCCCATTGGCCTGTGGGTGGAAAGGTGAAGAAAAGCAATGCTGAATACCCCTTGAGGCACAGAAGCTCTCCATCTCTCTATTATCAAACTGTGGCCCATTGTCTGTTGTTATCTTCTGGGGGACACCAAATCTGCAACATATGTTGGACAGAATGAATTTTATAACAGCTTTTGATGTTGTCCCTGCCAAGGGGGCTGCTTCTATCCACTTCGAAAAGTAGTCAATGGCTACAATTATGGTTTTACGCCCTCCGGACGCCACAGGGAGAGGCCCAACTAAGTCCAATCCCCATCGAGCGAAAGGGATGGGCTCAGAAATTGATTCCAAAGGAATGGCTGGTACATGAATTTCATTGCTGTACCTCTGACATGGGTCACATCTCCTTACCAGTTCCTTAGCATCTTTCATAATTGATGGCCAATAATATCCGGAGAGAAGCACTCTTCTTGTCAAAGCTCTAAATCCACAATGGGCTGATCCCTCACCATCATGCAATTCAGAGAGAACCATTTGTGACTCATGATCCCCTAAACAGCGTAGGAGAGGTTTGCTATAGGATTTTTTGTACAAGACTTCTCTAATCATAATGAAACCACGAGCCCTGTGTTTCAATGTTCTGGCTTGTGATTTATCCAAGGGCACGATGCCATCAGACAGATATTGCATTAAAGGAGACCTCCAGTCTTGAGGTCGGTTTACTTGTATTTCAAAGACTTCCTCTTTTTCACCTTCATCAAGTTGAATAGAAGGGCTTTCAAGCACATGGATCCATGGGTAGGACTCCGTATATGCTATCGTTGCCAATGAGTCTGCTAATTCATTCTCTGCCCGGGGGATGTGCTCGTAGACAACAACTTTAAACTTTGATGCTTCATTTTTAAGGAGGAGCAAGTATTTGATCAATTGCTCCTTTCTGGCCTCTGACAGGCCTAGAGCATGGTGGACAAGCAATTGGGAGTCACTTAGTAGCTTGACCCTTTTTGCTCCACAGATGTATGCTAATTTTAAACCAGCTATAGCTGCTTCGTATTCGGACTCATTATTGGATGCCCTGAAAGCAAAACAAATAGCTTGGAACATGTTGTCCCCATAGGGGGAAGTGAGACATATTCCTGCCCCAGATCCCATGGTACTGGATCCTCCGTCTGTTCGGACAATCCACACTTTTTTGTCTTTTGAATCAGCAGGTTGTTCTGAATCCCTATCAGAATGGAATTCGACCAGAAAATCAGCCACAGCTTGAGCTTTTACTGCTGTCCGAGGAGCAAAGTCTATGTCGAAGTCCCCCAACTCTACTGACCATTTTGTCATTCTGCTTGAAATGTCTGCTTTTTGAAGGACATTCTTTAAAGGGAAAGATGTCCGGACAATGATAGGATGAGCCTGGAAGTAGGGCCTCATTTTTCTTGCAGCTATCACCAATGCCAAAGCTAGTTTTTCAAGTTTCAAGTAGCGTCTCTCAGCATCAATCAAGCTTTTGCTGATGTAGTACACTGGGTGAGGATATCCATCGACCTCCCTTACTAACACAGCACTGATGGCACAACTTGAAACAGCCAGATATACAAAAAGAGTCTCCCCATCGACTGGTTTAAACAAGGTCTTGGGAGAGGACAGATGCTTCTTGATTTCATTGAATGCCTCATCACACTGTGGTGTCCATTCGAACCTCTTTGCACCCTTCAAGGTTTGAAAGAATGGAGCACATCTGTCCGAAGACCTGGAGATGAATCTGTTCAAGGCTGCCAACCTCCCCGTTAACCGCTGTACTTCTTTAATGTTTCGAGGAGGCTCCATTTGGAACAAAGCATTGAGTTGGTCCGGGTCGGGTTGTATTCCACGCTCACTTATGATATACCCTAAGAACTTCCCGGACTGCACTCCGAACACACACTTTTCAGGGTTTAATTTTAAATTCACTTTGGCCAAGTTGGCAAAAGTCTCTTGGAGGTCGGACAACTGCAACTGCTCATCCACGCTTTTCACCATCATATCGTCAATGTAAACCTCCATATTTCTTCCAATTTGATCAGCAAATGCCTTATTGACCAACCTTTGATAAGTAGCCCCGGCATTTTTCAAACCAAAGGGCATCACCTTGTAGCAGTGTAAACCTCTATCAGTGACAAAAGTGGTATGCTCTTGATCTTTTGGATCCACCTGGATCTGATTGTACCCGGAGAATGCATCCATGAAGGAGAGTAGCTTGTTCCCTGAAGTGGAGTCTACTAACTGATCTATCCGGGGAACCGGATACAAGTCTTTTGGGCAAGCTCGATTGAGGTCTGTGAAGTCAATGCACATACGCCATTTACCATTCTTCTTTTTTACCAAGACAGGATTGGCAGTCCACAAAGGGTACTGAGATTCTTTGATATGCCCCATCTTTGTGAGTCTGTCAACCTCCTGTACAATGACATCAGCCTTTTCTTTTGAGAAAGCTCTCCTTTTTTGTACCACTGGTGTCACATCTCTCCGGACTGATAGGTGATGGGAAATCACCTCTGATGGAACTCCAGTAACATCAGCATTGCACCAAGCAAAAACATGCTGATGGTCTTTCAAGAATTTCAACATTTCTTCTTTCAACATTGGTGGCATTTTGGATCCTATCTTGACATTTTTTCCTTCTTCTAAGCAGTGTGTTTCAACCTCCTCAAATGGGATCAACACTTCGGGGGTCTCTCTGGGGTCATCAATTTCACCCTCACCCCCAGAAAGGCCCTCGAACTGCTATTGGTCATTTATACGGACTGCCCCCAGCGTTCGTGGAGCCAAGGCAGTGGCATAACATTCTCGTGCAACTTTTTGGCTGCTCCGGACAACCCCAACCTGCCCCTGAACAGCATATTTCAGACACTGATGGACTGTCGATGCCACTGCATGCATCCTAGAGAGCCATGATCTCCCTAGAATAGCATTGTAACAGGTGGGACAATCCACCACAATGAAGAGTATTTTAACCATTTTCTTGAAAGGGCCCCTGCCCAACAACACTTCTTCTTCAAACTCCCCGATCACATCGGCTGAGCTACCCGTGAAGCCCACGATTGATCTGTCCGACTTTTGTATCACAGCTGGATTTCTCATTTTCTTATAAGTGTTTAGAAAAAGGATATTGGCAGAGCTTCCAGTATCCACCAAAATTCGCCTTATCTCATTGCCCCCTATAGATGCTCCTATGACAACAGCATCCTCATGAGGGCCAGCAATATCTCTCAAATCATCCTCATCGAAAACTATGAATGGGAATGAGTTTGGAGATTGATAGGATGTCATGCCTCCTTCTAGCTGGGAGGCCAAATTATGAACATGTCTTTTTCTTGAAGAGGTGGTAGGAGTTGTCATAGTGTCCCCTCCGAAGATTGTTAGTGACTCGAAGAATTTAATGAGCCCGGAGACTGATCTAGAACGCTCCTCAATAGTACCCACTCTGTTTCTGGTTGGATCAGGATCCAAGTACTCGGACTCCACGTCAAACCTTTCAACTATTACCATAGCCCCCTCCGGGGCAGCATTTCTTGGACCAGCCCTATGAGTGTTGTCAGGCCTGTTGCCTCCTCGTCTTTTAACGTATGCACCCAACTTTCCTCTTTCAATCAAATTCTGTACCTCTTGTTTCAACGCTATGCAATCATCGGTGGTATGGCCAATATCATTATGGTATTGGCAAAAGGAATTATTTTGATGTTCTCTGGGAGACTGCAAGGTTGCCGGTCTCCGGTAGTGTACTTCATCTTTTGTTTTCTCGAAAATGGTTGCCACACTTTCTTTGAGCTCTGCAAACCACTCCGGTTGGACCCACGGCCCTCTTTTGTTTCTAGACTGTTGACTTTGTGCAGGAGCAGCTGGTTGAGACTGAGCTTTTCCCCTCCCATGCCCCTGTCCGGTTTCTCTTGCTTTGTTCCCGGACTGGTTTTGATTTGGAGTTGGTGCCACCGGGGTGGATCTCACTTGTCTGTGCACCCTGGTCTTTTTCGTTTCGTCAACATTTATCTGCTTGCCAACTTGGTTCAGCAATCCTCCCCAGGTCATGGCTTTCTTCCTGGTCACCGAATCGGCCAGGTTGCTTGGGTTCAAACCTTGTCTCAGGGATGCTATTGCTACCGGTTCAAAGCAATCAGCCAACCCATTCTTTGTGTTTACAAAACGACTTATGTACTCCTTTAACGACACATTTGGCTCTTGGGCACAATAGATTATTGTATCTCCATTGCCCTTCAGCTCCTTACTTCCCACAAACTGCCTTCGAAAGGCCACCCAAAAAGTATAAAAGTCTTTAATACAACCCTGAGGCAGGCTGTTGTACCATTTCAGAGCACTCCCCGTAAATGATTGGGAGAATGCCCTACAGAGTAGTTTATCATCATCATCAAAGTTCATCATGAAGTTCTTGAATTGCTCCAGATGATTGTCCAGATCAGTACTGCCATCATACTTCTCCATCTTGGTGCTATCAAACCTCTTGGGGAGGTTTCCGGATAGGATTTTAGAAGACAGTGGAGACTGCCTCCAATTCCTTCCACGACTGAACACGGTATCCTCATTAGGAGTTGCAAAGATACCTGGCTCATCATGGAAGGCAAAAGGATCCATCAGCATCTTGTCTGTATACCTCCGGTGGTGAGATGACCCTTTTCCAATATGCCTTTTCATTCTTCTATGGTGATCTCTTTTTCTGGAATACTTTTTAACTTGCTTTTGTTTCTTCTTGG
The DNA here is from genome assembly GCA_036936605.1 of Limnanthes douglasii subsp. nivea. NCBI lineage: Eukaryota > Viridiplantae > Streptophyta > Magnoliopsida > Brassicales > Limnanthaceae > Limnanthes > Limnanthes douglasii. Next base: position 38,258,772 of record JAUPFV010000001.1, read on the forward strand.
TTCGTCCCTCATCACTGCTAGAGGACAAGGACTTCTCATTCCCCTCACTGTCCGAAGAGCTGTCCGAAGACTCTGAACTCGAGTCAGGACTCTCCACAGGCTTGGACCGGTGAGATTTTTTAGAGCTGGCATGCGTCTTCTTAGTGCTCTCATGAGTTTTGGAAACCCCATGCTCTCTTGGGTTATCGGTGTGGTGAGCAGCTGATGCTTTGGATTTCTCTTTCACGCCCATCTTGGCTTTTTCAGCCCTCAGAGCTTCTATCTCAAGTTTTAACCTGTCGCGCTCTTGGACAGTATACTCATCATTCTCTTCCACCACTTCGAGCAAAGCTGGTGGAAGCTCTGGATTATCCGGATTCATCCGGACAGAATTTCTTTACTTGGTTTTGAATACTGGATTCAGGCACCGTCGCCTCCCACTGTGGTCGCCAATTTGGTGAGGATAAAAGTAGCCTGAGGATAGGCTGGTAATTTCAAGTGGAGTTTTAAGGCGGCGTGAGGGTGTTTCAGGGTGGTGTGAAGGTGTTTCAAGATATTTCAAGGTGGAGAGAGAATTGAGCAGCCTGGCAGCAGTAAATTTTTGTTACCCATAGTTAATGCTGGTGGTTGGGTATTTATAGTATGTAATTTGGGCCCTTATGGGCTTTTGGGTCAAGTTTAATGGACCCGGGTCATGTTTAAAGACCCATGAGTTTTAAGTAGATGAGCAGGTAGCTTAGTCAGATAATGTTTAGGTTTTTTAGTACTTTAGTCATAGTTCGAACTGCTTTAGACTTGCAGTGTTTCGAAGTCATCTGTCCGGTTCAAAAGTCCTGTCCGTATCAAGCTATTGGAGTCTGTCCGGTTCACGGAGAGATTTACCTTGGGCTGCCCTTCCGGGGAGCACTTCGAATCCGGACTCATCAAAACCGGGTCAAGTTTAAGGACCCATTAACCTTTTAAGTTGTTTAGCACATAGCTTAGTCAAACGGTGTTTATGTGTTTTTTTACTTTTGTCCCGTCCCGATAGTTCGGTGGTACGTTTATGTCCGAATTTCCCTTGTTCGGATAACACAGTGAGCTGTGACTGGATAATCTGAACTCATCACTAGTGAACATAGATTTATTAAGAATGTTTCACGTGAGTACTTGTCATGTACAATACGTATAAGACAATTAAATACAAAATACCATAATTCAAAATAATAGAGATTACTTCCACAAATAGGATATTTTGTGTCAGATTCTCATTTATGACTAAAGAGAAGCAAAATAACTATTAATGAGTGTTGGAATGATAAAAAAAACTATGGAAGATAATGATTGTGTACTAACTGGTCTTGAACTTGTTTTGATGAATAATCTTTGGTGTGGTCAATTTCTGCTTGAGGGTAATTTAGTATAGTGTTTAAAGGGTGTTTTGAGTATTTTGTGGTGTTTTGAGTTTAGTGTGGAAAGTAGAGGGATAATTAAGCTGCTTACTAGTAATAAATTCTCATTACCCTCGTTAATGAAAGTGGTTGGGGTTTTTATACTTAATTACTGACCCATAGGCTTATTGGGTCGGGTCGTGAAACCGGCTCGAGTTTAAGGACCCCATTAGTAATATACTTTTAAGTTGATTAGCAACTAACTTAGTCAATAATTAATAAATTTGTCTTGTTCGGAATTTCATTGTGGCGGTTTAGTCGAATTGCCCTTCAGATTTAATCATGGCACAATTACGCTATAGTGACTCAAATATCTGAACTCATCAGTAGCCCATTTAGATCTGGCAAAGTGTCTTTGGAAGAGCTAAAACTCGAAAAATCAATATCAATGTTTTCTGATCTGTTTGTATCGTTCGAACTGCAAGAGTTTTTCTTCAAGAGTGACCCTGTTCGTATTTTGTCAGAATTGATTTCTCATCTCAGAATTCTAATAGTTTTTCTTAAACCATAGGACACGTGTCAGGCTTTAGTTCGACCTCCCAGCCGCTTTTCTCCTAGATTTTCGCACCCACTAGGCTAGAAAGTTACCTAGGCTTTAATTTTCACACTTTGCAACTTTTAATCATTCCTAAAAATCGATCCACCTTCTCCTAGGTAACTTCTCTTTTTCACCGTTATATATAAACTTTTCTAATGTTTCATTCTCTTCAACAATCACAAATATTCATAGAGAGGGAGAGAGAGCTCAATTCAGTTTCAACCTTGTTCTCGAGTCATATATGTTTACATCCAGAAACGCCTTAGTAAAAGAAGGTTGGTTGAAGTTGTCTGAATTAGAGAAAGCACGTAAAGTAGCGAGGGACAAACGCATTGCTCCTGGTCTTCCTGCTTCTCCAAGTGAAAAAAAAATCATCCACAACTGAATACTGATCAGGGGTCATCTTCTTCAAAAAACTCCAAGGTCCATTTATTGAAAATATTTCACCTCTGCTATCTGGGTCTTCAGTCCAGGAGTCACAAACTTCATTACCCAAGGATAAAATCCATTTCCAGTGTAAGAAAACCCTCACCTTTCATTGTGATGGGATCAGCCACATAAAAGTCTCCAGACAAATTAACTCCTCGCTGGGTTACGAGTCAGTCTAAACTAAAATCCACCCCCACATCTTCAAATCCTCTAGTTTGGAGGCAATAAAGGCTGTATCACAAGCTAAATCATCCGGGAAACAGCCCCTAACAGAAACTATATTATCTAAATCGTCAGCTGCATAACCTTCTGAACAACCGTTTGCAAAGCCATCCGAACAACCATCTTCAGAGGCATCAGAACAGCTTTCTTCAAAGCCATCCGAACAGCCTTCCACAATGATGTAAGAAAATATGGAAGACAACATAGAAGAAGCCCCTTTTGAGGCTAAGGCGTCCGGTCCAACAGGAGATACAACTTCAGACTGGAAAGGCAAAACCAATGTGGGCATGTCGCATCTGGATGCTCTTCCGGAGAGCTTGGAGGGCAAAGTGGCTCCATGCTTCAAGAAGGTCATCGTAAATACTCCAAACTGGAGACCTCTTCTTCAAAAGACCTCACAGCTTTGAAGGAGCAATTGAAAACTAAGGATGGTACTATCCAAACGTTTTTACGATGAGAAGACTAAGTTGGAGAGCACTGTCGAAGAGAAGATTAAAGAGAAAGAGGCTTTGGAACGCCTACAAAATCAAGCCATAGTTGTAGGTATAGAGAAGTATGCCAATGAGGTAGTAGACTCTTTAGAGAATATGGATGATGGGATCAAGTCTGATATGATCCTGTTGTTCCATGATACCTTTCCCAAGAGGATCCTTGGTCCCCTATGGAAATACGTAGACTATGATGACATCCCATTCCACACGTTAACAGATGGTGACAAACGCAACTACTCTAGTGGAATTGACTCCACTGATGATGGTGAAGGAACGGGTGAAAGTTCAAGTGCTGAACTCAAAAGTCCCAAAAAAGATGGTGGTGAAGAAAAATCCGAATGGAACAATCCCGAAGGTTTTATTATGTATTTTTGTTTTGAAACATTAAAGTCCTTGGATGGCCTAGGCATTTTTTATATAGCTGATTGGTTTGAGTCCGATCAGGTTTAATCATCGCATTTCCTTTTTATATAATATTCTGTGTAAATCTTTTATGGCCAATGTTTAAATAGCCACTAATATTTTAGAAGTGTTGAAAAAAAGTATCCAACATCTCCGATTACATGTGTTTAATAATTGTGATCAAGTATTAAACATATCTAATCAACTCAAGAAAACTTGAGAGTTGGAATGTTGAATAAGCACTAAATATCCGAATTGGAACAAAATCACACCAGACTTTTGAAGAAGGCATCATATATTATTGAAAAACCCGGACACCTCATTAAAACCTCCCTGCACCACTAAGGTAGGAAAGAGTATGCCCCTAATATTTACATTGGTATTTAACAAGACAACAGAGCTATATTCTAAATATAACCTGAGATGATCAACATTTCATGGATGCTTTAGAGCTCTCCCTTCTTTGTTTTGGAGCCTGTATGTCCCTGGTTTAATCTTTTCACAAACCATATAAGGGCATTCCCAGTTCGGAGCCAGCTTACCAAATTGGTTCTCATTGGTATGTAAAGACTTTTCTTAAAAATTTGTGTTCTGTTTGAAAATCTCTTCATTTAACTTTGGAAGAAAATCTGCTCCTCATTAAGCCTTGGTAGTGTGTTGTTCTCAGATGTGCTTTAACCCTTTTTTTCTATTAAGTCCAACTGATTCCTAACTGTTACATCATTAGTCTGTTCGAAATAGTTTTGGACTCTGTGTGATGGTAAAGTAGCCTCTATGAGAGTAATTGCGTTCATCTCATACACCAAAGCAAAAAGAGACTGTTGGGTGGCAGCCCGAGGAGTAGTTTGATAGACCTACAACACTTCTTGTAGATAACTTGGCCATTTCCCTGCAGCTCCCACCAAATTCTTCTTTAATCCGGACAAGATAATCCTATTTGCAACCTCAACTTGGCCATTTTCTTGAGGGTGGAAAGGAGAGGAAAAACAATGTTGAATTCCTCTAGATGTACAAAAGGTTTCCATGTCTTTATTATAAAACTGTGGCCCATTGTTTGTAGTAATATTCTGAGGAACCCCAAACCTACAACATATATTGGATAAGATAAATTTAATAACAGCCTTCGAAGTGGTTCCAGCCAAAGGAGCTACCTCTATCCACTTGGAGAAATAATCAATATCAACTATAATAGTTCTACATCCAGCGGATGCCATATAAAGAGGCCTAACTAAATCCATACCCCATCTGGCAAAGGTTATTGGCTCAGATTTAGACTTCATAGGCACTGCTGGCACATGAATTTTATTCCCATATTTTTTACAAAGATCAAATTTTTCACCATTTCCTTAGAATCTGCCATTATGGTTGGCCAGTAGTATCCTGCTAACAAAACTGTTCGGGTCAAAGCCCTATAGCCACAGTGTGCTGATCATTCCCCATCATGTAGTTCGGATAATACAACCTGGGATTCTTCAAACCCCAAACAACGTAAGAGAGGCCTACTGAAATACTTTTTGTAGAGAACTTCTCTTAGTATTAAGAAACCACGAGCCTTGTACTTAATATTTTTTGCCACAGCTTTATCCGGAGGTAATATTTCATCAGAGATGTATTGGAAAAGAGCATATATCCAATCTTTAAGTTGAATAACAAGTATGTGTATATTTTCTTCATCCTATTTCTTTTGATCTGTCTGTACATATGGATATTCTTGTACAAGAATCCATGGGTAGGATTCATAATAGGCTATAGTTTCCAAAGAGTCTGCCAAAGTATTTTCCGATCTGGGAATGTGCTCATAGCAAATATTTTTAAAGTTTGCTGCCATGTCTTTTAACATAAGAAAATACTTAACCAACTGTTACTTCTTGGCTTCAGACTTCCCTTGAGCATGGTGGATGAGTAATTGAGAATCAATCATTAATTGGACTCTTTTAGCCCCACATATGAGAGCTAACTTAAGACCAGCTATGGTTGCTTCATACGCAAACTCATTGTTAGAAGCTCTGAATCCAAAGCATATAGCTTGATACATTTTATCACCATATGTGGAGGTTAAGCAAATTCCAGCTCCACAACCCATAGTACTTGATCCACCATTAGTTTGAACTACCCATTTCTATTTAGAACAATTTGCTGACTCCTGTGCGGAGGATCTATTAGCATGAAAATTACCAAGAAATCAGCCACCCATTGGGCTTTAATTGTTGTTTTAGGGGCACATTCAATATCGTAATCACCCAATTCCACTGACCACTTGGTCATTCTGCTTGATACATCAGCTTTTTGAAGAACATTTTTTAAAGTGAAAAACGTTCGGAGAACAATAGAATGAACTTGGAAGTGGGGTCTCATTTTTCTTGCTGAAATTACTGAGGCCAATGCCAACTTATCTAACCGTAATTATCTTCTCTCAGCATCCAACAGACTCTTACCGATGTAGTACACCGTATGAGGGTAATAGTCCACCTCCCTTACTAGCATAATACTTATGGCCTACTCTGATACAACTAGGTACACATAAATATTTTCTTCCCTAATAGGTTTGAAAAGAGTTTTTTGTGAGGAAAAATGTTTCTTTATTTCAATAAAAGCATGGTCCCACTATGGGGACCAATTAAAGTCTTTAGCATTCCTCAATACTTGGAAAAATGGAGCGGAGTTGTCTGATGACCTTGAAATAAACCTATTTAATACAACCAACCTTCTTGTGAGCCTTTGAAATTCTTTAATATTCTGAGGAGGGTCCATCGCTAGTAAGGTATTAAGCTGATCCGGATCATGCTGGATTTCTTTTTCACATATTATCTAGCCTAAGAATTTTCCAGACCGGACCCCAAATACACATTTCTCAAAGTCTAACTTTAAATTGACACATTTTAAATTGGAATATGTCTCTTGAAGGTCAGATATTTGTGAATCTTCCTCTAAGCTTTTAACCATCATATCATCTATGTATACTTCCATGTTCCTGTCAATCTGATTTGTAAAAGCTTTATTCACCAACCTCTGATAAGTGGCCCCATCATTTTTCAACACGAAGGGAATCACCTTGTAACAATGAAGACATCTGTCTGTGATGAAAGTAGTGTGATCTTGACCCTTCAGATCTACTTGTATTTGGTTGTACCTTAAGAATGCATCCATGGAGGATAACAGCTTGTTTCCAGATGTATAATCAACTAACTAATCTATCTGAGGAACGGGATAAAGATCCTTACGACATGCCCTATTGAGGTCAGTGAAATCAATACACATACGCCATTTGCCATTATTTTTCTTGACTAACACAGGGTTGGCAGTCCACAAAGGGTACTAGGATTCTTTAATGTGACCCATCTTGGTTAATCATTCAACTTATTGAACAATCACATATGATTTTTCCTTGGAAAAAGTTCTTCTCTTTTGTACAACTGGTGCACATCACTCCGAATTGACAACTTGTGTGAAATAACATTTGCTGGTACTTCGGTAACATCATTGTTACACCATGCAAATACATGTTGATTATTAATTAAAAAGGACAACAACTGATGCTTCAACTCTGGTGCCAATTTAAAACCAATCTTAACATTCTTGCCCTCTACGAAGGAGTGAGTTTCAACCTCTTCAATATCTATTATAACGCTGGGAGCCTCCCTAGGATCATCAATCTCACTCTCCTCGGCAGAAGGCTCCGGTAGTTGCTAATCCTTGTTAATTCTGACTGCGCCTAGAGTTTTAGAGGCAAGAGCTATTGCATAGCACTCCCTGGCTATCTTTTGACTGCTCCGGACAATAGCTACTTGTCCCTGAACAACATATTTTAAGCATTGATGGGATGTAGAGGCCACATCATGCATTCTGGAGAGCCAAGACCTCCCAAAAATTGCATTATACGATGTTCGGAAATCTACCACAACAAATAGCACTCTTACCATCTTTTTAAAGGGTCCATTGCCCAACAATGCTCAAAGCAATCTGTCAGCTCATTCTTCGTATTCACAAAGCGACTTATGTAATCTTTCAGGGAATTATTTGGTTTGTGAGCACAATGGATAATGGTGTCCCCATTACCCTTTAATTCCTTACTTCCAATAAATTGCCTCCGGAAGGCAACCCATAATGTATCAAAATTACTTATACCTCCATGAGGGAGACTGTTATACCATTTAAGGGCACTCTCTGTGAAATTTTGGGAGAAATCCCTACACAAAATCTTGTCATCATCGTCAAAGTTCATCATGAAGTTCTTGAACTATTCTAAATGGTTCTCCGGATCTCGACTCCCATCGTATTTCTCCATCTTGAAGCTGTCAAACCTTTTAGGAAGGTGTCCGGAGAATATTTTTGCAGAGAAAGGCGATTGCATTCAATTCTTGCTGCGACTGGAAAACGATATCTTCATTAGAGGTTGCAAAAATACATGTTTCGGACTGAAAGGCAAAAGGGTCAATCAGCAACTGATCAACATGCTTATGAGCTGACCCCTTACCTTGGTGCCGTTTGAGCCTGCCATGCTTGTCCCTATTTTTTGAATGCTTTTTAGTTAACCTCATATTCTTTTTAGATCTCCCTTCATCACTACTTGAAGATAGTGATTCTTCAAGTTCTGCTTCATTTGAGGAACTGTTGGATGACTCAGATGTAGAGCTCTCAACAGGCTTAGATCGGTGTATTTTTTTAGCTGAGGTGAGTCTTTAGAGATTGCTCATTGTCTCCAGGATTGTCAGTATGGTGAATTACTGACGCTCCAGATTTCTCCTTAATTTCTTTTTCTGCTTGTTTTATTGCTCTCGACGCCTTTATTTCCGCCCTTAGCTGATCTCGCTCCTCGATGGTATATTCTTTGTTCTTATTTGCACTTTCCACCTCTGGGGTGGAGCATTCTGCTCATTCGGATCCATTCGAACTGATTTGCTTACTGGTTTTGAATGTAAAATTCAGGCACCATCGCACTCCCATTGTGGTCGCCAATTTGGTGTGGTCTATTTCTGCCTGAGGGTAATTTAGTAAAGTGTTTAAAGGGTGTTTTAAGTATTTTATGGTATTTTGAGTTTAGTGTGGAGAGTAGAGAGATAATTAAGCTGTCTACTAGTAATAAATTCTCATCACCGTCATTAATGAAAGTGGTTGGGGTATTTATACTTAATTACTGACCCATGGGCTTATTGGGTCGGGTCGTGAAACTGTGTTGATTTTAAGGACCCATTAGCAATATAGTTTTAAGTTGATTAACAACTAACTTAGTCAATAATTAATACACTTGTCTTGTTCAAAATTTCAGTTTGGTGGTTTAGTCCAAATTGTCCTTCGAATTTAATCATGGCACAATGACTCTACAATGACTCAAATATCCGAATTCATCAGTCTTGATTAAAAAATTACAACTGCGACACACATGTTATGTGAATGACATATGAACAAAAACTTACTTCTCAACATAAATAAATTGTTGAAAGAGAATAAGAAGTTTTAAAAGTATATGGAATGTTTCCGGGTCGTGTTTTGTTATAACACTATTTTTTATACGAAACATAACTTAATGAAGTAAGCAAAAGGTTAACTACGTGGTATATGTATACGCAAATAATATGACCAATAGGTAACATTGTCAATGTTTATAAATGTTTAATTATGAAATAATGTTTATATGGTTGTAAAGCGTGGTATATGAACATTTTTTCAATTTTATATTCCTTGGGAAAATTAATATTGTGAAACGTATTGAAGTGGTTATACCATGGAAGATAGTAAGTAGTTGTAATGCGTAATCTCTTATAATATTTAGGATGTGGAATGCTTAGTGGTGAAAACTATAGTTGAAAAATTGATATAATTATGATATGAAAAATTAATGATAATTCATGGTAGATGGCACGCACGGAAGGCTGGAGAAATCCATTGGGTCAAACCTGTTGAATTTTGACCTTTTTGAGAAAAAAGTTGATGGTTCGTTTGTGATGCAACATTCAACTAAAAATAATAATTGAAAATAACAAAATGTTATTGTCGTACATGATTATCAATTGCATGTTCGTGATTTACATTAACAAATTTTAGAACAGGATTTGAAGATAATATTAGAAAATTATAAGGATACTAAATAAATATGAATTGAACCATGAATATCCAGTTATTTAAGTCGACCAACACAAGGGTTTCCACTTAGTTATTAACTTATAATACTTCAATATAAAATACTATCCATCTTTCCTCGTGTTAAGCTTATGAGAGAAGAAGAGGGTACCGCTAAAAATTTAAATACAAAGCTAGACGTTTGTTAAATACGAGAGAAAAAGGTCATGGTTTAAATATCTTTACACAAATTTTATATCATTCAACTAATATTTTGTGCGATCCCCATGCGTTTGTTAAAACAAGAGGTCGTACTCCTGATCGAAGATGTGGTAGAGACATGAAAATCTACGTGAAGATCTTTTCTTCTTTTGAACATATGGAACAATACTGGGCTGAATTTCATAATGATAGTACTAACACTCCTAGTTTTGTTACATTAGTTAACACATTTGGTAGCCCCGCTAGACCAAGGTCAAAATAATCCACATTAATTCAGTCAGGAAACCACCTATAAAGAAACGACTGTGATTTGAATCTAAAGGTCAGACATCGCTTATAACATCGCATGTGCATACGTGGTGGGAGATCATTTCATTCACATACGTCTTTATATTAGTTAATCAATATTTATTTTATTTTTCTATCTCACATTTTTAATTTATCTTTTAGTCATCAACATTTTTATAAGTTGAAATGTATCGTGCTAAATATTTACCATTTATATATACCATATGTTATAAATACAATCGAAATGAATTATCCAGTTGACTATAACCGGTGTACACAAGGATTGTGATGTTCCGATTTTTTTACTTCCAATACAGATCAATTGTTTGCAACAAGTCTAAGATTTGACAAAAGACGGACAATGTTTATTTGATATTATGAATTTATTTTATTTTATTTGCGTGAGCACTAACCATTCGCTAAACCTTTTTCATATCATTCAACAAAACTAATATTATTATATCTTATTTGCGAAACATAGTTTGCTAAATATTTTCATAACAAGTTATATTCATACAATATCTATGAAATGTATTTTTTATCGTTGGAAACATGATCGAACAACTATATTTTAAAATGAAACTATTTATTTCGCCATCTCGGCATGACTAATTTATTAATATTTTGTGTCCCTACTTTCTCTCTATATAAGGATTTTCTATCTCAATAATTTGTTTTTAAATATCCCTTGAGAATACAGGCAGTCACCATATGTTCATATCTTGTCTCCAGGATGTAGCTTTGTAAAGTCCACCAAAAAAGAAAATTGTATTTCAGCTGCAATTATGTCAATTAAATCTACTTAAAATGGGCCATCGTATTCGTCAAACTTTAGCCACGACAAAAAAATTGGTTGTCTAAGGTGCGCAAGGATCTCCTTTTTTACGTTGTTGTATATGAAATGAATTTCAACTGAAGTATATGAAACGAATTTTGGTTTAAATATAGTTTACATACATACTTTATTCAGCTTAAGGATAATGCACGCCACAATATGTATTCTTAAACTACAATAAAATTTTATGTTAGCATTGTATACAATCAACTTTATTTACTTTATGTATATAAATAGAAAAAAATAGATTCAGATCCTGAAATTATATTTTTGTTACGATGAAACTCATTGAGTTAACTCATAATGAACACTTTGAAGGATTCAACTTCAGATTATATTTTCTTCAAATTATCAAAGGTTTCAAATAATGCTAACATGCGCCGCTTACTTCATTGTTTTTATTATCATGTCATCTATGTAAGCCTCCATATTTATTCCCAACTGTTTAGAAAAAATACGATTTATAAGTCTTTAATATGTCGCCCTAAGCTAAATGACATCACTTTTTAACAATATAATATTTTTCCACCGTGAAGGTTGTACTTGCTTAGTTATTTTGAAGCATCTTAATTTGATTTAACCATGAATACAGATACTTGTTTTTAGCCGTTGTATTGGCAAGTTGATCAATTTTTTGGTAAAATAAAAGCATTATTTTGACAAGCATGATTAAGATCGGTAAAATCGACCTATATGTTCCACTATCCATTCTTTTTCTTAAGAAATACTGCATTTACTCACAAAGTTAGATACTTTGACTCTCAAATATGCCCCATATTTAACAGTCAATCAACTTATTTAATTATACCTATTGAATTACTTTAGTGAAAATTATATTCTCTTCTAACAAATTGTCCTTAACCTTTTTGTCAACAGTCAACTCATAACAAATGATCGATATACCTACACCTGTTGCATACAAATGATCAAATAAAAAAATATCCATGTTCTCATTTAAACAAATCACAACTGTATTTTGAAACTTTCATCTAACTATCCTTAATCTTCACTATATTTCCATAATCCAAAATTGAATCCTCTATTTTCGCCACATATCATGTTTAATTTAAATCATTATGCGCACCATCTATCTCCAATTCATTCAAATCTATCAAGGGTTCATTATGTTCAGTCGTTGGCACATCCCTTAATGAATCATATGGTTGTTATTCTCAGACTCCAACGACAAAGAGTAACAATATCTATATTTCATTTTAGATTTCTATAATAATCCCAATTAACCTTCTAACGTAGTATTTGACACACTGATAGTAAGACGATGATAATGCCTCCATTATATGCAATAAGTTCTCCCTAATGTTTCATTATAAAAACACGGAGCATTAACAATCATGAACGATATTGTAACCATATTTTTTGTTCATCTTCGTCTAACATACACTGTTAAATCAACCTCCAGCGCAATTGATAGACCGCCCTTTGAATCTTACCAAATTTTTCATTTTTTAAAAATATTACAATACCAATCATTTGGTCATAACCTTTCTTGTAGAAGACGTTGGCTGAATTACCCATGCCAATCATTGCCCTCTTTATTATTACTCCAATAATTTTAAGCGTGACTAACAAATCATATTCATGTGGCCCTACTAATCCTGTTAAATCATCATTGAGGAAATAAAATGCCAAAGCAACATTCCTATGTATATGCGTAGAAGACACATCAATTAAAGTGAATTTCTAAATCTTTTCTATATCTTTTCCTTGGCGATTTTATCGTCACAAACAGTGTTACTCATCGAGAAATAATACAACATTCATGCTTGTTATTATTTTGTTGTTTTGGACTATCTCCTCTACTATTAACATCTATCTTTTCTATTTGTGTTCTTTTTATAGATTCCAACAGCTCACCGTTACCTATGAATCTACGAATTCCTTACTTTAACTGAAAAGAATCCCATGTCGAGTTCTCATGGTCATTATGATATGCGCGATAATACCTTTTTTATCTCATTAACTTGTATAAATATTGCTCTTAGAGCCCGACTGTTTAGTCAGTCTCTCGCCATATCATAAATCACAACAAGTAATACATTCAACGGGGTGAACCATCTGTTTAGATTGTCATAATAAAAATACCATGTCGGTTAATGAGTATCTGGCAACTTCCAAAATTCGCTTAGCTTCATTTATTTTCCTTTCCAAAGTATCCAACCTTAAATCCAACACCTTAACTTGAACAATTCTTCATGTTTTTGTTTCTTCTACCTACATGAACATTTTTTTCCCTAATCAACAAGTCTCTCATACAATCAATTGGGTCATTAATCAAATATTCCAACGAATAAATTTCCAGCGACAACCTTCTCTTAAACGTTTCTAAATATACTTCCTCCTTATAACCTTCCAAACTATTCATCTCATGAACAAACCGCTGAACTAAGTTTCTAGACACTCGTCAATATTTTGATAAAATAACATTATATGATCTCCTTCACACTTCATCTATTTGTTACCAATAAACTAACTTCTAAATTACCTCCACAAATCTTCAATAATATCAACGGAACCCGACGCTAGGTTGTTGAATGGAGCTAAAGCACTTTCTTTAACATTCATGGAAAAATCAATATAAAACAACATATCATCTGGATTGAAACCAAACAAGATGCTACAAAACTGCTCAAGGTGATGTTCAAAAACTGTAGTGCCATCATATTTTATTATTTATGTATCAAACTTTTTTGTTAAATTTCGTTCCAAAATACTCTCAGTTATTGGAGACTTTTCTAGTGCATACAGTGTCATCTTTGGTCTTTTAACTTCCTTCTAGCCTTCATCAACCATTTTACCTTCTTACTTGTCATATTTCTCATTAGACGACGCTTTGTTATAAGAATGTGCTACCTTACTATCACCATCATGTTCTTTTAAAACAATTTTTTTTTATCACAAATCAACTTATATTTTCTCAATATTCATTGTTTCCTCTCGATGTGTTTTTAGGTAATCAACTCTAAGATTCTAGTTATCATATCAAAATGGTTACGACTCTTCTCATCCTTTTAAAAAAAATTGGATTTATATTATTCTGAATGCAAATAATTCATGTGTAATTTTATAGTATGAAACAAAGAACTTGACAAATTACCATTGGTTATCAAGCAATATTTTTGAAAGCGTTTACGTAGATAGTCCCAAATATGATAAACAGAAACATTTTATATATTATGACAAAATTATTTAGACTATAAAGATCAAGATTTGTTTAGATGGTAATATTTTATGAGAATCCTCAATCAATTAATCAATCTAAATCGTAATGATTACATGATATTTATAGAAATCTAAGTCCTTAATTATTTAAGATGAATAACACATGTATCTTATGACACATGTCAGCCATCTATTCTACTAAATTCATATTTACCCTTTAACCGTTATGGAAAAGCTAGTAAAATAAATTATATTTCTTGAACTTTTCACAATCTTATTCAATTCAGGTTTCAATTTTAAGTACTTTCCATCATCTAATTATTCTTAAAAACACTCATTGCCCATCACCCTTATCCAATCTTCATCACATATATTTTCTATACTCATTTGATGATGTTAGCAATGTTACATCATCTCCAAAATATCAACTAAATATATTGACCTTTAGTCGACACATTATCTTTACCTTTAGTTTACATATTGTCTTTACCTTTAACCAACATTTTGTCGTTATCGTTTGACTGATACTTTTACCTTGTTATGAATATTTACATTTCCTAATAAGGATAATGATGTCTCTGTGTCATATAGTTTTATCAGTTGGAGATGAATTTGTCGGGAAAAAAAGTTGCGATTGTTGGTTTAATTTTTTTTAGCGTAAAAGTCGAAGATATTTTAAAGAGATAAGTTAACTCGCGTAGTCATGTTAAGTAATTTTATTTATATGATTATTTTTTGTCAAATTATTTTTTAAAATTATAACTATAAATAAAAATATATTTTTTAATACCACTATGAATAGTGATTTTTTTATAAGGACACATTTGTTGAATAATTTTTTTAAAGCTATGTTATATCTTATCATATTTTTCTTATATCTCTTATCGAACGACTTTAAAATTGATTATTTAGAAAACCAACTTTACACATCACTTTCAAAATAAATTTAAAAATATCATTACAAAAACATTAGCTTTTCCTTTCTCTTTTCATCCAAATAGGTAAGCATTTGGTTGTTTTTTATGTCTTTTTTATATATATAAAAGAAATGGTGTATTTACGATAAATCACAACCAAATTTCTCAAAATACTTACTAATCTATAAAATTTTGCATGAATTCATATTTAATCCATTGAATTGGCTTCGTGTGATGATGATGAAGTTCATCGCGAAGCCAGTGCGATGTATGTGAGGATGCATTATTTTTTTAGTTTATTAGAAAATAAATATTGGTTAATTGAAACAAAGTAACATCTTTTCACTATAAAAACAACCCATAATTTAGTTTATAAAAATCAAGATATTTATCTCTCAAATACTATAAATAGACCCTAACTCAATTTATAAAATTCAAATTCAATAGTACTCAAATAAGAAAAACAACAATTTGGAACAAAAACAAAATATATAAATCCGTAAAAAAGGAAAAATTAAAAAAAAAAAAAACTAAGATTTGTAAATAAAGTAATATATTGTTTAGATAATTATGAAGATCTACATAAGGTCCGCATAACTTTGATTTTGGTATACTTCCAAAAGATCTCATATTATTTGACATATATTATTCGTGATATATTATATATTATTTTATATCTAAGAAAAGTGGGATAAATGATCAAATTAGGGCACATTATCCTTGCCCAATCCTCATTAGATACATCTAATTGTTCTTAAAAGCACTATTTGTCCAATCCTTGCCCATCGTCCTTACCCAATCCTCATCCCATATATATTTTTTACTCATTTGCTGATGTTGGCTAGGGTACATCATCTCCAAAGTGTTGGCTATAACATATTGACTTTTATTCGATACGTTATTTTTACATTTAGTTGACACTTTGTATTTACCTTTAACTGATGCTTTGTCTTTACCGTTTACCCGATACTTTTAACTTGTAATGAATATTTACCCATTCCAATAAGGATAATGGCGTCTCTGCGGCATATAGCCTTATCAGTTGGAGATGGATTTAACGAAGAAAAACGTTGTGACTGTTAGTTTGAGTTTGTTTTTCAAAGCAGAAATCGAAGAGATTTCAAATAGAGAACTTAACTTGGGTAACCATGTTTTGTAATTGTATTTATATGATGATTTTTTGTCCAAATGTTTAAAAAACATTATAAGTACGAACAATATTAAGAAAATATTTTTAATATCATTATGAATAATAATTTTTTATAAGGACATATTTTTAAAATAATTTTTATATAACCTAAAATTTATAGAGCTATATTATATCTCATGCTCTTTTTGTTAGATCGCTTACTTAGAAGTTTTAAAATTTTGTTCATTATATTAAAAAATTAACTTTACCGCTCACTTTCAAAATTAATTGAAAAATATCATTACTTAAAATATTAACTTGTTATTTATTTTCATCCAAATATGTAAGCATTTGGTTATTTTCATATGTCATTTTTTGATATAAAGTTGGTGTATTTACGATAAATCACAACCAAATTTCTAAAAATTCTCACTAATATATGAAATTATGCTTTATTTTACATTTAATCCATTGAACTAGCTTCACGCGATGATGATGAAGTTCATCGTGAATCCCGTGTGATGGATGCGAGAATGGATTATTTTTCTCTAGGTTATCAGGAAAATAAAGCGTTGGTCAATTGACTATAGAAATAAACCATAACTAAGTTCATAAAATCACTATGTTTTTCTCTTTAAAACTATAAACAGACCATAACTCAATTCACAAAATTCAGATTCAATAACACTCAGATAAGAAAAACAACAAATCGGAATAAAAACAAAGTATATAAATCGGTAAAAAATGAAATAAAAAAAGAGATAACTAAGATTTGTAAATAAAATATAGACCGCATAGATAATTATAGTGAAAGATTTATGAATCTACATAAGGTATGCACATTTTTTCTTTTGGTAAACTTCCAAAAGACCTAAGTGATGTATGATGGATGATCAAGTTAGGACACCGAGTTTAGTCTCACAGCTCCGTTTAAACTTGATGCAGTGTAATTGGCACGACCCATTGAGACATGACAGAATACAACGAATTGAATTCTTTCATCGCTCTGTTACCATGCCATGCTAAGAGTATATATATAAGTATGAATCAACTAGTATGATATTTTCCGTTTTGACCATAAAAGTCGCATGAATTTGATTTTGGTATACTTTCAAAAGTCTTTGGGATATATTATTCACTTATATATATTATATATTATATTATATTATATTAAAGTGATGTAGGATAGACGGTAAAGTTAGAACATCGGGTTTACTCTAACAGATTCTCAATATTAAGATTATGGATGATGAGATCGGATATTTGAGTTACTGTGTCTTAACTCAATCCGATGGACAGTTCAGACCATGACCACTTTTATAAAACTTCGAACAGGAAAAATGTAATAAATGTTGACTAAGATAGTTGTTGCTCACTTAAAACCAGATTACTAATGGGTCTTTAAACTTGACCCGACTTCACGATCCGACCCAATAAGCCCATCGGTTAGTAATTAAGTATAAATACCCCAACCAGTTTCATTAATGAGGGTAATCAGAATTTATTACTAGAACACAACTTAATTATCTCACTACTCACTACTCTAAACATTAAATTCCACAAAACATCCAAAACATTTTACAAAATTACCCTCAGACAGAAATAAACCACATCAAATTGGCGACCACAGTGCACGACTGTGCCTCAATTTCACAGTTCAAAACCAGAAAGTAAAGTAGTTTGGATGGATCCGAATGAACAAAATGTTCCACTTTCTGAGGTGGAAGATGCAAGGGAAAACAAGGAATATACCATCGAGGAGCGAGAGCAGCTGAGGGCTGAAATAGAGGTATTGAGAGCGATAAAACAAGCAGAAAAATAATTTAAAGAAAAATCTGGAGCGTTAGTACTTCACCACACTGTCAATTCTGGAGACAACGAGCAATCTTTGAAAACTCATCTGAGCTCCAAGAAGACACACCGATCCAAGCCTATTGACAGTTCGGCATCTAAGTCCTCCAGCAACTCATCAAATGAGGCAGAAATTAAATAATCATTATTTGCAAGTAGTGATGAAGGAAGATCTAAAAATAAAATAAGGCTGACTAAAAAACATTCAAGAAAGAAGGATAGACATGTTAGGCTTAAGAAGCACCATAGTAAGGGAAATGGGTCACCCAATAAGCATATTGATCAGTTGTTGATTGATTCATTTGCCTTTCAGTCCGGACCGAGTATTTTTACAACCCCCGATGAAGATATTGTTTTTAGCCGTAGCAAAAATTGGAGGCAATCTTCTTTGTATGCAAAAATACTCTTCGAGCATCTTCCTAAGAGGTTTGACAGCTCCAAAGTGAAGAAATACGATAAGAGTCAAGATCTGGGCAATCATCTGGAACAGTTCAAGAACTTCATGATGATTTTTGACGACGATGACAAGTTATTGAGTAGGACCTTCTCCCAAACTTTTACAGGGAGTGCCCTCAAATGGTATAATAGTCTCCCTCAAGGGTGTATAAGAAATTTTGATACGTTCTGGGTTGCATTCCGGAGGAAATTTTTTGGAAGTAAGGAACTCAAGGGTAATGGGGACACCATTATCCATTGTGCTCAAGAACCAAACGAGTCATTGAAGGAGTACATTAATCATTTTGTGAATACAAATAATGGGTTATCAGATTTCTTTGAACAAGTTGCAATTGCTTCCCTTATGAAATGTATAAATCCAAGAAATCTAGCTGATTCAGTGACTCAGAAGAAGGCTATGACCTGGGGTGGTTTGTTCAATCAAATGGGAAAGCAAATCAATGTAGAAGAGACCAAGAAAACCAGAGTACACCTTCAAGTAAGATTTACTACAACAACAACTTCTCCAGCTACTAACCAATCTGGTTATAGGGTAAAGAAGACTAGACAGGGGTCCAACCGGTCAAGGCCAAATCAGTCCAACCAAACTCAGAGCCAACAAACCAGAAGTAAGAGGGGGCCATGGGTTCAGCCTGAGTGGTTTGCTGAGTTGGGGGAGAGCGTGGCTACAAGTTTTTGACAAGACTAAGAATGAGGTGCATTTTAGAAAACCAGCAGCATTGCAGTCCCCCAAAGAAAACCGGAGCACTCGCTTCCTCCAATACCATACTGACATAGGCCATGATACTCAAGATTGTATAACCTTGAAGCAGGAGGTCCAAAACCTTATTAAAAGGGGAAAGTTGGGGTCAAAAAGCGAGCGGGAGGAAAACCGGATAATGCGAAAACCAATACTTTCCGAACAGTTCCTTTGAATGATCCTGAGATATCTACACAAGAGGGTTCAATAGTAATTGTTGAAAGGTTTGATGTAGACTATGAGTATCTGGATCTAGATCCAAGTCAAAATCAGATGGGGGTGATAACCGACAAAACCAAAACAGTTTCTGGACTGATCAACTTTTTCGAATCACTAACTATTTTCGGTGGGGATATAGTGATTGCACCTTCTACTTCATTAAGGAAGAGGCATGTCCACAATTTGGCCACCCATTTGGATGGTGGAATGTCCACCTACCAGTGTCAATTCCCATCCCCATTTATAGTTTTTGATGAGGATGACCTGAGGGACATTGCACCTCATGAAGTTCTGGTTCAATAAGAGGAAACGATATACGTTGGATTTTGATTGATACAGGCAGTTTGGAAAACATCTTGTGGGAGTGATAACAGAGGAAACTAAGATAATTTCCGGTTTGATCAGCTTCTTCGAATCGTTAACCATTTTTGGAGGAGATAATGTGACTGCACCTACCATTTCATCAAGGAATAGGCATGTTCACAATTTGGCCACCCAATTAGATGGTGGAATTTCTTCCCATTAGTGTTGATCCCCATTCCCATTCATAGTTATTGATGAGGATGACCTGAGGGACATTGTAGGACCTCATGTGGATGCGGTGTTCATAGGGGCTTCAATAGGGGGAAACGATATATGATGAATTCTGATTGATACTGGTAGTTCAGCAAACATCATGTTTTAAGCTCCTACAAGCAAATAAAATATCCAGCAGTTATTTAACGTTCGAACAGAACCATTGTAGGCTTCACAGGAAGTTATACAGATGTGATTGGGGAGTTTGAAGATGAAGTATTGTTGGGTAAGGGACCTTTTAAAAAGATGGTAAGATTACTGTTTGTTTTAGTGGATTACCCAACATCTTACAATGCGATATTTGGGAGGTCTTGGCTCTCCATAATGCATGTTGTGGCCTCTACGGTCCACCAATGTTTAAAGTATGATGTCCAAAGATAATTAGGTGTTGTTCAGAGCAGTCAGAATATAGCAAGGGAATGTTATACAACTTCCCTTTCCCTTAAGACTCTTAGGGCAGTCAGAATTAACAAAGATTAACAGCTATTAGAGCCTTCTGCTGAGGAGAATGAAATTGATGATCCCAGGGAGGCTCCTAGTGTTATAATACCGATTGAGGAGGTTGAAACCCACTCTCTTGCAGAGGGAAAAGTGTTAAAATTGGTTTCAAACTGGCACCAGAATTAAAAGACCGGTTATTATCCTTTTTAATGAAAAATTAACATGTTTTTGCGTGGTATGACAGTGATGTCATTGGAGTGCCAACAAATATTATTTCTCAATCCGGAGTGACATTGCACCAGTTGTACAGAATATGAGGGCTTTCCTAAAAGATAAAGTAAATGTGACTGTTCAAGAAGTTGACCGTTTAACCAAGATGGGTGACATTATAGAATCTCAATACCCTTTGTGGACTGCCAACCCCGTTTTAGTCAAGAAAAAGAATGGCAAGTGCGCATGTACATTGATTTCATTGACCTTAATAAGGCATCTGCTAAAGATCTTTATTTTGTTCCTCAGATAGATCAGTTGGTGGATTCTATCTCTGGAAACAAACTATTGTCCTTTATGGATGCCTTCTCAGGGTACAACCAGATATAAGTAGATCCGAAGGATCAAGATCATACTACTTTGATCACAGATAGAGGTCTCCATTGTTATAAGGTGATGTCATTTGGATTGAAAAATGCTGGGGCCACTTATCAGAGATTAGTGAATAAAGCTTTTGCTGATTAGATTGACAGA
The DNA here is from genome assembly GCA_036936605.1 of Limnanthes douglasii subsp. nivea. Lineage (NCBI taxonomy): Eukaryota > Viridiplantae > Streptophyta > Magnoliopsida > Brassicales > Limnanthaceae > Limnanthes > Limnanthes douglasii. The sequence continues at coordinate 38,279,917 of JAUPFV010000001.1, forward strand.
AACATGGTGGTTTACATAGATGATATGATGGTTAAAATCTTGGAGGAAGATTCACATATATCTGACCTTCAAGAAATATTTCCTAATTTAGAAGATGTGAATTTGAAATTGAACCATGAGATATGTGTATTTGGGGTCCGATCTGGAAAGTTCTTGGGCTACATAATAAGTGAGAAGGGAATCCAACTTGATCCGGATCAACTTAATGCCTTACTAGCCATGAACCCTCTTCAGAATATTAAAGAAGTTCAAAGGGTGACATGATGATTGGTTGCGTTGAATAGGTGTATCTTAAGATCATCTGACAAGTGCGCTCCATATGGTGAAAACATGTATCATGCCATATGTTTTGGGTTAAGAGCTTCTAACAATGAGTCTGAATATGAAGCAGTCATAGTTGGTCTTAAGCTGACTCTCCTATGTGGGGCAAAGAGAGTCCAGTTAAGGAGTGATTCCCAATTGCTGATTCACCATGCTCAGGGACAATCTGAAGCAAAGAAAGAACAATTGATTAGATACTTGTTTATGTTGAAAGAAGTTACCGCAAACTTTAAAAATATATATATTATGACTCTGGTAGACTCTTTGGGAACTATAGTCTATTCTGAATTCTACCCATGGATTTTTGTGCAGGAATGTCCATCCATGCAGACAGATCGGGAAAAAGTGAGTGAAGAAAATATGAGTATACTCATGATTCAACCTAAAGATTGGAGATATGCTCTTCTCCAATACATCTCTGATGGGATATTGCCTTTGGATAAAGTTGTGGCAAAATAGATCAAGTAAAAGGGTCGTGGTTTCTTGGTACTAAAAAGGTTCTTTACAAACAAATCTTTCAGCAGACCCCTCCTACGTTGTTTAGGAATTGAAGAATCCCAAGTTGTATTATCTGAGCTACATGATGGAGAAAGTTCTGCACACTGTGGCTATAAGGCCTTAACCAGAAGGGTCCTATTAACAGGATAGTACTGGTCCACCATAATGGCAGATGTTAAAGAGATGGTGAAAAAGTGTGATCCTTGCAAAAAATATGGTACTGAAATTCATGTGCCAGCAGTTCCTATGGAGTCCATATCTGAACAAGTACCCTTTTCCAGATGAGGTATGGATCTAATTGGGCCTCTTCCTATGGCATCCGGTGGACGTAGAACAATCATAGTCGCTATTGACTATTTTTCTAAGTAGATAGAGACAACTCTTTTGGTTGGAACCACTTCGAAGGAAATTATTAAATTTATCTTATCTAACATATGTTGCAGATTTGGGGTTCCCCAGAAGATTACTAAAGACAATGGGCCACAATTTGATAACAAAGACATGGAAACTTTCTGTACCTCTAGAGGAATTCAACATTTTTTTTCTTCTCATTTCCACCCTCAAGCAAATGACTAGGTTGAGGTTGCAAATAGAACCATTTTGTCCGGATTAAAGAAAAATTTGGAAGGAGCTGCAGGAAAATAGCCAAGTTATTTACAAGATGTATTATGGGCCTATTGGACTACTCCTCGGGCTACCACACAAGAGTTTCCTTTTGCTTTGGTATATAGGATGAATGCAATTACTCCCATAAAATCTACTTTACTATCTCACAAAGTCCAAAACTATTCTGAACAGGCTAATGATATAGTAGTTAGGAATCAGTTGGACTTGATAGAAGAAAAAAGAGTTAAAGCACATCAGAGAACAGTGCATTACCAAGGCTTGATGAGGAGCAGATTTGCTTCCAAAATTAAAAGAAGGGATTTTCAAACAGGGGACAAAGTTTTAAGAATTTTTTTTTACACACAAAGGAAAAGAAGTTTGGTAAGTTGGCTCCGAACTAGGAAGGCCTTTATGTGGTCTATGAAACAGTTAAACCATGAACAAACAAGCTGCAAGACAAATAAATGAGAGCTTTAAAGCACCCATGGAACGTTGAACATCTCAGTTTATATTTAGAATAAAACTCTTTTGTAAATATTTACTTTTTAAATATCAATGTAAATATTAGGGGGCATACTCTTTCCTACCCTGGTGGCGCGAGGAGGTTTTAATGAGGTGTCCGGGTTTTTCAATAATATATGATGCATTCTTCAAAATTCTGGTGCAATTTTATTTCAATTCGTATATTAAATATCTATTCAACACCCCGACTCTCAAATATTTTTGAGTTGATCGGATATATTAAGCACTTCATCATATTTATTAAACACATGTGGTCGAAGATGTTAGATACTTTTGTTCAGTACATCTGAAATATTAAAGACTATTTAAACATTGGTCATAAAAGAGTTAGACAAAATTTAAACAAAGGGGAATATGATAATTAGAATCTGATCGAACTAAAACCGATCTTTGGTACACAAAAATTGCCTTGACTATTCAAGGGCTTCAAAGTTTTACAACAAAAAGGTTAAACAAACATTGCAAAAAAAACTCCTTGGCCATCCAAGGACTTTAGTCTTTCAAACAAAAAAATACATAATGTAACCTTAGGGTTTGTTCCCTTTGGTCTCTTCTTCACCACCATCGTTTTTGGGACTTTTGAGTTCAACACTTGAACTCTCACCCACTTCTTCATCGTCATCGGATTCTATCCCACTGGAGTAGTTGCGGTTGTCACCATCAGCCATTGTATGGAAAAGAAGATCATTATAGTCCACATATTTCCACAAAGAACCAAGAGTCCTCTTAGGGAAGATCCCATGGAACAATAAGACCGTATAGGACTTAATTTCATCATTCCTCTTCTCTAGAGAATCCACTACTCTACTGGAATAACTCTCTATCTCTGCAGCTATTGCTTGCGCTTGTTGGCGTTCTAGGGCAGTTTTCTCTCCGGTCTTCTCTCGGACAGTATTCTCCAATTTGACTTTGTCATCGGATAAAGTCTGGATAGTACTGTCTTTAGTTTGTAGTTTCTCCTTCAAGGCTGTGATATCATTTGAGGAAGAATTCTACAGATTGGAGTACTTGGCTTGAAGCTCTTTGTTGGTCGTTTCTAACTTAAGCAGTTTAGCAGCTACATCCTCCTTTTCTTTCCTCAATAATTCTATGTTTTTCTCAGCACTGAGAAGATCGTTTGACAAGTTTTGCTTGTAGTCAGGGTATTGATGGTGACAGTTTGATCGCTTACTTGTCTCTCCAGATTAAACAATGGTCGAATATAACCCAAGAGGACGTGGCTCAACGTATCTTGCTCACTAGATATCGCGTAAGTCTCTCCATTATGAGTCATAACGTTGGAAAACCTAGGAGGATGGTAAGGCCCCGCAAAATCATCATTTTCTAAGTCATAAAAATAGATGTTGATGTCCTGAAAATCGTCAAGGTCTACCTCTTCGTTACCATCCCCGGTAACCTGTTCGGAATGGAGTTTGGTTGGAATTTCCTCTTACAAAGCAGGATCAGGATAAGTTGGGGGAGGGATTTCAAAAGGTTAAAGAATCATCTCTGATCCCAGAGTAACTTTTTTCTTTTTGGCACCTTTCTCATCACTATTGGCTTTACGCTTCTTGTCCTTCTTCGAAATCTTTGGTGGGTTTTCTGATCCACCAGCCTCCTTCACAATGACCTCTACTACTTCCAATAGAGCAACATTAATACCTTCTTGAGGTGTGTTTGTTGTGGTATTCTTATTCCTCTTGTTTTTCATCTTATTACAATGACTGGGGGCTTTGGCTTTGGCAGGCAGGTAAAGTTTAGCGTCTTTAGCCTTTGTCCTCCTTAGGATGACATCTGCAGGATGAGGGGTGGTCAGCTCTTCCCAAGTGAGGTTCCTTTTTCCTGAGTGTTCAACAGGTGAGACCTCACATAGTTCCCTGACGTGAAGCAGTTATGGAAGGCGTTGTCCCACTTCTCTAATCGTAACTAAATCTTCAATTCAGTCTTCACTTCTCTAAAGGATAACATTTGGTTTACTAGAGGAAACGACATATTGTTTTAGCTCGGTAGAAACAAAATATTTTTTCCTAAGGATTTTCTTAAATAGAAATGAAATAAAAATAGAGAACGAAGAAACTAGAAAGATTGTTATTCTTTTCCTCTTTAATAGTCTATTAATAACAAAACGAATTCCAATGTATAAAATAAAAATCCCAACGGCTTTTGCTATTTTAACCTTCCTCACCACTATTTTAATTCTAGGATTTTGGACTCTATAAAAAAACCATTATAATAATAATAAGTTCATTCCATACCGGACCAGACCGGAATAAGGTTATATACATTGTCATTGTGAGAAGTGGTCATTCGAGCATATCTAAATAGATATTATGTTTATATATGGATCCCTACGTCGTTACATTTCATTTAGGATTAGGAATAGGCGTAATCGGACTTAGGTTTTACATATCTCTCGTTATTTGGGACCATCATCTTTGGACTTCTTTTGGGCTTCTATTGAATCGGGAAATTGATTTGATTGTCTATCTTTTTTCTTTTTGCTATAATATTAATATCTAAGACACCATCCAGATAATTTAAATCGAAACAATTGTTTTTATTATATCTTTGTTATTTTATAATATCTTTGTTATATGATATGAGAAAAAAAACGGGCTTGCAATATGTATTTGATTTTCTATATCAATTGAAAAAAAAAGAAAAAAAAGATAAGAATGTGAAAACAAGACATGAATTCTCTACAATGAAATTGTAAAAAGAAAATGGATTTATGGATGGAATCAAATATGTAGTATTGACGAACAAAAGTATTCAGTTATTGTTGAAAAATCAATATACTTTTAATGTCGAATCAGGATCAACTAGGACAGAAATCAAGCATTGGGTCGAACTCTTTTTACTTCCCCACCTAGCTAGTTTAGGTTGTAGGATAGGTCATGGGGGGGAGAAGTTATAGACATCTTTCCATACTTTGTATCTGGAGTACTTCACTTAATTTCCTCTGTAGTTTTGGGCTTTGGCTGTATTTATCATGCAATTCTGAGATCAGATACTCTTGAAGAATCTTTTCAAATCTCATTTTCCTTTCAGGGTAAAGCGGCATAAAAAAGGGCTGATCCGTCAAAAGTCCGGTTCCTTCACGAACAAAGTTCAGAATCAACAAGGGTTCGTAGAACGAAGTCTCTCTGATACCATTGAATTTGATTCAGAAGAGGAATCTTATAAAGATGAATCTTATAAATTTGATTCAGAAGAGAAATCTTATTTTGATTCAGAAGATGAATCTTATAAATTTGATTCAGAAGAGGAATCTTATAAATTTATAAATTCTTGACTGGAGAGGACATCAAAGGCCTCTGCCCTTCCATCCCTTGGATAGGTAGAGAGAAAGGGCAGAGCTTTTGGTTTTTCGGGTTGTCAAAGAGTTGAACAATGAAAATAGATGGCGAGTTCCTGATCGAATTGATCGGGTTTCTGGATAGATATGTAGAATTCAAAAATAAATTAAGTATTAAGGATAAAACATTTCTTTCAGGTTTTTTTATTGACAAACAATTTTTTTTTCTTTACATTAAAAATTGAAAGAACCACCCTCAAATAAATCTATTGGAATTGGCTCTGTATAAATGAAATCTCATCATCTATACATAATGAACTTGGTGTGGTATATTCATATCATAACATATGAATAGTAAGAACTAGCATTCTTATAGAGACTAGTTATTATAGGGAAGAAAATAGATTTATGGATGGAATCAAATATGCAGTATTGGCAGACAACAGTATTCGGTTATTGTTGAAAAATCAATATAATTTTAATGTCGAATCAGGATCAACTAGGACGACTTGATTGATCCTCTAAAAGGAAGTGAGCTACTAGAATAAGATCTTTATTATAAGTGGGCGTAAAAGAAAGCTAAGAATGAATCTTTTATTGACCTACGGGTAAAGCACACGGGTAGAGATTGAAAGCCTCACTGAACACGCTTTCCGGGCTCGACTCAAAGACAGAGATTTTATCATGCTCATCAGGCTCGGGTTCAGGCACTGCATCTCCTTATTAGACTTTACAGGCTTTCAGAGGAAGTCAAAGAGAAATAAGAACAAACTGATGGTCTAAAACAACCTTTCTCCTCCGTGAATTCAACAATCACAAAGTATATTCCCTAGCTCCGACATCCCCTCTGCTAGCTGGACCCAACAGCACCCACATTCAAAAGCCCGCTTCTTCCTTTAGTACCTCTACCTCGACTCGCTAACTGGACTGACTACCTGGGCTAGTTCGATTGGGTGTATACATATGCTATGTTTTGAATGGACAACAAATACTTCACACTAACCTTCTTGAACTTTGGCCATACTCTACCCTCTAGACTCTCCGGAAGCACGTCTGGAGTCATACCAACTTTAGTCTTTCCCTTTCGATCTACAGTTGTATCCTCTGTTTGACCAGACGCCTCAAAAGGGGCTTCATCTAAACTGTCCTCCATGTTTTCTTCCATTACTATGGAAGGCTGTACGGATGGCTGTACAGATGACTGATCAAATGGCTATTCGGATGGCTGTACATATGACAGATCAAATGGTTGTTCGGATAGTCTGGTTTCTGCTTGGGGCTGCTATCCAGATGGTTTAGCCTTTGGCACATGTTAATTGCCTCCGAACTAAAGGGCTTTGAAGAAGTACGAGTGTATTTTGACTTGGATTGACGGGTGAATCAATGTGGGGTTAATTATTCTGGATATTTCTCTACATCTGACCCCATTTCGATAAAAAGCGAGGGTTTTCTAATGCTCTAACGGCTTTCATCTTAAGAAGAGGATTTTGGGACTCCTGACCAGAGGACCCTGATAGAAGAGGTGAAAGACTTGTGACAAAAGGCAATTTTCTAACCTTGGAAGATTTTGAAGATGATGAACCCTGGTCTGTATTCACTTGTAGTTAATTGTTTCCTTCACCAAGAGAAACATGAATGCCAACAGCAATGCGTCCGTCTCTTTCTACTTTTTTCGCTTTCTCTAACTCAGATAATTTCAACCAACCTCCTTTTACTAAGTCGTTTATGGCTGTGAACATATATGATTCAAGCACGAATTTGAAGATGAAGTAAGTTTTCTCTCACTAAGAATGTTTGTGATTTTTGAAGACAATAAAACAGTAAGAAGGTTTATATATAACAATGAAAAATGAAAGTTACTTAGAAGAAAGTAAATCGATTTAGGTAATGATTAAAAGCTGTAAGGTATGAGAGTTAACGCCTAGATAACTTTCGAGCCTAGTAGGTACGATAGTCTAGGATAAAAACGGTTGAGAGGTCAAACCAGAGCCTAACACGTGTCCCACGATTGATAAAGACTCTTAGAATTCTGAATTGGGAAATCAGTTCCACCAAAATTCGAACAAGGTCATTCTTGAAAGAAAGTTTTTACAATTCGAACGAAACAACAGATCAGAGAATGCTGGTATTGATTTTTAAGATTTGACTCTTCTAAAGATTCTTTGCAAGACCTAAAGGGGCTACTGATGAGATCAGATTTTTGAGCTACTGTTATTTAACTTAATCTGATGGGCAGTTCGGACGATGACCACTATTATAAAACTCCGAACAGGACAAATGTAATAAACGTTGACTAAGCTAGTTGATGGTCACTTAAAACCAGATTACTAGTGGGTCCTTAAACTTGACATGACTTCACGATCCGACCCAATAAGCCCATGGGTCAGTGTTAAGTATAAACACCCCAACCACTTTCATTAATGAGGTTAATTAGAATTTATTACTAGCATGCAACTTAATTATCTCACTACTCTAAACATTAAATTCCTCAAAACATCCAAAACACATTACAAAATCACTCTTAGATAGAAATAAACCACATCAATGGATATTAAAAAATAATAATTATATCATAAATATATATTATTTATTACTATCATATTGATTGATGATAAAAACAAGTACGTTGTAGTTTAATTGTACTGAAAGTTTATAAAAACAATAGACGGTGAAATTTTTAGAATTTTATGATAATAGATCTAAAATAGCAACTTATATATGTTTTGTTTTGCAAAGGTAAAAATATTTTGAAAACTATGAGTTTTTTTTAAAATAAAAAAATATCTGATAAAAAATTCAACAAAAGTAATTTGAAACAGGAACGGATTTAGAGGGTAGCAAAGTATGTCATGACATACCCTCAATAAAAAAAGGTTTTGATAGTGGTAAAGACCCTCGTGTTTTTACACTAGGTCATGGGTTCAAACCTCATAAACCCCAATTCTATTCTCTTTTTTCACATTCAATTCAAACCAAAATTATAAGTTCACTATTCAACCAATAATAAAACCTCAATTCTACTCTCTTTTCTTATCTTCAAGTCAAACTATATTTATAAAAGTTATGAGTTTAATAAGTTATTCAACCATTAATAAAAACCATTAATAATCATAGATAGATTTTCTCATATTACTAATGAATTTAGTTTTGTTTGTCTATATTTTAATAGATGATTTAGTTTGATTTGTTTACGGAAGGTTGCACAAGTCTTTTACACCTACCCTTAAATTTCCGAAGTCTAATACTTTTATTATCGAAAATGAATCAACTGAAGCACATTTGAAAAAACTAATTTTACTCCTTTAACAAGTGATCCATCATATTCAAATAACATATTCAAATCAGGGGATATTTGGAGTTGGATGCTCGAAAAAGAATTGAAGTTTCTAAGTATCATCAAAATTATCAAGCGTTTTCAAAAAGTAATATGAGAATACATTTAGGTTTGGAGTAGAATAAATATTTCATTTTGAGTTATAATTGAAACATTGATATATTTATATTATATGATATCAACATATTTATTTTTTGTATTTTTTTTGTTATTTGGTTTGACATAGTATTAGTTTTAGTTCTAGATCCGACCCTAATTCGAAATCTAACAAAATATAATAAAATATAACATTTTTTTAAATCTTAAAATATATTAAGATCAAATTTGAAAAGAAACATAAGTTGTGGGCTGGAAGTCCAATTACATAAAAGCGAGTTTTCAGATCGAAACTTTATTCCCAATCTTAGAAAACCCTAAATCGAGAAACAAAACCCTTTTTCCTTCTTCTACTCCGATTTCTTCATGATTTTTCTACAATCCCTCCTAAATTGTAAAATCCTATCAATTATATCACGGAAAACTAGAACTTTCTTTCGATTTAATGTCCGGAAAATTTCAGGTTCAGAGAACGTTGAAAATGAAGATTGTCATATTTGATACTTTTACCACTTTGAAATCTACAGAGTAGTGATAAGTTTGGTGAGTGACAATTTCAGCTTCAGGAATAAATGCAGTACACGGAGCTTTTTGTACATGCAATCCATCGAAGAGGTACTGGAGACTGTAGAAAGTCTCATGGAGTTTACTGATGAAGACTTTGATTTCCAGTAGATGATAGTGGAGGAGTTACCACAATCAGTCCTTGAGCAGGATGTGCATCCATTTTTTCGATTGGAGAGTGAAGACTTCAGCTCAAGGGACAAATTGTATCATTTCAGTACATGCAATCCATCGAAGAGGTACTGGTACCTTGGAATCAGGAAATGCTTTCATTTTGGGGTTACATTTAATGGATCAGAACTCTTCCGTCAAGGCTCTTCTTCATAAGAGATGCTTAGTTTGTATTCTGATTAAGAGCAGTTAGCAGCGATATGTCCAGTTCATAGGACGTGCATCCATTTTGTCGATTGGTTAATGAAGACTTATTTTCTCAGTTTGTATTCCGATTAAGAGCAGTTATCAGCTATCTGTCCAGTTCTCAACTGAGATCACTTTCTAAAATAAAATGTAAGTCAATCAGTAATTCTTGTATAGCCAATGTTTAAACTTTCTAGCAATATTATGGCATCCAATATAGCCGGGGCTACAAAATCCTTGTAATCAATTTTCTTTTTACATCTTTGGGTTCATCGAGCAAGCCAGTCGGCTGCTCGATTTAGTTCTCTAAAGATGTGAGAGATTTTCATGTTACAGGTGATTAAATTCTTGATCTTGCTAAGAATAGAACATAGTTTTAATGGAAATTTTCCATTACATAGTAGAGTGATGATTATTTTAGAGTCAGTTTCTAAATTAATGTTTTTGTATCCTTTTATTTTGCAGAGTTGGAGTCCATCGTGGATTGCTCTGGCTTCAGCTTGGATTGGGGGGAGCAGACCATAGTTGTTGCCATAACCCAGAACCATGGCACCAGTATGGTCTCTGATGATGATTATGCCAGAAGCTTCACCAAAAGATGAACATCTTGCATCAGAGTTTAATTTATAGCGACCACATTGTGGAGGTTTCCAGGTAAGATATGAAATTTTCTTTTTGAAGCGTAGATGATTAGTGCAGCCAAGAGTAATGGAAGTATCTTCACAATGCTTCTAGTGCTTGGCTTTAAACGTGTTAGAGTAGTCAAGGTTTGTCAATAAATTAGTAATATGGTTGATTGCTACTTTTGAAGTAGTATGAATTGCATCATTTTTACACATGTTTCGATAATACCAAATTACCCAACTAATTAGGGTAGGCATTATGATTTTGACATGGATTTTGTTGTCAGCATACAAAAACCATGTAAAAACATATGATTGACTGTCATGTGTCTTTGAATTTTTTACTCTGAGCACTCCTGCAAAAAAAAACAAATATCCCAAACAAAAGAGCAATATATAAATAAGTGATTAATAGATTTATAGTTGGTGTAAAATTGGCATTTAGATGTCATGGTAATATACCTTGATTGGATTACTGAATCAGTAAGAATATTATTTAATAGGACTCTCCAGGCTAGAAAAGAGCAGTTCATAGGTGAAATTTGATTCCAAATGTTACCAAATAGAGCAGAGGAACTATAAGAAGGGTTTAGGGCTTTAATAGTATCTTTAACATTAAAACAACCATCTTTAGATAAAGTCCAAATTATTGTGTCTTTAGATGACTTATCTATTTTCAGATGGGAGACTAAATTCATATTGTAGTCACTGAAGATTTTCTTGAGTTCAATTTGATTCCAGTTATTATCATCCCATAGTGATTGAACTTTTCTGCCATTGAACCATTTATTATTATGATTAGTATTAAGGTTTATGAGAGGTAGCCTACCAAACCAGCTATCGAACCAAGCATCCATGTTACCACAGCCTTAATTCCACTTGATATGGGACTAAAAAAAGTCCCTTATATTAATCAAATTTTCCACGTTTGGAACCATATTTACTGCCAACTTGAATATGGTGTTTGTCCAAGCAATAAATATTGTGTAAAAGCTTAGCCCATAGAGAAGTATTTTATCTAAACCTATTCCATAGCTTGCATGAAAAAGCCTTTTAAATATTCATAAGGCTATTAACATTAAGACCACCCTCTTTAAAGGTCTTACAGATAGATGGCCAAGTTAACCTGGTGAATTCTATTTACTTCACTGTTGGATCCCCACAAAAACCTATTCATCAATATTTCAATCTTTGATATGATTGATGAGGGAAGCCAACAGCTTGAGCCCATTAGGTAGGAACATACATTAGTACATACTTTATTAAAGTGAGACGCCCACTAAATGATAACACCTTACTGTCCCAGTCAGAGATCCTATTTCTAATTTTTTCTAGTAAAAAAACAAAATTAGATGATTTATTATTAGAAATTAGAGATACCCCCGGATATGTTGTAGGCATGAGTGCATTGTTGTAACTAGTCTGAGTAGTAAGGCATCTTCTTCTATCTGTAGATATATTGGTTGCTGTAATAATTTATATTTTCTTCTTGTTAACAGATTGACCAAATATGTCATGATATACCTGCAAAAAATTTGCAATCTTCTCAAGGGATACCTTGGATCCATTAGTAAAGATAATGACCGTCAACGAAAGCTAAAATAGGTAAGTTCATTTTTCCACGACTTGAATATTTTTTTTATTAGTTTTAAAAAGATTGGTTATCCCTCTAAGGAGGACCTCCTCAGCTAATATAAAAAGGTTTGGAGACAAGGGGTCACCTTGTCTCACGCCTCTATTAGCTTTGAAGTATACAATAGTGTTGATATTAATAAGTATATAAAGGTTAACAGACTTAATAATGTTGCTGATTACCTTAGTAAAGTGATAGTGAAAACCAAAAATTGTAAGAATCTTTACGATGAAACTGTGAGCTAAATTATCAAATGCTTTAGACATATCTAGTTTAATCACCACATTATCATCTTTAATATTTCTACTTATATCATGTACCAATTCTTTAACTATAAGAACATTATCATGTATAGATCTATCAAGTAAATAGGCTCCATGAACTTCAGATATAAGTAAGGGGGGACTTTTAAGAGCCTGTTGTTAACCAATTTCGACATACTTCTATTAGTTAAAGTACATAAGCTAATGGGCCTATATTGACTCCACATAGATGGATTGTTTGTCTTAGGTATAAGATAGATACCAGTAGCCAATATACCCTTAGGTATAGTTAGAGCAAGCATGAAGAATTTAATAGCATTACATAAATCAGACTTTATAATGTGCCAGCAAGTAGTGTAAAAACACTTATTAAGTCCATCTATCCCAGCAGCCCCATTAGGGTTAAAGCTTTGTATTGAGCTCCAAATTTCAGATTCAGTAAGCTCTTCAAGCAACATTCTATTATCATACTCATTAATTAGTTTAGGGATAACCTTAAATATATTATTTCTCAAGCTTAGGTTTTCAACAAACTTATTTGAGTAAGAAGGGTTAGAAAGCATATCTAAAAAGTAGTCAATAGCTGAAGAGTTGATACTATCCTCTTCAGTGATCCACACATTTTTTACTTTGAAACCCTTAGTAGTTTTTTATCTTCGTTTCTTCTTGACATAATTTTGATATAGTTTCATATTTCTGTCTCTATCTACTAACCAGCTTGAGTGTATTTTTTGTTTCCAAAATTCCTCTTCCATGGAGAGAGCCAGAAAATGAGTAGTTGTGGCTTTGGAGAGGTTTACTTTATCTTCATTGCTACCAGACCTTCTGAAGCTATATTCACATATTTGTAAGTTATCACCTGCCTCTTTGATTTTATCAAATAAGTTTCCAAAATGCTCTGTGTTTCAAGTTTTTAAAGCTGTTTTTAAACTTTTCAACTTGTTCCAGTAGGAAAATAGTGGTAAGCCCATCATAGGGATAGTCCAATTAGCTTCAACCAAACTTAGAAAGTCCTTATCCATAGTCCAGATATTAAGAAATTTAAATGAACTTCCATGTTTTTTCTTATGTTTAATAATGGTGATACACAGAGGAGTATGGTCTGAGCAAGTACGAGGAAGGTGAGATACATTTGTACTTGCAAAAGAATCAAACCACTCTTGGTTTATTAAAGCCATATCCAGTCTTTTCCACCTAGATATGTTAGTCCAAGTGAATCTGGTACCCATATACCTTATATCCTCTAGATGACAGTCCTCTATCATCTCTAGAAAATTATTTGCACTACCTTCACAGAAGTTAGAGCACCCAGTTTGTTCTGTGGGAGAAAGAGTAGTATTAAAATCACCAACCAGTAACCATTCCTTCACCCTAGGCTCAATTCTTCTGATGTCATTCCATTGATCCAACATGCCATGTCTTTGACACTTTGCATAGATACAAGTGATAATTACTGCATTATTTAAAAGATTATGTATACCTTCATATGACAGCATTGAATTTTGTCATCAAGTATTTCTATCTCCAAATCCTCATGCCAAAATACCCAAATTTATTAGAGACATTAGCAGAATAATTGGTTAGCTTTAGTTTAATTGCTATGTTGTTTATCTGATCACAACTAATCATAGGCTCCTGCATAAAAATAATTTTAATACCTTCTTTTCTAATTATTGATTTCAGTCTTCTCACAAAGGATTGATTACCAACTCCTCTGATATTCCAGCTCACGAGCTTTATCATTTAGGGCTTTTGAGAGAGGATCTTCTGGTCTCTTCAAACTGGAGGGACTTAATAACATGAGGTTTGTTTCTTTTACTTCTGGCCTGTTTTAATTTCTGATCAAGGATTCTCTGAAAGTTTGGATCAACTTTTTTGAGTCTACGTGCAGGTGAAGGAGGGAGGCTTCCAGTGTTATCCTCGCGAGGAGATAGTTTTGTAGAAGGAGGCGTGGTGACTCCAGATAGTTGGGGAGTTTCGATACTTTCAAGGGACTTGATGACCTCCATTGTATCATCATCAATCTGGTAAGTATTCTCATCCTCTTTCCTTGAGATTACTTCATGAGATAGTAATTCAAAAGAGTTCCTTCTAATAACATCTAGATCTTCACCATTAAGATGGTCTTTGTTTACAGCAGTGGGATTTTCACCATTAAAAGTATCACTTCTGTAGATACTTAGAATATCCTCATTTCGAAATTCACTTCTATATATACTTTGAAACATCCTCACTATATAATAAAATATAACATAATCATAACTTATATCGAAGTTCAAAATTTAAGTAGATTCACCTGAAAAAACTAAAACTATATTCGATGCGCGTAAAAAACTAAAACTATAGTTCATGAGGACGTTAGATTTCAATTATGTCGTTTATATTTCTAATTTTCTACGCTTTCCAGTGGTAGGCCTTTAAAGTATTGGAAAGCTATTATTTTTATTCTCTGGCCACGGAAATTAAACGGAGAACAAAGTTAGTCACATTTTGATGTGAAGAGGAGAGGCGGTTTGTCGATCTTTAGCTGTCAATCAACATAGAATCCTTTAACTTTGTTCTTTTTATTTGGTTTGATAACCAACAAAAGTTATTCTCTATCTACTTTTTTCAGCCTACAATGGGGCACATGCCTTAAATTAAACATAATTTTTACTAGTATATTTTATTTAAAGATTAATCAATAAATAATAAAGAATAATACAAATTATTATTATTTATTGCGTACATAGATTTGAATAAAAAAAGTGTATTTTAATTTCAATTTTTATTTTAATTTATTATAATATATAATTAGCAACATCGACCCTAATTTATTTTAATTATATATTTAATAACTACAATTAATTTGTTCACATAACAAAGTCGGATAAAACTACTTATGTTTTTTAATGAATTTGTGTGTACAATATTATTGTACAGGAGTTTTTTCTCCGCCTCCACGTAATCGGACAAAGTTTTGGCCCTAAAATTCTTTCTGAACAAATAAATCGGGCGAAACATGCGACATTAAGCTCATACATCGCTCTTTTTATGCAGTCAAAAGCTATAATTAGACCCTAAAATTTTATTGAAACAATGAATATGCTACTTAAAAACTATTTTTTTATTAAAGTTTACATTAATTTTGTTCACAAAAATAAATTAAACATATACAAGATAATAATAAAATATAAATATCATGACAAGATATTAAAATTCATAACAAAATCGTGGAATTTATACAAGTTACAAACAAGAATATAAACATCAAAGATCATAAAAAGTCATACAAGTCACAAACAAATATCATAATCGCCATGAAAACTTGGATCAGATTATCTTCCCGATTATCCCAAATCATTTCATCCCAAGAAAACTTAGGTCCAACAAGTCCACCACTTATGGTAATCGACACAATACGCATATAATAAGGTTCTATAATTCTCCACGACTTCATCGTATGATTGATCCAAGCAATCTCACAATACGCATATATTTAAAAATTTTAATTGAAACTTACACCGGTATCTCAAAACCTAGATATGGTATGTCGAATATCTTTTTAAATAGATTGGTTCGAGCGAACAATTTGTAGTACATATCGACATATATACAGTGAAGTGATAACATACTCACGATATAGTAACGTCGTTATCCGATGAAAGTGATAAAGAATCCAAGCCTATAATATCTCGGTAAAACAAAGTATACACTAGTACCATTAAGCAAACACTGTCCAAGGGTATGGTATAACTGGGCCAAAACCATCTGACCCTAGTTATATATACCCATCGTAATGTAATGCTGAATAAAGTGTAAATATTCGAGATAAACTATATTTTTAGTATTGTTGGCCAATATTGTACTATCTAAGACATATAAGATATAACATCGGGTATCATGACTGGCACGGTCATCCGTCATAACAACATCATGATAGAAACTAGCAGAATAGGTTTCCTAGAACCACGAAAGACGATCAGGTTTGCAATCCGTACTATTTGGACTCTTAGTTTATTTTATAAGGTATGAATGTCTAACGCCAAACATGGAGGAAGAAACTTGTGCCTTCCCATCTTCACTAACATACTCAACAAGATAAAAAATCATAACTTCTACGAGAAGACTCGTAACTACAGGGAAAGTTAAAGTTCACCCATCATCTCACCAATTGTTTTTTTGGAAAGACGGTGTCTTAACATGCCAACGCTCAATAAATTCCTCAATTAATTGGATGTTTGTATATTAACGAGCATAGTCAATAAGAGGCCCGATTGGCATACTCATAAAATGCTCTTCGGCTCTAGGCTACTGACGAAGATCCTGTCGCCAAATATTTTTCGTACATAGAGTAAAACCGTACTGATAGGAGAGGCTACAAAATGCATAAAAAGAAATTAATAACTAAAATATGGAATATTAGTTAAACATAAGTTTTAAAGGAACTTACATAATCGGTTCAGACATTAAACGCTTCATGTTTCTTGTAAACTTAAACGCTTCGTGTTTCTTGTAATCTGTATACAATCTAGGAACATTGAGATTATTGTTTACAAATACCTCATCCAGAGTCTACACTCTAAATGGGCCAACATCGCCACCGTCTATTTCAATATGGACCATAGGAGGAGGAAAAGAATAAGTAACTTCGTCGTCTGATTCTGAATCTACAAATTGGCAACGACGATTATGTCACACACTACGGAAATTTTCAATACCTTGTAAAATTTGCTCCCATGATGTTGGTAAGGGAGGCGAGGGCTCATTATTCACATAACCATTTAAAAAAATAAGAGTAAGTTTATGAATAAGAAAACCAACACCAAAATTCCAAAAGCTACGCAAACTATCTATTTTAAAACTATATATGTAGTGTCTTAGTGTCGCATGACATATGAAACAAGTAAAAAACAACCATATAGAAATCACACAGATGTAGCAATAAAATTGCAAAACATCGCGCATTCAATGCAATAGAGTATCATCTTCATTGCACAGTTCGTGATGATGAACTAACATTTAGTCGCATGAATAATATGATGATAAAAAAAAACTCACACGTTGTGCGATGAGAAACCTTAAAATCGCACACTATATGCGATTAACTGCATTTTGATCCTGCGATGTTTGCGATTCACACAAGAATACCCAACGAAAACCTTCGAACATAAATCACTCAGATATATCACATTTGGTGATGGAAAAATATGATTTAAGGGTAAAATCAGAAGATCTTTCAGTTGTCGATATTAAGTATCTATATAAGTGCTTGTTTAACGTATTTATCATCACGTGGTTGTCTACCTCGTTCCAAAACTATAATAGAGATTGGAATTAATTTTGTACATGATATTCATTTTGTACACATAAGTATATCAATGACATTTTTTAAAGTTTTATATTGATTTTTATTATAAAAATGATTCTATAGGTTACTATTCCTTCATATAGACTGTTACCGGTATCATACTCTATATGAAGTCAATATCATACCGATGAAGCTAGTGTTTGGTTGATTCCTTACGAAGATATAATCAAAAAATTTACCAAAATCATGTCGGTCAAAGTACCAAAGCGTAACAAAGAGAAAATACCAAGCGTTCTTACCAAGAATGATGTTTGATTATTTTACTTTATGTTTTTAATTTTTTATGTATCGTTATTATATGTTAGTAAACTCTCGAATTTAATTATGTAATATTTGATTCTACTTGTAACATTAGAACTTGATATCTATTTATGTTTGTATTAATTTTCCATAAATTAATTACCAATTACAAAATTCTCGCCATATATGAGGTGCTCGACTTGGCATATGAAGTAAGGCAAAAAGTGTTAAATGTGTGGTAGTTGAAATTTACTGATTTTATTCCAAAAGATATGATAGATTACTTGGAGAAGCACCTTGCTGAACAAATAGATGAGATAGCAAATTGTAAACTTCTTGAATTCATCCTTAAATATGAATTTGACTAATAAGTTATAATATTTATTTTAATTTGATGTTAAATATTATTTTCATAAGTTAATATAATATTTTATTGAGAGTGTGTTGATGTTTTTTCATTTTAAGCTTGGTGTTATCTCAATTTATGGTTAATGTATGAATGTTTGGTCTAAAATTTCATATAATATTGTAAATTCTGCCATATCTACGAAATATGGCTAGCATGTCGAAGATAATGCGCGACACAAGGCAAGAAAATTAGCTTTGTAACGCGAAACAAAATTTTGTATTGCACGATCTATACAAGATTTTGTCCATATATCGCGTAAAATTTATGATATAATGTTTGATTAGTTTATAAAGACTATTTTTCTATTGGATTGTGCATTATGTACGATCTTTTGACTATATAAAGATTTTACCAAATAAAATCTGAACCGAACAACGAATTTTGTACCAAATAAAATTTTCCACCCATTTTATTCTCCCGCTAACATCACTTTTCCCACCTAATACAATTTCCATCGTTTCATTTTTCATAAATAGCTTCACAAATGGAGTACATTTCTTCATTTACTTAATATCATGAATAATCAAAATATTACTTCGTACAACATGGAATTTATTATTAAATAAGACCACCACTTGCTATAAGCCGTCAAATATGTTAAGAAAAAATAATAGAAACATAACATCAACTATTTATAATGAATTTATTTGTATAACATATTAAAAATATGAATATTATGGAGTTTATTACCAACCTTCACGTAGTCGTAAAATGGCTTCCATGTATAATTCAGTTCCAAATATTTAGGATTCTAACCTCCAGGAGGATGTCAGGGAAATAGAAAATATGACATTTATTTTTACATTTATGATTCCATTAAGCAACATATGCTTGACGTTTTAAATGATTACCTTCTCAAATAACGTCTGGAATATTTAAAGTTGGAAGAATCACCTTTGAGAACAAAATCTGGAATAACTTGGTTCCCACATTTTAGTTTATGATGTTTTTCATTTTATATTCGATGTATTTGTTAAATATGTTCATTGCATTTGCTTTTGATGTTATTCAATTTATAATGCATCTTTCAGTTCATGTTTAATGTACTTGTTTTTTTATGTTCAATATATGTTCTATGTTATTCAGTTTATGCTAGTTTTTATTGGTTTTAGTGCGATCATAATAGTCATGAATAAGTATAAACAAATATCATAATAGTCATAGACTAGTCATAAACAAGCATCATAATAGTCATAAAAAAGAATCATAATAGTCATAAACAAGCATCATAATAGTAATAAACAAAGATCATAAACAACGAGTGAATTATATGATATAAGTAATAAAAAACACTAACTAAAATTGATGAAAGACCTCGATAACGCTCGACGATACAAAGACAGTCCTCTAATGCATCTGCCTTCTCTTACAACGTCATCATATTATTATATGCCCAAAATACCAGTATTTGATCTAATATATCGCCTATGGTACCATGAATGCATGCGGAATGATTTGCCTCCAGATATATATTGGGCCCTGCCGAGTCCAAGTTGTCCACTATGTACTACAGATTAGCCATAACCTAAACAGGGTACATCAGGTCCGTACAAACCATCCCACCCTCGTATGCCTCACCTTTATACGTGATGAGATGATGATACTTATTTTCCCAAGTTCTCTCATCTCATGCGAACCTAAATCCAACACGTCTACACATCTTGGGAAACATAGTACATAAAATGGCTGATATCATCTGAATGTGTCCTATTTGACATGGCACGTGCTCTAGATAATATGCCTTTACTATGTCCCATGTCCTCAATATTTGATCAATCCATCTGACCTCATAAATTAGTCGTACCTCTCATAGATGACCATATGAAAAAAGTTTTACCTACAACATTATTCATAAGTTTAGTTATATAGTAAATTTAGTATATATAAATGAAAGTTAGTATAAATAAATGAAACAGAATAAATTTGAGATTTTGAAGTACTAATCGAAACATACATTGATCGCGCAAAACATAGCTAATACGTGTCACATATTAGCTCGAATATTTTGAGAAGAGAGAATACTCAATGATGCATAGTAACATATATGCGATAATGAAATAGCAACACTATATAGTATAGTCGTCAATCGAGAAAAATAATCATAAATCTAAACCTCCAGCATTCTAAGAAACCCACATATACCACTAGTACCATGGAGCAAACTCTGTCCAATGGCATGGCATAACTTGGCCAAAACCATCTGACCTTAGTTATACTTACCCATCATACGGTAATGGTGGTTGAATTGTTTGTAATCAAGCGAAACCATATTGCTAGTCTTATTGGCCAATATCTTACTACATAACACATATGATATATAAGCACATGTAATATGGATGACACACTGATCGATTATAGTACCATCTTGATAGCGTAAAACAGAAAATATATCCTTCAACAATGATAAAGTAACCTAATTCCCACCCTACTAAGTCTGAACGTCAGCTGAAGAAATGTATTAACAAGTATATTTTCACACACATATCTCTCTCATTATCACCATCATATTCTATAAGAGTGAAAGACATATCTAGTACGAGAATATCCATAGTAACGTAGATATCGTCAAGCTTCATGATCATTTTTCCAGACGAGAAATGGAAAGGCGATGTCTCCACATGTTAACATTCGAGATAAACCTCGATCATGTGGATATTAGTATGCCAATGAAAGATAATGTGTCAATAAGAGGATCGATCATAGTACCCAACCTGCTCGTGTACTCTAGTCCGATGATTCAAGTCCAACTTCCAAACACTATCATAGATAACGAAGCAACATATGCTTACGCGTGGCTACAAAACAAATTAAAATAAATTAATAAAAAAACATAAAATATTAATAGTCAAACATAAATAATATGAAATGCTAGTCAAATACTGAAGTTTTAAATAAACTTACGTCATCTTCGAAGATATTGTAAGGCTCATGGTTCTTGTATTCGATATACATGCTCAATACGTGAGAATTAGTACGTGCCAACACCTCCTCGGGGTCTGTTGTGATGATGACGGTCCAACACTGTTATCACATACATACTGTCCGATGAGTACTCTCGGTAGCGAAGGACTCTGCGTACGTGTCACGATAATTATGTTACACGCTACGTGACATATGATCAACCTTAACAAACTACCGGGATAATGATGATACGAGGGACAATGAGCGTGCACTAACCCTCATCGTCGCCTTTATTCTAACTATATATAAAAAACAGTTTATGAATGAATAAAAGAAACTAAAATTAAATTTACAAAATCTCATGTAAACAGTATATTTTAAAACTATATATGTAGTGTATTAGTG
This sequence comes from Limnanthes douglasii subsp. nivea, assembly GCA_036936605.1. Classification (NCBI taxonomy): domain Eukaryota; kingdom Viridiplantae; phylum Streptophyta; class Magnoliopsida; order Brassicales; family Limnanthaceae; genus Limnanthes; species Limnanthes douglasii. The sequence goes on from JAUPFV010000001.1 coordinate 38,301,316, forward strand.
TCATACGACGTAAAAAATGAGCCAACAATACATACATAGAAGCACATAAAAATAGTACCGAAAATCGCTTGAACTTTTTGAAAATGTTTTTAAAAGTCGCGTAGATTGCGCTACAAACGTCGTCATTTTCATCCGCTATTTTGAGAAAACATGCATCTTGTTCTATGAATTTGCGCGATGAACACTAGAGGTTTCACGCGATACCTACGACGAACAAAAGAAATTAGAAACTTTACCATAAAACCCTAATTCTCTCAAATCATAACCACTATATACAAAAAAATCCTAAACCTAACTCCATCACTTCCAAACAATAATCAATCAACAAATAAACAACTAATACTATAAGAAAATCGATTTTTTGAAAGACATAATTTCAAACCTAATAACTATACAATAAAAAAACAAAATTAATTTTTTTTATATTATTAGTCATATTCATACTCTAATGTTAAGATGAATTCAGATTTGTAAATGAGTAGTCTCGAAAATAGATATATTGAAAACTTCAAAAAAAAAAAAATCTAAAAAAAACTATTCATTTTTTTCTTCTTATGAAAATTATAAAATTGTTTTAAATTAGATGTGAAATCAATGATGCTGTCATATCTAACAAAAATATACCAAAATTTAACCATCTTTTTATATTTATTATATTGTACGGGAAAATAACTAGATTTAAATCAGCCCATAGTTATTTTAATTTGAATAGAAATCAGTCTATATTTCAGTTGAACATAAATCACACTTAAAAAAACAAAAATAAAAACAAAAACTAAGCTCTAAGTATAAAAATTGACCTACTGATAGTTTTTTTTTAAAAATAAAATCTAACATATTTATTCATTTTTTTTAATGATAAAATTATTTCAAATTAGGTGTAAAATCAATTGTATGTTAGATCCAACAAATATATACCAAAATTTAACCAAAGTCTTATATTTATTATATTGTACCAAAAAATAATTTGATTGAAATCATCCCAAAGTTAATTCATTTGAATTAAAAACCCGATCTATATTTCCGTTATATATAAATGACAATTAAAAAATAAAAATAAAAATAAGACTAAATTTTGTTTAGGCCGCTATGCAGTATAAAGGCCCAGTCCATTCGAAACACATAACTTAAGAAAGTCCTCCGTCTCAGGCAGAGGGTTTCGATGAAAAGCCAAAACCGTACTTTCTCTGTCTCTTTTTTCTCAAGAAAATAAACCCAGAACAGAAAAAGGCAGACCAACCAAAAACGATTATCCTGATCCACCACTGGGGAACCCTCCATCTCCATCTGACCATCTCCAAAGTCAAAACTGTTATCGAGGAACATAGATCGAAAATGATCCAATCTCGATTCACAGCTTTATCTCATTTATATAAATCCACCACCAGAACTTCAAGGATCGTTTTCTCATCCACTTCCTCTATAGAAAAACCCAATCCCCAACATCCCCAGAACCTAGCGGATTTACGTGCACGACTCGCCGCGGATTCGCCGTCTCTCGGCGATTTCATCCACCTTAGGACCAACGACGCTTATTCCGTTGAAGTCGGAACCAAGAAGAAACCTTTACCTAAACCCAAATGGATGAGAGAGGCCATCCCCGGTGGCGAGAAGTACGTGCAGATCAAGAAGAAGCTGAGGGAGCTCAACCTCCATACCGTCTGTGAGGAGGCCAAGTGCCCTAACCTCGGCGAGTGCTGGTCCGGTGGTGAGACCGGGACTGCTACTGCCACTATTATGATCTTGGGTGATACATGTACCAGAGGTTGCAGGTAAGCTTCAATTGCTATGCTAAAGATAAAGATAGTCTGTGCTCAATTAGGAAGGGGAATTTTGTTTAGGACTATAAAAATTCAATCGAATTATTCTTGTTTGCTACTACATTGTATCTTTTGATGTTTGTTCTTAGCTGATTGTTAATTTCACTGGAAAACCATAGCTTGATCACTAACGGTCAGTGTCAATGAATAACTAGTCCGTAGCTGTTCAGACTAAGATGCCTATCTCATATACCGTTTTTTACATACCAGGTTTTGCAATGTGAAGACATCACGTACACCGCCACCACCTGACCCCAATGAACCATCCAATGTGGCCGAGGCGATTGCTTCATGGGGTCTGGAGTACGTCGTTATAACTAGTGTGGATCGGGATGATTTGCCTGATCAAGGGAGTGGGCACTTTGCGGAGACAGTTCAGAAATTGAAGATATTGAAGCCAGAAATTCTGATAGAAGCGTTAGGTATACGAAACCTTTCTGTCTTTGTTTGTTAACTGATTCTGATCAGAAGAGTTATGCGTAACTCGTCTGCTGCAAACGATGTGTGCTGTTGCTTAAAATATTAAGATTTGCTATCTTGGATTAATTATTTTGCATGCTGATCAGAAGAGTTATGCGTAACTCGTCTGCTGCAAACGATGTGTGCTGTTGCTTAAAATATTAAGATTTGCTATCTTGGATTAATTATTTTGCATGCTCTATTTTGGTTTTACAGTTCCTGATTTCCGAGGAGATACTGGCTGTGTTGAGAGGGTTTCCAAGTCAGGGTTAGATGTCTTTGCTCACAATATCGAGACAGTTGAGGAGCTTCAGAGTGTGGTGCGAGACCACCGTGCTAATTTTAAGCAATCATTAGATGTTTTAATGGCGGCCAAGGACTTTGCGCCTCCGGGAACACTTACGAAAACATCAGTAATGTTAGGCTGTGGTGAAACACCTGATCAAGTTTTCAGCACGATGGAGAAAGTCAAAGCAGCAGGTGTGGATGTCATGACGTTTGGTCAATATATGAGACCATCAAAACGCCATATGCCTGTCTCGGAGTACATTACACCTGAAGCTTTTGAGAAGTATCGAACTCTTGGCATGGAGATGGTATGCTTCAAAATTCTATACTCTATATGATTTGTTTCGCTTTGTTTTCATGTTTTTCGTAGTTTGTTTCTAGACGTCATACTTTTCTTATTGTGCTATAAAAGTTTTAGTTGATGATTTAATAATGCATTGGCTTGTATGGGACAGGGATTCCGGTACGTCGCTTCTGGTCCCATGGTGAGGTCGTCATATAAAGCTGGAGAGTTCTACATCAAATCCATGATAGATGCTGATCGAGCAATATCATGTTAACATCTTCATAAGAACTCATAAAACACAATTCTTTACAAATTTTAGTTCTCATGGTTAATGAAAGAATTGTTCAATGCAAAGAGTTTGATTCTGACCTGTTTGAGTTGTACTGTACATTTAAAAAGCTGTAATTACGAGTTTACCACTTTTTGTGAAGGTGCCTATTATCACTTAAAGTTTGCATTGATTCAGGAATTTAGTTTAACTGACGTGTATAGAGTTTCGGATAAAATAACTAGAAATTGATTGTCGGAATAAAACATAACTTTTATCAGTATGACCTTCACAGTACCAGATTTATATGTTAGTGCAGCTGGACTAGATGTGTTGGTCCCATGGTCTAGTGGTCAGGACATTGGACTCTGAATCCAGTAACCCGAGTTCAAGTCTCGGTGGGACCTTTCTTTTTCTCATTTTTTTGTCACCATAAGTTAAATCATTATATGCTCCTGTGGGTGAAATTATATGCTCCGGCACATTTATTTTCTCTAACGAAGGAAAACAACAAGGATTAGCGCATAACCTCAGACCGGTGGCACACTTATTTTCTCTAATAAGGTAGAACAACAAACAGATTGATGATTAAAAACACACACACACTAGTGGTTCTATCCTAAGCTTCATTACAGCATTAGTTATCCAGCTAGGTTGCTTATTGGCTGTAATGTCCAATGGAGAACATATCAGGGCTGAGTTGGGGCTGGAACACCACCGGGAGTTGGAACTTCAAAGCCAGGGTTTGGCATAAGTGTGTCATCACCACCTGGAATATGGCTGCCACCGCTGCTTCCGCCTCCTGCTCCTCCTACTTGGGGACTGCTTCCACCTCCTGCTCCTCCAAATTGCGAGCCGCTTCCTCCTCCTAAGTGTGGGATGCTTCCGGCGAATGGATTTCCCGTGATAGGTTCTCCAGTGATTGGATTATAAGGCTTCTTTTTATTATGAAATGGTGGTAGAAAGTATCTGCCAGCACCCGGAATGAGAACAGTAGGTCTAGGCTCCATCGTCATAAGCCACTCAGGTTGTTTAACATCGGTCTCCCCAGAGGATCCAGGCATGGCACGCATTCCAAAAGCTTGTCCTGCCGTGGCGAGCAGGATGTTGAAGACGAGAACTTGAGCGATGAGACCGAGCTGGGCTTTGCTTGCCATTTTAACAAGTGAATGTTTTGAGTTTGTTTGTGTTTGTGTTGCAAATAGGGTTGTGTATATATAAGGTCCAATCGTCCAACTACTTGGTGTCAACATTAAACATGAGAGGTAAAATTAGGAAGCGGAAGTACAGAGGAGCAGGACCACCTGCTTGTTTTGGTGTAGGCGGTGCTTGATGACATTATTTTTGTTAAAAGTGATAGCTGAGTAGACTCCATGGGATAATATTAGTGGTTTATTATAATGCTGATGACGATTTCAGATCTTAATTTGGTAGGTTTAGACTCCACAACAGCTCCTACGGCTACTTAAGGGAAGCCTTTATTATGTACTTAAACGTAGTTGCGCACCTCTTGTAAATTTTAAGTTATATATATATATTTATTATGTAGTATAACTTATGTTTTCAAGCACTAAAAGGTGACGATTGTTACAACTATGGCTTAATAAAACTCATGATTCGGAAATTTTGTTTTCAAAATGGTTACAGAGTTCGAACAGTAATGTACATATAATATATGAATAATATGGTTATTGTCGAGATATCATTTGTTAGATATGTAAGTGTTTAGTTTGTAATTTTTTAAGTAATTTTACTTTATATAAAAGATAATTTATATTTATTAATTTATTTTTAATTTTTTTAAAATATTATTCTCTATCAAAATTTTTATTACTGGTTAAGTATTATTTAAGACCCAAAATCCTAACTATTATCCTTTTAAAATCCATATTTTCATGTTTATCTGGAATATATTTACTATTTAAGACCCGCTAATTTTCTAAATACCCTTATTCATTTATATATCTTATTCATTTATATATCATAGCTCTTTCCTTCACCCATAATGTTATAAATTAAATAAATATTAAATCAAATTGTGTGATTTAGACTTGCATATCATATGAAAGTAGAATCTGTAGCACACTTAATGACATCCAATAAATAAAAGACGTGCAATATCCTATAGTCTAAGAAATGAGAATTGAGAAAAGAAAACATATTTCATTAAGTTAAGGTTACATCAAAGTAGAAATATTCATCTTTCTATCTCCCTCTAATAAGATTCTAACATCCAGAGTCTTTCATGAACACAACATTCATATGAGCGTTTTTAGTTTTGTAGGATATATACATTTAGTGAGAGTGTAATTTTGATTTCAGTTTAGTTTTTTAGATTTTAGTTTAGTTTTCAAATTGTATTATTATATCATATTGTATTTATAAAATAATTTAACTAATAGAATAATTTAGAATTCCTATTATTCCTTAAACCAAGACATCTCAAGTCGGTTCAATATGATCAATTAGAAGTCAGAACATATTGATTACAGAGTCATGTCGCTTCCACGTTGTACTTTATGAGAAGTCAGGGTTCATCAAGGTGTTGGCTGCAAATACATTTATTATTGGATCACTTGCGCATTGATAAGTTGTGGAAGACTTGATTTAGTTTATAGTTAGCTATCATCTGACATGATAAGACATATAAAGGTTATCTATAAATAACAACGTTAATAATACATAATCGAGATGCATACAATTCAGTAAATATGAGTGATCTAAATGAGAATTTTGTAAAAATATCTTGAATTTGGAATGTCACATCACATGTAAATTCAGAATATACATGACTATTATTATACACCCAATCAAATAAATATAATCAACTTTCAGTACATTGGACCTACGTATTTTAATATGTATCATGAAAGTTTATAGTATGGATATTGGTTGGGTTGATGTGGATCTTGACCCATCAATTCAATAATTCACTTATTAGGCTCTAAAAGCCCGATAAAAATTATGGTTTCTTGTAGTGGTAAGTACATCAAGACTATAGCGATTCAGAACTAATTAAATGGTATTTTAAAAGAGAAAAAAATAAGTATGCTATATTTAGAACCTTCAATAAGATACATGAAATGCTAATTTATTTACCGTATTCAAATCCTGAAATATAATTATCATCCATAAGCCCTAATTTGATTATCATTTAATCTTATTCTCGAAACCTAAAATCGTTGCCACTCGCTTTATCTTTTTCTTTTATAACCCTATTTTCTAGTTTTATTAAAAACTTTAGTCAATTAGATGATATTGTCTATATCTATCAGAGATAGTGTTTCAGAAAGCTTGCACATTTCCATAAGAACAATATCCAATTCTTCACCAAGGGTTAAAATTGAATCATCTTTTGCTGTATACGAGAGGAAATTAAAACTGAAGGATGAGAGAATAATATTCATTGATAAAAAATAATATTCATTGATATAGTCCCCCTAGCCTTTAATGAAGGATGAGAGAATGAATATTATTTTTGAAAATAATTGTTTCCTTTTATTTTTGACTCTTTAGTCCTTATTAAATAGTGAAGTTAAAAGATAGTACTATTTGATATATCCACGCGAATAATTTTTTTTGTTATTTTTGGTGAATTGTAAATTTAAAACAAATATTTATGTATTAACTACACTGTATATTGCTAGTAAATGATTTATTTCTAAGTAATTATAAGCTTGGAATGAATTTTTATTTGATATAATTTATTCATATTTGAATTCACAAGTAATTATATGCTTGAAATTTATTTTGAGCAACCCCGCTAGTACTATTAAGGCTAAAGGCTAATAATTTTATTCTCAATCGATTTTTCCAAAGCTATTTTTACTTATTTTAGTCAAAGACAATTATAAATATTATATTTTAAGCCATTTTACTTATTTTAGTCAAAGACAATTATAAATATTATATTTTTGTACTTAGTACATTGTGTAAATTATGTACTTTTATTTTTCTTCGAACTACTTATACGACTTAGAAGTAAAGAGACTTACTTTTAATTTTATAGTTAACTTATTCAAGTAGACAATAAAATTTTACAGATGGTGGTGACGTTTTCTATGTCATATGCATTTTATTCATCCAGGATTTGTTCATCATTACTTTTTTCTCGTTTTCATACAAGTTGTATTTACTTTGACATCATTTATACACGGTTGATTTGGGGAAAAATCAAGGGTTGAAATTCATTTTTTTATTTGGGTTAAATAACCTTTCTCTTCCCATGCTTACATTATTTATTTATTTTGGCATTCTTTTTATACTCTTCTCTATTTTTTAGTTTGTTATAACATATTAATCAACTCGATTCTTTATCATTTCCATACTCATAATTTTTAATATGAATTCCATACTCGCAAACTTTGAATATGAATTCTTCTAGCACTCAAGGTACTTGTGGTGATGGATCCGTTCACCTTAATCGTGAACCCAATTTAGTGATTATTAGCTTGAATGGGGAGTACAAATTTGGTTTAATAATACATTCATACACGTTTATATCATGAATAAAAGTCTTACATAAATTTAAAGATCGACGCATGCCTGAGAATGTCCGCCTCCGATTTCCCAAGAAAGGGGAAACTCATAGCGATACTTACGATGATGGGGTTATATTTTTTTCATTCGCTTGGCCATGAGCCCCATTTTCCTCTAAAAATGACATTGTCTTGTCCTAATTAATTGAGTTCTCTATTTTGATTTTATTTTCTTTCTACTATTATTTTTTCAAGAAACCTTGTTTTAGAGGATTTTTTGGTCGTTATTAAGTTTTTTTTGCGCGAGAGAAAAGTCATTTCTTCTATGTTTTTATTTCTTCGTTCACTTGAATAGTTAACAATTTTCCCAAAGTTATGAAATACTGAAATAATAGTTCCATTTATGTTCGGGGAATTAAGCCACCAAGTTTGAGGGTTGCCATAGCTCTGTCAATATTCCTTGGACTACAAATCGTAAGTATTAATATATTCCAGCGACCTGCATTTATGTTTTTTTTTTACTGTGGCTAAGTTTTTTTTGTATTTAAACTTTTGACATCAATTTATCCTTTGATGATCTGCTAGCAAAAGCTATGTGTATGTGGTATGGTGAAATTGTGGACGAGGCTATAAAGTTTTCATTTTCTAATTCTTTTATAATTGTGCTTGAACACTTTGTACTGGGAAATAATTGATATTAGGGGATATACGTAAGTATTGATAATACATATACGTTAGTTTTATTGATTGAAGTTGGAATTTTATATATAGGTCATGTTACAATAAATATCTCACTAATATTAGATGATAATGCATGATATTTATCTAACCACTAAGATATGTAGTTAATATATCTCTAATTTAGTCTATGTAGATATTTAAATATTTTGATAAGCTCGTAGGCCGATTAGTTCAGGCTGAACTAATTATACTATTATCAGTTTTCCATCCAATCTTGATGAGAATAACAAATGAAAAGAAGCCTAGTGTTTTCTGAAGCATTCTTGTTATTGCATGAAACATTCTTTAGTCTTTGCTGAGACACATATTGCTTATCTGCAACATCTTTGGTCTTTTTTGAAGTAGCCCTTTGTCTATTGATTGCTTTGCTTGGATATCGTTTGGTCTTCAAATTTATTATCACTTTAAATATTTAAAATTGTTGTTGATGATTCTTTAAGGTTCTTTTATATTGTGGAGTTTTTATTTTCTCTCTTCCATTTTATTTGTCTTTGTTTTGGATTTATTTATTTGTTTTGCTTTTTACTTTTTGGAGAGCGTGTTCGCATATGTATTCTTGTAGCCTCTAGAATTTAATAATTGATGAGGGAAATAATATGATTTATGAATGATTTTTCCTTTATTTTTTATTTTTACGTAAACCCTTTAGTCCTTCATGTAGACTAAAGTTAAAGGCTAGTACTGTACAGTTGGATATATTCAGCTCAAGAATTGTTTTGCTATTTTCGATGAATTGTATATTTAAACTATATATATATATATATATTCATTAAGTACAATGTGCATTGCTAGTACTTGTTTTATTTCCAAGTAATTAGACGTTTGAAATGATTTTCTGTTTTAATGAATTTATTCATAGTTTGAATTCTCAAGTAATTATACGCTTGCAATTCTTTTGACTAACCCCCTTAGTACTGGTAAGGCTAAAGGTTAATAATTTTATTCTCTATCGACTTTGCCAAAGTATTTTTTACTTATTTCAGCTAAAGATAATTACGAATTATATATTTTTGTATTTAGTACAATGTGCAAATTATATACTTTTATTTTGCTTCTAAGTAATTATATGATTTGAAATAGGGGACCTCTTTTTAATTTTATACATAACTTATGCAGGTGGATAATAAAATCTTACATACGATGACGTGTTCTTTGTTATACGCGTTCAATTGTTTAGGCTTCTTTTATCAATAATCTTTTTCTCGTTTCCATACCATGCCGTATTGCTCCGATATCATCTATATCGTTGATTTACAAAAATATCAAGGGTTAAAACTCTTTTATTTAAATTGGGTTAAATATCATTTCTCTTCCTATATCTACTATATTTCATTTTTCTGGGTTTCTTTTTATACTCTTCTTTGTTTATATATATATATATATATTGGGTTAATATATATATATATATATATATATATATATATATATATATATATATTATTTCAAACTAATATTATATATTTATAGTGATTTTATTTATATGATAATAAAGCTCTAATATTCTCAAGAAACAGAGCATCTTCCATGGAAGCAGAACAATCCCCATGTTGCTGCGTTTGGCTCGTCTTCACCATCACCTCTGGCTTCTTGACATAATCCTTTGATGGATAAAGATGACTCCAACGAGCTCTGAACATACAAAATCATCTATAAAATGCAAAATTAGGCACAAACCTATCTCCAACAACATAAACAAAATTCTTGGGAGTGAATGCATACAGAGTTGCTTCGAATGGGGAATTTCTTGCCCGTCAATCATATTTTTTTCTAAATCAAAAGAAAACTCTGAACTACCCAAGTTATGATCAGAATGAGGACAATAAAGGAGAAAACAACTTAAAAGCACCAAAATCATATGTTGATATGATAAGAACATCAAGCTACTCTTCAAACTTTATCTTAATTGGAGTTTAAGAGAAGAATGACCACATATCAATGCAATTTATAAACTAAGATAAAGAGAAGTTGATGTATGCTTTTAAATACATGTTTATAGAAAAGTTTTCTCAAGGTATGCCTAAACAAAATTTTATTAAAAAGTTATTGGATGACTAGAAATTTGCAGGAGAACACAATATTTCTAACTAGGATGCAAAACATGTTATGATAGATTTTTTTTATAAAACTTGATTTATGAAAGTTATGGGTAAGAAATGTTTGGATTGTGGGTGATTATTCTATGAGATTACTCAAGTGGAAAGCTTTATTCACCCAAAATTTGAATGCCTTGTCACACCTGTGTGGATTAGGATTGTAAATATTCCTCAGCGTATTTAAAACGATGCTATCATTCATTCCATTGCAGCAATAACAGGACAACCTCTTAAGGCTTGGGTGCTTAAAAAGAAAAAAACTAGTTATAATGCTTGTTATGCCTGTATTGAGATAGACTTAACAAAAAAATTGCAGAAAAAATCATCTTGGGTATAAACAAGATAAATACAAGAAAACACAGACGAAATCACAACAAATGTGGATGGAAAGAAGCCTGACACTCATGTTTTTACAGCATCTGAAACTAAGGAAATTTAGTTTTCTAAATTCAAGTCTATAATAGTCAAGACTCAACAAGAAGAAAACTTAACAATACATAAACATACTACTAAAGTAACAAATGATTAGAATATAGATTAATCATCCAAAGAAGCTATCCTAACCTAGGTTAAAACCACACCAAAGCCAATTATATAAATTTGTAATGACAATAAAAAAAACACTCACCAGAATGAAAACAACACCCCTGAAGATTACCCTCGAATATGATTATAATTTATCTTCCTCTCTCGATTATAAAAACTTAGTTTTTGAAAATCACACCCAAAATCAGCAAAGCATAGGTAGTTTACCATCCACTCCTATACTTAAGAGAAGGGAGGTTGATAAGGGTTTTCAAGAATTGCTAAACAAAAAACTCAAAGAAGCTAAGGGCAGGAAGAAGAAATGTACCGTGGTAGTCAAGTCTCTGCAACACACAGGGACCACTAGATCTCCAAACTCAAATTTACATGATGATTAAGATCCTTAATTGGAACATCCGTAGAATTGGTAACAAAGTCTCTTTGAGAATGCTGAAATTCATCACATTCAAAGAAAACATAAAAATACTTGTCATTCAAGATCCCATTATATCAGTGGATCACCTAGAGAACATTATTGTTAGATATGATACAAGCATTACAACTAAAACATAACCAATAATATCTAGCCATTTTGGAATGAAAACATTGAAGTTAACATCATACTGGATCATCACCAATGTATACATGCAGAAATCACTCATACAGATATGGGAAAGCCTTATTAATCACTATTGTCTATGAAAAATGCCAAAACGAGAATAAAATTGATCTTTGGATGTACTCAAAACCATATCCACTAAATCTAAAGAGTGGATTGTTATGGATGATTTCCACGTGATTTCATCCTCTAATGAACAGTGTGATTGTTATTCTCATTGTCCTGATAGTACTGAATATTTTAATCAAGCTATTAGAGACTGATTCTTAGAGGATGCAGGCTATGCTGGTACTAAATTCATGTAGTCAAACAAAACCAAATGGAAACGTTTGGATCGAGTTTTTTACAATGCAGCATGGTCTGATTTTTCAATGAAACTAAAGTGGTTCATATGGCCAAAACATGCTCTTAGTACACTCCTCTCTGCATTACCATATCCAAGGATATGAATAACTCTAAAAAAGGCTTTAGTTCCTCAATATGTGGTCTTTAAACCATAAATTGTTTTAATATTATGGAGAATAACTGGAATCAAAATATGAATAGATATCTTAGGTATGTTGTTTGGAACAAAACTCGAGGATTAAAGTTGCTCTTAAGATCTGGAATAGTTTTGGTAATATTTTTGACAAAGTTTTGAAGGCTGAGGAAGCTGTTAAAAATCTTGAATTGAAGCTTCAGGAATTTAACTTCATTTATGATAGAATGAACCTTTCTAAATCCAATGCCTTGTATCTCTAGGCTTTATTTGTAGAAGAATCTTACTGGTACCAAAATTGATACTCTAAATTGATGAATGATGGTGATAGAAATACAAATACTTAACATAATTTGTCAAGAAAAAAAAGAAGGATAAATATATTTTGTAGTATTAAAGAAGGCAATAACTAAATTGAAAATGATAATTATCTACTGAATCCTATTTCATAGACATTCTTAAAAAAATTCCATACCTTAGTTATGATGATGAGGTTAACATAATGAATGACATCATATTTAACACTATCCATAAGCTGATTACAGTTGAATACAATAAATTACTCACGGCTACTCCTTCTAAAGATGAGATATATGACATTATTACAAGCCATCTCACAAGTGTTGCTGGTATGGATGGCTTCAACAACTGTTTCTTTCAAACCTGCTGGTAAATTATTAAAGAAAACTTTCATGCTGCCATGGTTTCCTTCATGTTTGTTCAGAACATCCCTTAATGCATCATCACCACTAGCATTTATCTTGTCACCAAGTCATGTAACCATACATCATGGAAATATTTTAGACTTATCAATTTCTGCACTCGAATGAACAAAATTATGTCTAAAATTCTTAACAACAGACTTGTTGAGATTCTTCCCCAAATTATTCTGGATGTTCAAGGTGGCTATATTATTGACAAGTCTATTCATGATAACATCCTTCTTGCAAAAGAACTGATTCATGACTTAAACAAAACGACTAAAGAATGCAATATCATGGGCAAGGTGGACATAACCAAAGCCTTTGACAAACTGTCCCCTAGTTTCATCATCAAAGTAATATATGATTTTAGTTTTAACTTAAGTTTTGTTAACATAATCGTAAGGATGATTACAGTTCATGTCTCTATTATTTTAAATGGTGAAGTTGTTGGCTACCTTAAAACCTGAAGGGGTATAAGACAAAGGGAACCCCTTTCGCTTAGTTATTTTTTATTTTTGTTGAAGAGGTCCTAATCAGAAGTTTTAATTTTTTTTTGAAACCAAGTCAATGGAATATTCCTCTAAGAATTCTATTACTATTATCTACCTAACCTTCACTGACGACTTACTAATACTCGCCAATTTCCTTATCTATACTATTAATGATCTTGGTACATTCTTACATAAGTCTCATGATATTTATGGTCAGGCTATAGACAAAGAAAATATAAAGATCATCACACCAACTAGCTTACCTTGCACCTACCTTAGCCAACTAGACTATTTTTAACACTAATAATCTTCCTACTGAATACTTAGACATTAATTTGAACACCAACAATATGGTTAGCAATTATGACTCTCTCCTAAAAAATTAGGAATAAGATAAATGAGTGGGAGGGTAAACATTTGTCATATGGTGGTAGGCTTATTTTAATAAGTTCTGTTTTGATTGCCATCCTTATATGTTGGTTGTAAAGTTGTTGTTTTCCTAAGAGTATTATAGCTATGCAGAAAGAACCTTCAACAAGTTCCTTTGGGGATCTACTCAAGATGTTCATAAAATTCACTAGACTAACTGCTCTAATGTATGTAAACCCTTTGGCGAAGGAGGACTTAATATGATGAAGCTATTAGAAATCCAAGATACCTTATCCTGCAAGCTTGGATCAAATTCAGGGAGAACAAGCCCCTATTGGGCTAGGTATTTACATACAGAGCTTCACCCTCTACAGGTTACCTACTTTAAAAATGGCTCTCAGACTTGAAAGAGGTTGGTTAAGATTAATAATATTGCTGAAACCAATATTACGTGGAAGCTAGGAGAAGTGATGTGGACCTCTGGTTGGACAACTGGTATGGGTATTCTTCTCTTATTATTTTGGATAACAACACTGACAACAAATGGTACGATTTAGATAAAGTCAATACATTTTGGGACAACGACTTTTGGAACAAAACAAGCTTGAAAGCATTATAAATCCCTATAATATTAAGCTAATAGATAAAATATCTATAAATTATTAGGTTGATGACACTATCACATGAATGTTTTTAAAATATGGTACATTCAACAGTAAGGATACCTGAAACTATATCAGAGTCAAACACAACAAATCTAATCTATTTAGCAAGATTTAGAACTACATTACTCATATAAAATGTTTTTTCTTGCTTTAGAGACACATTGTAATGGTATCCATGTGCAAATTCTGTGATAATATTGAAACCCCTAATAACTTGTTTGTGTCTTGTAACAATGCGTGTGCTAGTGATGGAGGTTCATGTTTGCACTATCCTGCCTGCTATCATCAATTGGGTCATATAGAATTCAAGGAACAAATCTCAATTCAAAGACTTTAGAAACTCTTCCAATTATTTTGTAAACTACATAAAGTATATCATTACTATTATTGATCATGCTAATCTATTTAAGAAAAAACCCTGGTTAAATGATGATTTTGATGTTATAGAATTGGGTTACTATAATAATTTAAAAAACAACAAAATACATACTCACCTCATGCGGTCTCTTCCTCTTCCTGGTAGATTCAAGTTCACCACCGATGGGTCTTGTTCAGATAACATCAAGGCCATCAGTGTAGTTATCATCGGAGATAGTAATAAAGATAATTTCATGGGTTTGGTAATTTATATGGCAAGCTAACCCCGATTTTGGTTAAGGCTAGATCTCTCCTTTATGGCCTCAAAATCTACAAGAACAAAGGTTTGGTTAGTGTTGACATTGAACCTGACTCACAAATTTTAGTAACTCTTCTGTCCACTGGAAAAAATCCATGGCCTCTTGAGCCTCTTCAAAATTGTTGTATGCATTTTATTTATCATTTAATGATAATTTTTCACATTTTCAGAGACCAAAACAAAGCTTCCAATTGGCTAGCTAAGTGGATTCTAAAGTGTAAGATGAATATGGAATTCAATAACTTTTAGGCCCTTTCAGTTGAGTGCTATCACTCTGCTCGAAATAAGTAACATGGGTTATATCAGAAGTGATTCTTAAATCTCTAAAATCAAATCATTCTTAAAACACTTGAATACTAATTAATGTTATAATTAAGTTATTATTTGCATCTCGCAGATCTCCTGACAAGCATATGCAAGCTTTTTGTTTCTTATAAGTTTTGCAGGTTAACAGGTCAATGAAGCATTTCTAAAGGATAAGCTAAATCGTCAATGATCTAGTCAAATACAGGAACCGGAAGCACTAGTATCTAAAAGGCTCAAGAGTTAGTCAATTCTGCATCAAAAACATTGAAGTTGTAATCAAATCAAGGGTTGGCATACCTATTCTCGATACCTCTTGTAGGTCTCCTATGAATCGATTCTTTAAGAAGCAACTTAGTCACTGATTCACTCTCTAGACTACTTCTTTAATTTGGATCTTGCTTTGCCATTGTTTCTCTTTTTAAAAATCGATTTGTTATAATTCAGTCTCCGTTACTTAGATTCAGAATCTCTATTGCTCTTAGACCATGACTCAATAGCACTCTTAATAATGGTGCTTATGTCAAGTATTCTTCTTGGTCCGTTAACTCTCTAGTACATTTTCTCGGGAAATCGAGGAGTATCAACTAATTCCATTTTGAAGTTACAAGCCTGTAGCTCTCTTTCAACCTATTAGTTTTTGTTTGCGCCTTTATATTTTCATTTCTTTAAGTTCCCTTTTGTAACCAAACACTTTATTTCAATCAAATGGTTACTTTTTTTATATATAAAAAAATGATTTTATTTATAAAAAGATAAAAAAAGTACGTTTGATTATATGTATATAATAATAATAATTTTCTGTTATAATTTTTTTAAATGGATATGACCAATAAAAATTTGGTCCATTTGGAAATATTAAATATTTATTTTATAATTGTTTTTAGGGTATAGCTAAATCTGATCCCAAATAATATGAATTAACCCTAAAAATAGAGCTTCTCAACTGTCGGGGGAATCCTCGTCAGCTGAGACCTTCTCACCTGTCGGGCCGCTTATATTCACCCGACGAAAAGTTTCTCACCAGAAGAAAAGATTCACCCCAACATGGATAAAAGAACATTTTTGGTAAGTTTTTAAATTAGACAAAAAACTGGAACTATTTATTATTTTGGGACTTAGATTTAGCCATACCTAACCTTTTAATATAACTAATATTGAAATTGTATAACATAAAACTCTCTGCATGGTAATGGTTCAGCGGTTTAAAATTATGAAATCGATTAAAAGATATATATTGAAAAAAATGGTCCGAACCAGATCAAACCAACCCAATATCGGATCATAATTATCCATTCCTAGTAATAAATTCAAACCAAATCGGACCAATAACACAAAAGAAGTTAAATTGTGATTATAAAAGTTAAATGGGACACAGCCTTCTTGGGTTATCAATTGTGATTATAAAATCAGCTGTGTGGAGATCTGCTGTTGCAGTTGTGTTCTTATTATAATTGAGTTGGGTCTTTACTCTTTAGTATAATTGAGTTTCGAAACAAACTCTTTAAAAATGTAGTGTCTATATAAATACATAGATAAAATCACTTCGAGCATCTCTCCAAAAGCTTCTCAAACTACCTAACTGGACCTATATATGTTTTGGTTTTGGTGTTGTTGTTGGAGAGTTATATAAAGTCATGTATTGAACTTATTATGCCAGCTCGGCTGTAACTCTATCATACTCATACTATGCAAGATCTCACATAACCATGAAACCACAAACCCAAGATAAGGCGATAAGTCCACGTGGCACAAACCCACTTCACCTTTCACTCCAACTCCAACTACAAACACAACTTATCTACAACCTAATCAAACTCTTCACTTCATTTCTCAACCAAAATGGCATCACCAACCCTCCTCACCCCCACCACCACCAAGCCCACACCGCCACCCATCAAACCCAAACTCACCGTCAAAGCCGCCGCAACATTACCCACATCGAATCCAACCCACCATGCCTTCCGCCGTCACTTTCTCTCTTTAGCAATCGCCACAGCCACCACTATCATCTCCCCAACCCTGTCCCCGCCCTCTGCCGCTGCGGCCGACGAGGATTACGTGAAGGAGACGGAGGAGGTGATCACCAAGCTCAAAACGACGATCAGCATGGACAGAAACGACCCCAACGTGGCGGATGCGGTGGCGAGTTTGAGAGAGGCGTCGAATTTCTGGGTGGCTAAGTACAGGAAAGAGAAGGCTCTTTTGAGTAAAATATCATTCCGTGATATGTACTCGGCGTTGAATGCTGTGTCGGGGCATTATATCAGTTTCGGCCCCACTGCGCCGATTCCGGCGAAGAGAAAGGCCAGGATTCTTGAAGAGATGGACAGCGTTCAGAAGGCTCTCTCTAGAGGAAGATAAAAAGCTCCCTTTTTCCTTTTTTTTCCATGTTCTTTTAATATAAAATTGAGGTTCAGTTGAGTTAGTAAATTATGGTAAAGTGAGAAATCTGTAATTTTTTGGTGTGTTTTTCCTGTATATTTTTTACATTTTCATAAAATTGAAGAAAAATTGGGCTAATTCATTTTTACTGATTGGATTTTGGGTTTTGGCAAACCTCATTAATAGCCGAAGTGGGGCTAGATAGTAAAGACTACTCCCTCCCTCATTTAGGTCAAGCCAACCATGGTAAGTGGTAACCTCATAAACATAATTTTTGAGGGTTTAACACAATAATTAAGGTTTAAGTAGTTTGTTTTTTTTTATATAAAAAATATATATAGGCAATTAATTAATAAAGAATAAAAATCATAACAGTTTAGATCTATTTATATTTTTTGTTTTAAGGCAAATAAAATACTTTATTGGATGAAGTAATTTCCACCCATGTAGGCTTTGGTTTTACATTTTGTAGGGTGGGCTTATATTTAGTCCAATACAATTGGGAAACGGGCCAGACTAGAAATATTACACATTTTTATAGATCTTAAACCGCTAGATCTTATACCTAATTGATAGATCTCGCACCTAATTTTTGACCATTTTACCTTTTTCAGAAAACCTAGGTATAAAAGCGTTTGATAGATCTCTCACCACTTTTTTTCCTCTCTTTCTCTCTCTCTCTAGAAAACTCTCAAGCACCCGAAGCATCTATTTCAAAAACTCGATTTTTGAAGAATCTGAAGTGAAGAAAAGTTAAAGGTAAACGATACAAACATCATGGTGTAATTTGTTTTTTATTTCATTCGGTCTAAACTGTCGAATCTAGGTTTTTTAGTTTTTTAGGTTTCGATTTCAAAAGTTCGATTTTTGTATGATTTAAGGTGTTGTTTTGTTAGATTAGTGTTGTATTGTTGTTAGTATTGCTAGGATCTATGTTTTGGTGCTTGATTTTGTTAGAAATGAGGCTGTTTTGGTGTTGTTGTGTTTTTGGATTGAGTTTGCTGTTGGACCTGGTCGCACGGTGTTCGTGCGAAGAAGAAAGGGTTTGGTCGCATGAGACGAGCCCAAAAGGGCGTCTCATTTTGGGCATGCGACTGAATAGTAAGCTGTCTCATGAGACGACAACTTAAACTGTCTCATGAGACAGCTTAAGTTGTTTCATTTTTTTTATTTGGTGTTTTGTGACTAATACATATTTTCTTGCGCTGTGTTTACAGGATGAGACGATTAAAGACTAAAGTTAAAAATCCGTTCAAGAAACTTAGGGCGGACGAGGAGGCAGCAGTGGCTAGAGCTTTGTCCCAGGCCGAGGATGTAGAGGCTACTCCCAGCGAGGGACATGTTCCCGGTACACGTAGTAGACGACGTCTCCGTTGTCACGGCGATTATATTCCTACTCTTGCTGATGGTAGCACATGGGCAGCTTCTACGTCGCATCCACCTGACTATGAGTACGATGACGATGTAGATGCACCGGAGTATATGGAGGCCGATGCACCTCACGCACCGGATTATACGGAGGCCGATGCACCTCACGCACCAGAGGCAGCATCCCACACACCTGAGGGTGAGGATCTTGATTTTTTGTCCGTGCTGTCGCATGTTCCGACACTTTTCCCGGATTACACCCTGCACGAGGCTTTTAGCGTCTATCACGGAGATGTAAGTGTTATACCTTTATACTGTTTTATCATTTTCTTACGCGTTTGATACATATGTTTATAATTATTATTTTTTTACGAATTTACGTATTTTATACATATTGCAGGATATGGTCACCCTGGGATGCTTCGCTATGTATGATAGTCTCCGGAGATGGGACATTACAAAGCAGAGGAGGGTACGGGCAAGGGTGATGGAGACTATATTTGGTCCACTCGTCGATGCACTCACCCGCTGGCACACAAACCTCCATTTGGTGGAGGCATTCTTAGAGCGGTGGCACGAGGAGACTTCTTCTTTCCATTTCTCGTTCGGGGAGATGACAGTCACCTTGGACGATGTCCACGTCATCACTGGACTACCGGTTGTAGGTAGGTCCTTCGATGCTCTACCATTTGACTCTGACGTTGAGAGGCCTGGTACTTATGTTGCCATGCTAAATGTGCGACCATCGGAGCTGAGTAAAAACCTTAGGAATGCTAGTAGTGTGAACCTAGGGTGGCTGCGTAGTACTTTTAGTGGTTCTCAGTATAGTGATAGGAGGATCACTGATGAGGGTTTAGATCATGCCACCCGTGCCTACATACTATATTTGTTAGGTACCACTATATGTGCGAACAAAAACGGCAACAACATTCCATTAGATTACCTCCAGTTCGTGAACCAGTACCAGAGTTTGCATATGTACAACTGGGGTCAGATGGTTTTAGCGCAGCATTCCATTAGATTACCTCCAGTTCGTGAACCAGTACCAGAGTTTGCATATGTACAACCGTGCCTACATACTATATTTGTTAGGTACCACTGTATGTGCGAACAAAACCAGCAACAGCATTCCATTAGATTACCTCCAGTTCGTGAACCAGTACCAGAGTTTGCATATGTACAACTGGGGTCAGATGGTTTTAGCGCAACTGTACCACGCCCTTAGTCAGGGATCTCTCCATGGTACGGGAGGAATTTGCGGGTTTATAGGGTTGCTCGAGTCGTGGATTTTTGTACACTTTGTTCAGCTTCGAGCTTCACCTTTTCCCGATTACGACGTATCCATGCCCCATATGTGCCGACATGCGCCGCAGAAGATTGGTGTCTCCCATGAAGTGCGCATGCAGATGAGACACGCACTGACGACGTGCACCGAGGCAGATGTAAGTCATATTCGTTCATTTTAATTATGAGTACTTTTACTAATATAAATGGGCTAAGTTGTTAATTTTTTTATTTACATGACCATTTTCCGTTCCAGCAGGTGACTTATGTTGAGTTGACCCTTAGGTCATTCGACGTGGTTGTGGCGTACTACCCAGACCGTGTCGTTCGACAGATGGGGTATGTACAGCTGATTTTCCTAAGGATATACGCCCTCCTAAGTCGAAAAAAGCTGGGAAGAAGATGGTCAGTAGCTTAAAATGGGACAATCACTTGTGGCAGACATGGGGAAACCACGTGTTCACTCCTACTGGCACGACGTACCGTGGTAGTGGAGCGAGTGCTGACCCGATGTACTACATTTGGGTGAAGAAGAGGCTATGGTACATCGTCAGTCGTTCTGCGCCGGAGAGAGGTCCTCGGTTGGAGCCGCAGGGTGGTGCTGACTATTCAGGATACGAGCAGATTGCTAGGTTTGCTCCATCGATACCTACTATGGATCACGATGATCTTGTAGAGACCGCCCTCATGATGTGTAGAATCGCTGAGAGGTACCGACGGCACTGATTATTACTCTTAGCATAACTTTGTTAGATTTTTGGACATCAACACTATATTTTGTAATCGGTTTATTGTATGACTGCTTTTATTTTTTGTATTTTAATTTATTGTATGGTTGCTTTGAATTTATCATGTTTATGGGTTCGATTCCATTTGAATTAGAGTTAGAGCTTGTACCATTCAAACACACACTCATACAAACTCCCACTAAAACACAAATACAAACTCACACTCAAACAAAAATCTGAAATAGACACTCATACGTAAATTGAAAGCAAGCAATCATACGTAAATTGAAACACACACTCATACTTAAATTGAAACTCACACTCAAACAGAAATACACACTCATACTTAAATTGAAACTCACACTCAAACAGAAATACACACTCAAAATTAAAATGAAACACAGACTCATACTAAAACGGAAGCACGCACTCATTCATACTTATCTATTAGGCCAGTTCCATTTCATCAACCTCCTTTCTTCTTTCGCATCTTTGTAGTCACTGATTTTCTGTAGCCGGATGTCAATAATGTCAGAGCGGACCGTATCCAGCTGGTCCTCTGTTATATAATCCGTCACCTGACAGTTGAACCGGTTACCCGCAACACGACGTTCCAATTCGGTGAGGCCAGAAACTAGATGTCGACGGGATGTGACCAAGACCGACCACCTAGCTCGCACTTCATCAACACGCCTTGAAATGTAAGGCGACTGAACACCATCCCTTCCGTACAGGAAGTACATCTGGCATACTAATGCCTCGCAGTACCTTTTAGCACCCTCTGGAATGTGCATATTACCAACTTCAACTGATGCCCTCATCAAATACTCATCTTCCAACTCAGTCCATGAACCCATTTTTCAGCTTGATTTATCAACTAATTTACAATTTAATGTGCATGAAGCTTCTATTTATAGACGGACCGGTAAGAAAAACATTCAAATGAAAACGTAACACGTGTAAAGTAAGAAACCCAAAACTCCCTCTCATTCTCGAAAATTCAAAAAATCCCGCTCATTCTAAAATATCAAAACTCCCTCCCATTTTCAAAATTCTAAAACTCCCTCTTATTCTCGAAAATTCAAAAAATCCTGCTCATTCTAAAAAATCAAAACTCCCTCCCATTCTCAAAATTCTTAAACTCCCTCTCATTCTCGAAAATTCAAAAAATCCCGCCCTTTCTAAAAAATCAAAACTCCCTCCCATTCTCTAAATTCTTAAACTCCCTCTCATTCTCTAAAATAAAGTCCCAACTAAATTCACTTCACTATATAAAGGGACTACAAATCCGTTTACATTCATATAATCTTCTCAAACTTAGAAAGTTCAACAAATGGAGTTTACTCCCCATGAAGACTACCATTTGCTTCTGGCGGCGAGGATTGCCCGCCGAGAAATGGGGGAAGATACTAGTGATGCTTTTTTTGATCGGGTGCTTTGTAAGATGTACTACGGCTACGGCCGTTTACAAACCGAAGGTCTCCTCGTGCGCAACCGTGAGCAAATCAAGCAGAGGTATTTTTTTTGTCAACCGCTCCAGCGTTTGTTGTTTTTGCCGTATAAAATTAAGCAAGAAGCGGCCGCCGTCTTCAACATGACGGTGGTAGACTACATCAATAGGGATATGGTAGCGTATCTTCAGGATAGGATTACGGAAAGGGAGGAGGGGGTTGATTCCGACGACAACTTGGGATATGACTTCGATGATTGAGCATTTTGGTTGTTGGCATTTCGGTGTTTAATTATTTTCTTATGTTTTGTTAAGTTAAAAGTGTTAACTTAATGTTTTCCTCTTTTTGTAACCACTTCAAGTGTACTTGTTGTTTTCATGTACTTCTTCAAAATGTACTTGTTGTTTTCTCCCTTATAATGGTATTTTATTCCAAGCGTCGCATGAGACGAGGCCCAACGGAGGTCTCATTTTGGGCCTGCGACAAATGCCTTCTGTCTGGAAAATCAGGCCAAATTTTAGGCCTGACGTCGCATGAGACGTCCCCCAAAGGGCGTCTCATTTAGGGCCTGCGACAAATGCATTCTGTTTGAAAAACTAGGCCAAATTTTTGGCCTAGCGTCGCATGAGACGAGCCCCAAAGGGCGTCTCATTTAGGGCCTGCGACAGATGCATTCTGTTTGAAAAACTAGGCCAAATTTTTGGCCTAGCGTCGCATGAGACGAGGCCCAAATAGCGTCTCATTTTGGGCTTGCGACAGATGCATTCTGTTTGAAAAACTAGGCAAAAAACTAGGCCAAATTTTGACAGTAGATATGTGATATGTGTTTGTAATGAAACTTACATTAAACTTAAAATCGTCAAAGACCTTTGTATCAAATCGTCAAACACCTTAAACTACATTATATCAAAATTACATCAAAATTACATCAAAATTACATCAAAATTACATCAAAATTACATAACTATGTTACAGTAGATGTTAGGAAAACTAACTAACTTAAACTACAAATGTTGCACAAAAACATTTCAAACATTTGAAACGTCGTCGTCTCTAGTCAAATCTGTTACATGTGGTTTTTCGTTCAAGTTGATTTTCCTTGCGGGCATTATCTGTGTAAATTTGTTCAACCGCTGGTAGTATGGATGCGCCCATTGATTCGCTTCTTCGGTTGCATAAGCGGCCCAACACGGGTATAATGGAGGCAACGGTCCATCGGGTGGAGTAGTAATCTACAAGGAAATAAAATAAACGAATGCATTAGTAATGATAGCGTAAGAAATTTTGATTGGAAACGAAATATACTTACATCAACAAAGTGACATCCATGCACGAAAGCTATCCCAACTTCTATGATCGTTGAATTGTTGACGGGTGGCTTTCCACATATTGGTAGATACGTTAACGAGGTTGCTTGCGATACATGGTATACCATGCATTGATACATTGTCGAATGGAGTTGTCAATTAAGGAAATCTTTTTCCTACTACGAATGGAGTTGTCAATTAAGGAATTTTTTTTTGCAATTCCTCTTCGCGAGAGGTAGGATCCCCGTGCACAATATCTAATCTTTTCCAAAAAATATCCACATTTTCTAACGGGATGCACCTACCTTCTCTAGCTATAAACGCAATTTCACATGCACAAGGTAAACCATGCGTTTTCCTAAGGAAACAACCTCCACATGCCACCCGATCTACTCCTATATTCCGAGCACGTACAATAGCAACCATCAGTATCTTTAGCCCCGCATGTGACACATGACCTTTAAGATTTTTGGTCAAAACACCATCGAAGCCGGGAATTGATCTAAACTTACTTCACTCGAATGATTCGACGATACCCGCATGCTGCTTCGTTAACAAGTTATGAACTTTTTCCCAAAAAGTCTCAAAGTTGCATTGATTCGTCCCAAGATATTTTTTTAGGGACGAGTGAGCACCCTCCGCCCTACATAGTACAAGTAATAAATTATCAACTTATTTGAACTTAAATAAAATAACTCAACGAAAAGTAGGATACACGGACTAACCTATTTGTAGTTGTTTGGCCATAATGCTTAATCGTGTTCGTTTTGTACGCAAGGAACTTGCCAGCATACTTTGTTATCCACGAGTCCATAACGTACACAAAACACTCCGGTTTAGATGCAAACATCTCCTTAAGTGTATCCAGATTCTTTTGGTAACTCTCAAACGTGTTCGCCTCCGCAACGTAGCTGTAAAATTCAACAAATTGTTTTGCTACCGCATCATCGTGCATTATCTTCCGAACCGCCCCAAGAATGTTCTTACTAATGTGCCACGTGCATAACAAGTGG
Source organism: Limnanthes douglasii subsp. nivea (assembly GCA_036936605.1). NCBI lineage: Eukaryota > Viridiplantae > Streptophyta > Magnoliopsida > Brassicales > Limnanthaceae > Limnanthes > Limnanthes douglasii. The sequence goes on from JAUPFV010000001.1 coordinate 38,326,115, forward strand.
TGCGTTCCGGGAAAAATTCTATCCACCGCACGCATGAGAGCTAACTCCCGATCGGTAACAATAATGGATGGAAATGCGCAAACGCTATCCATCATCAAACCACGAAGAGTTTCCAAAGCCCATACGTAGTTTCCAATCTTCTCTCCGCTCATAAATACGTACGCAACAGTAAATGTGATGGAAGTGGACGTTAAACCGACAACCTCTAACAACGGCATCTTATACCTAGTCGTCTTGTACGTACAATCCATGAATAACACGTTCGGGAATGTACGTAATAAGTCTATGCTAGTAGGATGTGCGAAGAAAAAGTCAGTGATCACCTTTGTATCATCTTTCAAACGCTCCCACGTCGAGTATCCATTCTCCTTCAACTTCGTAAATAGATATTGCATTTGGGTTTGTCCCCCGTGTTCAGCGTCCCGATGTTTTTGGTGGACATTGTAGATTGCACGCATGTTCGAAATGTTTTCTGGATATTGGTGCTTCAAACCACTATATATCTCCCTAGGGCGCGAACCTAGGTGAGACAAACTACGAACTAGTTCATCTTCATCAAGTTTTAGCCTACAAGCGCGGGAATGACCGTCTAGGCGAACGTAGGGTTCATGATTGTGAGTACCGTTTATCACCTCCAAACGTCATTTCATGGCTAGTACGTCGATCGGATGACCTTTTAGCGCAAACGGACAATTACATTTCTTCGTGGATGTCTTCCTCTTTTTCAAAGTTCCCGGCTTTGCCTTCGATACGTATACATCGTATCGCTCGCAAACATACTCTAACCTAGGAGTCCTTCCCCATTTCCCACTATCGTAGAGTTTTCTTATTGTGACAAACTTGATCTTCTTTGATTCAATGTCCACGAAAGCATCTAATTCGTCTTTAGTGAATAATCTATCCGTGTTGAATATTTTACTGTAATCGGCATCCATAAATGGAGGCTGGGCAGGTTCCTCCTGCAAAATATACAATCGAAAAGTATGAGTTTATATATACACGTTGTCGCACGAGACATGTCTCAAGTGCCGTCGCACGAGACATGACTCTATTCGGTCGCATGAGACGCTCTTTTGTATCCGTCTCATGCGACGGATATTCAGGCGTGTCGCCCACTGTTCGTGCGATGACGTACGAACAGCGTGCTACACGCCTGAAATCCGAATAGATGAGTTTCGGTTCTTACCTCCATCCGGTAAGCTTCCTCCTCGTTCAGTAAGTCTTCCAGAGACATGCCCATCTCTTCGTTGTCCATAGATACTCCGATTCAAGATTTTTCAAAGTGGATTTGATGGGTTTGGGTAAAAAACGCTAAATTTTTCGATTTAATGGGTTTAGATTAGTAGATGTTAGTACAAAGCTTGTAGATCTAGTGTAATAACGGATATATTTCAGTTTTTCGGCCGATTTGGAGACTAAATGGCATCAATGTAAAAATCTAGAGAGGAAGGGCAATTCTGGAATTTCAACTTTGAGTTTGAAAAAAGAAGGGAGTAGGGTGAGAGATCTATCAAAATGTGTAATATTTCTAGCCTGGCCCTTGGGAAACCAAAACTAAAGATCTGATATTAGGCGTAACCGGAACCAATAGGAGTGGATTCGGTTTTTTTATAATATCTAAATGTTTCAATTTTAATTATTTACAGTTTTCGGTTCGGAACTCGAATCTAACTGAAAAATTGTGACACCCATTCAAAACCGAACACATGTATCAATTTTAAATTTAATATTATTTGATTTTTTTTCCAGATTCCTTTAAATCTTGTTTATCACCCATTTCTGATTATATATTCCCTTTAATAAATGACTACCTAATTAGGCCGATAAGCCTTTGTTCTGTGCTTAATAGAATTATGTCAAAGATCATTGTTTCTAGGATGGCTTTGACTTTTCCTAGTTTAATCTCTCCTAATCAGGGAGGGTTTGTGCCTGATCGGAATATTAATGAAAATATCCTGATTTGCAAAGAGCTCATTTGTGACTTGAATAGAAAAGTTAAATATAATAATATTGTGGTTCAGCTTGACATGTCTAAAGCTTTTGATAAGCTTAAGCATGATTTTATTTTCAAGGTTCTTGATAAGTTTGACTTCTCTTCTAGGTTCATCTGTCTTATTAAGAAAATGATTCAGTTTGTTAATATTTCTATCCTTGTGAATGGTGAAAGTTTTGGTTACTTTAACTCTAAGAAAAGTCTGCGTCAAGGTGATCCTATCAGTCCTTTTCTGTTTATTATAGCTGAGGAGTTGTTCATTAGGGGTTTAAATGCTGTAATCCATAATAATAAAGATATGAAATATAAATGTAGAAGTAGGATAGATGTTAATAGCCTAGCGTTTGGTGATGACATATTGTTATTCTTGAATTGTAAAGAATCAACTATTGACAAGCTTTGTAGTTTCTTGGATAAGTATCAGTTTCTTTATGGTCAGGTGGTGAACAAAGATAAAACTAAGGTCTTAATGGTTAAAGGTATTGAGGTCAGTAAGATTGACATTGTTGTTAATCACTCTGGTTTCTCTTCTAGTAGTTTACCTACAGATTATCTTGGAGTTACCATAAGCACTAATAATAGAAGCATCAATTACAATAAGCTCATTTGTAAGGTCAGTAAGAAGATTAAGGAATGGAATATCTCTAAGCTTTCTTTTGCAGGTAGGCTTACACTTGTGAAGTCTGTTCTGTCTAATATTATTCTCTACTGGATGCAGCCTAATGTCATTCCTAAAGGGGTAATTTCTAAACTTGAAATCATTCTGAATAAGTTCATGTGGGGTTCTTCTCATTCTGATAGGAAGGTGCATTGGTGTAAATGGTATAGTTTATGTAAAACTTATAGTGAATGTGGTCTTAATGTTAGGAGTATGGTAGATATTCAAACTGCTATCTCATTCAATCTTTGGGCTGCTTTTAGGGAGAATAATTCTTTCTGGGCTAGTATTATGCATAGTATTTATTGCACTAAGCATCATCCATTACAAGTTAGTTCTATGAAAGCTGGTTCTTTAGTTTGGAAAAGAATGCTTAGTGTTCGTGATAAAGCTGGAAGTTTTATTAAGTGGAAAATAAGCAATGGTTTGGTTGATTTTTGGTTAGATAATTGGACTGATTCTGCTCCTTTTTATTTCTTTCAACAGAAGTGATAATAATCTTTGGTTCACTCCTGAGAATGTTAGATCTTATTGGTCTAACAATTCTTGGGATTTGTCTTATGTTTATAACTTCATTAACCCCGGTGTTATTTCTTATATAAACTGCATTCATATTGATGACAGTAGGCATGATTTAATGATCCGGTCTCTTGCTAAGAATGGTAATTATAACCTTAAAGATACTTGGGAGGGTGTTAGAAGTAGGTATAATACTGATTCCTTAAATCCTAGTAAATGCTCATTTATTCATTGGAAGATTCTTAAAAGCTATGTTGCTGTTGATTCCGTGCTTCAAAAGAGGGGTGTTATCATGGCTTCTAAGTGCCAGTTCTGTGATTGTTGTGAGTCTATTGAGCATCTATTTATCTCTTGTGATTTTGCCCGGTCAATATGGATACACTTTGCTGTTATTTTTAGAATTTATATGAATAGGCAGATGAACATCAAGTTTATATCAAAGTTATGACAAGGTTCTCAGGCAGCTAAAGTTCAGGTTAGAAGTATTATTCCTTCTCTTATTCTGCATAGTATTTGGAAAGCTAGAAATCAGTTAAAGAATAAAGGTATTAGGACATCTAGTATTGCTACCATTAATCATATTAATTCCATTATTTATAATCTTGATAAGAATAAGGTTATTAGTAAATCTAATTGGTCTTCTTGTCCTAAGGCTGCTATAAGTTTTGGTTGTAGTAATCAGTTTAGAGATGCTAATAGACCTATGTATGTCAAGTGGGTTTTGCCTCCTTTTGGTAGACTTAAGATGAATGTTGATGCGTCTTGTTTAAAGAATGGGGAGGCCAGTGGTTCAGTCATTATTCGTGATAGCTCTGGTAGCTTGGTTAAAGGGCAGAGTTATTTGTATGGTAAGACTTCTCCTTTTTTTGCTGAGGTTCAGGCTATTTTAGATGGGCTTCTGATTTGTAAAGTTAATAACTGGTCCCTTGTTGATATAGAGTCTGACTCTTTAAGTGCTATTAATTGGATTACTAATAAGACTTTAGACTTAGCTTGGTTTATAAAGCCTGTCATTCATTGCATTCGTAGCTTGCTTCACAGCAGCATGACTATTGCTCATGTTTTTAGGGAGCAAAATCATGCTGCTGATTGGCTTGCTCATTACACTATTAAGCAGAAATCAATCTATAACATATCTGTTAATTCTATTCCTAATTAATTAAAAGCTATTATGATTTTAGAAGCTCTCAATATAGGATACATAACTGTTTGATTAAATACCTTGCTATACTTTACATTGTGAAAGTTTGAGTAAATCTGATTTGAGTTTCTCTTTATGTATTTTGGTGTTGCTTCTCCTTATCTGTGGCTGTTCTTCGCTTGTTATTATGCTGGATGGATATGAGTCATTGTGGCTGAAGTTGGATTTGGTGCTGTTCTTCCTCTTCTGCTGTTGAAGTTGGTCAATACTCGCTGCTGACTTTGAGGCTAGGTGTATGTTCTTGCTGTTGTTTGATTGAGTAATTGATCGCTGATGAAGAGCCTTGAAGGTGTGTCCTTTCCTTGTTGTAAAGCGCTGTTGTTGAAGCTTTGTTAAGCTCCTTCGTTGGTTTCAAGCTTTGTGGGTGGCTGTTGTTTATAGTGCTAATTGGTTTTTGGGCTGCTGATGGAGCTGAGTTTCGCTTTTATAGTATTGTTTGGCTTGTTTTGCAATTAGGGTTTCTTTTTGTCTTAATTTGGGCTTTAGAGTTTTGTTTAGCGCCCTTGGTCTTTTCTTTTAAATTCCCGCGTTTGTAAACTCTTTGTTATCTCAATAAATATTTCATTTTAAAAATAAATAAAAAATAAATGACTACCTAATTAATTTAAAATAAAGATATATTTATAAACAATTATGCATATAGATATATAATTTAATAAATTTTGATATTTTTATTATATTACTAACATTTTTATTTAATATATTAATTTTAAATCTCTCATATATATATATATATATATTTAGTATTTAGTTTTCTTACTTTCTAACCCAATTTTGTTTTTATATATAAAATGAGTTTTATATCTGTTGATATGGCAAAAAAATTAAAGTATCCAAAAATATTCGATTGAAACCGAATTAAATACCCATACCGAACGGAACCGAATTTTATTTGATTCTTAAATGGGTACCAGTTTTGAAGAATTGAAAGAACCAAACCAAACCAGAGAACCGAATGCATGTGCCTAATCGATATAATGGTTTCATTAATTTCATTTGCCGCATAAATATTTTTTTGTAGCTTTGTTTTTCCGGTATTGACATTACTCAAAACTATAGAGCTCAACTATGTCATTATTCAATACAAATATAAAACTTTGTTTAAAACATGTTGATGTCGATATAGAATCAAACTTACAGCTTTTTTTTTATTGCTTTACCTATTTATTGAATGTCTGTACATAGAAATTGATTAGCTTTGGTTTTTAATTGGTCTTGTTTCAGTCTTTATCTTTGCACGTATCAATCAACTGATTTGAATTTAAATAGAGGTGTCTTCAGCAAAACTAGTATTTAGATGTTCGTACTTAGTTGTTTTACTTCTTCCACTTGTGTAATCATCGTTTTGCAAAAGTCTAGCTATCAATGGAATGGAGTTAATCAATCAGTTTCCCTGGAGAGTTAGATTGCCGGCGAAGTACTGAGTTCCAGTAAAAACAAAGCAGCAATCATTATTATATTTATCATTGGTATTATTATTTTTAGAGGTGTCTATGTTGTTTTTTTTTTATAGTTTTCGAATATGAATTTTTTTTAGTAGAGTTTTTTGCACTATCATGCTAACATCACGTTTTACATTTGACGATAAAATACAATCGGATGGTAATTAAGGTAAGTGTTTAGGTACTTGTTTAGGTACTGTGTTTAAGTTTGAGTATATGGTAAAGAGATAATTAAGGTGCTAGCTATTAATAAGTGGAGAGAGAAAATCAACAAATCAATCTAATAATGACATTTTTTGGATTATTTATAGGTCAATTTGGATCCATGGACCAATCGGGTCAGGTCGGGTGTATGGATCAGTCTCATGAGCCTCCAAGCCCAAGAACATATTAAGTTAGCACACTACTTGGTCACTACTAAACACTCGGCTTATTCAACATGGTTTTTATTATAAGTCTAAAATGTCCCCTTGACAAATCAGATCCTAGCTTCCAACGAAATCTGACCATGTCATCTAGTCCCCTTAGCTCTCTCAGAAGAATCGTTTCCGATGGGTTTATTTAAAAACGGCTATTATTCAAAGGTTATAACTTTTGACTAGTTACTTTTTCAAATACGTGTCAAAATTTTATCGGACCCACGAATTCGTTTTACCCTAGGTAAAAACATCCGATCAAACGAGAGAAACGATTACACTTCTCTATATCCCCCTAGCTAATGCTGTCCATTTCTATTCCCTAATAAGGCACTTAAACATTTCTTAGCCATTATATAATCTTCTTTTATTTTTACTGTTGGTATTTTTAGAGTGAGAAAAATCTTATATTCTACAATCTAGATAGAGAAAGTATTTTTCTTAAGCTCTCAGTTTTTTTCTTGAGGAAAAATCTCTCTTTTCCTCTCCACATCGACCACATTAAATCACAATTTACGACATTTTTTAGTGTTTGTATGCTTACGGCCATGAACGCTCTAATCAAAAGCAGTTGGCTCAATTTGTTCGAATTAGAAGAAGAAAAAAGAAAGCAAAAGTTGTTGCTGGGTTACCTGCCTCTTGTTATAACTCAATCTATAGAATACTGGGAGGAGGAGGGGGGCTGAACCTACCTCAACTTCCCAATCGTTCACGTCTCCTAGTCACTCTCCTCAGTCAATCAAGTCATCTAAAACTCGAGGGGCCACCAGCCGTCGAACTTCCTTAACTTTCATTCCTATGAGGTCAGATATTGATTAGAGTACTCCGCACAAAGTTACAAGACTTTCTAAGGTAAAAAATAAGCCTTATATACTAAATAATCCAACCGATCCGCTCACAATCAGTGACAATCCCTCACCATAAATTCCGATTATGCAAAGAGAAGCCATTATAACCGAGCTTCCATCGGGTTCAAATATAGAGGAAAATCCAATAAGTGTATCAGCTGAGCCTTCTCGATTTGAATAAGAAAATTTGGATTCCCAGCCAAGTGGTCCTTCAGAACAAAAACCATAGATCATGGAAGAAAACATAGAAGATAGTGGTGAAGATACCTCTCTTGAGACATCTGGTTAGACTAGGAAAAATATAAAACCCCCTTAAGATAAGGGCAAAGATAACCCCCCTTAAGTTAGTAATGATAAGGGAAAATATAAAACCTCTTTAAGAGAATCCAAACCGCTTTCTTAGTCTCTCATCGGAGGAGTTGAGCCTAATTTCACTAAGGTTAGTGTCAAATATCTTTTGACCTTACACAAAATATCACATGTCTATTTTCACAAATCCGAACTAGAGGGGATTCGAGCGAAATGGGGATTCTCTGATTCAGTTAGAGTTAGACTACCTCAATCCAAAGAAACTCCGACGGACTGTAAGGCTAGTGAATTAGTGGTTTATACCGATGTGCTTAACTAGGACCTTCGGTTTCCTTTGGACCTAGAAATAGTGAGATATTTTAGCTTGGTCAAGTTGTGCCCGAGCCAAGCTAGTCCCAATGCTTAGGTTTTGTTGCTAGTTTGTATCATAGCCTCAATGCTATCAAAGATTTTGATCCCCATGGAACAATTTGTTGCTATGGCGGGTTTATCTCGCAATGGTTATATTCTCTTTTACTATTTCAATATGAGGAATGATTATAAGGTGGTAGATGACCTATTAGAGGCGAACAAGATTTGGAAAAACCAATTTCTCTTCATCAGTGGTACTTAGGAAAATGGTAGGAAGATTATCTTTAAAAAGAATCTCACCTTGCTCACAACATATTGGAAGGGTTCACGTAAGTGTTTCCAGATTTTCTTTGTATTTATATTACTTACTGTGACTTTTGTTGTTTACCTCTGATTTATCTTGTTCTAGCTATTTTGAATCCCTTCTTACAGCACTTGGAGGCTGGAAAAGTGACCTTTAGGAAACTGAACCAATAGGACACCGAAAAATGGTCCAATGAGTTTTATAATTGTTTCACCTCCCAGAAATTTTGTGAGGTCCCATATTTGAAGGACTAATCTTGTTCGAGAACTCTCATAGGAGCAGTTTACTGCTCGCCCTTGAGCTACTGAAATCCTTAAACGAACTGAAGTGGCTGAAATAAAATTATTTTTGCCAGCCAGGAATAGAGCTCCAAGTCACCAGAACAAGAATAAGAAAAACAATGATGCTTCTTCACATTTTGTTTCTAAAACAGGAAATGAGAGGCAGATTGATGAGATAGATGCAACCTAATTAGAAGTTGTTGCTGCTACTGTTGAAGGAAATAAAGTATCATCGGAATCCCCTACTTTTAAGAAGAATAAAGATAATAAATTGAGTAAAGAGTGAGAGAAGTAAAAGAGAAAAGCTTCGAATGCTTCAGTTAGTTTAGAGATTATAATTTGTCTAAAGTCCATCCTCCAACCATCCCAGTTGATGATCCTATACCTACAACTACATTATACGATATTTCTTTTCCATTTCTTCCCCCAATTGATAGGCCAACGTTTGGAGATGTGGATCAAATGGAAGACCTGTGGAACTTTGATTTTGATGCTTTTGACTCTGTCTTTCCCGAGTCTACCAGTACTGCAACTGTTGAAGTAAATTGAGAGGTTCCCTTTGAAATTTCCAAGGGGAATGATGAGTTGTGGTATGTAGTTTTGGGCTATGTGAGGCCAATAATTGATTTGGAGAGATAAGTGAGGTCTCAGGTTGAAGAAATCACTTCTCTTCAGACTAACAACCAGAATCTGAATTTTTTTGTTGAAGAATATAAAGTTAAATAGAAGTGAAAATCGTTACAGATGAGCTAGTTCAAGAAACATCTGATCGCAACAAGCTACAATCTAACTATAAACATCTACAATTATCTATTCTAAGGAGTTCACCTCCTTAAAAAGTCAAATAATCAGATGACAAAACTGTTATTCAACGCTTGTTGGATGAAAAGAAAAAGCTTGAAGATAGTTTCAAGGATAAAGATGGTGAAATCACCTCTTTTAAGGAAAAGTCTGTTCAACATATAGCCGATGCTGAGGATTCATATGTTGAAACTTAGTATAGTCTTTGAAAGAGAAGGACGAATCAATTAAATCAGATATGGTGCTACTATTTGATAAAAGGTTCTCCAAATTGGCCATCAAGGATCTGGGAAGATATGTGCTAGTAAATTTGCTGCCTCATGACATACCTTTGGATGATAAGTTTGGTCTCTCTGATGATTCATTCGGGGATAATTCTGATGATGAGAATGAAGAAGACTTCAATGGTGAGAGTTCGACAAAAAAGAAAGAAGGAAAAACTGATAGGAATGAGCCTTAAGGCCAATATGTTTTGGTATCACTATTTTTATCTAAGCCATTGAAGTGTGCAATACTATTTTTTTTTATCGGAAATTTTTGTACAAGTCCTTGGATTTTGGCCAATGCATTTTGTAATATTCTCATCGGATCTTGTTAGGTCATTGGATCGCCCAAGGCATTTTTTATTATCTATCATTTTATTAATTTTGATTTAATTTTCTATATTATCACCTCTATTTTATCCAAAACATGATTACATATGATCAATTTTAAGAGCAATTAGAATTTCATATACATGGGTCATTTTAAGCTAATCCATTCGAAGGCAATAAGAACTTGATACACTTAGGAAATTCGAAGGTAATCCATTCGAAGGCAATAAGAACTTGGTACACTTACGTCATTCAAAGGTAATCCATTTGGAGGAAATAAGAACTTGATATACTAGAGCCACATTTTCAAAGGCAAAGACGGTATATTAATGAAAATTCGGACACCTCATTAAAACCTCTCCGCGCCACCAGGGTAGGAAGTAGTATTACATTGATCTAAAATAACTCAAATATTTATAACATAATTTTATTTTACATATAATCTTAAATGTTCGACATTCCAAAGTGAATGGAGATTCTCGTGTGGCAGTGTGGGGAGTGGTTCGGTAGGCCCATAGTACCTTTTGTAAGTAGTTAGGTCATTTACAAACTTTTCATTCTAAATTATATTTAGTCTCATCAAGATAGTTCTATTTTCCACTTTAATTTGTTCGTTGGCTTGAGGGTGTAAAGTCGAAGAGAAGCAATATTGAATTCCTCTTGCTCCGCAAACATTTTTTATATCCTTTTTGTCAAACTGAGGTTCGTTGTCTGTTTTAATGTGCTTAACAATTCCAAACAACAAATGTTGGATATGATAAATTTAATTACTGCTTTAGAATTGTTCCGGATAGGGGTGCAACTTCTATTCACTTTGAAAAAATAATCAATAGCCAAAATAATAGTTTGAAACCCTCAAGAAGCCAACAGAAGGGGTCCAACTAAGTCAAGCCCTTATCTGTCAAAAGGCACTGCTTCAGATATTGACTTTATTGGAACCGATGGGACATATATTATATTTCTATACCTATGACAATGATCACATCTTCTAACTAACTCTTTAGAATCTTCCATAATAGATGACCAGTAATACCCGACCAATAGGACTCTTCGGGGTCAAAGATTTAGAGCCACAATGGGTTAATCCTTCCCCATCATGTAGTTCAGATAAAAACTGCTTTGGAATCGAGGCAGCGTAATAAAGGCTTACTGGAATATATTTTTTTATAGAGGACCCCTCTTAAAACCAAAAACCCACGTGCCTTAAACTTTAACTTATTGGCTAATCCTTTATCTTCAGGTAGGATTCCATTAGTAATAAACTCTTGGATATGATATCTCCAACATCGACCACCAATGGATAATATTTGGAAATTTTCTTCAACATCGATTTCTATTTCAAGAGTTCTCACTATAAATGGACATTATTGTACACGAATCCAAGTGTATATTTCAGAATATGCAATTGTGACAGATAATCAAACATTGAATTTTCCGTTCTTGGAACGTGTTCGTATTTAAGATATTTAAAACTAATATAAACTTTTTGGTTTCATATAATCAACAAGGTTCTCTTTCTTGGTTTCATATTGTCCTTGCTACCGATGAATGATTAACTTTGAGTCACTCAACAATCAAATTATTTTGGCACCACAGATTTGAGCTAACCTTAGACTTGCTATAGTTGCTTCATATTCTGCTCCGTTGTTCGACACCATAAAACCAAAATGTATATCCTGGTATATTGAATCTCCAAAGAGGAAATCAAGCAAAATTCATCCCTACATCCCATCATACTGGATCCACCACGTGTTCGAATTACCCATTCTTATTAGGCTTGTTAACTTGATATTCCTCATAAGGTCTTTCCAAGTGGAATTCAACCATGTAATCAGTTACAACTTGAGATTTGATTGTCATTCAAGGATAAAATTTAATATTATAATCCCATAATTTGACAGACCATTTAATTATTCGACCTAACATGTCCGATTTTTGTAACAAATTCATTTTTTTGCCGTTATTACCAAAGATAAAGCTACAATTTTTAACTTAAGGAATCTTATCTCAACATCCAATAAACTCTTACTAATAAAGTAAACATGCCAGAGATATTTGTTAACTTCTCGAACTAAAATTGCATTCACGTCATAATCGACACTGCTAGGTGTATGTCGAGTCTTTGTCTAATAATGGGATTGAATAGAGTTTTTGGTGAAGATAAATATCGCTTGATTTTAAAGAATTCTTTATCAAAATTTGGGGACCAATTAAATTCTTTGGCATTTCTTAATACTTGGAAAAACTATGTAAACTTATCTGATGATATTGAAATAAACCTATTCAAAGCTGCCAATCTACCAATCAACACCTAGACTTCTTTGGTGGTATGAGGAGGATCCATAGTTAACAAAGCATTCAACTGATCTGGTCATCCTAGATCCTTTTCTAATTGATGATGTCGCACAAAAATTTACCCGATTAGAAAATAAATGTACATTTCTCCGAATTCAACTTTAAGTTGATGGCTTCCAAGTTAGAAAATATTTATTTGAGGTAAAGTATATAATCCTCCTCCCTTGGGCTTTTGACAATCATGTCATCAATATAAACTTCCACATTTCTTCTGATCTAACTGACAAAGGCTTTATTTAAACAATCGCTGGTAAGTGGCCCCAACATTCTTTAACCCCAAAAAAATTACCCTGTAATAATGAAACCTATGTCATTGATAAACACGGTATGGTCCTGATTATTTGAATCCATCTGTATTTGATTGAACTCAGAAAAAGAATCCATAAAGGATAACAATTTATTTCCTGAAGTGGAATCTACCAGCTGATCTATTCGAGGCACAAGAAAATAATCTTTGGGGCATGCTCTGTTGAGGTCTGTAAAATCAGTGCATATTCGCCACTTGCCACTATTCCTTTTGACAAGCACTGGATTCACAGTCGAAAGTGGATATTAGGGTTCTCAAATGTGCCCCATATTGGTTAATCGATCAACTTCTTGGACTATGGCTTTGGACTTTCCTTTAGAGAAAGCTCTCATTCTTTGAACTACCAGACATGCATCGGATTGTACTGATAGTTCATGGAAAATTATATTTTATGGCACTCCAGTTACATCCTCATTACACCAAGAAAATATATGTAATTTTTTAGATAAGAAGGATAACAATTCTTCCTTCAATTGTGATGGCAATTTGGTTCCAATTTTGGTATTCTTCCTTTCTATCAGACTATGTATTTTGACCTCTTCTACTCGGATAATAACAATAGAAGTATCCATTGGATCATCTATCTTTCTCTAATCCGAAGAGGACTCTAGTAATTGCTATTATTTTTTAGTTACCATAATTTCCAATGATTTTGGAGCAAGAACAGTGACATAACATTCCCTAGCCACCTTTGGTTGCTTCGAACCACCCGTACTTGACTATCAACCTTATATTTCAAACAATGGTGAACATTAGATGTTTTCGCATGCATCTTTGACAACCAAAATTTTCCAAAGATCACGTTTTAACGCCTGTTTATCTGTTACCTCCTTGTGACTTCACAAAAGTGGTCAATTTTCCATTTTCAATCAATGCTTGTATATATTATTTAAGGGCTATACAATCTTTAATTTCATGTCTACATCATTATGGTACTTGCAGAACTGTGTATTTAGATTTTCTCTTGGATTTTGAATATCTGACGGCCTTCGGTATTGCACATCATTCTTGCACCTTTCATAGACGGTGGTTATATTTTCAATTAATTATGCGCAATACTATGGTGGGACCGATTTATTTCCCCTTGGCTTTGACTGGCTCTGTCTGGATCGATGAGAACCTTGTCGTGAGTCTTTAGGTCGATTACTAACTGTAACCTGCGGCTGATTACTAGCTTGTTACACAGATGCTATGGGTTCATATTTATAGTGATGAGGATGCCTTGATTTCTTGGTTTCCTTCACATTGATTTGTTTTTCGACATGGTTCAGCAATGCACCCCAGGTGTAAACTTTTTTCGTAGTCACTAAATCTGCCAATTCTTCAGCCAACAACCCTGCCAAAGTGAAGCTATAACTATCTGTTCAAATAATAAGCCAATCCATTTTAAGTATTCACAAAACGACTGTTGTAATCTTTTAGTGTCTCATTCGAATATTGCACACACAAAATTATAGTGTCACCCTTCCATTTGAGTACTTTACTTCCCACAAATTATCTTTGGAATGCCATAAAAAACATATCAATTTTTTTTGTATCGATCCTTGTGGCAATCTATTATACCTCTTCAAGACATTACTCTTAAATATTTGGGAGAAAGCTCTACACAATAAATTATCATCATCATTAAAACTCATTATATATATATATATATATATATATATATATATATATATATATATATATATTTAAATTATTCAAGATGGTGGTCAGGATCTTGACTCCCATCGTATTTTTCCATCTTTGAACTATCGAATCGCCTGGGTAGATGCCCTGATAGAATTTTTGAAGATAATGGTAATTGCCTCCAATTATGGCATTGGCTGAACATGTGATCCTCGGTGGGAGTGGAAAAAACACGAAGCTCGGATTGCACTGCAAATTGATCATTTAGCAAGTGATCTATGCTATAATTGACCCTTTAATTTTTACTTAATAATACTAATTCCCATTGCCGTTGCGATACTTTTTCTTTACTGATGATCTCTTTACTTGACTTTTGATGCTTTTTAACATGATTCTTAGCTAGATTTTATTTTTTATTTTTGCATCCATGATAACATTCTACGAGGAAGAAAAAACTTTTGAATATAATTCTGTTCTGGAACCCTCAATAAAATATAATGTGCTTGTACAATGTTTAGTTTGATGTTATTTTTTTAGATTGTTGATGGGTTTTAAGGAATTGATCATCTGAACTTTTCTTGATATTACTTTCTCGCTCATCAGGTTTAGGGTGTCCTGATTGATTCTCTTTACCCAAATCTTCCTCAGCCTGCATGAAGAGTATTTCCTCAATATTTTGATTCACATAAGATGTATTCACAAGATCCTCATTTCCTCTGATCCCCTCTTTTTAAAAGGAAGATCTATTGGCATATCGAGTTCTATGTCTCAAAGAACTCTAAAGATCAATATAGGAACTAGATTTGAATAATGATATCCAGGTACCTTGTGCTCTCATTGTGGTCGCCAAATTGGTGTGACAAAATATGATCAAAAGGTAATTAAGGTAAGTGCTCAGATACTTTATTTAAGTTTGAGTAGATGATAAAGAGATAATAGAGGTGCTAGCTACTAATAAGTAGAGAGAGAAAATCAACAAACCCATTTAATGTTATTTTTGGACTATATATAGGTCAATTTGGATCTATGAGCCAATCTAGGGATGGCAATTCGGGTGTTGTCTGGTCCGACCCGGCCCGACCCGGCCCGACCGGGTTTTGTCCGGCCCGAACTTAGAACGGGCCGGGTTCGGGTTTCAGATTTGTCCGGCCCGTTCCGGCCCGAAAATCATAAAAAATATATAAAAATAATATTTCTATATATAATAAAAATAATATATTTAAAAAATAAATTAATATAGTTAAAATAAATTAAAAAATATTAAAATTAATGTCCACGGGTCGGGCCGAGTTGACCGGCGGACATTAGCGGACGGGCTCGGGTTTGAAAATATGAGCCCGTGAGCGGGTCGGGCCGGGTTCAGGCTCAAGTGTAAAAAAAAGCGGGCTCAAGCGAGCCGGCCCACGGACGACCCATTGCCATCCCTAAGCCAATCAGATTAGATCGGGTGTACGAGTCAGTCTCATGAGCCCCAAGCCCAATAACATATTAAGCTAGCATACCGCTTAGTCACTAAGAAACCATCTTATTCAGCGCGATTTTATTACGAGTCTAAAATTCCCCCTAAGACAAATCCGATCCCAGCTTCCAAAAAAATCCGGTCTTATCAACATTAATATTTTCTGAGTGAATGCTAACGATTCCTTGATATTTTTTGTCACGGATAATTATTGACTTAATTTTTAGAACCCATACTCCTTTCTGAGTAGGTATTTTCATGATTAGGTTTTCTAAAGTATTATGGTTGGATGTTAGTAGCATATTGCTTAACTTTATTTAGGTCAAATATTTTAGAGTCCTTAGATCTATATCCTAACTGTTTGCAGTATAAAAAATAAGATGACATGTCACTATAAATGATTACTTTCCGTAAACAATCCATTTCACCAAAACCTACCCAAACCTTTTGGATAAGTGGTGATGACACATCCAGTTCCAGCTTGGCCTCGCAACAGTTACATTTGGCTCTAATTTTAGAAGGAACCCATATTGAGAGAGGCTTACATAGAGAATTGGCTATGTGATTTATGGTATTTTGATTATACATGTATTCATGAAAAGTTTGAAAGGCTATCCATACCGGAGTAATTGGAGATTCAATACTCGGTTAAAGCCAATATACCATTTTAGGAGTCTTTACGAATGTTGGCCAATGGTCCAAACATTTCCTTCCCATAACTACTTGAGGTCATCAATTTTTTCTAGTTCTATAAGTACGTGTTTACGATCTCATAGAACAATACTAAACAAGCCAAAGAATTTAATGTTTTATAAAAAAACTCTAGATTAAGGCTAGTTTAGGCCTACCAAAAGAAAACTTAGATTTTAGAATAAATTTGGAAATAGAGATTAAGTTTTCTTATCTTGTTCGATGAAGAGAATAAAATTGAATTCTCTTTTATCATAAGATAATACATTGTTGTGGATCACTTCTTTAGCCTTGTTTCTTGTAGCATATAAATATATGATTTGACATTGTTTTCTTTGTGCAGATTCTAGATATTTTGTTGAGTTGGTGATGAACTATCATATATTAATTGTTTCGTATGTCTTGCATCTGTAGCACGTCATTCTTAGTTTGGATCACTTTTTGGAAGTTAATGAAGGAAAGTTTTCATCATATTTTGTCTGATCCTCATTCAAAGAGCCTTGAACTTGTTTTAATTCTCTATTTATTGAAACATAATACTTCTTCTCTTATTGAGTTTTCTGATTGGTGGCTGGGTATGTTGATGGAAACTCGAGAGAAGATTGATTATGTGATGTTTTTTTCTAGTCATTGTTGTATCAGAAGAGTATCGGTGAACAAGTTCACATGAGGTTGATCAAGCTAAATGATGGTTAAGTTATGTCCTTGGAGCATTTTTGAATCTTTTTTGAAAATGATACAAATTATGATTCTTTTTTTTCATTTTGTGTGTGTCTTTAGATCTATTTGTATACATATCTATAATTGCAATTAATTTGAAACTTTCATTTTTCTATAACTTCCACTAAAACATAATAGATTGTAAAGGAGTTTTAAATAAGGATTCAGTTTAAATAAATGTTTAAATCATTGAATTTCGTGTGGGAAGAAATTAATTTTATTAAATTTAGTGGTTGTTCTAAATAAAGTTATTTTTTTATATTTAGATCCAAATTTGATTTTATATCTAAACGATTTTTTAAATAATTCAATTTATAAAATTGAAATTTAAAATAATCTATAATTTTTTTCTAAAAATTAAAATTATTAAAAATTAAAAATTATTTAACATAATTATGTTCGAGACAAACATATACATCTCCAAAGAAATCATTATATAAATTAGATTACTGAATATAATCACGAACTATCCTTTATATATAATTTAATTCCAAAATTCTCTCATTTAAAAAAATATATTTTCAACTTCCTCCGAAGACTAATTATCTTCTAACTCTCATTTTAATACATACATTAAAAAATTAAAATAAATTTTAAAGTCGGTGCCAGATATTGTATTTAATATTTATATACGAACGATTCTAGACATTGAATCATTCCAAAACGGACGAGACATGTCGTCTGTTTAAAGATGATAAAATTCGTCATTGATAGAACATATTACAACTTCGATTTTCAAAAGACGATGAAAAAAAATTAAACATGTTCTATATAATCACTTCAATGACCAAGAATAGAAAAAGATGCTCCTCAACTGAAAAATAAAATACTAAAAGTATAAAACTAGATTCATTTGTTTATTTCTCTATTCCAATATGAGTTGTGTTTTGCAAGTTTATAATTTTGTAATTGAACAAAAATTGTGTTTCACAAGTTTGATATTTTACAAATTGTTTTTGATAATTATTATTTTATATGTTTTGAAATTCGTAATTAAAAAATAAACCATATTTTACAAGTTTGGTATTCAAAATTTATTATTGAATATTGTTTCATAATGTTTGCATTTTGGCAATCTAAAACTAAATTAGGTTTCTCAAGTTTTATATCTTCCAATTTGCAATGTTTTATTAAGTTTAAAAAATAATTAAAATTATCGTAACTCTGAACTAATAATTTTCAAATACAACTTGTCTTACGATTATTATAAGAGATGTTTAATAGAAAAAGAAGATGGTTGTAACTAATATCGTTGTATCCAATATTCATGCTCACTATGAGTTTTTCTTCACATCTCGTGATGTCATGGATTTAATGATTGTTTATTATTCCGAAGACATGAACAAAATCAAGAATTAAGATTGGACATAAGTATTTAGGAAAAATATGTCAGATGCGTTGCTATGTTAGTGGTTAGTATTTTACAATTTTGTTCAACATTGTTGAGGATGAGTTGTATAGTTATGACGAACTCTTGAGTGATTGGTGATATAAGTGTTCACATTGCATCTTACGATTCTTGTGTTCACAATGTACCGTTTTATATTCATATTAACACATATACTTGTTAATAATTTGGGTTAAAACCATTAAATCCATTATATAAAATTTTATTTAGGGTATGACTATATATACACAAATGTGGTTTAAGTTTACCCAAAAAACGCAGGTGACTTTTGCTTGACTTTTTAGGACAACAAAACCATCGAACTTTAATTTAATATCTGAATTACCACTAAGTATATCCTAGATATACTCAATTCACAAAACAATATATTTGGCTATGTATACCCAAAAAACACAACTCCATACTAGATCAAACCCCATATTACTACAATTTTGTGAAGTTCTTTAAATTGTTCTTGAACATTCAAAGTTGCCTTAAGAACATTCAAACTCTTTTCAATTTTTTTAAAACTTCTTCTAATAAAAACACAAAATCAAATATGAATCAACTGAAATTAAGGTAAAAACTTGTTTTTTTTGGGAAGTTTGTTATAAAAAAAAATTAAGGATTTAATTATTAAAAATTATAAATTTAGGGTGTTTGGAGGACATTTTCCAGTCGGAATTCGACCGGAAAATGGCCGACAGCAAAGGCTGAGGGCACTATAGGTACGGGGGGTGTACCGGCTGGTACGCACCCCTTGTACCATCAGTACAAAGGAAGCATACCGGCTGGTACACTCAGCCTTCGCCGTCGGCCATTTTATGGCCGAATTCCGGCTGGAAAATGACATCCAAAATTATGATTTTTTTTACCTAATTCAACCATAACCCTAATTTTGATACTAACACTAACTTTCTCTATTTTAGTTCGTCGGATAAATTAGAGAGAACTTGGAAGTTTTATAGATAAGTTAGAGAGTGTAAGATAAAAAATGAGGTGGATGAAGGTTAGTTAAAAAAACTTTATATACCCATAAAAGGATATTTTTGTCAAAATTTGGGTAAACTTGTACCACCTTTCGATAAACTCAAAATTGGGTATAGTTAAACCATATTTGGGTATATATAGTTTGACCCTTCTATTTATTCTCTATAAATAGACTAATATGGACGTACAAAATGAATATTGAAATTTGTAATCCTTTTCTATCATAACAAAACACTTTTCTCTGGCGGTGCTCGTTGACGTAGATATTATTATCAAACCACATTAAAACCATGTGCTCTTTTATTTTCAAACTATTTATTTTATTTTGTGTTTGATCCATTTGTGAAATATTGCATATTGATTCATATCAAATTGATATCCGTACGTATTTTTTGGAATTAGTGTTTACAATAATATCTACATCAACAAAATACAAAATTAAAAGATCTGACAGGGATCTAGTTTTGCGTTGTGAAAGATTAAGTTGAAATATTTGTTGGTATTGTAAGGGATGTGGAAAGACGTGAAGAACAAGTTACCAACAAGAATGAAAAAAGAGGAGAAGCGGAATCTTTAAAAAATGGATCTATGTTGGATTCTAATAAGTGTAAAAGATAATATTCTTCGCGAAATTAATGATGAGAAGATTGATGTCTGTGCATAAAAGAAGTTAGAAGAATTTTCCGTTAGAGAAATTAGTTGTGAACTGGTTATACTTAAAGAAACGCTTATACGATTTCAGATAAAAAAACCTATGTCCATAACTAAACATTTTGATAATTTTAAATAAATTGTTATGGATTTGGAGACTAGTGATATCATAAATGATGATGAGGACAAAACCTTATTTATTTTGCGATTGTTACCAACTTTATATGAGAATTTGTGGATACCATCATGTATGGTAAGGACACATTATCTCTAGCGGATGTAAAAAAACTGAAATTAAAAATGTTGAGACACTTGCAGTTAGAAAATCAGGTGGAAGGGAAATATAATATGGTCAGGGGAACATCTAGCAACAAGGCGAGTTCTTGAAAAAAACAATAAGAATTACAGGTCCAATAAAGAGTCAAGAACTCAAACTGTTATGAATACATGAACATGGTCATTACATGATATACTATCCAAACCTGAAATGTAAGAAGGGAAATAAAAAAGAAAATACTGCAAATCTAGGAGAAATTGCAAGCAATTTTGACGATAGTAAAAACATTAGTACAAGAGATGTGGTGTCTGTGAGTTTAGAATGTGGAAAAACTCTTGGGTTCAAAACACTGGTGCAGCGTACTACATGTGTCAGCTCAAGAATTGGTTCAATACTAACAAGTCAATGCAACAAACTATTTATTTAGGAACAGTCATTGGTTGTATGTTAGTAGGATCAGTAACGTTTAAATCAGAATATTCGATGGTGTTGTCATAATCGTGACATGCTCGCATGCTTCTGGATTGAAGGAAAATATGATATCTTTTAGAAATTAGACTCTCAGGGTTACAAGTATCATGCATACAATTGTGTAATCAATGTGACAAAAGGCTCAACCGAGTATATGAAAGGAAGTTTGTAAAAAGGGATTTACATCCTTTATATAAGTGTTGTTATGGGCGATACCGTAGTAGAATCATCAGAGAATAACAACCAAAGTGAAATATGATTAGATTTTTTGGATAAAGATCTGTTTAAAGGGTATAAAGCATAATCATTAGGATTTTATGAACATCGTATGTTTGGTAAAAAATTAGAGTAAAATTCAGCAAGTCATTTGTAAGAAAGACTAGAGTGACATTAGATTACATTCACTCAGATTGTTAAGGCCCACACATAATTCTATCGAAGAGTGGAGCCATATACTAGATAATTTGTATCGATGATTATTCAATGATGGTATGGGTTTATTTTCTAGAAAACTAAAGATAATGCATATTTATTTATTTTCAAATGAAAGTTGATGAATTCTCAAGTTCCTTACGACACCACGATAGAATATGGCCGCATAAATAATAAACAAAATGCTTTGAACTAGGAGCATTACAGTATGGGAAATGATTTTTTAGCTATCAATAGTATGTTACTTTGTGAATTGGTCTCCATCAACAACTATTTATTGTAAAACTCTTTTTGAAATTTGCTTTGGATTGTTGGCTAATTCTGAATAATTAAAGGTGTTTGGTTTTTATGCGTACGATCATGTGAATGATGGTATATTTGAGTTGAGGACAAAGAGGTGAATATCTAAAGGATATGCTAATTGAATGAAATGATATAGGTTATGATGTACCGCTATAAAGTCTTAAAGGGTTCTCATCAGTAAGGCCGTTCCTTTTAGTGAATCTGCTTTACTAGACAATCAAAGGGATGTAGGGGTAATTTTCGAATGAGGATTGGTTGTGAGTAAACATATGGAACTTGAAGTAGAATTTGTTCCTAGTAGGTCCAATGATTCAAATGGTTTTGAGGTGGATCCAAGATCATGAGGTGAAGCGTCAACATCAGATGATAGTGATGATGATGCGCCTGAACCATAACAATAACCTTATAACATAATATTGATCAAATAAAGTTAACCTAGTTGAATATGTTCTGTTAGTTGTGAAAGAAGTTGAGATAAAAGAGCCTAGTATCTGGTGAGGATAAAAGTAGCCTGAGGGTAGGCTGGTAATTTCAAGTGGAGTTTTAAGGCGGCGTGAGGGTGTTTCAGGGTGGTGTGAAGGTGTTTCAAGATATTTCAAGGTGGAGAGAGAATTGAGCAGCTTGGCAGCAGTAAATTTTGTTACCCATAGTTAATGCTGGTGGTTGGGTATTTATAGTATGTAATTTGGGCCCTTATGGGCTTTCGGGTCAAGTTTAATGGACCCGGGTCATGTTTAAAGACCCATGAGTTTTAAGTAGATGAGCAGGTAGCTTAGTCAGATAGTGTTTAGGTTTTTTAGTACTTTAGTCATAGTTCGAACTGCTTTGGGTTTGCAGTGTTCGAAGTCATCTGCCCGGTTCAAAAGTCCTGTCCGAATTAAGCTCTTGGAGCCTGTCCGGTTTTACGGAGAGATTTACTTTGGGATGCCCTTCCGGGGAGCACTCCGAATTCGGACTCATCAGGAGCCCCTTTTTTAGGTATTTGAACAAGTATCATTGTCAAAGAACTGAAAAACAGTCCGATTCAGGAAGTGGTTTATCAATTCGGAGAGAGTTGAGAACAAAACCGGACAGACCAAACGTTACGAATTCCAAACGGTTCTTGTCAGAGTTAGTGGGACACGTGTCACTCTCTGGTTGGTCACTTTAGCCGTTTTTTCACCTTGAAAGTTGCACCACTTTCTCGAACAAGTCACTTCTTTTAAATGCCATAAATGACATCAGCGCCGTCTTTTAATTATTGCCCAACTTTTCGGATTCTCCTAGGAATCAAACCCGTTTTTCACATTTACTATAAATTCTTTTCACTTTTCACAGCTTCATTATCTCTTTCACTCTGCCATTTCACCCAAAGCTTTATCTCTCTAAAACTTCAAAATTTCCTTAGTTGTTTATGTTCACAGCAAGAACAGCACTGATCAAGGGCGGTTGGCTTAACCTCTCAGAATTGGAGAAAGCTCAAAGAGTTGAAAAAGAAAAAAGACTTGCAGCAGGGCTTCCAGCGTCGCCTGTCGAGAAACCAGCCCCTTCAATCGAAGAATCTGACAGAGGTTCATCTTCTTCTAAAGGTACAAAACCTAGAAAACTCTTTCAATCAACACTCTCTCCCATAGTATCTGGCTCTTCAGTTCAAGAGTCGATTCCTATTGTTGAACCGGGGGTCACTGCTACAAGTGTCAGGAAAAAATCTTCTTTTATCGCTATGGGGTCCGATTCTGACCACTCCCCAGACAAATTAATCATGAAAAGGCCAAGTAGGTTGGTTAAAGGGCTTCCTTCTAAAAGTACACCCTCAAAATCGGGGGCAAAAAATAGTGAATCAGGGTCCGGGGCAACTATTAGGACTCTCCGGGAAAGACCGGCCGGTCCGGGGGCTAGCAGTCCTCTACCTCCTAAAGAAACTTCAACCTCAGAAACTCAAACTGAGGTGGTAAGTCGAAAAAATTCGGAGAGCCAACAGTCCGGTGGATTAGCTGTGTCAAGCTTCATCCCTCCCCGGGCTGTTTCTACAGAAGCTCCCCCAGCAATAATGGAGGAGAGGATGGAGGACTCCACAGAGGAGGTTAGATTTGAGTCCGAGTCCTCCGAACAGGCTGAAACTGCTATCGTTGTTGCCAAGAAGGGCAAAGAAGACTTGTATCTGAGGCGTCCGGACCTGCCGGAGAGCCTCGAAGGGAGAGTAGGGCCATGCTTTCACAAGGTGGAGTTCAAGTATCTTTCATCTCTGCTAAAGACCAAGTATGCGTTCATCCATACTAGAGATCTGGGACGACTGCGTACTAAGTGGGGGATCCCTGAGAACGTAAAGATTCGAATTCCCATCGATCCAGAGACCCCGATGGACTGCAAAAGAAATGAGATAGTCTTCTTTACGGAGCTATTCAACTGGGGACTTAGGTTCCCACTGGATCCGGAGATAGTGCGCTACTTTCACTTGGTCAAGTTATGTCCAACACAGTTAAGCCCCAACGGTTGGTACACCTTGATGTCATGTATTATGGCGTCTAGGCTATCCGGAATCCCTCTTCCAATGGAAGAGTTTGCAGCTGTGGCAAATTTGTGCAAACACCACCAGTTCCCCTTCTACCATTTCAACATGGGGAACGATCTTAAAGCTGTTGACGATCTCCTGGAGTCGGAGAGCAAGTGGAGGAGCCAGTTCCTGTTTGTCAGTGGCTCATGGGAGAATGGCAAGAAAATTAAAACCGGGGAGAATCCTAGCCTACTTCGAAGTAGATGGAGGAGCGATCGTAAGTTGTTACTTCAAGTTTCTGTTCGAAATTTTCTTTTAAAGTTTATACTAATCGGTTTTTCTTTTGTTTTATCAGAGCTGCCAAACGAGTTCGGGGACTATTTGAAGGCCGGACAGGTCACCTGTGGCAAACTCAACGCTTGGGCCGCAGAGAACTGGGAGAACCGGTTTCATAAAGCCTTCACTGCTGGGAACCTAGCGAGGTCTCACCTGTGGAATACCACAGGTCGAAGAGACTTAACCTGGGAGGAGTTCTCCACCCCACCTGATGAAGATGTTGTGCTGAGAAGGTCTCACGAACTGGATGGGACCCTCTTCCTTCCTGCTCGGGCCAAAGCCCCAAGTAAAATGAAGGGCAAGAAGAAGAAAGGCAGGAAAGCGGTAGAGGATACTGAGAAAGAGGCCCCAACAGACGCAGAGGTGCCAGCCCAGGCTCAAGTTGATGCAAACCTTCTACAGGTGGTAGAACATGAGAGCGAGAAACAAGGAGTGAATCCCCCAAAACCGTCAAGGGCTTCGAAACGGGTTCGTAAGCAAGCAAGTGACAGTGCTGACAGGGAAGTCAAAAAGAAAAAGACTTCCCAAGGAGAAGAGCTCGCTCTCCGGGATCCGGAGCCCACTTTCCCAACCGACCCGACGTTAGCCGAAGAGATCCCATGGAATCTTAATGAAGGGATTCCAATGGAATTTCATACTGATGAGGTCGAAAGGGGAGAGATCAACATGGATGAAGTGGACGTCACCGGTCTTGGTGAACTAGGTGATTATTTCCTTGGCCTGTCTAGAGACGAATTTGCAGGGCCATATGTTCCCCCAAGTAGTTCCAACACAGTGAACTTCAATGGTAAGACTTTTATGGTTTCCAGTGAGAGGGACATCATAGCCCATTCTCTCCTTAGCAACGTGCAGCCAGTACTTACTTTGGAAAGGCAAGTCCGAAGTCAGGCAACTACCATCAAAGACCTCAAGTCTGAGAAGGAGAAGCTGTCCGATGACCTCAGGACTGCTGCTACTAAGGTTGATTTGCTTAAGGAGTCGAACGAACAGCTAAAAAAGAATCACAATGAAAGCAGCACAAAAGTTGCTTCTTTAGAAGAGACCGTAAAAGATCTCCGGGCTAAGCTGTCCGGACTGGAGAAGGATTTGACAGCCTCAAGGGAAGAAACTGCAGCAAAGGAGAAGCTTGTCACCAATCTGACCACTGACAAACTTGCTTTAGAGAATGCAGTAAACCGGGCTGTTGAAGAGAAAGATGCTTTGGTGAAGGATCAAGAGGCCATGATCAAGGCCAAAATCAACGCTTATGCCAGAGAGATGATACAGAGTGAAGAATTACTGATCGAAAAGGTGAAGTCCGATATGGTCCTCCTGTTTCACGAGAAGTTCCCAAAGAGGAGACTAGGGGACTTATGGCGCTATGTGGATGACGATGATCTCCCATATTGGACCATGGTTGATGAAGGGTACACCGATGTGTCCTCGTCTGGTGACGAAGAGGAAACCGGGGAGAGCCCAGGTGAGGAGGAGATTGACCCCAAAGGTAAGAAGATTGTCGAGGAGAGGAGCGACATCAAAGGCAAGAAAGCAGATGAGGGTGAGCCATCTTCAAAGGCTCAACCTTAATTTATAATTTGTTTTGTTTATCTTTTGTTTTGAACTAAAGTCATTGGAAGGCCAAGGCACCTTTGTTGTGATGGTGTCCGTATTACTCGGACAGATTTTTGTACTGCGCCCAAACATGTTCAAAAAGTCCTTGGAAGGCCAAGGAAACTTTAATTTGTTGAATGAATGCTTTTATTTTACTCAACCATCTTCTTCTTTTATTATTTGTCTCACTTTAGACAGCTAGAATTTAAGTAGCTTTGAGTTATTGTATTGTGAGAGTGTTTAGTTTCTCTGGCTAGAATTTAAGTAGCCTTTAGTCCTTTCAGTCCGGGTAGTATGACAAACAACAGAATTTTGCAAAAACTTAGAAAATTATTGAAGAAAGCATCAAGTTTTATTGAAAGCTCTCCGTGGCGCCGAAGAGAGGAAGCGGTATGCCCCCAAATATTTACATGGATGTTTAAACAAGTAAATATTTACATAAGCTTTATTCCAAGTACATTCGAAGGTGTTCAATATTCCAAGGGTGAGTTAAAACCCTGCCATCTTTGTCTTCCAACCAGTATGTCCCAGGCTTGATTCTTTCAACCACAGTATACGGACCCTCCCAAGTTGGGGCCAACTTTCCGAAGAGCTTTTCCTTGGTATGCAAGAAAATTTTTCTCAATACTTTATCTCCTGGTTGAAAATCTCTTCTTTTAACTTTAGAAGCAAACCTGCTTCTCATCAAGCCTTGATAATGTGCCATTCTAAGGTGAGCTTTTACCCGCCTTTCTTCAATTAAATCAAGTTGATTTCTAATTGTCATCTCATTAGCCTGTCCGGAGAAGTTATGAACACGAAAGGAGGGGAGTGTCTTTTCTATGGGAGCTACTGCATCCATCCCATAGACCAAGGCAAAGGGGGATTCTTGTGTTGCAGCCCCAGGTGTTGTCCGGTAGGCCCATAGGACTTCTTGTAGATAACTAGGCCACTTCCCAACAGCCCCTTCTAAGTTTTTCTTTAAGCCGGACAGTATTGTTCTATTAGCCACCTCAACTTGCCCATTGTCCTGTGGGTGGAAAGGTGAAGAAAAGCAATGCTGAATACCCCTTGAGGCACAGAAGCTCTCCATCTCTCTATTATCAAACTGTGGCCCATTGTCTGTTGTTATCTTCTGGGGGACACCAAATCTGCAACATATATTGGACAGAATGAATTTTATAACAGCTTTTGATGTCGTCCCTGCCAAGGGGGCTGCTTCTATCCACTTCGAGCAAAGCTGGTGGAAGCTCTGGATTATCCGGATTCATTCGGACAGAATTTCTTTACTTGGTTTTGAATACTGGATTCAGGCACCGTCGCCTCCCACTGTGGTCGCCAATTTGGTGAGGATAAAAGTAGCCTGAGGGTAGGCTGGTAATTTCAAGTGGAGTTTTAAGGCGGCGTGAGGGTGTTTCAGGGTGGTGTGAAGGTGTTTCAAGATATTTCAAGGTGGAGAGAGAATTGAGCAGCTTGGCAGCAGTAAATTTTGTTACCCATAGTTAATGCTGGTGGTTGGGTATTTATAGTATGTAATTTGGGCCCTTATGGGCTTTCGGGTCAAGTTTAATGGACCCGGGTCATGTTTAAAGACCCATGAGTTTTAAGTAGATGAGCAGGTAGCTTAGTCAGATAGTGTTTAAGTTTTTTAGTACTTTAGTCATAGTTCGAACTGCTTTGGGTTTGCAGTGTTCGAAGTCATCTGTCCGGTTCAAAAGTCCTGTCCGAATTAAGCTCTTGGAGCCTGTCCGGTTTTACGGAGAGATTTACTTTGGGATGCCCTTCCGGGGAGCACTCCGAATTCGGACTCATCAGTATCGATAGGGAAGTTGTAGCGAGTTCAGAAGCAGATTGGTCGATTGGTGCTATGGAGAAAGAGAAAGAATCTCTTTATAAAAATTGGAAATAACCGCTTGTTTATTTTCCTAAAGGACAAAATGCAGTATGTTGCACATGGTTATTCAAGAAAAACGGCAGTAATCGAGGGGTTGAGTACCTCGATTCAATGCAAGATTGATTACTAAGATTTTTACTCAAAGAGAAACCATTAACTTTAAGGATTTTTTTCTCTAGTGGTGAAATACAGTTTGATTTAAGTTTTATTAACCATAATAGCTTTGCAATACTTAAAACATGAGTAGCTGGATGTGAATATTACGTCTCTGTATGGTGAATAGGAGGAACTAATCTACATGACACAACCATATGGATTTATCGAACCTAAAATGGAGGGTAAAGTTTGTATAATGAAAATTTTACTACATTGTTTGCAATAGTCAACTAGGTAATGGTACAAACTATTTGATACATTCATGGTGTCAACAGGTTCACAAAATTCCATATGATAGTTGTGTATATTGTCAAAATATTTCAGATAATTCTTATGTTTACTTGTTTTAGTGTGTTAATGATATGCTCATTAGTACTTGTAGTATGTCACATATTGTGAAGATACGGAAGTAGTTTAGTGCCGCGTTTGAGATAAAGGATCTGGATAAGGCAAAGAAGATTCTTAGTATGAAGATTACCATGAACATAAACATATGATCGTTACATTTATCTCAGGAAAGCTACATTGAGAAAATGCTACAATGATTCAACACGTTTGAACTCATATGTTTCCCACACATAAATCGCATCTAACCCCTCTTTTATATTTTGTAATTCATTTAACCTTTATTTCGTAATTATTTTTAGCATTTATTTCGCATTTGCATTTAACTAATATTTTGTATTTCACATTTTAGTCTAATTTCACATTTCACCTTTAAAAAAAAAATAGATTTAACCATTGTTTCTCATTTCACAATTCATTTAAATCTTATTTCACAATTCATTTTTAACACTTATTTCACATGTCACATGTCGTATTCCATCCTTATTTATCATTTATCATTTTATTTTTACTTCGTATTTTGCAAAAGTAAAAAGTATTTATCATTTATTTCGCAATTTTCTTAATGGTTGTTTCACAATCCAATTTTAATTCTTATTTTAAATTTCGTAGCGAGTCCTTAGTTTACATTTCACATTTGACTTTTACTTTTTCTCACACTTCGTAAGTTATTTCAATCTTATTTTGTAATTTGCAATTGAAAACCATTGTCTTCTCAAATTGTAACCTAAAGGGTAGAACCTACTAAATCAGATTTACAACTAATCAATCTATTCGGGTGTATTAGTTTATTTTCCGCTACTAACTAATTTAACACTAGAAAATATTACAAACAAATCAATTGTGTTATAATAAAAACCAACCTAATTTTTATAGGATTGAATATAACTCTATTTGATAGAATTATTTTACATTTATGGTATGAATTGATTCAAAGAATGATTAGGTCAATATTAATTCGAGTAAAATTCTACTAAGTCAATTGTATAATATCAATTTTAAATACAAAGAAGAAATGACAACATAAGACGCTTTAGAATGTGTTAGAATGATAGATGTCATCATACATGAATAAATCAATGGTGAATTTCGAGCGAGAGAAAGTTCGGATAGATAGTTCATATAGAAAAGATGATAATTTTAACGTGTGGAAACTACAAAAGTTAAGAAAAAAAGGTTAGGCTATAATCATATCTATTTTTTTTAAAGAAATTCGACTATAATGAGATTTGGTTTTGATAGAACGATATATTCAGTATTTACAAATTTACTACTGATATACATCTATTTTTCTAAATCTACCATTTTTTCTCTATTTAACCCTAACTTTCTTTAATTTTAAAAATCAATGTTTTTGCAAATCGGACTACACAACATTGTTAAGGTATATATTAGTAATCTATTGATGTAATTTATTTCAAATTTTGTTATGTTTTTAATGATATTTAGGTTTTAAATTTATGTTTATATTTTGTTTTGTATTTCTAGTTTGTTATACATGTTAGGTTAGGTCTATATCTTCGATTTAGTAATCTATTTGTTTAATTTGGGGTATATATATCGATTTAGGTCTATATCATGCGGGAAGTTGGATCTTTGAAGCCTCCATGGCTGTTCGTGCGAAATTGCACACGTATCGCCCGACGAAGAGCTGAATTCATGCATCAATTTCGCACAAAATAGAATTAAAAATTTGCTTCCTATATGATGATTATTGTGAATTCAAGTTCTGTTTGATAGCTCTGACATTGAGTTTTATGTAATTATAGAATCATAATATATATATATATTTTTTTATGGTTTTGTAGGTTCGATAACCTTATACTATAAGTTATAACAACATTGAAGGAGCATGCTCGTTCTAATAAGAATATTGTTGCTACATACATCGAGGTCTACCTCCATTTTCAAGATTTTGAATTGTTTAAATTCTTAAAAAACTTTAGCAATTCATTTCCAAGCTATCCTTTCTTATCAAAGGATAGTCTAAGTAGACAAGTTTTTCATGGTTGCTTGTGCTAAAATGCTTAGAGTGAGATTTGTGTGGATCATGTAGTTTTTTCTCATCTCTTACCTGCGATGAACGAATATTGTGTTACACAAAGTTAAATTTAAGGTTTTTGTAAGGTAAGAGGGTATTTTAGACATTTCAAGTTATTGATTTTTTTTTAAAGTTGCAGATCTTGTTCTAACAAGCCAATGTCCCATTATAACATAACCCTAAAATAATTTGGAAAAGAAAATAAAAACTCTGGTTAGTCGCTGGAGTTGGTCATTTGTTTCAAACGGTCATTTTTAGGATTTTTTTTTATAATTATAGTCACCAACCGTCATCAAAAATACAAAAAGAAATACCAATACTAACGACCACTTATACGACAAAATAACTATTTTGATACAAATATTAGATAAATCATGGTTTTGAATTTAGTGACCGCAAATAATTAAGTTACATAAACAACAAAGAAATAATACATAAATAAGATCGGTTTTGAGAATACTAACGCCTCTGCCTAATAAATAATTATTGATCGATTAAATTCTAAGTTTAGTGCAACTCATACATGTGAAACATGCATATAGGTGATATTGTTGAACAAAACAATTAACGATGGATTATTGAAAATTTTAGTGTTTCGTTCACGCGTTTACACAGCGCCCACTAATCCTCTTTAATATTTTAAAATAACAACGTGATAGTTTAACGTGTTAATTTTAGCTATATTACACTAATATTCCTTACAAGCTGTTCGAGATATATTCAAATTACTGCTCCCTATTAACTATAAAACTGTAAACGATGATAATGTTTTGCAATTCTTTTATCCTATAATAAAACTGCTTTTGTATTATTTGAATTTTTTTTCAACTTGTAATATTAATATATGTTTGTAAAAAAAAGTTTATTAAATGTAGATGATCTGAGTAGAAGTCGGACCATTAACGGATGAATAGTTTAAAAAAATTTAAAACATGTTTAAATAATAAATATTTAACTGGATGATTTGTAGAAAAATGATTGAATGGTTTGGAAATGTTTTAGATTTCGTTTAATGCATTTTGAGGTTATTTATAGCCAGTATGGTCGTGCGGATTTACATGGTATATGTATCCATTTTGGTAATCCAATTCAAAATACTCACAAAACTTATTACTATGTAATATATTTCTAATTATTACACATGATTACATCATAATGTAAAACACACAATTTGCCTTTCGAATAATTCGATCATCATCATTAGCCTTTTTAGTCTTCCTGAAGATCCTTCAGGAGGATTAATACATGAAGCCTTTTTGGATTTTGGTCTATAACCCCTTTGGATTCAACTGTTAATACTTAGCACTTCATACTAAGTTTACTTGAACCAAAAAACGTTGAAGTGATAATATTGAACTAACTTATTAGGTCATTCAGATTGACTTGCATGCATGCTTCAGAGATGATCATTCAGATATACTCTTGTACACGTGTCATTGAAATGTTATGTCCTCGACTTTTTTTCTGGATGGTGAAGCACGATAATGATTGGAGGCGATTTCGCTTCTCTCGAAAAAATAACAGTTGAATACTTTTCAACTTCCAAAGGCTTACATTTGTTGGGCTTGTGAGAAGGTTATTGAGCTTTTCTATAGTTCTCTATAAATGTTTTCCCTTTCCTCTTCAACATTATTCAACTATCACAACAATTTCTAGAGAGATAAGCTCTGAATTTCTACCACTACCATAATACTAAATTCTTTACCGATAGCCGCCGCGAGATACATTCATGATGATTATTTGTTATTCGTATGTTCACATCCATGACTAATTTGACCGATTGGTTATGCTTGTCGTATACGAAGTAGAGAAAAAAGATAGACATGATGTTGGTCTTCCAGATTCCAAAAAACCAACAATTATTAGTCAAATATCCGATTCGAAGGCACTTATCCATAAAACAAGCATTCTATATCAACTGATCCCCCTTTTATACTGCTTAGTTTTTAAGTTTAAGAACTTGTTCTTTGAAGCGAACACAGTCTCGAAGAGCAACTAGTAGCATGCACCAATCTCAATTCATAGCGATGGGTTCAGATAATGAAGATATGTCATCTATAGATGACATACCACTTATTAATAAATCTACCACTACTACAGTGACATGGGATCAACGCTCTTCTTATCGTAAGACCAAGAAGATAAAATAGGCCGCACATGGTCCAAATAAAACTCAGAGTAAACCACTGTCCTCCAGATCCATTGTGATGTAGTTGGTTAATGAAACTGAAGTTGAAGAGCGTGTTGATTTGGGGTTCGAAGTCAGGGTATCTATACAATCCGGGTGTAATGGTGGCGTCCCCAGGAAGACGTAGAAAAAGCTAAAAAATCCAAGAGAAGCAAAGCCAACGATAAAGAATTAGATAAAGTACATTACCTCATCCACTGGCCAAGTGTGTGGGGATTAATTTTTAGAACGTGAGCAAGAAATATCTTATTTTCTCTATGTTGTGCATTTTTATAGCATAATTTAGGATTTTTCAGTTTTGAGGCATCATAATAGTGGTCGTATCCCTAAGAACTATGAAACCTTGTGCTTTATCAATTAGCATAGTCTTTTTACTAATACGTTCTGTACTCCCATACCTCCAATCTTTATCTATAGTGGTTGATATTTAGAATGTTTCTTTGGTGCTTGAAGTATGCTCAGAGACTGTTATTATGAAGGGATCCTCTTGTATAAAAATCTACGGATATCCTTTGGTATATATAATAGTAGCTAAAAATCAACCGTCAAAGTTTTGGCCCATGGACCGTGTTCGTACTTATTATGCTTAAAGAAAATTGATGTCTCTTAATCTTTTTAAGTATTTCAACAAATGATATTTTCTTGCTTCAGACTGGTCCGAGGCGTGATTAATAAGAAGGTGTGAATCACTTATCAGACAAACGTTTTTAGCACCACAAATTTGTGCAAGCATTAACCTTGTCAATGTTACCTCGTAGTGTGCTTCATCCTTTGATGCTTAAAATCAAATTTTATCGCTTGATATGTTGAATCTCAGAGGAAGATACCATATAAACTCATGCTCCACAACCTTAAATACTCGGGCCTCCATTTATTCAAACTGTCCATTCACTCATAGGTTTATCAATATCTAGCTCATGCTCTATTCGCTCGGAATGGAATTCAACCAGAAAATCTGCCAAAACTTGTGTCTTTATTTGTTGTTCGAAGAGAAAATTCTTGTATCATAATATTCTAACTCAACTGACCACTTAGTCATCCGACTTTACATGTCTAGTTTTTTATATACGTCTTAGAGTGGAAAAGAAGTTCGAACAATAATGAGATGGGCTTGGAAATATAGCCTTATTTTTCCAGCTGCAACTACTAGAGCCAAAGCTAACTTTTCTAGATGTAACTATATATTTTCAATATCTAGCAAGCTTTTATGTATATGATAAATGGGTCGCATATGTCCTTCTGCTTCTTTAAAGAAAACTGAACTTACTGCATAATCTAACACTACTAAATAAATATACAATTTTTCTCCTGCATATGGTTTGGTTAATATCTTCGGAGAAGATAAATGTTCTTTAACTTTTGTAAAGGCTTTGTTATGCTCCAAAGTCCAATCGAATTCCTTTTTGTTTCGTAATACTTGGAAAAATTGTGCACACTTTTTCGAATACCTTGGTATAAATTTGTTCAAATTTGTTAACCTTATAGTTAAAATTTGTACTTCGTTGATGCACCTTGGAGGATCCATGGTAGTTAAATTATTTAACTGCACTGGATCGGCTTAAATACATTTTTTATTGACCAAAAATAATTTGGACCGCACCCGAAATGTACAATTTTCTAAGTTCAATCTTAAGTTCATGTATATTAGAGTAGAAAATGTTTCTTCCATATCGAAGATATGATCCTCATCTCTTATAATTTTTACCATCATATCATCAATATAAACCTCAATATTTCTTTCAGTCCGTCTAGCAAAAGCGTTATTCACCGAACACTAATAAGTAGCCCCAAAATTCTTTAAACCAAATGGAATTAATTTGTAGTAGTGGAGACCCCTATTCATTATAAATGTGGTGCTGTTTTGGTCTCTCAAATCTATTTGTGTCTGGTTATACCCTATAAAAGCATCTATAAATGATAACAAGTTATTATAAGAAGTTGATCTATGAGTTGGTCAATTGTAGGGACATGGAATGGATCTTTTGAAGAAACATGATATAGATCTCTGAAGTCAGCACATATGCACCAGTTCTCATTTTTATTTTCAACAAGTACCGGGTATGTTGTCCATAAAGGATATTGAGCTTCTCGTATATGCCATACTTATGTTAACCAATCTTACTTTGGAACACTAGTTTTTATTTTTTAGCAAAAAAATCTATTCGTTTTGTATAACGGGGAATATGTTGGGTCGTATTGCTAACTTATGACAAATAATACTTGAAGGGAAAATAATACTTGATGGATTAGTTCGGATATTGTTGGAAGCATATTTCTAATAATTATGATAATATATAAAGAGCATTTCAGACAGACTAAATAAAATACAATGGATGAACAGTAGCTTGATTGGAACAATGACTCATTTATGTGCCTAGTAGCTCATTTCTTAGGCTTGGGAGCTCATATGAATGACCCGGCTATAAGGTTCCACCCACATGACCAATGCGTCAGGAAACAACA
Source organism: Limnanthes douglasii subsp. nivea (assembly GCA_036936605.1). Lineage (NCBI taxonomy): Eukaryota > Viridiplantae > Streptophyta > Magnoliopsida > Brassicales > Limnanthaceae > Limnanthes > Limnanthes douglasii. The sequence goes on from JAUPFV010000001.1 coordinate 38,360,964, forward strand.
CTATAAATACCCCAACCACCATCATTAAGAGGTTTGGACTTTTTTCAAAAGACATTAAATATAAGCACACACCTCCTTTCTCTCACAACCTCTTACGAAAATAGTTAATATCCACCAGGTATAGTTTTTCCCATTTTACCCTTAATCTATATTTTACCATCACCAAAGATAATGATAGCATTCTCATTGGATCTATACTCATGACATTATATATATTACTTTACCCTAGGTTGAGGTAGATTATGCTTAGTGTCCTTTGGACTGCAATCGATGGTTGTTTGGGTCTATTGTTGTTAAGAGCCTACAACTGTAGTTTGTGAAACCTCCATCTGTAAGGGGGTAATTTTAATAACTTCGTTTTTCCACCTTAATTTGTTTCTTAACCTGTAACAACAAACCGTTTAAGAGAATTTCTTTCTTCCTGGTCAAATTATCAGCTAATTCTCTAAGAAAAATCCCATGCCTAAAAGAAGTTATAGGTACTTATTTGAAGTTTCCAATCCATTATTAGTTTGTACGAAATGCTTAGTGTAATCCTTTAAACTTCTCTCAAGCTATAGGCACTGAATTATTGTGTCTTCATTTCTTTGTATTTCTTTGCTTCTCAAAAACTGCCTTCCGAAAGCAATCTCTTATATACTTTCAGAATAACGAGGTACCTTATAGAAGTTGATTATACCACTTTAAAAATTCTATCTTTGAACTTTCAGCTTCTATAAGGTATCATCATCCGTAAGTGTCAAGCCTCATTTTGACCTCTTATGTACCCCAAAGTCGTGGCTGTGTAGTCCCCTCGCAGTTTGACCATATTGGCCAGAGCTCAGTAGGGATTTTGGCGTAGCTCTGAAGCGTGGCTGATCAAACCTTTTGCAAAACTAGTGGAATTACTCCCAGAGACATTAAAGAAGGAAAATAAAAACACAAGTGTTAGCAAAAATAAAATAATTTATTAACCAAATATGAATGTGCCTCGTTAAAAATCCCTGATACGCTATCAGAAGGGAAAAGAGAACACATTTGATTTACACTAACATTGATACAATTTTAGGTGGTTAATGTTCCAAGGGTTTCAAGGCATGTTCTTCATTATCTATTTGAAGATATACCGCATGATATCTTTTGGAAATGATAGTGCAGGGCATATCCCGGGTGGGGCCGAGTTTACTGACATACTTGTTCCCTATCCTGAAATATTTATTTCATGACCAAATCACCCACCTGCAGGTTCCTCAGTCTGAAATTCGAGTCGAACCGGCTTCGCATCAGACTTCTATAATGCTTCAACCGCACTTGGGCCTGCTATTTTCGTTCCTCAATTAGATCAACATTCACCTGACGCCCTTCCGTGTTCTAGGTTTCTGAGTAGTGAGCGATCCGATGTATGGGAATGATGATCTCGGTAGGGATGAATCCTACAATACCATACACCAAATAAAATAGATTTTTGCTAGTTTCTAAGTGGAAAGGTCATTCGATATGCTTAGAGTACCTCAATAAACTTATCGAGCCATTTACCTTTTGCGCTTTTGAGCTTTTTTATGTTGTCCAAGATAGTGTGGTTTGTTATCTTAACCTGACTGTTTTCTTGCGGGTGGTATGGCATGGAGAAATGTTGTTCAACCCGTTCCCTCTGCAAAAAGTGGTCAAAACTGAATTTTGGAAATAGGGCTCGTTTTCTGTCATCGGGATTCACGGGATTCTAAAATGATACAGTATTTGATTGTGGATAGAATCGCACACATCATGGGCTCTTTTACGATACATAGCCTTGGCTCCCACCCATTTGCTGAATTAATCTTTCGCGACGATCAAGTGTTGCTGCTTACTAGTGGCCACCAGATTGATACCCCATTTTCCGAAAGGGAAAAGGGATGGTATGATACTCATTGGTTCGCTTGACAGGTGACGAGTGTAAGAAAATTGCTGGCTTGCATGACATGTTTGTACCATCCACTTTGCATCGACGACCGATTTAGGCTAGTAATAGCCCACGAATAAGAAACGTCGAATTATGTTGCGCTACGTGCAATGAGCGATGACCTCCCTCTCGTGCAAGTCTAAGAGTACGCCATGGGCCTCGCTATATTCAAAGCATCATATTAATTCTCTTTTTGAACTCTTTCAGATGTTATCAAGGACAATATACTTAACATCTCAAAGTTGCAGAGTGAGGCCGATGATTTTATCTTCGAGTAGCAAGTGATCTTCTTAGTAGGACATGTAGTCCATGAGCTATTCGTTGTTTGCGGGAATAGATAGATCGAGGGTATCGGTTGTACTTCTATGCACCATGGGGTGGTGTTGTCAAATGATGAGTTGGATGTTTCTAGAGATAACTTCCTTGGCTAACAGGTCAGCTGCCGAGTTGTTTAGGCACGAAACTTGGTCGTAGGTGACAGAGTCGAACATAGTCTCCCATTCTCGATGTAGAACTAGGTATTCACATGTAGTCTTCTGTTTGGCATTTTAAAGACCATTAGCATGATTTAGGTCGAACTGAGAATCTGACCGGATGCAGATGGCTTTCGCCTTACAAATATGGGCCAAATTTATCCCCCCTCCTAAAAAAACCCACCTCGTATACGGGGGATAGGAAAATAATCCTTGTGGCAAGCTTCGTTGAGGTAAGTAAAATTGCACAAACACCATTAGCCACATTTCTTATTGGAAATGAATGGGTTTTCCACCCAAAACAGGTACATTTCATGTAGAATGTGCCCCAACCGAAGGAGTTTATCCACCTCCCTAGCCACATTCGACAAGAAAGGTACCTAGCCAATTCATTGCCAAGAAAAAATCCGAAAGTTTCAGCAAATAAGTATTCATATATATCATTATTCTCATTTAATGTTACATCGCGATTCATGTTTCATATTAATTTATGATTCACGTTTCTAATAGTTTTGGACAAACTATTTACACCTTAAATACCTTTACAAAAATAATGTTGTTTTTAAAGGTTATGCAATAAATTTAAAAAGCCCAAATAATATCTCATAACAGAAACCAAGAACAAGTTATTGTGGTGTACTAGTATGTGAGTATGTTAGGAACTTTATTGAAAATGGAAAAATCGCCGAAACTTACGACGAAGATATCCCAACAATAAGAATATAAAATATGTTTGATATTTTTCTAAATGAAATAGATATTGGTCATTGATAGAATCTGAATATACAGGAAGTGAATTTACAGAGCATTTCATGTTTCTTTTAGAGGGCAGTTTGGACTATTAACAAAAATAATGATGAATAAGTTGTGTACCTCAAGACTGGAGATTAACTTTCTGGGTGACGGGTTTGGTAAAGTTCTATGACCGCGTGGCACGGGTGCATACTGGTTACTTCATACAAAACTGATATATGGAACGCGTTACCTTAATGCGTTGTAGCCATGGTCCGCCATGATAATGTGCTAAGAGTTAGGGGCATCAGGTATCACAAAAAATATCAATATATTTTTCTGTGTATTATAGTGGCCTACAACCACTAGTAGCTCAATCTAACCCACACACTTGGACGAGTTCCCTTCATAGCCCACCAACATCTTATGCGTTGGCCTGTATGGTGTATCTTAAGCATCTTGTCATAGCTCGCTTTGAAAATGATGTTGGCAGAACTGCCGCCGTCCATCAAAGCCCGAGTCACCATGACGCCGCCTATATCCGTGTTGATCGTTAATTAATCCTCCTAAGGCATCGCGAATCTCCGAAATTCGTCATTATTGAAGGTTAGGTCCGCCACTAGGTCTTGATAGTTGTGGTACGAGGATCCGCAAACGATTCCACCTCCATGTATTTTTTGTGCCGCTTTTTGGATGCAGGATCTTCCCCTGACAACGCCATCTCCCCCAGAATGGAACTTCTTTTGCAATAAGATCAAATATTTTTGTGGGTTTTATGTCGAACAAAATCATTTTGAAATCTACTTACATGATGATAGATAATATTTTGGGGGAGTATTGTAATTTTTCAAATGATGAGGATCTTATCAATTACAAAAGCAAATGTACTCGTCAAAATCTGTAATTATTAGGCTCCCGATAGAGGGTGATAATTATGTAGACTACTTTTGAGTATGAGACTGTATTTTAAAAATTATAGTTTGATTTAGAGGTTTGGTTACCTAGACATCCCCACTATTGGATTCATTCTAACTATTAGGAATGTATTCCAACCAATTAGTCAATATGATGATGGATAAGGCTGTTACTCCTACAATCACAGGCGGAGCCACGGTGGGGTCCCTGGGTTCCTAGGAACCCACGGATGTTTCTATATATTTTTACCAGTATTTATCTTATCCCAGTGGTGAAAGGTGAGGTAGGAACCCAGAGAGGTTGTGGGTTCGAAACTCAACTATAACTCAACAGATTCTATTGATTTCTTAATATTATAATATTATTGATTCTTAATTTATATTATATATAATGTCATAATTCTATCAAATATATAATTGACTACAGATTCGAATTATGGATTCTATCAAATATATAATTGAAAATTATGGATTCTATCAAATATATAATTGACTATGGATTCAAATCATAGCTATTTCATAAAATATATAATTGACTACGGATTCGAATCATAGCTATTTCATAAAATATTTAAAAACCGTAGGAATTTTTGCGTGTGATCTTTAAATTTCAAAATCCTATATACTAGTGCATCAAAATTACAAACAAATTTCTTTTTTCAATTCTTAAAACACAAGAATTTTTTTAATGATAATCGATGTGTCAAATTATGGATCTATCAAATATAGAATTGACTACGGATTCGAATCATAACTATTTCATTAAACATTTATAAAACCGTACCAATTCTTTCGTGTGATCTTTAAATTTCAAAATCCTATATACTAGTGAAGATATTTTAAATCATAGTCTTTAAATTTCAAATTTCAAAGATAATTTAAATTACAAAACCACAAAATGTTAAAATTTCAGGTGAAGAAAGAAAAACATAATTAATATGATTGTATATCTGCCTTTGAAACTTTTGAGGGGTGGCTTTAAACCCTTTCTTTTTTTTGCCTTTAACAAGAACCTAATTTTAGCATTGACTATATCATAGATTTGTCGTCTCTCGACTCCTACAGATCTCAACACAATCAAAGACGTGTTGAGATACACACAATACATGAAGATAAGTAAAAAAAGCCTAAGATGAAAAGACCTAAATATGAGGCTGCATCGTCAAGCCCGATAACTTTGGTGTGCTCATGATTATAAATTGGTAAAATACTAAAGAAAATAACCAATACATAATGGATTCATGAATGCAAAAAACACTCGTTAATCAAACAACCAAAAAAATCATACATGGTGCATAAAAACCGAATTTTTTTTATATTTTCTGCTATTTCATTTTTGGACAATAACCAGGACCCTATAGGGATCAAATCCTAGCTACGCCACTACCTACAATTATCAAAGCAATGACCGACAGGTCACCTCTTGGGGGGGGGGGGGCTCCAAGAGTGTCTTTCTAAAGAGAAAAAAAATCGGTTGCACCCCTACACAAGTGAAACGGCTTGTTCTACAAGTGAGAAATTGTTATCAAATAAAAAGAGAATAGCGTAATAATATATTACCATCAGACCATAAATAAAGCCCAAAAGCATACAACAAAATAGGTAAGTACAAACTGAAGCTGACACATAAATTTACTGATGATTGTGACCAAAGACTTCTACGGTAGCAAAGAATTCTGGCAGCGGTCTGCCAATAAAAAATATAAACGGGAGAAGCACCTCTACCAATCCTTAAGCTTTTTATGACTAAAGAAAAGACACATATTGTAGGTCCGATAACAGTTACGCAAGAGAGAGATGCCCCTACTACTTTTACCAGACTTCTAGAATCTTTTAATGCCTCCAATATATGATGAAGGGTATCCCAACCCATTCTCATTTTACTACAAACTGAATCCAAACATCACCGCATCTAATGTTTTATATTACCATGACCTTACTATGTAAGGTGACGTGATTTTCGTTGTGTTCTATCATAACCGTGACAAACTATGATAATGTTTTTATTGTGATGTGAGGTGACGTGACAGATTCACGCAGTTACAAAATCCTGTTGTGTTTTGTTACCGTGATACAATAATAGTTCGCCGTACATCCCGTTTTATTCTAACTATTAGGAATGTATTCCAACCAATTAGTCAATATGATGATGGATAAGGCTGTTACTCCTACAATCACAGACGGAGCCACGGTGGGGTCCCTGGGTTCCTAGGAACCCACGGATGTTTCTATATATTTTTACCAGTATTTATCTTATCCCAGTGGTGAAAGGTGAGGTAGGAACCCAGAGAGGTTGTGGGTTCGAAACTCAACTATAACTCAACAGAATCTATTGATTTCTTAATATTATAATATTATTGATTCTTAATTTATATTATATATATATAATGTCATAATTCTATCAAATATATAATTGACTACGGATTCGAATTATGGATTCTATGAAATATATAATTGAAAATTATGGATTCTATCAAATATATAATTGACTATGGATTCAAATCATAGGTATTTCATAAAATATATAATTGACTACGGATTCGAATCATAGTTATTTCATAAAATATTTAAAAAATCGTAGGAATTTTTGCGTGTGATCTTTAAATTTCAAAATCTTATATACTAGTTCATCAAAATTACAAACAAATTTCTTTTTCAATTCTTAAAACACAAGAATTTTTTTAATGATAATCGATGTGTCAAATTATGGATCTATCAAATATAGAATTGACTACGGATTCGAATCATAACTATTTCATTAAACATTTATAAAACCGTACCAATTCTTCCGTGTGATCTTTGAATTTCAAAATCCTATATACTAGTGAAGATATTTTAAATCATAGTCTTTAAATTTCAAATTTCAAAGATAATTTAAATTACAAAACCACAAAATGTTAAAATTTCAGGTGAAGAAAGAAAAACATAATTAATATGATTGTATATCTGCCTTTGAAAATTTTGAGGGGTGGCTTTAAACCCTTTTTTTTCCTTTAACAAGAACCTAATTTTAACATTGACTATATAATAGATTTGTCGTCTCTCGACTCCTACAGATCTCAACACAATCAAAGACGTGTTGAGATACACACACAATACATGAAGATAAGTAAAAAAAGACTAAGATGAAAAGACCTAAATATGAGGCTGCATCGTCAAGCCCGATAACTTTGGTGTGCTCATGATTATAAATTGGTAAAATACTAAAGAAAATAACCAATACATAATAGATTCATGAATACAAAAAACACTCGTTAATCAAACAACCAAAAAAATCATACATGGTGCATAAAAACCGATTTTTTTTTATATTTTCTGCTATTTCATTTTTGGACAATAACCAGGACCCCATATGGATCAAATCCTAGCTACGCCACTACCTACAATTATCAAAGCAATGACCGACAGGTCACCTCTTGGGGGGGGGGGGGGGCTCCAAGAGTGTCTTTCTAAAGAGAAAAAAATCGGTTGCACCCCTGCACAAGTGAAACGGCTTGTTCTACAAGTGAGAAATTGTTATCAAATGAAAAGAGAATAGCGTAATAATATATGACCATCAGACCATAAATAAAGCCCAAAAGCATACAACAAAATAGGTAAGTACAAACTGAAGCTGACACATAAATTTACTGATGATTGTGACCAAAGACTTCTACGGTAGCAAAGAATTCTGGCAGCGGTCTGCCAATAAAAAATATAAACGGGAGAAGCACCTCTACCAATCCTTAAGCTTTTTATGACTAAAGAAAAGACACATATTGTAGGTCCGATAACAGTTACGCAAGAGAGAGATGCCCCTACTACTTTTACCAGACTTCTAGAATCTTTTACTGCCTCCAATATATGATGAAGGGTATCCCAACCCATTCTCATTTTACTACGAACTGAATCCAAACATCACCGCATCTAATGTTTTATATTACCATGACCTTACTATGTAAAGTGACGTGATTTTCGTTGTGTTCTATCATAACCGTGACAAACTATGATAATGTTTTTATTGTGATGTGAGGTGACGTGACAGATTCACGCAGTTACAAAATCCTGTTGTGTTTTGTTACCGTGATACAATAATAGTTCGCCGTACATCCCGTTTTATCTCATCGTGCTTTATCATGTTTTCAATCTCTACCAATAACCATCATAGATTTGGAAAAGTACAAATAATCACCTAATGTCAATGAAAAGTACTGATAACCACGTGGTAGTCCAAACTATCATATAACTGTTTTTTTATCTCCCGTATTTTGGTCTTTTAATGACACAATTTTCAAACCATAGCTCTAAAATATATTCGAAAATACCATTACTTTTGTTTTTTTAAGATGAAATTTTTTAGATCCATGCAATATATTTTTTGATTTTTTTAGTTATGTAATTATGTATAATTGAATTGCGTAATAAGTTTGCAAAAGAAATTGTATTCCAATTGCAGAATTACGTATAATTGAGTTATGAAAAATCAACTACGTTCTAGTTATGAAATTACATGTAATTAGGTTGAAAAAAATAATTGTGTTCCACTTACAGAATTATGTGCAAATGAATTGCGTAAAAAAGGAAACTAGTTACATAAATAAGACTTTAGTTGCGAAAAAACAATTGTATTTAATTGTGAAATTACGTGCAAAATGAATTGTGTAAATAAGAAGAAAATAATTGTGTAAGTAGGACTTTGGTTACAAAATAAGTATGAAAAAATAATTGTGTTCCAGTTGCGTATTTACATATAATTTGGTTGCAAAAATAACAAAAGAAGTAAAAAAAATCCAAAATTATCACTCATGTATTTTTTAATGTTCGTATTTTTAAATTGAAATATATGTATTTTTAGAATTTTTTAAGTTTGAGTTTGAAAAATATGAAGCTTTGAAGGTTAAAAGTAACTAATTGTTAAAGTTGTACGTGTTATGTGTGTTCAAGGGTATTGTTTGAAGTATTTATGTTGCACTTTGTTTTTGGTAAAAACTTCAAAATCTATGTGGTTTTCGAAAATTTTGATTTTCCTCAAGTGATTATTGTTAACTTATCATATATATTATATACCGAATGATAATCTACCACTAATCACCTAACATGAAACTTATTTTCCAATAACCACTCAAGGTTTCATAAAGTACGAATAACCACCTGTTTTTAAATTTAAAGTATTGAATAACCACATTGACATTTTTGAATACCAACCATACCTTTATTTTGTTACTATGATCTTGATATGTTCTTGAAAATCTTTCTTCTTTGCTGGATTTTAGTTTAATTTTTTGTTCGATCAAACTCTAATACAAATTGTAATCATTTTTTTGTTCTTCCTTCGATAAATTTTTTCTATAATTGGAGATCGTTTCTTTTTTGCTTTGTTATTCTGCAATTTTTGATCGTTTATCGATTCACAAGGGACATTTGTTTTTTGTTTTTGTTATTTTTGTTTATATCGAGTTATTGTGTTGTTGTATGATTATATGATTTTTTTAGTTATGTTGATTCTTTAATTTCATACATTCACGTAAATATTTTGATAATTATATGAAAATAATGATTTCCGAAAAATAATTTTTGAGATTTTTTGGATTTTGCAGGTGTGGTTACGTAATTACGTTCATTTCATTTGCCAAATTAGTTAATTTTGTTGGGTTGCGTAATCACATTGAATTTGGCTACGTAATTAGTTAGCATGTTTCGTTACGGAATTACGTATTTTTGTTGTTGTGTAATTAGTAAGTGTTGTTGTGTAATTAGTAATTATATATGATTTTGTTACGTAATAACTATTTCTTTTCTAGTGTTTTGGTTGCAGAAATATGTGAAAGTTGGGTGCGAAAATAGTGTGAACTTATATTTTTTTCTTTTGTTTTGTTTATTTGTAGGTTTACAATGTCTTTATTTGTTATTTTAAAAAAAATAGTTAGGTTTCTGTTCATATATATTTTTGAAAATTATGAAAGTATGATTGATTTTGTAAAAAAAAAAGTGGGATTGGCTGGTCATGGATAATTTTAGCTTCAATATTTAATCTGGTGATTATAAGAACTATTTTTTGTTGCGAAGATGATTTTATATCATTGGTTGTATTGGATGACCGTAGTAAAGGTCAAGATATTGTTATTAAGATTGTTGAAACTAGATTTTTAAATATGATTGTATTGATTTTGATAGAGTATAATTACATAATATTGATTTGATAGTTGAAAATAATATATCAATTGGAGAACCTGGTTTGGGTGTTCACTTTTTTAACATAAGAAAAAACAGTTTCTTATTACAAATTAGGTTGATGGTATTCAATATGTTGGGTATGTATTTGAAGACCGTGTTACATTTTTTCTTCTTTTGTTTAATCTCTATTTGCCACACATTAAAGAATTTGAATGATATCCTACGTCTTTGATGGGGGAATCCAATAATGAGAGTGGCAGTGGTATGGTCGGGGAAACGGAAAACCCCAAAGTAATCGAACATAGGAAAGAGGTCGTCCCAGACATGGTTGACTAGAACATGATCGATTTTGGAGAGGATTGGATGAGTATGTTTCTTATTAATCCAAGAGAAGTGGAATCTAGTGGATCATAGATCATTGAGCTCACTAAGGTAGCAACATTTATTAAAGTCATTAAGTGCTGAAGACCAATTTTCGGAGGAGCCTAATCGCTCCTCTAGATGACAGATGGCACTGAAATCCCTCATGGGATGCCCTGATCATGGTTGGAAATGGTTATTAAATCATTCCAAAGACGAGTACGGTCCAGACCGTCATTGAAAGCATATATGGAAGTGAAATTATGGCACTTGACCATACAATGAATGTAATGAGAGGATAAGGATAACCTAGAAACAACGATAACACTAGGGTTCTAGATAATCCAAATTATACCTAGAGGATGGGAAGAATAATTGGTAATAACATGCCAAAATGGAACCATATACCTTATAATAGAGTCAACTTTAAAGATATGAGCTTTAGTTTCAACTAATATTAACAATAAAATACTATTACTAATTATATAATCAATAACATCTATTTGCCTAACAGGATCATTAAGACCCCTCACATTCGAAAAATCAATATTCATAAAAAAAAATTTACGATACATCAGACAATGGTCCTGTCGAAGACCAATTTTCGGAGGAGCCTAATCGCTCCTCTAGATGACAGATGGCACTGAAATCCCTCATGGGATGCCCTGATCATGGTTGGAAATGGTTATTAAATCATTCCAAAGACGAGTACGGTCCAGACCGTCATTGAAAGCATATATGGAAGTGAAATTATGGCACTTGACCATACAATGAATGTAATGAGAGGATAAGGATAACCTAGAAACAACGATAACACTAGGGTTCTAGATAATCCAAATTATACCTAGAGGATGGGAAGAATAATTGGTAATAACATGCCAAAATGGAACCATATACCTTATAATAGAGTCAACTTTAAAGATATGAGCTTTAGTTTCAACTAATATTAACAATAAAATACTATTACTAATTATATAATCAATAACATCTATTTGCCTAACAGGATCATTAAGACCCCTCACATTCGAAAAATCAATATTCATAAAAAAAAATTTACGATACATCAGACAATGGTCCTGTCGAAGGACAAATCCTTTCTACCCTTAACCTTAGCTCCAGATGAACAAAGCCTTTTAGAAGACGAATCCACCTCTTCGTCACTATCCACCTCCTTAACCTCTTTTAGGGAGACTAGATGAAAACCAATATCCAACTCCGGAATAGTCTCGGAAAACTCAAATTCTTCCGGAGACGGAATCAGAATACTCGGACAGAAAATCCTCTCAGAACTTAAAAGAAAATATAATTAAACAAAAACAATACAATTTGAACACGAAGATATTAGTCAAAAAAGTTGGTTTTGGTTTATATAATATTCATTAATATCTATTTTTTCCTATCGATTAAAATATAAAAGAAAAACATAAGAAGCACGAGGAACGTACCAAAAACACGAGGAATGGAAATATAAATTCACGACGGAGTCAACAGAATCAAACGCGGAGATCAGAAGTGAGTTAGTGTCACGGGATACAGCTGAGCTGACTCATTAATAATCCGTACAAGACATGGACCCAATTCTAATCTCAACATTCAACATCATCTCCTTCTCCTCTTAATATAATATTTCTGTACTCAATTTGGACGGAATACAGACAGGAAGACTTGTTAGAAGAAGCTTATCTATCTGTAACTAGCATTTATTTATTGTATCTTATATTAGTATACTGTTATTTAATTTATAATAAATAAATAAATTCTTTTTAAATATCAAATAATTTTAAAATATTTATTAATTATTAAATAAAATGGTTATACAATGTAAATATATTTACTACCGTTAGATTAATTTTTTTTTTTACTTTTGTTAGAGTTTTCGAGATTATATTTGTTTTTTTTTAATTTATTACGCATTAGCTCTTTCGCACCGGTAATGATGAACCGATGAAATTTGAATGCTTATTTAAGTATTATCCAATTTATAGTTCCAGCATCGAGATGAGAAAAGAACCGTTATGTTATGGGTAGGGATAGTAATGGATCGGGTTTGGATTGGGTTCGGGTTGATCCGTTTTAATCCGTTTTTTTTATTAGAATTCTAATTTGGTGCAGTCCGTTACGGATTTAATATTTTCGAGCCCAAATATGATCTGTATGTGTCAGTGGGTTAGTCCAATCCGGTCCGTAAATAATATTTTTACTATTTGGATTTTTTAATTTGGTTCGACTCGGTCGGAAAGTATCTCAAATTTGACTTTATTTTTTAATTTATATAAAAATTAAAAAGTAAACCGTCGTGATTAAGTTTTTTGGAGTCCTCTTCTCCCGGATCGACTTTCTCATAAAGAATGTCGATCTCTTCTTATAAGATTACTTCATGCATTACGTATTGGGTCACTAAACACATCTTCTATGCGGGGAAGCTTCAACTCAGTAAAACGGTATTTTTTCGAGGGGAAGGTTTATTGGTCATTGAAATTTATTCTTCCCGTTAGAGTTCTTAAATAACGTTCATACTCTTAATTGTTTAATTTGGTTAGGCCATGAGATGAATGCTACATACGAAAAAGTGGCATGGTCTCATGTTACCTTGCTCTTGTTTGAGGGCGTCGTTGGGATTTTAGACCTAAAAATCTGGAATCAGACGGTCGTCCTTAAACACTTGATGTCTATTGTTATTAAACTCGATAACTCAATCTAGTGTGACTGGATTTAATCTGAGAAGGTTAAAGACACAAACTTATGGTTTTTAAAGATTGATTTCTTCTCCCTCATGGACTTGGATAATTTTTTTGAATCTTAGGTCTCTCGCTAGCAATTTGTATAGGGTTGCGATTGGTAACGGGGAAAATACCTTCTTTAGCATTAACTTGTGGTTGCTTTCAACCTTTTTGGTAAGTTATAAGCACATTATATACATGATTCTCGCATAGGGAGAAATCTCAAGGTTTCTGATATCATTCGGGATGGTCATTGAAATTGGCTAACTCATTTAAGGTATGTCAGTGCTAGTAACCATCGTACCTTCCAAGGGATTAACCATCTCTTCATTTCCCGCTCTCTTTCCAAAATTCTCTATAACGACACCCACTACTACAATACTAAGAATGGAATTATGAATTTCACTATCAATGATACCTACAATTCCATTCGTTCGACTATCCCCGCGTCAGGTGGACGGGGCTAGAATGGAACAAATTAAATATTTCTCATCATTCCTTCATCTTTTGGTTTGCTATCCATGACAAAATTTTCATTCAGGATAATCTTCTCAGTTATGGTCTAAACACCCTCTGAATTGTATCTTATGCAATTCTACCTCAAAAACCATTAATTATATCCTCTATAGTCCTCATCTTTTTTATTTATACAATTTTTTCAATCATTACCGACTATGAACAACAACGATAACTTTTTCGTTCGATGAAGCCTGTGTGCATTGGTGGATCTTTCTCCATAAAAGTTCTAAACAATCCTGATTTTAGATCCCAACTCCACCAAATAAGAATGGTGGTTTAGGTTTCATGCTCGGCCCCTTCGCGGTTGGCAATATGACGGAGGATGATCGTCTCTCTCATGGTGAGACATGCATGGTTGAATAATTATCCTTCTATAATGAATGAATTTTGTATAGTTTTCCTAAGTAACCTTTTGTGGGCTTTATCAAGAAACTAATGGTCTATCAATGTCTAAACCCTTCCTTTGGTGAGCGTTCAACCGACGGTATTTCAGGTCATCGGATACCTCTCTTACTATTTATTTTAACAATTGAGTTTAAATTAGGTATGAGATTGTCAAGCTTAAATAACTTTAACCTGTTTAGCCAAACTTCTCATGGTCAATGCAGATATCTTTCATATCCATCTGGGCCTTCTAGCTTGTTGGCCCAAGTAGTAGCATATCTAAACATTTTAGACTTATTCCATCCCAATGCACAAGTTAGAATCCATCAAACCTACTAAGAAATTCCCAACATCTTAATCCCAATAGTAGTCTACCCAAACCTTTTGGGATTTTTCTTTCTATGGGCCCATCATCTAACATTGTTTACCCGTTTAGTAAATTTTCTAAGCATTATAGATTCTACCCGCCTAAAGGTCGTTTCTTCTTGGTTACCCGACTTTTTATATTGATGAACCTAGATTGAAATGAAATGGTGTTGGTTCATAATCTAATGCAAGAAGACGCAAATATTACAAATATTATGAGTATTTCCCTTAATAACCCTAATAAAAGTGACCATGCACTATCAGATATCCTAATTTCCATCAGGTTTCCCCTATCACTACCTCATAAACCAAGATTTTCATCGGTATATAGGATAATAGTTCAACAATAAGGGTCAAAAAATCTAAAATATTAAGTTTTTTGCTTAGAAACGTTTGGTGTATTTCGATGTCATCAAGGACACTTTGGAAACCAAGTGCAAAAGTGTCATTAGTTACTTCTTGGGTTATATAAATTTGGGGTTCCAATTCAAAGTAAATTCTAAGCATGTTGGAGTGAATTTTCTATTGAAGATTGCATGCCTAGCCCGAAACATTACTTATTCGTTAAGTTTTGTACGAGTGAGTATACTACCGCGATACTTGAAGGTCATACTTAGAACTTCAGTGTGTTCATTAGAATTATGAAGAAATTGGAGTCTATGGATGCATTGGATAAATGATCCCTTGGAAAGATATCAATATCTGAGTTAAGACCTTCAATCTAGCTCATGAGCTAAGGACCTCTAAAGGTCTAATCTATATATTATACTACTCTCGAGTCCTTAAATATATGGATAAAGAGAATGACCATAGAGTTAGGCTTGTAATCACGCATGTTTGTATTATGATCTGGGATGACGCAAAGTATATATCAGACTACCTATTATATTCATGGATAATAAACTACTTTGTAACTAGACTACCAAGGTCTCCCATTTCGTGCAACAATTGTGATATCTTCGGTCATGCTATTGTGCTTTTTACTGTCCTCTTACCCAATAAATTTTTTATTAGGATATTTTTATTCTTATAATGGGAAGAAGATTCAACCTCAATACCCCCATAGCCAAGAGAACCATATTGAAATTACGAGCTCAATCTTGAGCACCCACATACATGGTTTCAACAACTATCTCAAATGTGCTATGAATTTTAATAGTGTCTCTTCTAAGGTCGACTATATCCACATATTCAAGCATCGTAATAATCAAGTCCAACCCAAGAATAGAGACGAAATGTCCGGCTAACAAATAAAAAGTAGATATCCCCCTTCTGTCCAAGCCCATATTTTGGAAACAAATGGAGACTAGTAAAGAAAGTATTGAAAAATGGTATATATATTGATATTTTATGGTACAACCAACTCCACTTTCATTTTTTTATGATCATTATTTTTTAGAATATCCTAGGGTTGAACGATCCAATACGACTAAATAATGTTTTCGATTTCATTTTCAGTAATAATATATCATGTATTTATGAATTGGATACCATGGTCCGTGAAATTAAGGTGGGGGTCATACCAAATACATGATCCCTCACTGAAAATATACTATGAACAAAGTTGCTCACCTGTTAGCATGATCTAGATTTTCCAAAACCTAGTGTACTAGCAATCTATGTCAATTCTTTGTCTCCTCAATTTATTTTTTGTAAGGTTAAGTGCCTTAACTTTATTACTATGTTTTGTTGGACGATTATCTATTCGTTCGACAAGGCGGTTATAATATAATTATAATCTGGTCGAAGATTGGTAATATGTATGGAACCACCTCTAATATCCCTTAGGTAGTCCTTGAGGATTTTAGTGTCATCCATAAGTCGGAGGACCATACTGGTTACTCCAATCTTAGGAGCTCATTAGTTGTTAATTTTGTTGTAATGTATGGGTTACCAGTATTCGTTGTCTAATTAACAACCTTATAACACAATAATATCCAAAATTGACCGCATCCTAGTCAATATTGACTGTGATGACTTTTACCCTATATAGTTTGTCCATTATGGTCAAATAACATATCAGACCACACCATCATCCCCATTAATCTAGGAACACCACCCCTCTCTTGCCCTCATATCAAAAAGTTGTTTAGTTTTTTTTATATATGGATTTCTCACCCCGACTACAAGAGTATTATGTTGACCAGATGGAATTTTTTAAATAGTAATTTGTGTATGAATATCCCGGTTTCTAAGTTTTTTAGGATGTAGAGTGACCTTCACAATCTTAAAAGACGAGTTTTTAGCCAAATGATTTATCGTGTTATCTCTGCCCCTACGATTTGTTCTTAGCCCAATATATACTAGTTGTTGACCTTCTTAATCTATGCCTTGTGGCAACAACAATCGTTGTCTCCTCCGGTTTTATTTTCCTCAACACGGTTGAAACGTCCTTTTTAAAACAAAATTCATGGAGTCTCGGCTCAAACTGGAGAACCGTACAATCAAATATTCCACAATAGCCTTAAAACTCATATCTTTCGTAATAATATTTTATATATACCAATAGTGACTGTAATATTATATGTTCACCCTCAGATGTGTTCAAAGTATCTATAGACTAATTTTCCAACCTCTTAAAAAATCAAAGTAATATGGCCTACAAAGGTTGGTCAACATTACTAGTCATATTAACTCCAAAATCGAGTCTTGCGATAAGACTAATATGACCTGCCAGTTGCCCAATGCCAAAATTAAAAATTCCATTTTAAGTATTGAAAATAAGAATTTCCTACATCTAGATGGCTATGAGTTTCTTTAAATTCTCTTGGAATATTGTTGGTAACAATATTCATAATGGACTTCAAATCCAAGAATCTTGACCAATTTAGGAATAAAACCTTGATTGATCTCATTCTTAAGTAAAATATTGTCGCGCCCCGATCATACAAGATACTAATATAATAAAGAAAATACAATGTGTATATAACTTCGAAATAAATACATGAACCCTTTACGTCATATACACACATGCCGATAACTCAAAGAGTCTAAACGTTAATACACATAAACTAAACACAACAAAGACTCGATATGGGTCCCAATTAACATTGATCGACATGTGTACTAATTTAACCAACGACTAACAAAACAAGACTAACTATCTACTAAGGTTCACCACATGACGATGAAAACCGCGACCATAGCTTATAAAACTGTGTGTGGGGAGGGGGTGAGCAACACCGCTCACTACAAATGAATAATACAATATATAGATAAGACAAATATATTCATAAGAAATACCAAAAAACTAATCATATATGCAATGGTGAATGAATCGGATCATGTATACATCATCCACACATGACCAACACCGTCCATATAGGACCAATATTATCCATCCGAGACCTTATATATTCTACACTTGACCACACTTACAAATACTCGTGCAAGTGAGATGCCCATATAAAATGATAACCACAATCCACAAACTTATATTTTATATCTTAATTATCATTCCGAAAAAGATTTAATAAACTATATATGTATTATCAATATTATATTATTTAATTAAAAAAAAAAATCATACTCATCTCAAAACATATAACAATAAATACGAATGTCTGTACTCTATTCTTAAAACGAAACTCTATTTCTTTTAACCTACATCTCAACTCGTTAAATTTTTCGATTTTATTTAATAACATTTATTTTTAAAATAAAATATTCAATACTATTATAATTACTTTAAACTTATACTCATAATTTCTTAAATATATTAGAAAACAAATCATGCTAAAAAAATCAATTCCATAACACTTAATTTTTAAACCAATTCATTGAAATAAAGAATCACACATTTTGGTATATATCCATCTTTTTCCGACTAGCCAACTCTTTATAAACGTTATTTTAAAGTCGAGCCAAGTTCGGAATTGTCGCGTTATTGTTGCTTTTCTCAAGTTTATACTCTCCTTCTGAGTTTCTTGATTTGTTTATGTTTTCTTTCTTTACTCTTAAAATAGTTAATATATATTAAGTGGAAATTGACAAATAGAGTACACATAACCTATCATAGCTTTGCGTTGTCGATATTTCTTTTGGAATAATATAAATATATAAATAAATTTTTTAGATCACGTTTTAGTCTAATTGGGTATTATAATTTTAAAATATTCTTTACAAATTATATATATATATATATATATATATATATATATATATATATATATTTCAATCAATGAAACAAAGATTAGTTTTATTTTCTCATATTTTGATGATTTATTCTAACCATATATTTTAGATTAAAAATATTAGAATTTGTAAGAGAAAATAGTTTTAAAAATTTTATTTCCTATTATTTTTAGTGGAGTGTAACACTTTTTAAAATTAATTTTTTTATAAAAAATGCTATTATCGAAAAATTCAAATAAACGCTTTATAATAATGTGTAATTCCGAAAATTGTGTACCTTTAATGCACAAATAAACCTTGACTATTGTTTACCTCTTATGTTAAGGTTTACGATAATTTCATCACTGCTAACTACGTGACATAAAAATATCAAAACGTGTAACCAAAACTCACATTTATATATATTTGCATATAAATGTTGTCTCCTAATTTTTGTAATACTAATTTTAGATAATATTCATGTTCAACTTTGTCCTCTGTGTTGATCAAAGTATCAATAATAAACATGATAAAAATAAACTAGAAGTAGTTCAAGTGTTCAAGTCATTAGATCCATAAATATTTACGACGTAATTACTATACCAAACGACATTACCAAAATTCAAAATGTTTCCATCCAACATGAAATTTTATTTTGTTTATACGACAGTTCCTAACTTTCAGATGATAATATCCTAACCCTAAATTAATCTTTGAGAATATTTGCACACCTTTCAGTTGATCAAACAAATCATCAATTATGGAAATGAATATTTGTTTCTGATAGTAACTTTGTTTAGTTGTCTGTAATTGATGCCCAGTCGTAATATGATCTTTCTTATTTGCAAAAAATAAAGGTGCACCAAATAGAGAAACATTTGGTTATATAAAACTGCATCGTGATAATCCTCTAACTACACTTTCAACTTCTTCAGTTATATTGGCGTCGTACGATATAGTGAAATCAAAACTCGCTTGGTACCATGAACTAGATCAAATATAGTATCAGTTGTTATGTATTAATTCTTTCGTTTACAATATTGTGCAGACTATCTACTTAAGGCAAGCTAATTGGTCGGGGATTAAACATCATCTCCAATTACGTGTTATATACTAATAACGTGGAATCTATTAATCACATCTTCATTGACTGCAAATTCACTCACATCATATGAAATGTTATTCGCTCCACATTTATTTTTTCTAATCGGCATGGATTAGCCTAACAGGTTTCATGCCATTGCCCAATGGACTTCCACTAGTGGATGCTACCTTTGACGGGTCTGCTTTAAGGATGCGATATATCAAAGAGAGAGAGAAAATCTAGAAGTTTAAGCCCATGTCCATTATTAACCTCTTTAGTATCGCACTATATGCTTTTGAACCTCAATTATAAGTTATTGGGAACTAATGAGTTTTAGCATGCTTAACCTATGTGAACTCCTTCTGACTATCTAACTAAGTCATATTTAGGATTTTTATTTAAAGATCGTCTCGTTGAGTTTTTCTTTTCTTGAGGATCATCAGTAGCTTTTATTTCTTCACTCCCCACTGAATTTTGTTATTGAATTTTATTGTTGTTGCTAATATGTTATCCTTTCTTTTTTGCTTCAAATTTCTTATGTTATTGATGTTAACATTGAGATCTTTATGGTCATGTATTAATATTTTTACTATCCATTTAATAATTTTAATTACCCAAAAAGTATATTATTTAATTATTATTACTTTTGCATTTATGTCATAGTTAATTTTTTTAATTGAAAGATTTGTATTTTTTTAATTTTAATTCAGCATAAAAATTTGATATTGATATTCGTGTTTATTTTTTGGAACGAATTAAACAAGTGATGTGAATTATATTCTTCAATAAAAATTTAACTCTAATTAAAAGCCTAATAAATTTAATAGGATTAAAAAATTGTTTGGTATTCATGATAGTATAACTTTATTAGTTTGCTGATAACTATATTTAGATTTTAATAAGATTAAGTTTAATGTTAAATCCTAGTTTAACAATATTAATATTTATTTTCTGTTAAATAACAATATTGATATTTTTAACGATATTTTAATATTTTTTAATAAAAATAAAATTGAGTTTTCATATATTTATCAAGTAGTAGCATGATTTTTTGGTCATTTAAATATGTTAAGACAATTAAACAAGTCGTGTGAATAACATGTTGGCACTATAACTTTTAAAGACTAATAGCTTCTAGTTTTGTAATACAATAACAATACTAGAATCCTTAACAATGCTAAAACTATCATCGAGTAACAATTTAGAATTGTCATCAAATATTAGTATTGAAGAATAGTTTGGTTGTTTTATACCAATTGTAGGATCCTATTAACAGTACATCAACCACCCACAAGACAATAAACCAAATAAAAATCTCAATTCACCAATAATTCACTAATTGATTAAATAAGTACAAACACAAAGTTAATCATATAAATATAATCAATGGTAAAATAAATAAACACACGAGATTTATTTTACATGGAAAAAAACCATTGATGTGAAAGTAAAAAATCACAGGAACTACGAGAAGTCCACCATAACCACTTTTATTATTATGGTAACATTAGGGTGTAAGTACATCAAAATAAATTTCATAAATATTTAAAACCCACAAACTATTGCAAGCATAATAGATTAACAACATGAAGAGAAAAAGTGAAGAATATCACCAAAAACATTCATTGTTTCAGTAGTGATTTCTCTCGAACCGTAGCACTAAAAACATTCATTGTTTCACATCGTTTTTCCTTTGATTAAACCTTTTGATTATGACTGCACGAGTAAATCCAAAACATTTCTCTCTTGTATTAATTTCGTGTGGTTCTCCTATATCTCATACTCTTTAACTCATATATAACCCCATATATTTAACCCTAGGATAATGACTCTAAGAATAAATTTAGACCTAAATTGGGTTGGACCTTAACTATCTCCCCTTTCAGGCCATCGCGGGAAAGATACGATCATGAAAAGATCACTTGAACCTCATCCACGTGAGCTTACTAAAAAGCTCAACCTTGCTTCCAGGAACGTTTGTAGTAAACCTGTATGCACTATTATTATCAGTATAAACTTTTTTTAATGTTTTTCATTTGTCTCAGTCACATCCTACTACCGATTATATCTCACATCAATATGTTTGGTGCGTGTTGATATATTGGATTCTTTCCCAAATATATAACACTCTGATTATCATATAATACTACATACTCTAATTCAACCCCAAATCTTAAAGGAACCTCTTAAGCTAAAACATTTCTTTACTTACTTTTACTGCAGCAATATACTTTTTCTCAGTTATTGACAATTCTATACATTTATGTATCCTGGATTGCTAGGAAATAGCACCATCTAAAAATGTAAACACATAATCTAATGTAGACTTACGGTTATCAAGATCACTAGCTATGTCGGAATTTGTATATTATTCATAGGATTTTGCTAAATTTCACCCACAAAAACTATAACCAGCCCAAAAATAGAGGAATCTTTTTAATGTTTGGATTTTTACTATTTTGTCCTTTGACTTAAGCAAATTTCGTTTTGTCACCCGTCAGGGTAGACATTCTCACCCGGTGGGGAAGTTTTTTTTTACAGATGTTTATATCATTCGTCGAGCTGCTTAAATTCACCCGGTGGGAAAGGTCTCTGCCTTGTGAGAAGGTCCACCCCGACGGGGATAAGAAGGGTATTTTTGGTAAAACAAAATGGGATTCGCTATAAAATGAAATAGAACTACTTAAACTTGGGGCTGGTTATCTTTTTTGTACTTAATTTAGCCAAAACCTTATTCATATACAGTTTTTCAACCTCCATAACACATACTCAAAATATAAGTGTCTCACAATGAACTTTACCCAAATTAGATAAATATTTACACATTGATCCGACGGAATATGCAATATATGGTCTTGTACACACTATAACATACATCAAAGAAACAATAGTAGAAGAGTATACATAGTTGACATACTTTATTTCTCTTTCTCTACCACAATACGAGAAAGACGTTTGGTTCCCTCTAAAATTACATTGCATCCTCTTCACCTTTATTACAGTCTTCTTATCAATACAGACATACAAAACTGGGTTCTTCGAACCTTCAGTTTCTCCATATGGAATTGTTATATCATGTAAAGCTTCCGACGGGAAAAATCGAGCTTTGGTTGTGTAAATGGTGTTCCCCGAATAATATTATTTACACGAAATGAGATTGAATTTTGAAAAACTATTACTGGTGTTGTTATTGACGGCTTTGGGTGCCGCTTCTTCCCTTGTGTCACCAATAACAAGTCCTAGTTCTAAATCGACGAGCACAATAATGTAATAGTTAGCAACAGGTTCTGGACCTGTGTTGGTGTACTTGGCAGTGGAGAGATCCCAATAAACTTTGATTTTGGAGGAGTTTAATTCGAGAGTTCTACTTCCTTTCTTTTCCTGAACAATCTTGAGTTTGTGGTGAGCTTGACGGTGCTGAATGTTGATCGTCACCGATTGAAATGGTGAGACCCTGATTCAGTTGTGTTTCTGACCACGAGAGAGCGATGAAAATGTGGTTTGTAGAGGAGATTGAAATTTTGTAGTGATTGATAACATTTTGTTTGATTGATTGGATTAGTGTTGGGTTCATACATGCTTTTCTGCTTGAATAGCTGGAACATGAAGGGTTTGATATGTTTATGGAGCTTTCACTGAAACAAGAAATTATATCTCTCATTGTAACCACAGCCACACATAAAGTTAATTAATTTTAGCTCTTTTTTGATAAATTCAAAGATGGTTTTCGCAAGATTTTGATTTCTGCAATTGGGTTTGCAAGCTGGAATATGAAAGTGTATTTATTACCGAAACTTTAATAACTATGAAGACTGTAATAAAGGTGAAGAGGATGCAATCTAAATGATAGCTTGAGGACACACTTCATTGCTTATCTTCAAGTTTTTAACTAATGGTGTATTAATTGGCTTCACATTCTTCATATTAAACCTTTCAAGTAAAGGTTCAATACATTTCTCATGTTATAGCTCGAACATTCACGCTTTCCTATCATGGGAAATCTCCATGCCTAATATTTTATTTTCTGGACCAAATTTTTCATAAATAATTCGATTATTCCTTTCTTCAAACTAATAATCATCTTAGCATATTGCTCAAATATCAACATATAGAAGAATCATGATGAAATTACCTCCACTGAGCTTTTTGAAATAGACACAAGGATCAACATGAGTTCGTTTATAACCATTATTTGTCATAAATAAGTCAATTTTCCAATAGCTAAACAAACCACGGGCTCTGATACCAATTATAAGACCCACATAGTAGTATATCAACCACACACGATATCAATTTCAAGAAAATCAACCAAATAATAAACATAATCTATCACCAACAATTTACCCATTAATGAACTAAATTAAAACCACAAGGCTAATCATCAAAATATTACCAATGATAATATAAATCAACACATAAAATTATTTTACATCGAAAGACCCCTTCGATGTGAGGAGTAAAAACCACGAGACTTATGAAGATTCCATCATAAAATAACTTATATAATTATGAAAAATTAAGGTTACAAGTACATGAAAATCAATATCATAAAGATCATAATTTATCTCAAATAATAATTAGCCTATTATATCATAATTTATCATAAAAATTAAGGTTACAAGTACATGGAAATAAATATCATAACCCACCAACAATAATGAGCCTATTATATTAACAATAATAGAACCTAAAGTGAATAATTATACTAGAAATACACATTGTTCCGATAATAATTTATCTCAAACCGTAGCACCAAATCATAATTAAATGATCTTGATCAAAGATTTAGTTGTCCTGAACACATTATCCAAAATTTAGCAAAAATAGACATTGTTTGTCTGTTGATCGGACCTTTGATTATGGTTGCACTCAATCCAAAAGTTATATTTCTTGTATTCCTTTGTGTGGCTTTCATACATCATCTTGAACTCATATTTGAACCCTCCCATATTATAATAAATCATAAATTATAAAGTTAGACCAGCTGACCCCAACACGGGTATCGTTTGGTTATCTTTGACAGTAGTACGACTGTCTCCAATGGAGGCTGGATGATGATTCGGTAATGATACGGTGGTGGTCAGTTCTTCATCTGAAAGCTCTCAGATGGATCATGTAAAATACTGATGGTACAACAAAACTCTAACAATGGGGAAATGTGATACATCTATAATATAATGGACATATGTTAGAATATGCGTTTGCGGTTCGACAAAAACACAATGATAATAATGGTATGATGATTATCACCATTGATGGTTGTTGATACAAATATATAATGATTAAAAAAATATTAAAAAATATTTAAAATAAGGAAATTTACCAATAACTATCTAAAACCAAACATATTTTTTTAATTATAATTATCATTTATTTATTACTATATAAGATCCAATTAAATTTATTATTTACCGTATATTACCCAATTTTTGTTAATATCTTAAATATCCTTATTGACTATATTTGTTTTACAAAATCCTTATTTTCCTCTTCATCGTATTTCTTTTCTCTCTATTTTTTTATCTCACTTCCCTCCAACCAAATCGTGAGAGCTTTACAAAACTCATTTTTCTATTTTTTTTCTCCCTCATCTCTTTTTATCTCTGATCTTTAAAAAATCATAATTAAAGTTCTATTCATAAACCCTAACTTTATAGTTTTTCTTCTATTCGTCACTATAGCATACGAATATGAATTTACCATCAAAATTGGAAAAAAATCAACGCGGGGGTAAATTTCTCTCTCGCACACTCCAACTCAAATTTTGATACGATCTTACCATCTATGATCGAAGATCCAACAAATTTAACAGACCTCCGATCTTCCACAAAATAAAATCTGACAATTACCATGAGGCCCGGTTACATAATAATAACAAGATAATTAATATAAAAATAACAACTAACATTTAAGATAATATTTTAAATTATACCATTTTCACTTAACCTAACTTGTTATATAAATATATATATATTAGATAAACTTATGGTGTTATCGACCTAACATATAACTTAATCAATGATTTATTTACCAAATAAATCTCATATATAATTGATCGGTAGTGTAGATCCCATATAAGTGTATAAGCTCTGTCATCGTCTGGCTCTATTTAAATTTATATTTTCAACAACTTCAACTTGTGTGAATTATCTTATGGTCCAATTTAATTATCTTTAATGCATTTTTTTGTGCAAAATGCAAAACTAGTGTTAAATTTAATTTTTTTTCTAAAGTGAGAAATGTTAAACTAAGATTAAAATGAAAATATGAAATGTGAAACCGTGGTAAAATAAAATACGAAATACAAAACCAGTGTTAAATATTAAAAATAAATATTGGATACTAGATGCGAGACTATGGTAAAATGAAAATGTTAGATGCTATATACTAGATGCGAGACGAGAGAAGCAAGACATCAGATGCAAGATGCGAGACGAGAGATGTTAGATGGTAGATCCTAGATGTTAGGTGTGGCATCATGGTAAAGTGAAAATACTGGATATTAGATGCTAGATGCAAAACGAGAGATGAGAGTCATAAGACGCAAAACACGAGATGCAAGGTGCGAGACTAATGTAAAACAAAAATGATAGATATTAGATTCAAGATGCGATACGAGAGATGCGGAATGCAAAACTAGAGCAAAATGAAATGCGTAATACGAAATGTGAAATCAGTCTTAAATTTGATTTGTTTTCCTAAGTTCGGAATGTGAAACAAAAAACTAAAGGGTGAAACAAAAAACTAAAAGGTGAAGCTATATACTCCATAAGATTTTTTTATTTCTCCCATATTTAAAAAAGACTCTACTTCTTTTATTTCTTTCATATTACCATTTTTTAATTTTACTCCAAACACTCATATTTACCTTATTCTCCAGCAACCACCCAAACACCATATCTACCTTAAATGTTTTTCGAGCAACCTTTTACCCACCATATTTACTTCCAACCATAAACTCTAATCCTATCAATATAAATACACAACCATCAACTCTTTTAATCGAGAAAAAAAATTTAGACACCATTTTCGATTGAAGTGGTCTATCAAAGGTAAAAATATCTCATAATTGTTTTTAAGCTATCGGGTGGCAAGAGTTCCAGGAAGTCGGTCATGCTCTGCATAACAAGTTCCACGAACTCGATATGCAGAAAAAATTACAGTTCCCAAAACTCTCTTGCTATGATTTAAAAAAAACAATTCTTGTATATTGAGGTCCATGAACAAATTTATTATTTTTTTAATATCGAGTTACTTTTATAGAATTTTGGAAATCTATTTTGATTTGTTTATTTAAAAAAAGACTTTGTTAACATACACATGTTCTACGTAGCATCTCAGTTGTTATGTTTGTTAAAAACAAAGAGAGAAATAGCCGCAGGAAGCGACTTGGATTTTGTGTTTATTAGAAAATGTTCCTTTTTGTTTTATTGATGCATTAGAGATGTAATTCAAGAATTGACCAATAGTAAGGCTCTCAATATATAAAGAACTTAGAGGCCTATAAAAAGAAACTTAATACACTGAATATTCTAACACTCCCCCTCAAGTGGTGTAGTGGGATCACCAATACCCAACTTGGATAAAACTGATTCGAATGTTCTTGCAGCAACCGCTTTTGTCAGGATGTCTGCGAGTTGGTCTTCAGATCTAACAAACGGAAGTTCGACTGTCCCATCTTTAATATTTTCTTTTATGAAGTACTTATCTATTTCAACATGCTTTGTTCTATCGTGGTGTACCAGGTTCTCTGAAATCTTAATCGAAACTTTATTATCGCCCATTAACAGAGTTGGACACTTCAGAGGGGATCTGATTTCTTTCATTATCTTCTTTAACCAAAGTATCACGGTAATCCCCTTCATGATTCCTCTAAATTTTGATTCAGCACTTGACAGTGATACTACTTTCTGTTTCTTACTCCTCCAAGTCACCAAGTTACCTCCAAGAAGAGTAAAATAGCCAGTAGTTGATCGTTTGTCGTTAGGATTCCCTCCCCAATCAGCTTCTTAAGCTATTTTAGGGATTTGTTCAGAGAGAATAGTAGCTGAAAATACCTTTGCAATCTTCGTTATTCCTTTCCGGTCCGTTTTACCGGATATGTAGAAGCACGAGGAACGTGTTCTGGTGAATACCGGTCAGGAGGAACCCCTCTATTTTTTCTTGGGGGAAGAACCGGAGTTTGAGTTTCAACAAATGAACTTCCTGAAATGTCATGGTCAATAGCATTTTGTGAATTATGACATTGTAAATTGTTTACCTCTTGATGGACATTTTCTTCGGCTGGTTCGCTGGTAGTATCCATGGCATTTATTTCTTGTTGGACATTGTCTTCGGGAGAATCATTGGTAGTAAGAACTGCCTCGTTAGTCTCATTTATGTTGGAAGATGCGTGTTTGGTGGCGCCATCTACCGACTCTGTCGGCAAATCCTCAAAGTAACTTTCATATAACAACCAGTCGAGTGATTCACTCACTTTCTCCCCGTGAGCACGAGATTGGTGGTCAAAAAAAATAATCGGATTCTAAGATGTCACAGTCCATGGTGACATGGATTCGACGAGTAACCGGATTGTAACACCGATATCCTATTTGATGAATACCGTATCCAACGAATACACACTTTTCAGCACACGGATTAAGTTTGTTTCGACTAGTTTTAGGGATATGAACAAACACCGAACAACCAAAGACACGAGGTGGTAAGGTCATAACAGATGGAATTGTAACTTGGGTGACAAGAACTTGTAATGGAGTTTTATTTCCTATACATTGGGTTGGTAGACGATTTGCAAGATACGTAGCTGTAGCAAGAGCTTCTTCCCAAAAAGAATGAGGAACTCTAGATTCAGTCATAATAGCAGGAGTTTTTTCAAGTAAAGTACGATTTTTTCAAGTATTGTAGCATATGCTGTTTCCACGGAAGGAAGATGATCCTTTTTCAGGATATCTCTCTTGATTGGTTCCAGCTTGTCATTAATCGCCATTAGCAATTAATAAAGTATTTGTTCTTGAGTCTTCTTATTGTAGATCTGAATGTCTTCTGGGTCTTTCATAGGGTTCAGATCTCGCCTATCTATAGACATCCAGATGTTCTGCAGTTTGTTCCACAAGTCTTCTAGTGTATCAGACCCTTGCCTTAATGAATTAGCCCTCTTATGAAGGTCAAACACCTGTAATGAATATGTACCAGAACTGTATGTGGTGGCTAACCCATCCCATAGGGCTTTTGCAGTGGGATATTGCGGGACATTATTCACCAAGCTGGATTCAAGATTCTGGATAATCCATGTGAAAACACATTGATCATATTGTTCCCACCTTGTATATGTTTTGTCAGTTTTGGATGGAGGTGTCGACTCCCCTGTAATGTGAGAACCTCTCCCCCTTCCCCCAATTGCTTTCTTCATCAGGTTTACCCATAGGGCATAGTTGTCACCACCGAGTTTAATCCCTAGGGATAAATTCTCGGGGTTAGTTGTTTGTTGTTGTGTTCCGAGACTATTTCTCATAATGGCAGCAATCTGCATTGTTAATTCATCAGGGATTTGACTGACCACGACTTCATTGCCAGCCATCTTTGTTGAGAATTTTCAGAATTCCCAGAATCACACGTGCTCTCATACCATGTTAACATGCATATTTTCTACGTAGCATCTCAGTTGCTGTCTTTGTTAAAAACAAAGAGAGAAGTAGCAGCGGGAAGCGGCTAAGGTTTTGTGTTTATTAGAAAATTTCCCTTTTTGTTTTATTGATGAATTAGAGATGTAATTCAAGAATTGACCAATAGTAAGGCTCTCAATATATAGAGAACTTAGAGGCCTATACAAGGAAACTTAATACACTGAATATTCTAATAGACTTTAACTTGATTTATATTCCCGACTCTCTGATTTTTGCTTGTTTCCATTTAAACAAGATTAAATTATCTTGTTGGTATTGGGTGATGTTCTGAGGTTTTGAATCTTTGGTTTGTATGTCTTCCTTTTCTCTTATTGATTTTTAAGAAATTTGAGTATTTTTTTGTTTTTAAGGTTTAATTTTAGAAGTCAAATGATATATGTTGGCCGTAATTTGACTTAATTATGTGTTTGTTGGAATAAGGGTTGGATAGTGCAAAGTGACATGAGAATATAAATTAGAAAATAAATTAAGGGCAAACAAATTCTGAATATTTTTTTGAAAATTTGAAACTAAGAAAATAGCTTCACCCAAAACTAAAATGCCAAAATTAACTTAACTTAAAAAAAAATCATTCGTGGATCTAATTTGTTTGTTCTAAAATTTGTTTGTTCTAAAAGTAAAGATTATTTTTTAAATTGCGATTTGAAAAATAAATTCTTAAAAATTCAAATAACAAAAACATAAAACGTGTTCTTTTATAGAAAATACGGTCCACCTAATTATTGTTAATAGTAATTTTTTATATTAATATCTCATAGTTCTTAAATAATAACATGTCCTAAAGATAAAAGTATGTATAACCCATCAATAAATTATGATTAAAATTAGTAATTTAGTTTGAATAAAAAAGAAATTACTAATATAGAAGAGCGTCTCTTTCAAAAGGTGGAGACTTTAAGTTAGAGGGAAACAGACCGAGTCCCTTAAGAACAAATCTTCTACTTGTCTCTCTTAATTACTCCTCAAATTTTTCCTATCTTCTTATGTTTCTTTTCATATCTAAAGTCGTTTCCTTTCATTTCCTTTCAGTTACAAATCCTATCTTTCAATAATCAATCTTATACTATAACGCTGACAAGAACAAAAAAAAAACCCAATAAAAGTCTTCTCTTTTACCCAGAATTTCGGGTTTTCTAGTTTCAAGATCATAAACCCGTTTCGGGGTCTTCTTCACCCGGTTTTCCTTTCTTTTTCAAGAGTTTGGATCGTAGTTTCTTTTCGTAATGAAACACTGTTTCGTCAATATTGATCAAAGCAAAGCAAAGCTTGAGTTTTCTTAAAGTTTAGAGCTGTAATTGATATAAGCAACATTACCAATTCATAAAATGAAGATAACTAATTGGTTTCTCAGGTGACCCTAAACCTTGATTCCGGGACGGCATTGCCTTAACAGATTTGTTCTCCTCCAAGAGTTACGTTTTGAACCTGTTCTTGTTATCATTACAGTTGAAGTAGAGAGAAACGTCTCTTTCTCCTTCTCTTTCTCTTTCACTCTTAGGCATTGATCATGATTTTTGATAAAGGGTCAACAAAGCAATCCAATCTCCAAGGCTTTCTTGATTGCACAACACCAGTTGTGCCATCTCATTTTCTTCCAAAGGTTTGGTTTTTAATCATAAAGTTCTCTTTTTTTTCTTTAATCCAATCTTGAATTTTGTCAAATTTTTGCAGAAAGAGATCAAAAGCCTTAACCGGTTATGGCATCCATCAGATAGAGAGGAGATTGATTATTTCAAGTTAAGTGATCTGTGGAATTGTTTTGATGAATGGAGTGCTTATGGAGCTGGTGTGCCTATTTCGGTGAACGATGATGAGACATTAGTTCAGTACTATGTTCCTTACCTCTCTGCAATTCAGATTTTCACAACTAGTTCATCTCTCATCACCTTAAGGTAATAATCACTTTTGTTTAGACACACCATCTGTTTGTTTATATGTTTATGAACTATCTATCAATTGAAATTTGTTTGTCATGAAAAAACTGGTCCAGGGTTGGCTCCTCCAATTCAAAAAAAGTTTTAGTTTTTATTTTTTTGATTGAAAACCCTTCTATATTAGGAAATAAAGAATGGTTTTTTCAAGTCTTTGCAATCTTGTTTATGAAAAACAAATGATCTTTATTTGTCATAAATAAAGTTGGTTGAGTTCATTAGCCTTAGGCTGGTTTTGATTTGACGTCTTGTGTTGTTAGGTTTTCAATTAAGTCTTTGTAGTTAGATTTGTCAAGAACTAACATCCCATCAAATTCAATTAGATTGGTCTATAGCAAACTTTCTTGTTAAAGCAAAGTCATAGTTTACATATTTTAGGATGAAACTAACTAACCAACCAATCAATCAATGAATCATTAATGTTGAGCACTGATAAAATTGAAGAACGAATTGAATCTGTTTGTTAGGGAAGAGTCTGAATTGGGAGACGGTGAAACAAGGGATTTGTTTAGTGACTCTTGTAGCGATGAAAGTGAGAATGACAAGTTATGGAGATGCGATGCATCTTCCTCCGAGGAAGGAGGGTTCGATCAAGACACTCTTTCTAATCTTAGTGATAGATTAGGCTACTTGTACTTCCAGTTCTTTGAAAAATCAACACCCTATGGAAGAGTTCCTCTGATGGATAAGGTACATTTACGGAAAAAGAAAAAGAAAATATAAAATTCTATTACAAACATACTTTTTTAAGGGTTTTTCTATGTTAAACTTTTATTGATGATTTGTTTTTAGATCAATGGATTAGCTCGAAGATATCCGGGTTTGATGTCATTAAGGAGCATAGATCTATCTCCAGCTAGTTGGATGGCAGTTTCTTGGTATCTTTCTATCTCTCTATCCCTCGATCACTTCAATCATTGTTAGGTTTTAAAGGGCAACACTTCTAAAGCTATATTCTGTAGCAGTAGAAGTATATATGCTTGATAAAGAAAGATAAAGGATACTTGTGTCCAAGTGTTTTGGATCTTATAATAGTATACTTTCCCTAAAGTTTGAGAAAGAGCTCGACTGCTAATAGTTAAACTGTTCAGTATTAGTTCTAATTGTTATAACATTTCAGGTACCCAATCTACCATATTCCAATGGGAAGAACCATAAAAGACTTGTCCACATGTTTCCTCACTTACCACACCCTCTCCTCCTCTTTCCAAGGTATTCTTCGTTTTAAGGCCACCCTTTTATTATTCTATATTCTTGATTCTTCGAAAACCATACCTATTCATGTGGGTCTAATTTAATGTTCATTGATTAAAAAGTAGACTTTTTGTTTTTTTTGCAATACTTGCAGATATCGACGACGAAAACGACGTTGTTGACGAGTGTCGTGAAGGAATAAAAGGAAAGAAGTTTGAAAGTATTTCACTACCCCCATTTGGTTTGGCCACCTACAAAATGCAAGGTCAATTGTGGGTATCGGGAAATTGTGGCCGGGACCAAGATAGAGTAGTGTCAATGCTAAGTGTGGCAGATTCTTGGCTTAAACAGCTAAAGGTCCAGCATCATGACTTCAACTTCTTCAACGGGACTCGATATGCTTAAAAAATGAAACCTTGTTCGCTAAACTCGTTTTCTTTGAGCTACTTCTTTTTCCTGATTGAGTTTTAAATGGATTTTGTGTTTAAGAATCGAGCAATATAAGTGTTGTCTGTAGAGTAACGGGAGAGGGTCTGAACGATGCGATTCGTGGAATCGCGAGTGAAACTCTCGAAATTGTAACTTCTTGTTGTTGTTGAATTGTATTGTACATTTTTCCTCTCATCTTTTGTTTAGTTTGTTTTCTACATAAATCTTTAGTAAGAGGTTTTTAAACTCTATAGTTACTAAACATAGACATATTTGAACTTAAAGTGTAATATGGACCAAGCTAGGTAGCTATCATAAGGTGGAATTGTGAGGTGTGAAACTAAGATATGGTTGAGGCACATACACATCAACTGATTGGCCCTTAGTTAAGAGAGAGAGACATCATAAATATTCTCCATTCATAGTCAAACTATTCTTTTTATCCATTTTCTTTGTTCCTTTTGGATTGAGTATTATAAATGAATCTCAAATGTGTTAAATAGAAAAACCACATGCGGTTGTTGGTTGTTTAGAACACATTTTCATTGCCTTAGAAAAGACATGAACTAGTTTTTCTTTAGTGCAATTCAGGATGTAATCCACTTTAGAGTTGGGATTAACATTACACATAAAATTTTGTTAAAAAATGAACCCAACATCAGATTATTAGATAATCTAAACTACTAGGAAAGCAACCACTTAATCTAGTATAGGACATGTAAGTGTTAGATAGCATCAACTGCTTTTGTGTTCATCACACTTGCCTTAGGTTCCATAAGTCAATAGGATTAGGTAGGGTTGTCTTTCCCTTTACCAAAGTCAATATTTTTAATGGTGTTGTACAAATTACAGAGGAAGATAAGTCTTTCCAGTCTGACCTTTTTTATATCTCTTGTTGGCTTGACAAATGCAGAATCCAAAACTAGGACATAGTACAAATAATGGGTTGGTCTAAAAACAACACAAAACAAAGCCCAATACAGTAAAATGAACAAAATATTTGAAACATGTAATAAAAAATCAAGATAGATACATCACTCTTAATAAATTTGACTCGAAGTATACCGACCCGACCCGATCCGATGGCCTAGTTTAAAAAAGAGGAACGAATTGTAGATTAGTTATATAAGTCATGGCACCGGATAGGATTTGCCGTGACACATGCACCTGTAACTGATAGGGCAAGATTCAGCCTCTTCAAGTGATGCACAAACAAAGCTAATCATGACTAGCTTACATGGAGAGCATGATCCACAAGCATGCGAGCAATCCGGTAACCTTGATCCAGCCATCTGTCGCATAAAATCGTATAGTTTGGCTTCAACAACTTTATCACTTGTACTAGAACGGTGATTGGCATAATGATCTGTTCAAGCACATAAACACATTAAACGTTACACTTTTCTAGCTCAAACGAAATATGATTCAAGATAAAAAGGAAAAGAGAAAGAATTATACTCGAGCGTGGTCTGATATGCCTTGCCGACGCAACAGGAGTAAGAACGAGGAGAATCAAAAAAACGGCAGAGAGTAGTAGAGAGCAGCATTTCATGACTGTTGTTGTTGTTGTTTAGTTTTGTAAGGTTTGTAATGAAGGGGAGAGATTGATTGAGTTGGAGATTGGAGTTCTTAAAGGGGTTAATGGCATTGAAGCAAATCACATAAAAGAGTAAGTATGATAAAAAGAGAGTCACATGAAAAAGTGTATTTATGTTTCTCTTTTGTTTCCCAAGATCATTCATCACAGGAATCAAGCCTTAGTAGTTCCAATCCACCAATGCTTTGTTGAAGCAGTCTATAGTGTATTTATTTTCCACAAGGATCCTTCTTTTACCGTGAATTCTGAGTTCAGTCTCTTTTGAGTATTCATGTAACAATAAATGCAACCTTGGCTTTCTATTAACTATGGACACTATATTTTAAATACCATCAGACTTTGAACTTGAATATAACAAAGATTCTACTTTTACTCTGCTTTATGACTAGATGCTTTTCAGGCTATAATAAATGCAATCTTGATTTTTGAATAAAAAAAAAATCCAGATTAAATAACACTAAAAGTATTATAGTCAATTGTTAATATCCGGTCATCTAAGATTTAGTAAACAAACTCCCGATACAAATTCGACTTGATTACAAAAAAGTTGGGATTAATTAACTCTAAATCTGTCTATGTAACATGAATCCGATCTGTTTGATCTAGAAATAGGATTAAATTTTTAAAAGATTATTGATCTAAACAACCCAATATATCAGAATAATTTGCAATACAAAAAAAGATTCATGGATTTCAAAAGTTTTGCTAAACCCAAAAAAACCCACTGCATCCAAAAAAATCTTATAAATTGAAAAGCACAAAATATAAACTAAAATTTTGAACTTAAAAATTTGTAAATATTTTGGGTTAAGTTATTTTTTCTCAAATAGGTTTTAACCCATCTATTTATAAGTTACCCAAAATAATTTAATCTCGTTTATTTTTAGATAAAAATGTAATTGTTAGAACAAATAATAGATTGTTTTTTACGCTAACGACTATCCATTTTGTTTTTTGAACAAAAATCTTATTCTTGTAATTTCTCTTTCTACAATTTAAGGCCACCATGCTCTACCTCCGGTGATCTAACTCCTCCTCCGACAATTTCCTCTTCCTCCATGGTAAAAAAACACGACCTCCCTCCCCTTCCATCAAAGTAAGCCGTTTTGATTTTATTTCTTGAAACTTTTGAGATTCTTGAATTGTTTAGCTATTAGTTACTATACTATATGTTTGTTGTTGTGATATGTTGTGGAATTTATGGGTTAAGTTATGACTTATCCATTTAGAGTATTGTTAGGATTAATGGGGTTTTGAGGCTTGAATAGATAGGTAGGGTGTTCATCTTCTTTGCCGGAACTGCGAGGAATATGATGCACACCAATGATGATGTACATGCGCACTATCAATGCACATTGTAGGCACTGATTGTGCACAACACCTGCACCATAGGTGCGTAGCCGGTGCACCTATAGTGCACGACCAAAGTTTCCAATTTTTCCTGCAAGAAGTCTTTTTTAAAATTTTCGAATTACCTATTAAACTTGTTTTTTCGTGCTTTATTTAGTTATTAGTACTTTTTTGTTGTATAATTTAGTTATTAATACTTAATATTTCATGTTTTTCAGTTTTTTATCTAACTTTTATTACTCGTTAACTAATATTGTCATATACACGGAAGAACCACCACCCACGCCCTAATGGTAGCTCTAGACATGAGCATATTAGGGAAAATATTTCCCTTGTGAAGTTCGTTGAAGTGGAGAACATGATACTCATACGAAAAAACGTGAATAACCTAGCATAAAAAAGGAATTTAAATAGCACACCAAAAGATCATTGCAACTTATGCATAAGGGTTTGAAGCATGATGCTAAAACATTTGACAAAAAAGTTAATCATATGATAGTGGATCATCTAGACAAGTTGCACTACCACCACCACCATAATCAGGTCATCATTCACCACCATCAGTTTATCGTTCACCATGATAATTTATTCTCTCACCAACAACACATCCTCGTGCACCATACTCTGATGTGGCTACCGGAAGTGCCAACATTGGTGATGTAGATCAAGAGTTAGTTGAAGATGAGGAGAACATCACAACTCAAAGAGAAGAACCGATTAGACTGTTTTCTTTTTCGGAGTGTAACAAAATTCAATTATATTTTTACTACAAGAAGCACGAGGCCTTCAATACTTTCATCGGAAGTATAAATCATAATTATTAAATTAAAAATTTAACTTATATACATATTAATTATTATGTGTTGTTTTCTTACAAAATATTTTTAAGTACAGTCTTGTAGTTTTCTCGACATCCAGACATATTATAATATGTTGTGTATGTGAGACTTGACAGCACAACCTGAAGTAGTGAGTCATCACCATGTGTACTCTATTCAGATCTTTTATAGCTCAGGTGCCAAAGTATTACACTCATCCACTGCTGGACGAGGTATTCACTGAACGTTGGCACCAAGAGACCAACATTTTTCAGTTTAGTTTCAGGGAGTGACACTCACTCTAAATGAAATCAATATCATTACAGATTTCCCGTTATTGGTAAAATACTGGAAGTGGTTAAGACTACGAGATAAGAGATATATATTTACTATGTGAGGTTGTTGGAACTCACAACTGATGAGGTTCATTCCGAGTTAGATTCTAAAGAGTGGGATTTAAATTGAAATGGATCGTGGAAACATTTATTAAGGAACGATTTCCAAGTATCACGTGCATAAATTATGTTATTACTCGTGTGTATTATATTCCCAGATACCAATCAGAAATGTGTTAAAGCCTACTATTTATATGGTTTGGAGAACATGGATACTGGGTTGTGGGATATAGATTGGGAGGCTACTGTTTTGGCTTTCCTTTATCGTACTTTGGGGATGCTTCAAAATATCCAAAGGAGAACCTGTACGGTTTCATGACCATGTTAGACTGTTGGATATACGACCATTTTCTAATTTTAAAATCTCTACAAAACCCATCTTATATCGTGAGGATCCCAAAGATTGATAGTTTTCTACTGAGGACAATGGTGGGCTCTAACGTGTGACCCAAATGTTGCGTCGTTCTTGCAGATCTAATGGAGAAGTATGTAAGTGCATCATTTTATACTTATTATACGTGTAACAATATTTAGTATATTTAGCTTTAATTTTTTTTTATAATATTCTGTTTTGTTTTGTTTTACAGGTCATCTTCGAGCCATACAAGCACATGAGAGCTAAATTTTTGGGGCAAAATATATGTTTACTATATTATCTCATCTGTATAATAAGCATTGTATAAGTTTATATACTTGACAGATTCATGTGACAGTTTGGACGAATACAGGATGCATAAGTACCTCATATGTTACTAAAACTTCTATATAAGAAAGGTTTTTCTCGTTACTTTTGGCGTGAGACGGTTTGAAAAGATTTGCATCATTATTTCTTACTAACTATTGTTTGGCAGTTCATATTTCTACATATGGAAGGTCAACGACGACTATGCATGTTGATTACATTGCTCACTTTGGATGGTACACCATCACCCCACATGTGCAGTCCTGTTATGATATACTCATTCATGTTGTTCGTAAAATCAACACCATCCGCATGAGAGATGATTTGGAAGATTTGAGGCTCTTTATGAAACACATTTTTTCCTTGGGTCCTTATTCTTATTATAGGACTTATTTTGGTTATGATTGTTTGATGTTTTTGTTTCTGTCCAAGGCTATGTTTTTCATTTTAGCACTTATGTTAGTTAAGTTTTCTTTATGTTTTGAATTACCCTAGATGCAGATGCTTTGGTTTTGTATTTGAATATTAGATTATGTTATTTGAAGGTTTTTTTTATAAATTATTCACGTTGTTTACTTTTACTCGACTAACCATTATAATATTATAAGTTAGTCAAACACGTAAGTTTATTAAAAACGAACAACATAATTATTATTTTATCAACTCACAAATTATTTAATTGTTAGTATCATACTTAGGTTTTAAATTCATTTATAAAACAAACCAATAAATTGTTAGTAAATATTTTAAGTTTCACATTATTATATTTTTAAATCACAAATGTTACCAAAGAAACATGCACTATAGGTGCCAAGTCTGTGTACTTATGGTGCACACTAGTCGAGACTGACGTTGCATATGGTATGTACCATTGGTGATGTACCATCAGTGCCTTGCCTTGGCACCGATGCTACGCAACAAGTCTCACCGATGATGTTTAGTTCCATCATTGGTGTAGTTGCACCATCAGTGCACGGTCATTACATCGATGGTGCGAAGCACCGTGCATCATGGGTGAACATTTGTTGCACCCATGGTGCTTTTGTTTGATGATTGGTGCCAAAATTAAACCAACCAAAAAACTAGCACCACTTAAATGTACCCGCCAAAAAATAATATTGCCTTTTTGTTACCCGCCAATAATGAACCCTGCCTAATTGTTACCCATCTATCACATCATTAATTTCTATATATAAAGGTCCAAACTAACGTAACTTCGAATACACAACTTAATATACTTACATGTTTTTCTTTTGATAGGGAATGGACTGTACGTGAAGACTCAAATCTCTTTCAAACCGTCAAAGATGTAAACTTAACAAGTTTTAATGAGAATAACGATGAGTTTATCAATGAAGTGTTATATACAATATAATACATGTACGGGTACATGGGTGTAAGAGGAAAACCAATATCGTATCATGCAATCGTGGAAAAGTACCTAAAATGTATAAATGTCTTCAAAGCAAACCAATGTATCATGTGTTTGACCTTCCATGATCGATTATGAATGAGGAGTATAACTCATTCCATTTGAAAGTAATTGATTTATTTGACAAAATATATTATACTCTTTGTATAGGAATAAATCATTAAAAAGTAAGAAGCACTGACGAGTATCACTTTTAACAAAGGATATGAATTTGTATAAAATTTTGTTGTTTTATGTCCATGTTTAATGTTGTTTCTTGATCTTTTGATCTTTTTAAGTTATTTTAAATTTTTTATGTATTTTTGAGTGTGTTAAATTAAGGTTTTTTTTTATGTTCGTGTTTGATGTTGTTTTATATTCGTAGAATTTCTTTAGTTCATGCTTACGTTCTTATGTATCTATCAAGTTACAATATTGTTTTGTGTTTTAAAGATTTTAGGTTCGTGATCTCCTGCACGATGTCAAGAAAATGGTGCATAAAGTTCTTGGTTTGGGGTCAATTATTTAATTAAACAACATATATTTTACGATATTAAGTTGGACCTCATTGACAATAAACTAAAACATGCGCACTTCCTAGAATTAGATCTGCAAGGATATGACTCTTAGTTTTCTTATCCGTGTTTCTGTTTACTATTTGGATATGCTTATCATTTCATGTGCAATGTATTTCTGTCTAATGTAATATATTATCGAGTTAAGTATGAGGTTCTCAAACTGTTTACACAATAACATACAACGAATACATTAAACAAATAAGCTTGCATTACTTTGTTAATTGGATAACATAAAAAAAGTACATTCAACAAATAAGTCTGCATTACATTGTTGAAAGAATTACATTTAACAATACACTAAACAAATAAGACTATTTTATATTATTACATAAATTCATCTAAATTTGTTACTTCTGAGTTGGCGATGATAGGCCTTTGACCTTCAAGATCTTCATATTTTTTGCAGCAACTTAGTGGTGGTAATTTCTAAGCTGTTGCATCATTACGATGCAATATTATACATGTAAGATGTATCCGTGCAAATGGTGAGTCAACAAAAATGGAAAGTCATATAAACAAATAATTGAAAATGAGGATGCAAATGACTAATTATGATAAAAAAAACTTCAAACTAAAATGAAATACTTACATTGATAAAATGGTTGTTATAAACAAAACCACATGTCAGCCACTTTTTTAGGTACAATTTAGGACCTAACTTGCTTTTTGTCAGTAAGAGAGAAATCTAATAGCATTTCATAACAATTCTCTAG
This sequence comes from Limnanthes douglasii subsp. nivea, assembly GCA_036936605.1. Classification (NCBI taxonomy): domain Eukaryota; kingdom Viridiplantae; phylum Streptophyta; class Magnoliopsida; order Brassicales; family Limnanthaceae; genus Limnanthes; species Limnanthes douglasii. The sequence goes on from JAUPFV010000001.1 coordinate 38,401,481, forward strand.
TTAGTACAAATGATCCTGATGCAATCATTTACCACATATCTTATGCATTGATGGATAGTGTAAGCAACCACATGCATTAAGTTCAACAAAGATCAGTCTAATATCGTGTTATAAAAGGACATGACGTTAACACCTATAAGTGTACAATATAATTTTATCATTTGACCCCGCTGTCTGAGTACAAAATCGGCGACAAACTCTCCCAACACAATAGTGGCTTGACCAATGAAACCAATGAGGTTACGTTTGAAATTTTTGTAAAGGTAAGACTCCATACATTTTATCTTAGCTAATTTAAATAGAAAATTGGTCAAATTTATTGTGACAACCATTACTGTTTAATCTTAACTCTAACGATATATACCATATAAACACACATCATTATGAGAATCAACCACCCCACCCTCTCATTGCAAATTATCATTATAAAATAACAACCCGTGGTAGATTTGCCTATAAAAATATAGATGTGTATCATTTATATTATACTTAAAGATTCAAGGTATGCAATTTTTTAGAAGAATGCGTCCGACCCGAAAATTTTCATGAGGACCTTATGATTCAGATCTGTATTTAAGTAGTATGTAAAGATGCTAAGTATGGGAAGTGTTTTTTCATACTTTGAGGTTATAGATGACATCTTAAGCTATAGTGCACGATTGGTTTGGACCTCTATTTCTCAGATTTCATATCATATACCCGAAGGATCATGACTGCGGAACCATTCCACTAACTTACACTATCAATCAAGGTTTGAATCTTTGTTTTTTTAACACACATCATGCTTGAATGGTATGACTAATATTATTATGGTCTTTCAAAATTTTATTCGTATTGCACTTCTCTTGAGGGTTCGACATTGGTTAAGGTTACAAGATCTAAAAAATCTTTGAAAAATAGTAAAACAACCTACAACTATCCGCCAGTGCTCACTTCAACCCCATTTCCCATGATGGTTACCTCGGTGAGAAGACCTAAAGGTGATAGGAAGCAATAGACAAACTTGATGTGAGATATATTATGACAAGATGTAAGTCGAGGTAATGGTCGGCTGATAGGTCGACAAAAGATAAGTATTATAGGATTGGGTTCGGGTTACCATCAACTCTTATATGTATCATTTCATATACCTTGATATGAACTTGAACGTATGACAACAAATTTTGAGAGGTATATGTCTTCTTCATTATTAATTCTATATCATGTAGTCCAAAATAAAGTTGTGGCGATGTGATGCTAAAGAAATTACTTTATGAAATAATTTTAAAATTATTCTTTATCTTAAAAAACAACAGGCATAATCGTGCCTCTCAGTTCATATTTGTAAAATATAATGTAGTCATCATTCTCTTATATAACCTAGATATCAAGGATTCACTCTCAGAACTCAATGAGCATACTCATAAACATATGGATGAAGCTCGAGGGAAGATAATTGAACCAAAATAGCGCAATATAAAAAAAATATTATAGAGAAATGGCAGCAGAAAAGTCTGGTGAGGTAAATTTATGTTTGAGGATAATTGGGTAATTTGTTCAGAGTTTTGTGGAAGTTTATAGGTATTTAGTATTTTGAGTAGAGAGTAGAGGGAGAATTAAGCTGCCTAGTTGCAGTTAATTTTCATTACCCATAGTTAATGCAGGTGGTTGGGTATTTATACCCTTACATTTGGGCTTTATGGGTTTTCGGGTCATGTTTAATGGACCCGGGTCATGTTTAAAGACCACGAGCTCTAAGTAGGGGAGCAAGTAGCTTAGTCAAGAAGTGTTTAGGTTTTTTAGTACTTTTGTCATAGTCCGAACAGTTCAATGGGCTAAGTGTTCGAAGTGGTCTGTCCGGTCCGGAGGCCTTGGTCCGATCTGTCCATGTCCGGTGAGTAAGCAGAATTTGGACTCATCAGGAGCCCATTTTTTAGGTGTTTGTTCAAATACCTTTGTCAAAAACCTGAAAAACAGTCCGATGTCATGGGTAGTTTCAATCCGGACAGGCTTGCGTATCTTGCGGTTTTATCCGGACTGATAAAGCTTTGTGAATCCAAACAGTTTTTTGCCAGACTTTATGGGACACGTGTCGCTTTCTGGTTGGTTGCTTTAGCCGTTTTTTCACCTTGAATTTCAAACCCACCTTCTTCGAAAAGCAACCTCTTAATTAAAGATGGTGACATCAGCGCCGTCTTTAATCATCATCAATCTTTTCGAATTCTCCTAGGAATCAAACTCCTTTTTCAGATTTACTATAAATTAAAACACTTTCTACTATTTCACCATCACTCTCATATTTACTCTGCAACTTCTTAAAGCTTTTTCTCTCCAAAGCAAATCTTAACCTAGATTGTTTATGTTTACAGCGAGGACCGCTCTGATCAAAGGTGGGTGGCTCAACCTCTCTGAATTAGAAAAGGCGCAAAAGGTCGAAAGGGAAAGACGTATTGCAGCAGGATTTCCCGTTTCTCCCATCGACAAGCCAGTGACTTCAGCCACAGAATCAGATCAAGGTTTTTCTTCCTCAAAAGGCATCAAGCCGAAAAAACTATTTCAAACTAATCTTTCCCCCATTATCTCTGGTTCCTCGGTTCAAGAATCAGAAACTATTGTTGAGCCAGGGGTAACAGTTACCAGCTTCAAAAAGCCCTCCCCCTTCTTAGTTATGGGATCAGACACTGAAAACTCCCCTCAAAAGTTAGTCGACCGGAGAAAAGGCCGGCTGGTCAAAGGTCAGGCCTCTAAGAGCACTCCTTCAAAATCGAGTGCCAAAGACAGCAGCAATGTGTCAGAAGTGCCCATCAGAGCTCCCAAGGACAGACTGTCTGGTCCGGAGGGTAGTAGCCCAGGTCTTCGAAGAGAAAACTCTGCATCAGAGCCCCAGTCGGAGGCCAGAAACCAAGGGAACACTGAAGCCCAGCAGTCCGGAGACCAGGCTGAGCCAGATCTGAATCCTTCCCTTGCTACTGCTACTGAAAATACTTCATCAATTATGGAGGAAGTAATGAAGGACTCTGTCGAAGAGGCTCTATTTGAGTCTGAGCCTCCGATCAGACCGGTAGTGCTGTTGTTGCCAAAAAAGACAAAGGCAACGAGAAGTTGTGCTTGAGGCATCTGGATCTGCCGGAGAGTCTTGAAGAAAGGGTGGGGCCTTGTTTCCACAAGGTCAGTGTCAAGTACCTCCTCGCCTTGCAAAAAATTAACTATCATTCATCCACACAGCTGAACTGGGCCGGATGCGTACGAAGTGGGGTATTCCGGAGAACGTGAAGATAAGGATCCCCATAAACCCAGAGACCCCTATGGACTGCAAATTGAGAAAAATTGTTATCTTCACGGAGCTGTTTAATTGGGGGCTCAGATTCCCTTTGGACCCAGAAATTGTCAGATACTTCCATTTGATAAAGCTCTGTCCGAGCCAGCTGAGCCCCAATGCTTGGTACACTCTCATGTCATGCATTATGGCTTCCAGGCTCTCCAGGATTCCTCTACCAATGGAGGAGTTTGCTGTTGTGGCCAGTCTTTGCAGAAACCACCACATCCCCTTTTACCATTTCAATATGGGGGATAATTTCAAAGCTGTAGATGACTTGCTAGAGGCGGAGAGGAATTGGAGGACCCAGTTAGTGTTTGTTAGTGGTGCTTGGGAGAATGGAAAGAAGATCAAGTCCGGAGTGAACCCAAGCCTTCTCACAAGCAGGTGGAGGAGTGACCGTAAGTCTCCTGCTTTATATTTTTGTCTTTTTTTAGAGTTAGTTTGAACTAATTGGTCTTAATTTTGCCTTAGCAGAACTGCCCAAGGAATTCAACGATCATTTGAAAACCGGGCAGACCACTTGCACCAAGATCAATGCTTGGGCCGCTGAGAAGTGGGGGAATCGGTTCCATGCTGCCTTCACAGGGGGCAACTTAGCAAGGTCTAACATTTGGAACACCACAGGTTGGAGAGACCTAACTTGGGAAGAGCTCACCACCCAGCCTCCTCCGAACGTAGTGCTCAAAAGAACGTATGAACCAGATGGGACACTCTACTTGTCAAGCCGGGCCAAGGCCCCGAGCAAGATGAAAGGTAAAAATAAAGGCAAGAAGGTGGTGGGTGGAGCTAACCCTGCTGAGGTGGAGGAGGATGCTCCAATAAATCCGGAGGGGCCAGTCCCCAGCCAAATTGATGCTGCTCTCTTGGAAGTGGTGGAGCAGGAGACTGAAAGGCAAGAAGTTCACTCCCCAAAACCTCCAAGGGCTTCCAAAATAAATCGTAAACGGGGAGGTGAAGGCAAAGACAGGGAGGCCAAGAAGAAAAAGACCTCTAAGGGTGACGAGCTTTCTCTCCGGGCTCCGGAGACTCCTTCCCAAGCTGATCCTACTGACCCAACACAAGCGGAGGAGATACCTGGTGACTTCCAACCAATGAGGTCGAAGGGGGAGATCTTAACATTGATGGGGTAGACATCACTGGTCTTGGTGGGCTTGGTGAGTACTTCATCAATCTCCCCAGAGACGATTTTGATGGGCCTTACCTCCCTCTGAGCACCTCAAACACGGTCACTTTCAATGGTAAGACCTTTATTGTTTCAAGTGAAAGGGATGTCATAGCCCACTCTGTATTAAGCAATGTTCATCCTGTGCTCGCGTTGGAGAAACAAGTTCGAAATCAGGCAGACATTATAAAAGACCTTAAGTCTGACAAAGAGAGGTTGTCCGACGACCTTCTTACTGCCACTTCGAATGCTTCCACTCTAAAGGAAGAAAACGAAGAGTTGAAGAGGAACCAAGAAGTGAGTACCACAAAAGTCACCATACTAGAGAACACTATCACAGAGCTCCGATAGAAGCTGTCCGGACTGGAGAAAGATCTTGCCACCTCAAAAGGGGAGACCAAGGCCAAAGACCAAATCATCACCAACTTAACCAATGACAAAATTGCACTTGAGAATACAGTGTCCAAAGCTGCCGAGGAGAAAGCTAGGTTGCTAAGGGAGGAGGAGGCCAAAATCCAAGCCAAGATCGATGCTTATGCCAACAACGTGATCGACACTCAAGAGCAAATGTATGCCAAGGTAAGATCAGACATGGTCTTGCTCTTCCATGAGAAATTTCCAAAGAGGAACCTAGGGGATTTATGGCTTCATGTAGAGGTTGAAGACCTCCCATATCACACAATGGCCGAAGGCGACCGGATTGGCTTCTCTAGTGCATCTTCATCTGATGATGAAGAAAACACTTGGGAGAGCCCAAACGAAGAAAAAGATGATCCTAAGGGGAAGAAGAAGGTAGATGAAGCTGAGCCATCTTCAAAGGTTCAGCCTTAATTTACGAATTAGTTTTTACTTTTCATGTTATCTGAACAAAAGTCCTTGGAAGGCCAAGGCATTCTTTTTGTAAGTGTGTCCTGTATCTGACCGGATAGATCCTTTACTCTGTTTTGACAATTTGAAAGTCCTTGGAAGGCCAAGGCACTTAAGTTATTCTAACGAATATCCTTGTTTTGCACAACTTTCACCTTCTTTCATAGTCTGTTCCAATTTTAATGGCTAGTGTTTAAATAACCCTTAGTTATTTCATAGTGAGAGTGTTTAAATTCTCCGATGACGAATGTTTAAGTGATCATCACTCTTTTATTTCAGTCCGGATGGTGTGATAAAAAACAAAGTAAGAATACTTCGATTTTTTTTTAAAAAGGCATCAAATTTTATTTAAAACCCGGACACCTCATTAAAACCTCCCCGCGCCACCAGGGTAGGAAAAAGTATGCCCCCAAATATTTACATGGATGTTTAAACAAGTAAATATTTACACAAATGTTACTCCAAGTACATCCGGAGATGTTCGATATTCCAAGGGTGGGTCAGGACTCTTCCATCCTTGTCCTCCAGCCAATATGTTCCAGGTTTAAGCCTTTCAACAACCACATAAGGTCCTTCCCAAGTTGGGGCCAATTTTCCGAGCTGCTTTTCTTTAGTGTGTAAGAAGACTTTCCTCAATACTTTGTCCCCTGGCTGGAAATCTCTTCTTTTAACTTTAGAAGCAAATCTGCTTCTCATCAAACCCTGATAGTGTGCAACTCTAAGGAGGGCTTTAACTCGTCTTTCTTTCACTAGATCGAGCTGACCTCTGATTGCCACTTCGTTAGCGCATTCAGAGAAGTGGTGAACACGAAATGATGTGAGAGTTGCTTCTATGGGAGCCACTGCATCCATCCCATAGACCAAAGCAAAAGGTGACTCCTGAGTTGCAGCCCTAGGTGTTGTCCGGTAGGCCCACAAGACCTCTTGTAAATAACTAGGCCACTTCCCAGCAGCCCCTTCCAAATTCTTCTTTAAACCGGACAGAATAGTTCTGTTAGCCACTTCACCTGGCCATTTTCTTGTAGGTGGAAAGGTGAAGAGAAACAATGTTGTATACCCCTTGAGGCACATAAACTCTCCATTTCCCTATTGTCGAACTGTGGCCCATTGTCTGTTGTTATCTTTTATGGGACACCAAATCTGCAACAGATGTTGGATAGAATGAATTTTATGATAGTTTTTGATGTTGTTCCTGCTAGAGGGGCTGCTTCAATCCACTTCGAAAAGTAGTCTATAGCAACAATTATAGTTCTGCGCCCTCCGGATGCCATAGGGAGAGGTCCCACTAAATCCCACCCCCATCGAGCAAAAGGTATAGGCTCAGAAATCGACTCTAAAGGAATGGCTGGGACACGAATTTCATTGCTGTACCTTTGGCATGGGTCACATCTTCTTACCAACTCCTTAGCATCTTTCATGATAGATGGCCAATAGTAGCCGGCCAGTAAAACGCTCCTCGTTAAAGCCCTGAATCCACAATGAGCTGATCCCTCACCATCATGCAATTCAGAGAGGACTACCTGAGACTCATCATCCCCCAAACAGTACAGAAGAGGTTTACTGTAAGACTTTTTATATAGAATGTCTCTTAATATGATAAAACCACGAGCCTTGTGTTTCAATTTTCTTGCTAGTGATTTATCCGGAGGCACGACGCCGTCGGAGAGGTATTGTAGGAGAGGAAATCTCCAATCCTGAGGTTGTTTCATTTGTATTTCAAAAATTTCTTCTTCTTTACCCATACCAAGTTGAATGGAGGGGCTCTCCAGCACATGGATCCATGGATACGACTCTGTATATGCTATGGTTGCCAATGAATCTGCTAACTCATTCTCTGTCCGGGGTATGTGCTCATAAATAATATTCTTAAACTTGAGTGCTTCATTTTTAAGGAGAAGTAAATACTTCACTAATTGTTCTTTTTTAGCCTTAGATACCTTGAGCATGATGGATAAGAAGCTGGGAGTCACTCATTAGCTTTACCCTCTTAGCCCCACAAACATAGGCTAACTTTAAACCAGCTATAGCTGCTTCGTACTCAGACTCGTTATTGGAAGCCCTAAAAGCAAAACATATAGCCTGGTACATTTTGTCACCATATGGAGAAGTCAAGCACACCCCTGCACCACACCCCATAGTGCTGGATCCACCATCTGTTCGGACGACCCAGACCTTTTTGTCTTTCAACTCAGTAGCCTGCTCTGAATCTCTTTCGGAGTGAAATTCAACCAAAAAATCAGCCACGACTTGGGCTTTGACTGCTGTTCGGGGAGCAAAATCTATATCGAAATCCCCCAGTTCTACTGACCACTTGGTCATCCTGCTCGAAATGTCTGCCTTTTGGAGAACATTCTTCAAAGGAAAAGATGTCCGGACGATAATAGGATGAGCTTGGAAATAAGACCTCATCTTCCTAGCAGCTATCACCAGGGCCAAAACTAATTTCTCAAGTTTTAAGTAACGATTTTCTGCATCTATCAAGCTTTTGCTGATGTAGTACACTGGATGGGGGTAATTATCTACTTCCCTTACTAACACAGCACTGATGGCACAACTTGAAATTGCCAAATATACGAAGAGTGTCTCCCTATCAACTGGTTTAAAGAAGGTTTTGGGGGAAGACAGGTGCTTCTTTATCTCATTGAAAGCCTCATCACACTGTGAGGTCCAATTGAATCCCTTCGCACCCTTCGAAGTTTGAAAAAATGGGGCACACCTGTCCGAAGACCTTGAGATAAATCTGTTTAAAGCAGCTAACCTCCCCGTTAGCCGTTGTACCTCTTTAATATTTCGAGGAGGCTCCATTTGGAATAGAGCATCAAGCTGGTCCGGATCGGGGTGTATCCCATGCTCACTTATAATATAGCCTAGAAACTTCCCGGATTGTACTCCGAACACACATTTTTCTGGATTTAACTTTAAATTTACTTTCATCAGATTGGTAAAAGTTTCTTGCATGCCAGCCAAGTGCAATTGCTCATCCACACTCTTCACCATCATGTCATCGATGTATACTTCCATATTTCTTCCAATCTGATCAGCAAATGCTTTGTTCACCAATCTCTGATAAGTAGCCCCATCATTTTTCAACCCAAATGGCATCACCTTATAGCAATGAAGGCCCCTGTCAGTGACAAATGTGGTATGCTCTTGATCCTTTGGATCTACTTGGATCTGATTGCATCCAGAGAAAGCATCCATAAAGGATAGTAGTTTGTTCCCAGAGGTGGAGTCTACTAGTTGGTCAATCCTGGGAACTGGATACAAATCTTTTGGGCAAGCTCTATTGAGATCTGTGAAGTCAATGCTCCGGACAACTCCCACCTGTCCCTGAACAGCATATTTCAAACATTGGTGGACTGTTGAAGCCACTGCATGCATCCTAGAGAGCCAAGACCTCCCTAAAATAGCATTATAGCAAGTGGGACAATCCACCACAATAAAAAGTATCCTGACCATCTTCTTGAACGGGCCCTTGCCCAACAAAACTTCTTCTTCGAACTCTCCGATCACATCTGCCGAGCTGCCAGTAAAGCCCACAATTGATCTGTCCGAACTCTGAATTATAGTTGGATTTTTCATTCTCTTGTACGTGGTTAAGAAAAGGATATTGGCTGAGCTTCCAGTATCCACCAGAATTCGTCTTATGTCATTGCCCCCAATAGATGCTCCTATGGCAACAACATCTTCATGAGGGCCAGCTATATCTCTTAAATCATCTTCATCAAAAAAAATGAAAGGGAAAGGAATTTGTGATTGATAGGAAGTCATGCCTCCTTCTAACTGGGTGGCCAAAGTATGAACGTGCCTCTTCCTCGAAGAAGCAGTAGGAGCTGTCATGGTATCTCCTCCGAAAATCGTTAGTGACTCAAAAAACTTGATGAGCCCGGAGACAGTTCTAGAACATTCTTCAATTGTACCCACTATCTTTCGAGTTGGATCAGGATCCAAGTATTCAGATTCTACATCAAACCTCTCGATTATAACCATGGCTCCCTCCGGAGCTGCATTATTTGGACCAACCCAATGAGTATTGTCAGGCATGTTACCTCCTCTTCTTTTGACATAAGCCCCCAGCTTTCCCCTTTCGATCAAGTTCTGAACTTCTTGCTTCAAAGCTATACAATCATCAGTGGTATGGCCAGTGTCATTGTGATACTAGAAGAAAGAGTTATCACGGTGTTCTCTAGGGGATTGTAGTGTGGCCGGTCTTCTATAGTGCACCTCCTCCTTTGTTTTATCATAAATGGTGGCCACACTTTCCTTTAATTCTGCGAACCACTCCGGTTGGACCCAAGGCCCTCTCTTGTTTCTGGATTGCTGACTCTGAGCAGGAGCAGCTGGCTGAGACTGAGCTTTAGCTCTACCATGCCCCTGTCCGGTCTCCTTTGCCTTGTTTCCGGACTGATTCTGATTGGGATTTGGTGCCACCGGGGCATACCTCACCTGCCTGTGCACCCTTGTTTTCTTTGTTTCATCAACGTTAATCTGTTTTCCAACCTGATTCAGTAACCCCCCCCCAGTCATTTCCTTCTTTCTGGTCACCAAATCGGCCAAATTGCCAGGGTTAAAGCCCTGTCTTAGAGATCCTATCGCAACCTGCTCGAAGCAGTCATCCAACCCATTCTTGGTGTTCACAAAACGACTTATATATTCTTTTAAGGACTCGTTCGGTTCCTGAGCACAATGGATTATTGTGTCTCCATTTCCCTTTAGCTCTTTACTCCCAACGAACTGCCTTCGAAATGCCACCCAAAAAGTATCGAAATTTTTGATACAGCCTTGTGGTAGACTGTTATACCATTTCAGAGCACTCCCTGTAAATGATTGGGAGAATGCTCTGCAAAGTAGTTTATCATCGTCATAAAAGTTCATCATAAAGTTCTTAAATTGCTCTAAATGGTTGTCCGGATCAGTACTGCCATTGTACTTTTCCATTTTGGTGCTGTCAAACCTCTTAGGGAGGTTTCCGGACAGAATTTTGGAAGATAATGGAGATTGTCTCCAATTTCTGCCACGACTGAACACAGTATCCTCATTGGGAGTAGCAAAGATGCTTGGTTCATCGTGGAAAGCGAAAGGATCCATCAGCATCCGGTCTATATGCCTCCGGCTGTGAGATGACCCTTTGCCAATATTCTTCTTCATCTTTCCACGTCTATCTCTTTTCCTTGAGTACTTTTTGATCTGTTTTTGCTTCTTTTTAGTTCGACCCTCATCAATGCTAGAGGATAAGGATTCTTCAACTCCCTCATCATCCGAAGAGCTATCAGAAGATTCTGAGCTTGAGTCAGAACTCTCCACTAGCTTAGACCGGTGAGACTTTTTGGAGCTGGCATGAGTCTTTTTGGTACTCACATGAGTCTTTGAAGGCTCATGCTCTCTGGGGTTATCGGTGTGATGAGCAACCGACGCTTTTGACTTTTCTTTCATGCCCATCTTAGCCTTTTCTGCCCTCAGAGCTTCTATTTCACCCTTTAACCTTTCAAGCTCTTCGATAGTGTACTCATCGTTTTCACCCACCACTTCGAGCAAAGCTGGTGGTACTTCCGGGACGTCCGGATTCATTCGGACTATTTTTTCTTGCTGATTTCGAATGCTTGATTCATGCACCTTCTTCTCCCACTGTGGTCGCCAATTTGGTGAGGTAAATTTATGTTTGAGGATAATTGGGTAATTTGTTCAGAGTTTTGTGGAAGTTTATAGGTATTTAGTATTTTGAGTAGAGAGTAGAGGGAGAATTAAGTTGTCTAGTTGCAGTTAATTTTCATTACCCATAGTTAATGCAGGTGGTTGGGTATTTATACCCTTACATTTGGGCTTATGGGTTTTCGGGTCATGTTTAATGGACCCGGGTCATGTTTAAAGACCCATGAGCTCTAAGTAGGGGAGCAAGTAGCTTAGTCAAGAAGTGTTTAGGTTTTTTAGTACTTTTGTCATAGTCCGAACAGTTCAATGGGCTAAGTGTTCGAAGTTGTCTGTCCGGTCCGGAGGCCTTGGTCCGATCTGTCCCTGTCCGGTGAGTAAGCAGAATTCGGACTCATCAAAGTCAATCATATTCACCATAACCAAATATTTTTGAAAAGTTTTAGAAACGCTCAGGGGTGATCTTGTGATACGAAGATTCTTTAGTGCCAGATTAGTTCAAGTACTAAATTTAGGTATCTTTTTAGAGAGAGAAAATGCAAATTAGCTTAAGTGGAGAGAGAAAGTCGTAAAATTATCCTTGGGATCTATGAAGCGTGCGTGGTCCTTATATAGTACAATTACGGGCCCCAAACGCTTCAACTACCATTAATTACATAATTGGTCCATATATCTTTTTATCTTCTCGCAAAAGGTACTTCTTCAATACCCTATGCGATTTTCCCCTAACACAATTTCCTCTTTACAAATCTCTCGTAAACAAACTTCTTCTTTACAATTCTCTCCTAAACAAACTTCTTTTTTACAAGTCTCTCTTAAACAAACTTCTTCTTTACAATTCTCTCCTAAACAAACTTCTTCTTTACAATTTCACCATGTCTTTTATTCTCCCTCATCAGTAGCCCCCCCGTCCTAGTAAAAATAGTTTTACTGGGATTGTAAGGAAGTCACCATTAATCCCTCAATTAAAAAATTTCTTCCTCGAAAATGTCTTTGACCGGTACCTCAAATGCTGCATATTTGTTCGGAAAAGTGTCTCTTCGAATGATACATACCTCTTCGAAACGGTGTCTCTTCAGATGATACATACCTCTTCGAAATGGTATCTCTTCTAATGATACATACCTCTTCGAAATGGTGTCTCTTCGAATGATACATACCTCTTCGAAATGGTTCCTCGAAAAAGCATCTTCTTAACAACTACATCCCTTAGACCATAAACTTATTTTGCTTCATACTAACTAGTGGCCCCCCAATCCTTGCAAGGTCTTAGCAAGGGCAAACTAGTTGCATAGAGATTGAGCCTCTCGGAATTCGCTGTGTGAGCATATTCCAACCACCATAGTACGATGTTAAGACGTTGCAATGATTGAGCGAAAAGGCGTGACATAAGCAGACGTATTTTCTTGTTAGTGAATCTTTAGAGAGATCGTTTCATATTCCCAAGATTAGATCATCTCTACGTCTTCTCCCGCACTTTTCTGTCAGTAATTCTTTACCTAGGGTACCCGTAATACCCCTAGGCAAACAATAGGAAACGTCCCCCGACCCTACTTTCCCAAAAGCCCATTGACTTCTATAAATACTTAACTTCTTCATTAGTGACTCAAACTTTCCACCCAAGATATCTAGAGAGAGAAAGCTGGCTTACAAACCTTGCAGGATTCCAGAGTGGCTCTTTATTAGTAAAAAGTTCGAAGAGAGAGTTGCTGCTGGTTAATATACTGAGCCTCAACCTCCACCTTCTGTGACTACCTTCTACGGTCCGTGGCCCCCTCCTGCAAATTCGACGGCCATTATTCCCCTCGAAATATCTCAACAAAACTAAATCACCAGCCATGCCATCCTTGGGGAAATGGGGAAGGACAAGCACCATAAACACTCCTCGGGAAAAAGAAAGAGACAACACAAAGATATGCATTCGGGGGAGCGCAAACGGTCTAAAGAAGCGCCACCAGCCACCCCTGAAGCTCCTCAAATTGCGATAGTGGATGCTTCTATCCTGAAGACCAGGGATCCTGCCTCAAGTCTTCCTGCCACTCCATCCATAACGAGGGCTGGAACTCCTCGGTTTTCTCCAGGACAAACTGTGATTTTCGAGGCAGAGGTTCAGGAGTTGCGCAATAAAGCCCTAGCTGCTAAAGGGAAAGCAATCGCCTCAGACCATCCTGAGGCATCTGTCCAAGCTGTGCAAGTTATTGATCCGAATAACATCATCGAAACTCCTGCAGACCCCCCCTCCCCCCCCCCCCCCCCGAATAATCCTGAGTCACATAGTCAAGCAATTCAAGCCACAAGTCCAAACAAAATTATTGAACTTCCAGTAGAATCATCGAGCAAAATTCCTGCTCCTCTTCCAACCATATCCGAAGAACAGGCGAGTCGAATCGCCCCCAAATCAAAGGGAGATGTACCACTTCTCTTAGAACTAGATGGCATCATGGGCAATAATATTCGGGGGATTGAGTACAAGTATGTTGTTGCTCTTTTTAATGTATCATACAAGTATTTTTCTCCATTAGAGGAAATGTTGCTTCGTACTCGCTGGTGCATCCCTTCGTACATTGACATCATGTTTCCTTCCGAAGGAGAGATCCCATTATCAGTGAGGGATCATGAGCTTGTTGTGTATACCGAAATCATGAATTGGGGACTAAGTTTTCCTTTAGACACCTTTTTCATCGAATATTTTGCTAAGATTAATCTTTGCTCTTCCCAAGCTGGACCCAACATGTGGTTCACATTGATGGCATGCATCATGGCCTCGCGGATCTCAGGCCAAGAGTTTTCCTTGGAACAGTTCATTGGATTATCCGGACTAGCCAGGAACCCATTCTTCCCATTCTACTCATTGGCCTTTAATCGAAGGCAAAAGGTGCTAAAAGATTTGCTAGAAGCTGGCAAAAAATGGAGACAACAATTCATCTTCTTCTCAGGTCATTGGGAGACAGGCTCGGAAGCATCCCCTTCGAACCGCCACAAATTATCTCTTCTGTGGAGCAATAAATGTAAGTCTTCGAACGAATCTTCTGATGATAGCCCTTCGAATAGTAGGAGTCTGATTTTAACTTATTATTTTTGTAGCTATGACTGGCATCTCCAAGCCCTTTGCTGATTATGTAGAGAGTGCCACTACCATTTTCACCAAGCTTAGTGAATGGGCCAAAGAAAATTGGGAAAATAGATTTCGCTTGTGTGTTAGTGACAACAATATGGCTCTGAGCAGATTTTGGAGGTTGAATCCCCTCGATCGATTGTCCTTAAAGGAGCTGATGACCCCTCCTTCTCAAGATGAGGTGCTGGAGCGAGTGACGAAGAAGGACATAGTGATTTATCTTCCAAAGCGCGCTCGTGCACAGAGTCATCGGGACGTGTCCGATGAAGAACTCCCTACTAAGGGACCACAGCCACAACCTGAAGTGACCATCATCCCAGAGCCGGCCTCTTCGGAAAACAGAGCGACCCCCGATCCTGACGCTCCCCCACAAAACTCCGTCCATCCTCAGAAAAAGAAGAACGTGAGAACCAAAGGGAAAAAGAAGGCTGCCTTATAGCCTATCAAGGAGCTGTCCGAGGACAGTAGACTGCCAATCGACGCCCCCGAACCAGACCAAAAAATTGAAGTCCAAAGAGCATTGGGTGAGTCTGAACATGAGGTGGGGGATAACTCACCCAAACAAAACTCCAGCTTGACACCTAGTACTCCTTGTACCCAAGCTTCACATCCAGCTCCCCTTGAGGAGCCCCCAATACTTGCTCCACTGCCTATTCCTCGAACTAACCCTCCCCAACATATTGACCTTGGAATTCTCGAAGGAGAGACCTCAGATTTTGACGCTGTTGTGTTAGGCTCTCCCAGAAGCTCCTTCGAAGTGCCCTTTGATGATGAATTTTCATAAAGTTTTTGAAGGCTGTTGCACACCTCTGTTATTAAGGGAAAGAAAATGCAGCATTTGGAGAATCGAAAGAACCACTATAAGTTCAAAGCTTCCCTGCTGGCTTCTCAACTTGAAGAAGCCAAAAATCAGTATGCTATTGTGGAGAGCCAAGCAGATGCACTATATGAAAGATTATCTGCATCGGAAAATTATGTCATCATGCTTGAGAGGTGCTGCCAGGAGAAAAGAGAAATCTATCAGAAAAAGACGGAGGTCCAAGAGAAACTTATCATTGAATATAAAAAGGCCCATGAAGTAGCGCGCAAAGACTTTAACGACTGTATAAATGATTATGAGAAAATCTTCAAGGACAGGGAAGGATTGGTGAAGCGCATCGAAGATTTCCCTCGGCAAGTGGAGGAGGGAAGGAGAAGGCTGTGAATGCCTATGTGAGTAAATGCACCAATAACTTTGCTAATCGAGATGCAACGGTCCGAGCAGGCCTAATAACTCAACTTCACGCAGAGCATCCCGAATACGACCTTGGCAGCTTTTGGAAGCTCGTGTCCCCGGATCTTCGTCCTCCTCATATTGTGGTTAGTGAGAGCGAGTCGTCGGATTCTGAGGAAAGTGAGTCCTTTGAGAAATCACAATAGTAGGTAAACATGGTGGCATAGTTTTTTGTGTATAAGACCTTAGAAGGCAATTTCTGTTTATTTTTTAGGAGGAAGTGTTTGTTGTCCTTCGTTGCTTATTCAAGGAGATATTCTCCTCGGACTTTTGTGTATGCCCTGACTTAGAACATTTTACCATGTGATTTATGAGTTGTTGTTTTCTCCCACGTGTTTGCCGATCCATATTTATGTACAGATTCAATCAGCTATATTTCTTTGCCATGTGGTATGCCTTAAGAATTATCCAGAAAGAAAGAAATATCCTAAGGCATGGCATTAATAATGACTTAAAAGTGTAAACAACTCGAAACACAGCACATTGTGTCCCAAAGAATAGTTCGAAGGGTAATGTCCTTCGAGAAATCACCGAATGTAAAAGTTTAAGGCACATATTTTTGTGACCCAAATAATGGTGTGAGGCAATGAACAAATTCGAGGCACAAATTATTGTGACCCAAATAATAATTCGGAGGATGTAAACAATTTGAGGCACAAATTACTGTGACCCAAATAATAGTTTAAGGCAATGAAATTTCGTGGCACAAATTACTGTGACCCAAATAATAGTTCGAAGGATTTAAACAATTCGAGGCACAAAACATTGTGACCCAAATAAGAGTTTAAGGTAATGAAAAATTCGAGGCACAAATTACTATGACCCAAATAATAGTTCGAAGGATTTAAACAATTCGAGGCATAAAATATTGTGACCCAAAGAATAGTGTGAGTGATGAAACAATTCGAGGCACAAAATATTGTGATCCAAATAATAGTGTGAGGCAAAAAATACTTTGTATTAAGCAGCTCATAAGTACACCTCGTTAAAACCTTCCTGTGCCTAGCAGGTTAGGAAAGAGTATGCCCTCGCTATGTTTGGTAACTAGAAAATACAAAAGAGGACAAATGTTATATTCTAACTAACTCCTTATTCAAGATACAATTTTAAGTGTTCAATGTTCCATGGAAGTCGCAGACATCGCCCCTCTTTGTCTTTCAAACGATACGTAACCTGTTTTACTTTCTCTGTAATTTCATAAGGGCCCTCCCAGTTGGGTCCCAATTTTCCAAAACTTTTTTCCTTAGTGTGGAGAAATACTTTCCGTAAGACCTTATCTCCCACCTTAGAATCTTTATGCTTCACCTTGGAAGCATATCTACTCCTCATAAGTGTTTGATAATGCAAAGATTTCAATTGGGCGCGTTATCTTTTCTCTTCAACTAAATCCAACGCCAAGGTCCGGTTTTGGTCATTCGATTTCTCTGTATAAGTTGCCACGCGATATGATGGGAAGACGATTTCCGAAGGGACAACCGCATCCATACCATATACCAAAGAGAATGAGGATACTGTGGTAGTAGCTTGAGGCGTTGTCATGTAAGCCCATAGTACTTCATGTAAATAATCAGGCCACTTTCCGGCATTTCCTTCCAAATTCTTTTTCAAACTATCCAGAATTGTTCGGTTGGTTACTTCTACCTGACCATTAGCCTGAGGATGAAACGGAGCAGAAAAAAATTGTCTTATGCCCCTAGAAAGACAAAACTTTTAAATTCTTTGTTGTCGAACTGAGGTCCGTTATCCGTTGTAATCTGCAGCGGTACCCCAAAGGGGCAACAAATGTTTGAAACAAAAAATTTGATAACATCTTTGGCTTTCGTACCTGCTAATGGTTCCGCTTCAACCTATTTAGAGAAATAATCGACTGCTACAATTATGGTATGTGTGCCTCCGGATGCCATTGGTAGGGGCCCAATGAGATCGATGCCCCATCTGTCAAATGGGACTGCCTCGGAGATGCTCTCCAATAACACTCCAGGCGGGTGGATTATGTTAGCATAACGCTGACACGTGTCACATCGTTTGACCAACTCTTTCGCATTGGAAGAAATAGTTGGCTAATAATATCCAGCGAGAAACACCTGACGAATCAACGCCTTATAACCACAATGGGCTGAACCTTCCCCGTCGTGCAATTCATACAGGACAAACTACGACTCATCCTTGTTTAAACACCTTAGTAATGAACGACTCAAAGATTTCTTATATAGAACACCTCCCAGTATAATATACTCGTGAGACCTAAATCTGATTTTCCTTGACTCGTACTTTCCAACAGGTAAAATATCGTTTGCCAAGAAGTCAATAATTTTCGACCTCCAATCATGTGTAATGACATTACTTACCTCTTGAATATTCATAAAATGGTCTGTGTCAGTCATGACTGAAGGATGCTCCTGAGTCAAGACCCATGGGTATCCATCCGTTCGAGAGGCTGTGGCCAAAGAATCCGGGATGATATTTGCCTCCCTCCTAACATGCTCAAATTGGACGGCGTCGAACTCAGAAACTAGGTCTTTGAGTGCTTTCAGATACCGTATCAGCTTATCTTTTATGGCCTCAGATTCTCCCAACGCTTGGTTTATCACTAACTGTGAATTAATTATCAGTCGAATCTTTTTGGCCCCGCATATCTGAGCTAAACGCAATCCCGCCAAAGCGGCCTCATACTCCGCCTCATTGCTAGTTGCCTTGAAACCAAATCAAATAGCTTGAAACATAGCTATCCCTTCTGGGGAAACCAACTGGACACCCGCACCACTTCCAGAGTTGTTCGACCCTCCATCCGGTTCGAACTGACCATTCCATTTCATCAAAACGGTCAGTGACCTCCATGTTTCCCCTATCGGAATGAAACTCAACCAAAAAATCAGCCAAAACTTGGGCTTGTATCGTCGTTCGGGGTTCAAATGCTATGTCAAAATCTCCCAATTCCACTGACCATTTGGTCATCCTCCCAGAGATATTGGGCCTTTGTAACAAACCTTTCAAGGGAAATGTCGTTCGAACAACTATAGGGTGTACTTGGAAATAAGGCCTCATCTTCCAAGCAGCTGTGACTAAAGCCAAAGATACCTTCTCCAACTTGAGGTATCATTTCTCTGCTTCCAATAAACTTTTACTGACATAGTAGATAGGTTTTAAAAAGGTGTCCTTTTCCCGAAGTAGAACAGCACTGACCGCACAATCGGATACCGCTACATAAACAATTAATCTTTCCCCCACCACCGGTTTAGACAATACCTCACGGGACGTCAAATATTCTTGGATGTGGCGAAAAGCGGCTGAACATTCGTCGGTCCAATGAAACTGTTTCACATTTCGCAATACCTTGAAGAAGGGTGCACATTTATCCGAAGACCTAGAAATGAATCTGTTCAGAGCGGCCAATCTCCCTGTCAAGACTTGGACTTCTTTGATATTCCGAGGGGGAGTCATGGTGACTAAAGCTTTTATCTGTTCTGGGTCAGCCTCGATACCTTTTTCGCTGATCATGTATCCAAGAAATTTGCCCGACCTCACCCCGAAAATGCACTTATCCGGATTTAGTTTCAAACTGACCTTGCTTAAATTGTTAAAAGTCTCCTCTAGGTCCGCAAAATGATCTTCATCCCGCGAACTTTTGACCAGTATATCATCGATATATGCTTCCATATTCCGACCAATTTGTCCCTCAAAATTTTTATTGACCAGGCGCTGATAAGTTGTCCCTGCATTCTTTAAGCCAAACGGCATAACCTTGTAACAGTACAACCCTCTCCTGGTAATAAAAGAAGTGCTTTCTTCATCGCGAGCATCTAATAGGATTTGGTTATACCCTGAGTACGCATCCATGAAAGATAACAGTCGATTGCCCGAGGTCGAGTCTACTAATTGATCAATGCGGGGCACCGGAAATGGATCCTTAGGACATGCTCTATTCAAATTTTTGAAATCAACGCACATTCTCCACTTGCCATTATTTTTCCGCACTAAGACTGGATTCGAAGCCCATACGGGATAATGCGACTCGCGAATGTGGCCTATGTTTAATAGCCTTTCCACTTCCAAAAGAATGGCGGAAGCCTTTTCCTGAGAAACTGGTCTCCTCTTCTGGACAATGGGTCTAACATCAAGTCGTATCGCAAGTTTATGGCATATTACCTCAGGTGGCACGCCTATGACATCCTGTGCACACCAAGCAAACATATCAAGTTTATTAGACAAAAACGCAATTAATCTCTCTTTGAACTCAAAAGAAAGTTTGACTCCGATCTTGAGGATTTTGCCGTGGCCAAAATCATGTCCCTCAGAATCCTCTTCCGGGACCAGAAACCCGAGGGTCTCCCTCGGATCATCACATGGGATGACGTCCGAGGAAGCCCCCTTTAATTGCTATGCCTTATCCGAAATTCCTCCCTGACTTTATTTCGAGGATAAAGCGATTTGGTAATACTCGCGGGCCATTTTTTGGCTGCTCCTAACCGTTCTGATGTTATTCCCTATCACATACTTCAGGCACTGATGCACCGTTGAAATGACTCCATGCATTCGGGACAGCCAAGAGCGACCCAGAATAGCATTATACAAAGTTGGTGCATCGACAACAATAAACAAGACTTCCACCTCCTTCTTGAATGGCCCTCGGCCTAACTCAACCAAACCCTGAAATTCTCCTACCACCACTGCCGTGGCACCGGTAAAACCCACTATAGTTCTGTCTAAGCGTCGTATAACTGGTGGGTCGGAAATTTGCCTGTAAGTGCTCATGAATAGGATATTCGCTGAACTTCCTGTATCAACAAGTATCTTCTGAACTTGATCCCCAGCAATACCTGCAGCAATAACTACCGCATCTTCGTGTGGGCCCGCGACATTTCGCATATCATCATCATCAAAACATATAATAGGTGAGGGTAAGCGGTGCATTTGTGCTGACACCCCCGCCTCAATCTGGGTAGTCAGATTGACCATGTGTCTCTTTCGTGAGCTATTGGAATTCCCCGCTATGGTATCCCCTCCAAAGATTGCCATTGACTCAAAGAAAGCGCAGATGCGGTTTACTTTCCCCTTCGGAATGATTTCTTCCACCAGATTTACATTGTTTCTGCCCTCCTTAGGATCCAAATATTCTTGCTCAATATCAAAAACATCAACTTCCTCGGAAATGACCATGGCCGTGTCAGTGTTTTTTGGAACATCCTTTACCACAACATTTTTTTGGGAGTGCTTTTTCACATATTCTAGCAACATCCCATTTTCGATCAAAGATTGCACTTCTTTTTTCAAAGCTATGCAGTCCATGGTGTCATGCCCAATATCTTCATGATACTTGCAATACTTGTTAACACTTCGACTTTCCCTCGGAGTCTGAATAGGAAAAGGTTTCCTGAATGGCATCGTGGATCTCGCCTTATCAAATATGGCAGCAACATTCTCATTTAACTCCGCAAAGTATTCCGGTCGGACCCACTTATTCAATATTGGTCTAGCCCCTGATTATAATTCTGCTGGTTGCCATAATATTGTGAATTTGTTTTCTGCCTCGGCCGATACTGACCCGTATTTTTGTTCTGAACATTGGCGCGATGCCATTGATTGCTGGACTCGGATCTCTGAAACTGGTTCTGATCCAATTGGTCGCCGGATCCCTTCTCTGAGGCTTGAGTTTCCTCCACCAGAATTCTCTTTTCCACCTGATCCAACAAAGCTCCGAAGGTCATGGCTTGACTCTCTGCTACTGTGTCCTTCAATAATCCGGGGATCAGGCCCATCCGAAAAGCTGCAAGTGCCACTGAGTCTTTACAGTATTCCATGTCTGTTTTTGTTTTGACGAATCGGTTGGTATAGTTCTTCAAGCTCTCCCCCACCTTTTGTCTATAATAGATTATCGTATCGCCATTTACTCTGAAATTTTTGCTCCCCACAAAGTGTTGTCTGAAAATATTCCAGAACATATAAAAATTCTTTATCGAACCCTGCGGAAGCCTATTGTACCACTTGGAAGCCACCCCATTTAAAGTCTGGGAAAATGCTCTGCACAACAATTTATCATCGTCGTCGAAATTAATCATGAAGTTTTTAAACTGCTCGATGTGGTTATCGGGGTCTTGCGTTCCATCGAACTTTTCCAACTTCGAGATATCAAAGTGCTTAAGAAGATTGCCCACTAATATTTCTGGGGCCAAAGGAGAAGCCATCCAATTATGACCCGTCCGGTAAACATTGGATCTCAAATTCTCATTGCTCGGAAAATATAATCCCTCCTATGATGGCAGGGTGTACTGATGCTGCCACTCGGAATTTCGCGGGCCAGCGTTTTGGTTCCCAGAGGGGAACTTCGTCTGGCCATAGTCTCGTTCATTGGCCTGATCATGATAACTTTTCTCCCTCCGATATCTTTTCTCCGAGCTTCTTCCCCCTCGATGATCTGTGTGCCCTTGACCGTGTCTTTTCTTTCTACGGTTTTTCCTAGGAGACGAATCCGACGAGCTATATCGAGAATACTCGCTCGAATCAGATGAATCCATACGTCGTTTTTCTTTTCTCCTTGATGATCGCCGTTCATATCCCCTATATCTACCGTCCCTGGCTTTAGGACGAAAATCGGTTTCATGCTCCTCTTTTCCACTATCAGGTTCCCTCCTTATCTCGGAGCGAAGATTTGCATGTACGATTTCTTTTTCTGCCTTCAATCTTTCGATCTCTAGCAACAACTCTTTTCTTCGAGCCAACAGATCTGAGTCATCAAATCCGAATCGTTGGCCCCCACGTGCCTCGTATTCCATGTCGTTCGGGTAATCGTCGCCCACGAGATTCTCCTCGCAATTGTTGACAAAATTGTCCCCTTGCTCTTCCATAATTTACCTCGGAATAGGAATTATTCTCAGGAAGCGATTGTCGTCACGACAATCTTCGTTTCCCACAGACGGCGCCACTGAAGAGTTTTAGAAACACTCGGGGGTGATCTTGTGATACGAAGATTCTTTAGTACCAGATTAGTTCAAGTACTAAATTTAGGTATCTTTTTAGAGAGAGGAAGTGCAAATTAGCTTAAGTAGAGAGAGAAAGTCGTAAAATTATCCTTGGGATCTGTGAAGCGTGTGTGGTCCTTATATAGTACAATTACGAGCCCCACGCGCTTCAACTCCCATTAATTACATAATTGGTCCCTATATCGTTTTATATTCTCGCAAGAGGTACTTCTTCAATACCCTATGCGATTTTCCCCTAACACAATTTCCTCTTTACAAATCTCTCCTAAACAAACTTCTTCTTTACAATTCTCTCCTAAACAAACTTCTTTTTTACAATTTTCTCTTAAACAAACTTCTTCTTTACAATTCTCTCCTAAACAAACTTCTTCTTTAAAATTTCACCATGTCTTTTATTCTCCCTCCTCAATTTTATTATGAAAATACTAAATGGAGTGTTATGGTTCACCTGATTCATCTTATTGGTATGTCTTGTATTGGTAAAATAAGATATATTTATATATGATCTCAAGTTTTAAATGTGATTTGGCTAGTAGTTATTTCAAAAATAGTTCTAGGTGATTAGAGACCCCGAACGCAAGTTATAAAGGTCAACCTAGAGCTATGAAAGTTGGGCGGGGGAAAAGATTAAAGGTAAAAATAGGGTTGTAGCATCATTATGAGGTAGCAGTGGAGAAGATGGGAATACCATATATTTCTCTTTCTTAGGAGAAACCATATATCGGGCTCTAAGCCGAAAGGTTCAGTTGCGGCACTCGTATAGTGATCGGCTATTGACTCTCCTAAGTTTTTTTGGTATTTGAACCAGAAGAGTGGTTCGAAATCCGACCAAAAGACAACCCGAACCTTACCCTCGCTATATATAAATAATAGCGCGACTGCGACAATGGTGGGGCTTTTGGCTTGGTTGTAGTTGGTTCAGTAGTTATGGGGTGTCCAACCCGACATCGTTGGTCTCACACCAAAGCACGAAACATATGAGAAAAATTGAAAGTTGGCATAGTACACCAACCATGTTATGAATGTTGATTATTTTAGCCAGAAGCGAGTGTTTTAGTTCATCCATCTACTATGTGGTAAAGAAAAATGTTTAGACTGCGGCAGATCTTCTAAGTAAACATGACCTGTAACCTTGGGGTCAGCGTTTACCAAAGATTCTGACATCTATTAGTGCTAATAGAGACTGATAACTTAATAATTATCTATTAAATGTGTTTTTGGGTAATTTTTTGTTTCCACAAACGGTACAGAATGGTGAGTACGGATCACACTAGTCGAATCTGAGTGTTAAGCTACACCAGAAACCCACTGTCTACACATAATGACGTAAATGTTTTTCGAAAATGTAAAAATATATAACGATAAATATAGACCTCGTACCGAAATAAATCTAAATCACTCGATAATATCATTATATGAGTCAAGTCAAGTAAAACAAATTATAACAAATTGATCAAACTTGATTCGTGTTTACAATTAGAAAAAATGTTTCGATGTCATTTTAAATATAAATATTTAGTTTCAGATATATTATATATGTTAGAAAACTAGAGTAGGAAACAAACGACATTAGTAGGTGATGAGAAGATTCCCCGTGAAATCACCAGAAATAATAGAGAAGATTGAGACATGTAAAAGTTACTATTTCTAAA
The DNA here is from genome assembly GCA_036936605.1 of Limnanthes douglasii subsp. nivea. NCBI lineage: Eukaryota > Viridiplantae > Streptophyta > Magnoliopsida > Brassicales > Limnanthaceae > Limnanthes > Limnanthes douglasii. The sequence goes on from JAUPFV010000001.1 coordinate 38,425,471, forward strand.
AATAATTATTCCAATGACTTTATTGTTTGATCTTTGAATGATTTTTTTTAGGTATAACAAGATCTGTGAGTTTAAATACAAACAAAAATAATATAAATTTCTATTTGACAAAATAAGATAAAAATAAGATAGATGATTTTTTATAGTGTTTTCATTCTTAAAATGTCTACCTACTCATAAAAATGATAAACTTTTCCCATAAATAACAATTATTCATACAAATTTAGATAGAGTCATGTTTTTAAAAAGATGATTATGCGAACACCTTTTTTTTGTCGATTAACATTTAAATTTTAAATATTGACCACTTAACCGCATTATAAAATTTTAAATTTATAAAACGTAATTACGGAAAACAAAATTATAATAGCAACAAAATCATGAATTTTATTGGATCCAACCTAAACGCAAGACATAGAAAAGATTATTCGCCTCTATCAGCAAAATTCGTCAAAGTGAATTTTTCATGTTGTTATTCGATCCTGTCATCAAACTATTAATTTCAATGATTTGATGTTTTATTTATTTAATTAATTTTCTAATCATGTATAATATTATTTTTATTAATAGCTTATTAAGTAAGTAAAAGACGGTAGTTAATATTTAACTACATAACCACATACACCTTTGTATTTTTTCACTAATTGAGTTAATCATATACAGTTTGTTTATTATTTTTTAATATTGTTTTAGCTTAATTCAATTTTTGAAATTTTTAAGAAGTGAAATGGGACGAAGAGGGTCATTTGACTTTTTGCATAAAATCATCATTTCTCAATCATAAAAGACAGGCATAGAAATATTTAGAAATTCCTTAGTATATTCAGTAATTTAGATGGACCAGCAGCTCCGATTTAGGTTACATATATAAAACCAAATATAAGAAATGGTCCTACTTATTTCGAAAAGTTAGATTTTTATTCTATAGATTAAAGTAGACGGTTGGCTATTACTATGGGTATTAATAGCTTTTAAAATGGTTAATCGGATAGAAGTCGAGTCAGGTAAAAGTCGAACCGAAAAATATTTAATCTTTTCAATTAAAAAAATCAGAATGGAGAGAAGAATAAAATCGACAAAAACTGTTCAAAATTAAAACGATAAAACGACTGAACTGATAAATTAATAAACCAGTCAACCAATACAATCGAATACAAATGAATTTTTGATTTATCAATTATATCTATAAATTTAGAAGTTATATCTATTCATTATTATTTTTGTATTATATAAAAGTGTTTAGAATAGACCCTTAGTTACCAATATAAAAAGCAGTTACAGTGATGAAGGAGGTAGCCGAGTTGATTGAGTAAATCATGTGTGTAATCAAAAGTTATGAAGGAGGTAGCCGAGTTGGTTGAGTAAATCATGTTTGTGATCAAAAGTTATGAGTTCGAGTTATTTTACATACGTTTTTTCGGCTGAGCTTATCACCTTGTGTGGTTTACCTTCTAGCGTTGGTTTGCAGGTTATTGCGTCAGGATGAGGATTTACCCTCTACACACTCATTGTACTCTGAATAACAGTTGCGGATTCCTTTAAAAAAATGATCATGGTACCTGATAAGTAATTTGGTTACAAATTTGGTTGATAAGTGCACGGTCGTCTAACTATAATTTTTTTCTTCTAAATTCTTATAAGTTTCATTTTTTTTTATTCTAATAGTAAAATAGTTTTAATTTTTGTTTTCATTCTAATGATGTCTGAGTTTCAAAAGGTTTTAGTTTTTATTAAACTTGTCCACGATCTATATATTTAGATATCATTACTATTATGTAAAATATGAGTAAAGTATAAAGAGTTAAATTAAAATACATGTTATTATTTATTTATTTTAATTTATGCTTAGATAAGAATTAATTTCATTTTTTAATTGATGTGACCGAGATTTGTATCAAAATCTAACGGGACCGGACTGGACATAATCAAAACCGAAATCATACAAAACCGGATTAGATCAAACTATACCAATTTTTATCGGTTTCGATTCGGTTCCAAATACTGGAACTGCAATTTTATCGGTTCGTCCGGTTCGAACCGATAAATTTAAAGTTTCGATCATGTAGGATACGATGAAAAACTAGACTAAAGAGACTTGTAAAAGCCTATGATATTTTATCTAAAAGTACATAAGATCAAATTGTATTGTCATTTAATCACCAACTATTAGTAATGACTATATAATACTTAAATATGATACTTAATTCTTATATAATATCCATCATTTTTCATAATACATCAAATACTCATGTTTCAGCACTAATCACATTATTATTTTGCAAAAGTTATGTATCTTTTAAACTATAGTTCGAAAAGAAATCAAAAAGTGTCATCGGTTTTGTTTTTTAAGACGAACAAAATTAGATCCATGAATGGTATTTTTGATTTTTTTCAAACAAACTTAGTTATGTTGGTCTAGCATTATGTTTGCATGGTCTCACATATTGCACTTAGGCATGCCCCGGTCTCACATGATATAATAGACATATGCGAGACCATAGATGATGTAATGAAACGTACGAAACCATGCATGATGACATAGAGAGACGAGAGACAAGAAATGATGAAATGGAGAGATAAGAGACAACACATGACGAAATGGAGATACGAGAGACCGGGCATGATGGAATGAAGAGATGTGATACAAGACATGATATAATGGAGAGATGCAAGCCATGTACTATTAGAGAAATGCAAGGCCATATATAATGTAATGGAGAGATGCGAAACAAAAAAAGAGACGAGAGACGAGAGAAAATGCATGATGAAATGAAGAGACGAGAAACAATACATGACGAAATGTACAAATGTGAGGCAAATCATGATGTAATAGAGAGATGCGAGAAATGTACTACTATAGTGATGCGAGACAATACATGATATAATGAAGACATGTGAGATCATTCATGATGCAATATAGAGATGTGAGGCAAGATAAGAGACGAGAGATAAGACATGATGAAATGAAGAGATGAGAGACAAAAGAAAAGACATGAAGAAATGAAGAGACGAGAGACAAGACAATATGAAATGGAGAAATGTGAGACAAAACATGATGTAATGGAAACATTCGAGACAATACAAGAGACAAGACATGATAAAATAGAGACGAGAGACACGAGACAAGGCATTATGCAATAATAAGATACAAGACATCTACTACTTGATGATACGAGATGTGAAACCAGCCTAACTGGGTCTGTCAATATATATATATATATATATATATATCATTTATGGATCTAGTTTTGTTCATAATAAAAAAATAAAATTGATGGTACATTTGGAGTTTTATCCGAGCTACGATTTGAAAGATAACAAGATTTTTTTTATAAAAATAATAAAAAATAGAAGGTTTAGTTCAAAGAATGATATGAAGGTTATTTTTGGTTTTTCCCCTTAGTTGAAAAATATATTTTTTGTACTATTGGACAATAAAAAACTTGGTTGAGTATGTCTGGATAACTCACCTTAAAATATTAAAAAATCTCATAGTATATTCAGTAATTTAGATGGACCAACGACTCCAACTTAAATTGCATATACAAAACAGAAAAGAAGAAGATCGATATTTACTTTTAAAAATATAAATTTTTATTTTGTAGGTCAACTGAATCTTTTTAGACTATTGTAAATTTAATATTAGTATTTGTATTATTATTTTTAATATTTTATAATTCAACATAACTTTAAAACATTTTAAATCTAAATCATATAACTTTCATTTCATATTTTATTCTAAAAATATATAAAGAAATCGATTTAAAAAAAATCATTATAAAAAAATGAAATTTTTTATTAGAACACAAATTATAAATAACATATAATTCAAATATAAACTATATCTTAACATGATTAGAACCATTTTTCAACAAATTTAACAAAAATGGAAAAACTCGATTTCATTTTTTAAGGTCCGGATTTTGAAATATTTACTTTTTCTGTTTTTTATGTCTTAAAACTCTTTATTTTCAAGAGAAAAGTACCTGGAAATATCCACTCAACTATCTTATTACCCGGCACTACCCAAATTTTACATAGTGTTACTTAATATCTAGACTAATAAATTAGACAAAAATACCCCTCCACTATATATACCCATTTTTCAGTTCCAACCCACTTTTTCCACCTTCCTATCACCCTAAACAAACCCAAAAGTCTAATTTTAGAAACCACCAGAAAACCGTTCGACTTCGTGATACTCTCTCTCTCTCTCAAACCCAAAAACCCTACAGCTTCTCACCGTTCGCACCTTCGACGCTATCGCACTTGTCAGCGTCTTTTACTCACTCCAACTACACACCTTCTGTTCGACAAAGTTGTCGTGAAGTTGTCTCTGAAAGCTTCAATCTCGTTCGCCGACCGGTGAAATTTAACAGGTATGCATTAGCGTGGAAAGTGTACTTTTTTTTGCATTTTTGACGAATTTGAACCAATTTTTTCTGTTAATTCACGATAGGCGTTGATTTTTATACTGGAATGAAGTATCTACTGACGATAGTTGCTCAGTTTCTGGGTTTATCGTCGAAGGCAGGGTAGAAGTTTAGTTGCATGTAATGCTAATACTTTCCTGAGAAATATTATGTATGTTAAATTTGCATTAGGTAGTTCATTGTTGATTTTGGTGTTTGTTCAATAATTCCCAGATCCCTGCAACGTGCATGTAAAAAGTGGAACAGTTCGCATCCTGATCACCCATTATGCAAGCAATTCGCAGCTCGATTATATGTTTATGTCGTTTATTTACAAACAATTCGCAAGCTGCGAATTGTTTGTTAAAACAATATTCATATATATGCAATTCGCAGCTTGTCATGCGAATTGTGTGTGACATGTTAAGAAGCTTGTGATACGAATTATTTGTGACACTCCAACTGATTTGTGTTTGTGCAGAAAGTATGACAACAAAACCTAGCTACTAATTTGGTGAGCCTTCTGAAGCTACTTAAAGATATGCGTATTACAAGGGCCCACACTGAAGCTGCAAGAAACACACCCTTCTACACACTTCATAAAACGGCTTTCCAACTCCGTAATGAGGCAGAGCTGGCAAAGAAAAAATTCTACCAAATCATTCAGTATATCATCGAGTAATTCTCTGTGGATAGAGACGCCTTTAGGATTGGCAACAAGTATGTAAAGATAACTGAAAATAATGTGAAGATCATATTCGGGTTGAGGCATGGCACCGAGAAAAGGCGGTTAACAAAAACCGGAGCTTTTCACAAAAAATATGCACCCGGCGAGGAGGACGAATCAAGGATGATGAAGAAATACTTCATGGGTAAAACTGGCAGGAAAGTAGCAGCTAGTAATACCAAAACAATAACAAATGCCATTATAAAGGTACGTCTAAAATGGGCTTCATCTTTATAAAGCAAGATTATGTACATTTCTAACATAGCATGTTGTCATTGGTTTTACAAGAGGGTATAGAGAAGGCCATAAACGAAGGAGGGGAGCATGAGTTGGAAGACGTTGCGAGGCTGTTGATACTGTTTTTGTGCTCCACCCTATTCTACTCCGTATCTGGAGATATCCTGGGTTGGAGCACGGTTTATTACGTTGAAGACCTCAGCAGAATAAACAATTATGACTGGGCTGGATCAATACTGTACAAGCTTCGACAGTCCGTCAGGAGTTGCTTAGCAATAGAAAGAGCTGATAAAGTCGTCGGCTGCGTCGCCCTTGTAATTGTAAGATTGATCTATGCAGTATAAAAATTAGTTATGTACAGAGCATCCTGTTGATAAAACTTGTCCCCATGCAGCCCTTCATCATGGAGCACACAACAATCGGTCACGAGGTAGCGAAGCCAACCTCGATACCAAGGTTTTTCAAATGGTTGGGATTAGAGTGCCAAGCAGCAACCATGACAGTGCTTCTTAGAACACCCTTGCTGGATAATGACCAGGTATAAGCTTTATATAGGTATTGAACTGGGGGTGCAAACAGTTCGCAGTATATCATGCGTTTTGCTTAGAAAAATGTATCAATCATTTCGCAGCCTGATATGAATTTTACTTCACAGCTTCTTTTTCCACACAGTTCGCATCATATAGTTTTACACACATTTCGCAGCTCTGCATGCATCAATCATTTTCGCAGCCTGACATAAATACTTAGTTCGCAGCATATGGTTTACACATAGTTCGCAGCATATGGTTTACATATAGTTCGCAGCATATATCCCATACACATTTTGCAGCTCAGCATGCAAATTCTTTGCAACTCTAACATGATTAAAATCACACATTTCACATCATATGATGCGAACTGTTTCTAAAAAACAATTTGTTTGTCTACACCCTCATACTTTCGAAACAATTTATTTACTTACATGTGCCTCTGTTGGTAGGTTTTAGAAGGTCCATTACGTCTTACCGAGGATGAAATTGAAGCTTTCGGAGAACGAAAAGATAGTGAAGATGCAGAAACCTTTTCTACTTTACCGGAAGAAAGACCAAGGAAGAGGAGGAAAAACACAACATCAAAACCAAGACAAAGGAGACGAGCATCACAGAAAGTAATGAATAAGGTGATGTCTCCCAGACCCGAACAACCAACACCACCCGAGCCAACGATTCCACCACCAAGACTCCCCAAGCAAACGATTCCACCACAACCGAAAGGCAAATCCAGGCAGGAGCCCGACAACGACGACACAACCAGTATGAGTGAAATAATCGGTGATTATGTACTCAAACGCAGAGGTCCTAATCCCGAGATTTCTGCAATTGTTGTTGAATCAAAGCGTTTGAAGACATACGCCGACAAGAACAAGTACGAGAGAAAGATAGAAAAACAGGACAGAGAAGTAAGTATGACTTGAGCCTTAAATAATCGCTACAATCAGCACTTAATATGTTTATAAAATGTTTGCTATCATTTTTCCAGCGGAAAGAATTGAAACGCAAGATAGCAAAACTTGAAGCACAACAACTCCACAATGCTATCTCTCAGCCAATTTGCCGGATTGAAAGCCCAATAGCTGAGCACGTACCAGCATTTCCAGACAGAGAAGAATCCACTGATCAGCAAGCATCCATGTCTAATGCTGATCAACACCATGCTGATGGAGTACTGCCAGAAGAAAGGGACGATGATGCCAACCATTCACCCATACCGGTACAATCTGCAAAGATAGACATCATGGAGCCACAGACAGAGAAAGAAAGACACGAGTCTCCTCCGAATGACCCAAAGGAGATAACTAATGTAAGTGGATGATATGATGTTATCAAACAAATATCAGGACTCTTGTGTAGTCCTGTCCAAACGTTTCGCAGCTTAAGTAGCGAATTGTGTAATCAACTAGTGGGTTGGTTATTACACAATTCGCATGCTGAGCTGCGAATTGTTTGGAGTGGACAACACAGATATCAGGTCAGCATGCGAATCGTGCTCAACAATGATTAACTTATGCTTAACCCTTCCACCGTTTTGTTTTTTGGAATTTTGTATGAAACAAGAGACCGAAAGACAACAAAAACAACAGCAGAAACAGAAACACCAGCAGCAACAACAAGAACAAGAACAACAACAGCAATAAGAACAACAGTAACAAGAAGAACAACAACAACAACACCAACAGCAACAACAAGAAGAACAACAATAACAACACCAACAGCAAGAACAAGAAGAAGAAGAACAACAACACCAATAGCAAGAACAAGAAGAAGAACAACAACACCAACAGCAAGAACAAGAAGAAGAACAACAACACCAACAGCAAGAACAAAAAGAACACCACCAGCAACAAAAACACCAACAACAACAACAAGAAGAACACCACCAGCAACAACACCAACAACAACACCAACAGCCACAAGTTCAACACGAAGACCGACAACAAGAACAACAACGAGAGCAACAAGGACAACAAGAACAACAACAACAGCAATAGATAACCTTGGCAAAGAGAGAAAGGCTAACGCAAGAGATAGCACCTCAAGAGTCAGAACATGTCCATCCCGGTGAGAAGACGGAACTACTCAGCCAGGAAGGACCATCCTTAGAAGACAACACCACTTCTTCAGTGGAACCTCAAAGACCAACGGTGCTGTCAGCAAAGTCAGAATTGCTAAGCCAACGTGAAACTGTAGGCCCGGTAACAAATCAACTGCAAGCTCCAGAGTCCTACGATAACACAGTAGGTTTATCCGATGCTTTTGTTGATGGTATTTACACTCAAGTTTCACAGACATTTTTAAATGAAATTGATAATGTATATTACGATTCTATAATACAACGGTCCTTGGAGAACATGTCGGAGGATGACATTAATGATTTATGCCGACACGATCCAGATCCTATGCCGAACAAGTCAACGACATTGGTTGTCGCTGACCGTGCGGTAAGGGCTACTTATAATGATTTCGCATCATAACATGAGATTTGTGTTAGCAAACTGATTGGGGTATTACAAACGAATATCAGGGTAGGATGCGAACTGTTCAGTGGAACCTCGAACAGTTCGCATCCTACCCTGATAGATACTATGAAATTTATTCATCTGGCATGCGAACTGTTTGGAGTCTTTGCAATTACAATTACTGACACCCATCTACTTTTGATTTTTGTTATTTACTAAGCTCGAGCCCAGTAAAGACATAGAGGAGCCAAGTTTTACTCTACTGACACAAACACAGCCTCAAGTGGCAGAGGAAGAGGAAGAGTTCATTATAACAATACGGGAACCGCCAAAAGTAGAATACAACGACTGGCCAAAGAAAACAAAAGTAACTGACTGTATCGATGTGGAAGAATACCACAAAATACAGTTAGTTAAAGCCTACGAGAGCGACACCCCTGATCCAGTGGTATGGCAGTTACCAGAGTCCCAGTTTACATACGGAATCAGAGTGCAAGCGAGTGATGCCGTGGCACTACCCTTAGAACTGGAGCTGGACGTAAAGGTATCCAATTGTCAACCAAATCTATTTTCAATGTTTCAAATATGTCTTGTATATTTAACATAAATCTACAACTCCTTTCTTAGGTTATCGATGCTTGGATTCGAAAGATGCTTGAAGAAGCAGACTTCAAAGTTCCATGCACTAAAGCTAAAGGAGAGTATCATGACGCCGTACTGATTTCGAGCATGATTGCGGTAAGTTTAGCTCAGGTAAATTGAACAAAGTTTTCAGAAAATGTTCTCATTTTAATATAATCTTGCTTGGATGCAGCATCAAATGAAAGCAGGCTGGCAAGTAGAAAAATTGGTGGACATGGCTTTTAGAATGGGGCGCAAAGATGCCAACATCATCATGGTTCCAGTATGCACCGAGATGAAGGACCAGATAAACCACTGGACGTTGCTCGTCATTGACATCGACGGCAGGACAATTTCAAACTACAATCCGCTTCTGCCTAAGCTGAAAGCCATAGAGTACACCACAAGGACACCTGCACAACTGGTAAATATTCCAAACTATACACTTAAATTTAAACACATTTTAAGTATGCATGCTGCGAACTGTGATCGGGATATGCTGCAAATTTTGAGTAAATCAATTGCTTTTCGCAGCCTATCCGTAACTCAATTCGCAGCATATGATGCGAATTATGTTGAACGAGGCATTTCAACAAAAAATGGATTGCATATCAAATAATTCACAGCTTAAGCTGCGAATCGTGTGACATGCCCATGTTGGATTTGTTGTCATACAATTCGCAGCCTAAGGTGCGAATTGTATGGCACCAACTGTTGTTGTTTTTGTGCTTATTCCTAACACTAATTATTTTACACAGATCAAATATCTGTTGGATAGAGGATTCCTACCTAAATATACTACAGGGTGGAAGGTGAAAGTTGAAAGAGGTATCCCACAACAAAAGCGAGGCACCCTGGACTGTGGTATCTTTGTCTGCAAATATGCAAGAGATATTATCGAGCATGGATTCGTGCAGAAAAAATACGATGCAGATATGGTAACTGCCTTCAGAGCAGAAATGTTTTATTACTTTTTAAATGACAAAGACAGCATCGCATATGGCTGATTCGATTTAAAACACTATGCTTTTGCTTGTAAATACATCGGTTGTAATTTTTAGTTTGTTGTGCATACATAAACAAATTACATTTCCAGAAATGTGAATATTCCTTAGCTTATAGTTCGCATCATCACCTGATCTATATGGGTTGATTAATATTCGAATAATTCCAACCAAATAATTCGCAGCAAATCCCTGGTATGTATGAATAGTTCGCAGCCTGACCTGATAGATGCTTATTTATCAGTAAATAATTCGCAGCCTAAATTATCAGCAAATAGTTCGCATCCTAACCTGATAGATGCATACTTATCACTACACAAACAGTTCACAGCCTGGTATACCACCTTAAAACAGTTCGCAGCCTGGTGCAGAAATAAAAAATTCAAAATATAAAGTTCAAGGATACGAACAGGCTGTGGCTTATGCCTTGGTAAACGTTTTCTCCATTGAGCACACAAAAACAATCTAATCAAGTACATAACCCATTAAATGCTGATTGGACATGGAGGCTATGTAATGATTACCTCCTTTTCCTATAAATACCTCTAGTAACCAGAGGCTAATTTTACAACAAACTCTATATTCTTTTAAAACACCTCTTGTTCTCTTTGAATTCAAACAGTCATGTCTTTTTCCACCACCACAACCACCACCTCATACTCAAACTATGGTTCACTCGGTTATCTGGGTGACTCCTGGTCATCCTTAACCGTTAACTGGAGTGATGAGTTGATCATGCCAGCAGCACCACCAAACAGCCCAGTATCTGTTTTTGGGTTAGACATGTATGATGACTACTACTCTGCTGACTCTCAACCAGTGGAAGTTGTTCCACTGGTTGCTGCTGAACCTCAGCCAGAACAGGTTCCAATGCTTGCTGCTGCACCTCAGCCAGAAAAGGTGCAACCTCAAACAGTAGCGGTTCGAAACAACAAAAGGAAGAGGGAAGACGAAGCTGGTCCATCAAGGACAAAAATTTTAAGCACGATGGACGTAGATATTGAAGATGAAGAGAAAGTGGAAGAGAAAGAGGAGAAAGACAAAGATGATCAACACAAAGAGGAGAAATAGGAAAAAGATAGTGATGAATCCTCTACCAACTGCTAGAGTTGGTTTTTGTTTTTTGTTTTTTTGGAATGCAACTAACTAGCAGCAGTAGCTTGTAGTGATATGTGTAAACAGTTGTTAGTGCATGAAAATATTGTAATCCTTTTTTTTTGTAATCCAATTTGTTTACAGAATTTGAATCATATACACGATTCGCATCCAATTACAATTTGCAAATCATTCGCATGTTAACCTGATATATTACTTGTTTTCAACCTTAGTGAATATCCTGGTATTTTTATTAAAGCACACTTCGCAGCTTATCATATGACAAATATCAGGACTTCTAATTGTTCTCCATTCGCATCATAATTCTGGCCATAATTTACAGCCTATTATGCGAAACGTATGCGCATAATTATTATCATATGTTCTGGTCATAATTCGAAGCCAGGAGTCTTGATATTTATATGAAAAAGCATTACGTTATAGCTCAACACAGTTCGCAGCCTCAAATCTTGATAAATGTTTGATATGATTTTACTAACGATTCGCATCTTGGTGAAATTTCACACAAAAATCGCATGTAATCCTGATAGATGTTTGCAACAATATACCAACATATTGAACACAATTCGCAACACAGGATGCGAAATGCTTACAACCCAAAGCACTTAATATTTCGTAACTCTAATAATAGCATTACAAAACACATGAATGTAAAAATGTTTAGTTTGCTGTACAGAACAATAACAGTACTACAAATAAATATGATCTGGCCAACCAGAATTGTCCACAACACGGATTGTCCTTAAACTGGAACATCACAAGTCCTCCGGTTATGGCCTGATTTCGAACATCGGCCACATCTCAACTGCTTGGTTGAGATTTCTCCTCTAGAAGGGATTCGATTTTTCTTAGGCCTTCCTGAGCGTCTCTTAACGTTCGGAGGCAGAACTTCAACAAAAGAAGGATCATTAGCGCTGGACCCTTCACCGAAATTAGTTATAGCTGGTATGCTGAAAGAGTAACTTTCCCTGTAATCTTAACCGTAAAGAAGGGTTCTATTACAGTCAATGGATCTTGGTCGGTGTATTGTAATGCCGCTAAAGCATGAGGACATGGAAAACACTCTTGTTTCCATGATCCGCATGAACACTTGAAATCCAACAGATTAACAACAGCCACAGGATTCGAAAAGACTTCGAACATGGCGGTAGAGGACTTACTTACTACCCAAGTTGGACACATGTCAACATTCTACTTTAGCTTATTCTCGTACTCGAGAACTAAATTAGTACTCCAGCTGAGACCTTCTTCACATCTCCGTGAAACTTGAGTTATAAGCAAGACTCTAATCCAATCAATAAACTCAACAATAGGTAGGCCGCAATATTTTTTAATCTGATTGTTAGACGATTTAGCTGTAGTAGAAGCCATAGAGCCGTATCGCTTCTCTTTTACGTAAGCCTGCCCATACTTTTCAGGGGGTAAATTTGCAAGAAAATCACTCATTCTGTCACCACCTTCACATAGAAAAACCGTTAGTATATCTTTAAAAAGCTCTCGACTGGGAGCATAAGCAAGACGATGGAAGAAACTCAACATCCTTTTTATAGTCTTTGTTAGTATGTTCCAGTTTGGCTTTCAAATTCTGCATGAGATGAAAATAACAATACGCATGATAGCAGTTTGGATACAAGACAGAAACAGCATTAATGATACCAGAATGACTGTCTGAAATAAATGTGATCTGTCGATCCAGCAAATGTGGTTTCAAACACCCCAAAAACCACATCCAATTGTCACAATCTTCAATGTTAACTACACCAACAGCAACTGGGAATAGTCCTGGAAAAAGGCAGATCAAATGAACACTACAACAGTACCCAAAGTGTTAAAAATTATAAACAATTCGCATGCTGTCCTGGAACAAAGAATTCACAGCTTGTCATGCGAATTATGTTGGACATTTTAATTGCTCATGCATGCAATTCGCAACTTGGCATGCGAATTGTTTGTGACAACTTCAAATAATACCTAATTCAAGCTGCGATGTAAGTACAGTTTCAGATAATACCTAGTTTGCAGCACAGGATGCGAAAGGTTAAGATCATAACACTTCTTAATTCGCAACCTCTGATGCGAATTGCATCAGCATTTTCATACAAAAACATCATTCAGATTAACTGGATAAATGTAACTAACCGTTGTTTCCGTCCTTTGCTACAACAGTGAGCAATGTACCCTTGTACTTTCCATATAAGTGGGTTCGATCGACAAACAACATTGGACGGCATGAATGAAAACCCCGAAGGGATGAACCGGATGCTACAAAACAGCGCTTGAATCGGTTTCCAGGTGACAACTCCAACTGGCAGTCTGAAGTATGTAGAAAATAGTGTTTCATTTTCCGGATAATCTCTGAAGTCTTGTAAACAATTTCTTATTGAAATATTTTTGGGGTTCTCCAAAAATTTCAATTGGATAAAATCAGAGATATGTACTTTGAACATAGAGGATGAAAATGATATCATTTCCTTTTCAACAGAACCCATATTTATAATTTCGACCAACCAAAATACAGTTTGGAAGTTAGGGCAGTTAGGGTCTCTCAACCGGTTTTGTGTTAAAACGGTCAAATTTTCAAATTTGAATAAAACGGTCAAATTTTCAATTTTGAAATTCTGTTGACTTGCAACAGTAGCCCCTTGACCCCGCTAATCGTGATATAATCTAACAAGCGTGCACTCCGCACTCTACGACTTGTTTGATAATATATCATGATTAAATTGGTCGACTAGTCGATCCAATTACACTAAAATAAATAACAATCTTCCTCCATTTTAGTGTAATTCATGATCTACTAAACACAATCATATCAAATATCAAATTTATGCATAAATGAAATATCGTAACGATTGAATTTCACATTAGTATATTACACATTCCAAATATTCGAATATCAAGGTATCACTAAGGATTGAACCTTTACTATTCACAATGAATACATGAAGATAATATACACATAAATTTACATTCTCACTTGTTCTTACTTGACACTATATTTTACTAGCCTTGTGTCCTTATCCTTCTTAAGCATATCAAAGCCAAGTCCTAGCTTCTTGAAGCGGCTAAACTTCATGCTCAAATAGGTAGTTCTTTTCATCTTGCACCTGCATATGCAACTTTTCAAAAGAGCTATTAAGAAGATAATCTTCAACCTTCACAACTTGCAGTTCTGAACACATACCTTGGGATGATATACAAATGTGTTCCAATATCTTGATGTTAAGCTTTCCACATTGAATTCAACACCTAATGTCATATTAAATGGGAATTGGGTATCTCAACATGAGAGATTTCAAATGGACTTTAATCCCATCCCAATAGCCGATTTGTGCACAAGATCTCTATTTAACCCATTGGTTAAATGATCGGCTAAGTTATATTGAGTTCTCACAAACTCTACTGATATAACATCATGCGTGATACGCTTACGAATCATACTGTGTCTAACACCTAAGTTTCTAGACCTGCCTTTGTAAACTTGTCTATAAACATTGGCCAAGGCAGCCTCACTATCACATCTGATAGATATAGGTGATATCGGTTTGGGCCACAACGGAATTTCATACATTAAATTTCTTAGCCACTCAGCTTCTTTACTCGCTGCTGCTAATGCCACAAACTCTGATTCCATTGTTGAATCAGTAATACAAGTTTGTTTCTTAGACGCCCAAGAGATAGCACCTCCCCCAAGTATAAATACCCATCCACTTGTGGAAGAATGATCTTCCATATTGGAAATATAACTCGCGTCTGAATATCCTTCAAGTACAGAAGGAAATCCGGTATAAGTTAAACCATAATTCATGGTTCCTTTCAAATACTTGAATACTCGATTTAAAGCTTGCCAATGATGCGAAATAGGATTGCTAGTATACCTACTAAGTTTTCCAACAGCAAAGGCAATATCCGGCCTAGTGCTAGTCATGGCATACATAAGACACCCGATGGCTCTCGAGTATTCAAGTTGAGATACAGCAATACCTTTATTAGGTATAAGCTTAAGACTAGGATCTATAGGTGTGCTTACCGGAGAACAATCTTTAAAATTAAATTTATTTAATATCTTCTCAATATAGTGAGATTGAGAAATCGATATACTATTGTTCTTTCGCTTGATTCTTATACCAAGAATCATTTCAGCTTCCCCCAAATCCTTCATCTCAAAGTTAGATGATAAAAAATTCTTCGTTTCATTAACCTGATTTTGGTCAGTACCAAAAATCAACATATCATCCACATATAGACAAATCATAACTCCTTTACCAGAATTATCAAATTTGCTATATACACACTTGTCTGCTTGGTTAAGAATAAATCCATTAGACAATATCACATTATCAAATTTTTGATGCCAATCTTTTGGTGCTTGTTTCAAACCATACAAAGACTTTTTCAACTTGCATACCTTGTTTTCACAACCAGGCATCACAAACCCTTCCGGTTGTTTCATATAAATCTCCTCATCCAAATCACCATTCAAGAATGCTGTTTTAACATCCATTTGATGAATTACAAGATTGTATACAGATGCAAGTGCAATCAAAAATCTAATAGTGGAAATCCTAGCAACCGGAGCATAAGTATCAAAGAAGTCAATGCCTTCTCTTTGTCTAAATCCCTGGATAACCAATCTAGCTTTATACCTTTCAATAGTACCATCTACTTTCATTTTTCGTTTAAATATCCATCTATTTCCCAATGATTTGCACCCAGGAGGTAAATCAGCCAACTCCCATGTATTATTATGCATGATAGACTCTATTTCATCCTGGATAGCTTCTTTCCAGAATGCAGCATCCCTTGATGCCATAGCATCACTAAAAGTCCTTGGATCATCTTCAATAACAAAACAGTATTGATATTGATAGTCAATCTTATCTCTTGACCCTTCAACTAAATATAGTTGAAAATCAGATCCGTACGACTTAGCTTTTCTGGCTCTAGTACTTCTCCTTGGTTCAGAAGGTCTAGGTACACAATTGGTACCACTTGATATATTTTCAATTTCACTTGAGTTCCTATTCAAAGAGTTTTGAATCAAATCTCTAGGTCTAGGTATAGAAGTAAATCTCTCTTCATCAAATATTGCATCTCTTGACTCGATAACTGTGTTCACCGACACATAGTCATTAGATTCTAACACATAGAACCTATATGCAATGGAATGCTCAGCATACCCAATGAAGATACAATCTATACCTCTTTCACCCAAATTTTTCCTTTTAGGTTCAGTGAGTCTTACAACAGCTCTACAACTCCAAACTCTCAGATAATTTAGTGTTGGAGGCTTCTTAAACCAAAGCTCATACGGGGTCATCTTATTCCTTTTAGTAGGAACACGATTCAATAAATAACAGGCTGTTAACATAGCCTCACCCCAGAATCCTTCACTCAAACCCGAATAGGACAACATGGAATTAACCATTTCTTTCAAAGTCCTATTCTTCCTTTCAGCTATACCATTTTGTTGTGGTGTATAAGGAGCCGTGGTTTGATGAATTATACCCGTAGACTGAAAATATATTGGATCATAATATTCACCTCCTCTATCCGTACGTAGATTTTTAATCAAATCATTCTTATGTAGCTCTACTTCTTCCTTATAGATTTTAAACTTATCAAGAGCTTCATTTTTAGCATGCAACAAATAAATGTAGCAATATCTAGATGCATCATCAATAAAAGTAATAACATACTTTTTATTTCCTAATGAAGGTGTAGCATGGAAATCACATAAATCACTATGTACTAGTTCCAATATTTTGGAAACTCGGTTAACATTATTGAAAGGTTTTCTAGTTATCTTAGTTAACATGCAAGTTTTACATTTTTCATTATTTGCATCAACAGGAGGAATAAGGCTCATTTTAGACATGTCTTTTATTCTTTCATAATGAACATGTCCTAATCTAGCATGCCATAATTCTGTTTTATTTATATTTCTACACACACTAGTAGAAGTCATGCAAACAGAATCATTTTCGAATGAAACATTAATATTTAACATAAACATACCATTACATAAATATCCGAATCCCATAAATACACCATGTTTTGACAAAACATATTTGCCACTTTCGTACACTTGTTTGAAACCACAATTGTTTAAAACAACACCAGACAAAAGATTCTTTCGAATCCCAGGAACATACAATACATTGTTCAATAATATGTACTTTCCAGAAGTAAATAGTAATTTAACATTTCCTAGTCCTTTGATTGGTTCGGTAGCAACATTTCCCATCTTAAGTGAAGGTCCATCTTCAATCGGTTGAAAATTACTAAACCATCGAAGATCTTTACATACATGACTTGTTGCTCCCGAATCAACCCACCAAGCAACATCATCATCCTTGTTGCTTTTCAGGATCCTTAGATCCACTTGAACCAGCATTGTGTCCACTTGAACCAGCATTGTTCCCACTTGGACCAACATTATTTTTGCCTTTTCCAACTCGACAATCCCTTCTAAAGTGACCAGGTTTGCCACATTTCCAGCATGCTATTTTAGGCTTTTTGCTGTTAAAATTACTGTTTTTGTTGTTTCCTTTAAACTTTCGTTTATTCCCCTTATCTGTATTTCCATTCTTAAAGAATCCGCTGCTTTCAGCCATATTTACAGATGAGTTTCCCACTTGGTTTTTACCCTTGGGATTACTTAATTCATCTTGAGCCCTTAGAGACTCTTCAATCTTAAAATGACTACCAAGTTCGACTAGAGTCATTTCTTCCTTGTTGTGTTTCAGTGTGTGTTTAAAATCCTTCCACGAAGGAGGCAATTTGTCAATAACAGAAGAAACCGAAATACATTCGTCCATTTTCATATTGTGTTGAACAAATTGACCCAGAATTCTTAGTAGTTCATTATACTGTTCCATTACAGGTCTAGAGTCAACCATTTTGTAATTTATAAAATTACTAACCAGGAACTTCCTACTAGAAGCATCTTCTGCCATGTATTTTGATTCTATAGAATCCCATAATTCTTTTGCAGATTCGACATTTTGGTATACATCAAACAAAGTATCAGACATACCGTTTAATATATGGCCTCGGCAAATGTAGTCATCATTCTCCCACTTGCTGCGCCTCCTCGTTTGTTCCAATGTTTCATTCTCAGTGATCTCTGGCCAGGGGGTACTCAAGACATACACAACCTTGAGTGTAGTCAACAGAAAATGCATCTTTTTCTGCCATCGTCTAAAATCATGTCCTTCGAACTTGTCCAACTTAGCGAATTTACTTGTCATCTCCTTCGCAGATTCTCCTCCGTTCGTCATCTCTATCTTCATCAACAAGACCAGAATATTTCAATAAAATGTAGAAAATAGTGTTTCGTTTTCCGGATAATCTCTGAAGTCTTGTAAACAATTTCTTATTGAAATATTTTTGGGGTTCTCCAAAAATTTCAATTGGATAAAATCAGAGATATGTACTTTGAACAGAGAGGATGAAAATGATATCATTTCCTTTTCAACAGAACCCATATTTATAATTTTGACCAACCAAAATACAGTTTGGAAGTTAGGGCAGTTAGGGTCTCTCAACCGGTTTTGTGTTAAAACGGTCAAATTTTCAAATTTGAATAAAACGGTCAAATTTTCAATTTCGAAATTCTGTTGACTTGCAACAGTAGCCCCTTGACCCCGCTAATCGTGATATAATCTAACAAGCGTGCACTCCGCACTCTACGACTTGTTTGATAATATATCATGATTAAATTGGTCGACTAGTCGATCCAATTACACTAAAATAAATAACAAAGTAACATCCCGACTCTTCAAGCGTTTGAAGTATCCGCTGAGTAAACTAAAAGAACTTGAAGTATCTCCAAAAACTCCCCTCCTAGCCTTCACTAAAGCATTTTATGACAAACGATAAGAGATGTCAAGACCGTAATCTTGTTTGACAGTCGATTGTATGGTTTTGGCTGTCAACGAATGACAGGTCCGTAGAGAATCCTGAATTTCCTCTACAATCAAATCTGATGTCAAATGCATGTGTTGTTTATGCTTATGCTTCTGGGAGAAAACAAGACTACAAGTATGGTGCGGGACATATTTCTTGATCGTCATCAAGTTGGTGCTTGAGTCAATAGATGCATAAAGCCTCCATTTGCACCCACTTGTGAACTTATTTTCACAATAAGCAGTGATCTTATTTGCTGTGTTGTGCAGGTATTTGAAAGAAAAACCATGCTCTAAAGCAAACTTGCACAAAGATAATCTCAGACCGGCAGGACCTTCTTCAAAAGCTTGACCCACTCCTATAATAGCATCAGCCCAACCAGCAATAGCAAGTTGTTTTTTTCTCTGATTAGAATTAACTAAACCGTTACTACTCTCCCCACTAACTAGTTTATTGGGAGATGGTTCTCCCAAAATCAAGCTACGCTCTTTACGCTTTATACCAAAATCCTTACCACCAGAGCTCTTATCAACAGAACTTTTATTACCAGAACCCTTATCGAAGACGTGTTGTTCTTTGAGAAAACTAACCCGTTTTAAACGCTCCAAATCAAGATATAACACCAACCCAACAAAATCATTCTGGTTATTAAAGAAACAATTATTGTGATCCCCACAGGAGTAGGTAATTAGGTAGTCACCTGTGGCAAGATCCTCCCATGTGCTCTCCACATACTCTTGGATACTTTGAAAGCTTTCAAACTCCGTGAAAGGCACAATTGCGGTTTGGTGACCATATTTAAAAATACAAACTCGTGATTTGGACATCTCTTACCCTGGACAGAACAAGTTATTAGTTATTAGTCACAAAAACTATGTGCAAATTATTTACTACTGCATCAAACAATTCGCATCCTAACGTGCGAATTGTGTTATACATACATCGAGTAATTCACATCTTGTCCTGAGATTTGTGTGTAAAAAAAGTTCTAATATTTGTTTCGATGTATAATACTCTAAAAAGTTATAAATAGTTCGCATCATAACATGCGAACTGTGTAAAAAAATCTCTGAAGTCCTGGTATTTGTTTCAACACACACTACTCTATAGTTTCACATAGTTCGCATCCTAACATGCGAAACGTATGTAAATTTCGTTCATGTGATTCGCATGTCACCATGCGAATTAATCATACAATTAGCATCTTTCTCATCGAATACACCAAACAATTCGCATCTTTAGTGTAAGGTTTGGACAACTAAAATTCGTAATCTACACATGAAATAAAAAACTAAAGCACTACAAAAATAGTATATAACATCAGAAAACAAGGACATAAGTATATAACGAACAATATTAAACAAACAATAACAGATCACTATATGCAAAAAAACAGAGAAAAGCTCGAAATCAGGTAATGGCGTCTAAAAACAGTAGAATATAACCTATTCCAACAGAGAAAACCAATGAATAACTTCGAAATCGGTAGGTAATTACCTGAAAAGCAAGAAACACGATTACTTGTAAGCCAACAGATTCCAAAAAACCACGATCAATTCCTGTACGTAGAAAACAGTGGTTAGACAGGTCTAACACCACAACCTACATAAATAAACAAACCTTCAGCAGCTTCCGATCACCGGAAAATGTGATTTCAACCGGTCTTCGTGGTGGTTCGTAGGGTTAGGTGGTTAGAACGGCTAACAAATTCAAATCTTCAAAAAGCTAGAAACAATAGAAAGAAAACAGAAAATTATGTTTATATAGTGGGTTAAGGGTAGTTAGGGTATTAAAATAATATTAGGTTTTAAGTGACAATAAGATAGTTGAGTTGGTTATTAAGTAACAATTGATCAAACCTTGAGTAGTAAGTGACAATTGAATAGTTGAGTGGGTACTTTAGGTGCAATTTCCCTATTTTCAATCCCCTCTGCATGCTTTCACATCACATTTCGAACTGTAGACTTTTCATCTATGCACTTTATCTTCCAAATCTTTCGCCTAATAATATCATATCGCCTCTCAAATCACGGTCACGGTCACGTTAGCTAAAATCTTTACTCAAATTTTTAATATTTTATTTTATATAATTAAAACTTATTTCTAATTAAATGGGTCGGAACAAATAGATCATTTAATTAAAATAAAATAAAACCAACCCTTAACTAAATAAATAATAAAACATTTCAGTAAAATATAATTGTTATAAATGACTATGCAAGTATCACAAATGGTTTAAATTAATATATATATATATATAGAACATAAAATTAAAGGATACAAGATTTTAACGTGGTTCGATAAATATTTATGTCCACCTATAACTGAACCGATCAGAACCGGACTGAACTTTAACAGTTTGGTTCTCAGTTCCATTCTAAAAATCGTGACTAATAAAGAACCAAAATAATAAAACTAGTTCGGAACCGAACTGATAAAACCGATAATCCAGTAGAACCGAATTGGAACCGAACTGATAAAACCGGAAAACTGATGAAACCGATACGGAATCGAATCGATACAATCGATAAACCGTTAAAACAATAAGGAATGGAACCATAAAACTGTTAGAATCGATTGTTTTTATTATTATTTTTATTTTATTTTATATTGTAAAAAATAATATTTAATTACCAAATTTTTATAAATATTAACTTCTAAACTTTAACTTTTATATAATTTATTTAAGTTTAACTTTTATATAATTTATTTAAGTAAAAAATTTGAAAATCAAACTATAATTGGATTTATTTATTTTTTAAGTGGACCGGACTGAACCAAAACTGTATCGAACCGAAACGGGACCGAACCAAACTCTGACCAAATCAAAATTGGAGTCAGGTTCAAGCCGAATCAAACTAGATCGAACTGAACTAAATCGAAAATTTAGCGGTTTGGTCTGGTTCCGAAAAATAAAACCGAAAGCTTAACGGTCCAGTCCACTCCGTCAAAACACGGACCGATAACAGTTCTATCCACAGGTGACGCCAGAGAAAAGTGTTTCACTATGATAGAAAATGTAATAAATTTTCATATGTCTTTTTGTGTAGTCCTTGCCTAATAAGCTCATATACAAAAGTCTATAAAATATAACATAAGGTACAATGTCATTGACACAAGACTATACCGGCGAATACATTGCAACACTGTACATTGTTAACTTATTCGACTCATCCTCAATAAATCTTACCCTTGATGCGAATATTCTTCCTTCACTATCAACAAAGAAATTTATCTTCTTTTGACTCACCAAATGCCCCTAAAGCATTCACTGAATGCTACCAACACCAATCCAGTTTAGGCACTCTCTAAACTTTTGAATGTATACTGCCTTAGTCGTTATATCTGCTGGATTAGCGTGTATAGACACGTACTTCACATCAACAATTCCCTTTGATATCATATCACGAACAAAATATTACCTAACGTCATATCCAAGCTCAAATCTGCCACCAAACCTTGCAACCATATTGCCTCCTTAATTTCTTCTGTCATAGACAAAGTTACACTAGCTTCAACTGTGATTTCCAAATTATCGCACTTCCAGCTAGAGTAAACATATATCCTGACAGAAATCTCATTTTATCCATTGGTCATTCACCGATCTACCAATATTGATCTTGTTGAAAGCTAAGCCAATGTTCGTAGTATTCTTAAGTTACTGAAGTATCCATTGCATTGTTTGGAAGTGTTCTTTCCCATGACATCCCATGTATCTACTGAATACACTAAACACATGTGAAATATCATAATGTGTGCACACCATAGCATACATGATACTACCAACTGCACTTAAATATGGGACCTTCAACATTTGTTCCAGCTCAGCATTGTCCTTGGTTGATCCTGCTACAAACAACTTAAAATGAGTAATAAACAGGATATTAACTGCCTTAGCATCAAACATGTTGAATCTTTGTAGCACTTTCTCAATGTAGCTTCGTTAAGACAAGTATAATGATCTTACACTTATGTTCCTGATAATCTCCATACCAAGAATATTTTTTGCTTTACCCGGATCCTTCATCTTAAACTCGATACTAAGTTATTCTTTTATCAACATAATGTGTGACATACTGACAAGCAGTAATAAATATGTCATCCACACACAAAAATAATTAAACATAACAATCATCTGACATTTTTTAATGATACACGCAACTATCATATGAAATTCTCGTGAACCCTTTTGACACTATAAATATATCAAAACGTTTGTATGATTTCCTAGGTGACTGTTTCAAACCATACAATAATGTTTCCAGCTGACAGACTTTTTCCTCCATATTAGGTTCAATAAGACAGACTTTTTCCTCCATATTAGGTTCAATAAATCCCTCTGGTTGTCTCATGTAGATTCGCTCCTCCAATTCACCATGTAGAAACATAGTCTTCAAATCCTACTGCTCAAGTTTTAAATCTTGTAAAACTACCATGGCTAATAAAAATCGAATTGAACTATGTTTCACCACTGGAGAAAATACTTCATTGAAGTCGATTCCTTCCCTTTGAGTAAAACATTTAACGACTAATCTTCCCTTGAATCGAGATGTCTCAGGCCCTAAATTATCTTCTTTTTTCTTGAACATCAATTTAATTTCTACTACCTTTTGTCATTTAGGAAATTCAACAAGTTTCCATGCCTGATTCTTATGAAGAGATTTAATCTTTTCCCCCATAGCACCAATCTACCGATCTGCTTCTGAATTCTCTATAGCTTCCTTATCGCTATTAGGTTCCTGCAACTCATATTCTTCCACAACTGACATAACATATGCAACTAGATTCGTATACCTTTTTGGTGGTCTAATCTCTCTTCTTTCTCTGCCTAATGCTATATTATAAGGTTTTTGTTCTGGTTCAGGCGCACATTAATACTATAATCTGATGTCGACGTTTCACCTCCTAATTATGGATCCATCTTAGAACCATTAAAATTATTGGACTTACTAAGAACTGATTCTACTTCAAGCTCTATATGTTTACTCACAACCAATCCTGATTCGAACATTTCTCAGACTTTCTTCTAACTTTCTAGCAAAGCAGACTCATTAAAAGTCTCGTCCTTACTGATGAGAAAACATGGAGACTTTGGATAGGTGCATCATAACCTATATCCCTTTATTCAATTAGTATATTCTAGAGATATACACCTATTAACCCTAGGCTCACGTTTACAATATCTCGCATGAGCGTACGCAGGATAACCGCACATCCTCAACTGTTCATAATCATCCGACAAATCATGCCAAATCTCAAAATGAGTTTTACAATCTATAGTTGTTGATGAATACCGATTCACCAAGTAACACGATGTATTGATAGCTTCAGTCAAAAAATCATTTCCCACGCTAGAATGTGAGAGCATACTTCGTACATTATAACCAAGTATTATGTTCATTCGTTTTGCGATCCCATACTATTGTGGTGTTGTAAAATAAGTGCAATGACGCGTTATTCCCCCAGCTTCGCAAAACTCGTCGAACTCACAAATGTAAAATTCTAACCTATAATAGGTACTAAAATGCTTGATCTTTCTTCATGTCTGATTCTCAAATCATCGTCTTCCATTTGATAAAGGTTGAATATCCCTCATGTTTAGTTTTTAAGAAGTAAACCCACACTATCCTTGAATAATCATCGATCAAGCTTCTATAGTATTTGGCTATGCTCTTAAATGGGATTATGTTTGGGCCCCAAAGATCTGAGCTAATATAATTCACTATCCATTTAATCTTTCTTATAACCGACTCACGGAATTTGACTATAGTTTGTTTACCAAACATATATTATTAATAAAATCTCATGTGACCGAAGCATCTAACCCTCTTTTACTCATGTGACCGAGACGTCAATGCCACAGCTGATTTTGATCATGCCGACTTTGAATATTACATTTTATGACGATGTTGTTGCAGTATTACCCATAAAAACATTCCCTTAAAGAATATAAAGCCCTTTTGCAAACTGCTTTTCATACACACCATTGAGCCCCTTTGTCACTTTGATTACACCATCGTCTACATGATACTTGTACCCTTAAGAGTCTAGTGTCCCAAGAGATATCAAGTTTTTCTTCAACATAGGAACATGCTAGCACGTTATGATTCTAACAACCCCATCAAACATTCTAATTCTAACATTAGTGATACCACCAACATGCAACGAATGATTGTTCTCTAAATAGGAAATTCTTTGCATTGGCTTGTAAGTATCGAATCATTGTTTGAACTGATACATATGACACATAGTGAAACTACTGAGTCCTCAAGAGTTTTTCCCACAGTTTGAAATCACATACAATAAATCTTCTCTATCATTATTTTCAGTATCGTTAGAATCGTTCACACATTCTGCTAACTTCTTTGACACCAGTTAGCGATAACTTATCCTTACCATACATTATAGTATCCACGAATTTTTCATATGGAGCTGGTAACGATCTCAAGAAAAAAATCTTGATTTCATCATCTATGATGATAATAATATTCTCCGAGTCCATAATAATAGATTTAAAATTATCAAAGAGTTCAGTTATGGACATACTTTGTTTCAATCTGAAATTTTACAAGCATTTTTTCAAGTAAAACCGGCTCACTACTGATTTCTCCGAGTAAAGTTCTCTCAACTCATGCGCAAGCAATATTTTTCTCACCATTAATATCGCAAAGAACGTTGTCCTTTACACTCATTAGAATCTACCATTAATAACACAAAGCTGGATCCCCCCATCAAATCTTTTGATTTGGTTTTTGGTTGATGTAGACTCCATTGTAAACCCTAATTTCACAACCCCAAGGACTAATACTAATTTTATGGCAATATGGGTACCGCATATTCCACTTTTGTATATAAGTACAAACAACCCGATCTCCACACTAGTATGATATTATCTGTTTTGGGCCCGAAGGGTAGTCCATTTCTAAAAGGCCACATACCATATAAGATATGTTCTTACTTATATACCATTGATCGTTCCCATGTTGAACCGATGTGGGATATGAGAATTTAATCGTCACCCTCACAAATCCTCCTCGTGGACAAAGTACCATTTTAGTCTCCTCTTGGTTGACTCACGTTCACTCACTTTAATCATGTTGTTATAGATTATTCACTACCTGATACATAGAGCTTTATAGAGGATCTATATTTCTCATTCAAAACCATCCTACATATTCTTTTACGCCACTCCATGGGCACTCCGAACTAAGTCTTACCATTAATCACACCACATGTTCCTTCTAGTCACTCCATACAAGTCTCACCGCCTTGATCCAAGGGGCTCTATGTAATCCAAACTAGATCATATAGAGTAGATCATTCACTTTGAAGACAGTTACTGGTTCATCATGTTTGACTTCCATGAATTTCACCCACGTCACGTTCTGTATGGACCTGGAGCTTTGATATCAATTTGTTATGAATCACTATGAAATGTATCATAATGACCCAAACACGTAACAAAATAAACTACATAAAATAAAAGAACATAAGGTTTTAACGTGGTTTGACAATGTCTACGTCCACAGGCACCGCTAGAGAAAAATATTTCACTAATATAAAAAAGGTTACAGATTTTCAGATACCTTTTTGTGTAGTCCTACTAGTCGATTTATATTGAATAAATAGTACTTACTTGATAATGGGCCTAATAGGCTCATATAAAAAAATCTATAAAATATAACACAAGGCACACTGTCAATGACACAAGGCTATACCAACAGACACATTGCAACATTACACATTGTTAACTTATTTGACTCACCCTCAACAAAGAATTCGTTAGGTGGAGACCAAAGTCTCACATCCCACATCAGTTAAACATGGAAATGATCCATGGTATATAAGTAAGAACATATCTTAACTAGTATGAGGCGTTTTGAAAGTGAACCAAAAGCAAACTCGTGCTATCATTGGGGTCCAAAACGAACAATATCATACTAGTGTGGAGATCAGTTGTTCATGGTGTGGATAATAATCGTCTGAGGGTAGGCTAGTAATTTCAGTTGGTGTTTTAAGGCAGTATGCGGGTGTTAAGTGTTTAGAGTAGAGAGTAGAGAGATAATTAAGCAGCTTGGTAGCAGTTAATTCTCATTACCCACACTTAATGCAGGTGGTTGGGTATTTATACACTAATGTTTGGGCCCTTATGGGCTTTCGGGTCATATTTAATGGACCCGGGTCATGTTCAAAGACCCATGAGCTCTAAGTAGGAGAAGTGATATGTCCGGTCCATGTGATCTGTCCGGTTCCGGAGGCCTTGGACTGATCTGTCCGTGTCCGGGGAGCATGCTGAATTCAGACTCATCAGGAGCCCCTTTTTTAGGTGTTTGAGCAAGTATTCTTGTCAGAGACCTGAAAAACAGTCCGACGTCAGAAGTAGTTTTCAATCCGGACAGGTCTATGGGTTTACCCGGACAAATAAAGCTTCACGAATTCAAAACGGTTTTTTGCCAGAGTTTGTGGGACACGTGTCGCTCTCTGATTGGTTGCTCCAGCCGTTTTTTCACCTTGAATTTCGAACCCACCTTCTTCGAAAAGCAACCTCTTTAATTACAGATGGTGACATCAGCGCCGTCTTTTAATCATTGCCAAACTTTTCGAATTCTCCTAGGAATCAACTTCCTTTTTCAGATTTACTATAAATTCAAACTCACTTTCTACTGTTTTACTATCTCTTTCATATTTACTCTGCATATTTACTTAGAGCTTTCTCTCTCTAAAGCAAAGATTTTCTTGATAGTTTATGTTTACAGCAAGGACTGCTTTGATCAAAGGCGGGTGGCTCAACCTTTCTGAGTTGGAGAAGGCACAAAAAGTCGAGAAGGAAAGACGAATCGCAGCAGGGTTACCTACCTCGCCTGTCGAAAGACCAATCTCCTCTGCTACAGAGTCAGATCGAGGCTCGTCCTCTTCTAAAGGTACTAAGCCCAAGAAACTATTTCAATCCACCCTCTCCCCCATAGTCTATGGTTCCTCAGTTCAGGAGTCAGTGCCTACTGTCGAGCCAGGAGTTACAACCACTAGTTTTAGAAAACCTTCTCCCTTTCTTGCAATAGGATCAGACAGAGCATTCTCCTGAGAAGCTGGTTGTTAAGAGGACAAGCCGGCTGGTTAAGAGGCAAGCCTCTAAGAACATTCCCTCAAAATCGGGGGCAATAAATAGCAGCTCTGGGTCTGGAGTGGCTATCAGAGCTCCCCGGGAAAGACTACCTGGTCCGGAGGCTAGCAGCCCAGCACTTCGAAGAGAGACCTCTGCCTCAGAGCCCCAGCCTGAGACTAGAAGTCAAGGAAACACTGAAGGCCAGCAGTCCGGAAGCCATGCTGAGCCAAGTTTGAATTCTCCTCGGGCCACTGCCACTGATATTCCTCAAACGATCATGGAGGAAAGAATGGAGGACTCTGCTGAAGAAGTCCCTTTTGAGTCTGAGCCTTCCGGTCAGACTAGTAATACTGCTGCTGCCAAAAAAGATAAAGGTAAAGAAAAACTGTGCTTGAGGCATCCGGAGCTGCCGGAGTGTCTCGAAGGGAAGGTGGGGCCTTGTTTTCACAGGGTCGAACTCAAATACCTCTTGGCCTTACAAAAGACCAAGTATGCATTCATCCATACGGCTGATCTGGGTCGAATGCGCATAAAATGGGGGATCCCAGAAAATGTGAAGATAAGGATTCCCATAGATCCTGACACTCCTATGGATTGCAAGTTGAATGAAATAGTCATCTTTATGGAGCTATTTAATTGGGGACTCAGATTCCCATTGGACCCAGAGATTGTCAGATATTTTCATCTGATTAAACTCTGTCCGAGCCAGCTGAGCCCCAACGCTTGGTATACTCTGATGTCATGCATCATGGCATCAAGGCTGTCCGGGATCCCTCTTCCTATGGAAGAGTTTGCAGCAGTGGCCAATCTTTGCAAACATCACCAATTCCCCTTCTACCACTTCAATATGGGGGACAGTTTCAAAGCTGTTAATGATCTATTAGAGTCTGAGAGTAAATGGAGGAGCCAGTTTTTGTTCGTCAGTGGCGCTTGGGAAAACAGAAAGAAGATCAAGTCCGGAGAGAACCCAAGCCTCCTCAGAAGCAGGTGGAAGAGTGACCGTAAGTCTCCCACTTTAAATATTTGTCTACTTCTTCCTTCTTAAAGTTGGTTTAACTTAATTGGTCTTTCTTTTGTCTTAACAGAACTGCCTAAGGAGTTCGGTGATTACTTGAAGGCCGGGCAGGTTACCTGTGGCAGGATTAATGCATGGGCTGCTGAGGAATGGGGGAACCGATTCCACGCGACTTTCACTAGTGGAAACTTGGCTAGCTCTCACATGTGGAACACCACAGTTCGGAGAGACTTGACTTGGGAGGAGCTCACCACCCAGCCTTCTCCGGACACTGTGCTTAAGAGGAACCATGAACTAGATGGGACACTCTTCCTGCCAGGCCAGGCCAAAGCCCCAAGAAAAATGAAGGGCAAGAAGAGAGGCAAAAAGGTGGCGAGTGATGTTGAGAAAGATGCTCCAACAGACCCATAGGGGCCGGCCCTGAGCCAAATCGATGCTGCTCTCTTGCAAGTGGTGGAGCAAGAGACCGAAAGGCAGGAAGCAGACCTCCCAAAACCTCCAAGGGCTTCCAAGAGGATTCGCAAACAAAGAGGTGAAGGCGCTGACCGGGAGGCCAAGAAGAAAAAGACTTCAAAGGGAGATGAGCTTGCTCTCCGGGATCCGGAGCCTTCTTTCCAAGCTGACCCTTCTGACCCAACGCAGGTCGAAGAGATCCCAAGGGACTTTCATACCGATGAGGTGGAGGGGGGAGATCTCAACATCGATGGAGTAGACATCACCGGTCTAGGTGAGCTTGGTGAATACTTCCTCAGCCTCCCCATGGATGAATTTGCAGGGCCTTACATTCCTCCGAGCAGCTCCAATACGGTCAACTTCAATGGTAAGACTTTCATTGTCTCTAGTGAAAAGGACACCATAGCCCACTCCTTGCTAAGCAACGTGCAGCCGGTACTTACACTGGAGAGACAAGTTCGGGGTCAAGCAGACATCATCAAAGACCTTAAGTCTGAGAAGGAAAAGCTGTCTGAAGACCTTCGCACTCCTACTGCCAATGCTGACATGCTAAAGGAAGCAAATGAGGAGTTGAAGAGGAATCAGGAGGAAAGCACCACAAAATTTTCCACTCTAGAGGAAACCATTAGAGACCTCCGGGAGAAGCTGTCCGGTGTGGAGAAAGACCTTACTGCCTCAAAAGAAGAGACCAAGGCAAAGGACAAGATTATCACCAACCTAACTACTGACAAGATTGCTCTTGAGAATGCAGCATCCAAGGCTGCCGAGGAGAAAACCGCTTTGTTAAGGGATCAAGAGGCTATGATCCAAGCCAAGATCAATGCCTATGCCAACCAGATGATTAAAAGCGAAGAGCTATTGCTTGAGAAGGTGAGGTATGGCATGTTTCTACTCTTTCATGAAAAAATTCTGAAGAGGAACCTAGGGGACTTGTGGCTTTATATAGACGATGATGACCTTCCACATCATACAATGGGCGAAGAGGATCAGTATGGAGTCTCCAGTGCGTCCTCATCCGATGATGAAGAGAGGATCGGAGAGAGCCCAGACAAGGAGGAAGATGATCCCAAAAGCAAGAGAGTAGACGAAGGGAAAAGCGACTTTAAGGGCAAGAAGGTAGATGAAGGTGAGCCATCTTCAAAGGCTCAACCTTAACCTACAATCTACTTTGTTTATTTTTCATTCAAACTAAAGTCCTTGGAAGGCCAAGGCACTCTTTTTGTAATGGTGTCCGGTGCTCGACCGGACAGGTTTTTTGTGTTGTATCTTGACTATTTAAAAGTCCTTGGAAGGCCAAGGCAATTTTAAGTTGTTTATTCCAATGAATATCTCTGTTCTGTACAACCATCATCTTCTTTCATTGTTCGTTTTAATTTTAATAGCCAGAGTTTAAGTAGCCTTTAGTTGTTGCATTGTGAGAGTATTTAAATTCTCCGGCTAGAGTTTAAATAGCCCTTAGATATTTTAGTCCGGATAGTATGACAAGGGATAAAACTTTAAGAACACTTGGAAATTTTTTAAGAAAGCATCGAATTTTATTCAACAGCCCGGACACCTCATTAAAACCTCCCCATGCCACCAGGGAGGAAAGAGTATGCCCCCAAATATTTACATGGATGTTTAAACAAGTAAATATTTACACAAGTGCTATTCCAAGTACATCCGGAGATACTCAATATTCCAAGGATGAGTTAGAGCTCTGCCATCTTTGTCTTCCAACCAATAAGTTCCAGGCTTAATTCTTTCAACAACCATATACGGACCCTCCGAAGTTGGGGCCAGCTTTCCGAAGAGTTTTTCTTTAGTGTGTAAGAAGACCTTCCTTAATACTTTGTCCCCCGGTTGGAAATCTCTTATTTTAACTTTGGAAGCAAACCTACTCCTCATCAAGCCCTGATAGTGTGCAACTCTAAGGTGAGCTTTAACCCATCTTTCTTCTATCAAATCAAGTTGACCTCTGACTGCCACCTCATTAGCGTGTTCGGAGAAGTTGTGAACACGAAAGGAGGGGAGGGTCTTCTCTATGGGGGCTACTGCATCCATCCCATAGACCAAGGCAAAGGGTGACTCTTGTGTTGCAGCCCCAGACGTTGTTCGGTAGGCCCACAAGACTTCTTGTAGATAACTAGGCCACTTCCCAGCAGCCCCTTCCAAATTCTTCTTTAAACCGGACAATATAGTTCTGTTAGCCACTTCAACTTGCCCATTCGCTTGTGGGTGGAAAGGTGAAGAAAACAATGATGTATACCCCTTGAAGCACAGAAGCTCTCCATTTCTCTATTGTCGAACTGTGGCCCATTGTCTGTGGTTATTTTCTGTGGGACACCAAATCTGCAACATATGTTGGATAGAATGAATTTTATGACACCTTTTGATGTTGTCCCTGCCAGAGGGGTTGCTTCTATCCACTTCGAGAAGTAGTCTATGGCCACAATTATAGTTTTGCGCCCTCCGGACGCCACAGGGAGAGGCCCTACTAAATCCAATCCCCATCGAGCAAAGGGAATGGGCTCAGAAATTTACTCTAAAGGAATGGATGGTACATGAATTTCATTGTTGTACCTCTGGCATGGGTCACACCTTCTCACCAATTCCTTAGCATCTTTTATGATTGATGGCTAATAGTAACCGTAGAGTAAAACTCTTCTTGTTAAAGCTCTAAACCCACAATGGGCTGACCCCTCACCATCGTACAATTCGGAGAGGACTTCTTGTGACTCTTCATCCCCCAAACAACGCAGGAGAGGTTTACTGTAGGACTTTTTGTACAACACTTCTCTCAATATGATGAAACCACGAGCCTTGTGTTTCAATGTTCTGGCTAGTGACTTATCTGGAGGCACAACACCATCGGAGAGATATTGTAGGAGAGGAAACCTCCAGTCTTGAGGCTGTTTCACTTGTATTTCAAAAATTTCCTCTTCTTTACCCTTACTAAGTTGAATAGAGGGGCTTTCGAGCACATGGATCCATGAATATGACTCCGTATATGCTATGGTTGCCAATGAGTCTGCTAGCTCATTTTCTGTCCGGGGAATGTGCTCATAGATAACATCTTTAAACTTAAGTGCTTCATTTTTTAGGATGAGTAAATACTTCACAAGTTGCTCTTTCTTAGCCTCAGATTGGCCTTGGGCATGGTGGATAAGTAGTTGGGAGTCACTTAACAGCTTGACCCTCTTAGCCCCACAAATGTAGGCTAACTTTAACCCAGCTATAGTCGCTTCGTATTCGGACTCGTTATTAGATGCCCTGAAAGCAAAACAAATAGCATGGTACATCTTGTCTCCATATGGGGAAGTTAAACATACTCCTGCACCACATCCCATAGTACTAGATCCACCATCTGTTCGGACGATCCATACCTTTTTATCTTTTATGTCAGTAGTTTGCTCTGAATCCCTGTCGGAGTGGAATTCAACCAGAAAATCAGCCACAGCTTGGGCTTTGACTGCTGTTCGGGGAGCAAAGTCTATGTCGAAGTCCCCCAACTCTACTGACCACTTAGTCATTCTGCTCGAAATGTCTGCTTTTTGAAGGACATTCTTTAGGGGAAAAGAGGTCCGGACGATAATAGGATGAGCCTGGAAATAAGGCCTCATCTTCCTTGCAGCTATCACCAGGGCTAATGCCAATTTTTCGAGTTTCAAGTAACGCCTCTCAGCATCTATCAAGCTTTTGCTGATGTAGTACACTGGATGGGGATGACCATCGACCTCTATTACCAGCACAGCACTGATGGAACAACTCGAAACTGCCAAATATACAAAGAGAGTCTCCCCATCAACTGGCTTGAACAAAGTTTTGGGGGAGGACAGGTGTTTCTTGATTTCATTGAAAGCCTCATCACACTGTGGGGTCCAATCGAACCCCTTTGCACCCTTCAAAGTTTGAAAGAAAGGAGCACACCTATCCGAAGACCTCGAGATACATCTTTTTAAGGCAGCTAATCTCCCCGTTAATCGTTGTACTTCTTTAATGCTTCGAGGAGGCTCCATCTGGAATAGAGCATTGAGCTGGTCCGGATCGGGCTGTATTCCATGTTCACTTATAATATAACCTAGAAACTTCCGGACTGCACTCCGAACACACACTTTTCAGGGTTTAATTTCAAATTTACTTTCACCAAGTTGGTAAAAGTTTCTTGAAGATCGGACAAGTGCAACTGCTCATCCACACTTTTTACCATCATATCGTCAATGTATACTTCCATATTTCTTCCAATTTGATCAGCAAATGCCTTGTTGACTAACCTCTGATAAGTAGCCCCAGCATTTTTCAAACCAAATGGCATCACCTTATAGCAATGAAGCCCTCTGTCAGTAACAAATGTGGTATGCTCTTGATCCTTCGGATCCACTTGAATCTGATTGTATCCGGAGAAAGCATCCATAAAGGAAAGTAGCTTGTTCCCAGAGGTGGAGTCTACTAACTGATCAATCCGGGGGACCGGATACAAGTATTTTGGGCAAGCTCTATTGAGATCTGTGAAATCAATGCACATACGCCACTTGCCATTCTTCTTTTTCACCAAGACAGGATTGGCAGTCCACAAAGGGTATTGAGATTCCTTGATGTGCCCCATCTCTGTGAGTCTGTCAACCTCTTGCACAATGACATCAACCTTTTCTTTGGAAAAAGCTCTTCTTTTTTGAACTACTGGAGCTACATCTCTCCGGACGGATAGGTGGTGTGATATCACTTCTGATGGAACCCCAGTAACATCAGCATTGCAACAAGCAAAAACATGCTGATGGTTCTTCAAAAATTTCAACATTTCATTTTTCAACATAGGGGGCATCTTGGACCCTATCTTGACACTTTTCCCATCTTCCAAACAATGTGTTTCTACCTCCTCGATCGGTATCAGTACTCCAGGGGTCTCTCTAGGGTCATTAATTTCACCCTCGCCCCCAGAAAGGCCCTCAAACTGCTATTGTTCATTAATACGGACTGCCCCCAGCGTTCGAGGAGCCAGAGCAGTGGCATAACATTCTCTTGCAATCTTTTGGCTGCTCCGGACGACTCCAACCTGTCCCTGAACAGCATACTTCAAGCACTGGTGGACTGTTGAAGCCACTGCATGCATCCTAGAGAGCCAAGACCTCCCTAGAATAGCATTATAGCAAGTGGGACAATCCACCATAATAAAGAGTATTCTGACCATTTTCTTGAAAGGGCCCTTGCCCAATAACACCTCTTCTTCGAACTCTTCAATCACATCTGCTGAGCTGCCTGTGAAGCCCACGATTGACCTGTCCGAATTCTGAATTACAGCTGGATTTTTCATTTTTTTGTAAGTGGTTAGGAAAAGGATATTGGCTGAGCTTCCAGTATCCACCAGGATTCGTCTTATGTCATTGTCTTCTATAGATGCTCCTATGACAACAGTATCCTCATGAGGGCCAGCAATGTCTCTCAAATCATCTTCATAAAAAACAATGAAGGGGAATGAGTTTGGTGACTGATAGGATGTCATGCCTCCTTCTAGCTGGGAGGCTAAAGTATGAACATGCCTCTTCCTCGAAGAAGCAGTAGGAGCTGTCATAGTGTCCTCTCCGAAAATTGTAAGCGACTCGAAAAACTTAATGAGCCCGGAGACCGATCTAGAACATTCCTCTATAGCACCCACTCTGTTTCGAGTTGGATCAGGATCCAAGTATTCAGATTCCACGTCAAACCTTTCAACTATAACCATGGCCCCCTCCGGGGCAGCATTACTTGGACCAACCCGGTGAGTGTTGTCTGGCCTGTTGCCTCCTCTTCTTTTAACATAAGCTCCCAGCTTTCCCCTCTCAATCACGTTCTGAACTTCTTGTTTCAATGCTATGCAGTCATCAGTGGTATGGCCAATATCATTGTGATATTGGCAAAAAGAGTTGTTGCGATGCTCTCTAGGAGACTGCAGTGTTGCCGGTCTCCAGTAATGCACCTCATCCTTTGTTTTATCAAAAATGGTGGCCATACTTTCTTTTAACTCTGCGAACCACTCCGGTTGGACCCATGGCCCTCTTTTGTTTCTGGATTGCTGACTCTGAGCAGGAGCTGCTGGTTGAGACTGAGCTTTTGCCCTACCATGCCCCTGTCCGGTCTCTCTTGCTTTGTTCCCGGACTGATTTTGATTGGGAGTTGGTGCCACTGGGGTAGACCTCACCTGCCTGTGCACCCTGGTTTTCTTTGTTTCATCAACATTTATCTGTTTGCCAACCTGATTCAGCAACCCTCCCCATGCCATGGCCTTCTTTCTGGTCACTGAATCAGCTAGATTTCCTGGGTTCAAACCTTGCCTTAGGGATGCTATTGCCACTTGTTCGAAGCAATCAGCCAACCCATTTTTGGTGTTCACAAAATGACTTATATATTCTTTCAAGGACTCATTTGGTTCCTGGGCACAATGGATTATTGTGTCTCCATTGCCCTTCAGCTCTTTACTCCCTACGAACTGCCTTCGAAAGGCTACCCAAAACGTATCGAAATCTTTAATACAACCCTGAGGCAGGCTGTTGTACCATTTTAGAGCACTCCCCATGAATGATTGGGAGAATTCCCTACAAAGTAGCTTATCATCGTCGTCAAAGTTCATCATGAAGTTTTTAAATTGCTCCAGATGGTTGTCCGGATCAGTACTGTCATCGTATTTCTCTATTTTGGTGCTGTCAAACCTCTTGGGGAGGTTTCCGGACAGAATTTTAGAAAACAATGGAGATTGCCTCCAATTCCTTCCACGACTGAACACAGTATCCTCATTGGGAGTTGCAAAGATACCTGGTTCATCGTGGAAGGCAAAGGGATCCATCAGCATCTTGTCCACATGCCTCCGGCTGTGTGATGACCCTTTTCCAATATTCTTCTTCATTCTTCCATGTCTATCCCTTTTTCTTGAATACTTTTTTATCTGCCTTTGTTTCTTTCTAGTTTGACCCTCATCGCTGCTTGAAGATAAAGATTTTCCAACTCCTTCATCGTCCGAAGAGCTATCAGAAGATTCCGAGCTTGAGTCAGAACTCGCCACAGGCTTGGACCGGTGAGACTTTTAGAACTGGCATGAGTCTTTTTTGTGCTCACATGAGTTTTCGAAGACTCATGCTCTCTGGGGTTGTCGGTGTGATGAGTAACCGATGCTTTGGATTTTTCTTTCACGCCCATCTTGGCCTTTTCTGCCCTTAGAGCTTCTACTTCACCCCTCAACCTATCACGCTCTTCGACAGTGTATTCATCGTTTTCTCCCACCACTTTGAGCAAAGCTGGTGGTAGCTCAGGATTGTCCGGATTCATTCGGACAGATTTTCTTAGCTAGTTTTGAATGCTTGATTCAGGTACCTTCTACTCCCACTGTGGTCGCCAATTTGGTGTGGATAATAATCGACTGGGGGTAGGCTAGTAATTTCAGTTGGTGTTTTAAGGCAGTATGTGGGTGTTAAGTGTTTAGAGTAGAGAGTAGAGAGATAATTAAGCAGCTTGGTAGCAGTTAATTCTCATTACTCACACTTAATGCAGGTGGTTGGGTATTTATACCCTAATGTTTGGGCCCTTATGGGCTTTCGGGTCATGTTTAATGGACCCGGGTCATGTTCAAAGACCCATGAGCTCTAAGTAGGAGAGCAAGTATCTTAGTCAAGAATTGTTTTGGTTTTTTAGTACTTTTGTCATGGTTCGCACAGTCCTATGGTCATAGTGTTCAAAGTGATCTGTCCGGTCCATGTGACATGTCCAGTTCCGGAGGCCTTGGACTGATCTGTCCGTGTCCGGGGAGCATGCTGAATTCGGACTCATCAGTTCATACTTATATATGGAAGCAGAATATGTGGTACCCATATTCCCAGTAAGTACCACATAGTCCGCTTTTGTATGTATAAGTAAGAACAAACCGATCTCAACACTAGTATGATATTGTCCGCTTTGGACCTGAAGGTCCAAACGAATTTTCGTTAGGTCCACTTACAAAAGGCCTCATACTAGTTGAAATATGTTCTTCAGTTATATACAGAAGTAAAATATGCAATACCCATATTCCCAACAAATAATATAAGACCTCCAGGTCTAGATAGAAAGTGGTGGCGACTGGTTTTGAAACACAGTCGTCGGCTGTAGAAATCAAGAGGAAGAAGACAAAAAGAACTGTTGGATAATTCTAACCCTAGGTTAGATTAAGGGAGACTTTAAAGAAAATTAAAATTGTATTCAAAAAAGTCTGAGGCAAAACTAGGGTTTGAGAGCCTTTTATAGAAGTGCTCGAAACCCTAGCCCAAAATTACATCTTTTTTTCTTATGCAATAAAATAAAGCCCAGTCCAATTTCAAAGCGATTGGAGCTGGTTAAGTATTTTAATAAAATCTAAATAAAATAGGAAAATGCAGAAAATTTACTAAAACAGCAAAACGAGGGTTTAAACGATTAAATTTAGGGCCTGGACTTCATCACTTTGTGATGCTTTCGAAAATTGTTGGGCTTCTCGACGCGTTCGATTTGAGTGGTCGCATCGCCTAATTCTGATATCTGGGCCCCAAATAAAGCCTGTTTCCGTTTGTCCAAAAGGGCCATATAGTCATGGGCTTGTGCAACTACATCATCCTCCCCTTCTTCGGAAGAATTCGCCCACGAATTCTCAGCTTCATCATCCTCAGCAGCAGCGGTAAATGGCACCAGGTGCTTCACGTTGAAAACGTTATGGGTCTTCATGTGGCTTGGTAGTTTCAACCTGTATGCATTGGGATTAATCTTTTCAATGATTTCAAACGGACCCACCTTCCTTGCAGCCAACTTGTTGTACTCGTGTGCAGGATATCGATCCCTGGTCAAAACAGCCCATACAAAGTCTCCCACTGCAAACTCCACCAGGCGGCGCTTCTTATCTGCGGCAATCTTGTACTTCTGTGTTGTTTCCTCCAAGTGTTTGCGGGTGTTCGCATGGATCTCCCATAGATCAGCAATGGCGTTCTCAACCTTAGCTGGGACCTTATCAAGCGTTGGGAAAGCTAAGTCCATAGGACCCCGTGGGTTATAACCATAGACTACCATGAAGGGACTATACCCAGTACTACGCTTGTGGTGCCTGTTGTAGGCGAACTCAACATGATAAAGACGAGAATCCCATGCTTTCAAGTTCCCAGAGACCTCTGTGCGTAACATGTTGCCTAACGTTCGATTAGTTACCTCGGTTTGGCCATCTGTCTGCGGGTGATATGCGCTGCTAAAACTCAGCTTCGTGTTTGTGAGGCGCCACAAACTCCTCCAAAAATGACCCACAAACCGCGCATCGCGATCAGAAACGATATTCAAGGGTAGACCATGTAAGCGGTAGACCTCACGAAAGTATAAATTAGCAACATTCACAGCATCTGTGGTTTTCTTGCAGGCAATGAAGTGGGCCATCTTAGAAAACCTTTCAACCACTACAAAAATAGAATCGTTACCTCTCTGTGTTCTTAGCAGCCCAGAGATGAAATCCATGCTGACGCTTCGCCATGGTCCTTCCGGGATTGGGAGTGGTAGGTATAGACCTGCGTTGGAGGATGTACCTTTTGCCACTTGGCAAACCCGACAACCAGCTACAAAACGGATAACATCTCGCCTCAAATGCGGC
Source organism: Limnanthes douglasii subsp. nivea (assembly GCA_036936605.1). NCBI lineage: Eukaryota > Viridiplantae > Streptophyta > Magnoliopsida > Brassicales > Limnanthaceae > Limnanthes > Limnanthes douglasii. The sequence goes on from JAUPFV010000001.1 coordinate 38,464,651, forward strand.
CAGAAGAACTGACTGGATACAGAGTGAAGGGTTTGATCTCTACCCCCATGCCCCTCGTTATGTCTCTCCTGTACAATCAGTAATCTCAAACTGCCCTCAGGAACACAAAGTAAATTACCTTTAAAGAGGTAACCGTTGCTCACTGCAAAATCTTTTCTCAAACCTGCGCTGACGTCCTCTATAATAGGACCAAAATATGGATCGATAGCTAGTAGATCCTTCATCATCTCGAATCCCACAACTTCTCCTTCCATACGAATCATCATACTGCGTCGGCTCAATGCGTCAGCTACGCGGTTAACTGTCCCCGAAGTATGCTTAATGGAAAAGGTAAATTGTTGCGTAAATGCTGCCCAACGTGCATGGCGGGAAGAGAGTTTCTCCTGACTCTGCAGATGTTTTAAGGCATCATGATCGGTGTACAGGACAAAGTCATTGTAGGCCAAGTAGGAACTCCAGTGCTTCAAAGCTCGTACAACTGCATAGAACTCCTTGTCATAGGTGCTGTAGTTAAGTTTAGCTCCACTTAACTTTTCGCTGAAGTATGCTACAGGACGACCTCGTTGGCTGAGTACGGCGCCAATGCCCAATCCGGACGCATCACAATGCAGTTCAAATCCTGTAGAAAAGTCAGGTAAAACCAGAATCGGTGCAGTGGTCAGTCTTACCTTGATTATCTCAAACGCTTTAGCTGCTTCAGGGGTCCAGCAGAATGTCTTGCCCTTCATACACTCTGTAATGGGAGCCATAACAGTGCTGAAGTTATGTATGAACCGTCTGTAAAAAGAGACCAATCCGTGAAAAGAGCGGACTTCAGTGATGGAAGTAGGAATAGGCCAGTCTCGCACGGCTTCTACTTTCGACTGATCCACTGAAAGCCCATCTTTTGACACAACATACCCTAGGAAGACGACCGAATCTGTCATAAAACAACACTTATCGAGTCCTCCATAAAACTTCTCTCGCCTCAACACAACCAACACCTCGCGTAAGTGCTGGAGATGCAGCTCTTCCGTGGTACTATAAATAAGAATATCATCAAAGTACACAACAAGAAATTTTCCGATGAATGGGCGAAATACCTGGTTCATAACCCGCATGAACGTGCTAGGAGCGTTAGAAAGACCGAATGGCATTACCATCCATTCAAACAGACCTTCTCGGGTCTTGAAGGCTGTTTTCCACTCATCCCCCATACGAATACGAATCTGGTGGTATCCGCTCTTCAAATCCAGCTTCGTAAACACAGTAGCACCATTCAATTGATCCAGTAAATCATCAAGGCGAGGAATAGGAAACCGATACCTGACTGTAATTTTGTTGATAGCCCGGCTATCCACACACATTCTCATTGAGCCATCTTTCTTTGGTGTTAATAGTGCAGGAACCGCACAAGGACTAAGACTCTCCCGGATGTGGCCTTTCGTTAACAGTTCCTCCACCTGTCTGCGAAGCTCTTCATGCTCTTTTGGGCTCATCCGATAATGCGGTCGGTTTGGTAGACTAGCACCCGGTACAAGGTCAATCTGGTGTTGGATATCTCTCAATGGAGGAAGACCTGTAGGTAAAGTATCGGGAAAGACAACAGAGAATTCTGCTAAAAGCGGCCGAACTCGCTCAGGTATACCAGCAAATGGATCAGTACTAAATTCTTTAACCATCAAAAGATAGACAATCCCTGTTTCATGAGCATGTTCTATAAACGCCTTTTGAGCTAGAAAGTTCTTACCCGACTCCTTTGATACTGCAAGGGCAGGTTTTGGAGAAACCTCTCTAGTTGGTGTTAATATGAACCTGACATTATTCCATATAAAACTGTAGCGGTTCCTCCTACCATCATATGTGACACTTCTGTCATATTGCCAGGGTCGGCCTAACAACAAGTGACACGCATCCATCCCAATGACATCGCACCAAGCTTTATCCCTATAGTTACCAACAGAGAAAGATACCAGACATCTTCTAGAGATACTTACCTCACTACCTTTCTTTAACCAAGCAAGCTTGTAGGGGTTTGGGTGGTCTTCTGTTTTCAGGGCCAGTTTCTGGACAACTTCTTCAGAGATAACATTTTCGCAGCTCCCTGAATCAATAACGAATTTGCATACCTTTCCCCCAATAGTACAAGTCGATTGGAAAATATTGTTCCGTAGCCAATCATCCCCATCACTTTTGGCTTTCGGCGTCAAGCAGATACGCCTTAGAACCAATGCCTGACCAATATCTCCTCCTGTAACCTGGTCCTCTGGAACCTCATCAACAACATCTTCTGGTTCTTCATCAAACCGCGGCTCGCCCTCCAGGGAAAAATCAGCAGTGTCAGCGAACAGACCCCTCGGGTGTTGTGGTTGTTGTCGTAATTTGGGACACTGTAAAGCAACGTGCCCTAGTTCATGACAATGGTAGCACCGGACCTGTGAGGAAGTAACTGTGCGACTAGGGTCCTGCAAATTAGCACCTGTGCGCATAGGAGAAGCAGTTGGCACTCCTGGGTTATGGCTTGGAACCGTCCTTTTGGGGAATGTCAATGGATTTTGTCTGGCAGTGTCTCCTCCATAAGGCCTTCGTGAAAGGGCTTTCTCCAGATGCAGTGCGCGCTGATGTGCTTCAGACACATTCACAGGGTCGAACATATTCAGCTGGTCCTGAAACTGTTGTCGCATCCCCCCTATATAGCGAGAGACTAGCTGATCTGCTGAATCAGTAATATATACACGGTTTTGTAGCGTGAAAAAATCGTTAGTGTACTCGTCAACAGTCTTTGACCCTTGTTTAAGGTTTTGGAACTGCTGATACATTATGCGGTTATAGTTGTAAGGCAAAAACGCAGCCCTCATGTGCTTCACAAACTTAGCCCAAGTTGTTATTTTTGTCTTACCGTGCCTTGATCTGGTCTGCTTGAGCTGTTGCCACCAGGATGCAGCTCGGCCTCGGAACTTAGTTGCAGCCAACTGTACCCGCTTTGCATCCGGAACCTCCTTGAAATCAAGAACTTCTTCAACTGAGGCGATCCAATCTAAAAACTCCTCTGGTGCAAGACCCCCTTGGAACTCTGGGATTTCCAATCTGAATCCAGATTCCCACCGGTTGTTGGCGTTCAGATCAGAATCTCTCGGTGGCGCCTGCTCAAAGACTTGGTCACGGCAGTCTTGTGGTGAGTATTGACCCCTAACTTGTTCTCGCCGAGGAGCAAACGGATTTTGCTCGCGACCGATCTCTCTCTCAGATCCCGACGGCTGGTTGCTCGAACCTGGAGCTCGAAAGCCGTTGGTTTGGTTGTTCAACAGCCTGTGTAGTGCTTCTTGTACGTCTCTCAACTGATTTCCCAACGAGTGCATCTGTTCACCAACCTCGGATTGGAATTGACCGAATTCATCACGGTCGATCGATTCAGTGATCGGAATAGTGGACTTCCCTCGAAAAGATCGCTTTGGCGGCATACCGTCGTTACCCACGCCGTAGGAACTCTGAATCTGATACCAATATGGTGGCGACTGGTTTTGAAACACAGTCGTCGGCTGTAGAAATCAAGAGGAAGAAGACAAAAAGAACTGTTGGATAATTCTAACCCTAGGTTAGATTAAGGGAGACTTTAAAGAAAATTAAAATTGTATTCAAAAAAGTCTGAGGCAAAACTAGGGTTTGAGAGCCTTTTATAGAAGTGCTCGAAACCCTAGCCCAAAATTACATCTTTTTTTCTTATGCAATAAAATAAAGCCCAGTCCAATTTCAAAGCGATTGGAGCTGGTTAAGTATTTTAATAAAATCTAAATAAAATAGGAAAATGCAGAAAATTTACTAAAACAGCAAAACGAGGGTTTAAACGATTAAATTTAGGGCCTGGACTTCATCACTTTGTGATGCTTTCGAAAATTGTTGGGCTTCTCGACGCGTTCGATTTGAGTGGTCGCATCGCCTAATTCTGATATCTGGGCCCCAAATAAAGCCTGTTTCCGTTTGTCCAAAAGGGCCATATAGTCATGGGCTTGTGCAACTACATCAGAAAGTGGCGTGGATGAAATTCATGGATGTCGAACATGATGAACCAACAGCCATGCTCAACGTGAATGATCTGCTCTATACGACCTATCTTGGAGTGCATATGACTCTTTAGATCAAGGTAGTGTAACTTGTATGAAGTGGCACTAAGGAAAAGGTGGTGTGATCAATGGTAAGATCTAGTTCATAGTGCATATATAGTAACGTTAAGGAACATGCATGGGTCGTCTTGAGTGAGCAAATAGAGATCTTCTGAAAAACTCTATGGGTTAGGTGGTGAAATCTGGTACAACCTGATTAGAGTTGACAAATAAAAAACCAATTAAGACGAGGCTAAGTGGTACTTTGTTCTAGAGTATTTTTTAGATGGCGACCAAAATCTCACCTCCCATATCATGGGAATGATCAATTGTATATAAGTAAGAACATATCTTAACTAGCTTGAAATTTTTTAGAAATTGACCAAAAATAAATTTATGTGGGCCTACGGGCCCAAAACTGATAATATCATACTAGTGTAGACATAATCATACTAGTATAGACATCATCATACTAGTATAGAAATCGGGTTGTTCATACTTAACATACGAAAGTGGAATATGTGATACCTATATTCCCATCAAATATAAAATATACCCTATTTTCTAACAATAAAAATAGATAGTTTAGACATTTTTTCAAATGATAAACTTATTAATAGAATATAACAAAACTAAGTATCTAAAAGACAACAGCCCCGCAGGATTGAAACCACAATGAGCTTTTCACTTAATATACATAAAATTTGTAATAACAACTAACAACCTAAAAGGTAATAACTAAAACTAGATATCAAACATGAAAAATTGATCACACAAGTTCAAAATATAAGTAAAGACCCCAAGATTAAGTTGAATTGGTAGCTGCTCTTTCGTTTTGAAATAACATTGAGTTATTTATGTGGTTAAGCAAGCAAATACCAAGTAGTTTTGGAGTTTCAGGAGGCAAGTACTTCAAATCAGAGCGCATGCAACTCTTTAAAATAAAGATGTTGCTTGATCTAGGTGCACCTCTTTTAAACCATGATCTTTTTGAGGGTGTTTAATAAGCAAACCTCATGATCATATATTTAACAACCTGTTGGAAATTTTAATGACTAACCAACTACGGTAACAATTTTTTTAAAATAGGATTCTCTCAAATAGAAATTTGTACAAAAAAATATCAAAAGTGATAGAGGCAAAGTATCAATTTAGAAAACATGGATAAAACCTAATCCTAAAGTGGATAGAACTCGCAAGTTTAGGAAAAAGTATCTCAATTAAATAAAAATTATCTTAAAAATAGGATTTTGTGAGCTTAAATATAAAGTTTTCCAAACCCATATCCAAAATTATAGTAATATCTGAAACCAAATAAAAATAGTCCACACAGTCTCGGCTCAATTAGATTTGCTGGGCTATTTTAATAAAATCCAATATATATATATATAAACACAAAAACAACGATTTGGGGCCCAAACTTCGTGAATAGGCCTTTGACCTGTATTGCATTATGGACAGTTAACGGGTTTACCAAGATCTTCGAATTCAATACTTTGAGTGCCCAAATCCGATACAAGATCTTCGAATTCAATATTTTGAGTGTCCAAATCTGATAACTGGATTAGTAGTAAAGCGTGTTTCTATTTATCTAAAATAGCTCGATATATGTGTGCTTGTACAGCGATATTAGAAAGTCCGCTAAGCAATTGCACTTCCATGACCATCGCGGTGTATAATCGCGTGGGTTAAGTACTCGTGGGTTAAGTACTCGCGCGTCCCAACAAAAAACATCTACCAAGCATCACTAGGTTTTGCGTTAAACAAGAAGTAAACAGGACTTTTTGTTCATTTTTGTTTTGAATATGTAAAATGAGGTCAGAATCATGATGATTGCAAGAAAGAGAGCACTATGTAGACGGATTGTTCGCAAGCCATATCGATACATGATGGTTGAATACCAGTACGAAGAGATTCTCTAAGTTATAAAATGGGATATAGTCTAAGGTTTGAAGTTAGGATTGTGTAAATTTTAAATTTGGTTTTTAGGTTATTTAGTTAATAAAATAAGATAGTTTTATTTTATTAAAACGGTATGGATTTTGTTTATTTACTTAAATATTTTTGTTTATTTAATTAATTAAAAGTTCGATCTGATTCATCCTATCTAATTAGAAGTAAGTTTAACGGTAAAATATAAAAAGTTAAAATTTTAGATAAATATTTTAGTTGGCATATCAAGTGATATGGTAATTAGCATGACAGGTGAAAAAGTATTATTAGATAAGAGATTAAAAGACCAAATGTGAGATGAAAAATCTATTGTTTGAGTTTCCACGTGGAAGTTTCTTTCCACGCACGAGGATTAAACATGTAAAATTTTGAAACATGCGGGGTGATCAAGAGATAAAATTGAACGAATAAGACTATATCGAGAAAACGATAAAACATAAGGACTTGTATTGATTTTTGGCCATAAAAGTTTTTTGATAAGGGAAAATACGAGAGTACACCTAGATTATATTTGGCTTACAAGAAATCTGGAAAATATAGGAACACAGAAGATCCAAGAGCACAATAATACAAATGTTTTTTCAGGCTAAATGTTTATCCCATTGATAATCAATTATAATATTTTCAATTTAGCGTGAAAAGCATATCACAAACCCGCAAACTTCTTAGAACAAAACCCTATAGTGAGAAAAATGAAAAATAAAATAAAAAATATTATATATATATATACGGGTTGAAGATATGCGGTCAATCAGACATCTAGTTTTTGTATGTCGATTATCAAATACAATGATACACCTAAATTGTTTTTTGCTTAAAAAATCCAAAAAATATAGGAATAAGATATTCAAACTAAAAGTTAATAGAAAAAAGAATTGACTATCTTTTTAAACTTAAGGCTTATTCCATTTGCGTTGGATTATAGTTTTTGAAAGTTTTAAGCGGAAAATAAAATCACGAACATGTGACCTTATAAGGGTGCCTTCCATCGAGAAAATTGAAAAAGATTGAAAACAAAATCGTTAAAAAAATTAGTTTGTTTGTTCCACTATCAACAAATTTTGGATACATATATAATATAATAAAGGTGTGCAACCATTCGCTCATACATTTTTTGTTGTACAAGATAAAGGAAAAACTATATCGAATGGCACGTGAATACAGTTGACGGATCTAAAATTATCAAATTTTTATTTTTCACACACCCAATATTCATCGACATTCTAAAATATTTTTGTATGTAATAATTATTAATATGTATAAATCGTCACTCTTTGAATTTGTTGGGTTACATCTACAAGTATAAAAAATTTCATTTCATCTAGTTTTATGGATGCATAAATATTACATACAATACGAAAAAATTCTTTGAGAAAAAAAATGTATTGAACGAGTTTATTACTTCATAGAATACGATCATATATGCAAAAATCGATGGCGAGTTGTAGTTTTTTGGATCAAACAATATTCAAAAACTTCATTTGTGATATTAACATGGTCAAACACTAATATTATATATTAAATTGAGAGTAATTTATTACGTTACTGATTATTTTTATTTTTATTATTAGTACTGAAGGTGTGCGTTCATCTATGAAATGATTTATCAAGAGGAACTAACTAAATTTTAAACTATTTGGGGGAAGCTCGATACATTTCTATGAGGTATAAAAGTATACTTCAAAAAATTTAAGATAATATTTAAATTTTTATACAATACTTGGATGTTTTTTTTATGTGAGGAATGAAGTCACGTATATAACCCTTGATATTATGCTAATATATTCAAAATTATTATATAAAAAAGTATGTCAATAAATAGAGTGCGGGTGCGTTGTTAGATTAATGCATGGTTTATTGTATGCATGAGACATAACTACTATGATAAGTGACATCCATATTACGACTTATTCTATGATTGATATAATCTGTCACATTTTAAAATTTGTTACAAAAGTTCAATGGAACAATATGATTTTATCAATGATTAAATTTTAAAAATTGATTGTTTGACATGTTTTATGATATATAAAAAAAATAAAGGTTTTGTGACATAGCAAAGATTTTAGAAAATGATATTCATTCATCCGCATTCGTTATTTTTAAAATACCGACAATTTGAGAAAAGAATGAATCATTTATATTATAAATTTGAGAGATTTTATTTGTTCAAACAAATTCTACATAGGGATGTGAGAGAATTGTTTTGTTCGTATGATGATTAATATATATAGATAAAACAATGGAGGATTGGGTATATTAGTTGAAGATAAGATTGAAAATCAGATTTGCAAAGACAATCAATAATGTAGCATCACACGTCATATAAATTTTTATTATTTTCTAAAAACAAAACATATTTTGACACAATTGGTAAAAATCTATCAGATTTTAATTTTTAAATCGAAAAAAATTACATCTAATTTCAACATAATTAGTTGAAATCAATAGTCTTTATTTTTTTAAACGTAACATATTTCGACATAGGTGGTCGAAATATATCATTAATCTTGGAGAAAATTCAATTGATATAGATATACCTTGTCGAAATTAGTTGCGCTTTTGTGTGTAAATAAAAGACAATTGTAACTAATTTCGACACAATTTGTCGAACTTAGTTGTTTTTATTTTTTTCAAACACGCAACTAATTTCAACACATTGTGTTTAAATTAGCAGTTTTTTTAATATTAGTAGTTTTATTTAAGATAATATTCTTGATACAATGTCATATCAATGTGTAAAATTTGTGTTTAATACTTTCTATCAGGTTAACAAATTTTATTATTTGTAATAGTAAACTGTAAAAAAACTATTGGAATTTTCATACAAGATAACTAAACGTCGCGAAAATTAAAAAATATAACATAACATAAAATATATCACTACCAATAAGATAATATTCTAAAACATGACATACAAGTTTTCATGCATTATCGATATCATACGACTGACACAATCTTATCGTTTTACAAAATCCATCATTTTTTCTAGCAACATAAAAATATATTCATGTACTCATCGACCACCAAAGTATAATCGCACGCATGTTCTATTTTTGAGTCGTGCTTATTAGTTATTTTTCCATAGAGTTTTTATCATCTCGATTAGCATTGAAATACAATGCTAAAATACTTTTTGTAACCCAACTACCTTAATTTATGTTTATAGTTTTGATTATAAAAAAAATCTTATTTTCATACCTATTTGTTATACCGGTAAAAGGTTCTCGGCTCAGTTCTTCAAAATTGAACTGATCCAATCCATATTTATTTTGGTTATTCTGTCTTTATAAGCCAATTGTTTTCTCTTGTGTCGCAACACACACTAAATATGAACAACTTTTCAAACTACATATGTAGTCTAATGTACGACTTTATGTTATCTCTACGTATAAACGCATATTCAAACCATGTTATAAGCTCTAATAGATTACGCGTTCTTAAATACTCATATGATTATAATATGACATATAATATATATTATGATGAGGTCAAAAATATTTGAAGAGAAAATCGGACAAAATAATTATTTAACCTACATTTATTTTATCATTTTTTTTATATAATTAAAAAATTATTATTTTATTTTATATATTAATGGGCTTTGAGCCTGGGTAAATAGAAATTGATTCATGGACTTTGTTTGGCCCATTATGCCGATTAGGATAATTTAGCATATAAAAAATCTTTTGAGGATAATTATAAGAGGGATGAAAACATTTACTTCTTCTAAAAAACTCTCTCTCAAAATATTTACTTAAGCTGCTCGATTATCTCTTTACTCAGCACCGAAAAGTAATTACCTTTTGTCGCATTACCATATTAACCTTCGGTTAAGATTTAGCTTATCAAACTGGCGACCGTAGTGAGAGATGTCAGAGGTGCACGTATAACAAAATCCAAAACCTAAGGTATAAACATTTTCCTTTGAAACCCTCCAAAGCATGAATCTTGAAATTCATATAGATCCCGCCTCGGAGATTCAAGAAGTTAGGATTGAAAAATAATCTCTCCATACCCCACATATGAATGACGAAAAATATGAAATGTTGCTCATGCGAGAGGAGCAAGACCAGTTATAAGGATAAATTGAGGTATTGAGGTTCCAAAAGGAAGATGAGTTGGATCTTCTGGGTAAGGTTCAATCATAAAGTCAAAGATCCGATGAGAAATAGAGTGATACCCAACATAGTTCGAAGAAACACAAGACAAACCAATCTCAAAAATTTCATGACGCTTCGAAAAGGGAACGTAGAAACATGGATTTTTTTAGTTCTTCAAAATATAGATACAATGTCTGAATCTGGAGTATTATCATCATGTTCAAGTAGTGATCATTATCATAAGAAGAGAAATAATCATCGTGATATTTTTTAGTCAAATAAATATTCTAACTGACATCACAAATCAAGCAAACAAGTATCTTCTGATAAAAAAAGGATCAAAAAAATAAAAAAAGATTGATAGAAAAAGTGAAAGGATAATGAAATCATACCATAGATCATATGGTGAATAATCAGTTTGTTATCTAATCTAAACCAGGTATACTTGTTATGTCTAGTGAAGACCACCAGTTCAGCCAAGGGCACAATGCGAGCCAGTCACCCATATCTATAGAAATTTTGTCTGGTTATTTGCCCAGACAATTCGATACTTCAAAAATAGAGAATTTTTATGGGAGCAAAGATCCAGATAACCACCTCAAACAATTCAAGAATTTCATAATTCATTTTGATGATGATGATAAGTTGTTGTGTACAGATTTTCTCAAATCTTTAATAACAGTGCCTTAAAGTGGTATAATCGACGTTCGTAGGGGTCGTTTAAGAACTTTAACATGATATGGATGGCTTTCCGAATATAGTTTGGGGGAAGCAAAGAGCTTCGGGGAAATTGAGACACAATAATCCATCGTCGACAATTCAGTGATGAAAGCTTGAAGGAATATACCAAACGTTTTGTAGAAACTAAAATGGTTTGGATAACTACTCTGAACAATTAATTATAATTGCTTTTAGGCAAGGGCTCCTTGCTTGGGAATTAACTAATATTTTCACCCATAAAAACTATTGAATTGGGGATGTATGTTATCACAAGTTAAAAAACGGATTACAATAGAAGAAACGAAGAGATTGAAGCTTCCTTGTTAATCCATGAGTAATTAGTATGCTTCCCAACAACAAACTACAACCAATAATCGTATGAAGGAATCTAGATATAATTCTTGTCAAACTAATGTTGGTTAATACTCACAGGGAGAAAAATTTAGACCTCGGGAAAATCAGTGGGTTCAGCCTTATCATTTTTCAGAGTTAACTAAAAATGTTGCAATTATTTATGATAAATCAAACAATTTTATACAGTTTTGAAGGCTACCACTTATTCAAACTTTGAAGGAAAATCAGAAAATACTCAGTTATGTGGGTACCATAATGATGTGGGGTATGACACCAAAGATTACATTTCTTTAAAGCAAGAATCCAAATTTTTACCGAGAATGGAAAACTAACCACTTTTGTCAAAGCACAAGTGGGAAATAGATCATTACCACCAGTAGTGAGACAATATTCTGTTCGAAGGGAAGCCATATAAGCAACACCTAAACAACAAAATACTATGGTGATTATCCAACAATACAGTGAGTTTGATGAAGATTCATAGTACTTGGATCTCAATCCATATCGAGGCCGAATTATGATGATATGTGACAAAAAATGATGTTCTTTAAATTGTGTCATTTTTTGGAATCATGGACCACTTTCGGGAGGGGGAAGGTGGATACGGTAACAACCTCCTTAACTTTTTCTTGAAAAAGACATATAGTCGGCTTGACTACCTTGTTAAAAGGGAAAATATTTACCCATTTGTATCAGGTTTTGATGCCATTTATTGTATTTGATGAGGATGATCTGAGATATGTTGTTGGACCACATGAGGATGCTGTGGTGATTGGGGTTGCAGTTGAAGGAATAGAAATCCAAAGGATTTTGATTGACACAGGCAACTCAACTAATGTTTTGTTTCCATCTACATATAAGAAAAGGAAAAAACCACATGGCATCCTCTAGTCGAATGGAACCATAGTAGGATTTACGGTGAGCTCTGTTGATGTGGTTGGGGAGTTCAAAAGTGAAATTGTCCTCAGGAAATGACAATTTAAGAAGATAGTTTGGGTAATTTTTGTGGTGATTGGTGGCCCAATTCCTTACGATCATATTTTGGCAGATCCTGTTTATCAAGGATGTATGATATTGCATCAACAGTTCACCAATGCTTGAAATATGCAATTGGAGCATGCGGGATTTGTTCGAAGCAGCCCAAAAGTGGCTAGAGAATGTCATGTCACTGCTTTTGCCCCAAAAGAATTAGAAAAAGTGGCAGCCAATAAGGAATAACAATTACTAGGGTCCTCTTTGGATTCAAGTAAAATGAATGATCCAAGAAAGACCCATAGTTCGGTTATTCCAGACCAAATTGTTGAGTTGTATACTTTTCCAGATGAGAAATGTGTTAGGATTGGGATCAAATTACCATATAAAGTGATGGAGCAGTTGTTATCTTATATATTTGAGCTTTTGCATATGTTTTCTTGGTGTATCGAGGATATAACGGGTGTGCCTGCAAGTATTATTTGCCACAAACTAGTTATACGACCTGATGCGTGCCCTATCATACAAAAACTCATAACATTTTATGTGGTAAAATATGAATTCATTATTAAATTGGTATATCGATTGAAAAACGTAAGGCATATTCTGGAGTCCCAATACCCATTATGGACTGCAAATGCAGTACTTGTAAACAAAATAATAGAAAATGACGTATGTGTATTGATTTCATAGACCTAAAAACTTTTCCAAAGGTCTCGTGAATAAAGCTTTTGTTAATCAGATTGGAGGAAATATTGAGGTCTACATTGATGATATGCTGGTAAAACTTCTAAATAATGAGTATTTTTTGTCTGAGCTCAAAGAAACTTTATCCAATTTTAAATTTATCAATTTGGAATTAAATCCAGAGAGATGCATGTTCGGAGTACGATCTGAAAATTTTATAGGGTATGTTATAGGTTAAAAAAAGATTCAAGCTAACCTAGTGCAACTGAGTACATTACTCACTATGGACCCTTCCAGATCCACCAAAGAAGTTCATATACTAACCAAGAGACTAGTTGCGTTGACAGATTTATATTAAGGCCTTTGGGTAAGTGTGCACCTTTTTTCCAAGTTTTAAGAAATGACAAAAAATGTAATTAGTGTCCGAATTTTATTGAGGATTTTATTAGAATCAAAGAACACTTGTCTTCACCATATATAGTAACCAAACAATAATATGTGAAAGGCTCTACATTTATTTAGCAGTATCCGATTACGCGGTAAGTGCAGGTTTGGTTCGTTAAGACGATGGTTACCCTCGCCCTATTTACTATGTTAGCAACTTCTTATTAGATGCTAAAAAAATGTATTTGAAGTTAGAAAATTTAGCTTTTGCCCTCATTATACCAGCTAAAAAAATAATACCGTATTTTCAAGTACACTTAATTACTCTTCAAACCTCTTTTCTACTTAAAAATATTCTACAAAAGCCAGATGTAGATATTGATTTTTCTCATCGAACTCCAATCAAAACACAAAGACGTAATAGATTTTTTAGTTGAATTCCAATCAGAACGATTGTATATTGAATCCCTCATTGAAAAATCTATGAAATAATTGGTGGTTCGAACAGATGGAGGATCAAACATGTTGGTCCGCGTGACATGGATTTTTTTACTATATTCTTTCGGAGATTCGATGTAACAAGCAATATGATTTGGTTTTAAAGAATCAAATAATGAAGTTGAGTATGATGCAACAATCATGGTGGTAAACTTTTCCAGATTTGTGGTGTTAATTTTTTTTTATTAATAAGTGATTCACGACATATCATACATCATGCTCAAGGACAATCTGAAGCTAGAAAATATTAGTTGGTGAAGTATTTACAAGTATTCAAGGAAACATCAATCTTCTTCAGATATGTGGAGTATGAGTATGTACCACACACCAAAAATTCGAGTGAAACTATATCATACTATTGCTTAATCTGAATCATATACATGGATCTTAATACATGAAATACCCTTTGATTTTAGAAAACTTTATAGTGGGAACATGCACTGAAGAAAGTTTTTAAATCTCAACAATCACAAACATATATTGGAGGCATTAGATTAAGTACTATATTACTATGTGGAGTTTGGCATCCAAATGTTTACCTAGATATCATGATACATGACATGAGGGTAAACCAAACATTTAGATTAGCATGGCTTGAGTATAGTCCCACCAAATCAAAATATTTAAAAAAAAATGGATCCAAGATAATCTGGAGGCCCAGTTCAACACGTCCGGATAAAGTACTAACTCTCTTGGATCATAATTCATGAAAGATTCTCCTTGTTTAGGTAATCGAACATTTACTTCCTTCAGAATTCTCCATTTCTCACGTATGACATTTAGCTCACTACCTTGAAAATAATTATAAGATATTTTGTCAAGGACCATAAGATACTTAGGGTTAACCTTTCGAAAGTTGAGCCCTACATGTCCAACCAATGATTGGGGGGGAGTGTTTCTACCTTTTCTTTGGTGGTTTAGTCTTGGCAGCTTTACCACATTTGACTCTTGAAGTCTTCTTCCCATGAGACTTGTAAATCTTAACATTCTCTTCGGATTGACCAGATGTCTCCAGAGGAGATTCCTCACTTAAATTTTCATCTCCATCTGCCAACTCCCTAAATTGGATCCAAAAGGGATTATGTCTAATTAAAGACATCACCTCTCTATTTGTTAAGTTGTTATGATGAAGAATCAAGAGAATGTTGAGTCTGCTGGATGGTTTCGTGGTTCCCGAAAGATGGGTTTGCGTGAAATTTATGTGGTCTGATCAAGCTTGGAGGTGAGTTTTCTTCTATATCGAAGCCCATAGCTTTAAATGTAGAAGAACATTTACGACTAATGGATTATTAAGATTGTGATGGTCTTGAAGAATAACTTTTTGAGGTAATCGATTGAGCGGTTGAAGAATCTTCCAGTGAGATGTTGTATATGTTGTACGGATAAAAACCCCTGTAGTCAATCGTTGAGAAACAGTGACTATACCTTCGGATGCGGCAATCCTGCAGCAACTTTAACTCTATTATTTTATTTGTTTTTTGGATAGACAAGCCCAACTGGTTAAAAGAGTTATGGCGTTCATATAAACTGAAGATTGAATTTGCAGTAGTAGTAGTGGTGGAATTAAAAAAATGTTATCGACGATTAGCTTTGCGGTGGCAATGAGACACAACTTATCTCTTTAAAATTAAACATTATCTCTTTAAAGAATTCTATAGTAAGAGAATAAGGGAAGAACGTATATAAGGATCTGTAGAAGAACATCAAATTGATTCCAGAGAAGTTGTAAAACTGCCAACGGCTATAATCTCTAGGGGAGTGGTATGTTTCCAACTGTTGACATGATTCACCTATGAAAAAGTGGAATTGTGGGTCAAATGAATA
The DNA here is from genome assembly GCA_036936605.1 of Limnanthes douglasii subsp. nivea. Taxonomy (NCBI): domain Eukaryota; kingdom Viridiplantae; phylum Streptophyta; class Magnoliopsida; order Brassicales; family Limnanthaceae; genus Limnanthes; species Limnanthes douglasii. Next base: position 38,480,225 of record JAUPFV010000001.1, read on the forward strand.
TGCAACACGTGTACACAAATGATTTTAGTTAAATGGTCACAAAAAGGATAACACCAATATATCAGAATGGATTTAGAGAATATATCGATGTTACTTTTCTGAGCAGCCTAAAGCAAAATTTGAAGAGCCAGATCCTAAGGGATCATCAACCTATGTACAAAAAGCTTGTATGTAGCCCTCACAAAAATAATTTTGAGAGAACTAAGAGGGCTATATGATGAGGTCATAAATATTCGAAGGGCAAATAGACAAAAGAATTATTTAACCTACATGTAATATATCATGTATTTTTATATAAGTAAAATGTTATAATTTTATTTTATTTATCAATGAGCCTTGGGCTTGAGTAAATAAAAATTGGCACATGGACTTTGGTCGGCCCATTAGGTCCATCATGATAATTTAGCCTATAAAAAGTTTTTTTTGGACACTTATAAGAGAGATAAAAATATTTACTTCTTCTATTGGACTCTTTTGCTAAATATTTACTTAAGCTGCTTGATTATCTTTATACTCACCACCAAAAATTAATTACCTCGTGTCACATTACCAAATAATCCTCCAAATAATATTTAGCTTGTTATATTTAACATTCGACATACTATTTAAAATGTTCAAAAATAACGTTTTAAAATTATTTTATATTAGTTACCATGTTGTGATTCAAATGATGTGTAGTGTGATTAAGGTAATTTGAATACAGTTTTAGTATGTACGAGATTCTTGCTTTAAATGTTTTGAATTCCGATTTGTGTTGATTTGTTCTTCCATGAACAAAGACGAATCGCTAGATTTTGGTAATGAACAAGATTTCTTAAAAACTCAAACTTCTCGTTTACTCTAACCGATCTCGTTATCAATTCGAGTTGTTCAAGTGTTTCAAGATCAAGTTCATGTGAAAATGAAACACTTGAAGTCTTTATTGGTTCTTTTAGTGTTATCTTGTTAGAATAAGATAAATAAAATATCAAAATAAACAAAAAATATATACAAAACAAAACTTAAATATAATTCAAATAGAAATAGTTCTTTCGATACAAATCATCAAAATTAATTATATACTAAATATAAAAATTTCAACACGCAACTTTTTACAATTAATTGTTATAAATAAATAACCTATTTTGATATAATTGAGGATGGAAAAGATTCTCTCACAAGAAAAGTCTTCTTGATCCCCAAGAAATCTTTCGTTCCTTTCCTCCCAAGCCTTTCATGGATCTGTTTCTTCATTCTTTCGAGTCTGCTCCTCTGTGAGGGTGGTGTTCTTCCTGGTTAGGCTGCTTGTCTACATTAGCCATCATCAACAATAGCATATCATCTTCTCCCAATCGATTCAACCAACCCTATAAGTAACGATACTTAGGCAACCCCTTCAATAAAACAGTTTCATTCTCTCAAACTGTCTACTATCTCTCCATACTAGAACATGATAAGCGACCCAGCTTTTGAGGCAGACTCTATATTAGAAATCAAGAATCTCAAGTCACAAACCATCAAAATTTACGCATAAATAGTAAAATCTGCGGCAGAACCTCCAAAATATGTCCAAGTGATGATATAGCATAGAGTTACAACTACATCAAATTCCAGAAGCAAGACAAAATCAATCTTGAAGAAAAATCAGAGGATACATTAATAGGAAAATTCTCTCATCTAAAGCCTCAAACAAAAGAGATTCAATCTTTATTCAACAATCCTGGTCTCGGAAGTTAATACAACATTGCGAATTGGGATATCAGACACATTACAATAGAACTAAACCTTAAAAAAGATCTGAAAAAATATATGAAGAAGCAATGTATGAGAAATATGGAAATTTACAATATGAATCCTTAAATGGACTCATGATTTCAATACTAAGAAGGATTCTCTAATTTCTCCAACGTGGATAACCTTCCCGAGATTACAAAGTTACATGTAAAATGAAAAATATATCAGAGTGCTAGCTACATCAATTGGAACTACTCTAACAATATGGATCCCACAAAAAAAACCAGGTCATGTATAATTGTTGCAAGGCTTGGATCGAAATATAATCATCTAAACTTATGCTAGAGAACATATGGGTAGGTTATGGTCTCAATGAGAGCTTCTGGCAACAAATAGTCTATGGTAATAAAGCAGAGTATTGTTAGAATGTAATCATATTGGGCACAACAGTAAAGACTGCAAGAAAACTAAAGAAAAACTGGTTGTTGCAGGAAAAATTACTCATCATGACCCCTGCTCTAATCTCATTAAAGCCCAAAACTCTAATCAAGAAAACCTCCCAATAATTTCCAAACCAATCCTAAGCCCCAAGCCATTCAGTAAGATCCTGTATCCATAGAATTCATCAGTCCTATTGATGATGAAGTCTAAAAAAACTATAGAGACCAGCCTCCAACCAGTATGTCAATGTATTCAGTCAGATGATAGCATAATAACAATAAAACTCTTGCCTCAAAATATACATGACACAGTTACCATTGAAATATCTGATGTTCTCCATGTTCTGGAAATGGGCTCCAAGATTTCTGTAATCACCAACCTAGATCCAGAAAAAATCTCTCCATCATCCCCAACTCTCCGCACTACAGGAAGCCTCCCTACCTCCCATTTAACTTCAAACCTAGAAACCACAGTCCTTGATCTCCAGTTGAACCAAGAACATAAAAAAAACCATTACCAACCATCCTAAACCAAGAAACATACCCGAAACAACACAAAAAGAAGGTCTTCCATAACCTTATATGGATCTTACAAATGAATATAGACCTTGTTTGTTGGAATATAAGAGAGATTGGCAATAAGGAATCCAAGAGAATCCTTAAATCCACTTTCAGATAAAAAAATATAATTTTTTAGCCATTCAAAAACCTATGATAGATGTTATACATCTTCTTAAAGTCTCAAGAATTCTTGGCATCCAAAACAATCTCTCTAGCATCTCAAACAAAATTTGGGTTCTTTGGAATCAAGACTACACTATATCTACTTTGGAAAACTGGAACCAATCTATTCACGTGAAGGTTAATCATTCTCTCCTTAATAAAGATTTAATAATCTCTATATTTTATGCTAAATGTAACAAGAATCTCATAGTGGAGTTTTGGGACAACCTAAGACAGATGGCTAACACATCAACTGAATGGATCGTAATAAGGGATTTTAATGCTATCACCAATTCATCAGATCAGCTCTCATGTTCAACTCTCTGTGTTCGCATCATGGACGATTTCAATGAAACTATCACATATGGTAACCTATCATACCTTTGCTACATTGAAAACAAATACACTTTGATTAATGGCCACAAGTGGAAAAGACTAGATATAATTCTTACCAATAATTCCTGGAACAACATTTTCGAAACATCTACAGGCACACATATGGCTAGATCGGGCTCTGATCATAACCCCCTTTTTATATCCATCTCCTAACAGTCTGCAAACATCAAATCTTTATTTAGATTCAAAACATGTTTACTCATAATGATTTTTACAAAATCATTGAAGAAAACTGAAATAAAGATATGTATGGTAATCCTATCTACATCTTCTGGAAAAATTGAATAGGCTTAAAGTCAGACTCAAAGAATTGAACAAATCTTACTTTGGAAATATATTTAATTCTATAACAAATTCTAAAATGGAAGTTAAGTCCCTAGAAATCTGCTCCCAGGAATCCAACATAACAAAGAATAAGAAGAAGCTTGTTAAAGCAAAACAGTCCATCTTCAATTACTCACCACGGAAGAAATATAATGGGAGAAAAAATACAGCAATAATTGGCTTCAAAATGGGGACAAAAACACAAAAGATTTTCACAATCATGTTAAGAAAAAAAGGAAGAAGTCTAGAATCAACAAAATATTTGATGGCGAAAAGTGGATTGAAAATTAGCAAGAAATAACATACCTTGCTATCTTTCATTTTCAAAGTCTTCTTATCGCTACTCCTGGAAATGAGATCCATAACCTATCTCATAGCATCCTCAAAATGACCACTAATGCTGACAACACTAACCTGATGAGGATTCCTACTGAAGACGAGATTTTTAACTCAATCAATCCTCTCAATTCTTCTAGTGTAGCTCGAATCTATGGTTTCAACATCATATTTTATGAGAAATGCTAGTCTATCATTGGTAAATATCTACTTAATGATATCAAGACCTTTTTCAATAGAGATCACGTCCCCCTTAGTGTTTATGCTACATTCATCTGCCTTATACCTAAAAAGTATTCTCCTAAGACTTGGAATGAGTATAGACCTATTAGTCTATGCACGGTATTCAACCGAATCATATCTAAAATCATAAATGACAGGTTATCTATTTTTCTCCCTAAGCTGATTTCTGAATAAAAATCTGGTTTCGCGCACGGGAGGAACATTTATGACAATACTCTTCTCACTCAAGAGTTATTAAAAGAACTCAAATAAGAAATATAAATGAGGGAATCTACTAATCAAGCTAGAAATGGAAAAAGCTTTCGATAAGCTCTCTTTCTCCTGTATCTTAAAAATCTTAGAAGCTTTTGGTTTTTCTAACAATTGCATTGACATGATTTACAGCTCTATCAGTTCTATCAGGTTTTCAATCATAATTAAAAGTAACTAATGGTTTTTTTTAAATAAACAAATGGGGTCAGATGTGGAGACCCTCTCTCCTAGTTTATTCATTCTAGCTGAGGAATTTTTAATCAAGGGATTAAAGATGATCTACAATAACCACAGGGAAGTAAGATACAATTTTAAAAGCTCTATACTAATACATTACCTTGGTTTTGCAGACGATCTCATAATATTCTGTAATTAATCTCTTCATAGTCTCAACAGAATCCTAAATCATCTTCAAATATATCAAGACATGTCTGGGCAGAAAATCAACAAGAGCAAATCATTTATCATTCCTTTTAACAAAATCCTTATCATTAGGATTCACCCTATTCAAAATGTCATATGATTCATCAAGGGCTCTCTCCCTCTAAAGAATCTGAGAATTTAAATTCACCATAACCCTAAGGCTTCTAATTTTTGAAGACATCATTACCAAAATCATAGAAAAAAATTCAAGAATGGGAGAGTTTACTCTTATCTTTCGGTGGTAGACTCACTCTTATCCAAGCTATCATTTTTACCATCCCCATCTACCACATTCAAAGCTTTATCATCCCTCAATCTTTAATAAAAAGAATAGAAAAACTTTTCAAAAAATATATTTGAGGATCCAACAATAATCATAACAGCATTACGTTGACTAAGTGGGATAACATCTGTAAGCTATATAAAGAAAAAAACCTCAACATAAGAAGCCTAAAGATATGTAAAATACTTACTCTTACAAGTTATAGTTTAAATTCAAAGAAAAGAACACCTTTTGGTCCAAATTTATGCATTATAAATGCTGCACTAATCCGTATCCCATGCTTGCCCAAAGAAAACCCACTAATTTAAGAATTTGAAACATAATGCTGGATATCAGAATGAATGCATAAAAGTATATTTTCTGGCACTAAGGCCAGGGTGAAAATGATTTATGGCTTGACTCCGGGTGTTCTAAAAAACTCATTATCTACTTTGACCCTCCCACTTCTCCTATTAACTGGTATACTCAAGAAAAAATAAAGAAAGTTTTGAGTGAAAATAACTGGAATCAGTCCAATCTCACTAGAAGTGTTCTCTCATCAGACATTATCAAAATAAATAAGCTTACTATCAAATAATATGGTGAGAATCATATACAATGGACCCTGACAAATCAAAGAATATTAAACTCAAATGCTACATAGAACAAAGTCAGAACTAAATGCAATCATTCCAACCTCTTCAATAAAAATTGGAATTCAATAACTCCAAATAAGTGCTCCTTCTTTTTTTTGGAGAATATTGAATCACCGTTCACAAGGTTCTACAAGACATGAAGATCTCTCTAGAAACAAAATGCTATTTATATGAAAATTATGAGACTCTTAACCATCTCTTTTTGCAATGCAGGATTTCATGCAATGTTTGGGCTATTTCAGTAGTCTTTTCAACATCCCTATAGGCAGCTACATGTCTATTCAACATCAAACTAGACTATAGTTCTGGTCAACAACTAAGAAGGTCCACATTCGCACTATTCTTCCAGCTATTATTTTGTTAGACCTTATGGTCTAACAGAAATAAAGCCAAGCACCAGCATCTCTCACACAATGCTAAAACAACCATCTTTCAAATAAAAACTACTATTCAAAGGTTGGATACGGCAAACATTCCCAAAAAAGTCCACTAGGATAAGGATAATAATATTGTTATAGAGCAGTCTGCTATAACCACTTAAACTGTTCAGTAAGATTATTTACCTCAAATGGAATCCTCATATTCTCAACAGGCTTAAACTCAATATTGACGTTTCATGTGCAACTAATGGAGAAGCTAGTGATAGTGTTATAATAAGAAACATTGAGGGTGAAATTCTCTACGTAATAAGGAGGTTATACGGTAAACAAAATCCTTTAAATGTTGAATATCTTGCTCTCCTAGATGGCTTAACTCTCTGCTATAATCAGTGGCGGATCTAGGAATTGAAGTAAGGGGGGCCAAAATTCTCGTCGAGTTCTTGATTTTTATCTCTAACATTACTATCAGAATTTTCAATAAGTTGGCATAGTTTACTATATATATTCATTCATTCAAATGAATAATCTACACTATCATCGTTAGGTTTTGATATAAAGGCAATCAGATTAGGATGAATCATATTATTATTAGCTCGAAGAACCAATACTATTCTTTGGTTTAAATATATATAGATATATATCTAACAATAAATTTTAATGTATTGTTAGATATATATTATTTTTGTTATAAAAAACATTTTTGAAAAATATATGAAAATATTAATATATTATTTTTAAAAGATATTTAAAAAATATAACAAAATCATTTAATATATGAAAGATATTTCAAAAGATAAATGTATAAAATATATTTTTAGAAATGAATTGAAATAAATGAAATTTTTTATATAAAAAATATTTTTTAAATACATATAGATAAAATCAAAATTTTATGTAAAAATTATATAAAATTAAAATCAAATTTGTATTAAACATAATTTATAATATAAATATATAATTTTATTTTAAAAAAACAAACAAATATTTCAACATATATTGTCTTTAAACTAAGTAAATGTATTTTCACTTTCCTAAACCACAAATCAAATTAGAAAAAAATATTGATTAACAAGTGTTTTAAGATCAAAATAATAATAAAATTTAAAAAAAAACAAAAAAAATATAATTGAAAAAATAAATTGGTGAAACTCCTTCGGATCGTGTTCTTCATTTTCCCATTTTCTTTAAGTTCTTTCATCGAAATATATATATTTCGTTCCTATGCAGCACCTCATTATCTTTTTCTAAATCAAAGTAAGAGATAAAATATAATTAATTAGAAAGACTAAACGAATATTAAATAAAAAAAAATTATGGCAAAAACAAATTGAGAATACATATAAAATCAATCGAGTTCTAAAATTCTAGAGATTAAGATTCTAGAGACTACATCCAACCATTTATAAATATCAACCTAAATTTTTCTTTTAAAATATTCAAGATTTCTAACTTAAATTATTCCTTAAAAATAGCCATAATCCAAGATTTTGTAAATTAAAATTTACACTTGAGACTTTTAATCTAAAAAGTTTCTTAAAAATAGTCAACATAATAGTTTTTAAATTAAAAAAATTCTGCCATACATTAAGTTTAAAACATTCCTAAAAACAATTATTATCTTAATTTTTTACTTTAATATTATATAAATAGTTATTACCTTAAAAAATTATAAAATATATATTTTAGTTAAAGGTGCGTAGAATTGTTAGTTTAATATTATTTAAATTATTATTACCTTAAAAAAGTTAGAAAATATATATATATATATTTTAGTTAAGGGGGCGTAGAATTTTTATTTTCATATTATTTAAATAATTTATTACCTTAAAAAAAATTATAAAACATATATTTTAGGTAAGGGGGGCCTACGCCCCCCCTCCCCCAATGTAGATCCCTATAATCTTAACATAAAAAGCATAAACATTGAAACTAATTCATTCATCTTAAATGATATGCTAAAGAATCTTAATACCCCTTGGTATTTCACTCTCCTTATAAAATGTAGCAGGAACCTTATTTCTAACGAAATGGCTGTTTCTCATATATATATATATATATATAAAGAGAATTGCACTATAATAATAACACATATACATATTAAAAGTTATTCTATGTAGTAACCGTTATTGCAGGAAATAAGTAATTGTCTATTTTTAGCGCACGTCTCACAATATTCAGTCGAATTCCTCTCATAGAGCTCTTTTTCTTAAGTCCCATTCTTCATAGCGTTGCTGATTCGCCTGAATTCAAGTAATTTCATTGAACAGAAGGTGATCGATAATTTAGCTCATCTCAGCGGTTGATTCTCCAAAATATTGGTGGCCTAAACTAGCTCAATATCCTTCTCATTTATCTCGAAGCTTTCTCTATTGCTATATGATTCTATGCAAAAGAATTAAAACCCAGCAAAGCTAGTAGGTGATATCGCTTCTTGAAAAGATAGGTAAATGAGTTTAAAGTTTTGATATTTTTGGTAGTTTGGAGAAGATGAATTATGGTTTGGTAGTTGAAATTGTGTTTGTAACTACATGGAGTAGTTTGGAGTTGTAATTTATTATGGTTTGAAAGATTTTTTTTGGAGATTTTTATCTAGCGGTGATTTTGTAAATATTGAAAAACAAAAAAAAAACAACCAATTTCGCAGAGTAGTTTCGATTTTTTTCTAGCAATTCCTTTTTGTTTTTCAATAACAATTTTTTTCGTTTAACCTACATATATCAAACCTAAAAATCAAAATAAATTCATTCTAACATTTTTTCAATAGATTTGACATTTAATAACCCCTGAATCTAAACAAAATAGAATTAAACAACTAAACAAAACAAAAAGATAAATAAACTTTTGCCTAGTTTAAATACATGTTTCGAACAATTGAGGTTACATCGATATCTCAAAAATTACCAGGAATTTAACACGATTCAGACAATCATATCCCAAAAATAAGCGTCCTACCTATACATAAGTAGATTAATCAGGACTCGTATCTTTTTCACCTCTACTCAAAACGTTTGACATTTAACAGGAAAGCTTATGAAACAGCTGTAGAGTTACATCGATAACGCAACCAAAACTTTTCTTAAACAAGTTCACTCCTTGGCTAGCATATCTAGTAATTAGAAATTAGCAAGTGGGTTACTTTCATCTCATGACATCAGAAAACAGAGCTCCCAATTTCTTTGACTTGTCTCCTTCCTTTGATTCCTCTAGATTTAGATCTAAGACCAAGTCCCTCTCTTCAAACTTGACTTCTTTCTTTCTTACAAGCACCCTGTATACCAAAGGTCCTGCCAACTGGGTCTGGTTTGATTCTTCAAAATTTTGTCATTCTATTGAAGAGTGAGATGGGTTTGCAGGAAAATGAAGAAAAGGGTTTGTCTTTGGGAAGAAAAAACAAGTACAAAAGAATGGATGAGCTTGATGATACTTCAGTTGATCATCAGCAACGAGACAGAAGTAAAAGCACCAGAAAGTACGTTCTTGCCTGTGCTGCTTTTGCATCTCTCAATAATGTTCTTCTTGGTTATGGTAACCTCCACTTTCTCTCTGTCTCTCTGTTTCTCTTTCTGATTACTAGGCTGTTATGTTCTGTATTGAGTCTTTGTGTTATGGTTGACTTATGCAAGCTAATTGATCTCTAAATCAAACAAACAGATCGTTTTGTTGTTTTTCTATTTACTTCACTTCTATCTCCATTAGTCGGTGGACTCCTTCTAAAATGAACTTAAGATGGGAGTTCTTGCGCCAGTTGATATTTTCGAAAACCAATAACATTTATAAAAAAACATTACAAATTTTGGCTTATGATGCCTAAAGATTTTCGGTGTTTGACCTGTAATGCCCACATCTAGGATCCGAATGAATGATGTTTCTTTTTCGCATTTTGAATGAGCAGATGTTGGTGTCATGAGCGGAGCAATCATATTCATTCATGAAGATTTGAAAATAAGTGAGGTTCAAGAAGAAGTTCTTATAGGTTCATTAAGCATTGTTTCTCTTTTCGGGAGTTTAGCTGGTGGAAGAATATCAGATAGTATAGGTAGGAAATGGACAATGGCATTAGCCGCCCTCATATTTCAGATTGGTGCTGCTATAATGACAATAGCACCTTCCTTCTTTATCCTAATGGTCGGTAGAATTTTTGCGGGTATCGGAATAGGCCTTGGTGTCATGATAGCACCTGTCTATATAGCCGAGATATCACCAACTGCTTCTCGAGGCTTCCTTACTTCCTTCCCTGAAATCTCCATAAACGTTGGGATTTTACTCGGTTACGTCTCCAACTACGCGTTTTCAGGGATTTCGGTTCATATGAATTGGAGAATCATGCTTGCGGTTGGAATTCTTCCCTCCGTGTTTATCGGGTTTGCGCTGTTCATAATCCCGGAGTCACCTAGGTGGTTAGTTTTGCAGCATCGTGTTGACGAAGCACGTTCTGTGCTTCGAAAAACAAACGATAACGACTCAGAGGTCGAAGAGAGACTAACCGAGATACAATTGGCTGCAGGATTCGGTAACACTGACAAGAATCACGAAGAGAAACCTGTCTGGCTCGAGCTGTTAACTCCATCTCCACCGCTTCGTAGGATGCTAATAGTGGGATGTGGAATCCAATGTTTCCAACAAATTACAGGTATCGATGCAACCGTGTATTACAGCCCCGAGATCCTCAAAGAAGCTGGAATTCAGAGCAACACAAAGCTTCTTGCCGCTACGGTAGCAGTTGGTGTTACGAAAACAGCTTTTATATTAGTCGCTACGTTTCTGATAGACAAGTTAGGAAGAAAACCTTTACTATACATAAGCACAATTGGAATGACGTTTTGTTTGTTTGGCTTAGGACTTAGTCTATCCCTATTAGGAAATGGAAGTATTGGAATAGCATCTGCTATTTTCTTTATTTGCGGAAATGTAGCTTTCTTTTCTGTTGGAATGGGACCGGTTTGTTGGGTGTTGACTTCAGAGATATTTCCTTTAAGGGTGCGAGCACAAGCGGCTGCACTCGGTGCAGTTGGAAACCGAGTCTCTAGTGGCATTGTTGCCATGTCATTTCTTTCTGTTGCTCGGAAAATTACAGTTGGTGGAACGTTCTTGATATTCTCAGTAATTTCGGCTCTTTCTGTGTTGTTTGTTTACATGCTTGTCCCGGAAACAAAAGGGAAATCGTTAGAGGAGATTGAACGGTTGTTTGACGATGACCATGAACTGAAAGGCAGTGAAGTCGAACTGGGCGATGTCGAGCATCTTGTACCGAAAGAATAAGATTACATCTTTCCAAGATTTATTTTCGCGGATCATGCATTGAGCTCGAAAAAGCTTATCAATCAGCCAAATGAAAAGGATAATATAGTTGTTTACTTTTATATGTATTCTTTGATATTGTTTATAGCTTTTAAGTTTCTAGAAGAAAATACGCACACACACTCCGATATTATAGCATTGTGTGTCAATCTTACTTGGTTAAAAATTTCATTTCTAAGAACTTTAGTTCAGGAGCTCATTGCTATATAGACATGGGCATGTTAGGAAGGAGTTAATAACTATGGAGTCATTGGGTTGTCGAAATAGTACTTTCAATCTCACATGTAATGATTGAGGCTGTTGTGGATCCGCTTCACGTGTATTAGCGATAGACAAACTCATTCAGTCGCCATCTTTGTTACACCTAGTCGCCCCCACTTTCTTTCTTTTCTCAGTTCAGCTCACACTCCAGTATCATTGTTCTTTACTAAAGATTATATTGTTGGCATATGGGCCTTTCTAGGCAGGGCCTTTAAGATAAAATAAATGAAAGTTTAATTACGATTGGATGGTGCAATTAATTAAAAGAGTATTGTAGAGGAGTCTTTGTCCTTCAAAAATAAACTTAAAAAAAAGTATAGTAAATGGGAATTGCTAAAAAACGGCCGAAATTACTCCGCGAAGTCGCTTATAATTTTTTTTAAAAATTACTCCGTGAAGTTATTTTATTTGACGATTTTACCCTTACGAAATCGTATAAATAGTCAAATTTACTCCGCGAAGTTATCATAATTTCAAAAAAAAACTAAAATTCTCTAACTTCACTCTACCTTCTCTCTAAAAAAATTTATTGTAATTAACTATAATTACAACTAAAAAATAAAACTAACCTAAACTAAATTAAATTAACCTATCCTAACCTTATATTAACTAACCTAAAATTTAATTTAAGTTAAATTAACTTAAATTAAACTAAAAAATTAAAACAAAACAAAAATTAACCTAAACTACCCGAAACCCTAGCCCAAACCCACACCTCACCTCCTGCCTCACCCCCTCCCTCACCCAAAACTACCGATTCCCACCCCCACACCCACCAGCCACTACCGATTCCCACTAGGCGACACCGGCGACCAATTCCGACACCCACTACCTGAAACCCACCTCCTGCCTCATCCAAAACCCACCCCACTATTCCGACATCTCTGAATCGACATCGGCGAGCAATTTCGGCCGTTTCGGAATCAAACGAATTATTGTAAGTTGTTTTCGTTGTTGTTAGATAGATTAGGTAGGTTTAGTTAGGTTTAGTTAGACTAGATCTGTAGGAAAAATGAGTTTTTGCGGTGTTTGTAGGATTCGGCAAAAGCTGGTGAAGCTGTTCTTCGGCAACACGGGGCGAAGAACAGCAACCATACGCCATCGTGTGGCGTAGGTGTCTTGCCACACGCCACGGTGGTGGCGTGAGGCATCTCCGGTCACCGGAATTGGCCGGGACCGGTTTATTCTTGTTATTTGGTTTGTTATAACCTGCATTATGCTATTTTTTGTCTAAAACATGTACCACCATGGCAATTTGTGTTTTCGACGAAACCTGATACTTAGTATTTTGTTTTTTTCAGGTGATGGATCACGGCGACGATGCACAGTATACATTGTCTGCTGATGGCTCGCGGACGAGGAGAGTTAAAAAGCGGAGTAGAGTACGCGACGTTGGTCAGCCAGTTTTACCTGTCCAGATAGATGAGCTCCCCATAGTCTCCGGACCGCATGCGTCCGGATCGAGTTCAGCTTCCGCTTCCGCTTCCGCTTCCTGTGGACGACGCCATCCTCCACCGGGTACAGGGCAGCGTAGAGCCCCTCCTCCGGCCAGATTGCCACCGCTGTTCGGCGAGGATTTCACCTCCCACAATGCATACCACATTTGGATGGGAGAGGTAAATATCGAAATTCAAATTTTACATTCTTTGAAGCTATTTTGTTTTGTCCTATGATAATGGGAACAAATTTTTTCAGGAGCGAGAGATGCGGCTGTATGCCCATTATCCTAGTCATCGAGCATGGAGTTTGGATGCACAGACTAGGGTACGCGCTGTAGTTGACGCCACCCCGTTCGGTCGTCTGATTGAGCCGTTCTATGAGATGCAGACACACTCCAACATGACGGAGGTTATCCTAGAGAGGTGGCATGCGAAGACCAATAGCTTCCATTTCGCTTTCGGTGAGATAACGATTACTCTGGACGACGTCCACACTATTTTGGGACTCCCAGTTGATGGTGAGCTTGCTGTGTTTCCCTATATTTCTGACAAGAGTCTGGCCATGCACGAGTGTGCTGAATTGCTTATGGTGGATGATCTATCCTTCGTGACGGAGGTTGAGAAGTGCAAGGGCGTTGGTTTGGGATTTAAATGGCTCCGGAGTAGGTTTAGTGGGCTAGAGTCCTGCGATGACAGCCTTGGTTTGAGTGATCTGATGGTGGATGCTGCAGCCCGCGCCTATATATTGCATATGTTCGGCACGGTCATATTCCCCGACAAGAGCAACATGTACTCCAATTACAAGTATTTGTTTTTGTTGCGCGATTTGACTCCGGAGGGTGTTGGCAGGTACTCATGGGGTAGTGCTGTTCTCGCTTACTTGTACCACCATCTGGGTGAGGCCTCCCTGCACGACACGAGGAATATGGCCAGATGTATCGGTATGGTAGACACGTGGATACGAGATCATTTTTCCATGCTCCGGCCCGTTACTCGACGCACCTACACTGAGCGCGACCCCACTATTGGTAGATGGGATACAGCTGCAGCAGTATCTGACTCACGGACGAAGCTGAACCTTCGTATCTCCGTCAACAACCTGGAAGAGAGCGATGTAAGTGTTATTGTTTAGTGATCGCAAAATTGATTTGTTTTTGTGTTTATGTTCATATCCGTTTATATTGCAGGTATTGTTTGAGCCTTATCGTGCTATACGCGATCATTTCCCGTTCCAAGAGCTATCTTGGTTTCGGGATGTCATATGCGGTGTGGAGCACTCTCAAGCATACTATCCCGAGCGAGTTCAGCGGCAGTTTGGCCGTGTCCAGGGTCGAATCGCGCATCCTTTGTTAGCCATGCAGTCGAAATCAAGGAGAAAACTGAAGACGATGGCGTATGCATTCGATCCGCATGATTGGGACCGACGGCAGATGAACACGTTGCATCGTGGTTTTCGAGGAGGGATGGTGACAAACGAGATGGAGTCTTTCTGTGAGCCTGAGTACCTACTACTTCACCAGAGTATTAGCTGGTTCGATCTCGTCAACACCGCAATCTACTCGCTCACTGACTACGTCCACGAGGATCGAGAGGGAGCTATCATCCGACAATTGTGTGCTGGTATGCGGAGGATCTCGTTGTTTCCTGGAGTGAGCGAGTTTGATCATGATATCGATCGTCTGGCTGGGGCTTATGACGATATTTGTCCACAGCCAGGAGGCTCGCATAGATATTATGATGTTTTTTGTGTTTGTATGATACTTTGATTCTGTTGTCGCTAACTTGGTTGGTTTCTTGTTTTTTTGATACTTTGTATGATACTTTGTATAAAACGTATCATTTTGGTTTTGGATTGTGTAATAGTTTCGGTTTGTATGATGCAGTTTGTTTGTTCCCAATAGGTTTCATCTCTTTCTAAAAGAAGAAGCTGATTAGATTTAGTTTTTAACATCATTTCTTTATCATCAAAGTTTTATGTTACTTGAAATTTATTTTGTATAATAACTGACTTTCTCTTTGGCTTTGGAAATAACATTGAAAATATTTTCAAACACCTCATATTTCCAAGACTTAGGAGTTATTATAAGTCATTTTCATATCTCTAAAATACATATAAAATAGGGTTATGGATATTGATATTCCATTAATCTTCAATAGTTTTATAAAATTCGGGATGATTGGTCCATATGTTTAGGAACTTGAAGTTCGATTTTTGTTTCAGAAAGTTGTTAGCTAATATTATCAACAATAGGGAATGATCAAAGCATGTTTTTGTTAAGTGATTTACTTGAATTAAGTCAAAACAGTTTCTCAATTGAGAATTAATCAAAACTTTATCAAGCCTTCTCTAGTTTCCAGTATCTTCCATGTTATCCAAATTTTTAGCGCCTCAACACATACAGAATGATGGTTTCCCGCCTCAATAAGTTTTTAGCGGGAACAAAAACACAATTTCCCGCTAATTTTTTGAGAATTGAACCACAGACTACGAGTCTATAAATACTAGAATCTGACTATGAAACTAAACATTTAAATTATAACGATGGGTGATTCAGGCTGGAACGTGTACGAAGATGCAAGCCTCCTAAGCACATTTGATTTCGTCAAAGGTACGATGCAAGAGGATAATCCTGGTTTCATCGATGCGGTTTTGTGCAGGATGTTCTTCAACCACGGTAGGGAGGCATCGTGTCCAGGATGCTTAATGCCCCGACCACGCGGACGCCAAGAAGTGTTCGAGAGGCTGGCTTATCTTAAGCCAAGGACTATACAGATTGAGTCATTGGATTACGAGACCCGTTTACATGTCGAAGACGTATTCAACATGGGATCCCAAGGTCCAGTTACGCCGGAGATGGTGTCACATGCGACGCAGCAAAGGGAGCAAGAAATGGCCGATGCAATTGCAAGCGCCGTTGAAACGTGTTCAACCCCCGAAGGAAGTTATGATTCAGATTATTATAAGTTCGGGAGCGGAATGAACTATCCGACTCCATAAATCTAAGTGTGAAATGTTAACAGAGGGTTAGCCCACCTATCACTTGTCTTCAGTTATTTGCTTATGTATTTCTTATTATGCAATGCTTTGGATTAAATTGTAATGTTTTTATGCAATCGACATATTTTGCAGTTTTAGTGCTACTGTTTTCAAGATGAACATCCAAACATAAGTTCAAATAACAACAACTAACGAAATAAAAACTTCAAACAAATACTGGAATGAAACATCACAAGTTCAAATAACAACAACTAACAAGTTGAAATAGTAGTACTATCTAAAACAACACACATTCTGGAGTTACTTAAAAAAACACAGACTACTAAACATAATAACTCGATGGCACAAACACGGAAATAGTAAAATGTTCAGTCGAAATCGTATCCCAAATTGTCATCCGAATCATCCCCCCCCATTTCGTGCCGCAATCCTATCCTCCAGAAACGCCACCATATCCCTACTGATGTAGTCTACTACCGTCATGTTCCAGACCAAAGGTGCTTTTATCTTAATCCTGGCTGGTTGAAAAAGCAGGGCAGTGAGCGGTTGGATGAAGTTGTACCTTGATTTGATTTCGTCCCGACTTCGCACTTGAACGTCTCCTGCTCCTAAATGCCCATAGTTGAAATACATCTGACATAGGAGGCGATCGAAGAAAGCATCGCTACTATCTTCCCCCATTTGTCGGCGGACAACCTTAACCGCCTTGAGCATATGGTAGTCTTCATCAGCTGTAAACTCCATATGTTCAAGTGTTTGTGTTTAAGTGTTTGTGTTTTTTTTCTTAAGTGTACTCTTTGCTTCTATTACGAATATTGTATCATGTGGCATGTTTATATAGTATAGTCATTTTTTGGCGGGAGTTTTTAGGATGTAGACTCCATGGCGGGAGTTTTTGGTTGGAGTTCTTGGCGGGAGCATTTGTCTTGGCGGGGGTTACTTTTTGGCGGGTTTTTTTAGGCGGGAGTTTTTGTGTTGGCGGGAGTTATTGTGTTGGTGGGTCCCGGCTGAATTCAATAATCTATGCAACTTCACAGAGTAATTTATGCGTTCGTCTGTATCGTTATCTATAAATACGCGAGCTGTCAACGCATAGAAGAGTAAAGTAGTTGAATAACCTAACATAAAATGTGTCCATGGAATGAGTTAGAAGATCAATATCTGATGGAAGCATCAATCGAAGTTGGAAACACGCACATGGAACAGGGCCGTAGAGAATACTTCGAGGCATTGCTATGCCATATATACTTCTTATATGGAAGGGATGGTGTCCAGCCGCCAAGGATTTCAAGGCGTGTTGATGAGGTGAAGGCTAGGTGGTCAGTATTTCTCACATTCCGTCAGCATCCAGTTTCAAGCCTCACCGACCTTGAACGTCGTGTTGCATGTAACCGGTTCAATTGCCAGGTCACTGATTATATAACAGATGATCAGCTGGATGCGGTCCGTTCCGACATTATCGACATCCGCTTAGCGGAAATCAGTGACTACAAGCACGACAAATAAGCTTCAGTTATGAATACAGTTTGTGTAAACGTTCATGTTTAAGTTCATGCTTTAGTTTGCTGTTTTGGTTTACGAGAAGTTAATGTTTGAGCTCCTCCAACTGGTCTACCTCTTAAATTTCGAATTCAGATTTTTTTTTAAAATCCAGTTGAACATAAATTGGAACGTGAATACAATACATAATGAGTTTCGAACAATACATAATCATTAAAACACAATATTATGCCTACAATTAAAGTAATATCGTTTTTTATTTTTTTAAAATGGATGAAAAAAAAAATTATTCTAAGGGTACCCAATTGCCGCCACACAACGGCGTAGGGATACCCGTTTTCGCCAACCAGTGGCGGCAATAGGTTTAACCCTTAGCCTTGCCTCTGTTCTTTTTGGACAGAGGCATCAAAAGGGTCCCTACGCTAGGTGAATGGCGTAGGGTTCAATCCCCACGCCATCCCCTAGCGTGGGGAGCTGCGGTTACGCCATCTACTGGCGCTCGGGATGTCTGTTACGCCATTATGCTGGCGAAAACGACTGTCCCGAATTCATGAAGTCAAATTTTTTAAAAAAAAAAATTCATTTAAAGTAAAGAGGTTTAAAGGGTACAACACATTGTTAGTTTACAACAAAAAAAAGCAAAAACATAGCCGAACACAAAATAAGTTCAATCTTTGGTTAAGTCCACTATCGAATCATCATGTTCAACGGAGTGTGTCGGTGTGGGATTTTGAAGTCTTGAAAATACACGGACTCTATCTAGCAAAGGGATCGACCAAGAAATAGCGTCTTCTCTCGCCGATCTCATCCACGTAGGATCTATAGTCGGTATGGGTGACCCTTTAACCAACTCAACCTACAAATTTCCGTTCAATATAAATGCGCGTTTACAAAATAAATGCTTAAATGCGTGCGAAAGTTAAAGTTATTTACTCACATGAACAAAATGGTTTTTATTGACGAATGCCACGCCGATCTCCTTTAAAGAACCATCACTCGGCGGTGCATTTTTCACCGGTAGGTAAGTCGTACATCCACCGGGAGCGAGGCAATAGAAAACGCAATTGAATATAGTCGCGACTAGTTTTCCGCAACTAGGAAAGGACATCCATTTTGCGTAAGGTGCATTCTCTTTATTAAAAGTTAACCGGTTTATCTCCTTATCAACTTCGCTTTCATCGTCGTAATATGCAACCCGTTTATAAAACTCCCGATCGCTCTTTAGCTCGTGAACCAAGGCTTCTCTAACCATTGGTCATCCACTTTCATTACCAACCATACCATGCGCGATGGCTCTAAAACCACAAT
Source organism: Limnanthes douglasii subsp. nivea (assembly GCA_036936605.1). NCBI lineage: Eukaryota > Viridiplantae > Streptophyta > Magnoliopsida > Brassicales > Limnanthaceae > Limnanthes > Limnanthes douglasii. The sequence continues at coordinate 38,499,177 of JAUPFV010000001.1, forward strand.
TACCGTCGGGCATTAAATTTGTAATTCGGGTTATGAAATGACGCATATATTGAGGTATGTCTTTTGAAAATCTCGAGTCCAAAACATTTGGTAATCTAGTCGGTAATGGTATAGACGTGAATGACGGTATAGCCTTGATGTGGTTCGACGTATCCGGAGTGCCTAAACCAACGCATTGAACCCGTTTTGCTATATTTTTTGGGGGTTTTGCTCCGGAATTAGTCGGAGTATGTGCGGCAACCGTTCTTGCGGTGCTACCGAGAGTGCCGACCGGGGTTGCTATACTAGCGGCGGGTGTTACAACTCGTGGAGTTGCGGCACTATCGTGGGACTCAAACATTTCTTGTTCGACGTATTCGTGATATGAAGGATCTCTTTTCGTAGAATAATCACGTTGGACTTTGCTACCCTTAACGCGACCCCGACCCCATCCACGACCACGGCTTCCAACACGTCCGGGAGTTCTACCGCGGGTTTTAACCTTCTCGAGGGGTTCGCAAAGGAGTGTAGTCGAATGATCCAAAAATTTTTGAAATTTTTTGAGCCAATGACTTTGTTCGTAAACATAAAACTCTTCAAGTTTCGCATTTAGATTAGCGAAATTAAATTTCACTTCTTCTTCGCCGGTGAGTTTAACTCGCGGAACGATATCTAGTCTCTTCCAATGCTCATCTATAATCCGAGTAGGTACGTGGCCGTCCACTCTTCGGATTGCCTCAAGGTCGTGGGAACACGGCAAACCATGGATTGTACGATCGGTGCAAACGCACATAGATTTTTCACCGCCGCTTTTATCAACATAGTTATCGTATACTATCGCCAATGCAATAGGTGATACGTACCCCCGTAAAAATTTGAACGGTTTGAAATCTTGGAATTTGTGAATTAAACGGCACTTTCTAAGCTCCATCAATTCTTTAATAGTAGAATGTTGCATCGCTAACAAGCCATGCACTTTATCCCAAAACCCATCGAAATCCAATCGGCTAGACCCAACATATTTTTTCAATGTAGCATGCAAGCTTTCGGCCCTATTAGAGGTGTGGTTATTAAAATGCATGATCTTGTTAGTATAAGCGTGAACAAACCTCTCTTTATAAGGCGTAATCCACGAGTCAACCACATAGTCCACCGCCTTATCTTGGTCTTTGAACATCGACCGCATCTTAGCCAACCTATCGTTCATAACCTCAACGGTATCGGATGAAACAACGTCGTTCCAAGCCACCAAAAAACTTTTAGCCACATTTCCGTCTTCAAACATTTTTTTCGTTCTCCCGCTAACATTTTTGTTGATATGCCACTCGCATAACATGTGACTAGCGCTAGGGAAAAATTTGTCGATGCTATTCATCAAGGCTAGTTCGCGGTCCGTAACGATAACACACGGTAATTCACAATCATTCTCCTCCATTACCGTTTTCAAGCATCCCAAAGACCATTTGTAGTTGTCTTGTTTTTCACTCACCATAAACGTGAAACCAATGCAAAACGTTTTGTTCGTAAAAGTTACCCCGACTACTTCGAACAAAGGCATCCCGTAACGAATGACTTTATATGTGTTATCCATGATTAGCAAGAGTGGGAAGGTTCGTAGTAAGTCGATACTAAGCGGATGTGCGAAAAACAAATCGGTTATGACGTTAGAACCGTCATTCCCCGTCCGTGTCCAATACTTATACTTGTGCAATTGTAATTTAACTAACAAGCATTGCATTTGGGATCGACCGCCGTTTTCGGCCATCCTCGTTCTTTGACGGTGATTGTAAACATGACGGATATTTGAAGCATTCTCCGGATCGGCCTTTTTCAAAGCACCAAATATTTGTCGCGGACTTGTCCCGTTCACCGTCAAAAGATCAACGAGCTCTTTTTCCTTACGTTTTAACTTGGACCATTGCAAATGTCCTTCGGAATACTTGATCGGTTCATGGTTGTGCTTCCCGGAAAGGACACTAAGAGCCCACTTATCGTCTCCTTTTAACGGATTACCCACCAAATGAAAAGGGCAATTTATTTTTTTGCTATTGGTGGCCTTACGCTTACGGTCGCACTCTTTAACGGCCGATTTGAAAATTCCGGATCGCTCGCACCGATAATCCACTCTCGGTGTTCTCCCCCTCTTCCCTACCTCCTTTGATGCTACGTTTATCGAAAAACCCAACGTTTTCCCCCTAAGTTTTACCCACTCGGTCATCGACTCTAAGCTATACTCGTCGTGGGTGGTGAAATGGTGAGCGTAGTCCGAAACAAGCGAAATATCGCATTCGTTCACCTCCTGCAATACGTAAGAAGTAGAAAAACAAATTAAACCGGCATTCCGGATAAGGGAACCACATTTCGCCATTGGGATGGCATGGGGCACCTCCATCCGCCATGTCTTGGCGTGGGAGACCTACCGGTCGCCACACGTGTGGCGTACGGATGCTCCCCCACGCCAATCCATGGCGAATGGAGGGTGCCACACGCCTTTCGAATGGCGTACGGCATGTCGTCCACGCCGGAGGGTGGCGACGAACACCATTACGGGTTTTTTCAGAAAATTAATTTTTTGGCGAAAATGAAAGAGGGAAATGCAATGTACCTCCTCGGCGACCATGCTGCTCTGCGTGGGAAGCACTTCCGACCCTTTTCCGTCCATGTTGTAAAGGTTTTGAATTTTTTTAAAAAATGGGTTTTGTTGGTTGTTAAGTTTCTATTTTTAGTAGGTTTGGAGAAGATGAAGTTTGAAATTAAGTTTGCAACTTCATGGAGTAGTTTGGTTCTCTTCAATGTCATCACTTGTAAATATTTAGAATTCAAAGGGTTTTTTTGGGTTTTTTGCCTTGTGACATTTTTGTAAATATTGAAAATCAGAAACATGCGACTTCGCGGAGTAGTTTTGGCCGTTTTTTAGCAATTCCCATAGTAAATTTGGAGGAGACTATTAGACTTCCAATTAAATAATGTATCTAGATGTTTCCTTTTTAGTCCTATAAAAGAGAGATGATTTGTGGAGTTTATCATCGAACAAATTTGAGAAACACTTAAAGTGGGTGAGCTAAATAGAGAGATAGAGAGAGTTCCTTACGCTTGTGAGTGTAAGGGGTTTGTAAACCCATTATTTATATAGTGTAAGTTTTGCTCGAGGCCGCCTGTGGTTTTTCTCTTTGAAGGGTTTTCCACGTAAATCTTGGTGTTTATTTCTCTTATTCTTATTTAGCTATTTTATTTCCATTGTGCAACTATATTTTAGTATTTTTAAGCGCAACATATATACCTTATATCTAGTGGTGTCTAGACTTCAAATATATATTTAAGATCCAATAAAATTTAAGATCAACCCTGATACGATTCGTAATAACGGATCGAATTTGGATTTAAAACTCAAAACCTACGAGTAAGAAGAAAAGATTTTAACTAGTGAATGTTTATTTTGTATCTTTTTTCCCTCAATGTAATTAGATTGAAAGGATCAATATATAGAATTGCTAATAGTTTGTGACCACATTGGGCTATACAAAATTTGTTACAGATTATTTTCTCTCATCCTTCTTGAGGATAAGATTTATTATGTTGCATGTACCTTGTATGTTGAAAAGCTGTGTTTTGTGGGTAACACTCTCAACATGTATATGTCGAATACATATGTGTTGGTTTTATGTATAACCTCATTTTTGCATATAAAGTAGATATTGATTTTATTAGTGAAACTATGATATTTTGAGCACCTAAGTATTAGATTTGAGTTATGTTTATAGCCTTGTGTTTTCTTCACGATAGTTCTAACTATTTTTTTTCTCTAAATTTCACTATTTTTTATACTGTTTTATATTGTTGTTATTTGTTTTTCGATTTATATTTTTTTAATATCTCTTTTAAATAAAGGGTGACCACCGAGGTTCAAGTTTATTATGGAGAAAAATATAGGTTTAATGAATGAGTCAGCGGTTTGATCGTGCGAGGATACGTAGTTGGTATCCAAGGTGTGTTGAAGAACTTGGTCCGTAAATAATTTGGATAAAAAAACTCAATATGTTTAGTTATGACATGAAAAACAAGATTGGGAGCTAATGAGCTAACGATAGTGTTATTGCACCACATAATCGGAGCACGAAAAAATAGAAATTGGGTTTCAATAAGAATAGACCTAAGCTAAATTAACGATATACAAAGATAGGTTAGAGCTCTGTATTTAGACTTAATAATAGAATGAGCAACTACATGTTACTTTTTCGAAAACTAAGAAATGAGCAAATCACTAAAGAAAACACAGTAACCTCAAGCTGGTCTTCTGTCATCTGGAGAACTTGCCCAATCGGGGTCGGAGAACCTAGTTAGCTTGAGATCAAGAATGGATTTTATGCGTAATCTAAGGCGTTTAGTACAAGATAAGTATCGCAACACATGTTTTACATATTACCAATGAATTATAGTTAGGTTTTTTTGAAATTTACACAACTTGTAGACGATAAAATATATGTCAAACTGAGTGTGAAGTAAGTAGTGTAAGGAACCTAACGATCTTCAATATTGTGTAGGTTTGGATAAAAGCACACCATCATGTAAGGAGAAAGACTTGCCAACAATCATGGGTATGGCACAAGGCTTGCAGTCGGGCAGACCTTCACAACCAGGTAAGTCTTCTGTATACTTGATTTAAGTAAGACATATGCCTAAGAACAGATTGGTATGACCCATATCATTTGATGTAAAATAAGTATGTAGGCGTTGTATGAAGGTTTATAAATAAACAAAGTTGTTCCCTATGACGATAGTTTTGTTTACATACACTAGAATGATTAGTAAGATATATTTAAATACCCAGAAAAACATATATAAGTTACCTTTAGAGTTTTGGAATGTCTAGTTGAGCAAAGTATTCATGAGTTTGTCATACTCTGCTCTTGCTTCATGTTTAAGGCCATTAGTGGCTTTGTGTAGCTTATATACATAGGGTGATTTAGTTGAGTCAACAAATCTCTCAGGTTGTGCCATGTAGACACTTTTAGACACGTCTCAATTAAAAAAGCATTATTAATTCCATGTTGTTTGATGCATCGATGACAGAATTGTAAGTTTCCACAAAGTTCATACCACACATTTGATGAGAACCTTTGACATATATTTGGCCTTGTGATTTTGATAAGGAGCCATCTTGATTGTATTTTAACATATACATGCATTTGAAGCTAACCACATTCATATTAGGATTTCATTGAACAAATGTTCATTTTGATTGTGTAAGGTAGTGAATTTTTCAACAATAAACTAATTTTGATCACTTAAAGCATATGATAGATTGGTAGGTAAAGTGTATTGCAGATGGTTTTGGGTTTCGAACCGAACCGGACCGAAAATCCGTGGGTACCCATTAGCATCCGAATCTATGTATTAACCCTTAATTTAAAATTATTTGAAAAAATATTATATTTCCCAAAGTTAGATTCTCCTATATTTGTCTCCTATCATTGACCAATAATTATGTTCTCTTTAATAAATGACAATATAGTTAATTCAAAGTGGCAATAAATTTAGAAATAATTATGCATATAAACAAAATAACAAAATATCAATCTTTATACAATGATTATAAAATCAAATAAACTTAATATCATCTCTCATTTTTCTTTATATTACTAACATTATTTTTAATATATTAATTTTGGATCTTTCTTATATTAAATATTTTTTTTCTTACAATCTAACACAATTTTATAGTTTTAATTTGTAAAAAGAGTTTTATATCTGCTAATATTACAGAGCATTTAAAGTATCCAATAATTCTCGATTGGAACCGAGTTAAATACTCAAACCGAACCGAACTAAGAAGAACCAAACTGAACCGAACCGAATTTTATTTGGTTCCTAAATGGGTAATAATTTTATTTTATAAAACTCAGACTCATTAAAATATGTATTTTTTAAATGTATAACCTTTCATGAGAGCTTAGACACTTGAAACCTTTTTGTGTATCATTATAGTCTAGGAAGACGTATTCAAATGAGTAAAACTGAAATTTATCTCGATGATATGGTCGTAGAAAAGAAAATGAATCACATCAAAAGATTTTTAAGCTTAGATAATCAGGTTGCTTGTGATGCACTCTTTCATATTGTATCTTGTGGTTTAGAATAGGAGTGAGAAATATGTTTATTGGAAACACTAAAATTTACAAGGCCTCACATCAATACTTGTATAACATTTTAGCCTGTGCTAAAAAAGCTATTCCAGTTTTCACTATGTGTTTATGTTTCTTTTTGTCCTACCATTTTGGACAGGTATGTACGGACAACAAGTCCCAAGGTTTATTTAAGTTTTTTATTATATGAATAAAAGATCTTTATTCATCACCTTCACTCACACTGAATTGGTTTTATCTTCCTTTCAACTTCATTTTCAACTAGAGTAATAAAATGAGTAAAAGTTGTGACAACTTCAATTTTTTCTTTCCATTAATAAAACCAAATGTATCTCATTTATTCATCTAATAAATATATGGAATATTTGAAACCAAGTTATGACTAAATATGAGACGGTCTTATAACTTTTTGTATGTATAAGATTATTGATTTTGCAGCATTTTTATTTCATATCAAAGGGTAGTGAATAAGACTTCCCAAGCCGGCATGCATCACAGAAACTCAATTCCATGTTTAAGATATTAGGAACTGAGACTTCTAAAAAATTTGAGGCCATGTGATGTCTGCCAACTTGGGAAGTCTCATTCACTATCCTATTATAAATCAAATTCAAATGCTTCACATATACTTGATCTTATACATATAAACCTCTAAAGACCTTCTCTTATTTAGTCACAAATTAGTTTCAAATATTACATACACTTTTTAGATGACTATAACATATAGACTTGGTTTTATCGACTAAACAAAAAAAACGAAATTATCATGATTTTTACTAACTGTATTAATTTAGTTGAAAATTAGTTTGAAAAGAAGATAAAAAAAATCAGTGTGACTCAGATGATGAATAAAGATCTTTTATTCAAATAATAAATAACTCATACATATGCCTTAGTAGGGATGATAATGGGGTGCTCGTGGGGTGGGTTTGAGTCGGTCCTTTTGGCCTTACTCTTTAATGTGCTCGCTCTTGGTCCGCTCCGAGTCAACTATTTCCAAACCCGAATTTGGTTTGTCTGGGTTAATCACCCTACCTTGGTTATTAATTTTTTATATTTTTTTACTATTTGATTATATATCGTATTATTTTTTATATATTATTTTTTTATTATATATATTTTATTATTTTGGGCCAAAACGGCCAAATAAGTTTCAAAACCGGACCCAGCTTGGCCCGCTCACTTGTCAAAATTATAAAACCCATACCCGATCTATTTTATGTTTGAGTTGGAAAAAATGCTTTCCCATCGGACCGTATTGGATCGGGTCGGACTAGACATAAATCATTTTGTCATCCCTACACGTTAGGAATTTATGTTCTTACACACTTGTACAAGATCATAGGACATAAAGAAAACATAAACACATAGCATAAACCAAGATTCCTTACGAGTATTTGTGTGAGGCTTTTACCACCATGAGTTTTTTAATAAATAAATTAACACTCATATTCTATATTAGGTATGGGCATTTTAACCGGAACTGAAAGAACCGAACCAAAATAACCGAATCGAAGCAGATTTGATTCCTTCATAATACCCGAATGGTTCCAGTTTTTAATTACCTACGGTTCTCGGTTCCGAACCGAGCCGAATCGAAGGACTGTGGGTACCCATTAGCAACTGAATCTATGTATTAACCCTAAATTTAAAATTATTTGAAAAGATGTTATATTTCCGAAAGTTAGATTCTCCTAAATATGTCTTTTATCATTGACCTCTAATTATGTTCTCTTTAATAAATGACAATATAGTTAATTCAAAGTGGCAATATATTTAGGAACAATTATGCGTATAAACAAAATAACAAAATATCAATCTTTATATAATGATTATAATCAAATAAATTGATATCATCTCTCATTTTTCTTTATATTACTAACATTATTTTTTAATATATAAATTTTGGATATTTCTTATATGAAATATTTCTTTTTCTTACAATCTAACACAATTTTATAGTTTTAATTTATAAAAAGAGTTTTATATCTGGTAATATTACAGAGCATTTAAAGTATCCAAAAATACCTGATTGGAATCGCGTTAAATAACCATACCGAACCGAACTAAGAAGAACCGAACCGAACCGAATTTTATTTGGTTCCTAAATGGGTACTAGTTTTGAAGAACCGAAAGAACCGAGAACTGAAAGAACCGAACTGAACCGAACCAAAGAACTGAATGCCTATACCTATTTTATATAACCAGATATCCTATGAAAGCGTGTTCCACAAGAAAATAGATTATTTATGCCTAAAACTGTTGGGTTGTTTGCTTCCATTGTCTAAGATTTTATCAACCACATAAGTTTTAATATTATTTACTCAATCGCGTCTTCATATGATACAACGATACACATAAATTATTTAATTTTTTGGTCTTTATGACAGGTTATATATTTCAAAAAATGTAGTTTTCAATGAGTTTGATTTTTATTTTTGTTCAAATTTTCAAAAAATTAAATGTGAGGAGCAGTTAGTAAACAGTTTGTCTTTAATTGGTTTCCTACTACAAGTTTTCAGATGATAAATGGATATTTTATTCCTAACATGACTATTTCGGATTCTTCTATTGAGTTTCATACTCTACATTACCAACAATTTATCCATAAATCTTGGCATTAAAATCAAACACATAATCAGCCAATACAACAACCAATAGCACAGAGCCAAATAACACAAAACCAAATTATTTTTATTGAAACTTCCAATCCTACCAATACCCCACTTATGTCTCACAATCATCATCTTATGTAGAAAATAGAAAAATATGGCATATTTAAACCCCAAAACTACCTATAGTTGAGGCATCACTAACATTGTGAGCACATCCACATTACCCACCAATCTATCAGATTTTTTAAGTGATCATAATTGATCAAATATCATGTTTAAAGAATTCACTATTTTACAACACAAGACACGAACACTTATTCCATGAACTCCTACTATAAATGTGGTTAGCTGCAAATAGATTTAAATATTAAAATACAATCAAGATGGTTCATTACAACATCAGAATACCATACTTATTTCCATAGATTTCCATTTAACCCTTGGTATTGATTTTTAAGAAGCTTGCAGTCTTATAATTAATACACCTACTATCAGGCTTATTGTAGCCATTACAACCAGTAAAATGTGGGATGTCCAACAATTTGTCAATAATAATGGTTTTCTGAATATAGATCTAGTTGAATGTGTCTACATGTATCAACTTAAGGGTTTCATTGACTCAATTGAGGCATCTTATGTATGCAAGCTACACAAAGTCGTGTATGACCTTTAACGAACACCAAGAGTTTGGTATAACAAACTCATGAACATATTGCTCAACTGGAAATACTAGAACTCCAAATCTAAATCTTTTATATTTTTCTACATATCTATGTCTTACTAATCATTATAGTATATGTAGAGGATATTATTGTTACACGAAACAACTCAGCTTCTCTACAAACCTTCATTGAATGCATACATGCCTTTTTTGCACTAAAATATATGGTCGTAGGCATATGTTTTTGGACATATAATTTTACAGAGATAATATAAGTTTCCATCTCATGGAGAGAAAGTATATATAAGACTTACTTGGTCTTGAAGGCTTATCCACCTTCAAGCATTGTGTTACTCCCATGATCGTTGGCCAGTTTATTTTCTTACATAATGGTAACCGTATATCCAATTTCTACATAATATGAAATCTCTTGAGGTTCTTCACAGAGTTTGCTCCACACTCGACCAAATATATCTTTTAGTACAAATAAGATTAGTCGATAACAGCGAAACCCACCTATAATTCATTGATATCATGTTAAATGAGTGATATGACACTTATATCGTACAAAATATTTTGGATTACACATTAAATATAGTCTCAACAACCAACTAACTAGTTTCTCCGAGGTTCATTGGGCCATCTCTCAAAATAATAGAATATTTGTTGGAGGTTAGTGTTTTTTTTATTCACTTGTTTATTAATCTTCGAATAAGCAGCACGTTGTTGTTCACTTCAACACTAAGTTTCAATACAGAGCTTTAGCTCATCTCTCGAATGATTTTATTTGGTTCTGCTTCGTTCTCGTTGAACTTTACTTACCACTAATGTTTGCTATAATCATTTGGTGTGACAACACTTGAGTAAGCTCAGTGGCCTCCAATATGGTATTCGATGTTATGACTAAAGATATTGAGCTAGATACCCATTATATCCGAGATTAGGTTCTTCAACACTTCTTGGATATCCACTACATACCATAACACGATCAAATGACAGATTCATTGACCAAACTTTTATCTCACTCTCGCTTTGATTTTTCTCTGGAACAAACTTAGACTCGAAAGGTTTCCCTTTCGCTTGAGAGGTGCTAATAAAGATATAAAAAAACTAAAAAAAATGTAAATTGATGTAAAATAAAAAAATATATATTGGAGATAAAGAAACATATGACTATTTCAAAAGAAACTAACTCTGAAACATACACCAAATAAAAAAACTTAATCTGTCTAAACGGGTACTTCAATAAATAAGTATATCACTTAGTTAGACCTTCAGAAAGATCTTACTCAGTTGAGTCTTTAATACTAAGTTAACCTCGAGCTTTTAATAAGCATGTTAGGGTTCTATTTCAAGAGCCTTATCACTAGAGCAACAATATGACTTAAAACAAATTATGACTAAAAACCATGGTTAGTCATTGGAGTTAGTCAGTTATCTCAAAACAACCAATAGTGTTATATTTGTTTTAAAACGACCATTATTGTTTGTCTTTTTTTTTGCATCCATGGTCATTCGCGGTGACCACAAATACAAAAAGAAGACCAACCATAGTGATCAATGATGCAACAAAAGTAATTGTTTTGATACGAATATAACACCTGTTTTCAAACAAATGACAAAATCCGATGACTGACCATGATATTTAACCAACATCTTATTAAAAAAATGAAAAATAACAACATAGGCATAATACTCAATAGATTAGGCTAAACTAAGACCCGTTCTTTCTAAACCTGTTCTTTCTAAACGAGTCCCTGTTATAAAGAGAGCTCGTTTCTTATGATCAAACTCAAATTTAAATTTATTTTTCCAGAAAAAATTACAAAAATATTCTACCCTTCACAATGTTTATATGTGTGGAATGTAAATTACATTAATGAAAAAAGAAATATACAAAAGAAAATAATTCACTCAAAATCTCATATCATTCATTCATATAGACCAAACAATCACTAATTGACAAATAAATGGTGCTTAATCACCAAAACACAAGCAAGTTAAATTAAAATTTTCAACTGAAATAACAGAAAAACAACATTCACATATATAAAATCTCCGACAATAGGTTACTAGCTTTGTCGGAACTGCACTCGAAATTGACAACTCAACCAAACTCATTAACTAATCAGACCCATGCCCACATGAACCATACACACACTCACACTCTTATATAATACTAACACGTGACCAGCTCTCTCTCCTCTTTGAAGAGGGCTACTCCTACACACACTATACTATTACTACTATTAGTCAAATTCAATCCAACGGCTACTTTTGTTATTATTTTGCTTAGAGTTCACGAGAGGAAGTTGAGTCGAGTAGTGTAAGTAGCTTTGGGGGACCAGTTTTTGGGAATTACATCTCTAGCCGATAGTGATATTCCGGTAGACATTGTTGTTAGCTTCACCGAGAATGGACCTTTTAATGGACCGGCGATAATGCACCAATTCGCACCCCACACATGTTTCATCACTAACCATTCTTTTGAATTTGCCTGCAATTACAACATAAATAACATAGTTTATGCATCCAATTTCTAAAAGATCAGTTAATATATACTACTACTATATCTTCTGAGATTTTTTTAACTTTTTAAAAGAAAAAGAAGATTGTTATAACTTTTTTTTTTATAAAGAAAGCTGTTTGAGTGGTTTCTTGAAACTTTTTAAACATTGGTCAATGGTGGAGTGATGAAGAAAAAGAAACATTAAAATAAAAGCTATTATCTTTATCATAATATAAAATTTTAAAGACTGTAACACAAAAGCAAAAAAGAAATCTGGGTGGAAGAAACTAAAATAATACTCTTTCGTCCTAAATTTGAAAACGTTTTAGTTTTTGACACGTTAATTAAAAAATGTTGTTATTATTTTTTAAATTGTAAAAATACTTTCTATAATTAATTCTTTTATTTAATATAAAATGTAAATGACAAAAGATAGAAATGGTTACAAAGGATTAATACTATTTTGAAATTTGAAAATATCTTCTAATTTATATGTTGTTCTAAAATAAAATAGTTGTTCTAAATTATATGTCGAAAAAATATCTTCTGTAAAATACACATTTTATTCTAAAATAAAATACTATTTTGAAATTTGAAAATATCTTACATGTGCACACATCCAAATTATATGTCGAAAAAATATTTGTCCCAAATTAAATGGTGTTTTCAAATTTTAAAATGTCTTAGTGGTTAGTTTAGCATTATATCTCTTGTTATTTAATTATTTAGTTCATCTTGTAAAATACATATTAAATGAAAAAGTTATTTATAAAAAATAAAAATATTTTTTATAATATAAAAAATAATCATAATATTTTTTTAATTAATGTACCAAAATCTATAGCAGATGGATAATCCACAAGTTAATCCGATTACACTCTACTTGTAACACTATCCAGTATCACTACTCTACTCATGTATTGCATCGATTTCAAAGATTTTGGAGAGATCGATGGACACTAGTCCGGCAAGAGGAATCAATGTTGCAAGCCCGCCACTGCCTTCTAAAACTACCGCAAAGTAGATTTACATGCATGTAATGATGGGTAAATTTTTTATTACGAGGAACATGTTCTTTTAATCTTTTTTTATGTAAAGTTGATAACTTTATGGTCAATTACTTCTACGTGTGAAATGTGTGTATCTTTTTCTTCCTCTACTTTTTTTACTTAAACCAATGGGTGGTGAAAGTAAAACTTTGGAAAGATAAACATTTACTGTATATCGGAATTTATGAAAAGAATGAAAAAAGGAACTAACTTCTCGTATATGCATTGACCCAACATCACCATCTCCATCTTCAAACTCAACCAGAAGCGATAGCCAATAATTAGTAGATCCCTCGTTCACATGAAACGCAATGTGCTTTCCAGGGTATTTACATGGAGTCCTACAATATTATCATAATAAATTACTACCACTATTTAGATCGTGCTCTATTAAATTATTAATCCACATTTTCTAATTACCTTCTGTAAATAACAGGAAGCACGCCTCTGTTCCTTATCATACCGGCTTCACCGGCGATACCCATACGACCAAACGCAGCGCCACTCAGGTCGAAATGGGTCCGACCGCCGGAACAAATCCCACCGGGACACTCGTCGGTTACGATTATAGTAACTGCCCTCCTTGAACATATGCTCTTGTCTAAACACCGAACTTTATAACATTCTCCACACCCTACTCCGTTCTTGAACAGAACCGGACTCACCGCCCCGACACGAGCTCGAAGCGGTTTTACATCCACCAGAGAACCATACCCACACGCGCCACCTAAACAGAAAAAATATATATTTTATTGAAAAACAGAAAATTTAAAACTCGGTACAATTCAACCGAGTTGACTCGGACAGTTACCACTTACCGTCACTACCGTCGCCTTCAGGGCTGCCGTACCACGTGGCAGTAGCCGGTCGCCAATGTATGTCTGTGAACCGGTTTACCGAGACAGCCACCGTGAAGTACTCTAGCGCCACCGCTAATACCGACAAAGTAAAAAGCCGATACGATAACTTAAGCTGGTGCATTTTGTATGAAGTGAAGGTTCTCAAGGTTCTGTAATGAATTGTTAAAGTTAATGGTGAAGAAGAACTGAATTTGTCGTATAAATAGAGACGAGAGTGTTAATTTTCAGTGTTTGTTTTTGGGTTGACTGTATTGTCCATGGGGTTATGTTTATATTTACATGAGGTGCCACTGTAGTGTGTATGTTTTCGACTGGACCTACTACGGAGGCCGACAGTTGAGGCGTTAATTCCGGTTGTCAGGAAGGATAATTCAGTCATTTAACAACTCGACCGTTAATAAAGATAAAAATCCGGTACTTGTCACCTTGATTCAACATTTTTGTCCTACTTGTTGTCCACGATTTTATGCACTATGATTTGGAATGTATAAAAGGGGGAACAAAATTAGGTATTTTGAATTTTATAATCATACTAAAAAAATTTCTCTCTTTTTGTTATTTTTAAATTTTTAAATTTTTTTCGACAAAACAACGAGTTTCAAAATAAAATACGATAATAATTATTACAGTAATCAAGATCTCATATCAAAACATAAAAAGTCAACACGTTTAAAATAAATAGAATATAGTTGTCTCAAAATGTTATCTTATCAAATATCACTACTAACACTAAAAAGATCAAAACAATAATAAAACTTTAAAAGAGAAAAAAAAAAGATAAATATTACGTCAATAACAAGACAATCGTATGGAAAATGACCATTATATCAAGCGGTCGACGCAAAAAACAAACAAACTAAATCACTCAAATTAAAATATATGAAATACACCAAAATTTATAAATGAAATCACAAGGTCGAGATCTGCAATCTCAATATATAGATTAGAAATCTTTAGATCTAGAGTCCCAGGATCAGAGAATCCAAAAACAAGACATAAACTAAAATAAATACAAGAAAAAAAATTAAAGTTCACAAATCACGAGTCTAAAGAAAGAACACAAACATACAATAAATCAATTAGAAAAAAATAAAAAAAATGATCTAACTTCCTAAACCTATTAGATCGGATTGTAGACGGTGGTGATCATAGGCTTCCAGGTCATACCTCTAAATGTGAAAGAAACCGTTTTTTACTAATTAATTATCCACAGCAAATTTCATTGTTTACATTAAGTGTTCAATGATTTTTTTATTACCTAAAATTTATAAATTGAATTGTCATATGATTTTTGATCGACACTTAATCATGAATAATTAATGTATAGGTTTATTCCAATAATGATTTGATACGACAAATACTCGAAATCCTTCACACTATAAAAGATACATATAATATATAGACGTAAAATGATCGACTTTTACACTCCGACCAAGTCGTTCGAGACATCTGAGACTATCTAAGACACAGTTTTCTTGTACTTTTCCTATATAAAATATCAAATGATATTTATCCTTGATTTTATATTCATTTTATACTAATTTAATATTTAATTTTAATTAAGTATGAATAAAATACGCTCATTTATTAATAAAATGGGGATTACAAAAAGAAAAAAAAAGTTAAGATTACAAATAGAAAATAAAATTAAAAAAGATAAAGTCAAATATTTAAAAATTATTAAAGTAAGAATAAAGAAAAAAAGATAAATTACACAGAATTAATTGAAGCTCAGGTAGTTGATATTTTATTCTCCAAAAACACACTTACGTGTTCAACATCAAACCTTAATGAGAAACCATTATAACTCAAATGTGTTTTTGGATAATGTTCTGTATAGTAAAATGTATTTTGAATATGGATAACTATGGTTTTAAATTGGTACCTATAGACAGGTTATGGATAATCATAGTAGGATAATAGCATTGTCAAGAGCATATAAAAACACGTATACATATTTATTTAGTGTCAACTATTAGATATTGAGGAGAGATCTTAAAGATTTATGGTATATTATCTTGGATAGTCCCACTTAGGATTCCGATATTAAAATAAAATTAGTCGATTTGAAAGCAAATGAAATGAAGGATTCACCTTTCTTATGAATAAATATCCAAATTATTTCAATTTTGTTATTGATTAGTCCTTCTGCTATTATTTTAGCCCTGCCAACTAAATAAAAATTATAAAGCTTCACAGTTTTAGATCTCACATTCTTAACACTTTAAGATATTGAGTTAATCCTTGCAACTCAGAGATAAAAGCAAAGTGTTATTTATTGTGATTAACGTGGTTGATTTTTTCGGACTAGTCGTGGAATATATTAGGAACAAGGATTACTAGTGTATTAAGCTAGTTCTTGTGTAGAAATATATTTTTTGTGTATAAGATATTTTTTTAAGAAATAAAGTTTTGAAGAAGAAGATGAGCAATTCAGATAATAATATATCTGAATGAATAATATTTTCCAGGTGTGCGAATATGCGAGCATTCAAAGCTCTTCTTGTGGAATTATATTTATAGATTATGTTACATATGTAAATGATACACTGAATTATATTTATTATATAAGTAGGTGGCCATAAAATTACATGTTGAGTGATAGTTGCATTTGTTTAGTATCCAAGCTCATTCTCGTGCCCTTTAAAAACAATGACTCGGTCGCGGTACATACAGATGTGTTTTTCCCGAGTGACCTTATAGTAGAATAAGGATTAAGTGAACTACATTTCGATCTACACATGTGTATACTCAAATTTGCACATAATAAAAATATAGCTCGTATGAGTAATAGAGTCTGAGACTAACCTTGGTAGTCAAAGATGAAAGAACATTGTTTCTAAGGAAACCTTTCGTTCACATAAGCATAACAACAAGTAATATCGACCTCGTATGAGAGAGCATGAGCTTAGCCTTGGCGAACAGAGATGAGAAAAAAAATTATAAGGAAAAACTTTATGTGTAAACATAATAACAACTAATTTTGATCCTGTATGAATTGATTGAGCTATAATATTCTTAAACTATTAAGGGATTGAGTAATATTTTTGTATGTTACGGTATGAAAGATTCCCAAATTGGATAGGAATGGGATAAAGTAGTTTGATATTATATCGATCAAGCCTTAATGTTAAGTGCTCTAGCTCAGAAACCTGGTGCAAAAACCATATACATGGTGCCTAGACTCAGAAGCCACTTTGCACAAGTTTAATTCTTGGTTCGGAAGCCTAATGAACACATTGCTCGTCTCGGAAGCCTAATGTAGAATACAAGTTTTCCATTAAAGAAAAATAAAGTAAAAGATGAAAAATAAATTATGTCATGTTGATGACATGATGAGGCCGTGTTGAACAACGCCAAGATCAAGCTGGACCGAGCCAAAGTCAGGTCGAAATAAGCCAAGGTTAGATCATATATGAGTTGAGGTCATACCTAATTAATCTGAGGTTGTACTAAACTAAGTTGAGGCTAAGTCTTATGTAATTTCGTTATATAGACAAATCGTAGAGATTGTTACAAGGGGTTCGAAACTGTTACACATGGCTACTAGAAAATCTCTGTAATGGATTTTAATATGTCATTATGGGTTTGAATTCTCCACAATAGGCTAGGTAATAACACTGAAATTCTGTAAAGGATAAAAAAAATAAACTAAAATTATACATATTTACTCGGCGATGCACATATTACCATAGTCGATTCCAGGTTAATAATTTATTTAATTCAACTATATAGTCAAACCTGAGCTTATAATCGGCTCTGGATTATAACTTAATCGTACTTTATTCTATAAAAGGTTTGACTAATTATGCTCAGTAAAATACAGTTATACTTAGTAAGTCATAACATTTTAAACTAGTATTTAAAGTAAATTAATTGAATGATAATTATAGCAATTCATCATGATTTATTTCTTGTAAATAAAATAAATTATAGGTTCTTAGTTCTAATCAAATATCTCACATCTCATATATTCGATACCCAATAATAATTGATATGCTCATTTGTTTGAGCAAATGAAAGTACGACTCACGTACTCTATATTATTAAAATATTTATCGTCTTCTTATATGTTTATCTTAATCTTTATTTATACACACTTCAATCACATGAACTAGCTTAAAACCCTAGTTGATGGTTCCATAAATATATGAGGTGGATGTTATCCTCAAATATCTTTGGTACTAGTTTTAGTGAGATAAACACGAGAAGTAAAAATATAAAATTCCAAAAGTACTAATAATATAATGATTGTTCACCCTTCCCAAAAAAGAAAATGTTGTTTTATATAATAAATGCGGTGGGCCAAAAAACCACATTGTTGACCTATTTAAGGTTATTCCAAAATTCATCATCCAAAATTATACATGAATCTTGTGCTAAAAAGGCTCGTCCAAAACTGTGTTACATGAAAATGAAAGACTCTAGTTCCAAATCCTCGAATAAATATAATTCATGATATGTGAAGATAAACTCCGCTATTATTGTTGTTTGGACGAGTGCCAATACTACTACCACTCTCAATGGATTGGTGAAATTTAAGGGTTCTAAAAGAGGTAATCAAGCAATCTTTAAAGCTCAATAGTCCAATCCTGATGCTAAAATAAACATCATTACTATTGTCGCCTCCAAGGGATTGGTCAAATCTGAGGGCTCAAAATGAGGAAATCAAGAAATCTATGAATCTTAACAATTCACTCCTAATGTCCCTGCTCATGTCGGGATTAAAAAATATGGAAAAAATGTTGGGAGCCACAGGAAAGATAAAGAAACTGCTATAAAACCTGAGGGGCTGAAAACCAAAAACTGAAAAGGCACTGCCTTTGAAGATATCAGAAATTTGGGGAGTAATCTCCATGAATTGAAGAAAGAGAATCCCATAGGTTATATATCGGCAAGTACCTCTATTTGCAGAAGATGAAGGTTCAAAGCTGAAGGCGCGCTAGGGGATTCTAAACTCTGTCATTATACGTCTCCATACTATCGGAGAAACCCCATTTTCATCAAGAAAAAAGAGATGATAATATTTGCTAATGTCCTGAACTGGGGACTCCAATTGTCTTTGGACCTGTCGGTCGTAAGGTATTTTGAACCGGTAGAATTTTTCCCTCAACTCTAATGTGTGGTTAACTTTAATGTCTTGCATCATGGTGTCACGCTTTTTTTAGATTCTAATTTCATCCAGAACATGGAAAAAATTTTGATTGACCCTTCCAGAACCTGATTATACTATTTCAAAGTACTATCGTTGAAAAATCCTGGTATAGCAAGTTGTCATCATCGTCAAAATTCATCATGAAGTTCTTGAATTGTTCAAGTTGGTTATCCGGATCCTTGCTTCCATCAATCTTTTTTATTTTTGAAATGTTAACCCGCCTAGGTAGATGACTAGAGAGAATCTTAGTGGAAAGAGGTGACTACTTCGAATTATGGCATTGACTAAAATGGTGACCCTCATTGACTGTCACAAACATACCTGGATTGGATTGGATTGGATAGCAAACTGATGACTCACCAGATGGTCAGTGTTGTGGGTTCCCAAACCCCTACGTTTTTTCATTCTCTGTTTTCTCTTTACTTTTTTGATATTTTAGTTTATCTAAAAATGTTTGTTGTTTACTCAACCTATGATGTTGATTGAAACGTTTCTGCGAATAATGCTTATCCCAATAATTTTTTATCTTTTTATAATAGTGATTTCTACTCAAAGAAAATGAAAATACCTCGGATTCGGACACTTAACCTTCATTAGAATCTAAATGACTGTAACTATATCTAGTTTTACGTTCTCTTTTTGAGGAATGATATGTTTTTCTGGATCAATATTTTTTGGACTATGTTGAACACCTGGATGTATATTTTATTCATTGAAAGCCTATTTTCCTTCAGGTTTTTGGACTTTCAATCTAATTTTGCTTAGAGAGGTTATCAAAATTTCCTTTCGAGATCTTAATACCTCAATTCCTCTCATAATTGATCACGAACCTCTTCCATGAGTAATCAGTTTTGTTTTTCATCAGTCATACGCGGGATTTTGCTAGATTCTTCTCCGACGCTGACTCATTATTTCTTGTGGGAAATATTTGTTTACACTTCAAAATTTATGCTTTAGTATGTTATGGAGGCAACTATAACACCCAAGTGGTGACTAATTTTCTCGATATCACGGGTTGTTGGAGAGAGAAGTTTGTTTATGTAAGCAATTTTTGAGAAGTATGTAAAAGTGATTTTCCTTTATGCTGCCATGAAAAATTGGTCACCAAGAGGTATTTGCATGTATATTTAAACACTCATGAGTTATTTTTGTGTAAAAACCATCTATAATATCAATAATATGAATGTTTTTTACATCGTAAGTTATGATCGGTTGTTCCCGAAATTACTAGTGAAAAGTGAGCCTAAGCTCACCTATTTGGTTGCTATTTTTGAGGTGACGTTCAAAAAATTGTACCATCAAATTCTTACTCTAAAGATGCTAAGTAATGCTAGGTTTCAGCCATCATTGAGGAAAAATACACTTGAGAGACAACATGGGTTAGATCATGTAGACACGAAGATAATAGAAATACTCTAAAAAAAACATATGCGATTTTTCCGTTAGAAGAGGTTGAAATCCACGAGGAAACTCGTATTTCTAGGGCTACTGGCATAAGTGATAAAGTTAAAACAACCTATATTCTTATTTACAAAACACTCTCGAAAGACCGAGGCTAGATGGGTACCTGAGTATAGTAAGCGTAGAATCTGAGCTTGATGAGATATTTTCTCTATTTCTGTAGCATGTTGCTAGTACGTAAAAATGGTAGAGGAAATGGGCCAGTGAACAAACAAAAAACAACCAACAAACGTCTTGGTCATCCAATTACATCGATCATTACAAAAAACACGTGTGCAATAAAAAGGTTTGAGGGTGCTACCAATCAGAGACATTTTTGGTGGTATGATAATGTCATATCGGGACCGGGTTACATGGACAGAATGTGTCATGCGGTTGAGTTAGGGACTAGCCATGTAGAACTAAGTGTTGGGGTAAATGCATGTTCTAATTTTCTATAGTACTTGTAGCATATTTTTAACGTGTTTGATTTGGTAATGAATGCTAATAAAAAGTATGACCATTTTATTCCTGAATTCAAACCTTTGATGGCCATATTTGTTGCATTTCTAGAGGTTCAAAGACCATCCTTAGAAAAAAAACCGATATATACACAATGTTACCCTTCAAGTGGAGACGAAATTAAAGAAGGAGGCGAGGGTTCCTTTATCAACTCAAGTTAAAACAAAATTAGACATGAAGGCGCAAATTACTGCTTCTGAAGCGGCGAGAAAAGTGGTGTAGTACTTTGTAACTTTTTAACCAATTTCAAATATTCGAACATGGTAGAGACTTCATCGCACCTTTGTGCATGCAGTAACTAAATATATGTACAATGTATACCATACATTTACTACATTTAACATACTACTTCAATATGAAAATGTTGTAGTCTCATTCGTTATTGTTTCTTTCACAATAACGGAGAATTTTAACAAGTAATTATCTTATTGTGTAGTCCATTACATATTATAGATTTTGGAGATTTGCTTTGTTATGAATTTTGAAGATGAAGATATGAGAGAGTCAATTTATTGGTATATATAGAGAAATGAGAGTAGAATTAGGTCAAATATGATAGATTAGGTTAGACGATTTGACCAATAATCTAACGTTACGTGTATAAGTGAGATCAAATAATTAATGTCAACATTATGGGACTATATTAGTTGCCCGAAAATAAGTGTTTCCATCTACATCGACGCACAAGGTCGGTATTAGCTATACTACACCAACTACTTATGTCGACCAGATGCGTTGATACTAGTTGTGTGAAGCAACATTAGTTGCCGGAAAAAATAAGTGTTTACCGAGACTTTCACACTAATATTGAGTTGCCACGTCGACAAAGAATGTTGATGTAATGTATCGAATATCGACCATGCGTGTCGATATTGGGTGCACAAAAAATTCTACATAATAATTGATGCTGGCGCATACCGTTGACGTCAGTTGGTATGCATTTTTTTGCCCCCATATAACATATGAATAAACTTTAATAATATAAAACATAATTTGAAATAAATAAATTATATATAACATTCAAAATATTATATTTGAACAACTAATTGAAATACTACATCTTAACCAAAATATAACATTTGAATACCTAATCAAAATATTACATCCGAAAATCTAACCAAAACATAACATAAGTATACCTAACTAAAAATCACATATGAATACAGAACCTTTAATCCAAGAAAAAACTATTATTTGTGAAAAAATAGTTTACATCGCTTTTAACCTTCGCAACAACATATGGGTCCATTTTGTTGCAGCTTACAACAAAATTCTGAATCTCATATGTCGTCCCAATTAAAATGATCAAATTTAAAACCCTAGAATTTTCAAAAATATATCTCACTAAAGCTTTCAAACGTGTGGTATCCCTTGAAAATGTAATAAATCGAGTAGTGTATTCAAACAAGTTAGTTGTGGCTAGAGACAAAATAAAAAAAATAGTTTCACTTCATTCATTTATGCTACCGAATATTTTATAGTCTGCAAAAAATCTATGAGTAAAATAAAATCGATAATTATAAATATTATCAATTTATTATCGGCACAAACTTACGTCTATTTGCGGCTTCTTTAGACAATGTGACATTTGCAACAAATTTGGCAATCCTCGAACACACATGCCACACATTTCTACTACTAGGTTTATGTAGTGATTAAATTATGAACAAGACACGTCTTCGGTAGTCAATATTGTTGAAATATTAAAGAGATTTAGAAAAGAATCAAGTAAAATATTCAGAAGTAGATCAAAGGTTAGAAACACCTACTTGGATATAACCATGATGAATAATAATTTCCACAACATCGTGTAGCTTATGTAAGACTTTTTTTACCGACTTAATCTCTTCATGTTCTTGTATTTTAATCCTAGTTTCAGATAAATATGACAATTTTATAAGTTTAAGCTCGTCGTTCTTTACGGATACTAAAAATTATTTGAGATTAGATGCTCAAATATATATAAGACAATTATCTTTATCGCTCTAATTATATAAAATTATTGATAATTTCCTTAAAATTTTGAAGTATACTTTGATGAGTTGATGAATGATTGATGGAATATTTCAGATCTTGTGTCTGATATGACTAGAGAGAGAAAGTGTAGAGAGAGTGCAAAAAGGATAAAATAATATTCAATGTCCCACCTACCAAGAAAGTGGGTCACCTTTTATAGTAAAGTAAGGTGGACACATTAATATCCTTAGTGAGCTGATTTTATTATTACTTTGGTCCCTGATTAAACATATTGATTACAAATTTTCCTCTAAAGGACAATAAATACAATAATAGTCCTGCCAAGTATTATTTATTCGTAATTAACCCCTAAGTATTTATTCTGGCGAATCTTCCCCTTATCAGTAGCCCCCCAGTTTTCAGGAGCATTGGGAGCGAAGACTTATAGAAGAGCCTAAACACGATCACTGCTGTCATCCGTTCCCCGAGTCGTCGGTCAGTCTTCTTCGGGCGGATTCCCTTTCTACTGGGCGTCGGGCACTTTGAGATACTTACCGTCCTGGTTGAGTTTGCGGAGACCTTCTTCATTCCGCAGTCCTCCCTAGCGAACTCTACCCGAGGTACACGTTCGGATGTTCTTCTTCCAATCATCTTGCATCCTGATGGGGATCATGGTTCTGAGCGGATCAGGTCCCGCGCCGCCTCAGTGGGCTTAGTGTGATGGGCCGTCTGTCGTCGCTAGTCTAACTGAGACGGCCCATTCTGCAGAGCGATTTTGAAAGAAGCTAGCCTAGGTGAGCCTTTGTCAGGAAATGGTTGACACGTGTCGACCGTTAATGCGACGCATGCTTGCCAGCGCGGTTTCTTAGAGAGAATCTTCGTCTTCCCGCTGCTTTTTGTCGATTGGTATTCCCCGGTCATGTAATGTTTGCTTATAAATACTTCATAAACTCTGATCTCTCTCAGAGGCGTTCTAGAGAGAGAAGGTGCTGTCCAAACTTTTCTAGAGAGGGAATGCTCGTTTGATGAAACCCAGATACCCGAAGCAACCATCAACTAAGAAAAATAAGAAACTCGCGTTCGGTTTTAAGGAGTGGGCGAGTATCGGTGACCGAGCTGAAGAGTTCCGACGTGCCGGATTGATTTGGGGTTCTAATTCCAAACCGTTCACACCCGTTCCTCAGCCCCACGATCCCGTTCTAGCTACCCCGATTCCTGCTGAGTCCTTCTTTTCTCCCGAACCACCCGGCGATCCATCCCCTGGGTTCGGTCTATCTCCAGAAACCGTTAATATCCCCTCTAGCAGTAGTTCCACTCGTTCTCCGGTAGTCAGGTCAGAGAATCCGACCCCGTCGTCAGTCAATTTGTACGCCACTTCGCCTCCATTACCCCCCCCCCCCGACGCGTACTGAATACAAAATTCTTAGCTATGGGAGAAAATAGCCCTCTGATCTCTCCCTTAGGAGGTAATTATATCGAAATGGTTCAGCTCACTCCCTCTATACGAGGGTACCGAACTGGTACTAATACTGCAGTTACTGTTTTAGGTCTTAACCAGCGGCGGTTGACGCCCGAGGAGTTAAACCCCGAGATGGCTCGTCGGGAACATGACGAGGCTAACATGACGCAAACTGGGAGCAGTGTTGGCCCCACGAGTTCCCGGGTTCGGCTTTCAGGCCCAAACGCTGCCGCTGCCCATAGTTCTGCTCAGGTGCCAACCTCGAATATGGATGAGTCTGAGGTGGATATTCTTCCCGCGGAGGTTAGTATTGCCGCTGCTGGGAACGCTGCTAATCCTCCTGAGGATCCTCTTCCCGAGGAGGTAGAGGCTGCAATCACCACTACCTACTTCCGATGGCTTCCTTCGAAGGACGTCGTCTCTCTTTTCGAAGGAAAGTACCTCTACTTTCCAGCGGCCAAGCACAAAGAGCTGCTGATTTGCTGGGGGATTCCTGAGAATGTCACGGTTCGGTTCCCGATACTAGGGGAGACTCCTGTTCATGTCCGATCCCGGGAAATAGTGGTGTCTACCGAGCTATTCAACTGGGGTCTTCGGTTCCCCTTAGATCCCGAAATCGCACTATATTTCCGCACCCTCCAGATTTTCCCGTCTTAGCTGACCCCTAATGCCTGGTATACCTTGATGTCTTGTATACTGGCTTCGCGTCTTTCGGGTCGGGTTATGCCTATGGAGGAATACGTCGCTATGTCTGGTCTGTCCAAGGCCCCTAAGTCCCCATTCTTCTATTCTTCCCTGGGAAACAAATGGAAGATAGTTAACGATTTTCTGGAGGGAGACAAAGACTAGAAGCATCGCTTCGTATTCCTGAGCGGCTGCTAGGAAAACGGTCTTCCTTATAGCAAGGAGAACCAGAGGCAGCTACTCCGGTCCTGGGTTCCCGACGGTACTCCCTTTTTTCTTTTTTTTTCTTTTTTAAATACCGATCCTTTGTGAAGTGTCGAAGGAGTTCCTGCAGGGGCTGAAGAAGGACTTCTCGAAAGCCGGTGAAGTCACTTTCCAGGTGCTGAAGGACTATGCTAGGAAGTATTGGGGTCGGGCGATGCACTGGACCTTCAAAGACACCAATTTGATCAAGAGTAACCTCTGGCGTTGCTCGTCAGAGGTGCTCACCATTGAGCAACTGCGGGTGCCCCCGAGCATGGAGGATCTGATCACGAAAACAGACGCACCCGGGTCCCAATTGTATCTCCCGAAACGCAACAAGGCGCCTAGCAAGCGCCCAAAGTCGGATGACAAGGCCGGGGAGGATAATGCTGGGGCTGAGGAGGCAATGGTTCGGGAAGAGGGGAATGTTGCTGAAGGCGGTGCAACCAATCAGGCCCAAGTTCCGGTGCCTAAGAGAAAAAGTCGAGCCGACGCGGATGGGGCCAAGTTGAAGAAGCCAAGGCGTGCTAAGGAGAGCGGGACCGTTGCCGGGGCGGACAGTGCCACCGTACCAGAGCTGTTTGATCAGTATGGTGGGGTTAAGGGTAATTCGACGGTGGATCCCGTAGTGGTGATTCCAGACGATGTGAGCCCCCCCGAAGCGTCAGATCCATCCGCGGCCTCGTCGAGTGGTACGAAGTACCCAGTGCTAACGATGCTTGGGTCTCCGCATACTTTCCCGCTGCAGGGATCGGACGGACTGGCCTTATCTCTGCATAATCTGCTTATACCAGCGGCCATGAAAGAGCGTAAGGCGATCGAGCTGAGCCAGAAGCTAAGGGGCGCATAGGCCAAGATTGTCGGCCTAATGGAGGAGGTGCAAAAGGCCAATGCGGCTCAGGAATTGGCGGAGGGGCGGGTTGCAGAGGCCAACCGTGTCGCGGAGGAGACAAAGAAGGCTGGGGAATATCGTGCTGCCACTTTAGCTCAGGAGGTCCAAAAGCTGAAAGCTTTGAACACCGCCTTTGCAGATAAGTGTAAGAAGTGGGCGGACAAAGAAGCAACCGACGCTAAGGCCGCGTATGTGCTATCGTTCCATAACCGCTTCGTGGACCTTCACCTCGGGGCGACGTGGCTGGATGTACCGGAGGAGGACCGCCCTGCGGGAGTCGTTTGCGAAGACGAGTCAGACGATACTGAGTCCGGGGAGGAGGATGGCGAGTGATCCGGACGCAGTGTTTGTTGTTTTAAGTGCTCGACTTGGCTGTTTTTGTTGTTTTTTATTGTTAGATCTTTGGGGGCCGCGGGGTCCCCTAACAATATTCCCTGTGAACATTCTAATATTTATTTTGATGTTGTTTATGTTGATATGCAATCGATGTTTCTTGCCATAATTTTTTAGATGTTTTTACGTAGGCAAACCATAATGGTTCAGTGAAAAACCAAAGTAGGTTCTGTAGATCAATGTAATATTGAAAATTCGTGGTGGGATCGGGAAAATTAAACATGTAGATCAGTATAAACACTGAAAAACCTGTGAAGGTTCTGTAGATCAATGTAACATTGAAACATTTCCCATAGGGTCGGGAAAATTAAAAATGTAGATCAGTATAAACACTGAAAAACCTATGAAGGTTCTGTAGATCAATGTAACATTGAAACATTTCCCATAGGGTCGGGAAAATTAAACATGTAGATCCATCAAGATCAGTAGGAACAGACGCTGACTAGCTCGTCAGCTGATCGAGTTTGTAACACGTCAAAGTTTGGAAGGCAAAATAAATTTTTTGATTAACTCAATCAGGGGGGGTCGGTTGTTTATGATGCCTCGTTAAAACCTTCTCGCGCCACCGAGGTAGGAAAGAGTGCATCCCCGACCAATAAGTTTTTACAGACCATGTCGAACATATTACAAATACTTTATAACTATTCTAAGTACAATTTTAGATGTTCAATACTCCACCGCAGCCTCAAATGATGCCCGAGCTTGTTTTGCAGGCGGTATGTCCTGTTCTTGATTTTTTCCACGATTTCGTAGGGTCCTTCCCAGTTCGGGGCGAGCTTCCCGAGGCTTTTGTCTTTGGTATGTAGAAAAACGCTTCTCAAAACCTTGTCACCGACTTTAAACTCCCGATGGCGGACTTTAGAGGCGTATCGACTTCTCATCAAGGTCTGATAGTGTAAAGAGCTCAACAGAGCGCGACTGCGCTTCTCTTCTACAAGGTCGAGGGCGAGGCGTTTGCTGCCCTCATTTGTGTTTTCATCGTGGGTACTGATTCTGAAAGATGGAAAGATGGACTCTGCCGGAGTAACCGCGTCCATACCATATACCAAAGCATAAGGCGATTCCTGGGTGGCCGTCCGGGGGTGGTTTGGTAGGCCCATAATACTTCTTGTAGGTAGTCTGGCCATTTACCAGCTTTTCCTTCGAGGTTCTTTCTGAGTCCGTCTAGGATGGTTCGGTTAGTGACTTCGACCTGGCCATTCGCCTGGTGAAGGAATGGGGCGGAGAAACATTGTCTGATTCTGTGAGTAGCGCAAAAGGCTTTCATTTCTCCGCTGTCAAACTGTGGTCCGTTATCCATGGTTAGCCTCTGGGGTACCCTGAACCGACAACATATATTGGACCAGATAAACTTGATAATGTCTTTGGTCTTGGTAGCTGACAATGGTTCTGCTTCGACCCACTTGGAAAAATAGTCTACTGCCACGACGATCGTCTGTCTCCCTCCTGATGCCATCGGAAGTGGTCCGACGAGGTCGATCCCCCATCGATCAAAAGGTAGTCCTTCTGATATGGATTCCAGAGGAGCGGCGGGAACGTTTATCGCGTTTGCGAATCTTTGACATGTGTCACAGGTTTTCACGATCAGTCGTGCATCTGCTGTTATCGTAGGCCAATAAAACCCTGCAAGAAAAATCCTTCTAATTAAAGCCTTGTATCCGCAATGTGCCGCACCCTCACCGGCATGCAGTTCGGATACAATTATTTGTGACTCATGGACCCCCAGGCATCTAAGCAGAGGGCGACTGAATGCTTTCTTGTATAGTACGTCGCCTAATAGGGTGTAACCCCGAGCCTTATTGCGAACCTTTCGAGCTGAGGCGCCATCGCTAGGAAATTTGTCTTCAGCTAAGAAAGCGATGATATCCCGCCGCCAATCCGAGATTGTTACCGAGTAGACCTGACAGGCGATCTCAGGTCGGTTGTCTAGCTCCTGGCTTTTGATAATGGAGGGATTTTCTTGCTCGGTTATCCAGGGATGATTATTGGAGCAGGAAGCCGTTGCTAAGGAGTCTGCCACCACGTTCTCACTCCTCGGGACGTGTTCGTAGGTGATTTTGATGAATGAAGCAGCCAGTATTCTTAGTGCTGCTAAGTACTGGACCAGATGCTCTTTTCTTGCCTTCGCAACTCCCGAGGCTTGGTTTATGAGAAGCTGGGAGTCGCTAATTAGGCATACTTGTTTTGCTCCACATACTTGTGCTAGCCTGAGTCCAGCTAGGGCACCTTCATATTCGGCTTCGTTGTTCGAGGTTGAAAAACCAAAACGGATAGCCTGGTGCATGCTGATGCCCGTTGGAGTGACTATCTGTACGCCCGCTCCGCAACCATTGACATTTGCCCCTCCGTCTGTACGGACGGTCCATTCATTCGGCTCGGTCTCTTCGGACGGCGTATCTTGATCCGGTCGCTCGGAGTGGAACTCTACCAAAAAATCAGCCAGAACTTGGCCTTTAATAGACGTCCGTGGTTCAAAACTGATATCAAAATCGCCCAGCTCGACTGACCATTTAGACATTCTCCAGGACATGTCCGGTCGCTGGAGGACGTACTTGAGTGGAAAAGATGTTCGGACCACGATAGAGTGGGCCTGAAAATATGGACGCATTTTTCGTGCCGCGGTCACTAGAGCTAAAGCCATTTTCTCCTGGCGCAAATACCGTGTTTCCGCATCCAGTAAGCTCTTGCTTACGAAGTAGACCGCTGTTGGGGCTAGTCCCGATTCGCTGATCAAAGCCGCACTAACTGCAAAATCTGTAACTGCAACATAGAAAAAAGGGTCTCGCCTGCCAGAGGCTTCGTCAAAAGGTTCGGGGACGACAGATATCGCTTAATCCCTGAGAATGCTTCGTCGCACTCGGGGGTCCACACGAAGTTCTTCGCTTGTCTTAAGACCTGAAAAAAGGGGGCGCACTTGTCAGATAAGCGAGAGATAAAACGATTTAGAGCCGCCAAGCGCCCGGTCAGGATCTGGACTTCCTTGACATTCTTCGGGGGGGGGGGGGTCATGTCGGTAATTGCTCTGAGTTGGATGGGATCGGCCTCAATTCCTTTCTCGCTAACAAAGAAACCTAGGAACTTGCCCGACGTGACTCCGAAGGAGCATTTCTCTGGGTTGAGCTTGAGGTTTACGCCTCTAAGGTTGTCGAAGGTTTCTCGTAGATCGGAAAGGTGGTCCTCATCCGTCCCGCTTTTGACCAACATATCGTCGATGTATACTTCCATGTTCCTGCCAATCTGGCCCTCAAAAAGTTTATTCACTAGCCTCTGATATGTTGCCCCGACATTTTTCAGTCTGAATGACATGACCTTGTAACAGTACAGACCTCGGCCCGTTATGAACGTGGTGTATTCTTGATCTGCTGGATGGAGCTTAATCTGATTATAGCCGGCGTAGGCGTCCATGAAAGACACCAGCCTATTTTCCGAGGTCGAGTCTACCAACTGATCGATCCTCGGCATCGGGAAAGGGTCCTTTGGGCATGCCCGATTGAGGTCGGTGAAGTCCACGCACATTCTCCACTTTCCGTTTTTCTTCTTGACCAGAACAGGATTAGAAGTCCACAGCGGGTAACTTGCTTCCTTTATGTGCCCGACGCTGATCATTCTCTCAACTTCGCGTAAGATTATGTCTGCCTTTTCCGGGGAGAAAGCCCGACGCTTTTGGGAGATCGGTCTGACGTTTTTGTTGATAGTTAATCTGTGAATGACACAAGATTCGGGGACCCCGGTTACATCTCTTGAGCACCATGCGAACAAATCTAGGTTTTCCCGCAATAGAGACAGTAACTGTTCCCTGAAGGTCGGCGATAAGCATGCACCGACCTGCAGAATCTTCCCTTCGGCAAATTGGTGTTGCTCACATTCTTCGTCGGTGGTCAAATAGCTTGGGGCTTCCCGAGGGTCATCAACGGGTAACGATCCCGGGGCGAGCCCTTTAATTTCTATTCTCGGGCTTGAATCATCTCTTGATCTTTTTTAGGTGCCAATGCTGCTCGGTAACACTCCCGCGCTACTTTCTCGCTGCTCCGGACTATACCCACGTTGTTCCCGACCACATATTTTAAACACTGGTGGATTGTGGAAGATACCGCATGCATTCGCAATATCCACGATCGACCGAAAATTGCATTGTGGGACGATGGTGCGTCTACCACCACGAATAAAGCGGTAACTTCTTTCTTAAACGGGCCGCGGCCTAGTTGGACGACACCCTCAAACTCTCCTATACTTGGCGAACGTACATGCGAAGATTATGTTGGCCAAAGTACCGGTATCTACCAAGATGCGTCGAACTTCCTCCCCCGCAATGGCTGCCCTGATCACAATGGCATCCTCATAGGGGCCGACTATGTCTCTCATGTCGTCGGCGTCGAAGTATAAGATCGGAGACGGGACGCTTCCGGACTGGGAGTAAGGTCGAGCCTCTAACTAAGTGGTTAGGTTTATGATGTGCCTTTTCCTGGATGAATGCGTGACTCCTGCCATAGAATCTCCCCCAAAGATAGTTAGGGATTCAAAAAATTCACAAAGGCTTCGTACATTATCGACGTTCTCCTTTGCTTCTTCCTCGATAATCCCGATGATGTTGCGGTTTGCTTCGGGGTCGAGTTATTCAATGGAAACATCGAAAGGGTCGGTTACTTCTGAAATGGCCATAGTGGTTTCGGGCTTTGGAATTATCACGACTTCCTTCGTAGTTGTACTCTGCTGCGCCTTCTTAACATATTCCAAGAGGTTTCCATGCTCTATGAGCATCTGTATTTCCTTTTTCAAGGCAATGCAGTCTTTAGTATCATGCCCCACGTCTTCGTGATAGCGACAATAGCGGTTGTTCCTTTGCTCCCGAGGCGTCGGTATCGGGAAAGGCCTTCGGTACATTCCGCTTTTCTTTGTTTTCTCGTAGATCGATGAGACACACTCTGTGAGGTCTGTGAAGTATGCAGGCCGGATCCATTTGTTAGACATGGGTCGTGCAGTCGTCTGGCTCGTCTGATTTGGTTTTTGGCTTGTTGGAGCCGGGACGGATACTGACTGGGTCGGATGTATCGTGCTGACCGGTTGAACTGTCCGAGCGTAGTCCGATCGAGTACCCTGCCTTATCACTACCGACGCTTGGGCACTTTGCTGAATTTGCGCCGCCAGCTCGGATGCTTCGGTCTCTTTGATCAATATCTGCTTTTCTATTTGAGCCAGAAGCGCGGAGAACGTGAATTCCTGTTTCTTAGTTACTGCTTGCTTCATAGGTCCCGGGAGCAAACCCAAACGGAACGCGGTTAGGGCCACATTCTCTTCGCAGTGGTCCAGGTCGGTCTTCGCGTCAATGAATCGTCGGATATACTCTCTGAGGCTTCCCCCCAACTTCTGTCTACAATTCATAATAGTGTCTCCGTTGGCTCGGAAACTCTTACTTCCAAAAAAATGTTGCCTGAACATTGTCCAGAACATCCCGAAGTTTTTTATGCAGCCCTGTGGTAAGCGGTTGTACCACTTTGACGCTCGGTCCCGGAAGGTCATGGAGAAAGCTCTACATAGGAGTTTATCATCATTGTCGAAACTCAGCATGAAGTTTTTGAAGGCTTCCAGGCGATTATCCGGGTCCTTCTTCCCATCGTACTTTTCTAGTTTGGAAATATCAAATCGCTTCGGGAGCTGCCCTGCTAATATGTCGTCGGACAATGGCGATGCCCTCCAATTAACTCCGAACCCGCACGCTCCTCCTCCAAGTCCTTCTGTTTGAACTCCGTAGAGTCCCTCATCCCCTGGGCTGATAAACTGGCTGCTGGTTCGGTAACCTAGGTTCTGGCTGTTCGACGGTTGCCATGGCAGTTGAGGCAGCGTTGCTCGCTCTTCACGACTGGCTGCGGGTACTTCTTCCTTCTCAAATGACACTGGATTCTGTTTCTCGGTGCTACCCTTCTTGTACTTCGGGGAGTCCGTCCTAGGTCCTCGGAGGCGTCAGGAACGATTTTTATGTGTGCGTTGGACTCTTTCCCGTCGCCGGTACTCCCTGCCCGATGAGTCATCCGAGGTGTAGTCGGCCGACACGCCGCGATGGTCCTCTGGGTACCGCTGAGTCCTGGCATTTCGCCCTTCCTCGAGATGAGACTCTCGATAATACCTGACAGGTCGGGCTTCGATGCGAGGCCCAACGGTGGGTTCGGCCTCCTCCCAATCCTCCAAGAGTGGTTCTTTGCCTTTCCCTTCCCGGACCTTTTTCTCGTCTAGTGCCTGTTCTCTGTCGGCGTTCAGCCTGGCAATGTCTTCTAAGAGCTGTCTTCGGGTCATTATTAGGGTCGACCGTTTGTCCCGACCCTGGTCGTAGCGCCCCCGACCTGGGGCTTCTTCGCCTTCTGACACCGAAATGGCTCGGATTACCTCTCTACCGATCCTCTCTCCCACAGCTTCGTCGTTCATCTTGTAAAGCGTGATTTTCAAAGAAAAAAAGATTCCTTTTTGGTATCACGGATTCCCACAGACGGCACCAATGATGAGTTGATGAATGATTGATGGAATATTTCAGATCTTGTGTCTGATATGACTAGAGAGAGAAAGTGTAGAGAGAGTGCAAAAAGGATAGAATAATATTCAATGTCCCACCTACCAAGAAAGTGGGTCATATTTTATAGTTTAGTAAGGTGGACCCATTGATATCCTTCGTGGGCTAATTTTATTATTACTTTGGTCCCTCATTAAACATATTGATTACAAATTTGCCTCTAAAGGACAATAGATACAATAATAGTCCCGCCAAGTATTATTTATTCGTAATTAACCCCTAAGTATTTATTCTGGCGAATCTTCCCCTTATCATACTTGTAATTTCACCCAACAAATATCAATTGTCTAATATAATTTTTTTAAGCACATGACAATCATTCAATAATATAGTTAAATCCATCATTAAAAATTGCTAGTTGTAATGATAAAACTTTGAAGGACGACCAAGACAAATAGACTTTCAAAGAAATTAGGAAAAAAAGTTTACCAACTCCAACCTTTTTAAATATGGATAATGCATACACATGTGTTGCAAATTAAACTCTACAAAATCTAAAAACTTAAACTTACCCTCTCGGTTGCATGGTGCATTGCAAATAACTCCCTGTTAACTAGTACTATAACAAAAATATGAAATCACATAAGTCTCTGCATAGCACAACGGTATGTAAATGTGCATTTTTTTTAGAAAGTTAAACACAACTAACTTAAAACTTTAAATCAATAATAATAAATCTCGTATTTGACAATAATTTTATAAAATTAACGTATTTTTAACTAACTATCTTTTACGATATAAAACTAATTTAATCTATAAAAATCGAATATATATATATTATAAAATACTATTTTCCACTAATTTAATAAAAAATATGATAAAATAATCAACCTAAAGTTTTAAATTAAAGCGGATATTTAGAATTAATATTTTTATAGTTTGATTTTTGTTTAAAAAGCTAGTAAAAAGGACTTGATTTTTTTTTTCGTGCTTTCCTTGTCTAATAACTTTTAACCTAAAAGTAAATAAAAATATTATGGTAAGACATATACAAGCATCTGAATGTGAACGATTATTATAGTTTAACAGTAAATGTGAAAGTGTTCGGTTGATTTTAATGGACCCATCAAGAAAATCGGGCTTGCCTTTGTTGACTTATTATTCAGCACGTTCATCCACAGTAAAATAAGTTACTATATTATGTCTGGCAATCGCTCAGAAATAATTAATTCCATTTTGTCTGACTTTTAAGCAAATACTAATAAATACACTTTGGCATGAGTAGTTACATATTACTAATATTATAACTTGTAAAAAATAACACAGTAATTTTTACTTTTATTTTTAACATGATTTAGAATTCAGTTCATCTGTTGCTTAGCTATAATATATATATATATATTTATTTCAGACTTGGTTGAGTTAACTCTGCAAAATTAAATGCTTAGAAGTTTCCATATAAGATGGTATTAATAAGTAATTTAAGTTTCTGTTTGTTTGCTAATAATTTTCTTGAGCTCAAGACCCAAATTTTATGGAAGATGGTGTTGTTGTCCAAGAAAAGATCCACATATCATATCATATTCTTCCGATATAATAGAATATCGGAAACAACAAAATCATATATAATAGTGAAATAATTTATACCGTTTTTAGTGAATCTAGTTGCAACTCTCTTTATTAATATTAAAAAAATTGTCACAAAAGCATATCTGCTATTGATTTAAATGAGGGCAATGCAAGTTGGTTCATTAACTACTATATGTATAAACTTTCAACTATCTTAGTCCGACACAAATCCTTTTTTAAAATTAAAGTCAGATTTTATTGTAAAAAATATTTAGATATATTTGACAATACCTGAAAATTTAAGGGCTGAAAGTATAATTTGGATTAAATATCGAAATATCTTATGAAAAATTACATTTAGGGTGATATTTGATTTTTAGTTGAACTTCACTGCATAGAAATTCTTTTTTTGTCTTTGTCCTCAATCGATTTGGATTAATGGCGATCTGTAATCAACTATGCATTTTCTTTTAGAGAATAATATTTTTTAATTGAAGTCGAAACATAGATGAATGATTAGTTGGAGCTCGATTGGTAAGTCGGATAACAAAATTGATTTTCGACTTTTTTTCAAAAGAGATTTTTAGCAGTTATCATAGCGGTAAGAACTTGATGGATAAACGTTTTGTCATGTATGCAATGAAAATTGTTAAAGTCCAATGTAATTTATTTAACTTGTTCTTCTATTTTAAGATCGAGAAGGATATTCAGAAAGCGCTCCAAAGCTTAGCTCAGTTCTTGAAAGAACCCAGACGGTCCAACAAAGCAATAGCTATGAACATATTAGGTATTTTATTTGCGTTTAGGTCTAGTTTGAACTTGCAGTAGAGTCCACTTAGCGAGCCAATCCGCAACTGAATCATTCTTTTTGTAGATGCGAGTTATTGACATGTTTGATAATATCAATATCCTGGAGCAATTGATTACATGTGAAAAAAACCAGGGTACATTATCATTTAGCAATATAACAATTAAAATATTTGAATCAGACCTAATGTCAATGTTAGTAAGTTTCAAATTAGAAGATAGGAGAAGGCCGTCTAGTATAGCACAACATTCATCTATGATAGGGGTCCATTTACCATAGAGCATACCAGTAGTTGATATGATATCCACCTTGAAATTTCTGATTATGGCGTCACCACTTGTTTCACCATTTAAGTAGCAATAGCTATCAATTTTTAGTTTGAGTCTTGAAACAGATGGTGGTTTTCAGTTGATGTCGATAGTATTTTTAAGATTGTTAAATGATTGTAGCATCCCATTTCGAAACGAGTGTCAATATCCTTGTCCCATTGATCTCTTTTAAAGATATTAGTAACATCAAGTATTTCAATTTTGTTTTTAATTTGATAAATTATGGTAGAAGTTGTGTCATTTTAACAAATTTTTAGATCATCTAATAACTTATTATTATCTCAAAAAATTTAAAACTATAAGTTGAAAAGTATAAAATATAAAAAATTATACAAGGTAAATCTTGACGACCTCGATATTTCCAAGATCTAATCTGTATATTAGAAAAATATAAAAACTTTGATAAACATAAATATGAATAAATTTAAAGTAAAGAATAAGCTTAATAATGAATATGTTGTAAGCCAAATCCATCTTTAAAAGAGTAAGAGGTTACACACCCGATGAATAGGAACATGGCCATAAACCAAACTTTAGAGGTTACACAAGCAAACATGGCTATATGTGACGCCCTATGGGGTATGCAACACGCTCCACAGGATATGCAATTGTTTATGTTATGGGCTGACCACTATTTAAATGTGAACATGGCTATAAGCCACGCTCTACATGGTATGAAATTACTCATACGGTGGCATAACCGGTGTGTCAAACACAAATATAACAATATTCGACAATCATATTGAATACCTCACACAAAATAACAATAAAAACACAAAATATTCCTTAACGATTCAAAAAGAGCAGGGTAGTTCGTCAAAAGTTAATAAAGTTTATAAAATAACAAAGGCAAAATTAATTTTCTCATGAGTGATAGTTTTCTTCTAGATAGTAACATATGTTGTTTCTTGTTGGGAGGTATATTCATAACAGCCTATTTTGTTTTACCATTCACATAATCTTTAACACTATCATCTACGCCATCTTCAATAAGCATGTCTTTATCATCTTTATTAATTGAATTTTCATATTGTTCATCCTCGGTCAGATCGTTATCTTCCTTTGATACAATAGCTACGAATGAAAGATTGTCTTATATTTTTTTATGAGACCATTATTTTTAGGAATAGACTTTCGTAGATGACCTAAATAAATATCAGGGTTATATTTCTATATTCTTACTATCAATTCATTGTGATATATAGCACATGCGACATCCGTAGATTCTAGAATTTTTTTAGTTACGATATCTTATCTGCATCATCTTTTTTATTCTAAAAAATCATTTTCTTATTAAGATTAGTTATCTATGACCTTAGGTTTTCACGGTAGTACCAGTCTCATTGAGTTTGTTACTCTCCTTAACCAGACTATCTTATTTCATTTTCAACTTAGTATATTCACCTTTCTCTTTTTAAAACTAATTTTTAAATATAAAAAATTCTCTTCAAAAGTAATTGGGGCACTTGTCCCGAGTATTTAGAGATTGTATATAAAAAAATAACATGAATTTATTAGCAAGAAATGATGAATTATAGTAACTATATAATCAATACAAAATTTTTTATTTCGGATAAATAAAATTTATTTACATATGTCTAAAGAAAATAAAATCACCTCCAAAAATATTTATGTTTAGCACTGAAAGATATCCCAGAATATTTTAGGGAATCAATAGGATCGACAAGACATAAGACAAGTTGACGATTAAGGAAATATTATGGATCTAAGGTTGATGATGACCATATCATTCTACGAACGACATGGTAGTACTAATGATGGCTGGAGAATTATTTTATATAACTTGTATGACGTGAGAATTTCTTGCGGACTTGATACTTTTCTTTTTTTTGGTGGATTCCTTGTAAAAGAAGTAATGGGGTAGACTTATTTTGGAAATGAGATGTATCTTATTATTTTCATGATGGATTTTGAAGGATTTTATTTTTTCCATTGGTAGATTGCTTTACTTTATTTGATGGGGTAGCTTCCTCATTTTTATTGCTATATTTTTAGTTTTGTTTATTTTGAGTGACCACGAGGGTCAATCCAGCAAATTCTTCACCAGCCTTCTATTCATACGTATATTTTATCATCTCATCTTCAATGTCTTTAGCCCTAAGCTTTCCCAAACTTAAATTTTCCTTGAGCATAAATTTCAAAACCTTTTTTATAACCAAGATCTAGATAAAGCAAAATTAATTTTGGTAAGTAATATATTATAATCGTCTTTTCAACAATCAATATATGTTTGTGATAAGTCTTTCAACGCATAGTAGTTTTAAGCAAGAATTGAGGAATTTTCATTCAAACGAGCAACAACTGCCAACCAAAAGAAAAAAATATTAGTAACATAATAAAAATAACGAACTAAAAGTTGATGTAATGATTAAACTTTTATTCTTTATCTTATGTTGTGAATGAATCGAATAGTACCTTGACAGTGTACTGTGTCCGGCAATACAGTTTTGTGTCTATGATAGTGATATTGTGCCTTGACAGTGTACTGTGTCTGGCAGTACAAACAAGTGTTGTGACAATATCATGTTAGTCTTGTGGTATGAGCCCATTAGGCCCATTTTCTAGTAAGTCTATCAATTCCCTATAAATGGACTACTAGGACTACACAAAACACAGTCTGAAATCTGTAACATTTTCTATCATAGTGAAACTCTTTTCTCTGGCGGCTCCCATGGACGTAGACAATTGTCGAACCACGTTAAATCCTGTGTTCATTCAAGTTTGTCCTTCGTATATCTTTTGTGCTTGAGCCATTTTGATAATTTCATAGTAATTTAATAACAAAATTGGTATCAGAGCCACGTGTTGAAATTAGGGCTTTTGCAATTAAGGTTTTCACAATGGCGTCTACAACAACAAAATACATGATTGAAAAATTTGATGGGGGATCCAGCTTTGCGTTGTGGAAGATTAAACTAAAATTTTCATTGGTACTGCAAGGGCTATGGAAGGATGTGGAGAATAAGTTACCAGAATAGATGAAAGAAAAGGAGAAAAAAGATCTTCAAGAAAGGGCTTTGTGCTGGATTTTAATGAGTGCGAAAGATAGTTTGAACCGATTAGTGGTGAGAAGACTGCTGCTTGCGCATGGAAAAAGCTAGGAGATATTTACTCAGAGAAATCAGTAGTAAACCGATTATACTTGAAGAAGCATTTGTATGATTTCAGATTGAAAGAAGGTATGTCCATAATAGAGCACTTAGATAATTTCAAATCAATTACAATGGACTTGGAGAACATAAATATCAATATTGAGGATGAGGATCAAGCTTTGTTTGTATTGAGATTGTTACTAGCTCCCTATGGAAACGTTGTAGATATCATTATGTATGGTAAGGATAAGTTGTCGCTAGAATATGTCAAAAGGGCACTAAAATAAAAGGAGATGAGGCAGTTGCAGCCAGACAATCAAGCTGAAGGGGAAGGTCTTATGACTAGGGGAAGATCTAGAAGCAAAGCGAGTTCTTTAAGAAGGAAGAACTGGAGGTCCAAGTCAAGGGTAAAACACTAAAACTGTTAGGAATACGGTGAGCAGGGTCATTATAAGAGAGATTGTCCGAAAATGAATGGTAAGAAGGGAAATCAAAAGAAAAATACAACAAACATTGTTGAAGGTGTGAACGATTCCGACGATAGTAAAAACAATGGTAGAGGAGATGTATTATCTATGAGTTAAGACTTTGGGCAAAACTCTTAGGTACTCGATATTGGCACTACATATCACATGTATCAGTTCAAGCAGTGGTTTGATACGTACAAGCCAATGCACAGAACTGTCTATTTAGGGAACAATTATTCGTTGACTGTTGGTGGTATTGGTAACGTCAGAATCATAATGTTTGACGGGATTGTTAGAATCTTAACATGCTGGTATGTTCCTGGGTTAAAGAGAAACCTGATTTATCTTGGGACTCTAGACTCTCGGGGTTACAGGTATCGTGTAGAAGATGGTGTAATCAAAGTGACAAAAGGCTCAATGGTATGCATGAAAGGCAGTTTGCAGAAGGGTCTTTACATTCTCCAAAGGTGTGTTGTTATGGGCGATGCTGCAGTAGCATCATTAGGGAGTAATAGCCAAAGTAGGCAAGATCAAAATAAGTTGTGGCATTGGCGTCTTGGTCACATGAGTGACAGAGGATTAACTGTTTTGGGAAAGAGAGATTTGTTGAAAGGGTATAAAGCAGAATCATTGGGATTTTGTGAGTACTGTGTGTTTGGTAAACAAACTAGAATCAAATTCAGCAAATCGGCTGTAGAAAGACTAAAGGGGCAGTTGACTACATTCAAGAGCGGATCCAGATACTACATGAGTTTGATTGATGATTATTCAATGATGGTGTGGGTTTACTTTCTGAAAACAAAAGATGAGGCATATTCAACCTTTGTCAAATGGAAGACGATGATTGAGAAGCAAACATGAAGAAAAATCAAACATTTTAGGACAGATAATGGGTTAGAATATTGCAGTCGTAAGTTCAACGAGTTCTGCGAAGCTGAGGGAATAGTGCGCCATCACACTTGTTCTACAACACCACAACAGAATGGAGTCGCAGAAAGAATGAACGTAACGCTTTGTGATAAGGCATGAAGTATGCTCTCGCATTCCGGTGTGGGAAATGATTTTTGGGCTGAAGCTATCAATACATCGTATTACTTGGTGAATCGGTCTCCATCAACGGCTATTGATTATAAAACTCCTTTTTTGAGATTTGGTCTGGATCGTCGGCTGATTATGAACATTTGAGGGTGTTTTCGGTTATCCTACGTATGCTCATGTGAGAGATGGTAAGCTTGAACCAAGGTCAAAGAGGTGAATATTTCTAGGATATGCTACTGGAGTGAAGGGATATAGGTTATGGTGTACCTCTCCAAATTCTCCAGGTTTTCTCATCAGTAGGGATGTTAATTTTAATGAGTTTGTTTCGATAGTCAGTCAGAAGGAAGTAGGAGAAATGGTCGAATCAGGATCGGTTGTGAGTAAACAGGTGGAGCTTGAAGTAGAATCAGTTCTTAGCAGGTCCAATAATTCAAGTGGTTCTGAGGTGGATCCAGAATCAGGAGGTGAAGCGTCAACATTGGATGATAGTGACGATGATGCGCCTGAACCAGAACAACAACCTTATAGCATATCATTGGGCAGATAAAGAAGATATATTAGACTTCCAAAAAGGTATGCGATTCTAGTTGCATATGCTCTGTCAGTTGTAGAAGAAGTTGAGATGCAGAAACCTAATAGCTACAGAGAAGCTATAACGATCGATGGATTGGTGCTATGGGGGAAAAGATTGAATCTCTTCATAAGAATCAAACATGGAAACTTGTTGACTTGCATAAAGAACAGAAGATAGTATGCAGTAAATGGGTGTTCAAGAAAAAGAAAGTGTCTACACACGATAATCCAGCATATATAATGACCAAGGCAGTATCAGTTCGAAAGTTTAGGGAGTGCCTAAACTAGATTGGTGTTCGCAGTATAGAGTGAATGCCTTAGGGTCATTTGGTAAGTCAGAAGAAGATAAGTTTCTTTGTTGATAGTGAAGAAAGGATATTCGCCTCAAGGGGAAGATTTGTTGTGAATGAGTCGAATAGTGCCTTGACAGTGTACTATGTCCGACAGTACAGTTTTGTGTCTATGATAGTGATATTGTGCCTTGACAGTGTACTCTGTCCGGCAGTACAAACAAGTGTTGTGACAATATCATGTTAGTCTTGTGGTATGAACCCATTAGGCCCATTGTCTAGTAAGTCTATCAATTCCCTATAAATATACTATTAGGGCTATACAAAACACAATGAAATCTGTAACCTTTTCTATCATAGTGAAACTCTTTTCTCTGGCGGCACTCGTGGACGTAGACAATTGTCGAACCATGTTAAATCCTGTGTTCATTCAAGTTTGCCCTTCGTATATGTTTTGTGCTTAAGCCATTTTGATAATTGCATAGTAATTTAATAACAACTTACATGTTTACATCTAATATCTTTCATTTTGAATAGTTTCTTGTTCTAATTCCCAAAGTCCGGTTACAAAAATAATCTTGATTTCCAGTCATGATTCAAATCTGGAATCTTGACGATCGGTCAAAACAACCCAGAGCAAGTGACTAAAATGGGCATGTATAAGGTTTTTGAATTTTAAATATACAATATAATATCTTTTATGGTTATTCGCATCCTAATGAAGTTGGAAGCTAATATTATGTTATTTGAAGATGTATTTGAAGAATTCGGTGATCAGTGGATGGAGTGGAAATCTAATACCCCAAATTCAAAAGATTTTATAAAAAACACACTTCATCATATTTCATATCATGATGAAATTCTCATTTCGTTGAGAGTCCAATACAAAAATACACAGGAATACCCCAATTATAACGATTCTCATTTTTTTCAAGTTTATCAATATAGATAATGCGGTGGGGTAGTGGAGATAAGAAATTATCTAACAATGGATATCTTTAACAAAATTGTAAAGATCACTTGTTGAAAAACTCAGTGATATGTTGATTAGATGACAATCCAATATTTGTTTTCAAAGTTTCTAATAGAATAACACTTTTTAAAAAATTCTAGATTACTATTTTTTTCTGATATAGTTAAATATTAAATTCCCTTCGCTTTAGGACTTTGATATTATGAAAAGTAGATTGATTCTTAATAGAGCCATTATCGCAGTCAGACGAACTAACACTACTATAATCTAAACTTTTGAATAATCAACTTTGTTGATCATTTTAACAATTAGTACGATCTACGCTCCCATATATTATTTCTTGACTAAGTTATAAACTAGATTTGTGACTTTTACCACCACCCATAAATAAAGACAAGAAGTTTAAAAATTAAAAAAAATTACCTTTTGTTGTTTAAAATTTTAACAACATGACCATGAATTTATATGAAAAAATAGAAAGGAGGATGCAAGATATTTTTGTAAATAAGAATTATTGAGCGAGAAAGCGTAGAGATAGAAAACCTCGAGAAAGAGTTAAAAGAAAACTTTAAAAATCTAATCTAGGTAATAGTTGGGAATTAAGGTTGTTTAAGCACGATAAAAATAAAGTTTTATAATTGGTTATCACGGAAAACGAGGTTAGAATACGAATAATTTTTATTTTTATTTATTCAATAAAGATATTAGTTGAGTATTTAACATAAAAAAGAGAATGAGTTAGTAATTTTACTATAACACAGCCTATCACGTGAGGTAGTTCTTAAGTATAAAATTATATTTAAAAACTAGGAGACTCTTGATAAGGTCATATCTCTTGAGGTTTATTGGAGATGATGTTAAGTTGATGGGTGAAATAGAGGTTGACGTTTACCTATGAGGAGACAAATACAGAAAAAACAATAAATATTATATTTATGATGGTGGAAAGTCATATTGCACATACAATCCTAGGGCGATCATGGCTCTTCATGATACATGTTATTGCTTCCACGGTACATTAATACATCTTATACATTATAAATAGAAAGTCAGAGTTGTATGGGGGAATAAAACGTCTATGAAGTGTTATACAACCTCATTAGATTTCAAAATAAAGTAGCAATTATAGGGGGTCTCACTCGGTGTAGAGAGAATGAACGACTCTCGCAAGGCCCTAGCCTGGTGGTTTCTGGTGAAACCACAAAAATAATGAAAATTTTCAAGGACAAGAGCTTAAAAGTTGGTATTAGTCTCTTTGGTGGTCTACAAACTAACCTTTTATATTTTTTGTCTACTATTTTAGAATTTTTTTGCTTGGAAATCATAAAACATAACAAATGTACCATAGGATATCATATGTCATAATCTTTCGATAAATCCAAACATTCAACCTATCATTTAGAAAACAATAGTTTTTTAAATTCAGAAATTTGAGGCTGTTGCAGCCGAAGTCAAAGATTATCTATCATCGATCATATTTGAGAGTCCATATACCCACTGGTAGATATTTAATCTGATGTTAGTTTAAAATAAAAACAGAAAATGGCGAATGTGTAGACTTCAAAAATTTGAATAAAACATGTCCCAAATACCCATTTCATATGCACAAAATAGACTAGTTTGTATATTGAAATTATTCAAACAAGATGTTATCATTTATGGTACTACTAATTCATCCTCGAGGTGATCCCACCTTAGATTAGTAAAATAGAGGTCGCATCAATATGCTTTACACATTGGATTATTTAAAAATAAAAAAGATTCTTGTTTGAGCCTTTTTTTTTATTTTCTAAGATCTGCTCTAACAAGCTTCGCGACT
Organism: Limnanthes douglasii subsp. nivea; assembly: GCA_036936605.1. Lineage (NCBI taxonomy): Eukaryota > Viridiplantae > Streptophyta > Magnoliopsida > Brassicales > Limnanthaceae > Limnanthes > Limnanthes douglasii. The sequence continues at coordinate 38,543,215 of JAUPFV010000001.1, forward strand.
TAGAGAGAGGAATGGACTCTTTGTTATATGCCTGATACATATATAATCAAATAAATAGGCAACTGGAATACCAAAAATATATTACCTTTAATACTGATCAATGCCTCATTATTACAAAATCATACTTTTTGGGTGAAAAGTGATGGGGCTACCTACCAAAGATTTGTTAACAAGGATTTTGTTGATCAAATATATTGGATTATGAAGGTGTAGATTGATGATATTTTTCTTAAGAGTTATAAGCACGTCGACCATATACAAGATCTAAAACAAATATTCATAAACCTAAGGGTCATAAATCTTAAGTTGAACCCTGAAAAATGCGCTTCTGGGTTTGATCAAGCAAGTTTATAGGATTTTTGGTAAATGAGAAAGGGATATAAGGCGACATATTGCAATTGGATACCTTGACATCAATACACCACTGAGGTCAATTAAAGATATGAAAATAATGGCTAGCATGTTGGCAGTTTTGAACAGATTTATATCTTGCTTAGTAGATGATTGTTCTTATTTTTCCAAGTATTGAGAAAAAACTCATCGGTTTCAATGGAATAATGAATGCGAGAAATATTTCCATAAAATTAAAGAGTATAGGGCTTATCCGGAGGTATTATCGAAGCCACTACCTCAAGAAATACTTTACATCTACCTAGTAGTGTCTAATTATGTCGTGAGTATTATGATAAAATTGGTTAAACACTTGAGGCCCAATCTATTATGTGAGAAAAAATCTTATTGATGTTGGGAGAACATATATTTAGTTGTAAATATTAGTTCTTGCATTGTTACTAGGAATAAACAAAATGAGACCGTATTTTTAAGGACACTTCATTTTCGTCCCAAAATCGTTCCCTCTTCGGGGAGTGTTTTAAAGACTAGACGTATCGGGATGCTTGAATCACTGGTTCGTATAAATCAAAGATTATCCTATAAGTTTTAAACTAAGAACGATCATAAATAACCACACATTTCTCAATTTTTTTGCAAAATTCCACTCTGAAAGGCCAATGTCTCACCAGAAATCCATATCTCCAATATAGGTGGTCTGAACTGACAAAGGATCATATTCTTACCTTGTATGAGGAGGAAATTTACCAATCTATACATTCAGATTTCCAACCACCAACAATTAGGCCATGGATGAAGCAATTATCTCAAGCCTTTGGTGGGCTCAGATCTGTAGCGCTAAGAGAGTAAGGTTATAAGTGTTTCCCAACTTGTTATAAATCACAGCTTCGGCAAATAACAAGAAAATGGATACTTTTATCACGTACATCGATGAGTTGAGTAAATTGACATATAAATTTGAAGAAGTACAGTTTGAACAAGTGTCGAGGGTAAAAAAATTAGTTGATTCTTTAGCTTCGGTAGCTACTTATGACTTGGCATTTTGGATGATACATCAAAAGCGACTATTATTTCTGAACAAATATGACTCGTCTAGTAGCATGAAAGTCAAAGTTAATACCATTAGAACTTTGGGGACTAGAGGCTATCGATTTAGAATTACCTCATAACAGGGGAGCTTTCAGTCGACAAAGCTGAGACTTGCAAACTGAAACAAAAGTCAAATAAGTATGTTGTGATAATAGGGATAATATATCGCAAGACTTCTCAAAATCTATTTTGTGGTGTCTACATTTGGATTAAGTTTCTATATATTAGATGAACTTCACAATGGTGTAGGAGTAATACATTGCGGATATCAAACTCTCACAAAGAGAGCCCTCTAAGTAGGCTATTTTTTGGCCGACCTTCACTACCAAAGAAAACAATATAGTAAAAGGTTGTGATAATTGTCAATGTTTTGTAAATATACCACACAGGCCGACAGTCCCGTTGGAAACCATATTTGAATCTCTTTCATTTGAACGATTGTCGACCCTCTTTCTAAAGCCTCAGGTAACCTAAAAAAAAGTGTTAGTTATGGTGGATTACTTTTCTAATTGGGTTTAGACAGTTCTTCTATCTAAGATCAAAATCAAGGATATGATCAAGTTTATTAAAAATAACATTTGCTGCAGGTTCGGTATGCAAATGGTAATTATTATACCAAATTTAAACACTACTTACAACGAGATACAACTCCAAAAGGCTTAATTGACCTCATTCTAACTCTTCAGACGTATCAGTTTGAATTTTTTGAATTCTTTTCACCCCTAGGATAATGGTGAAGTTGAGGTAACAAATTGCATTATAATTTATGGTTTAAAAAACACAGGAAGGCTAAGCCACCAAATGGCGTCAATTTTTTCAAGAAGTATAATGGGCCTACAAAACCACCACTCGGTCGACCAACGATGAAACTTATGTTTCCTTAGTATATGGTATTAATGCATTAGAGACGGTCGAGACTATGTAACCTTCTCAACGGGTAACAAACTATGCAGAAACTATAATACCAAATGAAAGAGAACAAACCTTGACATAATATAAGAAACAACTACCCAGGCACACGTAAGAGTTTAAACTTGTCAAACTTAATGAGAAACACATACGAATAAAAGGATTGAAGCTGAAGCTTCCAAGTAGGTGATAAGATATTAAGGAAGGTTATCAACACACCAAAGACCATACGGGCGACAAGCTCAATCTTAATTGGGAAGACCCTTACACGGTGGTAGATAAGAGATCAAAGCATGAATATATATAAGTTGGTTGATGAACAAAGCATGTCTATTTAACATCCCTGGAATATAAACACTTTAAGATCTATCTTGAACAATATTATCCTTCTTTTGAGCAAATATAAGTTTTTGTAAAATATTTAGATTTTAAAATGGTGTATAATTGCCTACTCTAGTGGCGTAATAAGGTTTTAATTAGGAACCTACATAGTGTAGCTCTTAAAATAATTCCCTAAAAATTCTCTTGTGTTAAAATTCATTTACGTTATCAAACATGGTCTTAAAACCTGACTTCCAACATGGCGTATCAATACAAAATTGAAAAACATGATAAGGAGGTCAGCTGTACACTACTCTTTCAAATTTAAAACAAATCATTTAAAATTTAGGGAGATCAGCAAAAGGGTCACTTCTAGTAAATAAGGTCTATTTGAAAAATTATTTAAAGTCTTATGTTTCCTTGAAAAAAAAATTGTTAAAGAATGACATCCGTGACAGATACTGATCACCTCTAAAAGAAAACGAAGCCCTATAATAAAAATAAAACGAGAGATAAGAACAATAAAGATGTCGACCAATTTGGACATTTATTAATACACCAAATTATTCAAGCATACAAATAGTTCATTGGACTAACAAGGACTTTTGTACATACTAACAAAAATTTAACAGAATACAACGTTTCATTGGAATCCCAAAAACCTTGATCTATCACATAGAAACAAAAGACAATCAAGCGAAAAATATGAAGGGTTCAAGAAGTATTATCATCATCTACACCATCAATTATATTATAATTTTATTCTTCAATATTCTTAACATCCTCTATGACACGAGTATTGATAAGGGACTTTAAAACTTTGAGTTCGACATGGAAGGTTCGGCGTGGCGCATTGAGAAAAGAGTTTCAGTTGCATTCGTATTCTTTCAAGCTCTTTCATCCTGCATCCTCTTAGTAGTCCATTACAACCTTCTCGGATTGATCATCCTCATGAATGAAACTCCAAAACAATCCTAGCTTCAAATCATGAAATATAGCATCAAAGTCAAATACCGTATACTTCCTTATGTTTATAGCATGATCACGAGTTATTTCTTCTTTGACATATTTACCTTTGTACGCATTTGTCTCTTTTATCTTTTTCTCCAAATTATTAACCTTATCATAAAGCCTTTTTTTCTTATCCGTCAAGAACTTAACTTATTCATCATGATTCATCTTGAGTTTATTCATGCCTTTTTCCGTTCTTGTCTCCAGGACTGGTGTTTTTTACTAGCACTCATGAAGTTGGTCTGAATCCGAGTAAGCTCCGCATCAATATTAGCCATATATTTAGGCCTTTTTAAATGATTCATTCAAATGCTAAAAAATATCGAGGAGGATTACATAGTGTTGTTTGGAAAAATTTCGGATGACTTCAAACATGTTACTCATTATCTGCAAAATAAGTGCGCAGTATTAGAACCTTTTCTAAACTACCCAAAAACTAAAATTATAAAACTCTTACCTCAATTCATAATATAATCTAGCAGTAATAGGATCCAACAAGAATCATCTCGGTCGGGGCGATATGAAGCCTCTTTATGGCATATGACCATATCGGGAAACATCATAACTCAAGTCTCCCAAATATCATCTGAACCATAGAGCCATCCTCTTAGCAGAAGGAGTCTTAATCTTAGTGGCATCCTCTATCAAACAACATTATTAATCTCTATCAGGTCGTCTTTTTCTTTCTACTATTTTGCAACTTTATTACCTTTTAGCCCTTCAACTTTAAGGAGTTTCAAATCTAAAGTATTTCTGTCAGTATTCTGGTGTTTTTTTATACTTAAAATAGGAAGAGATACATTGTTTGGCCGAGAGAAGAGCCATATATGTCATTATTTGGGCCATCTGCTACTTGGGAGTGAGGGAAACCTGATCCGGACTTCCAACATTCTTCATAGGCCAAAGACCAGACTTGAGCAAATTCTCAACGATAATGATCTTGTGTTACTTCTTCTTATCTATATTCATTTGACCACATAATTTGAAGGGGAAATGTATTCACATCTCTACCAAAACCCTACTCCCTTTATAGTATTCGATGAAGATGACTTAAGAAATTTCTCAGACTCACGTGAGGATTATGTGGTAATATGAGCATCTATTGAGGGCACATAGATTCGAAGAATTTTGATTGACACATGTAGTTCAACTAATATCTTGTTTGTGTTTACATATTGACAAGTGAAGATCCATCTTCCATACTCCGATCGAATAGAACTATAGTGGGTTTTATTGGTAACTCCAGTGATGTTATTAGGAACTTAAAAGGAGAGGCGATCATTGGTAAATGATCATTTAAGAAAATGATCATAGTATAATTTGTGGTTATGGATTGTCTGACCCCTTATAACTCCATCTTTGGTAGATATTGGCTATCAATGATGCATGAAGTTGCCTCAACAGTCCATTAATATTTGAAATATGTTGTTGTAGGTCAAGTATGGGTGGTTTGGAGCAATTGAAAAATGGCTAGGTAATGTTATGTCATTTCTCTTGCTTCAAATTTCTTAGAGAATGTGACAGACAAGAAGGAATAACAATTACTCGAGTTCTCTTTAGATCCGAGCAGAATATATGATCCAAGAAGACTCCTAGCGTTGTTATCCCAATTGACGAGGTCGAAGTGCACAATTTAGTAGATGGGAAAATGTTAGAATTTGAGCTAGATTACCATCGGAATTAAAAGAAAAACTATTATATTTCTTATAAAAAAAATTGTATGTATTCTCGTGTTGCAATAAAGATGTGACTGGTGTACCTACAAGTATCATTTTTCATAAGTAATCTGTGTGATCTGTTATGGGGCCCGTAATCCAGAGAATGAGAGATTTTTCCAAATAAAAATCTTGAGTTATTGTTAACGAGGTGGACAGATTGACCAAGGTATGACATATTATGGAATCTCAGTATCCACTATGGATAACAAATCCGGTACTTGTAAGAAAAAAAGAATATTAAATGGTGAATGGGTGTCGATTTCAAAGGTCCCAACAGATCATATCTCAAGTATTCTTTCCCAAATTCTCGAATAGATCAGTTAGTAGATTCAACTTTGAGAAATAAATTGTTATCTTTTATGGATGCCTTTACTGGGTACAATCAGATGAAAATGGATCTGAAAGACCATGATCATACTATATTTATCACTGACAGACTGGCACCACTATTACAAGGTAATGCATTTCGGCCTAAAAAATGTTGGGGCTACTTACCAACATTTAGTGAATAAAGCATTTTCCAACTAGATTAGAATAAATAAATAATTTTACATTGATGGCATTATGTTAAAAATTCCAAGAGAAGATGAGCACTTACTTGATCTCGAAGAATCTTTCTCTAATTTGGAAGTCCTTAATCTAAAGCTGAACCCATAAAAATGTACATTTTGGGTACAATTTAGAAAAATTTGGGGTACATCATTAATGAAAAATGGATCCAGGCTGACCCAACATAATTAGATGCATTGGTGACTATGGACCCTCCTCGTACCACCAAATAAGTACAAGTATTGACTGGAAGTTTGGCAGATTTGAATAGGTTGATTTCGAGATCATCGGATAAATATGCATTGTTCTTCCAAGTATTGAGAAATGCCAAAGAATTCAATTGGTCTCCCAATTTTGATAAGGCATTTTTAGAATTCAGGAAACATTTATATTCGCCTAAATCTTTATTCAAACCAGTCAGCAGAGAAAGACTCTATGTATATCTAGCGGTATCGGATTATGTTGTGTGTGGTGCTGGTTTAGGAGGTTGACAATTACCCTCGCCCAGTTTATTATGTTAGAAAAAGCTTGTTAGATGCTGAGAAAAGATACCCCAAGTTAGAAAAACTTGCCTTAGACTTTATAATAACATCTAGGAAAATGAGACCTTATTTTCAAGTGTATTCCATCATGGTTTGAACTACATTTCCACTTAAAACGTATTACGAAACCATATTTATCGGGTTGAATGACCAAGTGTTATGTGGAATTTGGAGACTATGATATTGACTTTGCTTCTCGAATATCAACCAAATCTCAGGTTGTAGCAGACTTCTTAGTTGAGTTCCATTCATAGAGACCCTATGAAGAAGATTCTATTCACAAGCATGGCAAAGAATTCGTAATTCAAACAGATGAAGGATCTAGCATAATGGGTTATGGGGTACGGGTTTTTTTACTTTCCCCTTTTGGAGATTTAATGTGTCAATCTATACGTTTTTGTTTTAAGGAATAAAAAATTAAGCAAAATACCAAGAAGTTATAGCAGGTTGAAGCCTTTCTCACATATATGGTACCAAAAGAATCTGATAGTTGAGTGATTCGTAATTGCTCGTACATAAAACGCAAGGACAATCTGAAATAATGAAAGAACAGTTGATGAAATATATCCAATTGTTGAAAAAAAAATTGTGTGCTTTAATAATGTAAAATATGAACATGTGCCAAGATCAAAACATTTTTTGGTTGACTCGTTAGCCACTGTTCACATTCCAAGGCATACCCTTGGATTTTGGTACAAAAGGACCATTTTATAACAACGAACCTTGAAATAGAAACTGAAAATCAAGAAAGGTTCCAAGTATTAGCCACATTCAGTCAAGATTGGAGGTATGGTCTCCAAGAGTTCATTACTATAGGAAGCCTTCCTGAAATAAAAATCATAGCTAAGAAGCTTAAGTTTAAAGCGCACGGGTTTTTGGTGTTGAGGGGGATCATCAATAAAAATATATTTTAGTAAGTATTTGTTGCGTTTCCTAGGATTTTATGAGTCCCAAGGAGTTTTATATGAGTTACATGATGGGGAAGGATCTACCCATTGTGACTATAATGCTTTGACTAGAAGGGTCTTATTAACATGATATTATTGGCCATTTATTATGAAAAATTCTAAAGATTTAGTTAGAAGATGATGAGTCCGGATTCTGTTACCACACTTTATGGTCACCGGACAGGGTCAATAAGGACAATGTCTACCTCAGCGGACAGGTCTGCCTCACCGGACAGGGTCAGTTCGAACACCACCATCCATCGAACTATCCAAACAGAACTAAAGTACTTAAAACACTAATCACTTTTTGACTAAGCTACCTATGTACTTACTTAGAACTAATGGGTCATTAAACTTGACCCAAATCTGTTAAATACAACCAGAAAGCCCATAAGGCCCAAATGTGAGGGTATAAATACCCAACCACCAACATTAAATGAGGGTAATGAAAATTAAATACAACCAGGCAGCTCAATTCTCCCTCTACACCCTATCCAAACATTAAACACCTTCAAAGTACCACAAAACTCTGGATAAAATTACCCTCACACGAAAATAAACCTCACAAAATTGGCGCCCACAATGGGAGCACGACGGTGCCTGAATCTAGCATTCAAAACCATTAGAAAAACCAGTCCGAATGAATCCGGATGCACCAGAAGTACCACCAGCTTTGCTTGAAGTGGTGGGTGAAAATGATGAATACACCATCGAGGAGCGTGATAGATTAAAAGGTGAGATAGAAGCTCTGAGGGCAGAGAAGGCAAAAATGGGCATAAAAGAGAAGTCAAAAGCATCAGTTGCTCATCATACTGACAACCCTAGAGAGCATGAGCCTTCGAAGACCCATGTGAGTACGAAGAAGACTCATGCTAGCTCCAAAAAGTCTCACCGGTCCAAACCATAGGAGAGTTCTGATTCAGACTCAGAATCTTCTAGTAGCTCATCGGGAGAATATAGAGTTGAAGAGTCCTTATCCTCCAGCAGTGATGAGGGCCGATCTAAAAAGAAACAAAAGTTGATTAAAAAGTATTCAAAAAAAAGGGATAGACATGGAAAGTTAAAGAGGAATATAGGCAAAGGGTCATCTCATAGCCGGAGACACGTAGACCGGATGCTGGTGGATCCTTTTGCCTTCCATGATGAACCAGGTATCTTTGCAACTCCCAATGAGGATACCGTTTTCAGTCGTGTCCAGAATTGGAGACAATCTCCATTGTCTTCCAAGATCCTGTCCGGAAACCTCCCTAAGAGGTTCGATAGTACGAAAATGGAGAAATACAATGGCAGTAAAGATCCGGACAACCACTTGGAACAATTCAAAAATTTCATGATGAATTTCGGTGATGACGACAAGTTGCTTTGTAGGGCATTCTCCTAGTCTTTTACGGGGAGTGCTCTGAAGTGGTATAACAGCTTACCACAGGGGTGCATCAGAAATTTCGACACCTTCTGGGTGGCCTTTCGGAGGCAGTTTGTTGGAAGTAAGGAATTGAAGGGCAATGGGGACACAATTATCCATTGTGCCCAAGAGCCGAACGAATCACTGAAAGAATACATAAGTCGTTTTGGAAACACTAAAAACAGGTTGTCTGATTGCTTTGAGCAAGTAGCAATAGTATCTTTGAGGAAGGGCTTAAACCCTGGAAATTTGGCTGATTCAGTGACCCGGAAAAAAGCCATGACTTGGGGCGGTCTACTGAATCAGGTTGGGAAGCAAATTAATGTTGATGAAACCAAGAAAACTAGGGTGCACAGGCAGGTAAGGTCTGCCCCAGTTGCACCAAACCCCAACCAAAATCAGTCCGGGAACAAGGCAATGGAGGTCGAGCAGGGTCATAACAGAGCTAAACCTCAGTCTCAGCCAGCTGCGCCTGCCCAGAGTCAGCAATCTAGAAATAAGAGAGGGCCTTGGGTTCAACCGGAGTGGTTTGCTGAGTTAAAAGAAAGTGTAGCCATTATTTATGACAAAACCAAGGAATAAGTACACTATAGAAGGCCGGCTGCACTACAATCCCCTAGGGAGCATCGTAACAATTCCTTCTGTCAGTACCATAATGACACTAACCATACCACTGATGATTGTATCGCTTTAAAGCAAGAAGTCCAGAATTTGATTGAAAGAGGAAAGTTGGGAGCATATGTTAAAAGAAGAGGAGCAAATAGGCCTGATAATGCTCATCGGCCTGGCCCGAACAATGCAAGCACATCCGCTCCGGAGGGAGCCATGGTGATAGTCGAGAGATTCGATGTAGATTTAGAATACTTGGACCCTGATCCAACTTGAAACAGAGTGGGTGCCATTGAGGAACGTTGTAAAACAGTGTCTGGGTTGATTAAATTTTTTGAATCACTCACAATTTCGGAGGGGATACCATGACAGCACCCACTCCTTCTTCAAGGAAGAGGCACGTTCATACATTAGCTACCCAACTGGAGGGAGGCATGACTTCCTATCAATCACAGATTCCATTTCCTTTCATTCTGTTCGATGAGGATGACTTGAGGGATATAGCAGGTCCTCATGAAGATGTTGTTGTCAGAGGAGCATCCATTGGGGGCAATGACATAAGACAAATCTTGGTGGATACTGGGAGTTCAGCCAATATCCTCTTTTTAACTTCCTACAAAAAGATGAAAAATCCGGCGGTAATTCAACGTTCGAACAGGTCAATTGTGGGGTTCACTGGAAGCTCAACAGATGTGATCGGGGAGTTCGAAGAGGAAGTTTTGTTGGGCAAGGGCCCTTTTAAGAAGATGGTTAGAATACTGTTTATCATGGTGGATTGTCCCACTTACTACAATGCTATTTTAGGGAGGTGTTGGCTCTCTAGGATGCATGCAGTGGCCTCGACAGTCCACCAATGTTTGAAATATGTTGTGCAAGGACAAGTGGGAGTTGTTCGGAGCAGTCAAAAGATTGTAAGAGAGTGTTATGCAACAGCACTGGCTCCTCGGATGTTGGGAGCAGTTCGTATCAATGACGGATAGCAGTTTGAGGGGCTTTCTGGGGGTAAGGGTGAAATTGATGACCCCAGAGAGACCCCTGGAGTTTTAATACCGGTTGAAGAAGTTGAAACACATTCGTTGGAAGAGGGAAAATTTTTAAGATAGGGTCCAAAATGGCATCCGAACTAAAGAGTAAGATGTTAAAGTTCTTAAAAGACCATCAGCATGTTTTTGCTTGGTGCAATGCTGATGTTACCGGGGTTCCAGCAGATATTATATCACACCACTTGTCCATCCGAAGAGACATAGAACCTGTGGTACAAAAAAGAAGAGCTTCTTCCAAAGAAAAGGCTGATGTCATCGTTCAAGAGGTCGACATGCTTACTAAAATGGGGCACATAAAGGAGTCTCGGTATCCTTTATGGACAACCAATCCGGTCTTGGTAAAAAATAAAAATGGCAAGTGACGCATGTGCATCGATTTTACAGATCTCAACAGGGCTTGCTCAAAGGATTTGTACCCTGTCCCCCGGATTGATCAGCTGGTGGATTCTACATCTGGGAATAAGCTACTATCTTTCATGGATGCTTTCTTCGGGTATAACCAGATTCAAGTAGATCCGGAGGATCAAGAGCATACTACATTTGTCAATGATAGGGGCCTTCATTGTTACAAGGTGATGCCATTTGGGTTAAAAAATGCTGGGGCTACCTATCAGAGGTTAGTAAACAAAGTTTTTGCTGATCAAATTGGAAGATATATGGAAGTATACATCGATGACATGATGGTTAAAAGTGTGGACGAAGAGCTACACTTGGCAGACCTCCAAGAAACTTTTACCAACTTAGTAAAAGTGAATTTGAAACTAAATCCAAAAAAGTGTGTGTTCGGAGTCCAGTCCAGAAAATTCCTAGGGTACATAATAAGCGAGCAAGGGATACAGCCCGATCCGGACCAGCTTAATGCTTTGTTCCAAATGGAGCCTCCTCGAAATATTAAAGAAGTACAAAGATTGACTGGGAGGTTGGCAGCGTTAAATCGGTTCATTTCAAGGTCTTCGGACAGGTGTGCCCTGTTTTTTCAAACATTAAAAGGTGCAAAGGGATTTGAATGGACCTCACAATGTGATGAAGCCTTCAATGAGGTTAAAAAACATTTTTCCTCCCCCAAGACTTTATTTAAACCTGTTGATGGAGAGACACTCTTCGTATACTTGGCTGTTTCCAGTTGTGCCATAAGTGCTGTGTTGGTAAGAGAGATGGATAATTATCCCAGTCCAGTGTATTATATCAACAAGAGCTTGATAGATGCAGAAAAACGTTATTTGAAGCTGGAAAAGTTAGCACTAGCCCTGGTGATTGCTGCTAGAAAGATGAGGCCTTATTTTCAGGCTCATCCTATTATCGTCCGGATATCCTATCCCCTGAAAAACGTGTTACAAAAGGCTGATATTTCGAGTAGAATGACTAAGTGGTCGGTGGAGCCGGGGGACTTTGATATTGATTTTGCTCCTCGAATAGCAATCAAAGCCCAAGCTGTGGCTGATTTCTTAGTTGAATTCCACTCAGACAGGGATACAGAACAAACAACTGAGATGAAAGATAAAAAGGTCTGGGTTGTCCGGACATATGGTGGATCAAGTACTATGGGATGTGGTGCAGGGATATGGTTGACCTCTCCGTATGGTGACAAAATGTACCAAGCTATATGTTTTGCTTTTAGGGCTTCTAACAATGAATCCGAATATGAAGTTGTTATAGCTGGTTTAAAGTTAGCTCATATTTGTGGGGCTAAAAGGGTCAAGTTTATGAGTGATTCCCAGGTTCTTATCCATCATGCACAAGGTCAATCTGAAGCCTAAAAAGAGCAGCTAATAAAATACTTACTTCTTCTCAAATATGTGGCACTTAAGTTCAAGAGCGTTGTTTATGAGCACATACCTCGAACAGAAAATGAGCTACCAGACTCCTTGGCAACCATAGCCTATACTGAATCATACCCTTGGATCCATGTGCTGGAGTGCCCTTCCATTTAACTCAATATGGGTAAGGAGAAAGAAAGCTTCGATATACAGATGGGACAGCCCCAAGATTGGAGGTTTCCTCTCCTTCAATATCTCTCTGATGGCATCTTGCCTCCGGATAAGTCAATAGCAAGAAAAGTGAAGTACAAAGCTCGTGGTTTTATCATTCTAAAAGATGTTCTTTATAAAAAGTCTTACAGTAAACCCCTCTTACGATGTTTGGGGGTTGATGAATCTCAGATAGTCCTCTCTGAATTACATGATGGTGAGGGATCAGCTCACTGTGGGTTCAGGGATTTAACAAGGAGAGTTTTGTTGGCTGGTTATTATTGACCCACTATAATGCAAGATGCTAAGGAGCTGGTAAGAAGGTGTGACCCATGCCAGAGATATAGCAGCGAAATTCATGTTCCAGCCACCCCGTTAGAATCAATTTCTGAGCCTATACCCTTTGCTCGATGGGGGCTGGATTTGGTGAGACCTCTACCTATGGCTTCCGGAGGGCGCAAAACAATAATTGTGGCTATTGACTATTTTTCGAAGTGGATCGAAGCGGCCTCACTGGCAGGTACGCCATCCAAAACTGTCATAAAATTCATTTTGTCCAATATTTGTTACAGATTTGGCATTCCACAGAAGATAACAACAGAAAATGGGCCACAGTTCGACAACAAGGAAATGAAGAGTTTCTGTTCCTCTAGAGGTATACAACATTTTTTCTCTTCACCTTTCCACCCACAAGCAAATGGTCAGGTTGAAGTGGCTAACCGAACTATACTGTCCGGATTGAAGAAGAATTTAGAAGGGACTGCTGGAAAGTGGCCTAGTTATTTTACAAGAGGTTCTATGGGCCTACCGGACTACACCTGGGGCTGCGACATAAGATTCACCTTTTGCCTTGGTCTATGGGATGGATGACATAGCCCCCATAGAAGCAACTCTCCCTTCATTCCGAGTTCATAACTTCTCCGAACACGCTAACGAGGGGGCTGTCCGAAGTCAACTCGATTTGATAGAGGAAAGAAAAGTTAAGGCTCACCTTAGAGCTGCACACTATCAGGGTTTGATGAGAAGTAGGTTTGCTTCCAGAGTTAAAAGAAGAGATTTTCAGCCGGGGGATAAGGTGTTAAGGAAAGTCTTCTTAGACACTAAAGAGAAGCTGCTCGGCAAACTAGCCCCAACTTGGGAAGGGCCCTATATGGTCATTGAAAGGCTGAAACCTAGAATATACTAGTTAGAAGACAAGGATGGAAAGGTTTTGAATGACCCTTGGAATATCGAGCACCTCCGGATGTACTTGGAGTAGAAACTATATAAATATTTACTTGTTTAAAAATCCATGTAAATATTTGGGGGCATACTCTTACCTACCCTGGTGGCGCGGGGAGGTTTTAATGAGGTGTACGGGCTCTTTTATAAAATTTGATTTCTTTTTAAAAATTCGAAGTGTTCTTACTTTGTTTCTTGTCAAATTTTTGTTTAACACCAGCCGGATTAAATTAAAGGAATGATGACTACTTAAACATTTGTCATTGTAGAATTTAAACACTCTCGCTTTAGAATGTTTATGAAATAACTAAGGGCTGTCTAAACACTAGCCACCAAAGTTGAAACAAACTATGAAAGAATGCAAGAACTGTGCAAAATCAAAACATCTATTAAAATAACCGAGTTGCCTTGGCCATCCAAGGACTTTAAGTTTTCAAAACAAACAGATCTGTCTGATCAAACACCGGACACAGTTACAAAAAATGCCTTGGCCTTCCAAGGACTTTAGTTCAATCAAAATAAAAAACAAAGGATAATTGATATCTTAAGACTGAGCTTTTGAAGACGGCTCAGCCTCCATTGTTTTCTTCTTCTTGGGATCATCATTCTCCTCACATGGGCTCTCCCTAGTGTTCTCTTCTTCATCGGATGAGGACGCGCTGGAGAAATCAAACTGGTCACCCTCAGCCATTGTATGAAAGGGAAGGTCTGGATACTCTACAAAAGACCATAAGTCTTCCAGGTTCCTCTTCGGAAACTTCTCGTGAAAAAGCAAGACCATGTCTGACTTCACCTTGGCATACATCTCTTCTTGACTGTCAATCACGTTGTTGGCATAAGCATCAATCTTGGCCTGGATATTTTCCTCTTGTTCCCTTAGCAGATTAGCTTTTTCCTCTATAGCCTTGGACACCGAGTCTTCGAGGGCGATCTTGTCGTTGGTCAAAGTAAGAATGACTTGATCCTTGGTCTTCATCTCCTCTTTTGAAGAGGTAAGATCTTTCTCCAATACGAACTGCTTTTCCCGGAGGCCCTTGATAGTATCTTCTAGAGCAGCTACCTTTGTGACCCAACCCTCCTGGTTCTTCTTAAACTCCTCGTTTTATCTCTTCAAAACATCAGTGTTTTGGTTGGCAAGAAGGAGGTCTCCGGACAATCTCTCCTTGTCAGAATTAAGGGCAGTAATGATTGCTGCCTGACCTTGTACTTGCTTCTCCAGGACCAACACTGGCTGAACGGTACTCAGTATAGGGTGAGTTATAGCCTCTCTTTCACTTGAAACAGTGAAAGTTTTACCATTAAAGGTAACGGTGTTCGAAGTGCTCGGAGGGAGGTAAGGCCCAACAAATTCATCTTTGGGAAGGTTTGCGAAATAGTCACCAAGTCCATCAAGCCCTGTAATGTCAACACCATCGATGCTAATGTCTCCTCCTCCAACTTCATCGGTTTGAAAGTCACCAGGGATCTCTTCTGCTCTTATTGGATCAGTAGGGTCAACAGGAGAGAAGGGCTCCGAAGGTCGGAGAGAAAGTTCATCACCCCTGGAGGTCTTTTTCTTCTTGGCCTCCATCTCCTTGCTTTCTGCTCCCCGTTTCCGGTCTCTCTTAGGAACCCTTGGGGGTTTTGGAGATCCTGCCTCTTCCCTAGCACTCTCATGCTCTACTACTTCTAGTAGAGCAGCGTCAATCTGACTTGGAACTGGCCCATCTTGGTTTATTGGAGCTGTTTTCTCCGCTTCGGTAGGGTTAGCCTCAACCACACTCTTCTTGCCTTTCCCTTTTTTTCCTTTCGTCTTACTTGGGGCCTTGGCTCGACCTGGAAAAAACAGTGACCCGTCCGGTGCATGTGTTATTTTAAGGACTAAAACCGGAGGGGGTGGAGTGGTAAGTTCCTCCCAGGTCAAGTCTCTCCGGCCAGTAGTGTTCCAGAGATGGGACCTTGCGAGATTGCCTCCGGTAAACGCGTCATGAAAACGGTTTCCCCATTTTTCAGCAGCCCAAGTGTTGATCTTGGAACAAGTGGTCTGCCCGGCCTTTAAATAATCGTTGAAGTCTTTGGGCAGCTCTGTCAAGAAAAGAGACAAGACCAGTCAGTTAAAACAAATTTGATAAAAATGAAAATGAGAATGTAAGGTGGGATTCTTACGATCACTTCGCCATCTGCTGGTGAGGAGACTCGGATTGAATCCGACCTTAATCTTCCTCCCATTCTCCCAAGCGCCACTCACGAACAAGAATTGAGTCCTCCAATTTCTCTCCGACTAAAGCAGGTCATCCACTCCTTTATAATTATCACCCATGTTGAAGTGATAGAAGGGAATGTGGTGGTTCCTGCAGAGGCTGACCACAGCTGCGAATTCCTCCATTGGTAAAGGAATCCCGGAGATCCTCGAGGCCATGATGCAGGCCATAAGAGTGTACCAGGCGTTGGGGATCAGTTGACTAGGGAAAATCTTGATGAGGTAGAAGTACCTAACTATCTCCGGATATAAGGGGAACCTTAAACCCCAGTTAAAAAGCTCAGTGAAGATAACTATTTCACTAAGTTTACAGTCCATTGGGGTTTCAGGGTCTATGGGGATTCTTATTTTCACGTTCTCCGGAATCCCTCACTTTGTTCGCATCCGGCCCAATTCGGCTGTATGGATGAAAGCATAATTAATTTTTTGTAAGGCAAGAAGATATTTAACATTTACCTTGTGGAAACAAGGTCCCACTTTTCCTTCAAGGATTTCTGGTAGTTCTGGGTGCCTAAGGCATAGCTTCCCTTTGCCTTTATCTTTCTTGGTAGCAACAGCATCACTAGTTTGTCCGGAGGGTTCAGACTCGAACGGAGCCTCTTCGATGGAATCCTTAATTACTTCCTCCATTACGGAGGAGGGGTTTTCAGTTGTTTTCGGGAGGGGAGAGTTAGAAGTTGGTTCAGTTTGACCTCCTGATTGTTGAGCTTCAGTGCTTTCCTGGACTCTAGCCTCCGGTTGGGGCTCAGATGTGGTGGTTTCTCTTCGGAGGCTTGAGCTAGTGGCCTCCGGTCCGGACAGCCTATCCTTAGGTATTTTCATGGGTGCCTCTGGCCCTTTGTCACTGCCTTTGACCTCTGACTTGGAAGGTGTGCCTTTTTTAGCCTGCCCTTTTACCAGGCGACCTTTTCTTCGATCGACTAATTTGTTGGGAGAGACATCTGCATCTGACCCATGGCAATAAATGGAGAAGGCTTTTTGAAGCTGGTAACTGCTTGCCCTGGTTCAACAGTGGGCTATGATTCTTGAACCGATGAGCCTAATACAATAGGAGAAAGGTTGATTTGAAATAATCTCCTCAGTTTGACACTTCTAGTTGAGGAGGAACCCTGGTCAGGCTCTGTGTTTGAGGTTACTGATTTGTCGATGGGGGAAGTAGGTAGGCCTGCAGAAATGCGCCTTTCCCGTTCAACTTTTTGTGCCTTTTCTAGCTCTGATAGATTAAGCCAGCCGCCTTTAATTAAAGCGTTCCTAGCTGTGAACATAAACTCACAACCAAAAAAAATAATTTATGTTTCAGAGAGAAAGCTCTGAAATTTGGCAAAGTAAGTATGAAGATGATGGTAAAACAGTGTTGAAGTGATTAATTTATAGTAAACACACTTTGATACCTAGGAGAATTCGAAAGGATTTGCAATGATTAGGGAACGGCGCTGATGTCATCTTCATTAAATGAAGAGGATGCTTTTTAGAGAAGGTGGGAGCGAAATTCTAGGTGAAAAAACGGCTGAAGTAACGAACCAGAGGGAGACACGTGTCCCCACGAACTCTGAAAAGAAACCGTTAAGTTTCAAAAACTTTTTTCAGTCCGGATAAAGCTATAACTGAGTTCGAATGATTTGTCCGGATGTAGCTGTCATCGAGAACGGACTGTTTTTTAGGTATTGCTAAAGGTTTTTGAACACCACCTAAAAAAAGGGCTACTGATGAGTCCGGATTCTGTTACCACACTTTATGGTCACTGGACAGGGTCAATAAGGACAATGTCTACCTCACCGGACAGGTCTGCCTTACCGGACAGGGTCAGTTCGAACACCACCATCCATCGAACTATCCGAACAGAACTAAAGTACTTAAAACACTAATCATTTTTTGACTAAGCTACCTATGTACTTACTTAGAACTAAAAGGTCTTTAAACTCGACCCAAATCTGTTAAATACAACCCGAAAGCCCATAAGGCCCAAATGTGAGGGTATAAATACCCAACCACCAACATTAAATGAGGGTAATGAAAATTAAATACAACCAGACAGCTCAATTCTCCCTCTACACCCTATCCAAACATTAAACACCTTCAAAGTACCACAAAACTCTGGACAAAATTACCCTCACACGAAAATAAACCTCACCAGAAGATGTGATTATTGTGAAAGATATGGAAATGCAATCCATGTATCACCAATTCCTATGGGATCAATGTTTGCAGCGGTACATTTTGCTAGGTGGGGGCTTGATTTGGTTGGACCATTTCTGATGGCTTCTGAGGGTGTCCAACTATTATCTTCGCAATTGATTATTTTTCGAAATGAATAGAAGTTGCACCCCTCTCTGGAACGACTTCCAAAGCGATGATCGAGTTTATCATTTCCAATATTTGTTGTAGGTTCGAAATTCCTATACGTATTACTGTAGATGATGGACCTCAATTCGATAACAAAGATATGGAGATTTTATGTGCATCGAGGAGAATTCACCAATGTTTCTCCTCACATTTTCACTCCTAAACCAATGGACATATAATTTTGATGGGTCTAAAAAAAATTTTAGAAGGAGCAACATGTAAATAGCTTAATTATCTACAAGAAATGATGTGGGTTTATCAAACTACTCCATATAATGCCACACATGAATCTTCTTTTACCTTGATATATGGAATAGATGCAATATCAACAACAAAATCTACTCTTCCCTCTTTCAGGGTTCAAAATTATTCCGGAAATGAAAATGAAGTTTTGGTAAGAGCTCATCTAGACTTGATCGAACATTAGAGTATTAAGGATCATTTAAGAACGACACATTATCAGGGTTTAATAAGGAGTAGATACGCCTCTAGAGTACAAATAAGAGACATCCAATTGGTGTTTTAAGAAAAGTATTTTTGTACACCAAAGAGAGAAAGTTTGGAAAGTTGGCTCCGAAATGGGAAGGACCATACACTGTGTGCGAAGGGACGTATCGATTAGTTGACAAAGAAGGCAGTCATTTGAGGCACCCTTGGAATGTCAAACATTTAAAGTTATGGCTCGAGTAAATTTGGATTGTAAATATTTACTTTGTTTTTTATTCAATATGAATATTTGGGGCATACTCTTTCTTACTCTCGTGGCGTGAGGAGGTTTTAATAAGGTATTCGAATCGTTATTAATCTACTATATTTGCCTTTAAGAATGTGTTTATAAGTATGGCTCATGTATGTCAATTTTTTATTGCATTCGAATGGATTACCTTTAAATGGCTTGTGTATAATAAGTTTTTACTGCCTTCGAATGGCTTGTGTATGATAAGTTTTTATTACCTTCGAATGGATTACCTTCGGATGGCTTGTATATGATAATTTTTTTATTTGCTTCGAATGGATTACCTTCGAATGGCTTGTGTATGATAGATTTTTATTTCCTTTGAATGAAAAATCTTCGAATGGATTATGTATTATTAGTTTTTATTACCATCGAATGGATTACCTTCGAATGGCTTGTGTATGATAAATTTCTATTGTCGTCGAATGACTTGTGTATGATAGGTTTTTATTATTATTGAATGAATTAACTTAGAAGGGATCGTGTATGTTAAGTTTTTATTTCCTTCGAATGGATTACCTTTCAATGGATTGGGCATTCTAAGTTTTTGTTGCATTCGAAAGGTTCTTGTCTTAAGATTAACTATATTCTAATAAATTGGTCTAAGAAGTATAGATAAAAATATATAAGCCAAATTGATGAGATATAAAAATCTTTGGGTAACCCAGTGACTTAATAAAATCCGAGGGAAAAGATTACAAAATACGATTAAAATAACAAAATTTCTTGTATACGACAATGGATTACACAAAAAATAACTGCATAAACGCAGATTGGCATTTGGGCTCATTCGCATTGACATCTTCTTCTTCTCCTTCATCTGAACTCTCACCATCAGAGTTTTCATCATCGTTATTTTCAGAACTATCGTTGGGTGAATCTTTAGAAAGAGCGAGCTAATCTGTTATGGGCATGTCAGGAGGCAACATGTTTTCTGGACCCTTCCAAATCCACCAAAGAAGTTCAAATACTAACAAAAAGACTAGTTACGTTGAACAAATTTATATCAAGACCTTCAGATAAATGTGCACCTTTTTTCCAAGTTTTAAGAAATGAAAAAAAAAATTAGTCTTCGAATTTTATTGAGGCTTTTATTAGAATCAAACAGTAATAGGTGAAAGGCTCTACCATTTACTTAGCAGTATCTGATTACGTGGTAAGTGCATTTTTTGTTCGTTAAGACGATGGTTACCCTCACCCCATTTACTATGCTAGAAAAATTCTATTGGATACTAAAAAAGGTATTTGAAGTTGGAAAAGATAGTTTTGGCCCTCATTATACCAGCTAAAAAAATAATACCCTATTTTCAAGCACACTTTATTACTCTTCAAACCTCTTTTCTACTTAAAAATATTCTACAAAAGCCAGATGTAGATATTGGATTTTCTCATCGAACTGCAATCAAGACACAAGACGTAACAGACTTTTTGGTTGAATTCCATTCAGAACAATTATATGAATCCCTCATTGAAAAATCTATGAAAGAATTGGTGGTTCGAACAGATGGAGGATCAAGCATGTTGGTCCGCGTGACATGATTTTTTTACTATATTCTTTCAGATATTTGATGTACCAAGAAATACGATTTGGTTTTAAAGAATAAAATAATAAAGTTGAGTGTGAGGCAACAATCATGGTGGTAAAACTTTCCCAAATTTGTGGTGCATAAAACGTTCGATTAATAAGTGATTCACGATAGATCATACATCATGCTCAGGGCCAATCTGAAGCTAGAAAAGAACAGTTGGTGAGGTATTTACAAGTATTTAAGGAAACATCAATCTTGTTCAAATATGTGAAGTATGAGCATGTGCCACGCACCAAAAATTTGATGGTTGGTTTTTTAGCTACTATTGCTTAATCTGAATCATATACATGGATCTTAATACATGAATTACCCTTTGATTTTAGAAAACTTTATAGTGGGAACATGCACTGCATAAAGTTTTTAATTCTCAACGATCACAAACATATATAACATATATTGGAGGTATTAGATGAAATAGTATATTACTATGTGGAGTTTGGCATCCAAATTTTTACCTAGATGTCATGATACATGACATCAAGGTAAACCAAACATTTAGACTAGCATGTCTTGAGCATAGTCCCACCAAATCAAAATAATTTTAAAAAATTAGATCCAAGATAAACCAGAGGCCCAGTTTAACACTTCATGATAAAGAACTAACTCTCTTGGACCATAATTCATGAATGATTCGCCTTGTTTAGGTAGTCGAACATTTACCTCATTCAGAAATCTCCATTTCTCATGTATGACATTTATCTCACTATCTTGAAAATAATTATAAGAGATTTTTTCAAGGACCATAAGATACTTAGGGCTAACCTTTTGAAAGTTGAGCCTTACATGTCCAACGAATGATAGGGGGATGTGTTTCTACCTTTGCTTTGGTGGTTTTAGCCTTGCTAGCTTTACTACCTTTGACCCTCGAAGTCATCTTCCTAGACGACTTGTAAATGTTAACATTCTCTTCGGATTGACCAGATGTCTCTAGAGGATATTCCTCACTTAAATTTTCATCTCCATCTGTCAACTCCCTTAAATTGGATCCAAAAAGGATTATGTATAATTACACACATTGCTCTCTATTTGTTAAGTTGTTGTGAATAAAAATCAAGAGAATGCTAAGTCTGTTGGATGGTTTGGTGGTTCCCAGAAGATGGGTTTGCGTGAAATTTAAGTGGTATGATCAAGCTTGGAGGTGAGTTTTCTTTTGTATCGAAGCCCATAGCTTTAAATTTAGAAGGACATTTATGACTAATGGATTATTAGGATTGTGATGGTTTTGAAGAACAAATTTTTGAGGTAATCGATTGAGAGGTTGAAGAATGTTCCAGTGAGATGTTGTATATGTTGTATGGATAAAAACCCTCGTAGTCAATCGTCTGAGAAACAGTGACTATACCTTCGGATGCGGCAATTTTGCAGCAACCCTAACTCTATTATTTTTTTTGTTTTTTCTGGATAGACACGCCCAATCGGTTAAAACAGTTATGACGATCATATAAAATGAAGAATGTCACCGAAGATTGAATTTGTAGTAGTAGTAATGGTGGAATGAAAATAAAATGTTATCGGCGATTAGCTTTACGGTGGCAACGAGGCACAACTTATCTCTTTAAAATTAAACATCCTCTCTCTAAAAATTCTATAATAAGAGATTAATGGAATAACTTATATAATGAACTGTAGAAGACCATCAGATTGATTCTAGAGAAGTGGGAAAATCGCCAACGATTATAATCTCTAGGGGAGTGGAATGTTTCCAACTGTTGACATGCCTCACCTATGAAAGAAATGAAATTTTAGGTCAAATGAATATGTGACACGTGTCTAAGATCCGTGTAGTTAAATGGTCACAAAACGATAACACCAATATATCTGAATGAATTTAAGTTAACAAATCAGAGTTACTTTTCTGAGCAGTCTAAAGCAAAATTTGAAGAGCCAGATCCTAAGGGATCATCAACCCGTGTACGAAAAGCTTGTATGTAGCCCTCGCAAAAGAAATGAGAGGACTAATGGGGAAATATGATGAGGACAGAGATATTCGAAGGGCAAATAGACAAAAGAATTATTTAACCCACATGTAATATATCATGCATTTTTATATAAGTGATATGTTATAATTTTATTTTATTTTATTTATCGATGAGCCTAGGGCTTGAGTAAATAAAAATTGGCCAATGGACTTTGTTCGGCCCATTAGGTCCATTAGGATAATTTAGCCTATAAAATGTTTTTTAGGACACTTATGAGAGGGGTGAAAATATTTACTTCTTCTAACGGACTCTCTCTCTAAATATTTACTTAAGCTGCTTGATTATCTTTATACTCACCAACAAAAATTAATTACCTCTTGTCACATTACCAAATAATCCTCCAAATAATATTTAGCTTATGATATTTAACATCCGACATACTACATAAAATGTTCAAAAATAATATTTTCAAATTATTTTATATTAGTTATCATGTTGTGATGCACATGATATGTAATATGATTAAAGTAATTTTAATATAGTTTTAGTACGTACGAGAGTCTTGCTTTAAATGTTTTGACTTTCGATTTGTGTTGATCAGTTCTTTGGCGAACAAAGATAAATCACTAGACTTTGGTAAGGAGCAAGATATCATAAAAACTCAAACTTCTCGTTTCCTTTAACCGATCTCGTTATCAATTCGAGTTGTTCAAGTGTTTCAAGCTCAAGTTCACGTGAAAATGAAACACTTAAAGTCTTTAATGGTTCTTTTAGTCTTATCTTGTTAGAATAAGATAAATAAAAATATCAAAATAAACAAAAATATATACAAAACAACACTTAAATATAATTCTATTTTATTTCGATACAAATCATCAAAATTAATTATATACTAAATATAAAAATTTCAACACTCAACTTTTTACAATTAATTGTTATAAATAAATAACAGATTTTGACATGATTGAGGATGGAAAAGATTCTCTCACAAGAAAAGTCTTATTGATCCCCAAGAAATTGTCCCTTCCTTTCCTTTCAAGCCTCTCATGGTTCTGTTTCTTCATCCTTTCGAGCTTGCTCCTTCGTGTGGATGGTGTTCTTCCTGGTTATGCTGCTTGTCTACATTAGCCATCATAAACAATATCAGATCATCCTCTCCCTATCGATTCAACCAACCCTACAAGTAGCGATGCTCAGGCAATCCATTTCATAAAATAGTTGCATTCTCTCAAATGTCTACTATTTCTCCATACAAGAACATGAGAAGTGACCCAGCTTTTGAGGCAAACTCTACATTAGAAATCAAGAATCTCAAGTCATAAACCATTAAAAGCTACGCAGAAATAGTAAACTTTACGGCAAAACCTCCAATATATGCCCAAGCGAGAATATAGCATAGAGTATGCTACAAGTTCATTGAATTCGAGAAGCAAGATAAAATCAATCTTGAAGAAAAATCAAAGGATACATTAATAGGAAAATTCTCTCATGGAAAGCCTCAAACAAAATAAATTCCATCTTTATTCAGCAACCTTGGTCTCAGAGTTCAATACAACATTTCCAATTGGGATATCAGACACATTACCATAGAACTAAACCTTAAAATATATCTGAAAAAGATATGAGGGAGCACTGTATGAAAAATATGGAAATTCAAAATGTGAATCCTTAAACAGACTCATGATTTCAATACTAAGAAGGATTATCAAATTTCTCCAACGTGGATAACCTTCCCGAGATTGAAAATTACATGCAAAATAAAAACTATACAGAGTGCTAGCTACATCAATTGGAACTACTCTAACAATATGGATCCCACAAAAAAACCAGGTCATGTATAATTGTTGCAAGGCCTGGATCGAAATATACTTATCTAAACCTCTGCTAGAGAAAATATGGGTACGTTTTGGTCTCAATGAGAGCTTCTGGCAACAAATAGTCTATGGTATTAAACCAGACTATTGTTTAGAATGTAATCATATAGCGCACAACAGTAAAGACTATAGGAAAACTAAAGAAAATCTAATCGTTGCAAGAAAAACTACCCAACATGACCCCTCATTTAATCTATTAAAGCCCAAAAATCTAATCAAGAAGACCTCCCAATAATTCCCAAACCAATCCTAAGCCCCAAGCCCTTCAATAAGATCCCGTATCTATAGAATTCATCAGTCCTATTGATGATGAATTCTCAAAAAATACTATGGAGACCATCCTCCAACCAGTATGTCACTGTATTCAATTATATGATAGCCTAATAACAATAAAATGTTTGCCTC
Organism: Limnanthes douglasii subsp. nivea; assembly: GCA_036936605.1. Classification (NCBI taxonomy): domain Eukaryota; kingdom Viridiplantae; phylum Streptophyta; class Magnoliopsida; order Brassicales; family Limnanthaceae; genus Limnanthes; species Limnanthes douglasii. Next base: position 38,567,999 of record JAUPFV010000001.1, read on the forward strand.
AAAATATACCTGGATCTTACAAATGAATATAAACTTTCTTTGTTGGAATATAAGAGGGGTCGACAATAAGGAATCCAGGAGAAGCCTTAATTTCATCATCAGATAAAAAATATAACTTTTTAGCCATTCAAAAACCTATGATAGATGTTAAACATCTACCTAAAGTCTCAAGAATTCTTGGCATCCAAAACAATCTCTTTAACTTTTAAACAAAATTTGGGTTCTTTGGAATCAAGACTACACTATATTTACTTTGGAAATCTGGAACCAATCTATTCACCTGAAGGTTAATCATTCTCTCATTAATTAAAATTTAATAATCTCTATATTTTATACTAAATGTAACAGGAATCTCAGAATGGAGTTTTGGGATAGCCTAAGTAAGATGGCTAACCCTTCAACTAAATGGATCGTTTAGGGGATTTTAATGCTATCACCACTCCATCAGATCAACTCTCATGTTCAACTCTCTGTGTTCGCATCATGGACGATTTCAATGAAACTATTATATACTGTAACCTATCAGACCTTTGCTACATTGAAAACAAATACACTTTGGGCCACAAGTGAAAAAGACTAGATAGAATTCTTACCAAAAATTCATGGAACAACATTTTCGAAACATCTACAATCACTCATGTGGCTAGATCGGGCTCTCATCACAACCTCCTTTGTATATCCATCTCCCAGCAGTCTGCAAACATCAAATTATACTAACATGCAATTTTATGAGTTTGAGAAAAAAAATAGCATGATCATTATTTTAATTTTCTAAGTACCAATGAGACCTTCGAGAGGGCCGATGTCATTTACTTAAAATGAAAATCAACACAACAACTATTTTCTCTCCCATTCATAATTAATTTAAACGCAATCGTGAACCTTCCGAAAGGTCGGTAATATTTGAATTTAAATTAATCCTCGAACCTTTCGAAGACTAGGATCCTTAATAAGATTAATTTTAACCTTCCGAAAGGCCGATTAAATTAATTTTTTAGTTTCACCTACCGGTCTACGAAACCTTATTCATGCATTTTCATTTAATCATTCACGCATATACAATTTAATTCACAAACAAATATACAAAAAAACATACCAAACCCATCATATTTGTGAAATATCTTGTTTCAAATATTTTTAAATTAATAATACTATTAATTTTAAAAAAAAACTAATTTCGAAAAAAAATTATTTTTTTAAAAAATTATTTATTATTTATTTATTTAACAACAACAACACCTTGTACATGCAGCAGGTTACCTGCTTGCTGCAGTATGTCTGCTGCCATTTGTAGCAGCTTACCTGCCTACTGCAGGTCCTGGGCGGACCCAGCCTGCATAGTCTACCGTGTGAGTTTGTCGACACAGTTTACATACGGCCGATTCCATCTGAGGGACTTGATGTTGGTGGGCTTGAGGTATATAATCTCGTTGAAGCCAAGTACAATGATGGTTGGTGGGTTGGGCTTGTCACCAAGTTGCTTGAAGCTTCTACGATAACAAGTGTACTTTAAGTTTCCACGTTGAGGTTCTTCGGTTTCAAGAGAATGATCTGAAGTTGCACCGCTTCTGGGTGGATGGGAAATGGATCCGACCCGAAAGGCAGGTTTGGTTTTTGCATCTTGATCTTTGTTATTATCTTGGACTATGGTATACTTTTTGGGGTTTTCGGTAGATTTGCGTGTTGATTCTTGTGATAATCTTCGTACTATGGTTTAATTTTTAGGTTTCTTTTCAGTAGATTTGCATATTGGTACTTGTTAGTATATAATCTTGGAAATGTTGTTTAAGTTTTGGGTTTTTCTGTAAATTTGCATGTTGATACTTGTTAGTATAATCTTGGGACTATTGTTTAATTTTTGGGTTTTTAGTAGCTTTGGATGTTGATAATTGTTAGTATGATCTTGAGTAATGGTTAATTTGTTTAGTTTTTTTTAGATTAGTTTATTTGGTCATATTAGTGACCCTTTTATGGTAATAGATACTTTGGAACAATTTATATGAGCTTTAATTGTTTTTTCAATCTAATCTAATAATGCAATGGAAATGATGGTGGGTCATACAGGACTTAAAAATAAATATTTGATGTTATAAGTTGATATAAAGGAAAACTCTAAAAGAATTCGTATATATAAATGCAGTGCTTTAAGTTTAATTCTGAGTTTAGCTATGTGACAGTTTAATTATGAGTTTAGTTGTGTGAAGCTTAGTCGAATATTTAATCAGGACATGAACTAGTAACTGAATTTTGATTGTTTTTCGATGGATAAAAGCAGGGGGAGATTCAATTTCTTGGAGAAGTCCCTGCTATATCTAGCTCAAGTATTCAATGTTTTGGAGGAGACCCTGTTATGTCTAGCCCAAATACAACTATTCAATATCTTGGAGAAGAACCTGTTATATCTACCCCAACGGGAAAAGCTTTAACATATGAAGTTGGTGAAAGCTCTGCCTATGTGAGTATAATGTCACAAGCAAAGTCTTTCCTTCATTTGAATTCTTCATTAGATCGTCTTTTAATCGATTTGTATGTTAAATGTAGCAAAAAAGGTACAATTAAACGAAAACGTCGTCATTGTCAAAAAAAGCAAGGAAAAAGGAGGTGCAGCGATAGTTTTAGGATCAGAATCGGGTACATATAGATTTTTCACTTTTTAGTTTAAAGTACCTCTTAAGTATTCAGTTTCTTATACTCGGGTTGCAACATAATTTATAGGTACGGTTGGAGATAAAATTGATGTTGTTGAGATAGATGCTAAAGAAGATCCTATTTTCATGGAGGTTGAAGCTACAGGTAAACTACAGCTTTGATATTTTATCTTTAACTCGACCTATTTTATATATTTGAGTTGGGACTTTGTTATGTACCAAATATAAGAGACTACGAATTTTGAGGCACATAGAACCAAGTGCTTTGCTGACATTGTTATACAGAAGGCCAGGATACATCTCAACAGAAGGAAACTTAAATTGCTGAATCCAACAACAGATTACACGATGACATAGTCACTGCTCATGTGTGTGACAGCGTTGCTGACGACCAACTAGAGGGAAGTGACCCTAGGTAAATCATTTTATCATATAAGTCTTTTTGCTTTTGCACAACCATTTTTAGTATTCTTTGTAGAAATGGGAACACAATATGCGTTTATTAATTACGCTTTGAAAAAACTTCACACGCATCCAACCAAAGCCAAAGACTAGAAAGAAATTTGGCTAAAATTGTTATAACTTTGTTAGTTAACGCAGAATGTCAACTAAACAAAGCTGGAATCGGTGGATCTGAATCTGATCCCTTACGATTTGCTTACTTAGCCGATAATGATCAACAGCGGTCATTTGGTGGGTCTTCTGGAACTCTTAAAGAGGTAGACGAGAGTGCAGCTTGGCCATTTATAAAGAAGTCTCCGTTGTGGAAAACAGTGGAGAATTTCGATGTTTTCAAAGTGACTCCTCAGAAGTTGCACCTCTATCCGCCGAATGAAACAAAAGAAGTGTTCGGCGAAGGGATGGCAATCGGATTGATGGTAACTTTTTCTACCACATGTGAAAGTGTTTACGATTTGATGTATGATCATCCAAATGAAAAATTCGAGCAAATCCATTAAAGTATCGATGACTTGCAAACCCATGGATTCGACGTTGTTTCCCTACGTGCTCGTGTCAATCTACTTATGTCCCTTAAAAGTGAATACAAACTACTTCTGAGCCAAGTTGAAGCAGCCGAGAAGGAGAAAAATAAGAATTTAGACGAAAAAGAAAAATATGTTGGAGAACTTCACGAGCTCGAGGAAAAAAGAGCGGAGTTGGAAAAACTGATTGCACATTTAGTTTTGAAGAAAAAAGAAACAGATATCGAGGTTGATCGGCAGCAGCTATATCTTGATGAGATAAACGAAAAGATCTGTAAAACAAGATATGAGTTTAATGTGAATGTGGCTCATTAACGGGATCTTTTTATTCTTAGAGAAATGATTTCCTTTGTAATGAGATTAGTATGGTATGTACTCTTTATTCCTTAGTTATGTTGTTAAATGAATTAAACTGAAATCGGATGATGTCTAAGTTTCTCCATATGTGTACTTTTACATAAATATCTTTGGACTTACCAATCTTGACTTTACCTCTAAATGATTTACCATCATATGAAGACCAAAACTGAATGTTGTTTCCCAAGTAAGTCTCCGCTCGTTGCCGCGTGATGCTCAATGATTTTGCCTTGGCTTTGGCAGATTCCGTCACTGCCATATAACTCGGGAAATGTGGGGGTTTTAGTTCTGAATTACGATCTTCTAATGGATTACAAAGTGATCTCCTTGGCAATGATATCGGAGAATACTCCCCATCCAAGGAATTTTGGCTCATGTTTATAGGTTTTAACGTGCTTGATCTTTCCCAATTACTTGTCCATTGATCCAACCAGCTTCTTCTTCCTCGACTTTCTTCCTACGATTAAAATCGATACCATTTAAAATAAAAACAATCGACCAACAAAAATAAAAAACAAATACCCTGTGAGAGTAGGAGTATCTTAGCATGCGCTCCCGTCTTGTGACTGCCTCTTGCTTCCTCAACCATTCACTTTCTATGTCTTCCTTAGAAAGCCAATACCAATCCCAGTTTCTCTGACTGCTAGACTCGAGCTGCTAATCGCAAGAGTAATCGCAATACGAAATTCACTTTTTAGCAGAATTCAGATATAAGATGAATATTATAAATAAGATGATTTATTGTCTGGTATGCTTACTTCCTTGCCACTCGGGGAGCCTCTTTTTTCAGTATCTTGTACAGCAGAATTGCTGTTTTCCTTGGACCGCTTCAACAGGGTGATGGCTTGGCGTCTCACAGCTTCACCACGGACAATGGCTTGAAGCTTCACCAATCCCTTCAAAGCTCGCAGTGCCTTTTTTGCCTACCTCACTCAAAGTTAAGTTAAATGAATGATGGATGGACAAACAAGCATTTGAAAGAATGTATGTTGCGCAAGAAGAGTGAAAAGAACATTTTATGTACCAAGTACGTTGCTAATCTAATTCTCGCACGAGTTATTGTATAAAACAGTTGTATGCTTTTTCAAACTAAAAATAATTTAAAAACCTACATGAGGTTATTGCATGTATTGCTTTAAAAAAAGATTTTTTTTCTCCAAGAATTTCCCTTTTATTGATATTCAAATGATTATACAAGAGTTTGAGCTTTGAAAGTAAGCATATTTACAAACTACAAGATTATAACAGTATCTATTTGCTTAAGAACATTTTGTGAATTCTTCCAAAAGCTCAATGAATTGTTTTGAAGACATTCTTCTTCTCCTTTGTACCGTAAAGTCTTTAATCTTTATTTCTTCTCCATCCTTGGTGTACTTCCTAAGGAAACTGCCAGCTTCAAACTCTTGTTTCTTTAAGATCCCGATTGTGTAACCTGCAATAAAAAGACAATTGTAGTCAAGTTTTTCAACTTGCTAAAACATTAGTGTATCTTAAGAACATCTAATATGACCTAATCCCATAGAGTCTAACAATAGTATGGCAGATAAGTCATTAAAAGAATGGTTCATATCAATTGTAAAGTTATCTTTTATTTCAAGAGCATGTTTTGCTATCCAATCTGCAGCCAAATTTTGTTCTCTATATACATGCTTGATTGTCATTTGGGATTTGATCAATTTCTTACAACATTGCAGACTGTTTTCTAAGTGCCAAGGATATCGTCCTGTTGCTAACATATTGAATAAAGCTAAACAATCAATTTCAATATCAACTAAAGTAAGTTATTCATCTTTACAGAAAATTAGACCTTTTAACAAAGCAATTAATTCAGCACATATGGAAGAACTTTTGCCTATGAAACCACCTTTAGCTACTACTAAATTACCTAATTCATTTCTTATTATAAAACCATAACTAGATTCACCATTAAATAACGAAGAACCATCACAGTTTAATTTGAGATGTTTATGAGTAGGCTTAATCCATTTTACATATATGAAAGGTTTGGATAGTTTTGTATGATTGTAACATCCTAACTATTTAGCTATATGAGAATCATGTGACCAATGCTTTCTAGAAAGAGCTGATACTAAATCTAACGATGTAAGCATGTATAAAACCTGATTCACTATCTGCTTATGAGATGTAACAATGTTGTTGTGCTTATACTTATTTCTAGCCTTCCAAATATTCCATACTATCATAGTTGGTAAGATGGTCCTAATGTGTATTCTTTTGGGGGTAGATAGAAACCAAAGATTGACAATATGGTTAATAGTCATATGTTTTCCTATATTGATGTTAAATTTTTCAGCAAAAAAAGACCATACTAACCAGGCAGTTTCACAAGATACAAACACATGATGCAAAGATTCAATGTTTTGACAATTCACACATCTATATGCTAACTGAAAACCTTTTGTTTAAAGGACAGTGTCTATACTAATAAGGTTATTTAGCACTCTCCAAAGAGTGAATGAACATTTCCTAGGAGAGAGGTTATTCCAAATTTTATCTTTGATTATTGATGTTGGATTTTTATGTCTTATCTCCTTAATTGTATCTTTTAACTTGAAAGAACCATCAGAGGAAAGTTTCCAAATGATGGAATCCTTTAGATTATGGTTTATTTGTGTCTTGATAATTTCATTAACATATTGTAAAGGTAAGTTACTTTGAAGCTTGGATAAGTTCCGGGTATTATTATAGATGTATTCTTTAACTTTTGTTTGCTGGTAGTGTTGTGAATTAGTCTCTGTTAATAAGATTAAGGTTTTTAAACAATTCCATTGATCTAGCCAAAAGTCTACATTTCCCTGACCAAGTTTCCATCTAATATGTTTTTCAGCTTCTTTTCTATTCTCAAGCATTCTTTTCCATATTTTTGAATCTGTATTCTTAATAGTAGCTTGTAGTGGATGTATATTATTACAATATTTAGAATGTAGTAGTTTTGACCAAAAAGACTTTTTATTTCTGAAATTAAACCATAGTTTAAAAGAAAAAGCAGACTGAATGTCATCTATATTTCTAAAGTTAAGTCAATTCTCATTGTATGGTTTGCATAAATCTGTCAAATTAGACCATATTAAGTGTCTGTTATTTTCATTAAAACCCCAAAGAAATTTGTTTAACAATTTGTTAATTCTAGATATTACTCTTACAGGCAGTTTAGTAGATTGCAAGTAATAAACTGGATATGACATAAGGATAGAATTGATTAGAGTTATTTTGCCACCAAAGGAAATATGTTTTGTATTCCAGTCATTTATTTTGTTTCTTACTTTATCTATTAAACTTTCAAAATGTTCAGCAAAGTTATTAGAATAAATTGGTATACCTAAGGATGTAAAAGGCAGGTTAGATTGCTTAAAACCTAAATAGTTTTTTGGAGATTCTAATCTATTTCTGTTCATGTTTGAAGAAGCTATAAAGGTTGTTTTTTCTTTATTCATTTGTTGGCCAGACAGATTTTGATATAAGTCTAAAAAAGTAGATAAGTTCTTCACACTTGATAATGAACCATTTAGAAATAAGATTATATCATCTGCATAAGCTAAACAACTAATCCTTAGAGTACTTTTTCATGTTGTAAGACCTAATTTTATGTTGATCAACTAAGTTATTGATTCCTCTAATAAGAAACCATTTCTAGATTTGAAAAAACCATTAGTTTTTCCATTAGTTATTACTGATTATGAGATATTTTCAATGCTTTTTCTTATTAAGTCTATTACTTGTTCATTGAATCCAAAAGATGTCATTACTTCATATATAAATCTGAATTCTAGTTTATCAAATGCCTTTGTCATGTCTAGGCTTATAATTAGATTATCACCTTAAATCTTTAATTAGTTCTTGAGTTGTTAATATATTTTATTGGATAAGTCTGTTTTCAATGTATGCACCCTGTTCTTCTGAAATGATTAATGGAAGAAGTCTGGCTAATCTGCTTTGTATTAGTTTAGATATTATTACATTAAACACGGAACATAAACTAATAGGCCTAAATTGTGTCCATGTTTTAAGTGACTTGACCTTAGGTATAAGACAAATTAAAGTTGAATGAATTCCTTTAGGTATGTCTGTATTAGAGAAATAATCTTTAATAGCTTTGAATAGATCATCTTTGATTATTGGCCAGCAAGTTAAGTAAAATCTGGAGTTGAATCCATCAACTCCAGAGGCACTGTTTGTATTAAGGGACTTAATTATAGAATATAATTCATCCATAGTTGGTTCTTTCGAGATACTTTCATTACTTTGATTAGTTATGATTCTGGGGAAAAAAATTTTAACAGTAGAGAGATCTTCCATAAGAGAGGTTTTGTTTAAAAGATTGGTAAAATACTCTACAACAGATAGACCTATCAAATCATCATCTTCAATCCATGTGTTGTTATCTTGAATTCCATTTATTCTATTCTTAAATTTTCTTTTCTTAACATAATTATGAAATGTTGCAGATTTATTGTCTCCTTATTTTGTCCAGTTTACATAACTTTTTTTATGCCAATAAATTTCTTCCTTTTCTAGTAATGTTATAAAGGTAGCATTTAAGTTATTCAGATTACTTTGATTCTCAAGACAGTTGTTTTCTTCCAGTTTTATTTCAGCTATTTTGATTTCTTCTTCAACTTTGTTTAAGTTTTCAAATATGTTACCATATACATCCTTATTCCAACCTTGTAAAAAAAATTTGAGCCTCTTTAACTTAGACCAGAATATGTAAATATTAGATGAGTCATTTATAGGTTTGGACCAATTGTTTTCAACAGTTTTAAAGAAGTCTTTATGTTTTATCCACATGTTTTGAAATCTGAATGATGTTTTTTGATGAAATGGCTGTTTCAAAATAGATATTAACAAGGGTGAATGGTCAGAACAAGTTCTGGCCAAATGATCCACCCTTGTAATGTTAAAAGTTTCTCTCTATATATTATTATACAAAGATCTATCTAGTCTCTTCCATTTATGTTTGTTAGTCCAAGTAAAGTTTGATCCTACATATCCTGGGTCTTCTAGTTCACAATCTAAAATCATATTATTAAATTCATCTATACTTTTAGAATGTAGAATGTTACAGGCTCTTTGTTCACTTGTGTTGGAGATTGTATCAAAATAACAATCTCCAACAACAAGCCAAGGTAGATTTGTTATAGATATGGTTCTTAATTGATCCCATAGAGCCAATCTATGGGAAATGTTACACTTTGCATATATAATGGTGAGCAGGACTACTTCCCTAGTAGCAGGATGAATAACCCTAGTATTTAAAAGTTGTTCAAAGTTATCAATAATGCTGATTTTAAAACATTTTCTCCAAAAAAATCCAAATTTTATTATTTATATTTGTATAACAAGATTCAAAAACCAATTTGGAACAAGTTGCTTGAATTTTATCTATTGATATCATAGGTTCTTGCAAAGCTATGATATCAGTAGAATGCTTTTTGGATAAGTTCTTTATTCTTCTGATTGTTTTTTGATTGCCTACTCCTCTTACATTCCAGTTTTATAATTTTAAGGTCATTTTGATGATTATTTTGAGGATCCTAATGATCCTTTGCTGTTTCTGGTTTTAATTAAAAGTTTACTTCTTGAAGATCTTCTTAAAAAGCTATTCAGTGTGGTAGATTTTATTTTCTTTTGCTCTGGTGATCCTGGTAGACTTAAGTTTGATCTTGATATCTTACTTATATGTGTGTTTGGAGATAGACTTAATTTATTTCTAACCAGTGATGTGTTCTTATTAGATTCTGAATCAACTATTTCATCCGTATCTTCATTAACTAAAACATTAAATGAATTGTTTAAGTGAATGGTTTCAATTGCTTCTTCTATTTCTTTTTCTGTAACAACATTAGATTCTAATTGCTTAAATGTTAATATGTTGTTATCATCACTTTCATTTGATCTGATTATATCTAAATGTTGATTGATTATATTAACATATTCTTTTGGCATATTCTGATTTGATTCTTTAACTACCTTTTGTGTTACTTCATTTTCTATGTTCAATTTGTCTGTATCATTTATCAGTTTATCAGAATGCTGATCCTTATCAGAATGTTTATCATTTATCAGTTTATCAGAATGTTGATCTTTATTAGATATAGTAATAGGTTTTGGTATCCATATTTCTTTGTTTCCACTTTTTTATCCTTAACTATTGTTTCATTCTTTTTTGATTTTGTAAGTTTTTATATTCCAAATCTTCAGCTTTACAGTTGATTTCTTTATGTCCTAAATGTCTACATTTATTACAGTATGCAGGTTTGTCATTATAAATGACATCTTGCCAGTATCCGTCTCGATCTCCAAAGATTATCCAAAGTCTTTGGGGAAGGAGAATTGAAGTATCTACAACAATCCAAACTTTACAGAGATTAAAACTAGCACGATTTTTATTAGGTATCCAAGTTTGCAAAGGAAATCCAATTGCCTATGCCATATGCTCAACTGTATCTTTGTTATACATTATTTCAGGAATTTTTGGAAATAAAATCCAAACAGGAGTCAGTGGGGACTCTCGTTTGGGGTTGAATTCAGGTGTCCATTGCAAAATTCTAAATGTATATTGACCTATTATTCTAACATTATGTTTCCAGAATGTTTTTGCATCAATAATGTTCTCAAATTCTACGAATATATTCCTATAATCCCATTTATATATACTAAAGATTCCTATTGGTTTAAAAGATTCCAGATAAACCCTAAAGTCTAATGCAGATGGAGAACCGAAAGAAAACTTCGTAATCAATGTAAAATGAGCTAAAGAGGAAAGCTTGGACTTATCTTTGTCGTCAAATCTGACGAACGTGTAGCCATCCTCTGTTCCGATTTCCACCTTGGCATGCTTGAATCCTTCACTGGTCCTTAATGTTGGACACTTTTCTTTGTTCATCTTTATTATGTCTGCATATGATGGCTTTGAAGACGGTCTCTGAACCATCTGATCTTTGTAAGAAACTATTTTGTGCAGTGAATCTTCTTTTTCGAAAGTAGGGTTTTCAAAAAATTTCACATGAGAGATTTGGTTGGAGGAGTTTAGTGTATGGTTTTGTTCTTCGAGTTGAAGAACAGTTTTATGTGGCTGCGACATTTGAAGCGAAAACTTTTGTGACTCTAGGATTGAGAAAGGGGATCTGACTCAGATTGGGAGGGATAACGTCGAGATGTAGCCAGAGCCCATCACTTTGATGCGGCCTTCTTTTCAAGAAATGGGTTTAGGTTCTTGGAGCCCCAAAACCCAATCATATAATCCTTTTTCTTTAATTCAAAACAAAGTCTGCTTATAAAAAAAAGAAAAAAAAAGAAAAAAAAATTATACTTGAGATTGTTGTACCTTAAAACAAGAGGTTCAAAATTTTATTTATGATGATAAATTAATTGAGTTTGTGAAGGGCATTCCCGTATTGATCTAAAGCACATGATCGACGAACCAAATCCATCACTTTAATCCAAACTTCCATTATTCAGATGCTCTTCTTGTTGTACCTCGAGCAACAAAAATGATGTTGATCTTGGAAAAACATTATGGTTACACTTCTTTTAATCCAAACCATTAGATATTCTTAAACATCTAGAGAGTGATATTTTATTGGTGGTACTACTCATTCTCTTAGAAAGTGGCATTCGACAAATCTGGAAATTCATTAACATGGTCAAAGCTCAATATATTCATTAGACGTACCCACTTATTTGTTTTGATGATGGGAACTTGTTTACAATTTTCAGAGCACATAAAATGCAGTCATTACTATTGCAAAGACTGTTGTAATGGATGTTCGGCGCATCATGATAGACAATACAAGTTTGGAAAATACAATATTTAAGAGTACTTATGAAAATATACAAATCATAAAGCTAAAATATGTTGAATATTTCAAGGGGTGTATACTCTTGACGCTAAAGAGTTCTAGTTAGATGTAATCTTGGCTAATAGACCAGCATAAAGCAGTTATGTTGTATTTTTATGATAATATACGCTCATTATATTGTAATGATATTTTTAAAGATATTTTCTTAAATAAATGCATGTGAGCATGTATATGATCCATCCGTATTTATGAGATTAACGATTGGATTAAAGTAATATACACATAAGGAATATACACATATTTATCTCAGAGTGAACAAACTACAATATGATATTGTTACTACATTCACACACCACATACTCATGCATAACTAGAATTCAGTTATCCATGGTTTTGGTTACGTATGACATGAAATAGTCAAGTCGCGACAAGAAGTTTAGTTGTTTTTAGATTTAGTCATAAACCAACAATTTTAATTTAAAGAATCTGGTATCCAAAGTAATTTATAACACATTGGCACCTAACATCTTTACTAATAATTAAAAAGACCCCGTTCATATGAATGTTTGTCCAAACTTTAAACTTGAAAGGTTCGACCTTTTATGTTAATTTGTGCGATAATTAAGATTAAGTGGTTCATATTTAGTAATATATCCTTATTTATTGACATCACATTTGTGTATAGTCATTCTCTTTTATAACCAAAATCTAAATCTCAATAAGCTCATTTAATTATTTAATTAAAATCAAAATATTATATGTTTTTTCATTAGAAATGATAAGATATATCACAGACTATTGAAGTGGATGAATATTTTTTCTTACTCTCAAATTTATGTAAAGGATTAGAAGAATATCGTAATGATTGTAAGATCCAACCATATAATTCTAATTATAGTATGTGGGGAATTCTTTGAGCATATTATCGTAGATTTTCTAAAGAGATAGTTAAGATATTTGTAAATTTACTACTATAATTTAGTTTTATAATGTTTTAGTTTTTCAAAGTTATCCAAGTTTATTAAAATAAAAAAAATGGTATGTATTGAACTGTTAACACTAGATTTCATCATAGACGAGGACACTGGTGGATATATGAGAAAATCAGTTATAAGTCTATTACATGGTTGAATTTCAAAGTTTATTTTTACTTTACGTTTTCTCATATTAGTTCAGTTATAAGTTTACGTTTTCATCAAAGTTTATTTCAAAGTTTGCATGTCAGCACGAAATATCCGTTAAAAATGTAAAATTTGTAGGTGATGCATCTTATGTTCCAAGAGCTCATATATATTAAGATCGTTGTTGATGTTTTATGAGTTTAATACCAACAACATATATAAAAAATATATTATAATATTATCATATGGAAAACAAAATCTATAGATTATTTTGAGGTAAATTGAGATAACTTCTCTCAATCAATATCTCAATATGTTTTGCATTTATAAAAATTCATAAATAAATTTTTAAGTATTCCGAGATAAATTGTTGTATAGTAAAACATAAATAAAGTCAAACATTTAAGCAAATCATTTATACGTAATGTATTTATAGGTTAGATTGATGCTATATCAACATGCTTGATTTATATACCCAGACGGTTATAATTATAGTCTAAATTTTAAAATTTATTTAATATTTATTTATATTGAACATCTGGATAATAATAAGATTATTATAAATATTATAATGTATAGATCAGTTGTGATAATGCAGATTTAAAAAAAAAAATAGTTTTCTGCTTTTCATCACGGGGTGCATGGACAGAATTAACCAGAGAAATAGCCTTCTCCGGTCGTTCTATCTCTCATAGGTAGGTATTCTATTTTGAGCTCTTTGCTCGTGGATGGTGTTTACGTGTATAACACAACCTTAGTCGAATAATAAAAGTTAGATAAAAATAAAAATAATATGAAATAGACACAAACAAACACAACAAATAAATTTCTACGTTAAATATATTTAAACTATTTATGATAATAAATTAGGTTAGTTTATGAATAAAATAGTTTAATAGGAAAAACATTAGACACCGTCGCAATGAATAATATGCATCTATGGTTCACATGATGTGGACCGTTGGTGCACCTGTTTCATACTATGGTGCACGGCAGTGGCGGATCCAGAACTAAAAGTTAGGGTATGCCGAAAAATTATTATGTAAAAATTTTCAATAAAATATAACTATTTAAATATCTCATAATAAAAATATGTAAATATTTTTATTACAACTTAAAATTAAAATATAGTATAGCCCAAGTGCAAATGAATTCTCCTCTTATTCATGTCTTGAAAAGAGTTATAGGAAACACGATTAAGATACTAAGGAAGTCATCAACAGTAGAAAACACTTCTATTTGCCACAAATGACACCAAACAATCATTAAGTCATAGATTGACCATTCTATTTCTCAATTCATTCTTCACATATATCATAAAGGAAAATCTCGCTCAACACTTGCGATAACAATCGGTAATGACAAAACTAGCTTGAAAGTGTGTACACAAATCCAAATATCTTGTATTTTTTTATGAAAAAAGAGTCTTACGTACAAGACAGTAATTTGCTTAAAAAGGATTAGTACAATAATTTTTTTAAATATAAATTATTGTTTCCATACAAAATATTACAAAATTTGCTAAAGAATCATAAATCAATTAATATAAAATAAAAGATAAGTAATATTGAAAGAATCATAAATCAATTAATATAAAAATATTATAAGTCTTAAAGAATCAGTAATTTTCAGTAATTTGTTAATTATTCTCATATTCGCAAATACAAATTAGTAATTTACTTAATTATTCCCATACACAAAAATACCTAAAGTTTAATACAAATTAGTAATTTACTTAATTATTCCCATACACAAAAATACCTAAAGTTTAATATCTATTAGTAATTTACTTAATTATTCTCATACACAAAAATACCTAAAGTTTAATATCTAGCAGGTGTTGAACTCCAGACCTAAGGTATACTAGTATAGTTCTTTACTACTGTACTAAGTTTATTTTTTTTTAGAATTGTCCTGGGCATACTCATATCCCCTCTAAATCCGTCCTGCACGGGTTATGTACCATCGGTATGAAACAGGTGCGCCGATCGTGAATCTCCGAGCACCATCGGTGCATTGTTTTCCTTGCGATTTTAGAGGAGTAAACACACAAAAACTTTCAAAAACAATTAAAATTCACAAATTATAATCTCTTAATTCACCGATCTAACCATAAATTGGTATCCACCAACAATTTTACACTATATACAAACAATTAGGTACGTAAATATAACAAAAAAATTCAAAAACTAGAATATAAAAACTAAAAAGAATTAAAAATTTATTTAGGTAATATATCTCGTATTTTACTATTTTTAATTAATTACATCTTTTATATGTTTAACGAGATTGTTCATTAATAAAAATAATTATTATTTTTATCGAATATAAAATATAAGAAAGAAGTAAATATTCTATTGGTTATAATATAATAAAAAAATTGTTTTATGAAAACTACAATTAATTGGCTATAAATATTATACTACGTATTAATAATAATGATGCGGTTTAATTTGGAATTAAAAAATATTTTTAATATATCGTTAGTAGTAATAAGAGACCGAAGGAGTAGAAGATATTACTCAGGATCATATTAACCTGCCAGTTTTTATCTTCAACGTGTTTGAAAACTGAATACCAATTATACTTTCTTCGTTCCCGCATCAAATGATGTTTTAGATTTTTTTTTTTAATTTTAAGTTAAATGCAATCTACTACTATCAATACCGTATTAAATGTTCGTAATTAATTAAACTGATCGGGTCATGACGGTGCCAAATTTAATAATAAAATATATTTATAAATAGTAATTAACCGGTGCCAGATGCACCGACGAGTATTTTTTTTTTTTTGAAAAAAAAGCAAAAAAGAAAACCATATGTTTTATACTTAATAAAAATAATAATTTTAATTTTTCTAACAACCGTATACTCTCATCAACGGTTAATTTTTGTTGTTTGGGTGAAGCTATTTCTCCCATTATGTTTTTTATTTTCTCCATGATTTGAAAAAAACTCCATGTTGTTATTTCCTCCATAAAGGAAATGACATATTTATCCTTCTACCCATTTATTCTACCTCTTTCATTTTCAAGAACACCATTAACTATTCCATAACTTATCTCCTTTTTTTTTCAGGTCTAAACCTTAGGGTTTGTTTATGGAGGGCTCAATTAGGGTTTTCAGTTTTGGTTCGATTTGTTTTCGATTTGGCGGTTTCTATTCTGTTCTGACGTTTTTTTTTAATGAAAGCATGTGTTTCCGAGAGGCCATCTCGGAATCACGTGTTTTTTTTAACTGAAAAACATGTAATTCTGAGATGATGTCTCAAAATCATATGTTTTTCAGTTTAAAAAAAGCATGTGATTCCGAGATGGCCTCTCGGAAACACATGTTTCTTTAAAAAAACAGCAGATAGCTTAGTACACCTAAAACGACTTATGATTCATAATACCTGACAGTGGTGCTTGGTTAAAAGTTGTGGCGATGGATGAATTCTGACAATTTTATTATGGTTCTGGTTTGACTTTGCTTTGCTGTTTCACTTTAAGTCATTGGATGTTGTTTGAGTTTGTTGTTTATTTTTGAAACATGGATTTGATTTGTGAATTTTTCATGCCGATTGTATAAAGCATGACTAATTTATGATTCATACACTGATTTTTTTGTTTTTGGGTTAATTTTAGAGGCAAAAATCAAATACATAGGATTAAAAATGGGTTAATGATGTGTTTTTTCACTATAGGGCTTTCTATTTGAATAATGACACGTAATGTTAAATTTGAAGACAAAGTAAGGGTAATCTAGTAATAACAAGTTTCAAGTGTTTTAGAAATTTCAAATCATGGAGGAAATAATAAATATGATGGGGGAAATAGCTTTGGCCTTTTTGTTCCCAATCAAGATGGATTGTTTTTATTGGAAGAAATTAAGAGTACATAGATTTAATAGAACTTATAATCGAACAAGAAGCCCCAATAGAAAGACATTTAAAATTTTGGCTAGGGCAGATTTGGGAAGTTGCGATTTTGAGCAAAAGAGTTCAAATTGGGGGAGAAAAAATAGAGGGAAGCATCGAATGATGAAGAACACTAGGGAGCCACTAATTAGAGGAAATAATTCTCGAGTAGCCCACCTTCATGCTTTCAAGCAGAACAATCGGTCCCAGAGGATTGGGAGCGCATCCTGGTTGAAATTCATCTCAATCATTCCCTTCAAATATTGCTTGATATCCAATCGACAACATGATTATGTTCACGGTAAATATGGTTGATGTTCATAGTAGAGTGAATGAGATTTCTGCAGCAGGTTATTAATGGCTCCAAATATCGTGTAGACTTCCTATATTGCAGAAGATTCACAAGAATCTCAGAGTCCACTTCAATATCCAGGTTAACTATGTTCAACATTGGACAAATTCGAAGACCGTCAAAGAGGTCTCTACATTCAGCTGTTATAGGAAGGTTCTACCCGTAAAGTCTTCCAAAGCTCAAAATGATTGTACCATCATGATTTCGAACAACGCCACCTCCATTTGTTTCACCAGAACAGTCACAAGAACCATCATTATTCAGTTTAAAATGGTTTGCTTTGGGGTTCTTCCACTTGAGGAAGAGAGGCACTCCGAAGTTTTTTCGATGATTAACACAACCCAAGCTAAGAGATACATTAGAGTCTTTCCCCTAGTGAGAGATTTTTAGCATATTGACCGTGTCGAGACCAGAAAGAATATAAAGAACATGAGAAATAATGGTTGAAGAACTGACGTTTTGGTTGAGATGCTTCTTCTTGTTGCGAGCATCCCATATTTCCCAAGTAATGAATGAAGAAATGATCGTACGAATGTTACACTGCTTTGAGGTAGACCAATACCACATTCTTATAAGAAGGGGAAAATTCATGTTGGGGAATACATAGATTCTGAATAAAGCACTGAAGTATACCCAAACAGACCAAGCTTGTTGACACTGGATCAATATATGATGGGTTGTTTCTTCACTACGGTAAAATTGGCATTTAGAAGCAAATTGAAAGTGCTTCGTTTGGAGGGCAGTATCAGTGGGGAACCAATTTAAAGAGCTCTCGAGAGGAGGAACGAGCATTTCCTAGGCGTGACTGCATTCCAGGTTTTAGCATAAATGTTGGATTTATTGCTCTTGCAATTGATGACTTTTTAAGTTTCTTTACAACTAAAGGAACCATCAAAGAAAGTGTCCAATGGACCGTATCGGGAGAATTGTTTAGGGAGATGACTCTAATTTTGTTGATTTCAGTAATGGTGACAATTGATTTTAGTTTCTCCAAGCTCCAGTCGCCATCCACCCAGAAGCTTTTAACCTTATCCATGTTTACATCCCAAAGCCAACTTCTGTCATCTATGTCTCTGAACTGAACAAATGGTTTGTCTGATCACCAACGATCAAGCCAGAAATCCATGTTACCACAACCAGGATTGAAGAAAATATGTTTCTCATCCATGTCCATGACACTGATAATTATTGCCCATATTTTGGATTTCTTAAGTGGAGAAAAGACTCGGATATGATGAGTTTTGTTACAATAAATCGAGGCAGTGAGTTTAGCCCAGAGAGAATTCTGAGCTTTGAATATAAACCAGAGCTTCAAGGAGTAGATAAGTTGTACATCATCTAGCTTCTTCAAGTTTTGACCACATTTCTCATAACTCTTACAAACCTTTTCCCAACTAGACCATATAATAGTCTGCTTGCTTTCTTTATTCCCCCAAAGAAAACTTATTATAAAGCCTTTCAGTCTTGACAATTACAGATATGGGAAGAGTGGCATGCTGAAGAAGAAAATTGAGATAAGCTGACCACTGACATCACTGATTGGATCGACGTGAGTCTCCCAGCAAAGGAAAGAGATGCTTTATCATTTTTAACAATTTTGTTTCTAATCTTGGAAGCCATATCTTCATAATTGAAGATTCTGGTTGAAGAAGCGATGATGGATCCAAGATATTTGAAAGGTAAGTTAGTATGCTTGAATTTCAGAATCTTTTCTACTGCATTTATTCTCTGAGCAAACATATCGTGAGGGACAATGATCTTAGATTTATTGTTGTTAATAAGCTTCCTAGAGACTTTCTGATAGTGATTTAGAAAACTCGGAATTTGTTGAATATAAGAGGCCGCACCATTACTGAAAACCATGAAATAGTCAGCGAAATCTAGGAATGCTATGTTGAGATTACCTCTAGTCATGTATCTTAAGTTAGGATTAAACTCAGATAGCTTCTTAATCCCTTTGATAAGGTACTCCCCAGGCAGAATGAAGAGACTAGGAGACAGTAGGTCTCCTTGTCTCAGACCCTGAGAGTTGATGAAGAATCTCTTCATTTTGCCGTTCATTATGATTGAAGAATGTACATTGCTAATGCATTTTTTTATCAGGGAAACGATATCAGTATTGAAACCAAAAGAGTGGATGATTTTTAAAACAAACCTGTGATTAAGCTTATCAAAAGCTTTGGCCATGTCTGTCTTAAGAATCACATTTCTTCCTCTGTTCTTTGAGTTGAGATCATGACTGAGCTCCTGGGCAATTAAAATTGTGTCATGAATGTTTCTCCCTCTGACAAAGGCACCTTGCTCTTCAGAAATGAGGTACGACAGGATAGCAGCGATCCTGTTGTTGATAATCTTACCTATTATTCTGCTTACCATAATAGTTAAGCTAATAGGCCTGAACTCTTGCCAGATATTAGGTGAACAGTCTTGGAATTAAGCAGATTGCAGTGGCTTGTATACCAGTAGAAGTCTGATCACCTTTGAAGAATCTCTGAATAGCATCACATAGATCACATTTGATGATAGGCCAACATTTTTTTTTATAAAATTCACCATTGATATTAACCCGATCCGACCCATTTATCGGTTATAATTATTAAATTTGTATCCGTTTAGATAGTAAAAAATTTGATCGAATTTGACCGGATCAAATAGGATGTAACTTTAAACAAATAATAAATTAAATTAAATTAAATATTTTTTAAAAAAATTAAAATACTCGATCGAATAAACTAATATTATGGGGCGTGTTATAACTTATATATAGATTTTTTATAGGGGTTTTTCCCGTCAGGTACTTCAAAAATATTATAATTCTTGTTTGGTGTGACTCAGTTTCACTATTTTTTGTTAGATGCACCGGTAATTAACAAAATTCTAATTACATGTTCTTTTATCTATAAAGAGAAAATTGCCTCTTTTAAAACAAACTTTTCACCAAACATTTTAACCCTCTCGATACTCATACCTCATCCCTATTTTGTTTGACTTTTCTCGGTTGATCTAGCAGACGCCAAAGTCTTCACGTTTTGTTGTTTGCTTTTTTTCTTTCTCCCTTGGCCACACAAATGACGAGTTGTCTCTTTAGCTCATTTTATCTAATATATATAATTTATTTGTTTATTTTATTATAAAAAACGATTTTATATTTGAATACTCACGAGTGATTCCATTTTATTATGTTTCTCTTAAAAATGTTTTTCTTTAAATATTCATTCATTATAATTAATAAACTAAATTGACTAAAACTATTTAGGCTCTAGTCACTTCAGTATTTATTTTTATAAATATAAAGTGGATCTGTATCTATCCGTAAAACTAAAACTGGTGAAAGCATACAATTTTTTGTCAAAATATTATTAGTTTAAAAATGTTTAGTTTTAGAATTTTGAATTTAAACCAAGCATACAGTTTGGTGTACCTCAGTTTCACGCCAAAACATTATTAGTGTCGAGTAATGAGTATGAGCCTCCCAAATGAGATATTTTCTACGCAAGAGTGGCTCAACGTGGCTTTCATGGAATTTTTACTTAATGATCGTAGCCCTATGTCTGAGACCATAGCCCCATGGGTTGAAAGTGGCATGGAAAGATAGACATCGTTTACAATTATTAACGTAAATTTAAAAAGATAATGGTCAATTTATATGTTGTGTTATATATGTATAGTATGCATTGAGTTGTTAGATTGTGGTGAAGAGTATTGTCATTTAATGCGTAAAAGCTTAATTGAATATGTAAAATAACCCAAATACCTAGGAAAAACATCTTATTACTGGGTATAGCATGAAACAACTTGTGTGGCTATATTTTATAGCCTGTTTTGCTCTATTTCGTTTTTGGTTGTTGTCGGTTTTGACCGACTATAACACAAGCTAGTGACCATATTTTTTATTTTCTATATGGAGAAAATATGTTATCGTTCTAGTTGTATTTGATGAGGGAGAATAAAAGATGTATGGGAAAATTGTAAGGAAGCATTTTATTGGGGAAATATGGTTAAAAGTATAATAGAAATAGTCATTATGGATAAGTGAGAAAATATAGGGACTAAATGTGTAATAGGTAGGAATTAAAGTGTGTGGGGCCCGTAATTGTACTATAAAATGACCATACACGAGTTGATAATCTGGCTGATTAATAGAATATTACTTTCTCTCTTTACTTAGCTTAACTCTTAATTTCTCTATCTAGAAAGGGGCTATCCCGTTGTATTGGTACTTTACTATTTGGACCCTCAAATAATCACATAACACAAAATCACCCTAGAGCTATTTCTTATCTCCTCAGTAGCGCCGTCTGTGTGAAGCGAAGATTGTTATGACGACAATCTCTTTCTGGGAATTATTCCTGCTCCGAGCGGAATCATGGAACGTCAAGGGGATGATTTTGTTAACGACTGTGAGAAGAATCTTGTGGGGAATACTTATCAGATGACATGGAATACGAGGCGAATGGGGGCAAGCGCGGCGGATAAATTGATGACTCGGATTTGCTGGCTCGAAGGAATGAGTTATTGCTGGAGATTGAAAGATTGAGGGAGGAAAAAGAAACCGTATAGGCAAATCTTCGCTCTGAGGTAAGGAGGGAGCCTGATAGTAGAAAAGAAGAGTGTGCGACCTACTTTCGTCCTAGCGACAGAGACGATAGATATAGAGGCCATGAGCGACGTTCTTCAAGGAGGAAAGAAAAACGCCACCTGGAGTCTTCTGATTCAAGCGATTATTCTCGTTACAGTTTACCAGAGTCTTCTCCTAGGAGGAATCATATAAAGAAAAGATATGGTCGAAGGCATGGGGAACATCGGAGGGGAAAAAGCTCAGAGAGAAAATCTCCAAGGGAAAAGACCTATCACGCTCGTGCTAATGAGCAGGGCTATGACCAGATGAATTTTCCCTCTAGGAAACAACATGTCGACCAGCGGAATTCGGAATGGCAGCATCAGTACACTTTTCCATCTGAGGAAGGACTCTATTTTCCGAGCCATGAATATTTGAGAGAAAACGTTTACAGAACGGGTCATAATTGGAGAGCTTCTCCTTTGTCCTCGGAAATTCTAACTGGTAACCTCCCAAAAAACTTTGATATATCCAAGCTAGAAAAGTTTGATGGGACGCATGATCCTGATAATCACATCGAGCACTTCAAGAATTTCATGATCAATTTCGATGACGATGATAAATGGTTGTGCAGAGCATTTTCTCAAACTTTCAAAGGGGTGGCTTCCAAGTGGTATAACCGGCTTCCACAAGGCTCGATAAAGAATTTTGACATGTTTTGGAATATCTTCAACAGTATTTTGTGGGGAGCAAGAAGTTTCAAGCTAATTGAGACACGATAATCTATTTTAGGAAAAAAGTGGGGGAGAGTTTGAAGCATTACACCAATCGATTTATCAAAACCAAAACGGACATGGAGTACTGTAAAGATTCTGTGGCACTCGCAACATTCAGGATGAGGATTCTCCCCGGATTATGAAAGGACACGATAGCAGGAAGTCAGGAAATGACTTTTGGGACACTATTGGATCAAGTTGAGAAGAGAATTTTAGTGGAGGAGACTCAGGCATCCGAGAAAGGATCAAACGATCAGTTAGAGCAGAACCAATTTTAAAGGACTGACTCTAATAATCCGGGGCTGCGTAGTAGTGTTCCAGCTAAGAGTACGGGTCAATATCCTTTGAGGCTGAGAATGAACTATAATAACCAGCAAAACTATAACCAAGGCACGAGACCAATTTCGAACAAATGGATTCGATCGGACTATTTTGTTGAGTTAACGGAAAATGTGGCTACGATATTTGATAAGGCAAGATCAACGGTGCCGTTCAGAAAACCTTTTCTGATTCATACTCTGAGGGAAAGTAGGAGTGCTAACAGGTTCTGTAAGTACAATGAGGACATTGGAAATGATACTAAAGAATGCATTGCCTTGAAAAAAAGAAGTGCAAGCTTTGATTGAGAATGGAATGTTAGAGTTTGTGAAAAAGCACTCCCAGAAAAACGTTGCAGTAAAGGCTGTCCCAAAGATTGCTGACACAGCAATGGTGATTTCCGAAGACGTTGATGTCTTCGATATTGAACAAGAGTATCTGGATCCCAAGGAAAGGAGAAATAACGTGAAAATGGTGGAGGAGATTATTCCAAGGGGGAAGGTGAATGGCATGTGTGCTTTTTTCAAATCACTGACTATCTTCGGAGGAGATACTATTGCAAGAAATGCTAATAGTTCGCGGAAGAGACATATGGTAAACTTGACCACACAAATTGAAGCGGGAGTTTCAGCGCAGATGCATCGATTGCCTTCTCCCATCATATGTTTTAACGATGATGATATGAGAAATGTAGCAGGCCCACATGAGGATGCGGTGGTCATTACGGCGGGTATAACTGGAGACCAAGTCCAGAAGATACTTATTGACACAGGAAGTTTCACGAATATTTTGTTTATGATTACCTACAGGAGAATTTCTGACCCGCCTGTTATACGACGATCCGACAGAACTATAGTAGGCTTTACGGGGGCGACAACAATAGTCGTTGGAGAGTTTCAGTGTATGGTAGAGTTAGGACGTGGGCCGTTTAAGAAGGAAGTAGAAGTATTGTTCATAGTGGTGGACGCCCCGATATCGTATAATGCAATTCTTGGTCGCTCTTGGCTGTCCAGAATGCATGGTGTTATTTCTCGGTACACACTGAAATATGTGATAGGAAATAATATAGGGACAATCAGGAGCAGCCAGAAAATGGCTCGAGAATGTTATCAGATAGTTTTTTCCTCGAAGGGAGTTCAGAGAGAAGTATCAGAAAAAGCGTAGCAATTATAGGGGACTTCCTCGGAAATCATTCCCTGTGATGATCCGAGGGAGTCACCCAGGTTTCTGGTTCCGGAGGAGGATCACGAGGAGTATCAGTTTGAAGGGGGAAATTTTTTGAAGATTGGAGTCAAACTTTCTTTTGAGTTCAGAGAACGATTGATTGTGTTTTTGTCAACGAAGTTAAATATGTTCACTTAGTGTGCACAGGATGTTACGGGAGTACCACCTGAAGTAATATGTCATAAACTTACCGTACGACATGATGTTTGACCCATTGTTAAGAAAAGAAGACCGATTTCTCAGGAAAAGTCCACAGCTATTCTCTCGGAAGTAGAGCGGTTATTAAGCATAAGCCACATTCGAGAGTCGCAGTACCCTGTATGGGCCTCGGATCCAGTCTTGGTCAGGAAAAAGAATGGAAAGTGGAGGATGTGCGTGGATTTCACGGACCTGAATCGGGCTTGCCCCAAGGATCCTTTTCCGGTGCCTCGAATTGATCAGTTAGTAGATTCTACTTCGGGTAATCGATTATTGTCTTTCATGGATGCCTATTCAGGGTATAATCAAATAAGGTTGGATGCAAAAGATGAAGAAAGCACGTCGTTATCACCGGGAAAGGATTATATTGTTATAAGGTCATGCCATTTGGCCTAAAAAATGCAGGGGCAACTTATCAGCGCTTGGTCAACAAAACCTTTGAGGGGAAAATGGCAGAAATGTGGAAGCTTACATCGATGATATGCTGGTAAAAAGTTTGCAGGACGAAGATCATCTCTCCAACTTGGAAGAAACTCTTAATAATCTAAGTAAAGTCAATTTGAAGCTAAATCCAGAAAAGTGCATTTTTGGGGTGCGATCGGGGAAGTTTCTTGGTTACATGATAAGTGAAAGGGGCATAGAAGCTGACCCAGAATAGATAAAGGCTTTGACAACTATGACGCCACCTCGGAATATCAAAGAAGTACATATTATGACAGGGAGATTGGCAACTTTGAATAGGTTTATTTCTCGTTCTTCGGATAAGTGTGCGTATTTCTTTAAAGTATTATGAAACACGAGCCAGTTTAATTGGACCGAGGAATGCTCAGCTGCTTTTTGCCAGATTCAAGAATATTTGGTGTCCCCGGAGATACTTTCCAAGCCTTTGGTGGGAGAGAAGTTGATCGTCTATGTGTCAGTATCAGATTATGTAGTCAGTGCCGTTTTACTCCGGGAAGAGGTCGATATGTTGAAACCAATTTATTACGTCAGCAAAAGTTTGTTAGATGCTGAGAAACGATATCTTAAGTTTGAAAAGTTATCCTTGGCGTTAGTGACAGCGGCACGGAAAATGCGGCTATATTTCCAAACCCACCCTATTGTGGTTCGAACAGCATTCCCCTTAAAAAGTTTGTTACAGCGACCAGATATATCTGGAAGGATGGCAAAATGGTCGGTTGAACTGTGAGATTTTGACATCACATTCGAGCCAAGGACAGCAATAAAAGCTCAGGTTTTAGCTGATTTTTTGGTTGAATTCCACTCAGAGCGGGACGACATGAAGATTGTTGACCACTCAGACAAGACGGAATGGTTGGTTCGAACGGATGGGGGTTCGAATAATTCTGGAAGTGGTGCAGGTGTCCAACTAATTTCTCCGGAGGGGATAACCATGTTTCAGGCTATTCGATTCGGTTTCAAGACAACTAATAATGAGGCAGAGTATGAGGCATCATTGGCAGGATTACGATTGGCTTAAATATGTGGAGCCAGAAAGGTTAAATTGATCAGTGATTCACAGTTGGTGATAAATCAAGCTTTGGGAGAGTCAGAGGCACGAAAAGATAAACTAGTCCAATACAAACATGTTCGAAGGGAGACAAATATCGTCCTTGATTCTTTGGCTGCTGCTTCACGATCGGAAGGTTATCCATGGGTCTTAATTCAGGAACACCCTTCGGTTATGGCTGGTACAGAGAATTCAATGAACATTAAGGAAGTAAGCAATGTGATCACAAATGATTGGAGGTCAGAAATCGTAGACTTCTTGGAAAAACATAGTTTACCCACAGAAACGTCTAAGGCTAGGAGAGTCAGGTTTAAGTCTCATGGTTACATCCTGTTAGGAGGAGTCTTATATAAGAAATCCTTGATCATACCATTACTTAGGTGTCTGGCTAAGGACGAGTTGCAGTTTGTCCTGTCAGAATTGCACGATGGGGAAGGTTCGTCCCATTGTGGGTATAAAGCGTTAATTCGACGAGTGTTTTTGGCTGGTTATTATTGGCCGACCATCTCTTCTGATGCAAAAGATTTGGTAAAGCGGTGTGATACGTGTCAGCGCTACGCAAACATAATACATAAGCCTGGGGTGTTCGTGGAGAGTATTTCAGAAGCAGTCCCATTTGATAGGTGGGGCATTGACCTAGTTGGGCCCCTACCAATGGCGTCTGGTGGAAGGCAGACTATAATCGTAGTAGCAGATTATTTTTCTAAGTGGGTGGAAGCGGAACCTCTAGCAGGAACAAAAGCAAAAAATGTTATCAAGTTCATTTTTTCGAATATTTGTTGTCGTTTTGGGGTACCGATAAAAATCACAACGAATAATGGGCCTCAATTCGATAATAAAGAGTCTAAAAGCTTTTGCCTTTCCAGGGGCATACAACAATGTTTTTCCGCCCCGTTCCATCCCCATGATAATGGTCAGGTGGAAGTGACCAATCGAACGATTTTAGATGGGTTGAAAAATAATTTGGAAGGAAAGGCTAGAAAATGGCCTGATTATTTACAAGAAGTCTTGTGGGCTTATGGGACGACACCTCGAACCGCAACTGCTACATCTCCATTTTCTTTAGTGTACGGTATGGATGTAGTTGTCCCTTCAGAGATTGTCTTCCCATCATATCGTGTGGCAGCTTACACAGAAAATTTGAACGATCAAAGCAGAGCCTTGGAATGGGATTTGGTTGAGGCTTAAATCGCTGTCTAGTCCCTCGACTATCACATTTTTTGTCATTTAGTCCCTGAATCTAAGGAAAAAACCCCAAATCAGGGACTAAATTTATAGATTTTTGCAAAGTCCAGGGACCCTCACCGGTGATTTTTTAGTCGATGGACTAAATGAAAAAAAAACGTAATAGTCGAGGGACTATTTCCTGATTTAAGCCTTTAGTTGAAGAGAAAAGACGACGTGCATAGTTGGAGTCCTTGCATTATCAAATGTTAATGAGAAGTAGGTATACTCCAAAAGTAAATCAAAGAGATTTCAAGGTGGGGGACAAAATGTTACGAAACGTTTTTGTGCACACTAAAGAGAAGAGTCTTGGAAAGTTGGGGACAAATTGGGAGGGCCTTATGAAGTAACGGAGAAAGTAAAGCAGGGAACGTATAGATAAATAGACAATGAAGGGCGATATCTTAGGCATCCATGGATTATCGAACACTTAAAATTGTATCTGGAATGAGGAAGAAGTTAGCATCTAATGTTTGTCTTTTGTGTATTTTCAGGTTTACAAAAACAGCGACGGCACACTCTTTCCTACCATGTTAGGCACAGGAAGTTTTTAACGAGGTGCCACTATGAGATGATTAATACAATTGTATTTTTTGCCTCGAACTATCTTTTCTGAGACAATATTTTGTGCCTCGAACTATTCTTTCTGGAACAATATTTTTTGCCTCGCATTATTATTTTTTAGACAATTTTTTTTTTGTTGCCTCGAATTATTTTTCTAAGCTAGCCTTAGCGCAGCATACAACGACTATTGCGATGCAAATCGGCATAAAGCAACCATTCAACACAAGTTGACACACACTTATTCTTTCATATGAAAAATGTGAAGATTAACAAGTTATAAGATTGTCATTTCAAGAAGTGGCATACACAAACATTTGAGGAGGGTGCTCCTTGGAGAAAATCAAATGAGTTACAAAAATTGCCTTACGAGGACTTATACACAAAAATTTCCAAACATGCTAACATTTTTTGACTAGTCAGAATTTTCCGAGGAGTCGCTCTCCTCAGAATCCGATGCCTCACTATCACTCACCACAATGTTAGGCGGGCGAAGTTCGGGGGAGACGAGCTTCCAAAAACTGCCTAAGTCATACTCGGGGTGTTCTACATAAATTTGGGTGATCATCCCTGCTTGGATTGTAGCAGCTCGAGCGTTGAGATTGTCCGCACACTTGGCCGCATAAGCATTAACAGCTTTTTCTTTCTCCTCCTCGACTTGTTTAGGAAAATCTTCGATTCTCTTTACTAACTTTTTTCTGTCCTCCATAACCTTCCCATAATCAGCAGCACAATCATTAAATCCTTTGCATGCAAGATGGTGGGCTTTCTGGAATTCGGTCAAAAGTTTCTCCTGAGCCCCCGTCTTCTTTTGGTAGAGGTCTTTTTCCTCTTGGCAGCATCTTTCGAGCATAATAAAAAAAAATTCATAAAGTGCATCTCCCTAGCTCTCTATAATGGTGTGTTGTCTCTTGGCCTCTTCAAGTTGAGAGGAAGCAAGAGAAGCCTTGAATTTATAGTGCTTTTTCGGTTTTCTAGACGCTGCATTCTTCTTCCCATGTTGACCGAAGTGTGAAGAAGACTACGAAGACTTAGTGAAAAGTCATCATGCATAGGAATTTCGAAGGAGCTGGAAGGCGAGCCGATTGCTGTGGGGTCAAAATCCGAAGACTCACCAGTTAGAATATTGATATCCACATGTCAATTTTACAGGAGGATCGGTTCGGGGAACTGAGAGCGCTGCTAATGTAGGCGAGTAATCTATTGGAGAGGGACTTGAAGCCTGGGTAAGAGGAGAATTGGGTGTCTGACTTGAATTTTCTCTAGCTTCCTTTTCAGGTTCACTTGACACATCTTGGGTCTCAGTGCCTTGAGCAATTTCATGGACATCATCTTGTGTTCTAGCATCCTCAGATAATACTTGGATGGGTTCCAGTACAACCTTTTTCTTGCCTTCTTTTGCCTTGGTATCTTTTTTCTTGATAAGGTGGACAGATTTCTTTGCAGGGGAAATCGATAGGGGTGCAGCAATGTTTGTTGGAAAGGATGGCTCATGATTAGCAGCTAACCCTTCAGAGTGTGACTGAAGGTCTTTTGTGGACACCTCTTCGTCGGATTCGCCAAGGTGACTTTTAGCACGAGAACGCTTCAGAAGATAGATGACTATATCTTTCTTGGTTACTCGATCCAAAATTTCTTGTTGAGATGGAGGGGTCATCAATTCTTTAATGGTCAACCAGTCAAGGGGATTTAACCTCCAGAGTCGACTTTTGGCCAAGTTGTTATTCATGAAGCACAAGTGGAATCTGTTCTTCCAATTTTCTTTGGCCCACTCGCTAAGTTTGGTGAAGACGGTGGTAGTACTCTCTACGTAGTCTGCGTATGGTTTTGAAACTCCGGTCCTAGCTACAAAGAATTTAGTTAGTACATTATTATCCGAGGAGGAAGGATAAAATGAAGAAGTTAAGGGACTTACATTTGTTGGTCCACAAGAGAGACAACTTGTGGTGATTCGAAGGAGTCGACTCTGATCCTGTCTTCCAATGGCCAGAGAAGTAGACAAATTGTTGTCTCTATTTCTTATCAGCTTCTAGCAAGTCCTTTAAAACTTTTTATCTCCGGCCAAAAGTTAATGAATAAAATGGGAAAAACGGATTCGTTGCTAAGCCACATAATCTGATGAGCTCCTCTAAGGAAAATTTGTTGCCCAAAATCCTCGAAGCCACGATACATGCCATTAGTGTGAACCACATATTTGGACGAACTTGTGAAGGGCAGAGGTCAATCTTGGCAAAGTATTTGATAAAGAATGGGTCTAAGGGAAACCTCAACCCCCAGTTCATAATTTCTGTATAAACAACTAACTCATTATCCCTAACTCATAAAGGAGTCTCACCTTCTGAGGGGAACCTAATGTCAATGTACGAGGGAATGCACCACCGGTTCCTCAGCATGGGCTCCTCCGAGGGCAAAAAGTACTTATAAGGTATGTTGTGCAGAGCAACCATATGCTTGTTTTAGATTCCTCGAATATTGTTTCCTGCGATGGCATCAAGTTCTAAGAGAAGAGTGATGTCTCCCTTAGACTTAGGGGCAATCCGACGAGCTTGTTCTTCAGATATTATTAGGGCAGCGGTAATCATTTGACTAGAAGACTCTGAGGGAAGGTCAATGGCTTTACTCTGCTCTGCCATAGAAATCGGTTGAGTTGCTGGCTCAAGAATATCCAAAGAAATTGCTTTCCCTTTAGCAGCCAAATCTTTGTTTCGTATTGCTCGAAGCTCGTCTTCGGTAATAGTGTTTCTTCCTAGAGAAAATCGGGGGCTCCCGGTTGCCGTTATTGAAGGAGTGGCTGGAAGGCTCGATCCAGATGTGTCGGTCTTCAGAGGAGTATTTTCAACTACTACAGCCAAATGGGTCTCTAGGGTTTTCGAGGGAGTTCTTTTTGCGCGCTTGCACTCCTGAGAGTTCTTCTTATCCTTATGATGTCATTCCTCTTCCCAGAAGAGTGTTTGTGGTCTATCTTTACCCATGGTTTCGAGGGTGTTGAGATCGAAAATATGATTTTGTTGCGAAATTTCGAGGGGTATGATAGCAACAGAGTTTTCCGATGGAGGCCAGGAACCGTAGAACGTAGTAACAGAAGGCTGGGATTGAGGCTCAACGTATTCACCAGCAGCAACTCTCTCTTGAAATTTCTTACTGATTAGAAGCCACTCTGGAATCCGACGAGGTTTATAAGCTAGCTTTCTCTCTCTAGAAATTTTAGAACGAAAAGTTTGGAATGTAAATAAAGGAGATCAGTATTTATAGAGGAAGATGGACTTTTAGGGAAAGCTAGGCGTGGGGACATTTTCATTTGTTTTCCTAGGGGTGTTACGGGTAAAATAGGTGCAATTTTGTTGATTCGAAAAACAAGGGAGAAGATGAAGTGGCAATCAAATGATGAAAAGTGTTGGGAACCGGGAAAAGATCTCTAAAGAGATTTGGTGACAAAGAAGTACGACTAATGACGTCATGAAAAAGGTGGTGGTTTGTTGTCTCAATGTTGCAAGCTTGCATTGCTAATTCTGATGAGTCCAATTATTTCAATTTATTAGCCAAGTATGGAAGGTTGCATAATGACGAGCCAATTAATTCCGACGAATAAAGTTGATGAGAGACATGGTTCAGACTTTGCTAAGACATTGCAAGGATTGGGGGGCTAATCAGTATTGCATGAGATGTATTTTTCAAAAAGTATTCGAAGAGTGGAATATTCGAGGAATGAAAGTATTCGAAGAATGAAAATATTCGAAGAGCAAAAAGTATTCGAAAAAGAAGACCCTTCGAAGAGGTATCTTATATTTGAAGAAGTATTAGTCGAGGATGATGAGTCCGAATTCAGCATGCTCCCGGACACGGACAGATCAGTCCAAGGCCTCCGGACCGGACATATCACATGGACCGGACAGATCACTTTGAACACTATGACCATATGATTGTTCGAACTATGACAAAAGTAGTAAAAAACCTAAACACTTCTTGACTAAGCTACTTGCTCTCCTACTTAGAGCTCATGGGTCTTTGAACATGACCCGGGTCCATTAAACATGACCCGAAAGCCCATAAGGGCCCAAACCTCAGGGTATAAATACCCAACCACCTACATTAACTACTCATCCTTGGAATATTGAGCATCTCCGGATGTACTTGGAATAACACTTGTGTAAATATTTACTTGTTTAAACATCCATGTAAATATTTGGGGGCATACTCTTTCCTCCCTGGTGGCACGGGGAGGTTTTAATGAGGTGTCCGGGCGGTTGAATAAAACTCGATGCCTTCTTAAAAAATTCATAAGTGTTTTTAAAGTTTTGTCCTTTGTCATACTATCCGGACTGAAATATCTGAGGGCTATTTAAACTCTAGCCGGAGAATTTAAACACTCTCACTATGAAACAACTAAAGGCTATTTAAACTTTGGCTATCAAAATTAAAACGAACAATGAAAGAAGATGATGGTTGTACAGAACAGAGATATTCATTGAATGAAATAACTTAAACTTGCCTTGGCCTTCCAAGGACTTTTAAATAGTCAAAGTAGAACACAAAAAACCTGTCCGGTCAAATTCCGGACACCATTACAAAAAGAGTGCCTTGGCCTTCCAAGGACTTTAGTCTGAATTAAAAATAAACTAAGTGGATCATAAGTTAAGGTTGAGCCTTTTAGGATGGCTCACCTTCGATTACCTTCTTACCCTTAGGGTCATCTTTCCCTTCATCTACCTTCTTGCCTTTGGGATCGTCTTTCTTGTCATCTGGGCTCTCCCCAGTATGTTCTTCATCATCCGAGGAGCCACTAGAGTAGCCATACCTGTCACCTTCGGCCATCATGTGGTATGGGAGGTCTTCCAGCTCAACATAAAGCCACAACTCCCCTAGGTTCCTCTGCGGAAACTTTTCATGGAAAAGTAGACCCATGTCATACCTCACCTTCTCAAGCAGTAGCTCTTCGCTCTTAATCATCTGGTTGGCATAAGCATTGATCCTGGCTTGGATCTTGGCCTCCTACTCCTGTAACAAAGTATTTTTCTCCTCGGCAGCCTTGGACACTGCATTCTCAAGGGCAATCTTATCAGTAGTTAAGTTGGTGATGACTTTGTCTTTTGCCTTGGTTTCTTCCTTTGAGGTAGCAAGGTCCTTCTCCATACCGGACAGCTTCTCCTGGAGGTCTCTAATGGTTTCCTCTAGAGTGGCAACTTTTGTGGTGCTTTCCTCCTGATTCCTCTTCAACTCCTCGTTTGCTTCCTTTAGCATGTCAGCATTGGAAGTAGCAGTACGAAGGTCTTCGGACAACTTTTCCTTCTCAGACTTAAGGTCTTTGATGATGTCTGGTTGACCCCGAACTTGTCTCTCCAACGTAAGTACCGGCTGCACATTGCTTAACAAGGAGTGCGCAATGGTATCCTTCTCACTAGAGACAATGAAATTCTTACCATTGAAGTTGACCGTGTTGGAACTGCTCAGAGGAATGTAAGGCCCTGCGAAGTTGTCTCTAGGGAGGTTGAGGAAGTATTCACCAAGCTCACCAAGACCGGTGATGTCGACTCCATCGATGTTGAGATCTCCTCTTTCAACCTCATCGGTATGAAAGTCCCTTGGGATCTCTTCAGCATGTGTTGGGTCAGAAGGGTCAGCCTGGAAAGAAGGCTCCATTTTTTCGGAGAGCAAGCTCATCTCCCTTAGCAGTCTTTTTCTTCTTGGCTACCCGGTCTGCGCCTTCACTCCCCTGTTTGCGATTCCTCTTGGAAGCCCTTGGAGGTTGTGGGAGGTCTGCTTCCTGCCTTTCGGTCTCTTGCTCCACCACTTGCAAGAGAGCAGCATCGATTTAGCTCTGGGCCGGCCCCTCCGGGTCTGTTGGAGCATCCTTCTCAGCATCAGCAGGATTAGCATCGCTCGCCACCTTCTTGCCTTTCTTCTTACCCTTCATTTTGCTTGGGGCTTTGGCCCGGCCCGGCAGGAAGAGTGTCCCATCTGGTTCATAGGTCCTCTTAAGCACAGTGTCCGGAGAAGGCTGGGTGGTGAGCTCCTCCCAAGTCAAGTCTCTCCGACCTGTGGTGTTCCACAGGTGAGACCTTGCCAAGTTCCCACTGGTGAAGGCAGCGTGGAATCGGTTCCCCCATTCCTCAGCAGCCCATGCATTAATCCTGCCACAAGTAACCTGCCCGGCCTTTAAGTAATTACCGAACTCCTTAGGCAGTTCTGTTAAGACAAAAGAAAGACCAATTAATTTAAACCAACTTTAAGAAGGAAGAAGTAGATAAAGATTTAAAGTGGGAGACTTACGGTCACTCCTCCACCTGCTTCTGAGGAGGCTTGGGTTCTCTCCGGACTTGATCTTCTTTCCGTTTTCCCAAGCGCCATTGACGAAAAAAACTGGCTCCTCCATTTACTCTCAGACTCCAACAGATCATCAACAGCTTTGAAACTGTCCCCCATGTTGAAATGGTAGAAGGGGAATTGGTGATGTTTGCAAAGATTGGCCACTGGAGCAAACTCTTCCATAGGAAGAGGGATCCCGGACAGCCTTGATGCCATGATGCATGACATAAGGGTATACCAAGCGTTGGGGCTCAGGTGGCTCGGACAGAGTTTGATCAGATGAAAATATCTGACAATCTTTGGGTCCAATGGGAATCTGAGTCCCCATATAAATAGCTCCGTGAAGATGACTATTTCATTCAGCTTGCAATCCATAGGAGTTTTAGGATCTATGGGAATCCTTATATTCACATTTTCTGGGATCTCCCATTTCGTGCGCATTCGACCCAGTTCAGCCGTATGGATGAATGCATACTTGGTCTTCTGTAAGGCCAAAATTTATTTTAGTTCGACCTTGTGAAAACAAGGCCCCACCTTCCCTTCAAGACACTCCGGCAGCTCCGGGTGACTCAAACACAGTTTTTCTTTGCCTTTATCTTTTTTGGCAGCAGCAGTATTACTAGTCTGACCGGAGGGCTCAGACTCAAAAGGGACTTCTTCAGCAGAGTCCTCCATTCTTTCCTCCATGATCGTTGGAGGAATATCAGTGGCAGTGGCCCGGGGAGAATTCAAACTTGGCTCAGCCTGGCTTCCGGACTGCGGGTCTTCAGTGTTTCCTAGACTTCTAGTCTCAGGCTGGGGCTCTGAGGCAGAAGTCTCTCTTTGAAGTGCTGGGCTGCTAGCCTCCGGACCAGGTAGTCTTTCCTGGGGAGCTCTGATAGGCACTCCAGACCCAGAGCTGCTATTTTTTGCCCCCGACTTTGAGGGAGTGTTCTTAGAGGCGTGCCCCTTAACCAGCCGACTCTTTCTTCGGTCGACTAACTTCTCCGGGGAGTTCTCAATGTCTGATCCCATCGCTATGAAGGGTGAGGGTTTTTTGAAGCTAGTGACAGTTACTCCTGGTTCGACGATGGATTCTGACTCCTGGACCGAGGAACCAGAGATGATGGGGGAAAGGCTAGGTTGGAATAACTTTATAGGCTTAGTGCCTTTGGAGGAAGAAGATCCTCGATCTGACTCTGCAGCAGAGACGATTGGTCTCTCAACAGGCGAAGTAGGTAACCCTGCTGCGATTCGTCTTTCCTTCTCGACTTTTTGTGCTTTCTCCAACTCAGAAAGGTTGAGCCACCCGCCTTTGATCAAGAAAAAGAGATAGACATGGAAGAATGAAGAGGCATATTGGCAAGGGGTCATCTCATAACCGGAGGCATGTGGACAAGATGCTGATGGATCCCTTTGCTTTCCACGATGAACCAGGTATCTTTGCAACTCCCAATGAGGATACTGTGTTCATTCGTGGAAGGAATTCGAGGCAATCTCCATTGTCTTCTAAAATTCTGTCCGGAAACCTCCCCAAGAGGTTTGACAGCACCAAAATAGAGAAGTACGATGGCAGTACTGATCCGGACAACCATCTGGAGCAATTTAAAAACTTCATGATGAACTTTGACGACGATGATAAACTACTTTGTAGGGCCTTCTCCCAATCCTTTACGGGGAGTGCTCTGAAATGGTACAACAGCCTGCCTCAGGGTTGTATTAAAGATTTCGATACGTTTTGGGTAGCCTTTCGAAGGCAGTTCGTAGGGAGTAAAGAGCTGAAGGGCAATGGAGACACAATAATCCATTGTGCCCAGGAACCAAATGAGTCCTTGAAAGAATATATAAGTCGTTTTGTGAACACCAAGAATGGGTTGGTTGATTGCTTCGAACAAGTGGCAATAGCATCCCTAAGGCAAGGTTTGAACCCAGGCAATCTAGCTGATTCAGTGACCAGAAAGAAGGCCATGACCTGGGGAGGGTTGCTGAATCAGGTTGGCAAACAGATAAATGTTGATGAAACAAAGAAAACCAGGGTGCACAGGCAGGTGAGGTCTACCCCAGTGACACCAAATCCCAATCAGAATCAGTCCGGGAACAAAGCAAGAGAAACCGGACAGGGGCATGGTAGGGCAAAAGCTCAGTCACAGCCAGCTGCTCCTGCTCAAAGTCAGCAATCCAGAAACAAAAGAGGGCCATGGGTGCAACCGGAGTGGTTCGCAGAGCTAAAAGAAAGTGTGGCCACCATTTTTGATAAAACAAAAGATGAGGTGCATTACCGGAGACCGGCAACGCTGCAGTCTCCCAGAGAGCATCGCAATAACTCTTTTTGCCCATATCACAATGATATTGGCCATACCACTGATGACTGTATAGCATTGAAACAAGAAGTTCAAAACTTGATTGAAAGGGGAAAGCTGGGAGCTTACGTTAAAATAAGAGGAGGCAACAAGCCTGACAACACTCACCGGGTTGGTCCAAGTAATGTTGCTCCGGAGGGGGCCATGGTTATAGTTGAAAGGTTTGACGTGGAATCTGAATACTTGGATCTTGATCCAAACTCGAAACAGAGTGGGTGCTATAGAGGAATGTTCTAGATTGGTCTACGGGCTCATTAAGTTTTTTGAGTGGCTTACAATTTTCAGAGGGGACACAATGACAGCTCCTACTGCTTCTTCAAGAAAGAGGCATGTTCATACTTTAGCCTCCCAGCTAGAAGGAGGCATGACATCCTATCAGTCACCGAACTCATTCCCCTTCATTGTGTTTGATGAAGATGATTTAAGAAACATTACTGGCCCTCATGAGGATGCTGTTGTCATAGGAGCATCTATAGGGGGCAATGACATAAGATGAATCCTGGTGGATACTGGAAGCTCAGCCAATATCCTTTTCCTAACCACTTACAAGAAAATGAAAAATCCAGCTGTAATTCAGAATTCGGACAGGTCAATCGTGGGCTTCACAGGCAGCTCAGCAAATGTGATCGGAGAGTTCGAATAAGAGGTGTTATTGGGCAAGGGCCCTTTCAAGAAAATGGTGAGAATACTCTTTATTGTGGTGGATTGTCCCACCTGCTATAATGCTATTCTGGGGAGGTCTTGGCTCTCTAGGATGCATGCAGTGGCTTCAACGGTCCACCAATGCTTGAAGTATGCTATTCAGGGGCAGGTTGGAGTTGTCCGGAGCAGCCAAAAGATTGCAAAAGAATGTTATGCCACTGCCTTCGCTCCTCGAACGCTGGGAGCAGTCCGTATCAATGAACAATAGCAGTTTGAGGGCCTTTCTGGGGGTGAGGGTGAAATTGATGACCCCAAAGAGACCGCCGGAGTATTGATACCAGTTGAAGAGGTGGAAACACACTGTTTGGAAGATGGGAAAAGTGTCAAGATAGGATCTAAAATGCCACCTATGTTGAAGAATGAGATGTTGAAGTTTTTAAAGAACCATCAGCACGTTTTTGCTTGGTGCAATGCTGATATTATTGGAGTCCCATCAGAAGTGATATCACATCAACTATCAGTCCGGAGAGACGTAGCACCAGTGGTTCAAAAAAGAAGCGCTTTTTCCAAAGAAAAAGCTGATGTCATTGTGCAAGATGTTGACAGACTCACAAAGATATGGCACATTAAGGAATCTCAATACCCCTTGTGGACTGCCAATCCTGTCTTGGTGAAAAAGAAGAATGGCAAGTGGCGCATGTGCATTGATTTCACAGATCTCAATAGAGCTTGCCCAAAAGACTTGTATCCGGTCCCCCGGATTGATCAGTTAGTAGACTCTACCTCTGGGAACAAGTTGCTTTCCTTTATGGATGCTTTCTCCGGATACAATCAGATTCAAGTAGATCCAAAAGATCAAGAGCATACCACATTTGTCACTGACAGAGGTCTTCATTGCTACAAAGTAATGCCATTTGGTTTGAAGAATGCTGGGGCTACTTATCAGAGACTAGTTAACAAGGCATTTGCTGATCAAATTGGAAGAAACATGGAAGTATACATTGACGATATGATGGTGAAGAGTGTGGATGAGCAGTTGCACTTGTCCGATCTCCAAGAAACTTTTGCCAACTTGGTGAAAGTGAATTTGAAGTTAAACACTGAAAAGTGTGTGTTCGGAGTGCAGTCCGGGAAGTTTCTAGGCTATATCATAAGTGAGCATGGAATACAACCCGATCCGGACCAGCTCAATGCTATATTCCACATGGAGCCTCCTAGAAACATCAAAGAAGTACAACGGTTAACGGGGAGATTAGCTACTTTAAACAGATTTATCTCAAGGTCTTCGGACTGGTGTGCTCCTTTCTTTCAAACTTTAAAGGGTGCAAAGGGCTTTGATTAGACCCCTCAGTGTGATGAGGCTTTCAATGAGATCAAGAAACACATGTCCTCCCCCAAAACTTTGTTCAAGCCAGTCGATGGGGAGACTCTCTTTGTATATTTGGCAGTTTCAAGTTGTGCCATCAGTGCTGTGCTGGTAAGAGAGGTCGATGGTCATCCCCATCCAGTGTACTACATCAGCAAAAGCTTGATAGATGCAGAGAAGCGCTACTTGAAACTTGAAAAATTGGCATTAGCCCTGGTGATAGCTGCAAGGAAGATGAGGCCTTATTTCCAGGCTCATCCTATCATCGTCTGGACCTCTTTTCTCCTAAAGAATGTCCTTCAAAAAGCAGACATTTCGAGCAGAATGACTAAGTGGTCAGTAGATTTGGGGGACTTCGACATAGACTTTGCTCCCCGAACAGCAGTCAAAGCCCAAGCTGTGGCTGATTTTCTGGTTGAATTCCACTCTGACAGGGATTCGGAGCAAACTACTGACATAAAAGATAAAAAGGTATGGGTCGTCCGAACAGATAGTGGATCTAGCACTATGGGATGTGGTGCGGGAGTATGTTTAACTTCCCTATATGGAGATAAGATGTACCAGGCTATTTGTTTTGATTTCAGGGCATCTAATAACGAGTCTGAATACGAAGTTGCTATAGCTGGGTTAAAGTTAGCCCACATTTGTGGGGCCAAGA
This sequence comes from Limnanthes douglasii subsp. nivea, assembly GCA_036936605.1. Taxonomy (NCBI): domain Eukaryota; kingdom Viridiplantae; phylum Streptophyta; class Magnoliopsida; order Brassicales; family Limnanthaceae; genus Limnanthes; species Limnanthes douglasii. The sequence goes on from JAUPFV010000001.1 coordinate 38,606,857, forward strand.
GGGTCAAGCTGTTAAGTGACTCCCAACTACTTATCCACCATGCCCAAGGCCAATCTGAGGCTAAGAAGGAGCAACTCGTGAAGTATTTACTCCTCCTCAAAAATGAAGCACTTAAGTTTAAAGGTGTTGTCTATGAGCACATTCCCCGGGCAGAAAATGAGCTAGCAGACTCATTGGCAACCATAGCATATACGGAGTCATATCCATGGATCCATGTGCTCGAAAGCCCCTCTATTCAACTTAGTAAGGGTAAAGAAGAGGAAATTTTTGAAATACAAGTGAAATAACCTCAAGACTGGAGGTTTCATCTCCTGCAATATCTCTCCGATGGTGTCGTGCCTCCAGATAAGTCACTAGCCAGAACATTGAAGCACAAGGCTCGTGGTTTCGTCATATTGAGAGAAGTGTTGTACAACAAGTGTTACAGTAAACCTCTCCTGCGTTGTTTGGGGATAAAGAGTCACAAATGGTCCTCTCTGAATTACACGATGGTGAGGGATCAGCCCATTGTGGGTTTAGAGCTTTAACAAGAAGAGTTTTACTCTCCGGTTACTATTGGCCATCAATCATGAAAGATGCTAATGAATTGGTGAGAAGGTGTGACCCATGCCAGAGGTACAACAATGAAATTCATGTACCAGCCATATCTTTAGAGTCAATTTCTGAGCCCATTCCTTTTGCTCGATGGGGATTGGATTTAGTGGGGCCTCTCCTTGTGGCGTCCGGAGGGCGCAAAACTATAATTGTGGTCATAGACTTCTTCTCGAAGTGGATAGAAGCAGCCCCTCTAGCAGGGACAGTATCAAAAGCTGTCATAAAATTCATTCTATCCAACATATGTTGCAGATTTGGTGTCCCACGGAAAATAACAACAGACAATGGGCCACAGTTCGACAATAGAGAAATGGAGAGCTTCTGTGCCTCAAGGGGTATACAGCATTGTTTTTCTTCACCTTTCCACCCACAAGCAAATGGGCAAGTTGAAGTGGCTAATAGAACTATACTGTCCGGTTTAAAAAAGAATTTGGAAGGGGCTGTTGGGAAGTGGCCTAGTTATCTACAAGAGGTCTTGTGGGTCTACCGGACAACACCTGGGGCTGCAACACAAGAATCACCCTTTGCCTTGGTCTATGGGATGGATGCAGTAGCCCCCATAGAGAAGACCTTCCCCTCTTTTCGTGTTCACAACTTCTCCGAACACGCTAACGAGGTGGCAATCAGAGGTCAACTTGATTTGATAGAAGAAAGACGAGTTAAAGCTCACATTCGAGTTGCACACTATCAAGGCTTGATGAGGAACAGGTTTGCTTCCAAAGTCAAAAGAAGAGATTTCCAACCAGGGGACAAAGTATTAAGGAAGGTCTTCTTACACACTAAAGAAAGGCTCTTCAGAAAGCTGGCCCCAACTTGGGAGGGTCCGTATATGGTTGTTGAAAGAATTAAGCCTGGAACTTATTGGTTGGAAGACAAAGATGGCAGAGTTCTAACTCATCCTTGGAATATTGAGCATCTCCGGATGTACTTGGAATAGCACTTGTGTAAATATTTACTTGTTTAAACATCCATGTAAATATTTGGGGGCATACTCTTTCCTCCCTGGTGGCACATGGAGGTTTTAATGAGGTGTCCGGGCGGTTGAATAAAACTCGATGCCTTCTTAAAAAATTTCTAAGTGTTTTTAAACTTTTGTCCTTTGTCATACTATCCGGACTGAAATATCTAAGGGCTATTTAAACTCTAGCCGGAGAATTTAAACACTCTCACTATGAAACAACTAAAGGCTATTTAAACTTTGGCTATCAAAATTAAAACGAACAATGAAAGAAGATGATGGTTGTACAGAACAGAGATATTCATTGAATAAAATAACTTAAACTTGCCTTGGCCTTCAAAGGACTTTTAAACAGTCAAAGTAGAACACAAAAAACCTGTCCGGTCAAATTCCGGACACCATTACAAAAAGAGTGCCTTGGCCTTCCAAGGACTTTAGTCTGAATTAAACATAAACTAAGTGGATCATAAGTTAAGGTTGAGCCTTTTAGGATGGCTCACCTTCGATTACCTTCTTACCCTTAGGGTCATCTTTCCCTTCATCTACCTTCTTGCCTTTGGGATCGTCTTTCTTGTCATCTGGGCTCTCCCCAGTATGTTCTTCATCATCCGAGGAGCCACTAGAGTAGCCATACCTGTCACCTTCGGCCATCGTGTGGTATGGGAGGTCTTCGGGCTCAACATAAAGCCACAACTCCCCTAGGTTCCTCTACGGAAACTTTTCATGGAAAAGTAGACCCATGTCATACCTCACCTTCTCAAGGAGTAGCTCTTCGCTCTTAATCATCTGGTTGGCATAAGCATTGATCCTAGCTTGGATCTTGGCCTCCTGCTCCTGTAACAAAGTATTTTTCTCCTCGGCAGCCTTGGACACTGCATTCTCAAGGGCAATCTTATCAGTAGTTAAGTTGGTGATGACTTTGTCTTTTGCGTTGGTTTCTTCCTTTGAGGTAGCAAGGTCCTTCTCCATACCGGACAGCTTCTCCCGGAGGTCTCTAATGGTTTCCTCTAGAGTGGCAACTTTTGTGGTGCTTTCCTCCTGATTCCTCTTCAACTCCTCGTTTGCTTCCTTTAGCATGTCAGCATTGGAAGTAGCAGTACGAAGGTCTTCGGACAACTTTTCCTTCTCAGACTTAAGGTCTTTGATGATGTCTGGTTGACCCTGAACTTGTCTCTCCAACGTAAGTATCGGCTGCACATTGCTTAACAAGGAGTGCGCAATGGTATCCTTCTCACTAGAGACAATGAAAGTCTTACCATTGAAGTTGACCATGTTGGAACTGCTCGGAGGAATGTAAGGCCCTGCGAAGTCGTCTCTAGGGAGGTTGAGGAAGTATTCACCAAGCTCACCAAGACCGGTGATGTCGACTCCATCGATGTTGAGATCTCCTCCTTCAACCTCATCGGTATGAAATTACCTTGGGATCTCTTCAGCATGTGTTGGGTCAGAAGGGTCAGCCTGGAAAGAAGGCTCTGGATCCCGGAGAGCAAGCTCATCTCCCTTAGCAGTCTTTTTCTTCTTGGCTACCCGGTCTGCGCCTTCACTCCCCTGTTTGCGATTCCTCTTGGAAGCCCTTGGAGGTTGTGGGAGGTCTGCTTCCTGCCTTTCGGTCTCTTGCTCCACTACTTGCAAGAGAGCAGCATCGATTTGGCTCTGGGCCGGCCCCTCCAGGTCTGTTGGAGCATCCTTCTCAGCATCACCAGGATTAGCATCGCTCGTCACCTTCTTGCCTTTCTTCTTGCCCTTCATTTTGCTTGGGGCTTTGGCCCGGCCCGGCAGGAAGAGTGTCTCATCTGGTTCATAGGTCCTCTTAAGCACAGTGTCCGGAGAACGCTGGGTGGTGAGCTCCTCCCAGGTCAAGCCTCTCCGACCTGTGGTGTTCCACAGATGAGACCTCTAAGGGAAATATGCTAATTTCCTGTCAAATCAGATCAAAAGAAAAAAAAAGGAAAGAAAAGCACAAAAAACAAAAGTGAAATCAAAGACACAATTGTTAATGGAGTTCAGCAAATTATGTCTACGTCTCCGGACCTGCTGCAGATCGATTTTATTAGGAAGAACACAGTGACTGCCGTTTCTTGTGAATACACAAAAAACCCTAACCCTAACACAAGGTTTTATAGAGACTGTAACACTTAAAAAGGGAAAAAAAATATTATAGTCCTTAATGTGTAATTTATAACCCCCTAAAATTACACTGTCTTTTCAATTCACTCCAGTTCTCTTTAATGTGCTTAGCACTTGCCTCATCTCCACTGTCTTCACATTCTACTTGAAGGTTATGATACATTTTACTCAAGTGATGGCAAACTGGCTTCATTGGAAATGCAGATAAGTTCAGAAAAACTTAACAATCTCCCACTTGAAGACTGGTTTCAACCTGTCTTCACACCTTGATCTATGCAGCAGATCTTTCTGGTCTTATTACTCTTGTAGACCAACTGAAGCTGAACACAACTTCAGTTTTTCAATGGCTACTGTCTTTGTCAACATATCAGCTGGATTCTTGCTTCCTTGGATCGTTTCCAGTATTAGCACCTCATCTTCCAATAAAGATCTAATGAAATGATAACGAAGACTGATGTGCTTGGTTCTTGAATGAAATGTTGAATTCTTCGCCAATTGAATTGCACTTTGACTATCACTATGCAGAACGTTGTTCTTCTGTTTGAATCCCAACTCGGTTAACAAACCTTGAAGCCATATCATCTCTTTACTGGCTTCGGTCACTGCTACATACTCAGCCTCTGTAGTTGATAAAGTGACAATTTTCTGTAATTTTGACATCCAACTAACAGCTGTAGTTCCAACAGTAAATATATAACCGGTAGTGCTTTTCCGGTGATCAACTTCACCTCCAAAATCTGCATCTACGTAGCCTTGTACCTTTAACTCACCCTTACCAAAGTACAAACACTTTTCTATGGTACCTAGCAGGTACCTCAAAATCCATTTGACAGCTTCCCAATGAATTTTCCCTGGATTTGACATAAACCTACTCACAACTCCCACTGCATAACTAATGTGTGGTCTCGTACAGACCATTGCATACATCAAACTTCCAATAGCTGAGGCGTAAGGAACCTTAGCCATGAAGTCTTTTTCTTCATCCGTCTTAGGGGATTGATCCTTGGATAAACGAAAGTGACCTGCCAATGGTGTACTAACTGGCTTTGCATTACACATGTTAAATCTCTTCAAAACGCGATCGATGTACTCTGACTGAGATAACTGCAAAACTTTTCTATGCTTATCTCTTATGATTTGCATTCCAAGAATCTTCTTCGCCGGACCCAAGTCCTTCATGTCAAATTCTTTTGACAATTGTAGCTTTAATCTTCTAATATCATCCATATCTGAACCTGCTACTAACATATCATCAACATAGAGTAGCAAAATGATATAACTGGACTTACATCTTTTAAAATAGCAACAGTGGTCCGCATTACACTTCTGAAAACTCTCTTTGTGCATAAAACCGTCAAATTTATTGTACCACTGTCTTGGAGCTTGTTTTAAACCGTACAAACTTTTCTTAAGTCTGCATACCATGTTTTCTTTCCCTTCTTTTAAGAAACCTTCTGGTTGATACATGTATATCTCCTCATCCAAATCCCCGTGAAGAAATGCAGTCTTCACATCTAACTGTTCAAGATAAAGGTCTTCAATGGCAACAATACTCAACACTGATCTAATAGTATTGAGCTTCACAACTGGAGCAAAAATATCGGTGTAATCAATTCCTTCCTTTTGCTGGAACTCTTTGACAACTAGTCGTGCTTTGTATCTCTTAGAGCCATCATGCTCATCTTTCACCCGATACACCCATTTGTTATGAAGTTCCTTCTTACCCATTGGTAATTCAGTTAGGTCCCATGTATCATTTGAGATTAAAGACTTCATCTCATTTTTCATAGCAAACTCCCACTTACTAGCATCACTGGTCTGGCAAGCTTCATCATAGCATTCAGGTTCTCCTCCATTGGTAAGCAACAGATAGTTCAAGTATCTCCTGTTGGGTACATGGGGTCGAGAAGATCTTCGCAAAACAGGAACTGCCTCGGTCGGCTATAGGGTATCGGATTGCTGTCGATCGGTCTGTCCAACAGACTCTCCTTCTTGAGGGGTTAATCTGATCGACTCTTTTTCTTGACTATCTGAGACTCCCTCGATATCTGCAAATACTGATTCATACGGCTTTGAGTCATTTGCTTCAGTTTTATGTCTGTCCTTGTACATCACTGTTTCATTGAAGATCACATCTCTGCTTCGTATCATCTTCTTGTTCTCCTCATCCCAAACACGATAACCGAACTCATCTTTGCCATAGCCGATCAAGAAACATTTTTTCGATTTCGGATCAAGCTTGTTCCTGCCTTGGTCACTTATATGAACATATGCTGTACAACCAAAAACTCTTAGATGTGATAATTTTATATCCTTACCACTCCATACTTCCTCGGGTATTCGATGTTCTAAGGGAACCGACGGGCCTCGGTTAACCAGGTAAGCCGATGTGTTGATTGCTTCTGCCCAGAACTGCTTCGGTAAACCAGACTGTATTCAAATGCTTCTGGCTCTTTCTGTCAACGTTCTATTCATACGTTCGGCAATACCATTGTGTTGAGGCGTACCTGGAACGGTTCTCTCCATCCTGATACCATGCTCATAGCAAAATTTCTTGAATTTGGTGTCCTCATATTCACCACCATTATCAGTTCTCAGCTTTTTAATCTTCAGACCTGTCTCATTCTCAACCATAGATTTCCATCTCCTAAAAACATCAAACACTTCAGATTTATGCTTCAGAAAATAAACCCATACCTTTCGAGAATGATCATCGATAAAGGTCACGAAATAGTGTTTCCCTCCTATAGATGAAACAGTTGTTGGCCCCCAAACGTCAGAGTGAACAAGCTCCAGCCTTTCTTTCTTTGGGGTTCTACCACTCGTCTGAAAACTGACCCTTTTCTGTTTTCCAAGTATGCAATCTTCACACATGTCTATATCGACTGACTTTAGACCTAGAAGCTTCCCATTCGAGTACATAATTTTCATACCCTTCACACTCATATGGCCAAGCCTCTGGTGCCAAACATTTGGATTTTCGTTTCCTGCTGCTATTGCAATTGAACAGCTCATCTCTGCTGTCTTGTAAAGAGTACCACTCTTCTTTCCGCGAGCAATCGTCATTGCTCCCTTTGAAATTTTCCAATTTTCGCCATAGAAGATCGTACTATAGCCTTCGCTAGCCAACTGACCTACTGAGATTAAGTTCTTTCTCAGACTGGGGATATGTCTGACATCTTTCAGTTCCCATACAGACCCATTCAACTTAATCTTCACAGTACCTATACCAATAATATCACAAGGTTGATCATCACCAAGATATACTTTTCCAAGGTTACCAGGGACATACCTCTCGAAGAATTCTTTCTTCGAAGTCGCGTGAAACGATGCTCTGGAGTCTAATATCCAAGACTCTTCCCTGCTTTCTAAGGAGCATATTAACGCATCATCTCCTTCTGAAGTGATATTTGCCTCTGTCTTCTTCTCTTGTTCTTTTGGTTCTCTCTTGCACTGATATTTTAAGTGCCCGGTCTTTCCACAATTCCAACACTCCATGTTTCTCAACCCCTGGGAATTTTTAGGATTCCTAGACTTGGACCTCCAGTCTCTTGATTTGCCTCGGTAGTTCGACTTACTACGTCCATATACTCTGGTTGAATTTCTTCCTCTCGATTCTGTATGTAAGACTGAGGAGATTGATGACTCACCTGATTCTCTCCTTCGAATCTCTTCACTGAGAACTAGGTCACGAACATCATCAAATTTCAACTTATTGCTTCCTGATGAGCTACTCACCGCAGTGACAGTAGCATTCCAACTATCTGGTAGTGAAGACAACAGTAGCAATGCTCGTATTTCTTCATCAAAATCAATTTCAACTGAACTCAACTGGCTTGTGATTATATTAAGTTCATTGAGTTGTTGAGCTACCGAAGCACCTTCCATCATTCGCAAATTGAATAAACGCCTCATCAAGTGAACTTTGTTAGACGCTGATGGCTTCTCATACATACTGGAGAGAGCCTTCATAAGACCCGCCGTGGTTGTTTCCTTTATGATGTTAAAAGCAACGTTGCGGGATAGCGTCAATCGGATGACTCCAAGAGCTTGTCTATCAAGAAGTGTCCATTCTTCATCTTTCATACCTTCTGGTTTATTTTCTGAGAGGGGTTGATAAAGTTTTTTCTGGTACAGATAATCTTCAATCTGCATCTTCCAGAACCCAAAATCTACACCATCGAATTTTTCGAGTCCCACCTTTCCTTCGTCTGTAGCCATTGCTCCCACTCAAATCTGATTTCCTTTGGATCGCTACCAACTTGGCTCTGATACCAGTTCTAAGGGAAATATGCTAATTTCCTGTCAAATCAGATCAAAAGAAAAAAAAAGGAAAGAAAAGCACAAAAAACAAAAGTGAAATCAAAGACACAATTGTTAACGGAGTTCAGCAAATTATGCCTACGTCTCCGGACCTGCTGCAGATCGATTTTATTAGGAAGAACACAGTGACTGCCGTTTCTTGTGAATACACAAAAAACCCTAACCCTAACACAAGGTTTTATAGAGACTGTAACACTTAAAAAGGGAAAAAAAATATTACAGTCCTTAATGTGTAATTTATAACCCCCTAAAATTACACTGTCTTTTCAGTTCACTCCAGTTCTCTTTAATGTGCTTAGCACTTGCCTCATCTCCACTGTCTTCACATTCTACTTGAAGGTTATGATACATTTTACTCAAGTGATGGCAAACTGGCTTCATTGGAAATGCAGATAAGTTCAGAAAAACTTAACAAGACCTTGCCAAGTTCCCACTGGTGAAGGCAGCGTGGAATCGGTTCCCCCATTCCTCAGCAGCCCAGGCATTAATCCTGCCACAAGTAACCTGCCCGGCCTTCAAGTAATCACCGAACTCCTTAGGCAGTTCTGTTAAGACAAAAGAAAGACCAATTAATTTAAACCAACTTTAAGAAGGAAGAAGTGGACAAATATTTAAAGTGGGAGACTTACGGTCACTCCTCCACCTGCTTTTGAGGAGGCTTGGGTTCTCTCCGGACTTGATCTTCTTTCCGTTTTCCCAAGCGCCATTGACGAACAAAAACTGGCTCCTCCATTTACTCTCAGACTCCAACAGATCATCAACAGCTTTGAAACTGTCCCCCATGTTGAAATGGTAGAAGGGGAATAGGTGATGTTTGCAAAGATTGGCCACTGGAGCAAACTCTTCCATAGGAAGAGGGATCCCGGACAGCCTTGATGCCATGATGCATGACATAAGGGTATACCAAATGTTGGGGCTCAGGTGGCTCGGACAGAGTTTGATCAGATGAAAATATCTGACAATCTCTGGGTCCAATGGGAATCTGAGTCCCCAATTAAATAGCTCCGTGAAGATGACTATTTCATTCAGCTTGCAATCCATATGAGTTTCAGGATCTATGGGAATCCTTATCTTCACATTTTCTGGGATCCCCCATTTCGTGCGCATTCGACCCAGTTCAGCCGTATGGATGAATGCATACTTGGTCTTCTGTAAGGCCAAAATTTATTTGAGTTCGACCTTGTGAAAACAAGGCCCCACCTTCCCTTCAAGACACTCCGGCAGCTCCGGGTGACTCAAGCACAGTTTTTCTTTGCCTTTATCTTTTTTGGCAGCAGCAGTATTACTAGTCTGACCGGAGGGCTCAGACTCAAAAGGGACTTCTTCAGCAGAGTCCTCCATTCTTTCCTCCATGATCGTTGGAGGAATATCAGTGGCAGTGGCCCGGGGAGAATTCAAACTTGGCTCAGCCTGGCTTCCGGACTGCGGGTCTTCAGTGTTTCCTAGACTTCTAGTCTCAGGCTGGGGCTCTGAGGCAGAAGTCTCTCTTTGAAGTGCTGGGCTGCTAGCCTCCGGACCAGGTAGTCTTTCCTGGGGAGCTCTGATAGGCACTCCAGACCCAGAGCTGCTATTTTTTGCCCCCGACTTTGAGGGAGTGTTCTTAGAGGCGTGCCCCTTAACCAGCCGACTCTTTCTTCGGTCGACTAACTTCTCCAGGGAGTTCTCAATGTCTGATCCCATCGCTATGAAGGGTGAGGGTTTTTTGAAGCTAGTGACACTTACTCCTGGTTCGACGATGGATTCTGATTCCTGGACCGAGGAACCAGAGATGATGGGGGAAAGGCTAGGTTGGAATAACTTTCTAGGATTAGTACCTTTGGAGGAAGAAGATCCTCGATCTGACTCTGCAGCAGAGACGATTGGTCTCTCAACAGGCGAAGTAGGTAACCCTGCTGCGATTCGTCTTTCCTTCTCGACTTTTTGTGCTTTCTCCAACTCAAAAAGGTTGAGCCACCCGCCTTTGATCAAAGCAGTCCTTGCTGTAAACATAAACTATCAAGTAAATCTTTGCTTTAGAGAGAGAAAGCTCTAAGAAAATATGCAGAGTAAATATGAAAGAGATAGTAAAACAGTAGAAACTGAGTTAGAATTTATAGTAAATCTGAAGAAACCGTTTATTCCTAGGAGAATTCGAAAAGTTTGGCAATGATTAAAAGACGGCGCTGATGTCACCATTTGTAATTAAAGAGGTTGCTTTTCGAAAAAGGTGGGTTCGAAATTCAAGGTGAAAAAACGGCTGGAGCAACCAATCAGAGAGCGACACGTATCCCACGAACTCTGGCAAAAACCGTTTTGAATTCGTGAAGCTTTATCTGTCCGGGTAAACCCATAAACCTGTCCGGATTGAAAACTACTTCTGACGTCAGACTGTTTTTCAGGTCTCTGACAAGAATACTTGCTCAAACACCTAAAAAAAGGGCTCCTGATGAGTCCGAATTCAGCATGCTCCCCGGACACGGACAGATCAGTCCAAGGCCTCCGGACCGGACAGATCACATGGACCGGGCAGATCACTTTGAACACTATGACCATAGGATTGTTCGAACTATGACAAAAGTACTAAAAAACCTAAACACTTCTTGACTAAGCTACTTGCTCTCCTACTTAGAGCTTATGGGTCTTTAAACATGACCCGGGTCCATTAAACATGACCTTAAAGCCTATAAGGGCCCAAACATCAGGGTATAAATACCCAACCACCTGCATTAACTATAGGGAAAAAAATTAACTGCTACCAAGCTGCTTAATTATCTCTCTACTCTCTACTCTAAACACTTAAACACCCACACACCACCATAAAATACCAACTGAAATTACCAGCCTACCCTCAGGCTATTATTATCCACACCATAGGACATTTGAAGAGTAAAAGATATTCGAGGAAGTGCATTTTCGAGGAGAATTGAAACAGACAAGATAAAATTCGAAGGTGTATTCACAGTCCCAGTAAAAATATTTTTACTAGGACTCGGGGGCTACTGATGAGGGAGAATAAAAGATATATGGGAAAATTGTAAGGAAGCATTTTTATTGGGGAAATATGGTTAAAAGTATAATAGAAATAGTCATTATGGATAAGTGACAAAATATAGGGACTAAATGTGTAATAGGTAGGAATTAAAGTGTGTGGGGCCCGTAATTGTACTATAAAAGGACCACACACGAGTTGATAATCTGGATGATTAATAGAATATTACTTTCTCTCTCTACTTAGCTTAACTCTTAATTTCTCTCTCTAGAAAAGGGCTTTCCCGTTGTATTGGTACTTTACTATTTGGACCCTCAAATAATCACATAGCATAAAATCACCCTAGAACTATTTCTTATCTCTTCAGTATTAACTATAGGTTGTGGCCATGTTTGATGTCTTTTATTCTAATTTTTTTAGGAATAACATTATTATTGTTATTTTTTTATAGGATTAACATTAATAAAAGTGTTATTCCTGATAGAGGTAAAATAATTAATGGGGTTTTTACTATTAGGTCTATTAAGACTTTTAAAATTCTGATTTAGTGGGCCTTATTATCCCTAATTCTTATTAATACATCAAAACATTTGGTTATTCTTATTAAATACGTTTAATTTTTTTATGACAAAAATAACCTTATCCTATTAATTTAAGACGTTTATTTTTCGAGAGTCATCTTCAACAATTTCGGTGTAGCCTCGCCGCTAGATATTCCTTTGAGCCTCGCTTCCATCGTTCCCGAAACCCCCCCCCCCCCCCCCAAGTTTTAGTCGTCGTTGTCGAGCTCGAGCTCCCTGTCCTCCTGTAGACCATCGCAATTTATCGCGTCCGCGTCGGATTCACCGGGATTTCTAAACCGGGACTACGATACCGCCATCGTGCATGGATTGCATTGGCGGTAAGCTCCAGACACCTTTAAAGCCATATCCTTAAGCTGGAGAAATCGAACAAGATCGACGAATACATAATAGAATAATCAGTTACTACGATCTTTAATCGTTTGAATATTTATGTAATTTTACCTAAGAGGTGAGAGATTTGACGGACTACGGTTGTGTTTTTGTATAGTTACATCCATGTCGTCGGGTTGTTGACTCGGTGAGTCATCACTGTGTCGCTTGGAACGAGCTATGCAGGTTAGCATTGTACTCTGCACTTGAGATAAAGAAATAATAGAAATCGACATCGGATATATTTACCTATTTAGAAATGTGAACGGTTTAGTTAGTTGGAAAAGGAAGGTATGTAAGAATATGTTATTACATGTGATTATAAATTGATTCATGTTGAAGCCATTTGTGGTTATTTAGGTTAATTTTAAGGTGGTTTCCGATAAGACTATGAGGAGGAGGAGGAAGATATGATGTAGATGTTGGTTTTGGTTGTTGTTTTCGATAACTAAAATAATAATGAGAGAGGTATTCAATGTATTTATGTTTTAATTTCTCTTTCTTCTGTTCACTTGTAAAACAATTTGATTATGTTTAAGTCTCATTTATGAATGTCTGATCTTTCTCCTTAAAATTGAAAAATGGGGTTTTACTATTAGGTGTATTAAAACTTTTAAAATTCTGATTGGGTGGGCCTTATTATCCATAATTGAAAAATAGGTTTTTACTATTAGGTGTATTCAAATAGGAATAATAGTCTTATTACTGTTATTCATATTTGAATAACATTATTCCTAACAGAGTAACAGTCTTATTATTGTTATTCATATTTGAGTAACAGTTTTATTACTGTTATTCTTAACAGAGTAACAGTCTTACTACAAATATTCCTAATAAGAGTAACATGATAGTGGTGGTGGTGGTGGTGTCATTGGTCGTGGTTGTGGTGATGGTGGCATTGGTCGTGTTTGTGGTGATGTTGGTAGGGTCGTACTGGTGTTTGTGGTAATGGTGGTGGAGTTTGTGGTTGTGGTAATGGTTGTGATGGTGGTGGTGGTGGTGGTGGTGCTAGCGGTGGTGGTGGTGATGGTTATGGTGGTGGTTGTGATGGTAGTGATGGTGGTGGTGATGGTGATGGTGGTGGTGATGGTGGTCGTGGTGGTGGTGGTGATGATGGTGGTTGTGGTGGTGGTGGTTGTCGTGATGGTGTCGGCGGCGGCGGTGGTCATGGTGGTGGTCGTGGTGGTGGTCGTAGTAGTGGTGGTGATCGTGGTGGTTCACCGCTGGAGGTGGTGGTGGTGGTCGTGGTGCCAGCGGCGATGACGGTGGTGGTGGTCGTGGTGGTCCGCCACCGGTGGTGTTGGTTGTGGTGGTATCGGCGGTGGCGGTTGTGGCCATGGTGGTGGTGCTGGCTGCGACAGTGGTGGTCATGGTGGTCGTGCTGGTGGTCGTGGTAGTGGTGGTGGTGCCAGCGGTGGTGGTGGTGGCGGCGGCGGTGGTTATCATGGTGGTCTGCCGCCGGTAGTGGTGGTGGTGGCCCTGGTAGTGGTCTGCCGCCGGTGGTGGTGGTGGTGGTCTGTCGCCGGTAGTGGTGGTGGTGGTGGTGGTTGTGATGGTGGTGGTCGTCGTGATCACAGTGGTGGTGGTGGTTGTTGTCGTGGTGGTGTCGGCGGCGGCGGTGGTGATGGTGGTTGTGGTGGTGGTGGTGGTGGTTGTCGCAGTTGTGCCGGTGACGGTGATGGTCATAGTGGTGGTCGTTGTGGTCGTGGTAGTGGTCCGCCGTCGGTCGTGGTGGTGGTGGTCGTCGTGGTCGTGGTCGTGGTGGTGGTCGTGGTCGTGGTCGTGGTTACGGTGGTGGTGGTGTCAACGGCGGTGGTGGTGCCGGCGGCGGTGGTGCCGGCGACAGTGGTGGTTGTGCTGGTGGTGGCCGTGATTGCGGTGGTGGTGGTGGTGCCGACGACGGCGGTGGTGGTGGTGGTTTTCGCAGTACTGCCGGCGACGGCGGCGGTGATCATGGTGGTGGTCGTGGTAGTGGTCTGTCGTCGGTCGTGGTGGTGGGGGTCGTCGTGGTGGTGGTCGTGGTGGCGGTCGTTGTCGTGGTCACGGTGGTGGTGGTGGTGGTGGTTTCGGCGACGGTGGTTCTGGCGGCAGTGGTGGTGTCGGCGGTGGTGGTGCCGGCGGCCGTGGTGGTCGTGAGTGTGGTGGTCGTGGTTGTGGCGGTATCGGCCCGCCGGTGGTGGTGAGTTAAATAGGATAATATTTTTAAAAAAAATGAGATGATTAAACTTAGTCTTTAATTAGAGGGATATATTAATACTTCTAAAAATCTTATACACCTATTGGAATTGTGAAAGTTCGGTGTATCTAACAAGAATTTTGAAATATTTGATGTACCCTTTATGAAGTTATCCTTTATATTGTTACATTTTCACAGATTTTCTTTTTTACGTAACTGCATAAGAATTAAATCCAATCAAAAATTTCAAAATCTACTTCAAAATTTCCAATAAAAAATTTCAAAATCTAAGATTTTTTAAATTGTACTCCCCTGCTCCATTCGGTAAAAAGTCATTTTATGCAAATAATGGAGTATGTGACCATGACAAATGCCCATCAATTATAGTACTCCTCTTTTGCTTTTTTATTAATTTTTTAGATAATTGAATCAGTTGTACGTCACCTAAAAGAAAAAGTAGTGCAGTAAAAGTACTCACTAACTTAGTATCTCATTAAAATACACAATTAAACAATCATTAAGAATGCAATACCACCTTAGCGCATCGAAACTATAAAAAATATATATAAACCAAAACCCCAAAACAAGAAAATGACCTTCCTTTTGAAACATTAGTAATCTCTTCACAAACACAAAAACCAAACCTCATAGACAGAAAAATAGCATAACTCTCTCTTTTGTCTTTAAAAGTCAAATACCAAGTTAAGATTATGTCTCCCAAGCAACCAGGTCGGACCAAAAATTCCATATTAAAACAGAGGATTGGGTGGAAGTAAGTTTCACAGAAAAAGGATTTGAAGGATTTTGGTTCGTGGGCACGGTGATCGCAATTCCTCGGACATCAAAAGGTCGGGCCTTAGTTATGTTCGAAGAACTTATAGATGATGCGGGAAGTCAACTGTAACAAGAGCGCCATGCATAACTTGTTTGACCAATTCCACTTTTCATCAGCCTTAGTTTCATCCGGTGTACTTTCCGGACTAAGGGGAGATGGTTTGGGAGTTGACAATGCATAGTTGTAATCATGTACAAATAAAAACAGCAACATTTCTTCCTTCCACAATTGGAAGTCCAAACAATCCATCGTCGGTGGACTATTCCCCAACAAATTGTAACCAATGGATACCATAATAAGAACAAACAACACAAAACACATTTAGCATATTGACATATATCTAAAAACATATGCATGAAAATGACAAATAAATGTAAAACATAAAATTCATTGATAATAGATACCGGAAGGCAAATCGTACTAACATGCAATTTTATGAGTTTGAGAAAAAAAATAGCATGATCATTATTTTAATTTTCTAAGTACCAATGAGACCTTCCGGAGGGCCGATGCCATTTACTTAAAATTAAAATCAATACAACAACTATTTTTTGTAATTTTCTCCCGTTCATAATTAATTTAAACCCAATCGTGAACCTTCCGGAAGGCCGGTAATATTTGAATTTAAATTAATCCCCGTACCTTTCGAAGACTATGATCCTTAAGAAGATTAATTTAACCTTCCGGAGGGCCGATTAAATTAATTTCTTAGTTTCACCTACCGGTCTACGAAACCTTAGTCATGTATCGTCATTTAATCATTCACGCATATACAATTTAATTCACAAACAAATATACAAAAAAAACATATCAAACGGATCATATTTGCGAAATATCTTGCTTCAAATATTTTTAAATTAATAATATTATTAATTTAAAAAAAATTGTTTTTTTAAAAAAAACTTTTATAATTATTATTATTATTTATTTAACAACAGCACCACCCTGTACATGCAGCAGTTTACTGCTTGCTGCAGTGTAGCAGGCTGCTGTAAATATGCAGCAGGCTGTCTGCTGCCATTTGCAGCAGCTTACCTGCATGTTGTAATTTGCAGCAGTGCTGCAGGTCCTGGGCGGGCCCAGCCTGCAACGTCCACTGCTGCAAATTTATTTGCAGTAGTGCTGCAGGTCTTGGGCGGGTCCAACCCGTAGTCATCATGCTGTTATTATCGTTTGGGTATGTTTGTTGTCCCTATCTCTTGGGCAGGTTACGGTGTTCATCGTGGGACAGTCTTCGATCAGCGTTAACATCAGAGGTTAAGCCGTCGATGAGCCACTGTCCCAATAGTACTGATTTTATTCGTTATTTTGGGGTTGTTTTTGGTGTGGATAAAAGTAGCCTGAGGGTAGGCTGGTAATTTCAAGTGGAGTTTTAGGGCGGTGTAAGGGTGTTTCACGGTGGTGTGGTGGTGTTTTAAGGGTGGAGAAAGAATTAAGCAGCCTGGCAGCAGTTAATTTTTCTTACCCATAGTTAATGCTGGTGGTTGGGTATTTATAGTATGATATTTGGGCCCTTATGGGCTTTCGGGTCAAGTTTGATGGACCCGGGTCATGTTTAAAGACCCAAGAGTTTTAAGCAGATGTGCAGGTAGCTTAGTCAGACAGTGATTAGGTTTTTTAGTACTTTAGTCATAGTTCGAACTGCCTTATGTTTGCAGTGTTCAAGATCATCTGTCCGGTTCAACCAGTGCTGTTCGAATTGAGGTCATGGAATCTGTCCGAATTTACGGGGTGATTTACTTTGGACTACCCTTCCGGGGAGCTCTTCGAATAGGGACTCATCAGGAGCCCCTTTTTTAGGTATTTGAACAAGTGTCCTTGTTAAAGAACTGAAAAACAGTCCGATTGAAGAAGTGGTTTTTCCAATTCGAAGAGAATTGAGATAGGCCCGGACAGTCCAACCGTTACGAATTCCAAACGGTTCTTTGTTTTGGTAATTTGTTTTGTTTACTTTTTGTTCGAACCAAAGTCCTTGGAAGGCCAAGGCACCTTTTTTGTGATGCTGTCCGTTTTAACCGGACAGATTTTTGTATTGTGCTCAAACTTGTTTAAAAAGTCCTTGGAAGGCCAAGCCAACTTTAAGTTTATTGAATGAACGTTTTATCTTGCACAACCTTTCTCTTATTCCATAGTCTGTTTAAATATCTTGGAGTTTAAGTAATTTCGAGTTATCGTGTTGTGAGAGTGTTTAGTTTCTCTGGCTAGAATTTAAGTAGCCCTTAGATCTTTCAGTCCGGGTAGTATGGCAATCAACAGAATTTTGTAAAAACTTAGAAAATTGTTTAAAAAGGCTCCAAGTTTTATTGAAAGCTCTCCGTGGCGCCGAAGAGAGGAAGTGGTATGCCCCCAAATATTTACATGGATGTTCAAACAAGTAAATATTTACATAAACTTTATTCTAAGTACATTCGAAGGTGTTCAATATTCCAAGGGTGAGTTAAAACCCTGCCATTTTTGTCTTCCAGCCAGTATGTGCCAGGCTTGATTCTTTCAACCACCGTATACAGACCCTCCCAAGTTGGGGCCAGCTTTCCGAAGAGCTTTTCCTTGGTATGCAAGAAAACTTTCCTTAACACTTTATCTCCTGGTTGAAAGTCCCTTCTTTTAACCTTAGAAGCAAACCTGCTTCTCATCAAGCCCTGATAGTGTACCATTCTAAGATGAGCTTTTACTCGCCTTTCTTCAATCAAATCAAGCTGATTTCTGATTGCTATTTCATTAGCCCGTCCGGAGAAGTTATGAACACGAAAAGAGGGGAGTGTCTTTTCTATGGGAGCTACTGCATCCATCCCATAGACCAAGGCAAAAGGTGATTCTTGTGTGGCAGCCCCAGGCGTTGTCCGGTAGGCCCACAAGACTTCTTGTAAATAACTAGGCCACTTCCCAGCAGCCCCTTCCAAATTCTTCTTTAAACCAGACAGTATTGTTCTATTAGCCACCTCAACTTTCCCATTGGCCTGTGGGTGGAAAGGTGAAGAAAAGCAGTGCTGAATACCCCTTGAGGCACAGAAGCTTTCCATTTCTCTGTTGTCAAACTGTGGCCCATTGTCTGTTGTTATTCTCTGGGGGACACCAAATCTGCAACATATGTTGGATAGAATGAATTTTATAACAGCCTTTGATGTTGTTCCTGCTAAGGGGGCTGCTTCTATCCACTTCGAAAAGTAGTCAATGGCTACAATTATTGTTTTACGCCCTCCGGACGCCATAGGGAGAGGCCCAACTAAGTCCAATCCCCATCGAGCAAAAGGGATAGGCTCAGAAATTGATTCCAAAGGAATAGCTGGTACATGAATTTCATTGCTGTACCTCTGGCATGGGTCACACCTTCTTACCAGCTCCTTAGCATCTTTCATTATTGATGGCCAATAATATCCGGAGAGAAGCACTCTTCTTGTTAATGCTCTAAATCCACAATGGGCTGATCCCTCACCATCATGCAATTCGGAGAGAACCATCTGTGACTCATGATCTCCTAAACAGCGTAGGAGAGGTTTGCTATAGGATTTCTTGTACAAGACCTCTCTAATCATGATGAAACCACGAGCCTTGTGTTTTAAAGTTCTGGCTTGTGATTTATCCAAAGGTATGATGCCATCGGACAGATATTGTATAAGAGGAGACCTCCAATCCTGAGGCTTATTTACTTGTATTTCAAAGACTTCTTCTTTTTCCCCTTCATCAAGTTGAATAGAAGGACTTTCAAGCACATGGATCCATGGATAAGACTCCGTGTACGCTATTGTTGCCAACGAGTCTGCTAGCTCATTCTCTGCCCGGGGAATATGCTCATAGACAACAGCTTTAAACTTCATTGCCTCATTTTTCAAGAGAAGTAAATATTTAATCAATTGTTCCTTTCTAGCTTCTGATAGGCCCAAGGCATGGTGGACAAGCAATTGGGAGTCGCTTAGCAGCTTGACCCTTTTTGCTCCACAGATATAAGCCAATTTCAACCCAGCTATAGCTGCTTCGTATTCGGACTCGTTATTGGACGCCCTGAAAGCAAAACAAATAGCTTGGAACATGTTGTCCCCATAGGGGGAAGTAAGACATATTCCTGCCCCAGATCCTATGGCACTGGATCCTCCATCTGTTCGGACAATCCACACTTTTTTGTCTTTTGAATCAGCAGGTTGTTCTGAGTCCCTATCAGAATGGAATTCGACCAGAAAATCAGCCACACCTTGAGCTTTTACTGTTGTTCGAGGAGCAAAGTCTATGTCGAAGTCCCCCAACTCTACTGACCACTTTGTCATTCTGCTTGAAATGTCTGCTTTTTGAAGGACATTCTTTAAAGGAAAAGATGTCCGGACGATGATAGGATGAGCCTGAAAATACGGCCTCATCTTTCTCGCAGCTATTACCAAGGCCAATGCTAGTTTTTCAAGTTTCAAGTAACGCCGTTCAGCATCAATCAGGCTTTTGCTGATGTAGTATACTGGGTGAGGATACCCATCAACCTCCCTTACTAGCACAGCACTGATGGCACAGCTTGAAACAGCCAAATACACAAAGAGAGTCTCCCCCTCGATTGGTTTAAACAATGTCTTGGGAGATGACAGATGCTTCTTAATCTCATTGAATGCCTCATCACACTGTGGCGTCCACTCAAATCCCTTTGCACCCTTCAAAGTTTGAAAGAAAGGAGCACACCTGTCCGAAGACCTTGAGATGAATCTGTTCAAGGCTGCTAACCTCCCCGTTAACCGCTGTACTTCTTTAATGTTTCGAGGAGGCTCCATTTGAAATAAAGCATTGAGTTGGTCCGGGTCGGGCTGTATTCCATGCTCACTTATAATATACCCTAAGAACTTCCCGGACTGCACTCCGAACACACATTTTTCAGGATTTAACTTTAAATTTACCTTGGCCAGGTTGGCAAAAGTCTCCTGGAGGTCGGACAAGTGCAGCTGCTCATCCACACTTTTCACCATCATATCATCAATGTAGACCTCCATATTTCTTCCAATCTGATCAGCAAATGCTTTATTGACTAACCTTTGATAAGTAGCCCCAGCATTTTTCAAGCCAAAAGGCATCACCTTATAGCAGTGCAGACCTCTATCAGTAACAAAAGTGGTATGCTCTTGATCTCTTGGATCCACCTGGATCTGATTGTACCCGGAGAAAGCATCCATGAAGGAGAGTAGCTTGTTCCCAGAAGTAGAATCTACCAGCTGATCTATCCGGGGAACCGGATACAAGTCTTTTGGGCAAGCTCGATTGAGATCTGTGAAGTCAATGCACATTCGCCATTTACCGTTTTTCTTTTTTACCAAGACTGGATTGGCAGTCCACAAAGGATACTGAGATTCTTTAATGTGCCCCATCTTTGTGAGTCTGTCAACCTCTTGTACAATGACATCAGCCTTTTCTTTTGAGAAAGCTCTCCTCTTTTG
Source organism: Limnanthes douglasii subsp. nivea (assembly GCA_036936605.1). Classification (NCBI taxonomy): domain Eukaryota; kingdom Viridiplantae; phylum Streptophyta; class Magnoliopsida; order Brassicales; family Limnanthaceae; genus Limnanthes; species Limnanthes douglasii. The sequence continues at coordinate 38,627,193 of JAUPFV010000001.1, forward strand.
CACCACTGGTGCTACGTCTCTCCGGACAGATAAGTGATGGGAAATCACTTCTGATGGAACTCCAGTAACATCAGCATTGCACCAAGAAAAGACATGCTGATGGTCTTTTAAGAATTTTAACATCTCTTCTTTCAACACTTGTGGCATTTTGGACCCTATCTTGACAAATTTCCCTTCTTCCAAGCAGTGTGTCTCAACCTCCTCAACTGGGATCAACACTCCGGGGGTCTCTCTGGGGTCATCAATTTCACCCTCACCCCTAGAAAGGCCCTCAAACTGCTATTGGTCATTTAAACGAACTGCTCCTAGCGTTCGTGGAGCCAAGGCAGTGGCATAACATTCTCTTGCAACTTTTTGACTGCTCCGGACAACCCCAACCTGCCCCTGAACATCGTATTTTAGACACTGATGGACTGTTGAGGCCACTGCATGCATCCTAGAGAGCCAAGATCTCCCTAGAATAGCATTGTAACAAGTGGGACAGTCCACCACAATGAAAAGTATTCTGACCGTTTTCTTGAAAGGGCCTCTGCCCAACAATACTTCTTCTTCGAACTCACCGATTACATCAGCTGAGCTGCCCGTGAAGCCTACGATCGATCTGTCTGACTTTTGAATCACAGCTGGATTTTTCATTTTCTTGTAAGTATCTAGGAAAAGGATATTGGCAGAGCTCCCAGTATCTACCAGGATTCGCCTTATCTCATTGCCCCCTATCGATGCTCCTATGACAACAGCATCTTCATGAGGGCCAGCAATGTCTCTCAAATCATCCCCATCAAAGACAATGAATGGGAATAAACTTGACGATTGATAAGAGGTCATGCCCCCTTCTAGTTGGGTAGCCAAATTATGAACATGCCTTTTTCTTGATGAAGTGGTAGGAGCCGTTACAGTGTCCCCTCCGAAAATTGTCAAGGACTCAAAGAATCTAATGAGCCCGGAGACCGTCCTGGAACGCTCCTCTATTGCACCCACTCTGTTCCTTGTTGGATCAGGATCCAAATATTCAGATTCCACATCAAACCTTTCAATGATCACCATAGCCCCTTCTGGGGCAGCATTAACCGGAGCAGCCCGGTGAGTGTTGTCAGGCCTGTTGCCTCCTCTTCTTTTAACGTATGCACCCAATTTCCCTCTTTCAATCAGGTTCTGAACCTCTTGTTTCAAGGCTATGCAATCATCAGTAGTATGGCCAATATCATTGTGATATTGACAAAAAGAACTGCTTCGATGTTCTCTGGGAGACTGCAAGGTTGCTGGTCTCCGGTAGTGTACTTCATCTTTAGTTTTATCAAAAATGGTTGCCACACTTTCTTTGAGTTCTGCAAACCACTCTGGTTGGACCCATGGCCCTCTTTTGTTTCTAGACTGTTGGCTTTGTGCAGGGGCAGCTGGTTGAGACTGAGCTTTTCCTCTTCCATGCCCCTGTCCGGTTTCTCTAGCTTTGTTTCCGGACTGGTTTTGATTGGGAGTTGGTGTCACCGGGGTGGATCTCACCTGCCTGTGCACCCTGGTCTTTTTTATTTCATCAACATTTATTTGCTTGCCAAATTGATTTAGCAATCCACCCCAGGTCATGGCTTTCTTCCTTGTTACTGAATCGGCCAGGTTGCCCGGGTTCAAACCTTGTCTCAGGGATGCTATTGCCACTTGTTCAAAGCAATCAGCCAGCCCATTCTTCGTGTTCACAAAACGATTTATGTATTCTTTCAACGATTCATTTGGCTCTTGGGCACAATGGATTATGGTATCTCCATTACCCTTGAGCTCCTTACTCCCCACAAATTGCCTTCGAAAGGCCACCCAAAAGGTATCAAAGTCTCTGATACAACCCTGAGGAAGGCTGTTGTACCACTTCAGAGCACTCCCCGTAAAGGACTGGGAGAATGCTCTGCAGAGTAGTTTATCATCATCATCAAAGTTCATCATGAAGTTCTTGAATTGCTCCAGATGATTGTCTGGATCAGTACTGCCATCGTACTTCTCCATCTTGGTGCTATCAAACCTCTTGGGGAGGTTTCCGGACAGTATTTTGGAAGACAATGGCGATTGCCTCCAGTTCCTCCCACGACTGAACGCAGTATCCTCATTAGGTGTTGCAAAGATACCTGGCTCATCATGGAAGGCAAAAGGATCCACCAGCATCCGGTCTATATGCCTCCGGCTGTGAGATGATCCTTTTCCAATGTGCCTTTTCATTCTTCCATGGTGATCTCTTTTTCTGGAATACTTTTTAACCTGCTTCTGTTTTTTCCTGGTTCGCCCCTCATCACTACTGGAGGACAAGGATTTTTCATTTCCCTCACTGTCCGAAGAGCTGTCCGAAGATTCTGAGCTTGAGTCAGAACTCTCCACAGGCTTGGACCGGTGAGACTTTTTAGAACTGGCATGTGTCTTTTTAGAGCTCACATGAGTTTTTGAAGCCTCATGCTCTCGAGGGTTATCAGAGCGATGAGCAACTGATGCTTTGGACTTTTCCTTCATGCCCATCTTGGCCTTCTCAGCCCTTAGAGCTTCTATTTCGACCCTCAACCTGTCACGCTCTTGGACAGTATATTCATCGTTCTCTTCCACCACTTCGAGCAAAGCTGGTGGAAGCTCTGGATTATCCGGATTCATTCGGACAGAATTTCCTTACTTGGTTTTGAATGCTTGATTCAGGCACCGTCGCCTCCCACTGTGGTCGCCAATTTGGTGTGGATAAAAGTAGCCTGAGGGTAGGCTGGTAATTTCAAGTGGAGTTTTAGGGCGGTGTAAGGGTGTTTCACGGTGGTGTGGTGGTGTTTTAAGGGTGGAGAGAGAATTAAGCAGCCTGGCAGCAGTTAATTTTTCTTACCCATAGTTAATGCTGGTGGTTGGGTATTTATAGTATGATATTTGGGCCCTTATGGGCTTTCGGGTCAAGTTTGATGGACCCGGGTCATGTTTAAAGACCCAAGAGTTTTAAGCAGATGTGCAGGTAGCTTAGTCAGACAGTGATTAGGTTTTTTAGTACTTTAGTCATAGTTCGAACTGCCTTATGTTTGCAGTGTTCAAGATCATCTGTCCGGTTCAACCAGTGCTGTTCGAATTGAGGTCATGGAATCTGTCCGAATTTACGGGGTGATTTACTTTGGACTACCCTTCCGGGGAGCTCTTCGAATAGGGACTCATCAGTTTTGATGCTAATTTTGGGAGAAAAAATTCCAGACATCAATAAACCCTAATTTTACCCAGAAAAAAAATCGTCAAACTATCAAAATTGCAATTTATTCATTATAAAACATGTTTTTCAATACAAATAAATCATATAACATGCTTTTCATACAATCTCTAAATCTATGCCCTACCAATTCAATTCACACATAATCCCAATGACATGGATTCTTTACGATTAAGAAAAGCATGCATCTTTATCTATCAATACATAATTTGATTATTCTACTGAATCCAAATAAAGGGTTAACTTGGATCTGATACCAATTGTTATATATTATTAAATATCGCATCAAATAATATATAACAAATCACGGAAAAATAATTAAACCCTTTGGTAGATTCACTTAATGAATAAACCGAAAATCAAGAACACTTACGGGTTTGTCTGCTGCTCTCCATCTAGTATTCTCTTCAGTTCCTTTGTAATCTACAGTGATTCCACGTTCCTCAACGATCTCGTTTATGAAATTGAGAAACCTGCAGAATCAAATTAGAGAAGAAGGAAAAACTTTCTAGACACTCAAGGAAGCGGTCGTATTCTGATTAGAGTTTAGAGTGATAAAATACCTAAACCTTGCCCCTTATTTATAAACTTTACAATGTGAAGCCCAATATTGTAAAGCCATCCTTTATTACTTCCTTGTGTCCGGGACCATAACCTGATAAATTGATAATTCAATTTAAATCCCAGATTTATTAATTCAAGCGTAATTGTTGAGATTTGGGGTTTTGGTTTATGGGTTATGCTAACCGTGCCCTGGGCACCGGTTAATGGAGTATTAATTGCTTATTTTTTTTACTTGTGTTTCAACCATTTTAATCGGTTAAAAAGACAAATTATAAATACCATACTTACCCTCTAATATATATATATATATATATATATATATATATATATATATATATATATATATATGAAGCATTAGCACTATTGAATGTTGAATTTTATTATGAAAATTATAGTATTATAATATTATTTATTGTGAAATTATTATTTTTAAAGTTATTAGTAATTTGATGATAGAAAAAAATTAAAAAATTTACTTTACAACTATTATAATAGTGAATTTACACATTTAAAAAACAAATTTAATTTATTATAAATTTAAATAAATATAAATATTAAATAATAAATATGTGAAAATTTTGTAATTAACTTTTTAGATATGTTACCAAAATTAAGAACTTATATTTAATATATTATTATTATAATAATATTTTTCGTATTTTATCAAATAATTAATCACGAAAAATATATGCTACATAGAAAATGGATTACAAATTTAACAATAATTTATTGATTTATATAATATTTTATTTATTTTTAAATCGTTTTATTAAAAAATAAATATTGACCAGGATTACGATCGATTTTCACCGCATAAATAAATATGAAAATACTTTTGTTTTCTCAAAAATTATAAAAAAACAAATTTATTAACCGGTGTCCATGGCCACCGCCACCGGTTAGCATAACTCTTCTTTATAATATTCTTTATAATATTAGTAGAAGCCAAAAATGTAAATTACTTTAAATATAATATATTATATTTAAATATTAATTATTTGTTGGAATTTAATTTTTAAAAGATAATGTATAATTTTTAATTTTTTTATATTTAAAAAGTTTTTGGGCTTGGGCATAACCCCTGCATTCTATATTTCAATTCCAAAAAGAAAATAATTTCTTTTGTCATGAAAATATTTTTAGATTTATAATTTTGAATTTGGTTTAAATTTAGTATTATGACTAGAGTATAAATTTGTAATTTATTTTATATTTAGAGTTTAATTTTATAAAAATTTAAATTTGAAAATTATATTTAAAATTTATAAAATTTAATAGGATAAAAATTTGTTAAGCGGATCTGAATCCTATATATATAATATAATAATAATATAAAATATTATTTGTTTATAAGATAGAAGACGAGACATTAATTAATTTTTGTTTACCGACTAAAACTCTTACTAACAAATTAAAAATGATTAATTACACGGTTATTTAATGTAAGGATAATAAGTTTATATTTCACGTAATTTTTAACAGTTGGATTCCAGCATTATCAGTATTAAATATAATCTTTGTTAAAAGATAAGAATGACTAGAATTTTTGTAATATTTAAAAAAACTTCGGTTATATTCGTTTAGTTAAAACTGTCTAAATCTGAAGTGTGCATTTGTTGTCCGAAACCAAATGTTCATCATTTTTGGCTGGATATTGAACCATACCATGACCTAGTTTCGTCCGCACTCATAAAAGTTTTGGGATACGACAATTTTTTCTTTTGATGAATTCTAGTCGAACAAAACCTGGTAGGCGTTTTCGGATTGCTTCATACTGACATGTTCATGCCTTATTAAAACACCATTCGTTGGCCAAAACTTTTTTTTAGCAAGGGTAAAAAAAAAGTCAAATAACATGATGCTAGGTTAGTTATAATATCTGATCGAAACTTCAAGTAGCACTATTTTTTTTGTGAGGGAGTAACTACCTAATATTTTTTGAAAGATGAAGAAATAAATAACCTTTATGGTCAAAGCAGGGGATTAGTAAGTAGCAGATAAACTATCTATGTTCTTCTCCTTTGTACAAAAGAAGAATCATAAAAGAAAATGAAAATATACTGGGAAATTTTGTTTGTTTTCTTGTTAGCTGTACATGATTTGAATTATTGAATTAAGTTTTGATAATTATATGCGGTTCTAATCTAAAAGAACTTAGATTTTGTTAAAATTTTCAAAAAAAAAATTGTTTATATGATTGATGAGTCAATAATTGTTTGGAAGAATATTTTGGATCTTGAACCAGATGTGACTAGAGAGAGAAATTATATAGAGAGAAAGAGAATGTCATAGAATAATACTCAATGTCCCCCTACTAAGAAAGTGGGTCACCTTTTATACTAAAATAAGGTGGTACCGCTTGGGTCCTTAGTGGGCCGTCTACATATTTGATGAGGCCTCTTAGTAAGCATTATATTTACACATTGGTCCCCAAGAAATCCTAAACTCCTTAATTACTACATCATGTAACTCTTATTCACAATTAAATCCTTATTATTTACAGCTGGCGAATTCTACCCTCATCAGTAGCCCCCCAGTCTTCGGGAATGTTATGAGCGAAGACTTATTGCCGAACCTACATCTGCCATCCGCTGCCCCCTGCGCTTCGAGCCAATTTCCTATCTTTGGATTAATTATTCTTTTTCCTCTTGCGTCGAACGTCCCACGGCACCGTTTGTCCCGACCTGACCTTCGATCAGCCGACGGTACTCCCGAAGCCAATACTCAGGCTCTGCTGGATTTTTCTTACCCGATGTTCGTAGTTCTAAGTCAGGTCGGTTCCCGTGTTCTTTCGAGCTTCCGATTCGGGCCTCTCCGTAGTGGGCTGATTCTTCATTTATCCCGTGCTTCTCCGTGGTGGGTCGGCCTTTCTCGGTGGATACAGTTGCGGAGGCCCATATCATCAGTTGGTTCGAGGGGGATAGTCTAGGTTAGCCTTCGTCAGAGGGTGGTCGACACGTGTCGTCGTCTTATAGGATGTGTTTTTTCCAGACTAGACTCTTAGGGAGACTCTTCGTCTTCCCGCTGTGTTTTTGTCGATTGGTATCCCCCGGTCATTCAACATTTCCTATAAATACTCCACAATTCTTGATCTCTCTCAGAGGCATTCTAGAGAGAGAAAGTACTGTCAGATCGTTTTCTAGAGAGAGAAAGTGTTTGCCAGACCATTTAAAAGAGCACTGTCCGACCATTCTTGAGAAAAGAATGTTTTCATGAAACCCAGGTACCCGAAGCCTACATCAACCCAGAAAAAGAAAAAACCTGTGTGGAGTTTCAAAGAGTGGGCTAGCATCGGAGACCGAGCCGAGGAATACCGACGCGTGGGCTTAATTTGGGGATCTAACTCAAAACCCTTTACTCCCGTTACGCGTCCTCACGACCCTGTTTTATCCACCCCGATCCCTGTTGAATCCTTCTTTTTGCCTGACCTTCCCAGTTCTCCATCTCTCGAGGTCAGCCTATCTCCGGAGACCATCGTCCTTTCTTCCAGCAGCAACTCCTCTCGCTCCCCCACAACTCGGTCGGAGAATCCGACCTCTCCGTCTGTTAACTCGTTCGTTCCACCGCCTCCGTGCCTGCCCTGACGCGTTCGTAAAACCAAATTCTTGACCATGGGCGAAGACAGTCCCTTTACATCTCCCGTAGGAGGTAACGATCTTGAAATGGTTCAACTTACGCCCTCGATTCGAGGGTATCGGACCGGTATTAACACTGCGGTAACTTTTTTAGGTTTGCCCAAACGCCAGTTGACGCCAGAGGAAGTGGAAGCGGCTCATCGGGCTTTTTCGGGCAATATGGCCGAGCCCTCCACCTCTCGGGTCCGATCATCGGACCCAGATGCCGCTACTGCCCGGAGCTCTGATCAGGCTCTAGACCCCGAAGTGGGAGAATCAGAGGCAGATGTTGCGCCTGCGGCGGTCTGCGTTGCTGCTGTTGGTAACGCAGCTAACCCTCCTGACGATCATTTGCCCGAAGAAGTTGAGGCTGCCATCACTACTACCTATTTCAGCGGGCTTCGGACGAAAGACGTCGTTTCTCTTTACGAGGGGAAGTACCTCTACTTCCCTGAGTCTGATTATAAGGATCTGTTGATCCGCTGGGGAATTCCCGAATGCGTGAATGTTTGGTTCCCGGTTCCTGGGGAGACCCCCGTTCATGTCCGATCTAGGGAGATCGTGGTGTTCACCGAGCTGTTCAACTGGGGGCTGCACTTCCCTTTAGACCCCGAGATTGCGCTTTACTTCCGCACCCTCCAAATCTGCCCATCGAAGCTGACACTGAATGCCTGGTATACTCTAATGTCTTGCATCATGGCTTCTCGTCTTTCAGGTCGGGTTATGCCGATGGAAGAATATATTGCTATGTCGGGTCTGTCCAAGGCTCCAAAATCCCCGTTCTTCTACTCTTCCTTGGGAAACAAGTGGAAGATAGTTAATGATTTCTTGGAGGGGCACAAAGGCTGGAAGCATCGGTTTATGTTTCTGAGCGGGTGTTGGGAGAACGGTATTCCCTATACTTTGGAGAACAAGAGTCAGCTGCTTCGGACCTGGGTCCATGATGGTACCACTCTTCTCCTCCTCTTTTTTTTTACCGACTCTTCGTGCAGTGTCGAAGGATTGGTTGCAAGGGCTGAAGAAGACTACTCGAAAGCTGCTGAGGCTACGTTCGAGGTGCTGAAAGGCTACGCTCGGACACATTGGGGTCGGGCTATGCATCGCACCTTCATAGATACGAACTTAATCATGAGTAACCTCTGGCGTTGCTCATCCGAGCTTCTCACCATCGAACAGCTGCAACAGCCCCCGAGCTTGGAGGATGTGATCGCGAAAACCGGCACTCCTGGTTCGATATTGTATCTGCCAAAGCGCAACAAGGCGCCTAGCAAGCGCCCGAAGTCAGATGACGAGGGAGGGGAGAAGGAAACCGGAGCTGAGGGGGCTGGTGAGCTGATTCGGGTGGAGGTGCCCGTGCATGAAGGGGCAGAGGCGAACCAGGACCGGGCTCCAGTGCAGAAGAGGAAGGGTCGCGCCGATGCGGAGGAGACTAAGGCAAAGAAGTCCAAGCACTCAAGGAAAGAGAGTAGGCCAGTAGACGGCGCGGGGGTTGGCACCATAGGACCGAAGCTGTCTGATCAGGACGGTGGTGCAAAAAGTATTCCAACGGCGGACGTTGTGGAAATTCCAGATGATGGCGAGCCCCCCAAGCGTCGGACCCAGCTGCAGCCTCGTCGAGCGGTACGAAGTATCCGGTGCTGTCGATGCTTGGAAGTCCGCACACGTTCCCGCTGCGGGGATCGAATGGTCTGGCTTTGTCCTTGTACAACTTGCTCGTACCGGCGGCCTTGAAAGAGCGTCGGGCGAACGAGCTAAGTCAGCAGCTAGTCTCCGCGGAGGCAAAAATTGTTAGTCTGACTGGGGAGGTGGAAAAAGCCAAGGCGGCTCAGGCGTCGGCGGAGGGTCGGATCGCGGAAGCCGAACGCGTCGCGGAAGAGGCGAAGGCAGTCGTGGAGGAGGCGAGGAAGGCCGCGGAGGAGACGAAGAAAGCCGCGGAAGACCGTGCTGCTGCTTTGGCTCTGGAGGTCCAAAAGTTAAAATCTTTGAACGTCGCCTTCGCAAATCGGTGTAGGAAGTGGTCGGAGAAAGAAACTTCCGATGCCAAAGCCGCGTATGTGCTGTCGTTCCACAACCGCTTCCCAGACCTTCACCTCGGGGCAATGTGGTTGGATGTGCCAGAGAAGGACCGGCCCGATGGGGTCGATTGTGGAGAAGAAGAAGAATCTGACGATGCTGAAGAGGATGAGGAGGATGAGGATGAGGACGAGTGATCCAGAAGTTACGCTCGTTTTTTTTTGTTAGTTGTTTTTGTAACTCTTTGGGGGCCGCGGGGTCCCCTGTCAATATTTCCGATGAACACTTTTAGTCATGTTTTGGGGGCCGCGGGGTCCCCTATCAATATATTAAATTTTCTGGTTTTATCCTCTCACATATTGGTACCTGTGCAAAATTAAAAGAACATTGAAAAACCTTATGTTCAAACGTAATGTTGAAAATTCCTGATAGGATCGGGAACCGTGAAATGTGGGTCAGTTCGGGAACTGAAAAACCCATTAAGGTTCTGTAGATCGATGTATTATCGAAAGTTCTCCCAAAGGGACTGGAAGATCATATATGTAGATCAGTAGAAACTGAAAAATCCATTAAGGTTCTGTAGATCGATGTATCATCGAAAGTTCTCCCAAAGGGTCTGGAAGATCATATATGTAGATCAGTAGAAACTGAAAAACCCATTGAGGTTCTGTAGATCGATGTATCATCGAAAGTTCTCCCAAAGGGTCTGGAAGATCATATATGTAGATCAGTAGAAACTGAAAAACCCATTAAGTTTCTGTAGATCGATGTATCATCGAAAGTTCTCCCAAAGGGTCTGGAAAACTATATATGTAGATCCATTAATATTAATAGGAAAGGACGTTGTCCAGCTCGTCAGCTGATCAAGGTCGTAACACTTCAATATTTGGAAGGCAAAAGAAATTTTGGATTAATGTAATCGGGTGGTCGGGTGTTTATGATGCCTCATTAAAATCTTCTCGCGCCACCGAGGTAGGAAAGAGTGCATCCCCGACCATTACAATTCGAAACACAATGTAAAATACAATTTGAAGTATAAGTTCCCGACTATTCTAGATACAATTTCAAGTGTTCAATATTCCATGGTAGCCTCAAAAGGTGCCCGAGCCTATTCTGCAGGCGGTATGTCCCGCTCTTGATTTTTTCCGCGATCTCGTAGGGCCCTTCCCTGTTCGGGGCGAGTTTACCGAGGCTCTTGTCCTTGGTGTGAAGAAAAACGCGCCTTAAAACCTTGTAACCGACCTTAAACTCCCGACGTCGGACTTTTGAAGCGTATCGACTTCTCATCAAGGTCTGATAGTGTAAGGCGTTTAGCCGTGCGCGGTTGCGTTTCTCTTCTATAAGGTCGAGCTCGAGGCGTCGGATGTCGTTATTCGTTTGCTCCGCATAGGTCCCGATCCTAAAAGACGGAAAGATGGATTCTGCAGGGGTGACCGCATCCATGCCATATACTAAAGCGTAAGGTGATTCCTGAGTTGCCGTCCGGGGTGTGGTTCGGTAAGCCCGCAGTACCTCTTGTAGGTAGTCGGGCCATTTCCCAGCCTTTCCTTCAAGGTTTTTTCTGAGGCCGTCCAAAATGGTCCGGTTGGTTACTTCGACTTGCCCGTTTGCCTGAGGGTGGAAAGGAGCGGAGAAACATTGTCGGATCTTATGGGTGGTGCAGAATGCTTTCATCTCCCCGCTGTCGAACTGCGGTCCGTTATCCATAGTTAACCTCTGCGGTACCCCGAACCGACAACATATGTTAGACCAGATAAATTTGATGATATCCTTGGCCTTGGTGGAGGATAAAGGTTCGGCTTCAACCCATTTGGAAAAATAGTCCACCGCCACGACAATCGTCTGTCTTCCTCCCGATGCCATTGGTAGCGGCCCGACCAGGTCGATTCCCCACCGGTCAAAGGGTAGTCCTTCGGATATAGACTCTAGGGGAGCCGCGGGTACGTTTATCGCGTTTCCGAACCGTTGACATATATCGCAGGTTTTGACTATCTGTCGCGCATCCGCTGTGATCGTCGGCCAATAGAATCCTGCAAGAAGAATCCTTCTGATCAGAGCTTTGTAACCGCAGTGTGTCGCACCTTCGCCATCATATAGTTCGGATACAATTATTTGCGATTCATGGACCCCTAAGCAGCGGAGCAGGGGGCGGCTGAAGGCTTTCTTGTATAGTACTTCACCTAAAAGGACGTAACCCCGAGCCTTATTGCGTATTTTCCGAGCTGAGGCGTTATCACTAGGCAACCGACCCTCAGCTAAGAAGGCGATAATGTCCCGCCGCCAGTCTGAGAGGGTTACCGAAGAGATCTGACAGGCGATTTCAGGTCGGTTGTCTAATTCTTCACGCTTGATAATAGATGGGCTCTCTTGCTCAACCACCCAAGGATAGTTACTGGAACAGGAGAGTGTTGCCAAAGAATCAGCGGCTATGTTTTCGTTTCTCAGGACATGTTCATAGGTGACCTTGTCAAACGAGGCGGCCAGAACCGTGAGCGCTGCTAGGTATTGTACCAAATGTTCTTTCCGAGCTTCCGCGCTTCCTGAAGCTTGGGTTATTACGAGTTGGGAATCGCTTACGAGTGTTCCATGGGGTCATCAACGGGGTGCGATTCTGGGGCGAGCCCCTTTAACTGCTATTCCCGAGCTTGAATCATCTCTTGATCCTTTTTAGGTGCTAATGCTGCCCGGTAACATTCCCGTGCTGCTTTCTGACTACTTCGGACCACTCCCACGTTGTTTCCGACCACGTATTTTAAACATTGGTGAATTGTAGAGGATACTGCGTGCATTCGCGATATCCACGATCGGCCGAAAATGGCGTTGTGGGAAGTCGGCGCGTCTACTACCACAAATAAAACCGTAACCTCTTTCTTGAATGGTCCGCGGCCTAATTGGACTGTGCCCTCAAATTCTCCTATAACGTCGGCTGCTGACCCAGTAAACCCTACTATGGTGCGGTCGGACCGCGCAATCACTGGTGGTGTTCTAAACTTGGCAAAAGTGGACGCGAAGATTATGTTGGCCGAACTACCGGTATCCACCAAGATGCGCTGAACCTCCTCCCCCGCAATGGCTGCCCCGATCACAATGGCGTCTTCATGGGGGGCGGCTATGTCTCTCATGTCGTCGTCATCAAAGTACAGGATCGGGGAAGGGACGCTTCTGGTTTGGAAGCAAGTTCTGGCTTCCAACTGAGTGGTCAGGTTGACGATGTGCCTCTTCCTGGACGAATGTGTAACTCCTGCCATAGAATCTCCCCCAAAGATAGTTAGGGATTCAAAATATTTACACAGGCCTCGTACATGAAGTTTTTGAAAGCTTCCAAATGATTATCCGGGTCCTTCTTCTCATCGTACTTTTCTAGTTTAGAAATGTCAAATCGTTTCGGGAGCTGCCCCGCTAATATCTCGTTGGACAACGGGGATGCCCTCCAATTGATTCCGAACCCATATGCTCCTCCTCCAAGTCCTTCTGTCTGAACTCCGTAAAGTCCCTCATCTATGGGGCTGACAAACTGGCTACCGGTTCGGTAACCTTGGTTCTGACTGTTCGATGGTTGCCAAGGCACTAGAGGCAGCGCTGCCCGCTCTTCACGGCTAGCGGCAGGTATCTCCTCCTTCTCGAAGGATACCGGGGTCCGCTTCTCGGTGATCCCCTTTTTGTATTTTGGTGATTCTGCCCGGGGCCCTCGGAGGCGTCGGGAACGATTCTTTTGTGTCCGTTGGGCCCTTTCCCGTCGCCGATACTCTCTGCCCGACGAGTCGCTCGAGGTGTAGTCAATTGTTGCGCCGCGATGGTCCTCCGGGTACTACCGAGTCCTGGCATTTTGCCCCTCCTCGGGATGCGGCTCCCGATAATACCTAACAGGTCGGGCTTCGATGTGCGGCCTAACATCATGTTCGGTCATCTCCCGATCCTCCAAGAGGGGTCCCTTGCCTTTTCCTTCCCGGATCCCCTTCTCGTCCAGCGCCCGCTTCCTTTCTGCGTTTAGCCTGGCAATGTCTTTAAGGAGCTGTTTTCGGGTCATTATCAGGGTCGACCGCTTGTCCCGACCCTGGTCGCAGTGCCTCCGACCAGACGCTTATTCGCCCTCTGACACTGAGACGGCTCGGATCACTTCTCTACCGACCCTCTCTGTCACAGCTTCGTTGCTCATTTCGCAATACGTGATTTTCAAAGAACAAAGATTCTTTTTTTTGTATCACTCGTTCCCACAGACGGCGCCAATGATGAGTCAATAATTGTTTGGAAGAATATTTTGGATCTTGAACCAGATGTGACTAGAGAAAGAAAGTATAGATAGAGAAAGAGAATGTCATAGAATAATACTCAATGTCCCCCTACCAAAAAAGTGGGTCACCTTTTATACTAAAATAAGGTGGTACCGCTTGGGTCCTTAGTGGGCCGTCTACATATTTGATCAGGCCTCTTAGTAAGCATTATATTTACACATTGGTCCCCAGGAAATCCTAAACTCCTTAATTACTACATCAGGTAACTCTTATTCACAATTAAATCCTTATTATTTACATCTGGCGAATTCTACCCTCATCAATGATAACCGGATTAGTTCGTAGTGTTGTTTTAAAAAGCAATATATATATAATTGATTTCGATAAAATAATTTCGAAACCAAATCAATAAATTGTAAATTTGATTCGATATATTATTTTGGAACCAAACCAATAAAATAGAAAAATAGATAAAGGGAATACTATCAAAATTAAACTTATAATGATTATTTTACATTATTATTTTTTTCGGAGGGAACCCGCAGCCGCTACTCAAAGTGCAATGAGTGCGCACAGGGTAAACCCTCAGTCTGACGCGATAGCCTGCAAACCAACGCCAGAAGGTAAACCACACAAGGTGACAGGCTCAGCCGAGAAAGCGTATATAGAGGGACTCGAACTCATGACCTTTTTGGTCATAAGAATGCCATACTCAACCAATTCGGCTACCCCCTTGGGGGCGATTATTTTACATTATATATCAAAGATAATTAGATAACGGTTGAAAACGGTGATGGTAGAAAGCTCGAACTCATGACAAAACATATCTTATTCCACAAATCCAGCTCCTCCGAAAATTTTGATAAGAAATAAATTGAAGTTCACTAAAAACGATTCGCTTTAAATTGGACATTGAATCGAATTGGAACGGGAACTGAACTAGACCGAACCCTACCAAACTAAACCCAATTAAAAATCTAACCGTCCAATCTGATTTTAAAAATTAGAACGGAAAATTTAACCGTCTGATTCAAAAATATAGATTTATCAATTCGGTTTGATTTCATCAAAACTCGAACAAGACCGAACATTTAACAATGATACAAACACGGTTTTTGCCGGTGTATTGCAAAATTTGACCAACCTTTTCTTTTAAATATCTCTATCCGGTGGTGAAATAGTTCTGCCATTTTCAAGATTCAAATAAAATTCAGACCCAATTAACAGAAAATTAAAGAAGCTATAATCTGATTGGGTTCTTCAATAGATTGTGGTAGTACTAAATGACTGGCACTACCTGACATTATACTATGATCGTGCAGAGATATTTCTTTTTTTCAATGAGAGCACCCCATCTCAATTGCCAAGTGAAAATATCAAAACGTCTAAGCGTAAACTAAAAGATGAGTCTAATCAAACAAGACTATATATAATCTGGTGGTATGGATAAAATTGAAGTAGAAAAAAGCCTGCCTTTTTTGTCCTGGATGAAAAGTGTACGATTGAATGCTTCCATATCACTTTTTGTGAATTGTGATGTACACCACCTATTTTAAGTTTTTGTTTTTTTTCTATATGGTTATGCTAATGAGGCATTAAGTGTTTGCTTTTTATAACTTTTGAAAAAACAAAAATAAATTAAATAATTTTATTTTAAATATCAAACCTATTTTTGATATATAAGACCGTTATTATCGAATGCAATCAATGATATTTTTTAATGTATGGTATAGAATATATTTATAATTATTTATACTGTGAAAATTGGTGGTCGTAATTGTGGTCAATATTTTTTTTTATTAAAACGATTTAAAATAAATAAATTATTATATAAATCAATAAATTATTGTTAAATTTGTAATCCATTTTTTTTTAATCCATTTTCTTTGTAACATATATTTTTCGTGATTAATTATTTAATAAAATACTAAAAAGATTATAATAATAATATATTAAATACGAGTTCTTAAATTTGGTAACATATCTAAAAAATTAATTACAAAATTTTCACATATTTATTATTTAATATTCATATTTATTTAAATTTATAATAGAATAAATTTATTTTCAAAGTGTAAATCCATTATTATAACAGTCGTATAATAAATTTTTAAAAAAATATTCACTATTATCAAATTACTAATGACTTTCTAAAAATTAATTTCACGATAAATAATATTATAATACTATAATTTTCATAATCAAACTCAACATTCAATAGTGTTAATGCTTCAAATATGTATTAGAGGGTAAATATGATATTTATAATTTGTCTCTTTAACCGACTAAAATGGTTGAAACACAAGTAAAAAAGTAAGCAATTAATACTTCATTAACCGTTGCCCATAGACACCGATTAGCATAACCATAAACAAAAAAAAACAAGAAAATGACGTTCCTTTTGAAACGCTAGTAATCTTTCACAAACACAAAAACTAAACCTCATGGACAGAAAAATAGCATAACTCTCTCTTTTGTCTTTAAAACTCAAAAAACCAAGTTAAGATTTTGTCTCCCATGCAACCATTTCGGACCAAAATTTCCATATTAAAACAAAGGTTTGGGTGGAAGTAACTTTCACAAAAAAAGATCTGAATGATCTTGGTTCGTGACCACGGTGATCTCTATGCCTCGGACATCAAAAGGTCGGACCTTAGTTATGTTTGAAGAACTTATAGATGATGCGGGAATCAACTGTGTGAATTTGTCGACACTGTTTACATACGGCCAATTCCACCTGAGGGACTTGATGTTGGTGGGTTCGAGGTATATGATCTCGTTGAAGCCAAGTACAATGATGGTTGGTGGGTTGGGCTTGTCACCAAGTTGCTTGAAGCTTCCACGTACCAAGTGTATTTTAAGTTTCCACGTACCAAGTGTATTTTAAGCTTCCACGTGAGGTTCTTCGGTTTCAGGAGAATGATCTGAGGTTGATGGGAAATGGATCCGACCCGAAAGGCAGGTTTGGTTTTTGCATCTTGATCTTTGTTATTATCTTGGACTATGGTATACTTTTTGGGGTTTTCGGTAGATTTGCGTGTTGATTCTTGTGATAATATTGAGACTATGGTTTAATTTTAAGGTTTCTTTTTAGTAGATTTGCATATTGGTGCTTGTTAGTATATAATCTTGGAAATGTTGTTTAAATTTTGGGTTTTTTTGTAAATTTGCATGTTGATACTTGTTAAGTATAATATTGGGACTATTGTTTAATTTTTGGATTTTCAGTCGCTTTGGATGTTGATAATTGTTAGTATAATCTTGAGTAATAGTTTATTTGTTTAGTTTTTTTAGTAGATTAGTTTACTTGGTGGCTCTTTTATGCTAATAGATACTTTGAAACAATTTATATCAGCTTTAATTTTTTTTTCTCGAGCTATAAATTATGTTCTAATAATACAATGAAAATGATTGTGGGTCCTAACTTAAAAATAAATATTTGATGTTATAAGTTGATATAAAGGAAAGCTATAAAAGAATTCGTATATATAAATGCAGTGCTTTCAGTTTAATTCTAAGTTTAGTTGTGTGACATGTGTTAAAGCTTTTTTTCCTGTTGAGGTAGACATAGCAGGGTCTTCTCCAAGATATTGAATAGTTGTATATCTTGGAGAAGACCATGCTATGTCTACCCCAACGGAAAAGCTTTAACATATGTCACACAGCTAAACTCAAAATTAAACTTAAAGCACTGCATTTATATATACCAATTCTTTTATAGTTTTCCTTTATATTTTTTTATATCAACTTATAACATCAAATATATATATTTTAAGTACTGTATGATCCACGATCATTTTCATTGCATTATTAGAACATAATTTACGGCTCGAAAAAAAATTAAAACTGATATAAATTGTTTCAAAATATTTATTATCATAAAAGGGTCACTAATATGACCAAGTAAACTAATCTATCAAAAAAACTAAACAAATAAACTATTACTCAAGATTATACTAACAATTATCAAAGCTACTAAAAATATAAAAATTAAACAATAGTGTCAAGATTATACTAAAAAGTATCAACACGCAGATTTGGAGAAAAAACTAAAAACTCAAACAACATTTCCAAAATTATATACTAACAAGTACCAATATGCAAATCCACTAAAAAACTTAAAAATTAAAGTATAGTCCCAAAATTATCACAGGAATCGCAAAATCTACCGAAAACACCAAAAAGGTATACCATAATCCAAGATAATATCAAAATCAAACCAAACCTGCCACTCAGGTCGAAATTGGTCCGACCGCCGGAACAAATCCCACCCGGACACCCGTCGGTTACGATTATAGTAACTGCCCTTCTTGAACATATGCTCTTGTCTAAACACCTAACTTTATAACATTCTCCACACCCTACTCAGTTCTTGAACAGAATCGGACTCACCGCCCACACGAGCTCGAAGCGGTTTTACATCCACCAGAGAACCGTACCCACACGCGCCACCTAAAAAAAATATATTTTATTTTATTGAAAAACCGAAACTTTAAAACTCGGTACAATTCAACCGAGTTGACTCGGACAGTTACCACTTACCGTCACTACCGTCGCCTTCAGGGCTGCCGTACCACGTGGCAGTAGCCGGTCGCCAATGTATGTCTGTGAACCGGTTCACCGACACCGCCACCGCTAATACCCACAAAGCAAAAAGCCGATACGATAACTTAAGCTGGTGTATTTTGTATGAAGTGAAGGTTCTCAAGGTTCTGCAATGAATTGTTAAAGTTAATGGTGAAGAAGAACTGAATTTGTCGTATAAATAGAGACGAGAGTGTTCATTTTGAGTGTTGGTTTTTGGGTTGACTGTATTGTCCATGGGGATATGTTTATATTTACATGAGGTGCCACTGTAGTGTAGTGTGTATGTTTTCGACTGGACCTACTACGGAGACCGACAGTTGAGGCGTTAACTCCGGTTGTCAGGAAGGATAATACAGTCATTTAGCAACTCGACCGTTAATAAAAAATAAAAATCCGGTACTTGTCACCTTGATTCAACATTTTTGTCCTACTTGTTGTCCACGATTTTATGGGCTATGAATTGGAAGGTATAAAAGGGGTGAATAAAATTAGGTATTTTGAATTTTATAATCACACTAATTTTTTTTCTCTATTTTTGTTATTTTTAAAATTTTAATCTATATTTTTTTCGGCAAAAGAACGAGTTTGAAAATAAAATACGGTAATAATTAATATCATAACCAAGATCTTAATATTCCATATCAACACATAAAAAGTCAACATCTTTAAAATAAATAGAATATAGTTGTCTCAAAAAATATTGTCTTAGCAAATATAACCTCTAACAAAAACAATAATAAAATTTTAAAAGAGCGAAAAAGAACGACAAATATTACGTCAACAACGAGACAATTGCATGACAAATGACCATTATATCACGCGGTTGAGATCTCCAATCTCAAGATCTAGATAAGAAATCTTTACATCTAGAGTTCCATGATCTGGATTAGAAAATCCAGAAACAAGACAGGCCAAAAAAAAAATCAAAGTTCATCACAAATCGCGAGTTTAAAAAAAGAACACAAACATACAATAAATCAATTAGAAAAAAAAATAAAAAATGATCTAACTTTCTAAACCTATAGATCGGATTGTAGACAACGGTGATCATAGACTTCGAGGTCATACCTCTAAATATAAAAGAAACCGTTTTTTTTACTAATTAATTATCCACAACAAATTTCATTGTTTACCTTAAATGTTCAATGAATTTTTACTTACCTAAAATTTATAAATTGAATTGTCATATGATTTTTGATTGACACTTAATCATGAATAATTAATGTATAAGTTTATTCCAATAATGATTTTATTTGATAATTGTGGATTTGACCAACTCAACGGAAATTATGCATCCAAAACACGTTACATCAAATACGATGTCTCTTGGTCGATGCCTTATCACATGGTTGATAACCTTAACCAACTCCCATTTTCTGATATTTTTAACTAAACGATGGCCTCTAGATCGATCACACTGATCGGCTGACACACATGGCAATTGCTTTTTCATTAAAGCATTAAATGAATTAAGTTGTTACAATCCTCTAGAATTATGAAGGCCATCAATATTAATAAAACTCATATAAATAAATAAAACTCATCAATAAAACCTATCTACAACCTTTCTACCACTTAGCTACTATTTACAATCATCACATTGGTTACTTTACTGCGGACGAAGGTACCATAGACTTTTCTTACAACCAAACACAAAACATTAATCAAGTATATAACTACTAGGCAGTAGTAAAAATAGAAGATGAAATCGATTCGTCTTTAAAGACAATGGCAGTCCCAAAGGTGCAATTCAACAAACTGACAGCGAAACTCCAAGATGGCAACCTGAAGATGATGAAATCATATATCAAAACTATGAATAAACTCGTCGACTATAGGGATGAGAACAAAATGGTCGAAATGTATAGTATCATAGACATATATTTATACCTAACAAATAAACATAATATTCATTTTTATAAAAAATAGGAAAGACGCAACCGAATCACATAAGACCTTCTCGGAAAACAAAAATAAACACCAGCATAATCGGCAAAAGAGAAGGTACCAAACCCCAGGATCACAAACAAAGCACCCAGGAGCAGCCCACCCGACAAACTAAAAATAGGGATTTAATTGGCTCCACGTATCGATCTTATACCTTGGAAAACGGTTTCATCAACAACTGATCCGCACAAGCAATAATATCAACTAGCATCTCCACCTTACGACCCGACTCTCCTAAGCGCTACTCCTACAAGATTATAAAATTATCAGATCTCGAAGGCCCAAACATGAGTTAGTCTCAGTACTTACTATTGTCTACCTTTCTCGATGCAACAATCGCATCAAATTTATTTTATCGGTGCTGCATCTACTTACTCTCAATTGTTGCAGGCTACTCGTCGGTCTCGTCGACCTCTAACATGAACAACCCTTACGATCTGCCACCTCTTTATAGTGGACGCCTACAATAACAAGGGTGTAATCAATATGCACTGTTAGAATCCATGTATTACCCTCTATGACCAATCACCATAGTCATCGGACCTTAGTGGATAAGACAAAAAAGATTGGCAAGAAACCTGTGGACAAAAATAAAATTTGATGTGATAAATTTATGCAAGAAGAATCTTTATTCGCGTAAAGATTGAACAATCACTACTAGTGTGGATTATTTTCGACTGAGGGTAATTTGGTCAAGTGTTTTGTGGTGTTTCAAAGGTATTTAATGTTTGGGTGTTTTGTAGTGAGAGATTTAGACTACCTGGTTGTATTAAATGTTCATTACCCTAATTAATGAAAGTGGTTGGGTATTTATACCCTTAAATATGGGCCACATGGGCTTTCGGGTCAAACTTATGAAACCGGGTCGAGTTCAAAAAATCATTAGTTTATTAAGCAGATTAGCAATTAGCTTAGTCAAAAGGTGCTTAGTTTTTAGTACTTTTGTCCAGTGCGGATGGTTCAGTGGGTGGATTTTGTCCGAATTGCCCATGTCTGGTTTCTACAGGGAGTGGTGAAAATTTCCGGACTCATCAGTAGCCCTTTTTTTAGGTTTTGTTCGAAGGCCTTTGGCAAGACCTTAAAAATCTCTTTTGGGCACTTGTAACATTTTCCGGGCGGATTTAGTGTTTAGTGAAGGATTTATCCGGACTGAAAAACTCTTCAGAAGTTCAAAGGTTTTGCGATGGATCGTGGGTCACATGTAATCTTCTGATTTGCTTCAGCAGCCGTTTTTCTCCTAGAACGGCGCTCCCACTAATCCCAAAAAGTAACCTCTTCATATAATACCCATGATGTCAGCGCCGACTTCAATCATTACTTTTGTCTTTACGCATTCTCCTAGGTTTTTGGCATCTTTTTGTCTCATTAATATATATATATATATATATATATATATATATATATATATTACTTCATTTTTCACTGTTTTACCATCTTCATTACTCTCTTATTCCTTCATCTCAAATATTTCATCTCTCTTTTCAAAATCCTTTTGGTGTGAGTTTATGGTCACAGCAAGAAACTCACTGGTAATCTCTCGGAGTTAGAAAAAGCACAAAGAGTTGAGCGAGAAAGGCGCATTGCTGCAGGTCTTCCAGTTTCTCTAATCGACAAGTCTGAAACGCCATCTTCAGAGCCTGATCGAGGTTCATCTTCTGCCAGAAGCTCCAAACCCATGAGGTTATTTCAACCAAGTCTTTCACCCATTGTATCAGGCTCCTCGGTTCAGGAGTCACAGCCTACTGTGGAACGAGAAAACGTTGTTACAAGCACAAAGAGACCCTCTCCATTCATAGCTATGGGATCAGATGCTGAAAATTCCCCAGAAAAACTGACACTTCGTTGAAGAGGCCGCTTAGTAAAAGGCCAGGCTGTTGTTCCACAGTCTAAGTCTCCGAAATCAGGCCCCCCCTAAGTCTGGGGCCAAGGAAAAAGCTATAGGGTCAGAGGCATCCATCAAAGTACCTAAGGATAAATCGTCTGGTCCGGAGGCTACAGGAACAAGCTTTCAAAATGAACCCTCCGGATCTGAGCCCCAGCCGGACACCAGACCACAAAGAGAAAGCGATGCTCAGCCATCCGGACAGCTCACTGAACCAACCACCAGCACTCCTCCACCAAAAAGAACTGACAATCCTTCCATGGTGATGGAAAAGGTGATGGAGGACAGCGTTGAAGAATCCCCTTTTGAGACTGATGTCTCTGGGCAGACGGGGGAAGTTGCCACTGCCAAGAAGGGCAAGGGTAAAGAGAAGCTGTGTTTAAAATATGCGGACCTGCCAGAGTCCCTTGAAGGCAGAGTGGGACCTTGCTTCCACAAGGTGAGCGTAAATTATCTGCTAGCCATGCAGAACATTAACTACGCCTTCATTCATACTGTTGAATTAGGCCGGATACGGACGAAGTGGGGGATCCCAGAATCTGTCAAAGTAAGGATACCGGTCGATTCGGAGACATCAATGGAGTGCAAGCTGAGTGAGATAGTTTTCTACACAGAATTGTTCAACTGAAGGCTCAGATTTCCTTTGGACCCAGAGATCGTCAGATATTTTCATTTGATAAAGCTCTGTCCAAGCCAAATGAGTCCCAATGCTTGGTACACCCTCATGGCCTGCATCATGGCCTCTAGGCTCTCCGGAATCCCGCTTTCAATGGAGCAATTTACTGTTGTGGCCAGCCTTTGCAAGAATCACATCATCCCCTTCTACTATTTCAATATGGGTGACAATTATAAAGTGGTGGATGATTAGCTCGAATCGGAGAAGAATTGGAAGACCCAATTCTTGTTCATTAGCGGAGCTTGGGAAAATGGGAAGAAGATTAAAGCTGGTGTCAACCCAAACATGCTTACCAGGAGATGTAAAATCACGGGTAAATATTTCATCATGTTTGTTTTCCTTTCCTTATAAAAAGTTTGTTTACTTAAATTCTCTTCTTCTTTGGGTAGTGCTGCCGAAGGAGTTCTCCGACTACTTGAATTAAGTTGCTAAGGACAATGTCATCCAAACCATAACCAGTGATAAAATTTCGCTCGAAGATGTTGTGTCTAGAGTTGATCAGGAGAAAGATGATTTGATAAAGGAGCATGAGAAGACAATCCAAGCCAAGATTGATGCATACACCAACAAGGTGATGGATTCCCAAGAGTAAAGGTATGCTGAAGTCAAATCAGACCTGGTCTTGCTCTTTCATCAAAAATTTCCGAAGAGGACGCTCGGAGATTTATGGCGATTTGTGGAATACGAAGACCTCCCTCGCCACACTATGGCCGATGGTGATAAGCAAAACTATTCCAGTGGTTGGGATGATACTACTGATGAAGAAGAAGGGACTAGAGAGATCCCTAACGAGGAACCCAAAGACCCCAAGAAGAAACCAGATGAGGCTGGAACATCAAAGGAAACTCAGTCTTAAAGTTTTAACTATCTTTTTTATTTTTCTTTAATTCTTGTGTTAGACTAAAGTTCTTGGATGGCCAAGGCATTTTTGTAACCGTGTCCGGCTCTTGTCCGGATAAACCTTTCCTTTTAAAACTTCAAAGTCCTTGGATGGCCAAGGCACTTTACATATTTTAATATCACTCCCCGGTGTTAGCCGGGAAATTTTTCCTTACATAATTCTTGCATTGTTTTATAGTTACCCAATTTCGATGGCTAATGTTTAGATAGCCCTTAGTTATTTTACAAGTATTTTAAAGTGAGAGTGTTTAAATTCTCCGATGACAAATGTTTAAATGGTCATCATTCTACCGAATCAACCAGTCTGTCAATGATACTTTAAAAAGTTTCAAAGAAGTTATCAATCGAAACACTCCAAATTTTTCAAGAAGGCATCGAATTTCATTAAAAATCCCGGAAACCTCATTAAAACCTCCCCGTGATACCAGGGTAGGAAAGAGTATGCCCCCTAATATTTACATGGACTTTAAACAAGTAAATATTGACATAATTTTTATTCTAGATACAACCGGAGGAGTTCAATGTTCCAGGGGTGATTCAAGATCCTTCCATCTTTATCTTGAAGCCTGTATGTCCCAGGCTTAAGCTTTTCACTGACCACATAAAGTCCTTCCCAAGTTGGAGCTAGCTTGCCGAACTGCTTCTCCTTTGTATGTATGAAGACTTTTCTCAACACTTTATCCCCTGGTTGAAAATCCCTCCTTCTGACTCTGGAAGCAAACCTGCTTCTCATCAAACCCTGATAGTGTGTGGCTCTGAGATGAGCCTTAACTCTTTTTTCTTCTATCAAGTCGAGTTGACTTCTGATTGCCACTTCATTAGCCTGTTCGGAAAAATTATGGACCCTAAATAAAGGAAAAGTTGCCTCTATAGGAGTTATTGCATCCATACCATATACCAAGGCAAATGGGGATTCTTGTGTAGCAGCCCCATGAGTAGTCCGGTAGGCCCATAGTACTTCTTGTTGATAAATTGGCCACTTTCTAGCAGCCCCTTCTAAATTCTTTTTAAGACCGGACAGGATGGTCCTGTTTGCCCCTTCAACCTGACCATTCGCCTGTGGGTGGAAATGAGAAGAGAAGTAATGCTGAATGCCTCTAGAGGCACAGAAACTCTCCATATCCTTATTATCGAATTGTGGCCCATTGTCTGTGGTTATCTTTTGTGGAACTCCAAATCTGCAGCAAATATTAGATAAGATAAATTTTATAACAGCTTTTAAAGTAGTTCCTGCCAATGGGGCTGCTTCTATCCACTTTGAGAAATAATTGATGGCAACAATAATAGTTTTGCACCCTCCGGACGCCATAGGTAGAGGTCCCACCAGATGCAGCCCCCAATAAGCAAAAGGTATTGGCTCAGAAATTGACTCTAAAGGGACAAATGATAGTAGGGTCTCATTTTCCTTGCAGCAATTACTAAAGCCAGTGCTAATTTTTCAAGTTTTAAATACCTATTTTCAACATCTATCAAGCTTTTGCTGATGTAATACACCGGACGAGGATAATTATCCACCTCTCTTACTAGCACTGCACTTATGGCACAATCAAAGACTGCTAAATATATGTACAGTGTCTCTCCATCAACAGGATTAAACAAGGTTTTAGGAGATGACAAGTGTTTTTTAATTTCATCGAAAGCCTGGTCGCACTGTGGAGACCAGTTAAATTCTTTTGCACCTTTTAAAGTTTGAAAAAACGGGGCACACCTATCCGAAGACCTTAGGATAAAACGGTTTAGAGAAGCTAACCTCCCTGTCAATCTTTGTACTTTTTTAATATTCCGAGGAGGCTCCATCTGCAATAAAGCACTAAGCTGGTCTGGATCAGGCTGTATCCCTTTCTCACTTATCACATACCCCAAAAATTCTCGGACTGCACTCTGAAAACACACTTCTCTGGATTTAACTTTAAATTTACTTTTACCAAGTTGGCAAAAGTTTCTTGCAGATCTGTCAAGTGTAATTCTTCTTCCACACTCTTTACCATCATGTCAACAATGTAGACTTCCATGTTTCTTCCAATCTGATTAGCGAAATATTTTTTCACCAACCTCTGATAAGTAGCCCCAACATTCTTTAACCCCAAAGGCATTACCTTGTAACAATGAAGGCCCCTATCAGTAACAAAAGTAGTGTGTTCTTGATCCTTTGGATCCATTTGAATTTGATTATACCCGGAGAAGGCATCCATAAAGGACACCAAATTGTTCCCAGATGTGGAGTCCACTACTGATCGATCTGAGGGACCGAATATAGGTCTTTTGGGCAAGCCTTATTAAGGTCTGTAAAGTCAATGCACATTTGCCACTTACCATTTTTATTTTTTACTAATACCGGATTGGTTGTCCATAAAGGGTACTAGGATTCCTTTATGTGCCCCATCTTAGTAAGCTGGTCAACCTCTTGAACTATGACATCAACTTTCTCTTTAGAAAAAGCCCTCATTTTTTGTACAACATGTGCTATATCTCTTTGGATGGATAGTTGGTATGAAATAATAGTTGCTGGCATTCCGGTTACATCAGCATTGCACCAAGCAAAAACATGTTGATGGTCTGTTAAAAGAGACAGCATTTTACTCTTCAGTTCTGATGTCATCTTAGATCCAATCTTGACGTTTCTTCCTTCAGCCAGAGAGTGAGTTTCAACCTCTTCAATTAGTATTAAAACACTAGGGGTCTCTCTGGGGTCATCAATTTCACCCTCTCCCCCAGAGGGCCCCTCCAACTGTTAATCCTCACTGATCGGGACTGTCCCCAAATTTCGAGGGGCCAGTGTTGTTGCATAACACTCCCTTGCTATCTTTTGACTACTTCGGACAACTCCCGCTTGTCCTTGCACAACGTATTTTAAACATTGGTGGACTGTTGAAGCCTGAACATGCATCCTGGAGAGCCAAGATCTTCCCAAAATGGCATTGTAACGTGTGGGACAATCCACCACAATGAAAAGTACTCTGACCATCTTTTTAAAAGGACCTTTGCCCAACAAAACCTCCTCCTCAAACTCCCCGATCATGTCCGCTGAGCTTCTAGTGAAACCCACAATTGACCTGTTCGAACGCTGAATCACTGTTGGATTCTTCATTTGTTTATAGGCAGTTAAGAAGAGGATATTAGTTGAACTACCGGTGTCCACCAAAATTCGTCTAACGTCATTGCCCCCAATGGATGCTCCCATCACCACAGCATCTCCATGGGGACCAACTATGTCCCTCAAATCATCTTCATCAAAAACAATCAAGGGAAAATGAATTTGCGATTGACATGAAGTCATGCCTCCTTCCAGTTGAGTAACCATGGTATGAACATAAATTTTCCTCGAAGAAGCAGTCGGTGCAGTCATGGTGTCCCCCCCCCCCAAATATGGTAAGTGACTCAAAAAAGCTGATGAACCCAGACACCGTCTTGCTGTGTTCTGTGATAACGCCCACCTTATTCCGGGTTGGATCAGGATCCAAATACTCTGACTCCACATCGAATCTTTCCATTATCACCATAGCCCCATCCAGAGCCGATGTCCCTGCATTGTTTGTTGGGGCAGTCCGATGAGCATTATCAGGTCTATTTACACTTCTTCTTTTAACATAAGCACCCAACTTTCCTCTTTCAATCAAATTTTGCACCTCTTGTTTCAAAGCAATGCAATCTTCTGTATTATGACCAATATCATGATGATATTGGCAGAAATAATTATTACGACTTTTCATGGGAGATTGAAGCGCAACTGGCTTCCTGAAATGTACTTCGTCTTTTATTTTATCATAGATGGTTGCCACATTCTCTTTCAACTCGGCAAACCACTCCGGTTGAACCCAAGGCCCTCGTTTAATTCTGGATTGTTGGCTCTGAGCTGGTGTTGGGTGGGATTGAGCCTTGGCCCTGTTGGGACCATGTCCGGTTTCCTTAGCCTTGTACCCGGACTGATTTGGTTCTGGTTTGGTGCAGCTGGGCTGATCTCACCTACCTATGCACCCTAGTCTTCTTTGTTTCATCTACATTGATTTGTTTCCCCACTTGATTCAGTAAACCACCCCACGTCATGGCCTTCTTTCTGGTTACTGAATCATCCAAATTACCAGGGTTCAAACCCTGTCTTAGAGAAGCTATTGCTACTTGTTCAAAGCAATCAGCTAATCCATTCTTGGTGTTCACAAAGCGACTTATATATTATTTCAAGGATTCATTTGGTTCTTGGGTACAATGGATAATAGTGTCTCCATTGTCCTTCACTTCCTTACTTCCAACGAACTGCCTCCGGAAGGCCAACCAAAAAGTATCAAAATTTCTGATGTAACCCTGTGGCAGACTATTGTACCACTTCAGAGCACTCACCGTAAAATACTGGGAGAACGCTCTACAAAACAACTTATCATCATCGTCAAAATTCATCATGATTTTTTTTGAATTGCTCCAGATGATTATCTGGATCTTTACTCCCATCGTATTTTTCCATCTTTGTGTTGTCAAACCTCTTCGGAAGGTTTCCGGACAGTATCTTGGAAGATAATGGAGATTGTCTCCAATTCCGTCCACGACTAAACATAGTATCTTCATTGGGAGTTGCAAAGATACCTAGTTCATCATGAAAGGCGAAAGGATCCATCAAAAGTCGGTCTAGATGTCTTCGGCCATGGCTGTGACCATGAGATGACCCTTTTACTAGATATCTTTTCAACCTTCCATGCCTGTCTTTCTTTCTTGAATACTTTTTGACCAACTTCTGCTTCTTTTTAGAATGGCCTTCATCGCTGCTGGATGATAGGGACTCCTCAACTCCATCTGCGATGAATTTATGCAAGAAGAATCTTTATTCGCACAGATATTGAACAATCACTACTGGTGTAGATTATTTTCGACTCAGGGTAATTTGGTCAAGTATTTTGTGGTGTTTCAAAGGTATTTAATGTTTGGGTGTTTTGTAGTGAGAGATTTAAGCTGCCTGGTTGTATTAAATGTTCATTACCCTCATTAATGAAAGTGGTTGGGTATTTATACCCTTAAATATGGGCCACATGGGCTTTCGGGTCAAACTTATGAAACCGGGTTGAGTTCAAAAACCCATTAGTTTATTAAGCAGATTAGAAATTAGCTTAGTCAAAAGTTGATTAGTTTTTAGTACTTTTGTCTAGTTCGGATGGTTCAGTGGGTGGCTTTTGTCCGAATTACCCATGTCTGGTTTCTACAGGGAGTGGTGAAAATTTCCGAACTCATCAACTACACCTCCACATTTTAACACACGGAAAATCGAAAAGTTCACAAGAGAAATAAGACTTAGACTATTATGCATAAAGTTTCATAAATGAAATTTTACGTAAACCAAGAATATATATTGTGTCCAAGTGCAAAACATATATTCTCACTTTGAATGAAGTTTTCCTTACTCGGTTCAACGACTAGCCCACGAGTAGCATCCTAACTTTCAATCAACTTTGGATCGCTTCGTGTAACCATTACATCAAATCCAACTCAATCATGGGAGATTAGGATTCAATCATAAATTGCAAGAAAATGCCAAACAAAATCTTGTGAAAGTCTCTAGAGTAATTCTTAGATACGCGAAATCAACTATGATACTGACTGGATAATATGGCATGCTTGGCATACATGCAAGGAGTATTACGAGTATTGGTATTCATGTTTATTATGACAAAAAAACTCACATCTTTGGAGACCTACTCAAGCAAGTTGAGACCTATATCGAGTATGATAAAGTGTACGAGCAAGGATATCAATATGCATATGAATGATGACAGTTTACCCTTATAGCCAATTGCTACATTATGGAGAATAGTTAACTGTGGCCCAAGTTAGTTCAAATAATCAACATGAATCGGCAAGACAAAATAACACACGAGGGTATTCTAAACCAATGTATTAGAATAAAAGTAAAGGATACCAAGACAAAAAAAGAACAAATTCAACAATCGTGAAAATGACTAACGATCTTATTGATATTGCATGACCGATTTAAAAAGGTAAACAATATTATAACATTTATCTATTTTAAAATGAGGGACATTTTCAAATATAAAAAATAAGCAAAAATAAATGGTCTATTAGAAAATGAAAAAAACATCAAAATATTATAAATTTTACGGTGGTGTGGGGCATTACACAAATGATTATCGCACACAATAGGATTAAATATAAAAGTTAGTGGATGAACGAAAATTTCTGAATTTTTAGTGAACAAAGGAAAGTGTGATCAACAATGCACCAAAAGAGAAAAACTATGGGTAAGAGGCTCTCCGGAAAGACGAGAACTAAGAAAACCATATCGAGATGAAGTAAAAGTCGATGGGCCACGAGCCTTGGCCAATAATGTCATATTCAACCTTCCTCAATCACTGATAATCGTTCAAGAGTATAGAAAATCAGTTATCAAACTCCAACAATTCTTGCCGCTCATACAATTTCCAAGCATAGTAATCTAACATCATAGCAATTCAAGAGAGGCTTCATCTTCCCAAAATAAATATATAATCTACGAAAAATACTCGAAATCCTTTACACTATGAAAGGAACACATTATATATAGACGTAAAATGCTCAAGTTCTACACTCCGACCAAGGCGTTCGAGACATGCGTGACTATCTAAGACACAATTTTCTTGCAATTTTCCTATATAAAATATCAAATGATATTTATCTTTGATTTTATATAAATTTTATACTAATTTAATGTTTAATTTTAATTAAATATGAATAAAATACGCTCATTTTATTATTGTTGATTTATTAATGAAAGGGGGGTAACAAAAAGAAAAAAATATTAAGATTGCAAATCGAAGATACAATTAAAAAAAGATAAAGTCAAATATTTAAATATTATTAAATTAAGAACAAAAAAAGTTAAATTACAGAGAATTAATTGAAGCTCAGGTAGTGAATATTTTATTCTCCAAAAGCACGATGTGATTAGAGAAAATTGGATCAAAACACACTTACGTGTTTAACATCAAACCTTAATGAGAAATGAGTATAACTCAAATGTGTTTTTGGATTATGTTTAGTCTAGTAAAATATATTTTGAATAAGGGTAACTATGGTTTTAACTTGGTACCTAGAGATAGATTATGAATAATCAGAGTAGGATAATAACATTGTCAATAGCGTATAAAAGCACGTATACATATTCATGTATCAATTATTAGATATTGAAGAGAGATATTAGAGATTCATGTTATATTATCTTGGATAGTCCCACTTAGTAATACGATGTTAAAATAAAATTAGTCGATTTAAAAGCAAATGAAATGAAGGATTCACATTTCTTATGAATAAATATCCAAATTATTTCAATTTTGTTATTGATTAGTCCTCCTGCTATTATTTTAGCGCTCCCAAATAAATCAAAAGTATAAAGCTTCAAAGATTTTAGATCTTACACCCTTAACACTCTAAGATATTGAGTTAAGCCTTGCAGCCCAGGGATGAAAGCAAAGTGTTACTTATTGTGATTAACGTGGTTGATTTTTTTCGGGCTAGTCATGGAATATATTATGAACGAGGATTACTAGTGTGTTAAGCTATTTCTTGGGTAGAAATATATTTTTTGTGTAGAAGATATTTTTATAAGAAATAAAGTTTTGAAGAAGAAGATGAGCAATTCAGATAATAACATATCTGAATGAATAATATTTTCCAGGTGTTCGAATATGCGAGCATTCGAAGCTCTTTTTGTGGAATTTTATTTATAGATTATGTTACATATGTAAATGATACACTAGATTATATTTATTATATAAGTAGGTGGCCATAAAATCACATGTTGATTGATAGTTACATTTGTTTACTATCTAAGCTCATTCTCGTGCCCTTTAAAAACCAGGACTCGGTCGCGGTATATACAGAGGTGTTTTTCCCGAGCGACCTTATAGTATAATAGGGATTAAATGAATTACATCTTGATCTACACATGTATATGCTCAAATTTATACATAGTAAAAATATAGCTCGTATTATTAATAGAGTCTGAGACTAGCCTTGGTAGTCAAATATGAGAGAATGTTGTTTCTAAGGAAACATTCCGTTCGCATAAGCATAACAACAAGTAATATCGACCTTGTGTCGGAGAGTATGAGCTTAGCCTTGGTGAACAGAGACGAGAAAAAATTATTTCTTAGGAAAACATTTATGTGTAAACAGAATAACAACTAATGTCGATCACGTATGAATTGATTGAGCTATAATATTTTAAACCATTAGGGGATTGAGTAATATTTTAGTATGTTACGGTGTGAAAGATTCCCAAATTGGATAGTAATAGGATAAAGTACTTTGATTTATATATCAATCAAGCCTTAATGTTAAGATCTCTAGCTCGGAAACCTGGTGCAACAACCATATACATGGTGCCTAGGCTCAGAAGTCACTTTGCACAAATTTAGTTCTCGGTTCGGAAGCCTAATGAACAAATTGCTCGTCTCAGAAGCCTGATATAGACTACAAGTTTTACATTAGAGAAAATGAAAAATAAATTATGTCATGTTGATGCCATGATGAGGTCGTGTTGAACCACGCCGAGATCAAGTTGAACCGAGTCAAAATCAGTTCGAAATGAGCCAAGATTAGATCGTACAGAGTTGAGGTCATACATAATTAATCTGAGGTTGTACTTAACTAAGTTGCGACTATGTCTTATGTAATTTGGTTATATAGACAAATCGTAGAGATTGTTACAAGGGGTTCGAAAATGTTACACATGGCTACTAGAAAATCTCTGTAATGGGTTTCAAATATATCATTATGATTTTGAATTCTCCACAATAGGCTAGGTAATGCCACTGAAATTCTGTAAAAGATAAAAAAAACAAACTAAAATTATACATATTTACTCAGTGATGCACAGATTGCAATAGTCGATTCTAAGTTAATAATTGCCTTAATTGAACTGTATAGTCAAACCTGAGCTTATAATCCGGCTCCGGATTATAAGTTAATCGTACCTTATTCTGTAAAAGGTTTGACTAATTATGCGCAGTAAAATATAGTTATACTTAGTAAGTCATAACATTTTAAAATAGTATTTAAAGTAAATTAATTGAATGATAATTATAACAATTCATCATGATTTATTTATTGTAAATAAAATTAATTATAGGTTTTTAGTTCTAATCAAATATCTCACATCTCATATCCCAAACCAATATGATATTCGATACCCAATAATAATAATAATAGATATGCTCAATTGTTTGAGCAAATGAAAGTACGACTCCAGTACTCTATATTATTGAAATATTTATCCTCTTCTTTTATGTTTAGCTTAATCTTTATTTATACACACTTCAATCACATGAACTGGCTTAAAACCCTAGTTGATGGTTCCATAAATATTTGAGGTAAATGTTGTCCTCAAATATCTTTGGTACTAGTTTTCGAGAGATAAACACAAGAAGTAAAAAGAGAAAATTCCAAAAGTACTAATAATATAATGATTGTTCACCCTTTCCAAAAAAGGAAATGTTGCTTTATATAGTAAATGTGATGGGCCAAAAAACCACATGGTTGACCCATTGAAGGTTATTCCATCCTACTATTCTACTAATCTCACACATACATATTTATTATTGCATCACATGCCCCCAATGTTACACATCAGTTGGATTTTATATTACAAGATTTATATTAAACCAACCCAATTTAATATCAAACTGACCTGGACCTGATTTGGATAAATCATACCCTTATCCCTAGCCTCATTGTCCTTGCAAAAAAATTTAGTGAAGACTATGTAGCATTGCTTCAGATCGAAGGTGTCTCTTCGATTTATCCTCAACAAATGTACCGTACAATGGTTAAGGCCCAAAGTATTAGTTAGTTATCGTAGGCCAACTAATAGTGTGTTGGCCTCCTCTTTTGTTACACGTGTCATCTCAGCATACAAACTAATTTATTCAAACATTTGGAACTAATAATTTTTGCATTCCCATAGTATAGTCGTTTATGCTTCCCTATGTAGATAACCGTTGAGGGTGGGAGCTTTTGCTATAAATACCCGTCCTCTCCTCAAAACCCATCCTTTGCGTGTTTTAGATATATAAATATATATATAATATATATATATATATATATATATATATATATATATATATATATATATATATATATAAATATATATATATATATATGGTGCCCCAATCTCTAAAGATAAAAAATCTGTTGCCGACCCGAACGCCCTTAAGTGACCACTCTTTTTGAGAAGTAGGTTCAACCCCCTTAATTGTTTTTCTATATATAATAGGACCGAATAATAGCTAGCTACGGGAATAATCAATAATTCACCAAAAATAATTCCCAAGATTTAACATATACAGAGATTTCGACCCAAAAAAGGCTCGAACAGTGGCAGTAGTTCCTTCATCCGCCTCCGAACCGACGCAATCCTTGCCCAAGATAATCAAAAACCAAACCCAAAACCCAATACATTGAACATCAACAAGACTTCTACGAGTTCACGGTCTTTAATTTCATCATCCAAAATTATACCAGAAGCTTGTGCTAAAAAGGCTCCTCCAAAACCGCGTTACATAGAAATGAAAGACTCTAATTCTAAATCCTCAAATAAATATTATTCATGATATGTGAAGATAAACTCCGCTATTAGTGTTATTTGGACGAGTTCCAATACTGCTACCACTCCCAATGGATTGGTGAAATTCAAGGGTTCCAAATGAGGTAATCAAGCAATCTCTAAAGCTCAATAGTCCAATCTTGATGCTAAAATAAACATCATTACTAATGTTTCCTCCAAGGGATTGGTCAAATATGAGGGCTCAAAAGGAGGAAATCAAGAAATCCATGAAGCTTAACAGCTCACTCCTAATGTCCCTACTGACGTCGGGGTTAAAAAATATGAAAAATTATGTTGGGAGCCACAAAGAAGATAAAGAAACTGCTACAAAACCTGAGGGACTGAAAACCAAAACCGAAGAGGCACTGCCTTTGAAGATATCAAAAATTTTGGGGAATAATATCCATGGATTGAAGAAAGATAATCTTATAGGTTATATATCGGCAAGTACCTCTATTTGCAGAAGACGAAGGTTCGGAGCTGAATGCGCGCTAGGGGATTCTAAACTCTGTCACTATACGTCTCTATACTATCGGAGAAACCCCATTTTCATCAAGAAAATGGAGATGATAATATTTTCTAATATCATGAACTGGGAACTCCAGTTGTCTTTAGATTCTGATGTCATCCAGAACATGGCAAAAATTTTAATTGACCCTTCCAGAACCTGATTATACTATTTCAAAGCACTATCATTGTATAATCCCGGTATATCAACTTGTCATCATCGTCTAAATTCATCATGAAGTTCTTGAATTGTTCAAGTTGGTTATCCGGATCCTTGCTCCCATTAATCTTTTCTATTTTTGAAATGTTAAATCGCCTAGGTAAATGACTAGAGAGAATCTTAGTAGAAAGAGGTGACTAATTCGAGTTATGGCCTTGACTAAAATGGTGACCCTCATTGATGTCACAAACATACCTGGTTCGAATTGGATAGCAAACTGATCACTCACCAGATGGTCAATGTTGTGGGTTCCCAAACCCATACCTTTCCTTCAATCTCTATTTTCTCTTTACTTCTTTGATATTTTCGTTTATCTGAAGATGTTTATTGTTTAATCAACCTATGATGTTGATTGAAACGTTTCTACGAATAATGCTTATCACGATGATTTTTTTTTATCTTTTTATAATAGTGACGATATCTAGTTTTTGCGTTTTTTTTAGGAATAATAGGTTTTTCTGGATCAATATTTTTTATACTTTTTTGGACTATGTTGAACACTTGGATCTACAGTTTATTTATTGGAAGCCTATTGTCCTTCAGAGTTTTGGACTTTCGATCGATTTTTTCTTAGAGAGGTTATAAAAATTTCCTTTTGAGATCTTAATGCCTCAATTTCTCGTCATAATTGATCACGAATCTCTTCCATGAGTAATCATTTTTGTTTTTCATGAGTCATTATTCATAGTTAATATGCTTTAACAAATCTGACATACTGCTTCTCGATATAAGTAAGATTAATTTGGTAAGACCTCTTAGAATCTAACATAATATTGGTATAAAATATAAGCCACGAGAACAACAAAAAAATCAAAATAAAACCAAAAACATAAAAGAAGAGGCTTACTTCAACAAATTTGGCTACGAGAATAAAGCCACCTCTTCGTTTTGTTTCTAGTTTCCCAATGACCCGAGAGGTAAAAAATTCCATCTTTCATATTTTGTTATAATCATAAAGATTTGAAGGCTCTTGGTACCAGCAGTGATGGTAAAATAAAAAGAATAATTACCCTTCCGAGCAAAAACCTTGATCAACGCCAACAAATTGTCAATTTTAAAGTGATGGAAAACATACCATGAGAGAATGATGACATCCATAAAATCCTCCAAATATTAGATATAAGTTAATTGGAGCATATCTAATAAATCTTGGCTAAAAGGAAAAATAGGTGTAAAAATATACTTCATGAATCTAAAAAAGTTTCTTCAAGTTTTGGAAACTAAATTATAATGTTGTTATGATTCTTCATTCTTCGTTTCGTATTCTTCTTTGTATTGTTTTATGATTGTGACCTCCCTCTAATACCATGTTTTGGGGCACGATTTTGTTTTTGGGTCCACTCCCAAAAGGCCTCACATTGGTTGAGGTATTTCATTCACTTATATATTGTATATTATTTTTCAGTCTAAGCAATGTGAGATAAAAAAAACTAAGTTTACTAACACTTAACAAGATTTGCCTATATTATTTTGGGGGTCCATTTTGTTGCAGCTTACAACAAAATTTTGAATCTCATATGTCGTCCCAATTAAAATGATTAAATTTAAAACCCTAGCATTTTCAAAAATATATCTCACTAAAGCTTTCAAACGTGTGGTATCCCTTGAAAATATAATAAATCGAGCAGTGTATTCAAACAAGTTAGTTGTGACTAGAGACAAAATATAAAAAATAGTCTAACTTCATTCATTTATGCTACCGATGATTTTACAGTCTGCAAAAAATCTATGAGTAAAATAAAATTGATAATTATAAATATTATCAATTTATTATCGACACAAACTTACGTCTATTTACGGTTTCTTTAGACAATGTGACATTTGCAACAAATTTGGCAATCCTCGAACACACATGCCACACATTTCTACTACTAGGTTTATGTAGTGATTAAATTATGAACAAGACACGTCTTCGATAGTCAATATTGATGAAATCTTAAAGAGATTTAAGAAAGAATTAAGTAAAATATTCAGAAGTAGATCAAAGGTTAGAAACACCTACTTGGATATAACCGTGATGAATAATAATTTCCACAACATCGTGTAGCTTATGTAAGACTTTTTTGACCGACTTAATCTCTTCATGTTCTTGTATTTTAATCCTAGTTTCAGATAAATATGACAATTTTATAAGTTTAAGCTCGTCGTTCTTTATGGATACTAAAAATTATTTGAGATTAGATGCTCAAATATATATATTAGACAATTATCTTTATCGCTCTACCTGTAATGAAGATTGGTAAAGTCAAAGGTAATTTATTCAACTTGTTCTTGCATTTTAAGATTGAGAATCGTATACAGAGAGAGCTCGAGAGCTTAGCTTAGTTCTCAAAATAATTCAATTTCCAGACTGCCCAACAGAGCAATAACTCTGAGTTGATTAGGTATTTGATTCGCGTTTAGTTCTAGCTTCAAGTTGCACTTGAGTCCATTTAGCGAGCCAATCCGTAGCTGAGTTTTGCTTTTTATAAATATGAGTTATTGACATGTTTGATGATATCAATTTCCTGCAACAATTGAGTACACGTGAAAGAAACCAGGTTACATTATAATTTAGCAACATAACAGTTAAAATATGTGAATCAGACTTAATGTCAATTGTTAGGGTAGCGACCAAAGTCCCACATCCCACATCGGTAAAACATGGGAATGATCAATGGTATATAAGTGAGAACATATCTCAACTAGTGTGAGGCCTTTTGGTAGTGGACCAAATGCAAAGCCGTGAGGGCCTTCGGGTGCCAAAGCGGACAATATCATACTAGTGTTGAGATCGGTTGTGTTCTTACTTATATACGGAGGAGGAATATGCGGACCGGACCCCCATGTTCCCAACATGTGGTATCAGAGCTTCAGGCCCAGACAGTACGCGATGTAGTGGGTGATGTGGGTGAAATTCTCATTAGTCAAACATGATGAATTAGTAGCCATGCTCAAGATCCTTGTTTGGAGTTCCCGTGGCTTATCAAGCAGTGTGGCTTGATTTGAGGCTCATCAAGCATTGTAGCTTGATTGGAGAGATCCTCGTTTGGAGTGCCCGTTGCTCATCAAGCAGCGTGGCTTGATTGGAGTGTATCAAGACGGTGGTACTTGTTTGGAGTGGCGCTAAGGAACAAGGCAGGATGGTCGAGATCAGATAGATCCGCTGTAAAGGCTCTAGAGATCAGGCAGCCCCAACCTGATTAGAGTGAGCGGATGAATGTCAATTGAGAGGAGGCTAAAGTGGTACTTTGTTCGAGAGGAGGATTTGTTAGGGTAGCGACCAAAGTCCCACA
The DNA here is from genome assembly GCA_036936605.1 of Limnanthes douglasii subsp. nivea. Classification (NCBI taxonomy): domain Eukaryota; kingdom Viridiplantae; phylum Streptophyta; class Magnoliopsida; order Brassicales; family Limnanthaceae; genus Limnanthes; species Limnanthes douglasii. The sequence goes on from JAUPFV010000001.1 coordinate 38,665,394, forward strand.
TCCCACATCGGTAAAACATGGGAATGATCAATGGTATATAAGTGAGAACATATCTCAACTAGTGTGAGGCCTTTTGGTAGTGGACCAAATGCAAAGCCGTGAGGGCCTTCGGGTGCCAAAGCGGACAATATCATACTAGTGTTGAGATCGGTTGTGTTCTTAATTATATACGGAGGAGGAATATGCGGACCGGACCCCTAATTCACAACACCCATATTCCCAACATGTGGTATCAGAGCTTCAGGCCCAGACAGTACGCGATGTAGTGGGTGATATTCCCGCTGTAAAGTCAGTGTGGTCTAAGAGGAGGTGAGCAGTAACATCCGTAGTGCCTCTATTGGTCAGGTAGTCTCCAAATTTGTTGTGAATGAGTCGAATAGTGCCTTGACAGTGTACTGTGTCCGGCAGTTCGAATAGTGCCTTGACAGTGTACTGTGTCCGGCAGGACAGTGTGATAATGATATTGTCCAATCACTTCAAAAGAGCTAGTCTAGTGGTATGAGCCCATTAGGCCCATAGTCTAGTAAGTCTATTAATTCCCTATAAATAGATTACTAGGGCGACACAAAACACAATCTGAAATATGTAACCTTTTCTATCGTAGTGAAACTCTTTTCTCTGGCGGCGCCCGTGGACGTAGACAATTGTCGAACCACGTTAAATCCTGTGTTTCATTTAAATCTTTCATTCGCATATATTCTGTGCTTGAGCCATTTAGTGATAATTGCATAGTATTTTATAACAAAATTGGTATCAGAGCCACGTGGTGAAATTAGGGCTTTTGCAATTAGGGTTTCACAATGGCGTCTACAGCAACAAAATACATGATTGAAAAATTTGATGGGGGATCCAGCTTTGCGTTGTGGAAGATTAAACTGAAATCTTCATTGGTACTGCAAGGGCTGTGGAGGGCTGTGGAGAATAAGTTACCAGAAGAGATGAAAGAAGAGGAGAAACAAGATCTTCAAGAAAGGGCTTTGTGCTGGATTTTAATGAGTGTGAAAGACAATGTGCTTCGCGAGATTAGTGGTGAGAAGACTGCTGTCTGCGCATGGAGAAAGCTAGGAGATCTTTACTCAGAGAAATCAGTAGTAAACCGATTATATTTGAAGAAACGTTTGTATGATTTCAGATTGAAAGAAGGTACGTCCATAACAGAGCACCTAGATAATTTTAAATCAATTATAATGGACTTGGAGAACATAGATATCAATATTGAGGATGAGGATCAAGCTTTGTTTGTATTGAGATCATTACCAGCTCCCTATGAAAACTTCGTAGATACCATTATGTATGGTAAGGATAAGTTATCGCTAGCAGATGTCAAAGGGGCACTGAAATCAAAAGAGATGAGACAGTTGCAGCCAGACAATCAAGCTGAAGGGGAAGGTCTTATGACTAGGGGAAGATCTAAAAGCAAAGCGAGTTCTTTAAGAAGGAAGAACTTGAGGTCCAAGTCAAGGGTGAAGCACTCAAACTGTTATGAATGCGGTGAGCAGGGTCATTATAGGAGAGATTGTCCGAAACTGAATGGTAAGAAGGGAAATCAAAAGGAAAATGCAGCAAACATTGTTGAAGGTGTGAACGATTCTGACGATAGTGAAAACAGTGGTAAAGGAGATGTATTGTCTGTGAGTTCAGACTTTGGGCAAAACTCTTGGGTACTTGATACTGGCGCTACATATCACATGTGTCAGTTCAAGCAGTGGTTTGATACGTACAAGCCAATGCAGGGAACTGTCTATTTAGGGAACAATCATTCGTTGACTGTTGGTGGTATTGGTAACGTCGGAATCAGAATGTTTGACGGGGTTGTTAGAATCTTGACGTGCTGGCATGTTACTGGGTTAAAAAGAAACCTGATTTCTCTTGGGACTCTAGACTCTCGGGGTTACAAGTACCATGCAGAAAATGGTGTAATCAAAGTGACAAAAGGCTCAATGGTATGCATGAAAGGTAGTTTGCAGAAGGGTCTTTACATTCTCCAGGGGAGTGTTGTTATGGGCGATGCTGCAATAGCATCATCAGGGAGTAATAACCAAAGTAGGCAGGATCAGAATAAGTTGTGGCATTGGCGTCTTGGTCACATGAGTGACAGAGGATTAGCTGTTTTGGGAAAGAGAGATTTGTTGAAAGGGTATAAAGCAGAATCATTGGGATTTTGTGAGCACTGCGTGTTTGGTAAACAAACTAGAGTCAAATTCAGAAAATCGGCTGTAAGAAAGACTAAAGGCACAGTGGACTACATTCACTCAGATCTTTGGGGTCCAAACAAAATTCCATCCAAGAGCGGAGCCAGATACTACATGAGTTTGATTGATGATTATTCAAGGATGGTGTGGGTTTACTTTCTGAAAACGAAAAATGAGGCATATTCAACCTTTGTCAAATGGAAGACGATGATTGAGAAGCAAACGGGAAGAAAAATAAAACATCTTAGGACAGATAATGGGTTAGAATATTGCAGTCGTGAGTTCAACGAGTTCTGCGAAGCTGAGGGAATAGTGCACCATCGCACTTGTTCTAGAACACCACAACAGAATGGAGTTGCAGAAAGAATGAACAGAACGCTTTGTGACAAGGCACGAAGTATGCTCTCACATTCCGGTGTGGGAAAGGATTTTTGGGCTGAAGCTATCAATACAGCGTGTTACTTGGTGAATCGGTCTCCATCAACGGCTATTGATTGTAAAACTCCTTTTGAGATTTGGTCTGGATCGTCGGCTGATTATGAACATTTGAGGGTGTTCGGTTGTCCTGCGTATGCTCATGTGAGAGATGGTAAGCTTGAGCCGAGGGCAAAGAGATGCATATTTCTAGGATATGCTACTGGAGTGAAGGGATATAGGTTATGGTGTACCTCTCCAAAGTCTCCAGGTTTTCTCATCAGTAGGGACGTTACTTTTAATGAGTTTGCTTCGATAGACAGTCAGAAGGAAGTAGGAGAAATGGTCGAATCAGGATCGGTTGTGAGTAAACAGGTGGAGCTTGAAGTAGAATCAGTTCCTTGCATGTCCAATAATTCAAGTGGTTCTGAGGTGGATCCATAATCAGGAGGTGAAGCGTCAGCATCAGATGATAGTGACGATGATGCACCTGAACCAGAACAACAACCTTATAGCATAGCATTGGGCAGAGAAAGAAGAGATATTAGACTTCCAAAAAGGTATGTGAATCTAGTTGCATATGCTCTGTCAGTTGCAGAAGAAGTTGAGATGCAGGAACCTAGTAGCTACAAAGAAGCTATAGCAAGTTCAGAGGCAGATCGATGGATTGGTGCTATGGGAGAAGAGATCGAATCTCTTCATAAGAATCAAACATGGAAGCTTGTTGACTTGCCTAAAGGACAGAAGATAGTAGGCAGTAAATGGGTGTTCAAGAAAAAGGAAGGTAATCCAGGGGTTGAGGCATCTCGATTCAAAGCAAGACTGGTCGCTAAGGGTTTTACTCAAAGGGAAGGAATAGACTTCAATGAAGTGTTTTCTCCAGTGGTGAAGCATAGTTCGATTCGAGTTTTGTTAGCCATAGTAGTTTTGCAAGATTTAGAGCTTGAGCAGTTGGATGTGAAGACTGCGTTTCTACATGGTGAATTGGAGGAGCAAATCTACATGAGACAACCAGAGGGATTTATCGAACCTAATATGGAGGACAAAGTTTGTCTGCTGAAAAAGTCACTGTATGGTTTGAAACAGTCACCTAGGCAATTGTACAAACGTTTTGATACATTCATGGTGTCAAAAGGGTTCACGAGGAGTCCATATGATAGTTGTGTGTATCATCAAAAGATGTCAGATGATTCTTATGTTTACTTGTTGTTGTATGTGGATGATATGCTTATTGCTGCTTGTAGTATGTCACACATTGTGCATTTAAAGAAGCAGCTTAGTGCCGAGTTTGAGATGAAGGATCTGGGTAGAGCAAATAAAATTCTTGGTATGGAGATTATCAGGAACAGAAATTTAGGAACATTACACTTGTCTCAACGAAGCTATATTGAGAAAGTGTTAAAACGATTCAACATGTTTGATGCTAAAGCAGTTAACATTCCTTTTGCTACTCATTTCAAGTTGTCTGCAGTAGAAGCGGCCAAGGACGATGCTGAGTTGGAACAAATGTCGAAGGTTCCATATGCAAGTGCAGTTGGTAGTATCATGTATGCTATGGTATCCACACGTCCTGATATTTCACATGCGGTTAGTGTAGTTAGCAGGTACATGGGATGTCCTGGGAAAGAACACTGGCAGGCAGTGAAATGGATACTTCGGTATCTGAAGAATACTGTGAACGTTGGCTTAACTTTTAACAAAACCGATATTGGTGAATCGCTGAATGATGTTGCAGGATCATTAGTTGGTTTTGTTGATTCTGATTTTGCAGGTGATATGGATAAAAGAAGATCTCTGACAGGATATGTATTTACTCTAGCTGGGAGTGCGATCAGTTGGAAAGCACAGTTGCAAGCTACTGTAGCTTTGTCTACAACAGAGGCAGAGTACATGGCGGTAACAGAAGCAGTTAAAGAGGCAATATGGTTGCAAGGTTTGGTGACAGATTTGGGCTTGGATAGGACTACTACAAAAGTGTTTTGTGACAGTCAAAGCGCCATACACCTTACAGGGAACCAGATGTATCATGAGCGTACAAAGCACATAGATGTCAGGTATCATTTTATTCGTGATATAATATCAAAGGGAATTGTTGATGTGAAGAAAGTGTCTACACACGATAATCCAGCAGATATAATGACCAAGGCAGTATCAGTTCCAAAGTTTAGGGAATGCCTAAACTGGATCGGTGTTCGCAGTATAGAGTGAATGCCTTAAGGGCATTTGGTGAGTCAGAAGAAGAGAAGATTCTTTGTTGATAGTGAAGAAAGGATATTCGCCTCAAGGGGAAGATTTGTTGTGAATGAGTCGAATAGTGCCTTGACAATGTACTGTGTCAGGCAGTTCGAATAGTGCCTTGACAGTGTACTGTGTCCGGCAGTTCGAATAGTGCCTTGACAGTGTACTGTGTCCGGCAGGACAGTGTGATAATGATATTGTCCAATCACTTCAAAAGAGCTAGTCTAGTGGTATGAGCCCATTAGGCCCATAGTCTAGTAAGTCTATTAATTCCCTATAAATAGATTACTAGGGCGACACAAAACACAATCTGAAATCTGTAACATTTTCTATCATAGTGAAACTCTTTTCTCTGGCGGCGCCCGTGGACGTAGACAATTGTCGAACCACGTTAAATCCTGTGTTTAATTTAAATCTTTCATTCGCATATATTCTATGCTTGAGCCATTTAGTGATAATTGCATAGTATTTTATAACATCAATGTTAGTGAGTTTCAAATTAGAAGATAGGAGAAGACCGTCTAGTATAGCACAACATCATCTATGATAGGGGTCTGTTTACCATAGAGTCTACTAGTAGTTGAGATGATATCTACCTTGAAATTTTTTATTATGGCGCCACCACTTGTTACACAACTTAAGTAGCAAGAGCCATCAATATTTAGTATGAGTCTTGAAACAGATGGTGGTTTCCAGTTGATGTAGATAGCCTTTCTAGGATTGTTTAAATGTTTGTAGCATCCGAGTTCGAAACCAGTGTCAACATCCTTGTCCCATTGATCTCTTTTAAAGATATTAGCAACATCAAGTCTTTCAATTTTGTTTTTAATTTGATAAATTATGGTAGAAGTTGTGTCATTTTAACAAATTTTTGGATCATCTAATAACTTATTATTATCTCAAAGAATATAAAACTATAAGTTGAAAAATATAAAAAATTATACAAAGTAAATCTTGACGACCTCAATATTTCCAAGATCTAATCTGTATATTAGAAATATATGAAAACTTTGATAAACTTAAATATGAATAAATTTAAAGTAAATAATAAGCTTAATAGTGAATATGGTTGTAAGCCAAATTCATCTTTAAAAGAGTAAGATGTCACACACCCGATAAATAGGAACATGGCCATAAACCAAACTTTAGAGGCTACGCATGCAAACATGGCTATATGTGACGCGCTAGGGGTATGCAATTACTCATATTGTGATCTGACCACTTTGTCAAACACAAAGATGGTTATGAGCCACGCCCCACAGGATCTGTAATTGTTTATGTTATGGGCTGACCACTATTTTAAATGTGAACATGATTATAAGCCACTATATATATGGTATGCAATCACTCATACCGTGTTATAACCAGCGTGCCAAGCGCAAATATAACAATAAGTCAAGCCTCGAAAGCCAATTTGTCATACTGTGGTAAAAACTGTAAGAGAAAATTTTATAATTTTTGACAAACTTAAAATAAAAAATTAAATAGCAAAGATATCACAATGAATTATAATAAAAAGAAACAAAGGTAAACCTAAAGAGTTTGACATAATGTACATAGATGCACAATATAATAAAGTTGTTTTACAATCTAATGCGTACCTATAATTAAACATACAAAAGCAACAAAATAGATGATAATGTCAAAATTAGTAAGCTAAAGCAACATCAGATAAAATCCAACTTAAAGTATAGGGAAATATTCGACAAGCATATGGAATACCTCACAGAAAGTATGAAGATAAAATAACAATAAAAACACAAAATATCCTTAGTGGTTAGAAAGAGCATGGTAGTTCGTCAAAAGTTAATAAAGTTTATAAAATAACAAAGGAAAAATTAATTTTCTTTATTAGTGATAGTTTTCTTCTAGATAGTAACATGTGTTGTTTCCTGTTGGGAAGTATATTCATAACAGCCTCTTTTGTTTTACCATTCATATAATCTTTAACACTATCATTTACGCTATCTTCAGTAAGCATGTCCTTATCATCTTTAGCAATTGAATTTTCATATTGTTCATCCTCAGTCATATTGTTATCTTCCTTTGATACAATAGCTACGAATGAAAGATTGTCTTCCATTTTTTATGAGGCCATTTTAATTTAGGAATATACTTCCGTAGATGACCTAAATAAATACCAGGGTTATATTTCCATATTCTTAATATCAATTCCTTGTGATATATAGCACATGCGACATCCGTAGATTCTAGAATTTTTTAAATTATGATATCTTATCTGCATCGTCTCTTTTATTCTAAAAAAATCACTTTCTTATTAAGATTAATTATCTATGATCTTAGGTTTTAACGGTAGTACCAGTCTCCTTGAGTTTGTTATTCTCCTTAACCAAACTATCCTATTTGATTTTCAACTTAGTATATTCACCTTTATCATTTTAAATCTAATTTTTAAATGTAAAAAATTCTCTTCAAAAGTAATTGGACAGTTGTCCAGAGTATTTAGAGATTGTATGCCAGAAAATAATATGAACTTGTTAGCAAGAAATGATGAATAATAGAACTATATAATCATTACAAAAATATGTTATTTCGGATAAAGAAAATTATTTACATTCGTCTAAAGAAAATGAAATCACCTCCAAACAAATTTATGTTTAGCACTTAAGGATATCCTGGAAGATTTTAAGGAATCAATAGGACCGACAGGACATAAGACGAGTTGGCGATTATGGAAATATCATGGATCTAAGTTTGATGATGACCATATCATTTCTATGAACGACATGGTAGTACTAATGGTGGATGGAGAATTATTTTATATAACTTGTAAGGTGGGAGAATTTCTTGCAGAATTCATACTTTTATATTTTTGGTGGATTCTTTGTAAAGGAAGTAATGGTGGTGGACTTATTTGTGACATGAGATGTATCTTATTGTTTTCATGGTGGATTATGAAGGATTTTATTTTTTCTATTTGTAGATTGCTTCACTTTCTTTGACGGGGTAGCTATATTTTTTAGTTTTGTTTATTTTGAGTGACCATGAGGGCCAATCCAGCAAAGTCTTCACCAGCCATCTATTCATACATATATTTTCTCATCTCATATTTAGTATATTTAGCCCTAAGCTTCCCCAAACTTAAATTTTCCTTGAGCAGAAATTTCAAAACCTTTTTTATAACCAAAATCTAGATAATAGTAAAATTAATTTTGGTAAATCAAACCTGTTGATCATCTTTTCAACAATCAATATATGTTTGTGATAAGTATTTCAACGCACAATAGTTGCAAGCAAGAATTGAGGAATTTTCATTCAAACGAGCAACAACTACCAACCAAAAGAAAAAAAAAGATTACTAACATCATAAAAATAACGAACTAAACGGTGATGTAGTGGTTGAACTTTTATTCTTTATCTCACATGTTTGCATCTAACATCTTTCATTTTGAATAGTTTTTTGTTCTAATTCCCAAAGTCCGGTTACAAAAAGAATCTTGATTTCCAGTCATGATTCAAATTTGGAAGCTTGACGATCGGTCAAAACAACCCAGAACAAGTGACTAAACTGGGCATGTATAGAACTTTAAATATAGAATATAATGTATTTTATGGTTATTCGCATCCTAATGAAGTTGTGAGCTAATATAATGTTATTTAAATATGTATTTAAAGAATTCAGTGATTAGTGGATGAAGTGGAAATCTAATACCTCAATTCAAAGGATTGTATAAAAAACACACTTCATCATATTTCTTGTCATGATGAAGTTCTCATTTCTTTGGGAGTCTAATACAAACAAACACAAGAATACCCCTGATGAGTCCGAATTTTGTCACCACATTTTATGGGAACCGGACAGGGTCAATTCAGACAACGTCCATCTTACCGGACAGGGGCAGTTCGGACACCGTCATCCACTAAACTATCCGAATAGAACTTAAGTACTTATAACCTAATCACTTTTTGACTAAGCTGCTTATTTACTTACTTAGAACTAATGGGTCTTTAAACTCGACCCGAATCCATTAAACACGACCCGAAAGCCCATTTGGCCCAGATATAAGGGTATAAATACCCAACCACCAACATTGAATGTGAATAATGAAAATTAAATACAACCAGGCAGCTTAATTCTCCCTCTACATTCTACCCAAACATTAAATACTCTCAAAATTCCACAAAACTCTAAACAAAAATTATAAACTTTCCCTCAGACAAAAATAAACCACACCAAATTGGCGACCACAGTAGGAGCATCGACGGTGCCTGAATCTAGCATTCAAAACCATCAGAAAAACCAGTCCGAATGAATCCGGAAGCATCGGAAGTACCACCAGCTTTGCTTGAAGTGGTGGGAGAAAATGATGAATATACCATCGAGGAGCATGATAGGTTAAAGGGCGAGATAGAAGCTCTGAGGGCAGAGAGGGCAAAGATGGGCATAAAAAAGAAGTCAAAGGCATCAGTTGCTCATCATACGGACAACCCTAGAGAGCATGAGCCTTCGAAGACCCATGTGAGTACGAAGAAGACTCATGCTAGCTCCAAAAAGTCTCACCGGTCCAAGCCGGTGGAGAGCTCTGATTCAGACTCAGAATCTTCCAGTAGCTCCTCGGGCGAAGATGGAGTTGAAGAGTCCTTGTCCTCCAGCAGTGATGAGGACCGATCTAAAAAGAAGAAAAAGTTGGTTAAGAAGTATTCAAGAAAAAGGGATAGGCATGGAAAGTTAAAGAGGCATATAGGCAAAGGGTCATCTCATAGCCGGAGACACATAGACCGGATGCTGGTGGATCTTTTTGCCTTCCATGATGAACCAGGTATCTTTGCAACTCCTAATGAGGATACCGTTTTCAGTCGTGGCCAGAATTGGAGACAATCTCCATTGTCATCCAAGATTCTGTCCGGAAACCTCCCTAAGAGGTTTGATAGTATAAAAATGGAGAAATACGATGGCAGTAAAGATCCGGGCAATCACTTGGAACAATTCAAAAATTTCATGATGAATTTTGATGATGACGACAAGTTGTTTTGTAGAGCATTCTCCTAATCCTTTACGGGGAGTGCTCTGAAGTGGTATAACAGCCTACCACAAGGGTGCATCAGAAATTTCGATACATTTTGGGTGGCCTTCCGGAGGCAGTTTGTTGGAAGTAAGGAGGTGAAGGGCAATGGGGACACAATTATCCATTGTGCCCAAGAACCGAATGAATCTATGAAAGAATACATAAGTCGCTTTGTAAACACCAAAAATGGATTGGATGATTGCTTTGAGCAAGTAGCAATAGCATCTTTGAGGCAGGGCTTAAACCCTGGAAATTTGGCTGATTCAGTGACCATGAAAAAATTCATGACTTGGGGAGGTCTACTGAATCAGGTTGGAAAGCAAATTAACGTTGATGAAACGAAGAAAACTAGGGTGCACATGCAGGTGAGGTCTGCTTTGGCTGCACCAAATCCAAACCAAAATCAGTCCGGGAACAAAGCAAGGGAGACCGGGCATGGTCATAACAAAGCTAAAGCACAGTCTCAACCAGCACAGTCTCAGCAATCTAGAAACAAGCGAGGACCTTGGGTTCAACCAGAGTGGTTTGTTGAGTTAAAAGAGAATGTAGCCACCATTTATGACAAAACAAAGGAAGAAGTACACTATAGAAGGCCGGCTGCGCTACAATCTCCTAAGGAGCATCGTAATAATTGTTTCTGTCAGTATCATAATGATACTGGCCATACCACCGAGGATTGTATTGCTTTAAAGTAAGAAGTCCAGAATTTAATTGAGAGAGGAAAGTTGGGAGCATACGTTAAAAGAAGAGGAGGAAGTAGGCCTGATAACGCTCATCGGGCTGGTCCAAACAATGCAGGCACATCCGCTCCGGAGGGAGCTATGGTGATAATCGAGAGATTCGATGTAGAGTCAGAATACATGGACCGTGATCCAACTCGAAACAGAGTAGGTGCCATTGAGGAACGTTGCTAAACAGTGTCTAGGCTTATTAACTTTTTGAATCACTCACAATTTTTGGAAGGGATACCATGACAGCACCTACTGCTTCTTCGAGGAAGAGGCATGTTCATACTTTAGGTACCCAGCTGGAAGGAGGCATGACTTCCTATCAATCGCAGATTCCATTCCCCTTCATTGTTTTCGATGAGGATGACTTGAGGGATATAATGCTATTCTAGGGAGGTCTTGGCTCTCTAGGATGTATGCAGTGGCCTCAACAATCCACCAGTGTTTGAAATATGCTGTACAAGGACAAGTGGGAGTTTTTCGGAGCAGCCAAAGGGTAGCAAGAGAGTGTTATGCAACCGTATTGGCTCCTCGGACGTTAGGGGCAGTTCGTATCAATGAGGAATAGCAGTTTGAGGGGCTTTCTGGGGGTGAGGGTGAAATTGATGACCCTAGAGAGACCCCTGGAATTTTAATACCGGTTGAAGAAGTTGAAACACATTCTTTGGAAGAGGGAAAAAATGTTAAGATAGGATCTAAAATGACATCCGAACTAAAGGGTAAGATGTTGAAGTTCTTGAAAGACCATCAACATGTTTTTGCTTGGTGCAATGCTGATGTTACCGGGGTGCCAGCAGATATTATATCACACCACCTATCTATCCGAAGAGACATAGCACCTATGGTACAAAAGAGAAGAGCTTTTTCCAAGGAAAAGGCTGATGTCATCGTTCAAGAAGTCGACAGGCTTACTAAAATGGGGCACATAAAGGAGTCTCAGTATCCTTTATGGACAGCCAATCCAGTCTTGGTGAAAAAGAAAAATGGCAAGTGGCGTATGTGCATTGACTTTACAGATCTCAATAGGGCTTGCCCAAAGGATTTATACCCGGTCCCCCGGATTGATCAGCTGGTGGATTCCAAATCTGCGAATAAGCTACTATCTTTCATGGATGCCTTCTCCGGGTATAATCAGATTCAAGTAGATCTGAAGGATCAGGAGCATACAACGTTTGTCACTGATATGGGTCTTTATTGTTACAAGGTGATGATATTTGGGTTAAAAAATGATGGGGCTACTTATCAGAGATTGGTAAATAAAGCTTTTGCTGATCAAATTGGAAGAAATATGGAAGTATACATCGACGACATGATGGTAAAAAGTGTGGATGAAGATCTACACTTGACAGATCTCCAAGAAACTTTTGCTAACTTACTAAAAGTAAATTGGAAGCTAAATCCAGAAAAGTGTGTGTTTGGAGTTCAGTCCGGAAAATTCTTGGGGTATGTAATAAGTGAACAAGGGATACAGCCTGATCCGGACCAGCTTAATGCTTTATTTCAAAGGGCAGTTCGGAAAATTGGCTCCAACTTGGGAAGGACCCTATGTGGTCATTGAAAAGCTTAAACCTGGAACATACCGGCTCCAAGACAAAGATGGAAGAATTTTGAACACCTCCGGTTGTACTTGGAATAGAAACTATGTAAATATTTACTTGTTTAAAAGTCCATGTAAATATTTGGAGGCATACTCTTTCCTACCCTGGTGGCGCGGGGAGGTTTTAATGAGGTGTCCGGGCTTTTTTATGAAAGTTGATGTCTTCTTAAAAATTCGGAGTGTTTTTACTTAATAGTTCATTGTCAAATTTTTATTTAAACACATGCCGGCTTAAATTGAAGGAGTGATGACTACTTAAACATTTGTCATCGGAGAATTTAAACACTCTCACTTTAGAATGTTTATGAAATAACTAAGGGTTGTTTAAACATTAGCCACCAAAATTGAAAAACTATGAAAGAATGCAAGAATTGTGCAAAGTAAAGATACCCATTAAAACAACCAAAGTGCCTTGGCCATCCAAGGACTTTAAATTGTCAATCAAAGCAAAAATATCTATCCAGTCAAACACCGGACACAGTTACAAAAATGCCTTGGCCTTCCAAGGACTTTAGTTCAATCAAAACAAAAGGTGAAAAAACTAATTGATATTCTAAGACTGAGCCTTTGAAGATGGCTCAGCCTCACTCGTTTTCTTCTTCTTGAGGTCATCATTCTCCTCATTTGGGCCCTCCCCGATGTTCTCTTCCTCGTCGGATGAGTCAACACTAGAATAATCATGCAAGTCTCCATCAGCCATAGTGTGAAAGGTAAGGTCTTTGTATTCTACAAAAGTCCATAAATCTCTCAGATTCCTCTTCGGGAACTTCTTATGAAAGAGTAAAACCATGTCCGACTTCACTTTGGCGTACATTTCCTCCTGAGTGTCTATCATATTGTTGGTATAAGCATAAATCTTGGCTTAGATTTTTGCCTCTTACTCCCTTAGCAGATCAGCTTTTTCCTCTGCAGCCTTAGACACCGAATCCTCGAGCGCAATCTTGTCATTGGTCAAAGTATGAATGACTTGGTCCTTGAAATTCACCTCCTCTTTCAAAGAGGAGAGATCTTTCTCCAACCCGGACTACTTTGCCCGGAGGTCTTTAATAGTATCTTCTAAGGTGGCTACCTTTGTGGCCCAACCCTCTTGGCTCTTCTTTAACTCCTCGTTTTCTCTTTTCAAAACATCAGCATTTTGGGTGGCAATGAGGAGGTCGTTGGATAGTTTCTCTTTGTCAGAATTAAGGGCAGTATAATGATAGCTGACTGACCTCGCACTTGCTTCTCCAGAACCAACACTGGCTGAATATTACTCAATATAGAGTGAGTTATAACATCTCTTTCACTTGAAACGGTGAAAGATTTACCATTGAAGGTAACGATGTTCGAAGTGCTTGGAGGGAGGTAGGGCCCAACAAAGTCATCCTTGGGGATGTTTTCAAAATAGTCACCAAGCCCCTCAAGCCCTGTAATGTCGACACCGTCAATACTGATGTCTCCTCCTCCAACCTCATCAGTTCGTAAGTCACCAGGGATCTTTTCTGCTCTTGTTGGATCAGTAGGGTCAATAAGAGGGAGAGGCTTCGAAGGCCGGAGAGAAAGTTCATTACCCCTGGAGTTCTTTTTCTTCTTGGCCTCCCTGTCCTTGCTTTCTGCTCCCCGTTTCCTATCTCTCTTAGGAACCTTTGGGGGTTTTGGAGATCCTGCCTCTTCCGTAGCACTCTCATGCTCTACTACTTCTAGAAGAGCAGCATCAATCTGACTTGGAATTGGCCCCTCTTGGTTTGTTGGAGCAGTTTCCTCCGCTTCGGCAGGGTTAGCCTTAACCGTACTCTTCTTGTCCTTCCCTTTTTTGCCCTTCATCTTACTTGGGGACTTGGCTCGACCAGGAAAATACAGTGACTCGTCTGGTGCGTGTGTTCTTTTAAGGACTACCTCCGGAGGATGTGGAGTGGTAAGTTCCTCCCAGGATAAGTCCCTCCGGTCAGTAGTGTTCCAGAGGTGGGACCTTGCAAGATTGCCTCCGGTAAATGCATTGTGGAAACGATTTCCCCACTTTTCAGCAGCCCAAGTGTTTATCTTGGTGCAAGTGGTCTGCCCGGCCTTTAGGTGATCATTGAAGTCTTTAGGCAGCACTGTCAAGAAACAAAAAAAGAAAAGACAAGTTAGATAAACAAATTTACAAAGAATGAAGATGGGAATTAGGATGGGATTCTTACCATCACTTCGTCATCTACTGGTGAGGAGACTTGGGTTGGTACCGGCTTTGATCTTCCTCCCATTCTCCCAGGTACCACTCACAAACAAAAAGTGAGTCCTCCAATTTCTCTTCGACTCGAGCAGGTCATCCACTACTTTATAGTTATCACCCATGTTGAAGTGATAGAAGGGGATATGGTGGTTTCTGCAGAGGCTGGCCACAGCTGCGAATTCATCCATTGGAAGAGGAATTCCGGAGAGCCTGGAGGCCATGATACAGGCCATGAGAGTGTACCAGGCGTTAGGGCTCAGTTGACTTGGGCAAAGCTTGATGAGGTGGAAATATCTGACTATCTCCGGATCTAAGGGAAACCTTAATCCCCAGTTAAAAAGTTCAGTGAAGATAACTATTTCACTAAGCTTGCAATCCATCGGTGTTTCAGGGTCTATTGGGATCCTTATTTTTACATTCTCCAGAATCCCCCACTTTGTTCGCATCCGACCCAGTTCGGCAGTGTGGATAAAGGCATAATTAATTTTTTGCAAAGCAATTAAATAATTAACATTAACCTTGTGGAAACAAGGTCCACTTTTCCCTCAAGGATCTCCGACAGATCTGGATGCCTTAGGCACAGCTTTTCTTTGCCTTTATCCTTCTTGGCAGCACCAGCATCACTCGTCTGTCCGGGGACTTCAGACTCAAACGGAGCCTCTTCGATAGAATCCTCCATTACTTCCTCTATTACCAAGGAGGGGTTTTCAGTTGTTCTTGGGTGAAGGGAGTTAGAGATTGGCTCAGTATGCCCCCCGGATTGTTGGGTTTCTTTGGTTTCTTGTTCTCTGGCCTTCGGCTGGGGCTCAGATGCAGTAGCTCCTTTTCAGAGACTTGAGCTAGATGCCTTCGGTCCGGACAATTTATCCTTAGGAATTTTCATGGGTTCCTCTGACCCTGTGTTGCTATCCTTAGCCCCTGACTTGGAGGGTGTACCTTTTTTAGCCTGCCGTTTTACCAGGCGACTCCTTCTCCGATCAACTAACTTGTTTGGAGAGACATATGCATCTGACCCCATGGCGATAAATGGAGAAGGCCTCTTAAAACTGGTAACTGCTTGCCCTGGTTCAACAGTGGGCTCTGATTCCTGAACCGACGAGCCTGAAACGATTGGTGAAAGATTGGTTTGAAACAATATCCTCGGTTTAACGCTCCTGGTTGAAGAAGCGCCCTGGTCAGGCTCTGTGTTTGGAATTTCTGGTTTGTCGACAGAGGAAGTAGGAAGGCCTGCAGCAATGCGCCTTTCTCGTTCGACTTTTTGAGCCTCTTCTAACTCTGATAGATTAAGCCATCCGCCTTTGATTAAAGCGTTCCTAGCTGTGAACATAAACTCACAACCGAAAAGAAGTATTTGTTTTTGAGATAGAAAGCTCTGAAGTTTAGCAAAGTAAAAATGAAAAGGATGGTAAAACAGTAAAGGAATGATTAATTTATAGTAAACACACAAAAATATGTTTTGATACCTAGGAGAATTCGAAAGGATTGCAATGATTAAGGAACGGCGCTGATGTCATCTTCATTTAATGAAGAGGTTAATTTTTGGAGAAGGTGGGAGCACCATTCTAGGTGAAAAAACGGCTGACATGACGAACCAGAGAGAGACACGTGTCCCACAAACTCTGACAAGAAACCGTTTAGTTTTTAAGAACTTTTTTCAGTCCGGATAAAGCTATAACACAGTTCGAAGGACCTGTCCGGATGTAACTGTCACCAGTAACAGGATGTTTTCTAGGTCTTGCCAAAGGTTTTTGAACACCACCTAAAAAGGGGCTACTGATGAGTCCGGATTCTGTCACCACATTTTATGGGAACCGGACAGGGTCAATTCGGACAATGTCCATCTTACCGGACAGGGGCAGTTCGGATACCATCATCCACTGAACTATCCGAACAGAACTAAAGGACTTAAAACCTAATCACTTTTTGACTAAGCTGCCTATTTACTTACTTAGAACTAATTGGTCTTTAAACTCGACCCGAATCCATTTAACACGACCCGAAAGCCCACGTGGCCCAAATATAAGGGTATAAATACCCAACCACCAACATTAAATGAGAATAATGAAAATTAAATACAACCAGGCAGCTTAATTCTCCCTCTACATTCTACCCAAATATTAAATACTCTCAAAATTCCACAAAACTCTAAACCAAAATTACATACTTACCCTCAGACAAAAATAAACCACACCAACCCCAATTATAACGATTCTCATCTTTTTCAAGTTTATCAATATAGATAATGCGGTGGGGGTAGTGAAGATAAGAAACTATCGAAAAATAGATATCTTTAACAACATTGTAAAGATCAATTGTTGAAGAACTCAGTGATATGCAGATTAGATGACAATCCAATATTTGTTTTCAAAGTTTCTAATAGAATAACATTTTAATTTTTTTTTCTAGAATTACTATTTTTATCTGATACAGTTAAATATTAAATTCCTTTTGCTTTAGGACTTTAGTATGAGGAAAAGTAGATTGATTCTTAATAGAGCCATTATCGTAGTCAGACGAGCTAACACTACTATAATCTAAACTTTTAAATGATCAACTTTGTTGATCATTTTAACAATTAGTACGGTCTACGCTCCCATATATTATTTCTTCACTAAGTTATAAACTAGATTTGTGACTTTTACCACCACCCATAAAAAGACAACAAGTATAAAAAAATATAAAAAATTACTTTTGGTTGTTTTTAAATTTTAACACCATGACCATGAATTTATATGAAAAATAGAAAGAAGGATGCAAGATATTTTTGTAAATAAGAATTATTGAGCGAGAAAGCGTAGAGATAGAAAACCTCGAGAAAGAGTTAAAAGAAAACTTTAAAACTATTATATAGGTAATAGTTGTGAATTAAGGTTGTTTAAGCACGATAAAAATAAAGTTGTATAATTTGGTTATCACGGAAAACGAGGTTAGAATACGAATAATTTTTATTTTTATTTATTCAATAAAGATATTGGTTAAGTATTTAACATAAAAAAGCGAACGAGTTAGTAATTTTACTGCAACACGACCTATCACGTGAGGTAGTTCTTAAGTATAAAATTATACTTAAAAACTATGAGACCCCTTATAAGGCTATATCTCTTAAGGTTTATTGGAGATGATGTTAAGTTAATGGGTGAAATATAGGTTGACGTTTACCTAGGAGGAGACAAATGCGTTAAAAACAATAAACAATATATTTATGATGGTGGAAAGTCATAGTGCTTATGCAATCCTAGGACGATCATGGCTCTTCAAGATACATGTTATTGCTTCAACGGTACATTAATACATCTTATACATTATAAATAGAAAGTTGGAGTGGTATGGGGGGGAGAAAACGTCTATGAAGTGTTATACAACCTCATTAGATTTCAAAATAAAGTAGCAATTAGAGGGGGTCTCACTCGGTGCGGAGAGAATGGACGACTCTCGCAAGGCCCCAGCCTGGTGATTTCTGGTGAAACCACAAAAATAATGAAAGTTTTCAAGGACAAGAGCTTAAAAATTGGTTTTAATCTTTTTGGTGGTATACAAACTTCCCTTTCATCCATTTTATCTAACATTTTAGATTTTTTTTTGGAAATCATAAATCATAACACATGTACCATAAAATATCATATGTCATAATTTATAGATAAATCCAAACATTCAACCTATCATTTTGAAAACAATAGTTTTTTTAAATTGAGAAATTTGAGGTTGTTGTAGCTGAAGTCAAAGATTATCTATCATCGACCATATCTGAGAGTCCATATACCCACTGGGAGATAATTAATATGGTATTAGTTTAAAATAAAAACAGAAAATAGCAAATATGTTTAGACTTCACAAATTTGAATAAAACATGTCCCAAATACCCATCTTATATGCAAAAAATATACTAGTTTGTAGATTCAAATTATGCCAACAAGATGTTATCATTTATGGTACTACTACTTCATCCTCCATATGATCCCCTCCTGGATTAGTAAAATAAAGGTCGCATCTATATGCTTTACACATTGGATTAGGCCCAATCTATTATGTGAGAAAAAATCTTATTGATGCTGGGACAACATATCTTTAGTTGGAAATATTAGTTCTTGCATTGGTAGTGGTAGTAAACAAGATGAGACCGTATTTTTAAGGACACTTCATTTTCGTCCCAAAATCTTTCCCTCTTGGAGGAGTGGTTTAAAGACTGAACGTATCGGGATGCTTGAATCACTGGTTTGTATAAATCAAAGATTATCCCATAAGTTTTAAACTAAGAATGAACATAAAGGAACACGCGGTGGTGGTGGTGGTTGTCGCAGTGGTGCCGCCGGCGGCGGTGGTGGTCATGATGGTGGTCGTGGTAGTGGTCTGATGCCGGTCGTGGTGGGGTGGTGGTCGTGGTCGTGGTCACGGTGGTGGTGGTGGTGTCGGCGGTGGTGGTGCCGGTGGAAGTGGTGGTCGTTGTGGTGGTGGTTGTTGTGCTGGTGGTGGTGGTGGTTGTTGTGGTGGTGCCGGCGGTGGTGGTGATGGTGGTGGTGGTGGTGGTGGTCGTGGTCGTGGTCGTGCTCATAGTGGTGGTGGTGGTGTCAGCGGCGGCGGTGGTGCCGGCGGCAGTGGTGGACGTGGTGGTGGTGGTGGTCCGCCGCTGGTAGTGGTGGTGGTGGGTGTGGTGGTCGTGGTGGTGGTAGTACCAGCCCGCCGGTGGTGAGTTAAATAGGATTATATTTTTTTAAAAATGAGATGATTAAACTTAGTTTTTAATTAGAGGGATATATTAGTACTTTTAAAAATCTTATACACCTATTGGAATTATGAAAGTTTTGTGTATCTAACAAGAATTTTGAAATATTTGATATACCTTTTAAGAAGTCACCCTTTATATTGTTACATTTTTAGAGATCTTCTTTTTTACGTAACCTCATAAGAATTAAATCCAATCAAAAATTTCAAAATCTACTTCAAAAATTCCAATAAAAAATTTCAAAATCTGAGATACTTAAAATTATAGTATCTTTTAAATTGTACTCACCCTGTTCCATTCGGTAAAAACTCATTGTATGCATATAAGACCATCCACAACAGTGGGGATATTTCATCTCCTAAAAGCGCGCCACATCAGCGCCACATCAGCATAATCCTCAAAGAATTTTGCAAAAATTCTCACTCCACGCATCAGTGCATATTTCATCTTTCAGCATACCCCACCATATTTCTCTCTCTCCCATATCATTCTATCGTACAATATCCTACCATATATTTTTATTTATCTTCCTTATTAATTACTATATATTTATATTAAAATTATATATATTAAAATAAATAATTTTTGTAAATTAACATAATATATTTTCTTTACAAATAAAAACTATAAAAGTGAAATAATTAAAAATATAATACATAATATATAGTATACTTAAAAATCAAATTTAAAAATAAAATTGGTTTGATTTCTGAAAAAGCTTCAACTTTTAATAGAATAAATAATTTACAATTTAATAAAATATATTATTGATCACCTAAA
Source organism: Limnanthes douglasii subsp. nivea (assembly GCA_036936605.1). NCBI lineage: Eukaryota > Viridiplantae > Streptophyta > Magnoliopsida > Brassicales > Limnanthaceae > Limnanthes > Limnanthes douglasii. The sequence continues at coordinate 38,685,281 of JAUPFV010000001.1, forward strand.
TTTATTTGTTTAATTTTTATTTACCAAATTATTACTTAAATTATCGATGATTAAAATTTATTAAATGTAACTATATCAATAACATTAAAATAAAGCTCAATATGTCTGAATCAAGTCTATCAACTCTATATAAATATCTCACAAAACTATAATTCATGGTATAATTCTTTTTATTTTTTAACTTACAAAAATGTTCCGAAAATTGTTTCGGAAATACTTAATAAAAAAACTTAAAATATTTCGTTGTCCGAATCAAACAAACCAAGTCTCTATTTGTAGATCTCAAGAAATTATAAATCATGGTATAATTTATTTACTTTTTTAACTTACAAAAATATTTCGAAAATTGTTTCGTTAATAAAAAAAAACCTTAAAAAATTTCGTTGTCCGAATCAAACAAACAAAGTCTCTATTTATAGATCTCAACAAATTATAAATCATGGTATAATTTATTTATTTTTTTAACTTACAAAAATGTTCTGAAAATTGTTTCGGAAATACTTAATAAAAAAAACTTAAAAAATTTTGTTGTCCGAATCAAACAAACCAAGTCTTTATTTATAGATCTCAAAAAATTATAAATCATGGTATAATTTATTTATTTTTTTATCTTACAAAAATGTTCCAAAAATCATTTTGAAAATACTAAATAAATAAAAAAACTCAAAAAAAAATCGGTGTCGGAATCAAACAAACCAAGTCTCTACTCGTAGATATCGAAAAATCATAAATAATGGTATACTTTTTTTTAATTTTTTGACAAACCATTTCTTTTAAAAAAAGGTTTTAAAAAAAAGGTACAACTGCAGCATGTCATTTGGCATGCTGCAATTGGCCCTTTGAAAGATGGATTGGGGTTCATCTTTTGAACCCCAAACCATCTTTTTTAGCCAGCGAGTATCAATACACGCTGCTGTGGGAGATGGAATGCATATTTCATTTGAAATATGCGCTGGTGTGGATAGTCTAATGGAGTATGTGACCATGACAAATGTCCATCAATTATAGTACTTCTCCACTGTTTTTTATTAAATTTTTAGATAATTGAATCAGCTGTACGTCACCTAAAAGAAAAAGTAGTGCAGTAAAAGTACTCACTGACTTAGTATCTCATTAAAATACACACTTAAACAATCATTATGAATGCAATACCACCTTAGAGCATCGTAAATATAAAAAGTATATATAAACCAAAACCCCAAAACAAGAAAATGACCTTCCTTTTGAAACACTAGTAATCTCTTCACAAACACAAAACCAAACCTCATAGACAGAAAAATAGCATAACTCTCTCTTTTGTCTTTAAAACACAAAAACCAAGTTAAGATTTTATCTCCCAAGCAGCCATGTCGGACCAAAATTTCCATATTAAAACAGGGGATTGGGTGGAAGTAACTTTCACAGAAAAAGGATTTGAAGGATTTTGGTCCGTGGTCACGGTGATCGCAATGCCTCGGACATCAAAAGGTCGGTCCTTAGTTATGTTCGAAGAACTTATAGATGATGCGGGAAGTCAACTGTAACAAGAGCGCCATGCATAACTTATTTGACCTCTTCCACTTTTCATCAGCTTTAGTTTCATCCGATGTACTTTTCGGACTAAGGGGAGATGGTTTGGGAGTTGACAATGCATAGTCGTAATCATGTACATATAAAAACAACAACATTTCTTCCTTCCACAATTGGAATTCCGAACAATCCAACGTCGGTGGACTATTCCCCAACAAATTGTAACTAATGGATACTATAATAAGAACAAACAACACAAAGCACATGTAGCATATTGACATATATCTGAAAACATATGCATGAACATGACAAATACATGTAAAACATAAAATTCATTGATAATAGATACCGGCGGACAAATCATACTAACATGCAATTTTATGAGTTTGAGAAAAAAAAGCATGATCATTATTTTAATTTTCTAAGTACCAATGAGACCTTCTAGAGGGCCGATATCATTTACTTAAAATTAAAATCAACACAACAACTATTTTCTGTAATTTTCTCTCGTTCATAATTAATTTAAACTCAATCGTGAACCTTCCGGAAGGCCGGTAATATTTGAATTTAAATTAATCCCCGAACCTTTCGAAGACTAGGATCCTTAAGAAGATTAGTTTTAATCTTCTGGAGGGCCGATTAAATTAATTTCTTAGTTTCACCTACCGGTCTACGAAACCTTAGTCATGCATCACCATTTAATCATTCACGCATATACAATTTAATTCACAAACAAATATACAAAAAAAACATACCAAACGCATCATATTTGTGAAATATCTTGCTTCAAATATTTTTAAATTAATAATACTATTAATTTAAAAAAAACTAATTTCGAAAAAAAAATTGTTTTTTTTAAAAAACTTTTTTTATTATTTATTTATTTAATAACAGCAGCACCCTGTACATGCAACAGTTTACCTGCTTGCTGCAATGCAGCAGTGCTGCAGGTCCTGGGCGGGCCCAGCCTGCAACATCCACTGCTGCAAATTTATTTGCAGTAGTGCTGCAGGTCCTGGGCGGGTCTAGCCTGTAGTCATCATGCTGTTATTATCGCTTAGATATGTTTGATGTACCTATCTCTTGGGCAGGTTACGGTGTTCATCGTCGGACAGTCTTCGATCAGCGTTAACATCAGGGGTTAAGCCATCGATGAGCCACTGTCCCAATAGTTCTGATTTTATTCGTTATTTTAGGGTTGTTTTTATGCTAATTTTGGGAGAAAAAATTTCAGACATCAATAAACCCTAATTTTACCCGGAAAAAAAATCGCCAAACTATCAAAATTGCAATTTACTCATTATAAAACATGTGTTTCAATACAAATAAATCATATAGTATGCTTTTCATACAATCTCTAAATCAATGCCCTACCAATTCAATTCACACCTAATCTCAATGACATGGATTCTTTACGATTAAGAAAAACACGCATCTTTATCTATCAATACATAATTCGATTATTCTACCGAATCCAAATAAATGGTTAACTTGGCTCTGATACCAATTGTTATATATTATTAAATATCGCATCAAATATTATATAACAAATCACGGAAAAATAATTAAACCCTTTGGTAGATTTACTTAATGAATAAACCGAAAATCAAGAACACTTACGGGTTTTCCTACTGCTCTCCATCTAGTATTCTCTTCATTTCCTTTGTAATCTACAGCGATTCCACGTTCCTCAACGATCTCGTTTATGAAATTGAGAAACCTGCATAATCAAATTAGAGAAGAAGGGAAAAGTTTCTAGACACTCAAGGAAGCAGCCGTATTTCTGATTAGAGTTTAGAGTGATGAAACATAATTCTAGCTCCTTATTTATAGACTTTACAATGTGAAGCCCAACATTGTAAAGCCACCCTTTGTTACTTCCTTGTGTCCGGGACCATAACCCGATAAATTGATAATTCAATGTAAGTGCTTGATTTATTAATTCAAGCTGTGTTGAGATTTGAGGTTTTGGTTTATGGGTTATGCTAACCGATGCCCATTGACACCGGTTAATGAAGCATTAATTGCTTACTTTTTTACTTGTGTTTCAACCATTTTAATCGGTTAAAGAGACAAATTACATTTTAAGCGGTTAAAGAGACAAATTATAAAGGTTATGCTAACCGGTGCCATAGGCACCCGTTAATGAGGCATTAATTGCTTGCTTTTTTATAACTTTTGAGAAACAAAAGTAATTTAAATAACTTTATTTTAAATACCAAACCTACCCTTGATATATAAGACCGTTATTATCAAATGCAATCAATGATATCTTTTTAATGTATGTTATGGAGTATTTTCATATTTATTTATACGGTGAAAATCGGTGGTTGTAATCCTGGTCAATATTTTTTTTTATTAAAATGATTTAAAATAAATAAAATACTATATATAAATGAGAAAGCGTAGAGATAGAGAACCTCGAGAAAGAGTTAAAAGAAAACTTTAAAACTATTATATAGGTAATAGTTATGAATTAAGGTTGTTTAAGCACGATAAAAATAAAGTTGTATAATTTGGTTATCACGGAAAATAAGGTTGGAATACAAATAGTTTTTATTTTTATTTATTCAATAAAGATATTAGTTGAGTATTTAACATAAAAAAGCGAACGAGTTAGTAATTATACTGTGACAGGACCTATCACATGAGATAGTTCTTAAGTATAAAATTATACTTAAAAACAAGGATACCCTTGATAAGGTCATATCTCTTAAGGTTTATTGGAGACGATGTTAAGTTGATGGTGGAAATAAAGGTTGACGTTTACCTAGGAGGAGACAAATACGGAAAAACAATAAATATTATATTTATGATGGCGGAAAGTCATACTGCATATACAATCCTAGGGAGATCATGGCTCTTCAGGATACATATTATTGCTTCAACAGACATTAATACATCTTATACATTATAAATAGAAAGTTGGAGTTTTATGGGGGGAGAAAACGTCTATGAAGTGTTATACAACCTCATTAGATTTCAAAATAAATTAGCAATTAGAGGAGGTCTCACTCGGTGCGGAGAGAATGGACGACTCCCGCAAGGCCCCAACCTAGTGGTTTCTGGTGAAACCACAAAAATAATGAAATTGTTTAAGGACAAGAGCTTAAAAATTGGTATTAGTCTTTTTGGTGGTCCACAAACTTCCCTTTCATCTTTTTTGTCTAACATTTTAGAATTTTTTTTCTTGGAAATCATAAAGCATAACACATGTACCATAGGATATCATATGTCATAATCTGTAGATAAATCCAAATATTCAACCTATCATTTAGAAAATAATAGTTTTTTTAATTGAGAAATTTGAGGTTGTTGTAGCTGAAGTCAAAGATTATCTATCATTGACCATATCTAAGAGTCCATATACCCACTGATAGATAGTTAATCTGGTGTTAGTTTAAAATAAAAACAGAAAATGGCGAATATGTGTAGACTTCACAAATTTGAATAAAACATGTCCCAAAAACCCATTTCATATGCACAAAATAGACTAGTTTGTAGATTCAAATTATGCCAACAAGATGTTATCATTTATGGTACTATAATTTAATCCTCGAGGTGATCCCACCCTGGATTAGTAAAATAGAGATCGCATCAATATGATTTACATAGTGGATTATTTAAAAATAAAAAAGATTCTCGTTTGCGCATTTTTTTCTTTTCTAAGATCTGCTCTAACAAGCTTCGCGACTTTAGAGAGAGGAATGGACTCTTTGTCATATGCCTAGTACAGATATAATCAAATAAATATGCAACTGGCATACCAAAAATATACTACCTTTAATACTAGCCGATGCCTTATTATTACAAAATCATACTTTTTGGGTGAAAAGTGATGGGGCTACCTACCAAAGGTTTGTTAACAAAGATTTTGCTGATCAAATATTTCGGGTTATGAAGGTGTACATTGATGACATTTTTCTTAAGAGTTATAAGGCCGTCGACCATATCCAAGATCTACAACAAATATTCATAAACCTAATGGTCATAAATCTTAAGTTGGATCCTGAAAAATGCGCTTCTGGGGTTTGATCAAGCAAGTTTATAGGATTTCTGGTGAGTGAGAAATGGATATAAGGCGACCTCTTGCAATTGGAAGCATTGACATCAATATACCGGTAAGGTCAATTAAAGATGTGAAAATAATGGCTAGCATGTTAGCAGTTTTGAACAGATTTATATCTCGCTTATTAGATAATTGTTCTTATTTTTCAAAGTTTTGATTCCTTAGCTTCGGTAGCTACTTATGACTTAGCACTTTGGATGATACATCAAAAACGACTATTATTTATGAACGAACCTGACTCGTCCAGTAACATGAAGGTCAAAGTTAATACCATTAGAAATTTGGGAACAGGAGGCTATCGATTCAGAACTACCTCATAACAGGGGAGCTTTCAGCCGACAAAGCTGAGACTTGCAAACTGAAACAAAATTCGAATAAGTACGTTGTGATAATAGGGATAATATATCGTCAAGACTTCTCAAAATCTATTTTGTGGTGTCTATATCTGGATGAAGTTTTTATATATTGGATAAACTTCACAATGGTGTAGGAGTGATCCATTACGGATATCAAACTCTGACAAAAAGAGCCCTCTAAGTAGGCTATTTTTTGGCCGACCTTCACTACCAAAGCAAAAAATATAGTAAAAAGTTGTAATAATTGTCAATGTTTTGCAAATATACCACACAGGCCGACAGTCCCGTTGGAAATCATATTTAAATCTCTTTCATTTGAACGATTGTCGGTCCTCTTTCTAAAGCCTCAGGTAACCTAAAAAAGTGTTTGTTATTGTGGATTACTTTTCTAATTGGGTTTATGCACTTCTTCTATTTAAGATCAGAACCAAGGATATGATTAATTTTATTAAAAATAACATTTGCTGCAGGTTTGGTATGCAAATGGTAATTATTATGCCAAATTTAAAAACTACTTACAATGAGACACAACTCCAAAAGTCTGAAGTGACCTCATTCTAACTCTTCAGATGTATCAAATAGAAGTTTTTGAATATTTTTCACCCCTAAGATAATGGCGAAGCTGAGGTAACAAATCATATTATAATTGATGGTTTGAAAAAACACCGGAAGGCTCAGCCACCAAATGGCCTCAGTTTTTCCAAGAAGTATAATGGGCCTACAAAACCACCACTCGGTCGACCAACGATGAAACTTATATTTCCTTAGTATATGGTATTAATGCAGTAGAGACGATCGAGACTGTGTTACCTTCTTAACGGGTAATAAACTATGCATAAACTATAATACCAAATGAAAGAGAACAAACCTTGAAGATGAAGCTTCCAAGTAGGTGACAAGATATTAAGGAAGGTTTTCAACACACCAAAGACCATAAAGACGGCAAGCTCGGTCTTAATTGGGAAGACCCTTACACTGTGGTAGATAAGAGATTAAAACATGAATATATATATAATTTGGTTGATTAACGAAGCATGTATCTTTAACATCCCTGGAATATAAACACTTTAAGGTCTATCTTGAACAATATTATCTTTCTTTTGAGTAAATATAAGTTTTGTAAAATATTTAGATTTTACAATGGTGTATAATTGCCTACTTTGGTGGCGCAATAAGGTTTTAATTAGGCACCTACATAGTCTAGCTCTTAAAAAATTATCCTAAAAAATCTTTTGTGTTAAAATTGATTTACGTTAGCAGACATGGTCTTAAAACCTGACTTCCAGTGTGGCATATAAATACAAAATTGAAAAACTCGATAAGGAGGTCAGTAGTATAATACTCCCTCAAATTTAAAACAAATCATTTAAAATTTGGGGTGATCGGCAAGAGGGTCACTTCTAATAAATAAGGTATGTTTGAAAAATTATTTAAAGTCTTAAGTTTCCTTTAAAAACAAAAACAAATAAATTTGTTAAAACATGACCTCCCTAACAGACACTGATCGCTTTTAAAAGACAACGAAGCCCCATAATAAAAATAAAACGAGAGATAAGAACAATAAAGATGTCAGCCAATCTGGACATTTATTAATACATAAAAATATTCAAGCATACAAATAGTTCATTGGACTAACAATGACTTTTGTACAGACAGAACAAAAATATAATAGATACAACGTTTCATTGGACTCCCAAAAACCTTGGTCTATCAGATAGAAACAAAAGACAATCAAACGAAAAATATGAAGGGTTCAAGAAGTATTATCATCATTTACACCATCGATTATATTATAATTTTCTTCTTCAATATTCTTACCATCCTCTATGACACAAGTCTTGATAAGGGACTTTAAAACTTTAAGTTCGACAGGGAAGGTCCGGCGTGGCGCATTGAGAAAAGAGTTTACAATGCATTTATCCCAGCATTAGTATGAAATTTCATTCTTTCAAGCTCTTTCATCCATGCATCCTCTTAGTAGTTTATTACAACCTTCTCGGATCGATCATCCTCATGAATGAAACTCCAAAACAATCCTAGCTTCAAATCATGAAAGATAGCATTAAAGTCAAAGAACGTATACTTCCTTATATCCATAGCATGATCACGAGTTATTTTTTCCTTGACAGATTTACCTTTTATCCTAATCATTAAACTGTTTTTTCTCAGCCTTCAAGAACTTAACTTATGCAACATGATTCATCTTGAGTTTGTTCATGCCCTTTTTCCATTCTTGTCTCCGGGACTGGTGTTTGTTACTAGCACTCACGAAGTTGGTCCGAATCCGAGTAAACTCCGCATCAATATTAGCCATATATTTAGGCTTTTTAAATTCTTCCTTCATAATGCTAAAAAATATCGAGGAGGATTACATGGTGTTGTTTGAAAATAGTTCGGATGACTCAAAACATGTTACTCATTATCTGCAAAATAAGTGCGCAGTATTGGAACCTTTTCTAAACTAGCCAAAAACTAAAATTGTAAAACTCTTACCTCAACCCATAATATAATCTAGCAGGAACATGCTCCAACAAGAATCATCTCTGTCGGGCGATACGAAGACTCTTTATGGCATAGGACCATATCGGGAAACATCATAACTCAAGTCTCCCAAACATTGTCTGAAGTCTTAGAGTCATCCTCTTAGTAGAAAGAGTCTTCATCTTAGTGGCATCCTCTATCAAACAACATTATTAATCTCTATCGGGTCGTCTTTTTATTTCTAATATTTTGCAACTTTATTACCTTTTAACCCTTCAACTTTAAGGGGTTTCAAATCTAAAGTAGTTATGTTAGTACTAGCTAGATTGGAAGCTGCATTCCCCAATTAAGGATCCGAGGAAGCTATATTCCCCAATAAAATATAGGTCACATTATATTACAACCTCATCTACCTTAGCTGAGGCAGATGTCTCTCCATGAACAGGTAGATCTTGCCTATAAATACCGGATCATCTATACTTTTTACTATTTACTTAACGTTTTTTAGAGAGATTTACTGAGTTCATAAGTAAACCAACCGCATTCTTCATCGTGAAATCCTATTGAAAAAAAATATTTTGCTGTTTGCCCTATTGCTAGGGTAGTGCCTAACAGTTAAGTCACAAGTGGGAAATAGGTAAGTGAGTAACAAATCACAACCGAGAACAAGTGGGACTCAGGTTGTGTTTCCTGTTCTCCAAAGGAAAAATATAGAAGCTCCCAAACAAGAGAGTACGATGATAGTTATTGAGCAATTTGATGTATATTTGAAGTACTTAGATCCTGATCCAGATCATGGTTGAGTGAATGTGGTGGCTGAACATACTGGAAAGGTTTTCAAGTTGTGTTATTTTTTTGAATCATTAATTATTTTTGGAGGCAATGTAATGATTTCACCTTCAAGTTGTTCTTGGAAAAGGCATGTGGTTAGTTTGACCACGCAATTGGAGGGGAAATGTATTCACATCTTTACCAAAACCCTACTCCCTTTATAGTATTCGATGAAGATGACTTAAGAAATATCTCAGGCCCACATGAGGATGATGTGTTAATATGGGCATCTATTGAGGGCACGGAGATCCGAAGAATTTTGATCAACACTGGTAGTTCAGCTAATATCTTGTTTATGTTTGCATATTGACATTTGAAGATCCATCTTTCTTACTCCGATCGAACAGAACTATAGTAGGGCTTATCGGAAACTCCGCTGATGTTATTAGGAGGTTTAAAGGAGAGGCGATCCTTGGTAAAGGATCATTTAAGAAAATGATGAGAGTACTATTTTTGGTTATGGATTGTTTGACCCCTTATAACGCCATCTTCAGTAGATCTTGGCTATCAATAATGCATGCAGTTGCCTCAACAGTCCATCAATATTTAAAATATGTTGTTGTAGGTCAAGTAGAGGTGGTTCGGAGCAACTAAAAAATGGCTAGTTAATGTTATGCCATTTCTCTTGCTCCAAATTCCTTGGAAAATGTGGCAGACAAGAAGGAATAGAAATTACTCGAGTTCTCTTTATATCCGAGCAAAATAAATGATCCAAGGAGACTCATAGTGTTGTTATCCCAATTGAAGAGGTTGAAGTGCATAATTTAGTAGATGAGAAAATGTTAGAATTTGAGCTATATTACCATCGGAATTAAAAGAAAAACTATTATCTATCTTATCAAAAAAATTGCATGCATTCGCCTGTTGCAATAAAGATATGACTGGTGTACCAAATAGTATCATTTGTCATAAGTGATGAGTCCGAATTCAGCATGCTCCCCGGACACGGACAGATCAGTCCAAGGCCTCCAAACCGGACAGATCGGACAGATCACATGGACCGGACAGATCACTTTGAACACTATGACCATAGGACTGTTCGAACTATGACAAAAGTACTAAAAAACCTAAACACTTCTTGACTAAGCTACTTGCTCTCCTGCTTAGAGCTCATGGGTCTTTGAATATGACCCGGGTCCATTAAAAATGACCCGAAAGCCCATAAGGGCCCAAACATCAGGGTATAAATACCCAACCACCTGCATTAACTATAGGTAATGAAAATTAACTGCTACCAAGCTGCTTAATTATCTCTCTACTCTTTACTTTAAACTCTTAACACCCACATACTTCCTTAAAACACCAACTGAAATTACCAGCCTACCCTCAGGCGATTATTATCCACACCAAATTGGCGACCACAGTGGGAGGAGAAGGTGCCTGAATCAAGCATTCAAAACCAGCTAAGAAAATCTGTCCGAATGAATCCGGATAATCCAGAGCTACCACCGGCTTTGCTCGAAGTGGTGGAAGAGAACGATGAATACACTGTCGAAGAGCGTGATAGGCTAAAGTGTGAAATAGAAGCTCTGAGGGCTGAAAAGGCCAAGATGGGCGTGAAAGAAAAATCCAAAGCATCGGTTGCTCATCACACCGATAACCCCAGAGAGCATGGATCTTCAAAAACTCATATGAGCACCAAAAAGACTCATGCCAGTTCTAAAAAGTCTCACCGGTCCAAGCCTGTGGAGAGTTCTGAATCGAGCTCAGAATCTTCATAGCTCTTTGGACAGTGAGGGAGTTGAAAAATCCTTGTCCTCTAGCAACGATGAGGGTCGAACTAGAAAGAAACAAAGGCAGATCAAAAAGTATTCAAGAAAAAGGGATAGACATGGAAAAATGAAGAAGAATATTGGAAAAGGGTCATCACACATCCGGAGGCATGTGGACAAGATGCTGATGGATCCCTTTGCCTTCCACGATGAACCAGGTATCTTTACAACTCCCAATGAGGATACTGTGTTCAGTCGTGGAAGGAATTGGAGGCAATCTCCATTGTCTTCTAAAATTCTGTCCGGAAACCTCCCCAAGAGGTTTGACAGCACCAAAATAGAGAAGTACGATGGCAGTACTGATCCGGACAACCATCTGGAGCAATTTAAAAACTTCATGATGAACTTTGACGATGATGATAAACTACTTTGTAGGGCATTCTCCCAATCTTTTACGGGGAGTGCTCTGAAATGGTACAACAGCCTGCCTCAGGGTTGTATTAAAGATTTCGATACGTTTTGGGTGGCCTTTCGAAGGCAGTTCGTAGGGAGTAAAGAGCTGAAGGGCAATGGAGACACAATAATCCATTGTGCCCAGGAGCCAAATGAATCCTTGAAAGAGTATATAAGTCATTTTGTGAACGCCAAGAATGGGTTGGCTGATTGCTTCGAACAGGTGGCAATAGCATCCCTAAGGCAAGGTTTGAATCCAGGCAATCTAGCTGATTCAGTAACCAGAAAGAAGGCCATGACCTGGGGAGGGTTACTGAATCAGGTTGGCAAACAGATAAATATTGATGAAACAAAGAAAACCAGGGTGCACAGGCAGGTGAGGTCTACCCCAGTGGCACCAAGTCCCAATCAAAATCAGTCCGGGAACAAAGCAAGAGAAACCGGACAGGGGCATGGTAGAGCAAAAGCTCAGTCTCAGCCAGCTTCTCCTGCTCAGAGTCAGCAATCCAGAAATAAAAGAGGGCCATGGGTGCAACCGGAGTGGTTCGCGGAGTTAAAAGAAAGTGTGGCCACCATTTTTGATAAAACAAAGGATGAGGTGCATTGCCGGAGACCGGCAACACTGCAGTCTCCCATAGAGCATCGCAACAACTCTTTTTGCCAATATCACAATGATATTGGTCATACCACCGATGACTGCATAACATTGAAGCAAGAAGTTCAAAACTTGATTGAAAGGGGGAAGCTGGGAGCTTACGTTAAAAGAAGAGGAGGCAACAGGCCTGACAACACTCACCGGGTTGGTCCAAGTAATGCTGCTCCGGATGGGGCCATGGTTATAGTTGAAAGGTTTGACGTGGAATTCGAATACTTGGATCCTGATCCAACTCGAAACGGAGTGGGTGCTATAGAGGAATGTTCTAGATCAGTCTCCGGGCTCATTAAGTTTTTCGAGTCGCTTACAATTTTCGGAGGAGACACTATGACAGCTCCTACTGCTTCTTCGAGGAAGAGGCATGTTCATACTTTAGCCTCCCAGCTAGAAGGAGGCATGACATCCTATCAGTCACCAAACTCATTTCCCTTCATTGTGTTTGATGAAGATGATTTAAGAAACATTGCTGGCCCTCATGAGGATGTTGTTGTCATAGGAGCATCTATAGGGGGCAATGACATAAGACGAATCCTGGTGGATACTGGAAGCTCAGCCAATATCCTTTTCCTAACCACTTACAAGAAAAATGAAAAATCCAGCTATAATTCAGAATTCGGACAGGTCAATCGTGGGCTTCACAGGCAGCTCAGCAGATATGATTGGAGAGTTCGAAGAAGAGGTGTTATTGGGCAAGGGCCCTTTCAAGAAAATGGTCAGAATACTCTTTATTGTGGTGGATTGTCCCACTTGCTACAATACTATTCTGGGGAGGTCTTGGCTCTCTAGGATGCATGCAGTGGCTTCAACAGTCCACCAATGCTTAAAGTATGTTGTTCAGGGGCAGGTTGGAGTTGTCCGGAGCAGCCAAAAGATTGCAAGAGAATGTTATGCCACTGCCTTGGCTCCTCGAACGCTGGGGGCAGTCCGTATCGATAAACAATAGCAGTTTGAGGGCCTTTCTGGGGGTGAGGGTGAAATTGATGACCCCAGGGAGACCCCCGGAGTGTTGATACCAGTTGAAGAGGTGGAAACACACTGTTTGGAAGATGGGAAAAGTGTCAAGATAGGGTCTAAAATGCCATCTATGTTGAAGAATGAAATGTTGAAGTTTTTAAAAAACCATCAGCACGTTTTTGCTTGGTGCAATGCTGATGTTACTGGAGTCCCATCAGAAGTGATATCACATCAACTATCAGTCCGGAGAGACGTAGCACCAGTAGTTCAAAAAAGAATAGCTTTTTCTGAATAAAAAGCTGATGTCATTGTACAAGAGGTTGACAGGCTCACAAAGATGGGGCATATCAAGGAATCTCAATACCCTTTGTGGACTGCCAATCCTGTCTTGGTGAAAAAGAAGAATGGCAAGTGGCGCATGTGCATTGACTTCACAGACCTCAATAGAGCTTGCCCAAAAGACTTGTATTCGGTCCCCCGGGTTGATCAGTTAGTAGACTCGACCTCTGGGAACAAGCTGCTTTCCTTTATGGATGCTTTCTCCGGATACAATCAGATTCAAGTAGATCCAAAGGATCAAAAGCATACCACATTTATCACAGACAGAGGTCTTCATTGCTACAAAGTTATGCCATTTGGTTTGAAAAATGTTGGGGCTACTTATCAGAGGTTAGTCAACAAGGCATTTGCTGATCAAATTGGAAGAAATATGGAAGTGTACATTGATGACATGATGGTGAAGAGCATACATGAGCAGTTGCACTTGTCTGATCTCCAAGAAACTTTTGCCAACTTGGTAAAAGTGAATTTGAAGTTAAACCCTGAAAAGTGTGTGTTCGGAGTGCAGTCCGGGAAGTTTCTAGGCTATATCATAAGTGAGCATGGAATACAGCCCGATCCGGACCAGCTAAATGCTCTTTTCCAGATGGAACCTCCTCGAAACATTAAAGAGGTACAACGGTTAATGGGGAGGTTAGCTGCCTTAAACAGATTTATCTCAAGGTCTTCGGACAGGTGTGCTCCTTTCTTTCAAACTTTGAAGGGTGCAAGGGGCTTTGATTGGACCCCGCAGTGCAATGAGGCTTTCAATGAGATCAAGAAACACCTGTCCTCCCCCAAAACTTTGTTCAAGCCAGTCGATGGGGAGACTCTCTTTGTATACTTGGCAGTTTCAAGTTTTGCCATCATTGCTGTGCTGGTAAGAGAGGTCGATAGTCATCCCCATCCAGTGTACTACATCAGCAAAAGCTTGATAGATGCAGAGAAGCGTTACTTAAAACTTGAAAAATTGGCATTAGCCCTGGTGGTAGCTGCAAGGAAGATGAGGCCTTATTTCCAGGCTCATCCTATCATCGTCCGGACCTCTTTTCCTCTAAAGAATGTCCTTCAAAAAGCAGACATTTCGAGCAGAATGACTAAGTGGTCAGTAGAGTTGGGGGACTTTGACATAGACTTTGCTTCCCGAACAGCAGTCAAAGCCCAAGCTGTGGCTGATTTTCTGGTCGAATTCCACTGCGACAGGGATTCGGAGCAAGCTACTGATATGAAAGATAAAAAAGTATGGGTCGTCCGAACAGATGGTGGATCTAGCACAATGGGATGTGGTGCAGGAGTATGTTTAACTTCCCCGTACGGAGATAAGATGTACCAGGCTATTTGTTCTGCTTTCAGGGCATCTAATAACGAGTCCGAATACGAAGCAGCTATAGCTGGGTTAAAGTTAGCGCACATTTGTGGGGCCAAGAGGGTGAAGCTGTTAAGAGACTCCCAACTACTTATCCACCATGCCCAAGGCCAATCTGAGGCTAAGAAGGAGCAACTTGTGAAGTATTTACTCCTCCTCAAAAATGAAGCGCTTAAGTTTAAAAGTGTTGTCTATGAACACATTCCCCGGGCAGAAAATGAGCTAGCAGACTCACTAGCAACCGTAGCCTATACGGAGTCATATCCCTGGATCCATGTGCTTGAAAGCCCCTCTATTCAACTTAGTAAGGGTAAAGAAGAGGAAATTTTTGAAATACAAGTGAAACAGCGTCAAGACTGGAGGTTTCCTCTCCTACAATATCTCTCTGATGGTGTTGTGCCTCCAGATAAGTCACTAGCCAGAACATTGAAACACAAGGCTCGTGGTTTCATCATATTGAGAGAAGTGTTATACAAGAAATCTTACAGTAAACCTCTCCTACGCTGTTTGGGGGATGAAGAATCACAAATGGTCCTCTCTGAATTGCATGATGGTGAGGGATCAACCCATTGTGGGTTTAGAGCTTTAACAAGAAGAGTTTTACTCTCCGGTTACTATTGGCCATCAATCATGAAAGATGCTAAGGAATTGGTGAGGAGGTGTGACCCATGCCAGAGGTACAGCAATGAAATTCATGTACCAGCCATTCCTTTAGAATCAATTTCTGAGCCTATTCCTTTTGCTCGATGTGGATTGGATTTAGTAAGGCCTCTCCCTGTGGCGTCCGGAGGGCGCAAAACTATAATTGTGGCCATAGACTACTTATCGAAGTGGATAGAAGCAGCCCCTTTAGCAGGGACAACATCAAAAGCTGTTATAAAATTCATTATGTCCAACATATGTTGCAGATTTGGTGTCCCACAGAAAATAACAACGGACAATGGGCCACAGTTCGACAATAGAGAAATGGAGAGCTTCTGTGCCTCGAGGGGTATACAACATTGTTTTTCTTCACCTTTCCACCCACAAGCAAATGGGAAAGTTGAAGTGGCTAATAGAACTATACTGTCCGGCTTAAAGAAGAATTTGGAAGGGGCTGCTGGGAAGTGGCCCAGTTATTTACAAGAGGTCTTGTGGGCCTACCGGACAACACCTGGGGCTGCAACACAAGAATCACCCTTTGCCTTGGTCTATGGGATGGATGCAGTAGCTCCCATAGAAGCAACTCTCCCCTCTTTTCGTGTTCACAACTTCTCCGAACATGCTAATGAGGTGGCAATCAGAGGTCAACTTGATTTGATAGAAGAAAGACGAGTTAAAGCTCACCTTAGAGTTGCACATTATCAAGGTTTGATGAGAAGCAGGTTTGCTTCTAAAGTTAAAAGAAGATATTTCCAACCTGGGGACAAAGTATTAAGGAAGGTCTTCTTACACACTAAAGAAAAGCTCTTCGGAAAGCTGGCCCCAACTTGGGAGGGTCCGTATATCGTTGTTGAAAGAATTAAGCCTGGAACTTATTGGTTGGAAGACAAAGATGGCAGAGTTCTAACACATCCTTGGAATATCGAGCATCTCCAGATGTACTTGGAATAGCACTTGTATAAATTTATACTTGTTTAAACATCCATGTAAATATTTGGGGGCATACTCTTTCCTCCCCGGTGGCACGGAGAGGTTTTAATGAGGTGTCCCGGCTGTTAAATAAAATTCGATGCCTTCTTAAAAAATTTCTAAGTGTTTTTTAAAGTTTTGTCCCTTGTCATACTATCCGGACTGAAATATCTAAGGGCTATTTAAACTCTAGTCGGAGAATTTAAACACTCTTATAATGCAACAACTAAAGGCTACTTAAACTCTGGCTATCAAAATTAAAATAAACAATGAAAGAAGACGATGGTTGCACAAAACAGAGATATTCATTGAATGAAATAACTTAAACTTGCCTTGGCCTTCCAATGACTTTTAAATAGTCAAGATACAACACAAAAAACCTGTCCGGTCGAGCACCGGACACCATTACAAAAAAGAATGCCTTGGCCTTCCAAGGACTTTAGTCTGAATAAAAAAATAAACAAAGTAAATCATAAGTTAAGGTTGAGCCTTTGAAGATGGCTCACCTTCATACACCTTCTTGCCTTCGGAGTCGATTTTCCCTTCGTCTACCTTCTTGCCTTTGGGATCGTCTTTCTCTTCATCTGGGCTCTCCCCGGTATGCTCTTCATCATCGGATGAGGACGCACTGGAGCCTCCATCCTGATCCTCTTCGGCCATTGTATGATATGGAAGGTCATCATCGTCTACATAACGCCACAAGTCCCCTAGGTTCCTCTTCGGATATTTTTCATGAAAGAGTAGAACCATGTCAGACCTCACCTTCTCAATCAATAGCTCTTCGCTTTTAATCATCTGGTTGGCATAGGCATTGATCCTGGCTTGGATCGTAGCCTCTTGATCCCTTAACAAAGTGGTTTTCTCCTCGGCAGCCTTGGATGCTGCATTCTCAAGAGCAATCTTGCCAGTAGTTAGGTTGGTGATAATCTTGTCCTTTGCCTTGGTCTCTTCTTTTGAGGCAGTAAGGTCTTTCTCCACTCCGGACAGCTTTTCCCGGAGGTCTCTGATGGTTTCCTCTAGAGTAGCAACTTTTGTGTTGCTTTCCTCCTGATTCTTCTTCAACTCCTCATTTGCTTCCTTTAGCATGTCAGCGTTGGCAGTAGTAGTGCGAAGGTCTTCGGACAGCTTTTCCTTCTCAGACTTAAGGTCTTTGATGGTGTCTGCTTGACTCCGAACTTGTCTCTCCAATGTAAGTACCGGCTGCACATTGCTTAGCAAGGAGTGGGCTATGGTGTCCTTTTCACTAGAGACAATGAAAGTCTTACCATTGAAGTTGACGGTGTTAGAGCTGCTCGGAGGAACGTAGGGCCCTGCGAAGTCGTCTCTGGGGAGGTTGAGGAAGTATTCGCCAAGTTCACCAAGACCGGTGATGTCTACTTCATCAATGTTGAGCTCTCCTCCCTCAACTTCATCAGTATGAAAGTCCCTTGGGATCTCTTCAGCATGTGTTGGGTCAGAAGGGTCAGCCTGGAAAGAAGGCTTCGGAGCCCGGAGAGCAAGCTCATCTCCCTTAGCAGACTTTTTCTTCTTGGCTGCCCGGTCTGCCCCTTCATTCCTCTGCTTGCGATTCCTCTTGGAAGCCCTTGGAGGATTTGGGAGGTCTGCTTCCTGCCTTTTGGACTCTTGCTCTACTACCTGCAAAAGAGCAGCATCGGTTTGGCTCTGAGCCGGCCCCTCCGGGTCTGTTGGAGCATCCTTCTCAGCATCAGCAGGATTAGCATTGCTCACCACCTTTTTTCCTTTCTTCTTGCCCTTCTTTTTGCTTGGGGCTTTGGCCCGGCCTGGCAGGAAGAGTGTCCCATCTGCTTCATGGGACCTCTTAAGCACTGTGTCCGGAGAAGGTTGGGTGGTGAGCTCCTCCCAAGTCAGGTCTCTCCGACCTATGGTGTTCCACAGGTGAGACCTTGCCAGATTTCCACTAGTGAAGGCATTGTGGAATCGGTTCCCCCAGTTCTCTGCAGCCCAGGCATTGATTTTGCCACAAGTGACCTGTCCGGCCTTCAAGTAATCACCGAACTCCTTAGGCAGTTCTGTTAAGACAAAAGAAAGATCAATTAATTTAAAACCAACTTTAAGAAGGAAGAAGTAGACAAGGATTTAAAATGGGAGACTTACGATCACTCCTCCACCTGCTTCTGAGGAGGCTTGGGTTCTCTCCGGACTTGATCTTCTTTCCGTTTTCCCAAGCGCCACTGACGAACAAAAACTGGCTCCTCCATTTACTCTCAGACTCCAATAGATCATTAACAGCTTTGAAACTGTCCCCCATATTGAAGTGGTAGAAGGGGAATTGGTGATGTTTGCAAAGATTGGCCACTGCAGCAAACTCTTCCATAGGAAGAGGGATCCCGGACAGCCTTGATGCCATGATGCATGACATCAGAGTATACCAAGCGTTGGGGCTCAGCTGGCTCGGACAGAGTTTGATCAGATTAAAATATCTGACAATCTCTGGGTCCAATGGGAATCTGAGTCCCCAATTAAGTAGCTCTGTGAAGATGACTAGTTCATTCATCTTGCAATCCATAGGAGTTTCGGGATCTATGGGAATCCTTATCTTCACATTTTCTGGGATCCCCCATTTTGTGCGCATTCGACCTAGTTCAGCTGTATGGATGAAAGCATACTTGGTCTTCTGTAAATCCAAGAGATATTTAAGTTCGACCCTGTGAAAACAAGGCCCTACCTTCCCTTCAAGACACTCTGGCAGCTCCGGATACCTCAAGCACAGTTTTTCTTTGCCCTTATCTTTTTTGGCAGCAACAGTGTTACTAGTCTGACCGGATGTCTCAGACTCAAAAGGGACTTCTTCAACAGAGTCCTCCATTTTTTCCTCCATGATCGTAGGAGAAATATCAGTGGTAGTGGCCCGGGGAGGATTCAAACTTGGCTCAGCCTGGCTTCCGGACTGCTTTCTTGACTTCTAGTCTCAGGCTGGGGCTCTGAGGCAGAAGCCTCTCTCTGAAGTGCTGGGCTGCTAGCCTCCGGACCGGGTAGTCTTTCCCGGGGAGCTCTAATAGGCACTTCAGACCCAGAGCTGCTATTTTTTGCCCCCGATTTTGAGGGAGTGTTCTTAGAGGCTTGCCCCTTAACCAGCCGGCGTGTCCTCTTAACAACCAGCTTCTCAGGAGAGAGCTCTGTGTCTGATCCCATTGCAAGAAAGGGAGAAGGTTTTCTAAAGCTAGTGGCTGTAGCTCCTGGCTCGACAGTAGGCACTGACTCCTGAACTGAGGAACCGGAGATTATAGGAAAGAGGGTGGATTTAAATAGTTTCTTGGGCTTAGTACCTTTAGAAGAGGACGAGCCTCGATCTGACTCTGTAGCGGAGGAGATTGGTCTGTCAACAGGCGAAGTAGGTAACCCTGCTGCGATTCGTCTTTCCTTCTCAACTTTTTGTGCCTTCTCCAACTCAGAAAGGTTGAGCCACCCGCCTTTGATCAAAATAGTCCTTGCTGTAAACATAAACTAGCAAGAAAATCTTTGCTTTAGAGAGAGAAAGATCTAAGTAAATATGCAGAGTAAATATGAAAGAGATAGTAAAACAGTAGAAAGTGAGTTTGAATTTATAGTAAATCTGAAAAAAGAAGTTGATTCCTAGGAGAATTCGAAAAGTTTGGCAATGATTAAAAGACGGCGCTGATGTCACCATTTGTAATTAAAGAGGTTGCTTTTCGAAGAAGGTGGGTTCGAAATTCAAGGTGAAAAAACGGCTGGAGCGACCAATCAGAGAGCGACACATGTCCCACGAACTCTGGCAAAACCGTTTTGGATTCGTGAAGCTTAATCTGTCCGGGTAAACACATAGATCTGTCCGGATTGAAAACTACTTCTGACGTCGGACTGTTTTTCAGGTCTCTGACAAGAATACTTGCTCAAAAACCTAAAAAAGGGGCTCATGATGAGTCCGAATTCAGCATGCTCCCCGAACACGGACAGATCAGTCCAAGGCCTTCAAACCGGCTCAAAAACCTAAAAAAGGGGCTCATGATGAGTCCGAATTCAGCATGCTCCCCGAACACGGACAGATCAGTCCAAGGCCTTCAAACCGGACAGATCGGACAGATCACTTTGAACACTATGACCATAGGACTGTTCGAACTATGACAAAAGTACTAAAAAACCTAAACACTTCTTGACTAAGCTACTTGCTCTCCTGCTTAGAACTCATGGGTCTTTGAACATGACCCGGGTCCATTAAACATGACCCGAAAGCCCATAAGGGCCCAAACATCAGGGTATAAATACCCAACCACCTGCATTAACTATAGGTAATGAAAATTAACTGCTACCAAGCTGCTTAATTATCTCTCTACTCTCTACTTTAAACTCTTAACACCCACATACTTCCTTAAAACACCAACTGAAATTACCAACCTACCCTCAGGCGATTATTATCCACACCAATAAGTAATCTGTGTGATCCGTTACGCGACCCGTAATCCAGAGAATGAGAGATTTATCCAAATAAGAATTGTAAGCTATTGTTAAAGAGGTGGATAAATTGACCAAGGTATGACATATTCAAGAATCTCAATATCCACTATGGACAGCAAATCTGGTACTTGTAACAAAGAAAAATGGTAAATGGAAAATGTGTATCGATTTCACAGATCCCAACAGAGCATGTCCCAAGTATTCTTTCCCACTTTCTCGAATAGATCAGTTAGTGGATTCAATTTCCTGAAATAAGTTGTTATCTTTTATGGATGCCATTACTGGGTACAATCAGATGCAAATGGATCTGAAAGAACATGATCATACTATATTTATCACTGACGGAGGGGCACCACGATTACAAGGTAACGCATTTCGGCCTGAAGAATGTTGGGGCTATTTACCAACATTTAGTGAATAAAGCATTTTCCAACCATATTGGAAGAAATAAAGAATTTTACATTAATGGCATTATGTTAAAAAGTCCAAGAGAAGATGAGCACTTACTCGATCTCGAGGAAACTTTCTCTAATTTGGAAGTCCTTAATCTAAAGCTGAATCCATAAAAATGTATCTATGGGGTACGATCCAGGAAATTTTGGGGTACATCATTAATGAAAAAGGGATCCAGGCTGACCCAACACAATTAAATGCATTGTTGACTATGGAACCTCCTCGTACCACTAAAGAAGTACAAGTATTGACTGGAAGTTTGGCAGATTTGAATAGGTTTATTTCGAGATCATCGGATAAATATACACAGTTCTTTCAAATATTGAGAAATGCCAAAGAATTTAATTGGTCTCCCAATTGTGATGAGGCATTTTTAGAATTCAGAAAGTATTTATATATGCTTAAAGATTTATTCAAACCAGTCATCGGAGAAAGAATCTATGTATATCTAGTGGTATCGGATTATGTTGTGTGTGTGTTGCTGGTTCATGAGGTTGACAATTATCCTCGCCCAGTTTATTATGTTAACAAAAGTTTGTTAGATGCTGAAAAAAAATATACCTCAAGTTAGAAAATTTTGCCTTAGACTTTGTAATAACATCTAGGATAATGAGGCCTTATTTTCAAGTGTATTCCATCATGGTTCGATCTACATTTCAACTTAAAACATATTACGAAACCAGATTTATCGGGTCGAATGACTAAGTGGTATATGGAATTGAAAGATTATGATATTGACTTTGCTTCTCGAATATAAACCAAAGCTCAGGTTGTAGCAGACTTCTTAGTTGAGTTTCATTCATAGAGACACTATAAAGAAGCTTTTATTCACAAGCATGGCAAAGAATTCATAATTCAAACATATGGAGGATCTAGCATAATGGGTTGTGGGGCACGGGTTTTTTTACTTTCCCCTTTTGGAGTTTCGATGTACCAAGCTATACGCTTTTGTTTTAAGGAATAAAAAATTAAGCAGAATACCAAGCATCTATAGCAGGTTTAAGCCTTACTCAAATATATGGTGCCAAAAGAATTTGATTGTTGAGTGATTCGTAACTGCTCGTGCATCAACCAGAAGGACAATCTGAAATAATGAAAGAACAGTTGGTGAAATATTTGCAACTGTTGAAATAATGTTTTTGCATGCTTTAAAAATGTAAAATATGAACATGTGTCAAGATCAAAACATTTGTTGGCTGACTCGTTAGCCAATGTTGCACATTCCGAGGCATACCCTTGGATTTTGGTATAAAAGTTCCATTTTATAACAACGAACCTTGAAATGGAAACTGAAAATCAATAAAGTTTCCAAGTATTAGCCACATTCAGTCAAGATTAGAGGTATGGTCGCCAAGAGTTCATTTCTATAGGAAGCCTTCCTGAAGGCAAAATCCTAGCTAAGAAACTAAAGTTTAAAGCGCATAGGTTTTTGGTGTTGAAGGGGATCATCTATAAAAATATCTTTTAGTAAGTCTTTATTGTGTTGCCTAGGATCTAAAGAGTCCCAAACAGTATTATCTGAGTTACATGATGGGGAATGATCTACCCATTGTGAATATAAGGCTTTCACTAGAAGGGTCTTATTAGCATGATATTATTGGCCATCTATTATGAAAAACGCTAAAGATTTAGTTAGAAGATGTGATCATTATCAAAGATATGAAAATGCAATACATGTACCACTAGTTCTCATGGAATCAATGTTTACAGCGGTACCTTTTGATAGATGGGAACTTGATTTGGTTGGACCGTTTCTGATGGCTTCTTAGGGTATCCAACTATTATCTTAGCAATTGATTATTATTCGAAATGGATAGAAGTTGCACCCCTCTCTGGAACGACTTCCAAAATGATGATCAAGTTTATTATTTCCAATATCTGTTGTAGGTTCAAAATTCCTATACGTATTACTACAGATAATGGACCTCAATTCGATAACAAAGATATGGAGATTTTATGTGCATCGAGGGGAATTCACCAATGTTTCTCCTCACCTTTTCACTCCCAAGCCAATGGACAGATATATGTGGCAAATAGAACCATTTTGATAGGTCTAAAAACAATTTAGAAGAAGTAGTAGGTAAATGGCCTAATCATATACAAGAAGTGGTGTGGGCTTATCAAACTACTCCATATAATGCCACACAAGAATCTTCTTTTGCCTTGGTCTATGTAATAGATGCAATATCAACAATAGAATCTACTCTTCCCTCTTTCAGGGTTCAAAATTATTCCGAAAATGAAAATGAAGGTTTGGTAAGAGCTCAGCTAGACTTGATCGAATAGTAGAGTATTAAGGATTATTTAAGAACGACGCATTAGCAGAGTTTAATGAGGAGTAGATACGCGTCTATAGTACAAATAAGAGACATCCAAGTGGGTGAAAATGTTTTAAGGAAAGTAATTTGCACACCAAAGATAGAAAGTTTGGAAAGTTGGCTCCAAATGGGAAAGGACCATACACTGTGTGTGAAGGAACGTATCGATCAGTTGATGAAGAAGTCAGTACTTCGAGGCACCCTCATAATGTCGAACATTTAAAGTTATATCTCGAGTAAATTTGTATTGTAAATATTTACTTTGTTTTTTATTCAATATAAATATTTGGGGGCATACTCTTTCTTACTCTCGTCACGTGGGAGGTTTTAATGAGGTATCCAAATCGTTATTAATCTATTATATTTTCCTTTAAGAATGTGTTTATAAGAATGTCTCATGTATGTTAAGTTTTTATTGCATTCGAATGGATTACCTTCAAATGTCTTGTGTATGATAGGTTTTTATTGCTTCCGAATGGCTTGTGTATGATAAGTTTTTATTGTCTTGGAATGGATTAGCAATCATATAGCTTGTATATGATAAGTTTTTATTTCCTTCGAATGGATTACCTTCGAATGGCTTGTGTATGATATGTTTTTATTTCATTTGAATGGATTACCTTCAAATGGGTTGTGTATTATTAGTTTTTATTACCTTCGAATCGATTACCTTCAAATGAATTATGTATGATAAATTTCTATTGTCTTCGAATGACTTGTGTATGAGATAGGTTTTTATTTCCTTTGAATGGATTACCTTAGAAGGTCTCATATATGTCAAGTTTTTATTGCCTTCGAATGGATTGGGCATGCCAAGTTTTTGTTGCCTTCGAAAGGTTCTTGTCTTAAGATTAACTATCTTCAGATAAATTGGTCTAAGAAGTAAAAATAAGAATATATAAGCCAAATTGATGAGATATAAAATTCCTTGGGTAACCCAATGACTTAATAAAATCTGAGGGAAAATATTACAAAATGCGATTCAAATAACAAAATTCCTTGTATAGGACAAGGGCTTACACAAAAAACAACTGCATAAACACATATTAGAATTTGGGCTCATTCACATCGTCATCTTCTTCTTCTCCTTCTTCTGAACTCTCACCATCAGAGTTTTCATCATCGTTATTGTCAGAACTATCGTTGGGTGAATCTTTAGAAAGACCAAGCTAATCTACTATGGGTATGTCAGGAGGAAACAGGTTTTTTAGAACCAGTCCCCATAAGGATCAGTGGGAAAGTGTGGGGAACGTTTTGTAGAATTCCAACATTATATCTGATTTGGTTGATGCATCCCTAATTTTTAATAAGTCTATCACTGCATTGATATACAAATCTATCGCCTCATCCACATCCCGAGTGGATTTCTCTTTGAAAAAAGAAATGTCGTCCTCCTGCTTCTTAACAAGAGCATCTTGAGTTGTCTTCTCGCCCAATAAGCGCTTTATGGTTGCCTTATCATCAGCTTGTTGATTTTTGAATAAGGTAATCTCCTCGGAACTGGATGATTGTAGACTTCCATAATCTTCTTGTAGTTTTTTATGGTCATAAGTCACTTTAACTAGGTCTTCTCCAATATATTTGACATCTCCGGATAGACTATTAGCTTTGGTATTTTCCTCTTCAATTGAAAATTTCCAATTTTTGATTTTATACTGAAGAGAAGTGATATCTTTAATCTGAGAGCTTACTTGTCTCTCCAGTTCAACAATTGGCCTAACGTAGCTCAACCGAATACCCTAACACATCATTCTCATTTGATAACTCGAAGGGAACCCCTTCGAATACCACAACAGTTGTGGTGCTTGTAGACTCAGGAAAATCAGTTTCAAACGTTTTGAAATCAAAATCCCCCATACCTTCAATTGGGTCAACATCTGTGAACATCTGTCTTTCAGAGGGGGGAAGTAATGGAGAAGGAGGATCAAATATTATGGTCGTCGGAGGATCAATAACAAAAAAAGTTGGATAAGGAATTTCTTAATGAAAGACTATCTCTGAATGCGTCAAAGTTTTCTTCCTCTTTTTATCTCTCTTATCACTACCTTGTTTGCCTATTTTGTGTACTTTCTTCTTCTTGGGCACTAGATATTTTAAAGGCACCTTATCTTCATCAACCGTGGCAGCAACAGTTGAGTCAATCTCATATGGCTGCCATTTTTATCCCACTGCGGCGGCAAACTGTGATGAGCCTTATTTGCTCTTTTTATTTTTATTCTGATGGCTTGGGGCTTCCTGGTCGGAATGAATAACTTACCCTCAGTGGCCTCGGTTCTGTTGAGAATTGAAGAAGGTCGATGAGAAGGGCAAAACTGTTCTCATGTCAACTCTCGTTTGGGAAGAGTCCTCCGGAGATGAGTTCGAACAAAGTTGGCTGGGTGAAGCAGTTATGGAAGCCGTTAAACCACCTTAACTTTTCCAATTGGTTTAATATGTTAAAGGTCACATTTGCGTCAGCCATGTGCTAAGGATTCGTAATAGCTGATACAAAAGAAGTTAAGGGTAAATGACAAAATATCGCAGAAAGTAATAAAAACATGAAAATAAATTTAAAGATGTTTATGAGTATTCTTCCAATGTCTGGTGAGCTGGCTCGGATTCCCCTTGGAGGTGATCTTCTTTTTGTTTTCCCATTGACCATTGATAAAGAGTAATTGAGTTTTCTAAATTCTATCTACCTCCAGCAGATCATCCACCACTTTGTAATCATTCCCCATGTTAAAATAGTAAAAAAGGATATGGGCATTGCGAGATAGTCCGCCTACAACAGCCAACTGTTCCATTGGCATCGAATTCTTAGACAATCCTGAAGTCACAATGCATGCTAACAATGTAAACCATGCGTTCGGGTTAGCTTGACTCAGGCATAACCTTACCAAGCTAAAGTACTTCACGATCGCAGGGTCCATGGGAAACCAGAGGCCCCAGTTGAGCACATCGGTATAAATTACTAATTCTTTAGCACTAGCTTATCTGAGTCTCTCCGGGCTTGGGTAGCCTAATTTTTACTTTTTTGAAGAACCCTCATTTGGCTTGAATGGCCTCCAATTCAGATTCATAGAAATAAACATAAGAAATATTATCTACAAGTAACAGATATTTAACACTAACCCTTGTAAATTTGGGCGTCAACACGTCTAATTAAAGACGAATGAAGCAGTTCAGATTTCGTTATTGGAGCTTTGTTTTTGCCTTTGCTATCACCACTTAGTTGCACCTATGATTTTTTCTTCTTCGTTGGCAGTGAAGTCTCACCGGTCTGACCAGATGTCTCGAGGACAGAGTTATTACGAGAATCCTTCATATTCTCCTCCATGACTTGGGGACTAGATCTCGATGGCTCAATAGGCTGAGTTTCAACATTCTCTCCTCCAGCTTGAGAGAACTTAGCAGCCAATGTTGTAGGATTTTCTCCTCTATTTGTATTTAGTGGAAGTTATGGTAGAAGAGATATAGGGTCTTCTCCCCTGGTCGGATTTTGTGGAATGAGGGGAACACTGGCAGTGGTTTTTTTCCTTGTTGGCTATTTTCAGTAGAAGGTTTGGTTTTGATTTTAGATAGTCTAGTTACTCTACGGGGGTTATTCTTCTCGGAATCTGATCTCATGGCTTTGAAAGTAGAAGGGTTTTGACGGTTGATGGCCATTGGGATTGGGATGATTTTAGGGGTTTAGGAGAACGAATTGGTTATTTGAAAGACTGAGCGGTCGAAGAGGATTCTGAGGGAATATTTTGCCTGTTAGATGGATAAACTACCCCGTAATCAATGGATTGAGATACAACAACCGTACTTGATGATGCGGGCCACCCAATAGCACCTCTAGCATTCTCTTTTTCTTCTTCAAGTTTGGAAAAATTTAGCCAACCACCTTCGGTTAATACTTTTTTGATGGTGAACATATAAATAAAAAAAAGATTTCAAAAAAATAATCAATGGTGGTTAATGTGGTGGAGGAAAAGAAATATCACTGGAAGAAGTTGAATATTAATGAAGAAGATTTTTTCTGTCTAGAATGCAAACTCTTTATCTCTAAAAAAATATCTATAGTAAAAATGAAAAAAAAAATTATAGAAACTAAGAAACGTTTGAGTGTCTTCCTAGATGAGTGGAAACGACAGTGGTAGCTATGGGGCTCTAGAGGAGTGGAACCGTCTCTCTTTTGATTGGATAGGTTTACCTAGAGTAAAATAACTTTATGGGTCCAATTAAGAGGTGATATGTGTCATAAAAAATAACTGTTTAAAAGCTATGAACTTTAGGTAGTAACCGTTTCCGAATGATTCCATCGGATGGGGTTCAGATATGTTCGTTACTTACACTCAATTAAAGAGTATTAGGAAATCAGAATTAGAGGAATAATCAAGTATAACCTTAATGCAGTTTGGGTATGTGTCTGTTAGTCCTCCTAAATATACTTTTGAGAGTGCTAAGGGGGCTAGTTGATGGGGTCAAATTTCTTTGATAGTCAGCTAGAGGGTCGGATTTATTCGATGAGGCAATTTAGATCCAAAATAAATATCATACTGACTCACATATGTACTAGCTATATATTTACTTTTGAAATATATATAATAAATAATGGTTAATGGGCTTGGAGTCTGATGGGAGTGACTGATATTCGTGACCCGACCTGTTTGGTCCATGGACCTAAAGTTAGCCTATAAAAACTCAAAAGAACAGGTTTTAATAGGGTTGATTGCGATCTCTCAAGATTTTAAATACAAGTACCTCAAGTATCTCTCCATCTTCCACCTTACATTTAACATGTCACCTAAACACTTACCAAAGATACCCTACAACCATGTTTTATCATCACCAATGTTGTCTCTATATTAATAAGTATTTTATTCACATAATATTCAGTCATCGATGAGTTGTCTTCCTTTCGTACTAGTTTCACACTGACCACATGGTTGGACACTGCCAAACAAAAATAAGGGTCCTCGCATGGGACTGGCTAGGAAAGAACCTAAGGGAAATTATATGATCCTTGATTATGTTTAAATTTGTGTAACACTTTATAGTTCAATTGAAACCACCTACCCTAAACCTGGAAGAAACTAAAATATTTACAAAAGGAACGTGATATGAAATGATTTAAGGTTGTAAACCGAATAACTAAATTTGGAACTCCTTAATTGATCGGGGTGGTTCCATGATGGCTAAAGATAATTGTGAAGGATTTGCCTTGATTCTACACTTACTGATCATGAATCCTAGAAACTTACTTGACTGCACCCCAAACGTACACTTATCTATGATAAGATTGATGTTAATAAACTAAAGGTTCGTGAAATTTTCTATTAGATTGGCCAAATAATTTGTGTCCTAACCATTTTTAACTAACATATTATCAATATAAACTTTCATGTTTCTTCCTAATTTTTGAGCAAAAATCTTGTTCGTCAAGAAATAATAGGTAACACCCACGTTCTTAAGTCCGAACAACATTACATTATAGCAGTATAGACCATGTTCAGGTATAAAATTTGTTCCTTAGGATTCAATTGAATAGACCTTAGTAAGGTTACTGATGAGTTCGAATTATCCAGTCACAGCTTACTGTGTTATCCGGACAAGGGCAATTCTGACATAAACATGCCACTGAACTATCCGGACATGACAAAAGTAAAGAAACACCTAACTAATTTTTAACTAAGCTATGTGCCAATCAGCTTAATGTGTTAATAGGTCCTTAAACTTGACCTAGTTTCGTAACTTGACCTGAAAGCCCATGGGTCCATAATTAAGGGTATAAATACCCCAACTACTTTCATTAATGAGGGTAATGAACATTTAATACAACCATACTTCTCAAGTCTCTCACTACTTTACACTTAAACACTCAATACTCTATATACTTTCCAAAACACTTTACAAAATTACCCTCAGCCCAAAATAAACCAAACCAAATTGGCGACATAGTGGGAGGAGACGGTGCCTGAATCTTGCATTCAAAACCAGTAGAAAAAACTTGTTCGGATGGATCCAAACGAGCAAGAAATTCCACCACCCATGGTGGAGGTAGTTGGGGAAAACAATGAGTACACTACCGAGGAACGAGACAAGTTGAGAGTGGAAATAGAAGCGTTGATGGCCATTAAAAAAGAAGAAATGGGTTTAAAGGAGAAGTCAAAGGCGTCAGCCATCCATCATACTGACAATCCGAGGGAGAATGATCCTTCAGCAAAGACTCATTTAAGTACAAAAAAGACCCATGTCAGTTCCAAGAAGTCTCACCGGTCTAAGCCGGTGGAAAGTTTAGATTTTGAGTCCTCCAACAGCTCTTCGAATGAGGCTGAGCTTGAAGAGTCTTTATCATCAAGCGGTGATGAAGGGAGGTCTAGGAAGAAACAAAAACTAGTTAAAAAATATTCAAGAAAAAGAGATAGACATGGGAGACTTAAAAGGAATTTGGGCAAAGGGTCATCTCACAGGCACAGTCACAGGCATATGGATCAGCTGTTGATCGATCCTTTTGCTTTCCATGATGAACCATGTATTTTTGCAACACCTTATGAAGACACAGTCTTCAGTCGTAGTAGGAATTGGAGACAATCACCATTATCTACCAAGATACTGTCCGGAAACCTACCCAAAAGGTTTAACAGTACTAAAATCGAGAAATGTGATGGAAGTAAAGATCCGAACTATCATCTGGAGCAGTTTAAGAACTTCATGATGAATTTTGATGATGATGACAAACTTCTGTGTAGAGCCTTCTCCCAATCGTTTACGGGGAGTGCTCTTAAATGGTACAACAGTTTACCCTAGGGTTGTATCAAAAACTTTGATACATTCTGGGTTGCCTTCCGAAGACAGTTTGTGGGAAGTAAAGAGGTGAAGGGCGATGGAGATACTATTATCCATTGTTCCCAAGATCCAAATGATTCCTTAAAAGACTACATAAGTCAGTTCGTGAATACCAAGAATGGGTTAGCGGACTGCTTCGAACAAGTGGTAATTGCTTCATTAAGACAAAGGTTGAATCCTGGGAATTTGGCTGATTCAGTGACCAGGAAGAAGGCCATGACTTGGGGTGGCTTGCTAAACCAGGTGGGAAAGCAGATCAACATGGATGAAACCAAGAAAACCAGGGTGCACCGTCAGGTGAGGTCCGCCCCAGCAGCTCAAAACCAAAACCAGTCCGCATACAAGGCTAAAGAAACCGGACAAGGGTCCAATAGGGCCAAACAGACTCAATCCAACCAAAATCCAGCTCAGAGCTAGCAGTCAAGGAGTAAAAGAGGTCCTTGGGTACAACCGGAGTGATTTTTAAGAATTAAAAGAGAGTGTGGCTACCATTTATGACAAGACTAAAGATAAAGCCCATTTCCAGAAACCAGCAGCACTACAATCTCCTAGAGAAAGTCATAATACTTGTTTTTGCCAGTATCATCATGATATTGGCCATAATACCCAAGACTGCAACGCTTTAAAGTGGGAAGTACAGAGTCTTATTGAAAGATGCAAGTTGGGTGCTTATATTAAGAGAAGAAGTGGAAATAGGCCTGACAATGCTCCTCGAACTGGCCCTACGACAATGCAGGAACATCTGCTCCGGAGGGGGCAATGGTGATCCTTGAAAGATTTGATGTTGATTCAGAATATCTGGAGCTTGATCCAACTCGGAATAAAGTGGGGGTCATAACAGAGCAAACTAAGACAGTGTCAGTACTCATGAGTTTCTTTGAGTCACTTACCATATTCGGAGGGGATACCATGACAACACCCACTCCTTCATCAAGAAAGAGGCATGCTCATAGTCTGGCTACTTAGTTGGAAGGGGCATGTCTTCTTATCAATGCCAAACCCCGTTTCCATTTATAGTTTTTGATAAGGATGATTTAAGAAATATTACTGGGCCTCATGAGGATGTTGTGGTAATAGGAGCATCTATTGGGGGCAATGATATCCGACAAATTCTGATAGACACAGGCAGTTCGGCGAACATCCTCTTCTTGAGCTCCTACAAGCAGATGAAAAATTCGGTTCGTATTCAACAGTCAAGCAGAACCATTATGGGCTTCACATGGAGCTTTGCGGATGTAATCGGGGAATTTGAGGAAGAGGTGTTGTTGGGCAAGGGGCCTTTTAAAAAGCTGGTCAGAGTGTTATTCGTTATGGTAGACTGCCCCACATGCTACAATGTAATCTTTGGGAGGTCCTTGCTCTCTAGAATTCATGTTGTGGCCTCAACAGTCCACCAATGTTTGAAGTATGCGGTTCAAGAGAAAGTAAAATTTTATCGGAGTAGTCAAAAGATAGCAAGGGAGTGCTATGAAACTGCACTTGCTCCTAAAACTTTGGGGGCAGTCCGGATTAATGAAGATTAGCAATTATTGATGCCTTCTGAGGGAGAGGGTGAAATTGATGACCCCAAAGAGGCCTCTGGTGTTTTAATACCGATTGAAGAAGTTGAAACCCACTCTTTGGCAGAAGGTAGAAGTGTTAAGATTGGCTCCAAGATGGCGCCAGAGTTAAAAAATAAATTGTTGTCCTTTTTGGCAGATAACCAGCATGTTTTTGCTTGGTGCAATGCTGATGTGACCGGAGTGCCTGAAAGTGTTATATCACACAAATTGTCCATTTAAAGTGATGTTGCACCTGTTGTGCAGAAAATGAGAGCTTTCTCTAAGGAGAAAGCATATGTAATAGTCCAAGAAGTCATCCAAGAAAATGAGAGCTTTCTCTAAGGAGAAAGCATATGTTGTGCAGAAAATGAGAGCTTTCTCCAATGGGAAATGGCGTATATGTATCGATTTTACTAACCTCAACAGAGCTTGCCCAAAAGATCTGTATCCAGTCCCCGGGATAGATCAGTTGGTGGACTCGATATTTGGAAACAAGTTGTTGTCCTTCATGGATTCCTTCTCTGGGTACAACCAGATACAGGTGGATCCGAAAGACCAGGATCACTACCTTTATTACAGATAGGGGTCTCCATTACTACAAGGTGATGCCTTTTGGATTGAAGAATGCTGGGGCTACTTATCAGAGGTTGGTGAACAAAGAATTCCTGATCAGATTGGCGTGAATATGGAAGTGTACATCGACGATATGATGGTTAAAAGCTTAGAAGAAGATTTTCACATGATTGATCTTCAAGAAACTTTTGCTAACTTGACTAAGGTAAATTTAAAGCTGAATTCAGAAAAGTGTGTCTTTGGGGTGCGATTCAGAAATTTTTTGGGTTATGTGATAAGCGAGAAAGGGATACAACCTGATCCAGATCAGCTTGATGCCCTGCTAAAAATGGATCCCCCTCGAAATATTAAAGAAGTCCAGAGGCTGACAGGAAGATTGGCTGCTTTAAATCGTTTTATTTCAAGGTCTTTGGACAAGTGTGCTCTATTTTTTCAGACCTTGAAAGGTGCTAAAGATTTCAACTGGTCTCCACAATACAGCCAAGCTTTTGATGAAATAAAAAAGCCCTTGTCTTCACCAAAAACCCTTTTCAAACATGTACAAGGAGAAACACTTTATTTATATTGGGCTTTGTCAGAATATGCTATAAGTGCAATGTTGGTAAGAGAGGTGGAAAATTACCCTCGTCCGGTGTACTATATCAGCAAGAGCCTGATAGATGCTGAGAAGAGGTACCTGAAGCTTGAAAAGCTGGCACTAGCCTTAGTGATTGCTGCAAGAAAAATGAGGTCGTATTTTCAGTCTCATTCCATCATTGTCCGAACGTTTTTTCCATTAAAGAATGTTCTTCAAAAAGCATACGTATCAAGCAGGATGACCAAATGGTCAGTAGAGTTGGGTGATTATGACATTGATTTCGCCCCACGAACTACTATCAAGGTTCAATTTGTTGTTGATTTCTTAGTGGAATTCCATTCGGACAGGAGTTCTAAAGAAGTTTCAGAAGGGAAACTAAAAAAGAATGGGTAGTCCGGACTAATGGTGGATCAAGCACCATGGGTTGTGGGGCTGGAATTTACGTAACCTCTCTGTATGGTGATAAAATGTACCAGACTATATGATTTGAGTTCGGGGCCTCTAACAATGAGTCCGAATATGAACCAACTATAGCTAGTCTTAAACTAGCTTTCCTATGTAGGGCTAAAAGAATTAGGTTGATGAGTGATTCTGAGCTTCTTATTCACCATGTTCAAGGATAATCTGAGGCCAAGAAGGAACAGCTGATCAAATACTTACTCATCCTTAAAGAGGTGGCAGCCAACTTCAAGAGTGTTTACTATGAGCATATTCCTAGATCAGAAAATACGTTAGCAGATTCCTTAGCAACCATAGCATACTTTGAGTTCTACCCTTGGATCCATATACAAGAATGCACATCTATACAATCAAATCAGAATAACGAAGAGGAGGAAAGCTTGAGTATACAAGTAGTTCAACCTAAAGATTGGAGATTTCCCCTTATTCAATATATTTGTGATGGGTTTTTGCCTCCGGATAAAGCTACGGTAAGGAAAATTAAACACAACGCTCGTGGTTTTTTTATTATAAGAGAGGTTCTCTATGAAAAAAAATCCTTCAACAGACCTCTCTTGCGTTGTCTGGGGTCTGAAGAATCCCAAATCGTTTTATCTGAACTACATGATGGAGAAGGATCAGCACATTGTGGCTATATGGCACTAACCCGGAGGGTATTGTTGGTTGGATACTATTGGCCATCCATAATGGAAAATTCTAAAGAAATAGTAAAAAAGTGTGATCTATGTCAAAGGTATGGCAACGAAATTCATGTGCCAGCAGTGCCTATGGAATCTATTTCTGAGCCATTACCTTTTGCTCGTTGGGGATTAGATTTAGTTGGGCCTCTACCAATGGCGTCTGGAGGGTGCAGGACTATTATTGTAGCTATTGATTACTTCTCAAAGTGAATAGAGGTAGCTCCTCTGGCAGGAACCACTTCAAAAGCTGTCATAAAGTTTATCTTATCTAATAGATGTTGCAGATTTGAGATTCCTCAGAAAGTTACCACATATAACAGGCCACAATTTGATAACAAGGATATTAAAAGAATTTTTGTGCCTCCAGGGGCATTCAGCATTGCTTCCCTTCTCCTTTCCACCCACAAGCAAATGGCCATGTTGAAGTGGCAAACAAGACTATTTTTTCCGGATTAAAAAATAATTCAGAAGGGGCTGCAGGGAAGTGGCCAAGCTATCTATAAGAAGTGTTGTGGGCATACCGAACTAATCCTAGGGTTGCTACACAGGAATCTCCTTTTGCCTTGGTGTATGGGATAGATGTTATTACTCCTATAGAAGCAACCCTACCATCATACAGGGTCCACAACTATTCTGAATAAGCCAATGAGATGGAAATTTGGAATCAGTTGGACTTAATAGAAGAAAGAAGGGTTAAAGCTCATCTTAGAACAGCCCATTACCAAGGCTTGATGAGGAGCAGATTTGCTTCCAAGATCAAGAGAAGAGATTTTCAATTAGGAGATAAAATTTTGAGAAAAGTCTTCTTACACACTAAGGAGAAGCAGTTCGGTAAGCTGGCTCCAAACTGGGAAGGCCCTTATGAGGTCTCCCAAAAGCTTAAGCCGGGGACATATAGGCTTCAAGACAAAGAAGGAAGGGTTTTGAAGCACCCATGGAATATTGAACACCTCAGGTTATATCTAGAATAAAAGTTGTGTAAATATTTACTTGTTAAATGTCAATGTAAATATTAGGGGGCATACTCTTTCCTACCTTGGTGGCGCGTGGAGGTCTTAATGAGGTGTCAGTTTTTTCATTTAATAAAATATGATGCCTTCTTAAAACGTCTGGTGTGGTTTAACTATAATTCTATTCAAGTACAAGTCTTTGATTTAACACTTTGGATCTTTGATAGATCGGATTAACCTGGTTGAGTGATGACCATTAAATACATGCCATCGGAGATATTAAACACTCTCATTTTAATACTTCTGAAATAATTGGGGCTATTTAAACATTAGTCATTAAAATTAAAAGGAAGGAAAGTAAACAAAGCAAAATTTGATAAATGAACCTGACAGGACTGAAACCGGATAACATTACCAAATTACAAAATATTCCTTAGCCATCCAAGGAATTTAAGTATTTTAAAAGACTTATTCGGACTCAAACGGATAACATTACAAAAACGCCTTGGCCATCCAAGGACTTTAGTAGTTCAGAAAAGTAAGAAAATAAAAATATGTTTAAACCTTAGGGCTCTTCCCCTTCGGATTTTTCTTCATCACTTCCTTGCTTGGGACTTTTGAGTTCGGTACTCGAACTCTCATCGGTTCCTTCTTCGTCATCAGTAGTGGAGTCAGTTCCACTGGAAAAGTTGTACGTGTCTCCAGTTGACATGGTGTGATGAGGAAGATCTTCGTATTCTACATATTTCCATAGGGGACCAAGGGTCCTCTTCGGAAATGTCTCATGGAAGAGCAGCACCATGTCAGACCTAACTTCATCGTATCTTTTCTCAAGGGAATCTATCACCTCATTAGTATATTTATAAATGCTTGCCTGAATAGTTTGTTCATGCTCCTTCACCAAGTCTTTTTTCTCCTTGATCACCTTAGAGACGGTAATTTCTAAAGAAGTCTTCTCACCGGACAAGGTTTGAATGACACCATCTTTGGTCTTCAAGTCTTCCCTTAATGTTGTGAGATCCTTTTCCAAACTAGAGTAGTTAGCTTGGAGCTTGGTACTGGCCATCTCCGAAGTGGAAAGCTTGGTTGATAGACCTTCCTTGTCTTTCCTCAGTTCTTCAATCTATTTTTTCAGTTCTTCTATGCTCTGATTAGCATTGAGAAGATTGGTTGACAGAGACTCTTTGTCGGTAGTAAGGGTGTTGATGAGTGTAGTTTGACTCTTCACTTGTCTCTCCAGACCAAGCACCGGTTGGATGTGACCAAGAAGAGAATAGGCTACAATATCTTGTTCTCCGGAGACGGAGAAAGACTTACCATTATAAGTCACCATGTTAGAAGATCTTGAAGGGCGAAAGGGACCTGCAAAATCATCCTTCTCAGAATCGTTGAAGTAAAGATCAATGTCTTGGAGGGAACTAATGTCCACTCCATCAATCTCTCCTCCATTACCCTCTCCGGACTGCAAACCTGTTGGAATATTCTCTTGCAGAGTGGGGTCAACAGGGGCTGGTGGAGGTGGAAGTTCCAAAGGGCGAAGAATTATTTCTTCCCTAAGGTGACCTTTTTCTTTTTGGCAGCCTTTTCGTCACTGCTTGCTCTTCTTTTTCGGTCCTTTTTGGGAGGCCTTGGTGGGTTTTTTTATTCTCCTGCCTTCCTAACAGTCTCAGCCTCTACTACCTTGAGCAAGACAGCGTCGATTCCCCGTTGGTTCCCCGAACCGGTCCCATCTGTGACAGCTTGGACTGCCTCTGTTGCAGCTTTCTTTTTCTTCCCTTTCATCTTGTTGGGAGCTTTGGCTCTAGAAGGCAAGACCATTTTACCATCTTTGGCTTCTGTCCGTTTAAGGATTACGCCAGGAGGAGGGGGTGTAGTCAGTTCTTCCCATGTGAGATCCCTCCGACCTGTGGTGTTCCATAAGTGGGACCTCACCAAGTTGCATGAGGTAAAGCAGTTATGGAAGACATTCCCCCAACGCTCCGCAACCCATGCGTTAAGTTTGGTACAGGTTGTTTGTCCCTCCTCTATGTGTCCGGTAAACTCCTTCGGTAGCACTGAAAAAAAAGTGACAAATATATCAGGAGAGGAATACTTGTGAGTTGAAAAGAAGAACATGAAAAACAAAGATAAAGAACTTACTCGTACTCTTCCATATACTAGTTAACATACTGGGGTTGGTATTAGCTTTGATCTTCCTACCATTCTCCCATGACCCACTGATGAACAAGAACTGTGTCCTCCAGTTCTTCTCAGATTCCAGTAAGTCGTCTACCACCTTGAAATCGTTCCCCATGTTATGATGGTAGAATGGGATGTGGTGATTCTTATATAAACTTGCTACAGCGGTAAATTACTCCATTGGGAGACGGATTTTAGACAGCCTTGATGCCATTATGCAAGCAAGGAGAGAATATCATGCGTTTGGACTTAGCTGGCTTGGGAAAAGCTTCACCAGGTGGAAATACCTGATAATTTCTGGGTCCAATGGGAACCGAAGTCCCCAGTTTAGCACCTCGGTGAAGATGACCACCTCATTGAGTTTACAGTCCATCAAAGTCTCCGGAGTGACAGGTATCCTCACTTTCACTGACTCTGGGTCCCCCACTTTGTCCGGATCCAGCCCAACTCAGCAGTATGAGTGTAGACATAGTTTATATTCTACAGGGCCAGCAAATATTTAACATTGACATTTTTAAAGGAATGCCCTACCTTGCCCTCCAAGCACGCCGGAAGATCTGGATGAGCCACACCAACCTCAACTTTTCATTTGCCCTTCCTATCAGAAGTAGCATCCCCGGTTTTCCCTGATGCTTCAGTTTCGAAGAGAGCCTCTTCGGTACTGTCCTCTATTACTTCTTCCATCACTGTGGAAGGTTTATATGTTGTCTTGGATAGTGGAGGATAAACTTCTGGCACTAAAGGATGTTCGGATGAATGAGCGCCTGTTGTTTCTAAGGGCCTGATGTCCGGTTAAGATTGAGATCCGGAGGGTTTGGCCTTTGGGGCTCCTTTAGATGCCTCCGATCTGGAGGGCTTTGGTAGTGATGTAGTTGTTTGAGATTTGGACAGACGGGTCGTTCGGCGAGGAGTTGATTTTTCTGGGGACTTCTCAATATCTGAACCCATGGCTAAGAAAGGGGAGGGTTTTCTGACACTCGAAAATGATTTTTCCTTGGTAGTAGAGGGTTGGGACTCCTGAACAGAAGAGCCTGAGTGGAGAAGAGAGAGATTTGGTTTGAATAACTGTTTGGGTTTTGGATTTCTAGATGAGGATGACCCTTGGTCAGCTTCCTGGGTTGGTTCACCAGATGTTTTTGCTTTGGGAGACTGAGAGACCAGCAGCAATCCGATTCTCCTTTTCGACTTTTCTTACCTTTTTTAGCTTTGATAAGTTCAACCAGCCGCCTTTCACAAGTGCGTTTCTGGCTCTGAACATAAAACTATTCAAGAACAAGTTTGAAGACAAAGGTGAAAATCTCTCTAGGAAGATTTTGAGTGATGAAGACAAATAGAATAGTGAAAAATAGTTTATATATCAGTAAAAAAAAGGTAATTTTTACCTAGGAGGAGTTGAAGAGGTTTGGCAATGATTAAAGACGGCGCAGACGTGTGAAAAATTAAATGCCTAGGTCACTTTCTAGGCTTAGTGGGAGGCTGATCTAGGAAGAAAAACGACTGGTAGGTCGAATCGGATTGTGACACGTGTCCCACGATCCAAAAAGAAAACTCTTAGAATTTTAGGAAAAGAACTCAATTCGGACAGACTTCAAACTAGATGCACTGGTAGATCGGACGAAATCGTCACTGACTAAGTAAATTTTTTAGTCCTGCCAAAGATATTTGACAAGGCCTAAAAAAGGGGTTACTGATGAGTTCGGATTATCCAGTCACAACTTACTGTGTTATTCGGACAAGGGAAATGCGGACATAAACATGCCACTAAACTATCCGGACAGGACAAAAGTAAAGAAACACCTAACTACTTTTTGACTAAGCTATGTGCTAATCAGCTTAATATGTTAATGGGTCCTTCAACTTGACCCGGTTTCATAACTTGACCTGAAAGCCCATGGGTCCTTAATTAAGGGTATAAATACCCCAACTACTTTCATTAATAAGGGTAATGAACATTTAATACAATTTAGGCTGCTCAAATCTCTCACTACTTTACACGTAAACACTTAATACTCTATATACTTTCCAAAACACTTTACAAAATTACCCTCAGCCCAAAATAAACCAAACCAGTTATAACCCAAATAAGTAACCACGAAGTATATGAGGTTGTTACTTGAGGTAACAATCACGAGCTGATCCATATGTGGTACATAGATCATATTTTTAGAGCATGACTTCTTTAGGTCTGTAAAGTCGAGGCAGATGCACCATTAGCCTAATATTTCCATAGTAGGACTAAATTCACAATCCAAACATGATAAAATTCCTCGTGAATATGTTTGGTGCTGCTCAATATATCCATTTCATCCATGATGGCCCTGGTTTTCTATAGAAAGAAAATATATTGTGTTTGATTGATTGGATGGAAGTACGGGTTGATAGCTAGGTGGTGGCATATAATCTCTTCTTGTACTTTAGTTATGTCATCTATTTTCCAAGCACAAATACAAAGGTTATTAGCTAGAAAATCTAAAATATTAGCACGTATAGTACCTGACAATCTCACTCCACCTTTTAAATTTTTCCTAGGGCGTAGCTCTATTTATTCGAAGACTTCTCTTGGATCAGTCGAGTGAGGGGATTCTCTTAGGTCATACACGTCATTGTCAAGTGAGTGTTGTTTTTTCTTTATATAAATAACCGAGTTTACATCTATTTATCCGAAGACTTCTCGTGGATCAGTTGAGATGATCTTCGTCATACTATATATATATATATATATATATATATATATATATATATATATATATATATTGTGCTGAATTTATTTATTTTTAAAACCAGACGGATTCTCGCACAGGATCGTATGGATATCTTCAACATGTTGCAGTCTTTGTGTGATAATATGTCTAATATATTGTATTTACTATGCGACCATAGTTCGCAAATATCACATTAAATGCGTGACATTTTAATCATGTATCACACTTGCAGTGAGACTTATCAGCTGTATTTGGAAAATTATATGATAAATAAAAATTCAAAAAAATACATAAATAAGTCTTAGATGAAACATTAATATCCAAAAAAGCATAAATAAGTCGTATATAAGTCGTAAAATGAAATTTAAACAAGTTGTGCATCGAATGCATTCACGCAATCATATCTTAATCAAACATCTTTGGCCAAATTGGTAAATTTTGCTTCTCGATCATGCAAGTTAGATGTGTGGACTGGTTTGATTAGGTTAAATTGGTAAATTTTCCATTGAGCAGAATTGGCCACACAATTTCTTCTTCAAAGTGAAACAACATCAATACCATGTATAATTTTAGCAATAATCCATTTGAAACTATAAGAACCTATAGATATAAGATTAATATAAAGTTACCATTAGATTACATAACGTAATATAAAATAATTTTATTGGTTTACTTACATTATCAAAGTGGACATCATCAACGAAACTTATCCCAACTTATTTTATAAAGCACAATTGAGATGGGAAATCATGTAAGGATAAATATGTATAAGATTTTTTGAAATAATGATGGTATATCACGCATTTATATCGACCGGATATCACTAAACTAATGTCATGCAATGTAACCCAATAACGATTACTCGGTATATGGAGAATCAATCAAATATATTAAGTAGTTTGTCTAAGAATTCTTCACAACCAAATACTCCCAACTAAAAAGTGTGATGCTCGTTCAATTCGGAAAATAAATCCCGTCTCACAACTACCTATGAATTTTTGAACCGTATATCATTTTAGCTACAGTTTAATAATTATACTGACTGTCTAGATCAACGTCTATTATGCTAGTAATAAAGTCACGTAAATATTTTAGAAAATATCCCTTGTAATGAATCTCACTTTTGATCTTTCTAGGTTTTTTGGGTCGAGTAACGTTTTTTTTTAATGGGATATATAGGTACTAGGAATGGATTTGGATTCAAAACAGTTGTTCTATCTATTTATCGGGCGTGCTAGCACTCTCGGTTTCTCAATGACATGTTCAAAGAATTGTCATGTTTAGTCAATCGGTTGAGGCTGACTTTTTTTCTACCTTTAGTATTAACCAATTTCTTAGGATCTAATACGTGACTTGTTTCGGGTTTGAGCATTTGTATCACCTTTTTAATAGTATGATCTTGAATGTATGATTTGTAACTACGGATAAAAATATATATTATTCTGATTTGTCTTGTTAGGTCATCTTTCATACTAGTTTTATCTCTAGGAACTGTTTTTAAATTTCTCCAATGTATATTATTTTATTCTTTAAAATAGGCATATGTTATGTATTTTCCATAGTTAGTTTATATGTACATGGTAATCCGTGTATTTTTCTAATAATATAACCAAAACTATCTGAATTACGCATATTTTTCTAGCACAATAGTAATTATTTTAGATAATATATAAGAAGCAATAAGATAAAATTCCTTTTAAATTAGTATAAATATAAATTATATGTATGGATTTAGGATTAAATTTACTTCTATCTTCAATATTCTAATTTTTTTGAATATTGAAGACCAATAAATTAATGAACTTTACCCCCATAAAATTCTAATTTTTAGTTGACTTGAACCGATGTAGTATTTGTAGGCTCGTGTGAGTGTTTTCTGTCCTATAAAAATATAAATGAAATATTTTGATCATAAAAGTAAATTTTGTTTAAAATAATAAAGTTTGAAAATAAAAATATCATTTGTCGATCGGTTGTTCGTAAGGATAAATCATTAATAAACACTTCCAGTGGAAAGAACTAAACAACTCAAGAATACAAATAATATTTTCTCTCTTATTAAATATTTCTCAATATTACAATTTGTATAACCTTTAACAATGATGTCAAAATCCTTATATATAATATTATTCTAGTTTTAGTCTTGATTATATAGATGCATGACACGTGTCCTTGTGTCCATGTGGCCTTCATCTAAAAATAATTAGTTACATACATTATAATTTTACCCTCTAAATACTAAAGTATTTAATAATATCGAATAGCGTCTTAGTAGGCCTTAGAGGTTTCTTGAATATTTTTTCTAACAAGCCAGCTTTTATCTTTCTTTTATATTCTCCTCATTTTTCTACTCAACTTAATCATAGCCTTTAGGTCGTATATTCTTTGTTGAATATCTTTCTATATGATTTGATTAGCTTTAAAGGCATACATGGGTCATTAAAGAAAGCTTTAAATTTTGGTGTGCATATCACTTACTTGATTTGAGCAACTTATTTTTCATATAAGTTTCGTCACGTTTTACTATAAGTTATTTCTTCAAAATAGTCAGGTTGTCCTTTTATATACATAAACTAAATCCATCATTTTTGGGTTCGTTATATTAATGTGTGCTTGTTTTTAAATCGTCATTATTAATGTGAGTTTTTCTTTGGATCGTCATTATTAATATGACCTTTAGTATGATCTCGTCTTGATGAAGGAATTTATCTCTTGAATAAGGACATAATACCTCTATGGAAATATGGCCTTAGCATTTGTTATATTTTCCAAATGTTAAATCTCAGTTGTGAAGCGATGAAGAAATTTTTTCTCGTATGGTGTTATTCCTGAATTAATAACATAATTTATACCCTTTGGATAGAAGGCGACACTTCTTTCAGTGTTGCTAGTTTTATGATAGTCTATTCCTCTATATCTGCTTTGACAGCGACGTCACAAAATTGCATGAAATGTTACGCATCATCTCTTTTGGCCATCAACTTTTTAGTGTTTACAAGAGTGTTTTGTATATATGTCATTTGCATAGCATCAGGGTATTGTACGAAAATACATATTCAATAACTCGCATTAATGCTAAGTCCTGAGCAGTGACGATAATACTCGGAAATGCACAAATATTATCCATTATCACCGTCTTTAAAACACTTAAAGGCCCCGTGTAGTTCACTTGTTTCTCCAAACTCTTAAAGACGAAACCAATTGAAAAAAATAGTTGGTTGATGTTACAGCAACAATGTCGAGCAACGACATTTTGTACCTCGTCGTCTTGTAAATATTGTATATAATCAGATTTCGTAGGAATATGCATAATAACTCGATACTTGTAGGTTAAACGAAAAA
Organism: Limnanthes douglasii subsp. nivea; assembly: GCA_036936605.1. NCBI lineage: Eukaryota > Viridiplantae > Streptophyta > Magnoliopsida > Brassicales > Limnanthaceae > Limnanthes > Limnanthes douglasii. Next base: position 38,728,616 of record JAUPFV010000001.1, read on the forward strand.
TATGGGTGATCACACCTGTTGATTTGGTTGATCATTCCCACACATAGTAATTATGTTCTTTGGTTTCAGTTAACAAGTATTGCATTTGGGTTTGGTCGACTTTTCAACTAACCGGTGTTTTTTACCAATGTTGTAGATGGTGCGCATGGTATATAAATCAAGGTTACGATACTTCAAACCCGCGTACAAAACAATTAGTGTTAACTTACGGACTAACTCATCTTCGCCCGCTTTATGTCTACCGGTTTGAGAATGACTGAGAATGACCTTCTAAGTGCAAACCCAGTTTATGGTTGTCTCCCGTCTACCATAGTCAATCGTCAATAACCAAGTTGTCTTTCGAATGGACATTCCCTTAACTGGAATGAACAATTATAGTTTTTATGAACAAACTCTCTTTTTTCACAAATCTGCATTAGTCTTAGGTTTACAAATTTTTGTACCTCTCGCATATATAATATATCCTATAAATTTTTTCTTCATTTCAATGAGTCATAAAGGATAATAATATTGATGGTTTTTATCCCAAAAGCTTTAATATAATACTTGTGCTTTGCAAATAAATATGTGTAATAGATCATATATATATATATTGTTCCTACAACGTATATAAAAATATCAAAGCAAAATAAAATCATATACAAAACTTCAAATTTCGTAACCTAAATATATCAAAAAAAATCATATATATATATATATATTGATTCAGATTTAAAAATGATACGTAAATGTTCCAATACGCAACAAATATTTCAAAATGTCTCAAATTGTAAACACTATAATTAACATGTTTCATAAACTACTTTTAATTCTTTTATGTATCGCACTTCACATCTTAAAGTGCAATAATACATTGGTATGTTCAATGCGATTAAATAGTATATTTTATTGAAAAAAATAACATTATAAAATCTTAAAAATACGGATGGAAATTAAAATTATAAAATCTAAAAAATAAGATAGACTATGATAATCGTATTCTCCATTTTCTATGATAGGCTCTTCATCCTGTTATAACTAAAACTTGTATTTCCAATTCTCGGTACTCCCTCCGTTTCCAAAATGTTTTAGTATGATGAAATGTATATAAAGGTGATTTTAGTTTTATGAGAAGAGAAAGGCATAGATCTGCCCACATAAAAGAAGTATGATGAAATGTATATAAAGATGATTTTAGTTTTATGATAAGAGAAAGGCATAGAAAATATATATTCAGACAACTTGAGCCGACATTGAGTTGCTGAAATTTATAAGAAGAAAGGATAAGCCAATCAGACATGTCACACTCGGTTCGGATTTTTACGGAATAAAATTGCACCGTCAATTATAAGTTCGGATTTTTACGGAATAAGCACCGTCAATTATAAGTTCGGATTTTTACGGAATAAAATTGCACCGTCAATTATAAGTAAAGATCGAATAGATCGATAAACTCTTAGTTCTGGTGGGCTAAGTCTACCGTTCGATCTGGTTTCGTGATTTGTAATTGGTTAAAATCCCTTGCATTAAAATTAAAAAAAAAAGTTAAAGAATATTTACTTGTTCAATTTCTTATATGTTCAATTTCTTATATGCTGTTTCCAAGGGACCAAACAACCCCTAGAAAACAAAGTATACAGATAACATCTCTGTATATGATGTTTCTACAAGTTCAATTGTTTCTTATGTTTTGCAGCAACCTGTTCGTCATCTTCCACAGACTCGATTTAGTACTTTATTCTTAAATGTATGGTCATGTTTCCATAAGCAGACTAGCTTTTCTAGATGATTCTCTTCGCAAAGACGAAAAACTGAGCTAGTAGTTTATTTTGCCTTCTCAGGTGGGTATGTACAATAACATAGTGAATAAGATCATTACAAACATGACACAGCTATAGCTGCTTGTTTTTCCTTCTACAGTGATATTGCTCCGCTATTGTAAGAAACATTCATATACCGTGTGGTCCTTAGATTGTAAAGCTGGGTGTCAAAGTTGATTTTTTATAAACATGTAGCGTCTCCTGTATCTTGTTATTGTAAAAACAATGGAAGTAATTGGACCTCTACATGTGATGAAAGGTTTCGTTCTGTTATTGATTCTCTTAACAGTTTGCTCATAGCTGACCAACTTCACATGGACATTAAGGTTTGTATACCTAAGTTCCTACATTCAGCAGTAAAAGTAACTGCGCTTATAGATCTGCTCGGGTGCAGTTGAAGAATAACATCGTTAAAGAGATCATAAAAGCCACAAACACAGCGCAAGAAACTGTGCTTATAGATCACCACTTCTGGTACACTATTTCTTACCATGATTCTACTACAATTTCATGACTTACAATCAATTTGGCTTCGGTGTGCTTTATAGACATATGTAGGTATAAATATAGGGACGTGAGAGTACAGAATGCTTAAGAAACTGAAGCACACACGACAATCACAGTCCCCGGTTTGAATATCGGCAACTTACAGCACTGAAAACACTACCCAAAAAGTATATCAGAGACTCTAATTTGTTGCCTTCGATTCAATCAATTCAATTATAAAAAAGAAGAGGTTGAGTTTAGAGGCCTCAGAGGATTTGTAGAATCTCTGTCACAGAAATCAGACAATGTAGGCAAATATATTTTAAACATCATTGGCCCCCCTTTCTATAAATCAAATAAATCTATCACAAACGAACTAAGACATGAACAGAATAGCTAAAACAACAGAAACTAAAGAGAAACAAAAAAAGATAAATACAGAGGGCCGAAGAGGTCCTAAGCAAGAGGGAGCTGCGATTGCTGTTCCTTAACCTAGATCTACTTGAGGTTCAGTGTAGCGGCTGGTTAGGGTTTATAAAGACCATGACTGACTCAGCTAGTTCAATTACCTAGGCTGGGTTGGGCTGGGCTATTCATTGTATTCGTCTGGGTCTTTAAAGAATTTATGAGAGACTTTAGGTTTAGCCTACGTTAACGCCCCGTTAAAAGGTTGAAATTTTTTTCATAAGTTTTGTTATTTTTTTAATTTTTAATTTTAAAAAAAAAACACTGAACATTTACCTTTTATTTTCTTATCTTATATTTATTTTATAATATATATTTTGATGTTATTATACACTATCTCACTCTTAATCCAACAAATTTTGTTTATGTTTCATGATAAATTTTCAGGTCTTGTTCTTCCAAAAATAGAAGAGTCTTGGTACAAAAAGTATTTTCAATCATTTAAAAAAGACAATCCAAATAAATATAAAGCTAAACAATTTTAGTTTCATTTTAAGTACTAGTTGTTTGAGCATTAATAAGATTATTAGTTTTAGCGTTAGCGGTTCCAACATCACTGCACAAAATATTTGAATCCATATCATCTAAATTAGCTTTCATTTTTTCCATTTAGGTCACAAATCTAAGAAGCTCATTTTCTATATCATGATAAAAGAATAAAGTTAGGAGATCTATCACTTCGTATGAAATATTTTGGCTACTTGCTCTTAAGAACAAAATACCAGAAGTTGTCTAAATTTACTGAAGGGTATTCTTAGCGACAAGAGATTACGAACATGGAGTTAGCTTCTACAACTTCTACATGAGAAACTTCAATCATTTGTTCATGGTAGACAGTAGTATCTTTGTTTATCGATGACCGATTATCAATCAAAGAGTTTTGATTTGAGAGATTAGCTTCACACTTAACATCAATAATATTTTTTATAAAAAGAAGACCAAATATCTTTTGTAATGCCTAATTCGTTCTTATAAATTTTCAACTTCTCATTACAAGCAAAAAAAAATGTATCTCGAGCGGAAACACTATATTTCATAAAACATCCAAACTTACAACAACCAAAGTTTATCCCATATGCATATATGGATACAAAACCAAGTTGTGACAACATAAAGGACTAAATTATAAGTTTTTTTTTCAATAAAGCCTCGGTTCCAGATTTATTTTATAATTCATATCTCAAAAGTATCTTATTATCCAATAAGTTTTCAAGTCCAACCTTCAGTCACATATCACTATCAATATTTGTTAGAAAAACATTTTTCATCACTGAGCTTTCTTTAAAAGGTTTAGCGTCACCAACAAAGAGCACCCAGAGATCATATATATATATATAACTTGCAGGATGGATATTAGACTGATGAAGCATGGTTAGGTTATAGTATCTTACAAACAAAATGTACCAAATATCCAAAATATAATGAGTCTATGTACCAAAAGCATAAATTAAATAAAAAAGAGAAATAAATTTTTTTAAACCTCAAATCCGAATTTAATTGTCTCTTGACTAAGTACGATGGGTTATAAATTTTCTTTGGATTACTAAAGCTATAAATTGAGTCAATATCTCGTGAATTTGTTCCAAACTAAAAGCATATGACGTCGTGGAAGGAAAAATATTAGTTGTAGAAACATTCATGTTAGATAAGCTATCGTATTAATATGTAACTATGGCTTCATTATCAGATGTTTAATTACACCAAGAAATATATGTTACAACTTTGACATATTATTCACCATTAGCAACAGCATTCACAACAAGATTCAAAACTATTGAGTAACAAACACAAACTTCAGTAATGACGAATGATTCATATCTGGACCTAACTTCTTTCTCAACTGATTTGAAAACCGAAGTAATTATCAAGTCCATACTATCATTTGCCACACCATCAGTCTTTTGGAAGTTTTAACGACCAATTCAGTAACAATAAGAGTGCTCATTTTCACAATGGAATGATTTTGTTACTTAGAATAAGTTCCAGACCTGGTCATTTTAAGTATTCAACGTAAAAAAAATCACGTTGTTGTTTAATCATCTTTTGACCCTTAAGAAGTTCATTCTTTCATAAGCAAAATATCGGGCTTCGGGCTAACTTCAAGCAAAGCCTTATTTCCCTTCTTAACAAGATAAATGATTTTTTTACACCAATCTCATATATAACAACTCTTTTTTCGTGGGAAAATAAGTAAAAACATCTCGAGCTATCAACTTCTTTCCAGTTAGGTCTTCACAAAATAAGAGAATTTAGAAGCATTGTGCTCAATACGAGCAGTTGTATGAGTTAATAACTCAAGCATAGTTGGCTTGACAATATTTTTTTAATAAATTGAAGGTTAAGAATAAAAAAATATATAATATTGTAAAAGTATATTGTTTCACAACAATAAAAGGCAGAGTTTTACTTTTGGCTGCCAAAGTCTTTTAACGCTCGATCAAGAGCATATCATTTTCGCCAGCTCCAGATTCATCATCTTCAATGGTTGGATAAGGGTTTTTCTTTTATTAAGAACAAGCATAATAGTGGATTTACAAGTAGCATGGAATTTGATTTCGGCCTTATTAGTTTCAAAACGTGCAACATGTAATTTATTGGCATATGTCTTTTATCCGAATACCCATATTAATAATGTAAGTAAAGAAGACAACGTCGTCTTTACAAGCGTTAAATGGAGTTTCTCCGATAGCAGAAAATTGAACGTCCACATCCTAAAAGAATGTTAAACCACATAATTATTATTTGGAATATAAAGATATTGATGGTCCTTCATACTTTTTATATAAATCTCATTAAAGAAGTCTACAATGTATATTTTACCTTTGTAATTAGAAGAATCAGGTTTGGTGCTACCTCTAATTGAAGAAAGATTCAACCATCAAGTGAAAAAAGTGTAAGAAGAACTTGTAGTACTACAACTATCTTAAGAGCCTGTTTTTTCTTGAGTTAAACCAATTTGGAGAATTTGACGTGTAGTCTGAACAAAAAATTTCCTTCTCATAGCGATTGGAGTATGAAGCGTCAAATGAAGCAATGATCCTTTTATTTTGGTTATCAACAGTGATAAAATGGTAAAAAATCTATAAAAAACCAAAATACAAAGAAAAGTTCAATAAAAAAATCATAAATGCGAAGGGAGCAAAAAGACAAACGAACAATAGAGAATAGTATTTATACAGAAAGGTAAAAATATTTCAATGCTTAATCTCTTAAGGTTTTGTGGCTTGGATATGTTTGCCAGATGAGTATCTAAGATTGAAAAAATTTAGAGGGTCGGGATTAAGGAGATGAGTCCGGATTTTATTGCCACTCTTTATGAGAACCGGACAAGGGCAATTCGGACAACATCCACCCACTGAACCATCCGAACTGAACTAATGTACTAAAAACTTAATCACTTCATGACTAAGCTAATTACCTACCTGCTTAAAACTAATGGGTCTTTGAACTCGACCTGAATCCATAAACACGACCCGAAAGCCCATATGGCCTAAGGTCAAGGGTATAAATACCCAACCACTTTCATTTAATGAGGGTAATGAAAATTAAATACAACCAGGCAGCTCAAATATCTCACTACAATCTACTAAACATTTAATACCCTTAAAACACCTCAAACCTTAGACAAAATTACCCTCAGTTAAAATTAATCCTCACCAAATTGACGACCACAGTGGGAGGGAGAAGGTGCCTGAATCTAGCATTCAAAACCATCAAGAAATACCAGTTCGGATGAATCTGAACGAGCAAGAAATACCATCAGTTTTGGCAGAAGTGGTAGGTGAAAATGATGAATATACGATTGAAGAACGAGTCTAAGGGCTGCCAAGAGGGCAGATATGGGCCCAAAAGAGAAGTCTAAAGCATCAGTAGCTCATCATACTGATAATCCTAGAGAGCATGAGCCATCGAAAACCCGTGTGAGTGCAAAAAAGACTCATGCTAGCTCAAAAAAGTCTCACCGGTCTAAACCGGTTGAGAGCTCTGATTCAGACTCAGAGTCTTCCGGTAGCTCTTCAGGTGAAGATGGAGTCGAAGAGTCCTTGTCATCCAGCAGTGATGAGGGTCGTTCTAAAAAGAAACAAAAATTGGTTAAGAAGTATTCAAGAAAAAAGGATAAGCATGGAAGGTTAAAGAGGCTTATATGCAAATGATCGTTTCATAGCCGGAGACATGTAGATCGATTGTTAATGGATCTTTTTGCCTTCCATGATGAACCAGGTATCTTTACAACTCCTCACGAAGATACAATTTTCAGTCGTGGCCGAAATTGGAGACAATCTCCATTGTCTTCCAAAATACTGTCCGGAAATCTTCCGAAGAGGTTCGACAGTACGAAAATGGAAAAATATGATGGTAGCAAAGACCATGATAACCATTTAGAACAATTCAAAATTTTATGATGAATTTTGATGATGACGACAAGTTACTTTGTAGGGCATTCTCCCAATATTTTACGGGGAGTGCACTGAAGTGGTATAATAGCTTACCACAGGGCTGTATCAGGAATTTTGACACTTTTTGGGTGGCCTTTCGGAGGTAGTTTGTTGGAAGTAAGAAAGTGAAGGGCAATGGAGACACGATTATCCATTGTGCCCAAGAACCAAACGAATCTTTAAAATAATACATAAGTTGTTTTGTGAATACCAAAAATGGATTGGCTGATTGCTTCGAGCAAGTAACGATAGCTTCTCCGAGGCAGCGCTTAAACCATGGAAACTTGGCTGATTCAGTAACCAGAAAAAAGGCCATGACGTGGGGAGGTCTGCTGAATCAGGTCGGAAAGCAGATTAATGTAGATGAAACAAAGAAAACTAGGGTGCACAAGCAGGTGAGGTCTGCTCCGGCTGCACCAAATCCAAACCAAAACCAGTCCGGAAACAAGGCTAAGGAGGCCGGGCAGGGTCATAACAGAGCCAAAGCTCAGTCTCAGCCAGCTGCACCAGCCCAGAGTCAACAATCTAGAAATAAACGAGGGTCTTGGGTTCAACCGAAGTGGTTTGCTGAATTGAAAGAAAATGTAGCCATCATTTATGACAAAACAAAAGACGAAGTACACTACATAAGGCCAGCTACTTTACAGTCTCCTAGGGAGAGCCGTAATAAGTGTTTCTGCCAGTATCACCATGATACTGGCCATACCACTGAGGATTGTATTGCATTGAAACAAGAACGATGCTTCTCATTGTATGACTGTCTCCGTAAGTGATACTTGAGTCGTAACCGAACTAGAGTACACTCGAGGGTAAATAGGATTATTATTGGACCACTTATCGATGATCTATCTCATTGGCATACCAACATACACTTCATAAAGGTCTTTATCGAGCGTTGGCATGATGGGGGCATCTTAATTCCAGCGAGATGACCATCATACCCGACAAAATCCATGTCATTACTGGTGGAAAGAGGAAAGTTGGGGGCGTATGTTAAAAGAAGAGGTGGAAATAGCCCTGATAGCGCTCACCGGGCTGGTCTAAACAATGCAGGCACATCGGCTCCGGATGGGGTTATGGTGATAATCGAAAGATTCGATGTAGAGTCGGAATACTTGGACCCTGATCCAACCCGGAATAAAGTGGGTGTTATCATGGAGCATTGCAAAACGGTGTCTAGCCTCATTAACTTTTTTGAGTCACTTACAATATTCGGAGGGGACACCATGACTGCACCAACTGCTTCTTCAAGAAAGAGGCACGTTCATACTTTAGCTACCTAGCTTGAATGGGGCATGACTTCCTATCAATCGCAGATCCCTTTTCCTTTTATAGTTTTCGACGAGGATGACTTGAGGGATATTGCTGGTCCACATGAAGATGCTGTTGTCATAGGAGCATCCATTGGAGGCAATGATATAATACGAATTTTGGTGGATACCGGAAGTTCAGCCAATATTCTCTTTTTAACTTCCTATAAAAAAAATGAAGAATCTAGCAGTAATAAAACGTTCAAACAGGTCAATTGTGGGTTTCACTGGAAGCTCAGCAGATGTGATCGGGGAGTTCGAGGAAGAGGTTTTATTGGGCAAAGGCCCTTTTAAAAAGATGGTTAAAGTACTATTTATTGTGGTGGATTGTCCCACTTGTTATAATGCTATTCTGGGGAGATCTTGGCTCTCCAGGATGTATGCAGTGGCTTCAACAATCCACCAGTACTTGAAGTACGTTGTGCAAGGACAGGTGGGAGTTGTTTGGAGCAGTCAAAAAGTAGCAAGGGAGTGTTATGCGACAGCACTGGCCCCTCGAATATTGGAGGCAGTTCGGATCAATGAGAAATAGAAGTTTGAGGGGCCTTCTGGGGGAGAGAGTGAAATTGATGACCCCATAGAGACCCCTGGTGTTTTAATACCGGTAGAAGAAGTTGAAACTCACTCTCTAGCTGAAGGAAAAAGTGTCAAGATAGGATCCAAGATAACTTCGAAATTAAAAGGAAAAATATTAGATTTTTTTAGGAACCATCAGCGTGTCTTTGCTTGGTGCAATGCTGATGTAACCGGTGTATCGGTGAACGTTATATCACACCAATTATCCATCCGAAGAGACATAACACCTGTGGTACAAAGGAGGAGAGCCTTTTCTAAGGTGAAGGCTGACATCATAGTTCAAGAGGTTGACCGGCTTACAAAAATGGGGCACATAAAGGAATCTTAATACCCTTTATGGATAGCCAATCCGATGTTGGTGAAAAAGAAAAATGGCAAGTGGCGTATGTGCATCGATTTCACAGATCTCAATAGGGCTTGCCCAAAAGATTTATATTCGGTTCCCCGAATTAATCAGTTGGTGGACTCCACTTTTGGAAAAAAGCTGTTGTCCTTTATGGATGCCTTCTCCGGGTATAATCGGATTCAAGTAGATCCAAAGGATCAAGAACATACCACATTTGTTACTAATAGGGGCCTCCATTGTTACAAAGTAATGTCATTCGGGTTAAAAAATGTTGGGGCTACTTATCAAAGGTTTGTGAACAAGGCCTTCGCTGATCAAATCGGAAGAAACATGGAAGTTTATATCGATGACATGATGGTGAAAAGTGTGGACGAAGAGCTACACTTGGCAGATCTTCAAGAAACTTTTGCCAACTTGGTGCAAGTAAATTTAAAGTTGAACCCAGAAAAGTGCGTTTTTGGAGTGCAGTCCGGAAATTTTTTGGGGTATGTGATAAGTGAGAAAGGGATACAAACTGATCCAAACCATCTTAATGATTTACTACAAATGGAGCATCTTCGGAATATTAAAGAGGTACAACGATTGACTGGGAGGCTGGCTGCACTAAACCGATTCACTTCAAGGTCTTCGGACAGGTGTGCCCCGTTTTTTCAAACCTTAAAAAGTGCCAAGGACTTCGATTGGTCCCCACGGTGTAATGAGGCCTTCGACAAAATTAAGAAGCATTTGTCTTCTCCCAAGACTCTGTTTAAACCTGTTGATGGAGAAACCCTTTATGTGTATTTAGCCGTTTTTTATTGTGCAATAAGTGTAGTATTGGTAAGAGAGGTGGACAATTATCCCCGTTTGGTGTACTACATCAACAAAAGCTTGATAGATGCAGAAAACGATATTTGAAGCTGGAAAAATTGGCATTTGCCTTGGTAATTGCGGCAAAAAAAATGAGGCCCTATTTTCAGGCTCATTCTATCATCGTCCGGACCTCTTTTCCTGTGAAAAGCGTTCTCTAAAAGGCTGACATTTCAAGTAGAATGACCAAGTGGTCAGTAGAATTGGGAGACTACGATATTGATTTCGCTCCTCGAACAGCAGTCAAAGCCCAAATTGTGGCTGATTTCTTAGTTGAATTCCATTCGGATAGGGATACTAAGCAAGCAACCGGTATAAAAGATAAAAAAGTCTGGGTCGTCCAGACTGATGGTAGATCAAGTACCATGGGATGTGGTGCTGGGATATGTTTAACCTCTCCGTATGGTGACAGAATGTACCAAGCTATATGTTTTGCCTTCAGAGCTTCCAATAATGAGTCTGAATATGAGGCTGCTATAGCTGGTTTAAAATTAGCTCTTATCTGTGGAGCTAAGAGAGTCAGGTTAATGAGTGATTCTCAACTTCTTATCCATTATGCACAAGGTCAGTCCAAAGCCAATAAAGAAAAACTGATTAAATACTTGTTCGTCCTTAAAGAAGTGGCGCTTAATTTCAAAAGCATCACCTATGAGCACATACCCCGAACAGAAAATATGCTGCCAGACTCTTTGGCAACCGTAGCCTATTCTGAGTCCTACCCTTGGATACATGTGTAAGAGTGTCCATCTATTCAAATCAATCCAAATAAGGAAGAAGAAAGTTTGAATATACAGATCAAACAGCCCCAAGATTGGAGGTTTCCAATCCTTCAATACCTCTCAGATGGCATCTTGCCTCCGGAGAAAGTAGTGGCAAGAAAGATAAAATACAAGGCTCGTGGTTTTGTCATCCTAAGGGATGTTCTTTATAAAAAATCCTATAGTAAACCCCTCTTACGATGTCTGGGAGTCGAGGAGTCCCAGATAGTGCTCTCCGAATTGCATGATGGTGAGGGATCAGCTCACTGTGGATTCAGGGCTCTGACAAGAAGAGTTTTGTTATCTTGGTATTACTGGCCCTCCATAATGCAATATGCCAAGGAGTTGGTGAAAAAGTGTGATCCATGCCAAAGATACAGCGATGAAATTCATACTCCAGCTATCCTTTTATAGTCAATTTCTGAACCAATAACTTTTGCTCGTTGGGGTTTGGATTTAGTGGGATCTCTACCCATGGCATCCGGAGGGTGTAGAACTATAATTTTTGCCATTGATTACTTTCCGAAGTGGATAGAAGCAGCTCCATTGGCGGGTACAACCTCGAAATCTGTTATAAAATTCATCTTATCCAATATTTGTTGCAGATTTGGATTTCCACAAAAGATAACCACAGACAATGGGCCGCAGTTCGACAACAAGGAAATTGAGAATTTTTGCGCCTCTATAGGCATACAACATTGCTTCTCTTCTCCTTTCCACCCACAAGCAAATGGTCAGGTCGAAGTGGCTAATAGAACCATCTTGTCTGGACTTGAAAAGAATTTAGAGGGAGTTGCTGGTAAATGGCCAAGCTATCTACAAGAGGTATTATAAGCCTACCGAACCACTCCTGGGGCTGCAACACAAGAATCTCCTTTTGCTTTAGTATATATGATGGATGTTATAGCTCCCATAGAAGCTACTCTTCCTTCTTTTCAAGTTCATAATTTCTCCGAACACGCTAACGAAGTGGCAGTAAGAGGCCAACTTGACTTGATGGAGGAAAAAAGAGTTAAGGCTCACCTCAGAGCCACACACTATCAAGGACAGATGAGAAGCAGGTTCGCTTCCAAAGTTAAAAGAAGGCATTTTCAGCCAGGAGATAAAGTATTGAGGAAAGTCTTCCTACACACTAAAGAAAAGTAGTTCGACAAGCTAGCTCCAACTTGGGAAGGGCCCTATGTGGTCAGTGAAAAGCTTAAGCCTGGAACGTACCGGCTTCAAGATAAGGATACAAGGGTTTTGAATCACCCCTGGAACATTGAACACCTCCGATTGTACTTAGAATGAAGACTATGTAAATATTTACTTGTTTTAGAGTTCATGTAAATATTTGGGGGCATACTCTTTCCTACCCTGGTGGCGCGGGGAGGTTTTAATGAGGTGCCCAGGATTTTCAATAAAATTCGATACCTTCTTAAAATATTCGAAGTGTTTCAGTTAGTGCTTTCTTTGAGATTTTCTATCAATTTCAGATCGGATTGATAGAGTGATGACTACTTAAACATTTATCATCAGAGAATTTAAACACTCTCACTTTAAAATGCTTGTAAACTAACTAAGGCCTGTTTAAACATTAGCCACCAAAGTTGAAAAACTATGAAACAATGCAAGTTGTGCAAAGTAAAATTGCCCATTAAGATATACGAAGTGCCTTGGTCACCCAAGGACTTTAAGTTTTCAAACAAAAGGTTTATCCAAACAGAAGCCGGACACGATTACAAAAAAATGCCTTAGCCATCCAAGGACTTTGGTTCAATCACAAAAAAAATAAGAAAATGATAGTTGATACTTTAAGACTGAGCTTTCTTAGATGGCCCAGCCTCACTTGGTTTCTTCTTCTTGGGGTCATTGTCTTCCTCATCCGGACTCACCCCGGTTTTTTCTTCTTCATCGGTTGTGTTATCCCAGCCATTGGAGTATTATGCTTGTCACCATCAGCCATCGTGTGGAAGGGGGGGTCTTCGTACTCTACAAAAGTCCATAAGTCTCCCAGTGTCCTCTTCAGGAATTTCTCATGAAAGAGCAAGACTATGTCCGACTTCACTTTGGCATATTTTCCTCCTGAGTATCTATCACTCTTTTGGTATAAGCATTAATCCTAGCTTGGATTGTTCTCTCTTCAGCAAATCAACTTTTTCTTGTGCAACCTTGGACACCGAGTCTTCGAGCGAGATCTTGTCATTGGTTAAAGTATGAAGGACCTTGTCCTTAGCCCTCACCTCTTCTCTTGAAGAAGAGAGATCTCTCTCCAAGTCAGATTGCTTTGATTGGAGTTCTTTGATAGTGTCTTTTAAAGTGGCTAGCTTTGTGGCCCAATCCTCCTGGCTTTTCTTCAACTCCTCATTTTCCTTCTTCAATGCATCAGCATTTTGATTGGCAATGAGGAGATCACCGGACAATTTCTCTTTGTCAGAATTGAGGGCATTAATGATGGATGATTGACCTCGTACTTGTTTCTTCAGATTAAGCAATGGCTGGATATTACTTAATATGGAGTGAGTTATGACATCTCTTTCACTTGAGACAGAGAAAGACTTACCGTTGAATGTGACGATGTTCGAAGAACTCGGGGGGAGGTAAGGCCCAGCAAAATTGTCTTTAGGGAGGTTTTCAAAGTAAAGAACAATCTCTTCAAGACCACTGATATCGACGCCATCAATGCTGATATCCCTCCTGCACCCCCTTCGGTTTGAAAGTCACCATGGATCCCTTCTGCTTAAGTAGGGTTAGTAGGGCCAACAAGAGGAAGAGGCTCCGGAGGCCGGAGAGAAATTTCATCACCCTTGGAGGTTTTCTTCTTCTTGGCCTCCTTATCCTTGCATTCAGCTCCCCGTTTCCTATCTTTTTAGGAGCCTTTGAGGATTTTGGAGATCCAACCACTTCTCTAGTACTTTCATGGTCCACTACTTGTAGAAGAGCAACATCAATCTGTCATTGGTTTGGCCCCTCTAGGTTTTTTGGGACAGCTTCTTCTCCTTCGGTAGGATTGGCTTCAACCATACCATGCTTGCATTTGCCTTTCTTGCCCTTCATCTTGCTTGGGGCTTTAGCTCTACCGGGCAGATACAGCGATCCATCCGGTGCATCTGTCCTCTTGAGGATTACTTCCGGAGGGGGTGAAGTGGTTTATTCCTCCCAAGATAAGTCCCTCCGGCCAGTTGTGTTCCAAAGGTAGGATCTTGTTAGATTGCCTCCAGTAAAAGAATTGTAAAAGAGGTTTCCCCACTTCTCAGTAGTCCAAGCATTTAGCTTGGAGCAAATGGTCTGCCCAGCCTTTAAGTGATCACTAAAGTCCTTAGGCAGCACTACTAGAAAATAAAAGAAGCCAAGTTAGATAAACAAATTTTTGATAAGTAGAGATGGAAATATGAGATGAGATTCTTACCATCACTTCGCCATCTGCTGGTAAGCAGGATTGGGTTGACACAGGTTTTAATCTTCCTCCCATTCTCCCAGGCGCCACTAATAAACAGGAATTGAGTCTTCCAGTTCATTTCTGACTCAAACAGGTCGTCCACAGCCTTGTAATCATCACCCATGTTGAAATGGTAGAAGGGGATAAAGTGGTTTCTGCAGAGGCTGGCCACAGCTGCAAGCTGCTCCATTGGAAGAGGGATTCCGGAGAGCCTGGAGGCCATAATACAGGCCATGACGGTATACCATGCATTGGGGCTCAATTGGCTTGGGCAGAGTTTGATGAGGCGAAAGTATTTGACTATCTCTGGGTCTAGGGGAAACCTTAGTCCCCAGTTGAATAGCTCAGTGAAGAAAACTATCTCACTAAGCTTGCAATCCATCGGCGTCTCCGGATCCACCGGAATCCTCACCTTGAAATTTTCCGGGATCCCCCATTTTGTTCGCATCCGACCCAGCTCGGCTGTGTGAATGAAAGCATAATTAAGTTTTTGCAAAGCTAGCAGGTATTTGACATTTACCTTGTGGAAGCAAGGTCCCACTTTTCCCACAAGGCTCTCCGGAAAATCCGGATGTTTTAAGCATAGCTTCTCATTGCCCTTGTCCTTCTTGGCAGCAGCGGCCTCACTTGTTTGCCCGGAGACTTCAGACTCAAAAGGAGCTTCTTCAATAGAATCCTCCAGCATTTCTTCCATTATTATGGAAGGGTTAACAGTTGTTCTTGGGTGAGGGGAACTAGTGGTTGGCTCAGCAGGCCCTCCGGATGGTTGGGAATTACTAACTTCTTGTGGTCTAGACTCCGGCTGGGGCTCAGATACGGAGGATTCTTTCTGAAGACTTGAACTGGATGCCTCCGGGCTGGACAGCTTGTCCTTAGGAATCTTAATGGGTGCTTCTGACCCTGTATTTTTATTTTTAGCCCCAGACTTGTAAGGCGTAGTTTTTGGAGCCTGCCCTTTCACCAAACAACCTCTTCTCCCATCTACTAGCTTCTCTGGAGAGGCGTCAGCGTCTGATCCCATGGAAATGAATGGGGAAGGTCTCTTAAATCTTGTGACTGCCTGCTCTGGTTCAACAACAGGCTCTGATTCCTGGACCGATGAGCCCGAAATGATTGGTGAAAGGTTGGACTGGAACAACCTCCTAGGTTTAGCACTCTTAGCTGAAGAAGAAACCCGACCAGGCTCTGAACTTGGTGTTTCCGATTTGTCAATAGGGGAAACAGGGAGGCCTGCAGCAATGCGTTTTTCACGTTCGACCTTTTGAGCTTTTTCTAACTCTGACAAGTTGAGCCACCCACCTTTTACTAAGGCGTTTCTTGCTGTGAACATAAACTCACACCAATAGAAGGGTTTTCTTAAAAGTGAAAGCTTTGAAATTTGACAGATAGTGAAGATGGTAAAACAGTGAAAATGACTAATTTATAGTAAAGGAACAAAAGATGCTTCGAAACCTAGGAAAATACGAAAGGATATTGTAATGATTAAAGACGGCGATGATGTCACTCACATTAATTGAAGAGGTTGCTTTTTGGAGCAAGTGAGAGCGCCGTTCTAGGAAAAAACAGTTGATGTGGCGAATCAGAGAAAGACACGTGTCCCACGATCTATGGCAAAAACCGTTCAGTTTCTGAGAACTTTTTCAGTCCGGATGAAGTCGTTACACAATTTGAAATATGTCCGGACATAGTTATGAGCGTAATCATACTATTTTTTACGTCTTGCCAAAGGCCTTCGAACACAACCCAAAAAAGGGGCTACTCATGAGTCTGGATTTTATTGCCACTCTTTATGAGAACTGGACATGGGAAATTCGGACAACATCCACCCACTGAACCATCCGAATTGAACTAAAAACTTAATCACTTCATAACTAAGCTAATTACCTACCTGCTCAAAACTAATGGGTCTTTGAACTCGACCTGAATCCATAAACACGACCTGAAAGCCCATGTGGCACAAGGTTAAGGGTATAAATACCCAACCACTTTCATTTAATGAGGGTAATGAAAATTAAATACAACCACGCAGCTCAAATCTCTCACTACAATCTATTAAACATTTAATACCCTTAAAACACCTCAAACCTTAGACAAAATTACCCATAGTTGAAATTAATCATCACCAATACTTATGTAATATAATTTCATTCATATATGAGTTGTTTCCACCTTTTGTCCTACATGTTAATTTAATAACAATAGCTCTCCTATTCGAAAAGATTTATAATAAAAAACACACAAAAAATGCAAGCTTTCTCCAAGCAAAATATTTTATCTATAACTTCACTCGCATCCATACATATTCGAACGATAGCAAACAAAAAATCAACTTCGGTCGCTTCAAATTGTAAGAACGCTATTATAGACAATGACTTACATAATTAGGACATTACTTCAATCTTCCCTAAAGGTTCAAAGGGCTACTTAATCTTTTTTTCTAAAATTTTGGCTCAAAACACAAATCAACAACTTCGGTCACCTAAAGCTTTCAAAGTTAAAGACTTATTTAATCAGTTTCTCATTAATCATTCACCAAATATTATGGACTATTTGTATAACTTTACTAGAAGTTCGCTCCTATGTTAAATAATAACAACTTTGGTTACCCAAAATTTTCGAAGAAACATTAAATTTTTGGTTCATTTTATTAATTAATATTCACCAAAGACTAGCGGATATTTATCCATATTAAAAAAGAATAGGAGCATTTTAAATCAAATACGAATAAATAATTAATAAATGAAAGAATATATAATACTTTAGCATCCTACTAAATATTAATAATTTTTTAGTTTGACAAAATAATTTTTTTTTCAATGAAGATTTCAGTAAACATATTAAATACAAACCAAGTAAGAGATATCCAGTAAATTCAAAAGTATAACATTCAACGAATGTCAAGGAATATTCCTAACAATCAAATCATAGTTATTATTATTCCCGTACAAACCAAAAAACTACGTAACGATGTATATAAAGTTCTATAAACTTATGGAACATATTTGTCATCTAAAAAACTTAATAAAAATATAGAAACACAAAATATGTAATTCAAATAAATATTATTGATTAAAAAAATATCAAACAAAATATCCCTTAAATTCTTTTAAAATATTATTTTATTTTGTAAACTCTTTAACAATATCAATAAACCATTTATATTTATTATTATTATTATTATTATTATATTTATTATATTTATTATTATTATTAATATTATTATTATTATTATTACTATTATTATTATTAGATAAATATTAACAATCACTACTTTAATTCTTTACTCATAATAATTATTAATAACTATCAATTTATTATCATTATTGTTTGGACAAACACTAGCATACACCATACTTTACATAATCATTTCAAACTCATGATTATTTTACACCAATTCAAATTTTAATATAAAGGCCGAGTATTTTGGATATACAAATAATTTTACGATACAAAAATATTTGAAATTTGCAATTGTCACTATTAAATATCTATTTTGTGTGATTCATATTGATTTGAAATTGTCAGGTAGAGAGAATGCTTCTTCCCCGTGCTCGTCTTCTGTATGGTCTACAGCCCAAAGTGGGCGGCGACGCGTACAAGCATCTAACCCAGTCACCAAACTATCACACTCGACGCTCTAATTCTATATCCACTTCCAATTTTAGCTTCAAACCTTATCTCAAATGCAATTTAACCCCAAATAATGAACCCGTAGATACATCTACTTATAAGGTATACACACACTCTCTTATCCACTGCTAAACTTCTGTTCGACGTAATGTCTTATCTGGGTTTGATTCAATCTGAATATTTATCTAAATGGGTAGGAGGGTTTCTCAGCGTTGGGATCAGACACTCCATGGAGGAAAGGAAGTACATGGACAACGATGTCTCTGTACATGCTGTTTCTGCATATTCCATTGGGCTATGGAGGTTTGTCCATTGTGTCCTATGTTTTGCAACAACCTGTTCTTCATCCCCAGACTCAGGTCAGTACTATATGTGGTCATGTTAATTGGGTTTGTCTTTTGTTTGTGATATTGTGTAAAAGTTTGATCTTATCTTAACAACAGGTGGTATCGCTTGTTATAGTGGAAACAATAGAACTAATAGCAGCTCTATATCTGCTAAATGGTGTTGCTAAGCCAGAGTATAAGCTATTAGACCTTTTTAAGGTTAGCAACTCGAAGAAAGAAAGGAATTGGTTGCTATCCTCTGCGATAAGTTTCGGTTTCATTCTTTTGTTGATTCTCTTCACAATGCTCGTAGCTGACCAGCTATACATGGACGATAAGGTTCATATACTTCAGTTCCTATATTTATCTTTAAAAGAAACTTTGGTTATAGTTTCTTTTGGTTTCTCAGGTGCCTATGAACAATAACATAGTTAAGGAGATCATTACAAGCACAGACACAGCTAGAGTTGCCTGTTTTTTTCTCTACTGCGTTATTGCGCCGCTGTTGGAAGAAACAATTTATAGAGGTTTTTTGTTGAGATCTCTAGCGTCTGTCATGACCTGGGATCGTGCCGTCGTTGTCAGTTCTATAGTATTCAGTGCAGCACATTTTTCGGGAGATAATTTTGTTCAGTTGTTTATAGTAGGATGTGTTTTAGGATGTTCTTACTGCTGGACTGGAAGTCTGAGCTCACCAATTTTAGTACATTCCTTGTACAATGCATTGACATTGCTATTTTCGCTTTTTTAATTAGAAATGAATGAATCTACTTGGGTTCGATGATATATTTTTTAAACCATGCATTTTTTTAATAAACAAATATAGTCTAAAGACATCAATATCATGTTTCAATGGAAAAAAAAGAGGACAAAAGCTTTTTAAAAAGCCCAAAAGGAACACGGCTAATGTTAGGTCTCATAAGATTTGTTGAATCTATCACAAAAATTGACTGTGTAGACTAATATATTTTTTATATGAAATGAATGGAAAAAACTAAGACATGAACCAGACACATAAACAGCAGAATGAGAAGAGAGTTGTTTTCTTATTCCTTAAGAAGCCTACCTACAAATTTTTAGTATAGGAATCTAGGCACGACGGACTGGTGCGTCAGTACGGGTCGGTTCCTAATCCATGTATGCTATTTTTTGTTCTATTCATTCAAAATTCAAAATATTTTATATTTTATGATGATAAATATTTTTGTAATTAACCTTAGCATACGTGGTAAGTGTATTATAGTTTGATTATAGTATATAGGATAAATGTTGTTACAGTTTATAAGTACTATATTTATAGAATATATGATGAGTGTTGTTATATGTTATGATTATAGTTAAAAGTAGTATAAATGGTATAGATGTTGTGCATAGATTAAAAAAAAGTTAAGTCATTTACGGTTTAGTTTTTTGCGGGTCCGCAATCGTATAAATGTTTGTAGTTTGCGCTACCATGTTACAAACTCACTAATAAATTTTTATTGCACATGATATTTTTTTTAATTCATCATCTTATTAGTACAATAATTTTTTCATACTCACTAGTTTTATTCGTATTATCTTTTTCATTATTAGTTAGTTCATCAAACATTTCTTTTTTAATGTTCCTCTATGGTATATTCTTTGTCTTGCATCACATGATTTACCGCAGTCCAGCTTTTTATTGCAACACATATTTTAATTGTTTGGCTAGTCAGTCTTGATCGTCTAACTGTGTATTGCAATTTGACCGTGCTAAATGCATATTCACTTGGCACTGTATACATAAGGATATAAAGAACCTTATTGACTAACCTATAAAAATAGGAAGAACCTTATTGACTAACCTAAAAAGAATAGAAAATTGCAGTGAATATGAGGCATAACTACCTACTCAAATCGAACAAATTTTAAAAATACAAGGTCAAATCATTAACATCTCGAGTAGTTGTTGACTTACGTATTTTTTTTCAACTAGTTGTAATGAGACATAATTTTACTTTATGTTCTGCAACGTTAAACTTGAAAATGAAATACAATTGTTGTTCTCGTATTTTAAAACATATTCATTATACATCTTATACAAATATTTTTTAATATCATCACAATATGTAGTGTTATCACGTGTACCCTTAAATGAGTATTAAAATAAAAATGGCCAACATAGCGATAAAAAAAATTCATCTCGAGAGCATGATTTAAAATGCACTCAATACCATAAGCATATGGTAAGGGAGGAAAATACTTAATAAATTTGTATCCGTCATGGGCACCAATTTTCTACGCACATGTTTATCCCTACTTGAATTTAAATGCATGGCAAGATTGATAACACATTAAGGGCTATATGAATGTTATGAGTGTATTGTGTAGGAAGAACATGAATATACTCTTTAAACATGGCTAAAAAATATATCATTTCACGGCAACATAACCAAATTTGAGTCGTGAGAGGTTGGTAAATAGTCTAGGTTCTTAGGCATATATATCTCATAAAAATATGTAACTTTATCTTCAAACAAATAAACACGTACAAAAATATCATTAGTAGACTTTCATCTAGTTTTGACATCCAAAATTAGTTTTTTGAACTTTTTTTCATTGTTATTTTTATGAATAAACGTTTTCTAGGACTTGGGTCCATGGCTAGTAAAACCGCGTTTTTAATAGGCTCAATAAAATCTTTTAATGTTATTTTTATTTTATCATTTGAAACCAATTGAATTATATGACATAAACATTTAGTATGGAAAAATATTTCAAATTTTGGATTACATGCAATTTAAGTCTCTCGATACTTGTTGTGTTAGCAGATACATTATCAAAACGAAATTTCCATAATTCTATCTTAGCATTAAAATAATTCATACATTGTAAAAAAACCTTTGGAAATTTGAAAGAAATTATGTTTGGCAAGAGAACAAAAATATATAATTCTCTTTGAAGTACCCCAATCAACATTAATCCAATGTAAAATAGCACACATAATATCAAATTCGATAAATGTCAATACATCACTAGCTGAACAAACTTTCCATGGAAATCATGTAATCATACTACTAATAAAAATATATGTTTCAAAATATTGCAACGCTAATGTTTTCATAAAGGTTCATGAGATGCGGTCGACTTTTGGGTTAACCATTTCACTAGTCTATTTTTAATAACTCCAGCCGTCTAGAAAAAAAAGAGGGAGTGCATTGCTAAGGGAAATTTCCTCGTTTTATCCGTATATTGAATCTTATTGAAATAAAATACATTGTCGATTTTTGAATCTATAACTTGGTGTTGATTTCCTAAATGTCATCCATTATCGTCGGTCCTACTATTAGTTTTACCTGGATTATAGGACAAAGGTTTCCTTGCAATATTTACACTTGTATTTTTTGTGCTTCTGTAAGATTAAACAAGTGTCCCCATACCCAAGATGTTTCCTTCTTAGCGTTCGAACTAGTTTTGGTACTAGCGCTAACTTGGAATGATTGTGTTGCGAGGGTGTGATTTTATTGACTATTAGTATTACTACCTATATTGCATAAATCTATATATTTTCCTTAAAATTAGAATTATCATCTATGTTTATAGGTCGAACAGAGCTAGGTCAATCACTAATATAAATATATAGAATATTTTCCATCAGATTTAGCAAATCAATGTATTGTCCTTTGTACCATTAAAACAACTAGTAGTATTAAAGGATAACATAGTTAAAAGAATGGATAAATTATACTAATTCGTAAGAAAAATTGATGAGAAAATATATGAATGCAAGTATTAAAGCCTTATTTATCACCAATAATCCACCATAAACATTCGCAAACTTATGAGTAAAAATTGTTGAGAATGTTTGTTAGTGAAAATCTATGAATTTTGAGAGACTTTGAGATACGAAATGAGGTAGGGAATGGTATCATATTTGTAAAGGAAAAAAATGGCTCATTTATTTTTTAGTTATTATTGAAATGGGTACCCTCATGGCCAAGCAGGTACCCACCAAAGGCAACCAAATACTCGCCTAGTCAAATAGATAACTAGTATTGGTCATTTTTTAAACATAAAGTTTGTTAACTTTCAAGAAACCGAACGGGTACACGTATGGCCAAACAGTTACTTGTTCGACCAACAACTAGAAAGATTTAGCCGTTATACGAAATTGGGTACCCGTCTGGCCAAACGGTTACTCGTTCGACCAACAACTAGAAAGATTTAGCCGTTATTTGAAATCGGGTACCCGTCTGGCCTAACAGGTACCTTGTCTAGTGTAACAGCTAGATCTTTCTAGTAGTTGGCTAAATGAGTACTCGCGTGACTACACAAGTACCCAGTTCAGTGTAACGGCTAGCCAACAACTATATCTTTCTAGATTTTGGTCGAACGGGTACCGAATTCAGTATAACAGCTAGCCAATAACTAAATCTTTCTCACCATTGTCCAAACGGGTATCCATCTAGCCAAACAGATACATGTGTGGTCAAGCTATTACCGGTTTCAACCTTATTTTCATCTTAAATCTCTCAAAGTTCATACATTCTAACTAACACACTTTTAATAGAATTTTACTCACAATTTGATTAAAGTTCATATATTCTCATCTCAAATTCATGATGAGGGTAAAAAATAACTCCAAAAAAAACAAGGAGTACTTCAAAAAAATATTTACGTAGAATAATAAGTACTAGCACCATAACAACATGAACAAGAAGAATTGACGTCTTCACAGATGAACAAAAAAAATGATTAAACACCCACTATTTTTGGTGGATTGAATGAAAAAATAATATACCATGGTATGTACTTAGACGCCGATAAGATTATTGACATTCAAGGTGTTGATTCTGTTATGCAAAATATTATTACTTTAGGATGGTTGGCATTTGTGATATTTAGTTGCATTTGTTACAATAGACTAGTCGATGAATTTTATGCTAGTGTTGATTTAAATGAGGCTAATGCTAGTAATCATTATCTAAAATTTAATGTTAATGGTGTGTCGGTATAATTTATGCATCCAACATAGAAAACAAATTAGGTGTGCAAATGCATGAGTTTAACGATATATTTCTGCCATTAGACTATCCTAATCAAAAGTTTCCTTGAAGTTAATCTTTGCTATTAGATAATTTAGTTGACCTATTAAATAATGGCAAACGTTGTCCGCTTAGCAACAATGATATGGTTAGATAGCAAGCTAGTAAACTGAACTTGAAAGGAATTCAAATATTGGCATTGAATTTGCCGAGTGATTGTTTTTTTTGGGATAATGATAAGGATTCATGCATGATCCATCTTCAAAAATTTTGGATTGTTTACATAATGTTGGGAAAAATTAAATATACCCACTTTTATCATTATGCATATGGACTGTTCGTTTAATAAATGAGCTTTATACACCCCGTTTCTTTATATTTTCGTAGGTCAGGGATAAACTTAGCTTAATATGCCATACACTGTAAGTTATGGTGTCTCGTCATGAGATCATGATCATGGTATCGTCATACGAATGGTAAAAGCATAAAAAGTTCTCATCTTGTCGTGTCCCATTACGGTAAGGATAAACCACGGTCTCATCACAAGAGCGACGTAGCACCGCGGGAATCTCATCTCGTCACAGATACGAGAATAGTAAAGTCAAAGTAACATGAAAAATACATATGTTTTACTCGTCCAAAATTCATAATAATTTACATTATACATTTTTTTAAATACGGTAAATTTTTAATAGGCGAGTTTCTAATATTTAAGCAAAATTTTAAAAATATTTTGTGTAACTCATAGAATACAAATATTTTTATTGTTTGGTAAAAAAATGTTATAGTTTGATTATATAGTTTGTATATTACAATTCAGAAGTATTATAAGGTTATTAAAGTTTGATTGTTGTGGTTTGATTAGATATATGAGTGTTGTTATAGTTTATTATTATAAGTGATAAAATAATTGTTACACTTTGATTATAGTATAAGTTGATATAGTTTGATTATTATAAGTAGTATAACTTTAGTAAAATTAGATTATAAATAGTACAAGTGTTGTTATAGTTTGACTATTATAAGTGATAAAAAAGTTGTGACAAGTATTGGTTTGAAGTATAGTTTAATTATAATATAACTGTTATTAAATTTCTATGCAATTATGACAAAATGGCTCAAGCACAGAACATATGTGAAGGAAAAACTTAAATGAACACAGGATTTAACGTGGTTCGGCAATTGTCTACGTCCACGGGCGCGGCTAGAGAAAAGAGTTTTACTATGATAGATAAGGTTACAGATTTCAGATTATCTTTTTGTGTAGCCTTAGTAATCTATTTATATGGAATAAATAGACTTACTAGATAATAGTCCTAATGAGCTCGTATACATGAGACCAAGATGACATTACCCATTTTAGCTTTACTGTCAATGACATAAAACTGTACTACCGAACACGGTACACGGTCAAGGCATAATGACACTATGAGAGACACAAAACTGTACCACCGAACACGGTACACTGTCAAGGTACTATTTGACTCATTCACAACAAATCTTCCCCTTGAGGCGAATATCCTTTCTTCACTATCAACAAAGAAACTTCTCTTCTTCTGACTCACCAAATTCCCCTAAAGTATTCACTCTATACTGTGAAAACTGATCCAGTTTAGGCACTCCCTTAACTTTCGAACTGATACTTCCTTGGTCATTATATTTGCTGGATTATAGTGTGTAAACACTTTCTTCACATCAACAATTCCCTTTGATATTATATCACAAATAAAATAATACATGACATTTATGTGCTTTGTACGCTCATGGTACATCTGGTTCCCCGTAAGGTGTATGGCGCTTTGACTGTCACAAAATACTTTTGTAGTAGTCCCATCTAAGCCCAAATCTGCCACCAAACCTTGCAACCATATTGCCTCTTTAACTGCTTCTGTTACCTCCATGTACTCTGCCTATGTTGTAGACAAAGCCATAATAGCTTGTAACTATGCTTTCCAACTGATCGCACTCTCATCTAGAGTAAATACATATCATGTCAGAGATTTTCTTTTATCCATATCACCTGTAAAATCAGAATCAACAAAACCAACCAATGATCCTGCAACATCATTCAGCGATTCACCAATATCGATCTTATTAAAAGTTAAGCCAACGTTCACAGTATTCTTAAGATACTGAAGTATCAATTTCACTGCCTGCCAGTGTTCTTTCCTAGGGCATCCCATGTACCTGCTAACTATACTAACCGCATGTGAAATATCAAGACGTGTGCATACCATAACATACATGATACTACCAATTGCACTTGCATATGGAACCTTCGACATTTGTTCCAACTCAGCATCATCCTTGGTCGCTCTTACTACAGATAACTTGAAATGAGTAGCAAATGGAATGCTAACTGTTTTAGCATCAAACATGTTGAATCGTTGTAACATTTTCTCAATATAGCTTCGTTGAGACAAGTGTAATGATCTTAACCTTCTGTTCCTAATAATCTCCATACCAAGAATTTTCTTTGCTCTACCCATATCCCTCATCTTAAACTCGACAGTAAGCTGCTTCTTTAACTGCACAATGTGTGACATACTACAGGCAGCAATAAGCATATCATCCACATACAAAAACAAGTAAACATAAGAATCATCTGACATCTTTTGATGATACACACAACTATCATATGGACTCCTCGTGAACCCTTTTGACACCATCAATGTATCAAAATGTTTGTACCACTGCCTAGGTGACTGTTTCAAATCATACAATGACTTTTTCAGCAGACAAACTTTTTCCTCCATATTAGGTTCGATAAATCCCTATGGTTGTCTCATGTAGATTTGCTCCTCCAATTCACCATGTAGAAACTCACTCTTCACATCCAACTGATCAAACTCTAAATCCTGCAAAACTACTATAGCTAACAAAACTCGAATCGAACTATGCTTCACCACTGGAGAAAACACTTCGTTGAAGTCGATTCCTTCCCTTTGAGTAAAACTCTTAGCGACCAGTCTTGCTTTGAATCGAGATGCCTCAACCCCTAGATTACCTTTATTTTTCTTGAACACCCATTTAATGTCTACTATCTTCTGTCTTTTAGGCAAGTCAACAAGCTTCAATGTTTGATTCTTATGAAGAGATTCAATCTCTTCCCCCATAGCACCAATCCATCGATCTGCCTCTGAACTCTCTATAGCTTCTCTGTAGTTACTAGGTTCTTGCATTTTAATTTCTTCTGAAACTGACAGAGCATATGCAACTAGATTCGCATAAGGTTTTTGTTCGGGTTCAGGCGCATCATCGTCACTATCATCTGATGTTGACGCTTCACCTCCTGACTCTGGATCCACCTCAGAACCACTTGAATTATTAGACCTGCTAGGAACTGATTCTACTTCAAGCTCCACCTGTTTACTCACAACCGATCCTGATTCGACCATTTCTCCTACTTCCTTCTGACTGTCTATTGAAGCAAACTCATTAAAAGTAACGTCCCTACTGATGAGAAAACCTGGAGATTTTGGAGAGTTACACCATAACCTAAATCCCTTCACTCCAGTAGCATATCCTAGAAATATGCACCTCTTTGCCCTCGGCTCAAGCTTACTATCTTTCACATGAGCATACGCAGGACAACAGAACACCCTCAAATATTCATAATCAGCTAACGATCCAGACCAAATCTTAAAAGGAATTTTACAATCAGTAGTCGTTGATGGAGACCGATTCACCAAGTAACACACTGTATTGATAGATTCAGCCTAAAAATCCTTTCCCACACCGGAATGCGGGAGCATACTTCGTGCCTTGTCACAAAGGATTCTGTTCATTCTTTCTGCGACTCCATTCTGTTGTGGTGTTCTAGAACAAGTGCGATGGCACACTATTCCCTCAGCTACGCAGAACTCGTTGAACTCACGACTGCAATATTCTAACCCATTTTCTGTCCTAAGACGTTTGATTTTTCTTCTTGTTTGCTTCTTATCATCGTCTTCCATTTGAAAAAGGTTGAATATACCTCATCTTTCATTTTCAGAAAGTAAACCCACGCCATCCTTGAATAATCATCAATCAAACTCATGTAGTATCTGGCTCCGCTCTTGGATGGAATTCTGTTTGGACCCCAAAGATCTAAGTGAATGTAGTCCATTGTCCCTTTAGTCTTTCTTACATCCGATTTGCTGAATTTGACTCTAATTTGTTTACCAAACACACAGTGCTCACAAAATCCCAATAATTCTGCTAATCCTCTGTCACTCATGTGACCAAGACGCCAATGCCACAACTTATTTTGATCCTGCCTACTTCAGCTATTACTCCTTGACATCTGCTAGCGATAACTTATCATTACCATACATAATGGTATCTACGAAGTTTTAATAGAGAGCTGGTAACGATCTCAATACAAACAAAGCTTGATCCTCATCCTCAATATTGATATCTATGTTCTCTAAGTCCACTATAATTGATTTAAAATTATCTAAGTGCTCTGTTATGGACATACATTCTTTCAATCTGAAATCATACAAACGTTTCTTCAAGTATAACCGGCTTACTACTGATTTCTCTGAGTAAAGATCTCATAGTTTCTTCCATGCGCAGGCAGCAGTCTTCTTATCACTCTCGCGAAGCACATTGTCTTCCACACTCATTAAAAATCCAACACAAAGCCCTTTCTTGAAGATCTTGTTTCTCCTATTCTTTAATCTCTTCTAGTAATCTCATAATGTAACAACACTTACTTGTACAGTTATTAACATATTTAGTAGATATATATGTCGTCATAATACTTTCTATAACGTTTCTCAAGTAATTATCATGAGGCCTAATTTTGCTTCCCCTATTACTACTACCATCTAAACTTAGGGATGAATTAAAATTATTGCTCTCATGTTTTATAGCATAAAAACTATATCTTCATACTATTGAACATAATTATAATCATTATTATGATACTATTATAATATTTATCATCGTATATATGAAAGAAATATAGTTTGAGACAAAAATTAAAAATGCACCAAATAACATAAGCGTGTGGGATTGGATGAATATAATAAATAAAATATGTTTCTAGATCGGGCATCATATCACGACACACATACTTTTTGTATTTGCATTTAAATGCATCACAAGATTAACAAAATATGAAGGATCAAATGAATGTTAGGACTATATTGTGTACAAAAAACATGAGTGTACTCTTTAAACATGGCAGAGAAACCTATTAGTTCATGACAATATGACCAATGTATATGAGTAAGAAAATAGTAATGGTACCCAACGTTTCCAGGTTTATGTTGTTCATAAAATATTTACTGTCTAAATAAATAAATATGTACAGGAAGATCATAAGTATAGTTTCATCTAGTTTCAACTTCCAAAATTATTAATTTTCCACCAACAAAAACAAGTTCTTTATATTAACGTTTTCTAACAAGCTTGCTAAAATTCTTGAATATTATCTTTATAAAATCATTTGAAACTAATTAAAGTATATGACATAAACATCTAGTATGATTTTTAACCTAGGTTGCATTCAATTTTAAGTTTATCAATAGTTGCATTGCTAATGTATTATCAAAATAAATTGACATAATTAAAGTATATGACAAAATAAATGTATTACTAATATTTGAATATATGGTCGCTTGAACCCGATCCACAAAGTCAACTCTAGAATTATTTATAATTTGGTTTTATCTTTATAAGTCTATATTTATACCATCGGTGCCACTATTTTGTTATCCATGATTATAGGATATAAGATGATCACAATATTTATACTTAGATTTATTTAAATCGATACGAATAGTAAATTGTTCACATACCCAAGATGTTTTCTTCCTAAAATTAAAACTACGAGCACTAACATGAGAAGAATTTGTTTCGAGGTGGGATTTTGTTTACCAATATCTAAAATATCAAGGATATCTATGTATTCATCATCATTAAAAACATAATTTAGTTTTATAGGTCGAGAAGGGCATGGGTGGTCAGTAGTATTGATATTATATTGTTGTTTTCCATTAAAATAATTAGTACCATGAAACAATTAAACAATAACATAATTAAAGAATGGATAAAGGATACCAAACCCTTAATTACAAATGATCCACCATCAATACATTGGTCGAATTATATAAAAATAAATTGTTTTGAACTTTAGTCGAACTATATAAAAATAAATTGTTTTGATAGATGAGGGATGAGTATGAGGAAATTGTGTATTTATAGGAAATAACCTGTTAAGATTTTTTTTCCCTACTCCTCCATAACTTGTCAATCATCTCTTAAAGTTCATCTTAAAATTTTCTCAACCAAAATACTTAATCACCTCCAATAATCTCTTAAAGTTCATTTATTACATAAACACATCACTAATATATCATCTCTCTTTTACTCCCTCCCTTTCATTAATTTCTCAACCAAACTACTCAATTTCTTCCACTAATCTTTACTCTCTCTCATCCATTAATCTCTCAACCAAAATTACTCACTCTTCTTCAATATTATCTTCACTATTTTCACTCCCTACCCTGCACTAATATTTATATTCCTCCTAATCCACTAATATTTCAATCAAAACTAATCTTTTTTTAGTCAAACACTTTCTAAAATAGCTCCAAAAATGGGTAGAAAAAATTATACCTATCTTTAATACCAGAGTGGTCTAAGTAATATTGCCTATAATTTTATTGGTTATAGGAATTCCTTCAGGTATTGAAATTATTATTGAATGTCTACACAGTTTATTGAAAGAAGTTTAAAATGAAATTATAGGAATTCCTTCCAGGTATTGAAATTATTACAGTTTATTGAAAGAAATTTAAATTAAAGACAGTACCTTAGCTAGCATAGAAAGGAATTAACATACCATATTTATGTGTGAAGTTAGTTAATGATAGTATACAACACTAATATGAAAGATTTTTCTACAAAATTAAATGATATATACTATCAACC
Source organism: Limnanthes douglasii subsp. nivea (assembly GCA_036936605.1). Classification (NCBI taxonomy): domain Eukaryota; kingdom Viridiplantae; phylum Streptophyta; class Magnoliopsida; order Brassicales; family Limnanthaceae; genus Limnanthes; species Limnanthes douglasii. The sequence goes on from JAUPFV010000001.1 coordinate 38,758,945, forward strand.
TATAAGGTTGGGGCGTATTAAGATTTTGAATATATATTTTTAAAAAAGAAAACATTTAAATATATTTATTATAAAATATTTAATATTCAAAATTATAAATTATAAATAAAAAATACCAGATAATCCATTTGTCGTTCATTCGTGGAAGTGTACGAAAATCTGATATAATACTAAGAATATATAGTATCTCTTGTTAAGGAATTGATAAAAGATTTTAGAAATTGTAAAAGGCGAATAAATAAGTATATTATATTTAAATTGCAAAAGGTGAATACCAAAATTAATAGCAATAAACATAAATAAATAAATAACAAGCTTTGGCATTATTTTTAAATATATTTATTAAACAACAAGCTTGCAAATATTAAAGAAATTGTGAAAACAACTCGACCGAGAAGTTTTGGCATTCTTTTTAGCAATGCCTCTCTTGTTGTTGTCCAAACCGGAAATAAATGGAGCTTTATGGTGCTAATTTTCCAAAGTTTAAGCTATTAATTATAGCTTCTTACAACAACATAAGTTTGGATTTTCTTTTCTTATTGACCATCTGCCATCAACTATACATAGAAAACACTTCTTATGCTTCATATTCTTGCATTCATCTGTATAGAAAATTGCTCTAAGCAACAACAAAGTTCATGAGATCTTTACAGCCACATTCATACACCCTAAAGTAGCCTGTTTTTCTATACTGTATCATCTTGGTAGTCTCTAGGACAACCAAATCTAGAACATTGCTTTTATTTTTATTTTTTAAGCAAATAGAAACTTTTATTACTTAAAAGAGGAAAGTAACAACATTACAAATAACGAGTTACCATTAAAAGACTATACAAATTTGAGGACTTAAATGAGAACCAAAAACTTTCACGAGAACCATAAGGATAGCGCCAAAAATCCCTCCAGAAACCAAATTAGGGCCAAAATTAGGGTTCCACCAGAAACCCCCTTCACAAAGCTTCATCACCTTTCACAAAATCACTAGACCCATTTATGAAACAGCCACAAAAAGCCAACCAAACAAACCGATCCCTTCACATAGCTAAGAAACATAGCCCACACCCATGCTTTCAAGAAGAGCTAGCGACCTGAGTTGATTAGGTGCAGTAACAATGGTGAACTGCATGCTAGCTTTGGAAGAGAGAGAATGTTTCGCGATCCAGTCAGCGCAGTGATTTTGATTTCGAGAAACGAAGCGGATCGACATTGTAGAGTGAATCAAAGCTCTGCAAGTGTTCAACAAAGAATGCAGGTACCAGGCTTCTCTTCGATTTGCTAATAGATTGATTAGAACCTCACTGTCAGATTCGATATCAATTTCAGTCCATCCCCTCTGTTTGTAGATGATCAGACCATCAAGGAGTGCACCAATTTCAGCAAAGAGCGGGTTGAGCTTTCCAAGCAGCCTACCCGATCCAAGGATGATATCCCCCTCTGAATCTCTGATCAGCACGCCACTACTCGCTTCACCAAAAGCATTACAAGCACCGTCGATATTGAGCTTCAGCCTACCAGGTTTAGGAGCAGTCCACTTAAGGTACATTATAGCCTTCTTCTTTAATTCAATAGATTTACATCCTAGAATAGAAGCAGCATAATGTGCATTAGTCCATAGCTTGCTATTAGTCATTCTAGATGCATCAATACGATTAATGATATAGGTAACTCTATCAATAACAGACTTAACAGACTCAAAAGAGCCCTTTAACTTAGATTTGTTTCTACTTCTCCAAATGACCCAACATATTACTTGAGGGACAAGATGAGATATATGACTAGTCCTATTAGTGAGCCAAAACCATGTTCTGATAATATGAGACAAGACCATATATCTGCCAATTTTAACCTTAAAGACACAGCTAAAGTAGTTCCAGATTTGCCAAGCGTAGTTGCATTGCACGAATAGGTGATTCTTATCCTCAATGTTATTACAAAACTGACATTTTGAAACAATTTGAAAGTGTCTACGCATAAGAATACTATCAATTGAAATAAAACCTTTAAGAAGTTTCCAGCATAAGAAGGAAAAAAATTTAGGCACAAATGAGCCCCAAATCTTCTGATATATACCAGATTTAGGAGAATGCTTTCTAATACTATCCCAAGTAACATTAGAATTAAAATCTTGAGTATTAGACAGCTTCCAAACAATTTTATCAGAACAAGTAGGATTAATACTATATTTAGCAATGTGCTCCATTCTATTAGGGGAAAGGGTAGTAATAAGGGAACTGAAATCCCAGTTATTAGATTTCCAAAAAGTTTTGACAGTAGCTTTAAGAAACCGGGAGCAAGGGTTAGAATCACTTATCAGGGAGGGAGATCATGCCATTCCTCCAACCAAAAATCCATACCACCCTCACCAAGCTTCCATTTAACATGCTTCTCAGCCTTCTGCCTGATGGATGTTAATCTCTTCCAAACCGTAGAGTCAGAGCCTTTACGCTTAGCTTTAATAACATGTGCTTCAGAGCAATAAGTGTTGTGAATCAGCTCAGACCATAGACAACTGTTTTTCCTAAGAATAAACCATAGTTTATAAGAAAAAACAAGCTGCATGTCATTGAGATTCTTAAAGTTTAAACCTCCTTCAGAATAAGGATTACAAAGATTGTTCCATGTAGACCAGTGTATAGTCTTCTCATTGTAACTAGATCTCCATAAAAACCTCTTAAAACAAGTCTCCAATTTCTTGATTATAGAATTAGGATTAGAGAGCTGTGCATCCAATAATATAGTATAGGCATTAGCACACTACTAATCAAAGACATTCTGCCAGCAAAAGAGAGATTAATAGAGTCCCAGTCAGAAATTCTATCATGAACCTTCTTAATTAAAGAACAATAGTTAACACCTTTGTTATTCTTAGAAATAGTGATACCAAGATAATTAAAAGATGAGGCCTCGGGATTGTGATCAGATAGAGTATTAAGACTGCTAGTTGTAGAAAGAGTAGCTTTACTAGACACAATAAGCTTAGTCTTTCCTTTATTGATTGACTGGCCAGATAATTGTTGATACTTGTCCAGGAAACTACTTAAGGCAGTGATGGAGGCAGGCTTGCAATTGGTGAAGACCAATATGTCATCAGCAAATGCCAAACAAGGCACCAGGTAAGAAGATCTAGTAACATACTGAATCTGCTTGTTCTCATTGAATAGGTTGTAAAGACCGCGTAGTAGGACCTCTTCAGCAAGGATAAACATGCTAGGAGACAAAGGGTCTCCTTGCCTTAAACCCTGCTTTTGATGAAAATAATTTGTGACCAGACCATTAATCAGAACTGAAATGTGAACGTTAGATATCATCCTTTTTATAATAGAGACAAGAGTGTCATTAAATCCAAAACAGGAAAGCAATTTTAGAATGAAACCATGAGACAGCCTATCAAAGGCCTTAGACATGTCTAACTGAATCAAGACATTTCCAGAACTAGGCTTTCTATTTATGTCATGCATCATCTCCTTAGCAATGAGAATGTTCTCATGAATGAGCCTCCCCTTAACAAAAGCCCCCTGCATCTTAGATACAATCTTAGGTAAAATATTAGCAATCCTAGAGTTAATAACATTAGATAGAATTCTATTAAACATAGAGCATAAACTTATGGGCCTGAAGTTGTTCCAAGACATAGGGTTAGGGAACTTAGGAATCAAAGAAATACCAGTGGCATAGACACCCTCAGACAAGACCATACCACTAAGAAAAGAATTAATGGCCCTGCAAAGATCATCACAAATAATAGACCAGCAGGAATTGAAGAAAAATATGTTAAAACCATCTAAACCAGTAGCACTATCATTGCTCATCCTACAAATAACGTTCCAGACTTCCTCCTTGGTAGTTAACTTAGAGATAGAGTCATTTTCCTCATTAGAAACCAGCCTAGGAATGTTCTTAAGAATAGACTCCTGCTGCATATCATAAATCATGTTAGCATTAGAGATAGGAGCAAGAATATTTTTAAAGTAATTCTGAGCAGAAGTAGCAATGTCATCAGAGTTATAAATCCAAACACCCTCATCTTTGATGCCTTTAATCACATTACGACTTTTTTTTTCTTGAAATAAGCATGAAAGACCTTAGTGTTCTCATCCCCATTCTTAATCCAACTATTATAACACTTTTGAAGCCAATAACTCTCTTCATTCCTTAGAGCTTTAATATACATGATGTTAGCTTTAGAAAGATCAGCCTTCGAGACCTGAGAATTATTCAGCAAATCCCTATTTTCCATCTCCCTAACAAGATCACCAGCCTCCTTGACCTTGCTGAAAATATTGCCAAACACCTTAACATTCCAAACCTTAAGACAAGCTTTGAGCCTTCTAATCTTATACCAGAAGATCTGACTAGGATTACCATTACACCTTAAACTCCAATTCTGACTAACAGTATCCAAAAAGCTATCCTCACTAACCCAGGCATTAAGAAATTTAAACCCACCCTTTTAATAGTATAAAGAATATCAGAGTTAGCCTGAATTATCAAAGGAGCATGGTCAGAACAAGTTCTGACCATGTGGATAACCTGAGTAGTGTTGAACATATCATTCCACCTAGCATTAACCAGAGACCTATCCAGCCTTTTCCATTTAGTAGCCCTGTTCCAAGTATACCTAGAGCCAACAAAACCAGCATCCAGCAGATTGCAATGTCTAACAACCTCATTAAACTCCTCCGTACTAGCGTAGTCATAAGTAACACACCCCACTTGGTCTTCAGAGCAAGAAATAACATTAAAATGACCCGCAATCAGCCAAGGAACCTCATTAGTAGCAATAGAGACCATTTGAGCCCATAGATCCCTTCTAAGAAGCCTTTGACTCTTGGCATAAACAGAAGAAAAATTGAAGCTATAACCAGAATAGGCCACCTTCATATGGAGCATCTGGTCATGGTCAACCAGAACATTCAACTCCACATCATCACACCAGAGAACCCAAATTTTGTTGGAGCAGTTACCAACAAAATTCTTCAAACCCAACTTAGAAGAAACCATACCAATCTTGCCAATATCAGCCATAGGCTCTTGAATAGAAAGAATTTTAATCTTATGAGCTTTAATAATATTTAACAGCCTTCTCAAGGTTGAATTGTTACTAACCCCTCTAGCATTCCAACTAGATATCCTGATCATTATCAGAAAGGGATTTTGACTTTTGTTGTTCTCCAATTCGATTCAGAGAATTAACTGTAAACTTCTTTGATTTCTTTCTTTTAATTGCAGATTTCACTTTGCTGGAAAGGATTGTCTCAAAGTTACTGGGAGAAGTTGGCTTGCTGCCCAGATTATCACCAGTAAGAGAATCCAAACTTCTCTCACTCTGCAACTTACTCTGTGCAAATTCCCAATCCAAGCCTTTGATAGCATCTATAATTTCCATGTTTTTATCAGCACATATACTTCTATCTTTAGAGTTATCAGAAATATTAACATGTATTGGATCCTTAACAACAATAGATCTTAACTTTCTTCTGTATTCTTTACTAAAAGATGAAATGTTATTTGAAATACTTTTATCATTTATAGCAACCTTTTCAGGATCATTGTCTATATGATCTTTAGCAGTTTGAGACCCAGTTTTAACAAAACTAACATTATCTTGAACACTAGCAGTATGATCTTGAAAGTTTTCAGTAGGCTCCTCCTTTCTTTCTTGATTGACGACCCTTTCCTTCTTCAAACAATCTTCACCCTTATGACCAATGTGATAACATACAGCACAATGGGTTGGTAGGTTCTTATAACTAACGTTGATCCAGTATCTCGTTGGATCCGAAACAAACCCAAAGCTTGTAGATCATCTTCCTAGAGATATCCACATCAATCTGCGCATAACAAGCATTCAAAACTGTCTTGTTTCCATTAGGGATGATAATCTTGTAAGGCACCCCAATAGATGATGCCAAATCTTTGATAATGCTTTGATTAAACATGAATTCCGAGACTCTCTCAAAGCAAACCCACACCATAGTATTAGGATTCTCAAAATGCTTATTGAAATCGGGACTCCATCGCAAGATCCTCATAGTTTTCTCCGAGACCCTTCTACGTTCCATACACTTTTGGCCCAAAAAGTACTGACATCTTCAGATAGTTGAAACTCAACAAAGACATGTCGAGAATCAAAACTGTTAAAGGAACCCTTAAACTTAAAGCTTTGAAAGAAGAAATCAAGAACTCTTCTCTTAGGCAACCCATCACTAAACTTCCCTATTAATTACAAGGAAAAGAACCCACTACGAAACTAATCAAAATCAGTTTTATTCTGAATTAGAGTTTGATGCTTTATACAACATATAGGGACGTGAGAGTACAGCGGGCTTAACAAAACTGAAGCAAACGCTACAATCACAGTCCCCGGTTTGAATATCGGCAACGTACAGCACTGAAAACACTATCGAAAAAGTATATCAGAGACTCTAATTTGTTGCCTTCGATCAAATCAATTCAATTATATAAAAGAACAAGTTGAGTTTATAGGCCTCAGAAGATTTGTAGAATCTGTCACAGAAATCAGACAATGTAGGCAAATATATTTTAAACATCATTGGCCCCCCTTTCTATAAATCAAATAAATCTATCACAAACGAACAAAGACATGAGCAGAAAAGCCAAAACAACAGAGACTAAGAAAAGCCAAAACAACAGAGACTAAGACATGAACAACAAAGCCAACCAACTGAGAGATCAATGGACTAAGGAGCTGATGAGGTTTTTCGCAAGAGAGAGCTGCGCTTGCCTTACCTTAACCTAAATCTGCTTTATGATATGTGCAGTGTAGCAGCTGGTTGGGGTTTATAAAGGACATTGCTGACCTAAACAACAATAATTCGGATTCGGTGCTTTATAAACATATATAGATATAAATATAGGGACGTGAGAGTACAGCATGCTTAAGAAACTGAAGCAAACACTACAATCACAGTCCCCGGTTTGAATATCGGCAACGTACAGCACTGAAAACACTATCGAAAAAGTATATCAGAGACTCTAATTTGTTGCCTTCGATTCAATCAATTCAATTATAAAAAAGAAGAGACTGAGTGTAGAGGCCTCAGAAGATTTAAGAATCTCTGTCACAGAAATCAGACAATGTAGGCAAATATATTTAAACATCATTGGCCCCTTTTCATACATCAAATAACTCTAACAGAAACAAACAACTAAGGCAGAGGATAAAAGATAAAGAACAGAGGAACCGAAAAACCAACGGATTAAGAGGATGATGATGAAGCCTTTAGCAAGAGAGAGCTGCGCCAGCTTTCCTAAACCTAGATTGACTTTATCATCTGTGTGGCAGCTGCTTAGGGTTTATAAAGATCATCGCTGACCCACCTAGTTCGATTATCTAGGTTGGGCTGGCCTGTTAATTGTACTGTTCTGCGCTCGGCCCTTGTAAAATTTCTTAGAGACTTTAGGTTTAGACCACGCCAACGCCCCTCCCAAAATTGTTTTGCTGTTTGCAAAAATAATTATTCACGAAAATATGTTAGTTTTTACGCAACATATTCTTTTTTTTAAATAAAAATAAAATATACAATACCAACTCACAAATTTGTTAGTTTTTCTTTTAAAAAGAAATCAACTAAAAGTTATAAGCCTGTAGTCTTGTCAGACTCTCAATCTATGTATAGACTCTCAATCTATGTATACTTTCTCTCTTTCTTAGTTTCATCTCTCCTTGTATCTAACAAGATGAATAACTATAATATAGAAGTTCTTGATGAAGAATACCATGTTCTTCTTTATGGAAACAGAAATATACCCTACGATGAAAGATCAAACCAAGAAGTCTTACGCGGAAATTGTTAGTTTTAAGAAAGATTATAGTGTTTGTAACATCAAAGTTGAAGAGATTACCCAGAAATCAAACCATGTTTCGATCCAGTATAATCAAACAGTTAAAGATTCAAAAATAACTATTATCGGTAAATTTTCTAGTGGTTTGCCAAAGCGTTCTTTGTTAAATCAGTTTCTCTCTTCGTTCAAGTTCAAAGGCGATTACAATATAGAAATCTGGGACTCTTCGACATCTTCTAATCGAACGTGACCTTAAAGAAGACATCCTCCTTCTCTAGTCCAAAAACTACTGGACCATATGAAATTCAATAATGAGGATTCTCCGATGGACACTGGATTTTAACATTAAATACGACAGTGCTTTATCACTAGTATGGGTCATAATAGGGAATGTGCCAGAATTTCTATACAACAACATTGTCATGACTCACATAGCTTATGCAATTGGAGTTCCTTACAAAATCATTATTCCCGTGAAAAACATAACATACTTAAACGCTTGTTCCTCTCTCGTGGACTTAGATGTGTCTAAGAAGATCCAGTATAATGCTTGGATTGACTTTGGAAATAACGATGGTCATTGCCTTACTCTAAGTTATAAGAACTTGCCAGATTACTGTAAATTTTGCTTTCACTTGGATCATAAGCAAGAAAATTGCAAGAAAGACTCTAGAAATGGAAAATAAACTCACAAGATGGAGAAATCAGATAACACTATAATTCAGAGCAATGAAGTCATTAAGGATAACAAAGTACAGTAAAGTAAATCAGTACGGATTAAAAAAGATCCAAAGATAAAATCAATTATCATTCAACCAGTCCAGAATGTTACTGAAAAGTCCAACACATTACAAGCTTCTCCAGAGTTTTTTTCAGGGATCATGATACAATCAATACTTCCTCTAATACCAAAAACAATGAAGACAACACTCATGGCGACAAGAAAATAATTGAAGCCATCCAGAAATTAGATCAAGGGATTAAACATAGCAATTCTCTTGGATATGATAATCTCTGTTCTAGAAATGCTAATCCAAACCAGGAAAACATTGGGAGCACACCAAGTACCCCTACCATTAAATCACAAGGCATTGATATGGAATTCAATGAAATCCTGTGAAGGAAACTCAAAGCTGCGAAGAAATGGAAAAGCAAAATAAGCTTGTTATCAAGTCTTTGAAGTATCAAGGGACCAAAAATCATCAATACTCTTACTATGATAATGATAAAGATATTTAGTTGAAATATCAAAGGAATCAATAATAAAGAAATAATCAGAAGGCTGAAGTCCATAATCTTTAAAGAAAAAATTAAGTTAGTTGTTATTCAATAGCCTCCCCTTTATGTTGACAAGCTGGAAAACACTGCTAAGAATTTAGGTTTCCCTAAGTGGATCTCTAATTTATCAAACAAGATATGGTTTTTTTGGATGGATGATATCAATATCATTTTATCTATTAACCATGACCAATGCTTAACCCTATACATCTTTTATCCTGGTCTGGATTAGAGTTTCCTCCTTACCATTAACTACGCAAAATGTCAAATAATTAATAGGATGACCTTGTGAGATCAACTCAGAACCATCGCTTCTAGTCAGAAAGCTTGGATTACAGTTGGTGATTTCAACGTGATTACTTCTGTTGATGACAGATGGACTGCTCAACCTTATGTCACAACAGTATTGAAGACTTTAATGATACATTGAGAGTCTGCCAGCTTGAAGACGCGGGGTTTGTTGGTTCTAAGTTTACATAGAAATAGGAATACTAAATGGAATATATTGGATAGGGCTCTTATTAACAACCTCCGGTCTTAGAAATATAGAGACACTCAGGTTCTTCACATGGCCATAACCTGTTCTGACCATGCTCCTCTTCTCATTAACATTTCTCTTAACAACAACTCTTGTAAAAAAAGCTTTAAGTTTATGAATATGTGGATTTTTTATGATTATTTTCTTAAAATTGTTAAGCAGAATTAGTCTCTACAAATGGGATGGGTGGCAATCATATCCAGATCTTTTTGTTAAATCTAAGAAGACTGAAGAAATATGTTAAAGATTGGAACTCAAATCATTTTGGTAACGTTTTTTATAAAGCCAAAAACACTGAAGAAAAGGTTAAAAGGTTGGAATTTCTCCATCACTAAACAAATAACAACGATATTAAAAACAGTCTCAATAAGGCCAACAACTTATACCTTCAAGCTCTGAGAATGGAAGAACACCTTTAGAAGCAGAAGTGTTACAAAAAATGGCTGAAAGACAGAGATAAGAATACTGAATTTTTCCATTCCTATGTTACAAAAAAAAAGGAATATTATCTGAAACATCAAGGTTGGAAACAACTGGATCACTGATTCTAACTCAATTGGTAAATTTGTAGAGAATTACTTTAAAAATATTCTAACTAGTTATCCTTGTGGCAATGCAGAGGATGAAGCTATGATGATGGAAAATGAAATTTTAAAAAATAATCCTAAGTTAGTCTCCTTATATGAGAATGATGCTTTGCTCAAACCAACAACTGAAGCGAGAAGTGCTAGATATTATCAATACTATTAATCCTTATGCTACTGCTGATATAGATGGATATAATATCTTCTATTACAAATTTTGTTGGAAAAGAATTAAGTCTGATATTTGTAATGCTTTAAATGCATTCATTAGTGGCCATAAGATTCCTAACGGTGTGTTTGCTACTGGCTTATGTTTAATATATAAAAAAACTATTAATTCTATAAGCTGGACCAATTACAGACCAGTAGGTTTATGCACCATGCTAAATAGGTTAATGTCTATGCTTATTAACACTATGCTTACTAGCATACTGCCCAATATTATTTCCAATATCAGAGTGATTATGTTAAGAATAAATCCATCCACATGAATATTCTCATTCCCAAAGAACTGATTTATGATCTAGACAGAAAGCCTAATACTGCCAATATTTGGGTGCAGCTGGACATGTATAAGGCTTTTGATAGAATGTTTTACCATTTTATCTCCAAAGTCTTATTGACTTTTTGTTTCTCCAAAAACTTTGTCACCCTTATCAACACTCTCATTAGAAACATTAATGTCTCAATGTTTATAAATGGTAGTGTTAATGGCTATTTCAAAACAAACAAAGGCTTGATACAAGGTGATCCCTTGTCTCTTAGCGTGTCAATTATTGGCCAGAAAGTTATAACTAGAGGTCTACACAATCTCTTTAGTAATAACAAGCAAATACAGTATACGTCTAGCGCTAAAATCCTTGTCTCGTGTCTGGCATTTGTTGATGACACTTTAATTTTACTAACAGCAAACATCAAACAATTGATATTCTAAGCAAAATTTTGGAGTGTTATCAAGCTGTTTCAGGTCAATCAACAAACAAAGATTGTGGTATCTACCTGATTTCAACAAAGCAGGATTGAATCTCTTATTGGTTAAATTGGATGCTCAGTGGATCACCTGCCTACTGAATACCTTGGAGTCACCCTGAACAACAACAAGAAATCCAACAATTTCAGAGCTATCCTTGACAAAGTTAACTTCAAAATTTCAAAATGGGAAAATGAAAATCTCTCTTATGGGGGCATGATAGCTCAAATATTTTATGTTCTCATGTCTATTCCTGTTAATTGGATTCAAAACACACTTCTTCCTAATTGTATTATAAAAAACTAGAATATACTTTTAACAAATTTCTTTGGAGGCCCATTTATTTTGAAAATTCGATTTATTGGTCCAAATGGACTAACTTATGCATGCCTTTTGAGGAATGAGAACTAAATACTAGTAAACTTTCTGATATTCAGGACTCTTTCTCTCAAAAGCTTTAGTTCACCTTTAGAGAAAAGAAAATATTTTGGGCCAGGATTATGCATAGCACTTATTGTGATAATTCTCATCCACTTTGTGCTTATTATAACAACTCAGGTTCTTCCACTTGGAAAAGATTATCTAGCATCAAAGATGTTGTTGAACCTAACATAAGTTGTTCGTTTGGCAAAAGGAATCTGTACATATGGTTAGACAATTAGCATGACCAGCCTCCAATCATCTCTCTAAATGACAACGAAAATAACAACTGGTTCATGCCCACCAAAGTTAATAGTTTATGGTTTAATAATTATTGGGACATCTCAACTATGCAAACCTTCCTATCTACAAACAGATTAAATAAAATCATTGAGTTGTCTATTAATTATACTAAGGATGACTATATTCGACAGATGCTTTCTAAGAAGTTCAAATCTAGTATTAAAAGTACTTGGGACAATACAAGAAAGCGTTACAATAGGTCCATTCTATTCCAGACAATGTGGAACAATGACACTCCTAAGAAGTTCTCCTCTCTTTTATGGAAGCTTATCAAAAATTATATTCCTTTATATACTATTTTATAGAGAAAACATATTCAGATGGCGTCAAAATATCAATTTTCTAACCACATTGAGGACACTAACCATTTGTTTATTAGTTGTAGCTATCATGGAAGATTTGGAAGAATTTTGTTGATATGTTCAACATCAATATCGAGAAGTACATGACTATTATCCATGTTATAGGACAATGGTTATAGTTTTATACAAAGAAGGTCCATCATACTCACATTATACCACCGGCTATTTGTTGGGAAATCTGGCAGAACAGATAAGAGTTAAGTTTAAGATTAAACACTCATCTTTTGCTGCTTTTATTTATCAAATCACCAGATTAATTCATGCTTTAGATATTTTTAAAGATTAACTTTTAAATACTGGACTAACACATGAAGTGCATGCATTACTTTTTAATGTACATCCTCTACTTCTAAAAGATAAAACACAAGTTACCTGAAATGGACCGCGCCTCAAAATAACAGACTTAAAATTAATATTGACGCAGCTTGTTCAAACTGATGAGTCCGAATACTGCTTCCTCTCCGGACAAGGACAGATCGGACCAAAGTCACCAGACCGGACATGGCACTTCGAACACCTAGCATATTGAACTGTTCGAACTATGACAAAAGTACTAAAAAACCTAAGAACATCTTGACTAAGCTGCTTACTCTCCTACTAAGAGCTCATGGGTCTTTGAACATGACCCGGGTCCATTAAACATGACCCGAAAGCCCATAAAGCCCAAATGTAAGGGTATAAATACCCAACCACCTGCATTAAATATGAGTAATGAAAATTAAATACAACCAGGCTGCTCAATCCTCTCTCTACTCAAAACATTAAACATTTTTCAAACCATCACAAACTCTGAACAGATTACAAGTTTACCCTCAGACGAAAATTAACCACACCAAATTGGCGACCACAGTGGGAGCACAAAGGTGCCTGAATCGAGCATTCGAAACCAACAAGAAAAGTCAGTCCGAATGAATCCGGACGCCCCGGAAGTGCCACCAGCTTTTCTTGAAGTGGTGGGTGAAAACGATGAATACATCATCGAGGAGCGCGATAGGCTAAAAGGCGAGATAGAAGCCTTGAGGGCAGAAAAGGCTAAGATGGGCATGAAAGAAAAATCGAAAGCATCAGTTGCTTATCACATCGATAACCCTAGAGAGCAAGAGCCTTCAAAGACTCATGTGAGTACAAAAAAGACTCATGCTAGCTCCAAAAAGTCTCACCGGTCTAAGCTAGTGGAGAGTTCTGACTCAGGCTCAGAATCTTCTGATAGCTCTTCGGATGATGATGGAGTTGAGGAATCCTTATCCTCTAGCAGCGATGAGGGTCAAACTAAAAAGAAGCAAAAGCAGATCAAAAAAATACTCAAGGAAAAGGGATAGGCATGGAAAGATGAAGAAGAATATTGGCAAAGGGTCATCTCATAGCCGGAGGCATGTGGACCAGATGCTGATGGATTCTTTCGCTTTCCACGATAAACCAGGTACCTTTGCGACTCCCAATGAAGATACTGTGTTCAGTCGTGGCAGAAATTGGAGGCAATCTCCATTGTCTTCCAAATTTTTGTCCGGAAACCTCCCTAAGAGGTTTGATAGCACCAAAATGGAAAAGTACGATGGCAGTACTGATCCGGACAATCATTTGGAGCAATTTAAAAACTTTATGATGAACTTTGATGATGATGACAAGCTACTTTGCAGAGAATTTTCCCAATCGTTTACGGGGAGTGCTCTAAAATGGTATAACAGCCTACCACAAGGCTGTATCAAGAATTTCGATACTTTCTGGGTGGCCTTTCGAAGGCAGTTCATTGGGAGTAAAGAATTAAAGGGCAATGGAGACACAATAATCCATTGTGCCCAGGAACCAAACAAATCCTTAAAAGAATATATAAGTCGTTTCGTCAACACCAAGAATGGGTTGGTTGATTGCTTCGAGCAAGTTGTAATAGCATCTTTGAGGCAGGGCTTGAACCCTGGCAATTTGGCTGATTCGGTGACCATAAAGAAGGCTATGACTTGGGGAGGGTTGCTGAATCAGGTTGGAAAACAGATTAACGTTGATGAAACAAAGAAAACAATGGTGCACAGGCAGGTGAGGTCTACCCCGGTGGCACCAAACCCCAATAAAAATCAGTCCGGGAACAATGAGAAGGAGACCGGACAGGGGCATGGCAGGGCTAAAGCTCAATCTCAGCCAGCTGCACCTGCTCAGAGTCAGCAATCCAGAAATAAGAGAGGGCCTTGGGTTCAACCGGAGTGGTTCGCAGAATTGAAAGAAAGTGTGGCCACCATTTATGATAAAACAAAGGAAGAGGTGCACTATAGAAGACCGGCCACACTGCAATCCCCTAGAGAACACCGCAATAACTCTTTCTGTCAATATCACAATGATATTGGCCATACCATCGATGATTGTATAACCTTGAAACAAGAAGTTCAGAACTTTATTGAAAGGGGAAAGCTGGGGGCTTATATCAAAAGAAGAGGAGGTAACAGGCCTGACAATACTCACCGGGTTGGTCCAAGTAATGCTGCTCCGGAGGGAGCCATGGTTATAGTCGAAAGGTTTAATGTGGAATCAGAATACTTGGATCCTGATCCAAGTCGAAATAAAGTGGGTACAATTGAGGAATCTTCTAGAACGGTCTCTGGGCTCATCAAGTTTGAGTCACTGACAATTTTCGGAGGAGATACTATGACAGCTCCTACTGCTTCTTCAAGGAAGAGGCATGTTCATACTTTAGCTACCCAGCTAGAAGGAGGCATGACCTCCTATCAATCGCAAATTATGTTCCCCTTCATTGTTTTTGATGAAGATGACTTAAGGGATATAGCTGGCCCTCATGAAGATGATGTTGTCATAGGAGCATCTATTGGGGGAAATGACATAAGACGAATCTTGGTGGATACTGGAAGCTCAGCCAATATCCTATTCTTAACCACATAGAAGAGAATGAAAAATCCAGTTGTAATTCAGAGTTCGGACAGATCAATTGTGGGCTTCACTGGCAGCTCAGCAGATGTGATCGGGGAGTTCGAAGAAGAAGTTTTATTGGGCAAGGGCCCTTTCAAGAAGATGGTCAGGGTACTCTTTATTGTGGTAGATTGTCCCACTTGCTATAATGTTATTTTATGATGCATGCAGTGGCTTCAACAGTCCACCAATGCTTGAAATATGCTGTGCAGGGACAGGTGGGAGTTGTTCGGAGCAGTCGGAAGGTTGCAAGAGAATGTTATACTACAGCCCTGTCCCCCCGTACGCTGGGGGCAGTTCGTATCAACGAGCAATAGCAATTTGAGGGGCTTTCTGGGGGTGAGGGTGAAATTGATGACCCCAAAGAGACCCCTGGAGTGTTAATACCAGTTGAAGAGGTAGAGACTCATTGTTTATAAGAAGGGAAAAATGTCAAGATAAGGTCTAGAATGCCACCTGACTTGAAAAATGAGATGTTAAAGTTTTTGAAAAATCATCAGCATGTTTTTGCTTGGTGCAATGCTGATGTTACTGGGGTTCCAGCAGATGTGATATCACATCACCTATCCGTCCGGGAAGACATAGCACCAATGGTTCAAAAGAGAAGAGCTTTTTCCAAGGAGAAGGCTGATATTATTGTACAAGAGGTTGACAGGCTCACAAAGATGGGGCACATCAAGGAGTCTCAATATCCTTTGTGGACTGCCAATCCGGTCCTGGTGAAAAAGAAAAATGGCAAGTGGCATATGTGCATTAATTTCACAGATCTCAACAGGGCTTGCCCAAAAGATTTGTATCCAGTTCCCCGGATTGACCAACTAGAACAAGCTGCTATCCTTTATGGATGCTTTCTCCGGATACAATCAGATCCAAGTAGATCCGAAGGATCAAGAGTATACCACATTTGTCACTGACAGGGGTCTTCATTGCTACAAGGTAATGTCATTTGGGTTGAAAAATGCTGGGGCTACTTATCAGAGATTAGTAAACAAAGCCTTTGCTGATCAGATTGGAAGGAATATGGAAGTATACATCGATGACATGATGGTGAAGAGTGTGGATGAGCAATTGCACTTGGCTGACCTCCAAGAAACTTTTGCCAACTTGGTAAAATTAAATTTAAAGTTAAATCCAGAAAAATGTGTGTTCAGAGTTCAATCCGGGAAGTTCCTAGGCTATATTATAAGTGAGCATGGGATACAGCCCGATCCGGACCAGCTTAATGTTCTGTTCCAAATGGAGCCTCCTCGAAATATTAAAGAAGTACAACATCTAACGGGGAGGTTAGCTGCTTTAAACAGATTTATCTCAAGGTCTTCGGACAGGTGCACCCCGTTTTTTCAAACCTTGAAGGGTGCGAAGGGATTCGATTGGACCTCACAATGTGATTAGGCTTTCAATGAGATCAAGAAGCACTTGTCCTCCCCCAAAACCTTGTTTAAACCAGTTGAGGGGGAGACACTCTTCGTATATTTGGCAGTTTCAAGTTGTGCCATCAGTGTTGTGTTGGTGAGAGAAGTGGATAATTACCCCCATCCAGTGTACTACATCGGCAAAAGTTTGATAGATGCAGAAAGACGTTATTTGAAACTCGAAAAGTTAGCGTTAGCCCTGGTAATAACTGCAAGAAAAATGAGGCCTTATTTTCAGGCTCATCCTATCTTCGTTCGAACTTCTTTTCCCTTGAAGAATTTCCTCCAAAAGGCAGGCATTTCAAGTAAGATGACTAAGTGGTCAGTAGAATTGGGGGATTTCGACATAGATTTTGCTCCTCGAACAACAGTCAAGGCCCAAGCTGTGGCTGATTTTTTGGTTGAATTTCACTCTGACAGAGATTCGGAGCAGACTACTAAGATGAAAGACAAAAAGGCATGGGTCGTCCGGACGGATGGTGGATCCAGCACTATGGGCTGTGGTGCAGGGGTGTGTTTGACTTCTCCATATGGTGACAAAATGTACCAGGCTATATGTTTTGCTTCCAGGGCTTCCAATAATGAGTCCGAGTACGAAGCAGCTATAGCTGGTTTAAAGTTAGCCTATATTTGTGGGGCTAAGAGGGTCAAGCTACTGAGTGACTCCAAACTTCTTATCCACCATGCCCAAGGTCAATCTGAGGCTAAAAAAGAGCAGCTTGTGAAGTATTTACTCCTTCTTAAAAATGAAGCACTCAAGTTTAAAAGCATTATTTATGAGCATATACCCCGGACAGAAAATGAGTTGGCAGATTCATTGGCAACCATAGCGTACACGGAGTCGTATCCATGGATCCATGTGCTGGAGAGCCCCTCCATTCAACTTAATATGGGTAAAGAAGAAGAAATTTTTGAAGTACATGTGAAACAACCTCAGGATTGGAGATTTCCTCTCCTGCAATACCTCTCTGACGGCATCGTGCCTCCGGATAAATCACTGGCAAGAAAACTGAAACACAAGGCTCGTGGTTTTATCATACTGAGAGACATTCTGTATCAAAAGTCTTACAGTAAACCTCGTCTGCGCTGTTTGGGGGATGATGAGTCTCAAGTAGTCCTCTCCGAATTGCATGATGGTAAGGGATCAGCTCATTGTGGATTCATGGCTTTAACAAGGAGAGTTTTCCTGGCCGGCTACTATTGGCCATCTATCATGCAGGATGCTAAAGAGCTGGTAAGAAGGTGTGACCCATGCCAGAGATACAGCAATGAAATTCATGTCCTAGCCATTCCTTTAGAGTCAATTTCTGAGCCTATACATTTTGCTCGATGGGGGTTAGATTTAGTGAGGCCTCTCCCTATGGCGTCCGGAGGGCGCAAAACTATAATTGTTGCAATCGATTATTTTTCGAAGTGGATTGAAACAGCCCCTCTGGCATGAACAACATCAAAAGCCGTTATAAAATTCATTATATCCAACATTTTTTGCAGATTTGGTGTTCCACAAAAGATAACGACAGATAATGGGCCACAGTTCGACAATAGAGAAATGGAGAGTTTCTGTGCCTCAAGGGGTATACAACATTGTTTCTCTTCACCTTTCCACCCACAAGCAAATGGTCAGATTGAAGTGGCTAACAGAACTATACTGTCCGGTTTAAAGAAGAATTTAGAAGGGGCTGCTGGGAAGTGGCCTAGCTATTTACAAGAATTTTTGTGGGCCTCCCGGACAACACCTGAGGCTGCAACACAGGAGTCACCCTTTGCTTTGGTCTATGGGATGGATGCAATAGCTCCCATAGAAGCAACTCTCCCATCATTTCGTGTTCGCAACTTCTCCGAATGCGCTAATGAAGTGGCAATCAGAAGTCAGCTCGACCTAATAGAAGAAAGACGAGTTAAAGCTCACCTTAGAGCTGCACACTATCAGGGCTTAATGAGGAGCAGATTTGCTTCTATAGTTAAAAGAAGAGATTTCCAACCGGGGGACAAGGTATTGAGACAAGTCTTCTTACACACTAAAGAGAAGCTGCTCGGTAAATTGGCCCCGACTTGGGAAAGACCTTATATGGTTATTGAAAGGCTAAAACCTGGAACATATTGGCTAGAAGACAAGGATGGAAGAGTTCTGACCCACCTTGGAATATCGAACATCTCCGGATGTACTTGGAATAGCATTTGTGTAAATATTTACTTGTTTAAACATCCATGTAAATATTTGGGGGCATACTCTTTCCTACCCTGGTGGCGCGGGGAGGTTTTAATAAGGTGTCCGGGTTTTAAATAAAATTTGATGCCTTCTTAAAAATTCCCGAAGTGTTCTTATTTTGTCTTTTGTCACACCATCCAGGTTGAAATAAAAGAGTGATGACCACTTAAACATTCGTCATTGGAGAATTTAAAGACTCTCACTATGAAATAACTAAGGGTTATTTAAACACTAGCCATCAAAATTGGAACAGACTATGAAAGAATGTGAGAATTGTGCAAAACAAAGATATTCATTAAAATAACTTAAGTGCCTTGGCCTTCCAAGGACTTTCAAATTGTAAAAACAGAGTAAAGGATCTGTCCGGTCAGATACCGGACACACTTACAAAAAGAGTGCCTTGGCCTTCCAAGGACTTTAGTTTAGATAACATGAAAAGTAAAAAGTAATTCATAATTTAAGGCTGAGCCTTTGAGGACGGCTCAGCTTCATCTACCTTCTTCTTCCCCTTGGGATCATCTTTCTCTTCGTTTGGGCTCTCCCCGGTGTTTTCTTCGTCATCAGATGAGGATGCACTGGAGAAGTCAAACATGTCGCCTTCGGCCATTGTGTGATATAGGAGGTCTTCAACGTCTACGTGAAGCCATAAATCCCCTAGGTTTCTCTTCGGAAACTTCTCATGGAAGAGCAGGACCATGTCTGATCTCACTTTGGCATACATTTGCTCTTGAGTTTCGATCACGTTGTTCGCATAAGCATCGATCTTGGCTTGGATTTTGGCCTCATGTTCCCCTAGCAAATCAGCTTTCTCCTCGGCAGTTTTGGACACTGTATTCTCAAGTGCAATTTTGTCACTGGTCAAATTGGTGATAATTTGGTCCTTGGCCTTGGACTCCCCTTTTGAAGTGGCAAGATCTTTCTCCAATCCGGACAGCTTCTCCCGGAGCTCTGTGATAGTGTACTCTAGAGTGGCGACTTTTGTGGAACTTACCTCTTGGTTTTTTTTCAGCTCTTCATTCTCCCCCTTTAGAGTGGCAGCATTTGAAGTGGCAGTACAAAGGTCATCGGACAACCTCTCTTTGTCAGACTTGAGGTCTTTGATAATGTCTGCCTGATTCCGAACTTGCTTCTCCAACGCAAGCACCGGCTGAAAATTGCTTAATAAAGAGTGAGCTATAGCATCCCTTTCACTTGAAACAATAAAGGTCTTACCATTAAGAGTGACTGTGTTTGAAGTGCTCGGAGGGAGATAAGGCCCAACAAAGTCATCTCTGGGAAGATTGATAAAGTACTCACCAAGCCCACCAAGACCAGTGATGTCTACCCCATCGATGCTAAGACCTCCCCCTTCGACCTCATCGGTTTGGAAGTCACCAAGTATCTCTTCTGCTTGTGTTGGGTCAGTGGGGTCAGCTTGGGGGAGAGGCTCCGGAGCTCGGAGAGAAAGTTCGTCACCCTTAGAGGTCTTTTTCTTCTTGGCCTCCCTGTCTTTGCCTTCAGCTCCCCGTTTACGGTCTCTTTTGGAAGCCCTTGGAGGAATTGGAGAGTGAACCTCTTGCCTAACACTCTTCTGCTCTACCGCTTCCAAGAGAGTAGCATCAATTTTACTGGGGGCTGGCCCCTCCAAATGCGTTGGAACATCCTCCTCCACCTCAGCATGGTTAGCTCCACCCACCACTTTCTTGCCCTTCTTTTTGCCTTTCATCTTACTCAGGGCCTTGGCCCGGCCTGGCAAGTAAAGTGTCCCATCCGGTTCATGCGTCCTTTTGAGCACGACATCCGGAGGAGGCTGGGTGGTGAGCTCTTCCCAAGATAATTCTCTCCGACCTGTGGTGTTCCACAGATGAGACCTTGTCAAATTTCCCCCATTGAAAGCAGCATGGAACCGGTTCCCCCACTTCTCAGCAGCCCAAGCGTTGATCTTAGTGCAAGTGGTCTGCCCGGTTTTCAAGTGGTCACTGAAGTCCTTGGGCAGTTATGCTAAGGCAAAGATAAGACCAATTAGTTTAAACAAACTTGATTTAAAAAAAGAAGAAGACAAGAATGTAAAGTAGGAGACTTACGGCCACTCCTCCATCTGCTTGTGAGAAGACTTGGGTTGACTCCAGACTTGATTTTCTTCTCATTCTCCCAAGCACCACTTACGAACATGAATTGAGTCCTATTCCAGCAGGTCATCAACAGCTTTGAAGTTATCCCCCATATTTAAGTGGTAGAAGAGGATGTGGTGGTTTCTGCAGAGATTGGCCACAGCAGCAAACTCCTCCATTGGTAGGGGAATCCCGGAGAGCCTAGAAGCCATGATGCAGGACATAAGGGTGTACCAAGCATTGGGGCTCAACTGGCTCAGACAGAGCTTTATCAGATGAAAGTATCTGACAATTTCTGGGTCCAAGGGGAATCTGAGCCCCCAGTTAAACAGCTTCGTGAAAATGACTATTTCGCTCAATTTGCAGTCCATGGGAGTTTCTGCGTTTATAGGGATCCTTATCTCCAAGATCTTCGTAATTCCCCACTTCGTACGCATCCGGCCCAGTTGAGCTGTGTGGATGAATGTGTAGTTAATCTTTTGCAGGGCGAGGAGGTACTTGACATTGACCTTGTGAAAACAAGGTCACACTCTTCCTTCAAGACTCTCCGGCAGATCCGGATGCCTCAAGCACAACTTCTCCTTGCCTTTATCTTTTTTGGCAGCAATAGCACTACTAGTCTGTCCGGAAGGCTCAGACTCGAATGGAGCCTCTTCGATAGAGTCCTCTATTACTTCCTCCATGATTGATGAAGGGTTTTCAGTAGCAGTGGCAAGGGGAAGGTTTAGATTAGGCTCAGCCTGGTCTCCGGACTGCTGAGCTTCAGTATTTTCTTGGTTTCTGGCCTCCGGTTGGGGCTCTGATGCAGATGTTTC
This sequence comes from Limnanthes douglasii subsp. nivea, assembly GCA_036936605.1. Taxonomy (NCBI): domain Eukaryota; kingdom Viridiplantae; phylum Streptophyta; class Magnoliopsida; order Brassicales; family Limnanthaceae; genus Limnanthes; species Limnanthes douglasii. The sequence continues at coordinate 38,780,645 of JAUPFV010000001.1, forward strand.
TCTTCGAAGGCTTGAGCCACTACCCTCCGGACCGGACAGCCTGTCCTTGGGAGCTCTGATGGGCACTTCTGACCCAGTGCTGCTGCCCTTGGCACCCGATTTTGAAGGAGTGCTCTTAGAAGCTTGACCCTTGACCAGCCGGCCTTTTCTTCGGTCAACTAACTTTTGAGGGAAGGTTTCAGCGTCTGACCCCATAGCTAAGAAGGGGAGGGTTTTTTAAAGCTGGTAACAGTTACACCTGGCTCAACAACAGGTTCCGATTCTTGAACCGAAGAACCTGAGATAATAGGTGAGAGAGTGGTTTGAAATAACCTTTTCGGTTTAATGCCTTTTGAAGAAGAAGAACCCTGGTCTGATTCTGTGGCTGAGGTCACTGGTTTGTCGATGGGCGAAGCGGGTAAGCCTGCTGCAATGCGCCTTTCCCTTTCGACCTTTTGTGCCTTTTCTAGTTTAGAGAGGTTGAGCCACCCACCTTTGATCAAAACGTTCCTCGCTGTGAACATAAACGATCTGGGTAAAGATTTGTTTTGGAGAGAAAAAGCTTTAAGGATTTGCAGAGTAAAAACGAGAGTGATGGTAAAACAGTAGAAAGTGTTTTAATTTATAGTAAATCTGAAAAAATGAGTTTGATTCCTAGGAGAATTCGAAAAGATTAGTAATGATTAAAAGACCGCGCTGATGTCACCCTCTTTAATAAAGAGGTTGCTTTTCGAAGAAGGTGGGTTCGAAATTCAAGGTGAAAAAATGCCTGAAACAGCCAACCAGAAGATGACACGTGTCCCATAAACTCTGGCAAAAAATTGTTTGGATTCACAGAGTTTTATCAGTCCTAGTAAAGCCTTAGGACAAGTCGAAAGACCTGTCCGGGAAAAACCACCCCTGACATCGGACTATTTTTCAGGTTTTTGACAAAGACATTTGAACAAACACCTAAAAAGGGGCTTCTGATGAGTCCGAATACTGCTTCCTCTCCGGACAAGGACAAATCGGACCAAAGTCACCAGACCGGACAGGGCACTTCGAACACCTAGCATATTGAACTGTTCGTACTATGACAAAAGTACTAAAAAAACCTAAACACTTCTTGACTAAGTTGCTTGCTCTCCTACTAAGAGCTCATGGGTCTTTGAACATGACCCGGGTCCATTAAGCATGACCCGAAAACCCATAAAGCCCAAATGTAAGGGTATAAATACCCAACCACCTGCATTAAATATGGGTAATGAAAATTAAATACAACCAAACTGCTTAATCCTCCCTCTACTCAAAACATTAAACATTTTTCAAACCATCACAAACTCTGAACAGATTACAAGTTTACCCTCAGACGAAAAATTAACCACACCACAAACAACGGAGAATCCAGTTGAGAAACAATATTCATAAACAATATGGGTGAGATGATTCTAGGCTCTGAAAATACTTATGGCAAGTTAAATCCCTTAATGGTTAAGTCTAGAGCTTTGCTCGATGGTTCGCTCATCTTCAAAAAGAATAACTTGGTCATAATTGATATTGAATCTTATTCTTTAATACTTATAGACCTTCTCGCTAAAGAAAACTTCCCATGGTTTTTGGAGCCTGTATTACTCGCTTGCATAAATTTAATCTCCCTCGAGATGACAATTAAGCACATCTCAAGAGTTCAAAATCAGGTTGTCGACTGGCTAGCCAAGTGGGCTTTGAGGTGTAAGTAAAAAGAAGATATCACTCATTTTCATATTCCCTTTCAGCTGCAAGCTATTATTCTGCTTGAAGGATTGTGTTTGGGATACATTAGCTTTGATGACTAAAATCCCTTCAATACCTTTCTTATCATTTAGCCTATGTTTTTCTTGTCTCTCTCCTTGTTTTCTGGCTTTTCATTTTTCTGTTTCAGGTACTTCTTTGCGAGACTTGACGACTTCAGCTGACGCTATGGATTATGAATTACACTATGATGTTAGTTTCTCATAAAGATTATTCTCAAGATTATTGTTGGAGCTTTGGTCTGCGTTTCTTGGAGCTCTCGATACTTTTGGTCGACTATGGAGCTAGAGTTCTCTAAATGAATTATATTGGACAACCTGGATATCGATTCTCGGAAGTCTAACAATCATTTAGATTAGTCGAATACCAAAAGATATGAGCCTCTGTAATTTTAATTTTCAATTCAAACTTATGGGAAAAAATTTGGCGCTAAAATTCAGAGCCAAAATTTGACCAATCAGCTTGTACCACATTTATTTTCTTATTAATAAAAGTTCTTGCTTAAAAAAATCAACCAATGTTTCAAATTTGAAAAATAATATAATAGGTTTTAAATTTATTTTTGATGTATTATTAATTATTTACTCCATAATTTCTTATATTTCCTTAATCAAAATTCAAAAAAAATCCAAAACATACTTTTATAATATTACTATTAATTTAATTTTAAATTTATGTTTTGAGGTCATCTATTTAACTAATTTTATTTCCTCTCTAACTCACTTAAAACCTGAGTTTCAGATACACGACTTTATTCACATTATTTTCTATAAACATTAACATATTTATATATGTAAATATGAAGAAAAAAAATTTGTTTCTTTTTTTTTCTTCTATAATCACATATCTAGATTTGTGGATTCGCAAAAAATTAGGTTATAAGAAAACAAACCTTTAAATTTTGTCAATGGATCTAAACCTGATTGTCGCAAACCCATTTTTAGAGTGAGTTAGAGTTTGGAACAATTTTAAAAGCAAATATAAGCGAACGAAAAAATAAATGAATCTCTGGCAAATAACTTATTCATCTGAATTTTAAATAAAGGTGTTGATGAGTAAATAGCTGTCGAAGGAATATATTTCGGATCTAGGACCTGATATGACTAGAGAGAGAAAGTGTAGAGAGATAAAGTAGAATCTAAGAAAGTAATATTCAATACCCCTTTTTTGGGCAAGTGGGTCATCCTTTTATAGTAAAATAAGGCGGACCCATTTAACCTATTAGTGGGCCGTTCATTGTATTTCAATGAAGCCCTTCTTAGTATTACATTGTTGCAAATTAGTCCTTGAAGGACTTTAAACACTCGATTAACCTCATTAACTATTATCTATTGCATTTTTACCCCTATTGCTTGGATCGGCGAATTCCGCCCTCATCAGTAGCCCCCCAGTCTTCGGGAACTTTCAGGAGCGGAGACTTGTGAAAAGGCTATTGCCGATCGTCCGACCTCACCAACCAATTCAGATCCTGTCGGCTTCTACTTCCCGATGCTCGGGGTTACTTCCTCTGACGTTTTCCCGCGCCTCGTCTTCTCGTTCTGCGGGTTTCTAATCCTAAGCCTCTCTTGATGGGCCCGGTCCTTTTGTCTGAGCCCGGCTGCGACGGCCCACCTCTTTGCTGTGTCGTGGCGTGTGCTTACGTCGAATTCCGTCAGAACCGGGTTGACACGTGTCATAAGCCAATAGGCCATCCTCCTGCCAGGCTAAACCCCTAGAGGGACTCTTCGTCTTCCCGCTGTGTTTCTGTCGATTGATATCCCCTGCTCTTCCAAGCCTCCCTATAAATACCCCAAAACCTTCTGTGTCTCTCAGAAGCTTTTTAGAGAGAGAAAACGCTGCCAGAGCATTTCTAGAGAGAGAGAGAACATTTGCCCGATCCTTCCTTGTCTTGGCCCTTGTTGTATGAAACCCGGACGTTCACCGAAAAAACCAACCAAGAAAAAAGGATCTGAGTGGAGCTTCGAACAGTGGTCTAGTATTGGTGACAGAGCAGAGGAATACCGACGCGCCGGTCTGATCTGGGGGTCCAACTCCAAACCTTTCGTTCCCGCTCCACTTCCTCACGACCCTGTGCTACGCACCCCGGTTCCCGCAGAAGTTTTCCTTGCTTCCGATCTTCCCGCTTCTACAACTCCCGAAGCAGGTCAATCTCCAGAGCCCATCGTCCTTTCCTCAAGCGACAGCTCTTCTCATTCCCCGGCAGTTCGTCCGGGAAATCCGACCCAATTTTCCACAAACCTGCCTGTACCCCGACGTGCTCGTAAATCCACTTTTCTGACTATGGGGGAAGACAAATTACTCCAGTACACGGAAGGAGGTAATAGTCCTGAAATGGTTCAGCTTACGCCCTCGATTAGAGGGTTTCGGACCGGTATTAACACTGCGGTCACTTTTTTAGGTCTGCCCAAGATGCAGCTAACACCCAAGCAGGTTGAGGAGGCTCATAAAGCCATGGCTCGTGGTATTCCCGATGCTTCTTCCTCCCAGGTCCGGCCATCTGATACCAACGCCGCTGCCGACCGCTGCTCTGACCCAGTTCCGACCCATGAAGCTGGAGAGCCCGAAATCGATGTTGCTCCCGCGGGGGAGTGTGCTGCCGCCGCTTGTCACGCGGCTAATAACCAGGACGATCCCTGGCCCGAGGAGGTCAAAGCTGCTATTTCGACTAAGTACTTTGACTGGCTTTTGACTAGGGACGTGGTCTCTCTCTTCGAGGGGAAGTACCTCTACTTCCCTGAGTCCGATCATCAGGAGATGCTAATCCGCTGGGGAATCCCTGAGTGTGTCACCGTTCGATTCCCGACCCCGGGGGAGACGCCCGTTCACGTCAGACCCAGAGAGATTGTGGTGTTCACTGAATTGTTCAACTGGGGTCTGCGCTTTCCTCTGGACCCCGAGATTGTACTCTACTTCCGCACTCTTCAAATCTGCCCATCGCAGCTGACTCCCAATGCATGGTACACCCTGATGTCCTGCATCATGGCTTCCCGCCTCTCTGGCCGAGCTATGCCGATGGAGGAGTATATCGCCATGTCGGGACTGTCAAAATCCCCGAAGTCACCGTTCTTCTATTCCTCTCTTGGCAATAAATGGAAAATTGTCAACGACTTTTTAGAGGGGGACAAGGGATGGAAGCATCGGTTCGTATTCTTGAGCGGGTGCTGGGAGAACGGGCTTCCGTACACCAAGGAGAACCCGAGGCAACTGCTGCGGACCTGGGTTCATGATGGTACTGCTGCCGATTTTTTTTTTTTTTTTTTTTTTTTATATATAATGTGTGCGGTCTTTGCGTAGTGTCAAAGGACTGGCTGCAGGGGGTGAAGAAGGATCATTCGACATCCGCGGAAGATACATTCGAGGTGCTGAAAAACTACGCCCGCCGGAATTGGGGTCGGGGCATGCATCGCACTTTCATGGACAAGAACCTGTTTATGAGCAACCTTTGGCGGTGCTCATCCGAGGCTCTGTCTATCGAACAACTGCGGACACCTCCAAGCTTAGACGAAGTGATGGCCCGCAGTGGTCGTCCCGGGTACATAATGTACCTCCCAAAGCGCAATAAGGCGCCCAGCAAACGCCCCAAGTCAGATGATGAAGGGGGGAAACAGAAGCTAGAACCGAGGCAGGGGGCGACCCGACCAGGACGGCGGCATCGGAGGCGAATCAACATCCGACGGTAGCACCGAAGAGGAAGACTCGTGCAGAAACGGAGGGATCAAAGCCAAAGAAGGCCAAAGCTGCAGAGACGGATCGGGTGGCCGTCCGTCCAGAGGTGATTGTTCCAAGGCCTGCTCTCTTGGATCATGTTGAAAGCGGGGGTCGCACTACAGCCGACGTTATCCCTATCGCCGACGTTATCCCCATCGCAGACGACACTGAGACCCCGGAGGCTGCAGGACCTGATGCTTCGTCGTCGAGTGGTCCCAAATTCCCGGTGCTGACGACAATGGGAAGCCCGCACCCTTTTCCGCTTCGGAGCACGGATGGGCTAGCGTTGTCGCTCTACAGCTTACTGGTACCAGCTGCCTTGAAAGAGCGCCGGGCTAAGGAACTTGGTAAAAAGCTATCCGCGGCGGAGGCTAAGATTTCTAGTCTGACCGCGCAGGTGAAGACTACCGAAGAGGCTCTGGTGGCGGCGGAAGGTCGGATCGTCGAGGCTGAGAGGCTGGCCAACGAAGCTAAGACGGCCGCGGAAACAGCAAAGCAGGCGATGGAGTCAGCGCAAAAAACCGCACAAACCGCGGAAGGCGCAGCGGCTGCCGCGGAGACGGCGAGGAAAGCCGCGGAAGACCGTGCCTCAGGCCTAGCATCGGAGGTTCAAAAGTTAAAGTCCTCGAACAAGGCCTTCCTTGATCGATGCAGACTATGGTCGGACCAAGATGCCGCAGCCGCCAAAGCCGCCTATGTTCTGTCACTCCACAATCGGTACCCGGACCTTCGTCTTGGTTCGCTATGGCTGGACGTGCCGGAAAAGGATCGTCCCGACGGGATCGTAGTGGAGGAGTCCGATGAGGCGGATGATGAAGAAGGAAATGAGGAGGAAAGTGAAGGTGGGGACCAGTGATGCAATTCTCCTTTTTTGGTTTTTTTTTTTTTAAAACGTGTTGTAGACCTTTGGGGGCCGCGGCCCCCCATATTTTGTACTGTACTTATTTGACTTTGGGAGCCACGGGGCTCCCTGTATGGATGGTGGTTTATTTGGCTAAGTACCGTGTTTTATAATAGTGTAATATTGTCTGTCTTTGTCTCAGTAATATTGATTGTGGACATTGGTGCTGTTCATGCTTGTTTGAGTATGTATGTTTTAGTAAATGGCGCATTCATTATTGCTCTAAGTTTTTTTTTTTTTTTTTTTTTTTTTTTTTTTTTTGGGTCTGAAAAGTCACAATGTAGATCGGTAAAACCGAAAAACCCTTTGAAAGTTCTGCAGATCGATTTATCACCGAAGGTCAATCCAGAGGGTCTGGAGGGCCAAAATGTAGATCGGTAAAACCGAAAAACTCTTTTCAAGTTCTGTAGATCGATTTATCATCGAAGGTCAATCCAGAGGGTCTGGAGGGCCAAAATGTAGATCGGTAAAACCGAAAAACTTTTTTCAAGTTCTGTAGATCGATTTATCATCGAAGGTCAATCCAGAGGGTCTGGAGAGCCAAAATGTAGATCGGTAAAACCGAAAAACTCTTTTCAAGTTCTGTAGATCGATTTATCATCGAAGGTCAATCCAGAGGGTCTGGAGAGCCAAAATGTAGATCGGTAAAACCGAAAAACTTGTTGAAAGTTCTGGAAATCGACTTCAAATAGCAACGTCGGTGCCCATCTCGTCAGCTGTCCACCGCCATAACGAATCGAGTTTTAAAAGGCAAAGAATTTTTATAATCAATAATGTGGTTCGGGTTTTGATCGATGCCTCGTTAAAACCTCCTCGTGCCACCAAGGTAGGAAAGAGTGCACCCCCGATCATTACAAAGTTGACTAAAAACATAAAAGACTATGAAATTCAAACAATTACAAACTATTCAAGATATAACTTCAGATGCTCAATATTCCACGGTAGCCTGAGAAGTTGCCCGCGTCGGTTCTGTAGACGGTACGTCCCGCTTCTGATTCTTTCGATTATTTCATAAGGTCCCTCCCAGTTTGGTGCGAGTTTCCCGAGGCTCTTGTCTTTTGTGTGTAGAAAAACCCGTCGCAAAACCTTATCTCCGACCTTAAACTCCCGACGACGGACCTTGGTGCTATACCGACTTCTCATTAAAGTCTGGTAGTGTAAAGTGTTTAAGTGGGCGCGGTGGCGCTTTTCGTCAATGAGGTCAAGCTCTAGCCGTCGGGTATCATCATTCGTCTCTGGCTGATAAGTGCCGACCCTGAAAGAGGGAAAAATGGATTCCGCGGGGGTTACCGCGTCCATACCATACACCAAGGCAAAGGGTGATTCCTGGGTCGCCGTACGGGGTGTCGTTCGGTAAGCCCATAACACTTCCTGTAAGTAGTCAGGCCACTTGCCAGCTTTTCCTTCAAGATTCTTCCTGAGGCCATCCAGAATGGTTTGATTCGTGACTTCGACATGGCCGTTCGCTTGCGGGTGAAAAGGGGCGGAGAAACACTGTCGGATATTATGCGTTGTGCAGAATGCTTGCATTTCCGCGCTATCAAATTGTGGTCCGTTGTCCATGGTTAACCGTTGGGGCACCCCGAACCTACAACAAATGTTCGCCCAGATAAATTTGATAATGTCCTTAGTTTTTGTAGCAGATAAGGGCTCAGCCTCGATCCATTTTGAAAAATAGTCGACCGCGACGACGATCGTTTGTCTTCCCCCCGATGCCATGGGTAACGGCCCGACCAAGTCGATTCCCCATCGATCAAAGGGTAACCCCTCAGATATAGATTCCAGATGAGTTGCGGGCATGTTGATTGCATTCCCAAACCGTTGACACGTATCACAAGTTTTCACCATGAGTTTCGCGTCTGTTGTTATGGTCGGCCAATAGAATCCGGCGAGAAACACTCTTCTAATCAAAGACTTGTACCCGCAGTGAGCCGCGCCCTCCCCGTCGTGTAGCTCGGACAAAATTACTTGGGATTCATTAAAACCTAGACATCGAAGCAGAGGTCGGCTAAAGGATTTTTTGTACAGCACATCCCCCAAAAGAACGTATCCCCTCGCTTTGTTACGTAATTTGCGAGCCGAGGCCGCATCGTCGGGGAGCTGCCCTCCAGCTAGAAACGTGATTATATTCCGCCGCCAATCAGAATTCGCAACTGAAGAGATCTGACACGCGATTTCGGGTCGGTTATTGAGCTCATGTCGTTTAAAAATGGACGGACTCTCTTGTTCTATCACCCAAGGATAACTGGTCGAGCAAGAAACCGTTGCCAAAGAATCTGCCGTCATATTCTCACTTCGGGGGACATGTTCGTACGTGATTTTGTCAAAGGAGGCGGCCAGAATTCTCAAGGCCGCTAAGTACTGCACCAGGTGTTCTTTCCGTGCCTCTGCATTCCCCGAGGCCTGGTTTATCAAAAGTTGGGAGTCGCTTACAAGGCGCACTTGCCTCGCCCCGCAGACTTGTGCCAATCGCAATCCAGCCAAAGCCGCTTCATATTCTGCTTCGTTGTTTGACGTGTGAAAACCAAAGCGGATGGCCTGAAACATGCTCAAACCCGAAGGAGTAATGATCTGAACTCCCTCCCCACAACCACTAACGTTGGCTCCTCCATCAGTGCGGATAGTCCATTCACCCCCCGCAGCCTCTTGTAGGGGTGTTTCTTGTTCGGGTCGCTCGGAATGGAATTCGACCAAAAAATCTGCCAAGGCTTGTCCCTTAATCGCGGTTCGGGGCTCGAATTCAATGTCGAAATCCCCCAGCTCTACCGACCACTTGGCTATTCTTCCGGACATATCTGGTCGTTGGAAAACGTATTTTAGTGGAAACGAGGTGCGGACGACAATGTGGTGCGCCTGGAAGTAAGGGCGCATCTTTCTTGCAGCCGTTACCAGAGCCAACGCCACCTTTTCGAGCTTTAAGTATCGAGTTTCGGCGTCAAGCAGACTTTTGCTTATATAGTAAACAGCTGTCGGAACTGGCCCGGACTCGCTGATCAGTGCCGCACTGACCGCATAATCCGTAACTGCCACGTAGAGGAACAAAGTTTCGTGCGCCGTGGGCTTGGTCAGTCGGTTCGGGGACGATAGATACTCTTTGATCCCCGAAAATGCCTTGTCACATTCGTCAGTCCAAACGAAGTTTTTTACCTGTCGAAGGACCTGAAAAAACGGGGCACATTTGTCAGATGATCGAGAGATGAAGCGATTCAATGCGGCTAATCGCCCGGTCAGAATCTGGACTTCTTTTACGTTCCGAGGAGGAGTCATGTCTGCTAGGGCTCGGAGTTGAACAGGGTCGGCTTCAATGCCCTTTTCGCTGACAAGGAACCCCAAAAATTTCCCTGACCGAACACCAAAAGAACACTTCTCTGGGTTTAGCTTAAGGTTTACCCTTCGCAAGTTATCAAACGCCTCTCTGAGGTCGGTAAGGTGATCCACGTCGGTCCCACTTTTGACCAACATGTCATCGATGTACACCTCCATGTTTCTCCCGATCTGGTCTTCAAACGTTCGGTTAACCAGTCTTTGGTATGTCGCTCCCGCGTTCTTTAGTCCGAAGGGCATTACTTTGTAGCAGTATAGCCCTCGGCCCGTGATGAATGTGGTATTCTCCTGATCCGCGGGGTGCAGTTTAATTTGATTGTAACCGGCATAGGCGTCCATAAAAGACAGTAGCTTATTGCCCGATGTTGAATCTACCAGTTGATCGATCCGCGGCATTGGGAAAGGGTCCTTCGGGCACGCCCGATTGAGATCGGTAAAGTCTACACACATCCTCCATTTCCCGCTTTTCTTTTTTACCAGAACGGGGTTGGATATCCATAAAGGGTATCGCGCTTCTATGATATGTCCGACGCCAGTCATCCTTTCGACTTCCCGTAAAATTACCTCCGCTTTCTCGGGAGAGAAAGCTCGTCGCTTCTGAATTATTGGTCTAACATTCCTATTTATGGTCAACTTATGAATTGCAAATGATTCGGGTACTCCCGTGACGTCCCCAGAACACCATGCGAATAAATCAAGATTCTCCCGGAGCAAAGCTAGCATCTGTTCTCTTAAAGTCGGTAAAATATTCATCCCGACCCGCAACCCTTTTCCATCTGCAAAATGATGCAGCTCACATTCTTCGTCGGTTGTCACATTCTTCCCACAGACGGCGCCAATGATGAGTAAATAGCTGTCGAAGGAATATATTTCGGATCTAGGACCTGATATGACTAGAGAGAGAAAGTGTAGAGAGATAAAGTAGAATCTGAGAAAGTAATATTCAATACCCCTTTTTTGGGCAAGTGGGTCATCCTTTTATAGTAAAATAAGGCGGACCCATTTAACCTATTAGTGGGCCGTTCATTGTATTTCAATGAAGCCCTTCTTAGTATTACATTGTTGCAAATTAGTCCTTGAAGGACTTTAAACACTCGATTAACCTCATTAACTATTATCTATTGCATTTTTACCCCTATTGCTTGGATCGGCGAATTCCGCCCTCATCAGGTGTAATTAAAATTTCTTTGATAAAAGAAATAACAAAGCTAAATCATGATTATAATATGAAGAAAAATAAAAAACAAATCGCGAAGATAATAACGTTTTCCAAGTATAAACTCTAAGAAACTGTAATATGTTTTAAGTACCAAAAATCCAATATCAAAAAATAAATAATCCAAAAATAAATTTGATAGAAGCCACAGCCTCATAAAGCCACATTCTTTATTCTTTCTCAAATTGGCAAGGAAAAACATTTTACATACCTATATATATATATATATATATATATATATATATAACACATGTAAATATTAAAGTATATATATATATATAATAAAAAAATCAATATATTTTGATTAGTTTTTAAAGTTAGGTGAATTTATGTAATCTTATTTAATTTTTACAAGATAATAAATGAAACGTGGGTTGTTTTTAGGACTAATGATGCAGACAAATTAGTGCTAGAATTTATGAAGACAGGCGATCATCCGAAAAATGCAGCGAATTGACAGTTTTTGAGCTCCCGGTGTCCGATTTTGACCCACAACACCTTGTTTCGAAGGAAACGACGTCACGAGTTGAAGTCACCAGCTATGCTCGTGACATATGACGTTTTTTGGGCATTCAGAGTCGTTTACTATTTTATTTCGATTTTTTATTACTTTGGGGCATTTTTGGTATTTTCATATTAGGTTTTTATTCGAACCCTTATTTAAACACACTTTGTTTACGATGTAAGGGAGTTGAATTTTGATAAAGAAAATTAGGGTTTCCCTATATTGTCTTCTCTGCGTTTACTCTGTATCATATTGGTATCAAACATAGGAAGTCCTGCGAGATAGTGTAAGGAAGACCCAGAGGTCGCAGCGGCGTTGCTGTGGAAAGAGATGCGAGTGATTTCGGAGATCGCGAGAATGCTGACCTGCGCCGTCAGGTCGAGTATCTTGCCCGTCAGATGGCTGAACTTACTACCAGGAAACCAGGTGTGGAGGTTGAAGGTCCCGATAACCCTTTTGGAGAGGGGTCAAAACGGAATGCTTATCAGGACCACCACTGGGAGCTTGGATTTAAAGTCAACATTCCTGACTTTGATGGTGGCCTTCGGGTGGAGGAGTTTGTTGATTGGTTATCCCAGGTTGAGGAGGTGCTGGACTTCAAAGAAGTTCCCGAGGAGAGACGAGTAGCTTTGATTAAAATCCACCTGCGCGGCAGGGCACAAGCTTGGTGGCAGCAGGTGAAAAAGATCCGCGCGCATGAAGACAAAGAGCAAGTACGTAGTTGGGAGAAGTTCAAGAATAAAATTCACAAGGCATTCTTGCCTTACAATTTCGAGCGAGATTTTTTCTACCGTTTCCAGAATCTTCGTGAGGGGCCACGCTCTGTGGACGAGTATACGGAGAAGTTCTTTCAGTTGCTTGCTCGTACGGATGTGAACGAGTCAACACATCAGCGGGTATCCCGCTATATTGGGGGGTTGCGCCCTCAACTCCAGGATGTGTTGAACATGTTCGACCCGTTGTCTTTTTCGGAAGCTCATCGGCGTGCCCTCTAGGCAGAGAAACAGTTGGCTCGACGGACCCAAATTGGCGTACGGACTGGTGCTCCTACAGGGACCTCAGCGCCCGCACCAGTTCCACGTCCAACCCCTGATCAGGCCCCTCCTGGGCGCGGTGCGACCAACCGTTCTGCTGGTAAGTTACGTTGCTTTGGTTGTGGTGAGTTAGGGCATCGTCAGGTAGAGTGTCCGAATGTTGCGGGTGCTTGGGGTCTTTTCTCTCACGAGGCGTTTGAACCGGCCCCCATTGTTCCTGATGGTCTCCCAAAGTTTGATACATATGATGATGATGTGACTAAGGTCGCGGATGAGGTTGTAAATGGTGATGTTGATGCAGTTTTGATGGTACGACGCACTTTTCTTTCCCCTCGTGTTCCTGATCAAAGAGACTGGCTGCGGAATAATGTGTTTCATTCCACTTGTACGATTGGCAGTAAGGTGTGCACCTTCATTATTGATACTGGTAGCTGTGAGAATGTAATTTCCGAGACAGCGGTTTCGAAGCTCAGGCTGAAATCAGAGTCGCACCCCAAGCCATACAAGCTGGCCTGGCTGAGTAAAGGTACTGATATCATTGTGTCTAAACGTGTGCTTGTATCATTTTCTGTGGGGCAGACATACCGGGATGAGGTGTTTTGTGATGTAGTGCCTATGGACGTTTGTCACTTATTGCTTGGCCGCCCTTGGCAGTATGATTTGTCTGTTGTGCATGATGGCCGTGCGACTACTTATTCATTCTTTTTTTTCGGGGTAAGAAGATTGTTCTAGTGCCGTCAAAGCCTCGGTCCCTCAGCATTGGCTTTGGTCCTTCCACAACAACCTTGTTGTCCCGTGCTCCTTTTTAGGCGGTCATGGAAGAAACTGATGTGGTCTTCTCGTTGTTTTGTGATCCTGTTGAGACTGATTCTCGTGCGGACCCTAGCCCTGCAGTTCAGTCTCTTTTGCAGGAGTTTGCAGATGTGTTTCCTGAAACTTTGCCCCCCCCCGAGTTACCTCCTCTGAGGGATATTCAAGATCAGATCGACCTGGTTACTGGTGATGCTCTTCCAAATCGGCCCCACTATCGTATAAGCCCGAAGGAGCATGAGGAATTACATCGACAGGTGGAGGATTTTTTGGATAAGGTACATGTTCAAGAAAGTCTCAGTCCATGTGCAGTTCCGGTGTTGCTGACACCGAAGAAGGATGGTTCCTGGCGTATGTGGACAGCCGAGCTATTAACAAGATCACTGTTCGCTACAGGTTTCCTATACCTCGTCTGGAGGATCTTTTAGACCAGTTGGGTGGTGCTTATGTGTTCAACAAGCTTGATTTGAAGAGTGGATACCATCAGAGTCGGATTCGTCCTGGTGATGAGTGGAAGACGGGGTTTAAAACGCGTGAGGGATTGTTCGAGTGGCTGGTGATGCCATTTGGCCTGTCTAACGCGCCGAGCACTTTTATGCGTGTCATGAATCAGGCATTGAAGCCTTTCATCGCTAAAATTTGTTGTTGTTTACTTCGATGATGTTATGATCTATAGCGCTAACCCTTCTGTGCACTTGTCCCACTTACGTGAGGTGTTATTGGTGCTGCGTCGGGACAAGTTTTATGGTGCTGCTGCGAAATGCTCGTTTATGTCCCCATCTGTCCAATTTTTGGGGTATATTGTCTCTGTTGAAGGGTTACGAGGTGATCCGAGCAAAGTTGCTGCAGTGGACCAGTGGCCTCGACCTACTTCCATTACCGAGGTTCGCAGTTTTCATATTTTAGCTTCTTTTTATCGGCGTTTCATTCCCCATTTCAGCAGTGTTATGGCCCCGATTACGGACTGCATGAAGGGCACGAAATTTGAATGGTCTGAGGATGCTGATGCGGCGTTTGTAGAGATTAAACGGCGTCTCACCACTGCACCTATTCTGGTGCTGCCCGACTTTTCCCAGCCATTTAAGCTTCATTGTGATTCGTCTAAATTTAGTATTGGGCAGTTCTTTCCCAGTCAGGGCATCCTGTGGTTTTCTTCAGTGAGAAACTGGCGAGTGTTGAGCTGTGATTTAGTACATATGACATTGAATTTTATGTTGTGGTTCAGGCTATCAAGCATTGGCGTCATTATTTGTTTCAGCGTGAATTTGTGCTATATACTGATCATGACTCTTTGAAGTATCTTGGCAGCCTGGACAAGGTCTCTCATAGACACGCTTCTTGGATAGCTTACTTGCAGCAGCTCGCTTTTGTCATCAAGCACAAGGCTGATATTACGAATCATGTTGCTGATGCTCTGAGCCGTCGTAACAATCTGCTGACTGAAATGCGGGTTCAGGTTCCTGGCTTTGATTCTTTTGTTGACCTTTATGCTACTGACTTGTTCTTCTCTCGGGTTATTGAAGTAATTCAGCAGGGCACACAATCTGATTTTTTAATGGAGAATAGATTTCTCTTTCGCAGGGTATAGTTGTGTATCCCTGTCTGTAGCTTGCGTCTTCAGTTGATCAAGGAGTTGCATGCGGAGGGTCATGTGGGCAGTGATAGGACATACCAGTTGCTGTCCGCATCATATTTTTTTGCCTTCGACGCGTAAGGAAGTTGGTCCTTATGTCTCCCGTTGTCGAGTTTGTCAGTTGGCCAATGGAACATCAACGAATGTGGGTCTTTATTTGCCGTTGCCAATTCCTACTCAGCCCTGGACCGACATCAGTTTGGATTTTGTTATTGGATTACCCTGGACTCAGCGTGGATTCGACTCTAATTTTGTGGTGGTTAATCGTTTTTCTAAGATGGTACACTTCATCCCATGTAGAAAGACATCTGATGCAGTGTGTGTCGCGTAACTTTTCTTTCGAGAGATTTACCGCATTCATGGCCTCCCTAGTGCCATTGTTTCTGGTCGTGACACCAGGTTTGTGAGTCATTTCTGGCGCAGCTTATAGCGCATGGTGAATACGCAGCTCAGTTTCAGTAGTGCCTACCACCCCCAGACTGATGGTCAGACAGAGGTAGTTAATCGTTCCCTCGGTAACTTGTTGTGCAGCATGGTGGGAGATCACCCGAAGGCGTGGGATCAACGCCTACTGTAGGCAAAGTTTGCCCACAACAATGCCCCTAACCGCTCGACGGGTCTTTGTCATTTCCAGATGGTGTATGTTGTGCCACGGGGTCCTGTGGACTTGCTCACCCTGCCCTGTAAAATTCGTGTTCACACAACTGCTGAGGAGCTTGTATCACAAATTCACTAAACCCACCAGCAGACTTACGGTCAGCTTGTCTTAAGCACCGCCAAGTATAAGTCTCAGGCGGATTATCATTGTCGTCCTGTACAGTTCGAAGTTGGTGACTATGTGTGGGCAGTTCTAACCAAGGCTCGGTACCCTGCCGGTGAGTACAACAAAATCGTCGCCTAGAAGATTGGCCCTGTGGAGATTGTGGAGAGGATAAACCTGAATGCTTATCGGCTGCGCTTGCCTAGCTATGTCCGCACGTCTGATGTCGTTAATGTTAAGCATCCGATTCCTTATGCAGGTGACTCTTCTAACGAAAAGACTGGTTCTGATTCGAGGGTGAATCTTCTCTACCCCCGAGGGGATGATGCAGATAGATTAGCGCTAGAATTTATGAAGACAGGCGATCACCCGAAGAATGCAGTGAATTGACAGTTTCGGAGCTCCCGGTGTCCGATTTTGACCCACAACACCTTATTTCGAAGGGAACGACGCCACAAGTTGAAGTCACGAGTTATGCTCGTGACATATGACGTTTTTTTGGACATTTAGAGTCGTTTACTATTTTATTTCGATTTTTTATTACTTTCGGACATTTTTTGGTATTTTCGTATTTGATGAGTCCGAATTCAGGATACTCCCCGGAAGGGCAGACCAATATAAATCTCTCCGGAAACCGTATTCGGACAGGACTTTTGGACCGGACAGGTGACTTCGAGCACTGCAATCCTAAGGTTGTTCGAACTATGACTAAAGTACTAAAAAACTTAAACACTTCCTGACTAAGCTACCTGCCCTCTTGCTTAAAACTCATGGGTCTTTAAACATGATCCGGGTCCATTAAACATGACCCGAAAGCCCATAAGGGCCCAAATAACATACTATAAATGCTCAACCACCAGCATTAACTTCTGGTAATGAAAATTAATTGCTGCCAAGCTGTTTAATTCTCTCTCCACCTTGAAACACCCTTACACCACCTTGAAACACCCTTACACCACCTTGAAACACCCTTACACCACCTTGAAACACCCCTACACCACCTTAAAACTCCACTTGAAATTACTAGCCTACCCCCAGGCTGTTTT
The DNA here is from genome assembly GCA_036936605.1 of Limnanthes douglasii subsp. nivea. Taxonomy (NCBI): domain Eukaryota; kingdom Viridiplantae; phylum Streptophyta; class Magnoliopsida; order Brassicales; family Limnanthaceae; genus Limnanthes; species Limnanthes douglasii. The sequence continues at coordinate 38,797,331 of JAUPFV010000001.1, forward strand.
TATCCTCACCAAATTAGGGTTTTCATTCGAACCCTTATTTAAACAGACTTTGTTTACAATGTAAGGGAGTTGAATTTTGATAAAGAAAATTGGGGTTTCCCTATATTGGCTTCTCTGCATTTACTCTGTATCAACTAACCAGACTTCTCGTACATACATATAAAACATGAATTATTTTAATTTGAGTTTAGAGTTCGATTTTTTTTTATAATTTAGATTTGGTTTTGGTTTCATTTTATTTATTCTTTGATTTTATTTGATTTTGTATGCGGTTTTTATTTTATTTTGCTTTGAATTTGGTATTTCTCGGTTGTTTGATTATATTTGATTAGACTTGTGGTTCATATTGCAAATATAATATAAAAACATTACTCTATATAGTATGTTCTTACCCAACTTAATGAAAAGAACTTTGTCATGCTTACATTCACATATCAGTCATGTTTTGCCTCATCTTTTATTTCAGGTATTCATTCACCACTGTGGATTTTATATATTGGTGTGTCTCATCACATGTCACCTTACGTGTCATATTTTTTCTTGTTTTCTTTTATTTCACCCATGTATATTTTTATGTTAATATTATAACAATATCAGTAAAGGGTATTGGCTATGTTGTTATCCATCACATCTCGCTTTCTAATGTTTACTACGTTCTCAACTTTGCTTTGAATATTATTTTAGTTGATCAATTATTTAAGTTTTGTTATTGAGTTTTCTTTTCTGATTTTGTTTGTATTATACAAGATCAACATACTTAGAGAATGATTGAGACAATTCCTAAATTTGGGGAACTTTAAGTTTTGGAAAAACTCAAAGCGAGTGATGTTAATGCCTATGGTGTTGGCAGTGGAACACATACATTAACGATGTTGTTGACTCTGGTGTTGATTCGTTTTCGTTTTGTTTAACTTTTTTTTTACGTCTGAATTTTATCTTTGGCATTCGCAGTTGTGACATGTATATGTGTCACGTATAAAGTTTTTAGTATTTTCATGTGTTTTGATCATTTGAGCACTTGTAGTATCTCAGATTGAGTGGTTGTAAACTGTCATTTTTTTTATTTTATTGTTTAATACAAAGGTCTTATATTTTGTTGCTCATTTTGATATTATCCATTATGGTGTATGGGGTTCATCTCATGTTTCCAAAAAAGACAGTTCAACTTATTATATATCTTTTATTGATGATTATACTTATTATACGTGGGTTTATTTAATGAAATGAAAATTTTATTTCCTTGAAATTTACAAAAAAACAATATTTGTTAAAACTCAATATTGTATTATGACAAAGGGCTTCATGTATGACTTCAGGGTGAATATATCTTTAATAATTTTACTCAGTTACTTGTATCTAATGGTACCATATACCAGTCAACTTGTACAAACACCCCTGGGCATAATTGGATTCTGGAAAGAAAACAAAGTCACATTGTTTAGACTATTCGTTCCTTGCTTTAATATGTAAATATTTATAGTATTTTTATATGAGAATCACTTATAACTGATGTATAAGTTATTAATCGAATTCTTACTCCACATAATTAAGGGATATATATGTTTCAAAATTTACATGGACATCATCACGATTACTCTTTTGTACGAGTGTTTGGATGTACGCGTGTTGTCCTTCGTCCTCATGTAAAAATGAAAAAGTTGTCACATAAAATAATTATATATACATATATAGTTGTCTTTATGTGTTATGGTATTGGACATAAAAGATATCATTATTTTAATCTCATATATATATCTACATGTCAATTTATTGAGTGCATTCGTTTAATTCGATATTGTAAAATTGCATGACATACACAAAGATAAATCTTCAGGTTATTGATCCATTTAGCAACAAAAGTGACACAAGTATTGTTCATGATGTACCAGTTCATGAGATATCTACACCAATGGATATTAATTATGCTCCATTAATGTATGAGTTTGATTATTTCTCTGGTGCAACTATAGATTCTTCACTTCTTAAAAGATCTACCCATACAAGTAAGTTTACTAAATTTCCAAATTTTGCTTATTCTTTTTACTCACTTTAGTTTTCATCTTTTATAACAAATATAAAAGATTTATATCAACCTAAGTTATATGAATAAGTTGTTTATGTTCCTCGTTGGTAAAATATTATGATCGAAGAGCCTACTACTTTTTATTATACTCATACATTGGATGTGGTTGAACCATAAACATGATATATATATATATATATATATATATATAATGGGTTCTCGTTGGATTTCTAAAATCAAAACAAATTTTGATAGGCCCGTTGAGAGGTATGAGACTCGTTTTTTAGTAAAAAAGTATTCACATAAGTATTGCATGGATTATGAGGAAACTTTTTCCTAATGGAAAAAAAGATGACAATTTGTACCCTTATTGCTATTGCACTCGTTCGCCGGTGAAATATATTTCAACTAGATGTCAAAAATATGTTTCCAATTGATGATCTTCATGAGGATGTTTACATGACTCATCTCTCAGATGTTGCTCACCAACCAAGTAAAGTTTGTCGGTTTATGAAGCTTTATATGCTCTCAAACAAACTTCTCATATTTGGTTTGAGAAATTGTTTATAGTCATTATTTCGCTTTTCTTGCAAGTAATCACGATTTAGTTTTATTTATCAAATGTACAAGTGCATGATGAATTATTTTATTTTTATATGGAGATGATATGGTTATTAAAAGTGATGATTTTTATGGCATTGAGGCACTAGAACGTAATTTATATCGTATATTTGTGATAAAAGACTTGACATTGTTACGTTTTTTTTGTATTAAGGTGGCTCGGTCTCAAAATGCTATTTTATTTCTCAGACAAAATATATATCTGATCTATTTGAGGGAGCACGACTGTTTGATAATAGGGAGCTACTAATAAAGGTATACAATATGATACATAATATTCGGACCATCAAAATCTTAATGTCTATTCGATCTATCCATTGTAATCTCATTCAAATCTATTGGAGGGCCCATTTAGCTGGTTTGTTAAAAGAACATTACTTATTAGGCTGCATATATGAAAAAGTATAAAAATATGGGAAATATATAACTAACTACCAATATGTTTTTATATCCATTGTTATTAGAGATATAATCTTATTTAAATTTGAATATATAGTTTATTTTAAATAAGATACGATCTTTCTGAATAATTTAGATCCGAAAGGATTGGTTGAGTAAGACATGTTTGTAATCAAAGGTCTTAAGTTCGGGTTCCTCTACATATATTTTCTCGACTGTTTTCTCCACTGAGCTTGTCATCATGTCGGACTGAAATGACTTTTAAAAATAAATGTCATGTATCTAAATAGTTAAGGTAGTTATACATATTTCAACTCTTACTTATTTTTAATAATAAATGATAGGTATAATGAAAATGATTATATACAGTGGATTCTTAATTTCTTTATTAAAAAACAAAAATAGTTAGTACGTTAGGCTTTGAACAGTACATCGTCTCTCGACTATCACGTTTGGTGGCAAATAGTCCCTTGACTTTTAAATGTCCGTTGGCAGTCCCTGGACTATCCCGTTTGGATAAAGTTAGTCCACCAGATCCTCTGATCCATGAGAGGCTGCCACGTGTCACCATAGTCCCTAGATTTTTGTATCACCACTAGTCCCTTGAGTTTAGTTTTCTGTAATTTTCTACATTTTAGGTTTGACCTAAACTCAAGGGACTAGTGGTGATACAAAAATCTGGGGACTATGGTGACATGTGGCAGCCTCTCATGGATTAGAGGATCTGGTGGACTAACTTTATCCAAACGTGATAGTCCAGGGACTGTCAACGGACATTTGAAAGTCAAGGGACTATCTTCCACCAAACGCGATAGTCGAGGGACGATTTACTGTTCAATGCCTAGTACGTTACTAGTTTTTGTTTTTGTTTTTTTTACATCTCATTTTTTTATCAATTCGATGTTGAAAAATTCAGAATACCTCTAATCAATCTTATAAATGTTATATATTCACCACTAAAATTTAAAAAGAAATCGATTTTAAATTTAATAATTTGTTTAAGAAAGATCGCTACATCTAACAAAAATAAATAAAAAATCTACGTTCAAATATTTAATGTTAATATTTAATAATGGAATATTATTTTATTTATTTTTAAAGGAGAGACAAAAGAAAGCAAAAATAACAAGGGAAGAACCGAATCTATAAACCATGCTCTGCGCAACTACTAGACTTTGCTGGTCAAAATTCTCCCTTTCTATTGAATCATTTCACCGGACCCGAATCAAAAATCGACCCGAAGTTCTCTGCTGCTTAGTCATGAGTTCCGCTTCCAAAGAAGAACCTCATATCAACGAATCCAGCGATGGTTTCATCACATTGCAGGAGTGGCAAAGATGGGGCCCGGTCTCCCCAGTGCCAGCGATGGTTCAAAATGTTGTCGAAGATTTAAAGGTCTTGGAGCAAAAATTCGATGAACAGATTCATTTTGGGGGACTTGGTGGCAAGCTACAAGTATACATCTCTATTCTCTATTCTCCCTTCTTTCAAGATTTAACATATGAAGGTTATTGGTAGCTCTAGTTTCTCAATGATGATTTTTAGGACTCAATTTAGTTTAGGAGAAGGTCTTGTAATGAAAAAAGAAGCTTTAATGTCATGTATGTGTGTATATATATGTTAAGGTTTTGGGTTTGCCTGTGAAAAATCGATAAGTAGATTTTTGTTTGGAATTTATCATTTTGTGGAGTATTCAAGTTTGTCTCCAGCAGAATTTGAATAAAACTTGGGTTTGGCTTCAAGCACTAAACCTCAAAATAGACTCTTCGAGGCTTTGTATAATTCCAAAACATATCAATAGTCGTGGAGATTATTTTGAGGGACCCTTAACGTGAGAAAAAAGTAATTGTTAAATTACTAAGATGAAATCTTTCATATGTAAATTTAATTTACCAGTTTGTATTTTGATGAGGAATTACATTTTCATGTGGTCTTGTAGTTCATTTTAATCAAGTAGATCGCTAGACTAGCAAGTATGATACTCAAGTAGTTAGTTCTAAGTTGTGAAACTTATTTCGCACAGATTTGAGCTTGATTTTAGACTAGAACAACATCTAACTGAGCTGAGTCAGGCTGTTTCGCCAGTTGCTAAACTAAAAGACGAGATTGTCAATCTGTGGTTTCATCCGTTCAAATATTGAGCTTGTGATTTCCGACCGCTATATCTTGAGTTGGCATGATATCTATTTAGTTTACATGGGTCTACATCAGAGCTTTGCTTATTGTTTACTGTTTTATATTATATTTTGTGTTATATGTTTGTAGGGTTACTTGGGTGTATTGGAGGATAAGAAACACAGAGCCACCTACCAGGCCTTAGATAGTTCTGAAAAGAAGTTTCAGTTTTATTCTGCTCGACAAATAGCATGTCGTTTGCTTGGAAGTAGAGGTTACCTCTGCCAGAAGGTAATATCTGTGTTTGCATGGTTTCCTATAACAGTGCAATGTAAATTGGACTATGGATTATTTGAGAAGGAAATTAAAGAAACAAATAATTATTTGGAACGAGAATATTTGCGCTAGTATATGCAGAATTAAGGGTTTCCTATACATTATTTTGATATGATACAGTTCAACCATGTTATAGAAATTTACTTTAATTGCAGTGCTGGCTTGCCATGGAAGATTGCATGTGTTCAAACATTCAGCCCTGTACATTATGGCATGGAATGCGGTTTTGGCTGTATATGCATCCCAAGGTTAATATGTTAGTGGTTTCTGAGAATCATAATTCAGATAAACACTCAATTCAGTCTCCCTTGTTACCAACAATTTTGTACAGGATTTCTTGAGGCAGAACAACACTGGAAAATTGTTATGGCAAGTATTCGGAGTTCAAAGTGCCACTCTGTGTCTGTATGGAATTCCGGAAGACGAGGAAATCATGTGGAATTCATTCAAGTTATCAGGTGGGATTTCGATCTCTTAATCCAAGAAATTTGATTCATGACTTGATTGTGTTTCTTGGATTTGAATTATTTTAAATCAGGAAAAAGCAAGGTGTGGTGCCTATACCCGAATGAGAATCAGGGGGTAAAGTCGGTTCAGAGTGCGTTTGATGATGGTTCTGCAAATAATATTCAAGACACGTCGACGATGGTACGCACATCACTTATCTAGTTATTATTCTTAAGCTCAATAAAAATTACCTTGCATCTTCTGTCAGTTTCTTCTAAGTCATCAGCCTAAAGTATTCATAAAGATGATAGATAAAATCAGTCTTTACGTTTGGAAAAGCAAATTTCTCTTTCTGCTGCTCTATAACTGAAACTCGAAATTTTTTTAATTTGAATCTGGTCTTCTCCTACTTTTCAGACAGAAGATAAAATTATGCACTTTGTTCTAATAGATGGTACATGGAACAACTCTGCAGCAATGTTCAGGCGGTTAAAGGTAATTACCATACTCATTTAGTTCATTTATTTTCTATAGATTCTCGTTGTATTAACAAATTATAGTAGGGAACTAAATTCTAGACTCATTCATGATAGTCTTTTCCAATATTGCTTGATTTCTATTATTATCAGTAAGTGCGCTACCAAAACACTTCCGTTAAGGAGTTGAAATTAAGTAGTCCCGTCATAGACTTGAAAGCGGAGATTAAGTAAAATTTCATAAATGTTTTTGTCTGTTCGGCTGCTAAAAAGAATTGTTTTACATACAGGAACAAACAAAGTCAGTCTGGGGAGAAGAGGATCTTCCTTGCATATCTCTTGCGGCAGGTGCATCTGCAATGCATAAACTTCGGTGAGACTTGAATGCGATCTCGTCTCCATAGTCATTAGGCTTAGATATATTGTTTTCTCTTAATTATCACTATGATCGCCGTATTGTGGTTGCATCTAATTTTATTCCAAGACATCTTGATCTCCCTCTCTCACTTCTCTGTCTTTCAAGGCCTTGTATGTAGCGTGAACTCTTACGTTTATTAATGGTGTTTTGAGATTAGGCCTCAGCCATCATGGGATCGTACATGTACGGCTGCAGCAGCTATTGGCCTCCTTTCCGAGCTGCAACTCCTCCCAGCGTTCAGTGCATGCAAACTAGATGAGCAGGCGGAAAGTCTAGAAGATGCCGTGGTAGCTTTGCTAGAAGCACTAACCACAAGACGAAAACGAATGGGCAGGTCCATAAAACGCACAGTAAGAGGAACTGCCAGTCTTTTTTGATATCCAACTGGCCAATTTGATATAGCAAGTGATAGGATGATGTCCATAGCTATAGTGGGGCTAAAAAAGCTATAGACAGACAACTAACAGGGTCTATATTCCCATGCCATGTAGTATTTGTTATACCCCCAATCTTTATATACATGAGATTTAAGATTTATTTCAAAGGACAATTCTTTTTCGAAATATGTATTCAGTAATGATATTTATCCACATTGGGTGTGGACTTTAGCTGGAAAAGCCCATCTCTTTGTACTCTTGATTGAAACCAACATGGAGATATTATCCCTTTCTACACTCTTCTTATATAATCTTCCGGATTACTCTAAACAAATTTGTTTTATACTTTTAGGTTTAGCTTGAAAGCATATAAATTACTCCTATTAGAAGATTTGAACCAAACTTATTTCATAAGTATAAGCCGAACGAACTAGCCTTAAATAAGGCAAAGATTCTTTTATTAATGGGCTAGCTACTGCAATTGGAAACAAGACAGCCACTGAAATATGTGGTTGTCTGGTTCACAAGAAGCAAATTGGTGTCCAACCCTTAACGATAACATGGGCATTGGAGTACCCTTTTTCTAAAATTATGTAAAAAGGCATATGAGTATCTGGCACAATAATAACGTATGCTTCGAATATTCTCCAAACAATTTTTATTATAAAAAAAAAGTAATAGCACTACAATTATAGAAAACAGTTCTAATATTAAAAGGAAGCCTAAAAATTACACTTGTTAAATTAATTTTGTATTCTTATTTCTTATGAATCGAAGAAAGAAGAAAATTTCAAATAGAAGTATTAAACAGAAGAAATATATCTTCATCATCATCTATGAGCAGTGACGAGGGTTTCTATGAACCTCAATCCATCAAATCTTGGTGCGAACTTGTTTGTTGAAACAGATTCCTGAGACACATCTTGATCTTTTCTCGATTCCTACACAGATCATTACAGAGTTAGATCTTGCCTTCTATTATTGATACGAAAGAAGAACTGACATGTTAGAAAAAAACGCAGAATACATACAACGAATTTCACCTGATGAGAAAGTTGAAACTTGGAATTGCAAGAAAAATCTGAAGAAGAAGAAACTGATACAGCACTTGCAGTGACTGCTGCAACTGTGGTTGCGACAAGTCCAGATTTCTTCGCCATTTGCAATGGTAAAGTTCACCAACCAGTCTTTTTCAGAGAGAGGTTTAGAAAGAGGGAGAGTTTGTTTTAGAGAGAGAGAGGGGGATAGTTTGTGGAGAGAGGGAGGAGACTGTAACGGAATATATAGTGGTAAGAAAATGATTGTTAATTGTAAAAGTTAAGTGGTGAATTCAAACATTTACGCGGCGACTATTATTCTCTTAAATTCTCTGCTTACATTTTTGAATATTTCCAATTTAGACTACTAAACTTTGAATCCTATTTTGGGTTTTGTCGTTAAGTTTTCGGTTTTATTTTTTTTTAGAATCGGAGGGAGGGGATAGTTAAGATTTCGTTTTGATTTGGTCCTTTCCATTCGGTTCTAGTTCGATTCGAGTTCCCGTTTCCCGTCTGATTTTGGTTTGGTATGTTATATTAAAAAAATTCATTTTAATTAAAATTAATTTTTCAATTCTTTAAATTGAATAAACAGTATAAAAATTAAAAATTAAAATTTAGAAATTAAATTTGATTTTTATCAAAAAAAAAAAGTAGTTAACTATTAATTTTGGAAATATAATGTACATAAATAATAAAAAATAAATAAACCCGATTTTAACGATTTTATTGGTTCAGTTGTTCATCTGTTTATTCATATCAATTCGGTTGCTAATCGATTATACTGGTTTATTGATATCAGTTATCCTATTCAAATTTATTTTATTATTTTAATTTTTTTATCAATTTCGATTTTTAAAATAAAATTACAAATAAAATCGTTAAAATTTAATATGATTCTAGATTTTTTCTTATCGATTCGTTTCCGATCATATTCTCCACCATTGACAGCTCTGCATCTGACTTGTTCTTCGCTACAAATTTTCTCCGGTAATTAATTAAGTTGCGGAATTCGATTCGTTTGAACATTTATTTAGTTCTTACTAGAATTTTGTTGCAATGTGAAAATGATTGGTCAATAGCTTTAACTACATATTGACCGTAATAAAATAAAATAATTACATTCCTTATTTGCGAATCATCGGAAGTTGAAGGTCCTATTATTTATTATGAAGGATTCGGCTCGGCATATTAGCTTTTGATTCTTTCGAGACGTTTTTTTTTTAATTCTACAAAGTGGCTGATTGGTGGATATTCTCAACTACTTACCACTTATTGGACGCCACGTGTATGGTCAATGCTCTTTTAGCAAGATGATGGAGTGGCCTTTGCAAAAGTATTCCAGATTTTCGGGACATCCGAATCAAGAGGCTTTGGGTATTAAATATTCATGTTTTATTTAAATATGGATTAAATTTGTTTTGATACAATGTATTATTTAAGAGTTTGGATAAATTTTGTTTAGGGTCAAGCTATATATATCCGATTCACGTTTAAGTATATCCAATTTTGAGTATATCCAAATGTGATTTAGGTATACCCATTTTTTTTCAAAAATATCAGTTTCTAGGTATATAAGCCAATTTTTTTACTAACTTCATCCACAACATTTTCCCCTACACTTTCTCTCACTTCTCTCTAACTCTCAAACTCTCTTCACTCAAAAACTCTCACTTCTCTCTCAATTTTTCGGGCGAGCCACCACCACCACCACTCCTCCTCCTCCTTCATCATGGTGAAGAACAAAACCCCCCACCACCACCTACGTAAGTTCCCTAACCTAAATTTGTTTGTTAATTTTGTTAGTTTTAGGTATGAATTTTAGATTTATCGTATGACTTTATATGTACTATCCATAATCAAAACTGTTGGAAATGTCCGCAAAAGGTCAACACTGACTGGATGGACAAAAAACAAATCTGTAATGATTTGTCCATCGTCTTCACCAGATTTATGCCATTCATAATAATTATGTGACTTAAGCTCCCCCAACAAGAACTGGAGTTGTGACCTACCCGCCTTTTTTAAAACCCTACTTTTCTGTCGTGCATTGTAGATCGTCTGCATGGTAGAAACATTATCTTCGTTCAACTTCTTAACACCATTCAGTATATCTCTGGGGTTAGTACCAATGTAGGTCGCTCGTTCAACGTATTCCATCTCTTCATCATTCAAACGGCCAGCAAAAGAATGACCATCTAGATGTAATGAAGTCTCATGGTTATGAATACCACATTTCACTTCTAACTTCCATTGATCTGGTTCAACCATTAACCCGAGAAGCTGAAATGGGCAGTCAATCTTTTTCGTTCCTGTAGACTTCCGTTTACGGTCTTTTTCTACAATTCTTGGAGTATATTCCCCCCCCCCCCTCTCACACTGGAAATACATCCTCAGACTTTTTCTACTGTTTACTTTGTTGCGCCGACTTATGTTGATAACCATACCATAGAGTTTTCCTGTCTTCGTAACCCATTTCACCAACGCGTCGCTAGTGTATAACTCGGTAGTGAAGAACAAATGACTGTAGTCAGTAGCGGAAGGTGCCTCAGTCCCACTGGCGACATCAGTCCCCTGTTACACAATGACAAACCACAATAAACATTCGGGTATAGTTAAAAAACAGAAAAAAAAACCTTGGTTTTTTTTCGAAAAAACAACGCAAACCCAAGGTTAAGAGGCCTAAAACCGGTGGTTCTAGGCCTCAGAACCGGCCGGACACGACCAGGTGCACCACCGGTGCTGAGGCCATGAACCGGTGGTGTTGGGGCCTCAGAACCGAGCGGAGTGAGGCCCCTGCACCACCGGTTCATGGCCTCAACACCGGTGGTGCTTAGGCTTCGGTACCGACCGGCAGGTGGCCCTTGCACCATCGGTTCCAGGCCATGGAACCGGTGGTGCGTAGGTGACGCACGACCGGTTCAAAGGCCAAGAACCGGCCGTGCGTCGCCTACGCACCATCGGTTCCATGGCCTGGAACCGATGGTGCAACAGCCACCGACGATTTTTTTACCTTCTCCTCCGACGATGGGTGCTTCTCCGGCGACGGTGGCTGCTCCTCCGGCGACTCCAACTCTTTTTCCGGCAAAATTTCATCATCCCTTTTTTCCGGCGACATCAACTCCTCCACACTGATCCCTAGTTCTGCTTCAGTCATGATCGATTTTGTGTTTTAAGTTGAATGTTCTTGATTTTGTTATGAAGTTTGAATTTGATTTCAATTTTTTTAAAAAACCATACTATTTGGATACTAAATTCATTAAAGAAGAATGTTTGTTTGGGTATAGATAGCGAAATAGGTTATTTGGTGAATTTGGTATACTCAAGATACACTTAGTAGTTTTTTTTTACTTAATGGTAGTTTGGATATTAATTTTCTTGTCGAGGGTAAAAAAGTAAAAAAAAAGTCAAACGAAAGTCAAAGGTTGATTTTGGGTATACTTAAACCTGAATTGGGTATATATAGACATACCCTTTTTTATATGGTTTTGGACATTGATTTATCTTTGGACTATAAATTTTAATTCAAATTTTTTATTTTTTCCGTAAATAAAAATAAATTTCACTTTTTTATTTCCTTCATAAAGGAAATAACATATTTATCATTTTTTTTATTCCAAACCCATTGATTCTCCAGCAACTCTATTGATTTCTACCACAATCTTAACTATCTCCATCATATTTACCAGTCCTATTAGCTTCTCACATCAATCCCCCATAAACCCTAACTCTAGCCTAGCCACTATAAAGACGGTCTCATCTTCAAGATTTATCTTCTAATCTTGAAAAACAACAAACCATAGCTACCTAACTACTCGATCTCTCTTTTAATCTTGACAAAAAACGGTAGTCCCTCTCGAATTTGTCTAAGATAGAAATCATTCGTTATTTTAAAAAACAAAAACACTTAAAATGCACCATTGTTTATTAAAACAGATGAAATGCAGACATCTCGGAATCATGTGTTTTTTCTTGAAAAAAAAAACACATGATTCCTAGTTGTTGTCTCGGAATTAGTTGTTTTCTGTTAAAACCTGCACAAATCGGGATTTTTGAAAATATGTTTTTTTAAGAGAGATTCTCAAGTTACATAAATGTAAAACTAAAAAACAAGATTAAATTATCTTGTTGGTTGATTGGGTGATGTTCTTCGGTGTTGAATCTTTAGTTTGGGTGTCTTCCTCTTCCATGAGTAATCTTCAAGAAATTTGAAGTTTTTTGTTTTTAGGGTTTAATTTTAGAAGTTAAATCATATATGTTGGATTGAATTTGGCTAAATCATGTGTTTGTTGATATAATGGTTTCATAATGGTTAATGACATCAAGTTATAAATTAGAAGGTAAAATGAGGACAAGATAGTAAAAGCAAGTGATACGTCTTTTTTTATATTTTAAAATATGGAGGAAATAAAAAATGTGATGGAGGAAATAGCTTCACCCATTTTAGTAATAGATAGTGCGAGATTTTACCTTCTGGCGTTGGTTTGCAGGCTATCGCGTCAGACTGAGGGTTTACCCTGTGCGCACTCATTGCAATCTGAGTACCGGCTGCGGGTTCCCTCCGAAAAAAAAATTGTGCGAGATTTTATACTATTTAGTTTAAATAAATTTTGTTTTTTTAATTTGTCTAGTAATATAAATTATCATGCTCAATAAAAAATTGTATCATTAATTATCGTTCAATTATCAGATGACTAACTTGATCCAAAATTGTATTGTTCAAGGGTTAACTTTATCCAAACTAAATACTCAAGCATTGAACTGTACATCGTCCCTCGACTATCGCGTTTGTTGGCAGATAGTCCCTTAACTTCTAAATGTCCATTGACAGTCCCTGAACTATCACGTTTGGATAAAGTTAGTTCACCAGATCCTTTTATCTATGAGAGGTTGCCACCTGTCACCATAGTCCCCAGATTTTTGTATCACCACTAGTCCATTGAGTTGAGGTCAAGCCCAAAATATAGAATATTACGAATAACTAAACTCAAAGGACTAGTGGTGATACAAAAATTTGGGGACTATGGTGACATGTGGCAGTCTCTCATGGATCAGAGAATCTGGTAGACTAACTTTATCCAAACACGATAGTCTAGGGACTGTCAACAGACATTTGAAAGTCAATGGACTATCTGCCACCAAACACGATAGTCGAGGGACGATGTACTGTTCAAAACCTAAGGCTGAATTTTATCCTAATCTAAAATGTAAGGTTTTGAACGGTAGTTCGTCCCTGAACTATAATTTTAGTGACAAATAGTCTATGGACTTTCAAAAGTCTATCAGTAGTCCCTTGACTATCCCGTTTGGATAAAATTAGTCCCCATCATTTGTTGATTAACATAAAAACTGTCACGTAGTACCATACTTAACATAAAGTTATATCTTCACTCGACTTTAGGTCGAAGTTCAAATGTAGCCAAAAGTTATATCACCAAGGGTCACTCAACTTTAGGTCGAAATTCAAATGTAGCCAAGATTAAAGTCGAGGGACCATTGGTGATACAAGTTTCACTTGAGTATGGTACCATCGTGACAGCTTAATATTAAACAAAATATTTAGGGACTAACTTTATCCAAATTGAATAATCGAGGGACTACAGACGAGATTTTGAAAATCCAAAGATTATATATCACTAAAATCCATAGTCCATAGTCGAATTACTGTTCAAAACCTAAAAAGTCAAATTCGTTAAATTTTACATTAAATATAAGACATTGATACCGCTTCCACATCCGTTCAGACTTGTCATCCGAATAGGTTTTCACGGTTTTAATGTGTCGACAACGCACGTAGACTTGATTATAAATCATATGTGTGTTTATTATAAATCTAAACTTGATTTTAGTTTAGTTTTTACAAATAAAATTAAAACTTATAATTTGTAAATTATCAATAGATTTGATTTTTATTTTTAGATAATTTAGTTATGTGATGACTTGTTTTGAATTAAATCGTGTAGGAAAATTATGAATTGATAGTAGATTTTCAATAATGTTTTAATATAATTATTAATTTAATTAGTTATAAAATATATTATATTATTTATTAGTTTACCATATTTCACAATATCATTATAATTTTAATATAATTTTGACTTTAATTTATATTTATAAATATAATATTATAAATTTAAATTTATAATAAAAATATCAATATATTTGATTCCTCTGTTATATATTTTACTTGATAAAGATATCAATAAATTTATTTATTTAATTAGTTATAAAATATTTTGACAAATAATTTTATTTATTTAGGGATTATCAAATAATTTTAATTTTAGATGAAAATTTTAATACGATTGAAATTTGGTTATAGTTTATTGCATCGTCCACCATGGTGGAAGAATTTTTTTTGCATGCTTTAAGGCATCAACCGATAATTATGGCTGCAAAATTATGCAGTGCAATGTTAATAAGAACTTGTCTAGTTCCGAACACAAAGACATGAAGTCCTTTTCTATTAAAGTCATAGTTCAGATGGGTCTCATAAATGTAGAGGACATCATCACAAACTCCATGATAGCTAAGATCCCCTAGCGAAGACGATTTTGCCTAAACTTTTCCAGGAATACGCCATCATTTAAGCCTGGATTAATAAATCAAAGATATAAACTGAATTATCAATTTATCATGTTATGGTTCACGGTCATAATGAAGTAATAAAGGATGTGTTTTACAATGTTGGGCTTCACATTGTAAAGACTATAAGTAAGGGGCTAGGTTTAGGAATTTCATCATCCTAAACCTTAATCAAACAGAAGACCGCTTCCTTCGGTGTCTGGAAACATTTTCTTTTACTAAATCGTTTTGCAGGTTTCTCAAGGTAATATACAGAATCACTAAGAACAAAAAAGAACAAAAGAATACTAGATGGAAAGACGCAGATAAACCCGTAAGTATTCTTGCTTTGGTTTATTCACTAGATGAATCTAGAAAAAAATTTCTTTTTAATTTTCCGCTTTATCATGCTTTTATTGGATAGAAAAATATTTTCAATTATAAGCTGATTTTTATCTTTTAAACCTAGAAAGTATCAGCTATAAATATTTTTATTGTTACTGATGCGTGTGATTAATTGCAGAGGAAGCTTTAAATAATTATACTTGTTCATAATTATAAACTTAATAGCTAAACATAAATATTTTTTATATCGAAATTACTTTTCATTTTCATTTTATATATAGACGTAATATTAATAAAATATTGGACGAACTAATTTTCCATCGTATTTTTTATTTCCTTTGTACTTCAACGTAAAAAATCAAATACCCATTAATTTCTCACATTAAAGTTTTGGGTTTATTTCTCA
Organism: Limnanthes douglasii subsp. nivea; assembly: GCA_036936605.1. Classification (NCBI taxonomy): domain Eukaryota; kingdom Viridiplantae; phylum Streptophyta; class Magnoliopsida; order Brassicales; family Limnanthaceae; genus Limnanthes; species Limnanthes douglasii. Next base: position 38,812,895 of record JAUPFV010000001.1, read on the forward strand.
TGACCCGAGATTAACTCCTTACGCACTCCATTTACTTCACCTCTTAATTTCTCCCATCCACCATCAAAAGAATCGTTTTTTATGCGTGAGTCTTCATTAATTAGACTTTTATTTTGAAAAACATAAAATAAATTAGATATGGTAAACTTAATGCATTTGGTTGCGTAAATACGTACAAAAGATGGAAAACAAATCGATCTAGTACTTTAAACAGGTAGACAACCATTCCGTAGGTAACTAATTGTATTTGTTGTTGTGTGAAATGATATGCAAATCATCGAAACCAAACACAAACATTATTTAGAGTGTACGAATACGAACACATAGATTAAAAAAATAAAAACAGGATAAAGTAATTTTTTCGTAAAAAGTTGATGCACTAGTTGTTTGATGTGGAAATACTCGAGATTTGACTAAAATTTATTGTAAAAATCATTAATTTGATAGATTTGAGTGTTTTGATTTCAGAGAGAGCATTTAATTTTTGTTTTTGGAAACTACTCAACACTGGTGTCAAGGGGTGTATGTCGTCCTACTACCAGATAATCGTTCTTGATATAACATTTCTGGTACTAATCCATCTAACTACTCAAAAAATAATGTAGCATGCCAACGTCTTTCATCGCAAACCGATGAGCTAAATCGAACTTTAGTTCCTAAATTCTATTAAAATCATCACCTGCAATAATCATATCATATACATACAAAGATAAAATAATATGGCTTGCCCTCATACTTCTGATAAATTAAGTCGAACCATGATTACTTGCAAGAAAACCAAGTGAAATAATTATTTTATAGAACTCAAACGAAGCAAGAAGAGTTTGTTTGAGATCACATATATCTTTTTTAGCCGATAAAGTTCACCAGATTAGTTCGAAACCCGAGGAAAAAGTCATGTAAACCTCCTCACAAAGATCAACATTTGGAAACATATTATGGACATCCGATTGAAAGATCTTCCACCCGACTAACATATGCAATATCAAGAAGGGTAAAAACTTTCGTCATTTTTGCCACTTGGGAAAAAGTATCTTCATAATCTATAACATAGTTTTGTGAGAATGCTTTTTTTCTTCAAGAAGAACCTTACACCTCTCAATAGACCAATCAGATTTTGTTCTGATTTTAAAAATCCAATTAGAACCAATTACACACTTACCATGTGGAGATTTAACTACATCTTATGAATGAGTCTAATAAACAGTAGTAAGATCTTCGCGTATATAATTTTTTTAATAAGAATCCAAAATAACTTATTTATACGACTAAGGTTCGTATAAATCATGTATATTTTCTATAAGAGATGCAAACTAAACTGAATAAGAAAATAAGAAAAACCGAGTATTTTAATCAACTTACTTTTACAAATATATATTATTAGATGTGGATAATTTATAGTTTCACAAGAGGAATAAGCATACTCAAACATGACGAATCATAAGTAGTATAAGCTCATGTAGATTATCGTATGAACTGGTACATCATAAAGAGTAGTTGTATCACCATTGGTTTATCAATAGTTTTATTCATCTTAAAGAAAAAACCAATAGATTTGTTCATCTTAAATAAACAAACCGGTTGATAATTTTTAGAATTTTTTTTTCACCTATTATTTGAAAGAGACGATATTTAAACAAAACCAATAGTTATTTATTCATCTTTACAAGTGTTTGGAAGTACGTGTTTTATCATATATTCTCACATTAAAAGAAATGAGTTATCACCTAAAACAACTGCATGTGTTTTTTGGGTTATGGTATTGGACATGAAGGATATCGTAGCTTTGATCCCACAAGTTAGAAGTTATATATACCTCAACATGTTACATTCCTTAAGCACTTACCAATTTCTTTTATTACCTCAAAATCACATGACATAATGAAGACAAATTTTTATAATATATTACATATATAACTTCACCATCTCTATCTTTATTAATCTTAGTGCCATGAAAAATAAGACAAATCACTAGATTACAATTCTCTATCTTGGACTTCTTTAATATCTTCTCATATTTCCTAAATCAATCATGTTAAAATATTTCATTATTGAGTATTTGAACCCTACTAATTGATCCTTGTTACTTTTACTAAATATCAAAAGATCCACATAAATGCTCACTAACATTAAATCACATTTGTTCATCCTGATGGATAATGTATCATCACTTGCATAATTCTAGAAGTATAAATTATTGAAGTGAGTTTCAATCTTACTGAACCAAGACTTTTGTGTTTTATTTAGGACATATAGAGTTTTATGAAGTCTATAGACACAATGTCTTTCCTTTCGATTTCATAGCGTTGGATTTTGCAACATAAACATCTTTTATCAAGAAACCTTGTAAAAAATATGAATTTGCATCGGGTTAATAGATTTTCTAATTCCTTAGTGCATCAAGGCTTAGTATCATTATAATATTATCCATTCTACCCATTGGAGCAAACAATATAGAGTAATAAATCCCTCATTTTGACTGTAACGTTTAACAACTAGTATTGCCTTGTGCTTGGTTACCATTCCGACTCATTTTATTTTGTTTTCTAGATCCATTTGGCTTCTATTTTCTTGAAGTGTTTTGGTAATGTAGTGATGGTTCATGTTCCATTTGATTCAATAAACTCCAGTTCTTCTCCTATTACGCCAATCCACTTATAATCTTTTACAACATCATCAAGATAAATTGGATCATCTTTCCAATCTTGTACCATATTTATCATGCCATTATCACTCAAGTTATCACCAGTGATGTAATTTTCCATCAAAGTAGGTGTTATGATAGTTTTTATTTTAGTATCAGTGTTATCTCTTTTAACATTTTCTTTTCACGGTGTACCAATTTTAATACCATTCTCAATCTCATCAAGGCCATCAATTTCAGGACCTGCTATTTCATTATCTTCATTTCTTTGATTATATTGATCAATAACAGTTTTGTTTATATCTAAATTTCATATTTTGTCTTGTTCAAACACTACATCTTTACTCACCATCATCTTTCCAGATTAAACATCAAACAGTTTATAATATTTTACTCACTCAGTTAGTCCAATAAAAACACAAATTTTACTTATTGGATCCAACTTATCTTCGTTCACGATTTGTGAGTGTGAGAAATATTTCTCCAGACTTTTAAGTGTTTTACAGAAGACTTATTTTTTATTATAGGATTCATAGGGTGTCATATCTTCAATATAAGAAGTTGGACATCTATTGAGGATATGGCATGCCCACAACTGCTTCAGACCATAACTTCTTAGATATTTTATTATAATACACAATTGATCTTACCATATTCATTAGAGTTCTATTCTTCCTCTCAACCACTCTATTTTTGTGGTGTGTAAGTATCAGTTAACTGGCTCTGTATGCTCACAACTTTACATAGTTTTTCAAATATGTTGAAGTATATTCTTATCTCATATCAGTTTTTAGACACTTGATATTACATTCACTCTCATTCTCTACCGAATCTTTGAGATGATTAAATTTATCTAATAGATAAATCTAATATTTCTTGCTAAGATCATCAATGAAAGTTAAAAAAATACCTATTGTCACTAAATTAAATTAAATTAATGGCTTTACATATGTATGGGTGTATCAGCTCCAAAGATTCACTTTCTTTCCAGGTAGATTTCTTTAGCATATTATTCCTTAGTTATTTTTCACTCAAACATTCACTTCACACAAGTTTATCCTCATTGATTTTCGGAACTATAATCACCGTGCATTTCTTGTATAACTTATTCATTGAATCATGATGTACGTGCCCACGCCTATGGTGCCACAACTTGGTGACATTCTTACTTTTAGTCCTCAAACACTCATCTTCTTGGACCTTCTGTTCCACTGCTTCATACATAATCTTGAGCATTTTATTATTTCTCATCTCATTATATATTATCTCCAATTTATCTAGATGTGTTATAATACATATACCTTTCTTGGATATGATCTTTAATCCATTTTCCTATGATTTTTCTACACTAAATATAGTTTTTGTGAAACAAGCACATAATGTATCTCTAGATTTCATAAGTATTGCCCTTGTTTTTTAATTTAATTGTCCCATTTCCTTTGACTTTATTTTTTTTGTTTCCCAACTTGACTGAATGAGATAAAGTTTGATCTAAAATTATAAACATCATCGTGTCTCTACACATATGTTTGGAGCATCATGAATCTAGGAACCATTCCGCTTATTTTTTAGTTACATCATCTGTAGTGTAAGTCATCAGCAAAATTTATTCATCGTTATCAATGATTTCAGTGTAATAGACTCTTTTTGTTTTCTCAGGATATTCATACTTGAATTGTCATAGTTCGTGACAATAGTAGAATTCAATTTGACTTTTATTTAAGATTATGATACCATCACTTCCCTCATATGGACCATCTTATTCCTCTCCCTCTCATGCTTGATCTTTCTTTCACTTTCAAAATATGTTTATCATCTTTCGTTCTAAATCTGTTTAACTTGTGCTCATACATGGCTAGATTTCCATGCAGTTCATCAACTATAATCAAATTGAAATCTTATGATTCTTCAATGTATATAGTGATGTATGTGAATCTATGAGTCAAAGTTATCACCACTTTATCCATAATTTAGAATTATACATTTTTTCTCCATTATTTTTTAATTGGTTTGCTATTGTTATTACTTTAGAGAAGTAATTCTCTAATATATTGTATTTCTTCATTTTAAGAACTTTAAAATCCCACCCTAATGTATTTTATTTGAGATTTGTTTACCTTTTTTATTTCTACTGAACTTACTTTTCAGGGAAGCCCAAATGATCTTAACAATGCTTTTATCCAAGATCTGCTAAAACATCGTCATATTTCCCATGGTACTTTAACCCTCAACATTTTCTTCATTATTTCACTCCAATGCTCATAATATCCATCAAAATGAGTAATATTGCTTATTATATTTTCTTCACTTCTTTTGTATTTATCCACTCGTTTATTTTACCTTTTTATCTCACACGGCTCCGATACCAATTGTACATTTATAAAAATGCAATATATCATTGAAGAACAATAGAAGACTATTAAAAACTTACTTATACATTTTATCGAACAAGTATGACTAAGATTGTGAATGGTATGACTTAAGATCTTGAAATATTAGATAATGACTTACTCCAGACAGTCGAAAAAAATAAAAAATTTAATGACCAAATAAGATCAATAAACATAAAACTATAATTACGATACACTAAAAAAAAGTTACATAAACTTCACCCTTTTATAAACTCACAGTTAGTTTACTAACTAATTTTTAAACGATTTATTCCTTCAAATATTAAATTTTTGGTGATTATTCATCCATACATATAATTTTAGAATAAAGCTGTTTTGATGTTGTTTAATCTACTTCAATAAAATGGGAGTAGAGTCCAACGTAAAACATACTACCCTGTCCTAATTTATTTGTCGTTTAAGGTGTTGGCACGTTAGTTAATAATTGTAATTATTGTTTTTGAAATTATAAAAAATTGTTTTATTTTCCATAAATAATCTTCATTTTTAATAAACACTATGTAAAAAACTTAAATGAATAATTAAATGATGAAAGATTATATAGTAAATCATCTATTAATGCAAACTTGAAATCCGTGACGATAAATAAATTGGGACAAATATTTTTTTCTAGAACGACAAATAAATTGGGAAGGAAGGAGTATTAACACGTGTTGGTGTTGTATTAGTATATGCTCCTACGTATAAGGTTGTCTACTCTTGAATGAAAACAAGTAACCTAACAGTGACGACAATAAATCAAATCGTACTCATTCATTTCACGTGGCTTAATAACACCGACTACAACCCATCTATTTATTTTAATAATTTGATAATAATACTACAATACTCCAAGTTTAAAGAATGATTCTCTTAATATATGAGTATATAATTACAGTCTTATAATGGGAGGAGGAGATGGATCCTGGTCCTGGATACACATGAAGAGGAAGTGGTAGTCGAATTGGCAAGTTGAAATGGTTGGTGACAAGTGACAACACACACCACCACCATATTAATGTTATAGACTTATAGTTATAGGGTTATTATATGGTTGTGGATCATTACAGCTTCCATAAATGTGATAGAAAAAGCGCACGGCATGGTTATTGGTTGATATTAAAGGAACCCACTAACCAAATCAAAAGCCTCTATTTCATTGATTTATGGAATGAATCATGCGCTGATGTCCTTCTAATATACTGTCAGCTACAGAACTTGCTGATGAGATAATGAAAAACACACACATATTTATATGATCCTTTTTCGGAAATTGATATAATTGGATCGGTTAATCAATTTTTTGTTTAAATTTAAAAAAATATTTTTTAATCACATGTTTTAATGAAATGATTTTTTATTTTAAAAAAATTACAATTTTTTTTAACAAATAATATTTTTGAACACATGTTAATATTATTTGTAGAAAACTACGGCTAAAAAGAGTCAATAGCTTTATTGATGGTAAATTAATATTAATATATATATATATATATATACCGTGCATAATAATTAATTAGTTATATAGTTAATATTTTTATTTAAACTCACACTACATCAATTATAAATAATAAATATAAAGAGTTTATTGCACCAAAAATCAAGATGTTCATCAGGCTTTCCTGAATATATGAACAACCTACAAAATTGATAGAGCAAATGAACGCGAAATGGTCCCGAGATGAAGATAATGACGAAGTGATAATAAGTTTGAACGTGTATTGTCCTTTCATGAAAAAACATAATTAATTACAATACACATGACACTTTTGTTATCAGAGTGTAACAGAAAAAGCTTAGTATTGTTACCCCATATATCTGCAAGAAGGCGTCATAACCAAACAATCTCATATGTAATAGATGTCATAACACGGTCTCAACTTCGATAGAAGATCTATAAAGAATATCGTGTTTCTTGTATTTCCACGATATTAATAAATTTCTAAGGAAAACACATAAACATTCGTGAATTACGATCACAAGGACTACTATCCCAATCAACATTACTATATGTACACAATTGGAGTGAAGAAGTCGAAGGAAATAAAAGGCTCTCGAATTGAATGCCACACAGATATTTTAATATATGAAGAACAACTCCATAGTGGACAAAAATAGGAGCAGTAACAGATTGACTAACTACATAAACAATATGAGCTATATCAAGTCAGTTAACTATAAGATAAACTAAGCTTCTACTAGACTACATTACAAAGTCGGGTCTGATAAATGAACACCATCAATTGGAGAATACCGAGCATTTGTTTCAAAAAGGGTGTTTGTCGTTATGTTGTTAGAAAGTCACGCTCATTCAAATATATTATTTATATCAGAAAGTCCTAAGTTTTTCCTCGTAAAATGATAAACCAAATCACGTTTTTGAGTGCTTTAATACCATCAATATCATCACCTGTAAGGGGCGGATTTAGAGGGTAGCCAAGTATGCCATGACATACCCTATATCAAAATGGAATGTTTAGTACAATGGTAAAGAACCTTCCCTGCATATCCAACATCATTCTTATTTCTCTCTTTCAATTGACTTTTGATTATTTATTCATATTCAAGGTCATGAGTTTGAATCTTATGTAATTATGGAAGAAATAAAAAAAGGAATTATATAGGAAAACTTGTTCTAAGCAAATAAATCTTTATTAGTAATTAATTGCATTAAGTAAATTTTTTTATTGTTTTAGTTAATTTATTAATTGTATTTAAGTAATAATTTGTTTATCATAAATTTATTAATTAAATAATAAAGTGCTATAATAAACCTAAAATTTAAATAGAATGTGTTTTTGAGTGATTTGATTATTAATTATATTTAAGTTAAGTTAAATATATATATATTTTTTTATTTTTTTATATAAAACTTAAATTTTTATTAAATTTTTATCTATGAATGATCTATATAAATTTATAAATCATATTTAGATAATTTATTAAATAAATAAAGAATTACAAATTTAATAATTATATTTAAATAATAAAATGCTATATAGTAAGAGTAAAGTTTATAAAATAAAATATGTTTTCCAAGGAATTGATTACTAATTGTATTTAAGTTTCTTTTGTCAAGTGTTTAAATTTATGATTTAGTTTGATTTATTTTCAAGATCTTAGACAAGTTTTTTATGCCTACCCCTAGATTTATGGAGTCTAATACTTCTATTATCATAAATGAATCAACTTAAAGACCATCCGAGGAACCTATTTTTATTCTTATATTTTTACAATGTAATATTCAAAAAATTATATTATTTTTGGCATACTCTTAATTTTAGTTATGGATCCGCCTCTGTCGCCTATAATAATCATATAATTTATATATAGGAATTAAATAATCTCTCATACACTCGTACATATGATAAATAAATCTGACTTATGAACCTGGTTGGTGAGAAAAACACAAGAGAAGAGTCATGTAAACCTCCTCATGAAGATCATCATTTAGAAACATATTTTTGAAACCAACTAAAAGATATTTTATTGATGAAGGAATGCAACAAAGGACCTATCAAATTTTGTTTTAATTTTACATACCTGACAAGAACTAATTATGTCCAGGTGAAGTTCCAACCACATCTCATGTATGACTCTGATAAATAGCATTAAGCTCATCGACTTAACATTTTGCCAACTAGGATAATAAACATATTATTTATACGACTTATGCTTATATAAATCATTTATATTTGCTATAAAAGATGCAAACATAATTGAGTAAGAATAATAAGAAAAATCTGGTAGTTTGGTAGACTTACTTGTACGAGTAGAACTTACGAGAGGTAGAGAATATGTAATTGAACCAGAAGAAGAAGCAGACCCCAACATTAATGAAACTGAAATAATATCAGTTGATGTATATGTCTCAGGAACAAATACATTATAAATAATAGTTTTATCGTTGTCATTGCAAAATGGATCAGTAACCTGAAGACTTGTCTTTGTTATGTCATGTAATTTTGAAAGAATCTAATAAAATAGAACGTGCTAAAAAAACATGACATGTCGATATATATATATATATATACTTTCTTACTTGTGTGATTAAAAAAACAATATCCTTTCTACTAATACCATAACCCAAAAACACGTATAACTATGTTATGTGACAATTTGTTCCTTTTGAGACGAGGACAAAGGATACAACTTGTATAACCAAACACTCGTAAAGAGAACTATTGTGGAAGATTTTCATTTAACTTATGAAAAGGAGACATCCTTGAATGATGTGCAATAGAAATTAATCACAGATAGACCAGTCAAAAGTGTTCTCCCCAAATAACACTAGGAACTTTAATATATTAAATCAAGGAACTAGTAGTTTCAACAAGGTGATAATATTTCTTTTATGCAACCTCATTTAGTTGAGGGGCGTTAGTACAAGATGACTTGTGTATGATATCATCAAATACAAGAAATTAAGTGAAAGCATTGGAGGTATAATCACCCCATAAGTCCCAATTGAAGCATTTTATCATAAAAGAATGTTGAGTCTTAACAAGTACTCTATAGTTTCTATTTTTTTAGAAAATCAGACATTTGTTTCATAATAGGAAAATTATGATTCTCACTCAATAAAGTTTTATCCTCACCACCTTCCACCATGAATTTAATACACCCTTTAAATAGTTACATAATTACTCTTCAATTAAGGTTTATCCTCACTAGATTGGCGACCACAGTGGGGGTGGAAGGTACCCGGATATTAGTATCCAAAACCTAACTGGAAAATTAACCTTCGCAGCTCTTTGAGACATGGATCATGTAGAAAGATCTCCCTCTCGAAAATGAGGAAGTCAGAGTCAAAGAGGACCATGTGCACACATATCATGTGAATCATAATATAAAGGAAATATTTTTCATGTAGGAAGAGCATGATAAGTTGCGAGCAGAAATTGAGGCATTAAGAGCTCGAAGTTATGGAGAAAATGATATATAGAGAAATAATCCATTAGAGTATCCCAAACCTGATGAGCCAGATAGTAATACCAAGTATAATCTGAATGACCAGTTCTCTAAAGGAAATCTAGCTAAAAAACATTTGGAAAAGCATCATAGATCAAGTAAACATGATTTTCGGGAAAAAATGGACCGAAAGGGTATGAACAAAAAGATTATCAAGGAAAAATGAAAAGGTCGGCAGACCATAGCATAGATAACTTGTTGATTGATCAATTCGATGTGCAATCTGAACATGGGCTTTTGCTACTCCCAGTGGGGATCATATGTTTAGCCAAAGATATAATTGGTGGCAGTCCCCGTTGTCTTTGAAAATTATCTCCAGACATCTACCCAGGCATTCTGACAGTTTGAAAATGGATAAATATGATGGGATCTAGAACCATGATAATCATCTTAAGAAATTTAAGAATTTTATGATGAGGTTCAATGATGATGAAAAACTATTGTGTAGAGCTTTTTCTCAAACTTTTAAAGGTAACGCCTTGAAGTGGTATAACAGATTACAACAGAGATCAATCAAGAATTTTGACATGTTTTGGATGACGTTCCGAAGGCAGTTTATGGGAAGTAAAGAACTCAAAGAGAATGGTGATATAATAATTCACTGTGGGCAGTATCCGAATGAATCATTAAAGGATTACATCAACCGTTTTATGAATACTAAAGATGGGTTGACAGATTATTTCAAACAAGTGGCTATAGCTCTGTTTCGACAAGGCTTATTAGCTGGCGAGTTGAGAAATTTACTAACTCAAAAGAAAGTAATAACATGGGGTGAATTGTTGAACTAGGTCAGAAGTCAAATCACTATGGAGGAAACCAAGAGATTAAGATAGCCTCACCATTATAGGTCTGCCTCTTCATCCTCTGCCGCACAAGTTTATAAATAATCACACACCACAGTGAGCAACCGTCTGAGGGACTCAGGAAAATATTCTCATCGGTCTAAACAAAGCCAATCGAATCAAGGTCAACAATCTAGGCTAATAAGAAATCAATGGGTCGAGACTGGTTATTATGCAGAACTGATTGAGAATATGACTACCATTTATGATAGATCCAAGAACGTTGTACAATTTTGAAAGCCAATACTTGTCCAAACTTCGAGGTAAAATCGAAACACATGATTCGGTAGATATCATAATGGTGTATGACATAACATTAAATATTGTATTGCTATAAAGCAAGAATTACAATCATTGATCGAGAACATGAAACTAACAACTGTTTTCAAGTAACAAGAGAGTAATATGTAAGTTAACAACAAGTCATAGCCAAGTTCAAATGGGGCTCAAGCTGCATTACCTAGTGTCCGAAGTTAAAATACGGAAGTTTCCAATCAAGAAATTACGATGGTGATTATTGAGAAATTCGATGTGGATTCAGAGTACATGGATCCCGATAGGGATCGGGGTCGAATCAATGTGGTGGCATAAAGTATAGGAAATGTCTAAATTGTGTCGCTTCTTCGAATCATTAAATATATTTAGGGGAGATAGAATGACATCACTTTCAAGTTTCTCGAGAAAAAGACATGTGGTTAGCCTGACCACACAATTGGAAGGGAAAATGTTTACACATCTCTACCGAAAGCCTACTCCCTTCATAGTATTGATGGAGATGACTTGAGAAATATGGCAGACCTACATGAGGATGATATGGTGATAGGGGCATCTATTAAAGGCAAAAAGATCCGAAGAATCTTAATTGATACGGGTAACTAGGCTAAAATTTTGTTTATATCTACCTATCAACAAATGAAGAACCCATTTGTCATACTTCAATCAAAAAGAACTATATTAGGATTTGCGGGCATCTCTGCTGATGCCATTAGGGAATTTGAAGGAGAAGTGTTGTTAGGAAAAAGACCATTTAAAAATATTAATGAGAGTATTATTTGTAGTAGTGGATTGTCTGACCCTGTATAATGCATTTTGTCAAGTATACGCACTGTCGCATCGATAGTTCACCGGTGTTTGAAATACGCGGTTGGAGGTCAAGTATGGGTGGTTCGGAGCATCCAAAAAGTGGCTACATAATGTTATGTCAATGCTCTTTCTCCAATATCCTTGGAAAATTCAAATACAAAAAAATAATAGTAATCACTAGAGTCCTCTTTGGGTTTGGGTGAAATCGATTATCCAAGAGAGACTCCTAGTTATACCAGGTGATGTTATTTTCCATAAGTTATCTGTACGATCCGATGCGGGCCCAGTAGTCCAAAGAAGAAGGGTTTTTTACAAAGAAAAATATGAACTTATCATTCAAGAGGTAGATATGTTAACAAAAGTGGGGCACATTCAAAAATATTAGTATCCAATTTTGGACAGCAAATACAGTGGTTGTTAAAAAAAGAATGGCAAATTCCAAATGTGTATCGATTTTACAGATCTATACATGACATGTCCCAAGGATCCTTTCTCAACCCCTTAAATTTACCAGTTGGTGGACTTTACTTTGGGGAATAAATTATCTTTTTTTATGGATGCATTTGTTGGATACATTCATATACAAAGGATCAGGACTGCACCACGTTCATCACTGATAAGGGGCTACAGTGGTATAAGGTAATGCCTTTCGGGTTAAAGTATGTTGGGGCCACTTACCAACGATTATTCATAAATCATTTTCCAGTAAGTTCAGAAGAAATATGGAAATTTATATTGATAACATGATGGTAAAAAACCCAAGATAGGAGGATCATTTAATTGACCTCCAAAAAAGGTTCTCTAATTTGAAGGCCATCAATTTAAAATTGAATCCAGAAAAGTGTATGTTTTGAGTACGGTCCGGTAAATTTCTGGGCTACATCATCTAGTGAAAAAGAGATCCAAGCCGACCCATATTAATTGGATGAATTATTAATTAAGGAGCCTCCTTAGACTACCAAAGAAGTTCAAGTATTGGCTGGGAGGTTAACAACCTTGAATAGGTTTATTTCAAGATCATCGGATAAATCTGCACGACTCTTCCAAGTACTGAGAAATGCCAAATATTTTAATTGGTCACTGAATTGTGATAAGGCATTCTTTGAGATTAAACGATATTTATCTTCACCTAAGACTCTATTCAAACCAGTCATTGATGAGAGACTCTACATATATCTAGTAGTATCGAATTATGCTGTGAGTGTAATGTTAGTTGGGATGTTGAAAATTATACTTGCATTGTTTACTACATTAGTAAGAGTTTGTTAGATGCTGAGAAAAGATACCTCAAGTTGGAAAAGTTAGCTTTAGCCTTGGTAATAGCAGTCATAAAAATGAGCCCTTATTTTCAAGAACATTTCATCACAGTTCTACTTCTTTTCCACCTAAAAGTGTATTACCAAAACCAGATATAGCAGGCCGAATGACTAAATAGTCTATGGAACTAGGGGACTATGATATATACATTTCCCCTCGAACGACAATCAAAGCTCAAGCCATAGCCAATTTCTTGGTTGAGTTTCATTTAGAGAGGCCATGCAAAGAATCTTCAACTCACAAGCTTAAAAAAATGGGTAATTCAAACAGATGGTGGGTGCAGCGTAATGGGTTGTGGGGCTAAAATTATATTACTTTCCCCCTTCGGGGATTCAATGCAACAAGCTATACGTTTTGGTTTTAAAGCATCAAATAATGAAGCATAATATGAATCAGCTATAGTAGGTTTAAGGTTAGCTCAAATATGTGGTGCCAAAATAATCGGATTGTTGAGTAATTCACAACTACTTATGCATCAAACACAAGGAAAATTTGAAACCAAGAATGAGCAATTAGTGAAGTACTTGCAAGTGTTGAAAGAAATTTTTACTTGCTTTAAATATGTAAAAATACGAACACGTGCTAAGATCATAAAATTTGATGGATCCTCTGGCCACTATTGCATATTCAGAAGCTTACCTTTGGATTCTAGTACAAGAGTGCCCTTCAATAACATCGAATCCTGATATGTAAGTTGAAGCTAGAGAGAATATCTAAATATTAGCCATAATTACTCAAGACTGGAGGTATGATATCCAAGAGTTCATCACTGCAGGAATTCTTCCAGAACACAAAAGCTTAGCTAAGAAATTAAAGTTCAAGGCACATAGGTTTTTGGTTTTAAGAGGGATCATATATATAAAAAAAAATCAATAAGCCATTTTTTCGTTTCCTTGGATCCGATGAGTATCGAGAAGTTTTGTATGAGTTACATGATGGGGAATGGTCGGCCCATTGTGGCTACAAAACTTTGACTAGAAGGGTATAATTGGCATGCTATTATTGGCCATCTCTTATGACAGATTCTAAAGAATTAGTTATAATATGTGATCTCTGTCAAATATATGGAAATGCAATACATGTGCCAGCAGTTCCAATGGAATCGATATCCAAAGCAGTACCATTTGATAGATGGGGGATTGACTTGGTTGGACCCCTTCCAATGGCTTCTGGAGGGTGTCAAACTATTATTTTGGCAATTGATTATTTTTCGAAGTGGATATAAGATGCACCCCTTCCCGGAATGACTTCTAAAGTGGTAATTAAATTTATATTCTCCAATATTTGTTGTAGGTTTGGAATTTTTAGATGCATTACTATATACTGGTGTGGATAAAAGTAGCCTAAGGGTAGGCTGGTAATTTCAAGTGGAGTTTTAAGGTGGTGTAAGGGTGTTTCAAGGTGGAGAGAGAATTAAGCAGCTTGGCAGCAGTTAATTTTCATTACCAGAAGTTAATGCTGGTGGTTGAGTATTTATAGTATGTTATTTGGGCCCTTATGGGCTTTCGGGTCATGTTTAATGGACCCGGGTCATGTTTAAAGACCCATGAGTTTTAAGCAGATGGGCAGGTAGCTTAGTCAGAAAGTGTTTAGGTTTTTTAGTACTTTAGTCATAGTTCGAACAGCCTTAAGATCACAGTGTTCGAAGTCATCTGTCCGGTTCAAAAGTCCTGTCCGATTTAAGTTCTTAGTGTCTGTCCGGTTTACGGAGAGATTTACATTGGTCTGCCCTTCCGGAGAGCATTCCGAATTCGGACTCATCAGGAGCCCCTTTTTTAGGTGTTTGAACAAGCGTCCTTGTCAAAGAACTGAAAAACAGTCCGATTTAGGAAGTGGTTTTCAATTCGAAGAGAGTTGGGGACAAATCCGGACAGATCGAACGTTACGAATTCCAAACGGTTCTTACCAGAGTTAATGGGACACGTGTCACTCTCTGATTGGTCACTTTAGCCGTTTTTTCACCTTGAACTTCGCACCACTTTCTCGAACAAGTTACCTCTTTTAAATGTCATTAATGACATCAGCGCCGTCTTTTAATCATTGCCCAACTTTTCGGATTCTCCTAGGAATCAACTCTTTTTTTCACATTTACTATAAATTCTCATTCACTTTTCACTGTCTCATTATCTCTTTCAAATTTCACTCTGCAATTTTACTCATAGCTTTATCTCTCTAGAACTTCAAAACTTCCTTGGCTGTTTATGTTTACAGCAAGAACAACACTGATCAAGGGCGGCTGGCTTAACCTCTCGGAATTGGAGAAAGCTCAAAGAGTTGAGAAGGAAAAACGACTTGCTGCAGGGCTACCATCGTCGCCTATTGAGAAACCAGCCTCTTCTGTCGCAGAATCTGATAGAGGTTCATCTTCTTCCAAAGGTACAAAACCTAAAAAACTCTTTCAATCAACGCTCTCCCCCATAGTATCTGGCTCCTCAGTTCAGGAGTCGATCCCTGCTGTTGAACCGGGAGTTACTGTCACAAGTGTTAGGAAAAAATCTTCTTTCATTGCTATGGGGTCTGACTCTGACCATTCCCCGGATAAGTTAATCATGAAAAGGCCAAGTCGGTTGGTCAAAGGGCTTTCTTCTAAGAACACACCCTCAAAATCGGGGGCAAAAGATAGTGTATCAGGGTCTGGGGAAACTATAAGGGCTCCCCGGGAGAGGCTGTCAGGACTAGAGGCCAGCAGCCCACTACCCCCCAAGGAATCTTCTGCCTCAGAAACTCAAATTGAGGTGAGAAGTCGAGTAAATACGAACAGCCAACAGTCCGGAGGATCAGCTATGTCAAGCCTCAATCCTCCCCGGACTACTTCTACAGAAGCTCCCCCAACAATTATGGATGAGAGGATGGAGGACTCCACAGAGGAGGTTAGATTTGAGTCTGAGTCGTCCGGACAGGCTGATACTACTATTGTTGTTGCCAAGAAGGGCAAAGAGGACTTATATCTGAGGCACCCGGACCTGCCGGAGAGCCTTGAAGGGATAGTAGGGCCATGCTTTCATAAAGTAGAGTTCAAGTATCTTTCAGCTTTGCTAAGGACCAAGTATGCGTTCATCCATACTTCAGATCTGGGTCGGTTGCGCACTAAGTGGGGGATCCCTGAGAATGTAAAGATACGAATTCCCATCGATCCGGAGACCCCGATGGACTGCAAAAGGAATGAGATAGTCTTCTTCACGGAGCTATTCAACTGGGGACTCAGGTTCCCACTAGACCCGGAGATAGTGCGCTATTTTCACTTGGTCAAGCTCTGCCCGACACAGCTAAGCCCCAACGATTGGTTCACCTTGATGTCATGTATTATGGCGTCTAGGTTATCTGGAATCCCTCTTCCTATGGAAGAGTTTGCAGCTGTGGCCAACTTGTGCAAACATCATCAGTTCCCCTTCTACCATTTCAACATGGGGAACGATCTTAAAGCTGTCGATGATCTCCTGGAGTCGGAGAGCAAATGGAGGAGCCAATTCTTATTTGTCAGTGGCTCATGGGAGAATGGCAAGAAAATCAAGACCGGAGAGAATCCAAGCCTCCTCAGGAGTAGATGGAGGAGTGACAGTAAGCTTCTCATCTTAAGTCTCTGTCCGATTTTCCATTTTCTTTGAGTTTATGCTAATCAGTTTCTTTTCGTTTTAACAGAGCTGCCAAAGGAGTTCGGGGACTACCTAAAGGCCGGACAGACTACCTGTGGCAAAATTAACGCTTGGGCTGCAGAGAATTGGGAGAATAGGTTCCACAAGGCCTTCACTCCTGGAAACTTAGCAAGGTCCCATCTGTGGAACACCACAGGTCGAAGAGACCTAACTTGGGAGGAGTTCTCCACCCAACCTGATGAAGTCGTCGTGCTGAGAAGGTCCCATGAACTGGACGGGACTCTCTTCCTGCCTGCCCGGGCCAAAGCCCCAAGCAAAATGAAGGGCAAGAAGAAGAAAGGCAGGAAGGTGGCAGGCGACAATGAGAAGGAAGCCCCAACAGACACAGAGGGACCGGCACAGGTTCAAATTGATGCAGCCCTTTTACAAGTGGTGGAGCGGGAGAGCGAGAAGCAGGAAGTGAACCTTCCAAAACCTCTAAGGGCTTCCTCTAAGGGCTTCCAAGAGGACTCGCAAGCAAACAAGTGAGAGTGCTGATAGGGAGGCCAAGAAGAAGAAAACTTCCCAAGGAGATGAGGTTGCTCTCCGGGATCCGGAGCCCTCTTTCCCTACTGACCCTACACTAGCCGAAGAGATCCCAAGAGACTTTCAAGAAGAGATCCCAAGGGAATTCCACACAGATGAAGTTGAGGGGGGAGAGCTTAACTTAGACGAAATGGACATCACCGGTCTGGGTGGACTTGGTGAATATTTTCTTGGGCTGCCCAGAGACGAGTTCGCAGGGCCCTATGTCCCTCCAAGCAGCTCCAACACAGTTAACTTCAACGGTAAAACTTTTATGGTTTCCAGTGAGAGGGATGTTATAGCCCATTCTCTTCTTAGCAATGTACAGCCAGTGCTTACTTTGGAAAGGCAAGTCCGAAGTCAGGCATACACTATCAAAGACCTCAAATCTGAGAAGGAAAAACTGTCCGAGGACCTCCGGACTGCTGCCAATAAGGTTGATTTGCTCAAGGAGGCAAATGATCAGCTAAAGAAGAACCAAGACGAAAGAAACATAAAAGTTACTTCCTTGGAAGAGACCGTAAAAGATCTCCGGGCCAAGCTGTCCGGACTGGAGAAGGACTTGACAATCTCAAGGGGAGAAACTACAGCCAAGGAGAAGCTCGTCACCAACCTGACCACTGACAAAATTGCTTTAGAGAACGCAGTGACTCAGGCTGCTGAAGAAAAGGCTGCTTTGGTGAGGGATCAAGAGGCCATGATCAAGGCCAAGATCAACGCCTATGTCAGAGAGATGATCCAAAGCGAGGAGCTAATGATCCAAAAGGTGAAGTCTGATATGGTCCTCCTGTTTCACGAGAAATTCCCGAAGAGGAGATTAGGGGAATTATGGCGCTATGTGGATGATGATGATCTCCCATACTGGACCATGGTTGATGAGGGGTACTCCAGTGAGTCTTCGTCCGGTGATGAAGAGGAAACCGGAGAGAGCCCAGGTGAGGAAGAAATTGATCCTAAGGGTAAGAAGATAGTCGAAGAGAAGAGCGACATCAAGGGAAAGAAAGCAAATGAGGGTGAGCCATCTTCAAAGGCTCAACCTTAACTTATAATTTACTTTGTTTATCTTTTATTCGAACTAAAGTCCTTGGAAGGCCAAGGCACTCTTTTTGTGATGGTGTCCGTATTATTCGGACAGATTTTTGTACTGTGCCCAAACTTGTTCAAAAAGTCCTTGGAAGGCCAAGAAAGTTTTAAGTTGTTGAATGAATATTTTATTTTGCTCAACCATCCTCTTCTTTCATTATTTGTTTAAATAGCTGGAGTTTAAGTAGTTTTATTGTATTGTGAGAGTATTAAGACTCTCCGGCTAGAATTTAAATAGCCCTTAAATCTTTTAACCCGGGTAGTATGATAAGAGACAAAATTTTGAAAATACTTAGAGAATTTTGAAGAAGGCACCAAGTTTTATTGAAAGCTCTCCGTACCACCGAAGAGGGAAAGGTATGCCCCCAAATATTTACATGGATGTTTAAACAAGTAAATATTTACACAAGTTTTATTCCAAGTACATTCGAAGGTGTTCAATATTCCAAGGGTGAGTTAAAACCCTGCCATCTTTGTCTTCCAACCAGTATATCCCAGGATTCTTTCAACCACAGTATATGGACCCTCCCAAGTTGGGGCCAGCTTTCCGAAGAGCTTTTCCTTAGTATGCAAGAAAACTTTCCTTAATACTTTATCTCCTGGTTGAAAATCTCTTCTTTTAACTTTAGAAGCAAACCTGCTTCTCATCAAGCCCTGATAGTGTGCCATTCTAAGATGAGCTTTCACCCGTCTTTCTTCGATCAAATCAAGCTGATTTCTAATTGCCATCTCATTAGCCTGTCCGGAGAAGTTATGAACACGAAAGGAGGGGAGTGTCTTCTCTATGGGGGCTACTGCATCCATTCCATAGACCAAGGCAAAAGGGGATTCTTGTGTTGCAGCCCCAGGTGTTGTCCGGTAGGCCCACAAGACTTCTTGTAGATAACTAGGCCACTTCCCAGCAGCCCCTTCCAAATTTTTCTTTAAACCGGACAGTATCGTTCTATTAGCCACTTCAACTTGCCCATTGGCTTGTGGGTGGAAAGGTGAAGAAAAGCAGTGCTGAATACCCCTTGAGGCACAGAAGCTTTCCATTTCTCTGTTGTCAAACTGTGGCCCATTGTCTGTTGTTATCTTCTGTGGGACACCGAATCTGCAACATATGTTGGACAGAATGAATTTTATGACAGCTTTCGAGGTTGTCCCTGCCAGGGGAGCTGCTTCTACCCATTTTGAGAAGTAGTCAATGGCCACAATTATAGTTTTACGCCCTCCAGACGCCACAGGGAGAGGCCCAACCAAGTCCAATCCCCATCGAGCAAAAGGGATGGGCTCAGAAATTGACTCCAAGGGAATGGCTGGTACATGAATTTCATTGCTGTACCTCTGGCATGGGTCACACCTTCTTACCAGCTCCTTAGCATCTTTCATGATTGATGGCCAATAATATCCGGAGAGTAACACTCTTCTTGTCAAAGCTCTAAATCCACAATGGGCTGATCCCTCACCATCATGCAATTCGGAGAGAACCATTTGTGACTCATGATCCCCTAAACAACGTAGGAGAGGTTTGTTGTAGGACTTTTTGTACAAGACTTCTCTAATCATAATGAAACCACGAGCCCTGTGTTTCAATGTTCTGGCTTGTGTTTTATCCAAGGGCACGATACCACCGGACAGATATTGTATAAGAGGAGACCTCCAATCTTGAGGCCGATATACCTGTATTTCAAAGACTTCCTCTTTTCCACCCTCACCAAGTTCAATAGAAGGGCTTTCAAGCACATGGATCCATGGGTAGGACTCCGTATATGCTATCGTTGCCAATGAATCTGCTAGCTCATTTTCTGCCCGAGGGATGTGCTCATAGACAACAGCTTTAAACTTTAACGCTTCATTTTTGAGGAGGAGTAAATACTTGACCAATTGCTCCTTTCTAGCCTCTGATAGGCCCAAGGCATGGTGGACAAGCAACTGGGAGTCACTTAGTAGCTTGACCCTTTTAGCTCCACAGATATAGGCCAACTTTAACCCAACTATGGCTGCTTCGTACTCGGACTCATTATTGGATGCCCTGAAAGCAAAACAAATAGATTGGTACATGTTGTCCCCGTAGGAGGAAGTGAGACATATTCCTGCCCCAGATCCCATGGTACTAGACCCTCCGTCTGTTCGGACAATCCACACTTTCTTGTCTTTTGAATCAGTAGGCTGCTCTGAATCCCTGTCAGAGTGGAATTCAACCAGAAAATCAGCCACAGCTTGGGCTTTTACCGCTGTCCGGGGAGCAAAGTCTATGTCGAAGTCCCCCAACTCTACTGACCACTTGGTCATTCTGCTTGAAATGTCTGCTTTTTGAAGGACATTCTTTAAAGGGAAGGACGTTCGGACAATGATAGGATGAGCCTGGAAGTAGGGCCTCATTTTTCTTGCAGCTATTACCAAGGCCAATGCCAGTTTTTCGAGTTTCAAGTAACGCCTCTCAGCATCAATCAAGCTTTTGCTGATGTAGTACACTGGGTGAGGATGCCCATCAACCTCCCTTACTAGCACAACACTGATGGCACAACTTGAAACAGCCAGATATACAAAGAGAGTCTCCCCATCAACCGGTTTGAACACAGTCTTAGGAGAGGAAAGATGTTTTTTGATTTCATTAAATGCTTCATTACACTGTGGTGTCCATTCAAACCCCTTTGCACCCCTCAAGGTTTGAAAAAATGGAGCACACCTGTCCGAAGACCTGGAGATGAATCTGTTCAAGGCAGCCAATCTCCCCGTTAATCGCTGCACTTCTTTAATGTTTCGAGGAGGCTCCATCTGGAACAAAGCATTGAGTTGGTCCGGGTCGGGCTGTATTCCATGCTCACTTATGATATACCCTAAGAACTTCCCGGACTGCACTCCGAACACACACTTTTCAGGGTTTAGTTTCAAATTTACTTTGGCCAAGTTGGCAAAAGTCTCTTGGAGGTCGGACAAGTGCAACTGCTCATCCACGCTTTTCACCATCATATCGTCAATGTAAACCTCCATATTTCTTCCAATTTGATCATCAAATGCCTTGTTGACTAACCTTTGATAAGTAGCCCCAGCATTTTTCAAGCCAAAGGGCATCACCTTGTAGCAATGTAAACCCCTATCAGTGACAAACGTAGTATGCTCTTGATCTTTTGGATCTACTTGGATCTGATTGTACCCGGAGAAGGCATCCATGAAGGAGAGTAGCTTGTTCCCAGAAGTAGAGTCTACTAACTGATCTATCCGGGGGACCGGATACAAGTCTTTTGGACAAGCTCGATTGAGGTCTGTGAAGTCAATGCACATACGCCATTTGCCATTCTTCTTTTTTACTAAGACAGGATTGGCAGTCCACAAAGGGTATTGAGACTCTTTAATGTGCCCCATCTTTGTGAGTCTGTCAACCTCTTGCACTATGACATCAGCCTTTTCTTTTGAGAAAGCTCTCCTCTTTTGTACCACTGGCGCCACATCTCTCCGGACAGATAGGTGATGAGAAATCACCTCTGATGGAACTCCAGTAACATCAGCATTGCACCAAGCAAAAACGTGCTGATGGTTTTTCAAGAATTTCAATATTTCTTCTTTCAACATTGGTGGCATTTTGGACCCTATCTTGACACTTTTTCCTTCTTCCAAGCAGTGCGTTTCAACCTCTTCAATTGGAATCAACACTCCGGGGGTCTCTCTGGGGTCATCAATTTCACCCTCACCCCGAGGAAGACCCTCAGACTGCTATTGATCATTTATACGGACTGCCCCCGGCGTTCGTGGAGCCAAGGCAGTGGCATAGCATTCACTTGCAATCTTTTGGCTGCTCTGGACAACCCCAACCTGTCCCTGAACAGCATACTTTAAACACTGGTGGACTGTCGAAGCCACCGCATGCATCCTAGAGAGCCAAGATCTCCCTAAAATAGCATTATAGCAGGTGGGACAATCCACCACAATGAAGAGTATTCTAACCATTTTCTTGAAAGGGCCCCTGCCCAACAACACTTCTTCTTCAAACTCCCCGATCACATCGGCTGAGCTACCCGTGAAACCCACGATTGACCTGTCCGACTTTTGAATCACAGCTGGATTTTTCATTTTCTTACAAGTGTCTAGGAAAAGGATATTGGCAGAGCTTCCAGTATCTACCAGAATTTGCCTTATCTCATTGCCCCCTATAGATGCTCCTATAACAACAGCATCCTCATGAGGGCCAACAATGTCTCTTAAATCATCCCCATCAAAGACAATGAATGGGAATGAATTTGGTAACTGATAAGAGGTCATGCCTCTTTCTAGCTGGGAGGCCAAATTATGAACATGTCTTTTTCTTGAAGAAATAGTAGGAGCTGTCACAGTGTCCCCTCCGAAAATTGTCAGTGACTCGAAGAATTTAATGAGTCCGGAGACCGATCTAGAACGCTCCTCTATAGCACCCACTCTGTTTCGTGTTGGATCAGGATCCAAGTATTCAGATTGGACTGGTAAAGTGCTAAAGAAGTTTCGTACTAATAATGGCTTAGAATATGTGAACAAATAGTTCATTGGCTATTATGTAGAGTTTAATATTGTTAGACACCGGACCATACGTGAGACTCCCTAATAGAATAGGCTCGCTGAGAGAATAAATCAAACTCTGTTAGAACAGGTTAGATGTATACTTTGTACAACTGGTATGCGTCGAAGGTTTTAAGGAGAAACTGTGACAACGTCTGCATATATCATCAACATGAACCCTTCTATGGTGCTTAAGTTTTTTTTATCCTCAATAGGCATGAATTGGAGAGAAACCTAAGCTAGAACATTTGAGAGTATTTGGATGTGTTTTCTACGCGCACGTGAAGCATGATAAACTTAAGGCAAGAATACTTAAATCTTTGTACCTCAATTATCTAGAATGAAAAGGACACTCCATTGAATAAGACGGTGGAAACTCAACTTAGTATTACTAAGAAGAGATGTGAAGTTGATGATGGATCTGATCTACAAAGTAAAGTTGGTGATGCTTCTACCGAATAACATTTTTGGCATGCTTCCGTCTCAGATCATACAAATGAATTTCAACCACTGCATGAGTCCGAAGTAGACCAAGTTTCTATTTTCCAGGGCTTTCAGATGATAAGATGGGATAACAACATATTGTGATAATTATCAAATAACTAGGGACCTGACAAACAATTGCATATATATGGT
This sequence comes from Limnanthes douglasii subsp. nivea, assembly GCA_036936605.1. Lineage (NCBI taxonomy): Eukaryota > Viridiplantae > Streptophyta > Magnoliopsida > Brassicales > Limnanthaceae > Limnanthes > Limnanthes douglasii. The sequence continues at coordinate 38,836,530 of JAUPFV010000001.1, forward strand.
TTAGATAATGTAATTGGTTATGCTTTGTCGATTGAATTGCAGGGAGATATTATTGAACCAAAAATATATCACAATGCTACCAAAAGCAGTGATAGAGGGAAGTGGATACATCCATAAAAGCAGAACTGGGATCTATCAAGAAGCTGAACATTTAAATTCTTATGAAGAAACCAAAGGATCATAAGCTGGTTGGGAGTAAATGGATAGTCAAGATGAAGCCAAGTATTCTTGGTGTTGAGTTACCAGAAACAAGGCTAGGCTCGTGGCTAAGGGCTTTACAGAAAAAGAGGGTGTCAATTTTAATTAAATATTCTCGTCGACTGTGAGACAAATCTTCATCCGAGGTTTGCTATCAATTATTATTAGATTTTATCTCGAGCTAAATCAAATTGATGTTACTACTACCTTCCTACATGGTGAATTTGAAGAGATACTTTATATGTGTCAATCGAAAAAGGTTTGAAGAGAGGAAAGATAGTTAGGTGTGTTTATTGAATAGACTTTTTTATGGGTTGAAACATTTGCCGAGGTAGTAAAATAATAGATTTGATTATTTCAGAAGAACCAATATATGCGTAGTTGTTATGCCAAATATGTATATTGGAATGAAGAAATATACATGAAGAGATAAGTCATATTGATGTTGTATATATTGAATATATATAGGAGGAAGATTGAAGTGGTAAAGACTCAACTGAAAAGAGAGTTTGAGATGAAGAATATTGGAGAGGCTAAGAGGATACTTGGTATCGAGATCAAGAGGAACAAGCTGAAAAGACATATATTCTTATCTTAACAAGAATATATACATAAAATCTTAAGGAATTTCTCGATGTCCAAAGAAAAATTGGTTGGAAATTTAATTGGTTCCCAATTCAAACTCATTGCCACTCAAGCACAAACCGAATAATTTAATAAGAAGTATATGCAGGGGATGCATTATGACAATGTTATTGGTAGCCTTATGTATGCTATGATTCTTATTAGATATGGTCTTATCTACGTCATAAGTATTTTGAATAGATTTCTGTCGAATATGGCGATGCCGTAATGGCATGCACTCAAGTGGTTCATGAGATACTTGAAAGACTTGACTATTATACGGATGAAGCACGATGGTCGAAGCAAACTGACTATTTGCACTACTCTAATATGAGGTGCACTGTATGGTAGCAGCACTGGGCCGAAACATAGTATTCTACTTACTAGGTATCCTATGCTAATTGGGTTTTCTTATATTTATAGAGGATAAGTTATTTCACTCATTGATTAATAGGCTTTAATATAAAGCATCTGACGAAGAATTGTAGTTTTATCTAAAGCTATATATTGAATAAGATGCTATAATTAACGATGTTATCTAATGTGTTTATAATATAGATAAATAATTACGTAAGAAGATAAGTGATGTGATAGATAAAATTGAAAAGAAGATTTTGTGGATCACGTCATCTTTTGTTATAAAAAGTATTTGGATCTTTTGTGTTTGAAGAGTCTATCTGTAGCCTAATTATATATAAAAGAGTGTTCATTTCGTGTTGATGTATTTCTATATAATTCGAACCTCGATAAATATTGTCTTATGTGACTGGTTTTATTACACTTTATTTTGTTTGTTGTTTGTTGTGTACATGAAAATTAAATCATTATTTTTTAGGTTTGTTTAATCATATATCGGGTCTTATCACGACCGATCGAGACACTGAGTTAACCCCAACAACTTCAAATAAAAATACTAAATGTAAATCCACGATATAAAAAATGTTACTAATAAAAAAATTAGTTCATGTAACATTAAATATCGGACATCATGGACATTTGAATATGATGAACTTGAAGTATTTTTATAAGCAGCTTTGACATTTTTCGTAGGAAATTTGGTATTTCTATTTAGTTAAATTATCTCCAAATATTCATTTATTTTGTTTTTGTATGTAAAAATTGTATATTACTCCAGTATAATGTTATATAATGTTTTTAAAACCCTATAATTTTATATACTGTTCCATTAAGTTGATATTATATGTATTATTTTAACCCCAAAATAAATATGATGGATATTGAATCAATATTAGTTGTCTCGAAAATAAAATAAATCGATATTAAGTGTTACAACAATATAATAATATCTAGTTTTTTCAAGATATTATATAACTTTCGTCTTTCTTTTCGATTCTTATCTCATAACTAATATAGTTCGTGATAGTTTGTCTTATTCATAATTTTTTTTCTAAATCCAATAAATTATTTAGATGAGTTTTCACTATACGTATAAAACCAAAATCATTTATCACTCGACATCTAAAAAATATATAAGTTATTAATAGATGCATGTGTTATATGACCATCACCCATGTAATAACAAAATATATGTATTATTTATTAAACGTTTTGAAACTTTGTATTTTTATATGGGTTAAGTATCATTTAAGATCCAAAACACTAACTAACTATTAGCCACATAAGACCCATACTTTCATGTCTTTTCGAGAAAAATCTATTTTAGTCAAATATTTATCATTTAAGATCTATTAATACCCTAAATATCCCTACTCAATTATATAAAAGCTTTTAACACCCATACTTCACATTTTTTCCCCAATTTTTTTCTCTATACGTGAAAAGAACAGTGCCCATTTTTTTTACTCGATTTCTTGTTTTTCTTTTGTTTTTGTATGATTTTGATTGCATTTTTATTTGATTTCGAAGTTTGATTGTTAATATTTGTTTAGATAAGTCGATTTGTGTGTGCGTTCTAACTTGAATTTTGATTTCGAAATATTAGAGGATTCGATATCTCTTTTCTTTCTAATTGTTTGTGTTCATATGGTATTACGTTGTTAATGTAGTTTATTTGTTGTATTTGAGTTAGGTTTTCGTCGATTTTTAGTCTGTTTTTTGTGTTTGTGAAATTTATGTTAGAGTAAAACGGTTCTGGGTTTCAGAGGAAAGAGATGAGAAACATGTTGTGTCGGTGCGTACTGGTAGATGCGAAACGTTATTGTTTTTTGTATAGTAGATGCGAAACATAGTAACAGATGGATGCGAAACCTATGTACAGTTTTTCTACAGGTAGATGCGAAAACATTATTTGTTCTTTTATTTTTATTTTAAATATTCAAAACATATCATGAGTGGTACTAGTTTTGTTCATCTTGAAAAAACAAAACCAACAGTATTTTCAGATTTTTTTTATCCGAGTTATGGTTTAAAAGATACAGACTTTAAAAAAAATTAAATTTATAGGGTAAACGAAGGAGATGCGAAGCCTTCTTTGTTTTGATAGATGCGAAACCTTCTTTATTTTGCTAGATGAGAATCATTCTCTGTTTTGATAGATGCGAAACCTTATTTGTTTTGCTAGATGCGAAACCTATCATGAATGGTACTAGTTTTGTTCGTCTTAAAAAAACACAAAATTAATGGTATTTTTATAAATTTTTTTGAGTTACTGTTTAAAATATATGAACGTTTAAAGTTTTAAATTAAAAAAATAAAAGAAAGAGAGGTTGTTTACTTGATTTTATATAGAAAGGTAATTTAGATATAAAATCTGTTAAAAAATTTAGGCTTTTATCTGTAATAGATTTGTTAGATGGTATTAAATGAAAAGTCTCCTTTAGATCTTCCGTATTTTTTTATGTTTAAAATAATTTTATTCGTATTTATCCACTGATTTTGTTAACTCTTAATTGATATCCGCGTTTAAAATATATTAATGTATAATTAACAAAATAATTTTATAAAATAATATATAATATATAAAAAGTAATTATTTCAAAATAATAAATAATATAATAAAAGTATAATTAATATATATAAAAATTAATATTAAAATAAAAAAATAGAGGGAATGTTATTATTTAAAATTTAAACATTTAACATTCTTAATAAAAATATATATTACATTTATAGTAAATATAGAAATTATCAGTAAAAGATTTTTTTTAGAAAATAATTTATAATATATATATATATATATATATATATATATATATATATATATATATATATAAGCTAATATATGCTAAGTTTAAAAATACCAAGCAAAGTCAATTCTCTTCTTTAAATTCAGTTTATAAGATTATCTATGGCCTGGAGTATACTAATAAATTTTCTCCTAAGCACTCGTATAAGTCTAACAAAGCAGATGTTACTATGAGATGCTACTCTCACTTGAATAGAAACAGAAAAGTGACGTACCTCAAATGGTTAACTCTTGCCCGTGGTAGACTAAAACTGAATTTTGATGCTGCTTGCAACCATGATGGCGAGACAAGTGGAGGTCTGATCATCAGAAACTCCATTGGTGGGCTGGTTGTTCGTTTGGGAAGGAATTTTGGCAAACTCTCCCTTATTGTTGTAGAAATGAGAGCCATGATTGAGGCTCTTCTTCTTTGCAGAGATCAAAACTGGATTCATGTTGATATAAAGACCGATTTCCTGTCTCTTATCAACATGCTTGGTGATGGAAAATACTCTTTTCCTCTCTCTTCTACTCTTTTTATATGTAGGAGCTTATTGCTCCCAGAATGACGTTGAAGCACATTTCGCGAGTCCAAAATTAGGCACCTGACTGGACCGCGAAATGGATTTTAAATGGCAAGAAGGACCAAAAATTTACTCAGCTTAATGCTCATTCTTTCCTTCTTGCAATTGTCAATCTAGAGAGCAATGACGTTGGCTACATAGTCTCTAAAAACTAGGCTCTCGCATTGTTTGTTCGAAATGCAGGTACCGAAGACTGTTCAAGCTCGCAAAATTGAAGCTGTTGCTGGATCAGAGTTACTATCCATGGCTTTGTAGCTGTTTGGTGATTTCTGATTGCATGTTAAGCTCGTGAGAGCTCGTTCTTTCGTTCTGAATGAGGGATGAATGAATGTGGTTCTGGAGATTGCTAATTCTGCCCAGGAATTCTTGGCATTGGTAGATGTCTGGTGATCTTATGGCTGAATATTTGCTGGCAAATGTGTTGCATGGTGGATGATAGAAGGAGGTGAGCTTAAGGCTTCTCTAATGGTGGAAGTTGTAGCTGTATGGTGATCTTCAGGATCATATCTGGTAATGTTTGAGTGGTGATTGACATCAATTTGGATGTCTTATTGCTTTCTCTTTGAGCTCAATTAGGGATTTAGGTCTTAACTTGGGATGTCGATTTAATTTTGTTGCTGAATTAGGCTTTAGGCCTTCTTGTTTTGTAAGGTTCTTAATAAGAGCCGTGGGTCTTGTAAAACTTTCATTTTGGTAATATATCTTGTTGTTTTGCTTTAAAAAAAATATACACGTGATTTTTAGAGTTATACAATACTTAAAGTATATAAAGATTTTTATTTTAAATAAATTAATAATAGTTATAAATATAACTATTCTTCCGAAATAAAAAAGTAATTTACGATAACAAAGCAAAAATAGGGTTAAGCCTACGAATGTTTTAGTTCAACAAGCTTTTTTTTTTGAAACAGAGTCAACTATATTACCATAATTAAAGAATTGCAGAATGTTTCGGAGCTAATTAGCTAAACACAAACAACTGAGAGACTAAAAATTAAATACATTAATTTACTTTCAATTAAAAGTCTATTCACGAAGCTGAGAAACTCCATAACCAAATTCATTCAGTTTCTCATAAAGAGGGAGAGAAGCTAGATAGAGAGTCCAAATTCGAACCCAAAACCAAATTCTCAATTCAAATTGAGACTTTGATCACCCAGCTTTCATCCAGAACTTTATTCCCAAATCCAATTTTCCAAAACCCTAGAAAACACCTAGAGCTACCAAAGCTTCAATTCTGATATTAACGAACGAAAATGAATTCTCATAGATAAACCTCAACGACATGCAAATTCCTTGCAAGAATCGAACGCATGAGTGAACCAAATCCCAGTCTTCTCTTTCCGATTCCAATCAGCTCTTCAAACTCCAGAGATCGCTCATTGTTTCCACATTTTTTATCATCAATCTGCAAAAGAAGAACATACACCAGCAGAATCGAAGAATTAAGGTGAACCAATATATCCTAGACCTATGTTCTCCAAAAACACAATTGAGAGAAGATAATTTGGGGCATTGAAATGCGAGAAGCATAACTTCTCTTTGCATTTCAATGTCCATTTCGTGAGCCAATCTACTACACGATTTTGATCTCTCGAAACAAAAGATAAAGTCATAGAAGGAAGAATCAGATTTCTACATATAGGAATCAGAGTTCTAAGGTACTAAAGGTTTTAATTATTGTTCATTATGTTTAACAAAGTTAAACAATCAGTTTCAATATTTATATTTACCCAATTCTTCTCCTTGCAGGTCAAAAGCCCTTCCAACAGAGCTCTTGTTTCAGCCACCAAAGGAGTGAGCTTTCTAAACAGATTTGAAGATGCATGAACAATGGTGCCCTCGTGGTTCCTGAGGATCATAGCACCACAAGAATCACCATTAGCAAGACAGGAGGCGTCGACATTCATTTTCATCTTGCCATTCACATGAGGCAACCAGTTGAGATAAGTAATTTTTTTTAATGTTTTTTCATGTGATATGCAACCTAAATACAGACCAGCATCACTGGCATTCAACTAGTGTTTGCTAGTAAGCACTTTAGAAATGTCAAGGCCTAAAACAATTTTGTTAATCATAATAATGAAGGTATAAAGACCGATACCAGTGCCTTTATACTTTGCATTCTACTTTTCCATATCACCCAGCAGATTAAAGCTGGAATGCAATGGGTGATATGAATATTCTGGCTAGAGAACCAAAACCAATTATACACAACATGCTTAATTGCCATGTATCTTTCAACTTTGACATTAAACAGATTACTATAATGGCTTCATAAACTCCAAGCGTAATGACAACTAACAAACAAATGATTTAGGTTTTCACTGTTATTACAAAATATACACTTTGATGCTAAATGAAAGTGTCTATTTTGAATAACAGTGTCAATAGGGATGTAATTATGCATGAGTCTCCAAAGTAAAAAAGGAAAACTTCATGAGAGTTATATTTGACTAGATCTTCTTGTTGAAGGTATAAGTGCATTTGGAACTTCTCACAGAATTCCAAGTGGACTTAAAATTGAAGAGATGATCAGGAGATAATATCCATATCATCTTATCATCTTTAGCATTATTGATTGTGTATTTATTAATTTGATCATTTCTGCTTTCAGGTATAAAGCCCTTCAGAGCATCAAAGTCTCAAGCATTGTTCTTCTAAAAAGAGTTAACCCTGGCCTCCAAAAACCATTTGTTGGTTGGCAAAAGATGATCAAGAATGGGTGGTTGGTCATGCTAATTCTCAGTCCAGAAGTCCATTTCGCCCCTGCCAAGAAGCCATTTAATATTCTTTCCAGCCTTTCCTTTGATACCAGTCAATTGTTTCCAGGTCACAGAACTATTCCTTTTATAGTTAACTTTTAAAGGATGAACATTCCTATTATATATATCATGCATAAGTAGAGCCCAAATAGAATTTCTTTTTCTATAGGAGTACCAAAGACTTTGAGAGTAAATGGATTGAATATTAGTCAATTTCCTGATATTCAATCCACCCTCAGCAAAGGGAAAACAACTTTAATCCCAAGATACTCTATGAATACTTTTTTCATTTAAGTTAGTTCTCCAAAGAAATTTATTAATTTTTTTCCAATCTTCTAATTACAGAATTAGGCAACATAGAACTTTGCATCCAATAATATATAATAGGCACAATAATAGTAGAAATTAGAGATAATCTTCCCCCATGAGATAGCTGCTTTAAGTTCCCCTCCATGATCTTGCCATTGATTTTATCCATTAAAGGATTAAAATTCTGAACTTTGTTGTTATTGTGCAGGGTGATCCCAAGATAACAAGTAGGCAGATTCTTAGTAGTGAATCCAGTAGAGTTCTCCAGGCTTTTAATTCTGCACTGGTGCAGTTTTTTTGAGGTAATAACTTTTGTTTTATCTTTATTGATAGACTGGCCTGAAACACCTTGATATTTATCTAGAAAACTTAAAAGATCAATAGAGTTAGGCAGACTGTTAGTGTAAATGATAATTTCATCTGCAAATGCAGTACAAGGAATAAGAATTTTAGACCTAGTACATATTTCATAGAACAGTTAGAAATAAACAGATTTTTCAAACCCTTAATAAGGACTTCCTCACCAAGAATGAAGAGGCTTGGAGACAAGGGATCACCTTGCCTCAAGCCTCTTTTGGACTTAAAACACCCAAAAGCATTTCCATTAATAAGAATAGAAAGATTCACGTTACTAATCATGCTATAAATCAGACCCATAAACTTTTTAGAAAAACCATAAAGAGTGAGGACTTTCATAATGAAGGGAAAAGACATTCTATCAAACGCTTTTGACATGTCCAATTGCACCATAATATTACCTTTACTAGGCTTCCTATTCAGGGAAAAATCCATTATTTGGCAATGAGAATGATTTCATGAATTGACCTGTTCCTAACAAAAGCACCCTGAGTTTTAAAAACAATGTGAGGAGGCATATTAGAGAGTCTATTGTTAATAAGTCTAGAAAATATTCTATTAAGCATAGTGCACAGACTTATTAGTCTATAGTTGCCCCAATTAATAGGATGAGAATTCTTAGGGATTAAGTTGATACCTGTAGAAAACATACCCATATGCATATTTGAACCAGTAATAAAGGAATTGATACTATTACAAAGATCCCTTTTTATAATATTCCAGCAAGTTACATAAAAGGTGATGTTGTAACCATCCAAACCTGCTGCATTATCTCTTTTCAAAGTACTAATTGTATTCCATATTTCCTCCTCATCTGCAGGCTTCATGAGGCACTCATTTTCCTCTTCAGAAACAAGATTTGGAATAACATCGAAGATTGGATGAGTCAACTTTTCAGTCTCCTCTTCATAGCTGCCATAAGGATTAGAAGATAGATAAGTAGCAAAATAATTTACAGCTGAATTTCCTATATCATTTTCATTATAAACCCAATCATCCCCAATTTTAATTTCTTTTATAGTATTTTTCCATATTTTCCTATTAACATAAGCATGATAAACCTTAGTATTACTATCAGCCTCTCTTAACCAAAAGTTATAGCATTTTTGCTTCCAGAAAGACTCTTTAATTCTAAGTGCCTTAAGATGAAAAGCAATGAACCTTTTAAGATCAACATTAGTAGCACTGTTGTTATCATTCTGATGAATAATCTCCATTCTTTTCACCTTATCCTCAACAACCTTTATGTTATTGAAAATATTACCAAACTGTATTTTATTCCAATTTCTTATACCACTCTTAAGTCTTTTCATCTTGAACAAAAAAAAGTCATTTATAGAAGCCCTAATATTTAGATTCCAATTCTGTTCAACTATACTTAAGAAAGTGTCATAAAAAACCCACAAGTTTTGAAACTTAAAACTCTTCTTATTATTCAAAAGATTATAGTTTGAAATAGATGCATTAATAAGAAAATAGAGTATGGTCAGAACTTGTTCTGACCATATTGATAACCTGAGTATGATTAAAGGTGTCAGCCCAGTTTGTGTTGAACATCACCCGATCTAATCGCTTCCATTTCAAATTTTTATTCCATGCAAACTTAGATCCCACAACACCAACACCCTCAAGGTGGCAGTGAGTAATTGCCTCAACAAACTCATCTATGTTGTTTTGACACAGAGCAGTACAACCCACTTGCTCCTCAGCAGAAGCCACAACGTTGAAGTCACCCATGGTAAGCCAGATACGATTTTCAGTATAAAATCTTTTAAGCTCGGACCATAGATTCCTTCTCAAAAACCTGTTACACTTAGCATAAATAATAGTTATAGAAATGTTATTAGGAATACGAGGATAACATACATCCAAATGAATATACTGATCATTATTATCAAGTATGCTAATATTGATATCATCTTACCAAAATACCCAGATCTTGTTAGTAGAATTAGCACAGAAATTAGGGTATCCAAGCTTAGCAGCTACATCCCCTCGAACCTCAAATTTGATCATAGGCTCCTGAATAGCTAGCACCTTCAACATTCCAGCAGTAGGATTATTATTAATACATCGAACATTCCAGTTTAAGACCTTAATCATTATCAGAAATAGATTTGTATTTCTTCTTTATCCCTGAGAACTGCAGAGATTTCAAAAACCCTTTTGCTTTGTCTCTTTCCTTTATTATTAGACTTGAGCTTATTTTTTCCAGAATATTGTTAAAACCCTGATCAGTAGAAGAGTCAAGACTTATCATCTTAACAGGAGAGGTACATTCACTGCCTATATTTCCTTTCATTGGAGAGTAATTTCTTAAACAAAGGTTATTAGAGTCTTGAGAAAGCTTTAAGTCCATAACTTTACTTAGGTTTTTTAGAGCATCAATAACTTCATATTCTTCTGTAGGATCCTTTGAGTCTTGATTCATTTGTTGAGAGTCCGAACCATCCTTTAAAGCTTGAAGATCTTGAAAATCTTGAAGATGATTTCCATTGAAGCTCAAAGCCTCTTTACTTTCCCTACCATCAGCATACAACATGGAAGTTGAAAGATTCATTTCCACAACTATAGACTTTAGTTTAGGAACATAAATCAAATTTGTATATTTTTTACTATTTTTTTCCATTTGCATTCTTGTAAACATTCTCTTTAGAAATTAATAAATCAGAAGCTTCATTTGTGGCAGTTCCTTGAGTCTTTTCATTGTTCTTAACTTTCTAAAATTTCACACACTCATTTTGATTATGCCTTAAATGATAACAAACAGAGTAGTATTTAGGAAGATATTTGTAGGAGATATTTAACCAACACCCGTCATTCTTGCCAAATCCAACCCAAATTCTTGAATGAATTTTTAACACCACATCCATTTCCAACAAGACATATACAACATTATCATAAGCCCTATTTCTCTCCACAAATTGAACTTTGTAGGGAAAGCCAAGAGTTGCAGCAATATCAGTAATAACTTGAGCATCATAAAGGAATTCTGGGATGCGTTCAAGTCTGACCCAAACCAGAGCAAGTGAACTCTCATACTTGACGTTAAAGTCTGGTGTCCAGCGCAACACATCGTGACGTTTCCCAGATCCCACACTCTTCTTTCCTAGACCTTGACAACATCTTCCCTTAGATCAAACTCAAAGATAATATGTCGAGAATCCCATTTGAAGGTATTGCAACAACCCTTTAACTTTAATAAAACCAGAAAAGTATTTATACCAGATGAGAACCTTCCAATCAAAGTAACTTTTGAGGATTTAATCAAGCTTTCCTTAACTTTACTAGAATACTTTATTGCAATGTGATTTCCCTTGTAATAAACAGATTACAGTTCTATTTTGTTATGTGGTTCCACCATTAATGCTTTAACTGCTTCAACAAAGGATTTATTAGTTTTTCCAATTTCTCTTTGATCCTTGTTTCATGAGCATAAGATAGGAAAGTCTTCTTCGAAAATGACATTATTATATATCTCCAGGACAGATATATAATCAACAATGCGAAGCAAAGAACAATGAAGAAGAATGAACTTATTGAGAAGAACTAACCACTAATGGCATAAAGAAGAACAGGTGATTCTTAAAAAAGAACAACCATATTCTTGGAGCTTTTTTCTTCAACCGCTTTATAGTTGTGATTCTATTTAACCGAAATTTAACATCTTTTCTTCAAATCTCCTAAAAGTTAATATTTCTTGTAAACGAACCTTAGTTTAGCAATCTAATTGTTATTGTTAATATAATTAGCAAAGTTTGATTAATTATCCTAAGACTTTGCAAGTAAGTTAACGCTAAAAAAAACGTAAGCCAACGCTATACCCTCTCCCTCTCCATTACTACTAGTCTACTACTGTTATTTCTCATTTGATTGCTCGGAGGGAATGGCTTCTAGATCATCGGGTCGGCCCAACTCGGGTTCCAAGGGTTTCGATTTTGCGTCCGATGATATTCTGTGCTCCTACCAGGACTACGATAATCAAGATAATCAAGATTCTCAAGATTCACCTAATGGACACCATTCAGACCCTACGATAACCAGTGGAGCCAATTCTTCAAGCGAGGTTAAATTCTGTTCGGGTGTCTGTTCAATCATGTTTTTTCTGTTGATTTCGTGTGTAATGGGTGAAACTGTTGATTTCGTAATCTATAGATCATTTGCTTATACTGAAGAGGCTACTTTTAGTTTAGTTAATCATTCCAGTTTGTGCTGAATTATTGGTTGAGTGATCCTATTATTCCAATACAGTCACCGATTTACAGCGAAGTTCTTTGTATTTGATTCTATATCGATGTGTTTGTTGGAGTAGCTCTTGATGGGTTCTGTAGAAGACAAACGAAATGGGGGTATAAAAAATGCAGTAATTAGCTCAAATGCTGATAATTAGGGTGTGGTTAGAAGCTTAAAATCTTTGGATAAAGTTTGAGATGAACATAATTCTCTGTTCAACTATATGAGATTCTGGACTGTAAAATGTAAAAGAACATCTTCAGCATGTTGAGTTGGATTGGAAAGATTTCTTATCTTGATTGTTAAGATTGACTTTGTTTGGAGGTAGATCTTGAACTTTTGCATTTATGGCTGAGAGATTGATGTTTGGAGTCAGAACATATAGGCATGCTTATAATTTGTAGGGATATCGAAGGTTAAATTTTTTAGACTGTTTCAGCAATGCTTATCAGCGCGCTAGCAGTAAGGCTATTGCTTTTGTATCTTTTTCTTTCTGTTGTATTTGGCTTTTAACTTTCATAATTGAAGTGTCTGTTCTGGTGCTAAGTGGGTCTACTGAATTCTCTTAATCAGCAGGAGTTTCACAAGACCAAAATTGCACGATCACCGTCGATGTTTCCTTCTTATAGTCCGCCAGAGGACTCTTTCAGCCAAGACATGACTTCTATTGTTGAACAAACCATAAAAAAGCACACTGACAGTCTAATGCGCTTTCTCGAAGGAATCAGCTCACGAATGTCCGAATTGGAGTTGTATTGTTACAATATTGATAAATCAATAGGAGAAATGCGGTCCGATCAAACGCGTGATCAAAAGGAGGCGGATACCAAACTTAAAACTCTCGAGAAGCATCTTCAAGAGGTTATATACATATTCTCTCCAATTTCCTGTTGTGTAACCCAATAATTGTATCTTGTCTTCATTTATGTTGTACTCAGTATTATATTTCTGTTTAGTTATATTTCTCTATTTGTATAAATAAACTGTTATAAAAAAAATTCAAATCACTCATGGATAAGGGCAGGGTAGTTTAAACAAAATTTAGCAGTCCCAGGTTAAACAAAGCTTGAAGCATTTGAGAGCAAGTTGGTAGTCAGGGTACATGGCTACACAAACTGAAGTCTGAGGGTGTGATTTAAAAAGTGACTGTAATCGTCAAAGGGGCATTTTATATTTTTTATTCATATTTGATTTTTTTTTACCATGCTGCAGGTTCACCGATCTGTGCAGATCTTGAAAGACAAGCAAGAGCTTGCTGAGACTCAAAAAGAATTAGAGAAGCTTCAAATTGCGCATAAAAAGTCTTCTACACCGATCCACTCACAATTAAGTGAGGAGAAGGTATCAACACCTGTTACCGACCCTAAAAAAACCGAAAACACAACTGAGACAAACAACCAACAACTAGCTCTTGCTATTCCACATCAAGTAGCGCCACAGCAACAACCAATGCCAATTCCTCAGAATATGATCCAACACCAGTCTTATATGCCTTCGACCCAACTGTTGAACTCCCCAGCCCCAGCTCAGTTTCCACCCGGTCAATACTTTCCACCTGAGCAGTACCGAACAGCTCAACCACCCACACATTCTCAAGTGAACTCGGTTCCACCCGTCCAAACATATGCTCAGTATCAACAACGGGGACAGCCGTTACCTCAGCAGGTACATCCACAACAGAAACCTCCTTCTGTGAACCTACAGATTAGGGGTCCTTTGCCACAGCCCTATCCTCCGGAAGTACAGCCAAACACCATCCAAATGCCATTTCCAGGACTTGCTCAACCTTCTAGTCGGGCCGAGACAGTTGCTTATGGACACGGACTATACGGTGCAGCTGGTACACAGCCACCTCCCTCTCATCAAACTAAAAGCCCTTACGGAACACAAGATGGCTACCCTGCTGCTGGGTCCCATCCGAGTGGATATGTGATGTATGAAAATGAAGGTGGGAAAACACACCAGCAATCTCGACCTGCACAGGGTGGATATACTCCGGCTAGCGCCGCACTTCAGAATCAGCAACACCCAGCAGCAACTAATTCTTTGGGTCGGAATACTAGTGGATATATGATGTATGAAAATGAAGGTGGGAAATCATACCAGCATCCTCCGCAATCTCGCCCGGCACAGGGTGGATATTCTCAAGCTAATACTGCACTTCAGTATCAGCAACGCCCAGCAGCAATTAATTCTTTGGGTCGGAATCCTAGTCACGCGCAGTTTGGAGGGAACCATCCTCATGCCGAGCTGATTGACAAGTTGGTGAGCATGGGTTTCAGTGGTGATCATAGCGCCAGTGTGATCCAGAGGTTGGAAGAGAGCGGGCAGCCTATTGATTTTAACGCTGTACTTGACAGGTTGAATGTGCATCACTCCGGGATTCCGCAGAGAGGACGGTGATGATTTATATAGTCCCGTTTGCAACCTAATCATTTTTGCCTTTTCAGAGTCTTATCTTGAATGAAGGTTCTTGTTCTGTGTATAGTGGGAGGGCCATTCAGTTATTATTTTACCTCTCATTTTGTTGTCGAGGCTGGAATATTCTGTTTAATTGGTTAGGTGAAGACTTGACGTAAAGAGTTTTGAGTATTATTGTGGAAAGAAAAGCACATGTCGTTATTTGATCGGGCTATTTTTCTAAGTTGATATATGATATGAAAAGCATCTTAAGAAAAATAGATTTTTATTTTCACTTTAAATATCTATATTATCTTTTCAAACTCATTTATTTACTGGTACCTTTTTACATCATTCTAATCTTAATGTATACATCTTTAACAATATGTCAAAATCCATATTAATTTCAATTCATATATCTTTAGTTACTCTAGTATTTTTAATATTAATTGATGATGTACTTAAATGTTGGTTTAATTTTTGGTCGAAAAATGATGGTCCGAGTGAGTTAAGATTTAGTAGTAACGTTGGAGTGTCAAATCCCATATGGAACAAATAGCAGAGGCGGTTAAAGATAGTGGAATAGGTGCTGAAAATCAATGAAACAGTGGATAAGAGAAATGGAACGAGTATAATAAAAATTAGTTAGTAGCACTAGTGCATACAACATGGGACTATGGGAGTACCACATGCTTTGAGACCGAAGTAATTTTGTAAAGATAATGAAGGCCTTCGAACGTGAAAGCATGGGTTGTATTTATAAGAAACGCTTTAGGCCTCGAGTACGAGTACGGAATCGCTAAAAAAAAGCTCAAATTACTATATAAAGTGTTCGTGTTCGTTTTGTGTGTTTATTTTAGCATCAATCTCATAAAAATAGGAAAAAATGAAAATAACGATTTTACGGAGTAATTTTCATTTTTTATAGCAATCACTTTAAACATTTATGGATTTTGTAGAACATTTATGGATTTTGTAGAGCATTTATAGACTTCAGACTAGAAGTCTATGTCTCTACTAATCCAATGCGCGACCTAGAGTTTTACAAGAGTGTTTCAGTCAAAATTTGTGAGGCTAAATGTAAAACTATAACTTTAAGTATTTTCTTACCAGTCGAGTTGTGTTGAGTCTGAGTAAGTTATGTTGCATGGGTTGTCTTTGTTCAACCGAGTTGTATGATGAATCAAGCTAGACAATTAAAATTTGACTCATAAGAGTTTTAAAGTTTGTTGTCTTCACACCTTGCTCGTTAAAATTTTTATCGGTCATGAGTACATACATCGGTAGCATTTTTCTGTTTTTTTATTTGTTGGTAGTTGGTTATCTTGAAGGCACAATTTATAATCAGGTTCGGATTTTTAAGAAGTCAAAAATCTTGCTTCGAATATTAATTTGATCTGTCTAGCCCCATAGTCCTTTTGAAATATGAAAAATAACTAAAGAAGAACACTGTAATCTTACGAACCCGAGCTACTAAATCCTATCATTGTCTAGCTGAAGCGACAACCGACCAAACTGTATGATTGCCGAAGTACGACTAGCCATGCCACGTTTATTTCTGGTCGAACTGTTTGAAGTCTTGGTGTTACGGGCTAATTATGAAAATCTTTGGGTGACCAAACATTTGATGTATGATGTGACATAAGAAATCCAATGCATGTGTTATGCAACTAATTATGAAACCTATGAATAGTACTGCTATGCGTTGGAAAATTGAGGAGTCATTCAACACGTTCGCTCGCGTAAGTAGTTATCACTACCCTGAACGCGCTCGTGAACATGCACGACGTGTTCACTTCAACTTCATTGATCATCACTGTTGGAAATGAGTGCATCAGAGTCATTCATATGCAAAATAAAATTACTCCATTTTTAGTTAATCCGATCAAAGGTTAAGGTGAGCTTACTTTTTATCTAAACAAAGATGCTCACCATTCATTTGACATTTATAGCCAAAACTCTGCATATCTTCTAACCAAATATTTTCACCATCTTCTCATTTTTTTTCTTAATCTATCTTCAACCTTAGACTTTTATGTTTCTTCACAAGAAAAAAATCACTATAATTACCGAAAAATAACTTTACGACTCTAAAGAAAAATGTTTTGGCAATTAGAACCACAACCTCAATATTTATTTTGTAGAGGCTTCTCTAAGTCCTCCTAGAGAAGATGAAGAATTTTATGTTGAGCATGAGGTTTGTGAGGCCAATACTATTGTTACAAAATACTTGAGGTTTATATCTTTTTTTTCGGGCGTTCAAGACTAATAACTCATGAACCATTATTCAAGGGTTGTTCGACTCAGTTGCATTGTTGACAATCTAGAATGAATTACTCATCATTCTCCCCCCCCACCATGTGGGCTTCAGGAACGCCCAATGTGGCCCTTGTAAAAAATGTCAAGATGGATTTTCCCTCAACCATGTTGGTTTGGAGTTTAAACAATAACTACATGCATTATAACCCATAAAAACTTTAGGGAAAAGTGGTGTTCATCTGATGTTCATGTACACTTGAGAGACTTTTGTCGATACCAAGACTGGTGATTTGATTTTTTCACAATTTTACTTAACATTGGCGACCACTTCCCGTTGTGCCATCATTTTTTGGATTTTATTTGGGTCACACTAATGTGTTTGAGATTACTGGTGTCGAATAAATGGAGGCTATTCATAGCATCAATAATAGCATCCACACTGACAAAGAAAGAGTTTAACATAAAAATTTTCCTATAGTTACCAGTATTAGTTCGACAACTAAAAGTGTATATTTTTACATCACGATGCTTAGAAAACACAACATCATCAACTCTAATAAAATATAGAATAAATCATTCAGTTTTATTAGTCAGAAATAGAAAATAACCAAGTCACTTGCCAAGCCAATGATGCATCGGCTTTGGTGAGTACTTTTAATTTTACTTTTATCTTTCATTTGGTTGTGTTGTGGATGATAGATGAGAGAAACTGGTTATGTTACATAATTCTTATTCTTTTGTAGAGTTCCTTGGATAATTTAAGAAGATTTTATATATCGCGAAGAGAAATTACACAACCCTTTGGGGTTTTTCTGATAGTGGTTGGGAAAATCAGTATCATCTCTTGTTGAAGCAGGAGTTATACGAGATAGATTTATACCATGTCCGAATCTGAGTTGCTACCGAACTCGGCATGTAATCTGATCGAGCCGTCATACTATAAAAGAGCTTGACCAAGTGCTACTGAATGTATCATGACCAAACCATAAATTATAAAAGGTTTGGGAATGTGCTTGAGTATAAAACAATTTATTAGGATATTAGTGTTAGTAAACATGTGACATAATGCCTAATTATTGTGTAATTAATGTAATTAGTAAATAGTTACACATGTAACTAAACTATAAATGAGAATTCTAAAATATAAGCTCATGATGCTTTAATTTTTGCACTCTTACAATATGATTCTTGTAATCAAATTGCTCATCAATTATTGTCTTGTTCTTCTCTCTATCTATCTATCTCAATCTCCTTTAATTTTCACTTTTGCTCCATGAATTAGCTTAAGACCCTAATAATCCTTGTTCATAACCCAATGCCCAATTTTTTTTTGTTAGAAACAAAATTAAAAAACTATTTATGATCATTATCTAAAAAAAGAAAACGTGTTTCTTGTCATTTCGAAACCTTTGTCGTCCGTAGTACAAACTTTAGTTATTATCATTGCTGCACAAAAATCTTGTTAACGTCATCCCTCAAGCTTCATCCATAATTACAACGCCATATGTTGCCACTGCAAAAGCAGATTGTGTCGTTATGATCAAGCAGTAGGTCAACAACATGCACCAAACCTATTAGGATAAGTTTTTTTTCATCAAATAGTTGATCATCACCATCAAAGGGTCTCCATAGGCACGACCCACTGTTTGAATGATTTTTCGGTAATAACACGATCCAAAATCCACCATCCTAATAACCATGATCATTTAGAGAAAGGTGATTATGTTTTTTTTATTTCCATCACACACTACTGAGCTATCGATAACTTCTCATCATACCGCGAACACGTAAAATATATTATAAAACATAAATATTTTTAAGATATATATTCTTGGGCACGATTTGAAGATAGATCGACCAATAATTATGAACGATATTATTATAGGCGCTATAGAGCTCACTCACGGAGACGATCCTTTAATCATCATCAACATGACCATGCTCCGCCTAGTGTTGAGCTCAATATCAAATTGGGAATGAGCCGGCCATATTATCCCACAATGGTGTTGAACCATATTATCCCACATGAAATATCATTTGGCATCATCATTGTTGGTAGCATATATAATACTATGCAGTTTTCCCTGAATGTTTGATCCAATCAAAATAAATAAATACGACGGAACATGAGCCCTCAAGCACCATATTAAGAAATTCCATAACATGATGTTTGGGTTTAACGATTATAGTAGGATTTTACACCGAGTTTTCACCATGATATTTTAGGGTAACGCTCTAATATGGTTTCACTTGTTGCCTCTGGGCTCGATTCTCACAGTCAAATCCCTCTGGAACCGTATTTTGAGATCAATTCATCGATACTAAACCAATCCATAAAGATGAAGACTATATCATTCATTGCGAGAAGGAACCCAATGAAAGCCTATGCAATTACACTCATAAATTTTACTATATCAAGAATAATCTAAAAACCTGCCATAACTATGTGCCTTACGTTCCGTCAAAGAATCATGGTAGAGGATATTATGAAATGTAAATATTTTATCTTCCAAGATGTCATTGTGAAAAATTAGAGAGATAATGCAAGAAAAGTGTCGTGAAGATAAAATGCTTATCCATCATACCTCCAACCTACTTTCATTTCAAGTTTTCCCATATCGCTCAAGTTCAGTTATTGACTCATATCACTGATGTTATTCTTTTCAAAACATGAACGTTAAAGCCGAAAATCTATGACACAGAAGAAGTCAGTTTTCTCAAAACTATAGGGGTTGAATTACCTACTACACTGAGCTCATCGATGATATAGTCACAATCTATGTCTGAGACTAAGATTTATTTTGGTTCCAAAAAAAAACATGTGATGACCCAATAAGTCCTGAAATCTAAACAAATTTTCTAGGTATCACAATGACAACGACCATTATAGTTGAGATTGTAAATCCTTAAAAGACGAAATTAAATACCAAATTGGTGAGGGAAAAATTCGGGACTTCGTCAAAAGTTGAACCTCTAATACGTTTAAGCACACTCAACTACCAGTGCTCCGGGCCGAGCCCGATATGGCACCACCAAAGGTTGTAGAGCCTCGGCTGACCAACCCATGTCTTTATATAAAGTCAAACATAGATTCTTGTATCCTAATTCAAACATGAAAATCGTGAGAGCCATTACTCGAAAAGACACCCTCATAGGCATCACAATGATATCGAGAAATCATCATATCATTAATATCAATATTCAATAGATAAATAAACCTTTAGGCCACCTCTTCCAGCCTCTATTTCCTTCAAACTTTTGACAATAATGACGAAGGGAATATGGTAGTAAGGACACATGTAGATGTTGCAGTCATCATCGTTGAAATTGCCGAAGCCAAAGTAAGTTAAACCATACTTGATACATAAAATTATGCAATATTTTATATAAGAATAATTAATGACCAAAACATAAGAATAACACCTCTTTCACTTTATCAAATGGTCCTTACGATATTTCATAGACCGGAGAATCTAGTTCTTGGCAAGCTAAAACTCGATGTTGCACTCGGATAAGAGGTTTATAAAAATAAGATTAATATTCTATTCATGATAGTAGACGTACCATCGCCCTACAATACTATCCTTAGCCGACCATAACTCAATCATATATGTGTTATAATATAAAATATGCACTAGTACAAAGGCTACACCGTCTAGAAAAAATAGCATTATCCATGGTAAACAGCACATCACCAGAGAATGTTATGTCATTTTCCCCGCTTTGCGAGAATATCAAGTAATCGTGGCCTTCATCCTCCTAGACGACCTAGATACAATGAATCCTCCTAAATTATCAAGCATAAATAATAAGTGGAAAAATTATATTTTCCTTCGAAAACACGGTCCAAATAGGACGAGGTATAAGAGGAGCTCTACAATCTCAAATACTAATGTGTGTATCTAATAATTTTATATTTTTTCTTAGTCTGTGTAGGATGTCACAAGGGTCTTGGCTTCAGTAGTATGCCACAAGTTATTAGTTAAGCTTTGTAGAATAACTCGTCCCTAGACTATCAAATTTAGTGACAGCTAGTCCTTGGATTTTCAAAATTCCGATGGGAGTTCCTAGACTATCCGGTTTGAATAAAGTTAGTCCTCAAGATCTGCTGATTAATTTAAAGATGACACGTGACATCATACTCAACACAAACTTGTATCACTAATGATCTTTAGACTTTATCTAGGGACTAACTTCATCCAAACTGGATAGTTCAGGGACTAACTTTATCCAAACTGAATTTTTGAATGACCATTACTAATACCAATTTCTATTGAGTATGGTGTCACATGGCTATTTTACATTAATCATCAAATTGAGGGGAGTAACTTAATTCAAACTAGATAATCCATGGACTCCTAGTGAACTTTTGAAAGTCCATGAACTACTTAACACTAAAGTCTATAGTCGAGGGATGAGTTGTTGTTTAAAGCCTGATTAGTCAACAATAGTTTTCGAACAATACAACATGGGATTAAAATACCTCATTTGGATGACATATCCAGTTCTCATTAAAAGAAAAATGGTAAACGAAAGATATGTATGGAATTCACTAACCTTAATTGAGCATGTCTGAAGGATTCATTCCTAATCCTAAGAATTTATTAGTTTGTCAATACCACATCGAACTATAATATATTGTCTTTCATGGATGCATATTTAGGCTAAATAAAATCATCATACATCTTAACGATGATGAACATTCTACTGATATAAGGTAATGCAATTTCAGTCTAAAAATGCAGGATATGATATACTCAAGGGTGTACAATATATTAAATGTCTGGTAAACAAGACATTTTCCAGCTGGATAGGATATATCATTCAAGAATATATTAATGAGATGTTAGTCACTAGTTGAGAGAAACAAAGTCACGTTTCATAATTGGAAGAGATCTTCAGAAACCTTTGAGCAATCATTCTCAATCTCAATCCGAAAGAGTGTACACTCAAAAATCGGTTCATAAAATTGTTGGAATATTTGGTTAGTGAAAAATGGATTCAGACAAACTTAATTGAGTTATCGAATCTAGCGGTGATTAAACCTCCATAATTTATAAAAAAATGTATATATCATAATTGGTGAATTGGCTATCATCAACCAGTTCATCTCTCAATCCTCTAACAAATGTGCGTCCTTCTTCAATATACTCAAGGGTATATATCGTTTCAACTTTACACCTGAATGCAACGAGATATTCTAGAGTACTCAAGAGTACATAGATTCTTTGAAATTACTCGTACGATTGAACCCATGTGACACTCTAACACATTTTAAGTTTACTTTTGGTCAAATATGAAACAACCACCTGTCGAGGTATCTACTACATCAACAAATATCGTATTGCTGCCAAAACTTATTATCTGCAATTGGACAAGCTTGCCCCAACTTTAGTAGTGACATCCAAAAAGAAATAAGGTCTTACTTCCTAAGACACACCCGAAGTTTTAGGAAAATGCACATGATGATCTCAATAACTATTATATTTCGACATCAATTTCAAGCCCCAAATAATTGTCAAAGCCTATACTCGAGTAGATTTTCTCACAGAGTTCCAAGTCGAGCTACGTACCCTCTCAGACTCCAACCATGAACAAATGTGAATAGTTTTTAAGCACGATGGATCAACCAATCAAGGATTTGTACTGGTATCTAGGTCATTTCTCTTACATGTGACTCTTTACACCAATCAATTTTCTTCAATGTTTAGGCTCATAAAAAAATATGTCTTTGTACTCGAAGAGCTATAGGAATGAGATTAAATTTCCCTGTTATAAATATTTAGGCTTGAGATGGAGATTATATTAGGACATCTTATTCGAAAATATTATCTTGGGCTACTATCGGCCTATAATCCATGAAGACGTTATAAACCTCGTGAGATGTTGGAATAAATACAGTAATTTTTTAATACGATTTACACCTCATTGGTACCAATGAATTTTATCTTTGAAGTTTTTCCCTTTGAAAGATAGGTGTTGGATATAGTGAGGTCGTTGTCGAAGATGCCCGATGGGATGACGGTTCTTCCTAGTTTTAGTCAACTAATTTTCAAAATGGGTGGAGTCCGGACCTTTGGTGAGGATCAGAGCCTAATATATGATACCTTTCCTCAAAACTAAAATTCAATGCAGATACGGGGTCCTCAATGTCTTAACACATGACAATGGGTCGTAGTTCTAGAATTAGAGGCTAACAAAATTTTGTGAAATCCTGGGTATCTAATAAATTTTCTCTACCTCTTTCCATATTTAAGGGAACGTGCGTGTCGAGGTAAAAAACTTCTTACATGATTTACATTTAGTTCATGTAAAAAGATTTATTATGCGCTTTATGTTATATCAATGCATATTGTATAATGTTAGTCTACTTTCTCTACATAAGTAAAAAAAATATGTAGATTGTTATGGGACACCTTTATTTTGAATACAATTGACGCAATTTTATCGTGTGTGTTGTTAATATTACAATTAAAGAATAATTGATTGAATAATGGCTTATGAGTCTTCGTGACAACTCGGTTTAAAAGACTCAAGTGTCTTAGTGCTTAATTCGTATGCCTTAGACAAACACTTCTGTCATCCATCGTGTACTTTGGATACTATGCTCGAACACCATGTTATGTGACACTTACATCAGAGTATATTTTGTGCCTTAATGGGACCTTGCACCCAAGTATCATATTTCATGACAAGTGGGTCTACAAATCAATTACACCTTATTGGATTTGTGCGTATGTACATTGTATTGTATGACAAGTGGGTCTAAATACCAACTTTTCTTTAAAAAGAATTGTGTGCCTAAACATATGCATCTTAGGAGTATGAGCGTTGTGTTGGGCGACAAATGAGTCCAAATACCATTATGCACGACCTTAATGCATGGTTTTCTAAACCCAACACTCACCTCTGCGTTTAGGCCTTATCACCAGATAAGAGGTTCAAAATTACATGTTGTTGTGCAACAACACGTTAAAATCGCCCAAACAATAATTCACTTTATTCTCTTTGTGCCAATAAGAATCGTAGTGGTTTCCTTTGATGGGGTCCATTCGACACCCTTAGGCCACTTATTGTGAGAGACATACTCCGAGAAAAGACCAATATCCAGTGTTGATAAGGTTTTGTGGATCGCCCATATGAGAGCTTTTTTTTCTCTCTCTCAAATCTTCACAAGCTCATCATTCTGCAAACCATGTTCTCGGGCATACTCCTTAGTTGAATCCTCAAAGTCTTCCTCGACCATATATTCCACACGAACTGCCAACACAACTTACTTATCAAGTTCAAATGTCATATCTTGCAACATTTTTACCTGGATGGAATGAAATTGATATTCGATTGTCTGTGCCTTAACATGGATTCCATTCCTCATGCAGCAAATAATTGTCGTTGTAGGACATCTCACATATCTTCTAGTATTTTGACCCTGGAAATAACACGAGAATCTACCAGAAAGCCATCTCATAATGATCCCATCGACCTTGCTAGAATTTCTTGAAGATCCAACAATGATATGGCTCTAACTACTTGATCGTTCATCAACGTATCAAACTTATCCTAGATAGCCTATATTTGAAAATAATTTAATTATAGTAGATCTATTTGGGGTAACGGGGAGCCAGTGAATAAGATGTGCTTACCTCGAACCCAAGCTCAACCTGCCGAAATACTAGGTCCATTAGAGGTATGTTAGAACTCGTCTACTGCTAACTTAGCGATAATAACAAATGAAATTCACCAACTCGTATGAGGCATGAAATATATAACAAAATGGTCTCTCTTTGAGCATTTTATTCACCATAATTCTTGGCGGTAGCTTAGAAATTATATTCCACACCCTATATCGCCTACTTTGTTAGGAGAATTTGTAATGTCTACCATAACCTCGTTATTTTCGCTAAAGTTATCGCTCATAATGAGCCTTAGTTTCTTAGTGTTCATGGGTCTCCTACTAGAATGTGGGAACAATTATCTCTCAAACAAACTAAATTATTGGAAACAATTGGCCTCGCTCTACCTCTTCTACTATATGATCAGCTTTTACATTTTTATTTATATGTGCCCTTTTGTGAGCCTCATGATCCTCAACCATGGATTCTTTCCTTTTTT
The DNA here is from genome assembly GCA_036936605.1 of Limnanthes douglasii subsp. nivea. NCBI lineage: Eukaryota > Viridiplantae > Streptophyta > Magnoliopsida > Brassicales > Limnanthaceae > Limnanthes > Limnanthes douglasii. Next base: position 38,861,516 of record JAUPFV010000001.1, read on the forward strand.
TCTCCTCGAGACACTTGTGCAACCAAATATTCTCCTTCTTGAAGTAAGATTCATTATGTAGTCGGTGGGTTCGTCGAGTCGTTATCTTTCTTGACGTTATTTACATACAAAACCGCTATGATATTGGCATCCGTGGAATCAACCACAAAACAACCTCCCTCAATGGGCTAGTAGTCAAGGGATAATAATTTTTATGATGTAAGCAATGCGTGACATGACTTCCCTCAATTTTTGAGGGAAATTTCACTCAAATTATTAAAGGTATTTTGTAGTTCTATTGTACACCTAAATGTGATGATGTGTTCTGCTACATTAAAAAGTATTTGACTTTCCTTAATTTCCGCATGCGGCTGAATCCATGTGATACTTTTTATTTGTATCTAAAAGTTTATGAAATATGTAGTAAGTATAGTTTTGCGAAAAGATAAAGCAACCATCTTGTGAGTTATTTATTACGTCATTAAATCACTTATAGTCACCAAAACTAGATATTTTTACTTATAGCAATTCGTTCTAGATTTAGTAGTAAAGGGTATAAAAATAAAGTTGTATTTTTAATGATACACAATTAGTATTCAAACGTGTTCTCTTTGAGGAACATCTTCCAAAATTTTGATATATCAGGTAGACTAACACAATGGTATGTTGGGAGACTTCGGCATCAAGTTTGATTCACAAATAAAAATAAAAGCCTAGGATATAACAGATTTTCATTACTGAGTTCCAAGCCAAATGACCGCCTTATAAGAATCCAGCTACGAGCTACTATGGGTGGTCTAGATAGATGAAGGCTTAAATATCCAAGACGTTAGTAGTGGTATACAACTTAGCTCTCATACAAGTCAATTAATCCATCAAATCATACGATTCGAGTTCTCCATTTTGAACGATGAGACTAAGTACAAATCAACGATAGTTTCGATTCACATGGCTCTGTATACTATAACGCGTAAGACTTCTAACTAACTTGCAATTATCATTAAATTATGCTTTGGGGAAAGCCAAAGCTAAAAATGATACTCTTTTTCTCTACATAGATTTTATAAGGGTGAAGTTTTCCAAATTCGAGAAAGTTTACAATGGGCAAGTACTAAGGGATGAAAAGAAATAACCAACATCCTAGCTTTTACATGAAATATTGAGTTACATTGCTGGTTACTACCTAGGCATAATTGGCTTTAATAACAGGTAAGGGTCAAGCCCTCCAACACAACATCCGAAGTCGCGGTCTTCGACTAGCAACATGATTGGCGAACCCATATTTGAACTTACCATATGAAAGGGACACTTATGACATAGAAAACTAAAGTAAGAAGTGTTAAAATATGTTCTACTCGTTACATTCTACTTGACAAGTTTTTGTACCGCTAAGGTCTCTCATGGTCCTTTTTGGGATGCTTAGGTTCTCATGAATATGCATTAAATACTAAAAAATATCCATAAAGAATAAAAAGACTCCCATTGTGGGTATAAATCTCTCAATGAGCAAAATTTAATGACTAGCTATTATTGGCTTATGATTAATGAGGACTATATGGCACTTACTTAGTGTTGTAGCATATACCAACGATTAGAAAATCCACATCATATCTCTAAAGTTCCTTTGAAATTTTTATCTAAAATTTATTTTTATAGACGGGGTTTAGATATGGTAGGGGCCTGTCTAAAGCACTAGGGGATGTTTATGCCTCATCATCTCCATTGACTACTTCTCGAAAGGGGTGAAGGTCAAAATATTGTTGAGAATCTGGGCACATAAGATCTTACAATTTTTTATGTTAACATTTCTTATAGGTGCATGGCCCTTGGGGTTTTGAATCCCACAGATGTGAAGTGGTTCCGGAGAGAGGAGCTTACCGATTTTAACAACATTCGAGTGATTAAACTGGATTTCACTAGCCTACCAACACGGTTGCACCACGTCGATCCCTTAAGGGAGTCGTTGTGAGCTAGAACGAGCCGGTTAAAGAAATAATATGGTCAACCTCTAGCAACCCGAGAACTTGTACACGAGATACTTTTTTTTACCTTAATCTATGTGATGGAAATCGTGGTTCCATGAGAGCTCATCATCCCCTCTTTATGTATAAGTGGCTATAATAAATGTGCCAATTGTGACAACTGAAATGTCAAACCCGACCTTATTGAAGAAAAGTAACTCAAAACATACATTTGGATAGAGCACTACCGACCACTGCCATACAACATGTGTAATTCTAAAATACTCTTTTGTGATTCAAAACATGAGATAAATTACTTCGTAGAGTCTCATGTCACACAAAAGATAGAGCTCTCAGCGAGCTAGAGCCAAACTGGGAAAGACTTTATACTATGAAAACTAAGACGAATCTTGGAACTTACAAGTTGGTCTGCGTATAAGGACATCTTTTCCGTAGGAAGTGGAATATAGAAAATTGGAAACTCTATATTTATTAAGGTGTATTTTTTATGTGACTTATTTACATGATTTATATGCACTAAAAACTATATCATTGCATGTTGTGTACTTTTGATGCACTCTATATACATCGATAATATGAGTAGATTATTGATCCACTTTATTATGCGTGTTGTTAATATTCATATTAGAATAATTAATTAAAAAATGGGTTTTAAGCCCTCAATCAGCTAGGTTTATGGGACCCGAGCATCATAATACCAAATTGGTATATCGTGCACAAAAACGTCTCATATCGATCATGCACTTTGGTACTACGCCCGAGTATCTTTTGCGCTTTTATTAGGACCATGTGCTCAAACATCATGTTGTGTGACAAATGGTTTTGAACACCAATTTCACCTTAATATTTATCGATTGGTCAAGCAAAGACGCATATAATTCTCTCATGAGAAAGTCGATGCAATCATTGTCGAAGTCGAACGATTAAGACAAATAGACCATATAAAGGAACTATTATATTCTATATGGACTATGAATCTAGTCTTCATAAAAATAAAAAATGGAAACCAGAGGGTATTTGTGAACTTCATTGACTAGTTGGTAGATGCCACATTGGTAAATAAGATGTTTCCTTTATGGATGTCTATTTGGTCTACAACAAGATTATCATACATCTTGAAGATGAGAAGCACACAAGCTTCATGATCGAGTGAGATCTCCACTATTAGAAGGTAATGCCATCTAGTAAAAAACATACATGTGCAACATACCAACATCTTGTGAATAAAGCCTTCTTCATCCATATAAGACAGAATATACAAGCATATATCAATGACATGTTACTCATCGATATGTTACTCATAGCCGACCTTGAAAAGACCTTCGGTAAACTCTGAGTTGTCAATCTTTAGCTAAATCTAGAGAAATATACATTTGGAGTTTGCTTCAAAAAAAATTTATCTACTTGGTCAGTGAAAAAAGATTGAGGCATATCGGAATCAACTAGAGAAACTAGCAGCAATAAAGTTCTCACGGTTCATCAAGGACGTGTAATTCCTCACCACTTAGTTGGCTCTCCTCACCCACTTAATTTCATGACGTGTTCCCTTACATCAAAATGTACTTGTCTTCCTCGAGGTGATTCTCAATAGATGGTAAATCATGCTTTGGGGAATATCCAAGCTAAAAATAATACTTTCACCATATACTAAGCGTTCTTATAAACCAAGGAATCCAAAATCAAGCAAGTACCATAAACCAAAAATAAAATAATTGACGCACTAATTTCTGCGAGAAGTACTATGTCAACATTATGGGTCATTACACAGGCATCAACAGTGATTTAAAAACTTCTAAAGTTCAAGCCTTTTTGCACAATATTTGAGGCCAAGAGAATTGACGAGCAACATGATTGCAAAACCCCAATGAAGACTTACCTTATGCAAATAACATTTATGGTAGAGAAAACGAAAGCAAAATGTGTTAAAACATTTCATTTTTTACACATTTTAGTAGACAACTTTCTATACCGCCAAAACCTCTCATGGCCTCTCCAGTGATGCTTAGCCCTAGATGAATCTGCGTTAATACTATAATAGACTTACATATGAGATATATGATACTGATTTAAATATAAATATTTCCATAAGCAAGTATTACTGTCAAACTATTATTATCCCACGACTAATGAGGATGTTATGGCGTTTGTTTGACATTGCGGAAAATACCAGCAATGACCAATTTTGTTTCGTATCTCTGAACTACATTTGCAGTCGATATTTGAACTTGCTCCCTTTGATTGATTAGGTTTAGACATAATTAGGTCTTGCTAAAAGCAATAGGGGATGGTGATTCCTTATTGTAGCATTTGAGTACTTTTAAAATTAATTGAGGTAGATCCACTAGTGAGGATACATGCCTAGGAGATTATATAATTCCTCCAGATTAACATTTAAGTATGTGGGTCTACAAGGTTTTTACTCTTTGGATGGAAAGTGGTTCCGCACAGTGGAACTCACTGATTTTTGCAGCGTTCGAGGGATTAAAATGGATTTTGTTAGCTCACCTAACATGAATACACTATATCAATCCCTTGAAGAAGCTGTGAGGAGCTTGACCGAGTTTCTCCAATAGATAATATGGTCATAATGTATTACACCAATAAGCCCTACATGGATACTTCATTACCTTAGTCTATGAGGTGGAAGTTGTGGTGCCAAGAAAGGTTCTCATGCCCTCATTCCGTATGCATGATTACGATAAAATTGCCGACAATGATAACCAGATCGTTGAGCTATAGCTCGTTGAGGAAGAACATATGATTTGAACACCTTTAAATAAAAGATTTACCGAATTCTTGTATGCAACAAATATGATTCTATAATACACTTTGGTGATTTTGAAAATAGAACCAAATACTATGTAAAGTTTTCCTCCATATGAAATATAATGATCTCAACAAGTTAAAGCCAAATTGGGGAGGGCTTTACATTGTGATAGTTAAGGTGAATCCTGGAAATTACGAGTTGATTGATGCAGAAGGATATCCTCTTCACTCGTGGAATGTGGAATATCTGAAAATGTATGTTTCATAAGGTGTATTTGTTGTTATTCGACCTATTTACATGATTTACAATAAGTTCGTGTAATTTTTTAATTATGCGCTTTAAGCTAGATCATTGCATGTTGTGTAATGTTGGTGAATTATCTTTAGCTAGATCATTGCATGTTGTGTAATGTTGGTGAATTATCTTTATTTTAGTAACTATGAGTAGATTATATGGGACACTTTATTGTTAAATATAACTAATATAATTTTATTATGCGTGTTGTTACTATACCAGTTTAGAATGATTAACTTAACAATTGTTTCCGAGCCTTCTCATCCAATTGGGTTAGGGGACCCGAACCTCCCACATCCTATTATTAAATGGTTATACAACGAACGAACGCGTCAAATATTCATCGTGCAATGCGGGTGCTACACCTGAGCACTATGATGGATGACTCGTACGTCCAAGTATTAATAATGTCTTAATGAGACCGTGTGACCAGACATCATGTTACATAACAACTGAGTCTGAACATGAATTATGTCTTAATGAGATTATATTCCTAAACATCGAATGTGTGTCGTATGAGTACGAGAACCGTGAGCAACAGATTAGTCTGAATACCAATACGCACGACGTGAACACTTGGTTTTCTAAACCTTTTAACAATGAAGACATATTATATATAAACAATGTTTGAGGTCTCGAGCCACTCTCATGAACTCCAGTCATAAATACTAAGCTTCTGTTAATCCAACATATGACTTGAAGCGTTAAAGGAAACATTTCGGCCATATAATTTTTTATACTAGTTATTATTATACCTAAGCCTTATTTAGTTGAATCACACTTAAAATATTTTTTATAAGTTCAAATTTAATGTATGAAGTCTTTAAATATAAAAATCTTATCATGAATAAGAATATATTATAACTCTAACTACCTATTTACTTTTTGCAAAATTCAAAACGTTAAAGGTTTTAGGTATGTTTTTTTAAAAGCAAAATTTTCATATCCATTATGCGAATTATCTTAATAATACTATATGTTCAATTGCACGTTAATTGTTCAAATTTATGAGAAGTTTATCAATGTAAATGTTTTGATTTTATTTATTTTCTATTATCTTCGTGTATTTTTAACAAGAATCTTCATCATTTTCGCACATTCAGTGCGGATATTTATTAGAATAGTAAAAAACATTCAAATTTTAAACATCTACAAACCAATTTAACTTGTAAGAATTAGAGTTTACCTTCTTAGAGTGATATTCACATACAACCAAGATCCCTGTAGATGAGAATGAAAAAAATCCAATAAAATTAATCGGACGTACTAGTAGTCATCCTTAATGCATTGATCGAAATATACAATATAGTTAAGACGTTTTTGAGTAAAACTGATCAAGCTGGCAAAATAACCATTACCATTGGATTTATAAATTTGAACTCGAGGGTTGCGAATAATCAATCCTTCTGAAACACGAATATTCATGTATTCCATCATTCAAGAATATGACTAATAGTATTTGATGGATAGCCATAATTTAGTTTAGAAATCACTTAGATAAGAGAAACGAAAAAAGAATAGTTTAGATTTATTATTATCCATATATATATATATATATATATATATATATATATATATATATATATATATATAAAATAATGGATAAATTCGTTTTTAAAATTTTAAATGTAATCGCTTTTGTTTCTTAAATTAACGCATAAAATCTCATACCAGTTTTATACGATATGGTTAGAAAATACGATCATCCAATAAATTAACGCATAAATCTTTTAGTAATCTAACTAATATCTACTCTATATATTTTAATAAAAAATAACTAATTATTTATAATCTAATATATTGGTTGTTATTACCTCTAATCCATTAAATTTATAATTATACTATTTGAGATAGGGTAAATCTCTGTGTCATTTTAATACAAAATACTTTTACATAAAGGATAAATATCGTTTAAGTTTAAATAAAAAAACGTAGTTGATTTTTGTTTAACTTTTTAAGACGAAAAAACTTTTAAACTTTTATTTAATTACCGAATTGCCACTAAAAAAATATCATAGATATACCTAGGGATGGCAACGGGGCGGATCGGGGGCGGGTACCTATATATCCACAACCCGCCTCGCAGTAAATAACTGATACCCGAACCCGCCCCGAAATCCGACGGGTATTTTTTTTTTCATACCAAATCCGAATCCGTGGGTTCGGGTTACCCACACGGGTACCCGCGAACTACCCGCGGAAGAAACCCGTTGTAGATACCCGAACCGAACCCGAACCGAACATAAACAAAATATGTAAAAAATAAAATATAAAAGTAAAAATCTAACAATAAATTTAACAAAATACTACCATAAATTATAATCTTCATCGACTTGATATTCTAAATAAAACAAACGTATAAAATTAAGAATTAAATATCTAACAATAAATTTAACAAAATACTACCATAAATTATAATCTTCATCGACTTTAACAATAGATATAGATATATCTAAAAAAATATAAAATTGAATATAGAATAAATAAATATATAGAATATTTTTATATATATTCAGAATTAAATATTTTATATGATAAAAAAAATTGAATTTTAGTATTCAGTATCAGATCTATGCATATTCAGTATCAAATCTATGCATAAACAGTTTATATATACTATATATATATATATATAAATAAATTAGACAAAGAGAAATAAGTTATTGTAAAATCATTTTTTAGATAACATGAACGATTTTTAGAGAGAAAAAATAAAAAGAACCGATTAGTCTCAAAAACATAGAAAAAAAAAGAAAAAAAAATCATCGAAATAAAGAAAGAAACCTGAATATTAGGAAGGAAGCGAGTGACAACTGAAAACCAAAGAACGGAGCAACAAAAAACCAAAGAACGGAGCAACAAATCGTGGCGGTCGATACAATAGTGATGGTTCTATGTGAGGAGATAAAAACGAGAGAAGTGATAGTGAAAAATGAGACAGATTAGATATTGAAAGGTTTTTTTTCTTTTAGGGTTTGGAATATTATTGGGCTAGATTACATAGAGATTAGAGACGGTAATAAATAATATTTATAACGGGCTATAATTAATAATAATATTATTAAAGTTGAATATTTAGTCTTTATAACGGGCTAAAAATAAAATCAGTAAATAATATTTATATATACAGAGATGGAAGGTATTTTTACGGGGCGGGTTCGGGGCAGTTACCCGTGGTTTAATATTCAAAACCGAAACCGAACCCGAACCCGAACGGATAGTAAAAATAAAAACCATAACCCGCCCCGTTTATTTTTTTCTTTTTCGGGTAACCCACCCCGTCGGTTCGGTTCGGTTCGGGTACCCACGGTTTCGGTTTAAATTGCCATCCCTAGATATACCAAATTCATAAAACAATCTATTTGGCTATGTATACCTTAAAAACACAACTCACTACTAGATCAAACCCCATATTACTACAATTTTGTGAAATTGTTCTTTAACATTCAAAGTTATCTCAAGAACATCCAAACTCTTTTCAATTTATTTTAAACTTCTTCTAATAAAAACAAAAAATTAAATGAATCAATCGAAATTAAGATAAAAGCTTATTTTTTTGGATTTTTTTTAATAAAAAAATTAAGAATTTAATTATTAAAAAAAATCTCAAATTTAAAAGGTAGATTTGGAGGTGTTTGGAAACCATTTTCCAACCGAAATTCGGCCGGAAAATGGCCGGCAGCGAAAACCTAGTGTACCATAAGTACATGGGCTACGAACCAGCTGGTACGCTACCTCTGTACTGATGGTACATACTAGCGTACCAGCCGATACGCTACCTCTGTAACTATAAACTCCAAAAAAAATATTTTTATCAAAATTTAGATAAACTTTTACCACTTTCAGAATCTGCATCCATTTTTACCAGAAAACGAATCGGTAGACTAACCAAACAAAACTATAAATCATTTGAAATTAAAAGGAAAAAATAAAATCTATTTTAATACATAAGACTAAGAAGGTATATTATGTGGTTCATATTATACCGACGCAAGTCACACAACACAACTTGTTGATATAGTACCATACTACCAGTTTACAATAAATTGTTGGGTCCAACCCCAACCAACCAGATACAATTACACAATAGCTAAACCAAACCAAACCGCTTAAGTAAAAATAACAGACCCAAAATCCAAATAACCCGCCAAGGGATGACACTAAAGAGACCAAGAGCATTGCTAGAGCGACCCACCGTCACGTGTCAATCTATAATCACATTGGATCGAGAATCAACTAGTTTGGTTTATTAAACGACAACTAGTATAGAAACATCACTATCTTCCCTCTCTTCTTCATGATCTATGTCAACTCAATCTTACTATATCTGTATCTCTATGTATATCAGACAAAAACAAAAATGATTCACCCATAAAACTGATCATCGACGTATCGCAGTTTTCGTGAAAATGGAAGATCCATTGTTGACTCCAGGGACTCCCAGTGGCGGGAGAGGTAAGGATCGGTTATTCCGTCGATCTGATGCCCTCACTTACGGCTCCAGCTACCAGAAAGCAGCTGCCCTTGTCGATCTGGTATCACCATCTTTCTCATTTCTCTTACGTTTATTATCTCTTTCCAAATCGGATTCAGACCCATGTTTTAAAATTTGTTCCCACACTGTCCTGATGAACAAAGTTTGAATCTTGATATTCTAGTTATCTACCAATTCTAGTCATTAAATAAAAGAATCAGCAAAACTAGATCGCTATTTATTAGTTCCTGATGTGGAAAGTTCTAATAGGTGTGATTCTCACTTTCTCAGGCTGAAGATGGTATTGGTCTACCTGAGCAAATTCTTGATCAGTCAAGCTTTCAAACTGCTGCAAAGTCCTACTTTGTTTTCATTAAACTTGATCTAATTTGGTCACTGAGCTATTTTGCATTGGTGGCTTTGAACTTCTTTGAGGTTAGTACTTAGTATGCTATTACTTTTCTTCATTACATTTTGAATGAAGCAAAACTTGATTGTCTAATTCTTGACTTGACTATATTCACCCTCCACAGAAACCCTTGTGGTGCCAACAAAATCCGGCATTATCTTGCAACGACAGAGAGTACTATTATCTTGGGCAGTTGCCATACTTGACGGGTTTAGAAACTCTTATTATAGAGGTAATCAATAAGTGTATTAATAAATCCCTATGATTTTCTAAATGTGTTAGTTATAGCGCACTATTTTCTGCCGATTACTTTGAACTTAATGTGGTTGAACCTTATCAATCTGCCAAGTTTAAGTAAAGGTAACCTGGGCCTGGCTATCAAAGCAATTCTAAAGTAAATCATATGAATCTACATGGATGCACACGTGAACTTATACTTAACTACTCTTCAGCTTATTACTTCAATAGATTATAGTATCTACCGCGCTTTGGATTTTGTTGCCCGATGGTCTAACATAAGAGGTTTATAAATACGCACGATTTTTGCAGGCTGCCATTGTTATTGTACTCATAGTGCATACTTTCTTCCCACTCTACTATGAAGGGCACCAAATTTACTGGCGTAATACTGTGACTCAGTTAAAGGTAATATTATGAATTATTTTATGCAAATTGATTGTTATTCCTCTTTTCTGTGCGAGTTATGTGTCTGGAAATTTTGATGAAATGTTATTAAGTATAAGCCAAACCAGGTCGTTCAGGTAACAATTTATTTCCAGGAAACATAGATTTTTTTGCATCTTATGACACTCTTTCTCTTCTTGTTACTGTTAAAAATAGAGGGTTATATGCATATCTAGAACATGTTGCAGAAACAAAAAAAAAAGTGTGCCGTTTCTGCTCTAAACATAAGTGCTGCTATCAGAGAAAGCGTCGGCACTTTTGTTTGCTTCCTCACCGTCTGTAGCTTAATGAGCTTATTATGTGTTTCTATTAATTTCCAGGTCACGTGCCTTCTAATTTTGGTTGTTGATATGCTGCTTTATACACTCTACGTATCTCCAGCGGCATTCAATTTTCTTCCTTTCAGGCTTGCACCATATATCAGAGTTGTCATTTTAATCCTTAATATCAGGTATTCACGCATTCATTAAGACTCGTCATTCATGTAATGGCTTGTCTGTCCAGTGTTAAGAATCTTATAAAAATCTTGGCATGTCAAATATGGATGGTACACTGAATAATCACTTCTCCCTGAAATTATTGGGACTTGGAAATTTTATCGTCAATCTATCACTACTATGTGTAGCTTATGTAGTTATATCTTCTGCCAGCAGAGAGATTCAGCACGGGTAATTTGACACTTTTTTATTCTGACTCTACTCAGGGATTTACGAGCTAGCATCCTCATTCTGGCTGGAATGCTGGGCACATACTTAAATATATTGGTTTGTATCTTTGATTACATAGTAACACCTATTTTTTTTCGTGATCTTTGTCATGTCTAGTTTAGATCTGAAAAAAAAACATTTTGATCAGGTGATTTCTTTTTTCGTGATGAGCCATGCATCATATATGTGATATTCAAGAAAGATGAGAGTAAAGCGACGTGCTGGATAACGCATATATTGTTAAGTCTAAGCAATTATTAAAGAAGATTAAAAAGAAAAAAGTTCCTCTAGCATTTAGATATGATGTGGGATATATAAGGTTTCACTGAATCACTATCACGAGGAAGTGACAATTGTTTTAAGGCATAGAAAGATTATCAGATATTTCCATACTTCTTGTTTAATGCTTTTCTTCTATATGCTCACCTTGGCCTGGATTGTTTCAACTGCAGGCTTTATGGCTTTTGTTCCTTCTTTTTGCAAGTTGGGTTGCCTATGTCATGTTCGAAGATACTCAGCAGGGGAAACTAGTTTTTACTTCTTACGGGACTACTTTGTATGAAATGTTTGTTTTATTTACCACGTCCAACAACCCAGATGTCTGGATTCCTGCATACAAGTAAGTGGCTCTATAGTGTTTACTTTCAAGCATAGGCTCTTGCAAAATTAAAATGAATTCTCGAAACAGCTTCTTTAGCTTGATCATCTAGGGTGGCATTGTTCAATATAACTCAAACATTACATGTCCCTATCAGAAAGATTTAGCTTTATCACTAGTATTCAATATTCACAACTTGGTAGTTCTCTTTTGTTCTCCAATTATGATATGCGGTGCCTTGTTTGTTTTTTCATTCCGAGAATTCCGTGGTGCCTTACACAATCCTCTAATTCTTTAGTGGCTTCCAAGATGTTCTAAAGGGTTCCATCCATTTTGTTAAAAGTTAATCAATTTGGTGTATTGGATTGAGAGGTGCTATAAAGGGTCTGTCTTATTTGAAACATTTATGCCAATTTCATCTTTAGAAGGGTAGAACGGATACTGGTACGAGACTAACAATCATACTTAGAGATGAGACATTTGTTTATATATCATCTATTTTAGACTGATCTTAATATATTTCTTTTTCTTTATTTCTAAATGAAATGTGATTCCAAATTTGTTCCTTGATAGTGACAAGTTTAATTTTTTTTAAGGGTGTCACGGTGGTACTCCATATTCTTCGTTCTCTACGTGCTGATTGGGGTTTACTTTGTCACTAATCTGATCCTTGCCGTTGTGTATGACAGTTTTAAAAGTGAGGTATAGTTTTTGACATCTAATTTTCGGCTGCGGATGATCTCCTGCTTAATTTATTGTCTGAAGGAGAATTTTACACACTTACGACCCTCTCAACAACAAAATAAATGCAATTCTAACTTCTCTACCTTTTTGTAGCTTGCCAAACAAGTATCTGGGATGGATCGTATGAAGACAAGAATGTTGGGAAAAGCCTTTGATCTCATAGATAAACATGTAAGTCTGGTCTCTTTGAAAGTTTCTGACCAGGTTTTCTAAGCTGGATATTTATACATGTTATATGTAAGCTACCTAATTTTTTGCTTATCCTAGTTCAGTATGTGTGCTGACTGTTGATCTTTAAAATGTCTGGTTGCACTTATTGATGCGCTTTAACAGAAAACGGGATTCATCGATAAGCCTCAATGCATTAGTTTGTTTGAAGAGCTGACTAATTACAGGTATGATTTTGTTTCTAAACAGAAACACTTTATTTTTTAAATAGTATATAGCTAGGAACAAGTTCCACTGGGTCGTTGTTGATGAATTAAAGATTTTTGTTTTCAGTTACGGTTGCTAGTAGCTTTGTCACTTGTCAGTTCATTCATACTGAAATCGTAAATTGTATTTGGTATGACCTGATGGACTTCCCATTGTCTAAAATTTTACATGGCTGTCTTTTATATTTATATTAGGACTTTACCGAAAATATCAACCGAAGAATTTGAGTTAATATTTACTGAGCTGGATGATACTGGCGACTTCAAGGTACATTTGTGTCATACTTTACCACCTGTAATTTACTTCTGTATGGTAGATGAAACCTTTTATATATATATATATATATATATATATATATATATATATATATATCTGGTTCTCATTTATCTGTGTTAATTGCTTGCCGGACTCTAATATTATTATTTCAACGTGTAGATCAACAAAGATGAATTTGCAGACCTTTGCCATGCTATCGCCTTAAGGTTCCAGAAGGAAGATACAGTAAGTCTTGAATGCCTCCGAAACCATGTCTAGCTCATGATACAAGTTTTTCAAAGGCCCTACTGCATACTTGCTCACACGTTTGCTTATTACAGCTTTCGTACTTTGAATACTGTCCATCAATCTACCATTCAAACATCTCTAAAGTGTTGAAAGACTTTGTTCGGAGTCCCTATTTTGGATATGGAGTATCGTTCGTCCTGTTACTGAATCTGATTGCTGTTATCATTGAGACAACGGTATGGCTCTTGACTCTTCTGGAGCTTCTCTATGTATATTCTCTAAATAGTTTGCTTGTACAATGCAACGGCAAGATGATCTTTTATGCAACAACATTGCTGATAAAGTAACCTAGCTTACTTTCCTGTGCAAATTATTACACCATCCTGAAATACTCACGCTTGTAAATCCCACCATGCGAATATGGATTGCATGTGTTCCAGTATGTCGTAGTTATTTTGAATAGTTTATTCAAGAACTAAATATTCATGCTTATATATATAAACTGAGAAACTAAAGAAAAAAGATTCATTTAATTCATAGCTTAGTCTATAACTTTTAAATGCCAGAACTTATTATATGAGTTCTGTAATTCTACTTGCATTCTGATTCTATGCGACTTTATTACAGCTTGATATAGAGGAAAATTCTGGTCAGAAGGTATGGCAGGCGGTGGAGTTCGTCTTTGGTAATATAGCATGGACTTTCTTGACATATCAGCTTCTTTGTGATGTTATCGTGTCCCTTAGTACTGTATTAACAACCTACATCATTATATTGCGGGTTGTTATGTCTACACCAGTACTTTTTATTGAGAGATGATCTAATTTATAAAAAGAAGTAAGAATTTAATACTCCTACGACCAACTTGCCCATTTACATTTGGACAAGTATTCTTTAGGTTGTAAGAGAATACTAAATAAGCTAAGATGCCACTTAAGCATATTTCTTGACGATTGCCAATACACATATATTCTTAATGATTTTAGCTATGGTTGTTTATTCAACTAAATTATACGCAACATGCATGCGTGTATCTTAGATATCCCAGTTGCAAACATTACTCTCGATGACCGCACCTTTTGTATGTACTATGGCAAATGATATTTTATAGCCACTGGATATTTTGCATGGCTACTGAATGAGTTTACCGAAACACTTTACGGTTTCATAGATATTTCGTACTTTTATACTCTACATTTGTTCATTTTAGTATCCTTAGTTGATGGGTTTCTTATTGATATACAGGGTGGATATATATGCTGGAGATGGCTTTAAAAGTCTATGCTTTTGGATTTGAGAACTATTGGAGGGATGGTCAAAACCGATTTGATTTTCTCGTCACATGGATCATTGGTAATTTATTTGGATAACATAATTGAGGACGATTGATTTACCTTGAGTATAGTTGAATAGTGTGTGTAGTTTTTAAGTTCTCCCATTAGTAAAATAGAGCGCCCTCAGCCGCCTAAAGAGTACAGTTGTCAAACGCGTAACAATATGTACATTAGCAATATCAGGTTTTGGAGACACTGATTTATCATAGCTTGTTGTATTTGTCTTCTGGCACCATTTATATCAAGATTAGGATCTATTAGCCTATGTCATATAGCTTCCATGTTGAATGATCAGTGATTTTATGCAGTTATTGGAGAAACTCTAACATATGTGACCCCTGATAATCAGATGTTTTTCTCAAATGGAGAATGGTATGTGCAACATGCTAACAATATTATCTATGTTCTAATATTATCATTTTTAATTTGTAAAATACATTTGGACTGTTTTCTACTGATGACATGTAGTGTTGCTCGGCATTTATATCCAGTTGACTTTTTCCTATCTTGTCGACAGGATTCGTTACCTTCTTCTGGCGAGAATGTTAAGATTGATAAGGCTGCTTATGCATGTGGGTCAATACCGAGCTTTTATCTCAACATTCTTAACACTGATACCGAGCTTAATGCCATATTTGGGAACCATATTTTGCGTTATGTGTATCTATTGCTCTCTTGGGATACAGGTAACTGGACACCTGTACTGTTTTCATTAACTCAAGCTCCTCAGGAGGAGGCTGGGGAAAAATCAATAATTTATATATATTTATATTGAGACACAATACTTTTAAGATGGTCATCAGTAAGCTCAATAACCTTTCAAGTTTTTTTTTTTTTTCTCATACGCGATAAATTTTAGCTTTTTGGCGGGATTGTAAATGCTGGAAATCCGAAACTCGAAGCAACGGATCTTGCTGATAATGAGTATCCTTTTCTTCTTGCTTTTTATTGAAACAGAAAAATGACTTCACCAATAACTTTTTTGTCACTAAAATCAGCAGAGAGAGTAGACACTGTATCCAACTTGAGTTAAAACCCACTTGTAGCTTATGGTCCTATGTTGTCACTATAACATTGCAAAAATTGGTTTGCCATTTCTTTTCTTGACATGCTTTAGCTATTTGCTCTTCAACTTCAATGACTATCCTAATGGGATGGTGACACTTTTCAATCTGCTAGTCATGGGGAATTGGCAAGCCTGGATGCAGGTATATCTTTTCATCTTCTTTTATCCATGTATACGTCTTACACGAAAAACCTCATGCATATCTCTTATTTCTAGTAACTTGTAATGATGAATTCTGCACTCCAGTAGCTACTGAAGATGCTGATTGCTAGCACTAATTAGTCTGTTTGCCATTACAGAGCTACACAAAACTGACAGGAACATCATGGACGCTTGCATATTTTGTCAGCTTTTTCATCATTACTGTTTTACTGCTCTTGAACTTGGTAAGTTCCGTGAAACTGTTTGTTTGGGATGTAGTTGACGTAATTTCTGAGGCACCAATCATGAATTTCTCCTTGAATAAGAATAATTCGACCAATAATATTTTCAATAATCATTGACGATTATAGGAGAACAGACTTTATAACCCTGAAGAAGAAAACTGAAATACACCAAGGGAAGGGCATGCATAACCTAACATTTGGGTGCAAACCGAGTACACAATAGATCAGAGCTTGAAAAATATGCATAGTAGATAAGACAATATGTTTTAGGTGTTTTCACATTTGAACGCATAGCACATAGTCTAGGACATACACGAAATGTGCACGCTAATAAGGATAGCACTTTCACATACACAAGCTACTCAGGTATTTTGCAATAAATATCTTTTCAGAGAGTAACATAAACTCATGAGACTTGTTTTAATCGTTCTTTCAGGTTGTGGCTTTTGTCTTGGAGGCATTCTTTACTGAAATGGATCTCGAAGCAGCAGAAAAGTGTGAAAATCAATCGGTAATTGATTTTCGTGCCATATATAGGAAATGGAACTAATAGTAATGTAACAGTCGCCTATTTGATGAATTAAAAGTACAACAAAAAAACACTGGCAATGCATTATTATATACATATTGAGTCCGGTCTAATATGGATTGAAGTTTACATTCATGAAATTCATCGACCATCATCTGTAGTGTTACAGGTTCATATCTCTTTTTTTTTTTAAAGTAGATCTAGTATGTCTGGACTACTTTTAGTACATTTATTTTAAGAACTGTTTTGGTTCATATATATATATATAATTTCCAGAGATAATGTTTCCAGCTCAACAACCTAATGGTGGAATTTTTGTGTTTGGGTACAGGGTGCTGGATCAGGAAGGGACAGACCAAACAGATATGCTGGGTATGTTAAATCTGACCATAAAAATTATCATGTTAACTATGTTAGTAGAGCAACTAATGAAATCGATCTTTGCTGGTTTGATGATACAGCTCAAAAAGCCGAAGTCAGAGAGTTGATGTTCTTCTGCATCACATGTTGAGCTCCGAGCTTCAAAGTAGCTGCCCCAATAACCCATGAGTTTACATTATTCTGTAAAGTGACAAATCTCGTACTCGAGTTTATTATTTGGGTTATATGTTATAGGATGAGGTCGATATTCCACCATCATTGTTAACAAGCTACTCTTTTGAGTGTAAATTCTGTGGTTCATTATTTGAGTGCATTTTCCTGACTCAACTTCTATAAAATTCAGGATTTTAATTCATTTCTTGGTACATCAATATTAACTACTGAGGCACCAACAGGAAGAGCATCCTGATAAAGTTGCTGTAATTTGTCATGTACAAAAATCTGCTTGGTCATTACTAACTGATAAAAGAAAAGTTATTATTCCATTTTTGACATCAACTGGATCATGAACAATCAGAAGTTGGAGTAATTTGTACATTGCCAACACGCATTCTAATGCTAAAGGGCTTGTGCGACCATATTTTAACATTTGAACCCAGATAATCAAATCTAAAAAATTAGTGAGATAATAACATCAAATCTAAAACAGGTACTGGAACACAAGAGAGATAAAAGAGCCAAGTGACTAATAAATTAACTGAAGTAATAATATACCCACAACTACCGTGTATTAGATAAGAGAGAAACTAAATCTATATAAGAGAGAAACTAAATCTATATACTCCAGATCTAATATCTGATTATTGGCCAAGTTACAACTATTGACCAAAACCATTTTCACATTTTCGGCACTATGCAATCGGAAAACATTGGAACATTGGTTTCTACGGCGTGAGTCACGAATTCATCACAGTCTTTTGATCCATTCTTTATAAAGCAGGTAACAAGCAAGCTAATAATCCTGCTAACATTGTCTCTGAATTCTCCTATCCGTGGCTTCACTGCAGCGGTACTATTGGCTACATCAACAGGAGTGGTCACAACACCATTGTCAAGTGTGATAGATCCTATCTGTGCCCCATCTACATATGCTTTACATGCTACAAGAATGTTATAGGCCCGGATACGGAAATGGCTGGCCACAAACTCTTCAAAATGCTGCAAAAAAACTCAGTTGATCAGATGAGAAACTATGTTATTCAATCCACAAAATGCAGAGTAATCTACATGCCAGTAGTTGGGTTCGAGCCAGGGAAAATTATGGCTATTCAAGCTCGATCTTTATTTTTTAGGTTTGGCACAATTTTTTAAGTGCCCAAGCACCTATGTATTCAAATACATTATTAAGACTTTAGTCATTTCTTCCAGTAAATCAATAAATCTGTCCTTTTTTACTTTTCTCACTACCGAATTCGACCAATGCCAACACGAGCCGAGGTTAATATAAATTTTAAACCACTGTTTTTTTTCCGAACCAAACTCAGAACTATATGCTTGTTACCAACCTCAACATGCAAGCAATTCTACAAATGCACATGCATGTAACTGTAGTCAACCGAATACTTGGAAGAACATTCAAATTTGGTGAGATTAGATAATCTCCAATAATAGTGGATTCCAGTTCTACCTTTTGAGGAATAGAATAGTGGACCGACCCATTTTTAACAACTACAAACATAGAAACATACAGTTGGCTTGAATACTACTATTATTACCTTAGGTGGTTTCCTGAGGGTATATACCATGGTCTTTAAAGATTTAATAAGAACACCCTCATTGTACTCCTTGGATTTCTTCTCACCTAAGTCCCCAGGATATGAAGTATCATATCCAGGCTCATTAAAGAATGGATTTGTATTCAGAATCAAAGCTTGTATGGAAACCAAAACTTGTAGCATAGTTGATTTCCCTGGGATCCACATCTCTTCCGCGCTACCACTCCACGTTCCCAATAGGCTGAGGCAGACTTTACCACATTTGTACAAATTTGGATTTAATCTAAGCCCACCTGAATAGTAATAAACCTTCTGCAGAAATATTTTCACATTTTGCATCAGCAAAAAAGAAAAAAGTATAAAATACACCAATCACATATCAGAATATGTACCGGAGGAACATTCGGATATTTAGAAGGGAAGTGACAATCAAAGACAAAAAGTCCATCATGATATGGAGTACCGGAAGGTCCTATAATCACTGCCCTCAAAAGATTCATCCTTGCTTCACAAGCTCTAACAAATATCGTGTCTGAAGCACAGAGAAAGGGAGAAGTCAATCTAACCAGTAGGAAAGAAGACATATGAATTTGTTTATCCAATCTCAAGAGGGTGGGGATAACAATTATGCATCTAGAATAACAAGTAACGGATATATAGTTGAAGTACAAAATGTTACTAAGTTTTGTTTGGTGCCATTAGGCTTATCCGCAAAAAACTTGTTTGGTTATTCTAACCTTTTTGGCGAAAAATAGTTTTACTTTTTAAACCTTTAAGTTGGGAAAGCCTAAAGTTGTAACTTAAAAAGTTTATTTTTTATCATTATGCACCAAACCACTGTTTCTTATAAGTTAAATATATTTTTTTACCTCACTAAAAAAACCCTAAATGGTGCCTTCTCAAGTGCATAAAGTTGCTAGCTAAAATGAGGCTTAAATTCGTGATTGGTCCTTTGACTTCAAAACTTCCAGCCAAGCTCTCGACTTGTTGATTTCGATAAATTTAGTAATTTCACTTCAAAATGTCCGCTAACTCTTGACTATGACGATTTTAATAAATTTAGTCTTTGATTCCTTAAGCGGCGTGGACTAAATATATCAAAATCTTCATAGTCCTTACCAGACAATTTTAAGTCAAAAGGAATATATAGCAGAAATCATCATAGAGAGAGACTTTGATCGATATTTTGAAGTCAAATGACTATATGAAAGAAATAGTCATAGGACTAATCACGGATTTTAGCCCTAAAATGAATTATTAACTCACCAGGTAAGCCCTCCTCCAACATCTGCCAATCTGACTGAATTCGCTTTGCCCAAGAGTTTTGAAGCTATAAGAGCCAACATATTGTAATTATAATGCATAAAACATAAAGAGAGAAATAAACAAACAAGATCTGTCTTACCTGCCCCTTAGCTGATTCTGCTATATAATGATGGTCGGGGAAATCATCTACAGTATCAAACTGTTTAAAACTTACAACAGCCTGATTGCCTTTATCTTTAATAGTTGACACAGACAGGGCAGTGCTTATAGAAGACTTTGCTGCTGATTTGCTTCCATTTTCAGTAAGAGCTGAATCTACTAGTTTTGTCTTTTCGTTCTCATCATTTACATCTGCACTCTGAGAACTGTTCGTTCCGCTCTTATCATTTACAGCTGGACTATGGGAACTGCTTGAGCCAGCCATATTCACCGACGGAACATTCAACCACGGAATTGCTGCCTCTACTCCAGCAGGAAGATCCACATTATCGAATTGGGATTGCGCAACCAAATAGTCATCGTTACCATCCGCCATATAATCATAATACTCATCACTAAGCCATTCAACATCTTCACCAGACTCGTCATCATCATCATAATCGTCATCATCCTCATGGTCTGAACTGCAACTAGAGGATGGACCTTTGCCTTTAACTGTTGATTCTTTCAGCGGATCAACAGTATCCATAATAACCGTTGACTCTTTCAGTGGATCATCAATATCCATAGGAGAAGCTGTACTGCTTGAGCTAGCAGGAGCACTGCTAGAAGTACCCTGGAGAAGAAAACAAAAGCTTTTGATCAAGAACTATGTAACAAAAGATAAATAAAATAAAAAACTCTTTCAGTAATTGAATACCTTTTCTTTGTGATCAATTTCACCATTAGAGGTAATGGCAACAGATTTATCCCGGCCAACCAAAATGTAATCAGCTAGTTTTTTCTTTCCAGTCTCCATTGCTAATACAGTAAACAGCCTATGAAAACAATGATTTTAGCCATAATTACTGGTCTGATCAACTATACAAAAACCCTAATACAGAAAACAACCAGACTCAATCACTAAAAACGATGCTTGCAATATCAAACTAAAATTCAAACTGGTATTTAAATTAATCACCAACACAATTATCTATCTCATCAATTACACTACTGGACGGTCCTCAAGACCATTGTACCTAATATAGCAACAAAACAGGCGGATGATATTCATGATCACAACCCTAACAATGGAACATAATCAACTCGATCAGTGAGATGCTAGCTACTTAAATACTATTCTACGAACAAAAAAACCTAAGAATCGTAAATAAAAAAACGCATCAATCAAACGAAATTAGGTTTAGATTGACGAACCTACCAAAATTGGCGAAGGAACTCGCGTTTGATTTTGTACGAGTATCTCGTAATCCCGTAATATAAGTGAAAAGTTTGGAAGAAAAAAGAAGCTTTGATCACTTCACTTAAACTGCCACGCGTCCTCTTTTAAATGGTAGTCTTGCATTTTAATCGGGTCTATTATTTATTGGGCTTTACAGTTTGTTTGGGCCGGTATAATAAAAAAAGAGGCCCAATAGGGGTTAAAAGAAAGCCCGAACCAAACGAATTGGCGCCCATCTTAAAACACGCGCCAATTCTTCCCTCCAAGAACACAAAGCTCGAGCGCCAAATCGAAATCAGATTTCGTTAAAAACCCCCAAATTTCATCAGCAATCTCATCTCTCTCTCTCTCTCTCTGTGTCTCACTCTCTCTTTAGCTTTCTCTCTATAATTCAGCCATGGTGACGAGTATGAAGAAAGCTGCCAGTATCAAGCCAAGTGATTTCTACGGGAATGGCTTACCACGCCCTAGGTTCTTCGACAACCCCAAGTTCAATCCTGACCGTGTCGACCCGCCTGCTCACGTGCTTGACCCGCTACTTTCATGGGCCGCGGATGCGCACTGGTCCATGGGTGGACTCAGCTCTAAACGCCTCCGTCTTCAAGGTCGAATCGAAGGAAGCGTTAGTAAACTTCGTACTCAGCTCGAGAATTTCGAATCGAGTCCTTCTGTCAAGGTTAGTGTTGAATCTAATTCTCCTCCGCCTGCTCCTGCTGTGACGAAGAGACGTAAGATGCTGGTTCTAGATGATGAAAGCGATGATGAAGTAACAGTCGTGGCCGCGACCAAATCGCTTAGAGGAATCGTGCGGAACCTTGGTTGTGATTTCGATAAAGCAGCTATTGAATTCGGTGTTGGGAATTCGAGGAAGCGAACTAGGGCAAGTGGTGGTTTCGATGAAGTGATGAAAGTAGTAGAGGAAGTTAAGAAATTGGATTCGAAGAGGAAGAATAATGAACAGATTGAGATCAGGACTTCTGCGAGGTTGAGTAAACGTAGATTGGCTTAATTCTTTTGGGGCTATTGAATTTGTTTCGGTATCATGTTTGTGTTAGATTGATATACAATTTCATCTGTCTGTATAATTTTTAACTTCAAGCATATGAAAAGGTTAATAAAGTCTTAGTCTTTTCGATTGCTATACTGGAATTGACAATCTTTTGATACATTGCTATAAAGTTTCAGTTTTTCTATAAACAAACTCCTTTCAAGCTTTTGTTTTGATGAACACTCTTTTGTATTCTTGCCAACCTGCAAGACTGTTGTACTATTAGTTTATAAGTTGATGGTCTTTCCCATGGAACAATTCCAAAATCATCACTAAACTCTTCCATTCCTTCCATCAGAAACTGCCACACTAGAGCACCTGCGCCCGACCGCTGTGTCTTTGCTGATTCGAAGATAATATTCATGACTGTCTCGTAAAACTTGTCTCTTTGAGACAGTTCAAAGTCTCTATTGAAGTTCGATAATCCGTATTCGGAGAATAAAACCGGCTTCTTTAGTTCGGCGTCACCGTCTTCCATATGAGAAGCCATCCACTTCGACACGAAGCTCAGCTTGTCTTCGAATTTTTGCTCATCTAACCTATTAAAATGTAAAAGGATGGGTCAAATTAACGCCGAATTTGTCTTCGAATTTTTGCTCATCTAACCTATTAAAATGTAAAAGGATGGGTCAAATTAACGCCGAATTTCGCTACATGAGCCATAAGATGAGTAATGCTTTTACCAATGGTCAGGGTAGATATGAACAGAAGCAAAATCAATGGTTGATGGCTTAGAGTTGCGAGTAAAATCTGACCCGAGTAGTGACGCCCACTTTTCCGGGTTGATTAATGAATTTTTCGGGTTCTTAGGACCATAGAACCCTTCAAGCCCTACTGTCACAAGATGGTTGTGGTCAATTGATTTCACGAAACCAGATATGTCTTCAATCCAGTCCTGCAGTTGGTATCAGACTATTAGTGTGTGCCAAAAGAATGGAATCAGCTAATAAAAAGAAAGTGGGATTAGTTAGTACTTGTAGAGTTTCACCAGAAGCATCGGACAAGCAACGCGGTTCATTGATCAACTCCCACGCGAAAATCGTGGGATCCTTTCTATATTCAATTCCTGTGATGGTGTTCTTTCTAGTCAATACAGTCTGGGATAGGGAAACAAAACTGATCAACAGAAGTCTATAAATCTTAAAATTTGTCAAAGAGCCAATCTTTTATTTTAACTTTGCATGTTTATAGTTTTCTTTCATATGATCAATGCTACAAAAGCAAGCATAGGCACTAATCATATTGAATATCGAACACATACCATAACATAATTCTTGAAATATTTCCGTATGGATGGATCGAAGAAGAAAGAATCATTAGAAGAGCTCAAACCAACACCTTCTTGCCATGCCCACTTGACATATTGACTCTTTCCCCCATATGCTTGCAGGTTATTAACCAAACAAAGAATCAACTTAATCCCTTCCTTTTTTGCTTCTGAAATCACATAATCCAAGGCCTGCCAAATTATACAATTTCAACAATTTCAACGATCGTTTCAAAGAAAAAAAAGGGACGGGAGACTTCTAGACTCTTTACTAAACAAATAACATTCTGAGATAGAGAGAATCAAGAACTTATAATACCTTGAAAACCCTTTCATCAAATTGGCCCGGAGATATCTGGAGAGCATGCTGACCTCCATCATTGAATGCCCATGTTCTACAAACAGTCAGTCCCATCTTCGCACCGGCGTGCAGCATAGCACTAACTCTATGTTTTCTATTATCATCCACAGCATGATCCATTAACCAGTAAGAGTTCCATCCATTAACATATAAGGCTTCACCATCCACCCTAAATTGAGTCCCATTAGTCCTCACATACCCCAACTCTGCTTGTCTGTGATAACCAGGCCACAACCCACCAAAAGACATGTATATAATAGCTACACATGATGCAAATCCTAGAATTGTGTACACAACTTCATTTCTTGAAGCTATCATTTTTTTTTTCCGACTCAAATGAGATGATTAAGAAAAGCCATCGTATAGTTTCAAACTCAAACTATAAGAATTCTTAGTCCCTCATTGGGTCAATTTGAATAAACTCTTAAAGTTATTGACACCCGGATATGATATGAAGACTATTTGAAGATGGTTGGTTTAAAGTGGAATGCTAGAATCACAAATCCGTCACGTTAAGAAAACATGAGTAGTTTATATGAATTGGTCAAGAAAAGGTTTCCATTATACATGTATGCCATTTGATAGCTTTCTAATATTATATCTTACAATTAGTGACACCAAGTTCTTGATTCGCCTATGTCGGCTATAATTAGATGCCGAAAGATATTCTCGATTCACCTATGTCGGCTATATTTAGATGTCGAAAGATAGATATGATCTCATTTGGTGCCATTTAACTATGTAAGCTCACTATTTATACATGGTATATATGTACAAATACCAAGTCAACTCTACCACCTGAGTTGGTGAGCCAAGTCTTAGAGCGTATGGTTATTATTAGTTTATGTGTCACTTTGTTAGTTGACATATAATAATGTTATAAAAAATGGTGTATGCTTTGAGTCTATTTCAAGAAATTATTCTGCTCATGTAAGAAGCAGCCTTCTTTGTCAGAATAAAAGACTCATTCTTCTGATCCTCAATCTATTTTACTTTCACTTCTTACCAACCAATCTGTCTTTTCTACAATGTCACTACTACTCCTGTTAAAATCCGATTCGAATTTCAAATTTTACAGCATAAGGTGTAAGTCTTTGGCTATGAATTAACCGAGTTTATGAACAGATAGACAAAGCATTGTTTAAGGTATTATAAATCGTTGACTTACTGAATCTTGAGGTACACGGAACTTGCTCCTCAAGTATATATACAATATACATATACTGATATTATATTGATAATGAAATGGTATTTAAATACTAATCTGACTGTTTGAATCTTGGAAAGCAAATTTGTTTTGTATATTCTCAACATTCTTCTGAAGTTTTCATTTTAACAGATGATGATGAAGAACTTGGAAGTCGAGGTTCCTTCTTCGTTAGAAAGTGAATCTAAAAGTGAAAAGAAAGTTGATCAATTCTACATTGTCAAACATTGGCCATATAATGATCCTGAGGCAGATTCAATATTGGCAGAGTACTCGAAGCGCATGAAAAAATTGGATCATAGATGTCAAAAGATCCGCCAGAAGTATGAGCAAAAGAGGGTAAGCATAAAGCTTCGATATAGTTTTGAATCATTTTTTTTTTTTTAAATTTACTATAACGACAGTTTGTTTAACATATGGACTAGCTAGAAAGAATTCATTTGGATCGTCAGATGTATCGTTTGAAACCAAGTCACGCCATGCATTCATGTGACAGGCTGCTCAATCATCTGCAAGAATCACTAAACGTATTGCGTTCTTCTGTTGCTACATATCAGGTCAGCCGAGTCCATCGTTTTAAAGCCAGCTTAAAATTAGCAAATGAAAGAGCTTAACTGATATGTTGTATAATGTACGGTAAATATACTAACTTATGATGTTATATACAATGCTATGAATTGGTAATAAAAAGTCTAAATTGAGATAAGGTACAACAAAGCGAGTGTTGATCTTACAAACTTAAAATGTAGCCTTATTAGGTTTAATAAGTTAGAAAAGCCGAACAACATTTTTGTTTACAAGTCTAAAAGCCAAAAGAACTAACGGCATCTTACAAACCTTTGGTGTTTTAGGCAAGAATCCATATTGTCATTGTTTCATGTTATTGTAAAATATGTTATATGCTATATTTACCTATAGACTAGCATGAACTGTGCTTTCCGTTTCAGAGATTGGGGTTCCAAATTCAGCATGGAAGTACTAGTTTGGCAGCCGAAAAATTGCTTCTGAGAAAGAGAACGAGTATTCAAGAACAAGAACAAGAAGAAGTTGATCTATATAAACTTAACACTTCGGTTAGTCAAAAATTTAACCTCGACGTTAATTTCAGCACGGTGATAGTAATACTCGGGTTTATCTAATTGAAATTATCCTACAAACAGATTTTGTATGTGAAGCGAGATATTATCTACTTTAGTAAAAACAAAGCTGAGTGTGAAAAGATATTCAAGAAAATCGAGGAACTCGGGAAATCAAAGGAGGAAGAAAATAAGAGCACTTTGAGTTTATCGAAATTACTTCACGAACAAATAAAAGTAAGTACAGGTCAAATTTAACATTTTCTGGTGACTAATGAAACAATCTTTGTACTTACTGCCTATTAGCCCGTCGTACACCAAACAAGCCCTTAAATCTTAATCTTATAGTTATACCATTCTAGCTTGTAAGGCAAGTAAAAGATGAGCTAACGAAGGAAGCACTAGAAGACCAGCAGACGCGAACTCATCTACAGAAAAGTATACAAGAAGCAGAAAGGGCTAAAAGCCTCATATCAAAGAAGTCCTGCCACCTTAACCGGAGATGGGACGAAGCCAATAAACACGTTCTTCAACTAAGAATGATCCGTAATGAGACAGTAAGTCACCTGTTTCGTGGAATATACAATTATAAGATATCTTTTTAACCAAGAAACACTAAATAGTAAGAACCGAATTTCAAGTTGTTATATGTTCTAAACAGAAGGCTAGCTACGATCAGTATCGTTCAGTGTCAAAGAATGCAAAAGAACTTGCTCAAGGAAAAAACTTAAAAGCTCTTGAGGACTTCTGCTCTAAAGAGGTCAGTCCAATTAAATGCTAAAAATTGTAACTTTTTGTACGAAGTCTTCTACATTTGTTATATGTTTTATGAGTCAGGTCGAAAAATTCATGTCTGGGTGGAACAGCAAAGAGAGTTTCAGGAAAGACTATATTCGAAAAATAGTCGAATCGCTTCACAGCCGTGGATTGACAAGTGACGGACGTAGAAGAAATTATTATGGCGAAGATCATTGAACATAATAAAATCTGAACACATGATACTGGTGCAATGTGTTCTAAACTTCTAATATATGTAAGAGCTTATGGTTTCGATGCTTGATGATAATTTGTATAAATAAAAGCAATGGTCTAATTCAAGTTATCGTTTACTGATCTACCAGTTTTAGTCAAAAAATTGAACATAAGTAACGCTGATGATGTTTTTAAAGGTACCTTTTTGAGATGCAACACATAAATACCTCACTTTTCACTTTGATTCTTTTCAGGTTCAGCTACTTTTGCCTAATTATGATATAATTGCCAAAAATATCCATTGATTAAAGGTTGATTTTCATTTATCCAATATACTCTTCTCTCTATTTAATTAGAAAATTTATCATTCAGAACAAAACACTAAAGATGTATCCTACCTCAAAAACAAACTCAACATTAGGATAAAAAATATAACTTTGTTGAAAATTGAGGATTACAATCATTGATATTGATATGATACAGTTTGGGGTACAAGCTGTCTTATTCATATATTTACAAATATACGAGACGAACAGGAGATATTGATATTGGGAGATATAAAGATTATATGGTAACATTTAATAAATATGAAATTAAAATGCTATATCCTTAAAACATTAAGGATGATTTTAATACAAAAGTGAATTTGAGAATCTTTCGCGACCGCTGATGTACAAGTGTAGTGATTTTTAGCCCCCAATATCATTATATTTCAAGATCAAAACATTCAATTTTTTTTTTTTAAATTAAAACCTTGTCCTTTAAAAGAATAGTTTTTTCACAAAAATTAATTTCAAACACAAACACAATAAAATAGAAGAAGATGTGCATCTTCTGGGAGATGTGAAGATATAAAAGAAATAAGAATTGTCGTTAGAGGAGCTACGGTGGTCGAAAAACAAGATAAACCATCATTTTTGTTTTCTTTTTTAAATTGAGTTTTTGGTACAACTATTCACTACTGGTTCTCAGGGTGAACCAATAATGGGTAGCTCATAACCAGATATGCGATAATGAAGTAATTCGCCGATCCCAATAGAAAAAGAGTCAATTACAAAAGGAGAAAAGAAATATGCCCATTATTGTATTTATTATTTACTAGAAGACGATGTATCCTAAATTCAAATACCAAATCCAAATCTAAAACTAAATTTCCAATCAAAATCAAAATTAAATCTATGATTTTCCAACAAAAATCTGCACGGTTCCAGACGCGATTGCTTCCGAACCATATCGTCGAATCATAATCCAACTGGTCACATTGAATTATTAGATGTCCCGAACGAGCTCTTCGAAATTCAGAAAAAATGGACACCGTTTGCCTTTCGATCTGACTGTTTGATTGGGGATGCACACAATATATCTCAAAAACGAAAATGTACACTTTTTTTTTCTTCCGGCGGACAACTAATACAACTACCCGCTGGCACATCGGAAGACACGAGAAATTCAAGATCTAAGCGATCTACGGACCTCACGAACTAGCAAGATATTGTCGGTTTTGCGCTCCGAGGAAGGCACGAGTTTGCTTTTGGGTAATCTCCCAAAAGGCCTCTTCGCGGTCGTTGGCTATCACCAGGCCCGCACGATTGCGAAGATATTGTTATGCTCACCATCATTCTCGGCTCATGGTTCTCCCTTTTTGTTCTCCATAGGGAGGCCTCTTACTAGTTAAGGTGGGTTCACATTTATATAAACTCTTTTATGTTCATTCTTAGCAATGTGGGATTGAGTCTTTTATGTTCATTCTTAGCAATGTAGGATTGGAGTTCCTCTATGGGATGAATTTGCTGAAACTTTAACGTTTAAGTCTTATATGGCTCTGATACCATGTTAAATAATTAACAAAAGAGAGAAAAGAGAACGGCTAAGGTTTTGTATTATTTAGAAAGTATGTATTACGTAGAGTATAAAACTATTATTTATAGATAAACTATATGGGCTAATGGGCCAAGACTTTACATCTCTAACACCCTCTCTCAAACACGCAATGCTTATTCTTGCATAGAGAGTTTGTTACATAAAATAAAAAACCAAAATTGCAGCAAAAACAAAACACAAACTTAAAAAACCATAATCAAACGTCGAAATTAAAAAAAAAGCCAAAATCAAAATCGAAATGTCAAAACCCAAAAATCGAAATCCAATCTCCAATCTCCAATCTCCAATCTCCAAACTCCAATCTTCAAACTCCAATCTTCAAACTCAAATCTAAATCTAAACACCAAACGAATCCAAAACAATCCAAACAAAGGCAAACAAAGCCAAAACAAAGCTAAACAAATCCAAACGAATCCATACGGAACCAAACCAAACCAAACGAATCCAAACGAAGCCAAAACGAATCCAAACGAAGCCAAAACGAATCCAAACTAAATCTATACCAAATCCAAATCCAAACGAAGAACGAAATCTAAACACTATAACGAATCAAAAGGACAAACGCCGATCTAAGCAAACGTCAAACAAAATCTAAACACCAAACAAAATCCAAACGAAATCTCAACGCGAATACTCAAACAAATCCAAACGAAATCCGTATGCTAAAATTCAAATATCAAATCCAAATCTAAAACTAAATTTCCAATCAAAATCTAAATTAAATCTAAGATTTTACCAACAAAAATCTGCACGTTTCCAGAAGCGATTTCTTCCGAACCATATCACCGAATCATAATCCAACAGGTTATATTTAAAGATTAGATGTCCCGAACGCGCTCTCCAAAATTCAGAAAAAACGGACACCATTTGCCTTTCGATCTGACTGTTTGATTGGGGATGCACACAATATATCCGAAAAATGAAAAGGTACACTTTTTTTTTCTTCCGACGGACAACTAATACAACAGCCCGCCGGCACAGCGGTGTCTATCTAAGCGATCTACGGGTTTGCTTTTGTAGATTCGCGGTCGTTGGCTATCACCAGCCCGCCGGCACAGCGGTGTCTATCTAAGCGATCTACGGGTTTGCTTTTGTAGATTCGCGGTCGTTGGCTATCAACCAGCCCGCCGGCACAGCGGTGTCTATCTAAGCGATCTACGGGTTTGCTTTTGTAGATTCGCGGTCGTTGGCTATCACCAGGCCCGCACGGTTGAGAAGATATTGTTATGCTCACCAGCATTCTCGCCTTCTGGTTCTCGCTTTTTGTTCCCAATAGGGAGGCCTCTTGCTAGTTGAGGTGGGTTCACACTTATATACACTATTTTATGTTCATTCTTAGCAATGTGGGATTGAGTCTTTTATGTTCATTCTTAGCAATGTGGGATTGAGTCTTTTATGTTCATTCTTAGAAATGTGGGATTGGGGTTCCTCTATATGATGAATTTTCTGAAACTTTGGCGGTTAAGTCTTATATGACTCTGATACCATGTTAAATAATGAAAAAGAGAGAAAAGAGAACAACTAGGGTTTTGTATTATTTAGAAAGTATGTATTACGTAGATTATAAAACTATTATTTATAGATAAACTATATGAGCTAATGGGCCTAGGCATTATATCTCTAACACCCTCTCTCAAACTCGCAATGCTTATTCTTGCATTGAGAGTTTGTTACATAAAATAAAAAACCAAAATTGCAGCAAAAACAAAACACAAACTTCAAAACCATAATCGAAAGTCGAAAAAAAACCAAAATCAAAATCGAAATGTCAAAACCCCAAAATCGAAATCCAATCTCCAAACTCCAATATTCATGCTCTAATCTTCAAACTCCAATCTAAATCGAAACACCAAACGAATCCAAAATAATCCAAACAAAGCTAAACAAATCCAAAAGAATCCAAACGGAACCAAACCAAGCCAAACAAAGCAGAACGAAGAGAAAACGAATCCAAACGAAGCCAAAACGAATCCAAACAAGTCCAAACGAATCCAAATTAAATATATACCAAATCCAAATCCAAACGAAGAACGAAATCTAAACACCAAAACGAATCAAAAGGACAAACGCCGATCTAAACAAATGTCAGACAAAGTCCAAACGTCAAACGAAATCTAAACACTTAACAAAATCCAAACGAAATCTCAACGCCAATACCTAAAAAATACAAACGAAATCCGTATGCTAAAATTCAAATACCAAATCCAAATCCAAAACTAAATTTCCAATCAAAATCTAAATTAAATCTATGATTTTACCAACACAAATCTGCACGGTTCCAAAAACGATTTCTTCCGAAATATATCACCGAATCATAATCCAACCGGTCAGATTGAAGGATTAGATGTTCCGAATGAGCTCTCCGAAATTCAGAAAAAACGGAGACCGTTTGCCTTTCGATCTGATTGTTTGATTGGGGATGCACATAATAGATCCGAAAAACGAAAATTTACACTTTTTTTTCTTCCGGCGGACAACCAATACAACTGCCCGCCGGCACAGCGGAAGACATTGCTGAAACTTTGGCGGGTAAGTCTTATATGGCTCTGATACCATGTTAAATAATGAAAAAAAGAGAGAAAAGAGAACGGCTATTATTTAGAAATTATGTATTACGTAGAGTATAAAACTATTATTTATAAATAAACTATATGGACTAATGGGCCTAGGCCTTATATCTCTAACACCCTCTCTCAAACTCGCTATGCTAATTCTTGCATTGAGACTTTGTTTGAGAAAATAAAAAACCAAAATTGCAACAAAAACAAAACACAAACTTCAAAACGATAATCGAAAGTCGAAATTAAAAAAAAAAACCAAAACCAAAATCAAAATGTCAAAACCTAAAAATCGAAATCCAATCTCCAATCTCCAAAATCCAAACACCAATCTTCAAGCTCTAATCGTCAAAATCCAATCCAAATCTAAACACCAAACGAATCCAAAATAAGCCAAACAAAGCCAAAACAAAGCTAAACAAATCCAAAAGAATCCAAACGGAACCAAACCAAGCCAAACAAAGCAGAACGAAGCCAAAACGAAGTCCAAAGGAATCTGAACTAAATCTATACCAAATCCAAATCCAAACGAAGAACGAAATCTAAACACCAAAACGAATCAAAAGGACAAACGCCGATCTAAGCAAACGTCAGACAAAGTCCAAACGTCAAACAAAATCTAAACACCAAACAAAATACAAACAAAATATCAACGCCAATACCCAAAAAAATACAAACGAAATCCGTATGAAAATATTCAAATACCAAATCCAAAACTAAATTTCCAATCGAAATCAACATTAAATCTATGATTTTACCAACAAAAATCTGCACGGTTCCAGAAGCGATTTCTTCCGAACCATATCACCGAATCATAATCCAACCAGTCAGATTTAAGGGTTAGATGTCCCAAACGAGCTCTCCGAAATCCATATGCTAAATTCATATGCTAAATTCAAATACCAAATCCAAAACTAAATTTCCAATCAAAATCAACATTAAATCTATGATTTTACCAACAAACATCTGCATGGTTCCAGAAGCGATTTCTTCCAAACGATATCACCAAATCATAATCCAACCGTTCAGATTGAAGGATTAGATGTCCCAAACGCGCTTTCCGAAATTCAGAAAAAACGGACACCGTTTGCCTTTCGATCTTACTGTTTGATTGGGGCTGCACACAATAGATCCGAAAAACGAAAATGTACACTTTTTTTTCTTCCGGTGAACAACTAATACAATTGTCGTTTGCCTTTCGATCTTACTGTTTGATTGGGGCTGCACACAATAGATCCGAAAAACGAAAATGTACACTTTTTTTTTCTTCCGGTGAACAACTAATACAACTGCCCGCCGGCACAGCGGAAGACACAAGAAATTCAAGATCTAAATGATCTACGGACCTCACAGACAAGAAATTCAAGATCTAAACGATCTACGGACCTCACAGACTAACAAGATATTATCCGCTTTGCGCTCTGATGGTTCTCGTTTTTTGTTCCTCATAGGGAGGCCTCTTGCTAGTTGAGATGGGTTCACACTTATATACACTCTTTTATGTTCATTTTTAGCAATGTGGGATTGAGTCTTTTATGTTCATTCTTAGCAATGTGGGATTGAGCCTGTTATGTTCATTCTTAGCAATGTGGGATTGAGTCTTTTATGTTCATTCTTAGCAATGTGGGATTGGGGTTCCTCTATGGGATGAATTTTCTGAAACTTTGACGGTTCAGTCTTATATGGCTCTGATACCATGTTAAATAATGAACAAAAAAGAGAAAAGAGAACGGCCCTATTATTTATAGATAAACTATATGGGCTAATGGGCCTAGGCCTTATATCTCTAACACCCTCTCTTAAACTCGCAATGCTTATTCTTGCATTTAGAGTTGTTATGTAAAATAAAATAAAATTGCAGCAAAAACAAAACACAAACTTCAAAACCATAATCGAAAGTCGAAATTTAAAAAAGAAGCCAAAATCAAAATCAAAATTTCAAAACCCAAAAATCGAAATCCAATCTCCAAACTCCAATATCCAAACTCCAATCTTTAAGCTCTAAACTTCAAACTCCAATCTAAATCTAAACATAAAAACGAATCCAAAAGAAAGCCAAACCAAGCCAAAACAAAGCTAAACAAATCCAAACGAATCCAAACGGAACCAAACCAAGCCAAACAAAGCAGAACGAATCCAAACGAAGCCAAAATGAATCCAAACACGTCCAAACGAATTCAAACTAAAAATATATCAAATCCAAATCCAAACGAAGAACGAAATCTAAACACCAAAACGAATCAAAAGGACAAACGCCGATATAAGCAAACGTCAGACAGAGTGCAAACGTCAAACAAAATCTAAACACCAAACAAAATCCAAACGAAATCTCAACGCAAATACCCAAAAAAATCGAAACGAAATCCATATGCTAAATTCAAAAACCAAATCCAAAACTAAATTTCCAATCGAAATCAACATTAAATCTATGATTTTACCAACAAAAATCTGCACGGTTCAAGAAGTGATTTCTTCCGAACCATATCACCGAATCATAATCCAACCAGTCACATTGAAGGATTAGATGTCCCGAACGCGATTTTCGAAATTCAGAAGAAACGGACACCGTTTGCCTTCCGATCTAACTGTTTGATTGAGGCTGCATACAATAGATCCGAAAAACGAAAATGTACACTTTTATTTTCTTCCGGTGAACAACTAATACAACTGGCCGCCGGCACAGCGGAAGACACGAGAATTTCAAGACCTCAAGGACTAACAAGATATTGTCCGCTTTGCGCTCGGAGGCGCGCACGGGGTTGCTTTTGGATAATCTCCCAAAAGGGCTCTTTGCAGTCGTTGGCTATCACTAGGCCCGCACGATTGCGAAGATATTGTTATGCTTACCATCATTCTCGCGTCATGGTTCTCGCTTTTTGTTCCCCTTAGGGATGCCTCTTGCTAGTTGAGGTGAGTTCACACTTATATACACTCTTTTATGTTCATTCTTAGCAATGTGAGATTGAGTCTTTTATGTTCATTCTTAGCAATGTGGGATTGAGTCTTTTATGTTCATTCTTAGAAATGTGGGATTGGGGTTCCTTTATGGGATGAATTTTCCGAACTTTGGGTGTTAAGTCTTATATGACTCTCACACCATGTTAAATAATGAACAAAAAAGAGAAAAGAGAACGGCTATGGTTTTGTATTATTTAGAAAGTATGAATTACGTAGAGTATAAAACTATTATTTATAGATAAACTATATGGGCTAATGGGCCTAGGCCTTATATCTCTAACACCCTCTCTTAAACTCGCAATGCTTATTCTTGCATTTAGAGTTGTTACATAAAATAAAAAACCAAAATCGCAGCAAAAACAAAACACAAACTTCAAAACCATAATCGAAAGTCGAAATTTGAAAAAGAAGCCAAAATCAAAATCGAAATGTCAAAACCTAAAAATCGAAATCCAATCTCCAAACTCCAATATCCAAACTCTAATCTTCAAGCTCTAAACTTCAAACTCCAATCTAAATCTAAACATCAAATGAATCCAAAAGAAGCCAAACAAAGCCAAAACAAAGCCAAAACAAAGCTCAACAAATCCAAACGAATCCAAACGGAACCAAACCAAGCCAAACAAAGCAGAACGAAGCCAAAACGAATCCAAACGAAGCCAAAATGAATCCAAACTAGTCCAAACGAATCCAAACTAAAAATATACCAAATCCAAATCCAAACGAAGAACGAAATCTAAACACCAAAATGAATCAAAAGGACAAACGCCGATCTAAGAAAACGTGAGACAAAGTGCAAACGTCAAACAAAATCTAAAACACCAAACAAAATCCAAACGAAATCTAAACGCAAATACCCAAAAAAATCGAAACGAAATCCATATGCTAAATTCAAAAACCAAATCCAAAACTAAATTTCCAATCAAAATCAACATTAAATCTATGATTTTACCAACAAAAATTTGCACGGTTCCAGAAGCAATTTCTTCCGAACCATATCACCGAATCATAATCCAACCGGTCAGATTGAAGGAGTAGGTGTCGCGAACGCCCTCTCCAAAATTCAGAAAAATCGGACACCGTTTTCCTTTCGATCTAACTGTTTGATTGGGGATGCACACAATAGATCCGAAAAACGAAAATGTACAGTTTATTTTTCTTACGGTGAACAACTAATACAACTGCCCGCCGGCACAGCGGAAGACACGAGGAATTCAAGATCTAATTGATCTACGGACCTCATGGACTAACAAGATATTGTCCGCTTTTCGCTCGGAGGCGCGCACGGGTTTGCTTTTGGGTAATCTCCCAAAAGGCCTCTTCGCGGTCGTTGGCTATCACCAGGCCCGCACGGTTGCGAATATATTGTTATGCTCACCATCATTCTCACCTCATGGTTCTCGCTTTTTGTTCCCCATAGGGAGGCCTCTTGCTAGTTGAGGTGGGTTCGCACTTATATACACTCTTTTATGTTCATTCTTAGCAATGTGGGATTGAGTCTTTTATGTTCATTCTTAGAAATGTCGGATTGAGCCTTTTATGTTCATTCTTAGCAATGTGGGATTCAGTCTGTTATGTTCATTCTTAGCAATGTAGGATTGGGGTTCCTCTATGGGATGAAGTTTCTGAAACTTTGGCGGTTAAGTCTTATATGGCTCTGAAATCATGTTAAATAATGAACAAAAAAGAGAAAAGAGAACGGCTATGGTTTTGTATTATTTAGAAAGTATGTATTACGTAGAGTATAAAACTATTATTTATAGATAAACTATATGGGCTAATGGGCTTAGGCCTTATATCTCTAACACCCTCTCTTAAACTCGCAATGCTTATTCTTGCATTTAGAGTTGTTACATAAAATAAAAAACCAAAATTGCATAAAAAACAAAACACAAACTTCAAAACTGGTGTGGATAAAAATAGCCTGAGGGTAGGCTAGTTATTTTTAAGTGGAGTTTAAAGGTGGTGTAAGGGTGTTTAACGGTGGTGTACAGGTGTTTCAAGGTGGAGAGATAATTAAGCAGCTTGGTAGCAGTTAATTTTCATTACCAGAAGTTAATGCTGGTGGTTGAGTATTTATTGTGTGATGTTTGGGCCCTTATGGGCTTTCGGGTCAAGTTTAATGGACTCGGGTCATGTTTAAAGACCCATGAGTTCTAAGCAGGAGGACAAGTAGCTTAGTCAGGAAGTGTTTTAGGTTTTTTAGTACTTTTGTCATAGTTCGAACAGCCTTAGGCTCACATTGGTTCGAAGTGATCTGTCCGGTCCAAATGGTCTGTCCGGTATTCGGAGAGAATTTACACTGACCTGTCCTTCCGGGGAGTATCCTGAATTCGGACTCATCAGGAGCCCCTTTTTTAGGTGTTTGAACGAGTGTCCTTGTCAAAGAACTGAAAAACAGTCCGATTATAGGAAGTGATTCTCAATTCGGAGAGAGTTGTGGGTATACCCGGACAGATCGAACGTTACGAATCCCAAACGGTTTTTGCCAGAGTTAATGGGACACGTGTCACTCTCTGATAGGTCACTCCAGCCGTTTTTTCACCTTGAATTTTGCACCACCTTCTCGAACAAGTTACCTCTTTAATTGCCATTAATGACATCAGCGCCGTCTTTTAATCATTGCCCAACTTTTCGGATTCTCCTAGGAATCAACTCCCTTTTTTACACTTACTATAAATTCTCATTTACTTTTCACTGTCTCATTATCTCTTTCAAATTTCACTCTGCAATTTCACCCAGAGCTTTATCTCTCTAGAACTCAAAACTTCCTTGGCTGTTTATGTTTACAACAAGAACAGCACTGATCAAATGCGGCTGGCTTAACCTCTCGGAGTTGGAGAAAGCACAAAGGGTCGAGAAGGAAAAAAGACTTGCAGCAGGGCTACCATCGTCGCCTGTTGAGAAACCAGCCTCTTCTGTCGCAGAATCTGATAGATGCTCATCTTCTTCCAAAGGTACTAAGCCTAAAAATCTCTTTCAATCCACCCTTTCTCCCATAGTTTCTGGCTCCTCAGTTCAGGAGTCAATCCCTGCTGTTGAACCAGGAGTTACTGCTACCAGTGTTAGGAAAAAATCGTCTTTTATTGCCATGGGGTCTGACTCTGACCACTCCCCGGATAAGCTAGTCATCAAAAGGCCAAGCCGGTTAGTCAAAGGGCTATCCTCTAAAAACACTCCCTCGAAATCAGGGGCAAAAAACAGTGAATCTGAGTCTGGGGCAACTATTAGAGCTCCCCGGGAGAGGCCGTCAGGACTAGAGGCCAGCAGCCCACTACCCCCCAAAGAATCTTCTGCCTCAGAAACTCAAATTGAGGTGAGAAGTCGAATAAATACGGGCAGTCAACAGTCCGGAGGGTCAGCTATGCCAAGCTTCAATGCTCCCCGGACTACTTCTACAGAAGCTCCCCCAACAATTATGGAGGAGAGGATGGAGGACTCCACTGAGGAGGTCCGTTTTGAGTCCGAGTTCTCCGGACAGGCTGATACTGCTATTGTTGTTGCCAAGAAGGGCAAAGAGAACTTATATTTGAGGCGTCTGGACCTGCCGGAGAGCCTTGAAGGGAGAGTGGGGCCATGCTTTCATAAAGTTGAGTTCAAGTATCTTTTGGCCTTGCTGAAAACCAAGTATGCGTTCATCCATACTTCAGATCTGGGTAGATTGCGCACAAAGTGGGGGATCCCTGAGAACGTAAAGATAAGGATTCCCATCGATCCGGAGACCCCGATGGATTGTAAAAAGAATGAATAGTCTTCTTTACGGAGCTATTCAACTGGGGACTCATGTTCCCACTGGACCCGGAGATAGTGCGCTACTTTCACTTGGTCAAACTCTGCCCATCACAGTTAAGCCCCAATGGTTGGTTCACCTTGATGTCATGCATAATGGCATCCAGGCTATAAGGGATCCCTCTTCCTATGGAAGAGTTCGCTGCAGTGGCCAACCTATGCAAGCATCATCAGTTCCCATTCTACCATTTCAACATGGGGAACAATCTCAAAGCTGTTGATGATCTCCTGGAGTCGGAGAGCAAATGGAGGAGCCAATTCTTGTTTGTCAGTGGCTCGTGGGAAAACGGCAAGAAAATCAAGACCGGAGAGAATCCAAGCCTCCTCAGGAGTAGATGGAGGAGTGACCGTAAGTTTTTATTTTAAGTTTCTGTTCGAATCTCTCTTTTCTTCTTTGTACTAACCAATTTCTCTTTTGTTTTAATAGAGCTGCCAAAGGAGTTCGGGGACTACCTGAAGGCCGGACAGACTACCGGTGGCAAAATCAACGCATGGGCTACAGAGAACTGGGAGAACCGTTTCCACAAGGCCTTTACCACTGGAAACCTAGCAAGGTCCCATCTGTGGAACACAACAGGTCGGAGAGACCTAACCTGGGAAGAGCTTGCCGCCCAGCCTGATGAAGACATTGTGCTGAGAAGGTCCCATGAGCTGGATGGGACACTCTACCTGCCTGCTCGGGCCAAAGCCCCAAGCAAAATGAAAGGCAAGAAGAAGAAAGGCAAGAAGGCGGAAGGTGATACTGAGAAGGAGGCCCCAACAGACCCAGAGGGACTGGCCCAGGTTCAAATTGATGCAGCCCTTTTACAAGTGGTGGAGCAGGAGAGCGAAAAGCAGGAAGTGAATCTCTCAAAACCCTCAAGAGCTTCAAAGAGGACTCGCAAGAAAGCAAGTGAAGGTGCTGACAGGGAAGCCAAGAAGAAAAAAACTTCCCAAGGAGATGAGATTGCTCTCCGGGACCCGGAGCCCTCTTTCCCTACTGACCCAACATTGGCTGAAGAGATCCCAAGGGACTTTCAAGAAGAGATTCCAAAGGAATTCCATACAGATGAAGTTGAGGGGGGAGAGCTTAACTTGGATGAAATGGACATCACCGGTCTGGGTGGACTTGGTGAATATATTCTTGGCCTGCCCAGAGACGAGTTCGCAGGGCCCTACATCCCTCCGAGCAGCTCCAACACGGTCAATTTTAACGGTAAGACTTTCATGGTTTCTAGCGAGAAGGATATTATAGCCCATTCTCTACTTAGCAATGTACAGCCAGTGCTTACTTTGGAAAGGCAAGTCCGAAGTCAGGCAGACACCATCAAAGACCTCAGGTCTGAGAAGGAGAAGCTGTCCGATGACCTCCAGACTGCTGCTACTAAGGTTGATTTGCTTAAGGAGGCAAATGATCAGCTAAAGAAGAATCAAGATGAAAACAACACAAAAGTTGCTTCTTTGGAAGAGACCATAAAAGATCTCCGGGCTAAGCTGTCCGGACTGGAGAAGGACCTGACAATCTCAAGGGGAGAAACTGCAGCCAAGGAGAAGCTCATCACCAACCTGACCACTGACAAAATCGCTTTAGAGAATGCAGTGACTCAGGCTGCTGAAGAGAAGGCTGTTTTGGTGAGGGACCAAGAGGCCACAATCAAGGCCAAGATCAATGCCTATGCCAGGGAGATGATACAAAGCGAGGAGCTAATGATTCAAAGGGTGAAGTCTGATATGGTCCTCCTGTTTCACGAGAAATTCCCGAAGAGTAGACTGGGGGACTTATGGCGCTATGTGGATGATGATGACCTCCCATATTATACTATGATTGACGAGGGTTATTCCGGCAAGTCCTCATCTGATAATGAAGAGGAAACCGGAGAGAGCCCAGGCGAAGAAAAGATTGATCCCAAGGGAAAAAAGATAGTCGAAGAGAAGAGCAATATCAAGGGCAAGAAGACAGACGAGGGCGAGCCATCTTCAAAGGCTCAACCTTAATTTAAAAATTTATTTTGTTTATCTTTCATTCGAACTAAAGTCCTTGGAAGGCCAAGGCACTCTTTTTGTGATGGTGTCCGTATTATTCGGACAGATTTTTTGTACTGTGCCCAAACTTGTTAAAAAAGTCCTTGGAAGGCCAAGGCAATTTTAAGTTGTTGAATGAATGTTTTATTTTGCTCAACCATCATCTTCTTTCATTATTTGTTTAAATAGCTGGAGTTTAAGTAGTTTTATTGTATTGTGAGAGTATTAAGACTCTCCGGCTAGAATTTAAATAGACCTTAGATCTTTTAGTCCGGGTAGTATGATAAGAGATAAAATTTTGAAAATACTTAGAGAATTTTGAAGAAGGCACCAAGTTTTATTGAAAGCTCTCCGTGCCACCGAAGAGGGGAAGGTATGCCCCCATATATATTTACATGGATGTTTAAACAAGTAAATATTTACACAAGTGTTATTCCAAGTACATTCGAAGGTGTTCAATATTCCAAGGGTGAGTTAAAACCCTGCTATCTTTATCTTCCAACCAATAAGTCCCAGGCTTGATTCTTTCAATCATAGTATACGGACCCTCCCAGGTTGGGGCCAGCTTTCCGAAGAGCTTTTCCTTAGTATGCAAGAAAACTTTCCTTAATACTTTATCTCCTGGTTGAAAATCTCTCCTTTTAACTTTAGAAGCAAACCTGCTTCTCATCAAGCCCTGATAGTGTGTAATTCTAAGATGAGCTTTAACCCGTCTTTCTTCGATCAAATCGAGCTGATTTCTAATTGCCATCTCATTAGCATGTCCGGAGAAGTTATGAACACGAAAGGAAGGGAGTGTCTTCTCTATGGGGGCTACTACATCCATTCCATAGACCAAGGCAAAGGGGGATTCTTGTGTTGCAGCCCCAGGTGTTGTCCGGTAGGCCCATAAGACTTCTTGGAGATAACTAGGCCACTTCCTAGCAGCCCCTTCCAAATTCTTCTTTAAACTGGACAGGATTTTTCTATTAGTCACTTCAACTTTCCCATTGGCTTGAGGGTGGAAAGGTGAAGAAAAGCAGTGCTGAATACCCCTTGAGGCACAGAAGCTTTCCATTTCTCTATTGTCAAACTGTGGCCTATTGTCTGTTGTTATCTTATGTGGGACACCGAATCTGCAACATATGTTGGACAGAATGAATTTTATGACAGCTTTCGAGGTTGTCCCTGCCAGGGGAGCTGCTTCTACCCACTTTGAAAAGTAGTCGATGGCCACAATTATGGTTTTACGCCCTCCGGAAGCCACAGGGAGAGGTCCAACCAAGTCCAATCCCCATCGAGCAAAAGGGATGGGCTCAGAAATTGATTCCAAAGGAATGGCTGGTACATGAATTTCATTGATGTACCTCTGGCATGGGTCACACCTTCTCACCAGCTCCTTAGCATCTTTCATGATTGATGGCCAATAATATCCGGAGAGTAACACTCTTCTTGTCAAAGCTCTAAATCCACAATGGGCTAATCCCTCACCATCATGGAATTCGGAGAGAACCATTTGTGACTCATGATCCCCTAAACAACGTTGGAGAGGTTTGCTATAGGACTTTTTGTACAAGACTTCTCTTAACATAATGAAACCACGAGCCCTGTGTTTCAACATTCTGGCTTGTGATTTATCTAAGGGCACAATACCATCGGACAGATACTGCATAAGAGGAGACCTCCAGTCTTGAGGCCGACTCACTTGTATTTCAAAGACTTCCTCTTTTCCACCCTCACCAAGTTCGATAGAAGGGCTTTCAAGCACATGGATCCATGGGTAGGACTCCGTATATGCTATTGTCGCCAATGAATCTGCTAGCTCATTTTCTGCCCGGGGGATGTGCTCATAGACAACAGCCTTAAACTTTAACGCTTAATTTTTGAGGAGGAGTAAATATTTGACCAATTGCTCCTTTCTAGCCTCTGATAGGCCCAAGGCATGGTGGATAAGGAACTGGGAGTCACTTAGTAGCTTGACCATATTAGCTCCACAGATATAGGCCAACTTTAACCCAGCTATGGCTGTTTCGTACTCGGACTCATTATTAGATGCCCTGAAAGCAAAACAAATAGCTTGGTACATGTTGTCCCCGTAGGGGGAAGTGAGACATATCCCTGCCCCATATCCCATGGTACTAGATCCTCCGTCTGTTCGGACAATCCACACTTTCTTGTCTTTTGAATCAGTAGGTTGCTCTGAATCCCTATCAGAATAGAATTCAACCAGAAAATCAGCCACAGCTTGGGCTTTTACTGCTGTCCGGGGAGCAAAGTCTATGTCGAAGTCCCCCAACTCTACTGACCACTTTGTCATTCTTCTTGAAATGTCTGCTTTTTGAAGGACATTCTTTAAAGGGAAAGAAGTCCGGATGACGGTTGGATGAGCCTGGAAGTAGGGCCTCATTTTTCTTGCAGCTATCACCAAAGCTAATGCCAGCTTTTCGAGTTTCAAGTAACGCCTCTCAGCATCAATCAAGCTTTTGCTGACATAGTACACTGGGTGAGGATGCCTATCGACCTCTCTTACTAATACTGCACTGATGGCACAACTTGAAACAGCTAGATACAAAAAGAGAGTTTCCCCATCAACTGGTTTGAATAAGGTTTTGGGAGAGGAAAGATGTTTCTTGATTTCACTGAATGCTTCATCACACCGTGGTGTCCATTCAAAACCCTTTGCACCCTTCAAGGTTTGAAAGAATGGAGCACACCTGTCCGAAGACCTGGAGATGAATCTGTTCAAGGCAGCCAATCTCCCCGTTAATCGTTGCACTTCTTTAATGTTTCGAGGAGGCCCCATCTGGAATAAGGTATTGAGTTTATCCGGGTCTGGCTGTATTCCATGCTCACTTATG
Source organism: Limnanthes douglasii subsp. nivea (assembly GCA_036936605.1). Taxonomy (NCBI): domain Eukaryota; kingdom Viridiplantae; phylum Streptophyta; class Magnoliopsida; order Brassicales; family Limnanthaceae; genus Limnanthes; species Limnanthes douglasii. Next base: position 38,905,106 of record JAUPFV010000001.1, read on the forward strand.
ATATACCCTAAGAATTTCCCGGACTGCACTCCGAACACACACTTTTCAGGGTTTAATTTTAAATTCACTTTTGTTAAGTTGGCAAAAGTTTCTTGGAGGTCGGACAAGTGCAACTGCTCATCCACACTTTTTACCATCATATCGTCAATATAAACCTCCATATTTCTTCCAATTTGATTAGCAAATGCCTTGTTAACTAACCTTTGATAAGTAGCCCCAGCATTTTTCAAGCCAAAAGGCATCACCTTGTAGCAATGTAGACCCCTACCAGTGACAAAAGTGGTGTGCTCTTGATCTTTTGGATCTACTTGGATCTGATTGTACCCGGAGAAGGCATCCATGAAGGAGAGCAGCTTGTTCCCAGAAGTAGAGTCTACTAACTGATCAATCCGGGGGACCGGATACAAATCTTTTGGGCAAGCTCTATTGAGGTCTGTGAAGTCAATACACATACGCCATTTGCCATTCTTCTTTTTCACCAAGACAGGATTGGCAGTCCACAAAGGGTATTGAGATTCTTTAATATGCCCCATCTTTGTGAGTCTGTCAACCTCTTGCACTATGACATCAGCCTTTTCTTTTGAGAAAGCTCTCCTCTTTTGTACCATTGGTGCCACCTCCCTCCGGACAGATAGGTGATGGGAAATCACCTCTGATGGAACTCCAGTAACATCAGCATTGCACCAAGCAAAAACGTGCTGATGGTCTTTTAAGAATTTCAACATTTCTTCTTTCAACATTGGTGGCATTTTGGACCCTATCTTGACACTTTTTCCTTCTTCCAAGCAGTGCATTTCAACCTCTTCAATCGGAATCAACACTCCGGGGGTCTCTCTGGGGTCATCAATTTCACCCTCACCCCCAGAAAGGCCCTCAAACTGCTATTGATTATCTATACGGACTGCCCCCAGCGTTCGTGGGGCCAAGGCAGTGGCATAGCTTTCCCTTGCAATCTTTTGGCTGCTCCGGACAACCCCAACCTGTCCCTGAACAGCATACTTTAAACACTGATGGACTATCGAAGCCACTGCATGCATCCTAGAGAGCCAAGATCTCCCTAGAATAGCATTATAGCAAGTGGGACAATCCACCACAATGAAGAGTATTCTAACCATTTTCTTGAAAGGGCCCCTGCCCAATAACACTTCTTCTTCAAACTCCCCGATCACATCGGTTGAGCTGCCCGTGAAGCCCACGATTGATCTATCCGACTTTTGAATCACAGCTGGATTTTTCATTTTCTTATAAGTGTTTAGAAAAAGGATGTTGGTAGAGCTTCCAGTATCCACCAGAATTCGCCTTATCTCATTGCCCCCTATAGATGCTCCTATGACAACAGCATCCTCATGAGGGCCAACAATATCTCTCAAATCATCCTCATCGAAGACTATGAATGGGAATGAGTTTGGTGATTGATAGGATGTCATGCCTCCTTCTAGCTGGGAGGCTAAATTATGAACATGCCTCTTTCTTGAAGAAGCAGTAGGAGCAATCATTGTGTCCCCTCCGAAAATCGTCAGTGACTCGAAGAATTTAATGAGCCCGGAGACTGTCTTGGAATACTCCTCTATGGCACCCACCTTATTTCGTGTTGGATCAGGATCCAAGTATTCAGATTCCACATCAAACCTTTCAACTATTACCATGGCCCCCTCCGGGGCAGCATTACTTGGACCAACCCGGTGAGTGTTGTCAGGCCTGTTGCCTCCTCTTATTTTAACGTATGCACCCAACTTTCCCCTTTCAATCAAGTTTTGTACCTCTTGTTTCAATGCTATGCAATCATCAGTGGTATGGCCAATATCATTGTGGTATTGGCAAAAGGAGTTGTTACGATGCTCTCTGGGTGACTGCAAGGTTGTCGGTCTCCGGTAGTGTACCTCATCTTTTGTTTTATCAAAAATGGTGGCCACGCTTTCTTTAAGTTCTGCGAACCACTCCGGTTGGACCCATGGCCCTCTTTTGTTTCTGGATTGTTGACTTTGAGCAGGAGCAGCTGGCTAAGACTGAGCTTTTCCTCTACCATGCCCCTGTCCGGTTTCTCTTGCTCTATTCCCGGACTGGTTTTGATTTGGAGTTGGTGCCACCGGGGTGGATCTCACCTGTCGGTGTACCCTGGTCTTCTTTGTTTCATCAACGTTTATTTGCTTGCCAACTTGATTTAGCAACCCTCCCCGGGTCATGGCCTTCTTTCTGGTCACCGAATCAGCCAGATTGCCTGGGTTCAAGCCTTGTCTTAGGGACGCTATTGCCACCTGTTCGAAACAATCAGCCAACCCATTCTTTGTGTTCACAAAACGACTTATGTACTCCTTCAATGATTCATTTGGCTCATGGGCACAATGGATTATTGTGTCTCCATTGCCCTTCAACTCCTTACTCTCCACAAACTGCCTTCGAAAGGCCACCCAAAATGTATCAAAGTCTTTAATACAACCCTGAGGCAGGCTGTTGTACCATTTCAGAGCACTCCCCGTGAAGGATTGGGAGAATGCCCTACAGAGCAGTTTGTCATCATCATCAAAGTTCATCATGAAGTTCTTGAATTGCTCCAGATGATTGTCTGGATCAGTACTGCCATCGTACTTCTCCATCTTGGTACTGTCAAACCTCTTGGGGAGGTTTCCGGACAGGATTTTAGAAGACAGTGGAGATTGCCTCCAATTTCTTCCACGACTGAACACAGTATCCTCATTGGGAGTTGCAAAGATACCCGGTTCATCGTGGAAAGCGAAAGGATCCATCAGCATCCGGTCTACATGCCTCCGGTTATGAGATGACCCCTTTCCAATATGCCTTTTCATTCTTCCATGGTGATCTCTTTTTCTCGAATATTTCTTAACCTGCTTTTGCTTTTTCTTGGTTCGGCCCTCATCACTGCTAGAGGACAAGGATTTTTCATTTCCCTCACTGTCCGAAGAGCTGCCCGAAGATTCTGAACTTGAGTCAGAGCTCTCCACAGGCTTGGACCGGTGAGACTTTTTAGAACTAGCATGTGTCTTTTTGGTACTCACGTGAGTTTTCGAAGCCTCAGGCTCTCTGGGGTTATCGGTGTGATGAACAACCGATGCCTTGGATTTTTCTTTCACGCCCATTTTGGCCTTTTCAGCCCTCAGAGCTTCTATCTCAAGCCTTAACCTGTCACGCTCTTGGACAGTATACTCATCGTTCTCTTCCACCACTTCGAGCAAAGCTGGTGGAAGCTCTGGATTATCCGGATTCATTCGGACAGAATTTCTTGGTAGGTTTCGAATGCTTGATTCAGGCACCTCTCTCCTCCCACTGTGGTCGCCAATTTGGTGTGGATAAAAATAGCCTGATGGTAGACTAGTAATTTTAAGTGGAGTTTAAAGGTGGTGTAAGGGTGTTTAACGGTGGTGTACAGGTGTTTCAAGGTGGAGAGATAATTAAGCAGCTTGGTAGCAGTTAATTTTCATTACCAGAAGTTAATGCTGGTGGTTGAGTATTTATAGTGTGATGTTTGGGCCCTTATGGGCTTTCGGGTCAAGTTTAATGGACCCGGGTCATGTTTAAAGACCCATGAGTTCTAAGCAGGAGGACAGGTAGCTTAGTCACGAAGTGTTTTAGGTTTTTTAGTACTTTTATCATAGTTCGAACAGCCTTAGGCTCACATTGGTTCGAAGTGATCTGTCCGGTCCAACCCAATCCGTCCCCCGGCCGGCACGCGGCGACCCGCTCTCGCCGCTATTGGTCTGTCCGGTATTCGGAGAGAATTTACACTGACCTGCCATTCCGGGGAGTATCTTGAATTCGGACTCATCAAAAACCATAATCGAAAGTCGAAATTTAAAAAAGAAGCCAAAATCAAAATCGAAATTTCAAAACCAAAAAATCGAAATCCAATATCCAAACTCCAATCTTCAAGCTCTAGACTTCAAACTCCAAACTAAATCTAAACATCAAACGAATCCAAAAGAAGCCAAACAAAGCCAAAACAAAGCTAAACAAATCCAAACGAATCCAAACGGAACAAAACCAAGCCAAACAAAGCAGAACGAAGCCAAAACGAATCAAAACAAAGCCAAAATGAATCCAAACAAGTCCAAACGAATTCAAACTAAAAATATACCAAATCCAAATTCAAACGAAGAACGAAATCTAAACACTAAAACGAATCAAAAGGACAAACACTGATATAAGCAAACGTCATACAAAGTGCAAACGTCAAACAAAATCTAAACACCAAATAAAATCCAAACGAAATCTCAACGCAAATACCCAAAAAAATTGAAACGAAATCCATATGCTAAATTCAAATACCAAATCCAAATCCAAAACTAAATTTCCAATCAAAATCAACATTAAATCTATGATTTTACCAACAAAAATCTGCACGGTTCCAGAAGCGATTTCTTCCGAACCATATCACCGAATCATAATCCAACCGGTCAGATTGAAGGATTAGGTGTCCCGAACGCCCTCTCCGAAATTCAGAAAAAACTGACACCGTTTGCCTTTCGATCTAACTGTTTGATTGGGGCTGCACACAATAGATCCGAAAAACGAAAATGTACATTTTATTTTTCTTCCGGTGAACAACTAATACAACTGCCCGCCGGCACAGCGGAAGACACGAGAAATTCAATATCTAAGCGATCTACGGACCTCACGGACTAACAAGATATTGGCGCGCATGGGTTTGCTTTTGGGTGATCCCAAAAGGCCTCTTCGCGGTCGTTGGCTATCACCAGGCCCGCACGGTTGCGAAGATATTGTTATGCTTACCATCATTCTCGCCTCATGGTTGTCGCTTTTTGTTCTCCAAAGGGAGGCCTCTTACTAGTTGGGGTGGGTTCACACTTATATACACTCTTTTATGTTCATTTTTAACAATGTGGGATTCGGTCTTTTATGTTCATTCTTAGCAATGTGGGATTGAGTCTTTTTTGTTCATTCTTAGCAATGTGGGATTGAGCCTTTTATGTTCATTCTTAGCAATGTGGGATTCAGTCTTTTATGTTCATTCTTAGCAATGTGGGATTGGAATTCCTCTATGGGATGAATTTTCTGAAACTTTGGCGGTTAAGTCTTATATGGCTCTGATACCAAGTTAAATAATGAACAAAAAAGAGAAAAGAGCACAACTATGGTTTTGTATTATTTAGAAAGTATGTGTTACGTAGAGTATAAAACTATTATTTATAGATAAACTATATGGGCTAATGGGCCTAGGCATTGTATCTCTAACTCCCTCTCTTAAACTCGCAATGCTTATTCTTGCATTTAGAGTTGTTACATAAAATAAAAAACCAAAATTGTAGCAAAAACAAAACTCAAACTTCAAAACCATAATCGAAAGTCGAAATTTAAAAAAGAAGCCAAAATCAAAATCGAAATGTCAGCACCCAAAAATCGAAATCCAATCTCCAAACTCCAATATCCAAACTCCAATCTTCAAGCTCTAAACTTCAATCTAAATCTAAACATCAAACGAATCCAAAAGAAGCCAAACAAAGCCAAAACAAAGCTAAACAAATCCAAACGAATCCAAACGGAACCAAACCAAGCCAAACAAAGGAGAACGAAGCCAAAACGAATCCAAACGAAGCCAAAATGAATCCAAACAAGTCCAAACGAATTCAAACTAAAAATATACCAAATCTAAATCCAAACGAAGAACGAAATCTAAACACCAAAACGAATAAAAAGGACAAACGCCGATATAAGCAAACGTTTGAAAAAGTGCAAACGTCAAACAAAATCTAAACACCAAACAAAATCCAAACGAAATCTCAACGCAAATACCCAAAAAAATTCGAAACGAAATCCATATGCTAAATTCAAATACCAAATCCAAAACTAAATTTCCAATCAAAATCAACATTAAATCTATGATTTTACCAACAAAAATCTGCACGGTTCCAGAAGTGATTTCTTCCGAACCATATCACCGAATCATAATCCAACCGGTCAGATTGAAGGATTAGGTGTCCTGAACGCCCTCTCTGAAATTCAGAAAAAACAGACACCGTTTGCCTTTTGATCTAACTGTTTGATTGGGGCTGCACACAATAGATCCGAAAAACGAAAAATGTACACTTTATTTTTCTTCCGGTGAACACAACTGCCCGCCGGCACAGCGGAAGACACGAGAAATTCAAGATCTAAAAACCAAACAAAATCCAAACGAAATCTCAATGCAAATACCCAAAAAAATCGAAACGAAATCCATATGCTAAATTCAAATACCAAATCCAAATCCAAAACTAAATTTCAAATCAAAATCAACATTAAATTTATGATTTTACCAACAAAAATCTGCACGGTTCCAGAAGCGATTTCTTCCGAAACATATCACCGAATCATAATCCAACCGGTCAGATTGAAGGATTAGGTGTCCCGAACTTGCTCTCCGAAATTCAGAAACAACGGACCCCGTTTGCCTTTCGATCTAACTGTTTGATTGAGGCTGCAAATAATAGATCCGAAAAACGAAAATGAACACTTCATTTTTCTTCCGGTGAACAACTAATACAACACAACTGTCCGCTGGCACAGCGGAAGACACGAGAAATTCAAGATCTAAGCTATTCGATGTCGTTGGCTATCACGAGGCCCGCACGGTTGCGAAGATATTGTTATGCTCACTATCATTCTCGCCTCATGGTTCTCGTTTTTTGTTCCCCATAGGGAGGCCTCTTGCTAGTTGTGGTTCGTTCACACTTATATACAATCTTTCATGTTCATTCTTAGCAATGTGGGATTAAGTCTTTTATGTTCATTCTTAGCAATGTGGGATTGAGCCTGTTATGTTCATTCTTAGCAATGTGGGATTGAGTCTTTTATGTTCATTCTTAGCAATGTGGGATTGGGGTTCCTCTATGGGATGAAGTTTCTGAAACTTTGGCGGTTAAGTCTTATATGGCTCTGATACCATGTTAAATAATGAACAAAAAAGAGAAAAGAGAACGGCTATGGTTTTGTATTATTTAGAAAGTATGTATTACGTAGAGTATAAAACTATTATTTATAGATAAACTATATGGGCTAATGGGCCTAGGCCTTATATCTCTAACACCCTCTCTTAAACTCGCATTGCTTATTATTTCATTTAGAGTTGTTACATAAAATAAAAAACCAAAATTGCAGCAAAAACAAAACACAAACTTCAAAACCATAATCGAAAGTCGAAATTTAAAAAACAAGCCAAAATCAAAATCGAAATGTCAAAACCCAAAAATCGAAATCCAATCTCCAAACTCCAATATCCAAACTCCAATCTTCAAGGTCTAAACTTCAAACTCCAATCTAAATCTAAACATCAAACGAATCCAAAAGAAGCCAAACAAAGCCAAAACAAAGCTAAACAAATCTAAACGAATCCAAACGGAACCAAACCAAGCCAAACAAAGCAGGACGAAGCCAAAACGAATCCAAACGAAGCCAAAATGAATCCAAACTAAAAATATACCAAATCCAAATCCAAACGAAGAACGAAATCTAAACACCAAAACGAATCAAAAGGACAAACGCCGATCTAAGCAAACGTCATACAAAGTGTAAGCGTCAAACAAAATCTAAACACCAAAAAAAATCCACACGAAATCTCAACGCAAATACCCAAAAAAATCGAAACGAAATCCACATGCTAAATTCAAATGCCAAATCCAAATCCAAAACTAAATTTCCAATCAAAATCAACATTAAATCTATGATTTTACAAACAAATATCTGCACGGTTCCAGAAGCTATTTCCTCCGAACCATATCACCGAATCATAATCCAACCGGTCAGATTGAAGGATTAGATGTTCCGAACGCGCTCTCCGAAATTCAGAAAAAACGGACACCGGTTGCCTTTCGATCTAACTGTTTAATTGGGGCTGCACACAATAGATCCGAAAAACGAAAATGTACACTTTTATTTCCTTCCGGTGAAGGACTAATACAACTGCCCGCCGGCACAGCGGAAGACGCGAGAAATTCAAGATCTAAGCGATAAACGGATGTCACGGACGCTTTGCTCGGAGGCGCACACAGGTTTGCTTCAAGGTAATCTCCCTGAAGGCCTCTTCGCGGTCGTTGGTTATCACTAGGACCGCACGGTTGCGAAGATTTTGTTATGCTCAGCATCATTCTCGCCTCATGGTTCTTGCTGTTTGTTCCCCATAGGGAGGCCTCTTGCTAGTTGAGGTGGGTTCACACTTATATACACTCTTTTATGTTCATTCTTAGCAATGTGGGATTGAGCTTTTTATGTTCATTCTTAGCAATATGGGATTGAGTCTTTTATGTTCATTCTTAGCAATGTGGGATTTGGGTTCCTCTACGGGATGAAGTTTCTGAAACTTTGGCGGTTAAGTCTTATATGGCTCTCATACCATGTTAAATAATGAACAAAAAAGAGAACAGAGAACGGCTATGGTTTTGTATTATTTAGAAAGTATGTATTACGTAGAGTATAAAACTATTATTTAAAGATAAACTATATGGGCTAATGGGCCTAGGCCTTATAACTCTAACACCCTCTCTTAAACTCGCAATGCTTATTCTTACATTTAGAGTTGTTAGATAAAATAAAAAACCATAATTGCAGCAAAAACAAAACTCAAACTTCAAAACCATAATCGAAAGTCGAAATTTAAAAAAGAAGCCATAATCCAACTAGTCAGATTAAAGGATTAGATGTCTGAACGTGATTTCCGAAATTCAGGAAAAAAAACGGACACCATTGGCCTTTTGATCTGACCATTTGATTGGGGTTGCACACAATAGATCCGAAAAATGAAAATTTACACTCTTTTTTTTCTTTAGAATGGGTGTGCGAGTGTGTGACGGACCTCATGGACCTAAGCCAAGGCTCTGATAACATGTTATAATCTGAAAACATGTTTGAATGGGTGTGCGATTGTGTGAAGGACCTCACGGACTAGCAAGATATTATCCACTTTGAGCTCAGAGGCGCGAACGGGTTTGCTTTTGGGTAATCTCCCAAAAGGCCTCTTCGCGGTGGTTGGCTATCACCAGGCCCGCATGGTTGCGAAGAAATTGTTATGCTCACCATCATTCTCTCCTCGTGGTTCTCGCTTTTTGTTACCCATAGGGAGGCCTCTTGCTAGTTGAGGTGGGTTCACACTTATATACACTATTTTATGTTCATTCTTAGCAATGTGAGATTGAGTCTTTTATGTTCATTCTTAGCAATGTGGGATTGGGGTTCCTCTATGGGATGAATTTTCTGGAAATTTGGCGGTTAAGTCTTATATGGCTCTGATACCATGTAAAATAATGAACAAAAGAGAGAAAAGAGAACGACTATGGTTTTGTATAATTTAGAAAGTATATATTGCATAGAGTATAAAACTATTATTTATAGGTACACTATAAAAAAACACTAACTTCAAAACCATAATCGAAAACTGAAATTAAAAAAAAAATGTCAAAATCAAAATCAAAACGTCAAAACTCAAAAATCGAAATCCTATCTCCAAACTTCAATCTCCAAACTCCAAACTCCAAACTCCAAACTCCAAACTCCAATCTCCAATCTCCAATCTCCAATCTCCAATCTCCAATCTCCAATCTCCAATCTCCAATATCAAAACTCTAATCTTCAAGCTCCAATCTTCAAACCACAATCAAAATCTAAACACCAAACGAATCTAAACGAAGCCTAACACAGCCAAATAAAGCCAAACGAATCCAAACGAAGCCAAAACGAATCCAAACAAATCCAAACTAAATCTATACCAAATCCAAATCCAAACAAAGAATGAAATCTAAACACCAAAACGAATTAAAACGACAAACGTCGATCTAAGCAAATGTCAGACAAAGTCCAAACATCAAACAAAATCTAAACACCAAACGAAATCCATATGAAATCTCAACGCCAAATTGTCAAACAAATCCAAACGAAATCCGCATGCTAAATTCAAATAACAAATCCAAAACTAAATTTCTAATCAAAATCAAAATTAAATATATAATTTACAAATAAAAATTTGCACGGTTCCAGTAGCAATTTCATTCGAACCGTAGTACCGAATCATAATCCAACCAGTTGTATTGATGGATTAGATGTCCCGAATGCGCTCTCTAAAATTCAGAAAAAATGGATGTCATTTACCGTTCGATCTAACTGTTTGATTAGGGCTGCACACAATAGATCCAAAAAATAAAAATTTACACTTTTTGTTTCTTCCGCCGAAAACCTAATACAACTGTCCGCCGGCACTGCGGAAGACACGAAAACTTCAAGATCTAAGCCAAGGCTCGGATACCATGTTAGAAGGGGTGTGCGATTGTGTGACGGGTCCTCACAGACTAGAAAGATATTATTCGTTTTGTGCTCGGGTTTGCTTTTGGGTAGTCTCCCAAAAGGCGTCTTTGCGGTCGATGGCTACCGTACGGTTGCGAAGATATTGTTATGCTCACCATCATTCTCGCCTCATGGTTCTCGCTTTTTGTTCCTCATTGGATGACTCATGCTAGTTGAGGTGGGTTCACACTTATATACTCTATTTTATGTTCATTCTTAGCAATGTGGGATTGAGTCTTTTATGTTCATTCTTAGTAAAGTGGGATTGAGTCTTTTATGTTCATTCATAGCAATGTGGGATTGGGGTTCCTCTATGGGATGAATTTGCTGGAAATTTGGCGGTTAAGTCTTATAAGGCTCTAATACCATGTTAAATAATGAACAAAAGAGAGAAAAGAGAACGGCTAGGATTTTGTATTATTTAGAAAGTATGTATTACATAGATTATAAAACCATTATTTATAGATAAACTATATGGGCTAATGAGCCTCGGCCTCATATTTCTAAAAACCTCTCTCAAACTCGCAATGCTTATTTTTGCATTGAGAGTTTGTTACATAAAATAAAAAACAAACTAAAAATACCAAAATCGCAGCAAAAACAAAATACAAACTTCAAAACCATAATCGAAAGCCGAAATAAAAAAAAATGTCAAAATCAAAATTGAAACTTCAAAACCCAAAAATCAAAATCCAATCTTCAAACTCTAATCTCCAAACTCCAATCTTTAATATCTGATCTGCAAACTCCAATATTCAAGCTCCAATCTTCAAACTCCAATGTAAATCTAAACACCAAACAAAGCCAAACAAAGCCAAACGAATCCAAACAAAGTCAAACAAATCCAAACGAATCCAAATGGAGCCAAACAAAGCCAACCCAATCCAAAACAAATCCAAACAAGTCTAAACGAATCCAAACTAAATCTATACGAAATCCAAATCCACACAAACAACGAAATCTAAACACCATAACTAATTAAAACGACAAACGTCGATCTAAGCAAACGTCATCCAAAGCCCAAACGTCAAACAAAATCTAAACACCAAACGAATCCTAACAAAGCCAAACAAAGCCAAACAAAGCCAAACAGATCCAAACAGATCCAAACGAAACCAAACGGAGCCAAACGAAGCCAAAACGAATCCAAACGAAGCCAAAACGAATCCAAACTAAATCTATACCAAATCCAAATCTACACAAACAACGAAATCTAAACACCAAAATGAATCAAAACGACAAACGTCGATCTAAGCAAACGTCATACAAAGCCCAAACGTGAAGCAAAATCTAAACACCAAACAAAATCCAAACGGAATCTCAACGCCAAATACCAAACAAATACAAACGATATCCGTATGCTAAATTAAAATATCAAATCCAAATTCAAAACTAAATTTCCAATTAAAATCAAAATTAAATATATGATTATACCAACAAAAATCAGCACGGTTTTAGTAGCGATTTCTTCTAAACCGTACCACTGAATCATAATCCAACCAGTTAGATGGAAGGATACGATGTTCCGAAGACGTTCTCCGAAATTCAGAAAAAATGGACACTGTTTGCCTTTCCATGTGACTGTTTTATTGGGGCTGCAGACAATAGATCCCAAAAACGAAACTTTACACTTTTTTTTTCTTCCGGCGGACAGCTAATACAACTGTCCGCCAACATAGTGGAAAACACGAAAACTTCAAGATCTAAGCCAAGGCTCTGATACCATGTTAGAATGGGTGTGAGAGTGTCTAGTCCGCTTTGCGCTCGGAGGCGCGCACGGGTTTGCTTTTGGGTAATCTCCCAAAAAGCCTCGGGTTTGCTTTTGGGTAATCTCCAAAAAGGCCTTTTCGCGGTCGTTCACTATCACCATGCCCGCACGGTTGCGAAGATATTGTTATGCTCACCATCATTCTCGCCTTATGGTTCTCGCTTTTTGTTCCCCAAAAGAAGGCCTCTTGCTAGTTAAGGTGGGTTCACACTTATATACACTCTTTTATGTTCATTGTTAGCAATGTGGGATTGAGTCTTTTATGTTCATTCTTAGCATTGTGAGATTGGGGTTCCTCTATGGGACGAATTTGTTGAAACTTTGGCGGTTAAGTCTTATATGGCTCTGATACCATGTTAAATAATAAACAAAAGAGAGAAAAGAGAACAGGTAGGGTTTTGTATTATTTAGAAAGTATGTATTACATAAAGTATTAAACTATTATTTATAGATAAACTATATGGACTAATGGGCCTCGGCCTCATAGCTCTAACACCATCTCTCAAACTCATATTTCTTATTCTTGCATTGAGAGTTTGTTACATAAAATAAAAAACAAAATAAAAAAACAAAATCGCAACAAAAACAAAACACAAACTTCAAAACCATAATCGAAAGGCGAAATCAAAAAATGCCAAAATCAAAATCAAAACTTCAAAACCCAAAAATTGAAATCCAATCTCCAAACTCCAATCTCAAAACTCCAATCTTCAATATCCAGTCTCCAAACTCCAATATTCAATCTCCAACCAACAAACTCCAATCTAAATCTAAACACCAAACGAAGCCAAACAAAGCCAAACAAATCCAAACGAATCCAAACGGAGCAAAACCAAGCCAAACAAAGCCAAAACAAATCCAAACAAGTCTAAACAAATCCAAACTAAATCTATACCAAATCCAAATCCACAGAAACAACGAAATCTAAACACCAAAACGAATCAAAACGACAAACGTCGATCTAAGCAAACGTCATACAAAGCCAAACGTCAAACAAAATCTAAACACCAAACAAAATCCAAACGAAATCTCAATGCCAAATACCCAAACAAATACAAACGAAAACTGTATGCTAAATTCAAATACCGAATCCAAATCCAAAACTCAATTTCCAATCAAAATTAAAATCAAATTATGATTTTACCAACAAAAATCTGCACGGTTCTATTAGGATTTCTTCCGAACCGTAGCACCGAATCATAATCCAATCGCTCAGATTGAAGGGTTAGATGTTCCGAACGTGCTCTACGAAATTCAAAAAAACCGAACATCGTCTCCCTTTCGATATGACTATTTTATTGGGGCTGCACACATAAGATCCGAAAAACGAAAATTTACACTTTTTTTCTACCGGCGGACAGCTAATACAACTGTCCGCCGGCATAGCGGAAGACACGAAAACTTCAAGATCTGATCCAAGGCTCTGATACCATGTTATAATTCGTGTGAGAGTGTGTGACGGACCTCACGGACTAGTAAGATATTGTACGCTTTGCGCTCGGAGGCGCGCACGGGTTTGCTTTTGGATAATCTCCCAAAAGGCCCCTTCGCAGTCGGTGGCTATCACCAGGCCCCCACGGTTGCGAAGATATTGTTATTCTCACCTTCATTCTCGCCTCATGGTTCTCACTTTTTGTTCCACATAGGGAGGCCTCTTGCTAGTTGAGGTGGGTTCAAACTTATATACACTCTTTTATGTTCATTCTTAGCAATGTGGGATTGAGTCTTTTATGTTCATTCTTAGCAATGTGGGATAGGAGTTCCTCTATGGGGAAGAATTTTCTGGAACTTTGGCGGTTAAGTCTTATATGGCTTTGATACCAAGTTAAATAATAAAGAAAAAGATAAAATAGAACAGGTAGGGTTTTGTATTATTGAGAAAGTATGTATTACATAGAGTATAAAACTATTATTTATAGATAAACTATATGGGCTAACGGGCCTCAGCCTCATATCTCTAACACCCTCTCTCAAACTAGCAATGCTTAGTCTTGCATTGAGAGTTTGTTACATAAAATAAAAAACAAAACAAAAAACCAAAATCGCAGCAAAAACAAAATACAAACTTCAAAACCATAATCGAAAGCCGAAATAAAAAAAATGCCAAAATCAAAATCGAAACTTCAAAACCCAAAAATCGAAATCCAATCTACAAACTCCAAACTCAAAACTCCAATCTTCAATATCCAATCTCCAAACTCCAATATTCAAGCTCCAATCAACAAACTCAAATCTAAATCTAAACACCAAAAGAAGCCAAACGAAGCCAAGCAAAGCAAAAAAATCCAAATGGAGCAAAACCAAGCCAAACAAAGCCAAAACGAATCCAAACGAAGCCAAAACGAATCGAAAGAATTCTAAACGAATCCAAACTAAATCTATACCAAATCCAAATCCACACAAACAACGAAATCTAAACACCAAAACGAATCAAAACGAAAAACGTCGATCTAAGCAAACGTCAAACAAAGCCAAACGTTAAACAACATCTAAACATCAAACAAAATCTCAACGCCAAATACCCAAACAAATACAAACAAAATCCGTATGCTAAATTAAAATACCAAATCCAAATCCAAAACTTAATTTCCAATCAAAATCAAAATCAAATCTATGATTTTACCAACACAAATCTGCACGGTTCCAGTAGGATTTCTTCCGAACCGTAGCACCGAATTATAATCCAACCGGTCAGACTGAAGGATTAGATGTTCCGAACGCGCTCTCCAAAATGCAGAAAAAACAGACACTGTTTGCCTTTCGATCTGACTGTTTTATTGGGGCTGCACACAATAGATCCGAAAAATAAAAATTTACACAATTTTTTTCTTGCGGTGGAGAGCTAATACAACTGTCCGCCGGTATAACGGAGACTTGCAAGATATTGTCTGCTTTGCGCTCGGAGGCACACACGGGTTTGATTTTGGGTCGTTGGCTATCACCAGGCCCGCACGGTTGCGAAGACAGATATTGTTATGCTACCCATCATTCTCGCCTCATGGTTCTCGCTTTTTGTTCCCATAGGGAGGCCTCTTGCTAGTTGAGGTGGGTTCAAACTTATGTACACTCTTTTATGTTCATTCTTAGCAATGTGGGATTGAGTCTTTTATGTTCATTCTTAGCAATGTGGGATTGGGGTTCCTGCATGGGACGAATTTGCTGGAACGTTGGCGGTTAAGTCTTATATGGCTCTGATACCATGTTATATAAAAAACAAAAGAGAGAAAAGAGAACGGGTAGGGTTTTGTATTATTTCAAAAGTATGTATTACATAGAGTATAAAACTATTATTTATTGATAAACTATATGGGCTAATGGGCCTCGGCCTCATATCCCTAACACCCTCTCTCAAACTCGCAATGTTTATTCTTGCATTGAGAGTTTGTTACATAAAATAAAATAAAACAAAATAAAAAACCAAAAACAAAGCAAAAACAAAACATAAACTTCAAAACCATAATCGAAAGCCAAAATAAAAAAAAATGCCAAAATCAAAATCGAAACTTGAAAACCCATAAATCGAAATACAATCTCCAAACTCCAATCTCCAAACTCTAATCTTCAATATCCAATCTCCAAACTCCAATATTCAAGCTCCAATCAACAAACTCCAATCTAAATCTAAACACCAAACGAAGCAAAACAAAGCCAAACAAATCCAAACGAATCCAAACTCAATTTCCAATCAAAATCCAACCGGCCAGACTGAAGGATTAGATGTTCTGAACGCGCTCTCCGAAATTCAGAAAAAACAAACACCGTTTGCCTTTCAATCTGACTGTTTTATTGGGGCTGCACACAATAGATCCAAAAAACGAAAATTTACACTATTTGTTTCTTCCGGCGGAGAGCTAATACAATTGTCCGCCGGCATAGCGGAAGACACGAAAACTTCAACATCTACGCCAAGGCTCTTATACCATATTAGTATTTTGGTTTGAGAGTGTGTGACGGACCTCACGGACTAGCAAGATATTGTCCGCTTTGCGCTCGGAGGCGCGCAAGGGTTTGCTTTTGGGTAATCTCCCAAAAGGCCTTTTCGCGGTCATTGGCTATCACCAGGCCCGCACAGTTGCAAAGATATTATTATGTTCACCATCATTATCGCCTCATAGTTCTCGCTTTTTGTCACCCATAGGGAGGCCTCTTGCTAATTGAGGTGGGTTCACACTTATATACACTCTTTTATGTTCATTCTTAGCAATGTGGGATTGAGTCTTTCATGTTCATTCTTAGCAATGTGAGATTGGGGTTCCTCTATGTGACGAATTTGCTGAAACTTTCGCGGTTAAGTCTTATATGGCTCTGATACCATGTTAAATAATAAGCAAAAGAGAGAAAAGAGAATGGGTAGGGTTTTGTATTATTTAGAAAGTATGTATTACATAGAGTATAAAACTATTATTTATTGATAAACTATATGGGCTAATGAGCCTCGGCCTCATATCCCTAACACCCTCTCTCAAACTTGCAATGCTTATTCTTGCATTGAGAGTTTGTTACATATAATAAAAAACAAAATAAAAACCAAAATCGGAGCAAAAACAAAACACAAAGTTCAAAACTATAATCGAAAGCCGAAATAAAAAAAATGCCAAAATCAAAATCGAAACTTCAAAACCCAAAATAAAAATCCAGTCTCCAAACTCCAATCTTGAAACTCCAATCTTCAATATCTAACCTCCAAAGTCCAATCAAGCTCGAATCAACAAACTCCAATCTAAATCTAAACACCAAACGAAGCCAAACAAATCCAAATGAATCCAAACGGAGCAAAACCAAGGCAAACAAAGCCGAAACGAATCCAAACGAAGCCAAAACGAATCCAAACAAGTCTAAACGAATCCAAACTAAATCTAGACCAAATCCAAATCCACACAAACAACGAAATCTAAACACCAAAACGAATCAAAACGACAAACGTCGATCTAAGCAAACGTCATACAAAGCCAAACGTCAAACAAAATCTAAACACCAAACAAAATCCAAACAAAATATCAACACTAAATACCCAAACAAATACAAATGAAATCCGTATGTAAAATTCAAATACAAAATCCAAATCCAAAACTAAATTTTCAATCAAAATCAAAATTAAATCTATGATTTTATCAACAAAAATCTACACGGTTCTAATAGCGATTGCTTCCGCACTGTACCACCGAACCATAATCCAACCTGTCAGATTGAAGGATTAGATGTTCTAGACGCGCTCTCTCAAATTCAGAAAAAACGAACATCGGTTGCCTTTCGATCTGACTGTTTGATTGGGACTCCACACAATAGATCCGAAAAACGAAAATTTACACTTTTTTTCTTCCGGCGGACAGCTAATACAACTGTCCGCCGGCATAGCGGAAGATACAAAAACTTCAAGATCTAAGCCAAAGCTCTATATTGTCCGCTTTGCACTCGGAGGCACGCACATGTTTGCTTTTGGGTAATCTCCCAAAAGGCCTTTTCGCGGTCATTAGCTATCACCAGGCCCGAACGGTTGCGAAGATATTTTATGCTCAACATCATTCTCACCTCATGGTTCTCGCTTTTTGTTCCCCATAGGGAGGCCTCTTGCTAGTTGAGGTGGGTTCACACTTATATACACTCTTTTATGTTCATTCTTAGCAATGTGGGATTGAGTCTTTTATGTTCATTCTTAGCAATGTGGGATTGGTGTTCTTCTATGGGACGAATTTGTTGGAACTTTGGCGGTTAAGTCTTATATGGCTTTGATATCATGTTAAATAATGAACAAAAGAGAGAAAAGAGAACAGCTGGTGTTTTGTATTATTTAGAAAGTATGTATTACGTAGAGTATAAAACTATTATTTATAGATAAACTATATGGGCTAATGGGCCTCGGCCTCATATCTCTTACACCCTATCCCAAACTCACAATGCTTATTCTTGCATTGCGAGTTTGTTACATAAAATAAAAAAGAATATAAAAAACCAAAGTCGCAGAAAAAACAAAACACAAAGTTCAAAACCATAATCGAAAGCCGAAAAAAAATGCCAAAATCAAAATCAAAACTTTAAAACCCAAAAATTGAAATCCAATCTCCAAACTCCAAACTTCAATATCTAATCTCCACACTCCAATATTCAAGCTTCAATAAACAAACTCCAATCTAAATCTAAACACCAAACGAATCCAAATGAAGCCAAATGGAGCCAAACAAATCCAAACGAATCCAAATGGAGCCAAACGAAGCCAAAACGAATCCATACAAGTCTAAACGAATCCAAAATACATCTATACCAAATCCAAATCCACACAAACAACGAAATCTAAACACCAAAATGAATCAAAACAACAAACGTTGATCTAAACAAACGTCATACAAAGCCTAAACGTCAAACAAAATCTAAACACAAAAAAAAATCCAAATAAAATATCAACGCCAAATACCCCAAAAAATACAAACGAAATCCATATGCTAAATTCAAATACCAAATCCAAATCCAAAACTAAGTTTCCAATCAAAATCAAAATTAAATCTATGATTTTACCAACAAAAATCTGAACGGTTCAAGTAACGATTTCTTCCGAACCGTAGCATCGAATCATAATCTAACCACTCAGATTGAAGGATTACATGTTCCGAACGCGCCCTCCGAAATTCGGAAAAAACGAACATCGTTTCCCTTTCGAACTGGCTATTTTATTGGGGCTGCACACAATAGATACTAAAAACAAAAATTTACACTTTTTTTTCTTCCGGCGGACAGCTAATAGCACTGTCCGCCGGCATAGCAGAAGACACGAAACTTCAAGATCTAAGCCAAGGCTCTAATACCATGTTGGAATGGGTGTGAGTGTGTTTGACGGACCTCACGGACTAGCAAGATATTGTCCGCTTTGCGCTCGGAGGCGGGCACGGGTTTGCTTATGGGTAATCTCCCAAAAGGCCTATTCGTGGTCGTTGGTTATCACCAAAACGAATCCAAAGAAAGCCAAAATGTATTCAAACAAGTCGAAACGAATCCAAACGTAGAATAAATCTAAACACCTAATCCTTATTCTTGCATTGAGAGTTTGTTACACAAAATAAAAAACCTAAATTGCAGCAAAAACAAAACACAAACTTCAAAACCATAATCGAAAACCAAAAAAAAATGCCAAAATCAAAATCAAAACGTCAAAACCCAAAAATTGAAATCCAATCTCCAAACTCGAATCTCCAATCTCCAATCTCCAAACTCCATTCTTCAAGCTCCAATCTTCAAACTTCAATTTAAATCAAAATACCAAACGAAGCAAAAATAAAGCTAAACAAAACCCAACGAATCCAAACAGAGACAAACCAAGCCAAACAAAGCCAAACGAAGTCAAAACGAATCCAAACGAAGCCAAAACGAATCCAAACAAGTCCAAATGAATCCAAACAAAATCTATACCAAATCCAAACCCAAACTAAGAATGAAATATAAACACTAAAATGATTCAAAACGACGAACGTCGAACTAAGGAAACGTCAGACAAAATCTAAACGTCAAACAAAATCTAAACACCAAACGAAATCCAAACAGAATCTCAACGCCAAATAGCCAAACAAATACAAACGAAATTCGTATGCTAAATTCAAATACCAAATCCAAATCCAAATCCAAATTCAAAACTAAATTTCCAATCAAAATCAAAATTATATCTATAATTTCACCAACAAAAATTTCACGGTTCTAGTAGCGATTTCATCGGAACCGTGGCAGCGAATCATAATCCAACTAGTCATATTAAAGGATTAGATGTTTGAACGTGCTTTCCTAAATTCAGAAGAAAAAAAACGGACACCGTTGGCCTTTTGATCTGACTATTTGATTG
Organism: Limnanthes douglasii subsp. nivea; assembly: GCA_036936605.1. NCBI lineage: Eukaryota > Viridiplantae > Streptophyta > Magnoliopsida > Brassicales > Limnanthaceae > Limnanthes > Limnanthes douglasii. The sequence goes on from JAUPFV010000001.1 coordinate 38,924,977, forward strand.
AGGTTGCACACAATAGATCCGAAAAACAAAAATTTACACTTTTTTTTTCTTTAGATTGGGTGTGCGAGTGTGTGACGGACCGCATGGACCTAAGCCAAGGCTCTAATAACATGTTATAATCTGATAACATGTTTGAATGGGTGTGATTGGGTGAAGGACCTCACGGACTAGCAAGATATTATCTGCTTTGAGCTCGGAGGCGCGAACGGGTTTGCTTTTCAGTAATCTCCCAAAAGGCCTCTTCGCGGTGGTTGGCTATCACCAGGCCCACATGGTTGCGAAGAAATTGTTATGCTCACCATCATTCTCTCCCCATGGTTCTCGCTTTTTTGTTCCCCATAGGGAGGCCTCTTGCCAGTTGAGGTGGGTTCACACTTATAGACACTATTTTATGTTCATTCTTAGCAATGTGAGATTGAGTCTTTTATGTTCATTCTTAGCAATGTGGGATTGGGGTTCCTCTATGGGATGAATTTGCTGGAAATTTGGCGGTTAAGTCTTATACGGCTCTGATACCATGTAAAATAATGAACAAAAGAGAGAAAAGAGAACGAATATGGTTTTGTATAATTTAGAAAGTATATATTACATAGAGTATAAAACTATTATTTATAGGTACACTATAAAAAAACACAAACTTCAAAACCATAATAAAAAACTGAAATTAAAAAAAATGTCAAAATCAAAATGAAAACGTCAAAACTCAAAAATCGAAATCCTATCTCCAACCTTCAATCTTCAAACTCCAAACTCCAAACTACAATCTTCAATCTCCAATCTCCAATATCCAAACTCTAATCTTCAAGCTCCAATCTTCAAACTACAATCTAAATCTAAACACCAAACGAATCTAAACAAAGCCTAACACAGTCAAACAAAGCCAAACGAATCCAAACGAAGCCAAAACGAATCCAAACAAGTCCAAACAAATCCAAACTAAATCTATACCAAATCTAAATCCAAATCCAAACGAAGAATGAAATCTAAACACCAAAACGAATTAAAACGACAAACGTCGATCTAAGCAAATGTCAGACAAAGTCAAAACATCAAACAAAATCTAATCACCAAACGAAATCCATACAAAATCTCAACGCCAAATAGTCAAACAAATCCAAACGAAATCCGCATGCTAAATTCAAATAACAAATCCAAATCCAAAACTAAATTTCTAATCAAAATCAAAATTAAATCTATAATTTTACAAACAAAAATTTGCACGGTTCCAGTAGCAATTTCTTTTGAACCGTAGTACCGAATTATAATCCAACCAGTTATATTGATGAATTAGATGTCCCGAACGCGCTCTCCGAAATTCAGAAAAAATGGATGTCATTTGCCTTTCGATCTAACTGTTTGATTAGGGCTGCACACAATAGATCCGAAAAATAAAAATTTACACTTTATTTTTCTTCCGTCGGACACCTAATACAACTGTCCGTCGGTACAGCGGAAGACACGAAAACTTCAAGATCTAAGCCAAGGCTCTGATACCATGTTAGAAGGGGTGTGCGAGTGTGTGACGGGTCCTCACAGACTAGAAAGATCTTGTTCATTTTGTGCTCGGGTTTGCTTTTGGGTAGTCTCTCAAAAGACCTCTTCGCGGTCAATGTCTACCGCACGATTGCGAAGATATTGTTATGCTCACCATCATTCTCGCCTCATGGTTCTCGCTTTTTGTTCCTCATTGGAGGCCTTATGCTAGTTGAGGTGGGTTCACACTTATATACTCTCTTTTATGTTCATTCTTAGAAATGTGGGATTGAGTCTTTTATGTTCATTCTTAGCAAAGTGGGATTGAGTCTTTTATGTTCATTCTTAGCAATGTGGGATTGGGGTTCCTCTATGGGATGAATTTGCTGGAAATTTGGCGCTTAAGTCTTATAAGGCTCTAATACCATGTTAAATAATGAACAAAAGAGAGAAAACAGAACGGCTAGGATTTTGTATTATTTAGAAAGTATGTATTACATAGAGTATAAAACCAATATTTATAGATAAACTATATGGGATAATGAGCCTCGGCCTCATATCTCTAAAAACCTCTCTCAAACTCGCAATGCTTATTTTTGCATTGAGAGTTTGTTACATAAAATAAAAAACAAACTAAAAATACCGAAATCGCAGCAAAAACAAAACACAAACTTCAAAACCATAATCGAAAGCCGAAATAAAAAAAAATGTCAAAATCAAAATTGAAACTTCAAAACCCAAAAATCGAAATCCAATCTCCAAACTCTAATCTCCAAACTCCAATCTCCAAACTCCAATCTTCAATATCCGATCTCCAAACTCCAATATTCAAGCTCTAATCTTCAAACTCCAATCTAAATCTAAACACCAAACGAATCCAAACAAAGCCAAACGAATCCAAACGAATCCAAATGGAGCCAAACCAAGCCAAACAAAGCCAAACCAATCCAAAACGAATCCAAACAAGTCTAAACGAATCCAAACTAAATCTATACCAAATCCAAATCCACACAAACAACGAAATCTAAACACCATAACGAATTAAAACGACAAACGTCGATCTAAGCAAACGTCATACAAAGCCCAAACGTCAAACAAAATATAAACATCAAAAAAATCCAAATGAAATCTCAACGCCAAATACTCAAACGAAATCCGTATTCTAAATTCAAATCCCAAATCCAAAACTAAATTTCCAATCAAAATCAAAATTAAATCTATGATTTTACCAACAAATATCTGCACGGTTCAAGTAGCGATTTATTTTAAATCGTAGCAATGAATCATTATCCAACCAGCCAGATTGAAGGATTAGATATTCCGAACACGCTCTCTGAAATTCAGAAAAATGGACACCGTTTGCCTTTCGATCTGACTGTTTGATTGGGGCTACACACAATAGATCCGACAAACGAAAATTTACACTTTTTTTTCTTCCGACGGACAACTAATACAATTGTCCGCCGGCACAGCGGAAGACACGAAAACTTCAAGATTTAATTCAACGCTCTGATACCATGTTAGAGTGGGTGTGCGAGTGTGTGACGGACCTCGCGGACTAGCAAAGTATTGTCCGCTTTGCGCTCGGAGGCGCGCACGGGTTTGCTTTTGGGTAATATCCCAAAAGGCCTCTTCGAGGTCGTAGGCTATCATATGGCTCTAATACAATGTTAAATAATAAACAAAAGAGAAAAAAGAGAACGGCTATGGTTTTGTTTTATTTAGAAAGTATGTATTGCATAGAGTATAAAACTATTATTTATAGATAAACTATATGGGCTAATGGGCCTCGGCCTCGGCCTCGTATCTCCAACACACATTCTCAAACTCGCAATGCTTATTCTTGCATTCAGAGTTTGTTAAATAAAATAAAAACCAAAATTGCTGCAAAAACAAAACACAAACTTCAAAACCATAATCGAAAGCCGAAATAAAAAAATGCCATAATCAAAATCGAAACGTCAAAACCCAAAAATCAAAATCCAATCTCCAAACTCCAATCTCCAAACTCCAATCTTCAATATCCAATCTCCAAACTCCAATCTTCAAACTCAAATCTTCAAACTCCCCCCTAAATCTAAACACCAAACAAATTCAAACAAAGCCAAACAAATCCAAACGGAGCCAAACCAAGCCAAACAAAGCCAAAAGAAGCCAATACGAAGCCAAAATGAATCCAAACATGTCTAAACGAATCCAAACTAAATCTATATCAAATCCAAATCCACACAGACAACAAAATCTAAACACCAAAATGAATGAAAACGACAAACGTCGATCTAAGCAAACGTCACACAAAGCCCAAACGGTAACCAAAATCTAAACACCAAACAAAATCCAAACGGAATCGCAACGCCTAATACCCAAACAAATACAAATGAAATATGTATGCTAAATTCAAATACCAAATCTAAATCCAAAACTAAATTTCCAATCAAAATAAAAATTAAATCTATGATTTTACCAAAAAAACTTTTCACGGTTCCAGTAGCGATTTATTCCAAACTGTAACACCGAATCATAATCCAACTGGTCATATTGAGGATTAGATGTTCCAAACGCGCTCTCCAAAATTCAGAAAAAACGGACACAATATGCTTTTTGATCTGACTGTTTTATTGGGGCTGCACACAATAGATCCGAAAAACGAAAATTTACACTTTTGTTTTCCAGCAGACAGCTAATACAACTGTCCGCCGGCACAGCGGAAGAGACGAACACTTCAAGATCTAAGCCAAGGCTTAGATACCATGTTAGAATGGGTGTGCGAGTGTGTGACGGATCTCACGGACTAGCAAGATATTGCCCGCTTTGCGCTCGGAGGCGCGCACGGGTTTGCTATTGGGTAATCTCCTAAAAGGCCGCGGTCGTTGGCTATCACTAGGCCCATATGGTTTCGAAGATATTGTTATGCTCACCATCATTCTTGCGTTCTCGTTTTTTGTTCCCCATAAGGAGGCCTCTCGCTAGTTAAGGTGGGTTCACACTTATATACACTATTTTATGTTCATTCTTAGCAATATGGGATTGGTATTTTGTGTTCCTTCTTAGCAATGTGGGATTGGGATTCCTCTATGTGATAAAGTTTATTTTCACTCGATGTGACTAATATCTCTTTTAAAAATCTGATTCGAATTTCAAATATTACAGCATAAGGTGTAAGTCTTTTGCTATGAAATTAACTGAGTTTATGAATATATAGACAGAGCATTGTTTAAGGTATTATAAATCGTTGACTTACTGAACCTTGAGGTACACGGAACTTGCTCTTCAAGTATATACAAATGTACAGGCTTTGAACAGTACGTCGTCCCTCGACTATCGCGTTTGGTGGCAGATAGTCCCTTGACTTTCAAATGTTCGTTGACAGTCCCTGGACTATCGCCTTTGGATAAAGTTAGTCCACCAGATCCTCCGAGCCATGAGAGGCTGCCACCTGTCACCATAGTCCCCATATTTTTGTATCACCACTAGTCCCTTGAGTTTAGTTATCTGTAATATTCTACATTTTGGGTTTGACCTAAACTCAAGGGACTAGTGGTGATACAAAAATTTGGGGACTATGGTGACACGTGGCAGCCTCTCATGGATCAGAGGATCTGGTGGACTAACTTTATCCAAACGCGATAGTCCAGGGACTGTCAACGGACATTTGAAAGTCAAGGGACTATCTGCCACCAAACGCGATAGTCGAGGGATGATGTACGGTTCAATGCCCAAATGTACATATAATGATATTATATTGATAATGAAATGGTATTTAAAGACTAATCTGACTGTTTGAATCTTGGAAAGAAAATTTGTATTGAACATTCTTCTTAAGTTTTCATTTTAACAGATGATGATAAAGAACTTGGAAGTCAAGGTTCCTTATCTAAAAGTGAAAAGAAAGTTTATCAATTCTACATTGTCAAACATTGTCCATATAATGATCCTGAGGCAAATTCAATATTGACAGAGTACTTGAAGCGCATGAAAAAATTGGATCATAGATGTCAAAAATTGAAAACAAAAAACTTAACTCGATAAAATTTAACATTAGATACAGACACAAATACATTGATTATAAAATAGAAAGCATAGGCAAATACATTAAACATAAATATGCGATACAGATAACATAACACTTTAGAAAGAGTTATATCCTTGCATATCTATATCTAAGAAGTGTCCATATGAATGTACTTGTTCCACTCTACTGTTAACAAGGTCCAACCCAATCTCGTTAAGTACATATTGTTCGATCGAATCATTCATCGTCAAACCAAGTTGTTTAGGCACCTCTTTCCTGACATCCTGCAAGGGGTTCCCGAATAGTTAGAATCGATTCTAAATAATGTAACATGATAAATATATTGTAAATAAAACAACCAATAATTTAAACAATAACTAAAGGACATCAAACAAATATAAAACATCATTAGACATGAACATAAATCAAGTACATTAACTTAAAGTATTAGAAGGAACATAAAATAATTAAAATAATGTAAAATACTAAAAGTAACATAAAACAACATTAAAAATAAACATTAAAACACACACATAATTTTAGTTAAATTCATATCCTTCATTAAAAGTAAAACTTCTTTCTATATTCGTTTTTTAACGATTTGTTACTCCACATAACGTAACATATTTTTTGTCAGAAAATCAGTTACTTTCAAATTAAACAAGTTAAACATCTCCTTCTTAATTGTGTATGGAAGGTCAAACATCCAAAACATTGGTTTTATTTCAGATAAATGTACCTAGATGGTATATACTTCTTCGCATGCGTAAAGAAGACATGTTATTTGCTCTATCACACTCGTACATGTAATATATTGTACATAACACTTCATCAATAAAGTCATCATTAGTCTCATCTGACCTTATTGTTTTTGCATACTTGACGAGTTGTATGAGATGATTGTTTTCATTGATAGTCCATTTTATATCGAACAAAATTATAAGTTTTATTGAAGAATATATTTTAGTAGATGAAAGTGTGTGTTTATAATTGTGTTATTTGTAACTTTCATATAAAAAAAGTGAATGATGAAACTGCTGAATAATACTTAAAGGGGACATTATTAGTGGGAAAAAATATACGGGAAAATTGTACGAGTTTGGCACCAACAATTACTCAAATGCACCATGGATGCAGTACCCATGCACCTACGGTATATGGTAGATTACACCATCAATGCAGTATCCATGCACCGATGGTGAAAATTTGAAGCATCATCGATGATGGTGCAATGACGTATTATCGGTACAATGCATCATCGGTACCAGTACTTTGCACCGATGGTGTTAAGTAGCATCATCGGTACAACGTACTATGTACCATCGGTGTAAAGTATATGCACTGATGGTTCGTCACATCGATGCAAAGTATATGCACTCATGGTTCTTGACATCAATGCAAAGTATATGCACTGATGGTTCGTCACGTCGATGATGCATTAAGTATGCATCGTTGGTGCGTAGTAGTATACATCATTGGAGGAAAATATATGCACTGATGGTACATTAAGTGTGGACTGGAATGCATAGTATTATGCATCATCGGTGCATAATCTATCGAAATGACATGGTGGAAAAATTATTATTTTTTCACAATTTAAGTCTTTTACTAACAATTGAATGATTTGTGAGTTCATAAAATAAACCTTAAATTATTAATTTATAATGAGTTCACAACCTAAGTGTTTTACTAATATTTAAATGATTCGTGAGTTGATAAAATATTCCTCATATGGTTTGTTTTTAATGAACCTAAGTGTTTTACTTATTTTTAAGATTATGAAATGAATGATTTGTAAACATAACCAATATAAATGATTTAAAAAAACTTCAAATAATATAGTGCAAAAATACTAAAGAATTTATGGTATAATACAAAGCATCAAGAAAATATAATTAACATAAGTCCTAAAATACAAAAAGTAGTGTGAAATAAAAACAAAAATATTAGGCTAACATAATCAAAATAATAAGAACAATAAGCCAAGGAGAAGTGAGCTCCAGTACTCATTTCTTGAAGAGCTTCAAACCTTTTAAATCATCTATCGTGCGAATTTTGTTAATCGTATGAATAACCTTAATCAATTTACTATCATTAGACTCGACAGTGGGGGTGATGACATACATTCCATACTTAACAATGTAGTCAACGTACCTACTCGTCATCGACTTCTCATATGTAGCAATAAGAATTATCATACCATCGTCAGGAACTAAATGATTATGCCAATATTCCAAAATTAGCCCACGCTAAAGCTAATGGGAAAGATCTTTCTTATTATATGTAAGTTGTAGTAACATGGGAGGTTGTGGTGCATCATGGATCCTTCCAAACTGGTGGATCATTTTATCAAGCATATAACCTTCGAATGTGCTCATCATTCTGATAATACATTCGATTAGACAAATATCTTGTACGAGAAAATAAGCTCTCACATATTTGTATGGCTCAAAGAAGATCTAGAAAATAAAAACAAAATATGTTATAAAAAATGTTAAGTAAAATATTCTAAATATTGTTAAACGTATAATAAGTATAAGTTTTTACACTTACATTCTTCTCGTTTAAATCGCTAAGAATAATGTCAACACTAGATTTAGATCGCATATTATAGCCCACGAATCTCTTTGGAAACCAACTAATAATCTTTGGGATCCTTAGACTGTAAGATGGGTTATGCCAAACTTTTAAAATTGGAAAGTGGTTGTATATCTAGCAGTCTATCATGGCCACAAAATTATATATGTTAATACTTTATAGATTTTGAAGCATCCTCCAGAGCATGATGAAGGAAAGATAAAGCATTATCCCCACAAGCTACATCCCAAAACATAATTTTCACGTCCTTCAAACCGTAAAGAAAGTCAACTTTCATGGTGTTCGCGAATATCGTGCACACGAACAAAAATATATGATATGAACGTGATACTTTGCGGATTATCTCTATATCGGTCAAATGAAGATAGATATCCTGAAAAATATATCCCAAAGCTATTTTGATATAAACCTCAATCACCGTGTAGACTCCAACTACAAATGAACTTAAACAATTGCAAGTTCCAACAACCGTGAATAGTCGGTATACCTTTTTTTTCTCATAGCCTTCTGATTCACTTTCAGTGTTCTACCAATAATCGGGAGGATTTTCGAGGCATAAACATCATCTAACGTGAGTGCCATCTCTCAAAAGCTGAAGAGAAATGTATTTTTCTTTTGGTGCCAAGATTCAATAAATATCTTATTCTGCTTAGATGACTGTAATACCTAGGCAGATGAGCAAAGAAAGATCTGATTGGAGTACATGGAATATTACTTTCTACTTCAGATTGTGTTGTTAGGTCCCACATCTGCAACATCGAGTAATGTGCCTATATGTCGAAAGAATTACGATGTGGTACATGAAAATATTTAATAAGAAAACAACGCATAATAAAAAATATAGATATATGTAGAAACATTATATTTAATAATTATAAACTTACCATTCTAATTAAAGTGTTGCATGTCTCATGCTCTTTAAAGTTGGAACTTGGGAAACAATATCATTTTGTTCCACTATAAGAAAGCAAACATTTTTATTTGTTATTCTCTCTGAACTGTAATATGTCCCTCCTCTTCAAGTAATTCATGATCTATATTACAACTTTCACCACTACCAGTAGATACATCAAACTTTGGTGCACAATTTTGATGTTGGTGATGATAAACTGATGTTGGTGCAAGATGATATGATATCGGTGTACGATAATCTGATACATCTAGTACAATCTGATTAAATTATCCATCCCTCGCCCTCGCATTACCTTCCTTTTGAACATTTATACCAATATGTACCTTTGCACCCTTGTGAATGTGATGCAATGATCTTTCAGTGTGCTTCGTTGCTTATCAGCTTCCACGTTGGTGAAGCTTTTTCTTTTCGCTTGTCAACTTCAACATACTTCACATTGGCAATACAATTTCCAGGTTTTTCTTAGCCATAGATCGCATGACGTGGGTGATCTTTCGTGTATCGGAAGACCTAAATCAACAAATAATAAAAGCTAGATTAAAATAACCAAAATAAATATAACGAAAGTATTGGTAACAAAGTTATACATCAAATATATTTCAACAAATAGGGTAATCAAATTAAGTTATGATAGGAAAAAACTTATTGAATAGGTAGGAGGATAATACACCGATGGTGTTTGGTATGTGCATTATTGGTGCACCGACTACACATCGATGGTGCACCTGCACCATCGATGTCGGTTTAACACGTGATGGTGTAGGGCCTCTACGTTATCGGTACGTGCTCTTCCTCATAATTCTGGCTAGGAAAAGAAACCTTAATATAAAATCCCCCAAAATATCCAATAAAATTTTAAATTCATAAACCTTAACCCATCAATTGACAACAACAAACATATCTAAACTATATACTAACAATTAATTATATAAATCTAACTAATAAATTAAAAATTAAATAATAAAATCAAGAACAAATAATTCAAGAACAAACAATTCACCATTAGAAGAAGTAAATGTCAGCGGAGTGTGGTTGTGAGCGGAGGAGGAGGTTACAAGATTATTTGTGTCTAAAGAAAGAATGAGATAAAGTTAGATTTAAGAAATAATGAAAGAGATAATATGTGAGATAATAGATGGGATATATTTAAGGAAAAAATATTATATCCAAAAATAAATGGAGTTAAATCACTTTTGGGTGAACTTATAAATAGGTGGAGTCACACTCCATTCAGGTGAAAATAGATTAACTCTTCCTTCTATTTTGATTTCAGATAGTCAAAATAAAAATATTTTTTCTCTTTCATCTTTTATTAAATTAGGTATTCTCTTTTTCTATCCAAAAACTTTATTTTGATCAAATGTTAAATTTTCCGTCAACAAAATCTCTAAAAATATTATAATTACAATGATGATATTAATGAGAAAAACTACAAAGTATATAAATTAATACAAGAACGTATGATTAAACTATATTTTTTCATAATCAATATCTTACTCTTGAAATGAGGTTAAACCTAGAACAATATACTTGTTTTTCTTTTTGTTATTTAGATTCATAGAAGACGAGAGCTTCATTGATCAAATTCAAATGATGGAAGATGCAGATATTATTGTATAACTCTTATTTAAGCAATTATTTAGTACTTTTAATTTTATTTTAAAAAAAAATAGTTGAGTTATTATCGATAAGGGCGTAATTTATCCGGATCATTTTCGGGTCGACATAGCCAAATCATGTAATAATGTGTTTGTAATTATGTGAAGAAATAGTGGTGGATTGAGAAACAATAGGAACTTATCTTATAAATAATAAAAGTATGGGTAAAATAAGCACATAAAAGGGTAAGAATAGAATTAAGTGGGTTATTCATGTACAATAGGATCCACCACCACTATATAAAAATAATATTCTCTTTATGGGTGTGGGTGAACATTAATTATAATATTTACTCTTTCCACTTTCTCTCTCTACAATCCGGTATTTTTCTTTTTAACTCACGGTTACAACTTTATCAAGCTCCGAACATTTCTAGAACTATCATTAGCGCCGTCTGTGGGAATCTGAAGTGATACCCGGAGATATATTATACCAAATCACAAGTCTTTGAGAGATGAACACAGAGGGAAGAGAGGTAGGTTTGGACTCTGGTATGATTGCCTCGTATTCCGAAGACCGTTGCTCTGAAGAATGGCAGCATGACCATGATCAATATGGGGTGGGTGAAGTAAATGGTCGACCCTTATTATGACGAGTCAACAATTTTTAGATGATATAGCTAAGCTTAATGCAAAAAAGGAAGCCGCTCTAGCTGAATAAAGGGATACGTCGAGAGGCTGCAGAGAACGGTCACTAAATGATAATAGAGAAGAAAGTCGTGACCAGGATCGGGATGATGAGGATCTCCAAAGGGGTCGATCCCAAGCACGACGATAAAATGATAATCTTGGAAGAGAGATCAAGCGTCAAACTAGGCAAGAACATAGCAACTCCACTGAGTAAGAATCAGATGAATCATCCTCCCCTGAGCGAGAATACCGACGTCATAAGAAAGATAAAAGAATCATGAGAAAACAAGAAATCCGACGTCGTTTGTCTTGTCGAGCCAAAGTATCAAAGCACTAGAAACAGTATCGACAAAAGAACTTCAGCCTCTGTCGATAAAGACAGGGCGATCACGGTCAACAGAAGAGAGCAGGCTACCATGCTCCAGGTAAAACTCCCATCAGGCAATCAGACTTATGGGTGCAGGGTCGGTAGCCACCATCGTCCAGAGGCTCCTTCATTAGCACCTGGATTTTTCCTTAGGGGCTATTAGAAGAAAGCTTTAAAAAAAGTATACACACTACGCAATAATACGAACCCTTTTTAACCCATTTACAAGTCAGATGCCTCGGATTGTCTTTCGATTAAGGCTTACAGTTCTCCTAAGCAACACTGACAAACACAAACCGATGCTTCCACGCCTTGTCGGCCTTTAGAAATTTGTTCATTAATTTCATATTGTTGGCTAAAGAAGAGTAAAAGAATGACAGGTTTGGGCAACTTTTAAAGACAGGTCATGGCCACGTAATCTTCCATGGGCATTGGCACATCAGCCAAGCGCGAGGAAATTATACAGAGCATCAGCGTATGCCATGCGTTAGGAGTAAGCTGGGTCGGGCAGAGCTCAGTAATCTCGAAATACCTCACTATGTCGGGGTTGAGTGGGAGCCTGAGGCCCCAATTAAAGATATCAGTAAAAATAACCATTTGTTTTTTATAAATGGACAACGGTGTATCCGCAGGTATATAGAAGTTGATGTTCACACAATCCAAAATTCCCCAAGAGGTTTTCAGCTATGGCATCTCCTCGAGACTATAGTACAAATACTTGCCACAAAAAGGGTGATAATGTGTTCCTTGGGCAAGTCGACATGATAGTTAGTCAACACGTTGGCAATTTCGGGTGGTAAAGTTTATTCATCTACTGCAACATCTCGAGGTGTTACGTCACCTTTTCTGGCACCATTCTGATTCGCAACATTAATGACGGGTCATTGGGCATGACTTGCGCCACCAACTTCTGGATCAAACTCTTGTTGAGTGTTGGTCATTTCATTTGTACCCGATATGGTCAGGCCAACATCAACAATAGTTGACTTATCACAAGCTCGGTTCTTAATGGCATCGTCGGTCTTTTTTGGATGAACAACGAGGGGCGCACTTTCTTTTGTGCTCAACTTTTTCTTAAGGGTGACCCCCTTGGTAGTAGGATTTTGTGTCGGGACAGCAGGCACCGGCTTCTTATTTTTATTTTTACCGGCAAGACTTTCATAGGAGCAACCAACTCCTCGGGACGGGGTTAGAGTGAACAAAGCTAGAGCTACTACCATAGCGGACATGACCGAGAATAGACTTTTTTCGTTTTTAACTGTGGTTTTCTCGAGTTTATGTCGTTGTATCCATTGTGAATCATGTTGGGCCACACCTCTAACGGTGGCTGCGGTGGTATGACTGATTCGGAAATCTACAATGGTCGGGGTTAACTGAACCATTTCAGGAGAGAATGATGAAGCACTTGAATCTCCCATGACTAGAAATTGGAAGTTGGGACGTTTGGTGGGGGAAATCTTGATTTTTGATTGGGAAAGTCGGTCGGTAAGAGCAGTGGTATCGATTGGTTTATAAAGGAAATCTTGAGGGGAAGCAAGGATCGGAGCAGCTCCTCATTTAGAAGATTGGGGTTGGTCAACATTGAAGGATGAGAATGAAGTTGTGCCTGAAAGAACTGCATGGGAGTCACAGATTAAACCCGCCGCCCTATCTTCAGCAGGCCTCTTGGTAATTCTCAAATAGTCGATTAGCCAAAAATGGGTTTCTTCTTCTTTGATTTAGGTTTTTTGCTCGAGGCATGCTTTCTCATAAACAAGGACGACGCCGCATTTTCTCTCTCTTGAAAAACTAAGATTAGAATTGTTTTCTCTCTCCAAAGCTGCTCTGGTGGTGAATAATGAAATGAGGAAAGGTATTTATAGAGTAGCATCCTCTTCAACGGGCCCTTTCATAGAGAAGTGCAACCAAAAAGAGCCTCAGAAAGTCCAAGAGTCGTTGTTTCAAAATTACGAGTAGACACGCTTTAAATTTATGTAAGACACATGTCCACTTCTGACACCCTTGAGCTAGGGAGCTGGAATCATCATTCAAGTCTCAGTCAGTCCAAGATTCAAAGTCTCAAATGGCACACATCAAGCAATTTGGGGACACATGGACGACCATGATGCTGTATTTCTTAGCAAGACAAGAAAACTCGGTTAATGAGTGGAATTGGCATAAGGCTTATCAAGGCTAGGCCCAAACGATGCCTTTTGTACTACCAAAAAGATAGGTAATAAATATTATTCAGATTAAGATCGGACAGATGGGTTGAGGGAACTTTGTCAAAAGGGACATTAGCAATGACCCGAGAAGACGAATGGATTGCAGCAGTAATTCCCAACCCATGGCGATTAATCAGTTTTTTCATCTGAATTTCCCAGCCAGCAAGGATCAAATGTCTCGCATCGAATATCCTCTATTCTGACTTTAACACATACCGACCCCATTTACTTGAGCATCGGGATACAACTATTCGACCCTAAGGCCAGTTAGTCCTTACTCAATTTTTCACAAAGATGAGGGGCTATTGATAAGCGTGCAATTTATGCGGGTCATTTTCGGGTCGACATAGTCAAATAATGTAATAATGTGTTTGTAATAATTTGAAACAATAGTGGTGGATTGAGAAACAATAGGGACTTATCTTGTAAATAATAAAAGTATAGGTAAAATAAGCACATAAAAGGGTAAGAATAGAATTTGATGAGGGCAGAATTCGCCGATCGTAGCAATAGGGGTAAAAATGCAGTAAATAATAGTTGATGAGATTAATCGGGTATTTAAAGTCCTTCGAGGACCAATTTACAACAATGTAATAGTAAGAAGGGCTTCATTGATATGCAATGAACGGCCCACTAATAGGTTAAATGGGTCCACCTTATTTTACTATAAAAGGGTGACCCACTTGCCCAAAAAAGGGGTATTGAATATTACTTTCTCAGATTCTACTTTATCTCTCTACACTTTCTCTCTCTAGTCATATCAGATCCAAGATCCCAAATATATTCTTTTGACAATTATTCACTCATCATTGGCGCCGTCTGTGGGAACAGTGATACCGAAAAGGAATCCTCTGTTCTTTGAAAATCACATTGTACGGGATGAATAGCGAAGCGGCGACAGAGAGAGACGGTAGGGAGGTCGTCCGAGCCGCTACTGGGTCGGAAGACGCGGGAGCTCCCGGTCGGGAGTGGAACGGCGGTCGGGATAAGCGGTCGACCCTGATTATGACCCGAAAGCAGCTGCTCGAAGACATCGCCCGGTTAGAAGAGGAGCGAGAGCGGGCATTGGCCGAGAAAAGGGTTCGTGAAGGGAAGGGCAAAGAGCCCGCCCTGGACGATCGGGGAGCAGCTGGTCGCGGCCAAGCTTCGCGGGTGGAGGTCCGACCTGTCAGGTACTACCGAGATTCACCTCCCGATGATGAAGAGGCCATCAAGATTCGTCGGAACCCAGACAGCCATCGGGCCATGACGTCGGACTATCCCTCAGACGATTCGTCCGGCGAGGAGTACCTGCGCCGGGAGAGAGCCCAACGGAACCGAAAGACTCGGTCCCAACGCGTTCGAGGGTCTAGGGCAGATCCCTCGCGGTACAAAAAGGGCGGCACCGATAAGCCGACCCCTGTGTCCTTTGAAAAGGAAGGAACGCACGTCGCCAGCCGCGGAGAGCGGGAAATGTTGCCACCAGTTCCTTGGCAACCGACGAACAGCCAAAACCATGGATACCGAACGAGCAGCCAGTTCTTCGGCCCAAGAACCGAGGGACTCTATGAAATCAGGACCGAGGGTCTTGGGGGAGGAGCTTTCGAGCTCGGAGTCAACTGGAGAGCCTCCCCGTTATCTGATGAGATATTAGCGGGACCGCTCCCGAGGCGCTTCGACATTTCTAAACTGGAAAAATACGACGGGAAAACGGATCCGGACAACCATTTGGAAGCCTTTAAGAACTTTATGCTGAGTTTCGACAACGATGATAAGCTCTTATGTAGGGATTTTTCTATGACATTCAAAGATAGGGCTTCAAAATGGTACAACCGATTGCCGCAGGGGTGCATCAGGAACTTCGGGACTTTCTGGGCGATATTTAGGCAGCACTTCGTGGGAAGTAAGAGTTTCCGTGCTAATGGAGACACTATCATGAACTGTCGACAGAAGCTAGGGGAGAGCCTAAAAACTATACCAGGCGGTTCATCGATGCGAAGACCGATCTGGACCATTGTGAAGAGAACGTGGCCCTAACGGCGTTTCGATTAGGCCTGCTCCCAGGGCCAATGAAGTAGGCAGTCACGAAGAAGCAGGCGTTCACTTTTTCTGCATTATTGGCACAAATAGAAAAGCAGATACTGATCGAAGAAACGGAAGCTTCCGAGGTGGCGGCGCAGATCCAACAGAGCGCCCAAGCATCGGTCGTGATAAAGCAGGGTTCCAGACCAGACCAGGCTAGGGTAGCCCAACCAGTTAGCACGATACCTCCGATCATACCGTCGGTCACTAAGTCTCCCGCCCCGACTGGTCTTAGGCCAAGACAAAATGGGCAGGCAACTTCCCGACCTATGTCCAACAAATGGATACGACCGGCCTACTTTGCGGACCTCACAGAGTGCATGTCGTCAATCTACGAAAAGACCAAGAGGAGCGGGATGTACCGAAAGCCTTTTCCTATCCCGACGCCTCGGGAGCAAAGGAATAACCGCTATTGTCGTTACCATGAGGACGTCGGCCATGACACGAAGGATTGTATAGCCTTGAAGAAGGAAATACAGATGCTGATTGAACATGGGAACCTGTTAGAGTACGTCAAGAAGACCCAACTTGCAACGGCCTCTAAGGAGGTGGTTATCGTACCGAAGCCAGAAACGACCATGGCAATTTCAGAAGTTACCAATCGTTTCGACGTTTCGATTGAATACCTCGATCCCGAGGCCAACCGTAACATCATCGGGGTTATTGAGGAGGATGCGGGAGAAAGCACCAACGTTGTGCTCGGTCTCTGTGAAATGTTTGAATCATTGGTAGCCTTCGGGGGAGGATCTATGATGGGAAGCACGCGTGCATTCAGGGAGGGGCGAGTTGTTGATGAAAAAATTGACCAATCCTCTGGCACGGGAAGCCGAACTTGCTCCCAAACCAGATCTATCCTTTCCCCAACTCCGCATCCCGACGATATCAGAGTTGTTGATGAAAAAATTGACCAATCCTCTGGCACGGGAAGCCGAACTTGCTTCCAAACCAGACGTATCCTTTCCCCAACTCCGCATCCCGATGATATCAGAGTTGTTGATGAAAAAATTGGCGGGCACGTCGGTAAGGTACAAGGCCTGCGCGATCTATTCGAATCCCTGACCATCTTCGGGGGGGATTCGATGGCGGGAATAACGCATTCCTCCAGGAAGAGACACATCGTTAACCTAACCACCCAGCTGGAAGCCAGAACTTGCTTCCAAACCAGAAGTACCCCTTCACCGATTTTGCATTTTGACGATGACGATATGAGGGACTTAGCCGGGCCTCATGAGGATGCCATTGTGATCGGGGCAGCGATCGCGGGAGAAGAGGTTCGGCGGATTTTGATAGATACCGGGAGCTCAGCCAATATCATCTTCGCTTCAACTTTTGCCAAATTCCGAACACGGCCAGTAATCGAGCGATCCGACCGTACCATCGTCGGGTTTACAGGAACGGCAGCAGACGTCGTCGGAGAGTTCGAGGGTGTGGTACAGCTAGGCCGCGGCCCGTTTAAAAAAGAGGTCACGGTGCTATTTATAGTGGTCGACGCGCCGGCTTCGCACAATGCTATTTTGGGACGGTCTTGGATATCGCGCATGCATGCGGTGACTTCCACCATTCATCAGTGTGTAAAGTATGTGGTTGGAAATAACATCGGAGTAGTGCGGAGCAGCCAGAAAACGGCCCGGGAGTGTTACCGAGCTGCGTTGGCACCCAAGAAAGACCAAGAGATGTTCCCCTCCCAGGCATAGCAATTAAGGGGGAGCTCCCCAGGATCGCAGCCGGTGGACGACCCTCGGGAGGCCCCAAGCCTTTTGACAACAGACGAAGAGTGTGAGCTGCATCATTTTGCAACTGGGAAAAGTCTGCGGGTCGGGTTGAATATGTTACCGACCTTAAGGGAACAGATGCTGGCTTTACTCCGAGAGAATCTTGATTTGTTCGCATGGTGTTCCGGGGACGTTACGGGAGTACCCGAGTCATTTGCGATTCATAAGTTGACCATAAATAGGAATGTTAGACCGATAATTCAGAAGCGTCGGGCTTTCTCTCCCGAAAAAGCAGAGGTAATTCTGCGGGAAGTCGAAAGAATGACCGGCATCGGACATATCGTAGAAGCGCGATACCCTTTGTGGATATCTAACCCCGTTCTTGTCAAAAAGAAAAGCGGGAAATGGAGGATGTGTGTAGATTTTACCGATCTCAATCGGGCGTGCCCGAAGGACCCTTTCCCAATGCCACGGATCGATCAACTGGTGGATTCGACATCGGGTAACAAACTACTATCTTTTATGGACGCCTATGCCGGTTATAATCAAATTAAGTTGCACCCCGCGGATCAGGAGAATACCACATTTATCACGGGTCGAGGGCTATATTGCTACAAAGTAATGCCCTTCGGACTAAAGAACGCGGGCGCGACATACCAAAGACTGGTTAACCGAACGTTTGAAGACCAGATCGGGAGAAACATGGAGGTTTACATCGATGACATGTTGGTCAAAAGTGGGACCGATGTGGATCACCTAGCCGACCTCAGGGAGGCTTTTGATAACTTACGAAGGGTAAACCTTAAGCTAAACCCGGAGAAGTGTTCTTTTGGTGTTCGGTCAGGGAAATTTTTGGGGTTCCTTGTCAGTGAGAAGGGCATCGAAGCCGACCCTGTCCAACTCCGAGCCCTAGCCGACATGACTCCTCCTCGGAGTGTAAAAGAAGTTCAGATACTGACTGGGCGATTAGCCGCGTTGAATCGTTTCATCTCTCGATCGTCTGACAAATGTGCTCCGTTTTTTCAGGTCCTTCGACAGGTAAAAAATTTCGTTTGGACTGATGAGTGCGACAAGGCATTTTTGGGGATCAAAGAGTATCTATCGTCCCCGAACCGTCTGACCAAGCCCATTGCGCACGAAACTCTGTTCCTCTACGTTGCAGTTACGGATTACGCGGTCAGTGCAGCTCTGATCAGCGAATCAGGGCCAGCTCCGACAGCTGTATACTATATATGTCCGGGAGAATAGCCAAGTGGTCGGTAGAGCTGGGGGATTTCGACATTGAATTCGAGCCCCGAACCGCGATCAAGGGTCAGGCCTTGGCCGATTTTTTGGTCGAATTTCACTCCGACCGACCCGAACAGGAAACACCCTCACAAGAAGCCGCGGAGGGCGAATGGACTATCCGCACCGATGGAGGAGCCAACGTTAGCGGTTGTGGCGCGGGAGTTCAAATCGTTACTCCTTCGGGTTTGAGCATGTTCCAGGCCATCCGATTTGGCTTTCACACGTCAAACAATGAAGCAGAATATGAAGCGGCTTTGGCTGGGTTACGATTGGCGCAAGTCTGCGGGGCGAGGCGAGTGCGCCTCGTAAGCGACTCCCAACTTTTGATAAACCAAGCCTCGGGAAATGCGGAGGCTCGGAAGGAACACCTAGTGCAGTACTTAGCGGCCTTGAGAATTTTGGCTGCCTCTTTCGACAAAATCATGTACGAGCATGTCAACCGAAGCGAAAATATGACGGCAGACTCTTTGGCGACAGTTTCTTGCTCGACCAGTTATCCTTGGGTAATAGAGCAAGAGAGTCCGTCCATTGTTAAACGGCATGAACTCGATAACCGATCCGAAATTGCGTGCCAGATCTCTCCAGTGGCGAAGTCAGATTGGCGGCAGAATATCATCACGTTTTTTGCTGGAGGTCGGCTCCCCGACGATGCGGCCTCGGCTCGAAAATTGCGCAACAAGGCGCGGGGATACGTTCTTTTGGGGGATGTGCTGTACAAAAGATCCTTTAGCCGGCCTCTGCTTCGATGTTTAGGTTTCGATGAATCCCAAGTAATTTTGTCCGAGCTTCACGACAGGGAGGGCGCGGCGCACTGCGGATACAAGGCTTTGATTAGAAGAGTTTTTCTCGCAGGATTCTATTGGCCGACAATAACAACAGACGCAAAACTCATGGTGAAAACTTGTGATACGTGTCAAAGGTTCGGGAATGCGATCAACATACCCGCAACGCATCTGGAATCTATATCCGAAGGGTTACCCTTTGACCGATGGGGAATCGACCTCGTCGGGCCGTTACCCATGGCATCGGGAGGAAGGCAAACGATCGTCGTCGCGGTCGACTATTTTTCAAAATGGATCGAGGCTGAGCCCTTGTCAGCCACAAAAACCAAGGACATTATCAAATTTATCTGGGCGAACATTTGTTGTAGGTTCGGGGTGCCGCAGCGGTTAACCATGGACAACGGACCACAGTTTGATAGCGCGGAAATGAAAGCGTTCTGCACCACGCATAATATCCGACAGTGTTTCTCTGCTCCTTTTCACCCGCAAGCGAACGGCCAGGTCGAAGTCACGAATCGAACCGTTCTGGATGGCCTCAGGAAGAATCTCGAGGGAAAGGCCGGCAAGTGGCCCGACTACTTACAGGAAGTGTTATGGGCTTACCGAACGACACCCCGCACGGCAACCCAGGAATCGCCCTTTGCCTTGGTGTATGGCATGGACGCGGTCACCCCCGCGGAATCCATTTTTCCCTCTTTCAGGGTCGGTACTTATCAGCCGGAGACGAATGATGATACCCGACGGCTAGAGCTCGACCTCATTGACGAAAAGCGCCACCGCGCCCATTTAAACTCTTTACACTACCAGACTTTAATGAGAAGTCGGTATGCCACCAAGGTCCGTCGTCGGGAGTTTAAGGTCGGAGATAAGGTTCTGCGACGGGTTTTTCTACACACCAAAGACAAGAGCCTCGGGAAGCTCGCACCAAACTGGGAAGGACCTTATGAAATAGTCGAAAGAGTCAGGAGCGGGACGTACCGCCTACAGAACCGGCACGGGCAACTCCTCAGGCTACCGTGGAATATTGAGCATTTGAAGTTATATCTTGAATAGTGTGTAATTTTTTGTGAATTTCGTATTCTTTAATGTTTTTAGTCAAATTTATAATGATCGGGGGTGCACTCTTTCCTACCTTGGTGGCACAAGGAGGTTTTAACGAGGCATCAGTCAAAACCCGGACCACATTATTGATTATAAAAATTCTTTGCCTTTTAAAAATCCATTCATTATGGCGATGGACAGCTGACGAGCTGGGCACCATCGTTTCTATTTGAAGTCGATTTCCAGAACTTTCAAAGAGTTTTTCGGTTTTACCGATCCACGTTTTGGCTTTCCAGACCCTCTGGATTGACCTTCGATGATAAATCGATCTACAGAACTTTCAAAGAGTTTTTCGGTTTTACCGATCTACATTTTGGCTTTCCAAACCCTCTGGATTGACCTTCGATGATAAATCGATCTATAGAACTTTCAAAGAGTTTTTCGGTTTTACCGATCTACGTTTTGGCTTTCCAGACCCTCTGGATTGACCTTCGATGATAAATCGATCTACAGAACTTTCAAAGAGTTTTTCGGTTTTATCGATCTACATTTTGGCTTTCCAGACCCTCTGGATTGACCATTCGATGTATATCGATCTACAGAACTTTCGAAGAGTTTTCCCGATTTTATCGATCCCCACTTTGTTTCTCCAGACCTGCAGCACCTTGAAAGGGCCTTACGGTCTTGCCAACCCCCATTTTTTGGTTGTCACAATTCCCGGGCCCCCAAATAAAATAAGTACAGCACAAAATTTCCATACAACACTGTACTTAGCAAAATAAACCATCATTCGTACAGGGGGCCCCGTGGCCCCCAAAATAAAATAAGTACAGTACAAAACCTGGGGGGCCGCAGCCCCCGAAGGGTTACAACACATTGTCAAAAAAAAAGAAAAAAAAACTGAATCACTGGTCCCCGTCTTCGCTTTCACCCTCGTTTTCTTCTTCATCGTCCACCTCATCGGACTCCTCCACTACAATTCCCTCGGGACGGTCCTTTTCCGGCACGTCAAGCCATAGCGAACCAAGGTGAAGGTCCGGGTACCGGTTGTGGAGTGACAGAACATATGCGGCCTTGGCGGCTGCGGCATCTTGGTCCGACCACAGTCTGCATCGATCGAGGAAGGCTTTGTTCGAGGACTTCAACTTTTGAACCTCCGACGCTAGGGCTGAGGCGCGGTCTTCCGCGGCTTTCCTCGCCGTCTCCGCGGTAACCACCGCACCCTCTGCAGTTCGAGCGGTATTCTGCGCCAACTCCATCGCCTGCTTTGATGTCTCCGCGGCCGCCTTAGCTTCGGTGGCTAGCCTCTCAGCCTCAGCAATCCGACCTTCCGCCACCACCAGGGCATCTTCGGCGGTCTTCGCCTGCGCGGTGAGACGGGAAATTTTTGCCTCTGCCTCGGATAACTTCTTGCCAAGCCCCCTCGCCCGGCGCTCTTTCAAAGCAACCGGTACCAGCAAGCTGTACAGCGACAGTGCCAGCCCATCCGTGCTTCGAAGCGGGAAAGGGTGCGGGCTGCCCATCGTCGTCAGCACCGGGAATTTGGGGCCGCTCGACGACGAAGCATCAGGGCCAGCAGCCTCGGGAGGCTCACTGTCGTCCGGGATAGAGACAACATCGACCGTAGCCAGATCCCCACCTTCAACGTGGTGCAAGAGGGCGGGGCCTGAAGCAATCGCCTCTGCGCTGACTGCCACCCGATCCTTTGCCACAGCCTTGGCCTTTTTTAGCTTGGACCCTCCCATCTCCGCACGGTTCTTTCTCTTCGGCGCTACGGCCGGGTTCTGACTCACCTCCGCTGGATCTGCCGCCGGCGCGGCCGCCCTGTTCGGATCACTCTCAGCTTCGGGTCCGACTTCAGGTTCCTTTCCGTCCTCCTCTGACTTGGGACGCTTGCTGGGCGCCTTATTACGCTTGGGCAAGTACAATATATACCCAGGGCGGCCGGTTCGGATAAACATCTCGTCGAGGATTGGGGGTTCCCGCAGCTGTTCAATAGTTAGTGCCTCGGATGAGCACCGCCAGAGGTTGCTCATGAACAGATTCTTGTCCATAAAAGTGCGATGCATACCCCGACCCCAATTCCTGCGGGCATAGTTTTTCAGCACCTCAAAGGTGTCCTCCGCGGCTTTCCCATGGTCCTTCTTTACCCCCTGCAGCCAGTCCTTCGACACTGCGCAACGGATCAGAACGTTTAAAAAAAAAAAAAAAAAAAAAAAAAAAAAAAAATTGGGTGAGGGAAGAGGCAGTACCATCATGGACCCAGGTCCGCAGAATCTGCCTCGGATTCTCCTTCGTGTATGAAAGCCCGTTCTCCCAGCACCCGCTCAAAAATACGAACCGATGCTTCCACCCCTTGTCCCCCTCTAAAAAGTCGTTGACAATTTTCCATTTATTGCCAAGAGAGGAATAGAAGAATGGTGACTTCGGGGATTTCGACAGACCCGACATGGCGATATACTCCTCCATCGGCATAGCTCGACCAGAGAGGCGGGAAGCCATGATGCAGGACATCAGGGTGTACCACGCATTGGGCGTCAGCTGCGATGGGCAGATTTGAAGAGTGCGGAAGTAGAGCGCAATCTCGGGGTCCAGGGGAAAGCGCAGACCCCAGTTGAACAATTCAGTGAACACCACGATCTCTCTGGGTCTGACGTGAACGGGTGTCTCCCCCGGGGTCGGGAATCGAACGGTGACGCACTCAGGGATTCCCCAGCGGATTAGCATCTCATCGTGATCGGACTCAGGGAAGTAGAGGTACTTCCCCTCGAAGAGAGAAACCACGTCCCTGGTCAAAAGCCAGTCGAAGTACTTGGTCGAAATAGCAGCTTTGACCGCCTCGGGCCAGGGATCATCCTGGTTATTAGCCGCGTGACACGCTGCGGCTACACACTCCCCCGCGGGAGCAATATCGATTCCGGGCTCTCCAGCTTCGAGGGTCGGAACTGGGTCAGAGCAGCGATCAGCAGCAGCGTTTGTGTCAGACGGTCGGACCCGGGAAGAAGAAGCATCGGGAACACCACGGGCCATGGCCTTATGAGCCTCCTCCATCTGCTTGGGTGTCAGCTGCATTTTGGGCAGACCTAAAAAAGTGACCGCAGTATTAGTACCGGTCCGAAACCCTCTGATCGAGGGTGTAAGTTGAACCATTTCGGGACTATTACCTCCTTCCGAGTACTTGAGTAGGTCGTCTTCTCCCATAGTCAAAAAAGTGGATTTACGAGCGCGTCGGGGTACAGGCAAGTTTGTGGAAAATTGGGTCGGATTTCCCGGACGAACTACTGGGGAATGAGAGGAACTGTCGCTAGAAGAAAGGACGATTGGCTCTGGTGATTGATCAGCTTCGGGAGTCGTAGAAGCGGGAAGATCAGAAACAAGGAAAACTTCTGCGGGAACCGGGGTGGCGAGAACAGGGTCGTGAGGAAGTGGAGCGGGAACAAAAGGTTTGGAGTTGGACCCCCAGATCAGACCAGCGCGTCGGTATTCCTCTGCCCTATCACCAATACTAGACCACTGTTCGAAGCTCCACTCAGATCCTTTTTTCTTGGTTGGTTTTTTCTGTGAGCGTCCGGGTTTCATACAACAAGAACCAGAACAAGGACGGGTCGGGCGAGCTCTCTCTCTCTCTAAGAAATGTGCGGACAGCTTTTTCTCTCTCTAAAAAGCCTCTGAGAGACACTAAGGGCTTTGGGGTATTTATAGGGAGGTTTGACAGATCGGGGGATACCAATCGACGGAAAACACAGCGGGAAGACGAAGAGTCTCTCTAGGGGTTTTAGCATGGCAGGAGGATGGCCTATTAGCTCATGACACGTGTCGACCCGGCTCTGACGGAACCTGACGTAAGCACTCGCCACAACGCAGCAAAGAAGTGGGCCGTCGCAGCCAGGCTCAGTCAAAAGGACCGGGCCCATCAAGAGAAACTTAGGATTAGAAGCCCACAAAACAAGAAGACGAGGCGCGGGAAGATGTCAGAAGAAGTAACCCCGAGCATCGGGAAGTAAAAGCCGACAGGATCTGAATTCTGAGATGAGGTCGGACGATCGGCGATAGCTTTGTCATAAGTCTCCGCTCCTGAAAGTTCCCGAAGACTGGGGGGCTACTGATGAGGGCAGAATTCGCCGATCGTAGCAATAGGGGTAAAAATGCAGTAAATAATAGTTGATGAGATTAATCGGGTATTTAAAGTCCTTCGAGGACCAATTTACAACAATGTAATAGTAAGAAGGGCTTCATTGATATGCAATGAACGGCCCACTAATAGGTTAAATGGGTCCACCTTATTTTACTATAAAAGGGTGACCCACTTGCCCAAAAAAGGGGTATTGAATATTACTTTCTCAGATTCTACTTTATCTCTCTACACTTTCTCTCTCTAGTCATATCAGGTCCAAGATCCCAAATATATTCTTTTGACAATTATTCACTCATCAGAATTAACTTGGTTATTCATTTAAAATAGGACCCACCACCGCCACTATATATATTAAGAAAGATTCTCATTATAGGATTGGGTGAACATTAATTATAATATTTACTCTTTCCACTTTCTCTATCTACAATCACGTTTTCTCTCTCTAACTCACTGTTACGACTTTGTCAGGTAGCAAAATCAGGCTCTGAACATTTTTAGAACCATCAATTACGTGTAATTAGGTTACAAATTAAGTCTACAAAACATAAATGTATTCGAGCTGAGAAACCACATGTAATTTGGTTGCTAAAAAATAATTGTGTTCCAATTGGGGAATATGTTGTGAAAATAAGAAGCAAATAATTACGAAAATAGGATTTTGGTTGCTATATAAGTATAATCGTGTGAAAAAGTCATATACAACTTGGTTTGTGAAAATAAGTGATAATTGTGTGGATAACAATTAACTTTTTTATAGTTGGGAAAATGTGCATTTTTGTGTTGATTTTTTTATATAAATAGATAGTGTTCAAGTTGCGGAAATATGTACAATTCGGCAGCAAAATTAGTCTGGAAAAACAACCATGTTGCAAAATTATGTGTAATTTTGTTACTAAAAACAAATTTGTTCTAGGTACGGAATTACTGTAATTTGGTTGCTAGAAAACAATTATGTTGCAGTTATGAAATTACATGTACTTTTGTTGCGAAAATAAAAAATAAAATCTCAAAAAATGTCACTTATAGATTTCATTTTGTTCGTGTTTAATTAATATAAAATATATTTTTCTAGAAAACAAATGAATTTGGATTTGAAAGATATATAGTTTTGAATGTTAAAAATAATAAATTGTCGAAAGCAATACTGTTTGTTTTTTCGGAGGGAATCCGCAGCCGCTACTCAGAGTGCAATGAGTGCGTACAGGGTAAACCCTCAGTCTGAGGCGATAGCCAGCAAACCAACGCGAGAAGGTAAACCACACAAGGTGACAGGCTCAGCCGAGAAAGCGTATGTAGAGGGACTCGAACTCATGACCTTTAGTCACAAGCATACCATACTCAACCAACTCGACTACCCCTTGGAGGCAGCAATACTATTTGTGTATTTAGGATATTGTTGGAAAAATTATGGTACAAGATTTTGATGGTTATCACAATTTAATTTATAATAATTGATTATCGGTAATTATTTTGTATATATATATATATATATAATTTATTAATTAACAAATAAAAAACCTTTAATTAATATGGTTGGGATACAATATGAGGTTTAAATATCTGATTTGAGACTTTGAGATGAAAAACAGATAAGGCGTGATAGTATCGACGCCAAAATTCAGAATGCAAAATTAAAACAAATTTCAAATAATTCGGTATTCTCTTTCCTGATCTTCAGACTTGGTTTTCCCTTGTTGATATTTATAGAAGACATCTTGTTTAGACTTCGAGTTGATGAAAAAAAAAATGTGTTTAGATTTCTGTTATTTTATATAGGTTACTATTAGTTGTAATAGTATCAATTAGTATATGAGCTTCTCTTTCACCAAATTGATGTTGGGCAGCCTCATTTTTGGAGTTCTTTGTCGATTGTTTTGCCATGTCTTTCTTGTTGTATAGAATAGTTCCAGGAGCTCTGATTTGTTTTTAAAAAAATTATGTAATATTTATGGGTAAAAAACGTCACTGGTCCCTCTTGTTTTCCATTTGTAACAAGTTAGTCATTTTCCTTTGTCGGTGTAATAAACCGGTCCCTTGTGTTTTGAAAAATGGAACAAATTAGTTTTTATTGACCTCAACCAATATTTTATGTCATAAATGTCATTTGACCAGCCACATCAACATCCCACGTGGGTCGCTGATGTAGCAGCAGACACGTCTGAAAAAGAAGAAAAACAAGTGAATTTACGTGTCAAACGAAAGATAAAAATTCCTCACCTAGTTATTCCGTTGTCTATTAAGACATTATCGGTCTTACGAAGACTCATTCATTCACCCAAAACCTAGAGAATAAAAAATAAAAGATTAGGGCTTCTTTGTTAGTGATAGAAATCGAAGATAATGATAGGATTAAGCGTGCAACCCATGGTAGATTTGGTGGTTGCTGGGATATCTCTGATGATGGGATTAGCTTTGTTCGTTGCGTAAGAAAGCATCAGAGCAAATAATGATAATCGATTAAGGTCTAGCTATTGTGGTTACCGGCTTAGCTTAGAATGAGAGATAAAGGAGGGGAATGAGATGAGAGAGGGGAAGGCTCAATAGATTTAGGGTTAGGTTTCTGGTTTACGTTTGTTGTTTATGTTAGAATGAGAAAGGAGAAGGCTGAGTCGATTTAGGATTAGGGTAGATGGGCCTATCGGGTTTTTTAGTTGGTTGGGTCGGGTTATGGGTAGAATTAGGGTTAATAGTGAAGGGTAAAAGTAAAATATTTTTTTATATTTTTTACTGCTGTCATATCAGCGTTCCACGTGGGACGCTGATGTAGCTGGTCAAATGGAGATTATGGTAGAAAATATGGGCTGAGGTCAATAAGGACTAATTTTTCTACTTTTTGAAATACAAGGGACCGGTTTATTACACCGACAAATGAAAAGGACTAACTTGTTACAAGTGGAAAACAAGAGGGACAAGTGGTGTTTTTTACCCAATATTTTTTATGCCATTCTATGTGATTATGCTTTGATTTTGGTTTCGAAATATTGTGTGGTTTAGTCTTCTAGTCTTATATTCTTAGATAAGAAAGTTCTAGGCTTTCAAGAAATGTGATGGATCTGAGATTGGCAGGGAAAGTGTCTATAGTGAAGTTTATATTCTTTTCTTGATTGAGAGTTTTTTCAGCCATCAAGTCTGCAAACCATACTTTGTTCTCTGTAAATGTGTTTGATAGTCATTCTAGGTTTTTAAAAAAATCTACAGCTATCGATTAAATAAAAAATGTACCAAGGGAACTTTTTCCTGGCTAGCATTTCATAGATAAGAAAAGAATTTATTTCAATGTCAATATTGTAAAGATTGTTAACATTACAGATAGTTAGTTTACCGAGTAATGCTCTTCCATCAGCTATAACCGGGGATTGTTTATCTTAGATTCTTCAAAAATCCAATATTGTTTGACCTATATGATCCCTTAATGTGATAAGGGGGATTCCCCCAAACAAGTATGAGCACAAGCAGAAAGACCGCGAACTTGGATTAGGACAAACAATGAAGAAAAGGATGAGCTCTACAGCGTTGATGATCTCAAAGAGAAAGGCAGATCGAGCTCGAAGATATTAGGATAGACGAGTTGATCGACCAGATTAGGGACGCGATGAACATGCCAGAATAGAGTGCGACTCAGATAATATAATTTGATCATGAGATTAGTGAGATCGAGCTCTACACGACAGAACAAACCCGATCGCGCTTGAGGAGTGGCTTAGCTCGATTTGAGGTGCAGATCAGACCAGACGTTCGTTTATTGTATAACGCGCATTTTGACTCTTAAGTCAAACCGTTTTAAGTAGTTGTTCTGAAATTATAGGAATAGTGACGTTAGTGAGTTAGT
Source organism: Limnanthes douglasii subsp. nivea (assembly GCA_036936605.1). Taxonomy (NCBI): domain Eukaryota; kingdom Viridiplantae; phylum Streptophyta; class Magnoliopsida; order Brassicales; family Limnanthaceae; genus Limnanthes; species Limnanthes douglasii. The sequence continues at coordinate 38,953,679 of JAUPFV010000001.1, forward strand.
GCAGCATTAAGTGTAAACATGTGTAACTGCCCACTAACTCACAGCATTATAAATAGGGAGAACTTATTAATAAATAGAATGATCCTTTTTTGCCTTATCTCTTTCTTGACTAAAATCCTAAAGCCTTAACCGTGGTAGAACTTGTTATTCCTGTAACAAATTTGGCGTCGTCTGTGGGAAATTCATAACCATCCACCATGGTAGTCATAAGGTCAGGAATCGAGAGATACAACCAGGAAACTAGTGAAGCAACGATTCCACCGGAGGGGAGCGATGAATCAACCAACTGGGCAAGGTGTCCTGTACTCTGGCCCTATAGCTTCTCAAGGGGGTAATCCCATAACACCATAAGGGACGGTTGTGACGGAGGAACCACCGATCCAACCCACTGTTGTCCCCCGGGAAGAGGTACAACTCCATCAACCGACGGATGTAGCAGGGGCTCATGAAACTATGAGGCCATCCCAACAGCTGATTCGACGGTCCTCCAACTAGAGCAGAGTATCCAGAATCTCCAGGAGGAAAAACTGAAAACAACTTTCGATCAAGATCCAAGGGAACAAGCCATGCACGCCACTATGGCAGGAATGAATGACACTATTCATTCCCTCACCGCTAAGATCAAGGGAACGAGCAAAGTGCATCAACCGTTCGGTCCGGAGGCAAGTAAAGTTAATAGAACGGATTGGTCGTCGAAGCGAGGTGACAAGCAGGAAGGTGAGGGCGAGAGCAGAGATAAGAATTGTAGCAAGGGTCTGCGGGAAGATGCAAAGCATACGTCAACCAAGCGAGCTCGGGAAAATGAGGATCTATGTTACAATCAGGTCCGCTCGAGATTATCGGCCTACATACTAAAGGAATTACAATTCTTTGAGAAGATTCTCGAAGCTCAGCTCCCGATGAAGTTCGATCCTTTCAGGATGGAAGCATATGACGGAACAAGAGACCCGGAAAGGCATATGTAGCAGTTGAGAAACATGATGATGGCGTTCAACCCCGACGACGTAATGCTGTGTAGAGCACTGTCAATGACCCTCAAAGACAACGCAATGGATTGGTTCAGCAGTTTGCCGAAAAGATCCATCTATGATCTTACAGGACTGTGGAAGGCGTTCAGGGAGAGGTTTGTTGGCAACAAAGAGCTCAAGCGCGAACTATATTCAATTATGGACCTTTACCAGCGACGAGGTGAGTCATTTAAGAGTTATGTTAGGAGATTTGTTCATGTTATGAATGTTTTACCAGATTTTTCCAGAAACATGGCGTTGGCCTCTTTGAAACGAGGTCTCGACGGAAAGGGCGATCCATATGCAGATCTCAACAAGTTCCCAACTGAGAACATGGGGGACCTGCTCGCCATGGCGGATACTTTTATTAGGGTCGAAGATGCCAGAAGGGGAGAGTCTCCCAAGCGACGTGGATCGGATTTCAAAGAAGGCGGAACAGAACGGAAAATGATTGAGGAGCAACCTATGAGGGATTATAGTAAGTGACCCCAACAGCTTGAGCAACAAAATAGACGCTTCACCCCGTTGACTGAAGCTATCTCGGTGATTTATAATCAAACAAGAGGACACACAAAGTACCAAGCTCCGCGAATGATGAGCACCCCGGGATTCAAACGGTCTAACCAATATTATTCCGCATATCATCATGATCATGGACATTCTACGGATGAGTGCTGGAAATTAAGAGAAGAGATTCAACACTTAATAGACAATGGTGAATTGATACTGTATATCAAGCGATCTCATCCATATCGTCGTGAGAAGGTCCGTTCTCCAAACAATGAGAAACCAACTAATGGAGAAGAAACAGAATCTAACAAACAACAATGGTTTCTCACCATATCAGGGGGGAGCTCAGCCACATCTCAAGGGTTAGCTCAAAACAAGAAGGCTAAAAACAAGCTCGATGTGTACAAAATAGATGCAAATTCCTATCAAAACTACATGGATCCAGTGGCCGACCTCACGTTTAATGACGAAGATCTTAGAGGTATCAGCCTACCCCATGAATACGCTTTAACTATTCACCTAGATATCGGAGGAGTAATGGTAACTCAAGTGTTGGTCGATGGTGGGAGCTCGACAAATATTATTTTCAAAAGCAGTTTCGACCGCATGCAGAACGTGCCCTCATACCGGCCTACCCAGCGTACGTTGGTCGACTATGAAGGAAAAACCTCACAATGTGTTGGGGAGGTTGAGCTATTGGTAAAGGTTGGACATGGAACCACGGAGAAGGAACTAAAGACATTGTTTATAATTTCCGATGCACCAAGCCCTTACCACGCTATAATTCGAAGACCATGGATGCATAGGATGGAGGAGACGCCGTGCACATTTCGACAATGCATCAAATATCTAGTGGGTAGCTTGGTGGGAACAATACAAGGCAGCCAGAGAACTACGCGAACGTATTATGCGATCGCGTCGGACCCATCGTAACCTCTCCGATAGAAATTAAACGGCGAGGAGGATGTTAAACCATGAACACTGGATCTTATTCTCGTTGAAACTAGTGGACAACCCATGAGAAAATGATGATTCAACTGCCACAGATACTACAACCGTGGACACATTCATAGCTGGCACTAGAGTGCTTCGATTGGGAAAGGAGTTGTCTCAGAATTCAAATGTACGTTTAATAGCCTTATTAGAAAAAAAACATTATATGTATTTGCTTGGGAGGCAGCTGATGTCTCAGGAGTAAGCCCTTCAATCATAAGTCATGAATTAGCTATCAACCTGTGTGCCAAACCGGTACGATAAAATCGTAGGTCTTTTTTAGTAGAAAAGCAGGCAGTTATATTAGATGCGGTGACCAAATTAAGCCGTTTGGGGCACATCCGAAAAGCAAGATATCCGGTTTGGATAGACAAGACGGTTTTGGTTAAAAAGAAGAGCATCTAATGGAGAATGTACGTGGATTTCACCGATTTAAATCAGGCATGCCCTAAGGATGCTTTCCTATTACCACGAACCAATCAATTGGTCGATTCAGCCTCGGGATGCTAATTTTTATCCTTTATGGATGCATATTCTGGGTATAACCAGATTCTTCTACACCATCCGACCAGGAGCACACAGCTTTTCAAACCGAGAGGGGTCTCTACTGCTATACAGTCATGCATTTTGGGTTGAAGAATGCAGGTTCGACATATCAACGATTGATAAATCACATCTTCCAAGATCATTTAGGGCAACATTTAAAGGCATACATTGATGACACAATCGTTAAAACTCATGAAGTGGCGCAGCATGTGGAAACATTACAGGTTGTTTTTGACTTGTTACGACGGTTTGAGTCGCGCCTAGCTATCAATGGGCAAGCATTCACTGATTACTTGGCCAAATTCACCTCCTCCAAAGATCAACAAATTAACACAGACAATCAGCAAGCGATTGAATCAGATCAGTGGATCGTTGAGGTTAATGGTGCATCTTCTACGTCGGACGGAGGAGCAGGAATTATACTACGTTCCCCAAGCGGTAAGAAGATCAAACTGGTTGTGCACTTTAATTTCCCGGTAACAAATAACGTCGCGGAGTATGAGGCTGCCAGTCTGTGGCATGAAGCTGCTTTGATATACGGAGCTCAAAACATCAAGATTAAATCAGACTCTCAGTTGGTGGTTAATTAGGCACAGAGTACTTATGATGCGACACGGGAATGAATCAAAAAATACCTTGTTATGCTTAAGGAGTATGAATCTAAATTCACCTGTGTGTTATATGAGCAGATCTCACGAAAGGACAACTCAGCAGCTGATATTCTAGCCAAGACTGCAGCTTCGGGAAAACACCCCACAGTTTTACTCCAATAGCTCCCCATGACAGAGTTCATACCAACAAAAATGACCATTAATTCAATTTTGAATGACATCGATAAATGCCATTTGACCAGCCACATCAACGTCCCACGTGGGTCACTGATGTAGCAACAGTAAAAAAAGTAAAAAAATATTTTACTTTTACCATTCACTATTAATCCTAATTCTACTCAGTGAATTAAATTATTATAAATTGGAAAATACTTCCAAAAATCATTAATCTTAAAAATTTCACAACTGGAATTTAAGTCGTCTTTTCATAAATTTATTATTTATGAAACAAAAACCACAAAAAATCAAATCACTCAATCTCTTTCTCTTTCTCTATTCATAACCTTTTGAAGAAAATAACAAAATTAAATATTTTTTAAGTTAAAATTTTTATAATTTATTTTATCAATTTATACCCTCGATTCAAAATTATAGAATGAAATCATCTTAACATAACACCCAGACACGCACATCTAGAAACACGAACACGTTTGAAGAAGAAGAAACATACGTGAATTTACGTGTTAATCGAAAGACATAAATTCATCACCTAGTTATTTTGTTGTCTATTAAGATATTATCGATCTTACGAATACTCATTTATTCACCCAAAACCTAGAGAATAAAAAATAAAAAATAAGGGCTTATTTGTTGTTGATAGAAATCAAAGATGATGATGGGATTAAGCGTGCAGCCCATGGCAGATTTGGATGTTGTTGGGTTATCTCTGATGATGGGATTATCTTTGTTCGTTGTGTAAGAAAGCATCAGAGCAAAGAATCGAGGCGATAAAAACGAGAAAGAGGACTTCGATTAGGGTCTAGTTATTGTGGTTATTGGCTTAGCTTACAATGAGAGATAAGAGAGGGGAATGAGATGAGAGAGGGCGAGGCTGAATAGATTTAGGGTTACGTTTTTTGTTTATGTTAGAATGAGAAAGGGGAAGGCTAAGTCGATTTAGGGTTAGGGTAGATGGGCCTATCGGGTTTTTTAGTTGATTGGGTCGGGTTATGGGTAGAATTAGGGTTAATAGTGAAGAGTAAAAGTAAAACATTTTTTTATTTTTTTACTGCCGCCACATCAGCGATCCACATGGAACGCTAATTTGGTTGGTCAAAGGGCATTTATGGCAGAAAATATTGGTTGAGGTCAATAAGGACTAATTTTTTCTACTTTTTGAAAGGAAAATGACTAACTTGTTACAAGTGGAAAATAAGAGGGACCGGTATTTTTTACCCAATATTTTTTATGTCATTCTATGTGATTATGCTTTGATTTTGGTTTCGAAATATTGTGTGGTTTAGTCTTCTAGTCTTATATTCTTAGAAAGGAAAGTTCTAGGCTTTCAAGAAATGTGATGGATTTAAGATTGGCAGGGGAAGTGTCTATAGTGAAGTTTATATTCTTTTCTTGATTGAGAGTTTTTTTAGCCATCAAGTCCGTAAACCATTTTTTGTTCTTTGTAGATGTGTTTGATAGTCCTTCTAGGTTTAAGAAAATTTCTACAGCTATCGATTAAATAAAACAAGAACCAAGGGAACTTTTTCCTGGCTAGCATTTCATAGATAAGAAAAGAATTTATTTCAATGTCAATATTGTAAAGATTGTTAACATTAAAAATAGTAAGTCCACCGAGTAATGCTCTTCCTTCAGCTATAACCGGGGATTGTTTATCTTAGATTCTTCCAAAAACCAATATTGTTTGACCTATATGATCCCTTAGGATACCACCCCACTAGCTTCATCATAGGATAAGCTAGATCCATCAGTATTAAGTTTAAGCCTATTGGTTTCAGGGAGTTGCTATTTGACTTGTGAAGAATGGTTTTTTTAGTTAATGTTGTGAAATACCATAATTCATAGGCAGTTTGAAGGTCGCATTTCCATTGAGAATATCAGAAATATTTAGCATTATCCAGTTTATAGATAATGTAGTTGATTTGACTTATCATTGATTTAGGAGATGTGTGTAGTGTTGGATATTACACTTGGTTTCTAGCTTTCCAGATTTTCCAGTATATTATGGGAGGTAAAATGACTTTGATGTGAGTGTCTTGTTAAATTGTTTAGAACCATGACTTATAATATATAAAAGAGTCATGTGTTTTGAAATATGAATACTTAATATACCTGAGAAGTATTTTTAGACTTCCCATGCCAATCTGCACTCTGTGAATAGATGGTTAATAGATTATTTGTTGTACAATGTCGACATTTAGAGGCTAGAGAATAATGTATGGTCTACATGATTGTGTCACTAGGTTGTATCCCATTAATAAATCTCTAACAAATAAATGAACATTTTCTTGGTGTGATATTATTCCGTTTTTTTAAATACTCTGGATTTGTCACCCTTATCTCTAATATCCAGCCATGTTAGTGTGGTATTAAAGTCTTCATTGATGGATAGTTTCTATAGTAGTTTGTCTTGTATTTCAGAATAGAGTTTAATCCTATAAATATTTTAAATGTCATATGGCAGTACAACATATTTTAGCTTGTCTACATCCATTTTCTCTGCTTGCCAATAGTTATTGACGGTTTCATTAAATCTTGGTAAAGCTTCTGCAAAAGAGATGAAATGATGATTAGAACACCATCTTTCAATCCAAAAGTCGATATTTCTATTGTTTACTTTCCATATTATAGATTTCGCAGTTGTCTCTCTGATACTCATGAGTTTTCTCCAAGTTTTGAAGTTGTTGATAAGTAATGTAACTAATAGGCGGTGAACTTTTGGGGAGTAGAGATAAGTAATAAACTTTACCCAAATAGAGGATTGCTTTCTAAATTTGAACCATAGTTTACATGAATAAATTGTTTGAAGATCCTCTATTTTCTTGATATTAAGATCACCTCATTGTACGGTTTACAAAAATATTTCCAATTAGCCCAATTATAAATTGCTTTTCCCTTTGTAAAACCACACAAGGATTTGTTAGATAGCTGCTCTATTATGTTGATTACTACTTTTGGAATGAGGCTACTTTGAATGGGTAGTTATAGATGTCCATCATTACATAATTGATTAATGTGAGTCTACCTTTAATATATAGAAGTTTGTCATCCCTGATGAGTCCGAATTCGAAGAGCTCCCCGGAAGGGTAGTCCAAAGTAAATCACCCCGTAAAAACCGGACAGACTCCTTGACTACAATTCGAACAGCACTGGTTGAACCGGACAGATGATTTTGAACATTTTGAACACTGCAAATATAAGTCAGTTCGAACTATGACTAAAGTACTAAAATACCTAAACACTATCTGACTAAGCTGTCTATTCACCTACTTAAAACTTGTGGGTCTTTAAACATGACCCGGGTCTATTAAACTTGACCCGAAAGCCCATAAGGGCCCAAATCTTACACTATAAATGCCCAACCACCAGCATTAACTAGAGGTAAGAAAAATTAACTGCTGCCAGGCTGCTCAATTCTCTCACCACCCTTAAAACACCTTGAAACACCATTAAACACCACCACACCACCGTGAAACACCCTTACGCCGCCTTAAAACTCCACTTAAAATTACCAGCCTACCCTCAGGCTACTTTTATCCTCACCAAATTGGCGACCACAGTGGGAGGCGACGGTGCCTGAATCAAACATTCAAAACCAAGTAAAAGAATTCTGTCCGAATGAATCCGGATAATCCAGAGCTTCCACCAGCTTTGCTCGAAGTGGTGGAAGAGAACGATGAATATACTGTCCAAGAGCGTGACAGGTTGAGGGTTGAAATAGAAGCTCTGAGGGCTGAGAAGGCCAAGATGGGCATGAAGGAAAAGTCCAAAGCATCAGCTGCTCATCGCTCTGATAACCCTCGAGAGCATGAGGCTTCAAAGACTCATGTAAGCACTAAAAAGACACATGCTAGTTCTAAAAAGTCTCACCGGTCCAAGCCTGTGGAGAGTTCTGACTCAAGTTCAGAATCTTCGGACAGCTCTTCGGACAGTGAGGGGAATGAAAAGTCCTTGTCCTCCAGCAGTGACGAAGGGCGAACCAGGAAAAAACAAAAACAAGTTAAAAAGTATTCCAGAAAAAGAGACCACCATGGAAGAATGAAAAGACACATTGGAAAAGGATCATCTCACAGCCGGAGGCATATAGACCGGTTGCTGATGGATCCATTTGCCTTCCATGATGAGCCAGGTATCTTTGCAACACCTAATGAGGATACCGTGTTCAGTCGTGGAAGGAATTGGAGGCAGTCTCCACTGTCTTCTAAAATCCTATCCGGGAACCTCCCCAAGAGGTTTGACAGCACAAAGATGGAGAAGTACGACGGCAGTACTGATCCGGACAATCATCTGGAGCAATTCAAGAACTTCATGATGAACTTTGATGATGATGATAAACTACTCTGCAGGGCATTCTCCCAATCCTTTACGGGGAGTGCTCTGAAGTGGTACAACAGCCTTCCTCAGGGTTGTATCAGAGACTTTGACACCTTCTGGGTGGCCTTTCGAAGGCAATTTGTGGGAAGTAAGGAGCTCAAGGGCAATGAAGATACCATAATCCATTGTGCCCAAGAGCCAAATGAATCATTGAAAGAATACATAAGTCGTTTTGTGAATACAAAGAACGGGCTGGCTGATTGTTTTGAACAAGTGGCAATAGCATCCCTGAGACAGGGTTTGAACCCGGGCAACCTGGCCGATTCAGTAACAAGGAAGAAAGCCATGACCTGGGGTGGATTGCTAAATCAAGTCGGCAAGCAAATAAATGTTGATGAAACAAAAAAGACCAGGGTGCACAGGCAGGTGAGATCCACCCCGGTAACACCAACTCCCAATCCAAACCAGTCCGGCAACAAAGCTAGAGAAACCGGACAGGGGCATGGAAGAGGAAAAGCTCAGTCTCAACCAGCTGCTCCTGCACAAAGTCAACAGTCTAGAAACAAAAGGGGGCCGTGGGTCCAACCGGAGTGGTTTGCAGAGCTCAAAGAGAGTGTGGCAACCATTTTCGAGAAAACTAAAGATGAAGTACACTACCGGAGACCGGCAACCTTGCAGTCTCCCAGAGAACATCGAAACAGTTCTTTTTGTCAATATCACAATGATATTGGCCATACTACTGATGATTGTATAGCCTTGAAGCAAGAGGTTCAGAACCTGATTGAAAGAGGGAAGTTGGGTGCGTATGTCAAAAGAAGAGGAGGCAACAGGCCTGATAACACTCACCGGGCTGGTCCGGTTAATGCTGCCCCAGAAGGGGCCATGGTAATTGTTGAAAGGTTTGATGTGGAATCAGAATACTTGGATCCTGATCCAACAAGGAACAGAGTGGGTGCAATAGAGGAACGTTCCAGGTCGGTCTCCGGGCTCATTAAATTCTTTGAGTCCTTGACAATTTTCGGAGGGGACACCGTAACGGCTCCTACCACTTCATCAAGAAAAAGGCATGTTCATAATTTGGCAACCCAACTAGAAGGGGGCATGACCTCTTATCAATCGTCAAATCTATTTCCATTCATTGTCTTTGATGGGGATGATTTGAGAGACATTGCTGGCCCTCATGAAGATGCTGTTGTCATAGGAGCATCGATAGGGGGCAATGAGATAAGGCGAATCCTGGTAGATACTGGGAGCTCTGCCAATATCCTTTTCCTAGATACTTACAAGAAAATGAAAAATCCAGCTGTGATTCAAAAGTCAGACCGATCGATTGTAGGCTTCACGGGCAGTTCAGCTGATGTAATTGGTGAGTTCGAAGAAGAAGTATTGTTGGGCAGAGGCCCTTTCAAGAAAACGGTCAGAATACTTTTCATTGTGGTGGACTGTCCCACTTGTTACAATGCTATTCTAGGGAGATCTTGGCTTTCTAGGATGCATGCAGTGGCTTCAACAGTTCATCAGTGTCTAAAATATGCTGTTCAGGGGCAGGTTGGGGTTGTCCGGAGCAGTCAAAAAGTTGCAAGAGAATGCTATGCCACTGCCTTGGCTCCACGAACGCTGGGGGCAGTCCGTATGAATGACCAATAGCAGTTTGAGGGCCTTTCTGGGGGTGAGGGTGAAATTGATGACCCCAGGGAGACCCCCGGAGTGTTGATCCCAGTTGAGGAGGTTGAGACACACTGCTTAGAAGAAGGGAAATCTGTCAAGATAGGGTCCAAAATGCCACAAGTATTGAAAGAAGAAATGTTAAAATTCTTAAAAGACCATCAGCATGTTTTTGCCTGGTGCAATGCTGATGTTACTGGAGTGCCGTCAGGAGTGATTTCTCATCACTTATCTGTCCGGAGAGACGTAGCACCAGTGGTGCAAAAAAGGAGAGCTTTCTCAAAAGAAAAGGCTGATGTCATTGTACAAGAGGTTGACAGACTCACAAAGATGGGGCACATTAAAGAAGCTCAGTATCCTTTGTGGACTGCCAATCCAGTCTTGGTAAAAAAGAAAAACGGTAAATGGCGAATGTGCATAGACTTCACGGATCTCAATCGAGCTTGCCCAAAAGACTTGTATCCGGTCCCCCGGATAGATCAGCTGGTAGATTCTACTTCTGGGAACAAGCTACTCTCCTTCATGGATGCTTTCTCCGGATATAATCAGCTCCAGGTGGATCCAAGAGATCAAGAGCATACCACTTTTGTTACTGATAGAGGATTACACTGCTACAAGGTGATGCCTTTTGGTTTGAAGAATGCTGGGGCTACTTATCAAAGGTTAGTCAATAAAACCTTTGCTGATCAAATTGGAAGAAATATGGAGGTTTACATTGACGATATGATGGTGAAAAGTGTGGACGAGCAGCTACACTTGTCCGACCTCCAGGAGACTTTTACCAACCTGGCCAAGGTAAATTTAAAGCTAAATCCTGAAAAATGTGTGTTTGGAGTGCAGTCCGGGAAGTTCTTAGGGTACATTATAAGTGAGCATGGAATCCAGCCCGACCCGGACCAGCTCAATGCTTTGTTTCAAATGGAGCCTCCTCGAAATGTTAAGGAAGTGCAGCGGTTAACGGGGAGGTTAGCAGCTTTGAACAGGTATATCTCTAGGTCTTCGGACAGATGTGCTCCTTTCTTTCAAACTTTGAAAGGTGCAAAGGGGTTTGAGTGGACACCACAGTGTGATGAGGCGTTCAATGAAATTAGGAAGCATCTGTCCTCTCCGAAGACCTTATTCAAACCAATCAATGGGGAGACTCTATTTGTGTATCTGGCTGTTTCAAGTTGTGCCATCAGTGCTGTGTTAGTTAGAGAGGTTGATGGGTATCCTCACCCAGTATACTACATCAGCAAAAGCCTGATTGATGCTGAACGGCGCTACTTAAAACTTGAAAAATTAGCGTTGGCCTTGGTAATAGCTGCAAGAAAGATGAGGCCTTATTTTCAGGCTCATCCTATCATAGTCCGGACATCTTTCCCTTTAAAAAATGTCCTTCAGAAAGCGGATATTTCGAGCAGAATGACAAAGTGGTCAGTAGAGTTGGGGGACTTCGACATAGACTTTGCTCCTCGAACAGCAGTAAAAGCTCAGGCTGTGGCTGATTTTCTGGTCGAATTCCATTCTGATAGGGACTCAGAACAACTTGCTGATTCAAAAGACAAAAAAGTGTGGATTGTCCGAACAGATGGGGGATCCAGTGCCATAGGATCTGGGGCAGGAATATGTCTAACCTCTCCTTATGGGGACAACATGTTTCAAGCTATTTGTTTTGCTTTTAGGGCGTCCAATAACGAGTCCGAATACGAAGCAGCTATAGCTGGATTAAAATTGGCTTACATTTGTGGAGCAAAAAGGGTCAAGCTACTAAGCGACTCCCAATTGCTTGTCCACCATGCTTTGGGCCTATCAGAAGCTAGAAAAGAGCAGTTAATCAAGTATTTGCTTCTTTTGAAAAATGAGGCAATGAAGTTTAAAGCTGTTGTCTATGAGCATATTCCCCGGGCAGAGAATGAATTGGCATACTCATTGGCAACAATATCATATACGGAGTCCTATCCGTGGATCCATGTGCTTGAAAGTCCTTCTATTCAACTTAATGAAGGGGAGAAAGAGGAAGTTTTTGAAATACAAGCAAATAAACCTCAAGATTGGAGGTCTCCACTTATACAATATCTGTCTGATGGTATTGTGCCTTTGGAAAAATCACAAGCCAGAACGTTAAAGCACAAGGCTCGTGGTTTCATCATGATTAGAGAGATCTTGTACAAGAAATCCTATAGTAAACCTCTCCTACGCTGTTTAGGAGATAATGAGTCACAAATGGTTCTCTCCGAATTGCATGATGGTGAGGGATCAGCCCATTGTGGATTTAGAGCATTAACAAGAAGAGTGCTTCTCTCCGGATATTATTGGCCTTCAATAATGAAAGATGCCAAGGAACTGGTAAGAAGGTGTGACCCATGCCAGAGGTACAGCAATGAAATTCATGTACCAGCCATTCCTATGGAATCAATTTCTGAGCCTATCCCTTTTGCTCGATGGGGATTAGACTTAGTTGGGCCTCTCCCTATGGCGTCCGGAGGACGCAAAACCATAATCGTGGCCATTGATTACTTTTCGAAGTGGATAGAAGCAGCCCCCTTGGCAGGAACAGCATCAAAGGCTGTTATAAAATTCATTCTATCCAACATATGTTGCAGATTTGGTGTCCCTCAGAGAATAACAACAGATAATGGGCCACAGTTTGACAACCGAGAAATGGAGAGCTTCTGTGCCTCAAGAGGTATTCAGCACTGCTTTTCTTCACCATTCCACCCACAAGCCAATGGGCAAGTTGAGGTGGCTAATAGAACAATACTGTCCGGCTTAAAGAAAAATCTGGAAGGGGCTGCTGGGAAGTGGCCTAGTTATTTACAAGAAGTCTTGTGGGCATACCGGACAACGCCTGGGGCTGCCACACAAGAATCACCTTTTGCCTTGGTCTATGGGATGGATGCAGTAGCTCCCATAGAGAAGACACTCCCCTCTTTTCGTGTTCATAACTTCTCCGGACAGGCTAATGAAATAGCAATCAGAAATCAACTTGATTTGATTGAAGAAAGGCGAATAAAAGCTCATCTTAGAATGGCACACTATCAGGGCTTGATGAGAAGCAGGTTTGCTTCCAAGGTTAAAAGAAGGGATTTTCAACCAGGAGATAAAGTATTGAGGAAAGTTTTCCTGCACACCAAGGAAAAGCTCTTCGGAAAGTTGGCCCCAACCTGGGAGGGTCCGTATACTGTGGTTGAAAGAATCAAGCCTGGCACATATTGGCTGGAAGACAAAGATGGCAGGGTTTTAACTCACCCTTGGAATATTGAACACCTTCGAATGTATTTGGAATAAAACTTATGTAAATATTTACTTGTTTAAACATCCATGTAAATATTTGGGGGCATACCACTACCTCTCTCTGGCGCCACGGAGAGCTTTAAATGAAACTTGGAGTTTTTTTTTGAATAAATTTTCTAAGTTTTTACAAAATTCTGTTGATTGCCATACTACCCGGACTGAAAGATCTAAGGGCTATTTAAATTCTAGCCGGAGAAATTAAACACTCTCACAATGCGAAGTACTTAAACAAACTCTAGAATAAGAGAAAGGTTGTGCAAGATAAAACATTCATTCAATAAACTTAAAGTTGCCTTGGCCTTCCAAGGACTTTGTGAACAAGTTTAAACACAATACAAAAATCTGTCCGGTCAAAACGGACAGCATCACAAAAAAGGAGCCTTGGCCTTCCAAGGACTTTGGTTCAAACAAACATTAAACAAAACAAATTACCATTTAAGGTGGAGCCTTTGAAGATGGCCCACCCTCATCTGTTCCCTTGGTCTTAACATCGCTTTTGTCTTCAATGACCTTCTTTCCTTTGGGGTCAGCCTCTTCTTCTCCCGGACTCTCTCCGGTTTCCTCCTCCTCACCAGATGAGGATATATCAGTATACCCTTCATCAACCATGGTCCAATATGGGAGATCGTCGTCATCCACATAACGCCATAAGTCCCCAAGTCTCCTCTTTGGGAACTTCTCGTGAAATAAAAGAACCATGTCGGACTTTACCTTTTCAATCAGCAATTCCTCACTCCGTATCATCTCCTTGGCATAAGCATTGATTTTGGCCTTGATCATGGCCTCTTGATCCTTCACCAGGGCAGCTTTCTCACCAATAGCCTGAGTCACTGCATTCTCCAAAGTAAGTTTGTCAGTAGTCAGATTGGTGACAATCTTTTCTTTTGCTGCAGTCTCATCTTTTGAGGTTTTCAAGTCTTTCTCTAACTCGGACAGCTTAGCCTGGAGATCTTCTAGGGTTTTCTCCAAAGAGGCAACTTTTGTGTTGCTCTCATCTTTACTCCTCTTCAGCTGCTCGTTCGACTCCTTAAGCAAGTCAACCTGGGTAGTGGTACCCCGGAGGTTATCGGACAGTTTTTCCTTCTCGGACTTAAGCTCCTTAATGGTTTCTGCCTGACTCCGGACTTGCCTTTCCAAGGTAAGCACAGGTTGCACGTTGCTAAGGAGAGAGTGAGCTATGATATCCCTTTCGCTGGAGACCAAGAAAGTTTTGCCATTAAAATTCACCGTGTTGGAATTACTTGGAGGAACATATGGCCCTGCAAACTCGTCCCTAGACAAACCAAGGAAGTAGTCACCTAGAGGACCCAGGCCGGTGACATCCACTTCATCCATGTTGATCTCTCCCCGTTCAATGTCATCAGTGTGAAGCTCCCCTGGAATCCCTTCGTTAAGGTTTTCTGGGATCTCTTCGGCTAATGTAGGATCAACTGGAAAAGTGGGCTCCGGGTCCCGGAGAGCAAATTCTTCTTCTTGAGAAGTTTTCTTCTTTTTTACTTCTCTCTCAACACCCTCACTTACTTGTTTACGGGTTCGTTTGGAGACCCTCGTAGGTTTTGAGGGAGTCTCTCTGTGCTCTTTACTTTCCACTTCTACCACCTGTAGAAGGCTTGCATTAACTTGAACTGGAATTGGCGCCTCTGTGTCAGTCAGGGCCTTTTTCTCTGAATCTCCTGCTGTTTTCTTCCCTTTTCTTCTTCTGGCCCTTCATCTTACTTGGGGCTTTGGCCCGAAGAGGGAGGAAAAGGGTCCCATCTAGCTCGTGAGACCTTCTTAGCACTATGTCATCATCAGGAGGGGTGGAGAACTCCTCCCATGTTAAATCCCTCCGACCTGTAGTGTTCCACAGGTGAGATCTGGCTAAGTTTCCCGGAGTGAAAGCCTTGTGGAACTGGTTCTCCCAGTTCTCTGCGGCCCATGTGTTTATTTTGCCACAGGTAACCTGTCCGGCTTTCGCATAGTCTCCGAACTCTTTTGGCAGTTCTGGAAAAACAAAAGAGCAACTAGTTAGTGAAAACTTAAAGAAAAGAAATTCGAACAGAAACTTAAGGAAAGAACTTACGATCGCTCCTCCATCTACTTCGAAGAAGGCTAGGATTCTCCCCAACCTTGATCTTCTTCCCATTCTCCCATGAGCCACTTATAAACAAGAACTGGCTCCTCCACTTATTCTCCGATTCTAGGAGATCATCAACAGCTTTCAGATTGTTCCCCATATTGAAGTGATAAAAGGGGAACTGGTGATGTTTGCATAGATTTGCTACAGCAGCAAACTCTTCCATGGGAAGAGGGATTCCGGACAGCCTGGACGCCATAATACATGACATCAAGGTGTACCATCCGTTGGGGCTCAGCTGCGATGGACATAACTTCACTAAATGGAAATAGCGCACTATCTCCGGATCCAATGGGAACCTGAGTCCCCAATTGAACAGTTCTGTAAAAAATACAATCTCATTCCTCTTACAATCCATCGGGGTCTCTGGATCGATGGGAATTCGGATCTTCACGTTTTCAGGGATCCCCCACTTAGTGCGAAGCCGTCCCAAGTCTCTAGTGTGAATAAATGCATACTTGGTTTTTAACAAAGATAAGAGATACTTAAACTCTACCTTGTGAAAGCAGGGCCCAACTTTCCCTTCAAGGCACTCCGGCAGATCCGGACGGCTCAAGAACAAGTCCTCTTTGCCTTTCTTGGCAATGACTATGGCAGTATCAGCTTGTCCGGACGACTCGGACTCAAACCTAGCCTCCTCAATGGAGTCTTCCATCCTCTCCTCCATTACTGTTGGGAGAGCTTCTGCAGAAACAGCCCGGGGAGGGATGAAGCTTGGTACAGCTGATCCTCCGGACTGGCGACTCGTTGTATGTTTTTGAATTTTCTCCTCAGCTTGAGTCTCTGAAGTCGAGGTTTCCTTTGGAGGTAGTGGACTGCTGGCCTCCGGACCGACCGGCCTCTCCCGGAGGGTCCTAATAGTTGTTCCGGACCCTGACTCACTGGTGTTTTTCGAGGAGAGTCCCTTAACCAGTCGACTTGGTCTTTTCATGATCAGTTTCTCTGGGGAATGATCAGAGTCGGACCCCATAGCTATAAAGGTAGTTTTCTTCCTAACACTTGTAACAACAACCTCCGGTTCGACGGTGGGAATTGACTCTTGGACTGATGAGCCAGAAACTATGGGGGAGAGTGTTGATTGGAAGAGTTTTCTAGGTTTTGTACCTTTTGAAGAAGACGAACCCCTATCAGATTCTTCGATTGAAGTGGCTGGTCTCTCAACTGGCGATGCTGGAAGCCCTGCTGCAATCCTCTTCTCTTTTTCAACCCTTTGAGCTCTCTCTAGTTCTGAAAGATTGAGCCAGCCACCCTTGATTAAAGCTGTTCTTGCTGTGAACATAAAACGATTAAGGAGAATTTGAAGATTTAGAGAGATGAAGTTTTGAGTGAAGTAGCAGAGTAAAAGTGAAAGTGAAACTGTGAAAGACAAATAGTATTTATAGTAAATGTAAAAAAGGGGTTTGATTCCTAGGAGAATCCGAAAAGTTGGGCAATGATTAAAAGACGGCGCTGACGTCATCAAAACCATTTAAAGAAGTTATCTATTTAATAAAGTGGTGTAATTTTCGAAGTAGAAAAACGGCTGGGGTGACCAACCAGAGGGTGACACGTGTCCCACTACTTCTGACAAAAAACCGTTTGGAATTCGTAACAGTTGGGCTGTCCGGGCCTGTCTCAACTCTCTTCGAATTGGAAAACCACTTCTCAAATCGGACTGTTTTTCAGTTCTTTAACAAGGACACTTGTTCAAATACCTAAAAAAGGGGCTCCTGATGAGTCCGAATTCGAAGAGCTCCCCGGAAGGGTAGTCCAAAGTAAATCACCCCGTAAAAACCGGACAGACTCCTTGACTACAATTCGAACAGCACTGGTTGAACTGGACAGATGATTTTGAACATTTTGAACACTGCAAATATAAGTCAGTTCGAACTATGACTAAAGTACTAAAATACCTAAACACTATCTGACTAAGCTGTCTATTCACCTACTTAAAACTTGTGGGTCTTTAAACATGACCCGGGTCTATTAAACTTGACCCGAAAGCCCATAAGGGCCCAAATCTTACATTATAAATGCCCAACCACCAGCATTAACTAGGGGTAAGAAAAATTAACTGCTGCCAGGCTGCTCAATTCTCTCACCACCCTTAAAACACCTTGAAACACCATTAAACACCACCACACCACCGTGAAACACCCTTACGCCGCCTTAAAACTCCACTTAAAATTACCAGCCTACCCTCAGGCTACTTTTATCCTCACCAATCCCAGTGCTGGATTTTAACTTTAATGTTATATACAAGTTGTTAATGGTTTAAGGATTTTATTACTTAAGTGTATGATGATCCCATGATAAGAAAATGGTACTTTTCTTTGGCAAAAACCAATGAGCCTAGATATAATAGAAGCTTTGGTATGAGTCATTCTATATGGTAAAAATAGTATAATTTTCTCATTGTTGATATTTTGTCCGGAGCATTTTTTATAGTGTTTCGGGTTTTGGATGTTTGCATTCAGTACGGCTTTGAAATAATTAACTGCAGATTTACCAAGGTATGCTTGATTAGTTACCCAATTTTCATCATCAAAACTCTATGAATCGTGTTTCTTTTTCTTCTTCTATTAACATAATTATGGAAACAGCTAGTGTTTTCATCATCATCTTTGAGCCAACTAACGTCATTTTTTATGCCCAGTAGATTTCCTCTCTAGCTAGTAGTTGTACATGATGAGCTTTAACTTGAGAATATTAAATTTTATCATTCAGATATTTGCTTGTTTCATAAGTATTTTCTATATGAAGCGCATTTTCTTCATATTTTACTTTAGCATCAAATATGTTACCAAAAACATTCCAATTTTAGTCTTTAAATCTTGAGTCTTTTCAGCTTATTCCAAAAAGACATATGGAGAACCATGCATTTTCTCATTCCAACTGAATTTTACCACATTTAAAAATCTGGATGTTGTACCCACATGTTTTGAAACTTGAAAGAAGCTTTAGACAGGGTTTCATCAGCTAAAATTTTGATGCATATAGGCGAGTGGTCAAAGTCAGTCCTAGCAATGTGTTTAACATAATTTTGTTCAAATTGGTTGAGCCATGATAAGTTGTACATAACTCGATCTACCCGTTTCCATTTGTGGTTGTTTGATCATTTATAATTTGAACGTGTAAATCCTGCATTCACAAGCAAACAGTCCAGGATGGCATCTTCAAATCACCAATGCTTTTTGTGCATCTTAGTTACTCGGAATGGTGAGTAATATTATTATCATCTCCCATTAAGATCTAGAGATTGATATGGTCAATTAATTCCCTTAGGCCATTCCAAAGATTCATTCTTAATTCTCTTGAGTTCTTGACATATGCAATAGTGACATGAAATATTTGATCCATAGAAATATGAGTAACTTTTAAGGAAACAAGTTGATTTTAATTAGCTATATTTCAATCTTGAAACCATCTTTCCATAGAATCCATTTTTTATTATTTTGAATTGACAAAAGTATTTGGAACTATAGACTCGTGTATTGCGAGCAGTCAGCATTTTCAACTATTTTTAAGAAGAAGCGTCTTTTCATAGTTTTTTTGTTTCCCATTCGTCTCACATTCTAGTTAAGGACTGCGATGGTCATTTAATTTGATAAATTACTAACAAATAAATTTTAAATTTATAATATAATGTTAATAAAGATTTAAAATTTAAAAAAAAACGTATTCAAATTTTAAATTTTGATAATTTGTTTACTTTAGATTATAATTAGATTTATTAACAAACTTGACCCGTTTTTATATTAATTTATAAATTTTTTTTTAAAGACCATAAATATTTTTGTATTATTTATTAATTTCAAATCATAATTTTTTAATAAATATTGTTAATTTTTAAAGTTAATTGAATTTGAGATTGTATTTTAAAATTCAAATGTTATTTGGTGAAAATCAACAAAAATACGATTTATTGTTTTGAAAATATACTAAGTCCAAGTATTTTAGATGGGCTAGGCTAATTCAAGCCCTTTTTTTTCTATAACGAGACCCGATTATAGTGAGACTCGGCTTGGCTACAACGAGACCCCAATTATTTACAAAATTGTCACTAATTTAAATATCAAAACCTCAAAAATTTGAGCTATTTCTCCTCTTCCAAACCCTAAACCTCTCTAACCTCTCTAAACCCTTAAATTTTTAAGCGACATTTTTTCAAATCCAACACCAAAAACTTGTTAAGGTAAGCATTCTCTACTTGTTGGTGTAATTTTTTTCAATTTCCATGGTTTGTTTTAGAGATATTTAGAGTTTAAGTTTCGGGTAGAAAAAATCGGATTTTTATGTAGTTGCAGGTGTTTTGTTGAAGTATAATTGCATGTATGTGTTTAGTTAGGAGATTAGATCATTTTCGGGTGTTTGTTTTTGGAATTTAGGGTAGATTAGGATAGGGTTTGGAGAAGACTGAAGGGCTATAGAAACTGGGTATTTCCTCGCACGAACGTGCGAGGAAATACCAAATCCACGCAATTGAGTGCGTGGATTTGGCAAATTTGCAGTGCGTGTATCTGTCCAAATCCATGCAATTATGTGCGTTGAACCGTATTTGATCATTTTTCCCCCGGTTTTGATTAATTTGAAGTTTGCCGCGTGTTATGATACATATTTTATATCCCTTTTCCATTGTTTTTAATTTAAAATTCGTTTAAGTAATTTTTTTCTGTCTCGTGTAGGATGCCTCCACGCCCACGCTCTCCCACTACGGATACAGACCGAGATTCAGGTCATGAGACCGAGGAGATTGTACGTGGTGAGACGTCTTGGAGCGTCCGTCACCGCACTAGAGGGGCCTTACAGGTCGCCTATGTCCCTGTTCGTCATCGCTTATCTACAGACCAGTGCTTTCGTAGATATAACCGTCATGTGGTCGACCTTTACTCGACATTCCATTTGTACAAATAGCATGAGGCTTACAGTTTTTTCAAAGGCGATGTAAGTTTTTTTTGTTAACTTTATTTATTATATTTATTATTATTAGACGTAATGTGGTATGTATTATAATTATAGGTTTATTTATTGTCTATTGCATTGGATTGGTTATTCGATTGGTTATAACACTGTCTATTGCATTGGATTTGTTATTGGTTTGTGTTATAACTTTTATTTCTTATAAAATTTATTAGTTTGGGTTAGAATGAATTTATATGTTATTAAATTTATTCATTATTGGTGTATCTTATGTGTTATAACTTTTATTTCTTATAAAATTTATTAGTTTAGGTTAGAATGAATTTATATGTTATTAAATTTATTCGTTATTAGTGTATCTTATATGTTATACTTGTGATTTAAGTTATTGGTCATTGGTTTATCTTAGTTGTTATACTGCATATATTGAACATGGTGGTTATTGGTTTATCTTAAATGTTAGATTGCATATATGTTTATATATATTGTATTTTTTTATGCAGCCTCGGGTACAATTACGCTGTTATGCTATATACCAGACTCATCGTGGTTGAGACTTGAAAGTCCGCCAGACACGGGTACATGAGCACGTCATGGGCACATGCTTCGGGCCCATTGTTGACTCCCTGGGTAAATGGTATACAAATGTCCATCTGATATAGGCATTTTTGGAGAGATGGCATCCTGAGACGAACACGTTTCATTTCGCTTTCAGGGAGATGACTGTCACCCTCGATGATGTCCACATGATCACAGGACTATCACTTGTGGGTGTCAACTATGAGATATACGAGTACCCTACTGTTGATGAGCGTAACACGGCATACGCTCGCTTACTTGGGTGCAGCGTTAGGGAGCTTGAGACAGAGATTAAGGAGAACACAGGTGGTGGTAAGAGGCATGTTCACCTTGCATGGCTGAAGAGGAGATTCTGTAGTCATCAGTATTACGACGATGATATTACTGATGCGGATGTTCGCCGAGCTACCAGAGGTTACTTGTTGCACTTTTGGCTGTACCATATTGGCCAACAAGTCGAGCAACAACATTAGCCTCAACTACTTACAGTTCATTGGCGATTACAGTAGCTCGGGCAGGTATAACTGGGGACAGATGATACTCGCGCAACTCTACTACCAGCTAGGCAGAGGATGCCTACACGCTACTTCGGGTATTTCTGGATTTTTGGGCTTGTTAGAGACGTGGATTTACGACCATTTCCAGTCGTTTTCAGTTCATCAGTACCCGGGGTATAGTATCGCACATCCTACTTTGTGCCGGCATGCGCCTCCACAGTTTCGACAAAGCCAGCAGGCTCGAAACGGTGTTCGAGATTACCTAGCTACCTTCACCGAGCACGATGTAAGTTATAATCAGTTTCATTTTCAATTATCGTGATATTTATATTTAATATAAGTTGTTAATGATAAATGGTTTGTTAATATTTTGTAGGTATCATTCATGACGTATACGACCATGCGGGATGCTCGAGGTCACTATGATGTAGCTTGGATAGATGCAACGCTAAAGGCGTCGGACATTGTCGAGGCATACTATCCGCTATGGGTGGCTAGACAGTTGGGTCGCATCCAACATGTAATATTTTTGGATACTCGAAATATTAATATTGTTTGTTTTGCGCATGTGTGTTACAGATTTTTTTTTAAAATACAGGTTTATGGTGCACTGCGTCATATTCTTACTGGTTCTAGTAGGGTTCGTTGTGTGAACACCCTCTACAACTTGGATGCATTCACTTGGGAAAACTGGGAGTCACACTGTATTAACCAGAGTTTGAAAGGTGCAGAGTTTATTCGTGGCCAGGAGGATGGTACCACTTTGATCTACTCTTCATGGATTACGAAGAACTTGTGGTACATCATATCTGATCCAGAGGCTCACCGAGATGATGCAGAGTTAGGGGTGAACCTTTCCCCACACACACATGCCACCAGACTGCACGAGCTGACTACACACCTACTGGATTTACAGGTGTACGAGCAGAGCCACCCTGACATTAGTTTGGAGGACCTTCGGGAGCCTTTGGATGAGTGTTACCGTCTTGCTCACGAGTACAGAGATTGGTTATTATTTATGTTTTCTGAGTTGGCAGTTTAAGACTTTTTATGTGTTATTTACTTTTGACTAGTTTCAATTTTGTGATATGGTATTGTGTCGTTGTTTAATTATGTGTTATGATATTTTGTTACATTCGAATGATATATCTTTCAAATATTTGTTCAAACCCTAACTTTAAAATAAGCATCAAAATGCACAAACTGCAACATAAACTCAAGCAAAAACGGAAACACAAACTTAAACATTTTAGAAACACAAATAGCAACACAAACTCAAACATAAACCAAATCAAAAACTCAGACATAAACTCAAACATAAACCAAATCAGAAACTCAAACATAAACTAAAACACATGCTAAAACATAGCCTGATACATGAACCTTAATATAAGCATCCACTTGTACTAATAGGAGTTTATCTATCAGGCCAATTCCATTTCATCAACTTCCTTTCTTCTTTTGCATCCTGGTAGTCACGCATTTCCTCTAGCCGGATGTCAATAATGTCAGCGCGGACCGAATCCAGCTGGTCTTCTTTTATAGAATCCGTGATTTGACAGTTGAACCGGTTATACGCAACACAACATTCCAATTCGGTGAGGCCAGAAACTGGATGTTGACGGAATGTGACTAGGACTAACCACCTAGCTCTCACTTCATCAACATGCCTTGAAATTCTAGGTGGCTGAACACCATCCATTCTGTATAGGAAGTACATCTGGCATATCAATGCCTCGCAGTACCTTTTACCCCCCTCTGGAATGTTCATGTTACCAGCTTCAACTGATGCCCTCGTCAGATATTGATCTTCCAACTCAGTCCATGGATACATTTTTGTAATTGATAAATTTGCTATAATTTTTACTGCCTCAAAAATGTATTTTTATACCACTTTTATGCTTAAGATAACGTAATCCAAGTAGACCTATCAATAAACGACACTTGTAAGATAAGGATAACGTAATCCAAGTTGACGAATGATTGTGTGACACCTAATATTTACAAAAGTACTCAAATATTGCAGTGCAATAATTCGGGTCTCATTATAGCATAACTTTCATTATTAGGTGTCTCGCTATAACGAGACACCTACAGAATTTGCCGCCAAAACAACCACGAGCCTATAAATAGACGCTTAGCACTCCTCAAACATAAACAGTGCAATAATGGAGTTTACCCCTCATGAAGACTACCATTTTCTCGAGGCATTGAAACTTGCCCTCCAAGAGTTGGGGGAAGATAGTAGCGATGCGTTTTTCAAGCTAGTCTTGTGTAAGATGTACTACAACTACGGTCTTTTAGGAACGGAAAGTTTTGTTGTACGTAACCGTGAACAAATCAAGCAGAGGTACATTTTTTGCAAACCAATGGATCGTTTGTTGTTTCTACCATTTAAAATTAAGCAAGAAGCAGCCGCCGTCTGGAACATGACGGTGGTAGACTACATCACTAGGGATATGGTAGTGTATCTTCAGAATAGGATTACTGAAAGGGAAGAGGGGATTGACTCTGACGACAACTTGGGATATGACTTCGACTATTGAGCATTATGTTATGTTTTTAATTGTTTGCATCTTGTAGTTTCGGTACTGTTTATTTGTGTAAGTTAATGTTTGAACTTGTTGTAGTTTCCATTTACCATGTTGTAGTTTTTATTTGGTGCCCATTTACCACAAATTTGTATTGAAGTCCCAAAAAAATTTCCTTACAAATTTCTTATTTGGTACCCACAACTTCACACAATAACTAATAAGAAAAATCACAACGTAAATTAACAACCAGTAATACAAAAATCACAACTTCACACAACAACTAATAAGAAAAATCACAACTTCAAATAACAACCGCTAACAAAATAACAACTTCAAACAACAACTAATAAGAAAAATCACAACTTCAAATAACAACCGGTAGGAAAATAACAACTTCAAACAACAACTAATAAGAAAAATCACAACTTCAAATAACATCAGTGGAAGGCTTAGTCGTATTCAAGTTTGTATTCCACATCATCCACTCCCCTCTTGCAATAATCTTGTCCTCTAGAAATGCTACCATATCCCTCGTGATGTAGTCTATCAAGCTCAGGTTCCAGACGAAAGCTGCTTCTTGCTTAATTAACGATGACAAGAAACACAAATGTTGTATTAGCTTGTAAAAAATGTATCTCCGTTTGATCTGGTCACGAGTACGCACAACGAGACCTCTTGTACCTAAATGACCGTAGTTTATATACATCGTACATAGGACACGCTCGAAAAACGCATCGTTGGTATCTTCCCCCAGTATCTGGCGGGCAATCTTCACTGCTTGAAGCATATGATAGTCTTCGTCCGTCGTAAACTCCATATGTAAACGTTAACGAGTTTTATATTTTTTTGAATGCTATATGTTTGGCAAGTGTCTTATTTTTCTTGATTTTATGTCCTATTTTATAGGGGTCGAGTCAATTTTGGTGGGCGTTCAATAATAGGGGTCTCATTATAGCCGAACTTCCATTATTAGGTGTCTCGCTATAATGAGACCCCTAAATGATTTCCCGCCAAAAACTCCTGCCTTTATAAATTACCCGCCCAAACATCAACAAATGGAGTTAATTTCCCTTTGAACTTGTTGTTTGTTCGTTTAAGTTAATGTTTGAACTTGTTGTTTGTTTATTTAAGTTAATGTTTGAACTTGTTGTTTGTTTGTTAAAGTTAATGTTTGTATTTTTTGTTTGTTTGTTTAAGTTAATGTTTGTATTTGTTGTTTTAGTTTTTGATTGGTTATCCCTTACGCATTGATTTTGTGTAGAAGTCCAAAACAAATTGGCAAAAAAATCCCTTAATAGGTACCCTTTTACCATGAATTTGAGTTGAAGTCCAATTTTATTTTTTTTAGATTTTCCACTTCAAATGTTGTTAAATTATGTTTTATAACCATTACCAGCACTAAACACGCTCTCAATAATTCATAAGTAACCGTAAACCCAAATGTTTTTCAAAACATAACCGTTTTTTGCACTGTTTGTAAAAAGAAAAATGGGTTTTTATTCATTTATAAACACAAATAATTATGCAAAACTTCAAAACATAATTTAGATGAAACATAATTCACATCAAACATAAATAAAAGTCTTAATTAATATAAACCAAAATAATAGTAGTCGGAGGTAGCGAAATGTGTTTGGAAATGATTAAAAATTAAAAGAAGTAACACAAAATAATAAAAGTACAACATCGCATTATGCATCCCCAGACAAATCATAGAACTGATCATCCTCATCGTGTAATGTTGGTGGTTGTGCTGGTTCAATTTAGTGATACTTGTTGAGACGTTCGCCTAGTGGTATGGCCCAATTTGTAACGTCATTGGTAGTGCGGAACGCAAACCAGCTTGGGTATATATCTGGTAACGGTCCATCTAATACAATCTACAAATTTCCATAATATGGAATAATTAAATACGTATCGGAATTTTTTATAAAATGAAAATAAAGTAATAGAATGTATAGTTTACTTATTTTCACAAAATGATTACCGTGTACGAAACCAATTCCAACTTCGACAATTGGACATGATCTTGGAGGCACACCACGCAAAAGAAGATACGTGTATAATAGTTGGAGAGAGACATGGTATACTATACATTGATACTGGGTGGCTATCACCAACCCGAAGTCGGGTAATGTCATCCAGTGCCTACGTCCGCTCTCGTACATTTTGAAACAATCCAATCTACGCAATAGGGTATCAACACGTTGTGCACCATCAAAAACCCTTTCCCAAAGATCACGTTGACTTGAAAGTTCATACATCAAATCCCTTCTCACTTCCTCTCATGAGTCCGCATTGTCTTTAATCGTTAAAGATACTGCCCTAAATCCACAATTACCGTCCGGAGCAACGTCTTCAACGCTAGTTATGTAGTTGTGCAAGTACTCGGGAAAACAACTCTCATAGGCGCTCAATCCTTTTCCTTTATTCGATTTTCTCGATCGAGTCGTTTTCTCCTTTTTTGGTGGCGCTTTAGATTTGGACTTGGATTTGGGTACTAAAAATGCCTTAACCGCCGATGCGGCCGTGCTACCTATCGTGCTAGGAGTACTAGCGCCTAAACTATCACTGTATTCCTACTCGCATGGGTTCCGCTTAGTTGACTTGTCGGGACCGTGTTTTTTCCGACCTTTCGTGACAACTGGTTCCTTAGGTTCCAAAACATAGCTTCTAGCGGGATCTAGGATTTGCATCATCCTATTTATTATGTTATTTTGCACTTGTGGACCGTAACCACGTATGGTACTATCAATTAAGGATAGCTTTCTTGTAAGCTCATCTTCAGTACCAACGTTTTCTCTAGGCTTGATCTCTAAAGTACTCCAATAAACATCACATTCACTCTTTTGAATCGACCTACCTTCTCTCGCGATCGTAGCACACTCACACGCATAAGGTAAATTGTGAGTTGTCCTAATTACACAACCACACTTTGCGGGAGTGAACCACAAATCCCCGGCCTTTTTAATATTTTCCTCTAATATTTGAATGGCCGTACATGAAAGTTTACCTTTGATGTCGCTAAAGATAGCTCCCCTAGATGTTTGTCTAGGATAAAACAAACTTCATTCGAACGTTTTGAAGATAGTAGAGTGTTGAATGCGAAGAAACGCATGAACTTTATCCCAAAATTTCTCAAACGTGCATAGGCTTGTGCCGATTTACCGTTTTAGACTAGAGTGAGCACTCTCCACCCTAAACCATAAACTTAAATTAGTTACAAGTCTAACAATTAATTAAATAAATAAATGTATATATATGATAATATAACTCACCAGTTGCTAGTGTGGTTGCCCAAATGTTTAATTTTATTCATGTAGACATTAAGGAATTTGTGTCCGTAAGGGTCTATCAATTGTTTCATCACATACTCGAGAACCTTGGGACAATATGCGTAGGCTTGGTGTAACTCGGCGAGGTTTTTGTTATACTCTTCGATCGTCGCCGAATGTTGAACCGCGACATAAAATTCTAAGAACTCCTCCCTCATGTCCGCTTTGGGAAACAATTTCTTAGAGTATGAGCTAATGTTCCTATTTATATGCCAAGTGCATAACATATGACTTACATCCAGAAATACCTCATCGATAGCGTTCATTAAAGCCAACTCCCTATCTGTGACGATAATATTTGGTAATGCGCACATGTTGTTCACCATCACTCTCCTTAGAACGCTCATTGCCCATGTGTAGTTCTCTTCTTTCTCCGAGCTCATAAAAACAAATGCTATACAAAAGGTCTTTTTCGTCGAAGTTTGGAAAACTATTTCTAGCAAAGGTATTTTATACCTTGTAGTCTTGTACGTGGTATCCATTATAAGCACTTGAGGAAAAGTGCGCAACAAATCGATGTTTGTGGGATGTGCAAAAAAGAATTCAAGGATCTCGTCAGTGTTTTTGTTTGTGCGCTCCCAAACATAGTACTCGTGCTCCTTTAACTTACCGAACAAGTATTGCATTTAAGACTTGCCTGCTTTATCAACCAATTGGTGCTTGTGTCGCATGTTGTAGATGGTACGCATACTAGATACATTTTTCGGATCTCTTAACTTCAATCCATGGTATATATCTCTTGGCCGAGAACCGATTGTTGTGAGTTTACGAACATACTCCTCCTCTTATGCTTTTAACCTCGCGGCCCGTGAATGACCATCCAAATGCAAGAAGGGTTGATAGTTGTGTTTTCCATTTCTAACTACCAATTTCCAATAACCGGATACTTCTAACACCGGATTGCCCCTAAGCATAAATGGACATCCGTATTTTTTGGATGAACAATCTCGTCGCTTCTTCACAATCCCTAGTTTCGGCTTCGGCTTGTAAACACCGTGCCTCTCGCACTTAAAATATAGCAGCGGATTTTTACCGTTTTTACTACCATCGTCATCTTTATCAACCACAACAATGAATCCTATACTCTTGCTTTATCTATCAACTCATTCGATCAATTCTGCCTTGGTGTAGAAATTCTTCGTCGTAAAAAATGGTTATAATCGGCCATGTTACATGGTGCTTCCGCCGGTTCCTACACAAACAAAAATAATTTCACTAACACAAAATCACAACAAAAATAACTTCATCGATTGTAAACATGTATTCACACTTTAAATAATGAAGACAAACACAATATTCAACAAAAATGGGCATATAAAACCAAGACAGGTCAAATCTTCGCATGATTATGCGAAGATAGTGCACAATCTTCGCAAAATCATGCCAAGATTGTGCAAAATCTTCACATGCTTGTGCGAAGATTTTGGTAAATCTTCGTACAAACATGCGAAGATTGTGCACTATCTTCGCATGATTGTGCGAAGATTTACCAAAATCCATGCATGTTCATGCGAAGATTGGTCATCTTCCACGCATGTTCTTGCGTGGAAGTGTACATTTTAAAGCACGATTTCGTGCGAATATTTGTTATATGCATAAAAAATTAAAAATTTACCTCAAGGATACTCTCCATATGGTCAGTAAACGGCTCCTCCTCCGAAAGGAAATCATCAACGTTGCAGCTCCAATCGTCGTTATAGTTAATTAAATCCATGCTTGGAGTAGTTGGGTTTTAACTTTTAATAATTAAGGTTTATTAAATGTTTGGGTGGGAGTTTGAGATCGTTAAATTCAGAGTTTTTTTTAATTTTAGAAAGAGAAGTGGTAGGGAAAGAGAGGAAGAGAAGAAGAAAATGGGTAGTTGGAAAAATTGATGGTTTTTATATGTGGGGGGGGGGGTATTTTGGTAATTTTCAAGTTCACAAAAAATCAAAAATAGAGGTCTCACTATCAAGACAAGGGATCTCGTTTTAGCCGTGCCCATTTTTATTTTTTTTCGTAGGAAACCTGCAGTCGTTATTCAAACTGCAATGAGTGCGCACAGGGTAAACCCTCAGTCTGACACGATAGCCTACAAACCAAACCACCTTGAAAAAGTGTATGTAGAGAGACTCGCAAACCAAACCACCTTGAAAAAGTGTATGCAGAGAGACTCGCAAACCAAACCACCTTGAAAAAATGTATGCAGAGAGACTCGAGCTCATGATTTTTGGTCACACGTATGTCATACTCAACCAACTAGGTCACCTATTGTCTACTTTTTATTAACGGTTTTTTTTTATTAGTTCAATTTAGATAAATCTGATTATTTTAATTTTTTAAATTTTAATTTTAAAAAATATTTGTATAAATAGGATAATTTAACTTTTATCTAAAATTTTAAACGAGGGGGATATGCTTTCTATTAAAGAAGGCAGTGAATAAACCTAAAATTCAAAAGTCAGTTTTGTCATGTCTCCAAAGAGTTTGTAATACTATAAACTTCTTCTACCCCACAAGCCTCTTCTTCTTTCTGCAAAAATTCCACAATTCCCCAAACTTTGATGTCGTTACAGGCCTTTAAAGAAACCCTAAAACCTTGTTCAAACCTATCATCAACATCAACATCAACATCGACATTCTCACAATTCTCACTATCCCAAAACTCTGATCCATCGTTAAACCTCAGAAAACCCCCAAAATCATCTCTTGCGCAGCAAATTCAGCGTCTGGAAGATACTTACTCCTATCAGACACGTAGCACTAGTAACCCAGAACCCCAAAATGAAAACTTTATCAGTAATGATCGTGATTACGAAGAAAATGAGAAAAAAGAAGAACGGGTAGAGTTGGAATTCGGACGACCGAAATCAGGTCGGTTTCAGTTTGATTATACCGGTCCTTTTGAACCACTGGTTTTGTCATCCGATGGAGATTCTCCAGTTATACAGGTGAGAACTATTTGTAATTGTTTAAAGTTTGATTTCTTTTCCTAATTTGAATCGTAGATTGTACACACTGAATAGGATTGTAAGACGTATTAACTTCGGCTAGTAATCGCAAGTAGGTTTAGTTAGTAGGAAGGGAACAAATTATATTTACATGTGCAATTGACAAAAGTTTCAGAATTTGTATGTCTAGGTCATGGAAAATTAAGTTACTTGCATATTCTCAGTCAAGTTTACCAAGATCACAGAAAGAAACTAGGTGGCTTGTTTGTTTTGTAGGTACCTGCATCGATTAACTGTAGGTTGCTTGAACATCAAAGAGGGGGAGTAAAATTTCTTTACAACTTGTACAAAAACAACTATGGAGGTATACTGGGTGATGACATGTGAGTCCATTTTATATATTGTCTAAAACAATTCTACTTTGAATTTTTAGACTATAACACTCTTTTTTGTTTTTCTATGACAGGGGACTTGGCAAGACGATACAATCGATTGCATTTCTTGCTGCAGTGTATGGAAAAGATGGTGAAAGTGGTGATTCCAGGATACCAGAGGGAACTGCGGTAGATAAGAAGGGTCCAGTGCTAATTGTTTGTCCATCGTCTGTCATCCATAACTGGGAGAACGAATTTGCTACCTGGGCTAACTTCAACGTAGCGGTGTACCATGGGGCGAACCGTGATACTGTTCTCGAGAAACTTGAAGCAGGGGGTCATGAGATACTCATCACCAGTTTTGATACGTTTAGGGTTCATGGTAGCATTCTGTCTGATGTCAAATGGGAGATCGTACTTGTTGATGAGGTGCACCGCCTTAAAAATGAAAAATCGAAACTTTATGGAGCAATATCAAATATTAAGACCCTTAAACGCATTGGTTTAACTGGAACTGTCATGCAAAACAAAATAATGGAGCTGTTTAACCTCTTTGACTGGGTCTCACCCGGAGCATTAGGAACACGAGAGCATTTCCGTGACTTTTATGATGAACCTCTCAAGCATGGCCAGAGATCATCTGCTCCTGAAAGATTTTTGCGAGTAGCTGATGAACGAAAACAACACTTAGTGACCGTTCTCCGTAAATATATGTTAAGGAGGACAAAGGAGGAGACCATCGGTCATCTGATGATGGGGAAGGAGGACAATGTGGTCTTTTGTGCTATGAGCGAAGTGCAAAAACGGGTGTATCGGAGAATGCTGCAATTACCAGACATTCAGTGCCTTATGAATAAGGACCGTCCATGTAGCTGCGGAAGTCCACTTAAACAGGTGGAATGTTGCAATAGAACCGTACCAGACGGAATCATTTGGCCATACCTTCACCGGGATAAACCTGAAGGTTGTGATTCATGCCCCTTTTGTATTGTGCTTCCTTGCCTTGTAAAACTTCAACAGGTTAGTAACTTTTATATATATAGAAGAATAGTTTTGTCTGCAAACTATGGTATTGATATTTTTGTTTCATTTGTCTCGTCCAGCATAATTTAGAGATGAAAGAAGAAAACTTAATTCTTAAATACAGGTCTAAAAAATGCGATAAAATTAAGGATATAGACAGTATGTAAGCCGTTTCTCAATGTTGTTTAGGATTGTGATGGTGTCTTAAGTATGTAATCTTTGTAAGCTGTAAAGTAATTTGGAAGTTCCTATATTGTAATAGAGGCAAAGAATCATCTCTTCCAGTGAGGTTTAAATTTGAAAGCACTTATAATTCCATTATTGTATGAGCTTGGTACTTCTAAAATTTTGCTAGACAAAGAAAATAGGCCTTTACCTACTTGCATTGTCCTAAACTTATTCTATATGCTTGTATTGAGCTCAGGGGACTGACTACATCAATATTTCTAGTTTCTTTTCTAGGTAAGGCATACATGCCATTGAATCTCTTTTAATTATCCATAAACTTCTTCTTGTTGTCAAGTCTGTCATGGGCTCTCAACTTGTTATTAAACTATTGTATGATCGTAAGTGGCTTTTATATCACCTGTTTGTCAAACCATAATCCTATAAAGGGACAACTTTGAACTATAGTAGAAATCTAAGGGTCACTTAGAGAGAAAATTGAGAGATGATTTGATTTAAGAAATGATAGTTGAGGAAAGGGGGAGGTAACTGGTAAGTGACTCAGAGAACAAAAATGTTAACTAATAATAATTACAAAAGGAATATGATGGAGAGACCTTTATTTTTACCATGTTTCTCCATTTTGGGGGGTTTAAGCAACATTTGTGTGTCACAGATAAGCAATCATCTGGAGCTCATTAAGCCGAACCCTCGCGATGATATAGAGAAACAAAGGAAGGATGCTGAGTTTTCTGCTGCTGTCTTTGGCCCTGATATGGATTTGGTGGGAGGGGTCGTCTCGAGTGAGAATTTCATGGACTTGAGTGATGTTAGACACTGTGGGAAGATGCGAGCCCTCGAAAAATTGTTGTTTTCTTGGCTTTCAAAGGGGGACAAAGTTCTTCTCTTCAGTCACTCTGTCAGGTAAAGTTTTGTACTCTGATAAAGCCCTCTTTTCTTAAACATATAAGGGGGGAAATATCGAGCCGGCTCAGGTCATGGGTATGTGTCGAATATACAAGTACCTGGGCATCGATTGGGGCAGCGGCGTCAGCTGTACCCCCACATTGCATAACTCAAAAAATAATTATACAGAATTCGACTTTTGTGATTTCTCCCCATGAAACTTATGTTTTATATTTCAACACCCTCGAACAATTTTGAGATGGTTTGAAACTTGCCTCCATAAACCAACTTTTTAGACTTGCCCCTGGTGTGTACGGTCGGGATTATATTAATAATTTAATATTAGTGTAGACTCTTGTCTGATCCAGAGACTGATACTAATTCGGTTTTCCCCCATCCTTTTGACATAAGTCTCTCACTAGCAAACTGTATATTAAAACTCTCGCTAAGTAGATAAGAATGTCATCTTATTGTCAAGTTATGATCTCCTTTGACTTCTTTGAATATTTCACTGCCTGTTTTTAGGATGCTGGATATTCTGGAAAAATTCCTTATACGAAAAGGTTATTGCTTTTCCAGACTTGATGGTTCAACTCCAACCAACTTGCGCCAATCTCATGTTAATGAGTTTAACTCTAGTCCAAGTAAACAGGTAATCCACAAGATATTTTATTCTGTTTCAAGAACCATCAATTTCCCTTGCTTTTTTGTTTGCATCAAACCTCCTCAAAATAATTATTATCATTCTCAACATCTCCTTGGCTAATAAATCACCCTGTTAATATTATTATTTATATAAAATTAGCCTATGTCCTTGTCTCTTTAGTGAAGAACCTCTTGCGTAAAAATATATACAAAGCAAATCATAGAAACAAATCAACGTAGATTTAATAGTAAAGAAAGTCTTAAAGTTATTTTGTTAACAGTTCATACACCAGTTGACGGTGATTTTGAAATGTGAACAAAGATTATACTCTGGGGGTGATTTGATTTGAAAAGGCATAATAGGTGGGCTAACGAATTGATTGTTCATAGTGTTTTCGTTTCTTACTCTTACCCAAGCCTGTTTCTTTATATGATGTCTTTGTTTCAGGTTTTCCTTATATCCACCCGAGCCGGTGGTCTAGGATTAAATCTTGTAAGTGCAAACCGCGTGGTTATATTTGATCCGAGCTGGAATCCTGCCCTTGATTTACAGGCTCAAGATAGGTCGTTTAGGTTTGGGCAGAAACGGCATGTTGTGGTTTTCCGTCTCCTTGCTGCTGGTTCGCTCGAGGAGCTTGTTTACACCCGTCAAGTATACAAACAGCAGCTCTCAAACATTGCTGTTTCTGGGAAAATGGAAAAACGATATTTCGAAGGTGTCCAGGTATAAATATCAACCCAACCTAGTGTGCGGTAATTCTTCTTCGTTTACCTTCTTTCATGTGAAAGTCATGAAATTATAACGCAAGACATAAAAGGCCTCCCTATATGAAAAAAAATGAGGCGACTAATAATGTTGTGAGTTAGGATGGACAAGTTTAGTATATTGCTGCATTCGAGATACTTAGTGAGCAAGAACGTTTAGACTTAAAAGAATAAAACTCTTTAGGGCGAGGCCAAAAGTACCTTAATGTTCCTAAAGATTACATGATATAATTTTGCACTTCCTTATGCATAAGATCATCATCAGGATTGCAAAGAGTTTCAAGGAGAGCTTTTTGGGATATGCAATCTGTTCCGAGATATCTCTGAGAAGCTCTTTACCAGCGAACTTGTCGAATTAAGCGATAACCAAGAGGGTCGTAGCGAGCATGACCGTGATTCAAATCAAGAAACGACACCACAGAGTGACGAGGAAAGGTTTTCTACCAGAGGACCCGTACTTGAAGACTTAGGTAACTTAATCTTAATGGAAATATTTCTATTAGTCTTGTTAATAGTATCTTCAAACATGCGGTTTCAATATAAAACTGTTGGCATTCTGGTATCTATCTAGGTATTGTGTATGCGCATCGTAATGAGGACATTGTCAACCATGGACCTGGAATCCAAGATAAAAAGATTATAAGCGATTCTCAGGACGATGACATTGTCATTCGGGAGAAAAGGAAATCGAGTGTAAACATAGAAGACTGTACAACTTTGTACACGGATTCTAATCATGAAAAGGAAGGTACTTGTTTGTCCATGGACTGGAAAAGGACAGAGTACAATAATGTAGCAATGTTCATGGGAATGGAAGTTGTTGAGTTTAGCAAGTGGGTAGTGTCTGCAACTCGCCCAGAGATAGAGAAAGTACTTAGAGACTATAAGAAGCTAAAACAGAAGACGCCTGCTGGGTGAAGACCGAAGATACTTGTATATAGTGTATCATGAATATGTGCATCTTCATCTTTTTAATTGTCTTTTCTTAGTAATCATTTTTCAGTAGATCCGTTTAGATTAAGCTGTATATACAACACTTTTTGTTTAATTTTACCACATTAGTTTGGTGTTTCACAGATGTCTTTCATTCCGGTACATTAGTAAAAAATGGAAATATTTCGATTTTTTAGGGTATCAAAGCACTTTCTATTTAACGCATTTTCAGTTACAAAAAAAAATGAAAGAGTGCACGAAAGGTGTCTTTTGTGATAGTTCTTATTTAATTTTGAACAACCAATCTTGAACCAGAAAACAAAGTTGTCATCTTATGTGACTATGGTTCCATCAATGTATTACAAACACTGGATGCGGGGCAATACTTTGAGATCGTTGCATCATGTATGAGTATTATTGGTAGCCTTCTCTTCGCTGCATTTTGAATCTAGAAACTGGCTTTGAAGGTTGAGAACTAGTCGACTATTTAAGACAAAGAAAACATAGGATTAGAAACACGGGTGTTTAAAAGATGAGTTTGTAGTCAGTCTGATGAGATTTACAATCAGCTTTACCTGAGCTGGAGATACAGTTTGACCCTTTCTATTTGTTGGTAAATTATCAGCATGCTCTATGATGCTTCCTGTAAAAGCCTACAAGCAATACGTGCCGAATTGTGAGGAAAACCATATGTACTGAGAGCTAACTAACTGACTAATTCAGATGTACAAGCTACCTTGGAGCCATCAAAACCAGATTTTGATTTCTGATCCGGTTCCTGGCAAAAAGCAATGTAAAGTAATAAGAGGTGAAGCATGGAAATGCAAGCTCAAGCGATTTCTTTAACAACCAAAAACTAGACATGTTTCTTCACAATAGAGAATGAAGATTTTCTCTAAGAGTGCAAATG
Organism: Limnanthes douglasii subsp. nivea; assembly: GCA_036936605.1. Classification (NCBI taxonomy): domain Eukaryota; kingdom Viridiplantae; phylum Streptophyta; class Magnoliopsida; order Brassicales; family Limnanthaceae; genus Limnanthes; species Limnanthes douglasii. The sequence continues at coordinate 38,989,389 of JAUPFV010000001.1, forward strand.
CTATACGGGGCAAGATTGTGCACAAACAAAAAAAGACTTTCTAAAACATATGCTGACTATTGTGCTTGGGCATGCCTATATCTACCCTAATATTTATAGCACATTACGGGATTTTATAGCCAGTAGTCATCATCAAACCTTACAGCTCCTTTAGGTTCAGGTTTACGTTTACTCTTACTATAGGATTATTAATCTACCTTTAATTTTATGGTCTCTTTTGAAATCATCTTTGAATTAAGCCCCAAGTCGATAGATAGAGAAATATTCACCGAGAAAAAGTTTACAAGGATATGCATATGTTGAACTAAGCCCTGTGGTTTCAATTATTTTATGATTGGAAGGGCAAGTAGAAGTAGATCTGTTAATACTATACTTTAGGCCTTTTGTATTTAATGATATTCTATATAGCTTGTTGGGATGATCTAATTTTAGATTATAAATGAAGTGGATATACATATCTATTTTAATTCAACATATCTCCTAATAAGACAAAATGTAAATTCATGCAAAATTAAGCATAAATGCTATATCTATACAAACCATATTTTGCACTGAATAGGCTGATTCCCTTTTGGCAGTTTCTTCTGGACCCATTCGACTCTTCCGGACAGGTTTAGAGTTCATATGTTGCAGTGAACTGTCAAGCGTGGTTGTTTTTTCTGTTGAATAAAACATATAAAGAATTATTCTTCGAGTGGCATATAGGCAAGATAAGATGAAAAGTGAATGAATGTCAATGAGCAAAACCTCAATTACAATCATCCAGGAAAATAATATTAAGATGGAATAATCATGTGACCTTATCTATATAAAGATAAAATAGATGTCCAGAGATTATCCATTTGGTGCAGCAGTTGCTTGGACAATTCAAAAACCTTGATTGTGAAAAAACTAATGCTACACAATAAGTCATTTTGTAATGCGCTTGTTGTGAAAAACAAATCTGTAGCGAGTGACAACACACAACACTTTTCAAGTTATTCGATTTTTGAGGTCTGTAATAAGCTCCTTCTTCAGGAGAAGCAACCAAACAACATTTAATTACCAAAATTGAAAAAAGGAAACTCTGGATTATTACGACTGTTGACCAAAGACAAAGACATACAATGACTGTCTATTCCTCTGGCTAATTGACATTAGCCACAGATAGTACCTTAATCTTAATGCATGGCTTGTGATTACATGATCCTCAAAATAAAACAAGAGAATAGGACGTATGTTAACGTTGTTATCCTAAGCTATTTGAATAGTAAACACAATCTGCACAAATAAAAGGTTGAAGACCAACCTCTGGGAATAGATTTCACTGTCAATCCTGTACACTGCAATTTCAAATCGCATAGTTTTAGCAGAAGACAATTATTTATTCAATATTTCAATGACTATGAGCTCACAAAAGGTTAATAGAATAAAATTAAGACATGATGACATATCTTACGTTTGATTGATCAGTAAAATTTTCTTGATACGTAGACCTAACTGATAAATCTTCACGTGATGTATTTTGCTTTGCTGGCTGAGACGATTTCTTTGGTTGAGATTCCTGTTTATCAGTAATTAAGAAAAATTGAACAAAAATAATTAGGTAATTTGTGTTCAACATCATGGTTTGGCTGTCTGAAAATGTGAGAATAATTATTTATTTTTCATGTTCCGTATGGACGTATGTTAACATCTAGGAGAAGTTACGGAAAATATTTAATGGAGAAAACTTGTTTCTTAAATTGGGTTGAAAGTTTCTTTTGCCAATCAACAAATCTTTTCGGCATATACTTTTCTTTCCTTCTTTTTTTCTTTAAAGAGAGCTTTATGCAACTGGTTGTCATGGCAAAATATGATAAGTTTAAAATGTCACCTCTGAAGATCCTGCATTGTGAGTACCAGAACTCTTTTCCACGAACTTGTGAGACATAGTATTTGCTTGATCATCCTTATCAGCCTCCCTACCACTTTGTTTTGCATTAGTTAGCGAATTTTCTTCCTTTTCAACTTCATCAATTTGCTGTGCTTCAACGCTATTGTCCTCATTATCGGTACCAAGTTCTTCAATCTCAAGCTCATCTAACCTCGACATCATTCGACTATATTCCTCATCATCAACTTCATTTTTTGCCACATCTCCATATATGCTAGAAGAATCGTGTTGCCCGGCATCTGAACAAAGATGATTCAACATGCAAAGAATGTTAGCACAGTTTCATATTTTACAACAAGTACCTACCCTCAAATATGTTGTGAAATTTAGATCATGAGCAAAGGAAGGACAAAACCAAAAAAAATAATAAAAGCCCAAGAAGTTAGTAAAAAAAAAAAGAATATTAACAACCTCAAAAGGTTAGAGAATAATATGCAACCTACTGGCACCGAACATGGTCCATTTTCTAGTGCTATACAAGCTCTAAGACGTCAAATTATTTCAAAAATATTTGTTACATCTGCTGAGAGATGTCAAAATTCAAATGTACATATCATCTAGCTATAGTTATAACTTGTATGATTAAACTTTATAAATCCCTGGATTTACATGGCTTTCTCTTAATGTATATCATTCTTGATCAAAGGACAAACACCATGCTAGAGTAAATGTAAATTATGTAATACTTTGTACTCCATTTGGTTGGATTATCTAAACACTATTTGGGCTACATTGACTTATATTTTTGGCTAAGATAAGCAAATCAAAAATTGCAAAAGTAAGAAAGGAAAACAAAAGGGTTAAGAACCTGCCTGATTCAGATAACCTTTCAACTGTTTCCTCCTCATAATCTTCACGTATCTCCACAACACCTTCCTGTAATGCACAAAAAATGATACAATAGTCACATTGGCGAATGAGACAATGTCACTGATGGGGGACAGAAGCCTTCAGTGCAAACCTCTTTGGAGTGATTCCACATTTATCTTTTATGGTGTTGCATCACCCACTACTAACTAGTTTGAACAAAAATTAACTAGAATGCAAATGCCATAAGTGATTAACATAAAAGGCCACTTAATGAGCAATTTCTCACTTTCTTTCGTCTTTTTCACTAAATAAGAAATTTTATCATCATGCAAATTTATCGTATGACCTTTTTCTGTTTTATTAAAATAGAGCTTTGGAAGTCCTACTGGAGCACATTTAGCTTCCACAGTGACGCTGTTATATAGCTTATCAAAAGGTTGTACAGTTGTAGCATGTAGTTGATTAAAATTCGTTCGCAAAACCTTTATGTCATAAGCCCAGTCTAATTGTCTTCAACTTTTGTAAAGTTTTGCACCGGTAACCATGGAATACATTATTGTTAGAATGTTAATAAAAGGTTTCTACGAGATCTTATTTATGCCGTTGAATCCCTACTGACATATTTTGGAGCCAAAAAATAAAACGACAACCCTACCTCTGCTTCCAAAGCTGTGTTATTAAAGAAAGATTCCTCCGCTTTGAGGTCCTGCATCACTGTCATAAGAGATTGGACCTGAGTTTCCAAAGCTGTCTCTCTTCTTTTCAAAATGCCAATTGTTTGTTTGGCTGTTCTGTCAGCAGAGTAACCCTCTCCTAAAAGTACCTAAATACAAAACCAGTATGACGAACATTTAAATAAGTAGAATAGAGCCATTGTGATTACTGAAGATGGTATATAGTTACTTTTGCTCCTCTGGATAATACAAAATTTAAAAGGAAGAAAAACAATATGGAGTGTATTTCACGCTTGGTTATCGAGAAGGTATGAAGACTCTGCCCTTCTACTACCTCCTGTACCTATTTTTCATCTATATGTACTGTATCCGATCATAAGATACACATATGCGGAAATTTATCCAGAAAGTAAAAAATCCACATAATTATCTTACAACATTCATCAAAATACTAAAAGGTGACACCTATTGTATTCATCATACTACTAGCAATTTCTAATCATGTAACAAAAGTGAAACTGAACCTTTTAGTCTAAGATGTTTGGGTTCTTGCTACAAAATAATATTAGGGTGTGGTAAGATATATAAAAACCTTAAAAACAGCAAAAGGACATAGATTTAGCATTCATTTAGGACACCCTTATACCTAATCCGTGAGCCATAAGATCCAAAACACTTGAAAATGATAATTATCTTACCTAGTCTAGGCTTATATAACATAATAAACATAGTTACTAACAAAGACAATGTCAGAAACTTGTGCTCTACGCATATTGACGGCGGAGAAGTTCTTCCATTCCTATTTGGTTGCTTCATATTCCATAAATATGTTTCATACGTTCTAATCTACATAGTTTATATACCAGAACTAACAATTACAAAGCACTAACTCAAACTATATGCGCCAAATATTGCAGAATTTTGTTTTTGTGATAGCTACTTGGCGTGTCTTGACAAACTTAAACCAAAAAAACCAAAGAAAACAAGAGCGTTATATCAGTACGATACCAGGCACTCGTTGGTGTGTATCAGACGACCAGGGAAAAACGCAGCTTTCCCGAACGGAACCTACAAAAACCCCGAACCTTACATTAGAGAAACCCAGAACAAACCTGCGTATCTATAGTACAATTCACAAAACCCTTTTAAGATTTACCATGATGTCGTGATGGAGTTTATTAGGAAGTTCTTTGACGAGCTTCATAATGTTGTTGTTATCGGCAATGAACTCCCCAACGCGAGCCATTTCGGCTTTCTTCTCGTTGATTTTCTCCTTGACGAGCTTCGCTGCCTTTTTTGCTTCTTCGGCTGGAAACATCGACGAAACTGGCGTCACCGTCCCCATCTTCGACTCTTCCATTGTTGATTGATTCTTAGACAAAAGAAAAACCTCAGGGAGTAGCTTTGAGTCGGAATCGAGGGTTTTAGAACAACGTCTATTCGCACACCGTATTTAACTGTGAATGACAATCTATTTTGTTTTCTGTCAGTCCATATATTTTAACTAAGTCTCGAATATATATGTTCGATTCTAATTTTGTTTGTTAAATCTCTCTTATAGACTTATAGTAAAAGAGCGTTTTTTTCTTTACCGCAAAATAATTATAGAACAATTTGTTAAAATTTTCACTTATTTTTTTTCATAATTTATATATTATTCGTTTAGTCTGAAATTGTTTTTAGTATTTTTTTATGAGAAAAGTACCTGAAAATACTCACTCAACTATCTTATTATCCGGCGGTACCCGCTTTTAACATAGTGTTACTTAATACCCACACTAATAAATTGGACAAAAATACTATTCCACTATATATACCCATTTTTCAATTCCAACCCACTTTTTCGACCCTCCTATCACCCTAAACAAACGCAAAATTCTAATTTTAGAAACCACCAGAAAACAAATTGTTCGACTTCGTGATACTCTCTCTCTCAAACCCATAAACCCTACAGCTTCTCACCGTTCGCACCTTCGTCACTATCGCACCGGTCAGCCTTTTTTACTCAGACATACTACACACCTTCAAATCTCATTCGACAAAGTTGTCGTGAAGTCGTCTCTGAAAGCTTCAATCTCGTTCTCCCACCGGTGAAATTTAACAGGTATGCATTATCGTGGAAAGTATATTTTTTTTTGCGTTTTTGACGAATTTGAACCACTTTTTTCTCTTAATTCACGATAGGCGAGGCTGTTGATACTAGAATGAAGTATCTACTGACGATAGTTGCTCAATTTATGGGTTTATAATCGAAGTCAGGGTATAATTTTAGTTGCATGTAATACTGATACTCTCCTGAGAAATATTATGTATGTTAGATCTGCATTAGGTAGTTCATTGTTGATTTTGGTGTTCGTTGCATAATTCCCAGATCCCTGCAACGTGCATGTAAAAAGTGCAACAGTTCGCACCCTGATCACCCACAATGCAAGCAATTCGCACCTCGATTGCATGTTTATATTTATTAACAAACAATTCGCAGCTTGAGCTACTTAATTCGCATCATAACATATCTCATTTCGCAGCTTGTCTGTGAATCCAATATTAATATGTATGCATTTCGCAGCTTGTGATGCGAATTTAGTTGTGACACTCCAACTGATTTGTATTTGTGCAGAAACTATGACAACAAAACCTAGCTACTACAGATCAGGGTTGGTGAGCCTTCTGAAGCTACTCAAAGACATGCGTATTACAAGGGCCCACATTGAAGCTGCAAGAAACACACCCTTCTACACGCTTCTGAAAACAGCGTTCGAAATCCGTAATGAGGCAGAGCTGCCAAAGAAGAAATTCTACTCAATCATTCAGTATATAATCGAGCAATTCTCCGTGGATAGAGACGCCTTTAGGATTGGCAACAAGTATGTAAAGCTAACTGAGAACGATGTCAAGATCATATTCGGGTTGAGGCATGGCACCGAGAAAATCCAATTAACAAAAACCGGAGCTTTTCACAACAAGTATGCACCCGGCGAGGAGGACGAATCAAGGATGATGAAGAAATACTTCATGGGTAAAACTGGCAGGAAAGTAGCGGCTAGTAATACCAAAACAATAACAAATGTCATTATAAAGGTATGCCTAAAATGGACTTCATCTTTATAAAGCAAGATTTTGTACATTTCTAACATAGCATGTTGTCGTTGGTTTTACAGGAGGGTATAGCGAAGGCCATAAACGAAGGAGGGGAGCATGAGTTGGAAGATGTTGTGAGGCTGTTGATACTGTTTTTGTGCTCCACACTATTCTACTTCGTATATGGAGATATCCTGGTCTGGAGCACGGTTTATTACGTTGAAGACCTCAACAGAATAAACAATTATGACTGGGCTGGATCAATATTGTACAAGCTTCGACAGTCTATCAGGAGTTGCTTAGCAATAGAAAGAGCTGATAAAGTCGTCGGCTGCGTCGCCCTTGTAGTTGTAAGATTCATCTATTCAATATCAAAATTAGTTATGTACATAGCATCATGTTGATAAAACCTGTCCCCATGCAGCCCTTCATCATGGAGCACACAACAATCGGCCACGAGATAGCGAAGCCAACATCGATACCAAGGTTTTTCAAATGGTTGGGGTTAGAGTGCCAAGCATCAACCATGACATATCTTATTCGAACACCCTTGCTGGATAGAGACCAGGTAACAGCTTTATGTATGTATTGAACTGGGGGTGCATACAGTTCGCACCATATGATGCGAACTGCTTATAAAAATATATCAATCATTTCGCAGCCTGATATGAATTTTACTTCGCAGCTTCGTGTTCAACACAGTTCGCATCATATGTTTAATACTTAGTTCGCATCATATGGTTTACACTTAGTTCCCATCATATGTTTTACATATAGTTCGCATCATACTGTCCCATAATTATTTCGCAGCTTAGCATGCGAAATGTGATTCAAAACCACACAGTTCGCATCATATGATGCGAACTGCTTATAAAAAACAATTTGTTTGTCTACACCCTCATACTTTCGAAACAATTAATTTACTGTCATGTGCATCTGTTGGTAGGTTTTAGAAGGTCCATTACAGCTTACCGAGACTGAAATTGAAGCTTTCGGAGAAAGAGAAGATGATGAAGATGGTGAAGATGCAGAAGTAACGGTACCTACTTCACCGGAAGAAAGACATAGGAAGAGGTCGAAAAGCACAGCATCAAAACCAAAACAAAGGAGACGAGCATCACAGAATGTAACAAATAAGGTGATGTCTCCCACACTCGAACACCCAACACCACCCGAGCCATCGATTCCACCACCAAGACTCCCCAAGAAAACAATTCCACCACAACCCAAAGGCAAATCCAGGCAAGAGCCCTCCGACACCGACACAATCAGTATGAGTGAAACGATCGGTGATTATTTATTCAAACGCAGAGACCCTAATCCCGATATTGCTGCTCAATCAAAGCGTTTGAAGACGTACGCCGACAAGAACAAGTACGAGCAAAAAATAGAAAAACAGACCAGAGAAGTAAGTATGACTTGAACCTTAAATAATCACTACAATCAGCACTTAATATGTTTATAAAAAGTTTGATATCATTTTTGCAGCTGAAAGAATTGGAACGCAAGATAGCGGAACTTGAAGCACAACAACTCCACAATGCTATCTCTCTGCCAATCTGCCGTACTGAAAGCCCAATAAAGCAGGTACCAGCAGCACTTCCAGAGGGACAAAAATCCACTGATCAGCAAGCATCCGTTTCTAATGCTGATCAGCACACATTTCTTCCTGGAGTACTTCCGGAAGAAAGGGACGATGATGCCCACAATTCACCCATCATGGAGACACATACAGAGGAGGTAGATAATGTAAGTAGATGATATGATGTTATCAAACAAATATCAGGTTGAGCTGCGAATTATGTAATAAACTGGTTGGTTATTACTGGTTGGTTATTCATTCCAAACGTTTCGCAGGTTGAGCTGCAAATTATGTAATAAACTGGTTTGATTATTACACAATTCGCATGCTGAGCTGCGAATTGTTAGGAATGAATAACATAGATATCAGGTCAGGATGCGAAATGTGATTACACAATGATTAACTTATGCTTAACCCTTCCACCCTTTTGTTTTTTTTTTTGTATGAAATAGGAGACCGAAAGACAACAACAACACCAGCAGAAACAGCAAGACCAACAGCAACAACAGCAAGACCAACAGCAACAACAACAACAACACGAACAGCAACAACAACAACAACAGCACCAACAAGAAGAACACCCCCAGCAACAACAACAAGAGCAACCACAACAACAGCAACAGCAGCAACAAGAAGAAGAACACCCCCAGCAACAACAACAAGAAGAAGAACAACAACAACACCCCCAACAACAGGAACAACAGGAACAACAGCAAGAACAGCAACAACAGCAATAACAACAACAACATGAACAACAACAACAACAACAACAACAACACCAACAAGAAGAACACCCCCAGCAACAACAACACGAAGAACACCCCCAGCAACACCAGCAGCAACAACAAGGACAACAAGAACAACAACAGCAGCAACAGATAACCTTGGCGAAGAGAGAAAGGCTAACTCAAGAGGTAGCACCTCAAGAGTCAGAACCTGTCCATCCCGGTGAGAAGACAGAACTACTCAGCCAGGAAGGGCCATCCTTAGAAGACAAAACCACTTCTTCGGTGGAACCTCAAAGACCAATGGTGCTGTCAGCAAAGTCAGAATTGCTAAGCCAACGTCAAACTGTAGGCCCAGTAACAAATCAACTGCCAGCTCCAGAGTCCCACGATAACACAGTAGATTTACCGAATGCTTTTGTTGATGGTATTTACACTCAAGTTTCACAGACATTTTTAAATGAAATTGATAATGTATATTACGATTCTATAATACAACGGTCTCTGGAGAACATGTCGGAGAATGACTTTAATGATTTCTGCCGACACAATCCAGATCCTATGCCGAACAAGTCAACGGAAGTGGTTGTCGCTGACCGAGCGGTAAGGCCTACTTATAATGATTTCACATCATAACATAAGATTTGTGTCCAATGCTGATTGGGGTATTACAAACGAATATCAGGGTAGGATGCAAACTGTTCAGTGGAACCTCAAACAGTTCGCACCCTACCCTGATATATAATAATAAATTTATTTAACTGCTACCTTACAGTTCGCAGCCTAAGCTGCGAACTGTTTGGACTAGTTGCACTTATAAAACACTGCCTAAGTTTCAACTCTTGATTTTTGTTATTTACTAAGCTCGAGCCCAGTAAGGAGATAGAGCAGCCAAGTTTTGCGCTACTGACACAAACACCGCCTCAAGTGGAAGATGAAGAAGAAGAGTTCGTAATTACAATGCGAGAACCGCCAGTAGTAGAATACAGCGACTGGCCAAAGAAAACAAAAGTAACTGACCGTATCGATTTGGCACAATACCACAAAATACAGTTGGTTAAAGCCTACGAGAGCGACACCCCTAATCCAGTGGTATGGCAGTCACCGGAGTCCAAGTTTACGTACGGAATCAGGCTGCAAGTGAGTGATGTCATGGCACTACCTTTAGAAATGGAGCTGGACGTAAAGGTATCCAATTGTCAACCAACTTTATTTTCAATGTTTCACATATGTATTCTATATTTAACATAAATCTACAACTCCTTTGTTAGCTTATCGATGCTTGGATTCGAAAGATTCTTGAAGATGCAAACTACAAAGTTCCATGCACTAAAGCTAAAGGAGAGCATCACGACGCCATACTGATTTCGGGCATGACTGCGGTAAGTTTAGCTCACGTAAATTGAACAAAGTTCTCAGAAATGTTCTCACTTTAATATACTCTTGCTTGGATGCATCATCAAATGAAAGCAAGGTGGCAAGTGGAAAATTTGGTGGACATGGCTTTTAGGAAGGGGCGCAAAGCATCCAACATCATCATGGTTCCAGTGTGCACCGAGTCGAAGGACAATGTAAACCACTGGACGTTGCTCGTCATCGATGTCGACGGAAGGACAATTTCAAACTACAATTCGCTTCTGCCTAAGATTCATGCCATAAACACCACCGCAAGAACACCTGCACTACTGGTAAATATTCCAAACTATACACTTAAATCTGAACACATTTTAAGTATGCATGCTGCGAAATAAGTGCTGGTATGCTGCAAATTGTGAGTAAACAAGATGTTTTTTCGCAGCCTGTCCATAACTCAATTCGCAACCTATCTATGTTGGATACAATTCGCAGCCTGTCCACAACTCAATTCGCAGCCTATCAAGGCTGTCATACAATTCGCAACCTAAGATGCGAATTGTGTATGATTTATTGTAATATAATTCGCAGCCTGAGGATGCGAATTGTATGTCACCAACTGTTTTTGTTTTTGTGCATATTCCTAACACTAATTATTATACACAGATCAAATATTTGTTGGATAGAGGATTCCTACCCAAATATAATACAGGGTGGAAGGTGAAAGTGGAAAGAAGCTTCCCACAACAAAAGAAAGGCAGCGTGGACTGTGGTGTCTTCGTCTGCAAATATGCAAGGGATATTATTGAGCATGGATCAGTCCAGAAAAAATACGATGCAGATATGGTGACTGCCTTAAGAGCAGAAATGTTCTATTACTTTTTAAATGACATAGACACCATCACTTATGGCTGATTCGTGTATTGCTTGTAAATACATTAGTTGCTTGTAAATACATATGTCTGTTGTAAATTTTATTTTTGTTGTGCATACATAAACAAATTGTGATATATAATGAATATTCTTTATCTTATAGTTCGCATCATAACCTGATATATAATGATTGATTATGATCCTGGTATGTATGAACAGTTCGCAGCCAAACCTGTATGAATACGTCGCAGCCTAAATTATATCAAATAGTTCGCAGCCTAACCTGAGAGATGGTTATCACTACACACACAATTCGCAGCCTGGTATACCAGCCTAAAACCAGTTCGCAGCCTGGTGCATAAATAAAATATCAAATGACATCATTCAAGAATACGAACAGGCTATGGCGTATGCCTTGGTAAACGTTTTCTGCATTGAGCACGCAAAAAACAATCTAATCATGTCCAGAACCCATTAATTGTTGATTGGACATGGAGGCTATGTAATGATCACCTCCTTTCCCTATAAATAACACTAGAAAACCAGACGCTATTTTTAAAACAAACTCTACATTTTAAACCAGAGCTATTTTTTAACAAACTCATTTCCCTCGTCTCTTCGAATTCAAACAGTCATGTCTTTTTCCACCACCACAACCACCACCTCATACTCAAACTCTGGTTCACTCGGTTCTCTGGGTGACTCCTGGTCATCCTTAACCGTTAACTGGAGTGATGAGTTGATCATGCCAGCAGCACCACCAAACAGCCCAGTATCTGTTTTTGGGTTAGACATATATGATGACTACTACTCAACTGACTCTCAACCATTGGAAGTTGTTCCACAGCTTGCTGCTGAACCTCAGCCAGAACAGGTTCCAATGGTTCCTGCTGCACCTCAGCCAGAAATGGTGCAACCTCAAACGGCAGAGGTTCAAAACAACAAAAGGAAGAGGGAAGACGAAGCTGGTCCATCGAGGACAAAATTTTTAAGCATGATGGACGTTGATGTTGAAGCTGAGGATAAAGTGGAGAAAGAGAAAGAGAAAGTCGAAGACAAAGAGGAGAAAGACAAAGATGATCAGCACAAAAAGGAGAAAGAGGAAACAGTTGGTGATGAATCCTCTACCAACTGCTAGAGTTGGTTTTTGTTTTTTGTTTTTTTGAAATGCAACTAACTAGCAACAATTGTTAGTTTCTATATATATTTTGTAATTCTCCTTTTTGTAATCCAACTTGTAATCCTCCTTTTTGTAATCCAAATATATTACTCATTTTCAACCTTACTGAATATCCTGGTATTTTATTAAATAACAATTCACAGCTTATCACATGACAAATATCAGGACTCCTAACTGAACTCCATTCGCATCACAATTATGGCCCTAATTCGCAGCCTATCATGCGAAACGTACGATATGATAAATGTTTGATATGATTTTACCCATGATTCGCACCCTGTTAAAATTTCACATAATTGTACATAATTCGCATGTAATCCTGATAGATGTTTGTAATCCAACTTGTAATCCTCCTTTTTGTAATCCAAATATATTTTGTACATCATTCGCATGTTAACCTGCTATATTACTCATTTTCAACCTTACTGAATATCCTGGTATTTTATTAAATAACAATTCGCAGCTAATCACATGACAAATATCAGGACTCTTAACTGAACTCCATTCGCATCACAATTCTGGCCCTAATTCGCAGCATATCATGCGAAACGTAAGATAAGATAAATGTTTGATATGATTTTACCAATGATTCGCACCCTGTTAAAATTTCACATAATTGTACATAATTCGCATGTAATCCTGATAGATGTTTGTAACAAATATGTATGCGTATTGTACATAATTCGCAGCACAGGATGCGAAATGATCACAACTCCAATAGTAGCAAATACAAAAACACAGGAATGTACAAATGTCTAGTTTGCTGTACAGAACAATAACTATGCTAAAAAAATAAATGTCCTTAAACTGGAACATCACAAGTCCTCCGGTTATGGCCTGATTTTGAACATCGGCCACACCTTAACTTCTTGGTTGAGATTTCTCCTCTAGAAGGGATTCGCTTTTTCTTAGGCCTTCCGGAGCGTCTCTTAACGTTCGGAGGCAGAACTTTAACAAAAGAAGGATCGTTAGAGCTGGACCCTTCGCCGAAATCAGTTATAGCTGGTATGCTGAAAGAGTAACTTTCCCTGTAATTCTTAACCGTAAAGAAGGGTTCTATTACAGTCAATGGATCTTGGTCGGTGTATTGTAATGCCGCTAGAGCATGAGCACATGGAAAACACTCTTGTTGCCATGATCCGCATGAACATTTGAAATCCAACAGATTAACAACAGCCACAGGAGTCGAAAGACTTCGAACATGGCGGAAGAGGACTTACGTACTACCCAACTTCGGCACATGTCAACATTCTGCTTTAGCTTCTTCTCGTACTCGGGAACCAAATTAGTACTCCAGCTGAGACCTTCTTCGTATCTCCGTGAAACCTGAGTCATAAGCAAGACTCTAATCCAATCAATAAACTCAACAATTGGTAAGCCGCAATATTTTTTAATCTGATTGTTAAACGATTCAGCTGCGGTAGAAGCCATAGAGCCGTATCGCTTCCCTTTTACATAAGCATGCGCATACTTTTCAGGGGGTAAATTTGCAAGAAAATCATTCATTCTCTCACCACCTTCACATAAAAACCCTGTTAGTATCTCTTTAAAAAGCTCTTGACTAGGAGCATAAGCAAGACAGTGGAAGACACTCAACATCTTTTTTTATACTCCCTGTTAGTATGTTCCAGTTTGGCTCTCAAATTCTGCATGAGATGGAAATAACAGTACGCATGATAGCAGTTTGGATACAAGACAGAAACAGCATTAACAATACCAGAATGATGGTCTGAAATAAATGTGATCTGGCGATCCAGCAAATGTGGTTTCAAACACCCCAAAAACCACATCCAATTGTCCCAATCTTCAATGCTAACTACAGCAACAGCAACAGGGAATAGTCCTGGAAAAAGGCAGATCAAATAAATACTACAACAGTATGCAAACGTTTAAAAATTGTAAACAATTCGCATGCTGTCCTGTCACAATTCGCAGCTTGTCATGCGAAATGTGTGTGACATTTTAATTGATCATGCAAACAGTTCGCAACTTGTTATGTGAATTCGCAGCTTGTGGAAACTTTAAATAATACCTAACTCAAGCTGCGATGTAAGTACAGTTTACTCAATATAATACCTAATTCGCAGCCTCAACTGCGAAATGTGAGGATCACAACCCTGCTTAATTCGCATCACCTGCTGCGAATTACATCAGCATTTTCAAACAAAAACATCGTTCATTAACTATATAAATGTAACTAACCGTTGTTTTCGTCCTTTGCTACAACAGTGAGCAATGTACCCTTGTACTTGCCATATAAGTGGGTTCCATCGACAAACAACATTGGACGGCATGAATGAAAACCACTAAGGGACGAACCGAATGCTACAAAACAGCGCTTGAATCGGTTTCCAGCTGACAACTCCAACTGACAGTCTGAAGTAATATCCCGGCTCTTCAAGCATTTGAAGTACCCGCTTAGTAAAGTAAAAGAACTTGAACTATCTCCAAAAACTCCCCTCCTAGCCTTCTCTAAAGCATTCCATGACAAACGATAAGAGATATCAAGACCGTAATCTTGTTTGACAGTCGATTGTATGGTTTTGGCTGTCAACGAATGGCAGGTCCGGAGAGAATCATGAATTTCCTCTGCAATCAAATCTGATGTCAAATGCCTGTGCCGCTTATGCTTATGCTTCTGGGAGAAAACAGGACTGCAAGTATGGTACGGGAAATGCTTCTTTATCGTCATAAGGCCGGTGCTTGAGTCAATAGATGCATAAACCCTCCATTTGCACCCGCTTGTGAGCTTATTTTCACAATAAGCAGTGATCTTATTTGTTGTGTTGTGCAGGTATTTGAAAGAAAAACCATGCTCTAATGCAAACTTGCACAAGGATACCCTCAGACCGTCAGCACCTTCTTCAAAAGCTTGACCCACCCCTGTAATAGCATCAGCCCAACCAGCAGTAGCAAGTTGTTTTTTCCTCTGATCAGAATTAACTAAACCGTTACTACTCTCCCCGCTAACTATTTGATCAAGAGATGGTTCTCCCAAAACCAAGATACGCTCTTTACGCTTACCACCAGAATCCTTACCACCAGAGCTCTTATCAACAGAACTTTTATTACCAGAACCCTTATCGAAGACGTGTTGTTCTATGAGAAAATTAACCCGTTTTAAACGCTCCAAATCAAGATATAACACCAACCCAACAAAATCACTCTGGTTATTAAAGAAACAATTATTGTGATCCCCGCAGGAGTAAGTAATTAGGTACTCACCTGTGGCAAGCTCCTCCCATGTGTTCTCTATATAAGCTTGGATACTTTCGAAGCTTTCAAACTCCGTGAAAGGCACAATTGCAGTTTGGTGACCATATTTAAAAATACAAACTCGTGATTTAGACATCTCTTAACCTGGACAATACAAGTTATTTATTATTAGTCTCAAAAACTAGGTGCAAAATATTTACTACTGCATCAAACAATTCGCATCCTAAGCTGCGAATTCTGTATACCTACAGGCTACTATTCGCATCTTGTCCTGATATTTGTAGGTAATAAAGTCCTGATATTTGTTATTAGTCACAAAAACTGTGCATATTATTTACTGCAGGCTACTATTCGCATCTTGTCCTAATATTTGTAGGTAATAAAGTCCTGATATTTGTTATTAGTCACAAAAACTGTGCATATTATTTACTGCACCAATTCGCATCCTATCTTGCGAAATGTGTATAACTACATAGAGCTATTCGCATCCTGTCCTGATATTTCTATGTAACACCGGTCCTGATATTTGTTTCGAAATACAATACTCTAACTGACCTAAAAACTCGTAATCTACACATTCAAAACAAAACTAAAGCACTACCAAATTATATAACGAACAATATTAACTAAACAATAACAGATCACTATAACAAAAAAAAAACAGAGAAAAGCTCGAAATCAGGCAATGGCATCTAAAAACACCATAGTAGAACCTATTCCAACAGAGAAAACGAATAAAAAACTTCGAAATCGGTAGGTAATTACCTAAAAAGCTCGCAACACGATTACTTGTAAGCTATAAGATTCCAAAAAGCGACGATCAACACCTGTACGTATAAAACAGAGGTTAGACAGGTTTAACACAACAACTTACATAAAGAAACAAACCTTTAGCAACTTCCGATCACCGGAAAATGTGATTTCAACCCAGCTCGTGGTGGTTGGTAGGGTTAGGTGGTTAGAGCGGCTAACATATTCAAATCTTCAAAAAGCTAGAAAAAATAGAAAGAAAACAGAAAATAAGGTTTATATAGTGGGTTAAGGGTAGTTAGGGTATTAAAATAAAATTAGGTTGTAAGTGACAATAAGGTAGTTGAGATGGGTATTAAGTAACAATTGATCAAACCTTGGGTGGTAAGTGACAATTAAATAGTTGAGTGGGTACTTTAAGTACAATTTCCCTTTTTTTATCCTATCAAATGTAAAATTCACTATTCTAAATTTATTTTATTTTTTCATCCTTTGATCTATGTTATTCATCCAGGTATAAAAAAATGATATTCGATTTATTTTGTTTTATTTTATATTAGATATTAAAAGAAAATTTGTTTATAATTTGAAAGATGAAGATGTCAATTTTTTGTTTATAATTTGAAAAATAAAGATGTTAAATTTTGTATATTTTAAGTTTGTAATTTTTTTAAAGTAAGTTATTGATAATAGCTCGTAAAAAAATTACGAAATTACAAATTTTACCAAAATAATTTGTTATATAAAATTTATTAAAAATATTATTCATTATAAAATTAAAAGCTCAAAGTTTTAGTTTTATTATTATTTTAATTATGGAACTCTCTTTCAAATTGCAGTTTTAATATTTTTTTCCACAAATTTAAGTGAATTATGAAGTCAATCATTACAAATCAACTATACAACGAAGTTTTCACGACGAAAGTATTTTCTTATCTCTTTAATTTCCTTTCAATTGTTGTGTTCATGCATTAAGAATTGTTTGTGTTTCGTTTTGACGAATGTATGTCAATTTGTGAAACAAAAAATATAATTAGTAACTTAAAAATAAATTGTGTATATGATTAAGGTTTGAGATGATTTTATTTTCTTTTTTAACAACCATTTACAACGTATTTACACAACCTAGAGCTTTCTTTTGTGTTCTTTAAACCTAGAGAAACCTATATGCAACCTACTTGAACCTAATTGCACACTAAACTTACAGTAAGTTTCCAACGAATTTCTTTTTGGTATTTCAAAATTAAAAATGCTTTTACATACATAGTTTGAACGTAATTCCCCGCCCATCTTGCAATAAGTTTCCACACAAACTTTCTTTTTGTATTTCAAATCGAAATAAATTTTACACGGCGAATTTAAACTTAATTTTGCTCCCAACTTATAGTACTTTTCAACACAAACTTTATTTATTGTTTTTCAAACATAAAAAAACTTTTATGCAACTTATTTAAAAGTAATATCACACCCAACTTACGTTAAGCTCCTAGACAAATATTATTTTTATTTTTTCAACCTAAAAAAGTATTTACACAACCTATTTAAACTTGACTTTGCACCCAACTAACAATATCCTAAATATTAATTAACATGTATTTGTTAATCTATAATATATATATATATATATATATAATATAACAAAATAAACAAACAGTATATTATAGAGCAGGATTTGTATATGTAATTCAGTTATTGAATTTATTACGTATACGTAGGGGTGAGCAAAAACCGAAAAAAACCGAACCGACCGACCGAACCAAACCGAAAAAAGTCGGTTTGGTTGGTTTTAAAAAAAAAAAATTCGGTTTCAGTTTTTATTTTCCAAACCGAACTAAGCTCGGTCGGTTTTCGGTTTGTTCGTATGTAAAACCGAATTGAACCGAAACCGACCGAATCAATACATAGTTTACAAAGTATATTATAACTTTGATCTGATGTTGGCCGAGTGGTTAACTCTATCAATTTAAGTGCTTTCCACTAACCTGGACGCGGGTTAAAAACCCGCCTGCGTGTAAATTTTTGTTTTCTTTCAATGAAATTTACATTATATCTATACATGATTCCTGTCAACATGTTTCGTATATATGATTTATGTCCATAAAATTAATATTAATATAACTTAAATCAATATATACTAATAACGTGTATCGAATATATATATGTTTTTTATATAATTTTTACTGTCAACTTAAATTAATAGATACTAATAAGGTGTTTTGATTATATATGTTTTTTTATATAATTTTTACTGTTAATGAAATTTATAAATTGGTTTTTAAATTTTATTATTGATATTATGTTATTATAAAAAGGAAAAGATTAATTATTTGTTTAATGGATTTATTATTTAAAAAATTAAATTTTAAAAAAATTAACATGAACTGCACCGAACTGCACCCATGTTGAAACCGAAAAACCGAACCGAAACCGAACAAACCGAAACCGAAAAAAAAACCGATTTTTTTTTAATAAATCGGTTTAATAATTTATAAACCGAATTATTTCGGTTCGGATTAAATATTTATAAAAAAACCGACCGAATCTCACCCCTACGTATACGAGAAGTTCACCTACAAACTTTACAAAACACACATTTAGATATGCATATGATCGTAAGCATCTTGTTAATGCTTTAGATAAGAACTCGGAGTTCATTACATAAATAATAAAATCTTTTCGCATTAGGAAATAAGTTTTTATGTTTGCTAGAAAACATGTTAAAATAACAAAAAATAATGTAATGGTCATTTTGGGAGTCGATTCATAGGAAACAAAATTAACATGAATAAAATTGGAGTTTGAGCTTTTACAAATGAAAAACAACAATAAAAAATCATCACAACTTATTTTTTAAATTCTTGGTTCATCAAATAAAATAACAGTAAGTTTTTGTAATTTCAAAAGTGAAAAACCTATTTTCACAACCACTTTACTCTTAGTTACGCAACCAAAATATATTTTGTAATTTCACAGCTCATTTACTCTTAATTACGCGCCCAAATGTAACAAAATTACAAATATGTTTTTGCATGATGCAAGCAAGTTAGTTGTAGTTTCACAAAGACAGCAACATAATACGAAAGTTGTAGTTGTACTCCTAATGTTGTATGTTTGTGCAACATTACCTTTTCACAACATATGGAAATTATTAGCTACTTCACCAATCAAATATGTTGACGAATTTTCAACAACAAATGACTATGATTAAGCATAAACTATAAGAGAACAACTAATGTTCAGTGAAAAAATGTTATGTATGCAAATCGGAAATAACAATTGGTTACGTAGGGCTATTTATGGTAAGTATTAATTCAAATACATGTATTTAACAAAGTATAACCAACAATTTATATATTAATTATATATCATTCTCCAGTCATTTTTTTCTATAACATGACCGTTGATCTTTACACAAGATATCAATAAACTATTCCATGATGTTTCAAATGGATGGAATTAGAGAGAACTGACATGACCCTGCTTGAAATATTAACCAGTATAACAATAAAATGCTTTGCAACTGATTTTGGCAAGATGTAAGTTTACAAATGATTTGTCTATTCGTATAAATGATTTTAAACTCTAACATTAATTAATAAAATTTCCTATTATAATAAAAAATTATCATGAGAAAACTAAAAATAATATAAAAATAGAGATTGGAATTTACGAATACAGTAAATTAAACATAAAGTCGTGAAAGTGCTAATGTAGATGAAGGTGTACATGTTAATGAAAAACAGACGAACATGTTGATGTTGAGATTGATGAACATGTTTATTAAGGTGTTGATGTTGTTGATTAATACTCCGCCAACCAGTGTTCCAAAAAAAGAAAAAGAAAAGGAACAATAATAAAAAATAGTTTGAAATAGATATGTAAGAAAACTTTAACTCTTATATTTTAAAACATTTGAAAATATCACGTAACGAAAATAACATCACTTTAGATAATTTTCAGAGAACATGAGGCTTAAGGAAAAAATAAGGAAACTTCATAAAGAAGTTAAAAGCCTCTATAATCAAATAGAACATGTAATTTGTTTATATTTACATAACCTAATTATGCACTATGGTTGTTCATATTTATGCACTCATAATTACGCAATTAGTCAACACGTAATTTCACACCCATGTTTAATCACATATAATACTTGTATTTTCAAAACATAATTGCATATAATTTTGCACACTGGATTTGACAAAAGCTTTATTTTTTTACTTCTCAACCAAAAGATATAGGTCCAACATAGGCCAATCATATTGAAGAAGTAAGACCAACAAATAATGAACTCAACAAACAAATTGAAGAGATAAAATGAAATAACAGTGAACTCCTTCAACAAATTAAAGAAATGAAAGAATCAAATGATACTTTTACTGGAAAAAAAATTCAAAACCTCAAAAAGGAAAATGAATGTGCGAACGAAAATGTTTTTGTTTTGAGTTATGAAAAAATGGAAACATATCCTTAACATAATGAGTGAGTGGACTAGTCGTTTAATCAAATATAAGGATGATGTTCAAAAAATATAAGAAGCATGCATTGATAGATAAATTTTATTAAAAGCTTTGACACTTCCTATGTTACAACCTTATTGGATAGTTGAACAAAATCCTAATCAGTTTGATACAACGACAACAAAAAAATGAAGCAGATCACATATTGACAGAGTCATAATAAAATGAATGTCGAAAAATAGACTCAAAATAAGAAATTGCAACAAAAATTGAAAAAAAAGGTTACAAAAATTGTAGATGCTTTAACTGTTGTATTAGAATATAAAGAAAGGGCTCAATCTTGTACAAGCTCCCAATCAACGAAAAAAAACTAATAAAGTTGTAATGTTTTGGCAAAAGAGGTTGAAAGATGTGTAACAGTTATTCCTAAACAATAAAGATCTAAAATTTCAAAACCAACATACAGAAGTTGTACAATTACTTATACATCTTTCCCACTTCATCATCCTCAACAAATAGTTGTACAACTACTCATAAATTCATATCCATATCCTCTTCCTCGACAAATAGTTTCACAACCATATGTATAAGACCCTCAAGAAGTTGTAATTGATTAAAAGGATATATTATCTTTTTATGATCCAAAAACATTTTGACAAAAAAACATAGAAGTATAATATTGTCCAATTAACAACAATACACATAAATTAATCTTATAATAAGATGTCAAACATTTGTTCATTTTTAATAAGAAAAAATAAGATGTGCTTGTTATCATTTGTACGCAAATGATAATGAGCTAGACTATAAGGTAATTTCACATCCAATTTGTACGCACCCATATTGCTCTTAATTTTACACCCAAGTATATTTTGTATTTTCATAACCAGCTTGTTCATATTTACGTACGCAATCAACAGTTGGTATTTTCACAACTACTTAACACCTAATTTTGCACCCATATATTTTTGGTGTTCAGTAGGTTATTGATGCAAATATATATATTCATCAAATTGGAAGAGAAAAATAATAATATACATATCTCATAACCTTATGGCTTAAATGTGACAAATTGGATAAAATCAATCTACATATTATCTCACCTATTGGTAAGATAATTTATTATGTTAAAATCAAAGTTTTAAATTGTTTATGTTAAAAAATGTTATTTTAATTGTATATATTCTATTATAGACATCACTATAAGATAAAGATGATATCACCCAAATGATTAACAATATACAAGGCGAGACCTAGAGAAACAAAATATATCATTGTTCCAATATGCATAACAACTAGATTAAAAATGGATAAAAAACACTGGACATTTTGCATATTCGATTTAGACAATTGAGTTATATACAACTACAAATCGACACTACAACGTAAACATGACCCAACAATAAATTCAACTAAACAACTGGTAAGTATTATCAAAATATAACATTGTTTTATTTTTATTTTTAATTCACTAAACAATATACAAATGATTGTGCCAATTTGATCTTGTAGTAAAACTAATTTATAGACTTGACACTCATGATATCAAAACAAACAAATGAAAATTGAAAGCCCATCAGATATTCCAGAATAGAAACCTACTTATGTTGATTGTTGGGCTTTTTTGTGGGAGTATGCAACGTGCTTCAATGAAATTGAAAATTTACTCAAAATATTTACCCCAAAATTTGCGACAATAAAAAGAGATGAAATGTGTACTTTATTTTTTAACCATCAAAATGCAAAAAATATAGGTAGGTGCTTGTATGTTAAATCCATAATAATATTATATTCGTAAAAGTTGTATGTCTCTAAATTGTATTTTTTTAAAGTATAAATTTCATTTTATCATTAATTTATATATTGTAATTTCACAATCACAAACATTTGTAAAATAATTACACAACAAATTAAATCGTCAAAGTGCGACCCAATTAAACTTATATTTTACGCAATAAGCCATAAAAAAATAACTTGGTAACCCTTTTACGAAATCACCTATAACATAATTTTGTAACCCTTTTACCCAAACTTTTATAACATATTTTTGTAACTCTTTTACGCAACTGCCTATAACGTAATTTCACAACCTATTAACATATAAATTCACACCCAAATATGTTAACATAAAAACATTATGTTTAGATAATTATCAAAATATTTACGTGAATGTATGAAAATAAACAATTGACAAAAACTAAAACATTCATATAATCATAAAAACAACAACAAAATGACTCGATACAATAAAAAATATCAAAAACATAAAAATAAAACAATGAAATTATCAATAAACAACCAATAAATGAAGGTAAATAAAGAAAAAAACAAACAATTGATTATTGCATAAGATATTGGTCAGAAGAAGAACAAACAAACATATCCTAAATCATAGAGGAGATTGATCGAATGAAAAAATAAAACAAATAGATCAATATCATAGTAACAAAATGATGGCATGATGAATATTAAAAAAATCATGGTGGTTATCGGTAATTAAGGTTTAAATCCAGGTTTTTATTACTACTTTCTCTCAAACTCTTGGTTGTTATAAATAAAAAGTTTGATCACGAGTGGTTATCGGTAGATTACTCTATTTTTAATTTTTTTTAGAATTATTCATTTAACTGGTTAGCGAGATGATGATATAGCTAGTCATAATTGGCCATTGAGAAAAATAATGAATTCCAACACAACTAGACATAATTAGTCATTGTGAAAAACAAAGGATTCCAACATAATTGGTCGTAATCAATTATTTTTCTACTACAATGGATTCCGACCAACTATTATGAAATCTGTTATATTTCATAAAATAATTTATTCCACCTATTTTTGTCATAATAATTTTCCCTTGTATAATGAATGTTTTTGTTATAATTTTGTTTCCATACATCTGAGGCTTGAAGGTTGGTAAAGAAGACTTACTAAACCTCGATGGGGTGTAAAATACAAATCTAGGAGTAGTCCATCTACATTTATCCCTCTTAAACAACTTGTAATCCATCTAACAGATCCATCATTAAAGTTACCCCTTATTTTGTTATACAGTCAACACAATAGTGAACTTCTTTATAACCATGGTTAAATTTGAAGCTTAATTTTTTTGTGAAATCTCTTTACATATTATAAGTGCATATTCTCCACGTTTTCCATTGTTGTAGTCATATTTCGGCTTTGAACAGTACATCGTCCCTCGACTATCGCGTTTGGTGGCAGATAGTCCCTTGACTTTCAAATGTCCGTTGACAGTCCCTGGACTATCACGTTTGGATAAAGTTAGTCCATCAGATCCTCTGATTCATGAGAGGCTGCCACGTGTCACCGTAGTCCCCAGATTTTTGTATCACCATTAGTCCCTTGAGTTTAGATCACACCCAAAATGTAGAATATTACGGATAACTAAACTCAAAGGACTAGTGGTGATACAAAAATCTGGGGACTATGGTGACACGTGGCAGCCTCTCATGGATCAGAGGATCTGATGGACTAACTTTATCCAAACGCAATAGTCCAGGGATTGTCAACGGACATTTGAAAGTCAAGGGATTATCTGCCACCAAACGCGATAGTCGAGGGACGATTTACTGTTCAATGCCTCATATTTCACCAGAACATGTAACTCTCGCGATTCTTTCTTTATAAAAAATACCTCATACTTACGATCCAACATCATATATATATATATATATATATATATATACATAACTGCAACGTATAAAGTTATGCTTGAAAAATTGACCTTACCAAGCTTGAGCCCGTGAAACCACCTATACATGAGCCATTTACATCTTGGAACACTCCCCATAAAACTAATATGAAACGATCGTACCACAAACACCCATCCATATTAAGTTTAACTCATGCACTTGCTTCGTCCATTTTACCAATATACTTCTCAACAAAATTATTAGTCCTTTGTTAACCTATTTACCTCAAGCTTGTATATAATCTTCGACCATGTTTTGAACTATAGCCTGGATTTCTGCTATAGAAATTTGTCATGCATTGGGTTAAAAAATAATGTTATTCATATTAAACTGTATATATATAATATTATAGCTAATCTAATAGTTGGTTTCTTAGGCTTCTGAATTTTCCCCAACACTTTAATAATTCACTCCACCATAAAGATCTCTTACATTCGCTCGTTCATTTCCCAGAACGCAACATAAGTTGCTCATAGTCCATCTTGAAGTTTCAGCAAGCTCTCTTTAGGTGTTACAAACTGTATGCTCTCAAAACTCTATTTTCAATATACAAGACCACTTCATGATTCCCAAATATATTTGTATCTCTCACAATCTTGAAACAAGTGAATAGCCGTCTCTAGGATCTTATCACATTCATTGCAAATAATCGACATTGTGACACGCCATCTCACCGAATTAACCGTCATCAGAAGCCTATCATTTATGGTCCGCCATAATAGTATGTGTAATATTTACAAACACTTGAGCACCAAAAATTTTTTCCCACTTTAACAAAACCTCCTCACTCGGTGAGACCAGATGAGTCCGGATTCCGTTAGGGTCATTTCGGACAATGTCTACCTAACCGGACAGGGGCAGTTCGGACCCCATCATCCACTGGACTGTTCGAACAGAAACTAAAGTACTTAAAACATAATCACTTCTTGACTAAGCTGCCTACTCTCCTACTTAGAACTTATGGATCCTTAAGCTCGACCCGGGTCCATTAAACACGACCCGAGCCCATAAGGCCCAAATATGAGGGTATAAATACCCAACCACCAATATTAAATAAGGGTAATGAAAATTAAATACAACCAGGCTGCTTAATTCTCCCTCTACACTCTACCCAAATATTAAATACTCTCAAACTTCCACACCGTTCTAAAAAAAAATTACAGACTTACCCTCAGACGAAAATAAACCTCACCAAATTGGCGACCATAGTGGGAGCACGACGGTGCCTGAATCAAGCATTCGAAACCATAAAAAAAAATCAGTCTGAATGAATCCGGACGCCCCGGAAGTACCACCAACGTTGCTTGAAGTGGTGGGTGAGAATGATGAATATACCATCGAGGAGCGTGATAGATTAAAGGGCGAGATAGAAGCTCTAATGGCAGAGAAGGCTAAGATGGGCATGAAAGAGAAGTCAAAAGCATCAGTTGCTCATCATACCGACAACCCTAGAGAGCATGAGCCTTCGAAGACTCATGTGAGTACCAAGAAGACCTATGCTAGTTCCAAAAAGTCTCACCGGTCCAAGCCAGTGGAGATTTCTGACTCAGACTCAGAATCTTCTGGTAGCTCCTCGGACGAGGATGATGTTGAAGAGTCCTTATCCTCCAGCAGTGATGAGGGCCGATCCAAAAAGAAGCAAAAGTTGATTAAAAAGTATTCGAGAAAAAAGGGATAGACATGGGAAATTAAAGAGGAATATAGGCAAAGGATCATCTCACAGTCGGAGACATGTAGACCAGATGCTGGTGGATCCTTTCGCCTTCCACGATGAAACGAGTATCTTTGTAACTCCCAATGAGGATACTGTTTTCAGTCGTGGCCGGAATTGGAGACAATCTCTATTATCTTCTAAGATTTTGTCCGGAAACCTTCCTAAGAGGTTCGATAACACAAAAATGGAGAAATACGATGGCAGTAAAGATCCGGACAACCACTTGGAACAATTTAAAAACTTTATGATGAATTTCGATGATGATAACAAGTT
The DNA here is from genome assembly GCA_036936605.1 of Limnanthes douglasii subsp. nivea. Lineage (NCBI taxonomy): Eukaryota > Viridiplantae > Streptophyta > Magnoliopsida > Brassicales > Limnanthaceae > Limnanthes > Limnanthes douglasii. Next base: position 39,015,702 of record JAUPFV010000001.1, read on the forward strand.
ACTCTATAGAGAATTCTCCCAATCCTTTACGGGGAGTGCTCTGAAGTGGTATAACAGCCTACCACAAGGTTGCATCAGAAATTTTGATACCTTTTGGGTGGCCTTTCGAAGGCAATTTGTTGGGAGTAAGGAATTGAAGGGCAATGGGGACACAATAATCCATTGTGCCCAAGAACCAAACGAGTCACTGAAATAATACATAAGTCATTTTGTGAACACCAAAAACGGGTTGGCTGATTGCTTCGAGCAAGTAGCCATAGCATCTTTGAGGCAGGGCTTAAACCCTGGAAATTTAGCTGATTCGGTGACCAGAAAGAAAGCAATGATTTGGGGAGGTCTACTAAATCAGGTCGGAAAGCAAATCAACGTTGATGAAACAAAGAAAACTAGGGTGCACATGCAGGTGAGGTCTGCCCCGATTGCACTAAATCCCAACTAAAATCAGTCCGGGAACAAGGCAAGGGAGACCAGGCTGGGACATAACAGAGCAAAAGCTCAGTCTCAACCAGCTGCGCCTGCCCAGAGTCAACAATCTAGAAATAAGAGAGGGCCTTGGGTTCAACCGGAGTGGTTTGCAGAGTTAAAAGAAAGTGTGGCCACCATTTATGACAAAACAAAGGAAGAAGTACACTATAGGAGGTCGGCTGCACTGTAGTCTCCTAGGGAACATCGTAATAATTCCTTCTGTTAATATCATAATGATACTGGCCATATCACTGACGATTATATCGCTTTAAAACAAAAAGTTCAAAACTTAATTCAATGAGGAAAGCTGGGGGCATATGTCAAAAGAAGAGGAGGAAATAGGCCTGATAATGCTCATCGGGTTGGTCCGAGCAATGCTGCTCCGGAGAGAGCTATGGTTATAATCGAAAGGTTCGATGTAGAGTCAGAGTACTTGGATCCTGATCCAACTCGAAATAGAGTGGGTGCTTATTGAGGAACGTTGCAAAACAGTCTCGGGGCTTATTAAGTTTTTCGAGTCACTCACAATTTTTGGAGAGGATACTATGACAGCTCCTACTGCTTCTTCGAGGAAGAGGCACGTTCATACTTTAGCCACCCAGCTGGAAGGAGGCATGGCCTCCTATCAATCACAAATTCCATTTCCCTTCATTGTTTTCGATGAGGATGACATAAGGGATATAGCTGGCCCTCATGAAGATGTTGTTGTCATAGGAGCATCTATTGGGGGCAATGACATAAGACGAATCTTGGTGGATACTGGGAGTTCAGCCAATATCCTCTTTTTAACCTCCTATAAAAAGATGAAAAATTCAGCCGTAATTCAGCATTCGGACAGATCAATTGTGGGTTTTACTGGAAGCTCAGCAGATGTGATCGGGGAGTTCGAAGAGGAAGTTTTGTTGGGCAAGGGCCCTTTTAAGAAGATGGTTAGAATACTTTTTATTGTGGTCGATTGTCCCACTTGTTATAATGCTATTTTAGGGAGGTCTTGGCTCTCTAGGATGCATGCAGTGGCCTCAACAGTCCACCAATGTTTAAAATATGTTGTTCAAGGACAAGTAGGAGTTGTTCGGAGCAGCCAAAATATTGCAAGAGAGTGTTATGCCACAGCACTGGCTCCACGGACGTTAGGGGCAGTTCGTATCAACGAAGAATAGCAGTTTGAGGGGCTTTCTGGGGGTGAGGGTAAAATTGATGACCCCAAAGAGACCCCTGGAGTGTTGGTACCGGTTGAAGAAGTTGAAACACATTTTTTGGAAGAAGGAAAAACTGTTAAGGTAAGGTCCAAAATGCCATCCGAACTGAAGAGTAAAATGTTGAAGTTTCTAAAAGACCATCAGCATGTTTTTTCTTGGTGCAATGCTGATGTTACTGGGGTTCCAATAGATATTATATCACACCACATATCCATTCGGAGAGACATAGCATCTGTGGTACAAAAGAGAAGGGCTTTTTCCAAGGAGAAGGCTGATGTTATTGTTCAAGAAGTTGACAGGCTCACTAAAATGGGGCATATATAGGAGTCTCAGTATCCTTTATGGACATCCAATCCGGTTTTGGTGAAAAAGAAAAATGGCAAGTGGCGTATGTGAATTGATTTCACATATCTCAATAGGACTTGCCCAAAAGATTTATACTCAGTTCCCCGGATTGATCAGCTGGTGGATTCCACTTATGGAAATAAGCTACTGTCTTTCATGGATGCCTTCTCCGGGTACAACCAGATTCAAGTAGATCCGAAGGATCACGAGCATACCACATTTGTTACTGATAGGGGTCTTCATTGTTACAAAGTAATGCCATTTGGGTTGAAAAATGTTGGGGCTACCTATCAGAGGTTAGTGAACAAAGCCTTTATTAATCAAATTGAAAGAAATATGGAAGTATACATTGATGACATGATGGTAAAAAGTATGGATGAACAACTACACTTGGCAGACCTCCAAGAAACTTTTGCTAACTTAGTAAAAGTAAATTTGAAACTAAATTCCGAAAAGTGTGTGTTCGGAGTACAGTCCAGGAAATTCCTGGGTTATATAATAAGTGAGAAAGGGATACAGCCCGATCCAGACCAGCTTAATGCTTTATTCCAAATGGAGCCTCCTCGAAATGTTAAAGAAGTACAACGGTTGACTGGGAGGTTGGCTGCTTTAAATCAATTCATCTCAAGGTCTTCGGACAGGTGTGCCCCGTTTTTTCAAACTTTAAAAGGTGCAAAGGGATTTGACTGGACTTCATAGTGCGATGAGGCCTTCAATGAGATTAAGAAACATCTGTCCTCCCCCAAGACTTTATTTAAACCTGTTGATGGAGAGACGCTCTTCGTATACTTGGCAGTTTCCAGTTGTGCCATCAGTGCTGTATTGGTAAGAGAGGTGAATAATTACCCCCACCCGGTGTACTACATCAGCAGGAGCTTGATAGATGCAGAAAAACGTTATTTAAAGCTTGAAAAATTAGCATTAGCCTTGGTAATTGCTGCAAGGAAGATGAGGCCTTATTTTCAGGCTCATCCTATTATCGTCCGGACATCTTTTCCCTTGAAGAATGTTCTTCAAAAGGCAGACATTTCAAGTAGAATGACTAAGTGGTCAGTGGAGTTGGGGGACTTCGATATTAATTTTTCTCCTCGAACAGCAATCAAAGCTCAAGCTGTGGCTGATTTCTTAGTTGAATTCCACTCTGATAGGGATACAGAGCAAACAACTAAAATGAAAGATAAAAAGTTCTAGGTTGTCCAGACGGATGGTGGATCAAGTACTATGGGATGTGGTGCAGGAGTGTGCTTGACTTCTCCATATGGTGACAAAATGTACCAGGCTATATTTTTTTCTTTTAGGGCTTCCAACAATGAGTCAGAATACGAAGCAGCTATAGCTGGTTTAAAATTAGCTTATATTTGTGGGGCCAAAAGGGTCAAGCTGATGAGTGATTCTCAGCTTCTTATCCACCATGCGCAAGGTCAATCTGAGGCAAAAAAGGAGCAACTAGTAAAGTACTTACTTCTTCTTAAAAATGAGGCACTTAAGTTTAAAAGCATTGTTTATGAGCATATACCCCGAACAGAGAATGAACTAGCAGATTCATTGGCAACCATAGCATACACTGAGTCATATCCTTAAATCCATGTGCTGGAGAGCCCTTCCATTCAACTTGATGTGGGTAAAGAGGAAGAAATTTTCGATGTACAGATGAAACAACCTCAAGATTGGAGATTTCCTCTCCTGCAGTATCTCTCTGATGGCATCTTGCCTCCGGATAAATCATTAGCAAGAAAAATAAAACACAAGGCTCGTGGTTTTATTATAATAAGAGACGTTCTGTATAAAAAGTCTTACAGTAAACCTCTTTTGCGATGTTTGGGAGATGATGAGTCTCAAGTAGTCCTCTCTGAATTATATGATTGTGAGGGATCAGCTCACTGTGGATTCAGGGCTCTAACAAGGAGAGTTTTACTGGCTGGCTATTATTGGCCCTCTATAATGCAAGATGCTAAAGAGATGGTGAGAAGGTGTGATCCATGCCAGAGATATAGCAATGAAATTCATGTCCCAGCCATCCCTTTAGAGTTAATTTCTGAGCCTATACCTTTTGCTCGATGGGGGTTGGATTTGGTGGGACCTCTTCCTATGGCATCCGGAGGACGCATAACGATAATTGTTGCTATTGATTATTTTTCGAAGTGGATTGAAGCAGCCCCACTGGCAGGAACAACATCAAAAGCCGTCATAAAATTCATTTTATCCAATATCTGTTGCAGATTTGCTTTTCCACAGAAGATAACGACAAACAATGATCCACAGTTCGATAACAAGGAAATAGAGAGTTTCTGTGCCTCTAGGGGTATACAACATTGTTTCTCTTCACCTTTCCACCCACAAGCAAATAGTCAAGTTGAAGTGTCTAACAGAACTATACTGTCCGGTTTGAAGAAAAATTTAGAAGGGGCTGCTGGAAAATGGCCTAGTTATTTACAAGAGATTTTGTGGGCCTACCGAACCACTCTTGGGGCCATAACACAAGATTCACCTTTTGCCTTAGTCTATGGGATGGATGCTATAGCTCCCATAGAGGCAACTCTCCCTTCCTTTCGATTTCACAATTTCTCCGAACACGCTAATGAAGTGGCAATCAGGGGTCAGCTTGACCTAATAGAATAAAGACGAGTTAAGGCTCACCTTAGAGCTGCACACTATCAGGGTTTGATGAGAAGCAAGTTTGCTTCCAGAGTTAAAAGAAGAGATTTTCAGCCGGGGGACAAGGTGTTAAGGAAAGTCTTCTTACACACGAAAGAGAAGTTGCTCGGCAAACTAGCCCCAACTTGGGAAGGACCTTATATGGTCATTGAAAGGCTTAAACCTGGAACATACTGGCTATAAGACAATGATGGAAGGGTTTTGAATCACCCGTGGAATATTGAACATCTCCGGATGTACTTAGAATAGAAGCAATGTAAATATTTACTTGTTTAAAAATCCATGTAAATATTTGGGGGCATACTCTTTCCTACCCTGGTGGCGCGGGGAGGTTTTAATGAGGTGTCCGGGCTTTTTTATAAAATTTGATGTCTTCTTAAAATTCGAAGTGTTCTTACTTTGTTTTTTGTCACACCATCCAGATTGAATTAAAGGAATGATGACTACTTAAACATTTGTCATCGGAGAATTTAAACACTCTCGCTTTAGAATGTTTATGAAACAACTAAGGGCTATTTAAACACTAGCCACCAAAATTAAAACAAACTATGAAAGAATGCAAGAGTTGTGCAAAACAGAGATATTCATTAAAAAAACCAAGTGCCTTGGCCTTCCAAGGACTTTAAAATTGTCAGACAAAATAAAAGGTCTATCCGGTCAAATGCCGGACACAATTACAAAAATGCATTGGCCTTCCAAGGACTTTAGTTCAAGTAAATTAAAAGGTGAAAAGATAATTCATAATCTAAGACTGAGCCTTTGAAGATGGCTCAGCCTCACTTATCTTCTTCTTCTTCTTGGGATCGTCCTTCTCTTCATGTGGGCCCTCCCCGGTGTTTTCTTCTTCGTCAGAGGAGGAAACGCTGGAATAATCATGCAAGTCTCCATCAGCCATGGTGTGGAAGGGAAGGTCTTCGTACTCTACATGAAGCCACAAATCTCCCAGGCTCCTCTTCGGGAACTTCTCATGAAAAAGCAAGACCATATCCGACTTCACTTTGGCATACATTTGCTCTTGAGTGTCTATTACATTGTTGGCATAAGCATCGATATTGGCCTGAATTTTGGCCTCTTGCTCCCTTAGCAGATCTGCTTTCTCCTCTGCAGCCTTGGACACTGTGTTCTCGAGCGCAGTCTTGTCATTTGTCAAGTTATGGATGACTTGATCCTTGGCCTTTGCCTCCTCTTTTGAAGAGGTGAGATCTTTCTCTAATCCGGACAGCTTCTCCCGGAACTCTTTGATAGTATCCTCTAAAGTGGCAACCTTTGTGGCCCACCCATCTTGGCTCTTCTTTAGCTCCTCGTTTTCTCCCTTCAGAATGTCAGCATTTTGAGTGGCAGTGAGGAGATCGTTGGACAGTTTCTCCTTGTCAGATTTGAGATCTTTGATAATCTCTGCCTGACCTCGAACTTGTTTCTCCAGAACAAGCACTGGCTGAACATTACTTAATATGGAGTGAGTTATGATGTCCTTTTCACTTGAAATAGTAATAGTCTTATAGTAAAAGTCTTACCACTAAAAGTAACAGTGTTCGAAGTGCTCGGAGGGAGGTAAGGCCCAGCAAAGTCGTCTCTGGGAAGGTTTGCAAAATAGTCACCAAGTCCATCAAGCCCTATGATGTCAACACCATCGATGCTAAGGTCTCCTCCTCCAACCTCGTCAGTTTGAAAGTCACTAGGGATCTCATCTGCTCTTGTCGGATCAGTAGGGTCTACAGGGGGGAGGCTCCGGAGGCTGGAGAGAAAGTTCATCACCCCTGGAGGTCTTTTTCTTTTTGGCCTCCCTCTCCTTGTTCTCTGCTCCACGTTTTCGGTCTCTCTTGGGAACCTTTGGAGGTTTGGGAGATCCTACCTCTTCCTTAGCACTCTCCTGCTCCACCACTTCTAGGAGAGCAGCATAAATCTGGCTTGGGGCTGGCCCCTCTGGGTTTGTTGGAGCAGCCTTCTCCACCTCGGTAGGGTTAGCCTCACCTGCAGCCTTCTTACCTTTCCCTTTCTTGCCTTTCATTTTACTTGGGGCCTTGGCAAGTATAGTGACCCGTCCGGTTCGTGTGTTCTCTTGAGGACTACATCCGGAGAGAGTGGAGTGGTGACTTCTTCCCAGGTCAAGTCCCTCTGACCACTAGTGTTCCAGAGGTGAGACCTTACGAAATTGCCTCCGGTAAAAGCATCATGAAACCGGTTCTCCCACTTTTCAGCAGCCCAAGTGTTGATCTTGGTACAAGTGGTTTGCTTGGCCTTTAAATAGTCATTGAAGTCTTTGGGCAGCTCTGTTAAGAAAAAAGACAAGACCAGTCAGTTTAAGCAAATTCGATAAAAGTAAAAATAAGAATGTAAGGTAGGATCCTTACGATCACTCCTCCATTTGCTGGTGAGGAGACTCAGATTGACTCTAGCTTTGATTTTCCTCCCATTCTCCCAAGCACCGCTTACGAACAGGAATTGAGTCTTCCAATTTCTCTCCGACTCAAGCAGATCATCCACTGCTTTATAATTATCACCCATGTTGAAATGATAGAAGGGAATGTGGTGGTTTCTGCAGAGACTGGCTACAGCTGCGAATTTCTCCATTGGTAAAGGAATATTGGAGAGTCTAGAGGCCATGATGCAGGCCATAAGTGTGTACCAGGCATTGGGGCTCAGTTGACTAGAGCAGAGCTTCATGAGGTGGAAATACCTGACTATCTCCGGATCTAAGGGGAACCTTAAACCCTAGTTAAAAAGCTCAGCGAAGATGACTATTTCATTGAGTTTGCAGTCCATTGGGGTTTTGGGGTCTATGGGGATTCTTATCTTTACGTTCTCCGGAATCCCCCACTTCGTACGCATCCGGCCCAACTCGGTTGTATGGATGAAAGCATAGTTGATTTTTTGTAAGGCAATAAGATATTTAACGTTTACCTTGTGGAAACAAGGTCCCACTTTTCCTTCGAGAATTTCTGGTAATTCTAGATTCCTAAGGCATAGTTTCTATTTGCCCTTATCTTTCTTAGCAGCAGCAGCATCACTAGTTTGTCCGGAGGGTTCAGACAAGAATGGAGCCTCTTTGATAGAATCCTCCATTATTTCATCCATTACCGAGGAAGGGTTTTCAGTAGTCTTTGTGAGGGGGGAGTTTGGAGTTGGTTCAGTCTGACCTTCGGACTGATGAGCTTCAATACTCTCCTGGACTCTGGCCTCCGGTTGGGGCTCTGATGTGAAGGTTTCTCTTCGGGGGCTTGAGCCAGTGGCCTCCGGTCCAGACAGCCTGTCATTGGGTACTTTTATGGGTGCCTCTGACCCTGTATTGCTATCCTTGGCACCTGATTTTGAAGGGGTGCCTTTGGAAGCTTGCCCCTTAACCAGCCGGCCTCTTCTTCGATCGACCAGTTTGTTGGGAGAAGTATCTGCATCTGACCCCATAGTTATGAATGGGGAACACTTTTTTAAGCTAGTAACTGCTGGCCCTGGTTCGACGGTGGGTTCTGATTCTTGAACCGATGAGCCTGAGACGATGGGAGAAAGGTTGGTTTGAAATAATCTCCTCGGTTTGACATTTTTTGTTGAGGAGGAACCCTGGTCAGGCTCTGTGTTTGAGGTTACTGGTTTGTCGATGGGGGAAGTAGGTAGGCCTGCTGCAATGCGCCTTTCCCTTTCAACTTTTTGTGCCTTTTCTAGTTCTGATAGATTGAGCCACCCGCCTCTGATTAAAGCGTTCCTAGCCGTGAACATAAAAAACTAAAATGAAGAACTTGTGTTTGAGAGAGAAAGCTCTGAAAATTAGCAAAGTAAATATGTAGATGATGATAAAACAGTGGAAAAGTGTTTAATTTATAGTTACCCCAAAACGGTGTTTTGATTCCTAGGAGAATTCAAAAGGATTAGCAATGATTAAGAAACGACGCTGATGTCACCTTCATATAATGAAGAGGTTGCTTTTCAGAGAAGGTGGGAGCGAAAATCAAGGTGAAAAAAACGGTTGAAGTGACGAACCAGAGAGAGACACATGTCCCACGAACTCTGGCAAAAAAACCGTTTAGATTCAACGAACCTTTTTCAGTCCTGCTAAAACTATAATACAATTCGGAGGACCTGTCCGGATGTAACTGTCACTAGCCACAGACTGTTTCTCAGGTTTTGACAAAGGTTTTTGAACAAACGCCTAAAAAAGGGGCTACTGATGAGTCCGGATTCCGTTACCACTTCGGACAGGGTCAGTTCGGACAATGTCTACCTAACCGGACATGGGCAGTTCGGACCCCATCATCCACTGGACTGTTCGAACAGAAACTAAAGTACTTAAAACATAATCACTTCTTGACTAAGCTGCCTACTCTCCTACTTAGAACTTATGGATCCTTAAGCTCGACCCGGGTCCATTAAACACGACCCGAGAGCCCATAAGGCCCAAATATGAGGGTATAAATACTTAACCACCAACATTAAATGAGGGTAATGAAAATTAAATACAACCAAGTTGCTTGATTCTCCCTCTACACTCTACCCAAATATTAAATACTCTCAAACTTCCACACATTTCTAAACAAAAATTACAGACTTACCCTCATACGAAAATAAACCTCACCAAGACCAATGAATTATAAGTTGATTTTACTCAAAATACTTATGATGGCTCCAATTTTCATTTATATCGCTCACCATCACAATGGTAAACTATATTCACCTTATTAATCAGTATGTCTTGTCCTTTCAGGATATTTTTACATATCCTTGAATATGATGTCTTAACTACATGGTAGATCAAACCTTTCTTAAAAAAAATTGTTTGAGAAACTTCACCTATAATTCATTTTGATTTTGTAAGATATATCACCCCATCTTAGCTAATAATGCTTTATTAAAATTTATTACACCCCTAAGCATTTACCCATTTACTTATTCAGTATATATATATATATATTGTCTCATGTTACCTAATGTATCTTCCTACACTTCTCAAATGAAACCCCAAAAAATTCGCTAATAATCTGATCGACTTTATTACATACATGCAATGACAACTTTATTATCTGCATATTATAACTCAGGATCGCGCTCAAAACCGATTGTGCTAGAGGTATCTGACTCATTTTTTACACTTTCCTATTCAATAATTTCCCCACGTCCTCGTAGTAGTTTGTTCATAAAACCTCATCACAAAAAGACCTAAAGTAATTGGCGTGCCCAAATACATCCTAAAGGATTCACTAAGACAAAAACTACTCGTATAAGCTAAACTATTTTTACGACTCTATTGTACATTCCTATGACATACTATTATCAACTTCCTCACCGCTTACTGATTGGTCGGATTCATCGTAAAACAAACGTAATACTTTTTTAATTAAGTTTACTTGTTCTTTTGAAGCCTTTTCAAACAATATTAGATCTTCAACAAATAATACATGAGAGACAATGAGGCTTACCTATGGAGATATAGTAGACTTCATTCATAATTACTATAAAAACCAATGATGGTAAAAGATAATTGTTCAATAAGCATGACAACAAGGTAAAGAACCATTGGATGTTTTGGCTAATACCTCGTTGCGGTGTGAAAGGCTCAAACAATTATTTATTCCGTATACTTAGCATCAAGTTCGACCTTATGGTGGTAATAATAAGTCTTATCCATATTATTGAGAGCCAAAAAATGAGAACACTATCTTTTATCGTTGTATAAGTCATATTTCAGCCTTACTAAAGTATTCATCGCATTATAGGGCTACCAGATTTGGTGTGGTTTGATTATGTTGTCTTGTGCGAAGATAATATTGAGTTGTACCAACCTAAGCGTGCTTCATCCTTTTAGAAACATACAACACATAATGCGTAAGTCAAGAAGGACCTTACCAATGAGAGATAGAATAGTGGGAAAAACACGACATGTAAAAACCAGGGGCGGATTTAGAGGGGATATGGGTATGCCCAGGACAACCTTAAACAAAAAAATGAACTTAGTATAGTGGTAAAGAACTCTATTAGTATGCCTTATACTCTTTTTTTATATTTTTTTATTTTTTTATTTTTTACTTTAGTAAGTCGATTTGGTTTCCTCTCTCTTTCCTAACTTCTTTCAAAGAAATCTCACTTCTTTTTTACATTGTTTTATAATTTTTCTTTCAATTCTAATTCAACAAAATACTAAAAAATTAGGGATTTTCTCAGCCTAATTAGATTCCAACAAGGTTTGTATTTTTGGATGAATTTTGATTGTTTATTTCATTGCAGATCAGTATACGAATGAACATAAACACTTGCACAAACTTGGCAAATTTCCAAAATTAAGCAGGTAATATTATTTTACTTGAATAATTTAAAGGGTTTGATTGAGAAAATTAGTGACATTAGGATATTTTAGGATATTTTGTATCTATTTATTTATAATATTTTGTATGTATACAATATTTTGTATTTAAACAAATTATTGTATTGATTTTTTTTAAAAGAAAATTAACTTGAAATACAAATTACTGTACTTCTTTTTTATTGAATATTTAATTGAATTTTTATATGGAAATAATATTTTGTATATGAGAATAATTAAGTAAATTATTAATTTGTATTTGCAAATATGAGAAGAATTAACAAATTACTTAAGATTAACGATTCTTTAACACTTATAATATTTTTATATCTTATTTATATTAATTGATTTATGATTCTTTCAATATTACTTATTTTTTATTTTTTATTAATTGATTTATGATTCTTTAGCAAATTTTGTAATATTTTGTATGGAACCAATATTTTATATTTAAGAAAATTATTGTACTTATTATTTTTAAGCAAATTACTATCTTGTTTGTAAGACTCTTGTTCATAAAAAAATACAAGATATTTGGATTTGTGTACACACTTTTCAGGCTAGTTTTGTCATTACCGATTGTTATCGCAAGTGTTCAGCGAGTATTTTCTTTTATGAAATATGTGAAGAATGAATTGAGAAATATAATGGTCAATCTATGACTTAATGATTGTTCAGTGACATTTGTTGAGATAGAAGTGTTTTCTACGGTTGTTGTTGACTTCTTTAGTATCTTAATTGTGTTTCCTATAACTCTTTTCAAGACATGAATAAGAGGAGAATTCATTTGCGCTTGGGCTATATTATATTTTAATTCTAAGTTGTAATAAAAATATTTACATATTTTTATTATGAGATATTTAAATAGTTATCTTTTATTGAAAAATTTTACATAATATTTTTTCGGCACACCCTAACTTTTAGTCCTGGATCCGCCACTGGTGAAAACCATGTTTTGCACCATTAGAGGAAATACCTTCTACCGGAGGACTATAGGGGTACAAAAATGGTTGCACGATTCAAAATTCATACTATGTAAGAGATATACGATGAGTGGATTCGAAGGATAATCAACAAGTATACGACATAGTTCTTGAAACGACGTACGAGGAGAGTTTTTTTTTTATTATAGAGTAAATTATAGACCTTTACGAGTCGTATAATTTTGATTAATGTGTTTTGTATTATAGTTAGTCCGTTGTTACATTTGGAGAAACATGTTTTTGTTATGGTTTGGATTTTAGATTTATGTTTTTAATTATATATATATATATATATATATATATATGGCTTAGTATATTCTTTGGTTTATTGTCATGGTTTATTTGCTTGTTATAATCTATTTGTTTGTTTTATGATGAATGTTTATACTCATTACTTTTTATGTTAAAATGGAAGTCAGTGTCGACATTAGCTACAATTTTTTTAGTTTATCATATTACAAAAACAACCAATTAGTAATGGTTATAGATCGTGGCAACATTTGTTGAAGCGATATATTAATAAGTGTTGGAAATGACTTTCGAATCTTCATGCCGACATTAAAAACTAGTGTCGACTAACTATTTCGAGTTTAACTAGATAATATTTGAATTGTTTAGAGTTTTTACAATTGGTATTGCATGAATTTCGACAGATTGTGTCGAATTTAAATGATTATTTATCTGATATCACAAGGTATATCGATATTCGTGCAAAATAAACGATAACAACTATACATAATTAAAGTATTGACCAACTAAAGTTGACGCATATAGTCAACACTAGTTTTTAATAGTGGGGTCTCTATATCTATGTTATGGATCGACATCAAATAATAATAGTTTTGGTTAACATTTGGGTTTTCTTATGAACTAATTATAATAAATGCACAAACACAACACTTAATTCATGTAATCAACAATATAATTCACACAATATTCACACTATTAAACAACAAGAGAAAGTTTTAAATGAGATAATTTTAGTCCACTGATAGATTTATTACTTTACGGTCTAGTTTAATCACTCTCTGATTTTTCATAAATAAGAAAATCCAATTCATGAATGGAATTATCCACGAGCTCTCTCTTCGCGAGAAAATATTTTCCGACCAGGATGAATACGAGGCAACAACACTTTTGTACGGGGAAAGACATGTTATTTAAACATAAGAGATACAATAAAACATAATAATGTTATTAACTCAATAAATAATTTAATTCATAATATTGCTTACGTTAACGAAATGATTATCATTCTCGTGAATGATGGGAACTTTTATTTTTTATGGGAGATGGTATAACATCTTTTAAAGATAAACAAGTTGTTGGCGAACGTAATAAAATTGAACATATGTGCAGCTAAACATAATCGCAATGACAAAAAAAACTTTAGGCACTCCCATCTAGTTTTCAGAGCTGACATAAATATGGATGCATTTTAGCCTCTCTAGTTCCCTATTTACAAATCAACAACCATCGTAAAAGACTTCATACAAAAGCAAATTTGAAGCAATTTCATTCATTAGTCATTTCCTCGTATACGTCAATGCATATTGACTACCAAAAATAGAGTGAAAAATATTCATTTTTATATTATTTACCTTGGACATTAACCGATGCAAATACTCAAAATTAGGGTCTCGATATTATAACTCTTCTTTAACTTATTGTTTAACTTTTTGGGTTTTTATAGGGTTTTGATATTTTATAAAATATGATTTTATTTGTTTGACTAACTAATATTCTCACCATACTTGCAATTTTGTCGAAGTTATAGGATGTAGTGCGATGGTGTGCTCTTGCTACCCGTATTTTCCATCACACGCTCAAATTGCAATTTTAACCGTTTCGTCAAACTATTGTTAACAAGATATTTTCCACGTCTTTTTATTTTGACCATTTTTTTGGTAGAGGGGGTAACATGGATTTATTTGGGATCAATTATTTAAAAAACCTTAAATAATATGTAAATGTTTTATTCTGGATCATATTTATGGATTAGAGTTTTAACTTTAGAGAGTTTTTTCCTATAAATTCATCTTCATCGCACACACATTCCGTAACAAAGGTAATATTTTGCCACCTCTTATCGACCATAGATAAATTTATAAGACGACTCTTATTTACCATCATACTTATCTTATATATACAAAACAACACATCCACAATTTACTTTCAAAACATTTATTTGACATATTTGCATCTATCAAGTATGAGTTTAAGACATGTCTTGCTGATTCATTCTTTAAGCTATTTGAATAATATATTATCATAAGCAAATGCATATATTTTCTTACATTTCTTGAACGATGTTTTTATCTTTGTGTTCTGCATACCAAGCAAAGTATGATTTGACATTAATAATAATAAGAAAATATTAGTTTGGTTACATTACTTAAATACCACTTACATATATAATGATGAATGAGCTTACTGCTTAGTCGTCGTGTTTCCTTTAATGTTTGACAAGGTTAATATGTACATATAATAATTTTCACCACACGGTATGAGCTAATTAGGTTCAACATACTCTAATACCTTTGGATATTCTTTATATGTCTATTTAATCTCACTATGTTTATATGTAACTTGAAACGTTTTCCGAATACAATACCAAACTCCAATAAGAACGCATCTGCCCCTGTTTTTTATTCGAATAATCTCTTTGTTTTCATAAATATATTTATGTTTATATGTCATTTTTACAACACGTGTGTAACTTTTTAATATATTTTTTTCGATTTGACCCATCAACTTTAATTCCATATTATCTAGCATAATATTAAGTAATTGGCACTCATTTTTTATGAGCATCTGATCTGAAGACTACACATCGCCCAAATGTAATTATCTAGTTTTTTGGCACTCTTAAAGACAAATGCAATGAAAAATGTTAAACATGTCGGTGTAAACCCATCGATTTCAAATAAGTGCATTATATACCTATTATTATTATATGTAATACCCATAATCAATACATGATGGAATGTAGTTAAGAGGTCGATGGATGTCGACTATGTAAAAAATATATTTGTGATAACTTCATACTCCGATCATTTTGTTCGATGCCACATAACGTTATTGTTTTCCTTCAATCTATCTAGAACTGCACGTACGACTGACCATACATCTCCAACATATTGTTATATATATATATATATATATATATATATATATAATTATAAATATTACATATGTTGGATACGTTTCCAGGTTTCTTATTCCTCAAACTGGTTAAAACTTCACGAGAACGGGGATTTGGGGTAAATAATTTTATGACTAATTCTTCTCCGTTTAGTTTCAAAGTTCTCACTTTTGGGCATCCTTTTAAGAATTCCACAATATCATGATTATGTTTTACGCATAAAACGTTCAGAGTCCATAATCCATTTTTTAGGTGAAATGTTAAAGGATTTAAGGCTAAAATAACATCTATTTATTTTATCTAGGGGTTTTCTCTTACATTGGGTTTCTTAGGTTGTTGCCTATAAGGTTATGATTTCTCGCAAAAAAAAATAATCTTGGTGTTTTCTTACATTTCCCTTCATTTTACAAGTCTTACGAATCACGTATCATATATATTTACCCATTTGCTATACCTATTTAATAAGTTTAAGTTTAGTATCATAGACGTAATCCGTAAATATGTACGAAAGATCTTCGTAGAGGTTTGGTTCCGCGATGATTATGCTCTCATACAAAATGAAAACACAACGATAAATAAATAAATATGTAACAATAGTGAAATGATCTAGTGACAATGCATTATCGACATTCGTGGATTGTATCAACACCATAAGTCGACTCATAATCGACACTAACAATCTTAAATGATAGTCGAATCAATTATCCATATTTACAACAAATGTCAACTATTACTATCAATTTCAGATAAATTTTATAATAATCATTAACGACCACACAATCTAACTTTATAATAACCAGGAACGACCACACAAGTCGATTTATGGTGTTGAAGTCGACTATTTAACAAATCTAGATACCAAAACTTCGTAACTTTTTTTTTACTAAAATTCAACAACACTCTTTTTTTTAAAGAGATAAAAAACATCACATTCAACACCAACAAGTCCAACACCAGCAGGTCCAACACCATGTGTTCATCAAGACACAAAATATACCTCAAAAGTATTTTAAGGCACAAAATCAAGACTAGCAAGTCCATACATCCTCCTACCATAGACAAGTAAGAAGACAATCTTATCACTTCCATTACTACTAATATTGTTTTCTATCTCCTTGAAAATAAAAAACTTAATAAAAAAACAACTTCTAGAACTTCAGTCAGCCTAAGCTCTATCCCTTATAATCCTCTTGGCCAACTCGATATCCTTGGGCATTATTGTCACACGCTTGGCATGGATGCACACAAGTTAGTGTCTTAAAAAAGACCCACCAAATAGGCCTCAGCCGCCTCATGCAGTGCAAGAACAACATGTTTGTTGTGAATGAGTCGAATAGTGCCTTGACAGTGTACTGTGTCCGGCAGTACAATTTTGTGTTGTGATAGTGATATTGTCCAATCACTTGAGTTAGTCTTGTGGTATGAGCCCATTAGGCCCATAGTCTAGTAAGGCTAATAATTCCCTATAAACAGATTACTAGGGCGACACAAAACACAATCTGAAATCTGTAACCTTTTCTATCATAGTGAAACTTTTTATTCTAGCGGCGCCCGTGGACGTAGACAATTGTCAAACCACGTTAAATCCCGTGTTTCATTTAAATCTTTCATTCGTATATATTTTGTGCTTAAGCCATTTTGTGAAAATTGCATAGTATTTTATAACAAAATTGGTATCAGAGCCACGTGGTGAAATTAGGGCTTTTGCAATTAGGGGTTCACAATGGCGTCTACAACAACAAAATACATGATTGAAAAATTTGATGGGGGATCCAGCTTTGCGTTGTGGAAGATTAAACTGAAATCTTCATTGGTACTGCAATGGTTGTGGAGAATAAGTTACCAGAAGAGATGAAAGAAAAGGAGAAACAAGATCTTCAAGAAAGGGCTTTGTGCTGGATTTTAATGAGTGTGAAAGACAATGTGCTTCGCAAGATTAGTGGTGAGAAGACTGCTGCCTGCGCATGGAAAAAGCTAGGAGATCTTTACTCAGAGAAATCAGTAGTAAACCGATTATACTTGAAGAAACGTTTGTATGATTTCAGATTGAAAGAAGGTATGTCCATAACAGAGCACCTAGATAATTTTAAATCAATTATAATGGACTTGAAGAACATAGATATCAATATTGAGGATAAGGATCAAAATTTGTTTGTATAGAGATTGTTACCAGCTCCCTATGAAAACTTCGTAGATACCATTATGTATGGTAATGATAAGTTATCGCTAGCAGATGTCAAAGGGGCACTGAAATCAAAAGAGATGAGACAATTGCAGCCAGACAATCAAGCTGAAGGGAAAGATCTTATGACTAGGGGAAGATCTAAAAGCAAAGCGAGTTCTTTAAGAAGGAAGAACTGGAGGTCCAAGTCAAGGGTGAAGCACTCAAACTGTTATGTATGCGGTGAGCAGGGTCATTATAAGAGAGATTGTCCGAAACTGAATGGTAAGAAGGGGAATCAAAAGGAAAATGCAGCAAACATTGTTAAAGATGTGAACGATTTTGATGATAGTGAAAACAATGGTAAAAGAGATGTATTGTCCGTGAGTTCAGACTTTGGGAAAAAAAATCTTGGGTACTTGATACTGGCGCTACATATCACATATGTCAGTTCAAGCAGTGGTTTTTACGTACAAGCCAATGCATGGAACTATCTATTTAGGGAACAATCATTCGTTGACTGTTGGTGGTATTGGTAACGTCAGAATCAGAATGTTTGACGGGGTTGTTAGAATCTTGACGTGCTGGCATGTTCCTGGGTTAAAAAGAAACCTAATTTCTCTTGGGACTCCAGACTATCGGGGTTACAAGTACCATGCAGAAAATGGTGTAATCAAAGTGACAAAAGGCTTAGTGGTATGCATGAAAGGCAATTTGCAGAAAGGTCTTTACATTCTCCAAGGGAGTGTTGTTATGGGCGATGCTGCAGTAGCATCATCAGGGAGTAATAGCCAAAGTATGAAGGATCAAAATAAGTTGTGGCATTGGCGTCTTGGTCACATGAGTGACATAGGATTAGCTGTTTCGGGAAAGAGAGATTTGTTGAAAGGGTATAAAGCAGAATCATTGGGATTTTGTGAGCACTGTGTATTTGGTAAACAAACTAGAGTCAAATTCAACAAGTCGGCTGTAAGAAAGACTAAAGGCACAGTGGACTACATTCACTCAGATCTTTGGGGTCCAAACAGAATTTCATCCAAGAGCGGAGCCAGATACTACATGAGTTTGATCGATGATTATTCAAGGATGGTGTGGGTTTACTTTCTGAAAACGAAAAATGAGGCATATTCAACCTTTGTCAAATGAAAGATGATGATTGAGAAGTAAACAGGAAGAAAAATCAAACGTCTTAGGACAAATAATGGGTTAGAATATTACAGTCATGAGTTCAACGAGTTCTGCGAAGCTGAGGGAATAGTGCGCCATCACACTTGTTCTAGAGCACCACAACAGAATGAAGTCGCAGAAAGAATGAACAGAACGCTTTGTGACAAGGCACAAAGTATGCTCTCGCATTCCGGTATGGGAAAGGATTTTTGGGCTGAAGCTATCAATACAACGTGTTACTTGGTGAATCTGGTCTCCATCAACGGCTATTGATTGTAAAAATCCTTTTGAGATTTGGTCTGGATCGTCGGCTCATTATGAACATTTGAGGGTGTTCGGTTGTCTTGCATATGCTCACGTGAGAGATGGTAAGCTTGAGCCGAGGGCAAAGAGATGCATATTTCTAGGATATGCTACTGGAGTGAAGGGATATAGGTTATGATGTACCTCTCCAAAGTCTCCAGTTTTCTCATCAGTAGGGACGTTACTTTTAATGAGTTTGCTTATATAGACAGTCAGAAGGAAGTAGGAGAAATGGTCGAATCAGGATCGGTTGTGAGTAAACAGGTGGAGCTTGAAGTAGAATCAGTTCCTAGCAGGTCCAATAATTCAAGTGGTTCTGAGGTGGATCCAGAATCAGGAGGTGAAGTGTCAGCATCAGATGATAGTGACGATGATGCGCCTGAACCAGAACAACAACCTTATAGCATAGCATTGGGCAGAGAAAGAAGAGATATTAGACTTCCAAAAAGGCATGCGAATCTAGTTGCATATGCTCTGTCAGTTGCAGAAGAAGTTGAGATGCAGGAACCTAGTAGCTACAGAGAACCTTTAGCGAGTTCAAAGGCAGATCGATGGATTTGTGCTATGGGGGAAGGGATTGAATCTCTTCAAAAGAATACTGTGAACGTTGGATTAACTTTTAACAAGACCGATATTGGTGAATCGCTCAATGATGTTGCAGGATCATTGGTTGGTTTTGTTGATTCTGATTTTGCAGGTGATATGGATAAAAGAAGATCTCTGACATGATATGTATTTACTCTAGTTGGGAGTGCGATCAGTTGGAAAGCACAGTTGCAAGCTATTGTAGCTTTGTCTACAACAGAGGCAGAGTACATGGCGGTAACAGAAGCAGTTAAAGAGGCAATATGGTTGCAAGGTTTGGTGGCAGATTTGGGCTTGGATATGAGTACTACAAAAGTGTTTTGTGACAGTCAAAGCGCCATACACCTTACAGGGAACCAGATGTACCATGAGCGTATAAAGCACATAGATGCCAAGTATCATTTTATTCGTGATATAATATCAAAGGGAATTGTTGATGTGAAGAAAGTGTCTACACACGATAATCCAGCAGATATAATGACCAAGGCAGTATCAGTTCGAAAGTTTAGGGAGTACCTAAACTGGATCGGTGTTCGCACTATAGAGTGAATGCCTTAAGGGCATTTGGTGAGTCAGAAGAAGAGAAGATTCTTTGTTGATAGTGAAGAAAGGATATTCGCCTCAAGAGGAAGATTTGTTGTGAATGAGTCGAATAGTGCCTTGACAATGTACTGTGTCCGGCAGTACAGTTTTGTGTTGTGATAGTGATATTGTCCAATCACTTGAGTTAGTCTTGTAGTATGAGCCCATTAGGCCCATAGTCTAGTAAGTATATTAATTCCGTATAAATAGATTACTATGGCGACACAAAACACAATCTGAAATCTGTAACCTTTTCTATCATAGTGAAACCTTTTTCTCTGGCGGCGCCCGTGGACGTAGACAATTGTCGAACCACGTTAAATCCTGTGTTTCATTTAAATATTTCATTCGTATATATTTTGTGCTTGAGCCATTTTGTGATAATTGCATAGTAATTTATAGCAATGTTTCTAAAAACGGAGATCAGTCTTGAAGTTTTGGGCTATCTCACGAACAAGCCTCTGAAATGGGAGTTTCCGATGAACAGTTCAGTACTCTTTTGGTACTTGCGGATTTCACGGAGTGCAACTGTTCCAGGATGGTAACGGTGAGGCTTCTTAACTCTACCGATAGTTGGGTAGACTTCCTGGTAGCTTTGGTAGCAAGTTATTTCTTAGGAGCATTTCCTCTAGTAAACTTACGTTCAGTTTGCTTAGTATGCGTCATCTCTGAACTTTCAAAACTCTTAACTGTTTTTTTTCTCCCTCTAAAAGATAAATATCTAAATTCGACAACACTCTAAATCGACAGAGAAAAATATATTTTACTTTTAATTTAAGTACATGAATAAAAGATTGGTTATAAAATTTTAAATTAAAATTTTGTTCAATTAAAAAAATAACAATTAAAAAAATAACCGTAACTTATAAATAGATAAAACTTAAAAAATAATTAACTTTTTTTCTTATTTTTTTTTATAAAAAAATCGTTCAAAAAGAAAAGCCGCATATCACTCATGAAACAATATACATTTCGACCCCCATACCATGCATGAGCATTAACTAGGCCATATCTTTATACATGCACTTTTTTAAGACATCATTGTAATATACATTATTGAACAACTTTCAATCAATTTTAAAAGCAATATATCCTCAATATCCTCAAGTTTTTTAACATCATGAATTTATAATCGTACGTGTACTAGTAGTCCATGTATTTTTCCCATTTTTTTTTAAATTTTAATCACATTTTTTAACACGTTACGCATTAGTCTTTCTTTGACATTTTAAGAGCACACACATACCATATTAGACTTATTAGTGATACTTTAGTGGCATCTATTATTTGCAAAACTTTCAATAATTCTATAACTAATATTTTTTAACTACGCAGTTCATGTTATTGGAGAGAAAAAAATGATTGGATCGTGCATCTCACGATAAAATAGGCGCGTGGACAGCGTATTGTAATCGCCACAATAAACAATCAGTAAACAAAGACGACTCTCTTCAAAGTCTGCAACTTTAATTTTATACCAAAACGGAACTGGTAGAAGGGCCATGTCAAGAGCGACAACCAACCACTGATTCAATTCGATCATCCTTTTACCCTTTTCGATTCTTTACCATTCTCGTCGTTGCGTTTCTTGGTGAAAGATTATCTGGTGAAGTTTCGATTTCTTTCAGTCTAAACAAAATTAAAGTTTGATTTTTTATAATCATCTTTGATCATCCACCGAAACCCATGTCGTTGAGCTTTCGTTTTCTATCAACTGATCTCCTGTTAGTTTTTGGGTTTGACTCGTCTTCAAGCAACATCATTTCTGTCTGTTTATAGATGGGTAGGAGTTTTAGAGGGTTTTCCAGTGTTGTTAAAGGTACTAACCTCGATAAGCGAATTGTTTTATTGGGTGATAAGCAAAAATTGTAGCTGATTTTTTGATTGAAGTTAATGGAATGCTTGAGTTTTGAGATGAAGACTAGGGAAATTTCGGGGTTTTGGGGGTTTCTGAAAAGGGGATTAGGGGTTTTCTCTCGGGTTGGGTTTGGTTTATGGGTTTTCTTTGTACTTTTGCTTCCGGTGGATGGTGTGAGACCTATAAGGGATAAAGGACGATCTTGGGGCGATGAGGTTTGTATTGAGTTTTAATTATAAAGTTGTGATTTTTATTTTGTTTCATTTTGTATTTGAATTCTGATTTTTAATTTTGTTTCAGTATGTTTTGACTTGCCCAACTTTGTGAAGTTTGAATTTCTATTTTATTGTCAAGAGTTTAGTGTAAAGATGGTGGATTCCAACATTCGTTGTTTGCATAGCAGCTTTCTTTGCAGCAAAATTTGGCTTCAACAGAAGAAAATTTAGAGTATATACAGTAGATTCTGTGAATTGGATAGGGTTTTATTTTCTGTATCTTATGTTTGAAGCATTAAGGATTGATATTGTAGTTTCTATTTGGTATTTGATGGCTTTGTAGGAGGAGGGCTTAGTTTATAGACACTAATTTGGATTTAACTTTGTGAATGACATTGATATGTTTAACAGGAGACTAGCTTAAAGTTTATGTTACTTTCACAGTTTCGAATTTTGGGGCTGAGCTTGTATTTCTATCTGACTTGTGATTGGTTTTGTTTGCTGATGGATTGTACTGAAAATCGATTTGCATTTTGTAGTGGCTAGTTGTTAGAAAGGATGAAGCGGAGATGGGTCCATTTTCGGCATGGAACATCACAGGAACTTATAGAGGTGAATGGCATTGATACATTTTAAGCCGAATCATTTCGCTTTGTTTCTTCACTGAGTTTACTAAATAAAATAGTTGTTAGGTGGTCTTCCTTAGTTTTTAGTGCTTACGATCTTACTGAGTGTAATATGACCTGCATACTTGCAGGAGACTGGAAATTTCAAGAGTCCGCAAATAGCTCTTCCAAGTTTCAAGATTTCAGAAACTCAAATGGGAACTCTGTTATAGAATTATTTAGTACGCCAACAAAAATTACGGGTGTGCATTATGTTCAGGGGGTAGTTATATTCCACGAGGTGTTCGACAATGAACATAACGTTGGTGGTGCTCAAATCAGAGTTGAAGGTGTATATATATGGCCGTTTAGACAACTTCGACTTGTGGCTAACAGGTACACATCTCTAGTTCATTTCTTAAGATGTCTTGATCTGATAGATCATACAACTAGCTGTTTCAATGTTCTGTTGTTTGTGAAAAAATTGCAGTGGTAAGGATGCAGGCTCGACTCAAGAAGATGATTATATCTTATCTAATCCGTATCACCTGGTAAAACTTCGAACAGATTTTGGCAACCTACTACTTTAAGGATGATTGTACTCTAACAACAGATTCTACTACAGCTTGGGGTGTTCTCGTCTCAGGTGTTCCAAGAATCTTCGCGAGATAAAATATGGAGAAGAAAAAATTGTATATTTGTCTACTTTACTTCCTGTGTATTTGGTTATTATATTTTAGTACAACCAATTGATTTATTTTCTTTCTCTGCAGCACCCATTTATGAGATGGAGAAGCATTGTAATATTGAAATTGCAGCTCAAATTTCACGTGTTGCATCTTCACAGCCAGGTACTCTATTTAGAGCAACTAAACACTCTTCCTAGGAGTTGTTTGGTCTGCATAGACCTTTTTTGCTTATAAGCAAAAAAGCTTGTCTGTCTGGTCGTTTTTTTGGGCTATCAAGAAGAATGTACATTTGAGTTTTTTGGCTTAAAATAAGATCAAAGAGTCTAAATAGCTAATTCTTTTTAACGTTTTCTCCTCTTTATTTTTCTTTTTTTGTCGAATTTCTGAAAATGTGCATTTTTAGCATTTATTTATATTTCCGGTTTTCTGCAGTCTTTCACCTTAACCTTAGCGTGTGCGAATTTTAACCTAAAATCTACTTCAGTTTTAATGAACAAAACAACCTGTCTTCTCTTAAAAGCTATAATTTTTTATTTTCGTTCTTTAAACTTGCTCTTTAGCGTATAAGTCGTGCACCAAACAACTTCTTAATAATTTTATCCAAATAGTGATTATTCTAGATGCCAATAATGTATTTATTCTGTAGATATAATAGTAATAATGTTATATTATATGCTTCATATAGATGGGGATCATGATCGATTTCGCATAGAAGGTTTAATGGAGAGTCCTGCAGTGGACGATGACGGAGATTGCTTCTCTCCTTTACTACTGAATGCAACTTCTGTCAACATTGAAGTTTATTACAACAAAGCAGTGAACTATACATTGCTTGTCACCTTTGTATCCTTTTCCTATTTTTCATGGCTATGCTTCTAGGTTTCAGCATAGTTTACTGGGGTTCCTTAACAGTTTTGCTTCAGGTTTCTTTCCTCCAAGTTCTCCTGTTAATTCGCCAAATGGAACATAGTAACACTCAATCTGTGAGTTTCTTATTTCCCATATATACTCTTATATTGAAAGACTTCTACCGCCACGTTTGGTTCGTGAAATTGTTCTGTTTTCATTGTCAGAAAAGCCATTTATATAGCTTAAAAGAATAGATCTTTGGTTGCATGAAAACAAAATTGTTTTTTTATTATTAAAAGTTTTGTTTTCAAACAACATGAATAAACAAATATTAAAGAATATCAGTTTGTTTTAGAAAGCAAATTTCACTTCATAACTTAAAATCAATAGAATACGCTGTAAAAACGAATTTGGTGCTTGTTTTGAACTCTTTAGAGAAACAATTGTCATTTTAGCAATCAAAATAGTTTTCACATCAGTTTTTAAAAACTAAAAATTATCATGAAGCAAACACAGCCTAAGATTTTTGGTTTTTCTAAACGGACTACCGGTAATTTGCTTCTGTCAGGGGGCTGCCAAAGTTTCAATCATTATGATTGGCCAACAAGCGATCATGGATGCCTATCTCTGCCTTATACATTTGACTGCAGGAATATTGGTTGGTACGTACTCGGAATCACATGTACTATCGGATACATATGGACCATGTATAACTTCAACACATGTTGTATGTATATGGGCGTACACGATTTCTACTAAGTTTCATTACTTTAAATTTTAAATTTTTATATTAAGTGTTTTTATTAAAAAAATATCTCTTTATACACTTTCAAATTTGGTAGTTATTGTATTTTCTAATTTAAAACATATTTTCTTTATTAATTAACGAATGTTGTTATAACTATAAACAATTTTTATGTGATGAAACTTACAAGTCTTTTCGTTTTGGTTATAGCCTTGTTCTATATGTATTGACTAGATTATGTAACTTTTCTTGTGCAGAGTCCTTGTTTAATGCTTTTGCAACAGCCGCCTTTTTTAAGTTTGTGGTTTTCTCAATCTTTGAGATGAGATATCTTCTTGCCATTTGGAAGGCAAGAAGGCCTTTGCATAATGGAGAGGGATGGGAATCAATGCGGCGCGAGCTATCATTTCTTTATAGCCGTTTTTGTGAGTAATTTGGGATTTTATGCTATTAAGAACGACTAATAATTTAGAGTTAGAGCTTAAAATTGTTTATAGAATATTTAAACTTCTGATTACTAACACATGTTTTGAATTTGGATATTTCATATTCAATGTATGTTTTGATCTAGAAAAGGCTAAGAGGTAGAAAAAAAAGAGCAAACTGAGGGGATTTTCGGTGCTCATAGGTCTTTTGGCTTTTTGGGTTAAAAATTAGAAAAATATTTGTTTGGTCTTTACTTTTTGGGCTTAAAAGAAGCTAGTTTTGTTGGCTTAAGATAAACAAGCCCCTTTGTTTTTTGGTTTATACTTTTTGACTACTTCATGATGTTTTCTCACCCTTTTCTCTAGACAAGTTGTGTCGTCAGGATGACATTTTGATGTTCTTTTATCTCTCATTTTAGTTCCATGCTGTTTTGTTTAGTTTACAAGTTATTTTTTTAATGCACCAAATAACGAATGATCCTTAAAAAGTAACTTTTATTATATGTTTATTTTGAAGCTTGCTTTTTAGTTTATAAGTTGTGCACTAAACAAATTTAAAAGTGTACTGGTCCTTTATCGCAGCCAATTTGATAGCAAGTTGTTTGACTATTTATTCTTCATGTTTTTTACTTACCCTCTTCTTCTCTAAACAAGTTGATTCGTCTTACTGACGTTTTGATGTTCTTTTATCTCTCCTTTTAATTTCATACCGTCTTTGTTTAGTTTACAAGCTACTTTTTGTATGTACCAAAGATGGAATGACATTCTTTCAAAAGTTAACTTTTTATATGCTTATTTGAACCTTGCCTTTCAGTTTATAAGTTGTGCACTAAACAAAGTTAAAAGTGTAGGGAGTCATTGGTCGCAACCAATTTGATAGCAAGTTAATAACACCTGTATTACTTCAAAGATCTAAACACAGTGTTATGCTAATATACTGTTTTATTTATCGACAGACGGAGTTCTATTGGGCGGCATCCTTTTAATGTACGAGTTTCATACTCATTTACGAGCTATTCTTCTTGTCATGTACTCCTTCTGGATCCCACAAATCGTCACCAATGTCCTTCGTGATTCAAGAAAACCGATGCATCCATATTATGTTATAGGCATGACTATTACTCGGCTTGCAATTCCTTTATACTTGTTTGGATGCCCAAACAATTTCATGCGCATTAAGCCTGCCAAGAACTGGTGTATCTGTTTGTGTGTATTCACTACCCTTCAAGCATCTATACTTCTTCTCCAACACTATTTTGGGTCCCGTTGTTTTATTCCTCGTCAGGTACGATACTTATGAATCTTAGTTGATGATATTCAATAATTTTCGTTCGTGTTTTTGCCATGCCCTATTTCTCAAATGAAAGGTTATGTTTTTATGAGGACGAATACAGAAAAGATGTGGGTGGCAGAAATTGGGTTACTTGTTGGATCCGAGTTGTAGAAAGCTTTGTAGTAAATAAGAATCGGTTAGAACCGGATCTTGGACACGTATGTTTCAAACCCTGTTCTGATAATCCGACCTGGTTTTAAATAACTATTTTGTATAAAATTTGATGTTTCAAAGTACTTTTGTTTTATTAGTCCACGACCCGGATTTTCTAACCATGGATTGATCACTTTTCAATACCCGAATCTGACCAGTTTATCCTCGCTTTCAAGTCGGAAGATATTTGGAGAGAGGAAAAATTGTTTCTTGTTTGGTTAAATGGAAAGTAGCAAGGAATTTTATTTTAAGTGAAAAGGATAAAGTTGATATTTCCGAACCTTGGGCTGGTAGTAACATAGTGATTTTTTTCTGTTTTGTAGATATTGCCTGAGAAATATAGCTACTTTAGAAGGTTCGATAAAAATAAGAATCATACTACTGACTGCGTCATTTGCATGACCGGGATCGACTTCACCCCTCATTCTAATGATTGCATGGTACGTTTTTCTCCTAAACTAGCTCCTCTTATATATTTCGTTTCAATTTTGCGGTAAACGTTTAAGGCTATACATGTCTCCGCTCGTAACTTTTTACTACCAGGACTTTGACTTGTATGCCACTGTAAAATAAAATACAAGTTATATACTGGTTTGGACTCTCACATTGCGAAGTTCAAAAAAATCTTGTCTTTATGGGACAAACTCTAGTGTATTTTCTTTAAGAGATCGCATATCAA
Source organism: Limnanthes douglasii subsp. nivea (assembly GCA_036936605.1). Taxonomy (NCBI): domain Eukaryota; kingdom Viridiplantae; phylum Streptophyta; class Magnoliopsida; order Brassicales; family Limnanthaceae; genus Limnanthes; species Limnanthes douglasii. The sequence continues at coordinate 39,043,129 of JAUPFV010000001.1, forward strand.
ATCTAATTTCTGAAAAAAATGCAACAGATTACACCATGCGATCACTTCTTTCATCCGGGTTGCTTGCAAAGGTGGATGGATATAAAGATGGAATGCCCTACATGTCGGCGATCATTACCTCCAGCCTAAGAGTGCCTTGTGATTATATATTATGTAGGATCCCTTCTGTTCTTCCGCAGTTGAGCAGGGTAATAATCTCTTAGACTCAAATCCTTGACTTATAATGTTCTCTCGAAGTGACCTATAATTTTGTTTCAGGTTGGGAGAAAGAACTCTGTTGGGTACCTGTGTCTACCAGATGCTTTGTAATTGTTATCATTTTTTTTTCTAACTGTAGTTTTGCACATAAATAACATGTTTTTGTAATTTTTCGGAAGGCCTTCTGTAAATTTTATCAGTCCTAGGTTTCATTTTTTTTTTTCCTTTTAAGACAATAAAAACTTACAGGGTAAAGGGTGCTGTAGGGAATTGGTTTAAATGAAAAAATTATTTTTCTTATAACATCCTTTAGTATAGTTTTTGTACATGCTTGTTAGCTATACAGGTAAAGTTTTATGATGAAAGCTTTATAAAAAGATAATATTTCGATTTAAAGATGATTTTGCAGTATCTTAATAATTAAAGTTTAGCAGTTTCCAAAATCTTATAATTTCTTATCAAAACAAGAAGGTAAATAACAATCTTGACGGGAGTAGGGAGTATATTTTTCCGTTCATTTTTTTTTAAATTCACTTGAAAAATAGAATGATGAATTTGGATTTTGTAAAAAACAGCTATACTATTATATATAAACGGTAGCTATTATATGAATAAAATAACTAATAACAAATGATAAAATAATAATTTTTTTAATAAAGAATAATCGATAGAAAATAAACCTTTTAATAAATATTAAGTACCGGGAGATCAAAAATCAAATTATTATTCACTTAAGGCTTCTATATTAAAAAGTCGAACTAAATTTTTTATTTATTATTTGAAGTCGTATGATTTTTCATAATATCCAAAATACCTTTAATTGAGTTAGATTTTACTCGTTTTTTAGTTTTTTTGTAATTTTTTCTGTAAAGTATAGTTGAAAAAAAATAAGGTTTTTGATAAGTTATCACGAAGAATATGAAGTTTCAAACATTTGTTATGAGTCTCCCGTCTCTCCTCTCGTATGTGCGAGACGAGAGACGGAAGACTTTGGTATTTTGTTTTATAGATGTATGACCACTTATTTTTTTAATGATAGATGCGTGACCACTGTTATTTTTCTAATGATAGACGTGAGACGTTAATTATTTTTACTTTTTTTATACATGTACACGATGTCTAGAAGTTGACTATGTATTCTCAAACTAAGTGGTGAATTTACAATCCATGATGTTAGTATGTTTGGAGACTTTGAATTTATGATTAAATTTGTTTTAAGTAAATATGATGTGTTGTTTCAGAGTAAATTCAGATTAAGATTATGTTGCGGTGACCTAAAAAACATTATCTTAGGTTGTGATGATGATTTAATTGCTTTGGTATCAATTGTTGATAATTTGGAGGTTTCAAATGTTAATTTTGATATTGAAAGTGATGTTGTTTTTTGCGATAATGTTAGAGAAATTGCTTAAAGTTTATTTGAAGGTGAGAAACTACTCAAAGTTCCGATATGAATTTTATTGGTGACAGAGTTAATGAAATTAGTAGTGTTGGCTGGACATGTTTGATTGTAAGACTTGTTTTTGTAAAGAAAGTAGAAAACATTTATCATCAGATTTGATTGCTAATGAGATACGTGCTTGTGTTAGGATCCCTGTTAATGTTATAGCCACAAATGTAAAATCAATTTTCAAAAAACGACTATTGTTTAGATATCTCTTATAGTCTCTCATGGATTTTTTTTATAGTAAGCTAAGATGGCTGTATATGGAGTTAGCTCTACAACATATAAAATACTTCAAAGTTATTTCAAAATATTGAAGATTCTTGATAGCACTAACGAATACATACTTAATTATACTTTGGAAAACAATATTTTAAAGCGTTGGTTCTATAACATTTGGTTCTCGTCTCCGTGGTTCCGATTCTTGTCATCCAGTTTTATTTATTGATGAAACTTTTTTAACAGGATGTATAAAGCGGTATTGCTATCTGTCATTGATAAATCCAGAGATTTCTTAGCTGTCATGTTTATGTTCATATGGGGGTGTCTGTCACGATAATGTTCGTATGCTAGTGATTCTAGAGAGAGAAACATAATGAGGAGAGAGAGAAAGAAACAAAATTAATAATGAGGTAATAATTGACTAATGATTTGATCAGTTCCCCAAAAGGGGTTGTCCTTTATATAGTACAAGAGGTAAGTTTCTAATTTACACATTTACCCTGTCTTATGTGTGTCTTTTCACCCTACTACTTTGCTAATTATAAATACACGCTTTAGTTATTACATATGACCCTTTCAACTTATATTCTTGTCAAGTTTTGTACTCAATACTTTATTACATCAAATTAATCCTTTTATTTATCTAATTTAGCTCATTTACCACAATATATTTCTCCCTTATCAATAGCCCCAAGTCCTTGTGAAGATATTCGAATAAGGACTTATTCATGGAAGTAGATTTTTCTTCATCAGGGATCTCATCTGATTACTTTTTATTGGGACTCCTTGAGCGATCTCTGTATGGTGTCTTTGGATTGTTCTTCCCTTGATTTATCATCGGATTATTCTTCCTATGGTATTCTTCCAGAACCATGACTTCATCATTGGAAATAATGACCTCATGGTCACGCATCACTAATCTTAGGTTGCGTGTTAGAGTGAACTTGATGAGTTGTCTCTGTCTTTGTGTCAGAATGTTTTTAGAGTAACACTGCCGTTTAGTCCCACGTGTCAAAAGGTTTCTGACTCGTATTAGCATACTTTCCAAAATAATTTTTGGATAATGAAGTGTGTCAAAAGTTTTTTGCACTTCCCAATACACGTGGGCATCAGATCATAGGTAGAGTAGATTTTGCATAAAAACCTTTTTATCTCCTCTAAATACCTATTATCTAAGAAAAAATTTATTATTATTTTGGCCTTCAAATTCCTTAAAAGCCAACACCATCTCTATAAATATTTGACTCTGCTCACAATTTCAAAGTTACATATTTTTCAGTTTTAGAGAGATAAAGTAAAAGTTTGGTTTCAAGAGAGAAGTAAATTATCCCACTAAGAATTTTGTTTATTATTTCATGTCTAAAGACTCTGAAGGGATTGAGAGATACAAACTTTGGGAGTGGTTCAATATCGCGGAAAAGGCCGAAGAGAGAAAGGCTGCCGGCGTATAAGAAAAACCCAATCCTCTACAAGTCTTCAAACAATATTTTATGGTCAGTGACCTCCCCTTCAGAAACATTCTGACGCAATAGGAACCTAAATAGATTTATAGGACCTCTTCATTTCTTTCAATGGGTGATAAACACAAAATTTCTGAGAAAGCTAAAGGAGAACTATCAAAAAGGAAGAAATCTTTAGGGCCGATTAAACGGTGCAAAAAAATAAACCTTACATCATCTGTTCTGCCCCTCAGGCCACTCCATAGGGTACTCCTCAAACAATGCATGAGGTCACTCATTGGAAACGCTCATAATAATATGTTCGAACAGACAAAGTTGTTGGCTCACCCCTAAATTCTAATCCAGAAGTGCAAGAGAAGCACTTAATTGATGAAGTAGATAACAATCAAGAAGAAGGTGGTATGACTCTTGTTGAGGCTCAATCCATCCAAGCTATCCCTGCACTGCCCCCTTCCATCGGACCTTCTAATATGATTCAAGAGTCTTGTCCTCTTGAAATTGTAGTAAATTCTCATTCTCATCAGGAAGAAGCATCCAAATAAAAGAGGTACTGTCAAGTTTCCCTCGAATATAGAAGCCATCTTCTTCGTGGGGTTGAAACCAAACATTTGCTGGCATTTCAAAAAATAAAGTACATTTATATTCATCCGTCCGAGGAGGTTAAGCTTATGCACCGATGGGGGATTCTGGAATCCATCAAAATCCGATTTCCAGAAGTTGGGAATACGTTTTTGTCCGTTAAAAATCAAAAGTTAATTGTTTACACATAGATTCTAAATTGGGGCTTCGTTTGCCTCTAGATCGTACTTTGGCTGATTAGTCTCACCTGATACAATTATGTCCAACCCAAGTCGGTCCAAACATGTGGTTCACCCTCATGGCATGTATCATGGCTTCTCGGATTTCTCAACTCAGATTTTCTATGGAAGAATTAGTTGGATTAACAATTGTGGCAAAAAAATCCCATTTTCCCTTCTATTCGATACCTCTCGCAAAAAATACAAGATTGTGAATGATTTTCTTGAGGCTGATAAGAAGTGGAAGCAAAGGTTCATCTTTGTCTCCGGATTATGGGAGACATGCTTTGAGAATTCTGACAAGCTGCCCTATCATCTGACTTTGAAGTGGACTTACCGATGTATTTGTCTTATTCTTGCTTTACTTATGTTTATTCGAATTATTTATTCCACAAAAAACTTTTCTTTGTGAGCACCAATGAAAGGAACAACTAAACCATTCGAGGAATTTGCCAGAACAACTAGCCAAACCTTTGCTCAATTAAGCTACTGAGCCAGCAATACTTGGAACCATCAGTTCCATAAATGTTTTAATTCTTCAAACTCAGCCAAAAGTCACATTTGGAGGTATGATCTGACCCAAGCTAAGTTAGTGAAAGAACTTATGGCCCCTCCCACAGAGAATGTTGTACTCAAAAAATTAAAGCGCCTAGATAACCTTGTATATCTCCCCACTAGGACTAGAGCTCCCAATCAACGGGATTCCAAAAAGGACAAAGAGGAAGAAGATGGTTCCGAAGGTGATGTTGGTTTAGACACTGAAGCCGAAGAGAGAGAAGAAGTCAATGTTGAGCCAACATTTGTGGCTAAGTCAAAACCTACTAAGAAAGGTGGTGCTGATGGGCCACCAAAGAGACATTCTGCTAAAGAGAAAGACAAGAAGACACTTGTTGATGAATATGTAGATGATAACACAACTGGTCCAAGTTTTCCTCTCATAAAAAAGATAGTTGTTGTTGATTCGAATTCTGGTGCAGAGTCTGCCTCTCAGAGAAAACATACTACTGGTCAAGCGAACCAAGAAGAAATTCCGGGGAATGTGGGGAATGCAGAAATTATTTCCCCTGCCTCTACTTACTTTGATGTTTATGAAAACGATTTTGTTGCCAATGAGATTAACTAGATTATTCCATGCTGATGCTCTCCCCGAACGAAAAAGCCAATCGGAAGGACCGTTATAAAAAAGAAGTGATCTAGAAAAGGTCTGATGTGAAAAGATTGGAATATGAGCTTGCTCTTGAGAAGAAATTTTCTGCTCAACATTTGGTGAAGATAGAAGTGCTTCAAGCTCAACTAAAAAAGAAGAAAGAGGAATTTGAAAATGAATGGGAGAGGTTTATCACTAAAAATATTGGGCGGAATACTCTTATTGATGGCCTCTTTGACTCTTGTAATGAAACCAAATTTTTTTTTGAAAAAGTTTTCGGAGAGATTGAGAGGCTCACTACTGTGAATCAATCTCTTAACGATACCACCAAGGAATACAAAAATATCTGTCTTGAGGAATACGTTGCCAATACAGTCTCCCGTTTGGAAAAAAAAGATGCAAACATCCAATCAACTTTGATAGTAGAGATTCATGAACGTTTCCCAATCTAAAGTTATGAAGTCTTTGAGAACATGTCATAGAGAGGCATCGTCCGGAGGGAGTTTTCTTGGTAGATGAAGACTCAACCAACAACTCAGATAGGTTAGATAGTTCTTCTTACAGTAGAAATTCATCGGAAGACAGTGGAGATGGTAGCCCCTCAGAATAAGGTTGGGCTATATTCCTTAGTTTTTGTTTTCATTGTTTTTTGTGTACACCTTGTGAACTGATTATACCATAGGTGTATTTTTGTTAAGCTTTTGTGTTCATACAATCTGCTTTCCACTGTAAAAGTTATTAATATGGAAGTTATTCAGTTATATACTTTTCTCTTGAACTTTTTCGTATGAGAATAGTTCTTATACTTATCTTTCACAAATTATCCTTAACTCCTTCTTCCAAATGTTTTTTTATTTGGAAAATTCTTATACTCAACTTTTATAAAAGATTTTTAACTTTTCCTCAAAACTTTTTCATATGGAAATTTTTATACTTAACTTTTATAAAAGACTTTTAACTTTCTCCTCCAAACTTTTTGATATGAAATTGTTTATACTTAACTTTTATAAAAGACTTTTCACTTTCTCCTCCAAACTTTCTCATATGAAATTTATTATACTTAAATTTAATTAAAGACTTTTCTTTCTCCTCCAATTTTTTTCATATGAAATTTTTTATACTTAACTTTTATATAAAACTTTTAATTTTTCCATCAAACTTTTTCATATGAAATTTTTATTTTTAACTTTTATAAAAGGCTTTGAACTTTCTCCTCTAAACTTGTTCATATGAAATTTTTTATACTTAACTTTTATAGAAGACTTTTAACTTTCTCCTCTAAACTTTCTTATATGAAATTTTTTATACTTCACTTTTATAAAAGACTTTTAACTTTCTCCTCCAAACTTTTTCATATGAAAGTTTTTATACTTAACTTTTATAAAAGACTTTTAACTTTATCCTACAAAAATTTTCATATGAAATTTTTTATACTTAACTTTTATAAACTAACCTAGTCATGGGCATATGGGTATGGAACCGAAGAACCGAACCGAATCAAACTAAAATAACGGATTCGGTTCGGTTCCGGTTCCTTATAAATACCCGTACGGTTCCTTATCTTAAATATCCACGGTTCTCGGTTCGGTTCGGAACCGAGAACCGAATAGTACCCATAAAGAACCGAATAAGCAATAGTACATTTGAATATCCATGGTTCTGTTCAGTTCCAAACGGTTCTTTTGGCTAGAAAGTAACCATTTGGTTACAAAGTAACCATTTGGTTCTTTTCGGGTTCAGTTCCAAACAGTTCTTTTGGTTAGAAAGTAACCATTTGGTTAGAAAATAACCATTTGGTTCTTTTCGGGTTCAGTTCTAAAAAGATTTTTTGGTTAGAAAGTAACCATTTGGTTAGAAAATAACCATTTTGTTCCTTTCGGGTTCGGTTCCAAACGGTTCTTCTGGTTACAAAGTAACCATTTGGTTAGAAAGTAACCATTTGGAACCGAAACCTGAATGTAACCGAACCGAACCGAGAAGAACCAAACCGAACTAAATTTTAATCAGTTCCTAAATGGGTACTAGTTTTAAAGAACCGAAAGAACCGAGAACCGAACCGAACCGAATTTTAATCGGTTCCTAAATGGGTACTAGTTTTAAAGAACCGAAAGAACCGAGAACCGAAAGAACCGAACCAAACCGAACCGAAAAACCGAATGCCCATACCTAAACTAACCTTCGTTGGAAAACCCTTCCGGTCTAAAATGATAAAGATTATAGACCAATTTTCGTTGGAAGACCCTTTCGGTCCAAAGTGATTAAGATTGTAGACCAACATTCGTTAGAAGACCCTTCCAGTCTAAAAAAGATAAAGTTGTAGACCAACATTTGTTGGAGACCCTTCCGGTCCAAAATGATAAAAATTATAGACCAACATTCGTTGGAAGACCCTTCCGGTCCAAACAAGATAAAATTTATAGACCAACATTCGTTGAAAGACCCTTCCAGTCTAAAAAAGATAAAAAGTGTGCAAGTTGTTTTAATATGGAAAATAAATATTATATATAAGTCGGCTATTAGAGCACCTCATTAAAACCTTCATGCACCACCAGGGTAGGAAAGAGTATGCCACCGATACTTACATAGATTCTCAAAAATATTTACAAACTTACATATTCATTCTAAATACAATTTGAGATGCTCAATATTCCACAGGTGAAGAAGCTCTGTTCCTTCTTTATCTTTGAGTCGATATGTCTCAGGCTTAACTTTTTTCGTTACCGTATATGGACCCTCCCAGTTAGGTCATAACTTACCAAGCCATTTTTCTTTGGTATGAAGAAATACGTTCGTCAACACTTTGTCCCCTGATTTAAACTACCTTATTCTAGCTTTAGAAAGGTACTAACTTCTCATTAAAGTATGATAGTGTAAAAAAATCAATTGTGTATTTTTTTTATCTTCTATCAAATTTAACTATGTATGCTTTCCCTTATCGTTTGTTCATTCAGAATATTGGATAATTCAATACGATGGGAAGATTCTTTCGGATGAAACCACTACACCCATCCCATAGACTAACGCAAACGGTGATTCTTGTATAGCCGTCCGAAGAGTGGTTCTGTATGCCCATAAAACTTCTTGTAAATAATCCGGTCATTTTCCAGCCTTGCCTTCCAAATTCTTTTTTAAACCATCAGAAGTTTTTGATTGGTAACCTCAAATAGGTCATTCGCTTGCGGATGGAAAGGTTCTGAGAAACTTGTTATATTCTTTAGCAGCACAAAAAACTTTCATTTCTTTGTTATCAAATTTTGGCCCATTATCCATCGTTATATTTCGTGGAACCTCAAAACGACAAAAAATATTGGAAACAATAAACCTGATCACATCCTTAGCTTTTGTTCCTGCTAATGGTTCAACTTCCAAACATTTATAAAAATAGTCCACCGCGAAAATTATCGTTTGTCGTCCTCCTGATGCCATCGGTAACGGTCCGACCATATCAATGTCTTATCGATCAAAAGGTAGCGATTCATATATAAATTCAAGAGGCACTCCTGGTGTAAGGATTATATTAGCAAATATTTGGTAAGTATTACATTTTTGAACTAACTCCTTGGCATCCAAAGAGATTGTAGGCCAATAGTACCATGGTAGAAAAACTCTTTGTATCAATGTTTTATACCCACAATGTGTAGATCCTTCCCTATTATGTAATTTTGGAAATATCATTAGTGATTCATTTTCTCCTAAGAATCAAAGTAAATGACATCTAAAATATTTTTTTAATACAATACATCTCCGAGGACAATATATCTATATGCCTTCAACCATATTCTTTTGGCCATTACTTTGTCAACAGGTAATACATCATTTACCAAGAATTCTTTAATTTCACTCATCCAATCTTTTGCTATGCTTGTATAAAGTTGAAAAGCTTCGATAGACCCTTCTACCGACTCAGATTCCCTTTATATTTGATGAATTAAGAGTTTGCTCGAGGGTAAATTTGTGTAAAACGAATATCCGAGGGACTAAACTATAACAACCAACTCTTTATGAGAACACTTTTAAAGAGAGAAAGTACTAAAAAAGTAGAGAGAGAAAATAGTATTATATTAATCAATCAGTCTTCTCAACTCGTGTGGGGTCCTTTTATAATATAATAATGGGCCCCACACGCTTAATTTCTTAATTATTACACACTTACTCCATACACTATACCATTTATTCATAATAAATAATTTCATAATACATTTTACAATTTTTCCCCAATAAAAATGCTTATTTCCAATTTCTCCCTATATCTTTTATTCTCCCTTATCAGTAGCCCCCCAGTCCTTGTAAAAATATTTTTACGAGGACTACGATGAAGTCTTCGAATTTCTTCTTATCTTCGAATTCTCCTCGAAAAATACTTCATTGCAAATTACTTTTTGATGAGAAATTATTCTTCAAAGATTAATTTATAGCAAAACTTTTCCCATTCTTAGCAAATATTGAAAAAAATCTTTTTTGCAATATTTTACCTCCTCGACAATACTGACACAAGTAGCCCACAATCCTTGAAATTTCTTAGCAAAGACTAGAACCTAACATAACCCAACAAAAATTTCTGTCTCCTCGAAATAATCTCATCGGAAACAATCATGTGGACATTTTGGTCCCCTCGAAGAATCTTCTTCAAAAACAATCGTACCAATACAATTATTAGTAGCCCCCCAGTCTTGGCTAATTAATTGCAAGTATTGATCCCGTTGAAATTTCCAGTGTCAGTTCTCATATCTCAATCAATAATCTCCCGTCTTTTTATTAATGACGTCATCAGTCAATTTTTTTTGTCACTAAATCTTTTTAGGGATCTTATTACACTTCCGAAAGTTCTTCATCATACGTTTGCCTCTTCACATTCTTATTCAGTTCTCGATTCAATACAAATGTACCTATGTTACCTATAACACCTCTAGGCAAACAAAGGAAATTATCCCCAGACCTCTCTCTCTACAAAAGCCCATCTGCTTCTATAAATACTTCCACTTCTCATTTACAATCCAAACCGCTCTGTTCTAAACTTTCTAGAGAGAGAAAGCTGGCTTAAGCTTCCCAAGCCTCGTCAGATTCTAGAGTGGCTATTCATTAGCCAAAAATTCAAAGAGAAAGTCTTGGCTAATTAATTGCAAGTATTGATCCCGTTGAAATTTCCAGTGACAGTTCTCATATCTCAATCAATAATCTCCCGTCTTTTTATTAATGACGTCATCAGTCAATTTTTTTTGTCACTAAATCTTTTTAGGGATCTTATTACACTTCCGAAAGTTCTTCATCATACGTTTGCCTCTTCACATTCTTATTCAGTTCTCGATTCAATACAAATGTACCTATGTTACCTATAACACCTCTAGGCAAACAAAGGAAATTATCCCCAGACCTCTTTCTCTACAAAAGCCCATCTGCTTCTATAAATACTTCCACTTCTCATTTACAATCCAAACCGCTCTGTTCTAAACTTTCTAGAGAGAGAAAGCTGGCTTAAGCTTCCCAAGCCTCGTCAGATTCTAGAGTGGCTATTCATTAGACAAAAATTCAAAGAGAAAGTCTTGGCTAATTAATTGCAAGTATTGATCCAGTTGAAATTTCCAGTGACAGTTCTCATATCTCAATCAATAATCTCCCGTCTTTTTATTAATGACGTCATCAGTCAATTTTTTTTGTCACTAAATCTTTTTAGGGATCTTATTACACTTCCGAAAGTTCTTCATCATACGTTTGCCTCTTCACATTCTTATTCAGTTCTCGATTCAATACAAATGTACCTATGTTACCTATAACACCTCTAGGCAAACAAAGGAAAATATCCCCAGGCCTCTCTCTCTACAAAAGCCCATCTGCTTCTATAAATACTTCCACTTCTCATTTACAATCTAAACCGCTCTGTTCTAAACTTTCTAGAGAGAGAAAGCTGGCTTATGCTCCCCAAGCCTCGTCAGATTCTAGAGTGGCTATTCATTAGCCAAAAATTCAAAGAGAAAGTTGTTGCTGGTACCTACGTTGAGCCTCAACCCCAACCTCCGGTTACTACTTTCTACGGTTCCTGCCCCCTATCGGGAAACTCTTCTGCCATCATAACCTTCAAAATCTATTGTCTAAACCAAAGTTCTAATCTCAATCCCCTCGAATCTATGGGTAAAGATAAACATCACAAGAATTCTTCTGGTAAAAAAAAATGCATCACAAAGATAAAAGAAACTCTCAAGAACGTAAACGTGCTAAAGAAACCTCGTTGGAAACCCAAAATAAGAATTTAACTCCAGTAATCAACAATCTTCCTCTGAAAGCTAATGTCTCTGGATCAAACCTTCCAGCCATCCCTTCGATGACAGGGCAAGGAAGTCCACGATTCTCCCCTCAAGAAATACCATTACTGACGAGGATGTACAATTATTTAGAAGCAAAACCTTGAAAAATAAAGGGAAATCAATCGTCTCAGAAAACCCTGAGTCAGAGGCAAAAGAAATTCCCATCGTGGAGAAGAGTAAATCCGATGGTCCTTCCTTGGCCTCTTCAAGTCAAGTATCTACAGCCCCCCTGGAAATTTCTGAAGAGTAAGCTTGGAGAATCGCCCCAAAGTCCAAAGGTGAGATCACTTTTCCTTTGGAACTTGACGCCATTGTGGGCAATAACATGTGGTACACGCTCATGGCATGTATCATGGCTTCTAGGATTTCTGGCAACAAATTTTCTTCAGAAGAGCTCATCGGATTATCTGGCTTGGCAAAAAATCCGTTTTTCCCGTTTTACTCACTGACCTTTGGACGAGGACAAAAAATAGTGAAGGACTTACTTGAGGCTGATAAAAAATGGAGGCAACAATTTCTCTTCTTCTCCGTACATCGGGAGACAGACTCTGAGTCGACCCCCTCGAAACCACACAAGCTGTCTCTTTTATAGACTAATAGATGTAAGACTTTTAACTCTTACTTTTATCTTCCTCGTATAATAGTTTAATAATTTACTCCTCGAACTTTTGCACAGCCATGACTGGGATTTGTAAGCCCTATGCTGACTATGTGGAAAATCCCACCATGGTTTTTACCAAAATCAGTGAATGGGCCAAAGAAAACTAGGAAAACAAATTCCGTCTCTGCTTTATGAACAACAACTTGGCCAAGAGTCGACTCTGGAGGCTAAACCCCCTCGACAGACTAACTATGAAAGAATTGATGACTTCTCCTTCTCAGCAAGAAGTCCTTGATCAAGTGGAAAAGAAAGATATCATTATTTACCTTCCGAAGCGCTGTTGAGCGAAAAGTCACTTGGATGATTCCGAAGAAGAAGTATCAACCAAAGATCTTCAATCAGACTCTCAAGGATTAGCTACTAACCAAGAGCCAATCTCTTCGACAAATAATGTAAGACCCATCTCAGTTTCCCCTCCTCAGAAAACCGTCCATTCTCATAAAGAAAAAAAAACCAAGAAAAAACAAGTTATTTTGGAACCCATCCAGGAAATCTCCGAGGGTACTGGAGCACAAAATGCTGCAACTGAAGATAAAGATAAAGGAAATTCAGGTTAAATGCCAACCTCTCCACTTACCCTATCTTCAAGTCCATCATCAAATAACGATCTCCCAAGATTAGCACCTCTCCCAATTCCTCGAAATGATCCTCTCCAAACTATTGATCCCATCATATTAACTGGTGAGTCTTCAAACTTTGACTCTACTGCTATAGGTTCTCCCACTTGTTCCTTCAAAAACAATCGTACCAATTTGGTGCCCTCGAAGAATCTTCTTCAACAACAATCGTACCAATACAATTATTAGTAGCCCCCCAGTCTTGGCTAATTAATTGCAAGTATTGATCCCGTCGAAATTTCCAGTGTCAGTTCTCATATCTCAATCAATAATCTCCCGTCTTTTTATTAATAACATCATCGGTCAAATTTTTTTGTCACCAAATCTTTTTAGGGATCTTATTACACTTCCTAAAGTTCTTCATCATACGTTTGCCTCTTCACATTCTTATTCAGTTCTCGATTCAATACAAATGTATCTATGTTACCTATAACACCTCTAGGCAAACAAAGGAAAATATCCCCAGGCCTCTCTCTCTCTACAAAAGCCCATCTACTTCTATAAATACTTCCACTTCTCATTTACAATCCAAACCGCTCTGTTCTAAACTTTCTAGAGAGAGAAAGCTGGCTTATGCTCCCCAAGCCTCGTCAGATTCTAGAGTGGCTATTCATTAGCCAAAAATTCAAAGAGAAAGTTGCTGCTGGTACCTACGTTGAGCCTCAACCCCAACCTCCGGTTACTACTTTATACGGTTCCTGCCCCCCATCGGGAAACTCTTCTGCCATCATACCCTTCAAAATCTCTTGTCTAAACCAAAGTTCCAATCTCAATCCCCTCGAATCTATGGGTAAAGATAAACATCACAATAATTCTTCTGGTAAAAGAAAAATGCATCACAAAGATAAAAGAAACTCTCAAGAACGTAAACGTGCTAAAGAAACCTCTTCGGAAACCCAAAATATGAATTTAACTCCAGTAATCAACAATCCTCCTCTGAAAGCTAATGTCTTTGGATCAAACCTTCCAGCCATCCCTTCGATGACGGGGCAAGGAAGTCCACGATTCTCCCCCTCAAGAATTACCATTACTAACGAGGATGTACAATTATTTAGAAACAAAACCTTGAAAAATAAAAGGAAATCAATCGTCTCAGAAAACCCTGAGTCAGAGGCAAAAGAAATTCCATCGCAGAGAAGAGTAAATCCGATGGTCCTTCCTTGGCGTCTTCAAGTCAAGTATCTACAGCCCCCCCTGGCAATTTCTGAAGAGCAAGCTTGGAGAATCGCCCCAAAGTCCAAAGGTGAGATCACTTTTCCTTTGGAACTTGACGCCATTGTGGGCAATAACATCCGAGGCATCGAGAACAAGCATCTGGTCGCACTCGACCATATCTCCTACAAATATTTCTTGCCTTCAGAAGAAACCATGCTAAGGACTCGATGGTGCATCCTCTCGTATATTACCATCAGATTCCCTATGGAAGGTGAGACTCCTTTATCTGTTGAGGATAATGAATTGGTTATCTATACAGAGATTATGAATTGGGGGCTAAAGTATCCCTTAGATCCGTTCTTCATTGAATACTTTGCCAAAATCGATCTCTGCCCTGCACAAGCTGGTCCAAACATGTGGTTCACGCTCATGGCATGTATCATGGCTTCTAGGATTTCTGGCAACAAATTTTCTTCAGAAGAGCTCATCGGATTATCTGGCTTGGCAAAAAATCCGTTTTTCCCGTTTTACTCACTGACCTTTGGACGAGGACAAAAAATAGTGAAGGACTTACTTGAGGCTGATAAAAAATGGAGGCAACAATTTCTCTTCTTCTCCGGACATCGGGAGACAGACTCTGAGTCGACCCCCTCGAAACCACACAAGCTATCTCTTTTATAGAATAATAGATGTAAGTCTTTTAACTCTTACTTTTATCTTCCTCGTATAATAGTTTAATAATTTACTCCTCGAACTTTTGCACAGCCATGACTGGTATTTGTAAGCCCTATGCTGACTATGTGGAAAGTGCCACCATGGTTTTTACCAAACTCAGTGAATGGGCCAAAGTAAACTAGGAAAACAAATTCCGTCTCTGCTTTATGAACAACAACTTGGCCAAGAGTCGACTCTGGATGCTAAACCCCCTCGACAGACTAACTATGAAAGAATTGATGACTTCTCCTTCTCAGCAAGAAGTCCTTGATCAAGTGGAAAAGAAAGATATCATTATTTACCTTCCGAAGCGCTGTTGAGCCAAAAGTCACTTGGATGATTCCGAAGAAGAAGTATCAACCAAAGATCTCCAATCAGACTCTGAAGGATTAGCTACTAACCAAGAGCCAATCTCTTCGACAAATAATGTAACACCCATCTCAGTTTTCCCTCCTCGGAAAACCGTCCATTCTCATCAAGAAAAAAAAACCAAGAAAAAACAAGTTATTTTGGAACCCATCCAGGAAATCTCCGAGGGCATTAGAGCATAAAATGCTGCAACTGAAGATAAAGATAAAGGAAATTCAGGTTAAATGCCAACCTCTTCACTTACCCTATCTTCAAGTCCATCATCAAATAACGATCTCCCAAGATTAGCACCTCTCCCAATTCCTCGAAGTGATCCTCTTCAAACTGTTGATCCCATCATTTTAACTGGTGAGTCTTCAAACTTTGACTCTACTGCTATAGGTTCTCCCACTAGTTCCTTCAAAATTCCTCAGGGTGATGAATTTTCTCTACGCGTTCGAAATCTACTTCATGCCTCTGTCAACATGGGAAGAAAGATGCAACATCTAGAATACAGGAAAAACCACTACAAATTCAAAGCTTCCCTTGCTTCCTCACATCTTGAAGAAATAAAGGAACAACACTCCAATCTAAAAAAACAAGCTGATACAATTTGGGAAAAATTGGTTGCCTCGGAAAACTATATTCTTCTTCTGGAGAAGTGTTGTTAAGATGAAATGGTTCTTTACCAGAAAGAGATCGATGCTCAAGAGAAGCTCATCACTGAACTCAAAAAATCAAGCCAACTTTCAACAAAAGGGTTTAAGTATTATTTGGAAGACTTTGAAACGATTATAGAGGAAAAGAAATATCTACTGAGGAATCTTGAGGCAGAAAAAGAAAAAGCTGTCAATGCCTACGCAGCAAAATGCGTAGACAAGCTCAATGCCAGGGATGCTACCACCCGAGCAGGATTGATTACCGAAATTCACGAGGAGTACCCTGAGTATGACTTAGGCAGTTCCTAGAAGCTTGTCTCCCCTGAACTTCGCCCACCGAGAATTGTTGTGAGTGAAAGTGACTCATCGGATTCCGAGGACAGTAATTCTTTGAAAAGTTCTAAATGATCAATAGTATTTTTTGTTCCACAATTTTTGTATAAGTCCTCATTAGTTTCGAGGCAATTTTTGTAATGTTATCAACCTTTTTTGAAGCACATTTGTCTTATCTAATTATCTAATATTCTTTATTCTCAATGTTTGGAACACCATTCATCAAATTATAAGATCTGTGACTTCATATTGGGTATGAAAATAATTGTATGTCACCTTTGATTAGAGAGACTAATAATTGCATGCCAACTTGCATTGGATATAATAGTTGTTTTATGCCAACTTTTGTTGGACATAATAATCATTGTATGCTGACCTTAGACATGTTTATGATTGTCATAATTGTTAACCTACTCATCCAATCATAACTTATGAATCAGAAACAATAATTCAAGGCAAAAGTTCAAATGTATTGATCAACTAATAATGACACCTCGTTAAAACCTTCTTGTGCCTAACAGGATAGGAAAGAGTATGCCTTCGCTGTTTTTCAAAACCTGAAAATAGGAAAAAGAAAAAAACATTACACAAGATACAACTTTATATGCTCTATGTTCCACGGATGCTTGATACATCTCCCCTCTTTATCCTTTAACCGATACGTTCCCTGTTTCACTTTTTCTGTCACTTCATAAAGACCTTCCTAATTTGGTCCCAACTTTACGAGGCTTTTTTCTTTGGTATGAAGAAATTTTTTTCGTAACACCTTATCCCCCACCTTGAAATTTCTCTGCTTTAATTTTGAAGTGTATCTACTTCTCATTAATGTTTGATAGTGTAAGGATTTCAACTGTGCACGTCGTCGTTTTTCTTCCACCAAATCCAACTCTATTGCCCTGCTTTGATCATTCAACTCCTCTGCATAAGCTGCCACACGGTATGATGGGAAAATTGTTTCCAAAGGTACCACCGCATCCATTCCGTAAACCAAAGCAAACGGAGATTCCGAGGTAGCCGTTCACGGTGTCGTTCTGTATGCCCACAATACTTCCTGCAAATAATCTGGCCACTTTCCAGCCTTTCCTTCCAAGTTTTTCCTTAGTCCATCGAGAATTATTCTGTTGGTAACTTCCACCTGACTATTTTCCTGCGGATGAAATAGAGCGAAAAAGCATTATTGTATGCCTTTAGAGACACAAAAATTCTTAAACTCCTTGTTATCAAATTAGGGCCCATTATCCGTCGTGACTTTCATCGGAACTCCAAAGCGACAACAGATATTTAATACTACAAATTTAATGATGTCCTTAGCTTTCATCCCAACCAAAGGTTCCGCTTCCACCCACTTGGAAAAATAATCAACTGCCACTATTATTGTTTGCCTTCCCCCAGACGCCATTGGCAAAGGGCCCACTAAATCAATTCCCTAACGATCAAAAGGTAGAGCTTCAGAAATACTTTCAAGGAAAACCCTTGGTTTGCGTATTATGTTGGCATACCTTTGGCATGTATCGCACCTTTTTACCAACTCTTTAGCATCGTTTGATATTGTAGGCCAATAATAACCAGGTAGAAATACCCGTTGAATCAATGCTTTATAACCACAATGAGTTGATCCTTCCCCATCGTGTAACTCTGATAAAACTATATGCGACTCATCATTCGCTACGCATCTGAGCAAAGACCTACTAAAATATTCCTTGTACATGATACCTCTTAACGCAACATAACCATGTGATTTGAATCTGATTTTTCTGGCCTCGGACTTATCCGTTGGTAAAATATCCTTTTCTAAAAACTTCATAATTCTTAGCCTCCAGTCTTCAACAACAACATCGCTTTCCCCATTTATTACCATCATCTGCGTTGTACCCCTTATAATCGATGGACACTCTTGAGTTATAACCCATGAATAATTTCCTGAACGCGAGGCAGTTGCTAAAGAATCAGGGACTGAATTTGCCTCTCTTCGAACATGCTCATATCTGACTTCATCGAAGGTTAAAACCAAATCCTTCAATACTTTCAAATACTTGACTAACTGAGCTTTTCTTACCTCTGATTTTCCTAGTGCTTGATTAATCACGAGTTGTGAATCACTAATCAATTTAACTCTTTTTCCCCACATATCTGAGCCAACCTCAACACTGCCAATGCCGCTTCATACTCTGCCTCATTATTTGTTGCTTTAAATTCGAAACGTATGGCTTGAAACATTGCTACCCCATCCGGAGAAGTTAACTGCACCCCAACACCACTTCCAGAAATATTGGACCCTCCATCAGTTCGAACTAACCACTCAATCTTATCCGGCTGATCATTAATCTCCATATCCTCTCGCTCCGAATGAAATTCGACCAGAAAGTATGCTAAGGCTTGAGCCTTTATAGCTGTCTGAGGCTCGAAAGTTATGTCAAAATCTCCCAGTTCGACCGACCTTTTCGTCATTCTTCCTGAGACTTCCGGCCTTTATAGTAAACTTTTCAGGGGAAATGCTGTTCGAACTATAATGGAATGAGCTTGAAAATATGGTCTCATTTTGCAAGCAGCTGTTACCAAGGCCAAAGCTAACTTTTCTAACTTCAAATACCGTTTCTCTGAATCTAGCAAGCTCTTGCTAACATAACATATCAGCTTTAAAACGTCAAGCTCTTCGCAAAGTAACACATCGCTGACTGCAAAATATGATACCGCCACATAGACAATCAATTTCTCTCCCATCAAAGGTTTAGAAAGTATTTCCGGGGACAACAAATACTCTTGAATCTGACGAAATGCTTCAGAACATTCTTCGGTCCAACTAAATTGTTCGGCGTTTCTCAGCACTTTATAGGCGCGCATTTATCCGATGAACGAGAAATAAACATGTTCAACGTTGCCAATCTTCCTGTCAAAATCTAGACTTCCTTAATATTCTAAGGTGGAGTCATGGTCGTCAAAGCCTTTATCTGCTATGGATCAGCCTCAATTCCCCTTTCACTTATCATATAACCAAGAAACTTCCCCGACCGTACACCAAAAATGCACTTTTCTAGGTTTAATTTCAGATTGACTTTGCTCAAATTATTAAAAGTTTCCTCCAAGTTAGAGAATGATCTTCGTCCTGTAAACTCTTTACCATCATATCGTCAATATAGGCTTCTACATTTTGGCCAATCTACTCCACAAAGGTTTTGTTTACCAAAAGCTGATAAGTCGCC
This sequence comes from Limnanthes douglasii subsp. nivea, assembly GCA_036936605.1. Taxonomy (NCBI): domain Eukaryota; kingdom Viridiplantae; phylum Streptophyta; class Magnoliopsida; order Brassicales; family Limnanthaceae; genus Limnanthes; species Limnanthes douglasii. Next base: position 39,062,383 of record JAUPFV010000001.1, read on the forward strand.
CCCGCATTTTTAGGCCAAATGGCATTACCTTGTAATAATATAATCCTTTCCTAGTAATAAACAAGGTGATTTCTTCATCCCTCGCATCTAATCTGATCTGATTATATCCTGAGTAAACATCCATGAAAGACAATAACCAATTACCCGAAGTAGAATCCACTAGCTAATCAATTCGAGGTACTGGAAAATGATCCTTTGGACAAGCTCTATTCAGATCCGTGAAATCCACGCACATCCTCCACTTGCCATTCTTTTTCCTGACTAAAACTAGATTCGAGGCCCATACAGGGTATTGTGACTCTCGAATATGGCCTATGCTTAATAACCGTTCGACCTCTGAAACAATAACTGCAGACTTCTTCTAAGAAATAGGTCTTCTTTTCTGTATAATAGGTCGAACATCATGTTGCAAGCTAGTTTATGACAAATTATTTCCGGAGGCACACCTGTAACGTCCTCTGCACACCAAGCAAACATATTTAACTTTGTTGACAACAATGAAATCAACTTTTCTCTAAACTCAAAAAAAGTTTTACTCCAATTTTTAAAAAAATTTCACCTTGAAACTTGTGTCCTTCATGATCATCATCCGGAACCAGAAACCCGAGGGACTCCCTCAGATCATCACATGGAGTGATTGCTGAGAAAGTCCCCTTTAGTTGCTATGCTTTTTCCGATGCTCCTCCCCGAACTCCCTTCGAGGATAAAACTATCTGGTAACATTCTCTAGCCATCTTCTGGCTGCTCCTAATTGTCCCGATATTGTTCTCTACTACATACTTCAAACATTGATGTACTGTTGAGATAACACCATGCATCATTGACAACCAGGAACGACCCAAAATCACATTATAAGATGTTGGCGCATCTACCACACACCGAAACTCTCCCACGACTATTGTTGTTGCTCCGGTAAAGCCTACTATAGTTTTTTCGGACCGCCGTATAACAGGTGGGTCGAAAATTCTCCAGTAGGTACTCATGAACAAAATATTCGCAAAACTTCCTGTATCAATAAGTATTTTATGAACTTGATCAACAACTATCCCTGCAGCAATTACTACCGCATCCTCATGCGGGCTTGCTACATTCCTCATGTCATCATCGTCAAAACATATAATAGGGGAGGGAAAACGATGCATCTACGTTGAAAATCCTGCTTCCAACTGCGTAGTCAGATTTACCATGTGCCTCTTTCGCGAACTATTGGAATTCCCTGCAATAGTATCCCCTTTAAAAATAGCTAAGGACTCGGAAAAAGCACACAGGTCATTTACTCCCCCCCTTGGAATAATCTCCTCTACCATATTTACGTTGTTTCTCCCCACCTTGGGATCCAAATATTCTGCTGCAATATCAAAAGCATCAACTTCCTCAAAAATCACCATTGCCGTGTCAGCATTCTTTGAAACTACCTTCACTACAGTATTTCTGAGTATGTTTTTTTACGAATTCCAATAACATTCCATTCTTAATTAAAGCTTGCACCTCTTTTTTCAAAGTGATGCACTCCTTGGTTTCATGCCCAATATCCTCGTGATACTTACAAAACCTGTTAGCACTTCTACTTTCCCTCAGAGTTTGAATAGGAAAAGGCTTTCTGCATGTACAATTGACCTTACCTTGACAAATATCGTAGCCACATTTTCTGTTAAATCAGCAAAATAGTCTGGATGAATCCACTTATTCGAAATAGGCCTAGCTCCTTGGTGCATATTATAGTCTTGCCGATTCGTTCTCCGCATCGGCGGATACTAACCCACAACCTTGGTTTGAACATTAACATGAGGCACTTGATTACTAGACTCAGACCTTTGAAATTGATTCTGCTCTAGCTGATCACTTGATCATTTTTCTCATGCTTGAGTCTCCTCCACCATAATTCTTTTCTCAACTTGATCAAGTCATGCCCCAAAAGTCATTCCCTGACTCTCTGACACTGTATCCTTCAAAAGTCCGGGGAGAAATCCCATCTTGAAAGCTGCTAAGGCCACAGAATGTTTGCAATACTCCATATATATTTTCATTTTCACAAATCGATTGGTGTAATTCTTCAAACTCTCCCCAACTTTTTTCCTACAGTAGATTATTGTATCTCCATTGACATGAAATTTTTTACTCCTCATAAAATGTTGTCTAAAGACATTCCAGAACATGTCAAAATTCTTTATCGAGCCCTGCGGAAGCCTGTTATACCACTTGGAAGCCACCCCCTTGAAGGTTTGAGAAAACGCTCTACACAAAAATTTATCATCATCATCAAAATTGATCATGAAATATTTGAACTGCTCAATATGATTGTCAGGATCCTGCATTCCATCGAACTTTTCTAGCTTTGAAATATCAAAATGCTTTGGGAGGTTGCATGATAGAATTTCCGAGGACATAGGAGAAGCTCTCCAGTTATGACATGTCCTATAAACATTAGCCCTCGACTTCTCATGGTTCGGAAAATAAAGACCTTCCTAGAAAGGCAAAGTATACTAGATGCTACCACTCTGAATTCTGCTGGTCGACATTTTGATTCCCAGAAGGAAAATTTGTTTGGTCGTAACCTTTCTCATTAGCATGTGTATGATAATTTTTCTCCCTTAGAGTTTTCTTCTCCAAACTTCTTCCCCTCCGGTGCCCCACATGCCTTCTGCCATGTCTTTTCTTTCGATGACTCCTTTCAGGAGATGACCTTAATGAGCTATAACGAGAATAATCACTTGAATCAGAAGATTCCGGGTGACGCTTTCATTTCCTCCTCGAAGAACGTCGACCATGCCTTCTATATCTATCATCCCTATTCATAGGACGAAGATCAGCTTCACGTTCATCTTTTTTCGCTATCATGTTTTTTTCTAACCTCGGAACGAAGATTTACCTGGACAGTTTCTCTTTCTGCCCTCAATTTTTTGATTTCCAATAGTAACTCATTCCTCTGAGCCAACTTAATCGACTCGTCAAAGATTTCTCCTACGCACTGACCACCGTGCCCTTCATAATCCGTATCATTCCGATAAGTGTTTCCAATAAGATTCTCCTCACACTGGTTGACAAAATAAACCCCCTGCTCTTCCATAATTCCGCTCAGATTAAAAATGATTTCCAGAAAGCAAACACCGTCAGGACAATCTTCGCTTCCCACAGACGCCACCAATGATGAATTAAGAGTTTGCTCGAAGGTAACTTTGTGTAAAACAAATATCCGAGGGACTAAACTATAACAACCAACTCTTTATGAGAACACTTTTAGAGAGAGAAAATACTACAAAAGTAGTGAGAGAAAATAGTATTAATATTTATCAATCAGTCTTCTCAACTCGTGTGGGGTCCTTTTATAGTACAATAATGGGCCCCGCACGCTTAAATTCTTAATTATTACACACTTAGTCCCTACACTTTACCATTTATTCATAATTAGTAATTTTATAATACAGTTTACAATCTTTCCCCACTAAAAATGCTTCTTTCCAATTTCTCCCTATATCTTTTATTCTCCCTTATCAATATTAAAGAATTTTCTTGTGTGATAATTCAAGGATACTCGTCGGAATACGAAGCTGTAGCCAAAGAATTAACCATAAAAGTTTCAGCCCTATGAACATTATCGTATATGATGCTTTCAAAAACCAACGTTAAAGCCTTTAACACCCTCAAATTCTTCACTAAACGGTTTTTTCTTGGCTTTGACTGACTAGATGCATGATATATGAGAAGTTTCGAGTCACTTATGAGCCTTAATTTTTTAGCCCCGTAAATTTTAGCAAGTCTCAACCCTGCCAAAGCAAGTTCGTACTCGAACTCATTATTTGATGCTTTAAATCTGAAGCAGATAGGTTGATAAATAAAAATTCCTTATGGAGTAATCAATTGCACCTCTACTCCACATCCTGATGCACTTGAACCCCCATATGTTTGGACTGTCCGTTCTGACTCAAAGTTTTCTTCATCGATCTCCATATCTGATCGCTCAGAACAGAACTCAACTGAATATACTAATGCTTGTGCTTTGATTGAATTCATAGGCTCAAATTCAATATTAAAATCTCCAAATTTAACCCACCACTTAGTCATTATTCTTGATACATCAGACCGTTGTAATATATTTTTCAATGGAAAATATGTTCGTACAATGATAGAATGAGCCTGAAAATAAGGTCTCATTTTATGCACAGTGATAAATAGTGCAAGGGCCAATTTTTCTAACTTTAAATACCGTTTCTCAGAATCCAGAAGACTTTTACTGATGTAGTACACTGGTCTTGGGTAATTATCTTCCTCTCGAGTCAAAACTGCATTTACAGCACAACTTGACACCACTAGATAAACATACAAATTTTCCCTCAGATTTGGCTTTGTCAAAATTTATGGCACAGATATACACTCTTTGATTTGATGAAAAGCCTCAGAACATTCTGGGGTCCAATAAAAACAAATTTCTTGTCTTAACACTTGGAAAAAAGGGCACAATTTTCCGACAATCGTGATATGAATCTGTTCAAGGCTGTAAATCTTCATGTTAGAATTTGTACTTCTTTGATAGTTCGAGATGGTGCCATAATGCTTACAGAATTTAGTTGTATTGGATCAGTTTATATCCCACACTCACTAACTATGTATCCAAGAAACTTTCTGGATCTTACTCCGAACGTACATTTATTCTGGATTCAATTTCAAATTTATCTTCGTCAGGTTAGCAAAATTTTATTCTAGATTTACCAACTGGTTCTTATATCGTGCAATTTTTATTAACATGTCATCAATACATAATTTAACATTTCTCCCAATCTGAGTTTAAAATCTTTGTTTACTAAACATTGGTAAGTTGCTCCACCATTTTTCAATCCAAACGACATTACCTTATAACAATATAATCCTCTTCCGGTGATAAAAATGGTAATCTCCTGATCCTTTGGATCTGATTGTATCCAGCACATGCATCTATAAAAGAAAGTAATCGATTCTCCAAAGTTGAATCCACTAATTGATCTATTCGTGGAACCAAGAAATGATCTTTTGGACAAGCCCTATTTAGATTAGTGAAATCCACACAGATCCATCATTTTCCGTTCTTCTTCTTTACAAAAACCCAATTAGCAGTCCACAAAGGATATTATGATTCGCCTATGTGCCCAACCTTAGTCAAACAATCTACCTCTGCTATAATAGCATTATATTTTTATTTAGAAAAAGATCTTATGTTCTAGACGATCGGACGAACATTGTTTCGTACTGCTAACCTATGACAAACGATATCACTTGGAAACCTTGTCTCATCTTTTGTACACCAAGAAAATATGTGTAACTTTATCGATAAAAATTGAATTAACTTATCCTTCACCTCCAAAGATAACTTTGTGCCAATTTTTAGACTTTTACCATGAGAGAAAACATTATCCTCGAAACTTTCATCTGGGATCATAAACTCGAGCGTCTCTATCAGATCATCTATAGGGTCGGATCCCGATGAATACCCCACTGATTGCTATTATTTCTTTGACTCGACCCCCTTGATTTAGGCCAAAGCGGTTCGATACCAGCAGATGTTATATCACACTAATTGTCCATCCGAAGGGACATATCACCTGTGGTGCAAAAGAGAAGAGCTTTTTCTAAGGAAAAGGCTGATGTCATAGTTCAAGAGGTCGACCGACTTACTAAAATGGGACACATAAAGGAATCTCGATACCCTTTATGGACGGCCAACCCGGTATTGGTAAAAAAGAAGAATGGAAAATGGCGTATGTGCATCGATTTCACAGATCTCAACAGAGCTTGCCCAAAGGATTTATACCCGGTCCCCCGAATTGATCAGTTGGTGGACTCCACATTTGGAAACAAGCTGCTATCCTTTATGGATGCCTTCTCCGGTATAATCAGATTCAAGTACATCCAAAGGATCAAGAACATACTACATTTGTTACTCATAGGGGCCTTCATTGCTACAAGGTGATGCCATTTGGGTTTAAAAATGTCAGGGCTACTTATCAGAGGTTGGTAAACAAGGCTTTTGCTGATCAAATTGGAAGAAACATGAAAGTTTACATCAACGACATGATGGTGAAAAGTGTGGACGAAGAGCTACACTTGGTAGATCTCTAAGAAACTTTTGCTAACTTAGTGAAAGTAAATTTGAAATTAAACCCAGAAAAGTGTGTCTTTGGAGTGCAGTCCGGGAAATTCTTGGGGTATGTGATAAGTGAGCAAGGGATACAGCCTGATCCAGACCAGCTTAATGATTTACTACAAATGGAGCCTCCTCAGAATATTAAAGAGGTACAACGATTGACTGGGAGGTTGGCTGCGTTAAACCGTTTTATTTCAAGGTCTTCGGATAGGTGTGCCCCGTTTTTTCAAACTTTAAAAGGTGCAAAGGACTTCAACTGGTCCCCAAAGTGTGATGAGGCCTTCGATGAAATTAAGAAGCATTTGTCTTCCCCTAAGACTTTGTTTAAACCTGTTGATGGAGAAACGCTTTATGTGTATTTAGCTGTTTCTGATTGTGCAATAAGTGCAGTATTGGTAAGAGAGGTGGACAATTATCCTCATCTGGTCTACTATATCAGCAAAAGCTTGATAGATGCAGAAAAACGATATTTGAAGCTTGAGAAGTTGGCGCTGGCCCTGGTAATTGCTGCAAGGAAAATGAGGCCCTATTTTCAGGCTCAATCCATCATCGTCCCGACTTCTTTCCCTTTGAAAAATGTTCTCCAAAAAGCTGACGTTTCAAGTAGAATGACCAAGTGGTCAGTAGAGCTGGGAGACTATGATATTGATTTTGCTCCTCGAACAGCAGTCAAAGCCCAAACTGTGGCTGATTTCTTAGTTGAATTCCATTCAGATAGGGATACTAAGCAAGCAACCGGTGTAAAAGACAAAAAAGTCTGGGTCGTCCGGACTGATGGTGGATCGAGTACCATAGGATGTGGTGCTGGGATATGTTTAACCTCTCCGTATGGTGACAGAATGTACCAAGCTATATGTTTTGCTTTCAGGGCTTCTAATAATGAGTCTGAATATGAAGCTGCTATAGCTGGCTTGAAATTAGCTCTTCTTTGTGGAGCCAAAAGGGTCAAGTTAATGAGCGATTCTCAGCTTCTTATCCATCATGCACAAGGTCAATCCGAAGTAAAAAAAGGAGCAGCAGGTTAAATATTTACTTCTTCTCAAAAAAGTGGCACTTAATTTCAAAAGCATCACCTATGAGCACATACCCCGAACAGAAAATACGCTAGCAGACTCTTTGGCAACCATAGCCTATACTGAGTCCTACCCTTGGATTCATGTGCTAGAGTGTCTATCCATTCAAATCAATCCGGATAAGGAAGAATAAATTTTGAATATACAGATAAAACAGCCTCAAGATTGGAGATTTCCTCTTCTTCAATATCTCTTAGATGGCATCTTGCCCCCGGAAAAAGCAGTAGCAAGGAAAGTAAAGTACAAAGCTCGTGGTTTTGTCATCCTAAGAGATATTCTTTATAAGAAATCTTATAGTAAACCCCTCTTACGATGTTTGGGGGTCGATGAGTCTCAAATAGTACTCTCTGGATTACATGATGGTGAAGGATCAGCACATTGTGGATTCAGGGCTCTAACTAGAAGAGTTTTATTAGCTGGGTACTATTGGCCCTCTATAATGCAAGATGCCAAGGAGTTGGTAAAAAAGTGTGATCCATGCCAGCGATATGGTAATGAAATCCATACCCCAGCTGTCCATTTAAAGTCAATTTCTGAGCCAATACCTTTTGCTCGATGGGGGTTGGATTTAGTGGGACCTCTACCCATGGCATCCGGGGGGTGCAGAACTATAATTGTTGCCATTGATTACTTTTCGAAGTGGATCGAAGCAGCCCCATTGGCAGGAACTACCTCGAAATATGTTATCAAATTCATTTTGTCTAACATTTGTTGCAGATTTGGAACTCCATAGAAGATAACAACAGACAATGGAGGCTTTCTGCGCCTCTAGAGGCATTCAACACTTCTTTTCTTCTCTTTTCCACCCACAGGCAAACGGTCAAGTTGAAGTGCCTAACAGGACAATACTGTCCGATCTGAAGAAAAATTTAGAAGGGGCTGCTGGAAAATGGCCAAGTTACTTGCAAGAAGTCTATTGGGCTTACCGGACCACTCGCGGGAATATTGGGTCCGCATATTCCGCTTTTGTATATAAGTAAGAATACTCCAATCTCCACAATAGTGTGATATTGTCCGCTTTGAGCCCACTGGCCCGCACGGCTTTGCTTTTGGTCCACTTCCAAAAGGCCTCACTCTAATGGAGATGTATTCTTAACTTATATACTGATCTTTCTTCCCATGTTTAACCGATGTGGGATGTGGGACTTTGGTCGCACCTAACAATCCTCCTCTCGAACAAAGTACCACTCTAGCCTCCTCTCAATTGACTTCCATCCGCCTACTCTAGTCAGGTGAAGAGAAACCTGAACTCTAGAGCTTTAGGGCGGATCTATCTGCTCTGTGCCGCTCCTTGATCAAGCCACCTGCTTGATGAGCCATCTGGCACTCCCTCTTTAGATGAATCTGCGCCGCTCCTTGATCAAGCCACCTGCTTGATGAGCCGTGGCGCTCCATCTATCCAGCAGATCATTCACCTTGAGTATGGCTCTCGGCTTCTGGTATGATGTTCGCAGAATTTCACCCACATCACAATCCACCACATCGCGTTCCGTCTGGGCCTGGTGCTCTGATACCATTTGTAGAGAATATTGGGTCAGTATATTCCGCTTTTGTATATAAGTAAGAATACTCCAATCTCCACAATAGTGTGATATTGTCCGCTTTGGGCCCACTGGCCCGCACGGCTTTGCTTTTGGTCCACTTCCAAAAGGCCTCACTCTAATGGAGATGTATTCTTAACTTATATACTGATCTTTCTTCCCATGTTTAACCGATGTGGGATGTGGGACTTTGGTCGCACCTAACAGGATGCCATAGCTCCCATAGAAGCTACTCTTCCTTCATTTTGAGTTCATAATTTTTCCGAACACGCTAACGAAGTGGCAGTCAGAAGCCAGCTTGATTTAGTAGAAGAAAGAAGAGTTAAGGCTCACCTTAGAGCTGCACACTATCAAGGTTTGATGAGAAGCATGTTTGCTTCTAAAGTTAAGAGAATGGATTTTCAACCAGGGGCTAAGGTATTGAGACACGTTTTCCTACATACTAAAGAAAAAAAGTTCGAAAAGTTAGCTCCAACTTGGGAAGAACCCTATGTGGTCAGTGAAAAGCTTAAGCCTGGGACATACCGGCTTCAGGACAAAGATGGGAGGATTTTGAATCACCCCTGGAACATTGAACACCTGCAGTTGTACTTGGAATAAAACTATGTAAATATTTACTTGTTTAAAAGTTCATGTAAATATTTGGGGGCATACTCTTTCCTACCCTGGTGGCGCGGGGAGGTTTTAATGAGGTGTCCGGGCTTTTTTATAAAATTTGATGCCTTCTTAAAAGATTTGGAGTGTTTCAATTAAAAGTTTTCTTTGAATTTTTTTATCAGTAAGCAGACCGGATTGAATTGGTGGAGTGATGACTACTTAAACATTGGTCATCGGAGAATTTAAACACTCTCACTTTAAAATACTTGTGAAATAACTAAGGGCTGTTTAAACATTAGCCACCAAAATTGAAAAAAAAACCATGAAACGATGCAGGAGTTATGCAAAATAAAACTACCCATTAAAACATACGAAATGCCTTGGCCATCCAAGGACTTTGAATTGTCAAAACAAGAAAGGTTTATCCGGACAAGGACCGGACATGGTTACAAAAAATGCCTTGGTCATCCAAGGACTTTGGTTCAATCACAACAAAATTAAAAAGATAATTGATACTCTAAGACTGAGCCTTTGTAGATGGCTCAGCCTCACTTGGCTTCTTCTTCTTTGGGTCGTCATCCGGACTCTCCCCAGTCTTTTCTTCTTCATCGATGGTGTCATCCCAGCTACTGGAGTAGTTATACTTATCACCATCAGCCATGGTATGATGGGGAAGGTCTTCGTACTCCACAAATCACCATAAACCTCCCAGTGTCCTCTTCGGAAATTTTTCATTGAAGAGAAGGACCATCTCTGACTTGACTTCAGCATACCTTTCCTCCTGAGAATCTATAATCTCGTTGGTATAAGCATCAATCTTAGCCTGGATTGTTTTCTCCTGCTCCCTTAACAAGTCAGCCTTTTCTTGCTCAGCCTTGGACACACTGTTTTCAAGAGAGATCTTGTCATTAGTTAAAGCCTGAATGGTACTATCTTTGGCCTTCACCTCCTCTTTTGAAGAAAAGAGGTCTTTTACCAGATCGGATTGCTTTAATTGGAGTTCTTTGACAACTTCTTCTGAAGTGGCCAACCTTTTGACCAAGTCCTCCTGACGTTTCTTCAACTTCTCATTCTCTTTCCTCAATGCCTCAGTATTTTGGTTGGCACTAAGAAGGTCGCTAGACAGTTTCTCTTTGTCAGAATTGAGGGTATTGATGATGGCTGACTGATTTCGTACTTGCTTCTCCAAAATAAGCACTGGCTGGACATTGCTCAGTATGGAGTGAGCAATGACATCTCTTTCACTTGAGACAGAAAAAGACTTACCGTTGAATGTGACGGTGTTCGAAGAACTTGGGGGAAGGTATGGCCCAACAAAATCATATCTGGGAAGGTTTTCAAAGTAGAGACCAAGCCCCTCAAGCCCAGTGATGTCGACACCATCAATACTGATATCCCCTCCTACACCCTCTCCGGTTTGAAAGTCACCGGGGATCTCTTCTGCTTGAGTAGGGTCAGCTGGATCAACTGGAGGTAGTGGCTCCGGAGCCCGGAGAGAAACCTCATCTCTTTTGAAAGTTTTCTTTTTCTTGGCATCCCGGTCTCCACCTTCTGCTCCCCGTTTTCTGTCCTTTTTGGGGACCTTTTGAGGTTTTGGAGACCCAGCTACTTCCTTGGTGCTCTCGTGTTCCACCGCTTGTAGTAAGGCATCATCGATCTGCCCTTGATCTTGTCCCTCTGGATTTGTTGGGACAGCTTCCTCCACCTCGGTAGGATTGGCCTCTACCATACATTGCTTGGCCTTAACTTTTTTTTCCCTTCATCTTGCTTGGGGATTTAGCTCTACCCGGCAAGACCAATTTTCCATCTTTTCCCTCTGTCTTCCGGAGAATCACTCCCGGAGGGGTGGAGTGGTTAATTCCTCCCAAGACAGATCCCTCTGGTCTGTTGTATTCCAAAGATAGGATCTGGTTAAATTGCCTCCTGTGAAGCAGTTGTGGAAGCGGTTTGCCCATTTTTCAACTGTCCAAGCATTTAGCTTGGCACAAGTAGTCTGCCCAGCCTCTAAGTAATCGTTGAAATCCTTGGGCAGTACTACCAAAAAGCAAAAGAAGAAGAATTAGATAAAAAAAATGTTATAAGTAAAGATAGAAGTATGTAGTGAGATTGTTACCATAACTTCGCCATCTGCTGGTAAGCATGCTTGGGTTGACACCAGCTTTAATTTTCTTCCCATTCTCCCAGGCACCGCTGACGAACAGAAATTGAGTCTTCCAGCTTTTATCCGACTCGAGTAAATCATCCACCACCTTGTAGATGTCACTCATGTTAAAGTGGTAGAAAGGGATGACATGATTTCTGCAGAGGCTTGCTACAGCAGCAAATTGCTCCATCGAAATAGGAATTCCGAAGAGTCTTGAAGCCATTATGCATGCCATAAGGGTGAACCATGCATTAGGGCTTAGTTGACTTGGGCAAAGCTTTATCATATGGAAATATCTGACTATTTCTGGGTCCAAGGGAAACCTAAGTCCCCATTTGAATAACTCAGTATCGAAGACAATCTCGTTGAGCTTACAGTCCATGGGCGTCTCCGGATCAATTAGAATCCTTACTTTAACATTTTCCGGAATACCCCACTTCGTCCTTATCCGGCCAAGTTCAGCTGTGTGAATGAAAGCGTAGTTGATCTTCTGTATGGCCATCAGATATTTAACACTCACTCTGTGGAAACAAGGCCCCATTTTCCCACAAGGCATTCCGGCAGGTCCGGATGCTTTAAACACACTTTTTCCTTGCATTTGCTCTTCCTAGTGATGACAGTCTCGCTTGTTTGCCCGGAGACGTCAGTCTCAAAAGGGGCTACTTCGACGTTGTCCTCCATTACATCCTCTATTACCATGGAGGGATTGCCAGCTGTTTAGGGATAGGAGAGCTAGCGGTTGGCTCAGTAGGCCCTCCGGATTGTTGAGTGTCTTTTCCCTCTTGTGGTCCAGAGTCCGGCTGGGGCTCGGACCCGCAAATCTCTTTTCGAAGGCTTGAACTGCTTGCCTCCGGACCGGACAGCTTGTCCTTGGGAATTTTGATGGGTACTTCTGACCCTGCAGTTTTAATTTTTGCCCCAGATTTTGAAGGCGTGCATTTTGGTTCAGGCTGTGTACCAGCAGCCCTCCCTTTTACCAGACGACCCCTCCGTCTATCTTGCAGCTTCTCCGGGGAAATCTCAGCATCTGACCCCATAGTGATGAATGAGGAAGGTTTCCTAAGGCTTGTAACTACCTGTTCTGGTTCAACAACAGGCTCTGACTCTTGTACCGATGAGCCTGAGGCGATTGGAGAAAGTATGGGTTGGAATAACCTTCTGGGTATAGAACTCTTGGCAGAAGATGAACCCTGATCAGGCTCTGAGCTTGGTATATCAGGCTTGTCAACAGGAGAAACAGAGAGGCCCGCAGCAATGCGCTTTTCTCTCTCGACTTTTTGAGCTTTTTCTAATTCCGATAAGTTGAGCCACCCACCTTTTACTAGGGCGTTTCTTGCCGTGAACATAAACTCACAACAAAAGAAAGGTTTTTTGAATGGTGAAAGCTTTGAAGATTAATAGAGTAGAGATAATGAAGATGGTAAAACAATGAAAAGTGAACTGATTTATAGTAAAGGAACAAAAGATGCTTCGATACATAGGAGAATTCGAAAGGGTAAATGTAATGATTAAAGACGGCACTGATGTCACCCGCATTAATTGAAGAAGTTACTTTTTGAAGCAAGTGGGAGCGCCATTCTAGGAGAAAAACGGCCGGTATGGCGAATCAGAGAAGGACACGTGTCCCATGATCTCTGGTGAAACTGTTCAGTTTCTCGGAGCTTTATCAGTCCGGGTAAAGTCATTACACAAACTTGAAATCTGTCCGGGCATAGTTACAAGTGCACATGGACTATTTTTTAGGTCTTGTCAAAGGCCTTCAAACACAACCTAAAAAAGGGGCTACTGATGAGTCCAGTTTTTATCACCACTCACTATGGGGACCGGACATGGGCAATTCGGACAAGATCCACCCACTAAATCATCCGAATTGAATTAATGTATTAAAAACTTAATCACTTCATGACTAAGCTAATTACCTACTTGCTTAAAGTTTACTGGGTCTTGGAACTCGACCTGAATTCATAAGTTGACCCGAAAGCCCATGTGGCCCATAATTAAGGGTATAAATACCCAACCACTTTCATTAATGAGGGTAATGAAAATTAAATACAACCAGGCAGCTCAAGTCTCTCACTACAATCTATCCAAACATTAAATACCTTTGAAACACCACAAAACTCTGGACAAAATTACCTTCAACCTAAAATAAACCACACCAATTGTGATTTTGTTATAAATATTACAAGTGTTTGTTATTATCTTTTAAACCAAAATTATATTTTATCATGGTCAAATACTACAAGTTATATTGTTATAATTTTAATATTACATTTTGATTATTATTGTGGTTTAGTTTTAAATATTACAATTGTTGTTATTATTATTTTTTACAAAATCATATCTTATAATTATTTGATAATACAATTGTTGTTGTTATAATAAAAGGTAAATCGATTTTTTGTTTATTTAGCCATTCACAATTTATACTCTCGCTGGCCATGAGTTTATTTTTTAAATATGAAATAAAATACTAATCGAAACTAATATCGCAATTAATAAAAACTAAATTTAGACTAATACTTATTAATATCGCAAATGAAAATAAAATATTTAGTTTTTTATTCAAAATAAAAATAAACGAATAACAACTAATCTAAATAACTACAACAAGAAAATAACTTGATAAATTATACAAAACTCTTAATTGAGCTATTATAATGTTATTACAATGCTATTTAAGTGTTTTTATCAAATAAAAACAATTAGCAAAAAAATCAAATTAAGTAGAACTACAATATGTAAAATAAGAAAATAGAGATAATAGGGAAATTTAGAGAGATGTAGAATAGATTTGGAAGATGGTGAATTTGGACCAATTGACAATCACTATAACATTTTTTCATCTTTTATATATTGTTTTATTAGTTTAAATTTTATTTTCTATCTTTTATATATTGTTTTATTAGTTTATATTTTATTTTCATCTTTTATATATTGTTTTATTAGTTTATATTTTATTTTAGTTTATATTTTATTTTATTTATATATAGATATATAATCTTTTATATGTCTGGTTATTGTTTTATTATTTTATACTTTATTTTATTTATATATAGATATATAATTTAAGTTTAATTTATAATATCTATATTTTAGGGTTTTGGTAGGTAATCTGCGTGGGTTTATCTAATAGACCTATTTATTTGTTAGACCTGCATAAACATAATTTGTCCGACATGCGACCTGTCAATCTTCTAACATCTTTAAAATTATTAAATAGATTTGATGGGTCGTGGGTTAATCTATTTACCACCCTATTCAGAAGTATTGCCATTGAGAGATAACTGATTCGAAAATTAATTATTTCGATTGGTTAGTTTCGTTCAAAATTAATTATATTTTATTTTCATCTTTTATATATTGTTATATTAGTTTATATTTTATATTATTTATAGTAGATATAATCTTTTATATGTTTAGATATTATTTTATTAGTTTATATTTTATTTTGTTTATATATAGATATATAATTTAAGTTTAACTTATATAATATATATATATATATATCAGGGTCTTTTTTGTGGGTAACATGCGTGGGCTTACCTACTAGACCTATTTACCTGTTAGACCTGCATAAGCATAACTTGGTAAGCCTGCAGCTTGCCGGACCTGTAACTTTTTTAAAATTATTAAATAGGTCCTGTGGGTCAATCTATTTGCCACCCCTATTCAGGAGTATTGTCATGGTGGGTCGTGGATCAACCTGTTTGCTACCCATGTTCAGGAGTTTGTCATTTAGAGATAACTGACTGGAAAATTAATTGTTTTATGTCAAAATTAATTAACAGAAAGTTAAAAAAAGTTATATTTTAGACCAAAAAATAGGGAGAAGTGAGAATTTTATTTAAAAAATAATATTTGGTGCAATAATTATTTTTATAGATGTTTTTTAAATTTAAAAATAAAAAAATAAATAGTAATGTAGACATTTTTTCAACCAATCTACTATATTTTGATATTTTATATATGATATTTTTGTCTGAATTTTTAAATATTTAACCTCATATATTAGTAATGAATTATATGTTTTTTCATATTCGAAATGGGTAGCCAAATTGGTAGAGTAGATGAGCTCGTAACCAAAAAGTCTTGCTTTAGATCCCTTTGTAAATATTTTATTAATTTGAGTATGTAGCGACTGCGGTTTCCCTCTGGAAAAAAAAAATTGGACCGAACGAACGCCTTCCATTAGCCATTCGAAATCATTCAATCTCAAAAAGTATTAGTCGATTTCTTTGATTTTCAAAAATATAGATTCTAAAAGAAATTCATAGTAAATTATTTGGACAATCGATACTAATCCATTAAAATGGTCATTTTTATTGATCTCGTTTTCCCGTGGTCATCACGGATGACCATGTATGCAAAGATAGACAAACAATTACAAGAACGGATGTAAAATAAGAATAAAAAAAATTATCATTTTGATGAAAAATAATACCAATTGATTTTCGATATATGTGACCAATTTTGGTATATATATATATAAATATCAAAAGCTTCTCTAACTTGCAAGCCACCTAGCTTGGGTATAAATTCCAATGAGAAAATCGATTATATGGACTCCATTTATACCAAATACGGATGTTAGTTATCCAGTATGAATGTTTCAAACACAAGTTTTAAGATGAAAGCTTCGGGAAATATTATCATTTCAACTAAAATCTTGGTTTACATGGTTTGATTTACAGGTTATAAGTGAAGATTAAAAAGTGATCAGGATAATAATGTGTGTGGTAACAATGAACATCTATTACAAATAAAATATTTCTAAAAAAAATCGTAAAAATAGATTAAAACCAGGTTACATCAACTCAACTGGTTTTGTCTAGTATCAGACTTAGATCTAAACATTTTATTATCTGTTATAGTCCGATTTTTTGTGCAACTATACTTGACAGTCTTCATAATTTAACCCTCCATCCAATCCGTATTTCTTGCCAAAAAGAACGAGCTGGAGTTTGTCATAGCCAGCTAGCACGCCTGCACCAGCAACGGCACGCAAGATGTTGGCACCTGCACCCTTAAATAGCGATTTAGCACCTTCTTGTTTAACAATCTGCGAAAAAGCATGTAACGAGCTTTTGTATTTGATAGCTTCGCCTGAAGTCATCATCATTCTTCTACGTACTGTATCGATCGGGTATGAAGCCAATCCGGCACCTACTGTGACGCCCCATCCTAGTAAGAAACTCGCAAAGAAGTTGTCCTGTAATCATCAGATATACGTCTGTGAACAGATATCCGATTTTCTATATATTTCTTTTTTAAAAAGTCATTTGTTTCATGAATCAATCGATCTTCCTATTTTTTTTAAATTGAAAAATGATTTCTATAAAGTTTCATCCGAAAATGAAAACTTTTTAAGAACCAAAGGCAGTCTAAAGTTTCTTCTATACACAAAATGTTCATTTACCTGATTATCGCCAACAAGAAGCACAGGCTTCAGCGAATCATACATACCAAAGTAAAGGCCACGGTACACTATGATCCCGATACACGAGATATTGAAACCACGATACAGCCCAGCGACACCGTCAGATTTGATAGTCTTCCTGTAAACATCAGCCAAACCATTAAACTGTCTCTCAATACCTCTATTGGCTGCCTTAGCATCATTAGCCAGGCGTGTCCTAGCGTAATCCAGCGAGTACACAAATAAAAGCGATGAAGCACCAGCTGCACCACCAGAAGCCAAGTTCCCAGTAAACCATTTCAAATACCCATCTCTGTCTTTCTTGAACTCAAATAGTGTCTTGAAGTAATCATAAAATGCGAAGTTCAGGGCCTGACACGTTTAGATTAAGTGGCTAAAAAGTTAATGCTTGATTAAGTAATTATAACAAATAACATTTCCTAAGGATTTGGTTTAATCTATCAAATTTTCAGCGCAAACGACGTTTGCCGAATTTCTTACATTTCAATACATTTACGAAAGTGTTAGTGGTGGTTTTGGATAACCTATCAAACTTGAAAAATTAGAATGTTTTACTATGTGGCTAGCTTTGGAAGGGGTAAGTCCATGCTTACGGGCAATCTTTCAAATTGTCTGTCCCTTATCCAAACTTGTAAGCTGTTTTTGACAAATTCCAGTAGGTTTTACTAGTCAATCGATAAATTTGCGGCATCTTTAGTTCCCAAAATTAAAACAAAGCAAATAAGAATGTTGACCTGAGTAGGGAAGTATCTTATAACATTAACCATGTTGCCTCTCCAAAGTGCAAGAACACCTTCATTCTTCATTGTTCGAGCAAAACAGTGTGCGATTCCTCTATACGATTCAGATAGACGACCAGCTTTAATCAACTCGTCTTGATTCTGAATAAGGAGTTTGACACGCTCAATAGGGGCGGCACCTGTTTTAGAGACAGCAGCCGCAACTCCTCCCATTAGAAAATTCCCCACAAACGATCCAGTTTCCAACACATCCCCTGGAATTTTCAGAACCATGCGCAGCTCAGTGGTGTGTAGTTTAGGCTGCAACCCTCCATGGACAAATCCACTGTTCAAGTTAAGTTTTGTATTGTGCAAGTAGGACTGCCAATGCACCTTCTGCGAAATAGATGGACATTGTGATGATCCTTCCATCGTATTTTTTGCCTACAGCACCAAACGACCCTTTACTTTTAACTTAAACATGTACTGTAATTCTGAAAACATAGATGAAAAGATCACTCATTTACACACAAATATCTTCTAAGGAACATGCTTTCAATCAAAATTTAATTTTTTTGAAACTACACTCTAGGTAACATAAGCACGTACTTTAGACACTTTGATTTTCTCATCTCTATCGTAAAAACCACAAGAACAAAATTTCAAATGAGAAGCTACTAATCAAGCAAAACACCTTTCAAGCCTAGTTTATGGATTCATATCAATATTTTAGCACACCAAAATAAAAAAGACAAACCCGACAGATGAAGAAGCTTCTTGATCAATAAAGGAGAAAGAACAAGAGAGGTGTGCTGCATAAACACTCCGGTGAGTGGATCCTTAGGGTTCGAGCCAACTTCAACGATCTCATTTTGATTTTGATTTCGATTTCGATTTCTACATGTGTCTGGGCTGAAAGCCCAAAATTGTTGTTTGATTGTGATTTTGTGAGTAGTGTTTGGATTCCAACCGAATCTGATATTATAACAGCATCTACGGTCGTATTGAATTTACGTTTTAAGGAGTGGTAGATAGAAAAAAAAGATTAGTCATTTTCTTAGTTAATATTATTGATTTGATTGTAAGCGTAATTTTTAAAATATTGTTAGAGACTATTTTTGAATTTATTTATTTATACTTTTGAAGAAAATATTGTATGTTTTTTTTTTTTTTATATAAATTGTTGATTTAGTTTTCTTTTTAATTTTAAATTGTGTTGTGATAGAAAAATATGAGACATAAGCTAATGATTGGGTAAATTGTCTTGAAATTGGATCCAAAACATTGGTTTTGGCTAAATAAAAAAAATACCCCAAAACAGAAGCTTCTGAGTTTTTATTATTTTGTCTAAGATTTTGATTGGTCTATTAGTCGAGATGAACTTTCTCAACCGGCGGAAAATCACCGTATCCGAGGAGGATCTCTCCGTCCGATGAAAAAATCTTTTCCCAAGAAAAAAAAGTTATTTTTAATAAACACTTAAGTTTGACAAAATTTGGTAGTGATTATTTCTTTTAACCAGGTTTAATATCCAAAAAAACATTTTTGTGAATATTAAAAATACAAAAAAAATGATGAAAACAAAAAATGATGAATTTTTTTTTAAAACGAGAATATATATATATATATATATATATATATATATATATATATTATTAAATCACCTACGAAAATATAGGTGAGCATTATCATTTTTTTGTGGCCAAAGCTATTTCCTCCATGTTATTTTTTATTTCCTCCATCATTCAAACTTTTAAAAACACTAGTGACTTGCTTTTACCAAATTACCCTTATTTTTATTTCAAATTTAATACTAGATGCCATTGATCTAATAGATAGTATTATATCAAAAAACACACCAATAACCTAACTTTAATCCAACATATATGATTCTACTTCTAAAATTAACCCTAAAACAAAGAACTTCAATTTTATTGAAGATTAATCATGGAAAATGAATAAACCCAAACTAAACCGGAACGAACAAGGTAATTTAATCTTTGTTTTTATGTTTTACCATTTCGAAACTTCTTTATTTCAGCCAAACCCGATTTCTGCAGATCTGAACGAAAAACAACTGATTCCGAGATGGCCACTCGGAATCAGATGTTTTGCAGTTAAAAAAAAGCATGTGATTTCGAGATGGCCTCTCGGAATCACATGCTTTCGCTAAAAAAACAGAATATAAAAGAACAGCCATATGGTCACAAAATCGAACAAAACTCGAAAACAGATCCAACCAAAAACATAAACCCCAATCGAACCCTAAATTTACCAAATAAGAATCCTAACCTAACAAGAAGAGTCATAGCCAAAAGAAAGTGGAAAAC
Source organism: Limnanthes douglasii subsp. nivea (assembly GCA_036936605.1). NCBI lineage: Eukaryota > Viridiplantae > Streptophyta > Magnoliopsida > Brassicales > Limnanthaceae > Limnanthes > Limnanthes douglasii. The sequence continues at coordinate 39,082,341 of JAUPFV010000001.1, forward strand.
AAAAGACAGTAGAAAACTGAAGAGATTAGGAGTTTGAAAAGAAACTGGGAAACAAAAGAAAGCAGAAAATTGAAGAGAGAGATAAGTATGTTTTTTTTTCTTTGAATTTGTTAATGGGTAGGATAATAGAATAAATGGGTAGAATAATGACCTTCTTGAAAAAGAAAGAGATAGAATAAATGGATAGAAGAACAAATGTGTAATTTTCTTTATGGAGGAAATAACAAGATGGGGTTATTTTCAAATTATGGAGGAAATAAAAATTATCATGGAGGAAATAGTTTTGGCCTTTTTTTGTTCACATCATTTAACATTAAAAGTTAAAACTAACCAATAGTTGTAACAAGTTGTTTAGTATATCCAATAACTCCCAAGAAATGTTAAGTTTTAACACTGGAGATGAATTCTGTCACAATATTAATATTTTTGGGATATCTGGTCACATTTTACAGGTTTATAAAATAAAATAAAAAAACCTTTTAGCATATCCAAACTACATGCTTCGAATTTTTGGTTTAAGTTGTGGCCATATCTCAATTTTTAGCTGTTAGCTTTGGCTTTAACCTACTCAAATTTGGCTCCAATACTTAATTCGAACCAAGCTAGGCTCGGCCAGAAATGTCTAACTAATATAGAAGTTTGAGTATGAACGAAAGAAGTTATTGAATCATTGGTTCATGTTTTGTGTTGTTTGACAATCATATAATTTAAACAAACAATTAGTTCACATAATGGATTTGTATCTTTGCACCATGTTATTTGCGGCAATGGTCCAGTATGAGAAACTTCTTATTGCACGGCTTTTCTTTTTACAAAAAATGTAGTCAAGGACTAAATAATGTTACAATCTCTTGCCGGAACGGGAAGTGAATAAGAAAAAATGGCATTCTCTTGCTTTCGAAGTTGTTTGATTCAAAAAATTGTTGAGGCATCTGGTGCTACCAATGGAGGAACAAAGTTGCAACCTTGGAGCGTTTGTTCAAACACATGACCCACTTCCAGCAATTTCGCCTGCACATCCGAAATTCATTATTATGCAAATACCAAGGGTGTCAAAAGCTTGTCCTACCCGTTTTGCCTGATCCGAGAAAATGAGGTATAGACATGAATTTCACGCCCAAAATCCAGGTTAGAGCAGATAAGTGCTCAGATTTGGGATATTGAAGTGATCAATCATCGGTTGGACATTCCAGGTTGGAGGTATAGACAAAAAAAAATGTTTTGAGATTTAAAGTTTGATTAAAAAATCCAAATAAGAGGTTGAAACCAGATCAGATCGATCTGGTTAACCAGACAGTTACGGATTGTATGAATCAAAACCGGGTTTTGGCTTGGATTTGAACACGTGTCTCGAAATATGAGTTCAGGTAATTACTTCAAAGGGTTGCCTGACCCGGACCTGATATTAGAATTTTGCCACCCCTAACAAAACACCTATAATATCTGACCGTGTTTCATCGTATAAGTGTGGTGCTCCATTACCTCACTGAAGGCTGTACCGATCATCTGAAGACCAACGGGAAGTTGCGAGGATCCTCCGTTAACAAATCCACATGGCAATACCAAGGCGGGCAGCCCTGCCAAATTCACATTCACCTGTATATGTAACAAGTATCACTGAGTCAGTAAAATAATATAACTCAAGAGTTCTACATAGTTACCGCCTTTTATAGATTTTTTTTTACATTCTCTAACCACGAGGACATAGATGAACATCACCGATTCGAAGCAAAGAAACTATACAAAAAATAAGATTCTAAACCCCTTTATTGTCGACACTAGCCTTTCACTGACATTTTTTAGTCCAGTTGGTTTAAGAGGCCAAGTACTAAAAGGCTCTAGATGTTTAACAAGACGAAAAGACTTAAGGATCGCTTCCAGATCAATCAACTGTTCATACTAAAACTTCACAGTTTTTATACGCATATTAAGGGAATCTTTTGTTACAAAAAGAGAATATCTTGGACATATATGCGGCACTGGAATAGATTCACTAGTAAAAAATAACTACGAAGCTATAATATTTATTAAGGAGCGACTTACAGTCATAATGTCGCCTGCATACATTGCAAGGGGATCGTCTCTCTTTTCACCTGTAAACAGTGCCACCAAATGAATAAGGAACAGTTACGGTGGAATTTAGTATGATCAACGTGCAAAATAAAAGCCAGCATACCGATTTTGTAGGCAGCAGATGGAGCTGCTGGTGAAATCAGGATGTCATATTGATCCAATGCTTCCTTGAAGCTTTTCTGAATTAGAGTTCTAACCTACACATTGTTCCGATTATGAATTTCTCCCTAACACAATCATCAAAATAATGAAACCGTACTAAAACATAAAAAGTGGAGCTCCTTTTATTATCATTCCACTTATTTCAGTATGTACGAACTTAGTTCACAACAAGTTTCCTAGATTTTACTATTGCAATTTTTCGCACACCTGTTGGGCACGCTTGTAATATGCATCGTAGTAACCAGCTGAGAGAGCATAAGTTCCCATCAAAATTCTCCTCTTAACCTGCAAAAACAATATTAAAGCCCATGCCATTAACATGGTGCTTACAAAGTAATTAGAAGAAAATGCTCCTATTTATAAGCCGAGGCTAAACTGTCTGGCAAAACTGATGATTATGTGAACATAGTGTTCAACGAAAATGTTCATCTAACGGAGATGACAGAGGGCCTGCAGTAATTAAGTTCCTTAGTCGCATTTCAAACGGATAGATACCTCAGGACCAAATCCTTTAGCACGAGACTTTTCATATAGGTCATTCAGCTCTTCAGAAGCAACTTGGTTTCCGTATCTGTATACAGACAAATAGCCATAGGGTCTCCAAATCAATATAATTATTAGCTGAAGAAGTCGGTAAAAATACTTCTAAACCTCCAATAAGAAATAATTATTAACTTAAAGTTATCGGCCCAAGCTACTCCAGTGGTCTAATACTTTAACAGCACACAGTGCTTAAATTTTTCAGAGTAACAATCATGCCAGTCAACAAGCACCTGTACAAAGATTACCTGACACCATCATAACGCGACAAGTTAGATGATGATTCTGATGAAGCAAGAATATAGTACGCTGGTAACCCAAGAGAGAATGATGGAAGTGATACCTACAACGATATTTTAAGATTTTTTTGTTAATTTATAGAAAATTTAATGCTTCTATATTCAATATATGTGCAAGACTACAATGATAAGCAGACTTTAAGCTCACCTCAGACACAATACAACCCAATTCTTCTAGATGCGATGCAGCGCCCTGTATTACAGATTTGACTCCAGTATCAACACCATCTTCAAGAGTTTCACGAATCAGTCCAATTTTCAAACCCTCTAATGGTTTAGTTTCTAGAAAAATTGTAGACATGAATTGAGATGTGAAGTCAGGCACATCCTGAAAAGGAAAAACTAGTCAATCTTAGAAAAGAGATATGTCTTATGCTCAGAAACCAACATATTTTATTTAATAAAGTCGTAGTATTTTGCCGAAAAACAAATGCCGGTAGTTTTTCAAACAGGCCACACTGGTGGTAAGTAACACTTGCAACCAATGACCTAAGCTTTATACGATCTCACTTCAAACGGAAACTCTATAGACCAGCATTAGGCTGGTCAATTAAATAGATCATGCATGGATGAAACCTAAAACTCTAAAGGTGTGTATTATCATTCAATATTCCTACAAATTTAGTTTACTCTTATATTTAAGACCTAGGTGCTCTAAATTTCTTCAATAGTTTAACCCTAAGTTATACAGTTTATTTAAGAGTTAGTCATATAAAATACTTACTTGTCTGCTACTAGTAGCATCTAGTCTATCATGACCAGAAATGGTGTGAAGAAGAATTCCAGCATCAGCCACTGACGACCCAAAGCATCCAATAACATCAAGTGACGATGCATATGCCATGAGCCCATATCTAGAGACACGCCCATAAGTTGGCTTCAAACCAACAACACCACAGAAGGAAGCTGGCTGTCTCACACTTCCACCAGTATCACTACCAAGTGACACTACACACTGCCTAGCAGAAACAGCTGCTGCTGAACCACCAGATGATCCACCAGGGACACGAGACACATCCCATGGGTTCGCAGTAACCTAACGAATGAATATACACCTGAGTAAACCCAACTCCAGTTACCAATGACTACAAATTCAAAACTAAACTTTTCACATTCGAGAAATTGAATAAACAATCTAATTTAGTCTTAAAGATACAAAATTGACTGAACCGAACCTGAAAAGCAGAGCCTTCTGTGGTGCTTCCCATTCCAAATTCATCCAAATTAGTCTTTCCGACAACAATCCCTCCCATCTCCTTCAGTCTCCTCACTGCAGTTGCATCGAATGGAGGCCGATAATCTTCCAGAATTCGTGACCCCCCAGTGGATGGCATATCGGCAGTACAAATATTATCCTTGACACCAACCAGCACACCAGCCATGGGTCCAACATTCTCTCCACTGTTGATTTTATCATCGATCGCTTTGGCTTCACTCAACACCGATTCAGAGATGTGAAGGAACGAGTTGAGGTGTGGCTCGGTGAGTCGTAAGCGAGTGAGGTATGACTCGGCGAGTTGGGTGGCTGTGAGGTCGCCGGAGAGGAGGGAGTGGCGGATGTTGAGGATTTGCGATTGCGGTGGTGATGTTGTTGGAGAGGTGGAGTATTGGGGTTCGGTGACGGCCTGTGAAGAGAGTATTGGTTTGGTGTGAACAAAACAAGGTCTGGTGTACAGAGAGAAGTGAAGAGGGAAACGAGAGAAGGAACGAGGGGGTGGGAGAGTTGATAAAAACGCCATTTTGGGGTTTATCAAATTCAAAGGTTTTGGTTCGGATATACATGACGAGCTCCTGGAAGTAGTTTAAATTTAGACACATCCAAATTCGAATCTAGTTTTAATCAACGTGACCAGATCCAAAATCCGTATACAATATCCACCCTTATTTTAGTTTTATGGTAGCCGAGATGGTAGAGTATGACACGCTCGTGACCAAAGATCATGAGTTGGAATATACTATATCGCGTCATACTAAGGGTTTACGCGTACTCATTGCACTCTGAGCAGCGGCTGCGGGATCCCTCCAAAAAAAAGAAAGGGTGTAATAACGTAATTACTTTTTTTGTTATTTAAAAAAAAAAATATAAATAAATACCTACTCAACTATCTAATTATCCACTAATATCCGGTGTCAATTGATATCTCAACTTGAATTTTGGACAAAAATACCTCCGACTATATATAAATATATTTCTCTTCCCTCCCGAGAACCCTTTAATCCGAAATTCAGTCCATCCTCACCCACTTTCGATCGGTGACTGGTGACCGTCTTCTACTCCCGATTTCGACTGTTGTTTCTAAGCCGGTCGAAGTTGTTTATCTCGACCGAAATCAAGTATTTAGGATCGGTAATAGACATTTTGGTTTATGGGTTTATCGTCAAACACAGTAGTTTCTTAGATTGCATGCACTGATAATCGTTTTGTGCGTGTTGTGATGTATATTAGATGAGTTTTGGGTGGTTGTTTGTTGTTTATGATGGTCTTTCCATATTACTCAGGCCCCTGCAATACAATTTGTGTTTGGGTACAAGTATTGCACACAATTCGCATGTAGTCGTGATAGTTGTGTGTAACTCTCGCGATTTTCTCAGAGTGTTAGCAACTCTCTCGATTTCTTCAGAGTTGTTACTGGTAAAATTTTATTTTTTAAAAAAAAATATCATCAATGGATCTAGTTTTGTTCATTTAAAAAAAATAAAAGCGATAATACTTTCATTTATTTTTTCCGAGCTCTAGTTTGTAAGATATGGATTTTTTTTATAAAAAAAAAAGAAGAAGTAAGAAAGAGAAATTTTGGTTACAAGGTTCTTCAGGAAGGGTGAGGGTAGTTATGGTATTAAAATAATGTTAGGTACTAGGTGGTAATTAGATAGTTGAGATGGGTATTAAGAAATAATATATCAAACCTTGGGTAGTAGATGACAATAAAAGAGTTGACTGGATACTTTAAGTATAATTTTCATGTTATCGACTAAAAATGTTCAGTTTTTGCTTTTCATTTTTTATTTCGGATAAAATTATTTCCATGGTGAATTGATTATTCATTTTTATAACACGTAATTTTCGATCTATCTATTTCTGATAAAGCTAATATTTTAATATGCATGAAACTAACTATTCCAAAAATAGATAATCAAAATAACAAAACAAGCTTTATCTAAAATAGATAACCAAAATTTTAAACCAGGAGAATTTTTAATCCATAAATTATATGTTATGAAAATAAATAATAAAAATTTAAATCAAATATTTTTAATTGAAAACATAAAAAATAAATAATAAAAAAACTAATTACTTGCTTCACTATATTATTCAAATCATATTTTTAATATATTTCTCTTTGTTTTATATTTTTTTTCATCTGTATTCACCTTTTCTCATAAATGAAGGTTTTTAATATCATAGTTTGAAATTTTTTCAAGAGTATATGATTTTTGGATAATATTTTGTTTTTATTAAAAAAAACAATAACATATTAAAATATTATATATTCGAAGGCTATACGTAAAATTTGACCCTCTAATCTCATAAAAACAGGTTTGGTAATTTTTTTATGATATTTTGATATTGAAAATAAAAAACAAGTTAATATGTTTATATTCTCATTTTCTAACATTTGTTTTTTTAATATCATCTTTATCATAATAAGCAGGGAGAGTAATACTATTAGAACAAAACAACGTAAAAAAAGCGAGTCGCATACCTAATAAATAACATATGCATGTAACAAATAAAATAAAGAACAATAAATAATAAACATATGATATTCTTGGTGACCCATAGCCATACTTGAATCGTGATAACCATCATAACCGAGTTACAAACACGTGTAGCTAACAAAGCTGTTTCATTACGAGTAAATTATCAACCTAAAACCTTATAAAACTCAAATGTCCTTCCAAATTATTTTTAAAAATTCTAATAACAAACTTAAACCCTCATACAAAAACTTGAATCAGAATTATGGAAAACTTACTTATTTAATCAGTAATAATATAACCTGTTGATCATTTGAATCTAACAAATCAAAATTAATATTACTACATGTCAAGTAAGTTGAACTAATCAGAATATTTCATTTTGATATCTTTTACTCTCATTTCCAATTTTATCTCATTCACTAGAAGCTTCTCTTTAAAATATAACTCTACCAAATCAAAATCCTAAATTGGAAACAGAGATAAACAAAAAGAAAGGAACTACAAAGGAACATAAGTATTACTATCATATTCTCTCTGTTTTATCAATTAGATTCATGCCTCTTCTTGAATATTTTTTTCCATATTGAGTATTAAATATTGAATCCCAAATCATTGCTCTGCGAATATAAATCCAAGATCTGAATGGTTTTCTCACTCAATACCTTATGTTTCTTCACTTTTTTCTATTTTTATATTGGTTTCTCTATATTCATGACTTCTCTTTAATGTATTGTTTCCATCAAAACAATTTTATTGATTATAAAGGCCACGATTTATCTCTTCTACTATGTTAAGTATTCTTTTATATTTACTGAAATGGTTACAAATTATAATGTTGAAGATACAAATCAAAATATTAGTTTTGGATTATGATACTGAGAGCAAAGCACAATTCTAATTTGTAGATCACATATTGACCTTTGGAAAGTAAATTAAAATGATTTAAAAAATATATTTTCAAATCGATTTAGGGTTAAAGTGATTTGGGTACTATATTTAGGTTTTTGTTGATTTGTTTTTATATGCGGTAGGTGACGTTAATATGCACCATTTGCTTTGGAAGATAAATTATGAGACTATGGGTAATTTTTTTCTTATTGCTTGAGCGAGCTATCACATGACTAATTTTGATGAATTGTACATGTTAGAGAAAAACATGTTGTACTTATATATATATATATATATATATATATATATATATATATATATATATATATATATATATATATATATATATATATATATATGGGGCTAAATATTATACCCATTTATATTTGAGACCAAAACGTTAAATTGGCAAATATGAAGATCAATGGAGTCTTTGAACCTATTTTATTTTTTAAAACGCATGATATTTTCAACAATAGATCTTTCGACCATTAAATTTATCTTTTGTTGCAATTAAATCTATGAACTAATATTTTATAGTTTTATTTTTATTTCTTTGGTCCTAAAAACAACATGACCAGAAAATATAAGCACCCAGATCATAAGTCATTTGTTATAGGTTTGGTTAGTGGTCCAACTTGTATTGGTGTAACACTAGAGTAATATTAAAGTATCAATATATTGAAAATATGCGTCCTTGTGTTTTTCAGGTACTCAAGAATGCCCCCAATACTTCTCGAACAATTTGTACTTGAATTACTAGTAAATTGGTTCAATCATCAACCACGGTGGATATATCCATATAAATTAAATTTCATATAGCACCAATGTATTCCAACTAAGTCGTTTATTTTTATGTATTCTTTTTAAGTTTTAAACTATGATCAAAAGAAGTATATTTCTGATTTTTAGAATAAAAAAACTTGTCAAGTACTTTTTTGATTTAGTGAGATTGATTACGGCATAACCTCCAATATTTTGGATCATTTGTATCATGGGTATTATATTTACCTTCTCAATATATATAATTTTACATGTGAAAAATAAAAAATTATGCCATAACCAGGTGACTCTGAATATTTAAAATAATTTAATGACCATCATCATAGCTTTCAGTCTAGATGATACCCCCTTTCAAGTTAAAAAATTGGTTTCAGTGATCCAGATAAACGTGTGCAATTATTTCCTATTTTATCACTTAACCATTCCTTATGAATGTAGTGTAATGATTGCCTTGCTTGAAAATGAGAAAATTTAGAAGGAAAACTTCATTTTTGTCAACGGGCAGTGGGAGCCCAACCATCGAAAAGTCTGGCGAGATGAAAGTAAGGATTTTTTCTTCATATTCGATGATAACATCATCTCTTCCCATCTATGTCTTGCTTCCACTTATTCTAGAATTTTTTTGAACATAACATCTTATTTTAGTTAACATTAATTTTTATGTTGTTCTTGAAGTTTAACTTATTTTGTGGTATAAATTACGCTAATTTTTCTTTAATTTTTTATTTTGAGTTTGAAAAGGTCATTGAAACCATCGACACATACGCAGCTGAGTATTGAGATAAGAAATTCCACAAGCTCTTCAACATTGAGAACTTTCTCACATCCGATTTTATGTTGGAGGCTCAGATCGGGTTATGTTCAACCCCGAATAACAAAGGGCTCAAGTGGTAGCTATTATCGCTCTTCCTTCAGCCATATATGTATATCTTCCTATACTAAATATTTAGAAATGCTAATCAACTGACAAAGCTAATCCAACTCTGAAGCACCCAAAAGTTGAAAAGTTAAAGGGATTTGTTTTTTGCAAAAGTGGGGAACGACCGAAACAATCTAATAAAGATTGCTGATTATATTAGATATGAGGATGTCACTAAGTCATCAGCTCCGTATACAAAAAAGATTACTCTAAAAGCATCTGATGATGCTGAGGAGTAGAATCCAAGACCGGTGGTCTTAGGATATAGTCATGTAACTAGGAATAAGTAGGGATACAAATCTGATATTAAGGTCGGGCCTGTTAGGATCTAGGACTTGGGTCATGCTATTATTTGATATGAACATGTCTCAGAGAGGCTTTCAATCGAATCAACTGAGATGGTTTTTGTTGATGCTTGTGCTTGGAAAATTACACTAAAGGTTGATGTTAGTGTCTTAGTAGTTTGGTTTTTGTCTAAATTATAATAGCTTTTAACATTGAACTTTTATTTTATACATGATGAGTAGCATGTTTAGAACCATCCGATCTGTTGCAAAACAAAGCCAGATAATACTTCATGGTTTTGCTACAATCTTGAAGGCATTGCTAAAAAAGTCTAAGGACATGGTCAATATCGAAAAGAGCTCATCAGGATTCAACCAAGTTAGTAATTTTCAAGAACAACTACTAGGCTCGGAGGCAGGATTGGTAGAAGGCGATGGACAACCATAAGAAATCACATAGAGAGAAGGTTCAACTTCTGGAGGATGAGAACAATGAGTTGCATGACAAAATAACCATTTTGGATAACGAGTTAGGGAGGTAGATGCTTATAAAAGTGGAGTTGTAAAAAAAGCTCAGGATTTCATCACGTAAGTACTTTGTGAACAAGCTCTTGAACTCAGGAAACAAATGGTCCTTGATTTTTATATTTTATTTCTCGACTTATACCTGGGATTATTTTGGAGCTTAGTTCATGAGGAGGTTAGGCCAGGGGGTCATGATAAACTATCAATAGGGCGATGAGAGGATACCAAGGTTCAAAGGATAAAAATGAGTGAAAATCCACAAGTTAATCCCCTATATAATTTAGCATCATAGCTCCATGTTGAACCTTCCGCTGCTAAATTGGAATTTCTGAACTCCCTTATGAAGACTCTTATCAAAGAGGATGACCGGAATATTGAAGAATAAATGGTCAAGAGGACTGATCGTATGGATGAGGACAATATTTTTTAAACTCTTTACTTACCTTACTTGTGTTTTACTTATGTTTTTTTAGAACCAAAATCATTGGGAGTCCAAGAATTTTTTTTTATATATTTGAAGTCTTTTTTATCTTTCGGATAAAATACCTTGGTAGTCTAAGGCAATATTTGTGTGTTTTGTATTTTGCTGCACTATTACATTTCCGGACATGTGAATTCATTGTCGTTCTTATTCAATTCTTTGTCTTGTATGAATTCTCGATGTTTTAGAGGTGATCAATATCTATCAAGTCATGCGTCATTTAAAATATATATAATTCTAGATTCAACACATAATTTTAATTTGGTGAGAGTGACCATTTTGTTAACCTCTCCGATGTTTGAATATCAAATATTTTTTAGTCTTTCAAAATTTGTGAGAGACATACCGCCGACCTTTCTTAGTAGTTTGTTAATTTTGATATCGTCGAACCTTGCCGGTAAGTCCGATATTTTTTAGATCAAAGTTATCTTATCATACATTGGTTTTAACACAAAGTTCTTGTAGGTAAAAACTTATTAACTGATACATAGATATCTCATTAAAACCTTTTTGGGGCCTCATGGTATTAGAATAGTACACCAGTGAAAATTATAGATATTTAAAAAATTATTTACATAAAAAGGCTATTATTCGGCTAAGTAGAGCTTTAGATACTTTAACATTCCACAATTATAAGATGAGATTTCTTTATTCATCAATTAACTTGTACATTATGCTTTAACTTTGTCTACCATTGTGTAGAGGCCTTCTCAATTGGGGTTGAGCTTGTGTCTTTTGGGTATTTAATATGCTAGAAAACCTTCATGAATACCTAATCACACACTTAAAAGCTTCGATGTCGTACCTTTGAGTTTTGCTTTTCATTAAGGTTTGATAGTATTTCACCCTTAGGTAAGCATTAGATCTATTTTCTTATTTACATTCAGACTTGCTCTCATTCTCTGGTGTTATTGTATTCTGTATAGGTGGCTACCCCATGAGAGGAGAGTATCATATCGACTAGTACTACCTTTTCCATGCCATATACCAATGAAAAGGTCATTTCATTGTTGGTTGTCCGATGGGTGTTCCTATAAGTCCAAAATACCTCTTGAAGAAACTCACGCCAATTTGCGGTTGAACCTTCCAAAATTTTATTCAGGCTATCAATTATACTACGATTGGTGACCTCTACTTGGCCATTATCACGAGGTATAAATGGGAGTTCAGAAATTCTACTGGATACTTTTGGGGATGCAAAATGAAGTATTTTTGATATTTTGGAATTATGACCCATTGTCGGTATTGATTATCCTCGATACACCAAACCTACATCAAATATTATTTTAATGAATTTGATTACCTCTTTGGCCCTTATCTTATGCATGAGATAGGTTTCAACCCACTTGAAAAAGTAAATCATCCCAACTTATATGTACTGTCGGCTTGTCGGTGGCTTGAGAAGAGGCCTAACCAAATCTAGTCATTATCGGTCAAAGTGAAGAGGTTTCAAATGGGTTTTTAATGTTACTGTCGGCTTGTATGTGATATTTACAAAGCCCTGACATGTGTCGCATCTTTTCACTATCTATTTAGCCCTGGCAGTGAGGGTCGGCCAAAAATATCTTACTAAGATAACTTTCATTGCAAGATTCAGGTGGTCATAATGAACATATCCTATACCGATGTGAAGTTCATCCAACATATAAAAAAATTCATATGGTCTCATACATCGTAAAAAGGGTATAAAAAATTGTAACAATATATTGTCCCCCATATCATAACGTATTTATTTAGGTTATATTTTAACTTGCGAGTCTCGACCTCATTGGATAAAATATTCCCAATTATGAGGTAGTTTTGTATCGATAATATTTAGTCCTTTCAAGTATCAATGATCATAAATGTAACCTCTAAAATTCTAGATGGGTCATTTTTATTTGGGATTGATGGTTGCTCTTGTTGTATGAACTAAGACACCGAATCAGAACTAGCCATTAAAGCCAATGAATCAACCAAAGAATTCTCAATCCTTGGAACCCGCTCGAATTGCATGTCAACATAATTGTTTGTTATTTTCTTCAACTCCTCTAAATAATGTATGAGGGTATAATTATTTTCGTCCAGTTATTCTAGAGTATGTTTTATCACGAGTTATGAATCACTTAAAAATCCCACCCTCTTTGCACCACAGATACGATCGAATCGAAGTTTTAGAATTATTACTTCATACTTGACTTCATTATTGGTTTCATATGGTCTTCCCAAAGGGATTGATCAGGTATACGTTGGCTCCGCAAACTGATAAGCATGATCTTTCATCTGTTTGTACTACCTATATTAATGAAAATGACTCGAAATAGGGTATTGACCTATCATAATGGAACTCAATTAGGAAATCAACAAATTATTGGGCCTTTATGGTCATTCTCGGTTTAAAACTTATATAATATTCCCAAAATTCTACAGACTATCGAGTTAAGTATCATAATACGTCTGCTCTTTGTAGCATCATTTAAAGGAGAAAAAATGTTCGAATAAAAATGGAATCCATAAAGCAGCATATTATTTGATTCCATAACTAACACCATAACTAACATTTCCAATTTAAGGTAATTCATATCCACATCAAAAATTATTTTATTCATATGATAGATGGTTCTTGGATCCCTTCATTATTCATAAATTAAAACGACACTTACGATATAATCGAACAATACCATGTATATTTTCATTGATACTACATCTGAGGAATTTATATACCATTTTGTCGTATATGAGGTCTTATTGCAATAATCCATTCATTGAAACTAATGATCCTTTTTCAACATCTAGAATAAATGAGAAAATGTATCTAAAAAGCAATGTATATGTCGATTTAAGGCTACCAACCTACCGATTAGTACATGCAACTCCTTAATTAACATTGGGGGGTGAATCAAAGTTAAGGCTCCCAAATCCAGAAGGTCAGCCTCTACTCCTTTCTCACTTACCAAATACCCTAAGAACTTTCCTAATCTGACCCCAAAAGTACATTTATTTCGGTTTAACTTAAAGATTATAGCTCCCGGGATTTTTGATGTTTCCTCTAAATCACATGATATGCTCATGGAAAGTTTAAGCAACATATCATCAATATATGCTTCAGTTTTTTAACCTATTTACTAGTAAACGCCTTGTTAACAAACCTTTGATAAACGACTCTAACGTTTTTTAATCCAAAAGGCGTAACTTTATAACAAAAAGATCACGTCAGTGATAAAAGTAATAGATTATTGGTATGCTTGTACATATGATTATATCCTGAATACGCATCCATAAACGAATTTAACCTTGCATAAAGTTTCTTTCCCTAAGTCTAATCTACCAAATGGTTTATTCATGGTACCAAAAATGGATCTTTAGGACAGTCTATATCCAAGTCCATGAAGTCCACACTCATTATCCACTTCTTGTTCTTCTTTCGAACCAATGCAGGATTAACCATCCACAATAGCTATGTGGATTCTCAGATGTGCCTGGTCGTAGATAATCGGTCTAGCTCAACCATAATTGCTTCTAACTTCTCGATTGAAAAATATATTTTTATAAATAATGGGCCTAACATTCGAATTTAACAACATTTTATGGCATATGATATCTGATGGTACTCTGGTTACATCCTCTACTTTCCAAGTAAAAACATCAGCATTATTAAATGAAAAAAATAAAAGAGTAATCCGTAGAATACTAGAAACCAATTTTTAACATCTCGCCTCAACAAGTTCCAATGTTTCCATGGTCTCAATAAGGACCACTATGCCTAAGGACTCGCGAAGGTCGTCCACCCCTTAACATTGAGCGAGACCCCATCTGGATGTAATTTATTTCTAAGAGAAATGAAAGCTGCATAACACTGGTTGGATAACTTTTGATATCCTTTAATAAGCCCACTTTTTCAAGTATTATACACCGAAGATATTGACGTGTTTTTTAAAGCTCTTACGTGAAAAAAGCCTTATAGTTATGTTATAGAAAGTAGGCATATCTGCTATCATAAATAGAATATGCATCATTTTCTCACAATTTTATCTTCATGTATAAACATCAACCTTCATCTCAACCAGGAGCTTGAAATTCTCACCTATAAATCATACTATTGTCATGTCTCAATTTCGATAAGCTGGTGGTTTTTTTTATTCGGTCAGTTTTGCTTTTGAAAATTATGTTGGCAAAACGATATATGACACACATTTAATAAAAACAAACAATCATATTTTTCTGTCTCCAATACTATTTTTTACACTCTCCACATAAGTTATTTTCATGTACACACCACATTTGTTCGTATTTATAAAATAATCTATGAGCTTTTAAATTATGTCATTTATTGTAAAAGCTATTGATAATTATATAACATAATTTATAACCCACATGTTGCATCCATTCAGCCAACTAATCTTTGGTGTGATACTCATGGGCCCAAAATAAATATGTATAATTCGTAAACAAGCACCATACACCAATAAAATCATATAACATATAAACAAAACACATCACAAATCGGAATATAATAACTAATCATAATTATATAATACAACGTTTTCTAAAACAACACAAACTATTAGACACATAGTAGAAACCAAAAGTGCAAAAGAAATAAGATAACGATATCATTTTTTACACAAAATTAAAGCATACTTTCGTAAAATATATGTATAAACTATTTTTTTGTTTTATGTATATATTATGTGATAATTCTTCACCAATTCGCATGAACCTACATGATTGTTTTTTAAAATTTTGCACATATTGCGCAAATTTTAACTATTTTTTTAAAAAAACACGTGAAAATTGTATTAATAAAACATAACCTTATAAGGGATTCCTCATCCGCGTACTGAATTTATTCTTGGCTTCCATGCTATAAGATGCAAGATACACAAGATAGTTTAGTTGTAAGTATAATATTATTTAAAAGGTTTGGATTCAGTTAGGTGGGTGAAAATGAGTCAAGCTATTAGTTATACCACCCAACGAAGTGTTATCCCCCTAGTTATAAGTCTCACCCCTTTCTTCCTCAAGAAAAAAAAAATACAAAGTTACCATTTATGTAAAAAATTACAGTTTAAATAATTTATTTTATTTTAACTACCCATGTCCCATTATTTCTTACCTCTCTCTCCATAGATTTTTCAATTTATTCTGCTGGTAGAAAAATGGTTGGGAATATGAGAGACGCATATTTTGCTTCCGTATATAAGTATGTACAATTCAAGCTCCGCACTAGTATGGTATTGTCTACTTTAGACTCAAAGACCTGCAAGACTTTGTTTTTTGTCCATTTTAAAAGGCCTCATACTAGTTAAGATATGTTCTTACTTATATATCATTGATCATTCTCATGTCCAACCGATGTGGAATTTCGATCGCACCTAACAAATCTTTCTCTTGAACAAAGTACCTCTTTATTATTCTCTCAATTAACTTTCATCCGTTCACTCTAATTAGGTCATGTCAGGGTTCATCACCGGAGCCATAGAGCTCTACAAATATCTATTTAACTAGTCTAAAATATCATAATGTCTGAGTCATAGAGCCTTACAATATATCTTTTCACTTTGAGCATGACTGGTTTATCATGTTCGACACCTGAGAATTTAGTCGCACTTAACAAATTCTACTCTTGAGTAGAGTACCACTTTAGCCTCTTTTTAATTAAATTCAATTCTCCTCTTGAGTTGAGTACCACTTTAGCCTCTTTTTAATTAAATTTCATCCTTTCACTCTAAGCATGACTGGTTTATCATGTTCGACACCTGAGAATTTAGTCACACTTAACAAATTTTCATCTTGAGTAGAGTACCACTTTAGCCTCTTTTTAATTAAATTTCATCCTTTCACTCTAAGCATGACTGGTTTATCATGTTCGACACCTGAGAATTTAGTCACACTTAACAAATTTTCATCTTGAGTAGAGTACCACTTTAGCCTCTTTTTAATTAAATTTCATCCTTTCACTCTATCAGATTGTACCAAGGTTCACCATCTCAGCCATAAAGATTTACAACGAATCTATCTAGTCGCTCTAATCAGACCATAATATATGAACGTTAGACCTTTACAACAAATATCTCACTTTGAGCATGGTTGATATATCATGTTCGACCTTAAGAATTCACCTATATGATATTATGTTTGGGTCTAGACCTCTAATACCGATTTTTAGGAATATGAGGGATACATATTCTACTTTTGTATATAAATACGAAAAACTTGTCTATGTACTAGTATAATATTATCATTTTTGGGCGCGAAAGCATGCATGATTTTGTTTTTTTGTCCATTTTTGAAAAGTCTCATACTAGTGGAAATATGTTCTTTATTATATATTATTCATCCTTCGCATGTCTAACCGATGCGGAACTTTGGTCGCACTTAACAAAAAAAACTCTCTCTCTCTATCTCTATATATTCAATTTTACATTCTTCATTTTTGGGTTTGTTCAAGACCTTAAAATATGTTCTTCACTTTTTTATTTTTTTCTTCCATCTTTTATGTTATTTAAGTTAGACTATGTTAAAAATATGTTAGATTTATACATTAGGATTGTGTTGAAAGATTATTTGGATAAAACTCGTTTTCTGCCGCTAATTTGGAGCCTATTTGGGGATGCTAGAACGATGCAACGTTCCGACGAAACGCAACGGAAACAAAAATGGAGCTTCTCCATTTGTAATTGAGTTATGTTTAAAAATATTAAAATGTCACAATTATACCGTAAAAACATAAAAAATAAAATAAAGATAAAAATAATAGAAACCTTTGAATAAATTAAACAAAGTCCATATAATAAATAGACATAAATCATAATTAATACACTTTATGTTCATGTGATTCACATAACATTATTAACTGATTTAAATTAAATTGAAATGTATTTCTATACCGATTCAGAATATTTAAAAATAAATTCAATATATGATTGAAAAGATTTACGAGTCTATTTTTAATGCAAAAAGTATCATATTAAAAATAAGTTTATTAGAATTTTAGGTCAAAGTTGTAAAAATTGATTTTGCAGTATCAGAATTTTAGACCAAATTGAAATGTTAAATTTAATTCCATATATCATACATCATATTAAAATAAAAAGTTTAGACAAAATTATAATATTTTTTGTAGCAATCATTTGAAACTTCTAAAATCTGATTTTGCATTAATTGATAAAATAATCAAATTGAAACGTAAGTCTATATTTATTTTAGAAGGTTTAAATTTAATTTCGTATATGATTGTGAAGATCTACGAATATAGTTATTCACTAACATATTAAAGTTATAATATATGTTATAACCATAATACCCTACTAAAAGAACATGGATATAATGGGGCAAAGACACTAGCAATGTGTTAAACATAGAGGATGGAGACACAAGTGTGGAGGAAACCAAAGACACAAGAGAAAATGGGTGTGGCACAATCTAAGGCAGCTTGGCATAGAGATGAGCGAGAGATATGAAACGAGCTCGGCCGTGTGTACTAAAGTGGAGCTAAGAGAGAAACCTTGAAAATTTCCAGAAGTTAAGTGGCAAGAAAAAGAGGGTTAGCGTGAAGAAGGCCAAGTGCAAGGCCAAATGGAGTGAAAGCAAGCTTAAGGGTGGAAAAGATGAGTCAAGCGAGTGTTGCGTCGAGCTACAGTGGGCTAAGTATGGATAATTTGGGTGCTAGGGAAAGTGTGGAGTCATAAGAGGCTAAAAAAAGGATTGCCACGAATAAAGGAGGAGTTTGCATTGTGTATTAGTCAAATGGGGCTGCTCGCACGCATAATGGCGCCAGTGGCCGGCCACAGAATGGAAACGGCCGGCCAGACTGGGCCACTGCTCCAGAAAACAGAGCCAGATTGACTAAAAGTGAAAAATCATCGAGCCAAAGTGCGGTTCTCGTGGGCCATACTATCTTTAACATATTCAATGATTATTTGGAGCTAACATGCCGAAGCCGAAGTCCAGTTCAATACGGGAAGTATGAGCTATCTAATGGAGCACATCCAAACCCACAAGAGAGTAGCGCGGATCCTACCTGTCCAAATGAGGCGGGTTTTGGTGGAAAGGTGCAAAACACGTTCACGAAGAAACTTCCAGAAAGTGGCCCGAGAAAAGTGGCGAGTGGAGAGAGTTGACACGTGGGTAACCGTTTTTGGCACAAAAACTGCCCACTCGCCAGATTATTGGGCCAGCAACGCGCCGATTTCGGGATCTTTATGCAAACGTAAAATTTGCTCATGCCAAATTTTTACCGCGTGTAGTACAACTTCTGAGTAGCTTAGTCGAGAAGTTTCAAGTCAGCTGGAGCAGTTTTGCCAAGCCTAATCCAACGGACAAGATTCTGTCAACACACCGCACATGTATTTAGTTGGTGGTTTCAACTTGTGATGGTTATTTTCGTAGCCTATAAATATGAAACTCAGCCATTCTATAAGGTTGTCCGGAGAGTAGTTTAGAGAGAGCTAGAGTTAGAGAATTAGTGTGAAATTCTCTAATAACTTGCTAGTACAAGATGTAACCCGTTATCCTCTTATTAATATAAGTACCACCGGAGTGGTTGTCCCAATCGAGTCTTGAGAGTGTTTCCGATTCGAAAAAATATCTCCTCTTAAAATACTAAGTGTTGATCTTAGTGTGTATTAGGTTGACTAAAATGGAAACTTTAAGCCGCATGGGTAAAAAATTTTCTAGTTGATTTTAACCCCGTGACAGTAACCATCGTCAAAGCTGCAAAAATTCGATTTCGAATTAATAAATCTATAATCACTAATTTTGTACTAATTTATAATATTTAAAATTTGAGAAAAATCTAAAAAATTAATATCTAATATAAAAAACATAATATTAAAGTAATTTCTTTTTATAAAAAGTAATTATATTTGTAGAAGCTAATATTGCATCAACATATTTTAATTCAAATTAAAATATAATTTCACACGGATATGGAAAAGATCTAACCGCTTAGTTGATGAGATAAAAAATATTATATAAAAACTAAATTTCTAAAGAGAATGACATTTCTCATGATCATCACCAAAACTATCAAAAAATCGAACAAAATCTCACTAGAATATGACATGTTTTGTTATTTTAAAAAAAATAGCCAAAATCTTCTAGCACATTATTACTGATTTGTTTTTGAAAATTGTTTATTTACAGAAATTAGTTTGATTTTAAATTGTTAAATAATATATTAAATTAGACTTTTTTTATTTATTTTTATTTTCGAACTAGTGTTTAGTGGGCTTTTATTAGGATTGTAGTGGTCTCCAATAATATTTTGCAACCAATATTTAAGCCTAGCCGATGAAAAATATGATTGTTAGTGGTAGAGAAATGATTTGTAATTAAATTTAGAGTTGATAGATGTTAGCACACAATCTAAGAAAGAAATTCACCTCCGATCTGAAGGGATCTGAAGGTCCGCTTTTTGCCTCGTAAGAATACCCTTGACAGTGATGTTGTGCCTGCTCTGATCTTGATTTACTATGCAATTACTGGTCTATACATTGATTGCCGAAAAAGGCTTTGATGCCGGATTTATCATCTATTGTTTGGAACGCACAAACCATCACATTTTGTAAATATTAAATCCTGAATCACTGTTTTGTTTTAATATCCAAGCAAAGAACGGATTCGGATTTTGTATGGCAAAACATGACATTCAACAAACTGTGCAAAACAAAGTCTTCTTTTCTATATACATTCTTAGCAACAAATTCAAGGTTAACAGATAGAAAACCAGCTTACAATTTTGAAACAACTTTCTTGATTAGCATCGTGTTTTACAAATTAATATGTTAGGATTCATTCATTCACTTCGAAGAACAAAATAATGCTCTTTGCTTTACTAATAACTCTTTTAGTTTTCGGAACAGCTGAGGATTAGAGGTTATGTATTCTTGAAACGAGACCCTCAGATCATGCAACAATGCTGAATCATTACTACAAGACTCCGGATTAAGCAGCGTTGTATATAGATTTTTCCAGAGTTCTGTATTCCAGTATCTGAAGAAAATATGCCGGTGCAGAATTAAAAGTTGGCGAAAGAAAGATTATGGCAAGGATATACAGTTAGGACATGCACTCTTTTGTCCAACTTTTTCACATGGTCTCAGAACTTCCTATGTTTTAGGTTGGCTCCAATCAAACATCGAATTAACTAAGGCCCCAACATTCAAATGGCAGTCTGGTGGTTAGACAGGTATGGACTCTATCTCAGTTAGGTGCAACACTAAAAAGAATGATAAACAACTTTTTGAAATTTTCTTAATCCCATAGGCCTTAAGTCTTCAACGAACACATTTCGCTTTTATAAGAATGAATAGGCATGGAATCGTCTCATAGATTGAAGAAAAGAGAGAGACCAACTATGAAGTTGAAACAGGAATTACCGTTTAAAAGATGATCTTGGTAAATATGTATTGCTGCCATCTTTCTTTTCAACCTCTAAGTATTGGTTATGCAGCATCATATGGACAACGACGCAGAGGCCATAAGTGTCCACCTGATAAGTGTAAGTGAATACAGATGAGAACTCAGTAATAAGTTGAGTTATATAAACTAAATTATGTAAAATTGCCTGATATGTCCATGGCTTGTTCTCCTTCATTTGAATACAACGGAAACCAGACGTCCGGCAATCTCCCTTGAATTCTGTATTCTCGGGAAATAGATGCAGGTCTATTCCTCTACCCCAATCTACAAGGCAGAGACCCTGTGGAAGAGACATTGATTAAGTATGTAGTTTAACCTCTCTTATAGAGTGATAAAGCAAAAGGGAACTTCAGTTTAAAAGCTTAGGGGGTAGTATAAAGCACATCAGTCTGGCACGCTTGCTTCATCTTACTTATATACCAAGACATTTATTCTGTTACAATCTGGTTCGACAGTTAGGTTTATAATTTGTAACTATATGATATACTTGGTAAGAAAGGTGGACGATCTTTTAGACAGCTTTTTGTATTAAACCAACTAAAGTTTCAATCTGTTGACTAAACACCCATTGAGTTTTACAGTCACATGTCACCATTAGATTATATTTTATTTTAATCACCGCTGATTTAAAGATTCAGATAAGTCAAAATTACCATGGTATCAAATACAATATTCCACTGGATGGTTTGCAACAAAGTCTATAGCTTAGTAGGTATTTGATCGAAAATCAAAAGTATATGATTTTTACTCAAATGTCTTTAGTGATTATGACATCATCTTAGTCTCAAGACAGAATTTGCAAACATTTTTGTTGAGTTGTTTAGACAGATACTACCCTAGTCGTAAAAGTCAATCAGAATAGTCATTGTGACTCAGAATTAACCTGGTTACTCCAGGGACCACTTTGATCGCCAAATCCTTCTTCCGTGAGATCATCACTATCATAGTCGTGTGTAAAAATTACAAAAAAGGCAGGTAATTAGTTACAACACGGTTAAATCAAGGCCATCACATATAAAGGTACTGCAAAACCAACTCCAAGCTCTAAGGATGAGCACCAGAACTGCCTATGATTAACACAACGAAATTTCTTTGGCCAGATATTGAGTATTAAAATGTTGTCCACTTTAGAAGCTTGCTAAATGTCTAACTGAAACCTAACTGACAAAAACTAGGATTTGAAACGACAGTAGCTACCTACTAGTTAGCAGATGATTATGTGGATCCATATCTATCAAACCAATACGAGTATGAGTTTTACGAGATATTATGTCACGGTAAGAATCCACAATATACGAGAATGCTGCTTACCCAGAGTGCCGGAGAAGTAGATTATCTGGCTTGAAATCACCGTGAATGATGCCATTATTATGCAAAGTCTCCAGCATGTAGAGCATCTGTATAGTGTAATAGATACATAGCACTTCTTCCATGAACTTCCCCATGACCACGTACGAATTTATCACATCCTGCATATTTGTTTTTATCCGGAAACAATTGTGAGCTTTGGCTTCTCATGTCCTTATTATCTACTTCTACAAGTAACATCCATAAAATCCAAACAGATAGGTAAAAGGGCATACTGACCTGAAGCGTCCCATGAGATAAAAAGTCACATACAAGTATACTATAGTCGGTATAGGCATGCATTCTATGTGCAAAACCAAAGCTTGGTCTCTGACAGCATTAGTTTGTTGGGATTAAATTGTATTCTAACAAAAACAAAAATAGAAACTATAAGAACATTAGGAAGGGGCATACTTGCTTCTCTTGGATGCGTCGATCAAGTTGACGGTACATGTAGAATTCCCACGAGAAAGGAGGTTTTTGTATCTGTCAGATAAATTCAGAGATCCAGATAACAAAATTATGTAAGATAGAGATTGCACTTTCAAAGAGAAGAAAGGAGGCAACAATACCTTTAATGCCACAACATCATCAGGATCACTGTTCACACATGCTCTAAATACTTGAGCA
Organism: Limnanthes douglasii subsp. nivea; assembly: GCA_036936605.1. Taxonomy (NCBI): domain Eukaryota; kingdom Viridiplantae; phylum Streptophyta; class Magnoliopsida; order Brassicales; family Limnanthaceae; genus Limnanthes; species Limnanthes douglasii. The sequence goes on from JAUPFV010000001.1 coordinate 39,105,378, forward strand.
AAACCACCTTTACCTGCAAGACCCTTGATCTGATACTTCTTTCCATCTGTGAGTTACACAACAAGGGCAAGAACACAAAACTTAACTCCAACTTCACAAACTTCTTGCATTACGAATTTACACATTTTAAATTCAATAACACATTGAGAGAATATCCTTGTATTCAAGATATGATATGCTCAATCTGTATATATATTATAGACTACGAAGCCCTCGAGTACTTTCACATACTAGGCCATAGACCTTGATTGACATTCTTCATCAAAGCTGACGGGAATAAAACTCCTTTCAAAGTTGATCAATGACAAAAATAGGTGCTTTCCTATTTTCCATGTGTAACTTTACAATTGTGTATAATAAAGCGACCAACATAATTTAGTTACCTATCTCAATTACTTTGTTCCTTGGAGAGTTGTGCAAAGAGGATAAGGCAACTTTTCCGGAGTAGGGTTTCTTACTTTGATGGTAACCCTGCAACATAACCCTTAATTAGCTAGTTAGTTCAAATCGAAAGACACTATCAACAGCAAGTAATAAACTGTCTTACATCATCTTTCATAATTTGAGAATTTATCTTCTTCATCAAGTCATTCAAGGTGGAAGTTTCCCAGGGATTTACAAAAAAGGTTTCAAACTCAACCGTCTTGTCCACCTGCAAAAGAGGAATTTATAAGGAGAAAAAGATGTTATCCCTAGTGAAAGACTTTCAAATATGTTTAGCCAGGCTTGGCACAGATTGCTATCTATTGAGCATACATGAAATGAGAGACATGTCTAAAACACAATGCTGTGCTGGTATTAAGTTCAGTACAACCAGTTATTCTACAAGATCATTCAGAAAGTAAAAAAACTACTAATAAATATCTCAACTTGCAGGAGATAATCTAAATTCATGTTATCCTTACCTCTTCAACAGAAGATGCATTAACCCTCTCCGCCATCCTTTGCACAAATAAAGATAGAGACTTTCTTAAACTCTCGAGTGGTTCCGCACTCCTATATTTCTCCAAGATAAGAATCTTAACATAGTCAGAGTACAAAACATGATGAAGACAAATAAAGAGAGGGAGGGAATTTTTCAGAAACCTCGAAATTCCAGTTTGGTAGACCTGGTATGCTAATAGCAACTCCCCTTTAACTTCAAGAACTAAAGCATACCATTCATAGAGGCATGAATGGCCAATACAAATTTTCATCTCCTCCATTTCTCTGAAAATGCTTTCGTAATCTTCCGCACCATCAATCTGAAAAAACGAAATTAAACAAGGGTTTGAACGTCCAGTAGCTCGAAGCATATTAGTAAACCTATGAACTCTCCCCCTTTTCAAAACACCAACACGTACAGATTGATAAGAACTAAAGACAAAAGCATATCATAAACATCATTCATAAATTGCAACCGAAAAGACTTAGATTTCCGATTCGATTTGCACGAGTGAGTAAGAGTAGAATAGAGAATTACGTATAGGAACCAAATCTTGAGGAATCTGATGTCATTTTGGTACTGCGAATTGTTCTTGAAAGTTGAGATACAGTTGATAACCAGTTTGTTTAGATCTGCATCGGAGCTTTTACCCGAGTGCCAATCGTCGAGTTCCTGCTTAATCTTCCTGCGAATTCGAGACCAGTGAGTGTATACACGAAATGGATCCATCGATAGATGTATTTATACAGATTGATGAAAAAAGTTACCGTAGCCATGGCAAGAGCGGATCTTTGTCATCGGAGTCTGTGTGAATCGCGGGGGGCATCTTTTCTGCTCAGAAGAAGAAGAAGAAAGAGAGGGAAAAAAATCAATGTCATAATTTTGAAATAGATCGGCTATAAAATTTATTTTTCTTTGCTAATTTATGTTAAGGATGCTTTTACTTTATCCCCAAATTTAATCATCACCAAACCTTCGTTATTTTCAACTAAAATATTATGTTTAATAATTAGTACATTTAATATCACTGAACCACCCATAAGTATATCCACTCAAATTTCTAGTTAGCATAAACTATTTATAACAATGGACTGAAATCTTTACCAAATTGAATAACAACAAAAAGGTTTTTTGTTTTTTCATAACTAAATCTTATATTTTCATTTTTTTTAAATCTATACCTTTAAGATCGTAGTTCGGAAAAAAAATCAAAAATATCATTGAATTATTTTCTGCTAGAAATTATGTTCGACCAAACATAAACACACGTGCTAGACGAGGCATAAACACACATGCTAGACGAGGCATAACCACACAATCAAGACTAATCATAAAAAATACACGTGAGACGAGAACTAAAATTATGAGTATGCCAAAAATAATATAAATATTTGGATATTATAAAAATATATCAATATTTCACTTGACCAAGGAATAGAAGTAGGTTTTTCGAATGACCTTTCAGTTGATTCATTTTCGATAATAAAACTATTAGATTATGAAAGTCGAGGGGTAGGCGTAAAAAACATGCGCAACATTTTGTAAACAAATCAAACGAAATCATCTATTAAACACTAGACAAACAAAACACAATTCACTAGTAATATGAAAAACCCTAAAATTCATAACCAAATCATTTGAAAAAAGAAAATTTTGATTTTTGGGGGGTTTATAAAATTTCAAAAATAAAGGAAAATTTATCTTTTTGGGGTATGTAAGAATCAAACCCTGACCGTGAGAAAATATGTATGACTCTTTACTACTATATTAAACCTTTTTGTTTTGATCTAGGGTATGCCACTGCAACTTGGCTACCCTCTAAATCCGCCCCTGGCGAGACCAAATGTTAAAAATAAAGAGAGAAGTAGCCGCAGGAGGCGGCTAAGGTTTTGTTTTTATTATAAAATATTCATTTTTGTATTGAACTGTTTTTTTATAATGCAAACCCATGTAAGGATCTCAATATATAGAGAACTTAGAGGCCTATACAAGGAAACTTAATACACTGAATATTCTAACACTCCCCCTCAAGTTGTGTAGTGGGATCAACAATACCCAACTTGGATAAAACTTATTCGATTGTTCTTGCAGCAACCGCTTTTGTCAGGATGTCTGCCAGTTGGTCTTCGGATCTAACAAACGGAAGTTCGACTGTCGCATCTTCAATCTTTTCTTTTATGAAGTGCCTATCTATTTCAACGTGCTTTGTTCTATCGTGCTGTACCGGGTTCTCTGAAATCTTAATCGCAGCTTTATTATCGCACATTAACTGAGTTTGACACTTCAGGGGGGATCCGATTTCTTTCATTATCTTCTTTAACCAAAGTATCTCGGTAATCCCCTTAACGATTCCTCTAAATTATGATTCAGCACTTGACAGTGATACTACTTTTTGTTTCTTACTCCTCCAAGTCACCAAGTTACCTCCAAGAAGAGTAAAGTAGCCAGCAGTTGATCGCTTGTCATTAGGATTCCCTCCCCAATCAGCATCTGTGAATACTTCAACATCAAGGTGTCCATTTTTCTTAAAAAATATGCATCTTCCTGGTGTGCCTTTGAGATATCGAATAATCCTCATTACTGCCTCCATATGGTGTTCCCGAGGATGATGCATGAACTGGCTAACTACTCCCACCGCGTATGCAATGTCGGGTCGAGTGTGAGCCAGGTAAATCAATTTTCCCACCAACCTTTGGTACATTTCTTTACTCACTGGTCTGGCCCCTTCAATTATCTTTAGTTTGTGATTCACAACCATATGAGTGCCATTTGGTTTGCAATCCACCATGCCAACTTCAGTTAATAAATCCAATATATATTTCTGTTGGGAGATATAAATCCCTCCTCTTGACCTAAGAACCTCGATTCCTAGGAAATACTTCAATCCTCCAAAGTCTTTCATTTCGAACTCCTTGAAGAGGTTTTTCCTAAGAGAGCTAATTTCTTCTTCGTCATTCCCCGTTATAATCATATCGTCGACATATATTATAAGATAAGTGACTAATTCTCCTCTTTTTTTGTAAAACAAGGTATGATCCCCATTACTCTGTTTGTAGCTATACTGCTTCATTGCCATTGTAAATCTCCCAAACCAAGCACGAGGAGACTGTTTGAGCCCATATAATGCCTTTTTCAGTTTACATACCTCATTTTCTTGAAAACCATCAGAGAACCCTAGTGGGGGTTCCATATATACCTCTTCTTCCAAGTCTCCATGTAAGAAAACATTATTTACATCAAATTGATGAAGAGGCCAATCTTTATTCGCGGTTATTGAAAGTAAAACTCTGATAGTGTCAATCTTTGCAACCGGAGAGAACGTTTCAGAGTAGTCTATACCATATGTTTGTGTATATCATTTGGCAACCAATCTTGCCTTGTGTCGCTCAATGGTGCCATCAGATTTATATTTTATATTAAACACCCATCTACACCCGACTGATTTCTTCTCTTGTGGTAACACATAATACTCCCATATACCATTCTTTTTTAGAGTTTCCATTTCGGTATTCATTGCCTCATGTCATTCAGTCATCTTCTTAGCTTCTTGAGCTGTTTTAGGGATTTGTTCAGAGAGAATAGTAGCTGAAAACACCTTTGCAATCTTTGTCATTCCTTTCCTGTCCGTTTTTACCGAATATGTAGAAGCACAAGGAACGTGTTCCGGTGAATACCCGTCAGGAGGAACCCCTCTATTTTTTCTTGGGGGAAGAACCAGAGTTTGAGTTTCAACAAATGAACTTCCTGAAATGTCATGGTCAGTAGCATTTTGTGAATTATGACATCGTAAATTGTTTACCTCTTGATGAACATTTTCTTCGGTTGATTCGCTGGTAGTATCTATGGCATTTATTTCTTGTTGGACATTGTCTTCAGGAGAATCATTGGTGGTAAGAACTGCCTTGTCAGTCTCTTTTATGTTGGAAGAGGCGTGTTCGGTGGCGCCATCTACCGACTCTGTTGGCACATCCTCAAAGTAACTTTCATGTAGCAACCAGTCGAGTGATTCACTTACTTTCTCCCCCTGAGCACGAGATTGGTGATAAAAAAAATAATCGGATTCTAAGAAGTCACAGTCCATGGTGACATGGATTCGACGAGTAACCGGATTGTAACACCGATAGCCCATTTGATGGACAACACACCCAACAAATACACACTTTTCAGCACACAGATTAAGTTTGTTTCGACTAGTTTTAGGGATATGAACAAACACCGAACAACTAAAGACATGAGGTGGTAAGGTCATAACAGATGGAATTGTAACTTGGGTGGCAAGCACTTGTAATATAGTTTTATTTCCTAGACATCGGGTTGGTATACGATTTGCAAGATATTTGGTTGTAGCAAGAGCTTCTGGCTAAAGAGAATGAGGAACTCTAGATTCAATCATAATAACACGAGTTTTTTCAAGTAAAGTACGATTTTTTCGTTCTGAAGTACCGTTTTGTTGAGGTGTGTTTGGACAAGTGGTTTGATGGATAAGACCATTTGTTTTGAAAAAATTATGTATTGTTTGATTGACAAACTTTGTTCCATTATCAAAACAGAGAATCTGTATTTTTTTTCTCAAATTGAGTCAAAATCATTTTGTAAAAACTTACAAATATTTCTGGTACTTCCGATTTATGTTTCATGAAGTATATCCAAGTCATTCTTGAGAAATCATCCACAAATAAAACAAAGTATCTGATTTGATTGTTAGTGGAATTTGGTGTTGGACCCCAAACATCAGAATGGATTAGCGAAAAATCATAATCAACTCTACTATTACTTTGATTAAACGAGACCCTACGATTTTTTGCAAGAATGCAGATTTCATATTTCTCATGAATGGAATTATTCAAAAAAAGACTAGGAAACAAACTTTTAAGATAGTTAAAAAAGGATGACCAAGTCGTCGGTGCCATAACCAAAGTTGCATTTCGGTTGTTCCGTGAGCAAGCATTGCATGTCCTTTATGAACTACCTCATCAACATAATAGAGACCTCCTTGTTCAGTACCACGCCCAATAATCTCATTCGTACGAATGTCCTGTAAAATGCAAAAAAAATGGATACATAAGAACCACACAGTTAAGTTGTTTTGTCACTTGACTAACAGATAATAACTTTAAGGATAGTGAAGGAATGTATAGGCAGTTTTTAATTTCCATTTTTTTCGAAAAATAATTGAACCTCCCCCTTTGACTTCACAAATTTCTCCACTAGCAGTCTAAATATGGGACTTCTTTGGAGATGACATGTCACCAAAGTCTTTAGGATCATAAGACATGGTGTCCGTAGCCCCACAATCAAAGATCCAATTCATTGATTTCTCAAACCCTTTACCTCCAAGTTTTTCATAGGAGTTCGCCGCCATTCCTCCAAAACCAGTGCCACTTCCTTACTCATTTTTAGTCGGATCTTCACCGCCAGTTATAGACGAAGCCCGTTTGACATTAGATCTGAAACGCTGGTTATTTTTATCCTTATGGCTGTCCTCCCACCACTATGGATAGCCAACCAGCTGGAAACATGTCTCTTTAATGTGTTTCTTCATCCCACAATGAGTGCAATACAACTTGGATTTATCTTCTTTCTTTTTGGATCAGAATTTAAACCTTTGTGCAGAATATTTAACAGCCAAAACCATTCTAATTTATGTCGAGTCACTATCAGAAGAACTTGATTTTAATATATTAAGCCTGGCCACTTCCCTTCGTATTGTAGCATATGCTGTTTCCACGGAAGGAAGAAGATCCTTTTTTCAGGATATCTCTCTTGACTGGTTCCAGCTTGTCATTAATCGCCATTAGCAATTGATAGAGTCTTTGTTCTTGAGTCTTCTTATTGTAGATCTGAATGTATTCTGGGTCTTTCATAGGGTTCGGATCTCCCCTATCTATAGACATCCAGATGTTCTACAGTTTGTTCCACAAGTCTTCTAGTGTATCGGACCCTTGCCTTAATGAATTAGCCCTCTTATGAAGGTCAAACACATGTAAGGAATCTGTACCAGAACTGTATGTGGTGGCTAACCCATCCCAGAGGGCTTTTGCAGTGGGATATTGCGAGACATTATTCACCAAGATGGATTCAAGATTCTGGATAATCCATGTGAAAACACATTGATCATCTTGTTCCCACCTTGTATATGTGCTGTCAGTTTTGGATGGAGGTGTCGGCTCCCCTGTAATGTGAGAGCCTCTCCCCCTTCCCCCAATTGCTTTCTTCATCAAGTTTTCCCATATGGCATAGTTGTCACCACCGAGTTTAATCTCTAGGGATAAATTCTCGGGGTTAGTTGTTTGTTGTTGTGTTCTGAGACCATTTCTCAGAATGGCATTCATCAGGGATTTGATTGACCACGACTTCATTTCCAGCCATCTTTGTTGAGGATGTTTAGAATTCCCAGAATCACACGTGCTCTGAAACCATGTTAAAAAACAAAGAGAGAAGTAGCCGCAGGAGGCGGCTAGGGTTTTGTGTTTATTAGAAAATATTCCTTTTTGTATTGAACTATTTTTTTATAATGCAAACCCAAGCAAGGCTCTCAATATATAGAGAACTTAGAGGCCTATACAAGGAAACTTAATACACTGAATATTATAACACCATACATTATTAAATCATGAAAGACTAGGCGTAATAAAGTTGAGAGATCAAGCATTATTAAATCATGGGAGACTAAGCATTTTAGAGTTAAAAACTCAAATATTATTTAATCATACAAGACAAAACATGATAAAGTTGAGAGACCATACATTATTAAATTGTATGAGACCAAACATGATAAAATTGAAAGACCAAAAATTAATAAATCATGTGAAGCGAGACATGATAAAGCTAAGAGAGCAAGCATTGTAAATCATACGATATTAGACGTGATAAAATTGAGAAAGTAAGTATTATTAAAACATGTGAGACCAGACATTATGCGAGTGGATGAATGCGAGATCATGCATAATGAAACAAATAGATGCAATATATGTACTACTTGATGATAAAGATGCGAACCCAAAGGTACTCGGTGTGGCAAAAAAATATATCATTAATGAATCAAACTTTGTCCGTCTTAAAAAAATAATGTACGGTATCGAATGATTTATTATGCTTGGTCCCATTTGTTTGTTTATGTCTGGTTTATTATGTTTTGTTGGGAATATGGGTATCGCGTATCCTAGTATGATATTGTCCGTTTTGGGTTCGAAGGCCCGCAAAACTTTTTTTTAGTCTATTTTCAAAATGTCTCATATTAGTTGAGATATGTTCTTACTTATATATCATTGATCCTTCCAATGTTTACCCGATGTAGGATGTGGCACTTTGGTCACCATCCTAACATGTTATTTTATGCATGATTTTGCATGATTTATTGTGTTTAGTCTCGCACGTTTATTATGCATGGTCTCGCATGTTTTGTTATGCATGGTCTCGCATGTTTGTTTATGCATAGTCTACATGTTTGTTTGTGCATGATCTAGCGTGTTTTATGGAAACAAATCTAAAAAAATATCATTAATTGATCTAGTTTTATTCGTCTTAAATAAAAATAAAGTTGATGGTACTTTCAAAAAACAATTCTAAACTCCGGTTTGAAAGATACAGACTCTTTAAAAAAGAAAAAAGAAAAATAAGCTTTGATAAAAAAAAAGAATTACTTACATGGTTTGTTGGGTAAAAAACATGGCAAGTCCTCTATATTTACCAGTTGTTTCACGTCAATCCTCATCATTTACCTAACACAATAAACAGGTCCTTATAGACCCGAACCCAAAGTTTTCTCCTAGAAATGCTCTTTGACTTTTCACATCAGCATCCACGTAGGATGCTGATGTGGCAGCATAAAAAATCTAAAATTACTTTTTAATTATAACCTATTAACCTACCTTACAACCCATACCCAGTCCAACTAGCCTAATAACCCAACCCAACTAACTTAATTAAAATTAGTGCAATCCAACTTAAAATCCAAACAAAATCAAGTCTTAGAAGAAAACCCATAGTTTTGTGAGAGACAACTTCAACATCCAAATGGGTTTTATTGGATGCAGAATATTTAAGAGAAATAAAATTAGACTTAATGAGAGCAAGGTGTTTAATTTGCCCAAAAGCTTTTGACCTACGAACCAGAAAGGCACAGAAATGGGTTTGAATAACCCAAGCCGTTAAATCTCTGAGCGAAGAATAAAAACGATAACATAAAAAAGCAGAAAAACAATGGACGGATGAATCCAGAACAATATTTTTTTTAAAAGAGAAGATAACACAAAATGAGTCTCGTGAGACTGAGGAATCAATTCTGTTGTTTGCGGCGACGGGTTTGAATGGAGGAGACCAAATGTCTTGGTGGTGGTGATGGGACGTCATTGTTAAGGCAATGAGAGAGTTGATGCTTTCGACAAAATTTGAAAAGTCAGGTACGAATAAAGTTGCGTTGGTAATTACTAAAATTGCTTTAGGGATAAAAATAATAATAAAGAATAAAACTTTATTTTTTGTTTTTGGATTAATTTTATGGTTTTATTTAAGTAAATCTAATCTCGATGTTAAAATATAAAACCATAATTTTTTATTGAAAATAAGAAATATAAAATGAAAGTTAATTAAACAGCAAATAAAGTACAATTAACTAGTCAAAATCGTATTAGATCAGGGATGGTTTTGGCAGAACAGTTACGTAATTGGTCTAAATAATCAATGAATCTTAATATCTCATTTCTTCTTCCCGTGGTTTGCCTTTTTTATGGTTTCACCACAAAAGACCTCTTTAAAAACTCTAAAACTTTATCTTCTCCCAATTCATAGTAAAAAAAAGTAGTGTTGTCACAGTTTAAATATCTTTTAACTTAACAATAACCTGAAACACAAAACACAGAGGAACCAAAATAAATTGAGATAAGTATTAAATGGACAAATATAGATATGTAAATCAAATCATATAAAATAGTACAAACATCTACGAAACCTAATTTTCATGTCCCAAAATTTACAAAATTAACAGACCCAACACTTCATGACCTAAGCTATGTGATATCTCTTGGTTTTACTAGAACAAAACAGATGGATCAGAATAAAATAATGAACCTAATACAAAAGCAACCTTTCTATGGTTTGCGTAATTTTTGTCTTCCCCGGTTGATAATAGACTCAACATTAAAAATGGAGAATATAAGAGAAGGTGAAGAGGAGATTTAGAGAATTGGGAAACAAGCAAAATGAAGTATCTGAAAGAAATAATATATCGGGGGAAAGAGGTGATGTGAGAGAGAAAAGGAAAACAAATTAAAAGGAAAAGTAGTAAATAATTTATTGTTAGTAATACAGTTGAGCTTGGGCTGGGTAATTTAGTTAGTTGGGTCGCGTATGGGTTCGAAATGAGGTTAATAGGCTTAGATAAAAGTAATTTTAGAATTTTTATTATTATCACATCAGCGTTCTACGTGGACATTGATGTGGAAAGTCAAATGGAATTTATGGGAGAAAATTTGGGTTGAGGTCAATAAGGGTCTGTTATTGCATTTTTTGAAATGAAAGGGAGATGTTTATTACAACGGTAAATGATGGGGACTAGCATGAGACAATTGGTAAACATGAAGGACCTCCCATGTGAGGAAATATAGATATTTAGGGTATTATTAAAAAATTAGGGCTAAATATTACCATTAGTCCCTCATGTTTCTGAACTCCAGTTTAAAAGATACATGTTTTTAAAAAAAAATTAATAAAAAATGGAAATGCTTATGAAATATAGATATTTAGGGTATTATTATAGATTTAGGGCTAAAAATTACCATTAGCCCCTCATGTTTCGCGTCTATATTAAACTAATCATCTATATTCAGTTTTGTCTCCCACTGATCTCCTATGGTTTTAGAAATTTGTTTTATTAGTCTCATACACATGAGAATATTGAGAAACGGACATATGTCAATCCAAACATTAATATTTTGTCTTAGTATTGGTCTCCTAAAAATATGAAGAATATGGTTATAGAATTGGGGTTTTAGATTTTTGAAGGCTCAATAGTGAGACAAAATATTGATGTTTGGGCTGCCACATGTCAGCTTCTCAGTACTCACATGTGTGAGGGGAATTATACTATAAATTTATAAAATATAAGGGACGAGTGGGAGACAAAAAATGAACATAAAGGACTATGTTGATACAAACGCGGCACATGGATGACTAATAGTGACTCTTAGCCAAACATTAGATATTGAGTTGAAGTTAAATAAAAACAGTATTAAATAAGTAATATTGATCTTTGGGATATTAAATAGTAGTAAAGTTTAATATTGTGTACTTTTTAATGACACTACCATTTTAATGTATTAAATTGAGATGCAAAGTTATGCAATCACGTTTCTTATACTTTGTTGTGTTATAATGTTAATATAAAGCGACAAAACGTTGCAACATTTCGACAATGTTGAAGGATGCAACTTGCATTTGATGTTTCATAAAATCAGCATAGTGGGGTTATCAAAAGCTTTTTTATACTAGGTACTTCAACATAGCCTTGGCATATTTTCCTACAACACATTTTCCATTACCCTCAGTCACAGTGGGCTTATGGATTCTTTACACCTTATCGGGTAATAAGCCTCATAATATCCATCCACACTCTTATTTTAGGTGTTTTGAGGCACCATTACCTTAGCCGCGAGGGGTTTCACCTTGAATGATCCACTCTCTTCAAACCAATACCCTAGTGAGACGAATCTCATATAAACAAGAAACTTATGGTAAAACTTCCTTCATGCATCAACGAATTTTTTCAACTACTTAAGCTTTTGTTTTCCTGATTCTGAAATGATCAACAACAGTAGATACGCTATGTTGAGAAAATAAGAACAATCTTATTATGCATTTCTATAATAGGAATTGATAAAAAGAGAGTGAAACAAATCAACTTTACTTTTATCAATGCAATTTCTTCCTAAGTATGTAAATTGGCAAGGGAGTCCGGTTTCCCAGACTTTGCTGACAAATATGAAGCTCATCCTCCAATTATTTTTGAAGTATGGTAGATACTTTTGTTGGTTGTATAAAGATACATAGTATTAAAGGCTTAGGTGCAAGAGGCTTATTTGTGATACTGCCATGAAATCTTGCATCAAGAACGACTTACATGCGTAATTTATAACTTTAAACAATGTAGAGATAAATGTCTTGGCACATGCCCACTAGCTAGAAGAAGTCGAGAAATGGAAGATATAAGGGTAGCCGAACCTCCATGCCAAGAACAATGAAATGATATTGTTTCATGCTCAAATTACTATGTGGTAATCTCTCGCTCCCTAAGAAGTCTTATAACCATGGACGCTGAAAACTATCATTGCTTTCGAAAATGATGAAATTGATGTTGATCATAAATGATTTATTTTTTATCCAGGATCCTCTCCATAACCATGGTAGCCACATCTATGATGACCTTATTAGACACCCATTCTTTAAGGATTTAAAATCCCAGTGCAAATGCTGACCCTTCAATATAAAAGATTTGGTTATTTTTAGTGGCTAAGTGCGTGGATATGCGACGATTGCGAGAGACTTCATTTTGATGAATTTGGGTTACAATAGGGAAATTCGTGTGTTAATATACAATCGCTAGAATCATCAAAAACTAAATGAATAACTTGATTGCATACCATTTTGTTAACGAATGAAAATAAATAAATAATATATAAAATTGTTTTTGTAAACGATCGCAAATTGAAAACTAATACTGAAAAGATGAGGGAAAAGAGAAATTGATTAAAAACAACAACATTTATCGCATCTCATCCTTACACATGCTAAAGATATATCGACTTGAAAAAAGCATAAGGGTTAAGAAGATGCAACTCAAATGGTGGTCCTATAAGTGGGACACATGTCATCACATATGTTATTTAGTCGTCATTTAAACGTGTCATTTTTTTTTCTCATACGTAATCATCACTTAAATGACTATCCAAATCCTCCGACTATCTTTTTTTTTATCTTCAAAGGCTTGGTAAATTGTCCAATTTTTATTTTGGATTCGATATATAGCCAAATGTACGAGTACGTTCTTCTTACTTTTTTTATATTTATTTTTCAACTAATAATAGTGTTTATGTTGTTACTTTAAAGTTTATGGGGCCATTCACATGGCTAAAAATCACAATAATTACCCTATGCTTTAAATTCGCACTTTCATCCTTTTACCATGTTCACTTTTGTATTAAAATCATCCCTCGTATTACAACAATATTGTAATTTAATCCCTCGTGTTTATCCAATGTCACCAAATAGTCCTCCACATTTTTTAAATGTCAGAAAATAGTCCCCCATGTTTCAAAAAAATTGTATCTTTAATCCTAGTTAATTACACGGGGAGGGTTAAAATGTAAAATTTAAAAATATAAGAGACTACTTGTAGATAAAAGTGATCATAAATGACTAGTTTGAGACAAATGCGAAACATGAGGTACTAATAATGATTTTTAACCCACCCACATAAATAAAATCAACAATAATGGTTCACTTCGGAAAAAACGTTAGTGACACTACTAGACAACTCCTTACTCATGTACAATTTTCTCTACACCAAAATAAATTTTTTTGTCCTCAAATGAAGTTTGGACCGACGAATGGTTTTTTATGAGTCGTGAGTGAGGATAGTACAAACCGATCTCTACAGAATTATGACAGTTTGCCTAAAATAACTTGCTCGACATAAGACAGCAAACGACAAAACTCAAATATTTGTTCAAATCGAAGTTCACAAGATCGGTCATATAAATGAGAAACTCGAAAACGTATAGGATCGAGAATCTCGCTACCCTAAACTCCAATAACTCGGTTTTGAACATCAGACGACTTTAAAAAGCAAAACCTAAATGATGGGGCAAAACTTAAAACCAAACTTTTTTTTCTTGTGACAACAACATATTATACTTACAAAATTTGATTTTAAAATTAAACGTTAATAGATTTTCTTCTCTCATTTCATTTTTCAAAGACTAAAAAATAGTAACAAAATAAAATAAGTTAATTTGTTGAACTTAATTATAAATAAAAATATAATAAATATTCATAAAACATATCAATTTCGAATAAATATAAATTAAAAAAACTTATTTTGAAAATTAAAATAATAATATCAAATTAAAATATACTTATACTTTATATTAACAAAAAAAATTCATATCAAACCTATTGCAATTAGGATCTTGTTCTCCGTATTATAAATAACGACTCCAAATCTTAAAACACAAAATCACAATTTAAATAATTTACAATGTAATTTTGTTTTCAACAAACTAATTTAAAAATGACAAATATATATTTTACTCATAATTTTTTTTCTTCTAATTACTAAAAATAACACCGGTTCAAACCGCGAACCGTCAAAACCGTTTACAAATTTCTCCCGATTTGTAAGTCTGGCAATTTGCAGTTCGGATTGAAGATAGGGGTGTCAAACGGTTCAAACCGCAAACCGTCAGAATCATTTAACAGATACATGCGGTTTGCAGGTCTCGCGGTTTGTAGTTCTGTCGGTTGCAGTTCTGCCGGTTTGCAGGTATAACAAGCCAGTTTCACAGGTTACCGAGCAATTTACTCACCAGAAAAATCATTTAGGCACCGTTTATCAAAATATTTTATAATATTATTTAAAATTAGTTTGTAAGAGTTAATTGAATCTAATTTCAATAATTAAGATATGTACAATTTAAACGAGTTAATTATGTTATTTTAATTTAAATATTATATCATTTTAATCCAAATTCTATAATCAAAGTAATTATATTCAAAAAATATAATTGTAATATGATTTTGATATGTTTGATTATATTTATATATTTAAGATATTTTATTTAATATTAGGTAGATATTAAATAAAATATATACATTTAATTGTATTTTGATTATAAATTTCAATATTATTGAAAATATTTTTACAATTATAAAATTAATAATTTGATTGTCTTAAACAAGATATCGTAAACAATATAATTGTAAAATGATTTGTATATTGTTTGAACATACTAGATATTTAAGATATTTTATTTAATATTCTAATTTTAAATTATTAGGTGATTCTTTAGATCTTTCAAGCTTGAAGTGTTTATGTTTAGATGATTTATATAGTTTATTGTGTTTTCGAACTATTCAATATTTGAAGTTTAAATTTAAATTTTTTAGAATTGTATAAGTATATGCATAAACATAAATTACTTGTAAATAACAAGTATTGACCATGCCACCGGTTGTATTCACCATCATCTGTCGCATATACTCTGACTGTTCGGTTTGAGAGTTTGCAAATCGCTCATTCCAATGATCTTGTCTATCATGTCACTGCTAGTATTGACCATGCCACTGCTGCAGGTGACCAAGTTGATCATTCACCCCCTACATGCCACTGCTGTATCTGGCTAAGCTGGTCATTTACCCTTTCCCCTGCCACTGCTGAAATCGAGTTTGTCACTCCGTATATTGACCATGCCACTCCGTATGTTAAGTATGCGCCTAGTGGATATAATCCATCGGCTGCTCATGCGAATGCCCAACAATTTGGCGGTCGGTTCGTCTTTCTTATCGCGGTAGTCCAGAAGAACCACCAATAGCAGTTGGATCGAAAGGCGACTGAATATGTTGCTCAGAAGGTGGATTTGGCGGTTTTGTAAGATTGTTCGCAGCTCATATATCATTCAACTCGGGCCTATGGTGACGCCATGCCTGCCATTTTGATATCAACTCTCCATCCCAAGTGTATATCTCCTGCAATTTCAAAGAGTTTCTACCTATAACACTAGTTGGCCTAATCTTCATCAGAGTGTACATACTCACATCAACTCCTTTCGAAACAAGCAAATGACTCACTATCATCCCATAAGGTAGTTTATCCGTCCCACACCTCATAGCTATATTTCGAATCATCAAACTAGATAAATTAATTATTCCCTCATTTCGCACGATAAAAGCACTTAAAAATGTTTGAATATATGAAAGTTGCAAATCATTGTTACCAGAGGGAAGAAATAAACTATTTACCAATTTCAAAGCTAATTTCTCATTAGCATCCAAATTACTTCTTATGGCTCGAAATTTACCGTTAATTTTTAGAGCCTCCAAACCAAACTGAGAATCGCTACTGCTTCGTCGTAGGACATAGGCCAATCAGCAGCCCAGCCCGAACGAGGATAAGTGATGGAAGGTAATTTTTTACCGGTATATGTATCATGGGTTGGAACGAAAAAAAGTTCTTCAAAATCAGTTTCAAAAAAACTATAGGCATCACCATCAATTTAAAAACTCATTCATACACCTCTACCATCTGGATCATTCTCAATTAAACGTGCGATGGTATAAAACTTGCGAACTAATTCGATATATCATTCACAATTGAATATAGCGATTGTCATCCAACCTAGGACATTATTAGGTTCAAGAAGTCTGAAATTTTTTGCATACCTTCAACTTGGATCAGTTCATCGTAATCCAATTACATACTCGCTCAAAATTTGGTTACACCTCGTGGTGCTAGCGGATTACGGACGCGGACCTCTCCTTTGTCGTGATGTTCGTAAGTCGCGCTCTCCGATTCCTCCACCTCTTATACCCCGAATCTCTTTCGACATTCGTTCTTCGTCTCGAGGATGTTGAATCATCTCCTCTACTCTTCCGGGCTTGCTTTGATTTTCTCGGAAACATTCTCCGTAACCTGAAGAAAAAATTTGTGTTTGAAAATTATAAAGAAAATTTAGAGAGAGAATTTCAGGTAACTAGCGAGAGATTGATGGTAGTGTGAAAAATTGTAGGGGGTAGGGGCTGTATTTATAGGCTTTTTTAAGTAACCGTTGGATGACGTCATAGATAACGTTATCCATGTGGACCAAAGAATCAACGGTTAGTGTATTAACTAGCCGCTGATTCTGTCCGGGGCATCCGGAGAATTCTCCGGATGGCCCGAATTTTTAGTCCGGGCGTCTGGAAATTTTGTCCGGATGCCCCGGATGGCCCGGACAATCTTGTTTTCAATTTTTTTTAATTTTTTTAATGGGTCTCCCTTATAAATAAAGGAGACCCCAAATCCAAACTCACAAACTCAAAAACTCCACTCCACATCTCTCTAAATATCTCTACTTGTTCAAGATATTCTATAAAAATCAAAGTTCTTATTTTACATATTGTAGTTCTACTTTCAGAATTGTTTGATTTTGTTTTTCCGCAAATTGTTTATATTTGATGAAAACACTTAAATAACGTTGGGATATCATTATAATAGCTCAATTAAGAGCTTCATATAATTTATCAAGTTATTTACTTGTTGTAGTTATTTAAATTAGTTCTTTTAATTCTAATTTTATTAGTTGTTATTAGTCTAAATTTAGTTTTTATTATTTGTGATATTAATTAGTTTCGATTTGTATTTTATTGCATATTTAAAAAAAATGTTGTTTTAAGTTTTAAAAGGACTCTAAAACGTAGAAATATTAATGCTCACCCACCCGCTAATGTGGATCTCAATACCGATGATGATTTTCCTAGAGACTCCCCTCACATTGACACACTCTCCTCCCACGAAAGTGGTGGTGGAAGTACTAGTGGGGGATCAAGATCTCGTAAGAAAACATCTTAGATTTGGAAACACTATATTGTATAAGAGGATGGTTTATCTAGTATTTGTAAAGAGTGCAATAAAAGTTATCTTCACGTAAGTGGAAATAGAATTATGGGCACTAGCACTATGGTAAAACTTTTAAAAAAACATGAAATATATGATCATACAAAACCTAACCCAAATAATGTTTGCAAAAACCCTCAAACAGGTCTTCCTTTTCAGTTTAACCACGATACGTATAGGGAAGAAACAATGATTTATGCAATCGGTAGTTTACAATCATTCAGTTTTGCGGATTCTTGGAGATACGAAAATTGGATGCAAGCTGGGGTAAACCCACAAGCAAAACGCATTCCACGTACCTCTTTGCGATCGCTAGCCTTTAAATATTTTTTGAAAAGAAAATAAACATTATTCAAACTATGCTAACTTTGCCATGTAATGCTTGGATTACTAGTAACATAGCTACTTTTACTGATTTTGATATGTTATGTATTGCCCTTCATTGGATGGATCCCGAATGGGTACTCCAAAGGAGAATTATATGGTTTGAATCTATTGGTCAGCATAACGCACAATTAATTAGGGAGAGTATGGTTAAATGCATGAATATTTATGGCATAAATACAAGATTACGTCTATTTCGTTCGATAATACATCTTCTAATTTGAGTGCTATAAAATTGCTTAGACAAGATTGCACTCCCATTTTTCCTAAATTGTTTCACACTAGATCTTTATGTCACGTACTTCAATTAATTGCAAAATATGGAATAAGGAGGGTTTTTGATGATTATATTGTCCCTATTAAAAATGGGATCCTATTTTGCACGACCTCCGCTCCTAAAAAAAGCTTTTAAAACACTTGTTATTGTAAATGGGAAACAATATAAGAAACTTATATTAGATGTCGAAACTAGATGGAATTCTACCTATGCAATGCTTGCACGTGCGCATGTTTTTAAAGTAGAGATTATGACGCTTTATAATGCATCTAATCCTCATACAGTTATTGAAAAACAACATTTGGAAATATTGTGCACACATGTTAAGATTTTTAAAACTTTTTAAAGAAAACACTCTAACCTTTTCTTCACAAAATTAACCTAATGCTCATTTGGCCCTTTTCACGATTACTAATCTTGCCATGCATATGGATGAATTTGGATCAAATTTTGTATGCGTAGACATGGTGCCCCATATGGAATTCAAGTTCACAAAGTATTTTTATCAAATCCCTATGACTTATTCAATTGCTTGTATTTTGGATCCTTTTTTCACGAAAAGATAATTTTAATGGCTAGTTAGATGCTTTTATCGATCCGTACGATTTTCTGTAAGTAGTCCAGCGAAAGATCCAGTTGACCCTGAAGGGTATATTGTCAGCGTATATAAATGTATGCATAATATGTATGATAAGTATGCTGAAAGATATAGATTAAATACAACTACAAATGTAAGGAGTAGTAACAATAGGGGTAGAGGGGGATTTTCTACTAAATATGTTCAAATGACAATGTTACGAAGCAATGAATTTACAAAAACCCCTCAATCTGATAATGAGTTGTCTAGATATTTGAGCACTAGGTTTGATTTTACGAATTTTCCCGACCGTGGTATTGAAGATATCATAAGATTGTGGGGTACCAAAACTGAAGAGTATCTTATTCTTTCCACGTTTGTTAAAGAGATTTATGCAATACCTATGTCTACAGTTGCAAGTGAGTGTGCTTTCAGCCAAACGAGGTTGCAATACACGACTAAGAGAACAAGATTGACGGGCAAAGCACTTGGAGTGCTTGTGGCAGTCAAAGATTGGACAGCGGGGGATAAAAGGATGCAAGACAGAGAGTTTAGAGACGAAGTGAATGCAGACGACATCTTCGAAGATTATTCGGATGATTATGAAGATACACTTGAACAAGAAATTATGGAAGAAAACGAAGCTGAAGGTGAATCAAGTGAGGACGAAGACGAAGACGAAGATTTTACTTACGAAGAAGACGAAGCTAAAGCTGAAGATGAATGATGTTTGTAATAGTTTTTTACTATTTTGTATTTTAATTTGGAAACATTTGTACAATTCCTGGCCCGCAAGAGTATAAACTGTGAACGGCTAAATAAATAAATAAAAACTATTTACCTTTTATTATAATAACAACAACTGTATTATGAAATACTTATAAGATTTGATTTTGGTTTAAAAAATAATAACAAACACTTGTAATATTTATAACCAAATCACAATAGTAATCAAAATGTAATATTAAAATTATAACCATAAAATTTGTAATATTTTAACATGATAAGATATAGTTTTGGTTTATAACATAATATCAACACTACTAATATTGAATCCCAAAATATAATAATAATATTCAAAATGAATAATAACATAAATAATATTTAAAATTTTGGTTTATATAGTAATTACAACACTTAAAATATTAATAACCAAAACAAATTAATACTCACCAAAATATAATAATAATTTTATAATCATATACAATGTCTCAATATTTTTTAAATATAACTTAAGATATGATTTTGGTTATAAAATAATTAAAACACTTATAATATTTAAACAGTTCTGGCGGCTTGCAGTTCTGGCGGGTTACTGCTTAAAGGATTCTAACGGTTTGCAGTTCTGGCGAATTACTGATTAAAGGGTTCTAACGATTTGTAGTTCTGGTGAGTTGCAGTTCTAACCGGTAAGTTTTTCACAGGTTACCCGCCGGTTTACTAACAATTCTCAAATTTTTATCCGCGATTCCAAAAACATTAAACACCCCTAATTGTAGACAACGAGAGAAACATTTTTTTTAAATGATAATTTAAAATTATAATTAAATCATTCTATGAAATTTTATAAAATTTTATTTAACCTCTTTATTTTAATTTCTAAATCCGCCACTTCAATGTTTCCATATATGTTGTCCCTGATTTAATTCATGATGCTATACCGAATAGGTGTGTTCAATACAAGTTTTTAGTAGATCATAACATATAGCAAATTTCTTTTATATATTTTAATGTATCACGAACCCATAAATAAGGGTAAGTTACCCTAGTTCATGCATAAAACTTGGGAATCAAGTAATTCATGACTTATTGGTATATGATCGGTATATGTGCCAATAATAAAGTAATTCGTGATTTATTGGTATATGATTGTCACCCTAATCAATAGATATTAAAGAACATGAATATTGCATGATTAAAGTTAGTTTATTATTAGCCAGACTAATGAGCTTTCAAAATTTTGTATTCTGAATACTAATGTTGCAAATGCCCCTTTTATAGCTAGGGTTGTTATCTGTTCGGACAAATTAAATTTATTGGTTCGATTCGAATCGTGAAACTTTTGTTTTTAGATTATTAAATCGGATTGGACCGTTAAAATTTCGTTCCGATCCAGTTTAATTACAGTTTTGGTTCGATCCAATTTTATTTTGATTTGGTTTTAATTTTGTTTGGTTTTTAGTTAAGTCCAATCCTGTTTATTTTTTATAAAATAATTTTTTTATCCGAATAAATGATATAAAAATTAAAATTTTAAAAAATAGTTCTTTAGTTAATAATTTTGACAAGTGTAAAAATTAAATTTAAAAAGTATAATATACTCTAGCGATTTTATCAATAGGATTTCGTATATGTTTTATTGGTTTACCGATTTTACTGCTTCTGTCTTCAATTTTATTAAAATAAAATTGCACACTGAAATATTAAAATTTGGTCCAATTTATATCCGATTCTAAAAACCATTTAATATAAAATTTATATATGGAACAACTCAATTTTTAAATTAGCATAATATTATCCTCTTTGGATAAAAAAATGTGAATAATTTTATCTAATAAAAAAATCATATTAATTGAGATATATATTTATTTTATATATTATTAACTTTTTTTTAAAGAAACTTGTCATCGTTATTGGATAAATTTTCGGTTTGATGCAATAATCTTTAATCCAATATAATAGGCGGATAAAAAAAAAATTGATGGTAAAGATGAAAACTCGTGACGTTGGATCATACCTGTTTTATTCAACCGACTCAGCTACTCTCCTCGTACACCATTAATCCTCTATATAAATTAATAGCAGATTTTGATAGTACCAAATAATTAAATATACCATTAATAAGTTACCAAAAAGACTTAAAATTAATAAGATCCCATTTTGATACAAATATTACTTGCCGAGCTATCAAAACCGCTTAGTCCCGCGAGACTAATGACGTAACTTTTGATATTAAAAGGACTAATTTTTTGAGATCTCGATAGTTGGAGGACTAATAGTAATTTAACAAAGGTTTATCGGCTTTATATAAGACAATCATCCAAAAGAATATTTGAAGTTTGATACATATAGTCATAAACATCAATGGCTTCTTACCTCAAGTTCTCCCTATGTTTTCTCCTCTTCATAGTGGCATGCGACACAAATATATCTAGGGTCTACTCGTACGTCCCATTCTGCCAATACGCGTATGACTACTTACCTTACTGTTTGGAGTTTCTGATGGGCGCTGACGCAAAACCATCGGGGAAATGTTGTAGGCACATAAGGAAACTTAATGTTATAGCTAAGCATAGGAAGGATAATCCACAAAGGTTGTGTTATTGTATTGAGTATATGCTCGAGGGAATTCCAATTCTTGGAACACAGATTCACGCTTTACCCAACATGTGCCAAACACATCTTAGCTTCCCTATCTCTTCTGGCATGAATTGCTCCAAGTCAGTATATCTCTTTCAACTTTTTATTTGAATATTTTTGGATACAATTTGAAAATTTGAAGTTTTTTTTATTTTGCATGTCCTTGATCTAGATATCACATAAATTTTCAATTTAATATGACCCGTTTGTCTGAAATATATTGATACAAATCCGATACATCTTTCGGACAGACATTCCTTTTAGCAAAATAAGATTTTACAATATTCCGACTATCCATTTTCGTAACAAATAGTTTCACTAAAACTCCGTTCCGAATTTAATAGATTAATCATTTTGGATAAAGTCAATTGTTAAATATATTAGCTATCCATTTTGAGTAAAGTTAATCTTTTGAGTGTGTCGGTTATTCCTTTTTGTAAAAGACAGTTCATCTACTATTTATTTAACTGGACAGTATTTAATTATTACCTATCCATTTTGGATAAAATTAACCTGAATATGTTTTGATCATCTACTATCCATTTTCGATAAAGGTAAGTCTTATAAATAAGTGTATGCTTGACTAACTTTATCCATAATAGATATAGTTAAGTGAGTAAAACCGGACGATTTTTAATAAAAATTTATATGTCGCGAAAATGGATAGTTCAGCACACTAAAATTAAATGTGTTTTAGTCTAAAGACTAAAAATGGCTAATCAATGAACTAATTACTCTTCAAAACCTATATATATGTAGAAGGTCAAGGGAACTAACTACTCTTCAAAATCTATATATATATATAAAAGATCGGTTAAATCACTTGTCCGGATTATATAAAATTTTGCCAACTAGTGACATTTTATTTAACCTAACACTCAGTATTTTGATGCTTCTGCAAGGTAATAATCTTTTGCCATACGTTTAAATTTGTTACCAACCTTTCATCCATCTCTCTTTCTTCTTAACTAATGACGAACCTAACAACTCATGTTGTTTGTCTTAATGCAGGATTTAAGGAACACACTGAAGATGCTACTATATAAATATAAGTGTTTCGTAGAAATTGTAACAATATATACATATAATATATTATTTCCGAAGTTATATGGCATCATGATATCATACTGATCTGCTTGAGAAAAAAAAACTATAATGTTGAATATAGTGTTCCTTGTTATAATTTTTAATTGTATTTGACAAAGTATCGACAATTAATCTATCAAATTATTCCACTGGTCATCGGTATTTAGACTTTAGTGGTCCATTCAATTACAACATGTTTGATGTGACCTAACATTTTTTTGGGTGTAAATAGATTTTCTTGACTTGTCAAATAGTATGGAGGCTACTCACAAAAATCTGTCTTTTTCATCGCTTAAAGGTGACAATGGTTTGGTAAGGACATTGTGAACAAGCCGATCAAAACAATTAGATAAATTAATAATTATTTAATATATTAATGCTGTCTTGTTTTTGCTTAGGTCTTAAGTAGACCCGACTGATAACGATGAGTAAATAAATTCGTGTAAAAATTACGCGACTTTGGTTTATATCAGAATTTATAATTTGTATATTATATTTGGGTAATTTAGCGACCATTCCAATTGAAAACTATATACCTACCAAATGAAAACTATATACCTATACCAAAGTAGTGAAACCACCGCATGATTATAAAACTAAATATGTTAAGACAATCGTAGTGTCTTTTATATCTTCGTTTTTTTAAAACCTTAGTCACATAAAAACTAATATTAAATAGTTCATATATATTTTAACACGGTTCATATATATATATTTAATTCTAATTTTGATATTCTAACTTGCCAAACAAAAACTCAAGCTACTGTTTGTCCAGTATTTTGGTAAAAATGTTTGCACGCTGAGACTGAATGGACACGTGAGATGCGCACATAACTCCATCAAGTATCGCATCCCGTAGAAAATGACAATCTACTTCAATATACTTTGAACGCTCACGGAACACAGGATTGTGGGTAAGATATAAAGCCGACTGATTATCACAAAAAACTTGCATAGCCCCTGAGTGTGAGACCCCAAAATCGTTGAGCAACTCGTGCAACGACTTCAACTCACAAGTAAATCCTTTATAGACCGGTACTCAATGCAACACCTTGTTTCTTAGTCTTCTATTAAACAGGGGAATCACCCAAGAACACCATCCAACCATTCCCACTGCACCGAGTCTTAGGATATCCAGCCCAATCAGAGTCACACTAGCGTGTCAGAGTGAGATTACAACTACTCGGTAGAATAATTCCCTGACTGAGGCTCCCTTTCAGATAACGAACAACTCGTAATGAAGTCCGCCAATGATCCTTATGTGGTTTCTGTGGAAACTGAGATAAAATATGTACCAAAAAACAAATATATGGTCGCGTAAATGCCAGATAAATCAGTCTCCCCACCAACCTGTGGTACGCGGACCCGTCAATGAGTAGCGTCGACTCGCTCTTGCCAAACTGGTGATTTTGCTCCATGGGAAACAGTGCAGGATAATGCCAAGTAAACCTGTCTCTGAAATAATGTCGAGAGTATATTTACGTTGACAGAGAAAGATACCCGTGAGACTCTGTGCTACTTCAACTCCAAGAAAATATTTGAGATAACCTAAGTCATTCATATGAAAGCAAGCGCTCAATTATTTCTTAAACTCCCCAAATGCACAAGGGCCATTTCCAGATAGAATAAGATCATCAACGTACACCAAAACATGCATATACAACCACTCGTGGAATAAGAGAATAAAAAATAATCTGAATAGGATTGAACAAACTCATACTTATTCAGTGCATCCACTAACTTGGCAAACCAACATCGAGTGCTTGCTTCAGACCATACAACGATTTGTGAAGGCGATAGACTTTTCCTTCGCGCCCTCTTTCAAAACTTGGAGAAATTTTCATGTAAACATCCTCATCCAGATCAACACACAAAAAAGCATTATGTATATTCATCTGATGTAACTCCCAACTATGAGCGGCTGCAACCACCAAGAAAAGACGTACAATAACCATCTTGGCAACAAGGGAAAAAGTCTATGTATAATCAAACCCTTCTACTTGGTGATTACCAAACATGACCAAACGAGATCTGAGGCGCTCTACTCTCCCATCAGCATGATATTTAATTTTATAAATCCACTGACTCCCCAAAGCTTTCTTCCCTGGAGGTATATGCGCCAAGGTCTAAGTATCATTATCCTCTAGTGTTTGAATTTCCTATTACATTTCCTTTCTCCAACCAGGGTGCCGTATAGCCTCTCGAAATGACTTAGGCTCATCCCTAGAGGTCATAGATGAAAAAAAAAGGTATGCCAACGAGAAACGAGAACTGTCTATATGATGAGTGCGAGGATAAGACATACAATGATCAGGAGATGGACTAGAACCGGGAGCAGGAGGAGGAGATGGCATTGAATGTACTACTGTAGTCATCACAAAATCCTTCAAACGAGTAAAAGGAATTTTACTACGCTTGCCTCGTCCAAGATCTGAAGAACTGCCTGAAGTATTTGAAACAACATCTGAAACTACTGGCGGATCTAGGACACCATTGCCACCAACCAGAGGTGGAGATTACGCATCACCAACCTCGTCAACCTCCACGAGTGGCGATACCACAGGGACGCTTCCATGTTGCGACTCTCCCTCTTCAATTGGTGAGGTCTTCTCAAGTTCCTCCCAAAACTTTGGAGCAGTAGTAGGAGGTGCAGTGACCCTAGTCTCAGGAAAAAACAACTCAGAGATCATAGTAAAGGATGCAAATGGAAATATATGTTCAAAAAATTTCACATCACAGGAAACAAAATAATATTGACTCTCCAAATCATATACTTTCCAACCTTTCTTTCCATATGGGTAGCCAACAAAAATACATCGACGACTACGACTCCAAAAATTGTCACTCTTAGACCTCTGATCATGCACATAACACAGAGACCCAAACACACGAAGCTTAGAGAAAACAGGAGGCACAACACAGAACATCTCAAATGGAGTCTTGGAACCCAAAAATTGAGAAAGAGTTCTATTAATCAAATATCCAACAATCAAATATGTCTATGTTTTCGTTCGACCCTACCATTCTGCTGAGGAGTACCCACACATGAAGATTGAAAAACAATACCCAACTCATCAAAAACACGGCGCATAGAGAAAAATTCAGTGCCATTTTCATTGCGAACTGTCTTAACAACTCCATTAAATTGTTCTTAGCCATTCCGAGAAAATGTAAAAACATTAAAGTTACTTATGTTTTCTAGCCAACAAATAAATCCAGACGGCGTGGGGATAATCATCAATAATAATGAGAAAATATCGCGCACCACTAGAGGACAAAGTATGAATTGGACCCCATAAATTACAATGAATTAATTCAAAACAAGCAGTCGCTTTAGAATCACTGACAGAAAAATACTCACGAGTCTGTTTAGCGCGAAAATAAACATCACACGTGCGATCTACACTCCTATTAACAGTGCTAGAAACAAAAGGTAAAGACTGAACTATTTTAGCTGAAGGATGTCCCAACCTACGATGCCACAAGTCAGCATTACTATCAACCACTGCAGCACTATAAAATTCGGTTTTATCAACACCTTTGAAGTTGTACATTCCACCTCTCCGCTCACCTAGTCCAACCACACTCCCTGCTCGGCGGTCCTGAATAACACAGCCAAACTTAACACAACAAACAATACATTCGAGATCATCAGTCAAATGGGATATTGAAAACAGATTATAGGTAAGCTTGGGAACCAAAAATACATTTTGGAAAGACAACTGACAAGACAAGCGCACACTACCACAACGTGTGGCAGTAACCTGAGAACCATCAGGCAGAGATACTACATAACCTGGCATAAATGTAACATTTTACAATAGAGAGGTGTCACCTGTCATGTGATTAGAATCCCTAATATTAATAATCCAAAAGGTACTGAACAACTCACTACTCAGAAGCTCATCAGTCTGGGAAACTTTGTATGTTGAAAGAAGGGAAAGCAACTGCTGCAACTTACCAGAAAGACGAGAAGCCTTGTCAGCAGGTAACTTGGTAATAGACGCAACTGACGGACCCACGGTGGTTGTCTCTGTTGTCGTGATGAGTGGCCTTGGAGAGCTGCCACCACCTGGCGGTTCGCGCGGACCTCCCGCTCCACGATCGTAAGGTGGTGTACCGCCCGAACGTTTCAACCAACTTGCAGGATACCCATGTTTGGCGTAGTAATTGGATTCCTCATGACCAATTTTGTGATAATAAGTACAAAAACGTTGAGAATAACACGGGGCAAACAAAGAAGTACCTCGAGGAGTAGACTGAACCACAAATGACATCAGGGGCATTTGAAAAACTAACAAAAAATGTATGTGATGAGAAAACAAACAATAGTACACCGATAATACGTCGGTACAAGAGGAAAAAGACTGAAAATACGTCAGTCTCGAGAGAACAAAGGACGGATAAACGTTGGCTGATGAAGACTATACTGAAAACACGACGGTGCAATGAGAAAAAGACCGAAAATATCTCGGGCTTGAGAGAACAAAGGCCGGAAACACGTCGGCGCAAAAGGGAAAAGACCAAAAATACGTGGGTCTCGAGAGAACAAAAGCCGAATAAACATCGGCTCATGAAGACTATGCCAGAAACACGTCCGTGCAAGGGGAAAAGTTTGGAGGCTAGGGTTTTGGAGGCTACAGTACATAATGTGATTTGTCTGCCATAAAAAACGTCGGTGATAAGAAAATAAAGGCCAAATATACGTCGGCTGATGAAGGCTATGCCGGAAACACGCCGGTGCAAGGGAAAAAAAATGGAAATATGTCGGTCTTGAGAGAACCAAAGCCGAATGAACGTCGGTTGATGAAGACTATAGCGGAAACACGTCGGTGCAAGAAGTAAATTTTAGATGTTAGGGTTTCAAAGGCTCTGGCTCTGATACCATGTTAAGACAATTGTGAATGTGTCTCGTATATCTGAACTCTTTGTATGAGTTAGAAACATTAACACAAATCCTCCTCTTATAATTACAATTACAGTGTATATATATATATATACACTGTAGCAGAAAGTAAACCCTAACCCATATACAGACTAATATTAAATAGCCCATATACATTTTAACACAACCCATAAATATTTGATTCTAATTCTAACACTCTAATAAAATAACCGATGATTATTGAATTTTTTATAATATCTATCATTGTTATTATGAGTTTGATATGTTTTTCTTATTCGATCAATTTGTTCTTCGATTTAAGATTAGTTTTCTTTTCCTTCGATTAATATTTTTTGCAATTATCGATCGTTTGTATTTTTTTTCTACTACATCTATAGCTTCACATGTGATATTCATTTTCTATTTTTAATATTTTTTACTGTATCGAGTTAATTTGTTTTTTAAATGTTTTTATATTTTTTAGTTATGCTATTTTTTTTATTTCGTACATTCTCGTAAATGTTTTAACAATTATTTGAATAATAATTTTAGGTTACCATATTTGGGTGTGAAATCATGTTTTGACTGGTTGCGAAAATACGTTATAAGTGGTTGCGTAAATGAGTTTCAAAATTACATTATAGGTGGTTGCGTAAAAGGATGATGAAATTACGTTATATTGGATACTACATGAGATTTTGAAATTTAAGAACATTGCTCGTTGTGTCTTTAGGAATGCCTTTGTTATAATAGGTTGAAAACAACAACAAAAACATACAAAAACTATTAACTAAAAACAAACTCCGAAATCATTTTTTCAGACATCAGATGATGAGTCTTCTTCTTCCTCATCATGTTCCTCATTTTCTTTTTCTTTAGACTTTACTTCCATTTCACTAAAAAAATCTATCTTTTTCTACAAGAAGGACAAGGATCATCATTTGGGTCCTTTTTATCTCCATGATATTCAAAATATTCTTGAAAGATCTTCATCAACAAAAGAGGAAATTTTATCATCAGAAGAAGATGAAAAGTATATTTCTGTGGTTGTTATTTTCTAGTTTTCTTATCATTCTGGTGACCTGTCAACTAGTGATAAATCATCATAATTTTTTAAACTGGAGTCATCATCAGAAAAGACAATAATTACATCAGCCATTTTGAAATAACAAAGTTTTTTTGTATGATAACCTAATGAAAGTGTGAATTGAATTTATAGCCAATTTTTTTTGAAGCATTCACTCACTAATTTATTACCACATTGATGATGATTGATCTACATTTGTCAAATCAAACAATTAATTTTCATATTAAAAATTACTAACAAGTTTAAATGTTGATATGATAAAATATATGAGAAGATGGTAATTTATATTAATAGTTTGGAACTACATATTTTTTAGCTATGAAAGTAAACATTTGTTAGGTGATTGAAAAAATATGTTATGATAGATTGTAGAAATAGAGAGTTGTTGTGAAAAAATATAAGTGTAATGAGTTGCGTAATAACCTTATGATGGGTTTAGTAATTACCTTATGATGGGTTGCATTATAACAACTTCGATTGTGAACTAATGGTGCAATTGGGTTCCAAATTACGTTGTAAATAGTTGCAGTTGTGAAATAACAATATATAAATAAAATATAAAAAAATTGATACTCCAAACATAAAGAATGTAGTTTAAAGATGTACAACTTTTACCGAAAAAAACATACTTAAGAAATATACTAAAGATTTTATACTCTTCTATTTGATGCAAGATAATTTTCTCTTTAATGTAGAATGCCCTTTTGAATAGTTTTTATAATATCTTGACTTTTCTTTATCAATTTTCAACATGATCTTTAAGACTATAATTAATCTGTTTGTTGATTTTTTTTTAAGTTCTTCAATTCGTTTAATAAAGTTTTTGTATAGATTTATATCTTATGAATGTAAATTAAAAATAAATAAAGTTTTTTCAAATTGCGGTCGTGTAATTACGTGCAAACTTATTGTTAAAATACATTTTTAAATGGGTTAAACAAGGTTGCTTAATTATGAGTAACTTGGTTGCGTAATTGTGAGTAACTTAGATATAAATTTAGTTTTTTTTGTTTTAAAAAAGAACTGAAGTTATATGTTATAATAGATTCTTCAAAGTGTTTAATTCTTCCTGAGCATTCTTTATTTTTTTTTTGATCTAAGATGTATTTGTAATTCTTGGTGTTTAGGATACTGATTCTTTTGACATTTTTATCTACATTAAAAATTTAAAATACACGTTGAATATTATTGAAGCTAACTATTTTTTAGTTGCGTAAATACGTATAATTCAATTGTGAAAAAAATAAAAATATTCATCCATAACTTTTAAACAGGTACACAAGTAGTTTCCAGGTTATGAATTATAAATTTTCTTGTGTAAAGAGGTGCACAAATCATCAAACAAAACACGAATAATAATTAGGTTAAGCTTATAATTATAAGAATAACAATTAAAAAAATTAAGACGAAAGAGACTAATTTCATCGTGAAAAACCTCATTTAGCAGAATTCACTGAAATTTGTTGTAAGAATCTGTAATTTGAAAGATTTGAGGTTTTAGATTTTAAAAAGAAAGAGCGAAAAAGAGAAAGAAAGTCGCAGGCTGAAAGAAGTATATGTTCTATGGTTTGTATGTTTTTAAACCCAATGGGTATTGTTGGAAGATTTTATGTAAGGTGGTTCTCAATAAACTCAAAAATCTGAGTTATTATTGGTAATTTAATTTTTAACCCGGTTGTTATCAGTAACTTATCCATTATATTTAGGGTGAGAGATATTGAGAAATATTCTTGGACCGATCAATATTTTTATATTGTTTTTATGGTTATATAGATTAGATGATATTTTTATATTAGACTATACTTTTATAGATTGAGAAATATATTATGTATATGGTTATGTTATATGATTGTGCCTCAAGTTATACCCTCTATATAAAGAGGGTTGTTTTGTGAATAAAATTATCGAATCAATTAATTATAAACTATTTTCATGGTATTAGAAGTTTGTTCTTACGAAAAAAATTATAATCCATAAGCCGATCATCATCATCAAAGATGACAGTCATATCTGATAGAAATATAACTGAATCCATATAAATAAGCTTCAACTAGCGTATATAGTTGCAGATGTTAATAACAAGAACATAACACTCGATTGAACAAAGACAACATATTCATCTTAGATCAAATTCTTATGACTGTACGCCAAGTCGAACAAAATTCTAGATCATATCGATGGAATTCTATCCCCCCCAACAACATGATGAAGGTGACATTCAATGGCCAAAATTAATGCTTTAATTCTATAGTGGATTTACAACACTATATATAAGGATTTACTAGTGGATATTATGGATCAATAAGAAGCATTCACACAACATGGTAAATGAGTCTTTATTAGTGCTACAACTTGTTAGAAGACTTATAACCGAGGTTGACATAGTTTCTATATTCATAAATCAAAGCTCCATGACATGGTATATCGCTCGAAGCTTGCTTAGTTGGAGCAACACAACTGATAAGACCTTAAAAACCCTAGCATGATGGTTCTTGTCTCACATGTACCACTTCTTCCTTCATCAACTGTTCAAAACACTACAACCACTTCACTCGGTCAAACACAATATTATCATATGCTCTATGATCCAAATCGACCATGTGGTCGTGGACGTGGAAAATATTAATACAACAGTGGCATGGGGTGCGATCGACAGTCCGATCAATGCTAGTATCCTTCCAATATTATAACAACAATTATCACCAAGCCTGACCAAACCATGTAGATTTGAACGCACTCAATCAAAATAATCTTGGTAAAATATTTTGAAACATGCAACTCAATTTTCAGGATCCGCAATAGTACATGGATTGGGGAGATGGATTGGGGAGCATCAACTCACATAACTCGATATCTAAGTAAATTATGTCTCATATTTAACTAATTTCGAGCACTATTTTTGTTAATTTTTAGGATCTATAATAGTACAGTAACACAACCTCATCCGACTCGAAGGTGGAAATTGTGTAAGGAATATGGTGATGCATCAATACATTTTGAACCACCACAACATCTAGTATTGCTAGTATTAATATGAGGAGATTGACTGGGCGTGAGATGTTGGAGGCCATGTATGAAAGACAAAGTTGAACGGAAGACACCATTCAACAATTGAGTTTGCAACATCCAGAGTTCTGAACCGATTATAATGAGTGCCAACAGTTTTCTCTTAAGTACTTAAATTTCAGTGTGCGGCTAAATAAGCCTAAGGTTTATGATCCATGCTTTGGTGAATATCTGAGTACTTTTGGACATAACGTACCATTTTCACATACACGTACCTCTTTATTGGTCATATGTATAGTATGTTGGAAAACGATGATGAACTATTGGTATCAGATAGTCATCCTAGAATCATAAAATATGGACACGACCGACACAATATTGGACCTTTGCACGGATGAGAATGAAGAATGTTCACGTAGAGATTTAGTATTTTTATATATCATACATGTATGAGTATCAAACCTTATAAATTTAATTGTATGTGTATTCGGTTGTTTTCATATTTCAAATATCTAATTATATTATAAATATCTAAATTTTGTTTTTTTTCCGACTAAATTACAGTTTTAACCGACTTATTTGATTGATTACGTAATATATAAAAATTAATTAATTTATGTTTTTGTGATGTTTTATATTTTAAATATTTTGTTTATAAAAAATATTATAATTTTTTAACTAAATTAATTTATAAAAAATTAGTTTTTAGTAAAAGAGTATATTAAAATATATTAAACTATTAAAAATATTTGAATAAAATTTTAAAATACACCCTAAATAAATTTTAATATTACTAATTTTTAAAAAAAAAACAGAATAGTACAGAAAGAAGTTGTGGTGGCATGGTGGGTAGTTGAAGTAGCCACCTATATACCTAGCTGCTCCTTTGGACTATAACTTCCATTTATGGATGACATCTACATATCAAATCAGTGTCTCTACATACTTGTCCTCTCTATCAACTCAATAATTCAAATATATATATATATATATATATATATATATAGGTGTCAAACGGTTTGAATCAGCACCAACCCGCACCGTTTAAGTCTGAACCACGGGTTGCAGTCTCGGCGGGTTGCGGTCTCGGCGGGTTGCGGTCTCGGCGGGTTGCGGTCTCGGCGGGTTGCGGTTTCGACGGGTTGCTCTTATGCGGTCCTGACGGTCTGGCGGTCCTGCCAGGTTGCAGTCGTAATGGGCCAGTTTCACAGTTAAACCGCCAGTTCAAACCACCAGACGAACCATTTAAGAGCCGTTTATCAGTTCAAACCATCAGCCAAACCATTTAACCATTTAAGAACCGTTTATCAGAATATATTATAATGTTATTTAAAATTAATTTGTAAGTGTTTAATTGAATCTAATTTCAATAATTGAGTTAATTATTCTATTTCATGTATTTTAATTTAAATATGTTATCATTTTAATCGAAATTTTATAATCATCAATTACATTCTTAAAAAATAATTGTAATTTGATTTTGATACGTTTTCTTTTCTAATTATATTTATGTATTTAAGATATTTTATTTAATATTATGTAGATATTAAATAAAATAAGTACATCTAATTGTATTTTGATTACAAATTTACAACATTTGAAGTATAAATTTAATATTTGAAGTATTTAATTTTTGAAGTATAAATTTAAAGTTTTAAAAATTGTATAAATTTGGATTATGTTCCAATTGCATAAACACATGTAATTTGATTGTGAAATAAATTCAAAAATACCAAATGTGTTTCAATTAACTATCTGTAATTTGGTTCCTAAAAAGAAATTATATTATGATGGCATAATTAAATATAATTAATTAAATATATTTATTTAGGAGATTAACATCAACAACAATATAAACTATCTATTATGTTCCAAATTAACTTGCTAATAATATAAAATTTATTTCAATAACTAGAAAAAAAGAAGGGTTTATAATATAAAATTTCTTTCATTAATCTAGAGAATTTAATATATATTTTTTTCATAAAAGTACTAAAATTATTTAAAAACTAATAGTTCGAAAAATTTATTTATAGATTTTTATTTTTTTTAATATAATAGTTCGAATTTCCTATTTAAATAATTTTTTTAATTTTTTTTTTAAAATATTAGTGCACGAAATCCTATATATAAAGTTTTGATTATTTTTAATAGTTTAAAATGCTTACATTTTTAAAAAAATTAATTTTTTTATAAAAAAAATATATTTTTTTAAAAAAAATCAGTCACAGATTGCTGACGTCATCCGTGACGTCATCAAGCGGACCATCCGGCCAACCATCCGGATGGTCCGCGCGAACGGCTAGTTCAAACGAACTAGCCGTTGGATGAACCGGGGCATCCGGATGCACCGTCCGGATGCCCCGGTTCATCCAACGGCTAGTTCGTTTGAACTAGCCGTTGGTCATCCGGGGCATCCGGCCGAACCGTCCGGATGCCCCGGTTCCAACCGGACCATCCGGATCGATATCCGGATGGTCCGATTTTCCTGTCCGGGCGTCCGGGCGAAACCGTCCGGATGCCCCGGACCGTCTGCCCGGACCATCCGGACGCCCATCCGGATGGTCCGGACGAAAAAAAAAAATCGGTTTTTTCAAAAAAAAAAAAATATGGGTCTCCCCTATATATAGAGGAGACCCCAACTCCAACCTCACACACTCTCTAAATCTACTATAAACTTACTAAATCTCTCAACTTGTTCTAGATTTTGTTATTAAGCTTAACTTTTGTATTTTACATATCGTACTTCTGTTTTCGAAATAGTTAGATTTTTTTTTCGAAAAAAAATTGTTATTAGTTTGTATTAGTTATTATTTGTTCTCATTTCCTATTTCCAATGCCGTCTTGTGGCTTCAACAACAGGTTAGGACAAGCAACTCCGAAAACTGATTTTTCGGAATTTTCTTCTTTTATGATGTCTCCTCCACCCGAGAGGGATCCGATCACACGACGCATCAAATGTGCTACTGAACCTACGAATATGAGTAAGACTCTCAAACAAAATTTTAGTTTGAAAATTTCTAATAAGGAGAGGCGAAACTTCAAACTTGTTAGTACTACACGTACGACTGTTAGTAAGACCGCCAAACCAAATTTTAGTTCTAAAATGGTCGACAAGGTGACACGAAGTGTCAAACACCCAACTATAACCAAGATTAAGAGTAAGACCGTTGTTCCTAAACAAAGTCTTAGTACGAAGACGAAGATGGTCGATTTGATTGCTGCTGCGTTAAGTAAGGTTAATCGTGAGACTCGAGGACAAGTTTTGGGAGATCCATTACAAATTGCAGCTACTGTTGAGAAAGTTTTGCGACTTAAAAAAGTGGTTAGCGACAAGAGACTAAAAAATGTATTTTAGCAATTGTAATATTAAATATTTTAATATAACTTGTAATATCTTAGCATTTGTAATATTAAATATTTTAATATGACTTGTAATATTTTAGCATTTGTAATATTAAATATTTTAATATGACTTGTAATATTTTAGCATTTGTAATATTAAATATTTTAATATAACTTGTAATCTTTTACCATGATAAAATATGATTTTGGTTTAAAAAATAATAAATAACATTTGTAATATTTAAAACCAAATCACAATAATAATATTCAACAGGTAATTTTAAAATTACAACAATATAACTTAAAAATAATAAATAACACTTGTAATATTTAAAACCAAATCACAATAATAAAATTCAAAATGTAATATTAAAATTATAACAATATAACTTAAAAATAATAAATAACACTTGTAATATTTAAAACCAAATCACAATAATAAAATTCAAAATATAATATTAAAATTATAACAATATAACTTAAAAATAATAAATAACACTTGTAATATTTAAAACCTAATCACAATAATAAAATTCAAAATGTCATATTAAAATTATAACAATATAACTTAAAAATAGTAAATAACACTTGTAATATTTAAAACCAAATCACAATAATAAAATTTAAAATGTAATATTAAAATTATAACAATATAACTTGTAATATTTTTGCATGATAAAATATGATTTTGGTTTAAAAAATAAAACCAAACACTTGTAATATTCAAAACCAAACCACAATAATAAAATTCAAAATGTAATATTAAAATTATAACCATAGAATTTGTAATATTTTAACATGATAAGATATAGTTTTGCTTTGTATTAGATATAAAAACATAATAATAATAATATTCAAAATATGATAATAACATAAGTAATATTTAAAATTTTAGACTATATAATAATTACAACACTTAAAATATTAATAACCAAAACAAATTAATATTAACAAAAATGTAATAATAATTCTATAATAATATTCAATCTCAATATTTTTTAAATATAACATTTTGGTTATAAAATAAATAAAATCAGCATAATATTTACCAATAAACCGCCGGTTTTTTACAAATAAACCGTGGTTTCGCACAAATAAACCGTGGTTTCGCAGTCCTGCCGGGTTGCGGTCTCGGCGGGTTGCGGTCTCGGCGGGTTGCGGTCTCGGCGGGTTGCGGTCCTGGCGGGTTGCTCCTTATGCGGTCCTGGCGGGTTGCGGTCCTGGCGGGTTGCGGTCTCGGCGGGTTGCGGTCCTGCCAGGTTGCAGTCCTAATGGGCCAGTTTCGCAGGTAGACCGCCAGTTCTTAAACGGGTTGTCAGCTTTGAACCGTGGTTCCTGAACCATTAGACACCTCTATATATATATATATATACTACATATGGGAGGTAATAATTTTTACTCCTATTAAAATGCAAATGTTGGAAACAAAAATAATTGTAACAAAGATAACAACCCACAAGCCTTGTTGTTTGCTACCGACAACAATTCTAAGTTTGAAAATGTCAAAATAATACTCTACTGTGCTCTTTTTATATTATCTCATCCTCATCCTCATTCATTTTTTCAATCATTCGAATGTGATTCATTTTCTCTCTCTCTAAGAATTCTGGTGAGAACATCATCTCTCTCGCTACTCTTCACCATGACAGGCAGAGAAATTCTACATAAAATGAAGGTCAGGCAAGTTTCATTTCATTTCTTCTTTCAACTTTACAGATTCACTTCATTCTCTTCTTAATTATTACAAGTATTGTACCTACAAATATTTTAGAGTATTTTTTCAAAATTAGTTTTCATATTACTTTCTTTTTAGATACAAAATTCACAATATTCTTCAGTTATTAGTATTATTACTTTGTAACTAAAATAAAGTAGGCTTTTACCAAAAATAAAATAATAGGTTCAGGTAAGCCATTAAATTTATTTTAGAGGGTGTATATACATATGAACTTGATTAGTAGTGTATGTATTTTGGAGAAGTTGCTTCCTTTTAGACCTCCTTATGTATTATTGGCTACTTTACTTGAACAAGATAAGTATAAAAGTCTAAACTTTACAGATTACTGCATAAATATTCAAACTTTATAAGATTCCTTTTAGAATGCAGAAACAATTCGTGGGAAGTCACATGGTAAGATCCACCCGTAGGGATAGATTTGTCACTCGCTTTTCTAAAATTATTTACCAAAATAAATTAATTCAGATCATAAAAATCAATCAAATTTAATAAAACAATCAATAAGTTTTAATAAAAAAAATCGGTTCTATTGGTTGGTTTTTAATTTAAAAATATATTAGTGTATTGATAATCATGCTGTAAATAATAAATAGAGAATACTTATCAAAAAGCAGATATATTTATTATTTACTACTCTGATTGTTATTTATTATTAATTAAAAATTCTACTAAATTTACTATTTATTAATTATTATTATTATTATTTTAAGTATTTTTGTTTATTATATAATCCTTATTTACTACATGATATTAACTACTTTTTAAGTTTAAAAAAATATTAAATACTTCTGGTGGTTGAGTTGAATATTATAATTTTAAAAAATATAAAAAATAATAATAACAATAAATTAAAATTATGAAAATATATTTAAAAAACCAAATAGTTCTTCTATTACATAAACTTCCATACCACTTTTTTTTTTTATTCTATATATCTAAAGCTTAATTAAACTAATATATAAATCAAATAACTGACTAAAAAGAACTTAAGATAAAGCTTGATTAAACTAATATATAAATCAAACGACCGACTCAGACAGAACTTTGGAAACATGAGAGTTGATAGTCTGCATGTCCCAACATGCATTGTAGTAGCAGTCTTTAACTATACTTAGAATTGTCGGTCTCAGTCACATGTGAGTCAGACCACGCCTCGTCTGATTTCTGAAATATCATTTCCAATAATTGTTGGATCTGACCGTCTATTTCTCTTTGTATGCTTTCATCTCTATCTTTCATCTCTATCTTTTAACTGAAAAAAATAAATATTTATGAGTCTCATGTCAAAACCATATCAATAAATACTTTGATGTTATAATTGACTAGCCAACATTTAAGAAGAGAGATACCTCTCATGTTTCTGATTTTCCCTATTAATAAAAAATCTGGATTTCAAACATTGATTTCTCTAATTAAAAAAAAGAGGGATAACTTTTTATTTAGTGGGATACTATTATGATAAGCAAATATACTTATCTAAAGGTTTAACTGGGCTTGAAAAAATATTAAAATATTATATTGATATAACTAGTTTTGTTTATATTAAAAAGACAAAACTCATAATATCACAAATTGTGGTAAACAAGTACAAACATTTAAAAACTAAAATAAAACATCTGTATGTTTTATTAAAAATTATGACGGATTGGTAACTAATTCATAATAATTTAAGTTACTATAAAAAAACAGGTTATATTTACATAAAAATTTAATAATATCTATTAATAACGAAACATATCAATATATTCTAATTATAATTTCATCTAATAATTTATTAGCTTGATCAATTTAATTGACAATCTCACTTTTCAAAATAAAATAAAATATTATGCCTAAAAGTTTGGTAATTTAGTCACACATTTTTATTTTTATGAATAACAGACATTTATTTTAGTTATAAGTAATTAAAATCTATTTTTTTAAAATAATTTTTCATAATTAAAGTATGTGATAATTTTTTTATCAGTTATTTATTTATTTATTCATAATAATTTAAAATGTTTTCAAATTATTTAAATATTTATTTAATATAAAAAATGTTTAAATATATTTAATTTTTAATTTTTCGGTGCTCAATTAGTTTGGTTTGGTTCGTATTTTTCAAAGAACCGGTCTTCTAGTAGAGTTCATATCGAGGTTTCCAACCTGTTATCCCATTCGAGATCAGATTGATATGTTCCGTCCGAAATTGGTCCCATAGCTTAAAAAATGGGTTGGAAGCTGAAATATCGGTACGTCCAGTTACTTAAAATTATATATATTAAGTTTATTAATAACTATATTATAAATAATAAATGAATAATACTTATTTAAAAGCAAATATATTTATTATTTATTACTCTGATTATTATTTATTATTAATTAAAAATTGAACTAATTTTATAATTTATAATTTATTCTTTTTTAAATTCTCTTGGGGTTGAGTTGTTGGTGGTTGAGTTGAATATTATAAATTTAAAAAATATAAAAATAATAATAACCGTAAATAAAAATTATGGAATATATTTAAAAAACCAAATAGTTTTTCTATTACATAAACTTCTATACCACTATATTTATTCTATATATCTAAAGCTTAATTAAACTAATATATAAATTAAACAACCAACTCAAAGAAAACTTAAGATAAAGCTTGATTAAACTAATATATAAATCAGAAAACCATCTCAGACAGAACTTTGGAAATATGAGAGTTGATAGTTTGCGTGTCCCAACATGCAGTGTCGTAGCAGGCTTTAACTATACTTAGAATTATCCGCCTCAGTCACGTGTGAGTCAGACCACGCCATCGTCTGAATTCTGAAACATCATTTCCAATAATTGTTGTATCTAACCGTCTATTTATCTTTGTATGCTTTGATGCTTTCATCTCTATCTTTTAACTGAAAAAATAATAATATTAATATTTATTAGTGTCACATCAAAACCATATCAATAAATACTTTGATGTTATAATTGAATACTTTGATGTTATAATTGAGGATCTAAAATAGACAACATTTAAGTAGAGAGATAATTTTGATGTTTAATAAAGAATCTGGGTTTCAAACATTGATTGTTTTTATTAAAAAAAATAAAATAACCGGGTTTGAAAGAAAAAAAATTGACATTTCAATACAGTGTAATTTTTATGAGTTTTCGTAATACATTTGAATATAAATTCATTTACAAATATAAGATTTAATTTGTCTTTATATTTTAATTACAATTTCATCTAATAATTTATTAGCTTGGTCAATTTAGTTGACAATAAAATATTATGGATAAGTTAGTGACACATTTTTATGAACCACATTTTTATGAACCACGAAAGGTTATGCATTATCATTTTGGTTTTCGTTTTAAAATTATACATTTATTCTAGGTATAAATAACTAAAATTTATTTTCTTTTAAATTTTTTTATAATTAAAGATAATCAAAGTATATGATCAACATTTTATTAGTTTTTTATTTATTTATTCATAATAATTCAAAATGTTTTCAAATTATTTAAATATTTATTTAATATAAAAAATGTATAAATATATTTAATTTTTAATTTTTCGATGTTCAAATAGTTTGACTTGGTTTGTATTTTTCGGGTTTTAAGTAGAGTTTATATCGAGCTTCCAACTTGTTATTCTATTCCGGATCAGATTGATAGGTTCCGTCCGAGACCGATCCGGATAATTCAGAAAACGTTGTTAGCTGAAATTTTGAATATATATATAACTTTTATTTATAATTTTTTGTATATTTTTAACTAAAATTCTAATAAATTTAAAATAAACTAACCGATCGGTCTGTCAAAAATCAGACCGTATAGGATACATACCGTATAGGATACGATTCGATTTTTAACAAACCCGGTTTTGATTCATAATATTCTACTCTTCACAATCCAGACTCGATCCGTCCGGTAACTTACCGAATCGGTCTCGATCCCAGACTGACCCGACCTCGATAACAGGACTATTTTTTAATGACTAAAATGAAACCCGACTGAACTAAATCCAGTTTGGTTTTTCAAAACCAAAATCGGAACTTATTTTACTAAAACCAACACAACTGAGGTTACATATTTTTGCCCGACAATATGATTATCTTTAAAATGTATACATAACATAAATAAACTTCTAGACTTTCTTCTACATATAAACTATTTGTTGTTTTTGGCGCAGGCTGGTTTATGTGCGTTGGGTCCTGATACGGGTAAAGGAAAAGCCAAAACGTCGAGAAACATCACACAAGGTTTTCACTGCGTCAAGGGAAAATCCAAGCATCCAATGGAAGACTACGTAGTTTGTGAATTCAAGCACTTAAACGAAAACAAGCTAGGCTTGTTTGCAATTTTCGACGGACATTTAGGCCATGATGTTGCCAAGTATTTGCAAAATAATCTTTTTGACAATATTTTGAAGGAGGTACTATTTCCAATCCCAGCTCGACTTTAATAATATGTACATAGAAGCTGTCTCATTACAATGCCTTGTGATTATCTTAACATTGATTAACTGATATGTATACGTTTGACGCAATCAGAAGGATTTTTGGACAGAAACAGAAAGTGCGATAAAGAGAGCCTATTGTTCGACAGACGACGAAATATTGAAACAGTCTCTGAAACTTGGCAAAGGAGGGTCAACAGCTGTAACTGCAATACTGATCAATGGTCAAAAGCTTGTAGTGTCGAATGTTGGAGATTCTCGAGCTGTGATTTCGAAGAAGGGTGTTGCGGAACAGTTGTCTGTTGATCATGAGCCGTGTAATGAGAAGGATGAGATTGAAAGTCGAGGTGGCTTTGTATCTAAATTTCCAGGTACTTGAGATACAGTTTATGTTATGTTGAGTATAGTTTTTAACTCTGTTAAATCCGGTAAAGTCGGGTTAGAATTGGATAGGATAAAACCGGATAAAAATATATAACCCAGCCGATATTTAGACACAACCTGATTTTAGCACTCTTGTATGCTCTAATCTCGTCAAACACTATCCTGATACCTCAAAATTGCGCAGGAGATGTTTCTCGCGTTGATGGACAGTTAGCAGTAGCTCGAGCCTTTGGTGATAAAAGCCTAAAGATACACCTCAGTTCGGAACCTGACATAAAAGAAGAGAGTATCGACGATGATACCGACTTCATTATTCTTGCAAGTGATGGGATTTGGAAGGTGATGACAAACCAGGAGGCAGTGAACTGCGTAAAGCAAGTAAAGGACGCCCAAGCTGCCGCAAAACACTTGATTGACGAGGCACTCTCAAGGAAGAGCAAGGATGACATTTCCTGCATCGTTGTCAAGTTCCGTTAACCATCTTAATTTCGGTTGTTTTCTTCCTCTTCAGTTATGTATGTGTGAAAAAAGATCTGT
This sequence comes from Limnanthes douglasii subsp. nivea, assembly GCA_036936605.1. Classification (NCBI taxonomy): domain Eukaryota; kingdom Viridiplantae; phylum Streptophyta; class Magnoliopsida; order Brassicales; family Limnanthaceae; genus Limnanthes; species Limnanthes douglasii. Next base: position 39,148,043 of record JAUPFV010000001.1, read on the forward strand.
ATAATATTAGCTTGATGATACTGGAATTTATAACTGCTTGAAAACATGATTGTGAAATAATTAATTCCTCTGTACATTCTTATATCGCATTTCCTCCAATCGTTTACTCTCCTACGCTAAATTTCGTCAGCTCTTTGGCTGTTTTTAATTTCGCCAAACTTCTGAACAAATTTTGACACTATGTTCAAGGAACTTAGGCTTCTTCAAAGCCCTTACCTGACAAATTTTCAAGAATTAGAAGCTCCACAGGTACTTTAAATGACCAAACGCGGTGAATAGCTGTCATCTAGTGTAGATTTGAAATCCGATCTTATCAGAGTTTAGAGCCCCACACCCACATAAAAAAAAACGAGAAAATATGCTACTCGAACCTCCAAGTAAACTTATATGCATAAAACAATAAAAAGTAAAAAATAAATAAAACACAACTTCAAAAATACATTAAAAAAAATGTCTTAAGAGCTGAACAACGTCAATTGAGGCACTGAAAAGTAAATATTTAACTTCATTTGTATTTTTAAGTTTTTTTTAAACTAATTGGCATTGTGCTTCTATATATACACTGTTAATCTGCGGTTTTGCTAATCTTCTTTAGGTTTTGGAAAAGAAAAAGTAACCAAAAAAACCAAAAATTCCAGTAAACTTTTAAGTTCACAATGCCTATAATTGGTAGTTATACCCTCGTCAGAAGAGAGTAGTCTTGATCTAAAGCTCAATTGTCTTTGCAATTCCTTGAGTAACTCGAAGACAATCTAGATTGCGATTGAAAGAAATCAAATGGAGTTGCTGACCCGATTGAACGTCTTGTTGCATTTGGAGAATCTGAGAGAAGAGGTTCGTAAACTGGATTTCTTCCTATTGGTTGAGCGATTGATAGAGGTGCAAAATCCTTTTCGATTGCTCTTTGCTGTGGCTCGATGTTCCCTAGATATAAAATAGGCCCGCCTGTACGTTCTGCCTGCTGAAGTATATTGATTTTACTCGGTCTATAGGTGTAGCGGAAATACTTTAAAGCTAGAATTGGACCCATTCCTACACCAACTATGAGCTGTAATAGTAGCTAATAGAGTTAGATTGCAATTTAGCACTTCGATCTACAAGATTCAGTGTTTTTCATATATTTGAAACTCCTCAAGATTGGAACAGTGAGAATCAAAATTTAACAACTAAAAGGGCAAAACAACTTTTATGTAAAAGAGGTTAAAGGTATCTGTGAATAAACATAGGATTCAATAACATGAACAATCTATTACGATAAACACCGAAAAGAAATAGAGTAATGTAGTGATACTTACAAAAACAGTAATCCAGTAAGATGGCTGTGCACACAATCTGAACATGATTGTATACATCCCTGATGATGGTATGGCACTGAAGATAAAGTTGATAGCATAGAAACCAGCTAAATTCCCCCATATGGCAAGGTGCTGCATTGTCGTAAAGGAACTGCATGCAACAACTAAACATCAGAACACTTTAACGTCCTAGTAAATTTTCCTGTGTAAAAAACACTGCAGGGGAGAAAATATGATGTATTGTTAATCAACAGAAGAGCTTTTTTGTAAAGTTGTACAGATGAAAATTACATACAAGACCACTACCGAGGTAAAATCTTAAGCTATTTTTAAATCACATTTACATTAAGCAACGGTAATGAAAATATTGGTAAGTAAAAGATTGAGGACTTGCTTCAATTAGGCTATTAAAGATATGATGGTAAGGTCAGATAGATTAAAATAGTGACTTTAATGATAAAATTAGTTCTTGTTTAAGGGTCTACTCCTAGAGCTTAGAATCTTTGTATCCCTGGTAAGTCTCCGAATGTAGAATAAAGATATAGACTGCATCACTGCAGTTTAATTTATTGGTAAAATTGGTGACCAAATGTGTTGGTCAATTACTAAGTAGAAGTTTTGATTTGGAGACCTGTAAGCCTCACGCGATTAATTAACCACTCAATCAGAGTGTTACCTAACATCGATCTTGGGCTACTCAGTAGCCTATAACTCTACTTAAGCCATAAAAGAACCTATTAGAAGATAGGATAATAAGTTGAGACAACCTTTTCTAGAAATCTATAAATCATAAAACTAAGTATGGCGTATGATTATTGTAAAGAAAAACTTACTTGGTCTCTAAGGCCACAACAAATGCCTGCAACCATATACTTCCAGAGAGGGCAACCATTGATAGCTCTTCCATTTCACTTTTTTCATATGCGTAGGCGTGTATACTGATAACAAATATAACAATAGCCTGCAAAGCGACATCTAAATTAGTAGACAGAATATAGCCAGCACGAACAAAGATGTACATATATATACACACATATATATATAAACGGTGAGCATAATTGAGGTGGGGAGTGATTCTGAGCAAGACTACTAATAAGCGTATATGCTCCTTGGCCCGTCATAAAGTAATCATGACAACTCCTGAAACAATGGGTTAATTTGAATATAAAAGAGTAAAAAATCCAGGGGTGATGTGAAATTATAAAAATCAATATTTTGAGAACATAAAATTAGCAAGGCATCGAAAAGTTCAAAACTTATAATGGCGAGAGTTATCTAAAATTAGATATCCAGCTGACTTCAAGTGTTTACCCATATTCCTCAAAAGAAAATAAAATTCACTAGCGGAGTAGAACAATACTCACATGGAAAAGGGACCTGCCGAACCACCCAGCAAACGTACTTGGATTAAGAAGCCTGAGTAAAAAATATCTGAGTTAGTTCTAATGACAACTTATCAATGGGAAATGATTAGTTAGCAACGAGAACCCAAAAGTTTCAAACTCAAAGTACTTGCAAAGAAACAATTGAATTCATTACCTTCCTGCTTGACAATAAAACAAAATTTGGGGATGCTGCATTACAGTTCCTTCAGTAAGATCTTTGTCTAGGACACTTATAAGGACAGGAACACTGGTGTACAGAACATTATAAGCCATCAAGCTAAGTGAATTGAAAAGGCTGGTACCAGAGACACCTGAAATGAAAGAGAAACTGAATATGCTCTAACGTGAGAGACTATAAGAAGACCAAGCACATTGGATTATTTAAAGGCAATACATGGAATATCGACCATAAAAGCTATTACACAAAGCGACTCACAAGATTTGGATGAAACATATCAGTAACGATTTATAGAACGAATACTGGGACAGAAACGCTGTACGGTTGTACGAATAACGCCCATGGACAAGTATCAATCTTTTCAGAAACCTGAACTCTGCAAAACAAGAAAAAACGGTTGCAAAATCAAATTAACCGTATTGCACGGCATGAACTATCTAAAAAGATGCTGAGATTTAAACAAAAGTATATCATCCAAATAACAAAGGTCTGAGAGCCAGAAACACTAATTCCATTTTCCTAATCCTTGAATAGACCACAAAATGTCATCCAGTGACCTGCAAGTGTGTTTAGCTCGGATTGGTATCACTCAATAATTTGTTGGAAAAATGAAATGGCATACAAGGAAAATGAAAAGCTGACTTCTGATAAATGGCATACAATTAAATTTTCATTTTTTCCAACAAATAATTGAGTGACACCAATCCAAGCTAAACAAAGACTTGCAGGTTATTGGATAACGTTTTGTGGTCTAGTCAAAGGTTAGAAAAATGGAATCAGTGTTTCTGGCTCCTAAGCCTTTGTACATGTAAAAGCAATTTAAGATAAGTTACAAACAAGATTGGTCATAAGAGTTTAAACTGGGTACACATAAAATGGACAGAAGCAACTTACTTCCGATACTATAATCAGCTGCTCTTGCTGCCTGCAGCCCTTCTCTTCCGCTAATACCAACCCCGATGTCAGCTTGTTGTATCATTCTCACATCATTCCCACCATCACCAATTGCCAAGGTTCTATAGTCACATGATTTCAAGAGAGCCACTAGCTGTAATTGCAACGTTTTATATATTGACACGGTTATTCAAACATGAAAGTAAGTTGGGAAAACACATATCAGTTGTACAATAAAGGTCAAGACTAGCTCATCTCTTTAGCTTAAAAAACAATAAATCTAAGAACGAACTGAACCAACTAGCCAAATGAGTTATATTAGCGACAGGTAGTCCACGTACGAATCAAATTGTGATTGAAATGTAAATGGCAACAAAGAAAGGCAACCCAGCAACTTTAACCACAAGCACCTAATGTCTCCAGATTTGACATATAGCAAGCTTCTTACTTTGATAATATATTTTCACAGAAACGGACACTTGAAACCACCAATTTTAACACTTCTAATTCTAGCCGAATGATACAAGATTCAAAATATTTATGCTACCACTTTCAGGTGTGTGAGTATATCCATCTTTCTTCTGTCAATTACTCTCTTTATTTAGTGATGCATGTTTAATTGAGATGAATATCTTTTTTGAAATAGAAAAAGGGAATCTCATGATAACAAGAACATAATCATATAATTATTATGTAAAATTAGAAGCTCAAAACGGCAGCTGAAGAAACCTTGAACACATCACATGTATGTCAAAAACATAAAGCTTCATGATATGAATCTGGGTAGCACTTCACCTGTGCTTTTTGTGATGGTGTAACACGACAACATATAGCAGTCCTCGACAATATAGCCAATTCAGTGAAAGCTAGCCGGTGATGCTTAAGAGCAATTTCTAGAGCCCATCCATCAACAACAAATGCTACATCCTGTTGTAAAAATGTATGTATAATCAATAATAGCTTATAACATATCAATTTTCCAAAATCAAGTTCATAATGTCGATATTTTGCTTTTAAAAATTTGAGAGCATTGATTTGCAGTTTTCACTAAGTCTACCAAGAAACGCCTACCCTAGTAAATCAATATCAAATGTGGGAAGTTAAACTTAAATATTAACTAATATTCAAAGGACAATATGTATGGCTAGCCTTTTTCGTTGCAACAGTTTCTATCAACAAATTGCGACGAGTAAGCATACAATCCATACCTTGGGTTCTGAGGCTGTAGTCCTCATTGTAAGCAAAACTCTATCTAAATTTCGGCAAACTTCATCTTCAGTTTTGCCATCAATTAGCAGAAGCTGACCTTTCGGATCTGATAACAAATTTTGTAACAAGAATGCAAGGATCAGCTAAAATACCCAAAAGTGATACTTTTTTGTTTAGGTAAAGATGAGGAAGTTAAAGAAAAGTAAACTCAATATCTGTATATTAGCTTTCAACAAATGTATTTCCGAAGTGAACAAACTTTTTATTATATCCATAACATATCACGAGTAGAGCATAAACCAATGCCCCTCTTATATGCAATACCAGAGGCGGTAAAGACAATGGTCCAAAAAAAGACACATTGCAATATGCACCAAAACTTGTGACGTAAGAGACCAAATAACTACATCTCATTTACAAACACAACTGCCAAAAAGTTGAATTGATCCAACACAACAGCTAAACAGGCTCACAATTAAATGGAAAAAAGAATAAAATAACATTAGAGATATGGTCACTGAATGCTACAATGCAACCAACCTGGAGAGACTAAATTGCATGAAAGAGCAATCTGTATGGCTGTATTCTGCTTGTCTCCTGTTAGCATCCAAAAATTTATGCCTGCTTTTCTAAGGGTCTCAATTGTTTCGGCTACACCATCCTGAAAACTCGTTAGAACGGGGAAGGACAACAAATATTAGTAATCAACTGCTGGAAACCCAATTGTGTCTGAATATGTCGAGAGAAGACATATGCAATGAGCACTTATGCTGAAAGCTAGTTGTCTATGACCACACTATGCCAACACTAACCTGCAAACGGTCCTCTATTGCAGTAACTCCCAGAACCTCTAGATCATGTTCCAACCTTTGGCAAACCTCAGCGACTCTCCACTGCAGGATACAATAATTTGAAGCAAGCAGGGTATCAAGTATCAATTGGCTAGTTTAGCAGAAACATAGGAACAGAATGATAATACAGAATTGCTATAAACAATGTTATACATAGAGTAAAAGCAAATAAAGAAAACATTAGACAGATGACTGGTGGCTTTTTAATCCTATCGTACCTCCCTGTCAACCAACGTACTGTTAGCCTCTTTAAACATCGAAGACCACGCCTGATATTCATCTTCTTTCAATTCTCGCCAAGCCAGGCACAGTGTGCGAAGCCCCAGTTGAGAATATTGGTCTACAGCGTCAGTGAAAATCCTAGTTTGCTGACCTGAAATAAATGTTTAGCCCTATCAACTAAAATATACAGACGACGTAGCTCAGTAGTAATTAATAAATGCATGGCACTAAAGGATAACAGTAGAGTCAGTCCTCTCGTTCAAGAGTCTTTCACAAGGCATTATAATAATAGGGCATCCCTCCTCAATTACATGTATTATGTACATTGTTATGGAGTCAGAAGAATAAGGTGATTTGCTGTGACAATTTAAGTATTGCAGCAGTATTGTCCATGCAATTCCTAACTACTCAGAATTCGTCCACACAATTAAAAGTACAAATAAAAGGTCATACCAGCATAAGCAATAGGAATAATGGCTTCATCAGCACCTTTTGTCAGAAGGATAATTTTTTCATTCTGACAGTCTTTTAGCACCACTGACATTCTTTTCCTTTCAGAAGTGAACTCCAGAGTTTCTAATACTTCATAGTGAATCACCGCGCCATTATACCTGATCTCTGCATAACAAAAAAACCACATCAGTCTTCTCCACAATCAAACTCCTTTTCTATAAAGCCAAAAGACAAAGTCAGTTCTACCAAGAGTATTCGCATTCTTATTGGCAAAAACCATATGCAACCGGGCCGCGGCATGAACAAGAGCATCCTCGTCCTGAGACTGTGCTTTGTAAATTACAGCTCCAGTTTTGCTACAGTCGGTAATAACAATAAATAAGATAAAAAAGAACCTTTTATACACTAAGATGCATATTGGACCACAGTCTGTGGTTCAACTTTTTACGATTGTTTGCAGGATGCATAACTATATACTAGATACAAATAGACTGATTCACCTTTGTACAGGAATAACAGTATTACATATAGCCATAGCAGTGAGAAATCGGATAACATCAGGGGAACCGCTGGCAATAGCAGTAAGAAGCTGTGCATCTGTAATCCATTAATAAAATGAGTAAAAATAATACATTTCTTATCCCTTTATAAAGAATTAATAGAGAATCATGCCAATAAACATGTATATCAGCTAGTACCATTGCTGTTAATTGCTTTATTGAAAGATCTTGAAACTTAAAGACTCTAGCAGCTTCATAATTTCTTAATCCAAGTTTAACTTTTTGTAAGATGATTGTTTTTGCAGGAATTTACACTGTCACCTTAGACCGTTGAAAGTCTAGGTGTCATAATTATTTGCAACCCAAAAGATAAGTTACTCAACTTCCAAAGATAGAAATTGAAATAAATTAATAAACAAAAGGCAACCAGCATTAACTTTAGAGGAGAACAAATAATCTTTACACAATAAAAAATGGTTTTACAACAAAACAGACTCAGAAGTTAATGTATTTCATGCATACTCATACGATGGTGCTCTGAAGCATTCGTGTAATTTGAGGCAGGACTAGTCATACATAACATGTAATGCATCTTCTGATTCCATGAAGTTACTATAGATTACTATTTACCATGCTTATGCCTTATACTGTTTGAGTTTATATTATATATGAAACTGTTTAGAATTAGTACATAGAAATAAATTAAATTGTCGTATAAAACAAAGAAACCTGAAAAGGCAGTAGCAGAAGATTTTCAAACCTTTCAATGCATCCCCACTACTATTTCCATAGAAAATGCCATTGATGCAGCATCTTCTGAAAATCATCTTGTTCTCTGTTAGTGTACCAGTTTTGTCAGTTAAAATGTACTCAACTTGTCCCAGGTCTTCACTTATTGCTGTGCTGCCACATACAATATAACTCCTCTTTGAAAAAGTTCATAATGAAAACTTATATTCACAAGCCAAAATAAAGGGTTTTCTTTAGCATTGACTTACTTCGTTGCATGAGATGGAGTACCATTTTCTTGGTCTATCATTTTAACATCCCAGTCGATAAACTTTGCATATAAACTCTTTACCAAATCCAGAGACACCTGCAAAACAGAATGGTAGCAGTTTCATATGCAGAAGGATCAGAAATGTGTCTTTTAAGATTGATGTGCTAGCCACATGTTATTTACTGCATATAAAATAAATAAGCAACTTCACCCAATCAGTAACCTTGTCATTATCATGCAAATTTTATCAATCAAAATAAGATTCTTTCTTTGTTAAAGATGTTGTAGCTCAACCACCACTTTTCCATATTTAAAAAAGGAACTGTTCTCTCATGTGGAGGTAAAGATGCTACTGAGTCATATTTTATCTTATCTAGTCTTTATAGAAAACATTAATTCAATTCGTAAAAGATCAAAGTAATCACATACAATATAAATATTTGCAAGCAAACAATGAAATTACCTTAATAGATATTGGTATCATTATGGAACATAGAAGCTCAAACCGTAGAGGTATCACCAAAAGTTCATACCATGGACCTTCCTCAGGATACCGAACATACCATAGCTGAAAGTGTATCACCAGCAGACCAGTTAGTGTTGTTACAGAAAGTTATTTTGATGGCAAGATATAGATCAAGGAGAGAAAAAGGTTTGCCCCACTTATGATTACATTAGTTAAATTGAAGAAATCAAATGTCTTTCTGAAGCCATAGAAAGTAGGTCTCGAATTATTTTAGAATTTGTTTTGTCAAGAGATACACCCATGCACAAGCAAAAGAAGCAATGTATCTGAAATTTCTGACTATAGCAATTAACTGCAATACACAGGTAACAGGGGCAGATGCTATACTGTGTACCTTGCATAGCTGCATCGATTGCAGCTATTTCCCCCATACGTTATACTCAATAAATCTGCCTCGATTACATTTGTCATTCATATATATGTTTTCAAGGATATATGAAGCTGTGTTTTAGGATTTCTGTTTAGTAGTATACTATTCCTCAGTTTCTCTAGAGAAAGAAATAAAGTCATTTTCTTGCCCTATATAATTTGAATTTCAAAACTCCTCCCTTACACTGTTACACTCAGAAAAATGTGTTAAATTTCTCGTCATTTTCTTGAAAAGAAACACTGCATCCTAAAGAGATAGACATCTAAATCATAACAGCCTGCAACCCGTGCCAAACAAATAGTTCAAGAGTTTTTAAAAAAAATGTTTAAATGAACCTTTCTTGCTTCAGAATCCTTCCAGACATTCCCAGCTACACCTAGAACTATAACAACCACTATCTGGAAGACAAAGATGGCACCAGTAAGCTTGTCGATCATGGCATCCATGGCTGTAAGCTTTGGTTCAGGTATGCCCCTACTCATACCAAGCTTAGTTTCATTTCCTGCACAAGGGAATAAATAATTAAAATGTGAACTTGCTGGAACACTTTAAAATGTGATAGTGACCGTACGCTAACAAAACGAGTAATAAGAAGGAAAAAGCTGCGGTATAATAATCCTATTACTTCTTTATGTTTCTCTCAAAACTCTTGCTAAATATGGTGGTTATTTTAATTAATCATAGTAGAAGTGTAGAACAATATAAGCAAGTGAAAAAATCAATACAGTGGCCACTGGGTGATTATATGGTGCAATCATTCATAAAATTAAAACTCGGGTTGGAGATAAAAATGACATTTCTACTATTTTTTTGTTTTGTTTAAGATGAAGTACATTACATCAGTTAATTTACCTAACTATCCACAGTTCCAGACCATATCATTTCATATCAAATTGGGTTGCCGCCCTACTATAGCAAATGAGAACAAACAGATCTTACAGCTTTTGAATATCTATTTTGCCTCATTATTTTCCTTCCTAGACCTAACAAAAATAATAATAAATTTGATTATGCCCACAAAGGAGTTTAGAATGAGAATTACCAGTGTAGATGGCGACTCCACAAGCCCATTCTGTATTCCGCAAGTAGCATGACTGAAGAATGGTGTTTTTTATAGTTAAAGGGCACACATCGTTGTCAATAAACGGGGGAAACAATCGCATGTTTGCATCAAGTCTTAGAATGTCCTTATCTGGTGTGGGACACTCAATAACACCCTGATAACAACATAAGATCACACATAAGTACCACCAAAACCCCTAAAACCCAAGAGAGTTTCATTTCAAAATTAGTGGAAAGAAATCTTGCCTTAATTTTGTGTAATAATTCAAGATCAATACCCATGCAAGCAGGAGGTATGACTCTGGTTTTCAGATCAGTTTCACCATCTAATGCAGAAGTCTGCATAATAAATACCATTGTCAGAGGGTACACAGCAAACTTAAAAGACTTTAAAATTCCTAAATTATTCTAGACCAGATTCATCTTCATCAGATATGCACCACCAAATCCAATAAGTACCTTTGAACAATAACTAAAAGAGCTTATACATATAAGCTATCACTTAAGATTAAAAAATTATATGGCTACATTTTGCACTTTGCTATCCTATGAAAAACTAAGTAAACCAAAAGTCATAGTTTCATTTTATTTGCGTACAGATATTCATCTTTCACCTCTATATAACAAATTCCTTGTGCCTCTGAGGTACCAAGCAAAACTAGATCACATGGAACCTCGTCATTCTCGCGTAGCCATACAATATTGCCCACCTGAATTTCCTGAGCTTGAATCTGCAACACAAACCAAAGAAACAGTAAAAACCTAGAAGTATCATAACAATCACAAGAGTAATTTATAGAGCACAACAAAGGAGCAATCATTCATACATGTTTTTTGACGCCCTGCTTAACCACCCAAACTTCTTTCTCATTTGCTTTCTTATCAGAAAGATACCTATTGTAATCATCCCAAGCTTCTTTCGAAGCTGAAACCGCAAATATAAAAAGCAAAGGACCCCAAGTGCTCGCAGGATTTACAGGAGTAATTAGAGACCATAGCTGAAGGCAAGCAATCAACAAGAAATACTGGTTCATAAACCGACTGAAATCAAACACCAAACAACAAACAAATACAACGTAAGAGGAATTGAATTCAGAAGTAAAACTCAAAGCCAATCGAACAGACATGGATTATAGAAGCAAATTACCTGAACTGCTCCAATAAATTCTTCGGAAGAAAATTCAATAGAGTATACTTGCGATTCGATATGCGGTTATCGCAGTAGAGTTCTCGTGCAGCTTCGTCATCATTTATGTACACAAATCGTTTCATATTGTTGATTTACTTGGGTAGCTCGATTGAATTAGGGAAGTTAGATCTGCTAGTGGCAGAGATGATCAGAAGACTGTTTTTGGCGATGGATCACCATATTTTGTCGTTGAACTGATATCGAGCCCTTTTGCAAATGAATCTGTTGAAGACGAAAGTGGTTCGGGGACTCTAGTCTGGTTGACCAAAGTGCTGCGCCAATTGGTCGCATTTTCCACGTCAGGGATGGTTAAGCATCGGAAAATTAATAACGTATAAATTTGGTTAACCAATAAAAATGTTAATTTATATGGGGCCAATTAATTTCTTTTTCTATTCATGTTTAATTTTATGTTATAAAAAAATTATATTTTTTTTAAATGAACCAAGCCCCCATTTTAGTTTCTGGACCCCGCCCCCCACTATGATAAAAATATTTTTTTATTACGATAATATATATATATATATATATATATATATATATGTTTTATAAATTTATTTTCGAACTCATTTGCATCACGAACATTTTCTTTAGTTTTCATAAAAATTGTCAATTTTTTATTTTTGTCGGTTATTTGATTCCGACTAATCGTATTAGAATTGTTGGTAGTTGTTGTTTTATGAATCAAATAATTTCGTTTGACTTACAATATTTAAGGTGTTAAGATTTCAACATGTGTGTTTCGCTTTGTATTGGAACTGTAGTCCAACCGCACTACTAATGGACCTTGGGGCCATACGTGCATAATAGTGGCAGTGTCATGGCTATATACCGCCAATGTTTATAATGAAACTTCATGGTTGGTTATTGTTTTTTACCGCTAATGTTATAATGAAACTTCATAGTTGGTTATTGTTTTTTTAACCATGCATTGTAAGTTTTATGTTTTACGGACCGTTAGTTTTATAGTTGTTTGACTTTTTAATCTTTTTTTACAATGATTTATCACAATCTGGTATTAACTCTGCGATACATGTGTAGTTGCAATCATCTACAACAAAACTCATGCTTGGGATGATTACTGAGTGTTTTTGGTTGGTTTTTTTATCGGTGCTGCTCTTGTTATACTTTATCACCAGACTATCATTAGAGTGATTCCTTTTAAGTTTATATCTTACATTTTTATGATCTATTATTTGTTTGTTTAACTATCCATCCTTTTATCATTGTTTGAGACTGATTTTTTGATTAATTTTGTGCATAAATTATGACTACTACTTCTGCTTGTAATATTCTATTGTAAAAGCTTGTTGCTAATGTTGAATAACGTGCAGAAATCTTAGGTCAACTAATTAGTTCTTTTAGTTTATTAGTGTCTTGTTTCATTTATAGATACATTGAATAGTTAATGGTGAAATGATAGAACATAAACACCACAATAATCATAATATATGCGTGTTTGGTTAATTATATTTTATTATCTTTAAAAATATAACTACAAAACATGTTTACAATTGATCTGGTTTGGAGGGAATTAGTTGTATTGACTATAAGAAGCTAAGTCCAACAAAAAAATTATTTTATTTAAATAACGGGTATGGATATCTTAAATTAATGTACATATTCTAATAAGTGGCATCAGAGTATGTATCTAATATGTATCTAATAAGCTGAGTCTTTTAAAACCTCAATTTTTTAACTGATTCAGTTTGGAAGAAAAATCATTTATTTTTTGTTTGTGATTTCTGTTTTAGATACATATACATGAGTAAGTATTAATAAATTATATAATCACACGTTTAGGGTTTGGTTGGTGCGATCGAGAGAACGTAAATATGTATATTGTTATAAGTTTATCTGCGTGTGTTGATTTTAAGAATTTTATATGTAACCATAATTTAGAAATTTTGGGGCTTTTGTTTTTTTAGTCGAGGGAGTTTATTGTGACTAAGGGGTTGTTTTTCGTGACTACCTCTGATGTGATCGCGACGAACACGCACTACAAGCGTAATAAAAGATAGGTTATTTTTTTTCCTGTTTATGATGTTTCGTGTGTGGTTATTGCACGGTACCCCATACAGAGGTACAACTACCAATTGAGACATTTTGATATCATATGTGTGTATGCATGTTTATAACATGATTTAGTTCATTTTAGTTACATATGTATGATGGAAAAGTATATTTTGCTTGCATTATGTAACATGGTTTGCATATTTATGTTGGTTTATTATATTATGTGTATGCCATGCTTGGGTATTGTATTATGTGTTTGAGGGTCTACAATTATGTAGCATTATTATATGCATATTGAGAAGCATCTAATATTGAGAATGTATGGTCACATGATGGGATGTAATTAACTATTTTTTATGGCACTTGGACTCTGGGATGATATCTTGTATGTCCATGAATTATTTTATTTTAGGTAGATAAAGTTTAATTGGCATTCATATCCTTTTCAGATGTCTCAGCACTTTATGAGATATATCACATCCTTTAACTGCTTCAGACATTCAAAGAGTAATGAGGACCCATGAGTTTAGGTATTATATAGTAAGATAAACATTCAGTTGATTGGTATGCATTACAATACAGGCATTCAGAGTTTTATTCTCTAGTACTGATTGGCACACCTAGTATCCCACCTGAATGGGAAATATCATGTGAGTCATGAAAGAAATTTTTTTTGAGGCCTCGTAGCTTAAGAAATGGTTGTTGCGTGTGTAGATCGGCCGCCAAGGAAGACTATCATACAGATTTTCTTATGGTGATCACATGCAGTTGTTGCGTTTACACGTACCATACTCATGCATAAAATGTTTTTTAATGTTGAAAGTTCGTTTAATTGCCATGAATTAGTTTGGTATAACCCTCAAAGAAAGTTTTGTTGATTTCAGATATGACATAAAACCTATAATATCCAACGTTAAAGTAATGACTCATGATGTAATATATACCGCGATGGCGCCCACGTCTTGTTAATGATTATGATGAGTGCATTACATATGAATGCCCAATCGTAACCCTTATCATGATAAACCTCTGTATTTGTTAAATAAGTTTGATAAAATTTTAGAATTGTTTCACTAATTTAGTATTTCACTTTTTTACTTTTCAACAAATAACAACCAATTGAAAAACTCACTTTAGGTCTTTATTCTTATTGGAGGAAAATTAAGGAGTTAAAATATGAAATATTACTTCAGTTTAGGCTTAATGACATTGAACACTAGCGTAAATAGGACCAACCACCTACTCGTACAAATAATATCACTCCTGGTGAGAGGATGTGCTTTAAGTGACGGGGGTGTTCTAACTGCCTCATTAGGTATATATTACATAGCGGAGTCCCACAAACATTCTTGAGTTTCCAAACTGTTGACATGTTATTGTCCAATGATATGATTTCTATATTGAGAATAGTTTTGTTCAATCTTCTTAATTTGAAATAAATAACTAAATTAGGAAGATCTTTATTAAAAAGTGCAAGGGTTATGTCAAAATTGGTGAGCACATCCTTGAGATGGCTGATTTTCATAGAAACCTTAAGACCCTACATGTTGAGCTTTTTGAGATTGTCTTAGTTATATATATATTTCCATGTCCCTCCCTGCTATATTCAAAATCCATGAAATGATTTATGATTTCTTTAATATAAAGTAGGATATGACAATTGTTATTGCAAATATGGTCAATTAGGAGGAAAAACATTTCGAGCAATGATCTTTAAAGGTTAATATGTTTGATGTCAATAGAGTACACCTCAAAAAAAAGAGGAAGCACTCATGTATTGGAGCTGTACAAGCTAATCCTTCAAGATCCAAAAAGTATGAGAGGCCTTGAGAAGAGAAAATGAAATAAATTTATATGGTTCCATTACAAGAGCACATATCAGTATTAGAAAGATTGCTCCAAGTTTAAGGCATGGTTAACAAAGAAAGTTAAACTCTATTTTGTTGTAACTTTATGAGTTAATTTAGTTTCAGTGTCAAATGATACATAGTGGGTTGATACAGCCGTAATAACTCATGTATGTATTTATTCACAAAGCTCAAGCCAAAGCATGTTTCTCAATGATGGAGATATTTAAATGTATATTGCAAGTGGTTTAGTTTACCCAGTTGAAGTCAAATGTCAATTTAAGTTTTTTTTAAGTTTATAATATGTTTTTTTGTTAAATAATTTTGTGTGTATTATCTTCTTTAAAAGGATTTACTTATTTGTTTTATTGTTGGAGAATGTAGTTATTCTTATTCTTTTGGTAACGAATAAGTTCAGATATTTTATGACAATCGTTTAGTTAGTTATAGTGTTCTTGCTTGTAATGATAACTTGTATATATTAGATAATATTTCTAATTATCAAAATTCAATGAATGTAATACATACACTAACTTCTAAAAATTAGACTTCTTTATGACACGTGTGTTTAGGTCACATCTCTACAAAGAGAATAGACAAGCTTGATATCGACAGTATGTTATGTCCTATTAATAACACTGATTTAAACAAATATATAGAATTTATCAAGAGAAAATAGACCAAGCATATAATATTTGAAGCATCTTGTACTAAACATATATTGGAGTTAATCCATACAGACATTTACAACATATTCCTTAGAACATGATGGAATGGCAAAATATACTTCATTAATTTCATTGACGTCTTTTTATGATATAACTACATATACTTGTTTCATCGAAATAAAAGGTCATTGACAAGTTCAAATAATTTAAAACCAAAGTTGAATTACAATAAGGAAAACAATGGCTATCAGACCTGATTGTGGTGGTGAATATTATGGAAGGTATGATAGACCATGGGAACAATATTATGGATCATTCATTCTCTACCTCCAGGAGTGTGAAATTTTCCTTCAATACACCATACCAAATTCACCCACTATGAATGATGTATCTGAGTAGAGAAACCACACATTAATAAATATAGTTAGGAGAATGATGACTCATACAAGTCTACTATATTCATTATATGGCGAAGATTTTAAGTGTGGGACATATATTTAAACCACATACCTACTTCAGTAGTAACTAAAACACCATATGAACTATTCAGTGAGCATAAGCTCAGCTTTAAGCATTTTTATGTCTTAGTTGCAGCTTTATAAGGTACTAAGACCAATTGAGGGGTTACAAATTTTAAGATCTCATTTAGTGATATATATATATATTTGAAATGAGAACTGTATCATTTTTCTAATGTATAAAATTTAAGGGAAATGATGCATGAAACAACGCGATATTTGAAAAAGAATTCAAATCAATTCATTAATATTGATGTTGAGACTATAATTAGCTTACTAGTCATCAACAGTATACTATAGAGTTTAGTTACATTCATCAACGATCATTCATCAGTTTAAAATAGAAGCATGTCAATCTTTAGTTGCCACTTGGTAGCCAACCATTGGTTATTATTTTTTCTTATCAATTTTAACATTTAAACCATATTTTGTCTAATAATCGAAAAATAAATTCTACAAATATTTTTATTTTATTTTTATAACAACTAAAATGAGTGATAATTTTGATATATTTCAACAACTTTTTAAAATTTAAAAGAAATATTTCACTTTTAGTATTTTAACCGTATTTTGTTTGATATTTGTTGGACAAATAATATGATTCTAAGCATTAATTTATTTTTTTAACAATCAAAATAAGTGATTTTTTCCGTATACTTTAGTAACAAAAAAACAAAAAATCTAAAAAAAATATTTTTTCTAAATTTAATATTGTAGTTTTGTTTTGTTTGATATTTGTGTGAAAGATAATATAAAACTACCAATTTGTTTTTGTAATGATAAAAGTAAATGATTATTTCAACATATTATATTAAAAAAATCAAAAAAGTTTATAATGATAAAATTAGTTAATAAAATATAAAAACGTTTGTAATAATACTTTTAAAAGTAATATAGTTAGTTATATAGATCAAAAGTAATTTTGATACAAATTATTGTTACTATTATTCATATTGTTATTATATAATTATATATATATATATATATATATATATACTAATTAAGATAGTGTGAATCAATACTTGAAAAAAGAAATTATTATAATATTAAAGGAGTGGACAAAAATGAATGGCTGGAATTAAATAACATAAATTATGTTAACACGTGACAAAAATAAAAGAAAGAAAATGCTTAAAAACGTTTTAAAGTAGGTGTTCAAAGTGTTGTTCGAGACAACGGGAAGACTATTTTACTTTTTTCAATCTCAACAGTAAAAGAAAGTTTTCATCAACGATAAAAACAATTCATCTTGTTAGAAAATAGAGGGTCGAGAACAAGAACTTACAAATTTATAGAATATCTCTTACCGGAAGATCGTCAGAAATTATGAACAAAATTGAGACATTTATTCGATACGCTTTCCAAAATTTATTATTTCGATCACCATATTGTTTTGATTTTTTGTTGAAATATATTTTGAGATATAACAAGTATTATGAATCTTTGATACAAGCAACTAGAATTAGAAATCAAAGTTTTGATAATTGATAAATGAAGAATATATATATAAAGCTTTTAAAAAATTATAGAGATTTATGAATTGTGTTCTTAACTCTTAAATCATCAAATGAAAATATATAGAATTTCTTAACTATTCAGAAAACTATAATGAAGAGTTGCATTAAATCAAATGTGTATTTTTTTGGAAAAAATATATTTTTCTAAAAATACATATTTTTCATTTCACCGGCGAGAAATATAGATTATTACGGGGAGCTATAATTAAAACTGCAATTTTTGAAATTTCAAATTTGTTGTCGCGACGAGTTCATCTTTTGCCACAACAACATCTAAATTTTTTTATTCATAAAAACTTTCACTTTTGACTCGTCGCGGAGACATAATGCTTATCGCGAAAACTTTGCCTAGTTGCTACTGTATTTCACCACTGTAAAATTTGAATTAAACTTTCAAAAAAATTAAAAAATACTTGGCAAATCCGAGTTGCTACAAAGATTTTTTTTATCGCGGTAAGTACCATCTTAATACACTAATATCGTTGTGAGCAGATGTCTTGCAGGGACAAGGACTTGTAACTTAAAATTACAGGTTTTTTTACCTAGATTATCGCGACAAGCCCTACTTTTCGCCACATTGATCAACCCTTCTTATACCATTTTAATTAAGGTCTATCTAATTTTCTCCTTAGTATACTTCTTTAATTCTAAATTGATTTCGATGATCAAAACTCGTCTAATGATTTACTCTGATCATTTTAATTAAATAAATATTTCCAACAACGCCCCACTTGATTAATGATATTATGTATCTCCTCAATGAGACAAATTTTACGCATAAAGAGACATGTTTTTATATTCGAATTATACATTGGTGTAAAGAAACAAAGCTAGATCTGAAAATATTGATAGTCGTAACCATAGTTGTCACGTGGCGGTCGTGACGAGGCGAGGCGAGGAGATATCGCCTTAGGGTGGGGCGTGGCAAACCCCTTAGTGTGGCGCTCGTTGTGGCGGCCGTGGCGACTGTGGCCTCGCCGTGGCGAGGTGCTAAGCCTGGTGTTATTTTTTTTGAACTACAAAAATGAAAACCTAAAACTAAGTTTTGGAAAGATGAAGATGTTTTGGAAGGAGTTGATGTTGGAGTTGTTGAGGTTGATGAAGTAGAGTACAATCTTCGGTCTACGAATCTATTGTCTTCAACGAATCGCATAAGAGATCAGAGGCTTCTTGATGAAGACTCTGAAGAAGAAGATACTCTATTGTGGGATATAAATGGAGAAGATGGTGGAGATGAGAGGTGTGGAGATGTTGTCTCCGACGATGATGTATTTTAGTCTATGTTTTTCATTTGATTCAGATGTTTTACAAATTATGTGATTGAATGTTTTATAATTGGATCTTTTAATCTATGTGTTTGTCATTTGACTCGGATGTTCTAAGAATTATGTAATTGGATATTTAAGTTGTTATTGTTAGTTTAAATGTCTAAATAGTACTATTTGAATTACAATTATATGCTATAAAAATACTATTCAGGTAATGGATCGCCGCATGTCATGTGGCCATCGCCTCGCTGCTCACCTCGCTGCTGTAGCATTTCAGCCCTCTTCACCACGGACCGCCGCAAACCACTGATAACTATAGTCGTAACTTTGAACCAACATACCTTATAACATAAACAATAATCTCTCCCTTTCACACACACATACACATTTGTTTTACAATTTATTTGCCAACACTTCGCTTAACACTATTTTTGTTTTGTACTTTATCAATTTTAAGAGCCATAACTTGAGAGGAACTCATTCTCTCATAGGATGTGACACAATCTCAATATTTTTGTAGGTATAATTATCGCAATGTTTTTGTTATCTTTAAAAACAGATGTTACACGTAAAACAAATTATATCAAAGGTTTTTTTTAAACTTATCCCTCTATGATAACGACCAACATATATCAGGTACATTACAGATATAACTCAATTTTATAGATGTTGAACCTTCACAAATAGCTTGTTATTACCCATTGAAAATTTAATGTCTAGATTCTTTATAGTCGAATTCAGTTGTTATTATTTGCAAATTATCAATTAAAGATTTTTAGTCACATCTTTTTAAATGTAGAGTTTATCAATTCTCGAGCCAATAGTTTGGTAAACTGATTCGCTAGGTTCTTACTCGAATGTACGTATGACTGCTTTAATTCAATATTGAATTAGTTTCATAAGATACTGATATCTTAAACTTATATGTCTAAACTTCCCATTATATGTTATACCTAAAGTTTATTGACTACACAATATATTTGGATTGTTATATTTCATTTGAAGGTAAATTTTACCTCCAATAATAGATCTTTCAACCATTCAACATCTTTTCCCATTGTGACTAATAGTATGAACTCATTTTAATAGTTAAATGAGATATACGTCTTTTTTTCCTCAAGAAAGAGCATATTTTGTAAAATTAAACACCCACCCTTAATCGATTTATTACCGATTAGACTGGTGATCCAACTTGCATACGTGTATCCTTCAAATATCTCAAAAAATTAGAATATTGAAGATATTTAGTCTTCTTTAAGTACCCTAAAACCATTTTAATCGCATCCTAATGTTTTGCACTTAGATCACTGGTAAACTAACTTAATTACTTACCACTAATGAAATATCTACCTTAAGTCATAAAGCTTCAACCATCAAAATTCATATTGCACTAGTCTATTATAATTGAGCCACTACTCGTCTTTTATTATTTATATGTTTTGAACTATGATCAAATGTTGTATGTAATTCTTTGAGTTTTAGATGCTTGAATTTACCAAGTACTTTCTTAGTGAAGTGGGATTGACTTAAGGCATATCCTCCAATATTTTAATATTTTTATTCCTAAAATAGTGTATACTTATTTAGGTGTCTTCATCTTAAAAGTGGAAGATATAAACATCTTTATTTTATTAATTTCATGCATATTACTACGGAATATGAGAAAATCATCTACATATAGACATGCTATGACCAATATATCATTGCAAACTTTAGTGTATAATAACTTATCCACCATGTTATGTATACACTCATCAGATATAATTGCATTATAAAACTTTTTTGTGTCACTTCTTAGGTGCTTGCTGAAGATCATATAGTGACTTAACAAGCTTATATACCTTAGATTATTTTTTTTTGGAAATACAAAACCTTTAGGTTGTTCCATATAGACCTCTAAGTCGTTTTATCCATTTAGAAAATTTATTTTGATATTATTTTGATGAATCTTCAAATTATATATTGGTGAAATTGCTAAGAGAATTATAATTCTTGTTTTTCTAGCAAACAGTGCATAAGTGTAAACATAATATTTCCTTATTTTTGTCACAACTTCAATAGCTACCGGTCTTGTTTTGGAAGATTTAATGATGCCATATGTGTCATATTTCTTCCTAAATACCCATTTACAACCAACATATCTCTAACCAGAAGGTAAGTTGATCAATTCCCAAGTATGGTTAGAGATGATTGAATACATATCATCATTTATGGCCTCTTACCAACATATTGAACCTCATAACACTATTTCTTCTTTATAAGATTTATAAACTTCTTCAAAAAAAAGTAGTACCATAACTTTTGGGTAGATTTCTTCACAGCTTCGTTTACTAAATAGAAATATATCATTTAAGAATCTATCTCATAGGATCATAGATATTTAGGTATTTCCTCTCATTAACTCATACGAGGTTCACGTGGTTGCTTTTCAACCAAAAGTGCGTATTATAAATTCATATACTCATTTTCTAACTACAATATAAATCCTATTTGATGAGTCCGGATTCTGTTACCACTTCGGACAGGGGCAGTTCGGACAATGTCTACCTAACCGGACAGGGGCAGTTCGGACACCATCATCCATTGGACTGTTCGAACAAGACTAAAGTACTTAAAACCTAACCACTTCTTGACTAAGTTGTCTGCTCTTCTACTTAGAACTAATGGGTCCTCAAACTTGACCCGGGTCCATTAAACACGACCTGAAAGCCCATAAGGTCCAAATTTAAAGATATAAATACCCAACCACCAACATTAAATGAGGGTAATGAAAATTAAATACAACCAGGCTGCTTAATTCTCTATTTACATTCTACTCAAATATTAAATACTTACAAACTTCCACATAACTCTAAACAAAAAAATTACAAACTTACCCTCAGACGAAAATAAACCTCACCAAATTGGCGACCACAGTGGGAGCACGATGGTGCTTGAATTTAGCATTCGAAACCATCAGAAAAATCAGTCCGAATGAATCTGGACGCCCCGGAAGTACCACCAGATTTGCTTGAAGTGATGGGTGAAAATGATGAATATACCATCGAGGAGCGTGATAGGTTAAAGGGTGAGATAGAAGCTATGAGGGCAGAGAAGGCAAAGATGGGCATAAAAGAGAAGTCAAAGGCATCAGTTGCTCATCATACCGACAACCCTAGAGAGCATGAGCCTTCGAAGACCCATGTGAGTACCAAGAAGACTCATGGTAGCTCCAAAAAGTCTCACCGGTCCAAGCTAGTGGAGAGCTCTGAGTCAGACTCAGATTCTTCTGGTAGCTCCTCGGGCGAGGATGAAGTTGAAGAGTCCTTATCCTCCAGTAGTGATGAGGGCCGATCTAAAAAGAAACAAAAGTTAGTTAAGAAGTATTCAAAAAAGAGGGATAGGCATGGAAAGTTAAATAGGCATATAGGCAAAGGATCATCTCACAGCCGGAGACATGTAGACCGGATGCTGGTGGATCCTTTTGCCTTCCATGATGAACCAGGTATCTTTGCAACTCCCAATGAGGATACTGTTTTTAGTCGTGGTCGGAATTGGAAACAATCTCCATTGTCTTCCAAGATTCTATCCGGAAACCTCCCTAAGAGGTTCGATAGCACAAAAATGGAGAAATACGATGGCAGCAAAGATCCGGACTTGGAGCAATTTAAAAACTTCATGATGAATTTCGATGATGACGACAAATTACTCTGTAGAGCATTCTCCCAATCCTTTACGAGGAGTGCTCTGAAGTGGTATAACAGCCTACCACAAGGCTGCATCAGAAATTTCGATACCTTTTGGGTGGTCTTTCGAAGGCAATTTGTTGGGAGTAAGAAATTGAAGGGCAATGGGGACACAATAATCCATTGTAACAATTCCTTCTGTCAGTACCATAATGATACTGCCCATACTACTGACGATTGTATTGCTTTGAAACAAGAAGTTCAGAATTTAATTGAAAGAGAAAAGCTGGGGGCATATGTCAAAAGAAGAGGAGGAAATAGGCCTGATAATGCTCATCAGGCTGGTCCAAACAATGCAGGCACATCTGCTCCGGAGGGAGCTATGGTTATAATCGAAAGATTCGATGTAGAGTCAGAGTACTTGGATCCTGATCCAACTCGAAACAGAGTGGGTGTCATTGAGGAACGTTGTAAAACAGTCTCCGGGCTTATTAACTTTTTTGAGTCACTCACAATTTTCGGAAGGGATACTATGACAGCACTCACTGCTTATTCAAGGAAGAGGCACGTTCATACTTTAGCTACCCAGCTGGAAGGAGGCATGACCTCCTATCAATCACAGATTCCATTTCCCTTCATTTTTTTCGATGAGGATGACTTGAGGGATATAGCTGGCCCTCATGAAGATGATGTTGTCATAGGAGCATCCATTGGGGGCAATGAAATAAGATGAATCTTGGTGGATACTGGGAGTTCAGCCAATATCCTCTTTCTAACCTCTTACAAAAAGATGAAATATCCAGCCGTAATTCAGCATTCGGACAGATCAATTGTGGGTTTCACTGGAAGCTCAGCAGATGTGATCGGGGAGTTCGAAGAAGAAGTTTTGTTGGGCAAGGGCCCTTTTAAGAAGATGGTTAGAATACTTTTTATTGTGGTGGATTGTCCCACTTGTTATAATGCTATTCTAGGGAGGTCTTGGCTCTCTAGGATGCATGCAGTAGCCTCCACAGTCCACAAATGTTTGAAATATGTTGTTCAAGGACAAGTGGGAGTTGTTCGGAGCATCCAAAAGATTGCAAGAGAGTGTTATGCCACAGCACTGGCCCCACGGACGTTGGGGGCAGTTTGTATCAATGAAGAATAGCAGTTTGAGGGGCTTTCTGGGGGTGAGGGTGAAATTGATGACCCCGGAGAGACCCCTGGAGTGTTGATACCGGTTGAAGAAGTTGAAACACATTCTTTGGAAGAAGGAAAAAGTGTTAAGATAGGGTCCAAAATGCCACCCGAACTGAAGAGTAAAATGTTGAAGTTCATAAAAGACCATCAGCATGTTTTTGCTTGGTGCAATGCTGATGTTACCGGGGTTCCAGAAGATATCATATCATATTACTTATCCATCCGGAGAGACATAGCACCTGTGGTACAAAAGAGAAGGGCTTTTTCCAAGGAAAAGGTTGATGTTATTGTTCAAGAAGTTGACAGGCTTACTAAAATGGGGCATATAAAGGAGTCTCAGTATCCTTTGTGGACAGCCAATCCGGTCTTGGTGAAAAAGGAAAATGGCAAGTGGTGAATGTGCATTGTCTTCACAGATCTCAATAGGGCTTGCCCAAAAGATTTATATCCGGTCCCCCAGATTGATCAGCTGGTGGATTCCACTTTTGGGAATAAGCTACTGTCTTTTATGGATGCCTTCTCCGGATACAATCAGATTCAAGTAGATCCAAAGGATCAGGAGCACACCACGTTCGTTACAAATAGGGGTCTTCATTGTTACAAGGTGATGCCATTTGGGATAAAAAATGCTGGGGCTACTTATCAGAGATTGGTGAACAAAGCTTTTGCTGATCAAATTGGAAGAAATATGGAAGTGTACATTGATGACATGATGGTAAAAAGTGTGGATGAAGAACTACACTTGGCAGACCTCCAAGAAACTTTTGCTAACTTAGTAAAAGTTATTTTGAAACTAAATCCAGAAAAGTATGTGTTCAGAGTATAGTCCGGGAAATTCTTGGGGTACATAATAAGTGAGCAAGGGATACAGCCCGATCTGGATCAACTTAATGCTTTATTCCAAATGGAGCCTCCTCAGAATATTAAAGAAGTACAACGGTTGACTGGGAGGTTGACTGCTTTAAATCGATTCATCTCGAGGTCTTCGGACAGATGTGCCCCGTTTTTTCAAACTTTAAAGGGTGCAAAGGGATTTGACTGGAATTCACAGTGTGATGAAGCCTTCAATGAGATTAAGAAACATTTGTCCTCCCCCAAGACTTTATTTAAACCTGTTGATGGAGAGACACTCTTCGTATACTTGGCAGTTTCCAGTTGTGCCATCAGTGCTGTATTGGTAAGAGAGATGGATAATTACCCCCATCCAGTGTACTACATCAGCAAGAGCTTGATATATGTAGAAAAATGTTATTTAAAGCTCAAAAAATTAACATTAGCCTTGGTAATTGCTGCAAGGAAGATGAGGCATTATTTTCAGGCTCATCCTATTATCGTCCGGACATCCTATCCGTTGAAGAATATTCTTCAAAAATCAGACATTTCAAGTAGAATGACTAAATGATCAGTAGAGTTGGGGGACTTCGATATTGATTTTGCTCATCGAACAACAATCAAAGCCCAGGCTGTGGCTGATTTCTTAGTTGAATTCCACTCAGATAGGGATACAGAGCAAACGACTGAGATGAAAGATAAAAAGGTCTGGATTGTCCAGACAGATGGTGGATCAAGTACTATGGGATGTGGTGCAGGGGTATGCTTGACCTCTCTGTATGGTGACAAAATGTACCAGGCTATATGCTTTGCTTTTAGGGCTTCTAACAATGAGTCAGAATATGAAGCTGCTATAGTTGGTTTGAAGTTGGCCTTCATTTGTGGAGCCAAAAGGGTCAAGTTGATGAGCGATTCTCAGCTTCTTATCCATCATGCACATGGTCAATCTGAAGCTAAAAATGAGCAACTAGTGAAGTACTTACTTCTTCTTAAAAATGAGGCACTTAAGTTCAAAAGCATCATTTATGAGCACATACCCCGAACAGAAAATGAACTAGCAGATTCCTTGGCAACCATAGCCTATACTGAGTCATACCCTTGGATCCATGTGCTGGAGTGCCCTTCCATTCAACTCAATGTGGGTAAGGAGGAAGAAATTTTTGATGTACAGATGAAACAACCTCAAGATTGGAGGTTTCCTCTCCTGCAGTATCTCTCCGATGGCATCTTGCCTCCGGATAAATCACTAGCAAGAAAAATGAAGCACAAGGCTCGTGGTTTTATCATACTAAGAGATGTTCTGTATAAAAAGTCTTACAGTAAACCTCTTTTGCGATGTTTGGGGGATGATGAATCTCAAATAGTCCTCTCCGAATTGCATGATGGTGAGGGATCGGTTCACTGTGGATTCAGGGCTCTAACAAGGAGAGTTTTATTGGCTGGCTATTATTGGCCCTCTATAATGCAAGATGCTAAGGAGCTGGTGAGAAGGTGTGACCCATGCCAAAGATATAGCAATGAAATTCATGTCCCAGCCATCCCTTTAGAGTCAATTTCTGAGCCTATACCTTTTGCTCGATGGGGGTTAGATTTGGTAGGACCTCTTCCAATGGCGTCCGGAGGACGCAGGACAATAATTGTTGCTATTGATTATTTCTCGAAGTGGATCGAAACAGCCCCACTAGCAGGAACAACGTCAAAAGCTTTTATAAAATTCATTTTATCCAATATCTGTTGCAGATTTGGTGTTCCACAGAAGATAATGACAGACAATGGGCCACAGCTCGACAACAAGGAAATGGAGAGTTTATGTGCCTCTAGGGGTATATAACATTGTTTCTCTTCACCTTTCCACCCACAAGCAAATGGTCAGGTTGAAGTGGCTAACGGAACTATACTGTCCGGTTTGAAGAAAAATTTAGAAGGGGCTGCTTGAAAATGGCCTAGTTATTTACAAGAGGTTTTGTGGGCCTCCCGGACTACACTTGGGGCTGCAACACAAGAGTCGCCTTTTGCCTTGGTCTATGGGATGGGTGCCATAGCTCCCATAGAAGCAACTCTCCCTTCTTTTCGAGTTCACAATTTCTCCGAACACGCTAACGAAGTGGCAATCAGAGGTCAGCTTGACCTAATAGAGGAAAAAAGAGTTAAGGCTCACCTTAGAGCTGCACACTATCAGGGTTTGATGAGAAGCAGGTTTGCTTCCATAGTTAAAAGAAAAGATTTTGAGCCGGGGGATAAGGTGTTAAGGAAGGTCTTCTTACACACTAAAGAGAAGCTGCTCGGCAAGCTAGCCCCAACCTGGGAAGGAACTTATATGGTCGTTGAAAGGCTTAAACCTGGAATATACTGGCTAGAAGACAAGGAGGAAAGGGTTTTGAATCACCCTTGGAATATTGAGCATCTCCGGATGTACTTGGAGTAGAAACTATGTAAATATTTACTTGTTTAAAAATCCATGTAAATATTTGGGGGCATACTCTTTCCTACCCTGGTGGCGTGGGGAGGTCTTAATGAGGTGTCCAAACTCTTTTATAAAATTTGATGTCTTCTTAAAAATTTGGAGTGTTCTTACTTTGTTTCTTGCCAAATTTTTGTTTAAACACCGTCCGGATTGAATTAAAGGAATGATGACTACTTAAACATTTGTTATCGGAGAATTTAAACACTCTCGCTTTAGAATATTTATGAAATAACTAAGGGCTGTTTAAACACTAGCCACCAAAATTGAAACAAACACTATGAAAGAATGCAAGAGCTATGCAAAATAAAGACATGCATTAAAATAACCAAAGTGCCTTAGCCATCCAAGGACTTTAAGTTTTCAAAACAAACAGATCTGTCCAAACAAACACCGGACACATTTATAAAAATGCCTTGGCCTTCCAAGGACTTTAGTTCAATCAAAACAAAAGGTAAAAGATAATTGGTATTCTAGGACTGAGCCTTTGAAGACGGCTCAGCCTCACTTGTTTTCTTCTTCTTGGGGTCATCTTTCTCCTCACCTGGACTCTCCCCGATGTTCTCTTCTTCATCGGATGAGGATGTGCTGGAGAAGTCAAATCTGTCACCCTCAGCCATTGTATGAAAGGGAAGGTCTGGATACTCTTCAAAACTCCATAAGTCTCCCAAATTCCTCTTCGGAAACTTCTCATGAAACAGCAAAACCATGTCCGACTTCACCTTGGCATACATCTCCTCTTGACTGTCTATCACGTTGTTGGCATAAGCATTAATCTTGGCATGAATTTTGGCCTCTTGCTCCCTTAGCAGATCAGCTTTCTCCTCTGCAGCCTTAGACACTGAGTTCTCGAGCGCAATCTTGTCATTTGTCAAGTTATGGATGACTTGGTCCTTGGCCTTCGCCTCCTCTTTTGAAGAGGTGAGATCTTTCTCTAATCCGGACAGCTTTTCCCGGAGGTCTTTGACAGTATCTTCTAAGGTGGCAACCTTTGTGGTCCATCCCTATTGGATCTTCTTTAGCTCCTCGTTTTCTCCTTTCAAAACATCAGCATTTTGGGTGGCAGTGAGGAGGTCGTTGGACAGTTTTTCCTTTTCAGAGTTAAGAGAGGTAATGATTGCTGCCTGACCTCGTACTTGCTTCTCTAGGACCAACACTGGCTGAACGATACTCAGTATGGAGTGAGTTATAGCTTCACTTTCACTTGAAACAGTGAAAGTTTTACCATTAAAGGTAACAGTGTTCGAAGTGCTTGGAGGGAGGTAAGGCCCAGCAAAGTCATCTCTGGGGAGGTTTGCAAAATAGTCACCAAGTCCATCAAGCCCTGTGATGTCAACACCATCAATGCTAATATCTCCTCCTCCAACCTCATCGGTTTGAAATTCACCATGGATCTCTTCTGCTCTTGTTGGATCAGCAGGGTCAACAGGAGGGAAGGGCTCCGAAGGCCGGAGAGAAATTTCATCACCCCTGGAGGTCTTTTTCTTCTTGGCCTCCCTCTCCTTGCTTTCTGCTCCCCGTTTCCGATCTCTCTTAGGAACCCTTGGGGGTTTTGGAGATCTTGCCTCTTCCCTAGCACTCTCATGCTCCACCAATTCTAACAGAGCAGCATCAATCTGGCTTGGGGCTAGCCCCTCTGGGTTTGTTGGAGCAGTTTCCTCCACCTCGGTAGGGTTAGCCTCACCCATAGCCTTCTTGGCTTTCCCTTTTTTGCCTTTCATCTTACTTGGGGCCTTGGCTCGACCTGGCAAATACAGTGACCCGTCCGGGGCATGTGTTCTTTTAAGGACTATATCCGGACGGGGTGGAGTGGTGAGTTCCTCCTAAGTCAAATCTCTCCAGCCAGTAGTGTTCCAGAGATGGGACCTTGCAAGATTGCCCCCGGTAAAGGCGTCATGAAAACGATTCCCCCACTTTTCAGCAGCCCAAGTGTTGATCTTGGTACAAGTGGTCTGCCCGACCTTTAAATAGTCGTTGAAGTCTTTGGCCAGCTCTGTCAAGAAAAAAGACAGGACCAGTCAGTTTAAACAAATTCGATAAAAGTAAAAATGAGAATGCAAGGTAGGATCCTTACGATCACTTCTCCATCTGATGGTGAGGAGACTCAGGTTGACTCCAGCTTTGATCTTCCTCCCATTCTCCCAAACGCCGCTTACGAACAAGAATTGAGTCCTCCAGTTTCTCTCCCACTCAAGCAGGTCATCCACTGCTTTATAATTATCACCCATGTTGAAGTGATAGAAGGGAATGTGGTGGTTTCTGCAGAGGTTGGCCACAGCTGCGAACTCCTCCATTGGTAAAGGAATTCCGGAGAGCCTGGAGGCCATGATGCAGGCCATAAGGGTATACCAGGCGTTGGGGCTCAGTTGACTGGGGCAAAGTTTGATAAGGTGGAAGTACCTAACTATCTCCGGGTCTAAGGGAAACATTAGCTCCCACTTAAAGAGCTCAGTAAAAATGACTACTTCACTAAGCTTGCAATCCATTGGGGTTTCAGGGTCTATGGGGATTCTTATTTTCACGTTCTCTGGAATCCCCCACTTCGTACGCATCCGGCCCAATTCGGCTGTATGGATGAAAGCATAGGTAATTTTTTGTAAGGAAATAAGATATTTAACACTAACCTTGTGGAAACAATGTCTCACTTTTCCTTCAAGAATTTCTGGTAGATCTGGGTTCCTAAGGCATAGTTTTTCTTTGCCATTGTCCTTCTTGGCAGCAACAACATCACTAGTTTTCCCGGAGGGTTCGGACTCGAACGAAGCCTCTTCGATAGAATCCTCCATTATTTCCTCCATTACCGAGGAAGGGTTTTCAGTTGTTTTTAGAAGGGGGGAGTTAGAAGTTGGTTCAGTCTGACCTCCGTACTATGGAGCTTCAATACTTTCCTGGACTCTGGCCTCCGGTTGGGGCTCAGATGTGGTGGTTTCTCTTCGGAGGCTTGAGCTAGTGGCCTCCGGTCCGGACAGCCTGTCCTTAGGTACTTTTATGGGTGCCTCTGGCCCTGTATTGCTGTCTTTGGCCCCTGATTTTGAAGGGGTGCCTTCGGAAGCCTTCCCTTTAACCAGTCAGCCTCTTCTTCGATCGACCAATTTTTTGGGAGAAGTATCTGCATCTGACCTTATAGCTATAAATGGGGAAGGCTTTTTGAAGCTGGTGACTGCTAACCCTGGTTCAACACTGGGTTCTGATTCTTGGACCGATGAGCCTGAGACAATAGGAGAAAGGTTGGTTTGAAACAATCTCCTTGGTTTGACACTTCTTGTTGAAGAGGAACCCTGATCAGGCTCTGTGTTTGAGGTTACTGGTTTTTCGATGGGGGAGGTAGGTAGGCCTGCAGCAATACGCCTTTCCCTTTCAACTTTTTGTGCCTTTTCAAGCTCTGATAGATTAAGCCACCCGCCTCTGATTAAAGCGTTCCTAGTCGTGAACATAAACAACCAAAAAGAAGAACTTGTGTTTGAGAGAGAAAGCTCTGAAATTTGGCAAAGTAAGTATGAAGATGATGATAAAACAATGTTGAAGTGATTAATTTATAATAAACACACTTTGATACCTAGGAGAATTCGAAAGGATTTGCAATGATTAAAGAACGGCGCTGATGTCATCTTCATTTAATGAAGAGGTTGCTTTTCAAAGAAGATGGGAGCGAAATTCAAGGTGAAAAAACGGCTGAAATAACGAACCAGAGAGAGACACGTGTCCAACGAACTCTAGCAAAAAACCGTTTAGATTCAAGGAACCTTTTTCAGTCCGGATAAAGCTATAACACAATTCGAAGGACCTGTCCGGATGTAACTGTCACTAGTAACAGACTGTTTTTCAGGTCTTGCCAAAGATTTTTGAACACCACCTAAAAAAGGGGCTACTGATGAGTCCGTATTCTGTTACCACTTCGGACAGGGGCAGTTCGGACAATGTCTACCTAACCGGACATGGGAAGTTCGGACACCATCATCCATTGGACTGTTCGAACAGGACTACAGTACTTAAAACCTAACCACTTCTTGACTAAGCTGCCTGTTCTTCTACTTAGAACTAATGGGTCCTCAAACTTGACCCGGCTCCATTAAACACGATCCGAATGCCCATAAGGTCCAAATTTAAAGATATAAATACCCAACCACCAACATTAAATTAGGGTAATGAAAATTAAATACAACCATGCTGCTTAATTCTCTCTCTACATTCTATCCAAATATTAAATACTTATAAACTTCCACACAACTCTAAACAAAAAAATTACAAACTTACCCTCAGACGAAAATAAACCTCACTACTATTATCGTTAAATATTTTGGATTAAAAAACTTTTATTCTCTCAATTCAAACACCATACTAGGCTTCAAGTTTAATACCTTATAAGCATTGTTATTGGCTACATACCCAATAAACACGCATCTCATAGCTTAATGACCTAATGTTATTCTTCTTAGAATTATATTTTTGCAAAATATTAAACATCTTCAGATTTTGAAATGTTCAATATTTGGTTTACTATATTTCCATAAGTCATATGGAGAAATTACGGGATTCTTCCCTTAAATTAAAAAAGTTTCACTGTATAAATTAATATACAATTAGAATTAACTAATAGAACATCATTCATCTAAATTAAAGTTCTATTTTTGTTTCTCAACCAATATATGTTGGTATGACGTATAAGGCATCAAACATTAATGGATTACCCAATGATTTTCGTAAGACCTAGAAAATTATCTTGAGAACATTCTATACCTCTAGGGGTGGCAAACGGGTTGAACCGGGACCAACCCGCACCGTTTAAATCAGAACCACGGGTTGCAGTCCTGCCGGGTTGCGGTCCTGACGGTCTGGCGGTCCTGCCAGTTTGCAGTCTTAATGAGCCAGTTTCAAAGTTAAACCGCCAGTTCAAACCACCAGACGAACCATTTAAGAACCGTTTTATCAGTTCAAACCATCGGCCAAACCATTTAAGAACCGTTTATCAGAATATTTTATAATGTTATTTAAAATTAATTTGTAAGTGTTAATTGAATCTAATTTCAATAATTGAGATATGTACCATATACACGAGTTAATTATTCTATTTCATGTATTTTAATTTAAATATGTTATTATTTTAATCGAAATTTTATAATCATCAGTTACATTCTAAAATAATAATTGTAATTTGATTTTGATACATTTGATTATATATTTATATTTATGTATTTAAGATATTTTATTTAATATTATGTAGATATTAAATAAAATAAGTACATCTACTTGTATTTCGATTACAACTTTCAATAATTGTAAAAATATAAAAATAAAAATTTGATTGTCTTAAACAAGATATCGTAAACAATATAATTGTAAAATGATTTGTATATTGTTTTAACATACTAGATATTTAAGATGTTATATTTAATATTATGTACATATTAAATAATATATACCTATTAGACATATAATTGTATTCTAATTTTAAATTATTAGGTGATTTGTATATTGTTTAGAACCGATTCGGAATCGTAAAACTAATGTATTTTAAATATTATGCCGTAATATATGATCATTGACAATGTGGATAATCTTAGATTACTTGGGATTCTTTTATATAGATTGACACTTTCATCTTCAATGGTAACTATCGATGTGGGATTCTTTTAAACAAAACTCCTCTTCAATGGTAACTATAGATATGGAGTTTTGTTTAAAAGAATCCCACATCGATAGTTACCATTGAAGATGAAAGTGTCAATCTATATAAAAGGAGGCACAAACACACCATCTCACTTACCAAGTCTTGGGCAACTACTTGAATACCTAACATGGTGATTAATAGTTAAAAATTTTGAATTAATTTTTTTAAAGGTTTTGGTTTTCAACAGTTAAAAAAAAATAAAAATAAAAAATAAAAAGTCCAGGCCATCCGGACATTTGTCCGGATGCCTCGGAAACATCCGGACCATCCAGACAGATCTCCATTTGAAAAAATAAAATAAATGTATGGGCCCATTCTTATAAAGCGTTTGCCCCTTCTTATTCTTTGAATTCATTTCAAAAAATGATAAAAGGAATAATTCTTGTTAATTATTGTTTATTGTTATATGTTATAGTGCATATGGAATAAAAACAAAACTAAAGTCGAAAAGTAGTCGGGGCGGATGTAGCCAAGTGGATCAAGACAGTGGATTGTGAATCCACCACGCGCGGGTTCAATTCCCGTCGTTCGCCCGTTCTCCCAATTTATGTCCTACCATACGATCTGTTATATAAACAGGTAAGTGTTCCCGTCCATTATGGATAGTTCGGTCCGGGCGTCCGGAGATTACGTCCGGATGCCCCGGACCATCCGGATGGTTCCAATTTTTTTTTTTCGTTTTTTATTGATTTTTTTTGGGTCTCCTCTATAAATAGAGGAGACCCCAAATCCAAACTCATAAATTC
Organism: Limnanthes douglasii subsp. nivea; assembly: GCA_036936605.1. Taxonomy (NCBI): domain Eukaryota; kingdom Viridiplantae; phylum Streptophyta; class Magnoliopsida; order Brassicales; family Limnanthaceae; genus Limnanthes; species Limnanthes douglasii. The sequence goes on from JAUPFV010000001.1 coordinate 39,181,561, forward strand.
ATATACTCTTCTCTATGTCTCTCTAAATCTCTCTACTTGTTCTAAATATTATAGAAAACTCAAATTTCTTATTTTACATATTGTAGTCCTACTTTCGGAATTGTTTGATTTTTTTTTTCGCAAATTGTTTCTATTTGATAAAAACACTTCAATAACGTTGGGATAAAATTATAATAGCTCAATTAAGAGCTTCGTATAATTTATCAAGTTATTTAATTGTTATAACTTATAGTAATTTAAATTAGTTCTTTTAATTCTAATTTTATTAGTTGTTGTTAGTTGTTATTGCTTGTTATTAGTTGTATTAGTTGATATTAGTATAAATTTAGTTTTTATTATTTGTGATATTAATTAGTTTCGATTAGTATTTTATTGCATATTTAAAAAAACGTTGTTTTAAGTTTTAAAATGCCTATAAATCGTAGACTTACTAATACTCACCAATCCGCTAATTTTCACTTGTAATGAATGATGTTTGTGATAACCAAAACAAATTAATACTGACCAAAATGTAATAATAATTTTATAATCATTATTAAAATTACAATAATAAAATTCAAAATTTAATATTAAAATTATAACAATATAACTTGTAATCTTTTACCATGATAAAATATGATTTTGGTTTAAAAAATAATAAATAACATTTGTAATATTTAAAACCAAATCACAATAATAATATTCAAAATGTAATATTAAAATTATAACAATATAACTTAAAAATAATAAATAACACTTGTAATATTTAAAACCAAATCACAATAATAAAATTCAAAATGTAATATTAAAATTATAACAATATAACTTAAAAATAATAAATAACACTTGTAATATTTAAAACCTAATCACAATAATAAAATTCAAAATGTCATATTAAAATTATAACAATATAACTTAAAAATAGTAAATAACACTTGTAATATTTAAAACCAAATCACAATAATAAAATTCAAAATGTAATATTAAAATTATAACAATATAACTTGTAATATTTTTGCATGATAAAATATGATTTTGGTTTGAAAAATAATATATAATACTTGTAATATTCAAAACCAAATCACAATAATAAAATTCAAAATGTAATATTAAAATTATAACCATAGAATTTGTAATATTTTAACATGATAAGATATAGTTTTGGTTTGTATTAGATATAAAAACATAATAATAATATTCAAAATGTGATAATAACACAAGTAATATTTAAAATTTTAGACTATATAAGAATTACAACACTTAAAATATTAATAACCAAAACAAATTAATATTAACCAAAATGTATTAATAATTCTATAATAATATGCAATATCTCAATATTTTTTAAATATAATATTTTGGTTATAAAATAGATAAAACATTTATAATATTTACCAATTAACCGCGGTTTTTTACAAATAAATCGTGGTTTCGCAGTCCTGTCGGGTTGCAGTCCTGCCAGGTTACTCCTTATGCGGTCCTGACGGTCTGGCGGGTTGCGGTCCTGGCGGGTTGCGGTCCTGCCAGTTTGCAGTCCTAATGGGCCAGTTTCGCAGGTAAACCGCCAGTTCTTAAGCAGGTTGTCAGCTTTGAGCCGTGGTTCCAGAACCATTAGACACCTCTATATACCTCTACCTCTATCAATACATAATATTTTTTTATCTTAGTGTCTAATTAATTTTCAAGCTATGCTTTAAATATCTTAAACATACTAAAATCCTCATCTTTATGTTTAAGCAAGTAAAGATGAATAAATAGATACTAGTTGTCTATAAAAGTTATAAAAGTATCACTTACCCCTACATGTCAAGATATAATATAACTTTCATATATCGATACATATCAATCTAATAATTTTGTACATATTTTAAAAAACTTATAAGACTTATCAATCATTTTAGATTCCACACATAATTCATATTTTTTCATACGAACATATATCACATTTTATAAGTTTGATTTTAAAAATTTATTAATATTGTTATGACCTATATGAGCAAGTCTACCATGCCATAATAAATAATCATTACTAGAGCAAACATATTTATGATAATGTATTGTAGTCATGGAACTTTTAGAAGTACTTAATTTTACCATTATGTTACTTGAATATCATATCCTAATAAAAATATATTATCTTGTCATAATGAGTTTTGCCAGATTCGTACAGAGATTGAATTCCCGATTTTTCCAAAAGATCAACATACATCAAGTTCTTATTCATTACAAATATATAAAGTGATGCTGAGAGTTATCGATTTTCCATTTATAAACACTAATTTTGCATTTCTACGTCCTTCAACTTTTGATATGTTTGTATATCACCTGTACCTCACGTGCAAAACTACTTACTTTGATTGATTTAAATAGAGCTCTATCATGAGAAATATACACTGGCACAAATATAGTACACCATCAACTAAATGATTTGTCTTTTGTAATAGTGACTTCCATTAGCATTTCCGCGATTTTCTCTTTCACAATTTTCACACTCTCATCGAGTTCCCCAACAACAGTTTAGCTTTCAACGATTATAATTTCCTGCATATAAACCTAGTATACAATTACATAATACATAATTACTCATCTGGAAACTTATTGTGTTTTTAGTTCTAAGTGTGATTTTTGAGATTTTATATCTTTCTTTTAGATGTTATCATGTTGAGACTCCTGGAATTTCTACTTTTAGAATATTCGTCCATCTTTATGGACACAAGTATATTAACTATGTTTCTAGATTGAAGAGTTAGAGGGAGAAAATATTTTTCTACTAAAATCTTATAAACTTCACATTTAGATATAAGAGATTTAGTTATACCCATATTTTTTCTCAAGCACGATCCATATCTGAATGCTAATATCGAGAACATCACATTGTCCTTCAATCTTGCATGGGCTGCTCCGTAACACCGATTCAATTGAACTAAATATTAATTTATTACCTTGGTAATAACTATACTCGTTTCCACTTCCATTTATACTAATTATTTCTTATTGTCAGAAATATAAAGTACTCCAAATAATAACTTACAAAGTTTGCTAATAACTCTCGCTGAAAAGTTTCCACAAAGTATGAACAAGTTTGAGACGTGTATTAACTATGTTTTCCAAATATAATTATATCAATCACTCTGTTGTTTTGATTTTTAGTTAAAGTTATTTCGGGATATAAAAAACCTTGTGATTTCCAATACAAACAACTAAAAATTTGAAAAATTAAAGTTTGACAAGGAAAGATATATAAAGCTTTTAAAAGATTATGAAGATTTAAGAATCGTGTTCTTATCTCTTAAATCATCCACCTATTTATAAAGATCATAAATATTTATAGAAGGTTGTAGATTTTTATAAAACCTTTTGAAAGGATTATATTGCATGCTATACATGTTTTTTTTTTAATTTTTTTTAAAAGACACATTTTCATTTCATTCAGGTGAAATATAAATTGTTGTGGCAAAAATACAGCTAAAAGATTACAATATTTAAAAGAATAACGAGAGAATCGATACCATAGAAGAGGAAATTTTCGTTATATGGACGAAAGTCAATGTGATAGATGACAAAACCTCAAGTGATGGTACAAAATTCTTTATCTGTCCATGTTACCCATAATAGAACTATGTTCAAATGATTTGAAAAAAATTAAAAGCAGAAAAGAGGTTTAAATGGATTAGATGAACAAGTTAAGGTTCGAAAGGCATAAAAATATGAAATTGGTGCTCATAAGTGGGAATGAAGTAACTCTTATTAATATTTTATATGTTTTGGGTTTAACATAAATTTAATGTCTTTTGATCTTCTAACAAATACTATATTTTTTTAGTACACGAACACGACAACATTTCGAAAGTTCGTAGATAAAAAAACCGTCTTACTTCATCCCATGAATCAACATTATCTTTAATCGCCAAAGCTACGGCCCTAAATCCACAATTACCGTCAGGAGAAACATCTTCAACGCTAGTTATGTAGTTGTGCAAGTACTCGGGAAAACAACTCTCGTACGTACTCAATCCTTTTCCTTTATTTGATTTTCTAGATCATGTCACTTTCTCCTTTTTCGGTGGATCTTTAAATTTGGACTTGGATTTGGGTACTAAAAATACCTTAACTGCCGACGCGGACGTGCTACCTATCGTACCCGGAATACTAGCGCCTAAACTATCACCGTATTCCCACTCGGATGGGTTCCGTTTAGTTGACTTGTCGGGACCGACTTTTTTCTGACCTTTAGTGACAACCGGTTCCAAAACATGGCTTCTAGTGGGATCTAGGATTCGCATCATCCTATTTATTATGTGATTTTGCACTTGTGGACCATAACCACGGATGGTACTATCTATTAAGGATAGTTTTCTTGTAAGCTCATCTTCGGTACCAACGTTATCCCTAGACTTGATCTCTAAAGTACCCCCAATAAATATCACATTCACTCTTTTGAATCAACCTACCTTCTCTCGCGATTATAGCACACTCACACGCACAAGGTAAATTATGCGTTGTCCTAATAACACAACCACACATTGCGGGAGTGAACCATAAATCCCCGGCCTAGTTTTCTCTAATATTTCTATGGCCGTATATGAAAGTTTACCTTTAATGTTGCTAAAGATAACTCCCCTAGATGCGAGTCTAGGACGAAATAAACTTTGTTTGAACGTTTCAAAGATGGTAAAGTGTTGAATGTGAAGCAACAAGTGAACTTTATCCCAAAATTGCTCAAACGTACATAGTCTTGTGTCAATTACCCGTATTAGGCTCGAGTGAGCACTCTCTGCCCTATGACATAAACTTAAATTATTTAGAAGTCTAACAATTAATTAAATAAATTAATGTATAGATATGATAATATAACTCACATGTTGCTAGTGTGGTTCCCCAAATGTTTAATTTTGTTCGTGTATATATTAAGGAATTTGTGTCTGTAAGGGTCTATCCATTGTTTCATCACATACTCGAGAACCTTGGGACAATATGCGTAGGCTTGGTGCAACTCGGCGAGGTTTTTGTTATACTCTTCGATCATCGCCGAATGTTGAACTGCGACATAAAATTCTAAAAAATCTTCACCCATGTCCGCTTTCGGTAAAACTTTCTTAGAGTAGAAGCTAATGTTCCTATTTATATGCCAAGTGCATAACACATGACTTGCATCCGGAAATACCTCATCGGTAGCATTCATTAAATCCAACTCCCTATCGGTGACGATAATATTTGGTAATGCGCACATGTTATTCACAATCACTCTCCTTAGATCGCTAATTTCCCACGTGTAGTTCTCTTCTTTCTCCGAGCTCATAAAAACAAAAGCTATACAAAAGGTCTTTTTTGTCGAAGTTTGGCCAACTATTTCTAGCAAAGACATTTTATACCTTTTAGTCTTGTACGTGCTATCCATTATAAGCACTTGAGAAAAAGTGCGCAACAAATCGATGCTTGTAAGATGGGCGAAAAACAATTCAAGGATCTCGTCAGTTTCTTTGTTTGTTCGCTCCCAAACATAGTACTCGTGCTCTTTCAACTTACCGAACAAGTATTGCATTTGGGATTTTCCCTCTTTATCAACCAAATGGTATTTTTGCCGCATGTTGTAGATGGTACGTGATGAGTCCGGATTTTCTCACCACTCACTGTAGAAACCGGACAGGGGCATTTCAGACAAAAACCACCCACTGAACCATCCGAACAAGACTAAAGTATTAAAAACTAATCAGTTTATGACTAAGCTAATTATCAACATGCTTAATAAACTTATGGGCCTTTGAAGTCGACCCGATTTCATAAGTTTAAGCTGAAAACCCATGAGGCCCGCAATTAACGGTATAAATACCCAACCACTTTCATTAATGAGGGTAATGAACATTTAATACAACCAAGCAGCTCAAATCTCTCACTACAAACTACCTAAACATTAAATACCCTTGAAACATCATAAAATATCTGACTAAATTACCCTCATACCGAAATTATCCACACCAAATTGGCGACCACAGTGGGAGGAGAAGGTGCATGGATCAAGCATTCGAAACCATCAAGAAAGATCAGTTCGGATGAATCCGGACGAGCAGGAAATACAACCAGCTTTGGAAGAAGTGGTGGGAGAAAATGATGAATATACCATCGAGGAGCGGGGTAGACTAAAAGTTGAGATAGAAGCCTTAAGGGTTGCAAAAGGGCAGAATTGGGTGTGAAAGAAAAGTCTAAAATGTCAGCAGTTCACCATACTGACAATCGAAGAGAGCATGAGCCATCAAAAAACCATGTGAGCACTAAAAAAACTCATGCTAGCTCGAAGAAGTCTCACCGGTCTAAACCGGTGGAGAGCTCATATTCAGACTTAGAATCTTCCAGCAACTCCTCAAACGGAGATGGTGTCAAAGAATCCCTATAATCCAGCAGTGATGAAGGCCGTTCTAAGAAGAAACAGAAGTTGGTTAAAAAATACTCAAGAAAAAGGGACAAGCATGGAAGGTTGAAGATGCATCTGGGTAAAGGGTCGTCTCATAGTCATGGCCATGGCCGGAGGCACGTAGATCGATTACTAATGCAGGGACATCGGCTCCGGATGGGGCTATGGTGATAGTTGAAAGGTTTGATGTAGAATCAGAATACTTGGATCCTGATCCAACTCGAAACAAGGTGGGTGTTATCACAGAGCATTGCAGGACGGTGTCCGGCCTCATCAGCTTTTTCGAGTCGCTTATAATATTTGGGGGAGACACCATGACTGCACCAACTGCTTCCTCGAGAAAGAGGCATGTTCATACTCTAGCTACCCAACTGGAGGGAGGCATGATTTCCTATCAATCACAAATTCCATTTCCCTTCAATGTTTTCGATGAGGATGACTTGAGGGACATAGCTGGTCCCCATGAAGATGCTGTTGTAATAGGAGCATCCATTGGGGGAAATGATATAAGGCGAATTTTAGTGCACACCGGTAGTTTAGCCAATATTCTCTTTTTAATTTCCTACAAACAAAGGAAGAGCCCAGTAGTAATTCAGCATTCGAATAGGTCAATTGTGGGTTTCATTGGAAGCTCAGGAGATGTAATCGGGGAGTTTGAGTAGGAGGTATTGTTAGGCAAAGGCCCTTTTAAGAAGATGGTCATGATACTTTTTATAGTGGTGGATTGTCCCACTTGTTACAATACCGTTTTAGGGAGATCTTGGCTCTCTAGGATGCATGTTGTGGCGTCAACAGTCCACCAATGTTTGAAATACGTGTACAAGGACAAGTGGGAGTTGTCCGGAGTAGTCAGAAGGTGGCAAGGGAGTGTTATGCAACAATACTGGCCCCTCAAACGTTGGGGGCAGTTCGGATCAGTGAAGATTAACAGTTTGAGGGGCCCTCTAGGGGAGATGGTGAGATTGATGACCCTAGAGAGACCCCTGGCGTTTTAATACCTATTGAAGAAGTTGAAACTCACTCTCTAGTTGAAGGAAAAAGTGTCAAGATCGGGTCCAAGATGACATCGGAATTAAAGGGTAAAATGTTAGTTTTTTTGAAAGACCATCAGCATATTTTTGCTTGGTGCAATGCTGATGTCACCGGAGTACCAGCAGACATTATATAACACCAGTTATCCGTCCGGAATGATATAGCACCCGTTGTGAAAAAGAGAAGAGCTTTTTTAAAATAGAAAGCTGATGTCATAGTTCAAGAGTTTGAGCGACTTACTAAGATGGGGCGCATAAATGAATCTCAATACCCTTTATGGACAGCCAATCCGGTGTTGGTAAAGAAGAAAAATGGAAAGTGGCGTATGTGCATCGATTTCACAGATCTCAATAGAGCTTGCCTGAAGTATCCATATCCAGTTCCCCGAATTGATCAGTTAGTAGACTCCACGTCTGGAAACAAGTTACTGTCCTTTATGGATGCTTTCTCCGGGTACAATAAGATTCAAGTAGATCTGAAGGATCAAGAACATACTATGTTTGTTACTGATAGGGGCCTTCATTGCTACAAGGTGATGCCGTTTGGGTTAAAGAATGCTGGGGCTACTTATCAGAGGTTAGTAAACAAAGATTTTGCTGACCAAATTGGAAGAAATATGGAAGTTTATATCGACGACATGATGGTAAAGAGTATGGACGAAGAGCTACACTTGGCAGATCTCCAAGAAACTTTTGCCAATTTAATGAAAGTAAATTTAAAATTGAACCCAGAGAAGTGTGTTTTCGGAGTACAGTCCGGAAAATTCTTGGGGTACGTGATAAGTGAGAAATGGATACAACTTGATCCAGATCATGCTTTATTGCAAATGGAGCCTCCTCGGAATATTAAAGAAGTAAAAAGATTGACAGGAAGGTTGGCTCCTCTACACCGTTTTATCTCAAGGTCTTCGGATAGGTGTGCCCCGTTTTTTTAAACTTTGAAAGGTGCAAAAGAGTTTAATTGGTCTCCCCAGTGCTACCAGGAATTTGATGAAATTAAGAAGCATTTATCCTCCCCTAAAACTTTGTTTAAACCTGTTGATGGAGAGACGCTTTACATATACCTGGCAGTTTCTGAGTGTGCCCTAAGTGCAGTGCTAGTAAGGGAGGTGGATAATTATCCTCGACATGTATACTATATCAGCAAAAGCTTGATTGATGCACAAAAAAGATATTTGAAACTTGAAAAGCTAGCACTGGCCTTAGTAATTGCTGCTAGGAAAATGAGGCCCTATTTTCAGCCTCACTCGATCATCGTCCGCACGTCTTTTCCCTTGAAAAATATTCTTCAAAAGGCAGGCATTTCAAGCAGAATGACAAAGTGGTCAGTGGAGCTGGGAGACTATGATATTGACTTTGCCCCTCGAATGGCAGTCAAAGCTCAAACTGTGGCTGACTTCTTGGTTGAATTCCATTCAGACAGAGGTACTAAGCAAGCAACCGGTGAAAAAGATAAAAAAGTATGGGCTGTTCGAACTGATGGTGGATCAAGTACCATGGGTTGTGGTGCTGGGATATGTTTAACCTCTCCGTACGGCGACATGATGTACCAGGCTATATGTTTTTCTTTCAAGGCTTTTAATAATAAGTCCGAATATGAAGCTGCTATAGCTGGCTTAAAATTAGCTCTCATTTGTGGAGCCAAAAGGGCCAGGTTAATGAGCGACTCTCAGCTTCTTATCCATCATGCACAAGGTCAATCCGAAGCAAAAAATAAGCAGTTGGTCAAATACTTATTTCTTCTCAGAGAAGTGGCACTTAATTTCAAAAGCATCACCTATGAGCACATAACCCGAACAGAAAATATGCTAGCAGAATTTTTGGCAACCATAGCTTATACTGAGTCCTACCCTTGGATTCATGTGCTAGAGTGCCTATCCATTCAAATCAATCTGGATAAGGAAGAAGAGAGCTTGAATATACAAGTAAAACAACCCCAAGATTGGAGATTTCCTCTCCTCCAATATCTCTCAGATGGCATCTTGCCTCTGGAAAAAGCAGTAGCAAGGAAGGTGAAATACAAGGCTCGTGGTTTTATCATCTTAAGAGACGTTCTTTACAAAAAAAATCCTTTAGTAAACCTCTCTTACGATGCGTGGGGATTGAAGAGTCCCAAATAGTGCTCTCTGAATTATACGATGGCGAAGGATCAACATATTGTGGATTCAGGGCTCTAACCAGAAGAGTTTTGTTGGCTAGGTACTACTGGCCCTCCATAATGCAAGATGCCAAGGAATTGGTGAAGAAGTGTGATCCATGCCAAAGATACAACAATGAAATTCATGTTCCAGCAGTCCCTTTAGAGTCAATTTCTGAGCCAATACCTTTTGCTCATCGGGGGCTGGATTTAGTGGGACCTCTACCCATGGCATCCGGAGGGTGCAGATCGAAGCAACCCCATTGGCAGGAACTACTTCGAAAGTTGTTATAAAATTCATTATGTCCAACATTTGTTGTAGATTTGGGGTTCCACAAAAGATAAGTACTGATAATAGACCACAATTCGATAACAAGGAGATGAAGAATTTCTGTGCTACTAGAGGCATTCAACATTGTTTTTCTTCTCCTTTCCACCTACAGGCAAATGGTCAAGTTAAAGTGGCTAACATGACTATCTTGTCCGGTCTTAAAAAGAATCTAGAGGGAGCTGCTGGGAAATGGCCAAGTTATCTACAAGAGGTATTATGGGCCTACCGAACTACTCCTGGGGCTGCAACACAAGAGTCTCCCTTTGCTTTGGTATATGGGATGGATGTTATAGCTCCCATAGAGGCTACTCTCCCTTCATTTCGAGTCCATATTTTTTCCGAACAAGCTAATGAAGTGACGATCAGAAACCAGCTTGAATTAATGGAGAAAAGAAGAGTTAAGGCTCACCTCAGAGCCACACACTATCAGGGTTTGATGAGAAGCAGGTTTGCTTCTAAAATCAAAAGGAGGGATTTTCAAATATGTGATAAGGTGCTAAGAAAAGTCTTCCTGCATACCAAAGAAAAGTAGTTCGGAAAACTAGCTCCAACATGGGAAGGACCTTTTAAGCCTGAGACGTACATGCTCAAAGATAAAGATGGAATGATTTTGAATCACCCCTGGAATATCGAACACCTTTGGTTGTATTTAGAATAGACTATGTAAATATTTACTTGTTTAAAGTCCATATAAATATTTGGGGGCATACTCTTTCCTATCCTGGTGGCGCGGGGAGGTTTTAATGAGGTGTCCAGGTTTTTAAATAAAATTTGATGCCTTCTTGAAAAATTCGAAGTGGTTTGACTAGCAGTTTGATTTAATTCGATGAGGTGATGACTATTTAAACATGTGTCATCGGAGAATTTGAACACTCTCACTTTAAAACACTTATGAAATAACTAAAGGCCATTTGAACACAAGCCATCAAAATTAAATAACTACAGAACGATGTAAGAATTATGTAAGATAACATTCCCCGGTGGATACCGGAGAAATGATATTAAATATATAAAATGCCTTTGCCATCCAAGAACTTTGAAGTTTTAAAAGAAAAGGTTTGCTTGGACAAGTGCCGGACACGATTACAAAAAATGCCTTGGCCATCCAAGGACTTTAGTTCAAACACAAAATTAAAAGATAGTTGGTATTTTAAGGACTTTAGTTCTTAGATGTCCCAGCTTCACTTGGTTTCTTCTTAGGATTGGTGGGTTCCTCATCTGGACTCTCTCCGATCTTCTCATCTTCATCAGTGGTGTCATCCCAACCAGTAGAATAACCATGATTATCACCATCATCCATAGTATGGTGAGGAAGGTCTTCATATTCCACGAATCGTCATAAGTCCCAAAGTGTCATCTTCGGAAATTTCTGATGAAAGAGTAGGACAATGTCTGACTTGACTTCAGCATATCTTTGTTTTTGGGAGTCTATCACATTGTTGGTATATGCATCAATCTTAGCTTGGATTGTCTTTTCTTTCTGCTATAGCAAGTCATCTTTCTCTTGCTTAGCCCGGGACACAACATCTTCAAGCGATATTTTGTCATTTTTTAGGGTCTGAATAACGCTGTATTTAGCCTTCACCTCCTCTTTTGAAGTAGAAAGATTTTTCTCTAAGTCAGAATACTTAGATTGAAGTTCTGTGACAACCCTCTCCGAAGTGGCCAGCTTGGTGGCCAAATCTTCCTTCCCCCTCTTCAACTCTTCATTTTCTCTCTTTAATGCCTCAATGCTTTGGTTGGCAGTAAGGAGGTTGTTAGACAAATTCTCCTTATCAGAGGTGAGTGTGTTGATGATAGCTGACTGATTTCGCACCTGCTTCTCTAAGTTGAGCACTGGTTGGATATTGCTCAACAAGGAATGGGTCACCATGTCCTTATCCCCTGAAACATAAAAAGAGTTACCATTGAATGTGACCATGTTCTAAGAGCTTGGGGGGAGGTAAGAGCCAGCGAAATCATTTTTCTCAAGGTCATTAAAGTAAAGACCAATCCCTTGGAGCCCACTGATGTCTACTCCGTCGATGTTGATATCCCCTCCGGCGCCTTCTCCGGTGTGGAAGTCACTTGCGATTTCCTCTGCTTGAGTTGGGTCTGTTGGGTCAACCAGAGGGAAAGACTCTGGAGCCCGGAGAGCAACTTCATCTCTCTTGGAGGTTTTCTTCTTCTTTGCCTCCCTATCTCCACCTTTTGCTCCCCGTTTTCTGTCTTTCTTGGGAGCCTTTGGGGGCTTTGGATATCCAACCACCTCTTTGATACTCTCATTCTCTACCACTTGTAGCAAAGCAGCATCGATCCTTCCTTGTTCCTGCCCCTCCGGGCTTTCAGGGGCAGTTTACTCAACATCACCTGGGTTGACTTCAGCCCCATCTTGCTTAGCCTTGCCTTTCTTGCCCTTCATTTTGCTTGGGGCTTTAGCTCTGCCCGGCAAGGCCAACTTTCCATCAGTCTTCTGAAGAATCACCCTTGGAGGAGGTGGAGTGGTTAATTCCTCTCAAGATAAGTCCCTCCGGCCGGTTGTATTCCAGAGATGGGATCTTGTCAAGTTGCCTCCAGTAAAACAAGTGTGGAAGTGGTTTCCCCATTTCTCAGCAGTCCAAGCATTTAGCTTGGCACAAGTAGTATGCCCCGCCTCTAAGTAGTCGTTGAACTCCTTAGGCAGTATTACCAAAAAACAAAATAAGAGAAATTAAACAAACAAACTTACCATAAGAAAAGATAGAAAAATGTGATTAAATGTTTACCTGTACTCCTCCATCTGCTGGTAAGCATGCTTGGATTATCACCAGCTTTAATCTTCCTCCCGTTCTCCCAAGCACCACTGATGAATAAAAATTGAGTATTCCAGTTCTTCTCTGACTAAAGCAAGTAGCCCACCACTTTGTAATTGTCACCTATGTCGTAGTGATAGAATGCAATGATATGGTTTCTGCAAAGGCTGGCTACAGCAACAAATTGCTCCATCAGAAGAGGAATTCCGGAGAGCCTGGAGGCCATGATACAGGCCATGAGGGTGAACCAGGCATTAGGGCTCAGTTGGCTTGGGCAGAGCTTTATCAGATGGAAATATCTGACTATCTCCGGGTCCAAGGGAAACCTAAGCCCCCAGTTAAATAACTCTGTGTAGAAGACTATCTCACTGAGTTTGCAATCCATTGGCGTTTCCGGATCGACTGGTATCCTCACTTTAACATTTTCCGGAATCCACCACTTTGTCCTCATCCGGCCAAGTTCAGCTGTATGAATAAAATCGTAATTGATCTTCTGCATGGCTACCAGGTACTTTACACTTACTTTGTGGAAACAAGGCCCCACTTTTCCTACGAGGCACCTCCGGCAGGTCCGGGTGCTTTAAACATAACTTCTCTTTGCCTTTGCTCTTCTTGACAATGACAGTCTCATTTGTCTGCCCGCAGACATCGTTCTCGAAAGGGGCTTCTTCAATATTGTCCTCTATCACATCTTTCATTATCATGGAAGGGTTATCAGCTGTTTTTGGGAGGGAAGTACTAGTGGTTGGCTCAGTAACTTGTCCGGATGGCTGAACGCTACTTGCTTCTTGTGGTCTGGTGTCCGACTGGGGCTCAGATCCGGAGGGTTCGTTTCAGAGACTTAAACCGGTGGCCTTTGGACCAGACTTTTTATCTTTAGAAACCTTAATGGGTGCTTCTGACCCTGTAATTTTATCTTTGGCCCCAGACTTAGAGGGCACGGATTTTGGAGATTTAGGCTGTGAAACAACATGGCCTTTCACTAAACGACCTCTTCATTGATTCACTAGCTTTTCCGGGGAGAGGTCAGCGTCCGATCCCATGGCTATAAACGTAGAGGGTTTCCTAACACTTGTAACTGCTGGTTCTTGTTCGACAATAGGCCCTGACTCCTGAACTGATGAGCCTGAGATTATCGGTGAAAGACTAGGTTGGAATAACCTTCTAGGTTTAGAGCTTCTAGCAGAAGACGAACCTCGATCAGGCTCTGAGGTTGGTGTTTCAGGTCTGTTAATGTGAGAGACTGGGAGGTCTACTGCGATGCGCCTTTCTCGTTCAACCCTTTGTGCTTTCTCCAACTCCGACAAATTCAGCCACCCACCTTTTACTAGAGTGTTTCTTGCTGTAAACATAAACTTACACTAAAATGCGTTTTTGAGAAGAGAGGTAAAAACTTTGAAGATTAGTGAAAAGATGTTGAAGATGGTAAAACAGTAAAAAATGATTTAATTTATAATAAAGAGACAAAAGATACCTTGAAACCTAGGAGAATTCGAAAAGATAGAGTAATGATTAAAAACGACGCTGACATCACCAGCATTAATTGAAGAGGTTACTTTTGAGGTTAGTGGGAGCGCCACTCTAGGAGAAAAAACGGCTGGTGAGGCGAATCAGGAAGGGGCACGTGTCCCACGATCTGTGAACAAAACCTTTGAGCTTTTGAGATATTTGCCAGTCCGGATAAATTCGTTATACAAATCGAAATCTGTCCGGACGTGGTTTCAGGTGCTCATAAGCGATTTTTTAGGTCTTGCCAAAGGACTTCGAACATAACCTAAAAAAGGGGCTACTGATGAGTCCGAATTTTCTCACCACGCACTGTCGAACCGGACAGGGGCATTTCGGAAAAAAACCACCCACTGAACCATCCGAACAGGACTAAAGTATGAAAAACTAATCACTTTATAACTAAGCTAATTATCAACATGCTTAATAAACTTATGGGCCTTTGAAGTCGACCCAGTTTCATGAGTTTGACCTGAAAACCCATGAGGCCCATAATTAAGGGTATAAATACCCAACCACTTTCATTAATGAGGGTAATGAACATATAATACAACAAGGCAGCTCAAATCTCTCACTACAAACTACCAAAATATTAAATACCCTTGAAACATCACAAAATATCTGACTAAATTACCCTCAGACCAAAATTATCCACACCAGTACGCATACTAGATATATTTTCCGGATCTTTTAACTTAAATCCACGGTATATATCTCTTGGTCGAGAACCGATTGTTATGAGTTTACGAACATACTCCTCCTCTTCCGCTTTTAGCCTCGCCGCCCGTGAATGACCATCCAAATGCAAGAAGGGTTAGTGGTTGTGTTTTCCATTGTTAACACCGGATTGACCAAAAGCATGAACGAACAACCACATTTTTTTTATGAACAATCTTGTCGCTTCTTCACAATCCCCGGTTTTGGCCTCGACTTGTAAACATCGTGCCTCTCATACTTGAAATATAGCCGTGGAGTTTTACCGTTTTTACTACCATCGTCATCTTTATCGACCAAAACAATGAATCCTATACTCTTGCTTTCCTTATCAACCCTTGCTAGAAATTATGCTTTGGTGTAGACATTATCTGTAGTAAAAATTTGGCTATAATCGGCCATGTTACATTGTGTTTCTCTCGGTTCCTACACAAACAAATATCATTTAACTTCCACAATATCACCATTCTTTCATATCACCAACAAAAATAACTCCATCAATTGTAAACAATTGCATACATGTATTCACACTTCAAAAAGGAAAGACAAACGGAAAATTCGACAATAAACGGGCATATAAAATAAAGACAGACCCAAATCTCGCATAGTTATGCCAAGTTTTGACAAAACCACGCAATTTCATGCGAAGATTTGTCTAATCCTCGCACAAATTCATGCAAAGATTGTGTCAAATCTTCGCATGAAATTGCGTAATTTTGTCAAATCTACGCACAATTTATTGCGATAATTTGATAAAATCATGCAATTGCATGCGAAGATTTGACACAATCTTCGCATGAATTTGCGTAATTTTGTATCTTCCACGCATGTTCTTGAGTGGAAGTGTACAATTCCAAGCACAAATTCGTGCGGGGCTGTGTTCTGTTCCAAAAAGATGAAAACGTACCTCAAAGACACTCTCCATATGGTCAGTAAGCGACTCCTCCTCGTCCGAACGGAAATCATTAATATTGCAGCTGAAATCGTTGTTATAGTCACTCAAATCCATAATTTGAGTTTTTGGATTTTTATTTCTACGAATTAAGGTTGATTTTATGTTTTTTTTGGGAGTTTGGTTTGTGGGTTTTTGTGTTTTTTTACTTTTGGAGAGAAAAGTGGTAGGGAGAGAGATGAGAAGAGGTAGAAAGTGAGTTGGTTGAAAAATTGAAGGCTTTTATATGTGGGGGTATTTTAATAATTTCAAGTTCATAGAAAAAATCCAAAAATGGGGTCTCAATATAAGAAAAAGGGTCTCGTTTTAACCGTGCCATAATATTTTATATGTTCTGGGCTTAACATAAATTTAATGTCTTTTGACCTTCTAGCAAATACTATATTTTTTTAGTACACGAACACGACATTCTAATTATGTGGAAGAATAATATAACTTTTAGAAAGGAATGTGATAGTCTGGTTAAATTATGTACTTTTAATTCATTTATTAATAAAATAATGAATTTATCAACTCTTGCTCGTATGATAATTTATTTGTTATGGTAGTTTGTACATATAGGTTATAACATGATTAAGTGAGTTTTATGTAAAAGCAAAGATAATTAAAACAATATATAAACCGTAGAAAAGTATACAAAAATGTTAGAATTGATACACACAAATCACCGCGACATAAAAAATATATTTAATACGTGGGGCTAGAAGATGCTTTATAAATTTTATACACGACTAGTGTAGGTTTACTTATATTTATTTATTTAGACAAAAGAGTGCAATCTTTAATATGTTTAAAATATTCAATATAAGGTGAAAATAGTTATACATTAAGATGAAAATACTTGGTAGTGATAGAGAAGGATAAGATTTTTTACGGGGTGTATTTTACTTTTTGATCATCTTCTATAAGTTCGACCAAGTGGAAGGACTTTTTTTGGTTGTCCATAACCCTTGATTGCGTTAGGATCAATTTCATTAATTTAGTGTTGGAGGACTCTTGTGTGCTATACCACCATGTCAATAGAGGATCCAATTAATTGATATGTTTTCGTCAAAAAAGAATGAATAACACTCTCAGATGGGGCAAGATATTGCTACTGTATCGATCTTGTCATTCACATAATGGTGCACGCACTGATGGATTATGAAATACGTTATATATATATATCAAAGTTAACCAAGATCTACCAAAAATTTCATGGTAGGATAATTGCATATTGACAACCATAAATATGCATCCAACTTTTTGGTCTTTGACCTTTTCACACAAATTCTACTTCAGTATCAAATTCTCTAACAAACTTTGTCTATTGGTCAGTGAAACTAATTGACGCATGGCTTGCTTTGCGAATTATATGGATATTTTGTAGTATGTCATATACAAACTTAAAATAGAATTTAACAGAGTTACTAGTATCGACCAATATGCGGCACTATTCAACCACACATATTTCAACACCAATTTTTAATAGGTCTTCCTGCAGACCTACTATATCGAGAAACTCATCATCATCAACTATAGTTTGTGAGTAAGTTTCTTAATAAATATGAGTAAAGGTTTGCCCTTGGAGGGGGATTTCTAACTCAGAGACATGCATTTTCCTTGAAAAAGTGGATGCGTCAAAAAGTGAATCTTCTATGTCAATGATCATTAATATTTTTTTATTATAATCAATGCTTCGATAGTCATCAAAATGGTTTATACTGAGAGAAACCAAAAATATAATGACTGAATCTTTCCTTGCGACTGTTATCAATATTTATTTATTAAGATTGAGATACTAATAGTCATAAGAATCCACTCGGAGCAACGAATAGTGGTCAAAAGAAGAAATATCTTGAGAAAACAAATATCTTGCAATAGTCATTAAAACGTTTCGGTTAGAGTTGAGATCTATGAAATCATTAAAATACACGATAAGAAGAAACTCAGACTTATGAACCACATTCGTTGTTGGTTGTCCAAACATTACTCATTGAAATCAAATTATGGCATACAAACTCTATTAATTTCTCTCATCAACCAAGGATTAAATTTATACTTTTAAAGCCCAACCGTCCCTGGTTGCATGATTGTACTCGTTGTGATGCTTACATTATAGATTATGATTTTTTCGGACACGTCTGCTCTATTTAATAATCATGAAGAAAGTACAACAAAACTTGTGATCGTCTTTACCGTGAATTACATTTTATTCTTAAACTATTTAAGGTGATACTGCAAATCTCCCGGATAGCTATATTTATCCATATTAAATAAATTAAACTTCAAAAAAGAATCTATTGATAGAGAACCTTTCCGGTGCCAAAAAAAGTTTGACATAATAAACATGTTTTATTGATTATATTTATTTTCAATTTTATCTTATAAATAAATTTTTAAAAATACTAAGCGAGACATTTAAATAATTTACAATTAATAGTTTAATATAATTAATTTATAAATATATTTTTAACATAATTTATAAAATATATAACAGTTAAGTACATAGATTAACAAAATATTTTTTTTAATGAATATTGATAAATTTGAATGGGAACGGAATTATCATAATTGTTATATTAAGGATTTAAAAAATTAAAAAGTGAACTTAAATATATTTATTTTCGTAAAATATCGATTCAAATTTTAGATTTTTAGATTGAAGTTTTTGTATATTATATTTGATCATTTAGTTAATTAATTTTTAGATTGGAGAAATTTTATTCATATTTAAAAAATAATATAATTTTTTAATAAAAGTAATAATATTGTTGTAAATCAGATTACGGTCCGTTATCATCCCTAAATCGGAACGATTTGAACAATCGCAACATATTAGTGTTCAAAACAAAGTTTAGTTAGAATTATCTCAAATATGTTAAATCCGAAGTGCATCGTGCCAAGTTCAAGTTTAAGTTACAAAAAAGAGCTCGAGTAGGTCGATCCGTACTCGACCGGTTGTCATCTTTTTGGATGTTAACTTCTAAAAAAAAATTCTATCTCATTTATTTTTTAAATTTTAAAATAAAATTTAGTTAGAGTGGAGTTAGTCGGGCAAGATCGGTATGAGCCAAAATACAATAATAGTAAAAAATAATATTCACAACTTTGACTAGACATACTGGCTCGCTGATACGAAGGGGTTGGGTTCTGGTTTGACTTTAAAAATATTAGACTTGCGGCGGATCCAACGAGTTCGTGTTCAAGTAAAAATAATACGGAGTCGAGTGAGTCGGTCCAAACTCGATCCATTACCATCATATTTTTAGATCTTATCGAATAAATATATAATTCTTTTAATTCTATTTGAATAATTTGAAATAGATTACTTAGACTTAATCCACGCATATATAATATAAATGGTTTGACGTTTATCAAGTTAGAAGGTTTGAAATGGAATTCATATGTAATGTACTCGTTATAATCATTAGAGACGGTAGCTGCAACGCACTATATATTACCTCTGGAGTCAGTTTAAGAATTTTTCTTAATGCGCACATAATGGGGCTATATAAATGTAAACCTTTAAACACATAACACAACACTCAAACATTACATGCGCATAACATAACTGACAAAATTTCACCGAACTGGAATCGATAAAAATTGGTTCGGTTCAGTCCAATTCGGTTTAACGAACTGACAACAATTTCAGAAATATTATAACTAATCTATTTTAATTAATTGTATTATCTGCCATAATTTGTTGTGGATTACATTTCTTTTTATAAGCTTTTGACAAGTTTTGGTAGGTAACTTAGAAGGGTTGTGTATCTCTTTATATAGAATTTGTGTATTATCTCTTATTTTAAATAAACCGATGCATGATTCAGGTAAATAGCTTTTTACAAAAGCATCATACGATTTCTTTATATAATATAAAAACCGATGATGAATATTCATACTACTATATAAGTGTATTGTCTCATGTTTTTAATAAACCAATAAAAAAGTCATAGTATTCCATTTATGTATTACATGTACCAAACAGAAAGCATCATACTATATCTTTATATAATATAAAGAATTAATACGTACTATATCAGCTAAAGATACATATAAAGAAATATTTAAACAAAATTATGTACCGATGAAATCATTGTATGTTCGATCAAGTGTAGCAATCACAAAACTTGTTTGCTCAAAACATGATAGCCACCTGTCAAGAATACGTGTTTCTCTAGGATTACATATATATCAAGTTTTTACCGATTTTATTGGTTCGATTTCGGATCAGTTCTATCAGTTTGGTTTCTTACCTGTTTTACTATTTGGGTTCCTTATCAGTTATTATTTTTAAAATGGAACCGTGAATTGGACTGTTAAGGTTTAGTATGGTTCTATGTCCGATCCTTATTGGTTCGGGTCCGATTTTGTTTTCGGTTCTCGGGAACCATTAACAGCCCTAATATTGTTATGCATGTGAATGGATTGAATCTAGCACTTGTAATGAGATGTTTAGTTGATTATGATTTGTTTCAATTTTGTCTCAAAAACAAAGTTTTGAAAAGTGCTAAACTGGATTGTTCGGATAATTTACCATTAATAATTTAACATCACTAGTATATCAAGAGAAGTGTCACCAAAGATATCTGGAACCAAACTGTATTGTCATCTAATACCCTAACTATAATTTATTCATACTTAATACCCATCTTGTGTAAATAACTCCCACTAAATATCTAAATTTTATAATAATACCCTAAATACCTTCTACCACCTATATAAACTCTTTTTTTCGTAAGTTGTTTTCCCCTTGTTTAACCTTTTAAACATTTAGAATTGTAAGTCATATCTCCCTGTTTAACCATATTTTAGCCTATTATGAACTTGAATATTTTTTACTGCAAATCCGATTTGAGAGTCTAGTACAAACAGATTTCAATTAGATTTTAGGCTACGCACCAGGTTTAAATGTAAAATCGGAGTATTGATTATCATCGGGAGTATTGAACCTTGTTCAGTCAAATTCTTATAGTAGGTTTTTCAGGTGAGCTATTTGTTATGTATCATTGGTCGATTATGCAACGTTTGGTCATCGGAGTATCGAAGGTTAGTAGGTTGGTTATATTCATCATCGATCTCGTCTGTTTTCTTCTATTTTTGGAAACCTGTTGTATACTAGTACATTTTCATCTATTTTACTTTTGTAATAAGTTATAAACTGATTGTATAATGTATTTTTGTTAGTTATTATTATGTTAGGGTGTGAAATATACATGAAGTCAATTTTAGGGTTTCCAGGTATGTTTGGTTGAAGATGCGAGTTGACGGGGTATAAGATACGATTTGTGTGCATATTGATATGTGATTCGTGTGCACGTGGACATGCGAGTATAATAAGATATATTTTTATTAGGACCACACATTTCCTTTGATATGAAACCATGTGATACGTTTCAAAATTTTAGACATCTCACATATGTGAGACGTTAACATGTTATCCATACGAGATTTATCATTTCTATTATGCGATTCTTATGTTTGCTCCTAACTGTTTCTGAATTGGTCAATGCAAGTAAGAAATGTGTAAGCGACGAGTTTGTGTTTTCAAAGATGGTGGTCAAACTGCAATTGTTCCTCTTACTGAGTTTGAAAACTTTGAAAGTATTCAAAAGTATGTTTAAAGTGTATGCGATGGGCTGGTTAGAGGTAAGTACATCATTACCTACTGCTGCGGTGATAACATGAATTATTTATTTAATAATATGACGAATTTTGAAGGTTTGGTAGTATATCTTGATGCTGGGGTTTAAAAAGTGTTAGTTTTCTTATAGAACAACAAGTTGTTGATAAAGTTATTGTAGAAATGCGTAAACAACCTAACATAAGTTTAGGGAAAGCCTCAAATAATCAATTTATTAGTGAGGAGAGTATTTTTATCATAAAAAATTTCTACTATTGGTTGGGATGATGCAATTACATGTATTGGCTAAATTTTTTATCAAGGTGTTGCATCTCTAAGGTTATCTTTATGTCGCTATCCTTAGAGAATGGTTTTTGTTTCAAATACATGCATAATACAAGAAGTAAGATAACCGCTTGTTCTGGAAATAAAGTCTCAAATTAATATAGATGGAGACTTTATGAATCACTTGATTCCACCACTAGCTTCATGATCATTAAACAGTTTATTAAATGACATACTTGCATCCCTATTTTTTCCAAACAACATTGGAGTTTATTACTACATAAATTGATTTTTTCTATTAGGACATGTTATTCGCTGACAGCAAAAATGATACAATCATTTGTTAAACAAGACTACGGTTTATACATTTCTTACCGTCTTTCATGGAATGCTTTAGAGAAAGAAAGGAAGGTATTTTTCAGAGATAATTCTAGTTCATATAGTTTACTTAAGGGATACTTTCAAAGATTGAAGAGTCGTGATATTACGACCGATTCTCATTTGAAATATACTGCTGGAAACATATTCAAGTGTTGTTTCATAACATCTGGTTCATGTCTTCAAGTTTTTCATTCATGTTGTCCACTTTTATTTTTTGATAGAATATTTTAACCGGCAAGCATAGGGGTATATTGCTATCTGCTGTAGCAAAATATGGTAATAATGGTAAGTTTTATGCCTTTCTGATTTTTATTTCATACTTATAACATGCGACTCATGACCTTATGGTCATGCGAGACCTTTATGCAATAGTATAATATCCCACCTTGTGATTCTAATGTTGATGACTCGCGAGTTTAGGTATAACATCAATGAGATTCATCTGTTAGTGACCATTCGATTCTAGTGTTGATGACAATGTGTTTTATTTTGATAATGACCATACGAGTCTAGTTATATTTACAATGCGACTCTAGTACAATAAACACCATGTGAGACATAGAGAACCATTTTATTTCTTTTGTTTTGCAGGTATATTTCATGTTGTATTTGGTATTGTTGGTTGTGAAGATGCTGACAATTGGCTATTGGTTTTGGAGAGTTTGAAACTATGAACATCAAATTACTTTTTTTTTCAAACCATCATATATGTATCATTAATGTTGTTTATGACTTCTATCCAAACTGCTATCATGCCTACTGTATTTTTCTATCTTGTTTAGAATTTGAGGTATGCTCTGAATAATAATAACAGAAAATTTAAATCTAGGATGTTTAATAAGTTTAGACAATGTACTTATGCTTCAAATGTAAATATGTTTAATGATCAACTTGAAGAGTTTATATGTGAAAGAGGTCAGAGAGTTATTAAGTTTCTCGATAATTTACCTTGAGAAAAATATGGTCAAGTTTTTGTTAAAGATAAACGATATGATGCTATAACATTTTCTCCGACTGAATCTTTTAATAATTAGATTAAAAACACTATGTAATCTACCCATTCTTGAATTAGTTGACTAGATTAGAGTCTTACTTATGACTCAAATATACTAAGTTGATCCAAATTTTAAAATATTATTCCCTCATTCATCTTCTTCCTAACCTTCTGCATCTTCTTTCAAGACTCTCTCAAGAACAAACAAATTCAACACTAAAATGTCTCTTCCATTTGTTCTTTAAAAAACAATATGAACTCTTTTACAATCAACAAAAATAATGAACAAAGGAAAATAATAATTTTTCATCCTTTATTGATTTAATTTTCTTATAGGTTTTGAGTAGATTTTTTGGTAGATTATAAATTGAAATCATTATGGCTATTAAATTAGTTAAATCTAAAGTTATAATTAAGTTTGGAATGAACTATTATTGGTTTAGTTGTCATTGATTTATGTTTTTTTTTATTTTGTGGTCAGTTTTTAAGGTTTTGCAAAGAACAACCGTTGAATTTTTGCGTCTGTTTTTCGTCGCCGCGGTAGTGTTGAACGTACTTTCCATGATGAATCACCGATAGATGATTCAAGTTTCGAGAAAGACGAGCCTCAAATTTGTACCCAAGTACGTAACACCGATCTTGACAGTTTCAATAATTTATTCTTGTCTCAAAATAGTATCATATTATTTCCGACTACCAACATCATGAGTCTTACAACACATTTATTGGGAATATAAGTCATATAAATTATTTTTAATTTTTTTGTTGGTTTATCGATAATAATCTTGTAACTTAATTTATTTATAATTTTTATAGTATCGACCATCTATTACTGTTTAAGCCAAGTACAAACTCTTTGGCCATTGGGACCTAAGGTAAGCAGTCATCAGTCTGTGAAAAATATCCTCCAAGCCACTCTATTCTGGCCTATAATTGGCCACTTATCTAAGTTCAACTCAAACCCGCATAAGAATGAGGTTTTTAGAAGACCAACATCTTCCAGAGTATTACCTTGGATGATATGTTCGTCATTACTGTCCTCCCGATGGTGGAGAGAATAGTCAAGTTCGAGGGGAGCAAAACTTATGGTGAAGTGTATGCTATTACGCTCGGTTATTGGGAGTTAAGACTCAAGAGATTCAAGGGGAATTAAAGAACCAGGATGAGATCGTGTTAGGTCTTAAATGATGCATAGACTAATTTATGGGAGATTTGTATTTGGATTCGATTCCTACTCGTACCGGTGATATGACTATATATGTCGCACTTGCGTACATTATGAATATGTTTGGTTGTACCATATTCACCAACACGAGACAAAAATCCGTAAAAGTAGATTTTCTTGCATCTTTGAAGCACACGGATCGGCTTTGTGATATAGTGTGGGGTAGTTGCACGTTGGCATGACTGTATAAAGGTTTGGGAGGAGTTTCGAAGATGTCACTGAAGACTCCCACCAATTTCTTTGAGTTGTTAGATTAGTGGATCTACGATAATTTCCTTTGTTTTTTCCCTTAGTTTAATAGCATATATACGTTGTCAAATCCCAAGTTTGTTATTTGGTTGCTGAAAAAACTCATAGAGACAAATGTTTAGGAGAAAACCTACTACTTTGACATCATGTCTAGTCTCGAGGATAAATATATAAGTATTGTTCTATAACTACTATTAATTTTAACTTATCCAATTTGCTTTTTAAATTTGTTATGTGTTTGTTTGCATATGATATTACAGCCTTATGTGTAGGTGAGAGAAAGGTTTCCGGATCAAAATGTTGGCTTATATCAAAATCCTGTTAGGGTTATGGGTACAACTGAAGTATATCTTATGAATCGAGTGTTGTGGTAATTAGGTTGGATCCAAATTAAACCACTTGATCCCATTGCACCTCTACTTCTTATCAAGAAAGGAGAATATTATCGGTATCTTCTTAAGCCTCTGGATTGGGAAAACTAGTGGCTGCATTTGTATATCATTGATAGGTTTACACAACCATTGACGGGAAACCGTAAGATAACAATGCCTCAGTATGCAGCTTATGTCACAAATCATTGATGGTTTCATATCACTCTATGTATTTTTTATGATCGTTCGGTTGTAGAGGCGATTCATGCAATAAACCGTATTCGACCTCTTGACGATAGCGCCAGAAGAGGCAATCAATTTCAAGAAGCAAGTATATTCCTAGCTCGTTGCCATATTAGGTATCTTGATCTTATGTCTGTTCGTTTAGCCACTACCGTTCCTTGTAAGTTGGTTTTGGAAACCTTTGTATTTTGGCACATTTTTGTTGTTGTATGGGTATGTTGTATAACATAACATTTGTTTTTATGTGTTGAACATGTATATTGTATAACATAACATTAATTTTATGTGTTGGACATGTATAATAAAATATTACTACTTTTATAATGTATTGATTATATTGTATTTTGTGATTGGCTAACTCCTTATGGAGGGTTCTTTACAATTAAGTGTGATTTTTTCAATTTTACTATATACACCAATGGTGTAATCTACTAACACTGTCGGTGTATCCTACCAACAATATCGGTGGATTATATGCCCCGTTGGTGTAGAAATTATACACCGGCAGAGTAATGTCACTCCGACGGTGTAAAAATCCCGCACAACTGGTGGTAAACCTAGTTACTCCAAAAACAAATCCTTACGTACACCGGCAGTGCATGGAACTTGTGCGGCCGGTTTAATATTCACGTTACCGGTGTGGAAATTCCACCACTAGCGGTGTAACTTCCACACCGGTGGACGTCTATTTCTGAATACTAGTTTGTGTTATTTTTCCCTTTATACACCAGTGGTGCAAAGTACTTGAACCACCGACCGTTTAATATCTATGCTAGCCGTGTGAAAATTTAACAAAAATAACATAGTTCAGCAGTGGTTTAAAAATTCCACAACGCAAGTGCTATCTTCATTTCTCATTACTGTTTTTTTTATTTTGTACACCAAGGATGTAGGGCACTCGCACTGCTGGTATAATATTCACGGTGCTGATGTGTAAATTACATACTGGTAACATAGTTTCTTATCGACAGTGTAAAAATTCCACAACACGAGTGGGATATCTATGCCTTAATACTAGTGTATTTTATTTTTCTACTCGTATACCAGTGGTGCGCGGTACTTGCACCGCAAGTGTAATATCCAAGGTGCTGGTGTAAAAATTCTACACTTCCGGTGGGATGCTCACTTAATTCTTAAACTAGCAAAGGCTACATAGAAAAAAACCCGCCAAATGGTAGTGGTTCTCACCAAATTTTTTTAGGGCTTCAAACCAATTATATTGTTTCATTCCCGCCAATCATCCTCTATAAATGAAGCTCTCACGAATAAAATACATACCATAGTTGGATGGGTGATGTGAATTGGAATGTGCACGAGGATGCGCATCTGCTGAAAGTCGGTGATTGTGTGAAACGCACGATGTCGGAGAAAATCCAGCGACTACAACCCTTTTTAGGCTACTAGAGCATGATACTGAATTATTGAGCTAAAAGACCTTCCCTTTAGATATATTTTACCCAACAAATATCCACAAATTATTTATTATTCCACTATGATACCAAATTATTATTATTATTATTATTATTATTATCATTACTATTACTATTACTATTACTATTACTATTATTATTATTATTATTATTATTATTATTATTATTATTATTATTATTATTCGTATGTCTAATATTTTAAATATTGATTATTTTAATTATATAATTGAACTTGTAACATCAAGCATGAATATCCTAAATTACACATGATGAGACATTCAAATTTACAATTTCTTTGCGATCTCCCATTCAGATCATTCATGTATCCATCTGACTTGTGCACTATATAACGTTATTTTTCACGAATAATATATGATTATATATTCATATAAGGAGATAAAAAACAACGAACAAAAGTTATAGTACGTCTTATGATGCGAAACGTTCTATAATAAATCATGTCACTAACTATTGCCTTAGTGAACCCTGACCTCTCATGAAATGTAGCATTAAAGTATGACACTATCATATAATCACTAGATGTCAACTTTTCAACTCGTCATAGCTTACTCATTTGAGATCACTTAAAATTAGAGCAGAAAAATAAAATTTGAATAATTGTTTTTACAATAAGTCAACGTGAAGTCTTGAAAACTGAATTATTATATTATTGATAACTTATGAATAAAATAATAATACAATCTTAAATACTAATAACTAATTTGAATTCAAATCTAAATACCCTATGGACTAAGAACTTCCACATAAATGTTGTGTTCATGAAACACTCCATGTGTTAAAATCTTAGAAGATAGAGATAAAAGAGAGAGAGAGATAACTATTTATATTTCACTCTAATGTCAGCTGACATAATGGAGTTTGTTTTGTTTTTTATATATTTATTTATTGATTATAAGGGATTGAATGTTAGTATACTAGAATTTTATTCTCATACAATATACATGTCTAAATCATATTATATGATTTGACATCCATTTAACCTATAAAGTTATGCACTTAAATAATATTCTTAGTTTCTTGATTTTTTATTGTCATCATGCGATGATTGATACTTAATATTAGATGACCTATATCACATGTACAATGATTCATCCTTTGAACACTTATGTATTTATTTAATTCTTTTATGATAATATGTATTCCTTATCATAAATTAACAGTAAGCATGTACTCATAACTTTCGAAATTGGCCTTGAGATATTTGAGTGAGAAAAATTATCTCAAATCAGCTCTAACAAAATAGAGATTCACTATTTTCATATAATAACGCTTTAGGATGCTATTAATGTTTTTTATGAACCCACATAATTATCATGAGTAATCATGATCATTCTTGGTTTATCAATACATAAGATTCCTTGCCTATAAATTTCAGACTATTAACATAGAATTCTTGATGGCATGCAATAAATGACTGTAATTTAGGGTAATAAATACGACAAGTAACTCTAAAGCTGAACTCACTCCCGTTGTATTAATGAAATTCATAATATCCTACTAAGTTAATCTCAAAACCAAAAGATAACGATACACTTAGGCCAAATATCACAAATGAATTTCTAATGGTTACAAACTGTTAACTCGATTATATCTGAATTTGACTGTTACAAACTTGTTAATCTTTATGTGGACCAATTAAAATTTTCAACTCTTCATTCTTAATAATAGACCTATTAAGTTGTAACATATATCAAGTTTTCTTAATATTACCATTCAGAAAGACTTGATAACAATATTTATTTAATGAAGCCTAATATTTAAAATATGCAACTCTTGCAACAATTATTTTAAAAGAGTACTTTAAATTTTTTTGAATTAAAAAGTACTTTTAAAATGCCAATCTTTTCAGATTGAAGGAAACTTATTTAGTGTAAGACCTTTTTAATATTTTAACTGAATTATCTTACATCAATTTTCATTATTGATACAATAGTTTATATTTGAACAATGTGAAACTGAATGTGATCTTATGAAATATAAAAATGAATTCTCTATTTACATCACAATGTTTTTAATGTTCTTATAGTTATCTTTATAGCGTTATATAAGCTAGAATTTGGATTCTTTTGTTTTGTCATAAAAAATCTTAATATTTTTGCAGAACTCTTAATGGTGTCGCAAGAGCTAAAACCGGATTCTTTTATTGTATCATATATGATCTTAATGTTCTTGTATAAATCTTTATAACATTACAAAAGCCATATTTTGATTCTTCTGTTTATCATAAAGAATCTTCATATTCTTGTGGAACTCTTTATGGCGATATAAAAGCTAAAACTGGAAGCTACTATACTAACTTATCTTTGTACAATTTCTCGAAGATGTTGAATTTGTTCTTCATGAATAACTACAACTTCTTAATATTAAGTGAAAAATTGAATTTTGATTCATAGCAAAGAATACATATATTATCGAAACCTTATTAATCAAATCCTTATCGTTTGAATTAAAACAAATCAATTCTGATTCTTCCCCAATATCAAAATTGTTCATTGAATATTGTTTCCCCAAACTAAATACACTTAGATAACTAAATTGTCTCACATCTAAAACCAGATAGTGGGTTTCTAAAATAACTATTATATAATGTAATTTATTACTAATTGAGATATTTATTGATGTATCAAACTCTAGTTTCCAACGTTAGGCTTGTAAGGCGTTGCTTGTATTAGATATCTCTAAATGTACAAATTTCACAAATAGTACTTTTGTTATTTTTAAGGTTTAATGTAATAATTTTACTAATTATCTCCCTATAAACTCTGTTAATAAAAAATTATTACACATCTTAGCTGTATAAAACCAAAAATTGAATGATGACATTGTTCATTCAATTGTCATACCTCCGTTCAGTGATAACCACGGTGGACATATATGAAAAATTAATTGAAATTTTAAATAAACTTCATCTATATTAAAATATGTATATGGTAAAAACAATATATATATATATATATATATATATATATATATATATATATATATATATAAACAAAATATCTCATGTATAATTATCTATAAATAGGAATGTCTTCCTAATAATTGTTCAAAAGAGTTCCATTATCCTGTTTGCACCTTATTTTCTTTATTTGGTCTATTCCTCTTTAATTTGTTCATGAAGAACATATGTATAGTTATAATACTCAATGGATTCTGAAACATCTTATCAACTAGATTTTCCATCTCCTTTTGAGAGATATGTCATGATTGCTTCTGATAAAGATGTATTCATTGTTTTAATATTTCAAATTATTTTAATGTATAATATATAAATATGGATGACATCAATGCAAAATTTATTTATCGCAATCTTTGGTAGAGATGGTAGGCTGCAACGGGTTATGTAGTTAATTTATTTAATAAATCCTCTATATGTGAATCACCACCATACGTATGGATTTTTATCATATTAATTAGTATTGACGATTTAATGTATCTACTTAATGAAGATCAAAGATCTCTAAGAGTTGTAAGACAAGAATAAGTCACCATTATCTCGAAATATATTTTACCATCACGTAATTGTGGTGATTTAATGTATCTGAATAAAAATCAAATATCCCTAATAACTGGATATAAATTGAAATATGTACTATGATTACTTAAGGTCTGAAACTTAGTGGAATAAAAGTTCTAATTGAACTATCATTCATAACTTTAAATTTTAGATGAAATAAAAAAAGAATCACCTAAATCAGATAAATGAGCGCCAACCTATGGTCTTCCGAAGTCACTCACTCACGTTGGATATGTGAATACCCAAAATAATTAATCTCACTTTTGTTTAATATTAGGGATTGATTTTTTAAATTTCAGGTCTGAAACTTGACATGGTATTTAGACTTTAAAAAAATTCTTATAATTTTTTACTATTGCCCTTATCAAAAAATGAATTCTTAATTTGCATAAATTCTAGATTAAACCATTTGAAATAACTCGAAAAATAAAGCATTGATTTTCTATTGGGAATCAAATTTACATCTCCATAAAAAGTCTTTTCATGATGTGTTTTAGATAATTTTCATGGAGTATCATCACTGTATATGGATGGATTATAAGCTCTTTAATGAAGATTAATCCATTTCCATAGTCTGATAGATGTTCAAGTATTATTGCCGAATAAACATTGTATTTTTTGTCCATTATATGTGAATAATTTGGAATAAGTTACATAACGTATAAATATATTCTATACTCACAACACTCAAACTTAATCATTGCATGGATAATCTAACTAAGATTTAAATTACTGATAACCACCTAAGTAAGTTTCAAATTACCGATAACCACCTAGATTTTGAAGTTTACAAAAAAACAAATGTAGTATAAATTCTTCCAATAATACCCACAACCTTTAATAATTGGTTATTTTTAACCTTTAAAACTCCATGTCTTTCAAATCGTAACGTAAAAATAATAATCTGAAAAACATATATTTTCTATTTTTTAAAGATGAACAAAACAAAATCCATGAGTGATGTGTTTGAAAATGACCATTTTGTTGGTTTTTTGCATCCATGGTCACTCGCGGTGACAAAAAATGCAAAAACAAGACCAATAATGGTGACCACTGATGCAACAAAGTGGGTGCTTTGATACAAATGTAGCATCAGTGGTTGTTTGAATCAAGTGACCAACTTTCGGGACTAATCATGGTTTTTAGCCTAATTTTGCAACTTACAACAAATATTTTTTGCAACTAAATTACACATAATTGTTCTTTTTCTTGAACAATAATTGTTTTTTTTAGAATTTTACAACCAAATTACACATAATTCCACAACTTCGCCTTTTTATTTTTTATTTAAAAAAAAGTTTTTTCACTACAAAAATGAACATATTTTTGCAAATACAAAATATTAGTTATTTCACACTCAATTAACACTTATTTTTCACATAATAATTTTATATTTTGTTTCCTCATACAATGATACTTATTTAGCAACCAAATTCTTATTTCCGCAACAATTTCTTCTTATTTCGCAACACATTTATATGTAATTTCGTAACTAATTTTTAAAAACTTTTTTTATCACAAGTGTACATATTTTTGCAACTAATGTTTTTAGTTGTTTCACACCTAATTAATATTTATTTTCACAATCAGACTTATTTGACAGCCGAAGTCCTATTTCTGAAACTATTTTCTTATTCTTTTAGAAACACATTTGCATGCATTTCTCCAACTAAACAACAAATTGATTTCTTATAACTAAATTACACGTAATTCTGCAACTAAACAATATTTTTTTTGCAACCAATTTACACGTAATTTTATAACTAAAAAAATCAAAAAATATATTCCATGGATCTAGTTTTGTTCGTTTAGAAGAATAAAACCAATAATATTATTGGATATTTTTTGAAGCTATAGTTTTAAAAATATGACATTTTTAAAAAAACATAAAAAGTGAGAGGGAGAAAAACGGCTAAGAGTATTTTGGACTAACATGTGATTATATATAAATAATAATTTATCACTAGGTGGTTATTCGTACTTTTTCAAACCTTAGGTAAATATTGGTATATAAGTTTGATATTTGGTGGTTATTGCTAGATTATCCTAATATAAAAGGGTTGAGTTTTATTAAGTTGGAGGGTATGAAAGGGATTAATATTGATAAGTACATAATTTATCCGGCTCAGATATATCTGACCCGAATTCATCTGCCCACATATACGTTATAAGTCGTAACACTACGTGTCTGGAAACATGGAGGGCATGAAATGTAATAACAAGTAAATATGGTTGTACTTGGTATAGTTTTGTGGTGAATATTTCAACAGAACCACCAATGTGGGTCCAATACGAACTAACTTCTACTATAAATAGGTGTATTATTTATTGAGAATAACACAAAATCATTATCTTGAATTTTATTTTTCACAACTTCTCTCTCTAGAATACTATACTCACTTTCTCTTACGATAAATTGGATTACTTACTTATAGGATATTTTCTACCAATTATCGAATAAACTCTACTAATATTTTTAGGAACGACCAAATATGTAGTCATAATAATTGGCAGAGACGGTAGACTCAAAAGTTATACATTACCTCTAGAATCAGTGTTTTAAGGTTGGGCAATATAGGTTCTAAACCATATTTTAAATTAGCCAAGCTTTACGTGGAGGTGGTACCCGACTAATTCATGGTAACTGAACAAACCTTTCAATACTGAAAAACCAGTTACACATAATTATGGTGCGTATAAACGAAGCAACTGCATCATGCCACATGTGTTCACCAATATGAAATATGTGCGGTAGTCTTTCGTAGAGGTTAGACTACACACACAATAATCGTTTCTTAAGCTGTGATAACCCAAACTCTTTTCATTTCACGAATCTCCTAATATTTCCCACGCATGTGAGATACAAGGTCTGTAAATCAGTCACAAATAATGGGCATCTAAATGCTCGCATTGTAATTCGTGCATACACTACTGAATGTTTATCTTTACAGATCATACCTTAGTCCGTCGTATCTCAATATTACTTGAGAATACAAAGTAATTAAAATACATAAAATATCTCATCAAGTGCTCAGATATCAAAGGGAGATGAATGTCAATCAAACTCATCTTCCTGAAACAAAACAATCATTGGGCATGCAGAATATCACCCCATACATCCCAGAGTCCAAGTGCTAGCAATGATGGATAATTATATCCCATCATGTGACCATACATTCTCAGAACTAGGTGCTTCTAAATACACAAATAATGAGGTTACATAACTGAAAAATCCTAAACATATAACACAACACCAAAATATGGCATACATATACAATTAGAACAACCAATCTAAATGTGCTTGATCTAAACATTGTATACAATCGCAAGAGACACGTATTTTTTTTATCTTACATATGCAACGTAATTAAACATTGCTATAAATATGAACATATACATGCACATGACATACAAAAAATCATAAATTTGTTAGATGCATTATTGAAGGGATACTAGAAAACTACCACACACAAAACAATCAAACATATTATATACTGGATTTCAAGGGCTAAACTATTAGTTTATTAAAAAACATAACAGAATGATCATGTAGATCTCTGAACTTTAGGTTGTGTAATTAAATAATCACATGATTTAGAGAACTGAGGGTCAAGTTATGATTTTCTAAAGTTAAATACTCAAAACGGGATCATAACACGGGTGGTCACGGTGAACTGCCTCTGAAGTGGGTTCACCGTGACAATCATACCCTTGATCACGACGAACACTTTCGGTTTTGGAAAGAAAGAACCCCTAAGTTGGTTCCGAATTTGTTTAAAAAAAACTCAAACATGAACTTTAAACATATAATAACATATATTCATATATGATTTTTGATTCACAACAACCAAAGCCTAAACTTGCGAGTCTACATTCTCTTACCACCTAATCATGCTTAGATTTAAAAACCAGAAATCATAAATAAAGTTTTATTCTTCAAAACTAAATCAATTAAAAAATTGAGATTTTTGGAAATTCAATTGATAGGTTTCATTCATACATAAAAAAGAATCAAACTCGCTCATATACCAATTGTTAGAACATAATCAAAACTAAAAAGCTCTTGTACTAATTGTTAAAACATAATTAAAACTAAAGGTATTCACTCCGTTGGTAATTATAGGAAACCAATCCCTTATAAAATAATAAAAGAAAAATAGATTGAGGAAGAAATCATTAGCAATAATCCTTTCACTTTTTGGAGGGTCTGCAGCGAGATCTTGATAGGTACCGTTTGAGAGTTTATTGAATATATAAAAAGATTTTTCCGACACCCTAGAATTGATTTTTAAAAGAGTAGAATAAGTGACCTCTGTATGAATCTGCAAGAAAGAACATAGTGAAGCTTCACGTTCGAGGGTTTTATAATGAACTATTTATATTAAGAGAATATAATTCTCTTCATTATATAATAGTTCATGAATTATCACTTCTTGATCAATAAACTATATATCATTTTTTTTATTCTATAAATCACTATGATAATTTTATATTTTTGATAAATCTCATGAAATCACTACTCAGCAAACAGGGCCTCTATTGGGCTTATAAAATTCAATAGTGAATTATTATACTAAGTAATTTTTTCCTTTAGATACACTTTGTCCCAGATAATATCAAAACATTACTTACTATTGTGACATTTTTTAACCGTAAACAAACTTCATTAAATCATCCTTAATTGGTAATATGATACAAGATGGACCAGAATTGGCCCATATACATTTTTGATAATTTTATGAATTGAATAAAACTTATTTAATAGAATTCCTTTATAGATTGATTGGCAAGCTTTATTTCATATCTGTTAGCTAATTGATAAACCTAAAGCTTTTGATTCATTAGTTCCATGTTATTCTTTTAAGAAACCAATCATTTTTACTCATTTGTTTCTTTATAATGTATATGCAAAACATATAAAGGCTTTTTTATTTTAGGGAGAGGTCAGGTGGTATTATGCCAAGAGATTTCTAGTAACAAAGAATAATAATATTAAAATTAGATTAAATCATAAAACCAAGTCATCTATCAAATATAAAGAGCTTAAATTTAAGATTTTTAGCAATACTATTTCTTGTAATTCCGAAGTATTATCTTTCCTAGGTTGTTTCTTAAGATTAGGCCCCCACCTACTTCTCTATTACATAAACAAAAACCATCACAGTTGATTTTTAATCTAATTTGAGCAGGAATAGACCATTTGACATATAATGGTTTGGTAGGTTTTAACTTATGATTAAAACAACCCAAAACATTTGCAGTATTGAAGTCATCATACCAATATTTACTTATAAGTAATGAAGAAAAATCAATCTTGACTAAGTTATATACCACTCTGTCAATTATGATTTTGAAAGATATAATTATATTAATATGTTTTGATTGATTTCTAACAGATCAAGTTGACCAGACAATTATTGATAACAAGATTCTTCTCTATTATCAATGCCCATGGCATTCTAATTGAGAATAGAAATTGTCATTTATATAAAGGGTTCAATGATCTAGTCGATCATTTGAAATTTGTAGACTTGTAGATTATAGGTCCTTTGATAGTTTTGCCTTTTGTTTTCCTTAACCTTTCAGTTATAATTCTATAATTTCCATCATTTCTGGCAGAAAACCTATCCTTAACTGGGGATATTGGAAGACTTCCAGATGAAACAATTTTAAGTGGAGATTGTTCATTTGACAGAATCTCTAGATCATTATTGGTGTGGATTATTTTCGTCTGAGGGTAATTTTGTCAGGTGTTTTGTGGTGTTTCGAAGGTATTTAACGTTTAAGTGGTTTGTAGTGAGAGATTTGAGCTGCCTGGTTGTATTAAATGTTCATTACCCTCATTAATGAAAGTGGTTGGGTATTTATACCCTTAATTATGGGCCACATGGGCTCTCGGGTCATACTTATGAAACCGGGTTGATTTTAAAAACCCATTAGTTTATTAAGCAGATTAGCAATTAGCTTAGTCAAAAAGTGATTAGCTTTTAATACTTTAGTCTAGTTTGGATGGTTCAGTGGGTGGCTTTTGTCCGAATTGCCCCTGTCCGGTTTCTACAGTGAGTGGTCAAAATATCCGAACTCATTAGTAGCCCTTTTTTTAGGTTGTCTTCGAAGGCCTTTGGCAAGACCTAAAAAATCTCTCTTCAGCACTTGTGACAATGTCCGGACTGATTTCGATTTGAGTAAAGGATTTATCCGGACTGACAAAATTCTCCAGAAGCTCAAAGGTTTTGCCATGGATCGTGGGACACGTGTCCCCTTCTGATTCACCTCACCAGCCGTTTTTCTCCTAGAACGGCGCTCCCACTCATTCTAAAAAGTAACCTCTTCAATTAATGCTTGTGACGTCAACGTCATCTTTAATCATTACTTCCATCTTTTCGTATTCTCCAAGGTTTCTGGGTATCTTTTGTTTCTTTAGTATAAATCAACTCATTTTTCACTGTTTTACCATCTTCATCACTTTTTCACTCCTATTCTCCAAAGCTTTTATCTCTTTTTTTTCCAAAAACCCCTTTTGGCGTAAGTTTATGTTTACAGCAAGAAACGCACTTGTAAAAGGTGGGTGGCTTAATCTTTCGGAGTTAGAGAAAGCACAAAGAGTCCAACGAGAAAGGTGCATTGCTGCAGGTCTTCCAGTTTCTCCCATCGACAAGTCTGAAACACCAAGCTCAGAGCCTGATCGAGGTTCGTCTTCTGCTAGAAGCTCCAAACCTAGTCTTTCACTAATCGTCTCAGGCCCATCGGTTCAGGAGTCACAGCCTATCTTCGAACAAGAACAAGCAGTTACAAATACCAAGAGACCCTCTCCATTCATAGCCATGGGATCGGATGCTGATATCTCCCTAAAAAAACGATCGCTTCGACGAAGAGGCCGTCTAGTAAAGGGCCAGACTATCCCTCCACAGTCCAAATCTCCAAAATCAGCCCCCCCTAAGTCTGGGGCCAAAGACAAAACTACAGAGTCAGAAGCACCCATCAAAGTTACCAAGGATAAGTTATCTGGTCCGGAGGCTACTTGGACAAGCCTCCGAAATGAACACTCCGGATCTGAGCCCCAACCGGACACCAGACCACAAAAGGAAAGTGATGCTCAACTATCCGGACAGCCTACAGAATCAACCACCATCGCTCCCCCACCAAAGACAACTGACAATCCTTCCAGGGTGATGGGAGAGGTGATGGAGGACAGTGTTGAAGAAGCCGCTTTCAAGACCGACGTCTCCAGGCAGACGAGTGAGGCTGCCATTGTTAAGAAAAACAAGGGTAAAGAAAAGCCGTGTTTAAAAAAATCCGGACCTGCCGGAGTGCCTTGAAGGAAGAGTGGGACCTTGCTTTCACAAAGTGAGTGTAAAGTATCTGCTAGCCATACAAAACATTAACTATGCTTTCATTCACAGTGCTGAGCTTGGCCGGATCCGGACAAAGTGGGGGATCCCAGAATCTATTAAAGTAAGGATACCGGTTGATCCGGAGACGCCAATATACTGCAAGCTAAGTGAAATAGTTTTCTACACAGAGTTGTTCAACTGGGGGCTTAGATTTCCCTTGGACCTAGAGATCGTCAGATATTTCCATCTGATAAAGCTCTGTCCAAGCCAACTGAGCCCCAACGCTTGGTTCACCCTCATGTCTTGTATCATGGCTTCCAGGCTCTCCGGAATCCCGCTTCCGATGGAGCAATTTGCTGCTGTTGCCAGCCTTTTCAAAAATCATATCATCCCCTTCTACCATTACAATTTGGGTGACAACTTTAAAGTGGTAGATGACTTGCTTGAATTGGAGAAGAACTGGAAGACTCAATTCTTGTTTATGAGCGGTGTTTGGGAAAATGGGAGGAATATTAAAGCTGATGTCAACCCAAGCGTGCTTACCAGTAGATGGAAAAGCACATGTAAATATTTCATCATGTTTACCTACCTTTTCTTATAACAAGTTTGTTTGTTTGAATGTTTTTCTTCTTTTTTGGGTAGTGCTGTCGAAGGAGTTTACTGACTACTTGGAGCATGAGCAGACTACTTGTGCGAAGCTAAATGCTTGGGCTGCTGACAAATGGGGAAATCGTTTCCACAATTGTTTTACTGGTGGGAACCTGGTGAGATCCCATCTCTTGAACACAACCGGCCGGAGAGACTTGTCTTGGAAGGAATTAACCACACCGCCTCCTCCGGGTGTCATTCTACAGAGGACAGATGCAAAGGATGGGAAGCTGGCCTTGCCGGGTAGGGCTAAAGCCCCAAGTAAAATGAAGGGCAAGAAAAGGCCAGAGGCAGCTGAGATCAACTAAGGTGACATTGAGGAGACAGTCCCAGCAAGTCAAGAGGTGCAAGACCAAGGAAGAATTAATGCGGCTTTGCTTCAAGTGGTGGAAAATGAAAGCACCAAAGAAGCAGTTGGACCTTCAAAACCCCCAAAGGCTCCCAAAAAATACCGGAAACGGGGAGAAGATGGTGATGATAGGGAAGCCAAGAAGAAGAAAATCTCCAAGGGGGATGAGGTAGCTCTTCGGCCTCCGGAGTCTCTTCCTCCGGTCGACCCAACAGACCCAACACAAGCAGAGAAAATCCCAAGTGATTTTCATACCGGAGAGGGTGCTGGAGGGGATATTAACATTGATGGTGCTGACATCAGTGGCCTTCAAGGAATTGGCCTTTACCTTTAAGACCTTGAGAATGACGACTTTGCTGGCCCTTATCTCACCCCAAGCTCCTCGAACATTGTTACTTTTAACGGTAAATCTTTTTCTAGTTTCAGGAGAGAAGGATATGGTGACTCACTCCTTGTTGAGCAATATGCAATCGGTGCTCAACTTGGAGAGACAAGTGCAAAATCAATCAGCCCTCATCAACACACTCAACTCAGACAAAGAGAGCTTATCTAGCGACCTCCTTACTGCCAACCAGAATGCTGAGGCACTAAAGAGAGAGATTGAGGAGTTGAAGAAGGGGAAAAAGGATTTGGCCCTCAAGTTAGCCACTTCGGAGGGGGTTAACAAGGAACTTCAATCTAAGTGTTCTGGCTTGGAGAAGGACCTCTCTACTTCAAAAGAGGAGGCAAAGGTCAAAGATAATGTCATCCAGACCCTAACCAATGATAAAATTTCGCTCGAAAATGATGTGTCTAGAGTTAACCAGGAAAATGATGATTTTATAAAGAAGCAAGAGAAAACAATTCAGGCGAGGATCGATGCATACACCAACCAGGTGATAGATTCTCAAGAGGAGAGGTATGCAGAAGTCAAATCAGACATGGTCCTGCTCTTTCATCAAAAATTTATTAAGAGGACACTTGGAGACTTATGGCGATTTGTGGAGTATGAAGACCTTCCTCACCATAATATGGCCGATGATGATAAGCATTGCTATTCCAGTGGTTGTGATGATACTACTGATGAAGACGAAAGGACCGGAGAGAGTCCAGACGAGGAAACCAAGGATCCCAAGAAGAAAACAAGTGAGGCTGGGCCATCTAAGGAAGCTTAGCCTTAAAGTTTTAACTATGTTTCTATTTTTCTTTAATTTTTGTGTTAGACTAAAGTCTTTGGATGACCAAGGCAATTTTGTAACCGTGTCCGGCCCTTGTCCGGATAAACCTTTTCTTTTGAAACTTTAAAGTCCTTGGATGGCCAAGGCATTTTACATATATTAATATCATTCTCCGTTATCAGTCGGACAACTTTATCTTACACAACCCTTACATTGTTTTGTAGTTCTCCAATTTTGATTGTTTGTATTTAAATGGCCTTTAGTTCTTTTACAAGTATTTTAAAGTGAGAGTGTTTAATTATCCGATGACAAATGTTTAAGTAGTCATCACTCTACCAATTGAATCTGGTCTGCCATTGATACTTTAAAAAATTTCAAAAAAGCTATCAATTGAAACACTCCGAATTTTTCAAGAAGGCATCGAATTTTATTAAAAAGCCCGGACACCTCATTAAAACCTCCCCGCGCCACCAGGGTAGGAAATAGTATGCCCCATAATATTTACATGGACTTTAAACAAGTAAATATTTACATAGTTTTCATTCTAAATACAACCGGAGGTGTTCAATGTTCCAAGGGTGATTCAAAATTCTTCCATCTCTATCTTGAAGCCTGTATGTCCCAGGCTTAAGCTTTTCAGTGACTACATAGGGTCCTTCCCAAGTTGGAGCTAGCTTGCCGAACTGCTTCTCCTTAGTATACAGGAAGACTTTTCTCAACACTTTATCCCCTGGTTGAATCTTTTGATTTCGGAAGCAAACCTGCTTCTCATCATACCCTGATAGTGTGTGGCTCTAAGGTAAGCCTTAACTCTTATTTCTTCTATCAAGTCAAGTTGGCTTCTAATTGCCACTTCGTTAGCTTGTCCGGAAAAATTGTGGACTCGGAACGAAGGGAGAGTGGCCTCTATGGGAGCTATTGCATCCATACCATATACCCAAGGCAAATAGGGACTCTTGTGTTGCAGCCCTGAGAGTAGTCCGGTAAGCCCATAGTACTTCTTGTAGATAGCTAGGCCACTTTCCAGCAGTCCCTACTATATTCTTTTTCAGACCTGATATGATGGTCCTGTTAACTACTTCAACTTGACCATTTGCTTGTGGGTGGAAAGGAGAAGAGAAGCAGTGTTGAATGCCTCTAGAAGCACAAAAATTATCCATATCCTTGTTATCGAATTGTAGCCCATTGTCCGTAGTTATCTTTTAGGGAATCCCAAATCTGCAGCAAATATTAGACAGGATAAATTTTATAACAACTTTCGAAGTATTTCCTGCCAATGGGGTTGCTTCTACCCACTTTGAGAAGTAATCAATAACAACAATTATAGTTCTGCACCCTCTGGATGCCATGGGTAGAGGTCCCACCAAATCCAGCCCCCAACGAGCAAAAGGTATTGGCTCAAAAATTGACTCTAAAGGGACAGCTGGGATATGAATTTCATTACTGTATCTTTGGCATGAATCACACTTCTTTACCAATTCCTTAGCATCTTGCATTACGGAGGGCCAGTAATATCCAGCTAGCAAGACTCTTCTGGTCAAAGCCATGAATCCACAGTGTGCTAATCCCTCGCCATCGTGTAATTCAGAGAGCACTATCTGGGACTCTTCGATCCCCAAAGATCGTAAGAGAGGTCTACCAAAAGACTTTTTGTATAGAACGTCTCTTAGGATGACAAACGCACGAGCCTTATGCTTTACTTTCCTTGCCACTGCTTTTTCCAGAGGCAAGATGCCATCTAAGAGGTATTGGAAAAGAGGAAATCTCCAATCTTGAGGTTGATTTACTTGTATATTCAAACTTTCTTCTTCCTTGTTCTGACTGAGTTAAATGGATGGGCATTCTTGCATATGAATCCATGGGTAGGACTCAGAATAAGCTATAGTATCTAAGGAGTCTGCTAGTGTATTTTATGTTCGGGGTATGTGCTCATAGGTGATGTTTTTGAAATTAAGCGCCACTTCTTGAAGAACAAATAAGTATTTAACCAGCTGCTCCTTTTTTACCTCGGATTAACCTTGTGCATGATGGATAAGAAGATGATAATCGATCATTAACCTAACCCTTTTGGCTCCACAAATTAGAGCTAATTTCAAGCCAACTATAGCAGCTTCATATTCAGACTCGTTATTAGAAGCCCTAAAAGCAAAACATATAGCATGGTACATTTTGTCACCGTACGGAGAGGTTAAACATATCCCAGTACCACAATCTATGGTACTCGATCCACCATCAGTCCACACAACCCATACTCTCTTAGTTTTTTCACCTGTTGCTTGCTTAGTGTCTCTGTCCGAATGAAATTCAACTAGGAAATGAGCAACAGTCTGAGCCTTGACTGCTGTTTGAGGGGCAAAATTAATATCATAGTCTCCCAGCTCCACCGACCACTTGGTCATTCTACTTGAAATGTCTGTCTTTTGAAGAACGTTTTTCAAGGGAAAAGACGTCCGGAAAATAATAGAATGGGGCGGAAAGTAGGGTCTCATCTTCCTAGCAGCAATTACTAAGGCCAGTGCTAATTTTTCAAGTTTTAAATATATTTTTTATGCATCTATCAAGCTTTTGCTGATATAGTACACCGGACGAGGATAATTATCCACCTCCCTTACTAGCACTACACTTATGGTACAATCAGAAACTGCTAATTATATGTAGAGTGTCTCTCTATCAACAGGTTTAAACAAAGTTTTAGGAGAGGACAAGTGCTTTTTAATTTCATCGAACGCCTGGTCGCACTGTGGAGACCAGTTAAATTCTTTTGCCCCTTTTAAAGTTTGAAAAAACGGGGCACACCTATCAAGACCTCGAGATAAAACGGTTTAGAGCAGCTAACCTCCATGTCAATATTTGTACTTCTTTAATATTCCGGGGAGGCTCCATCTGCAATAAAGTACTAAGCTGGTCTGGATCAGGCTGTATCCCTTTTTCACTTATCACACACCTTAAAAATTTCTCGGACTTTACTCCGAAGACACACTTTTCTGGATTGAGCTTTAAATTCACCTTCATCAAGTTGGTAAAAGTTTCTTGAAGATCTGCTAAGTGTAGCTCTTCTTCTACACTCTTTACCATCATGTCATCGATGTAGACTTCCATGTTTCTTCCAATCTGATCAGCAAAAGCCTTGTTCACTAACCTCTGATAAGTAGCCCTAACATTTTTTAACCCAAACGGCATCACCTTGTAACAATGGAGGCCCATATCAGTAACAAATGTAGTGTGTTCTTGATCCTTCGGATTTACTTGAATCTGATTATACCCGGAGAAGGCATCCATAAAGGACAATAGCTTGTTCCCAGATGTGGAGTCTACCAATTGATCAATTTGGGGGACCGGATATAGGTCTTTTGGGCAAGCTCTATTGAGATCTGTGAAATCGATGCACATACGCCACTTTCCATTTTTCTTCTTTACTAACACCAGATTGGCTGTCCATAAAGGGTACTGAGATTCCTTTATGTGCCCCATCTTAGTAAGTCGGCCAACCTCTTGAACTATGACATCAGCTTTTTACTTAGAAAAAGCTCTCCTCTTTTGTACAACAGGTGCTATATCCCTCTAGATGGATAGTTGGTGTGATATAATATCTGTTGGTACTCCGGTTACATCAGCATTGCACCAAGCAAAAACAGGCTGATGGTCTTTCAAAAAAGCTAACACTTTACTCTTTAATTCCGATGTCATCTTGGACCCAATCTTGACACTTCTTCCTTCAGCCAGAGAGTGAGTTTCAACTTCTTCAATTGGTATTAAAACACCAGGGGTCTCTCTGGGGTCATCAATTTCACCCTCTCCCCCAGAGGGCCCCTCAAATTGCTAATCCTCACTGATCCGAACTGCCCCCAAAGTTCGAGGGGCCAATACTGTTGCATAACACTCCATTGTTACCTTCTGACTGCTTCAGACAACTCCTACTTGTCCTTGTACAACGTATTTTAAACATTGGTGGACTGTTGAAGCCACAACATGCATCCTAAAGAGCCAAGATCTCCCCAAAATGGCATTGCAATACGTGGGATATTCCACCACAATAAAAAGTATTCTGACCATCTTCTTAAAAGGGCCCTTGCCCAACAAAACCTCATCTTCAAACTCCCCGATTACATCAGCTGAGCTTCCAGTGAAACCCAACGCTGAATCACTGCTGGATTCTTCATTTGTTTATAAGAAGTTAAAAAAGAGGATATTGTTTGAACTGCCGGTGTCCACCAAAATTCGTTTAATGTCATTTCCTCCAATGGATGCTCCCATCACAACAGCATCTTCAGGGGACCAACTATGTCCCTCAAGTCATCCTCATCGAAAATAATGAAGGGAAAAGGAATTTGCGATTGATAGGAAGTCATGCCTCCTTCTAGTTGGGTAGCTAGAGTATGAACATGCCTCTTTCTCGAAGAAGCAGTTGGTGTAGTCAG
Source organism: Limnanthes douglasii subsp. nivea (assembly GCA_036936605.1). Lineage (NCBI taxonomy): Eukaryota > Viridiplantae > Streptophyta > Magnoliopsida > Brassicales > Limnanthaceae > Limnanthes > Limnanthes douglasii. The sequence goes on from JAUPFV010000001.1 coordinate 39,225,621, forward strand.
GGTATCTCCCCCAAATATTATAAGTGACTCAAAAAAGCTGATGAGTCCGGACACCGTCTTGCAGTGTTCTGTGATAACACCCACCTTATTTTGGGTTGGATCAAGATCCAAATATTCTGACTCTACATAAAACCTTTCTATTATCACCATAGCCCCATCCAGAGCCGATGTCCCTGCATTGTTTGGGCCAGTCCGATGAACATTATCAGGCCTACTTCCACTTCTTCTTTTAACATAAGCCACCAACTTCCCTCTCTCAATTAAATTCTGTACTTGTTGTTTCAATGCGATGCAATCTTCAGTGTTATGGCCAGTATCATGATGATTTTGACAGAAACAATTATTACGACTTTCCCTGGGAGATTGTAATGCAGCCGGCTTTCTGAAATGTACTTCGTCTTTTGTTTTGTCATAAATGGTGGCTACATTTTCTTTCAACTCAGCAAACCACTCCGGTTGAACCCAAGGTCCTCGCTTATTTCTAGATTGCTGGCTCTGAGCTGGTGCAGCTGGGTGGGATTGAGCCTTGGCCCTATTATGATCCTGTCCGGCACCCTGGTTTTCTTTGTTTCATCCACATTAATTTGTTTGCCGACCTGATTCTGTAAACTACCCCACGTCATGGCCTTTTTCCAGGTTAATGAATCAGCCAAATTGCCAGGGTTCAAACCCTGTCTCAGAGAAGCTATTGCTATTTGTTCAAAGCAACCAGCAAATCCATTTTTGGTGTTCACAAAGTGACTTATATATTCCTTCAAAGATTCATTTGGTTCTTGGGCACAATGGATAATAGTATCTCCATTGCCCTTCATTTCTTTACTTCTAATGAACTGCCTCCGGAAGGCCACCCAAAAAGTATCAAAATTTCTGATGCAGCCTTGTGGCAGACTATTGTACCACTTCAGAGCACTCCCCGTAAAAGACTGGGAGACCGCTCGACAAAGTAACTTATCATCATCAAAATTCATCATATTTTTTTTAATTGCTCCAGATGGTTATCTGGATCTTTACTCCCATCATATTTTTCTATCTTTGTGCTGTCAAATCTTTTAGGAAGGTTTTCAGACAGTATCTTGGAGGACAATGGAGATTGTCTCCTATTCAGGCCACGACTAAACACAGTATATTCGTTGGGAGTTGCAAAGATACCTGGTTCATCATGAAAGGCAAAAGGATCCACTAATAACCGGTCTACATGTCTCCGGCCATGGCTGTGGCTATGAGACGACCCTTTACCCAGATGTCTCTTCAACTTTCCATGTCTATCCCTTTTTCTTGAATATTTTTTGACCAAATTCTGTTTCTTCTTAGAACGGCCTTCATCACTGCTGGATGATAGGGATTCTTCAACTCCATCCTCATTCGAGGAGCTACTAGAAGATTTTGAGTCTGAATCTGAGCTCTCCACCGGTTTAGACTGGTGAGACTTCTTTGAGCTAGCATGAGTCTTTTTAGTGCTCACGTGGGTCTTTGATGGCTCATGCTCTCTTGGATTGTCAGTGTGGCGAACTGCTGACACTTTTGATTTTTCTTTCAAGCCCATCTCCGCCCTTTTAGCAGCCCTCAAGGCTTCTATCTCAACTTTTAATCTGTCTCGCTCCTCGATCGTATATTCATCGTTTTCTCCCACCACTTCTGCCAAAGCTGGTGGCACTTACTGCTCGTCCGGATTCATCCGAACTGGTTTTTCTTGATGGTTTCGAATGCTAGATTCAGGCACCTTCTTCTCCCACTGTGGTCGCTAATTTGGTGTGGATTATTTTCGTCTGAGGGTAATTTTGTCAGGTGTTTTGTGGTGTTTCAAAGGTATTTAATGTTTAAGTGGTTTGTAGTGAGAGATTTGAGCTGCCTGGTTGTATTAAATGTTCATTACCCCCATTAATGAAAGTGGTTGGGTATTTATTCCCTTAATTATGGGCCACATGGGCTCTCGGGTCATACTTATGAAACCAGGTCGAGTTCAAAAATCCATTAGTTTATTAAGCAGATTAGCAATTAGCTTAATCAAAAAGTGATTAGCTTTTAATACTTTACTCCAGTTCGGATGGTTCAGTGGGTGGCTTTTGTCCGAATTACCCCTGTCCGGTTTCTACAGTGAGTGGTTAAAATATTCAGACTCATCAATTATAGTTGGTAAAAGTTTTACCAAGCTCAATTGTATGGAGAGCTTTTTTTATCTCCTTACTTAATATTTCATTTGAATCACATTTTGAATGTGAAGTTAAAAGAATGTTATGTGAAGGGTAATTTTTATTTTATGCTATTATTCCCATGTTTGTAAGATTTATATATTTTTTTATTTTAGTTATATCTGGATATACTCTATTAGAATGGACTTGTTCTTCTGATTCTTTTGAGTCTTTTGTGTTTTCCTTGTTCAATTGCTTGCTGGATTTAGGAAGTGGGGGTGAATTTGATATCACTGATTTTATTTTTTGAGTTCCCCGATCTATTTGATGAGGTGGGGGCTAGATTTGATACGAGTTAATGTTTGAGGTGAGCTAGTTACAAATTTCAGCTAACCTCTCCTGGTTGTTTTGATTTTTACTACAATTTGATTCTTTGTGTCCTATATGGTTGCGTATTTTACAGTATAGAGACATGTTACCATATATGATGGATTTCCATCCATAATATTTTCCAAAATCTATCCAAAGTTTTTTGGAGAATATATTGATATATCTAAAATTGTTAGAGCTTTGGAGAAGTTAAAGCTGACTCTATTTCTGGGTGAAACCCAAATTGACAAATGCAATCCAATTGCCTTTAAAATTTAAGTAATTGTGTCCGGAAAATATAAATACTCATGTAGTTTTGAGAATGTTACCCAGATTGGAGTCTCTGGAGACTCCACTATGGGGTTAAAACTTGGAGTCCATTTTAAGAGTCTTAGTGGAAATTTCCTTATATTATATACATTTATGGTCCATGATTTTTTGATATCTTCTAAATTGTCCCGTCTATCGACATGTGTCTGTAATCTCTTACAGTTATACTAAATAGGCCTTTAAATTTAGAAGATTGTAAAAAACATTATATCATCTAAACTAGGTCTACGAGAAGAAAATATTATTATAAAAGTATGCTTAGAAGAGGATAACAAGAAAGAATTATCTGATTTCTAAAAAAATGGCTTGATGCTCTTCTTTTTTCTGAAGAGTAACATTTTTATGTTTGAAATATTTTTTTTAAGTCTTAGTACTTTAGCAAACGATCTCATTTTGGTAGCCTTTTGATTTTCTTGTGTTTGTTGATGTTGAGGAAAATACTACTCGAAGATATTGTTGTTTGTTACCTCCTAGATTTGCATGCTCCCGAATTCTTCCTGTTGATGACAAGAAGTGGGAACTCTTCTTAAAGAAGTGCTTCTTTAGGGGTTAAGAGAAAAACTGGTGATAGATCGCCGACTATCATTAGTATGTTGATTATTTGCTATTTTCAAGGTTGATTTTTTATTTCCTTTGATATAGACCTCATCAGTGAAATGTTGATGGTTTGATTCCTCCATAAATTGCTCGAATTTGTCATGAGATTAAGAATTATGGTTTCTTCGATCAGATTTAAGGGCATGAGAGGGAGCGCATCGAAAGTTTCTCCATTTACTATTCTAACATGAGATCAAATATTATTGTTATTATTATTATTATTGATAAGGGCATAAAATGTCAAGATTATTAGTAGGCTTAATTGATAATGTAAACGCATATAAGGACCTATTTGTAAAGTTTGAAAATATAAGAAACAAGTGTAAATATGAGGGCCAATATGCAATTAGTATAAACATAGCATGTGACAATAGGGCCCACCACTTGCACTATATAAGGAAAGATCCTTTTTTGGGAAAATGGTACTTTTCTAATCATTGGTACTTTATTTTGACTACTTTCTCTCTCTAAACTTTGTACTTATTCGTCTGACACCACTCCACCATACATGTTATTCGATAATCAGTTTTGAATATCATTGGTGCTCTGTGGGAACGAGTGATACCCGAAGATCAGGTTCTCCAAAATCTCGACCCTAGTAAAAACTTAAAATTTGAGGAATGGATACGGAGGCTCGAAATGGAAAGGCAAATGAGAGAGGCTCTCATAGGGAAATTTCTTATTCAGAGGATCGACAATCCGAGGAGTAGTATGGTGATGACGACCAGGGAAACCAAGGTCGAGGCATACGGTCGACCCTTATCATGACCAGACATCGCTAAGCTTAACACTGAGAAAAAGATGGCCCTGGATGAAAAGAAGTATCGGCTAGATAGCCAAGGCGAACGGTCGTGCAAAGATGGAAAGAAGGCAAATCGTGCTGTCAATCAGGACGGGGCTAATTTTTACAAAGGCAGAGCTCGAGTGCGAAATCACGACGATGTATCAAGGAAAAAGTCTGAACTATGAGCCAAGCATGGATATGAATATTCAACTGAGGAAGATATGTATGAGTCATCTTCTCCAGACCGCGACGTTCGATGCTTTAAGAAGGATAAAATGATGATTAGAGAGCGAGAAATTCGAAGACGTAAGTACCGTAGAGAAAAAATCACCAAACCTTAAAGGGACAACATCGACAAAGTGACTCCTATTTGTATGGAAAAGGAAGGCGTAATCACAGTTAATAGAGAACAACAAAATGTCCTGCAGTTTCAGTTTCCATCAGGGAGCCAATCCTACGGTTACAGAGTCGGAAGCCAATTTGCAAACCCATTAGAAGAGGGGTGGGTTATATGCAACTCATGCAGAAGGGCTAGGGAGCGGAGTTTTTGGATTTGGCATAATTAGAGGTCAACTCCCCTTTCAGATGAAATTTTGTCGGGACATCTTCCGAAGCGTTTTGATATCTCGAAACTGGAAAAATACGATGGAAAGAAAGACCCTGATAACCACCTGGAAGCATTCAAGAACTTCTTGCTGAGTTTTGACAAAAATGATAAGTTGATCTGTCGAGCATTTTCGATGACGTTCAAAGATCGAGCATCAAAATGGTACAATCGGCTGCCAAAGAGATGCATCAAAATTTTTGGCATGTTTTGGCTGATGTTCAGACAACAATTTGTAGGAAGCAAGAACTTCTGAGCCAACAATGATACAATTGTGGATGCAAAACTGATCTTAACTATTGCGATGAGAGTGTGGCTTTAACGGGGTATATATTGGGTTTGTTACATGGTTTAATGAAGCAAGCGGTAACGAAAAAGCAAGCTTTTACTTTCTCTACCTTGTTAGCTCATGTAGAAAAACAGATCCTGAATGAAGAAACTGAAGTGTTAGAATTGGCAGCGCAAATCCAGTAAATTACACAAGCTTCGGTTGTATCATATCATAAGACTCCACAAAAGACAACTTCGGTTTCTCAGGCACAACCAATAACTACCGTGGCACTAGCAACACAACAGTCGAGCGGGAAAGGGTCGGGAACTCAGAAGCAGAGAGTGCAAAATAACTACCAAGGAAATTTGTACCGACCCACATCAAACAAATGGGTCCGACCTGACCACTATGCTGATTTGAGCGAGTGTGTTGCAACTATTTTTGACAAATCAAGGAAAAACGTGCATTTCCGGAAGCCTTTTCCGATCGGGACTCCTCATGAGAACAGCAACAATCGATAACGTCAGTATCATGAGGACGTAGGCCACAACACCAATGATTGTATCGCGTTAAAGAAAGAAGTGCATGTGCTAATTGACAATGAAAAATTGTTAGAGTATGTAAAAAAAAGCTCAGCAAAGCGGAGTGTCCAAACAAATAGTGACGGTACAGAAGCAGGAAAATTCTATGGTGATCTCCAAGGTCACTGACCTGTTAAACATATCCACTAAGTATTTGGACTCAGAAAAAAACAAAAATGTGATTAGAGTAATTGAAGAAGTAGTACCTGCAGCGTGAGAAACTGTGATCGACGTGTGCAAGTTCTTAGTCTCTAACTATTTTCGGTAGTGATGTGACGACACAGATCACCAGCTCTTGGAAAAGGCATATGGTCAATCTGGCTACGTAGTTAGAAGCAAAGACCTCGCCACACTTATATCAGAACCCATCTCCCATCCGGTGTTTCGAAGACGATGACATGAGAGACATTGTCGGACCTCATGAAGACGCGGTCGTAATTGTAGCAACAATCGTTGGTGAAGAAGTTTGAAGGAAATTGGTGGACACTGGGAGTTTAGCAAACATCATTTTCTTGTCAATTTTTTTCAGAATTTAAGAAGAAGCCGGTAATTGTCAAATCAGATCGGACTATTGTTGGTTTTACGGGAGCATCGACAGAAGTAGTCAGTGAGTTCGAAGGTGTGGTCCAGCTGGGACGGGGACCTTTTAAAAAAGAAAGTAAAGGTCGATCTTGGTTATCAATGATGCATGCCATAATTTCTACGATTCACCAGTGCTCGAACTACGTGATCGAGAATAATGTTGGCGTTGTTAGAAGCAACCAAAAGATATCAAAAGAATGTTACCAAGCACCATTGGCGACAAAATCGGATAAGGAAATGGTTGACGCTAGGGATTTACAATTAGTGGGGTCGACACCTGGATCAGAGCCTGCAGACGATGCTAGGGATACCCCAGGGCTATTTCTTACCGATGAGAATTGAGAAAGTTATGAATTTCTACAGGCAAGGTTTTGAAGATTGGTGTAAATCTATCCCCCTTTTTCGGAAAAAGTTGATTGATTTCTTAGGCAGAAGCTACATTTGTTTGCCTGGTGCTCAGAGGATGTTACAGGGGTTCCTGAGAATGTTGTTTGTCATCGATTGTCCATAAATCCACATGTTCGATCCATAACTCAAAAACGCCGAGCCTTTTCCCAAGAAAAGGCAGATGCGATTATTTCAGAATTTGAAAGGTTAACAAGGGTATGACATATCAGGGAGTCCCAATATCTGCGGTGGACATCAAATCCGGTCTTAGTGAAAAAAAGAACGGAAAATGGAGAATGTGCGTAGACTTTACAGACCTTAACAGAGCTTGTATTAAGGATCCATAACTTATGCCAAGGATCGACCAACTAGTAGATTCGACGTTTGGGAACAAGTTGTTATCGTTTACGGACGCTTACACAGGGTACAACCAGATAAAATTAGATCCAAGAGATCAGGAAAGCACCACGTTTATCACAGGGAAAGGTTTGTACTGTTATAAGGTTATGCCTTTTGGTATGAAAAAAACACAGGAGCTACTTATCAGAGGTTGGTTAATAACGTTTTTGAAGGGAAGATTGGACGAAATGTTGAGGTGTACATCGATAACATGTTCGTCAAATGAAAACCATTTTTCCGACCTTAAGGAAACGTTCAAGAATCTCGGTAAAGTGAACCTCAAGTTGAATCCAGAGAAATGCTCCTTCGGAGTTCGATCCAGAAAATTCTTAGGGTTTGTGATCAGCGAGAAAAGTATCGAAGCAGATCCAATTCAGCTGGACACTTTGAATAGTATGGCGCCCCAAAGTATATTAAAGAAGTACAGATTTTAACCGGACGCCTTACAGCACTGAACAGATTCATCTCGCAATCTTCTGACAAATGCGCACCTTTATTTCAAGTGTTGAGGAATGCTAAGAGTTTTAGTTGGACACCTGAGTGTACTGAGGCTTTTCGCAATATCAAAAGTTATTTATCATCCCCAATGCTATTGACAAAACCAATACCCCGAGATATTTTGTTTCTCTACATATTGGTCTTAGAGCATGCGGTAAGTGCGACTTTAGTTCGAGAAGAGGATAGGGTTCCTAAAGTTGTCTACTATGTGAGTAAAAGTTTGGTGGATGTTGAAAACTGGTATTTGAAGCTTGAAAAGTTAGCATTGGCTCTATTAACGGCTGCTAGAAAAATGCGACCTTATTTTCAAGGCCATTCTATTATGGTTCGAACCGCTTTTCTCCTAAAAAGTGTGTTACAACGACCTAATATTTCTGGTCGTATGTAAAAGTGGTTGGTAGAGTTGGGGGACTTTGATATTGATTTCAAACCAAGAACGGTTATTAAAGGGCAAGCTCTAGCAGATTTTTTAGTAAAGTTCCACTTCAGTAGACCAAAAGAGATAGCAGTTGAGCCATAAAAAGTTTCAGATGAGTGGATAGTCAGAACCGACGGTTGGTCAAGTATTAACGGATGCGGCAGCACTGACATCAGGCAATTCACTTTGGCTTCAAGGCTTCGAACAACGAGGTTGCGTATGAGGCAGCACTAACAGGCTTAAGGTTGGCACAGATTTGCGGAGTCAGGAATGTCCAGCTGCTAAGCGATTCACAGCTACTGATTAATCACGGAACGAGTCAAGAAAAGAATAGCTAGTGCAATATTTAGCAGGTTTAAGAATTTTGGCTTCATCCTTTTAAAAGTTTGCTTATGAGTATGTCCGAAGAGAGGACAATACAATTTCCGATTCGTTGGTAACCACAACCTCTGTTGGAGAATACCCTTGGATTCTGACTCAAGAGTATCCCTCTATTTTGAAACGGAAAGACTTAGACAACCGACCCAATATGGCCTGTTAAATTTCAACAGCTTCAAGTGCTGACTGGAGGAATAACATTATAAAGTTCTTGGCAGAGGAAATATTGCCAGATGACAAGACATTGGCAAAAAACGTTCGATATAAGGTGCTAGGTTTTGCTTTATTGGGAAACATACCTTATAAAAAGTCTGCAAGTAGACGTCTGCTAAGGTGTTTAGGACACGAAGAGTCACAGATGGTGTTATCAAAACTACACGATGGTGAAGAGAAGGCACATTGCGGATTCAAAACATTAATTAAGAGAGTTCTGTTATCAGGATTTTACTGGCCTACGCTAGCAGCCGACGCAAAGGAGTTGGTCAAAAGGTGCGATACTTGCTAGAGGTTCGTCATCAATCCACACTCCAGCAGTCCCCCTCGAGTCCATTTCAGAAGGTCTACCATTCAACAGATGTGGGATATACTTAGTAGGTCCACTTCCATTAGAAACCGGAGGAAGACCAACCATTGTGGTTGCAATGGATTATTTCTCAAAGTGGGTCGAAGCGGAACCACTGTCAAGAACCAGAGCTAAAGATGTGGTAAAATTTATATGGTCAAGTATTTGTTATTAGTACGGGGTCCCTCAGAAGATAACCATAGACAATGGCCCCCAATTTGACAGCAATGAAATGAGAAAAATTTGTTCAAACCACAATATACAATAGTGTTTCTCGGCTCCGTTCCATCCTCAAGCTAACGGGCAGGTTGAAGTAACGAACATGACAATCATCAGTGGACTTAAGAGGATTTTGGAAGGAAAAGCAGGAAAGTGGTCGGATGTTTTACAAAAGGTGTCGTGGGCATACCGAACCACGCCCCGAACTGCAACGCAGGAATCGACTTACGCACTGGAATATGTCATGGATGCAATAATTCATGTGGAGACAATGTTCCCATCCTTCATGATCAATCATTATGAGGAAGACATTAACGACGAAAGCCGAGCCTTGGCTTTGGATCTGAGAGAGGAAAAACAAACTAGGGCTTATTTAAGCTCCTTACATTATCAGACCCTTATGAGAAGCAGGTATGCTTCAAAAGTTTGAAGAATAGACTTCAAGGTCGGGGAAACAATCCTGCGAAAAGTATTCCTTCACACCAAATACAAGCATTTGGGGAAATTGGCACCCAATTGGGAGAGATTGTACCAAGTGATAGAAAAAGTAAAGTCAGGGACTTATCGGTTGAAAGATAAATTTGGTCGACCTTTACGTCTCCCTTGGAACATTGAGCACCTTAAGTTGTACTTAGAATGATTATTAATTGTTACTTTTTCTTCTAACTTCCTTGTAAGACCATTTCAGTCGGGGACACACTCTACCCTACCCTGGTGGCGCGGGGAGGTTTTGATGAGGTGTCTATATAAACCGACCCTTTTAGTAAATATTTAGAACCTTAAAACAAGTTCATTGTTGTGATATTGTCGAACCTATTAAAGGGTTTTTCAACATTAAAGTTGATCAACAACGTCGAACCTATTAAAGGGTTTTTCAACATTAAGGTTGGTCAACAACGTCGAACATATTAAAAGGTTTTTCAACATTAAGGTTGATCGACATATTCGAACCTATTAAAAGGTTTTTCAACATTAAGGTTGATCGACATATTCGAACCTATTAAAATGTTTTTCAACATTAAGGTTGATCAACATATTCGACCATATTAAAAAAGTTTTCAACGTTAAGGTTGATCAACATATTCGAACCTATTAAAGGGTTTTTCAACATTAAAGTTGATCAACATATCCAAACCTTTTTAAAAGGTCTTTTCAACTCAAAGGTTGATCAACATATTCGAACCTAATAAGGGTTTTCAACTTTAGAGTTGATCAACAAGTTCGAACATGGTATAGGGTTTTTTCAACTAAAAAGTTGATCCACAAATTTGAACACAGTATTTGACATAAAAACCCATTGACTTTGGCATAAAAAACTGATCAATTTTGATTACAAAAAGGGTAAGACATCAATCAGAGAGTACAGAAAGTGGATATGAATAAAAATATATAACAAAAACAACCAAGTCTTAACTTTTAAAAGAAAAAAAAAACATATCCGAGCAACACAACTTAAGCATCGGAGGGATCTTCAGATGATTCAGTGTGTTCAATATCAGGGTCGGTACAATCAACGCCTTCAGGACGATCTTTTTCTGGGATGTCTAGCCACATCGACCCAAGAATTCGGCAACATCAGGAGGAGTCCATAATTATTCAATACTCAGAATATCGTTAGAGCAGCGCCAAAGATTGTTGTTGATGAGGTTGGTGTTCTTAAAGCATCAACAGAATTGTTGACCCCAATTCTTTCTGCCAAAGACTCGGAGCTTGGCAAAGATCTCCGAAGTTGTCTTTGATGTGTCAATAATTGTTTGGAAGAATATTTCGGATCTTGTGCTAGATGTGACTAGAGAGAGAAAGTGTAGAGAGAGAAAGAGAATGTAATAGAATAATATTCAATGTCCCCCCTGCCAAGAAAGTGGGTCACCTTTTATACTAGAATAAGGTGGACCCGTTTAAGTCCTTAGTGGGCTGTTTTTACATATTTGATGAGGCCCCTTAGTTAATATTATGTTTACACATTGGTCCCCGAGAGACCTTAAATACCTTGACAACTACACCAAGTACCTCTTATTACAATTAAGTCCTTATTACTTATATTGGTAAATTCCACCCTCATCAGTAGCCCTCCAGTCTTCGGGAGTATCAGGAGCGGAGACTCACTGCCGAACCTACACTTGTTGTCCGCACTCTCATGTGCTTCAGGCCAATTGCCTATCTTTGGATGAATTTATTCTTTTTCCTCTCGCGTCGGCCGTTACCCGACACTGTTCATCCCGATCTGACCTTCGGGCGATACTTAGGCTATGTTGGATTTTCTTTCCCGATGTTCGTAGTTCTGAATCGGGTTGGTTCCTGAGTTCTTTCGAGCTTTCAACGTAGGCCTTTCTGTGATGGGCTGGCTTTTCTTAGTGGACGTGGTTGTGAAGGCCCATATCACCAGTTGGTTCGTAGGGGGTAGCTTAGGTAAGCCTTCGCCAGAAGGTGGTCAACACGTGTCACCAGCTCACGGGATGCGTCTTTTCCAGACTAGGCTCTTAGGGAGACTCTTCGTTTTCCCGCTGTGCTTTTGTCGATTGGTATTCTCCAATCTTTCAACCTCGCCTATAAATACTCCACAATCCTTGATTTCTCTCAGAGGCATTCTAGAGAGAGAAAGTGCTGTCAGATCGTTTCGAGAGAGAGAGAGAGAGCTTATCAGACCCTTCTTAGACCTGGAATGTTTGTTTTATGAAACCCAGATACCCGAAGCAAACACCGACCAAGAAAAAGAAGAAGCCTGAGTGGAGTTTTGAAGAGTGGTCGAGCATCGGAGACCGAGCCGAAGAATACCGACGCGCCGGCCTGATCTGGGGATCTAACTCCAAACCTTTTACTCCCGCTCCGCTTTCTCACGACCCTGTCTTAGCCACCCCGATCCCTGCAGAATCCTTCCTTCTACCCAATCCTCCCGTCTATCTGTCTCCCGAGGCTAGTCTTTCTCCGGAAACCGTTGTCCTTTATTCCAGTAGTAGCTCCTCCCATTCCCCTGTAGTTTGGTCAAAAGATCCGACCCTATTGTCAGTCAACTCACACGCTCCTCCATCTCTATCCCTGCCCCGACGCACTTGCAAATCCAAGTTCTTGACCATGGGAGAAAACAGCCCCACTACATCTCCCGCAGGAGGTAACTATCTTGAAATGGTTCAGCTTACTCCCTCAATTCGAGGGTATCGGACCGGTACTAACACTGCCGTAACTTTTCTAGGTTTGCCTAAGCGTCGATTGACGCCAGAAGAATTAGAGGCTGCGCATCGGGTTCATTTAGGAAATGCAGCTGAACCCTTCACTTCCCGGGTACGACCATCGGACCCGGATGTTGCTACTGCCCGAAGCTCTGACCAAGCTTCGAATCCCGAAGCTGGAGAGTCAGACGTGGACGTCGCGCCCGCAGAGATCTGCGTTGCTGCTGTTGGTAATGCAGCCAACCCTCTTGATGAACCTCGGCCCGAAGAAGTTGAGGCTGCAATCACCACTACTTATTTCAGCTGGCTTCGGACGAAGGATGTTGTTTCTCTTTACGAGGGGAAGTACCTCTACTTCCCTGAGTCTGATTACAAGGATCTACTGATCCGTTGGGGAATTCCCGAATGAGTCAATGTTCGGTTCCCGGTTCCTGGGGAGACCCCCGTTCATGTCCGACCTAGGGAGATCGTGGTGTTCACCGAGCTGTTCAACTGGGGGCTGCGCTTCCCATTAGACCCCGAGATCGCGCTTTACTTCCGCACCCTTCAGATCTGCCCATCGCAGCTGACGCCGAATGCCTGGTATACTTTAATGTCTTGCATAATGGCTTCCCGTCTTTCAGGTCGGGTTATGCCTATGGAGGAATATATTGCTATGTCGGGTCTGTCCAAGGCTCCAAAATCCCCGTTCTTCTACTCTTCCTTGGGAAACAAGTGGAAGATAGTTAATGACTTCTTGGAGGGGGACAAAGGCTGGAAGCATCGGTTCGTGTTTTTGAGCGGGTGTTGGGAGAATGGTCTTCCTTATACCTCGGGGAACAAGAGGCAGCTGCTTCGGACCTGGGTCCATGATGGTACCACTTTTTTTTTTTCTTTTTTTTTTTATACCGATGCTTCGTGCAGTGTCGAAGGAGTGGTTGCAAGTGCTGAAGAAGGATTACTCGAAAGCCGCTGAGGCCACGTTCGAGGTGCTGAAAAGCTACGCTCGGACGCACTGGGGTCGGACTATGCACCGGACCTTTAAAGACACGAACTTAATCATGAGTAACCTCTAGCGTTGCTCGTCCGAGTCCTCACCATCGAGCAGCTTCGACAGCCCCCGAGCTTGGAGGATGTGACCGCGAAAACCGGCACTCCTGGGTCGCAGTTGTATATGCCAAAGCGCAACAAGGCACCGAGAAAGCGCCCGAAGTCAGATGACGAGGGATGGGAGAAGGAAACCGGGGTTGCGGGGGCTGGTGGGCTGATTCCGGTAGAGGCACCCGTGAATGAAGGGGCGGAGGCGAACCAGGTCCAGGTTCCAATACAGAAGAGGAAGGGTCGCACCGAAGCGGAGGGGACTAAGGCAAAGAAGTCCAAGCACTCGAGGACAGAGATTAGGCCAGTTGACGGCGCGGGGGTTGGGACTGTAGGGCCGAAGCTGTCGGATCAGGACGGTGGTGCGAAGGGTATTCCAACGGCGGACCTTGTGGAAATTCCAAACGATGTCGAGCCCCCCCAAGCGTCGGACCCAGCTGCAGCCTCGTCGAGCGGTACGAAGTACCCGGTACTGTCAATGCTTGGTAGTCCGCACACATTCCCGCTGCGAGGATCGGATGGTCTGGCTTTATCCCTGTACAACTTGCTCGTACCGGCGGCCTTGAAAGAGCGTCGGGCGAACGAGCTAAGCCAACAACCAGTCTCCGCGGAGGCAAAAATTGTTAGCTTGACTGGAGCGGTGGAAAAAGCCAAGGCGGCTCAGGCGTCGGCGGAGGGTCGGATCGCGGAAGCCGAACGTGTCGCGGAAGAGGCGAAGACAGCCGCGGAGGAGGCGAGGAGGGCCGCGGAGGAGTCAAAGAAAGTCGTGGAAGACAGTGCTGCTGCTTTGGCTCTGGAGGTCCAGAAGTTAAAATCTTCAAACGTCGCCTTCGCAAACCGGTGTAGGAAGTGGTCGGAGAAAGAAACTGCTGATGCCAAAGCCGCGTATGTGCTATCGTTCCACAACCGGTTCCCAGACCTTCACCTCTGGGCAATGTGGTTGGATGTGCCAGAGAAGGACCGACCCGAGGGGGTCGATTGTGGAGAAGAAGAAGAAGCTGACGATGCTGAAGAGGAGGAGGAGGATGCGGATGAGGACGAGTGATCCAGAAGTTGCGCTCGTTTTTTTTTGTTTTTCTTTAATTGTTTTTGTAACTCTTTGGGGGCCGCGGGGTCCCCTATCAATATTTCCGATGAACGCCTTTTGTTATGTTTTGGGGGCCGCGGGGTCCCCTATTAATATATTAGCTTTTATGGTTATATCCTCTCACATATTGTTACCTGTGTAAAATTGAAAGAACATTGAAAACTTCTAAGTTCAAACGTAATATTGAAAGGTCCTGATAGGATCGGGAACCGTGAAGTGTGGAGCAGTTCGGGAACTGAAAAACCTAAGCAGGCTCTGTAGATCAATGCAATATTGAAACATTTCCCTGAGGGTCTGGGAAAGCATAGATGTGGATCAGTTTTGGAACTGAAAAACCCATTAAGGTTCTGTAGATCGATGTATCATCGAAAATTCTCCCATAAGGTCTGGAAGATCATATATGTAGATCAGTAGAAACTGAAAAACCCATTAAGGTTCTGTAGATCGATGTATCATCGAAAGTTCTCCCAAAGGGTCTGGAAGATCATATATGTAGATCAGTAGAAACTGAAAAACCCATTAAGGTTCTGTAGATCGATGTATCATCGAAAGTTCTCCCAAAGGGTCTGGAAGATCATATATGTAGATCAGTAGAAACTGAAAAACCCATTAAGGTTCTGTAGATCGATGTATCATCGAAAGTTCTCCCAAAGGGTCTGGAAGATCATATATGTGGATCCATTAATATTAACAGGAACGGACACTGTCCAGCTCGTTAGCTGACCAAGGTCGTAACACTTCAATATTTGGAAGGCAAAAGAAATTTTGGATTAATGTGATCGGGTGGTCGGGTGTTTACGATGCCTCATTAAAACCTTCTCGCGCCACCGAGGTAGGAAAGAGTGCATCCCCGACCAATACAATTCGAAACAAAATGTGAAATACAATTTGAAATACAAGTTTGCTACTATTCTAAATACAATTTCAAGTGTTCAATATTCCATGGTAGCCTCAAAAGGTGCCCGAGCCTATTCTGCAGGCGGTATGTCCCGCTCTTGATTCTTTTGACGATTTCGTAGGGTCCTTCCCAATTCGGGGCGAGTTTACCGAGGCTTTTATCTTTGGTGTGAAGAAAGACGCGCCTCAAAACCTTGTCTCCGACCTTAAACTCCCGACGGCGGACTTTAGAAGCATATCGACTTCTCATCAGGGTCTGATAGTGCAAAGAGTTCAATTGGGCGCGGTTGCGCTTCTCTTCTATGAGGTCGAGCTCGAGCCGTCGGCTGTCGTCGTTTGCTTCCTCCTCATAAGTGTCGACCCGGAAAGATGGAAAAATGGATTCCGCAGGGGTAACCGCGTCCATACCATATACTAAAGCGTAAGGTGATTCTTGGGTAGCCGTCCGGGGTGTAGTCCGGTAAGCCCATATTACCTCTTGTAAGTAGTCAGGCCATTTTCCAGCCTTTCTCTCAAGATTTTTTCTGAGACCGTCCAAAATGGTTCGGTTGGTGACTTCGACTTTCCCGTTTGCTTGAGGATGGAAAGGAGCGGAGAAGCATTGTCGGATCTTATGAGTGGTGCAGAACGCTTTCATTTCTCCACTATCGAATTGTGGTCCATTATCCATAGTTAACCTCTGCGGTACCCCGAACCGACAACATATGTTAGACCAGATAAACTTGATGATGTCTTTGGTCTTGGTGGCGGACAAAGGTTCGGCTTCGACCCACTTGGAGAAATAGTCCACTGCCACGACGATCGTCTGTCGTCCTCCCGACGCCATTGGTAGTGGCCCGACAAGGTCGATTCCCCATCGGCCGAAGGGTAGTCCTTCGGATATGGACTCTAAGGGAGCTGCGGGGACGTTTATTGCGTTGCCGAACCATTGACATGTATCACAGGTTTTGACTATGAGTCGTCCATCTGCTGTTATCGTCGGCCAATAAAATCCTGCGAGGAGAATCCTCCTAATTAGGGCTTTGTAACCGCAATGCACTGCACCCTCACCATCATGCAGCTCGGACACAATTATTTGTGCCTCATGGACCCCTAAGCATCGAAGCAGGGGACGGCTGAAGGATTTCTTCTATAACACATCCCCTAAAAGGACGTACCCCCGAGCCTTGTTGCGTATTTTCCGAGCTGAAGCATTATCACCTGGGAGCCGGCCCTCAGCTAAGAAGGCGATAATATCACGCCGCCAATCTGAGGTTGCTATCGAAGAGACCTGACAGGCAATTTCAGGTCGGTTGTCTAATTCGTGACGTTTGATAATAGACGGACTTTCTTGTTCTGTCACCCAAGGGTAGTTACCGGAGCAGGAAATTGTTGCCAAGGAATCTGCGGCCGTGTTTTCGCTCCTCGGGACATGTTCATAGGTGATTTTGTCAAATGAAGCAGCTAGAACCCTGAGTGCTGCCAGGTATTGCACCAGATGTTCTTTCCGAGCTTCCGCACTCCGCGAAGCTTGGGTTATCAAGATTTGGGAATCGCTTGTGAGGCGTACTTGCCTTGTCCCACACACCTGTGCTAACTGCAATCCTGCCAGAGCAGCCTCGTATTCTGCCTCATTGTTTGAAGTAGGGAAACTAAATCGGACAGCTTGTAGCATGCTAATACCCGAAGGGGTTACTATTTGTATCCCTGCTCCACAGCCACTAACGTTCACCCCTCCCCCCCCCCCCCCCCCCCGTCGGTTAGGACAATCCATTCGCTTAGTGTGGCTTCTCGGGGGGATGCGTCCTGATCAGGTCGTTCGGAATGGAACTCCACTAAAAAATCGGCCAGGACTTGGCCTTTGACAGCCGTCCATGGTTCGAAATTGATGTCAAAATCCCCTAGCTCTATAGACCATTTGGACATTCTCCCGGACACGTCTGGTCGCTGGAGGATGTGCTTTAGCGGGAATGATGTTCGGACTACAATAGGGTGGGCTTGAAAATACGGGCGCATCTTCCGCGCTGCTGTCACCAGGGCGAGTGTCATTTTTTCCAATTTTAAATACCGAGCTTCCGCATCCAGCAAGCTTTTGCTCACAAAGTAGACCGACGTGGGAGCCGGTCCTGATTCACTGATTAAAGCCGCACTGACCGCGAAGTCGGTAACTGCAACGTAGAGGAAAAGTGTCTCGCCTGCGGCGGGCTTTGTTAGGAGATTCGGGGATGACAGGTATTGTTTGATTCCCAAGAACGCCTCATTACATTCGGGGGTCCATGCAAAATTCTTGGCTTGTCTTAAGACATGAAAAAAGGGGGCGCACTTATCAGATGAGCGAGAAATAAATCGATTTAAGGCAGCCAGATGCCCAGTTAGGATCTGGAATTCCTTGATGCTTCGGGGCGGAGTCATATCGGTCAGAGCTCGAAGTTGGACAGGGTCTACTTCAATCCCTTTCTTACTAACGAAGAAACCTAGGAACTTTCCTGACCGAACTACGAAAGAACATTTTTTCGGGTTAAGCTTGAGATTTATCCCCCGCAGGTTATCAAAGGTTTCCATGAGGTCGGCTAGGTGGGCTTCATCCGTGCCGCTTTTAACCAACATATCATCGATGTACACCTCCATATTCCTACCGATCTGACCCTCGAACGTTTTGTTAACTAGCCTTTGGTATGTCGCGCCAGCATTTTTCAGCCCGAAGGGCATTACTTTGTAGCAATATAGTTCCTGGCCCGTGATGAATGTGGTACTTTCCTGATCCACGGCGTGTAATTGGATCTGATTGTAACCAACGTAAGCATCCATAAAGGACAGCAATTTGTTGCCCGACGTCGAATCTACCAACTGGTCGATTCTTGGCATCGGGAAGGGGTCCTTAGGGCACGCCCGATTAAGGTCGGTGAAGTCCACACACATCCTCCATTTCCCGTTTTTCTTTTTTAACTAGAACGGGGTTAGAAGTCCACAAAGGGTAATTTGCTTCCTTGATATGTCCGACGCCGATCATCCTCTCAACTTCTCGTAGGATAATGTCTGCTTTTTCTGGGGAAAAAGCCCGACGCTTTTGGAAGATCGGTCTGGCATTTCTGTTGATAGTTAGCTTGTGAACAGCAAAAGATTCTGGTACCCCGGTGACATCTCTTGAGCACCATGCGAACAGATCTAGGTTTTCCCCCAGGAGGGCCAGTAGTTGCTTCCTGAGGGTCGGTGAAAGGCATACCCCGATCCGCAGGGATTTTCCCGCAGCGAATTGGTACTGCTCACATTCCTCGTCTGTTGTCAAAAGGCTTGGATCTTCCCTAGGGTCATCAACGGGTAATGATCCCGGGGGGAGCCCCCTTAATTGCTATTCTTGAGCTTGAATCATTTCTTGGTCTTTCTTAGGTGCTAATGCTGCTCGGTAACATTCCCGTGCTGCTTTCTGGCTGCTTCGGACCACTCCTACGTTGTTTCCGACCACGTACTTTAAACACTGATGGATTGTAGAAGTTACTGCATGCATTCGTGATATCCACGATCGGCCGAAAATGGCATTGTGGGAGGCCGGTGCATCCACTACCACGAATAAAACCGTAACCTCTTTCTTGAAAGGGTCGCGGCCTAACTGGACTACGCCCTCGAATTCTCCTATAACGTCAGTTGCTGATCCTGTAAAACCGACTATGGTACGGTCGGACCGCGCGATCACCGGGGGTGTTCTAAACTTGGCAAAAGTGGACGCGAAGATTATGTTGGTCGAACTTCCGGTATCCACCAAGATGCGCCGAACCTCCTCCCCCGCAATAGCTGCCCCGATCACAATGGCATCTTCATGGGGGCCGGCTATGTCCCTCATGTCGTCGTCGTCAAAGTACAGAATTGGGGAAGGGACGCTTCTGGTTTGGAAGCAAGTTCTGGCCTCCAACTGAGTGGTTAGGTTGACAATGTGCCTTTTCCTGGATGAATGCGTAAATCCTGCCACAGAATCTCCCCCAAAAATTGTTAAGGATTCAAAAAATTCACAGAGGCCTCGCACATTACCGACGCTCTCCTCAGCTTCCTCCTCAATGATCCCGATAATGTTGCGGTTTGCTCCGGGATCGAGGTATTCAATGGAAACATCGAACTGGCCGGTTACTTCTGAAATTTCCATGGTGGTTTCTGGTTTTGGTATTATCACGACTTCTTTCGAGGTCGTACTTTGCTGTGCCTTCTTAACATACTCCAAGAGGTTTCCGTGTTCTATGAGCATCTGTATTTCTTTCTTCAGGGCAATACAATCCTTAGTATCATGCCCAACATCTTCGTGATAACGGAAATAGTGGTTATTCCTTTGTTCCCAGGGTGTTGGTATCGGGAACGGTCTTCGGTACATCCCGTTCTTCTTAGTCTTTTCGTAGATTGATGCTACACACTCCGTAAGGTCCGCGAAATAAGCAGGTCGGATCCATTTGTTAGACATGGGTCGCGAAGTCGTCTGACTAGTTTGCTTTGGTTTCGGGCTCGTTAGGACCGAAGGCTTGGCCGATACAGGAGGGTTCGGGTGTATCGTGCTGACCGGTTGGGCTGCCCTAGCGTAATCCGACCGGGTGCCCTGCCTTATTACCACCGATGCTTGGGCACTTTGTTGAATTTGTGCTGCTAACTCAGACGCTTCGGTCTCCCCGATCAATATCTGTTTTTCTATCTGAGCTAGAAGCGCGGAAAAGGTGAACGCTTGTTTTTTCGTCACTGCTTGTTTCATCGGCCCCGGGAGCAGACCCAAGCGAAACGCAGTTAGGGCCACGTTCTCTTCGCAGTGGTCTAGGTCGGTTTTTGCGTCGATGAATCACCTGGTATACTCTCTGAGGCTTTCCCCCAGTTTTTGCCTGCAATTCATGATAGTGTCTTCGTTGGCCCGGAAGCTCTTACTTCCCACAAAGTGCTGCCTAAACATTGTCCAGAACGTCCCGAAATTCCGTATGCAACCCTGCGGTAAATGATTGTACCACTTAGATGCTCGGTCCCTGAAGGTCATGGAAAAAGCTCTACACAGGAGCTTGTCATCGTTGTCGAAACTTAACATGAAGTTTTTGAATGCTTCCAAATGATTATCCAGATCCTTCTTCCCGTCGTACTTTTCTAGTTTAGAAATGTCGAATCGCTTCGGGAGTTGTCCCGCTAATATCTCGTCGGACAGTGGGGATGCCCTCCAATTGACTCCGAACCCACACGTCCCTCCTCCAAGTCCTTCTGTCCGAACTCCATAGAGTCCTTCATCTCCTGGGCTGATAAACTGGCTACTGGTTCGGTAACCGTGGTTCTGACTATTCGACGGTTGCCATGGCACTGGTGGCAGCACTGCCCGCTCTTCACGGCTGGCGGCAGGCATTTCTTCCTTCTCAAAGGACAACGGGGTCTGCTTCTCGGTGCTACCCTTCTTGTATTTTGGGGAGTCTGCCCGGGGTCCTCGGAGGCGTCGGGAACGATTCTTTTGTGTACGCTGGACCCTTTCCCGTCTCCGATACTCTCTGCCCGACGAGTCATCCGAGGGGTAGTCTATTGTCGTGCCACGACGATCCTCCGGGTACTGGCGAGTCCTAGCGTTTTGCTCGTTGTTGGGGTGAGACTCTTGGTAATACCTAACAGGTCGGGCTTCGATGCGCGGTCCAACAACATGGTCGGCCACCTCCCGATCCTCCAAGAGGGGTTCCTTGCCTTTTCCTTCCCGGACCTTTTTCTCGTCCAGTGCCCGCTCTCTTTCTTCGTTTAGTCTGGTAATATCTTCGAGGAGCTGTTTTCGGGTCATTATTAGGGTCGACCAATTGTCCCGACCCTGGTCGTGGTGTTCCCGACCAGGGGCTTCCTCTCCTTCCGACACCGAGACGGCTCGGATGACTTCTCTAGCGACCCTCTCTATCACAGCTTCGTCGTTCATCCCGCAAAACGTGATTTTCAAAGAACAAAGATTCCTTTTCGGTATCACTCGTTCCACAGATGGCGCCAATGATGTGTTAATAATTGTTTGGAAGAATATTTCGGATCTTGTGCTAGATGTGACTAGAGAGAGAAAGTGTAGAGAGAGAAATAGAATGTAATAGAATAATATTCAATGTCCCCCCTGCCAAGAAAGTGGGTCACCTTTTATACTAGAATAAGGTGGACCCGTTTAAGTCCTTAGTGGGCTGTTTTTACATATTTGATGAGGCCCCTTAGTTAATATTATGTTTACACATTGGTCCCCGAGAGACCTTAAATACCTTGACAACTACACCAAGTACCTCTTATTACAATTAAGTCCTTATTACTTATATTGGTAAATTCCACCCTCATCAGTCTTAAGGTGGGCTTTTCTCAACTCCTGAATAGTTACTTTGCAAGCTTAAGAAAGAAGGTCGGTCAATAAAAAAAGATATATATATTCAAAAGTTCTCAGATTCGCCTTGCTATATGGACGGCCATTTTCCCAAGCACCGCTGATGAAGACAAATCGGTACTTCCATGATCTGTCAGCCTCCAACAAATTGTTCACTATCTTTTTCGGATTGGCAAGGGGAGAATAGAAGAAGGGCGGCTTTGGAGACTTTGACAATCCGGATATGCCTATGTACTTCTCCATGGAGATCGGGACCCCAGCCAATCGAGAATCCATAATGGTAAACATTAAAGTGTACCAAGAGTTAGGAGTTAACTGGGTCGGGAAAATCTGAAGGATCTCGAAGCATCTGAAGATTTCAGGATCAAGGGGAAGTCGTAGACCCCAGTTGAAAATCTCGGTGAAGAACACTATCTCTCGAGCTTGTATGGACAATGGAGTCTCACCGCGCTTCGGAAAGCGAACAGTTACACAATCAGGAATCCCCTAGATTTTCTTCAAGCCGTCTTCTTCATCGGGAGAATAGTATAGGTACTTCCCAGTAAAAAGAGACATAATATGATCTCTAGGGAGGAGAGTCTGGTAGCCTCTCACAATGTCGGCAACTTCAGGAGGTAAAGGCTTTTTTCAGCCTCACCAACGATAGGTACTTTGAGCTTCTGGAAGCGTCAACGCGTCTAGTTCGACATTTTTGTCCCCAACTCTCGTCGACGCAGATATCTTTGTTGAATATTTGTGAATAGGTTCCCCAGCAAGTGTGTCTTCGACCCTCGCCCATACAGATGCTTTGGTTGAAGGCTTATGGGTAGTTTTTTCAGCATTTTTATCTTCGACCCTCGTCGAAGCAGATGCCTTGGTTGAAGGCTTACGAGTGATCTTTTGTGCAACTTTGTCCTCGACCCTTGTTGACGCAGAGGCCTTGGTCAAAGGCTTATGAGTGGTCTTTTCAGTAGGCTCATCTTCAACCCGTGTCAAGACAGATACTTTGAAAGATTTAAGAGCTGGATTTTCGGCCTCGGTACTTTGGACTTTCCTAGGCAAGAATTTATCAGCAGACACCAATCCTTTGGAAGAGGGAGTCGCGAGATCAATGCTTGAGCTGTTATTAACTCGAGTATGACCAGGTGCTAGAATCTTGACCTTTTTAGAAGCAGATTTTTCCCGTTTCCTTCTCTCCTCATCTTGTTGAACCGCCCACTTATGAGTGGTCGCGGTATTATGGCCGTTTCGACATCCTACAATGGTTGGAGTCAGCTGGACATATTCAGGACGAGTAAATGAAGAGCTAGAGTCACCTATAGTCAAAAAGGAGTTTTGGGTCGATCGATGGTATCTCAAGGTTTTGAAGGAGCAGGATGAGTTTTAGCGTCGGTTTTTCTGGACCTCAAAGGAGTAAAACGAGTAGCAGTGTCAGGCTTTTTTGTTGACGAGGAAGTCCTCGGGATAGTCAGGGGGCTCGCGTTAAGAGATGGTATAGATGGGCCCGGATTTCTGGGCTTTGGAAAAATCAACGGCTCTAAAATCAACGGTGATACGGGACCTTTGTGAATTAACCCGGCGGCTCGGTATTCTTCAGCTCTATCGGTGAGACTGAGATAGTCGATATAGCCAAAAACTGGTTTCTTAGGAGGGTCAGATTTCTTTTTATGTTTCTTATGAGAGATGGGTTTTCTCATAACACAAAGTCAGAGTTTCTCTCTCTATAAAAAGGAGGATAGCAGGTGTTTATCTCTCTAGAACTCAGATAAAATGTAAGGATGAAGAAGTAGAACTATTTATAAGCAAGTAAGCTTGGTAACGATCTGTTCCATGGAGAAGCGCAACCGAAAAGAGCGTCGACAATATCAAAAGTTGTTTAACCAAAATTTTAGTTAAAATTTAGTCAAGTTATCGCAAGACACGTGTCCATCATGACAGCTATAGCAGACCTAAGAGAACTAGCCTCATGATGTACGCGTTGGGTATTTCAACAGTTAACAACCGCGAGTACAAACGACGAGTTGATGGGTGACACGTGGACAAGTCAAGAAACTGGTTCTGTAAGTAAAGAAGATGGACCCTTAAATAAAAAATAAAAAATTTGACCCAAGGCCTATAAGAGATGAACCAAAGAGTTTGATTAGAACTTTGGTTAAACTCGACGCGTCGGAATATAACGGACCGATAGATCAGCCACTAACAGATCAGTTATAAAGATTAACGGACCAGACGGCCGACCCAAAAATGAAAGGTCGACAAATAACGCATAGATCATAACATCGGTATTAAGAGCGTCGAAAAGATTCTAATGCAGATTCCTAACTAGAAGGCTCAGCAGTCGAGTAGTTTTTGCTCGACTCTCCATAAAATTTGGGGCTACTGATAAGGGTATAAAATGTCAAGATTATTAGTAGGCTTAATTGATAATGTAAAAGCATATGATGACCTATTTATAAAGTTAGGAAATATAAAAAACAAATGTAAATATGAAGACCTAATTAATTAGTGTAAATATAGTATGTGAGAGTGGGACCCACTAGTAACCATAGAAAAAAGATCCTTTGAAAAAAGTATTTTGACTACTTTATAATAATAATAATAATAATAATAATAATAATAATAATAATAATAATAATAATAATAATAATAATAATAATAATAATTTAATTAATTGAATTTATAGTAATAGATCTGAATACCTTGACATTCTGATTAAGATATTCTGAGCATAGATCCATGCTTTCTTTGTGTTATATACAGAAAATCAAAAAATTATCCACATGAACTCACATGGCTGGTATATATATACTTAGATAAAATATTAAATTCCAGTAGGCCAAGGTTATGAAAATAAAATAATACAAAGTGTCAAAGTAGATAGAAATTCAAGATCAGAATCGCTAATAGAATATGCGGAGGGGCTAGACTCACTCATCCATCTTTCCCACCTCAAAGCACATACTACCAAAAGCTTTGAATCAGAACGTCCAAGGCCATAATGGAAAACTCATCACAAAGGTGTTGTTTCAAAGCAAACGAAGAGCTAGACGCAGCCGCATCAATCAGTATTATAGGAGTCAGCAATGTTTTACGGGGACATCTAGACAAAGATGATCCAAGGCCTAAGATTCCTCTAAACCTTGGTGATCCTTCGGCTTTTTCTTGCTTCCGTATCAATCCTTCGATGGAAGATGCCATCGTCGAGTCTCTTAGATCGGCTAACTTCAACTCTTATGCTCCTTCAAACGGTATTCTTCCTGCTAGGAGGTAATGTTTTCTTCTTGTTGTTAGCCCTGTCACTGTCAAACCTCTGTTTGGATACTTACCCAAGACAAAATCTATGTCTGGATGCTGACAAAAGTTTTTTTGGTCAAATGATATAAAAGGTTATAACTTTTTTTGTTTTCTAAAAAAGCTACATTTATGTGTTCTAACGTTTCATTTAGATTCATGGTGCTGCTTGTGTTTCTCTTACCAGGAGCATCGCCGAGTATCTCAACCTCGATCTGTCGTATAAAGTATCACCAGACGATGTTTTTCTAACAGTGGGCTGTAAACAAGCAATAGATGTCATGATATCAGTCCTGTCTCAGCCCGGTGTGAATATTCTACTTCCGAAGCCAGGGTACCCTGTTTACGAATGCCGTGCAGCTTTTAACAAACTCGAGGTCCGGCATTTTGATCTTTTGCCCGAAAGAAACTGGGAGATTGATCTTGATTCGGTTGAAGCTCTGGCGGACAATAATACTGCTGCTATGGTTATTATTAACCCGGGCAATCCATGTGGAAGTGTATTTACGCGTCAACATCTCGAAAAGGTTTGAAAAAATAAACTTTGTTGATCTTTAATATTGTCTTTCAATATTTTAACTAGTGTAGCAAAAAGCTGGTTAAGGGTTAGAGTGGGTTGAACAAAGTGTAGTAAATTAATAGTCAGAACCAAATCTGGATTTTCGACATCTGAGGTTCAGGTTCGGATAGGTTTTGGAAAGAGTTCCATGATTTTTATTTATTTTACCAGATCTGATCATACTGCCTAACAATTTCAGTTTGGAACTTTAGATTGCTGAAACAGCTCGAAAGCTTGGAATATTTGTAATTTCTGATGAAGTTTACGGCCACATCGCATTTGGGAGTAATCCGTTTGTACCTATGGGAGAATTTGCACACATAACTCCAGTCATTACATTAGGGTCAATATCGAAAAGATGGATTGTTCCTGGTTGGCGACTTGGTTGGATAGTGATTAACGACCTAAATGACAAGCTAAAGAATGCCGGGGTTAGTTTCTTCGCACGCAAGTAAATACTAATTATTGCTCATAAGTCACTTTTAAAAAATTGTTACCAACATGTTCTCAAGAATATGCTTGTTTATGAAAAATCTCCACATTTCTATGTACTTAAAATGTTCTGAAATATGAATCTGTATTGTCTGGTTAACAGATTGTAAACAATATCTCGAATTACCTCGCAATCGCTACAACTCCTCCAACTTTCATTCAGGTGCGTCATTTTCTATTCTTTTATCAAAATAACACAAGGTTGCTATCCCTGCGGCGTTTTGATATTATAAATTGCGTAAAAACATGCACAAACTAGTGACACTGATTCTGTTTCAGGGTGCTGTTCCTGATATACTTGAAAAAACAAAGAAAGAATACTTTTCAAAATCTCTTAACATCATGAAAGAATCTGCGGATATGTGTTATGACAAGTTGAAGAAGATACCATGCATTACTTGTCCTCATAAACCGGAAGGATCTATGTTCGTAATGGTAAGAGAAAACAAGCTACAAGATTAATACAACATGATTTAAGTACTAACCTTTGTTATTTCTATGGCAGGTCGAGTTAAACCTATCGCAACTTGAGGATATCAGCGATGACTATGACTTCTGCGTCAAGCTAGCTAAAGAAGAATCCGTTCTTATTCTACCAGGTAAACTGCTTGCGACTTTGTTATTTGTTTTCTAACATATAAAAAAGTCCTCTGCATTTTAGGGTAGTAAATATTTCCCGACGGACAGACTGATTTTAGGTACATTTGTCCGACCTGACAGGTTGGTTAGGTTTATATGAATTATAGCCAGATTTATCTCCATTTACTAACGTATTTGTAACTGAACCAGGTTTGAAAATGGATGTATATTGTCCAAAATTTGAGTAGACTAGTATTTATGACAAAGTTTATTTTCCAAAATCGAAACCAGATTTTTGTCATCCCTACTCGCACTTGATGCCGATACTATAAGGATGTATTGGTTGGTCATCTGTCAACACTTATAATTCTTGCAGGGTTTACGGTTGGGTTAAAGAATTGGCTACGCATTTCTTTTGGTATCGAGCCGCAGTTACTTGAAGATGGTTTAGACAGATTAAAGGCATTCTACCTTAGGCATGCCAAGAAACAATAGTCCATACTAAACACAGGGTGCTTCATTTCACTTTTTCAGTGATTATAGTCATACTTTGTAGTTTGTATTATGATTTAAAGCTCAAACACTCAGATAGGCTCAATATGAAGTTGAGCCAAGCTAAAGTATACACTGTTATGAATCTTTTAATAAAATGCTTTCTTGTGTACTTGAGTGAATCCAGTAGTCTTGATACTAAGTTTGTCTCGATCTATGATCTTGAACACATTCAAACCAGGCTAGAGTGAAGTAAATAAATAAAATAAAAATCTTGACAAGATTAAAAAAAATCTTCAACCCAAAGTTTTTAGTTATTTTTTAAATGCAAAGAGCTTTGGTTGTATGTGTTTTGACTATGGCCGTTATAACTCCGTTTCAGTTTAGGTTTTAAAATCAGACTTGACCGATCAGTTTTTCGGTTTTAGTTTTCGAAATCGGATGGGATAGATAAGATTTTAGTTCCATCGGTTCAGTCCGGTTCGTTTTAGTCAATTTCACTCCCTTTTTTTTTTTTTTTTATAAATAAACAGAATTATAACTTTAATCTGATTTTCAATTTTTAATAATATAAAAATTAAAATTTAAAAGGTGAATATAAATTTTCTTTAATCATTTCTTGCCTAATCATTTGACAATATATGGTAAAAAAGTAATAGGAGGTAACTGTTTAACAATGATATATGGTAAAAAAATGATAGGTGGTAACGGTTTAACGATGGTATTCCGTATGGGTTATATATGTTTATCGATTTTATAGATGGGATTTATGGATTTATCAATTTTATCGATCAGTTCTAACTATAGTTATCAGCAACGTTCGGCCGTCGGTACAGAAGAGAGCTTAAAAAAGCCACAGCGGATGGACCTGCGTTAAAATGATAATAACATGATGTGTGGTGATCCTTTACATAAATAATATTTTTTTATGATATATTTTAATTTAAATTATATTATTTAGATTTTTAACTAACAATTATAACTTAATCATCCAATCACATAATTTTTAAAATATTCGAGTCAAATGACAAACATACAATAAAATACATCATCGTCCGAGATAACATCTTCACAATGCTCTCCATTTATATCTCATAATAGAGTATCTTCTACTCTAGAGTTTTCATCAACAAGCCTCTGATCACTTATGCGAACCACGGAAGACAATGGATTCTTAGACCAAAAATTGTAGCCTACTTCATCGACCTCAACAGTTCCAATATCAACTCCTTCCAAAACATCGTTTTTTTTTTCAAAACTAAGTTTTAGATTTTAGTTTTCTAGTTTAAAAAAATAATACCGGACTTAGCACCTCGCTACGGCCGATACGACGGCGCTTTCTTAAAAACTTCGCTACCTTAAAAACTTTGCCAGATCATTTGAGGCGATTTCGTCAGGCCACAAACCGCCACACGACAACTATGGTTCCAACACAATCTTATCGATCTATCATATTGTTCGATGTGGTTATTTTTCGGCCTAGATCTTTAAAATAAAATTGCAAACCAAAACTATTAAAATTTGATCCATTACTCACCCATAAAAGAGAGAAATGCAGACAACCGATAAAAGGCGGACATGTACTTTTAACCGAGAAATGGCAGAAATGTAGACAGCTTAAGCTAAAGCTTTAAGTTTAAGTTGTATTTGATTTTAAAAACACTTTGTTTTCCATGGTCAAGATTCTTGAAATTGGATTTACTACTTTCGGTTTAAGATAAATGTTTTTATTTTAGAATAATTATATAAATATTTAAAATTATAATATGATTTTATAAAAAATAGCTATAAATTTCATTATACACTAGTCAATTCCATGATCATACTTCAACCCAATGTTCATTTTTGAACTGGAAAATTCTGGCAAAAACGTCTGTTTTGAACCGCAAGAATAAGTTTTGAAATCGAGAACAGCTAAAAAAAGTGGTTTTGCTAAACTTCGTAACCGATTTTCCTAGTTATCTCACAAATTTTAAAAATCATTAATCTCGCCAGTCGAATTTCCGAACTTCCCCTTAAAATTGATAAAAAAATATTGAAAATTTCAAGTATACCAAAATCATCCTCCATAGAGTTCCGCAGAACGTGCGATAACCAGATGAGAACCACAAACCGTCTGTAGATATTTTAAAAAAGATTCCAAAAGCATCTTTTTAACAATTGAAAAAAACGAAAGGAATCATACGAAAACAAAGAGTAAAAACAAAACGTAAGAATCGTACAATAAACCAAGATAGTGATAGTGTCATGTTATATTAAAGTAGAGTTAGTCCGAGTAGCTAAAAAACTTGAGAAAATGGAGATGGGATTCAAACTGGATGGAAACGAAGAGGTAGATGCAGCATCAGCTTTCAGTGTTCAAGGAACAGTCGCCATTCTAAAAAAGTGTATCAACAAAGATGACGATCGACAGCTTATTCCGCTTGGACATGGCGACCCGTCTGCTTTCTCTTGTTTCCGTATCACTCCAATGGCTGAAGATGCTCTTGTTGACGCACTTCGATCGGCGAACTTCAACTCTTATGCGCCCGTAGGTGGTATTCTTCCGGCCAGAAGGTTTGTAAATTAAATTTTTTTAGTATATAGTTCATATTAGGGGTATATACCCCAATATTGCTTTCTAAAAATAAAAACCAATCCAAACCGTAATAATAATTTGAATGTCGAGTTAGTTGAGTAAGGCAGGCTTCTTACTATAAGTTCGAATTACATGTGCTTTTTCGGCTGAGTCTATCCTTTGTGGGGTTTATCTTAAAATCAATACTACTTTTTTTTTTCAAATTATAATTTAAAAAATATGAAATTTAAAAATTTAAATAAAAAGTATACCTTAAAATCAATAATATTTGTTTTCTATTTTCAAATTATTACATTCCTCTACTTTAAACCAACCAAGCTTGACCTTTAATATATTCTATACGAACCAGTCGGACTTAATTTTTTAACACACGGTTGGCGAAGACTAGCTCTAGCAACTCGAACTTGAGCCTTTATTTCCACCCGTACCGGATAGGTTTAGCTTGAAAAATATTGTTAATCCATCGTTATTATGATAATGCCAAAAGACATACACTTTGTATGATGGGTAAAAAACATACACTAATTGACATTTTCCGGAAGCTGAGTGGTCTTACGTCTACAAAAATATGTGTACATCTGCTTCTGTTTCAGCAATTAATGGTTTTTTATTACAGTGCTATTGCTAGCTACCTGTCGCGTGATCTCCCGTACGAAGTTTCGGCTGATGATATATATGTGACAGTAGGTTGCAAACATGCAATGGAAACTATAGTAACTGTCATTGCTAGACCAGGTGCCAATATTCTACTTCCTAGGCCAGGGTACCCGAATTACGAAGCACGTGCAGCTTTTAGCAAACTCGAAGTTCGCCATTTTGATCTTAAACCACAAGAAAATTGGGAGATTGATCTTGATTGCGTTGAAGCTCTAGCCGATGAAAACACTGTCGCGATGGTTATCATTAATCCGGGTAATCCTTGTGCAAGTGTCTTCACAACCCAACATCTGAAAAAGGTTGTTTTCTGTACTCCTGATTAGTTATTGGTTATTGTTATAACATTATGTGTTGTTATGTTTGGTGAAAATGTTATGGCTTTATGTCACTCAAGGTCGCGGAAACAGCTCAAAAACTCAAAATCTTTGTGATTTCGGATGAAGTATATGCCCATATAGCGTTTGGACATAACCCGTTTGTACCTATGGGCCAATTCGCGTCCATCGTTCCTATTATAACACTAGGTTCTATCGCAAAAAGATGGATTGTTCCTGGTTGGCGACTCGGTTGGATAGCGATTAACGACCCTAGTGGGACGCTTCAAAAATCCGGCGTATGTTTTTCACCTCAGTGCTCGTTGTGTTTTCCATTTATTCTCGAGACTGATCAATTGTTTTTTCACGCATTTTTTTCTCTAAAATCAGATTGTGAAAAGCATTAAGAGTTACCTCAATATCACCCCTGACGCACCGACCATCATTCAGGTAGTTTTGATCCACATTTCATTAGAATGATTAAGATTTCTCGTTTTGGATACTTTATTCTTATGTTATGGAACTTCTTATGCTAAAGTACGCGTTTTTTTCGTACAAGGGAGCTATTCCTGATCTACTCGAGAAAACGAGTAAAGATTTCTTTACAAGAACTCTTGACATCATCCGAGAATCGGCAGAAATTTGTTATGAAAAGATGAAAGAGATTCCATGCATTATATGTCCGCACAAACCCGAAGGATCTATGTTTGTTATGGTAATGAGAGTTAGATAATGAAACATTATCAATTGTCAATGTTAAGTTATAATAGTCATAAGTGCTACACTTATATAAACATCAATGGTTCATAGAGTAATATACTTGGCTGCAGGTTAAGCTAAACTTGTCATTGCTTAAAGACATTGAAGATGATTTTGACTTCTGCCTCAAGCTAGTGAAAGAAGAGTCGGTAATTATCCTACCAGGTAAAAATATTTCTCGCATGACTGCAAAATTCACTCTTTGTTAATAAGATTGTATATGTTGTCATAAGCAATTGTTAATTCTTGCAGGGTTTGCGGTTGGGTTAAAGAATTGGCTCCGTGTTACTTTTGCTGTCGATCCTCGGTCTCTCGAAGATGGATTAGCTAGATTGAAGGCATTCTGTCATAGACATGCCAAAGACCAATAAGAAATTGTTTACGTTATTTCATAATCAATAGAGCCGTTGTCATGTAAAAATGACTTGGCTAGAATAAAATCGATGTGTTTGGCTTGTTAGATCATATAGGTTTGTACTTGTGCTTGTTTGGCTGATAAGATTATGGTCCTATGGACTTATATTATGACTATTACTGAGATGAGTATTTGTTCGTTTATTTATTTTTATGTATGGTAGTCATATCTGTTATTTTAAAATTTTACTTTCTAAAGGTATGCTGTAATATGAAACCATGAATCTTCTTGGTCACTTGTGTTTAAAGTTTTTAAACAGTTTGATTTATAGGTGTTTCTGGTCGTAATAATTTGGTTCTTAATGAAAAAAAGAAGTTATTTTAATACCCAAGTGGACCGAATTATTTGGTCCGCGAATTTGGACCGATAAATTATTGGATCAAAACTTTATTTTGCCATATCAATTTGATAAATGGTTACCATTAAAAGAATAAGTATAAGTATGTTTAATTTTAATGAATCAATTAGATAAAATAATTTATTAAGATATATGCTCATTAACGCTTTATAATCCAAAATACCTAATATCATTATATTAATACCATTATATAATGTTTTTTTTTCTTTCATAAAAGTGATAAATGCAATCCATCCATTTTCCAAAGTACCCAATATTTTTATTATTCACACCTTAACTTCTCTTTCTAATCAATATTCATTTTATTCAAAACTCGTATTATATAACTTTTCTTTCGAGAATGTCTAGAAACATCACTGGAGACCAAAGCGAAAGTGTAGACAAGAACTTGAATACAAACATCCAAAACTATAGATGTGCTGCTTCTTTTCGAAATTTAGCGAGAGATGGATTCCGAAATGCAGGTGGATCCTGCGATGGTTACCCAAAAAATCACAGTTAGAGAAATGACTGATCATTTGGCTTGGGGATTTTAACCCCAACATCGATACAAAGAGCAGCAATAACGGTTGACCCTAGAAGAACATTCAGATCAATTGTGTGAGGAAATCGATGAGTTATACTCACAAAAAGAAACAACGATATTTCAACAAAAAAAATCAGTTCAAAAACAATGATAATTCAACCAGGAGCCTCGTAAGGGTAATGATCGAGCGTTAACCGAAGAAAGAGCCAAATATCAGCAAACTATCGTACAAATCTCGGAAAGTCCTGCTATATTACAAGAAGGTTGATTTTTTATTACCAAGTAAACAGTCAATTGGTGAATCCGTCTGAACGTGATCTTTATAAAACAACTAATGATGGCCACCAGTATAGTCATAGACATAACTAGAGGCACTCTTCATTATCTACCGAAACTCTCTTTGAATACTTATCAAAGTGATTTGATATATTCAAAATGGAAAAGTTCGATGGGAATAGAGATCCAGATAATCACCTAGATCGGTTCAAAAACTTTATGATAAATTATGATAACGAGGATAAGTTGTTATGTCAATATTTTTCTCAAACCTTCAAAGACAACGCTCTAAATGGTACAATCGAATTTGGTAAGGTTCCATAATTTTTTTTTGATATGTTATGGATAAAATTTAGATGAAAGTTTGTAGGAAGTAAAAGATGTGAAGGAATTGAGACACAATAATCCAGTGCTGATAGTTGGTTGGGGAGAGTTTAGAAAACTATACCAAAAGCTTCGTTCATATGAAGAATGGTATGGATGATTGCTATGAGCAAGTTGATATTACTTCTTTCAAACAAGGTCTTCTCACCAGAGATTCAGCTTATGAGGTAACCATAGAAAAATTCTTGACTTTCAGGGCTCTACTATTAGGTCGATGAGCTGATCAAAATGGAAGAGTCTAAGAGATTAAAGTTGATTCCCCGTCAAAAACATATTCAACAGTCATCTGCCTTGGTATTTTATAGTCACCTACCTTAGTTCATCAACAACAACAACAACAACAAAAACAGCCTTAGCCAATGACTATTTTCACTCGAAAGGCCCAAATCAAATGCTACCGCGAGCTATGGTAAGTTAATAACCACAAGGTCAACAACACATGCCTATAACAAATCAATGGGCCCGACTCAATAATTATGCATATTTGACGGATAACATAGCTATTATTTTTTATAAGCCACAAAATTCCATTCAGTTCAAGAAACTACTCCTGATTCATAGTCCACGGGAAGAGCCAAATTACCATTTTTTGTAACTAGCATAACGACATAGGTCATGATACGACTGCATAACTTTGAAACATGAAACCTTGATTGAGAGAAATAAAACTGACTAGATTTGTTAAGGGACAGTTTGGGGGTCGGCAGTAGGCACCTACAGTTAATCAGGCGACGGTCCGAAGGGAGGCAATCGAGGTTGCACAAAATCAAGAAAATGCAAAGGTTATAATTGGACCATGTAATGATTTTGATGTGGATGCAAAGTATCTAGACCATTTTCTTAACCCCAAGGGTTATTCAGGTAATTGATGAAACCAACAGTAAGGAGATAGTCATAAGTTTGTGCAAATTCTTCAAATCATTGACTATTTCTTGGTGGAAATACTGTATCAGAAACCTTTAGCTACTCGTGAAAGAGGCATGTTGTAAGTTTGGGAACACAATTAGAGAGAATAATGTTAATGAACCTTTAAGGAGATCTGTTACCTTTTTCTTTATGATGATGATTTAAGGAAAATTACTAGACCTCATGACGATATTGTAATAATCCAAACGACTATTAAAGGAACTGCAATCCGAAGGATTCTAATTGGTACGAGCAGTTTGTAAAGCATATTGTTCATGTTCACTTACAACAAATTGGAGAACCCTTTTGATATACTCCAGTCAAATAGAACAATAGTGGGATTCACTGGTATCATTGTGGATGTCATCGGATCAGAGAATTTGATGGGGATGTATTACTAGGCCGATGACGCTTTAAGAAAATAGTAAAATTGTTTTTTTATAGTAGTGGATGGACCAATCTCGTATAATGTCATTTTGGGAAGTTTGTGGTTGCAAAAAATACACACTTTTACCTTAATTGTCCATTAGTTTCTAAAATATTTAGCATAAATCCGATAAGAGTTGACTGCAGTAAAGTGCTACATTACTACTCTGGATCCTAAGATAATTGGTGAGGTTAATTTATGTCTAAGGGTAATTGGGTAATTTGTTCAGAGTTTTGTGGAAGTTTATGGGTATTTAATATTTTGAGTAGAGAGTAGAGGGAGAATTAAGCTGCCTGGTTGCAGTTAATTTTCATTACCCATAGTTAATGCAGGTGGTTGGGTATTTATACCCTTACATTTGGGCTTTATGGGTTTTCGGGTCATGTTTAATGGACCCGCGTCATGTTTAAAGACCCATGAGCTCTAAGTAGGAGAGCAAGTAGCTTAGTCAAGAAGTGTTTAGGTTTTTTAGTACTTTTTTCATAGTTCGAACAGTCCAATGGGCTAAGTGTTCGAAGTGGTATGTCCGGTCCGGAGGCCTTGGTCCGATCTGTCCCTGTCCGGTGAGTAAGCAGAATTCGGACTCATCAGGAGCCCCTTTTTTAGGTGTTTGTTCAAATACCTTTGTCAAAAACCTGAAAAACAGTCCGATGTCAGGGGTAGTTTTTCCCAGACAGGTCTCTCAACTTGGGCTATGGCTTTATCCGGACTGATAAAGCTTTGTGAATCCAAACAGTTTTTTGCCAGAGTTTATGGGACACGTGTCGCTTTTTGGTTGGTTGCTTCAGCCGTTTTTTCACCTTGAATTTCGAACCCAACTTCTTCGAAAAGCAACCTCTTTATTAAAGATGGTGACATCAGCGTCGTCTTTAATCATTACCAATCTTTTAGAATTCTCCTAGGAATCAAACTCCTTTCTCAGATTTACTATAAATTAAAACACTTTCTACTGTTTCACTATCACTCTCATTTTTACTCTACAACTTCTTAAAGCTTTTTCTCTCAAAAATAAACCTTTACCCAAATTGTTTATGTTTATAGCGAGGAACGCTTTGATCAAAGGTGGGTGGCTCAACCTCTCTGAACTAGAAAAGGCACAAAAGGTCGAAAGGGAAAGGCGGATTGCAGCAGGATTACCTGTTTCGCCCATCGACAAGCCAGTGACTTCAGCCACAGAATCAGACCAAGGTTCTTCTTCCTCTAAAGGCATTAAACCGAAAAGGTTATTTCAAACCAACCTCTCACCCATCATCTCAGGTTCTTCGGTTCAAGAATCGGAACCTGTTGTTGAGCCAGGAGTAACTGTTACTAGCTTCAAAAAACCCTCCCCCTTCTTAGCTATGGGGTCAGACACTGAAACCTCCCCTCAAAAATTAGTTGACCGGAGAAAAGGCCGGTTGGTCAAGGGTCAGGCTTCTAAGAGCACTCCTTCAAAATCGGGTGCCAAGGACAGCAACATTGGGTCAGAAGTGCCCATTAGAGCTCCCAAGGACACACTGTCCGGTCCAGAGGGTAGTAGTTCAAGTCTCCGAAGAGAAACATCTGCATCAGAGCCCCAACCGGAGGCTAGAAACCAAGTAAACACTGAAGCTCAGCAGTCCGGAGACCAGGCTGAGCCAAATCTAAACCCTCCCCTTGCCACTGCTACCGAAAACCCTTCATCGATCATGGAGGAAGTAATGGAGGACTCTATCAAAGAGGCTCCATTTGAGTCTGAGCCCTCCGGACAGACCAGTAGTGCTGTTGTTGCCAAAAAAGACAAAGGCAAAGAGAAGTTGTGTTTGAGGCATCCGGATCTGTCGGAGAGTCTTGAAGGAAGGGTGGGGCCTTTTTTTCACAAGGTCAATGTCAAGTACCTCATCGCTCTGCAAAAAATCAATTATGCATTCATCCACACAGCTGAATTGGGCCGGATGCGTACGAAGTGGGGAATTCCAGAGAACGTGAAAATAAGGATCCCCATAAACCCATAAACCCTCATGGATTGCAAATTGAGCGAAATAGTCATCTTCACGGAGCTGTTTAATTGGGGGCTCAGATTCCCCTTAGACCTAGAAATCGTCAGATACTTCCATCTGATAAAGCTCTGCCCAAGCCAGCTGAGTCCCAATACATGGTACACCCTTATGGCCTGCATTATGGCCTCTAGGCTCTCCGGGATCCCTCTGCCAATGGAGGAATTTGCTGTTGTGGCCAACCTCTGTAAAAACCACCACATCCCCTTTTACCACTTCAACATGGGGATGAATTCAAGGCAGTGGATGATTTGCTGGAGTCGGAGAGGAATTGGAGGACTCAATTCCTCTTCGTAAGTGGCACTTGGGAGAATGGGAAGAAAATCAAGGTCGGAGTCAACCCCAGTCTCCTCACCAGCAGATGGAGAAGTGATGGTAAGGCTCCTACCTTATATTTTTATCTCTTCTTTTATCAAATTCGTTTAAACTAATTAACTTTGTCTTCTTCTTATCAGTACTGCCCAAGGAATTCAATGACTATGTAAAGTCCGGGCAAGCCACTTGCTCCAAGATCAATGCTTGGACTGCTGAAAGGTGGGGAAATCGGTTCCACGATGCCTTCACGGCGGGCAACTTAGCAAGATCTCATCTTTAGAACACCACAAGTCGGAGAGACTTGACTTGGGAAGAGCTCACCACCCAGCCTCCTCCAGATGTAGTGCT
Source organism: Limnanthes douglasii subsp. nivea (assembly GCA_036936605.1). Lineage (NCBI taxonomy): Eukaryota > Viridiplantae > Streptophyta > Magnoliopsida > Brassicales > Limnanthaceae > Limnanthes > Limnanthes douglasii. The sequence continues at coordinate 39,262,943 of JAUPFV010000001.1, forward strand.
TAAAAGGACGTATGAACCGGACGGGACACTCTACTTGCCAGTTTGGGCCAAGTCCCCGAGCAAAATGAAGGGCAAAAAGAAGAAAGGCAATAAAGTGGCAAGAGGTACGGACCCTGCTGAGGTGGAGGAAGCGGCTTTGCCAAATCCGGAGGGGTCAGCCCCAAGCCGGATTGATGCTGCTCTCTTGGAAGCGGTAGAGCAGGAGAGTGTCAGGCAAGAGGTTCACTCCCCAAATCCTCCAAGGGATTCCAAGAGAGACCGTAAACGGGGAGCTGAAAGCAAAAATAGGGAGGCCAAGAAGAAAAAGACCTCTAAGGGTGACGAACTCTCTCTCCGTCCTCTGGAGCCTCTTCCCCAAGCTGATCCCACAGACCCAACACAGGCAGAGGAGATACCTGGTGACTTCCAAACCGATGAGGTCGAAGGGGGAGATCTTAGCATTGATGGGGTAGACATCACTGGTCTAGGTGGGCTTGGTGAGTACTTCATCAATCTTCCCAGAGATGATTTTGCTGGGCCTTATCTCCCTCCGAGCACTTCGAACACAGTCACTTTTAATGGTAAGACTTTTACTATTTCAAGTGAAAGAGATGTTATAGCTCATTCTCTGTTAAGCAATGTTCAGCCGGTGCTCGCGTTGGAAAAGCAAGTTCGGAATCAGGCAGACATTATTAAAGACCTCAAGTCTGACAAAGAGAGGTTGTCCGATGACCTTCGCACTGCCACTTCAAATGCTGCCATTCTAAAGGGGGAGAATGAAGAGCTGAAGAAAAACCAAGAGGCAAGTTCCACAAAAGTCTCCACTCTAGAGAACACTATCACAGAGCTCCGGGAGAGGTTGTCCGGATTAGAGAAAGATCTTTCCACTTCAAAGGGGGAGACCAAGGCCAAGGACCAAATTATCACCAATTTGACCAGTGACAAAATTGCTCTTGAAAACGCAGTGTCCCAAGCTGCAGGGGAGAAAGCTGATCTGCTAAGGGAGCAGGAGGCCAAAATCCAGGCCAAGATTGATGCTTATGCCAACCACGTGATAGATACTCAAGAGCAGATGTATGCCAAGGTGAAATCAGACATGGTCCTACTCTTCCATGAGAAGTTCCCGAAGAGGAACTTGGGAGATTTGTGGCTTCACGTAGAGCCTGAAGACCTCCCATATCACACAATGGCCGAAGGCGATAGGATTGGCTACTCCAGCGAATCCTCATCCGATGACGAAGGGAACACCGGAGAGAGTCCAAACGAAGAGAAAGATGATCCTAATGGGAAGAAGAAGGTAGATGAAGCTGAGCTATCCTCAAAGGCTCAGTCTTAAATTATGAATTACTCTTTACTTTTCATGTTATCTAAACTAAAGTCCTTGGAAGGTCAAGGCACTCTTTTTGTAAGTGTGTCCGGTATTTGACCGGATAGATCCTTTACTCTGTTTTGATAATTTGAAAGTCCTTGGAAGGCCGAGGCACTTAAGTTATTTTAATGAATATCCTTGTTTTGCATAATTCTCACCTTCTTTCATAGTCTGTTCCAATTTTAATGGCTAGTGTTTAAATAGCCCTTAGTTATTTCATAGTGAGAGTGTTTAAATTCTCCGATGACGAATGTTTAAGTGGTCATCACTCTTTTATTTCAGTCCGGATGGTGTGATAAAAGACAAAGTAAGAACACTTCGAAACTTTTTTAAGAAGGCATCAAATTTTATTTAAAACCCAGACACCTCATTAAAACCTCCCCGCGCCACCAGGGTAGGAAAGAGTATGCCCCCAAATATTTACATGGATGTTTAAACAAGTAAATATTTACACAGATGTTACTCCAAGTACATCCGGAGATGTTCGATATTCCAAGGGTGGGTCATGACTCTTCCATCCTTGTCTTCCAGCCAATATGTCCCGGGTTTAAGCCTTTCAACAACCACATAAGGTCCTTCCCAAGTTGGGGCCAATTTTCCAAGCAGCTTTTCTTTGGTGTGTAAGAAGACTTTCCTCAATACTTTGTCCCCCGGCTGGAAATATCTTCTTTTAACTTTAGAAGCAAATCTGCTTCTCATCAAACCCTGATAGTGTGCAACTCTAAGGTGAGCTTTAACTCATCTTTCTTCCACTAGATCGAGCTGGCCTCTGATTGCCACTTCGTTAGCACATTCGGAGAAGTGGTGAACACGAAATGATGGGAGAGTTGCTTCTATGGGAGCTACTGCATCCATCCCATAGACCAAAGCAAAGGGTGAGTCCTGAGTTGCAGCCCCAGGTGTCGTCCGGTAGGCCCACAAGACCTCTTGTAAATAACTAGGCCACTTCCCAGCAGCCCCTTCCAAATTCTTCTTTAAACCGAACAGAATAGTTCTGTTAGCCACTTCAACCTGGCCCTTTTCTTGTGGGTGGAAAGGTGAAGAGAAACAATGTTGTATACCCCTTGAGGCACAGAAACTCTCCATTTCCCTATTGTCGAACTGTGGCCCATTGTATGTTGTTATCTTTTGTGGGACACCAAATCTGCAACAGATGTTGGATAGAATGAATTTATGACAGCTTTTGATGTTGTTCCTGCTAGAGGGGCTGTTTCAATCCACTTCGAAAAGTAGTCTATAGCAACAATTATAGTTATGCGCCCTCTGGATGCCATAGGGAGAGGTCCCACTAAATCCAACCCCCATCGAGCAAAAGGTATAGGCTCAGAAATTGACTCTAAAGGAATGGCTAGGACACGAATTTCATTGCTGTATCTTTGGCATGGGTCACATCTTCTTACCAGCTCCTTAGCATCTTTCATGATAGATGACCAATAGTAGCCGGCTAGTAAAACTCTCCTCGTTAAAGCCCTGAATCCACAATGAGCTGATCCTTCACCATCATGCAATTCGGAGAGGACTACCTGAGACTCATCATCCCTCAAACAGCGCAGAAGAGGTTTATTGTAAGACTTTTTATATAGAATGTCTCTCAGTATGATAAAACCACGAGCCTTGTGTTTCAATTTTCTTGCTAGTGATTTATCCGGAGGCACGACGCCGTCGGAGAGGTATTGCAGGAGAGGAAATCTCCAATCCTGAGGTTGTTTCATTTGTACTTCAAAATTTTCTTCTTCTTTACCCATATCAAGTTGAATGGAGGGGCTCTCCAGCACATGGATCCATGGATACGACTCTGTATATGCTATGGTTGCCAATGAATCTGCTAACTCATTTTCTGTCCGGGGTATATGTTCATAAATAATGTTTTTAAACTTGAGTGCTTCATTTTTAAGGAGAAGTAAATACTTCACTAATTGTTCTTTTTAGCATCAGATTGACCCTGAGCATGGTGGATAAGAAGTTGGGAGTCACTCATTAGCTTTACCCTCTTAGCCCCACAAACATAGGCTAACTTTAAACCAGCTATAGCTGCTTCGTACTCGGACTCGTTATTGGAAGCCCTGAAAGCAAAACATATAGCCTGGTACATTCTGTCACCATATGGAGAAGTCAAACACACCCCTGCACCACATGCCATAGTGCTGGATCCACCATCCGTTCGGACGACCCAGACCTTTTTGTCTTTCAACTCAGTAGTCTGCTCTGAATCTCTGTCGGAGTGAAATTCAACCAAAAAATCAGCCACAGCTTGGGCTTTGACTGTTGTTCGGGGAGCAAAATCTATATCGAAATCCCCCAATTCTACCGACCACTTGGTCATTCTGCTCGAAATGTCTGCCTTTTGGAGAACATTCTTCAAAGGAAAAGATGTCCGGACGATAATAGGATGAGCCTGGAAATAAGGCCTCATCTTTCTAACAGCTATCACCAGGGCCATGCTAATTTTTCAAGTTTTAAATAACGATTTTCTGCATCTATTAAGCTTTTGCTGATGTAGTACACTGGATGGGGGTAATTATCTACTTCTCTTACTAACACAACACTGATGGCACAACTTTAAACTGCCAAATATACGAAGAGTGTCTCCCCATCAACTGGTTTAAACAAGGTTTTGGGGGAAGACAAGTGCTTCTTTATCTCATTGAAAGCCTCATCACACTGTAAGGTCCAATCGAATCCCTTCACACCCTTCAAGGTTTGAAAAAATGGGGCACACCTGTCCGAAGACCTCGAGATAAATCTGTTTAAAGCAGCTAACCTCCCCGTTAGCCGTTGTACTTCTTTAATATTTCGAGGAGGCTCCATTTGGAATAGAGAATTAAGCTGGTCCGGATCGGGCTGTATCTCATGCTCGCTTATAATATATCCTAGAAAATTCCCGAATTGTACTCCGAACACACATTTTTCTGGATTTAACTTTAAATTCACTTTCATCAAGTTGGTAAAAGTTTCTTGGAGGTCAGCCAAGTGCAATTGCTCATCCACACTCTTCACCATCATGTCATCGATGTATACTTCCATATTCCTTCCAATCTGATCAGCAAAGGCTTTGTTTACCAATCTCTGATAAGTAGCCCTAGAATTTTTCAACCCAAATGGCATTACCTTATAGCAATGAAGACCCATGTCAGTGAAAAATGTGGTATGCTCTTGATCCTTTGGATCTACTTGGATCTGATTGTATCCGGAGAAAGCATCCATAAATGATAGTAGCTTGTTCCCAGAGGTGGAGTCTACTAGTTGGTCAATCCGGGGAACTCGATACAAATCTTTTGGGCAAGCTCTATTGAGATCTGTGAAGTCAATGCACATGCACCACTTTCCATTTTTTTTTACCAGGACCGGATTGGCAGACCACAAAGGATATTGAAACTCCTTGATATGCCCTATCTTTGTGAGCATGTCAACCTCTTGTACAATAACATTAGCCTTTTCTTTGGAAAAAGCCCTTCTCTTTTGAACCACTGGTGCTATGTCATTCCGGACGGATAAGTGATGTGATATCACATCTGCTGGAACCCTAGTAACATCAGCATTACACCAAGCAAAAACGTGTTGATGACTCTTCAAAAACCTTAGCATCTCACTTTTCAGACCATGTGGCATTTAAGACCCTATCTTGACGTTTTTTCCTTCTTCTAAACAATGTGTCTCTACCTCTTCGACCGGTATTAACACTCCAGGGGTCTCTCTGGGGTCATCAATTTCACCCTCACCCCCAGAAAGCCCCTCAAACTGCTATTGCTCGTTGATACGAACTGCCCCCAACGTCCGGGGAGCCAGGGCTGTAGCATAACATTCTCCTGCAACCTTTTGACTGCTCCGGACAACTCCCACATGTCCCTGAACAACATATTTCAAACATTGGTGGACTGTTGAAGCTACTGCATGCATCCTAGAGAGCCAAGACCTCCCTAAAATAGCATTATAGCAAGTGGGACAATCTACCACAATAAAAAGTATCCTGACCATCTTCTTGAAAGGGCCCTTGCCCAACAAAACTTCTTCTTCGAACTCTCCGATCACATCTGCCGAGCTGCCAGTAAAGCCCACAATTGATCTGTCTGAACTCTGAATTACAGCTGGATTTTTCATTCTCTTGTATGTGGTTAAGAAAAGGATATTGGCTGAGCTTCCAGTATCCACCAGAATTCGTCTTATGTCATTGCCCCCAATAGATGCTCCTATGACAACAACATCTTCATGAGGGCCAGCTATATCTCTTAAATCATCTTCATCAAAAACAATGAAGGGGAATGGAATCTGTGATTGATAGGAAGTCATGCCTCCTTCTAACTGAGTGTCCAAAGTATGAACGTGCCTCTTCCTCGAAGAAGCAGTAGGAGCTGTCATAGTATCTCCTCCGAAAATTGTTAGTGACTCAAAAAACTTGATGAGCCCGGAGACCGTTCTAGAACATTCCTCAATTGCACCCACTCCATTTCGAGTTGGATCAGGATCCAAGTATTCAGATTCCACATTAAACCTCTCGATTATAACCATGGCTCCCTCCGGAGCAGCATTACTTGGACCAACCTGATGAGTATTGTCAGGCCTGTTACCTCCTCTTCTTTTAGCCCCCAACTTTCCCCTTTCGATTAGGTTCTGAACTTCTTGCTTCAAAGCTATACAATCATCAGTGGTATGGCCAGTATCATTGTGATACTGGCAAAAAGAGTTATTACGGTGTTCTCTAGGGGATTGTAGCGTGGCCGGTCTTCTATAGTGCACCTCTTCCTTTATTTTATCATAAATGGTGGCCATACTTTCTTTCAATTCTGTGAACCACTCCGGTTGAACCCAAGGTCCTCTTTTATTTCTGGATTGCTGACTCTGAGCAGGTGCAGCTGGCTGAGATTGAACTTTAGCCCTTCCGTGCCCCTGTCCGGTCTCCTTCGCCTTGTTTCCGGATTGATTCTGATTGGGGTTTGGTGCCACCGGGGCAGACCTTACCTGCCTGTGCACCCTTATTTTCTTTGTTTCATCAACGTTAATCTGTTTTCCAACCTGATTCAGTAACCCTCCCAAAGTCATTGCCTTCTTTCTGGTCACCGAATCAGCCAAATTGCCAGGGTTCAAGCCCTGCCTTAGAGATGTTATCGCAACCTGCTCGAAGCAATCAGCCAACCCATTCTTGGTGTTCACAAAACGACTTATATATTCTTAAGGATTCGTTCGGTTCCTGAGCACAATGGATTATTGTGTCTCCATTTCCTTTTAGCTCTTTACTCCTAACGAACTGCCTTCGAAAGGCCACCCAAAAAGTATCGAAATTCTTGATACAGCCTTGTGGTAGGCTGTTTTACCATTTCCAAGCACTCCCCGTAAATGATTGGGAGAATGCTCTGCAAAGTAGCTTATCATCGTCATCAAAGTTCATCATAAAGTTCTTAAATTGCTCTAAATGGTTGTCCGGATCAGTACTGCCATCTTACTTTTCCATTTTGGTGCTATCAAACCTCTTAGGGAGGTTTCCGGACAGAATTTTAGAAGACAATTGAGATTGCCTCCAATTTCGACCACGAATGAACATAGTATCTTCATTGGGAGTTGTAAAGATACATGGTTCATCGTGGAAAGCGAAAGGATCCATCAGCATCCGGTCTACATGCCTCCGGCTGTGAGATGACCCTTTGCCAATATTCTTCTTCATCTTTCCATGTCTATCCCTTTTCCTCGAATATTTTTTGATATACTTTTGTTTTTTTTAGTTCGACCCTCATCGCTGCTAGAGGATAAGGATTCTCCAACTCCCTCATCATCCGAAGAGCTATCAGAAGACTCTGAGTCTGAGTCAGAACTCTCCACTGGCTTAGACCGGTGAGACTTTTTGGAGCTGGCATGAGTCTTTTTGGTACTCACACGAGTCTTTGAAGGCTCATGCTCTCTGGGGTTATCGGTGTGATGAGCAACTGATGCTTTTGACTTTTCTTTCATGCCCATCTTAGCCTTTTCTGCCCTCGGAGCTTCTATTTCACCCTTTAACCTATCGCACTCTTTGATAGTGTACTCATCGTTTTCACCCACCACTTCGAGCAAAGCTGGTGGTACTTCTGGGGCGTCCGGATTCATTCGGACTGACTTTTCTTGCTGGTTTCGAATGCTTGATTCAGGCACCTTCTTCTCCCACTTTGGTCGCCACTTTGGTGAGGTTAATTTATGTCTGAGGGTAATTGGGTAATTTGTTCAGAGTTTTGTGGAAGTTTATGGGTATTTAATATTTTGAGTAGAGAGTAGAGAGAGAATTAAGCTGCCTCGTTGCAGTTAATTTTCATTACCCATAGTTAATGCAGGTGGTTGGGTATTTATACCCTTACATTTGGGCTTTATGGGTTTTCGGGTCATGTTTAATGGACCCGGGTCATGTTTAAAGACCCATGAGCTCTAAGTAGGAGAGCAAGTAGCTTAGTCAAGAGGTGTTTAGGTTTTTTAGTACTTTTGTCATAGTTCGAACAGTCCAATGGGCTAAGTGTTCGAAGTGGTATGTCCGGTCCGGAGGCCTTGGTCCGATCTGTCCTTGTCCGGTGAGTAAGCAGAATTCGGACTCATCAATAATAATAAATGATGAAACAAAGAGAGAATAACAAATCCTGACCGAACTATAAATAATCGAGCGAAATCATATTTCCAATTATGTTGGTCAATATCGTATTACCTAAAACATATAATATATAACCTCGATAACATGACTAACACGGTCAGCGGTCATAGTAGCATCATGATGGCGACTAGCAGGAAAGGTCTCCTGCAACCACGACAGTCGGATAGATTTCGCACCCTTACTATATAGCCTACTACTTTTTTTTGTAGGTAGGTTGGTCTAACACAAAGTATAACGACACAACCCTAACATCTCTCATACTCACCAGAATAATCAACAAGGTCGAAAGTCATACCTTCTACGGGAAGACCCGTAATATCATGGACGTCTTCAAGAGTCACAGTCATCTTGTCGAACGAGAAATAGTAAGGTGATATTTATGCATACCAAATATTGAGAAAATCTTCAATCATATAGATGTTGGTATACCAATGGGCAAGTGAGTCGATATGAAGCCTGCATGATATACTCTAGTCTGATGGCTCATATATCATCAACGAATAAGGTAATACATAGAGTAACAATATAGTGACAGTCGAAATTACAAAACCTATAAAAATAATGTAAGCATCTAGAAAAAACTTGGCTCAAATAGTAAAATTAAAAAATATAAAATAAAACACAGTAACAGCTTATGTGTAGTTTCAGTTGACAAATAAAAAAAATGCATCATAAAACAACAAGATATAAAGTGGTCATTTGTCTTAGTACCAATACAATAAATCATATGAAACTACAAAATTGATTTCAATAGAAATTTCTAGTCAATTTCCATATCATCATAGTCTATTCTAAGATACAATAATGAGCCTAACTATCAATGAACCCAAAAAAATTCATATGCGTTATGTCTTATATAATTATAGATTAATTTTTTAACTTGGTTAAAGAAAATATAGAATATTATTAATCGAACCTAAAAATAAAGAATGTTAGTCAAAAATAAGTTTGAAAAAAACTTACATCATCGATGAAGACACTGTAAGACTAGTTTGTCTTATATTCCGGATACAAGTAAGGTAATGAGACTGATGTTTGCAATCACATCATATGAGGGTCTGCACTTTAGATGGACCAACATTCATGCTTACTTGAGAATGGCCCGCATGAAGAGGAGGATGAGGAGAATGAGTACATTCTTCTGAGAATGACTCTACATATAAGCGATGACGATTATATCGCACGCTACAAAAAGTAGGATCACCTCGGCTAATCATCTCCCATGATGTTAGGTATAGAAGGCATCTAGCGCGTGCTTGCCTTACTTGTCACCTTACGTTTAACCATCCTAAAAAAATGAATTTACGAATACAAAAATCAAAACACAAATTTACCAAAGGTTACGAAATTTATATACTTTAAAACTGTATATGTAATGTACTAGTGTCACATAATATATGAACAGAGTTAGCAAAACATGTATGGAAGCATATAAAAATCGTACAAATATAATAATGAAAGTGCAAAAATTGCACGAAGTATATTTTGGAAGTCATCTTCATCACATTCATCGTGTGATGAACCTCATTTCATCGCACAATTTTCCGCAATAAACTACATTTTCATCGCGCGATATATGCAACGGGGATGAGGTTTCATCACACGATGTATGCGATGAACACCAATAAAATCCTTTATGAAATCTAAAGACCTAAATCACTCGAATTGTAACATTTTTACTATAAATAAATTTCTAAATATGGTTTTATCCATTATGTATAATATTCCACCAATAAATAAGAAAACAAACAATTAGAAGTAAGCAAGTTCAATATTAATTAACACAACAAATCTTTCGTATACACTGACCATCGCAAAATAATTTTACATTCTCACTTTTGTACTAAAATTGTTTCTGTGTTTCAGTAATATTACATTTTAATTAAAATGTATATAATTGATGAATTGATGGAACTAGACGTAGAACTTTGTGAAAATATAAAAAGCTATTTAATAATATTATAAATTATATGATGACATTAAATAAAAATGAAAACTGAAAGTTATATTATCTAAATATGAATTATTTAAAATAAAATAAAATAAAACAAAATAAAACATTAATTATATTGTTACAATTGATACCTACGAAGTACTTGTAATGGTTTTAAACTCCTAATATTTTCTTTACCGGACCAAATCGATATTTTAATCGTTAAATGATAGTGGCCCACTAAAGTAGTACGTCGCATAAAATGACCATTTTTAACCCTAACGGCTAGTAGACCAAAACACTTTTATATAAACCCATCTTCTCAAGACAAACCCAATATAAAACCCTCTTATTTTCTACCCATCCAAACATTAAAACTACGATCGTAAATCCACCGGACGAATTGCAATGGCATCACCACCGCCTTATCATCGCCGATCAAAACCTTCTCCTCAATCGAAATCCGCTTCGAGACTCGGCAGAATCGTGGACGGAGAAACGACTCAACTCGCTCTAGATTTAACATCTCCGACTAAAGCCACTTCTCCAACTGATTACTCTAACAAACCTCTTCCTCTTCGGGAGATTCTTCTTCAATCTCCTTCTCCGGTTCGGAGATCGAGGACTCGATTGGCGGAGAAATTCGATATGGCTGCCGAAGAGGCTGCTGAGCTATCTGGACCGCGTAAGAAACGAAAGAGCAAGGCCAATCAGATGACGCTTCTAGGATGTGCGTCGCCCAAAAATAGTCGGAAGTCGAAGAAGAGATCGGAGGTTGAGATTAGAGAGGAAAAAGAATTAGGTGTTGCGGCTGATGAGAACGGAAAGCCCAAGAAAAGACGACAGAGTTCTCGGTCTAAGAAAGAGAAGACGGTGCCTTCTCTTAGTATCTCACCACGTATGTGTTCTTGATCTTGTTTCTTCTCTCGGTTTCTTTTCAATACTTATAAACAAGATCGTCCCTAAATGTTAGTGTTGTTTTGTATCTTAGTGTATTGATTGTTGCCTGTTTTGTTGAATCAGAAATCAATGAAACTGATGAAGGTAGTCTAGACCGAATTGGGGAGATGATTACTGATATGGTTATGTGGAAAGATGTTGCGAAATCAAGCCTTTGGTTTGGCTTTGGGTGTCTAGGGTTCTTCTCTTCTTGTTTTACCAAAGGAATTAACTTTAGGTGATCATCTCTGACTATTTTCAGTTTCTCACTTGTTGATTAGCTTATGTGAGACACTAAAGCTTTTCAAGTTCTTGTTTATAGCATTTTTTCGGCTATTTCCAAACTTGGACTTCTCTCTCTGGGCGTGTCATTCTTGTCGAACTCCTTTCGTCAAAGGTAAGATCAATTGTATAATTTATCTAATGTCTACTTAAGTGATGATATTCAAACACAGTCCAAAACTTCAGATTAGATTGCAGCTCTATATAGCCATTGAAGTAATATATGAGCATATGCATATTTAAGTCATATGCAATCTCTAGTTCTATGTATATAGCTTGATAGACATGATTCATCTGTACTGTCTAGTGCATTGGGAGATAGCAGTTGATATTAATATAATGTGGTATTACAAGTTCTGAAAAACTTGGTTACTAAATCCATCTAGAATTCCCTCTTTGAAGTTTTGGCATTAATGAACATGCAGAAATATAGAGGATCAAAAGAATCTAGAATTGAAGCTGAATGAAGATGATATGCTGCGATTGGCTAAATTCATGCTTCCTGCAACAAATCTTGCGATTTCAAAAATGAGAGAGCTATTTTCAGGAGAACCATCCATGACCCTCAAAGTAAATTCAAGTTTCATCTTTGCTCATATACTGAAAGATCGTGTTAAGATTGCTGACACGCAACACTTGAAATTGAATAACATATTGTTTTTATCTACTTGATTTACAGGTAATTCCGTATCTGCTCCTAGGATCAGAGTTTGGCCACCTCATTACCATATGGAGATTGTGTGTACTTGGTATGTTCCTCTCTCTGAATTGAGTCAGTACCATAGACTGTTTCCCTGTGATGTTATGTGAGATTTGGATATTGCTGAATTTTAGGGAATTTTTCTATTTTTTGAAAGAAATAAAAACGAGTAGTTGCCATCTTTGCCCAATTTTCACTTAGTTTTTTCAAGAACTCGGCTGGGTGTACAAAATATTGTAAGCTTTAGATATTGGTGAATTTTAAGGATTTTTTCTATTTTTTGAAACAAAAATGTAGTGTCCATCTTTGCCCAATTTTCACTTAGTTTTCAAGAACAAAGCTGGGTGTACAAAATGTTGTTTTAACAAACATTTTAGAACATCCCTGTAGATGATGATTAATACAACTCTTTTGGATCCAAATATTGAATCATGATATACTGCGGGAAATACTGAATATTGTGATTTTATACAGGTTTTTTCATCAGCTTCACTGTCCCAAAGCTATACTCATCCTATGCTTGTCAGATAAACAAAAAAGGTAAAACATAAATAAAAACTACCATTTTTTCCTCAAAGTAGCTTGCTTCCAAGTCGGTCTTAATAAAGCGAGTTTTGTACAATCAGCTGATAACATTCAAAAGAGGGTCATAGAAGCATGGGGAGGTTGTTCTCGTAAGAAGATCCTTGCCGCATCAGCAGTGACAGCCTTTTGGAATCTGACTAGCGTAAAGACCCGTATTCTCGCAGGTAATTGTGAAACTTCGGTTAAATTTATAACTGGATATATCTCACGAGGTTATATGTCGAGCTGAATGGAAGTTGAATTTGACTTGTCCTATAATGCTTGGGCTAAAAACTATTCTAATTCTGTCTTTTGAGTAAGTAGTTAAATCAGGTGACTAATATATACTCTGGATTTCGTTATCCTTCTCAGTCTAATCCAGTTCAATCTCAGATTCTCATCTAATCTTATATATTTTATCACATCTCCTCTAATTCTAGTTCCAGGCACACTCTTAACATATTGATGCCATGGAGAATTTATAGGAACTCTATACTGTATATATTCCTTTCCTGTTTCTTGACCGAGATTTGGTTTTAAGACACTTCTAATATGTACTTATCTTGCAGTATTCATCTCTTTGGTTATCTTCCGGCACAGACGCCAGCATCTAGTGTCAAACGCGGAGGAAGGAGATATTGAAGAAGTGCAAGAACAAGAAGAAGAGCAGACTCAAGAGATAGTGAAGAAAAAAGTAGAGCAGCTCGCTCTGATGGTCTCCGGTGACGGTTCCCAGAAACCATAGAAATTACTCAACCGTGCCTACAATAAGTGACTCACTTGATGGTTCTGTTCATCGTTTTACTGTGTCTTGTAGTTTTCAAATGCTTAAAAGTTAAAGTTTCTATAGGGAATACTTGTGATAGGAATCATGAGTTTGTACAGTTTTCAATGCCCCATTTCAACTTGTAATAATTAAAACACAATCAATCTAACCGAACCAACCCAAACCAACCCAAACTATATGGTAATGGTATGATTTTGGTTACATACATATATCCCCAAATTCTGTTAAATACGTCCTATTATCATTGTTCCATGTGAATATCTCTATCTTTATTCCTCCTATAATTTTGAAAATCAAACAAAAAAAGTTTCAAAAGCAAAAAAAAATTAAACAAAAAAGTTTCAAAAGCAAAAAGAAAAAGCTTAGGAGAGTCTGTCTTTATCAAAAGAAAAAATATTATGAATATCTGCTAAAATAGTTTATGTTTTAATTTTTGTCCGATTGATAACCATCTATCTTTTGGGCAATTAATTCTACAAGGTCTTGCAATTGGTTCACTCCTGAAGGACTTCACATTAGTTGAGATAATTCATTCAGTTATATACTGTAAGTACTTTTTCAGTCTAAGGGATGTGGGATAAAGGACTGAGTTTACTCACTTCTTAACATTCTCCTTTAAACTTCATCCGCGGAATTCATTCTGCCTCACTCAATGCACCCATCCCATCGCATCGTTTAGAACGCAGGTTTCAACCTCGCTCTAATACCATGTTAGAATATCTCACTCAAAAGAGATCATTTTGAGTGAAACACATATAGAGTGAGAGTGAGGTATGTGTGTTTGAGTGAAACACAAAAAGAGTGGAGTGAAAGTGAGGTATGTGTGTTTGAGTGAAACACCGAGAGAGTGAGGTATGTGTGTTTCAGTAAAACAATTTGAGTGAAGGGAATGTGTGTTTGAGTAAAACAAGAGTGTTTGAGTGAAGAAAGAGTGAGGAAAGTGTGAAACAAGAGTGTTTGAGTGAAAAAAAATGAAGAAAATGTGAAACAAAAGTGAAGAAAGTGTGAAAAATGGCTTTTGGTACGAACAATTCCAGTGCTCCATTTGTGCCCAAATTTGATGAAGATTACGATTACTGGAGTTTACTCATGGAGAATCTCTTACGTTCAAAAGAGTACTGGTGTGTGATTCAACCCGGTCACAAGGAACCTGGAGAAAGTGAAGTGTTGACGGTGGTGCACCAAAAAATGTTGGATGAATCTAGGCTTAACGAATTGAAGGCAAAGAATTATCTGTTTCAGTCCATTGACAATACTATTTTGAAGACTATTACTCAAAAACAGACATTTAAACAACTTTGGGAAGCAATGAAGACCAAGTATCATAGAAATGAAAGAGTGAAACGTGCTCAAATCCAAAGGCTTCGAAGATTGTTTGAAACAGATGAGATGAAGAAGGGTGAGACATTGACGTATTATTTTGGAAGAGTCGTGATCATAGAAAATGACATGAGAAACTGTGGAGAAAACCTGGAAGATGTAAATATTTTCGAGAAAATCTTGCGCACGATGACGGGCGGTTTCAATTATATTGTATGCTCAATTAAGAAGTCAAAAGATATTGATCAAATGATAGTCGATTAGTTGCAAAGCTCATTATCTATTCATGAACAGAATGTACAACGCAAGGTCTCTAAAAAACAAGTATTGAAAGCCAAGGGTGATCACAGCCATAGATAAGGCAGTGGAAAAAGTAATTTTGGCAGAGGGGGAAGTAATTTCTCGAGAGGCAAAAGAAGAGTTGGAAGAGGATGGACTATTAAGAGAGCTCACATTGAGTGCTTCAGGTGTCACAAGCTAAGAGACTATCAATATGAGTGCCCAAATGGAAAGAAAAGAGCAAACTACGTCGAGTTCGATGAAGGAGAAGAATTATTTTTAATGGCTCATATGAATATCAAAGAGGTTGAAGATAAAGGGATTTGGTTTATCAATTCTGGTTGCTCAAATCATATGACATGTAACAAATATTGGTTTGTTGAGCTCAATAAAAACTTTAGACATTGAGTAAAACTAGGGAATAGCTCACGAATAGAGGTGACGGGAAAATAAAATGTGAAGTTTGAAGTCGAAAGGTTGACCCAAACATTAACATATGTATCTTTTGTTCCAGAATTGACTAATTATCTACTGAGTGTTAGGAAACTTAAAAAAAGGGTTTTACAATTTTGATCGACCAAGGAGCATGCAAAATCTACCATCCTCATACAGGTTTGACTGTAAACTCTACAATGATAATAAACCGCATGCTCATTATACCTGCAATTTAAAAATCTAGTCTAAATAGATGTCTGAAAGTAGAAGAGGATGATTCATCAGGTTTATGGAACAAGCACTATGAGAATTTGAGCAAGACTATGCAAGAAAAGCAAATGGTAAGGGGATTACCTTAAATGAAAGAGGCAACAAAAGTGTGTGAAATATACAATATTAGAAAGCAACAGATGGAAAGCATGTGAAAGAAAAGTCAGTGGCGAGCAACAGAGAAATTGAAACTTGTTCATGCAGAGTTATGTGGGCCAATATCTCCTGCTTCTCATAGTGGAAAAAAGTATATATTCTTGTTGGTAAATGATTATATTCGCAAAAGTTGGATATATTTTTTGTTACAAAATAATGAAGCTTTTTTGTTTTTAAAAACTTCACAAGCCTTATAAGAAAGAAAGATAGAAAATTTATAGGTTGTCACAAAACTGATAGAGGAAGAGAATTTACTTCAAATAGCTTCAACCAATTTTGTGAAGAAAATAGAATCAGAAGACATCTAACTGCTGCCTACATTCCTCAGCAAAATGAATGATTCGAGAGAAAAAATCGCACAATCATGAACATGGTTAGATGTATACTCACATAAAAGAGTGTGCCAAAGCATTGTTGGGCTGAGGCGGCTAAGTGGACGTGTCATGTGTTGAAGAGAAGTGTAAGTGATATAGATCCAGAAGAGTATTTGAGTAAAATTAAACCAAGTGTGGGTTAATTCATATTTTTTGGTTGCATAGGTCATGTCCACATCCCTGAACAATGTAGAATAAAGCTAGATAACATAAGCCATAAATGTGTTTTACTTGGAGTAAGCGAGGATTCAAAGGTATACCGACTTTATGATCCAACTTTAAAGATAATTGTCATCAATCAGGATGTAATATTCGAAGAGGAAGAGAAGTGAGATTGGAATTATGATGTGAAAAAATCTGATGATACTCTTGAATGGAGGGACATATGCAGGAAGCTAAGAGAATTCTGGGATAATTAAAAGGTAAATGGAGTTTGGTATTTTTTATAAGAGAGGATCAGGGATGAAGGTGAAATCATACACGGAAAGTGATTATGCTGGTGATCTCGATGATAGAAAAAGCATTTCAAGTTATGTTTATATGTTCAATGAAGCTGTAATATGCTGGAGCTCAAGAAAACAAGAGGTAGTTACTTTTTCTACAACTGAAGCAGTGTACATAGCTGCAACATCTTGTGCTTGTCATTGTGTCCGGCTCAAATAAATTATGGAAGAAATCACATTTGAACAATTCGAGTTTCTGGAAATCTATTGTGACAACACTTCTTCAATTAAACTCTCGAAGAATCCAGTGATGCATAGGCGCACGAAGCATATTGATGTAAGGTATCATTATTTACGAGATCTTATAAATTAAGAAGTTGTGACACTAGTTTACTGTAGAACAGAAGAACAAGTTGCAGATATAATGACAAAGCCATTGAAGCTGGAGACGTTTGTTAAGTGTCGAAGTCACTTGGAGTGCAAGCAATTAAATTGGTTAAGCTTTCCAGGCATATCAAGTTTAAGGGAGGGATTTGTTGGAATTGATTTAATTATTAATTTCTTTAATTATCTTATTTAATAATTAGACGTTATATGAATTAGTATTTTAGACGTTATATGAATTAGTATTTTAGGTGTTACTATTTCGGTCAATCAAAGCTATCATTTATTGGTTGGAATACAAAACGCTTCTTGTAGGATATTTAAAGTCATTTTGTGCTTCAGTTTAATACATTAGGTTTTGTTCTCTCTGCATGTTACTCTTTCATTTTCTGACAGAACATGCATGACTGGGTGCTTAGATGTCATTATCGAATTTTTTTGTAATTTCAACAAATCGAGCGAATATAGAATCCACTAGCTATGAAGATCATTCGCTTCGCACGTATTCACGATTTATATACATTACAGTAAAACCTAACTTGAAGAATGAATAGAGCATATGGATAAAACTTTGAGGATATATGATAGTTAATATCTTTTACGATGTTGGAAAAAAACTAGGATTTTTCGTTTGCTAGCAATCCGGAAAGTGCAAAAAAACCTCTTAAATCTAATGTTAATAGAAAAATATCGAGGTAAAAAATATGACTATCATTTTAGACTTAGGGCTTATCTTATTATAGTTGAAATTAGATTGTGATATATATAAGTTATATGCGGGAAGCATAATCATTTACATGTGACCTTCTTATAAGGATTTTCTTAAGCAAGAAAGTAAAAATACATGAAGTAAAAATCTTTAAGAAATTATCTACGGTTGATGTTCGCTTTTGTGAAGTTTTAATCGTTTTCAGAAATGTAAAACCTAAATATCCAATATACGTAATATTTATAATGTCATATGCAAACATCATACGTTGAAGATGTGTGGTCAGCTGCACAAACAGTTTTTGTTGGATCGATTAAAGAAAAATAATTACGTCGAGTGGTATCAGAGGACAATTGAGGAATTTGAAGTAATCACACACACATATATATATATATATATATATATATATTGCATACGTGGTATCTATCAACCTTCTAAATATATTCTCACATGATCTAATTATGGATAGTACAAGACTACGAGGTATAGAATGCCATTATTTAAAATTGTTGGGGTTACCTTCAATATATTTAACATTTTACATTGCATTCATTTTTTAAAGGTACAGAAAGGTTGGATAAATACATTTGGGTGATGGATCATCTTTGGTTTCTTATAAAAGGTAACGAGTATGCATTACCTAATGCTATGATGAAAAATAGGAAATTGGCACTTATGGGAGAATCATTGAGATATTACCTAACGTGTCACACTTGTTATGCAAGTAGTATATTGTTAGAATATTCAGTATATTAATGTTAGAATATTCAGTGTATTAAGCTTCCTTGTATAGGCCTCTAAGTTCTCTATATATGAAGAGCCTTACTTGGTTTTGCATTATAAAAAAGGAGTTCAATACAAAAAGGAACACTTTCTAATAAAACACAAAACCCCAGCCGCTTCCTGGGAATGTACAATTCCATGTTCTGTCCCTAATCATTCTGCATCTTGTTTGATTTTTTCTCTTAACATGGTATCAGAGCACGTGTGATTCTGGGAATTCTGAACATCCTCAACAAAGATGGCTGGCAATGAAGTCGTGGTGAGTCAAATCCCTGATGAATTAACAATGCAGATTGCTGCCATTCTGAGAAATGGTCTCGGAACACAAAAACAAACAACTAACCCCGAGAATTTATCCCTAGGGATTGAACTCGGTGGTGACAACTATGCCCAATAGGCAAACCTGATGAAGAAATCAATTGGGGGAAGGGGGAGAGGTTCTCACATTACAGGGGAGCCGACACCTCCATCGAAAACTGACAAAACATATACACGATGGGAACAAGATGATCAATGTGTTTTCACATGGATTATCCAGAATCTTGAATCCAGCTTGGTGAATAATATCTCACAATATCCCACTGCAAAAGCCCTCTGGGATGGGTTAGCCACCACATACGGTTCTGGTACAGATTCGTTACAGGTGTTTGACCTTCATAAGAGGGCTAATTCATTAAGGCAAGGGTCTGATACACTAGAAGACTTGTGGAACAAATTGCAGAACATCTGGATGTCTATAGATAGGCGAGATCCGAACCCTATGAAAGACCCAGAAGACATTCATATCTACAATAAGAAGACTCAAGAACAAAGACTCTATCAATTGCTAATGGCGATTAATGACAAGTTGGAACTAGTCAAGAGAGATATCCTGAAAAAGGATCCTATTCCTTCCGTGGAAACAGCATATGCTACAATACGAAGGGAAGTGGCCAGACTTAATATACTAAAATCAAGCTCTTCTGATAGTGACTCGATTGAAATTGGAATGGGTTTGGCTGCTAAAGATTCTGCACAAAGGTTTAAATTATGATCCAAAGAGAAAGAAGATAATTCCAAGTTGTATTGCACTCATTGTGGGATGAAGAAACACATTAAAGAGACATGTTTCCAGCTGGTTGGTTATCTATAATGGTGGGAGGACGGTCATAAGGAGAAAAATAACCATTGTTTCAGATCTAATGTCAAACGGGCTTCTTCTACAAGTGGCGGTGAAGATCCGACTAAAAATGAGCAAGGAAGTGGCACTAGTTTTGGAGGAATGGCGACGAAATCCTATGAAAAAATTGGAGGTAAAGGGTTTGAGAAATCAATGAATTGGATCTTTGATTGCAGGGCTACGGACACCATGTCTTATGATCCTAAAGACTTTGGTGACATGTCATCTCCAAAGAAGTCCCATATTGAGACTGCTAGTGGGGAAATTTGTGAATTCAAAGGGGGAGGTTCAATTATTTTTTTGGTAGTTCATATGGGATATGCCATGCTTCCTCATGGAACAACCGAAAGGCAACTTTGGTTATGGCACCAGCAATTTGGTCATCCTTCTTTTAGCTATCTTAAAAGTTTGTTTCCTAGTCTTTTTTTTGAATAATTCCATTCATGAGAAATATGAAACTTGCATTCTTGCAAAAAATTGTATGGTCTCATTTAATCAAAGTAATACTAGAGTTGATTATGTTTTTTCGCTAATCCATTCTGATGTTTGGGGTCCAGCACCAAATTCCACTAACAATCAAATCAGATACTTTGTTTTATTTGTGGATGATTTCTCAAGAATGACTTGAATATACTTCATAAAACATAAATCAGAAGTACCATAAATATTTGTTTGTTTTTACAAAATTATTTTGACTCAATTTGAAGAAAAAAATACATATTCTCCGTTCTGATAATGGGTCTTATCCATCAAACCACTTGTCCAAACACACCTCAACCAAACGGTACTTCAGAACGAAAAAATCTTACTTTACTTGAAAAAACTTGTGCTATTATGATTGAATCTAGAGTTCCTCATTCTCTTTGGCCAGAAGCTCTTGCGATAGCCACATATCTTGCAAATCGTCTACCAACCCGATGTCTAGAAAATAAAACTCCATTACAAGTGTTTGCCACCCAAGTTACAATTCTATCTGTTATGACCTTACCACCTCGTGTCTTTGGTTGTTCGGTGTTTGTTCATATCCCTAAAACTAGTCGAAACAAACTTAGTCCATGTGTTGAAAAGTGTGTATTCGTTAGGTATGGTGTTCATCAAATGGGATATCGGTTTTACAATCCGGTTACTCGTCGAATCCATGTCACCATGGACTGTGACTTCTTAGAATCCGATTAGTTTTTTTACCACCAATCTCGTGCTCAGGGGGAGAAAGTAAGTTAATCACTCGACTGGTTGTTATATGAAAGTTACTTTGAGGATGTGCCGACAGAGTCGGTAGATGGTGCCACCGAACACGCCTCTTCCAACATAAAGGAGACTGACGAGGCAGTTCTTACCACCAATGATTCTCCCGATGACAATGTCCAACAAGAAATAAATGCCATGGATACTACCAGTGAATCAGCCGAAAAAAATGTCCATCTAGAGGTAAATAATTTACAATGTCATAATTCACAAAATGCTACTGACCATGACATTTCAGGAAGTTCATTTGTTGAAACTCAAACTCTGGTTCTTCCCCCAAGAAAAAATAGAGGGGTTCCTCCTGACCGATATTCACCAGAACACGTTCCTCGTGCTTCTACATATCCTGTAAAAACGGACAGGAAAGGAATGACAAAGATTTCAAAGGCGTTTTCAGATATTATTCTCTCTGAACAAATCCCTAAAACAGCTCAAGAAGCTAAGAAGATGACTGAATGGCATGAGGTAATGAATACCGAAATGGAAGCTCTAAAAAGGAATGGTACATAGGATAATTGTGTGTTACCACAATGGAAGAAAGCAGTCGGGTGTAGATGGATATTTAATATAAAATATAAATCTGATGGCACCATTGAGCGACACAAGACAAGATTGGTTGCCAAAGGATATACACAAACATATGGTATAGACTACTCTGAAACATTCTCTCCGGTTGCAAATATTTACACTATCAGAGTTTTACTTTCAATAGCCGCAAATAAAGATTAGCCTCTTCATCAATTTGATATAAATAATGCTTTCTTACATGGAGACTTGGAAGAAGAGGTATATATGGAACCCCCACCAGGTTTCTCTGATGGTTTTCAAGAAAATGAGGTATGTAAACTAAAAAAGGCATTATATGGGCTCAAACAGTCTCCTCGTGCTTGGTTTGGGAGATTTACAATGGCAATGAAGCAGTATAGCTACAAACAGAGTAATGGGGATCATACCTTGTTTTACAAAAAGAAAGGAGAATTAGTCACTTGTCTTATAATATATGTCGACGATATGATTATAACGGGGAATGACGAAGAAGAAATTAGCTCTCTTAGGAAAAACCTCTTCAAGGAGTTCGAAATGAAAGACCTTGGGGGATTAAAGTATTTCCTAGGAATCAAGGTTCTTAGGTCAAGATGAGGGATTTATATCTCCCAACGGAAATATATATTGGATTTATTAGCTGAAGTTGGCATGGTGGATTGCAAACCAAATGACACTTCTATGGTTGTGAATCACAAACTAAAGATAATTGAAGGGGCCAGACCAGCGAGTAAAGAAAGGTGAAGAGTTAAAAGATGGTCCGAGTGTGATTTTGTTATGAGAAGATTTGTTGAGAGAGGATTAAGAAGTAAAAGAATATTTGAGTATTAGATCTAGAGAGAGAAAATGCTAAAAAGGTAGAGAGAGAAAGTCGTACTATTCATCCATCAACTCGTGAAGCGT
The DNA here is from genome assembly GCA_036936605.1 of Limnanthes douglasii subsp. nivea. NCBI lineage: Eukaryota > Viridiplantae > Streptophyta > Magnoliopsida > Brassicales > Limnanthaceae > Limnanthes > Limnanthes douglasii. The sequence goes on from JAUPFV010000001.1 coordinate 39,285,103, forward strand.
GTGTGGTCCTTTTATAGTACAATTGCGGACCCCACACGCTTTAATTCGGTTTAATTACATCTTTTGGTCCCTATTCTAAGGTTCCTTCCTATTTTGGCTATATCTTTGCAATTAACGCATTTCAGCCCTTATACACTTATCTCTATGCATTTCGGCCCTTATACATTTATTTCTATGCATTTTGGCCCTTATACATTTATCTCTATGCATTTCGGCCCTTATACATTTATTTCTATGCATTTTGGCCCTTGTCTTTTATTCTCCCTCATCAGTAGCCCCCCAGTCTTAGTAAAAAATTGCTTTGCTAAGACTGAATAATTCTTCTGACCGGCCAAAATCTCTTCAAAATGTTGCTCCTTCGAACTTCATAAATCCCTTAGGCAAAAAGGTTGCTCCACGAAACCTCTTTGAATAACTTGAAAGCCTTCTCGAATTTCTGCAAGGATCCCTTCGAATTTCTGTATTCGAATGGCTTGAAGGCCTCCTCGAATATCTACAAAGATTCCTTCGAATTTCTGTTATACTGAGTAGCCCCCCCAATCCTTGCAACTTTTTCAGCCTGATCGTCATCGGATAATTAGGTACTTAGGCGAAAAAATGTTGCTAGGATTGATGATGTCACTGTACCAACAGCGATGTCAGCATGTTTTTGGAGAGACGGTACCAATTCTTTTGTCAGAAAACTCTTCCCCTTCCCTGACAATTTCTGACACAAAACTCTTCACCTTCTGCTATAACTAGGTGACCGAACAATGTCCACCTATATTGACCATCGTACCCCTAGGCAAACAACACAAAAATGTCCCCGGGCCTCATCTGTCAAGAAAGCCCACTAGTATTCTATAAATACCAACCTTTTCCTTCATTACTGCAACTTCTGTTCAATTAGTTCTAGAGAGATAAAGCTGGCGAACAAGCCCCGTCGAATTCCTGAGTGGTTGCTGATCAGTAAACGATTCGAAGAGAGGGTTGCTGCTGGTGAAGACGTACGGCCTCGTCCCTCACCACTGACTACAACTTTTTTTGGTGCTTGGCCTCCTTCGCAAAACTCGACCGCCATTATCCCTCGAGAAGTAGCTCGTCAAAGCTTGCTCAGCGAAACAAATCCTCCAAGAGGAATGGGCAAAGAAAGGTCTCACAAGCATTCATCAGGTTCGAAGAGGAAAAAATCCCATAGAGACAGAAAAAGTTCTCACGATCGAAAGCGGGCCAAGGAGACTGCCCTAACAATTCGAGAACCCACTGCCTCAATTAATGTTGAAAATCTCCCCCAGAGGTCTCCGAGTCCTCGAAGGACTTCGAGGAGTCCTCCTCGAAACCCAGAAAGTCCGCTTCGAAGGCAAACCTTGCATCATAACACTGATACTCTTCCTCAAAGGCAAGACTTGGAACGCAATACTGAAAGTCCTCCTCGTAGGCAAAACTTGGGGCAAAATACTGCAAGTCCTCCTCGAAGGCAAAACTTGGATCATAATACTGAAAGCCCTCCTCGAAGGCAAATCTTGGAACACAACACTGAAAATCCTCCTCGTAGGCAAAACTTGGATCATAATACTGAAAGTCCTCCTCGAAGACAAGGAACGGATGTGTCTAGTCTGCCCTCCACACCATCCATGACCATCTATGGTACTCAATTCTCCCCCTCAAGAACACTTATCACCGAGGAAGATATGCGGATTAGGCATGAAGAAACATTAGACCCCATAGTTATGAAACCTTTCAACAAGCTCCTCGGACAGAGAAAGCCTATTACCCCCTCGTCAGGCCCTGCAAATGGTGGTACCTCCTCTTCGGCAATATCCGAGGAACAAGCTCGCCGGATTGCGCCAAAATCTAAGGGGGATGTGACTTTGCCCTTGGAGTTAGATAATATTGCCGGCAACAATATCAGGGGCATTGAGAACAAGCACATGGTGGCCCTTGCCAATATTAAGTATAAGTATTTTTCGAAGGCAGAAGAAACAATGCTTAGGGCTCGATGGGGCATTCCTCAATATGTCAACATCCGATTTCCCTTGGAGGGAGAGACGCCCTTATCTGTGAGGGACCATGAGGTGGTGGTCTATACTGAGATCATGAATTGGGGGCTAAGGTACCCCTTAGACCCCTTCTTTATTGAATACCTCTCGAAGATAGATCTCTGTCCCTCACAGGTTGGGCCCAATATGTAGTTCACCCTAATGGCTTGCATAATGGCCTCAAGGCTCTCAGGCCAAGTTTTTTCATTGGAAAAAATCATTGGGCTGGCTGGTCTTGCTCGAAACCCATACTTCCACTTCTACTCGCTGACATTCAACCGGGGGCAAAAAGTGTTGAAAGATCTTTTGGAGGCTGATAAAAAATGGAGGCAACAGTTCCTCTTCTTCTCTGGTTGCTGGGAAACCGGATCAGAAGCCAGTCCTTCGAATCCACACAAGCTATCCTTGAAGTGGACCATGAAATGTAAGTACTAGCTCTGCTTTTTACTCCTCGAATGTAGCTTCCTCGACTCACTATGTACTCCTGATATAAGTCCTTCGAACTTTATAAGTCCTTCGAACAGCATGCTCTGTGTAACCCTTCTTTTCCTTTGTTATTTGTTCCAGCTATGACCGGCGTATCCAAACCCTACACAGAGTACGTCGAGGGGGCTACATCCATTTTCACCAATCTTCGCCTGTGGGAGAAAGATAAATGGGACAATCGATTCCGGCAGTGTTTTACCGACGACAATCTGGCGAGGAGTCGATTGTGGAGGCTGAATCCCCTCGATCGCCTTAGCATGAATAGGTTAATGACGCCGCCTTCGGAGAGGGAGGTACTAGAGCGGTGTAGCCAACAAGATGTGACAATTTACCTACCCAAACGCTCTCGGTCGCAAAGTCACTTGGAAGAACCCTCAGAAGAGGAAGTAGCACCAGCTCAATCATTAAATCCCCAAGTGGTGACTAACAGGCAACAACCTCCCTCCTCAGATAACCCTGGAACATCAAAGTCAAAAGTTCCTCGAATGAGTGAAGCTCCTCGAACAAATGAGGTCCCTCGAACAAGTGAGGTCCTTCGAACAAATATCATTGCTCCATCAAAGTCTACTGCCTCTCTCTCTGCTCCCATCCTCCCATCAAGGAAAGATAACAAGAAAAAAGACTTAAAGGGAAAAGGGATTCTTCTCGAGCCCATTGAAGAACAATCCGAAGGGGGAGAAACCCCTAACAACAACGAGGAGACGAATTTCGAAGGAGAAGTCCACAGTATCGCAAAAGATGTCGAAAACAAGGGTGACCAGTCACCCAGGGAGGCTTCCTACCAGACCTTGCAGTCGCCTCTTACTGAAGCTTCTCACCCGGTTTCTCTGGAAAATAGCCCAAGGCTGGCTCCTGTCCCTGCCCCTCGAACAGACCCTCCACTACTTGTTCATCCAGACATTGCTTGTGGTAATTTTTCTGAATTCGACTCTGCAGCCTTAGGATCTCCTTCAAGCTCCTTCGAGGTTCCCCTGGACGACGAATTCTCAATGAGTCTTCGAAGAATCTTACACCCCTCGGTGAACCAGGGAAAAAAGATGCGCCATCTGGAAAAGCGCAAAAACCACTATAAGTTTAAGGCTTCAGTTGTTGCCTCCCAGCTCGAGGAAGCCAAAAAAGAGTGCGCAGTGGTCGAAGGCCAGGCTGATGCGTTGTATGAGCGTCTTTCGGCTGCTGAACATTATGTGACAATACTGGAGCATTGTTGCCAGAAAGAGAGGGACTTATATAAGAAAAAGACTGATGCCCAAGAGATGATGATATCTGAATACAAGAAAGGGCATCGCAAGGCCTGCGATGGATTTGAGCAGTGTACTGAGTCTCTTCGAAAAGTAGTCGAAGAGCGCGATAATTTGGAGAGGAAGATCAGATGTTTCCCAGCAGAAATCGAAGAGGCAAAGGAAAAGAGTGCAGATGCTTATGCTGCCACATGTTCGAAGACTTTACAAGCTCGAGATGCTGCCACTCGAGCCGGCTTATTGACCCAAATATACACCGATCACCCTGACTATGAACTGGTTCCTTTCTGGAAGCTTGTCCCCCCAGAACTTCGCCCACCCCAAATAGTTGTAAGTGAGAGTGAAGACTTAGAAAGCGAGGGGAGTGATAGTTCGAAGAATGCCGACTAAGCTAAAGTGTCGTAAGTAGTTTTTTGTATGGCCTAAAAGGCCTCTTTTTGTAATGGTTGGAAGCTGTTGTGCTATTTCAACGAGTACTTGGATATTTAACTCATCAATGTATTGTTCTTCGAACTTATTATTGCACTAGCCCTTCGAACATTGAACATTTGGATAAATTCACAAATTCTTTCGGCCTTCGACAGAATTTAACTTAGATAGATTTAGCAGGTGTCATATTTGTCATTAGGCCGTCGAACGCCAATTTTATTTGGCCGTCGAACAATTATTACTTAGATATTTTTAGCAAGTTTTATATTTACAATAAGGCCTTCGAATTTCAACCCGCTTGGTCTTCGAACAATTATTACTTAGATATTTTTACCAAGTTTTATACTTACAATAAGGCCTTCAAATTTCAACCCGCTTGGTCTTCGAACAATTATTACTTAGGTAGATTTACCAAGTTTTATACTTGCCAGGAGGCCTTCGAATGCCAATCTGTTTGGTCTTCGAACAATTTGTAGGGTCCCGAAAAAATAAAAACAACAAATAAAAAATAATTGTAAGGAAAAAATATTCTCGATTCATTACTGAGAGTGGCTTCGAGGCACACCTTAAAGTGACCCGGAAAATAGTTCAAAGGTCCCAAATTATCGTGGCACATTTTAATGTGACCCGATGAATAGTTCGATAGTCCCAAAAAATAATTCAAAGAATGGAAATTCGAGGCACATGGTACTGTGTCTCAAAAAATAGTATGAGGGACAACAATTTGAGGCACATGCGACTGTGACTCAACAAATAGTGTGAGGGACAACAATTCGAGGCACATGCGACTGTGACTCAAAAAATAGTGTGAGGGACAACAATTCGAGGCACATGCGACTGTGACTCAAAAAATAGTGTGAGGGACAACAATTCGAGGCACATGCGAATGTGACTCAAAAAATAGTTAAAGGCAAAGAAACGTTGTATTAATGGGATCACTGAAACACCTCATTAAAACCTTCCTGTGCCTAACAGGGTAGGAAAGAGTGTGTCCTCACCAAATTTTTTCCCGAGGGATACATAGAAAGTGAAAAGAAATACAATATTTTCCCCGAGCTCTGCTAATCGAGGTACAGCTTTAAATGCTCAATATTCCAAGGTAAGCGGAGATATCGTCCATCTTTATCTTTCAACCGATAAGTGCCTGGTTTTATCCTTTCGGTGACCGTATATGGACCTTCCCAATTAGGGCCCAGCTTCCCCAAACTCTTGTCCTTAGTGTGTAAGAAGATTTTCCGTAGGACCTTGTCTCCCACCTGAAAATCCCTATGATTGACTTTGGATGCATATCGGCTCCGCATAAGAGTTTGATAATGAAGGGAAGTCAGCTGCGCCTGTTGCCTCTTTTCCTCCACCAAGTCTAAAGCCAACGCTCTATGCTCTTTATTGGTGTCTGAGTTATAAGTTGCTATTCGATGTGAAGGGAAGAGGATCTCTGGAGGGACCACGGCACCCATTCCGTAAACTAAAGCGTAAGGGGTCACAGCGGTGGCTGTTCACGGGGTCGTTCGATATGCCCACAACACCTCCTGTAAATAGTCGGGCCATTTTCCTGCCTTACCTTCTAAGTTCTTTCTCAGCCCGTCGAGGATTGTTCGATTAGTTACTTCCACCTGGCCATTTGCCTGAGGGTGAAATGGTGCCGAGAAACATTGTCGTATGCCCCTCGACACACAAAAACTCTGAAATTCTTTGTTATCAAACTGTGGTCCATTGTCCCTTGTAATCTGCAATGGTACACCAAAACGACAACAGATATTAGACAAAATAAATTTGATCACATCCTTGGCTTTCGTGCCCGCAAGTGGCTCAGCTTCCACCCACTTAGAAAAATAATCGACGGCCACAATTATCGTCTGTCTGCCCCAGAAGCCATCGGTAGAGGTCCAACCAAGTCAATGCCCCATCTGTCAAAAGGAACTGCCTCTGGGATGCTTTCCATCAACGCTCCTGGCTTGTGGATTACATTAGCATACCGTTGGCACGTGTCGCAATGTTTAACCAGATCTTTTGCATCAGCCGAAATAGTTGGCCAATAATAACCTGCCAAGAATACCCTGCGTGTCAAAGTTTATATCCACAATGAGCGGATCCTTCACCGTCGTGTAACTCGGAAAGGATAACTTGTGACTCGTATCCGCTCAAGCACCTCAGTAATGGCCGACTCAGAGATTTCTTATACAACTCCCCGTCCAGCAGAATGTAACCGTGCGACTTAAACCTAACTTTTCTGGCTTCATATTTGTCGGCGGGCAAAATGTCATGAGCCAAAAAATCAATGAGGACTGTTCTCCAGTCAGGTGTGATCGCACGACTTCCCTCTGAGACGTTCATCACATGGTTTTCACCGATTGAGATCGACGGACATGTCTGGACCAAAACCCAAGGATAGCCTTCTGTCCGCAAAGCAGAAGCAAGAGAATCCGGAACGGCATTCAATTCTCGTCGGACATGTTCGAACTTAACGTCCTCAAAACCCGACGCCAAATCCTTCATCAGTTTCAAGTATTGTACCAATGTTTCCTTTCTCGCCTCGGACTCCCCCAAAACCTGATTTATTACTAACTGAGAATCACTGACCAGCTTTATCCGTCGAGCCCCGCATATCTGAGCCAAACGTAGGCCGGCTAAAGCTGCTTCATATTCAGCCTCATTATTAGTAGCTTTGAAACCGAAACGGATGGCTTGGAACATAACGACCCTTTGCGGGGATATTAACTGAACACCTGCCCCGCAGCCTGAGACGTTCGACCCCCCATCCGTCCGTACTACCCACTGTTCCTCGGCAACTATGTCAGATACCTCCTGTTCGTCCCTGTCGGAGTGGAACTCAACCAGAAAATCTGCCAAAACCTGTGCCTTTATCGCTGTGCGAGGCTCAAATGTTATGTCAAAGTCTCCCAACTCTACGGACCACTTAGTCATCCTGCCAGAGATGTCTGGTCTTTGTAATAGACTCTTTAGGGGAAACGTTGTTCGAACCACAATGGGATGGGCTTGAAAATAAGGCCTCATCTTTCGCGCCGCGGTGACTAACGCCAAAGCCACCTTCTCCAAGGTAAGATATTGCTTTTCAGCGTCCAGCAAACTCTTGCTGACATAATAAATTGGCCTCAGAAGAGAGTCAGCTTCTCGGAGGAGAACAGTACTGACGGCACACGTGGATATCACTACGTAAACAATCAGTGTCTCCCCCACTAAGGGTTTAGATAAAACTTCCGGAGAGGTTAGATACTCCTGAATTTGTCGAAATGCCGTCGAACATTCTTCAGTCCAACAAAATTGCTTGGCATTCCGCAATATTTTAAAGAACAGGGCACACTTGTCCGACGAGCGGGAAATGAATCGATTTAGGGCAGCCAATCGCCCTGTCAGGATTTGCACCTCTTTAATATTTCGAGGAGGGCTCATGGTGATCAACGCTCTTAACTGCTCTGGGTCCGCCTCAATACCTTTTTCACTGATCATGTAGCCAAGAAACTTACCCGACCGTACTCCAAAAATACACTTTTCTGGATTGAGCTTGAGGTTGACCCTCCGCAAGTTGTGGAATGTCTCTGTGAGGTCAGCGAAATGGTCGTCGTCTTTCTCGCTCTTCACCAACATATCGTCGATATAAGCTTCCATATTCCTCCCAATCTGCTCCTCGAAAGTTTTATTAACCAGGCGCTGGTAAGTTGCCCCCGCGTTTTTTAACCCGAATGGCATGACCTTGTAACAGTATAGACCCCGCCCGGTAATAAAAGAAGTGCTCTCCTCATCGTTAGCAGCCAATCGGATTTGATTGTAGCCCGAGTAAGCATCCATGAAAGATAGCAATCGATTTCTGGAGGTCGAGTCTACTAATTGATCGATGCGCAGGACAGGAAAAGGATCCTTAGGACAAGCGCGGTTTAAATCTGTGAAGTCGATACACATCCTCCACTTGCCGTTCTTCTTCCTCACCAACACCGGATTTGACGCCCATAGGGGATAGTGCGACTCACGAATATGACCAATACTTAAAAGTCGCTCGACCTCCAACAAAATTGCTGAGGCTTTTTCCGGGGAGACAGGCCTCCTTTTTTGGACTATTGGTCGGACATCCGATCGCAAGGCAAGTTGGTGACATATAATCTCCGTCGGCACCCCAATGACATCCTGCGCACACCAAGCGAACATATCGAGCTTATCAGATAAAAAAGCAATTAACTTTCCTTTAAATTCGGGGGAGAGATGGACCCCTATTTTCAGAACTTTTCCAGCCGCGAACTCATGTGTTGCAGAATCCTCCTCCGGGACCTGAAATCCGGGGGCCTCCCTCGGATCATCACAAGGGAGGACCTCGGAGGGTAGCCCCTTTAATTGCTATGCTGAGTCAGAGGGCCCCCCTCGGACTCCCTTGGAGGACAGGGCGATTTGGTAGCATTCTCGTGCCATCTTCTGGCTGCTTCTGACCGTACCAATATTGTTCCCGATAACGTACTTTAGACATTGATGCACCGTGGAGATAACGCCGTGCATCCGAGACAACCAAGAGCGTCCCAGGATAGCATTATATGAGGTGGGTGCGTCAACCACGATGAAGAGTACCTCTACTTCTTTTTTGAATGGTCCACGACCCAACTCCACCATACATTGGAACTCTCCCACGACAACCGCTGTGGCACCAGTGAAGCCCACTATCGTTCTATCAGATCTTCGGATGACTGGTGGGTCGGAAATGCGGCGATAGGTGCTCATAAACAGGATGTTCGCAGAGCTTCCTGTGTCGATGAGTATTTTTTGAATCTGATCCCCGGCAATGCCCGCCACGATCACCACAGCGTCCTCATGAGGGCCTGCAACGTTACGCATATCATCATCATCAAAACAAATAATAGGAGAAGGTGATCGATGCATTTGTGCGGAGACTCCAGCTTCGATCTGGGTGGTCAAATTCACCATGTGCCTTTTGCGAGAGCTGTTCGAATTCCCGGCGATAGTGTCTCCGCCAAAGATTGCCAAGGACTCAAAAAATGCACAAAGACTATCCACCTTCCCCCTTGGAATTTCTTCTTCGACCAAGTTTACATTGTTCCTCCCGACTTTCGGGTCCAAATACTCTTGCTCGATGTCAAAATCGTCAACCCCTTTGGAAATTACCATGGATGTGCCAGTGTTCTTCGAGACAGCTTTTACCACGGCGTTCTTCTGGGAGTGTTTCTTGACATACTCCAACAGCATTCCATTTTTGATGAGAGCCTGCACCTCCTTCTTCAAGGCTATGCAATCCTTGGTGTCGTGGCCCACATCCTCGTGATACTTGCAATATTTATTAACGCTTCTGCTCTCCCTCGGTGTTTGTATGGGAAAAGGCTTCCTGAACGTGACCGAAGATTTAGCTTTATCAAATATTGCAGCGACGTTTTCTGTTAACTCCGCATAGTAGTCGGGCCGAGTCCATTTGTTTGACATGTATCTCCCCCTTGATTATGGTTTGGTTGATTGCCATAGTACTGCGGGTTTGATTTTTGCCTTGGAGGATACTGACCCGTGCTTTTAGCTTGAACGGTTGATCGGGGGCCCTGAGAGCTTGGTTCAGCCCTCTGAAATTGATTATGGTCCAATTGCTCTCCGGAACCCTTCTCTGAGGCTTGGGTTTCTTCCACCAAGATTCTCTTCTCTACTTGATCTAGCAATGCTCCGAAGGTCATTGCCTGACTTTCTGCCACCGTGTCTTTCAATAACCCGGGGAGCAAACCCATCCTGAACGCTGCAAGCGCTACTGAATCCTTGCAGTATTCCATATCTGTTTTGGTCTTGACAAAGCGATTGGTATAGTTTTTGAGGCTCTCCCCCACTTTTTGCCGACAGTAGATTATGGTGTCTCCGTTGGCTCGAAATTTCTTACTCCCCACGAAGTGTTGTCTAAAAATATTCCAGAACATGTCAAAATTCTTGATAGAGCCCTGAGGTAGCCTGTTGTACCATTTGGATGCCACCCCTTTGAAGGTTTGAGAGAATGCTCTGCACAAGAGCTTATCATCGTCGTCGAAGTTTATCATAAAGTTCTTAAACTGCTCGATGTGGTTGTCCGGATCCTGAGTCCCGTTGAACTTTTCAAGCTTCGAAATGTCAAAATGCTTTGGGAGATTTCCTACTAAGATCTCCGATGATAGAGGAGAAGCTCTCCAGTTATGCCCTGTACGATAAATGTTAGACCTCAGATTATCGTTGTTTGAAAAGTACAGACCCTCCTCGGAGGGAAAAGTGTACTGCTGCTGCCATTCTGAATTTCGAGGGCCCATGTCCTCCTTCCCAAGGCACTTTGCCTGCTCATGGGAGCGATCACCGACTCGGTCATGGCGACTCTTTTCCCGCGAAGATTTCCTCTCCGAACTCCTTCCCCTTCGGGCGCCAGTTCGCCTCTGGTCACGCTTTTTCCTTCTACGGTATCTCCGAGGGGATGATTCAGAAGTGCTATATCGCGAGTAGTCGCTTGAAGTAGCCGAGTCCGAACGGTATCTTTCTCTCCTCCTCGGAGACCGTCGCTCACGCCTCCGATGCTTGTCATCTCTCCTCTTGGGTCGAATTTCAACCTCGCGCTCCTCATTTTGTTCGACGGGTTCTCTTCTTATCTCCGACCGAACATTTCCTTGCGCAGCTTCCTTCTCTACCTTCAACCTTTCGATCTCCAGCAATAGTTCGTTCCTCTGAGCCAAAAGAGCGGAGTCATCAAAAACGTTTTCAACTCGCCGACCTCCTTCTCCTTCGGACTCCAAGTCATTTCGAAAGTCATCCGCCTCCATATTTTCCTCGCATTGACCAACTAAATCGTCCCCTCGGCCTTCCATAGTTCTCCTCGGAACAGGAATTATTTCTAGGAAGCGATTATCGTCGGAGCGATTCTCGTTTCCCACAGACGGCGCCACTGAAGAGTTAAAAGATGGTCCGAGGGTGATTTTGTTATGAGAAGATTTGTTGAGAGAGGATTAAGAAGTAAAAGAATATTTGAGTATTAGATCTAGAGAGAGAAAATGCTAAAAAGGTAGAGAGAGAAAGTCGTACTATTCATCCATCAACTCGTGAAGCGTGTGTGGTCCTTTTATAATACAATTGCGGACCCCACACGCTTTAATTCGGTTTAATTACATCTTTTGGTCCCTATTCTAAGGTTCCTTCCTATTTTGGCTATATCTTTGCAATTAACGCATTTCAGCCCTTATACACTTATCTCTATGCATTTCGGCCCTTATACATTTATTTCTATGCATTTTGGCCCTTATACATTTATCTCTATGCATTTCGGCCCTTATACATTTATTTCTATGCATTTTGGCCCTTGTCTTTTATTCTCCCTCATCAAAAGGTACCAAAGGTTGGTGGGAAAATTGATTTACCTGGCTCACACTCGACCCGGTATTTCATACCCGGTGGGAATAGTTAGCCAGTTCATGCATCATCCTCAAGAACACCATATGGAGGCAGTAATGAGGATTATTCGATATCTCAAAGGCACACCAAGAAGAGGCATAATTTTTAAGAAAAATGGACACCTTGATGTTGAAGTATTCACAGATGCTGATTGGGGAAGGAATCTTAATGACAAACGATCAACTGCTGGCTACTTTACTCTTCTTGGAGGTAACTTGGTGACTTGGATGAGTAAGAAACAGAAAGTAGTATCACTGTCAAGTGCTGAATCAGAATTTAGAGGAATCGTTAAGGGGATTGCCGATATACTTTGGTTAAATAAGATAATTAAAGAAATCGGATTCCCCGGAAGTGTCCAACTCTGTTAATGTGCGATAATAAAGTTGCGATTAAGATTTCATAGAACCCGGTACAGCATGATAGAATAAAGCACGTTAAAATAGATAGGCACTTCATAAAAGAAAAGATTGAATATGGGACAGTCGAACTTCCGTTTGTTAGATCCGAAGACCAACTGGCAGACATCCTGACGAAAGAGGTTGTTGCAAGAACATTCGAATCAGTTTTATCCAAGTTGGGTATTAGTGATCCCACTACACAACTTGAGGGGGAGTGTAAGAATATTCCGTATATTAATGTTAGAATATTCAGTGTATTAAGTTTCCTTGTATAAGTTCTCTACATATTGAGAGCCTTACTTGGGTTTGCATTATAAAAAAAGGAGTTTAATACAAAAAGGAACACTTTCTAATAAAACTCAAAACCCCAGCCGCTTCCTGGGAATGTACAATTCCATCTTCTGTCCCTAATCATTCTGGGTCTTGTTTGATTGTTTCTCTTAACATATATAAACAAAAATTGTTTTGCATATACAAAAAAATATATGAAGAAATAAATGTGTCAGACTAGTTTCTTATTTTTTGGAACTTTGTGTGTATTCGGAAAATGTTTCCGAGTTGCAGACAAATATTACAATAATGAATGAGACATATATAGTTTATCTCATTGAGTTGGACTACGCTGAAACATTTTGGCTCAAACTATATGGTGAAAAAATCACATATACCAAAGTGGTAAAGCACTATGAAAAACACAACAATAAATTGATAAATTCATTCACCATTATATATTAAAGCGATATTCGGGCCACGTAGCCAAACTCGTGATTTGTTACTATTTTTAGTGCGCTTTCATAATTGAAGTGGCTTATTGAGACGAGTCAACTCACTACGAAATATTCTCGGTAAAGTTAGACAATTTGATCCATATACAAAATTTGGATATTCAAAAAAGTTATAGATGAGGTCACCGAAGCATCCCTTACTATCATGTCAAAACATTACAAATTTGCTAAAAATATCAATGTTGAAAAATAAGTATGCATATAAGAACCAAAGCATGGGTTGTCTTGTATATGTGAGATAACTACCATGGGAGAAGACAACTGAGGTATGACTTATTCTATTATTGACAAGAGGTGACAAACTTTAAACTTTATTACAATAGACCAGTACAAAAAATATGATTTTGTACAAAAGATAAATCTTCAAATGGTTAGTTTATTACATGATTATGATCGGCGGTGGAGGATTTATATCTTAAGAAAGGTCTTTGAAATACTTATTCCAAAATATCCAAGTTATTCTACCCTAAGGAAACGTTAAAGACGAAACTATGTGAACAAAACGGATTAAAACTAATTCGACCAAACGAGATAAATCTTATTTTGAACAGATGACTAACCCTCACAATAGTTACAAGCATAAACAATCATTACCCAATCAAACCAAAATAATTATTTCTTCTAGTATAACAAACCCCCGCATATACCAAAATGTTGAAATGGTGTTGTATTACTAGAATCTTCGGCTGTTTATGATTCTGTACATTTCTGAGGTAACAGATGTACGAATGGATGCATTTGTATGAATATGTTTACGGTAGCCTCAAAATATTACATCTAGAACTAGATATGCTCAGTTGATTTGATATAGTTTTTTATATAGATAATTGGCTGGCGATGTCAAATTTTTTGTTTCATCATTGAGACTATGTTTAAAAGCATCGTGTATACATTCTTTCTTAATGGTTCGTCAACCTGTCTCTAGAAGGTGTTTCGCCCCCCTCACGTAAATAAAAGATGATTGCATCACTTATGTGAACGAGAATCAGTATGATTCTAACAAAATTTAAGAAGTAAGTTTTTTATTATAGTTCATAATAAGATACCCTTTTAGAATATTGTTCGGATTTGGTTAACAAGTTCTCATCCATCCGTACGGATTGTTACCTGTAATTCATCCTAGTTGACCAAGATTTTATTTTGTAAAAAGTCAAAGTTTGATGACTCCATTATTCGAGCGGATTGCCACATACATTCAAATACAACCTCTTATTCACCAAGCATACAGAGTGACAAATATTACCAATGATAGAATTGCTTATTTTTATTTCTATTATAACATTTTTTAAGTTTGTAATATTTAAATTTGACACTAAAACAACATAAAGAAACAAACGTGATAGTTTCAGAATATAGTAAAAATTAAACAAAATTACAATAAAACAACATAAGGAAATAAACGCGGTAGTTTTATAATATAATAAAAATTAAATAAAATTACAACAAAACAACATAAGAAAACAAACACGATAGTTTCATAATATAAAATGAAAAGCTAACATACCAAATAAAACTAACACAATACTTTAAGAAGAGTTGTATCATTGCGATCCTACAAGCTCATTGTACGCATCAATTTCCATCTTTTTCTTTGTATATTTTTAGTTAGGTTCGTATTCACCTCTTTCAGTTAAGATTCATTAATTCTTTCAGTAATACTCCAATTGAACATCTTTGTCCCCTCTTGTTTGACATTATAGGAAGGTCTTCTGATAATTTTAAACCTATTTCAGATACTTCCACGTAGTACATTACGCATACTACTTTATCAAAATATGATATTCATTCATCCGTCATTATTTGATTCATTATACTGACAATTTTTAACAAGTATAAATTTTTGTTCAGAGTTCATTCTATAACGTAGATATGAAATATATATTGTTCAAGGTTATATATGTATAATTTGATTAGTACATATATATGGGTTTAATTAGGTTTAAATAACTAGGGAAAAAGTTTGATACATAAAATTGAATAATTTAACCAATAATGTAGTGACGTGTGTTCACGTGAGATTTGTGGAACATTTATACTAATATTGACTCAATAAGTTGGCATTAGGTATTTCTAGATTTGAACCTAATGTCGATTAGGTATGTCAGCATTAATTTATTCTAGGTTATGCACTAATAACGACTAAACTAGTCGACATCAATTACATTGTTGAAAACAAAATAATTTTGATATCAATAATATTGGTTTTTAATGTATGTTTGTTTAGATAAATAATTCATATATATATAACAAAAAGATAAAATGAAAGAACATAACATAAGGGCTAAAAATCAGCATTAGTCCCTCATGTTTTGTGTTTATATTAAACTACTTTCTTATGTTTTAAAAATTTGTAATTAGCCCCTCCGCACATGTGAGTACTGAGAATCTGACATGTGGTAGCCCAAACATCAATATTTTATCTAGTTGTTAGTCCTCCGAAAATATAAAATCCTAATTCGAGAAACATATAGTCTTCCTCTTACATCTCTAATTCTATAACCACATTCTTCAGATTTTTGGGAGATCAACAGTGAGACAAAATATTGATGTTTGGGTTGCCACATATCAGTTTCTCAATACTCACATGTGTGAGGGGACTAATAATGCAAACTCCCAAAATATAGAGGATCAGTATGAGACAAAAGTGAACATAGGGGACTAGTTTGATACAAACGCAAAATATGAAGGACTATTAGTGATTTTGAGCCTAACATAAGATATGTAAAACATAACATGATATATATATATAGGCTTCAAAATATAAAGTTCAAAAAGCATACCATCCAAAACATAATACTTGAAAGCATAAAATTTGAAAACCTAACAAATCATAAAATACATAATGTATCATTTGTCTGATAGATAATAGTCACATAACTATATAATTTCTCAAATGATTTTATTTCTTCTTCAAACGTTATCGATGCTTATATCCAACGAGTACCCTTTTAAATAAGGTATCTTTGTGTTTTGTGTGCCACGTGACCTCAAGCTCAGGGATTACCCCATCCAGAATGTGGTATAGCAAAGAGTCCTTAGTGATGAGTCTGAACTCGAAGAGCTCCCCGGAAGGGTAGTCCAAAGTAAATCACCCCGTAAATTCGGACAGACTCCATGACTTCAATTCGAACAGCACAGATTGAACCGGACAGATGATCTTGAACACTGCAAACATAAGGCAGTTCGAACTATGACTAAAGTACTAAAAAACCTAATCACTGTCTGACTAAGCTACATGCACATCTGCTTAAAACTCTTGGGTCTTTAAACATGACCCGGGTCCATTAAACTTGACCCGAAAGCCCATAAGGGCCCAAATATCATACTATAAATACCCAACCACCAGCATTAACTATGGGTAAGAAAAATTAACTGCTGCCAGGCTGCTTAATTCTCTCTCCACCCTTGAAACACTTTGAAACACCCTTAAACACCACCACACCACCGTGAAACACCCTTACACCGCCCTAAAACTCCACTTGAAATTACCAGCCTACCCTCAGGCTACTTTTATCCACACCACTTAGAACGATAGTAGGAAAATATGGATCTGTACTATGAATCCTAAAACATGCGATCATTGGTGCACCTCTTTCTTTGAGCGATAGAAAGTGTATGTTATAATATGACCAAACCAAATACATTTACTCTCAATAATTATTGGTCACTAATGCCTCCCCTATGTAAGGCTTTTCTTGGATTATGTGGTATGCATTGGATGTGGCCCAATTTCTCAGTTACGCTGACACGCATATACAATTCTATATTATTTTCATGCATGACGGACTAGTTAAATTGTACTATATCATCAGATGGTTTTATCGTTGATAGATGCTCGTACAACTAGAATTTGACTTGTAATACAATAAATATAAGTGTGTCATATATATTTTCACTGCAAATACTTAATATACATAAGATGATATTAAATATATGTATTGCATCAACCGTTAAATTGTCGAGAATGACTCGTTTAGTCTGAAGATTGGCTTTAAAATATATGTTTTTAGATTTCTTGCCTCCATGTACTTCACACATGAAAATATGGCATAACAATCTGATAGACCTCCTAACGCGATTATTGGAAACTACAAGTATGTTCATAAACCTAACATTCGAGAAGCACGATAAAATTATTCATCTTCTTTTTATTATGTTCACATGCCAATTGTAAGGCATTATACAATTCTGCAAGATGTGCATCTCCTAGGTTTACTTATCTAATGAGGCTAAGTCTTAAAGGAAGTACAACTAATTGGAGTTGATTTGTATCATGGTCTTTCCAATGAAAATTATGTAGCCATAAAAATATAATATACTATTGCATGCAATATTGTATATCAATCTTCCAATTTCTAGAGGTTATTGTGACGTTAGACATAAATAGTTTCCTTCAACCACATTATATAAATCTCTTTTCTTTTAAAAAAACCCAAGCTCTTCTTTGACTATGCAAAATTTAAGGTGAAATAACAATGACACCATCTTTACCCTGATATTTATGTCTTTGTTATCGTCTAGGTTGATAAAAAAAAATTGAACCGCAGATTTGTAATAAATACGACATCACCGTAATATTCATGAATAAGAAATTAAAACTAATGGTCTCGGGATGTCATTTATGAATGATTACTGCTCAATGGGCTCATTTGGATACTAATTATATAATGTTTCCTGCAATGATCCAAAATGATTGTGTTATCGATGATATTTCATATATGTATTTGATCGGTTAAGTCATAACTACGTTGTAAACTAGAATTACTGTATCGTTGGCTCTTCCCTATAATCAAACAATAAAGATATATTTAGTATGTTTTTTATATACCCAATAATAAAGGTGTTCAATTATTAAATACTTACCTTAACGTTAAAAATATGGTACAAAGCGTGATTAAAAATCTCATGTAAGGTCTTAGTATATGAGGAATGGTCTTCAGGTTTTAGTAGACTATGGCTTCTATGCTGCCTCTCTACAAAACCAAGCATGAGAATGCATTTATTTAGAGTAAACCCTAACCAACTTATATGTATGATCAGCGGTCGTCTTCAACCGTTTCAATAACTATGGCTCGATAGTTCTCAAAGATGATGTTTTATCGATCATTTGTGAAACTTTGTTTCGAGGTTTCACATTATAACCAAATACATAGCATAAATGAAAAAAATGAACTACAAATTATCCAATAAAAAATCTTGTAATATTGACTAAATGTGTCGATATCCTTGCATATCAACAAAACCAAAAAATATAGATAATGATAAAACTATGATTTCACACTAAAATCAACCAAGCAACTCTTTAAACTGATAGTATATGCTTAACTAAAAGTTGTACATAACCTAGAGTAAATTTTGATGACTAAAAAACAACGAGTCTAGGTTTTTGTAAGTTTTCAAAAAAAACAACTTAAGGACACCTAATCTCAAAAGGAAATAACTATAAAAACTTAATTAAAGCCTAAATAATCGTGTAATATACATTTACTAGCCCTTAATTTTAATGAAAATTATGAGAATCAGAAATTATATCTTGATGTTTTTTGTTTTCTTCAATTTAGAGAGGTTTAGAGATTCTAAATTTTTTGGATTAAAAATGGTGACGTATTTAAAAAAACTATTTTACATATTTTTTGTCCAAATGTAAAATATAAAACCTATAAACAGTCTCGTAACTGATTACAACGTAGAATTATTTTACATCTAATATCAACCAAATTGGTCGACATTAGTTTTTCGTTTAACATTAGTTATTTTTGGCAAATTGTTGGTCACATATAGTACAAAAACTCAAAAACACAAGTCGTACATAGTTTCTTTAAAAGTAAAAAAAAAACTTTTATTGTGGGACGTATTTAACAATTTGGGAGCGTGTCTAAAATAAGACATAATTATTAATAAAAATACTCGCATAGTTCTATATTTATTGGATTTAATTCTTTTAGATTTTCGAAAGATATAACAGATAGGTTTATTTAAAAATAACATATTTTTAATTTAATCTAATCAGTAAAGTTTTTTTACATTGTATATATTTTGTTATTTAAAATTATTCTAAAATATCTCAAATGTTAAGAAAAACAAAAAAAAAATTAGTTTAGGTTTTGATCGTTTTTGTTTTTAAAAATACTTAAACCCAAACTTTTTGTCATGAACATAAATATTTAAATACAAGTGATGTTCTTGTCCTTAAGTTGAGTATAATTTATGTTATTACAAGATTCAACTTGCTATCTACATATAATAAATATGTATCATCATATATAGGTTAAGGTTAGCTTGTTTATAAAAAATAATTTTTTTTCTCGATAGTGTTTTTGTAATGACTAGTCAAGTTAAACCTCTTGCGTCCATGCCGCTTATGTGTATTCACCCCAACATTTTAACAAGATATTTCTTGCTAGCTTTATTTTATAGTCCTCTTATATGTATTTTGCAACTATTATGTATATATTGTCATGTTTAAAACATGGTTTATCTCTTGTATGTCGATAATCATACCACGGCTCAATGTTTTATGGAAAGTTCGTCATGAGACCCCAAGACGTGAGTCATAGTTATCAATCTGACATGATTATTCAGGTTGACGACGTGTACAAAGTGTTGAACAAACGAATAATAAGTTTTCTATTATTTTTTATGAGAATATAGTTTCAAACCCATATATGCATGTGTCGTACATACATGTCTCGCGACATGAGCTACCCTTTTATCAATATTGCAACAAGTCATATAACGATTGTATAATATAGAATTAAGTATAGTACTTTGTTTCACAAGATACAAGTTAGTACCAACATGTTGTAAAAAAATATCATCATATGAATATATAGGTTATAGCTAGTTTGTCCACTAATTGAAAGAAAACAATAAGCCACGATTTTACATCATTACTAATTATTCAATTTTGAACACTAAATAGTCCTCGCTATCTAATTTTTTAATAGATTATCGAATTCACTTTGTATCCTTAATGAGGATGAATTTTTTTAAATAACAACATTTGTTTCTTTACTCGTGAGATTAACCTAGAGCCACGTTTAATGAAGCAAAATGTCTCGCCGCATGTCTTTGATTTTAAAACCAATTATTTAAACTAATTCATTTATTTATAGTGATAATAACATTCTCATTATGTAACCATTTATACTCCGTAACATTCTACATGGATCTCAAACTCTAAATTCTTAAATATGGTTCTTCTTTTCTTCTAACATTTATCACTTGTAACGAATTTGGTTTTTCATCTTATATTATTATTTTCTCGCTTTTTAACTTTTTTTATTATGATTTTTTCAACCATCATTTGACAACCACCGTTTCTATCTAAGCAAAAAAATTAAATTCTTTGATTACATAAAATTAACACGGTTTCTCTTCTAATTTATTTTCTTAGGTGCTATAATAGTTTCATCCTCACAAATTCAAATTCCAAAAAGAAATTGGCTCTGATATTTTTAAAACTTAAATGACAAAACCTTAAACGTATTTTTTTAGATTTTTTAAACTATTTGAATTTATTAATAATATAATACAATAAATACATAAAATTGCAAGTAATGAATTTCAGGACAACCATGTATCTGTCTTTAAATTTTTCTAAGCTAAAGTTTCTAAGTTGTAAATGTTATATATACAAGTCATAACTTATTAGTTTTGTCTATAACATTAAGGTCTTATATTTGGTCTCTCGAAATATCATTTCTTATCATTTTTATAAAATCCTTCATGAAACAAAATATATTTTTAACATTTCACCTAAAATATACGTACTAAATCTATAATCTACTTGTACTCCTTCCAAGAACCCTAATTCTCGAAACTTATAATTTCTACGTTGGTTCTCTTTAAATTTAATTTTAAATAATCAAGGTAAAAAATCGTTTTCCCCTTCATTTCTTAAATTTTTATACTTTTTCATTATATTTGATATTCACTTGTAGCTATGTATAGACGTGCATAAACCCACGTAAAATCTTAAAAAATATGACTTTATCATTTAAAATTTATTGAATGACGCTTTTTTATAAAGTTACGTTTTAGAGTAATTGATCTATACTTATGAGCATCTAGAGTTAGATTTTAGGTTGATTTTAGTATGAGTTTATGTTTAGGGTTCTTGAGTAGAGTTGGGTTTTTTTTAATATGTTCGTCTTTTTGTAAGTAGGGATTCTAATACAATGTCTCAAAAATAGTTGCATTTTTCATTTTTCAAAAAATACAACTAATTCTGAGATGAACAACTATTTCAAGATATCATCGTAGAATCAACTGTACTTTTTAAAAATAAAACACAATTGATTCTGAGATGGTAGCCTCAAAATTACATATATATTTTTACTTTTTTCAGAAATTTAAATAATTATGATATACTGTCTCGAAATCATATGTATTTCTGAATTACATAAATAAGAATTTTTAGTAAAGTTTATTTTTGGCTAATTAAAACGTGTTTAGATACATCTAGTACTTTTTTAACAAGATAACATCTAAACCTTTTTGAAGAATTTATTTGAAGTATTAATCTTGTGTATTTAAGATCCCAAGCCACGTGTTCAAGAGCTTGAGTCCCTAAAATATGTTGAGCCCTTGTCAAGATCGATAAGAGTGCAAAAGTATTTGTCTAAGAACAAACTATCTCCAAAGCCTTCGGATTCATCTAGGGAAGAAACTGGTTAAGAAAGACAGAAAGAGAAATGAGTTTATAGATTGGGATGACTCGGTTTGATAAACTTGGTTCAACTATCTATTGTATGAACGATGAGAAGAGGTGATAAGAAGGTTAAGGTGTTACAACTGATGAGTCCGAATTCGGAGTGCTCCCCGGAAGGGCATCCCAAAGTAAATCTCTCCGTAAACCGGACAGGCTCCAAGAGCTTAATTCAGACAGGACTTTTGAACCGGACAGATGACTTCGAACACTGCAAGTCTAAAGCAGTTCGAACTATGACTAAAGTACTAAAAAACCTAAACACTATCTGACTAAGCTACCTGCCCATCTGCTTAAAACTCATGGGTCTTTAAACACGACACGGGTCATTAAACTTGACCCGAAAGCCCATAAGGGCCCAAACTACATACTATAAATACCCAACCACCAGCATTAACTATGGGTAACAAAAATTGACTGCTGCCAAGCTGCTCAATTCTCTCTCCACCTTTCAATATCTCAAAACACCTTCACACCACCCTGAAACACCCTCACGCCGCCTTAAAACTCCACTTGAAATTACCAGCCTACCCTCAGGCTACTTTTATCCTCACCAAATTGGCGACCATGGTGGGAGGCGACGGTGCCTGAATCCAGCATTCAAAACCAAGTAAAGAAACTCTGTCCGAATGAATCCGGATAATCCAGAGCTTCCACCAGCTTTGCTCGAAGTGGTGGAAGAGAATGATGAGTATACTGTCCAAGAGCGCGACAGGTTAAAACTTGAAATAGAAGCTCTGAGGGCTGAAAAGGCCAAGATGGGCATGAAGGAAAAATCCAAGGCGTCAGTTGCTCATCGCTCTGATAACCCTCGAGGGCATGGGGTTTCCAAAACTCATGAGAGCACTAAGAAGACGCATGCCAGCTCTAAAAAATCTCACCGATCCAAGCCTGTGGAGAGTTCTGACTCGAGTTCAGAATCTTCGGACAGCTCTTCGGACAGTGAGGGAAATGAAAAGTCCTTGTCCTCTAGCAGTGATGAGGGACGAACCAAGAAGAAACAAAAGCAAGTTAAGAAGTATTCCAGAAAAAGAGATCACCATGGAAGAATGAAAAGGCACATTGGAAAAGGGTCATCTCACAACCGGAGGCATGTAGACCGGATGCTGATGGATCCTTTTGCCTTCCATGATGAGCCAGGTATCTTTGCAACTCCTAATGAGGATACCGCGTTCAGTCGTGGGAGGAATTGGAGGCAATCGCCATTGTCTTCCAAAATACTGTCCGGAAACCTCCCCAAGAGGTTTGATAGCACCAAGATGGAGAAGTACGATGGCAGTACTGATCCGGACAATCATCTGGAGCAATTCAAGAACTTCATGATGAACTTTGATGATGATGATAAACTACTCTGTAGGGCATTCTCCCAATCCTTCACGGGGAGTGCTCTGAAGTGGTGCAACAGCCTGCCTCAGGGTTGTATCAGAGATTTTTATACTTTTTGGGTGGCCTTTCGAAGGCAATTTGTGGGGAGTAAGGAGCTAAAAGGTAATGGAGATACCATAATCCATTGTGCCCAAGAACCAAACGAATCGTTAAAGGAATACATAAGTCACTTTGTAAACACAAAAAACGGGCTGGCTGATTGCTTTGAACAAGTGGCAATAGCATCCCTAAGACAAGGTTTGAACCCGGGCAATCTGGCCGATTCAGTAACCAGGAAGAAGGCCATGACCTGGGGAGGATTACTAAATCAAGTTGGCAAACAAATAAATGTTGATGAAACAAAGAAGACCAGGGTGCACAGGCAGGTGAGATCCACCCCGGTGGCACCAACTCCAAATCAAAACCAGTCCGGGAACAAAGCAAGAGAAACCGGACAGGGGCATGGAAGGGGAAAAGCTCAGTCTCAACCAGCTGCTCCTGCACAAAGCCAACAGTCTAGAAACAAAAGAGGGCCGTGGGTCCAACCGGAGTGGTTTGCAAAGCTCAAAGAAAGTGTGGCAACCATTTTCGAGAAAACAAAAGATGAAGTACACTACCGGAGACCGGCAACCTTGCAGTCTCCCAGAGAACATCGAAACAGTTCTTTTTGCCAATATCACAATGATATTGGCCATACTACTGATGATTGCATAGCATTGAAACAAGAGGTTCAAAACCTGATCGAGAGAGGAAAATTGGGTGCATACGTCAAAAGAAGAGGAGGCAACAGGCCTGACAACACTCATAGGGTTGGTCCAAGCAACGCTGCCCCGGAGGGGGCTATGGTAATAGTTGAAAGGTTTGACGTGGAGTCCGAGTATTTGGATCCTGATCCAACCAGAAATAGAGTGGGTACTATTGAGGAGCGTTCTAGATCAGTCTCCGGGCTCATTAAATTCTTCGAGTCACTGACAATCTTCGGAGGGGACACTATAACAGCTCTTACCACCTCTTCAAGAAAAAGACATGTTCATAATTTGGCCTCCCAGCTAGAAGGAGGCATGACATCCTATCAATCTCCAAACTCATTCACATTCATAGTTTTCGATGAGGATGATTTGAGAGATATTGCTGGCCCTCATGAGGATGCTGTTGTCATAGGAGCGTCTATAGGGGGCAATGAGATAAGGCGAATTTTGGTGGATACTGGAAGCTCTGCCAATATCCTTTTTCTAAACACTTACAAGAAAATGAGAAATCCAGCTGTGATTCAAAAGTCGGACAGATCAATCGTGGGCTTCACGGGCAGCTCAGCCGATGTAATCGGGGAGTTTGAAGAAGAAGTGTTGTTGGGCAGGGGCCCTTTCAAGAAAATGGTTAGAATACTCTTCATTGTGGTGGATTGTCCCACCTGTTACAATGCTATTCTAGGGAGATCATGGCTCTCTAGGATGCATGCAGTGGCTTCGACAGTCCATCAGTGTCTGAAATATGCTGTTCAGGGGCAGGTTGGGGTTGTCCGGAGCAGCCAAAAAGTTGCAAGAGAATGTTATGCCACTGCCTTGGCTCCACGAACGCTGGGGGCAGTCCGTATAAATGACCAATAGCAGTTTGAGGGCCTTTCTGGGGGTGAGGGTGAAATTGATGACCCCATAGAGACCCCCGGAGTGTTGATCCCAGTTGAGGAGGTTGAAACACACTGCTTAGAAGAAGGAAAAAATGTCAAGATAGGATCCAAAATGCCACCGATGTTGAAAGAAGGAATGTTGAAATTCTTGAAAGACCATCAGCATGTTTTTGCTTGGTGCAATGCTGATGTTACTGGAGTTCCATCAGAGGTGATTTCCCATCACCTATCAGTCCGGAGAGATGTGGCACCAGTGGTACAAAAAAGGAGAGCTTTCTCAAAAGAAAAGGCTGATGTCATTGTACAGGAGGTTGACAGACTCACAAAGATGGGGCACATTAAAGAATCTCAGTACCCTTTGTGGACTGCCAATCCTGTTTTGGTAAAAAAGAAGAATGGTAAATGGCGTATGTGCATTGACTTCACAGACCTCAATCGAGCTTGCCCAAAAGACTTGTATCCGGTTCCCCGAATAGACCAGTTAGTAGACTCTACTTCAGGGAACAAGCTACTCTCTTTCATGGATGCATTCTTCGGGTACAATCAGATCCAAGTGGATCCAAAAGATCAAGAGCATACCACTTTTGTTACTGATAGAGGTTTACACTGCTACAAGGTGATGCCCTTTGGTTTGAAAAATGCTGGGGCTACTTATCAAAGGTTGGTCAATAAGGCATTTGCTGATCAAATTGGAAGAAATATGGAGGTTTACATTGACGATATGATGGTGAAAAGCGTGGATGAGCAGTTGCACTTGTCCGACCTCCAAGAGACTTTTGCCAACTTGGCCAAAGTGAATTTAAAATTAAACCCTGAAAAGTGTGTGTTCGGAGTGCAGTCCGGGAAGTTCTTAGGGTATATCATAAGTGAGCATGGAATACAACCCGACCCGGACCAACTCAATGCTTTGTTCCAAATGGAGCCTCCTCGAAACATTAAAGAAGTGCAGCGTTTAACGGGGAGGTTGGCAGCCTTGAACAGATTCATATCCAGGTCTTCGGATAGATGTGCTCCATTCTTTCGAACCTTGAAGGGTGCAAAGGGGTTTGAATGGACACCACAGTGTGATGAGGCATTCAATGAAATCAAGAAGCATCTGTCCTCTCCCAAGACCTTGTTTAAACCAGTCGATGGGGAGACTCTTTTTGTTTATCTGGCTGTTTCAAGTTGTGCCATCAGTGCTGTGTTAGTAAGGGAGGTTGATGGGTATCCTCACCCAGTGTACTACATCAGCAAAAGCTTGATTGATGCTGAGAGGCGTTACTTGAAACTTGAAAAACTAGCTTTGGCTTTGGTAATAGCTGCAAGAAAAATGAGGCCCTACTTCCAGGCTCATCCTATCGTTGTCCGGACATCTTTCCCTTTAAAGAATGTCATTCAAAAAGCAGACATTTCAAGCAGGATGACAAAATGGTCAGTAGAGTTGGGGGACTTCGACATAGACTTTGCTCCTCGGACAGCAGTAAAAGCTCAAGCTGTGGCTGATTTTCTGGTCGAATTCCATTCTGATAGGGATTCAGAACAACCTACTGATTCAAAAGACAAAAAAGTGTGGATTGTCCGAACAGACGGAGGATCCAGTACCATGGGATCTGGGGCAGGAATATGTCTCACTTCTCCCTATGGGGATAACATGTTCCAAGCTATTTGTTTTGCTTTCAGGGCATCCAATAATGAGTCCGAATACGAAGCAGCTATAGCTGGGTTAAAGTTGGCATACATCTGTGGAGCAAAAAGGGTCAAGCTACTAAGTGACTCCCAATTGCTTGTCCACCATGCTCTAGGCCTGTCAGAGGCCAGAAAGGAGCAATTGATCAAATACTTGCTCCTCCTTAAAAATGAAGCGTCGAAGTTTAAAGTTGTTGTCTATGAGCACATCCCCCGGGCAGAGAATGAATTAGCAGACTCATTGGTAACGATAGCATATACGGAGTCCTACCCATGGATCCATGTGCTTGAAAGCCCTTCTATTCAACTTGATGAAGGTGAAAAAGAGGAAGTATTTGAAATACAAGTAAACCGGCCTCAAGACTGGAGGTCTCCTCTAATGCAATATCTGTCCGATGGCATCGTGCCCTTGGATAAATCACAAGCCAGAACATTGAAACACAGGGCTCGTGGTTTCATTATGATTAGAGAAGTCTTGTACAAAAAGTCCTATAGCAAACCTCTCCTACGCTGTTTAGGGGATCATGAGTCACAAATGGTTCTATCTGAATTGCATGATGGTGAGGGATCAGCCCATTGTGGATTTAGAGCTTTAACAAGAAGAGTGCTTCTCTCCGGATATTATTGGCCATCAATTATGAAAGATGCTAAGGAACTGGTAAGGAGATGTGACCCATGTCAGAGGTACAGCAATGAAATTCATGTACCAGCCATTCCTTTGGAATCAATTTCTGAGCCCATCCCTTTTGCTCGATGGGGATTGGACTTAGTTGGGCCTCTCCCTGTGGCGTCCGGAGGGCGAAAAACCATAATTGTAGCCATTGACTACTTCTCGAAGTGGATAGAAGCAGCCCCCTTGGCAGGGACGACATCAAAAGCTGTTATAAAATTCATTATGTCCAATATATGTTGCAGATTTGGTGTCCCCCAGAAGATAACAACAGACAATGGCCCACAGTTTGATAATAGAGAGATGGAGAGCTTCTGTGCCTCAAGGGGTATTCAGCATTGCTTTTCTTCACCTTTCCACCCACAGGCCAATGGGCAAGTTGAGGTGGCTAATAGAACAATACTGTCCGGCTTAAAGAAAAACTTAGAAGGGGCTGCTAGGAAGTGGCCTAGTTATCTACAAGAAGTCCTATGGGCCTACCGGACAACACCTGGGGCTGCAACACAAGAATCCCCATTTACCTTGGTCTATGGGATGGATGCAGTAGCTCCCATAGAGAAGACACTCCCCTCTTTTCGTGTTCATAACTTCTCCGGACAGGCTAATGAGATGACAATTAGAAATCAACTTGATTTAATTGAAGAAAGGCGGGTAAAAGCTCACCTTAGAATGGCACATTATCAAGGCTTGATGAGAAGCAGGTTTGCTTCTAAAGTTAAAAGAAGGGATTTTCAACCAGGAGATAAAGTATTGAGAAAAGTTTTCTTGCATACCAAGGAAAAGCTCTTCGGAAAGTTGGCCCCAACTTGGGAGGGTCCGTATACTGTGGTTGAAAGAATCAAGCCTGGGACATACTGGTTGGAAGACAAAGATGGCAGGGTTTTAACTCACCCTTGGAATATTGAACACCTTCGAATGTACTTGGAATAAAGCTTATGTAAATATTTACTTGTTTAAACATCCATGTAAATATTTGGGGGCGTACCGCTTCCTCTCTTCGGCGCCACGGAGAGCTTTCAATAAAACTTGATGCTTCCTTCAACAATTTTCTAAGTTTTTGCAAAATTCTGTTGTTGTCATACTACCCGGACTGAAAGGACTCAAAGCTACTTAAATTCTAGCTGTCTAAAGTGAGACAAATAATAAAAGAAGAAGATGGTTGAGTAAAATAAAAGCATTCATTCAACAACTTAAAGTTGCCTTGGCCTTCCAAGGACTTTTTGAACATGTTTGGCCACAGTACAAAAATCTGTCCGAATAATACGGACACCATCATAAAAAAGGTGCCTTGGCCTTCCAAGGACTTTAGTTCAAACAAAAGATAAACAAAACAAATTATAAATTAAGGTTGAGCCTTTGAAGATGGCTCACCCTCATCCTTTTTCTTGCCCTTGATGTCGCTCCTCTCCTCGACAATCTTCTTACCTTTGGGGTCAATCTCCTCCTCACCTGGGCTCTCCCCGGTTTCCTCTTCGTCACCAGACGAGGACACATCGGTGTACCCTTCATCAACCATGGTCCAATATGGGAGATCATCGTCATCCACGTAGCGCCATAAGTCCCCTAGTCTCCTCTTCGGGAACTTCTCGTGAAACAGGAGGACCATATCGGACTTCACCTTTTCGATCATTAATTCTTCACTCTGTATCATCTCCCTGGCATAAGCATTGATTTTGGCCTTAATCATGGCCTCTTGATCCTTCACCAAAGCATCTTTCTCTTCAACAGCCCGGTTTACTGCATTCTCTAAAGCAAGTTTATCAGTGGTCAGATTGGTGACAAGCTTCTCCTTTGCTGCAGTTTCTTCCCTTGAGGCTGTCAAATCCTTCTCCAGTCCGGACAGCTTAGCCCGGAGATCTTTTACGGTCTCTTCTAAAGAAGCAACTTTTGTGTTGCTTTCATTGTGATTCTTCTTTAGCTGTTCGTTCGACTCCTTAAGCAAATCAACCTTAGTGGCAGCAGTCCTGAGGTCATCGGACAGCTTCTCCTTCTCAGACTTGAGGTCTTTGATGGTAGTTGCCTGACTTCGGACTTGCCTTTCCAAAGTAAGTACTGGCTGCACGTTGCTAAGGAGAGAGTGGGCTATGATGTCCCTCTCACTGGAAACCATAAAAGTCTTACCATTGAAGTTCACTGTGTTGGAACTACTTGGGGGAACATATGGCCCTGCGAATTCATCTCTGGACAGGCCAAGGAAATAATCACCTAGTTCACCAAGACCGGTGACGTCCACTTCATCCATGTTAATCTCTCCCCTTTCGACCTCATCAGTATGGAATTCCATTGGAATCCCTTCATTAAGATTCCATGGGATCTCTTCGGCTAACGTCGGGTCGGTTGGGAAAGTGGGCTCCGGGTCCCGGAGAGCGAGCTCTTCTCCTTGGGAAGTCTTTTTCTTTTTGACTTCCCTGTCAGCACTGTCACTTGCTTGCTTACGGACCCGTTTCGAAGCCCTTGACGGTTTTGGGGGATTCACTCCTTGTTTCTCGCTCTCCTGTTCTACCACCTGTAGAAGGTTTGCATCAACTTGAGCCTGGGCTGGCACCTCTGCGTCTGTTGGGGCCTCTTTCTCAGTATCCTCTACTGCTTTCCTGCCTTTCTTCTTCTTGCCCTTCATTTTACTTGGGGCTTTGGCCCGGGCAGGAAGGAAGAGGGTCCCATCCAGTTCGTGAGACCTTCTCAGCACAACATCTTCATCAGGTGGGGTGGAGAACTCCTCCCAGGTTAAGTCTCTTCGACCTGTGGTGTTCCACAGGTGGGATCTCGCTAAATTCCCAGGAGTAAAAGCTTTGTGAAACCGGTTCTCCCAGTTCTCTGCGGCCCAAGCGTTTATCTTGCCACAGGTGACCTGTCCGGCTTTTAGGTAGTCTCCGAACTCCTTTGGCAGCTCTAATAAAACAAGAGAGTAACTGATTAGCATAAACTTAAGGAAAAGAGAAATTTGAACAAACACTTAAAGTAAAAACTTACGATCACTCCTCCATCTACTTCGAAGAAGGCTAGGATTCTCCCCGGTCTTGATTTTCTTGCTATTCTCCCATGAGCCACTTACAAACAAGAACTGGCTCCTCCATTTACTCTCCGACTCCAGGAGATCATCAACAGCTTTAAGATCGTTCCCCATGTTAAAGTGATAGAAAGGGAACTGGTGATGTTTGCACAAACTAGCTACAGCAGCAAACTCTTCCACAGGAAGAGGGATTCCGGACAGCCTAGACGCCATAATGCATGACATCAAGGTGTACCAACCGTTGGGGATTAGCTGTGTTGGACATAGCTTGACCAAATGAAAATAGCGCACTATCTTTGGGTCCAGTGGGAACCTAAGTCCCCAATTGAATAGCTCCGTAAAGATGACTATCTCATTTCTTTTGCAGTCCATCGGGGTCTCTGGATCGATGGGGATTCGAATCTTTACATTCTCAGGGATCCCCCACTTAGTACGCAGTCGTCCCAGATCTCTAGTATGAATGAACGCATACTTGGTCTTTAACAGAGATAAAAGATATTTGAACTCTACCTTGTGAAAGCAGGGCCCTACTCTCCCTTCGAGGCTCTCCGGCAGGTCCGGACGCCTCAGATACAAGTCCTCTTTGCCCTTCTTAGCAACAACTATAGCAGTTTCAGCTTGTCCGGAAGACTCGGACTCAAACCTAACCTCCTCAGTGGAGTCTTCCATCCTCTCCTCCATTATTGTTGGGGGAGCTTCTGCAGAAACAGCCCGGGGAGGGATGAAGCTTGGCACAGCTGATCCTCCGGACTGTTGGCTCTTTGTATGTTTTTGAGTTCTCACCTCAGTCTGAGTTTCTGAGGTCGAAGTTTCTTTGGGAGGTAGTGGGCTGCTAGCCTCCGGACCAACCGGCCTTTCCCGGAGAGTCCTAATAGTTGCCCCGGACCCTGATTCACTATTTTTTTCCCCCGATTTTGAGGGTGTACTTTTAGAAGGAAGCCCTTTAACCAACCTACTTGGTCTTTTCATGATTAGTTTATCTGGAGAATGGTCGGAGTCGGACCCCATAGCAATGAAAGTGGATTTTTTCCTAACACTTGTGACAGTGACCCCCGGTTCAACAATAGGGATCGACTCTTGGACTGAAGAGCCAGATACTATGGGGGAGAGTGTTGATTGAAAGAGTTTTCTAGGTTTTGTACCTTTAGAAGAAGATGAACCTCTGTCAGATTCTTCGATTGAAGGGGCTGGTTTCTCGACAGGCGACGCTGGAAGCCCTGCTGCAAGTCTTTTCTCTTTTTCAACCCTTTGAGCTTTCTCCAATTCTGAGAGATTAAGCCAACCGCCCTTGATCAGTGTTGTTCTTGCTGTGAACATAAACAACTAAGGAAATTTTGAAGTTTTAGAGAGATAAAGCTTTGAGTGAAATGGCAAAGTGAAAGAGATAGTGAGACTGTGAAAGGTGAAAAGAATTTATAGTAAATGTAAAAAAGGGGATGATTCCTAGGAGAATCCGAAAAGTTGGGCAATGATTAAAAGACGGCGCTGATGTCATTAATAGCATTTAAAGAGGTAACTTGTTCGAGAAAGTGGTGCAACTTTCAAGGAGAAAAAACGGCTAAAGTGACCAACCAGAGAGTGACACGTGTCCCACTAACTCTGACAAGAACCGTTTGGAATTCGTAACGTTTGGTCTGTCCGGTTCTGTTCTCAACTCTCTCCGAATTGATAAACCACTTCCTGAATCGGACTGTTTTTCAGTTCTTTGACAAGGATACTTGTTCAAATACCTAAAAAAGGGGCTCATGATGAGTCTGAATTCGGAGTGCTCCCCGGAAGGGCATCCCAAAGTAAATCTCTCCGTAAACCGGACAGGCTCCAAGAGCTTAATTCGGACAGGACTTTTGAACCGGACAGATGACTTCGAACACTGCAAGTCTAAAGCAGTTCGAACTATGACTAAAGTACTAAAAAACCTAAACACTATCTGACTAAGCTACCTGCCCATCTGCTTAAAACTCATGGGTCTTTAAACACGACCCGGGTCCATTAAACTTGACCCGAAAGCCCATAAGGGCCCAAACTACATACTATAAATACCCAACCACCAGCATTAACTATGGGTAACAAAAATTGACTGCTGCCAAGCTGCTCAATTCTCTCTCCACCTTGAAATATCTCAAAACACCTTCACACCATCCTGAAACACCCTCACGCCGCCTTAAAACTCCACTTGAAATTACCAGCCTACCCTCAGGCTACTTTTATCCTCACCAACAACTATTATCGTCGATTAAGAAAGATGGACTCCCAAGACATTATGCTACCTTGTACTAATGCAAATCTAAAAAAAAATTCATTATCGATGAGGAATCGATATATATACTAATCAAGAGAATAAGGGCGTCAATAATTTTAAGATTATGGAAGAGTACAAAGATACAACCAACGATATTATGTTTGAGTGTTGTATCGGATTACACGACGTCATAGTGATAAGTGAGTCATGCTTACAATGAGCTAAAATGAACGATGTTGTTCAACTATTTACTATGTTGTTTTGGAATGATGTTTGAAGAAAAAAATATAATACTTTATTTTATGAAAAACTTTTATGTGGTATGTTTATCTTAATTTGGCTAATGTATAATACTTATTCAATCTCAATTGTTTTGTTAATTTATTTATTTTATCTTAATAAAGGTTTTGTAAGTTTACAGTAATTTTGAAAAGAATTTTATAATTAAATAAAAAATAATTTGATAATAGCATCAAAATAATAACTAAGTCCGAGATAGCGTCTCACATTAGTTGTCAATTTTGAAATTTCAAAATGATAACTAATTCTACAAAATTGACAACTAATTTTGAGACGATATGTTTTGAAGTAAAAAAGTACCAGTTAAATTCTAAGATGTTGTCGCAGAATTAGGTGTTTTTTAAACAACTAATTTTAATATCTTTTTGGAATTAGCTGTCACTTTAGCACTTTCAAAACGACACATGTGTGTCGTTATTTGTTTCGTATGGGTAAAACACTAATGTCACGCATAACAATTTAATTGGTCACACATGTAATCTAATTCGCTTAAAAATCATTATATATATAAATTACACACATTTATAAAAAAAATCATTTTCGATCTAAAATATGGAATTTACTGCAGTTAAAGAGGTGTGGTTGATAAAAGTTGTCGAAGAAATGAAAAAAAAACACTACTAACAAAGACGTGGTCTTCATAACGTATTCTACTAATTATGCGCCATGCATGGCCTATTTCTTTAATCTCGTCGTATCTCTCAAACGAATTTAAATAAGTTTCAAATATATAGATGTATCTGAAGTCTTCTCTGGGTTTTGATCTTCCATATGATGCAAGCCAATTAGTGTTTTATATGTTCTCCTTACATATAATTTGTGGAATCACGCAAAAATAGTTTGATGAGATAAACAAATATCTCGGTAAACAAAAAAACTAAATATGATATTTGTTGAATATGGACGAGGGAAAGATATTTTAGTTGTACTTATCTTTATGAAATGGTAAGTTACTTATTTTTTTGTCCGGTTGTATCATTACATGAACTTTATCATCCAAGAATACTTAATATAACGATACTAAGTACGTTTAATTTTTTTAATTCAATAGAAAATAGTTTAAAGTAACATTGTCACAAACGTGAAAAGATACGATTAACAATATTTAACATGTAGTTTGAAGATAAAGTTACAAACATTCATATTTGATTCAACGAAAGTCCGTACTTAAATATTTTAATTCTCAATTATGTCTATCAATATATGGTTTAGTTTATTAGGAGGTTGAATTTGGGTGGCTTCGAAAATCTAGTCAAATAATAGAGTCACTCAACCTCGGTCTCTATGGAATAAATTATTGGGCACATAAAATAAATTATCATTAATGGTTTGTTTGAATGCATAAAAACCTATCAAAATAATAATAATATACTACTATGATATAAACATTTATTTCAAATTAACTAATTGTGCATGTACATGGTACTTACATTAACAAAAATACTTCCATGTTCAAATTAGCATATTTTTTATCTCAACCTTTCATTTTCGTAGTTTCAATTTTAGGAGTTATTTGAGTTTTTTCCGGTTCACACATTTTGGAAACCTTTATTATAATATAGAGGATACAATATCGGTCGCAATCACGGATTAAAAAACCAATATATTCAATATTTTATCCTAGACAACATAGTTTTTGTTATATTTGTTGTGTGTAAAATATTTCTATATTTCCACCTCATATCGAGCATACTTAAATCAAACTTACGTTGGTCTTATACTATGATACTAATCTTACATGCGAAACATAACCTATGTCTGATTCTACCAACGTGTCCACATTTCAGTTTGATGATATGCAAAGCTCTAACATTTGTGTAATGTATTAACATAATATCAAAGGCAGTCTCATACACAAACCATCTAATATCCTTGAATATCCAAGAATCATATGAAAATTTAGATATTAACTTATCTTTTTTTATTGACGTTTTTATCTTGATGTGTTGAATATTCAATAAAAATATATTTTCCCCAAAATAATCTAAAATTAAACTGACTTGAATGAAAAACTTTAGACTTAAATTAGCGTTTTCAACCTTAATATTAAATAAAATAAAAGTTAACTTGTATACAAAAATATTCTAATAACATCATTATAATTTATTACAATATGAAAAGTTTGGGTTACTGATTCTTTGAAGTGTTACTAAAGTGCTTAAACTTGTTCGTGTAAGCATAGAAAAGACCGTAAGGTTTTGGTCAATATGTTTTAACGTAATTATAAATTTATAAGTCATGAGGTATGTTATATATTTGTTTTTTATCTTTTATATGTTTGAGTTCAACTTGGTTATGATGTCTAAATACATAAATTTATCCTAAGATTTAAGAAATTGAACTTCTTAGTATTTTTAGATTATTTTTTCTTATGTGTCATTTGTATAGCAAGTGTGTCGCTTTTAGAAATATATTGTCATTGATTTAATATCAATTATATATTTCTCAACAAAGTATAAGGTAAAGGGAAATCGTTTTCCTCCATGGAAAACTGTTGACGATATATAGCCAACATTCAATTGTCAGCATTCATGAAAACTAATTCGATTAAAAAAAACCATATTTGTTGTTATAACACTAACAATCTCGAACAACGACACCATATACCTCGTTGTCTTGCATGTACCATGCATAATAAAAAAACCGAAGGAATTTTCTTATAACAATGATAATATCAGGTGTGTAAAAAAAAGTCAATGATTACTTGAGATCCATCACTTTCCCTCATATGTCATATGCACTCAATGTAATTTTTTTCATAAATCTTACCCAACAAATATTGAAGTCATTAAAGTTGTGGTTGGCCGCATTTTTCTAACATACATTATTTTTTTCCAACATTATAAATGTTATACATGGTAGACATATTATGAGGATTAACATTTTTGTCACATATAAAATATCATGAGGGCGAACACTAATTAAAGACAATTGTTTCACCAATTCTTATTTACTTTTGTTTACTTGTTCGGTTCAGTTTTGTTTAATTTTCTCGTTATAGGGCATATTTTCAAAACGTTAACTAGTCCATAATTATGCATCTTGCATTCAACTTGCAAACAATATAAGTCATTACCCACTTGATAAGCTCTAAATTTAAAAGGACATTGATTTTATGTCATATGTCTCGTCAAGCTTCTCTTGGATAAGTGCAATAAATAGTTTTATATACTTTTTAGTCCTATCACAAGCATAATAAAATCATGGATCATTTTCTTGTTTTCCGTCATCGTACAAACTTATCATTAACGGGTAATCCAATTATTTACAAATACGTTGTATACATTCAGTAAATTCGCATTTTGTGTAATGCACGTGTATGGTGACTAAATATTTATAATCTTATAAGATACTTGTTTTCAAATAGTTTAATATGCCTAAATAATTAGCATATAATATTGATTATAATAAATTATAACATAACTAAAAAATTGGTATCATTTGTGTTTTTTAAAACAAACATCCTATGAAATAACAACCAATTCTGAAACACCATATAGGAATTTTTTATTTTTTATTTTTTAAAATACAATTGAATGATATCTCAGAATTAATAGTTTTCTTTAAATGTGACTGATTTGAAGATTATGTCTCAAAATTAGTTGTTATTATTTTTTAAATGCAACTAATGAAACACCATCTTAGATTATTTTTTTATTATTTTAACGTTTTAGAATCTCGACTAATATACTCTAGTACTATATAAAACCCAATGGTATCTCATTTTGTTTGTTTGGATTCTTTTATTTTTTACTTAATTTTTTCTATTTTTATTAGCTCGATATTATGTTTTGGAAATTTAAAGAAAATATATAACATAAAGTCTAGCGATGGATCTATATAGGGGCAAGGGGGTCGCCCCGAGGCTTGCCTCACCATGTCACTCAATTAGGCCAATTTAATCAAGCACCACATCACCCCACTAATCTCTTAATCGATCCTTCAAAATCTTAACCACGTATGTTAACAACTACAAATATCGAATGCAATATATTTCCATCGTCTACGGCTATTTTTTTTCGCTAGTGATTTAGGGATTTGTGTAGCATCTCGCTTAAGACGTGTGGTCGTAGTGTTTGTGCTCCTAATATGGAATCTGACGAGTATGAATACAGTCAATTGATTTGTAACATCCAGGTAATAAAGCTCTGGTAATTTATTATGAGTTCAATTGCTTACCAATAGTCACTTAGGTTTACATGTTACATCTATTCTAAGTTATTTAAGTTTAAATATGATTTACCTATTTTTTATCTAGCTTACCATTTATTTGTTTATTGTGTTGCAAATATTGATTAGTTGCTAACATTTGGTATTACCTGCTGAAATCTGTGAAATACTTTGCAACTATCGAAA
Source organism: Limnanthes douglasii subsp. nivea (assembly GCA_036936605.1). Taxonomy (NCBI): domain Eukaryota; kingdom Viridiplantae; phylum Streptophyta; class Magnoliopsida; order Brassicales; family Limnanthaceae; genus Limnanthes; species Limnanthes douglasii. Next base: position 39,321,797 of record JAUPFV010000001.1, read on the forward strand.
GTTTCAAATTGCGTCAAATCCAGCAAAGCAAGCCACCGAGTATAGCTATCACAAAGTTCTTATATGTTATGTAATTGAAAGATTAAAATTGTTTTCTTTTTCCATATATATTAATATTGTTATGCTTCATACTGGATTAGATTAATTTTTTTGTATATTTTAATATTCTAAATTTTTATAAGAGAACATAAACAATTTTTATTTCATCTTTGTTTTTACGCTATCAAAACAAAAGGGTTAATACATTCATTGTGCTAGGTGGTTCGTCATATTTTAGGAAAGATGCATGATTAGAGGAAGATAAATGATCAAAATAATGAAGGATGCTCTTTTGTTTTGACTTCTTGTTCCGTCACAAACATAAACCACGGGCTATATGAGTTATACGCTCTTCCTAACTTATTTATATCATATATCACAAAAATATATTGGTTTTCCAATCACGAGAAGAAATGAAACCAATAAACCAACATTCTATCTTATTATAAATAATATTTAATCCAATGATTAAACCCGCTTCATTTATCAGGCATTCATCGCATCTAAGTCATATTATCTTCAATAACAACAATATATTCAATAAAAAAACCATACAGCCGTGAACACAACTTAAATGCAACTTAACAAATTGAGAATCATTGTGTATGCAATCATGAGCCATGATCGTTGATATTTCTTGCAGCAATCTAGTGATACAATAAAAATAAGGAAATAAACAAAAATATACAAAATCCATAGATATCGGTGATAAAGGTATCATACAAAGTAGATGGCTATAGAAAAGATCATTTGTAAACTTAGGCATGATGTTTTTTAATTCATCTCTGTAGTGTAAGTCAAAATTGGTTAAAAGATCTAAAAAACCTCTATTTGATTCTATAATATACAGCAAAAAATAATAATAAGAGACATCTCCTTATTAGTAAAGAAATCCACTTAGACATGTTTTTACATCTATATAGATATGATCTCCAACATACAAAATTTCATCTCCATGAACATTAAGTGAAGTTGGTTAAGAGATTCCAACAACCTCTTTTCGATCATCGAATTTACTATAGTACAAACTATTAGAAGTATATGGATACATATTACCCTTTTGTATACAAATATTAATCTGGGTGATCTCCCCATTAGTTGAGATATGTTTTACTCTTATGTCATTGATCATTCTTATTTCTAGCCGATGTGGAACTTTGGTCGCACCTAGCAAATTATCATCTCGAACAAAATATCGTTTAGTCTCCTCTAAATTTATTTTCATACGTCCAACAAATCTTTCATCTTGAGGCTGGCACCCTCTTAATTTATGTCTTATATTCGTTGTAATCGTGTTGTGTATGGATTTACCGTGTGAGTCATGAAGTTTTATGACGTATCTAATTGTTCACTCTAATCAGACCACATTGTATGAGTCTTAGAGACTTTTACAACATATCTCTCACCTTGGGTATGGACTCCTCTTAATTGATTTTCATTCGTTCACTCTAATAAGATTATGTACCACTTAAACCATGGATTTTTACAGTGGGGGATCTATATGTTCACTTTAATCAGGCTATATTATTTGAGTCGTAAAGTTATACAACAAATCTTTAACTTTGAGCTAGTTTGGCTCTAGAGCTCTGATATTATTCATTAATAATATTATACACATATTCGTTTACGTATTTATATATATAAACCAACTCGATCTCCACCCTAATATCATATTGTCCGTCTTGGATCCAAAAACTATCACGATTTTTAATATTTGGTCAACTCTCAAAACTTTTCATGTCACCAAAAATATGTTCTTACTTATATAACATTGATCATTTTTTATCTATAACTGTATAGGTCACATCTAGCAAAAATCTTTTGCATACGCAAAAGATAAAAGAAGATGGAGCTTCAGGTTTATATGTTTAAAGGGCATAAAGTCACATTTCTTAGACCGGAAACAAGGGTTTGTCAAACCATCACCAGTCATTACTTCATATAATGGGTGTGATGTCTATGACATTGGAAAGAATTTTGGTTTCCTTATGACTAGCAGTAGCCAAAAATGAAATATAACAGATAATGACAGTGAATGAAGCTGAGAAGCTCAACTTTTATTAAAGAATTGCTAAAAAAAGCTGAAACTACTTCGCGAAGTCGTTTTTTCAATATTTACAAAATTGCCATTATTTACTTCATGAAGTTTCAAAACATAAAATCTACCATAACCTAACATTTTACTCACTAAAAATCATAAAAACTCAAAACTTAAACTAACCAACTCTTTTTTTCAACCTTGTAAAATTTTAAAAAAATTGGTGAAATGGTAACAAAACTTGTTTTTCTACAAACCAACATGAACATGGACCCTTCTGTATTTCTGTATTTCTGTTTTTCTGAAAAAATAATTTTAAAAAAATCAAAAAATGTTCGTTTCCGCCAGACAATGGCGTCCAGGTGGTGTTCGTCGTTATCATCATGTCGAAGAAAATGATACTTTTCGCCGAGCAAATGACGGACACGATGCTGCTTACGCCATTACATGGCGGAAACAGGGGGTGTGTCCGCCATTGCCTGGCATACATACCCATGTGTCCGTCGTGCAATGGCAGACAGACCCCATGTGTCTGTCATGCAATGGTGTCAGCAACATCGTGTCCGCCATTGCATTGGCGGATAGACCTGTATCGTTTTTTTAACTTTTTAACATTTATCTTTTAATTTTGTCATTTTTTGTAATTCTTTGAATAGGTTATCACTTACTAAAGACTAATACTAACTAAAAACAATATCAATTTATAGTAAAACAAAATACTCATTATGATTTGAGAAACCTTTCTAATAACTAAGATGTAAATATGTTTTTTTTTTTTTGCAAATAAGTCATTTAAGTGTTAGGATATATGATTAGGTGTTTTAGAATGTACGGAGTAACATTTTAATTGATAATGATAGTACTAATTTCATTAGTTTTAGTTTTTTATGTTTAGAGAGAGAAAGTAGAGAGAATACAGATGAATTGTATTTTTTAAAAAATTATGAAATTTCACGAAATAATTTCTTCTAAATAATTTCTTCTATTTATAGGATTCGTGAAGGACAAAATTGTTTAAAAAATCACTTTACGAAACAATTTTTAAAATTCAAAACAATCAACTTCACGAAAAAAATGTTTTTTTAAGCAATTTCCATTTCATTATTAAGTCTAAGAAAGACAATATATGGTCTTATGGTCTAAATAATGTTTAGACATACACATTCCCATCACTCGCCTTGTCCTTGTCCAAATGAAGAAATACCAAGCTGCTCTAAACTGCAATACAGGATAATTGGGAAGTGGGACACATATTCATCATGTTGTCGTGCATGCATGTCCTGCGGTGGTGCTGTTCATTTCTAGAAAAAACCATATAGCATCTCTCTAGTCTCCACCTTTTTTCTCTCGTAAAAATACTTTGTCAAGCTTCTTCTCTCTATCGTTCTCTCAAATATTAAACCAAAATACTAAACTAAAAAATCCAATATTTTTTACCTTAGGAGAGGAAACTAAAAGGAAAAGAAAAGAGAAAACAAACCGTGAAGAAAAGGAGTAGCTGCTCAGGTTTCAAAACCTAGCTGTTATAACCAGTAAATTGTATCATAGCGTTTACCCTAAAAGCTCGAATCAATATAGTTCACCTTTCGATCAACCGATTTTGTTCAAAAATCAACCTGTGTTTCTGGATAGTCGACATATATTAAGAATGTTTCAAACTTTATTCAATAACATATACAACAACTTCATTGCACAGCAGAAACATAGGGGGGGAGTTTCACTGTGCTTTCGCTGTTGTATCATCATATCATATACAATCAAAGAAATCTGAGTAAATCTGGCCTTTGATAGCTCTAATACTTTTTGCCAGAATGATTGAATTTCAAAACAACAAACATAACCAAAATTTAGTCTAGTCCTTCCTCTGTGGTTGGGGGACTACTTAAATTCAACACGACTCCTCAGTCCATAAACCGGCTTCAACATTCCCACTTTCTGAATGTAACCTTCATTACACATCATCGTTGTAAGCTGGATGAATAAGCAAAATCAGTACATATTTTAGAACCGGATTATATTCATGTCAACCAAAGAACGACATAGCCATATCAGCAATACTGAAATGTAAAGATTTGGATTCATATCGATAAACCCAAAGACAACGTTTCCGAAGTAAAGAGGTACTAACTATCCCCAAAAGAATTATTCGAAATAATAGAATAGGTAAGTAGCTAAATCCTGTTGGCTTAACAAATTACCAAGAAATTCATTTTCCAAAAATACTTTAATTTACATCAAGTTTCGTTACTTTAAAACCGAAACAACTGCCTATTCTATTCTGGTGGCATTTTCTAGTCCATCTTTTCTTCATGATCTTCATCTAGTCTTCTTTAAGCCTACAAGACGAAAAAGAGTAGGCACCCTATTAAAAAATGGAATCGATTTTTGTCTTAGAAAACACAAGGATTAAGGGAATGACAGCTTTACAACCATCAATTTCATATAGATGACCTAAACCCCCGTTAACAATATGAGGAGGAAACACAGATGGTCTAGTTAATATCATACCGGTCAAGGATATTGCTAACGATACCAATGTGTTAACTGTTAAGCATCTTGTTAAAACTTATTCACAATTCAATGTGTTTGAGCACAAAAGACGACAACTAACTGAAAACAACACTACGGCCACAAAAGAGTACAGAGAAAGTTTCTAGCCAAACCCAGTCGTCAACTAAGTCTTGAACCTAAAGCAGCGCGTACTCTATTCACATTATTGGTTTATACTCTTGCATTCGACTAAGCAACTCAAACCAAGCAATACCTCAACTAAGAGAAGACTCCAACTACATCATAATCATAACTCTATAAACCCATAGTATTTAGTAGTTTCGAGTTTTGAGTTTTGGCAAACAAGAACAAATCAGAAAGTTAGTCTCTCCTGTGTCAAACCTAACCTCTACAGATTCTAGTTGGTTTGTACTTTGGATTTCTTCATATGTGAGTCTTTTTAAATTGACAATAAAACGTTAAAAACCTGTGGCAAGCCTAACCTCTACAGATCCTAATTAGATTTTAGTTGATCGATTGAAACTACTGCATACATAGCTATTCAGAATATGTGATATTCAAAATCATATAGCATAAGATACAATAACTCCTACACATATCCAATCACAACATTGTTTGAAAAAGAATTACAAGTTAATAATATAAATCAAAGCAAGAGGCAGTTTTTAATACCTTCAAGAAGCCATCCATGACTGTTTCCGGAGATGGAAAGCTTTGAAGTCATCAATGCGGCCGCAGTAGCTGTGTGGTGTGGCAACATCGATTCAAGACAGAAGCTGAGCTCAACCGGAGACCTGAATGAATTTTGATAACAAAGACATACTCAATACTCGTAGTGTAGAACACTGAGTGACGAAACTGAGCACGAAATTCGATTTCGAATTTCCATTTCCTCATATTCTATTAATTCTGCACTAAGCGAAAACAATACATACATACACAATAGACTAAATAAGATCATATATTCAAAATTAGATTGAGGTCCAGAGACTAAATCTGACCTGAATGAGCAAGAGATTGGGTTTCTAGCGGGGGCACAAAACGAAGTACGAGTTGATTTGGCTTGTGAGGCAAACCTAGCCGCCGCACTACGAGTTGAGCTTGATCGGAAAAGAGATCTGGCGGCTGCAGCGCCGACGGATGCCATTGAGAGATTGGAAAAAAAGCCTCTCGGGGTTTCGAGGAGTATGAACTAAAGAGAGAAGTAAAACCCTATGGCAGTGTCTCTCGTTACCGTAATACCCTCAATAATAAAAGTTTATTCGTTTGAAATTATGAAAAAGATACAACAAACAAATTATGATTTTTAGTAGAAGTTTACTTTATATTTCTATAGGATACTTCAGTTCTTGTCTGCATATTAAATTATTTTTAAAGTGGTTTTGGAAATTTGATAATGTTAGAGTTTATTTTTTGTTCATTTTATTAGGGTTTTTCATCTGAACTTATTGTATTTTTATTGTAAAATAAATTTTATTTAAAGGTTGATTTGTTTTAAAAAAAATTATTTATTGATATAATTATAATTATGTTATTAATAAAAAAATAAAAATATTAACTACATCTTCTAACCCCTAGTACATTATTTCAACCCCGTAATAAAATCAAACATATTTTTTTTTTAAATCACAATCTTATTTTTAAAAAATTAAATTTTTTCATAATAAAAAATATATTCAACCTTAACTAACAAAATGAAAGAAAATATACATGCAAAGTTAAAGAATGAGTAATAATTGTCGTTACACGAAATAAAATCGTCGGAGATGCATTATTGTGGTTTTTACCATATACACCGTCAGTCCTGTCTTTTGGCATAAATTTGGTGGACTTTTTTTTTTCTGTGCGCGGGTATTTTTCTAGTTGTCGATCTATGTTTTGTTTAGTGCTTGGGAATTGCATGATGAGAATGATACAAATAAATAAGAATTTCACTATAGATTATAATCATGTGTTTTTTTACAACTTAATATTATACGCGAGATATAGAAAAATATTTGAATATACTTTGAGTGTTAGGGATCTGGATGGTAGAATCGAACGGTACCTAAAAGAATCTTTAAAGAAATTCAGTCGGATTAAAAAGAGTGTGGATGTTTTTTTTATCTTAAATGTACTATAGTAACTCAAGATCAATGGTTGTTAAAGGTTATTTGAGGGATTTAAGATCATCCAAATGTTACACACTTAGAAGGTCATTTGTGCGTGGAATGTTTGACTAAACAAGAGTTTGAATTCATATAATGTTCTACATTTATGGAAACTCACCCTAGAAAAAAATGTGGACAAAGTAAAAAGGTTAAACGAATAAAATGTGTCGTTCATGCGCTTTGTATACATCGATCGACAAAAACACTGGATGTTGTATACATCGCCCAAAATGTATCATTATTTTAAATGTCATAAGCAAAAAATAAAAGTGATATTATTATTATTTATATTTTATTTGCACATCCGACTAGTGTGAATTTGTTACATACATTTTTAAAAATGCTAATAATGGATAGCACTTAAAAGACAATAAGATACAGAATGCCGTTGTTTGAGATCGTCAGAATAACATTTAATGGTTTGACTTGTTACGTTGTATTTTTTTTATGTCCCTGATGAAAGTAAATAATTTCAAGTGGGTATAAAAAATTTTAAATCTTTGATTGTATCTAACGGTGTGTTGAAGAATTTTTCGTGGTTTTGACTGATGGATACTTAGGGTTGATGAAGGCTTTAGAACAAGTATTTCCAAACACTGCACACATGTTTTGTCGATAGTACATTAGCATGGGCGTTCTTTTGAATACAAAGAAGTACATGAAAGAAAAAACAAATCATAATGCGTTTATATCTTTGTGGAAAAATATGGCATACTCACAGACAAAATATGAATTCGAGAACATCGGATTGAGATGCAGCACGACTTCAAATATTTTTCCCAAATAATCGAATACACCAAAAAAGTCTTGGTTATTTATTAACATTGATAAGTTTGTGGTTTGGAAAACTAACAACTTCATGCATTGTTAGACATACGACCACCAACCGAGTGGAGAGTGTTCATTCTAACCTAAAGCATTTTATAGGTATGAAACTTCGAGTTATTTTGGGGTAGAGTGCATTGCTTGGTTGAAATGAAACATGGATAAATTAGAGCATAATTTGAAAAGAATCGATTTATATCACAACATAAATTTGGAGATAATGTGTTCCATAAACTCAAAGGTAATATCTCGAACAATACTTTAGAACTATTTCCTATTGAATTAGAATACGCTAAAGAAATTGAGATGTTATATGAATTTTCACTTGTTTGATACGATCTATGTATGACATCCCATGTTGGCACCATACTCGCAAGTGTCTCTTCAAAGGCATGGTTGCACCTTTAAATGTATACATGATTATTGGAAGAGGTTAGGTATAATGATACGCACAAACCTAACCATAATAGATCACTTGAAATAAAAAAATTGGTTAAACCTGTACTTGATGTCATGTAAACCAACAACAAATGACGAATAGAATATATTTACAAAATAATAGTTTTAAGTAGTCTATCAAGAAACATTATGGTCATCCACATGTGGAACATAAATTATATGATGTTGCATCATCCATTAAACAAGATCAAACGCATTGGGAACATGAGATAGATCTGAAAAAATCTAGTGCACATGTGTTACGTAACACTTTTAAAACTTCACCGACAATTTGCGTAAACAGAAAGGAATTACACCCACAAGTAAACCTGTTAATTTCAAAATACCAACACAGACTAGTGGTCATACATATCCCTCAGAATAGTTGGAACTCATTTGATGGCATCGTTATCAAGCTAAGTAGAATGAGTTCAATATTGGTTCTAAACTTTTTTTTATTATCCATGTGCTTATTTATAACAATTTCGCCTTCACCACACACCTTTTTATAACTATGATTAGCAATGTTAGACCCAATGGGAATTGCGGGTATCGATTAGTGTCGTATGGTATACGGCCAATAAAATGGGTGGCAGGTTATTAGGAAGGCACTTTACGATGAGCTTATGGATTTCCATAGAGTTTATATGTAAATATTTAATGGTAGATATGAGTATTTAAAGGTAGGTGAAAATATACACTACTATGAAGATACTAGAACCATATACACTACTGTGAAGATGTTGAAACTATATACATTACTATGTGAAGAGTTAAAAGATGGTCCGAGGGTGATTCTGTTGTGAGAAGATTTGTTGATAGAGGATTAGGAAGTAGAAGAATATTTGAGTGTTAGATCTAGAGAGAGAAAATGCTAAAAGAGTAGAGAGAGAAAGTCGTACTATTCATCTTGAGATTCGTGAAGCGTGTGTGGTCCTTTTATAGTACAATTGCGGACCCCACACGCTTTAATTTGGTTTAATTACATCTTTTGGTCCCTGCTTTAAGGTTCCTTCCTATTTTGGCTATATCTTTACAATTAATGCATTTCAGCCCTTACACACTTATTTCTATGCATTTCGGCCCGTATACATTTATTTCTATGCATTTTGGCCCTTATACATTTATTTCTATGCATTTTGGCCCTTGTCTTTTATTCTTCCTTATCAGTAGCCCCCCAGTCTTAGTAAAAATCATTTTTCTAAGACTGAATAATTCTCTTGACAGGCCAAAATTATATGTCTTCGAACTTCATGAGTCCCTCGAAAAGTTGCTCCGCGAATCCCTTCGAATTATCGAGGCCATGAATTACTTAGGCGAAAAATCGTTCCACAAAACCTCTTCGACATAAAACCTCTTCGGATGGTTTGCAAGCCTCCTCGAATGGTTTGCAAGCTTCCTCGGATGGTTTACAAGCCTCCTCGAATATCTAAAACGGCCTCTTCGAGCTTCTGTTATACCGAGTAGCCCCCTCAATCCTTGCAACCTTTTAAGCAAAATGGTCTTCGGATAAGTATATACTTAGGCGAAAAAAGGGTGCTAGGATTGATGATGTCATTACACACACTGATGTCATCAAAAAACGGTACCAATTCTTCTGACATTATTGCCAGAAAACTCTTCGCCTTCCCCTGACAATTTCTGACACAAAACTCTTCACCTTCTGCTATAGCTAGGCGGCCAAACAATGTCCACCTATATAGACCATCGTACCCCTAGGCAAACAACATGAAAATGTCCCCGGGCTTCATTTGTCAAGAAAGCCCACTAGTCTTCTATAAATACCAACCTTTTTCTTCATTAATGCAACTTCTATTCAATTATTTCTAGAGAGATAAAGCTGGCGAACAAGCCCCGTCGAATTCCTGAGTGGTTGTTGATTAGTAAACGGTTCGAAGAGAGGGTTGCTGCTGGTGAAGACGTAAGGCCTCATCCCCCACCATCGACTACAACCTTTTTTGGTGCCTGGCCTCCTTCGAACAACTCGACCGCCATTATACCTCGTGAAGTAGCTCGTCAAAGCTTGCTCAACGAAACAAACCCTCCTAGAGAAATGGGTAAAGAGAGACCACACAAGCATTCATCAGGTTCGAAGAGGAAGAAATCCCATAGAGATAGAAAAGGTTCGCATGATCGAAAACGGGCCAGGGAAGCTCCCCTAACAATTCGAGAACCACCTGCCCCAACTAATGTTGAAAACCTTTCCCAGAGATCTTCAAGTCCTAGAAGGACTTCGAGGAGTCCTCCTCGAAACCCAACTAGTCCTCCTCAAAATCAAGACCAACATAATTCCGCTAGTCCTCCTCGAAACCAAAATCAGCAACAGAATTCTGGAAGTCCTCCTCGAAATCAAAATCAGCAACAGAATTCTGGAAGTCCTCCTCGAAATCAAGACCGTCACTGTGATGCTGGCAGTCCTCCTCGAAGACATGGAACAGATGTTTCTAGTCTGCCCTCCACGCCATCCATGACCATTCATGGAACTCAATTCTCTCCCTCAAGGACGCTTATTACCGATGAAGACATGCGTATCTTACATGAACAAACTTTAGACCCCAAAGTTACAAAACCTCTCAATAAGTCCTTTGGATAGAAATTGCCCATTATTCCTTCCTCAGGTCCTACGAACGGTGCAATATCTTCTTCGACAATATCCGAGGAGCAAGCTCGCCGGATCGCTCCAAAATCGAAGGGGGATATTGTGCTGCCTTTGGAGTTGGACAGCATCGCTGGCAACAATATTCGGGGCATGGAGAATAAACACATGGTAGCCCTTGCCAACATCAAATATAAATACTTTTCAAGGGAGGATGAGACGATGCTGAGGGCTCGATGGGGCATCCCCACTTATATCAACATCAGATTTCCTACTGAGGGAGAAACACCCTTATCTGTGAGGGATCACGAGGTGGTGGTCTACACAGAAATCATGAATTGGGGGCTAAGGTATCCCTTAGACCCCTTTTTTATTGAATATCTCTCGAAGATAGATCTTTCCCCCTCCCAGGTTGGGCCCAATATGTGGTTCACGTTAATGGCGTGCATAATGGCCTCAAGGCTCTCAGGCCAAGAATTTTCTCTGGAGCAAATCATTGGTCTTGCTGGTCTTGCCCGAAATCCTTACTTCCCCTTCTATTCATTGACATTCAATCGGGGGCAAAAAATACTGAAGGATCTGTTGGAGGCCGATAAAAAATGGAGGCAACAGTTCCTCTTTTTCTCTGGCTGCTGGGAGACTGGATCAGAAGCCACTCCTTCGAATCCTCACAAACTTTCACTAAAATGGACAATGAAATGTAAGTACTCCACCAACTTTTACTCTTCGAACTTAAGCCTTCGAATTTGATGCTTTCTCTTAAGCCTCCTCGAATACTTGTATGTCTTCGAAGTAATATGCTCCCTCGAATTTGTATGTTGTGTTTGATATTTACTTTCTTGCTTCAGCTATGACTGGAGTGTCCAAACCCTACACCGACTATGTCGAGGGAGCTACCACTACTTTTACAAACCTTCGCTTGTGGGCAAAGGAGCAGTGGGACAATCGCTTTCGCCGTTGTTTTGTTGATGACAACTTGGCTAGGAGTCGACTCTGGAGGCTTAATCCCCAAGATCGTATAAGTATGAGGGGACTGATGACTCCTCCTTCGGAACGGGAAGTGTTAGAGCGATGTAGCCAACAGGATGTTACAATCTATCTGCCCAAGCGCTCCCGCTCACAAAGTCATCTGGATGAACCTCTAGAAGATGAAGTAACACCAACCCAACCAATAAATCCCAAAACATCTACGAACAAACAAAAAGTACACTCCTCGAAGAATGCAGGGGCCCCGAACTCCAATGATCTTCGAACAACCGAAGCCCCCCGAACAAGTGTGATTGCTTCAACAAATCCTACTCCTCCTCCCCCTGCCCCCATCCTCCCACCAAAGAAAGATGGCAAGAAAAAAGACTTGAAGGGGAAGGGTATTCTTCTTGAACCCATCGAAGAACAGTCTGAGGGAGGAGAAACTCCTGACAACAATGAAGGGACTAACTTCGAAAGAGAAGTCCATGATGATACCATTGATGCTGAAAACAGGGGTGGCCAATCACCCAAGGAAACTTCCTACCAATCTTTGCACTCTCCTCTGACTGAGGCTTCTCACCCAGCTTCCCTCAAAGACAATCCAAGGCTGGCTCCTATTCCTGCTCCTCGAACAAACCCTCCACTACTCATTCACCCAGACGTTGCTTGTGGTAATTTTTCCGAATTTGATTCTGCAGATTTAGGGTCTCCTTCGAGCTCCTTCGAGGTCCCCTTGGATGATGAGTTTTCGATGAGTCTGCGGAGGCTGCTGCATACTTCAGTGAATCGAGGAAAGAGAATGCGCCATCTTGAAAAGCGTAAAAATTACTACAAGTTCAAAGCATCACTGGTAGCCTCTCAACTCGAGGAGGCCAAGAAGGAGTATGCAGTGATCGAGGGCCAAGCTGATGCCTTGTACGAGCGTCTTTCTGCCTCTGAGAATTATGTGACAATGCTAGAGAGGTGTTGCCAGCAAGAAAGGGATTTGTATAAGGAGAAGACTGATGCCCAGGAGCTGATGATATCTGAATACAAAAAGGGGCATCGCAAGGCTTGCGATGGATTCGAGCAGTGCACTGAGGCTCTTCGAAAAGTAGTTAGAGAACGCGATAACTTGGAGAGAAAGATCAGAGGCTTCCCAGTAGAAATTGAAGAAGCGAAAGAAAAGGCTACGGATGCCTATGCAGCAACATGTATGAAGACCTTACAGGCCCGCGATGCTGCTACTCGAGCTGGCTTGTTGACCCAGATATATGCCGAGCACCCTGAATATGACCTGGGGCCTTTTTGGAAGCTTGTCCCCCCAGAACTTCGCCCTCCCCAAATAGTTGTAAGTGAGAGTGAAGACTCAGAGGGTGAGGGGAGTGATACCTCGAAAGATGCCGATTGAGTAAAAGTACTATAGGTAATTCTGTTTTTTGTATATGGCCTAAAAAAGGCCTCTTTTTGTAATGACTGGAACTTGTTGTGCTACTTTAACTGTGGAAGAGCACTGAATATTCGACTCGTCAATTTACTGTATTTGGAACAAGTTCATAATGATCATCAGTTAGATAAATTGTACTTCGGATTATGATTTTATTGGCCCTTAGAATAACTAGAACTTGGATAAATTCACAAATCTTATCGGTCTTCGAACAACTAGTGTTAGGGTTGTAATAAGGCCATCGACCTCTAAAACTTATTAGCCTTTGAAAAATCATTACTTGAATAAATTTCAACGTACTTGGCCTTCGAACAATTCGTACTTAAATAACTTTAACAAGTTTTATACTTGCAATGTCATTGGCCCTTCAAATAATTAGCCTTCGAATAATTTTGGATGTTTCTTAAATAAGGTCTTCGAATGCCGACTTACTCGGCCTTCGAACAATTCGTACTTAATAAATTTAACAAGTTTTATACTTGCAATAAAGTCTTCGAATTCCAACTTACGTGGCCTTCGAATAACGCTCAGGGTCTCTGCAATAAAGTTTTATGTTTGTAATAAGGCCATCGAACTTCAAGCTGATTGGTCATCGAACTCCAAATTTATTGGCCTTCGAACAATTATTATCTAGATAAATTCCGATCTACTTGGCCTTCGAACAATTGTTACTTTGATAAATTCATCAAGGGTTAAGCTTGCGATGAGGCCTTCGAATTCCAATCTACTTGGCCTTCGAATAATTTTAAGGTCTCCGAAAACAATTGGAAGGAGAAAATATTCTAATTCATAACTGAGAGTTGCTTCGAGGCACACCTTAATGTGACCCGAAGAATAGTTTGAAGGTCCCCAAAACATCGTGGCACACTTTAATGTGACCCGATGAATAGTTCGAAGGTCCCAAAACATCGTGGCACACCTTAATGTGACCCGATGAATAGTTCGAAGGTCCCAAAACATCGTGGCACACCTTAATATGACCCGATGAATAGTTCGAAGAACGGCAATTTGAGGCACATGTTATTGTGACCCAAAAAATCGTGTGAGGGACAACAATTCGAGGCACATGTTACTGTGACTTAAAAAATAGTTTAAAGGCAAAGAAACTTTGTATTGAAGGGGATCACTGAAACACCTCATTAAAACCTTCATGTGCCTAACAGGGTGGGAAAGAGTGTGTCCTCACTAAAATTTTCCCCGAGGGATACATAGAAAGTGAAAAGAAATACAATTTCCTCTCCGAGATCTGCTAATCGAGGTACAACTTTAAATGCTCAATATTCCAAGGTAAGCGGAGATATCGTCCGTCTTTATCTTTCAACCGATATGTGCCTGGTTTTATCCTTTCGGTGACCTCATAAGGGCCTTCCCAGTTAGGTCCAAACTTCCCTAAACTCTTGTCCTTGGTGTGCAAGAAAACTTTGCGTAGGACCTTGTCTCCCACCTGAAAGTCTCTATGGTTGACTTTGGACGCATATCGACTCCTCATAAGAGTTTGATAGTGAAGGGAGGTCAGCTGCGCCCGCTGTCTCTTTTCCTCCACCAAATCTAAAGCCAGTGCTCTATGTTGGTCATTTGTGTCTGAGTCATAAGTTGCTATTCAATGGGAAGGGAAGAGGATCTCCGGAGGGACCACAGCATCCATCCCATAAACTAAGGCAAATGGGGATACGGCGGTGGCTGTTCGGGGGGTCGTTCGATATGCCCACAACACCTCCTGTAAATAGTCGGGTCATTTCCCCGCCTTACCTTCCAAGTTCTTTCTTAAACCGTCGAGGATGGTGTGATTAGTTACTTCCACCTGCCCATTTGCCTGGGGATGAAATGGTGCCGAAAAACATTGTCGTATGCCTCTTGACACACAAAAACTCTGGAATTCTTTGTTATCAAATTGTGGTCCATTGTCCGTGGTAATCTGCAACGGTACACCAAAACGACAACAAATATTAGATAAAACAAATTTGATCACGTCTTTGGCCTTTCTTCCCGCGAGTGGTTCAGCTTCCACCCACTTAGAAAAATAATCGACGGCCACAATTATCGTATGTCTGCCCCCAGAGGCCATTGGTAGAGGTCCAACCAAGTCGATGCCCCACCTGTCGAAAGGAACTGCCTCTGAGATGCTTTCCATTGAGACTCCCGGTTTGTGAATTATATTAGCATAGCGCTGGCACGTGTCACAGCGTTTAACCAGATCTTTTGCATCGGCCGAGATAGTTGGCCAATAATAGCCTGCCAAGAATACCCTGCGTATTAAAGCCTTATATCCACAGTGAGCGGATCCTTCACCATCATGTAATTCGGAAAGGATAATTTGTGACTCAGGCCCACTCAAGCACCTTAGTAACGGCCGACTCAAAGATTTTTTATACAGCAACCCTCCCAGCAAAATATAACCATGAGATTTGAATCTAATCCTTCTAGCCTCATATTTGTCGGCGGGCAAAACGTCATGAGCAAAAAAATCAATAAGGACTGTTCTCCAATCAGGTGTGATCGCGCGGCTTTCCTCTAAGACATTCATTATGTGCTCTTTACTAACTGAGATTGACGGGCATGTCTGGACCAGAACCCAAGGATAACCCTCTGTTCGTGAAGCAGAGGCGAGAGAATCGGGTACGGTATTTAATTCTCGTCGGACATGCTCGAACTTGACGCTCTCAAAACCCGACGCCAAGTCTTTCATTAGCTTCAAATAATGTATGAGTGTTTCCTTCCTTGCCTCGGACTCCCCCGAAGCCTGATTGATCACCAACTGAGAATCACTGACCAATTTTATCCGCCGAGCCCCACATATCTTAGCTAAACGTAGGCCGACCAAAGCTGCTTCATACTCAGCCTCATTATTAGTAGCTTTGAAACCGAAACGAATGGCTTGGAACATAGCTACCCCTTGCGGGGATATTAACTGGATACCTGCTCCGCTGCCTGAGATATTCGACCCACCATCCGTCCGTATCACCCATTCTTCCTCGGTGACTATGTCCGGTAGCTCCGGATCTTCCCTGTATGAGTGGAACTCAACTAAAAAATCTGCTAAAACCTGTGCTTTTATCGCCGTTCGAGGCTCAAAAGTTATGTCGAAGTCTCCCAGTTCTACGGACCACTTAGTCGTCCTGCCAGAGATGTCTGGTCTTTGTAATAGACTCTTCAGGGGAAACGTCGTTCGAACCACAATTGGATGGGCTTGAAAATAAGGCCTCATCTTTCGTGCTGCTGTCACCAACGCCAAAGCCACCTTCTCCAAGGTAAGATAACGCTTCTCGGCTTCCAACAAACTCTTGCTGACATAATAAATTGGCCTTAGGAGAGAGTCATCTTCTCGGAGGAGAACGATACCGACAGCACACACAGATACCGCTACGTAAACAATCAACGTCTCCCCCACCAAGGGTTTAGACAAAATTTCCGGAGAGGTTAGATACTCCTGAATTTGACGAAAAGCCGTCGAACATTCTTCGGTCCAACAAAATTGCTTTGCATTCCGCAATATTTTAAAGAACGGGGCACATTTATCCGACGAGCGAGAAATGAATCTATTCAGAGCAGCCAATCGTCCTGCCAGAATTTGCACCTCTTTAATGTTTCGGGGAGGGCTCATGGTGATTAAAGCTCTTAACTGCTTCAGGTCCGCCTCAATGCCTTTTCGCTAATCATGTAGCCAAGAAATTTACCGGACCGCACTCCAAAGATACACTTTTCTGGATTGAGCTTAAGATTGACTCTACGCAAGTTGTGGAATGTCTCTGTGAGGTCAATAAAGTGGTCGTCGTCTTTCTCACTTTTAACCAACATATCGTCGATATAAGCCTCCATGTTCCGCCCAATCTGCTCCTCGAAGGTTTTATTAACCAAGCGCTGGTAAGTTGCCCCCGTGTTTTTTAACCCGAATGGCATGACCTTGTAACAGTATAGACCTCGCCCAGTAATAAAAGAAGTGCTCTCTTCATCGCTAGAAGCCAATCGGATTTGATTGTATCCCGAGTAAGCATCCATAAAAGATAGCAATCGATTTCCGGAGGTCGAGTCCACTAACTGATCAATAGGCGGGACGGGAAAAGGATCCTTAGGGCAAGCGCGGTTCAAGTCCGTGAAATCGATACACATTCTCCACTTGCCATTTTTCTTTCTCACCAACACCGGATTTGACGCCCATAAAGGATAATGCGACTCGCGAATATGACCAATACTTAACAATCGTTCGACCTCCGACAAAATTGTTGAGGCCTTTTCCAGGGAGACAGGCCTTCTTTTTTGGACTATGGGTCGGATATCCGACCGCAGGGCAAGCCTGTGACATATAACTTCCGTCGGCACACCAGTGACATCCTGTGCACACCAAGCAAACATATCAAGCTTGTCAGACAAGAAAGCAATTAACTTCCCTTTAAATTCGGGGGAGACGTGGACCCCTATCCTCAGAACTTTGCCAGCCGCAAACTCGTGTGTCGCAGAATCTTCCTCTGGGACCTGAAATCCGGGGGCCTCCCTCGGATCATCACAAGGGATGACCTCGGGGGGTGGCCCCTTTAATTGTTACGCTGAGTCAGAGGGCCCCCCTCGAACTCCTTTGGAAGACAGGGCTATCTGGTAACATTCTCGTGCCATCTTCTGGCTACTTCTAACCGTCCCAATATTGTTCCCGATCACATACTTTAGACATTGATGCACCGTAGAGATGACAACATGCATCCGAGATAGCCAAGAGCGACCCAGGATAGCATTATATGAGGTGGGTGCGTCAACCACAATGAAGAATGCCTCCACTTCTTTTTTGAATGGTCCACGACCCAACTCCACCATACATTGAAACTCCCCCACGACAACCGCTGTGGCACCAGTGAAGCCCACTATTGTCCTGTCAGATCTTCGGATGACCGGTGGGTCAGAAATGCGGCGGTAAGTACTCATAAACAAGATGTTCGCAGAGCTTCCTGTATCGATGAGTATTTTTTGAATCTGATCCCCGGCAATGCCCGCCGCGATCACTACAGCGTCCTCATGAGGGCCTGCGACATTACGCATATCATCATCATCAAAACAAATAATAGGAGAAGGCGATCGATGCATTTGTGCGGAGACTCCAACTTCGATCTGGGTGGTCAAATTCACCATGTGCCTTTTGCGAGAGCTGTTCGAATTTCCTGCGATAGTGTCTCCGCCAAAGATTGCTAAGGACTCGAAAAATGCACAAAGACTATCCACCTTTCCCCTCGGAATTTCTTCTTCGACCAGGTTTACATTGTTCCTCCCGACTTTTGGGTCCAAATATTCTTGTTCGATGTCAAAATCGTCAACCCCTTCGGAAATTACCATGGTCGTGTCAGTATTCTTCGAGACAGCTTTTACCACGGTGCTTTTCTGGGAGTGTTTCTTGACATACTCCAACAGCATTCCATTCTCAATGAGAGCCTGCACCTCCTTCTTCAAGGCTATGCAATCCTTAGTGTCATGGCCCACATCCTCATGATATTTGCAATATTTGTTGACACTTCTGCTTTCCCTTGGAGTTTGTATGGGGAAAGGCTTCCTGAACGTGACCGAAGACTTAGCCTTATCAAAGATCGCAGCGACATTTTCTGTTAACTCCGCATAGTAGTCGGGTCGAGTCCATTTGTTTGACATGTATCTCCCCCTTGATTATGGTTTGATTGATTGTCATAGTACTGCGGGTTTGGTTTTTGCCTTGGAGGATACTGACCCGTGCTTTTAGCTTGAACGGTTGATCGAGGGCCCTGAGAGCTTGGCTCAGTCCTCTGAAATTGATTATGGTCCAATTTCTCTCCGGAACCTTTCTCTGAGGCTTGGGTTTCTTCCACCAAGATTCTCTTCTCTCCTTGATCTAGCAATGCTCCGAAAGTCATTGCCTGACTTTCTGCCACCGTGTCTTTCAACAGCCCGGGGAGCAAGCCCATCCTGAACGCTGCAAGTGCTACTGAATCCTTACAGTACTCCATATCTGTTTTGGTTTTGACAAAGCGATTGGTATAGTTTTTGAGGCTCTCCCCCACTTTTTATCGACAGTAGATTATGGTGTCTCCGTTGGCCCGAAACTTCTTACTCCCCATGAAGTGTTGTCTAAAAATGTTCCAGAACATGTCAAAATTCTTAATAGAGCCCTGAGGTAGCCTGTTGTACCATCTGGATGCCACTCCTTTGAAGGTTTGAGAGAATGCTCTGCACAAGAGCTTATCATCGTCGTCGAAGTTTATCATAAAGTTCTTAAACTGCTCGATGTGGCTGTCCGGATCCTGAGTCCCGTCGAACTTTTCAAGCTTCGAAATTTCAAAATGCTTTGGGAGATTTCCCACTAAGATCTTCGATGATAGAGGAGAGGCTCTCCAGTTATGCCCTGTACGATAAATGTTAGACCTCAAATTATCGTTGTTTGAAAAGTACAGACCCTCCTCGGAGGGCAAAGTGTACTGCTGCTGCCATTCTGAATTTCGAGGGCCCATATCCTCCTTCCCAAGGCACTTTGCCTGCTCATGAGAGCGATCACCGACTCGGTCGTGGCGACTCTTTTCCCGCGAAGATTTCCTCTCCGAACTCCTTCCCCTTCGGGCACCAGCTCGCCTCTGGTCACGCTTTTTCCTTCTGCGGTATCTCCGAGGGGATGATTCAGAAGTGCTATATCGCGAGTAGTCGCTTGAAGTAGCCGAGTCCGAACGGTATCTTTCTCTCCTCCTCGGAGACCGTCGCTCACGCCTCCGATGCTTGTCATCTCTCCTCTTGGGTCGAATTTCAACCTCGCGCTCCTCCTTTTGTTCGACGGGTTCTCTTCTTATCTCCGATCGAACATTTCTTTGCGCAGCTTCCTTCTCCGCCTTCAACCTTTCGATCTCCAGCAATAGTTCGTTCCTCTGAGCCAAAAGAGCGGAGTCATCAAAAACGTTTTCAACTCGCCGACCTCCTTCTCCTTCGGACTCCAAGTCATTTCGAAAGTCATCCGCCTCCATATTTTCCTCGCAGTGATCAACTAAATCGTCCCCTCGGCCTTCCATGGTTCTCCTCGGAACAGGACTTATTTCCGGGAAGTGATTATCGTCGGAGCGATCTTCGTTTCCCACAGACGGTGCCACTGAAGAGTTAAAAGATGGTACGAGGGTGATTTTGTTGTGAGAATATTTGTTGATAGAGGATTAGGAAGTAGAAGAATATTTGAGTGTTAGATCTAGAGAGAGAAAATGCTAAAAGAGTAGAGAGAGAAAGTCGTACTATTCATCTTGAGATTCGTGAAGCGTGTGTGGTCCTTTTATAGTACAATTGCGGACCCCATACGCTTTAATTTGGTTTAATTACATCTTTTGGTCCCTGCTTTAAGGTTCCTTCATATTTTGGCTATATCTTTACAATTAATGCATTTCAGCCCTTACACACTTATTTCTATGCATTTCGGCCCTTATACATTTATTTCTATGCATTTTGGCCCTTATACATTTATTTCTATGCATTTTGGCCCTTGTCTTTTATTCTTCCTTATCACTATGAAGCTACTGAAACTATCAAAAAAAGTAAATCGGGTTTGGTTTTGTTAATAACAACCATTTCGTCCATGTAAGTATTCTATTTTACATTTAAAGTTTTTTTGTTATAAAAATGTCATCATTATATGTTTTTATTTGTTTATATAGATTTTTATTCTGAATGACTCACCATTCATACGGGTATATCATTCTTGTATCATATTACGTAGCCAAAAGAAACAACTTGATAGTTACTGATTATAAGTAGATGCAAACGATATCAAGAGATTCAAATTCCAAAACCTAACATCATCAACCACGAAGTGACTGATTTAAATAAATTTGTGTAATAGTATAATAAAGACTTATTTGTTTAATATATTAGTTTTATGTTATTGTGTTAACAAATTGAAAATATCAAATTTAACTTGATAAAATTATAATGCATCAGAATCAAATAAATGGTAAATAAAATTAAAATATATCACAAGAAAATACATTAAATAAAAATACGCGATGAGACTAACACAATACCTTAAGAGGAGTTATATCATTGCATATCTATTTCGAGAAGGTAAGTATCATTTCGCATTTGCTCTAATCTATTATCAATGAGGTCAAACTCAATCTCGTGAAGTATATGTTGTTTAATGAAATCAATAATGTTTAAACCAAATTCCTTATGCAAGTCTTTCCTAACATTGTGCAAGAGGTTGAAAACCTAAATATATGAAACTAATTCTAAATATTTTAACTTGATAAATACATTTAACATCAATACAATATGAAAATTGACTAACAAAAATAACATTCAACATAAATAAAACCTACAAAAAAATAATTTAAGAACATCAAACAAACATAAAGCAACATTAAACATGAAATTTAAGGATACACAAAATTTTAGCTAACTTCACATCCTTCGTTAAATATGATTCTTGTATGTTACCATTTTTGAATTATTTGTTCCTCCACACAACGCAACATGTGTTTTGTTAGAAAATCAATTACTTTCAGATTGAATGAGTTAAACTTCTCATTCATAACTTTGTACAAAATATTGAACACCTACAGTATTGGTTTTGATTTCAGATAATTGTACGTGGTAGAGATTTTTTTACGATTGTGTGGAGACAGTCTTGTAGATGTCTTTGTACATTTAGTACATTATATATAAAAAAATCATTAAAAAAACCCATTGCTAGTACCATTCGGTCTCATTATTTTCATATACTTGACGGTTTGTAACAAATGGTTGTTTTCATTGAGAGTCCATTCCACATAAAAAAATATAAGTTTGATTAAAGGATATATTTTGGTAGATGAGGTTGTGTACATAGTTATCTTATTTGGGACCTATATATAGAGAAGTAAATGGTGAACTTGGCAGGATAAAAAATTTAACGGAAATGTATTGTTGGCGGAAAAAACAAATAAACGAGAAATCATGGTTGGATCTCACTACCATGTTGGTGCACTATCGGCGCACTTGGTATCAATGGTGCTACTTAGCATCATTGCTAAATATTCCACGCACCATCAGAGCACTTGGTGCCGATGATGCTACTTAGCACCTGGTAGTGATGATGTTACTTAGCATCATCTGGAAAAGTACTATGCATCAATGGTGCTTTGTACAGTTGGTTCTTATTGTGTTATCGATGCATCATCAGTGCGTAGTAGTATGCACCATTAGTGTAGTACATATGGACCAAATATGCAATTTTATAGGTTGAAATGATTTCTTAGTTGATAAAAAACCTTAAATAATTTTTTAATGAATTTATAACCTAAGTTTTCTACTATCAAAATTTATGTTATGAATTTATTTGTAATTTGATAAAAAATGTTGAAATATCATCCACAACACATCATAGATGAGTGAGTGAAAATGAAAGCATATGTGGTCTAATACAAAACAACGTTGTCTAAAAATGACAAAAATTGTCTAAAATATAAACAAATATAATGACTAAGAAAAATTAACTAACATAAGTCCTAAAATAAGAACAATTATCCAAGGAGAAGTGATATGCAACACTTGTTTCTTAAAGAGCATTAATTTTTCTAAATCATCTTTTGTGTGAATATTTTTTATCTTGTGAATAGCGTCAACTGTTTTTCCATCACTAGGATCCACAGGGGAGGGGGTGATGACGTATCATTCATACTTAGTTATGTAATCAATGTACATGCTCGTCATCGACTTGTTAAATGATGCAAGAGGAACTAGCGTATAATCTTTGGGAAGTAAATGATTACATCAATCTTCCCAAACCAAACTCTGTCGAAGTTAACCGGTTTGATCTCCTTTCTTATACCCATATCTAATTATCATTGCATGATTTGTTTCATCGTGGATTATTCTAAAATACTGCATCACTATATCAGGCATATATCATTCGATCATACTCATCATTCTAATTGGATAGTTGATTAGAAGAATATCTTATACGGTAAAATGAGTTCTTGTGTGTTCGTACAACTTAAAAATGATATATAAAACAAATATAACACAACATGTTATAAAAATAATAAGTAAAACATTCTTTATAATGTTAAACATATAATAAGTATAAGTTTGTACTTGCATCCTTCTCATTCAGATCACTAAGGATGTTGCGAATGCTAGTTTTGGGTCCTAAATTAGGGCCCACCAACCTATTTAGAAACCCTCTAACAATCTTCGATCTCATAATGTTACAAGATGGGTTAGGCGAAGCTTTAAAAGCTGAAAAGCGATCCTATATCCAATAGTCTAACATGACCACAAAACCGTACAAGTTTTGCTTTGAAAATTTGGAAGCATCCCCCAAAAGCAAGATAGTGGAAAGCCAACGCACTCTCTTCACAAGATATATCCCCTAATAAACTTTATACGTCCTTTAAACCGAATAAAAATTAACCTTCATATTTTTCTGCGTGGTATCAGTGAATATTGTACATCCAAAAAACTAGTTAAGATATGCATGTGATACTTGGTGAAATGTTTTTATATTGATCTTAAATGTATAATCGAGCCATCTCAAACCAAAAAACACTCTTTCTGTATACTTATATTTGCATATACACTATAGAATGTGAGTCTCAACAAGTGAGCATACTCGGGATGCTTCTCTTCTCTCGTATCGTGTTTCTCCAAATCAAAAGTTTCACAAACCACCGAAAGGTTTGTCATAATAAATATATCATCTAGCGTGATAGTCATCTTCTCAAATTTGAAGTAAAATATGTTGATCTTTTGGTTTTAACATTCAACGAATACTACATTCAACACTAGATTAGTATAATATTTAGTCAAATGACCAATCAGATAACCGAATGGAGTTCTGACAAAAAACATCTCTATTGTTGGTTATGATGTTTGGTCTCACATACATAATACCACATAATAAGATTGGATGTCGAGATAACTAATGTAAGTTGGACTATTAGGTCTCACATACGCAATATAGCTAAATCATAATCTATATCGCAATTGCTACCATCTTCGTTAGACACCTCAAATTGTGGTGTACGCTGACATGATGATGGTGCACTTGATATTGGTGCATGCTGACCAATATCTGGTGCAAGCTGGCTAGAGGATCCACCCTTCGCATAAATTTTTTCATAATAGTTTTAGTGCCATGTGGCCTCAAACATTTAGAATTCGGCTCCTGTTTTAAGCTATCTACTCGTGAATAGTCTATTCTTGTTTCATACGACGTGACTCGGATATAAAAGTCAAATAAACAATAAATGAAATAAACATAAGTCAAAATAATAAACTAAATTATATATAAAATATCTTTAAAAAAATTAGGATAACAAATTAGGTTAGGGTAGGAAAAAAATTAATTTAATAGGTAACCTGTTAGGCACAATCGTGAGGAAAAATATGTAGCGATGGTGTTGGGGTTGTGCAACATCGGCGCGCTGCTTCATATCTATGGTGAAAACTCGAAGCACCATTGGTATGATAAAGATGCAGCATTGGTGCACGGTTGGTGCATCGTCTTCCTCGTGATTCCAGCAAGAAAGAACAACCGAAAAGCCCAAAAAAAGTGAAGTTCGTAAGTCATAAGCCTAAAATTCATCTACCTGACCACATATTGACATCCATAAATAATCTTACATTATATATTAGCAATTATTCATATAAATCTAACTAAAAATCTAAATACCTCAAGAATAAGAAATAATAAATAAGAATATAAAAACAAAAAAATAACAAAAAAACAAAAACTTACTAAGCAGGTAGATGTATATCAGACTACTTCTTCAGTATAATATATTGAAATGGTGTTGTTGGAGTGTGGCTATCAAAGTTAAATAACTAAAAGAGAACGATAGAGATGAGAGTGAAATAGAGAAACAAGAAATAAAAAAAATACAATGATGTGCTTATAAGAAAAATGAAAATACCCTCATATAGTGCAATAAGGGTATTTTTGTGTAGTGAATGGGTGAAAAATAAAGGTTTTAGGTGAAATTATAAATGGATGGGAATATAATGTATTCAGGTGAAAATATCTTCTTTTTTCTCCATATTCCATTAGTATTTCCCACTTTGTTATTTCCTTCACTGAGAAGAATCTAATTATACCTTTATATATGTATAAAGAATTTAACCTCAAAACTTCAATTTTCTTATTTTGAAAATCTATTCTAAATCTCACAACTTTACCATCTCTCTATCTCACATATTAAGACATTTTTTTATCTTAAAACATCGACTAACTCTTCTCTCTCATACCTTCATACTTGCTCTCCTTCCAAGCTCCATCAACTTTTCTCTCTCAAAAACCCTCATTCCAAGTGACTTTATTATCTCTATTTTATCGAGCTCCAACAACAAATTTTCTCTCATCTTACTCATCTATTTTCTTTTTCAGCCGTTACTCGTCTCTCTTTCTTGAGCTCAATACTCAACTCTTCTCTCTAATAACCTCGTATTAGCGACTCACTCTCAAACCATGTAAGGTTTTCTTCTTTATTTTTGTTACAGTTAATCTCAAACTTCATAAACATTATGCCTTATATTCATATATTTAACCACAAATTGACATCCACAAACAATCTTACACTATATACTAAAACTGTTTATGTAAATCTAAATAAAAAAATTAACAAAAGAACAATAACGATAAATAGTAAATCAAGAACATAAAAACTAAAAAAAACTAAATACTTACTTTAGTGGTAGAGATAGATCATACTTCTTCATCAGTGTAGGTAGATCAGAGTGTGAGTGACGGATTTGGTTGTCGGAGCTTGAAACTAAAGAGAGAATGAGAGAAATTAGAGTGAATAAGAGAAATAGAATTAAGAAACAAAGATATGCTTATAAAAACGAAATACCTTTATATAGTTCAATAAGTGCATTTTTCTAGTGAATAAGTGGAGAAATAGGGTGAACTTATAAATGGGTGGAGATATAATGGATTTGAGTTAAAATAGTTATTCTTTTCTTATTTCTCCATGTTCCATAATCTTCCCCGTTTTTTTTCCTCTACTAAGAAAAACCTAATTATATCTTTATATAAATATATAAAAAAATAACATAAAACCCTCATTTTGTAACCCTGTTCTAACTCTCACAACCTTACCACCTATTTACATCTCAAACACTAAAACTTTTTTTTCTCAAACCAAAGACTAACTCTTCTCTATCTGACTCTCATACTTGCTCTCCTTTCAATCTTCATAAACCCTTCTCTTTCAAAAACCCTAGTTCCAAGTGACTCTCTTCTTTCCATTTTCTCAAGCTTCAACAACAACGTTTCTCTCAACTTACTCATATTTATTCTCTCTTATCCATTACCCATCTAACAACAACTTTTCTCTCAACTTACTCATCAATATTCTCTCTCATCCGTTACTTATCTAACCATGTAAGATATCATTCTCTTTCACTTTCTTTCATTACAAATAATCTCGATATTTTTTTTGTTTCTCGATTTTTCTTTCTCTCTCGAGTAGAGTTCATGAAGCATTTTAGAGCTTTTTTTCAGTGCTCAACTAGCATCAATTTGGGAATTAATCCCTATATTTGATATTAATATTGATATTGATAACTTAATCACAGTATGTGATTTTCCATGTACAATATCATTCATTGATTTAAACACGTATAAAATTATTAAGGTTCGCATCGGTGAAATCATATTCAATTTTTGCATTAAAAAAATTATAAACAAAGTTTAAGTAATTCAAATTTATAGAACTTTTGAAAACTATTAATGAATTAATTGTATATCTTTAATGTGTGTGTAATTGTACTTGTTTCTTAAATCATCTTCTTTGATTCACCAATAGTCAGATATCAAACATATTATCATTAGTATGTTGAACATGGCTAATAAAAGTATCAATGATGTTACATGTGATATAGGGGACATGGCTAATCCAAGGATCAGAATCAGCTGCCAATATGTCATTTCTTAGACGGGGGAAACATTTCGCTAACTTTTTTTCTATTTTTCCGCATTGGTGGATGCAAGAAAGGAAATATTATTGTCAGGTCGCTCATTTTTTTATCAGAAGGTCTCCTATATTGAGCTTAATATTTGTGGGTTGTCTCTCCGTGTATCGGAAACCTAAGTCAAATAATAAGCATGTACAAAAAAATTATGGTTCACATTGGTGAAATATTATTATATTTTTACATTAAAAGTTGTGTTAATAAATTTTAAATGAGTCATAATTAGAGAACTTTTTTAAAATATCAATGGATTTGGTGTATATCTCTAAAGTGTATATAATTGTACTTGTTTCTTGAATCATCTTTTTGTATTTATCATTAGTCAGAAATCAAATATATCATCACTAATCTTCCAAACGTGGCTAATCACGGGACTAATTGTGTTACATGTGAAATTAGGGGACATTGATGAGGTCAAATATTTTTGACACTACAACTTAAATTAATCTGAAGGGCAGTTCAGACATAACTAGTACAATGTCCAACCAAACAGGATAAATTAGTGGAACATGACTCAGCTAGGTGCTGGTATTTTCATCTCTTGGGCTAATGGGTTCTTAAACTTGACCCAAGCCCACAACTCGACCTGAAAAGCCCATGGTTCGTTAATTAAGTATAAATACTCCAATTACTTTCATTAATGAGGGTAATTAGAATTTACTGCTTGTACACGCCTTAATTATTTCTCTACAATTCACCTTAAATATTAAATTCTCTGAACACTCCAAAACACTTTACAAAATTACCCTCGATCAGAAATAACCCACACTAGACATGACTAATCCAGGGATATTGGTGATGTTACATGGATAATTATGTGTTGCTAGTCAATGAAAGAAAAATGGAAAATTATGTGTTTAATTTTTTTTAAACTATTTAATTTTTTATAGACTATTAGATGGAGAAAATAAAATAAACCAATGAGGAAATAGTCTTCCTTTTAATATTTCCAAAAAAAAAATTATTGTTTTTTTAATCATGAAAAAACTTTTGGTCTAGTTGATTTTATATTGTAATAAAAGTATTTGGACTTTAAAAAATAATCTTAATTATCCAAACAGTAAAAAAATAGTAAATAATCGAGAACATTTACAAGTTGACAAATTCAAACCTTCATAATTCAAAATAAACTCAAAAAAGGATGTATAATTTTTTTGATAAAATCATATCTTTTTAGAAAGGATTACCTCATCAAAGTGAAATAGCAATGATTAAAAGGCTAAGTAACTCAATAAAAACAATTATATTTTATAATTTTTATCTTTTAATATTTTATCACACTTCAAATGACATACAATCTTTATTTATAATATATCTTATACTAAAGAACATGGGAAAATAACTGGTTTCGTATAAGATATGTGATATTCAACTATTACACTCTTCTATTTTTATAATTATAACATATCATCTAACCATTTAGGATAGTGTTATAATCTTATAATAATCCTATCATCTTATTGATTTTTTTCCAAGTAAGTCTCATCTCCATTTTTATCTCATTTATATTGTCTTTATTTAATATTTATTATGAACTCGTCATCTAGCCTTGTTTATGACGTGCCTTGTTTAACTCGTGCATTTTTATTCTCAATGTGCCTTGTCATTTTGTCTCATAGTCATTAAAGATTTTAATTATAAATGATCAACTTCAGTTATATGTTTACTAATCACATAGCCCAAAAACTTCCATGCTCAAACTTCAAAAGAAAACTTTACTATTTTCAGCTTCAAATTGAACTTTGAAGATTACCAAAAGTCTCAGACAATGCTAACACGTGTATCATCTCATCATTAATTTTCATAATCAAGTCATTTATATAAATTTCTACGTTTTCCCCAAGTACTAAGCAAAATGACAATACGTTGATAAGTAGTCTTTGCACAACCCAAATGACATCACATTATAACAATATTAATCTCGTTCGTTCATGGATTCAATACTTTCTTCATTATCTGAATTCATCTTAATTTGAATATATCATAAATAAGCATTCATAAACGATAAACAATATTAATCTCATTATGTCATGGATTCAATACTTTCCTCATCATCTGAATTCATATTAATTTGATTATATCATGAATAAGCATTCATAGACGATAACATCTCGTGTTTAGTTGTTGTATCTGCCAATTGATAAATTCGAGGTAAATGAAAAATATTATTCAGTCAATAATGATATATATCAGTGAAATCAACACACAATCTACATTGTTTATTTTTATTTTTAACTAGTATTGGATTATCTATCCAAGTAGGGTACTTAGATTTCCTTGTATGTCCTACTTTATGTAGCCGATCAATTTCATTCACAATAGCTCCAGCTTTATCTTATGAGAATTCTCTTCATTTTTCGTGTAATCGCATAATTTTTTTATCAACAGCAAGTTTATGACAAATAATTGGTTTACTAACCCCAATGATATCAAAAATACTTCATGGTAAATCATCAAAATTTATTTAACTTATATTTGAATTATACATTTATCTGAGCTCTTAATTTACATACATTATCATCCTTCAATTTTGAGTCAACTATATCGTTTAAATGTTTAGTTAATCGAGGTGCTTCTCGGAGGTTGTCAATCTTCATCTCTTTAAAATCTATTAGGGGGTCGTTATACTTTAATAATTATGGATTCCTCAATAGTCACTTCGATTGTTGCAATATCCATTTTCTAGATAAATGAATATTGTAGTACAATCTCTTGTTGTTCTTAAACTACTATGTATAACCCTAATTTCCTCCCCTTTTAAGTGCTTGATAGATTGATTATAATATAATACAACAACATCCATCTTATGAAGCCATGGGTGACCTAAAATTACATTGTAAGAGCTTGGTGCATCAACAACCATATACAATGTTTTAATCATTTTATCCATTTCGGTTGTATCCCGCGATAACTAGTAATTTTATTTCTCTCACACAATCAGTAGATCGTCTTGTGAAATTTACCATATTGTGATTAGTTCTTTTATATTGATCTACTTTAATCATCATTCCATATCCATTCTCATAGATAACATACTTTGTATGATTAAATAAAAGCAATGATACCGAATTTTTATATGAAAGATAGAAGTAGCGTGCATGCTAAGGGGCATATAAGGGAGTGAACTTACTCTTACACAGTGATTTAAGAAGGAAATTCATTTTGGCTCGCGCAGTGATATAATTCTTAAGCCTAACTAGATTGAATGAGAGGTATTGCGCATATGAATGGGCTAAAGCTACCAAATGGGCGTCCTTTTGTTGAGAAAGTTTGACCTTCTAGTGACACATGATAATCTGCAAAGCCTCATATAACACAACAGCCCATAGTAAACATATAGGCCTCCCCACAATTAAAGGACTAAAGGTCGTATGGGAAAGTCATATTTCCATATCGCACATTATAACGACGCATAATACCCATGTACGGCTTGTTTGGGTAAGGTGTAAGGGTCACACAAGGTAGAAATTCTCCCACCTCATGCAGTGATATGCAAGATCTTATACTAACGAACTGACTTGTGAAAATTATATGATTGATGTGTGCTCCAATTATGCCCCCCAATTGAGAAGTGTGTCCTTGTACGATAAAACTTTCCCTCACTATGATTTTTTTTAGCAATATGGGTAGCTCGTTTGGGTGAATGATAAGTCATGGGATGGAGATACTTTGTTTTAAAAGATAAACATTTCCGACATTCTAACTATATGCCCAACCTTGAAATGTGAGGTCGCGTCGCTCCACAACATAAACCATAAAGGAGTCGGGTTACTCGTGACCCAAATTATCTTTGAAAAGAAAAAAATTAGGAATACGAAAAAATTAAAGTCCCCATACTAACAATATAATGTTATAGAATAAGACAAATCCAAGGTGATTTTACTGAAGGTACGAGGGTAGTACCAGAAGTCCACATTAACCCAACAAATATGGAAGGGCCTTTTAGCGTGTGTTTTTAGGATAACACAAGCTTATAAGTATAAGACATCAGTAAGAAAGTATTTTTACCATCGATTTGCTAGACTTTTTTAGTATAAACAATAATGGTAGATTAAAGAAGAAAGTGGATGAAAAGCTAGAGAAAAACATTGACTAAGAAATAAATAAAGATAAAAATATGTGATAACAATTTAAAAAAATTGTACGCATTTTATTAAAAGATAAATTCTATCCATTTGTTTGATTATTTTTTAGTTAATTACGTTTGATATTTTAGATCGATTTTAAAAGTGAGAAATCTTTAACATAAAAAAACAATTAAAAGTCTCTTAAAAGAACATAATTCTATTATTTTTTTCTAAATCATCCAAACATTAATTGATATTGGTAGAAACTTGTGTGTTTATAAGTTATTTACGCCTTATTATGAAATAAATCTTGTAAGTTACTAAATCAAGATTTATTTTGGCAAAAACTTATAAGATTGCATCTTAAATTCAGTTTTATTTTATTTTTTGCAATTATCATTTTTACAAGTTCATTTAGTCCGCGTTTTTACAACTAATAATGTTTAAACTTCAATTAACTAATTTTCACAAGTTTATTCAACTCGCAGTTAGCAAGTAATAATTTTGTAAGTTCAATTACTCATTTTTCATAAGTTCATTAACATATATTTTGCAAGTAATGATTTTACAAGCTCAACAATTTACAAACTCAAGTAGCACATATTTCGCAAGTAATAATCTCACAGGATCAAATATGCTATTTTCACAAGTTTGATTACCATGTATTTTCAAAAATAGTAATTTTACAAGTTAAATTGAACTTATTTTGGTAAAAAAATCATTTCACAAGTTCAAATACATATTGTTTTTAAAAATAATAACTAAAAATTAAATGATTAATAAAAAGAAAAAAAAATAACATATTCAATTAGAAAACACATTAGATTTTATATAAGTTTCACATTATTTTCTATTATGACTATGTTTTCTCAATGTCCACATTTTATTTTATGCTTGTGACCATCTCATCTCTAGATAGAATATATATTATATCACGCTATCGGATAAAAACAATACACACCTACAAACAAAACATAAACTAAACGAGTATCAATTTGAGGTTTCCTAGTTTATACAAGTCAAATCAACCTAATTGTCGCCACTCTTTTTTTATGCTCGTGACCATCTCATCTCTAGATAGAATGTATATTTTATTACGCTCTCGGATAAAAAGAATACAAACCTACAAACAAAACATAAACTAAGCAAATATCAATTTGAGGTTTCCTAGTTTATACAAGTCAAATCAACCTAATTGTCGCCACTCTTTTTTTTTATGCTTGTGACCATCTCATCTCTAGATAGAATGTATATTTTATTACGCTCTCGGATAAAAAGAATACAAACCTACAAACAAAACATAAACTAAGCAAATATCAATTTGAGGTTTCCTAGTTTATACAAGTCAAATCAACCTAGTTGTCGTCACTCAAACTAACATAGTTTTTTCAAGACAAATAAATCAAGTTATCTCAAGTTCAACCTGCAATTACGAATAACCACAAAAACAAATTCCACAAAAATATTTTTTTCACAAGTAATTATGTAGTTTCAAACATAATCAATTACATCATTATTCACTAAGTCAACATATCTAATTTTGTCAAACTACCAATTGACGGTCCTATTGTAATTTCACAAACTTGTATCTCGCCAAATAAAAAATATCTAGTTTCTACAATGTAAACTGCAATTATAAAAATGTTTTAAAATTTTCTTATAGTTTTTTTTGTAAAAAACCTAACATTTGCAAATCCAAAACTGTATGGTCTCTTGTATTCAAAGACAAATATAAAAACACAAAAACATTTTCAAATTAAAAAAAAAAGTAATCAAATTTTAAACTTCGAACGAATAAATAAGATTTGATCTTAATTAAAAACATATATCACAAATCCAAATCAATGGAAACATAAAAGAAATCAAAATCGATCCAAATAGAAATCTAAAGAGAAGAGGTCAAAATCACGCAAAAATGAACATCTAAAACTACAAAATCAAAATCGATCAGAATTGAACACATGGCGCACATATTTAATTTACGATGGAATTATAATAAAATATATTGAATGAAAACCTAATAATGACCGATTAAAATTAGGTTTTTGTTGGATTGATCAATGCTAACACCAGAGGAATATATCACCAACTAAACATATATTTGTTTGGTTTATGAATGGTCAGATTTTGAATCTAGAAAAAATTCCATGAAAAAAATAAATTTATGAAATATAAGTTTTATTTTGATAGAAATCGATTAAAGATTAGGTTATTTTGCCAATGAAGTTGTTGATTGGTTCACAATAAGGGCATGGTATCAAAAAAGATATCATCTTTTTTTTAGAGGCCAATAAAATTGTTGTTTGGTTGGCTAAGTAGGAACATAGTATCAGAGAAGATACTATCATTTTTGTTAATGGTGACGTTGAGTTAAAAATAATCTTACATAAATAGATTATAGTGTTTGAGATTTTTTTTAAATGACTAAACCTTTAATTTTGTTTATTATTTTGACTCAGATTCAACGCATGTCTAAAAGGTTTTTCTATTGTATTTAGGTTGTTTCTATTCTGATTTTCAACTTAGTTTTCTTTTATCCTTCTTTGCTTTATGTAAGGTGTTTATATAACATTAAAAGTGGATTTATATTCAATTTATTTTATTGTTGCATTCGAATTTTTTATATGTTAAGCTGTTCTACCTATTTATTTTTATTTGTCGCGGAATCTACAAGATTTGTTTTCAAATAATCGGTTTGTCTTGTTAAGACTTATATATTTCAAGTGGTTATCTTGAAAAAATTAAAAAGATTATGCTCTAATTTGATTAGTAGTACCGGTTCTAAATAAAAAAATTAATCTAAAAATAGGTTGGGTATGTTGTAAAACCTTTTGTGTATTTGAGAAGTTTGGTCTTATACCCATTTGCATATTTTTTTTATATATTAAATAAGATCGAATTTTATAAAAAAATGATCAATTTAAAAAAAGAAAGATAAAATAGGTATGCCAAAGGGAAAATAGTTATTATTTTTCTACCAAATAAATATTTGTAATATCTGATCATTTAAAAAAAAAATCTTATAGACTCTTTTAAACATAATAAATATTGATAATATCTGACCATGGTAATGTAGTTAGTAATTTGTGATCCTGGTATTTACAGCTTAGATCCGAATATATATTTGACCCATTAAATTATAATATAACTGTAAAGTAAAAACATATGTTACTATAATTTTAGCTCAAACTTGACTAAACTATATAGCTTTGGGATGCTCCTATTATAAACAAAACATTGAAACTGTACAAAACCTGAGCAGCCAGAGACTTAAAAAATACAGAATACTTGCCTGTTTAAAGTATGCGAATTGTGCCACTCATTTTCATTAAACAAATTTCTGTGGTCTATCAAAAATTTCCTGGTATTTGGATATTACACAACCCAGGGCCGAATCAAACTACATTAAAGGGGAAATTTTATTTTTGATAATACAATGCCAGCACCATAAATGTTATAAATGTTGTGGAGTATTAAGATGTTAAAGCTCCTCTTCAGATTAAGGCTTGTATACCAAGTTGTTGCATATCTCTAAGTTTCCAAATTGGATAAATAGCACCTTCACCCACTTCTTCCGGCTCAATTTGTTGCATTGCCCATGCATAGTACACTGTGTGGATTGTGTCCTTCAAACAAAAATCAACAAAAAAATCAGTATACTTATTTTTCCCATTGAAAAACTCCGTATTATAGGATACAAAAATTGTTGGCACCTTTCCGCCTTCCGTTATCTTTCCGTTTCTATCCCGTACACAGTGAATTTGTTGTGTTTGAAACTGCAAATTTCGACATGGACAAAGCATTAGTCTTTTTTGCTTTCATTATTGATTAAAAAAAAGCAAACAATTAAGAATTAAAAATGCTTACAGCTACTACAATGATTGGACTGGTTCCCATCAATTTAGTCTCTCTTACTTCCACGTCGGAAATATGCAGAATCTGCACCAAGGAAAAGGCAAGCAAAGTAATGATACTTCACACTTTCTATGACAGTTCACTTGAAGGAATATATTTTCAAGAAGCTGACCTTATTTTCAAAGAAAATGCCATGACTTTCAAAGGCGGCATGTTCTGCTTTACAACGCTCGACTACTTCAGAGGTACAATACTTGCTCAAGACCTCGGTATCTCCCTATTAATAGTACCCAAGATCAAAGGCGCAATTATGAAAGACAGAAAAGATATATATATATATATATTATATCGAATCACAACTATATGCCTATATTAAATTTTCCTGTTTTAAGACAAAATTGAGATGGAAACATCACACATGAAAATGAGGTATCCGAATCGGTTCACTGTTTTTATGCAAGAGTCAACGGAGTTCGATATCAGTAAAATTTCTACAGGGACGGTTAAATTAGCGGGCGTAATTTACAGCAGGTTATCAAGGAGTTACCTTTTTGTACGCATTAAGGACTGGTCTAATAGCATCTTGAATTTCAGCCACAAGATCCGGTAAAGAGAATGATCTAATCAGACAGAGAACAAAAAATTAATTTTATAGAGTCCCAAAATTTGGAAAAAAACATCAAAGGCAAATGATCTTACGGGTCACGGCGACGTATTTCCTTGAACGATGCTGCAGCATCTGTTTCCATAAAGATAGTCTCATTGATGCTGTCAAAAAAAGAAAAACCAGTTGAAACTCAAACATGATATAAATAAATGTTATCAATGACACACATATGGGTTTAGAGTAGAATACTCTTGTATTTTGTGAACAACTGGGTTATCACTGGTTTCCCATCTTTCTCGCATGTCCTCTGCAATCTACGAATGTATATCCACGAACTATATGAGGAGGCAGTTTAAATCCTCTTAAAGAAAAAAGATATCTTCAATGTGAAGGAAGTAATGTTTAGAAAATAGTTTGTTCGAGAAAAGAGATATGAAAACCCCAAAAGATTATAGAGAATAGTAGCATTAATAATTGAAAAACGTCCGCACAAATCTATGCACCATATTTTCAGGTTCCTTCTTTCCTTTGTGTTTCTTTAATCCAAACTATGCTTTAGATTACTCAGGAAAGTATAATTATACAGGTTAATACGAATATTGATGGATTTTTTTAGGATTTTTTTTTCCGGAAAATCAGTATTCCTATATAAGAATAATTCAATATACCTCTTGGCTCTTGTTCACCACAGGTTCGCTTATTCCACTTACACGTTTAAACATAGGATTACCTTGCATCTGAAAGAACAATAAATGCTATTTAGAATGATGCTATTTAGAATGAATACAGGATAGAAAATACTTATGACTATAATACGAAAAAAGGCTTTGACTGCCTACGAATCTCCTAAGTCCTAACTATGAGAAATTAGACCCCGGAATGTCAGATGTCCCATCACTAGTCCCCTGAGCTATTAAAATCACACACGAATACTCATATTTAATAATTTTCCGAGTTATGGAAGTTACACGGGGCTAGTCCCCTGATGGACTAGTGATGTTATGTGTGATATTTGGGGGGAGTAAAGATAATTTAAATCCTTAGAAAAAGTTACCTTCTCTTTAAAAGATTCCCATTTTTTACGCCACCGAGGTACTTTCGTAGCTACAACAGCAATATCAGTTCTCGAACTTATGCCACCGGCCGGTGGAGGTGGAGGAGTGAACTCCAGATGCTTTCTTCCAGTAGGGTTATCACTCAACTCTTCCCTAATAATATCATATCCTTTCTTTGCAAGATCAAAGGCCTTTACATCCTTTAACTTTTCGAATACCTTTGGCGATGAGATGGTTGATTTAAACTTTCTAAAAAACGTGTCCGAGGCATCACCTGGAGCGGAGTGCTGTTGCTTCTCTTCAGATGCTTTCTCTTCATGTTTTGCCTGATCGCCGTTAGTATTAGTGGACCCAGTAGTCCCTGTTGCTTCCTCCTTACCAATCCCAAGTGTCTCCTTGACCTAAGACACAACATATAGACCAAATGACTTTTGTAACGATATAGTATGGGGCAGTCGATTACTAATGACAGAAAACAAATAAGTGAGTAAGACCTCTTCAGTGGCTGTTGAAATCTTTTCTCTCATCGTGGCAGAAGCCTACATAGGAAAAGCCAAAACTTTTGCTCAATATGAGTTCACTAACAAAAATCAGAAATTAAGGTTTTGCTTTTGAGAGCCGAGCAAAACTTTTGCCAATCACAAGCTTCAAATGTTGACTTCCTTCAAAAGATTCACAAGCACAATACTAGAGAGTAATGTGGTAATAACATTTATGGCATGAAAGATATGATTGTTACCAAACCAGCGCATAAAATTTATGTTGTCAACTTAAGTATTTATAAAGTAGAAGTTGTGAAATTAACGGGATATTTGCAAGCTCAATAACCCATAAGTGGAGAATTTGAAACATGATTTCCATAATATTTATGAGTTCATTCCAGAATTCTGGGTCGCTTGTTCGGGAAAGGAAGCCATAACTATTTCGTGAGTAAATGCTGCAAAAGCGGAAAAAAAATTGAACATGCCTTCTTGGCTGCAGCTTCAGCCTCTGTCCACACTCCGTCAACATGCTTGTACAGCTGCTCCTTTGTCTGTTTAGTTCTGCATTTGCGATTTCACCATCTCAGGCATCCCTTGACATACAATGGTATGTCTCAGCCTAATTACCTAATTAAACTAAACATATCTGCACAAGACAAAATAAAACCAACCGTTTAAACTATTACCTGACTTTCAGATCCTCACTCACTCCTTTCAGCTCCTCGGCTTTCTCCTTCAATTCTTTTACTGATTTTTTAAATTCAGGATTTCTAAAACCGCATAGAAACGAAAGTTAGAACCCAATATGGACAAAAAATAACAAGTTAAATTATATACCTTTGATTACGACAAAGTAACAGACCTACAAACATGAAGTTACCGATATCTCTAAAACATTATACGAATTCAATGAGATTAAAAGGTGTCAACCAACTTGCTTCCGCTGACTACTTACCCTAGAATCTTAATTAAGTAATTCACGCACACAACCATTTCATAAGCTATAACATAAGTCACATTACTGATCAGATGATCACTATATCAAAAACTGCAGATAAGAAAAAAAGGGAAAAACTTGTCACTCTTTCTTTTAAACTCTAACTTAAAGATTCTCATGAACATGAACAAAAGATACAAAATCAGTACAATCTGAGCTTTTCTACAGAAACACTAATTTTCCCCATAACCAATTGTCAAACTCTGGACCTAATATTAAGAACAAAACCAGACAAACCATGGTATACCTTTCAACTTCTCCTTTGAATTTATTCGATAAGTCATTGAGGACGCTGAATTGACGATTGTCCGACAACACATTGGCATGATTTAACCTCGCGTTTAGGCCCTAAAGCACCAAATTAAAAGCAAGAAACGAATCGAAAGTCACTAAAAACCACAATTTCAAACCAAAAGAGCTTAACGAGCGAGACTATACCAGATGAGATTTTAATTGAAGCGAAAGGGGTTGTTTTGCAGACAGTAAATTCTTAATCAACTGTCTACTAGCCATTCCTGAAAAGCTTAAACGATTATGCGGAGAACAATTAGGGATTTCTTATTCCCTGAAGAATACAGTAGCGCCAAATGAGTGTACTCGAAGAAACGAGAAATAGAAAAGAAGAGAGAGAAAAAAGATTGAAGCTTTGTCAAGCCCTAACTATAACCTGCCGCTACAAGGCTACAACTGTGAATAGTCGCGGTTCGGCTCGTTTGGGCAGACGAATAATTTTATAATTTATAGGGTTTCGTTCGTCAATCTATCCAGTACCCATTTACGTGAGTATAAACTTATTCCGGATTTGGATAAGTTGATTTTTGTAACCAAACAAGCCTTGTGCGGGTTTAAGTGTAATCAGTAATCAGTAATCACCAAGCGAAGGGTTTAAGTTTAAATTCTTATTTTGGATGTTTGATTTTTACTAAAATTTGAAACATTAAAAAGTATTTTTTATCGAATACAAATATATAGCAATTCTAATAAACACTTATAAATAATATAATTACAAAAATAACTTCCATTTAAAACTCATTCGTTGTTCCGAACCTAAATACACTTTTCATATTTAAAATAATAATAATAATAATAATAATAATAATAAATTCAAATTTAAGCTACCTTAATTTTAAAAAAAAATATCAGAGATCGAACATGTTTTTTTTGTCACAAAATCACTAAATATCTTCTCAGTTAGATTATATATTTTTTATAACATTTCTATATTTTTTTAGTACAGTTATATGTTTAGCGATAATTTATAGCAAAGTTATATGTATAGGATGGTTGAGGCAATTGGTTTTTTATTAAAAAATCATATAGTTATTCACAATATTATCATAATAGTCATGATATCCAAAAATGAAATAATATATGTTTGAATTCTATATCTTTGGATTTTTATCTCAGATTTTCCCATTGAGATATGATCTATCTTGGTATTTTATCTTATTAATAATATATACATAAAATAATGGGTTCCTAGACACCCACTGAACCCACCGTAGCTCCGTCCCTGGTTCACAGTCAAGTTTTTTTAATCGTTATGATTAATAGTTTTGCATACTACATTTTTCATGATGACATTAATATCGTGATTCGTTGGATTAAACCAAATATATTATAACTACATCAACTTTATTATGGTATATGTGGACTTTTAATTATAATATACACACTCGATTATATTGTCTTTTCATCCTATCTCGTCAGTTTTTTTTTCTAAACGTGTGTTTGCCGCTATTAATGTTGTCATAGGTTTCTTCTTGGTTATGTTTGTGATAGCAATAATATATTATTGGCTTGACATTTTTGTATTGTAAGACATTTCTTATATATTCTGATGCTCTTCTCAAAAAATGGTAAATCTTATGATATAATAAGCATCATAGACCATAAATTTTATCTCAATTGAGGTATTTATTTCCAAGCAGGTCATTTACATATAAGTACATTCTTCACTATGATTTATGGACTTGGGTTTGCGATTGTAACCGTCATAATCGCGCATGTTATTCCATTTTATGGAGGGTAACTTTTTACTTGCATTTTAGACATTTTTTATGCAGCTATTATAACCAATGATAATAACACAAAACCAAACTACGCAAATATATAACGAAGCAATTGAAAATATACATCAACAAAATGCATGGATATACATTATTAAATGATAAAAATAAAGACTACAAATTAATGTTGTTGTGGTGGTTTCATATCATTCTTGTGTTAAACATAGCTGTGGTATTATTTATTTATATACACTATAATAAGACATTTAAGTTTCCTTGGTGAGGTGTATTGTTAGCATGTGTAATTTCAATTTCTTAACAATCTCGAAGAATGTATCTCGATACGTCGATGTTATAAAGTCTACCATTTCTGTAACAAGTAAATCTATGTTTGAGGCTTGTGTTTGGAAAATCATCATAATTTATAGGTAATTTTACTAATACACACAACCATAGCTTAGAATATGAATGTTGTGAGATTCTTTTACTCATCATTTCGCTACATGTTATGAATAATTCATTTTCTATGCTTCAAACTTTTCCCGATAAATTCAAATTCAAACTCTCAGACTTCTTGAGATTGTTGAAAAAACTCATAAAATATTTGATGGATGATGATGATGAAACACAGAACTATCATTGGAAATCATTCATGTTTTAGATCAAGAAAATCAACAACTATAATTAAGAGCCCATGGATAAAATCATCACTAATTTTGGAGCTCTATGCAAACCAAAGCTACCACAATTTTGAATCTCGAAAATAAAGTGCCAGAGTTAGAGTTAATTATAAAAATATGTATTATCTCATTATAATGTCTTGACTTATCAGATGGATAACTTTGTCGGTGCAGTTAGTGAAAAAGGCATTCATTCATACACGAATGATGCTGAGTTTCGTGATTGTTTTCCCAATGTGAGCCTCGGGCTATGTTGGAAAGAAGTTCATAAGGCGACCAAGCTAAAAGACGTATTTATTGAGTTTGATGATGATTTTGAAGATGAAGAATAAATCTGAACGGAGTATGTACATGTTGTGGATACTGAAAATCAAACCCCCCCCCCCCCGACTATAGGAGTTTGGAGATCCTGACCAATGTTGTTGCACTTACCGACCCTCAATAAAAAGTCGTTGAAGTTGTCGATCATACAATGATACTCTTGAGAAATGAAGGCTTTATTTACCCATTTCATATCTTTATTTTTGCTCATGATTTTCAAATTCACGACTAAAGTTCATGGACGACTGTGACATTTTATTGTATATTTATTTTATATTTTGGACTACTCATATCCTAGAATGCTATGGAATTTTTGCATTTCACCAATGTTTTATTTATATATTTCCTTGTGCATTTTTTTTGCTTCGTTTTTTTCGACAAGGTAATCAGCCTTTGGTGTAATAGGAGCCTACGTTGAAACTTTGATTTGTATTTTGACCAAATGCGGTAAAACTGATCCATAAACACAAAAAACTAATTAAATTTTTTGACAAACTAAGTTTGAAACTATTTATAGGGGTCTCGAATAATACTTAACCAATAACTTAAACCACAAGATCGCTTATTAGTTATATAAGGTTGTAACACTTTAACCGAGAATTGAAAAACATTACAATCAACTTAGTTTAAAATAAATTATACATTAATAATAAATATATGAATGATATATCATGAGGTGTTCAATATTCCAAGGGTGTTAAAGTCGCTTTCATTATTCATCCAAAATTTTGTAAGTTCTCGCCTTAATATTTTCAGATAGTGTATGGTAATTCCCAATATCGAGCATACGATCTTTAGTATTAATGAAGACTTATCTTGAGGCCTTATTTCATACCTTAAATTCACACATTATATTCGATGCATACCTAGTTTTTATAAAAGTCTGATAGTGATGGAATTTTAAGTAAACATTTGTTCTTTTCTCCCGGGTATGTATAACTCGATTATTCTTCCATCTTTATTCCTTTATTCAGAATAGTTAGAAACTATAAAATATGGTAATATAGTTTATGCTGGACGACAGCGTCCATTCCATACACCACGATAAAATAAGTTTTGTTTATGGCACTTTAATGCATCGTTATGTAGGCTCACAATATTTTTTTATGAAAGTTAAGCCACATTATAGCGGCTCATATCAAGTTCTTTTTTCAGGCCCTCTAAAATGCTCATGTTGGTTACGTTCACTTACTCGTTTCCATGAGGATGGAATAGTCATAGCAAATATTATTGTATGCATATAGTCTAACAGA
Organism: Limnanthes douglasii subsp. nivea; assembly: GCA_036936605.1. NCBI lineage: Eukaryota > Viridiplantae > Streptophyta > Magnoliopsida > Brassicales > Limnanthaceae > Limnanthes > Limnanthes douglasii. Next base: position 39,364,047 of record JAUPFV010000001.1, read on the forward strand.
AAGAGATGACATCTATTTTTTGAAATTGAAAACCATTATATGTGGTAATTGACTGAAGCATTTTATACGATGTGGTAAATATTAATTCAGATGAAATCGGTCATATTTTTCGTTATATTATAAATTGATTAGGCCTCTACTCACTTTAAAAAATAGTATACAATGACAATAATATGATGACGTCCTCCCAAAATACAACGTAAGAGTTTGACTATGTCGATGCCCTATATGTCAAAAGGCAAAGGTTCAGACGTTGACTTGAGTGGTATAGATGGACAATAAATCATGTTGGTGAACTGCTGACATGCATCATACTTATTTAACAACTCACTTGCATTGTTCATGATTGTCGGTCACTAAAACTATACTAACAACACTATTCACGTTAATGTTTTAAAACCGAAGTGGGGGATGCTAGTTATATATAGTGCTGTTATCGGGTCAGGTTGGTCCGGATTTGGCCGGGACCGAGACCGACTCGGTAAGCTATCGGGCGGGTCGAGCCGGACCGCTAAGTGAAGGGAGCCAGATATTATGGACCGGGACCGGCTCGTTAAGAATCGAGTCGGTCCGGTCCGACTCTTAATGGGCGGGTTTGTTGGTTCATCATAAATTTTTTTAGAGTTTTAGTTGAGAATATACATAGATTATGAATTTATTTTATGTATTTCTATTATCGGGCTGGTTACCGGGCGGACCGGTCCAGACCGGTAAGAGAGTCGGTCCAAAAATTTGGCTCCCAACCCGCTCCCTAAGCTATTCGGACCGGTCTCGGGCGGGTTTTACCGATCCGGTCCCGGGCGGGTTAACGGGTTGGGAGGCCCCCTAACAGCTCTAGTTATATATTAAAGTTCTATTAATATTATGAGAGACTATTCAGGACCGATAAATTGCAAAAAAATAAATCAGCTCAAACCATGTTTATACAATATTTCTCCCAATGATAAGATCTTACATCATTTAAATTTCAATCTCATAGTCGTTGTCTTATTATTGGGAAATGTGCCACTGATTAGAAAATCAAAAAAATTCCACCTCAAGTTTTTTAATCATTTATAAAAACTTCTTGCATCTTCTAAAGTCTTGACTAAATCCTTATTAATCAAACGATACACATGTAAAGTAACCTTATGCTCGGCTTCAGAGTATGCTATCAAGGCCAACAAATCTGTCAATGATTTTTTTACCTTGGCACATGTTTCATAGTTAACATTTTTTTAAAAATAGGCCTCGTCCTCCATTTCTTTGAGATATTTTACCAAATGCTTTTTACGAGCCTCCGCGTGTCTGATAATGTCATTTATTAGAAGTTTTGAGTTGTTTATTAATCGCAATCTCTTAGCTTCACAAATATAGGCCAACCGAATCCATGCAATAACAACTTCATATTTACCCTCATTGTTTGATGCTCGAAGCCCAAAAAGAACAACATGATTCATCTTCTTCCCCAAAAGAGCAAATAACTATACACTTGCCCCGTAGCCTAAAATATTAGACCTCTCATTAATTCAGACCAACCACTCTGTTTTAAGCTCTCAACTGACGGTTTGGGTATTTGAGCATAAATTTTGGTTTAAAAATCAGATTGGGCATGAGCTTTGATAATTGTCATCGTCTCATAAGTTATGTCAAAATCTCTAAATTTTACTGATCATCAAGTTAATCGTAAGATATTTATATTTTGAAGAATGTTCCATAACGAAAAAATACGAACCCAAATAGAGTATCCATGAAAATAAGGTTTCATATTTATTTTAGCGATAATCAAAGCCAAAGGTAATTTCTTAAGTTGTATGTGCATGATCTCTATTGTTAACAACCTTTACTTAAATAATACACAAGCTTTGAAGAATTATACTTTTCACTTATCAATTATGCACTTACAACATAATCAGACATAACAAGGCAAATAAATTATATCTCTTGTGAGATAGGTGTATATAATATCTTCAAAGAAAACAAATATTGTTTTACCTTACATAACACTTTGTCATACTTTTCCATCCACCGAATACTGGTAATTTTTTTCATGACTTGGTATAAAATTAGGCATTTATCCAAAGATTGAGAGATAATTCTGTTGAGTGCAGTCAACCTACCTATTACAATATTTACATCTTTGATTGGTCGGGGTCACTCCATCAAAACCAATGCATCTGGCTACATTGGGTTTAATTCGATTACTTCCTCACTAAATATGTAACCAAGGAACTTACCAGAGCGAACCTCAAAGGTACATTTCTTTATATTAAGCTTTAGATTAATATCCCTTATGTTTTCAAAAGTCCAAACTAAATCGTTAATATGCTTGGAGTTTTTATTGTTTTTTACCAAGCATACTGTCAATATAAACTTTAATGTTCTTGCGGGTTTGGGTAACAAACTCCTTATTGATCAATCTTTCGTAAGTTACCCTAACATTTTCAAGCAGAAAAACATGATTTTATAAGAATTTATGCCTCGGTCTGTAGAAAAGGTTATGACTTGTTGGTTCGATGGATGTATCTGAATTTGGTTGTATCCAAATTATGTATCCATGAAAAAACAAAAGCTTATTACATGAGGTTGATTTCATTAAATCATTTATTCTCGAGACTAGATAAAAAATATTATGGCACACTATATTCAAAGATGTAAAATCAACATACATTTTCCAACTTCCATTATTTGTCTTTACCAAAATCGGGTTGGTTCTCCATGTAGCATAATGTGATTCCCCGAGGTGCACTACACTTGATAACCTATCAACCTATATGATTATAATCTCATATTTCTCATTTATTATGGCATAGGTATGAAAAATAGGTTAAATTATAATTTCTTGGAAAATGATATCAGTTGGGACTATAGTCACATATTTTATGGAATATGCAAAAATATCTAAATTTCTTGACAAAAACAAAATCAACGCATTCCTTAAATCTACAGCCAGTAAATTGTTGATGCTTAAATTTTTCCCTTCTTCAAAATAGTAGGCTTCAATGTCCTATATGGGAATTATAAAATCGAGGGCCCCTCTAGGATCTTCGATCGTCTCAACCCATTCGTGAGCCCTCGAAAACTTCTATTTTTATTCTTGCAACACCAATGAGGTTTCATATCACTTTATAGCCATGTTTTATTGCTCCGAGTGACACCCACCTTGTATCTAGAGGCATACTAAATACGTTAGTGAATTGTTGATGCGATGACGTGCATACAATCAAACCATGTTTTATAAAAGACTACATTATAAAAGATGGGATTGTCTACCACCATGAAAAATACTTAGAACACTTTTATTTACTCATTTTTTTCTAGTACAACCTCGACTTCAAACTCGCCGATAATAGTAGCGTTTGCCCCAGTGAAACCAACGATCGTCATATCCAAACATTGAATAACATGAGGATTTTCATCGTAACGTAAGTCCCCTTATAAAATAAGTTCGCCAAATGTCAATCAGTACCATTCAGATCTTCTTCCCTTTATAACAATATTTATAAAAACAACATCCTCACGAGGGCCAACAACATTTTAGAGAAAGTTTTTATAAAAGTTATAAAGGGGTAAAAAACTCTAGTTAAAATTGGCCAACGTTCTTCATTAAAATTGTGCATATAGACTCCCGAAATGTCTTTTTCTAGAAGAATTCATGATCTCATAAACAAAATCTCCCATAAATATAGTGAGAAGTCTGAAGGTTAAACTTAAGTCATCCTTACCATAAATGGTTTTTAGGACGTGACATTTTATATCAGATTTGATGTAATCGCTTGATATATCATTAAATTAACTTCGTGATTCATCATTATTGTGGTAGTATTTTTTCTTGATGTCTTTGATCCTCCAACACCGACATATGCCGACCTATTGCCAATAAATTACAAATCGTATCTTTAAGAATTTACAATTCTCAGTCTTGTGACAACTGTCATTATGGTATTTGTAATACTTGTTGTTTATGTGTTCTTGAGGCTTCATATACTGAACATAATTATTAGTTTTTCATATATTATTTCCAAACTCTCATTGATCTCGATATAATTGTTATATATTAACCCTTTATTATTGTGTTTAATGCGAAGTATAAATAAGTGCCCTCCTTAGACTATAACGACCTGAACCTACCTTTGTCTATTTTGATTTTGAGATTGTGGTGCTCTTGATTATGTAACTGTTGTGGGTGAAAGATGAATGAAATAAGTGATTCGATGTTGTTATTGTGGTGCTTGGTACACTATTTTCCATTGTGAATGGAATCAGATCTAGGGCTTGATAATTTTGGCAAGACTACATTTTCTGGATAAGCCAAAGTCTTATAGTTTTTTCAATTTTATTACGGTACTTGAGCCAATAATGCTTTGAAAGATAAAATTATTATTTTCATGACATACATATTAAAGTCCATGGAAATGTCCGTGAATGAACAACATGCAAACAATATATTCACTATAATAATCGAGGATATTTTTGGTATAAACAAATCGTCAAGTATAGTCTCTCAAGCTTTCCATATTTTCCTATTTACAATGCATAATAAAGTCTTTATGCTCTTTGATTTATTTTTCCTAATAAATTGATGCATAAACAAAGTCTGCAAAGTCTCAAAATTGGTGAATCATCATCTCCAAAACTCAACATGATGTGTATGAACTATTTGAGGTCACTAGTCTTATCATATTTCTTCATTTAAAACATGTCAAACCTTGTTAGTAGATCTTTAACCCAAATCCTCGAAGATAAAGGGGAAAACTTATTCTATAACCTTAACTATAAAATAGACAGTCAACATTTATGTTTCGGCTTCGACATTGATTTCAAATCGGAGGGCTGAAAGCCTTGTAAGCAGCGTTTCCCTCTCAGTCTAAAGTGCAACAAGTTCGTTCATAAGTAACAATATTTTTTATTCCAACTGCGAGTGTGATAACGTTCAATCAAGTGGATTTCATAATCCTTCACGTGTGATCTCACCCCCGCTGATAGACGATTCTATTATGCCTATGGCTGCCATGTTATCCGAGAAAATAAAAAATTTGATCTTACTTTTCGAAAATTGAGTTCGACATATGATTTTCAAATACTAAACAAAATGCAACTTTCGTTATGATAGTCACTGTCTATCTGTTAGGCTCATAACAAATATATATCTAATAAAATATAAAGAAATCAAATATAAAGATAAATAATATTAAATAAACTTCAATCATATATCCAAACTTGATATCTAATTATATCTAAAACTATTATTTATATGGTTTTTATGAATATATAATTATATGTATATATATATTATTTTTTAAATGATTATAAAATCATACCTTATTATTAAATAATAATTATATTTTCATTTTATTTTTGGTTGAAATAATAACTATATTTAATAAATATTATTTTGTGCAAGGCTATATTGGGACTCCTTTTTGGTTATAATGAGACCCAAAATAAATAAAAAATGTTTATGTGAATTGACGAATTTACCTTTCATATATAAAACCAAATTTCTAGCCAAAAAACATTTTTTCTTCTTTTTCCTACAACTTTTTGTCTTTAACTAAACAAAAATCAGAAAACAAGTTTGTAAAAAATATTATCGTATTTAATATACCTAGTCAGTCAGGAAAGCACTGTCTTAAGTAATTAGAAAGGGTGGTTTTCCTTTTTTATATGCTGGATGTGGAACCGCACTATGCAGAAATGTTCCACACTCGATCATCGAGGTTTTTAATGTGTACTTTCAAGTAATTATTTGCACCGCATATGCCATAGAAATATAAAGATAAAATTGTTTCTTTATCTCATAAGTTGAGCTTGTAAGTTTTAGATAATGATTAGCTGTCCAAAATTAAATGCAGTTCTATCCATATGAAAGCTTGAAGCAAATGATGTTGTCTTCCCAATTTAAAGATCAACTTAATATATTACAAACAATTTCTTTTTTTCTTTTTTTTACTTTTCGTAATAATTATTTTTATCCAAGACAGGTGTAGAAACATAATTCCATTTTGAGGTATGCTCATAAGACTTCATTGAATCCTCGGTAATTTGAAGGAATTGAACTATGTTGTATAAATTTGGTTATGGAGGGGCATGCAAAGTTATTACTTGCAAATAATTTTTATTGTATCAACACAAGAGATCTTATTTTTATAACTTGGAAAATATAAAACTCAAGTCAAAATATAAAAAGATATGCATGGGCTATATTTAAAAACATGTTCATTTTCTTTCAGTGAATTGTTTTCTTATTGGATATTTGAATTTTTTTTTCTTTGATCTATATAACGTTTATTCTTCTTATTTTTGTTCATATTTTTTCTTGATGCAACCACCTTTGATTGTAGGCCGAGATTAATTTGGTAATATTTGCAGCTTGTTTGTGGAGGACTAGCTGGATCTACAACAACTTTCTTACAGCTCCGTTTGATGTGGTTAAAACAAGATTACAGACCCACGTTAGTCTTTTATATTGTATCTTTGGGCTATATGCTTGGATATGTGAAACTTCGGGGAAACAAACAAGTTAGTGATTGGAAACTCTAATTTTATGAGAGGACATTTCTAATTGTTTAATCATTGTGAATAGTCCGACACCATGTAGATATACAAATATTTTCCATTTGGATCTTTGTACACATTCCAACATGCAAATGATTTCATTTCTCTTACATTGTTTGTTTGTTCCTTCGCTAATTTCTAAAGTTTATAGATCAAAATAGAGGGCATAAAGTTGTAGGCGATTGTTTTCCAAATAAGTTGTTATTTGAATCATGAGATTAAGAAAGCAAATGCTCTCTCGCTTTCTGAGAATCAGATAATATATATATATATATATATATATATATGTTGCATTAAGCCTACTTGTTCTTATAAGTACTCACTTATAAGCTGTAGTTGTATGAAACTACAAGTGCAAACCATTGGATTAAGTTTACCATCTCCGCGATCTTGACTTCGAATTCTGCAGGTGTGAGGGCATAAACATCATTCCAGAATATGTTTACTAACTTTGTGTTCTTGAAGGTATCACATAAATTTTCACTTACATAATGCAGACAAAAACCGTGAGCAACAGTTGGGAAATGTGTTTCTACTCCTTTGACGGTTCCCTTATGTCTCTCTGACAATATTGTAAGTCTTGGCATGACGTCCGTATTAACTCTAAGAAGCATCTTAATTCCGAAATGAACCACATCCAGTTCGCATCCGTTTCAGTATCGACAACAACAACTGCCAAAGGAAACAAACCATCATCTGCATCAACAACGGCGGCACACAATAATGCACCAAAATATTTTCCTTTTAGATGTGCTTTATCAATTTTCAGAAGAGGTCTACAAACATTAATGAATTTTTAGATGCATGCCCAATATGAAATAAATAGACGTTGAAAATAATTTTCTGGTCCATAAGTGAAAACTGATGCAATGTTTCGTAGGTTTGTTTTCATTAGTTGGTCACAATAGTCGGATAAAAGACGATATCCTTCCTCCAAAGTCCCATAAAGTGCAACCATACTATGCTCCTTCCCACGCCAAGCTTGCATGTAAGAGACAACAACCCCATGCTGATCCCGGATGTCTTGCTGGATTTCTTTTGGTTTATACTGTGGATAATCTCGTACACGTGCTTCTACCGACCTAGCAACCGAACCCACAGACGTTTGCTGATGGTGATGGGTACGAACTCCTTCACAAGTATGCTCTGCTTGAAGGGTTGGCACTCCGGGGCATTTAGCTACATGAACCCGCCATGGAATGCCTTCTTTTGAGCACTTGGCTATGAAGTGGCTACGATGAGATTTAACTAACTAAACAAGTTTGTAAAGAATATTATCGTATTTAATATACTTAGTCACTCCTACCATTCTTCTTTAAATGACTATGCTAGCAAATTTTCGAACACCCAAACGTCCGATTTTTGGAAAATCAAAATTGGGCGTTGGATGTTCGCAAATCGTGTCTAGACAGCAACCATAGCCTCCAAACTCCTAAGAACCCTAATCCCTCAAATCTAACCCAAATTCAACAAACAACATACCAAAACGTCGACAAGCACTAGACTAACACATATCTAAAACTTACTTTCAAAAAAAAAACAACAACATTTAAATGAAAATTCGACTTTTTTCGGCAGAACCTAAAACTCTAAATATCACTAAAAATACTTAACTAAATTGTATAAAAATTACATCAATAAGTATAGGAATCACACCTTAACGTGTTTGTGAGTTCGGATTTGAGAAATCTTGGGTTTCGTTTTTGCCCATTTTGAGAGTTTTTTGTGCATGGAAGAGAGAAAAAAGGAAGTTTGGGTTGAAATAGAGTTTTTATATCAATGGTATTTTTGGTCATTTTTAGGTCGCATTATAGCCACAAAAGAGATCTCATTAAAAAAAGGGTCTCATTGATCTCAAAATAGTTTTATTATTATTTTTAATATAACTAGATTTAATAAATTTATTTAGGTTTTTTTTATAGGTTTTTTCTATTATTTATATAAAATTTAAAATGTTATACTTTTTTTGTGGGGCTTTAATGGACGCAAAAGACATATTGGGCTTTGACCGCCAAATCTGAGTCTCTTTCCCTCTAGTCTCTTCTCATAAACCCTAAACCCGTTCTCTCCTCTCTCCTCTCTCCTCTCTCCTCTCTCATTTCTCTCGTGAATCAGAACACGGTAGTGTAAGCTTTCTGTATGCTTCATTTCTTTGCTGCTAAAATTCGTTTATAAATCTCGTCATTGATTTCGTTTTTCTCGTTTGATTGTAACTTGTTTTTGGATCACAAATAGCCTTTACTATTTCTGAGACATTTTTTTTTTTTTTTATCATTTTCGAAAAAGGTGAAATGGCTTTAACATCGATTTAGCTACGTTATCCAACTTTAGCCTTTTAATTTCTGCGCATGATAATGTAATGATCATATAGAAGAAACTTCATTAGGTGTATTGATGTTTGATTGACCATCTGTTGCTTTAGTACTAAGATCCATCGACTTTGTCGTTGTAACTTGCCTGAAATCATATACAATTTTGAATCAGTGACTTAAGGGTTTGCGTAACTTCGTGACAGATTTTGTCCAAAAGAATTAGTATATTGTTCTCTCGACTTGATTTTTTGTTAGATTGGGAATTAGGGTTTGTTTGTGCTATTGGGCATTTTGGTTTAGAAGCAGAAACTTTGTTTGGTTGGTCTGACGTTCTATTATTAATAGACTTTTCAAAGATTATATGATTGAGAAAACCAAAAAACTTATAAATAAAATACTATAGCTTTAATCATTTGCTATGTTGGAAAATATGATCCATTTGCAATTGTGTCTCAATGTAAATGGAGCCCGATTTAATACTTTTTTTTTAGTGTTGGTGCAGTTAGGAAATTATGAGTTTCAAGAATGTTAAAGTTCCAAATGTACCTGGTGGTTCTATTGCAACCCTACTCAAGGTCAGCATTGTAGGTGGACTTGGTGTTTATGCCGTTACTAATAGTCTCTACAATGTCGAGGGAGGACATCGTGCCATTATGTTCAATCGTTTAACGGGTGTTAAAGAGAAGGCAAGTATTTGAATTGGACTCTGAAGTCTATGTTAACAGCTTAAAAAGTGTGAATTAAATTTTTGATTTTTTCTTTTTGTTTTTCGGTACTCAGGACAAAAACATACTCAAGACAATTTTTACATGTTAGGTAAAGAAAATTTTAGAAAATTAAGCATTCAAAGAAGTAAGGGTTCACTTGGTTCTTCAAAATTTTGTTGGCTGGCTGTAGTTTGTAAGAACATTTCACAATTTTCATGAAAATGTGTTTGGGTACTGAAAAGGAAAACTATTTTCTTATAGGCAGAAAACACTAAATTTTGATTTTAAGCTCGGAGGTGAAAGCTGTTTTGTATTATATATTATTTCTTAAAGTTTTATATATTTGATAGGCAGGTAAATTGCCAGTTTTCATATATGGAACTTAATTTGTAGAGAACCAATATTCCTTTATGCTGCTAACTGGGTCTGTGTACAGGTTTACCCTGAGGGCACACACTTTATGGTTCCATGGTTTGAAAGGCCAGTCATATACGATGTCCGTGCTCGACCACATCTTGTGGAGAGTTCTTCTGGTAGCCGTGATCTTCAAATGGTAATTTTGTTCAACTTTATCTTCTGTCAGCTTCTTGTATGTTTCATATGCCATGCACAGACAATTTATTATGTCTGTGTCTCTAGCTGATATAAGAGCCTCTGGTGTATCATTGTGTCACTAATAGATCATATACGCACGAGTAGGTGTGCTAGAACATATCCACACTAGTAGGTGTGCAAAAATTCTGGTACGGGTTGGACAAAGCTTTGTAGTAAATAATAGTTTGTCAGACCTAGACATGACATGGAATTTCGTACACATGGGTGTCTAAGTACTAACTCGGCTTTGATTCACACCGCACGAAAGCAACATGGTTTCAACATACTTTTTGGATTTTCTTCCGTGAAGTTTGATTTTAGTAATTTATTCTATTCGTACAGGATCTAGATTTTCTGGTCTGCAATATGAAAAAAATTGACCAATTTTCTATACCTGAATATGACCTGTCCGTCTAAGTATCAAAATTTGGACCTGGCACGGCTTGCAGTTAGCCCGATATTTCGTTGTCCAGTTTTGGAATTTTTATTTGAATTGATCTGTTTTTTCCTTTATCGGAAACATAATTTATTCACCCATATATACCAAGCTTCAGCTCTAGGTGGCCCATGTATGATCGATTTTATTTTGGAGAAGATGAAGTGTCATGAGTTTCGTATTGTTATGCAGGTTAAAATTGGGGTTCGAGTTCTTACTCGCCCGATAGCTGCTCAGTTACCTCAGATTTATCGAACCTTGGGTGAAAACTACAATGAAAGAGTCTTGCCCTCTATAATACACGAAACCCTAAAAGCTGTGGTTGCTAAGTACAATGCCAGCCAGCTTATTACCCAAAGAGAGGTGAGTAGCTATGTTTTTGTTATTTCATTGAAAGCTATTTTTCTACTGTTCGAATCAAATAATTGCAAATTTCACCCTTAGTATTTGTCCAAATGAGTAAAAAAGTTGAGATTATTTTTCCCTCATATGTATAGATTCTCTCTCTATATACGGGTAGAAGATTTTCATTACTTCTTTGGAGAAAGTTGGAATAATGGATCCAGACAAAATCCTTAAGGATATGTTTTGAGATTTTATTTCCCCTCGTGTGCTCTTTGCAACAAAACATGTAACGATTGTGCTTTGTTCGTTAATTTTCTTTTCATTTCAACTAAAAACCTAAACTGATACTTAAACCCTTTTGATTGCTGAAAATGGACACATTGTCCGAGTTGTTTATGGAATAAAAGATATTTCAAAAATAATCTGACACATGTTAGTGTACAATTTTAGACGGGTTTTCAAGCATGCAATATTTAGTTAGTTCATATAGCTAAATGTCTAAACATTTATATATGAATGAATATTAAAATATGTTTGAATTTTGTTAAAAAGTAAATTTATTCCATTTTCACTGAACCTTTTGTTAACAAAAGGCACCCTACTTTTTCTAGAATTCAAGAAACTGATCTTTTTGTTTTTCCTAGTTCTGGTAGTTGTTTTTTTTGCTTTAACGTTGGTACGATACTATCTCATTCTAATTAATTTATGAAGTTTTGGGCAGAAAAGTGAAGCTTTAGTTGCACCAATCTAAAAATATTCTCTTTTAGGCTGTTAGTAGGGAAATCCGTAGGATTTTGACAGAGAGAGCAGCTCAGTTCAACATAGCATTAGATGATGTCTCCATAACGGCCCTGACCTTTGGAAAAGAGTTTACACATGCCATTGAGGCTAAACAAGTGGCTGCACAAGAAGCTGAAAGAGCGAAATTCATCGTGGAAAAAGCAGAACAAGATAAGAAAAGTGCCATCATCCGAGCTGAGGTGAGAAAAAAAATTCATTTCTTTGATCACATCACATCGTATAAGTTTTCTAGGGGTGACGAAAATTTGTTTACGGATCAGATTAAACTTTGTGGTAAGAATAAAGGCTAAAATCAATGTTTGGTCCTCCAAAAGTTCGATTAGATATTGTTTTCGTCCTTCAGGTTCAACACATATCGATCTGGACTGTACATTATTTGGGTTTGATCCTTCTTACAAGAATATACTTACTATCTTGTTTAATTTAAGGTGAAATAGGCATTTACGACTCATTGCATATATCTAGTTATATTAAATTTGACTCTACTAATTCATCCCTTATATATTATACCCTCTAAATCAAAATAAATATTTTTCATTCTCTTGATTACAGGGAGAAGCCAAGAGTGCTCAACTCATCGGTCAAGCTATTGCTAACAATCCAGCCTTTATCACACTTAGAAAGATAGAAGCTGCCAGAGAGATTGCACAGACTATCTCAAAAGCAGCCAACAAGGTTTACTTGAACTCTGATGATTTGTTGCTGAACCTACAAGATATGAAATTGGAGCTCCCAAAGAAGTAGAAATATCCTCTACACGGAGCACAGACCCGTGTCTGAAGTAAATCGTTGTTTTCTCAGCCTTGTTATACAAGGTAATCAACATTATTTGGTTGGAAGTGTTTGAAACTGTTTAGTTGAGGCTTAAAAGCTTTACCTGGATGTACATGTTCTTGGATATATATCCGGTAAAATTTGTCGGTTTATTAAAAGATTATGCTTTTATGGTCTATCTCTAAGTCGGGGAAATTATAGTTCTAGTCGTTTAGCTTTTGCTTATTAGCCTTATTTTCGGCTCATTCGATTAATTATGCCCAGATTTACTGGACCAAGCTCATGAGCCGCTCAGTAATTTATATTACGTAAGTACACCTTAATGGTCATCCTAACTCCCAACGCTATCATATATAATATTAGATTTATAAAAGGCCAGATTATATTTATCTTTCTGTTTTCATGGTTGGACCTTTTATCCAATTTTTTTTACTAAATTAAAATATCTAAAACGCTTCCAATTATTTTAGGTATCTAGGGTTATGTCATTTAGTCCTAAAATGTTAATTTTATAATATAAAATTAGAATCACCAAAACAAATGTCCACCCTTCAATAATTGTTGATGGGCATTCTCTGGGGTACTTCTCTTCTAGCAATGGTACCTGGTAGGGTGAAGAACTTTTAATAAGAGGAATCGAAAGATTAATGTAGCATTCTGCATCGGAAGATTAATGTAGCATTCTGCAGTACATTGTGTTCAATTCTGCAGTACATTTTAAGAGTTTGAATTAGTGTAGCATTCTGCAGTGTATTGTGTTCAATATCTAAGCTTCTGGGACGACATTATACTTTTCATTAATGTCAAGATATGTGATTTTTTTGATATTTACCAAAACATTTCTCGTCAATAAGTTAACAAGGAAAAGACCACTTTCATTTCATCTAATCAAATGAACCGAACTAGGATATCTTTGAGTGTAAGTAGTATATGATTCCATCATAGATATTTACCTTTTAGATATTTAACCATCCAAATAAACTCAAAACATACCTTAAGTTATTATGATGATATGATTCATATCTAAAATAATAGATTGGAACCCTAAAGCCCTATCTTTTGGTGGTAGACCGATTCTTATCAAATCAATTCAACTCGCTATCTCAACTTACCACATGTAAAATGTTTTATTTCCAAATAATGTAATAACCGGAATAAATTTACTAATGAATAAATTCTTGCGCGGATACATAACAATAAAACAATAATCTGGTCACCATGGACAAAATTGTGTAAAGCATTTGATGAAAATGGTTTAAATATAAACATCAAAATTCTTAAAAGCATCCAAATAATAATATCATGTAAAATGTGGTATACCCTTAGAAGTAACCAATCACTTTTGGTTAAACTAATGCAATCAATTTATTATCCTTCCACCCACCTTTTACAAACTCATAAAAAATAAAATGACCCTAAAGTATGAAAAATGATTCTAAAATCAAGAGACTTAGCTGAAAAGTACATATTATGGTCACCTGAAAAGGTAATATTGATTTTTTGGCTAACCAATGGAGTTATACCCACCTTTTAATTACTCTTACATTGAATGAGTACTATATATGGTATAAACAAGTCAAGGTACATGAATTCTTGTCAAATAATGAATGAAATATAAATAAACTTAAGAACAATGTTCTAAAATATGATATTAACAGAATAAAGAAGATCACTGTTAACTTAAATCATAATGACATTATATTGTGGACAATTTCTTCAGATGGAAAATTTTCTTTAAAAGAAACTTGGAATGAAATAAGGTTAAATATAAAAAATCTATAATTCTAAGGAAAAATTGGAATAACATTTCTCTAAATAAATGTTCTTTTATCCTTTGGAGAGTATTAAACAACTTAATCTTAGTAGATTCTATTCTTTAACATAAAAGATTCCATCTATCATCAATATGTCAAAACTGTTTAAACTCTTAAACAATAGATCATTTATTTGTTGTTTGTTAGAGTTCTTGGAATATTTGGAAACATTTTCCTAGATTATTTTGGATAGTTTTAGGTAAATATACGACTATCAATTATGTTATACACATATGGTTATTTTCAAATTCTAAACTACTCACATTAGGACTATTTTACAGTCCTTAATCAGTTGGTCGATCTGGAGGTCTAAAACAGATCCAAACATGATAATATCAATCTCTCTGCCAAAAATACCATTGGTAACGTTACATACATGCTAATTTTTTTTGATAACTCTAACATTATGAAAAAACAAACATTGGCTGAATGACTTTTAAAACTGCTAGAGAATTATAATGTTTTAGTCATTTATAAAAACAAACCAAAGGTCTTTACATTAAATGACATCCTCAATCATTAGATAAATTTAAATTAAACCGTGATGTTCATCATTAGCTAATGATGAATTAAGTTATGGATTTATTATGATTAATGCTAATGGTGAATTGATAATTACCAAAATTATTTTAATATGGAAAAACCCTCATATTGTGGTTGAAACAAAAACATTACTTGAATGTCTTTTATATTGCAAACAAAATGGATACAACAAGGTTGATATAAAGATCGATTCTTTGATATTTAAACTTAACCATTAATTGATGTAGAAATCTGATACCATCTCTATGGTAATTAAAAATGTTTTCAGGGAACAGAACTTTGCGGCAATGGTGGCTAAACATACAATAAAATCCAAATCAAACTGCATTTTATCAGCCTCCAACTGTCCTACTTCACTTAGTGCTATACTCTTTCTTGAAAGTATTGAGACTGTATACCCAAGGCTTCATGAGTGACTGATTACAAGATGGTTACTAACATTATGGTAAGGTTATCCTTGACCATTCTTTACTTCTAATATTTTGCAGGTACACGATTAAATCAAGACAGTACACCAGGTACACATGAAAGGATAAAATTTACAAAAATGATATCTGATCAAGGTCTACAACTTAAAGCAATAAAAACTATTGTGCACTAGTAGAGATCAAAACAACTCTTATATTAGCTTCTTAACTAAAATAGGAAAGAATCGAAAGTAGTATTTCCTTCACAATCAAGTGTTTGATTATATTTCTTTCTTTATTGTATTATCACTATTGTTACAATTTTATATCTTATTTTATTAATAAAATTTTAATTCTTATTAGTGTATATATATATATTTCATCACAACATCATGTAATAATAATAATTTTAGTTATAATTGATGAGTTCGGATCTTACAGTCGCAACCAATCTATTAATCCGAACATGGATAATTCGAACCACATCACACCACCATAAATCCAGACAGGACAAATGTAAATAACTTTTGACTAAGCTATTTTCTAATATACTTAAAAAATAACGAGTCTTTGAATTCGACCCGGTTTCACAACCCAACCCGTTAAGCCCATGGGTCAATAATTAAGGTATAAATACCCTAACCACTCTCATTAATGTGGGTGATCAGAATTTAATACTAGCAGACTGTTTAATTATCTCACTACTCCTCACACTAAACACAAAACACCCCAAACTTACTAAAACATTTTACAAAACTACCCTCAGTCTAAAATAAACCAAACCAAATTGGCGATCATAGTGGGAGCACGACGGTGCCTGAATTTTATATTCAAAACTAGTGAGAAAAACAGTTCGGATGAATCCTTATGAGCAAAGTACTCCACCTCCTGAGGTGGAAACAGTGAAGGAAAATAAGGAATACACTGTTGAGGAGCGAGATCAGCTGAGGACAGAGATAAAGGCACTAAGGGCCATAAAACAAGCAGAGAAATCTGAAGCATCAGTCCTTCACCATACTGAAAATCCTAGGGAGAATGAGCCATCACTAAAGACTCACCTTAGTTCAGAAAAGATTCATCTCAGCTCGAAGAAGACACAACGGTCCAAGCATGTTGAAATTTCTAGGTCTGAGTCCTCCAGTAGCTCTTCAAATGAGGTTGAGCTTGAAGAATCTTTGTCATCAAGCAGTGAAGAGGGGGGATCTAGAAAAAAGATAAAACTAATAAAAAAACATTCAAGAAAGAGGGGTAGGCATGGTAGGCTTAAAAGGCATCTAGGCAAAGGATCGTCCCATAGACATGCTGATCAGTTGCTGATAGATCCTTTGACTTTTCAGTCCGAACAAGGTATTTTTGTAACTCCTAATGAAGATACAGTCTTTAGCCGCAATAAAAATTGGAGGCAGTCACCTTTGTCTACAAAAATACTATCCGGATACCTTCCCAAAAGGTTTGATAGCTCTAAAATGGAAAAATATGATGGAAGTCAGGATCCGGACAACCATCTGGAGAAATTCAAGAACTTAATGATGAATTTTGATGACGATGATAAGATTTTGTGTAGAGCCTTCTCCCAAACTTTTACGGGGATTGCTCTTAAATGGTATAATAGCTTACCTTAAAGGTGTATTAGAAACTTTGATACATTCTGGATTGCCTTTCAAAGGCAATTATTTGGGAGTAAATAATTGAAGGGTAATGCGGATACCATTATTCATTGTGCATAAGAACCAAACAAATATTTGAAAGACTACATAAGTCGATTTGTGAATACAAAGAACGGATTAACATATTGCTTGAGCATGTGGCAATTGCTTCTCTAAGACAGGGGTTAAATCCTGGGAACTTAACTGATTCTATAACCCGGAAGAAAGCTATGACATGGGGTGGCTTGTTAAACCAAGTGGGAAAGCAGATTAATGTGGAGGAAACCAAGAAAACCAGGGTGCACCGTCAAGTGAGGTCCATTATAACAGCTTCTATATCCGCTAACCAGTCCGAATACAAGGCTAAGGAGACTAGACAAGGATCTAATCGGTCTAAGAAAACTCAATCCAACAAGAACCACACTCAAAGCCAACAATCAAGGGGTAAGAGGGGTCTTTGGGTACAACATGAGTGGTTTGCAGAGTTAAAAGAAAATATAGCTACAATCTATGATAAAATTAAAGATGAAGTACACTTACGAAAGCCCACGGCGTTGCATTCCCCCAGAGAAAACCGAAACACTTGTTTTTGCCGATATCACAATGATTTAGGCCATAATACTCAAGACTGCATTACATTGAAACAAGAAGTTCAAAACCTTATTGAGAGAGGAAAACTGGGAGCATATGTTAAAAAAAGAAGTGGAAACAGACCTGACATTGCTCCTCGGACAAGTCTTACAAACAATCTTGGAACATCTTCTCAAGAATGGGCAATGGTAATCCTTGAAAGGTTCGATGTGTACTTTGAGTATCTGGATCCTGATCCAACTTGGAATAAGATGGGAGAGATAACAGAACAAACCAAGACAGTATCTAGACGATCAATTTCTTTGAGTCATTAACTATCTTTGGAGGGGACACTGTAACTGTACCTACCCCTTCATCAAAGAAGAGGAATGTCCATAGTTTGGCTACTCAATTGGAAGGAGGACTGTCTTCCCATCAGTTCCAATACCCTTTCCCATTCATATTTTTCGATGATGATGATCTAAGGAATATTGCTGGACCCCATGAGGATGCTATGGTTATAGGAGCATCTACTGGAGGGAATGATATACGCCAAATTCTGATAGATACAGACAGTTCAACAAACATCATGTTCTTAAGCTCCTACAAACAGATGAGGATCCGGCCGTTATTCAATGTTCGAACATAACTATTGTGGGTTTCACAGGTAGTACTACGGATGTAATTGGGGAGTTTGAAGAAGAAGTGTTGTTGGGCAAAGGGCCTTTTAAAAAGATGGCGAGGGTGCTATTTGTTGTGGTAGATTTCCCAACATCATACAACATGATTTTTGGGAGGTTTTGGCTTTCCAGAATGAATGTTGTGGCCTCAAGAGTCCATCAGTGTTTAAAGTATGCAGTTCAGGGACAAGTAGGTGTTGTCCGAAGTAGTTAGAAGATAGTCAGAGAGTGCTATGCAATAACTCTTACTCCCAAGACATTGGGGGCAGTTCGAATTAATGAAGGTTAGCAGTTACTAGAGCCTTCTACTGAGGAAAGTGAGATTGATGACCCCAAAGAGGCTCCCAGTGTTATAATACCCATTGAAGAAGTTGAAACTCACTCCCTTGCATAGGGTAAGAATGTCAATATTGGTTCCAAGATGGCGCCAGAGTTAAAGAAGAAGTTTTTGTCTTTTTTGTTAAAAAATCAGCATGTGTTTGCTTGGTGCAATAGCGATGTAACAGGGGTACCAACAAGAATTATTTCACACAAGTTGTCCATCCAAGGCGATGTTGCACCTGTTGTATAGAAGAGAAGAGATTTTTCTAAGGAAAAAGCAAATGTGATAGTTCAAGAGGTTGATCGGCTGACCAAGATAGGGCACATTAAAGAATCTCAATATCCTCTATGGACTGCGAATCCGGTGTTAGTCAAGAAAAATAATGGAAAATGACGTATGTATATTGATTTCATTGACCTTAACAGAGCTTGCCCAAAGGATCTTTATCCTGTCCCTCGGATGGATCAGCTGGTAGACTCTACATCTGGAAATAAGTTGCTATCCTTCATGGATGCATTCTCAGGGTATAATCAGATATAAGTGGATTCGAAAGATCAAGATCACATAAATTTTGTTACAGATAGAGGTCTCCATTGCTACAAGGTAATGCCCTTCGGGTTGAAGAATGTTGGCGATACTTATCAGAGGTTTGTGAACAAAATATTTGCTAATCAGATTGGCAGAAATATGGAAGTATACATAGATGACATGATGGTTAAAAGCATGGAGGAGGATTTGCACATAACTGATCTTCAAGAAATATTTGCTAATTTAGCCGCAGTGAATTTAAATTTGAATCCAGAGAAATGTGTGTTTGGGGTCCGATCTTGAAAGTTTATGGGTTACGTAATAAGTGAGAAATGTATCCAGCATGATCTCAATCAGCTTAATGCACTATTAGAAATGGATCCTCCTTGAAATATTAAAAAAGTTCAAAGGCTCACCGGAAGGTTGGCTGTTTTAAATAGGTTTATTTCAAGGTCATCAGACAAGTATGCTCCATTTTTGCAAACATTAAAAAATGATAAAGACTTCAATTGGTCCTCATAGTGCAACTAGGCCTTCGTTGAGATAAAGAAACACTTATCCTCACCAAAGACTCTTTTTAAGACCATTCAAGGAGAAAAGCTTTATGTATACCTGGCTGTATCAAAATGTGCTATAAGTGTTGTCCTGGTAAGAGAAGTGGACAATTATCCTCGTCCGGTGTACTACATCAGTAAGAGTTAGTTGGATGCTGAAAGAAGATATTTAAAGTTGGAAAAGTTAACACTAGCCTTAGTGATTGCAGCAAGAAAGATGAGGCCGTATTTTAAATCTCATTCTATTATTGTCCGGACGTCTTTCCCAGTTGAAGAATGTTCTTCAAAAGGAAGATATATCAAGCATAATGACCAAGCGGTCAGTTGAATTGGGCGATTACGACATTGGTTTTGCCCCCTGAACAAACAATTAAGCTCAATCAGTGGTTGCTTTCTTGGTGGAATTCCATGCAGACAGGAGGTCTAAACAAACTTCAGAAGATAAATCCAAGAAAAAATGGATGGTCCGAACTGATGGTGGATCAAACACTATGGGCTGTGGAGCTGGAATTTGCATAACCTCTCCGTATGGTGATAAAATGTACCAAGCTATATGCTTTGGGTTCAGGGTTTCTAACAATGAGTCCGAATATGAAGCAACTATAAATGGTCTTAAATAAGCTCGTCTATGTGGAGCTAAGAGGTTCGGTTAATGAGTGACTCTCAATTTCTCATCCACCATGCCCAAGGTCAGTCTGAGGCCAAGAAAGAACAACTGGTCAAGTATTTACTCATTTTGAAAGAAGTGGCAACAGACTTCAAAAGTGTTTGCTATAAACATACTCCCAGATCGGAGAATACACTGGCAGACTCTCTAGCAACTATAGCATATTTTGAGTCCTACCCTTGGATTCACATACAAGAATTCCCGTCCATACAGCTAGCTCAGAACAAAGAAGATGGGAAAAGTATGAGCATACATGTGATCCAACATAAAGACTGGAGATATACCCTCCTTCAATATATTTTTGATGGAACATTGCCTTCGGATAAAGCTGTGGCAAAAAAGATTAAATACAAGGCACGTGGTTTTTTGATGGTAAGGGGAATTCTCTATAAAAAATATTTCAGTAGACCTCTCCCACGTTGTTTAGGGTTTGAAGAATCCCAAGTTGTTTTGTTTGAAATGCATGATGGGGAGGGCTCAACACACTGTGGGTACATGGTACTAACCCAGAGAGTCTTATTAGTTGAATACTATTGGCCAACCATAATGGCAGATGCTAAAGAAATAGTGAAGAAATATGATCCATGTCAAAGGTATGTGAATGAAATTCATGTGCTATCAGTACCTATGAAGTCTATTTCTGAGCCAATACCTTTTGCCAGATGGGGGATGGATTTAGTTGGACCTCTATCCATGGAATCCGGGGGATGCACAACTATTATAGTCGCTATTGACTATTTCTCAAAATGGATAGAAGCAGCTCCCTTGGCAGGGACCACGTCGAAGGCTGTCATTAAATTTATCTTATCCAATATATGCTGCAGTGTTGGATTCCCTCAAAAGATTACTACAGACAATGGGCCACAATTTGGTAATAAAGACATGGAAGATATTTGTGCTTTTAGAGGCATTCAAAATTGTTTTTCTTCTCCTTTCCATCCGCGAGTAAATGGCCAAGTTGAAGTTGCAAACATAACCATTTTGTCTGGACTAAAAACGAATATAGAAGGGGATGCGAGAAAATGGCCAAGCTATTTACAAGAAGTATTGTGGGCCTACCTAACTACTCCTCGGGCTGCTACACAAGAGTCTCCTTTTACCTTGGTGTATGGGATTGATGCAATTACCCCCATAAAGGATACTTTACCATCATACAGAGTCCATAACTATTCTAAATAGGCTAATGAAACAGTAGTTAGGAATCAGTTGGAGTTAGTAGAAGAGAGAATGGTTAAAGAACACTTAAGAACATCACACTACCAAGGTTTGATGATGAGCAAATTTGCCTCCAAGGTCAAAAGAAGAGACTTTCAACCAGGGGATAAGGTATTAAGAAAAATATTCTTACAAACCAAGGAGAAGTAGTTCGGTAAATTGGCTCCGAACTGGGAAGGCCCTTATGAGGTTTGTGAGAAAATCAAACTCGAGACATATAGGCTTCAAGACAAAGAAAGAAGAGCATTGAATCACCCATGGAATGTTGAGCATCTCAGGTTATATTTAGAATAAAATTTTATGTAAATATTTACTTGTTAAATACCAATGTAAATATTAGGGGGCATACTCTTTCCTACCCTGGTGGCGCGGGGAGGTTTTAATGAGGTGTTCAGTTTTTTCTTCAATAAATACATAATGCCTTCTTACAAAATTGGGTGTGATTTTACTTCAATTTAACTCAAGTATAAATCATTTATTCAATACCCCGGATCTCTAGTAGGTCGCATAAATTTGGTGGTTGGTCATGACTATTAAATACATGTCATTGGAGATATTAAACACTCTCAATTCAATACTTTTGAAATTATAGGGGCTACTTAAACATTAGCCATGAAAGATTTAAAGTAAAATATTAAACAAAAAGGAAATTAGATAAATTGAACATGTTCGGACTTAAATCGAACAATAGTACAAAATGTGCCTTGGCCATCCAAGGACTTTGATTGTTAAGGATACTGAGAAAAATACATGATAAAAACCTTAGGGCTTGTTTACTTCGGATGTTCTTTCACCACCATATTTTTTGAGACTTTTGAGTTCAACACTTGAACTCTCACCCATACCCTCTTCATCATCATCAGTGGAAACAAATCCACTTTGTGCTTGTCGCCGTCAGCCAAGGTATAAAATGGGATGTCCTCGTACTCCACATACTTCCATAAGGGATCAAGAGTTCTCTTATGGAAGGTTTCATGGAACAACAACACCATGTCAGATTTGATCCCATCATCTATCTTTTCTAAGGAGTCTACTACTCCATTGGCATATTCTTCAATACCTGCCTTGATAGCTTGCTCTTGATGACGCTCCACGACCTCCTTTTCTTTGGTCATCTCCAAAACAGTGCCTTCTAACTTAGTCCTCTCGTTGGTTAGGGTTTGGATAGCCCCATCCTTAGTTTTCAACTACTTCTTCAAAGCTGTGAGGTTTTGTGAGAAAGAAGTCTCCAGGCCGGAGTAGTTGGTTTGGAGCTCAGTTTTGGCTGCTTCTGATGCGGTTAGCTTGGTTTCCAAATCCTTATTTTCCTTCTTCAACACATCTATGCTTTGCTGAGCACTTAGAAGAATGTCTGACAAATATTGCTTGTCAGAAGTGAGAGAATTGATAATGTTGGCTTGACTTTTTACCTGCCTCTCTAGATCGAAAACTGGCCGGATATAACCAATGAGAGCATGACTTAAGGTATCATGTTCTCCGGATATGGAAAAAGATTTTCCATTGTAGGTCAACATGTTGGAGGAACTGGAGAGACGATAAGGACCTACAAATTTTTCTTTTTTAAAGTCATTAAAGTACAGACCGATGTCTTGAAGGGCAGAAAGGTCCACTTCGTCGTTTCCTCTACCAGGAATTTGTCTGGACTGGAGGTCTGTTGGGATTTCTTATTGCAGAGTAGGGTCAGCATGAGCTAGTGATGGCTTTTTCGGGGGGTGAAACATTATTTTTTCCCCTAGAGTGACCTTCTTTTTCTTGATAGATTTTTCATCACTGCTGGCCTTGCGCTTTCTGTCCTTTTTAGGAAGCTTTGGTGGGTTCTTTGACCCTAGAGCTTCCCTTACAGTCTCGACCTCTACCTCCTTAAGCAAGGCCACATCAATACCATCCTGGTTCCCCGAACCAGTCCCCTTCGTAGCTATTTGAGCTAGGTATATTGTTGTCTTCCTCTTCTTGTTCTTCATTTTGCTGGGGGCCTTAGCCCTGGAAAGCAAATACAGTTTGACGTCTTTGGCTTCTGTCCTTTTCAAAATCACGTTAGCAGGAGGAGATGTATTTAGCTCTTCATATGAAAGGTCTCTTTTGCCTGTGGTGTTCCACAGGTGAGACCTCACAAAATTATCCGACTTGAAGCAATTGTGGAAGACATTCCACCACTTTTCCGAAGCCCATGCATTGACCTTTGCACAAGTCTTTTGCCCTTCTTCCAATTGGCTGGTGAACTCTTTCGGCAGAAATGAAGAAAGATAACAAATTAGTTAGAATAAGAAAATTTGTAGTTGAAGAAGTAAAAAAGAAAAAGAAGGAGAAACTTACCAGTGCTTTTCCACCTGCTAGTCAGCAAGTTAGGGTTTGTATTGGACTTTATCTTCTTACAATTCTCCCATGTCCCACTGACAAAAAGGAAGTGTGTCCTCCAAGGTTTTTTGGACTCTAGCAGGTCGTCCACAACCTTGAAATCATTCCCCATGTTGTAGTGGTAGAAAAGAATTTGATGGTTCTTGCACGGACTTGCTATAGCAACAAACTGCTCCATTGGAAGAGGGATCTTTGAAAATCTAGACGCCATGATACAAGCTAAGAGTGTGTACCAGATGTTGGGGCTTAGCTGACTGGGATAAAGTTTGACCAGATTAAAGTACTTGACAATCTCTGGGTCTAAAGGGAACCGAAGTCCCCAGTTCAACACTTTGGTGTATACAACCACCTCGTTCAATTTACAGTCCATGGGGGTCTCCGGAGTGATTGGTATCCTCACTTTTACAGACTCCGAAATCCCCCATTTGGTCCGGATTCGACCCAACTCGGCAGTGTGGGTGTAGACATAGTTGATATTTTGCAAAGCCAACAAATACTTGACGCTGACGTGTTTAAAACAAGGGCCTACTTTACCCTCTAGACTCTCTGAAAGACATTCCGGATGAGTCAGCAAACTTTAACTTTACTTTTACCTTTATTTTCTGAGGCAGCATCCCCTGTACCTGATGTCTGGGTTTCAAAAGGGGCCTCTTCAATGTTGTCCTACATATTCTCTTCCATCACTATGGAAGGTTTTTTAGTTGTCTTTGAAGAAGGTTGCTCCGGTTCCTTCATCAGAAGTTGTTCGAGTGGTTGTGCACTTGTTGCCTTTGAGGGCCTGATATCTGGTAGAGGTTGCGATCCGGAGGGCTTGGCATGTGGATCAAATTTAGCTACCTCCAGTCCGAAGGGTTTTGAAGATGATGATGTTGTTTGGGTTTTTGTTTGATGAGTCGTCCGACGAGGAGTTATCCTCTCTGGTGGCCTTTCTATATCGGAGCCCATCACTATAAACGGTGAGGGTTTTCTGATGCTTGAAACAACTTTCTCCTTGGAAACCTTTCTGTATCGGAGCCCATCACTATAAACGGTGAGGGTTTTCTGATGCTTGAAACAACTTTCTCCTTGGAAACTGGGTGTTGAGATTCTTGTACATAATAACTAGAAGGGAGGGATGAGAGGTTTGGTATGAATATAAGTTTTTTGGGTCTAGGGTTTCTTGAGGAAGATGACCCCTGATCGGCGTCCTGGTTTGGCTGATTGCTTTTCTCACCTGGAGAAACAGGGAGACCAGCGGCGATACAACTTTCTCTTTATAGTTTTCTTGCTCTCTCTAACTCAGATAAGTTCAACCAGCATCTTTTAACTAAGGCGTTTCTGGCTGTGAACATATATCTCTCAAGAACAATTTGAAGATGAAGATGAAACAAAAACATTTCTTTCTAAGAAAGTTATGAGTACAGAAGACAATGTAATAGTAAAAAAATAAAATAATATATATAATAGTAAAAAGCAACAATTACCAATGAGAAGTTGAATAGGGTTTTTTTGCAATGATTAAGAGCTGCGCAACGTGTGAAAAATCAAAACCTAGGTAACTTTCTAGACCTAGTGGGTGCGACGATCTTGGAAAAATAACGGTTGTGCGGACAAACCATATGTTGACACGTGTCCCATGATTCATGAATAAACTCTTAGAATTCTGGAAAGAAAAATCAATCCTGATAAAATTCGAACTGGGTTATTTGTGAAAGGAAGCTTTTCAGTTCGGATGACACAAGCAGATCTGATGGAATTGATCTTGACTTGGTAAATTTTTTAACCCTTCTAAAAATGCTTTGCAAGGCCTAAAAAAGGGGCTACTGATGAGTTTGGATCTTACAGTCGCATCCAATCTATTAATCCGAACATGGGTAATTCAGACCATATCACGCCACTATAAATCCAAACAAGACACATGTAAATAACTTTGACTAAGTTATTTGCTAATCTACTTAAAAACTAATGAGTTTTTGAATTCGACACAGTTTCACAACTCAACCCGTTAAGCCAATGGGTCAATAATTAAGGTATAAATACCTCAACCACTCTCATTAATGAGAGTGATCAAAATTTAATACTAGCAGGCTGCTTAATTATCTCACTACTCCTCACACTAAACACAAAACACCCCAAACTTATTAAAATATTTTACAAAACTACCCTCAGTCCAAAATAAACTAAACCAATAATGTAATGATTTTTTTATCTGAGAATAAAGAGTCACCAGCGAAGAATATATATATACTTCTAGACTATATACATAAAGAATATACTTTGTTATGATATACACTATTAATATTATTATCGACCCATCCACTAATAATACTCTAAAAGAATTTAATGAGTGAATCAAATTGAGGATCACCATCTTTAATTTTCATAGAATATAACCTTTAAATCCTATTTTGTTTTTCGTATCTACTTAATTTCTTGCAAGTTGACTTGATGATAAATGATGTAAAAGATATTTTGGTTACTAGAATCTTTAGATGCGAATGATTACGAGAACCTTTTATCTTTCGTTTATCCACCGGACACTAACATTTCTGCTTTATTTTCATGGTTACCAGACGAAGAACAAATATTTCTACAATTCGTGTTTGAGACATGGAAAGAGGGAAACAGCAAAGCAAGATATGTCTACCTAACCTATGAAATTATGTCTACCGAACCTCTGTGGACTCTCCAATCGCATCATCAATCGTATTCAATAGCCTATTCTTCTACTTTTTGATTACCTAAATTTATTAAAAAATAAAATGGTTTACAAAAACAATTCGAATAAAAAACTTTATATACATTAACAAACGAGTTTAAATAAATAAATAAATAAATGTTAGTGAACAACATAGAATCAAAATTTATGGATTTTCAAAAATTTATGTTCCGTTTTGGCGAGGTTCGTAAGTATTCAAGCGTTCTATTTCTATACCATCACCGGACAAAGAGAGATGGTTCAGCTCATTCTTTTCTCGATCTAATTATATTCAAATTTTATCTTTTATATTTTTTTATCTAATAATATTATTAAACTGTTATTTTTCTCGTTTTTTCTTATAATATACATATATGATTGAATAAAATAATTATTTTTATTTTTATTAACACATCTTTATATCTATTTATTTCGTAACGGAACTTTGGTGACCTACTGTAATATATGTTGTTTATTATGATTTTTCTATATCATTTAGTGTGTTAATTTTATTTTGTTCTGGTTTATAAACCATAATTAGATTATTTTTGTAAGTTTGTTTTTTCAAATTTAGTTTACAACATGGATGAAACTTTCATGCTCAAGACTAAAATTAAAATTATTAATTATTAATTTATTATTATTTTGCTATCATTATTATTTACTTAATTAGATTTTCTTTTAAATTTATAATAAATTTATAAATATTAAGTCAGAATTATTAATTAGGATGAAACAATGAAGTATATAGGCCATCTACTAATTGAGTCATTTTAAGAATTTCGTGATCATCTAAGTTTTGTTTTTCAATTTATCCAAAGGAGTAGCCAAATTGGTTAAGTAAGACATGTTTGTAACCAAAGGTCATGGGCTCGGATCCCTCAACATACGCATTTTGGTTGAGTCTGTCATATTGTGTGGTTTGCGTTTTGGTGTTGATTTGCAGACAATTGCGCCAGAGGGTTTACCTATCCTGTGCGTATTCGTTAAGTAGCGGTTGTGGGTTCCTTTTGGATTTTGATATATATATATATATATATATATATATATATATACGGTTTGGATCAATTTATATATATATATTTGTATTTTTATTGATTTTATGTATCATTATTTTTATTATTGTTTATATTTTCTCTCATTTTTTTTATATATTAATATTTTTTAAATGATAACATCTCGAGATTTACAATTAAAAAAATCGCACCGAAGAAATAAATAAATCAACTTGATATATTTCGACATTTAATATATATATATATATATATATATATATATATCAATTGATTTAAAGAAAATAAAAAAAGTTGTGACCAAATCAGACAAGTATCGTAAGTTTCTTAAAAATACATCACAATGAATCAGTTAATTTTTTTAACAAATTTGGATCCCATTCTGAATAGCTAGAAGAAAACATAGTGACTTAGTAGATAACATGTTAAACTTTGAAAGAGCACGGAAAAGAGTTTTACAAGATGGTTGTAGTAAGAAAACCATGAATGAAAAGTTGAAAGGGAATATTGTAGTGTTTGGATGTATTGGATAGATTTTCTTGTCATCTCGAAACAGTTCTTCACATACCCTATAATTTTTATATTACTTTTGTTTCACGCGTTGACAGACCTGCGATTCAAAGCTCTTATCGCTTATTAGAAAACCTACAGGTCGATATTGTATACGATCTCAATGAGAATCTTGTGTGGATTGTCGTGTCTAGTAGAAACCCTAACTACCTGACGTGGAATGGATGCGATAACAGGAATAAGGGTTTGAAATCACGACTGGAGCAGGTTTTGAGTACGACAAAATTAACACGAATTTTAAGACATTTCTTTGTTATTTTTTCTTTGTGAGACGGATTTCGTTATATGTTCATTGGAAATTGAGAAATGTATTTGGAAATTCAGATTTTGATTTTTGTTGTTGTGAGGAAGTTGAGTCGGGTTGGGCTAATATATCATTTGTTTTTTTACACAAAATCAATTTCTCTTAAAATATAACTCGGTGGTGGTGATGATGATGTTCGGGATATGCCATTATTTTACTTAAAATCACTAAAATATAATTGCACAACGGAAATAAAACAACGAAAGAAAAGAAAAAGAAAAGAACACCAAGATTTACGTGGAAAACCCTTCAATGTAAGGAAAAACCATAGGCAACCTCGAGCAAAACTTCCACTATATGAATAATGGGATTAGAAGATTATAACTTTTTAAACTCACAAGCGTAAAGATCTCTCTCTTTTTTCACTCTCTCTATCTCTCTATTTAGCTCACTCACTATAAGTGTTTCTAAAAACAATTGATGATAAACTCCACAAATCATCTCTCTTGTATAGGACTAAAATGAAAGATCTAGATACATTAATTAATTGGAGAGTCTAAGAGTCTCCTCTAAAATTTATCTTTTAATCTTATTTTCTAGTCTCTTCTATGACTGCCAAAGATCTCTTTTAGAATAATATTTAACTCATTTAATCATCCACTTATAGTTGGGCTACCAATTAATTTTATCTTATAGGCCCTATATTAGGAGGCTCATATGCCAACAAAGTCCCCCTTTGACCTATGTAAAAGGTAATATCAACAAGCTTTTGATCTGTAGACTTCGAGCTTGTTGAGAGACAATTTTTTTATCATCATGTCTAAACCATTTTCATCCGTATGAATTTTATCCAAGTGTAGTATATTATGACAAGTATATTCCTGATCCAATGATATCAAACATCGATATGCTTAGACTTCGAATAAAATGTTGATTTTTTTCTTAGGTGCATAGTACTCTGATTATCGCAATACACCATATATGTTTCCTACTTTATGTTAGACTTTCTGGAATCAACAACTCGAGTCATATCAGCGTCGGTATAAGCATGTAATTCCGGATTTCCTCCATAATACAAGCACATCTTTGAAGTAACCTTAAATATCTTAGATACTACCTCATAACAACATAATGCTCTTTTCTAAGATTGGAAAGAAATCAATTAACAACCCAACTACATGGGCAATGTCTGGTATGCTACAAACCATGAAGTACATCAAGCTTCATACCACAAATTCATATGAAACTTTCTTCATCTTCTTTTTCTCTTTCTCACTCTTTGGACATTGAGTAATGTATAGTATAAAGTGTCTTGCAAGGGGAGAAGATACAGGTTTAACTTTTTTTTGTTAAATTTCTCAAGAACATGATCAATCTATTCTTCTTGAAACAACCATAGCTTCCCATTTTTTCTATCTCTAGTGATCCTCATTCCAAGAATATGCTTAGTCACTCTCAAATATTTCATGGAAAATTATTATTTAGTTCATCTTTCAGCTTGTCAATCTTTGCATGGTCACACCCAACAATAAATTTATCATCCACATAAAAAAAAATTGATGATGAAGTCTCTATTGTAATATATTTTGATAAATACACATTGATCAACTAAAGTCCTTTTAAAGTTGTTTCCATGCATAAAAGAGTCGACGTTTTTATATCATTGTCGTAAAGCTTGTTTTAGCCCATGTAGACTTATTTTTAGCTCACACACAAGATTTTATTCTTTTTTGATTTTGAATCCTTCGGGTTGCTCTACATATATTTATTCTTCTAAGTCTCCGTGTATGAAGGTTGTATTTACATCTAGTTGTTCGATTTCAAGATTCAAGCTTGCTACTAATACAAGTATGGTTCTAATAGATGTCATCTTCACGACATAAGAGAAAATTCTATCAAAGTCAACTCCTTTCTTTTGGCCAAATCCCTTCTCGAACAATCGAGCTTTGTACCTTGGTTGTGAGCTAAACTCGTGAACTTTAATCATATAAACCCATTATTCTTGAGTGTTTTCTTTCCTTTGGGAAGTTTCACCAAGCCATAAGTGAAATTATGCTCCGAGGATTCCATTTCTTCATCCATAGCGTTTACTCATTCATTCTTTTGGTCACGAGACGTAGTTTCTTTATAGCTTCCAGGTTTCCTGCTATCTGTAAACACAATATACTCATTTGGATTGTACCTTCTTGAGGTCATTCGTTCTCTATCAGATCTCCTTAGGACAGGTAGTTGCTTACGAGGTTCCTCTTGATTTTGTTGTTGCTTCCCACCTTCATCATTTTCATGTTTTATGGTTGCTCTTAGCCTTCAGCTTCATATCAATTCCCTCTATTGTTTTTTTGTCACAAAGGAGGAAATCGATTCTCAATTGACTAGAATTTCAACATTTACTTTTGGTTGAGATTCTTCTTTCTCAATGTCAGTCCCATCTTCAGAGAAAACAACATATTTGCTTCTTATTATCCTTCTTGAAGTTGGATCCCAAAATTTGTACCCAAATTTTCCATGTGAGTATCCCATGAAAATGCATTCATTTATCTAGCATCTAGTTTCTTTCTTTTATATTTAAGAATATGGATAAATGGCTTGCATCTAAATACTCTCAAGTTCCCATAAGAGACTTCTTTACCACTCTATACTCTTTGGGGAATATCATAACCCAAAGGTATCGACGGAGACAGGTTGATGATAGTGATTGCAGTTCGCATAGCTTCACCTCATAAGGATTTTGGTAACTTTGCATAAGAGAGCAAGCTCTGGATATGTTCTCTAATTTTCCTATTCATTCTTTTAGCCGCGCCATTTTGTTAGTTTTTTTTCAATTGTCTTCTCCAACTGGATCTCATATGACATGCAATAATGCTCAAAAGAACCTTAGTACTCTCCTTCATTATCTGACCAAACAACTTTCACCATTATATCGGTCTCTCGTACCACATTCTTATGAAAGTATTTAAACTTCCAAGACCTGATCTTTACTCTTTACGATTTATGCAAACACTTTTATTGAATGATCATCAATGAATGTTATAAAATATTATGCCCACCAAGTGAATTTGTATCCATATAATAAACATTTATATGTACTAAATCCAAAAAATGTAACCTCTTAGGTGTGAAACTTCTTTGTAAAGAAACTTTGTGTTGTTTACCGGCTAAACAATGATAACATATTTTAAATGATATAACTTTAACTTCTGGCAGAAGCTCTTTCTTGACCAACATTTGCATCCCTTTATCTCTCCTGTGCCCAAGTCTTTTATGCCAAAATGCAGTTTCATCCTCTTCAGATAATCTCACCATTTTTGAACGTTTCTTGTATTGAGTAGAGGGAAGTTTTTTATATGCCTCTAGCCACAACAATAGACTCTTTAATAACTTGTATTTTCCATCATCAAAATGATTTGAATACCCTTCATCATCAAGCTTTCCGATGTATATCAAATTGAGTCAAATACTATAAACATTTTATGACATCTTATAGCAATTATTTATTATCTTCCTTTTTCTTAAGAAAATATCACCATTCCCAATAATTTTTGCAGTGCCTTGGTCTCCTATTCAAATATTACCAAAGTCACCAATTGATTAGGTAGTAAGGAATTCACCACGAGAGGTAACATGAAAAGATGCTCCTGAATCAATCACCCAATCACTATCATCATTTACTAGATTAATACAAACATTATCATAAACAAGACTTACATCGTTGTCATCGGATGCTACGACAGATGATTTATTTTCTTCATTTTATCTCCTTGTCTTTAGCTTAGTCATTCTTAATAAATCACGCGCGTTCCTTTTATGACCAACATTTTGATAGTAGAAGTATATACCTAAGAAAAAAATACCATGAAAATTATATGAGTTTATATATAGAAGTCTACCAAAACCAAAAATTACAATCGATCAACAAAATACCTAAAAATAATATGAGTTTATGGAGCAACCTGGTTGCAGTGAATACATAGAAATACAATCCAAATAAATTATATACCTAGATATGCATAAACTAGGTGATATTAACCATCAAAATACCATAGAAATTATGACTGTAATGATACATGCATTTACTATGTTTCTTGAGGTCCCAACGCCAAATAAATCTTCAACTAGGTATTCCAGGACAATGAAGAACGACCAACGGTTATTTGATTGCTTCGTTAGACTTTGAAACCGCCATCGGGGTCAGATGAAAAGTGACTTAAATTTTTTGGGTTAGTGAAAGGTTACTAAAAGGTTTTGTGGTTTAGTGAAAGGTTACTGCATTTCGTGGATTTTACTCGGTATAGTGGGTTTGAGAAGGAATGGGTACTGTTGGATCCTTAAGTGTTACTTTGGTCTTTTTTCCTTTATCAGATCCAGTTTTCCACTTCTCATTTCTTGTTTCCGTCTTGCAAAGAGTTAGAAACCCTAAAAGATAGGAAAAAATTTCAGTTGAAATAACTTCATACAAGGGTAGATGAGGTTTTACCAGTGGTGGTGTGAGATGTTGTTTTGTAAGCCCACAACAAAGAACTTCGACCACTTTTCGGTCGCTCGTGAATGATTCTTCTTTGGTTAGTAACATTTACTAAGCCATTCAAACGTGGATGGAAATAAGTTGAGAAATATTTTTTTTATGCCCATGGTTCAATAAAAAGAAGTTATCTCAGTGTTCTAGAATTGAAGGCTATTATCAGTAGTTATCGACTTCGGTATCCCATACGTGTAGAAAATATTAGGTAAAATAAAATGATCACATGTTTATCCATTATCTTGGAAAGTAGTTTGGGCTATATCCATTTTGAGAAATAATCTACAGCAATAATGTTATGCTAACGGTCACACGATGCGGCTGGTAAAGGTCTGACCATGTCGATTCCATATCAGTTAAAACTAAATGCCTCATATATAGATATGAGGGGTACATTTGAGAAATAAATTATGTTAAAAAAATTATGGCATAAATTACATTTTTTACCAATTCTTTAGCACTATCCAATATGGTCGGCCAATAAAATCATGCTAACAAAGTCATTTGAGTCAAAATTTTGAAACCATAGTATGCCAAACCAGCGCCACAGTGAGCTCCATAATATTGCCAGATATTATTCAGGTATGAGGCATCGTAACAACGGTTAACTTAATACTTTGTTATATAAAGTTCCCCCAATAGGAAAGTACCTTAAACTTCACTCTTTGGGTTGCAACCTCGTCACTAGGGTACATGTCATTCTTAAAGAAATTTAAAATTTATGACCTCCAGCTTCATTAGCACATACCTCGAAATTGTTATCTGAACTTGGTTCTTTCTCTTTCTCTATTGACAGATATTCCTACAAAATAACCCACGGTTTGGTCTCTGAAAAACTTATCAAAGCCAAATAATCAACCAAGTAATTTTTTCCCATTTGGACATGGTTTAATTGTATACTTTCAAAAAGTTTTGCTTGGTCCTTTAACTTCTTGAGGTATTTGAACAAGTGCTTCTCGCGAGCCTATGCCTAACGAATAGTGTATTAACCAGAATCAGCTGAACATTCTTCTCTCCGCAAATATGAGCCAATTGAAGGCCCCCAATAACAGTTTTTCCTTATTGATTGACGTTTGAAATCCAAAGCGATTTGCTTGATTCATGGCTTCCTCATAATGAGCTACCAACTGCACTTGTGCTCCACAACCTGAGACATCCGACCCTCCATTATATTGGACCAACCACTCTGTCTCAGAGCTCTTATACTATAGCTCGGGTCTTTCAACATGCAACTCTATTAATCTTTATGAGAAATCAAGTTTTTGCAAAATGTTCTAAAGTGGAGAAGAGGTACACACCACGATATAATATCCTTAAAACTGAGGTCTCATCTTTCTCGTCGCCATGATCAAAGCCAAACTATAGGGATGAAAAAAATCAACACACACAATGGCTATGGAGTTTTAATCATGGAACCTAATGCCTGAGGTAGTTAATAAAATAACACGTGACTATGAGGTAAGACACGCATAAATATAAGGTATGATAGTAAAAAATTAAGATCTTTTGGTTGTATTTTTTTTCTTCGTTTTGACTTTTTTGGTTTAACAGGGAGGAATATAACATCACTCTTGGAACACACGCCAGTATTTGGTGCGTCTGATCCAACTTGGAGAACTTATTGTATTTGATGTAGCCAAATATTTAAATTCAACTATTTAAATATTTTGTTTATATTTATTTTATTGTACTTTAGGAGTATATTTTAATTAGTGAATCAACTCTGAATATGTTTAAATTTAGTAAGATTTGATTTTGGTTTACTTGTTTTATTTTCTAATTTTGTAACCAGGTTCAGACAATTCCTATTTAAAGCTTCCAAACCCTAATTAAATGATTTGTTTTTAAGAGAATAAAAAATCATACTAAAAACATGAATTTTTCAAACTCTATGATTTCTTTATCATTTATTGTTTTTCTAATTTCCACTGCATTACTATTCTTCGTGTGACAAACTTGCCAAAAAAAGGACTATTAATAAGAAAATTATCGGACGAATCATATACGATTTTGAAACAGATTTAATCGTATTTATTAGTCATGTTATCCAATATTAACTTTTTTTATTTATGAAATATAAATATACAAATAACTAAACTATCACAAAATTATAATTTATTTATCTTTTTGGAGGGAACCCGAAACCGCTACTCAACGAGTGCAATAGTCTGCGAACCAAAAGATAAACCACACAAGGTGACAGATTAAAAAGAAAAAACAAACTCAAACAAAAAAGTGTTGGTAGAATGGGTCTCATATTGCACATGTGGTCACTTTTTTGTCTCGATTTCTATATATGGTCACCCGCGAATGAGTACAGATGCAAAACAAAGCCAACAAAAGTGCTCATTAACCAAATATGGTGACTAACTAAGGTTCTTAACCTACTTCTACAAATTTTGATTTTTTTTTCTTTTGATCCAAAATTAAAAAGGGTACATGGTAAGGCCAATATTTGAAAGCTAATTTAAGATAACATAAGTCTAATAATCCAAAAACTCACTGTCTACTTCTTGAGGTTAATAGAATTGAAAATGGTGGGACTTTAATATTTTTTCGTTTTCACTCAAAGATGCGTGAAAGCCATTAGAAATGAAACTTTTTGGATTAGAGCTGCTTTGACCCAAGAATACTTCATTCTTGCTTTTGAAGTTGATAACAAGTAAAGATTGGTGAATTAATTTACTAAAAAATATGTAATTCTATATGTAATTCTACCCATTTAATCATCTCCAGGTCCCGCCTTATTGTTCTAGGTCTCGCTTTATTGTTCTAACTTACTCAGTAGTTGTTTAATCTTATATATTTTTCAATCAGATTGTATATTGAAAAGTAAGTTCGACATGTGGATCTGTTTAATCTTCTATTATGAACTAGCCAAGTCCAAAAATCTCAAGAAATATAGTTATTGCTAGTTTTTTTTGGAGTCGCCGCTTTAATGTAATCTAGTCTTTTTTTGTTTGAGTAATTTCTTGGCAATCCAATCGGTTATCTATTTTTTCTCTCTAAATATATGGTGTATTATCATCCCAAATATTAGTAATAGCCTGTAATTTTCTATTAATGAAATCATGAACACGGGAGCAGTGATGTTAGCAATCATGTTCTAGTAAAATTCTTGAATCAATTTCGATGTGAGCATTAGTAAGGTTGATTGCTTTCCATATATTCTTTCATAGCCAAAGATAAGTTCTCAATTATGATCTCTCAAAATACCACCATCACTTTATTAACTTGATGAAGTGCTTGATCTATCAGTGTTGAGTTTAAGTCTATTGACATTAAGAGGGGACCATTTCACTAAAGGTTGGTTTGGTTGGCTTTCTATTGATTTCATCATGTAAAAATAAATTTTTCTTTTGGTTTTTAAATGTCAATTCTATCAAGACACTGAATCTCCAAATCATCTATTTGTGAATGTTCCTTTGCTTTGGAAATTTGGAAATATTTATCTGGTCTATTCAGTATATATATGGAAATATCACATATTATAAGATCTTGGGGTTTATCCATAAAGAAAGATATACATATTAGAATTATCATTTGCCGGCTAATTTGGAGAGCTAGAAACAATGCAACGCATCAAGGATTTTACACTTCTACTCGATCATCAATACATCCAATTAGATATCAAATTTACAGGCTTGATAAATCTCACATGTTCAAGCTTTCCTACTCGATTGGTGGTGTCAAAATAGCCTCTAACCTCTGTTGCGATCTCCAAAACAAATCACTTTCATATACAAATTTATAAATAAATTTATATTTAACTTTTATTTTCATTAAATATTTATTATTTTAAAAAATATTTATTATTTTAAAAAATATTTTTATGTATATTTTGGGTCTTTTTTATTTATTTATTTGTGTAACTTGAATATAATTTTGTTTTAAACATATTTATTTATATAGATTAACTTCAAAATTTTAATTTTTTAATTGGATTTTTTAAGGCATGAACAGGGTACGAACCGAATCAGACTGAAATCGGATCGGACCGAACCGAATCAAATTGATTCTTATCGGTTTTGAAAACAATCGAAATCTTATCGGTTTTGAAAACAACCAAAATCTTATCGGTTTGATTTGGTTCGAACCGATAAGCTTAGCGATTTGCTTTATTTTTTTCAAAAGCGGACCGATAAAAACCTTATACCCAACCAACTATCTCATTATCACATAATATCTAAAATTAGCAAACTACCAATAAGTATCTCAACCAAGAAGAAAAATTGTAAGTAACCATATTCTCTTTCTTTGAACCAAACCTTTTCTTTTCTATTTTTTGTAAGTCTGTATATTTCAAACCGTAACTCAGAAATAAAATTCTAAATTACCACCGACTTTGTATTTTTTAAGAAGAACAAAACTAGATTTATGGATAATATTTTTTTTGTCACCCAGAACTCTGGTCTCGTATATCTCCACTTCATCATGCATGGTCACTTCAGTTTGTCATGAACGGTCTCTTCACTTTTATCATGCATGGTCTATCCAGTTTATCATGATTGGTCTCTCCACATCCATCATGCATGGTCTCTCCACTTCCATCATGTCTGGTATCTCTATTTCCATTATGTTTGATCTCACGACTTCCATCATGCCTGAACTCTTCACTTCACCATGCATGGTCTCGCATATCACCATTTTATCATCTTATCTCTCCAGTTCATCATGCATGTTCTCATATATATATATTTCATCATGCATTGTTTTGCATCGCTCCACTTCAACATGTCTGGTTGCACATCTCTCTACTTCATCATACATGGTCTTTCATCTCTCCACGTCATCATTCCCGATCTCACATTTATTCACTTCATCATGCATGGTCTCGCATCTCTCCATTACATCATGCTTGTTCTCACATCTTTCTATTACATCATGTGATGCAAGAAATGTACCACTTGATGATAAAGATGTGAGACTAGGTTTACCAGGT
This sequence comes from Limnanthes douglasii subsp. nivea, assembly GCA_036936605.1. Taxonomy (NCBI): domain Eukaryota; kingdom Viridiplantae; phylum Streptophyta; class Magnoliopsida; order Brassicales; family Limnanthaceae; genus Limnanthes; species Limnanthes douglasii. Next base: position 39,401,816 of record JAUPFV010000001.1, read on the forward strand.
CTGACGAAAATATAATTCAATAACATATCATCAATGGATCTAGTTTTTTCATTTTAAAAAGACAAATCTGATGGTACCTTTATATTTTTTCCTAGCTCAAGATTGAAAGATGCAGAATTTATAGGAAAATATAAATAAAAATAAGAAATAAAAGGTTTGATTCAAATAAAGAGAAGAGAGTTATGTGGCTGACGATGAAGTATTAGTATTTGAGGTATTATGCAAGTGACTGGTATTAGATGAGTATTAAGTACAATATTTGGGTACTATGTGCTCAATAGTGATACTTAGGGTGCTAGATGAAAAAATTATTATTGTTAGGTATCTTTGCTTACATTTAATAGATGCATTTAATATTGTATTGAATTTTTAAAGCATCATTTAATATGAAATAATTAATTTCTTCTAATTTTGCAGATATTTTGAATTAGATGGAGTACAAAAGTTACCATACACATATAAAAGTCTCTGAATGCAAATCTAACGTGAAGATTTGATATAAGCTAGAGCGACTAAATTTTAGCTAATGTTGTTCGAAGTTTCGGTTGTTGCTAGATTTGGGTGTTGTTGATTATTTTGAAGCAATATTGATATCCTATGAGGAGTTTACCTTACAAATGGTACGGTGAGTGTGGATAACCCGCAGTAACTTTGTTTGTATTATTATAGTAAAGAAGAAATAACGAAGATTGTCTCAGATTTTGAAGTTAGAGAGAAGTAATTACCTATAAAATCAACAATAACCACCAAGATGAATTCGATGAAGTGTAAGCTAGAAAATTCAAGGGATCTAATTATTTCAACCTCTGGAAAATCAATGTTAGAGCTTTCATAGTACAAAAACATTTGGTTGTTGTCATTGATGAAAAATACACGGATAAGATTGACATCAAAGTACTGTCTAAAGCTTATAGTTCCCTTGCATTGAAATTGAGGGATGAAGTTCTTCACGACGTGTCAGGAGAGCCTAAGATGTTGGGATATAGAATCGCACGAAGATAGTTTACATGAAAAATCATTGACGAATAGATTGTATCTCAAGAAACAACTTTAAATGTTGTTAACAATTTGAAGCAAAATATATCTAAAGATACCTACATGATTTCCTTATAATCAATCTTGACTTAAATGTAGTTGATGTTAAGGTGGAGGACTAGGACCTGAGAAGAATCATCTTAAGTTCTCGGTCAAAGATTATGAGTACATTGTGGACATCATGACCTATGATAAATAGTCTCTTATGATGGAAAATTAAAGAGTTCATTAAACTAGAAAGATCTTCAAAGGAAGACAGTTCTGACATGTGACTATGAAGGTCTCAAAATTAATGCGAGGGACATGTCAAGAAAGAGATATTAAATAAAGAAGAGATAAAACTCTCAGTTAAAACCCGAAAGGCTTATGGTGAGTTATAAAATGAGATGCGAGTTTTGAAAAAAGGAACACTATATTAGTAGGAACTGCACGAAGAGAAGAAAATGAAATAGTTATTTGATGGACAAAGCTGAAGATATTGTAATAGATTCAGACGAATATGAGTACGTTTGTGGTTTAATGATTTATTCTTCTTGCATGTACAATGATAAACGTGTGTTGGATTCGGGCACATCATTTCACACGACTTCCAACAAATATTGGTTTGAAGATCTAAGAATGTTCAAAAGTGGAGATGTTATCTTAGGAAATGCTTGGCTCAAGTGGTCTACATAACTTGATAGAGTCATCTATCTTCTTTCTATCTGAACAAAACCATCACGACCATTCTTAGATTCTAAAATTCCAGCCACATATATAAAGTTGGGTTTCCAATGATGATCAGAGGAAGAAATGTTGATGATACATAGTGGTTCTTTTAGAGTCAAGAATTAAAACACGATGTGTTGAAGTTTTTCAACTTTCATAGTGGAAAGGAAAAATTCAATAGGTATTTAATTTCCAGTAAAAGAGAATTTAAAAGAACGCTAAGGAGGATTCGCCAGCCATTAGCTATTAGTTTAGGAGGGAAAGTTCTAATATTCTTAAAGAAATTAGGAATGAAATGATTAAATGGTAACCGTAAACCCGACTCAAATAGGCCCAAAAAATTTAAATCTCATCATAAACGATATGATGAGGTAAATTACCAACTTAAAGTAACTATATAATCCGGGACTCCAAATTTAAATCTGAATATTTGGTGTTCTTTTTCAGTAATATATTTGTAGGTTTTCGATTTGTTACTGAAAAATTTATGCAAAATATCGGGGTTTTCAAGTTCATCTTTTGATTCTTCGGGGTTTAGATTTATGATTTTCTCTTCAAGAGTAACTTTTGGGGGAATTTTTATTTTCTATATTTTCTTTTAGTACTAGCCATATTACTAAGGGAAATAGAAGAAATGGTAAAATGAGAGGAAATAATATTAAGGTTTTTCTTTTTAAAGACAAGGAGTAATTTTTAGTTCCAATTTCAAAAAGAGTATAATTGTTAAGATGTAAACTTTTTAAAGAAAAAAATATATTTAAATAAATAATTAAATGTTACTCAAATAAAAAAATATAAATCTTTATAAAACAAGCAATATAAAAACATGTCTTAAATAATGTGAAATAAAATATTAAAATAAACATAAATATTTTTGAAAGTTTTTTTAGTTTGCAATAATATCATCAATCATCACCACCATTTATCAAATTGTTTTCATCATCATATTCATTGTCAAAATCATCAAGAAAATTTTGAAATGTCGATATTAAACGTGACATTGCTTTTGGTGACAAATTTAACAAATAACATAGTACTAGATTAAATAATAATGACTAATGATAAATTTATATTAAAAGAAATTAAAAACTATAAGAATTTAAATATTATTGATTAAGTTTAGTGGAAGAATCTTATTATTAAATATATTATTGAAAATAATATTTAGTGGAAGAATTTAATTAATAATTATCAAAATGAAGATTTTATATATTATTGGAAACAAGTTATTTTAGTAATTTTTTAAAAAAGTATATATTATTATATATTTTTTATTTTTAATATATAGTTTATATTTTATGGTCGGGTCGGGTTGGACAAACTAAAAATCCATACCCGATCCCTATACGGACTATAATTTTTATTTTCGTATACGGTTCATTATAAGTTCGGACCGGACAAAATCCGACCGGATCAGACCGGATCAGGCTGGATCAGGCCAATTTGGACCAGTTCGGACCAACATTGTCATCTCTATTTACCTAGCGTAATGTTTTTTTAAATAATCTTTAGAATAGATTATTGATGCAGGAGACGGTTACAATGCCTAATCTATTTAGGTATCTTTTTTTTAGATATTTCTTTTTTTAGTGTTTTCCTTTTCTAGTTAAGATTCTAGTAATTTTCCTTATTTCGATTCTAGTAATTTTCCTTATTTCTAGGAACTTCCTATTTTATGCTTTAGGGTTTCTAGGGTTTTCTCTATATAAAGAACCTTAGGTGCTATGTTTTAAAGACACTTTTATCATCAATATCAATCAAAGTCTTCGAGTTTTCGAGATTTGTTTTTTCTGGTGGATTCCAGAGTTTTTTTCTTCAAGTTTGACACCCGCAAACTTGAACCTTCAACTCTAAGACCAACGTTTGTTGTCTTAGTACATCCGTCTGCGTCAATCTTCAAAATTATTGGAGCCTCTGATAAGTTGTCAAAGACAAGAAACATGAGCATGAAATATGATAAATCATGACAAACAAAAGGTGGATAAGTGATGTTAAACGAGACATACCATAATAATATGAAGATAAGACATTGACAAAAAAATAGAAGACATGATATATCGAAAAGAAGAATAAGCTTAGAGATTGGCAGACCATCGTGACGAGACATAATTGTATAAAATGAGGTGCTAAGATAAGAAGCTAAAATAAGAAAGACCATATAAATTGATAAAAAAGTAAGAATAAAAAGACGGAAAGTCATTAGCATAGAAGAAATAATGTATTTAAGCTTAAAGATGAAAATATATTGATTAGCCAAAATAAAAAAATAGGAATTCGGGTGCGATCCGATCTGATCGGGTTTCAGGTGTATGAGATTCTAATTCATAATTTGATCGGGTTGGATTCAGATTTTTTATTTATCCGATATGTTCTGGTCCAAAATTATAAAAATATATATAAAAATTAATATTTTTATATATAATAACAATAATATATATATATAAAATAAATTAATATTAAAAATATATTAAAAATATTTAAACTAATATCTACGAATTGGACCGAACGATGGATGGATATTAACAGCCGAATTCAAATTTAAAAATATAAACCCCGAAATGAATCAGACCAGATTCGAATTCAAATATCTTAAATGCAGATTTGGACTCGGACGGTCCGATCCGAACCCGACCTGCGAACGGACAATTACCACCCCTACTTCGAAATCCAGACAATAAAAGCACAACCTAAAGTACCATGTGTATTATCATACTAAATTCTTTGAAGAGGAGGAATATCTAACATATGGGACCCATGGACAAGTCACAGGTAGTTGTGAATAGTACTGTCCGTGAAAGAATCCTGTAAGAAAATCGAAGGAGATAGCTATTGATGTTATAATTTGGATGGAGAACTACTAACTACTTCATCTTACTGTGAAAATTACAGTTAGTGGTATATAAAACATTAGACTAAACTATCGAGTAACTCAAAAGTTAGTGTAATTAAGGTTTAAAATGCAATTCGTCTAGATCTCAAATAGAGAGAAGCATAGTACAAGTTAAAAGTCAGTGAGACCCAGCTTTTTTGTTCTTCATCTTTTTTAAGCCAATCCATTTCAACTTTACTTTGCTTTTGTGTTTTTACTGTTCAAAATAACTTTTGGACCGACTTTGTAACTTTTTTTTCCAACATAAACTAACACAAACAACATTATAGTACCATTATAATTTTTTGATTCTTGGGCATTAAGAATTTTTGATCATAACCAACCAATAAAAAATTGTGTTTTATTCGAAAGAATTGTGCTTTATAACATGGGAATGGTACACAATACTCATTTCCTATCGAAAGTTGAATAAAAAGGATAGCTAAATTTTTTATTCTATAAAATAGTACAAGTACATATTATAGATCTTCACAATTTTTTTAAATGGTAGGTAACTTACGGAATAATTTTTTTTATTTAGGATTTTTAGTGCAAAAGTAAAATTGTAAAAAATTATAATTTCACAAAATAATTTCTTGTTTTTTTTTTCAAAGCTATTGTAAATATTTCCAAAAATATGACTCCACCATTGTCATGACGCTTAAGAAGCTCTTTCCGCTAGGCGATGGCGGATGAGTTATTCGTCATGCCAACGATTGGCGTATACTTCAATTACGACATCAACCGTTGGCGTCCGCTTGGCATACAACGCCTTACCCACGGCAGGAACGTCTATAAAAATTAAAAACAATTACAAAATAAACATTTTAAGATAATCAATACATTTTAAAATAAAAAGATAATATTAATCGTTTATAAATCGATAATTTAAAAAGTTTACAAATTAAAAAGGACAAAACAACTAATACTTCCGACTTGGTTCCAAAATCAAGTAACACTAACACCCCTAGATGTCTTTAGTTAAGTTTACTATTACTTGCTCGCATACTATAGATTGTGTCGGCATGAGATATTGTAGTCGTAAAAAACTTCGAGTCTAGAAAGCAAGGGGATCGGTGTGTGTGCTACAAAGTACATACAATGTAACGTGTTGGCACTAGATTCATGAATTATTAATTAGAAAAAGATTAAATATAATTGTATGTACATATTTAATAAAAGTCGAGGTTTTTAAATAAAAATTATATGATATTATCCAAGTTTGGATAGATATATTCCTATATACGAGGTAACATTAGAAGTATGAGGACGAAGTGGTCGCATATATAATAAGTATGTTAGAGAAGCTTATATTATATATATGGCGACTATATTAAATATTTATATGTAGGGAAATGAGTAATTAAGGCACAAGATAAACATAATATATTGTGATAAGTGATCAAAGACGAGAAACAATAGCATGAAATATGATCAATCATGACGAACAAAATGTGGATGAGTGATGTTAAACGAGACATACCAAAATAATATAAAGATAAGACGATGACAAGAAAATAGAAGACATGATATGTCGAAAAGAAAAATAAGCTTAGAGATTGGCAAACCATCGTGACGAGAGATAATCGTATAAAATGACGTGCTAAGATAAGAAAGACTATATAAACTGATAAAAAGTAAGAATAAGAAAATGAAAAGTTATGAGCATAGAAGAAATAATGTATTTATTCAACCTAAAGATGAAAAGTCGTGAGCATAGAAAAAAAAATGTAATTATTCCGCTTAAAAAGCGTCTAGTTCATTATATTACTCGACACTTAGAGAGAAATTCAATTATATTTGTAATAACCCTTGGCAATGATGAATATCGCTTGCCCTTGTTAATACAAGACATTCATTCTTTTATTTTAGACCCGATAAACCCTATAATAAAGGATGTAACTCTTCATTTAAAGATTGTTTAATTTCTAGCAAGATAAAAAAAAATCATTTTTAATCGCGAATAGTTTAATCAATTTCATTGTCGATATTCATTTTGACGAGAGTTTTGTGTATTAATAAATATTTGAAAGAGAATGAATCAATCAATAAAATGTAGAGGGGGTTAGCAAAATCAGAAAGAGATTTTACAATTATATTAAAATATAAAAAAATTATATTTTGAAATATTAATTTTGTGTTGGTGTTTAAGTGAGATAAAAAAATGATAGATGTATAATTGTATATATATTTTTTATTATATAAAAGTTACTTACTTGAAATTATGATATAGAGATAATTATAAATTTTGGATATAAGACATAAAATTGTTAGATTTTTATTTAAATAAAAACAATACCAATATTATTTTAATTTGATGTGATACATAAATGATTTTTGGACTGTCGTTGTATTCACAAGAGATACTTGTTCATTGAAATTTGTTTTACTAGATTTACAACTGAAAGTTAGGTGAAAATTTATTTTAAAAAATAGAGCTGATAGTTGTTTATGAGAATCTAGAATTGAATCGACAAAAGCAAACCAAATTTGATCGGTTCGGTTTGTGATTCTACTTTAAAAATAAAAAGTGATAAAAAATCAAATGATAAAACCTATAAACAAATAAAACCGATACATAACCAAAATATCAGTAAAACCTATACAAAACTGAATTGATAAAATTATTAAAACTAATTATTTTATTATATATATGTATATCAAAAATACTATACACGAATTAATTAAAAACTAGACCTAATAATATTTGTCTCATTTTTCGGCCAAGTTTTGGTCAAGAGTATGAGGATTTTGTCTTTGTATTATTTATACTTACAAAATTTATTTTAATTAAAATACATTTTAAAATATAATTTTTTGAAAAGTGTCCAAGTAATGACATACGAAGTAAAATAGATTCAAATTTTTTTCGATTCTCAAAAACGAAAAATCTTATAAAAGAATTTGATTGTAAAAGTTTTGATAAATTCAAAAAAGACATGGAATCCGCAACGTATGTAGAGAGACTCAAACTCATGACCTTTAGTCACAAACATGTCTTATTCAACCAACTCGGCTACCTTTAGATACGACACATGACAGTTTGATTATGTATATCTTAATGTATAATTTCGGTAAGAAAACATATTAAAATCAATTACCGTAGTCATATTTCGTCGGATATCAAACAGATATGAAATTTGTGTGACAATTGATTTTTGAATAAATAACATATATTTATTATTAAAGTTATGACAATATTTTATATAATTTATTATTTAATAAAATTAAAAATAATAACTAATTAAAAAACACTTTAGTTTTATTTGTTTTAATTCGGAACTGGAACAAAATCGAGAAGCACCCAGCTGGAATTATATCTCCAAATCAAATTGAAACGACACAGATAAAAAAATAAACAAACGGAACAAATCCAACTTTTAACTTTTACTATTTTGGTTAGGTTCTGAAATTTGGACCAAAATCTTATCCATTCAATCAGTAAGTTCAATGATCCGGTTCGATATAACCCAAACCAAACCAGATAGGACCGACACCCATCGCATAATAAACAAACCGAATCAATCTGAAGTTTCACAATTTTTGTTCGGTTTCATAAATTAAAACAAAAATTTATCCGTTTGGTACGATAAACTTGTCGATTTTGATTGGTCAAATCCAAACCAAATCCGATAAACAAAATATTATTAATGAACTCCGTCAAAAGTTAATATGCGATATGAAAATTTCAAATTTTAGATATAGTTTATCATAAACTATTTTTTTATTTTTTTATCATATTTTTTAATTCAATTGAGTTGTTTAGGTATTAAAATCTGACAAAAATGTTTATGACGTTGACAAGTAAAATTAGATTCTTGGGCATTAAGAATTCTTGATCATAACCAACCAATAAAAAATTGTGCTTTATTCGAAAGAATAGTGCTTTATAACATGGGAATGGTTTGGGTTATATCTAAACAAGTTGGTTTTTTTCCTTTGGGGCGGTAATAAAATGGTCCCTCATATTTCAGAAATCAGAACAAATACCTCAGCCCAACTTTTGTACCCCTAATACCCTTTGACCAGCCACATCAGCAATCCACGTGGGACGCTGATGTGGTAGCAGAAAAAAAATTAAAATAACATTTTCTTTTACCCGACCAATTCGACACCAAAACCCGGTCCAATTAACTAAAATAACCCGACAACCCATCAACCTTATTTTAATCCAGTCCATCAAAGCATCATCGTCTTCTCTGACTCTGATTTCACTATTCCCTGGCGAATACAGAGTAGACGTATTATCCAATTAAACAATAAGAAAATTTCCGATTAAATTGTGGACTGGTCTGAGAAGGGAATGACAAACCGGCGGCTCTAACGAAAAGTCATTTATTATCATGACCGCATCCGATAACGACGTGATCGATACGTTTTCCACTGAAGGTCAACGTTTTGATGAACGACCCATCGCCATAGGTGACCTCATAGAGACACGTTTTGGTTCTCACCTTGCAGCTGCTGGAGACCAATTGCCGATAAAGCGGTGACCCACATTTGACGGTGGAAAATGAACGGGATTTTCTTGGGTCGAAAACTGGATCCGATTGGAGTAGCATCTTGTACATGGAGCGCATTGGAGCCACATGACGTCGCTTCCAGTGTCTAAAACCATGTAGACGTATCTCGGTGGTGTCCCTACGCCAAAGCGAGTGAAGTACTCTCCGCTCTCTTGGTTCAGACCTGAGATAACCGAACCGCTAAAGACAGATCTCGAAATGTGACTGGAATTGATTTTTCCGACGACAGAAGCGGCAACAGATGTGAGGGTTTTAATGCGGCGGATGTCACGGCGGAGACAGAGGCTAAAGAGCAGATCTGGGGTTTTATTAAAGGATCAAGCATCTAAATGATGTAATTGAACTGTTAATGAGGCAGTGGATTCAGCTTTGAAGGTTGCGTTTTCAGTGTCGGTTTGTAATTCAGATTCGATCCATGAGAGTATGGGTTGTGAAGGGAGAGGCTTGAGTTGGAGGGTTTGGTATCGAAGAGAGGATGCGGCCACGACGGAGCAGGAGGCAGTGAGTACGAGGAGGATAGTGAGGAGTGTTTCTATTTTGTTGATCTCTATTGAAAAGAACTAGATCGCTCACGATAGAAGCTTTAAGATCCGGTGAAGTCAAGGCGGCGCCTCCATATTTCACTACTATCGTCTTGCCTCTGAATTTCTGGATGAACGGAAGCGATTCGGATAACACGTCTACTTTGTATTTGACAGGATGGTGAAATCAGAGTTGGAAAAGACGATGATGCTTTGATGGGCTGGATTAAAATAAGATTGATGGGCTGCCGGGTTATTTTGGTTAATTGGGCCGGGTTTTGGTTTCGAATTAAGGTTAAAGGGGTTGGGTAAAAGTAAATGGTATTTTTATTTTTTTCTAACTGCCACATCAGCGTCCCACTTGGATAATCGTTGATGTGGTTGGTCAAAGGGTATTAAGGGTACAAAAGTTGGATTGATATAAAAAAAGACGGTTTTGTTCTGGTTTCTCAAACATGAGGGACCACTTTATTACCGCCCCAAAGGAAAATGATGAACTTGTTACAAATGGTAAACGTGAGGGACGACTGGTGTTTTTTACCCCAATACTCATTTCCTATCAAGAGTTGAATAAAAAGGATAGCTAAGGATAGTACAAGTACATATTATAGATCTTCATTAAGCTTTTCTTTTAAGTTTGATAACATTAGATAATATAGTTTATGATTAGAAAATACTGTGCGGCATAATTAAATAAATACAAATATAATTTATTAATTTTGAAAATACATAAATAAAAGCTTTCGTTAAATTGGATATAAAAAACAAACTAGTCTAAATTTAAATAGTTTTATTTCATTTTATAACTAACTTTTTTTTATTTATTAAAAATATACTTTTTATTTTTGTTCGGTGTATCTTCTCACTCGATAGAAAAAGTCCCCCATCGGATGAATATAAGTATCTGATAAAGAATGTAAATATATCTAACTATTTGTCCGAAGATAAGAAGATAAAATGATATCTATCTAAATCAAAATGTGAAAAGATTTTCAATTTTCAGAACTGACGGTAGCTTTTAACGGACGAAACTTATAAATTAATAGAAACAAAAGAAATGGATCTGTGTTTATTTGATTTATTTATCATTTAGAAATTATATATTAAAATAAACTAAAAACAAATTTAAAACTTATGCTATATTATATTATTGATCATCATGGAATGATTATTACACAAACACAGTTTATAATAAATTAGCAGTGTCTACTTAAAATGAAATAAGTAGAATATAAAAGAAATATTAAAATGTTAGAGAGCCTCACTTCACCCATGAATATTTTATAATCAGCGTTTTTCTAGAACAATTATTTCTTCGGTATATATATATATATATCATTCCTATTTTATATAGCAAAGGAAACCCAAAAATCCATCATATTCTAATTATGGTGACCTCGAAGCAATCACCAATGACTACTTCAAACAAAAACTCTTCAATAAGAACTGAGTTTGGATTCCAGATCTTCGATCTTGTCATCCGGTGTTAGTTTTCTTCCAAAAATATAAAACCTAGATAATATATATATATATATATATATATATATATATATATATATATATATATATATATAGATTTGTTTGCTTGACTATTTGTTTAAATGTACATCATCGATGACAATAGAGGTGAAACCAGAGTTTATAACTTTCCCGTATAAATAACGTGAGTGATGAGTTTTTCATCGGTAAGATGGAATCGGAATCCGGCTGGCAAATCCAGTTCTTCTTCTTTGTTGACACGAGGAACGATTTCTATTTGTTTTATTATTTTATTTCGGGAAAAGAAAGAAACTTTAAAAAGAAACTAGTGTTTTTCTATTTTTTGGTTTGGATTAAGAACTTCTTACACAAAACCAATTATGTCTGAGAAAAGATTTTTAGTTTGTGATTATTTTTTATGATTTATCTTTGAAAGTAATGTTTATTGAACTCCTTAGAACGTATTTTGAATCTCTTATTGTGTTTCTTGATCGTAACATTTAGTCATTCTTAGTTATTTAATGTTAACATCCCAACAGATACGTTATCTCACACTAGACAGCAAAAATATTTATTATTTGCTTTCCAACAGCTAATCTAATACGGAGTTTAAATTTATCGATTTTACTTTGATAATCTATCTTTACCTAGGTGGTTACATAATCTGTATAATTTCTCTTTATCTTTCTCACCACTTGTAAAACTAAAAAACTAATTTAATTATCACTAGTCTGTCATAATCTAATCTATATTTACCTAAATTATAGATTAGCTATTAGAGTTACTCTTACAAATTATTTTTTAATATAACCGTATTAAATTTGGTCTTTTCTCCACTCTCTCGTGTCCGTTTCATCGATTTATTGTATATCCTATTTTCAGACTTGATTATGTTATGTTATGAACATCTTCTCTTTTTAAATGTTTGTTATATTCAAAATTAGGTTAGAGCGCTCTTTATGGGACGATATTATAAGTTATATTCAATTATTTTAATGGCACGATATTATTTTACATTTGTCTCCTTATGGTTTCTCCTCACCACTTTTTTATTTAACCGTTTAATTAAGAATCCAGCTGACAAAACCAGTTCTTCTTCTTTGTTAACACGAGGAACGATTTCCATTTGTCTTATTATTTTATTTTGGAAAAGAAAGAAACTTTAAAAAGAAAACTAGTGTTTTTTCTATTTTTTGGTTTGGATTAAGAACTTCTGACACAAAACTGTGTCTGAGATAAGATTTTTAGATTGTGATTACTTCCTTTGATTTATCTTTAAAAGTAATGTGTATTGAACTCCTCAGAACGTATTTTGAGTCTCTTATTGTGTTATTCATGGTAACATTTAGTAATTCTTAGTTATTTAATGTTGGCCTCCCAACAGATACGCTATTTCACACTAGAGAGTAAAAATATGTATTATTTTTGAAAAAAGCTTTCCAACATCTAATCTAATAGGTAGTTTAAATTTACAGATTTTATTTTGATAATCTATCTTTACTTAGGTGGTTACATAATTTGTATAATTTCTCTTTATTTTTCTCACCACTTGCAAAACTAAAAAATTAATTTATAAATCACTAGTATGTTATATTATTTAGTAGTCTAAAATTATAAATTGTCATAATCTAATCTATATTTATCTAAATTATAGATTAGTTGTTCGAGCTACTCTTACAAATTATTTTTTAATATAACCGTATGAAATTTGGTCTTTTCCCCACTCTCTCGTGTCCGTTACATCATCTTTCAACGGTTTATTGTATATCCTATTTTCAGACTTGATTATGTTATGCTATGAACATCTTCTGTTTTTAAATGTTTGTTATATTAAAAATTAGGTTAGAGCACTCTTTATGGGACGATATTATAAGTTATATTCAATTATTTTAATGACACGATATTATTTTACATCTGTCTCCTTATGGTTTCTCCTCTCCACTTTTTTATTTAACCGTTTAATTTGGAATCCAGCTGACAAAACCAGCTCTTCTTCTTTGTTAACACGAGGAACGATTTCCATTTGTTATATTTTTTTATTTTGGAAAAAGAAAACTATTGTTTTTTCTATATTTTGGTTTGGATTAAAAACTTCTTACACAAAACCAAGTGTCTTTGAGATAAGATTTTTAATTTGTGATTACTTCTTATGATTTATCTTTGAAAGTAATGTTTATTGAACTCCTCGGAACATTCTTACATCGATCTTGACGGTAACATTTAGTCATTCTTAGATATTTATTGTTAGCCTCCCAACAGATAAGCTATTTCACACTATACAACAAAAATATCTATTATTTTTTAAAAAAACTTTCCACCGGCTAATCTAATAGATAGTTTAAATTTACAGATTTTATTTTGATAATTTATCTTTATCTAGGTGGTTTTAATAATCTGTATAATATCTCTTTATTTTTCTCACCACTTTCAATCACTAGTCTGTTATATTATTTAGTAGTCTAAAATTATAAAGTGCCATAATCTGATCTATATTTACCTAAATTATCGATTAGCTGTTCGAGCTACTCTTACAAATTATTTTTTACTATAACCGTATGCAATTTGGTATTTTCCCACTCTCTCGTGTATGTTTCATACTCTTTCAACGGTTTATTGTATATCCTATTTGCAAACTTGATTATGCTATGCTATTAACATCTTCTGTTTTGAAATGATTGTTATATTCGAAATTAGGTTAGAACCCTATTGATGAGACGATATTATAAATTATATTCAATTATTTTAATGTCACGATATTATTTCACATCTGTCTCCTTATGGTTTCTCCAATCTACTTTCTTATTTAATAGTTTAATTCGGAATCCGGCTGGCAAATCCAGTTCTTCTTCTTTGTTAACACGAGGAACGATTTCCATTTGTTTTATTATTTTATTTGGAAAAGAAAGAAACTTTAAAAAAAAACTAGTGTTTTTCTATTTTTTGGTTTGGATTAAGAACTTCTGGCACAAAACTAACTGTGTCTGAGATAAGATTTTTAGATTGTGATTACTTTTTATGATTTATCTTTAAAAATAATGTGTATTGAACTCCTCAGAACGTATTTTGAGTCTCTTATTGTGTTATTCATGGTAACATTTAGTCATTCTTAGTTATTTAATGTTGGCCTCCCAACAGATACGCTATTTCACATTAGAGAGTAAAAATATCTATTATTTTTGAAAAAAGCTTTCCAACATCTAATCTAATAGGTAGTTTAAATTTATAAAATTTTATTTTGATAATCTATCTTTACTTAGGCGGTTACATAAATTGTATAATTTCTCTTTATTTTTCTCACCACTTGCAAAACTAAAAAAGTAATTTATTTATCACTAGTATGTTATATTACTTAGTAGTCTAAAATTATAAATTTTCATAATCTAATCTATATTTATCTAAATTATAGATTAGCTGTTCGAGTTACTCTTACAAATTATTTTGTAATATAACCGTATGAAATTTGGTCTTTTCCCCACTCTCTCGTGTCCGTTTCATCCTCTTTCAACGGTTTATTTTATTTCCTATTTTCAGACTTGATTATGCTATGCTATGAATATCTTCTGTTTTGAAATGTTTTTTATATTCGAAATTAGGTTAGAGGCCTCTTGATGGGACGATATTATAAGTTATATTCAATTATTTTAATGGCACGATATTATTTTAAATCTGTCTCCTTATGGTTTCTCCTCTCCACTTTTTTATTTAACCGTTTAATTTGGAATCCAGCTGACAAAACCAGCTCTTCTTCTTTGTTAACACGAGGAACGATTTCCATTTGTTTTATTATTTTATTTTGGAAAAAGAAAACTAGTGTTTTTTCTATTTTTTGGTTTGGATTAAAAACTTCTTACATAAAACCAAGTGTCTTTGAGATAAGATTTTTAGTTTGTAATTACTTCTTATGATTTATCTTTGAAAGTAATGTTTATTGAACTCCTGAGAACGTTCTTACATCGATCTTGACGGTAACATTTAGTCATTCTTAGTTATTTATTGTTAGCCTCCCAACAGATAAGCTATTTCACACTATACAACAAAAATATCTATTATTTTTTAAAAACAACTTTCCACCGGCTAATCTAATAGATAGTTTAAATTTACAGATTTTATTTTGATAATTTATCTTTATCTAGGTGGTTTTAATAATCTGTATAATTTCTCTTTATTTTTCTCACCACTTTCAATCACTAGTCTGTTATATTATTTAGTAGTCTAAAATTATAAAGTGCCATAATCTGATCTATATTTACCTAAATTATCGATTAGCTGTTCGAGCTACTCTTACAAATTATTTTTTACTATAACCGTATGCAATTTGGTATTTTCCCACTCTCTCGTGTATGTTTCATACTCTTTCAACGGTTTATTGTATATCCTATTTGCAAACTTGATTATGCTATGCTATGAACATCTTCTGTTTTGAAATGATTGTTATATTCGAAATTAGGTTAGAACCCTCTTGATGAGACGATATTATAAATTATATTCAATTATTTTAATGTCACGATATTATTTCACATCTGTCTCTTTATGGTTTCTCCAATCTACTTTCTTATTTAATAGTTTAATTCGGAATCCGGCTCGCAAATCCAGTTCTTCTTCTTTGTTAACACGAGGAACGATTTCCATTTGTTTTATTATTTTATTTTGGACAAGAAAGAAACTTAAAAAAAAACTAGTGTTTTTTCTATTTTTTGGTTTGGATTAAGAACTTCTTACACAAAACTAACTATGTGTGAGATAAGATTTTTAGATTGTGATTACTTTTTATGATTTATCTTTAAAAATAATGTGTATTGAACTCCTCAGAACGTATTTTGAGTCTCTTATTGTGTTATTCATGGTAACATTAAATCATTCTTAGTTATTTAATGTTGGCCTCTGAACAGATACGCTATTTCACACTAGAGAGTAAAAATATCTATTATTTTTGAAAAAAGCTTTCCAACATCTAATCTAATAGGTATTTTAAATTTATAGATTTTATTTTGATAATCTATCTTTACTTAGGCGGTTACATAATTTGTATAATTTCTCTATATTTTTCTCACCACTTGCAAAACTAAAAAAGTAATTTATTTATCACTAGTATGTTATATTATTTAGTAGTCTAAAATTATAAATTTTCATAATCTAATCTATATTTATCTAAATTATAGATTAGCTGTTCGAGCTACTCTTACAAATTATTTTTTAATATAACCGTATGAAATTTGGTCTTTTCCCCACTCTCTCGTGTCCGTTACATCCTCTTTCAACGATTTATTGTATATCCTATTTTCAGACTTGATTATGCTATGCTATGAATATCTTCTATTTAAAAATGTTTGTTATATTCGAAATTAGGTTAGAGGCCTCTTGATGGGACGATATTATAAGTTATATTCAATTATTTTAATGTCACGATATTATTTCACATCTGTCTCCATATGGTTTCTCCTCTCTACTTTTTTATTTAATTGTTTAATTCGGAATCCGGCTGGAAAATCAAGTTCTTGTTCTTTGTTAACACGAGGAACGATTTCCATTTGTTTTATGATTTTATTTTGGAAAATAAAGAAACTTTAAAAAGAAAACTAGTGTTTTTTCTATTTTTTGTTTGGATTAAGAACTTCTGACACAAAACCAACTACCTCTGAGATAAGATTTTTAATTTGTGATTACTTCTTATGATTTATCTTTGAAAGTAATGTGTAATGAACTCCTCAGAACGTATTTTGAGTCTCTTATTGTGTTTCTCTTACATTGATATTCAAGGTAACATTTAGTCATTCTTAGTTATTTAATGTTAGCCTCCCAACAGATACGCTATTTCACACTAGACAGTAAAAATATCTAATATTTTTGAAAAAACGATTTCCAACACCTAAGCTAATAGGTAGTTTAAATTTACAGATTTTATTTTGATAATCTATCTTTACTTAGGCGGTTACATAATCTGTATAATTTATCTTTATTTTTATCACCACTTGCAAAACTAAAAACTTAATTTAATTATCACTAGTATGTTATATTATTTAGTAGTCTAAAATTATAAATTGTCATAATCTAATCTATATTTATCTAAATTATAGATTAGCTGTTCGAGCTACTCTTACAAATTATTTTTTAATATAACCGTATGAAATTTGGTCTTTTCCCCACTCTCTCGTGTCCGTTACATCCTCTTTCAACGATTTATTGTATATCCTATTTTCAGACTTGATTATGCTATGCTATGAATATCTTCTATTTAAAAATGTTTGTTATATTCGAAATTAGGTTAGAGGCCTCTTGATGGGACGATATTATAAGTTATATTCAATTATTTTAATGTCACGATATTATTTCACATCTGTCTCCATATGGTTTCTCCTCTCTACTTTTTTATTTAATTGTTTAATTCGGAATCCGGCTGGAAAATCAAGTTCTTCTTCTTTGTTAACACGAGGAACGATTTTCATTTGTTTTATTATTTTTATTTTGGAAAAGAAAGAAACTTTAAAAAGAAAACTAGTGTTTTTTCTATTTTTTGTTTGGATTAAGAACTTCTAACACAAAACCAACTACCTCTGAGATAAGATTTTTAATTTGTGATTACTTCTTATGATTTATCTTTGAAAGTAATGTGTAATGAACTCCTCAGAACGTATTTTGAGTCTCTTATTGTGTTTCTCTTACATTGATATTCAAGGTAACATTTAGTCATTCTTAGTTATTTAATGTTAGCCTCCCAACAGATACGCTATTTCACACTAGACAGTAAAAATATCTAATATTTTTGAAAAAACGATTTCCAACACCTAAGCTAATAGGTAGTTTAAATTTACAGATTTTATTTTGATAATCTATCTTTACTTAGGCGGTTACATAATCTGTATAATTTATCTTTATTTTTATCACCACTTGCAAAACTAAAAACTTAATTTAATTATCACTAGTATGTTATATTATTTAGTAGTCTAAAATTATAAATTGTCATAATCTAATCTATATTTATCTAAATTATAGATTAGCTGTTCGAGCTACTCTTACAAATTATTTTTTAATATAACCGTATGAAATTTGGTCTTTTCCCCACTCTCTCGTGTCCGTTACATCCTCTTTCAACGATTTATTGTATATCCTATTTTCAGACTTGATTATGCTATGCTATGAATATCTTCTATTTAAAAATGTTTGTTATATTCGAAATTAGGTTAGAGGCCTCTTGATGGGACGATATTATAAGTTATATTCAATTATTTTAATGTCACGATATTATTTCACATCTGTCTCCATATGGTTTCTCCTCTCTACTTTTTTATTTAATTGTTTAATTCGGAATCCGGCTGGAAAATCAAGTTCTTGTTCTTTGTTAACACGAGGAACGATTTCCATTTGTTTTATGATTTTATTTTGGAAAATAAAGAAACTTTAAAAAGAAAACTAGTGTTTTTTCTATTTTTTGTTTGGGTTAAGAACTTTTGACACAAAACCAACTACCTCTGAGATAAGATTTTTAATTTGTGATTACTTCTTATGATTTATCTTTGAAAGTAATGTGTAATGAACTCCTCAGAACGTATTTTGAGTCTCTTATTGTGTTTCTCTTACATTGATATTCAAGGTAACATTTAGTCATTCTTAGTTATTTAATGTTAGCCTCCCAACAGATACGCTATTTCACACTAGACAGTAAAAATATCTAATATTTTTGAAAAAACGATTTCCAACACCTAAGCTAATAGGTAGTTTAAATTTACAGATTTTATTTTGATAATCTATCTTTACTTAGGCGGTTACATAATCTGTATAATTTATCTTTATTTTTATCACCACTTGCAAAACTAAAAACTTAATTTAATTATCACTAGTATGTTATATTATTTAGTAGTCTAAAATTATAAATTGTCATAATCTAATCTATATTTATCTAAATTATAGATTAGCTGTTCGAGCTACTCTTACAAATTATTTTTTAATATAACCGTATGAAATTTGGTCTTTTCCCCACTCTCTCGTGTCCGTTACATCCTCTTTCAACGATTTATTGTATATCCTATTTTCAGACTTGATTATGCTATGCTATGAATATCTTCTATTTAAAAATGTTTGTTATATTCGAAATTAGGTTAGAGGCCTCTTGATGGGACGATATTATAAGTTATATTCAATTATTTTAATGTCACGATATTATTTCACATCTGTCTCCATATGGTTTCTCCTCTCTACTTTTTTATTTAATTGTTTAATTCGGAATCCGGCTGGAAAATCAAGTTCTTGTTCTTTGTTAACACGAGGAACGATTTCCATTTGTTTTATGATTTTATTTTGGAAAATAAAGAAACTTTAAAAAGAAAACTAGTGTTTTTTCTATTTTTTGTTTGGATTAAGAACTTCTGACACAAAACTAACTATGTCTGAGATAAGATTTTTAGTTTGTGATTACTTCTTATGATTTATCTTTGAAAGTAATATGCAATGAACTCCTCAGAACGTATTTTGAGTCTCTTATTGTGTTTCTCTTACATCGATATTCATGGTAGCATTTAGTCATTCTTAGTTATTTAATGTTAGCCTCCCAACAGATACGATTTTCTATCGTGAAAATTTTAAGCCCATTCTCACTCATATGACCAAGTCTGGTGTGCCACAAATTCGCTGAGTCTTTATGCTTGATCGCATTCGCTTCTTCTCCACTTGATTGTTTTGTTTGCATATAATACAAACGATCAATCTTCTTACATCTAGCCGCGACCAGATTTCCTTTCTTAAGCTTCCAAACTTCATTTCCAAATGTGTTTTCGTATCCCATGTCATCAAGTTGACCATAGAGATCAAATTGATACGAATATTTTTAATAACAGCTTGCAGTCACTGCTAGTTTCCAGTATTGCATCACATCGACCAACAATTTCACATCTTGCATTTCCCATCTTAACAAAACCAAACTCACCACTTGTGTAAGTGGTCAAAAAGCTTTTATCGACAGTTACATGGAATGATACTCCATAATCAATCATCCATGTGTCTTGGCATGCAAGGTTGACACCTCAATCGTTAAAAATTAGGTATGTTTCACCATCGTTGGATATGGCAGCTGCATTTCCTCTATTGTCTTCATTATTTTCCTTAGCCTCATTTTCTCTCAGCTTCCAACAATCCTTCTTGAAATGTCTAGGTTTATGATAGTAGTTGCAAGTGAAATTGCCTCTTGACTTTGATCTACCTCTGAACTTGCTTTTGTTTCTCCTGTCTCTGGAGAAATGTTTGCTTCTAGTTCTTCCTCTCTCAGTGACTTGTGCTTGTCCTTGAGGGTGACAGAAAGAGCTTTGCTCCACTCTTTTGTTTCCTTCTCTGCTTAACGTCACCTTTCCTTGTGGTGTCGAATTGCTAAGAGCTACCATAAGCATTTCCCAGCTACCTGGTAAAGAACTTAGCAAAATCAATGCTCGAATTTCTTCAGCTAGAGCCAGCTATATGTTCGTCAAATTGTCAAGAATCTCGTCAAATTTCTCCAAGTGTTCAGATACACTTTTCCTATCATAAAGTTTCAGGTTCACAAGTCTCCTTATGATGAAAGCTTTATTTTGAACATTTTTAGGCTCATACGTTTCTTCTAAATGCTTTCATAATTTGAAAGCATCTGTTTCTTTTGTGGCGTCGCGAATCGCCCTTGTTTCAACCCACTGTCGAATCCCACTAACAGCTTTGCGGTTGAGTTTCTTCCAATCTGCTTCACTTGTTGCACCTTGTTTGACTCCTTTTAGTTCAATGGGATCAAACAATTCTTTACTGTACAACAAATCTTCCATCCTGGTTTTCCATATGGAATAATTTGTTTCAGTGAGTATGATCATGGAATTGCCACCGATGTTCGTACGTTCCTCCATTTTTGTACGAAGAATGAGGGTATGGAACTGCAACCAGTGCTCTGTTACCAGTTGTAGGGAAAATTAATCCCACAAATGCGGAAATAGGATAAACAAGAGAAAAGAATTTAATGTGGTTCGGCTAATTTGCCTACGTCCACCGGAGAAAAATAAGTATTACTATAACTCAAAATATTAAAAGATTGGAGTCTCACTCCATACACTCAAGAGTTATACACTCACTTTTCTCACCCCAAATATTATACCCCAAAGAGAATAATCTCACATATCACTTAAACAAATTCTCTTAAACACTGCCCGTATATCTCTCTCACTCAAATTATTTCTCTCTAAAATGTGTCACACACAATATTGCACTCTAGAATATTTCTTTCAAATGCTTCAAGTGATACTCTCCAAGACCAACTCAAGGTCCTATTTATAGCAAATTATGGCTTACAAAAGAAGCCACTTAAGATTTCAAATGAAGCTAATGGTTACTTGCAAGAAACCTACTAGCATTAAATGAAAGGAGGTTGCTTATAAGTCACCCTTCATTTAATGGTTAGTTGTTTCTTTTAAGATGTGAGCAGGTCCTACAAAAAATGTATATAGGATTATTAGCGCGTGCTAATCAATCTGACTATATGTGTTACTTAATTATCGGTGTTATCGATATGTCTTGTTCGATTTTTTCAGAAAAACGGACCGGACCGTTAAATTTATTGACCGAACTGAATTGCTAAACTTTCAATTTTAATTTTGGGAACTAAACAGACTGTTAAGTTTTTGGTTTGATTCGGTCTGGACCGGTTCGTCCGATTTAGTTTGATTCTGGTTCCGGTTTAGTCCGAGTTTGGTTTGGTTCGAATTTGATTCGGTCCCGTTTCGGTTCGGTTTCGTTTCGGTCCACTTAAAAAAAATTAAATATAATTATAATTCGATTTAAAAAAAAATTATTTAAATAAATAATTTAAAAAATTAATTTTTGATTTCTATAATAAAAAATTAGTAATTAACTATTAATTTTAACAATATAATATATAAAAATAAATAATAATAATAAACCATTAATCCTAACCATTTTATTGGTTCGTTTCTTTATTTATTCCATCGGTTTATCATTTCGATTTGTACCGTAGTTATGACGGTCTGTCGGTTCGATTTCAAACCGTTACTATTTTTTGTTTTTTATTAGTTTCGGGTTTTCAAATGAAATCGCAAACAAAACCAAAAATGCCAATGTTCAATCCGTTTCTCGGTTTTATTGAACCATTTACGGTCTATAAAATATCTTTGTTTTATTTTATTTTATTTTAATTTTATTTTTTGCATCAGCTGTTAAAAAATGGTGACGTCACATTGTTTTTAGCACTTTCTTTCACTTTCAAAATGTTCCCTTGTTTAATTTTATTTGGCCGTATCATCAACGGTCTCCAAAACAAAACTTTACATATTTTTTTTATTTTACCGACGAAAACCACAAGTTTTCTCAAATCCTTTTAAAACTACAAATAATTTGTCATATGATATGCTCTCGCTCTATAGCTTAGCTTATTTCTCTCGTATACAAATGCCATTCTTTTTCTAAACCGAGTCTTTTTGTTTTGAATTGGACGTTTCAAAAATGGGGTACGATGAATGAATAAGAATCATTCATCAATACCAACCAAATCCGGACCCACCACCTTTAATAATTTGCACGACCAAAATGCGACCATCACTAGACTTATTTTTTTCTTTTTTGTCTTGTAGACTTATTTTCTTCTCTAAGAAAACAATCATTCTCTCTCCATCTCAAAAAGATGACTTTCAAGTCGATGTTCTTCTTCCTACTGTTTTTTATATCCCTGCTTGCTCCTGCCGAAGCTAGTAATGAGAACAATACCAATACCAAATAAGAACTTCTATAAGAGATAAACAATGCTTTGAAGTCTAATCACCGGTGGGATACGTAATGAGGCATCATTTAAAGCATATATAACGGTGAAGAGTAAATTGGATGGGATGTAAGGTGTTTAACTTGTAGTTTTAGAATTACAAAAGGAGTAAAATGATAAAGATAGATAGATTTTGGGGTTCCATGTAATTCATATTCTACCTCGGTGTGGGCATAATGATCAATAATATAGTTTCGGTAAGGAACAGTTTATTTATTGTAGATTTAGTTCTAGTGTCATGAACTCTAAGTTTCTATGATACATGTGAGGGAGATTTGAGTACTAAAAACAACGTTGGTCATATCTTTTTTCCGTCCCGAGTTTTTTAGTCCACAAACGTGGTTATTAATACGTAAAGAGATATTTTTGCAATGTGATCATGGCATGGGGTATGAATATGATGGATGAATAAAAATCATTCATTCAATACCAACCAAATCCGGACCCACCACCTCTAATAATTTGCACGACCATCACTAGACTTATTTTTTTCTTTTTTCTCTATATATATCTGTAGACTTTGCACGACCAAAATGCCACCTCACTAGACTCATTTCTTTCTTTTTTCTTTATATAGTCTCTCTGTTTTTCTTTAAAAACAGAACAGAGACTTATTTCCCTCATCTCAAAAACATGACTTTCAAGTCAAAATCAATGTTCTTCTTCCTACTGTTGTTTATATCCCTGCTTGCTCCTGCCGAAGCTAGTAGAACGGGAACCGATCAAACTCAGTTCTTGAAGCTCATGAAAAATTCTCTATCAGGAAAAGGTTTAACGGACTGGGATGTTAATCTCAGTTCTTATTGTAATTTCACAGGAGTCGGCTGCGACGATCAAGGACAAGTGGATGAAATCGACATATCCGGGTGGTCCCTGTCAGGTTATTTTCCTAATGATATTTGTGCTTATTTGCCGAATCTGCGTGTTCTTCGTCTCGGTGACAATAATCTCCAAGGCAACTTCCTGAACGGCATAGCCAACTGTTCTCTTTTGCAAGAACTCAATATGAGTTCAATCTATCTTCGAGCTACTCTTCCGGATTTCTCACGTATGCAGTCTTTGAAGATACTCGATATGTCCTATAATCTTTTCACAGGGGACTTTCCTATGTCGTCGGCCACTAATCTCACCAACCTGGAATTTCTGAACTTTAATGAAAATGACCAGCTCAAGTTGTGGAAACTTACTGAAAATTTCTCCAGCTTAAAGAAACTCAAAGTTATGATCTTGTCCACATGCATGTTGTATGGTCAGATTCCTAAATCAATAGGAAACATGACGTCACTTGTCGATCTTGAACTGAGTGGGAATTTTCTCTCGGGTCCGATTCCTGTAGAGCTCGGGAAACTACTTAACTTGAAACTGCTTGAGTTGTACTACAACTACCACTTATCTGGTGCGATACCTCAAGAACTTGGAAACTTGGAAAAGCTAGAAGACCTCGACATGTCAGTAAATAAGTTAACAGGTGAAATTCCCAAATCCATCTGCCAACTTCCGAATCTCCGTGTAATGCAATTTTACAACAATAGCCTCACGGGAGAAATTCCGAGTGTTATTGAAAACTCGACAAGCTTGTCTATTATATCACTGTACGACAATTTTTTGACCGGAGAGCTTCCTCGTAACTTGGGTGCGTCGTCTGCTATGGTTGTCCTTAGTGTCCACGAGAACAGACTATCAGGTCCACTGCCAAGAGAGGTGTGCAGAGGAGGTAAATTGCTCTACTTTGTTGTCTTTTCAAACATGTTTTCTGGAGAGATACCTGACAGTTATGAAAATTGCAAAAGTCTTATACGGTTTGGAGTTAATAACAATCTGCTTCAAGGGAAAATACCTGGAGGAATTCTCGGCCTCCCTAATGTTTCGATCATTGACTTGAGCTACAACAACTTGACTGGTCCAATACCCACTGGATTTGAAAGTTCTAGAAATCTGTCTGAGCTGTTTATGCAGAGCAATAGAATTTCAGGTGTTGTACCACCGGAGATATCTGGAGCCATCAATCTGGTCAAGATTTATCTTAGTAATAATCTCCTGTCTGGTCCAATACCATCAGAAATCGGAAAACTGAAAAAACTGAACTTACTTATGTTACAAGGCAACCAGTTAAACTCCTCCATCCCACAATCACTTTCATTACTAAAATCCCTTAATGTTCTTGACCTCTCAAACAATGTACTGACCGGGAATATACCGGAGAGTCTTTGCGAACTGTTACGAACCTCTATCAACTTTTCAAATAACCGACTTTCTGGTCCAATTCCTCTTCCGTTGATCAAAGAAGGATTAATAGAAAGCTTTTCGGGTAACCCAGGTCTGTATATTCCAGCAAATGGAGATTCAGCTGATAGAAGATTTCACATATATTCACACAAAAAAAATGTAGTTTCCATCTGGGTGATCATAGTTCCCATCTGGGTGATCATAGTTTCGGTCTTCATCATTATTGTGGGAGCTATAATGTTTCTGAAACGAAGATTGAGTAAAAAACGAGCGGTGATGGAACACGATGAGACATTGGCTTCTTCGTATGCTGTAAAGAGCTTCCATCGAATAAAATTCAACCAACGAGAAATCCTCGACAAAATGGTTGACGAAAACATCGTGGGCCGAGGAGGATCTGGTACGGTGTATAAAATTGGACTGAGTAGCGGCGAGGAGATTGCGGTGAAAAAACTTAGGAGCCAGAACAAAAAGGAGTATCCATCAGAGGACAAGGAGATGAAAACCGAGGTCGAGACTTTGGGGAATATACGACACAGGAACATAGTCAAGCTATTTAGTTACTTTTCAAGTTTGAATTGCAGCCTTTTGATTTATGAGTATATGCCAAAAGGAAACTTATGGGATGCTATACACAAAGG
Source organism: Limnanthes douglasii subsp. nivea (assembly GCA_036936605.1). Taxonomy (NCBI): domain Eukaryota; kingdom Viridiplantae; phylum Streptophyta; class Magnoliopsida; order Brassicales; family Limnanthaceae; genus Limnanthes; species Limnanthes douglasii. The sequence continues at coordinate 39,427,591 of JAUPFV010000001.1, forward strand.
ATGCATTCAACTTGATTGGCCTACACGTCATCAAATCGCTCTTGGAGTTGCTCAGGGTTTGGCGTACCTTCACCATGATCTGTTGCCAGCTATCATTCATAGAGACATCAAATCAACTAACATTTTGTTAGATGTAAATTACCAGCCTAAGGTTGCAGATTTTGGCATAGCCAAAGTTTTGCAAGCTCGAGGAGGAAAAGATTCCACCACAACAGTTGTTGCAGGGACCTGCGGTTATTTGGCCCCTGGTAAGTTTTCAATCTAAACCTAATGCGCATATACTAGTTACCAAACCAACATAAGTAGTACTAATCATTTATTACTTCCTTACTAAGCTTCAGATGAAAGTATACATCTGCAGCTTTAAATTTAAAGTACTACATTTTATTGTGGTAAGCCAGTTAAATATAATGCTGAGTTTTTTAGCATTTAGGAAGTGCGGTATCTTCAATACTATGAGTATAAAATAGCCCAAATACAAACTTATAAGGAATGATCAATAAGTAAATACTATGTCTCTAAATTTAATTATATGTAATTTATCGACTAAAGTTTGATCATTTGTGCCAGAATATACATATTCTGCCAAAGCAACAACCAAGTGTGATGTGTACAGTTACGGGATAGTGTTACTGGAACTAATAACTGGGAAGAAGCCCGTAGAAGCAGATTTTGGAGATAATATGAACATTGAACAATGGGTTTCAACAAAGGTCGACACAGAGGAAGGAGTTATGGAGATATTAGACAAAAGATTATCAGGGTCATTCAGAGATGAGATGGTCAAAGTTCTCCGTATTGCCATACGCTGTACATGCAAGACACCAAACCTCCGTCCAAAAATGAACGAAGTTGCTCAGTTGCTGATTAAAGCAGATACATGCAGATAATTGGCAAACAAGAACAAGGAGACAATACATACTACTATAATAAAAAACAACCAGAGTTATGATAGCATTTGGAGTCTGGTTGTGGTTACAGATGCAGTAAGCATATAATCTATAGCTCAGTCAGTATTTGTTTAATATTAACAAGACCAAATAACCAGCTCAATAGTGTATAATTGAGGTAGCCAAATACCATACTAGTCATATTTATCTTGTGCTACCCAATCTCTTTCTTTTTATTTTTTTTGCATGAACTACACACTACCTACTCTAGTATATGTTCTTCAAGACCCACAAATGAAATAATTGACTTGCTTTTCTCTAGAACCTTGTTTTTATCCTTCTTTATTTCTTGCGAGTTGCAGGTAGCTATATAAGCTAAACAGGTATCAATTGCAAGTTTAGCCATTATGAGAAGCTTCCTTCCACCATAGATATAAACAGGTCGCTATATAAGCTAAACAACAAAACCCACCATGAAATTTCTACACTAGAAAAATCCTTCATGAATTGGTTCTTAACTTTGCACTTTTAGCAGGTAGGCCTTCATGTGAATTATTGAAGTATGTAATGATTCTAAGATGTAACTATATAAAAGTCTTTTTTTATGAGAATTCATTATACAAATAAGTATGGGATTTGATTTTACATATTTCGCAACAATTCAGGAAGATGATCATGAAATGAGTGAAAAGTGTAGTGAAATTCATCTAAAATTCATCACGAAACTCATAAAAAACTGAAAGTTGAACACAATACACTTCTAGAAAGCTAATAGAATCGTGTAAAGTATATAATCCTAGTGTGACTGATCTATATATAAAGCATATAACAATCAAAGAAGGACTACCTAATTATACAATGAAAAGTAACCAAGTTGAAGCCTATCTATGCATGTATATTGCGTCTCTTCTGCCTAAAACTAGCCTTAAGTATAGTAAATTAGTCATCTAGGTATAAACACCTCCACGATCAACCACTCACAAGTTTATACTATATCATTATTATAATCACAAACAATGAAGATGTTATGGAACAATTAGAGGGCTAAAAAATTTTAATTTTTGCTTAACGCTCGTTTCGTGTAAAGGTGTAAAATTTGGTTTACACCTATCTTTTGAACAAACTTTCAAATGATTCCCCAAAGAATAAAATTATCTTTTTACCAAAACAAACACGTGAATTCTATATAAAATCTTAGAACAAACTTACAAATGATTCCCCAAAGGAATAAAATTATCTTTTTACCAAAACAAACACGTGAATTCTATATAAAATCCTAGAGGGAAAAACATTAATATCGCTAATAAGATATCATATTTAAAATTAAATGTATTAACATATGTTTGTATTAATCTTATAAAAAAAGTTATTATTAATTCAATATTAATCAATTTAATGTAAAAATTCTTTAACATAGAGGATTGAAGTGTGGTATACTAGTAGGGTGATATTTTCGTTTCGTAATTTTTCTACATTGACCAAACACGTATCAGTCACTTTATAATTTAAATAAGGGTACGGCTAAACCAAGAACTTATTTTTTTTATAGTGAAATCCCAAATTCGATGTCAAATTATCAAACTATCACTAGATATAAAAACCTTAATTTTTCCATCCACCTTATTTCTACCCTTCTCTTCTTTCTCTCTCAATTACCTATCTCTTTAATATTCAACATAAACCCATAAACCCAAGAGTACAGAATATCATCTCCAAATCTAGTTCATGCTATGGATTTGAGTGACTATAACGACGATTTTAGTTGCAATCTTGAAGATTTTCTTTCGAACGAGGAGGATCCGCCAACTGAACATTTTGACACAGGGCTTGAGGTAAATTTAACGCTTAAGTGAAACGGATGCTATCCACACATGATTTCGCGCGTTTCGGTGTACACTTCCACGCAAGAACACGCGTGGAAGATGATAAATCACGCAAAATCGTGCGTGGATTTTGGAAAATCTACGCATGATTTCGTGCGTAGATGTTGGAAAGTCTTGGGACGATTTCATACGTGGATTGTGTAACATCTAGGTACGATTTTGTGCCAAGATTTTACAAATCTCAGCACATTTTTGCACGACTTGTGAATAATCTTGGCATGATTTCATGCAAAAATCTTCCAAATCAAGGCACTATTTCATGCCGAATTTTGTGTTTGTGTTCTTATTTGAAAGTTTAAATACATGTACGAACTTGTTGACTATTGAATTGGTTATTTAAGTTATAAAATGAGTTATTTTAGTTGTTGAATTGAATGAACTATGATATTTGAGTAATTTTATTACTTATGCTTTGTGTGGGAACCGATAGTAGCACCAAGTAACATGGCCGATTATAGCCAAATTTTACTAGGGAGAGCATCTACACCAAATCAGAATTACTTGCATTGGTTAAGGAAAGCAAAAGTATAGGATTCATTGTTTTGGCGATAAAGTTGATGATGGTAGTAAAAGCTGGCAAAACTCTGAGGCTATATTTTAAGTGCTAGAGGCACGATGTTTACAAACCGAGGCCCAAACTAGGAATTGTGAATAAGGGCCGAGAGTGTTCGTAAAAAAATGTGGTTATTCATTCACGCTAAGGGGAAATCCGTTCTTAGAAGTACATGGTTATTGGAAATTGGTAGTGAGAAATGAGAAACATAATCACCAACCATTTTTACACTTGGATGGTCATTCACGAGCCGCGAGGCTAAAAGCGGAGAAGGAGGAGTGTGTTTGTAAACTCACAATAATCGGTTCTCGGCCAAGAGATATATACTGTGGTTTGAAGTTAAGATATCCGGAAAATGTATCTAGCATGTGTAAAATCTACAACATGCGTCAAATCACCTTTTGGTAGACAAAGCGGGAAAACTTGAAATGACATACTTGTTCGGTCAGTTAAAGCAATACAAGTACTATGTTTGGGAGCGAACAAACAAAGCAACTGACGAGATCCTTAAATTGTTTTTTGCCCATCCTACAAGTATCGATCTAGTGCGCACTTTTTGCTCAAGTTATTATAATAGATAGCACGTACAAGACTACAAGGTATAAAATGTTTTTGCTAGAAATAGTTGGCCAACTTTAACGAATAAGACCTTTTGTATAGATTTTATTTTTATGAGCTTCGAGATGCAAGAGAACTACACGTGGGGATTAAGCATTCTAAGGAGAGTGATGGTGAGTAACCTGTGCGCATTACCAAATATTATCGTCACCGATAGGGAGTTGGCTTTAATGAACGTTATCGAGGATATATTTCCGGATGCAACTCATATGCTATGCACTTGTCATATCAATAGGAACATTAACTCCCACGCTAAGAAAGTTTTTCCCAAAGCGGACATGGCCGATGAGTTCCTATAATTTTATGCCTTGATTTCCCATTCGGCAACGATCGAAGATTATAACAAAAATATTGTATAACTACACCAATCCTATGCCTATTGTCCCAAGGTTTTCGATTACATCATGAAACAATGGATAGACCTTTACGGACACAAATTCCTTAATACCTACACGAACCAAATTAAACATTTGGGCAATCACACTAGAAACCGGTAAGTTATATTATCATCACTATACATTACTTAATTTTATTAAATGTTACACTTCTAAATAATTTTATTTTATTGTATAGGACAAAGAGTGCTCACTCGATCCTAAAACACTCTTCGTCCTATAATGGGAAATCGGCATAAGTCTATGCACATTTGAGAAATTTTGGGATGAAGTTCACTCGTTTCTTCACATTCAACATTCTACCATATTTGAAACATTCAAACAAAGTTTGTTTCATTATAGACACGCATCAATGGGGGCTATCTATAACGAAATCAAAGGTAAACTTTCATGTACGACTGTAGAAATATTAGAGAAAAATGTTAAAAAGGTCGGGGAATTATGATTCACTCCCGCAATGTGTGGTTGTGTTATTAGGAAAATGTACAATTTATAATGCACATGTGAGTGTGCTATGATCGAGAAAGAAGGTAAGGTGATTCAACCGGATAAATGTGATGTTTATTGGATTACTTTAGAGATCAAACTTAGGGATAACGTTGGTACCCAAGATGAGCTTACAAGAAAACTCTCCTTAATAGATAGTACCATCTGTGAATACGATCCACAAGTGCAAGATCACATAATAAATAGGATGATGCAAATCCTAGATCCTGCAAGAAGCTATTTTTTAGAACCTAAGGAGCCGGTTGTGACTAAAGGTAAAAAAAACCGGTCAGGACAAATCAACTAAACAGAATCCATCAGAGTGAGAATACGATGGTAGTTTAGGCGCTAGCACTCCCGGTATGATAGGTAGCACGACCGCCTCGGCGGTTAAGGAATTTTTAGTGCCCAAAGCCAACCCCCAAATCTAAATCCCAACCAAAAAAGAAGAAAGTGACTCAATCCAGAAAATCGAATAAGGGAAAAGAATATAGTGCGTATGAGAGTTGTTTTCCCAACTACTTATAGAAGTACATAATTGGCGTTAAAGACGTTGCTCCTAATGGTAATTGCGGATTTAGGGTCGTAGCTTTATCGATTTACGATAATGTAGATTCATGAGATCAAGTAAGACGGGATTTAATGTTCGAATTGTCGAGTTAACATGATCTATGGGAGAGGGTTTTTGATGGTGCACAACGTGTTGATAACCTATTACGAATATTGGATTGTTTCAAAATGTATGAGAGCGATAATAGGCACCGGATGACATTACCCAACTTTGGGTTGGTGATAGCCACTCGGTATCAATGTATAGTATACCACGTATCTTTCCAACTTTCATACACGTATCTTCCTTTGCGTGGTGTGCCTTCCAGATCGTGTCTTGCAGTAGAAGTTGGCATGGGTTTCGTATATGGTAAGCATTTTTTGAAAGTAAGTAAATGAATATACTTTATAAATTCTTTGTTGTTATTACGTTTTTTCATTTTATTGAAATTTTCAAGTTGTCTTAAATGGACCGTTGCCGGATATATACCATTGTTGGTTTGCATTCCGCACTAGCGATAACATTAAAAATTGGGCCATCTTACTAGACAAACGTCTCAACAAATATCGCCAAATCAAACTAGTACAACCACCAACATTACTAGATGGGGATTATCAATTCTACGATTTGTCCGACGATGCATAATTAGCTAGTTGTTTAAAATATATAATGTGTTTACTATTTTTAATAACTCCCGCTACTTATGAATTTCTTGTTTTAATTTATATGAAGACTTTTTATTTTGGAGTAATTTTAGCTTAAAAGCAAAATCAAAACAAACAAGTTCAACTCAGCATAAAAACCATTTTTTAAGGTTATAGTGCACTTTGTCGCATATTTTCGTGTACAAACATACATATCCACGCACGGTATTGCACAAAGATGTGTACATTGGCACACAAAGGCGTGCACAAATGTGTACATTTACACGTGAAAATATGAGAGAAAGGGCACTATAAATTTTTTTAAAAACTGGTTTTACCAATTCTTAGGGATTGTGTAATGATACTCCGGTATAGTTAATGACTAAGGAACATCGTTACACAAACTTCAGAGGAAAAAAACACAAACAAAACGAAAAATAATTTTTGACTTCAATTAGGTGCATACATAATATGACACTAGAAGGTAAACAACATAAGACTCAAACAACAGCTTAACAAAACATAAAAGCTTAGCAAAACATAAATACCTAAACACAAATAACAACTTAACGAAACATATCGAAACATAAACAACAACTTATCGAATCACAAACATAAATACTAATAACACAATCGAAGAAAACATAATGTTTAGTAGTCAAAGTTGTATCACATGTTGTCTTCAACATCATCTTCTGCCTCCCTTGCTGTAATCATATCCTTCATATATGCTACCATATCCCTAATGATGTAGTCTACCACTGTCATATTCCAGACTGAAGCAGTTTCTTGCTTAATTCTAAATGGCAAGAACAACTAACGTCGGAGCGGTTTCACAAAGAGGTACCTACGTTTGATTTTGTCACGACTGCGCAGAACAAGACTTGTTGTTCTTGAACGAATGTAAATGAAATACATCATACATAGGACCCGTTCGAAAAATGCATCGCTTGTATCTTCTGACATCTCCCGGCGAGCAACCTTCACCGCTTGAAGCAACTCGTAGTTTTCGTCTACACTAAACTCCATCTGTAAAATCCTTTGTGTTTATTTTTTGTTAGTATGTTTAGTGGATGAACAAGTAAGCTAGGTTTCATATCCCTTTTATAGGATAACACAATGCTATGAAGTTAATTATTGGCATGATTTAGATTCAGCGGTGATAAGGACGGAAAATATATAGGTTGTCTTGGACCGACGTGATATAATTGTTTGTATTCGTATTGTTAAAACTATGAATAATAAGGACTTAATGTGTAATATGAGAAGTATGGGTGTAAATATGATAAAGATAGTCTAAAAGGACCATTTTTATTAAATAGGCCCCACTGCTGTCACTTTATATAAGGGAAGTACGCTTTTTGGGGGCAAGGAAGTTTTCAATATATAATATTACTCTGACAAATTTCTCTCTCTATGAATCTCACTTATTATCTCTCTAAAGTTACTATTAATCGCTCTTATAAATAAAACCAGCAAGTCAGGGCTCTATATATTTCTATAACCATCAATGGCGTCGTCTATGTGAATCCAAAGTGATACCTAGGAAACTATATTTCCTAAATCACAGCATACAGATAAATGAATACCAAGGTAGTAAAGGGAAAAGAGTTAGGTAAAGATGCTAACATAATCGTGTCGGACTCCAATGAATGACATTCTGAGGACCAGGACGACACTTGTGACCAAAATGATAAGGGGAAATGTAAACGATCGACCCTTATCATAACGACGCAACAGTTGTTAGATGTTATTGCTAAGCTGAATGCAGAAAATGAGATAGTTCTGGCTGAAAAAAGGAATAGATCGGTAGATCAAAAAAAATTATGTTGAGTTTAGATAATTATGACAAGATAAATTGTCTCGATTTTTCAATGACCTTTAAATACCGGGGGTCAAAGTGGTACAATCGATTACCCCAAGGCTGCATAAAGTAACTTCAATATGTTTTGGGTAATGTTCAGACAACAATTTGTGGGAAGCAAATTTCTGAGCCAATGGGGATACAGTCGTTAACTGTAGACAGAAAGTGAGAGGAAGTTTGAGGGATCATACCCGACGCTTTGTAGACGCTAAAACTGATCTTGATTATTATGAGGAAAGTGTATCTCTGACAGGGTATAGATTGGGATTACCCGGTCCTATGAAGCAGACAGTCACAAAGAAACAAGCATTCACATTTTCTGTTTTACTAGCTCAAGTAGAAATACAGATTTTGATTGAAGAAACTAAAGCCTCTAAATAATTGTGAATGCCTCTAAATACACATTTTCTGTTTTACTAGCGACGTAGATTCAGAAGAGTTAACAAGTGGCAATAATGATATACCAGCAGAGTGTACAGAAACCAACCCATATCCAACAACCACATCCGATAATTGTGGTACCACCAGTTACGCAACAGATATAAGTAAAAGCACTTACGTCACAACCTCAGCGAGTCAAGTATAATGGCCAGTCTGGAAGCCGACCTTATTTAAATAAATGGATTTAACTAGCACACTTTGCAGACCTGATTGAATGTGTATCAACCATTTTCGGGAATTAAAAAAAAGATCGTTCCTTTTCACAAACCTTTCCTAATTCAGAACCCTCAGGAAAGGCAAAACAATCGGTATTGTAAGTATCATGAAGACGTGGTTCATGATACGAAAGATTATATAGCTTTAAAAAAGGAAACACAAGCTCTAATCGCCAACAAGAAATTGACAGCATATGTAAATAAGCAAGTTCATCAAAATGCAGCTTCTAAGGAAATTGTGGCAGTATCAAAACCAGAAACAACGTTGGTTATTTCCGAGGTAGTTGATCCGTTTGATATATCTATTGAGTATCTAGATCATGATAAAGATAAAAATATAATTGGGATGATTGAAGAAGTAGCTCTTAAGGAAATGGAAAGGTTAGTAACCTTTGTAAATTTTTCGGATTATTGACTATTTTTTGAGGATACTGGATGGCAAGGATTACTAATTCTTCTCGGAAATATATGTGGTAAGTCTTACCACCTAGTTAGAAGCGAGAACGTCGTTGTACATCTACCGAAGCCCATCTCTCTCTATGTTTTGATGATGATGATGATATGAGAGATATAGTCGGACCGCATGAGGATGCAGTTTTGATTGTAGCAGCAATTGTTGGCGAAAAAGTACATAAAGTACTGATCGACACTGGGAGTTCAGCCAACATACTTTTTTTGTCGACCTATTCGCAATTTAAACGACTATCGGTTATCTTAAAGTCAGAATGGACTATAGTGGGTTTTACAGAAGCTTCAATTGTGGTGGTCGGATAATTTGAAGGGTTTGTACAGCTAGGGCGAGGCCTTTTCAAAAAGAAAGTAACGATACTTTTTGTGGTTGTAGATACGCCGACCTCTCACAATGCGATTCTTGATCGATCTTGGTTGTTTAGGATGCATGCGGTAATGTTTACGGTGTATTAGTGTATGAATTGTGTGATAGGTAATAACGTCGACCTTGCCCCAAGCAGTCACAAAGCGGCAAGAGAAGGCTATCGAGCAGCCTTGGCAACAAATGCTGACAAAGAAATGGGTCAAGCTGAATATTAGCGATTAGTGGGGTCGACCTCAAGATTGGAACCAATAGATGATCCTAAGGAGACTCTCGGGTTGCTTTTGACCGACGAAAACTGTGAAAACTACTAATTTGTGATTGGAATTTTTTTAAAGATCGGGATTAGTTTGTCTCATGATTTTGGGGAGAGATTAATTTCTTTCCTTAAAGATAGATTGCATATGTTTTTTTGTGTTCGAAGGATGTGACAGGAGTCCCCGATAGCGTAATTTACCATAGTTTGTCTGTGTGCTCGAATGTCCGACCTATAACTCAAAGGCGACGAGCTTTTTCTCAAGAAAAGGCAGAGGCCATTATTTTAGAGGTTGAGAGGTTGACGATGGTAGGCCACATAAGGGAATCCCAGTATCCATATTGGACAACAAATCCGATCTTAGTCAAAAAGAAAAACAGAAAATGGAGGGTGTGCGTGAATATTACAGACCTTAACCGAGCGTGTCCTAAAGATCATTTCTCAATGCCAAAGATTGACTAGCTAGCTGATTCAACATTGGGAAATAAGTTTCTTTCTTTCATGGATGCCTACGTAGGCTATAATCAAATAAAGTTGAATCTAAAGGGCCAAAAAAGCAAAACTTTCATAATTGGATGAGGTCTTTAGTGTTACAAGGTGATACAGAGTAAACGTAGAGAAGCCAAAATAGGGAAACCCTAATTTTCTTTATCAAAATTCAACCCCTTACATCGTAAACAAAGTCTGTTTAAATAAGGGTTCGAATGAAACCCCTAATAAGAAAATACCAAAAATGCCCGAAAGTAATAAAAAATTCGAAATAAAATAGTAAACGACTCCGAATGCCCAAAAAACGTCATATATCACTAGCATAGTTGGTGAGTTCAACTCGTGGCGTCGTTCCCTTTGAAATAAGGTGCTGTGGGTCAAAATCGGACACCGGGAGCTCTGAAACTGTCAATTCGCTGCATTTTTTGGGAGATCTCCTGTCTTCATAAAGTCTAGCGCTAATCTGTCTGCATCACAAGGTCATGCCCTTCGATTTAAAAAATGTCGGTGTCACCTACCAAAGGCTCGTGAATAATACTTTCAAGGAATAGATCAGGCGAAATGTCGATGATATGCTAGTAAAATGTGTATCTGATGAAGATCATTTCGTCGGCCTATAGAAGACATTTGACAACTTAAAAAGAATAAATCTAAAACTGAATCTATAAAAAAAGCTCATTTGGTGTCTGATCAAGTAAGCTTTTAGGTTTATTATCAATGAAAAGGGGATCGAAACAGATTTGGTGCAATTGAATGCGTTGTGTAGTATGGCACCACCGAGGAATGTGGAGAAAGTTCAAATTTTGACAGGGCGTCTGGCAGCACTAAACCGGTCTATATACAGGTCTTCTGACAAGTGTGCATCGTTTACCGAGGTTTTGAGAAATGCTAAAGCATTCAATTGGAAACCTCATTGTACTGAGGCCTTTCTCGGAATACAAAACTACCTTTCTTCTCCAACATTATTGACAAAAACTAATCCTGGAAAAACTTTATTTTTGTATATTGCAGTGTCCGATCATGCTGTTAGTGCAACATTAGTACGAGAAGCGGATCGAATACCCAAACCAGTCTACTAAGTGAGTAAGAGCTTACTAGATGCTGAAAAAAGGTATCTGAAACTGGAAAATCAAGCTTTGGCGTTGGTAACGGCGGCTAGGAAAATGCGATCGTACTTTTAGGGTCATTCGATTATGGTCAGAACTGCTTTTCCATTAAAAATGTATTACAAAGGCCAGATGTCTCAGGACCCATGCCTAAATGGTTGGTTGAGCTTGGCGATTTTGACATCGATTTCGAACCAAGAACAGCAATGAAGGGCCAAGATTTGGGAGATATTCTAGTAGAGTTCCATTACAGCCGACTAGAAGACATAGAGGTCGAAAAAATAAAGGAGCCAAATGATTGGACAATCCGGACCGATGTTGGATCCAGTATTACTGGGTGTGGAGCCGGGGTTCAAATCACTACACCATCGGGAATAGCGATGCACCAAGCAATTATTTTTGGTTTTAGAGCATCAAATAATGAAGGTGAGTGCGAAACAACATTGGCAGGGTTGATATTGGCACAAGTCTGTGGCGCAAGGAATGCCCGATTAATAAGAGATTCTCAGCTACTTGTTAATCATGCCACCGGGAAGTTCGAAGCAATAAATTAGTAATTGATCCAATATATAGCGACACTCAGAGTTTTAGTGTCCGTTTTTGAAAAGATTACCTATGAGCACGTCTGTCGTGCGGAAAATGCAATGGCTAATTCGTTGGCAACCATGGCATATGTTGGGGAATACCCGTGGGTCTTCACACAAGAATACTCATCGACCATTAAGCGAGTAGAGTTGGAAAACCAGCCTGAAACGACTTGCCAAATTTCAACAGTTAATGGCATGGATTGGAGAAATAATATTCGAAATTATTTGACGAGTGGGGTTTTGCCCGAGGATAAAGCACTAGCAAAGAAAGTAAGAAATAAGGCTCGAGGACTCATAATAATGGGGGGAATAATTTACAAGAAATCTATGAGCAAACCACTATTAAGATGTTTGGGACAAAGGCCAAGGATGTAGTTAATCTTATTTGGTCAAATATTTGTTGTCGATATGGAATCCCACAAAGATAAACCATGGATAATGGTCCCCAATTTGATAGCAAGGAAATGAGAGAGTTATGTTAATCTCACATAATTCAACAATGTTTTTCAGTACCTTTTTATTCAGCTACAAGATGCCTCATATGCGGCTACAAGGAGGCACTGGTGCAGCGACGAGATGACGATTGTACCGTTATGAGGGTGACTTGGTGCGACGACGAGACGATGATTGTGCGACTACGAAAGAGCGTTTGTGCAACGACGAAACAAAAGTTGTGCGGCGAAGAGAAGGCGGTTGTGCGACTACGAGACGATGGTTCTGTAGCGACTAGACGACGGTTGTGTGATGACTAGACGACGGCAGTGCGGCTACGAGATGACGGTTGTGTGGCGACGAAGGGGCGTATGTGCGGCTATGAGCGAACGTCGGTGCAGCTACGAGGGGGCATCTGTGCGGTGACAAGAGGACTTCAGTGCGGCAACGAGGGAGTGTTGGTGTGGTGACGAGACGAAGGTTGTGCTGCTCCGAAAGGGCGTTTGTATGATGGCAAAACGACGGTCGTGCGACAATTAGACGACAGTTGTGTGGCTATGAGATGTCGAATATGTGGCTACGAGATGCTGACTGTGTGGCAACGAAGAGGCGTTTGTGCGGCTATGACACGACAACTGTGCGGCTACAAGGGGGCATATGTGCGACGACGAGACGATGAATGTGCGGCTACGAAAGGGAGCCGTTGCGACGACTAAGGGGCTCTTTTGCGGCTATAAGGGGGCACATTTGCGGAAACGAGATGGCGGCTTTGCGGCTACAAAAGAGCATTTGTGCGACGGCGAAACAAGGGTTGTGAGCTACGAGATGACGCATGTACAACTACGAGACGTCGGCTGTGTGACGACTAGACGACAGCTGTGCGACTTCGAGATGGCGGCTGTGTGGCGACGAGGAGGCGTCTGTGCGGCTCCGAGACGATGGTTGTGCGGGTAACGAGGAAACATCGGTGCAGCGACGTAATGACGGATGTAAATGGTTGTGGGCCGGGTTTTGGTTTCAAATCAAGGTTAAAGGGGTTGGGTGAAAGTAAATTGTGTTTTTAATTTATTTTACTGCTGCCACATCAGTGTCCCAAGTGGATCGCTGATGTAGCTGGTCAAAGGGTACACAAGTTGGGCTGAGGTAAAAATGGATAGTTTTGTTCTGGTTTCTAAAACATGAAAGACCACTTTATTACAGCCCCAAAGGAAAAGGACCAACTTGTTACAAGTGTTAAACGTGAAGGACGACTGGTACTTTTTACCCTATCTATCATCAACTTGAAGCAATGTGGCAATTTCAAGACTTGAAGGGAGGCTCAAAAAGAATTTGAAGACAACAATACTTCGAATGTCTATAATTCCTTATGATCAGCCACTAAACCATGATCTTGAGCATCCATCATCATCTTGATCAGCATCTGATCCATCATTGTGAGCAGCTACCAGCTCATCCTTTTAATTTTCTATGTTATGAACCTGAAATACTTGAGGAGCACCAAACCAGTAACTTGAAACAAGAAAAAATCATATACTGGTATAACCATTATTGAATTAACATAACCCAAACTTTATGAGAGAAAAAAAATTGATCTTAAGTGATTAAAGTTACGAATAGATAAATTATCTAATCTTATCTTGCATCTTAGAGTCCATCGGGCCAGCCAATCAGCTGACTGGTTTTGGACTCTAATGATGTGTTTGATGGTAATAATATGATAGATAAGGTTTTCACAACAATTAACCATAGGATTCAGAAACCAAAGGGCAACATCTTTAGATAACATATCAATAAGTAAATTAGAATCATATTTTATGTCTACATTCTAAGGTTTCTTTGATTACATTTAATTAGGCCATTAAGTAAAGCCAAGGTTTCAGCAACTAAAAGATTGATTTTTCCATATAATTCTACCATATGAATTTAACATATTCTCATTTGAATCTCCAAATAATCGAGCACCACTAGTTTCACCATTTATGAAACAAAACCATCTCAATTCAACTTAACTTTGTTTTCATTTAGAAAATTCAATTTCAATGTTATTAATAAACAAACGGTTAACTGTCTCAATATTATTACAAAACAAACATTTAGATGTTAAAGAATTTTTTTCTTTTGAATGTTGGAATCAACAAATATCCAATCTTTTAATACTTTTAAAATAAAAAATGATAACTCAGTGGGGATATTGTTATGCCAATTGTTCGTAAAAAATAGAAGATAAACCTAATGTCTAATATGATTCAAGGTAAGTTTAGTTTCAAACTTTCCTGAATTTTCAAGATCCCAAATTATCTTGTCCTCTACATCTATGTATATATTAAGAATATGAATTTTGTTAATAGAAAAATGAGTGATGTTTGATCTCACTTTTTTCATGTTCAATGAATTAATCTCCCTAAAGCTACTAATATTTCATAATATTAATTATTGTAAGTGTTATTAAAATGTTTTAGTTTCTATTATTGTATTGTTAAAAGATATAAAAGTAACCATTTTAATAAAATTATTTATTTTAGTTTCAAGATAGTAATTATATTTTTCTTCGTCTAACTGAATTAATTTATTTTATTCCTGTTAGGTACGTTATTTTTTGGCGAACAAAACAAACAAATGAATTTATTTAAATTGTTTAATAATAACGATTTGTTATATTGTTTATTATTTATTATTTTTATTATAATATAATGAATTATTTATAATTTTCCAATTTTGTATATATTATTTATTAATTTTAGGATTGTTATTATTTAAGACAAAATCAATTGTTGTTTATTAGCCAAAAAAAAATATGTTTTCAACCATATGATTTTTACCAAAAACATCATTTTATTAAAAAATCATCCAACACTATTTATCCATTTTATTTATGTGATTTAAATTTTAAAAGTTCGTATTTTTTAAATCGTAATTCAGAAAAAAATCGAAATTATTATTAGTTTTGTTTTTTATGACAAACAAAACTAGATTCATGAATGATATTTTTTGAATTGTTTTTCGCGAGTCTAGTTAACCATGGTCTTGCATCTAGATTTTTGGTCTTGTATCTATCATCTAAACAATTTATTTTACATTGGTATCAAATCTAGCAACTAATCCCACATATATCATCTAAAATTATTTTGTACCTATCTCACATCTATCAATTGGTCCCGCATATATTATCTAAACAAATTCATTTTACATTGGTCTTGTATCTAGCAACTAGTCCACAATCTATCATATAAACATAATTTTACATTGCTCTCGCATCTAGCAATTGGTCCCACATCTACCATCTAATTATTATTTTACACATGTCAATTTTATACTAGTATCGCATCTATCAACTGATTCCAAATCTATCATCCAAAAATTATCTTACACATGTCTAGTTTATACTAATTTCTCATCTAGTAATTGGTTCCGTATATATCATCTAAAAAATTATATTTTATATTGGTCTCGCATCTAGCAACTGGTCCCGCATCTATAATCTAAAAATTATTTTACATTGGTCTCACATCTAGAAATTGATCCAGTATCCATTAATGCTAGATGATAGGTGCGAGACACATTACACAACCGATCTCGCATCTCGCAACGCCAGATGCGAGACACTCGACATGGGACACATACTTACTTTAAAAATGCAAAAAATATGGTAAAACTTACCTTAAAACATATAATCGTTTTATTTCCTCAAACAATCTTTAATCCTAAATCTAAAAACACATTCTAATTCTAATTGTAGTTCAAATTTTAATTTCAACGGAAAATGTCGATCAGAGATAAAAGTGTCGTTCAATTACCATTCAAATATAATAATAAATCGCAAATTCGATTCACAATTCAATTACAATTCAACCAATTCGAATCGCAGATAAAAAAGAAGAACAAAGATTCAGTGTACAAAGAAAAAGACACAGAAAAAATCACAAAAATTAAAAAGAAAAATGTCTTTAATAAAAATATTAAGTTACAATTTGATTACCATTCGAACAATTTGAATCACGAAAAAAGAAAAAGAGAGATTAAAAAATGAGCTTTTAATGAAATATTTAATGTGGTAAAGAAAAATTTATCTTATATAATTAATAAAGATATTTAGGATATTAGAAAAACAAAACCAAATAGAGTAAGTCGTAATTAGCAAAGTCAAATGAATTTAATAATAATAATAATAATATATCTGATGAGTCCGAATTCAGAATACTCCCCGGAAGGGCAGATCAGTGTAATTCTCTCCGAAAACCGGACAGAACTTTTGGACCGGACAGATCACTTCGAACCAATGTGAGCCTAAGGCTGTTCGAACTATGACAATAGTACTAAAAAACCTAAACACTTCCTGACTAAGCTACCTGTCCTCCTGTTTAGAACTCATGGGTCTTTAAACATGACCCGGGTCCATTAAACTTGACCTGAAAGCCCATAAGGGCCCAAATAACATACTATAAATACTCAACCACCAGCATTAACTTCTGGTAATGAAAATTAACTGCTGCCAAGCTGCTTAATTCTCTCTCCACCTTGAAACACCCTTACACCACCCTGAAACTCTACTTGAAATTACCAGCCTACCCTCAGGCTACTTTTATCCACACCAAATTGGCGACCACAGTGGGAGGCGACGGCTCCTGAATCAAGTATTCGAAACCAGTCAAAGAATTTCTGTCCGAATGAATTCGGATAATCCAGAGCTTCCACCAGCTTTGCTCGAAGTGGTGGAGGAGAACGATGAGTATACTGTACAAGAGCGCGACAGGTTAAAGCTTGAGATAGAAGCTCTGAGGGCTGAAAAGGCCAATATGGGCATGAAAGAGAAATCCAAAGCGTCAGTTGCTCATCACACTGACAACCCTCGAGAGCCTGAGGCTTCGAAAACTCGTGTGAGCACTAAAAAGACACATGCCAGCTCTAAAAAGTCTCACCGGTCCAAGCCTGTGGAGAGCTCTGACTCAAGTTCAGAATCTTCGGGCAGCTCTTCGGACAGTGAGGGAAATGAAAAATCCTTGTCCTCTAGCAGTGATGAGGGTCGAACCAAGAAGAAACAAAAGCAAGTTAAGAAGTATTCCAGAAAAAGAGATCACCATGGAAGAATGAAAAGGCATATTGGAAAAGGATCATCTCACCACCGGAGGTATACAGACAAGATGTTGATGGATCCTTTTGCTTTCCACGATGAGCCAGGTATCTTTGCAACTCCTAATGAGGATACCGTGTTCAGTCGTGGAAGGAATTGGAGGCAGTCTCCACTGTCTTCTAAAATCCTATCCGGAAACCTCCCTAAGAGGTTTGACAGCACCAAGATGGAGAAGTACGATGGTAGTACTGATCCGGACAATCATCTGGAGCAATTCAAGAACTTCATGATGAACTTTGATGATGATGATAAACTACTCTGTAGGGCATTCTCCCAATCTTTTACGGGGAGTGCTCTGAAATGGTACAACAGCCTGCCTCAGGGTTGTATTAAAGACTTTGATACTTTTTGGGTGGCCTTTCGAAGGCAGTTTGTGGGGAGTAAGGAGCTGAAGGACAATGGAGACACAATAATCCATTGTGCCCAAGAGCCAAATAAGTCGTTAAAGGAGTACATAAGTCGTTTTGTAAACACAAAGAATGGGTTGGCTGATTGCTTCGAACAGGTGGCAATAGCATCCCTAAGACAAGGTTTGAACCCAGGAAACCTGGCTGATTCGGTGACCAGGAAGAAAGCCATGACGTGGAGAGGATTGCTAAATCAAGTTGGCAAGAAAATAAACGTTGATGAAACAAAAAAGACCAGGGTGCACAGACAGGTGAGATCCACCCCGGTGGCACCAACTCCAAATCAAAACCAGTCCGGGAATAGAGCAAGAGAAACCGGACAGGGGCATGGTAGAGGAAAAGCTCAGTCCCAGCCAGTTGCTCCTGCTCAAAGTCAGCAATCCAGAAACAAAATAGGGCCATGGGTCCAACCGGAGTGGTTCGCAGAACTTAAAGAAAGCGTGGCCACCATTTTTGATAAAACAAAAGATGAGGTACACTACCGGAGACCGGCAACCTTGCAGTCTCCCAGAGAGCATCGTAACAACTCATTTTGCCAATACCACAATGATATTGGCCATACCACTGATGATTGCATAGCGTTGAAACAAGAGGTACAAAATTTGATTGAAAGGGGGAAGTTGGGTGCATACGTTAAAAGAAAAGGAGGCATCAGGCCTGACAACACTCACCGGGCTGGTCCGGGTAATGCTGCCCCCAGAGGGGGCTATGGTAATAGTTGAAAGGTTTGATGTGGAATCTGAATACTTGGATCCTGATCCAACACGAAACAGAGTGGGTGCTATAGAGGAGCGTTCTAGATCGGTCTCTGGGCTCTTTAAATTCTTTGAGTCACTGACAATTTTCGGAGGGGACACTGTGACAACTCCTACTACTTCTTCAAGAAAAAGGCATGTTCATAATTTGGCCTCCCAGCTAGAAGGAGGCATGACCTCTTATCAATCACCAAATTCATTCCCATTCATTGTCTTTGATGGGGATGATTTAAGAGACATTGTTGGCCCTCATGAGGATGCTGTTGTTATAGGAGCATCTATAGGGGGTAATGAGGTAAGGCGAATTCTGGTAGATACTGGAAGCTCTGCCAATATCCTTTTCCTAGACACTTACAAGAAAATGAAAAATCCAGCTGTGATTCAGAAGTCGGACAGGTCGATTGTGGGCTTTACGGGCAGCTGAGCCGATGTGATCGGGGAGTTTGAAGAAGAAGTGTTGTTGGGCAGGGGCCCTTTCAAGAAAATGGTTAGAATACTCTTCATTGTGGTGGATTGTCCCACCTGCTATAATGCTATTCTAGGGAGATCTTGGCTCTCTAGGATGCATGCAGTGGCTTTGACAGTCCATCAGTGTCTAAAGTATGCTGTTCAGGGGCAGGTTGGGGTTGTCCGGAGCAGCCAAAATATTGCAAGAGAATGTTATGCCACTGCCTTGGCTCCACGAACGCTGGGGGGCAGTCCGAATAAATGATCAATAGCAGTTTGAGGGCCTTTCTGGGGGTGAGGGTGAAATTGATGACCCCAGAGAGACCCCTGGAGTATTGATTCTGATTGAAGAGGTTGAAACACACTGCTTGGAAGAAGGAAAAAGCGTCAAGATAGGGTCCAAAATGCCACCAATGCTGAAAGAAGGAATGTTGAAATTCTTGAAAGACCATCAGCACGTTTTTGCTTGGTGCAATGCTGATGTAACTGGAGTTCCATCAGAGGTGATTTCCCATCACCTATCTGTCCGGAGAGATGTGGCACCAGTGGTACAAAAGAGGAGAGCTTTCTCAAAAGAAAAGGCTGATGTCATTGTACAAGAGGTTGACAGGCTCACAAAGATGGGGCACATTAAAGAATCTCAATACCCTTTGTGGACTGCCAATCTTGTCTTAGTAAAAAAGAAGAATGGCAAATGGCGTATGTGCATTGACTTCACAGACCTCAATCGAGCTTGTCCAAAAGACTTGTATCCGGTCCCCCGGATAGATCAGTTAGTAGACTCTACTTCTGGGAACAAGCTTCTCTCCTTCATGGATGCCTTCTCCGGGTACAATCAGATTCAAGTAGATCCAAAAGATCAAGAGCATACCACGTTTGTCACTGATAGGGGTCTACATTGCTATAAGGTGATGCCTTTTGGCCTGAAAAATGCTGGGGCTACTTATCAAAGGTTAGTCAACAAGGCATTTGCTGATCAAATTGGAAGAAATATGGAGGTTTACATTGACGATATGATGGTAAAAAGCGTGGATGAGCAGTTGCACTTGTCCGACCTCCAAGAGACTTTTGCCAACTTGGCCACAGTAAATTTGAAGCTAAACCCTGAAAAGTGTGTGTTCGGAGTGCAGTCCGGGAAGTTCTTAGGGTATATCATAAGTGAGCATGGAATACAGCCCGACCCGGACCAACTCAATGCTTTGTTCCAAATGGAGCCTCCTCGAAACATTAAAGAAGTACAACGATTAACGGGGAGATTGGCTGCCTTAAACAGATTCATCTCCAGGTCTTCGGACAGGTGTGCTCCATTCTTTCAAACCTTGAGGGGTGCCAAGGGGTTTGAATGGACACCACATTGTAATGAAGCATTTAATGAAATCAAGAAACATCTTTCCTCTCCCAAGACTTTGTTCAAACCGGTTGATGGGGAGACTCTCTTTGTATATCTGGCTGTTTCAAGTTGTGCCATCAGTGCTGTGCTAGTAAGGGAGGTTGATGGGCATCCTCACCCAGTGTACTACATCAGCAAAAGCTTGATTGATGCTGAGAGGCGTTACTTGAAACTCGAAAAACTGGCGTTGGCCTTGGTGATAGTTGCAAGAAAAATGAGGCCCTACTTCCAGGCTCATCCTATCATTGTCCGAACGTCCTTCCCTTTAAAGAATGTCCTTCAAAAAGCAGACATTTCAAGCAGAATGACAAAGTGTTCAGTAGAGTTGGGGGACTTCGACATAGACTTTGCTCCCCGAACAGCAGTAAAAGCTCAAGCTGTGGCTGACTTCCTGGTTGAATTCCATTCTGATAGGGATTCCGAACAACCTACTGATTCAAAAGACAAGAAAGTGTGGATTGTCCGAACAGACGGAGGATCCGGTACCATGGGATCCGGGGCAGGGGTATGTCTCACTTCCCCATACGGGGACAACATGTTCCAAGCTATTTGTTTTGCTTTCAGGGCATCCAATAATGAGTCCGAATACGAGGCAGCTATAGCTGGGTTAAAATTGGCCTACATCTGTGGAGCTAAAAGGGTCAAGCTACTAAGTGACTCCCAGTTGCTAGTCCACCATGCCTTGGGCCTATCAGAAGCTAGAAAGGAACAGTTGGTCAAGTATTTACTCCTCCTCAAAAATGAAGCGTTGAAATTTAAAGCTGTTATCTATGAGCACATCCCCCGGGCAGAAAATGAGCTAGCAGACTCACTAGCAACGATAGCATATACGGAGTCCTACCCATGGATCCATGTGCTTGAAAGCCCTTCTATGCAACTCAATGAAGGTATAAAAGAGGAAGTCTTTGAAGTACAAGTGAATCGGCCTCAAGGCTGGAGGTCTCCTCTTATACAATATCTGTCCGATGGCATCGTGCCCTTGGATAAATCACAAGCCAGAACATTGAAACACAGGGCTCGTGGTTTCATTATGATTAGAGAAGTCTTGTACAAAAAGTCCTACAGCAAACCTCTCCTACGTTGTTTAGGGGATCATGAGTCACAAATGGTTCTCTCCGAATTGCATGATGGTGAGGGATCAGCCCATTGTGGATTTAGAGCTTTGACAAGAAGAGTGTTACTCTCCGGATATTATTGGCCATCGATTATGAAAGATGCTAAGGAGCTGGTAAGAAGGTGTGACCCATGCCAGAGGTACAGCAATGAAATTCATGTACCAGCCATTCCTTTGGAATCAATTTCTGAGCCCATCCCTTTTGCTCGATGGGGATTGGACTTAGTTGGGCCTCTCCCTGTGGCGTCCGGAGGGCGTAAAACCATAATTGTAGCCATTGACTACCTCTCGAAGTGGATAGAAGCAGCCCCCTTGGCAGGGACAACCTCAAAAGCTGTTATAAAATTCATTCTATCCAACATATGTTGCAGATTTGGTGTCCCCCAGAAAATAACAACAGACAATGGGCCACAGTTTGACAACAGAGAAATGGAAAGCTTCTGTGCCTCAAGGGGTATTCAGCACTGCTTTTCTTCATCTTTCCACCCTCAAGCCAATGGGCAAGTTGAAGTGGCTAATAGAACGATACTGTCCGGTTTAAAGAAGAATTTAGAAGGGGCTGCTGGGAAGTGGCCTAGTTATCTACAAGAAGTCTTGTGGGCCTACCGAACAACACCTGGGGCTGCAATACAAGAATCCCCTTTTGCCTTGGTCTATGGAATGGATGCAGTAGCCCCCATAGAGAAGACACTCCCCTCCTTTCGTGTTCATAACTTCTCCGGACAGGCTAATGAGATGGCAATTAGAAATCAGCTTGATTTGATCGAAGAAAAACGGGTGAAAGCTCATCTTAGAATGGCACACTATCAGGGCTTGATGAGAAGCAGGTTTGCTTCTAAAGTTAAAAGAAGAGATTTTCAACCAGGAGATAAAGTATTAAGGAAAGTTTTCTTGCATACTAAGGAAAATCTCTTCGGAAAGCTGGCCCCAACTTGGGAGGGTCCATATACTGTGGTTGAAGGAATCAAGCCTGGGACATACTGGTTGGAAGACAAAGATGGCAGGGTTTTAACTCACCCTTGGAATATTGAACACCTTCGAATGTACTTGGAATAAAACTTGTGTAAATATTTGCTTGTTTAAACATCCATGTAAATATTTGGGGGCATACCTTCCCCTCTTCGGTGGCACGGAGAGCTTTCAATAAAACTTGGTGCCTTTCGTCAAAATTCTCTAAGTATTTTCAAAATTTTGTCTCTTATCATACTACCCGGGTTAAAAGATTTAAGGGCTATTTAAATTCTAGCCGGAGAGTCTTAATACTCTCACAATATAATAAAACTACTTAAACTCCAGCTATTTAAACAAATAATGAAAAAAGAGGATGGTTGAGCAAAATAAAATATGCATTCAACAACTTAAAGCTGCCTTGGCCTTCCAAGGACTTTTTAAACAAGTTTGGGCACAGTACAAAAATCTGTCCGAATAATACGGACACTATCACAAAAAGAGTGCCTTGGCCTTCCAAGGACTTTAGTTCGAATAAAAGATAGACAAAATAAATTATAAGTTAAGGTTGAGCCTTTGAAGATGGCTCACCCTCATTTGCTTTCTTGCCCTTGATGTCGCTCTTCTCTTCGACTATCTTCTTACCCTTGGGGTCAATCTCTTCCTCACCTGGGCTCTCTCCGGTTTCCTCTTCATCACTGGACGAAGACTCACCAGAGTACCCCTCATCAACCATGGTCCAGTATGGGAGATCATCATCATCCACATAGCGCCATAATTCCCCTAGTCTCCTTTTCGGGAATTTCTCGTGAAACAGGAGGACCATGTCAGACTTTACCTTTTGAATCATTAGCTCCTCGCTTTGGATCATCTCCCTAGCATAGGCGTTGATCCTGGCCTTGATCATGGCCTCTTGATCCCTCACCAAAGCAGCTTTCTCTTCAACAGCCTGAGTCACTGCATTCTCTAAAGCAATTTTGTCAGTGGTCATGTTGGTGACGAGCTTCTCCTTTGCTGCAGTTTCTCCCCTTGAGGCTGTCAGGTCTTTCTCCAGTCCGGACAGCTTAGCCCGGAGATCTTTTACGGTCTCTTCCAAGGAAGCAACTTTTGTGTTGCTTTCATCTTGATTCTTCTTTAGCTGATCATTTGCCTCCTTGAGCAAATCAACCTTATTGGCAGCAGTCCGGAGGTCCTCGGACAGTTTTTCCTTCTCCGACTTGAGGTCTTTGATGGTGTCTGCCTGGCTTCGGACTTACCTTTCCAAAGTAAGTATTGGCTGCACGTTGCTAAGGATAGAATGGGATATAACATCCCTCTCACTGGAAACCATAAAAGTCTTACCGTTGAAGTTAACTGTGTTGGAGCTGCTTGGAGGGACGTAGGGCCCTGCGAACTCGTCTCTGGGCAGCCCAAGAAAATATTCACCAAGTCCACCCAGACCGGTGATGTCCATTTCGTCTAAGTTAAGCTCTCCCCCCTCAACTTCATCTGTGTGGAATTCCCTTGGGATCTCTTCTTGAAAGTCTCTTGGGATCTCTTCGGCCAGTGTAGGGTCAGTAGGGAAAGAAGGCTCCGGGTCCCGGAGAGCAACCTCATCTCCTTGGGAAGTCTTCTTCTTCTTGGCCTCCCTATCAGCACTCTCACTTGTTTGCTTGCGAGTCCTCTTAGAAGCCCTTGAGGGCTTAGGGAGGTTCACTTCCTGCTTCTCGCTCTCCTGTTCCACCACTTGTAATAGGGTTGCATCAATTTGAACCTGTGCCAGTCCCTCTGTGTCTGTTGGGGCCTCCTTCTCATCGTCACCTGCCACCCTCTTGCCTTTCTTCTTCTTGCCCTTCATTTTACTTGGGGCTCTGGCCCGGGCAGGCACGAAGAGAGTCCCATCCAGTTCATGAGACCTTCTCAGCACGATGTCTTCATCAGGTTGGGTGGAGAACTCCTCCCAAGTTAGGTCTCTTCGACCTGTGGTGTTCCACAGGTGAGACCTTGTTAAGTTCCCAGAAGTGAAGGCTTTATGGAACCGGTTCTCCCAGTTCTCTGCAGCCCAAGCATTAATTTTGCCACAGGTAGTCTGTCCGGCCTTTAGGTAGTCCCCGAACTCCTTTGGCAGCTCTGTTAAAACAAAAAGAAACTGATTTTGCATAAACTCAAAGAAAAGGGAAAATCGGACAGAGACTTAAGATGAGAAGCTTACGGTCACTCCTCCATCTACTCCTGAGGAGGCTTGGATTCTCTCCGGTCTTGATTTTCTTGCCATTCTCCCATGAGCCACTGACAAATAAGAATTGGCTCCTCCATTTGCTCTCCGACTCCAGAAGATCATCGACGGCTTTAAGATCGTTCCCCATGTTGAAATGGTAGAAGGGGAACTGATGATGTTTGCACAAGTTGGCCACAACTGCAAACTCTTCCATAGGAAGAGGGATTCCAGATAACCTAGACGCCATAATACATGACATCAAGGTGAACCAACCATTGGGGCTTAACTGTGATGGGTAGAGTTTGACCAAGTGAAAATAACGCACTATCTCCGGGTCCAGTGGGAACCTGAGTCCCCAGTTGAATAGCTCCGTGAAGAAGACTATCTCATTCCTTTTGTAGTCCATCGGGGTCTCCGGATCGATGGGAATTCGTATCTTTACATTCTCAGGGATCCCCCACTTAGTGCGCAACCGACCCAGATCTGAAGTATGGATGAACGCATACTTGGTCTTCAGCAAGGCCAAAAGATACTTGAACTCCACTTTATGAAAGCATGGCCCCACTCTCCATTCAAGGCTCTCCGGCAGGTCCGGACGCCTCAGATACAAGTCCTCTTTGCCCTTCTTGGCAACAACGATAGCAGTATCAGCCTGTCCGGAGGACTCGGACTCAAATCTAACCTCCTCAGTGGAGTCCTCCATCTTCTCCTCCATAATCGTTGGGGGAGCTTCAGTAGAAATAGTCCGGGGAGGATCGAGGCTTGGCAGAGCTGATCCTCCGGAATGTTGGCTGTCCGTATTTACCCGACTTCTCACCTCAATTTGAGTTTCTGAGGTAGAAGATTCCTTGGGGGGTAGTGGGTTGCTGGCCTCTAGTCCTGACAGCCTCTCCCGGAGAGCCCTTATAGTTGCCCCAGACCCTGATACACTATCTTTTGCCCCGATTTCGAGGGTGTGTTTTTAGAAGAAAGCCCTTTGACCAACCTACTTGGCCTTTTCATGATTAGCTTGTCCGGGGAATGGTCAGAGTCAGACCCCATAGCAATGAAAGAAGATTTTTTCCTAACACTTGTGACAGTAACTCCCGGTTCAACAGCAGGGATCGACTCCTGAACTGAGGAGCCAGATACTATGGGGGAGAGCGTTGATTGAAAGAGTTTTTTAGGTTTTGTACCTTTGGAAGAAGATGAACCTCTATCAGATTCTGCGACAGAAGAGGCTGGTTTCTCAATAGGCGACGATGGTAGCCCTGCAGCAAGTCGTTTTTCCTTCTCAACTCTTTGAGCTTTCTCCAATTCCGAGAGATTAAGCCAGCCGCCCTTGATCAGTGCTGTTCTTGCTGTAAACATAAACAGCCAAGGATGTTTTGAAGTTCTAGAGAGATAAAGCTCTGAGTAAAATTGCAGAGTGAAATTTGAAAGAGATAATGAGACAGTGAAAAGTGAATTAGAATTTATAGTAAATGTGAAAAAGGAGTTGATTCCTAGGAGAATCCGAAAAGTTGGGCAATGATTAAAAGACGGCGCTGATGTCATTAATGGCATTTAAAAGAGGTAACTTGTTCGAGAAAGTGGTGCGACGTTCAAGGTGAAAAAACGGCTAAAGTGACCAATCAGAGAATGACACGTGTCCCATTAACTCTGGCGAGAACCGTTTAGAATTCGTAACGTTCGGTCTGTCCGGGTTTATCCACAACTCTCTCCGGATTGAAAAACCACTTCCTATAATCGGACTGTTTTTCAGTTCTTTTACAAGGACACTTGTTCAAACATCTAAAAAAGGGGCTCCTGATGAGTCCGAATTCAGAATACTCCCCGGAAGGGCAGATCAGTGTAATTCTCTCCGAAAACCGGACAGAACTTTTGGACCGGACAGATCACTTCGAACCAATGTGAGCCTAAGGCTGTTGGAACTATGACAAAAGTACTAAAAAACCTAAACACTTCCTGACTAAGCTACATGTCCTCCTGCTTAGAACTCATGGGTCTTTAAACATGACCCGGGTCCATTAAACTTGACCCGAAAGCCCATAAGGGCCCAAATAACATACTATAAATACTCAACCACCAGTATTAACTTCTGGTAATGAAAATTAACTGCTGCCAAGCTGCTTAATTCTCTCTCCACCTTGAAACACCCTTACACCACCCTGAAACTCTACTTGAAATTACCAGCCTACCCTCAGGCTACTTTTATCCACACCAATATCAATACAAGACACATTACACAACTGATCTCGCATCTCGCAGCGCTAGATGCGAGATACTCGACATGTGATACATACTTATTTCAAAAACACAAAAATCTAGTATAACTTACCTGAAAATATATAATCGTTTTCTTTCCCCAAACAATCTCTAATCCTAAATCTAAAAACACATTCTAATTCTAATTGTAGTTCAAATGTTGTTTCAAAATGTTATGTTCAATTACAATTCAAATATAATAATAAGTTGCGAATTCGAATCAAAATTCAATTACCATTCAACCAATTTGAATCGCAGATAAAAAAAATAAGAAGAAAGATTTAATAAACAAAGAAAAAAAAATAGAAAAAATCACAAAAAGTAAAAAAAAAAGTCTTTAATAAAAATATTAAGTTACAATTTGATTACAATTCAAAAAAATTGAGTCACGAAAAAGAGAAGAGAGATTAAAAAAATTGAAATATAAAAAGAATTATTAAAAACGATTTTAATAAAAAAAATATTTAATGTCGCTTATATAATTAATAAAGATATTTGGGATATTAAAAAAACAAAACTAAAAATAATAGACCGTAATTAGCCAAACCAAATGAATTTAATAATAATAATAATAATAATAATAATAATAATAATAATAATAATAATAATAATAATAATAATAATAATAATAATAATAATAATAATAATAACTACACTAAATATAGAATAATTTTGATTTTGAATATTTATTGGTACTTTATTATTAATTTTATTGATATTAGTATTAAAAAATTACATTATTTTTTAATGTAATATTATGAAGATGAAAGAATAATAATTTTTTATAAATTACATTTTGAATCGACAAAAAGTTACAAGATAAATTAATAGTGATTTATCGCGTATTTGTGGGAAGAAAGCCAAAAGAAATTAAGTTTGTCTCTTTTTAGATACAGTTACTTTTGACTTGTTTGTTTTGGTTCTCCTTCCATCTACGCATCTGTAGTGTCGCAGTGTGTTTTTTTACTTTTATTTTATATCTTTTTTTATCTAAAGTAATATGAACTATGTAATTTTGTGTCCAATTAATTTATTTAATGTGTTTGGTTGGAGGTCCCTTCCGCTTTCCTGATTGCTTCGGGATAATTTAGTTTGTATTGGTTTTTCTCTTGTTGGTTCTTTTGTCTTTGGCTCATCCCACCTTCCTGTTGTTGTTTGTTTCTATCTTCCATTCATGTGGGGAAGATGTTGTAGTTGTTGGTTTGGTGATTGAATTTTGAGCGCACAAGTTTTTACGTCTTTCTCGTTTTTTTTATATCTTTGACTTTTGTCAACTTTCCTATTTTTCTCATTTTTTTATTGTTTTCTAGTCTATCTCCAAATGAATCTGATGTATTTTATGTATCATGATTCATCCGGCTTGGGTCCAACAATAACATTCGTATAATATTTTTCATAAAATACTGATTTTTTAAAATATATTCGTTCAACAATTTATTTAGTGTAACATTTTATCTTTTAAAAATAATATATAAATAAATTAAAACATCTAAATCACGATGAAATTGTGTATTAATGACGCGAGTTACTTGTAGATGTTATAGATTAGAACAATCATGCGATTTACACTGTAATTCACTTCACGCGATTCATTGTTTCACAATTTTATACATCTCGCGCAATTCGCTTTTTCACAATTTAAAAGTGATGTAACCTAATTCCCAATAATGTGTGTTTGGTTTTCTTTTACTAATCACGCGATTTGTTTAATAAATATAACAATTCAGCGGGTTTACTTAATCTTCTTATAGCTGCGCGATTTGTATTAAAAGTAGAATGCGAGACACGTTATTTTATGTACATTTTAAATATGCATTTTGGTGTACTACTAACATGCGATTCTAGTAAGAATAAAAAAAGCCGAATAAACTAATAGATAAGGGTTTGGTAGAATAAACATAACCGATTTACGACTTACAATTTTAAACATAACGTGATATACTCTCAGGGTTATTTTTGTTCAAAATTGGTCTCTAATACTTTATTAGTATTTTCGAAAGAAATTTCACTATAAAATAAAGACGAATATAATTTTCAGATATAGTTTATATAAATATGCAGTTGTTTTTTTACAATAAAATTAGTGGTAATTAGTGGTATATATTCGATTCTACATTTATTCATGAATATTAAAAAGAAAATTGAATTGATAAGAAAATACAACATATTTAATAATATAACTTATATAAAATAAATATATTTATGGATGGTTGGATTGAGTCCTGAGGGAAATTATAAAATTAAATTGAAAGGCTCCTAGTGAGATAGAAGTACCGAATTTTTTTGGAGTGATTATACTTCAGCTAAAGGTAATCGTCATAGAAAGAAAACAACAAAATGTAATTATTTGTTCAAGTCAAAACCTCGTAAGATCAGTTAAGATTGGCTATTCGTCCAAATTCTCTTCAACTTAATATTCAACGGTTTGATTATTCGGCCGAATTCCAAAACCATATATGTTAGATTCGGCGAAGACGAGATACAAACAAAGAAAAAATTAAATTCAATGTGGGCTAGTTTATATTACTCTAAGTGTTTGGAAAGTCTAGAAAAACTACTAATAAATATCAAACATGTAATTTAATCATATTATTAAACAAACAAATGAAGAATATTTATCGGACTGTTTCAAATATGTTCGTTGCACGTTGTACATTTAATCAATCTTAATAAATGTGATAATGTATCTCTGGTCTAAATAAATCATATACTTTCTCATTCCATAAAAAAAATCGAATAACACGTTCATAGCTTTGCATTGGTTGATTCATTGTTGATAATAATACTTTTTAAAGACAAAAAATCTCATCTATATCATTCAATATCAAATCAGTACATCTTTCATACAGATTTGGTTGATTCATTGAATCCACGAGAAATCTCTAGCAATAATTATCCATAACAGCTTTAGAAAATGAAACATTTCCATTATTTATATATATATATATATAATTTCAAGTTTACCTTTAGTATTTTATAAACATACAACTTTCCAATTAATCCAAGTTATTTTAAAATATCATTTGAAAAGTTTTATATAACTTTAGGTACATTTTTACTATTTTCGATATTATAAAATAGGTAGCAAAAAAAACTTTGGTATTCATAAAGATCGGCTGAATTAATTTTTTTCTATTTAACATACGAGAAAGAGGAGCTAACCCAAATGAATGTTATTGTTACGTTTTTATCGAGACTCGGAAAAATACAAAAAATTTAAAAAGGAAAACGACCAATGATATACTAAGGCATCGGGATGATATATGTTTTTGACTAAGTGTGCATTTTGTTGGATATATTTTATTGTCTTTCCCCGAACTCTTATGATATAAATATTAAATCCAAGCACATTCAAGCATAATCCAAATTAAAACCAAAATGTGCAAGACAAATCATAATAATTCTAATCTATACTTTATACCATCAGATTAATAACATTGACTCATCCATAAAAACAAGATGCATAATTTTTAGACTTTCGCATTTGAGAACGAACTTAAAATTTGGTTTTTTTGTTTATTTTCGTGAACGTTTAAAAAAATGAAGTATGAAATAAAAATATATGATGATAGATGACCACATTATTGTAACATTTTCGATTTTAAAAAGTCTTGAATGTTATCATTAATTAAAATCGAACAATATGTAGTTGTGACACACTCCATTACTCATACAATAACGTGACCAACTCCAACTCATTTAATATTTTTTATAAGAATTTACAAGAGATTGTACCATATATATTTGGGAGGTCGCTCTTAATGATGCATTTTGGTGAAGATTTATTTTGATTGTACCATCTTATTGACTATCTTGTAGGATAGATGTAATATATCATAAAATGTCTTAAAACAAAATACAACTGAACTTTAACTACTAACCAATCCAAAATTGGGGCTCTTTATTGTTAATATCTTGGTAATCAATTTGTAAAATATATTACATCACGAGAATATTATGGCTCAACTCTAAAATCAAAGTGATAACTAAATGATTTAGTTGCTTAAAGAGAAATGATAGTGATAATAACTTCCTAACATAAACGATAATTATCAATACCAACAACATCCCAAGCGGGCCTGAAAAGTGAGAGAAAAAAATATTATAACTAAAAGTTTTATATTTCTGAGTATCATTAAGATTCCTCTTAATTTGTTTTTTGGTACATTAGTTTTCGTTGATATTTCTCGATAGAATGACTGTATCAATTAATCTTTAGGTTTCAAAAATATCATATATGGTTTTGATGATCTATGAGTTTAAATTTAAATATAATAAATACTATATACAAATATTATAATGAAAGTTATGGTGTTTTAATCCTAATAACTATGGACGGAATTATCAATACTAGATTTGTATCAACATATTTTGAGTCATTTTGAAGTTTAATTATTGTTGATTGAAGATTTTTAAATATTTATGTCATATATGATTACAATATTCTATGGACTAAATTCAAAAATATATTATAAAAAATATTTGTAGAAAACCTTATGATCATTCTTATAAAATTGGAAAAAAATCGTCTAAATTCATTTTTTAAATAAAGCACTATATATTTATATAAATTTTGTCTTATATTTTTGAACAAGACACGAAAAATTCAAATTATTTATATTTTTTAATTATACCAAATATTTAACAAAATATGATTTTATCAGTATAAATAAGGCATGTCTAATTAAGAAAATACGTTTAATATCTCAACTTTAAAAAAATACATTAATATATGTTTTTAACAAGACACGACATATTATTTTGAAAAGTTAATATTCTAACATTAGATAATATAATATGATCTCAAACATTTTTCTATTTTATGTTGCACAAAAATAAGATATGTTTTCCTTTTAAGAAACATAAGTCATATTTTTTATTAACTATTTTCTATGATGTTTAGAACTCACTATTTTGGTGTTGGATAATAATTTGTTTTATGGATCGATTTCTGATTTTAAAGTGCTTTATAAGTTAGTTTATTATAAATAAATCTATTGAAAAATATGGTTATTACACTATGACTTTATTTTAAAAAATAAATGAATCATTCATAAATTATGTCTAGAGGTTTGTTAAAAAAATAAATAGTTTAGAAAAGTATCAATAATGAGTCTTTTAAACTGTATTTAAAAATGGTATTCCTTTAGATAATCAATTGTTGTGGAATTTGATTAAGTTTTCAGTTGATGATATGAGAGATTTATTGAATGGTTAAAATTTTCATTAAGATCGAATAAGTTAGGCGAGGTGGAGGTGGACCTAGTAAATTTCAGGAGCATAGAAGTGTAATGGTAGAAATAAGATAAGTAGAGAATGTGAGGAATGGGAAAATTCGAAAATACAACCAAACATGGATAAATTATCTTGTTTTAACAATGCAAATATGATATTTATACCACTTACTACACGGATAACTACAATATATGACAAAACTAGAAGTAAAGTGAACTATAAACCTCATAGGATGATGTTTGCACCATCAAATGAAATATCAAAGATGTAATTTTATCCTTATCATAATGATCACGGTCATACTACATGAGATTGTTGTCAATTAAAATATTAGATTCAAAGGTTGACTGATATTAGAGAGTTAATTGAGTTTGTCAATAATAAAATATTTGATGGGGTATAAAATAATGATAAAGATAATGATTCGGGGAAAGTCGATCTAATAAACAAGAGTTAGATACTATTTCAATAAGAGACACTTTGCATGGAGTTTATAATAAGTCTGAAAAACTAAATACACAACATTTGGAAATTTATTTGCTTGATGAATCTTCTTTACATACAAATAGATAACTTAGATCATTGTTGATCTTTAAGATGATGATTTGAGAGGATTAGTAACTCCACGCAAAAACACTTATGTTAGTTACTTTATAAATTGTTAGAATAATAACTATAAGAGTTATGATTGATGCATGCAGTTCGACTAATATCATCTATAATAGGAATTATGAACAAATAATTGGGATATCTCCATATGAAAATATTGAAAGGAATTTGGTGAGTTTTGGTGGAAGGTCAACTATATGTTTTGGAGAAGTAGAGTTACATGTGACAGTTGGTAGACGACAAACTGAGAATATTGTGAATACTTTGTTTATGATAGTGGATACTCTGGGGTTGTATAATGTAATTTTGGTTCACCTATAGTTAAATAAAATGGAATCAGTTGTTTTATCTTATCATCATTGTGTAAAATAATTTGTAGGAAATCAAGTGTGGGTTATTAAAATGAGTTAACGAGTATGTATAATTGTTATTTAGTGGCTCTCAATCTAGAAATATCATCTCTTAGCAATTACAGCGTATATAAGAGGATCAACGTCCAACTGAGGAAGATGAACCTCTAATGAAAGTATGACCTGAACAAGTGGACGATTTAAGAGATGGTATGCAAGAAACTATACCATTTAAAGAGGAAATTGATTTTGAAGTAAATAAAGAAAATATAATCAAGATTAAGAGATACTTGAGTTTGGAATTCAAATAAAAACTTGTAATTTTTTTTATGCAACATTTGGATATATTTTCTTGGTACATTGAGATGTGACAAGGGTTACCTCATAAATTTGTTGTGGTTCAAAGATTAATTCCAATTCGTAAAAAAGGAAAAAATTCTCTAGAAAAAATCAAAATTGATTTAAAAGAGGTATCTATATTATTAAAGGTCAGTGCATTGTCGGTTAAAAATGACCAATGAAGAATATGTGGGGTTTTATGGATCTTAACAAAACTTGTTCATAAGATTATTTTCCATTGTCTCGTATTGATCAAATAGTGCATGTTAGATCAAGTGATGAGTTCTTCTCATTTACAGATGAATATTTGAATTAGAATAAAATCAATATGCATATTAAACACAAAAATTATACAACATTCATGCCTGATAAGAGTTTATATTATAGGTTATTCCTTTCGGGTTAAAAATTATTATGACAACATATCAGAGGCTCGTAAATCATGTTTAGGTAAAATAGTTAGGCAAGCATATGGAAGCATATATTAATAATATGATTATAAAAAGTAATGATGAGATGATCCTATAAAGGCATTATCATAAATGTTCGATAAATAGAGTAAATAAAATTTGAAGTGAAATCTTCTCAAGTGTTCATTTGTTATACGGGTTGGAAAGTTCTTGGGTTTTGCACTAAATAAAATAATTTTGAGGCTAATCTTGAACAATTAAATGAAATTTTGAATTTAAGTTCACCAAAATTTATTAAGCATATCCTAAGGTTAACATGCCACTTAGTATATTTATCTTGTTTTATCTCAAAAGCATATGGTAAGCTTAATCTATTATTTGAAATTCTTAAAGCAACAATGGAATTGGAATGAAATGATAAAATTTATAAAGTTTTTGACAATTTGAAAAAACATTTAGCTTTTATAGATATTTATGGTTATTCCAATAGATGAAGAACCTTTATATATTTGTTTATTGCTGCCAAATATTTGTGTAAGTACTGGTTTGGTACGAGAAGAATATTGGAGTCAAAAGCTTGTGCATTATGTTAGTAAGAAATATAATATATGAGGTGGTGAGGATTATTTCAGACTGAGGGTAATTTTGTCAGATGTGTTGTGGTATTTTGAGGGTATTAAATGTTTATGTGTTTTGTAGTGAAAGATTTAAGCTGCCTGGTTGTATTAAATGTTCATTACCCTCATTAATGAAAGTGGTTGGGTATTTATACTCTTAATTATGAGCCTTATGAGCTTTCGGGTCAAACTATGAAATCGGGTCGAGTTCAAAGCCCCATTAGTTTATTAAGCAGATTAGCAATTAGCTTAGTCAAAAGGTGTTTAGTGTTTTAATACTTTTGTCCTGTCCGGATACTTCAGTGGGTAATTATTGTCCGGATTACCCCTGTCCGGTTTTCACAGTGAGTCGTGATGAATAATTCCGGACTCATCAGTAGCCCCTTTTTTAGGTTTTGTCAAAGGTCTTTGGCAAGACCAAAAAACCCTCTTAGGCAATAGCAATATTCTCCGGACTGTTCTTGTATTCAGCTCAAGGTTTATCCGGACTGAATACTTCTCAGAAGTTCAAGAGTTCTGCTATGGATCGTGGGGCACGTGTCATATTTTGATTCGTTTTACCAGCCGTTTTCTTCCT
Organism: Limnanthes douglasii subsp. nivea; assembly: GCA_036936605.1. NCBI lineage: Eukaryota > Viridiplantae > Streptophyta > Magnoliopsida > Brassicales > Limnanthaceae > Limnanthes > Limnanthes douglasii. The sequence goes on from JAUPFV010000001.1 coordinate 39,462,602, forward strand.
AGAATGGAGCTCCCACTAATCCCAAAAAGCAACTTCTGCATTTAATATTCATGACGTCAGCGCCGCCTTCAATCATTACTTTTTCCTTTTCATTTTCTCTAAGGTATTTGGTAACTTTTTTGCCTCACTAGTATAAATTACTTCCTTTTACTGTTTTACCATCTTCATCACTTTGTCATTTATCCTTTTCAGAGATTTTTACTTCTCCTCTCAAAATCTTTATTGTGTGGGTTTATGTTCACGACGAGAAATGCTCTGGTGAAAGGTGGTTGGCTAAATCTTCCAGAGTTAGAAAAAGCACAAAAGGTTGAGCTAGAGAGACGTATCGCTGCGTGTTTTCCAGTTTCTCCAATCAGTAAGCCCGACACACCGTCTTCAGAAGCTGATCGAGGATCATCCTCTGCTAAAAGTGCCAAACCCAAGCGTTTGTTTCAACCAAGCCTCTCTCCCATTCCGTCAGGCTCCTCGGTTCAGGATTCACAGCCCTCTATTGTGCAGGAGAAATCAGTATCAAGTACAAGAAGACCCTCTCCGTTCATCGTTATGGGATCAGATATTGAGAAGTCTCCAGAAAAGGTTAATCTTCGCCACACAGGTCGTCTAGTAAAGGGTCAGGCAACTAGCTTTCAAACCAAGTCCTCGAAGTCAGGGCCCTCCAAGTCTGGGACCAAGGATAAAGCCACTAGATCAGGGGAACCTCTGGGACCAAGGATAAAGCCACTTTAAGGTGGTGGATGACTTGCTTGAGTCAGAGAAGAATTGGAAAACCCAATTTCTGTTTATCCGCGGGACTTGGGAAAATGGGAGGAAAATCAAAGCTGGTGTCAATCCCAACATGCTCACCAGCAGATGGAAAATCTCAGGTAAATATTTTATCATGCTTGTCTTTCTTACTTTGTAAAAAAATTGTTTTGAACTATTTTTTTTTCTTTGGTTAGTGTTGCCGAAGGAGTTCTCCGATTATATGGAGGAGGGACAGGCCACATATGCCAAATTAAATGCTTGGACTGCTGAACGTTGGGGAAACACTTTCCACAACTGTTTCACCTCCGGAAACTTAGTGAGGTCCCACCTCTGAAACACAACGAGCTGGAGAGACCTTACTTGGGAGGAGCTGACCACACCACCCCTCCAGCTGTCATCCTTAAGAGAACAGAGGAGAAGGATGGCAAACTGGCCTTTCCCTCCAGAGCTAAAGCCCCAAGCAAGATGAAAGGCAATAACGGCAAGAAAAAACAAGTTGCAGCGGAGGTTGTTCATGGTGTTGTTGAGAAGATCGCTCTAGTGAGTCAGGGAGTGCAGGCCCAAGGGGGAATTGATGATAATCTACTTCAAGTAGTTGAATATGAGAGTATTAGGGAGGCAGGTGGACTAAAAGATCCTCCAAATGCTTCTAAGAAGGACCGAAAACGGGGAGCAAATAGTGAAGAGAGGGCGGCCAAGAAGAAGAAAGTCTCTTTGGGGGATGAAGTTATCCTCCGGCCTTCGGAGTCTCTTCCTCCGGCCGACCCAACAAACCCTACTTTGGCAGAGAAAATCCCAAGTGGTCTACACGCCGGAGAGGGTACCAGAGGGGATATCAATATTGATGGAGTAGAGATCAGTGGCTTCCAAAATATTGGCCTTTACTTTGATGACCTTGAAAAAGATGACTTTGCTGGTCCCTACCTTCACCCAAGTTCCTCTAACATGGTGACCTTTAATGGTAAGTCTTTCACTGTTTCAGGGGAGAACGATACGGTGACTCACTCTTTGCTGGGCCATACTCAGCCAGTGCTCAACTTGGAGAGGCAAGTACGAAGCCAGTATGCCCTTATCAACACACTCAATGTAGATAAAGAGAGCTTATCCAATGATCTTCTTAATGCCAACCAAAGTTTTGAAGCATTGAGGAAAGAGCTTGAGGAGTTAAAGAAAGGGAAAGAAGACTTGGCAACCAGGCTGGCCACTTCGGAGATGGCTAATACAGAGCTCTAAACCAAGTATTCTGGCTTGGAGAAGGATCTCTCCACTTTGAAGGAAAAGGTGAAGTCCAAGGACAATGTTATCGAAGCCCTGTCCGGTGACAAGACTTTGCTTGAAGGTGTTGTGTCCAAAGTTACCAAGGAAAATGAGGAATTGATGAAAGAGAAGGAGAAGACAATTCAGGCCAAGGTCGATGCGTATACCAACGATGTGATAGATTCCCTAGAAAAAAGGTATGACGATGTTAAATCTGACCTGGTCTTACTTTTTCATCAAACATTCCCAAAGAGGACACTATGTACTCTGTGGCAATATGTCGAATATGAAGATATCCCATTTCACACGATGGTAGATGGTGATAAGAGAAACTATTCCAGTGGTATTGAGTGATACTACTGATGAAGAAAAAGGGACCATAGAGAGCTCCAGTGATGAACCCAAAGATCCAAAGAAGAAACAAGGTGATGCAGGAACATCTAAGGGAAACTAGCCCTAACATTTTAACTATTTTCTGTTTTTTTTTATCCTTATGACATTCTAAAGTCCTTGGAAGGCCAAGGCATTTTTATAATTGTGTCCGGTTTAAGTCTGGTCTAAGTCTGGTCAAGCTTTTCCTTTTAAACTCAAAGTCCTTGGATGGCCAAGGCATTCTATATGTTTTAATATCATCCTCCGGTGTTAGCTGGGTAATTTTACTTTGCTAAATTCTTGCTTTGTTTTATATTCGTCCAATCTTGATGGCTGATGTTTAAATAGCCCATATTTATTTTACAAGTATTCTAAGATGAGAGTGTTTAAATTCTCTGATGACAAATGTTAAATGGTCATCACTTCACCGGATCAATCCGATCTGTTAAAGATACTTAGAAAGTGTTTTTGAAACTATGGATCAAACCACTCCGGATATTTTAAGAAGGCATCAAATTTTATTGAAAAAAACCCAGACACCTCATTAAAACCTCCCCGCGCCACCAGGGTAGGAAAAAGTATGCCCTCCAATATTTACATGGACTTTAAACAAGTAAATATTTACACAACTTTTATTTTTTGATACATCCGGAGGTGTTCAATATTCCAATGGTAGTTTAAGATTCTTCCATCTTTGTCCTGAAGCTTGCATGTCCCAAGCTTAAGCTTTTCCATGACCACATAGGGCCCTTCCCAATTTGGTGCTAGCTTTCCGAACTGCTTCTCCTTAGTATGTAGGAATACTTTTCTCAATACTTTATCCCCGGTTGAAAATCCCTTCTTTTGATTGTGGAAGCAAACCTGCTTCTCATCAAACCTTGATAATGGGTGGCTCTAAGATGAGTCTTAACCCTTTTCACTTCTATTAAGTCCAACTGGCTTCTGACTGCCACTTTATTAGCCTGTTCGGAAAAATTGTGGACTCTGTATGATGGAAGAGTTGCCTTTATAGGAGCAATTGCATCCATCTCATATACCAAGGCAAATGGGGATTCATGTGTAGCAGCTCCAGGAGTAGTCCGGTAGGCCCATAGTACTTCTTATAGATAACTTGGCCACTTTCCAGCAGTCCCTTCTAAATTCTTTTTGAGAACGAACAGAATGGTTCTGTTTGCCACTTCAACTTGACCATTCGCCTGGGGGTGGAAAGGAGAAGAAAAACAATTTTGAATGTCCATAGAAGCAAATAAACTCTCCATATATTTGTTATCAAATTGTGGCCCATTATCTGTGGTTATCTTTTGTGGAACCCCAACTCTGCAACAAATATTGGATAGGATAAATTTTATAACAGCTTTTGAAGTAGTTCCTGCCAAGGGGCCTGCCTCTATCCACTTCGAAAAATAATCAATGGCCACAATAATGGTTTTACACCTTCTGGGCACTATTGGTAGAGGCCTTACTAGATCCAGTCCCCATGAGCAAAATGTATTGGCTCAGAAATTGATTCCAAGGGGACAGCTGGGATATAAATTTCATTACCATGTCTTTGGCATGAATCACACTTCTTTACCAATTCCTTAGCATCTTCCATTATGGATGGCCAGTAGTATCCGGCCAATAAAACCCTTCGGGTTAAAGCTCTATAGCCACAATGTGCTGACCCCTCACCATCATGTAGTTCAGATAGCACAATTTGAGACTCTTCACCCCCCAAACAACGCAAGAGAGGTCTACTAAATGACTTCTTGTATAAAAATATCTCTTATGACTAAAAACCCACGAGCCTTGTACTTCATTTTCCTGGCCATAGATTTCTCCAGAGGCAAAATGCCATTAGTAATGTATTGAAGAAGGGGATGTCTCCAGTCCTTGGGTTGAACCACTTGTATACTTAAACTTTCCTCTTCTTCTTTACCCCAATTGGGCTGTATGGATGGACATTCTTGTACATGAATCCATGGGTAGGACTCAGAGTAGGCTATGGTGACCAAGGATTCTGCTAATGTATTCTCCGATCTGGGTATATGCTCATAGCTGATATTTTTTAAGTTAGCTGCCACCTCTTTAAGAATGAATAAATATTTAATCAACTGCTCCTTTTTTGCCTCAGATTGACCTTGGGCATGATGGATAAGAAGCTGAGAATCGCTCATTAATCTAACTCTTTTGGCTCCACGTAGCAAGGCTAATTTCAAACCAGCTATAACAGCTTCGTATTCAGACTCATTGTTAGAAGCCCTGGAAGAAAAACATATAGCCTGGCATAGCTTGTCGCCGTATGGAGAGGTTAAACATATCCCAGCACCACAACCCATGGTACTTGATCCACCATCGGTCCGGACAACCCATATCTTCTTAGTTTTTTCATCTGTAGTTTGTTTAGTACTTCTGTCTGAATGGAATCAAGAAATCAACAACATATTGAGCTTTGATTGCAGTTCGAAGGGCAAAATCAATGTCATAGTCTCCCAATTCTACTGACCACTTAGTCATCCTCCTTGATATGCCTGCTTTTTGAAGAACATTTTTCAAAGGAAAAGATGTTAGGATGACAACAGAATGAGACTGAAAATAGGGCCTCATTTTCATCATAAGTATTCCTCATGAAGATGAGGTGTTGAAAATAAGACCCTAAAGATGAGGTTGAACATAACGAGTCGAGGCTAATTCTGACGAGTTGAGGCTGATGATGACGAGGCTGAACATAACTAGGCTGAGCTTGATGAGTTTGAGCATAACGAGTCGAGGCTGATCATGAAAAGCCTCCAACTATTTCGAACAATGGCATCTTGTATCTCGCCGTCTTATACGTACTATCCATAATAAGAACCTCTGGAAATGTTCTAAGAAGATCGATAGACGTCGGGTGTGCAAAAAATAATTCGGTGATTATTTGAGACCCTTCACTTCCCGTTCTATGCCATTCAATGTAATTTTTCTCCTTCATCTTACCCAACAAATATTGAAGTTGTGGTTGACCGCACTTTTCCAATGTATGATATATTTATCTAGCATTTTAAATGTTACGCATGTTAGACACGTTATAAGGATTAATATCCTTTAAGGCGGGTAAAATGTTACAAGGAGTGGCACCGTGTATAGATAAATTCTTCACCAAATCTTCTTCGGCCGAAGTTAGTTTCCTTGCTTGAGGACAACCTTCTAAATATTCGGATGGCGGGTGGTTATGCCTACCACATGAAACTTCCAAATATCATAGATCATTGTCAAATGATGAGCTCTTAGTAGAAACATACAATATGTTTTTTTGGTACTTGACTTTCTTCTCTTCACATTAGGTGCCTTTTGTTTTAACCTTGGTTTCCCATATTTTTCGAAAGAATAAAACAATCGAGGAATATTCCCATAATTTCCAGAGTCGTACCTACTTACAATCAAAGAATATTTCAACTCTCGACCCACACTTAATACCCATTCCGTAAGTTCAGATTTAGTGTAGTGCGCTTGCGTAGTGAATATGTCGGTGAGATCCGGATATATAACATCATCGTTAGTATGAGAAGGGGGTGCAATTTCAGGTTCTGAACATATTTGAAATTCCTACATGATTAAAAAGTAATGTGTTAATGATGTTGAAATTGTCTACATGAACCTAACAATTGATTCTGAGATGTTGTCTCAGAATGAGTTGTTATGTGCTCAGAAATGCAGAAATCGGGAATACAGTATCAAAACCAACATTTTCGAAGTGATAATCTCAAGTTACTATATTGTAAAACGAAAAAACAGGATTAAATTACCTTGTTCGTTGCTTGAGTGTTGTTCTCCGGTTTGTTATGGGTTTCTTGATTTTCCATGATCAATCTTCAATCAATCTTCAATAAAACTGAAGTTTTTTGTTTTAGGGTTAATTTTAGAGGCAAAAATCAAATACGTAGGATTAAAAATGGATTAATGATGTGTTTTTTCAGTGTATGGCTTTCTATTTGAATAATGGCACGTTATGTTAAATTTGAAAAATCTAATAATAACAAGTTCCAAGTGTTTTAAAACTTTCAATTCATTAAGAAAATAATAAATATGATGGGGAAATAGCTTTTGCCCCTAGGTTTTTGTACAAATTTTATTTACTTTAATCTAATGTTTTTCTACTAAAAAATTCATAACTTTATAATAATAAATCAATGATAATAACTTAAAAAAATTGATTTTTTTTGTTTTGCATAATTAATCTTTAAAAATAAACATAAAAACAAAAATAATTACAACTATAACATAATAGATAAAAAAAAAATAAAAAAAAAAATCTGTAACTATAACCTTTAAAAATATATATAGTAAAATTGTATGAAATATTTCAATTCCGAATAACTAGATAGTCAAAATCTTATTTTAATACTCTTAAAGGAATGTTGCAATATAAAATTAATATTTATCACCGATGATTTGTCAATATATATATGTGCACAAAACCTAATCTGGAAAACTCGACGTAACGAAACCGATACGAAGCTTCCGAATACCAAAACTACCCCCAATAACTTCTCCTCTTACATCGTGGTTTCGATGAAGGGTGCTTTCGTCAATTACAAAGCCGCTTCCTCTTGAGTCTTGAGAAGTTGCGAACTTCAAGAACTTTCTAAATCTTAAAACCGCGTTACCGAATTTTAAAAATTCATAAAATCCCTCAGACTCAAACACTTTCTCTCTCTAACTTCGCTTCGAATCAAAACCAAACAGAGAATTAAAAGAGATATACAAATGGGAGACTGCAGGCCATTGGGGTTTTTGATCGGCCTTCCTTTTGCTCTTGTTGCTCTCGTTCTATCGGTTATCGGCGCTGTTATTTGGGTTATCGGGTTAGTTTCTTTCTCCGGTTTCATTCATAGTTTGTCCAATTGATCGTGTATGGTATTTGATTCTGTTTGGATCTTGACAAAAATTGGTTCATATTATGTTTTAGAATCGGATACAGTCCGATCGAAGCTAATATATAACCTAGGCTTCCTTAATTGTTTGATTTAGATCTAATTACGATGAATTGCAGGAGTATATTGACTTGTTTGTGTCCCTGTTGCTGCTGTTGCTGTGCTGGTGTGGCGAATATGGCTATGGATCTGATCAAGCTTCCTTTTAAAGTCATATTGTGGTTTACCGACTCTATTCCATGTTGATTCTTATCGTTATTATATTTTTTTGTTATTTTATTTTTTTATGTGTAAGAAGATTTGTATGATGTTTTTAGAGGATATAGAATTTCAATATGAACATTTTGATGTTGGTTTTGTGTTATTAACTTACTGCTGTCGTCCAAAATTGAATTTTTGAACATGGGAGGAAAAGCTTATCTACTGTGCACATGGGGAGTTGGATTTTTATATAACATATATTCTTCATATGATAGGACAGCTAAAATATATACTAGGTAGGTTAAAATTAAAATTAGGGAAAATTATGGAGAGTTGGGGATAATCACAGGCTAAAAATAAAACAAGCCCTATATCCTCTTTTAAGTTTTTACTTCAACATGAAAAGAAATTCAACAATATTTTTTTATTTAAAATAAAATACATTATTATTATTATTATTTGAACTTGAAAACTTTTTTTATACATAAAGACTTCGGTGCTTGGATCTCTGTGTCTTTCTACGCCACCGATATTTTATGCAGATTAGTAACCTATGAACTATTTTTCTATTCGTATTTGTGTATCCAACTCTTTTGTTTCACAATTAAAGTCAAACAACAATCGCTCAAGTTATGAAGAGGAAGACTTCCAAAGCTACTGAGACGCTCAATGATCCAGTTTCAATTGATTGAGGAAAGTCTATAAACCAGATTTCACAACTAGAAGAAGAAGAAGAAAAGCCATAAAGAGACCTAACAAAATCCACGAATGAACTCTAAATTCAGTACCAATCAGGTACCAATTTGAAGAAAGAAGCTATAAGGGGAACGAACCAAGCAATAGAACTTAACAATCTTGCAAAATCAGAGATCTCATCAAGAACCATGCGATTTCAATCCAAAACGACAGAGCCAAAGCCACCAGATCAGAGAATACGCCTTGAAAGGGACAAGGTATGATATAATCTACGATTTTAACATCCAGTATGCAAAACCGATTTCAAACAAGGAATCCCTTTAAGGATTGGTATCCCTTCTTAAATACCCAGTTACCAACCCTTCAAGGAAGGTGATTGATTTGAGGTAGCTTGGGGCATCAAACTGATCAAAATCCATGTTTTGATTAACAATAAGAGTTTCTTTAGCAATCGAGTCTGCTGCCTCATTCTACTCCATAAAATGTGAAGAACATTCATGTTTGACGAAATTAGCTTCTTGCAGCAGCATAAAATAGGCTTAAGGAACCATACAAGAGATAAGGACACCTTCGGCTTATCAATATGGTTAATACAACCTAATAATGGACTAGACTTGGTGTCCAGGCCCCAATGACTTCTTCTGAGGAGGTTTTCTCTATCAAGGTTATACAGAATGTTAGTAATAAAACTTATCATGGCTTAAGTGTCAATAGTCTGACCACCATGCTTATTTTTATTCCTTGAAAACCATATAACACAAGCAATGATTGGGGGAATAATAGTTCTCATGTGAACTACCTTATTAGTGGACCAGTACCATGACCTTACAAGATGAGAAAATGTCATGTTTCTAGCAATGTAGATATTTAAATAGGAGGAAAAGTAGCACCATACACTCCAAGCCCTTTGACAGCCAACAAACATGGTTTAGGTTTTCTTTGTTATCACAGTGCTGACATCTTGAGGCTAACTGAATGTTTGAAAACCATTTATAAAGAGCTCTCCACGGAAGCTAAATGTATTTACATATTTGCGTACTTAACTAAAATACGTAAATATGTATTTAAAATCACTTTTTTCGCAATCCAAATTAACGTATTTACGTACTTAACTTACAAGTAGTTTTTAGCTCATTCTCTTTTTTGCTTTTCAAACTTAAAAAACCACTTTTGCAACCCAAATGAAAATACTTACGCACCCAACTTATAATAGTTTCTAGAACCACTTTCTATTTTTTTCTAAATAACATTTTTTACAACCGAATTGAACGTATTTATGCACTCAACTTGCAATAATTTAAATACTAACTTACATGTATTTTTTTTACTTTATAATGCAAATAAAAAATGTTAAAAGAATAAGTATTGTCCACATCGAGAATTCCAAATGCATTTCCGCCCACGTATAAAGTAAAAAAATTTAGAATTCAATCAACAATTTAAAGAAACAATATATACAGGTAAGTTCAGTATTTTCCAAAAAAAAAGTAACTTCATAATCATTTTACTTGTAATTCTGCAGCAAGTTAACAAGTAATTTCATAAACATTTTTTTTCACATCTAAATATATATTTTTGCAACACAATTATATGTAATTCCACAACCAGACTCTGACATAGAATATATGGGTCTATAAGACAACCTCGAAAAACAGATTGAAGAATTGGAAACAAGAAATAGTAACCACAATAAACGTATTAAAGAACTACAACAATTAAATGTTATATTTAAGGATCATGTTGAAAATCTAGAAAAGAAAAATCAATTTATTTCTACAACCATTTGAAGGAGAGCTTGCGTCAACTAGAAGAATATATTGCATCCAACAAAAGAGTATAAATGTTTGGTTTATCTCTTAACCATAAATATACAATCATATATCGGTAGATGTTCATCTGTTAGAGTCACAATTATGTTCTTTTTGTAAATGTGATATGTTTCTAAACTATATTTTTTGTTTGAAGTATTAATTTTCTTTTATCATTTATTTATATATTGTTATTTCACAACTACAACCATTTATAAGGCAATTATGTAACCAATTAAAGCATAAGTCCTCACCCTAGTTACATTTATATATTTCATAATAAAAAAAATCGCAACAATTTGTTTATTACGCAACCAATTATAACGTAATTCTGCAACGAATTATAGTATAATTTTACATTCGATTAGACTTGTATTTTTTCACAAAAAATCTCTCTTTTTGTAACCAAAATGGATATAATCATGCATCCAATTAACAATTATTACTTGTATAACGAATTATAATATACTTTCACACCCTATTAACAACTCTCTCTGCATTATTTTATATGTTTTTATCGCATGATATTTTAAAATGACCAAATCTTCAACTTTTGATACAATACGTTTCGTTTTAGGTCTTCAAGATAGTTTTTTTCAAGCTATATTGAAAGAACAAACAAACATTGATTTGAACTAAAAGCTTCAAGAAAAGTAGTTAAAATTGGCAGACACTATGGATAAATTTCTTTGTAAGAACTTGAACTATAACATGGCTCCATATAAGATGAGACTATTTTTACACCAAACTTCACATATTTCCGCAACCAAGCACAAAAAAAAATATAGTTATTACGTAACAAAAGTGAAATTAATTACGCAACCCAACAACATTATTAATTACGCAACCAAAATGAATATGATTCTGTAACCTAACAACAATATCTAAATATGCATCCAAAATTAACGTAATTTCGCAACCACATCTCGAAACTACCAAAAATATCTAAATATGTTGTCCCAAAATCATTATTTTCAGATAATTATAAAACAATTATGTGAATGTATGCAATCAAAGAATCATCAGAATTAAAACAATCATATAAACCATCAAATAACCACACAATAATGAGGCACAAACAAAGTCAGAAAACAAAAATTCCATGAATCGGAAAAAAATTGCCAATTGTAGAGCAAAGGAAAAAAACCGAGGCTAAAATGAGAACAAATTTTGTTAGAACAAGACTCCAACCAAAAAAAAAATTCAAAACCTTGAATTGTTTAAAATACTCATATCGTACAAAAACCCTAATTTGAATCTAATTACCTAGATTTTACCCTACTCACTATCAATACCAACTAACAAACAAAAAACCTAACCAAATAGTATAATTAAATTCATTATATATCTTCTAAATTATGAATTTAAGTGACTTAAACGACGACTTTAGTTGCAACATCAAAGATTTTCTTTCAAAGGAGAATGAATCATTAACAAATTATCTACAAATAGAAGTCAAGATATATTTACATTTTTTCCCTTCCAATGTTTTAGTCTATGTATCGTGCGTGCCGATTACATATGAGCGCATCCAAGTCGCGCGCAATTGTGTAAAATTACGCATGAAGCCTGCTCGATTTGATGCCAAATCTTAGGTTTTGTTTTTGCACGGTTTTGCATAATTTGGTATATTTAGGTCTTGTTCTTGGTCTTATGCAATTGTATGCATTATTTTTCCATACTTAGGTCAATTTTACGCACGATTGCATAGCTTTTCGAGCATGAACATGCGTGATTTCATAGTTGCTGATTTAATAGATATGAATATTATGGTATCTTACTTTCATTTATGTTGTAGGATTTGGGACAACCACCATGTTAGATGGTCGATTCAATGCATATGTTTACTATCGAAAGCTTATACACTAAATTTGATTTGGACATGTGGTTTGAGTCTGAAAGCAAGAAGTTATTATTCATCACTTGTAATGTTAAAGACGATGACGGTAGTAAAAATGGAAAAACTCCTAGAATATATTAGAAATATGAGAGGCAAGATATTTATAAACCTAGACCTAAACCGAGGTTTGTGAAGAAACGAAAATAATGTTCATCTAAAAAATATGGTTGTATCTTCATGTTAAGAAGAATTCAAGTTAGAGGAGTACCCAGTTATTGGATATTGATAGTTGTAAACGAGAAACACAACTACTAACCATTTTTTCACTTGAATGGTCATTCCCAAGTCGCTAGACTAAAAGCGGACAAAGATGAGTTAGTTCGTAAAGTCATGACAATCAGTTCTCGTCCAAAAGAGATATACTAGGTTTTAAAGATTTATACCCTGAAAATGTATCTAGTATGCATACGATTTACAACTTCCATAAAATATACCATTTCATCGAGAAAACGGGAAAAACCCAGGTGCAGTACTTATTTGGTAAACTAAAAGAGCACGAGTACTTCGTTTGAGAACGAACAAATGGCACAATGTACGTGATCCTCAAAATGTTTTTTACGGATCCTACAAGTATCGAGGTCTTATAATAGATATCGCGTACAAGACTACACAGTACAAGATTCCTTTGCTCGAAATTGTATGTGTAACATCGACGAATGATATTTTTTATATTGCTTTCATTTTTTAGCTCTAAAAAATAAGCAAAGTGTACTTGGGCATTGAGTGTCCTATGGACCGTGATGACGAATAATATTTGTAAATTTTCTAATATTATCATCACTAGTAGGGAGTTGGCGTTGATACATCCTATTGAGGACGTATTTACGGATGTCACCCACATGTTATGCAAATGTAATATAAACAAGATCATTTTACATACGTAAAAAAAAGTTTTTGCCCAAAATAGGTATGGGCGAAGAGTTTTTTTAATTTTATGATGTCATTTCCCGATCGGCAACTGTTGAAGAGTATAAAAAAATCTCACAAAGTTAACCCATGTAATCTCCTTTTGTCCGAAGGTTATCAATTGTGTCATGAACCAATGGATAATGATATACAAATAAAAATTTCTTAGTATCCACACGAACAAGCATAAACATTTGGGCAACCGAACTAGCAATCGGTAAATTGTATTCTTTTTTGTGAAACTTAGTTTTGCAAGATTTTATGTTACAATTATAATATATTTATTCATATGTTATAGGCCGTAGAGTGCTCACTTAAGCTTAAAATGTGCACTCGGTACAAGTCTATGTACATTTGAACAATGTTGGGAAAGTGTTCATGCCTTACTTCATGCTCAACACTCTGCAATTTTGAAATATTCGAGTGAAGTAAGTATCGTCCAAAAACGATATCTAGACGTCCTATCTATGATGAATTAAAAGGCGAAATATCTTGTGTGGTCTTAGACATTATTGATTGGGGTCTAAAGAATACTTTATGAATAGGCGTAGATACAGTAATTTATGGTTGTGTTATTAGAAAAAAAAACACGGGTTATTGTGTGCATGTGAAGTAGCTATGGACGAGTGAGAAGGTAGGCCCTAGAGATAAAATTAGTACGGAAAATGAACTTATAAGAAAAATTGACTTAATAGATAGTGCCATCCACGCTTACGAGCTATATACAAGATCAAATTATAAATATGATGATGCAAATCCTCAACCCACAAGAAGTCATGTATTTGAGCCCAATGAGTTGGTTATCACTAAAGGTAGGGAAAAGGCGAGTATATACAAATCGACTTAACGTGACCCATCTTTATTTAAATATGATAGAAGTCAAGAAAATAGCGCTAGAACGTCCGATACGATAGATAGCACAGCTGCCTCAGTAGCAAAATCATTCCTAGTACCCAAAACCAAAGCTCTCACGAAGAAAGATAAAGTTACTCGAGAAAAGAAAATCTAGTAAGACCAAATATTTTAACAATTACGAGAGATGGTTTCCGAACTACTTACATGATTATATTACTAGTTTCGTAGGCGTTGCTCCTGGCGGTGAGTGCGGATATCAGGGTATATCTTTATCTATATACGTTCAATCCAATTCATGGTAATTTGTGAAAAGGGAATTGAGGGTCAAACTGCAAGGTCAACGCAATTTATAGGAGATAGTGTTTGATTTTACAAAACTTGTAGATTAAGTACTTGAAAGATTGGATTGTTTCCAAGTGTAACTGGGTTGTAATAAGAATTATATGACATTACCTGACATCAACTTAGTAATAGACACTCGATATAAATGTGTCATATACTACACATCTCTCAAACTTTCGTATACATATCTACCTTTTTACGGTGTACCACCTCGATCGTGTCCTACACAAGAAGTTAGTTCATGTTTTTTACATGAAAACTACTACGTCAAAGTAATTAAAACTCAAACAAAATTCTTGTATAGTACTTTATGTTACATTTTGCTAATTTTTCAAAATTATATTTTTGTAAGTTGTTTTAGATGGACCATTGCTAAAAATATATCCTAGTTGGTTTGTGTTTCGCACCAACAAGAATCTAAATGCATGAGAAGTTACACTCAACAAAAGATAAAACAAATATAACCAAATCAAGCTCGTCCAAACATTTACGACGCATGATGGAGCAACTCACTTTTACGATTTGACACAGAGACCCTTGATTATTTCCATTTTTTAATTGTTTAAATTTTGTTAGGATGACATACTTATGACTTATTTATTTATCATCCAAATATTAAAAAAAAAATTGTAAGACTCATTTAAATAATGTTTATCTTTTGTTTTTTATTAACATATGATATAAATTTCCCTAAAATTTCATAAGTTTTTTCGCTTACGTGCGAAAGTATCCATATGTGCGCATCCATTGTGAGTGGATTTGTTCATACGGGTGCATGGTTAGCGCCCTCTTATGTACAAGATCGTGTAACGTTTGCGTGTGAAAATTTGTAATGTGCCCCAGGTTCCCAGTGAAAAAAAAACCACTGGAAATTTTACGAAAAATTAGATTTCTACTATCTTGAGATGAGTAAAAGTGAAATTTGAAATAATTTATCATTATGGTATGTCTTTACAAACCCATGACAAAAAAAATGAAAAATATGAAAACCTAAAATTTGACTGAACACAACATGCAACAACAATTTACAAAAAAAACAAGACTCAAACAAGGACAAGTTACAACTTAAGATAACTAAACAACGACAACTTAGTACTTAATAAAATGTAACAACAATAACTTAAACGAAAATTCCATCCATTTTTTATTTGTGAGGCCAGTTCTATTTCATCAGCTTCATTTCTTTCTTCGCAATCATATAGTCCGACTGAGCCACCATCTTGGTTTCCTCTCTCTTGGTTAGCATTTTGGCATGCACAAAATCCAGCTGATCCTTCATTAAGTTTTCGGTTACTAATCAATTAAACAATTGAAATGCAGTTTAACGTTCTTCTCCGTTGAGGTTGAAAACCAAGTGGACCCTTTTTTTTATTAGATCATCCATCTAGCTTTTATTTCGTCCAAAAGTCTTGAAATTTTTGTTGGCTCGAAACCTACCATACAAGTAGTACAATTGGAATAGTTTCCTGTCAATAGGGTTTACCCCATTCCTTACTATAGGTTTTCACGACTTCTACGGAGACTTTCTTCAAATATTCATCTTCTATAGCAGTCCACATAGATATTTTTTATATTTTTGTTTGAGTTTTCTAGGTTAAGTTCTTACAAGAGTAAAAAAAGTCTATTTATTGTGTTTTTAGCCAATGATAAAGTAATCTAATTAAACCAATCACCATTAAGCCAATCACCAGTATACACATGTTAGTAGTGGATAATGTAATCCCCTCAACCAATCAGCTTGTGACGCATATTAAATAAAACTAACATGTATCCATATGTATGTCAGAATAAACCCACGTGATGCATTAAATTTAGATTTTGGGGTCGAGTTCTAACAAATATGGGTCGTGATATAATATCGTCCTAAATTTGATTGGAAGTTTTATTTTAATATATTTTCTATAACAT
This sequence comes from Limnanthes douglasii subsp. nivea, assembly GCA_036936605.1. NCBI lineage: Eukaryota > Viridiplantae > Streptophyta > Magnoliopsida > Brassicales > Limnanthaceae > Limnanthes > Limnanthes douglasii. The sequence goes on from JAUPFV010000001.1 coordinate 39,478,483, forward strand.
ACAATGGACATCAAGTCAGGATAAACATAAACATTAACCATAAAAAAATAGTCATAACATACAGTGAACATCAAGATAGAGGAAACGTAAACATCAAATATAAAAAATTAGTCGTAACATAAACATAACAATATAAAAATAAAATCATTCTCGATATGGGTGCGCCAGTCTATAACACTCATGTAAAGGCATGCGAAGCTCCTCCATAGTCAAGTCAATAGACCTCTCTTCCACCGTCCTCATCTTGAGTATTCTACCCATCAAGCCATGCAACCTCTCCTGATAAATGATTGCGAATGGATTCACCCCAACATATGCATCGACAAGATGTAACTCAGGATCGGTAAATATGTACCATAAGTTGGTTTCAACCTATATAGGGTACATTAATTCTGTACCATCTTATTGACCTAGTTGGTATTCTGTACCTCGCATCCTACAGTCAATAGTATGGGACTCTCATGCATTCCAAGTAAACACGCCTCAATTATAAATGGTGTTTGCACGCCGGACCCTACTAGAACCTGTAAATACAATTATAAGTGGACCATGTACATATTGAATATGGCCCAACTGTCTAGCGACTCAGAAGGGATAGTAAGCTTCAATGATGTCAAAAGACTTCAATGTAGCCTTTATCCAAGTTGCATCACAGAATGGTCGAATGTCATATAAATATGTTTAAGGCATGAAAGAGACCTACACAAACAACAAATTTGTGAAACATAGCTACCAAGCGTAAACTATAAAACTAATATGAAAAATAAAAATAAACATACCTATATTGAAATAGATAAAAATGAAACTTACATCTTGGTCGGTCAACATAGTGACAAAATCATGAAGATTGTCTCGATTTCGTTATATTTATTGAAACAGAGGAGGTGCATATCTATACATCGATGGTTGGGCGATACTAAATGGCATGTGTTTTGTAGGCGCAAACATCAGAAAATGGTCATAAATTCATGTATCTAAAATTCTACGTAAATCAGACACGCCCAAAGTGGCGGGTAACCAGCCCTTATCTAACTGGAAATATACCTGCGCAAGTATCAAATAACCCCAACTGTACCTAGCCAATATATTATAGTCATCGATAAATAATAAATAATCGATATTGATATTGTTTCCTGATTTGTTCGCTAGAATGGTTCAATGAAAAAATGTAACAAATAACCAATAGTATCTCATCGTACACCACCATCACTAATAACATTATCAAAATATGGTGATTGCTTGAAAGTTTTTTTTTCAACCAAGTAAGGTGAACGTGTCTTTTACCTCAACCTCTATTTTTACTAATTTCTTATTCTAGATCTTCTTTCGACACACTAAGTAATCGAGCGTAAGCCACATTTCTCTGATTTGTACTAGGAAAATCAACTACGTCGGTGTGAACTACATCTCTAAAAAGATCTCCAATAAATACACATTGTAGAACACCATGCGAGACAATCTATAAGGGGATCGAAACACATCCCAATCACCTTATCTCTAATACGACTCTGATCCGCAGGATCCCATATATAATGTGTTCGGTGCTACTTATAGAATTGAATATGTACTCTAGCCTACAAAATTATAAATTAAAAAACAAGTATTACATATTAATATTGCATCATAAGAAACAATCCCAATATTTACCCAAGTACTAACTATAGGTGTACGATTCTAACCTAAAAGTTTCTAATATAATCACACTTGGAATATTTCATCATAAGAACCAATGCAATTAGAACTTAAAAATAAGTAAAATTCCTCTTAACTACTAACTATTTGCATGCAATTCGAATCTAATTTTTTCTAACTTAATCACACTCGCAACATTTGACCATAAGAACCAATGTAATTAGAACAAATTTACATACTTCATAAACACACTATACGCCTCTTTGGACTTGTACACACTAAAGGTGGAGTAAAATTCAAGGATATGTTGGTTGAAATGATAGAACTACTGATCTATAGTAATCTGATGAGGGACATGCACAATAGGTAAGGGCTAGTGACGACGTACCCTTGCACTACGCGACGTCTGACCACATTGCTCTTGATCGTTGGTCTCACTTTTGAATCCAGTTGGTGAGCGACGACATAGAGGCATCATGTAATCACACAAACTTAGAACCATAATTTTTATCTAATATTCGATAAAGATATAAATAGTTTCAAACAATCTTGTAATACATTTAATTGTCACAAATGTATACTAGTAGTGTATTTCAACTGTGAGAAAATAAGTATAAAGTAAATGACAAGCTTCAAATATGAAAAAATACTCAACAAACGATTTAACGCACTATTAGTGCCAAGATTTATGCAAAATCACGCACATATGCAGCCTAATTTTGTGTAAAATCCCATAGATGTGTTCGAACTTTTGCACAAAGCATGCACGTATATTCGGTAAATTCTCACACCCATCGTGCGGAGAATATCTAGATGCACGCACGATACATGCGTGTATTCAGATGTTCCCGGCACCAATCATACATGAATTTACTTCGACAACCATGGTTTCTTCCAATTTGTATATCCATAAATACTAGACCAAAGCAAACAAAAATATATCCAAATCGTAGATATACAACTAACCTAAACTATAGATTTAACTAGAAATAAAAAAAACTTCAAATACAAATACATAAAAATTAAAGTTTTAATACATAATATTCGATCCTAAATATCACTAATAATACATATCAAAATTGGAAAAAAAAATACATCAATATCTAAGCATTATATGCCTTAACAAAGCTGTAGAGTCGGATTTTGAAAATCTTAATCGTTTAAAGTGGGTATTTAGAGAGACTTAGGTTTTGAGTAGAGAGTTTCTGGTGGTTTTTGAAAATAAAATCTCTTATATCAAAAGCAATTTTATAAATAATAAAGGTCGTGATATAACAAAATCGGATATCGATCCAGTTGGATCTTATTCCAACAAAACTGTTTCTCATTTTAGTCTAGCCTAAAAAAGAAATGGTCGTCAAATGTAAAAGAAAATTGATAAAAAAAAATCAACAAAGAAGAAAGAAAATCTAGAACTCATAATCCAAAAATTAATAACAAACATAAAATTTATTGAAAAATAGTTCATATACATTAAAAAGGTATAATTGATATTTTTTAAAAATCAAGTGTTTGTCTATAATTACTAATTTAACACTTAGATGGTTATCCGAGTATGTCAAATCTTAAGTGGTTATTTGGTAAATAAGTTTGATGTTGGATAGTTACTAACATGTTAGCTTTTAAAAAATAAAAAGGTAGTTATCTAATAATAACATAAAAAATCAATATTTTCGATCAATTTTTTTTATCGGTAATATTTAAAAATATTGATTTTATTTTTTTAAAAACTAACAAAGCTACGTTTTTAAATATTTATAATTATTATTTATTTCTTATTTTACGTCATATTTTGATAACCTTTTTTATATTATTTTTATAAAAAATATTTTATTTTAACATTTTATTTCGTAATTTACCTTTCATATAATTTTTATTTACGATCACAATTTAATTTATTTTTATATATTTTATATATATTATATTTTTCATTTCAATAATTCGTCATTATTTTTTATTCTATATTTATTTCTATTTTACCTTTCACATCTTAATTATCACATTAAACTTGTACACATTTCATTTAATTTTTATTTGACATGGTCATTTTCGTTCTTTATCCTCTGGAACAAAAACAACATTCCTCCTTTGAACAACAACAAAAACAAAACTACTTTATTGTTTATTAAACATTGTCGCATTGAGTAAACCCAAAACAATAATAATAATTAAAATCTTGATAAAAAGAATATACAATCATCTACCTAAGTCCAGTTTAAAAAAATAAATGCCCTATACATAAAATAGAAAAAATAACTACCAAACTATGATTTATCATAAATCGCTTCATTCATCCAAATACCTAATTTTTTTCACACTTGTGACAGAAGCAAGCATTGACTACAAAATGCTGGAAATTATTTTGAGCTTTCAATTCTCTTTCTAAAATAAAAATCATTTTTTTGTTGAAATATTTTGAATAAAAATAAAAATGATTTTTACAAATATTTGGGGTATATCCGGAGGAGTGACATTAAGAGTTAGAAAAAAATTGAAAGAGAACGAATACTTGGTTGAATAAGTAAGACCAAGCAAAGCAAGAGCTCCAAGACTCAATTATTCGATCTAAACTAGGCACAGCAAATATAACAAATCAAAACGAAGGTTTCAAGATATGTATGAACATAAAGACAATGCATATGCGACAGAAAGGTGAGCAAAATAACTTCAAGACAAAAGAGAAAGATGACACTTGCAATCAACACAAATCATACTTAAGTTAGAATTTTAAATAGACTGAATGGGCCACACAACCTTGGTGCCAAAAAATCTGAACCGGAAGTTCGAAAGAATGCGATATGATACCGCAAAGGCGAGGGTAAGAGAGATGAACTAAAAATTCTAGCCTTCATCTCACATTAGACATGGTAGACAACTGCGTTGAAGCAGTCCCACCAAAGAAATCGAGATCTGGAAGGAGGACAATTAGACGCTTCATAAATCCAAGAGACTCAATTGGTATTTTGACTCAAAGGAATACCAAGTTTGGAGCTTGCGTAAGCTCAAATGTATTGGGTGTAACTACAGTCAAAGAAGATATGATTAATGATTTCTGAAGCAGAATTACATAAAACACAATTTATGGGATGTTAAGACTCCCACTTATAAGCTTATCCCGAGTGGATAGTTTAACATGGATGGAGACCAAAGGACGAAGGAATGACGATGAATATTAAATTTATGTCAAACTAACCCCGCCCATCCGGCGCAGGGGCTGGTGCACAGATGACATTGTAGGTATCTTTGATAGTGAACTTGGTTGTTCCTCTTTTAGCAATCCAGTAGTGGATATCGTTAAATATGATGTTAAGGGTGGATAGAAATGAGGAGGTGGTTAATCTCCTGTAAGGTGCGACGATTTCTAGAACTGGTCTGCCTTAAATGATTTGACCAATTCCATTGACCCTCCCGAATGAAATTGGAAACTTTGAAGTTGCTCCTTAAACGAGAATAACATAACTCAAAGCCGGATACATCTATTGAGTGAGGGAACGCTCGCTTCTTCTCCGCCCCTTATTGAGAACTAATCATTCTTTCAGTCTCATCTTGAGTCTGATCATAGAAAATATTATCTTTATTCACGGTGTTGTTTTTTAAAATGTTACTAAATTTCAAAATCCATTTCGTCGATTCATCGGCAAAGAAAATCTCAATTCCTCGATTAAAGGTTTTTTATAGCTATAATTTTTTCTAGCTATAAATAATTTAACTATATTTGCTGGGAGTTCATGAGAAGTGAATGAACGAGCCATGTTCCTAGAATAAAAAAATTTACCCCGAATAGTCCTGACAAATGATGATTGAGGTTCATTCGAATATGAAATCCAATCCTGAAAATACAGCGTCCCGCTTTTTTTACAAACTAAAGTTTTATTTGTGAATCCTTTTGTTTAATCCTAAAAATAATTAAATTACGTATTTTTTATATATATAATATCGTGCCATAGTGATTGACCAACGAAGTTGAGAGCAACCAAGGGTCGAACTAGAAAGAGGTATTCTCTCTGTTACCAATCGAGATCATATACGAATTACTGGAGATAGACCTAAGATTTAAAATTTTCCTCTAAGTCTGAAAGAGAAGAGTCCATCTATAAAAACCATAAATATTTGTCTAATCTTCTCAAAATAAATCTAGTCACCCCTTTAAAACTACTTACTAAACAGTAATCTTAAAACAATAAAAGTTTTTAGAATACTAACGAATATTAAATGATAATCGATAATAATATTTAAATAATTATATAATAATAATGATTTAATAATTTATAATAAAATTAAATAAAATTAATTTTAAATATCCACTTTCTGATTAAAAGATAACAATAGTTATGAACTTTTGTATTTAATATAATTTCGAAAATGAAATCTGAAAGATAAGTTGGATAATTATGAATATATCAAATTAATTATATTATATTGTAGCGAAGAAGAAAAAAAAGTGCAGTGGATTATTGATTCGGTGGGCCACATTAAGGAGAAGAAATACCTTTGTGAACATCATCCCAAGTCAAAGTCCAACACAAACTCTTCCAAAAAGGTTTTCTTTGGTTTGGAAAGTCAATCTTGATGGAGATTTCGAATAAAAATAGAAAAGAATATTAATAATCACTCGTCTTAACGTTTGTTTGTTGTAAAAAGTTATTCATCTTTGTTTATTTTTATTTTTAGGCTATAACTTATAAATGTGTTATCGTTTATAAGCTGATATGTGTGGCTTTAAATCATAAATTTTTATTTCTTCCATCTTTTTTTATTGATGATATATATTTAATTTTTTGCTAATAACATTCCGACTTGAAAGATAAATATTATCGGTAAAAAAATAGCAGATAGAAAATAAATAATTAATGAACTGAATTTGGATAATTTTTAGTCCATGACTATTAGTAAAAATGATAAAACTAATCAGTGTTCAAAGCTTTAATTTATATATATATATATATATATATATATATATATATATATATATATATATATATATATATATATATAATTTTACATGTTCAAAGTAGAGCTGTTATTGGACTTCCCAACCCGATAATCCGTCCGGGACCGATCCGATAAAATCGACCAGAGACCGGTCCGAATAACTTAGGAGGCGGGTTGGAGGTCAAAAGTTTAGCCCGACTTTCTTACCGGTCTGGATCGGTCCGCCCGGTTACCAGACCGATACGGGAGGTATATAAGGAATTTTTTTCCCTAAATCTAAAGTACATAAACCCTAACGCAGACTCGCAGTAAGCCAGTAACGATCAGGACCTCTATTTTCCTCTTCTATTGAAGAAAATTGATTCCACGTACATGATTTTTTACTTTTAATTACTTATTTCTCTTTAGATTTGTAGCTAAAAATGAATTTTCTTCTGTAGTCACCATCCTTCATGCAAGCTTTCGAACTCCCAATCTGAAAGTACGCATAAATACTTTTCGCGAAGAGTTCCGTGTTGTCTGGCGCAATTACAGCGAGCTATAATTTGGGGAGCACTAGAATGTGAGTAACATGGAAGCTATATTGTCGCCGGTTATATATGTGTTCTTTATAATCAATTGGATAAACATGAACACTCTGCCAACTATTGCATAGTTTCTCAAGTTCTATTACATGGTGTAAACACTGTTACACTACAATTCTAAAGGTTCTGAAAACCGCACGGCAGTTATGTATTGACGAGGTGGGGATTAATCAGAACTGAGGAAATATCAGAACTACAGTAATATATTTCACATATTGGAAAACATCGACCAAGTCTATGAAGCTGAAGAGAGTTAGGCTAACTATTGCTAATTTTGTAATAAAAACCCTAAATTTAGACAAGCCTTATTTTGCCCCAATTTAAGCCTCAAAATAGTTGACTCGCCTCGAAGGTTCGACTCAACCTCAAAATGCCGTGACGACCTGAAACCTATTTTTCAAGCCTTTTAGCACATTTCTTGTGGGGACCACTGCCCACACTGCCTGCCTTTGCATATCCCCCTTGTCATGGACATAGAGTTTTACGCTCATGTGGCGCTCATGTCATGCACGCCTAGCAGCACATACAAGTCTTTTTCATGTGGCAACAAGCAATGTAATGGTAGGATAGCAGGGAAATATGATCATAACAAGAGTCGAGTTAGTACCAACAGATTGTTAGAACGTATCAACACATCCATAGATGGTTGGGGCTAGGCTTTCCTATAGGAAAAAAGTCAGGTCGTGACACTCCTTTCTTTTCCTAAAGAGTAAAAAAGCAAAAAAAAAGGACAAAAATACGATGAATGAAGCATTTTGATAACTTGTCTCTTCTCTTTTCGCAGTGCCCATACTGATTATATTATTACAGAAGACCAAGATGCTGCAGATATATTTTTACGTCAAGTTGACAGGTAGAACTCGAAAACTATTTTACTTTTATTTTTGGCTTAGCTATATTCTTGTTATGCATTGGTGTTTTATTCTCTATTTTGATTATATTTTGAAGGTTTTAAGTACAAGAGAAATTAATATTCTTGTATTCCAGTTATGGTTTTCAGAAATTTTGTTCAAGTTCTCTTCGTTGAAAGCTTTTGGGGATTTATTTTGCTACATATTTTATGGTTTTGTATCATTAGCCATGTTTGACAAAGAGGTACTATTGTCAGCGAAAAATAACTAGAGTTTTCACATAAACTTCTGTGAAGTTCTTAAAGACTATAAACATGAGACAGTAGTAGAACGTAACAATTATAAACATTATATCGTGAAGCCCGATGTTCATTACTATTGGTGTTGTTACACACGAAAACTATTTGTTTATAATTTATAGATGTAGCTACTCTTGATGTTTTTACTAAAATACACTCTTACTTTTGACAGGCCTTACATAACAAAAAATAAGTGGAAAAAGTAGCTAACTTTGGCATCTTCTCATCCGCAAGAACTTTTTCGCGTTAAATGGGTAAGTTTTTTAACTCGATATTCTATATAAATATAATTTACGGCCTTGTATGTAAATAGTAATTGATTTGAAATAATCTTTTTTCATTAATAAGTAACAATTAATTTCAAATTTAATGTATTTTCAAGATTCTTCGACTTCTCCGGTTAATCATGTTAATGAGGGTGAGGTTGATCTTGATTCATTTGGTTTTGGTAACGAGGAGGATGATGAGGATGGGATAGAGTTAGGGGAGCATCTTGAAAATGTTGAAAATATTAGCGAATCCCAAACAGATGGGTCAACAGCTGCTGTTGCTGACCCAATGAATACTAAAACTAGGAGTAGGACTAAAAAATCGATAGTTTGGACAGAATTTGAACTAAAAAAGATGCCTGATGGTCAGACTAAAAGGAAGTGTAAGTGGTGTGGTAAGCTTTATGTATTTGACGAGACGGGTAAAAGTACCTCTAGCGCCAGAAGACACCACAGACCGTGTTGACTTCTAAGTGTTTCGGTGAAAGTGGTCTAAGTCTCAGTACTTGGCAGTATGACCACGTTAAAGTTAGAAAATTGGTTGGTCAATTTATGTTAGGACATGAACACCCTTTTAGTATTATAGAAGAAGTTATATTGAACAAGTTATTGAAGGAAGCCTCACCTTGGTATGAAAGGATCATAGGCACCGTGTCAAAGTTATATCGGGGCCGTATTTGATCTGAGGTATGTGTACTATTATTTATAATTCTATTTGATTTTTTTTCCATGCTATTAACTAATAGACTTGATGCACTTTGCATGTATAAAATGGTGTTTATCGGATGGGCCTACAAACAATTGTACCCTGCCACTCCTGAGGAAGAAATAAATAAACAAGAGTCTTCTGAAGCTAAGCGTGAACAATCATCCTTTGAGACCAAATTAGTTAGCTTATTCTCATTGTACCAATAAACTAATCAACGAACAGTTGCTTCTGAATCGAATGTTAATGTTACTGCTGGATCTTCTAGCGGCTATTCTGGGTTGGGGAAGAGATCGTTTGATGCTTTTCTTGAATCAGTTGAAGCCTCTAAAAGTGCTAAAATGATATTGAGTTATACTTGGAAGAGCCCTCATTTAGAGTACCTGAAGGTAATTGGTTTGATGTATTGCAATGGTGGATGGTGAACGGGCCTAAATATCCAGTGTTAAGCATAATGGCAAAGGATATATTGTCAATTCCTATAACGACAGTTGCTTCAGAATCAACTTTCAGCGCCGGGAAGTGAGTGATTGATCCTAAATGTGCGTCAATGAAAATAGAGACTGTAGAAATGCTTCTGTATGGAGGTGATTGGGTGAAGGAAATTCACGGCTTGAAAAAGGAACAAGGTCAAAGCATTGTAAGTATTTACTTAACTGTTTAATATTATTTCATTATTTGTATGTATATTTTATGATATTGTAAAAAAAAATTGGTAGCTTGAGGAGGCGGAAGTTCAGATGCAGTACACATTTGGAGATATTGCGTCGGGAAATTCAACGACTTAGATTACAGTACGTTTTATTTAACACGGTATGTTTTATTTAACTTTACTCTTATTGAAGGAAGTTCCTTATAGGCATAGTTGATCTTTGAGCTATTCATTTGAAATAAATTTCATGGTTTGTTGCATTGTATTACTTGTATAATGTAGGGGTATGCAGATTTTGGCACAGTTGACAAATTAGGCTATTTCATGGCAGATTTGGTTCATGTTAGTCACTTTTTTTCTAACCAAATTTTTCTTTTTTCAAATTTTGGAATGGTAGCTATAGAGTAAAGCTTTTTGTACAATCCACCTTATTCAATTGAAACGAGGTCAGACTTATGTATGTTGTGCTAATAACAATGAAAGGATTTGTTTCAACTGTACTAATTTCTCCTTTGCAATAAAGTAATATGATTTTCGAATTACTTTCTGTGTAGTAACTTATAATGAATATATTACTTCACCACCTTATATTTTTATTCATCTTGTTATTTCAGGTTTTGTTGGGTGCACTTCTATGGAGCATCACGAATTTAAAAAGATGGAAACTAGAAAGCAATTTTATTCAGTTACCGTGGATGTAACAAGATGTTTATGTGTTTGTTTAGTGTTGGAATACAATGATTTTGTCTTGTTTATTCTCTTGTTTATGTCTGTCACTTTTTACTTTCAAATGCAACTTATTATGTTTTTTGTTTAACTGTAAGTGATGAGTAATTTAGTCTTTAGAATAAGCTTTGTTCTTGGTTTATTTTCGGCTACTTTAAGTTATAAAATAAAACTAGCTCCTTTGGCCTATCGGTCCGGACTAGACCGGTCCATTAGCTTACCGGGCCGGTCTCGGGTCATAAAAACTAGCTCCCTTGGCCTATCGGTCTGGGCCAGACCGGTCCGTTAGCTTAACGGGCCGGTCTCGGGTCATCAAAACTAGCTCCCTTGGTTTATTGGTCCGGGCTGGACCGGCCCGGTAACTTAACGAGCCGGTCTCGATCCAGTCAAAACCCGGTCCGACCTGACCCGGTAACAACTCTAGTTCAAAGTATTGCAAATATAATTTTTTATGATGTTTTCCGAAATTTCACCGTAATAACAATAATTTTGGGTCGGCTACGCGAATGATAAGAATTTAATTAATGACAACATTCATGTTAGGGACACCATATGAATGTTGTAACTAATTAAATTTTTACCATTTATCCTAACTATTTACCTCACCCATTAACCTACAACCCATTATTTTTAAATTAAAACACGGTCTATCAATCTAATAAACAACGCTAGGGCTGTCAAAAAAATCCAAAAAATCTGATATCCGACCGAAATATTTGATATCATATCCGAAAAAAACAAATAATATTTGTATCCAAAAGAAAACGAATAATATTCGTATCTGATTTCGTATCCGAAGATAGCGGATATGGATATAGCCATATCTGTATTTGAAATATATGATATCCAAAATTTTATAAATAAATATATATATATATATATATATAATTATTATTTTATTTATTCTATAATATATTATGTGGTTTATTTCTGTCTCACGATAATTTAGTAAAGTGTTTTTGGGAATTTGATGTTTAAGGTAGAGTGTAGTGAGATAATTGAGATGTGTGTTTGTATTAAATTTTGATTACCCTCGTTAATGAAAGTGGGTGGGGTATTTATACTCAATTAATGACCCATGGGCCTGTTGGATCAGATTGTGGAGTCGGATAAAGTTCAAGGACCCATTAGCCCATGATGTGAGGTGACCAGCACCTAGCTTAGTCACACTCCATTACATTTGTCATGTTCGGTTTTTTATACTAGTGGTTATGTCTGAACATCCCTTCGGATAAAAGCAAGTTACGGTGCCTAAAATATTTGACCTCATCAGTAGCCCCTTTAGCTCTTGCAAAGAATCTTTGGAAAAGTTAACTCTTAAGAATCAAAATCAACTCTTTCTGATCTGTTCTTGTGTCTGAATTGCAGACTTTATCTTCTTCTGTTAAAAAATTCAAGAGTCACTCTGTTCGAAATTCGGTGGGACTGATTTTACCGTTTAATATTTCAAGAGTCTTTCTCTTAGATTCTAGTACCTACTAGGATAGAAAGTTACCTAGGTTTTAACTCTCATACTTTGTAGCCCTTAACCATTGCTTTGATCCTTCTATCTTCTCTTAGGTAACTCTCAATTTTCACTGTTATATAAAATTATTCCATTGTTTCATTATGTTAAAAAACACAAGTATTTCTAGTGAGAGAAAGCTTAGTACATTTTCAAATTTGTGCTCAAGTCATTTATGTTCACAGCTAGAAACGCACTAGTAAAAGGAGGTTTGTTAAATTTGTCTGAGTTAGAGAGAGCGAGAAAAGTTGCAAGAGACGAAAGAATTGTTGTTGGTCTTCGTGTTTCTCCTGGTGAAGGAATCAATCAATCACAAGCAAACACATACCAAGGTTCATCGTCCTCAAAGGCACCTAAGGTCAGAAACTACCCTTTGTTTCAACCTTTTATCCTCTTCAATCAGGGTCCTCTGTCCAAGAGTCTCAAAACGCTCTCCATAAAGAGAAAGTCGTTTCCAATGTTAGGAAGCCTTTACCATTTATTTCCATGGGTTTAGACGCTGAGAAATCCCCTGAGAAGCATACCCCTCGCCAAATAACTCGCCAATCCAAGGCTAAGTCCACTTCTAGCTCTTCGAAACACACTAGTTCGGAGACCATAAAGCCTTTGCCAGAAACCAAATCATCCGGACAGCAGCCCCTGACAGAATCCAATCCATCCGAACAGCCTTCTATTTTAATGGAAGAAAATATGGAAGATAGTATAGATTATACTCATTTTGAGGCGTCCGGACAAACGGGAGACACAACTGCAGATCGAAAGAGAAAAACAAAAACGGGTATGACTCATCCGGATGCGCTTCCGGAGAGTCTGGAAGGGAAAGTAAGGCAAAATTTTAAGAAGGTCAGCATACAATATCGGTTATCCATCTAGAATATAGCCTACGTTTACACCCATACCGCTGAATTGGGTCGTATTCGTACAAAGTTGGGGATCCCTGAGTCTGTCAAGGTGAGAATCCCGGTCACCCCGGAAACTCTGATGGATTGTAAACCCAACGAGTTATTGGTCTACACATAGGTGCTTAACTGGGGACTCCGATTTTTTTTGGATCCGGAGATAGTCACATACTTCCACCTGATCAAGCTATGTCCGAGTCAGTTGATCCCAAATACGTGGTACACTCTGATGGCTGGCATCATGGCTTCCAGACTATCCAATATCCCACTTATAATGGAACAATTTGCTGTTGTGGCGAATTTGTGTAGGAATCATCACATTCCCTTTTACCATTACAATATAGGGAATTATTACAAGGTAGTGATGACCTTCTGGAGTCAGAAAAGCCATGGAGGATACAATTATTGTTCATCAATGGAGCCTCGAAGAATGAGAAGAAGATTAAGGTTGACTCTAACCCAAGCCATCTGACCAGTCGTTGGAAGAGCATAAGTGAGTTTTATTCATGTTTCCTTTAATCTTTAAATACTAGGTGGTTACTCCGAACTGATTTGTATTTTTTTTAGTTTTTCCGAAGGAGTTCTTCAATTATATAGAGGAAGGTCAAGCACTTGCGCCAAACTAAATGCATGGGCCTTGGAGAAATGGGAGAATGGTTTCCACAACTGTTTCACCTCGGGGAACTTTGTGAGGTCTCATCTGTGGAATACAACAGGGAGAAAAGACCTCGCTTGGGAGGAACTGACCACCCCTCCTCCTACAGATGTTATCCTGAGGAGAACTGAGGCTAAGGATGCTAAGCTTTATTTTCATTCCAAGGCCAAATCCCCTAGTCGTCTGAATAAGATGAAGAACAAAAGAAAGTCAAAAACCACAACAGACCCACTTCAGACAACCACCAAAGGAACCGGTTCGGAGAACCAATGAGAGATTAATGTTGTTATGCTGGAAGCAGTAGAAGTTATTGTTAAGTAGGATGGTGGATCGGATAACCAACCAAATATCACGAACAATGATAAGAAATATAAAGCAAAAAATGATGAAAAAGCTGTAAAGAAGAAAAAAGTCACTCTAGGATCAGAGATAATTCTACGTCCTTCTGAAATCCTTCCTCCGACTCCTGCTGATCCTACTTTGCAAGAAGAAATTCCATCCAACCTTTATTTCAAACAGACCGTTCCTGATGGAGAGGTAAATCTTGATGTCTTTCAAAATATTAACGTGTATTTCAATAATTTGGACAAAGATGATTTTACGGGGCCTTATCGTTCGGCCAATTCATCCAATGTTTTGGCCCACAATGGGGAGACTTATGTGATATCAAGCGAGCAAGACACCTTGAGTCATGTTCGTCTAGGTTACATCTGTCTGGTAGTTGATCTGGAGAGGCAGATGAGGGATCAAACAGCTACCATAAACTACCTGACTACATAGAAACAGAGCTTGACAAACGGTCTTTCTGACGCTCAACAAATCATAGAATCATTGAAGAAGGAAAATGAGGATTTAACTGCCAAACTGCTCAAGTCAAAAGAGGCTAGCAAAAACCTCTAGACCAAGTATTTCGGACTGGAGACTTCTTCCTCTAATGAGATCAAAGCTTTGAAAGAGCAACTAAAAGCTAGACAAAATTATCCAGACTTTATCCGAAGACAAAGTCAAGTTGGAGAAAATTATCCAAGAGAAGACCGATGAGAATGCTTCCTTAGTAAGTAAACAAGCTCAAGAAATAGTTGCAGGGATAAATAAGTATGCTTGTGGAATAATGGATTCTCTGGAGAAGAGAGATGATGGAATTAAATCTGATATGGTCGTACTGTTTCATGAGACCTTTCCTAAGAGGACTCTTGGTCCTTTGTGGAAATTTGTGGAATACGATGACCTCCTTTTTTATACGATGGTTGATGGTGACAAACACAACTATTCAAGTGGAGAATATTCTGAGGATAACGAAGAAGTTGGTGAGAGTTTAAGTGCTAAACTCAAAAGTCCGAAAAAAATAGTGGTGAAGAAAAAACTAAAGGGAATAAGCCCTAAGGTTGTATTGTATTGTTCTGTACTTTTTGTTGATAAACTAAATTCCTTGGATGGCCAAGGAATTTTGCTGCATTGTCTGTATAATCTTTGTTCTGTAAAACTTAAAGTCCTTGAATGGTCAAGACATTTGTGAATCATGGATCAATTTCAGTATGAACGGATTTTAATATCATATTTCCCTTCGTTTGAATTTTGTTTAACTTTTTATGGACAATGTTTAGATAGCCTTCAATATTTCAGATGTTTTAAATAAGGGTATTAAACATCCTCAACCCCATGTGTTTAATAAATATGACCAAGTATTTAATATATCTGGTCAACTTAAAGACATTTGAGAGTCGAGGTGTTTAATAAGCATTTAATATATTACTACCTCGTACAGTAGCTAAATCAAAAAAGCAAAATTGCACCAGAATTTTGAAGAAGGCATAAAAAATTATTGAAAAACTTAGACACCTCATTAAAACCTCATCGCGCCACCAGGGTAGGAAATAATATGCCTCCTAATATTTACATTGATACTTAAAAAGAAAATATTTACAAGAGAGTTTTATTCTAAGTATAACCTGAGATGTTTAACGTTCTATGGGTATTTTAGTGCTCTCCCTTCCTTGTCTTGGAGCCTGTATGTTCCTGGTTTAACTTTCCCACACACCACATAAGGGCCTTCCCAATTCGGATCTAGCTTATCGAACCGTTTTTCCTTGGTATGTAAAAATATTTTTCTTAAGACTTTGTCCTCCAACTGAAAATATCTTCTTTTAACTTTGGAGGCAAATCTGCTCCTCATCAAACCATGATAATGCGCCGTCCTCAAATACGCTTTAACTCTTCTTTCTTCAATCAAATCCAATTGATTCCTGACTGTTATATCATTAGCATGTTCGTAATAGTTTTGGACTCTGTGAGATGGTAAAATATATTCTATGGTAGTGATTGCATCCATCCCATACACAAGATAAAAAGGAGATTCGTGTGTAGCCGCCTGAGGTGTAGTTCGGTAGGCCCACAATACTTCTTGTAATTAACTTGGCCACTTTCATGCAGCTCTTTCCAGATTCTTCTTCAATCCGGACAAGATTGTCCGATTTGCAACTTCAACTTGCCTATTTGCTTGATGGTGGAAAGGATAAGAAAATTAATTTTGAATTTTTCTGGAGGTGCAGAACAACTCTATGTCTTTATTATCAAATTATGGCTCATTATATGTAGTAATCTTTTAGAGAACTCCAAATCTGCAACATATGTTAGATAAAATAAATTTAATGATTGCTTTTGAAGTGGTTCAAACTAAAAGAGTTGCCTCTATCCACTTAGAGAAATATTTAATAGTAATTACGATTGTTCTACATCCACCGGATGCCATGGGAAGAGGCCCAATTGAATCCAACCCCCATCTGTCGAAGGGTATCGGTTCGGATATGGGATTCCATAGGAACTGCTGGCACATGAATTTCATTTCCATATCTTTGGCAAGGATCACGCTTTTTTACCATCTCTTTAGCAACTGTCATTATGGTTGGCCAGTGGTACCCTGCCAACAAAACTCTTCTCGTCAGGGCCCAATAACCACAGTGTGCAGAACTTTCTCAATCATGTATAGATAATACAACTTGGGATTCTTCAAATCCTAAGAAACGCAAGAGAGGTCTGCTGAAAGATTTCTTGTAAATAACTTCCCTTAATATCAAGAAACCACGAGCCTTATACTTGACTTTCTTAGCCATGGCTTTATCCGGAGGTAATATCCCCTCGGAGATAAACTAGAGAAGATCATGCCTCCAATTTTTAGGTTGAATAATGAGTATACTCATAATTTCTTCACTCTCTTTTTCTTAGCCCGTCTGTACAGATGAACATTCTTGCATAAGAATCCATGAGTAAGATTTAGAATAAGCTATAGTTGGCAAAGAGTCTGCCACAGTATTCTCCAATCTATGGATGTGTTCATAACAGATATTCTTGAAGTTTGCGGCAACTTCTTTCAACATGAGCAAGTATTTAATCAAATGTTCTTTCTTTGCTTCAGATTGTCCTTGAGCATGGTGAATCAGCAACTGGGAATCACTCATTAATCAGACTCTCTTTACCCCACATATGAGAGCCAGCTTAAGACCAGTTATCGTTGTTTCATATTTAAATTCATTGCTAGAAGCTATGAAACCAAAACATATGTCCTGGTACATATTGTCACCATAAGGAGGAGTTAAACAAATTTCATCCCCACAACCCATAGTACTTGATCCACCATTAGTTTGAACTACCCATTCTTTCTTAGACTGGTTCTCTTACACGTGTCTAAAAGATCTATCAGCATGAAATTCTACCAAGGAATCAGCCATTTACTGGGCTTTAATCACCGTCCGGGACGCAAAATCAATATCATAATCACCTAGCTCCACTGACCACTTGGTCCTTCTACTTGACACATCAGTTTTCTGAAGAACACTTTTCAAGGGAAAAGATGTTCGAACAATAATTAAATGAGCTTGAAAGTATGATCTCATCTTTCTTGGTGCAATTACCAAGGTCAGTGCCAGTATTTCCAACTTCAAATATCTTCTTTCAGCATCCAACAGACTTTTGCTAATGTAATACACCGGACGAGGGTAATTTCAACCTCTCTTACTAGCACAACACTTATTGCATACTCTGGCACAGCTAGATATACGTAGAGTTTTCCCCCCGAACAGGTTTGAAGAGAGTCTGAGTGAAGAAAAATGTTTTTTGATTTCAATAAAAGCTTGATCACATTATGGAGACCAGTTAAATTTTTTGGCATTCCTCAACACTTGGAAAAACGGGGCACATTTGTCTGATGATCTCGAAATAAACCTGTTCAAAGCAGTCAATCGCCCAGTCAGCCTTTGAACTTCTTTGGTGCTCCGAGGAGGTTCCATAGCTAGTAAGACATTAAGTTGATCTGGATCAGGTTGAATTCCTTTCTCACTTATTATGTAACCCAAGAACTTTCCAGATCGGACACCAAACACACACTTTTCAGGGTTCAATTTCAAATTCACAACCTCCAAGTTAGAAAATGTTTCTTGAAGATCAGATATATGTGCATATTCCTCCAAAATTTTGACCATCATATCATCTATATAGACTTCCATGTTTATGCCCGTTTGATTAGCTAATGCTTTAGTTTTCTTAGTTTCCTCAACGTTGATTTGTTTCCCCACTTGATTCAACAAGCCACCCCAGGTCATAGCCTTCTTCCGAGTCACTGAATCGGCTAAATTACCTGGATCCAAACCTTGTCTGAGGGAAGAAATTGAAACTTGTTAAAAGCAATCTGCTAGCCCATTCTTTGTATTCACAAACCGGTTGATGTACACCTTCAGAGACTCATTTGGCTCCTGAGCACAATGGATAATGGTGACCCTATTACCCTTAAGTTCATTGCTTCCAACGAATTTTCTCCGGAAGGAAACCCAAAATGTATCAAAATTTCTTATGCATCCCTGAGGGAGACTATTGTACCATTTGAGGGCGCTTCCTGTAAAAGTTTGGGAGAAGGCCCTACACAATACTTTATCGGCATCGTCAAAATTCATCATGAAGTTCTTAAACTACTCCAGAAGGCGATTACATTCAATTCTTGCTACGACTAAAAACAGTATCTTTATTTGGAGTAGCAAAAATACATGGTTCGGACTTAAAAGCAAAGGGATCAATCAGCAACTGGTCAATATACTGGTTGGCTGACCCCTTACCCCACTATGGTGCTTCTTAAACCTGTCATGCCTATCCTTTTTTTGAATATTTTTAAGTCAATCTCATTTTTTTTTACTGCCATTCATCATTGCTTGAAGACAATGATTCTTCAAGCCATGCCTTATTAGATGAGCTGATGGATGACTCAGATGTAGAACTCTCCACATGTTTAGATCGGTGTGTCTTCTTGGAACTGAGATGGGCCTTTAGAGACTGCTCGTTATCTCCAGGATTTTCAGTGTGGTGAAATATTGATGCACCTGATTTCTCTTTAACCCCCTTCTCTACTTGTTTTATTGCTCGCAGTGCCTCTATCTCAGCTCTCAATTGATCGCACTCCTTGATAGTATATTCATTGTTTTCCTTTGAAACTTCCACCTGCGGAGGTGGAATACTTTGCTCATTCAGATTCATTTGAACGACTTTATTTGTTGGTTTTGAATTGTCAAATTCAGGCACCGTTGTGCTCCCACTATGGTCACCAATTTGGTGTGGTTTATTTCTGTCTAAGGGTAATTTAGTAAAGTGTTTTTAGGAATTTAATGTTTAAGGTAGAGTGTAGTGAGATAATTGAGCTCTGTGTTTGTATTAAATTCTGATTACCCTCATTAATGAAAGTGGTTGGGGTATTTATACTTAATTAATGACACATAGGCTTGTCGGGTGAGATTGTGGAGTCATGTCAAGTTTAAGGACCCATTAGCCCAAGATGTGAGGTGACCAACACCTAGCTTAATCACACTCCATTACACTTGTCATGTTCGGGTTTTTTTATAGTAGTGGTTATGTCCGAACAGCCCTCCGGATAAAAGCAAGTTATATATATATATATATAAAGAAAAATTATTTTATTAAATAGAAATTAAGTGTTACTCATACATTCGGATTCGGATACGGATAAAACTATCTTTTAAAAAATTATCTTGATATTCAGATATTCGGATTCAAATATTATCCATATCCGGATAATATCCATCAGATTCATGTTCGGATATAATTTTAAAAAAAATAGATTCATATTTGGATTTAAATAGTATTTTGGATTTCAAATTCAGATTCCAATATAGGCATATTCGTATCTGAAATATTTGTTTGACATCCCTAACCAACGCATGCCTATTAAAATTAAACTAAACCCGAATTGATTCACATACTCATAAAATTTCCCCAAAATCTCAAATCTCGTATGCATCCCCATATAAAATGATCAAATTTAAAACCCTAGAATATTCAAGGAGGAATCTCACTAAATTTTCAAACGTGTTGGATCCTTCAAACTGCAATAGATAGAAATATGGATATGTAAACAAGTTGGTGAGTCAAAACAAGATAATATTTCTCTTATCTCACCCCATTATTTGTGCTCCCGAAGATTTTACACTACAAAATAATAATGAGTAGAAAAAACAAAATCGATATTGCAACAATTATCATATTATTATCGACACAAACTTACATTTGTTTACAACTGCATTATAATATGTGATATTTGTAGCAAGTTTAACAATCCACGAACACACATGTCATGTACTTCTTCCATTATATCTATGCAGTGATTAAATGTGAAATTAAGCACGTATTTCGGAGTCCATGTTGATAACATTTTAAAGAGAACATAAAACAAAATTAGGTAATAAATTAACTAAAAATATACATATCAAAGGTTAGGACACGTCCTTCGACGTAATCGTAATCAATAGTAATTTTTAGAACATTATAGAGCTTCTGTATGAATTTCTTTACCGATTGCGGATTTTCATGTTTTTTGTATTTCAATATTCGTTTTGGATAAGTACGACACATTTATCGTTATATGCAGATATTAAAAATAATTTAAGATTAGATGCCTAAATCTCGATAAGACAATCATCATCATCACTCTCATCGTATGGAAGTATTGATAATTTCCTTAAACTACGCTACTTGAATTTTACCAAAAATTACAAATATCTAAAGTCAACTCCTCAAAGAGGGAGGACTCGTTCAGTAATGTAGTCAATTTATTGTTAAAAGGGGTTAATTACAATGATGAAACCTCAAGGGACGGTAAAGACAAATAAACATTATGAAGAATTACGTAGCGAAAGTTTGTCAATGTCAACTTTTTCAAATACGAAGAGTGCATCCATATGTGTTGCAATTTAAATTCTACGGACCCCTTAAAGGTTAGATTTACTTCATCGATAACATGTTATGTTTCAAACTGAAATCATTAAGCAAGTTCATTTAACCTTAGTTACCTGGTACCGTAGCAAAAATATGAAATCTTAAAAGTTTCGGGGTACTATAACCAGCTATGATTGTTTCAACCAAATACAAATTACGTTCATAAATATTGGCTTATATGAAAATATGTCTCTGTTATTGAGACAATACATTAGTGGACAATAACGTGAGAATGTGTACGAGCATAGAGCATAGAGTCTGTAAAGTCATCAAACTATGTAGAGAATATCAATACAAACCTCCAAATATAAATATTTAACGAAACAAACCAGATAACCAAGCGAGTAAATAATTTTTTGTGCTTGACAATAATATCCTAATATCGACCTAGTCCGCCGATAATAGATATGAATATCAATACACTAGATTGACATTAGTGTAAATTTGAAATAGATAAATAAATAAAACAGTTAACTTAAAATCTTATATAAACAATGACAAATCTCACATCCGACGTCAAATTTAACGAAATAGTTTTAACAAAGAGTCATTTACAACCTAGAACTCATGAAGTTTTTTATGTAAAATAACAGTGATTTAGATAAAATAAAATAAAAACAAATTTGATTTAAATAAAAAATATTAGATAAAATTAGTTAAAATCTATTATTTATTTATTTATTATTTAAACAAAAACTAAAATATAAAATTGATGTTTTTAGTAGGTTTTTCTGATGTTAGAGAGAAAAATATGTTTTCTAAAATAATATATCGCTCTATTGAGTAGCCTAACAATAAAATGATAAGGTCCAGTTATACCTGGTCTTTGCATAAGAGTAAAAAGAATAAATTACTAAAATACCTCATATGACATTTTAAAATAAGTTAAAATTGTATAAAACAAATTATAGTATACATGTATTTTTTAGGCCGGTGTATAGCATTTGCCATTCTTGTTAAAACACAATCCGATCTAAAAACAGCTCCAATTTTGAGTATTTGAAGAAACCAATGAGATTGGACTTTGAAAAGTAATCCCTCTGTATGATATCTCCAGTCAGAACAGGTATACAGAAAATAAAAATACATCAAATAATCAAATTTGTATTTAAAATAAAAACACAGACTGGAATGGGCTGGTATGCGATTGGACAAATCTGTGTATGATTCAAACCCCAATTCGGGTAGACAAATGATATACATTGTAAATTACATAACTTCATGAATAACTTAAATTGTAGTACACTAATGATATACATTGTAATAGTACCCATTAAATACCATAACTTCTTGAATAACCTATAGGCCATGAGCTCTGATGAGGTATTTATAATTTTCCAGGAGGTGGTGTCATCTTAGTAATTAGTCCTTCGAAACCCGAACGACTAAGCCAGAAGGCGTGTTAGTCATTTTGACGCGACCAGATCCAATCAGGTCACGCAAATGAAATCTCATGTCAAGCAAAGAAAACCGGAGCCGCTTCTTTTCTAGAGATGCCAGCATCATTTCTTTGAACCGACAACGGTTTAGTAAAGAAAGGAGTTCCTTTCTACCCTGGAATGAGCGTCAATGATTTATGGATTTAACCTAGAATAACAGCATCAGAAGTTAAATTTAATGTTTAGTTCACATACCTGAGTGAGGCCCTTCAGAACTGAACCAATACTAGGAATTGCGAACCAGTACATGTCGGGATCGATCATTTGTCGTGTCTAAGAAGTAAAAAAAATCATAAAAAGAATCAGCATACATTAATTTTAGGAGATATACTTATAAGAAGTAATATCATTTTCCGAGCTTACGGGGGTATTTACTTTCGTGCCAGATTCATGATTAAACACTCTACTAGGGGTTGTTTGGTACTACAAAGCTTTTCAACTTTTAATCCTTCAAAATGTTTTCCTCCAACTTCTTTATACACATTGTTTTCATAGAAAAAAAAGTTCATAATCCTTCAGTTTTGATTGTCACAACGCACCAAACAACCTATGAGTTATTCTAGAAAGGTTACATTTTTCATTTCTTTATTTTAAGCTAGTTCTTTAGCTGTAAATCAGACACCAAACAACCCCTTCATATCTGATGTGTAATTAGATTTATTCTTGCGTTCTCAGCACAACCTGCTCATGAAAGGTTTGTGTTTGGCAGTCAATTTCAAATCCAGACACTCGAATAGAGCTTGTGCAGCCTTTTCATGGGATCCACGTTTACTGGTTGCGGTTTCTTTGTCTTAAATAGGAGATCAATTCGTTGTGCTAAGAGTGCCAACTTTTTTTACCGATAAGATGTTATAGCATTTTCAAGGTACCACAAATATAGTTTTCAAAGCAATATTTTACCAGGAAGCTTAAAAACGGTAGCTCTATCACTTACAAGAAGGCCAGCATTAATCAAAAGGGAAATATGCCCATCCTTCACCTTGCCACCGAGTGATAAGAGTGAACACTGCAGAAAAGGATTCAAAACTTAAACTTACTCAAAAACAAGATTACAGTACAAAAAAGTATGGAAGTAGCTGGGACATGGCTTTTGATGAAAATTTGTGGCAATAAGTATATAGCTAGGGTCCTTTATAAGTCAGATAGTTTTTTAAGCTTAACAGAATCCTTGAGCAACACAAGATAATAAATATTAGAATCACTAACAAGCTCTTGATGCCCAATACTAGGTTCCGCCTTGGAATTGATAACATGTGTTTTAAACCATTCAAAAACTTCGAAATCACCTTGCTTCTTTTCTTCCATTCTTTTACTGATCTGCTCTACCTATAATAAACATCGGTTAGAAATCAGATTTTAAATAGGTTTTTGTTATGTATATTAGGAAAGAACTAACTTGACTTAGATAGTCCTCCATAAATATTATAGCATGATCATCTTGTCCGGTGTTCAGCTTGAAAATACGCAATACTTTCTCCCTCTTTAAAGTCTGTGAAGAGTCAAGAGGATCAATCCCAAGAGAAAACATGAAATCAAACCAAAGCATTCTCATCGAGAAAATAAATCAACAATCTATAAAAATAAAATATAAACACTAAAAGAAATGGTAGTGTAAAGCAGCACTTCTTACATATGGGTATGTTATTTAGTGTTAACTTATACAAAAAGGGCACATATATGTTTTAATATGTTAATTGCATTATAACTAATACCGGGAACCCAGATCATGATTACTAAGTCCAGGAAATTCTATTTCATTGGATCGTAAAAATATTATACTAATGATTCACAACGATCCAGTGCTCGAAGGTGAAGAAAACAAACCTCCAGTTCTCTATCAACTTGTGTTCTATCTTTAACACTGCTATACAGTTGGGACTGTAAGATAAATGGCCGAACGGAGACCTAACACAAAAGTTAATCAAGCAATATGAGAAGAAAAAAGAATACCATATTGATCTCGTCAGCACCTTGGTTCAAGTCGTATTACAGACTGCCTAGAAAAGAACAACAGTGTGACAAGCCAATATCTTCTTGAGCAGCATTAGAAAGGTAAAAAGTAGTAAATTATGGGAATCATGACAGATCAATGCCGAAACAATGAATAATAAAAATGAAACCACAAGGCACCCTAAAGATCAATAGGGTTTGATAATACATTCATACTATTTGCAGAATGATGTAAAACCAGAAAAACATAGAATTATTATGCAAAAGCTACATTTCATTATGTAAACCTCTACTTGTAATAGCTTGATCTATGAAAAGGCTAACCCCTCCACATAAATTTCAAGCAAGGTATTGAATCAATATGCCAAAACCTCTACACTTCTACTGACTTAGTCTTAGAAAAACACAACCCTTAATACGTAATTTTCAAGCAGAGCATAGAATAAAAACCTTATCTATTCGAGGGAACTGAGCTCGCATTATTCGAAGCGCCACCGATGTATCACTAAACGTAAGATCGTTCTCTGCAAAGAACAACAGAATCCCTTACCAAAGTTCAACACTGGAAAAAGAAATACTAGGCTTGGAAGAAATTTAACCCGGCCATAAGCTAAAAGCTAACAAATCAACAAAAAGAAAGCCATTAATAGATGAAATTTTACCAAGAGAACGACGATGATCCACAGCACCACTGGTTTCGGATTCGTTATCTTCCTCACGCCGGCGTTTATTGCTTTTAGACGATTGTCCAATGGATTCCATGTTTTCCTTGTTTGAAATTCAGATTCGAGGACGAAATCTCAGCTTTTCAGTGGCGATCTGTGATATTTGGCGCTCTAATTTGTTGTTCTTGAGAGACCAACCGGTCGTGGATAAGTTACAAAGAACTTCGGCTGAAGAAAAAAAAGACCCGATTGGGCCGTATTATTTACATGGGCTGCTTTATTCTATGGAATAAAGATAAAATATGAATAAAATCAATGTGAACCGCGAAAAAGGATTATAGAAATTGTATAAATATTAATTGCGAATGAAAGTAAACGTAAATTACAAATAAATGCTTAACACACATCTAAATTGCGAATCAAAGGTTAATATAAATAAAATAAAGGCGTAGCTTATAAGGGGTAGCCGAGTTGGTTGAGTATGGTATGTTTGTGACCAAAGGTCGTGAGTTCGAATCTTTTTACATAAGATTCTCGGCTGAGCCTGTCACCTTGTGTGGTTTACTTTCTGACGTTGGTTTGCAGGCTATCGCGTTAAACTGCTGCACTCTGTGTAGCTTTTTATTTAACTTCGGTTTATTATTTCTTCCGTAAAGGAAATAACATATTTACCATTTTCTTTATATTTATCCCAAAACTCATTCATTTTCCAGCAACTTCATCGATTTCTACCACCATACAAACTATCTCCATCATATTAACTTATGCACACCCAACCTTCCGTATTAGCTTCTCACATCAATCCTCCATACATTATAATCGTAGCCTAGTCGCTATAAAGACGGCATCCTCTTTAGATTTCTCTTTTAATCTTGAAAAACAACAAACCAAACCCACTAGTCGAGATCCCTTTTAATCTTGAAAAACAACAAACCAAACCAACTATTCGAGATCTCTTTTAATCTTAAAAAAAAGGCAGTCTGTCGAATTATTCTAAGGTAGAAAACATTCATTATTTTAAAAAACAGCAACACTCAAAATGCACTATTGTTTATTAAAACAGATTAAATGCACCTAATTCCGAGACGGCATCTCGGAATTATGTGCAATTTTGTTATATAAAAAAACACCTGATTCTGAGGTGCGGTCTCGGAATCGGGTGCTTTTTTATTAAAAAAAAGGCACCTGATTCCGAGATGCCGTCTCGGAATTCGTTGTTTTCCGCTAAACCCTGCACAAATCGGAATTTTCGAAAATATGTTTTTATAACAGAGGTTTTCAAGTTACATGAATGTAAAACTAAAAAACAAGATTAAATTATCTTGTTGGTTGATTGGGTGATGTTCTCTGGTGTTAAATCTTTAATTTGGATGTATTCCTCTTCTATGAGTAATCTTTAAGAAATTTGAAGTTTTTTTGTTTTTAGCGTTTAATTTTAGAAGCTAAATCATATATGTTGGATTTAATTAGGTTAAATCATGTGTTTGCTGATATAAGGGTTTAATAATGGTTAATGGCATCAAGTTATAAATTAGAAGGTAAAATAAGGATAAGATAGTAAAAACAAGTGATAAATATATTTTTTTTTATTTTGAATTATGGTGAAAATAAAAAATGTGATGGAAGAAATAGCTTCACGCATAAAATAAATGTAACTTGCACCTAAAGAGTAGCCGAGTTGGTTGAGTAAGACATTTTTATCATCAAATGTCTGGAGTTGGTTTGCATGCTATTGCGTGAAAGTTTACCTTCTGCGCGCTCATTGCAAGAATAGCAGATGCGGGTTCCCATCTAAAAAAATAAAAATAAATGTAACTTAAAAAACTAATAGGATTTGGAATCTGAAAAATATAAAATATTAAAAAAATATTAAGCGAAAAATTATAAACTAGTAAAAATATTAGGGATATTAAATAAAAGCGAATGTAGAATGACAATTACCAAAAATATAAATAAAAAATAGGTATGTTTGCTATTAACCCTCAAATAGAAAGGGAAAGGGTTGGAAATGCTCTTAAATTATAATAAAAGATAAGGTTGATTTTGATTATCAATAAATCCACGTTCCAACCAAGTTTCTATTTCGTGGAGTCATGTTCAACAGCAAGCAAGCAACGGCCACCAGAAATGTTTGTACCACACTAGACAGGCACTGAAGAGCGTTGAACGTAAGTTTTGAAGGACATTCTTTGATTACACGCGCGGCGCCTACATTATAGTCACCGGTTAATCTCTCGACAAGAACATTGTAATATATTTGTTTGGTAAAATAAAAAAATTGAATTACCCGAAGAAAATCTAGATGATGTAATATCCAGCACATAAGTGTAGAGGATAAACTGAAAGTGAAACTACTTCCTACACATTTGTACAGACTACCAGCATGCTTAGATAATGTAGACACAAAATGAATTTGGACCACCACAAACAGGAAGTTAATGAAATTTCATATAGTATCCAAGTCAGCTTGAAGTCAGATCTACAGTAAAAGCATTTGCCTTTTTTTGCCCGAAATTATAGGGATGCCTTTCTCTATTTTTCCACTCACTTTCCTATAATCCATATCGATAAAATTGTACAAATTTTAACGCTATATAAACAAACACACTTTTAATGGAAATTTTAATTTAACAAAGTGGCTGACTGGTGAAAAACTGACTGGTAAAAGACTCGCTGTTGTAAGGGATTGAGCCAAGAAAGTTGTACAAATATAAGAGAAGAGATTGTCCAACGAATTTGAAGTTCCCATGTAATGATTTCATATAGTATCCGTGTATAGCTTTTGGCTTATTCCCATCTCTAACAATTTAGTGTGTGAAATATAAACTCCGACCGGATAGCCGAGTTGCTCGAACAATGAGCGCATCACGAAAAAGTTATGACCACATTTACAAACACTCTTTTTTTATCTTGAACCACATTTACAAACACTCTTTTTTATCTTGAACATATTGCTTCTCTTCTTACGTCAGACTCAGCGATTATATTGTGCACACGCGTTAAGTAATCTCTGTAAGAAATACTCTATGGATTTTTTACTTAACTTATTGAACCATGAAATTAAATCATCCTGTAATAATGCGGAATAAATACTTACAAGATGTAGACATTCTTTGATCTTCAGATTCCTGACTTGAAGCGGATGATCCGTGATCATTTGCTAGGTTATCGATTCTTCTAAGAGATGGCAACCAAAACACACTTTTGTAATTGATTCAAAGGAAGAATCAATTTATTTTTCTTAAAGGAGTTTTCTCTCTGTATTTGATCTCGTATCTTTTAAGAATGAGGAACTCATTCTTATATAGAACTGAAGTGAGAAAACTGTTCTTCTCTTTTAACCGTCTGTAACTTCCAGACGGTTACTTAATGAAGACCAGTCCTTATTAAATTGTCACCCTTAGGGACCATAACCCGGTATTATTTTGTTTTACAAAATAACCCCAAAACTTTACGTTTTGCTTAAGTTGTTTATTTCCGAATCCAATCCTTCACAGTATTCGGAATTAAACCTGGTATCTATACAATTACCTCTATGATACATAATTTATCTACTAGTCCATTCTTTTCTTTATGATTATTTTTATTGGACTAATATTAACGATAGTTCGATACATCGATAAAACATGTGACGGTCCAACTTAATAGAGAAATTCCAACAATCTCCCACTTGGATCATCATATGCTACTATAGGATGCATCCACTTAATGAACGTTCTTAATTTCTATCGTCACATAAAAACCTTAACAATCCCGTAAATGACCATTAGCGACATAGGACTAAAGTCATCATCAATGCATTTCAAGCCGCAAATAGATGCATCAGTAATCACGATATCGCAACAATCAACTACATGGATCTATCATGGTGCATAGCATAAGAAT
Organism: Limnanthes douglasii subsp. nivea; assembly: GCA_036936605.1. NCBI lineage: Eukaryota > Viridiplantae > Streptophyta > Magnoliopsida > Brassicales > Limnanthaceae > Limnanthes > Limnanthes douglasii. The sequence goes on from JAUPFV010000001.1 coordinate 39,507,400, forward strand.
AATATGAAATGTAATCTTACATATCTATTCTTAACTAGTCCCACTTAATTAGAGGTCTACTTACAGCAGAGTATGAATAATCAAAGATAAGAGCACACTGAAAACTTATATATAAATATGTTTGCATTAATGACCTTAAGTTCACGAATATCATAATACAAACAAATTTAATAGCTTAATACAAACTCCCACTGAAACTAATAATCCTCTAAGTACACAACACCCATGTTAATGGTGTGTTCAATAAAAACTTTAGGTACTAATGCCTTCGTAAGAGGATCTGCTAACATTGAGTTTGTCCCTATGTGCTCCACACTAATTTGACCACTCTGTACTCTCTCTTTAACAGACAGAAACTTGATATCTACATGTTTGGACTTAACCGAGCTCCTGTTACTGTTTGAATACTGAACTCCCGAGTTATCGTCACAATATAATCTAAGGGGTCTTTCTATCCCCTCTACGATTTGCAGTCCCGTGACACAATTTCGCAGCCAAAGCGCCTGATTGGATGCCTCGAAACAAGCAACAAATTCCGCAGCCATAGTGGAAGATGCAATGAGTGTTTATTTAACATTTTTCCATGATATTGCACCTCCCGCTAAAAGAAATATAATGCCTGAGGTTGAACGACGAGAATCCTCACATCCAGCAAAATCTGAGTCGGAATACCCTATGACCTCCAGTTTATCCGACTTCTTATATGTTAACCTGTGATGTTTTGTTTGTTGCAAATACCGGAGAACTCTTTTGACTGCTTTCCAGTGTTCCATCCCCGGATTACTTACGTATCTCCCTAACACACCCACCACAAAAGCAATATCTTGCCGTGTACAAACTTGAGCATACATCAGACTTCCAACAGCCGAAGCATATGGAACCTTTTGCATTTCCTCAATCTCAAGTTTTGTCTTTGGGCATTGCTTAAGGCTAAACTTTTCACCTTTTGATATAAGGGTTTCCTTTCCTTTGCTGTTAGCCATCCCGTAACGTTGTAACATACTCTCAATATACGACTTTTGTGATAAACTCAAAATTCCATGGGATCGATTCCTATGAATTTGAATTCTTAACACAAATGACGCATCACCAAGATCTTTCATATCGAATTTGTCCAAAAGAAATTTCTTGGTCGTATGTAACAATTCCTTATCGTTCGTGGCCAATAATATGTCATCAACATACAACACTAGAAATATGAATTTACTCCCACTGAACTTTTGATACACAAAATCCTCCACTGAATTTATCTCAAAAACAAATGAGACAATAACTTCAAGGAATTTGTGATACCACTGTCGAGACGCTTGCTTGAGACCATAAATAGATTTCTTCAGTTTGCATACCGTAGAATTTGGATCACCAGAGACAAAGTTTTCAGGTTGTAACATATAGATCGTTTCCTCAATGTCTCCATTAAGAAAAGCGGTCTTTACATCCATTTGATGGAGCTCAAGGTCGAAGTGTGCAACTAATGACATGATTGTCCGAAAAGAATCCTTCGAAGAAACTAGAGAGAAGGTTTCTTTAAAGTCAATCCCTTCACGTTGAGTAAAACCCTTAGCTACAAGTCGCGCTTTATGCCTCTCCACATTACCCTTAGAATCCCGTTTGGTTTTAAAAATCCATTTACAACCAATCGGCTTCTTTCCTTCAGGTAATGGAACAAGCTGCCATACCGCGTTATCTTGCATTGATTTAAACTCTTCGTTCATTGCTTTAATCCATAAGTGAGAATCAGAACTTTTCATGGCTTCACGAACACTTAAAGGATCGTTTTCTGTTGAACCATAAAATTCTTCATGTTCTTGAAGATACACTATATAGTCTGAAGATATAGCGCTCTTTCTTTCTCTAGTAGATCTACGCAAAGGCATAATTTCTTCATTTTACACTTGAACTTCTTGAGGAGGTAGAGTTTGTTCTTCTTGAACAACTTCATTTTGCTCCATTGGAACAACATCCATAGGAGGAAGATTAACATCATCTTGAGTATCTATATGTTCTAACGAATCTGAAGTGATGATTGGCCTTCTAATTACCATATCATCATCTGACACTATAGTATCATTGTTAGAACCTTCATGAATCTCTATTGATTCTTCCTCAAAATGAATGTTCGTTACTAAATTCTTCCCCCCAAACTCTATATCCTCAAAGAATTTCGATGTACCCGTCTCAAATATATTCTTTGTGGAAGGATCATAAAACTTAAAACCTCTACTGTGCTCGGGATATCCGATGAAATAACTACTAACCGTTTTGGAGTCCAATTTCTTTTTATTCGGCCTATAAGGCTTTGCTTCAGCTGGACATCCCCAAACATGTAAATGTTTTAAACTAGGTTTACGCCCAGTCCAAAGTTCATACGGTGTCTTAGTAGTTGCTTTCGTCGGAACTCTATTAAGTAGGTAGGTCGCACATTTTATTGCTTCTCCCATAGTGATATACGTAATGTTGAATGACTAATCATACTTCTTACCATATCCTTCAATGTACGGTTTCGTCTCTCAGATACTCCATTCTTGTTGGGCGAACCCGGCATCGTATACTGAGGGACTATGCCACACTCTTCTAGGAACTTTACAAACGGTCCATGACGTTGTTCACCTGAACCATCATATCTCCCGTAGTATTCACCACCACGGTCCGATCTGACGCACTTAATGTCTTTACCAAGTTGTTTTTCAACTTCGGTCTTAAATACTTTGAACTTGTCAATGGCCTCTGATTTTTCGTGAATGAAATATAGATACCCATATCGTGAAAAGTCGTCAATGAAAGATACAAAATATCGTTGGCCGTTCCATGATGCTGTAGGGAACGGACCGCAAATGTCTGTATGTATCAAATCCAAGACCTCTTTCGCTCTGTATGCATCTAACGGTTTCACTTTGGTATGTTTTCCTTTTATACATTCAACGCAAACGTTGAAGTCCGAAATAACCAGTTCACTTAATAAACCTTCTGAAACAAGCTTTTCAATTCTATTTCTAGAAATGTGACCTAATCGCTTGTGCCAAAGTTTTGCTGATTTTTCCATTTTACAATTTAGTTTTCCAGGTACATCTACATTCATTATCTCTTTGTGATCCTTTATGGTATCCAATAAATACAAGTTATCATTTGCTATTAACTTTCCAGAACCAACAACATTACCATTTAAATAAAGACATAAACTTTCATTTACAAATAGACAAGAATAACTTAATTTGTCCAACAACGGAAAGGAAATTAGGTTCCTTCGAAAAGAAGGTACATACAATACGTCTTTTAAATACAAAAAATGTCCACTGGTAAGCAACAAACGAAAATCACAAATATAATGAACTAAACACGAACTGCCATCAGCTGTATAGATGGATGTTTCACCATCACTCAGGCTTCGGTTTCTTATCATACCCTGTAAAGAAATACAAACATGAGTTGTTGCTGCTGTATCAACCCACCAAGTATTTCTCGGCACTGAAACTAAATTGATCTGAGAACAGACCATAGAAGTGAAAATACCTTTGGCTTTCATCATAGCCTTCCATTTTTCACATTCTTTCTTAAAGTGCTCCGGTTTCTTACAATGGAAGCAACGCCCTTTACCAGACGTACCCTTATGCTTTTTTTATCCCGAACCGGATGCATGTGCATCTGAACCTTCATACTTTCTCTTAATTCCCTTATCCACCTGAGCTTTCACCATTTGCACTTCTGGATGTTCTTGCTTCATATTTTCCTCCTCTTGCGCTGCCTGAGAGATGAGCTCATTAAGAGTCCATTTATCGCGCTAACAGTTATAAGAAGTTTCGAAGTTCTTATAATGAGGAGGGAAAGAGTGAAAAGCAAAGCTTACCACAACATCTTCCGGAAGGTCAATCTTAAGTGCTTTCAGTTTGGAAGCAATGTTTGACATTTACAAGATGTGCTCACGAACAGTCCCTTTGCCACGATATTTCATAAAGGCTAGCTTAATAAGCAGCGTCTTAATCTCTACTTTATCGTTCTTGGCAAAACATTTCTCTACCTCTTCGAGAAACATTTTCGCATTAGTGATCTCAGGTGGAACTGCACCACGGAATGCTAATGGAATCGCTTGCTTCATGATCCCTAGACTTATCCTGTTCGACTTTTCCCACGCCTCTGACTCTTTCTTCTCCGTAGGAGAACTGTCATCAGTCAGAGGTTTAGGTTCATCGACCCTTAATGCTAAGTCGTAATCATGGCACATCAAGTGCATCAACATATCTTCTTTCCACAGCTCAAAGTTGCTCCCATTAAGTATGGGTGCCTTTTTACCTTCCGGGTTATAGAGATACAAATTTGCTAACATAACAAACAAAATAGCCAAAAACATCACTTAACATATAATCTCCATAGTATTTAACAAATAAACATAGCATAATAAAACATACTCTTACAACATCAATAAGATACCTTTGGGCAAGCATATTAATTTGTATATGTATGAGTTTGAGCATAATTAATGTTGATCCTACTAATTGACTTAAGTAAGAAAATCTTCCTTTGGGCCGATTTTCCTAGTTCAATTGTCTTAATGATCAATTCACAAATAACTATCTCGTGTCTAAGATTAACTATGCCAAACATTAACCTTCCTTTGGGACGATCAAAGTTTACATACTTGTCAATCAAAGACTTGTCAAAACTCTAAAATAATTAATTCAACAATATGAATCACTTTGGCGATATATTGAATCATTAATTATTTATCGAAGTTCGGACAACTTAAAACATGCTAATTATTTCGAAAAATACTATATGACTACCTTACTTAATGTCCAAACTATTTCGTAGTCTATATATAAATTTAATAAAATTAAATTTATATCTTAAATTATTATATTATAATATAATACTTAATATATATATATATATATATTATTTTAGTATAGAGAAAAAAATTTACTAGGGCCGCTGATTAAAAACCTAGCAGATAGGAGAAGTGCAAAATACTGAAAGCGTAGATTAAATATCCTATTCTGTGATCTAACGGTAACAAAAGCCTTCATAGTTTACAGCAGTTCTTCAAAATCATCCGTCTCCACATCTTCACTAACTGTTTTTACAATAACTTAAATTCCACAACTAACGCAAGGAAATTCCACAACTAACGGCAAGGATGTAGAATCAGTTCCAACGGCAAGGATGTAGAATCAGTTCCACGTTTCATACAACGGTTATATTTTAATAAGAGTTATTCATTAAATCTATTAACTGTCTCCACGTCTTTAATAATGAAATTAATAATAAAATAAATTTATATATACTAAAATCAACCCATCCCTTCTTTATATTTTACGTAAGTAGTGGACCCACCACTAATATATATATATATATATATATATATATATATTATAACTTTAACAATAATAATATATATTACAGAAACCAAAACATTAACTTTTGCTTGGTCTTTATATAATAAGGCAGTTTGAAACGACAATAAACTAAATCTATAATTGTGCTGAAGTCATGAAGTCAGTAACCCGTAAGTTGCAAACTAAGCATTTACACTTAATATCAAATTATGGGTAGTTTGATGAACAATTACTTATCTCATGTTTGTATTAAACAAACAAATTTTCTTAATGGAATTACACAATAATTCACTACGATTTGCTATCCTTTTAAACTATCTCGAATATTTATAATTCCATAATCTGAAAATTTAAGAATTTAACTTCATGGTGGCTCTGATACCACTTGTAAGAAATCCTCTACGATTTCTTACTTAACTTATTGAACCATGAAATTAAATCATCCTGTAATAATGCGGAATAGATACTTACAGGATGTAGACATTCTTTGATCTTCAGATTCCTGACTTGAAGCGGATGATCTGTGATCCTTTGCTAGGTTATCGATTCTTCTAAGAGATGGCAACCAAAACACACTTTTGTAATTGATTCAAAAGAAGAATCAATTTGTTTTTCTTAAAGGAGTTTTCTCTCTGTATTTGATCTCGTATCTTTTAAGAATGAGTTCCTCATTCTTGTATAAAACTGAAGTGAGAAAACGTCTGTAACTTCCAGACGATTACTTAATGAAGACCAGTCCTTATTAAATTGTCACCCTTAGGGACCATAAGCCGGTATTATTTTGTTTTACAAAATAACCCCAAAACTTTACGTTTTGCTAAAGTTGTTTATTTCCGAATTCAATCCTTCACGGACTTAAACCTGGTATTTATACAATTACCTCCATGATACATAATTTATCTACTAGTCTATTTTTTTTCTTTATGATTTCTTTTATTGGACTAATATTAACAATAGTTCGATAAATAGAGAAATTCCAACAATCTCTACAGATTCCGATAAAAAAATAAAAATATGAAATATAAATATTATCCACTTCATTTTATTTTAATCAAACCATTGATATATATATAAATAATCAATTAAACCATTGTTTGAAATAAAAATAATTACAGTAGTTAGTATCACGCCATGTTACCTATTTGTAATACCATATTATCGGACAATAATTTTTTGGAATTTAAACACTTTTGGTTTTCAGATAAGGAGATATCTGGTTCTTCTAAATTTAAATTGACTCAAATATCTGACTTAAAAATTATAGGGAATCATAATAAACATAACGCTTAATAAGATAATATAGTCTAAATAAATGCAAAAAAAGCCAAGTCAAGCTCATAACCTCAATTACAAAACCAGATGAGAATAGTTTTAGATCTTTAGCAAGTCTGTTATAACTACAATAACTTAACTAAACATAGATCAAGCGACTCATCGGTACATGCAATTTTAGCAACATATTCTATAAAGACTTTGGCATATGCGAAGGGAAGCTCGGGATTTAGAAACAAAGCCTGACCCATTTTCAATACTTTCGAGCCGGTTTCTGGGTTGGCAGAAGACCAAAACGCTTCTTCAGCATAACTCTCTGCCTCGAGTACTTGTCATCTGGAGAGAAACGAGCTGCAGCAGGTAACGATATGACTTTTCAGTTGATATAAAAGGGTCGAAAAATTGTCAAGAAATGCCATAATGTAGGTAAGAACTTTGGCCCATCGTTGGAGTAACTATTTAAAAGACCAAAACAGATCAAATCTTAATGTTGTAGTACATCAAAACAAAACTCATACCATGCTATTCACATCATTGTGATTAGGAAGCTCTATATTCATTATAAATTCAGTAACTAAAGTTTTTTATTATAGTAACATAACGCAATACAAATATATATATTTCTGTTACCTGGATGTGCAGATTGTGTGGCAAGCCCAACTGGAGACTCTTTCTACAAGTACAAACAAAACAACATCAGCATGCCTATATATGTCCAGCAAAACTAATCAAGCAAAAATGTTGGTTCTAAATGACAGCAAAGTGAACATTATAAACCAGATTTTTACTCTAAAATGTTATCTAATTAGAGCTTAAAGACAACTCTAGGGTGTGGTTTTGAGCAAATCTTATAAACCAAAAGCCTAGATTAGAGTATTTCAGTAGAATCATTGTTATCTGACCTGGACTTCTTTTTAAAAAGAGCATGCATTTTGAAATGTTTGTTGACACAGACCATACTCAGATTTTTTCTAGGCTTCCATCAAAATAGCTGGCAGATTAATTTGTTTCTAAATTGTACTTAAATCATACAGAAAAAGAGGAGCAAAATAAAAAATACATTAAAAGAGAGAAAATAAGATGAAATGAATATAGAGAAACTATCTTTTAGATTTAAAAAAGTAAGATGCAATGAGATGATTTGGACACATTTGGTCCCTTCAATAAGAAATGTGTCTTCTATTAAATGACATGATACTATTTTTATTGCATTTATAATAAGTGGTAATATCTTGTGAAACTAGCATTGTTAGTATCTGGATTACAAACAATTTAAAAACAAAGACAACTACCAGCTATTTGAGGTTTAGCAGGATTGATTGTATTGCAGTAAAGAGCATATTAAGGTTTTTAAAGACAGTATAAAAAACCTATTGAATTTTCTAAAGACTGGTAAATATTTATACCAGTTCAATAATATAGTGTATATAGAAAACTGCCTTTTTTACTTACAAAGACTTTAAGCACAAAAAAGGACCAAAACAATGTCTACTCATACACCCGAAAACTTTGATAAATAAATTCGGGATTAACAAAATAACATAAGACAGAGAGCTTGTACATAGCCTCTATCAACACTAATTGAATTGGACTTGTTTTTAAAAAGTATAGGCGCAAACAACACTATATGTTTTTTAGTATAGATTAAGTAAAATTGAATAAAAATTAAGCTGGCAGCTATTTAAGTAAACCTTAAAAACAATAGAAAAAGAAAAAGATTGTTAAAATTATTTAACAGTAAAAAAACTATTAAGGTTCTTAAAGACAGTATAATTTATTATTAGCTGAATAATATAGTGTACATAGAATAACTTAGTCATTTTTTTTACTTATAAAGACTCAGCACAAAAAGAACCAAACAATAATATCCACTAATACATCAACTAATACGGGTAGAATTAGGACTAGTAACAAAATCAAAGTAAAATTTAGCAATGGCTAAAGAAAACCCTAGAGTCCTAAAGAACAACAAACGGCCTCTATCAACACAGCTGTAAAATCTCCATAAAAAGAATGAATACACATGACATATTACCTTGGTAGTGTAGACTTTGTCTCCGTTCTCGTTGATATAGCACTGAAGATACATCGTGACGCTAACAGCTCAAGCTCTGCAAGATTTCTGTTATCAAAATCTTTAAGAAGAAGACAGAAACCTAAACACATGAATATATTACTCAAGTATGGCGGAAAACAATGGTGTATGGTAACACAGAAAAATCGAGAAAGAGACAATTTGTCTTACCTGGTGAATCTGATTCAGTAAGTTGGTGGGAGCGTGTAACGATGGGTTAGGGTTTGCACAAAGATATAGGGGTTATCGATCCGGTTTTGTAAAATGGGCTTGACCCGAAATATACAATTGGACCTAAATTCCAAATAATTAGATCCTGTCAAAACATTACTATTCGGATTCGATCCTGGATTCGCTGGAGACGGAGATCGAAATCTAAATAAATCAATATAAATAAATAGGAAAATAATTTCTAAAAATACAAAAAGAGAAACTGAAATGATAAAAGAAAATAGGGAATTGCTAAAAAAACGGCCAAATTTACTCCGCGAAGTCGCTGAATTTTTTTTTTCAAAACTACTCCGTGAAGTAATTTATTTCACGATTTTGTCCTTCCGAAATCGTATAAATACTCAATTTTACTCCGCGAAGTTATCATAATTTCAAAAAAAAACCTCAAACTCAAACTCTCATCTACCTTCTCTCTAAAAAAAAATTATACCTAAACTAAATTATACTCAAACTAAATTAAACTAAAACTAAATATACCTATATTAAACTAAAACTAAATATACCTATATATAACTATACTAATTATTATAATATACACAATTAATATACTAAACCTACCTAACCGTAAAGGGACAGAAATCGACAAAAAATTAAACACTAAACCTAAACTTACCTTACCCACTGCCGCACGTTCGAAAATGGACAGAAGAATCCACCCCCGCCTTACCCACTGCCGCACCTTGCCTAAACCGGAATCTACACGACCACACCCACCACCGGCACCTATTTGGACCACCACCGCACGACCCATATACACCGGAATCGTCGCCGGAGAGTCTGTTCGTAGTTGGAGGAAGCAACCGAAATCGAACATAAACTGTAAGTCGATTATGTTATTGTTAGATAGGCTAGTTAGGTTTAGATAGGTCTAGTTAGGGTAGATCTGTAGAAAAAACCGATTTTTGGGTTGTTTCTCGGCCAAGGCAGAAGCTTGAAGCTTCTGCCATGGCGAGGCTGTTCTTCGCCACACGGGGGCGAAGAACAGCCTCCCTACGCCATCCACTAGCGTAGGGTTGGACCCTTACGTCACATGGATGGCGTGGGGTTCAGCATGTACGTCCTATATTGGCGTACATGCTGAACCCCACGCCATACATGTGGCGTAGGGGTCCAACCCTACGCCACACGAGATGGCGTAGGCAACATGGCTCACGCCACGGTGGTAGCGTGAGACATCTCCGGTCACCGGAATGGACCGGGACCGGATTATTCTTGTTTTTCGGTTTGTTCTAACCTGCCTTATGCTATTTTTTGTCTAAAACGGGTACCACCATTACAATATGTGTTTTCGACGAAACCTGATAGTAAGTATTTTTTTTTCCAGGTGATGGATCACGGCGACGATGCACAGTATACATTGTCTGCTGATGTCTCGCGGACGAGGAGAGTTAAAAAGCGGAGTAGGGTACGTGGCCAGCCAGTTCCACCTGTCCAGATGGATGAGCTCCCCATAGTCTCCGGACCGCATGCGTCCGGATCGAGTTCAGCTTCCGCTTCCGCTTCCCGCGGACGACGCCATCCCCCACCGGGTACAGGGCAGCGTAGAGCTCCTCCGCCGGCCAGATTTCCACCGCTGTTCGGCGAGGATTTCACCTCCCACGCTGCATACCACATTTGGATGGGAGAGGTAAGTATCGGAATTAAAATTTTACATTATTTCAAGCTATTTTGTTTTGTCCTATGATAATGGGAACAAATTTTTTTAGGAGCGAGAGATGCGGCTGTATGCCCATTATCCTAGTCATCGAGCATGGAGTTTGGCTGCACAGACTAGGGTACGCGCTGTAGTTGACGTCACCCCATTCGGTCGTCTGATTGAGCCGTTCTATGAGATGCAGACACACTCCAACATGACAGAGGTTTTCCTAGAGAGGTGGCATGCGAAGACCAATAGCTTCCATTTCACTTTCGGTGAGATGACGATTACTCTGGACGACGTCCACACTATTTTGGGACTCCCAGTAGTTGATGGTGAGCTTGCTGTGTTTCCCTATATTTCCGACAAGATTCTGGCCATGCACGAGTGCGTTGAATTGCTTATGGTGGATGATCTATCCTTCGTGACGGAGGTTGAGAAGTGCAAGGGCGTTGGTTTGGGATTTAAATGGCTCCGGAGTAGGTTTAGTGGGCCAGAGTTCTGCGATGACATCCCTGGTTTGAGTGATCTGATGGTGGATGCTGCAGCCCGCGCCTATATATTGCATATGTTCGGCACGGTCATATTCCCCGACAAGAGCAACATGTACTCCAACGTCAAGTATTTGTTTCTGTTGCGCGATTTGACTCCAGAGGGTGTTGGCAGGTACTCATGGGGTAGTGTTGTTCTCGCTTACTTGTACCACCATCTGGGTAAGGCCTCCCTGCACGACACGAGGACTATGGCCGGATGTATCGGTATGGTAGACACGTGGATACGGGATCATTTTTCCATGCTCCGGCCCGTTACTCGACGCACCTATACTGAGCGCGACCCCACTATTGGTAGATGGGATACAGCTGCACCAGTATCTGACTCACGGACGAAGCTGAACCTTCGTATCTCCGTCAACAACCTGGAAGAGAGCGATGTAAGTGTTTTTGTTTAGTGATCGCAAAATTGATTTATTATTGTGTTTATGATCATATCCATTTTTCCATGCAGGTTTTGTTTGAGCCTTATCGTGCTATACGCGATCATTTCCCGTTCCAAGAGCTATCTTGGTTTCGGGATGTCATATGCGGTGTGGAGCACTCTCAGGCATACTATCCCGAGCGAGTTCAGCGGCAGTTTGGCCGTGTCCAGGGTCGAATCGCGCATCCTTTGTTAGCCATGCAGTCGAAATCACGGAGAAAACCGAAGACGATGGCGTATGCATTCGATCCGCATGATTGGGACCGGCGGCAGATGAACAAGTTGCATCGTGGTTTTCGGGGAGGGATGGTGACAGACGAGATGGAGTCTTTCTGTGAGCCTGAGTACCTACTACTTCACCAGAGTATTAGCTGGTTCAATCTCGTCAACACCGCTATCTACTCGCTCGCTGACTACGTCCACGAGGATCGAGAGGGAGCTATCATCCGACATTTATGCGCTGGTATGCGGAGGATCTCGTTGTTTCCTGAAGTGAGCGAGTTTGATCATGATTTCGATCGTCTAGCTGGGGCTTATGACGATGTTTTGTCCACAGCCAGGAGGCTCGCATAGACATTATGATGTTTTTTGTGTTTGTATGATACTTTGATTCTGTTGTCGCTAACTTGGTTTGTTTCTTGTTTTTTGATACTTTGTATGATACTTTGTATGAAACGTATCATTTTGGTTTTAGATTGTGTAATAGTTTCGGTTTGTATGATGCAGTTTGTTTGTTCCCAATAGGTTTCATCTCTTTTTAAAAGAAGAAGCTGATTAGATTTAGTTTTTATCATCATTTCTTTATCATCAAAGTTTTAGGTTACTTGAAATTTATTTTGTATAATAACTGACTTTCTCTTTTGCTTTGGAAATAACATTGAAAATATTTTCAAAGACCTCATATTTCCAAGACTTAAGAGTTATTATAAGTCATTTTCATATCTTTAAAATACATATAAAATAGGGTTATGGATTAATCAAAACAGTTTCTCAATTGAGAATTAATCAAAACTTTATCAAGCCTTCTCTAGTTTCCAGTATCTTCCATGTTATCCAAATTTTTAGCACCTCAAAACATACAGAATGATGGTTTCCCGCCTCATTAAGTTTTTAGCGGGAACAAAAACACCATTTCCCGCTAATTTTTTGAGAAATGAACCAACAGAGTACGAGTATATAAATACTAGAATCTGACTATGAAACTAAACATTTAAATTATAACGATGGGTGATTCAGGCTGGAACGTGTACGAATATGCAAGCCTCCTAAGCACATTTCATTTCGTCAAAGGTACGATGCAAGAGGATAATCCTGGTTTCATCGATGCGGTTTTGTGTAGGATGTTCTTCAACCACGGTAGGGAGGCATCATGTCCAGGATGCTTAATGCCCCGACCACGCGGACGCCAAGAAGTGTTCGAGAGACTGGCTTATCTTAAGCCAAGGACTATACAGATTGAGTCATTGGATTACGAGACCCGTTTACATGTCGAAGACGTATTCAACATGGGATCCCAAGGTCCAGTTACGCCGGAGATGGTGTCACATGCGACGCAGCAAAGGGAGCAAGAAATGGCCGACGCAATTGCAAGCGCCATTGAAACGTGTTCAACCCCCGAAGGAAGTTATGATTCAGATGATTATAAGTTCGGGAGCGGAATGAACTATCCGACTCCATAAATCTAAGTGTGAAATGTTAACAAAGGGTTAGCCCACCTATCATTTGTCTTCAGTTATTTGCTTATGTATTTCTTATTATGCAATGCTTCGGATTAAATTGTAATGTTTTTATGCAATCGACATATTTTGCAGTTTTAGTGCTACTGTTTTCAAGATGAACATCCAAACATAAAACATCGAATGTTTACATTCATTCAATCACAAATTCAAATAACAAAAACTAAGGAAATAAAAACTTCAAACAAATACTGGAATGAAACATCACAAGTTCAAACAACAACAATTAACAAGTTGAAATAGTAGTACTATCTAAAATAACACACATTCTGAAGTTACTTAAAAAAAACACAGACTACTAAACATAATAACTCGATGGTACAAACCCGGAAATAGTGAAATGATCAGTCGAAATCGTATCCCAAATTGTCATCCGAATCATCCTCCTCATTACGTGCCGCAATCCTATCCTCTAGAAACGCCACCATATCCCTACTTATGTAGTCTACTACCGTCATGTTCCAGACCAAAGGTGCTTCTATCTTAATCCTGGCTGGTTGAAAAAGCAGGGCAGTGAGCGGTTGGATGAAGTTGTACCTTGATTTGATTTCGTCACGACTTCGCACTTGAACGTCTCCTGCTCCTAAATGCCCATAGTTGAAATACATCTGGCATAGGAGGCGGTTGAAGAAAGCATCGCTACTATCTTCCCCCATTTGTCGGCGGACAACCTTAACCGCCTTGAGCATATGGTAGTCTTCATCAGCTGTAAACTCCATATGTTCAAGTGTTTGTGTTCAAGTGTTTGTGTTTTTTTTCTTAAGTGTACTCTTTGCTTCTATTACGAATATTGTATCATGTGTCATGTGTATATAGTATAGTCATTTTTTGGCGGGAGTTTTTAGGATGTAGACTCCATGGCGGGAGTTTTTGGCTAGAGTCCTTGGCGGGAACATTTGTCTTGGCGGGGGTTACTTTTTGGCGGGTTTTTTTAGGCGGGAGTTTTTGTGTTGGCGGGAGTTTTTGTGTTGGTGGGTCCCGGCTGATATCAATAATCTATGCAACTTCACAGAGTAATTTATGCGTTCGTCTGTATCGTTATCTATAAATACGCGAGCTGTCCACGCATAGAAGAGTAAAGTAGTTGAATAACCTAACATAAAATGTGTCCATGGAATGAGTTAGAAGATCAATATCTGATGGAAGCATCAATCGAAGTTGGAAACACGCACATGGAACAGGGCCGTAGAGAATACTTCGAGGCATTGCTATGCCATATGTACTTCTTATATGGAAGGGATGGTGTCCAGCCGCCAAGGATTTCAAGGCGTGTTGATGAGGTGAAGGCTAGGTAGTCACTCCTTCTCACATTCCGTCAGCATCCAGTTTCAAGCCTCACCGAGCTTGAACGTCGTGTTGCATGTAACCGGTTCAATTGCCAGGTCACTAATTATATAACAGATGATCAGCTGGATGCGGTCCGTTGCGATATTATCGACATCCGCTTAGCGGAAATCAGTGACTACAAGCACGACAAATAAGCTTCAGTTATGAATACAGTTTGTGTAAACGTTCATGTTTAAGTTCATGTTTTAGTTTGGTGTTTTGCTTTACGAGAAGTTTATGTTTGAGCTCCTCTAACTGGTCTACCACTTAAATTTCGAATTCAATTTTTTTTTAAATCTAGTTGAACATTAATTGGAACGTGAATTCAATACATAATGAGTTTCGAACAATACATAATCATTAAAACACACCATTATGCCTACACTTAAAGTAAAATGGTTTTTTTTAAATAAAGGTTGAAAAAAATAATTAAATTGTAATATAAGGGTACCCTATTGCCGCCACAGCACGACGTAGGGATACCCGTTTTCGCCAACCAGTGGCGGCAATAGGTTTAAACCTTAGCCTTGCCTCTGTTCTTTTTGGACATAGGCAAAAAAAGGGTCCCCTACGCCAGGTAAATGGCGTAAGGGGCAATCCCCACGCCATCTCCTGGCGTGGGGTGTTGCCGTTACGCCATGGCTTGGCGCTCGGGACGTCTGTTACGCCATTATGCTGGCGAAAACGGCTGTTTCGAATTTATGAAGTCAAAAAAAATTTAAAAAAAAATCCATTTAAAGTAAAGAGGTTTAAAGGGTACAACACATTGTTAGTTTACAACAAAAAAAAGCAAAAACATAGCCGAACACAAAATAAGTTCAATCTTTGGTTAAGTCCATTATTGAATCATCATGTTCAACGGAGTGCGTCGGTGTGGGATTTTGTAGTCTTGAAAATACACGGACTCTATCTAGCAAAGGGATCGACCAAGAAATTGCGTCTTCTCTCGCCGATCTCATCCACGTAGGATCTATAGTCGGTATGGGTGACCTTTTCACCAACTCAACCTACAAATTTCCGTTCAATATAAATGCGCGTTTACAAAATAAATGCTTAAATGCGTGCGAAAGTTAAAGTTATTTACTCACATGAACAAAATGGTTTTTATTGACGAATGTCACGCCGATCTCCTTTAAAGAACCATCGCTCGGCGGTGCATGTTTCACCGGTAGGTAAGTCGTACATCCACCGGGATCGAGGCAATAGAAAACGCAATTGAATGTAGTCGCGACTAGTTTTCCGCAACTAGGCAAGGACATCCATTTTGCGTAAGGTGCATTCTCTTTATTAAAAGTCAACCGGTTTATCTCCTTATCAACTTCGCTTTCATCGTCGAAATATGCAACCCGTTTATAAAATTCCCGATCGCTCTTTAGCTCGTGAACCAAGGCTTCTCTAACCATTAGCCATCCACTTTCGTTACCAACCATACCATGCGCGATGGCTCTAAAACCACAATTACCGTCGGGCATTACATTTGTAATTCGGGTTATGAAAGGACGCATATATTGAGGTATGTCTTTTGAAAATCTCGAGTCCAAAACATTTGGTAATCTAGTCGGTAATGGTATAGCCGTGAATGATGGGATAGCCTTGATGGGGTTCGACGTATCCGGAGTGCCTAAACCGACGCATTGAACCCGTTTTGCTATATTTTTTGGGGGGTTTTGCTCCGGAATTAGTCGGAGTATGTGCCTTAACCGTTCTTGCGGTGCTACCGAGAGTGCCGACCTGGGTTGCTATACTAGCGGCGGGTGTTACAACTCGTGGAGTTGCGGCACTATCGTGGGACTCAAACATTTCGTGTTCGACGTATTCGTGATATGAAGGATCTCTTTTCGTAGAATAATCACGTTGGACTTTGCTACCCTTAACGCGACCCCGACCCCGTCCACGACCACGGCTTCCAACACGTCCGGGAGTTCTACCGTGGGTTTTAACCTTCTCGAGGGGTTCGCAAAGGAGTGTAGTCGAAGGATCCAAAAAATTTTGAAATTTTTTGAGCCAATGACTTTGTTCGTAAACATCAAACTCTTCAAGTTTCACATTTAGATTAGCGAAATTAAATTTCACTTCTTCTTCGCCGGTGAGTTTAACTCGCAGAACGATATCTAGCCTCTTCCAATGCTCATCTATAATCCGAGTAGGTACGTGGCCGTCCACTCTTCGAATTGCCTCAAGGTCGTGGGAACACGACAAACCATGGATCGTACGATCGGTGCAAACGCACATAGATTTTTCACCGCTGCTTTTATCAACATAGTTATCGTATACTATCGCCAATGCAATAGGTGATACGTACCCCCGTAAAAATTTGAACGGTTTGAAATCTTGGAATTTGTGAATTAAACGGCACTTGCTAAGCTCCATCGATTCTTTAATAGTAGAATGTTGCATCGCTAACAAGCCATGCACTTTATCCCAAAACCCATCGAAATCCAATCGGCTAGACCCAACATATTTTTTCAATGTAGCATGCGAGCTTTCGGCCCTATTAGAGGTGTGGTTATTAAAATGCATGATCTTGTTAGTATAAGCGTGAACAAACCTCTCTTTATAAGGCGTAATCCACGAGTCAACCACATAGTCAACCGTCTTATCTTGGTCTTTGAACATCGACCGCATCTTAGCCAACCTCTCGTTCATAACCTCAACGATATCGGATGAAACAACGTCGTTCCAAGCCACCAAAAAACTTTTAGCCACATTTCCGTCTTCAAACATTTTTTTCGTTCTCCCGCTAACATTTTTGTTGATATGCCACTCGCATAACATGTGACTAGCGCTAGGGAAATTTTTTTCAATGCTATTCATCAAGGCTAGTTCGCGGTCCGTAACGATAACACACGGTAATTCACAATCATTCTCCTCCATTACCGTTTTCAAGCATCCCAAAGACCATTCGTAGTTGTCTTGTTTTTCACTCACCATAAACGTGAAACCAATGCAAAACGTTTTGTTCGTAGATGTTACCCCAACTACTTCGAACAAAGGCATCCCGTAACGAATGACTTTATATGTGCTATCCATGATTAGCAAGCGTGGGAAGGTTCGTAGTAAGTCGATACTAAGCGGATGTGCGAAAAACAAATCGGTTATGACGTTAGAACCGTCACTCCCCGTCCGTGTCCAATACTTATACTTGTGCAATTGTAATTTAACTAACAAGCATTGCATTTGGGATCGACCGCCGTTTTCGGCCATCCTCGTTCTTTGACGGTGATTGTAAACGTGACGGATATTTGAAGCATTCTCCGGATCGGCCTTTTTCAAAGCACCAAATATTTGTCGCGGACTTGTCCCGTTCAGCGTCAAAAGATCAACGAGCTCTTTTTCCTTACGTTTTAACTTCGACCATTGCAAATGTCCTTCGGCATACTTGATCGGTTCGTGGTTGTGCTTCCCAGAAAGGACACTAAGAGCCCACTTATCGTCTCCTTTTAACGGATTACCCACCAAATGAAAAGGGCAATTTATTTTTTTGCTACTGGTGGCCTTACGCTTACGGTCGCACTCTTTAACGGCCGACTTGAAAATTCCGGATCGCTCGCACCGATAATCCACTCTCGGTGTTCTCCCCCTCTTCCCTACCTCCTTCGATGCTACGTTTATCGAAAAACCCAACGTTTTCCCACTAAGTTTTACCCACTCGGTCATCGACTCTAAGCTATACTCGTCGTGGGTGGTGAAATGGTGAGCGTAGTCCGAAACAAGCGAAATATCGCATTCGTTCACCTCCTGCAATACGTAAGAAGTAGAAAAACAAATTAAATCGGCATTCCGGATTGGGGAACCACATTTCGCCATCCCTGAGGCGTGTGGCACATTCCATTCGCCATGGCTTGGCGTGGGAGACCTACCGAGCGCCACACGTGTGGCGTACGGATGCTAACCCACGCCAAGCCATGGCGAATGGAATGTGCCACACGCCTTTGGAATGGTGTACGTCATGTCGTCCATGCCGGAGGGTGGCGACGAACAACATTACGGGTTTTTTTTTCGAAAATCGATTTTTTGGCCGAAATGAAAGAGGGAAATGCAATGTACCTCCTCGGCGACCATGCTGCTCTGCGTGGGAAGCACTTCCGACCCTTTTCCGTCCATGTTGTAAAGGTTTTGAAATTTTTCAAAAAATGGGTTTAGTTGGTTGTTAAGTTTCTATTTTTAGTATGTTTGGAGAAGATGAAGTTTGAAATTAAGTTTGCAACTTCATGGAGTAGTTTGGTTCTCTTCAATGGCATCACTTGTAAATATTTACACTTCAAAGGGTTTTTTGGGTTTTTTGCCTTGTGGCATTTTTGTAAATATTGAAAATCAGAAACATGCGACTTTGCGGAGTAGTTTTTGCCGTTTTTTAGAAATTCCCAAGAAAATTTCATGATAAAAAGAAGAACCACCACCAAAAACTATAAAAAACACAAACATTTCACAAATTTATCAAAATTTGATAATGAGACGAGATAAAAATAGTTATCGGAAGTTTTGTATACAATAAGTTATGTAGCTATAAAATTTTATTAAAGAAAAAAAATAGATGAAAATAAATTATATTCACGTATTTGAAGAAGTATTTGAAGAAGTTAGAGCGTACGGAACCGTTAATGTTAAAATTACGTTTTTTAAAATAAAACAATTTTTTAAAAGATAATTATGTTTACGTATTTAAAAGAAGTTAAAAGTATGGGTGAAGTTATTTCCTCCGTAAGATTTTTTATTTCCCCCATATTTCAATATATACTCCACTTTGTTATTTCATCCATAAAGAAAATTATTAATTTACCCTTATTTTAATTTTACTTTAAACACTCGTATTTACCTTCTTCTCCAGCAACCATCCAAACACCAAATCCACCTTAATATTGTCTAGCAACCTTCTATTCATCATATTTACTTCCACCCATAAACTCTAATCTAATATAAATACACAGTCATCAACTCTTTTAATCGAGAAAAAAAATCTAGCCACCACTTTCGATTGAAGCAATCTATCAAAGGTAAAAATATTTCTTAAATCTTTTTTAATCTATCGGTTGGCAAGAGTTCCAGGAAGTTGGTTGTACTATGAATAAAGAGTTCCAGGAATTTGGTTGTACTATGAATAACAAGTCCACAAACTCCATATGCCAAAAAAATACAGTGCCTGAAACTCTCTTGCTATGATTTTTTTTATAATTTGTTTCCTGCATATTGAGTTCCATGAATAGATTTCTTGTTTTTTGGTATCAGGTTAATTTTATAAAACTTTAGAAATCTGTTTTTGATTTGTTTATTTTTTAAAAAAAACTTTAACTTGTTTTTTTTTACTCTCTAATATTTGTTTGTTGCCATTTTTACAAGATTAAATTATCTTTTTGGTTGATTTGGTGATGTTCTGAGGCGTTTGGATCTTTGGTTGGAGTGTCTTCCTTTTTCATGATTAATTTTTAAGAAATTTGAGTTTTTTTTTGTTTTTACGGTTTAATTTTAGGAGTTAAATGATATATATTGGCTGTAATTTGACTTAATGATATGTTTGTTGGAATAAGGGTTGGATAGTGGCATCAAAATATAAATTGGAAAGTAAATTGAGGACAAAAAAGTAAAAGCAAGTGTTGAGTATTTTTTTAGAAATTTAAGATGAAAGAAATAATAAATCTTATGGAGGAAATAGCTTGACCCTAAAAGTATATGTCGTTTTTTCTCTTAGAATTACGTGTGAGTGCGGGCCATTTAAAAAAACGTCATTTAACAAACCTAATTTTTTAATATATTTTTTAAATTGTTATATAATTTTTTATTTTATTTTATGGTAAAGTACGATACCCAAAAACCTAACTATAATCTATTTAAGATTTATGCTTTCATGTTTTTTCGATACCTGTTTTAGTCAAATATTTATCACTTAAGACTCACTAATACTTTTTTATATCCCTACTCACTTATATAAAAGCTTTTAATATCCATATTTGAGTCTTTTTTTCCTCAGATTTTTTTATGCTCCGTGAATAGACAGCATTTTAACCATTATAGGTGATTTACTTAATTTCTTGTTTTTTCGGTTGATTTTGATTGTGTTTTACTTGATTTCAAACTTATAATTTTTATATATGTTTAGAAAATCGATGTTTAGTAAATCGATTTACTCGAATTCTGAATTCGAAGTATTAGTTTACTCGATATGTGTTTTTTTTGTTTTAGGTATTCATCTATTATTTACGTTGATAATGTAGTATATTTGTCGCATTATTGTTATTTTTTCGTCGATTTTGACTCTGTATTAGTTTTTGTGAATTTTATATACGCATAAAACTGTTATGATTTTCTACGAAGGAGATGTGAAACGCTTTGTTATGTACGTAGTGATAGTTGTGAAACGTGTAAGTTTTTATGGAATGGTTGATGAAAAATATCATTTTGATAGATGTGAAACGTTAATGGTTCTTTTGTTTATGAATATGCAAAACGTTTTTTGTTCTTAAAAAAATTTAAAAAAATGTATCATGGGTTGTACTAGTTTTGTTCGTCTTAGAAAAACAAAAACAACGGTGTTTTCAAAAAAAAATCGAATTACAATTTAAAAGATACAAATTTTTAAAGTTTTGAAATTTATAGGGTATAATGGGACAAGATAAAAAACAGTTATCGAAGGTTTTGTATAGAATAAGTTATGTAACTATAAAATTTTATTAAAGAAAAAAATAGATGAAAAGAAATTATATTCACGTATTTGAAGAAGTTAGAGCATATGCAACCGTTAGTGTTAAAATTACGTTTTTAAAAATAAAACAATTTTTTAAAAGATAATTATGTTCACGTATTTAAAAGAAGTTAAGAGTATATGTCGTTTTTTCTCTTAGAATTATGTGGTAGAACCGGTCATTTAAAAAAGATACGTCATTTAACATTATTGTTAACAAACCTATTTTTTTCAATCCGATTTTTTAATATATATTTTAAATTGTTATTTTTTTTAGGGTAAAGTACGTGACTCAAAACCCTAACTATAATCCATTTAAAATGCATATTTTCATGTTTTTCCAGACCTATTTTAGCAAAACATTTATCATTTAAGATTAATTAATACTTATTATATCCCTACTCACTTGTATAAAAGCTTTTAATACCTATATTTGAGTCTTTTTTCCTCAATTTTTTATGATTCGTGAATAGAGAGTGTTTTAACCATTATAGGTGATTTATTCAATTTATTGTATTTTTTTTGTTTTCGCTTGATTTTGATTGTGTTTTACTTGATTTCGAAGTTATAATTTTTATATATGTTTAGAAAGTCAATGTTCAGAAAATCGATTTACTCGAATTCTAAATTCGAAGTATTAGTTTACTCGATATGTGTTTTTTCTGGTTTTAGGTATTCATCTGTTATTTACGTTGATAATGTAGTATATTTGTCGCATTATTGTTAGTTTTTCGACGATTTTAGTCTCTGTGTTAATTTTTGTGAATTTTATATACGCGTAAAATTGTTCTGGTTTTCTACGAAGGAGATGTGAAACATTTTGTTATGTACGTAGTAATAGTTGTGAAACGTGTAAGTTTTTCTAGAATAGTTGATGGAAAATATCATTTTGATAGTTGTGAAACGTTAATGGTTTTTTTTGAATATGCAAAACGGTTTTTGTTCTTAAAAAATTAAAAAATCAAAACATATCATGAGTGGTACCAGTTTTGTTCGTCTTAAAAAATAAAACCAACGGTGTTTTTGGATTTTTTTTCCGAGTTACAGTTTAAAAGATACACACTTTTAAAGTTTTAAAATTTATAGGGGTTTAATGAGAAAGATGTGAAACCTTTCTTGTTTTGCTAGATGAGAAACCTCTATGTTTTGCTAGGTGTGAAACCTTATTTGTTTTGCTAGATGTGAAACCTTCTTTTCTTTGCTGGATGCAAAACTTTCTTTATTTTGCTAGACGAGAAACCTCCTTGTTTTGCTAGATGTGAAACCTTCTATGTTTTCTTAGGTGCGAAACCTTTTTTTTGTTTTGCTAGATGCGAAGCCCCACTATGACAGATGGTAGATGCAAAACCAGCCCACTATAATAGATGTGAAACCATATACTTGAGAAACCTGTGTAAAATATTATTTTAAAAAAAAATCAAAACCTATCATGAGTGGTACTACTTTTGTTCGTCTTAAAAAACAAAACCAACGGTATTTTCGACTTTTTTTTAGTTACGGTTTAAAAGATACGAGACTTTAAAATTTTAAATGAAAAAAAAATAAGTAGTTACTGGATTTTATATAAAATGTCACTTTATGTATAAAGTATAAAGTCTCTTAAAAAATTCACCCCTTTATCTCCAATAGGTTTTTTGATTGGTCTTAAATGGTAAGTTTCCCTTTATTTTATTATATTTTTAAAGCACAATAAAAAAATTAAATAATAAACTTAATTTTATTACCATATATAATTTTAAAAAAAATGTTTCATTATTTTTTATTAAAAAAGAAGATAAAAAACTTTTAAAAATATGAAAAAGATGAAAAAGTAAAAAAATTGAAAAGCTAAAAATATACATAAAAATTATAAAAGAAATTATTTTAAAAATAATATTAAAATAGTGAAATGGAGAAAAATATATTCAACCGGATAATTACTTGAAAATATTTTTCAAGCGTACAATTACTTGAAAATAAAAACAAGTGTTAGTATTTCACAATAAAAGAATAATATGGATATAAAATAAAACTCAATGTATTAAACTACAACATAAATTAGCTCTTAATAGCCTACAATAAACAATAGAGCTCTTCGTATTTCAACTAACAAATGATAAATTTATATATGAGAATACGACATCTAATATACTAATCGACATCCAATTTATTAAATAAGATAATTAAATCAATTCCAATAAATCCCTCATTTAAACTAGAAATGTATGGATAACAACCAATTTAATCTCTTAGTGCTTGCACTTTAAGTAAACTTCATCACTTAACAAACGTCTCCAACTTCACCGGCTTTTGTCATGATATTTGCAACTTGTTGTTTTGTTCCACAATAAACCAGCTTCACAACTTATTGGTTTGTAAGATCTTGTAGATAATGATACCTTACATCGATATGTTTTGTGCACTTATGCATCATTATATTCTTCAACAGTTTAATAGAGGAAATGTCGTCATAATAGATTTCCAAACACTCAAATTTTTCAGATGTAATTTTTTTCCATAATTTACTTTAGCCAAGCATAATTACAAGTACAAAATGTTGCAGCTATGTACTCTGCTTCGGTTGTAGACAAAGTAACTACCTTTTGTTTTCTTGAGCTCCAGCATATTGCAGCTTCATTAAACAGAAAAAATAATATGAAGTGCGTTTTATATTATCGAGAGCACCAACATAATCACTGTTTGTGTATGCTTTCACCTTCATCTTTAATTATTTCTTATAAAAATTCCAAACTACATTCTACCCTTTAAGTATCATAAAACTCTATTAGTTGTTTGCATATGTCCCTCTATTGGTTTGGCCATGAACTGAGAAAATAAGCAAACCACGTACATCATGTTAGGTTTTGTAACTATTAGGCATATTAGACAACTCATCAACTTCTTGTATGGAGTAACATCAAATTATTTTCTACCTTTTTCCTTTAAGAGTTTAGAACTTGGGACAATGAGATTTTAATTGAATTACAGTCTGTCATGTCAAACCTTTCCAACACCTCACGAGCATACTTAAGTTGTCTTAAGTGAATCCCATATTGGTTTTGATGAATTTGAAAACCAAGAAATAACCTCATTAAACCAAGATTAGTTATATTAAATTCTTGTGTCATTGACAACTTAAACTCTTCAAGTATTTGTTCATCATTTCCAAATAAAAAATTATCTACATATAGACTTACTAATATACTTCATTCATTCTTTTTTAATGAATAACGTGTGATCATGACTACTTCTTTTGAATAATTCTTTCTTAAAATACTTTTTTATCTGACAAAACCAAGCTTGGGGAGCTTGTTTTAAACCATACAAAACTTTATTGAGTCGATATACTTTATCTTCTTCACCTTTTTTGACAAAACCTTATGATTGTTCCATATACACCACTTCCTTCAATTCCCCGTATAAAAAGTCATTTTTTTTACATATAATCGATACACTTTCCAACTTTTATGTGCAACAACGGCCAATAAAGTACTAATTGTATCATATCGGGAAACCGATGCAAAGACTTCATCATAGTTAATATATTCTTCTTGTTCGTATCATTTCATCACCAATCTTGCTTTGTATTTATCCACCTCCCCATCTTTATTTAATTTAGTCTTGAAAACCCATTTAACCCTGATTTTTTTTTTGCATTAGTAAGGAGAGTTACAAGTTCCCATGTGTTGTTTTTCTGAATGGTTTATATTTCATATTTCATTGCATAAATCCACTTTCATAATCTTGCATCCATATTGGTGTTCTACGACTTCTTTTTATGTGTTTCAGGTTGCGATGGCATGAATTAATGACACCAATGACATATTCCTTAACAACTTATATATCTTCATCATTCTCTTCTCTAGTAGTGTATTTTACTCTCCATTCAAGAGTATCATCATAATTTTTCACATCAGCATTCCAATCCCACTTCTCTTCCTCCTCGAATATTACATCTTGACTAAAGACAATTTTCCTTAAAGTTGGATCATAAAGTCGTATGTCTTGACTCCTTGCTTACTCCAAGTAATAACACACTTATAGATCATGTTTCTAGCTTTATTCTACGTTGTTCAGGGATATGCACATGACATATGCAACTAAAAATTCTGAAATAGCCCACGCTTGGTTTAATTCACTATAGATTTTATAGAACCACATGACTTACATCACTTATTGCACTTATCACACTTATGTTTAACACATGACATGTTCATTTTGCCGCTTTAGCCAAAAACTTTTTTGGCATGCTCTTTTATGCAAGTAGACATCTAACCATGTTAATGATTGTGCGATTTCTTCTCTCAACTACTCTATTTTTATGAGGAGTGTAGGTAACAGTTAGTTATCTTATGATTATTCTATTTTATTCATAAAATTGAAGCTAGTTGAATTAAATTCTCCCCCTCTATTCGTTCTCAGACAACATATAAATTTTCGAGCTTCCTTTCGACAAGGGTTTTGAAGTTTTTAAAAACACCAATAGTTTCATTCTTTTCTGACAAAATATATATAACCATCTGTTACAACTGTAATCATCTACCAACAAGAATATATACTTTTTCCCATTATAATAAGCAGGAGATATCAGCCCACATAAGTCTGCATGAACAAGCCTTAATTTCTTTATTGCTCGTCACTGACTACTCTTTGACATGATTTCTCGATGTTGCTTTCCAATATTGTATACTTCACGTAATTTTGTTGTCTCTTTCATTTGAAAAACCCTTTACCATTTGTTTGTCTTGCACATATTGATGTATGAATTGCTCAAATGCCCATAACGCTTGTACCATAAACCCGATGACTCATCCTTTTCTACTTTCATATATTTGTTCATACCAGATTTTATAATTGTAGATATAGTGAACATGCGGTTTATTGTCATTGTAGAGTTTATAATCAAACCTCTACGAGAATGGTAGATTTTGCATGCCAATTGGTTGATCAAAATAGTTAAACATTTTTCTTCAAGCTTCCCGATTATTAGTCAAACCTGGAACAAAAAAAACATCTGTTAATTTTTTGTCATCCCCTCGACTTCAAACTTCACATTTTTCCCATCACATTCATTTGTGAGATATTCCTTAGCTTTACTACATGTATGAAGTTTTCATTGAGCTCAACAAACCAATATTTGTTACCTTTCATATGATTTAAGCAATCAGAATCGATAAACAAGATCCCCTTATCTTCAACCTCTTTGATATTCATATGAACCATTAAAGTAATTCTTCTCCTTCATCGAACTCGACATAGTTTGATATTTTTTCTCTATTCGAGCACTCCTATTGATAATGTCATAAATTTTGAAATATGAAGGACTCAATATGAGCTCAATTGAAAGTCCATCATCTTCCACATATTTCCGTGCCTCTCGAGAAATTACTTCATTTCTGCCAAAATTACTCATTCTATCACCCTGTCCATAACTGCGATCAGCCTTGACTTTCAGTAGTTGTTCTGCATGCACCTTCCGTCATATCTTATATTCAAGAACAAGTAATAAGCTTCTCAGCTCATCGAATTTCATTTGATCAATATATTTTGACTTCTCGATTGAGCATACAATATAATTGAAATCGACCGTCATCGTGTGAAGGATTTTCTCAACAATCTTTACATTTTCCAGGTCTTCTCCATAGTTTATCATGTCATTTATCTTAACTTTTTTTTACTTTTAATCCAAATAACTATTATAATCGGGTTGGTTGACCTAGTTGAAAAAACCCAACCCGTCACTGTTCATCTTCTCCAACATGAAGGACATGGTTTCTAAACTTTTTTCGATATCATCTTGGCACAAAATCAGCGGAATCTCAAATTCATATCATTTGAATCTCATGTTCTGATAAAATTTATCTCTAATATACTATAATCAAACCAAATAATCATAACTGAAATCGGATTTTAGATATGTATTTCTAGTTTTTTTACAAGAAGTAGTATGCGTTCTTGATATCGTTTCTTCTACTATGTTGTTGGGTGAATACATTTGCTAGAAATTGAAAATTAAAATACCAATTTATTGATTTGAATATTTATTTTTTGAATTGAGATTTGAGATTCAAAATATTGTATTTGTTATTTGGGATTTTACATTAATTTTTTAGCTCGAGATAAAAAGTTTTGGGAGAATTTGGTTAGTGATAAAATTAAAAAAAAAATCAATTGAGCTTCTTTAGCACCGAGAAAGTCAAATAGTTGCATCAAAATTTTATCTTTTAGGATTTATATCTCGAAATTAATTCATTCTGCATCTTCATCCCTTTAATATGTTCATGTTTAAGTGATGAATAAAGTATCTTCTCATCTAGTGCTTTGTTTGGTTAGTGAGAATATATAGAAGAGTGAAAATTTGAATTTTTAGGTTTGTATCTCATAAGAAATCTAATTGAAATGAATGAAATTCATTTGTGTGAAATTGGCATATTTTGTAGTTGAATATATATGGAAAGTGAATCTAATTATACTGTAAAACTAGAAAAACGTACCTAAAATTCAATTTTCAACTACAATTATTTGATTTGATGATAGTATATTATGTCAAAAGTATTATGTTTCTCAAAAAAAGTATATCTTATTTATCTGTCTGGTTCACCTTTTTATACTACTTTGTAGCAGTTACAACAATTAATATTACAATATTTATTTTCCTAAAGTTTACACAGACTATAGACTACTGGCTATAAAATCTTTGACTAAATAGATGTACTAAATATATATTATACTAAATATATATTATACTAAATAAATTAGATATTAATCTAATTTATTTTCTGTAACACCCTCCCTCAAATTGATGCTGGTAAGTCAACCAGTAACAATTTGCCAGTAAGAAATTGATGCCGCTGACGAGTCATAGCTTTGGTGAAAATATCAGCCACTTGGAGATCAGAATAGATGTGAGGAAGATATATCACCCGTTTCTCCAAAGTATCTCGAATGGAATGACAATCAACTTCAATGTGTTTGGTGCGCTCATGAAAAACGGGATTGGTGGCAATCTGAATGGCACTAGTGTTATCAGCATGAAGAGGGGTAGAAGTTGTTTGAGGAAATCGAACCTCCTCAAGAAGACCGCGTAGCCATACAATTTCGGAACAAGCACTAGACATGACACGATATTCAGCTTCGGTAGAGGATTTAGAAACACGATCTTGTTTCTTACACCTCCAAGAAATTAGAGCGTTGCCTAAAAACATACACCAACCTGTAGTAGATCGACGTGTATCTGGACATCCAGCCCAATCAACATCACTATAGGAAACAAGTTGAAGAGATGAGCCAGTTGGAAAGAACAAACCACGTGTAGACGAGCCTTGAAGATAGCGAATGATGCGTCGAACTGCAGCAAGGTGTAGATGTAGAGGAGAGAACATAAACTGGCTGACTTGATGAACAACATATGATATATCAGGGCGTGTAGTTGTCAAGTAGATAAGACTCCCAACCAAGCGCCGATAAAGAGTAGGATCATCCAAAAGGTTCCTTTCATTTTTCCTAAATTTGACATTTACCTCCATGGGAGTATCAACTGAAGAAGCATCCTCCAGACCAGCCAAAGTGATAAGATCTTGAATATACTTTTGTTGGTTCAAAACATTACCATTAGCTCGACGATGAACTTCTAATCCTAAGAAGTATGTAAGTTGGCCAAGATCTTTCATATGGAAAGTTGCATGTAACTGTTTTTGAAGCTTAGTAATCAAACTACAATCAGTACCGGTGATGATAATATAATCCACATAAACCAAGAGAAGGACTATACCCGATGTAGATGTGTGGAAAAATAAAGAAGAATCATACTGACTTTGGGCAAAATTGAAAGAAAGAAGTGTACGGCGAAACTTTTCAAACCAAGCTCGAGGTGCTTGTTTGAGCCCATACAAAGAACGCCTTAACTTACAGACATCATGAGAAGAAGTACTCATACCAGATGAAAGCTTCATGTAAATATCTTCTTGAAGATCTCCATGAATAAAAGCATTCTTAACATCCATTTGATGCAACGGCCACGATTGTGAAGCAGCAATAGCCAAAATGCTTCGAACGGTGGTCATTTTGGAAACAGGAGCAAATATCTCCTCATAATCAATCCCATATTTTTGTTTATTACCCAGAGCTACAAGACGGGCTTTATATCGCTCCAAAGAGCCATTAGAACATAGTTTCACAGAGAAAACCCACTTACTCCCAATTGGTTTAACTGTAGGAGGACAATGAAAAATATCCCATGTATGATTCTCCTCAAGTGCTTGAAGTTCTACTTGCATTGAGTTTTGCCAACACTCATGTTCCATGGCTTGTTTGTAGCTAGTGGGAATTGAAATACTAGATAAAGTAGTTACAAGAGAGACGGGGGGAGAAAAACCATACCTATCAGGAGGTCGAGAAGGACGAGCAGATCGACGAAGAGTTGTGGAATCAAGAGCAGGATCAGGCGTCGAGACAATATTAGAAGGGATCACAGTAGTGGGACCAGAATCATCTCGATTACGTCGTCGATATACAAAACCAGGTTTAAATCTTTCTATAGATTTTGGAATATCAGAAAAACTTGGCATGAGAGATAAAGATGCAGGAGGTGGATCAACATGAGATGGAAAAAAATATTGATCTTAAAAAAAACCACATTCATAGACACCCGAAGACGGCGAGCATGAGGATCATAACAAACATAACCCTTATGAGGAATAGCATAACCAAGAAAAGCACATTTTACAGATTGAGCCGTAAGTTTATGACGTTCATGAGTAGGGAGGTGTACAAAACAAACACATCCAAAGGTACGAAGATCAGAATATGAAGGAGAATGACCAAACAACTTATAAAAAGGAGAAACGTGATTTAATGTAGGAGAAGGTAAGCGATTAATTAAAAAAAACAACAGTAGAAAGGGCTTAACACCAAAAACGAGGAGGAACAGATGATTCAAGTAAAATAGTTCTTACCACATTAAGAAGATGCCAATTTTTCCTCTCAGCCACACCGTTTTGTTGTGGTGTCGAAGGACAAGAACGCTGAGAGAGAATCCCTTTATTTTGAAGAAAGTTTTGAAACTCATGTGACATGTATTCACCCCCAGAATCAGATCGTAAAATTTTTATATTGCCAGAAAATTGAGTGTCAAGATATGCAAGGAAGCGTTTAAAAACTGAAAAAACTTCAGCTTTAGCCCGAAGGAAGTAAACCCAAGTAAAGCGACTAAAATCATCAATGAATGTAACAAAATATTTGTAGTGTGCATGAGAAATAATGGGTGCAATCCCCCAAACATCACTATGAATAACATCAAAACACTGTGAAGCACGAGATGCATGATGAGGAAAAGGTAAAACCTTGCTTTTACCAAGTTTGCATGATGTACAATCAAAAGAAAGATCTTGAAAAGAACTTATTTTATTGCCCAATAATCCAGAATGAACCAAAGTACGAAGTACATCAGAATGTGGATGACCTAGACGTCTATACCACATTTGGTTTCGCGAACCAACAACATTACAAGCAAACGAAAAAGAAAAACTAGGAATATCAATGGAAGGAGACTTATATAATGGAAAGAGTCGTCCTACTTTAGGACCCTTCGCAATCATCTTTCCCGACACTTGATCCTGTACAACACAACCAGAAGGAGAAAAAGTGACATGACAATTATTATCAACCAATTGACCAACAGAAATAAGATTTGTGGAGAGGTCAGGAGACACAAAAACATTAGTGAATGTGGAAGAAAGATCACCAACAGCACTAATAGGCACAGAATGACCATCAGCAGTGTTAATTTTCAGATCTCCATCATATTTTTTAACATTAGACAGAGGAACAACGGTATTTGTCATATGGTTTGAGGCTCCAAAATCGAAATACCATGGTGTGGAATAATGTTTTGGATTACCTGAGAGTCCAAAAGTAGAAAAAGCAGAAATTATCATTTGTTGAACCATTTTAGGAGTAAGTGTGTTCGGATTTGTTGTTGGAGAAAGAACATGAACAATCGGCGAGGCAGTAGGCAATGCAGTAGAACAAGCACTAGTGGAGGCATGATAAGCAGTACCTTGTCGTCGTTCAGGTCGAGTGGGACAAGCAGAGATGATGTGCCCTTGTTTCTTGCAGTAGTTGCAGACCTTTTTGGGACAATCGCGAGCAATGTGGCCGAACGAATTACAACTATAGCATTGGATGACACGCATGTCTCTATTTTTATTTCTCGCCCGTGTTGCATAAGCTACCGGAACCTGTGTACTGATACTAGCTTGATGTTCAATAGATGCCTGAGTTATCATTCGCTGCTCCTCACGAAGAAGTTCACCCAAACATGCATCCAAAGATGGTACATGATAGCGATTCATCAGATTAGACCGTGCGATGTCAAAATTCGGTCGTAGCTTCATTAAGAACTGATCTCATCTGCTGGTTGCATGCATTGTCTGGATAGCAGAAAGAGCTGAAGCAGGAATATCGGCATAAATTATATCTGAATAGTCTGCCCAAAGGTTTTGAAAACCTGAAAAATATGCTTCAATGGAAAGACTGCCTTGAGTGTAATTAGCCAATTCATACTCCAATTGAAATCTTCTAGCAGAGTTGTCTTGATTATAAATTGTTTTTAGATAATTCCACATACCAGCAGCGGTTTTATAGGGCTTCAAGTTGAGAACAAGATGAGGTACAAGCGAACTAAGAATCCAAGTCATGATTCTAGCATCTGTTATTTCCCACTTGGACAAAGCATTAGCATCTAGAGGGGCAGGATCACTCCCATCAATATGACCCCATAATTCTTTTCCTTTCACATACAATTGAAATTGAAATTCCCAAGCAGAATAATTTTTCCCCGTAAATTTAATATGAAACGGTTCGAATTTATCGAGTGACATAATGTAACCAAGAAAACAGATCCACGAGAACAAAAAAAATCTGAAATAAAAACTAAAATCCCCAAATTCTCAAAAGAAAAAAAATATTTCACTACCCAAATACTCTCGATATTCAGAAAAATCTGAAACTAGAAATCCCCAAATACTCTCGAAATTCAGAAAAAAAAAACTCACCACCCAAAATACGTGAAAAACTCACCACAAAAAAAAAACTCTACGAAAAAAAATCAGTTGCGCTCTGATACCATGTCAAAAGTATTGTGTTTCTCAAAAAAAGTATATCTTATTTATCTGTCTGGTTCACTTTTTTATACTACTTTGTAGCAGTTACAACAATTAATATTACAATATTTATTTTCCTAAAGTTTACATAGACTATAGACTATTGACTATAAAATCTTTGACTAAATAAATGTACTAAATATATATTATACTAAATAAATTAGATATTAATCTAATTTATTTTCTGTAACATATTATAGATAAATTAAAGGCTTAATTCTGAATATAGTCCATCGACTATCATGTTTTCTTTGATTTAGCCCTTCGACTAAAAAATCATCGGTTATGCCCCATTTACTATTCAAAATCTATAAATTTAGTCACCACGCGTGGTTTATTCCCTGGTTCAGCCACGTGTCCCCATAGTTAAATGGTACAAGTGTCATAGATAATCCTTACCCTTTAAATTTAATATTTTATAATATTTTATTATCTTTTTTTTATTTCACTAAAAACAGAGTATCATAATTTACGATACTCTATTTTTTCAATAAACAACACTGGTTATGTTTAAATTCAACAAACAATGAAACCAAACCATCTAGCCCAGACACAAAAATAAAAACTGAATTTTTCGAGCACGTAAGAGTAAAGTATTACCATTATCAAAATAAAATCGTGAAAAACATAATCCTTCATTCATCTTCTTGACTACGCAACCTTGCTAATTTTTTGGTAACAACAATGTCCAACTGCGTTGCGCGCTCAACAATAGCCTTCATCTTCTGGGTTGAGACATTGTGTGCTATTTCAGCACAGTAGGTCTTGTTGTGCATCATAGGAAGCTCCATATTGCTAGTATTGTGCACTATAAATTTCTTAAATCCATTAGGAAGATAATAACGGGGTTTCTCGTCTGTTCCGTAACCAATATTTAGCACAAGAGTGACTCATTTGAACTTCATTCTTACACCTGAATTAATACCTTTATGCCTCCTCCAGCTTTATTTAACACATATCCTTCTATCATACTGAACCCTCTTGAATATCTTGAACCTATTTTTCACGATCTTCTTGGTCAGCAAATGGACAACCATTTTAACTAATTTCGGCTCGGCTGTGCGGTCACTGCAAACCCTCAAATGAACAAATCAAAAAGGAAAAAAATAGTATAATACTAATAAATTATGTTCAAAAGAGTTGAATAATTCATAAATATGGGTTTGTATTTGTTTACAATAATATTATCAAATATAGTTATACAACGAATAAATTAAAAAGTCAGAAAACAGAGAGTATCTCAAGTTTGCAATACTTCAATTTTTATAAAATAAATAAAAAAGAAAAAAAGGAAAATATTAAAAAAACATTAAATTTAAAGGGTAAAAATGGAATTAAAAGTCAAGAGACAATATATGAGACTCATATCATTTAACTATAAGGACATGTGGCTAAACCAGGAAAAAGACCACGTGCATGGACTAAATTTATATATTTTGAATAGTTTAGGGGACCCTCACCGATGATTTTTTAGTCGAAGGACTAAATAAAAAAAAACGCGATAGTCGAGGGACTATTGTGATTTGAGCCTAAATTTGATATGAACTAATTGTTCTAACATGAGATTCATATGATTTGAATTTAAGATTCCGGTGATTTTGGCTATCGAAAAATGTTAAGAAATCAGGTATTTCGTGTAAGAGAAGATAAACAATGATAGGCTGAGTTTTTTTAACGGTCGGGTTGTTTTTATTTAACTGGACCGACCCGCTTCTAATAGTTATTGGGATTAAAAGTAAAAAAAAAAAAGATAAATGGTGATTTGGTGTTATTTTGATTTTGAAACTAATCAAGCAAGACATATTTTGATTTTGAAAGTGAGAAAATATTATTTTGTGTTATTCCAACTTTAGCAACAACCCGATTATTCAATGGTAAGTAACATAACATGTCACTAAATTAATATCATAGTTTAAATAGATGTCCAACACAAAGCAAAATATTTTTAAAGCGAGGAACAAAATAAATATCACTCATTTTCTCAATCATACTTTGCTTTATTTTGAATTCTAATTCACCAACACCACTAATTTTGCAAGCTTTTCTATATCATACTGTTACTTCTCCACAATTAGCTTCAAATAATTTTGAAAATAATTTTTTTGTTACATGTCATATGTTTATTAACCACTATCTATGTGCCAGAAATCATCAGGCTCTCCATCATGAGTCGCAAGCAATACAGTTTCTTGATTATTTTGCACCATATTAACTTCGTCATTTTCTTCTTATTTGTACCAACAACCGTTCTCCATATGACAAGATTTATGACATTTAAAACACTCAAAATTGTCCATGACTTGTTCCTATTTTATTTCCATGTCATATCTTCTTCTTTTTTTCATTTAAAATCAAGTTTAAATGCAGTACTTGATATAATTTTTTAGTTATTTAAAATTTATTCACAAGTTTTTAGTGAATCAGTTAATTCATCAATGATCATAGTGTTAAACTGTTAAGTTCTTCCATAACTAAGATATCATCCAAAGTTTCCTCGGTTAGTCCTCTTATGATGGACGGATTTCGATTTTTAAAAGTAAATGATAGTAAACCGGGACCAATCAACAACATTCGAAACCTGCCTATCAAATTACTTAAATAAAAAATAATATTATATTTGACAAGATACGTGATCTGAAAATAAAATAATAAAATAGATGCATATCTGATCAAAAGAAGTTCACGCATCGTGCTTTGTAGTTTCAGATGGCCAATCCTTAACATTCATCAACCTATCATCTTCCCCACACTCCGATCGCCATCACAGTTGACATTCCGATCACTCTCCCTCTTAATCCAATACTTTTAACATTTCTTTATCAAAATCCTAAATTCCATATTTCCAATACTCAATTTCCTCAAACAAAACCATGTCGTTCGATGATGATGACGAATCCCTAGATCAAACCCTCTTGGTGGTCCGCGAGGTCTCGGTCTTCAAGATCCCACCCCGTACCACCTCGGGCGGGTACAAATGCGGCGAGTGGTTGCAGTCCGATAAGATCTGGACGGGTCGACTTCGGGTCGTGTCGTGTAAAGACCGATGCGAGATCCGACTCGAGGATCCGAACTCCGGTGAGCTCTTCGCTGCGTGTTTCGTGGAAGCTGGTATGAGGGAGAACGCGGTCGAGTCGTGTTTGGACTCGTCAAGGTTTTTCGTGCTGAAGATCGAGAACGGGAAAGGGAAACACGCTTTCATCGGGCTAGGGTTTGCAGAGAGGAACGAGGCGTTTGATTTCAATGTGGCGTTGTCTGATCATGAGAAGTATGTGAAGAGAGAGCAGGAGAAAGAGAGTGGAGAGACGAGTGCTAGCGAGAATCATATCGATATTCATCCTGCGGTTAATCAGAGATTGAAGGTAATGCATTCGACTGTAGAATTTGATGATAGATATGCTTTATTTGATGTTGAATAACAACTGTTAGCTGCATAAACAAATTGCTAAGCTATACTACGATTTAGCGCTTAATCTGTAGGATTAGCGAAGTTGAGTAACTTAAAAATGCATTTTGTGTTAAGATTCTTGTTTTTCCATTGTAGTACTAGAGTGTGTGAGGTAGATTTGGTCTAGATTTGTGTAGATTTGGTGTAGAATATAAGACTTATCATTTTCGTATCTTTCGATACAATATAAAGAAATTGCGAGTCGACATTACAATTTAGCGCCCAGTTTATAGGATTCGGGTATCTGAAAACCTTGAAACTACTGCTCGTATCAAGATTATTGTTTGTCCATTGGATTACCGGAGAAGGTAGATGAAGTAGATTTGGTGTAGACATCGCAGCGTGAAGAGTGAAATTTCGTCTTTGACAGAGAGTTGGATGGTAAAAATATGTTATCTTGATACACTTTGTAGTTGAAAGAAAAGACATGAAGCTTGATTCGTTATTTTTTTGTTTGTGGCCGAATAAAAAACCAAACAATCTTTCTCTTCCTAATTTAGCTTAAGGGGACACACGGCTGAAACAAATTCCCATAGTTTTGTGAACATAACAATTCTAATAAGCACGTGCGAGAATTCCGGAGATTAAGTGAGTAAGTGATATGTGTGATCGGAAGTTATAGGCTTTATGAATCAGATATTGGTTTATTTGTTAATTTGTTAATTAGTTATTTATTCGTATTTGGATTTGTATTTGACACCAGTTAGACACGGGATACATAAATAGTGATTAATTGATGGTAAAAAATCTTATTTATTGATTAATTATTGTACAATCGCACGAGTACCTATCGTCATTAGTTGTTTTCCTATTACCGGAATCTAGAGGAAATACCAGCATTTCATTGGCGAAGTCTGTTGTAATATGTTGGCAGAG
This sequence comes from Limnanthes douglasii subsp. nivea, assembly GCA_036936605.1. Classification (NCBI taxonomy): domain Eukaryota; kingdom Viridiplantae; phylum Streptophyta; class Magnoliopsida; order Brassicales; family Limnanthaceae; genus Limnanthes; species Limnanthes douglasii. Next base: position 39,544,118 of record JAUPFV010000001.1, read on the forward strand.
TGTTTGTTGTTTAAATGTGTTTCTTTTTCTCTAATACCTTACACACAGCAACACAATTCTCCATTATTTGGTTTTTGCCATTTAGGCTATACACTCTCTTTCAGTTTCTTTACTAAGGGAATGTTTCTTTTGCTTTCTTCTTCACGTGGCATATGATTTTGTCATTTATAGGAATGTGTAATGTTTTCTTTTGCTAGGATGGGGAAACCATTCGAATAAATGTGAAGCCCAAGCCAACCAGTGGAACTGGAATGCTATCAGCTGCACTTTCTGGAAACACGAAGCCTAAAGCTATGAGCCTCGCTCCACCTCCGAGCGGGGCAGCAAAAATTAGATCTCCACTTCCACCCCCTCCCAACGATCCTGCTGCTGCAAAAAAGCCCACTGCTACACCCAAAGAAAACACAAGACCGGCTGACGATCCGCTGTCAAATCTTTCTCAACTTCAGGTATCCTTCTTTGCCTATTCTCGTGAGCCTAACGAGCTTGAGCTTAGATTACTGGTGCTCTGCTCAATCAACTAGATGAGCTCAAAACAATGCTCTAGCTCAAGCTACTTTTGTGATTTCCACCTCTAAACCAACACATTCAAACTGACCTAGCCTATACAAACCAATCCAAACCAAACTGCTGGTTTCTTTTCAATTTTTGATTGGTATGAACCAAACCCATCCAATATGCATGGATATTTTCCCTGTAATAGTATATGCCTAACAAAAGTCTAGTGTTTGATATAATGTTTGGGTGAGGCCATAGTTTTAAATGGCATAAAGCGCCCCGTGGCGATAAGTGTGCCATGGCAACGCGGCAAGGGTCGCGGGGCTCACCTTTTAGTTCATGAAAAATATTATTTAAATGATAGTTAATATAGTAATAAATAAATAAATAAATGATAAAAAAACTGCTAATAAAACCTCCACCTTCAATTCTTTTAAATCATTCAGAATTTCAAATACAGCTAAACTTTGTAAAAATCAACAATCTTCGTCAACTAAATTATCTTCTTCGGGAAGGATATCTCCAAGTCCTCCGGCATCAATGTGTGTTGTATCGTGTGTATTGATTTTAAATTTTCTCGTATTGCGTATCAAATTGTATAATAAGACCCAGTAATTCATTAAAAAATTTAATTACATATATAAATAAATGAATAAATAAATAAAAATTACTCAGTCGATCCCTTTCCTACCAAATAGTATAATTCATAAAATTTAAATATTTTGTAGGGTGCAATTTAGTAAATAGATAAAGTTTCCGTATCTCTTAAATATCAAATTTTAAACCATGATTGTTTTTCAAAATTTCAAAATCAAAATAACGGCAAGTTTACATGTAATTGCTTCTCTCTTCTCTCTTTTGAAACAACTGTATTAACTTCTGGAAAAATGAAAGACCAACTTCTTTAGTGTGAAGATGGAGATTTTTGTGTAAATTAAGAAGGGATTATTGTAGTTTTAGGGGGTTTTAGTTTATTTAGGGCCTGATTTAAAAATAAATATATAGAAAGCCCACAGATAAGGCGCCACCCTACCAGTGTCTTATGGCGCCTCGCCACAAGGCTGGGGCACCGCCGCGCCGGGCACTTTATCGATCGGGTGCCTCGCCATGCCCTGAGGTGATGCCGCGGCAGCGCCTCATGCCACGGCAGCGCCTTTTAAATCTATGGTTGAGGCCTTTTTATGTTACAAGTTGTAAAAAAACTGAGTGTAAATCACTATTTATTGTATCAGTAAATTCTGAAGTGTTGAATGTCAGCTGTTAGATTATTTAGACTGTCTTTAAAAAACCCTTGTGTTTATTTCCATTTGGTAGAGGAATCTTCCTTCGTCAACTGGAACAGCATCTACCAAGCCGACCGCCACTGCATCAGGATGGGCAGCCTTCTAATCAATTCAGGTCTGCTATCAGCTTCAAAACAAGAGAGAGAGAGAGAAGTTACTGATAAGTTCAACTTTTTTGTTTTATTTTCCTTGTTGGTAATGTTGTTTTAGCGATATATACTTTTTTGCTGCAAGTTTGTATTGTATCATATATTACAAAATTTATGTATCAATTCTCTCCTTTTATCGTGTCCTGGTTGTTGAACACAAGGCTTGCTTATCTTTGGATTTGCAATGTTTGTTTATCCTTTGAAGCTTAGGATCCCAAGCAAAACAAACCAACAAAATCCATTCCATAAAGTGATGCTGATCCTTTGAAGCTTTACCAACAAAATCCATTCCATAACGTAATACTGATCCTTTGAAGCTTTAGTATGGATCCGAAACAGAACCAACAAACATAGAAATGTTGTTATAAGTCATAGAAATGTTGTTATAAGTCACGTAATGACGCAAAAGTTCAAATATTTGAAATTGTGCTTTGAGAATGTATATTTTTAAAATTTGGAACAGTGCCTATATTTTTTAAAAAGGGAATGGTGACTCTTAAAGAGGTGGAAAGTTAATTAAACCGTCACTAATATTAATTAAACCTTGACGAATTAAAACATAACATTAAACAAAACAAAAAAGTCAAATAAAAAATAACATCCAAACAAAAATTTTGTGTTGTTGTTTTGACTTGTTCGTCTATAGTTACATCACTTATTCATTTCTAGTTGTTTATTTGATTTTGAAAAAGACTATTTTATTGAATTTTATAGACATCTTAGTATATGTGAAGTAGTAATTTTTTAGGTTATTTAATTTGGAGTTCATTTTCTCCATACGAAAAATTAAAGTCGTTACCATATTATGCCTTCAATACATGATATGTTGGGTCATCTGTATTTGATATTTAACCTCGAACTTTTATTGTATAATATTCGTAATCTCCTGCATCTTCCATCCTACTATTTATTTTGAATCATATTCTATATATGATTCAGTGCTTTCTCTTCCTCATAACTCTAAACATCAAATGCCTATATTTCGATTATGCTAGAGCTAATACTTCATTCAAACCCTAGAACTATTACAAGTTTTTAAAAATATTTAAATAATTACGAAATGTGATACATATTTAATGAATTGAGAAATGTGAAATACTTTTCAAAATAATTGTGAAATGTGAAACATGTCTTAACACCATTGCAAAATTTGAAGCACGCTTTAACATAAATGTAAAATATAAAACATGTTTCAAAAAATACGAAATATGAAGAAAAAAAACATACCTGTTCATATTTGATATTCTTTAAAGATGAAATTAAACCCAATTTTATGTTTTTCAATGCTAAGTCATTTGAAACATCATGACATCAAATTTTATATGCCTACTTTTATTCTAATTCTTGTTTGTTCCATAAGAAATGATTGCATATCATTTAATAATTTGTATACAAATAAGTATCACAATAGAAGAATTTTTATAGGCTAAATCTCATTGTACATATGTTACATACTTTATATAGCTTATTCCGCAACTTAATAATGTATGTGTAAAAATCATAAGATATATGATGTAACACTAAGAGACTCATGCCAAAAACTCAATTATGATTTCAGCCTAAGTCTCTACCTATAAATAAAAGAATATTCTTATCATGAAAATCATTCAATAAATAAGATTCTCTTATTTACTCTTATGCTCTATCTCTCTAATCCAAAATATCGTCTCCTCTAACCACCGTCATATTTTTTTCCGAACAAATATAACCTTATTCATATTTCTTATCCAGGTTGTTATCTCGCATTCACATATTCTTTCAATATTTGTTTAACCTCTCATAAGTCTCGGCCAACCTCAAAAAGGTTTATTCTACCAACTTTACTCGCTGTATTGATCACATAAGCTTAACAAATAACACTATAAAAAAATTAACATCACCAAATTGGCACTGTCTATGTGAAGTATCCTGGATTTTTTTTCAAAACCCAAGTAATCAACCATTCAGAAAAGAATGATGGTTAATTTATATGTGAAAATTGATCACTCCCTTGATATAGAGAAACCTAAGGGACCACCAACCCATCCCGCTGCCACAATCATTCTATATATGGATGATTAACAATTGATAAACTACATTGGGGAAAAGTTGGTTGATAATTTTCAGATGTTGCAGAATATGATGAATACTCATGCTTCAACTAACACATGAGATATACCGTCCATAGAATTATGATGGAGATAATGGCAACGATGCTACACGTTATATGTTCAGAGACCGTTGCAAAATATCACAAATAGATACTAATTATCATTCAGAACTAAAAATAAAGATTCTAAAGAAAATCAGACCAAGGGTCATCCATTAAGAGTTTCAGAATTCGTCATTCATTTTTAAAGTAGGATGATAACCAAGAACCCACCTTTAAGCATGGCAATGAGAAGAGCAATGAGGGACATGTCTCTGACCATCATGCAACTTAGCATCATGTGAATGGTACTTGGGGGAAGTCAACCTAACCCTCAAACATATATGCTTAATCCTCAAACATGTATGCCTAATTACCCAAGTATTCAGTAGGTACCTTCCCATCATATATCTCGTCAGTATAATGTTCATATACCTACTTTGCTGCCAAAAATGACACAAATAAATTTTCACCAAGCTCCGGATGCACAACAAATGCTCAGCCGAGATTCCCTCAATTATCTCTAAAAATTTCACCGAATCAACAACAAAGTTATGATATTAATATAACATAATATCAAACAACATTCACTTGTTACCCTTCAAAACTATCGATAAATAATAGCCAACAAAACTACCATCCCAACACTGTATGAAATAGTATAACCATATGAGGTTCCATTTATCAACTCAAACGATACCTTGCTAGACGGTTTCACAATAAAAATAAATCACTAAGAGCTAACCACTAGTTAAATACCCCAAAGTGACTACCCCCAAACTTCGGCTATGTAGTGGCATGGACGTGATCATTAATATACTTAGCATTTCTTGAGCTAAGAGAATCAAAATAAATCAAGTATGTTCCTTGATAATAAGGATTTCCATGATGAAAAGTATCAATTGGCTCCAGAGATATTTTACGAAGACTTGCCGCCAAAATTCAAAAATCACAAAATGGATAAATATAATGGCAATCAAGATCTGAAAAACCATATAAGCCAATTCGAAAGTTAAATGTTGCAATTTATGATGGATGATAAAATGAAGTATAGAGCCTTCTATGTGTACTTTAAGGGATAAATTTTAACTTAGTTTAATATTTTTATCTAAGATATATCAAGAGTTTAAAAATGTTATATACAACATTCATGAATCAATTTATTAGCTCTAAAGTTATCAAAGATGTGAAGATTTATCATTGCAACACATGGGCAAAAAAAAGACTACACAATGAGATTTGTGGAGACAAAAAATAGGTTGCAAAATTATCATGATGTAATGACAATTACAACTTACAAACAATGATTTTTTCTAAGATATATAACATAAACCATTATGAAGAATAAAGTATTTAACTTTGGATAGTTATTAGCCCAAGTGAAAAAAAAATCAAAATAGAAGAGACTATTAAAGTTATAAAGGATGTAAATACTTAAAATCTAAACACATAGCTCCATTACCATCCTCTGGATAACATTAATGAACCTACTTTAGTGTGCAAGTTAATTCCAAGTATAATAATGAACCTTCAATCTCCAAGCACAATAACAATGAAACTTTGGTTTGGCCAAGACATTATGGCCAATAAAAGATTTCAATGACAAAGTAAAAAGGAAACAATAATGAAACCATAAAGTTGGAGAGTGCTAATAATGTTTCCTACATAGAGTTAACAAATAAGTTAGGGAATAATTCATAGAAAGACAAAAGATGTGATAAAGTACCAATGACTATAGAATATGTTTTTTGCAAAAAAGCACATAATCAAAATCAAATTTTTTAAATTTTATAACGATATCGTACATTACACAAGAGATTAATATGATGTAAAAAATAATATTTGAATATGACAGACAAAGAAAAACATGTAGAGTATATGAAAAGAAAACTGATACATGCTGCGTCTAATCCTTCAGTAAGACATGAAGAACAAGTTGTAGTAGTTGATGATGAACTAATGTATTTAGACAACAACATCATCATAAAGATTGAATAAGACTAGTATTTATATCTATGAAGAGATACGTTGATGATACAAAAGTTTAGAATCAAGACCATCTATCATATCACTTGTACATAAATCCCCAGAAAATGTTAGCTATCTGAAGGATAATTTAAAAGAAGTGACATCACCTCATCAAGATGCAGTGCTCATTACGAGTACAAGTAAAAATAGCGATGATTGATACATTAAGGTAAAAAAATATCTTGTACAAAAACACATATGACAAAATGAAAGATCTGTAGTTCTTATATCATCACAAAGAATTTTGATTGGGTTCACTGGGTCCTATGCTAATATGTTATGAGAATTAACTTTGAATATGGTATTTGATAAAGTATAAATTTGGAAAGAACATAGCTATATCAAATGCATAACGTGATATCAGCAGTGCATCAGTGTTTCTGTTGTGTAATCATTGTTTAACGGATACGAGTATAAGTAAAAATAGTGACGATTGACACATTAAGTTCAGAAAATATTTTGTACAAAATCACATATGTCAAAATGAAAGAGCTATAGTTTTTATATCTTCACAAAGAATTTAGATTGGGGATTCCAGGAGAATTGACTTTGGATATGGTATTAGGGAAGTATAAATTTAGAAAGAACATAGCTAGATCAAATGCATGACGCGGTATCAACGGTGTATCAGTGTTTCCGCTATGTGATCAATGGGAAGGTATGATTGATCACTGCAAATCAAAGAGCTTCAAGGGAACTCTACATTTCTTATTTAGCACTTAAAAAATAACAATCATAAATTGACCTGGTTACCTTAGATAATTTGGATGACTTTAGAGAGTCACTGCACCTTATAAAGCGATGATAGGAATAAAAAAATCATATAAATAGAAGGAAATGAAGTTAATAAATGTTTTATTGGACTACCACAAATTATTCATAGACAATAAGTTTTGGTTAGTCAATCAAGAAATAAGGTCATACCTCTATAAAAACAGGAGCAATAGTATAGGAAATAGATAGACGTACATAATTAGGTCACATAAATAAATCTCATTATCCAACATGGATATCAAATCTAGTGTTGGCGAAGAAAAATGATGATAAATAGAGAATATATGTAATTTTTACAAATTTAAACAAATCATGACTGAATGACCATTTCCATCTTCTAAGAATTTATCCCTTAGTAGAAGCAGCGTCAAGGAATAAGATACTCTCTTTCATGTATACATATTAGAGATGCAACTAAATCCCAATGCATAAAAATAATCAGGAACGCACTATAGTCATAATTAAAAGGTGGATTCTTTGTTACAAAGTAATCCATTCGGACTGAAGAATTCAAGAGTCGTATATAATATACTTGTTAACAAAAAATTTGCAACAGAAAATGGAAAAAATATGGACTTATATTAATGATATGTTAGTTACTAGAGTCTAAGATGAGTATCATTTGGCGTACATGGCCAAGACATTTGAAACTCTAAAAAGATTAAATATGAGGCTCAATATAGAGAAGTGTATATTTGACTTGGCCGATAAATTTGCTGAACGTATTTGATGAGTACATCGACCCATACCGGAACCAACATAGAGCTTATATAATAAAAAGGTGACACACAACCATATATTACTAAAAAAATTAGGAATAAACATGTAAAATACTTAGATATACAACACCAAGGTCAAATCTTACTGCACTTTTATAGTAACCCATACCTTATTATTATTTTTGATAATGATGACCTTTAAAAGTTTGCAACATTACATGAAGATGCAATAATAATCATAGTCAAGATTGTAAAAATAGAAGTTAGAATAATCATGGTGGACACTTAAAATTCGACCAATGTCTTATTTAAATGTAAACATGAGAAGATGCATAGTGTACAAGTACTTACACAATCAAAAATAATTTTAACTAGATTACACCCCAGTCATTGGTAAGCTGAAGTTGGATGTAATTTCAGGCAAGTCGGTGCATAAGAATCAAGTTCAGTGCCTATTTATGTTAGTCAATGTTACTTTCCCATACAACATCGTATTCAGAAGGTTTTGGTTGGATAAAATGCACACAATAGTTTTGATGGTGTACCAATTCTTTTGTTATATAATCAATGGCCAAATTTGTATGATTCATAGAAAATAGATATTTGTAATGGAATGTTTCTATGTATTTAGAGATCTTAAGAAATAACGGCTTCTAGATGCCTCCATTATCCTCGACGACACGGACAACACAATAATACCTCTATTGACAAGTTACTTTTAGCCAACATCTGAAAACCAAAAGCCATGTGAGTTTTCTTTTGTACTTAGTTGTTTTTTATTATGCCTTTATCATAATTATAGTTAACTAGGATGCAAATACATATTGAGCTATATATTATGTTAGTAAGTCTATGTTAGACGTTGAGACGTTTTATTTGTAGTTTGAAAAAAATAACATTGCTTTGGTAATAGTGGCTATGAAGATGATGTCCTATTTTGAGGCTCATACCATGGTAGTCCAAACCTCATTTCCTATAAGGAATGGATTATAAAATTCAGGCATATATGGCACACTGACTAGATGATTAGTAAAGTTATGAGACTTTGACATCAAGTTCGAGCTATATACTGTAATCAAATCTCAAACTATGGAATATTTCTTAACTTAATTCTTAGTATAAAGCCCCCAACCTTTGATGATCATATTTAACTTGATAGGATCAGATATGTTTTGGACATGCATCATAATAATTCGGGATTTATCCGAAGGGGTAATCCGGGCAGGCTAGATGAAAGTTGATGACTAAATAGTGACTTAGGCCAACCAATATGTGCCTAGTATATTAAATCACAAGCTTGAGGGCTTGTAAAAAGACATAATAAGAAGATCTGACCTAAAAGGCCCATGGATATCTAAAACGAGTATAAATATCCCAACCAACTTCATTAAAAGGGTTGAACTTTTTCTACAAACATTAAATACAAGCATACACCTCATTTCTCTCACTACTCTCTACAAAATACTTAATATCAACTAGCTAAAAATTTCTTCCCTTTTTTACCCCTAAAACAGATTTTCCATCATCATAACTAACATGATAAGTTCAAATCGACAAGGAAAACAATAACTTGAGTTCTAGTGCAATGGTGCAAATGACATCACCTTTTAAAGAAAATTTAAACCACGACATCAAGTCCGACTTCACTACCTCTAATAGAGGGATTGAGTCCTCCAAATCTTGTCAACCTCCAGCAGGTCATCAACAACTTTATAATCATTCCCCATGTTGAAATAATAAAAGGGGATATAATGGTTTCGACATAAACTGGCCACAACAACAAACTGCTCCATATGCATCAGAAGTTTAGACAACCTCAAAGCTATGATGCTGACTATTAATGTATACCTGAAATTAAGACTTAATTGACTTGGGCATAACCTCACCAGATGGAAGTATCTCGCTATCTCTAGGTCATAAGGGAACCGAAGGCCCCAATTAAGCACTTATGTATATACCACTTGCTCCCTGATTTTACTATTTATCAGAGTCTCCTTAGGGATATGAATCCTTACTTTGACATACTTTGGAAAGCCCCATTTTTTCATGATTATGTCAAATTCACTTGTATGGGTATACACATAGGAGATTGTTGAAGAGCCAACAAATATTTTACACTGACCTTGGAGAAGTTAGGCCTCACTCGCCCAACAAGGCACTCCAGAAGAGGTTCAATATTTGGCAGTCTTACTTTCTCTTTCTTTTCTTGAATTATACTGGTGTCGCCAGTATGACCAGATGTCTCCAATCAAGTATCTTTCCCACTATCATTCATCTTCTCATCCATTATTTGTGGCCGTTGATCGAACAATTTGAGTCTAGTGTCCTTTTTTCAATACGAGAATACTTGGTTGGTGAAATTGATGGATTTGGATCCAAATTAAGCAACACTGGAGGCTCTAACATTGTAGAACCTTTATTAAATTTTTTAGTATCCATAGCAGATGAAGTTACAGTTTTGGATTTAGAAAGCCTGGTAATCCTTCGAGATATGTTTTCTCCTACATCCGACCCCATAGAAATGAAATGAGATGGAGCTTTACGACTGGTAACGGCTCTAGTTTTGGTGAAAGGTTTTTCAATTAACTGAACCGGTGGTTCAAGATTTGTTAAAGATTGAGAAAAAGAAGTTTTTTTTGGAAACTATTGATGGTCTATGAGATGATGAACTCTTGTCTGATTCCAGTATCACTTGTATGATCAATCAACCATGAGAAATAGGTAGTTCAGCAACGATTATGGCTTCTCTTTTCTCTTTATCTAACTCGGACAGATTGAGCCATCCTCCTTTAACTAAGACCGTTCTTGCCATGAATATAAAAATCCTGAGAAATATTAGAAAAGCTGAAAACTCGTGATAATTTAAAGTTTCTCTGTCTATAATTGAAATTTGACTTTAGAAAATGAAAAAAATCACACTTATATAGTTGAGGAATCTACTTGAGTACTTTACCTAGAGGAGGTGAATTGACTGAATAATTATTAAAGGCTATTAAATATAGTCTCGTTAATTTTTGAAGTTTATATACAGGTACATAGGAAAAACGGCTAGTGGGTCCAAGTAGGAATTGACACGTGTGAAAATAAATTACTCATTAAATTCACAACCTTTGGGATTTTTATTAACCGTTAAGATTCACTTTGGAGCCTGATTGGACATTGCTTATTATGGTTATCTCTTCCAAAGAATTTTTGAAAGAGTTAAGAGGGCTAATGATATGATCGGATATATTTGGATATACATCGTAATAATTTAGGATTTATCCAAAGGAGTAATCCGGGTAGACTAAATGAAAGTTGATGACTAAGCAGTGATTAGGCCAACCAATGACTCAGCTATGTGCCTATTATCTTAAATCATGGGCTCGCGGGCTCATGAAAAAGGCCCAATGAGAAGATTTGACCCTAAAGGCCCATTAATATCCAAAAAGAGTATAAATATCCCAACCAACTTCATTAAGAGGGTTGGAATTTTTCTAGAAACATTAAATACAAACATAAACCTCATTTCTCTCCCTACTCTCTACAAAAATACTTAATATCAACCAACTAAAAAATATTCCTTTTTTACCCTAGACCAGATTTTTCCATCACCATAACTAACATGGTAAGTTCAAATCGATAAGGAAAACAACAACTTGAGTTCTAGTGCAATGGTGCAACTGGCACCCCCTTTTAGAGAAACTTTAAACCATGACATCAAGTTCAACTTGCGAGACTGATTTTTTCCATATCTGCGAGAACCAAAGATTGAAACTCCTCATTGATTCCTAAATCGTAGTCAACAAAGCCTATAACAAACATAAACCAAAAAAGATATTTTTATTTGGCTTGCACAAATCCAACAATAGTGCAATTCTTTAAAATAAGCCTTCGATAACTTTTCAAAATATACTTATGGTTAGTGCCTCAACATCTAAAGTAATGTTAACTGACAATGAATACGACTAGATACCATGTATTAATACATACCTTGTAGAAGGGAATTCTCCATAAGATAGATTCATGGCTAAACGCATTAAAATCTGAGCAACTAGATATATCGGTTGATAGATACGTTATATAAGTAAGGTCTTACCAAACGCTTGCTTCATTGTCTCGGGATAAAACAATATGCTTTTATATGAAAAAAGTTTTATGATGGATAATGCAGTGATTATGACACTTATAAGGTGTTGTAGAGAAGAGTCATCCAAAATAAGATATTATTACCCAACCGCAGAAGATTTTTTCAAACATTGTGACACCTGCAAGACTTTCACTGATTTAATCTAATGGGGACACATTGTGACAAAAATCAGGGTAAAGTAAGTCATTGGATTTTTGAATAACAAAATTTGTTATAAATATGGAGTACAAAATTGCATTGTCACTAACAACGCTTTTGAATAACATAACGATCCTCCTCTACCGACCCCGAGGTGTAATTTTTTTTTGTTATTCTCTCATTCACCCATAGGAAAACGATACAAAAATATTATAAGATACAATCAGAAAATGGTCAGACTTCCTTTAGGAAGTTTTATGGTCATGCGGGACCACCTGAACAACTATAATCATTGATATTCCCTTCGTTTTGGTCTACGAGATGGAAAACATAGTAGAAATATAAATATATATATGTCTTTATTTCGAATATCTAGCTATGAAAATGGGTATAAGATCCGAGCTAGACTTAATTACATAAAATCATATGAAAACTCACATACAAACATATCACTACTAAACCTTTGTGAGGAACATATAATTCCAAAATCTGTTTCTGAAGTTTCAAAGTTGAAGACAAATTTCTCTGACATGTAAATGCTTAGAAAGCTTCAAGTGAAATAGAAGAAACCATACATGATAGTAGCTAATGTCTAACTTGTGACATACAGGTTTCTAAATGAATAGTGTCAAGCACTTCAGAAATTACTTGTAAATTTATACATGTTGGTATACTATTTCCTACCCAGTAGAGCGATAAGATTTTAGCAAGGTACCTGGAATTAAAAAACAAAATCCATTTTTCTAAGTGTTTGAATGATTCCAAACATAAATCTGGACACTCAATGGAGTCCTCGTGCCCCTTCAAGCAATTTAGTGTTTGGATGATTTTAAACATAGTCTCATACACCGGTGAGCCAACATAATTCCACAAATAATCTAGTGTTTGGATAATTTTAAACATAGTCTCATACACCAATGAGTACACATACTCCCATGAATAATCTAGTGCCTGGATCATTCTAAACACACTAAATCGTCTAAGTATTTATCACAAAAAATCTATGTCTTTGGAACTTATCACTCCACCTAGAGTAACACTGTCACGAGAATACTTTGCCCATTCTCTTGTTGAGGATTTTCTAATTTCTTAATGCACTAATTATTTTGTGACTCAATTAGTCTTCTTTTATAGATACCAATATCACGTTGTCCATATTCCTTGTTGAGTATTGCTATAGTCCTTGATACATGAAGACTCTCACGACTCAATAAGTCTTCATCCGAAGCTATCACTGGTGCATTACCTATGATCCCCGTTGAGTATTACCCGAGCTATTAAATTATTAAGACTCTATTGGCTAAAAACATCATAATCGTTAGACTGGAACTATTCTTAGGGGTCCAATCCTAAGGCTTGAAGTTCAAAATAGATTAAAAAAAGAACAAAAGTGCAACCTGAAGCTTACACTTAGTAGATTTATAAAAAAAAGTAAATTGAAGGCATTAAATTGTCCAAAATCAATCAAAATAGTAAGGTAGAAGAAAAATAAAAATATTCATATATAAAAATTCCATGCCACCATAATAATTTGTTTCAAACATTTTTATCTTCTGACAAACCAAACATAACAATTACAAAAAACATTAATTACTTAGGATAATCAATTTCTTTGACGCGAATAACAACTTTAGGAGTCTTAAAACATCAACTGCAAGATGATGATCAACAACAATGTCGAGATTAATTATAAAAGGAATATCAACAATAAATTTAGTCTCGGTTATTGGAAGGGAAATATTAATAACCTCATTTTTTTACTTTAAAAAACATAATTATTTTCTTCATCTTCAGAATTTTCCAATTCGGTATCACTAGCTTCGGTTACATGACTTCATACAATTTTTTTATGATTGTGATCATGGGGTACATAAGTCTAGAGATAATATAGTTCCAAGTTTAAGAACTCCTCCATTTAAGCCCCAATTTGGCCTTAAGGTATATAGTCATATTTCGGATAACCCTGCATTTAGCAGCTTCCAAATCTAACAGCTCATTTTCATGATTCAAGAGATCTCCCCCAAAATATGTTCTCATCTTGAAGAGCGGTACCAGCTCGTCGTATTGCTTCATAATGGAAAATGACATTGTTTGTACGAGATTTAATGTGAATATCTTAACAACGCTTCACGATCTTATAAGCATTTGAAACAATTGTAAGATCTTTTACGTCTCCATGAGAATTTTGTTAACATAATAAAGCTCTGATACGACATATTTCTTTGTATTGATCTTAACCTTCACCCGCTCATTAATTTCAGTAGAAAATACCTTCAGTTCTCAACTGCTCTCAAGTAGTTCAATAATTGTTAGATATAGAACCGCGAGAATGAATCCCTTAAATAGTTGATGCTCGAGTGCAAAAACAATGAGACAAATCTATAAAATTACAGTGAATTTAACCTAAGATTAAAAATAACAAAATTTAGGGAAAAAATTACAAGGTATAAATACTTACGTTAACCAAGCTTTGTCTTCCTTCTTACCAAATCAAAACAAATAAGGTGATTAGGTAACCTTGTAGAACGAGCGTAAAAATTTAAGTGGCTAACAGTTTATGTCACTTATTTCATAGGAAAATGTATATTCACTATGCAAGGAGTAGACTTTAATACATGGATTTTGGTAATCTTCCAACACTAACCATCCCCACATGGGTTACTGGATTTACATCTTTGGGTGTCTCCAAGAGATCGATTACATGCTCAGGAAGAATTACACTAACAATAACTTCATTAAAAATAATTATTGGAAGAAATGAAACATCATTTATGGTGGATTCAATCACATGTTATAAGGCATTCTTATACATAATCAGTCTATATTTTTTTGCATTTACCCTACCATATATCCTCATTGTCGTTGCTTTATCCTCTCAACCTCTAGTGTTACTCGAGCTGCCTACGCTTTTGCTTTTTAGGTAATATTTGTAAGCAACAATTCTAGCCTTTTCCGCTTGATTATTTAAGGAGACAAAAGTGCCTTTTAATTTATCATTTAGCTTATCAATTGGAGGATTCATCTAATTCAAAACCTTTGGACACCCTCATCAATGATAATTCCCTTTTGAGAAATCGAAGGAGGATTCATGCTAGATTAATATCCACATGAATTGATACATCTATAATAACCAAGTCCTAAAGGGATAAGGCTCAACACGAGTCATTTATATTAGAGGCATTGTAATCGTGACAACATAATCTTATAAGCCATCTAAGGGGCACTATAACATTGACATTAGAATGTTTAGAAAAAAAGGCCATGCATGAGTTATATTCACCTGTATTTTGATAAGTGTGGCCATAAACCCAATAAATTTAGCATATGTTTTAATTTTTATGGCCTTAGTATCCTTTTGGCTTATTGATATTGGCTGTAATAATTTTTGAAGAAGAAAAATCAACAAGATATATATATTCATCTTTCACCGATAAACTTTAGCCTCGAAAAAATTCAAGGAAAAAGAATTAGAATTCTAGATTGCAAAGATTTAGAAGATGATATGGCACTAATTGTTTATTTTAAGCCCTACAACCTTGTTTGGTGATCTTTCCGTCCCATATATAGGTTTGGTTGGAACCACTAAACGTTTCACAACTCTAGATTGTGTATGGTTTGATAAAAAAAATTGATAGTTATAAAAGTATTGGGACTTAACATGAGTTAATACTTCTTTGACCAACCTTTATCAAAGTTATCAATGAGCTCGTCAAAGTTGACCTTCGCAGAGGGGAGGCACTTGTGAAACTATCTAACGATTTTTATATAAGAAGCACAAGTTCCTCATACAAAATTTTGTCAGCATTAAGTTTTAAAAATCATCCATAATCTAGTCGAATTGAAAATTTAAGGCAAAAATTAAAATATTTGCTTTGAGACCTACAACTTCGGGGTATCACTTTCTCTAGTTTGTCATTGTTTGTTTCTTAGTGTTCATCAATGTAAACAAATTCTCTTTTACGTATTATTTGAAATCTAGAAGGTTGGAGACAGTATTGTGATCTTCATATATTATTAAGTAAAGTAAGAACTTTCAATCCTTGCACTGATAGACGTCCTGTAGACAAACTCTTCCCTTATAGAATCCCATACTGATGGTCATGGAGAAAATATTGATGCCATTAAAAGCCTTCACATGTTCTCTAACAACGGGTTATGACACATGCGGAAGATCCTGAAAAATTTCAATAATTCAGGGTGCAACGAGAAGCAAACACCTATGTAAAAAATATGGTGAAGAATACCAATTTGTTGGCCATGGTCTCAAGATAATATTTGTTACTCATTGAAAAATAAAACCACATCATCTGAAATTTCCCATCAGCTCCAAAGATTTTACAAATGTAATCATAACACTTTTACCATTGACCTCCATCTATAATTGTACTTTAATATCTGACTGATCATATTCATGAGGATGACTAGAAAAAACTTATCCATATGAGTAGTTGTTTCTTTGATTTGTCAAAGTCCTAATCATATGTATTACGATGTTGACTGCCAATTTTTATGACCATTATCGTATTTATAAGTGAAGATAGATTATAAGCATGAAATTTTAGAAAAAATAAAAAATTAAAGAAATTTAAGAAATGAGAAGAAAAATATAAAAGACGATAAAAAAATTCAATACGCGAGAAAATGGAGAAACTTAAGTGAATATCAAGTGAGTGGTGAACAACATATTTAAACAAGAGGTAAAATAACTTCATTCGTTAATTAAATTACTTAACAAATGACATAAATTTGTTTTATGAGCGTGTAGTTGAGATTTTCCCACCTCTAACGATTTTAACAAACAAAGTTAAAGCAACAACATCACAATTTATCAAGATAATGTTAGTTGCTCATGACAACAACATGTGTCCAATGACCATTAAATTATTCGACATATGACGATCCTACTCTTAAATATAATCATTAAGCCCATTATAAAAACGTTTCACATATTTTTTTCATACAAAATATTAGATTTTTCTTTTCCAAAAGTACACATGACTAGTCTTGCTTCGACAAACGCATTGCAAACCTGGTCGCAACTTCGACTCGTCTAAAATAAGAACAAACACCCATATATTTAGAGCTTCGATTTTTAACATTAGTCTTTTATATACACTTCAAAAAGATTATGAGGGCTATTTTTATACCTGCATACGGTAAGACACATCTATTTTCCAAACAAAAAAATATTTTTTTGTAAATCTTAACCTAGTTGCAAACCATATTTACAAGGTAACCAACAATCGTGAAACAAAAAACAAAGGAAATGATCATCATGTATGTACTATTTCCCTTCGGTTTCTCAAATGAGGTTTGGTCAGTGAAAGGTTTTTAATGAGGCAGGTCTGAGGTCAAACTAAAGACCCCACAGATCCCGCCATAATTGGCTCGGTAGATCGGCTCAGCAGACAACCAATTTGGCAAGAAAAAGCTACTTTGCGTTACCAAATTTTGCACAAGATTTAATATGGAAGATAAAAAATGAACATCAAATGGCTCAGATTCATAACTATATTCCTCATTCGATTCTCTCGAACTACTGATAAAGATATAAGTTGTGAGGTTTAACCCATTAGGTATGATCATATTAAATAAAAAATTATGTGTAACTTTTCCTGAGAGAATCTCAAGTAAATTTTGGATAAAAAAAATGTAAAATATGATCCAAACCTTAGCTTGTAAGGACCACATGCCTAGTGTCTGAAGTCCATAATGGTTCTTGTCCCAAATTCTTACCTTTAAATAAAACTAATATCCTCAGTGTCGAGGATCCTTACATTTTTCAACAAACTCACTTATGTTTATAAGTAATCTTTCTATAGTCTTTTGTCTACTAGTTCTCTTTTCATACCTTCTAGGCATATGTTTGTTACTTCTATTATCACTTTTTCCTTTACGTTTAGCTACGTTTGTGCACCTATTATGTTATTCCACTATTCATTCTACTCTCTCACATAACTTCAACTAATTATTCTCTAACACGCTTAACCCTTCAAAACCCCCACAATCATATAAATAATTTTTTAAAACATAAACTAAAAAAATCATTCAAACTTTTTATCAATAAAACCAGTCAAGCTACTAAAATAAACTAAAAGACACGATATATACATAAACAATTATTATAAGGATTAAGTTTCCCCTTTAACTTTTTATATCTCGCGTTAAACGATCCATTTTCAAAATATGAAAGGTCCAAAATACCTAAATTATTAACTAAGTACATTTATGCCGCTCAACCATAAAAAAAATAAATGAAAATCTTAATTCAAACACAGTACGTAGACTTAATTGTAAACCTTAATTTTAAATTGGATTAAAATCTTATTCTAGACTTATGTCATCAAGTTTATACATAAAAAATGAGATTTGATAAAGATTTTACATACTATTGAATATTTTTTCAAATATAAAATCTATTTTTTTATTCTCATACGTACACGTATTTGTTCGAATTTTAATGAAAAACTCAAATATTAATGTTGTTAGTATCGTTTAGTGTTTCAATAAAATTCACCAATCTTCAATTGGTGTGTCTCATTGTGTTTTATTGCATATCAACAAATTTATAATTTAGATGAGCTTTTTGAATTCATTTATGCATTGAATAAGGAATCAAGTTTCAGTCTTCAAACTTTAGTTTTTTTACTTGTTTTTACTTTTCTAGTAAAAGTTAATATAAACCCTATATCAAGATTTTCTTGAAGCTTGAATTAAGTTTAGAGCCGAATGGTCAATTTTTTCTCGATCTCCAACGAAAATGAAGCACCAATTCGATGGGCACGAGCGAAAATGTGCTTTGTCCGCCCTCGATCCTAACGAAGATGAAAGACGAAACCCAAAACCAATATGTCCTAATTTTTTTCTTTGACAAATTCGCATTCAAAACGTGAATTGAGACAACCATATACAACTGATTAAACATCTAACAAACAACTAAATTATATAAGAATGTCATTTTTAATTTCTAGAAAACTAAAACTCAAATAACTAACAAACTAAATAATGAAAACTAAAATAATTTATACCATAACAACTGTATAATATAGTTGTGAACTCCGATTTGAAAAATATATATTAAAAATAGATAAGTTGAGAGATTTACGAATAAACAATGAAAAAAATAAAAACTTATGTTAAAAAATCTAACAAAATGATTTATATTGATTATATTTACAAAAAAATCTTTCAAACTAAATGGAAGATTTCACAAATGTCTAACGAATACATGATGAAATCTAAAATAAAAAATCCAACAAAATACACTAACATATAACCTATTATTTTTAGAGAAAAATACCAGTAAATACCCACTCAACAATCTAATTACCCACTAGTACCCGTTTTTTAGATAGTATCACTTGGTACCTCGAATTGAAATTTGGACAAAAATACCACCAACTATATATACCCGTTGGTACCTTCACCAATACTAGCCTGAGAGTTGTTTGAAAAACTAAGATAAAAGTTGTTTGAAAAATATTGTTGTTTGAAAAACTAACCTGAGAGTTGTTTGCAACTCTCTCGATTTCCTAAGAGTTGTTACCGGTGAATTTTTTTTTTAATAAAAAAATATCGTCAATGAGTCTAGTTTTGTTGATCTTAAAAAAACCAAAAGCGATGGTCCTTTCATATATTTTTTCTGAACTCCGGTTTGAAAGATATTGATCTTTTAAGAAATAAAAAAAAAAAAAAAAATTGGTTAGGTGGATGAAAAGTGAGGGTAGCTAAAGTATTAAAATAATATTAGATATTAAGTGATAATTAGGTAGTTAATATGAGTATTAAAAGGTAATAGAACAAAATCTAGATAAAAATATAATAGTTGAATGAGTAATTTAGATTCAATTTTCCATATTTTTATATCAACCGTGTAGGGAAAAAATCTATAATGGAGCCTGGACCTAAATGGAGCAGTACTTCAATATAAAATAGTAGTAATAGAAAAGGAAAGGATAGAACGAAGCCAACGGGACTCGAGGTCGAGGCTGTCACCTAACGACTGTACGTGGCAGGCTGCACACCTTTTGTCGTTACAGTTTCTCAATACCTATATATTCAACAGATTTCCTTTCTCTTCTTCTTCTCCTTCTCTGCACAACAAATAGTTTCTCTGGCGGGAGATAAACAAAAATGGCGGACGAAAATGCAGATTCGATCAGAGTACGAGGCATGCAATTCGCCTACGACGGCCAACCTCCTATCTTTCTCGATTTCGATCTAGATCTCCCTCATGGTTCCCGATGTCTTCTCGTTGGCGCCAATGGATCCGGTAACTAATCATCCAACTTCTTTTTTGTTTTACCTAGTGGAATACTACATAACTTGATCGATGTTTTCACTAGATTAATCGTCATGCTATGTCGAATTTACCTTGTGATTTGTAACTTATAATGATTTCACATTTGAAGAGGATTTTTCTAGTTAGGTTTTAGCTTTTGATTTCTCTTCCTTTATTGCATTTTTCAAGTGCATACCTCATAGGGCAGCTTAGTCTTGAGTGGTTAAACTCTAATTTTCTTATTGTAACAATCAATTTAGCTTCTTCATATCAACTACTAGGAAGTTTTAAGATCATTTTTTGTTTTTAAATTGCTGAACTGTGTAGTAGTGAAGTTGTTTTAAGGGGAATTGTTTATCAGCTGTAATGATGATATATAGTTTGATAGGGAAACCTTAGAATTTGAATGTTGATATGACAAAAGAAAACACTTGAATTTGAAAGCATATACAAGGAGTCTTCAATAATTCATTTGAAAAAGTATGCCCTTTTGGTCTGTACATTCTGATGAAAAATAGGTAGAAATCTCGTTCGCACTGCACCTTTTGGTGATTGAGCTATCTTACATGTGTTTTGCAATTTTTGAACTTGGAATTCGAATTGTTAAAAATGAAATGAGGGGATGGAAAGTAGAAATCAATACTCTTTTGTCGCAGGGAAGACAACTTTGTTGAAGATCCTAGCAGGAAAGCATATGGTTGGAGGAAAAGATGTGGTGCGAGTGTTAAACCGTTCAGCCTTTCATGACACTCAGCTCGTGTGTGGCGGTGACTTGGCCTATCTAGGAGGATCATGGAGCAAAACTGCTGGCGGTGCTGTGAGTTATTATCCGTATCTATAATATATTCAGCTTTAAAAACCCTTGTTTATATTTTACCACTGCTTTGTTTCATTTTCGATTCCACATCGCCTTTTTGGTTGAAATTTCTGCAAACATAGCTAGGGCGGAGTATCTAATTTACATGGTTTAATCTCAGCAACTGTAGCAACACTTTTTTGTAGCTTAAGTCTTAAGATGACAGCTTAAACTCCTAACATATTAGGCAAATAAGTTGGTTATTGTTGTGTACCTTATTTGTATCTTTGTACATGCTCTGTATATTCTGAATAGAACTGTCCTCTGCAAACTTGCAGGGAGATATTCCACTTCAGGGAGACTTCTCAGCAGAACATATGATTTTTGGAGGTAGTTTATCTAGCTGTTACCTTAATTTTTTTATCTTCCTGATGCATTTCCATGCATAGTGCAAACTTACTCGCACTCAAATCTGTAAGATGGGTAAGTACTGTACCACAACCTTTCTTGCTGAATACCATAGGATGACAGTTTGAGAGAGAGAGAGAGAGAGAGATTGGTGGGGTTTTGTTTGCTTGACAAGTAGGTTATGAGGAGTCTAGTGATCTGCTGTGTTCCTTCTATTTGAGCGGTCTATGGTTTTAGTGCTTTTCATCATCTGTTTACAATGGTGTGGCCACGCTTCTCTTCTTTATGTTATAGTTGTACTAGTATCGAATGCTTGGTTTGGGTTTTCTTTTTTTCTTGGTTAAATCCTATAGAACTTCTTTTCTCATTTCCTGATAGTTGAAGGAGCTGATCCTGCTAGGAGAGAGAAGCTGATAGAGCTGCTCGATATTGATCTTCAGTGGCGAATGCATAAGGTATCCGATGGGCAGCGGCGTCGTGTCCAAATATGTATGGGTCTTTTACACCCATTTAAGGTACACTGGTGGTTTGCTTGCTTTTGTCCATATAATTAGCCTATATTAACATGCATCTAGCTAGATTTGTGCTATGTTATATAGGAAAATTGCTTAGTCTGTCAAGCTTCTTTTATGCATCTACTCGAGCTCATGATGTCAGATTGACTTTAGTTATTAGTCTCTATAAAGTATTTCTAAGGGGTGGACGCAAGCCTGCAAGTTCAGAATTCAGAGCCCTAAATATTGGCACTTTGGGCTGTGCAGTTCTTATATCTGCTTCAGACATGATTCATCCTGTCAAATTTTCGTATGTTATATTATTGATTATATTTAATTTAGATGAATAAACTTTGGTTTAATTGTAGGTCCTGCTATTAGATGAGGTTACTGTTGATCTTGATGTTGTTGCCAGAATGGATTTACTTGAATTCTTCAAAGAGGAGTGCGAAGAGGTATATAATCTTTAATCAATCTGTTTCTATATTCCATATGTAACATTCATAAAAATCAGTCGAATACCTGATAATTTAAAGCCCTATATGAAATAGGGTCCATCACATAAAGAACGTTAAACTTTGTTCATTGACTCACTTATGCCTAAAATTTAATTTGGATTAGAATTTCCCTCAGATTTTGCAAGAAAATTTCTCAAGTGACTCAAGTCACAGATTACAAAATATCGTTAAAAAAATGCAGACTAATATAACCAGATTTTAACCTCTTTCAGTACCAATTGAAGACAATAGAAAGTTCTCTGGAATTATACTACAAAGTTTTAAAGTAACTTAATTAAACATATGTTCATGATTATATTATTTGAAAATAATGTAATGTAAATCGTGTTTTGAGTGTAGTTTTGGATCAAATGAAAAGTTTCAGAGTATTGCTGATACAAAGTAAAATTTTAGGGTATAATTGATGCCATGAACTAGTTTTATGGCTTCCTATGTTATGAGCCCTATGAAATAATAGTAACTATTATTATTGAATATTCTTATATTATATATCTTTGCTGATTACTAAGTTATTGGAGCATCAACCAATGAAACACCGGAAGTGTGGTATTCATCACTGTATATATGTAATTTTAATGCTGGTTTGATTATAGAGAGGAGCTACTCTTGTATATACTACCCATATCTTCGATGGCCTGGAATCATGGGCAACCCATTTAGCTTATGTTCAAGATGGTGAACTTAAAAAATCTGCAAAAATAACAGACATTGACGAACTGAAGAGCTCAGCTAATCTGCTTTCCGTTGTCGAGTCCTGGCTCCGTTCTGAAACCAAGAGCGAGAAAAAGAAATCCATAGATGCCGCCCCTACTCGAGTCCAAAACCCTGCACCACTTGGTTCTTCGCCTTTTATGACGTCCAGGCACATGGCTTTCTACCGTTGATTGAAATCTTATTGCTGACAAACCATCAACAATCGAAGAAACTCATTGATGTGTGCTTAGCCTAAAATTCAGTATCCATACTTGGAAGATTCAATATTTTAAGTACAAGCTAGCTGTACTTGAAGCCTTTTATCACTGATAGTACCACGTATTGGTCTTCAATGGCTCGGCCGAAAGATTTGTCATTTAGTTACTGTTAATTATAACAATAAAAAATGTTTTCTTCTTAGTTATATCGCAATGATATTTGTAATGAGTATGTATCATCCTTTACGCCAAATTTGTGTTTCTTGTTTTATTTAAATTTATAATATATGTAGTTTCAATTTAGTTCTATGACTATGAGCAAAGGTTGGTAAGAATAGGTATCTCTCTTTTTGCTTTTTACAAGACAAACAGGGGAGTAGATAACACTTTAACGCCTTGGAGTAGGTGGAACTACTAAACCAACAAATACATACAATTGATGGAAGCTTTTATAATGGCCATTCCTATATAAGATTTTAAATTTACTAAATAGAAAAGTACCGGTAAATACCCACTCAAGTATCTTATTACCCGGTACTACCCAAATTTTGGATAGGTTACTTAGTACCTAGACTAAAAAATTGGACAAAAATACCCCTTGACTATATATACCAATTTTTCACTTCAAACCCATTTTTTCCACCTTCCCATCACCCTAAACAAACCCAAAACACGTCTAATTTTAGAAACCACGAGAAACCGTTCGACTTCGTGATACTCTCTCTCTCAAACCCAAAACCCTACAGCTTCTCACTGTTCGAAATCAGTCGTCGTTCGCACTTTCAACGGAATCGCACCAGTCACCATCTTTTACTCAGTCCAATGAGTAACCACCTTCTGTTCGAGGAAGTTGCTGTCAAGTCTTCTTCGACCGGTGAATAGGACAGCGTTTAGAAGTAAACAGGTATGCATTATCGTGGAAAGTGTACTTTTTTTTGCGTTTTTGATGAATTCGAACCACTATTTTCTGTTATTTCACGATAGGCGTTGCTTTTTATACTGGAATGAAGTATTTTGTGATGATAGTTGCTCAGTTTCTGGGTTTATCGTCGAACGCAGGGTAGAAGTTTAGTTGCATGTAATGTTAATACTTTCCTGAGAACTATGATGTATGTTAGATGTGCATTAGGTAGTTGATTGTTTATTTTGGTGTTGTTTCAATATTTCCCAGATCCCTGCAACGTGCATATAAAAAATAGAACAGTTCACAGCCTGTACGTGTGGGCTGTAGTACAGTTCGCATCTTTATCATCCATTATGCAAGCAATTCGCAACTCGATTCAATTTGTATGCCATGCATTTCGCAGCGTTTATTTACAAACAATTTGCATGCCAGCATGCGAATTGCTTGTAAAAACTCTAATCATATATAGGCATTTCGCAGCTTGTCATGCGAATCGTGTGACATTTTAACTGATAAGACATGAAGTTCGCAGCTTGTGATGCGAGGTTTGTGACACTCCAACTGATTTGTGTTTGTGCATGAAGTATGACAACAAAACCTAGTTATTACATATCAGGGTTGGTGAGCCTTCTGAAGCTACTTAAAGAGATGGGTATTACCCATGCCCACATTGAAGCTGCAAGAAACTCACCCTTCTACACCCTTTTGAAAACGGTTTTCGAAATCCGTAATGAGGCAGAGCTGCCAAAGAAGAAATTCTACTCGATCATTCAATATCTTGTTGAGAGGTTCTCTGTTGATAAAGACGCCTTCCGTATTGGCTCAAAGTTTGTAAAGCTAACCGAAGACGATGTGAAGGTCATATTCGGGATGAAGCATGGAACGGAGAAAATGCAGTTAACGAAAACCGAAGCATTTCACAACAAATATGTGCCCGGCGAAGAGGATGAATCGAGGATGATGAAGAAATACTTCATGGCTAAAACTGGCAGGAAAGTAGCAGCGAGTAATACTAAAACAATAACGAATGCCATTATAAAGGTACGTGTAAAATCGACTTCATCTTATAAAGTAGGATGCTATACTTTTCTGACATAGCCTGTTGTCGTTGGTTTTACAGGAAGGTATAGAAAAAGCCATAAGCGAAGAGGGAAGCATGGGATGGAAGACGTTGCGAGGCTGTTGATACTGTTTTTGTGCTCCACCCTATTCTACTCCGTATCTGAAGATATCATGGGTTGGAGCACGCTTTATTATGTTGAAGACCTGAGCAAAATAAACAATTACGACTCAGATCAATACTGTACAAGCTCCGACAATCTATCAGGAGTTGCTTAGCAATCGAAAAACCTGATAGATTCGTCGGCTGCATCGCCCTTCTAGTTGTAAGATTGATCTATTAAGTATAAAAATTATTTATGTACAGAGCATCTTGATGATAAAACTTACCCCCATACAGCCATTCTTCATGGAGCACACAACAATCGGACTCGAGGTAGCGAAGCCAACCTTGATACCAAGGTTTTTCAAATGGTTAGGATTAGAGTGCCAAGCAGCAACCATGGCGCTGCTTATTAAAATACCCGACCTGAAAAATGATTAGGTATGAGCTTTTATATAGCTATTAGATTGGGGTTGCAAACAGTTCGCAGCATATCAAGCGTTTTGATTGGTGTTATATTAGAACAAATTATCAATCATGTCGCAGCCTGAGATGAGTACTGAGTTCGCAACTTCTTGTTTCCACACAGTTCGCAGCATATTGTTTACACCCAATTCGCAGCTCAGCATGCGAGTTGGTGCAACTCTAACATGGATAGAGTTTCACACATTTCGCAGCATATCATGCGTTTTAATTAGTGGTATATGAGAACAATGCATCAATCATTTCGCAGCCTGACATGAATACTTAGTTCGTAGCTTATTGTTTCCACATAGTTCGCAGCAGATGGTTTACACACAATTCGCAGCTCAGCATGCGAGTTGTTTGCAACTATAACATGGATAGAATTTCACACATTTCGCAACATATAATGCGACTTATTTGTAAAAAACAATTTGTTTGTCTACACCCTCATACTTTCAAAACAAGCTGCTTGCATCTATTTACTTACATATGCCTCTGTTGGTAGATTTTAGAAGGTCCACTACTTCTTACCGATGCTGAAAGCGAAGCTTTCGGAGAACGACCAGATAGTGGAGATGCAGATGAGGAACATATTTCACCGGAGATCAAGGAAGATGAAGAAAAGCACAGCATCAAAACCAAGACAAATGAGACGAGCATCGCAGAAAGAAACGAATAAGGTGATGTCTCCCAGACCCAAACAACCAACACTCCCCGAGCGAACGATTCCACCACCAAGACTCCCCAAGCAAACGATTCCACCACCACCGAAAAGCAAATCCAGGCAGGAGCCCGACGACGATGCCACAACCAGTATGAGTGAAACAATCGGTGATTATGTACTCAAACGTAGAGGACCTAATCCGGAGATTTCTTCAATTGTTGCTGAATCGCATTTGAAGATATATGCCGACAAGAACAAGTACGAGAGAAAGATAGAAAAGCAGGCCAAAGAAGTAAGTATGACTTGAGCCTTAAATAATCGCTATAATCAGCACTTAATATGTTTATAAAACGTCTGCTATCAATTTTTCAGCTGAAAGAATTGAAACGGAAGATAGCGGATCTTGTAGCACAATAACTCCACAATGCTATCTCTCAGCCAATTTGCCAGATTGGAAGCCCAATAGTTGAGAAGGTACCAGAATTTCCAGATAGAGCAGCATCCAATGTATTGCAAGCATCTGTGTCGGATGCTGATCAACACCATGCTGATGGAGTACTGCCAGAAAAGAGGGATGATGATGCCAACCATTCACCCATACCGGTACAATCTGCAAGGATGCACGAAGAGTTGTCGGTGTCCACAAAGATGGACACCACAGAGACACAGACAGAGAAAGAAAGACACAAGTCTCCTCCGAATGACCCAAAAAAGATAAAAGATCGTGCGAAAGAAGTGGAAAAAATAGGCAGCCTAGAAGATGTAAGTGAATCAAAAGTTCACTAAGATTCAAATATCTTATTTATTTGTTGTGATGAAATTATTTCTATAATAATATTTACTGTTGTATAAATATTCAAACAAACTCAGTGTATCTATTTAAAACAGTTAGCGAGGATTTCCAGTTGAATACATATTCCAAACAATGCCATCACATGATATGATGATATCAAACAAATATCAGGACTGTTGTGTAGTCCTGTCCAAACAATTTGCATCCTATGTTGCGAATTGTGTATTTATCTAGTTGGTTGGTTATTTTACAATTCGCATGATGAGCTGCGATTTGTTTGAAGTGGACAAAACAAATATCAGGTCAGCATGCGAATCATTCGCAACTATTAGTATAGTATGATTAGCCCTTCCACCTTTTTTTGGATTTTTTATGAAACAGGAGACCGGAAGACCACAACAACAATAGCAGCAACAAGTTCAACACCAGCAACAACAACAACAACAACACCAACAGCAACAAATTCAACACGAACAACAGCAACAACAACAACACCAAGTTCAAGACCAACAACAACAACAATAGCAACACCAAAAACAACAACAAGAACAACAAAGACAACAAGAACAACAACAGCAGCAACAGATAGCCTTGGCAAAGAGAGAAAGGCTAACGCAAGAGATAGCACCCCAAGAGTCAGAACATGTCCATCCCTGTGAGAAGACAGAACTACTCAGCAAGGAACCACCATCCTTAGAAGACAACACCACATATGAAGATGCACCTCAAAGACCAACGGTGGTGTGCACAAAGTCAGAAATGCTAAGCCAACGTGAAACCGTAACACCAGTAACAAATCAACTGCAAGCTTTAGAGTCAAACGATAGCACAATAGGTTTACCCGATGCTTTTGTTAATGTTATTTACACTCAAGTTTCACAGACATTTTAAATGAAATTGATAGTGTATATTACGATTCTATAATACAACCGTCTTTGGAGAACATGTCGGATGATGACTTTAATGATCTCTGCCGACACGATCCAGATCCTATGCCGAACAAGTCAACGACATTGGTTGTCGCTGACCGTGCGGTAAGTGCTACTTATAATGATTTCGCATCATAACATGAGAATTGTGTGGATCTATTTTAAATGTTACAAACGAATATCAGGGTAGCATGCAAACTGTTCAGTGGAACCTCAAACAGTTCGCATGCTACCCTGATATATACCCTGAAGTGTATTCAACGAACTGTTTAAGGTCGTTAACATTATAATGACTGACACCCTTCTACTTTTGATTTACTAAGGTCGAGCCAAGTAAAGAGTCAGAGGAGCCAAGTTTTAATCTACTGACACCAACACAGCCTCCAGTGGCAGAGGAAGATGAAGAGATATTTATAACAGTACGAGAACCGCGAAAAGTAAACTACAGCGACTGGCCAAAGAAAACAAAAGTAACTGACCGTATCTCTCTCGGAGAATACCACAAAATACAGTTAGTTAAAGCCTACGAGAGCGACACCTCTGATCCAGTGGTATGGCAGTTACCAGAGTCCAAATTTACATACGGAATCAAAGTGCAAGCGAGTGATGCCATGACACTACCTTTAGAACTGGAGCTGGACGTAAAGGTATCCAATTGTCAACCAATTCTATTTTTAATGTTACAAATATGTCTTGTATATTTAACATAAATAAACAACTCCTTTCTTAGGTTATCGACGCTTGGATTCGAAAGATGCTCGAAGAAGCAGACTTCAAAGTTCCATGCACTAAAGCTGAAGGAGTGCAACATGACACCGTACTGATTTCGGGCATGACTACGGTAAGTTTAGCTAAGGTAAATTTCAAAGTTTTAGAAAATGTTCTCATTGTAATGTACTCTCGCTTGGATGCAACATATATTGAAAACAGGTTGGGAAGTAACGAATTTGGTGGACGCAGCTTTTAGCAAGGCGCCCAAAAACCCCAACATTATCATGATTCCAGTATGCACGAAGACAAAAGACCAGGTAAACCATTGGATGTTGCTCGTCATTGACGTCGACGGTAGATCCATAACAAACTACAATCCACTTCTGCCCAAAATGAAAGCCGTAGACTACACCACAAGGACACCTACACAACTGGTAATATTCCCAACTATACACTTATGTTTAAACACACTTTTAATACATGCATGATCAACGCATGCTGCGAACTGTGATCGAGATATGCTGCGAAATGTGAGTAACTCAGTTGGGTTTCGCAGCGTATCCATAACATATTTTGCAGCATAGGAGGCAAATCGTTTTGGATGATGAATTTCAATAAAATAAGCTACGAAATGCTTGCAAACAAAATGGATTGGATATCAAACAATTCGCACCCTATGCTGCGAATTGATTGACATGTCCATGTTGGATTGGTTGTCACACAATTCGCAGCCCAAGGTGCGAATTGTGTGGTACCAACTGTTTGTTATTTTTGTGCTGGTTCCTAACACTAATTATTGTAACCAGATCAAATATTTGTTGGAGAAAGGATTCCTACCTAAATCAAGGACAGGGTGGAAGGTGAAAATGAAAGAAAAATCCCACAACAAAAACCAGGCACTCTAGACTGTGGTATTTTTGTCTGTAAATACGCCAGAGATATTATCCAGCATGGATTTGTGCAGACAGAATACGATAAAGATATGGTCACTGCCTTCAGAGCATAAATGTTTGATTTCTTCTTAAATAACAAAGACACCGTGACATACGGGTGATTCGAAGTAAAATATTATGTTTTTTTCTTGTAAATACATCGATTGTAATTTTTTGGTGTGCGTACATTAACAATTACATTTTCAGAAATGTGCATATTTCTTATCAAATCGTTCGCATCATAACCTGATATATAAGGGTTGGTTAATATTCGAATAATTCCCACCAAACAATTTGCAGCAAAACCCTCGTATGTCTTAAAACAGGATACTCATCAAACAATTCGCATCCTAACATGATTGATGATTACTTATCAGTAAACAGTTCGCAACAAACCCTGGTATATCACATTGACAACAGTTCGCAGCCTGGTGCAAAATAAATAATTCAAAATATATCGTTCAAGAATACGAACAGGCTATGGCTTATACCTTGGTAAACGTTTTCTGCATTGAGCACGCAAAAAACAATCTAATCACGTCCAGAACCCATTAGTTGCTGATTGGACATGGAGGCTATGTAATGATTACCTCTTTTTCCTATAAATAACACTAGTAAACCATAGGCTAATTTTAAAACAAACTCTATATTTTAAAAAAATACTTATTGTTCTCTTCGAATTCAAACAGTCATGTATTTTTCCACCACCACAACCAACACATCATACTCAAACTCTGGTTCACTTGGTTCTCTGGGTGACTCCTGGTCATCCTTAACCGTTAACTGGAGTGATGAGTTGATCATGCCAGCAGCACCACCAAACAGCCCAGTATCTGTCTTTGGTTTAGACATATATGATGACTACTACTCTGCTGACTCTCAACCAGTGGAAGTTGTTCCAATGGTTGCTGCTGAACCTCTATTAGAAGAGGTTCCAATGGTTGCTGCTGCACCTCATCTAACAGAGGTGGAACCTCAGACAACAGAGGTTCCAAACAACAAAAGGAAGAGGGAAGACGAAGCCGGTCCATCAAGGACAAAAATTTTATGCATGATGGACGTAGATAATGAAGAGGAAGAGGAAGAGGAAGAGGAAGAGCAAGAGCAAAAGGCTGATGATCAGCACACAGAGGAGAAAGATGGTGAAGAATCCTCTACTGATGACTGATAAAGTTAGCTTTTGTTTTTTGTTTTTTTGGAATGCAACTAACTAACAGCAGTAACTTGTAGTGATCTGTGTAAACATTTGTTAGTGCATGAAGATTGTAATCCTCTTTTTTTGTAATCCAATTTGTTTACAGACTTTCAATCATATAAACGATTCGCATCCAATTAAAATTTTCAAATGATTCGCATATTAACCTGATATATTACTTGTTTTCAATATTACAGATTTTCAAGCAATTCACAGCCTAACATGTGATTTGCACCCACTGAATGTCCTGGTATTTTTATCAAAGCACGCTTCGCAGCTTAGCATGTGAACAAATATCAGGACTTCTGGTTGTTCTCCATTCGCATCATATCTCTTTACACAAGCAGCCAGGATTCCTGATATATGTTCTGGTCATAATTCGCAGCCCAGGAGTCCTGATATTTATTTGAAAAGGCATTACGTTATAGCTCAACACAATTCGCAGCATAAAATACTGATAATTGTTTGATATGATTTTACTAACGATTCGCATCCTGGTGAAATTTCACACAAATCGCATGGAAACCTGATAGATGTTTGCAACATGATATCAACATATTGTACACAATTCGCAATACTAGATGCGAAATGCTTGCAACTCAAAGCACTTAACATTTCTTCACTCTAATAAAAGCATTACAAACACAGAAATGTAAAAATGTTTAGTTTGTTGTACAGAACAATAACAGTACTACAAATTATTGTGGCGAACCAGAATTATCCACAACACGGATTGTCCTTAAACTAAAACATCACAAGTCCTCCTGTTATGGCCTGATTTCGAACAACGGCCACACCTCAACTGCTTTGGTTGAGATTTCTCCTCTAGAAGGGATTCGCTTTTTCTTAGGCCTTTCGGAGCGTCTCTTAACGTTCGGATGCAGAACTTCAACAAACGAAGGATCGTTAGCACTGGACCCTTCCCCGAAATCCGTTATAGCTGGTATGCTGAAAGAGTAACTTTCCATGTAATTCTTAACCGTAAAGAAGGGCTCTATTACGGTAAATGGATCTTGGTCAATATATTGTATTATCGCTAAAGCGTGAGGACATTGAAAACACTCTTGTTGCCATGATCCGTAAGAACATTTGAAATCCAACAGATTAACAACAGCCACAGGATTTGAAAAGACTTCAAACATGGCTGTAGGCAACTTACGTACTACCCAAGTTCGGCACATGTCAACATTCTGCTTTAGCTTCTTCTCGTACTCGGGGACCAAATTAGTACTCCAGCTGAGACCCTCTTCGTATCTTCGTGAAACTTGAGTTATAAGCAAGACTATAATTAAGTCAATAAACTCAACAATTGGTAGGCCGCAATATTTTTTGATCTGATTGTTAAACGATTCAACTGTAGTAGAAGTCATAGAGCTGTATCGCTTCCCTTTTATGTAAGCCTGCGCATACTTTTCAGGGGGTAAATCTGCAAGAAAATCACTCATTCTGTCACCACCTTCACATAAAAAACTGTTAGTATATCTTTAAAAAGCTCTCGACTGGGAGCATAAGCAAGACGATGGAAGAAACTCAACATACTTTTTTTATAGTCCATGTTAGTATGTTCAAGTTTGGCTTTCAAATTCTGCATGAGATGGAAATAACAATATGCATGATAGCAGTTTGGAT
The DNA here is from genome assembly GCA_036936605.1 of Limnanthes douglasii subsp. nivea. NCBI lineage: Eukaryota > Viridiplantae > Streptophyta > Magnoliopsida > Brassicales > Limnanthaceae > Limnanthes > Limnanthes douglasii. The sequence continues at coordinate 39,576,756 of JAUPFV010000001.1, forward strand.
ACAAGACACAAACAACATTAACGATACCAGAATGACGGTCTGAAATAAATGTGATCTGGTGATCCAAAAAATGTGGTTTCAAACACCCCAAAAACCACATCCAATTGTCCCAATCTTCAATGCTAACTATACCAATAGCAACAAGGAATAGTCCTGGAAAAAGGCAGATCAAATGAACACTACAACAGTACTCAAACGTTTAAAAAATGTACATATTTCGCATGCTGTCCTAGTAGTTGTTCTCAAAATATTTGCTGCGAACTGTGTACAAGCATAAGCTGCGAATTAAGAACAATTTCAAATACTGCCTAATTCGGAGCCTCAAAATGCGAAATGTCAAGATTCCAACAACAAATGGTGTGCATATATAGGATGCGAACTGTCATCGCATAATTCGCATCCCCACATGAGAAATGTCAAGATTAAAATACTACTTAATTCGCAGCTTCGGATGCGAATTGTTGCACAGCAATTTCACACAAAACATCATAACACATTCAGATTAACTAGTTAAATGTAACTAACCGTTGTTGTCGTCCTTTGCTACGGCAGTAAGAAAGGTACCCTTATACTTGCCATATAAGTGGGTTCCATCGACAAACAACATTGGACGGTATGAATGAAAACCCTGAAGGGACGAACCGAATGCTACAAAACAACACTTGAATCGGTTTCTAGCTGATAACTCCAACTGGCAGTCTGAAGTAATATCACGGCTCTTCAAGCGTTTGAAGTATCCGCTTAGTAAATTAAAAGAATTTGAACTATCTCTGAAAACTCCCCTCCTAGCCTTCTCTAAAGCATTCCATGACAAATGGTAAGAGATGTCAAGACCGTAATCTTGTTTGACAGTCGATTGTATTGTTTTGGCTGTCAACGAATGGCAGGTCCGTAGAGAATCCTGAATTTCCTCTGCAATCAAATCTGATGTCAAATGCCTCTGCCGCTTATGCTTATGCTTCTGGGAGAAAACAGGACTGCAAGTATGGTGCGGGACATACTTCTTGATTTTCATCAAGCCCGTGCTGGAATCAATAGATGCATAAAGCCTCCATTTGCACCCGCTTGTGAACTTATTTTCACAATAAACAGTGATCTTGGTTGCTGTGTTGTGCAAGGTATTTGAAAGCAAAACCATGCTCTAACGCAAACTTGCACAAAGATAAGCTCAGACCGGCAACACCTTCTTCAAAATCTTGACCCACTCCTGTAATAGCATCAGCCCAACCAGCAGTAGCAAGTTGTTTTTTTCTCTGCTCAGAATTAACTAAACCGTTACTACTCTCCCTGCTAACTAGTTGATTGGGAGATGGTTCTCCCAAACTCAAGCTACGCTCTTTACGCTTTACACCACAATCCTTACCACTAGAGCTCTTATCAACATAACTTTTTTCACCAGAACCCTTATCGAAGATGTGTTGTTCTATGAGAAAACTAACCCGTTTTAAACGCTCCAAATCAAGATATAACACCAACCCAACAAAATCATTCTGATTATTAAAGAAACAATTATTGCTATCCTCACAGGAGTAGGTAATTAAGTAGTCACCTGTGACAAGCTCCTCCCATGTGTTCTCCATATAAGCTTGGATACTTTGAAAGCTTTCAAACTCCGTGAAAGGCACAATTTCGGTTTGGTGACCATATTTAAAAATACAAACTCGTGATTTGGACATCTCTTACCCTAGACAGAACAAACTATTAGTTATTAGTCCCAAAAACTATGGGCGAATTATTTATTACTGCATCAAACAATTTGCATCCTATCTTGCGATTTGTGTATATCTACAAGCTGTGAACTGTGCTCAATTCGCATCATATCCTTATAGTTGTTTTTAAAAAAAGTCTTGATATTTGTTTCGAAATACAATACTCTAAAAAGTTCTAGATAGTTCGCATCCTAGCATGCGAAACGTAAAAGCAACTAAAAAATACTGATATTTGTTCGAAAATGCAATACTTTAGATTTCTACACAGTTCGCATCATAACATGCAAAAACATAGAAAATTAACTAAAAAGTCCTGGTATTTGGTTGAACATACAATACTCTAGAGTTCCACGTACTTCGCATCATAACATGCGAAACGTATGTTCTCCATACAATTCGCAGCATATTTCTAAGCAAATTTTGAAATTATTTCATTTGATTCGTATGTCACCATGCGAATTTGTAATACAATTAACATCTTCCTCATCGAATACATCAAACAATTCGCATCTTGCGTGGAATGCCAAGACAACTAAAACTCGTAATCTACACATGTTTAACGTCCGATATAAAAATCTAAAGCACTACAAAATTAGTATATAACATCAGAAAACAAGGACATGAGTATATAACGAGTCATATTAACAAAACAATAACAAATCACTGTAAAAAAACAGAGAAAAGCTCGAAATCAGGCTATGGCGTCTAAAAACAGTAAAATATAACCTATTCCAACTAATAAAACCAACAAAATAACTTCGAAATCAGTAGGTAATTACGTAGAAACACGATTACTTGCAAAACAACAGATTCTTGTACGTAGAAACACGATCAGTTCCTGCACGTAGAAGACAGTGGTTAGATAGGTTTTACACCACAAAACTAAATAAATAAACAGACCTTAAACACTCCGATCATCGGAAAATGTGATCTCAACGTGCTTCGTGGTGTTAGTAGGGTTAGATGGTTAGAGCGGCTAACAAATTCAAATCTTCAAAAAGCTAGAAAAAATAGAAAGAAAACAGAAAATTATGTTTATATAGTGGGTTAAGGGTAGTTAGGGTATTAAAATAGTAATAGGTAGTAAGTGACAATAAAGTAGTTGAATTGGGTATTAAATAACAATTGATCAAACATTGGATAGTAAGTGATAATTGAATAGTTGAGTGGGTACTTTAAATGCAATTTCTCCATGTTTAGTGACAATAAGGTCGTATTCGTTTTTTTAGTAATTATTTTGTTACATCTCACCACAGCCATGGGAAATTTATTTACTAAAAGCATGCCACCTCGTCATATTTTCTAAATAATTTTTCAAAAATTTGGGTTATACCAAACAAAGCATATTTCATTTAGACTCCAATTTTTTTTATCATTCTATTATTTAATATCACCAAATATTTTTCTTTATCTTCTTTATTATGTAATATATATTTATATTAAAATAAATAATTTTAATAAATGAACATAATATATTATTTTTATAAATTAAATTATAAAATTAAAATAATTAATTTTTTAATACATAATATATTATTTATTTAATTTTTAAATATAAATATAAAATCAGCTTGATTTCGAAAAAACTTAAATTTTTAATAGAATAAATAATACACCTTTTACAAAAATAAAACAAGCTATCGTTAATCACCTAAATTTATGTGTTTAGTCTTTATTTACGACAAAATAATATTTATATTGTTCCAAAAAAGTTATGACAATTATTATGACAAATTTAAAATATAGATAGCAAAAGATTTCTAAATCATGGTATAATTTTGTTTTTACTTACTAAAATATTTCAAGAAAATGTTTCGAAAAAAATTAATTAAAAAAACTCAAAATATTTGGTGTCCGAATCAAACAAACCAATTCTATATATATAGATCAATTTTTTTTATATATATAAATTATGGTATAATTTTTTATTTTCTTACTAAAATTTTAGTTCCAAAAAATTGTTTCGAAAAAACTTAATTAAAAAAAAAAACTATAAAAAACTTTGGTGTCGGAATCAAACAAACCAAGTTTCTATTTACGGACCTAAAAAAAACTATAAACCATAGTATAAATTTTTATATTTTTTTACTCATTAAAATATTCCAATAATTTATCGAAAATACTTAATAGAATAAACTAAAAATAATTCGGTATCCAAATCAAACAAACTAAATCTCTACATTTTAAAACATAAAAAAGCGTCCTATAACATTTTTTTTACCAACGATTTCTTTCTATAAATAATTTTAAAAAAACTAAAACCTACATCGCGCCACATAATACACTGGCGTTAGTGGTTTAAAAAATGAAATGCATGTCGGGTTCATCCATTAGACCCCATTTGTATCTTTTCGGCCACCAAAGTATGAAATACAAACGGTTACAACATTAGATTGTTATATATATATAAAGGATGTTAAACATATTTTATTTTTATTTTACTTTTTATGGTTCTCTTGCGACCTCTTCAACACCAACTACCGTAGTTTTAAATTTTCGTTATCGTCTGGAGGATAAAAGAAAATGTTTATTGAATAAATGTATATAAAAAAATTGAAACATATTTTTATTTTATTTTAACTATAGCTGTTTTTTCAATTAGTGTTTTCGAAATATTTTTAACAAAATATTTCAAAAAAAAAACCTTTGATTTTTCAGAGGTCCAATGGTTAAATTAGTTTCATATTCTAAAAAAAATGTATATACATTAATATTAATACATGTACGTTAAGCATATAAAATTATTTCGATAAATTTATTGTAAACAAGAGATTTGTTATCTTTATTTGAAACATAAATTTTTTTCTTTTGTTAGTCACGGTTTTAAAGTCGATAAATTTTGCTATTAAAGTCACTTTTATTTTTTAACTATATATTTTTATATTTTGTAAAACAAAAATAATATCTTTTATTAGTATTTTTTTCTAATCACGCGAAAAATTTACTTAATTTGTTAATGTTAATGTCGTTTTTCCTAACCAATTAGTTAATTATAAAATGCAACAACTAAAAGAATTAATTATCGAATAAGGGCCAACTACATAAGTAAACCAATGTTTTATAATTAATAAATAATTAATTATCGTAATAATATGGAAAATAAAAAAAATTACTGATAACTACTTACATTTCTTCAAGTTTACTTTATACATAAAATTCTAAAATAATTTGGAACATTATAAAACTTTAGCAATTAGTTATTTTTAATTTTCAAAATTCGGTATTTTTCAAATCTTAACTCAAAAATAATATATATATATATATATATATATATATATATATATTAAAACGAATAAAACAAAATCCATAAGATATATTTGGACAATTTTTTTTCCAAACCAATTTAGCACCCTAGTTACACGTAATTTCGCACCCTTAGCACAATGCAATTTTTTTTTGGTGAAAATAAACTTTAAATTAATGTAAATAGTTCATACAAGGGATCTGGGGCATACCCCGAGGAGATATAATTTACTGAAATAAACCGATAGGAGACAGATAATCAAAAGTGTACTTGAAGAAGAAATACAACATAGAACATAGGACGTCATAGAAATCTTTGAAATATAGCACACCATACTCAAAGCTCGGCCATCTGACTGGATCATATCGCATGTGGGTCCTCTGATAGACATCGAGCATGAAAATCCTGCAAGAAAGAGAGAACAGTAAGAACATGTCGAATTATATTTACTAAGGGCAGCTAATCTTGGTGCCCTGAAATCGAAATCGTAGATCTTCTACAATGCAATGGAAGGTTAAAGAACCCAGGGCTGGAGCGGAACCAAAAAATCTTGCATTCCGCTCTCTCCAGACATGGTAAATGACCGCGCCAAAACAAGTGCGCCAGTGAAAATGGTCACGAGAGTTAGACCATTTTGACGCCTCGATAATCCAAGATTGCCAACATGAAGATGAAAAAGGAAAGCCTAGTTTTAAACTAGCTATGGACCAAATATTCTGAGTGAATCTACAATCATAGAGAATATGAGAGATAGATTCAGAATCAGAATTACATAGGACACATTCAGATGGGGAGTTAAGACCCCAGCCGAGAATTATGTCCCTGGTAGCAAGCTTGCCTAAGATAGCAAGCCAAAGTATAAAGGAGTGGCGCGGGATGTTATATTTATGCCATACTAACCCGGCCCAACCCACAACAGGATTGGGCAACCGAATTGCGGTGTACGTGTCCTTGATAGAGAAGGTGGAAATTCCTGATCTTGTTGTCCAGAAAGGAACGTCGATTGAGGAGATGTTGGGGAGGGGGAGAGATAGGATAAGGTTATTAATTTCTAGTAGATGCCGACTACTTCGAGCTCTTGCCGGACGCAAATCAGCAGGCCAGTTCCAATTTCCATTATGAATGATATCCGAGATCTTTAGGGTAGGTCCCAGTCGAGAGTCACTGATGATGTTCTCCCCATAATGAGAAGCTAGAGACTTTGAAAGAAGCCAAGGGTCATACCAGAAAGAAGTACTTTTACCATTGCATATAGCCACCCTGTACAAATTACTTGCCAAAGGGCGCAAGCGAAGAATTTTCCTCCAAATCCACGATGGGTTGGGTCCTGGATGAATGGTCCAGAAGTTTTTGCATTTCATTTTTTCCACTTTAATCCATTCACTCCAGATGGAGTGGTTTTTATTACTAACAATAGACCAGAGATGTTTAAGGATGGTCGCCTGATTCCAAGTCTTAAGATTTAAAATCCCAAGGCCACCCTCTTTGATTGGAGAGGTTACAGAGGTCCAGGCAACTTTAGCCCCATGAATTTTCGTAGTCGTTCCCAACCAGAGGAATCGACTAAGGAACTGATTTAGCTCTTTGATGATTCGAGAGGGAAGGATAACAATAGAGGACCAGTATACCTGACCAGCAAATAAGACAGACTTAATCAACTGTAGCCTCCCAGCATAAAAGAGATGCTTTGAGGTCCAGAATTCAATGCAATTAGTGATCTTATGAAGAAGCGGGTGACAGTCAGAGTGGTTTATCCTTCCAGTTATTAGGGGGACTCCCATGTATTTTACTGGGAGAGAACCTTCAGGGAATCCCAAAATGGGCAGCAAGCTAGACTTGAGGGGGTCCTCAATACCCGAAAGGAAAATATGACTTTTTAAGGGGTTAACTTTTAGACCAGATAAATGATTGAATTCATCCAGAGCCTCTTTTATAAGAATAAGGGAATTTGAGTCCCCATGGCAACAGATCATCAGGTCATCTGCGAAGCAGAGATTAATGATTTTAAGCTTTTGGCACTTCCAGTGAAATCTAAAGTTTTTATCCTGAATTTTCTTCTTGAGTAGCCCAAAAAGAACTTGCATGATAAGAACAAAAAGGAAAGGTGATAGTGCATCACCTTGTCTTAGTCTTTTTTTTCTTTTAAAGTTACCATAAGAGTCTCCATTAATATTAATGGAGTAAGAGGGAGAGGAGATACATTTTATTATCCAAGTGATCATTTGGTCAGGAAAGTGCATTGCAACCAGGATGTCAAGAACAAGGTGCCAATGGATATTATCAAAGGCTTTCATGATATCTATTTTAAGAGCTATCATTTTTCCCGCAGCATTGATATGATAACCTCTCAAGAGTTCTTGGGATAATAAAATGTTATTTGAGATATTCCTTCCCACCACGAAAGTCGATTGGGAAGGGTCAATAAGGTAAGGGAAGGAGTCCTTAATTCTATTAGCTAAAATTTTGGAGATAATCTCGTAGACAACATTGCATAACGCAATAGGTCTAAAGTCCACAGGGACAGAGGAAGAATTGATTTTAGGAATAAGGGCAGTGGAAGTTGAGTTCCAAGATTTGTCCAAAGTTCCCGAATTAAAGTATACAAGGACCCCATTACATACATCAGGTCCTACCACTCCCCAAGAGGACTTAAAGAAGCAGGAATTATACCCATCCGGTCCAGAAGACTTATTGCTGTCAATACTAAATAAAGCAGATTTAATTTCTTCACAAGTGATTTCGCGAATCATGGATTCCCTATCATTACTTTTAACAGAGGATGTAATCAGGGAAGAGACTCTATTCAGTCCCGGGTAGAAAGAAGAGTGTTGCGTACCCAGAGAATTCTCAAAGAAATTGACAATGACTTTAGAGATACCAGCTGGCGTAGAGATGGTAACTCCCGAGTCATTATTAATCGTTATGAATTTATTTCGGAAGAGACGGGACTTGATACTATTATGGAAGAATTTTGTATTCTTGTCTCCGATCTTGATCCAATTTTCTCTAGATTTTTGTTTTAGAAATGACTCCTCGGCCCGACTATAAAATATATAGGCTTTGGAAGCCTCGATTTCATCGCAAATAAGTCTTGGATTAAGGGGGTCTAAGCCAAGGTTTGCTTGGGTCTCGAACAGCTTGGATTGAGCGTTGCTAACTCTATTACTGATTTCGCTAAAAAAATTACGGTTAAGTTTTGAGAGCTCGAGTTGGAGCCTTTTTAGCTTATCAGTAACAAGCCTCATACCAGTGGAAGAAGATGGGCAATTCCAGCTATTGAGGACTATTTCCTTAAAAGAAGGATGAGATTTCCACATATTAAAAAACCGAAAGGGCTTTTTACGCCTTGGTCTAGGAAATCCAAGGTTGAGAGTTACAGTGGTATGGTCTGAGGATATAAGGAATCCATAGCGGGCATACGACATTGGGAAGAGGTCGTCCCAATCGGGACTGACCATGACCCTGTCAATTTTTGAGAGAATTGGACGAGAGGGTTGCTTGTTAATCCAAGTGAAGTTAAACCCGGTGGACTGGAGATCACTAAGTTCACTTTGATAACAACAGTTGTTAAACTCATTAATTGCAGAAGACCAGGTCTCAGAAGCTCCAATTCTCTCGCCAGGATGACGGATAGCATTAAAATCTCCTAATGTGACCCAAGGTATATGATTCTCAAGTTTGGAAATAGCTATTAAGTTATTCCAAAGGAGAGAGCGATCCACTACTTCGTTAAATGCATAGATAGCGGTAAGCCTAAATGTCGCATTATAATTATGGCATTTGATTCTGCAGTGGACGAACTGGGGTGACTCCGAAAGTTTGGAGATTGAGATCACACTTGGGTTCCAGGTAACCCAAATGCGACCAAGGGGATGGGAGGAATAATTATGAATTACATGCCAAAAGGGGACCATTTTACTTATGATAGATTCCACCTTTTCTATTTTAACTTTAGTCTCGACTAGGATAATCATTAAGATACTGTTTCTAATTATAAAATCAGTTACGTCTTTTTGTCTTACAGGGTCATTGAGACCCCGGACATTCCAGGAAGCTATATTCATCAGGAGAAAGACTTACAGTGCGTCAGACGATGGACCTGTCGGAGGTCATATCCAATTTACCCTTCCCCTTTGGGTCTACAGTGTGAATCCTTTTTGGAAGAGAGTCCGCCTCATCTCCGCTTTCCACTTCTTTACCTTCATTAATGGATGAAATATGGTGACTAAGATCCGCTTCAGGAATGTACTCGGATAGATCTTCCTTAGAGGATGAAGCAGGAGATGGGAATGGAGAAAGCTTAATTGGGCCTTTTTTGCAGATTCGAGTGGGATGACCAAAAATCTTACAGTTAGCGCACTGAGGAGGAAGGCCCTGGTACTCAAATGATACCGTGATTGATTTGCCCCTTATCTTAAAGGTGAGCTCAGAGCAGATAGGAGATCCTACCGAGATCATAATACATATGCGGGCGAACCGAAGTTTCTGTTTCCTCTCTGTTTGGTGATTGCCATATAAAGGAGTCCCTAAGACTGAGCCAATATTACTAAATCCCTCCGCCGTCCAGAGTTCTAGGGGTAAATTGAATACCTTAACCCAGATAGAGATTTCCGTGTGAGGATCTTTGATAAGAGGGGAAAGAGGTTCCCAAACTTTTAGGATCATCAAATTACCTCCAAAATGCCAAGGGGCACCCTCTAGAACTTTTTTAACCATATATTCAGAGCCAAATTGGAAAAGGAAGTAGCCTTCGGGAAGGGGCTTAAATTGAATAAGGCCAAACTTCCTCCAGAGGGTCTCAACGTTAGCTTTGAGAAAGCTAAGATTATTTGGCGGAGAAAGAAAATATCCTGAAAGACATGCTTTCCAGGATTCCGGAGGACCCATAGCGGGTTCTTGCATGATGAGATCATTCCCCACCGTCTCCATATGGTTGATTCCAATCACCAATGTCACTATGCCCCGAAACAATGCTCGCATAAGAAGATGGTGTAGATGATTGGATACGAGAATTTGAATTTGCAAATCCCAAAGAGCTTGGTTTAAATGATGGAGCTTTTGATAATTTTGAAGGGATTTGGGCAAGTTTGTTTAAGAAACGCCTTCCTTTTGGGCCTTTACCCGCGTTGCCAAAATTCCTGATTAAGGAATATGGAGCTAATGAGGACGGACCTCCAATTAAACCTTGACCCGCATTTCTTTCCGGCCTATCAATGGTGAGGATTTGGGTGGGCCCGATCGATTTAATAGTCCGGCTTTTATTAGAAGACTCAGACCGGTTATTTGGGTTAGCCCTTTTATTTAACCCTGAGGAGTGAGGGCCCAAGGACTCGCTAGGGATAAGCCCAACAGAGTCTTCACCTCCTGGGCCCCCGGGTTTTACTGACATCAGAGGAGGAGTCGGGTTTCTCAATCCCTCCCAGCTCCTCTGCCCAGAACCAGGCGATAACGCCTTTCTTCCCTCACCTTTTCTAACAGCCAGATCAGACTCCGGACCGGTCGATCCCTCTGCCAATCTCGACGGTGCATCGCTCGATCCCTCTACAAAACCTGCCTCACTTCTTCTCACCGCCAAATCAGTCGCCCGACCAATCGCTCCCTCAGCCAAACCCGACGGCGCCTTGCTCAGCCCCTCTACAAAACTCGATGGATCCATGCTCGAACCCTCTGCAAAACTCGACTGGTACTTACTCGATCCCTCTACAAAACCCGACGGAGCCATGGAGGCCTTCCCTGCAAAGCCTGATGAATCCGGAGCCATTGCAGATCCCTTATCCAAACCGGTCGCCTCATCTTCTTCGATATGCCGATCGATTTCAGTTCCAGGAATTTTAGAGCGTAGCAGCGAATACGGGAGGCCCTTCGACGAAGAACTCGAAGCATACCCTACTCGAGGGCTACTTTCCATCTCGAGCAGTGAGATTCCATACCGGAATCTGCTTCCTCTGGAGACTTGAGATGCTACCGGGTCTGTTGGTGCGGTGGAAATCAGACCGTTGTTTTGGAGACGATGATGCGAGCCTCTCTCATCCTCACTGCACTGGCTATCGAAAGTAGTTCCCTTATTTCCCGATCCGCGAAACGAATATAGAAGCCCTTTCGACAAATAGCTCGAGGCATACCCTACTCGAGGGCTGCTTTCTAGGTCGAGATGAGGGTTACCATACCGGAATCTACTGTCCTTGGAGACGTTTGAAGCAACCAGGTATAGTGGTGAGGTGGAGAGCAGGCCGACAATATGGAGGCTAAGAGGAGAACCTTTTCCAGCTGATTGAGGGCAAGATTTAGGAGAGGGGTCGTTCTCATTTAAGGTAGCTACTAAGTTTTCATAGTTTCCCTGATCAATACGGGGCACTGTAGAGCTATCAGGTTGAAGGAAGCATGAGGGAGGAGGCGTTCCCACCTCTGAAGCAGTGGAGAACAATACCTCAAAGGGGTTTCGGGAAGTCACTGGTTCAAGTTGCAGACAAGGCAAGCTGGTCGACGAGTTAGAGAGGAAGAGAGAGTGCCCTGCTTCCATGTGACTCCTTGCCATAGCTAGAGAATCTCTGACGAATGCTTCATGCTGAGAGGAAATGGGAGAGGGGCTGGGAACTGACGAAATGTTGTGATGGCTGCTTGGTAATTCAGACAAGGTTAAGGGTTCAGTTGAACTGACCGGGAGGGAGACAAGCATTGAGGAGAAAGCCAGAGATCGAACAGGGGAGAAGGAGTCCACGAATTCTGAGGCTAAAGCAGGGCGAGGAGATACCATTTGGTTCAGGGGGAGGTAAGAGATTCTACAATTACTCTTGAAATTTTGGCTTAGGTTTTCTAATTGTCTTAGGATTTCTGTTGGAGTTGCTTTGCTTAGAGGGATGGTTTTTGGCTGAGATTTATGGATTATTTTTTGTGTGAGATTTATTGGTCTAGGCTGAAAAGATTCCCTAGGTTTAGGTCTGAAGCAGGGTAGAGGCTGATATGTTGTACTTGTTTTTCGGTAGATTAAGGAGTATTTGTTGATACTAGAAGGAAGGTTAATTAGAGCTGTCCATAGAGATGATGAGGAAAATAGGGGGATCAGGGGGACAGGACTGTTGCTATCGATTAGGGGAGAGGGAGGGGAGAGATAGGGGGCAGAGAAGAGAGCCAGTAAAGCTCAAAAAGGCCTGTTGACTTAGGCATGGGTTGTACTTTTAGGAAAGCAATTAGAAGAATTACCAAAACGGAGAGGGATGGAGACCAGAGACCCAGGAACTCTTTTCGAGAAGCCAATCTGATTATTCCAACATGATTGGTTAAGGTAACCAGATTAGTTCGGTTTACTCTGAATTTTTGTTTGTAAACCCACAGAAAAGAAATAGGGGGAGATAGGATAAAACTTCCCTTTGAAAGATTAGACAGCTTAGTATTCCTTTTCTCGATGGGATTTGACAACTTAGGATTCTTTTTCTTGCAGATGATCTGATTGACTGAGGAAAGAAGATGGATCTCTTGAGCATCAAGAGGAAGAGGTTGGTATGGTTCTTGGATGAATTTAACTGATGGGACTTTATTGAAGAGGTTTGATTCATCAGAATCAACATCATCACTCTTGGTACTTATGCAGCTGACTCTGAGATATCCACCAGATACTTCAAGAGAGGGAGGAGGATATAAGGAAGAGCTTAGTACTTTAAGAACAAGCCATTGCTTTGAACAAAGGTTGGAGGGGCTCAAAGAAGCTATGCAGTACTTGGCCGACAAATACAAGGATAAACCACAGATTTCAAGCATTATACTATGGATTCCCTGGCTTAGAAGCCAGGGAAGCTTGGCAATCACCAGCAGCGACGAAGATTATTTGGTTACCGATTTCTTGAGAGCAGTTCGTAAGAAACGATTTAGAGCAGCTAACCATTTGCCAGGGAAGCTTGGCAATCACAATGCAATTTTGGTTTTTTTTTCTTCATAAAAACAAGTTTTTCATTTCAAAATACAAAAATGCATATATTTTATCAACTGTAAAATAGTTAGTTGTTTCAACCAAATTGATATATATTTTCACAAAAACAAATTTTATTTTGTTTTTTTCACACATTTAGACTTATTTCACAACCAAAACTCTTATTTACACAACAACTTTTTTCTTATTTTTGCACATAATCAAGCAACTAGAATAGATTTGTTTTTTAGCATTCCAATTACACGTAATTTTGCACTCTTAACACAATCTCCACGTGCTATAATGCCATTTTGGGAAGGTCTTGGCTCTCCAGGATGCATGATGTGGCTTCAACAGTCCACCAATGTTTAAAATACGTTGTGCAAGGACAAGTGAGAGTTATCCGGAGTAGTCAGAAGATAGAAAGGGAGTGTTATGCAACAACACTGGCCCCTAGAACTTTTAGGGCAGTTCGGATCAGTGAAGATTAACAGTTGGAGGGGACCTCTGGGGAGAGGGTGAAATTAATGACCCTAGAGAGACCCCTAGTGTTTTAATACCAATTGAAGAGGTTGAAACTCACTCTCTGTCTGAAGGAAAAAGTGTTAAGATCGGATCTAAGATGACAGCAGAACTAAAGAGCAAAATGTTATCTTTTTTAACAGACCATCAACATGTTTTTGTTTGGTGCAATGCTGATGTAACCGGAGTACCAGCAGATGTCATATCGCACCAACTATCCATCCGAAGAGATGTAACACCTGTTGTACAAAAGAGAAGAGCTTTTTCTAAGGAGAAAGTTGATGTCATAGTTCAAGAGATTGACCGGCTGACTAAGATGGGGCACATAAACGAATCTCAGTACCCTTTATGGACAGCCAATCCAGTGTTAGTAAAAAAGAAAAACGGAAAGTGGCGTATGTGCATTGATTTTATAGACCTTAATAGGGCTTGCCCAAAATACCTATATCTGGTCCCCTCGATCGATCAGTTAGTGGACTCCACATCTGGGAACAAGTTGTTGTCCTTTATGGATTCCTTCTCCGGGTATAATCAGATTCAAGTGGATCTGAAGGAAAAAAAAATACTACTTTTGTTACTGATAGAGGCCTTCATTGTTACAAGGTGATGCCTTTTAGGTTAAAGAATGTTGGGGCTACTTATTAGAGGATGGTGAATAAAACTTTCGCTGATCAGATTGGAAAAAACACGGAAGTCTACATTGATGACATGATGGTAAAGAGTGTGGAAGAAGAGTTACACTTGGCAGATTTGTAAGTGACTTTTGCCAAGTTGGTAAAAGTTAATTTAAAGTTAAATCCAGAAAAGTGTGTGTTCGGAGTACAGTCTGGGAAGTTTTTGGGGTATGTGATAAGTGAGAAAGGGATACAGCCTGATCCAGACCAACTTAGTACTTTATTGCAGATGGATCCTCCTCATAATATTAAAGAATTACAAAGATTGACAGAGAGGTTAGCTGCTCTAAATCGTTTTATCTCAAGGTCCTCGGATAGGTGTGCCCCGTTTTTCCAAACTTTAAAAGGTGCCAAAGAATTCAACTGGTCTCCATAGTGCGACCAGGCCTTTGATGAAATAAAAAAGTATTTATCCTCCCCCAAAACACTGTTTAAACCTATTGATGGAGAAACGTTGTATATATATTTAGCAATCTTTAAATGCGCCATAAGTGCGATGCTAGTAAGAGAGGTGGACAATTATCCTCGTCCGGTGTACTACATCAGCAAAAGCCTGATGGATGCTGAAAAAAGATATCTAAAACTTGAAAAGCTAGCACTGGCATTAGTAATTGCTGCTAGAAAGATGAGGCCCTACTTTCAGTCTCATTCTATTATCGTCCAGACGTCTTTTCCCTTCAAAAATGTCCTTCAAAAGGCTGACATATCAAGCAGAATGACCAGATAGTCAGTAGAATTGGGAGACTATGACATTGATTTTGCCCCTCAAACTGCAATCAAGGCTCAGTCTGTTGCTGATTTCTTAGTTGAGTTCCATTTGGATAGGAGTACTAAACAAGCTACAAGTGAAAAGACTAAGAAGTTATGGGCTGTTTGGACTGATGGTGGATCAATTACCATGGGTTGTGGTGCTGGGATATGTTTAACCTCTCCGTACAGCGACAAGCTATATCAGGCTATATGTTTTGCTTTCAGGGACTCTAACAATGAGTCCGAATATGAAGTTGCTATAGCTGGTTTAAAGTTAGCCCTGATTTGTGGTGCCAAAAGGGTCAGGTTAATGAGTGATTCTCAGCTTCTTATCCATCATGCACAAGGTCAATATGAGGCCAAGAAGGAGCAATTGATTAAATATTTATTCATTCTTAAAGAAGTGGCAGTTAACTTCAAAGACATCACCTATGAGCACATACCCAGAACGGAGAATACACTAGCAAACTCCTTGGAAACCATAGCATATTCTGAGTCCTACCCATGGATTCATGTGCAAGAACGTTCATCCATTCCACTCAATCAGAGAAAGAAAGAGGAGGAAAGTCTGAATATACAAGTGAGTTAACCTAAAGACTGGAGATATCCTCTTCTTCAATACATTTCAGATGGCATATTGCCTCCGGAAAAAGCATTAGCAATAAAAATGAAGTATAAGGCTCGTGGATTTTTTATCATAAGAGACGTCCTTTACAAGAAGTATTTTTGTAGACCTCTCTTGCAATGTTTGGGGATTAAAGATTCCCAAATAGTGATGTCCGAACTACATGATGGTGAAGGGTCAGCACACTATGGTTATATAGCTTTAACCCGAAAAGTCTTGTTGGCCGGATACTACTGGCCCTCCATAATGGAAGATGCCAAAGAATTGGTGAAGAAGTGTGATCCATGCCAAAGATATAGTAATGAAATTCATATCCCAGCTGTCCATTTGGAGTCGATTTCTGAGCCAATACCTTTTGCTCGTTGGGGACTGGATCTGGTGGGACCTCTACCTATGGCGTCCGAAGGGTGCAGAACTATCATTGTAGCCATTGATTATTTTTAAAAGTGGATATAAGCTGCCCCCTTGGCAGGAACTACTTCCAAAGTTGTTATAAAATTCATTTTATCTAATATTTGCTACAGATTTGGGGTTCCACGGAAGATAACAACAGACAATGGGCCATAATTTGATAACAAGGATATGGAGAATTTCTGTGCCTCTAGAGGCATTCAACATTGCTTCTCTTCTCCTTTCCACCCATAGGCGAATGGTCAGGTTGAAGTAGCAAACGAAACCATCATGTCCGGTGTTAAAAAGAATTTAGAAGGGACTACAGGAAAATGGCCAAGTTACCTACAAGAAGTGCTATGGGCCTACCTGACTACTCCTGGGGCTGCTACACAGGAATCCCCATTTGCCTTAGTATATAGTATGGATGCAATTGCTCCTATAGAGGCGAATCTTCCTTCATTCAGAGTCTACAATTTTTCCGAACAGGCTAATGAAGTGGCAATCAGAAGTCAACTCGACTTGATACAAGAAAAAAGAGTTAAGGCTCATCTTAGAGCCACCCATTATGAGGGATTGATGAGAAGCATGTTTGCTTCTAGAGTCAGAAGGATGGATTTTCAACCATGGGATAAAGTGTTGAGAAAAGTCTTCCTACATACTAAGGAGAAGCAGTTCGGCAAGCTAGCTCCAAACTGGGAAGGACCCTATATGGTCATTGAAAAGCTTAAGCCTGGGATATACAGGCTTCAAGATAAATATGGAAGGATCTTAAATCACCCTTGGAACATTGAACACCTCCGGATGTATCTAGAATAAAAGTTATGTAAATATTTACTTGTTTAAAGTCCGTGTAAATATTATGGGACATACTCTTTCATACCCTGGTGAAGCGGGGAGGTTTTAATGAGGTGTCCGGGTTTCTTAATAAATTTTGATGCCTTCTTAAAAAATTCGGAGTGATTTGATCGATAGCTTTTTTAAAACCTTCTAAGTATCGTTGACAGATCAGATTGATCTAGTGGAATGATGACCATTTAAACATTTGTCATCGGAGAATTTAAACACTCTCACCTTAAAATACTTGTAAAATAACTAGGGGATATTCACGAGCCATCAAAATTACGCAAACATAAAACAAGGCAAGAATCGTGTAAAGTAAAACTGTCCGGCTAGTACCGGGGAATGATATTAAAACATGTAAAAATGCCTTGGCCACCCAAGGACTTTGAAGTTTTAAAAAAGAAAAGGTTTATCCGAACAAGAGTCGAACACGGTTACAAAAATTCCTTGGCCATCCAAGGACTTTAGTCTGACATAAGAATAAAAGAAAAACATAAAGTAGTTAAAATTTTAAGGCTGGGCTCCCTTAGATGTTCTTGCTTCGTCTGGTTTCTTCTTTGGGTCTTTGGGTTCCTCATTAGGGCTCTCTCCGGTCCCTTCTTCTTCATCAGTGGTATCATCATAACCACTGGAATAGTTGTGCCTATCACCATCAACCATAGTGTGGAATGGGAGGTCTTCGTATTCCACATATGAACATAGATCTCCGAGTGTCCTCTTCGGAAATGTCTGATGAAATAGCAAAACCATGTAAGATTTGACTTCAGCATACCTCTCTTCTTGAGAATCTATCACCTTGTTGGTTTATGCATCGATCTTGGCCTGGATTATCTTCTCCTGCTTCTTTATCAAATCATCTTTCTCCTGGGTGACTCTAGGCACAACATCTTCGAGAGAAATTTTGTCACTGGTTACGATTTGGATAACGTTATCCTTGGCCTTCACTTCCTCCTTCGAAGTGGAGAGATCTTTCTCCAAGCCAGAACACTTGGTTTAGAGTTCTGTGTTAACCACCTCCAAAGCAGCCACCCTGGTGGCCAAGTCCTCTTTCTCCT
This sequence comes from Limnanthes douglasii subsp. nivea, assembly GCA_036936605.1. Classification (NCBI taxonomy): domain Eukaryota; kingdom Viridiplantae; phylum Streptophyta; class Magnoliopsida; order Brassicales; family Limnanthaceae; genus Limnanthes; species Limnanthes douglasii. The sequence goes on from JAUPFV010000001.1 coordinate 39,594,471, forward strand.
TCTTCAACTCCTCGACCTCTCTCCTTAATGCCTCAACACTCTGATTGGCATTAAGCAGGTCCTTAGATAAGCTCTTTTTGTCTGCGTTAAGTGTGTTGATGAGGGTAGATTGGCTTCACACTTGCCTCTCCAGGTTGAGCACCAGTTGAATGTTGCTCAGCAAGGAGTGAGTCACCATGTCATTATCCCCTGAAACAGAAAAAGACTTATTATTGAAGGTAACCATGTTTGAGGAGCTTGGAGGAAGGTATGGGCCAGCAAAGTCATCTTTTTCGAGGTCTCCAAAGTAAAAGCCAATATTTTGGAGACCATTGATATCAACTCCATCGATATTGATATCCCTTCTGGTACCCTCTACGGTTTGAAAGTCACTTGGAATTTGTTCTGCCAGGGTGGGGTCTGTTGGGTCGGCCGGAGAGCGACTTCATCCCCCTTGGAGATTTTCTTCTTCTTGGCTTCCCTATCTTCACCATCTGCTCCCCGTTTTTTATCCTTCTTGGGAGCCTTTGAAGGGTTTGGAGGTCCACCTGCCTCTTTGGTACTCTCGTCTTCAACCACTTGAAGTAGAGTAGCATCTATTCCCCTTTGGTCCTGCACTTCTTGATTTGCTGGGACGATCTCCTCAACACCACCTTGTGCGACCTCAGTTGCATCTTGTTTCTTCTTGCCTTTCTTGCCATTCATCTTACTTGGGGCTTTAGCTCTGGAAGGCAAGGCCAACTTCCCATCCTTCTCCTCTGTCCTTTACAGGATGACACCCGGAGGAGGTGGTGTGGTCAATTCCTCTCAAGTAAGGTATATCCGGTCAGTTGTATTCCAAAGATGGGACCTCACTAAATTGCCAGCAATAAAGCAATTGTGGAAACAATTTCCCCATTTGTCAGCAGTCCAAGCATTCAACTTGGCACAAGTTGTCTGCCCCTCATCCAAGTAGTCGGAGAACTCATTCGGCAGCACTACCCAAAGAAAAATAAGAGCAATTAAGTATTCTTATTATTTTATCTATATGTGTTGTTATCCAAAGCCCTTGGTTCATCGTCATTGTTCTAAATTTCCATTCGTGCCTTACATAAAGATTATGCTCAGCCACGACCTGTCTAGTTTTTTTTTCTTCACAAATTGTGATAGTTTTCCCTCATCTACCATAATTTAGAAGCCCAATGGTCTCTCTTGTAATTCGTAATATCATTATAAGATTAACATAGTTTATTTTTGTCTCTATGTTTCTTATAAACGGACATCTTTTATGATCGTTGATACTTTATCATATCTTTGAGTTTTTTTATAAATGATTCTCAAGATATCTGTTAACTTTGTGTAAAGATTTTTATTAGCACACATCGTCCTTCGGCTTACAATATTGTTCTTTTTTTTTATTCTCTATTGAATTATGGCATTGGCCATGTTATTTTAGCTAAGTAAAGACTTTATTGTTAGTATGATTGAAGGTTGAAGCTTCATTATTAAACTTGGAATCAACATGCGCACTAGTGTATATTCATAGTGCTAACCAAAGGATGATAATAGAGATATGCATTTAGATTTTTAGTGTTTCCATCCATCACGGCCCTAACAACTTTTTATATATAATTTGATTTTCCACTTACCTAAAAAATCTCATAAGTTGAGTGTTTCTTTTATTCATAACGGTCTATTATAGAAGTCCTAACAAAATCCCTGGTTTGTATGCTACAGCTACCACCAAATCATAATAATCTTGTAACCCATTATTTGTCACCACAAATCTTCTTATGTAGTCTCTCAACTTTCTTTTGGATTTTGTTTACAATGGATAAAAAAATCTCAATTTTCTTTGATAACTTTAAAACTAGTAAATTAATTCGTGAATAGTATCCTCAGTATTTTGAAACTCGTGATACATCTTTAGGAAATACTATTAAAATAAGTCAAAGATAATCCTTTAAAATTCATAGAAACGATTTTACACGTCCTTTTGTCATCCATCCCAAACCACAAAATTTCACTTTTGAATTTCTCAATAAGATGTTATGGATCTCTTTTTCCATTTTATTTATACATTTTTAGTGTTTAATTTTGTGGGAGCTTTATGTAAAATATATCTGAAGCCAATGAAGACTCTTTATCGTTGAGTCCTCATCATCAAGGAACATACTTGTTTTATTTTGATATTTTTTACCTAAATATGGGTAAGTTTGTTGATGACCAGGTCCATCTCACTGTATAACCAAAGTTTCAGGGTACTTGTTGTTGTTTTGACTATGCATGGTATATGGATACATAACCGAAGAACTAAACTGAACAGAATCGAAGAAAATGTTTTGGTTCGGTTCTGAGTATTTGTTAATACACGAATTGTTCCATTACTGAACTACCTATGGTTCTCGGTTCGGTTCGATTTGGAACCGCGAACCAATGGGTACCTGTTGGGAACCAAACCTCGGGTACCAAGCAAAGGAAAAAATATAAAACTTACATAAACCTAACTCTAAATCACCGTCTCTATCTGCTTACCTCTCGGAGTCTCTTTCGTTTTTATATCTAAACCCTAAATTACTAAAACTTGGTTACCTCTCTTGTCCTAACTCAATACTTCAAGGAGTCTATGGAATCGTTGAAATTTTTTTAGTTCATGTATGAATTTGCTTTTGAAAGCTTGAATTAGTTTGGTTGATACTACTAATTTTTATAGGTGTGATTCGATTTGTTGAATTTTGTTCAGGTTGTTAGATAAAGAAAACCATGATTCCCCAGTTCTATCTGTTTTAAAGAAGCCCTAAATCTGGTATATATGTTTCTCAACTTTTCTCGAAAGTATTTATTTTTTGTTTGGTTTCTCTCTAATATTTAATCTGTATTTTTTTATTACGTTCTTAACTTTGAACAGTTTTGATATTTTATAAATTTTAGTAGTTATAATTATTATGTTGAGTTAATGGTTGAAAAATGAAAGTTCTAAACTTGCTGACACAAATATGATTGCAAACTGTGTTGGAACATGGTGAAAAGCTTACCGGAATGACTGAACTCTGATATTTGCACGTATCTTCATATCCTAAATGGTTAAACAAGATTTTTTTTGTAATTTTTTATTATCTTTTGAATTTATATGTCTGTTGTGTCAATATTATTACAATTTTTATGAAGTATTTGTTTACGCATATGTTGATATGTCAATTTCGTATGTACTTTTTAATATTTTCTTACCATGTGCATCATATAAAATTGTATGCTTTATAAGAAGATAAAAAATAATTTCGTTAGTACTAAGTAATCTATATATCTAGTTTGAGTTTTTGTTTTGAGGACCACCAATTTTTTTTATTGATACACACTAGAGTTTATTACGTTCTATAGTATACTATACATATTGTTGTGTCTTTTTTATGTAGATCTCGTGGACTTTGAACCAAATTAGAAGGACAAATAAAGTAAAAATATATACTCGTATCTCTACTATCTTACTAGTTTCCAATGCGAAGCCAAATTTTATATTGAATTAATTAATAATGTATATAAGAATGAGTTTCAATGAAACTCTAAAGAAGTTTAAACAAAAAAATTATTGAAATCATTTATATCTACGATAGAGTTTATTTACTTAGATAGTATACCATATAAACTTTTGTATCTTATTTTTTCTATAGGCCTCCTGAACTTTTAATCAAATTAAAAAGACAAATAAAGTAAAGATACATACGATTTTCTATACTATTTCACTAGTATCTAATGTGAAGTCCTGAAGTAGATTGATGTGAAGTCTTGGACTTCTCCCAGTATAGTTCACTTGGTGCTAACCTGTAAGGTGTTCAGGGACATGTTACTTATTGCTCTTCTCATAGTTGTGCTTAAAATTGTGGTCTTACGTCTCCTCATGTTGCGGTGATGAAGATGTTTCTGGTTCTTGGCAGATGACATGGTCTGATTTTTATTTGGGATCACCATTCTTAGTTATGAATGACGACTTGCTTTTATTGATAATATTTTGGTAGCGGTCTATGAACATAAAACTTATAACATAATCACCTTCTTTTTTGCTAATATTTTATGGACATTGGATCTCACTCAATCATTGAGAACGAGTAGTATTCTATAATATTCGTAACTGATCACCTCGTTCCTCTCTCATTTCCTTTATCAACTACTCAACCTCCATATACGAAGTGGTTGTGGCAGTGAGAATAACTAGTGGTCTCATAAATATCTCATCGTCAATGAAGTGAACGATTTTCCCATCTGAATTTACTATTGATTTTTTTTGTCTTATGATTATTGATTTTTAAAATAAATACTCAGGATACTAATCGATTTATAAAGACGACACCAATTAATTTGTGCTAAAAGTTTATTGATTAGCTTAGATAACCAGTATAATAAATACACCAACAAAATAAGATTTGTAGAGATTCACCGAAATTTGCGAAAAGTTGATCGAAGCTTAAAAAAGATATATCAAATGCGAGAAGAAATATAAAAATTGTTATAGTTATTAGAAAAAAAAAGGTAAAACAAAATAGGTTCTAAACATATATATATATATATATATAAATCTTATTTATTTAAAAATTTAATCGATTGCGTGGATAAATTTTTAGATCACATTATAAATTTATGTATTTTTAAATTACAGCCTAATATCCGATTACAAAATTTTATATATTTTTAAACTGCAGTCTAAATTATAAATTAGACGTAGCAAATTTTAAAAAATAACCTATATAAATTCTACCTTTGTCAATTATATAAAAAAATTGGTATATTTTTCATAAAATATTTAACGCTAAAACAAAAAAAATAGTAACTACATATATGATGTAACATGGCAAAAATCCAAAAACCAATATAAAAATGGTACAGGGTCTGTATCGCTATCACATAGACAAGACACATCACCGACAACAACACAATTTTTATTCCCCATTTTCTCATCCATCAATCTCCAGCAAATCATTACATAATAAAGAATACATACATACATACATTATCACTGCATCCATACATATACTACTACTATCGTAGATACATACATAAATTCATTGTATATATAGCATTCACCGAACACAAACAAATTCAAAACCCAAAACCAAACACCAAACACAACAAACACAAACGAATTTCGCGCTAAAGTTAACCATCTCCGTCGTGTGGAATTAGCAGTATATCTATCGGACACAAATTCCAAGGTAACCCGTTTTTATCTGCTCTTCTCTTATCTTCTTCGCTGAATTTGATTTTGATTCTTTCTTTCGATCTTGGATTTCGAATCTGATATCTACACTTAGGTATTATTATTATTCTGATCGATTAGCATATCTTATTTAGATCGACGATCTACTTTTAGCTTTAATCCAATCCACAATGCGATAGTGTTCTAGATTTTGTTTTGACAAAATTATGGAAATGCAGGATTGTTCGAGGAACGTCGGTCTAGTTTTGGAGTTGTTTTAAGTCCATAAGATGTCTGCAGCACGGAGTTGGCTGTCGAAGCTACAGCCGAGGGATAAATTACGTGGTTCAGTGAAGAATGATGGTGATGGAGGAGGAAGCGAAGAGGCGGAATCTCAGGGTGATGAAGATGCTCTTTCTAATTCGACTAAACAAAAAGTTGCCGCAGCAAAACAGTATATCGAGAACCATTACAAGGAACAAATGAAGAATCTACAAGACCGAAAGGAGAGGTATCCCTATTCCCTATCATTACCAATACAGTTTATGTCTTATGTTTTATGTTTTGTTATTTGATTCTTGGTGTAAAGCGGCTAGATTTGCCTAAACCCTATTAGTTTTATGAGGCACTTGGATTAGACTGGATATGAAATGAGTACTATATAACTACAAGTTTAGTCGTCCTAAAAAGGCTGGTTTGTTAGCCAGACGCGATAAGCTTTCTAATTCTTTTTTCCTTCCAACAGACGAACCGTACTAGAGAAGAAGTTAGCTGATGCTGATGCCTCCGAGGAAGATCAGAACAACATTCTTAAATTCTTGGAGAAGAAAGAAACTGAGTACATGCGCCTTCAAAGATATAAAATGGGCGCCGATGATTTTGAGTTATTGACTATGATCGGCAAAGGCGCGTTTGGAGAGGTATTGCCTCATTTTATAGTTTGTATTCATTTTTTATGATTTTGATTCTTACCTATATTTTTCCATTTTAGTTGATATTGTTTCTAATGTTCGTGAATGAACCTACTTGGCTGCAGGTAAGAGTGTGTAGGGAAAAAACAACAGGTCAAGTGTATGCCATGAAAAAGCTTAAGAAATCAGAGATGCTTCGCAGAGGCCAGGTATACATTTGTATGTCCTTAGAGTCTCTAATAAAACTGTTAGGGATGGTGGCTTCCGAACAAATATTTCATTTGCGGCCCAATTTTGATAAATTTTTGGCTCGAATATTCCGCATGACTCACGAACTATTTGTGTAGGTTTTGAGTTTGGCTCGAATAATATTAGATAAGCTAAATTTAATGATTTATTTAGTGAAAAGTTTTAATATCTCAACAGGTTTATAAGTATATCGGCTTGAGCTTGGGCTTGAATTCGGTTAAGATTAAAAATTCGAGGCAAGCTCAAAGCGTGCTCAGTTATTTAAAAATCTTTGGAGCCGGCAGAATTCGAGCCGAGCCGAACTCAGCCTAAGAAATAAAAATCCAGCTGGAACTTGAATACCTCTTTTACTCACAACTCGAGCTTGAATAGCCAGATATTTGGCTCGGGTCAGTACGAATCCAACCTTAGATAAGGTTAGAGGTCTTGTCCTGAAGATTTATTGGTTGTTGGATTTCTTTGTAGGTTGAACATGTAAAAGCTGAGAGGAATCTGCTTGCGGAGGTTGATAGCAATTTCATTGTGAAGCTCTACTTCTCTTTTCAAGATGAGGAGTATCTTTACCTTGTAATGGAGTATCTTCCGGGAGGGGATGTGATGACTTTATTAATGAGAAAAGATATATTGACGGATTACGAAGCAAAGTTTTACATCGCGGAGACAATATTAGCGGTTGAGTCGATTCATAAACACAATTACATTCACAGGTTAGGAAATAAATATGAGACAATATTAGCGATTGAGTCTATTCATAAACACAATTACATTCACAGGTTAGGAAGTAAATATGACATGGTGAATTACTATGATGGGCGCCGCTATAACCCACCCAGATGCTTCTAAGTTTCAGTCACTTTTAAAAGTTTAATTGGAGTATTAAAAATGAGTTTTGAAAAAAAATGATTTTTACACACTTCTAAACTACTAGCTAATGCATTTTCTTAGTCTATTACCCAAACCGAACTATTCTTTCCATGTCGTAACTACCTCGACCCTAACCATGAATGTTGTGTAGGTGTCAGGTTTGTGGGTTGTTAAGATTGTCGTTTATATGGTTCTTAATCTAATGTGGATAGTCCAATATCTGAAATTATACAGTGTCTTGGTTTTAAATCGAAATGTCTTTTGTTGTTCTCAAGACCTGAGTTTTGTGTTCAAGAGAAAATGTGATATTTTTTTGACCCAGTGAAACTACTGTGTTCACTTTTTGTAGTGTAATTATTGACTAACCTTTTGGATGCGTCTTATTGTAGGGATATTAAGCCTGACAACTTGCTGCTTGATAGATACGGACACTTAAGACTGTCAGATTTTGGACTATGTAAACCATTGGACAGCAGTATTCTGCAAGAACAAGATTTCTCTGTCGGGAGCGATAATGGAGCTACCTCGAATGATGAACGACAAGCTGCTCCAAGACGCAGTCAGCAAGAGCAACTGCAGCATTGGCAGAAGAACAGGAGAATGCTTGTAAGTTTTATTAGTAATTGTGTTTGGATCACGAATCATGATAAAATACACTTTCTATTTGGAGTTTGGTATTTTCAAAGTGTTATTGTCAGGAGTATTAATGTGCCAATATCAATTTGAACTTTCTAAGTCTGATTGTAAAACTCACGACACTGTGAGATTGACACGCTTATACTTGCTCCTCTTTTAGAAAACTCTTTAGGAAGCTTACTTCTTTTTTGACTCCTAAACAAATTCATGCATGATTTTGTTTACTTTTCGGCTTATATAATAGATAAAGGATAATTTTTGATGAACCAAACACCCACTTACTTGCTCATTCAGACATTGGATACTGAATCGTGTGTAAGAATAAAGCATATTGACCTTCCTGGCTCTTTTCTTCCAGTTTGTTGTGAAGTTGTTCATGAGCTATTATTTTAAATAGAGGCTGACTTGGTGCTTTGAACGGCAGGCTTATTCTACTGTTGGTACGCCTGATTATATTGCTCCAGAAGTACTATTAAAAAAAGGATATGCCATGGAATGTGATTGGTAAGTACTCCTTATTTCGAAGAGGGAAAATAGGATGTATTGTACAATTTTTAATCCTGCAACGGCCAAGATATTATAGACCTCCTGGGTAAGGGTGACAAAATTTGTCTTATCTGACCAATTGTTATTGTTCAATGTGAAAAATCGGATCATGCACATAAATTTCATGTCCAAAATCCAGGTCGGGCCAAAGAAATATCAATGCTTAAATGTCGTTTGTCCAGGACAAAGGTGCCGAATTCGGGTATTCAAAAATGATTTATTCGGGTCATAATCCTGGTCGTACAATTCAGGTGCCATACACATAAAATAAAACTACTCAAGTTGGATCAGGTCAACTGGGTCGTTTCCAGGTTGTATCGATTCAAACCAGGTTAGGAGTCTGACACACATGTGACCGAGATGTAATATTTACTACAAAACTTTGCCCGACTTGTAGCCGGATTTTTGCGGTCCCTACTATTACGGTCGCTGCATTATTTCCCCTTCTGACCTGATAACTGTTGTATAGCATTTTTATATCTCATGCTTGCTACGAGAAGCAGACTTAGACTTCAAGCATTATAACATGATATGCATATTCCTTTGTGTAGAGGGTGATCCCACTTTTATCCCAAATCTTGGGGATGATTATCGAAATATTGTATATAGTTAAACTGGCTTGACTTCTTACTGGTTGACAGGTGGTCTCTTGGTGCTATAATGTATGAAATGCTTGTGGGATATCCACCATTTTATTCGGATGATCCAATGTCAACATGTCGGAAGGTAAGCTAAGATGAATTTAGTGGTGGCTTTAGCCATGCCTTTTAGCATTTGGGTAATAAACTTACATACCCAATCTTTGTCTGTGCTCTTATCGCAGATTGTCAATTGGAGAACTCACTTGAAGTTTCCTGAAGAAGTAAAGTTATCGCCTGAGGCAAAGGATCTTATACAAAAACTCTTGTGTAATGTCAACCAGAGATTGGGATCAGGAGGTGCTTCTGAAATAAAGGTGCTGTACACTATTTGTTTCTTATATCATTCGTGAGGCTCTGTTGAAACTTGGAAAGTTGAAGGAAATTGAATGAAGTTCCAGAAATTATTATGGAGGAATAGTTGGATAAACTAAGAAACTTTATAGCTAAAGGGTAAGACTAAAACCCAAACGAATACTACTGTGTTTCGTCGCATATATTTTGTAACAAACCCGTAGATTTTAAAATTAGAAAATACATCAACTTACTATTTAGAAATGTGTAGATAATACATTTTGAACACTTCAGAAATATCAAAGTCGACAAAACTCAAGTAAAATCTGTGTGGGTTATAGCTGTGCCCTTAGCTAAACTACTAAAGTATTCATTTTTTCTGTCTCTTCGAAATTTATTTTTTTCGATATTAAGTTGCTGTTTTCTTATTTCCAGTCTCATCCATGGTTTGATGGTATTGAGTGGGACAAACTATATCAAATGGAAGCTGCTTTTATTCCAGAGGTCAATGATGATTTGGATACTCAAAATTTCGAAAAATTTGAAGAGGTGTGTTACATATACCCATATTTTTCTCCTATTAGTCTTGTCAAGTTCATATATAGGACTCATAGCAGATCTATCAAGTCAGCGGCATCTCTTAATCATTCCTGACACTATAGATTAAGATGACCACCTGCATAGTTTATTAGCAAAATACACCGACATGTTTTTATTATAGAAAAGATGTTATAAGTAACTTTTCTCAATGAGATTCAAGTCTCAAGAATCTTGAATAGTTCAAGGTGGAAAACTATGTTCATATTACTCTTGAAGAATTCCAGAGCCTTGTGTCCACGTTTTCAAAAGGTTATAGAAATTAAAAGTCATTTGTGTTTTTTTGCACGAGATAGAATTTAGAGTTTTTTTTAAAACTATGATTCTACAACTAATTAGTGAAGAATTTTATTGTTCGCATATAGGTAGGTTTTCTACTAATTAAATTATGAATTTATCTTCTCTTATCAATGTGTGTGACTCGCGTCTTTTTGAGACTACAGACGGATAACCAGACTCAAGCACCGGCAAAGTCCGGTCCATGGAGGAAGGTAATTTTTAATGCCATCATATACTGAATGGAGGGCTTGGCAATATGATGGCTCTTTCTAATGATAAGTTTCTCCATGATTTTTCTTGCTAGATGCTATCATCAAAGGACGTTAACTTTGCGGGCTATACATATAAGAATTTTGAAATCGTCAATGATTATCAGGTGCCAGGCATAGGTAAATAAAAATATTGTTACGTTCTTCATAAATTTTTTCTCAACATTATTTCCTTCTTTTTTTCTTAGATCAAAACAAAGTCCATTGTCAAATTTCTTATTGTTTGTAAATATATTAGTTTTATTCGAATCAAACATCTTCACCCTTTCTTTGTAATAATTTTATGATTTTATGCTGACGCAGCCGAGTTAAAGAAAAAGGACAATAAACCAAAGAGGCCAACGATCAAGTCGCTATTCGGTATGTCCTCTATCTAATATTGCTGTAACCATAAGTAATGAATAATAAATCAATTGAAGTTAGGGGTGGCAATTTCTTTGCTTAAGGTTGGTTCGAGTTGAGCCAAAATTATCTTTAACCCAAACATCTGACCTATTTATTCGCCGGTTGTGTCTAAATCTAGACCGGCTTATAATATCCCGATCCTACTCCAATTATTACGACATGTTGTCTGAGTTAACCCAGCCCATCCCGATAGACCCAACCTACATGGCCAACCCTGGAACACTAAAAAGCTTGATTTAGATTGTAAAGATGACCAACTCATTCAGACGATGAATCAGAAAAAGCCATAAAAATATGTTATATGGATGGTTACCAGGTTTAAAATATCAATCGTCTTGTTTTAATACCGTAACCTAATATAGTTCGGTCATAATCCCAACCATATTAATTTGTGTCGGGATTCCGGCTCGTATGCTTCTTCTGCTGTAATAAAAGTTTTATTTTGTGGCAGAGGACGAATCAGAGACATCGAATACAAAAGACAGAGCTGCTTCGCCTGATCAACAAGTTCAATCAGCAGCCTCTCCGAATCAACAACATGTTCAGGGCAGTTTTTTAAAACTCTTGCCACCTGACCTAGAAGTAACCAATAAACAGAAAGAACAGGTTAAATATCACAGTTAGCCCAGACAATAGAAGTCTCTAATTTCTGAAAGATGATTCGGACTTGAAAGATGTAACGAAGGAATGAAGTCTTATGAGCTATATAAGGAATTTCTCAAAATAGTGATAAGACATGTTTTGGAAGACAAAAGTGATTTGTAATTTGTAGGGTCATTATTAGTAAGAGTATTACAAGCAGAAGATGATGTACAAAGACATGCTTGTAAGCTCATGTAGAAAGTATTCCTTCATTCTTTTGTTTAGTGCTAGCTTAAATTTATGATTTTTTTTTTTTTTTTTAAATTGGGTGTGAAATTGATAGTTTATGAACTTATTTAGTCGAGGGTCAAGCTAAACACCCCAATTATTATCGTTCCATTTTTAATCATATATACCAACCCAAAAATCAACATGCTCCGGAAACTATTTATTTATTAAATTCTAGTTTGTTAGTTACATCTCTTAGCATTAACTCATCTTTAAGCCTCGGCCAAATTTTTGAATTCGGTAATACATTCCTCTATCAAATCTCATAATTATTCGCAAATATTTTTATTTAGTTTTTGTTGTTGTTTTAAAACATGTTTTCGATGAATTTAGGTTGTCTTTTATAAATTGATGTTTACGTTAGATTAGTTTATAAATTCCAAAGTTTTTCGTCCGTTTTAAAGACCAGTTAGATAGAATTAGCCTTTGATTTGGGACTGAAAAATTACACTTTAATCAACCCTGTGTATAGTCGGTACTCGGTAGTCGGTAGTATGTTCAGTCATTCTGTTCGTGTCTTTGCCTTGTCGTTATCTGGCGTTGTATCGATGGTACATAAATATCAAACCGACAATACAAGTGTGACAAGAAAACACATCCATGGTACATAAACATCAAACAGATGACGCAAATGTGATAAGAAAATATTTGGGCTCAACTTTAACACATCTCCAATTTTTTCAATTCGTATTTTTTTATTTAATTTAAACTATTTTTTGGCTGGTTTTGTTGGAAAATTGCGATTAGTTTGTTTTATTATTTCTACTTATTTTTAGACCGTTTGGCACCGTTATCAACTTCATATTTGGAATGCGAGAGAATCAATTAAGGTAAAACCAAACTACACTGCGTAGACGTATCCTGTTATATATTATTTGATATCGCATCAAATAATATATAACAAATCACGTAAAAATAAAGAGATCTTTTTCTAGATTCATCTAATGAATAAACAGAAAATGAAAAACATTTACGGGTGTGTTTCCTGTTTTCCATCTAGTATTCTCTTTTGTTCATTTTCGTTCTTTAGCGATTCTGTATATTGCTTCGAGAAACCTGTGAAACAAGTTAGTAGAAAGGAAAGGTTTCCACACACCGAAGAAAACAACCGTCTATTTGTGATTAGGGTTTAGGATAATGAAATTCTTAAACATAGCCCCTTACTTATAGTCTTTACAATGTGAAGCCCAACATTGTAAAACTCATCCTATTATACTTCCTTGTGTATGAGATCATAACCCGATAAATTAATAATTCAATTTATATCCCTGATTTATTAATTCAGGCTTAAGTGTTGAGATTTGAGCCTCTTCATCACAATGCCCAAATTCAACACGGTTACCACGCTTGAGCCTATAACGCCTTTTCACCTATAGGCCAAATTTAGTTAATTAAATAATTAACTCGATTACCTTTAATTTGGACTTTCTTAAGACAATAACCGAATATGTTTATTTAGCATTTCGGTCCATAAATATATTAAATAAATATATTCCAACAATCTCTCACTTGGACCGTCACATGCTACTTAAGAATACATATTCAACTTTAATGGGATCCCTATATTAATTGTCAATGGGAAAACGGTACAACCTCGTACATGACTAATAACAATAAATGACTAAAGACCTCTTTCTCGTAATGTGAACAATATGATGCAACAGTAATCACATTACCATTATTAATCAATTACTTTGGCCAATTATAGAGCATGGCCTAAGAGTAATATGTCTTGTATCGTACACATCTACTCCTAAATGGTTTCTACATTTAGAGATCCAATACAGTACAAATATTAATAAATATTTCCAAGAATATATATATATATATATATATATATATATATATATATATATATATATATATATATATATATTACAATAAACTTTAATATGCATAATACTGCAAAATATGGCATCAGATCCAAACTCTCCCACTGAAACTAACAATCCTCTAAATCAACTACACCCATATTGATGGTGCATCCATGGTAAAACTTAGGCAAAACCTCCTTTGTTAGAGGATCTGCTATCATGATGTTTGTGCCGATGTGCTCTATACTTATCTGACCCATTTGTACTATTTCTTTAACAGACAAAAACTTTATGTCTATGTGTTTGGATTTGGACGAGCTCTTGTTGTTGTTAGAGTACTGCACTGCGGAATTATTATCGCAATATAAACTAATGGGACCTTTTATCCCTTGTACAATGCGTAATCTAGTAACAAAATTCCACAGCCACAGTGCCTGGTTTGATGCCTCAAAGCACGCAATAAATTTCACTGCCATGGTGAACGATGCAATAAGTGTTTGCTTTACATTTTCCAAGATATTGCACCTTTAGCCAATAATAATATGTTGCTTGACGTGATTTTTAGTGTGTTTATGCATCCACCAAAATTCGAGTCGGAATACCCAATGATCTCTAGTTTATCCGACTTCATATATGTCAACATGTGCCCCTTTGTTCATTTGCAGATACCAGAGTACCCTTTTAACTAATTTCTAGTGATCCATTCTTGGATTACTAACATATTTCCCCAACATATTTACAACAAAGGCAATGTCCAGCCTAATACAAACTTGAACATACATTAAACTCCCAACTGCCAAAACATAAAAGACCGTTTTCATTTCCTCAAACCCAAGTTTTGTCTCAGGACATTGACCCAGACTAAGTCTGTCACCCTTTGCTATAGGGGTACTTAAGAGTTTGCAATTTACAAATCCGTAATGTTGTAATACACGCCCGTTCCTGTCTCAAATATTGTACTAGTGAGAGAATCCTAAAACTTAAACCCTGTGGAATGTTTAGAATAACCTATAAAGAAATACCTAATTGTTTTTGGGTCCAATTTCTTTTCTTGAGGTTTGTAAGACCTCTCCTCAACTGGACAACCCCACACATGCGGATACTTTAAATTAGGTATACGCCCGTTCTAAAGCTCATATGGAGTCCTACTATTCCTTTGTGGGTACTCGATTGAGTATATAAGCGGCATATTTGATGGCTTCCCCCTAGAGAGATAATGACAGAGATGAGTGACTTATCATGCTTCTAACCATATCTTTTAGTGTTCGGTTCCGTCTCTCATATACATCATTCATGCAAGGTGAACCGGGCATAGTGTATTGAGGGACTATTCCACACTTCTTTAGGTAATGTGCAAAGGGTCCTGGATGTTGTTCACCCAGTCCGTCATATCTAACATAGTAATCACCATCGCGGTCAGACCTAACGGTCTTAATGCTTTTACCAAGTTGTTTCTAAACCTCGGTCTTAAAAGCTATGATATTGTCCAAGGCCTCAGACTTTTCATGAAGAAGATAGAAGTAACCAAAATGAGAGTAGTCGTCGATGAATGATATAAAATATCGTTGCTCGTTCCATGATTCATGTGGAAACGATCCACATATGTCAATATGTATCAACTTTAGGACTTCCTTCGCTCTATATGCCCTTAAATTTTTAACTTTAGTTTGTTTCCTTTTGATACACTCGGCACATATACTGGAGTCAGAGTAATCAAGGGGACCTAATAACTTTTCCATCATAACTTTGGATATGTGACCTAACCACTTGTGCCACAGTTTAGAAGATCTTTCAGATTTAGTAATGTTGTTTGGTGTACGTTGTGTATTCATAACAATATTGTGATTATTAATAGTATTCAACAAATATAAATTATCCTCTTTAATTAAATTTGCATTTCCAACAATCAGATTATTTAGCAAGAGTATAAAACAATTTTTTCCCATCAGACAAGAGTAACCTTACAAGTCTAAAACTGGAAAACAAATTAATTCCTCCGAAAAGTAGGAACATACATTACATTCTCTAAAAATAATACATGTCCAGTGGGAATACCTTTCCATCCCCACTTAGCATCTTGTTTTTTGGCGTACCCTACAAAGAAACACAAACATGAGTTGTTGCAGCCGAATTAACCCACCAAGTATTTCTTTTCATAGAAACTATTCTATTTTCCGAAACAACCAAAGATGTGGGAATACCTTTGCTTATCAAATAAGCCCGACATTTCTCACAATCCTTCTTAAGATGTCCTTTCTCTTTGCAGAAAAAGTATCGACCTAAAGTCGATTCCTCAAGATTTTTATTTTTACCGGACCTTGACCTGGTTCTTTGCCATATGCATTCCGCTTAGGCCCTGCCTTTTCGCAGATGTAATCACATTAATCTCAGGCGTTGTGCCTTTAAGTTTTTCCTCCTCCTGTGCAGCGTGGGAAATCAACTCGTTGATATTCCATTTTTCTCGCATGCAGTTATAGGTGGACTGGAAATACTTAAACCGGTATGGCAAGGAATGAAATGTGAACCCTACTATGCATTCCTCAGGTAAGTCTAAACCGATTGCCTTTAACTTTTGGCCAATCAGCGACATTTCTATAATGTGCTCCTGGAGTTTACCTTTTCCATTATACTTTTTGGTAGCTAGCTCGATAAGAAAATGCTGCATCTCTACCTTCTCATTTTTGGCAAAAGCTTTCTCGACCTCCCCGAGAAAGACAGAGGCAGTGGTACACCTTTAGGGACAATCCCACGTAATGCTATTGGTATCCCCTGTAACAAGAGCGCCATACATAACGTATTTGACTTCTCCCACCTTTCATCAGCCTTAGTTTCCTCTGGGTACTTTCCGGAGTAAGGGAGGTGGTTTGGGAGATGACAATACATAGTCGTAACCATGTATAGATAAAAACAACAACATATCTTCCTTCCACAATTGGAAGTCCGAAAAATCCAATATGGGTGGAAGGTTCCTCAATCGAAATGTAACTAGTGGATACCATAATACGGACAAACAACACAAAGCACATTTAACATCTTGACATATAACTGAAAACATATGCATGAACATGACAAATACATGTACAACATAAAATTACCTAATTATAGGTACCGGAGGGCAAATCATACTAACATGCAATTTTATGAGTTTGAGAAAAATACTATGATCATTATTTTAATTTTCTAAGTACCAATGAGATCTTCTAGAGGGCAGATGTCATTTACTTAGATTAAAATATCTCTAATTTGATTTTCTTAAGTACCGGTGAAACCTTCCCGATGGCCAATTTTACCTACTTAAAATAAAAAAAATTGTAAGGATGAATTTAATTTATCCTAAGTATCGATGAAACCTTTCGGAGGTCCAATTTCATCTACTTAAAATTAAACCAACACAAGGTCTCTCGTTCATAAATAATGTAAACCCAGACGTGAACCTTCCGGAGGACCGGTAATGTTGGAATTTAAATTAATCCCCGAACCTTTCGAAGCTTAGGATGCATAAAAAAATTAATTTTAACATTCCAGAGGGCCGATTAAATTAATTTCTCAGTTTCACCTACCGGTCTACGAAACCTTAGTCATGCAGTACCATTTAATCATTCAAGCATATACAATTTAATTCACAATTAAACATACAACAATTAGCATGCCAAACACACCATATTTGTGAAATAAACCATGTCATATATTTTAAATTAATTAAAAAAAATTCGATGAATAGTGTTCTCGAAAAAACTATTGTTCATCATCCGAAAATTATTATTCATTGCTCGGAAAAACAGATTGCATTCCTGATAAATAGTGTTTTTTTAAATAAATATTATTATTCATCCTCAAAAATATTGTTCACTAACTGTTCATATTCCGAAAAAATACTATTCAGAAAACTTCTATTGCTGTCATCGCAACAACAGTGTATTGCGGATTACCTCGCAAGTTACACTGTTCATCCACACGTCAGCAGTTCGCTAGCCATTGTGAACATCGTCGGACAACCTTCGATCAACGTTAACATCAGGGGTTAAGTTGCTGACGAGCCATTGTCCCATTAGTTTCGATTTATTCGTTATACTAGGGTTAATTTGATGTTAATTTCGAGAGAAGAAATTCCAGACATCAATCAACCCTACTTTAACCCAAAAAAAATCCTCAAACAAACAAAATTACAATTTATTCATATAAAACATGAAAAAAATTATACATGCTTTTTAATACGAATAAATCACATAACATGATTTCATACAATTCCTAAATACATGTCTTAACCAGCTCAATTAACACATAATCTCAATGGTATGGATTCTTTATGATTAAGAAAAACATGCATCTTTATCTATTAATACACAATTCGATTATTCTACCGAATCCAAAAAAAGTTTAACCTTGCTCTGAAACCAATCGTTATATATATTATTCAAAATCACATCAAATAATATATAACAAATCGCAGAAAAATAAAGAAACCATTTTCTAGATTCACCTAATAAATAAATAGCAAACCAAGAACACTTACAGGTTTGTCTGCTGCTTTCCATCTAGTATTCTATTTTGTTCATTTTCGTTCTTAGCGATTTTGTATATTTCTTTGAGAAACCTGCAAATACTGAGTTAGTAGAAAGGAAAGGTTTCCAGACACTGAAGAAAGTGCCTGTATGTTTGTGATTAGGGTTTAGGATGATGAAATTCCTAAACCTAGCCCTTACTTATAGTCTTTATAATGTGAAGCCCAACATTGTAAAGCCCATCATATTATACTTCCTTGTGTCCGGAGACCATAACCCGATAAATTGATAATTCAATTTATATCTCTGATGTATTAATTCAGGCTTAAGTGTTGAGATTTGAGCCATCTTCATCACAGTGCCTAAATTCAACCCGGTTACCACACTTGAGCCCTTAAAGCATTTTTACCCATATGTCAAATTTAGTTAATTAAATAATTAGCTCGATTACTTTTAATTTGGACTTCCTTAAGACAATAACCAAATATGTTTATTTAGCATATCGGTCCAAATAATTTTCAGTCCATAAATATATCAAATAAATATATTCCAACATACCCCACATAGCATTAACATAAAATGAATAGTTATAGGGACGATGAGGTTCATGCTCATACCGAACAGTCTAACCGTCGCAACAAACGGACGAGAGACCTTATTTTCGTAGAGTACGATGCAACATGTGCATCCGATAGTTCTTTGCATCATCGGGCCAGTGTTCCACAATGGGCTAGCTTGTCACGTAGTGTTCGCGGATGACGTGGTAAATATTTCGGTAAAGATTTGCCCAACTTTTTTACTCCTTCGGGAGAAAGCGTATAAGAACGAAGAAGACAAGTAGAATTCATGGATTCTAATAACATCCAACTACTCCCCGTTTATAACGAGCACAAGACATTTAAACGTTCATGGGAAATGTTAGTATTTTAATATTCATATTTATTTAATAATTTACCTACTCCACAAACTATAAACAAGTTTTTGTTTAATTTTGTACATTCTTGTATGAGTTCACACATCTACGCTTATTAATCCATCTTGGTGGCATAAGATCTATCTAGACATAGACATATACAGTGGTTGTTGGCTGATACTCCTTTTAGTCCTTTGAAAGGTCAACTTAATCTGTTCAAAACTAACCCAACGATGACCAAATTTTTCATCGAGACATGATACAAAAAGACTAACACAATCCGGTTTAGTTTTAGAATGATGTATATCACGCTTAAGTAAGAAAGAGTTGTAATAGAGTAATTGCGATTGTTGGGAATTTATTCGTTTCAAGACTAACCCAACGATAACGGGGTTTCCATGAAACCTAAAGACTAACACAATCCAATTTAGTTTCAGAATGATGTATATCACGCTTAAGCAAGAAAAAGTTGTCTCTAGAATAACTGTGATTGTTGGGAATTTATTCGTTTTATCCGCAAGAAGATTACATAGAGTAGAGGTCGGGGTTCGGTTTGAAATGACTGCAATTAACTTTTACTTATGTTAAGTATCTTGATTCAAACCCAGAAAGTACGAGACCTCAGATCCATCTCAGTGTCCGTGTATACTGGATGTACTTTAACCGATACATAATATTTGTTGATATTAGTGAGAATTGCGTTAAGGCAAATTATATGTTCATTTAAAAGACTTGGGTGAACTGGAGCATTACACTTGAGGACATCTGTATTAACATTTCTCTACCGAGGATTAGGCAGCAAGTCAAAGATGAGAAACTTGATTAAATTTGTTGGTTCGCTAATTTAAGAATATTTTCCATATTTTTTTACCTTTGGTGAACGTGTCTCACAATCCGAATAATTCCAAGATTATTATTTGGTCGCCTAAGAATTTGTCACCTTTGGAGGTGCGACTGAAAGAGTTATTTCATAAAAATGTTTATGATATGACGGATATAAAATTGAGTATACATCAACTTACTTTTGTTAATAATATTTAAAGTATTTTCTTTATCGTTTCTTATAGTATATTTTGTTTGTTTTGTTATAAGTTATCTTTGAGCCTTATGATGATCTTAGCCGTTATTTTCTAATTCAAGAGAGCTGACTAGACGACTATCTGATTCACATGTTTGATTACATCGAATTGTATATGTCAGAAATAGTTATGTGATAATTTATAATGGTACACGATGTGCCTACAATCCAAAGAAATCGCAAGGAAAGGAAATGATACCATCTCATACAATTGGAGGCAATCTGCTTAGACATAATGACATATATATTTTTTGAGTACCGACCATTTTGACATAACATTTTGCGTCATCTTTGCATTCGACGACAGATAGATACGCTGGCTACGTAAGGGAATATGAATGATATACCAAATAAGGATGTTGGTGATGGAAGAATAATGGAGGCTCTTCGATTGATCAACAATATGCTTCAATATAGCAACAATGGGACAATTTGGGCAATATTCGAGAGGCAAGTGCCATAGATCATTTCTCCATGGTTGTTTATCTGTATTTTATGACCTATTTTGCTTTGCATTTTTAGACTTATTTATTTCAGATGATGTTCTACTTTTATGCTATTCTGATGGAAAATGTTGTTTTGTGTTGCACATTTGTATAACGCAATGATATAACTCTTCTTAAATGTTGTGTTATTTGTATTTAGTTCTGATAGTGCTGTGTTATTTGTATTTAGTTTTGATTATTTTTTTATTTTACGTTAATGATGGAACATTATGATTAATTTATGGTTTTATGCTTAATATTATAGTTATTAGTTTGATGATTGCATTTTAAGTAATGTGTATAATCAAATATTACAATGATATATAATTTTAAAATAGTTAATTGTAATAATAAAATAAATTCGTTTAAAACAGTCAGTTGGATTTTATTATTAAGATATGGTCGATTTCGAATATTCAAATATATTTTGCAACAACGTGTAATTACTAGTTCTAATATGTCGT
Organism: Limnanthes douglasii subsp. nivea; assembly: GCA_036936605.1. Taxonomy (NCBI): domain Eukaryota; kingdom Viridiplantae; phylum Streptophyta; class Magnoliopsida; order Brassicales; family Limnanthaceae; genus Limnanthes; species Limnanthes douglasii. Next base: position 39,615,431 of record JAUPFV010000001.1, read on the forward strand.
TTATGGTTTGTGATATGGGATACAACATATCGTAATAGAAAGCTATATAATTTTTTTAATATAATTAAGATGCGAAAGTCACATTTAATCAACAAAAAAATTGAATCCAAACATCAAATACTAAGTGGATAAAAATGTTGTTATCGACAAAACCAGACCCGATTTTTTTTTACAGGCATCGGATGAGGTATATTTTAAAATTTATGAAAAAGTAGCTTTAGATGTTCGATATAAAATCGACAGTCCAATTAAAAACTAAAATGATCATCACTATTATAGACGATATTGTCATTCAATTTTGGATACCTATACTATCTTTAAAATAGTTGAGTCTTGCAACAATTTTGTGTAACTCATCCATACCATTAAATACCATCATGTAAACCATAAATTTTATTTATAAGCTTGCAATAAAGATGTTGTCTAACCATATTCCACCAATCTGAATGACCACACACATTAACTTTAGTTATAATAGTTTGATACTGAACCATAAATTATTCTATATACCATTTTATATCAACAAATTATAGTTCACAACTAATATTGTGGTTCGTCTCTTTTATTATTAATGGACTGTTACGAGTAATTGTTCCACTAACTTCTGATGACATCTAAAAATGAATCATCACGAGTTCCACAATCTCTCAAAGCTTTTCAGCGTGTCATAGATTTTCCACATAGTGAAGGCTCATCATACGGATACATAACTCTACTAGCTTATGTTGCCATTTTAAAACAAAACTATAAGGTTGCTCTCTATCTGCATTTTGATTATCGGAGTTTTAAATTTGCATATAGTAGATGTGCATTTATTTTTTCAGATTTTAACAAGGTTCAAAATGTGATTTATCTCGTTTAGTGGATCACGTGACTAAAAATTTATGGATGACTCTAATATAAGTCCTATAATTAGTTCAAAATCAACATTTGATACCAAATAAGAGGATTATCCATATTTGGTACCAAGCACTTAATAAAATACTATAATTCTCTTAATACCCTTCTTTGTAGTATTAAAAGGAACTTCTAACAAAAAACGAGTTTTTTTCTTTTTTTATAAGTTCGTATATATTGAATTATAATTCCAAAAATAAAATTGAAACCACCATTGTGTTTATATTTACGAGACAAATAAAACAAGTAGTGTAAATGATATGTTTCGGAAAAAACTGCTAATTTTTTTAATTAATATTGCTAAAAAATTAATACTTATAATTAGCGACATTAATTATTTTAATACAGACTATTTTCGATAGTAGTATGGCAATTTTATTTATAAATATTAATAAAATAATATATATCATTCGATAATAATAAACAAATGAATCAATAAATTATCTACAAGGAAAATAATAACATTATGATTCTACAAATCAAAATAAAACAGAAATATAATATATATTTTATGTGATTCATGACATTAAACTTCAACGAGACTCGTTCATGTTTTTCTTTTCTGATAATGTATTGAAAACCGATGTTTCGCTCTCGGAAGTGGACTATCCACTTCCTCCAGTTCTGTAAACAAGGAAGATTCAAATCAATCAACCCACTTCCTAATATATATGCTACAAAACTTAAGGAAAATAAAGTATCATTAACAAATAAACTTTTCAAGCTACACTCCATAATCATCCTGACACAGTCACATATGATGATGCTTATTTAGGTGCCTGTCGAGGTTGTGATAGCGATTGCGATGGAGTGTTGTTTGAATTACGCTTATCATGTTCTTTTTCTTTCTCTTTCAAATTTTTTGCTCGAGCATCAATGTCTGTTTTCTCGATATCAACTATATCTATATTCAGGTTGGAGCTTCCGGAGCCAGAGATACTAGATTTTTTTTCTTCTTCTTTAATATAACATGTCTTGGATGCTTTGGGAGAACATGTAGAGTTTCAGGAATTACAAACTAGGGAATCGTAGACTTACCCCCATCATATAGATTACAGACTGATTGAGTTATTAATGATATAGTGCTTGGGACTTTGGTATATGGTGCTTTAACAACGTCTCGTAGCCAATGAGGTACCTTGTTTTATCTGCTCTCACTTCCAACTATTTATTTTCCCTTTGACTGTGAATGATTAGGATTTTGAATAACCAAACTGGTGGATTCTATCCTTCCCAAATTATTGCAGAAATGAAAACAAATTTGCATATCCGAAGATTTGGTAGTTTACCAGACTTAATTAGGTTTGATTCATTCTCACTGAAGAGATTTATATATTTGATCATCAGGCTTGAATCGTGTTTGCAAGAATAAAAACCAACATAACATGACATAAATCAGAAACAAATATAGGCTTTAAAATTAATATGGATTAGAATTTTCACCTCTAAGTTGTTTACAAATATAATTTCTTTTTCAAACTCTGCTCTTTTGTTAAGAGATTTTTTATCCTCGTTCATATTTATCTCATACTTCAGATTACGAAGTTCTTGAAGTATAGATTCACCTGGTATGAAAATAATCTGAACTCAATATTTTCCAACTCCATGAAACATAAAAATGGAAGTGAAATAGACAGATTCTTAAACGGCATCAAAACTTCAGTATGTAGCAAAAGAAAAATCGAAGACATTCTGACCACTTGTTAAGCGATCTATCCGAGCCAATGATTTTTTTCCACCTTTAATGAAGATCACATGTTTAGTCAGGGACATAATTGGAGATAATCACCTTTATGTGCAAAAATTGAGTTTGGACATTTACTTAGGCGTTTTTATATCCAAAAAATGGAAAAGTGTGGTGCGAAGATAGATCCCGATAACAATCTTGAGCAGTTTAAGAATTTTATGATGAGTTTTGATGACGATGATAAGTTTTTTTGTATAGATCTTTCTCAAACCTTAAGGATAGTGCCTTGAAGTGGTACAATAGACTACCACAAGCCAATTAAATAACTTTGACACGTTCTTGATGGCTTTCCGAAGACAATCTGTGATGAGAAAATAGCATAAAGAAAATGAAGATACTATAATCCATTGTTGGCAGCACCCTCTAAAACTTTGAAAGATTATACTCAATGTTTTGTAAATACCACAGATGGCTTGGTAGACTGCTTCGAACAAATGGTTATATCTGTATTTTGACAATGGTTGTTAGCTGGTGAGTTGGCTGATGCAGTTACCCGTAAAAAAAACGATGACTTGGGATGGGTTGTTAACTATGTGGGAAAGAAAATCACAGCATATGAAACTAAAAGATTAAGGTAACCACGACAACCTAAGGTTGTCCATTCTCACTCTTTTCAGGCTAGTGGCCAGTCACGAGCTACCCTTAGCAATCCTCCAAAGGGTTTCAGACAAGGTTCTTATCATCCCATATCAAGCCCGTTTATGCATGGATCATAATTTAGGCATAGAGGAAATCAATGGGTTTAGCCTGGTTACTTTGCAGAGCTAAATGAGAATCTTGCAACGATTTTTGACAAATCAAAGAACTACGTAAGTATCACGATAATGTGGGACATTATACTAAGGATTGTATCGCTTTAAAGCAAGAAATAAAATCATTAATATAAAATATAAAGCTAATTAATTTTTTAAAATTACAAGTGGGTAATATATCGTTGCTAAGTACAAGTAGAGTGCAATTAGCTTTACTTAATGTTTGAAGGCAATACACAAAAGCTCCCAAACTAGAAAATACGATGATAATTATTGAACAATTCGATGTAGAATCTAATATATTTGGACCTCAATCCGGATCGGTGTCGAGTGAATATGGTGTGTAAAAATGGTAGAAGGGTCTCCAAACTATGTTAATTCTTTAAATTATTGACTACTTATGAAGGGGATACAGTGACAACTCCTTCGAGTTGCTCTAGAAAAAAGCACGTGGTTAGCTTGACCACATAATTTCAAATAATAATATATTCTCATTTGTATCAAACTCATACATAGTTTTTGATGAGGATGATTTATGAAACGTTGTTGGACCTCATGAAGATGTTTTAGTGATTGGGGCTGCTATTGAAGAAACATAAATCCGAAGGATTTTGATTGATACTGGTAGCACAACTAATATTTTATTTTTTTCTACTTACATATTAATGAAGAACCCATCTACTATACTCTAATCAAACATAACTATAGTATGATTTACAGGAAATTTTACAGATGTTATTGGAAAATTTGAAGGAGAAACCATCTTTGGTAAAGGGCCATTTAAAAAAATTGTGAGAGTTCTATTTGTAGTAATTGACTGTCTGACCTTTTATAATGTCATTTTTTATCGCTCTTGGTTAGCAAGGATGCATGTTGTTGTATCAATAGTATATTAATGCTTGAAATATGCTTTTGGAGGCCATATGGGGGTTGTTCGGAGCAGGAAAAAGGTAGCTAGGGAATGATATGTTACTGTTCTTGATCCAAAGTCTTTAGAAAGTATGACAGCTAAAAATGAATAGCAATTACTAGAGTCCTCTTCGAATCTAAGCTAGATAGATGATCCAAGTAATACGTTTTGGTTTCAAGGCACTAACCAATGGAGCTAAGTACGAAGAAACAATAGTTGAACTAAGACTTTCCCAAATCTATAGTGCCAAAAGAGTCTAATTGATAAGTGATTCACAAATACTCATATATCAAGCTCAATGTCAATCAGAAGTAAGAAAAGAACAATTAATGAATTATTTTAAAGAGTTAAGGGAATTATTTGCTTTCTTTAAGTGTAAAGTATGAACATGTGCAAAAGACTGAGAATACTAATGGAAGATTCCATAGTTATTACTACATATACGAATGCGTATCCTTGGATATTAATATATGAATTCCCTTGGATACCTACAAACCTGGGAGTGGGCTCGAATACTGATGAAAGTTTGCAAGTATCAATAGTAACAGGTCAAGTTGGAGGCATGAAATCAAAGAATTAATTACTAAATGAAATCTTCCTAACGCTAAAAGGTTAGCTAAAAGTTGAAATTTAGAGCACACGAGTTTTTGATGTTGAGGGAGGCCCTTTATAAAATGTATTTTAGTAGGCCTCTATTGTGTTTTTTTTTATCTGATTAGTCTCAAGTATTCTTATATGAATCATACGATATAGAGGGTTCTGTCCATTGTGGTTATAACTCTTTGACTAGAAGGGTCTTGTTATCATGGTATTATTGGTCATCTATCATGATGGATGCTAAAGATCTAGTCAAACGGTGTGACCCGTGCCAAAATTTTGGAAATACAATACATATATGAGTAGTCCCTACGGAATCAATCTCCGAAGTAGTGTCATTTGATAGATGGGGGCTTAATCTGGTAAGGCATCTACCAATGAAATCTAGAGAATGTCAAACTATTATATTAGTAGTGGATTATTTTTCTAAATGAGTAAAAGTTGCGCCTCTCTATAGAACTACCTCTAAAGCAGTACTCAAGTTTATTTTTTCCATCATATGTTGTAGATTTGGGATTTCAAGAAGTATTACAACATATAATGGTCCTCAATTTGATAATATATACATGGAAATATTATGTACTTTTAGAGAATTCAACATTGTTTCTCTTCACATTTCATCCCCACGCTAACGGGAAAATAAAGATTGTAAACATAACTATTTTGATGGATCTCAAAAATAATTTAGAAGGGTAGCACGCAAATGGTCAAATTACTTACAAGAGGTATTGTTGGCCTATCGAACTACTCCTCATGTTGTCACTCAATAATCTCATTTTGCTTTAGTCTATGGGATGGATGCAATATCACCAATATAATCTACTATTCATTCTTTCCGAACAAAATTATCCTGAAAAAGATAATAAAACAACAATAAGAGATCAATTAGATTTAATTAAAGTAAATAAAATCAAATTTCACTTAAGAATAGTGTATTACCAAGGCTTGATGAGAAGCATGTATGCATCTAAAATTTGAAGAAGAGAATTCGAAGTAGTAGAGAGAGTTTTGAGGAAAGTCTTTTTACACACCAAATACATGGAATTTAGCTTGCTAGCCTCAAACTGGTAAGGCCATATGTTGTGAGTGTAAATATTAAGCGGGGAACTTATCGATTGGTTGATCACGAAAGCATTTCTTTGAGGCATTCATGGAATATCGAACATTTAAGGCTTTATCTTGAGTATATGTATAAAATATTTACTTTATTTCTGTTAAAGGTTACACATCTATAAACTTACAAAAGTCTGATAAGTCCATTCTTGAATCTCATGCGAAGATACCTCTAATTGGTAAATATTCATCTAGAATACCCCAAATGTTTGAGATTCGATAAAAAAATGATTCTTAAAAGTTTAAAGGTTCTATCAGTATTTCCCTATGGGATCCAAGGAATCTTATGATTGAATTGGAACTCCAAGAAGAAATAAAATGAATCTGGAAACGATCAGTCTAGACCATTGGCAAACATACCACGAGGGTTCTAAAATGGACTCCATTTTTTCATCCTAGAAGAGAATAAATTATTTCTCATGTTTGGATCACTCTGAATAACCTACCCTTACCTATAAAATCCTGACTCAACCAAACACCTATCTAAAACCATAGGTAATCCAATTTACATTTGGGTGTCTCCCAAAAATCAGGCCATGTACAACCGCTGCAAGGCATGAGGGGGAAAATGATATTTATAAACCTCTTTAAGAAAATATTTGGGTTACCTTTGGTAGTGAAGATGGGCTCTGGATCAAGATCTCTTATGGAGATAGACCTCTATATTGCTCTGAATGTTATCATATAGGTTATAGCTCAAAAACTTGTAGAAAATTCAACCAAGATTCCATTAGACCTCCAGAAATAGTTCTACCTTCCAACCAGTTTACCCATCTCAAATCCTAAACCTTTCCTTAGTCTATCACTAGAACTTAACTTCAGAGAAAACTTTATCATATAATCATCCAACCATATCATACCCGTTCTTCATGAAATATAAATTGAATAAGCCTTGCACTCACTGGAATTAGGCATTAAGCTCACTTTATTAGCTCAATCTGATCCTGATAAACATGTCAGCACCTCTCTCAATCCACACCACATTGGTAGCCTCCCCTCTTTTCCATTAGCCCTTGTAACAGAAAGAAAAAGGCTTAATAAAAAAACCATTAAAGAGAGATATTCTGAAGAATCACAGTCATCAAGTATACAAAGCCATCAACTCAGATTTTATCACACCCAAAGAAATGAAAACAATAAGGTCTGTCAGACCTCAAGCTGGCTCCTTTAAATGATTTTAACAATTTTATGTTGGAATTATCGTGGAGTTGGAAACAGAGCCACAAGGATAACAATAAAAGCTATCATAAGATCTGAACATGTTGATTTTCTAGCCAATGATTGATCACGGTTTCCTAAAACAAACTTCTCAATATTTGGGGTTCTAGAATGCATTGCATAATACCTCCAACAAAATATGGATCTTTTGGAATTCTAGCTACATAATTTAGATTTTGTTGGATCATTAACAAATTATTCACTTAAATGTAAAACATTCTGATTTTGAGAAAGAATTTATGGTCTCAAATATCTATGTTAAGTGCGGAAAATTATTGACGAATTTAACAACTTAATTTATGATTGTAAATTATCTGATGCAGGGTTTATAGACTCTAAATTTACTTGGTCCAACTCCTACAAGTGGAAGCCACTGGACAGAGTTCTAATCAACAAATCCTGGTCAAATTACTTCACAACAACTACAGTCACTCACATGGCAATGACATGATCAGATCACTCTTCACTTTGTATCAGAATATATAACATCAATATTCAGATCAAATCTAGCTTCAGATTCCATAATATTTGGTTAAAGCATCATAATTTATACTCAATCATAAAAAAAACAATTGGAATCAAGAAATACATGGCTATAATATTCAGATATTTTGGCTAAAACTAAATAGACTCAAAACCTATCTCAATGTTTGGAACAGAGAAACATTTGGTAATATCTTTAACTGTATTGCGCAATCTGAGGGTAATGTTAAATTTCAAGAATCATGCTATCAAGACTCTCCCACTAATAAGAACAAGATCAAACTAGCTAAATCAAATTCATATCACTTTCAATTACTTACTAAAGAAGAGACTTATTGGCAACAAAAAAAGCAACATTTAATAGACAAGACAAGGAGACGGAAACACAATAGCTTTTCACTCATATGTAAAGAAGAAATGGAAAATAAATTGTATATCCATAATTTAAATCAACAATAACTAGACTCAAGAAAATTGAAACATCAGTTATATCATTCTTCAAAACTCTACTTACTGATAATAATTGTTCTATTGACTTATCTATACAACCTACTATCACTAACATTCTTACAAGTGAATATAATCTTTTATTATTGAGTCTACCTATTGATAAAGATATCTATAATTCTATATTTTCTTTAAATTATGATAGTATTACAAGTGTGGATTGATGCAACATCAAATTCTATCGCAGATCCTAGTCTATCATAGCAAATGATCTATTCTATGCTATCAGATCGCTTTTCAATGATGAATATGTTACTACTGGTGTTCATGCTGCTGCAATCTGTCTAATACCTAAAAAAGATGATCCTAAAATGTAGAGTGACTATAAACCTATAAGTCTTTGTAATACATTTAATAGGATTATTTCTAGAATCTTAAACGATAAAATTTCTAGTCTCTTACCCAAGTTTATCTCTAAAGAACAGAGAGACTTTGTCAAGGGTAGATTTATTCAAGAAAACATCCTACTTACTAAAGAGGTAGCATTCAACATAGGCAAGAAGAGTATATGAGGGAATTTAATTCTTAAGTTAGATTTATCTAAAACTTTTGATAGAGTCTCTTATTCGTTCATTAAAAATATTCTAACAGCCTTTGGTTTCAACTACAAATTCACCAATCTAATCGTAAAATCTATTAATAATATTAGATTTTCAATCATCCTCAATGATAAAGCCAACGGTTTCTTAAAAGCTACTAATGAAATTAGATAAGGGGATCCAGTATCCGTTATCCTATTCATTCTAGCTCAAAAAGGTCTCAAAAATATTTTTCATGACAATCCTATATTAAGATATAAAATTTATAATAGTTATTATATTCTTTGCTTATCTTTTGTTGATGATACTATTTTTTTACTAATGGTATTAAATCTAGTGTTTGTCTCATCAACAACTTTCTAACTAGGTTTCAGGAATAAACTAGACAATTAATCAATAAGGAAAAATCCTTCTTCATTCTTCTTAAATCATCTTCATCAAACAGATCCAAACTTATTCAACAACTAATTAGATTTAAGGAAAGCCACTTTCCTATGATCTACTGGGGTCCAATCATCCACAACAACACATTTTCTACTCATTATGAATGACTAATTTCAACTATTAAGAGAAGAGTACAAGAATGAGATCAAACCTTGCTTTCATTTGGGAGCAGGCTCACCCTCATCCAATCAATCTCGACGGTTATTCCCAACTATCATCTGCAATATACTCTTCTATTTGGAACTACCATCAAGAGAATAAAGACCATATGCAGTAGATTCTTACGGGGTACAACTAAGAATCACAGATCCATCTCTTGGGCCAGCTGGAACAAGATTTGTATTCCTTACAAATAAAGAGGACTTAACATTAGAAAACAAGAAGAAATACAACTGACTTACCCCTGCAAACTTTGGAAGAAATTAAGAGAAAATACATGTTTATGGTCTAAGGTCATACATAGTATTTGTTGTTCAACAACTCATCCAATGAAGGTGATCTATTCTTTAAAAGATCTCAGGTTTAGAAGAGAATACATAATATTAGAATTATTGTTGAAGCCTTTATCTTCTGGTCTCTTAGTCAAGAGAATTGTGATTTTTGGTTATATCTAGGGTGTTATACCAAAACTCAATGGATCTTTCTACTACAAATAATTCAACTTGGTATAGACAACCCAAAGTAAAAGAATTCTGGATCAACAATGAATAAATTATAGACAGGCTAGCTTCTTCTGTCACCTCAATTGATGTCAACAGAATCACTAAACTAGACATAAAGCCTAATCTCCAGACAAGCTACATTAGACTACAAGTGAATTGGAAGAATTCTCCTTTAAAGACTCATTGAATGCCCTAAGAGTCAAATGAAATTTATCAAACTTATACTCAAATATCTGGAATAAAGTCACACCTGTTATATACTCTTTTATTGTGAAAACTTCTACACAACTGAGTCTCTCTTGACACTATCTTATAGGCCATAAATATAACTTTAGTTTTAAAGTGTCAACATTATGGAAATATTGAAAGCATACAGCACACTTTTGTTCAACGCTACCTAGCCTGGTCAACATGGATACATTTCAGCGCTATATTTAAAGTCAAGGTTGGAAATCACATATCCCTCTCTCACATAATCAGCTATGGATTTGGTCAGCCCTTAATCAAATTCACACTAGAACTACACTACCCTTTGTAATGTGTTGGTCTCCTGGAAACACAGAAACACAAAAAAAATCAGCCTACAAGACTCACATATTACAACTGTAATAACTCAAATCAACCAGGCGATTTTCAAGTTAGATATAACTAAAATACTCAACAAAAGTTTATGGTGAAAAGAATCTAGCAAGACATATGAGTTTGGCTGATTTCATCACTTAAATCAGACAAGAAATCTAAAGGCTATCCATTGGATTCCTCCTACAACTCCTTCTCTTAAACTCAATACATATGCATCATGTTCAATATTTGGAGAAGCCTCAAGTAATTCCATTATAAGATATCACAAAGGGGACATAAAGGCACCTATTGGTCGAAACTACGGAAAGCTAAGTCTTATTATTGATGAGACACACGCTTTATTTAATGGGCTAATACTCTGTAACACAATGAATATATATGTTCTTGAAATATAGATTGACTCTCTTATCTTCTTAACTATGCTAGCTACTAACAAAGCTCATTGGTTTTTATCTCCACTGCTTCAATGTTGTAGAAACCTACTTTTTTCAACAATGATCATCTCACATATCAACAAGGAGAAAAACTCTGATGCTTATTGGTTGGCTTGTTGGACCAACAAATGCAAATTCAAAATAGATTATCTACAGACCTAATCCATAATCAACTGAAATCTATCATCCTGCTTGATAGTCTAAAAATTAGTTTCATCATAAAAAAAATTGATCCCTTATTTTACTCTACTATATCTTTAGCAAATATATCTCAAATCAATATTGTCTAGATCAATACTGGTCAGTATATTAGAGCATCAGACTTGTGGGATTAAACTATCGATGTAACCAACTCTACATGATAATCAAAACTGTCAGGGCTGAGACTTCCCTCTTTCATTTATTTTTCTCTATAATCTTTTCAGTTGATTTTCTTATTTAAGAAAATATATGTTTATGATCATTTTTTCCACCATCAGTTTCAACACCCATCAGTGTATTGAAGGTCCAATAAAATATTTTTTTTTTGTCTTGCATGTTCATGATCGTTATTATATTTTTGTAGTTACCAAGTTTTCTAAAATTTTTATTTATTACAGGAGATGCTTCAACAATATCCTCTAGTTCAGTTGGCATGACATCAACGGCCTGCAATGTAAATGTTTCCATGGATTTAACTCCAATACAAGACAGAATTATTACAAAGAGTGACAAAGGAGGGGGATAACCTACAAAAACGCAAAAAGGACTAGGGTTGGTTGTTTGAACATAATTTAGTCATGTCAAAAGCACAACTAAACAAGGTACTGAATTTACTAAAAGTATTAATGCTATTTTCATATATTGTCAGAATAAATTTAACATGGGGAGTGATAAAGAAACCACTCATTTGAAAAATCACACTGAAAAGTATCGAATGAGATTGATCAAAATTCTCGTGAATCAAATGCTCTTTGAAAAACAAGTTAGTACCATAAATCCTCAAGTTAAATTAAGAATTCATAAATTTTATCCCGCTATTAAGAGAGTTATATGCTAAAATGGTTGTCAAACATGATTTGTCTTTTCTTATGGCGGAATATGATTACTTTCATCTTTGAATATCTTATATAATGCCTCCTTACAAGAATCGATCAAGAAATACGATTAAATATAAATTGTTAGTTGTGTATGCAACCGAGAAATAGAGGATTTATAAATATCTTGAACATCTAACATTTAGAGTTAGTCTCACTACAGCTGGGTAGAAACCGAAGCATCAAAATTTATCTTGTTTTTGTGTCACTTGTCATTATATTGATGATGATTGGGTATTGCACAAGTGTATTATTTCTTTTCGTGTTGTTCCATATCCATATTCTGGTGCTAATTTGAGTGAGTGGTTGAAAGAGAGAATATTAGAACGAAATATTAATAAAAAACTCTTTTTGGTTGTTCTTGATAGTGCTTCTAATAATTAGAGATGCTCCAAGGTATTAAGACTTGGGTAAATTGAAAAAGTGAACTTGTTCATAATGGTGATATGTTTCACGTGCGTTGTGTACCACATATTTGGAATTTAATCGATAATAGTGGGTTAGAAATGCTAGATCCTTTAATAAAAAAAATTCAATTAACTATAAGATATATTGGATCATCTATACAAAAAGATGAAAAGTATAGCCTAGCCTTGTCTCAAACTAAACTCAACATTAAAAAGCGTATTTCTTTATATGTAGACACTCATTGGAACTCAACTTATGATATGGTTGCATCTCTTGAATTTCGTTTGGCTATTGAATGTCTAAAAGAATTAGACATTGATTACAAGCACTATCCTTCATAAACTGAGTGAAGAAATATGTGAGTGTAAAAAGATATTTCAGAAATAACAAGGAAATAATCATGTGTGAAATACCCAACCACAAACTTGTATTTTATTGGTGTGATTCAAATTCTAATGATTATGAAGATGTGGGCTGATTCTTGAGGTGATTGGGTTAGTTTAATGGTAATTAAAATGCAACTTACATGTGACAAGTATCGGGAAGAATGCAACAAGTTGTTAACTTTCCATTATTCTCGATATTAGATATAAGTTGGCTCTTGTGTCAAATTATTATAAGGATATGTATTATATCCATTCTAACATTCATATAGATGAGATATGTGAGTTTCACATGAGATTTTTCTATGAATATTTTGAAATATTTGGAAATATTAGTGAATTTGGTAAGAGTTCAGATTCTTGTTCACGTGGTGAGTGCATAGTTAAAAATTCAGTTAGTGGAGAATGGTTGGTAATGTAGGGAAAAAAATATAAAAAGTGAATTAGATTAATACTTGAAAGAAGGCCTTTTTCCAGCGAGTAATAAAATAAATGTTGATATTCTTAATTGGTGGAAGCATAATGATCCCAAATTTTTGACAGCCCAAGTAATGTAAACATTTACCGGCTTACTCTTTCCTACCTCGGGGCTCGAGGAGGTTTTAGCGAGGTGTCCGAATCATTATCAATCTACCATCTATATCTTAAATTTTTTCTCATAAATACACTTATATATTAAATTTATGTGCCTTCAAATAGATTACCTTCAAATTGATAGGGTCATATAATTTTGGAAGTGCCCTCTGCCTAATCTGAGGGTGTGATTCTTGCATCTTCTACATTAAAATTTTTATGAATAGTTAACCTAAGTGGGCTATAACTCAGCTGTATGCTGACCCGTTTTTGTTTTAGGCTTTAAAGCTTGACCCGAATCCAATGTCTGACCCAGGTGGCCCATGGGTCATAAAGAAAGTATAAATACCCCAACCAAACGCATTTGATAGGTTGGAGTTTTTCTAGAGAAATTAATAGTTACTATTCACCTTCTTTATCTTTCTACACTATAGTCTTGAAATTAATATCCTATTAAGAAACAACTTTTTCTTATAAATACCCTTCGATTAGAAATAATCCTCACGAAATTAGCGACCACAGTGGGAGGTGGTGGTGTCTGAATTTTAGATTCAAACCAGTAAATAAAATAGTTTGGATGTCATTGAAACAAATGAATCCTAATGTACAAGACGTTCCACCTCCAGAGGTTGAAGGTGTGAGAGAGAATAATGAGCACACTATTGTGTCTCATGTCAATCACAATGATGATGAAAAACAATCTATGCAAGATGAACGTGATCAACTAAGGGCTGAGATTGAGGCTTTAAGGGATTGGAAACAAGCTGAAAAAAGGAATAAAAGAGAAGTCTGGTGCATCTGCACTCCACTCTACTGATGAGCCTGGTGAAAATGAGCAGTCCATAGAGACTTATGTCAGCTCTAAGAAAACGCATGGGTTTAAACGAGTTGTGAGCACGACATCTGAATCTTCTAATAGTTCACCTAATGATTCAAACCTTGAAGAATCATTCTCATCCATCAGTGATGAAGGTCATCTAAAGAAGAAATTAAGACTGACCAACAAACATTCAAGAAAAAATGATAGACATGGCAGAATTAAAAAGTATCAGAGAAAAATAAAGCAGCTGATCACCATATTGACTGTTTGCTGATCAATCCATTTGCCTTTCAAACCGAACCGGGTATTTTTGCTACTCCCAATGAAGATACAATATATAACTGTAGCCACAAATGGAGACATTCACCCTTGTCTTCAAAAATACTCTCCGGACATCTTCCTAAACAATTTGACAGTTCCAAAATGAAGAAGTATGATCGAAGTAAAGATATGGACAATCATCTCGAGAAATTTAAAAAAATTATGATTATGACAAGATACTATGTTGTACCTTCTCACAAACCTTTAAAGGAAGTGCCTTTAAGTGGTACAACATCCTCGCCAAGGGGTCTATAAATGTTTTTGACATATTTTGGGTAGCATTCTGGAGGAAATTTGTAGGAAGCAAAGAGCTTAAAGGGAATGGTAATACGATTATGCATTGTTCCCAAGATCTAAACGAATCTTTGAAGGAATACATTAGTAGGTTTGAGAACACAAAGAATGGGCTAGCTTATTTTTTAAACAAGTAGCAATCGCCTCTTTAAGATAGGGCTTCAATTTGGCCGACTCAGTAACCCGGAAAAAAAAAAGACTTTTGGGGGGCTGTTGAATCAGTTGAAAAGAAGATTATTGTGGAAAAAAACTAAAAACTTTAGAGTTCCTCGTCAGAACAGATCCACCGGTACAATATCAATCCCACCAGTAACAACTCAATTCGGTTACAAATCAAATAAAATCGGATATGGATCACATCGGTCCAAGCAGAATCAGTCCAATTAAAACCAACAAGTTAGAAGTAAAAGGGGTCAATGGGTTCAGTCTGAATGGTTTGCTGAGTTGGAAGAGAGTGTAGCAACAATTTATGACAAGACTAAAAACAACATGCAAAGGCCAACCCCATTGCAGTCCCTTAGGGAAACCCGAAGTACTCGTTTCTGCAAGTAACATAATGATGTGGGTCATGACACGCATCATTGTATAGCATTGAAGCAACAAAGTGCAAAATCTCAATGAGAGAGGAAAATTAGGAGCTTTGTTAAAAAACAAGGGGGCAACAGACCGGATAATACACAATCCAATGTCAATGCTCCCCTAACGACTTCTTCAATAGTCCCAGGAACATCCACACAAGAAGATGCCATAATAATTGTTGAAAGATTTGATGTGGGGTGATAGTGGATAAATCTGTTACAGTTTCCGATATGGTGAAGTTTTTTGAATCATTAACCATATTTGGGGGAGACACCGTGACAATACCCTCAAGTTGTTCAAGAAAAAATGCATGTCAACATCTTGACTACTCAGTTAGAAGGAATAATGTCCACACATCTGTACCAAACCCCAGCTCATTTCAAAGTCTTTGATGAAGACGACTTAAGAAATATTGGAGGGCTGCATGAAGATGTTACGGTGATAGGGGCATCAATTGAGGGTAATGACATACGTCGAATCTTGATTGACATTGGTAGTTTTGAAAACGTCTTATTTCTGAATACTTATATGTAGATGAAAAATCCCTCGGTTATTCAGTGATCAAACAGAACTATTGTGGGGTTTACGGGGAGTTTGGCTGATGTCATTGGTGAGTTTGAAGAGGAAGTACTGTTGGGTAAAAGACCTTTTAAAAAAATGGTAAAGGTATAATTCATTGTGTTTGACTGCCCAACATCCTACAATGTTGTGGCCTCTACTGTCCATCAATGTTTAAAATATGTTGTGGGTGCACAAGTGGGTGTTATCCTAAGCATCCAGAAAGTGGCTAGAGAATGCTTTTAACAGCTATTGCCTCAAAGTCATTGGAGGCAGTCAAGGATAACAACCAGTGGAGCCTTCCACCGATGAGAATAAAATAAATGATCCAATGGAGGCTCCTAGCATTATAATACCCATAGAAAAAGTTGAAATCCATTTCCTAGCAGGAGGCAAAAGTGTTAGGATTGGTACCAAATTACAATTGAGTTTGAAACAAAAGTTATTGTCTTTCTTGTCTAACAATCTACATGTGTTTGCATGGTGCAATGATGATGTAACTGGGGTACCAGCCGAAGTGATCTGCCACATATTGTCAGTCCGATCTAATGCTGGACCGGTAGTACAAAGAAGAATGACCTTTTGCAAAGGAAAAACCGATGTGATAGTACAAGAAGTTGATCGGTTAACCAATATGGGTCATATTAGAGAATCTCAATACCTATTGTGGACAGCTAACCCTGTTTTATTTAATAGAGCATGTCCTAAAGATCATTTTCCAATACCTTAGATAGATTAGTTGATGATTTCTACATCGGGCAACAAGTTGTTATCCTTCATGGATGCCTTTTTGGGGTATAATCAGATACATGTAGATCCAAAAGACCAGGATCATACTACCTTTATTACTAACAGAGGGCTGCATTGCTATAAAGTGATGCCATTCAGGTTGAATAATGTTAGAGCTACTTATCAACGATTAGTAAATAAAACGTTTGCTAGCCAGATTCGTAGGAATATGGAAGTATATATAGATGATATGATGGTGAAGATAATTGAGGAGGAAGAACACGTATCCGATCTTCAAGAAACTTTTTCTAACTTAGAAACCGTAAACTTGAAATTAAATCCAGAGAAATGTATTTTTGGGGTTTGGTCTGGCAAGTTTCTAGGATATGTCGTAAGTGAAAAAAAGATACAGGCCGATCCGGATTAGTTAAATGCTCTACTATGGATCCTCCTTGAAATACCAAAGAAGTCCAGAGACTAACCGGGCGGTTCGCTGCATTGAATAGGTTTATGTCGTGAGTGTTGTATTAGTAAGGAAAGTGAATAATTACCCCCATACGGTGTATTGCATAAGCAAGAGTTTGTTGGAAGCATAAAAAATATATCTAAAGTTAGAAAAATTAGCCTTGGCATTGGTGATAGCAGCCAGAAAAATGAGGCCATATTTTCAAGCACATTCCATTACAGTTCGAACATCTTTTCCTTTAAAGAATGTTCTACAAAAAGCTGACATATCAGAAGAATGACTAAGTGGTCAGTTGAGCTTGGAGACTATAATATTGAATTTTCGCCTCAGACTGCGATCAAGGCTCAAGCTATAGCTGATTTCTTAGTGGAATTTCATACTAAAAGGCCTTGCAAACAAGAGCACGAAAACAAGTCTAAGAAAGAATGGGTAATCCAAAAAAACGGTAGGTCTATTACGATGGGATGTGGGGCTAGAATTTGTTTAACTTCTCCTTATGGTGATACTATGTATCCATTTGTATGTTTTGGATTTAGGGCATCTAATAATGACTTAAAGTATGAAGCGACCATTTTTGGGTCAAGACTGGCTCAAATATGTTGATCAAAGAGGGTCGGGTTAGTAAGTGACTCCCAGTTACTTATTAATCAGGCTCAAGGGAAATCTGAAACTAAAAAAGATCAGTTCATTAAAGTATCTGCAAGTACTAAGGGAAGTTGCCATAAGTTTCAAAAGCATCTGGTATGAACATGTCCCTTGATCGGAGAATAATATGGCAGATTCTTTAGCTACCATAGCCTATTCTGAAGTATACCCATGGATTCTTATGCAAGAATGCCCCTCCATAAGCTCAGTTCAAGAGAAAAATGGTGAACCTGAAGTAAGTATGAATATATCTGGAATACAATCCAAAGATTGGAGGTATGAAATACGTCAATTTATTTCCGATGGAGTTTTACCTACAGATAAAGTCCTGGCTAAAAATATTAAGTACAAGGCTCGTGGTTTCTTGGTGTTAAGATAAATTCTTTATAAAAAGTCTTTCAACAGACCTCTCTTACGTTGCTTAGGTTTTGAGGAATCCCAAAGTGTTCTATCTGAATTGGACGATGGAGAGGGATCAACACATTATGGTTATAAGGCCTTAACCATGAGAGTTTTGTTAGCGGGATACTATTGGCCTACTATAATGGAAAATGCCAAAGATATGGTCATAAGATGAAAACCTTGCCAGAGATATGGGAATAAAATCCATACACTAGCAGTTCCTATGGAGTCAATATCTGAACCCATACCTTTTGATAGATGGGATTTGAACTTAGTTGGACTTTTCCCTATGGTGTCCAGAGGTTATCTAACGATAATAGTTGATGAGTCCGGATTCTGTCACCACTTCGGACAGGGTTAGTTCGGACAATGCCTACTTAACCGGACAGGGGCAGTTCGGAAACCATCAGCTATTGGACTGTTCGAACAGAACTAAAGTACTTAAAACCTAATCACTTCTTGACTAAGCTGCCTGTTTTCCTACTTAGAACTCATGGGTTCTTAAACTCGACCCGGGTCCATTAAACACGACCCGAAAGCCCATAAGGCCCAAATATAAGGGTATAAATACCCAACCACCAACATTAAATGAGGGTAATGAAAATTAAATACAACCAGGTTGCTTAATTCTCCCTCTAAATTTTACCCAAACATTAAATACTCACAAACTTCCACAAAACTCTAAACAAAAATTACAAACTTACCCTCAAACGAAAATAATCCACACCAAATTGGCAACCACAGTGGGAGCACGACGGTGCCTGAATCTAGCATTTGAAACCATCAGAAAAAAATCAGTCCGAATGAATCCGGAAGTACCACCAGCTTTGCTTGAAGTGGTGGGTGAAAATGATGAATATACCATCGAGGAGCGTGATAGATTAAAGGGTGAGATAGAAGCTCTGAGGGCAGAGAAGGCTAAGATGGGCATAAAAGAGAGGTCAAAGACATCAGTTGCTCATCATACTGACAACCCTAGAGAGCATGAGCCTTCGAAGACCCATGTGAGTACCAAGAAGACTTATGCTAGCTCCAAAAAGTCTCACCGGTCCAAGCCAGTGGAGAGCTCTGACTCAGATTCAGAATATTTTGGTAGCTCCTCGGGCGAGGATGGAGTGGAAGAGTCCTTATCCTCCAGCAGTGATAAGGGCCGATCTAAAAAGAAACAAAAGTTAGTTAAGAAGTATTCAAGAAAAAAGGATAGACATAGAAAATTAAAGAGGCATATATGCAAAGGATCATCTCACAGCCGGAGACATGTAGACCGGATGCTGGTGGATCCTTTTGCCTTCCACGATGAACCAGGTATCTTTACAACTCCCAATGAGGATACCGTCTTCAATCGTGGCCAGAATTGGATACAATCTCCATTGTCTTCTAAGATTCCGTCCGGAAACCTCCCTAAGAGGTTCGATAGCACAAAAATGGAGAAATACGATGGCAGTAAAGATCCGGACAACCACTTTGAACAATTTAAAAAATTCATGATGAATTTCGATGATGACGACAAGTTACTCTGTAGAGCATTCTCCCAATCCTTTACGGGGAGTGCTCTGAAATGGTATAACAGCCTACCACAAGGCTGCATCAGAAATTTTGATACCTTTTGGGTGGCCTTTCGAAGGCAGTTTGTTGGGAGTAAGGAATTGAAGGGCAATATGGACACAATAATCCATTGTGCCCAAGAACCAAACGAATCACTAAAAGAATACATAATCCATTTAGCTGATTCAGTGACCAGAAAGAAATCCATAACTTGGGGAGGTCTATTGAATCAGGTCGGAAAGCAAATTAACGTTGATGAAACTAAGAAAACCAGGGTGCACATGCAGGTGAGGTCTGTCCCGGTTGCACCAAACCCCAACCAAAATCAGTCCGGGAACAAGGCAAGGGAGGCCGGGCAGGGTCATAACAGAGTTAAAGCTCAGTCTCAGCCAGCTGCGCCTGCCCAGAGTCAACAATCTAGAAATAAGAGAGGGCCTTGGGTTCAACCAGAGTGGTTTGCAGAGTTAAAAGAAAGTGTGGCCACAATTTATGACAAAACAAAGGAAGAAGTACACTATAGAAGGCCGGTTGCACTACAATCTCCTAGGGAACATCGTAACAATTCCTTCTGTCAGTACCATAATGATACTGGCCATACCACTGACGATTGTATTGCTTTAAAGCAAGAAGTCCATAATTTAATTGAAAGAGGAAAGCTTGGGGCATATGTCAAAAGAAGAGGAGGAAATAGGCCTGATAATGCTCATCGGGCTGGTCCAAACAATGTTGCTCCAGAGGAAGCTATGGTTATAATCGAAAGATTTGATGTAGATTCAGAGTACTTGGATCCTGATCCAACTCGAAACAGAGTGGGTGCAATTGAGGAGCATTGTAAAACAGTCTCCGGGCTTATTAACGTTTTTGAGTCACTCACAATTTTCGGAGGGGATACTATGACGGCACCCACTGCTTCTTCAAGGAAGAGGCACGTTCATACTTTAGCTACCCAGCTGGAAGGAGGCATGACCTCCTATTAACCACAAATTCCATTTCCCTTCATTGTTTTCGATGAGGATGACTTGAGGGATATAGCTGGCCCTCATGAAGATGCTGTTGTCATAGGAGCATCTATTGGGGGCAATGACATAAGATGAATCTTGGTGGATACTGGGAGTTCAGCCAATATCCTCTTTTTAACCTCTTACAAAAAGATGAAAAATCCAGCCGTAATCCAGCATTAGGACTGATCAATTGTGGGTTTGACTGGAAGCTCAGCAGATGTGATCGGGCAGTTCGAAGAGGAAGTTTTTTTGGGCAAGGGCACTTTTAAGAAGATGGTTAGAATACTTTTTATTGTGGTGGATTGTCCCACTTGTTATAATGCTATTCTAGGGAGGTCTTGGCTCTCTAGGATGCATGCAGTGGCCTATACAGTCCACCAATGTTTGAAATATGTTGTTCAAGGAAAAGTGGGAGTTTGAGAGGCTTTCTGGGGGTGAGGGTGAAATTGATGACCCCAGAGAGACCCCTGGAGTGTTGATACCGGTTGAAGAAGTTGAAACACATTCTTTGGAAGATGGAAAAAATGTTAAAATAGGGTCCAAAATGTCATCCAAACTGAAGAATAAAATGTTAAAGCTCCTAAAAGACCATCAGCATGTTTTTGCTTGGTGCAATGCTGATGTTACTGGGGTTCCAGCAGATATTATATCACATCACCTATCCATTCTGAGAGACATAGCACATGTGGTACAAAAGAGAAGGGCTTTTTCCAAGGAAAAGGCTGATGTTATTGTTTAAGAAGTTGACAGGCTCACTAAAATGGGGCATATAAAGGAGTCTCAGTATCCTTTATGGACAGCCAATCCGGTCTTGGTGAAAAAGAAAAATGGCAATTGGCGTATGTGCATTAATTTCACAGATCTCAATAGGGATTGCCCAAAAGATTTATACCCAGTCCTCCGGATTGATCAGCTGATGGATTCCACTTCTGGAAATAAGCTACTGTCTTTCATGGATGCCTTCTCCGGGTACAATCAAATTCAAGTAGATCCGAAGGATCAGGATCATACCACATTTTTCACTGATAGGGGTCTTCATTGTTACAAGGTGATGCCATTTGGGTTGAAAAATGCTGGGGCTACTTATCAGAGATTGGTGAACAAAGCCTTTGCTGATCAAATTGGAAGAAATATGGAAGTATACATTGATGACATGATGGTAAAAAGTGTGGATGAACAACTACAATTGGCAGACCTCCAAGAAACTTTTGCTAACTTAGTAAAAGTAAATTTGAAGCTAAATCCAGAGAAATATGTGTTCAGAGTGCAGTCCAGGAAATTCTTGGGGTATATAATAAGTGAGCAAGGGATATAGCCCGATCCGGACCAGCTTAATGCTTTATTCCAAATGGAGCCTCCTTAAAGAAGTACAATGGTTGACTCGGAGGTTGGCTGCTTTAAATAGATTCATCTCGAGGTCTTCGGACAGATGTGCCCTATTTTTTCAAACTTTAAAGGGTGAAAATGGATTTGACTGGACTTCACAGTGTGATGAGGCCTTCAATGAGAGTAAGAAACATCTGTCCTCCCCCAAGACTTTATTTAAACCTGTTGATGGAGAGACACTCTTTGTATACTTGGCAGTTTCCAGTTGTGCCATCAGTGCTGTATTGGTAAGAGAGGTGGATAATTACCCCCATCCGGTGTACTACATCAGCAAGAGCTTGATAAATGCAGAAAAACACTATTTAAAGCTCGAAAAAATAGCATTAGCCTTGGTAAGTGCTGCAAGGAAGATGAGGCCTTATTTTCAGGCTCATCCTATTATCGTCCGGACATCCTTTCCCTTGAAGAATGTTCTTCAAAAGGCAGACATTTCAAGTAGAATGACTAAATGGTCAGTAGAGTTGGGGGACTTCGATATTGATTTTGCTCCTCGAACAGCAATCAAAGCCTAGGCTGTGGCTGATTTTCTAGTTGAATTCCATTCAGATAGGGATACAAAGCAAACGACTGAGATGAAAGATAAAAAAGTCTGGATTTCCGGGATAAATGGTAGATCAAGTACTATGAGATGTGGTGCAGGGGTATGCTTGACCTCTCCGTATGGTGACAAAATGTACCAGGCTATATGCTTTGCTTTTAGGGCTTCTAACAATGAATCCGAATATGAAGCTGCTATAGCTGGTTTGAAGTTGGCTTTCATTTGTGGAGCCAAAAGGGTCAAGTTGATGAGCGAGTCCCAGCTACTCATCCATCATGCACAAGGTCAATCCGAAGCTAAAAAAGAGAAACTAATGAATTACTTACTTCTTCTTAAAAATGAGGCACTATAGTTCAAAAGCATCGTCTATGAGCACATACACCGAACAGAAAATGAATTAGCAGATTCCTTGGCAACCATAGCCTATACTGAGTTATACCCTTGGATTCATGTGCTGGAGTTCCCTTCCACTCAACTCAATGTGGGTAAAGAGGAAGAAATTTTCGATGTACAGATGAAACAACCTCAAGATTGAAGATTTCTTCTCTTGCAGTATCTCTATGATGGCATCTTGCCTCCGGATAAATCACTAGCAAGAATAGTCCTCTCCGAATTACATGATGGTGAGGGATCAGCTCACTGTGGATTCAGGGCTCTAACAAGGAGAGTTTTATTGGCTGGCTATTATTGGCCCTCTATAATGCAAGATGCTAAGGAGCTGGTGAGAAGGTGTGACCCATGCCAGAAATATAGCAATGAAATCCATGTCCCAGCCATCCCTTTGGAGTCAATTTCTGAGCCTATACCTTTTGCTCGATGGGGGTTGGATTTGGTGGGACCTCTTCCTATGGCATCCGGAGGACGCCGAACGATAATTGTTGCTATTGATTATTTCTCGAAGTGGATCGAAGCAGCCCCACTGGCAGGAACAACATCAAAAGTTGTCATAAAATTCATTTTATCTAATATCTGTTGCAGATTTGGTGTTCCACAGAAGATAACGACAGACAATGGGCCACAGTTCGACAACAAGGAAATGGAAAGTTTCTGTGCCTCTAGGGGTATACACCATTGTTTCTCTTCACCTTTCCACCCACAAGCAAACGGTCAAGTTGAAGTGGCTAACAGAACTATACTGTCCGGTTTGAAGAAAAATTTAGAAGGGGCTGCTGGAAAATGGCCTAGTTATTTACAAGAGGTATTGTGGGCCTACCGGGCTACTCTTGGGGCTGCAACATAAGAGTCACCTTTTGCTTTGGTCTATGGGATGGATGCCATAGCTCCCATAGAAGCAATTCTCCCTTACTTTCGAGTTCAAAATTTCTCCAAACACACTAACGAAGTGGCAATCAGAGGTCAGCTTGACCTAATAGAGGAAAGACGAGTTAAGGCTCACCTTAGAGCTGCACACTATCAGGGTTTAATGAGAAGCAGGTTTGCTTCCAGAGTTAAAAGAAGAGATTTTCAGCCGGGGGATAAGGTGTTAAGGAAAGTCTTCTTACACACTAAAGAGAAGCTGCTCGGCAAACTGGCCCCAACTTGGGAAGGACCTTATATGGTCATTGAAAGGCTTAAACCTGGAACATATTGGCTAGAAGACAAGGATGTAAGGGTTTTGAATCACCCTTGTAATATTGAGCATCTCCAGATGTACTTGGAATAGAAGTTATGTAAATATTTACTTGTTTAAAAATCCATGTAAATATTTGCGGGCATACTCTTTCCAACCCTGGTGGCGCGGGGAGGTTTTAATGAGGTGTCCGGGCTTTTTTATAAAATTTAATGCCTTCTTAAAAATTCAAAGTGTTCTTACTTTGTTTCTTGTCACACCATCCGGATTGAATTAAAGGAATGATGACTACTTAAACATTTGTCATCAGAGAATTTAAACACTCTCGCTTTAGAATATTTATGAAACAACTAAGGGTTGTTTAAACACTAGCCACCAAAATTGAAACAAACTATGAAAGAATGCAAGAGTTGTGCAAAACAAAGATATTCATTGAAATAACCCAAGTGCCTTGGCCTTCCAAGGACTTTAAAACTGTCAGACAAAACAAAAGATCTATCAGGTCAAATGCCGGACACAATTACAAAAATGCCTTGGCCTTCCAAGGACTTTAGTTCAGAAAACGTAAAAGGTTAAAAGATAATTCATAATATAAGACTGAGCCTTTGCAGATGGCTCATCCTCACTTGTCTTCTTCTTCTTGGGATTGTCATTCTCCTTATTTGGGCTATCCCCGATGTTTTCTTCTTCGTCAGAAGAGGAAGCACTGGAATAATCATGCAAGTCTTCATCAGCCATAGTGTGGAAGGGAAGGTCTTTGTACACTATATGAAGCCAAAAATCTCCCAAGTTCCTCTTCGGGAACTTCTCATGAAAGAGAAAAACCATGTCCGACCTCACTTTGGCATACATTTGCTCTTGAGTGTCTATTACATTGCTGGCATAAGCATCAATCTTGGCCTGAATTTTGGCCTCTTGCTCCCTTAGCAGTTCAGCTTTCTCCTCTACAGCCTTGGACACTGTTTTCTCGAGCGCAATCTTGCCATTTATCAAGTTATGGATGACTTGGTCCTTGGCCTTCGCCTCCTCTTTTGAAGAGGTGAGATCTTTCTCCAACCCGGACAGTTTTGTTCGGAGGTCTCTGATAGTATCTTCTAAGCTAGCCTCCTTTGTAACCCAACCCTCATGGTTCTTCTTTAACTCCTCGTTTTCTCCCTTGAGAATGTCAGCATTTTGGGTGGTAGTAAGGAGGTCGTTGGACAATTTCTCCTTGTCAGATTTGAGATCTTTGATAATATCTGCCTGACCTCGAACTTGTTTCTCCAGAACAAGCACTGGCTGAACATTACTTAATATGGAGTGAGTAATAATATCCATTTCACTTTAAACAGTATCTTACCATTGAAGGTAACGGAGTTTGAAGTACTTGGAGGGAGGTAGGGCCCAGCAAAGTCATCTTTGGGGAGGTTCTCAAAGTATTCACCAAGCCCCTCAAGCCCTGTGATGTCAACACCATCAATGCTGAGATCTCCTCCTCCAACCTCGTCAGTACGAAAGTCACCAGGGATCTCATCTGCTCTTGTTGAATCAGTAGGGTCAACAGGGGGGAGAGGCTCTATAGGCCGGAGAGAAAATTCATCACCCCTGAAGGTCTTTTTCTTTTTGGCCTCCCTCTCCTTGTGTTCTGCTCCACGTTTTCGGTCTCTCTTGGGAACCCTTGGAGGTTTGGGAGACCCTACCTCTTCCCTAAAACTCTCCTGCTCCACCGCTTCTAGCAGAGCAGCATCGATCTGGCTTGGGGTTGGCCCCTCTGGGTTTGTTGGAGCAGCCTCCTCCACCTCGGTAGGGTTAGCCTCACCTGCAGCCTTCTTGCCCTTCCCTTTCTTGCCTTTCATTTTACTTGGGGCCTTGGCTCGACCTGGCAAGTATAATGACCTGTCCGGTTCATGTGTTCTCTTGAGGACTACATCCGGAGGGGTGGAGTGGTGAGTTCTTCCCAGGTCAAGTCTCTCCGGCCAGTAGTGTTCCAGAGGTGAGACCTTGCAAGATTGCCTCCGGTAAAGGCGTCATGGAAACGGTTCCCCCACTTTCAGCAGCCCAAGTGTTGATCTTGGTACAAGTGGTCTGTCCGGCCTTTAAATAGTCATTGAAGTCTTTGGGCAGTTCTGTCAAGAAAAAAGACAAAACCAGTCAGTTAAACAAATTTGATAAAAATGAAAATGAGAGTGTAAGGTGGGATTCTTACGATCACTTCTCCATCTGCTGGTAAGAAGACTTGGGTTGACTTCAGCTTTGATCTTCCTCCCATTCTCCCAAGCGCCACTCACGAACAAGAAGTGAGTCCTCCAATTTCTCTCTGCTTCGAGCAGGTCATCCACTGCCTTATAGTTATCACCCATGTTGAAGTGATAAAAGGGGATATGAGGGTTTCTGCAGATACCGGCCACAACAGTGAATTCCTCCACCCGGAGAGGAATTCCGGAGAGCCTGGAGGCCATGATACAAGCCATGAGAGTGTACCAAGTGTTAGGGCTCAGTTGGCTTGGACAAAGCTTGATAAGATGGAGGTACCTAACTATCTCCGGATCCAAGGGAAACCTTAGCCCCAAGTTAAAAAGCTCAGTGAAGATGACTACTTCACTAAGTTTGCAGTCCATTGGGGTTTCAGGGTCTATTGGGATCCTTATTTCACGTTCTCCGGAATCCCCCACTTTATTCGCATCCGACCCAGTTCGGCTGTGTGGATGAAGGCATAATTAATTTTTTGCAAGGCAAGTAAATATTTGACACTGACCTTGTGGAAACAAGGTCCAAATTTTACCTTTAGGACCTCTGGCAGATCTGGATGCCTGAGGCATAGTTTTTCTTTGCATTTATCCTTCTTGGCAGCAACAGCATCATTGGTTTTTCCGGAGGGTTCGGACTCGAATGGAGCCTCTTCGATAGAGTCCTCCATTACTTCCTCCATTACCAAGGAGGGATTCTCAGTTGTTTTTGAGAGGGGGGAGTTTGAAGTTGGTTCAATCAGGCCTCCGGACTGTTGGGCCTCAATACTTTCCTGGACTCTGGCCTCCGGATGAGGCTCAGATATGGTGGTTTCTCTTCGGAGGCTTGAGCTAGTAGCCTCCGGTCCGGACATCCTGTCCTTAGGAACTTTTATGGGTGCCTCTGACCCTATATTACTGTCTTTGGCTCCTGATTTTGAAGGGGTGCTTTTGGAAGCTTGCCCTTTAACCAGTCGGCCTCTTCTTCGATCGACAAGTTTGTTGGGAGAGATATCTGCTTCTGACCCCATGGCAATAAATGGGGAAGGCTTTTTGAAGCTAGTAACTGCTTGCCCTGGTTCAACAATGGGCTCTGATTCTTGAACCGATGAACCTGAAACAATAGGAGAAAGGCTGGTTTGAAACAATCTCCTCGGTTTAACACTTTTGGTTAAGGAGGAGCCCTGGTCAGGCTCTGTGTTGGAGATTACTGGTTTGTCGATGGGGGAAGCAGGTAGGCCTGCAGCAATGCGCCTTTCTCGTTCAACTTTTTGTGCTTTTTCTAATTCTGATAGGTTAAGCCACCCGTATTTGATTAAAGCGTTCCTAGCCGTGAACATAAACAACTAAAAAGAAGAACTTGTGTTTTAGAGAGAAAGCTCTGAAAATTAGCAAAGTGAATATGAAGATGATGGTAAAACAGTGGAAAAGTGTTTAATTTATAGTAAACCCCAAAAAGGTGCTTTGATTCATAGGAGAACTCGAAAGGATTTGCAATGATTAAGAAACGGTGCTGATGTCACCTTCATTTAATGAAGAGGTTGCTTTTCAGAGAAGGTGGGAGCGAAATTCAAGGTGAAAAAACTGCTGAAATAACGAACCAGAGAGAGACACGTGTCCCACAAACTCTGGCAAAAAATCGTTTAAATTCAAAGAACTTTTTTCAGTCCGGATAAAACTATAACACCGAATTCGAAGGACCTGTCCAGATGTAACTTTCACTAACAGCAGACAGTTTTTTAGTTCTTGCCAAAGGTTTTTGAACACCACCTAAAAAAAGGGCTACTGATGAGTCCGGATTCTGTCACCACTTCAGACAGGGTCAGTTCGGACAATGCCTACTTAACCGGACAGGGGCAGATCGGACACCATCAGCTATTGGACTGTTTGAACAGAAGTAAAGTACTTAAAACCTAATCACTTCTTGACTAAGCTGTCTGTTTTCCTACTTAGAACTCATGGGTTCTTAAACTCGACTCGGGTCCATTAAACACGACCCGAAAGCCCATAAGGCCCAAATATAAGGGTATAAATACCCAACCACCAACATTAAATGAGGGTAATGAAAATTAAATACAACCAGCCTGCTTAATTATCCCTCTACATTTTACCCAAACATTAAATACTCACAAACTTCCACAAAACTCTAAACAAAAATTACAAACTTACCCTCAGACGAAAATAATCCACACCAATAGTGACAATAGACTATTACTCTAAATGGATAGAAGTTGTCCCACTGGTTGGAACCATTTCTAAGGCGGTCATAAAATTTATCTTATCCAACATATGTTGCTGATTTGGAATCCCCGACGTATTACCACGGACAATGGTCCACAATTTAACAACAAAGACATGAAGACGTGTTGCACTTCCAGAGGAATTCAAGATTGCTTCTCTTCTCTTTTCCACCCTCAGGCTAATGGAAGGTTGAAGTAGCTAATCAAACAATTTTAACAGGGTTGAAAAAGAATCTAGAAGGAGCTGCAGGGAAATGACCGAGTTATTTACAAGAAGTATTGCGGGCCTACCAAACTACTTCACGAACGGCCACCCAAGAATCTCCCTTTGCCCTTGTTTATGGGATGGTTAAAATCACACCGATAGAAGTAATTTTTCAATCATTCAGGATACAAAATTATTCCGAACAAGCTAATGAAATGGTAGTAAGGAATCAGTTGGATCTGATAGAAGAAAGAAGAGTGAAGGTGTATTTAAGAACATCAGACTATTAGGGTTTAATGAGAAGTAGATTTGCATCAAGAGTAGAAATAAAAGATTTCCAGTTAGGGTACAAAGTATTAAGAAAAGTCTTTTTGCATACAAAGAGAAACAATTTGGGAAATTGGCTCCGAATCAGGAAGGCCCATACATGGTCTGTGAAAGGATCAAACAAGGAACATATAGACTTCAAGACAAAGAAGGCAACATATTGAAGCACCTATGCACGTTGAGCATCTCAGGTTATACTTAGAATAAAATATCTTGTAAATATTTACTTTGTCATACTTCAATATAAATATTAAGGGGCATACTCTTTCTTACCTTGGTGGCGCGGAGAGGTTTTAATGAGGTGTTCGGTTTTCAATCAATGTTATCTTATGCATTTTTTAATTATTATGGTGAATACGATGAGATTAGGTAAATTAAATTCCTATTAAACACCTCAAACCTTCAAATGAAGTATCTTTGAAGTGATACAATCTATTAAACACTTTCATCCTTCAAATGAAATATCTTTGAAGTGATTCAATGAATTAAATGCTTATTAAACACTGATTAAATACTGATTAAATATTGGACATAAGAAAAGAAAGAAATACATACGAAGGGAACTTAACATTAAACATTGATCCGGATATATCTGATCCACCATCACACAAAATGCCTTGGCCATCCAAGGACTTTGGTTCACAATACAAAATTTGAAATAAAATAACATAAGGTTTTGGCCATCCAAGGACTTTAGTCTTAAACATAAAAAGTAAACATAATAACCTTATGGATCTTTCCACTCAGTTTTTTCCTTACCATTATATTTTCCGATACTCTTGGCATCGGTGTTTGAGCTTTCATCGGTTCCCTCATCAGAACCACACTCATTGGTGAAGAAATCCCATGTTTATCAGCATCTAGCATGGTATGAAAACGTATCTCTTCATATGGCACGAACTTCCACAAAGGTCCAAGGCTCTTCTTTGGAAATGTCTCATGAAATAGCAAAACCATATCCGATTTGATATCGTCATCTTTTTTTCTAGAGAATCCACAACACCAACAACATACTTCTCTACTACTGCAGATATCTCGTGAGCTTGATTATTCTTTAAAGAAGTGTTTTCTTCATCATTCTCTTTAATATGTCTCTCTAAATTCTTTTTCTCTCCGGTTAAAGTATTAATGGTGCTTGCAGAAGTGGCTTGTTGATCCTTCAATGACTTAATATCTTCAGAAGTTGTCTTTAACATATTAGAATATTTGGTATGGAGATTTTTTTTGGCAGCCTTAGCCTTTTGCAATTTGGTTTTCAGTTGATCTTTCTCTTTACCTAAAGTCTCCACTTTCTGTTGTTCGGATTAAAGAGAATTATTTAAACTTTGGTTGTCTGTGTTAAGAGAAACTATGTCATTAGACTAAGTCCTGACTTGTCTTTCCAGATCATTATTAGCCGGATATAGCCCAGGATTGTGTGGCCTAAAGTATTTTGCTCACTTGATACTGTAAAAGATTCATCTTCATAGATCACAACATTAGTTATGGTGGTTGTTTGGGGAAAGGTTCGGTCAAAGTCCTCCTTGTCAAACTCATTAAAATACATATTACCTAAGCCATCCAAGTTAACGTCACCTTCAGTAGGATGTGGATTGACTGCAGGAAATTCCAAAGAGGGAGGATCAGCGTGTACGTCTTTTTGTGGAGGAATATCATATAGGAGAGTGGGAGGAAATTTTGTAGGCCGGAGTATTATCTTTGACCCTATGGCACCTATTTTATTTTTTCCAGGCTTTCGGTCACTTCCATCATTACGCCTTTTATGACCCTTTTTTCTTGAGTTGGAGTGATTGATCTGATTCCGCAGCCTCACCAACTCTTGCAGCATTTCCTCTAACAAAACAACATTGATTCCTTCAGGATTCTCTGAACTACCTGCTTCGGAAACCCCATGAGTTGGGTTAACTTCAATCTTTTTCTTCTGCTTCTTCTTTATCTTGTCTAAATGACTAGGGGATTTATTTCAGGATGGTAAGTAAAGTTTGACATCCTTTGCCTCAATTATTTTAAGAATGACATCTGATGGAGGGGGAATGGTCAGTTGTTCCCAAGAAAGGTCCTTACTTTCAGCGGTATTCCACGAATGAGCCCTCAACATGTTTCTACAAGTGAAACAATTGTGAAAGGAAAGTCTCTAATTCTCCGATGCCCATTGATTTAACTTGGAAAATGTAGCCCTTCCTGCCTCCAGATGCTTTGAGAACATTTTTCAAAAATACTGCAAAAAGACATGATAATCAGTTCGGTATATATCAACATAAAGTCTAAATATTAATAAAAATCCGAACATAAGTTACCTAAACTCTTCCAGTATCTAGTCAATTAGCTTTGATTTTCTTTGTAATTTATATTTTTCCCATTCTCCCAAACTACACTTATGAAAAGAAACCGAGTCCTCCATGGTTTCTAAGCCTCTAACAGATCATTCACTATTTTATAGTTGTTTCCCATATTGTAATGATAAAAAGGGATTTTATGGTTTTTACACAAACTAGCCACAGTAGCAAACTGCTCAATAGGCATTGGAATTTTTGACAATCTAGAAGCAATAATGCTGGCTAGCAGAGTATAGCAGGAATTCATGCTCAGTAGGCTTGGGAAAAGCTTGATTAGATGAAAGTATCTGACTATTTCCGGGTCTAAGGGGAAATGAAGACCCCAGTTCAGCACCTCGGTGTATACCACCATTTCATTAGTTTTACAATCCATAAGAGTTTCTAAAGTGATAGGAATTCTCACCTCAATAGAATCCGGAAAGCCCAATTTTGTTCTTATCCGATCTAATTCGGCAGTATGTGTATACACGTAAGAGATTTTTTTAAAGGGCCAATAAATATTTCACACTAACCTTACGAAAGTTGGGCCTAACTTTCCCTTCTAGGAAATCCGAAAGTGACTCAGTATTTGGCTATCTCGTCTTTCTTCTACTTGTCTGATCCGATGTGGTATTCCTAGTATGACCAGATGTATCCAATAAGGTGTCTTCCCCACTATTTTCCATATGTTCTTCCATTATAGTGGGTTGCTATTTGGCCAATTTAGCACCAATAGTTTCTTTCTCAATTTGAGTAGGTTCTTTCTCAATATGAGTAGACTTATTGAGGGGAAGCGAAGGATTCAGGTCCACTGGAGGTTGGGCATGAGGTTTTATTGCCCCTAAACACATGTCTTTTAAAGTGGAAGGGATACTTTTAGCCTGGGAGAGTCGAGTGATGAACGGTGAAGGTTTATTTACGGTTGAAGTGGGAGGGGTCCTCGGTGTCTGATCCCATAGCGATGAACGGTGAGGGTTTCTTTACAATTGAAGTTTTCTTATCCGTAGAGAAAGGCTTTATGGGTATTTGAACGGAAGACTTATAATCTAGTATGGGTAAAGTTGGGGTGAGAGGAGTTTTTTTAATTACTGAGGTTCTGGATAAGAATGAACTCTTATCCGGCTCCAGTATTGTCTGGCTAGTCACTCCACCAAAAGAGGCAAGAATTACAACAGTAGTTCTTGCTTCCTTTCTTGCTTTTTCTAACTCAGACAAATTTAACCAACCTCATTTGATCAAAGTGGTTATGATTGTGAACATATAAACTCTCAAACTTAAAATGAAACTGCAGCTTCAAAGTTTCTCTCTCTAGAAAGTTTTCTTGTTCTAAAAAAAGAAACAGTAAAACAGTGTTAAAGAGAGGTGAAAAACACTTGAGTGATTTACATGGGGGAGATAAATAGTTCAAGTAACAATTTGGGGATATTAACTACACCATAATTACTTTTAGAAAAATAAGTGCAAGTACCAAGGGGGAAAATGGCTGAGAGGTCGAATCAGAATATGACACGTATTATTTTCCAAAATTCTAACCTTTGGTTAATCCATTTGCAAAAGAAAACAGCTTCAAATCCGGTCAAGGTCTACTCCTCGGAAGCTAACTCTTCGAAAAATAATTCGAATATGATAAAGTTTTTTTTATTAATAACTTAGCTCTTCCAAAATATTTTTGAAAGACCTAAAAGAGCTACTGATAGGGTCAGATAAGTTTGGAAGTGCCCTTCTTCCTAATCCAAAGGGGTAATTTCGGGCATCTATATTAAATTTTTTACGAATAGTAAACCTAAGTGGATTATGACTCAGTTGTATGCTGACCCGTTTTTGTTTTGGACTTCAAAGCCTGACCTTAATCCAAAGTCTGACCCTGGTGGCCCATGGGTCATAAAGCAAGTATAAATAACCCAATCAACCTCATTTAATAGGTTGGACTTTTTCTAGAGAAATTAATAGTTACTACCCACCTCTTTTATATTTTTACACTATAGTCATGAAATTAATATCCTATTAAACAAAAATCTTTGCCCAAAAATACCCTTCAATTATAAATAATCCTCACCAAATTTTTGAAACACCTAAAGGGGCTACTGATATGGTCGGATAATTTCGGAAGTGCCATTCTGCCTAATCCGAATGGGTAATTCGAGCATCTTCTATATTAAACTTTTAACGAATAGTATACCTAAGTGGACTATGACTCAGTTATATGCTGACCCGTTTTTGTTTTGTACTTTAAAGTCTGACCCGAATCCAAAGTCCATGGCTTATGTATTAAATTTGTTTTCCTTCGAATGGTGTATGCCTTCGAATGGATTACTTTTGAATGACTTATGTATTAAATTTGTGTGACTTCGATTGGATTACCTTTGAATAACTTATGCATTAAATTTGTGTGTCTTCGGATGGATTACCTTTGAATGTCTTATGTATTAAATTTTGTGCCTTCAAATGGATTACCCTCGAATGACTTATGTATTAAATATGTGTTCCTTTGAATGGATTACCTTCGAATGGTTTATGTATTAAATTTACGTGCTTTCGAATTGATTACCTTCAAATATTTAAATGGATTACCTTCAGTATTATCGGAGCCATTGCTGGGCGAGTCCTCAAAAATACGCAATTAGTTAGCTATGAGCGTATCGTTGGGCTACACGTTTTCTTGAACCAACTCCCACAAAGACCCAATGATTAGTGTAGGGAATCTCTTGTGAAATTCCAAAACCATGTCGGATTTAATTGAGACATCCCTTTTGTTTAATGAATCTAGGATCCTATCAGCATATGCATCCAAAGTCTCATCTGTATCTTTTGAGGCTATGTCTTAATAGAAGCTACTTCGCTTTCGTATTTTTTTTATAACGGCTTCATGATCATTGTTTTCATTCAATAAGCTTTTAATGATACGCTTATCACTAGTTGTTGATTCTTCAACGAAGTGATCTCTTCAGAGTTGGATGATTGCAGCCCTTCGTAATTCGTCTTTACCTTGGAAAATTCTTCTTTGATCGAATTCATCTTTTTGTATAAACGGTTAGCCTTGGATTTTTCCTCTAAGAGAAGCTTTCGGGTTCTTGTTCTCATTCTGAAGAGAATAAATGGATTCTATGTGAGACCTCACTTCTCTCTTCATCTTATCAATAGGTTTCGCGTAACTCAGCATCAAATATCCCAATACATCATTCTCCTTTGACAACTCAAATAGTACACCTTCAAACACCACATTGGTGGTATTATTTGTAGATTTAGGGAAGTCATTCTTAAATGCATCAAAGCCAAACCCATCAATACCTTCCATTGGGTTATCATTTCCATATTTTTATCTCTCAAATCTGGGGATGCATTTTTGGAAGGTTATTTTTGTTTCCCTTACCATATCTTCCCGGATGGATTAGCTTTTCCCGTAGACTTTCTAGTTAGTCTATAATGGTTTTTTCTTCAGAATCAGAACCCATGCCTTTGAAAGTCGAAGAAATCCGAAGACTAGTAGCTCATTGAGATTGAGAGGGCCTTGACAAATGAATTTGAAAAATAAATGACTGAGTAGTTGAAGAAGGTTTGGAAGGGATATTACGTCTATCGTAGGGGCCAATACATTTTAGTCACATGACTTAGTTACTATAATTGTGCATGTGGAGAGATGTAACCCAACAATAGTAATAATCTTTTTCTTCTCTTCATCTAGTTTAGATAAATTTAACCAACTATTTCGGTTAATGTGTTTTTGGAGGTGAACATACAAACGCCAGAATGTGGCCAGAGATATGATTTGTTGTGGTTAAAGTGGTGGAGGAGAACAAGATATAATTGTTGGCTAACTTGGTATCAATAAAAAAAAAGTTTCTCTCTTTACGTATTTTTAAAATGGTAAAATAAGAGAAAAACTTATAAAATAAACTGTATAGGCTGTTGAGTATCCTTATAGGAAAGTGGAAACAATATTAACATTTATAGTCTCTGAAGGGGTGCAAAAGTTTTCAACTGATTGGTGTGCCTCACCTAGGGTAAATTAAGTTCGTGGATCCAATCAGATAATGACATGTGTCATGAAGTACAAATTTTCAAAAACTATGACTTCTGGATATAACCGTCATCGAATGATGCCATCAGATGAGGTTCTAATGTGCTCCTCGCCAAATTTGAAAAATACTGAAGAACCATGTTTGGAGAAATAAATCAAGTTTGATTCGGATATGTGTCAATTAGCCCTCCTAAAATATATTCGAGAGGACTAAGGGGGTTGTATAATGGGGCTGGAAATCATTGAAGGGGTCGGAAATCTTTGAGGGTGAACTCTTTGGTAGGGTCAGAGCTTTGAGGATCAATTATGACCAAAGGAAAATACCTCACTTTCACCTTTTGACTTAAACATTTTGACAATGATGTATTTACTAGTTTACAATGTATTTTTTATTTATTAACATAAGGTTTAATGAGCTTTTCGGTATTTGGGCTTGACCCAAATCTATATTTTGGTCGATTATGCATATAAAGCTAAACTGAGACTATAAATACTATTTGCGATTGCATTTAATGAGGTTGGACTTTATCAATCTAAACAATAACTAAAACAACTGAACTATCTCACTACTTTTTTCCAACATTTATAACACTTACACCATATTACTTAAATACCCTCCCAACTAAATTTATCCTCACCAGTCATAACCAAGAAGTAGTACTAGAAAAATTACATTTTACACTAATTTGATGTTATTGCCTATTAATAATCGCCTTGTAATGGAGACATTCTGTTGCATCTGCCTGATCGCTAAGAGAAATGGGTTGCAACGAATTTGTCACTAAACATGTATCACAATAGTTTTACAACGGCCTTCCTTTGGATCATATCATGGTAAACCCATTGCAAGTTCGTTTCCAAATGTAATCGAACTACAAAAAATATTATAGAAATGTGAAACCATTTCGAATCTCATAATGCCAAAATAAAAAATATCACCAAACAAAATTTATATAATGTATATGTATATAAATAATTATAATACAACTAAACACTTTATAAAGTTTGTTACAACTGAACGTTATAAATGTACATGAGTACGAAATACAAAACAAATTAACATCAAACTCGTTCATCATCTTTTAAACTGATGGCCAAATTTGATATATGGTGGTTGATTATGAGAATATGTTTAGAAATCCATACAAAGATAATTAAACATAGTCTAAGGTGATAAGAGAACTTATGTAAAATATGGATGTCTAACAACCTAATGTCTCAACAAATAAACTTGTGTCAAATTTAGACAAGGTCTGAACTAATCGTGTAATAGAGTAAGTTTTAACTATAAAAGAACCATTCATTCATCTTAAAGATTCTTTATTACATAAATTAAACACTATTTATAAAACTTTATTATTTGGATGAATCAAAGCGACGATAACTAATTAACTTTCTTACTTTACGACTCATAATGCTCGGAATCATAAAAAATCACAAATATAATAATATTTTTAGAATAAATCAATGAACATCATTATATGCAAAAGATATAGTCTCATGTTTTAAAATCATAAAACCATACCCATCACTTATTGAACTAATAAGACCAGACACACATTTTAAATTATAATCAGTAGACTCGACTTTTAAGTGTTTATCATAAAAAATTAAGTAAATATTATATGCCTCAAATTTAGACCTATGTAGAGATTACCCAATACCAATTGATCCAGTCCAGCCCAATATTTCTGCTCCATGGTATACAATATTTCTATCCTTCATATTATACTCAGATCTAACAGATCTGGATTTACAGAAGAGCTTTAGATATAAGTTTATTTTCTTGAGTCGATTATAATATTAGGAGAGAAATTCTGCAATAACTATAATATGAGAGAAATGTTTTTATTTTTGGAAAATTTAAGGTAAAAGTAAATCTTATACCAATTTGTGATGTAATAGAAAATATTTGTTTTTATTTCGTACAGTAATTGTGGATAAAATAACTCTGGTCCTTTTGCATGTCAATAGTAGAAGAGATACATGAACCCATAAGGCAGGTAAGTGAGATACATGACTTTTGTGAGTTGCGGCATACTAAAGCAGAGTTGATTGGCTTGCAAAACATGGGAAATGAATGTTTTGTAGCCCTTAGTTTGGGCGTCATCTATAGTTTCGGGAAAAAAATAAACAAAAGTGGCTGAGATGCAAAGTTAAACATTGTCCAATACTCAAAAGGTAAAAAACACTCTTTAAATAAGAATATGTTGGTTTGAATTACCAAAACAATTATTGGAAAAAGTTACCATTTTCTTACCATTGACATCTAATGGGAGAAGAAGTCCCCTCACTAATACCCATAAATTTAGAAATATTTAAATATACAAAGTAGAGAGAGAAACACTCTAGTAACGGTTATAAACATCAATCAACTAGTTTTTAGCCACTTTCCACATTGTTTATTTCTCTCTACGGTGGTATCAGGCCATCTGGATATATTTTAGTCGGTTGTGGTGGTCCATTTTCCTTCTCTCCTTCCATGAAAATAATCAATGATTCCTAATCCCAGTCAAACTTTGGTTCTCCTTATAGAAATAAAAGCTTTCCTCATTGGAAACATGTCATGAGGGTTTTCTTTTAGTTATTACCTTCAGACCCTATATGTCATACCGAGTTACTCCTCTGGTGTTCTTATCTCTTGCTAGCGAGGTCTGTTTGTTGTTTATTCCATGGTGGTGGTCGTAGACCTATAAATCAAGGCTTTTTCCATGATGGGTTGTGTCCAAGATATGGGTAGTCATCTTTATTTATTTTTGTACCTTCTGACTATATTTGGTAACTCATGATGCCATGACATGCCCTTGGTGGGTATGGTAAATACCGATGGCCATGTTATGAACATTCATTTTCTCATAGTTATGATTATGTATATTTAAAAACCAGGGTTGATCTCTTGTCTGATATTGTAGTTTTTCTTCCCTTAGATATTGGTATGTTGGCTCAATATTATCTCCCACATAAGATATCTATGATAGAAATATTTGTCGGTAATGTTAGGCTCGTGGGTATTGAAAGCATCACTTCTCGGAAGGTCTTGATGAAACAGTGTATTAAGGTAATAATGAGGTTTGTGACAATGATTTAGACTGGTTTTGGTTGGATCTCAGGATCCTGTGATGGCTAGGTGATGTTATGGTTCAATGTTTTTGGTAGCGCAGGTTCTCGACGTTGTGTATGGTAACGAGTTGATTAAATGTTTGGTTTTGGGTGCGCTCGTTTACCATCCTCGTTAACGGTGTCGACCCTTAAGGTTGAGTGTCAATGATATCTGATAAGGGAGCAATTCTCCGATAATAAGAACAAGGATCCAATTGCGAATAGAAGGAAGTTAAAATGTACATTAGGGTATTTATCATTAATTAGAGAGTAATTTGTAAACAATGTTTATAATAAGGGACTAAAGGGGAAATAAAGTAAGCCCACCAATGACATAAATGGGTCCACCTTCCCATACTATAAAAGGGGGATTCTTTATTCTTGGTAGGTGGGACATTCCACATTATTATATTCTCTTTGCTCTTTCTCTCTCTATACTCTCTCTCTAGTCACATCAGATTCAAGATTCGAGATATTCCCTAGTCATTTATTCTCTCATCATTGGCGCCGTCTGTGGGAATCCGTGATACCAAAAGGAATCTTTTTCTTTGAAAATCGCGATTGAAAAGATGAATGACGAGGCTGTCGAAGAGAGGGTCGGGAGAGAAGTAGCCCGAGCCGTTTCATTATCCGAGGGCAAAGAAGCCCCGGGTCGGGAACGCTATGCCAAGGGTCGGGACAAACGATCGACCCTTATCATGACCAGAAGACAGCTCCTGGAAGACATTGTCAGACTGAATGCTGAAAGAGAGCGAGCGTTAGACGAGAAAAGGGTTCGAGAAGGAAAATGCAAAGAACCGTTCATGGATAACCGCAGCAGAGGCAATACGACTGCGGGACATCGCATCGAAGCCCGACCTGTCAGATATTATCGGGAGCCCCGTCCCGAGGAGGAGCAAAACACCAGGGAACAGCGGTACCCAGAAGACAACCGCGACATTTCCGCCGATTACACCTCGGATGACTTGTCGGGAAGGGAGTACCGACGACGGGAAAGAATAAGCAAGCGCGCACAGAAAAATCGTTCTCGATGCCACAAGGGACCCCGATCAGACTCCCCGAAGTACAAAAAAGGTAGCACCGAAAAACGAACGCCAGTGTCATTTGAGAAAGAAGAAATACCAGCGGGCAGCAGGGAAGAGCGGGTAGCACTGCCTCAAGTGCAATGGCAGCCTTCGAACAGCTAGAACCAGGTGTACCGAACAAGCATCCAGTTTATCAACCCAAGGGATGAAGGGCTCTACGGAGTTCAGACAGAAGGACTTGGAGGCGGAGCTTTCGGGTACGGGATGAATTGGAGAGCTTCACCATTTTCCGATGAGATATTAGCGGGACAGCTCCCGAAGAGGTTTGATATTTCCAAATTGGAAAAATATGACGGGAAGAAG
Organism: Limnanthes douglasii subsp. nivea; assembly: GCA_036936605.1. Classification (NCBI taxonomy): domain Eukaryota; kingdom Viridiplantae; phylum Streptophyta; class Magnoliopsida; order Brassicales; family Limnanthaceae; genus Limnanthes; species Limnanthes douglasii. The sequence goes on from JAUPFV010000001.1 coordinate 39,655,406, forward strand.
GACCCGGATAACCACTTGGAAGCCTTCAAAAACTTCATGCTGAGTTTCGACAATGACGATAAACTCCTATGTAGGGCATTTTCGATGACTTTCCGGGACCGAGCCTCTAAGTGGTACAACCGTTTACCACAAGGCTGCATCAAAAACTTCGGGATGTTCTGGATAATGTTTAGACAGCATTTTGTCAGAAGCAAGAGTTTCCGAGCCAACGGAGACACTATTATGAATTGTAAGCAGAGGTTGGGAGAGAGCCTCATGGAGTATATCAGGCGTTTTATCGACGCTAAAACCGACCTGGACCATTGCGAGGAGAACGTGGCGCTAACTGCATATCGCTTGGGCTTGCTCCCGGGACCAATGAAGCAAGCGGTAACCAAGAAGCAAGCATTCATTTTTTCCGCCCTTCTGGCTCAAATAGAAAAACAAATATTGATCGAAGAAACCGAGGCGTCCGAGCTGGCTGCACAAATTCAACAGAGCGCGCAAGTGGCGGTCGTGATAAGATAAGGGACTCAATCCAGCTACGCTCAGGCAGCCCAGCCGGTTATCACAATTCCCCCGACCCAATCCTTACCTATCAAGCCTTCGGTTCCCTCGAACCAAAAAACGAAGCAGACGAGTCAAACGGTTTCACGACCCATATCTAACAAGTGGATTCGACCTGCTTATTTCACCGATCTGACAGAATGTGTATCATCAATCTACGAGAAAACTAAGAAAAGCGGGATGTATCGAAGGCCTTTCCCGATACCAACGTCTCAGGAACAGAGGAATAACCGTTATTTTCGCTATCACGAAGACGTGGGGCACGATACCAAGGACTGCATTGCCCTCAAGAAAGAAATACAGATGCTCATAGAGCATGGAAACCTCCTGGAATATGTCAAAAAGAAAGCCCAACAGAGCACAACTTCGAGAGAAGTCGTGATGATTCCAAAGCCTGAAACTGCTATGACCATTTCCGAGGTCACCGACCCTTTTGATGTTTCAATTGAATACCTCGACCCTGAGACGAATCGCAACATCATCGGGATCATCGAAGAGGAAGCTGAGGAAAGTGTTGGTAATGTAAAAAACCTTTATAAATTCTTCGAATCTCTGACTATCTTCGGTGGAGATTCTATGGCAGGTACCACACACTCTTCCAGAAAAAGGCATATCGTGAATCTAACCACCCAATTAGAGGCTCGGACTTACCCCCACTCCAAATTAGAGGCATATCATGGCAGGTCACCGATCCTGTATTTCGACGACGACATGAGAGATATAGCCGGACCTCACGAAGATGCCATCGTGATCGGGGCGGCCATTGCGGGGGAGGAGGTCCGACGCATCTTAGTGGATACCAGTAGTTCGGCCAACATAATCTTCGCGTCCACTTTCGCCAAGTTTAGAACACCTTCGGTCATCACACGGTCGGATCGTACCATTGTGGGATTTACGGGGTCGACAGCTGACGTTATCGGAGAATTTGAGGGCATCGTTCAGCTAGGCCGCGGGCTATTTAAGAAGGAGGTCACCGTTTTATTCGTGGTAGTAGACGCACCGGCTTCCCATAATGCAATTTTCGACAGATCATGGATATCGCGAATGCATGCAGTATCTTCCACAGTCCATCAGTGTTTGAAATACGTAGTCGGAAACAACGTGGGTATAGTCCGAAGCAGCCAGAAAGCAGCGCGAGAGTGCTACCGAGCGGCGTTAGCACCCAAAAAGGATCAAGAGATGATTCAGGCACGGGAATAACAGTTAAAGGGGCTCCCCATGGGGTTATTACCCGTTGATGATCCTAGGGAAGCTCCTAGCTATCTGACTACCGACGAAGAATGTGAACAACACCTGTTTGCCGAAGGAAAAGTTTTACGGATCGGGATCTGTTTGTCGCCGATCTTCAGGGAACAGTTGTTGTCCTTACTGCGGGAGAATTTAGATTTATTTGCATGGTGCTCGAGGGACGTAACCGGAGTCCCGGAGTCTTGTGTTATTCATAGGCTAACTGTCAACAAAAACTTCAGACCTGTCTCTCAAAAGCGTCGGGCTTTTTCCCCAGAAAAGGCATAGATTATTTTACGCGAGGTCAAAAGAATGATCAGCGTCGGGCATATAAAGGAAGCAAGTTACCCGCTGTGGACTTCCAATCCCGTTCTGGTAAAGAAGAAAAACGGGAAATGGAGGATGTACGTGGACTTCACCGACCTCAATCGGGCGTGCCCAAAGGACCCCTTCCCGATGCCGAGGATTGACCAATTGGTAGATTCGACCTCGGAAATAGACTACTATCATTCATGGATGTGTACGCCGGCTATAATCAGATCGAGTTGCACCTAGCAGATCAGGAAAACACCACGTTTATAACAGGCTAAGGCCTGTATTGCTACACGATCAAAGGTTTTTTCCTAATACGATTGATAAATATTAATCGGCTTTCGTGGCTTGTCATAACACTATAGACAACATATTTATATCCTCAGAGCTCCTAAGTGGTTATCAAACTAATTGTAAGATCCCAACGGTCTGATGAAATATTTTGAAAATGTTCAGTGACATCTCGGTGGCCATGAATTTCCAGAACAAGATGATCAACTGAATTATTCAATGTATCGTGTACCTTTCTTATAATGTTAATATTAACAGTGACCCTCGCAGGAATTTTAATTACAAAAAGGTTCTAAGACAAATTGATCATTTGTCCCATTTCTTATTCGTGTTGGTCATGCAAGTTCTTTCCATTATATTAAAAGAAAAATAACAATAATGCAAACTTCATATTCCATTGAAAGTTTAAATAACTTAAGATGTTCGACATTTGCTTTGCATATGATCTGATAATTTTCTGTTGAGGTGACATTAATCTTCCTCTTTGGGGTTAACCCCACTCTTAGAATAAAGTTAATTAATAAATGGTCTCAACTTAGTTTCCCTCTCGGTTAAATACCTTGGAGTTCTTTTCTTAGAGTTCGTCTTTCCCATAACGTTTGTCGACCCATTCTTGACAAAATCACTACCTGTATTGCATCATGGACTTCCAAACATATCTTCTACACGGTTAGACTTTAACTCATTGAATCTATGATTATTGTGGGGCATGGTTATTGGTCTTCGATCATTATTCTCCACCATAGAGTTTTTACAGAACTTTCTCACTCTTCCCGTTGTTTTGTCTGATATGGCCATGAGAATAAGGTCTCCTGTGCAAAAGTGGCTTGGTATACTGTTACCGCCCTTGTCCAAGGGAGATGTTAGGATTATAGACCTAAAAACCTAGAATCAAGCGACCGTCCGTGTGGTCTATTGTTAGAAGAAATGATAACTCTATATGGTGTAACTAGATTAACTCTGTGAATATTAGATATAAAAACTTCCACTTTTTTAAAGATTAATTATTCTCCCTACTAGACTTTGATAAATAATTTATATCTTGGGGCTTTTGCTAGCAAATTGTACAAGGTTTTGATTGGTAATGAGGAGAACACCTCATTCTGGTATGATCCATGGTTGCTCACTACATCTTTGGTAAATCACTATGGGGCAAAGTATTATTCGTGATTCTAGACTGGGTAGCAATCTCAAGGTCTCCGATATTATTCGAGATGGTCTTTGAAATTTTCCAACGCAATTAAGATATGCCAATGCTAGAAACCATCGTAACTTCTAGAAGATCAACCATCTCATTCTCGCTCACCCTCTTCCTAGTATCAAGTATGTTAATGTGCATCGTTTGTCCGCCAAGATTGAGAATGTTGAATTCATAATTAAAAATACTTATGTTGCAATCCGTACGCCCACCCCCGTTATTGGGTGGGCGATATTAGTTTGACATAAATATAATATCTATAGCTATTCTTTTATCTTTTGTCTTGTCATCTTGGATAAGTTATCAACCCAAGAGAAGCACATTATATAGGTTATAAACTCTCTTAATTTGTGTTGTGCAATTCCGGTCATGAATCAGTCAACCATATCCTTTATGAGTGTGTTTATATTCAGGGTATTTGGACTACTGACGGCTCCAAGCTCGGGATCACCATTTATGGCAGGGTTTGGCCCTTTTTGCATAAGGTGTCTTCGAATCGGCCTCCTTCTATATACCGTCATCTTTGGCGTGCATGTTTTGGTGTGATCATGTATCACTCCTGTCCCTGCTTTCGCGGTGTCGCACTGTGTGATCTTTGACATTTGGTTTAGATTTTTTGGATCCAAAATGGTTTGACCGATATAATATTGTCCTTTGTTATTCACTTAAATTGCTGGTTGTAGGATCCTCTCCGTTTTTATAGATATTTCATTTAATTTTTACTTGTATGGACTCTCATCTCGTAGGTTTTAGTTAGTTCTCTCGTCTTTGGTTCATCTCCCATCTTCATCTTGGGATTCAATCATATATTCTCTTTAATCTTAAAAAAAAGTGGTAGTTAATTGATTTTATGTTTCGGATTATCAACACATAAATTTTTATGTCTTTTTTATATTATTTTTTTTATGTTTCCAATTTTTATCGGTATTTATATTTTTATCGATTTTCATTGTTCTCCGTCTATTTTTTATATCTTATATCTTTACGTGGATCCGATATAATTTAAATCTACGTATAATTTACGTAATGTGATTCATAGATATGAACAATATTATCATTTAGTTTGATATTCTTTTAAATAATATCCTCCGGCTTCCACTTGATCTAAAGTTTTATTTTATTTTATATATGTTCAAATTTGCTTTTGAGTGATATTCCTGCTTAATTTGATATGTGTCCAAATAACTAATAGTTGTTGTAATAATGTATTTATTTAAATCCGAGTTATAGTACAAACCACAAGAAAAAGACCAGACTTTACTAAAAGTGGAATTAAAGAAGTGGAATTTGATTATAGTTCCAGATAGATTGGTGCAAAATTAGAAGTACCCTCATAACTTCTAAACTCTGTTATAACATCTTTATTCATCTCACTTTTCCTTAAAAAAAGGAAATTACATAAAAAATTAGTTATTCTTGTTTCTAGGCTGTGTGACAACCTATTAAAATAATAACAAAAAGAACCTGAAATTCAAATCGAAAAGAAAATTATTACATGAAATTTATTTCCTGTTACTACATAACAGTAAAAGCGTAATATAATCTTGTCTCGCCCTTTTATTTTCTTGTCTCCTCCTCTTCTCTCTCTCCCCCTCTCTCTATAATTTTTTTTTTCTAATTTTGCAATTTCTCAAAAAATTTGACTAATCATTGCATCAGATTTCAACCTTTGTTCCATCGAAACACGACTTTCTCTTCCAATTACGTCTTGATTCTAGCCCGATGTTCCTACCTGTTTTGTTATTATCTCCAAAACTAGGGTTTTGAATTGCTGATTCTGATCAACGATTCAATAGCCTGGTTACCGGAGGATGTCTTTGTATAAATATCAAGATTTCAAAGGATTTACGTGATTTGTTTTCGTATTTTATAACCGGACATTGTGTTATCTGGTTGATTTCGCGAATCGGGTTGAAATTTAAGCTCTTTTTGAGGGGTTAATTTCTGAAGAAGAGTTTCGAAAATGAATCATGTAATTGGTGGTAAGTTTAAGCTCGGAAGAAAAATCGGCAGCGGCTCGTTTGGCGAGCTCTATCTAGGTATCTTTTTTAAAAAAAAATTGTGATATCTTTTCAATTTTTTTTGTTTGTGTTTTGTCTGAAAATTTTATTGAATTTCAGGCGTCGATGTGCAAACAGGAGAAGAAGTTGGGGTTAAGATGGTATGGTTTATGTTTTTTTTGTGTTTTTTTTCTATGATTCATTTGATTTTGTTCTGCATTTTGATTATATGATTATGGTGACAATGTATGATCATGATTCCTTATTTCTTACAAGCTCGTTTAAAACATTATGTTCTTGTAATGAACTCAGCTCAAACTTGCTTATGTGGATAAGAAAAAAACAAGAATTGGAGATCAATTTAATCCTTTAATTTGTATTGTGGTAAATGTAATATAATTTTGAAAAAAAAAATAGATGTATAATCAAATTTTGAAGCTAAAAGTTAATTTATAGATTATAAGAATACAATGTTATATGTGTATATACATATATATGATTGAGCTGCTCATGACCCTATAATGAGCTTCAGCTTGGATGGTTCAACTAGATATCACTTGAGCTCTAATGAGCCGGGGTTGAGCCTAGTTCGAGCAACTCGAATAATTTTGAAAGGTCTTTTGCTTGTGTTCTTATTCATAAGGTTTATTAGGTTGGAGGTTATATTGAGTATATTACGAATTTTAAACCTCGCTGCTTACATGTAGCTGAGTATAATTCGTTAACAATTTTAATATCTTCTTAACGGGTTTTTTAATCTCCTTAAGTGACTTGCCAACAAATTTCATTCTACCCGTCAAGTAAATGCTAATCTTTTTACTTTTTTCGTTGTTCTCGATTTTAGGAACCAGTGAAGACCAAACATCCACAGCTTCACTATGAGTCAAAATTATATATGCTTCTACAAGGAGGAAGTAAGTTTTGTTTTTTGTTTTGTCTTCGTAATACCTGATCATTAGACATGTTCTAAAATAAACTGGATACTTAGGACTCAAACTTGGTTTTATGTTATTGAAGCTGGGGTTCCGAATCTCAAGTTCTTTGGAGTTGAAGGAGACTATAATGTCATGGTTATTGACCTTCTTGGGCCAAGTTTGGAAGATTTATTTAACTATTGCAATAGAAAATTCAGTTTGAAATCGGTTTTGATGCTTGCTGATCAATTAGTAAGTTTGAATCTTATTTTGTTCTCTTTTAGTTTATATTTATTATATATAAGTACTTGATTGACATTTTAGCTGGGAAATAACATGTATTTTTATTGTTTCGTGCTCAGATAAACAGAGTTGAATTTATGCATTCGAGAGGTTTTCTTCACCGTGATATAAAGCCTGATAATTTTTTGATGGGTCTAGGGCGCAAAGCAAATCAGGTACATTTTTCATGTGCTCTTGCTATACCCTAATTTCGTGTCGGATTTATGGGTGTACCATATATATTGACAACGCTATTATCCGTACTCAAGTGTGTATCAGCAAGTTTTAGAACTTAACCAGCCTTTTAGATGTAAATTTGTTGAAAATCAGGTTATAGATGCTTCGTTGGGCCTTGGATCTTAAGGGCTAATATATCTCTTGGTTGATTGGATTCGTTTTTGTGTATAAAATCTTATACGTACTGACTGTTTTTTTGGTGATTGTCTCAGGTATACATCATTGACTATGGCCTTGGGAAGAAGTTTAGAGATCTGCAGACTCATAAGCACATCCCATACAGGTGATGAAAGATCTAATATTGAAGATAATGACTTTCGTATTATAATAAGTGATGATAACTCAAAACCACGATAGAAAAGTCTTAAATGCTACCATAGTTACTATTAGCATGGCTCGATCATTATAACTTCCACTATTTACACAAACTTTCAATACTTACGACTTCTCATCTTTTAGGCTTATTTCGTTGTTCTGATTCTTTAGGCTTAGAGAATGGTAGCCTTTTAAGCTCTAAAAGGCAAAAAAACCTATAAAAATAGCTCCTTAAATTGTCTACCCTTCTTTTCACGGTATTTTATTCACCGTCTTTTCTCTATACAAGTTGTTTCCATTGAAAACATTTTTTTTTATTTATTTACTTCTCGGGTTTTTTAATTATGCACCAAACAAAAGCTAATTTTTTCATTTGCTTATTTTTAGTTAACATTATAGCTTATAGGTACGGCACTAAACAGCCTCTCAGTCTCTTCCCTTATAAAATTTCATGTCAGACTTACTACGAGTATTAGGTTAGATAAAGAACTTACATCATTGATGTAATAACACTAGCGTCTCTAAGTTTGCTATGGTTATGGAAAAAGGCCATAATTCTGGGTTGGATGTTTAATTCTATACTTGTTTTGACTGGTGTTCTTTTTCTTTTCTTTTTTGCATTGTAGGGAAAACAAAAATTTAACTGGCACAGCTCGATATGCTAGTGTCAATACTCACCTTGGAGTTGGTATATACAATTTTTATTGACAATTATTTTCAACTCGCTACATAAAATGGAAAATCATCTATTTAAATTCAGATGAGGCTCAAATTCGATATGACCGTATTTCTTTATTTTGCAGAACAAAGCCGAAGGGATGATTTGGAATCTCTTGGTTATGTGCTAATGTATTTCCTGAGAGGAAGGTATTGCCTTCGTTGCAACTTTACCTGTCTTTTATTTGATATTTCGTATCTTTTTACAAAAAAGAAAAATCTAATGGAAGCCTGATAACCTTTTGACTTCAGCCTCCCTTGGCAAGGATTAAGAGCTGGCACTAAGAAGCAAAAATATGATAGGATTAGCGAGAAGAAGGTGTCGACTACTGTCGAGGTATGAAAATATTACTCTCAAACATCCAATGTTTCAGATCTTGTGTTTCTGAAATGGATTTTTATAGCAATTCGTGTGTATGAGTGTCTGTATGGTGCTTATATTTAGCTTGTATCATATAGGACTGGCTAGCGAATGAACTGTAGCCGGGCTCGGCTTGAAAATAGCTGTAGCCTGAAATTTGAACTTTCGAGCAGTTCACGATACTTATATATATAACTTTATATGGATATCTTAGTTAGAGCAATCCATTTTGTGAATTTATAGAATTCTGTGTTTTAGCGAATATCTTAGCATTGCAAACCATTTTATGTTTAATTTGGTGGACTACTTAAAAATTGAGATGCGAGTCGAGAACTAAGATAAAATTATAAGCTCAAGCAATTAGGAGATTATGCTCAATTTAAGACCACCTAATGTATCATATGCTGTCTTTGCTAGGCAACTATTATACATTAACCTTAAATCAGGCTTCCCTTCGTTGGCAATCAAGCTTTGAGTTAAATACTGAATGCATGTCCAAACTCATGTTGTATTATGCAACCAGATAACTAAAACTCACTTCTAAACACATTGAACAGAGCTTGTGTAGAGGATATCCATCCGAGTTCGCATCATACTTCCAATACTGCCGATCACTGCGGTTTGAGGACAAGCCGGACTATTCTTATCTCAAGAGGCTTTTCAGGGATTTGTTTATTCGAGAAGGTAAATTTTCTATACGGGCTCAGTATATGTACTTAGTTATCATCGTGTTTTACCAATTTTATGAAAGTTCTTACATGTTTGTCAGTTTTGTCAATTTAGAAACCAATTTCGTATTCTCTTTTAGAAAAACTTTATACCTACGTCTTTTGATTATCGAAATATCTGTATGTGCTGCGAGGTCATATACTTTGTTTCTTCATAAATACATATATTAATATACAAACATCAAAAGGTTAATCTTGAATTCTTGATATAATTAACAACTTGACTTGTGAATTACTCCAGGTTATCATTTTGACTATATTTTTGACTGGACTGTATTGAAACATCCAAATCCTCAACCGGGATCCAGCTCCAGAGGACGGGTCGGTTTCGGTCAACTTCTCTTTCAAGTTTTTTGGTCATTTAAAAGATCAATGCTTACATTACTTGTTTGTCTATGATAGCAGCATCAGAGTGGAAAACCAGGACAAACTCCTGGACCATCTTATGAAAGGCAAGAAAGAAGAAATTCAGGTTTGGGGCTAATCTTTTAAATCTTCTTATCTAATTTACACTTGATCTCTTGGCTATTATTTAATTCTTTTGAGGAATTTATTTTCATCCAGTTGGGAAAGAGATACGCGATAAATTTTCTGGCGCTGTCGAAGTCCTGACTAGGAAAAATGCCTCTGGTGCTACTCCCAAGCACCGAAACGCAGAGGAGGGACCTTCAACAAAGTTTTTGGTACGTTTTTAATTTTATACCGAGAAATTCAAGCACTCTTTTGTCTGGAAAATCGATTCCCAAATCAATAAATATTATATGTATATATTCTGACTGAAGTTTGTGTATCGATATGTTTACGAATTGCAGCATCTTAATTCGGACCAAGGGCGAAACTCGTCTCGTTACGGTGGCAATTCAAGAAGAGTAGGTGGTTTGAGCAGTAGGCCAAGTTCGTCCGGTAATGAACTCACTGACACAAGCCGCTTAGTCTCGAGCACTTACGTGAATAGGTCGACTGCCACGCAAGGTACTCTACACCGCTACGAACCCAAAGCCATTGCTCATGGTACTCAAAACCGCTACGACCACAAAAACATTGGTCAAGCTACTCCAAACCGCTTCGACCACAGAAACATTGGTCAAGCTACTCCAAACCGGTTCGACCACAGAAACGTTGGTCAAGCTACTCCAAACCGCTACGACCCGAAAACCATTGCTCCAGGTACTCAGAACCGCTATGACCCCAAGGGCAGTGCCACGTTTAAAAGAGGCCCGACCACACGTGAAGATAATAATCTTAGGAGCTTCGAGTATCTCTCACTCCGCAAGTAGAGTGAAACATAATAAAAGTTTGATTCTGAGCTGTTGTTTGTACTCTCACACATATTATACATTATCCAAACTCAAGATTCCAGAATTTTCGCTTTTGTATATCACATGAGTTGCCTATTATTAGTAGGATACTTTTTTATTACTAAAGGTAGCAGGAAAAATGTTCAAAAATATATTTATATTAAAATTGTAATGTACATATTGAATTATTATATTTTAAAAAAATTAAAATACAAATCTCCTACTTCTCTACTTATTCCCTTTCCTAAATTTTAGTTGTGTCAATTTTTAAAATATTCAACACAATTTTTTTAGCATTCTTTTCAGTTCGTTAGTTTAATGGGTTACAGTTCCAGCTTTTAATTTTTTTTATAAAAAAGGGTAAAAAAATTTATTTAATAGTTTCGGATTTTTTCTCTATTACGATGTGAAAGATATAAATTGTTAAAAATAAAAAAAATGTACAAATATTTTTTATTTTTTATAAAAGAAAGATATTATGGTAATATTAAAGATATTCTGAAATCAAAAGCAGAATGTTATTGAGGAGGAGGAGGATGAACAAATGAGTAAGTTCAGTGCTCAGAATAGGAATGAGGATGAATGTGAATCTAGCTTCAAAGAGAACTTTGATAAAAAGATCAAGATAGCTAAAGGCAAGAAGAATATTAGGAGCAAGATCATAAAGGCATTATAGTTCAATGATTCAAGTAAATCAAAATCCTCAAACTCTCTTAATGATTAGTATTATAATTGGAATATTCGTGGCATTAAGGATAAAGCTTCAATTCGTAGGCTCAAGTTTCTTGCTAATAAAAATAAAGCTAAGTTAATTGTTATTCAGGAACCTCTTGTGAATTCTAATAGTATTGGTAGTATTGCTGCTAAGCTTGGTTATGATAACTTTGCTTTAATGTCACTAACAAAATTTGGATCTTTTGGCATTATGATATTTCTGTTGTTATTCTTAATGATATGAATCAATGTCTTAATATTAAAGTTAGTATGGTTAATGACAATCAGCAGGTTATGATTTCTATTGTTTATGCTAAGTGCCAAAGAGTCAACAAAATTGATCTTTGGAACTTTCTGAAAAGCATTGCTAATACTGATTTAAGTTGGTTAATCTGTGGTGATTTCAATACTGTTTGTTCTATTGATGATCAAATGGGTTGTAGTTCATTTTGTATGAATAGCACTAATGACTTCAATGACATGATTAGTTGCTGTAATGTTGAGGATGCTGGTTATATTGGTTCCAAGTTTACTTGGTCCAATGGTTCTACATGGAAGAGATTGGATCGTGTGTTTACTAATAATAACTGGATCAATAAGTTTAACAATACTAAAGTTTATCATCTTGCTAGAACGGGGTCTGACCATATGCCTATGATTATCTCCTTTACTAACAATGCTGTGAAAGGCAAATCTAGTTTTAAGTTTCAGGAAATGTGGTTCATGGAAGAGTGTTTTCTTCCTTTTGTTGAGGATAACTGGAAGTGTGAGCTGGTTGGTGAGCCTTTATTCATTCTTTGGAAGAAGCTTAAAAGACTGAAGAAATGATTAAAAACTTGGAATAGAGAGGTGGTGGGTAATATTTTCAGTAAAGTTCAAAGCTTGGAAGATTGGTTTTGCAAAAAGAGTGTCAACATCAGAATTGTCAATCTGCTGAGTCCAAGTCTGAGCTTGTTAAGGCTAATGCTTTGCTTATTAAAGCTCATAGAATGGATGAGCTTTATTGGAAGCAGCAATGTTATAGTAACTGGTTGATTGAGGGGGACAAAAACACTAGCTTCTATCATAGTTTTGTTCAAAAGAAAAGAAGAAGGAATATTATAAAAGGTATCAAGAGTAGAGAGGTATGGCTTTCTGACTCTAATGAAATTGGTATGTCTGCTGTTTCTTTCTTTCCAAATGCTCTTGCTGACACTCTTGATGAAGATGATAGTAGATTGAATGATGATATATTTAACAATATTCCTAGTCTGTTTACATCTGACAACATTCTTAAGCCAATTGATGAAAGTGAGTTGAGAGGTATTATCAAGTTGATGAATCCTTCTAGTGCCCCTGGTATGGATGGCTTTACTCTTAATTTCTTTAATCACTGTTGGCACATCATTAAAGTGGATATGATTAATGCAATGAATGATTTCTTAAATGGTAGGAGTATCCAAAAGGTATTTTTTCTACTGGTGTTTGTTTGTTGCTTAAGGTTACCAATCCTATTGGATGGAAAGACTATAGACCGATCAGTCTTTGTTCTATGCTTAATAGAATCATGTCTAAGATCATTGTTTCTAGGTTGGCTTTGATTTTACCGAGTTTAATCTCTCCTAATCAAGTAGGGTTTGTTCCTGATAAGTATCAGCTTCTTTCTGGTCAGGTGGTGAACAAGGATAAAACTAAGGTCTTAATGGGCTAAAGGTATTGAGGTTAATAAGATTGATATTGTTGCTAATCATTCTGGTTTTTCTTCAAGTAATTTTCCTATAGATTATCTTGGAGTTACAATCAACACTAATAATAGAATAATAATAGAATCAGCAATTACAATAAGCTTGTTTGTAAGGTCAATAACAAGATTAAGGAATGAAATATTTCTAAGCTTTCATTTGCAGGAAGACTTACTCTTGTTAAGTCTGTTCTTTCAAATATAATTCTCTACTGGATGCAGTCTAATGTTCTTCCTAAAGGTATCATTTATAAACTTGAAATCATTTTGAATAAATTCATTTGGGGTTCTATTCAATCTGATAAGAAGGTGCACTGGTGCAAATGGAATAGTTTGTGTAAAACTTATAGTGAAGGAGGTCTTAATGTTAGGAATATGGTGGATATTCAGACTGCTATTTCCTTCAATCTATGGGATGCTTTTAGAAAGAATAATTCTTTCTGGGCTAGCATTATGCATAACATTTATTGTCTGAAGCATCATTCTTTACAAGTCAGTCATTTGAAGACTGGTTCTTTGGTTTGGAAAAGAATGATAAGTGTTAGAGATAGAGCTGAAAGTTTTATTAAATGGAAAATTGGTAATGGTCTCGTTGATTTTTGGTTAGATAATTGGACTGATTCTGAGCCTTTTCTAACTTTTAATAGTAATGAAAATAATCTTTGGTTCACCCCTGAAAAGGTTAGATCTTATTAGTCTAATAATTCTTGGGAATTATATTCTGTTTATAGTTTTATCAATCCTACTATTATTGCTTGCATAAACAACTTACAACTTACATATTGATGATAGTAAGTCTGATTTAATGTTATGGAAACTTGCTAAGAATGGGAATTATAATCTTAAGAATACTTGGGAGGTTGTTAAAACTAGGTTTAGTACTGATTCTGTTTTTCAAAAAATTTCGAACACCTTAACTCCTAGTAAAAGCTCATTCATGCATTGGAAGATTCTTAAGAGCTATGTTGTTGTTGATTTTGTTCTTCAAAATAGAGGTGTTACCATGGCTTCTAAATGTCAGTTCTGTGATTGCTGTGAGTCTATTAATCATCTCTTTATCTCTTGTGATTTTGCCTGGTCAATATGGATCCATTATGCTGTTGTTTTTAGAATTTACATGACTAGGCAGATGAATATCAAGTATATTACCAAGTTATGGCAAGGTTCAAAGACTACTAAAACTAAGGTCATTCTCTTATTTTACACAGATTATTTTATTTTACACAATATATGGAAAGCATTAAAAATAAAGGAATTAAAACATCCAGTGTTGCAACCATTAATAAATTAACTCCATCATTTATAATCTTGATAAGAATAAGGTTATTAACAAAGCTCATTGGTCTTCTTGTCCTAAGGTTATAGTAATCAGATTAAAGTTGCTAATAGACATGTGTATATCAAGTGGGTTTTGCCTCATTCTGATAGGCTAAAAATGAATTTGGATGCTTCTTGTTTAAATAATAGTGAGGCTAGTGGTTCTGTTATTATTCATGATAGTAATGGTAACCTGATTAAAGGTCAAAGTTGTCTTTATGGTAAGACTACTCCGTTATTTGCTGAGATTCAGGCTATCCTGGATGGTTTACTGATTTGTAAAGTGAATAACTGGTATTAATTGGATTATCAACAAGACTGGTGATTTAGTTTGGTTTATTAGTCCTATTATTCATTGCATTCGAAAGTTGATCCATAGCAGCATGACTATTGCTCATGTATTCATGGAGCAAAATCATGCCGCTGATTGGCTTGCTCAGTATACTCTTAAGCAAAAATATGTTTATAACATCTTTCCTAGTTCTATTCTAATGAGTTGAAAACTATTATGATTTTGGAGGCTCTAGGTCTAGGCTATATAACTTCTTGATAAATTACCTGTTTAATCTTTGCATATTTGAAAGTTGAACTGATTTGAGTCTTTTCTTTTTGGCTGTTGGTGATGCTTTGATTTGCTTGTTCGTGGATGGTCGCTTCTCTTAATGTGTTGGATTGTTCTGAGGCATTATGATATTACTTCTTTGTCGTTGAATTGGAGAAGGTTGCTTGCTATCTTGATGTTTTGAAGTGGAGATGATTGCTTGATGATGGTGAGGCCGTTCGTATGGATGCTGTTATATTCTAGAAGAGATGCTTTGTGTTGTTGAAGTTTCTCTTAGGCTTTTGATTTTGCTTCTAAGGCTTTATGTTAAGAGAGTTTCTGCCTGAAGATGTTTTTAAGGCTGATTGGTTCGATGTTGAGATGGCTTGAAGATGGTGAAGAGTATTTGCTTCTGAAGATATAGTGTGGCTAGTTGATAGATTAGGGTTTCATTATTGTTCTACTTCAATTTGGGCTTTAGGGTTTAATGTTTGTTTAGCGCCTCTTGGTTTTTCAAATTTGAACTCCCGCTCATGTAAATAAGTTTTTATTTTAATAAATATTTCATTTAAAAAAAAATTAAAGATAGTTGGTTAGTGAGTACAAAATAGAAGGAAAAAAGGACTAAATTGAATACATACTTCATTCTCCTTTTTCATACCATTGGTCCACCTAAATTAAGAAAAATAAAACTAACCAAAACAATTGATTTAAATTTAGACAGACCAATGATATAGAAGTAGACATTAACGGCCAATCATGGCCTCTGTAGTGTTGCCTCACGGTTCTTCCAGTTTTCGAACCAAAAACCAAGACCAAAGTGATAGCAATAACACTTGTTTTGGGTTTTGTTCTCAAAATTGGAAGAAGAAGAATACACTATTATATATATATATATATTAGAATAATAATAAAATTATATTACTCTTTCGTTTATACCGTATTTATTGAGTTTAAGTTTTCGGGTCGGGCGAAGCTATTTCCCTCACAAAATTTATTATTTCCTTCATCATTCATAAAAAAAATCTATCTTATTATTTCTTCCCTAAAGGAAAATTTTAATTTATCCTTATTTTAATTTTATACCAAAAATCTAAATTTCTGCAGTAACCATCCACCTCCGCCTCTTCTCTTGTAATCCTAAAAAATCCTAGCCACCAAACAATTTTGAAAAAAATAAAAATCTATGCTTAATCTTATTTTTATTTAAATATATGGGCTGACATATCGAATAAAATCTCTTCTTAAATCTATGATTTTTTTTTTGCATAATTAGTTACATGAACTCTATATGCAAAATAAAAACTCGTTCATCGTTTAATCGAGTTCCTGCATATCGAGCTACTAGTTTAATCGTTTTTTAATATCAATTTATGGTTTAATTGTTTCTTTCCTGTATATTGAGTTCAAAATATAGATTTTTGTGGTTTGATTAGTGTCCACTGATTGGGTTTTTTTAAAAAATATTATATGTGATTCCGAGTTCCTAACTCAGAATCACATGCTTTTAAAAAAAACATGTAATTCGGAGTGGTTGTCTTGGAACTACATGTTTTTTTTATAAAAAAAAACATGTAAATCTGTGACTAATCTTAAAAATAATTGAGTTTTTTTGTTTTTTAGGATTCAATTTCAGAAGTTAAATCATATATGTTGGTTGTAATTACAATGATGTGTTTGTTGTAATAAGGGTTTAATAGTGTATATCGGCATCAAATTATAAATTTGAAAGTAAAAGATAAAAACAAGTGTTAAGTGTTTTGTTAAAAATTTAAAATGGAGGAAATAGCTCCACTCTTTCGTGTCTTTTATTGTGTTGGTGAGCATTTGTTTTAATTGTTCGTCCGAAAATAAATAAATAAAAGGGAATTTCAGTTTTTGGATCTGTTGTGTGCAGCCACAGTCAACTGACGTGATCGAGAGGCAAATAATATCGATTTTTTTTTAAAAAAATAAGACTATTTATTTGGGATATCTAACCCTTCAATCTGACCAATTGGATTGTGATTTAGTACTACGGTTCAGAAGAAATCGTATGTCATATAATATAAGAAATATGAAATTGCTCTCATTGAACTTGTGATACATATAATCTTAATTCGAGTTAACTTTTAAGTCAAAAGAGACTATTACCTCAAAGAATTTGTGGTACCACTGACGATATGCTTGTTTGAGCCCATAAATAGATTTATTAAGCCCGTAAACCACATCATCTGAGTTACTTACTATAAAGTATTCTGGCTGCACCAAATAGATATTTTCCTTAATATTACCACTGATAAAAATGGTCTCAACATCCATCTGATGGAGCTCAAGGTCAAAATGTGTAACCAATTCCTTGATCGTTCTAAAGGAATCCTTCGTCGTTAGCGAAGAGAACCTTTATTTAAAATAAATCCATTAATATTAAGTGTAATATTTCGCTACAAGATGTGTTTTATGTCTTTCCATATTACCTAGTGAATTGTATTTGGTTTTATAAACACATTTACAATCAATTTCCTTTTTCCCTTCGGGTGATGGGACACGTTTCCAAACCATATTGTCTTGCGTTGATTTATACTTTTCCTTCATAACATCGATCCACTTTCGAGACTTAGATATTTTCATGGCATGTTTCTAGGATGATGGATCATCTACAGTTCCAGCACATGACGCATCATGATCATGAAGATATATTGGAAATTATAGACCTGTAACACTCTTATTTTCTCTCGTTGACCTTCTTAAATGCACTATTTTCTTTTGTTGCACTTCTTAAGAATGTAGAGTTTGATTATCATGCACAATGTCCTTTTGATCTTTTTGTGGAAGATTATTATGAGATTCCTCTTGTTCTAACTGGACCATATTTGTATCATGGTTAAAACCTTCAAGTGGAACGTTAGTGTTAATATAAGTATTAACTTGTTTAAAAGAAACCAAAATGATTGGCGTTAAAGCCCAATATTATGATACAAGAGTATTCCCGTTAAAACCTTCATAATTCTCTATAGATTCTTCTTCAAAATTAACATTTGTTCCCTTGTTATTTCCCTCAAACTCAACATTCTCGAGAAACTTTCTCGTTCCCATTTCAAATATTATATTTAAGAGAGAATCATAAAACTTAAACCCCCTATAGTGTTTGGAATAACTTACGAAGGAGTAGCTTAATCGATTTAGATTTAATTTCTTTTCCTTGAGGTTTGTAAGCCTTTATCTTAGTTTGACAACCTCATACGTGCAGATAATTTAAATTGGGTATGTGCCTATTCCAAAGCTCATATAGGGTCCTAACAGTGACCTTAGGGTACTTTATTGAGTATATAAGCAACACACTTGATGGATTCCCAAGAGAATAGTGGTAAAGATGAATGACTTATCATACTTCTTACCATATCTTTTAGTGTTCGGTTCCACCTCTCATATACACCATTCATGTGGGTGAACCTGACATTGCATATTGAGGGATTATGGCTCACTCTTTTAGGTATTCTGCAAAGGGTTCTTAACGGTGTTCACCCAATCTCTCATACTTGTCATAGTTTTCACCATCACGGTCAGATCTAACGTTCCTAATGCTATTACCGAGTTGTTTTTCAAGTTCATTCCTAAAGTCTTTGAACTTGTCAAGGGCCTTAGACTTTTCATGAATAAAATAGAGTTATACAAAACGAGAGAATTCGTTGATAAATGATATAAAATATCGTTTCCCGTTTCACACTCCTGTGAAAACGGTTTGCAGATATCAACATGTATCAATTTTAAGACTTTAGTCGCTCTATATTCCCCTAAATTTTTGGTTTTGGGTTGTTTCCCTTTTGATACACTCGACACATATTCCAAAACAAGAGTAATCTAGGGGACCCAATACACCTTTAGCTACAAGTTTGTCTATACTAACTTTTGATATGTGGCCTAACCATATGTGGGCATAGTTTAGAGGATCTTCCAGGCTTATTTTTTATTAGGTATACGTTGTGCAGTCATGGAAATATTACGATTATTTACAGTATTTAATAAATACAATTATCATTTTTTTATCAAACTATTTTTCCCAACAACCACATTATTTAAATTGAATATAAAACCGTTGTTTCCCATAAGATCAAATTTTTCCATACAAGTCTAAAACTGGAAGTGAAATCAAGTTCCTCTAAAAACTGGGAACAAACATTACATTCTCCAAAAATAAAATATGTCAAGTGGTAAGTTTTAAAGATATATCACAAATGGCCAAAACGTGACAGAAGCTCACATCCATCGCGAAGATGGATCTTTTATCCTTACTTAATATCTCGCTCTTTGTATCCTACAAAGAAATACAGACATGAGTTGTTACACTCGAATCTACCCACAAAGTATTCATTTACATAGAAAAAATATTACTTTATGTAACAAGAGTACATTTGCTGAACATGTAAGTCCGACTCAGAATCCTTATTCAGATGTTCTTTTTTTTTGTAGAAAAAACATCGATTAATAATCGATTCCTCAAGTTTTCTTCTTCTTTATTAGACCTTGATTCGATCATTTGTCGTCTACCTTCCGTTTAGGCCCCGTTCCTTTTGAAGATGTTATCACATAAGGATCATGGTTTTTTTTAACTTCAAATCTCTCCTCGACCTGTACATCGTGGGAAATCAACTCATTGATATTACACTTTTCTCGCGTGTAGTTATTGATAAGTTCATAAATATCTGAGGGATAAATACGTCTAGAATATTCCAAGAAAAATTACACGAAATTTGAAGATATAGGCTAAGATGGGATTCTAAAGAGAGAATTTGCCAAAAACACTACATGAATAACAAATTTTCACCATTTTCAAGAAATGTTATATTGTCTTATATAATAATGTTGGTGGGTCTTTCGACCTGCTTAATTAATCAAATTTTTATTATTCTAACTCGTTAGTTTGCTATTATTGAACACATTTACTCTTTATTATAAAAATGCCCTTAATATTACCCATTTTTGGGTTTATATTACAAGGTAAATATTGGTCTAATATTTAACCAGTTTGATGTACGGGAAGGATAAATATTACCCATTTTTATGCTTCTACCACCACCAAAATCTAGTTTCTAGTTTGATCGTCACTGCAAAAACGTTTCTAACACGAATCTTTGCTTTATTTCGCTCTTTATTGCCACACAATTTCTTCAGAGTTATCCTTAAAACTTGTTTGGGTAACTTATTCTCAATTTTAATTTCTGTATATGTTTCGCATCGACAATGCGATAGATTAGTTGTCAATGTTTTAGCAATTCAAGTAATGAAGAGTTCTTTAGATCGTGAAGGACATGTTCACACTGTTCTGGTATCTGATTATGCAGGTGGCGCATTAAGAAGAAAATAAAATTGGTTATCCCCTCGTCTTCTTCAAACCTTTCGACTAACCCTTCGAAAATAACATTTATTCTTATAGACAAACTCGTTCTTAGGAAGACGAACTCCATTCACGATTTATTCCAATGGGACAATCTGACACAAAAAATACATGTGGAAAACATCTTAGAAGGGCATTACGTGCTAATTAATGAGGTGATTATAATTTGACGTTATGACGGGGAGTGGTACAAGTTGAAATCGAAGTCATCAAAACTATTTTCGGTAAAATCATCTTATAATTCGTTGATCCCATCGAATGAGGATGCAATGTTCAAAGAAGAAATTTTTTGGACGCTCAAGCATCCATAAAAAGTATGAATACTATTGTGGCATGCCATAAGTAATAAATTTCCGAAAATTGCTAATTTGGTAAGACAAGGTGTCATAATGCTGGATGTGGTAAGACCCCAAAGACGACTATTCATTTGTTCTAAGATTGTGAGAGGTACAAAGTTCTTCAACCATATTTATAGATGAGCTATTTATCATGCTAACTAGATTGCCAAATGAAGGCGACCTTAATGGTGAATCGGATTCCATTTATTGATCCATTTGAAGGATTAAAAAGTTTTTAATCAAAAATAAATGTGGATAAATCATTCATAAATTTGCATTATACACTTTAAAAATTTAATAAATCCTTTTCACCGTTTTTATATACGTCGAAAACTATAATACAATAACTTTAGTAGTCTCGACTATATTTAAAGGCGGGCTCGGGCTCTATATCATAAGGAATTAGGTTGGGAATGAAGGTGTCCCGCACCCTTTTTTTTAAGGTTTTTTGCCGAAAAAAATCATATTTTTCTATTTATCATTTTTCAACCTACATCTACAAATGTGAGGTTTATCGTATGTTCTCCTTTGCAATTGATTTTTAAGAAGCGAAATTATTTTTTGTATGCTTTCGTTTTCTAATTAGATGATATTTATCCGTTCCAAATCATACTTCTAGAATTTTATGTTATAGGTATGAAAATTGCTAAAAAAAGTCGTTTTTACTCTATGAAGTCGCCTGCTTTTTATTTTTAAAATTACTTCGTGAAATTATTATTTTTTTGACAATTTAAACCTCAGTCTAATAAACCCCGTATAAATATAATTACTCGGTGAAGTTGCCATATTTTTTTGGAATTTTTTATTCTTCTTCCTTCTCTCATTTTTCTATACTTTCTCTCTCTAAAAATAATTTTTCCACAATTTTTTTAATAGAATTAAAACTAAAACTAAAGAAATTAACACTATAATTATTAATTAAAACGTTATTCATTACCTTCAAAACCACTTAATCATATATCTTAACACTTCATAACTTATTTTCAAAAAGAAACATATTTACATCTTGATTATTAGAAATATTTTTCAAATCATAATAAGTATTTTGGTTTACTGTAAATTGATATTGTTTGTAGTTAGTATTAGTCTTTAGTACATGATAACGTACAAAAAAGAGACAAATTAGAAGATAAATGTTAACAAGTTAGAAAAAAAACGATACAAGTTTGTCCGCCAATGTCATGACGGACACGATGGTACACCATCTCTTGGCAAAAACAACAACCTAAGCGCAAGACTATTGTCGGACAGACTCCTATGTCCGTCATGCCATGGCGCCAACACCATTGTATCCGCCATGACATGACGTCAAGGTCATTGTGTCCAAAATTTGGTTGGGGGAAAGTATCATCTTCTTCGACCGGATAATGACGACGAACACCATTTGGACGCCATCTTCAGACGGAATCAATCATTTTTTATTATTTTTGAAAATCAATTTTTCAAAAAAAATAAAAAAAATAAATAGAAGGGTGTATACCTCTTCCAGGTCCATGTTGATATTTAGAGAACAAGTTTTGTTACCATTTCTGGCATGGTTTTTAAATTTTACATGAAAAAAGTAGATTTTTGGTTAGCTTAAGTTTTGAGTTTTTATGATTTTAGTAAGTTTTAGGAAGTAAAATGTTAGGTTATAGTAGATTTTATGCTTTGCAACTTCATAAAGTAAATAATGACATAAAACGTAATTAAATAAACTTTTAAGGATTTTTTGGGTTTTTTATGAATGATAATTTTGTAAATAATAAAAAGGGTCATGCTAGAAATATAACACATTTTTATAGGTCTTACACCGCTGGATCTTACACCCATTTGATATATCTTTCACCTAACTATGTATAACTTTTTCCCTCGTAGAAAACCTATGTATAAGTGTTTTATAAATCTCTCACCATTTTTCCTCTTTTTTTTCTCCCTCTCTCTCTAAAAACCTCTCATTCACCCAAATTTGACCGAAAATACTTTATTATTTCAATAATCCGAACTCACAACAACACCGAGGTAAGAATACAAGCCTCCCACTATAGTCTTTTTAGTTTCCGTTGTGTATAAACGGTTGAAAATAAGGTATTTCGGTTTCGATTTAAAAAGTTGGATTTTTGCATGATTTTAGGTGTTGATTTGTTAGATTAGTGTTGTATTGTTGTTAGTAATATTAGGATATGTGTTTTTTGTGTGATTTTGTTGGAAATGATGGTGTTTTGATGTATTTAGGATTTTGGATCTCGAACGCCTCTCTATCCCGATTACGCCCTACACAAGGAGTTTAGTGTTTATCATGGATATTTAAGTTTTAATTCTCTAACTTTAATGTATAATTTAATTATTATTTTATTAGTCACTTATGTGTTTGATACATATTGCAGGATAGGTTCTTTTTGCGATGCTTCGCTATGTACGATAGTCTCCGCAAATGAGACTTCAAAAAGTAGAGCAGGGTACGAGCGAAGGTGATGAAGACTATCTTTGACCCTCTCGTCGACGCACTCTCCCGCTGGCATACCCGCCTGCATTTGGTTGAGGCATTCTCGAACGATTGCATTATAATACTTCTTCATGTCATTTTTCGTTCGGAGAGATGACTGTGACTTTGGATGATGTCCATGTCATCACTAGACTACCGGTCGCAAGTATGCCTTTTGATGTTTTATCGTTTGATGACGAGATTGAGCGGAGCCAGACATATGCTAGTATGCTAGGTGTACGACCAACATAGTTGAATAAGAGTTTTAAGAATGCTAGTAGCGTGAATCTTAGTTAGTTGTGCAACACATTCATGCATGACAGATATGGTGATAGGAAGATCACATATGAGAGAGTAGATCATGCCACCCGTGCCTACATACTATTCCTGTTAGGTACCACCATTTGCGCCAACAAAACCGACAATAGTATTCCTTTAGATTACCTCCAGTTCGTAAACCGATACTAGGTTATGAATCGGTTTAACTAGGGTCAGTTGGTATTGGCGCAGCTGTAAAACGCCCTTAGTCAGGGATCTTTGCATGGTACGGGAGGCATTTGTGGGTTCATATGACTGCTCGAGGTGTGGTTATTTGCTCACTTTATTCAGCTTCGAGCTCCACTGTTTAGAGATTACCAACTATCTATGCCCCATCTGTGCCGACATGCGCCACAGAAGATCGGCTTTTCACAGGATGTGCGCAGGGAGTTAAGGCATGCACTATCGACGTGCACGAAGTCAGGTGTAAGTAGTATTTATTTTTTAACGTTATGTTTTTTAACTACTATAGTTGTCTAGCATGTTAACTTCTTTATTTACAGGTAGTTTTCCTTTCCTATGCGTATTTACGGGACGAGTATCCGTTCCACGAGGCCAGTTGGGTTGAGTTGACGCTAAAGGATTTTGACATCATTGTTCCATACTACTCCGACCGTCTCACTCGTCAGATGGGCTTTATACAGCTCATTCTGAAACATATACATCCTCATGTGTCCAAAAAAACAGGCAAGAAGACGGCTCAGAGTTACGTTTGGGATGGCCATCTGTGGAGGGATTGGGAGTACATTCGTTACACCACAGTTGGACCGGAGTACCACGGTGGGGGAGAGAATAGCAACGCGATATACCGGGTTTGGGTGAAGAAAAACTTGTGGTATATCGTTAGTAGCTCTGCTTCAGCTGGAGGTCCTCAGGTGCAGCCGCAGGATGGTGCGGACTTCGCAGGATACGATCAGATCGCACAGTTTGGTTCATCCATACCGACGCTGGAGTACGATGATTTGGTACAGACCGTACTTCAGATGTGCAGGATTGCTAAAGAATATAGACGCCATTGATTTGTAGACAGTCGATGTTTTATTATCATGTTATTTTTTATTTTAGACTTTGTTATTTTAACATTCCATTTGTAAACCTTTAACTTTATGACAATACTTTTAGATTTTTATCTCTATGTTTTTATATTGCATTTGAATTTTTATTTGAAAACAGTTCTTTTATTTTTTCCAAAACCATAGTTAAATGCTCATTAATTAACTAGAGTCAAGATTAACTCCCGAACAAATTAACTCCCTCCAAAAATAACTCCCTCCAAAACATTTCCCATCATTGCCACTTCCCTCCAAAAAATATTATCGCCTAAAATGGTACCCCACATGTTTTTCCCTGTAAAAATGAGCTAATGAGAAGTCTTACAAGACAAAAAAAAACAAACATTCACAAACCATTAAAAAACACAAATACATTTTCATATAGAGTTCAACGTCGATGAAGACTACCAATTGCTTCGGGCGGTGGAAATTGCCCGCCGTGAGATGGAGGAAGATACGAGCGATGCGTTTTTTGAGCGCGTCTTATGCATGATGTATTTCAGTTATTGGCGTGCAGGAACAAGAGGTCTTGTTGTGCGTAGTCGTGACCAAATCAAAAATATGTACTTTTTGTTTAACCGGTACAACGTTTACTCTTCTTGTCGTTTAAGATTAAGCAAGAAGCGGCTACCGTCTGGAACATGACTGTCGTAGACTACGTCACTAGGGATATGGTGGCGTATCTGGAGGATAGGATTGCAGAAATGGAGGAAGGGAATGATTCAGAAGACAACATGGGATACAACTTTGACAAATAAAAAAATCTTGTTTTTGCAATTGTTTTTTTTTAGTTTTTATGTTTGGATCAATTTTTATGTTCAATTAAGTTGTTGTTAGATTTAGAGTCCTATTTTTTTACGTTCAAATGTCTCGCTTTGTATGCACTTATTTTTTGGGAAACTATAAATTTCATCTCTATGTTTGAAAATGAGGGCAAATGTAATTACTACCATCGCATGCAACAGGTTCAAAACTACTTCGCAACTATGCGTCGCGACGACAACGTCTCTGGTTGAAAACCATAGCCAAATTTCTTGCCTGTCGTCGCACGCGACCGTTTCAAAACCCAGTCGCAAACATACGTCGTAGAGCCAAATTTCTTGCTTGCCGTCGCACGTGACGGTTTCAAAACCCAGTCGTAAACAGACGTCGCGACGGTAAAAATTCTTGCATGTCGTTGCACGTGACAGTTTCAACACATGGTCGCGCGGGACGACTATAAGACATATCCGCGTGCGACATATGTAATTTGAATAAACGCCTCCAAATGCTCATTAATTCAACTTATTATAATAATTAATAGCTAACAACTAAAATAAAACTACTCAAATATTGTAGAGGTAAGATTAGTGGAATACAAAAAAATTAACATCGTAGAAAATTACATCAAATGTCATCTCTTGTCAAATCGGTTACATGTGGCTTTTTGTTTAAGTTCATTTTCCTAAATGGCATTAGTTGTGTAAATTTGTTGAACCGACGGTAGTACGGATGCGCCCATTGACTCGCTTCTTCGGTGGCGTAAGCACCCAAGCAGGTGTATAATGGCGACAATGGTCCATCGGGTGGAGTATTAATCTGTAAGAAAAAATATGAAATCAATACATTTTGTATTAGATATGTAAAAAACTGTAAAAGCATGAGATACTTACATTAACAAAGTGGTATCCATGTATGAAAGCAATCCCAACTTTTATTATCGTTGAATTGTTCACGGATAGGCGTCCACAGATTGGTAAATATGTTAATAACACTGCTTGCGATACGTGGTATACCATGCATTGATACCTTGTCGCAATGACTAGTCTTAAGTTAGGAAATGTCATCCAATAGTGGCTACTAAGGTTGGGCTTGAAGTAATCCAACCTATGTACCAAATCGTCAAACACCTTGGGCGAACCATATACATCCAACCAAGATGCACGGTTTTCTCGCAACTCTTTAAACAACTTGCGTCTAACATCTTCCCATCTATCTTTATTATTTTATATTGAATGAGCTACGAGATGATACCCGCATTGTCCGTCCGGAAGAACG
Organism: Limnanthes douglasii subsp. nivea; assembly: GCA_036936605.1. Lineage (NCBI taxonomy): Eukaryota > Viridiplantae > Streptophyta > Magnoliopsida > Brassicales > Limnanthaceae > Limnanthes > Limnanthes douglasii. The sequence continues at coordinate 39,681,707 of JAUPFV010000001.1, forward strand.
TCAACTAACTTGATAATATAAATGTGTAGAAATGCTGGGATGCAATTCATATATAATGTTAATTTCTCATCCTTAACAAGTTTATTTGGCCTACCGACTTTATTTTTTGCAAGTGGAGGTTTGGGTGGTACGACGGGAACCACTTTCAATGAAATCGTGCTCTCTAACGTGTTAATGGGTGTACTACATATCGAGTTAGCCGGAGTACTAACGCTAGCGGTTTATTCAATGAGATATTTAAACGAACTAGGGTTCCGTTTAGTCGATTTATCAACGCCTTCCTTTGGCCTACCCTTAGCTTTAACCGCTTCTTTAGGATCTTGAATATGACTAGTCTCGGGCCTCAAGATTTGCATTATCCGATTGATAATGTGGTATTGTTGGTCATAGTGAAAACTACGAATTGAGTTGTCTATTATGGAAAGTCTTTTTTTTTTCAATTTGTCCTCACGAGAAGTGGGATCTCTATGAACAATATTTCATCTTCTCCAAAAGATATCCACATCTTCTAAAGGGATGCACACACCATCTTTAGCTATAAACGCAATTTCACATGCACAAGGTAACCCATGTGTTTTCCTAAGGAAACATCCTCAGGTCACATGCACAACATACAATAGCAAACATCAATATTTTTAGGCCCGCATGTGACACATGACCTTTAAGATTTTGGGTCAAAATACCATCAAAACCGATAATTGTTCGAAACTTACTTCGCTCGAACGATTCGAAGATCCCTGCATGCTGCTTCGTTAGTAAGTTGTGAAATGTTTCCCAGAAAAGCTCAAAATTGCATTGCTTCGTCCCAAGGTATTTTTTGAGTGACGAGTGAGTACCCTCCGCCCTACAGAATAGAAGTATAAAATTAGGACCTTATTTTAAAAGAGATATAATAGCAAAACAAAAATTAGATAACATGACATATCTATTTGAAGTTGTTTGGCCATAATGTTGTATCTTGTTCGTTCGATATTGAAGAAACTTGTCACCATATTTCATTATCCACGCACCCATAACTTACACAAAACACTTGGGTTGAGAGGCGAACATATCCTTCAATATAGTGTAGCCATAAAACTCAACAAATTGTTTTGCAACCACATCATTGTGCAATATCTTTTGGACCGTCCCAAGAATGTTCTTACTAATATGCCACGTGCATAGCAAGTGGTGTGTGCCCAGAAAAATATCCTCGATTGCTCGCATGAGAGCTAACTCTTGATCGATAACAATAACACTCGGAAATACGTACACGCTATCCATCATCAAACCACGAAGAGTTTCCAAAACCCATACATAATTCGTTATCTTCTCTCCGCTCATAAACACATACGTAACGGTAAATGTGATGGAAGTAGACGTTAACCCAACAATCTCTAATAAAGGCATCTTACCTAGTCGTCTTGGACGTACAATCAATGAATAACATATTAGGGAATGTACGTAATAAGTTTATGCTCATAGGATGTGCGGAAAAAAAATCAGTGATCACCTTTGAATAGTCTTTCAAACGCTACCACGTGGAGTATCCATTTTCCTTCAATTTCGTCAACAAATATTGCATTTGCGTTTGTCCTCCGTGCTCAATATGCCGATGATTTTGGCGATAATTTTAGATTGCGCGCATGTTCGAAATGTTCTTGGGATATTGGTACTTCAAACCGCTATATATCTCCCTAGGACGCGAACCGAGGTGAGACAAACTACCAACTAGTTCATTTTCATCCCATTTTAGCCTACAAGCGCGGGAATAACCGTCTAAGCGAAGGTAGGGTTCATGATTATGGATACCGTTTATCACCTCCAAACGTCATTTCATGGCTAGTACGTCAATCGGATGACCTTTTAACGCAAACAGACAATTACATTTCTTCGTCGAGGTCTTCCGCTTTCTTAACGTTTCCGACTTCGCTTTTGATACGAATACATCGTACTCCTTGCAAACGTAATCTAATCTAGGAGTTCTTCCCAATTTCCCGCTATCGTAGAGCTTCGTAATCGTGACGAACTTAATCTTCTTCGATTCAACGTCCACAAAAGCATTCAATTTATCTTTCGTAAGTAACCTATCTGTTTTGAATATTCTAGTGTAATCAGCATCCATACATGGAGACTGGACAGGTTCTTCCTACAAAATATAAGATTGCAATCTATAAGCTTCGCATGCGAAAAATACTACAAGATCGTCGCATGCGCACTTTATTTGAAGATGTCGCATGCGACACGTTTAAAACTTTGTCGCATGAAGATATGCGATGCATATCATATAACCATCGTACAATCTTACGACGAAGACAAAGTTCATTGCACGATGTTCGTGCGACCATATAAAAAACATAAAATAGAGTTCAACTATTTACCTCCATGCGGTAAGCGTCCTCGTCGTCTAGCAAGTCTTTCAAAAAGATGCCCATTTCATCATTATCCATGGATACTCAAATTTTTGGATTGTTGTTGTGGATTTTATGAATTCGGGTAGAAGATTGTAACTTTTAGAATTTAAGGTAGTATTTATTGATTGTAATTTTGTGGATTTAGAGTAATAATTGATGGATTTTAGATGTTTGGTTATTTTTGGGATAAATGACATGAATATAATTACTTAAAGTGAGAAAGATAATTTAAAAATTTCAAATTTACAATTTACGTTTGAAAAAAAAGTAAGAGAAAAGATCTATCAAAATAGATCTTATTTCTAACGTGACCCTCTTAAAAATCAAAACATGTAACTTCCCACCGTCATTTTATTTTTGCAATTCCCTTTATGTATCTGGTTAACGGTCCAAGTCTTGGATTTTCCCGATTTGAATTTTAAATTATTCCATGTATTTTAAGCATACTGTATATCTATTGGATTTCGACTCCTATTATGTTGTACTTTAAAACTCTAAAAAAAATTACATATTTAATATTTTTAAAAACAAAAAAACCATTATTTATATAATCCACCACCAGTTAAATTATTTATAAACCCATCCTCTAATATTTTGTAATTTTATTCCGGAACTGTAGTTTTTTATATCTTGATAGACATTTTGAGAGAAAACAAAGTCAAGACTCAAGAGACAACGATCTAAAAATAAAGAAGAATAATTGAGGCTGCGTTTATAAGGAGTCGCTCGAGTCATACCGAGTCGTCTTCAACCGTTTCAATCTATTTCTCTCTCTCTCTTCCTTCTCTTCAAATTTCTCCGTCTGTAATTCAATTTTGATTCCTCAGATTTCTTAATTTATCCATCACCTATCTCTCAGCTTCCTCGAAACTGCAAATCAGCAGGAATCGATATTCCAAGTGTTTTTTCTCGAAGCAAAAAGACAAGCCAGAGAGAATTCTCGCTGTTCGCGAATCATCCAAGTCAGATTACTCTGCCCGATAGTATCTCGAAGAAGCTGAAGCATAGGGTTTATGAGATAAACCCTAGTTAATCCTAAATTGCATCGTCATACGATACTCTTGAGTTATTCATAGCGAGAGCTGATAGATATTTATTTTGTGATAGCGAAATCTAAGTAACTTGTGCAACTATTCTATTTGGGTTCTGCTGTTTTGATTCTGCTTTTGATTGGTGAATCGAGAACAGCGTTATCGAAGTTAGGGTTTCGAGGTAGTTTTTGAGATATGAATTTACAGATCAGTTGTAAGATGGATGTCGATGAAGTGAAGGATGTTCCTTCTTTCAACCCGGAGCTATTACAGTTACCGGAGGTGTCTCCGGTTTCTCTTAAAACTAGTTCACAGACTGCGGAGGAGCTGTTCTCTCAATGGCTTTCGCTTCCGGAAACTGGTCGCCTGGTATTTTTCTTGTCGGTATTGAATCATATCTGAAATGCTTACTTCAACGAGTGTCTATGCTTTTGTGTATAGTTTTCCGATTAGATTATTTCAAGATGTTGGACTTGTTATTTCTCATTGACGTGGATTGAATTGTGTTATGTTGTGTTTTAAGCACTTATAAAATTATTGGTATGGTTACAAATTTGTAATGAATCCTCAATGTTTTGGCTGAAGTTTAGTTTTAATTAGGCGTGAGAATAACATCATACATGGATAGAGCCGATAGATATGAGCAGAAACTTTAGATAAAGATATTACTAATCGAATCGATAAACAGAAGTTTGTATGTTTTTTTAGTGTTAGAGAAGTCATCTGCTGAAAACTTCTCATTTTTGTTGATTCTATGGTGTTTTTTGGTTGGTGCCAGGTCAAATCTTTGATAGATGATGCAAAGCCTGGCAGCCCTATGAGTGTGTCAAAGCATTATTCGACTGGCAATGCTTCTGGAAGTACCTCCATATTTCCTGTAGGCGGTGCACCTCCACTTTCACCAAGAAGTTCGTCAGCATCTCCAAGAGCATCAAAACAAAGAATAAGCCCTTTTTCTCTAGGCTCTCCATTGAAATTAGTTAGTGAACCAAAGCGAGAAGTAATACCTCAGGTTTAAGTTCCTTCTAGCAAGATTTTACAAATTAGTGTTTACTGCTTCTTTTGTCTTTTTGGGCCGATGTTTAGCGTGAGAATAGTCTGATCGTGTTCTTATGTTGCGTTGACATGCTTACAGTTTTATTTTCGTAACGGGCCTTCACCGCCAAAGGAAATGAAGGAGCAATGCCTTTCTAGCATCAATTCACTTTTTGATAATCCTCTAGATGGGCTACATATAAATGGTGATACGTCGATAGACCTATGCGACTTTTTACTTTGGTTAAATTGTGAACTTAAGTTATCAGTAGGTCAAATATATCTGAAGGTTGTGCATTCTTCTTTTTGTATGCAGAATTTAAATCTGTTACTAAGGAAGCCTGCAAGCTACCGTCTTTTTTCTCTGCTGTGCTTTTTAAAAAGATAGATGCTGATTGCACTGGTATAGTTACCAGGTAATTTCTTTTTGCTTTTTGAATTTAATTATGAGAGCTGTTCCTTAGATGCTCGTGCTTAATCCATGTAACTTTATTATATCCATTTTTAGGGAGGCATTCACAAAGTATTGGACTGATAGCAATATGCTGACAATGGATATAGCCTCTAAAATATTCCATATTTTGAAGCAGCCAAATCTTAAGTACCTTACTCAGGTTTTTCTCGATATTCTCGTTTTCATGTGATTCTGGTTTACATAAATTGTATTTCTTCTTTAGTTGAACCTTTAGAGTTTCACACTCCCAAAGTCTACTACTTCTTCAGTTTTTCTCTATTCTATCATTGTTCTTTTCTTCTTTCATGCTTATTTACTTGTGGAGGTTGCATACAGGCTGACTTTAAGCCACTGGTTCAAGAAATTTTGGCAACTCACCCAGGGTTGGAGTTCCTGCATAACACACCTGAGTTTCAAGAAAGATATGGTATCTGCTGGATTAATTTCCACTCATAATATTGTTCTACTGAATTAATTTATAGTCATTCAGTTGGTAATTTTTACCTTTCTGTGTTTTTTCCTACTTCTACTACTACATTTGCTTCACCATGCATTTGAGCAGAATTACCTAGATCATGGATGATTGTTAGAAGTGCTATAAGCTTTATGCAGCCACAGCAGGATTTAAGATAGTCATAGCTTATTCAACCCACAAAAGTCTCTAGCTGATTAATTTGGTCAAGCATTTATGTGGAATGTTGTGTTGTCTTTTAATGCTAATAATTTATGAGCGGCATGTCTTCATTGCTAACTCAAACTTGTTGGAATCGATAAAGACATATGGTCAATGTCTTAACCTGACTTCCTGATCACGGTGAATGATTGTTGAACCACTATGTCTTATATCCACTGATGTGATGAGAAAAAATATGGAGCAAGTGTCTACTGTGAAAATATATGAATATTTGGGTAGCTAGCATGTTTATATCGGATGCTCGATGTCGTTGCAAGATTGGAAGTATAAGTTAGATGTAATCTTATGAATTGGCACTAACAACCATGTTAGATTAAGTTTTATCAATCAAAAGTTATGATTTATGGAAAATATATATGAAATAAATCTAGGTGTTTGGATATGTCTGTGTAGCTTCTGTATTTGTATACCTTGTATTTGGATACTAAACATGATTTTTTCTATGATGTTTTCCAGCTGAAACTGTCATATACAGAATATTTTATCACATCAATAGATCAGGAAATGGCCGACTTACTTTGAGGGAGGTTAAAGGTGGGAACCTTATTGCTGCCATTCAGCATGCGGATGAGGAAGAAGACATCAACAAGATACTTAGGTCGGTATCCTTACTATCTCTATCTACCATATGATTTTATCTAAATGGTAACCATAAGTTTGACATCCTTTTTATCTTGTAAAGAATCATTTTGGCCATGCAGTTGTCATGGTATCCTGGATTCAATATGGTAGCCAATTTTTTACTTAAGTTACTTCGATATACATACAAAACATGGCGTTTTTTGTTTTACTTTCATAGTTATACCTAGCAGTTTTACGATTTGGTATTGGCCTTTTGTTATGCAATTAAATTTAATTTAATTTTATCATAGGCATGCTCATTTGGTGAAGTTTTTTTAACTACAAAGTAAAGTATTCGTTTTGTGTCTTATGCTTGGTTTTCAGGTACTTCTCGTATGAGCACTTCTATGTTATATACTGCAAATTCTGGGAGCTTGATACCGACCATGACCTCTTGATCGACAAAGAGAATCTCATCAGATATGGTAATCACGCACTTACCTACAGAATTGTGGATAGAATATTTTCACAGGTTGGTGTGCGTCATTCAGTAGTCTTCTGTAATTTCTGGACTCTGAGTTAAGGTGTAAATTATATTGTCTATCTTGCTTTGTATCTGTCCTAGGCTCCGAGGAAGTTTACCAGCAAAGTTGAAGGGAAGATGTGTTACGAAGATTTCGTTTATTTCATGCTCGCCGAGGAGGACAAATCATCTGAGCCCAGTCTTGAATATTGGTACACTTGACTATTGTTTTCCTATGTGCCAACTCCATTCTCGAATTCTAGTATAGTTGTTTATGTAATAAGTGTGTTTATGATGCACTCAAAACATTTGTGAGGACTAAGTCGGTGGAAATATAGACTTGCTTAACAAGGCTATATTGCATCGGTATACAATTCCTTAACCATGTGACTGTTGGTCAAGGGCAGATGAAACGGCTTCCCATTTTACACTTCCCATATTGAATCTTTATAAATTCGCCAGATCCCGTTCATTACATGATAGATCTTCTCTCCAGGTTCAAGTGCATAGATTTGGATGGAAACGGGGTGCTTACATCAAATGAAATGCAGTTCTTCTTTGAGGAGCAGTTACATCGTTTGGAGTGCATCACCCAGGAGCCTGTGCTCTTTCAGGATATATTGTGTCAAATAATTGACATGATTTCGCCTGAGGTTGAATTTTGTCTCTTGTTGCTAAAAATTGTTTATTTGTCAGCCGATTTGGAATGGATACCCCTTGACTGTTCTGGTTTTGGCATATTGCAACCCTCAATGTACCTTGGATTCTTTGACAATATTAAAGGTCAAGGGCTGTGCAAAAGCTAATCATCGAGTTAGTTATGCTAAACATATAGTCAGATGAGTAATTGGTCTAAAGGGGTATCCATGTGTATCACCCCACTCTGTATGATTCACTAAACTTTATATTGATATAACTTCTTTCAGAGTGAAGAATGTATCACGCTACGAGATCTCAAAGGATCCAAACTTTCCGGAAATGTTTTTAATATCCTTTTCAATCTCAACAAGTTTATGGCATTTGAAACTCGCGATCCATCTCTCATTCGCCAGGTACCACTGTTAACTTTTTGTTTTAAGTTTTGTTGACCATTTCATGATCACATTGTTGCCATTGCAATCTCTACACACTACATTGACAATTTATTTTTGTGAGCAGGAACGTGAAGAGCCAACGTTGACAGAGTGGGATCGGTTTGCACATAGAGAGTATGTCAGGCTCTCCATGGAGGAAGATGTTGAAAATATCTCAAACGGTAGTGCAGATGTATGGGATGAAACACTTGAGGCTCCTTTTTAGTTTAATCAAGGCAAGTTTTCTACTCTTAATCATTGGTTTAATATTTTCAAATCATCACCTTGACTTTTGTGTATTTCAAATCACTGTCAGAGAGAAGAGAAATCTATTTAGTTTTATTACAAAGGGTCGCTGTAGCATGCATACAAATTTCAAATTGATGGCTGTTGATGTAGAAGGGGAGCCAATGAAATTATTAGTAGTCCAAGGGTAGAATTTCGCAGTTTGTAGTTTCTTAAACAAGAAATTGGACAAAGGATGATCAAGTAGAGCAGTAGATACCCGGATAACTAAAACCACATGAGAACATTGAATTTTTGTCTCTAAACATCAGACAGAATGTGTATTAGTTTGAATATCAGATCTAATCGCATAGTATAATAGCAAAATTAGAAAACCAGTGAAAAGAACAAAGGAAATAAATTTGATAATTCAGGATCTGAGCTGCTCAAGGCATTTGTATCGTGTCTCATTGTCAAATGTATATGACTTAGATAGAATCTTTCATTTCTTTATATATATATATATACACATATATATATATAGCAATCATGTAACCTTTTCTTTATGTGGCTGCAGAACGTGTTGTAGATACCAAATTTTGGAGAAGGTAAAGAATTTCCATTATCATATAAATTCCACCTAGCTTTGGATACAACTCATTGGATACAAGTCATAAATTTGCTCTCAACTTTTGTGTATGTCAAAGTACTCACTGGATGTATATAGCTTTGTACTTTTGACTTCAATGTAAACAATCTTTTTCATAGCAACTGCTAGTCTGTCAGGTCCAGATTTTAGGCACATGTTTGTCGAAATCCGAACCTGGTTTATTCATACAGCCGAACTGGTTGACCAAATCTGATCATGTTTTAATGTTTTTGGACTTTTTGTTATAAATTTTCGAAGCATCTCTCGTGTAATCCAAACTATGACCTAAATTAGTCACTTTTCAATTCCTGAGCCGCCAAATCTGCTTGAACCTAGACTTTGATGATATTATTTTGTCCAAACCCTGAATTTAAACATGACATTTTTGTTTGCACCCAAATATTTTCCGGATCGGCTGGGAGAATATACAACTCCTAGTTGGAAAGGTATCTTATCTTTGGTATAACTCGTCTCATCGACAATTGTTTCACTGCAGCTTCCTATGAAGATTTTTGAGCACTCAGTGATAAAAACTTGGTGCTTACAGTGGAACATACTGATCTTGAGCTCCTAACCTCACCCTGCAAAAAAACTTCAACATCAATTTGGTGATGCGACTTGAGACTCCCTTCATTCAGTGAAACAGCATGCAAAAGATACAGTTGTGTATATATATATATATATCTTTATTGCTGGAGTCTTGCAACAATTGTTAAACCAACCAATGGGTGGTAAACTCGACAATATAGTGTCATCTTTCTACATATGTATATGGTGAAGAAATTGTAGTTGAGAACCCTATCTTTATACTTTCCTTCAGCTGTAGGGGTGGCAGAATTTTGGTGTTTGGTCTGTCAGACCAGTATCGGTCCAGACCGGGATTTGGGACTCCTAGGTTTGTCCTATGTCCTTTCCCGGTTCTGATTCATCTACTTGGTTGACTGGATCTGACCAGGCTTAACCTAATTTTTGGACTTTCTTTTATATAATTTGTGAGTGGTTTTGAGTACTTTTATCTCAGTTATAATTGCATCTAAAATTGATTAACCTACCCAAAGTACGATCCACATTGATCAGGTTTGTTAGGAATACGAATGCCAACCGGATTTCAAAGAGGTATAGTCCCTCCTGAAACAAGTGTTATAATACTTTGTTCGAGATTAAATTTTGAACAATAATAATTTATCACATTCTAATAAGATGGTAAGACTACCAATAATAATGCTTGTTTTTAATAAACAGTATCACGGTGCTCCGTTAAGAGCCAGATACGGAATAAATTTATATTGGGCAGGGAAATAGTAAAGGGTGATTTTATAATAGAGAAAAATACCACAAAATACTTTTTAAGTGCGAAATTTCTAATATTAGACTCTCTTCACTACTATTAAGAAGCCAATTTTTTTTATCAAATTAGCCCTAATACTTGAAGAAAGAGAAAGTAGGTATTAGATTCTCTCCACTACTACTAAGAAGCCAATTTTTTACCAAATTAGCTCTAATACTAGAAGAAAAAGAAAGTAGGTTATTATTAATTTAATATTCACTTTTCCCCCCAAATCCCAATAACTTTTAGAAACGGAAAAGACTATAGAAGAAAATCAGAAAATAAGTGAAACCCTAAAAGAACTATGTCGACAGTCTTTTTTTGTACCGAACAAACTCCGGCGAGCTTAGAAGAACTGTCGTACGAAGCGATCGCCCAACTCCATCTTCATTTCCTCGTGTGAACCAAGAACCACCATTGACGGCGAAGTTCGTTAGTCGAAACTACTGTTAAGGTACGAGACAATTATTCTTTACTTTTTATGTTAATCGCGTTTTGTCGACTGCTTGTTGGAGAATATCGTTATAGACTGTTTTGTTCGATAACTGCGTTATCGGCAAACTACTGGGTTTACATTCTCCGCCCGGTGATTGTATGTTGTCTTGTTTTGTAAGTTCGATTGTATGTTGTTTGAGAGGGAGAAACAAATTTCTTCTTTAGTTGCACCTACGATCGGTTTTAGTTTTAGGTAGGCGTAACATGTCGATTCAGGCGTGGTGTCATGCTTGCCTTGGTTTTCTATTTTCCTGTACGTGCATGCTTGTCTGTAATTGAAACCTGGGCAGTTCATCATGTTTATAGATTATATCGTGTCTGCTTCGGTGTTTTAATGCATCATGTTTACATTAGCTTTAGTATGTGTCTCGCGTATCATGGGTCCTATAATGGAAGATGAGTTTGTTTTTTTTTTAACGTATCTCGCACATTGCGTCATCACTCTCGCTTTCTGTGTCGTGGAGTCTGAAATGGTAGTCGAGGTTGCATTTGTTATGTGTATCTCGCGGATGGGATGGCTGCCATGTCGCGTAGTGTGTCTTGGAATGGTTGCCATCTCGCATGTCACACATGCAATGGTTGCCATCTCGCATTATGTATCGTGGGCGTTTGATGATCGTATGTCACACATGGAATGATTGCCATCTCGCATTATGTATCGTGGGGTCTGTAGTGGATGTTAAGTTTTGTGTTTTTGATATGTGTCTCGCCCATGGAACGATCATATATCGCGTTGTGTGACGCTGAGTGCCTAACTCGCGTATGTAATTGGATTTATAATACCTATCTCGTGTATAACATGGTCATATCTCGCGTGTTAATGAATGAGAGGTCTCTGGGGTAATTAGTAAAGGGTAAAACGCACGACATGTAGTGAGCATGTCGCATCATACGGTTGTTGGATGTCGCTACTATATGGGTCATTGACGTGTATCTCGCGAAACATGTTTGATATATCACGCGTTGTATATGTTGACTCATTTATGTTGGGTTTATAATAAGTTATACAAGGGGATATGTATTACTAAAATCTAACATGGGTGTTCTTTTGTGTGTACAGGTTCTGCTATGGGCAAAGGTACTTTTTACAGGTCTGGTTTGGTCAGCATATTAAATTTGTTGCAGAAAGACATAGTGGCTGAGGAGCATATCGAGGCTACGAAGAACACGTCATTTTATACGTTGCTGAAAACTTCCTTCATGCTAAGGAACGAAGATCTGCCAAAGAAGAAGTTTAACAAAGTTATAGAGGAGATTATAAAGAGATATTTAGTAAAGAATTGGTGTTTTAGAATATGTTCGAAGAGGGTTAAACTGACCACACACGATGTTAAAGCCATCTTCGGTCTTAAACACGGAACGGAGGAAATGCCGATGAACAGAACATGGGCATTCACTGGAAGATTTGCCGATGGTGCGGATAACCAGTCTCCATTGATGCAGAAATATTTCTTGCGTCCAAGGGCGAGGAAAAGTGGACCGTCAAACCAAAAGGCTGTTTCAAATGCGATGATAAAGGTAGAAATAACAGATTATGAAACGTAGGCATGTTTTAGCATATACAATTAAATAACTGCTGTCTGTTTTGATACAGGAAGCAATAGAAATAGCAGCAAATGATGGGAGTGAGGAATCAGTAACCGACGTTGCAAAGCTTTTGATACTCTTCATTTGTTCTACCTTGTATCTGGAGATATCATGAGCTAGACAATGGTCTTCTACGTAGAAGACATGCTCAAAATTAATGACTATGATTGGTCGGGAGCAATTGTTGAGAAGCTGACAAATTCTATGGTTAATTGTTTGGAAAAAGGGACCCCAGATCATGTCATCGGCTGCGTAGCAGTGTTATTGGTGAGTATTGAACTCGATGTTTGTATTATTTTGTTTTCTTATAATAGTTATACGAGTGTGACTTATTTTTTTCCCAGCCCTTCATAATGGAGCACACCACGCTAAGGGAAGATTTGGTAAGGCCAAACATGATTCCTAGGTGCTACAAATGGTGGGGGCTGGAGTGCAAGGAGTCCACTATGGCGCTTGTTAAAAGGCTGAGGAAGCTTCCCTATGATGAGGTAACATATGGTCGTCGCATGTTATTTATCTATTGACTCGCGTGATACATCACAAACGTAGCGCGAGAAATAGTAATTGTTAATTGCTGAGTCGCGATATGAATATGTATGCATTTTAGAATTGCGTGAGAGGTCTAGGCTTTCAATCGCGTAATTGGTATGTGATTGTCATTAGAGAATCGCACCGTATTCTGCATGGAAAAAACACGACATATATGTTAGTACTGCATGCATCGCATCGTATGTTCTTTATGAGAGAACGAACCACATCTCAGGATACATATGTGACTCGCGCATGAGGTGTACGGTTGTATGACGCGAATCAAATGGAATTTTGTAAAATAATCGCGAGCTATTTACTTAATTATTACACGATTCACATCTTGGTGTCACTTCATGCGAATGAGTCGCGTTTTATACGTGCGTTTCCGCTATTTGTTTGAAAATACATATTGTGTGTTGCAGATATTGGAAGGAGAGATAAAATTAACAGAAGCTGAAGAAATGGACTTCGGGTCGGGGGAGACCAGTGTAGAGTCTGGTAGAAAGTTGACAAACAAAATGAAAAAGACGATGACCAGTAGAAGTGGGAAGCGGCCGAAGTATTGTAGTGGAGGGGAACCAAATGAGATGGAAATTGGGCAGACATCTGGAACAGTTGATTACGGGGGAGTGGATGAGGATTACGGTCAACCGCTGCGGGGGTGGTTGGATCAGAATAAAAATACACCCGAGAAAGGCGGCAGCTCAAGTACTCGGATGAAAAGGATGAAAGTTTACAAGCCAAGCGCTTGTAGTATTTTATTTAAGAGGATGTAATATGTCAAGAAGAGAACCAGCGGAAAATACAAATACTCGGTAGAAAATAAAAGGCTTAAGATTTCTCTGGCACGAAAGAATAGACAAGTAAGTTGTTTAAGAGGTTGTCAATTTTAATGTTGCATTTTCATTAGTTTAGCTAATACTGGAAATTCGAACTTGATAGATTGGTTTAGATTATCTAATGTCAGAGATATAACTTGAGCTCATGCTCCTGAGTCGTGGTTATTTCTTTATTCATCAGTTCTCACTCTCCAAGAATCTTCAAACTCGTCATTTGGAGAGATGGGTCTCTTCGATTAAAACTCCATTAAAAATCTACCAACATCTGGGATTTGATTATCTTTCTCGGCTCAAAATAGATATCATAGTCCCCTAACTCTATACACTACTTGGTTAATCTTCATGCTATATTATGTTTTTGCAAAAAAAAATCTCAAAAAGGAAGGGATTTTTAACTACTATAGTATGTGTTTAAAATTATGGCATCATTGTCATAACTGCAGTTATTAGTGTTAAAACAAGTTTCTCTAATTGCAAATACCTAGTTTCATATAATACTATAAAATTACTTACATAATATATTATTTTAGAGTCATTTCCTTCCTCTCCAATTAGTTATGCACTGATTGCATAGTTCGAGACCGTAAGATACATGTATACAGTTTCTCCTGACCGAGGTTTAGTTAATACTTCGGTAAAGCCAAAATATTATTTATGTTGTTCAATGATTCATCACGTTCGTGAGTCCATTAAAACTTTCATAATCTTATTAAGACTTGGAAGAAGGTTTGACGTTTGTCCAAAGATCTTGACAATAACATGTTTACTGTTTCTAGTCTTTCTGTTAGGATTTGTACTTATTTGGCATTTTTTGCCACATTCATTGCTGTCAAATTGGTAAGTTGTCTTGGATATGCCTTGACTCGTCTTTTACTCACCATGTAGCCTAAGAAAGTTCCAGGCCTTACACTGAAGGTACACTTCTCCACAATCAACAAAACGTTCACTCTTTTAAGATTATAAAATATTTTGGTCAAGTCTACTAGATGATCTTCTTCATGAATAATTGTTACCAACATATCATAATGTATTGAGTTATGAAGATTGTTTTTACTAGACTTTGGTAAGTTTCTCTAGTGTCCTTCAGTCCGAATGACATAAATGTGTAGAAATATATCCCTCTTTCGATGATTATTGTTGATGTTTTTTGTCCTTCCCTTGCATCTATATTTTATTATATCACGCAAATATATCCATAAATGATAGGACCTTGTTTCTGTATGTTATATCTACAAGGTGTTCAATCCTAGAAAATGGGAAGAGGTCCTTCGAGTATGCTTTGTCTAAGTCTATGAAATCTACACACATCTTTTACTTTCCATTATTTTTCTTGACCAACACATGATTAGCTGTCCACATTGGATAGTGAGACTCTTATATATGTATGAATGCATCCTTTTTATCTACTTCTTCAATTATTTCATTTCTCTTTTGTTGGTAATAAGATCTCATTTTATGTATGATAGACCAAACTTTGATAGCATATGACTTCTACTATGGCTCATATAACGTATTACATACTTCATAAAAATATGTATAGGTTATTTTTCAAAATATTCACGATTCTATACCTGAGATCGGTTAAGATATATCGACCAATCTTTAAGGCCTTTCTTGCAACTATTACTATAATTTTTGCACCTTCTACGGGTTGTACCATCCGAGCTCCTTCCTTGGGCTTATTCATCATGATAAATCCTTCATTGTCTAGTTTTTTATACTTTAAGTGTCATGGATCCTTAATACCATTCATTATATATCTTCTAATTTCCTCTAATTAAGACCATTTTGTCATTTATTAGGTATTTTAGGCATTGGTGAGTCGTAAATACAATGACGTGCATTTGATTGAGCCAAGACTACCCTAAAATGATATTGTAAGATGATGGTGCATCAACCACCATGAATAAACATTATATATTTGTTCTGAACTCATGCTTCCCAAGAAAAAAGTCGATACTTTCTCCCTAAGACATGCATTTGATTCAGTGAAGCCGGTAAGGATTTTTTGGAGCTACTCTCATCCTTTCAGGATGTTGATCGAGTTTATGAATCGATCATCACCCTTTTGGTCTCCACTTTGGACAACTCTGTCGTTATCAATACTGTATCATTGTATAATGACGTCAGTCCTCTTAAATTATCATCCGAGAAAAATAAATTTGGATATGGATTTATGTACAAGTGTGGAGACGTCTTTCCTTGTCGTATTATCTTATCTTATTTGCGTACCTCTGTCTTGACTTTTTAAAACTCTAGGTATGGATCTCTCTCCCCCTCCCCATGATAATTAATCCAAATGTTTTGGATATGGGTCCATATATTCTTCATCTTTCTCATCTATAGTATGTTTTTTGTTCTTCTTTTGGGGCTGAAGCTTGTTTCATAATTTTTGCAAGGCCTTGCCTCGCTTTTTTTTTTATTTCTCTTTGGAAAACTCAATAAGTTTAACTTCATCAACTAAACTCTAGACTTGATCATGCAAATCCCAAAAATATCTAATAAAATTATCAATATCACCGTGGAACTTACAATATTTATTTTTATGTTAGTGCTCCCTTGCTCCGTGTAATTTTCTAGATTGGTTGTACTTAATGGTATCTTTTGTATTTTTTAAGATCGTCGTTCAACTTGGTACATGGTCCTTTCAGGAGTAGTAAGTTCTCTTGTTAGTGTTGGTGATGTAGCTACTTTCAGACTTACCCTTATAACCTTGAGACTGACTGGTTTGCAGCCTCAAAAAAGTTAGAGCACCATTATTCCTCGGCGAGTCATTCTTTGTGTTGATCTGAGCCAATATGTTTATCTTCGTGGCTGAATGGCCTGTCACCAGAGTTTTAGTATCCCCAATTTATTTTCTCTGGAAACTTAATTTACTTTGATATATTGCTTCACCTAGGCTAGTATAGAGCTGAAATTCAAATATTTGTTCTTTATTATTGCATTGGAGGGAGAACTCTCTCTAACTCATTGCATGTATGAAGCCACGACCACCAGATTTTGACAGTTTTGTAGCTGTAATTTTTTTTCCATAAAATGCTTTGTGTACTCCCATAAACATTCATTAGACTTATACTTTTAATGTATTATGTTATACCCATCTTTTTTATCTCTTTTGAACCTACAAAATGGTTTCTAAATATCGTCTAAAATTTCTTGTAACTTTTTATACATCCTTTTGGGAAATTGTTGAACCAATGCATTATGCTTCCATATAGGGTCATGGCAAATACTTGATATTGTATCCCATCGTTAGCTTCATACTGCAGCATCTCACTATTAAACTTCTTGATGTGATTCTTCTAATCTCTTTTGTTGTAGTACTTGTTCATCTTCTGGTTGTTAAACAATGGTGTAATTATGCAACACAAAGTTTGTTGGCCCAATGAGGAATCTTGATCTAAATAGAAATATGCATCATTATAGAAGCCATTTAAGGTATTTATGAATGGGTATGGTTGTTGGAAGCCCGGTCATTTTCACTTTTCTCATGACGAATTTATATTGTGTCTAGCCATAGTTGACTAATACCTTAGAAAGTGTTGGTTTGCTTGTGGATTCGACTAGATGTATCATGATGGGTATCGTGGATAATCTTGAGTCTAGCTATGGTAATGAGGTACACATTTTGACTATTGTTGTTGTCCATGTGTAAGGGTCGGCGGATAACTTGTTGTGCTTTTAATGTTATCTGCGGCATCCACGATTGGGAGATTGGAATTTGTTGCTGGTTGTGGGGAATCTATGGTGAATAAATTGAATCGGTTAGACATCCGGCTGAATTGCATCGAATTTCTAGTAACATGGACAAGGGATCAAGTATCACGACTGCGTTTCAGTTAACGATGACGATCCGACGTTCACGACGAATTGGATTGTTGGTTCCTCGTGTTGCTCCTCATGATACGAGGTTTCTCCTCTTCTTGGCCATACCTTATAGGTTTTATTGGTATCGTCAACACATAGATGTTATATTTACCTTTGGATATGAATTGTCAATAAATAGTGTTCGTATTTCTCGGAATCATATTTATTATATGTTTATTTCTAAATTTGAAATCGATATATCATGCTTGCTTTCAAGTTTGAAATGTTTATTTTTATTATTGAAATTGATGACACGATTGTTTTTCAAATCACTATTATATTCGTGCGATCCAAATAAATTTGAATTTATTTATAGACCACCTGTATTTCTTATATAATGGTTATTCTTCCACTGTCATTCAGCTTTTGTTCCATCAAAAATTCAATTATATTCGAGTTCAAATAACCATTTGGAACCGAACTGGTTTGAACCAGAAAAATTCTTTTTCACATTGGAAACGATGCATATCAGTTTTTTGTAAAATAAAACAAATGAACATACCTTAGAACATATATGAGCCAGTCTCGGCTACACATAATATAAAGCATAATATAAAGGGCCTATATTGAAACATATATTGATTGTTTGTACAAAATTTTAGGGCAAAAATAATTAATGGTACTACCAAAATTTAATTATTCAAATAGGATAAGAGAAACATCATTTCACAGGAAATAAATGTCCAATCAGAAAAACCAATTTCTTAAGGAAATACCAAAACCTAATTACTAATTAACAAAACTAAGTTCATCAAAATTGATAAGGGTAAAAAATATCAAACTTACCAAAAGTTAATTATAATCAAAGAGGATGAGAGAAACAACATTTCAAATTCAAAGGAAATAAATGTCCATTAGAAAAACGAATTTCTAAAAAAAATACCAAAACCCCATTACTAAACAAAGCTAAGCACATCAAAAAAATCTCAAGCTGGGGTAGCCTTCTTAAGTTTAGCAAGCTCCTGCTTCACAACACCTGCCCGCTGCAACCGGACAAAACAAAACACAGAAAATCAATCACTACAAACATACACATAATTAAAAATTCAAGCAACTCCCAAAAATTAAAAAAAGAGACGCAATACCACCATGCGTATTATCACTACTAACCTTGATTTTAGCCAACATGACTTTGTACCTATCAAAATCTGTAAGTGCAGCCCTTCGTTTCTGCACGATCAATTTCCTACCCCAAGAACTCTTCTCCCATTTGTTTTTAACATCTGCCAAAAGTTTCGAGTTGAGATTATTTTTATAACTCCATCAATAACAAAAGTTAAATTTGTGAATATCATCATACACACCAGCTTTCTCCATTGCCTCGATTAGAGTTTTCTTCTTAGGAATTCTGTTGATATCAATCACTATATCGGTGAGAGAAATTCGTTTGAAGTTCATCTGTGTCCTCACCATATCAGGAGCATCGACTAGAGCCTGCAGTAAATTCAGATAATAAGCTGCGTCTATAGTATGGATATAATAGCTTCTCCTAGATAGTTGTAGAGAGAGAAGAGACAATTCGAATGTAGCTTTAACATAGAACAATGAAGTTAATACCTAAATAAAAAGAAAGTGAACCCTTTAAATCCTAATTAAGCTTATGCATTGGCAATACATTCCTTAATCGATTTTAGCTTCACAGCAACCTACTCACCCTATATAGCTAATAAGTCAATTTCTAAACCCTGAGTAAGCATAGTTCTATAGAAATTAGTCCTAAAGAGTCATCCAGAATTCAATTGGTACGATAAAAGCAGTTTAAAACCCAAAATTCTGGTTTAAGTAACGCAAAAGCAAGAGAGGGCAGCAAATGTAATAATCATAGTATCTACATATGACTTCTTTAAACCCTAATTTATTGTAAGTTTGATAGAAATAAGCCCTAGCAAAGCGCCATGTACCCTAATTTACCATAAAAGCAGCATGAAACAATAATTCTTTGGTTTAACAGTTCAAGTACTGTATGAGAGGGAGAATAGGCCAGTCAAATGGAACTTCGACACATAACAGCGAACTTCCTAACCCTAATTAATTAAGAATTGACCTTAAACACTGAGTAAGCATAAAACCCATAGAAAACCCAATTATCAAGTTAAACGCAGCAGGGAGCCTAATATATCCAGTATCACCACAACCAAAGCAAATCTCACTTCGATTCTAATGAAACAGGCAATCCTAAATGACTATAAGCAAGTAAAGAAATACGAACTCTGTTTTGATCGACGACGTCGACGATGACGACGAGACGGCCATACTCCTTGCCGTAGTTCACTAGCCCCACTCTCCCTATCTCGACGAACCTCTTGAACGGCTACATAAATATAAACACAAAATCAGAAACATAAAATTTAGCTCACTACTTTCTACCTAATCGAAGAAAAATACTCAATGTGAAAGATAGAATCGAATTGAATCGGAAGTCTCTAATCTTGAGAGACTAATGTATGAAGAACTCACCATCTTTGAAGATCTGAATTAAGCTTCTGTGCGGACGATAGATGAGGAGAAGAGAACAGCGAAGTGATAATTAGGGTTTCAAAAGATATATATATGTGACTCATGGCGAGTTGAGGCTTATTTACATTACTAATCCTTGATGTTTCGGTAATCTTCTATTTTATTTTATTTAACAATTTTTCTTTTTAAAAGATTAATTTTATGCGGTAATGCTAACTGTCCAAAATACACTCGCTAAACAATTATTTATGGGCCACACGACATTTAGATCCAATTTCTTTTTTATTACTTTTGTTAGAATTTTATCATAATTTTAAAAAAATTATTATTTTTATGCATATGATATTTTTAAAAGATAGTAATAATACTTTTAAAATTTGATCTTAGAAATTTGGATGCAATAAATTTTTGATTTAAATATACATGTTTTAATTAACGTTTTAATTAACGTTTTAATTAACGTAAATCTTGTTTAGCCAACAAAAAACAATACATAATTTTTTTTAAGCACCTACAGTAATTTTCAGTTTTATTCATAATTATTTTTCATTTTTTAATTTCTTTTTTTTCTTGGCTTTAATTAATATGAATAACGATAAACTCAGTTCGGTTTTTAAAAAAAATAGAGATGAGTAATAAATAAATGAATATAGTATTAATCGGTAAAGGGAAGATCCGGATAATTATTACTTCAATTTTGCAAGCGCTGGTATCTATTTATATTATTTTTATCTCAACTCATTAAGTTGCGGTTAAAAATCAGTCACAAAGGACAAAATAATAGATGACGTCTAAGTGCCGAATAATAACTTTTTTGTCTCGCTTAAATATAAGAATGATCAATATTATATAATTCAGAACATATCTCAACTACTATGAGCTTTTGTTGGAAGTGGACCAAAAGAAAAGTCGTGCGGGTAATATCATACTAGTGTGTAAATCGAGTAATTCTTCCATATATATCAAGGCGGAGTATGTGGTACCCATATTTCCCAACAAATTCAAGCTTATATATAACACAATGTAGGTGAAACTCTCGTTTTACAGATTAATTGTCTGATTTAGTTCGGAATGCTCGTGGCTCATCAAGATGTAAGTCAATTAAGATTAAGATGAAGTGGTACTTTGTTCGAGAGGAGGATTTGTTTGGGTACGAAAGAAGTCTCAGATCTCACATCGGTAAAATATGAGAATGATCAATGATATGTAAGTAATAGCATATCTCAACTAGTATGAGATCTTTTGGAAGTAAACCAAAAGCAAAATTTGTTATTTAATTTGAAAGTTTATATTTGTTATATTATTTTAGGTTTTAAAAAAAATATTGAAAAACCTATCCAATAAAATAAAATTGGTATTAATATATAAATTCCAAACATTTTTATAATTGTACACGTTTAATAATAATTTGATAAGGTTATAAATTATAAAAAGTATGTTTTATAAAATATAATTTAGTGTATAACTTGATCTAAGTTGAATAGGTAAATAAATAAATAAATATTTTGGAATGAAACATGAACATGTACAATTTAAGGCTACATTTAACTATTAAAGTCCTACTTGCATAACTATTTTTTTCTTATTTTCGCAACTCATTTGCATGTAATTCCGTAACCGAAACACATTTGATTTTTAACAACTAGACTACACGTCATTCTACAATTGGAATACAATTACTTCCAACACTTATTTCGTAGCCAAACTATATGTAATTACCCAATTAAAAAAATAGAAAAAAAAATACTTTTGATGGATGTAGTTTTTTCATCTTAAAAAACAAAACCAATGATATTTTCGGATATTTATTTATATGTATGATTTGAAATATATGACATTAAAAAAAACAAATGAGAGAGAAAACGAATATGAGTGTATGGTGGTTATGTGTAAATGTCGATTTATCACTATGTAGTTGTCCGTACTTTATCAAAGCTTCGGTGGTTATTGGTGATGTGTGAATAATTGTCAAAAGAATATATTTGGGATCTTGGACCTGATATGACTAGAGAGAGAAAGTGTAGAGAGATAACGTAGAATCTGAGAAAGTGATATTTTATAATCCCTTTTTTGGGCAAGTGGGTCATCCTTTTATAGTAAAATAAGGTGGACCCATTTAACCTATTAGTGGGCCGTTCACTGCATATCAACGAAGCCCTTCTTACTATTACATTGTTGTAAATTGGTCCTCGAAGGACTTTAAATACCCGATTAACCCCATCGACTATTATTTACTGCATTTTCACCCCTATCGCCTGGATCGGCGAATTCCGCCCTCATCAGTAGCCCCCCAGTCTTCGGGAACTTTCAGGAGCGGAGACTTATGAAAAAGCTATCGCCGATCGTCCGACCTTATCTCAGAATTCAGATCCTGTCAGCTTCTACTTCCCGATGCTCGGGGTTACTTCCTCTGACATCTTCCCGCGCCTCGTCTTCTTGTTTTGTGGGCTTCTAATCCTAAGCTTCTCTTGGTGGGCCCGGTCCTTTTGTCTGAGCCTGGCTGCGACGGCCCACTTCTTTGCTGTGTTGTGGCGAGTGCTGACGTCAGGTTCCATCAGAGCCGGGTCGACACGTGTCATGAGCTAATAGGCCATCCTCCTGCCCTGCTAAAACCCCTAGAGGGACTCTTCGTCTTCCCGCTGTGTTTCCGTCGATTGGTATCCCCCGATCTGTCAAACCTCCCTATAAATACCCCAAAGCTCTTAGTGTCTCTCAGAGGCTTTTTAGAGAGAGAAAACGCTGTCCGCACATTTCTTAGAGAGAGAGAGAGCTCGCCCGACCCGTCCTTGTTCTGGTTCTTGTTGTATGAAACCCGGACGCTCACAGAAAAAACCAACCAAGAAAAAAGGATCTGAGTGGAGCTTCGAACAGTGGTCCAGTATTGGTGATAGGGCAGAGGAATACCGACGCGCTGGTCTGATCTGGGGGTCCAACTCCAAACCTTTTGTTCCCGCTCCACTTCCTCACGACCCTGTTCTCGCCACCCCGGTTCCCGCAGAAGTTTTCCTTGTTTCCGATCTTCCCGCTTCTACGACTCCCGAAGCTGGTCAATCACCAGAGCCCATCGTCATTTCCTCTAGCGACAGTTCTTCTCATTCCCCAGTAGTTCGCCCGGGAAATCCGACCCAATCTTCCACAAACTTGTCTGTACCCCGACGTGTTCGTAAATCCACTTTTTTGACTATGGGAGAAGACGACCTACTCAAGTACTCGGAAGGAGGTAATAGTCCCGAAATGGTTCAACTTACACCCTCAATCAGAGGGTTTCGGACCGGTACTAATACTGCGGTCACTTTTTTAGGTCTGCCCAAAATGCAGCTAACACCCAAGCAGATGGAGGAGGCTCATAAGGCCATGGCCCGCGGTGTTCCCGATGCTTCTTCTTCCCAGGTCCGGCCGTCTGACACAAACGCTGCTGCAGATCGCTGCTCTGACCCAGTTCCGACCCTCGAAGCTGGAGAGCCCGAAATCGATATTGCTCCCGCGGGGGAGTGTGTCGCCGCAGCGTGTCACGCGGCTGATAACAAGGATGATCCCTGGCCCGAGGCGGTCAAAGCTGCTATTTCGACCAAGTACTTCGACTGGCTTTTGACCAGGGACGTGGTTTCTCTCTTCGAGGGGAAGTACCTCTACTTCCCTGAGTCCGATCACGATGAGATGCTAATCCGTTGGGGAATCCCTGAGTGCGTCACCATTCGATTCCCGACCCCGGGGGAGACACCCGTTCACGTCAGACCCAGAGAGATCGTGGTGTTCACCGAATTGTTTAACTAGGGTCTGCGCTTTCCCCTCGACCCCGAGATTGCGCTCTACTTCCGCACTCTTCAAATCTGCCCATCGCAGCTGACGCCCAATGCGTGGTACACCCTGATGTCCTGCATCATGGCTTCCCGCCTCTCTGGTCAAGCTATGCCGATGGAGGAGTACATCGCCATGTCGGGTCTGTCGAAATCCCCGAAGTCACCATTCTTCTATTCCTCTCTTGGCAATAAATGGAAAATTGTCAACGACTTTTTAGAGGGGGACAAGGGGTGGAAGCATCGGTTCGTATTTTTGAGCGGGTGCTGGGAGAATGGGCTTCCATACACGAAGGAGAATCCGAGGCAGATTCTGCGGACCTGGGTCCATGATGGTACTGCATCTTCCCTCATTTTTTTTTTTTTTTTTTAAAAAACGCTCTGATCCGTTGCGCAGTGTCGAAGGACTGGCTGCAGGGGGTAAAGAAGGACCATGCGAAAGCCGCGGAGGACACCTTTGAGGTGCTGAAAAACTATGCCCGCAGGAATTGGGGTCGGGGTATGCACCGCACTTTTATGGACAAGAATCTGTTCATGAGCAACCTCTGGCGGTGCTCATCCGAGGCGCTAACTATTGAACAGCTGCGGGAACCCCCAAGCCTCGACGAGGTGTTTATCCGAACCGGCCGCCCTGGGTACATATTGTACTTGCCCAAGCGAAATAAGACGCCCAGCAAGCGTCCCAAGTCAGAGGAGGACGGAAAGGAAACTGAAGTCGGACCCGAAGCTGAGAGTGATCCGAACAGGGCGGCCGCGCCGGCGGCAGATCCAGCGGAGGTGAGTCAGAACCCGGCCGTAGCGCCGAAAAGAAAGAACCGTGCGGAGATGGGAGGGTCCAAGCCAAAGAAGGCAAAGGCTGTGGCAAAGGATCGGGTGGCAGTCAGCGCAGAGGCGATTGCTTCAGGCCCCGCCCTCTTGCCCCACGTTGAAGGTGTTGATCTGGCTACGGTCGATGTTGTCTCTATCCCGGACGACACTGAGCCTCCCGAGGCTGCTGGCCCTGATGCTTCGTCGTCGAGCGGCCCCAAATTCCCGGTGCTGACGACGATGGGCAGCCCGCACCCTTTCCCGCTTCGAAGCACGGATGGGCTGGCACTGTCGCTGTACAGCTTGCTGGTACCGGTTGCTTTGAAAGAGCGCCGGGCGAGGGGGCTTGGCAAGAAGTTATCCGAGGCAGAGGCAAAAATTTCTCGTCTCACCGCGCAGACGAAGACCGCCGAAGATGCCCTGGTGGTGGCGGAAGGTCGGATTGCTGAGGCTGAGAGGCTAGCCACCGAAGCTAAGGCGGCCGCGGAAACGGCAAAGCAGGCGATGGAGTCGGCGCAGAAAACCGCTCGAACTGCAGAGGGTGCGGTGGTTACCGCGGAGACGGCGAGGAAAGCCGCGGAAGACCGCGCCTCAGCCCTAGCGTCGGAGGTTCAAAAGTTGAAGTCCTCGAACAAAGCCTTCCTCGATCGATGCAGACTGTGGTCGGACCAAGATGCCGCAGCCGCCAAGGCCGCATATGTTCTGTCACTCCACAACCGGTACCCGGACCTTCACATTGGTTCGCTATGGCTTGATGTGCCGGAAAAGGACCGTCCCGAGGGAATTGTAGTGGAGGAGTCCGATGAGGTGGACGACGAAGAAGAAAGCGAGGATGAAGGTGAAGACGGGGACCAGTGATTCAGTTCTCCTTTTTTGGTTTTTTTTTTTGTTCTGAAAATGTGTTGTAAACCTTCGGGGGCTGCGGCCCCCCAGATTTTGTACCGTACTTATTTTATTTTGGGGGCCACGGGGCCCCCTGTATGGATGATGGTTTATTTTGCTAAGTACAGTGTTGTATGGAAATTTTGTACTGTACTTATTTCACTTCGGGGCCCGGGAATTGTGACAACCAACAAATGGGGGTTGGCAAGACCGTAAGGCCCTTTCAAGGTGCTGCAGGTTTGGAGAAACAAAGTGGGGATCGATAAAATCAGGAAAACTCTTCGAAAGTTCTGTAGATCGATATACATCGAAGGTTAATCCAGGGGGTCTGGAAAACCAAAATGTAGGTCGGTAAAACCGAAAAACTCTTTGAAAGTTCTGTAGATCGATTTATCATCGAAGGTCAAACCAGAGGGTCTGGAAAGCCAAAATGTAGATCGGTAAAACCGAAAAACTCTTTGAAAGTTCTGTAGATCGATTTATCATCGAAGGTCAATCCAGAGGGTCTGGAAAGCCAAAATGTAGATCGGTAAAACCGAAAAACTCTTTGAAAGTTCTGTAGATCGATTTATCATCGAAGGTCAAACCAGAGGGTCTGGAAAGCCAAAATGTAGATCGGTAAAACCGAAAAACTCTTTGAAAGTTCTGGAAATCGACTTCAAATAGAAACGATGGTGCCCAGCTCGTCAGTTGTCCACCGCCATAATGAATTGATTTTTAAAAGGCAAAGAATTTTTATAATCAATAACGTGGTTCGGGTTTTGATTGATGCCTCGTTAAAACCTCTTTGTGCCACCAAGGTAGGAAAGAGTGCACCCCCGATCATTACAAATTTGACTAAAAACATAAAAAAAAATACGAAATTCACAAAAAATTACACACTATTCAAGATATAATTTCAAATGCTCAATATTCCACGGTAGCCTGAGGAGTTGCCCGTGCCGGTTCTGTAGGCGGTACGTCCCGCTCCTGACTCTTTCGACTATTTCATAAGGTCCCTCCCAGTTTGGTGCGAGTTTTCCGAGGCTCTTGTCTTTGGTGTGTAGAAAAACCCGTCGCAGAACCTTATCTCCGACCTTAAACTCCCGACGACGGACCTTGGTGGCATACCGACTTCTCATTAAAGTCTGGTAGTGTAAAGAGGTTAAATGGGCGCGGTGGCGCTTTTCGTCAATGAGGTCGAGCTCTAGCCGTCGGGTATCATCATTCGTCTCCGGCTGATAGGTGCCGACCCTGAAAGAGGGAAAAATGGATTCCGCGGGGGTGACCGCGTCCATGCCATACACCAAGGCAAAGGGCGATTCCTGGGTCGCCGTGCGGGGTGTCGTTCGGTAAGCCCATAACACTTCCTGTAAGTAGTCTGGCCACTTGCCAGCCTTTCCCTCGAGATTCTTCCTGAGGCCATCCAGTACGGTTCGATTCGTGACTTCGACCTGGCCGTTCGCTTGCGGGTGAAAAGGAGCAGAGAAACACTGTCGGATATTATGCGTGGTGCAGAACGCTTTCATTTCCGCGCTATCAAACTGTGGTCCGTTGTCCATGGTTAACCGCTGCGGCACCCCGAACCTACAACAAATGTTCGCCCAGATAAATTTGATAATGTCCTTGGTTTTTGTGGCTGACAAGGGTTCAGCCTCGATCCATTTTGAAAAATAGTCGACCGCGACGACGATCGTTTGCCTCCCTCCCGATGCCATGGGTAACGGCCCGACGAGGTCGATTCCCCATCGGTCAAAGGGTAACCCTTCGGATATAGTTTCCAGATGCGTTGCGGGTATGTTGATCGCATTCCCGAACCTTTGACACGTATCACAAGTTTTCACCATGAGTTTTGCGTCTGTTGTTATTGTCGGCCAATAGAATCCTGCGAGAAAAACTCTTCTAATCAAAGCCTTGTATCCGCAGTGCGCCGCGCCCTCCCCGTCGTGTAGCTCGGACAAAATTACTTGGGATTCATCGAAACCTAAACATCGAAGCAGAGGCCGGCTAAAGGATCTTTTGTACAGCACATCCCCCAAGAGAACGTATCCCCGCGCCTTGTTGCGCAATTTTCGAGTCGAGGCCGCATCGTCGGGGAGCCGACCTCCAGCCAAAAACGTGATGATATTCTGCCGCCAATCTGAATTCGCCACTGGAGAGATCTGGCACGCAATTTCGGGTCGGTTATCGAGTTCATGCCGTTTAACAATGGACGGACTCTCTTGCTCTATTACCCAAGGATAACTGGTCGAGCATGAAACTGTCGCCAAAGAGTCTGCCGTCATATTTTCACTTCGGTTGACATGCTCGTATGTGATTTTGTCGAAAGAGGCAGCCAAAATTCTCAAGGCCGCTAAGTACTGCACTAGGTGTTCTTTCCGGGCCTCCGCATTCCCCGAGGCTTGGTTTATCAAAAGTTGGGAGTCGCTTACTAGGCGCACTTGCCTCGCCCCGCAGACTTGCGCCAATCGTAACCCAGCCAAAGCCGCTTCATATTCTGCTTCATTGTTTGACGTGTGAAAACCAAATCGGATGGCCTGGAACATGCTCAAACCCGAAGGAGTAACGATTTGAACTCCCGCGCCACAACCGCTAACGTTGGCTCCTCCATCGGTGCGGATAGTCCATTCGCCCTCCGCGGCTTCTTGTGAGGGTGTTTCTTGTTCGGGTCGGTCGGAGTGAAATTCGACCAAAAAATCGGCCAAGGCCTGGCCCTTGATCGCGGTTCGGGGCTCGAATTCAATGTCGAAATCCCCCAGCTCTACCGACCACTTGGCTATTCTCCCGGATATATCTGGTCGTTGAAAAACGTATTTTAGTGGAAATGACGTGCGGACGACAATGTGGTGCGCTTGGAAGTACGGGCGCATCTTCCTCGCAGCCGTTACCAGAGCCAACGCCATTTTTTCGAGCTTTAAGTATCGAGTTTCGGCGTCAAGCAGACTTTTGCTTACATAGTATACAGCTGTCGGAGCTGGCCCTGATTCGCTGACCAGAGCTGCACTGACCGCGTAATCCGTAACCGCAACGTAGAGGAACAGAGTTTCGTGCGCAATAGGCTTGGTCAGACGGTTCGGGGACGATAGATATTCTTTGATCCCCAAAAATGCCTTGTTGCACTCATCAGTCCAAACGAAATTTTTTGCTTGTCGAAGGACCTGAAAAAACGGAGCACATTTGTCAGACGATCGAGAGATGAAACGATTCAACGCGGCTAACCGCCCAGTCAGTATCTGAACTTCTTTTACACTCCGAGGAGGAGTCATGTCGGCTAGGGCTCGGAGTTGGACAGGGTCGGCTTCGATGCCCTTCTCACTGACAAGGAACCCCAAAAATTTCCCTGACCGAACACCAAAAGAACACTTCTCCGGGTTTAGCTTAAGGTTTACCCTTCGTAAGTTATCAAAAGCCTCCCTGAGGTCGGTAAGGTGATCCACATCGGTCCCACTTTTGACCAACATGTCATCGATGTAAACCTCCATGTTTCTCCCGATCTGGTCTTCAAACGTTCGGTTAACCAGTCTTTGGTATGTCGCGCCCGCGTTTTTTAGTCCAAAGGGCATTACTTTGTAGCAATATAGCCCTCGACCCGTGATAAATGTGGTATTCTCCTGATCCGCGGGGTGCAGCTTAATTTGATTATAACCGGCATAGGCGTCCATAAAAGATAGTAGTTTGTTACCCGATGTCGAATCTACCAGTTGATCGATCCGTGGCATTGGGAAGGGGTCCTTCGGGCACGCCCGATTGAGATCGGTAAAATCTACACACATCATCCATTTCCCGCTTTTCTTTTTGACAAGAACGGGGTTAGATATCCACAAAGGGTATCGCGCTTCTACGATATGTCCGACGCTGGTCATTCTTTCGACTTCCCGCAGAATTACCTCTGCTTTTTCGGGAGAGAAAACCCGACGCTTCTGAATTATCGGTCTAACATTCCTATTTATGGTCAACTTATGAATCACAAATGACTCGGGTACTCCCGTAACGTCCCCGGAACACCATGCGAACAAATCAAGATTCTCTCGGAGTAAAGCCAGCATCTGTTCCCTTAAGGTCGGTAACATATTCAACCCGACCCGCAGACCTTTCCCGGTTGCAAAATGATGCAGCTCACACTCCTCGTCTGTCGTCAAAAGGCTTGGGGCCTCCCGAGGGTCGTCCACCGGCTGCGAACCTGGGGAGCTCCCCCTTAATTGCTATGCCTGGGAGGGG
The DNA here is from genome assembly GCA_036936605.1 of Limnanthes douglasii subsp. nivea. Classification (NCBI taxonomy): domain Eukaryota; kingdom Viridiplantae; phylum Streptophyta; class Magnoliopsida; order Brassicales; family Limnanthaceae; genus Limnanthes; species Limnanthes douglasii. The sequence continues at coordinate 39,711,131 of JAUPFV010000001.1, forward strand.
AACATCTCTTGGTCTTTCTTGGGCGCCAACGCAGCTCGGTAACACTCCCGGGCCGTTTTCTGGCTGCTTCGCACTACTCCAATGTTATTTCCAACCACATACTTTACACATTGATGAATGGTGGAAGTCACCGCATGCATGCGTGATATCCAAGATCGTCCCAGAATAGCATTGTGCGAAGCCGGCGCGTCGACTACTATAAACAGCACCGTGACCTCTTTTTTAAACGGGCCGCGGCCTAGCTGTACCACACCCTCGAACTCTCCGACGACGTCTACTACCGTTCCTGTAAACCCGACGATGGTACGGTCGGATCGCTCGATTACTGGCCGTGTTCGGAATTTGGCAAAAGTTGAAGCGAAGATGATATTGGCTGAGCTCCCGGTATCTACCAAAATTCGCCGAACCTCTTCTCCCGCGATCGCTGCCCCGATCACGATGGCATCCTCATGAGGCCCGGCTAAGTCCCTCATATCATCGTCGTCAAAATGCAAAATCGGTGAAGGGGTACTTCTGGTTTGGAAGCAAGTTCTGGCTTCCAGCTGGGTGGTTAGGTTAACGATGTGTCTCTTCCTGGAGGAATGCGTTATTCCCGCCATCGAATCCCCCCCGAAGATGGTCAGGGATTCGAATAGATCGCGCAGGCCTTGTACCTTACCGACGCGCCCGCCAATTTTTTCATCAACAACTCTGATATCGTCGGGATGCGGAGTTGAGGAAAGGATACGTCTGGTTTGGAAGCAAGTTCGGCTTCCCGTGCCAGAGGATTGGTCAATTTTTTCATCAACAACTCTGATATCGTCGGGATGCGGAGTTGGGGAAAGGATACGTCTGGTTTGGAAGCAAGTTCGGCTTTCCGTGCCAGAGGATTGGTCAATTTTTTCATCAACAACTCGCCCCTTCCTGAATGCACGCGTGCTTCCCATCATAGATCCTTCCCCGAAGGCTATCCATGATTCAAACATTTCACAGAGACCGAGCACAACGTTGGTGCTTTCACCCGCATCCTCCTCAATAACCCTGATGATGTTACGGTTGGCCTCGGGATCGAGGTATTCAATTGAAACGTCGAAACGATCGGTAACTTCTGAAATTGCCATGGTCGTTTCTGGCTTCGGTACGATAACCACCTCCTTAGAGGCCGTTGCAAGTTGGGCCTTCTTGACGTACTCTAACAGGTTCCCATGCTCAATAAGCATCTGTATTTCCTTCTTCAAGGCTATACAATCCTTCGTGTCATGACCAACGTCTTCATGGTAACGACAATAGCGGTTATTCCTTTGCTCCCGAGGCGTCGGGATAGGAAAAGGCTTTCGGTACATCCCGCTCCTCTTGGTCTTTTCGTAGATTGACGACACGCACTCTGTGAGGTCCGCAAAGTAGGCCGGTCGTATCCATTTGTTGGACATAGGTCGGGAAGTTGCCTGCCCATTTTGTCTTGGTCTAAGACCGGTCGGGGCAGGAGATTTAGTGACCGATGGTATGATCGGAGGTATCGTGCTAATTGGTTGGGCTACCCTAGCCTGGTCTGGTCTGGATCCCTGCTTTATCACGATCGACGCTTGGGCGCTCTGTTGGATCTGTGCCGCCACCTCGGAAGCTTCCGTTTCTTCGATCAGTATCTGCTTTTCTATTTGAGCAAATAATGCAGAAAAAGTGAACGCCTGCTTCTTCGTGACTGCTTGCTTCATTGGCCCTGGGAGCAGGCCTAATCGAAACGCCGTTAGGGCCACGTTCTCTTCACAATGGTCCAGATCGGTCTTCGCATCGATGAACCGCCTGGTATAGTTTTTTAGGCTCTCCCCTAGCTTCTGTCGACAGTTCATGATAGTGTCTCCATTAGCACGGAAACTCTTACTTCCCACGAAGTGCTGCCTAAACATTGCCCAGAAAGTCCCGAAGTTCCTGATGCACCCCTGCGGCAATCGGTTGTACCATTTTGAAGCCCTATCTTTGAATGTCATAGAAAAAGCCCTACATAAGAGCTTATCATCGTTGTCGAAACTCAGCATAAAGTTCTTAAAGGCTTCCAAATGGTTGTCCGGATCCGTTTTCCCGTCGTATTTTTCCAGTTTAGAAATGTCGAAGCGCCTCGGGAGCGGTCCCGCTAATATCTCATCAGATAACGGGGAGGCTCTCCAGTTGACTCTGAGCTCGAAAGCTCCTCCCCCAAGACCCTCGGTCCTGATTTCATAGAGTCCCTCGGTTCTTGGGCCGACGAACTGGCTGCTCGTTCGGTATCCATGGTTTTGGCTGTTCGTCGGTTGCCAAGGAATTGGTGGCAACATTTCCCGCTCTCCGCGGCTGGCGACGTGCGTTCCTTCCTTTTCAAAGGACACAGGGGTCGGCTTATCGGTGCCGCCCTTTTTGTACCGCGAGGGATCTGCCCTGGACCCTCGAATGCGTTGGGACCGGATCTTTCGCGTCCGTTGAGCTCTCTCCCGGCGCAGGTACTCCTCGCCGGACGAATCGTCTGAGGGATAGTCCGACGTCATGACCTGACGGCTGTCTGGGTTTCGACGAATCTTGACGGCCTCTTCGTCATCGGGAGGTGAATCTTGGTAGTACCTGACAGGTCGGACCTCCACCCGCGAAGCTTGGCCGCGACCAGCTGCTCCCCGATCGTCCAGGGCGGGCTCTTTGCCCTTCCCTTCACGAACCCTTTTCTCGTCCAGTGCCCGCTCTCGCTCCTCTTCTAATCGAGCAATGTCTTCGAGCAGCTGCTTTCGGGTCATAATCAGGGTCGACCGCTTATCCCGACCGTCGTTCCACTCCCGACCGGGAGCTCGCGCGTCTTCCGACCCAGTAGCGGTTCGGACGACCTCCCTACCGTCTCTCTCTGTCGCCGCTTCGCTATTCATCCCGTACAATGTGATTTTCAAAGAACAGAAGATTTCTTTTCGGTATCACTATTTCCCACAGACGGCGCCAATGATGTGTGAATAATTGTCAAAAGAATATATTTGGGATCTTGGACCTGATATGACTAGAGAGAGAAAGTGTAGAGAGATAAAGTAGAATTCTGAGAAAGTGATATTTTATAATCCCTTTTTGGGCAAGTGGGTCATCCTTTTATAGTAAAATAAGGTGGACCCATTTAACCTATTAGTGGGCCGTTCACTGCATATCAACGAAGCCCTTCTTACTATTACATTGTTGTAAATTGGTCCTCGAAGGACTTTAAATATCCGATTAACCCCATCGACTATTATTTACTGCATTTTCACCCCTATCGCCTGGATCGGCGAATTCCGCCCTCATCAATTGGTAAATAAGTTTGATATTGGATGGTTATTGATACATTATCCTAAATTAAATATATACTATAGTTTTAGCAATATATTAGTGCATGTGTTACATAGTAAACAGACGAATTTGTGTAATCTGACGTAATTAGAAAACGACAATAAAGTTATTTTTTCTATGGTAGTCTTTAAGAAATAAAAATTATAATATACCATGATTATCCATAATGGTATGAATGACCGAGAAAGGCCACTCACCGGGGGAAGAAATAGAATTTATCCTAGTTAAATAAAACAAATTTATCCTCATCGGTTGAGACATATTAATAATTACCAAACTAAATTACTAGAAATTTTGTTATGAAAATGGGATATATATGCTTACACTGATCAATACGCAACTACAGTTTCTGCCTAAGTAATATGCCATAACTTATCCATAGTAATGTTTTTGGCCAATTGAGTAGAAGAGACCGCCATTCTCTCAAGCAAATTATCATTGGAAAATAGTTAAGGTGGACAAGCTTAATAAAATAAGCGATATCCAAGAAGTATTTTAATAAATGTGGATACCCAGCATAATATTAGCATGAGAAAAAGAAAGACAAGTAGATGATGTGTGTGGACTTCACTGATATGAATATAAGTTGTCCAAAAGATCATTTTCCCCTTCCACGTATTAACGAGGCAGTCAATGAACTTTTGAGAACATAATATTATCTTTAATGGATGCATATTCGGATTATAATGAAATTCTGATGCATGAAGTATATCATTAACACACTACCTTCATTACATGAATGATGGTTATATTGTTATAATGTTATGCCTTTTGGCCTAAAATATATGGGCTACAAACAAAAGGCTGGTTTACAAGACTTTTTTGAACCAGTTTATACACAATCTGCAAGTCTGCATCAATGATATGTTGGGTACAAGCAAATACGATGTTGATTGTTCCAAGATTTTTTCCAACATTTGAAGAGTCAACATGAAGTTGTATATAGAGAATTGTACATTCGGTGTCAGATCATGAAAGTTTCCAAGGTACATGGTCAACGAGAAAATGATAATAGCAAAACCATACATAAGTTTCAAACATTGATTTAATAGATCCACCGTGCAACACCAAGGAAATACAAATCATGGCAGGAAGATTAGTTTCTCTCAACATATTTATCCATCATTCTTTAGACAAATACCAACCTTTCTTTAAAATACTCAAATAGATTAAAATATGGTGTATAATTAGAAAACATTTCCTTGATTTTAGTAGTCGCGATTAGGAATATGAGTTTTTACATTCACACGCATACCATAGTAGTTAGAACATTATTCCCTCACATGAATATGCTGTAAAAGTCAAACATATCGAGCAAACTAACCATATGGTCAGTGAAGTTAAGAGGAATCAACACTAGGTTCGATTTATATAAAAAAAACTTAACACTTATAAATTGGCAGATTTACTAACCGAATTTCAATCCAAAAAACAGTTACTTTAGTATATCATCCCAACAACATGGTAGATTCAGATAGTAAGAGGAAGCAAACAATTCAATTTATGGTGAAAGGGTGCAAGTAGCATGCTCGTTAGGAGAAATTTTAAACTAATTCATCAAGTACACCTTTGTTGCGTCCAATTATGAGGCAGAGTATGAAGCTATAATTCCAATATTGAGACTTCAAAATATATGTGGGACCCAAAAAGGTAAAGCTCTTAACTAATTTCCAACTCATAGTTAACCAAACAGAATCCAAAAAGGATAAATTGATTCAGTATCTAAGGGAGTTTTGCCACCAAGCCACATTATTTGGTAAAGTATATCTGAAAATTTTCTCAGGATATAAAATAAAATTGTATTTCTTTTTCCTCTTTGGCACGTATGAACTTTTCACCGCGAGTAATTCTTCAAGATAAGACTTCGATCATTATGCAAAAATAACTTATGTCTGGTGCTTTGACACACAAAGTAACATTCATAAAAGATAAAAATTATTGGAAATATTTTGTTAAAGCATACCATTTGCATAAGGCATAATATCGGAAGACAAACTCGAAGCTAGACACATCAAAATCAGACCGACCGGATATGTATGGATAACCTAATAATTGTACATACATGGTCTTTATATAGATTTGATTTGTTGTCTCGAACCTGAAGAATCTTACTTTGTTATAAAAGAATAACATGATTGGTAAGACAGTGATCACTGCAGTTGCAATGCATTGCACAAAATAATCTTCATGTTATAATATTATTAGCTTATTATTTTGGCATACGCTAAATAATTTATGAAATGTCGCGACATTTCCTATTGTTTTGTTAATTTAACCCCAATATCATACGTTATTCTAGATATCATCTTATAGCTAAGTCTATTTGACATATTGGGCTTTGACATCGTATGGTCTCTTCCGGAGGCCTCATGGAAGAAATGAATACATATTGGTGGTGGTAGATTATTTTTTTGGCTGTGTGAAAGGAGTGTATTTAATAAAATAATATGGCAAAAGAAATTATCAATGTCCTAAAAATTAACATCTGTTGTATATATTAAATACCAAGGCTCGTCACTAGAAACAAAAATTCACAATTCCAGAATGATTGCCTAATGCTTTTCAGTCGAACATGAGCATAATCTTATAATGCATCAAGAGAACACTAGAAGAAGCAGCTGGGAGTGGTCAGACTTATTGCAAGAAGTTTTGTGGTAATACGAGACTACTTTACGAATTACAATTGTTGAGAAACCTTTCTTTATAGTCATGTGATAGAATAAACAGTGCCAACAGAAACATCTATGCCAACATTCATAATATCAACGTATGATTAAGGAAAAAACTTCAAAGCTAATAGATCTGAACTAGATATAATGAAGAAAAAAGAATGAAAGCTAAATTAAAATTTAAACACTAGAAACCCATAATATGAAACATATATAATTCAAAGTATGTTTCACAATATTCAAATTTCTCAGATGTATGTTCCTTTACACCAAAGACAAAGATCTCGGCAAGCTAGATCATACATAATAGAAGCAAAGCTCAAGCGTAGAACTACAGATTGATGGATAAAAAAGGACAACCATTTCAAAATCCCTAAAACTAGGTATGGGCATTCGGTTCTTCGGTTCAGTTCGGTTCGGTTCTTTCGGCTCTCGGTTCTTTCGGTTCCTTAAAACTAGTACCCATTTAGGAACCGATTAAAATTCGGTTCGGTTCGGTTCTCGGTTCGGTTCGGTTCTTTAAAACTAGTACCCATTTAAGAACTGATTAAAATTCAGTTCGGTTCGGTTTTTCTCGGTTCGGTTCGGTTACATTCGGGTTTCGGTTCCAAATGGTTACTTTCTAACCAAATGGTTACTTTGTAACCAGAAGAACCGTTTGGAACCGAACCCGAAAGGAACGAAATGGTTATTTTCTAACCAAATGGATACTTTCTAACCAAAAAAACTGTCTGGAACTGAACCCGAAAAGAACCAAATGGTTATTTTCTAACCAAATGGTTATTTTCTAAAGCAAATGGTTACTTTCTAACCAAAAGAACTGTTTGGAACTGAACCCGAAAAGAACCAAATGGTTACTTTGTAGCCAAAAAAACCGTTTGGAACAAAACCATGGATGTTCAAAGGTACTATTGCTTATTCGGTTCTTTATGGATACTATTCGGTTCTCGGTTCCGAACCGAACCAAACCGAGAACCGTGGGTATTTAAGATAAGGAACCGTACAGGTATTTATAAGGAACCGGAACCGAACCGAATCCGTTATTTTGGTTCGGTTCGGTTCTTCGGTTCCATACCCATATTCCCATGCCTACCTGAAACATAGAGCATTTAAAACTTCACAATACTTAAAATATCTTATAGTTTCGGCTACCACTTATATATTTTTACATTTTTAAGATACGATATTTCATATCCCGGTGACATTATTAGATTTTAATGAGTTACTTGTCATTAATAAAACTTATTTTCCATTTTTGTCTAAGTATCTTGCTAATTCCAATTGTAGTTTCAAGAACTCGATAATTTTTCATACTTCTGCAAACAATCTAAGTATTTTGATTATAATAAATATAATCGTAAGCACTTTAAATAGTATTTGAACCACTACAAATAATCTTAAGTAAATAAATGATTCTAAAATAATCATAAGCACTCCAGAGAGACATCAAGCCTCTTAAACAATCTAAAATGTCTAGATAATTCTAACACGTTCATATACAATGAGGAGTCCACGAGCTATAACAAAAAATAAAATTGTACTTCTTCAGAACTAGTCACTCTAATTGGATTAACATAGTATTGTAAATATATTTCCTTCCTCCAACTTGAGGATTTCCTAAGTATTTAATGCATTAAAGACTTTTGTGGATCAATAAATCTTCAATCAAAGCTACCGATTGATGATTTATAAATCTATAGAGGAGTAATTTGTATTGAACAAAACTATGAAAGAATATATCGTAATAACAGATTCTTAGTCACTAGTCTTGTAGAGAGAGAAACTTGACAATTATAGAGAGAGAAAGTATATTTGAATAATGATCACCCTTTCCTAGATCTGGGGGGTCCTTTTATAGTACAAATAATGGGTCTCGTATGCCCAACTACCTAACAATTGCAAACTTAGCCCATACATTTATTGTTTATTTATAATTAGTCCTTTTTAATACATATTTTATAATATTTCCCTAATTAAAGTATTTTTTCACAATTATCTCCCTCATCTTTTATTCTTCCTTATGAGTAGCCCCCCCCCCCCCCTAGTCTTTGTGAATTGTTTTGGCAAGGACCGTGATGTGCTCTTCGAATTTCTTTTCATCTCTAGATCTCCTCGAAAATTCACATCCGCTTGCCCTTATTACTTGAAAGATACCTCTTCGAAAATAATTTTTCTTCCTTCTGACTTCCTCGAAATAATCATTTTGATGTGAAATTTTTTCTTCGAATTTCGTCCTTAAAAACATTTCACCTCCTCGAAATATTCATGCGCAAGGACTATGATGTGCTCTTCAAATTTCTTCTCATCTCTGGATTTCCTTGAAAATTCACATTCGCTTGCCCTTATTTACTTCAGAGATACATTTTCAAAAATAATTTTTCTTCCTTCTGATTTCCTCGAAATAATCATTCTGATGTGAAAATTATTCTTCGAATTTCATCCTTCAAAATATTTCACCTCTTCGAAAATATTCATGCGAATATGTAGCCCCTCAGTCCTTGCAATATGTTAGTAAATACTAGAATACCTCCTCGAAAATATTCATACGAATGTGCCCCCCCCCTTCTTAGCTAATATATTGCAAAAACTAGAACATAATAAATGTCCTTCGAATATCATTTCACAATAAACTTCTCCAAATTTCCAGTCGCGTTCTTTCATATTCTAACCAAATAGTCTCCCGCCTTTACTTTAGTGATGTCATCCTAAATAAAATTATGTAACTAAATCTTTTTATAGATATTATCACATTTACCAAAATCTCTCATCATATCATTTGTCTCATCACATTCCATCACATTTCCCAACGCAAAAAAAAATTACACCTACCATACCGGTAATACCCCTAGGAAAACAAAGGAAAATGTCCCCGAGCCTTAAACCTTGCAAAAGCCCATATGCTTTCTATAAATACTTTTTTTTAACTCACACCTTTCATTTTAGACTAAATTCTGCTCAAAACTTTATAGAGAGAGAGAGAACCATCTTATGCCCCCCCCAAACCTCGTCGAATTCCAAAGTGGCTATTCATTAGTAAAAAATTAGAAGAAAAACTTGCTGCTGGTACTTACGTTGAACCTCTACCTGAACCTCCTTTAACCACATTCTACGGCGCCTGGCCTCCATCGAAAAAGTCTTCTGCCATTGTTCCCTTTGACATTTCTTGTTAACCCCTCAACTCTAACCTTAACTCCCACCTCGAATTCATGGGGAAAGATAAATACCACAAAAATTCTTCTGGCAAGAGGGAAAGGTATCATAAAGATAATAAAAACTCCAAGGAACACAAGCGCTCCAAAAAATCCCTAGCTATCTTCTGACTGCTTCGGACAACACCTACTTGTCATTGGACAACGTATTTTAAGCACTGATGGACAATAGAGGGCACAACATGCATTCTGGAGAGCCAAAACCTCCAATATATCTCGTTATAAGATCTTGGGTAATCCACCACAAAAAACAATACCCTCACAATTTTCTTAAAAGGTCTTTTTCCCAGCAATACTTTTTCTTTGAATTCCCCAATCACATCTTCCAAACTCCCTGTGAAGCCCACAATGGTTCTGTTTGAACGTTGAATAACCAAAGGGTTTCTCATGTGCTTGTAGAATCTTAAGAACAATACGTTTGCCGAACTACATGTGTTAATCAGGATTCAACGTATAGTATTTCCTCTTATCGATGTCCCTATTACCACGACATCTTCATGAGGTCCTGCAATGTCTCTTAGGTCATCCTCATAAAAAACTATGAAAGGAGTTGGAGTTTGATACAGATGTGTGGAAATCCTCTCATCCAATTCGATGGTCAAACTGTTGACATGCCTCTTCCTTGAAGAACTAGAAGGTGCAGTCACAATGCCCCCCCCCCAAAATGGTTAAATACTCAAAATACTTAATCAAACCACAAACAATAGTAGTCTTGTCCGTCATTACCCCCACTTGATTCCGACTTGGATCCGGATAAAGGTACTAAGAGTCTACATCAAATATTTCAGTAACTACCATGGTATCCTCATGCCTAGACATTCCAGGAATGTTTGAATGAGTAGTTCGGTGAGTGTTGGCATTGGATTGTGTATTATCCGGCCTGCTCCCCTTTTGTTTTATTAACATAGCCCCCCAACTTATCCCTTTCAATGAGGTTTCACACTTCTTGCTTCAAAGCTATGCAATCATGGGTATCATTCCCAATGTCATTATGGTACTTACATAAGCGGGTACTCCGGTTTTCTCTGGGATATTGCAACGCTGCTGGCTTTCTAAACTGCAATTCATTTTTATTTTTGTCATATATCGTAGCCATGATTTCTCCTAATTCATCAAACCAATCAGGTTGAACCCAAGGTCCCCTTTTATTTCTAACCTGTTGATTTTGGTTCTGGTTGGACTGATTCTGCCTAGATCGGTTAGATTCATGTCCAGTTTCCTTTGATCTGTAACCGGACTGATTAACAACTTGAGGTGTTGATGTTGTAGTGGTGGACCTAATCTGGCGAGGCATTCTGGATTTTTTGTTTTTTCAACATTAATTTGTTTTCTAACCTGATTTAACAACCCCCAGGCTATAGCCTTCTTCCGAGTCATTGAATCAGCTATGTTACCCGGATTCAAACCCTGTTTGAGGGAAGCAATTGCAACTTGTTCAAAGTAGTCTGCTAACCAATTCTTTGTATTCACAAACCGACTGATGTACTCTTTTAGAGACTCATTTTTCTCCTGAGCGCAATGGATGATGGTATTCTCATTACTATTAAGCTATTTTCTTCCAACAAACTGCCTCCGGAAGGCAACCCAAAATATGTCAATTTTTTTTATAAATCTCTAAGGGAGACTATTGTACCCCTTCAGGGCACTTCCCGTGAAGGTTTGGGAGAAATCCCTATGCAACAGTCTTTCGTCATCGTCAAAGTTCATCATAAAGTTTTTAAACTGCTCAAGATGGTTGTCCGGATTTTTGCTCTCGTCGTATGTTTCCATCTTAGAGCTGTCAAACCTTTTAGGAAGGTGTCCAGAGAGTATTTTTGCAGATAAAGGTGATTGCCTCCGGTTTTTTCTACGGCTAAACACAGTATCCTCACTTGGAGTAGCAAAAATACTTAGTTTGGATTGGAAAGCAAAGGTATCAATCAACAAACGGTCAATATGGTGATCAGCTAAACCCTTTATCTTCCCATGATGTTTCTTGAGCCTCTCATGCATATCCTTTTTTCTTGAATGTTTTTTTAGTAAGACTCATTTTATTTTTTGACCGTCTTTCATCACTGATGGATGAGACTAACTATTCAAGCTGTACATCATTAGAGGAGTTGCAGGAGGATTCTGAAGTGGAGCTTTCCACATGTTTAGATCTGTGTGTTTTCTTGTAGCTGAGATGAGTATTTAAGGACTATTCGTTCTCTCCAGGATTGTCAGTACGGTGCATCAGCAATGCACCAGATTTTTCTTTAACCCCTTTCTCTGCTTGTTCTTCGACATAAAGTCATGAATTTCAAATTTCTTCAACTGACCCCACCATAAAATAATATTTGCAAACAAAGTCGCTGAGGCGTTTGGTACTAATGGTGTTGGGCACAATTTTGTTACCATGATTGAGCATGTACGTAAAAAACATCACCTTATTTTTAAATATAATGAAATTAGTCTTACCTTTCTTTAGGAAACGTACAACAATAAATGAAGGAATACATCAGTCTCTCAGCTTATGCGTTTGTTTTGATGCGCCAACATACTCATACGAGTGTCTTCTCACAATTGGTCATAGGTTTTCATTAAGACTTTCATACACCGTCACCATTATGACTCGGCAGACGGCTGAAGAAGCAATAACATTCCTCTCAGCATAACATATTGTATCAAATGATAAAGCACCATTTAGTAAGCATTCATCAGTAGTGATAGCTGACCTCATCCCTTATAGAAGATTTACTAATGGAACCTCATCATCGGAACTATCTCCAGAGCGATGAGCGTTAATAAAATTGGAAGGGAATATGGTCTTTCTTAAGACTCATTGTGAAAACAGGTTGTCCATGTGAAAGAAATGCATTGAAAAAGAACGTGAACAATAAAAAAAATTAAAAAAAATTATTATTCTCATGAAGCTCAAGCAGAGAAATATGTGAAACATAGCCCATACAAAAAAAATCCTTTTATAAGCAAATATAAGTTGTAATCTCACCCTCGATTTTGATTGATCTAACGGTTATAAGTTAATAATATTAATGGAATATATGCAACAAACCCAACGGTTAATATATAAGCAACCAAAGCGTCCGAGACGAACACTTCAAATGACCTCCCTGATTTTCTGTCACATGTCATTAAAAACCTTGACTCTCTTAATGCACGGAGAATATTTATCTCAAGACATCTTAATTCCTTAAACGAGCCAAAATCTCACAAAAATGATTTCTTTTCTCTCGGTTACACCCAAATCCACAACCATAACAATATAAAAACATTAATACCGCTAATTAGCTCTATGCAGTAAAATAAATACAACTAATGACATTTTTTTATTCTTCTCCAACACTAAGAAAGAATTATGAGGCCTACTATGCTATTCCCAATGAATGTTGAAATGCCTCACCTACATTACAAGATCAACAATTTCAACCTAAGCAAAGCAAACCACTTGATCCAACAACCACACGACGTCCTACAATGTGATAAGTGTTGATGTTTTTTAATCATCACCTCATCTTTTAGCAAGTATTAAGGGTGTTTCAGATTTTCCAAATTATAATCTCAAAGTATTTTCTCTATAGTTCTTCCATCATTCTCAAACAATGACTAAATGATATTCAAGTCTTAACTACCATATTCGCAAATTTCTTCATATTGAGTATGGTAGTCCTCTTCATTCTTCGATCAGGACTACAAGGGGTACTACGCAATACCCGTTGAAAATATGGAGAAAATTTATTTTTAAAGCAAAAACATCAACAAAATACAAATGAACCACGGTAAGGCAAACGTCGGAAAACTCTAATAGTCTGCCGCCTTACACAATACTCTTTGCCTCTTAGCATAACAAAACATTTTGTCTCTTAAGGAAGGTTTTCGATCAACATGTGGTTTTATAACGTAGGTCAGAACGTGGTCAACATAAATTAAACTTAGAGATCGTCTCTAAAAGCAGTTTGGCTAGATAGAAACCAATCTAACAAAATGTTTAAAGACTTTTTGGAATCCAACTGAAAAAATCTACAATATCACTTGGTATATTTGGAAACATACATTAAACATCACCCATCATATCTACATATACCATAAAAATCGTCCGACACACACAAGACAAATAAAAACAACTCACTCATCCCAACATTAAAACAATCATCTTTCTATTCTTTCGCAATAATGAGGGACTACTTATAATGGTTGATTTCACCACCTTAACCAAATTCCTACATCATCAACCATATTGGACAATTGTCGTCCCATACTAACAGTATTTGTCTAAATAATAATGTATGCTATAAGAAATCGTCACAGTGAAACTAGCTAAATCGTGAGGTGTTGTCATACTATTAGACGAACTATGTTTATCGCCACACGACCAGACTAACTCTTCCGCAACAAACATATGATAAATTATCGTATGTTTCACGATTTATGATATTATACTAATACACACGTTAATTCATTTCAAATTTCTACTAAGACATCGTCATCCGTCTCGTTTCAAATATCATTTCCTCCTCAAAACTCGTATTCGAATATATTTATTTTATCGGTAAAAGAATCTGCTGTATATTATTATCAATCATTTTCAGAATATTCATAAAATAGATGTCCATCACTTAGATATTAGATCATTGAAAATAAGGTAACCAACTTGATAGCTAATATTAAAACTATTAACTGTTTTGGATTTAAAGTTTTTAACAAATTCAATCAACTGGTACTATATATTGTCTCATTAAAATATAGGTGAGTAGAAATAGAATGGGATTTTAATTGTCTCCTAATTTAATAGAAGCATCAAGCAAATATTCCTAATCCATCGTAAGGCGTCGTTAATGTTAATTAACAGTTCATCTCTTCATCAACTGTTTCCGTTAATCCAAAAGACCTCTCCTCCCTTTGACTCCCTCTCCCTCTCTCTCTCTCTCTCTCTCTCTCTCTCTGAATCATCGTCGTAATTTCTTCAACTTCGATCACCAGATTCATCGCCTCATGTGTATAAATCTACGCTCAAGTAAGGTATTTACGAGGAATGTAAACATATATATGTATATATATCATGTATGTATGTATGTATGGGTGTTTGGAACAAATAGTCTTCGTGATTGATTGGTTTCGATCTTATTATATCTAATTCTTAGCTGAAATGTTTTTCGATTTGATGTTGGAAGCTACTAGATTCTTGAAAACCGCATTAGTTTGATATTGTTATCATTTGGTGTTTTAATGATTTGTTAGCATTGTTTAGCTCCAGAAAAGGACATGACCTTGTTGGTTAATTTTTGAAATTAATATATATATCTGGATTATGATAGGGATTAGGATGAGTGAATAAATTGTGGCTATTTGTTGTACAAGCATTAGCAGGAACCTCTATGAGGAAATCTGGAGGGGATGATTTGGAGGAGTTTTTTCCGATTAGACCTGAATGCAAAGCAGATGTAGCCAGAACTCGCTTCAAGAATCGGGTTTGTAAAGTTTAAGTTATCAAATTCAACTGTATCCACAACTCGAACATGAAGCTTATCCATGTATGTCGTTGTATGACTTTACCTGTTATTTCTTCACTAAAGTCTTCGCGTTTGTTTATACAGGCTGGGAAAACTCTAAGTGCTAGAAGATGGCATGCTGCATTTTCTCAGGATGGTCATTTGGATATAGCAAAAGTTCTTAGAAGAATCCAACGCGGGGTACTATTTTTTCCCTCGATTTATAATATATACTCAGGTGTTTTTTCATAGCTGGTCAAAATATCTCTTTATTTTTTAATTGTTTGTTTTCTGTCAGGGAGTACATCCGTCCATCAAAGGATTAGTCTGGGAGTTCTTGCTAGGCTGCTATGATCCTAACAGCACATTTGACGAACGGAACGATGTCAGAATAAGCAGGAGGTATTATCTTAATTTGGTTTATGGTTCTAGTCTTTAATAGAACTGCACTAAGTTCATTAATCTATCTATATTTGCTTAATTAACTGAACTTTATAATTGAAATTCGAACATCTAAGGGAGCAGTATGCGAAATGGAAAGAAGAATGTCAGACTCTGGTTCCTGTTATGGGCAATGGAAAGTATATTATGACGCCTGTAATTGGTGAAAATGGCCAGCCAATAGAAGATTCTTCAACGGACGACAATCAACAAGGTCAAGTGTGGCATTCAAAAGCTGCTGTTACTGATAAAAAAGTGCTTCAATGGATGCTTTCTTTGCATCAAATTGGTATGTATACAATTCATGCTTTGGATGTCCTCTCTGACTTCTTATTCCAATTTTTCTGTTTCTGACGCAAAATAATTTTTTTTTTTGCACAATTTTACTGCTTCATACGAAGCTGCGCTGGGGTTTGTCATGGTCTTCTGATATGCTGACAGAACTCTAAAACTTTCTGGGTCGCCTTTTCTAGGAACTGCATTTAATATTCACTTTACTAATGAAAAACGATGAAACTTTTCTTGTAGGTTTGGATGTTGCTCGGACCGATAGATCTCTTGTTTTTTATGAGAGCGAAACTAATCTGGCAAAACTTTGGGATATTCTTGCTATTTATACTTTCGTGAATGATGACATTGGTTATGTTCAAGGTGGATAACTTATAGTTGCATAATTACTGTTACAATAATATAGCCTAGGTTTTACAATTAGTATTATTATAGTACTTTTTCTTCACCAGGAATGAATGATATTTGCTCTCCAATGGTTATTCTCCTCGAAAATGAAGCAGATGCTTTTTGGTGTTTTGAGCGTGCAATGCGCAGAATGGTACTTTTCATTTGCCAAAAATTTCTTGTTTAGATTATGGTGTGATATGTTAATGCAATTTGGTTTCCAACTCTACGTTATATGTACATATTGGCTTAATCTTTTCATACTCAAGTGTCTAGGAAGGGAAGAACTATTGTAGCTGTGTCATTATGTTTATGGGTTTGTGATGGAAATTTATATATGTTTTCTTCCCGAAAGGTTTATGACATGAAATAGTGCAAACAAACTGCTTTTGGAGTATAAGCCATGTTCTTTTATTTTTTTGTTTCAAAATCAGAGAGAAAATTTTAGGTCCAGCACAACTTCAATGGGAGTGCAATCTCAGCTAAGTACACTCTCACAAGTAATTAAGACCGTTGATCCAAAACTTCATCAACACCTCGGTAGGTCTTCCTGTACCATATACTTTGCGCCTTCTTTTGGTTTTCTGTCTATATACCTTTAACTGCTTAAGGTCACCTATTGGTAGTTTTACTGATCTATGTCACGATCAAAGTCTTAAAATGAAAGATTGAAAGTGTATAATTTTCCGGTATTATATGAAGAAGTGACAAAAAAAGGGGAACTATGTTTATACAAAGGAAATTCATCAACAGATTTTTATGTAGAGACTGTTTTTTTCTTGAAATACATGTGTGCATGTAAACTCAAAATCTCATTTTTCTTCCACGTGGCAGAGGATCTAGATGGTGGAGAGTACCTATTTGCATTTCGAATGCTAATGGTTCTTTTTCGAAGAGAGTTCTCCTTCGTAGACGCTTTGTACATTTGGGAGGTAAGGAGAGGAGTATTGTAGCAGATCGTTGTCTTATGGAGCTTATATTGTTTGTCTTTTTCTATTTCTATGTCATTTAAGACTTTAAGATAGATTGGCTTCAGCTGATGTGGGCAATGGAGTACAACCCGAATATGTTTGCATCGTACGAGGAACCGGAGAAGAACTCATCGGAATTAGATAACAAGTTACTGAAGCAGTGTGGCAAATTCGAGAGAAAGAACGTGAAGACAAGGCCTCCAGATGAGCACAAGGCACTTGCTGTTTTTGTTGTTGCGAGTGTGCTTGAGATGAAGAATAAGCGTCTTTTGGCTGAGGCTAAGGGTTTGGATGATGTTGTTCAGGTTTGTTTCTCATTCTCTCTCTTTTAACACTCAATCGCACAAATCTAAACCAGAATTCGGAGGCTAGCTATATAAACAGCCCCTCCAAGTAGTGGTGCCAAAAATCCTGTTAAGAGCTTTGTAGTCGATAGTAGTCGGTCAGATCTGGACCCTGGATTTTGTCACATATATGTGTTCAAATCCAAACTCGGTTTTGATCTATGCAACCTGTAAGCAGCCTGATTAACCGGATCTGACCTGGAGGCAACCTATGTGTTTCTATTTTTACTTGTACCTGACCCGGATTTACCATATTTCATGACCAAATTCTAATCATTTGTCTGAATGTTCAAACCATGACTTGGGTTAAATTCAAATTCGGACAATATTGTAGCATCTCTATCTCTGGGCTCCAGATGACCTCCATACCTGATAGAAACTAATACTCTTTTATCTGAAAGGGGAGGTCATGCAAATTTATTTTGAGTGTTTTTGTCATGAAAACGTGTCTTCTTCTAGTTTTCAATAAAAAGAATTCCTGATTCAGACACTTACTTTGACATCATAGTTTGAATCATTAAACTTATCTTACTGTTTGCTTCAGATATTGGGTGACATCACCGGTAACCTAGATGCAAAAAAGGCCTGTAAAGAAGCATTGAAGATTCACGAAAAGTACCTTAAAAAAGTAAGCTTCACTTCACTCCACTTTTTCATATTAGTAGTTTCCGATTCCATTTTCCAGATACTAACACTTGCATCCTATTTTTTTGTCACAGACCAAGAAGCCATAGTGTTGTTTGGAATGTCCACATCTGTAAACCGATCAGTGTACTCTTGTACTGTCTTTCAACAGTTCATTTATTCATTCATTCTAATAGTGAAATTTTCACGGCTAATACATGAGTGTATTTGTGTAATTTCAAGAGGGTATTCCCTCTAGAAATAAATTATGTATTTTCTTGCTACTGTAAACCATGTCTTAAAAGAAGCTGGTAAAGGAAGCTGATTATTGATTGAATCTGTTTTGACATTTTCTAAGTCCAGGATTGGGTTTGATCTATAATTCAAAAAGTATTCAGAGTGGATGAACAAAACCAGATGCTATCGATCTGACCGTTATATAACCATGAGTTCTCCGAAAGAGATTGGACTCTGAAAAAATAGTACTCAAATTCGCAAATACTAATTCTTCATACACTAGCAATGTTTAATAAACAAACATTAACTCTCATGTCAGATATAATTGAGGGACTAACCTTAAGTGTAAATTTACATTTATATAATAGCCTAACAACTAAACCAGTAAAGAGAGTAAAATTTTGGCACCATTGGGTAGCCGAGTTGATGGAGCAAGGCAAGTCGGGATGAGTTCGAATTCCTTACAAACGTTTTCTGCAAACCATTGCGTCAGACTGAGGATTTACCCTATGCGTACTCGTTGAGTAGCGGCTGCGGGTTTTTCCGAAGAAAAAAAAAAGATTAAAATTTTCATTGTAATTACGGATAAAACCAACTTTCATGCCTTCCTTTCCCCCCTATATTTAGCTTCCCATTTATTCTAATATTACAATGAAAAACAACTGTTTCTCTCTCTAAAATTTCTATATTATAGTAAATTACATTTAAGCAACAAACAATCCATCACCTTCGAATTTACGAGAAATGTGGTTTAAACATAAACCATCTTGACTTTCTTTCTCTTTCTCATCACCATCTCTCCCTCCATGGACCATTTGTCAAAAACACTTTTTTTTTGTTTTTGATCTGTTTTTTTCTTTTTCTTCTTCTCTTTGTAAATTATTGTTTTTTCGTAATTCATATCAAAGAATATGTGTTATTCGCATTAAGAACCTTCAAAAACCAAAATCAATTTCTGGTTTTCGGCTTTTCATGAATTTGTGACTTCTTTTTTCGTTTCTTGTCATCCAAGGTACAAAACCTTCTAAAAAGCCTTTATTCAAGAGAGTAATGTCTCATTCTGCTACAGATTTGATGTTTAGGTTCTGATTTGGACCTTAAACAATAACTTAAGCAACAAAAAAAGCTCTATATTTTTATAGAGCCAAAAAAAAAAGGGGAAAACAAGCACATGTCAAGCAGAAAAATGAAAGGTCTCTTGAAGGGTTTAAGATATATTTCTCAGATATTTGGTGAGTTCTTTAATTTCGATTATTTATGTATTATAATATTCATGTTGGCAATGGTGAGAGCTTGTGATTTCGGCTCGCTGGATCGAGATCAGCTGGTTTTTCTATAACCAGATTTCAATCCATATTCTCATTTTGTTAGATATTGACAAAATAGTTTATGTTATTTTTATTTTGCAGAAGATGAAAAGGAACCAGAAATGCAGATAGGTCTTCCTACGGATGTAAGACATGTTGCTCATATCGGATACGAAGGACCAAGCGTTGCGTCGGCCCCGAGTTGGGTACGATTTTTATTTTATTTGGTTATATAGTTTTTATGGTTTAAATTCTTGATTTTACCATTAACTATCAATTTTTTAGGCAAGAATTTCGACCCGTCGATATCAATGAAATCTTTTGACATGTCGATATCGATAGTTGTAAATCTATGACTATTACAATTTTTTATAAATTTAGTCATCGATTTTTTAAATATTATTAATTAAATTTATCAAAATCGGTAAGAATTCGTTTAAACTCGTTGATTTTGATAAAACCTTTCATCCAGTCTATTTCAATAAATTTATTCTATGAAAATGAAAATTTTAATAATATTAGTCTATTGGCTATACACAATTTTTTATATATCTAGTCATTGGTCAGCAAATATCATAAACTAAATGGGTATGGTTAAATTGAGAACATTTTTTTATAATAAAATTTTAAAAATTTGACACTTTTTTAAAAAAAACTTGAAAATATCATTTCTTTTTCCTATATAACCTATGTTTGCTATATTTTTTTTATGTCTATAACCGAGTTGGTAGAGTAAATCATGTTTGTGATCAAAGATCATGAATTCGAATCCATTTATAAATGCATTTTATGTTCCGAAAAGAATAACCGAATTAGTTGAGTAAGTCATATTTATGACCAAAACTCATGAATTCAACTTTATTTACAAACATTTTTCTTGGTTCGTTGAGCCTGTTACCTCGTGTACAAACATTTTTTTTGGTTCGTTGAGCCTGTTACCTCGTGTACAAACATTTTTTTTGGTTCGTTGAGCCTATTACCTTGTGTGGTTTATCTAGTATTTGTTTTCACCGTAAAAAATGATAGCCTGTAATAACAGCGGATAGAAACTAAATTTATGCAGATGTGCAAGTATTAATATTTTTCGCTATTCCTAAGAACAAAATAGTTATACTCAAAACATAAATTACGGTCTTAAGCCTAGTTTTATCATATAAATAATGTGGAACCAACGTTATTTTAAAACTTTGTAAACTCTTTTACTAGATGAATGAATTTTCTGCTGCGTCACCAACTTCTTCACCGAAGCCACCTACTTCACCGACACCTTCAGATGCTCATCCCGGAGAAGGTACGGAAATGTTTGATTTAGTTAATTGTTCATTAAAAGCGCAATTCAATATATCTATAGTCAGAATCTAACTTGATTTGTTTAATTTAAAACCGGACAGGTTCGAGCCGAAAAGGGAGGAGAGGAATACCAAAATCGTCTAAACATCGAGGAACATCATCATCAGATGGTAGTCTACCTGAAACTCCAACCAAAGAGAAACCAGAGAGATCAGCAAGACGATCTTCAAAATTGAAAGAAACGTCCGATTCAACTAATAGAGCCGAAAGAAAACCGAAAGAACCTTCAACAAAATCATCGGATACACCGTCTTCCGATCTCCCCAAAAAATCTCGACGGAAGAAATCAAAGGAATCTAACGGAGGTGGATCATCGAGATCGTCGAGGAGAACTAGAGAATCTAAATCGGATCAGCTTTCTGAGATATCGGAATCTAATTCCCTCACGTTCAGCGATGGACTCCATTGAAGTGTTTTCTAGAGAGAGTGTATAGAAAGAAAGAAAGAAAGAAAGAGAGAGAGAGAGAGAGTGAGAGGGAGAGAGGAGATGAATTTGAAAAGTATTATAATCCAGAAAATTCGATACTGATTTTAGGAGGTGAATTTGAAAAATATTATAATCCAGAAAATTTGATACTGATTTGTTTGGTTTGCCTCTGGTTTAGTTAGAAACTTTCTTTCTTTTTCGTGGCTATGGAAAACATGCAGATAGATTATATGACTGTTATTTATGTTTATTTTTTCCAAACAAAACATTTTTCGCCAAATTTTAAAAATCAAAATTAGGTGATTAGTATAAATCGGAGGGTGAGTGATACCGACGTTAGATCAAATTCAATATTATATAATAAATAATATTATTATGTAGTTATACCAAAATAATTATAAAAATATTATAATATCAATTTTCATAATGTTGTAAATAATTTTTAATAAAAATGATTAATTTTAAACTCGGGGTTTTTTAATCCTAATTCTAAAAAATATATATTTGTTATTATGAGACTAGTCAAATAAGGGGTATCAGTGAGATATGTGTATAAAACAATACACCGTTAAACATTAACTTTTTTACAATAATTTATGTGTAATAAGTGCGCACATGGAGAGGGACTCGAACTCGTGACCTTTGGTCACAAACATATCATACTCAACCAACTCGGCTACTTCCTTGGGGGCGTAACGGAAAACTTATATAGTAAACATATGGTTTTTTTAAGTGCATCAAACATTAACTTTTATACAATATATTAAATTAGGAATCATTTAAAAAAATATTGGACTAAGGAAGAAGATTCAAATCTTTGAATTCAATCAAAACACTAACTACGTATTATAATCAACTTTATTTTCCTTTTTTGAATTTAGCAACATTTTGGTAGCTTCAGATGTAACATATTTTGCGAGCTTGCCAGGAAGCACAAACCTTACAGGAGTCTCAATCTCGTGCAAATTAATTGTGGGCTTCTTATTGTACCTATCAAGTTTTTTATGCAAATTTGTGAGAACTCGATGTTCTTTTTGTTTAAGACTGTCACAATAATCTTTGTTTTACACGTTAGCAGTACAATAGACATTTTCCTTGCTCTTTTGAGTTTAGGGTCTCGTGCTATGCAAACCATTATAGAGTTCCGACAAGTAAAAAGATGATGCAAACATAATACCGCTTTTTATCTTGGCAATCGCTTTTTCAAATTTTGATTCGAGCTTTAATTCTCCAATAGATTTTGGGGATAATATAAGTTCATGAAAAAACTCCTCCAATATCTTAATTTTCATGATCAAGTTGCCTTCAAAAGCTAGTGTGATTTATACGACCTCGCAAATTTTTGAACCCTTCCCTCACACGTAAACAACCTCCATTATATTCGGTCGAAATAAATTTACAAAATTCTCCACATCATTTGAACATTTCATCAAAGTATATTTTGGAAAATCGACGAGTTATATCTTATAGTTGTGTAAAGAGCATGCCAAGTTCCTCCCTGAAAATTGCAACTGTTTTGGTGTTCTTATGCCACGGAAAATAAGAGAGAAGAAAAACCATTTCCTCGAACTTAATTTTTTCAGATGTCAAGTTCAATCCATCAAAACTACTAATTTCACAAGCAACGTCTCCTTTAAACTCCATAATATTCTTGCTAGTCACCTATCACAACCTTCGTAATACATGCATCAGAAACAAACTAAGCTTTCAAGACAATAACCAAAATAAACTCATTTGACAATAAACATTCTCTACACACATCATAAAACAAACAAACACAATATGTAACATTGCCTCCATCTTTAAAACTCATAAATCAACACCGTCCACAACATCACATCTCGGGAAGGCTTTAGATCGAACATTTACAAGAGTAGTCAAGATCTTCAAGTTTCGAGTAGCAACTAATCAAAGAAATCCAAAAATAAGAATTCAATTATATTTCACTCCTGACCAGATTCCCATAAACCACTTTCCCGTCATTTAGATAGCCTTTTGATACACACTCGTATAACAACTCATAATATTTTCTAAAATTCACCTTATTATCACTATCATTTAAATTTATACCTTTGGAATCAGAATAAATATATCCCCAAACATTATCGAAAAGATTTAAATATTTTCCGATTGTTGTTACTATAATAGAAGATAGAGACTTGAAACGAGGTGAGAAAAGAAATGTTAGTTCTGATATGGTTTTTTTTATCAAATATCTTTAGTCTTGACAAAACTTCTTAAATAAAGACAAGCCTTCAAATTTACGAGACCTTTTCAGAACCTTCGTCAAATATCTTCAATCTTGGCAAATAATCTTCAACAAAGATAAGCTTTCAAATTGACGAGAACTTTTGAAGACCTTCATTAAATATCTTCAATCTTGACGAATCATTTTTGTTGGTAATATGTGTACCACATATCATCTTCGTATATAAGTAAGAACAAACAGCCTCCACACTAGTATGATATTGTTTGCTCTAGCCTCATCTCAATTGACTTCCATCCGCCTACTCTAGTCAGGTGGAGAGAAACCTGAACATTAGAGCTTTTAGGATGATCTATTTGTTCACTATCATATGACACTATATCGTTCATTGATCAAGTGGTCACTCATTAACCAAACTCTCTTAGCCCCACACAGGAGAGCCAATTTAAGACCAGCTATAGCTGCTTCATATCCGGACTCATTGTTAGAAGCCCTGAACCCAAAGCATATAGTTTGATACATTTTATCACCATACGGAGAAGTTAAGCAAACTCCAACTCCACAACCCATAGTGCTTGATCCACCATCAGTTCGGACCATCCATTTTTCTTGGATTTACCTATGGAAGTTTGTTTAGAGTTCCTATCCGCATGAAATTCTACTAAAAAATCAGCCACTGATTGAGCTTTAATAGCCGTTCAGGAGGCAAAATCAATTTTGTAATCGACCACTTATATTGACCACTTGGTAATTTTGCTTGATATATCTGCCTTTTGAAGAACATTTTTTAGCGGGAAAGACGTCCGGAAAATAATAGAATGAGATTGGAAATACAACTTCATCTTTCTTGCTGTAATCACTAAGGCTAGTGCCAACTTTTCCAACTTTAAATACTTTTTTCAGCGTTTAACAAACTTTTACTGATATAGTACACCGAACGAGGATAATTGTCCACTTCTCTTACCATGACATCACTTATAGCACATTCCGATACCGCTAGGTATACATAGACCTTTTCCCCTTTAATGGGCTTGAAAAGATTATTTGGTGAGGACATGTGTTTCTTTATCTCAGCGAAAGCTTGGTTGCACTGTGGGGACCAATTTAAGTCTTTAGCATTTTTCAAGGTTTGAAAAAACAGAGCACACTTGTCCGATGACCTTGAAATAAATTTGTTTAAAGCAGCCAACCTTGCGGTGAGCCTTTGAACTTCTTTAACGTTTTGAGGAGGATCCATTTCCAATATTGCATTAAACTGATCCGGATCGGGCTGAATACCTTTCTCACTTATAACATAACCTAGAAACTTTCCAGATCAGACCCCAAACACACATTTCTCTGGATTCAATTTCAAATTCACAACTGTCAAATTAGCAAAGTTTTTGAAGATCAACTATGTCCAAATCCTCCTCCAAGCTTTTAACCATCATATCATCTATGTATACTTCCATATTTCTGCCAATCTGATTAGCAAACGTTTTGTTCACCAACCTCTGATAAACTGCCCCGACATTCTTCAACCCCAATGAAATCACCTTGGAGCAATGAAGACCTCTGTCTGTTATAAAAGTAGTGTGATCTTGATCATTCGGATTCACATGTATCTGATTATACCCGGAGAAGGCATCCATGAAATACAACAACTTGTTTCTATACGTAAAGTCTGCCAACTGATCTATCCAGGGAACAAGATAAAGACCCTTAGGGAAAACTCTGTTAAGGTAAGTGAAATCAATGCACATGCGTAATTTCTCGTTCTTTTTCTTGACTAACACCGGATTGGCAGTCCATAAAGGATATTGGGATTCCTTTATGTGTCCCATCATGGTGAGCCGATCAACCTCTTGAACTATCACATATGTTTTTTTCTTAGAAAAAACTCTTCTTTTCTGTACAACAGGTGCAACATCACTCCAGATGGACAACTTATATGAAATAACACTTGCGGGTACTCCGGTTACATCACTATTGCACCAATTAAACACATGTTGATTGTTTAGCAAAAAAGACAACAACTTATTTTTTAACTCTGGTGCCATCTTGGAACCAATCTTGATATTTTTACCTTCTGCAAAGGAAGTGAGTTTCAAATTCTTCAATAGGTATTATAATGCTATGAGCCTCTATGAGGTCATCAATCTCATTTTCCCCAACAGAAGGGGCAAGAGTTGTTGCATAGCACTCTCTGGCTATCTTCTGATTATTTCGGACAACACCTACTTGTCCTTGAACTGCATACTTTAAACACCGATAGACTGTTGAGGCCACAACATGAATTCTGGAAATCCAGGACCTCCCAAAAATCACATTGTATGATGTGGGGCAATCTACTACAACAAATATCCCCTTGCCCAACAACATTTCTTCTTCAAATTCCCCAATTACGTCCGTAGAGCTCCCTGTGAAGCCCACAGTAGTTATGTCGAGTGTTGAATAATTCCTCATTTGTTTGTAGGAGCTTAATAATCGAATGTTTGCTGAACTACATGTATCTATCAAAATCCAGCGTATATCATTCCCCCAATAGATGATCATATAACCACTGCATACTCATGAGGCCTAACAATATTCCTCAAATCATCCTCATAAAAAACTATGAATGGGAAAGAGAATTGGCATTGATGGGAATACATTCCTCCTTCCAATTTAGTGGCCAAACTGTGGACATGCCTCTTCTTTGATGAAGGGGTGGGTGCTGTTACAGTATCTCCTCCAAAAATAGTTAGTGACTCAAAGAAACTGATCAGTCCGGACACCGCTCTGGTTTGTTCTATTATGAGTCCTACCTTATTCTGAGTTGGATCAGAATCCAGGTATTCAGAGTCCACATCGAATCTTTCAAGAATCACCATTGTCTCTTCTTGGGCAGATGTTCCAAATTTGTTTGTAGGGCCCATCCGAGGAGCATTGTCGGGCCTGTTTCCACTTATTCTGTTAGCATATGCTCCCAGTTTTCCTCTTTCAATAAGGTTATGAACTTCCTGTTTTAATGCTATGTAGTCTTGAGTGTTATGGCATATATCATTGTGATACTGGCAAAAACAAGTATTTCGGCTTTCTATGAAAGACTGCAATGCCGCCGGTTTTCGAAAATGGACTTCCTCATTGGTCTTATCATATATTATGGCTACATTTTCCCTTAACTCTGCAAACCACTCCGGCTGAACCCAATAACCTCTTTTACCTCTTGACTGTTGGCTCTGGGCCTGATTCTGGTTGGATTGATTTTGTTTAGACCGGTTGGATCCTTGTCCGGTCTCCTTAGCCTTGTAACCATACTAGTTAACGGCCGGAGAGGTTGTTATGGTGGACCTCACTTGACGGTGCACCATAGTTTTCTTTGTTTCTTCCACATTAATCTGCTTTCTCACTTAATTTAACATGCCACCCCAAGTCATAACTTTTTTCCTATTTACATAATCAGTCACGTTCCTATGATTTAACCTCTGTCTTAGAGAAGCAATTTCCACCTGCTCGAAGCAATCTGTTAATCCGTTCTTTGTATTCACAAATCGACTTATGTAGTCCTTTAAAGACTCGTTTGGTTCTTGGGCACAATGGATAATGGTATCCCCATTACCCTTCACCTTTTTTACTTCTAACAAATTACCTTCGGAAGGCAACCCATAATGTATCAAAGTTTCTATTACACCCTTAAGGTAAGCTATTATACCATTTAAGAGCACTTCCCGTAAAAGTTTGGGAGAATGCTCTGCACAAGAGTTTTTCATCATCATCAAAATTCATCATGAAGTTCTTGAATTGCTCCAGATGGTTGTCCGGATCTCAACTTCCATCATACTTTTCCATATTGGAGCTGTCAAATCTTTTGAGTAGGTTTTCGGCCAGTATTTTTGCAGACAAAGGTGACTACATTAAGTTCTTATTACGACTAAAGATTGTATCTTCATTAGACGTTGCAAAAATACATGTTTCGGTTTGAAAAGCAAAAGAATCTATCAACAACTGATCAGCATGCCTGTGGGATAACCCTCTGCCCAGATACATTTTAAGCCTACCATGCCTAACCCTCTTTCTTGAATACTTTTTGATTAACTTTATCTTTTTTTAGATCTCCCTTCATCACTGCTTGATGACAAAGATTCCTCAAGCTCAGCCTCATTCGAAGAGCTACTGGAGGACTCAGACTCTGAACTTTCAACAGAATTAGACCGATGTGTCTTCTTAGAGCTAAGATGAGTCTTTTTTGAACTAAGATGAGTCTTTAGTGATGGCTCATTCTCCCCAGGATTGTTAGTATGGTGAATAGCTGACGCCCATAATTTCTTCCTGATATTTTTCTTTGCTTCCTTTATGGCCCTTAGTGCCTCTATCTTTGCTCTCAGTTGATCTCACTCCTTAATAGTGTATTCCTTATTCTCGCTGACCGTTTCCACCATAGGAGGTGGAGTACCTTGCTCATTCAGATCCATCAGAACTATTTTTCTTACTGGTTTTGAATGTAAAATTTAGGCACCTTCGTGCTCCTACTGTGGTCGCTAATTTTGTTTGGTTTATTTTGGGTTGGGGTAGTTTTGTAAAGTACTTTAGTAAGTTTGTGGTATTTTGTGTTTAATGTGAGGAATAGTGAGATAATTAAGCAGTCTGCTTGTATTAAATGTTGATCACCCTCATTAATGAGAGTGGTTGGGGTATTTATACTTTTAATTAATGACCCATAGACTTACCGGGTCAAGTTATGAAACCGGGTCGAGTTTAATGACACATTAGTTTTTAACTAGATTAGCAAATAGCTTAGTAAAAAAGTATTCACATTTGTCCTGTTCGGATTTATAGTGGAGTAATATGGTTTGAATTACCCCTGTCCAGATTAAATGGTAGGATGTGACTGCAATATCCGAACTCATTACTAATAAGCCTAAAAATATATTTCTCATACATAAACAACAATTTAATTAACAACAAAATATCTTATATATCTAATGACTTCAATATGTGACAAAACATATCTTTCTTACTACAATGTGAAATCTCGACAATTAATTAAAGAAAAACAAAGTAATTTTAAGTTTGGAACCCAAAAATGACTATTGGTGTGATTCTAAAGTTGTTTAATTGATTATAAACATACATATAATCGCTTGCATTTAAAACTACACTTTTCATCCAATTTTCTCCAATTCTAATAAATTTGAAAATAATATTTCAATCAAATTATCAGATATGTCATATATTAGTATGAATTATTATAATGTTGTGTGTACAAGCCTAAGTTGAATGTAAGAAATGTGTATATCAACATATAATAAATTAAATAATATATATAGCAACATATTACACGCACTATGCCTTTTAGCATTATTGTACATATGTGTAGTCCTAATATGTATTTACACAGTGTCACATCATAATTTTATATGTTAAGTATATCATACATGTACATTATACTTGTATCACATTCTGTACCGTATATATTGATAAAGTTGTCATAAATTTGGAACATAACCTGGTGTATCGAACAATGGCAATAGCCACATAAATTGTATATAATAATAAGTATACATCACTAGTGTAAAAATCAATAGTAACATCACACTCAAACATGCAATATAGTATGCGAACAATACAATATGATGTTGCATTCGATTATCAAGATGTAATCTATGACCATATCTCTTCAAGATACAACTTATACATAAATTTTAATGGATAAATATGTTGGACTAAATTGTTCAATTAATTGTAAATAACAAAGTCCTCTAGAAACCTGAACATACGCGGCTTACAAATGTGATAGCATGTAACACATCAGATTACATACATTGATGGAATATAGTACATCAGATTACAAATATTGATAGTTTATGTATTTATATAGTTTGTTACATATATATACTCACAATTACAGAACTACATTGCATATCCATACAACTATTACTTTATCAAATATCAACTATGTGTATACATAAAATGACATAATTATATAGCATCAAATAATGTATCATATGAACAGAATTCCAAAACTTGTTCTCAATCAAGAATCAACCATATTTATTCTACTTCAAATGAACTTTTAAAATAGTTGATACAATTTAACAAAAAATAAAACAAACTGAAATCATATATGAATCACGACTTATCAAATCAAATTTGTTTTTACCTCAACCATAAATCAGTTATCAATTTACTTCAAGTACACACGGTTACATAGTTACATTGCATCGAATTATGTATCATATTAAACATATTTTCAAAAAAGTATTTTCAATAAAAATTCAACAAAACTTATTATACTTCAAAACAAATTCTAAAATAGTTGATCAGTTGAAAAATATTAATAAATAAAACCTCAATCTTATATGAATTATGACTTGTCAAATCGAAAACATTTTTACCTTAACCATTAATCAATTATCAAATATTATTGGATCACAAATTTGATGATATTCAATCAAATTAGCAACTTAACACCTGATTTTTGTAAAATAATTGAAACATTCATAAACAAACTTGAATCACACATTGATCTTTAATTAGACTCAACCAATAGCGTTTTTCTACTCGACAAGATATCGGTAGCTTGATTGTTATTCCTTGTTTCTGATTTATTATGATTTTGAATAATCACTCAATTAATTATCATTTCTTGAATCTTCCCTTAACTCTGACTCAAATATTTCCTTTTATTTGTTGAGTATAGGCTCATGATGTAAATTTTTGGAGAAAATCTATTGAACGGAAACTTCAACTTCGAATCGCGTTCATCAATTTCAATAAAATATATAATTCACGACGCAAATCAAAAGAAATTAAACCAAGAATCAACTGGTGAATATGCTATCCAATCGTTTTCTCATCTTGATCAGACGCATCTCTTACTTCTTCCCATTTAAAACATAATTTCCCCTCATGAGTTTTTCACGGTTATGATTATCTATTTGTTTCAATCTTTTACCTTGCGAGACTTATTACATCAGACTTCATCAT
Source organism: Limnanthes douglasii subsp. nivea (assembly GCA_036936605.1). Classification (NCBI taxonomy): domain Eukaryota; kingdom Viridiplantae; phylum Streptophyta; class Magnoliopsida; order Brassicales; family Limnanthaceae; genus Limnanthes; species Limnanthes douglasii. The sequence goes on from JAUPFV010000001.1 coordinate 39,741,313, forward strand.
ATTTTTTTATCTCTATCGAGATAATGTTTTAAAAATCATTTATCAACCATATTAAATCGTTTATGGTTCAAAGAATAGCAAGCAATAAGTTCACACAGGAAACGTCTGATGATGCTTAAAACCTTCATCAAATATTCCAGGAATATTTTAGATGTGAAGGAGAACAATCAAGTATTTTAAAGAAAATGAAAAGTTTTTTTAGAAACTAAAGTATTTAATAGGCTTAATTGAAGAAAAAAGTGAGAAAAAATCCTTTTGGGGATCTTTCTCATGTATATATATCAAATATGAAGTATACAAGTGTAATTGGTTAATACATTTTTATTTTTAATTTGTATAAATGATCATTATTGAGGTATTATATACATGATATAAACTTATAAAGTGAGTAAAACGTTTTACATAAAAATTAAGTAATTCATATAATTTATTTATTTATTAATAAAAAATAGTTGTCATTTATAAACAAAATATAATAAAAAATATATTAAATAAATAAATAGATTGCACAAGTCTTTACAGAGTAATCGAGTCTCGTTCTTAATTTGGTCAAAATTCACGTAAAAATAAAGAAGTTTATGTAAATTCTCATATGTGCTTGTCTAGTTTTACAACCTAATTAGCCTGAATCAGTAAATCCTTAGGGGTGCTCCATCACTTAATTCTCCAAACCAGCTGGGAGGGAAGTCATTGATCGAAAACTTCAAAATAGACTAGTTATAAAGCTTTATAAAATTAGACATTGCACAAGTCATGTATAAAAACTTCATTCGTTTTAGAGTTTATATGTCATTTGGGGTGCTATATCACCTAGTAACTTAGGCTAACTAGCTTGAGATTCATTGAATGTCACATAAAAAATAGATGAGTAAAATTATAAATATAAAAATAATATATATATATATAGTAAATGTATAAATTGACAACTGGTAGTTCCATAATATCAGAAGGGATATTAAGTCTAAGATAGCGGGAAGCTATTTCTAGAAAAAGAAACACGAAAATTATACGAGAGAAGCTACCAAAAGTAGTAATAGAGTAATGATCATTCACACTCGAAAAAAAAGATATTGCTTTATATAGTAATGGTGGTGGTGGTCCATTTATGGCTATTATACTATATTATTCTAGTATCCATTTATGGCTATTCTGCCATATTTTTCTACTAATATTAAACATATTTACTTTATATTATATTATATACCCTAAATATTAAACATTTATCAAGCCTATTTTACAAGACTAATATCAAGCCAAATTAGCTCAATATTATGTCGGTCCGACCTATGATTCTGATAAATCACACCATGATGAGCAACCCTCATAGTTCTTGCGAAAATATTTGAGGGATGATTATCCCGTGCGTTGACCCAAAAATTTTCTAGCTTTACTTAGGCGTATGATCCGAAGTGAATCGTGTTAGTGAGATGAGTCATCTTCAATAGTCAATTGGTGATTGGTTTATCCTGCTTTTGTGACTTGAAACCGATTGGTTCAGATAATATCATCATCGGGTGATTCAACATATAAGTTATTATTTTGATAATTGTGCACCACACATAGTCTTTTCTCATACATGTGTCTCCCAATCACTCGACCTATGCTATAGGTCTTTAATGATAAAACTGGAGGATTTATTAGGCAAAAACCTTTCCACCTCCCTATGTGTGTCAATTGAAAAGTATGAGAGGGTCTATGAAACCTTTCGACTTTTTAGACCAAGTAACTATTGGGCTCTCAACAACCTCCTTATAAATATGCTATTCTTTTTTCACAATCTTCACATGCAAACGAATTTAGAGAGGGAATCATAAAAAACATTCACCACCGTAAAAAACAACAACTCGGTTACAATCACTACAAAAGTCATTTTATCTTCCTCAAATAATAATTTTCATAAGAAATAAGGTTCGTGCTCTTAATTGGCTGTCAATAGATGAACGGGCCGAACTAGAAAATAGTTGTTGAGATTGTAGACGAGGAGCATGTACCCTTATCGATTTACCAAACTATCAACTACGGACCTTCGCTACCAAAGAAATTTTTTGGGCATCCTATGATAGTTCTAAACCGTGATGAACTGAATACTCGATAAAACATCACCCTATAGGAATCGATGGTGATACCCAGCCGAACAAAAAGAAAACTTACATAACAAAAAAGAACAAATCCAACGTGAAGCGCACCTCAGAGGTGGCTGTTGTCCTATGAACAAACTTCGCGGGGTGAAAAAAAACATATTATCAATTTATTCAAAGTTAATTATCGATACTTTGTGGCATCCGAGGAAGAAAAACTGTGAGACTGATGGAGAATCTCTGGCACTGTATAATTTGGTTCCCCAAGGTGGGAGAGACCCCATTATCAGTTAAGGACTATAAGTTGGTAGTCTTCCTGAAGCTACTAAACTAAGGACTTCGGTTCTCCTTGGATCCTGCCACTGTAAGGTTATTTGAATTGGTAGATATATACATCATCTAATCCAGTTCAAACTTCTGGTTCATATTTATGGCTTGTATTATGGCATCAATGCTCTCTGGCATCAGATTTACAATAGAGCGGTTTGTTGCCCTAAAAACCATTTTAAATAACCCTTATGACCCATTCAACTCTCTCACCTTAGGGAACAAATTCAAAGTTATTGATGACATCTTAAAGGCTGATAAAAACAAAGTTTTTATTTATTTATCTCGGGTCTATAAAAGAACGAGTCAGTTTTGTTAGTCGACAATCTCCATTGTCTCTCCCTGAAGTGGAAAAGTATAGGTCACTGAGCTCTTTACTCCGAACAACCCTTTTTTTAGAATTTCTATTGTTACATCTCATTTCCATAGGAAAAATAGGGATGATCATATCATTTTAAGAGTACAAAGAAGTTGTCGAGAGGATATTTACCAGATTAAGTGCTTGGGCCAGAACTGTTTGGTCCAATGAGTTCCACTGTTGTTTTACCCATGCAAACTTGGTTATGAGCCATATTTGGAGAGTGGATCCGAACAAATAACACACCTTAATTGCTCTCAGTCGATGCAAAGGCTGGATGCTTCTGATGCATTGGTTTTTTTTTTCTTTGTGTTATGTACAGGGCTCCAAGTCATCGAGTCCTAAAATGAAATATTAAATATCCGGAGAAGAAAAATATTGATATGGGTGCCTCAAATAAGGGAAAAACAGTGATTAAAGTTTCCTATGTTGATGATGATACTTTTATTGAGGTTAGTGGTTTGAAATGTTACCAAATAAGTCATAAAAAAGAAACCACAAACCGGTGCCCAAAAAAAAGATGTAGAGATGAAGACGAAATATCTACCTTAAGTGGATCTTGAAACCGGAGATGGTAATTCGTCTTCCTCAAATCAGATTGTAATTAATGAATTTGATATATTACCGAGTCTTTGTCATGTGGAAAATCAAGACCTTGCCCCCCTATAAAAAGAAAAATAAAAGTCGCATGCTGGCCAAATTCAAGAAGAGCAATCACCAAAAAAAAACATTTGGAAACTCCTACGACATCTCCTAACCCTACCGACCAACCGTTTGATCTTTTCAAAGATAAAATACTCACTTTGCGCATTAATGAACTCATTAATCGTACTGCACAACTTGAGAGAGATGTGTGTCGGTTGGCTGCCTGAAAATATTTCTACAAGGAAGAGACCTGCAGGTTAAATGATGAAGTCATTAGGTTGAATGAGCAGGTTACCAAACTGGAGAAGACTATCGGATATCAGCTAGAGTAAGCTGAAAATTCAGAAAAGCGGATAAAGACTGAGTATGCGCTATTTGATAATTTTAAACAAATTCAATTAAGTTTTTGTTGGAAAAATGAAAAGTTTCTTTACTCTCTCAAAAATAGATCCGAGAAGATAAAAAGTCTTATGCGCAAGATGTTCAAGAATAGAGAGAAGTGAAAAACAATTTGAAGCGAAAAATAAAGTTGTTATCTCTGCATATGCTGCTAAGTGTACTAGTAAAATGGATACCCTAGACGCCAAGGTGAAGTCAGATCCAATTCTCGATATACATGAACGTTTCTAGACTTGATATTAGGAAGTAATTGTGATATTGTTCCAAATATATCATCTTGCGGGCGTCTCCCTTGAAGTTAATGGAATGATTAGTTTTTCTCTCTATCGAGATAATCCAATACCTCTAGTATAAGTTCCATTTAAATTCTATATGTAAAACTCTGGTAATCTCAAACTCCCATCAACTAAACTTCATCCAACTAAAAATTCCCACCACATACAAAGCTCTTCCAATTTTATGATTCATTTCCATATAAAAAAGTTACTAAAACATACCATATATATTATCTACCAAAGTGGCATAACTAATCAAACTTGTAACTTTTTTTGATATAATAACATTATTTCCAAAGTTTTTATATGTATTGTGACATTTAATTACTCATCCATACCACTATATATTTGCATTTAAATGTTTTCAAAATCCATAAGCTCGTTGTATATGGCATCCCTAATAAGCTTTCATGCATTTTGTTGTCCGTTAAATACAAACACAATTAACCAATACCCGTAATGCCTATCAAATTTAACTTTATTAATCGTAGTTATAAAATGTCTATAGAAGATTGAGAATTGTTGTAAGTAACCTTTCATATCAAGAAACTTTACTTTAGAAATGTATCATATCACTGGAGCTATAACTAACCATTCCACTTGATAATGAATATATCATAGGAGTTCAAACTACATAAGGTTTGTCAAAATAATATATATGACCACTTGCTTGTGTTGGAACTCCTCTCCCTCTCTAAAATTTAACCGGCGGAGTTGCTCCATCTTCTCAAAATGACCGATGAAGTTTCGAAAATTTTACATAGGTCAAGTATACTAGCTTTCTCCGAATCTATTACGTGCTCCCAACACCATTTATCTCATTTAGTGGATGGTGAAACAACATACAATTTACGTTTGGTAGTCGAACGACCATGTTGTTTTTATTTTTCTAAATGATCTAAACGAGAAGATGTTTCCGGATAGATTATGCCAAAGTATTTCTTGTATATATGTTCTATATGTGTTTCGTCGTTGGTTTCCATGGAAATTTGAATGAGTTTATCCAATTTTTATTTTAATAGCTTTGTATTTATTAGATTAGTACGGAAAATTATATATAACCTCTTCCAATGATCATTAAAAGAGTCTAAATGTGTTGTTATGTCTTCTCTTAAAAGTTCGTAAGTATTATGCACACACTACATACAGTTCGTAGTTTGTATAACACAAGTGTAATTTTTATTCGCAACTTATATTTTTTGGGAAAAATTTAATTTGTCTATGAAAATATCTAAAGCAACATAAGAGACGTTACCTCTTAGATCTTCGTATACCTTATGCATAAATTTATGTTGGGTTATAAGTCGACTCTTTTTAAAATGAAGCTTTAATTGCTCCATGTTGGGTTATAAGTCAACTCTTTTAAAACGAAGCTTTAATTGCTTCATGTTGAATTTTGAGAAAGCATACACCTTATCCCAAAACGAATCAAAGTTACTTATGCTCATACCAATGAAACACTTAAGGATGAAAATGAGTGCTCTCCACGCGGTTAGTGGCCATGTTACCGAAATGCATGAACTTGTTAGTTTTCCACATGACAAACCTATCATTATAAAGAACTAACCAAAAACTTTACATGTATTTGATTGCTTTAGGGTAGTATTTACAGTCACAAAGCATTTTATTTTGAATGTTATTGAACGCGAGTTCTGTCTTTGACAACGTTATCTTATTTCATGAACGTAAAAATTCATTAGAGGTTTTTGTATCGTTGCTGATTTTCTTCAGTTTTCCAATGACGTTCATGTTCATGTGCAACCGACATAACATGTGTGTTGCATTCATGAACACTTGCTCGAGAAAAATCATCGTGTTAAGTCTCTATCCGTTAAAAATAAAATAGTTTTTCGAGTGATTTAGTTACCATAAATGATCACAAACATTCTAATATCTATTTGTAGTTGCCAACTTTCTCCCCTGACATAAACACACATTCAAAGTAGAAAGTCATACTGGTACACGTGACTCCAACGACCTCCAACAATAACATCCCATACCTTATTACCTTTTAGATGTTATCTATTATTAACATATTTTGAAACGTTTGTTACAAATCCACATTAACGTAATATGCAAAGAAATTTTAGTGATGATATCACTTCGGTCTTAACCCGATCTATGTCATTCTTAATAATTTAAAGTTTTGAGTTCGCCTAACAAGTATTGTAACTGCGAGCGACCACATTTCTCGATCTTCCGTTGTTTTAGTTAAACATTATATACATTACAGCTGAATGACGAATTTTGAGGGTTCAATTTTTTCATTACGTCCAAAATTTCGTGTTCCCATGTTGGTAAAATTAAGTACAAATTCTAACTACAAATAACTTTGTGCGGATTTCACAGTTTTATGACTGTGAGTCCCGCATACGATCTTTAAGGACCATTTATTATATTTTTCTTAAGCTTGAAAGGGCATCCACATTTTTCTTTGTTTCGATAGACTTCCTCTTAAGATCTTTTGGTTTACCAACTTTGCATACAATCTAAATCTCTCACATTCAACTAATAGACATAAAGTTTTTATATTTTTCGCATTTTCGCGACATCTCAATACGATTGCCAATCCGTTGCCTTTCGCAATATCCGTAACCCAGTAAATCAATTGTTGTGCATATGATAGATTTTTTTTGTAAATATCACTATAATCGTCGTCACACTCTTCTATTACTCTATCATCCTTTACATCATACCATGCCAAATTATTAAAAATATAAATCAAAACATAAAAAAAGTTAAAAAAGAAGCTAAATCGGATGTCATGGACACCGTAGATATAACATAGACCGTATGATCCGTATGATGTCCAAACCAAACCCTTGTTTCAAATTTCAACTCGGATAATTCTGTTTATAACAAACCTAAAATTTAGACACTAAATTTATATCCATACCCGAATTGGGAAAAACCGACTGAGGCAATAAATAGCCAAATTTTTAAAAGTTACCTCAAATTTATATTCAAACAGTTGGACTTTTTCATTTCCCGGGCCAAACGGCAGTCCTGCGTTTTCTATTTTCTTTCGCTCGGCAGCGAAGATGCGCATCACTATCGAGGAGAAGAGCATCAACCGCAAAGTATCAATACGTCAAACCGAGCTTTGAATCTACTTTTTGCTTTAAATTTCCTTCTCTTAAACCCAAAACCTAATTCCATTTCACGATCGACAATGGCGACTGCTGGTTTGTATCGTCGTCTACTCCCTTCTCCTCCTGCGATTGATTTCTCTTCTGCTGAAGGAAAGGTATTGTCTCATCTATTCCTACGTTTTCGAAGATCGAACTGCTGAAAACGCTCTTCGATTGTAGATTAGAGAGAGAGGCTTTAGTTTCGAGCTTGTAGCTGAAATGATGGATTCGGAATCATATGCCTTAGATTTTCTTTTATATATTAAACAATCATATGCTTTTGATTCTGAGCTTTGATAATTTATTTGGTTGAAAATGTGTTTGGGATTCTCGGTAGGGGAGCTGAAGTGACGTGCAATATAGCTTTTCTTTCAGAGATGTCTATTTTAATATAAAAGAATCATTTTCAAACTCTTGATTACTATGAATAGGAACTAGAGGAAGGCAAAGTGTGGTATTGCTAAGTTTCCTGACCGTATAGGGTGCAATCTAGTGCATTTTTATTTTTTAAATTTGGTATTTAAAGTTATCCATGTTCTGGTGTTGCAGCAACTTTTCATTGAAGCGATTAACAAAGGGACTATGGAAGGTTTCTACAGGTTAATTTCCTACTTCCAGACACAGTCAGAGCCTGCATACTGTGGGCTTGCTAGTCTTTCTGTGGTCCTGAATGCTCTTGCTATTGATCCCGGAAGGAAATGGAAAGGTAGTCCAAAGATAGTCAATAATAAAAAGTGATGTTCTTATAAATAGACCTGCTTAATTAGGTTCGTTCATACACTGCCTGATGTTTGGTTTCCAGTTTTCATCTTACGGACTTTTTCTCAGATGGGAATAGTATACAGTTCTCGCATTTGGTTTCCTGTACTGGTTGATAACTCATACAGACGATCATTGCCTATAAACCGTGTTTGTTTCACTCATTTTAGCTGGTAGTTAGGGTAAAAGTAAGAGGCCTCTATATGCCCAAATGGAGAATGTATAGAAATATAAACATTTATTGGTTGCATACTTTTCTTATAGGACCTTGGAGGTGGTTTGACGAAACTATGTTGGACTGTTGTGAGCCTTTGGAGATAGTTAAGGAAAAAGGAATCTCGTTTGGCAAAGTAGTCTGTTTGGCTCATTGTGCTGGAGCCAAAGTCAAAGCATTGCGTACTAATCAAAGCACCATAGAGGAGTTCCGTAACTACGTTGTGAGGTGTTCCACATCGGATGACTGCCATATGATAACATCATACCATAGAGGGATTTTAAAGCAGGTGGACAATTTAAAATCTGTAAAAGAAATCCAAAACTCAGTTTTATATCTACTATATTTAGCTAACAGGAAACTACAAGTTAATTTTTTTTTATAAAGTGGATACTCAATTGAGGTCTATTACGAGGTAGTAATATGCATTGACTCGAGTTTCGCCGCAGCGTAAGTTTATGGAATTTAAGCTTTTGTGCATTTGCTGCCATTTGCTGCAGACTGGGACTGGTCATTTTTCACCAATTGGTGGTTATCATGCTGAAAAGGATATGGTTTTGATTCTGGACGTCGCACGCTTCAAATATCCCCCTCATTGGGTTTCACTGACACTTCTTTGGGAAGCCATGGATAGCGTTGATGAATCGACTGGAAAATACAGAGGGTATGCATAAAAACCTGTTTCTTAACTAAGTTTTTCTACTATACATTCACTTGTTACTGAAGTAGTATATTGGAAACTATATAGTGATATGATGGTGTTTTTTCCAAGAAGCAATGTGGTATATTTTTTCTTTTTTACTTTTAAATGATTATCACTAACTGGTTACATGTATCACTCCTAGTTGGTAACTAGCTCAGTACTGATAAACCATGCATTCCCATTTTAGCAGAACTTAAGGTCCATTATTTCATTCAGTGACTAGAAAACCAAAATACGGATCAAATGAAATCATAAATTATATGCGCTTTTCACTTATCAGCGGAGCTATTGTGTATGCAGCAACTGGCCAGTAATATATTTTTTACTTTGTTATAATGGTACAAACTGATCTTAAAGATACAAATCAATATCTTTCAGAAATTTGGTTAACTGAGTACTTCAGTTCATTTGGTGGACACATTACTGATGCAACTTATTTTAAGGATAATCAACTTGCATCACCTTTTTGAATTGGGATGTCTGGTCATGTATAGGGTTTGGTTGTTTGCAGGTTCATGCTTATATCTAGACATCACAGAGAGCCAGGAATACTTTATACTCTGGTATGGCTTATATTGCTACGTCATACTGCTGTTGACTTCCTGGTTCTCAATTGCTTTTTTGTTTTCTGCTTTATCTTTATCAATCTATATTTTACATTTCTTTTCCATATCTGTTACTGACCGATTCACTTTGTGCATCCTTTAGCTAGCTTTTTCTCGTGAATAATCTTTTTATTAAATAGTCTTCAAATTTGAGTAAGGGTTTGGCTAAATTAGGGCCCTCGATGATAACCAACCCCAAAATTTTAGCGCTGTCTTTTACCCCGCCGGTTGAGACCCTCTCAACCGGCGGTTGAGAAAGATTCAACCGCCGGAGTAAGGGTAAAATTGTAAAACTTCAAAAACGCTTTTTTTTGGGCTGGTTAACATATTTTGGACCCGAATTTAGCCAAACCTTTTGAGTAATTATGTTATGAACATCTTTTCATATACACAGCAAAGACACTTTTACATCATTTATAGTTATCGACTAAATTTTTAAGTGCCAGAAACTCAAACAAAACACTAGTGTAAGATGAACTCTTTTATATAACTTCGGTCATAAAAAATGCCACTTCATTTCTTAATATTAGATAAGTACGAAGCTAATATATTGACTGGAAGAGCCAAAACTTGAAACATCCTTATAGAGTGCGTAACTATTAGATAACGTTTTTTACATATACCCTTGCATATCTTTAGCTGACTTGAAGTTGAATGGCCGCATGTAATGTATAATGTTTGAGATTGCCTTATATTTTGGACTATTTGCATTTCTTCTATGGTTATGCTTTGGAACTCTTCTCAGAGCTGTAAGCACGAAAGTTGGTGCAACATTTCAAAATATTTGATGGATGATGTTCCTCTTCTTGTTAATTCCGAGAATCCGAGCAATATTCAGAAAATCGTCTCAGTTATTTTCACGTCACTCCCATCAAATTTTGGTGAGTTTATCAAGTGGGTGGCAGAAGTCCAGAGACAAGAAGGTGGCAATCAAACTCTACTTCCTGAGGAAACCGGAAGACTTGCTTTAAAGGTACTTTGAAACTTAGCGGGATCCATTTCATTGCATGAGAAATACGTGCATGAGAAGATATATCAGTTAACCCATTTTATTTATTTCTTCAATTACGTGAATGATAAAGAAACATTTATATAAAGTGATGCATTTTAATTTTTTCTCACACCCCAATTGCACAAATTATAGAATAAGTTTATGGATACATTGCACGAAAAATACGTGCATGAAAAAAAAAAGCATTTATATTTAGTTCTCACTTCACGTCCCAAGTTTATGGAACTCAAAGACAAATTATATAAATTACAAATTACTTAAATTAATAGTTCACGGCATCCCACTAGAAAATGTGCATGAGAAGACACATTTATATCAACTTATGCATTTCAATTTTCTCTTCTCTTCCAATTTTATAAGCCCCAAAGTGTATTTTAGTTTTCTCTTGGCTCCCAAATTTATGAACCCCAAAGTACAAATTATGTAATAGTTCATGCCGCTGTTGTGATGTCATATAAAACAATTTCTTACAAAACCAATAGTCAATTGACAGAAGTAAAACGTCTAACAGTGGACAGAAGCTAAAGCCTAAAGTTTTAGGTTGTAAAAAATTTATGTTACAAATATGTTTGGTTGCTGAAAATAGAAACAATTGTCCAAATGCCAGAAGACTTAGACATTCATGTCATGTTTGACAATTATAATGAAACAAAATAATTGCAGACATTTATGATTTGTTGTCACAAAAATTATCATAGATTTGTTGACACGCTAATGTTTGATGTATTTCTCTTGGTATGCATGTAAATGCAGGCAGAGGTACTCAAACAAGTTCAAGAAACCGACTTATATAAGCATATTTCTGCATTTTTATCTTCTGTAAGCTCGTGTTGCACAGACAAATCTAGTTCGAGTAAAAAAGATAATCTGCCCGAGATTTTTGAAAGTATATGCTGTCAAGGAGCACAGATACTATCAGGGAAATGTCACTCTAATGAATATTGTTGCGACCAAACATGCCTAAAATACACAAATGCTAACGGTGAAGAACCCTTTACGTTGGTGTCTGGGACCGCAGTGAATGGCAAGTTTGAGCAACAATTCAATGTGCTGGTTCCCTGCTGCGGTCCAAATAACTCCGTTGGGATGTTTCCAGCTAGCAACGATGTATTAACCGTACTCTTATTGGCCTTACCTCCCGAAACATGGTCCGGCATCGGAAACGACAAGCTTTTGCAGGAAATGCAGACTCTTGTTTTTACTGAAAACCTTCCTGATTTGCTACGAGAAGAGGTAACTCTACTCAATCACTTGGAATACTTTTTACCTAAGCTACACATGTTTTCTAACAAACAAATATTAAAGTTCGTCTCTAGCTCGGCTCGTTTTTGTAATTTTCAAGCTCGGTTTATCGAACAGATTTTGAATTTTTTCTTAGGAGTCACAAACTATATCTGGTAGCCGCTCGAAATTTAAATCAGACTTGAGCTGGTGTAGGCTCAGGTCAAATACTTAATAAGTTGTCTAGCTCAACCTAACAAATAAAAATAAAACCCAACCTCGAACAACGGTGTCAGATATATAGCTCTGATCAAACTTTATTTTAACTACACATATCATCATATGTCAGATTCTGCATCTACGGGGTCAGTTCCTTCTCCTCAAGCGCTGTCAAGAAAATAAAGTCGACGATGACCTCAGTCTAGCTACACTTTAGCTTTCTTGTTGTTATTCAACATTTACACCACAGAACTTATCTTCTTCCGGAATTGCTAATAATTGCCTACAAGAGGACATGTTGCCTAAAGCTAAGCTAATCGAGTGAGTAGTTGGGTTCTTTAATAAGCTTAACATTATCAGTAGACATTTGGGTGTAATCGTACTTCATATAAATCATGATACGGAAAGTTGGTTTTGATAGATAGTAGATCATCAATAATTGATACGCATTTTACTGTATGATCTACAATTCAATATATGTGTGAAAATATGGTTAGAAAAATAAAAACATAATAAAATTAACATACATGAAAATTTATCTTAAATTCAAATTCATATATGTCATGCAAAATAAGTGAGCTCTACAATACAAGCAGCGATGAGATTAAAACGATAGGCCTTATGTATATATCTTTTTGATCTAAACAACAACCAACGAGGTGTTTACACATGTCAAACCATAACAATTCTAGAAAAATGAGGCAATTTGGGCAGGATTAAAGATGCCCGAAACATGGGTCCCATCTGCCCGTAACAAATAACTCAATTCCGCATACCTCTGTCGTTTTTCATTGACGAGTTGTTCAGCTTCATGGCTCGGCTTTCTCTTGTTATTCTCAATAGAGATCCACGGCTCACCAAGTAGAGTACCTTTAGTCAGAAACTCATGAGCCATATACCCTGCTAAAAGTTGATTAGATGGAGCCGGCTCAACACTTACATTTGAACTGGCTTGAAAAGGCTTAGCCGAATCAGGTTCATCCTTCTCTTTCTTTTTCTCTGTTGTTAACACGCGCCGGGGAGGTAGCCGCATCGATTTGGTGGTGCTCATCATGCCACGGAAACACTTTCTCCAACACAGTAAAAATGAAAAATAATTAAATTCAAAATATATTAATCTACCCCACGTCAGCAATTTCCCAACACAGTAAAAAAATAAAAAACGAAGAAAATAAATTTATCACGCGGTTAAAATAAAGAAATAAAGAACAATTGAAACTGCAGAGTCAATCTAAATTTGTTTTGAGAGAGAAAGTAGTTTTTTAGAGAGAGAATGAGAATGGTAGAGAATGACTGGAGGGGTGTTGGGTATTTATACAGGTGGGGATCGTAGTTTGCCCCTATTGTTTTGGTGAATTTACTTAAATTGCCAATGACTAAAAATACCTTCTAGTTAATTATGATTATATATTTAAATAAAAATAGAATTAAAAAGTTAGAGTCAATCGCCATATTGCTCATCAAATTCAAATAGTATAATAAATGTATGTGAACGTATATTTTTTATCAGATAAACAGCGTCCGTATTCTTTAGTGTTCATGTAAAAAATATGGTTTAAATTAAATATCTTTATTGTAAAAAAAGTTATTTCAAATTGTCTATTTTAACCTTGTATCCTTTTTATTGGGCTTCCGGCCCAATATTTCTCTAACTACAACTGCAGATTCTGTGATTTGATTCAACAGTACCTGAACCCGAAAACTTCCAAAGTTCTCTAACTTCCCCAACTAATTAGAAACAATTCTTCTCTCTCTTCTTCGCTGTTGCCCTCTCCAATTGGAAAACAACTAAAATGATAACGACGTAGAGAGATGAGAGTAAATTTCAGTGTATTAATCGCAACGACGGCGATCGTCGTTATTCTTTGCAGTTTCATCCGTGGAGGACAAGGATCGGAAAACTCCGGTAATGCCGGGGACTTCGCCGGTGACTACTCGAAGCTATCCGGGATCATAATTCCGGGGTTCGCATCGACGCAGCTTCGAGCGTGGTCGATCCTCGACTGTCCTTACTCTCCTCTCGATTTTAATCCTCTGGACTTGGTTTGGCTGGATACGACAAAAGTAAATATCGGATAATTCGTGTCTATAGTGATTTTTTGTCTTCTTCTTTTATTTGTTGTTTGATTGTGCTTCGTAGTTCTTGATGAAGATTATTTAGATTAGGAATGGAGCTAACGTACAAAATGTTGTTGATGCTTTTAGTATTGTTATTAATGCTTTGGAAGCAACATATCGTTTTCTACTTTTGAATGCCATGTGCTTGGTAAAAAGGAATTAGAACTGCCAGAGAAGTGTTACATCCACAGAGGTGGAAGATGTAGTATTGGTTATGTCGTTGAAACTTTTACGTGCTATCCATCTGAATCATTGGATTTTTTTTTTCTTTTCTTTCTATTAAGGCCGTAATCTTTTCTTTAAAACTTAATTATCCAAATGATTTAAGCTCTAATTCTCTTGTGCAAAACTATGATTCGCGTAAGAATATAACTGATACTGCATGATTTAACATGTTGTATTCCTCTTTTATGCAGTGTCTTTCTGCTGTAAACTGCTGGCTTAAATGTGTGTTGCTGGAACCTTATAATCAAACAGATCATCCTGAATGCAAATCGCGACCAGATGGCGGCCTTCCTGCTATCACAGAGCTGGATCCTGGATATATAACAGGTTTGTTTTATCTCTTTCTCTTTGACGCCTCCGAATGTTAAAATTTTGTGTCTATAGAAACATTTAACTAGTTCAGGTAGTTTTAGTGTCATGGCAAGCTTGTGAACATTTTGTAATTTGAGCTTCAGGTCCGCTTTCTTCAGTGTGGAAAGATTGGGTTAAGTGGTGCATTGAGTTCGGAATTGAAGCCAATGCCATCATCGCTGTTCCATATGATTGGAGGTTGTCACCATCAAAGCTGGAAGAGCGAGACTTATACTTTCACAAGCTCAAGTTTGTATAATTTCCACCAGCTTCTACTGTCCACTATTCTCAATAGCTTAGTGTGCATGGGTTAAGGTTGCAAACATTGAAGTTCGTTAAATGTCTTCCTGCGTGAAAAATATATCATCTAATAGGCATATATTTGAATGTTAATGTTCTGGATTTCTAACTCTCTGCTGCATCATACACTGGCATATGTTCTGATAGGATTAGTTTAAAACATCAAGGCGATTATCATTATCTTATCCCTTAACACACTTTCTGCTTTGAGTAAAATATAGACGAATTTTACTTTGCAACATGAAATTTTATTTTCATCATGGTTGTCCTTAAGATCAATTAATTTCATGATTTTAGGTAGATGGACTGAGCTACAAATTAAATTTTAATTATGTTAATGATTAGTGCGAATTGCTGTTCTTTGGTGAGAACTGATCAATTTAACTAAATATTTCTTAGTGAAAGCTTTGACATTTGGTTTCTTCATTGCTATATTTCCTCACTGCTAATAAAGAGTGTGCTCGGGTTTTGTTTAGATATTGTTTATTAGTTCAACTATTGAGACTCCTCATAGTTTTATCTCAAGGTTCTCTGGTAAACTAAGTAGAAAAACTAGTGTTTGTATTGTATTATTCAAACCCATGTTTAAAAAAGCAATTCCGACAGAGAGCTTCAGCAGTTGAAAGGCATCTTTAGAAATTTGTAATACTATTTTAATTTTCCAGGATAACTTTTGAAACTGCCCTGAAACTACGTGGTGGCCCCTCAATTGTGTTTGCGCATTCACTGGGTAACAATGTTTTCCGATACTTTCTAGAGTGGTTGAAGCTAGAAATTGCACCGAAACATTATATGCAGTGGCTGGATGATCACATTCACGCTTACTTCTCCGTGGGTATGATTTGTTTGAACTGAAGTAATGTAGTACTGTAGATGACCTTAAGCTCTTTTCACTTGCCCTTATTTTGTTGTTGGTTCCAGGATCTCCTCTTCTTGGTACACCTGAGATAGTTAAAGCCGCACTATCTGGAGTAACATTCGGTCTTCCTGTATCTGAGGTTGCTTCCAACTTATCATTATTTTCGATTATTTCAATTTCTGTATGTTACTAACTGGCCACGTGTCTTGTTTTTCGCTGTGTCACCATATTTCCTGAGGATTTTCACTGTGTAACCATATATCCTGAGGTTTTCCACTTGTAACCATATTTCCCAATGTATGTTTGTGTTATTTTATAACTTGTCTTTTAATGTTTACTGACGAACCTGCTCAACTTAAGGTGGACATATGTCAAAGGATATACTGTTATGATTTCCAGCATTGTGATTCCCTAGAATAATTATCCCAAAAGCTCAAGTTTACTTTATCACCTGGAATTACTTAAGTGACTACGGGAGTTTCAAAGGAACTCTAATAAAATCTTTGTTTATATGTAAAATAGTGAAATCTGTTCAATTGTATGATACATGGAATACCAATAGTGACTTACGATCCTTACATATTTTGGCAAGGTATCAGGGAACAGCTCGGTTAATGGCCAATTCTTTTGCTTCCTCTTTGTGGATGCTTCCATTTTCTGAGCATTGTAGGGCGGATAGCATATACTGGAAGCATTTTTCTGGTTGTAGTAGTACTCATCATAGATATAAATGTAGTGAAGAAGAATTTCGTTCTAATTATTCTGGATGGCCAACGAATATAATCAATGTTGAAGTCCCTTCCACACCTGGTAAAATATTTACATCGTGTATCTCACACTAACGTTATTTTTATTGTGCTGATTGCTCTCTACACTCATGTTTTAGCTGGCATAGATGCCTATCCATCAGTTTCAGAGATAGCTGAGACCAACGTCTCGAGTATGGAATGCGGTCTCCCTACACAGTTATCCTTTTCAGCCCGCGAAGTATCAGATGGGACGTTTTTCAAAGCCATAGAAGGTTATGATCCCCCGAGCAAGAGTCTATTGTACCAACTTGAGAAGTGAGTGATGTGCTCACCTTGCCTTAACATTTACGCAGTCTGACACAGTACACATATAGGCCAACCTAGTTTGAAACCACCAAGTCTTTATGTAACTGCACGTTTCCTCAAACACGGTTGTATGTCTGATAGCACATCAAGCCCTTTTCACGAATAATGTTTACGCGTGCATAGTTGTAATACCGAATGCCTCATGTAAGGAAGAGAAATTCCAAAATAGTTTTGCATTCTTGTACAAAGCAGCAACCATAAGGATTGCATCGTAGTTGCACTTTATTGGTGGATGTGCATAGGTGTTAAAATTTCAAGTACGTAATAGTATTATCTTAGTAGGCCTAGACATGTTCTGTTATTAGTAAACAAATTTCATCACAGGAGTAAATGTATTACTTTATTCATGTACCCTGCAATGGCGTGTTTTAACTAGATTGATTTCATTTCATATTTTTCTTTATAGCACATTGAGGAGTTTTACATTCTCTATGTTGCTAAATACTTGAAAGAACAATGAAACAAAGATTATATTTTCTACCTCAAGATACTGAACTTCCGTTTGATAAGCAACTGTTTTCAGATCGTATCATGCGGATCCTGTTCTGAATCCTCTTACGCCTTGGGACAGACCTCCAATTAAGAATGTATTCTGTATCTATGGAATAGACTTAAAGACCGAGGTATAATTCCATTATCCAGCTCGCAGTCGTTATCTTGCGTGAAGTAGTTATAGATACGTGACATATGTTCACTTCCTTTAGAAACTTCATATCCTTATTGGGTTTACTTATTGGTTTGTTTTCTCATGTGGCTGCAATAACAATAATATTTCTGTTGCTCATTGTATAATCCTTGGGAACATTTATCGCTCATCATTCTTACTATTGCTTTAATTTTTGGCACTGCTAACTTAATAGAGGAAGAGAAGTTAAATCTATTGACGTCTGCTTTGCAACTTCTGTGTCTTGGCTTGTTAGGCATAGTTAAGATTTTCCATATTAGAATATAGGCAAAATTATCCGAAATGCTTTCGATTTTTTTTGTATATCCTTCTAAAGAAAGCGGGACCATTTGGACAACAAAAAATGTGTTCAAGTTTCTTTAGTAGACTATAACGCTTCTTTTGCCAACATGGCAACATGTATGGTTGCCACATCAATTTGTATAAGTTTCACAGTCTATGCCCTGGGCAAAATTTGTAATGTTAGTTTCAGAAATGAGTAAAATCTTCTTTGTCTGCTTAAGTTATTAACCCATTTCTTGTTCTGGTGATTATGCTTTTTCTATGATTATCTTTTTAGTCATGTCATCAGGTTTGATAATTATCTTACATGGGTAATCATATAATAGGTCGGTTATTATGTTGCTCCAAGTGGCAAACCTTATCCTGATAATTGGATCATCACAGATATCATTTATGAGATTGAAGGCTCTCTCGTCTCAAGGTCAGAGGTGTCAATTCTGGATGTTGTATGGAATAAGTCTCTAAGTTTTATTCTACTAAATATCTACTGAGGGTCATCTTATTGACTACTACAGTTCATGAAAGTAGTAGATACCGGCATTTGATTCTTATTGCTGTAATTTTGATGCCAACTGTGAGATATTTTGCTATTTTTATAGGTCAGGGAATCTGGTTGATGGAAATTCTGAAGCTACAAGTGGGGATGAAACGGTATGAGTAATGCATTATGTATATTATAAGTTATTTTGCTGTCAACTGTAAAAGTGCTAGTATATTTGGCCTTCTTATCTCTTGTCAAATCACTTGCATTGCTCTTAAGCTTCATTTAATAGGTTTCCTGATGTCCAGGTGCCATATCATTCGCTCTCTTGGTGCAAGAATTGGCTTGGACCAAAAGTGAATATAACTAGAGCACCTCAGGTATCCACAAACTTTATAATCTTGTAACTCTTTATTTTTCTCATATTTGAGTTCGGTTGTGTACTTGTGTTTAAGTCTTTTCCTCGTGACATAAGTCCATGATTAAGGGTGATACAAAATATTTTGATCTATAACCATCTATGCAAATACGAGTCTTTAAGAACATTCTCTTATATTTATTATTGTGTATACTTCGTACATTATTTCCATAATCATTGGCATATCCACGCCTGCACTAA
This sequence comes from Limnanthes douglasii subsp. nivea, assembly GCA_036936605.1. Lineage (NCBI taxonomy): Eukaryota > Viridiplantae > Streptophyta > Magnoliopsida > Brassicales > Limnanthaceae > Limnanthes > Limnanthes douglasii. Next base: position 39,760,294 of record JAUPFV010000001.1, read on the forward strand.
AGGTGTTGTCTAGACATTGTAAAAATTGAAAGAAAAGAAGTCAGGACTAGATGTGACCTGATAGAGTAATACCATGAACTAGGGATTCCGTTTGTACTGTTATTATAATAAAGTATAACTGCTTTACAGTTTGACCTCTTTGCGATATGAAAGTTTGCATGTTGATCATGATTCATAAATAGTTAGCCTTGTTTCAATATCATGCTAAAATCGATTTCCAATTTCTTCTATTCTAACTTGCAGTCGGAGCATAATGGTTCTGATGTACAAGTAGAACTGAATGTTGAACATCAGAGTGGAGCAGATATAGTTCCGAACATGACAAGGTCTCCTAGGATCAAATACATAACATACTATGAAGACTCGGAAAGCATCGCGGGAAAGAGGACAGCAGTCTGGGAGCTTGATAAAGGTGGGTGGGTGATATGTCCCTGGACCGATTGATTCTTTCAAAATTTTGTTAAAATTAAACATCTCCTGCTTAGTAAATTTTATGGGGAGGGGTAAGATATGATGAATGCCTCTACTATTTTGTTCTTAACATTGGTTTTTATACTTGAACTCTCGTTCGGCTTAATAAGCATCAAGGAAGATTTGAAAGAATGTTAATAGCCCCAGGGTGATCGGGCACAAAAAACAGGGGTGTTTTAAGAAAATTAATATATTTTAACAAGTTCAGAAGGACTGTGTATGTGCGTAGATAGGAATCTGACTTTAACATGGTTGACTCTCTCTTCATGTAGCGAATCACCGGAACATTGTTAGATCTCCGATTCTAATGCGAGAGTTGTGGCTCCAGATGTGGCATGATATACATCCAGATGCAAAATCAAAATTCGTTACGAAAGGTAAATCATTCTTTGTTCTTTTTACAAAAGCGTTTACATTATCACCTTTTGTAATGTTAGTCGATATTTAATATGCCTTAGCTAAGCGTGGACCTTTAAGGCATGAAGACTGCTATTGGGATTATGGAAAAGCTCGCTGTGCTTGGTCAGAATACTGTGAATATAGGTTATTTTTCTGCACCAACTAATTATGTCTTATTTTATGAATAGTAGTATTCCTCCTTTGTCGCGTGCCAATAATTAGTGCACAATGCAGGTACCTTTTTGGCGATGTTCACCTCGGGCAAAGCTGTAGGTTAAAGGATTCATCAGCTGATCTCTTGTTGCATTATGTATAGATCGGCTAAAGGTACCTGTATTTCAAATTTTCTTTCAACAAATAACAAGACTTTTGGCTAAAACCTGTTCAGCGCCCTTTAAACTTGGTCGATGTCCTAACTGTCTTAAAGTCTCATTAGGTGATCACAGATTGGTTGAATAAGATAGTAATGTTCACATGGAGATAGAGATTTGATAATTTCGTTAGCATTTCATAAATTTTATAAATTTGTTTTTATATCCTAAATATAAGGAAATACTAACTGAGTTGATTTTTAAATGAGCAAATTAACTTATTCAAAATTGGTGAAAATGAATTGAAGTTTATTTAGTATATTTGATTTTGTTTAATATATTAGATCACATTTTGAATAACCCAAAGATATACTGTTAGCATTACCCTAATATAAAATCGTAAAATGTACTGATTTCGAGAAAGACCAACAAAACAGTGTAAAAAACTGGTCATACGGCGAGGGTATAAATAGAACAAATAAATTTTCTATTAAATTATAAATTTTCTATTAAATTAGAATATAGACTAAACCCGATTGGCTTAAATAGGTTTGGATACCCTTATTTTTATTTTGCTTCAGGAGATGCCATGGAGGCTTCACATTCTTTGCGAAATTCAAGGTGGTTCTTTAGTTTTTCTTGCATACTTGATACAGATAATTTGTTCGTATAATGCCCAAGTAAAACTGGTACAACTGCCTTCGTTTTCCGGATGTCTTGGAAGATAATTTTTTGTCGTGATTCCTAATAACTGGTGTATACAGGTTAATCGATAAATGAATATATTTAGTGATAGTAGAAAAAACTCAATGATGTAAATTTTTTGAAGTTCATAATAGTATAGTACTATTGTTTATTTTCCTACTTTGTGCGTGACGTTCAGTAAGTTGCGACCTTTTAGTTGGAGGTTTGGATGCTGATAATTCACACAAGCTTTCACTTTAAAGTTAAAGTGATTATTTTGATACATCCATAGTTGTCAAATCGTGTATTGTATCGTGTATTGATTTTAGTTTTTTCTGTATCGTATATCGTGTATCGCGAATCGTATTGTATCGTAAGATACGATACTTTATTATATATATATATATAGAAATAAATATATATTATGAAATAATTCATAGTTCGCCTAAAAATCTTGGTTAGTCCCCGGCGTTTGATTATATCCTAAAACGAATCATCGGTGTTTCAAATTGATGCATTTTTGGCGCGTGCAAATTGACAGAAAACTGACACGTATCATCTCATTATACCCAAGTCTATTGCACATACGGTCATTCGTTAATTTAGATCTAAAATACCCCTAATTTTATTCTTTTCACTTTTTATTTTTTTATATTTACTTTTTACTTTTTTATTTTTATTTTTTAAGATTAACTTATTTATTCTAATTTTTAATTTTAATTTTACTTTTGATTATTTAATCTTGAACTTCTTCTTTCTCTGCACAATTTTTTCTTCTGAGTAAGAACCCTAGTAATGGAGATCTCAGTACTTCCTATAAATATATATCTAAGATTTGTTTTGGAGAAATCAACCGATGGTACAAACTCGTATGTTATATAAATATATATAGATATAATGTTTAAAAAACTAAAGACAGTAATAAAAAAATTAATAATAGACAGTGCTAAGGATTAAATTTAAAGCGAGTCCTTTTATTTTTCTTCGTTCTTTATAGGCTAACAAAAGAAACTTCTATGCTTTCTCTCTCTCCCACCACAGCTGAGAAAGGTTTTTCTCTCTAATCTCGTATAACTTTCTCTCTCTAAAACTTCAAATCTGATTTCAAAGGAGAGTACTTCTTGGGAGTTTGCACAAATAGTTCCTCATAACAAGCAATTTTCGTGTTCCTTGCCCTTCGTTGAACCACAAGTTAGTTTTTCTATTCCATTTTCATTCTTTAATCTCCCTCACTGATTTTAGTATTTTCGATTTCCCTAGTGATTAGTGAATCTATCCTAGACATATGTTGTGTATATGTATACCAATTGCACTCTGCTTCTTGTTGTAGTAGTTTTGTGAGGCAGGATAAGTTAAGAGGCCGCAGTTTTTTTTTTTCGTTAGCTTTTTCGAATTCTCGCTGCGTTTGGTCGGTACCGGTGGCGGAACCAAAAATGAAATCTAGCGGGGACGGAACTATATTACAAATTAGTTCTCTAAAATGAGGTTGCAACATGAGCAGGGTTTCAGTGGTGCTTCAAACTTCTAGTGACACACATCTTGATGTACAGTTTAGATTTTTTTTAAATTCAAACTAAAAACTATAAAACAAAATTATTTATATATAAATACCTAATAATTTTACTTGTTTCAAATTAAAAACCACCTACAACACAATCATTTAACATAAACTATAAGAAACCATACACCCATTTAATATAAACTATACACCCATCTAGTAATTTCAGGTTTTAAAAAATAAAAACCACCTATATCTAAGTAATTTCAGGTCTTAAAAAATAAAAATCACCTACTCACCTAACAATATGAGGTGTTAAAACCCCATCCTACAAGGATCTACTTTGGAGCTAGGGGCCTCCAGCCCCCTAGCCCTTAATGGATCCGCCGGTGGTCGGTACCGTGTGTTGGAGAGGTTGATTTCATCGGCGTTGGTGGTGGAACCTGGCGATGCCTGCTGCTGGTGCTAAACTGTTGATCTCGGTTGATCCTCAGGAAGAAAGCACCGACCCGCAGAGTTTCCAGAACGCCAATGTGAGCTTGAGATCTCCATTGTTAGGGTTCTTAGCACTCGGAAGAAAAAACGAGTGTGCAGGGAGAGAGAAGAAGTTCAAGATTAAATAATCAAAAGTAAAAGTAATAAAAAAAAAGTTAAAGTAAAAAATAAAAAAAGAAAGTAAATATAAAAAAGTAAAAAAGAATAAAATAGAGGTATTTTAGGTATAAACTAATGAGTGGCCGTATGTGCAATATAATGGAGTGATACGTGTCAGATTTCTGCCAATTTGCACGCGCCAGTGGTAAAAATGCAAGGATTTGAAACACCAGTAGCTCGTTTTGGGGAAGAATGAAGCTCAGTGGCATGAGTGTAACATATGTTAAACACCAGTGACTAAATAGGGGTTTTAACCTTCATAGTCAAATACGAGGGACTTTCACTCTTTCATGGTCTTTTTCTAAACACTTCAAGTCTTTCATAGTCTTTTTCTATGTATTCTAAAACACTTAAAAGTCTAGAAGACTTTTCCATATTATTTCTTGTTAGAGGTTAGTTTAAATTTTGGAAGTATTTAATTTAATATTAAAATTAATTTAGAGTTTGGTATAATAATTCAGTAGACGTTTGTTTACTACTTCAAACAGTTATTTCCGGGTTATAAAGCTACAGATTCTACAGTTAAACAGTTAACCACTTTTATAATAGTTGATTTCAAATTTTAATAAATAGTTAACTTAGATCTCCAATCATTATCTTCAAAACCTTTAAATTCTGAAACAAATGAAACAAATAAATCATCGTACAATAATATAATATGGTGGATAATTATCGTTTCTTACGATAATATAATATGGTTGATAAACCCAACAATACATACTAAAATACGTATCGCTAGGTTAGGAAGCATGACAGCTTTAATGTAGCTGTTGGAGCCTGAGTGTTTTGCCGGTATATTGACCTTGTTGAGTGATGTGAATAATATGGGGTACAGTCATATTAAAATACGAGGAGCCCACCATTTCCCCGTCGTGTGTGTCCCAATTGTCATTCTTGTTCATTTAATTCACAATCTTATATAATTTATATAAGGCAAGGCTAAATTGAGACCCCATTTGGCTATAATGAGACCCTTCTATAATAAGACCTCATTTGCCTATAATGAGACCCCAAAAAAGACCAATTTACCCTTAATATAAAAGCTGTATTTTCAGCCAAAAACCCTCTTTTCTCTCTTCTCTCTACCAAAAGCTCTTAAAATCCAGCAAAAAAAAGTTAAGATTTCTCAAATCCGACATTACAAACATGTTAAGGTACGAATCCTTTACCTATTCATGTAATTTTTAAGCAATTTACTTTAGTATTTTTAGTGATATTTAGAGTTTTGGTACCATTTTTGTTGAATTTGGTTTGTTTTTGTGGGTTTTGGGTAGGATTCTAGATCTAGGGTTAGGGCTGCTGGTTGTGCGAAATCGCGAGCAACCAGCACTCGATTTTGCACGACTCACGAACAACCAGTTCGCAACCCGGAGGGTGAATCCGCATATGCCTGCTCTTTACCCAGACTACACACAACACGAGGCATACAACGTCTTTGGAGGAGAGGTAAGTAATGATTGGTTTAAAGTACGGCGTATGGTCTTTTGTATTATGCCTAAGTTATTGATGTTTTATGTAGGCTTGTCAGCTGTCGCGGTGCTACCCGATGTACGATACCTATCGTGCATGGGGTCTTAGTGGGCAGAGCTGGGTCAGACGTCAGGTTATGATGTCTTGCTTCGGTCCCCTCACCGTCGCGGTGCTACTCGATGTACGGTACCGCCATGTCGATTGGCTGCATTTGTATTATATGACTACTAGGACGATTGTTTGGTACTACCTTTATTATATTTGCTATTATTTGTTCTGCCTAAAAAACGTCTTTCTGTACCACTTTTATGCTTAAGATAACGTAATCCAAGTAGACCTATCAATAAACGACACTTGTAAGATAAGGATAACGTAATCCAAGTTGACGAATGATTATGCGACACCTAATATTTACAAAAGTACTCAAATGTTGCAGTGCAATAATAGTAGGGGTCTCATTATAGCATAACTTCCATTACCAGGTGTCTCGCTATAACAACACACCTACAAAAAATTCCCGCAAAAAAGACCCGCGTTTAATGCACTTCCCGCCCAAATAACCACGAGCCTATAAATAGACGCTAAGCACTCCTCGAACATAAACAGTTTAACCAATGAAGTTTACCCCTAATGAAGATTACTATTTGCTCGAGGCAGTGAAACTTGCCCTCCGAGAGTTGGGGGAAGATAGTAGCGATGCGTTTTTCGAGCTGATCTTGTGTAATATATACTACAACTACGACCGTTTAGGAACTGAAGGTTTTTTTGTGCGCAACTGTGACCAAATCAAGGAGAGGTACATTATTTTCAAACCAATGGAACATTTGTTGTTTCTACCATTTAAAATTAAGCAAGAAGCAGTTGCCGTCTGGAACATGACGGTGGTAGACTACATCACTAAGGATATGGTAGTGTATCTTCAGAATAGGATTACTGAGAGGGAAGAGGCGATTGAATCTGACGACAACTTGGGATATGACTTCGACGATTGAGCATTATGCTATGTTTTTAATTGTTTGCATCTTGTAGGTTCTGTATTGTTTGTTTGTTTAAGTTAATGTTATAACTTGTTTTAGTTTCCATTACCATGTTTTGTAGTTTTTATTTGGTACCCACAACTTAAGACAACAACTAATAAGAACAATAACAACTAAACACAACAACTAATATGAAAAATCACAACTTAAATTAAGAACCAGTAATACGAAAATCACAACGACTAATTAGAAAAATCACAACTTAACTTAATAACCAGTAATACGAAAATCACAACTAAAAACAACAATCAATAAGAAAAATCACAACTTCAAATAACAACCGCTAAGAAAATAACAACGTAAAATTGATGAGGACGAATAAAAGACAAGGAGAAAAGTGTGAAGAAGAAACATGACAAGAGAAAATAGCAAAGAAAAAGTATGATAGGAGGAAAACGCATAAAGAAAACTGTGTAAGGACTAAATTGTATAAGTTATATAAAGAAATAGCCAGAATAGAAAGGAGATAAAATGTAGGGACTAAAGATGTAATTAACAGGAGTTAAAGCGTGTGGGGTCCGCAATTGTACTATAAAAAGACCACACACGCTTCACAAATCCCGAGATGAATAATAGTACACTTTCTCTTTCTACTTAATCTAAGAGCTCTTACTTTCTCTCTCTAAAACTAACACCTAAACAAAACAGATTCACTAATATTGACACTAAGAAATCCTCGTATCGCATAATCACCCCTGGACTATCTTTGAACTCTTTAAAAATAACATAAGTGGAAGGCTTAGTCGTATTTAAGTTTGTATTCCACATCATCCATTCCACCATTTGCAATAATTTTGTCCTCTAGAAATGCTACCATATCCCTTGTGATGCAGTCTATCAAGCTCAGGTTCTAGACGAAAGTTGTTTCTTGCTTAATTAACGATGACAAGAAACACAAATGCTGTATTAGCTTGCAAAAATTGTATATGCGTTTGATATGCTCACGAGTACGCACAACGATACCTCTTGTACCTAAACAGACGTATTTTATATACATCGTACATAAGACACGCTCGAAAAACTGATCGCTCGAAAAACTGATCGCTCGTATCTTCCCCCAGTATCTGGCGGGCAATCTTCACAGCTTGTAGCATGTGGTAGTCTTCATCCGCTGTAAACTCCATATGTAAACGTTAACGAGTTTTATATTTTTTTTAATGATATATGTTGGCCAAGTGTCGTATTTTTCTGGATTTTATGTCCTATTTTACAGGGGGCGAGTCAATTTTGGTGGGCGTTTAATATTTGGATAAGGTCTCATTATAGCGATATTCATACCATTTTGAATGCAGTTTTGTCCTTAGCTATAATGAGACCTTGTTTTAAACCACGTGGGTTGTAATAATGATCTTGGATATGTGTGTATTTTTGTATATATTATGTGTCACAACATTAGTCGCCTATTTAGATTATGTTATCCTTAGATGTCTGACAACTTTAAGCTACTTTTAAGTAGTTTTTAGGGTGTTTTTAAATTATTATTCTTTCCCACAAATTTCGAATCATTCGAGTGAAAATGACTAACGTATAATGATGGTTAGAAAAAAGTTTAGGACTCAAGAAGTAAATAAACGTGAAAATGTCAAAATTGTGACCATTTTAGGCTAGTTTGAAGTAGTTTTTTCAACCTTTTTTGAGTTTTTTTTCCAACAAATTTCGAATCATTCGAGCCAAATGACTAATGTTTAATGTTGGTAAAAAGAAAAATCAGTTCGAAAAGAGCCAAACATGAAAATGTCAAAATTGTGACCATTTTAGGCTAGTTTGAAGTAGTTTTTTCAACTTTTTTGAGTTTTTCCCAACAAATTTCGAATAATTTGAGCAAAATGACTAATGTTTAATGTTAGTAAAAAGAAAAATCAGTTTTGGACTCGGGAAAGTTACAAAATAGTAAAATTACAAAATTTACAGAGGTTTTTGAATCTTGAATCCAGCTTGGTGAATAATGTCTCGCAATATCCCACTGCAAAAGCCCTCTGGGATGAGTTAGCCACCACATACGGTTCTGGTACAGATTTGTTACAGGTTTTTGACCTTCATAAGAGGGCTAATTCATTAAGGCAAGGGTCCGATACACTAGAAGACTTGTGGAACAAATTGCAGAACATCTGGATGTCTATAGATAGGCGAGATCTGAACCCTATGAAAGACCCAGAAGACATTCAGATCTACAATAAGAAGACTCAAGAACAAAGACTCTATCAATTGCTAATGGCGATTAATGACAAGCTGGAACCAATCAAGAGAGATATCCTGAAAAATGATCCTCTTCCTTCCGTGGAAACAACATATGCTACAATACGAAGGGAAGTGGCCAGGCTTAGTATACTAAAATCAAGTTCTTCTGATAGTGACTCGATTGAAATTGGATGTGTTTGGCTGCTAAAGATTCTGCACAGAGGTTTAAATTCTGATCCAAAGAGAAAGAAGATAAATCCAAGTTGTATTGCACTCATTGTAGGATGAAGAAACACACTAAAGAGACATGTTTCCAGCTGGTTGGCTATCCAGAATGGTGGGAGAACGGTCATAAGGAGAAAAATAACCAGCGTTTCAGATCTAATGTCAAACGGGCTTCGTCTACAAGTGGCGGTGAAGATCCGACTAAAAATGAGCAAGGAAGTGGCACTGTTTTTGGAGGAATGACGGCGAACTCCTATGAAAAACTTGGAGGTAAAGAGTTTGAGAAATCAATGAATTGGATCTTTGATTGCGGGGCTACGAACACCATGTCTTATGATCCTAAAGACTTTGGTGACATGTCATCTCCAAAGAAGTCCCATATTGAGTCTGCTAGTGGAGAAATTTGTGAAGTCAAAGAGGGAGGTTCAATTATTTTTTCGGAAAAAATGGAAATTAAAAACTGCATATACATTCCTTCACTAATTTTAAAGTTATTATCTGTTAGTCAAGTGACAAAACAACTCAACTGTGTGGTTCTTATGTATCCATTTTTTAGCATTTTACAGGACATTCGTACGAAGGAGATCATTGGGCGTGGTACTGAACAAGGAGGTCTCTATTATGTTGATGAGGTAGTTCATAAGGGACATGCCATGCTTGCTCACGGAACAACCGAAAAGCAACGTTGGTTATGGCACCGGCGACTTGGTCATCCTTCTTTTAACTATCTTAAAAGTTTGTTTCCTAGTCTTTTTTTGAATAATTCCATTCATGAGAAATGTGAAACCTGCATTCTTGCAAAAAATCGTAGGGTCTCATTTAATCAAAAGTGATACTAGAGTTGATTATGCTTTTTCGCTAATCCATTCTGATGTTTGGGGTCCAGCACCAAATTCTACTAACAATCAAATCAGATACTTTGTTTTATTTGTGGATGATTTCTCAAGAATGACTTGGATATACTTCATGAAACATAGATCAGAAGTACCAGAAATATTTGTTTGTTTTTACAATTTGATTTTGACTCAATTTGAGAAAAAAAATACAGATTCTCCATTCTGATAATGGAACAGAGTTTGTCAACCAAACAATGCATATTTTTTTCAAAACAAATGGTCTTATCCATCAAACCACTTGTCTAAACACACCTCAACAAAACTGTACTTCAGAACGAAAAAATCGTACTTTACTTGAAAAAACTCGTGCTATTATGATTGAATCTAGAGTTCCTCATTCTCTTTGGCCATAAGCTCTTGCTATAGCCACGTATCTTGCAAATCGTCTACCAACCCGATGTCTAGGAAATAAAACTCCATTACAAGTGTTTGCTACCCAAGTTACAATTCCATCTGTTATGACCTTACCACCTCGTATCTTTGGTTGTTCGGTGTTTGTTCATATCCCTAAAACTAGTCGAAACAAACTTAATCCGTGTGCTGAAAAGTGTGTATTCGTTGGGTATGGTGTCCATCAAATTGGCTATCGGTGTTAAAATCCGGTTACTCATCGAATCCATGTCACCATGGACTGTGACTTCTTAGAATCCGATTATTTTTTGATCACCAATCTCGTGCTCAGGGGGAGAAAGTAAGTGAATCACTCGACTGGTTGCTATATGAAAGTTACTTTAAGGATGTGCTGACAGAGTCGGTAGATGGCGCCACCGAACACGCCTCTTCCAACATAAAGGAGACTAACGAGGCAGTTCTTACCACCAATGATTCTCCCGAAGACAATGTCCAACAAGAAATAAATTCCATGGATACTACCAGCGAATCAGCCAAAGAAAATGTCCATCAAGAGGTAAACAATTTACAATGTCATAACTCACAGAATGCTACTGATCATGACATTTCAGGAAGTTCATTTGTTGAAACTCAAACTCTGGTTCTTCCCCCAAGAAAAAATAGAAGGGTTCCTCCTGACTGGCATTCACCGGAACACGTTCCTCGTGCTTCTACATATCCGGTAAAAATGGACAGGAAAGGAATGACGAAGATTGCAAATGCGTTTTCAGCTACTATTCTCTCTGAACAAATCCCTAAAACAGCTCAAGAAGCTAAGAAGATGACTGAATGGCATGAGGCAATGAATACCGAAATGGAAGCTCTAAAAAGGAATGGTACACGGGAGAATTGTGTGTTACCACAAGGGAAGAAAGCACTCGGGTGTAGATGGGTGTTTAATATAAAATATAAATCCGATGGCACCATTGAGCGACATAAGGCAAGATTGGTTGCCAAAGGATATACACAAACATATGGTATAGACTACTCTGAAACGTTCTCTCTGGTTGCAAAGATTGACACTATCAGAGTTTTACTTTCAATAGCCGTGAATAAAGATTGGCCTCTTCATCAATTTGATGTAAAGAATGCTTTCTTACATGGAGACTTGGAAGAAGAGGTATATATGGAACCCCCACCAGGGTTCTCTGATGGTTTTCAAGAAAATGAGGTATGTAAACTGAAAAAGGCATTATATGGGCTCAAACAGTCTCCTCGTGCTTAGTTTGGGAGATTTATAATGGCAATGAAGAAGTATAGCTACAAACAGAGTAATGGGGATCATACCTTGTTTTACAAAAAAAGAGGAGAATTAGTCACTTGTCTTATAATATATGTCGACAATATGATTATAACGGGGAATGACGAAGAATAAATTAGCTCTCTTAGGAAAAACCTCTTCAAGGAGTTCAAAATGAAAGACCTTGGGGGATTGAAGTATTTCCTAGGAATCAAGGTTCTTAGGTCAAGAGGAGGGATTTATATCTCCCAACGGAAATATATATTGGATTTATTAGCTGAAGTTGGCATGGTAGATTGCAAACCAAATGACACTCCTATGGTTGTGAATCACAAACTAAAGATAATTGAAGGGGCCAGACCAGCGAGTAAAGAAAGGTACCAAAGGTTGGTGGGAAAATTGATTTACTTGGCTCACACTCGACCCGATATTGCATACGCGGTGGGAGTAGTTAGCCAGTTCATGCATCATCCTCAGGAACACCATATGGAGGCAGTAATGAGGATTATTCGATATCTCAATGGCACACCAAGAAGAGGCATAATTTTTAAGAAAAATAGACACCTTGATGTTGAAGTATTCACAGATGCTGATTGGAGAGGGAATCCTAACGACAAGTGATCAACAGATGCTGATTGGGGCTCCAGCCCCCTAGCCCCTTAATGGATCCGCCGGTGGTCGGTATTGTGTGTTGGAGAGGTTGATTTCATCGGCGTTGGTGGTGGAACCTGGCGATGCATGCTGCTGGTGCTAAATTGTTGATCTCGGTTGATCCTCAGGAAGGAAGCACTGACCCACAGAGTTTCCAGAACGCCAATGTGAGCTTGAGATCTCCATTGCTAGGGTTCTTAGCACTCGGAAGAAAAAACGAGTGTGCAGGGAAAGAGAAGAAGTTCAAGATTAAATAATCAAAAGTAAAAGTAATAAAAAAATAAGTTAAAGTAAAAAATAAAAATAATAAAGTAAAAAGTAAATATAAAAAAATAAAAAGTAAAAAATAATAAAATCAAGGGTAATTTAGGTCTAAACTAATGAGTGGTCGTATGTGCAATATAATGGAGTGATACGTGTCAGCTTTCTGTCAATTTGCACGCGCCAGTGGTAAAAATGTAACGATCTGAAACACCAATAACTCGTTTTGGGGACGAATGAAGCTCAGTGGCACGAGTGTAACATATGTCAAACACCAATGACTAACTAGAGTTTTTAGCCTTCATAATTAAATACGAGGGACTTTCACTCTTTCATGGTCTTTTTCTAAACACTTTAAGTCTTTCATGATCTTTTTCTATGTATTCTAAAACACTTAAAGTCTAGAAGACTTTCTATATTCTTTCTTGTTAGAGGTTAGTTTAAATTTTGGATGTATTTAATTTAATATTAAAATTAATTAAGAGTATGATATAATAATTCAGTAGACGTTTGTTTACTACTTCAAGCAGTTATTTCCGGGTTATAAAGCTACAGATTTTACAGTTAACTTGTTATACAGTTAACCACTTTTATAACAGTTAATTTCAAATTTTAATAAATAGTTAACTCATATCTCCATTCATAATCTTCAAAACCTTTAAATTCTGAAAAAAATAAATCATCGTACCATAATATAATATGGTGGATAATTATCGTATCTTACGATAATATAATATGGTGGATAAACCCAACAATACATACGAAAATACGTATCGCTGGGTTTAGGAAGCATGGCAGCTTCAATGTAGCTGTTGGAGCCTGAGTGTTTTGCCGGTATGTTGACCTTGTTGAGTGGTGTGAATAATATGGGGTGCGGTCAGATTAAAGTAGGTGTAAAAAACACAATGACCAAAATGAGGAGCCCACCATTTCCCCGTCGTGTATGTCCCAATTGCCATTCTTGTTCATTTAATTCACAATCATATATAATTTATATAAGTGCAAGGCTAAATTGAGATTCCATTTGGCTATAATGAGACCCTTCTATAATGAGACCCCATTTGGCTATAATGAGATCCTAAAAAAGACCAATTTACCCTTGATGTAAAAGCTGTATTTTCAGCCAAAACCTCTCTTTTCTCTCTTCTTCTCTCTTCTTCTCCCTTCTCTCTACCAAAAGCTCTCAAAATCCACCAAACAAAAAGTTAAGATTTCTCAAATCCGACATTACAAACACGATAAGGTACGAATCCTTTACCTATTCATGTAAATTTTAAGCAATTTACTTTATTATTTTTAGTGATATTTAGAGTTTTAGGTTCTGCCTCAAAAGTACGATTTTCATGTATATGTTGTTATTTTTTTGAAAAAATAGTTGTAGATACGTGTTAATCGAGGCATTAGGAACGTTTTGGTACCATTTTTGTTGAATTTAGTTTGTTTTTATGCGTTTTGGGTAGGATTCTAGATCTAGGGTTGATGAGTCCGAATTCTGCCTGCTCCCCGTACAGGGACAGATTGGTCCAACCTCTCCGGATACCGGACAGCTCACTTCGAATAACTAGCCTATAGGACTGTTCGAACTATGACAAAAGTACTAAAATACTAACACTTCTTGACTAAGCTACTTGCTCTCCTACTTAGAGCTCATGGGTCTTTTAACATGACCCGGGTCCATTAAACATGACCCGAAAGCCCATAAGGGCCCAAACATCAGGGTATAAATACCCAACCACCTGCATTAAGTGTGGGTAATGAGAATTAACTGCTACCAAGCTGCTTAATTATCTCTCTACTCTCTACTATAAACATATAACACCCACACACTACCTTAAAACACCAACTAAAATTACTAGCCTACCCTCAGGCGATTATTCTCCACACCAAATTGGCGACCACAGTGGGAGAAGAAGGTACCTGAATCAAGCATTCAAAACCAGCTAAGAAAATCTGTCCGAATGAATCCGGACAATCCAGAACTACCACCAGCTTTGCTCGAAGTGGTGGGAGAGAACGATGAATACACCATCGAAGAGCGTGACCGGCTAAAGGGTGAAATAGAAGCTCTGAGGGCAGAAAAGGCCAAGATGGGCATGAAAGAAAAGTCTAAAGCATCGGTTGCTCATCACACTGATAACCCCAGAGAACATGAGTCTTCAAAAACTCATGTGAGCACCAAAAAGACTCATGCCAGCTCTAAAAAGTCTCACCGGTCCAAGCCAGTGGAGAGTTCTGACTCAAGCTCAGAATCTTCTGATAGCTCTTCGGACGATGAAGGAGTTGAAAAATCTTTATCCTCAAGCATTGATGAGGGTCGAACTAGAAAGAAACAAAAGCAAATAAAAAAATATTCAAGAAAAAGGGATAGACATGGAAGAATGAAGAAGAATATTGGAAAAGGGTCATCACACAGTCGGAGGCATGTAGACAAGATGCTGATGGATCCCTTTGCCTTCCACGATGAACCAGGTATCTTTGCAACTCCCAATGAGGATACTGTGTTCAGTCGTGGAAGGAATTGGAGGCAATCTCCATTGTCTTCTAAAATTCTGTCCGGAAACCTCCCCAAGAGGTTTGACAGCACCAAAATAGAGAAGTATGATGGCAATACTGATCCGGACAACCATTTGGAGCAATTTAAAAACTTCATGATGAACTTTGACGATGATGATAAACTAATTTGTAGGGCATTCTCCCAATCATTCACGGGGAGTGCTCTGAAATGGTACAACAGCCTGCCTCAAGGTTGTATTAAAGATTTCGATACGTTTTGGGTAGCCTTTCGAATGCAGTTCGTAGGGAGTAAAGAGCTGAAGGGCAATGGAGACACAATAATCCATTATGCCCAGGAACCAAATGAGTCCTTAAAAGAATATATAAGTCGTTTTGTGAACACCAAAAATGGGTTTGCTGATTGCTTCGAACAAGTGGCAATAACATCCCTAAGGCAAGGTTTGAACCCAGAGAATCTAGCTGATTCAGTGACCAGAAAGAAGGCCATGACATGGGGAGGGTTGCTGAATCAGGTTGGCAAACAGATAAATGTTGATGAAACAAAGAAAACCAAGGTGCACAGGCAGGTGAGGTCCACCCCAGTGGCACCAAATCCCAATCAAAATCAGTCCGGGAACAAAGCAAGAGAGACCGGACAGGGGCATGGTAGGGCAAAAGCTCAGTCTCAGCCAGCAGCTCCTGCTCAGAGTCAACAATCCAGAAACAAAAGAGGGCCATGGGTCCAACTGGAGTGGTTCACAGAGTTAAAAGAAAGTATGGCCACCATTTTTGATAAAACAAAGGATGAGGTGCATTACCGGAGACCGGCAACACTGCAGTCTCCCAGAGAGCATCGCAACAACACTTTTTTCCAATATCACAATGATATTGGCCATACCACTGATGACTGCATAGCATTGAAACAAGAAGTTTAGAACTTGATTGAGAGGGGAAAGCTGGGAGCTTATGTTAAAAGAAGAGGAGGCAACATGCATGACAACACTCACCGGGTTGGTCCAAGTAATGCTGCTCCGGAGGGGGCCATGGTTATAGTTGAAAGGTTTGACGTGGAATCTGAATACTTGGATCCTGATCCAACTCGAAACAGAGTGGGTGCTATAGAGGAATGTTCTAGATCAGTCTCCAGGCTCATTAAGTTTTTTCGAGTCGCTTACAATTTTCGGAGGGGACACTATGACAGCTCCTACTGCTTCTTCAAGGAAGAGGTATGTTCATACTTTAGCCTCCCAGCTAGAAGGAGGCATAACGTCCTATCAGTCACCAAACTCATTCCCCTTCATTGTTTTTGATGAAGATGATTTGAGAGACATTGCTGGCCCTCATGAGGATGCTGTTGTCATAGGAGCATCTATAGGGGGCAATGATATAAGACGAATCCTGGTGGATACTGGAAGCTCAGCCAATATCCTTTTCCTAACCACTTACAAGAAAATGAAAAATCCAGCCGTAATTCAGAATTCGGACAGGTCAATCGTGGGCTTCACAGGCAGCTCAGCAGATGTGATCGGAGAGTTCGAAGAAGAGGTGTTATTGGGCAAGGGCCCTTTCAAGAAAATGGTCAGAATACTCTTTATTGTGGTGGATTGTCCCACTTGCTATAATGCTATTCTAGGGAGGTCTTGGCTCTCTAGGATGCATGCAGTGGCTTCAACAGTCCACCAGTGCTTGAAGTATGCTGTTCAGGGACAGGTTGGAGTCGTCCGGAGCAGCCAAAAGATTGCAAGAGAATGCTATGCTACTGCCCTAGCTCCTCGAATGCTGGGGGCAGTCCGTATTAATGAACAATAGCAGTTTGAGGGCCTTTCTGGGGGTGAGGGTGAAATTGATGACCCCAGAGAGACCCCTGGAGTATTGATACCGATCGAAGAGGTAGAAACACAATGTTTGGAAGATGGTAAAAGTGTCAAGATAGGGTCTAAGATGCCACCAATGTTGAAAAAAGGAAATGTTGAAGTTTTTGAAGAACCATCAGCACGTTTTTGCTTGGTGCAATGCTGATGTTACTGGGGTTCCATCTGAAGTGATATCACACCACCTATCCGTCCGAAGAGATGTAGCTCCAGTGGTTCAAAAAAGAAGAACTTTTTCCAAAGAAAAGGATGATGTCATTGTCCAAGAGGTTGACAGACTCACAAAGATGGGGCACATTAAGGAATCTCAATACCCTTTGTGGACTGCCAATCCTGTCTTGGTGAAAAAGAAGAATGGCAAGTGGCGCATGTGCATTGATTTCACAGATCTCAATAGAGCTTGCCCAAAAGACTTGTATCCGGTCCCCCGGATTGATCAGTTAGTAGACTCTACCTCTGGGAACAAGCTGCTTTCCTTTATGGATGCCTTCTCCGGGTACAATCAGATTCAAGTGGATCCGAAGGATCAAGAGCATACAACATTTGTTACTGACATGGGACTTCATTGCTACAAGGTGATGCCATTTGGTTTGAAAAATGCTGGGGCTACTTATCAGAGGTTAGTCAACAAGGCATTTGCTGATCAAATTGGAAGAAATATGGAAGTATACATTAACGATATGATGGTAAAGAGTGTAGATGAGCAGTTGCACTTGTCCGATCTCCAAGAAACTTTTACCAACTTGGTGAAAGTAAATTTGAAGTTAAACCCTGAAAAATGTGTGTTCGGAGTGCAGTCCGGGAAGTTTCTAGGTTATATCATAAGTGAGCATGGAATACAGCCCGATCCGGACCAGCTCAATGCTCTATTCCAAATGGAGCCTCCTCGAAACATTAAAGAAGTACATCGATTAACGGGGAGATTAGCTGCCTTAAACAGATTTATCTCAAGGTCTTCGGACAGGTGTGCTCCTTTTTTTCAAACTTTGAAGGGTACAAAGGGATTCGATTGGACCCCACAGTGCGATGAGGCTTTCAATGAAATCAAGAAACACTTGTTCTCTCCGAAAACTTTGTTCAAGCCAGTTGATGGGGAGACTCTCTTTGTATATTTGGCAGTTTCAAGTTGTGCCATCAGTGTTGTGCTGGTAAGAGAGGTCGATGGTCATCCCCATCCAGTGTACTACATCAGCAAAAGCTTGATAGATGCTGAGAGGCGTTACTTGAAACTTGAAAAATTGGCATTAGCCCTGGTGATAGCTGCAAGGAAGATGAGGCCTTATTTCCAGGCTCATCCTATCATCGTCCGAACCTCTTTTCCCTTAAAGAATGTCCTTCAAAAAGCATACATTTCGAGCAGAATGACTAAGTGGTCAGTAG
Source organism: Limnanthes douglasii subsp. nivea (assembly GCA_036936605.1). NCBI lineage: Eukaryota > Viridiplantae > Streptophyta > Magnoliopsida > Brassicales > Limnanthaceae > Limnanthes > Limnanthes douglasii. The sequence goes on from JAUPFV010000001.1 coordinate 39,778,403, forward strand.
AGTTGGGGGACTTCGACATAGACTTTGCTCCCCGAACAGCAGTCAAAGCCCAAGCTGTGGCTGATTTTCTGGTTGAATTCCACTCCGACAGGGATTCAGAGCAAACTACTGACATAAAAGATAAAAAGGTATGGATCGTCCGAACAGATGGTGGATCTAGCACTATGGGATGTGGTGCAGGAGTATGTTTAACTTCCCCATATGGAGACAAGATGTACCAGGCTATTTGTTTTGCTTTCAGGGCATCTAATAACTAGTCCGAATACGAAGCAGCTATAGCTGGGTTAAAGTTAGCCTACATTTGTGGGGCTAAGAGGGTCAAGCTGTTAAGTGACTCCCAACTACTCATCCACCATGCCCCAAGGCCAATCTGAGGCTAAGAAAGAGCATCTTGTGAAATATTTACTCCTCCTCAAAAATGAAGCACTTAAGTTTAAAGATGTTATCTATGAGCACATTCCCCGGACAGAAAATGAGCTAGCAGACTCATTGGCAACCATAGCATATACAGAGTCATATCCATGGATCCATGTGCTCGAAAGCCCCTCTATTCAACTTAGTAAGGGTAAAGAAGAGGAAATTTTTGAAATACAAGTGAAACAGCCTCAAGACTGGAGGTTTCCTCTCCTACAATATCTCTCCGATGGTGTCGTGCCTCCAGATAAATCACTAGCCAGAACATTGAAACACAAGGCTCGTGGTTTCATCATATTGAGAGAAGTGTTGTACAAAAAGTCCTACAGTAAACCTCTCCTGCGTTGTTTGGGGGATAAAGAGTCACAAGTGGTCCTCTCCGAATTGCATGATGGTGAGGGATCAGCCCATTGTGGATTTAGAGCTTTAACAAGAAGAGTTTTACTCTCCGGTTACTATTGGCCATCAATCATGAAAGATGCTAAGGAATTGGTGAGGAGGTGTGACCCATGCCAAAGGTACAACAATGAAATTCATGTACCAGCCATTCCTTTAGAGTCAATTTCTGAGCCCATTCCTTTTGCTCGATGGGGATTGGATTTAGTAGGGCCTCTCCCTGTGGCGTCCGGAGGGCGCAAAACTATAATTGTGGCCATAGACTACTTCTCGAAGTGGATAGAAGCAGCCCCTTTAGCAGGGACAACATCAAAAGCTGTTATGAAATTCATTCTATCCAACATATGTTGCAGATTTGGTGTCCCACAGAAAATAACAACAGACAATGGGCCACAGTTCGACAATAGAGAAATTGAGAGCTTCTGTGCTTCAAGGGGTATACAGCATTGTTTTTCTTCACCTTTCCACCCACAAGCGAATGGGCAAGTTGAAGTGGCTAATAGAACTATACTGTCCGGTTTAAAGAAGAATTTGGAAGGGGCTGCTGAGAAGTGGCCTAGCTATCTGCAAGAAGTCTTGTGGGCCTACCGGACAACGCCTGGGGCTGCAACACAAGAGTCGCCCTTTGCCTTGGTCTATGGGATGGATGCAGTAGCCCCCATAGAGAAGACCCTCCCCTCCTTTCGTGTTCACAACTTCTCCGAACACGCTAACGAGGTGGCAATCAGAGGTCAACTTGATTTGATAGAAGAAAGACGGGTTAAAGCTCACCTTAGAGTTGCACACTATCAGGGCTTGATGAGAAGCAGGTTTGCTTCCAAAGTTAAAAGAAGAGATTTCCAACCAGGGGACAAAGTATTAAGGAAGGTCTCCTTACACACTAAAGAAAAGCTCTTCGGAAAGCTGGCCCCAACTTGGGAGGGTCCGTATATGGTTGTTGAAAGAATTAAGCCTGGAACTTATTGGTTGGAAGACAAAGATGGCAGAGTTCTAACTCATCCTTGGACTATTGAGCATCTCCGGATGTACTTGGAATAGCACTTGTGTAAATATTTACTTGTTTAAACATCCATGTAAATATTTGGGGGCATACTCTTTCCTCCCTGGTGGCACGGGGAGGTTTTAATGAGGTGTCCGGGCGGTTGAATAAAATTCGATGCCTTCTTAAAAATTTTCTAAGTGTTTTTAAAGTTTTATCCCTTGTCATACTATCCGGACTGAAATATCTAAGGGCTATTTAAACTCTAGCCGAAGAATTTAAACACTCTCACAATGCAACAACTAAAGGCTGCTTAAACTCTGGCTATCAAAATTAAAATGAACAATGAAAGAAGATGATGGTTGTACAGAACAGAGATATTCATTAAAATAAATAACTTAAAATTGCCTTGGCCTTCCAAGGACTTTTAAATAGTTAAGATACAACACAAAAAACCTGTCCGAACGAACACCGGACACCATTACAAAAAGAGTGCCTTGGCCTTCCAGGGAATTTAGTCTGAATAAAAAATAAACAAAGTAGATCGTAAGTTAAGGTTGAGCCTTTGAAGATGGCTCACCTTCATCTTCCTTCTTGCCTTCAAAATCGCTTTCACCTTCATCTACCTTCTTCTTTCCTTTGGGATCATCTTCCTCCTTGTCTGGGCTCTCTCTGGTCCTCTCTTCATCATCGGATGAGGACGCACTGGAGACTACATACTGATCGCCTTTGGCCATTGTATGATGTGGAAGGTCATCATCGTCTACATAAAGCCACAAGTCCCCTAGGTTCCTCTTCGGAAATTTTTCATGAAAGAGTAGAACCATCTCAGACCTCATCTTCTCAAGCAATAACTCTTTGCTTTTAATCATCTGGTTGGCATAGGCATTAATCTTGGCTTGGATCGTAGCCTCTTGATCCCTTAACAGAGTGGTTTTCTCCTCGGCAGCCTTGGATACTGCATTCTCAAGAGCAATCTTGTCAGTAGTTAGGTTGGTGATTATTTTATCCTTTGCCTTGGTCTCTTCCTGTGAGGCAGTAAGGTCCTTCTCCACACTGGACAGCTTCTCCCGGAGGTCTCTAATGGTTTCCTCTAGAGTGGCAACTTTTGTGGTGCTTTCCTCCTGATTCCTCTTCAACTCCTCATTTGCTTCTTTTAGCATGTCAGCATTGGCAGTAGCAGTGCGAAGGTCTTCGGACAGCTTTTCCTTCTCAGACTTAAGGTCTTTGATGATATCTGCTTGACCCCGAACTTGTCTCTCCAGTGTAAGTACCGGCTGCACGTTGCTTAGCAAGGAGTGGGCTATGGTGTCCTTTTCACTAGAGACAATGAAAGTCTTACCATTAAAGTTGACCATATTGGAGCTGCTCGGAGGAATGTAAGGCCCTGCGAAGTTGTCTCTGGGGAGGTTGAGGAAGTATTCACCAAGCTCACCAAGACCGGTGATGTCGACTCCATCAATGTTGAGATCTCCTCCCTCAACCTCATCGGTATGAAAGTCCATTAGGATCTCTTCGGCGTGTGTTGGGTCAGAAGGGTCAGCCTGGAAAGAAGGCTCCGGATCCCGGAGAGCAAGCTCATCTTCCTTAGCAGTCTTTTTCTTCTTGGCTACCCGGTCTGCGCCTTCACCCCCTTGTTTGCGAATCCTCTTGGAAGACCTTGGAGGTTTTGGGAGGTCTTCTTCCTGCCTTTCGGTCTCTTGCTCCACCACTTGCAAGAGAGCAGCATCGATTTGGCTCTGGGCCGGCCCCTCCGGGTCTGTTGGAGCATCCTTCTCAGCATCAGCAGGATTAGCATCACTCACCACCTTTTTGCCTTTCTTCTTGCCCTTCATTTTGCTTGGGGCTTTGGCCCGGCCTGGCAGGAAGAGTGTCCCATCTGGTTCATGGGTCCTCTTAAGCACAGTGTCCGGAGAAGGCTGGGTGGTGAGCTCCTCCCAAGTTAAGTCTCTCCGACCTGTGGTGTTCCACATGTGAGACATTGCCAAGTTTCCACTGGTGAAAGCAGCGTGGAATCGGTTCCCCCATTCCTCAGCAGCCCAGGCATTAATCCTGCCACAGGTAACCTGCCCGGCCTTCAAGTAATCACCGAACTCCTTAGGCAGTTCTGTTAAGACAAAAGAAAGACCAGTTAATTTAAACCAACTTTAAGAAGGAAGAAGTAGACAAAGATTTAAAGTAGGAGACTTACGGTCACTCCTCCACCTGCTTCTGAGGAGGCTTGGGTTCTCTCCGGACTTGATCTTCTTTCCGTTTTCCCAAGCGCCACTAACGAACAAAAATTGGCTCCTCCATTTACTCTCAGACTCCAATAGATCATCAACAGCTTTGAAACTGTCCCCCATATTGAAGTGGTAGAAGGGGAATTGGTGATGTTTGCAAAGATTGGCCACTGCAGCAAACTCTTCCATAGGAAGAGGGATCCCGGACAGCCTTGATGCCATGATGCATGACATAAGAGTATACCAAGCGTTGGGGCTCAGCTGGCTCGGACATAGTTTGATCAGATGAAAATATCTGACAATCTCTGGGTCCAATGGGAATCTGAGTCCCCAATTAAATAGCTTCGTGAAGATGACTATTTCATTCAGCTTGCAATCCATAGGAGTTTCAGGATCTATGGGAATCCTTATCTTCACATTTTCTGGGATCCCTTATTTTGTGCGCATTCGACCCAGTTCAGCCGTATGGATGAATTACTTGGTCTTCTGTAAGGCAAAGAGGTATTTGAGTTCGACCCTGTGAAAACAAGGCCCCACCTTTCCTTCGAGACACTCCGGCAGCTCCGGATGCCTCAAACACAGTTTTTCTTTGCCTTTATCTTTTTTGGCAGCAGCAGTATTACTAGTCTGACCGGAGGGCTCAGACTCGAAAGGGACTTCTTCAGCAGAGTCCTCCATTCTTTCCTCCATGATCGTTGGAGGAATATCAGTGGCAGTGGCCCGGGAAGAATTCAAACTTGGCTCAACCTGGCTTCTGGGCTGCTGATCTTTAGTGTTTCCTTGACCTCTAGTCTCAGGCTGGAGCTCTGAGGCAGAGACCTCTCTTCGAAGTGCTGGGCTGCTAGTCTCCGGACCAGGTAGTCTTTCCCGGGGAGCTCTGATAGGCACTTCAGACCCAGAGCTGCTATTTTTTGCCCCCGATTTTGAGGGAGTGTTCTTAGAGGCTTGCCCTTTAACCAGCCGACTCTTTCTTCGGTCGACTAACTTCTCCGGGGAGTGCTCCATGTCTGATCCCATCGCTATGAAGGGTGAGGGTTTTTTGAAGCTAGTGGCAGTTACTCCTGGTTCGACGATGGATTCTGATTCCTGAACAGAGGAACCAGAGATGATGGGGGAAAGGCTAGGTTAGAATAACTTTCTAGGCTTAGTGCCTTTGGAGGAAGAAGATCCTCGATCCGACTCTGCAGCAGAGGAGAGTAGTCTGTCAACAGGCGAAGTAGGTAACCCTGCTGCGATTCGTCTTTCCTTCTCAACTTTTTGTGCCTTCTCCAACTCAGAAAGGTTGAGCCACCCGCCTTTGATCAAAGCACTCCTTGCTGTAAACATAAACTATCAAGAAAATCTTTGCTTTAGAGAGAGAAAGCTCTAAGAAAATATGCAGAGTAAATATGAAAGAGATAGTAAAACAGTAGAAAGTGAGTTTGAATTTATAGTAATTCTGAAAAAGGAAGTTGATTCCTAGGAGAATTCGAAAAGTTTGGCAATGATTAAAAGACGGCGCTGATGTCACCATCTGTAATTAAAGATGTTGCTTTTCAAAGAAGGTGGGTTCGAAATTCAAGGTGAAAAAACGGCTGAAGCAACCAATCAGAGTGTGATACGTGTCCCATGATCTCTGGCAAAAAACCGTTTGGATTCATCAAGCTTTATCTGTCCGGATAAAACCATAAAGCAAATAAACCTCTCCGGATGAGAACTACACCTGATATCGGACTGTTTTTTCAGGTTTTTGATAAAGAGAATTTGAACAAACACCTAAAAAAGGGGATCCTGATGAGTCTGAATTCTGCCTGCTCCCCGTATAGGGACAGATTGGTCCAACCTCTCCGGATACCGGACATCTCACTTCGAATAACTAGCCTATAAGACTGTTCGAACTATGACAAAAGTACTAAAATACTAACACTTCTTGACTAAGCTACTTGCTCTCCTACTTAGAGCTCATGGGTCTTTTAACATGACCCGAGTCCATTAAACATGACCCGAAAGCCCATAAGGGCCCAAACATCAAGGTATAAATACCCAACCACCTGCATTAAGTGTGGGTAATGAGAATTAACTGCTACCAAGCTGCTTAATTATCTCTCTACTCTCTACTATAAACACATAACACCCACACACTACCTTAAAACACCAACTAAAATTACTAGCCTACCCTCAGGCGATTATTCTCCACACCAAGGGTTAGGGCTGCTGGTTGTGCGAAATCGCGAGCAACCAGCACGCGATTTTGCACGAATCATGAACAGCCAGTTCGCAACCCGTGCAAGGCCGTGTGCTGGTTGTTCGCGATTTCGCACAACCAGCGATGGTGAAATTGCGACTGACAGCTCGCAATTTCACCAAAATAGCGAACTTTATGTTCGCAATTTCACCAAACAAATTTCATTCTCAATTTTGTGAAATTACGAACATGCAGTTCGCTATTTCGGTGAAATTGCGAGCTTCCTGTTCGCAATTTCACAAAAACTGAGCATTCTCGGCTCGCGAATTTGGCTGTTTTGTCACATTCTGTTGTTTTTATTCCCAAAATTATTTGTCTATTCACAATGTTTTTATTTCCTGTATTTCAGCATGCCTCGCACACAGCATACACCTCTTCGACATTCAGGCTCAGGCAGTGAGAGCGAGCAGGAGGAGGTTGTTTCACGGTCACGGTCTGTAAGGCGTAGGCCTAGCGCTTCCACTCTAGCCCCTACTATATCCCAATCGATTGGGACGCTGGATCGACTTTTCCAGAGGGTGAATCCGCATGTGCCTGCTCTTTACCCAGACTACACACAGCACGAGGCATACAGCGTCTTTGGAGGAGAGGTAAGTAATTATTGGTTTAAAGTACGACGTATGGACTTTTGTATTATGTCTAAGTTATTGATGTTTTATGTAGGCTCATCGGTCGTCGCGGTGCTACTCGATGTACGGTACCCATCGTGCATGGAGTCTTAGTGGGCAGAGATGGGTCAGACGTCAGGTTATGATGTCTTGCTTCGGTCCCCTCACCGTCGCGGTGCTACTCGATGTACGGTACCGCCATGTCGATTGACTGCATTTGTATTATATGACTACTAGGACGATTGTTTGGTACTACCTTTATTATATTTGCTATTATTTGTTTTGCCTAAAAACCGTCTTTCTGTACCACTTTTATGCTTAAGATAACGTAATCCAAATAGACCTATCAATAAACGACACTTGTAAGATAAGGATAACGTAATCCAAGTTGACGAATGATTATGCGACACCTAATATTTACAAAAGTACTCAAATGTTGCAGTGCAATAATAGTAGGGGTCTCATTATAGCATAACTTCCATTACCAGGTGTCTCGCTATAACGAGACACCTACAAAAATTCCCGTAAAAAACACCCGCGTTTAATGCACTTCCCGCCCAAACAACCACGAGCCTATAAATAGACGCTAAGCACTCCTCGAACATAAACAGTTTAACCAATGGAGTTTACCCCTAATGAAGATTACCATTTGCTCGAGGCAGTGAAACTTGCCCTCCGAGAGTTGGGGGAAGATAGTAGCGATGCGTTTTTCGAGCTGATCTTGTGTAATATGTACTACAACTACGGCTGTTTAGGAACTGAAGGTTTTGTTGTACGTAACTGTCACCAAATCAAGGAGAGGTACATTATTTCCAAACCAATGGAACATTTATTGTTTCTACCATTTAAAATTAAGCAAGAAGCAGTTTTCGTCTGGAACATGACGGTGGTAGACTACATCACTAAGGATATGGTAGTGTATCTTCAGAATAGGATTATTGAGAGGGAAGAGGGGATTGAATCTGACGACAACTTGGGATATGACTTCGACGATTGAGCATTATGCTATGTTTTTAATTGTTTGCATCTTGTAGGTTCTGTATTGTTTGTTTCTTTAAGTTAATGTTTAACTGGTTTTAGTTTCCATTACCATGTTTTGTAGTTTTTATTTGGTACCCACAACTTAAGACAACAACTAATAAGAACAATAACAACTAAACACAATAACTAATATGAAAAATCACAACTTAAATTAACAACCAGTAATACGAAAATCACAACTTCACACAACGAATAATTAGAAAAATCACAACTTAACTTAACAACCATTAATACAAAAATCACAACTACAAACAACAACTAATAAGAAAAATCACAACTTTAAATAACAACCGCTAAGAAAATAACAACGTAAAATAACATAAGTGGAAGGCTTAGTCGTATCTAACTTTGTATTCCACATCATCCACTCCACCCCTTGCAATAATTCTGTCCTCTAGAAATGCTACCATATCTCTTGTGATGCAGTCTATCACGCTCAGGTTCCAGACGGAAGCTGCTTCTTGCTTAATTAACGATGGCAAGAAACACAAATGCTGTATTGGCTTGCAAAAATTGTATCTGCATTTGATCTGCTCACGAGTACGCACAACGATACCTCTTGTAACTAAACGACCGTAGTTTATATACATCATACATAAGACACGCTCGAAAAACTGATCGCTCGTATCTTCCCCCCAGTATCTGGTGGGTAATCGTCACAGCTTGTAGCATGTGGGAGTATCGATTACAAAACGAGGTGAAAGTAAAAAAAAGTATTCGATTACAAAATAAATAAAACGTGGGAGTATCGATTACAAATTGATTACAAACCAAGGTGAAAGTAAAAACAACTAATGCATAAACAAATTATTAGTCTTCAGCCAAATCGAAGACACGTGGTGGCTCTTCGCGTGCGGTCGATGGTTGGGCGGGCTTGATTTGGTTATGTTTGTTTAATCTCTTGTCGAGCGGTATTACCCAACCGGTGACGGCATCTTCCGTGCGAAACGAAAACCAAGTAGGATAGATTTCCGGAAGTGGTCCATTCAGCACAACCTACACAAACAAAATAATATATAAAATTAAAACTTTCATTTGTATACTTACTTTCACGAAATTGTTACCATTTACAAAACCTATACCAACTTCCAGGTTAGGACACGATCGAGGAGGCACACCGCATAAAGGTAGATAAGTGTATGATTGGTGGAGTGAAATGTGGTATACGGTACATTGGTATCTAGTGGCTATCACTAAGCCTAAATCGGGTAACGTCATCCAATGCCGGCTACCGGCACCATACAATTCAAAAACGTTCAACCTTCTCACTAGGTTATCTACAACTTGTGAACCATCAAACACTCTCTCCCATAGCTCGCATTCATTTTGTAATTCGCCGATCAAATCCCGTCTAACTTAGTACCATGAATCGGATTTACCGTATACCATCAAAGCAACAGCCCGGAATCCGCAATTACCGTCGGGAGACATGTCTTCGATGCTAGAAATGTAGTCATGCAAATAGTTAGGAAACCAACTCATGTAACCGCTAAAATCTTTGCCCTTCGATGATTTTTTCGATCGAGGCACTTTATCTTTCTTCGGTTGAGCCTTGGTTTTCGCTTCCGAGGCGGTCGTGCTACCTATCGTACCGAGAGTGTTATCGCCTAGACTACCATCGTATTCCCACTCGCCAGGGTCCCGTTGAGTTGATTTGTCCTGGCCGGCTTTTTTCCTACCTTTAGTAACAACCGGCTCTTTAGGTTCCAAAACATGACTTCTGGCGGGATCTAGGATTTGCATCATCCTATTTATAATGTGATCTTGGACGTGTTGCCCGTAACCGCGGATGATGCTATCTATTAAGGAGAGTTTTCTCGTGAGCTCGTCTTCGGTATCAAACTTGTTATTAGGTTTGGTCTTTAACGTACTCCAATAGACATCACACTCATCTTTTCTAACCGTCCTTCCTTATTTATAAATCAAAGCTAATTCGCATGCACATGGTAAATTATGAGTTGTCCTAATAACACACCCACACATTCCGAGAGTGAACCATATTTTCAAGGCCGTTGCGAGATTTGTCTCTATTAATTCTATAGCCTTACATGAAAGCTCACATTTGACATCCTTGTAGATGGTTTTGTTAGGCCCCCTAGTTGAGTTTCTTGGACGATACCTACTACGCTCAAATGGCTCGAAAATGTTAGAGTGTTGAGCGGTTAGCAATGCATGAACATTTTTCCAAAATTGCTCGAACGTGCATAGACTACTACCAATTTTTCCCGCTTGAGGCTAGAGTGAGCACTCTCCGCCCTATAACATGAGATAAAATAAATTATATTTCTAACACTTGATATTAAAAAATATTGTGTGGAGATGGAAATATAACTCACCGATTTCTAGTTTGGTTGCCAAAATATTTAAATTTGTTCGTGTGAACATTGAGAAATTTGTGTCCATATTCGTCAATCCATTGCTTCATAACGTACTCGATAACCAATGGACAAAATGTGTACGTGTGGTGCAATTCGGCAAGGTTTTTGTTATAATCTTCGAGCGTGGCCGAATAGGCTACCCTTTGGTAATATTCGCCGAACTCTTCGGCCATGTCCGAATTCGGTAAAACGTTTTTAGCGTAAGAGGTGACGTTCTTACCAATATGCCAATTGCATAGCATATGAGTTGCGTCCGGAAATATATCATCGATAGCATTCATTAAAGCCAACTCCCTATCGGTGACGATAATGTTAGGTAATGCGCACTTGTTGTTCGTCAACACCTTCTTTAGAACGCTCAATCCCCAAGTGTAGTTCTCTTGTTTTTCGGAGCTCAAAAAAACAAAAACAACACAAAATGTCTTCTTCGTCAAAGTTTGGCCAACTATTTCAAGTAAAGGCATGTTATACCTTGTAGTCTTATACATGCTATCCATTATAAGAACTTGAGGAAAAGTGCGCATGAGATCGATGCTTTTAGGGTGTGCAAAAAATAACTCGAGGATCTCGTTCGTTGCTTCACAACTTCGCTCCCAAACACAGTACTCGTGTTCTTTTAACTTAGAAAATAAGTATTGCATTTTGGTCTTGCCCGCTTTATCAACCAAATCATGTTTTTGCTGCATGTTGTATATCGTGCGCATGCTTGATACATTTCGCGGGTCTTTAATCTTCAAACCGCGATATATCTCTCTCGGTCGAGAATCGACTTCCATTTGACTACGAACGAACAATTGTTCTTTGAATTTTAGTCTAGCGGCCCGTGATGACCATCCAAGTGCAAAAATGGTTCGTGGTTGTGTTTCCCGTTTAGCACTACCACTTTCCAATAACCGGGTAGCTCTAAGACCGGACTCCCCCTTAAATAGAACGGACACCCGCATTTTTTCGATGAACATTCTCGGCGCTTCTTAACATACCCCGGTTTGGGGTTAGGTTTGTAAACCCCGTGCCTCTCGCACTTAAAATATATCTTAGGAGTTTTCATTCTTTTGCTACCGTCGTGGTTTTTACTACGGATCAAAATGAATCCTAGTTTTATGCTTTCGGACTCGACCCAATCAATCAAATCGACTTTAGTGTATAAGGTGTCCGTACTAAACACTTTCGTGTAATCGACCATCGAATATGGTGGAAGATCCGGTCCCTACATATGTGATTGATGCAATTATATGAAAACATACTTAATTGTAACCGATCATTTAATTTGCAAAACATGTCATATTCGCGAACAGTATATCGATTTAAAAAAATTATTGATATAAAAAATAAAAATAAATAAATGCATTATAAAAAATTATATTAATTGCGTTATCGTTCGTGCGGAATAGTTAAGAACGACTGTGATGAATTTTTCCTATGTCATCCGTCTATTAAAAAAAATCATTTTTCTCATTACACCACTGTCACTTTTGATTTGGACATTTTTCGTGAAAGTCCGAGAAAAAAATCATTCAAATTTTTTAATATGGGACAATCTAATCTTAAATTCAAAGAAATTGTCTCCATTTGCTTGAACGTCCCCAGCCCCACGCAGTGTATGAACTTGGTCTCCCAACAACTCATATGTCAACCAAAAATAATATACTAACATCATCATTCGTGTATCTAATGTCTGAAAAGACCTAATTCACACTCAGTCCCTCATTTCCCAAAATCCCACAAACTATTCTCAGTCTTTAAAGAAACTGAGGCTTCCTCTAAATTCATCTTCCTCAACAAAATACTGAATTATTTCACAAAACATCAAAACTTGTATCCTACGTACAAATTTCTATTAATTTCTAACAATCGAGGTGATCTGGTTATCAATCCTTCTAATATTGCCAACGTCCTGGTTAGTCATTTCAAATATCCGATTGACATTAGGCACCCTCCTTGTTACCCAAGTATGGACAGAGTTTCAACCTTAATCATTTATATGGTCAACTCGCCAGACAAGACCTCTGTGAGTCGCACAATTACTCGCGACAAGATTAAAACTGCTTATTCAGTATAAACAAAAATAAATTCCCTTTAGACCCTATAGGTTTGATTCGAGTTTCTTTAAAAAAAAATTGGAACGTTGTGGGTAATAATATCTGCGACGGGTCCTCAAAATTTTCAACTCCGATCGTCTAGAGTCTTTTTGGAGTTCCACCTTCATCGCCCATATTCCTAAAAATGACTCCCCCACCTATGTCTCCGACTTCAAACATACTACGCTATGCAATATCGTTTAGAAAATTATCTCTAAGATTCTGGCTAACAGAATTAAAGACTCTCTCTTTTATCTAACAGATGACTCAAAATTGGCTTCCATGGCCTGAAGACACATCTCAGACAACATTCGGATTTCCTAAGAACTCGTCAGGTGGTAGCACCTTAACAGAAAATGCAGAAATGTCACCTTAAAAAGTGACCTAATGAATTTTTTTGATGATGTATGCTGGAACTTAATTCTCGATATCATTGTCATCGTAGACTTTCCGGAGAAGATGATCACTTGGAGTATCCAATGTATCTACACCCTCTCATATAGTATTACATTAATGGTGATCCTTCCGATAACTTCCATGGCTGAAAATGCCTCAAGCAAGACGACCATTTCTCTATTTTCCTTTTTTTTTCTTGTTATAAAAGTCTTATCTTTCATTCTTACGGAGAAAAGCAATGACATGAATTTTAACTTCTACTAGAAGTGTCATAAGCTCAAAATAGTAAACTTATGTTTTGCTGATGACTTAATGATTTTCTGTCATGCCGATCTTAACTCCCTTCAGCTTATCAAATAAGGTCTTAATATCTTATCCCTCTCGGATCTCCAAGTTAGTACTGAAAACATTCATATATTTTTTCTCTAAGGTCAACCCAACCCTCAAAATTGATCCCATCAACATTTTAAGTTTTAAGGTCACTTCATTTTAGTGAAATATATGAGATTCTCCATTCTTAATGGCTTGCTTTCACACACTGATTGTCGGTCCCTCTTCTATAGAATTACCTCATGTATTGGTTCCTAGACTTCCAAACATCTTTCCTACGTTGTCATCTTTAGCTCTAAATCTAATATATTTTCTAGGCAGGTCTACCGGTCATTTATTTTTATTCTCCCTTCGAGGGTTCTCAAAGAACTCTTTTAGTACCTATGTTGCTTCATCTTGTCCGGCCACGAGATAAAATCTCCGGGGATAAGGTGGTATGGTCTACTGTCACATTACCTACGATGGAAGGAGACATTAAAATTCTTGATTAAAAAATCTGGAATCAGGAAATCGCCCTTAAACTATTGTGGTCCTTTATTAGTAATAACACAAAATTTATCAAGTGCGAATGGATTAAAACTAAGAAACTTAAAAACAATAACTTATAGTATTTAGATCTTTATTATTTCCCTTCCTGGAATTGGAGGAACTTTTTATGTTTTATGCCTCTAGTTAGTAAATTATACAAGATAGCGATCGACAATGGGGAAACACCTCCTTCTGTACGATCTTTGGTTTCTCTCTTCTTCTCTTGCGATCCATTACGGGCTGGATATTATCCAAGATTCAAGACTCGTTAAGAATCTAAATTTTTTAAATAGATACAACGTTGGCTCTGGAACTGACCAACACATATTGGATCAGATACTGCTAAAAACGTAGTAAACTCGAGGAGATAAACAACCTCATTATTTTATTTTCTCGTCCCAATATACTCTTCGACAACGTCAACTATTAGATTGCTAAGAGCGAATTCTATAAATTCAATATGAAAAAGACCTACAATGACATTTGTACGCCCATCTCCTGTGTCAGGTGGGGAGTATGACATAAATCTAATATTTCTCATCATTCCAGGGAAAACTGATCACTCGCGGAAATTTTCTGAGTTTAGGTTTTAACATCCCCCCGACTTATATCTTATACAATTTCGGCTCTGAATCTACCAATTATATTATCTATGACTTTTGCTTCTCCCAGACTATATGGAGTTTCACAAGTTCAAACTTTGGGTTCTCTTTAAGTAACAATACTAATTGGATCTTTTGGATTCGAAAGGCTTCCAATTAACCTTCCTCTACTTTACATCACCTATGGTGTGATTGCTTCGATACAATTGTTTACCATATCGAGAAGGAGATGAATGATTGAGTTTTTAGCACATCTTCTATCATTGCCTTTCCAGTATCGTATTGCATGCTTTCTAACCTTTGATTCAGGTTTCGTGATACCTATATTGTTTGGTCTAAATCCTTATAAACTCTAACTTATGATTCTTTTTTTTGCAGATTGCAATCACCCTCTCTAGCTAGTTTCTTGCTTTTGCTCACATATTTATTCCACTTCGTCGTTCTGTCCCTTTTACCATTTCGCTTAGTTTTATCGTTTTAGTGTTCATCATATTATGGTTACCTTACCATGATAATATTTTATTTTATGGTTCTTAATTCCATTCTTGGGGTATGTCGCATGTATTTTTAAAAACTATTTTTATTTTTTATTTAATGCATTTTTTAACCAAAAACAAACGGTAAAAGATATATAGAACAATGAAAATAATTATGTATTTAAGTTCGATTACATATTGATTTAAATGAAAAACCTAATTTTTATATGTTTTAAAAACTGAAATTGTATCAAAATCGATTTTTTTTTCAACAAAACAAAAATAAAACAAATTCTAAAAATAGCAAAATAAAAACATATTTCTATAAAAAAAAATGTATATAAATCAATTAAAATAGATGAGATCTTTCATTCTAAACTCGTACTAAATTGGAAATTAATGGAGCAAATAAGAAATGTGACTTTGTATATTTGGACAGGGTGAGAAAATAAATTAATGATAAGTTTTTTTATATTAAATTAATAAAATCTAAAATAAAAATCAATATGGATATAAAAATATATATTATATGATAATTTCTAAAAATTTTACTGGTAGTTATGATATATAATAAATAATAATTTTGATGTTTATTAATAAAATAAGTTTGGTTTTGAATATTTTATCGATAATTAACCTAAAAAATAACCTAAAATATATGAATCTCTAAACTTTATTTAAAAATATTAATAATCAGATCATATCAAACTATACAGTATTGGATCATTTATCGGATGAGACTAAAAAAATATAACTTACTAACATATATATATATATATAGTTAATTTCTTTAATAAGTTATATATTTTCAATATAAATCGCGCATATCTATATTTACTACTTGAACTCTAGCCGTGTCTTTCTGAAAAATGTTTTAAGTGAATTTAATTATGCAAAATTGCGATGATCAAATACGATATGATTTTGTTTAACTTCAAATATATAATCTCAAAATTCATTTTTTCTTCAACCTTCATCGAAACACTAATCGTAGTTTTTTTATAGTTTTGTTTTATCTTCTAGGCTTCATCTCGCGCTTTAATATAGTAAGTTATTTCATTCTATCCCACATCGCTTAGATATAAAGATAATATATAATATATATATATAAGTGCATCTTTGCGGCCTTTATGACCCTAAGCGGATCCAAAGCGGACAATGTCACATAGTTGAGTCACACTTATATATTCTTATCACTATAAATTAAAATTTATTTTTAAGTTTTAGGAGCTCAATTATATTATTTTGGTTGAACAAGAGTTTTAAAAGATGAAAAAACAAATAATATATAGTCTCTTTAAATAATATTTTAGTACAAAAATTTGGAATAGAGAATACGTCCATTTGTATGTGATTTTTCTAGTTTAATTTTGTGGGTTATGTTGAATAAGTATGTGTGTGTTTAGTAATGATTTACATTTAGTTACGTTGCACACTTCACATTCGATGGAGTTGTGTTTTAACATATATTTTCCGTTCACATTTAGTGTTTAGTTGTGTTTGTTCTTTGAATTTATTAGCATTTTGCCATCATTTTTAGTTGTGTTTCATACTTTGTGTTTGGTTATGTTTCGCGCTTTGTGTTTTTTGTGTTTTGTGTTTTACTTCTAGTTGTGTTTCACGATTCACCTTTAACATGAATTATATTTGATCCACGTAACATAGGAAAAGCTCATTTTTTTCATATCAAGTATATACCATTATCAAATAGATGAATGACAAAAAATAAAATAGCTTTATATCATGACAACAAGTAAAAAAATGTTCGATAGTATTTTAAACGTTATCATATATATAATAAGAAACAATCGTGAAAAAATATAGATAAGAAACAATGAGAGTTTATAGTATATACTATCAAGATTTACGTCACAGAGGAAAGATTTTTCAAATTGAGGTTCAAATTCTTAAAAATCACAACCAAATATCTAAAGACAATATTTGGTTTGAAGAACCGTGAAGAGTTAATGCCATTAAAGATAAAAACTTTACACCTTATATACAAGAAAGAATGATCCAAGTAAAAAAAAATCTCAAACCGGAGTCAAGAAAGATAACCCGATAAAGAACGCCCACTATAAATTAAGAATTTAAAGATCAAGGTATGAAATTTGTGTCACAGCGGGATGGTTATATCTTAATTTGCACATCACTTTTGTGGTTGTACTTGTTTCACATTTCGCACATAATATATCATTTATTATATTGCATTTTTCACATAATATATCATTTACTTGTTGTTTCACATTTTACACATAATATATAATTTACTTATTGTTTCACAATTCACATTTGGTTTTCTTCTTCAGTCATATTTCTCAGTTCATTACATTGATGGATCATTTGGTTTATTGAATTCATTACTTCTTATATGTTATGATGGAATAACAAAAACTCTTAGAATTGAAGGTATGCAAAGAGTAATAGATAAGGGTACACTATTGATTATATTAGCATAATCAATATTGTTTTTTTAATATTTGGTGATATATTGGCTTCGATGATAGTTTAATACGTCGAAGACATGGAAAAATCAACAACTATAATTTGGCTGGAACAATCATGGAAAATCTCATGAATTCAATAAACCGTTGTTGCGATAGAAAATTTGTAGAAGTCGTCAATCATGTTGTTATATTGGTAGTTAGTATTTTATTAGGTTTTTTTAATTAGATAAAAAAGTCAGTATATATAATCACTCTTATACAAATTTCATGCAATCATATTATGGAACACGCAACGATTGGGGAAGAAACAACCATGGAGATTAATCCCAATAGTTTTTAAATGGCTAGGCTAGTAACTTAAGTAGATAGAGAGGTTAATCTGACTAAAATACTTGAAAATATCAAATACGATCAAGTATGTATTTAACCAATTTTTCATTTTGCATTTAGAATTTAGTTATGTTTCATGTTTCACATTTAGTAGTGTTGTGATTTGTGCTTCACATTTCATTATTATGTCTTTCATAATTTTCATTTGATTGCACTTTATGATTCATGTTTGGATATGTTTCGTACTTCACGTTTAAGAAAAAAAATAACAAATTTGTAAGTTTTTTTTATGACCAGCTTCAACAGATTTCGAAAGAGATTCATTTTATGTTAATGGCTCAAAGAAAAAATTAGAGTTTTGAGGAATAATAATGAGATGATGAAAAATATAATGAAAATAATGGAGCTAATTTGTGAAATGGTTGAATAAAATAATAAGATAATAACGATAGTTTTTCAAATAGTGTCGAGGAAAAAAATAGGTATTGTGTTAAACCACGCATGATTAAATCTATTGCACGTCAACGAAATTTTACTTCCAAAAGAAAGAATATTGCACAAATAATTGTTTCACTTCACATAAACTTACATAGAAGAGAATAACTCGTTCACAAATACATATGTATTTAAATAAACTACTAAGTATATCACATCAGAATTCGATGTTTGTGAAAAAGATGGAAAAGTTAAAAGTAGAAAACAAACGATTAATAAAAATACGGACAAAATAAATTATAAGAGTCAAATTTACATTTTGTATATAGTTGGTGATTTTCTGCATTTTACATTTCATGTTTAATTTTATTACTTGTTTCATACTTCACAATTGGTATTGATATCTTAATTTGCAATTTACATTTTGTATTTATACCTTGATTAAAAATTTGTATTTATAATTTATTCTCGATTCACACTTGGTATATAGTTTTAATTTTTATTTCTTACTTGATATTGATGGTTATGTTTATGTTACTTTATAGGAGAATAGGAAAACACCTTCACAGCCAATGGATATAGAAGTTTTGAAGAACAAGTTGACTCAACTATTAACCACAAATTCTAAGCTGCATGACTGAGTTATTGAGAAAGGTAAACTCAGAGCACCAATTAGGCAAGATTTAGAGCAATATATGCTAAATAAAACTCTTAACTTTCTTATATTAGAAACAACTCTATCAATGAATGATTCAAGTTCTAATAAACGTAAACAAGTGGATAGTGCATCCCCTCATGTGTAAAACAAAAAAAAAATTATATTGAAGTTAATGATGTACACGATAATATGGTGAATTTTACTTCAACATAGATGATCAAAACCTTATTGGAGCTGAAGGATGCACACGACGTACAAGTTGAGAATGAACTAATTGAGGAGGTGAAAACGTTTCATCACACCATGAGGTAAAAGATGGAGAACTGATGGTTATGTAACAAAAGGAGGAGGATGATGTGCAAGATAGAATGCTTAATCAACAATTAGAGTTGGAGGTTGCATTGTTATGTCAACATGTGAAGGATGAGGTGAAGAATGGAGAATTCAAGGATGCATAAAAGGAGGATGTTGAAGCAAATGATACAAAAATAGAAAATATACAATATTCTCCTATCGTACATGATACAAGTGGTGAACAACAAACTTTTAAAAAAGTTGTGGAGAATGTAGATGATCCACATGATGCACATGTTGAGGTGAGTGCAAATATTGCACAAGATAAATATGTATAACAATTTTAATAGTTTATAATTTTGGTAAACTTTAATTTACATTATGTAAACATATGTAAATGTTTAAATCTATGTAAAACCTTTTGTTTCGTATTTGGTAAAATGTTGTGTTTCGCTCTTCATTATTATCAGACTTATAACCAAATTATCATTTCACACTCTTCAAAAATTATACATGACCACATCTTCACATTTTTATTTGGTTTGTCTTACACTTCACACTTGCATTTGTTTGTTTCGCATTACGCATTTCCCACTTGTTATTTACATATTTTGTACTTCACATTTGTTAATCTTCTTGTTTTTTGCTTTGCAATTGCCTTTT
Source organism: Limnanthes douglasii subsp. nivea (assembly GCA_036936605.1). Classification (NCBI taxonomy): domain Eukaryota; kingdom Viridiplantae; phylum Streptophyta; class Magnoliopsida; order Brassicales; family Limnanthaceae; genus Limnanthes; species Limnanthes douglasii. The sequence continues at coordinate 39,797,902 of JAUPFV010000001.1, forward strand.
TCCTGCCTCTTATTTATCACTTTTTTTTGCTTGTTTTGTACTTTACACTTCGCGACAACATTTTTCCTTGAATTTCACTTTGTATTTGCATTATGTCTTGGTTCGTATATCACAGGTATGGTTTCCTTCATGAATTTGATATAATGTGCTCGTGTATATGCAACAGGTAACAAAAAGTTAACAACCGTTACAAATGCAGAAAGGTAAATGTCCAGTTGTACCAAATAAAAAAATGAAAAAATATAAAAAAAAAGGATTGTCAAGAATATAATGCAGAAATATATAATCGAAAACTTTATCAAAATTTCGAACTTGATTGGTTAGTAAATATATAAACAAAAACTATGATTGTCATCAACGAAGTTAGAAATTATGAATGATTAAACTGGGGATATATAAAGGTGATCCGATGGTATGGTCATTTCCAAAAATATTGATTCATGTGTATGTGAGTAACATGATTGAGTTAACTAATGAATACAAACTTGACTGCAAGATAAATTATTTTTCTAGTTCATTTAAATTAAGTTTCGCATTTTGCATTTGGTAGACGATTGATGATTATATTTATTTGATGCTTTTCAAAATAAAATTTATTATAACTTACCTTTAAGTTAATGGAATCATTTTTTAATACTTGATAAAACATTCTTCTTCTCAGAGCATAAATTGTAAAAAAAATTCATTGTTAAAGCCACAACTATAAAATTAAAAAGGATGAGTTTGGAAACTTCAGACACAGCCACTGTATAATCCGGACATGGGTAATTCGGGCAATGACGCACCACTAAAAAATCTGGACATGATAAAAGTAAAATACATTTTGACTAAGTGATTTGCTAATCTACTTAAAAAACTAATGGATCCTTAAACTTGACCCGGTTTCATAACTTGACCTGTAAGCCCATGGGTCATTAATTAAGAGTATAAATACCCCAACCACTCTCATTAATGAGAGTGATCAACATTTAATATAAGCATGCTTCAATTATCTCACTACTCCTTACAATAAACACTAATTACTTTATATTTCACAAAACACTTTACCAAACGACCCCCACCCCAAAATAAACAAAACCGATAAATACAAAAAAGAATGTTTCTAAAAGTTATTCTAACAATTATATTTATGTAAACATCATCGATTAAATAAATTTTAAAAATATTAAGTAATTTTCATATCGCACTTCATATTTCCATAGGTAAATTATTCACATTTCGTATTAAAATTACATCACGTTAACATATCGCATTCTATATTTACTATTTGCTTCGCACTTTTATTTTTTGGAGGGAACCCGCAGCCGCTACTCAAAGTGCAATGAGTGCGCACAGGGTAAACCCTCAGTCTGACGCGATAGCCTACAAACCAACGCCAGAAGGTAAACCACACAAAGTGACAGGCTCAGCCGAGCAAGTGTATGTAGAGGGACTCGAACTCATGACCTTTTGGTCATAAGAATGTCATACTCAACCAACTCGGCTACCCCCTTGGGGGCATTTGCTTCGCACTTTGATATCACAAATTTTGTTTTTTCATCCACATATATTGAAAGTTATATAATTTGAATTTAAGTTATAATAGAGTTCCGCACTTCGTGCTTAATATACAGATTCATCATCTTTTTCCGATATTGTTATATTCAGGGTTCAAAGTATCCAATAAAAGTTTTTTGAAATTTCTTGATTTCTAAGACTTCATAAAACTACCATAAATATTTCTAACTCATACTTTATATCTAATTCGAAAAATACATTAGATAATTTAAACCTTAATCGTATAAATAAAAAATTCAAAAATATTACATATTCGAAACCAAAAACTCTTAAATCAGTTAAAACCAAGTCAAAATTTTAAAAATAATTTAAAATAAATATAATATAATTAAAAGTGTTCGGTCTAAAATTAAAATCCGAAATGAAAATGCTGAACATGTTTTAAAAAAGGAAAATAACATCTTAAGTACATACTCACCAAACATATTGTCATTTAAAACCCAAAAATGAGTTTATGCTTACTTAATACCCATCTCATTAGAATAACTCTCATTCAATACCCAATTTTTTTAATACCCTAACTAACCTCAACCAACTATATAAGGTTTTTTCTAAGAAAAAGCTGATATTTTCTCTCTCTCTCTCTCTCTCTCTCTCTCTCTCTCTCTCTCTCTCTCTCTCTCTCTCTCTCTCTCTCTCTCTCTCTAGAGAGCATGAGCCTTCGAAGACCCATGTGAGTACCAAGAAGACTCATGCTAGCTCCAAAAAGTCTCACCGGTCCAAGCCAGTGGAGAGCTCAGACTCAGACTCAGAGTCTTCTGGTAGCTCATCGGATGAGGAAGGAGTTGAAAAGTCCTTGTCCTCCAACAGTGATGAGGGCCGATCTAAAAAGAAATAAAAGTTAGTTAAAAAGTATTCGAGAAAAAGGGATAGACATGGAAAGTTAAAGAGGCATATAGGCAAAGGATCATCTCACAACCGGAGACACGTAGACCGGATGCTGGTAGATCCTTTTGCCTTCCACGATGAACCAGGTATCTTTACAACTCCCAATGAGGATACTGTTTTCAGTCGTGGCCGGAATTGGAGACAATCTCCATTGTCTTCCAAGTTTCTGTCCGGAAACCTCCCTAAGGGGTTTGATAGCACAAAAATGGAGAAACACGATGGCAGTAAAGATCCGGACAACCACTTGGAATAATTGAAAAACTTCATGATGAATTTCGATGATGATGACAAGTTACTCTGTATAGCATTCTCCCAATCCTTTACGAGGAGTGCTCTGAAGTGGTATAACAGTCTACCACAAGGTTGCATCAAAAATTTCGATACCTTTTGGGTGGCCTTTCGGAGGCAATTTGTTGGAAGTAAGGAGTTGAAGGGCAATGGGGACACAATTATCCATTGTGCCCAAGAACCGAACGAATCACTAAAAGAATACATAAGTCATTTTGTAAACACCAAAAACGGGTTGGTTGATTGCTTCGAGCAAGTTGCAATAGCATCTTTAAGGCAGGGCTTAAACCTTGGAAACTTAGCTGATTCAGTGACCAGAAAGAAAGCCATGACTTGGGGAGATCTACTGAATCAGGTTGGAAAGCAAATTAACGTTGATGAAACAAAGAAAACTAGGGTGCACATGCAGGTGAGGTCTGCCCCGGTTGCACCAAACCCCAATCAAAATCAGTCTAGGAGCAAGGCAAGGGAGGCCGGGCAGGGTCATAACAGAGCTAAAGCTCAGTCTCAGCCAGCTGCGCCTGCCCAGAGTCAACAATCTAGAAATAAGAGAGGGCCTTGGGTTCAACCGGAGTGGTTTGCTGAGTTAAAAGAAAGTGTGGCCATCATTTATGACAAAACAAAGGAAGAAATACACTATAGACGGCCGGCTGCACTACAATCTCCTAGGGAACATCGTAACAATTCCTTCTGTCATTACCATAATGATACTGGCCACACCACCGACGATTGTATTGCTTTAAAGCAAGAAGTCCATAATTTAATTGAAAGAGGAAAGCTGGGGGCATATGTCAAAATAAGAGGAGGAAATAGGCCTGATAATGCTCATCGGGCTGGTCCAAACAATGCAGGCACATCCGCTCCGGATGGAGATATGGTTATAATCGAAAGATTTGATGTAGAGTTAGACTACTTGGATCCTGATCCAACTCGAAACAGAGTGGGTGCCATTGAAGAACGTTGTAAAACAGTCTCCGGGCTTATTAACTTTTTTGAGTCTCTCACAATTTTCGGAGGGGATACTATGACAGCACCCACTACTTCTTCAAGGAAGAGGCACGTTCATACTTTAGCTACCCAGCTGGAAGGAGGCATGACCTCTTATCAATCAAAGATTCCATTTCCCTTCATTTTTTTTATGAGGATGACTTGAGGGATATAGCTGGCCCTCATGAAGATGTTATTGTCATAGGAGCATCCATTGGGGGCAATGACATAAGACGAATCTTGGTGGATACTGGGAGTTCAGCCAATATCCTTTTTTTAACCTCTTACAAAAAGATGAAAAACCTAGCTGTAGTTCAGCGTTCGGACAGATCAATTGTGGGTTTCACTGGAAGCTCAGCAGATGTGATCGGGGAGTTCGAAGAGGAAGTTTTGTTGGGCAAGGGCCCTTTTAAGAAGATGGTTAGAATACTTTTTATTGTGGTGGATTGTCCCACTTGTTATAATGCTATTCTAGGGAGGTCTTGGCTCTCTAGAATGCATGCAATGGCCTCAACAGTCCACCAATGTTTGAAATATGCTGTTCAAGGACAAGTGGGAGTTGTTCGGAGTAGCCAAAAGATTGCAAGAGAGTGTTATGCCACAGCACTGGCTCCACGGACGTTGGGGGCAGTTCGTATCAATGAAGAATAGCAGTTTGAGGGGCTTTCTGGGGGTGAGGGTGAAATTGATGACCCAGAGAGACCCCTGGAGGGTTAATACCGGTTGAAGAAGTTGAAACACATTCTTTGGAAGAGGTAAAAAATGTTAAGATAGGATCCAAAATGCCATCCGAACTGAAGAGTAAAATGTTGAAGTTCCTAAAAGACCATCAGCATGTTTTTGCTTGGTGCAATGCTGATGTTACTGGGGTTCCAGCAGATATTATATCACATCACCTATCCATCCGGAGAGACATAGCACCTGTGGTACAAAAGAGAAGGGCTTTTTCCAAGGAAAAGGTTGATGTTATTGTTCAAGAAGTTGAGAGGCTTACTAAAATGGGGCATATAAAGGAGTCTCAGTATCCTTTATGGACAACCAATCCGGTCTTGGTGAAAAAGAAAAATGGCAAGTGCCGTATGTGCATTGACTTCACAGATCTCAATAGGGCTTGCCCAAAAGATTTATACCCGGTCCCCCGGATTGATCAGCTGGTGGATTCCACTTCTGGGAATAAGCTACTGTCTTTCATGGATGTCTTCTCCGGGTACAATCAGATTCAAGTAGATCCAAAGGATCAAGAGCATACCACGTTTGTCACTGATAGGGGTCTTCATTGTTACAAGGTGATGCCATTTGGGTTAAAAATGCTGGGGCTACCTATCAGAGGTTAGTGAACAAAGCCTTTGCTGATCAGATTGGAAGAAATATGGAAGTGTACATTGATGACATGATGGTAAAAAGTGTGGATGAAGAACTACACTTGGCAGATCTCCAAGAAACTTTTGCTAACTTAGTAAAAGTAAATTTGAAACTAAATCTAGAGAAATGTGTGTTATGAGTGCAGTCTGAGAAATTACTGGGGTATATAATAAGTGAGCAAGGGATACAGCCCGATCTGGACCAGCTTAATGCTTTATTCCAAATGGAGCCTCCTCGGAATATTAAAGAAGTACAACGGTTGACTGGGAGGTTGGCTGCTTTAAATTGATTCATCTCGAGGTCTTCGGACAGATGTGCCCCGTTTTTTCAAACTTTAAAGGGTGCAAAGGGACTTGACTGGACTTCACAGTGTGATGAGGCCTTCAATGAGATTAAGAAACATCTGTCCTCCCCAAGACTTTATTTAAACCTGTTGATGGAGAGACACTCTTCGTATACTTGGCAGTTTCCAGTTGTGCCATCAGTGCTGTATTGGTAAGAGAGGTGGATAATTACCCCCGTCCAGTGTATTACATCATCAAGAGCTTGATAGATGCAGAAAAACGCTATTTAAAGCTCGAAAAATTAGCATTAGCCTTGGTAATTGCTGCAAGGAAGATGAGGCCTTATTTTTAGGCTCATCCTATTATCGTCCGGATATCCTATCCCTTGAAAAATGTTCTTCAAAAGTCAGACATTTCAAGTAGAATGACTAAGTGGTCAGTGGAGTTGGGGGACTTCGATATTGATTTTGCTCCTCGAACAGCAATCAAAGCCCAGGTTGTGGCTGATTTCTTAGTTGAATTCCACTCAGATAGGGATATAGAGCAAACGACTGAGATGAAAGATAAAAAGGTCTGGATCGTCCAGACGGATGGTGGATCAAGTACTATAGGATGTGGTGCATGGGTATGCTTGACCTCTCCATATGGTGACAAAATGTACCATGCTATATGCTTTGCTTTTAGGGCTTCTAACAATGAGTCCGAATATGAAGCTGCTATAGCTGGTTTAAAGTTGGCTTTCATTTGTGGAGCCAAAAGGGTCAAGTTGATGAGCGATTCCCAGCTTCTTATCCATCTTGCACATGGTCAATCCGAAGCTAAAAAGGAGCAACTAGTGAAGTACTTACTTCTTCTTAAAAATGAGGCACTTAAGTTCAAAAGCATCGTTTATGAGCACATACCCCGAACAGAAAATGAACTAGCAGATTCCTTGGCAACCATAGCCTATACTGAGTCATACCCTTGGATCCATGTGCTGGAGTGCCCTTCCATTCAACTCAATATGGGTAAGGAGGAAGAAATTTTCGATGTACAGATGAAACAACCTCAAGATTGGAGGTTTTCTCTCCTGCATTATCTCTCCGATGGTATTTTGCCTCCGGACAAGTCGATAGCAAGAAAAGTAAAGTACGAGGCTCGTGGTTTCATCATACTAAGAGATATGCTTTATAAAAAGTCTTACAGTAAACCCCTTTTACGATGTTTGGGGGATGATGAATCTCAAATAGTCCTCTCTGAATTACATGATGGTGAGGGATCAGCTCACTGTGGATTCAGGGCTCTAACAAGGAGAGTTTTATTGGTTGGCTATTACTGGCCATCTATAATGCAAGATGCTAAGGAGCTGGTGAAAAGGTGTGACCCATGCCAGAGATATAGCAATGAAACTCATGTCCCAGCCATCCTTTTAGAGTCAATTTCCGATCCTATACCTTTTGCTCGATGGGGGTTGGATTTGGTGGGACCTCTTCCTATGGCATCCGGAGGACGCAGGACAATAATTGTTGCTATTGATTATTTTTCGAAGTGGATCGAAGCAGCCCCACTGGCAGGAAAAACATCAAAAGCTGTCATAAAATTCATCTTATCCAATATCTGTTGCAGATTTGGCATTCCACAGAAGATAACAACAGACAATGGGCCACAGTTCGACAACAAGGAAATGGAGAGTTTCTGTGCCTCTAGGGGTATACAACATTGTTTCTCTTCACCTTTCCACCCACAAGCACATGGTCAGGTTGAAGTGGCTAACAGAACTATACTGTCCGGTTTGAAGAAAAATTTAGAAGGGGCTGCTGGAAAATGGCCTAGTTATTTACAAGAGGTTTTGTGGGCCTACCGGACTACACCTGGGGCTGCAACACAAGAGTCACCTTTTTCCTTGGTCTATGGGATGGATGCAATAGCTTCCATAAAGGCAACTCTCCATTCATTTCGAGTTTACAATTTCTCCAAACACGCTAACGAAGTGGCAATCAGAGGTCAGCTCGACTTAATAGAAGAAAGAAGAGTTAAGGCTCACCTTAGTGCTGCACACTATCAGGGTTTGATGAGAAGCAAGTTTGCTTCCAGAGTTAAAAGAAGAGATTTTCAGCCGGGGGATAAGGTGTTAAGGAAAGTCTTCTTACACACTAAAGGGAAGCTGCTCAGCAAACTAGCCCCAACTTCAGAAGGACCTTATGTGGTCGTTGAAAGGCTTAAACCTGGAACATACTGGCTAGGAGACAAGGATGGAAGGGTTTTGAATCACCCTTGGAATATTGAGAATCTCTGGATGTACTTGGAGTAAAAACTATGTAAATATTTACTTGTTTAAAAATTCATGTAAATATTTGGGGGCATACTATTTCCTACCCTAGTGGCGCAGGGAGGTTTTAATGAGGTGTCCGGGCTCTTTTATAAAATTTGATGCCTTCTTAAAAATTTGGAGTGTTCTTACTTTGTTTCTTGTCAAATTTTTGTTTAAACACCGTCCGGATTGAATTTAAGGAATGATGACTACTTAAACATTTGTCATCGAAGAATTTAAACACTCTCGCTTTAGAATATTTATGAAATAACTAAGGGTTGTTTAAACACTAGCCACCAAAATTGAAACAAAGACTATGAAAGAATGCAAGAGCTGTGCAAAATAAAGACATCCATTAAAATAACTGAAGTGCCTTGGCCATCCAAGGACTTTAAGTTTTCAAAACAAACAGATCTGTTCGAACAAACACCGGACACGGTTACAGAAATGCCTTGGCCTTCTAAGGACTTTAGTTCAATCAAAACAAAAAACGAAAGATAATTGATATTCTAAGACTGAGTCTTTGAAGACGGCTCAGCCTCACTTGTTTTCTTCTTCTTAGGGTCATCATTCTCCTCACCTGGACTCTCCCCGGTGTTCTCCTCTTCATCGGATGAGGATGCGCTGGAGAAGTCAAACCTGTCACCCTCAGCCATTGTATGAAAGCGAAGGTCTGGATACTCTACAAAACTCCATAAGTCTCCCAGATTCCTCTTCGGAAACTTCTCGTGAAAAAGCAAGACCATGTCCGACTTCACCTTGGCATACATCTCCTCTTGACTGTCTATCACATTGTTGGCATAAACATCAATCTTGGCCTGAATTTTGGCCTCTTGCTCCCTTAGCAGATCAGTTTTTTCCTCTATAGCCTTGGACATTGAGTCTTCAAGGGCGATCTTGTCGTTAGTCAAAGTAAGAATGACTTGATCCTTGGTCTTCATCTCCTCTTTTGAAGAGGTAAGATCTTTCTCCAACTCGGACTGCTTTTCCCGGAGGCCTTTGATAGTATCTTCTAGGGAAGCTACCTTTGAGACCCAACCCTCCTGGTTCTTCTTAAACTCCTCGTTTTCTCTCTTCAAAACATCAGCGTTTTGGGTGGCCATAAGGAGGTCTCCGGACAATCTCTCCTTATCAGAATTAAGGGAGGTAATGATTGTTGCCTGACCTCGTACTTGCTTCTCCAGGACCAACACTGGCTGAACGGTACTCAGTATGGAGTGAGTTATAGCCTCTCTTTCACTTGAAACAGTGAAAGTTTTACCATTAAAGGTAACAGTGTTCGAAGTGCTTGGAGGGAGATAGGGCCCAGCAAAGTCATCTCTGGGGAGGTTTTCAAAGTACTCACCAAGCCCCTCAATCCCCGTAAGGTCGACACCATCAATACTAAAGTCTCCTCCTCCAACCTCTTCAGCTCGAAAGTCGCCAGGGATCTCCTCTGTTCTTGTTGGATCGATAGGGTCAACAGGAGGGAGAGGCTCCGGAGGCCGGAGAGAAAGTTCATCACCCCTTGAGGTCTTTTTCTTCTTAGCCTCCCTGTCTTTGCTTTCTGCTCCCCATTTCCAGTCTCTCTTAGGAACCTTTGGGGGTTTTGGAGATCTTGCCTCTTCCCTAGCACTCTCATGCTCTACTACTTCTAGCAGAGCAGCATCAATCTGACTGGGAATTGGCCCCTCTTGGTTTGTTGGGGCAGTTTCCTCTGTTTCAGCAGGGTTAGCCTCAACCACACTCTTCTTGCCCTTCCCTTTTTTTTCCTTTCATTTTACTTAGGGCCTTGGCTCGACCAGGCAAGTACAGTGACCCATCCAGTTCGTGTGTTCTTTTAAGGACTACATCCGGAGGGGGTGGAGTGGTAAGTTCTTCCCAGGACAAGTCCCTCCGGCCAGTAGTGTTCCAGAGGTGAGACCTTGCGATATTGCCTCCGGTAAAGGCGTCATGAAAACGGTTTCCCCACTTTTCAGCAGGCCAAGTGTTGATCTTGGTACAAGTGGTCTGCCTGGCCTTTAAATAATTGTTGAAGTCTTTAGGCAGCTCTGTCAAGAAAAGAGACAAGACCAGTCAATTAAATAATTTGATAAAAATAAAAATGAGAGTGTAAGGTGGGATTCTTACGATCACTTCTCCATCTGCTGGTAAGGAGACTCGGGTTGACTTCAGTTTTGATCTTCCTCCCATTCTCCCAAGCGCCACTCACGAACAAGAAGTGAGTCCTCAAATTTCTCTCCGATTCGAGCAGGTCATCCAATGCCTTATAGTTATCACCCATGTTGAAGTGATAAAAGGGGATATGGGGGTTTCTGGAGAGGCTGGCCACAGCAGCGAATTTCTCCATTGGGAGAGAAATTCCGGAGAGCTTGGAGGCCATGATACAGGCCATGAGAGTGTACCAGGCATTAGGGCTCAGTTGGCTTGGACAAAGCTTGATGAGGTGGAGGTACCTAACTATCTCTGGATCTAAGAGAAACCTTAACCCCCAGTTAAAGAGCTCAGTGAAGATGAATTCTTCACTAAGTTTGTAGTCCATTGGGGTTTCCGGGTCTATTGGGATCCTTATTTTCACATTCTCCGGAATCCCCCACTTCGTTCGCATCCGACCCAATTTGGTTGTGTGGATGAATGCATAATTAATTGTTTGCAAGGCAAGTAAATATTTGACACTGACCTTATGGAAACAAGGTCCAACTTTTCCCTTGAGGATATCTGGCAGATCTGGGTGCCTAAGGCATAGTTTTTCTTTGCCTTTATCCTTCTTGACAACACCAGCATCACTAGTCTGTCCGGAGGCCTCGGACTCAAACGGAGCCTCTTTGACAGAATCCTCAATTACTTCCTCCATTACCGAGGAGGGGTTTTCAGCTGTTTTTGGGTGAGGGGAGTTAGGAGTTGGTTCAGTTTGGCCTCCGGACTGTTGGGCTTCAGTGCTTTCCTGAACTCTGACCTCCGGCTGGGGCTCGGGTGTGGTGGTTTCTTTTCGAAGGCTTGGGCTAGAAGCCTCCGGTCCGGACAGCTTGTCCTTGGGAACTTTAATGGGTGCCTCTGACCCTGTGTTGCTGTCTTTGGCCCTCGATTTTGAAGGAGTACTTTTTGAAGCCTGTCATTTTACCAAGCGACCTCTTCTCCGATCAACTAGTTTGTTAGGAGAGACATCTGCATCTGACCTCATGGCGATGAATGGGGAGGGCTTTTTGAAGCTGGTAACTGCTTGTCCTGGTTCAACAGTGGGCTCTGATTCTTGAACCGACGAGCCTGAAACAATAGGAGAAAGGTTGGTTTGAAACAATCTCCTCGGTTTAACACTTCTGGTTGAGGAGGAGCCCTGGTCAGGCTCTGCGTTTGAGATTGCTGGTTTGTTGATAGGGGAAGCAGGTAGACCTGCAGCAATGCGCCTTTCCCGTTCAACTTTTTGTGCCTTTTCTAGCTCTGATAGATTAAGCCACCCGCCTTTGATTAAAGCGTTCCTAGCTGTGAACATAAACTCACAACCAAAAAATAAGAACTTGTGTTTGAGAGAGAAAGCTCTGAAATTTAGCAAAGTAAATATGAAGATGATGGTAAAACAGTGGAGAAGTGATTAATTTATAGTAAACACATAAAAAGGTGTTTTGATACCTAGGAGAATTCGAAAGGATTGCAATGATTAGGAGACGACGCTGATGTCATCTTCATTTAATGAAAAGGTTACTTTTTGGAGAAGGTGGGAGCAAAATTCTAGGTGAAAAGACGGCTAAAGTAACGAGTCAGAGAGAGACACGTGTCCTATGAACTCTGACAAGAAACCATTTGGTTCTCAAGAACTTTTTTAGTCCGGATTAATATATAACACTGTTCGAAGAACCTGTCCCGATGTAACTGTCACCAGCAACAGACTGTTTTCTAGGTCTTGTCCAAGGTCTTTGAACACTACCTAAAAAAGGGCTACTGATGAGTCCGGATTCTGTCACCATGTTTTATGGGAACCGGACAGGGTCAGTTCGGACAAAGTCTACCTAACCGGACAAGGGCAGTTCGGACACCATCATCCATTGGACTGTTCGAACAGAACTAAAGTACTTAAAACCTAATCACTTCTTGACTAAGCTGCCTGTTCCCCTACTTAGAACTAATGGGTCCTTAAACTCGACCCAGGTCCATTAAACACGACCCGAAAGCCCATAAGGCCCAAATATAAGGGTATAAATATCCAACCACCAACATTAAATAAGGGTAATGAAAATTAAATACAACCATGCAGCTTAATTATCCCTCTACACTCTACCCAAACATTAAATACTCACAAAACTCCACAAAACTCTAAATCGAAATTACACACTTACCCTCAGACGAAAATAAACCACACCAATATCTAAAAATGTTATACAATAATTACAATCATGATCACATCTAGAAATCATGGTCATATCTAGCAATATTTTAAAACAAATCTAGCATCCTCTACCTACAGTTCTAAAACCAATCTAACATCATCTACCTAAAACTCTAAAACTAATCTAACATCTTCTACCTACAAAAATAAAACTAAGAGCCACAAAACAAGTATCACCGTCCAAATCAAACTAACAACCACGAACCAACCTCTACCTAAGTTTTCGATACCCACTCAAGAATTCCCTAACCAGACTTACAAAACATTGACATTGAACCAATACAAAGCAACAAAAACTAATGTCGACGAAACAAGTACAACCATTAACACCCAAAAAAAACAAACCTAGAAATTAAGTTCATAGCCAATCCACGAACTGTACTAGATGAAATTGGGAAAAAAAATATGAATCGTACTTCTCTATGGACGTCGGTTTAAACACTTATGCCGTCTACCATGAACAATAACATCGATATCATTATTTAGTTTAAAAAAAATACCTCTTCACTGTCGACGTCGGGGAGAAACCTCCGGAAACGTAACCATTTTTCCTCTGCTTCTTTGAACAGTTAGTAACTCGACCTCCGACAAAAAAAACACTTCTCCTGCGTCAAAATTGGCGTCAATTACCGTAATCGGTGGTGACCGAACTAACGAACGGTCGTCAACGGTTTCAAGGCTGGTAAATAAGAGTTTATGTTTCAGACGTGGGTTTACGGGTCTGTAGTATTGGGTATCGTGTATCTCTCTCTTAGAAAGTAGGATTATGAAATTTGTTATGGAAAAAGAATCCAAAAAGCTGGCTTATAAGAGAAAAAAGTGGATTTCAACCTAATTGAGTCTATTTATATCTTTGAGGGTATTTTTGTCCAATTTCTAAATCATAGTATTTTATGAAACTGGGAATTTTTGGGTACTAGTTTGATATTACATACTTGAAAAGGTATTTAGGCCTAGTTTTCTTTTTAAAAAGTTGATCTTATATATTTAGTTAATGAGAACCCTTAATTAAGAAAATGGAGGAGATGGAAAATAAGCTCTAAGAAACAGAGTATTCTTCAGCTTCTTAGGAAGGGTTAATCAACTTCTTGTTGATTAATCTTCTATTTTCTTCTGATTTTGATTTCTTCTTTCTTCTTTGGCTTGGCTGATCCTGTGTCTTTCTGTTCTCTCTTCGCTGTATTCGTTGGTCTGTTTTTACTCTGTTCTTGCAGAGGCTGGTTGATTTCTGGGTTATGGCAAAGGAAATTCTTAATAACAATGATTTTCCACCTCTGAATGTTAATCAGGAGAAGAGCTCTTCTCCTCAGAAGAAATCGTTTTCTGAAGTCTTGAAAAATTCAACAGCAAATCATGAGTTTTCTCCTGACTTTGTTAGAGCTTATGATGATCACAATGTGATTCAATATTCAAGACAAATTAATACCATCCTTTTGAAAGAATCAAGATCCACTATTATCTGGAAGTTTAGTCAATAGATTCTTAAACGTGCCGCATCTCAGTCTTTTCTTGATTCATTCAAATTTAAAGGAGTTTTTACGTATGTTACTCTGGATTCAAGACAGATTCTTATTGAATTTAGTTTGTTAGAGGATGTAGATAGAATCTGGTCCTAGAGTATTTGGAATGTAGATGGAAAAGTAATGAGAATCATCAAATGGAGTCCTGATAATAGTAAGAGTTTTGAATGCCAATTACTCTGCTTTGGGTGCGATTTGAAAATCTTCCAGAGTTTCTATATAACAGATCCATAATTAAGGACATGGCTGATTCTTTGGGTCTTGTTCATCAAATTGTGGTTCCTAATTATAATAGGGCTTCAGTGAACGCTTGTTATGCTTTGGTTGAGGTCGACGTTTCCAGAGTTTTGAAAAGAAAGTTGTGGATAGGATTTGGAGATCAGGATGGTTGTTGGGTGGGTGTTAGTTTCAAGAATGCTCCATATTATTGTCACAAGTGCCATCATTTGGGATATAAGTATGAGGATTGTAAAAAGATTGCTGTGAATGATAATACCAATGGAAAGGAAAGTAGTGCAGATATGTTACAGGTGGTTTTGGTTAAAGATAGTGTTACTAATCCTCAAAATCCTAATGATAATCTTGTTGGTAAGGTTTTCAGGAGGAAACTGAAATCTATTATCACCACTAAGGAAAATTCTGTAGATTCTCAGAACAACAATATCACTACAAGCTCTGGAAAGGAAATCGATAAGAACTTGGAAATGTTTCAGGACCATGAAAGGGATGATGGTTGTATTCAACAAAGCACTTCTCTTGAAGAATTGGAGATTATTGATGCTATCAAAAATCTTGATCAAGGATGCTCTCAGAGGGGGTCTCCTGATTTTGAAGTCTCAAAGGATAAGGAAAACAGCGTTTGTAGTACTCCTGAGGATCAGATTGTGAATCAAAGTTCTCCTGTTTTTAAAGAAATTCTGCTTAAAAACTGAAAACTAATAAGAAATTGATGAAACCAAATCAAAAGATTGTTAAGTCCTTACATTTTAAGGACAATTGTAAAAAATCTTACTCTAATAATGATAAGTCTGATTAGTTGGAACCTTCGTGGTATCAACAATAATCCTACCATTTTGAGGTTAAAGGACATGATAAAATCTAATAATATTCAAATTCTTGCTTTGTAGGAACCTATGGTGAAGGTGGAGAAGATTAACGAGATTGCTGCTAAGCTTGGTTTCAACAATTTTGCTGCAAATCTTTCAAATAAAGTCTGGTTTTTTTTGGAAGGATGATATCAAGATCGATTTACTGATTGATCATGATCAGTGCTTACATTTGGAAGTTTTTATTCCTGATTCTGAGATTGAGTTTAATCTGTCTATCGTTTATGCTAAGTTTAATAAATGTGATAGAAGGTATCTGTGGAGTCTTCTGAATTCTATCTCTGGTACTAGGAAGGATTGGTTGGTTGTTGGAGATTTCAACGTCGTTTCAACATCTGATGATCAGATTGGTTGTACTTCCCTTTGTGTGAACAACACGGAAGAGTTTAATGATTGTATTAAAGATTGTTTGTTAGAGGATGCTGGTTATGGAGGTTCTCGTTATACTTGGAATAGGGGTTCGAGGTGGAAGCGTTTGGAGAGGGCTATGGTTAATAGCAAGTGGAATGATAATTTTAAGAGTACCAGGGTTATGTATATGATCAGAACATGTTCTGATCATTCGCCTTTGTTAATCAAAGCTGATAATGTCACTAATGGTCATCAAAAGAAAGGTTTTAAATACATGAATATGTGGTCGCATGATGACTCTTTCTTGGGCATTGTTGAGTCTAATTGGAGGCTTCCTATGGCTGGTTACCCTAATCATCTTTTCTGGCAGAAGTTAAAAAGACTCAAAGTTTGTTTAAAGGATTGGAATATGAATAGTTTTGGGAATATTTTCAACAACCTTAAAAAAGCTGAAAGTTGTGCTAGGAAGCTGGAAGATTCGTTGGCTAATAGTTTTAACATTAATACTAAAGCTGAGTTAGAGAAAGCCAATAGTCTGTACATTAAGAATTTGAAAATAGAGTCTGATTATTGGAAGAAGAAGTGTTACAGTGAATGGTTGCAAGATGGTGATAGAAATTATAAGCTGTTTCATTCATTTGTGAATAAGAAAAGAAGGAAGAGAAAGATCGAAAGCATCAAGGATGGTGACTGTTGGTTGAATGATGATGAGAGTATTGGTCTGTCTGCTGAAAAGTATTTTAAGGATGCTCTGAGCCTTATAGCAATATTGATGAGGAGATTTCTCTTTTGAATGATGACATTTTCAATACCATTCCTTTGTTGAAGCCTATTTCGGAGGAGGAGATTTGGAATGTGATCTCTACTATGAAGGTTGATAGTGCTGCCGGTGTCGATGGGTTTAATCTTCACTTTTACAGGTTTTGTTGGAGGATCATTAAGCAGGATCTGTGTAGCTCTTTTAACTCTTTTATCAATGGTGATTACATTCCTAAGGGCATGTTTGCCACTGGTCTTTGCTTGGTTCCTAAGACTAAGAATCCTACTAACTGGAATGTGTACAGACCTATCGGTTTGTGTACTATGATGAATAGGATCTTTGCTAAGATTATAAATTCTAGGCTGGCTTTTCTCCTCCCTAAGATCATTTCTAGCTGTCAAGGGGCATTCATTAAAGAGCGTTGTATTCATGACAACATTCTGGTTTCCAGAGATATGATCTATGATATTAAAAGAAAGCTTAAAACTGGCAATGTTCTGATCCAGCTAGACATGTCGAAGGCGTTTGATAAGATGTCTTTACCTTTTATTCACGAAGTTCTTTCAAAGTTTGGTTTTTCTAATGATTTTTTTGAGTCTTATTAACAGATTAACTTCTAATGTCAGCATATCTATTCTAATAAATGGTGGTTCTTTTGGTTATTTTAGAACCAGAAGAGGTTTGAGACAGGGAGATCCCATGTCTCCTAGTCTGTTCATTTTAGGTGAGGAGGTTCCACTAAGGGGAATGTATAGTCTGTTTGAATGTAATAAAAAGATGATTTACAATACAAGATCAAAGATGTTTCTGCCTTGTCTTGCTTTTGCAGATGACTTTCTTATTTTTACAAATAGTTTACATGATTCAATTACTAAATTGAGTTGTTTCCTTGATAAATATCAGCTTGTTTCAGGGCAGATGATAAACAAGCAGAAGACTAAGCTACTAACATCTTCTACTCTTCATTAGTCAAGGATAACTAGCCTGGAGTCCCATACTGGTTATAAATTGGAGAGCCTGCCTACAAGTTATCTTGGCATCATTCTGAATAACAGCAACAAGTCCTGCAATTTTGTTAAAATCATTAATAAAATTAATGATAAGCTTTCTGATTGGGATTCTAAGTATTTATCTTTTGGTGGCAGATTAGTCTTAATCACTAATTTGCTTATGTCTTATCCTACTTACTGGTTACAGAATAGTTTGTTACCTAAAAGTATTATCAGCAAGATTGAGAAATTGTTAAACAAGTTTTTGTGGAGATCTAAGCTTAAGGAGCCTACCATTCATTGGGCTGATTGGAAGTCAATATGTAAGCCCTTTGAAGAGGGTGGTCTCAATATCAGAAGTATCTCTGATATTCAGTATATCTATTCTTTAAAGCTGTGGTTCATGTTTAGGAAGAATGAAACTATATGGGCTAGGATGATGCATGATACTTACTCTAAAAATACTCACCCTTTGTATACTAATTTTAACAGGTCTGGGTCTCGGGTTTGGAGAAGATTGGTTAGCATAAAGGATGATGCAGAGAAGCATATCAGATGGATCTTGGGTAATGGTGACATTGATTATTGGAGAGATAACTGGCATGACTATGGTCCTATTTGTGATGCTCAAAACGAAGTCAATTACCTGGAAGCGAAAGTGAATTCTTTTTGGAAGAATGGTTGCTGGGATTCTGCTTCTATGGTTCCTTTTATTTCTCCTGAAAGATGGAGAAATATTCAGAAACTTAAAGTGGATAATGCAAAGCAAGACATTATGATATGGAATTGTTCCAATGATATAACTTTCAACAACAAGAAAACCTAGAATTCTATCAGACACAAGCACAATTACTCTAAGCTTTTCAAAATAATTTGGAGCCACATCATTCCAAGGAAGTTTTCATTCCTTCTCTGGAAAATTATTATGTGTTATATACCTATTGATTCTGTTCTTCAAAGAAGACATTTACAGTTGGTTTCTAAATGTCAATTTTGCAGGAAACAGTGAAGACATTTCTTACGTGTTTGTTAACTGCTCTCAAGCTTGACAGATTTGGAACCATTATAGTATTATTTTCAAGATTAAGCTCAAGAGATGCATGGTTCTGACTCACATTATTAAAGTTTGGCATGACTTTAGCAAAAGCAAAGCTCACATTACCCATCTCATGCCTGCGATTATTTGCTGGACTATTTGGCAAAACCGCAACAATTCTTAATTTAAGGGAGTGTCTTTCAACTTTAACTCGACTATAAATTACATTGATCGAATCATTCTATCTTTAAATGCTTATCTGCTTTCTAATAAACATTGGTCTAACACTAAAAATGCCAGTCTGCTAATGGGTTTCCAGATCTCTAGTCCTAAGCCTATCTATAATACCTGGAAGCATCTGATTGAAGGCAGGATAAAGCTTAACATCGATGCTTCTGTCCTGGGTAATGGGGAGGCTTGTGGTGTTGGTATCTTCAGGAATCATTTAGGCCAGGTTCTGCAATGATTTGGAAATACATACGGGAAGATGTCTCCCCTGTTGGCTGAAACTCGGGCTCTCCTGGATGGTTTGCTTATATGTAAGCAGAACGAGTGGCTTCTTGTTGACATCGAATCGGATTGTCAGATTCTGGTTAATTTCATTGCTTCTTGTATTTCTCCTTGGTTTCTAACCCCTGTAATCAAGATTTGTAGGATGACTTTTGCTTCTTCAATGGTCATTAAATACATCTCGAGAGTTCAGAATCAGGCCGTCGATTGGCTGGCCAGATGGACTCTCAGATGTATCGAAAAATCATCCTTCAGTCCTTTTAACATTCCCTCTCCCTTAAATGCTATTCTTTTTCTTGAAGAGCTTGGTTTGGGATACTTATCTTAGATTCAGTGATCTGGCTCCAGTGATTTCTTTTGCAGGTTAGGGAGGTCTCGGTTGTTTCTTGAGGAGAGGCGTTGTGTTCGTGAATCCTGTCGAAGTTTGGTCTCGGTTGATAGCTTCGAAGGATGTTGATGGAAAGCTTCGATTTATTTTGGATTTGGTTTTGAAGGTTGAAGCTTTGTTAATGGTGTTTGGAGCTGGTGGAGTTGTTCTTTGAGGTTGAAGATTAGTTTTGTTTGGTTTAGGGCGCTTTGCTTGTTTAAATCCCGATTTGGGTTCCTAGGTTTAGTTTTGGTATTGGATTGGGTGCTTTACAAATTTGTGCCCATTTTTCCTTCTTTTGGTTTTATTACTTTAAAGCTAAAATTTTCTTGGAAAACTCTTATTGAGTCCTTTAATTTAGTTGTTATTTTTTATTAAAAAAATATATATATATTTAGTTAATGACATGTAATATTTTATAAAAAATTAAAAATTAAATGATAATGAACAATATTATTTAAATATTAATAAATAATATATATATATATATATATATATATATTCAATACTATTCGCCCTTATCTCTCTTAAAACCGTATAACTTTTTTTATTTAACTAATTTGGCCGAGTTTAGATTATTCAGATGACCCAAAATAATGATGATTTTGCCTAACTTACAAGCTGGAGTGGGGTCCATAACGAATATAAACCCCAACGGTCATTTGCTTTTTTCCGTTATTAAATTTAAAAAACCCTAATTCCCAATAATCTCCATTTTGAAAATTGCGAGTCTTTTCCACCCCGCTCCTCTCTCTCCCTCATATCCGGAGCGATGGAAATTCTTCTCAACAATGCCAACTAAATCTTCTTCACAGATAACATACCTAATCATCACAATTCCATCTATTTTCTCTTATCCAGAAGCAAGGTAGGTACATCATGGGTTGTTTCCTCCGCTGTTTTGGAAAATCACGAAGTCCTAATCGTCGTCGAAAACTTCAACACAAACACAAAGTTCAGCAAGTAAGTTTTAGATCTTTCACAGCTTTAGTGTAGCTTTTGATCTTCTTTCCACTTTGACTAACAAGTAGAATGAATCAGTTGATCGATCCCGAGCTTTTATATATTATCAGATTTCGTTTGGGATACAATTATTTTGATTGTTAGTAACCATCAACTTCAATTTGTTACTATCTTCTGAGTTGAGTTATTTGAACTTGTGGAAATTGTTTTAGGCAACTTCAAATTTGGGCGTTGCACGAACTAGGGTTTCGTCGGAGATTAGACCATCAGAGAACCAGATAACTCCAACTACTGTAATCAGGTAAGTCCTATATATTTAAAGATATGTATTTGGTATAGATGTTATAAAATCTATGAGGAAAAACTTTCTAAATTTGTAGATGCTAGCTAGATATAGTATTTGATACTTTAATTTCCTTTTATGAAATTTTTTGGGATTGTTAATTTATGCAGTAGTGAGAATAATTTGGAGGGTGCGCAGAGGTTGTGTGTAAGAAAAAAAGTGACTTTCGACTCTAATGTGGAGACTTATGAAAATTTCTTAGTCGAGGAATCAGTAGATTTGACTCATATCAATGAAGATGATGATCATGAACAGTTCGACTCTGATGTGGAGACTTATGAAAATGACTTAGTCGAGGAATCTGTAGATTTGACTCGTATCAATGAAGATGATGATAAAAAACAGTTCAATGATCCATCCAAATCTAGTCCATCTCAGTCTTCCACTGGAAATAGTTCGATTACTGCGAGTTCAGGAAATCATCCTCCCAAGTACCGGTACCAAAATTGCACAGAAGAAGAAGATGAGATAGATAGTTTGAAGAGTGACGTTGAGGATGATGATGATGGCGATGGCGATGGCGATGAAAACCAAGTGATTGTCCGCGATGATGAGTACGATGAGGACATTGATGATATGAACGTTGGGTTTGAGGTTAAAAGTTTTTATACCGAAGAGGTAGTTGATTCTTCTGATGTAGTGGAAGAGATTCCAATCGGAGTGAACCATAAACCCAAAGATCCACCCGTATTAAACCCAGTTGAAAACCTAACTCAATGGAATACCTTGAAATCAAAATGTGGAAAAACACAAACATTTAATGGACAAAAGGAGAATTCCAATTCTGATCAAGAACCTGGAGCTTCGTTTGGGTCGGAATTTAGCCTTAAGCAAAAGTCCCTTAAAAAGCCGAATCAAGAAGTAGCGGTCGATGCTAGTCTCTCAACATGGTTATCAAGTGGTTCGCGAGATAGAAGATCAGTTTCACCTCAAAGTTTTGAAGATAGACCGATTTTAGGTGCATTAACTGTTGAAGAAATCAAACAGTATTCAGCTTCGAATTCACCAAGAATATCGCCTAGTAGAAGTCCTGCTGATATGCCTATAATAGGGACTGTTGGTAACTATTGGAGTGATACAGTGTCTTCTGATGGGAATCTGAGTTCTGGTGCTTCCTTTAAAGGGATACCAAACACCACCAGCAAGTATAGAGAGGTATAAATTAAGTAGATTTTTTTGAATATTTTTACACAATTTGTTTCTTACACAATTAAGTAGATCTTCTCTGGTTCCAAAGACCGATTTTGTTTGATAAAAAATTATTATCCTCCTTTGGATTTGGATATTAGAAATTTTTTATTAGATTTGAACATTAAAAGGGTGATATTGGTAATCCTGGGTCCAGGTCTGAAATTTTGTATTATCTACTATGAAGCTTAACCAGATTTTTTACTGCCTTTATTTTACTGCTGAAAATTTTATTTCTGACTTTCCTAGAACTCCGGTGTAGGCAATGTGCGACCATTTTAATCAAAGGTAATTTAGATATGCAGGATAAGAGAGTAAAGTGGCATTCTACACCGTTTGCGACAAGGTTGGATAGAGCCATGGGTAGAGCTATAGATAGAGATGGAGGCGCTGTGGCTTAAGAGTGTTAATATTTTGGTTGAATTTTTTTGTTTTGTTCTGTAATTTACGCTATCAATTCATATGTTTTTTTTCTACCATCAATTGTTTAATCAGGCGTGTTTACTCGACTTTATGTAATTGGATAGTGTGTGTTCGAGTTCATGTGATTCAATGCGTTAATGGAGTGTACTTTTGTCTTCCTGTGTAAAACTTCGTGTTACTATATTTTCCTTTCTGTTGTTTTGAATCAAACAATGTCCTCCAACTATTTAGAGTACCACCATAAACTAGCAGTGCCACTACGAATGTCTGAACCTGAACGTCAGACACTTTTTTCTTATACCGGAATCTGGATTTCAGATGAAATTCTTGTCAATATCTTGTGGTTTCCACAACTAACAAAATCGGTGGACTAATAAATGATCTATAAAATGCGAAGGAACACACAGATGCATATATAGCTTGGTGATTTTATCAAACATAGTATATGGAAGAAGTCGGTGACCTACAGTATCTTAGCTATATAACAATTTACATGATTTGTGATCTGTACATTGCGTTTGGTCTAAACAACATCAACTTGCAAGACATTACTTAATGATTCCCTGTTGTGAGGTTTGAGTAAATGATCATGCTCACAGGTTGAAGGCATGACCGGTTTTATGCTTCCTGGGTTCAATGGAAACAGCATCCCGTAATATCCATCCATTATCGCATTGAAACTGCAAGTAGCCGCAACCTTTGGAATCTGATTTAGATAACAAAAAACAACAGGTAAGCCTATTTAACATACATTGAGCCAACGCTAACCCAACCTGCAACACAAAACTGACAATCCTAATACAGTTATTATAGCATAGTTCTAAAACACTACATGCCTGGTAGATGTCGCGCATATAAGCGTGGATATTCGGGTACTCAATCAGCTTCTTTTTAGTGCACTTGAACAAAACATTGTAGACCAAATCGAATCGGATCAATGTAGTGAAGAGACAAACATCTGCTAGAGTTAACGAGTATCCACATAAGTATCGCGAATCAGCTAAATGCTCATCTATCATGTCTAGTGTCTTGAACAAATCATTCACTGCTCTGTTGTATGCTTCTTGACTTTGCGCAAACCCGCATCTTCAAAATTATAAAGCCAAATAGCCATATTAGTCATGATACAACCTATATGAATGAAACTGTATAAGAAAGAGTCATAACAAAAGGGACATAGATACCTATAAACACCATTGTTGACATTAGGGTAGATGATGCTATTCCACTTTTCAATCTTCTCCTGTAACTCCAATGGTGACAAATCCAAACCCGGGTTTTGAGCAACCCGATTCAAACCCGAATTGAATAGCCGGATTATATCATAACTCTCGTTACACACAACTTCTCGTCTCTCGACGTCCCATAACATCGGCACCGTACACCTCCCGTCGTAACCACCACTCCTCAGTTTATAAACCTGTTTCAAATTCCTCAACCCGGTCACCTTATCCCGACCCGGAATAAGATTCTCCTTATCCGAACCACGTGTAGGTTTAAATTCCCACGAACCGTCGACACCCGGTGCTGCAATCGAGACCGGTACGGCGGTTTCAAGGCCTTTGAGTGCCCGGACGATTAAGGCTCGGTGGGCCCAGGGGCAGGGGAGGCCGACGTAGAGATGGAGATTTGAGGAAGATTGGAATTGGGTTGGGTTTGCGATGCGGAAGTTTGATTCGGGTCGGGTGTAAGAACCGGACGTGTCGGATGGAGCGAGCTGGGACATCATGAGCTGCCATGTGGATGTCCAGATGGAACGGACGGTGGAGATGAGGAGACCTGGCGGGAGAGATGGGCCTAGAAGGAGTTTCATAGCTGTGGTGGCCGGAGACTGGTTCAGGGACATTTTAGGGCTGACGTGGCGGCGCGAGGAGAAGCAAGAGGATGTAGAGGAGAGGGTAAGAAGTGAAGTGGTGTAAGCCATTTGCCAAGGCTACCGTCGGAGTAACAAAAACTGAGTTCCGACACGAAAAGATGGTATTGTAAAAATGGGAAATTGCACCTATAATACTCAATCAACTATTTCATTGTCATCTAGTACCCAAGATTTGATCAATTGTCACTAAATACTTAACTCAACTACCTAATTGTCACTTAATACCTAATATTATTTTCATATCCTAACTGCCTTTAATCCACTATATAAACAAAATTTTCTGTTTTCTTTCTATTTTTCTAGCTTTTGAAGATTTGAATTTGTTAGTCGCTCTAACCACCTAACCCTGCGAACCACCATGAAACACGACTGAAAGCACAATTCCGGTGATCAGAGCGTTCAAAGGTCTGTTTATTTCTGTAAGTTCTGGTGTATAACTAATCTAACCACTGATTTCTACGTACAGGAATTGATCGTCATTGTTGGAATCTGTTGTTTTTTAGTAATCGTGTTGCTGCTGTCAGGTAATGGTAATTAACTACCGATTTCGAAGTTATTTGTTGGATTTCTGAGTTAGAATATGTGTTATTCTACTGTATTAGACGTCATAGCCTGATTTCGAGCTTTTCTCTGTTTTTTTGTTTTTTGTTCCAGTGATCTGTGCTTATTTTGTTAATATTTGTCGTTGAATACTCGTAGCCTTGTTTATGAAGTTATATACTAATTTTTAGTGTATTAGATTTTGATTTCGAATGTGAAACATTTGTAGACTATGAGTTTTAGTTGTCCAGGCATTCAACATAAGATGCGAATTGTTTTATGATTTTCCAACGTAGAAGATGCGAATTGTGTGATGTATCCAATGAGAAAGATGCTAATTGTGTTACAAATTCGCATGGTTTCATGCGAAATGCATGAAACAAATCCAAAAGTGTTCCAAACAACTATCAGTATATGCTGCGAATTGTATGGAACTCCAAGGTAATGTATGTTCAAACATATATCAGGACTTTTAGTTGCTTACAAAACTCAGGATGGGTTGCGAACTGTATGAAACTCCAAAGTATTGCATTTTCAAACAAATATCATGACTTTTAGTTGCTTTACGAATCACATGATATGTTGTGAATCGTGTGGAAGTTGCTTTTACGAATCACATGATATGCTGCGAATCGTGTGGAAGTTGCTTTTACGAATCACATGATATGCTGCGAATTGTGTGATATATCATACCTTATCATCTTTCAGACAAATCTCAGGAAATTAAATAGTTTAGAGCAAATCTTAGGTACAATTGCGAATTGTTTTACATTTTTGGTTAGTGTGAGTGTACAACTTGATTTACAAACAACTCTCAGGACATGCGAATTGGTCAATTTTAGACTAAAATTATACACAGTTCGCAACTTATAGTTATACACAAATCGCACGATAATATGTGAGTTGCTTGGTGTAGTAATTAATAACTTGCACTGTATTTTTTGGATTAATAACTAATAGCTTGTTCGGTGCAGGATAAGGTATGTCTAAATCACGAGTTTGTATTTTTAAACATGGTCATCAAACTGCAATTGTGCCTTTCATGGAGTTTGAAAGCTTTCAAAGTATCCAAGATTATGTGAACACATGGGAGGAGCTTGTCACAGGTGACTACCTAATTACCTACTCCTGCGGAGAACACAATAATTGTTTCTTTAATAACCAGAAGGATTTTGTTGGGTTGGTGTTATATCTTGATTTGGAGCGTTTAAAACGGGTTAGTTTTCTCATAGAACAACACGTCTTCGATAAGGGTTCTGGTGACAAGTGTTCTGGTGGTAAAGCTTTGGTGGTAAGGATTGTGGTTTAAAGCGTAAAGAGCGTAGCATAAGTTTGGGAGAACCACTCTTAATCAACTAGTTAGCAGGGAGAGTAGTCACAGTTTAGTTAATTCTGATCAGAGAAAAAAACAACTTGCTACTGCTGGTTTGGCTGATGTTATTACAGGAGGGAGTCAATCTTTCGAAGAAGGTGATGCAGGTCTCAGGTTATCTTTGTGTAAGTTTGCTTTAGAGCGTGATTTTGCTTTCGAATACCTGCACAACACAGCAACGAAGATCACTGCTTATTGTGAAAATAAGTTCACAAGCGGATGCAAATGAAGGCTTTATGCATCTATTGATTCCAGCACCGGCTTGATGACGATCAAGAAGTATGTTCCGCACCATACTTGCAGTCCCATTTTCTCCCAGAAGCATAAGCGGCATAGGCATTTGACATCAGATTTGATTGCGGAGGAAATTCAGGATTCTCTCCGGACCTGCCATTTGTTGACAGTCAAAACCATACAATCGACTGTCAAACAAAATTACGGTCTTGACATCTCTTACCGTTTGTCATGGAATGCTTTAGAGAATAAAAAGAGGGGAGTTTTTCGGAGATAGTTCAAGTTCTTATAGTTTACTAAGCGGGTACTTCAAGCGATTGAAGAGTATCGATATTACTTCAGACTGTCAGTTGGAGTCATCAGCTGGAAACCACTTCAAGCGTTGTTTTGTAGCATTCGGTTCGTCCCTTCAGGGTATCCATGCATGTCTCCAATGTTGTTTGTCGATGGAACCCACTTATATGACAAGTATAAGGGTACCTTGCTTACTGTCGTAGCAAAGGACGCCAACAACGGTTAGTTTCATTTAACTATTTAATCTGAATGATTATGATGTCTTGTTTGAAATTTTGGCAACAATTCGCATCAGAATCTTCACACAACTCAAATGAAGCCCTCATATTTGTTGACGAATCGCATTAGAGGCTGCGAATTGAGCAGTAATTTGAGTTGATTACACTTCGCAAGAGAGGATGTGAATTGCTCGGTGTAACCATAAAACTGTGAACAATTCGCAACCTATGATTGTACACAATTCGTAGTATGTATTTGAGAAAAACTCTCAGGAAAACATGCGAATTGTTTACAATTTTCACATGCTTGAGTGCTATTATATTATTCATTTGAGCTGCCTTTTTCCAAGACTATTCCTTTTTGCTCTTGGTATAGTTAGCATTGAAGATTGTGACAATTGGATGAGGTTTTTGGGGTGTCTGAAACCACATTTGTTGGAGCGCCAAATCACATTTATTTCAGACTGTCATTCTGGTATCGTTAATGCTGTTTCTGTCTTGTATCCAAACTGTTATCATGCGTATTGTTATTTTCATCTCATGCAAAATTTGAAAGCAAAATTGCTTCATACAAACAGAGACTATAAAAAGGATGTTGAATTTCTTCCATCGTCTTGCTTATGCTCCCAGTCGAGAGCTTTTTAAAGATATACTAACAGATTTTCTATGTGAAGGTGGTGACAGAATGAGTGATTTTCTTGCAAATTTACCCCCGGAAAAGTATGCGCAAGCTTACGTTAAAGGGAAACGATACGGCTCTATGGCTTCTACTGCGGCAGAATCGTTTAACAATCAAATCAAAAAATATTGCGGCCTACCCAATTTTGAGTTTATTAACTGGATTAGAGTCTTTCTTATGACTCAAGTTTCACGAAAATACGAAGAGGGGCTAAGCTAGAGTACTAATTTGGTCCCCGAGTATGAGAAGAAGCTAAAGCAGAATGTTGACATGTGCCGAATGTGGGTAGTAAGTAAGTCGTCTTCCGCCATGTTCGAAGTATTTTCAAATTTTGTGGTTGTTGTTAATTTGTTGGATTTCAAATGTTCTTGCGGATCATGGTAACAATTGTGTTTTCCATGTCCTCACTCTTTAGCGGCAATACAGTATACGGACCAAGATCCCTTTACTGTAATAGATTCCTTCTTTACGGTTAAGAATTACAGGGAAAGTTACTCTTTCAGCATACAGCTATAACGGATTTCGGGGAAGGGTCCAGCGCTAACGATCCTTCGTTTGTTGCAATTCTGCCTCCGAACGTTAAAAGACGCTATGAAAGGCCTAAGAAAAAGTGAATCCCATCTAGAGGAGAAATCTCAACCAAGCAGTTGAGGTGTTTCCGTTGTTCAAAATCAGGCCATAACAGGAGAAATTGTGATGTTCCAGTTTAAGCACAATTCGTGTTGTGGATAATTCTCGTTGGCCACATTGATTTGTAATACTGTTATTGTTCTGGACAACAAACTAAACATTTTTACAGTTGTTTGTTCATTTATACATATTTTTTTGTTTTGTTTTTATTACAGTAAAGAAATGTTAAGCGTTTGAGTTGCATGCAATTCACATTCACTATTGTGAATTGTGTACAATATCTTGATATCATATTGCAAACATCTCTCAGGTTGTCATGCGAGTTGTGTGAAATTCCACCATGATGCGGATTGTTTGCAAAAGCATATCAAATAACTACCAGTATATGCTGCGAATTGTATTGAACTCCAACGTAATGCATTTTCAAACAAATATCAGGACTTTTAGTTGCTTACGAATCACATGATATTATGTGAATTGCGTTCAACTCTAAATTATTGCATTTTCAAACAAAATATCACAAATCGCATGATATGCTGCGAATTGTGTTTTCAAACAAATATCAGGACTTTTTAGTTGCTTACGAATCTCATGATATGCTGCGAATTGTATTTGCAACCAAATATCAGGACTTCTGGTTGCTTACATATCACATTATATGTTGCGGATTGTATTTTTATACAAATAGCAGGAGTTTTAGTTGCTTGCATAGCGCATGCTATGCTGCGAATTGAATGGAACTACAAAGCATTACAATACTCAGGTCCACATGCGAATTGTTTGTATATCAGTAATATTGATAAACAACATTTCATGTTAAGATGGGAGTTGTTTGCAAGTGTTAATAGGATGCGAATTGTGGGTATTCTTTCATGTTCACACATAATATAACATATTCACATATGATTAAAAGTTTATACAAAAAATGGATTCCCAAAAGAGGATTATATGCTTCATGCACTAACAAATTTTCAAACAATCACTACTGGTGTGGTTTATTTTAATCTAAGGGTAATTTGTCAAGTGTTTTGGAGAGTTTTAAGGGTACTAAATGTTTGGGTGTTTTGTAGTGAGAGATTTAAAATATATGGTTGTATTAAAGGTTTTTTTACCCTCATTAATGAAAGCAGTTGGGTATTTATACCCTTAATTATGGACCCATGGGCTTTTGGACTACAACTTTTTAGTGTTTGTTAGTTGCATGCCAAAAAAAACAGACTCTATCAGTCATCACTAGAGGATTCTTCACCATCTTACTCCTCTTCATGCTGATCATAAGCCTTTTCATTGTCCTCTTCCTCCTCATTATCTACGTCAATCATGCTTAAAAAATTTATCCTTGATGGGACCAGCGCCGTCCTCCCTCTTCCGTTTATTGTTTGGAACCTCTACAACCTGAGACTGAACCTCTGTTGGCTAAGGTTCAGCAGCAACCAGTGGAACCACTTCCACTGGTTCAAAGTCAGTCGAAAAATAGTCCTCAATTTCAAAATCTAGGACAGAGACTGGGCTGTTTGGTGGTGTTGCCGTAATGATTAAGTCATCGCTCCAGTTGGTGGTTATGGATGACCAGGAGTCACCTAGAGAACCTAGTGAACCAGAGTATGTGGTGGTGGTGGTGGAAAATGATATGATTTTTGGAATTTGAAGGGAACCATAGGTGTTTTTAAAAAAATATAGAGTTTGTTTTTAAATTAGCCTCTGGTTACTAGTGTTATTTATATGGAGTCTGAGTTTATGAGGTGGTGTGGCTATATTAATCATTACATAGCCTTAATGTCCAATCAACAATTAATGGGCTCTGGTGATTAGATTGTTTTTTGCGTGCTCAATGCACTTAATGTTTACCTAGGCAGACGCCATAGCATGTTTGTATTCTTCAACAATATATTTTGAATTATTTATTTTATATTAAGATTAGATGCGAACTGTTAATGTTGTAGTTTTCTAAGCATATATCAGGTTAGCATGCGAATTGTTTAGTAGGGATCCTGTCTTTTAATATATATCAGGGAATGGTGGGAATTGTTCGAATACCAACTAATCTTTATATATCAGGTTAGCATGCAAATTGTTTGATAAGAATTTTGTCCTTCTATATATATCAGGGAATTGTACATTTCTGAAATATAATAACTTTATATACACCAAAAAATTACAAGGAATATATGTACACAAAAAAAATCATAATGTCATACAGAAAATGTATATTACTTCCAGTACGAGTTTGTGTCATCATCATTTAGGAAATAATAAAACAGTTTTACTCTAAAACCGGGAACCATATCTTCATCGTAAGTGTCTTGCACACATCCATGCTGGATAATATCTCTAGTGTATTTGCAGACAAAAATACCACAGTCAAGGGTGCCACATTTTTGTTGTGGAATTTTTATGTAATTTTTCACCTTCCACCATGTCCTTGTAGTAGGTAGGTATCCTTTATCCAGTAAATACTTAATCTGGTTATAATAATTAGTGTCAAGAATCAACACCAATACTTAAACTATGGTTGTCAAACAATTGGCAGCGTACATTGCGAATTGTTTAACAATCAATCCAACATGTGGATGTCAAATAATTCGCAGCCTATGTTGCGAATTGTTTAACAACCAATCCATTTCGTGGATGCCAAAAACAATCGCAGCCTATGTTGCGAATTATATAACAACCAATCTAATTTATGGTTGTCAAACAATTAGCAGCCTATGTTGCGAATTGTTTAACAACCAATCCAATTTGTGGATGTCAAACAATTCGCAACCTATGTTGCGAATTCTATCAGGATATGCTACGAACTGAATGAAACTCAAACGCATTATATTTTCAAAAAAATATCAGGATGTCTAGTTGCCAACAATTCTCATGATATCCTAATCATGTTTTTTAAAATGTGTTTAAAATTAATTGTAGTAGTTAGGAATTTTTACCAACTGGCTATGTGTCTTTGTGGTGTGGTCCGTCGCTTTGAGTTTAGGCAGCAGTGGGTTGTAGTTTTTTACCGACCTGCAGTCTACATCAATGACGAGCAACGTCCAATGGTTTATCTGGTCCTTCATCTCGGTGCATATTGGAATGATGATGATGTTGGGGTTTTCAGGCGCTTTGGTAAAAACTGTGTCGATTAAATTTTTTACATCCCACCCTAATTCCAGATTATGCTGCATTCAAGCGAGAGTACATTACAACGAGAACATGCGAGGAACTTTTAAATTTAACGTAGCTAAACTTACCATAGCCATGCCCGAAATAATTACGCAGTCATAATACACTCTTCGAAATATTTTGCATGGAACTGTGAAGTTTACTTCTACGAGCATCTTTCGAATCCAAGCGTCAACAACCTATGAAATGAGTTTTTTATTTACGTTAAATATACGAGACTTGTTTGAAACATTAAAAAGAGAATTGGTTAACAATTCGATACCTTTACGTCCAGCTCCAGTTCTAAAGGTAGCGCTAGCACATCACTCGTTTGCACTCTAATTCCGTAGGAAAATTTGGTAGATGGTAATTTCCATACTATTGGATCAGTGGTGTCATGCTCATAGGATTTAATCATCTGCATTTTGTGGTATTCTCCGACATCGATACGTAAGTTGTCTGTGTTTTCTTTGGTCAGTCGGTGTATTTTACTTTTGACGGTTGAAGTTCTGTTATAACTATATCTTCCTCTTCTTTTGCTCCTGCCACTGGATGTTGTGTTGGTGTCAGTAGATTAAAAGTAGGCTATTCTGTCTCTTTACTTAACTTGAGCTTATAAAATAACAAAAATTAAAAGAGTGTGTCAGGAATTATAATGTTTAACTTCCCTTAATAAATCGCATGATAACATGCGAATTGTTTGGTTCTAGCTGAATACAATACAGGATAACTATCACGATATCATACGAATTGTTCGAGTTCCCACTAAACAATTCGCATGCTACCCTGATATTATTTTGTAAAACGTAAAATATATCTACACAAATCTCATGATATGCTGTGAAATCATTTAAAAAATAGCCCTTACCACACGGTCAGCAACAACCAATGTCGTTGACTAGTTCGGCATAATGTATGGATCAGTTCAGCGAAAATCATTAATGTCATCCTCGGACATATTCTCCAAAGATCGTTGTATTACACCATCGTAATATACATTATCAATTTCATTTAAACATGTCTGTGAAACTTGAGTGTAAATACCATCAATAGAAGCATCAGGTTAACCTACTGTGTTATCGTTCGACTCTGGAGCTGTGATCTGTGGAATAACCAACACAATAAAGTATAGAACAATTCGCAATATACGCTGCGAATTGTTTGGACAGGACTACACAATAGTCCTGATATTTGTTTGAAAGTTATCATGTGATGCGGATTGTTTGAATATATATACAACGATAAAACCTTCCTGACTGTTTTAAATACACACACTGATTTTGTTTGAATATGTATACAATAATAAACATTATTATAGATGGTGTGGTTAATTTTCGTCTGAGGGTAAATTTGTAATTTGTTTATAGTTTATGGAGGTTTGTAAGTATTTAATGTTTGAGTAGAGAGTAGAGGGAGAACTAAGCAGCCTGGTTGTATTTAATTTTCATTACCTTCATTTAATGTTGGTGGTTGGGTATTTATATCCGTTCGTTTGGGTCTTATGGGCTGTTGGTGGTTGGGTATTTAAATACACACACTGATTTTGTTTGAATATGTATACAACAATAAACATTATTATAGATGGTGTGGTTAATTTTCGTCTGAGGGTAAATTTGTAATTTGTTTAGAGTTTATGGAGGTTTGTAAGTATTTAATGTTTGAGTAGAGAGTAGAGGGAGAACTAAGCAGCCTGGTTATATTTAATTTTCATTACCCTCATTTAATGTTGGTGGTTGGGTATTTATATCCGTTCGTTTGGGTCTTATGGGCTGTCGGGTCATGTTTAATGGACCCGGGTCAAGTTTAAGGACCCATGAGCTCTTAGTAGGAGAGCAGGCAGCTTATTCAAGAAGTGATTAGGTTTTTATGTACTTTAGTCCTTGTTCGAACAGTCCAATGGATGAGGTGTTCGAACTGCCCTGTCCGGTTTGGTGATCTTAGTCTGAACTGTCCCTGTCCGTAGAGGTAGCAACATTTGGACTCATCAGGAGCCCCTTTTTTAGGTGTTTGTTCAAATACCTTTGTCAAAAACCTGAAAAACAGTCCGATGTCAGTGGCAGTTTTACCCGGACAGGTCTTTCAAATTGTGTTATGGCTTTATCCGGACTGAAAGAGCTCTGTGAATCCAAACGGTTTTTTGCCAAAGTTCATGGGACACGTGTCACTCTTTGGTTGGTTACTTAAGCCGTTTTTTCACCTTGAATTTCGCACCCACCTTCTTTGAAAAGCAACCTCTTCATTTATGAAGGTGACATCAGCGCCGTCTTTTAATCATTACTAATCTTTTTGAATTCTCCTAGGAATCAAGACTTCCTTTTGAGATTTACTATAAATTGAGATACTTTTCTACTGTTTTACTATCACTTTCATTTTCACTCTGCAAATCTTCAAAGCTTTCTCTCTCAAAAACAAATTCTTACTTAGGTTGTTTATGTTCACGGCTAGGAACGCTCTGATCAAAGGCGGGTGGCTCAACCTATTTGAATTAGAAAAAGCGCAAAAATTCGAAAGGGAAAGGCGCATTGCAGCAGGCTAACCCACTTCCCACATCGACAAACCAGCAACCTCAGCCACAGAGTCAGACAAAGGTTCTTCCTCCACAAAGGGTGTCAAACCGAAGAGATTGTTTCAAACCAGTCTTTCCCCTATCATCTCAGGTTTTTCGGTTCAAGAGTCGGAACCCGTCGTTGAACCAGGTTTAACAGTTACCAGCTTTAAAAAACCATCCCCATTCTTAGCCATGGGGTCAGATGCTGAAACCTCTCCTCACAAGCTAGTTGATCGGAGAAAAGGTCGACTGGTCAAAGGGCAGGCTTCTAAGGGCACCCCTTCGAAATCGGGTGCCAAGGACAGTAGTACTGGGTCAGAAGTGCCCATTAGAGTACCCAGGGACAGACTGTCCGGTCCGGAGGACACTGCTTCAAGTCCCCGAAGAGAAACGTCTACATTAGAGCCCCAACCGGAGGCTAGGAACCAAGAGAATACTGAAACTCATAAGTCCGGAAGTCAGGCTGAGCCAACCCCAATCCTCCCTCTCACCACAACAACTGAAAACCCTTCCTCAATCATGGAGGAAGTAATGGAGGACTCTATCGAAGAGGCTCCCTTTGAATCCGAACCTTCTGGGCAGACTAGTGGTGTTGTTGCTGCCCAAAAGGATAAAGGCAAGGAAAAGTTGTGCTTGAGGCATCTGGATCTGCCGGAGTGTCTTGAAGGAAGGGTGGGACCTTGTTTCCACAAGGTCAATGTTAAGTATCTCCTTTCCCTGCAAAAGATCAATTACGCTTTCATCCATACAGCTGAGTTTGGCCGGATGCGTACGAAGTGGGGAATTGTGGAGAATGTGAAGATAAAAATCCCCATAAATCCCGAAACCCCCATGGACTGCAAGCTGAGCGAGATAGTTATCTTCACGGAGCTGTTTAACTGGGGGCTCAGATTTCCCTTGGACCCAGAGATTGTCAGATACTTTCATCTGATAAAGCTCTATCCAAGTCAGTTGAGTCTCAATGCTTAGTACACCCTCATGGCCTGCATTACGGCCTCTAGGCTCTTCGGGATTCCTCTACCAATGGAGGAGTTTGCTGCTGTGGCCAGTCTCTGCAGAAACCACCACATTCCCTTCTATCACTTCAACATGGGTGATAATTATAATGCAGTGCATGATCTGCTAGAGTCGGAGAGGAATTGGAGGGCTCAATTCCTGTTCGTAAGTGGTGCTTGGGAGAACGGGAAGAAAATCAAGGCCGGAGTCAATCCAAGTCTCCTCACCAGCAGATGGAGGAGTGATCGTAAGGCTTCTACTTTATATTCTTATCTCTTCTTTTATCAAATTTGTTTAAACTAATTTGTCTTGTCTTTTTCTTAGCAGAACTGCCCAAGGACCACTTAAAATCCGGGCAGACCACTTGCACCAAGATCAACACTTGGGCTGCTGAAAAGTGGGGAAACCGGTTTCACGATGCTTACAAAGGAGGCAACTTAGCAAGGTCTCACCTCTGGAACACTACTGGCCGGAGGGACTTGACCTGGGAAAAACTCACCACTCAACCCCCTCCGGATGTAGTGCTCAAGAAAACACACGAACCGGATGGGACACTTTACATGCCAGGTCGGGCCAAGGCCCCGAGTAAGATGAAAGGCAAGAAGAAGAAGGGCAAGAAAGTGGTAGGTGGAGCGGACCCTGCTGAGGTGGAGGAAGTTGTTTCAACAAATCCGGAGGGGCCAGCCCCAAGCCAGATTGATGCTGCCCTCTTAGAAGTGGTTAAGCAGGAGAGTGTTAGGCAAGAAGTTCAATCCCCCAAACCCCTAAGGGCTCCCAAAAGAGACCGAAAACGGGGAGCTGAAAGCAAGGACAGGGAGGCCAAGAAGAAGAAGACCTCCAAGGGTGATGAACTTTCTCTCCGGCCTCCAGAGCCTCTCCCCCATGTTGATCCTACTGATCCAACACAAGCAGAGGAGATCCCTGGTGATTTTCAAACCGACGAGGTCGGAGGGGGAGACCTTAGCATTGATGGGGTTGACATCACTGGTCTTGATGGGCTTGGTGAATACTTTGCCAACCTCCCCAGAGATGATTTTGCTGGGCCTTACCTCCCTCCGAGTACTTCAAACACCGTCACTTTTAATGGTAAGACCTTTACTGTTTCAAGTGAAAGGGACATTATAGCTCACTCTATATTAAGTAGTGTTCAGCCAGTGCTTGTGTTGGAGAAGAAAGTTCAAAGTCAGGCAGATACTATCAAAGACCTCAAGTCTGATAAGGTGAGGCTGTCCGATGACCTTCTTACTGCCACTCAACATGCTGAAATTCTAAAGGGGGAAAACGAAGAGCTGAAGAAGAGCCAAGAGGAGTGGACCACAAAAGTTGCCACTCTAGAAGACACTATCAGAGAGCTCCGGGAGAAGTTGTCCGGACTAGAGAAAGATCTCACCTCTTCGAAAGTGGAGGCCAAGACCAATGATCAAGTCATCCACAACTTGACCAATGACAAGATTGTGCTTGAGAACACGGTGTCCAAGGCTGCCGAGGATAAAGCTGATCTGCTAAGGGAGCAGGAGGCCAAAATTCAGGCCAAGATCGATGCTTATGCCAACAACGTGATAGATACTCAAGAGCAGATGTATGCCAAGGTGAGGTCGGACATGGTCCTGCTTTTTCATGAGAAGTTCCCAAAGAGGAACCTGGGAGATTTATGGCTTCATGTAGAGTACCAAGATCTTCCCTTCCACACCATGGCTGATGGGGACTTGCATGACTATTCCAGTGCTTCCTCCTCTGATGAAGAAGAAGAAAATACCGGGGAGGGCCCTCTCGAAGAGAAAGACGATCCCAAGGGGAAGAAGAAGATAAGTGAGGCTGAGCCATCTTCAAAGGCTCAGTCCTAAATTATGAATTATCTTTTCACTTTTTATGTTATCTAAACTAAAGTCCTTGGAAGGCCAGGGCATTCTTTTTGTTATTGTGTCCGGTATCTGACCGAATAGATCCTTTGGTTTGTTTGACAATTTAAAAGTCCTTAGAAGGCCAAGGCAGTTAAGTTACTTTAATGAATATCTTTGATTTGCACAATTCCTGCATCCTTTCGTAGTTTGTTTCAATTTTGGTAGCTAGTGTTTAAATAGTCCTTAGTTATTCCATAAACAGTCTAAAGCGAGAGTGTTTAAATTCTCCGATGACAAATGTTTAAGTGGTCATCATACTTTTACCTCAATCCGGATGGTGTGGCAAAAAACAAAGTAAGAACACTTCGAATTTTTTTTAAGAAGGCATCAAATTTTATTAAAAAGCCCGGACACCTCATTAAAACCTCCCCGCGCCACCAGGGTCGGAAAGAGTATGCCCCCAAATATTTACATGGATGTTTAAACAAGTAAATATTTACACAGATGCTACTCCAAGTACATCCAAAGATGTTCAATATTTCAAGGGTGGGTCAAAATTCTTCCATCTTTGTTTCTAACCAATATGTTCCAGGTTTAAGCCTCTCAACGACCATATAAGGTCCTTCCCAAGTTGGGGCCAGTTTGCCGAGCAGCTTCTCTTTAGTGTGTAAGAAGACTTTCCTCAATACCTTATCCCCCGGCTGGAAATCTCTTCTTTTAACTCTAGAAACAAATCTGCTTCTTATCAAACCGTGATAGTGTGCATCTCTAAGGTGAGCTTTAACTCGTCTTTCCTCTATTAGGTCAAGCTGACCTCTGATTGCCACTTCGTTAGCGCATTCGGAGAAGTTGTGAACCCGAAACGATGGGAGAGTTGCTTATATGGGAGCTATTGCATCCATCCCATAGACCAAGGTAAACGCTGACTCCTGTGTTGCAGCCCCAGGTGTTGTCCGGTAGGCCCACAAGACCTCTTGTAAATAGCTAGGCCACTTCCCAGCAGCCCCTTCCAGATTCTTCTTTAAACCGGACAGTATAGTTCTGTTAGCCACTTCAACCTGACCATTTTCTTGTGGGTGGAAAAGTGAAGAAAAACAATGTTGTATACCCCTTGAGGCACAGAAACTCTCCATTTCCCTATTGTCGAACTGTGGCCCATTTTCTGTCGTTATCTTTTGTGGAACACCAAATCTGCAACAGATGTTGGATAAAATGAATTTTATGACAGCTTTTGATGTTGTTCCTGCCAGGAAGGGCTGCTTCAATCCACTTCGAAAAGTAATCTATAGCAACAATTATAGTTTTGCTCCCTCCGGACGCCATATGGAGAGGGCCCACTAAATCCAACCCCCATCGAGCAAAAGGTATAGGCTCAGAAATGGACTCTAAAGGGATGGTTGGGACATGAATTTTATTGCTATATCTCTGGCATGGATCACACCTTCTCACCAGTTCCTTAGCATCCTGCATTATAGAGGGCCAGTAATAACCAGCCAGTAAAACTCTCCGTGTTAGAGCTCTGAATCCACAGTGAGCTGATCCCTCACCATCATGTAATTCGGAGAGGACTACTGGAGACTCATCATCTCTCAAACATCGCAAAAGAGGTTTAATGTAAGACTTTTTATACAGAACATCTCTTAGTATGATAAAACCACGAGCCTTGTGTTTCATTTTCCTTGCTAGTGATTTATCCAAAGGCAAGATGGCATCAGAGAGGTACTGCAGGAGAGGAAATCTCCAATCTTGAGGTTGTTTCATCTGCACTTCGAAAATTTCTTCCTCTTTACCCATATTAAGTTGAATGGAAGGGCTCTCCAACACATGGATCCAAGGATATGACTCAGTGTAGGCTATGGTTGCCAATGAATCTGCTAGTTCATTCTCTGCCCGGGGTATATGCTCATAAACAATACTTTTGAACTTAATAGCCTCATTTTTAAGAAGAAGTAAGTACTTCACTAGCTGCTCCTTTTTTGCCTCAGATTGACCTTGTGTATGATGAATAAGAAGTTGGGAATCACTCATCAGCTTGACCCTCTTGGCTCCACAAATATAAGCTAACTTTAAACCAGCTATAGCTACTTCGTATTCTGACTCATTGTTGGAAGCCCTAAAAGCAAAACATATAGCCTGGTACATTTTGTCACCATACGGAGAAGTCAAGCACACCCCTGCACCACATCCTATAGTGCTGGATCCACCATTCGTCCGAACGACCCAAACCTTTTTGTCTCTCATCTCAGTAGTCTGCTCCGAATCTCTGTCAGAGTGGAATTCAACTAGAAAATCAGCCACAGCTTGGGCCTTAACTGCTGTTCGAGGAGCAAAATCTATATCGAAATCCCCCAATTCTACCGAACACTTAGTCATTCTACTTGAAATGTCTGCCTTTTGGAGAACATTCTTCAAGGGAAAAGATGTCCGGACGATAATAGGATGAGCCTGGAAATAAGGCCTCATCTTCCTTGCAGCTATTACCAGGGCTAAAGCTAATTTTTCGAGTTTCAAATAACGCTTTTATGCATCTATCAAGCTCTTGCTGATGTAGTATACTGGATGTGGGTAATTATCCACCTCTCTCACTAACACAGCACTGATGGCACAACTTGAAACTGCCAAATATACGAAGAGTGTCTCTCCATCAACTGGTTTAAATAAGGTTTTAGGGGAGGACAGATGTTTCTTAATCTCATTGAAGGCCTCATCACACTGTGAGGTCCAGTCAAATCCCTTTGCACCCTTCAAAATTTGAAAAAACGGGGTGCATCTGTCCGAAGACCTTGAGATAAATCGGTTTAAAGCAGCTAACCTCCCCGTCAATCGTTGTACTTCTTTAATATTCTGAGGAGGCTCCATGTGGAATAGAGCATTAAGCTGGTCCGGATCGGGCTGTATCCCTTGCTCACTTATTATATAACGTAGGAACTTCCCGGATTGCACTCCGAACACACATTTTTCTGGATTTAGCTTCAAATTCACTTTTACCAAGTTGGCAAAAGTTTCTTGGAGGTCAGCTAAGTACAATTGCTCATCCACACTTTTCACCATCATGTCATCGATGTATACTTCCATATTCCTTCCAATTTGATCAGCAAAGGCTTTGTTCACCAATCTCTGATAAGTAGCCCCAGCATTTTTCAACCCAAATGGCATCACCTTGTAGCAATGAAAACCCCTGTCAGTGACAAACGTGGTATGCTCCTGATCCTTCGGATCTACTTGAATCTGATTGTATCCGAAGAAAGCATCCATAAAGGATAGCAGCTTATTCCCCGAGGTGGAGTCTACTAGCTGGTCAATCCGGGGAACTGGATACAAATCTTTTGGGCAAGCCCTATTGAGATATGTGAATTCAATGTACATACGCCACTTGCCATTTTTCTTTTTCACCAAGACCGGATTGGCAGTCCACAAAGGATATTGAGACTCCTTGATATGCCCCATCTTTGTAAGCCTGTCAACTTCTTGTACAATAACATCAGCCTTTTCCTTGGAAAAGCCCTTCTCTTTTCTACCACTGGTGCTATGTCTCTCCGGACAGGTAGGTGATGTGATATAACATCTGCTGGAATCCCAGTAACATCAGCATTGCACCAAGCAAAAACATGCTGATGCTTTTTCAAAAACTTTAACATCTTATTCTTCAGGTCGGGTGGCATTTTAGACCCTATCTTAACACTTTTCCCTTCTTCTAAAGAATGTGTTCTAAACTTCTTAACATTTTTCCTCTTTCAATCAAGTTCTGAACTTCTTGTTTCAAGGCTATACAATCGTCGGTGGTATGGCCAGTATCATTATGGTACTGGCATAAAGAGTTATTACGATGTTCCCTAGGAGATTGCAGTGCGGCCGGTCTTCTATAGTGTACCTCTTCCTTTGTTTTATCATAAATGGTGGCCACACTTTCTTTCAATTCTGAAAACCACTCCGGTTGAACCCAAGGCCCTCTCTTATTTCTGGATTATTGACTCTGAGCAGGTGCAGCTGGCTGAGATTAAGCTTTAGCCCTGCTATGCCCCTGTCCGGTCTCCTTTGCCTTGTTCCCGGATTGATTCTGATTGGGGTTTGGTGCAACCGGGGCAGACCTCACCTGCCTATGCACCCTAGTTTTCTTTGTTTCATCAACGTTGATCTGCTTTCCAACCTGATTCAGCAAACCTCCCCAAGTCATGGCTTTCTTTCTGGTCACCGAATCAGCCAAATTCCCACGGTTTAAGCCCTGTCTCAAGGATGCTATTGCTACTTGCTCGAAGCAATCAGCCAACCCATTTTTGGTGTTTACAAAACGACTTATGTATTCTTTCAATGATTCGTTCGGTTTACTGGGCACAATAGATTATTGTGTCCACGTTGCCCTTCAACTCTTTACTCCTAACAAACTGCTTTCGAAAGGCCACCCAAAAGGTGTCAAAATTCTTAATGCAGCCTTGAGGTAGGCTGTTATACCACTTCAGAGCACTCCCCGTAAAGGATTGGGAGAATGCTATGTAGAGTAACTTGTCTTCATCATCAAAGTTCATCATGAAGTTTTTAAATTTCTCCAAATGGTTGTCCGGATCAGTACTGCCATCGTACTTCTCCATTTTAGTGCTATCAAACCTCTTAGGGAGGTTTCCGGACAGAATTTTGGAAGACAATGGAGATTGTCTCCAATTTCGGCCACGACTGAACACAGTATCCTCATTGGGAGTTGCAAAGATACCTGGTTCATCGTGGAAGGCAAAAGGATCCATCAGCATCCGGTCTACATGCCTCCGGCTGTGAGATGACCCTTTGTCAATATTCTTCTTCAATTTCCCATGTCTATCCCTTTTCCTTGAATATTTTTTGATCAACTTTTGCTTATTTTTAGTTTGGCCCTCATCGCTGCTAGAGGACAAGGACTCTTCAACTCCTTCCTCATCCGAGGAGCTATCAGAAGACTCTGAGTCTGAGTCAAAACTCTCCACTGGTTTAGACCGGTGAGAATTGTTGGAGCTGGCATGAGTCTTTTTGGTACTCACATGAGTCTTTGAAGGCTCATGCTATCTGGGGTTATCGGTATGATGAGCAACTGATGCTTTTGACTTTTCTTTTATGCCCATCTTTGCCTTTTTTGCCCTCAGAGCTTCTATCTCACCCTTTAATCTATCACGCTCCTCGATAGTGTATTCATCGTTTTCACCCACCACTTCAAGCAAAGCTGGTGGTACTTCAGGGGCGTCCGGATTCATTCGGACTGATTTTTCTTGTTGGTTTCGAATGCTCGATTCATGCACCTTCTCCTCCCACTTTGGTCGCCAATTTGGTGTGGTTAATTTTTGTCTGAGGGTAAATTTGTAATTTGTTTAGAGTTTGTGGAGGTTTGTAAGTATTTAATGTTTGAGTAGAGAGTAGAGGGAGAATTAAGCAGCCTGGTTGTATTTAATTTTCATTACCCTCATTTAATGTTGGTGGTTTGGTATTTATATCCTTTCGTTTCGGCCTTATGAGCTGTAGGGTCATGTTTAATGGACCCGGGTCAAGTTTAAGGACCCATGAGCTCTTAGTAGGAGAGCAGGCAGCTTAGTCAAGAAGTGATTAGGTTTTTATGTACTTTAGTCCTTGTTCGAACAGTCCAATGGATGAGGTGTTTGAACTGCCCTGTCCGGTTTGGTGATCTTAGTTCGAACTGTCCCTGTCCGGAGAGGTAGCAACATTCGGACTCATCAATAGAAACAATTTCATCACAACAATAAATAAAATATTTGAATCTTAGTGTACTTTTGATCCCCCTGACTGCCACTTCTTTCTCACGAGCTTCTACCTCCTTTGCTACGTAAAGTACGAGCCGTTGGTCATTCGGAAGAGACTCGTGTCTTTTTTTCTCCGTTGGAGGACTCAGAACTATTGCTACCTCCTGTATAGGAGGAGACTTGTCTGTCTGTCTCTCCGTGGTGTCCTTCTCTGTGGATACCAACAACTCTTCCTACATCTTACCAGATGGTACCGGTACGGGTGAATGGTTCCCATTATCATCCCTCTCTTCCGACGGTACTCTATCAGCATCCTGCATTTGCCCGTCCTGATTCGTGTCCTTATCCTGATTTTCAGCAGGCACAGATGCCTGCAATTCAGTGCACGCCGCTTCAGATGACAATGCTGGTAGTTCAGGAACCTTCCCAACTGCAGGGCTTCCAATCTGGCATATCGGCTGAGAGAGAGCATTGTGGAGTTATTATGTTTCAAGCTCCGTGATCTTCAATTTTAATTCTCCCAGCTAAAAAATCAATAGCAGACGTTTTATAACATATTACGTGCTGATTAAAGTGATTTTGTAAGGCTCAATTTCATACTTACTTTTTTTTCTTGTTTTTCCAATCTTCCTCTCGTACTTGTTCTTATCGGTGTATGTCTTCAAACGCTTTGATTTCCCTACAGTTGCAGACTTCTTTGGAGTAGTCACTCTGCGTTTGAGGATAAAATTACAGATTGTGTCACTCATACTAGTGGTGCCCTCGTCGTCGGGCTCCTGCTGGGATGTGCCGATCGGTGGTGGTGGAATCGTTCGCTGGGGGAGTCTTTGTGGTTGGGGTCTGCGATATCACCTGATTCGATTCTTTCTGTTTCTGTGATGCTCGTCT
This sequence comes from Limnanthes douglasii subsp. nivea, assembly GCA_036936605.1. NCBI lineage: Eukaryota > Viridiplantae > Streptophyta > Magnoliopsida > Brassicales > Limnanthaceae > Limnanthes > Limnanthes douglasii. Next base: position 39,840,451 of record JAUPFV010000001.1, read on the forward strand.
CCTTGGTTTTGGGACTGTGATTTTCTTCCTTTTCTTTGGTCTTTCTTCTGGTGAAAGAGATTCAGCATCTGCATCTCCACTATCTACTGCTCCTCTGAAAGCTTCGCTTTCAGTCTCCGTAATACATAGTGGACTTTCTAAAACCTACCAACAGAGGAACATGAAAGTAAATAGCTGCAAGCGGTTTGTTTGGAAAATATCAGGATGTAGACAGATTGTTTTTTGCAAACAGTTCGCATTATATGCTGCGAATTATGTGGAACTCTATCGGTTTAGAGTTGTAAACAACTCGCATGATACCATGCGAATTATTTGATACCTTAATTATATAGAGTACCAAACATAACGTAGGGTAGGCTACGAATTGTTTGATACCTTAGTTTAATATAATACCAAACAAAACTCATGATAGGCTGCGAACTGTTTGCAACCCCAATTCAATACCTATATAAAGCTCTCATACCTGATTATCTTTCACATTGGGTATTCTAAAAAGTAGCGACACGGTAGATGCTTGGCACTCTAATCTCAACCATTTGAAAAACCTAGGGATCAAGGTCGGCTTCACTACCTCTAGACGGATTGTTGAGTGCTCCATGATGAAGGGATGTATGGAGACAAGTATTATCATCAAGATACTATGTACATAACTAATATTTATACTGAATAAATCAATCTTACAATTAAAAGGGTGATGCAGCCGACGCCTCTATCGGGTTTTTCGATAGCTAAGCAACTCCTTATAGACTGGCGAAGCTTGAACACTATTGATCCGGACCAGTCGTTATTGTTTATTTTGCTGAGGTATTCAACAAAATAAAGCGTACTCCAACCCAGGATATCTCCAGATACATAGTAGAATAGGGTTAAGCACAAAAACAGTATCAACAATCGTGCAACGTCTTCTAACTCATGCCCCCCTTCGTTTATGGCTCTTTCTATACCTGCCTGTAAAACCCACGACAACATGCTATGTTAGTAAAGTACAACATCCTGTTTTATAAGATGAAGTCTATTTTACAAGTACCTTTAAAATGACGTTCGCTATTTTTTTAGTATTTATTGCTCCTATCTTCCTGGACGTTTTACCCAGGAAGTATTTCTTCATCATCCTCGATTCGTCCTCCTTGCCGGGCGCGTATTTGTTGTGAAATACTCCGGATTTCGTTAACGGAATTTCCTCTTTGTCATGCTTCATCCCGAATATGACCTTCACATCATCTTCCGTTATCTTTACAAACTTTGAGCCAATATGAAAGACGTCTTCATCGACGGAGAACCTCTCGACAACATACTGAATGAGCGAATAAAATTTCTTCTTCGGCAGCTCTGCCACATTACGGATGTCGAAAGCTGTTTTCAAAAGCGTATAGAAGGGTGTGTTTCTTTCAGCTTTGATGTGGGTACGGGTAATACGGTTCTCTTTTAACAGTTTGAGAAGACTCACCAATCCTGACCTGTAATAGCTTGGTTTTGTGGTCATACTTCCAACACAAACACAAATCAGTTGGAGTGTCACACACCTCGCATGATAAGCTGCAAATTGAATATTTATCAGTTGGAATACACACAACTCGCATGACAAGATGCGAACTGCCTATCTATCAGCCCTATTTATAAACAATTCGCAGACTGGCCTGCAAATTGTTTGTAAATATAAACTGCAAAATGTATGGCATACACATTCAATCAAGCTGCGAATTGGTATGAACTATAAGCATAGATGAAGCTGCGAATTATTTGCATCCTACGTGATGAATATGCGAACTGTACTAACAACACACACGTAGAGGCTGCGAACTATTCTATTTTTTACATGCACGTACCAGGGATCTGGGAAATATGAAACAACACCAAAATCAACAATCAACTACCTAATGCACATCTAACATACCTCACAATTCTCATGAAACTATTAACATCACATGCAATCTAACTTCTACCCTGGGTTCGACGACAAACCCAGAAACTAACTGACCAACTGTCATCACTAAATACTTGATTCCGGTTAAAAAAAGGAATGTCGATCGTGAAATAACAGAAACAAGTGGTTAGAACTAATCAAAAACGCAAAAAAAAACATTTTCCTCGACAATGCTTACCAGGTTACTGCAAAACACTATAGTTTCACCGGCCGGCGAGCAGTTGACGGCAACTTCTCCGACAGAAGGTGGTTAATCGCTTGACGGAGTACAATAGGGTCATCGGTACAATTCCGATGAGGGGTTCGACGAACGACTATTTTGGAGAGAGAGGCTCGAAGGGTTTCAGGTTGGAGAGAGAGGCTGGAAGTCGAACAGTTTCTTTTCTGGTAATTTCTAAAAAATTAGACATCTTTTGGTTGGTATAGGGTGATGAGAAAGAGGGGGAAAGTGTGTTTGAAGTGAAATTTGGGTATATATAGTCGGGGGTAATTTTGTCCAAATTTTTAGTCGATGTTCTAAGTAACACTATCCAAAATTTGGATGCTACCGGGTAATTATATACCTGAGCGAGTATTATTTTAGTACTTTTCTCTTGTCAAATTCAGTAGTATTTTATTTTTATTTTTTTAATTTAAACTCAACTAACATTGGTTTACAAGTAGGTATGGTTAAATTTAGTCCCAAATAACCATCTTAAAGTAGTTTATTTTTGAATTTTTATTATTTTGTTTTTTATATAGCCCGTTGTGTACTTTTCTCTTGCTCCGGGAAATTTCCCGCGAGTTGAAAGGGCTTACTCGACGGATAAAAAAACTTTTGGTAAATTTTTAAATTGGTTAAAAAATTGAATTGGGGCGAAATTTAACCATACCCGTGCAAAAATTAAAACTGGTTGTTACCAAAAGGAAAAGGTTACGCTCCTTCCATTTTGATTCGATGTCGTTGGAAACTTTGCAAGGGATATTGTAAAAAATAATATTATATAAATATATGGTTATTTTACATTTGAATAATAATATATTTTAAATTTGGACAAAGTATTGTTATTTAAAAATAATAATTTATTATTTTATTTAAATTTGATAATGATAAAATTTGTTGGTTCATAAAATCCAATTCATTAAGCCAAATTTATTTAGTCAAAAAACGATTGAGAATTAAATTATAAAAGATAAATAAATTATAAAACAACTAAAAAAAATAATATCCGTTATTAATAAAAATCGGCCCAAAAATCTAATATTGATTAGAGTATTATTTTTTCAATTAACTAACTAGCAAATCATCATTTTATAAAATGAAATTTGAAAGCATAAAATTGTAAGACGTTACCGTCACATAAACGGTTTCTTTTCCTACCTATAATTTCTTATGTTTTTTTTCCAATAAACTCTTCGACTCCAACATCAAAATCAACAATGTTTTTGTCGTTAAAGTAACAAGCTCGACTTCAAAGAAAGTTATGATCAGTTTTCGAAAACTTCTATATTAAAACAATAAGAAATTATACATCCAATCATTTTTTTCAATTTGCAGTTCGATTTTCAGATTTTGATGAAAATAAGGTTTAAATGTATGAAAAGATAAATATTTTCGATTTTGTCGATTCATAGTTAGTAATACAAACCATCATCTTCTTCATTTGTATGTTTTTCAGCGATATTATTAGTTTTTAGATTTAGAAAATATAATTACTTTTGTCTTTGAGCTATCATCATGTATAACTAATTTCATTGGCTTACTCATTTGTAGGTAGTCCTGAATTAACTACTGCAAAAAAGAGGTCTAAAATCTACTTCATGGCCTCGTACCACTTCTTGGCTTTACAATAAATTTGTATAGTCCGACATCTAATAAAAAATCTCATTCATCGACTTTGTAACTAATCCTACATCAATCATCTCCTTTTCAAGTAGTCCCGCATCAACTTTGTATGTGGTCCATGTCACTTATTGGCTTCGCATTAGTTTTGTATAATTATGAATCTACTAAAAATAATCTCGCATCTACTTTGTAATTTTAATCTCGTAATTCTTACAGACACAATATCACCAAAAGTTTGTTTTTAGATCAAATGACAAAGAAAGAACATAAAACAAGAAAATAACACCTAGAAGCTGCAAAGGAAACACCATTTTATTCCATTATAAAAGGAATATATGATTTAAGAAATAAAAACACTCCAACAAAAAAAAGATGGAAGTTTATCGTACAAATAATAAAAATATATGATGTTGTAAAGTTTGTACCATTTACCAACAGTGTCAATATTATATTTTGTGTGAAGCATGAAAAAAAAAAACACATGTCATTAAACAACAAAAATTTCAAACCAATATATTCATAAACATAATAAGAAGAATAAAAATAGTGAATACATACTTTTCTGATGAAACCACAATAAAAGTCAAAATAAATCTGAGTAAAACCAATTAAAAGTAAAATGATCAATTTATGCGGTTTCTTGTTTTGTTATATAATTTCACACTATTACAATGTCCCGCACATATCTTCAATACAATGTCTAGCATCTATTATGCATTAACCTATCCCACATCTATCATGTGTTATTTTTCCGCGTCTATCATGCATAACATTGTCCTGTATATATCATGCATAACATTGTCTTGCATCTATCATACATAAAACTACCTATGATCTATCATGCATAATATTATCCTTCGTCTATCATTTATTGCACTTTCCCGCATCTATCATATACTTATGTTAACTAAAAGTTACGAATATTTATAGATGCAAAATAGAAAGCAGTTAGAACACATTGAAAGCAAACAGTAGAAGATGTTGTAATACTGCTCATAATGTTAACCTGTTCAACATTATTTTTCTCTACATCGAGGGATGTATTAGCTACTACAATGGTTTATTACATTGAATACCTAGAAAAGAACTGGAGCAATGTGTTATTGATAAAGTAGTTTGATGTGTTTCTTGATTACTAGTTAGTATTTTTGCTCTATTTTAAAACATAATTAAAAATATTATATTTAACGAATCATTAATATACAACTATTCATCATGGAACATAATTATGTATCAAGGATAAACAATTGAAAACAACATACAAAGATGATACAAATGGCTGGGTTTTGAAGGGACAACAATATTGAATTTGATTGGCGCTCTAAAAGAGATCATAGATGAACATGTATATTTACAAATCTAATTATCTTGCATTATTTTGGGCATTATATAATATCTTATGATTCAAATTTTATTATATGTGTCATGTTGTTTTTTTTGCCTGGTTTCGCATAATATCTTTGTCCTGCATCTATCCTATGTTATATTGTCTTGCATATATCTTACACTATATGAACATTTATATTACACTATCTCGTGTCTATTATTTAATAGACTGTCTCGCGTCTATCATTTAATACATCGTCCTTATCTGTTAGTTACTTAAATATTTTAATTTTTTGTAGGTTTTTTAAAGAGAATTAAACTTAAAAATGAATAAAATATATATATTCGATGGAGAGGACCAACAATTTTTTTTATGAGGATTAAGATTCTAAAAAAGAATATGTTGATGCATAGAAATGAGAATATGGTGTTCATTTAAAAGAAGAAAAAAATGATGATGTACATATGGAGAAAAAATAGGATGATGTTCCTAAAGAGGTTCATGGTGGAAAATTTAATCTTAATGATGATTATGGAGAGGCAAAACTAGGATAAAATCATTATGTTGATGTAGAGTGAACATTAGAACAATACATTATTAAAGAACATTGCACAATCAATAAAAAATTAACACGGGTTATAAAAACTACAAGTCGAAGGATAAAATTATCAAAGAATATTACAAAACAAAACAATTTGGTACCAAGAGAACATAAGCTGCTATCGAGATAATTGGACTTGGTCATGTACAAAAACTGAATTTGGTACCAAGAAAACTTGTTGCTACTACGACGATGTAAAATTTGATATCTCGGATTCCTATGAATCTAAAGGGACCTGAAAATAGTAAATAAGACGTATTGATATAAATTAGCTGACAAAAACTACCATTTAACAGTATAAAATTGAAGACTAAAGAAAGTTTTGGACAAACTAAAGGTAAAAATCTCTCATATATCATTACTTTAATGGTTTCACATCGTTTACATGGTTGCACATCTATCATCAATTTAATGAATTCGCTGCAATTATGTGAATTCACATCTATCATCAATTTAATGATTCACATCATTTATATGGATTCATAATTATATTTATTTTAATTAACTCGCATCATTTACATTGTTTCACATCTATCTTCATTTTAATGGATTCACATGAGTTACATGGTTTTGTATCTATCTTCATTTTAATGGATTCACATTATTTACATGTTTTTTCATATATCTTAATTGTAATGGATTTACATCATTTATATGGTTGTGAATCTATCATAATTTAAATGGTTTTATATCATTTACACGGTTGCGCATCATCATTTAAATGGTTTCTTATTATTTACATGGTTGCGCATCTATCCTAATTTAAATGGTTTTGCATCATCAAACTAGACTCATATATATCTTTGTGTCCCATATTTATCAACATTTACGGTCTCTCATCATTGTAGGGTTTCACATATATTATCTTTAAATTGGCCTCATATGTATTGCATGTCTAACATCTATCATTTTTTTGTATCCACTTGTCTAGTTTTTAATATTAACGTTCATTTTATTTTGAAAATGATCAACATGAAAACCTCAATAACAACTGAGTTTTTGTTTAGCCAAACCATAGACTTAACTACAGTAGATCAAACATAGACTTATTTAAAAGTTCTTTAAAAAAATTGAAATTAAGTTTGCAGAACTATAACATAAAATCATTGCAAAAGATCAGCTCAACTATAAGAAATAAGTAGATTAGATCCTGCTATTAAGGAGGAGATTACCTGGATAAAAACAAATCCAAAAAAAACGAGTAAGTGAATCATATGTACTCTCATATTTAATTTTATCTCTCATCTCTCATGATCTATATAAAATTGACTATACAATATGATATATTGTCTCATATGGATCATATTTGTGTGGTCTCATTTATAAGGATTTGTGTAGATATTTTAAAGTCCCTACATGGTTTTATTCTGCATGATATGGTCTTTCATTTGAAAATTGAAAAATAAAGATAGATTAAGAAAATGTAGATGTGGAACTACAAAAAACACTTCAAATGGATTAAGCAAATGGATCATATTCGTGTGATCTCATCTATAAGGATTGATATAGATTTTTAAAGTCCCCGCATAGTTTTATTCTGCAAAATATGGTCTTTCATTTAAGAATTAAAAAAAATAAAGATAGATTAAGAAAATGTAAATTATCATAATACTACACGCCAAGACCTGTAAAATGAGACTCTTACTCATCAAAAATCGGAAGAAATAAGTAAGTTGGATCCTGATATTAAGGAGAAGATTATCCTTATGGAAACAAATCTAAAAAAGAAACATTTAAGTGAATCATATTTACTCTCATATTTAATATTATCTCTCATCATCTATGCAAAATTGACTATATAATATAATGATATATTATCTAAAATGGGTCATATTTGTGTGATCTCATCTATAAAGATTCATGCAGATTTTTTAAAGTCCTCACGTGGTTTTATTCTGTAGGATATGGTCTTTCATATGAAATTCGAAAAAAAATAAAGATAGATTAAGAAAATGTAGATATGGAACTACAAAATACACTTCAACTTCCTATGTTGACTGGTAAACACATAGATGGAACTTGATAAGCAAACCTTAAAATATATAAAAATATATACAAGGAGAAAACGGCCACATGAAAATATGGAAGAATCACCAAATAAAAAATATGCATTAAGGACGTTCCTACTAATATGCAGATTCCTATTACTAAAAATGTGATACAAGATATGTGTACAAGCCTAAAGAACCCTATTATTGTTGCTAATACAAGTCGAGAGGTGTGTATAAGCCATGAGGATCACCAAATCACTACAGAGGATCCTAGTGATAGAAATACTTTACGGATTTCTAATCTAACTTATTGAACCATGAAGTTAAATCATCCTATAATAATGCGGAATAAATACTTACAGGATGTAGACATTCTTTGATCTTCAAATTCGTGACTTAGAGCAGATGATCGGCGATCCTTTGCTAGGTTATTGATTCTTCTAAGAGATGGCAACCAAAACACACTTTTGTAGTTGATTCGAAGGAAGAATCAATTTGTTTTTCTCAAAGGATTTTCTCTCTGTATTTTCTTTCGTTGCTTTCAAGAATGAGAAACTCATTATTATATAGAACTGAAGTGAGAAAACGGTTCTTCATTAAGTAATTGTCTGTAACTTCCAGACATTTACTTAACGAAGACCAGTAACGGTTCTTCTCTCTTAATTGTCTGTAACTTCCAGACAGTTACTTAACGAAGACCAGTAACGGTTCTTCTCTCTTAATTGTCTGTAACTTCCAGACAGTTACTTAATGAAGACCAGTCCTTATTAAATTTCCACTCTTAGGGACCATAACCCGGTATTATTTTGTTTTACAAAATAACCCCAAAACTTTACGTTTTGCTTAAGTTGTTTATTTCCGAATCCAATCCTTCACAGTATTCGGAATTAAACCTGGTATCTATACAATTACCTCCATGATACATATTTTATCTACTAGTCCGTTCTTTTCTTTATGATTACTTTTATTGGACTAATATTAACGATAGTTCGATACATCGATACGACATGTGACGGTCCAACTTAATGGAGAAATTCCAACAATCTCCCACTTGGATCATCATATGCTACTATAGGATGCATCCACTTAATGAACGTTCTGAATTTCTATCGTCACATAGATAACCTTAACAATCTCGTAAATGATTATTAACGACATAGGACTAAAGTCATCATCAATGCATTTCAAGCCGCAAATAGATGCATCAGTAATCACGATATCGCAACAATCAACTACATGGATCTATCGTGGTGCATAGCATAAGAATAGTATGAAATGTAATCTTACATATCTATTCTTAACTAGTCCCACTTAATTGGAGGTCTACTTACAGCAGAGTACGAATAATCAAATACAAGAGCACACGGAAAACTTGTATATAAATATGTTTGCATTAATGACCTTAAGTTCGCGAATATCATAATACAAACAAATTTAATAGCTTAATACAAACTCCCACTGAAACTAATAATCCTCTAAGTACACAACACCCATGTTAATGGTGTGTTCAATAAAAACTTTAGGTACTAATGCCTTCGTAAGAGGATCTGCTAACATTGAGTTTGTCCCTATGTGCTCCACACTAATTTGACCACTATGTACTCTCTCTTTAACAGACAGGAACTTGATATCTACATGTTTGGACTTAACCGAGCTCCTGTTACTGTTAGAATACTGAACTGCCGAGTTATTGTCACAATATAATCTAAGGGGTTTTTCTATCCCTTCTACGATTCGCAGTCCCGTGACACAATTTCGCAGCCAAAGCGCCTGATTGGATGCCTCGAAACAAGCAACAAATTCCGCAGCCATAGTGGAAGATGCAATGAGTGTTTGTTTAACACTTTTCCATGATATTGCACCTCCCGCTAAAAGGAATATAATGCCTGAGGTTGAACGACGAGAATCCTCACATCCGGCGAAATCCGAGTCGGAATACCCTATGACCTCCAGTTTATCCGACTTCTTATATGTTAACCTGTGATGTTTTGTTTGTTGCAAATACCGGAGAACTCTTTTGACTGCTTTCCAGTGTTCCATCCCCGGATTACTTACGTATCTCTCTAACACACCCACCACAAAAGCAATGTCTGGCCGTGTACAAACTTGAGCATACATCAGACTTCCAACAGCCGAAGCATATGGAACCTTTTGCATTTTCTCAATCTCAAGTTTTGTCTTTGGGCATTGCTTAAGGCTAAACTTTTCACCTTTTGATATAGGGGTTTCCTTTCCTTTGCTGTTAGTCATCCCGCAACGTTGTAACATACTCTCAATATACGCCTTTTGTGATAAACTCAAAATTCCATGGGATCGATTCTTGTGAATTTGAATTCCTAACACAAATGATGCATCACCAAGATCTTTCATATCGAATTTGTCCGAAAGAAATTTCTTGGTCGTATGTAACAATTCCTTATCGTTCGTGGCCAATAATATATCATCAACATACAGCACTAGAAATATGAATTTACTCCCACTGAATTTTTGATACACACAATCCTCTACCGAATTTATCTCGAAACCAAATGAGACAATAACTTCAAGGAATTTGTGATACCACTGTCGAGACGCTTGCTTGAGACCATAAATAGATTTCTTCAGTTTACATACCGTCGACTTTGGATCACCAGAGACAAAGTTTTCAAGTTGTAACATATAGATCGTTTCCTCAATGTCTCCATTAAGAAAGGCGGTCTTTACATCCATTTGATGGAGCTCAAGGTCGAAGTGTGCAACTAATGCCATGATTGTCCGAAAAGAATCCTTCGAAGAAACTGGAGAGAAGGTTTCTTTAAAGTCAATCCCTTCACGTTGAGTAAAACCCTTAGCTACAACTCGCGCTTTATGCCTCTCCACATTACCCTTAGAATCCCGTTTGGTTTTAAAAATCCATTTACAACCAATCGGCTTCTTTCCTTCAGGTAATGGAACAAGCTCCCATACCGCGTTATCTTGCATTGATTTAAACTCTTCGTTCATTGCTTTAATCCAGAAGTGAGAATCAGAACTTTTCATGGCTTCACGAACACTTAAAGGATCGTTTTATGTTGAACCATAAAATTCATCATGTTCTTGAAGATACACTATATAGTCTGAAGATATAGCGCTCTTTCTTTCTCTAGTAGATCTACGCAAAGGCATAATTTCTTCATTTTGCACTTGAACTTCTTGAGGAGATAGAGTTTGTTCTTCTTGAACAACTTCATTTTGCTCAATTGGAACAACATCCATAGGAGGAAGATTAACATCATCTTGAGTATCTATATGTTCTAACGAATCTGAAGTGATGATTGGCCTTCTAATTACCATATCATCATCTGACACTATAGTATCATTGTTAGAACCTTCATGAATCTCTATTGATTCTTCCTCAAAATGAATGTTCGTTACTAAATTCTTCCCCTCAAACTCTATATCCTCAAAGAATTTTGCTGTACCCGTCTCAAATATATTCTTTGTGGAAGGATCATAAAACTTAAAACCCCTACTATGCTCGGGATATCCGATGAAATAACTACTAACCGTTTTGGAGTCCAATTTCTTTTCATTCGGCCTATAAGGCTTCGCTTCAGCTGGACATCCCCAAACATGTAAATGTTTTAAGCTAGGTTTACGCCCAGTCCAAAGTTCATACGGTGTCTTAGTAGTTGCTTTCGTCGGAACTCTATTAAGTAGGTAGGTCGCACATTTTATTGCTTCTCCCCAGAGTGATATAGGTAATGTTGAATGAATAATCATACTTCTTACCATATCCTTTAATGTACGGTTTCGTCTCTCAGATACTCCATTCATGTTGGGCGAACCCGGCATCGTATACTGAGGGACTATACCACACTCTTCTAGGAACTTTGCAAACGGTCCATGACGTTGTTCACCTGAACCATCATATCTCCCGTAGTATTCACCACCACGGTCCGATCTGACGCACTTAATGTCTTTACCAAGTTGTTTTTCAACTTTAGTCTTAAAGACTTTGAACTTGTCAATGGCCTCTCATTTTTCGTGAATGAGATATAGATACCCATATCGTGAAAAGTCGTCAATGAAAGATACAAAATATCGTTGGCCGTTCCATGATGTTGTAGGGAACGGACCGCAAATGTCTGTATGTATCAAATCCAAAACCCATTTCGCTCTGTATGCATCTAATCGTTTCACTTTGGTCTGTTTTCCTTTTATACATTCAACGCAAACGTTGAAGTCCGAAAAATCCAGTTCACTTAATAAACCTTCTGAAACAAGCTTTTCAATTCTATTTCTAGAAATGTGACCTAATCGCTTGTGCCAAAGTTTTGCTGATTTTTCCATTTTACAATTTAGTTTTCCAGGTACATCTACATTCATTATCTCTTTGTGATCCTTTATAGTATCCAATAAATAAAAGTTATCATTTTTTATTAACTTTCCAGAACCAACAACATTACCATGTAAATAAAGACATAAACTTTCATTTCCAAATAGACAAGAATAACTTAATTTGTCCAACAACGGAAAAGAAATTAGGTTCCTTCGAAAAGAAGGTACATACAATACGTCTTTTATATACAAAAAATGTCCACTGGTAAGCAACAAACGAAAATCACAGATAGAATGAACTAAACACGAACTGCCATCAGCTGTATAGATGGATGTTTCACCATCACTCAGGCTTCGGTTTCTTATCATACCCTGCAAAGAAATACAAACATGAGTTGTTGCTGCTGTATCAACCCACCAAGTATTTCTTGGCACTGAAACTAAATTGATCTGAGAACAGACCATAGAAGTGAAAATACCTTTGGCTTTCATCATAGCCCTCCATTTTTCACATTCTTTCTTAAAGTGCCCCGGTTTCTTACAATGGAAGCAACGCCCTTTACCAGACGTACCCTTATGCTTCTTTTGTCCCGAACCGGATGCATGTGCATCTGAACCTTCATACTTTCTCTTAATTCCCTTATCCACCTGAGCTTTCACCATTTGCACTTCTGGATGTTCTTGCTTCATCTTTTCCTCCTCTTGCGCTGCCTGAGAGATGAGCTCGTTGAGAGTCCATTTCTCGCGCTGACAGTTATAAGAAGTTTCGAAGTTCTTATACTGAGGAGGGAAAGAGTGAGAAGCAAAGCTTACCACAACATCTTCGGGAAGGTAAATCTTAAGTGCTTTCAGTTTGGAAGCGATGTTTGACATTTCCAAGATGTGCTCACGAACAGTCCCTTTGCCACGATATTTCATAGAGGCTAGCTTAATAAGCAGCGTCTTAATCTCTACTTTATCGTTCTTGGCAAAACATTTCTCTACCTCTTTGAGAAATATTTTCGCATTAATGATCTCAGGTGAAACTGCACCACGGAATGCTAATGGAATTGCTTGCTTCATGATCCCTAGACTTATCATGTTCGACTTTTCCCACGCCTCTGACTCTTTCTTCTCCGTAGAAGAACTGTCATCAGTCAGAGGTTTAGGTTCATCGACCTTTAATGCTAAGTCGTAATCATGGCACATCAAGTGCAGCAACATATCTTCTTTCCACAGCTCAAAGTTGCTCCCATTAAGTATGGGTGCCTTTTTGCCTTCCGGGTTATAGAAATACGTATTTGCTAACATAACAAACAACAAACAATAAATAGCCAAAAACATCACTTAACATATAACCTCCATAATATTTAACAAATAAACATAGCATAATAAAACATACTCTTACAACATCAATAAGATACCTTTGGGCAAGCATATTAATTTGTATATGTATGAGTTTGAGCATAATTAATGTTGATCATTCTAATTGACAAGAAAAAAAAATCTTCCTTTGGGCCGATTTTTTTTTCTTAGTTCAATTTTCTTAATGATCAATTCACAAATAACTATCTCGTGTCTAAGATTAACTATGTCAAACATTAACCTTCCTTTGGGCTGATTAAAATTTACATACTTGTCAATCATAGACTTGTCAAAACTCTAAAATAATTAATTCAGCAATAGGGATCACTTTGGCGATATATTAAATCATTAATTATTTACCGAAGTTCGGACAACTTAAAACATGCTAATTATTTCGAAAAATACCATACGACTACCTTACTTAATGTCCAAACTATTTCGTAGTCTATGTATAATTTAATCAAATTAAATTTACACCTTAAATTTAATATATTATAATATATCTTTAATTATATTATAATATATCTTTAATTATAATATATCTTTAATTAAATTAAATTTACACCTTAAATTTAATATATTATAATATATCTTTAATTATATTGTAATATATCTTTAATTATAATATATTTTTAATTAAATTAAATTTACACGTTAAATTTAATATATTATAATATATCTTTAATTATATTGTAATATAATTCTTAATATATATTATAATATAGTATTTATTTATATATATAACTTATTCATATATATATACTATAATATATACTTATATATATAATAAACTTCAATAATATAATTTAATTCTCGTAATAATTCACTTATAACTTTATATAATATATAAGCAAACTTAATTACACATTTATCGGTGGTCACGTGTATTTATCCTATTCTTTAGGAGGAAGGACACTTACTAAATTAATAATTTCAGATTTTAATTTAATTATATTAATTATAGTAGCCGTACAGTTACTAAATTAATAATTTCAGATTTTAATTTAATTATATTAATTATAGTAGCCGCATACGGCATCTTTTAACTGCATATATAATTATACCACCGTAATTGTTTAATTGTTTGTGTAATTTCCGATAACCGGCATCATATCTAATATATAGATCTAATATATATGATCTAATTTTATAATCTGAAAAACTAAGAATTTAATTTCATGGTGGCTCTAATACCACTTGATAGAAATACTTTACGGATTTCTAATCTAACTTATTGAACCATGAAGTTAAATCATCCTATAATAATGCGGAATAAATACTTACAGGATGTAGACATTCTTTGATCTTCAGATTCCTGAAGTTAAATCATCCTATAATAATCATCCTATAATAATGCGGAATAAATACTTACAGGATGTAGACATTCTTTGATCTTCAGATTCCTGACTTAGAGCAGATGATCGGCGATCCTTTGCTAGGTTATTGATTCTTCTAAGAGATGACAACCAAAACATACTTTTGTAATTGATTCGAAGGAAGAATTAATTTGTTTTTCTTAAAGGATTTTCTCTCTGTATTTTCTTTCGTTGCTTTCAAGAATGAGAAACTCATTCTTATATAGAACTGAAGTGAGAAAACGGTTCTTCATTAAGTAATTGTCTGTAACTTCCAGACATTTACTTAACGAAGACCAGTAACGGTTCTTCTCTCTTAATTATCTGTAACTTCCAGACAGTTACTTAATGAAGACCAGTAACGGTTCTTCTCTCTTAATTGTCTGTAACTTCCAGACAGTTACTTAATGAAGACCAGTCCTTATTAAATTGTCACTCTTAGGGACCATAACCCGGTATTATTTTGTTTTACAAAATAACCCCAAAACTTTACGTTTTGCTTAAGTTGTTTATTTCCGAATCCAATCCTTCACAGTATTCGGAATTAAACCTGGTATCTATACAATTACCTCCATGATACATATTTTATCTACTAGTCCGTTCTTTTCTTTATGATTACTTTTATTGGACTAATATTAACGATAGTTCGATACATCGATACGACATGTGATGGTCCAACTTAATAGAGAAATTCCAACACCTAGTTCTAATGTTGTTGTGGAAAACAAACACCTTACTTCTAATACTGATGAGGCTCCAACATAGGATAACCCTATTATCGTTGTTATGAAAAAATAGGACCTTGTTTTTATTCATTTATTTTTTGTGGAAAACCAGGACCCTTTTCCAGCCCAGGAGAAACCTATTACTCTTGATATTAATGTAGAAAACAAGGACCATGCTCATAATGTTGTGGTGGAAATAAATAGGTTTATCCTGGTGTAGAGGTAATCCTAAAGAAAGAAGATGATGTTCTTGTGAATAAAAAAGAATATTATTCTAAACCGAATGATGTTGTTGAGAAAAAGTTGATCTAGATTATTCAATATTGATAAAAATAATTTAAAAATCCTATATATTACTCTAACTTTTTGGGCATATGTATTTATATGTGTAATATCTTGTATTTTTTCTTATATCTTGTAATACTTGGCCTTGCATAAACTTTTTAATGTTTGGTCTCTCATGTTATAATCTCTCATTAAATGGTCTTTCATAATATAGTCTCCCATAAAATTTGTAATATCTGGACTTACATGATATTGTCCTGCACTGTATAGTCTCATATGGTATTCTATCGCATGATATTTTCATGTATGATATAAACTCACATAATTCAGATATTATTCTACATTATATTTTCTCGCATGATGTAGCCCCGTATGATTTATATTTTCTTACAACTGTCACTGTCGCGAATTGTTTTTGGCTTGTTTCGTAAAAATTTTGTTTTTTTGTCTTGGATTACTAATATAAAAAATAAATTGTAAATTATCGTGCTACTATACACCAAGACCTGTAAAATGAGACTCTCACTCATCAAGAATTGGAAGAAATAAGTAAATTAGATCCTGCTATTAAGGAGGAGATTATCCATATAGAAACAAATCTAAAAAAGAAACGAGTAAGGGAATCATATTTACTCTCATATTTAATCTTATCTCTTATCTCTCATCATCCATACAAAATTGATTATACAATATAATGATATATTGTCTCATATGAATCATATTTGTGTGATCTCATCTACAAGGATTCATGTAGATTTTTAAAAGTCCCCACATGGTTTTATTCAACAGGATATGGTCTTTCATGGTTCAGATTTTCTTACACATGTAATTGTTTCAAATTGTTAGTTTTCCTGGTTTTATATAAAATATATGTCTCACATCTATAATGCATTACACTCTCCCGCCTCTATCGTTTAATAAACTGTCCCGCGTCTATCATTTAATACATTGTCCCGCGTCTATCGTTTAATACATTATCTCGCGTGGATTATATCATATCTCATATACTTTTATATATCGCATCTATAATATTTTATCTCAATACATCTATTAATATACATTTTTTCATTTTGTATAAAGAATTTGATGAAAGGCCTTTATTTGAATTATATTTTGATCCTACTTAATTTCATGTACCTGGACCAATTGACTGGACAATTTACAAAATAAAATGGTTATTTCAAAACCAAGTAACATAAATACATGAAATATAGCAATATTAGAGATTGTAACTAGTTTAAAAAAAACAAATACATGATGATCCTACAATATGGCTAGTTCCATAATTACAAACATATAATATTTTTGTTATGAATATGATTGAGATACAAGGTCAAGAAAAAATCGCCTACACGGTAACAGTTTATTTAAAATTTATTTATATACATGCGTTCTCATTATACAATTAACTAACTGTTAGTTCCAGTTTTGACAATACATAGGTGATTGACGGTTTTATATATGGGTACCCTAAACGGGTATCAAACGTTGGTCTTAAAACAAATAAATTAAGTATTTCAGCAAAACCCATATTTGGATGTGTAATGGTAAGAATCAAACATTTTAAAACGCATGTATAAATTAATACATAAAAAGTATTATATCAATATAGTAGTTGATATTTACCAATCAAGATATTTACCAATCAAAATATTATATATTTGGTTAACAATGAATTACGTGGCCGCAAATAATAATATATCTTCGTTCCACTTCCCACATAAGGATCACATGATATTTACCAATCAAGATATTACTGCATTGGTTACGTATCCATAATGTTGGTCACGCATCTATCAGTTTCCATGAACGATTCACACATCTATCATCCAACATGAACTAGTATCGCATCTAGCAACACTAATGAATTAGTGTTGCATCTATCACCACCCATGTATTTGGTTATGATTGGTAAAAAAATTGAATAATTATATACGGGTCTCACATTTATCATCATCTATCTGTACGGTGTCTTGCATTCATCATTTGTATGATGCATATGTCTCTACATTATATGTTAGTCTCACATGTATAATCACCTTTGTGCATATACTTCATGCCTATTTTATATATGGTTATGCCACGTCCCGTATCTATCATTCAGATGGTTTTACCTTGCCCTATAACAGTTTGGTTCATTCTTTTATCTGATTTTTCGACAAGTTGATGTTGTTGTAATTAATATAATGTACCATATTTTTCATATATTTTGTCATGTCGATATTTAAACTTCTTAGTAATTTTTTATTGGTTATTTAATTTTTTGATCTGACAAGGTATATATATTGATAATTATTGTGATAATAACTACAACGGTTCGTTCATCCAATAAAAGTAAACTTTAATTACTAAGTATATGCATCTAAACTTTTTTTTTGCTATAAATTCAGTATACGCTTTTATTAGTCTTTCATATAGAAAAAAACTTTGTAATTTAAAAATGTCTCGTATGACTATTATCTCATTTGACGACTTCAGCTTTAATACTTATGATGATTTACAACATAATGTAAAAAAAAACTGGAAAACTCACTACTACTAAAGAATTCTCTTCAAATTTGTTTGATGATGAGATATCGTTATTTCATGATAAATATTATAATTATTTTCTATGATGTTTTAAATATTCTTAAGATGAAGATGAACCAAATGATGATCTTTGTCTTCCTCATGGAAAATATTTAGTGAAGTTGAAGACTCTGAAGTTGAATAAAAATAGTATGAAGAGAAAGACTTTGTGAATGATGTTTTAACATAACGACTTGAAAGTTTGTTATTAGGTTTTTATTTTTATTTCTTTGTGGTTATTATGTTTAAATTTTATTTTTTTGTCTGTATTTTTAGAGTTGTAATTATGAAGTTTAATGTATTTTTCTTTTTTTTAATTATGAAATTATGAATTTTAATGTTTCAATTGTAGTTTTTATAATGTTGGTCACACATCTATGAGTTTCAATGAATGGGTCTTGCATATATCACAAAACATGAAGTCATACATATCTGTCGACACTCATGAATTGGTTACGCGTCTATCACCACCCGTATATTTAGGTTATGATTGGTTATAATATTAAATAATTACATATAGGTATCACATATATCATCATTAATCTGTATGATATCACGCATCTATCGTTTATATGATGTGTCATGCATCTACCGTTTATAAAAATGTGCCACATCACTATAATATATTATGGTCTCGCATGTATCACTACTCTTATACATATAACCTGATCTATCACGCATATAGTCAAGTCTCGTCCCACATTTATTAGTTTGTTATGCATTGTCTTACAACTTGTATCGGTTTGCATTTCTAAAAATAAAAAATTATGAAAAACATTAACTGAAATAAAAATAATAATGCATTAACAAAAAATCAAAGTTATAAAAAAATTAACAACTAAAAGTATCAAAATTACATTGATCTTACAAGACCTCTACATATGTCCGTTTATTATGACTGCATTTTGAACAACGCATACACATTATCTTTTGGGTACCTAATTCTCATTTATGTGCAATATGTTCCTTCTTGAGTCTTCAAGGTCTATTTTTTCAAAATTGGAAGATATATGAGAAGTTGTTGAAGTAGATGTTTGACCAAAAGTAGTAAATGTGGGTATGCCATATGAATACGTTGCCTTATAAAAGCTTACAAAATAGCATGAGTCAACATATTTTATAAGATTTCCATCTATATAAAATATGACAGCTAAAGCATGAGAACATGGAAAAAAGCATGTTGTCACGAACCACAAGAACATGTAGATACAATAAGTTCAATAGCCATAACAAGATAAAAAAAACTTCGTATAAAAGAGGAGTAGACGAATGAATTATCCGTGGATGACCTTTTTCCACATCGGCTTAACAATTCTTATCAAAGTTAAGACATAAATCAGTATTAATGTTCAATATCAACATGACGTTTTGAAATTTGACTCATAAGTAAAACTTTAATCCTATCAACTAACTCTAATAGAGGTATACTACAGTATTGTTTGATTTGATGATTGAAAAACTCAGTTGGAGTAAAAACCATAAAACCATATTTGTTGCCTTTAAAAACACACAAACATATTTCTCCAATGGTAAATTCTCACATAAATGAATAATTTTGTGACTTCATTTTTATAAAATCCGTCCATATATTGATTGTATAGGTTCTGTTTCGCGATATAAACGCATTTTTCAACATGTAAATCATTTTTTTCTTAAATAGTATAGGCGTGCCACTCAAACAATACTTTAAGTTATTTATAAGATTATAAATATAGTGTGCATGATAGTCATTTAGAAACAAAGCACAAACAACACTAACAATATATAAATGACGATCATTAATGAATGTGATTTGACAATCATTAATAAATGTGATTTAAAAGGGCTATAGCTCAGTTAGGTAGAACACCTCGCTTACACGTGTGCCAATATTTTTCAGAGAAGTCAACAATCCAACGAATAAGATTTTAACATCTCTAGAAACCATATACAATTTTCAGAATCTTCATCCTCAACAATACCAAATACAATAGGAAAGATACTTGCAAAATGTTATGAAATAATATAAAACACATACATCTTGCATGTTATTATTCTAATCTATCATATGAGATTTCCTGTATCATATTGGGTTTGCCTATATTGATTATATATATATTTTCACATCTGTCGTATTGGTGTCTCGCATCTATCATTGATTATACAAGGTTTTACATCTATCATATTAATTATAACTGAGTTTGCATCTATCATGTTGATTATCTCTGGTTGCGCATCTATCATATTGATAATATCTCATTTCGCATCTATCATATATTTGGTTCACATCTATCGCATTTAGTTGTACATGGTTTTGTATTTTTAGATATAACATAAGAAAATAACATGTTTTGAAATTAAAAATAATAGAGAACAAAACTCACCACAACTCACCATTATTACCATCATAAGCTATGCAATATATCAATACCCTTTACGTTTCTCTATAAAAAAGGTTCAATCAATAAATAAAAATGGATGTCAATAATGAGAACCATAGAGACAAGAACCAAAGGCTACGAAAGAACGCTTGAAGACATTAGTTTCCAAAGTATACTCCAGTAAATAGGCAGTGATGCATAAAAAATATTCAATATTTTGAAGTAATTCTTAAGTAATTTATACAAAGCAGAATTATCTCCATAAATATTTATCTTAGTTTTCTCTAAAGCAATCCACGAAAGATGATACGAGATATATAAATTGAATTCGTTTACGCTTGCGGCTGTAACATTAATATTGCTCATAATACAATCACGTATCTCATTAGCAGTCAAATCCAATGATAAATGCTTACTACTTTTCTTGTAAAAACCAGTCCCACAAGTGTGAGATTAGACATATTTCTTAACAAAACAATCACTAGACTTATATTTTTTTCACATAAAGTCGCAAAGGATATCCTTTTGAGTTTATTTTTTCTTACAATAAACAATTAATTTTTCTTTATTATTATGCAAATATTTGAAAGTAAAAACTTATTGTAAAGCAAACTTACTAATAGTTAATCTTGTACCTATTTCACTGTCTTAAAAACTTGCCCAATACCAATATTTTCATCAATCCAACCAATTGTAAAAAGTTTTTTTGTTATTGTGACCAATACAATTCATATTAGAACTACTTCCACTACAAATAAAATCTTGATTTGAAGCTTAAAATAAACTTTGAGTAGTTCCTCTAACATTTTCGTCAACAACAACATTAGTTTCAATATCAACAGTAACAGTTCAAACCCCCGATAATATCAATAATTGATACTAAAGAAAATAAAACACCATCACTACCTAAGATAATATTTTTGAGATCACCACAATAGTATCTTTATTTGAATTTACTCTGAACCAACACATCGTATTTACTCAAAATAAATTCAATAATACATCCAAAGTTTTCAAACAAACTAAGACCACGGATTGCAAGTTCGCCATTTAGTTTAAAATACATACTCAACCTCTAGATTAGAGGTGAGCAAAAACCAAAAAAACCGAACTGACCGACCAAACCAAACCGAAATTTGTCGGTTTGGTCGGTCTAAAAATAATAATATTCGGTTTCGGTTTTAAAATTTCAAACCGAAATAAATTCGGTCGGTTTTCGGTTTTTCGAATATGGGAACCGAATAAAACCGAAACCGACCGAAGTTATATATAGTTCTATACCACTTCTACAACTAATCAATCCTTTATCCTAGTGGTCATATATGAATATTTAATCTACTTGTGGCATGGGGGGCATGGACCCCACAAGTGTCTTTTTGGACGAATTTATAGTTTAATAAATAACCTATCAATATTTAATTTTTTTATGTATTTCTTTATACCATATATTTTTTTTATTTGCTACACTTAAATAACAATATTATTATAGTATTTATTATATTAAAATTATAACTATAAATTTATTATTATAAATATAAAAAATTAATAATTAGTTTACATTATAATTTTTTTTTGCAAATTTTTTAAAAAAATTTCAACTAAATAAATAATTCAAAAAAAACCGGATCGAACCGCACCGAACCGCACCGACCGAACCGCACCGAACAGCACCGACCGAACTGCACCTCTGTTAAACCGAAAAACCGACCGAAACCGAAAAAAACCGATTTTTTTATTACTAAATCGGTTTAATAATATACAAAGTGAATTATTTCGGTTCGGTTTAAAAATTTATAAAAAAACCGACCGAACCGACCGAATCTCACCCCTACTCTAGATATTGTGAACTTGTATTTGACAATTCAAAAAGTAAAAATGAAAATATGAATCACATTTATCAAAATAGTCCAACATCTATCATAAAATAATAAGAAAGTCTCACATGTGATGATTAACACGTTCTCGCATCTATCATATAAAAAAACCAAAGTTTTGCATGTGAAAATAAAAATCAGCTTGCATCTATGAGTGAAAAAACAAAAAATATCTTATATGATGTTGGGAATATGGGGGTCCGATCCGCATATTCCGCCTCCGTATATAAGTAAAAA
Organism: Limnanthes douglasii subsp. nivea; assembly: GCA_036936605.1. Lineage (NCBI taxonomy): Eukaryota > Viridiplantae > Streptophyta > Magnoliopsida > Brassicales > Limnanthaceae > Limnanthes > Limnanthes douglasii. Next base: position 39,863,166 of record JAUPFV010000001.1, read on the forward strand.
CACAACCAATCTCAACACTAGTATGATATTGTCCGCTTTGGCACCCGAAGGTCCTCACGGCTTTGCATTTGGTCCACTACCAAAAGGCCTCATACTAGTTGAGATATGTTCTCACTTATATACCATTGATCCTTCCCATGTTTTACCGATGTGGGATGTGGAACTTTGGTCGCTACCCTAACAAATCCTCCTCTCGAACAAAGTACCACTTTAGCCTCCTCTCAATTGACATCCATCCGCTCACTCTAATCAGGTTGGGGCTGCCTGATCTCTAGAGCCTTTACAACGGATCTATTTGATCTCGACCATCCTACCTTGTTCCTTAGCGTCACTCCACACAAGTACCACCGTCTTGATACACTCCAATCAAGCCACACTGCTTGATGAGCAACGGGCACTCCAAACGAGGATCTCTCCAATCAAGCCACAATGCTTATAAGCCAGTGGCACTCCAAAAAAGGATCTTGAGCATGGCTACTAATTCATCATGTTCGACTAATGAGAATTCCACCATATCACCCACCACATCGCGTACTGTCTGGGCCTGGAGCTCTGATACCACATGTTGGGAATATGGGGTCCTGTCCGCATATTCCGCCTCCGTATATAAGTAAAAACACAACCGATCTCAACACTAGTATGATATTGTCCGCTTTGGCACCCGAAGGTCCTCACGGCTTTGCATTTGGTCCACTACCAAAAGGCCTCATACTAGTTGAGATATGTTCTCACTTATATACCATTGATCCTTCCCATGTTTTACCGATGTGGGATGTGGAACTTTGGTCGCTACTTTAACATATGAGAATTAACATAATCTCGCATATATTATTAAAAAATAGAGAAGTCTCACATGTAATAATTATTGTTGCCTCATGTCTCGCAAATACGAGACGAGAGATGCGGAACACTTATAATATAAATTTAAATATAATAATAATTGAATTCTGAATTTGGTGAATACTTGATATTTAGGTATATTATCAAAACTAAAAAAAGTTACACTATATTTAAATATACAAGATTTTAATAACAAAATGACTTTAAAAAACTAAATTGGTAGTTATAAGTTAGAATTTGAAGAGTAACTCGTTCGTAGTCTATCGACTTTATTGACAAATAGTTCATAGACTTTCAAAAATCCGGTAAAAGTCCATAGACTATCCAGTTTGGATAAAGTTAGTCATCAAAATCTGCTGATCAATATAAAACTACCACATGACACCATACTCAATAGAAATTTGTATTACGCATGCTCCAACGGCTTTAGTTATGATTAATTATGTGACGTGACACTTGAATTTAACTATTCATCTTTGTTTCTTTCATTTTTAGTGATTTTAAAGTAATCAAATTTAAGTAATTTTGGTTTGGGGTTTATACTAATAGATACTTAAAAGAGATTAGATTTATCAATAAACCAGTGTTCAAAAGCTATTTACCTAATATCTACCAAAATAATATCGAATTAGGCTACTGGTCCAAAATTAAAAATTTAAGACTATACTAAACTACTCTAAATTAATAGAGACTAAACATTTAGAGGTTATAATTTTTTATTATCTTTCTTAATTTTTTTTTGAAAATCTGAAGTCTTCTGCACCACTACTCCTGAAGCCGACGTCGATCCTATGGTTTTTGGTTTTTCAATCAACCAATAGCCTCGTCGTATTTTGGATAATATTGGAACAATTAAGATCCATTCTCATTTGTTGTCACTTCATTATGAGGTCGAGCTCGCCGTCATCATCCACCAGGAAGCTCACAATGTTCCTTTCTTCAAACTAATTTCATGGAATACATTGGAGGTAAATCAATATTAGTGTACTGATCTTACTTTGATTTGACCATTTCTGAATGCAAGTTTAATTTCTACTATCATTGTAGTATTTTCTTAGGATAATTTGTGAAGTGATATGCAGGCTATGGTGTTTCTTTGTATATGACTGCTAGGGAAATTTAGTATGATGAAAATGTGATATTGTTTACATTAACTATGTTGTATTTGCTATTAATTTACAAAAGTTATAATGGTGTAAACAAGATTGTTATATAATTGCTATATAAGCATCCATACTTCAGTCTGCCTTAAGACTCATGTTTTATGTTCAGTTGGCTGTTGAGGGAAGGTTTTATGACTATATTATTTCCGTTAGAGAAGCCTCATTTGAACTTATGCGTTATATATATGTGCCGCATCTTGATGTCATTGCGTGGTATGTAGAATTGTAATCTCTTTGTCCTTATTTTGAATGTATGTTTTATTGATTTCATATCCCTTTTTGCCGGACGCAGAGATTCCTTGTTCGAAAATACTAAACAAGGTATTTCGACTCCAGTACTTGTAAAAGATTATAAACCTTTCTTAATGATTCTCAAAGTAGTGTTCCACTATCTATTAGAACCAAAAAATACGATGAGAATAAATCGTTTGAAGGGCTTGCGACCAGGTTTGTTAATGCGGTAAATTTCTGCAAATTCTGTAAGTTTCTTTGGTGTGTATTTTCTTATGAAACTCAAAAGGATAAACTTTTTAATTATCATACTGATATCTATTTGGATCTTTAAGAGAATAAATCACGAACTCCTGGAAAAATATCCTTAGGAGCGTGATTTATTCATGCAATGCCTCAACATTATTCACAACTTAATGCGGTTGAGAAAACAACCCAAAAACTCTGGGACTATTACAAGCTTGTCATTGGGGGATACGATGAAGTTAATAAGGTTTTTACTCCTTGAAATTAATGTCAACGAAATCAATTTTATATTTTTCTTTTATGTTTCCAATATTTTGTATATTTATATTCTCATCTTTCTTATGTTTGCAGGGAACTTAGTCAGATGGAAAAGAAATAGGTATAGATGGGCTTTTTATATTAGGAAAGCAAAAGTTTAAGGAGATTCAGAATAAAATGAACGGTATTAGTACACCACATCATAAGATTTAAGGATACTAAAGTTAGTGTGTGGAAAAAAGTTATAAAAATCATACATGTTGTGTGTTATTACTTTATTTAATATTTTAAAACAGTTATTGGATATGTTACTTACGATAATGTACCAAATTTCGATAGTTATGAATCTATTTTATTTACAGATGGTAATATAAATAATATTATCCGCATGAATAGTGTTATCTGAAATAGAAATAACATGGATAATATTACCAAGAATATAAAAAATAGAATTGATATTAGCAGATTATCAGGAATACAAATAACAGGAATGATATTAGCAGTGTTATCATGAATAAAAAATAGAGGAACAATAATCACGAATATTATTAGCAGTATTATCATGAAGAAAAATAACATGAATAATAACCTAAGTTCATCGTGATCGTGATTTTTTTTAACCGAACATGAACGTATGTTTCAACACACACAAAAGTCGAATCCAAGTTGAAAAGTCTTTGCTTCAAATTAGGAATGAAATGGTCTCTCAATCCTAATTTGTATTGACTATTGAGTTTTTATAAATATATGACACTACGTTTTGATTTCTATTAGAATAAATTATGTAACTTACAATAAAACTGCATATGAATTTCAAGTTCCATTGTATGATTCTTTTACAATAAGTGCCATTATTTTACATACTCGGTAAATAAAACCAAAAAATTGACCCTCTCATTGCATAAGAACATAATACAAACTATACATAATAAAATTATACAAAACCCCAGATACCATGAGTGATTTGTTTCTAAAAACACAATTGCTTTCGTCTTTATTTAATGTACATTGAACAAAGTCTTCTTGAGCTTGTAAAATAAATTGTTGATCTTCTTATGTTTGATGTAAATTGGCAAAGTCTTATTGAGCTTGTAAAAACAAGTGTTGATCTTTTTATTCGTCATTGTACGAAGTTGTTAGGATTTTTCAGTTTTTGCTTGCAACATAATACATATGTTTTCTCTATTTTTCAAACCCTAAAATCCCAAATCTTGGGATCTCACATTGGCAAAAAGCCAATTGTTATACTCCAACTATAATAGAATGTAGAAAATATTAAGTATATAACTTAACAAGTGTCAAAACATCATGTTTTAAGCATAAAACTTTAAAAAACTAAGTATTGTATGTATTGAATCAGACGTGCTGAAGCTCCAAATATTATATCAGACCCACATTTAGATTTATAATGAACGTAAATTATTGTTATTCTCTATACTGAATGTATCAAGAATTAAGCCTAACCTGTCTATTTTTACACAAACAAAATGATGCGTACGTCTAACCCTCTAAACCTGACCTAACACATATGTTCATAATCCCGTACTACATTTTCTCTAGAATCCAAATTCAGACACCAAATTGAACAAACTTATGCCATTCCAAAAATTGAAATCATTAAGATTAATAGGAAATCGAGTTAGCTAGAAGTCAATATACAGACAAATAGGCCAAAATCAATGTCCTCTAACACAATCAACTGGATCTTTGGCCCTTATTTAATTCATACTTCGTCATAGTAGTCACGAGATTAGCTTACTACTAGTACAGAAATGTCCTACTTGTTTGTTAAAAGAAAATAAATTACATGAGAATCACCCATTTATGTGTGTATCTTTTAGAAATTCCATCAGTCTCAAGTGAGGAGTAGAAGAGTTTAATATCTTCCAGCATATCTTCTTATGAAGTCTGATCAGATAAATATATGCAATATGCTTACTTTGATATTTAAACATTAGGAAAAAACAAACCTAAATACAATTAAACATAAACAAAGTAATTATTATATATCCAAACGGAGACAATCATCGCGTCGACTAACCATTTTAAATGAAATTATATGTTTATACCTACCTTCTAATCTAAGCCAATAAATTAAAGTCACGATGCTAAGACTGGTGAGAAGACATGCTTGTACAAAGGCCCCACACGGTTGTCATCGACGGTCACATAACCTTTGGTTTTAAGAAACGAGAAGTGATAGTTGACCCTTCAATGAGAAAGACAACAAAGTATATTAGTAATTCTAGTAGTGACTTGTTAAAATATTTAAGACTCTTATTGTTATGTTTATGTAGTTTCATGTTGTATTAAGGAAATTGTTTCTTATTACATTAAGATATAAATTCCATGATTTATTATGACTTCGTTTATGTGCCTTGTCAGAAGCACAACGTCCGATTTATAATATTTCAATTTGTAACACGACTATTTTATCGAAGTAGCCTTTCTTAAATCCTAGAAAACTTGAAAGAAAATAGATAAATAAAAACATACCCAGTGCAATATAGGACGACATCAGGGTAAGTAGTTTTCCCATTTTAGAAAACAACATAACCATTTTAGAGTTTGTAACACAATTATTTTATCAAAGTAACCGCTCTTTAATCCTAGAAAACTTCAAAGAAAATAGATAAATAGAAGCATACCCATTGTAATATAGGACGACATCGGAGAAAGTGATTTTCTCATTTCGGAAAACAAGAGAGCCATTTTACAGTTTGTAACACAATTGTTTTATTAAAGTAACCTTTCTTTAATCCTAGAAAACTTCAAAGAAAATAGATAAATAGAAACATACCCATTATAATATAGGACGACATAAGGGAAAGTGATCCATTTTTGCAGGCAGATTAAATCTGCATTAATATACCAAAAATATTATATTTTTATGCAATTAAAGTCTAAATACTCTAGGTTAAATGTCTTTGATTCTACAATGGTATAGTATTTTTACCATAGAAAGAAGCCATATGTTATCACTTATTTAGCAACTCTGGCTATGTATTTGAAGAATACCCAACTACAACCTCGCTACAAGAATAGGAACAACCAAGCTAAAATAATCTAAATTAATGTTCATTTCCATACCGAATATATTGCAACAATTGTACATGGTCTTTGAAATGATCAAGAACTCATATAAATGTGAAATTTGCATTTGCATCCCTGGCCATGAATGGATTCTTGTAAAACAAAGTTTGAAGTCATATAATAATTCAAGTATAGAAAAATGGAAGTTTGTTTGTGTGGTTGATTTCAAGACAATCCTCAGGCTAACAACAAGAAAATTACGAGGGATATCAAGCGAACACAAGGCTCAGTGAAATATCCACTGCAAACAACAAACACATCATCAATCTCATAATCGAAGCACGAAGAATTCAAATAAAAAATAATCGAAGTCGAGCTGCAAAAAAAGTTGCCACAATCTGGCAACAAAAAACTACGCAAATTCAAAACCCAATAAAAAACAGAGTGAAGCTACAACAGAGACTCATCGGCGACATTCATATTTAGCAACTAGCAGACGGTGGAGTGACAACTATGATTTCGAGATATGTTAAGGTTTTAGAGTTTGTCGAGAGAGAGAAGGAAAAGAGACGAAACATTATTTAAAGGAAAAAAGTTAGATTTTTGATTGGATAGAATAAATGGATCTTCTTCTAATTTGGACTGATCTATTAATAAATACGATCCATAATTGTATGGATCAGTGAATAACAATACATTTTGTACCTAATTGGTAAGTCGTCCGTTCGGTTTTTATTAACCCATCTATAGTTAGACAATTAAAATCACTAACAAAATAAAAACGAATAGTTAACTCAGTTGCGACGTCGTAAAATTAATCCATCTAAGTTATTCTGATGTTAACAAGGTATTTGGTCAAATGTTAAAATTGTAATTAAAATCTAGCGACTATAGTGATACATGTTTCTGTTTAGTATAGTGCAACGTGACAACTTTACTTTAATCAGCAGATGCATGTGATTAACTTTATCTAAATTAGATAGGCGAGGGACTAGTCCCCACCAGACTTCTACAAATTCAGAAACTATATGTCACTTAAGTGAATTGTCTAAAAACGAGTTACTATTTAAAACCTTATCATTAATATAATATATTGATAGTTAAAAAAATTATTAAAATATATGACAAAGTACGTTCAAATATATTGGCGATAATATCTTTGTAATGTACTAATTGGCGAGGTAGACAACCGTCGACTTTTGGAACTTTTAGGTAAATATCATGTTTTTTATTTATTTAACGATAACAACTTTGCGATATATTTTTTTAAAATATTTATAATATATACAGGTTAATATAAGTTTAAAATCATCAATAATTTTTTATGAACAAATATATTTTTATAAGTGCTTATCGTTTAAGTGATTGACCAAACTCTATTCATATCAAACCTTTTTACAACATTAAATTTATTTTTTGTTAATTTTTTTTTTATCGAGCTCAAATTTTGATTTTGATTTTTGATTTTTATTTATAGCGTGGTCAATTTTTCTTTTACTCATTCTGAAAACATGCATGACTTTCTACTGAAAGTCGGCCCAACCATAGATGTTTCCACAATCTCTTGACCCATCGCTGTGAGTTGGAAAAATTAAGTTGAGACACCCTGGCGTGGCGTGGATGTAGTAGACAGTAGGATTCCGAGACGTCTTTACGCGGGAAACTGTAAATTCCAACTCGCGTCAGTTTGCTGCACTTCATTGAAATCAAAACCAAAACTCACTTCCATTCCAATCGTGAAATCGATTCTCTCTTTTCCACAACTTTCTTTTTTCTGCAGATATCGGGGATAGAAAGATGGGTTGGGACTACGACGAGATTAGTTTACAAGATATGACGAAGCTAATCAAAGGGTTTGTAGATATATTGATACTAGGATCTGGGTACCAATCCTCTGGTCGTCTTGCTCACTGGGATCCTATTAATATCAAGAAAGCGTTTCAATGGGGTCTCTTCTTCGAAAATGTAAGCGTCTCTCTCCGTCTTCATATTCTGTAAAAAATATTTGTTTATTTACTGATTTTAGCTTTCAATTTGTGCTTTTGATTCTTTGTTGGTTTGATTGCATCTAATGATTACCAAAACTTGGCAATGTTGTCGCTCAATTGAACCATAGTGGTTTCCCCTCCATTGATTAGTGCTAGCGCTTTGAGAATTTTTTATAAAAAGTATTGTCTTTGCTGTTTTGAATGCATTATGTAATTTCTTATTCCTCCATTGATTGAAGCAGGTATTTCCCCATTTGAATAATATATTAGTATATTTTTACCGATTATAGCTGGTTTTGTTAGTTCTTTTTTATGTTGATTAGGTGTTGGGATGCTTAAGGAGCTCTGATCTGTACATTGATTCCATGAAAGAACTTGAGGCGGTTTTGTCCGAGATTACATCTGATCCTTCATTCCCTCAGGTTATGCTTCTTTATCTTGTAAGATACAGTGATATGGGTAGAGTCTGATGTCTGATTATTTAAGGTGAATCATGAGCAAAATCAGATATTTAGTTTGAGCTCGATTTATATTTTCAGGTTTCTTTCGAGCTCGATTTTGTAAAAACTCGAGCTCGAGCAGAGCCAGAGTTTCTAAGGACATGGCTAAAAGCCACACTAATGCTGTTGAGCATGGTCACATAATTTTTTTTTATACTTGTAATAGATTTGTTAATTGGTAAAAGTAATTTTAAAAATTAGATCATGCATTAAGTAACAAATTAGAAGTGTGTAAAAATTATACTGTCGAGTAATACACTTCAAATAATTAAAATAAAATTTCAAAGTGATGACAGTCAGTTCAAATAGCTTAGGTTATAGTGATCCCTAACTCTAGGCGAGCCCAAACGATTTGAGCTTGATGTTACGAATAGCTCGTGAGTCATATTGAGATATTCGAGTTGGCTCCAGCGCGAAACATATCAAATCGAGCCGAGCTTTTTCCGAGTGACCGCGACCCAATCTCAAACTATTTGTTTATCAGCCACCCCTTAGTTGTGAGGGGCATACATAATGTATGTTTTTTAATCTTGCTTGCTTGCTTGTGGCAAAATGGATTAAAATCATCATTTGTCTTCTGATTATTGGAGTTTCGAGAAATTAGTCCCTCAAATATCACACCTACTACCAGTAGTCCTCTTGTTACTGATCGTGTTTTTAATGATTCGTGGACTAAGTTTTATATGTATAACAGTATAAGGACTAACCGTGTCCATGTGGGGTTTTGATAAATCTGTGCACTACTTGTGTTACGCTTGAATAAAATGTTACTAAACATTCAAAGCCTAACAAAATTGTATCCAGGGCCTTGTACATTTATCAGTGGGTGTTCTTAGCAAGGGAAGAAGTTTTGTGTTAGAGCATTTCATCAACAATTTACCGTTAAGGGACTCACATCTGAGAGCGCTTTTAACAGCAGTGATCGAATGTAATGATGATGTTTCAGACCTTACCATGGAACAGCTCTTGAAGAGACAATCTGCTGTCTCATGCATATCATCGCTCGAGACTGGTTTAAAGATCATATCTAACAGTGTGAAAAGAAGCCACAACACCGAGTCTGATTATATACTAATGAAAGAACAACTAATGAATGATAAGGCTTCAGGTTCAATGAGGTTGGTGTTTAATGTGTCTTAAAATCTTTAACTCCAACTAAGGTGTTGTTAGGTGCCGTTAAAGGCTTTTAGGTTTATAAGCCAAAAATTGTTTGGTACTTCTACTGTTAGGCTCAAAAGAGTTTGTTTTTTTTTAAGTTTATAAAATAAAAAAGGTATAAGCTAACAGTTAGTTTTTGGCTTTTTTGATTTTGGAATTTTTTTTTCTCTCGATGTTTCTATTCCCTACACTCTTCACTATACACATTTTCATTTAATTGTAATTTTGATTTTACTTTATACCATCGTCTTTAAACTTAAAAGTTAGTTTTTAAAATAAGGTCACCAAAGAACCTATGATATATTCTAACTTTAAGCTAACTTTTTTGCATATAAACTCATCAACCCTTTCGCATTGCATTACCGCACACAGGATTGAACCAGTCCAATCCTGTCCTAATCCCATTTACCAGACATGTTCGATGACCAAATATTTGTGAAGCTAGTTAGACATGTATGTTGCTCCTCAGTAGAACAAACTTGTTTTTCTGCCAAAAATACACTGTTTGAAACCTATGCAGTTGAATTGTTTACCTATTTCCACTCTCACCGATAGCTGTAGAACAAGGTAATTGAAAAATCAAGTTTGCATTAGGCTTATATTAACACTATTTAAACTCAGCTTAGGGCTGTTTTATACTTCCATTGGAGTGATATTTGAATAATATATTATTTTTATTCTAAGCTAGAAATTTCTTCACAACCAGAATTGAAACTATTCTAGTTCTAATCTCAGGGGGGGACAACAGTTGGTTCAACTTTCAACATGGAACCTTTGGAAATCAAGAAACCTTTCGTATTTTCTTGAAGGAAGAACTATTAAATTGGTTTCTGGTGCAAGTTTGATATTTTCCACACCACAAAGTTATTGGGGGCATGTTCTTGGGCGACTAAATGCTTCTTCTGAAAGCAATGATCATTATTCACTCGAGAAAATCGTGAGTTGTTTAGGCTGTGTTTGGTTTGTGAATTGTTTTCACCTTTTGCTGTTTTCAATTTTGTGTAAATCAGAAACTGAGGTGAAAATGTGTTTGATTGCTGAGAGTGAATAATTTTACTGTCAAGAAATCTAGTTTCTTAATGTTGCTTTTATCACGAAGTATTACTATAGTTTTTAAGTTAGTTTTCTGTTTGTCTTTCTCTATGAAAAGGAACTCTTGCTATTGGGTTGTGTTGCTAGTAGATGGAGCTGTGTAATCAACCAAATCATGTCGGTTTCTTATAATTCTCTTACCATATCGGAACAGTATAATGAATTATGCAACTTACTGCGAGAAGCAACCCTAAGGTATCACAACGAGGAGCCAATAGATTTAGAGGTATTGTTAAAATTATATCGGTCTTAGTACTTTGCTGATTATTTCCGTGGCATTAAAAAAATATTTGACTAAATCTTAATCTTAGTGTGATATCAGATACATTGGTGTCGCCGATGTTAATTCTGGTCTGATTTATAAACAAGTTTCTATATGTAATTCACAACGAAGACAACAGCACTTGTAATTTCTTCATTATTTTGATTATTTGAATGATGTACGGGCCTTGGAATGTATACTTATGTATGCGCATGTTATGTTGTTCATGAGTAGAGGGGTCAAATTCTCGAGTTTTTGAATGATGCTAGTCAACTTCGTCAACTGTGGAAAATGCCACCAGCTCTTGTAGCAGCTGCAATTCCATCATGGTAAGCTCTTCAGTGCTTTTTATTGCTCTCAGAGTTACAATAATGATGCCATGACTCATTCTATTCATTAAGGATTGAAAAGAGTTCCATTTTCTCAAACAATTTTGTATTGACATTGTATTGTGTAGTGGTAACTGGGATCTAAACTCCATTCTATGCTAATATTGATTCTCAGTATCTAAGGAGTCCTGTTTTTAGTTTTTCTTTATACTTCATGGTTGCATATGTTGTCTTCAGGTCTCCTCTATTTCGGTTGTACTTCAGTGACATAGAAGCACAATTCAGATCCGATTTATCGGCGTTGAGGTCTAGTTTGTTTAAGTATATTTCTTTCCAATGAAAAAATTCAAATAAATGTGTCTGATTTAAATCATATTATCTTTTTGCATTTACTTTCTTCTGCAGGTATTGTAGATGCAGTGAAGACAGTAAGGAGCATAAAGATTGTGAGTACACTTTTCTATGCATTAACATACGAGTAATTGTTAGAACTAAGGGGTTGTTAGGTGTCCAACTTATAAGCTCAAAATCTACTTAAAATAAGTAAATCAAAAAGTTTATTTTTGTAGAAAAATCTACGGGTTGTTTGGTGCATAATAAAAAATCCAAGTTCAGTTAAAAACAAAGGTTACGGTCTTCTTAATTGTGTTATCAGGTGAAGTTGCGGAAAGAATTTGGTGCCTCTACATATTTCATGTTTGCTGATTCCATCTAATGAACAACAACTGAGAAGTGAGAACAGTTATCCTTCTTTTCATATTTCTGGTAAGAACTCTTCTCGATTTAGATACAATGTTCTTTTTGTAGGGCAATCGAAGATCTTGTATATTTTCTTATCTTAAATTAGGTCATGCTTGCATGTGATTAAAAATGAGCTCGTATTTAGATATGATTCCGGTACATGTATAACTTTTTCATCAAATTCGGTAAGTAACTTTTGAATATATTTTGACAAGTATGCATAATTTACATAATGAATAGGTAAAAGCAGTTCATACATTATATATTTGAATCCAACGTTCTATTTAAATACGAGCTCAAAAGAAAATTCACCTTTGGTGAAAATCCTTTTCGATGTGAATATAACTCCTATTGTGTTCGGTGCAATTGAAGATCTTGTAGATTTGAGCTAAAGGCAGTTCATGCTTGCATGTGAAATGTAAGTAAGCCCTTCTTTAGATATAAGTTCACTTTTGCATTGACCCTACATTGACCTACACAACTTTGGCACAAGATTCGCCAAAAAAAAATATCAGGGTTGGATGCAGATAAAACTGACTACTAAATCCGTTCCCGTAAATAAGAAGTGAAGTCGAAACCTTTAGGAATATTGGTTATAGGTTCCCATATATATATATATATATTTGTTTGTATCAGATATGGGTTTAAGATAAGGCTTGGATGAAAAAATAAATGCTATTATAAGCCTTTGTGAATCTTGGGTAGTATGACCTTTCAAAACCTTTGTGCACTTTTGGAAAGGGGTGGTAAGTTCTTTTCTTAACCGATCAATATTAATCGATTTTGTTTAATCCATAAGAAAAAGCACAGGCATGAATTTGATGCCCAAAACATTAGTGTTCAGACAGATAATGATAGGTTTGGGTTTGAACATTCAGACAAATTAATTGGGGCTATAATTCCTATCTGACAATGTGGTGGGCTGACGATTTAAGTACATAAAGAATATAGAAGTTTTTTTTGATAAATTGTTTAAACAGAACAGGTTGAATTGTGTTGGGAAGCTTTTATGAATCAAATATGGGTCTTGATCTGAAATTCTGATCCTAGTCGTTGCCGGTCCTGACAGTATTATGGGCCTGGATCGTTAACCGTTTTTTGTCTAATTCTTTTCTTACAAATTTGAAATCTAACTATCTTATCCTTAAAGACACACTTCTTTGTCCCTCGCTTTCCTTTCTTTTACAAAACATGAGTAATGGCGGTCAATTGGGTCACCCTCTAGTCATGTAGGTATATGCATGATATCAAGTAGTCTCTTCACGGGTACAAGTAAAGAAAATAATCACTTACCTTTTTTCTTCTATGGGGACTTCTGGTCAAAAGAAGTTCTCTTTACACATCCTTAATGACCCAACTTGTGACCCAACTCTGGGTTTCAATTCGTATCAACTGGTTTAATATCTGGTATTAGACTGGAACCAGCTACATTGGTGATACTACTATACTTGCATTGCTTCATTTTCTGTTTTTGAAAATTACAAGGTGTTTAGTTCATGTAAATGAAAACTATTTTCACTTATTAAATAAGTATTTTAAGCCTAGTTTATAAATATATAGCTTTTTTCCCTTAAGTATGCAAAAATAGCAACTTTCTGTTTTAAACAAGAAACTTAAAATCATTCTATAGAATTCGTCAATTTACTTATAGCGGTTTTTTGGGTTCGTTAGAAAACGTTTTTGAAACCAAAAACTGCTATACAACTTGTTAGAGAATAGCCAGTTTCTTATTGGTCTACGTCACAGACTCACAGTATAGAAATACTGCTTCGAACTTGCTTTTTTTGGGTCCTGACGAAAACAATCGGTCACCAAATTTGGAAAAAAGAAAAAGATTCCACATGGGATTTTAGGTCCAGAGTGACTCGGACATGGATAAAGTTTCCTTCTTTTTTTTTCCTTTAGCCCAGACATGGATAAATGAAAACCTGGGTAAATGGACAGTCTATATATACACTCACTTAATCATTTCAACTGCATTACTCATTTCTCATCTCATCAAAATCAAGATTTAACAAAGTTTAGTAAGCATCATGAAGATAACAATAAGCATCCAAAGTCTGAAAAAGATTCAATTTCTCCGACAGGGAAAGATGCTTTCAAACTCAAGATCTGTTTCTCGAAGAAGCAATGAACAACGAGTTGTTCTAAGTACTACTTGTCGTAAGTCAAATGTTTTGAAACAGCTGATACGGAAATTTAAGTCACAGTTGAAGAATGGAGATTCCAGGAAGAAAAGAAGTGGTTTGAAGTTCAGTTATGATATTCGAAGCTATAGCCTAAACTTCGATGATGGTTTGTTTTAAAGAGTCTGATCAGTTTACGTTTGGTTTTAGAAGTGCCTTTAATTGTTAGATTGATGAAGCTGTGTATAGTCAGTCCTCTTGTATGTACTTTCATCTAATTCAGTTAGTCACAAGACCAATTTTTAGTATATCAGATTAGTAAGCTTCTTAGTTTTGGTGTTCTTTTTATTTGTCTATCCGCCTGATTGTACATCCAACTCATTGTTCAATCTTAAAGATTACAATTTCTCTCAGGCTTGGATACATTATTAGGCTGTAACAGTAATTAATTCAATTTAAAAAAAGATCAGAGTAACAGCAATTATATATGGCACAGAGTTGTTTCATGGAGTACTATATAATATTGGAATAACTTATTTAAGAATGCATTAAATTATGTTTTATTTATAGATCGATGACTGATTAGTTTTGAGTTTTGGTTGCGTGGTTTGTATAATTTGTTTGGAAGTTGTCCGAAGTTCATTAAAATATATTTAGAATATTAATCATTTAAAATTGTACAAAACTGAATTAAAACATTTAGTAATTATTTTTTTTCTTATTTTGTTTAGCGAAAACACCATAAAAATCATTATAAATGATTCTTTTTATCAAAGATTTTTTTAAAAAAACTATATAGTTTAAATTTATAGTTTTAGTGGTTTTTTTATGATGATAATGATGTTGACTATTTCTAAAGAACGGTTACTAATATTTTCTAAAGTAATAATCTCCATTATGTGGAGTGATCACTGGTGTTTCTTTATGATGATATCATCGATGTGTTCTAAAACGAGGAGTTTTATAAGGTTTTTCCAAATCAACGTATAAGTAACAAACAAGTATCAGGAGCTACATTGATGACAAATTATAACCAGATTATATTGTTTCAAAATAATAAGTGGAAGAAGTTGATTAGTCGAATCAATAAATTTTAATCAGAAATAAACAAAATATATTTTTTGTATTTCCTCAAAGAACTAAAATTATAGTTCTTGAAATTCTCAAGAATTCTTCATGATTTCAGGGCTCTTTGCAATCTTCATAGTTATCAGAACTTAATGAAGAAGACTATAACGGCTTAAGGCGTATCATGGGTAATAATCAGTAATAACAAATTTCATCCAAACAGAGAAATGAATAGATCTAATGAAGTGCAGAACTTGGAAAAGAATGATATAGAGCTTCCAGCTCTAACAAGAAATAGTGGACAAGATCTCTATGAGGCTAGGTTACTGAATAATCATGTTGTTAATTTATTTTATCAAGAAGCTAATTATATGGAGGATATTGGTAAAAAAATGTTACAAGAAAAAAGATATATATGAGAAAGTATTATTTGAAATTTCAAAGATTAAGGAATCAGATATAATAGAAGCAATCCAATTGATAGATGTAAGAGTCGATTCCTCAGCTTTAAGTGACTACAAAAATCTTGACTTTGAGTATAATTCTCATTCTCAGAAGAATATAGGTAGTATGCCAGCTACCCCTACTCTTAGCAAAACGACATTATGCAAAGACTTTAAGAAATCCTAAACAAAAAACGGAAGAAAGCTAAGATTAGATCTAACAAAGCCTATATTACTATCAATGGTCAACACAAAACAGGGCTATATAGATCATATGCCAACAATTTAAATGACAGTTAAAATTCTTAACTGGAATGTTCGGGGCATTGACAACTTATATTAAAAAAAGACTTAAATCAATCAATAAAGTTAAAAACAATGATTTTATTGCCTTACAAGAACCTATGATTGGTATTGAAAATATGGAAAAGGTTTCTAGAGCTATGGGTTTTCAAAACTATTCAACCAATATTAATAATAAGATTTGGCCTATGTGGAAGAGTATCATGAACCTTGATCAACTTATACATGTAAAGGTAATTCTGGGTGTGGTGATCCTCAAGATTTATGAAATTCTAATCAAAGGTCTGAGAAACAGTGATATGTCTCTTCTATATTCTTAAGCAAATCATTTTTATATATCATACTAATAAATTTTCCAAGCATGTTTTTACCTAAGTTTAGTATTGCTGAAAAGTAAATTCACAGGCTTGTTCACTGATTTAACTGTGGGAGCTCCTCCTAAGGACAAAATCTGGGTAATTAAAAGATGAAGTCTACTAATCAAGAGGAAATCAAGCACATAAGATGGAATCAATAAGAGAAAAATGATAATTGAAGAAGTTAATGAATACTAAAATAGTAAATAAATTAACTCAAACCTCTATAGAGACTTCCTTTCAATCACTGAAGTCAAAGCTTTAAAATTAGCCATCTAGAGCTTTATTCGCTGTTAGAATTGAAGATTTAAAATTTTATGGATTTGAACAGTTGCCAAAGCTAGAAATTAGTCATCTAGAACTTTATTCGCTGTTAGAATTGAAGAAATCACTTTTTGTTTATGAAATTCTAAAGAGATCACAAATTATTCGAATAAGTGGAAGAAGTTATATAAGCTATAAAATGATAACTAAATTATAACTAATAAGCGAATATGGCTACAAGCCAAGCCCGATTGAAATTCGTAAGAGGCTACACACTCAATCAAAGAAAATATGGATAAAATCCAAGCTCAACTAATTTGTATGACCTTGTTCTATTAGTTTCCGAGCTTTGTCCAAAACCTTGTCAAGTAATTCTTTCTTAATTTTATCGACGTTGAGTTCTTGCTCTTTTTTACTAATGTTGATCTCTAGCTTGAGTTTGCGAACTTATTTTTGCAACTTTTGGTTGGAAGTTTTGATTTTTTCATTTTCAGTGCTCTTAGATTTTACATCCATTTTAATTGTATTGGCTAAATTGGTAAAAACATTACTCAATATATAATGCGTTAGAAAATTTTTGGTGCAAAATAAAATTATGACATCATTGTTTCGTCATTAAAAATAACCAAATATATAAAGAACTTGACAATACAAATTGATGATAAAGAATTATAAAGTAACAACAATTTTACTTTATTTTGTTTTGTTGATTGTCCTTAAACATATAGATATATTTCAGGATTCAGGAAGTTTGATAATCATGTATATCGTTGAGACATTATTATGGAAAAGTAAATATACATATCATTAAGGTAAAGATGTCGACTAAATTGGCTATAAATATTTTCGACTAAATAAAGCTCCAATTTAGTAGATACAAAAGAAACATCGACAAGATAACTGAAGAAAAATGACGGCTAAATGGAAAATATTGAACAACCAATGCTCGACAAGTGAGAAAATAATATAGATATAAACACTATTTAAAGAAGACAAAAGAGAAGAAGCTTTAAGGCTAGGCAGATGATTGTAAATACTTAAAATCAATAAAGAGACTAAGGAATGTGATAAAAATATCGAGAAAATGAGATTATTTTACTAACATACCCATAAGAGTTGAATGATAAAATTTTAATTTTTGTAATGAATGAGTGACACGTTTCATAAGATACACATGTCATCCATCCTAAATAATTAAGAGATAATTAAACTATAAATATGTCATGTAATAATCATTATGAAAAAAAGTTGATTGATTGACAATAATATTACAGTTTCCAAACAACTCTTGATCATAAAATATACATTAGTCTTAACTCGTAGGCATATTCTACGAGAATATTTTTCTTCATCATACTCATTTTCCCTAACGACTAGTAAACAACTAGTTTCTTTCTAGCCGTTAGGCCAAATTGGTACCCTGTTCGGCTAACAACTAGAAACAACTAGTCATTTTCTACTTGTCATCTCAAACGAGTGCCCTTTTATCCAAATGACTAGAAAAAATTAGTCGTTTTCTAAATCTTAATCTTAGTGGGATTTCAGATACATTGGTGTCTTCAATGTTAATTTTGGTTTGATTTATTTAATCCGCAAACACTTGATTTTTTTTTGATTATTTGGATGATGTACTGGCATGAGAATGCATACTTATGAATATGTTATGTTGTTCATGCGTAGAGGGATAAAATTCTTGAGTTTTTGAATGATGCTAGTCAATTTCGTTAACTGTGGTGCCACCAACTCTTGTAGCAACTACAATCCTGTCATGGTAAGTTCTTCAATGCTTTTTATTGCTCTTACAAATTTACAATAATGATGCTATCGTTCATTCTATTCATTAAGGATTGACAAATGTTGGAAAACTAAAACTCATACAACTCAATTTAGGATAAGAAGTATTTTTATATAATATGTTTCTTTGCAAATGACTTGATTACACATGCTATGGTACAAGGCTTTATATAAGACTCAATAGAAGGATTTATATACTTACTTTAAATGCTAAAACTTTGCTATCAAATAGATATTTATGTACCAAGAATAATTTAGAATCACCTATACATCTTCCTTTATTTTTAGAGTCAAATTTATTTATTTATTTATCTTTAACATTCCCCCTTAATTTTTATTATTCTAAGTAGACTTCAAAATTTGACGAAGAATTCATTTTTAGGGTTTCTGTAAATACGTCACTGATTTGATCTTGAGACTTCACATAGTTGAGCTCCACTTCATTTCCTACAATACACTCTCGAATATAATTATACTTTGTATCAATATGTCTGCTTCATTCATAAATACCATATTCTTCGCTAGAACTATAACTGACTTGTAATCAACCGATATTTATGTGGACTCATTCTATGACATATTAAGCTCTTCCAAAACTCTCCTTAACCATATAAATTGACAAATACAAGAACATGCTTCCACGTATTCCACTTCACACGTAGATAAAATAACAATGGGTTGCTTCTTTTAGGTCTATGAGAAAGATGTATAACCCATAAAGAATACATATCCTGTAGTAATCTTTTGATCATTAACATCACCAGCCCAATCACTATCATAATAGCTAAAAATATTGAAATCATTAGGATGATGATAAAATAATCTATAATCAATCATACCTTTAAGATAACGAATAATCCTTCTGGCCGCCTTCAAGTGTGTTGTTGTTAGAGTCTTCATATAACGACTAACTAGTAACACTATATAGTATGTCTAGCCTCGTGCATGTCAAGTATCTCAAACTTCCCAACAAAACTTTTGAAGTAAGTGGGATCCACCTTTTCACATTCTTCAAATTTTGACAACTTTGTCCCATGGTGCTAACGTCTTGGCAATTTTCCATATTCTTTTTCTTCAAATTTCCTTTTGTATAGCTTTCTTGTGAGATTAGTATTCCATCTTTCAGTTGCTTCACTTCTATGCCAAAATAATATGATATAAGCCTAATATCATTCATCTCAAATTCTTTATCCATTTTTCGTTTAAATTTCTTGAACATAATTAGACTATTCCTTGTAAATATCAAATCATTTACATACAAGTATGCATGAATAAATTCTCCCGTTTTAGTTTTCTTGGCATATAGAGCATATTCATGAGGGCACTTGTAAAATCCTTGAGCTTGGAAGTATTTGTTGAGTATACTATTCTAAGCCTTTGGCGTTTGTTTCAAATATTAGAGTGTATTTTTCAACTTCAACATTTTTTCTTTTTGTCCTTTCATGACGTATCCCAATGGCTTTTCAACATACATGGTTTCTTCAAGAACACCATTCAAAAAAGAATATTTTACATCCGTTTGATGCATTTTCCATCCATTTTGTGCCGCCAAAAATATTATTAGCCTAATAGTCTCCATCCTTGCAACTGGTGCAAAAACTTTGTCATAATCCACTATTTGCCTTTGATTGTAGCCTTTGGCCACCAATCTTGCCTTGTATTTTTGAACTATGCCTTCAAAATATTTCTTCACCTTAAATACCCACTTCACACCATTAAACATTTGTCATTTTAAAAGTGTAGCTAACTCCCACGTGTCATTCTTCTTGATAGACCCAATCTCCTCATCTATTGCTTTCTTTCATTTGTCATATCGAACAGTTTGTTTAAAACTTGTTGATTTAGTTTTTGCTAAAAAACAAAGAAGAGTTAAATCAGAAATTGTGGGAAGATTTTTGTTTTATCATATATTAGCCTTTTATAATGCATAGGTGGTGTCTCACACTATCACTTGATGAAGATGATGAAGTGACTTGTCCATCACTTGTTTTTTATGGTGATGTGAGAGGAGTTATATTTTACTCATAATTTTCTTCACTTTCTTCATCAATGAATGGAAATAAATTATAATCTTATTGTATATTGCTCCAATCCCATGATCTTTCATCATCAAAGACAATATCACGACTAATAACACTCTTTCCATTGATGGGGTTGTAAAATTTGTACCCTTTTGCTCTTGTATCATAGCCAACAAACACAAACTTCTCACTTTTATTAACCAACTTTGCCCTTAGCTCATCATCAACATATGTATAAGCTTATGCTTCCAAAGATACATAAGTGAAAAATAGTGGGTCTCACTCTTTTCCATGCTTTGTGGTGTCATTTCTTTCACATTTCTAGTGGGATATCAATTTAATAAGTAGACGGCGCAAGCTAACACTTTGGTCCAAAATCCCTTAGGAATATATTTTCTTTTTAGCATACTTCGTGCCATGTTAAGAGTGCTTCTATTTTTCCTCTATGCGACCCTACTTTGTGGAGGTGATCTTGGAACCGTTGCTGGTCGCCTTATTCCATGCTCTTTATAAAATTTTAAGAACTCATTTAAATTGAATTCACGTCCTCGATCTGAACGGATGAAGTTTATATAATATTTACATCTCGTTCTCAACTCGGGCGTTGAATTTTTTAAAGCATTTAAAAACTTATGACTTCTCTTTGATAAATAGAAACATGTCTTGCATCTAAAATCATCAATGGATAATAATAATAAATAACGATTCTCACTAAAAAACAGAGGATTAAAAGGCCCACATACGTCTTAATGAATAAGTTCAAGTGACTCTTTTGCTCTTGTCATAGATTCCTTAAGAAATTTTTTTCTTGATTACTTTCCGAATAGAAAACCTTCACAAATTTAATTTGGATAATTCATGTGAGGCAAGTCATTCACAATGTGATTCTTTAATAGTGAATTTAGTAATTCAAAGTATAAGTTTCCAAACCTAAGATGCCAAATCCAAGAAGAATCTTCAACATAAGATTTTAAGCACTTTGTCACATTATTTTGAATTTTAAGAATTAACATACGATTCTTGGTCATAGGCACATTAGAAATTAAATAATCACAATAATATCTTAAGTTAAGAAATCCATCTTTCATGATGATGATGATGTAGTCTTTCTCCATTAGCTGATCCAAATTCAAGATATTATTTTTCATATTAGGCACATAACAAACACCAGAAATGAAAATGTGATCTCCATTTTTCAAGAGAATTAAGATGTTACCTTTTCCATTGAAGGGTACTCCCGAAGAGTATCCAAAATTTACTGTTCCATTCACATGTTCATCAAGATCCACAAACAAGTTTTTGTTTCCACACATATGGTAACTAGCACCAGTATTGAGATACTATAAATTGTCTCCATAATTTTCTTCTTTTTGTGTGCTAGAAGTAAGACATGCTCATTACCTTTATCTTCAACAATATTAGCTTTCTCATACACTTGAAATTTTGAAGTGCGGCACTTGTAAGCATAATGACCATATTTTGACAATTGTAACACTTAATGTTTGATTTGTCATCCTCTTGAATTTCTTGTCTCGTATGATCTTTCATCCTTTTGATTGTCCTTCCTTTATTGACCGTATTATTTTCTTTTTCAAAGTACATATCCATGGTCACGTCCATGTCCTCGTCCATGATCTCTTTGGATCAGTGTATATCTTTCATGATTATTTTTGAAAGATAACTTTGCTTGTAAGACTTATTCAATAAGCTCATTCCTCTTTAATATTTTTTTCATCATTGGCATGTAGTGATCTCATAAGCTCATCAATCGTCATATCATCTATATTATTAGCCTCATCGATTGCCACAACTTTGTAATCTTAGAGTTTAGTGAATGGAGAATTTTTTCTATGATATGAACATCACTTACCTCTTCTCAATTGCTTTTAATTTAATTGACAATGGTCAAAACCCTTGAAAATAATCTGAAATTGACTTGGAATCCTACATTCATAACACCTTAAACTCACAACAAAGTCTTTGTAGCTAAATTCTCTTCACTTTAACATCTCCATAGAATAAGTTTTGAACTATCCTAAACTTTGTTTGATGTTATTGAGGAAGCCACATTTTGTAACATAGTTACATCGAAATATTGATGAATGGTCATTATCGCCTTTTGATCATTCTTTGTTTCAGATTGTAATTATTCATTTTAAAACTTGATTCAATTTTGTTTTCGGGCATCTCCAATATTTTCTCCACAATATCCCACACATCATTTTCTCCATGGATTTCCTTCATACAGATGCACCAATTTTCATAGTTGTCTTTGGTGAATTTTGGCATTTTCCATTGGGACATTTCATTCACTATGAACTTGTAGAACCGTTGGCTTTGATACCAGCACATAAATCAATTAAGGAGAAGAAGTATTTGTATATAATATAAGGCTTTGCAAATGACTTAATTACAAATACTATGATACAAAGCTTTATATAGGAATCCTGAAGAAGGATCTAGATACTTACTTTAAATACTAAAACTTGTGGCCTTCTCGACTCTAAGAGACTCACTAGACGTTTATAATATTCTAGACTCTTAGAGACTCACTAATAGTTTCTATGGATACATGTATCTATTACATAGACGTTCATGTATCAAGAATAATCTAGAATCACCTATACATCTTCTATTGTTTTTTAGAGTCAAATTTATTTATTTATTTATCTTTAACATAAAAGAGTTCGATTTTCTCAAATAATTTTATATTGACATGGTACACTGTAGTGAGTAATTATAATCTAAACTCTGTTATATGCTATTATTGATTCTCAGTTTCTTATTTTTTTTCCGTATACTTCATAGTTGCATATGCTGTGTTCAGGTCTCCTATGTTTGGATTCTACTATAGCGACATAGAAGCACAATTCAGATCCGATTTATCGACATTGATGTTTAGTTTGTCTAAGTATGTTTCTTTCCAATGGAAAACTTTTAATAAATATGTCAAATTTAATCATATTATCTTTTTACATTTACTTTTCTTGTGCACAAATTGTAGATTCACTGAATGTTGGTGGAAAATATTAAGCAACACTCACTAAAAACAAACAAAAAATTTGGTATAGATTAAAAATAAGAAATATTACAAGTCACTATTAGAAAATCACATTACAAAGAGAATTTTTTTAACACTCATGAGAGCATTCTTGTCTCTCTTTTCTTTAACTCTAATTTTCTCCTTAAGTTTACTTCTTGGTGTGTTTGGTGATGGTCTAGATGGTGGGAGAACTCCAGTAATTATAGAACCATAATGGAGACAAAGATCCACCATCCAAGAGCTTATAGATATTTAAGCACTCAGCCTCAATACTACAATCAAGGTAAAATAGTTTCTTACACTTAACCTAAAGAGTTTCTTGCACTCAACCACCGCTACAAAATAAAATAACATTTAATTATTTCTAGAAGATGCTTTCTTGATGAGAATTATTGATTACCTTTTAAATGAGTCAATTTTATGATCCAACACTAAAAACAGTAAGAAACGTAAAGATTGTGAATATACTTTTAATGGATCCATCGAAATATGAATTAATGGGAAATGGTTAGAACTCAGGGGTTGTTAGGTGTCCAACTTATAAGCTCAAAACCTACTTAAAGGAAGTAAATAAAAAAGTTTATTTTTTTAGAAATATCTACGGGTTGTTTGGTGCCTAATAAAAGACCCAACTTCAGTTCAATACAAAGGTATTCAATGAAAGTGAAAACTAAAAAGAAATAAAAAAACATTCTCATATGAGGATAGTGAAGCTAGGAAGAATGGAAGAGTTTATCAAAAGTCACCTTCATATTTCAGGCTTCAAATGTCTAATAGAATCAGTAGAATCTAAACTCAGTTTCGGTCTTCTTAAATGCGTTATTAGGTGTATTATTTTGACATTATAGTCCAGCCTTATTCAACATTCATGTTATTGGATAGAAAAGATGCTAGATTTAAAGACAGTGAAGATGAGGCAAGTGCTAAACACATTAAAGAGAGCTGGAGTGAATTGAAAAGACATTGTAATTTAGTGGGTCATAAATTACACATTAAGGATTGTAAATGTTTTTCTCTTTAAAGTGTTACAGTCTCTACAAAACTACGTGCTAAGGTTTTTGTGTATGCATCGAAAACGGCAGAGTCACTGTATCTTTCTAATAAAATCGATCTGCAGCAGGTCCAGAGACGTATGCATAATTTACTGAACTCCGTTAACAATTGTGTGTTTGGTTTCACTTTTGCTTTGTGTTTCTTTTATTTTAATTTGATTGCAGGAAAATTTTGTACTTTCCCAAAACCCCTCTTTACCTCAAGCAAATTTAGAAGTGATTTGCCGGGAAATTAGAGTATTTCCCTTACAACTGGTATCAGAGCCAGGCTGGTAGCGATCCAAAGGAGGTCAGATTTGAGTGGGAACAATGGCTACAGACAACAGAAAGGTGATACTCGAAAAATTTGATAGTGTAGATTTTGGGTTCTGGAAGATGCAGATTGAAGATTATCTGTACCAGAATTTTTTTTATCAACCTCCTTCAGAAAAGAAAGCAGAAAGTATGAAAGATGAAAAATGGACCCTTCTTGACGGATAAGCTCTTGGAGTCATCCGATTGACACTATCCCGCAATGTTTCTTTTAACATCAGAAAGGAAACAACCATGGCGGGTCTTATGATGACTCTCTCCAGTATGTATGAGAAGCCATCAACGTCTAACAAAGTTCACTTGATGAGGCTTTTGTTCAATTTGCGAATGACGGAAGGCGCGTCAGTAGCTCAACACCTCAATGAACTCAACACAATCACAACCCAGTTGAGTTAAGTTGAAATTGATTTTGATGAAAAAATACGAGCACTGATCCTGTTGTCTTCACTGCCAGATAGCTGGAATGCTATTGTCACAGCGGTGAGTAGCTCGTCAGGAAGCAATAAGTTGAAATTTGATGATGTTCGCGACTTAGTTCTAAATGAAGAGATTCGAAAGAGAGAATCAAGTGAGTCATCAATCTCCTCAGTCTTACATACAGACTAGAGAGGATAAAATTCAACCAGAGGATATGGACGCGGTAAATCGTACTACCGAGGTAAATCAAGAGACTGGAGGTCCAAGTCTAGGAATCCTAAAAATCCCTAGGGGTTGAGAAACATCGAGTGTTGGTCTTATGGGAAGATCGGGTATATAAATTTCAGTGCAAGAGAGAACCAAAGGGCCAGAAGAAGAAGACAGAGGCAAATATCACTTCAGAAGGAGACGATGCGTTAATATGCTCCTTAGAAAACATGGAAGAGTCTTGGGCATTAGATTCTGGAGCATCGTTTCATGCGACTTCGAAGAAAGAATTCTTCGAGAGGTATGTCCCTGGTAACCTTGGAAAAGTATATCTTGGTGATGATCAACCTTGTGATATTATTGGTAAAGCTACTGTGAAGATTAAGTTGAATGGGTCTGTATGGGAACTAAAAGATGTCAGACATATCCTCGACCTAAGAAAGAACTTAATCTCAGTAGGGCATTTGACTAGCAAAGGCTACAATACGATCTTCCATGGTGAAAATTTGAAGATTTCAAAGGGAGCAATGATGGTTGGTCACGGAAAGAAGAGTCGACTCTTTACAAAACAGCAGAGACGAGCTGTTCAATTGCAATAGTAGCAGGAAACGAAAATCCAAATGTTTGGCACCAGAGGCTTGGTCACATGAGTGTGAAGGGTATGAAAATTATGTACTCAAAGGGGAAGCTTCCAGGTCTTAAGTCAGTCGATATAGACATGTACGAAGATTGCATACTTGGAAAATAAAAAAGGGTCAGTTTTCAGACTAGTGGCAGAACCCCAAAGAAAGAAAGGCTGAAGCTTGTTCACTCTGACGTTTGGGGGCCAACAGCTGTTTCATCTATAGGAGGGAAATACTATTTCGTGATCTTTATCGAGGATCATTCTCGAAAGGTATGGGTTTATTTTCTAAAGCATAAATCTGAAGTGTTTGATGTTTTTAGGAGATGAAAATCTATGGTTGAGAATGAGACAGGTTTCAAGATTAATAAGATGATAATTGATAATGGTGGTGAATATGAGGACACCATATTCAAGAAGTTTTGCTATGAGAATGGGATCAGGATGGAGAAAACTGTGCCAGGTACGCCTCAAGATAATGGTATTGCCGAACGTATGAACAGAACGTTGACAGAAAGAGCTAGAAGCATTCGTATACAGTTCTGGGAAGAAGCGATCAATACATCGGCTTACCTGATTAACCGAGGCCCATCGGTTCCCTTAGAACATAGAATACCCGAGGAGGTATGGAGTGGTAAGGATATAAAATTATCACATTTAAGAGTTTTTGGTTGTACTGTATATGTTCATATAAGTGATCAAGACAGGAACAAGCTTGATCCGAAATCTAAGAAATGTTTCCTGATCGGCTATGGTGAAGATGAGTTCAGTTATCGTGTTTGGGATGAGGAAAACATGAAGATGATACGAAGCAGAGATGTGATCTTCAATGAAACAGTGATGTACAATGACAGACATAAAACCAAAGCAAATGACTCAAAGCCGTATGAATCAATATTTGCAGATATCGATGGAGTCCCAGATAGTCAAGAAATAGAGCCGATCGGATTAACCACTCAGCAAAGAGAGTCCGTTGGAAAAATCGGTCAACAGTAATCCGACACCCTACAGCCGACCGAGGCAGTTCCTGTTTTGCGAATATCTTCCCAGCCTCATGTTCCCAACATGAGATACTTGAACTATCTGTTACTTATCGATGGAGGGACTGAATGCTATAATGAAGCTTGCCAGACCAGTGATGCTAGCAAGTGGAAGCTTGCCATAAAAAATGAGATGAAATCTTTAATCTCAAATGATACATGGGAACTAGCTGAGTTACCAATGGGTAAGAAAGCACTTCATAACAAATGGGTGTATCGGGTGAAAGATGAGCATAGTGGCTCTAAGAGATACAAAGCCCGACTAGTTGTTAAAGGGTTCCAGCAAAAGGAAGGAATTGATTACACCGATATTTTTGCTCCAGTTGTGAAGCTTAATACTATTAGATCAATGTTGAGTATTGTTGTCATTGAAGACCTTTATTTTGAACAGTTAGATGTGAAGACTGCATTTCTTCACGGGGACTTGGATGAGGATATATACATGTATCAACCAGAAGGTTTCTTAAAAGAAGGGAAAGAAAACATGGTATGCAGACTCAAAAAAAGTTTGTATGGTCTAAAACAAGCTCCAAGACAGTGGTACAAGAAATTTGATGGTTTTATGCACAAAGAGAGTTTCAGAAGTGTAATGCGGACCACTTTTGTTATTTTAAAAGATGTAAGTCCAGTTATATCATTTTGCTACTCTATGTTGATGATATGTTAGTAGCAGGTTCATACGTGGATGATATTAGAAGATTGAAGCAACAATTGTCAAAAGAATTTGACATGAAGGACTTGGGTCCGACGAAGAAGATTCTTGGAACGCAAATCACAAGAGATAAGCATAGAAACGTTTTGCACTTATCTCAGTCAGAGTACATCGATTGCGTTTTAAAGAGATTTAACATGTGTGATGCCAAACCAGTTAGTACGCCATTGGCAGGTCACTTTCGTTTATCCAATGATCAATCCTCTAAGACGGATGAAGAAAAAGACTCCATGGCTAAGGTTCCGTACGCCTCAGCTATTGGAAGTTTGATGTATGCAATGGTCTGTACGAGACCAGACATTAGTCATGTAGTGGGAGTTGTGAGTAGGTTTATGTCAAACCCAGGGAAAATTCATTGGGAAGCTGTCAAATGGATTTTGAGGTACTTACTAGGTACCACAAAAAAGTGTTTGTACTTTGGTAAGGGTGAGTTAAAGGTACAAGGCTACGTAGATGCAGATTTTGGAGGTGAAGTTGATCACCAGAAAAGCACTACCGGTTATATATTTACTGTTGGAACTACAACTAGTAGTTGGATGTCAAAGTTACAGAAAATTGTCACTCTATCAACTACAGAGGCTGAGTATGTAGCAGTCACCCAAGCCAGTAAACAGATGATATGGCTTTAAGGTTTGTTAACCGAGTTGGGATTCAAACAGAAGAACAACATTCTGCATAGTGATAGTCAAAGTGCAATTCAATTGGCGAATAATTCAACATTTCATTCGAGAACGAAGCACATCAGTTTTTGTTATCATTTCATTAGATCTTTATTGGAAGATGAGGTGCTAATACTGGAAAAGATCCAAGGAAGCAAGAATCCAGCTGATATGTTGACAAAGACAGTAGCCATTGGAAAACTGAAGTTGTGTTCAGCTTCAGTTGGTCTGCAAGAGTAATAAGACCAGAAAATATCTGCTGCATAGATCAAGGTGTGAAGACAGGGTGAAACCAGTCTTCAAGTGAGAGATTGTTATTTTGACATAATAGTCCAGCCTTATTCAACATTCATGCTATTGGATAGAAGAGATGCTAGATGAAAAGACAGTGAAGATGAGGCAAGTGCTAAACACATTAAAGAGAGCTGGAATGAATTGAAAAGACATTGTAATTTAGTGGGTCATCCAACACACAACGAGAGTTACATTCTCTACAAAACTATGTGCTAAAGTTTTTGTATATGCATCGAAAACGGCAGAGTCACGGTGTCTTTCTAATAAAATCGATCTGCAGCAGGTCCAGAGACGTAGACATAATTTGCTGAACTCCGTTAACAATTGTGTGTTTGATTTCACTTTTGCTTTGTTTTTCTTTTATTTTGATTGGATCGGAGGAAAATTGTGTATTTTCCCAAAACTCCTCATTACCTCAAACAAATTTAGAAGTGATTTGCCGGGAAATTAGTGTCTTTCCCTTATAAAGTGAAGTTGCGGAAATAATATGGTGCCTATACATATTTCATGTTTGTTGATTCCATCTAATGAACAACAATTGAGAAGTGAGAACATTTATCCTTCTTTTCATATTTCTGGTAAAAACTCTTCTCGATTTGAATACAATATTCTTTTTGTCGGGCAATCGAAGATCTTGTATTTTTTTAATCTTAAATTAGGTCATGCTTGCACGTGAATAAAAAATGAGCTGGTAATTAGATATGATTTCGGAACGTGCATAACTTTTTCACCAAATTTGATATCTAACTATCTTATCTTGAAATATATTGTCCCTCGCTTTCCCTTTCTTTTACAAAATGTGAGTCGCTTTCCGTTTCTTTTACAAAATATGAGTAATGGCGGTCAATTGAGTCATTCTCTAGTCATGTAGGTATATGCACGATATCAAGTTGTCTCTTTACTACGGATAACAAGTAAAGATAATAACCACTAACCTTTTTTCTTCTATGGCGACTTCTGGTCAAAAGAAGTTCTCTTTACACATCTTTATGACATAACTTGTGACCAAACTCTGGGTCTCAATTAATATCAGAAAGAAGTTTATAGTAAAGTGTTAACTGGTTTAATATCTTATTGTATGCAGATCTGGTATTAGACTCCAAAGTACTTGTACAGATAGATCCTAGTAGTGCATTGCTACATTGGTGATATTACTATACTTGCATTGCTTTATTTTCTGTTAGAAGGTGTTTACTTCATGTATATGAAAACTATTTTCACTTATTAAATAAGTAATTTAAAACCCAATTTATAAATATATCGCTTTTGTTCTTT
Organism: Limnanthes douglasii subsp. nivea; assembly: GCA_036936605.1. Lineage (NCBI taxonomy): Eukaryota > Viridiplantae > Streptophyta > Magnoliopsida > Brassicales > Limnanthaceae > Limnanthes > Limnanthes douglasii. The sequence goes on from JAUPFV010000001.1 coordinate 39,893,015, forward strand.
ATGTATGCAAAAATAGCAACTTGCTGTTTAAAACAATCTCACCTTGAAATTTAAAATCATTCTATATAATTTGTACATTTAAGTATAGTGTTTTTTTTGGGTTTCTTAGAAAGCGTTATAAAAAAATTTGAAACCAAAAACTGCTATACAACTTGTTAGAGAATAGCCAGTTTCTTATTGGTCTACGTCACAGACTCACAGTATAGAAATACTGCTTCGAACTTGCTTTTTTTGGGTCCTGACGAAAACAATCGGTCACCAAATTTGGAAAAAGGAAAAAGATTCCACATGGGATTTAGGGTCACCAAATTTGGTAAAAAGAAAAAGATTCCATATTGGATTGTAGGTCCAGACAGAGTGACTCAGAATTTGTCCAAAAACATAAAGCTAAAGTTTCCTTTTTTTTTTTCCCTTTAGCCCAAACATGGATAAATGAAAACCCAGGTAAATGGACAGTCTATATATACACTCACTTAATCATTTCAACTGCATTACTCATTTCACATATCATCAAAATCAAAACACAACAAAGTTTATTAAGCATCATGAAGATAACAATAAGCATCCTAAGTCTGAAAAGGATTCAATTTCTCAGACAGGGAAAGAGACTATCAAACTCAAGATCTGTTTCTCGAAGAAACAACGAACGACAAGTTGTTCTAAGTACTACTCGTCGTAAATCGAATGTTTTGAAACAGCTGATACGGAAATTTAAGTCACAGTTGAAGAAAGGAGATTCCGGGAAGAAAAGAAGTGGTTTGAAGTTCAGTTATGATATTCGGAGCTACAGTTTAAACTTCGATGATGGTTTGTTTTGAAGATTCTGATCAGTTTATGTTTGGTTTTAGAAGGTGCCTTTATCTTTTAGATTGAGTAGGCTGTGTATAGTCAGTCCTCTTGTATATACTTTCATCTATTTCAGTTAGGCACAAGACCAATATTTAGTATATCAGATTAGTAAGTTTATTAGTTTTGGAATTGTCTTTATCTGTCTATCCGCCTGATTGTACATAGAACTCACTATTAAACTATTGTACATAGAACTCATTATTGAACTAAAGATTTGTAAAATGTTGTATTTGTGATAAGCAATTGATAATTGAACTAAATATTTGTAAAATGTTGTATTTGTGATAAGCAAAGGCAAATGTAAAGAAAACAGAATTTATTTTTAAGGAAAACGCAAAATATCAAAAAATTGGTGGGAAAAGAAAATAGGAAGAAAACTAAGATTTTCATTATTCACACTTTGTATAGGTTCTTTTATATATATATATATATATAACTCGAGCTAATTTAATGGAGCTAATTTAATCAAAATAGAATCATATATATATATATATATAACTCGAGCTAATTTAATCAAAATAGAATCGGAAAGACAGTTACAACAATATATTTAATTATCATAACCAACTCTCGTAAGATTTGTTGTTGTATTTGAATATTGGAAAGTCTTCTATGTGAAGCCGTCTCATTCATCTTTCCGTGCTCCTGGAATGTAAGAGTGATATGAGGTGGGATTTATGTAGCTCCCCGAAGCTCTCAAAATGGAAAAAATTGTGAAACACGAAATTAATAACCAACAAATGGAACAAAAGACCATGAATGGCTTTAATAAAAACATCATCCAATTACAGTTTGGAAGATGCATGAATAGAAAAAACTAGTCAAGTATTGGTTGTTCAATGTGACATTCAATGTCCAAGTGTTTTGTCCTCTCATAAAAAACTGGATTGGAAGTGATATGTATTGCAGCCATGTTGTCACAATGAAATGTGATAGAAACAAAGAAGGAAACAACCACGTCCTTCAACACATAAGAAAGCCATTGAATCTCATACACAATAGCAACCACAACCCTATACTCAGACTCTACAGAACTCTTATTGACTCTGGTTTTTTTTCTTAGTTTTCTAAGAGACCAGACAAAAGCCTAGGAATATGCAATATCCGGTAACTGATTTCGTGGTGTCTACACATCCTCCCCCAATTAATATCAGTGTAAGCAAGATGAGCCAGAGAAGATTGATTGGCATATAAGAGGCCTTTAGATGGATAACATTTGAAGTACTTAAGAATGTCAAGTTTAGCATTTGGGTGAACTTCTCTAGTATCATGAACATATTGACTGAGTTGCTGAACTCCAAATGTAATATCATGTCGAGTAAAACTAAGGTCAAATATTTCTTATCAACCTTTTGTAACTAACATCATCAGAAAATAAAGGAGACTCAACCCCAACTAAAACTAGAGAATGATCATAGGAGTGCTTGTAAATTTACAACCTAACAATCCTGCATTAGTGCGCATCTCTAAAATGTACTCTCTTTGACGTAGATAGATACAAGAAACACGTTAAATTACTTCAATCCCCACGAAGAATAATCCCTCTCCCAAATCCTTAATAGTGAAAATAGTATCCAAAAAATGCTTAACATTAGTATCTGTCTCCAATGAGTTGCTAGTAATGAGGATATCATCAACATAGACTGACAAAAACACTTGGTTTCCATCTTTATTCATTAGAAACAAGAAATTATCAGAAGGAGATTGAGTAAAACCAAAAGAAAGTAAGGAATTTATAAGAGTACTATTCCACTTCCTAGATACTTGTTTCAAGCCATACATGGATTTTGTGAGCTTACAAACTCTATCATCTCCAGTTTGCAACAAGCCTTCTGATAGTTTCATGTATACAAACTCATAAAGAGTTCTATAAAAAAAAGCATTATTCATGTCCAATTGTTGAACATTCCAACTCATAGGAGCAGCTACTGCAAAACACACACCATAATATTCAATGCCTTAGCCACTGAAGAAAGCTATCTATATAGTCCTCCTCTTCCCCCGTGTGTATCCTTTAACAACTAACCTTGCCTTTAGTATCTCCACAATACCATCTAAATTTATATTTACATTGTAAATCCACATGGAACCTATTTGTTTCTTTGTAAAAGGTAGAGAAGTAAGGTCCCATATGTTATTTAACTGTAAGGTATTTAACTCATGCAACATGATATTCACCCATCCTGGATCAACTTTACCTTGCTTATTTAAATGAATTTCTTGGATCTTAGATATGCTAGCAACAATATATGATGCAAACAAAAAAGAAAAAAACACAAAAAACAAAGTAAGAGAGATTTCAGGAGAAGAAATTTTTTGATCCGTGTATGTGACTGCCATTTGAAATAAAATCTTTCAACCAATTAGGAGGTTTTTTAATTCTTGAACTTAATCTATTTGAAACCTACACCCTCTGATCACTGATTCCAGGGGAAGACTCAACTAGATTCCTAGAAGGAAAATAATGAATTGGCTTATCAGTAGAGTCAATCAAGATTAACAAAGGTTCATCTCAAGGATTGATAATGAGAGATAATGTATGCTCCGGAGAATTCAGATTTTGATGGAAAGGAAAAACCTTTTCTCTGAACACCACATCTATATTGACCAAAATTCTATGTTGTTTTAGATTGTAAACCTTATAAGCTTTTGAACATATGAATATTCTAAAAAACATAACTTACGAGCATATGAAGAAAACTTATCTTGAACAAAATGAGTGATATTGATAAAACGTCTGGCTTGGAACCTAACAATAGCTCATAAGAACAATGCAAGTTGAGAATCACAGAAGACAATCTGTTAATCAAATAAGTAACAAGTAGAATAGATTCATTCTAAAAATACTTAGGCAATTTTGACTGAAACATAAAAGCTCTTGCTATTTGCAAGAAATGCTGATGTTTTTATTTAATAACACCATTTTATTGAGGCGCATATGGAAAATTTATCTTGTGAAAAATAATAAAATAACACAAGAAAGAATGAACCTGATAATATGTTTTATATTACCATTCCCTGATCCGATCACCTTGATATTAGTAATGTATTGACTTTTGCATATGATTATAAACTGTTTATAGTTTGAAAAACTCCTAGTTTGTCCTTAAGAAGAAAATTCCATGTGTTTTTTTAGTATTCATCGATAATAGTGAGGAAATACTTGTAGCTAACAATACTTGGCTCTTTATAAGGCCCCTATAGATGCAAGTGGAACAACTCAAAACAAACCTTGGTTTTAATGCTACTGGGAATGAAATACAATCTTTGTTTCTTAGCAATAAGACAAATGATACATTCATTGCTACATTCAACGACATTTATTCCATTTACTACATTGTCAGGACTATGACCTAACCTGATATGCCAAGTATTATAATCTATTACAAAAGCAAAAGTAGGAACAAACAAGCTACTTTTGGAAATCGAGGTAAAAAAACTTATTTATGTACATGTCTTTACAATGATATCAATATTAAAATAAGTATGATCAAGGATGTAAAGACATTTGTGTTGTCTTCCAATTCCAATACCTTTTTAGAGTGCTGGTCCTGAGTTAAACAATAATCATTTAGAAACTCAAAACAAACCATTAAAAAAACAATGCACTTACGAACAGACAACACATCAAATTTGAAATTGGGAACAAACAAACAGTTGTGAATAATCAACTTCTCATGGATTCTAATGGATCCTCTAAGACTGACCAAACTCACTGATCCATCAAGAAAATAAATGGGAGAGGATTGGGACACAATGCATGCATTGTGAAACAAAAAATGGCCACATCACATATTGATCCAAAAACAAAACTTTATGTTTGCAATATCAAACTTATTATGTGTGATCATACCTGTAAGTTATTAAATCCCTCAAACTGCACAAAGTTTTCTCTTTGCATGTCACCAGACTTGTCATTTCTCATATTATCTAGATCCTAATAAACCCTCATCAAAACGTTCTTTTACTCATTCCAATCATGATCAAAAGTCTCCATCGGTGTATCTATAAAATGACTTAAATTCTAGGTGAAGTTCTGCATTCCTTTTTGAATTCTCCTGTCATACCAGTCCCGATATCCTATGAGGTTGAAACAAAACTCATTTGTGTGTCCCTTTTATTTATAATTATCACACCTTATGTTAAGTATCCTAGCTTTATATGCATTCCTTACTTCTCCTTCACATCAATCACCCTTAACCATTATTGAAGAAGACATATTAGATCTTCAAAAATGTGATAGTTGGAGCCTCAGAAATGTGCATACTCACATATTGTTTCTTCTAAAATGACCAAACTTGTAAACATACCTTGTTTACAGTTGGCAAAGAATCTGTTAACAAGATCTGATCCTTCACTACATCATGGCTCTCATTCAGTTTAATGAGAAACTGCACCAATCTCTCCTCCTCATCTCTCTTTCACAATTCAGTTATCACTTTACAATGTATGTTACACATGATCCTACATTTGAAAGTTGGAAAAGACCTAAGTGTAATTTTCCCATCCCACAAACGTTTTTACTTGGAGAAATATGATATAACACTGAAACTCTATCGTCTCAGCAAGCTAATGTCTCTCTAGAGGTTATAGATCATAGGTGCATTAAAAGTTATATAACTCTGTGGTATTGCTTCCTATAATTTTTTAGTATTATCAATAAACATCTATTGATCACTAATCTTATCAGAAACTTAATTAATTTTCAAAGAATAAACAATAGAGTTCACATGATTCCAAGAATCATACTTAGTACCTGTTATAACAGGTTCAAAAGACCTTTTATCAATGAAACTCAACCTTTGTTTTGCAGCCAAAGAAAGCCTCACTATTCTATACCATATCATAAAATTCATGTCATTTAGTTTAGTACTTGTGATCATCATTTCAGGATTATCAAAATGATGATTCACTGGAATCTCACCACATGCATTTTGATGCACATTCTCAAAATTCACCTCAGTAGAATCATCTCCATTATACAAATTCGAATATTTCGTTTCTTGCTAATTTTTCAAAAATCCCAAAACTCAGATCCAGTGTATGATCGGTCTATGAACTCGCTCTGATACCATGCAAAATTTTATGTTTGTGATTAGAAAATACCAATATAAAAAATATAATTTTTGCCAAAAGAAATAGAAAGTATTAAATAGTTGGCGGAAGAAGAGAAGTATGAAAGAAACTAAGATTTTTATTAGACACACTTTATCATATATAATATATAAGATCTTCAAGATATATAAAAATCCATATCAACTATCTAACTTGATAAGGAAATAATTCGCCGGAATAAATAATAAGGGGTTGATTATGAGTAAAAAATACTTGGCATGACTATAATTGTATTTATTATCCTTTAGAGGTAAAATTGTAAACAATGCGCTTAATAAGGGACCAAAATAATAATAAAAACAGCCCACTAAGGATATTAATGGGGCCACCTTACTTTAATATAATAGGTGACCCACTTTCTTGGTAGGTGAGACATTGAATATTATTCTATTCTCTTTGCACTTTCTCTTTAGACTCTCTCTCTAATCACATCAGACTCAAGATCCGAAATATTCTTTGGTCATTTATTCTCTCATCATTGGCAGCATATGTGGGAGCTTTGGGGGGGGGGCTAGCATCATCCGGAATCACCACTACGGGATCAACCATCAAGTCGCCCTTAGCCCCACCATACTGATCAAACAGCTTTGGCACGGTGACACTGTCAGCACCAGCAACGGCCCCACTCTCCTTCTTGGAGTGCTTTGGCTTCTTCAATTTGACCCTCTCTGCATCGGCCCGACCTTTTCTTTTCTGCACCAGAGCCTGGGTCTGATCGGCCTCACCACCTTCAGCAACATTTCCTTCCTCTCGAGCCACTGGCCCTGCCTCTTCAGCCCCGGTATTATTCTCCCCGACCTCGTTATCCAGTTTTGGGCGCTTGCTAGGCGCCTTGTTACATTTTGTGAGATACAACTGGGACCCTGGTGCGTCGGTCTTCGCGATCAGATCCTCCATGCTCGGGGGCTGTCGCAGTTGCTCAATAGTGAGCACCTCTGACGAGCAACGCCAGAGATTACTCATGATCAGGTTGGTGTCTTTGAAGGTCCGGTGCATCGCCCGACCCCAATGCGGCCTAGCATAGTTTTTCAGCACTTGGAACGTGACTTCACCGGCTTTCGAGTAGTCTTTCTTCAGCCTCTGCAGGAACTCCTTCGACACTGCACAAGAGATCGGTCCACTTAAAAAAAAACAGGGGATTACCATCAGGAACCCAGGTTCGGAGCAGTCGCCTCTGGTTCTCCTTGCTGTACAGGAACTATCTTCCACTTGTTTGCCAGGGAAGAACAGAAGAACGGGGACTTAGGAGATTTGGACAGGCCAGACATTGCGATGTATTCTTCCATAGGCATAACCCGACCCGACAGATGCGAGGCCATTATGCAGGACATCAAGGTGTACCACGCGTTGGGCGTCAGTTGAGAAGGGCAGATTTGGAGGGTGCGAAAGTATAGCGCGATTTCGGGATCTAGGGGGAACCGAAAGCCCCAGTTGAACAGCTTGGTAAAAACCACTATCTCCCGCGATCGGACATGCACAAGTGTCTCCCCGGGGACCGGAAACCGAACAGTGATGCTCTCTGGAATCCCCCAGCGAATCAGCAGCTCTTTGTGCTCAGCCGCAGGAAAGAAGAGATACTTGCCTTCGAAAAGAGAAACAACGTCCCTCGAAGGAAGCCAGCAGAAGTAAGTAGTAGTTATGGCCACCTCTACCTCCTAGGGAAGAGGATCATCAGGAGGATTAGCAGCATTACCAGCAGCAGCAATGCTAACCTCCGCGGGAAGAATATCCACCTCCGATTCCTCAGCATTCGATACCGGATCCTGATCAGAGCTTTGGGCCGCGGTAGCGCCTGGATCTGACGGCCGAACCCGAGAACTTGTGGGACCAGCACTGCTACCGGTGTGTGCCAGATTAGCCTCGTCCTGTTCCCGACGAGCCCGCTCGGGGTCTAACTCCTCTAGCGTCAATCGCCGCTGATTGAGACCTAAAAAAGTTATTGCAATATTAGTACCAGTTCGGTACCATCGTAGGAAGGGAGTGAGCTGAACCATTTCAGGATAATTACCTCCTATGGGAGATGTTGGAGGGCTGTTTTCCCCCATAGTTAAGAACTTGGTCTTGAATACGCGTCGGGGCGGTAAAGGAGGCAAAGTGGCGTACAAATTGACAGACGACAGGGTCGAATTCTCCGATCGAACTACCGGAGAGCGAGGGGAACTACTTCTAGAGGGGATGACAACGGTTTCTGGCAATAGAGTGATCTCAGGTGATAGAGCGCCTGGTGGTTCGGGCGAAATGAGGGATTCAGTGGGGATCGGGGTAGCAAGAACAGGATCGTGGGGCTGCAGAACGGGTGTGAACGGTTTGGAATTAGAACCCCAAATCAATCCAGCACGTCGGTACTCTTCAGCACGGTCACCGATGCTCGCCCACTCTTTAAAACCAAACACGGGTTTTTTCTTTTTCTTGGTTGATGACTGCTTCGGATGTCTGGGTTTCATAAAACAAGCATTCCCTCTCTAGAAAAGTTCGGACAACGCTTTCTCTCTCTAGAATGCCTCTGAGAGAGATCAGAGTTTGTGAAGTATTTATAAGCGACGTCACAGGACCGGGGAATACCAATCGACAAAAGCAGCGGGAAGGTGAAGAGACTCCCTAAGAAACTGTGCTGACAAGCACGCGTCGTATTGACGGTTGACACGTGTCGTCCATCTTCTGACAAGAGTTCACCTAGGCTAGCTTCCTCAAACCGGGATGCAAGATGGGCCGTCTTGGCCCGGTTCGCCATGAAAGCCGGCCCACCATACCAAGCCCAGGAAGAAACCACCAAGAAGGCGCGGGAGCCGACCCGATTAGATTTATGAACCCCGTCAGGGTACGAGTTAAATAGAAGAAAAACATCCGAACTTAGCCCTCTAACAGAGTTTACTTAGAAAGAAGGCCTCCACAAAGCTAATTGGGTCGGTAAGTGTTTCACACGCCCGACGCTCAGGAGAGAGGAAGACCGCCCGAAGCAGGACGACCATCGACCCGGGATACGGGGGGCAGCGGTTACTATGTTTAGGCTTTTCTATAAGTCTTTGCTCTCGATGCTTCCGAAGACTGGAGGGCTACTGATAAGGAAATAATTCGCCGGAATAAATAATAAAGGGTTGATTATGAGTAAAAAATACTTGGCATGGCTATAATTAAATTTATTAGGGCTGTCAATTTCGGGTTTCGGGTCGTGTTCGTGTCGGGTTTGACCAACCTGAAATTTTAGAACCTGTGACACGAACCCGACCCGAACCGAAATTCGTGTCAGGTTCAAAGACACGAACCCGACCTGTTAAAAACCTGTTAGACCCGAACCCGACCTGTTTGACACGAAATTGTATCCAACACAAACACCCGTCTGACACGAACCCGACCTGTTTGACACGAATTTTGGGAAAAGACAAAACTTAATAAATGTAGATGTAAGGGATCGAACCCTGTACCTCCCGCATGTAAAGTGGGCGCTCTACCATTTGAGCTACATCCCCTTTCGAAATTTTATTGGTCCACTATATTTATATAAAGTCAAGATACGCTTACTTCATATATTTACACCGGCTTTACTATCACCAGTGAAGTTATCTTACCGTAAAATATATGGTGATGATGGGTTTGCCATCTCATCTAAACATGAAAAAAATACATGAGATAAATTAAATAAATTTCAGAAAATATCAAATAACCACTAAGTTGTCACTTCTTATCAAATAACCACTAGAATTGTAAATCGATTCATCCCACAAAACAAGATTGAATGCATTCAATATCTATTAATAAATCTAGCAAACTCACACGAATCAGATAAAAAACTGTTAAATAATAAATTATTTCCATTTTTTATTCTTAATATTATAATCTATATACACAGAAGATGAAAGATTCAAAACTTTATTAATATACGTAAAAGAAGAATAAAATTCAAAACTTTATAGCAAACATGTGAACCATCATTTATCCTCCCTCATATACTTATTTATGTATACTATTTATTTTATATATTTTAAATCAAAAATAAAATTATTTCATTAATAAAGTTTTATAAGTATTTTTGGTATTCTAATTTATAAGTCAAATTTTTAAAATAATATTATTTTATTAAGTGTTTTCAGTATTTTATTTTACAAGTGTACATGTCTTTCGGGTTTTACATGTCTGTTTCGGGTTTACATGTCTTTTCGGGTTTCACCTGTCTTTTTGCGTTTACGGGTCTTTTCGGGTTTTACAGGTCAGTTTCGGGTTTACAGGTCTTTTCGGGTTTTACAGGTTAGTTTCGGGTGACACGAACCCAACCCGAACCCGACCCGTTTTTTTTCGAGTCGGGTTCGTGTCGTGTCTTAATTTCATCGGGTCTGAAATATCGGGTCTCCAACCCTAAAATGTCGGGTCGTGTTCGTGCTGGGTTTACAGGTCGTGTCCAAAATTGACAGCTCTAGTATTTATTATCCTTTAGAGGCAAAATTGTAAACAATGCCCTTAATAAGGGACCAAAATAATAATAAAACCAACCCACTAAGGATATTAATGAGGCCACCTTACTTTACTATAAAAGGTGACCCACTTTCTTGGTAGGTGAGACATTGAATATTATTCTATTCTCTTTTCACTTTCTCTCTCTAGACTCTCTCTCTAGTCACATCAGACTCAAGATCCGAAATATTCATTGGTCATTTATTCTCTCATCATAACTAACTCCAGCTAAGCTAAATAAAACTGAATTGAAAAAACACTTACAACAATATGTTTGACTATTGTAACTGAATTTAAACCAACTCTTACAAGATCTTTTATTGCATTTGAATGTTGGAATGTATTTTATTTGAAGCATTCTTATTCACTTTCTCATGCTCCTGAAATGTAGGAGTGAAATAAGGTGGATATTTATGCAAGATTGCAATTTCTCTATTTTTAGAATATTTTAAAAATGAGAATTATAAGAGAAAGAACGAGAAAATTATGGAGGATATTTCGAAAGCCCAGTAGGTACCTTTTTGAAGGCCCAACAGACACCTATGTTGGAAAGTGGAAAGGTATCCTAACTGTCTTTTCACACCCTAACAGATATTTACATGAGGAAGTAAAACAGTTTATTCACCATTTCGTCACGTTTCAGGACTAAAGATCTATTTTTTAGGTTGAATACATTCATGACACATATACAGGTGTAAAACCACGCTGATGTACACGGGACTAGTGAATCCTGCATCAATGATAATCAGAGGCAAAATTATCCGACTTGAAGCGATTCAGATATCACAGTAGGTTGTAATCCGGAGCAAGGGTAAAAATAAGATACAAATTAGCACCATAGTGAGTCCTCTCTAAGAATTCTTCGCAAGGAGTAGGAGAGCTACTGATAAGGGTTGGATCTATACAACCCGCTTATCAAACTAGTAAAATATTGGGCTAATATTTACTTTGTCATATAAACCCAATAAATGTGTAACTTTGATGATATTTTATGTAATAAAGAGTAAATGTTTAATATTAGTGAATTAATAGGATGAAATATAAAAAATAGGCTAATCATGTTAGACTAAGGGCCCACCATCATTATTATATAAAGCAAGGTACATTTTCTTGGAAAAAAGAATAACTATTACTTTTTTACTACTTTTGGTAGTTTTTCTCTCTAGAATTCGTGTTTCAACTTATCGTTCTAAAATCTGTATGACTCACAATATTTAAGATATTTTTCTCTCGGATATTTTTGGATTCATCATTGGAAACCACACTTGAACTCTAGATATGTACCCGAATACGAACATCCAGAATAATTAGTGTGCTAGACTCGTTTTCAGATTTTTATGAGAGATGGATACCAAAATGTGGATGGATCCTACAACAGTTACAAAAGGTATAACGATGGGAGACGGTTCTGATCACTTGGTGTCGGATGTTCAAAATCAACACCATTATGAAGAAAAGCAAGATTAATTAACCCTAGAGGGTCATCAAGATATATTATGCGATACAATCACTGCGTTAAAAGCATAAAAAGAAAGAATGGTAGCTTGACAAAGAAAGGTCCAATCAAAATTTCAAAAGTTGATGGAAATGAGGAGTTTCGAAATATTTCTCGAAGTTTATTTGGTGTTCATATATTGAAAACTATATTACTATATTTCATATAAAAATATCTAGTCCACCTTAACTAATAAGCAATCTCAGATTAGAACAATTATCCATTCTCTCATTGTTTGGAGCAACTGTAATACTAGAAACAAATATAAATATCATAACATTTCTACGTCTTCTCATGATTAGAAATATTAAATATATGATTTTTAAATTAGATTTTGTAAACCTTTTCTGATGCCCATTTTTCACATTTTCACCTTCGTGCAAAATATTTACGAGACGATCTTCCTCTGGAACCTCACATAAATCCAATTCCGAAAAGGTTTCATAAAAATCGATGACTATTGCAAATTTAATCTTAGCGTCACGCTGAGTTAGTGCCCCTTTAGACATTCGTCGACTTCAGTGGGACGTGCAACAACTATGTTTTTTTTTCTGCTTAATCTTTAAGAAGACTGAGATATTTGATGGCTTTATGTTTCTATTATTTAACCTTCAGGTAGCCTTTACATTCTCTTTGTATTTTTTCTCCATAAGATTATAGTGCCGATGTTTCTCTTCACAGATCGCTTTATGATCCACATTTGATTTTAGCAGGATAACTGTTAATTTATTCAACTCAGCATGAAAAGTTGAGGTTTTCTTAGTAAGATATTGGTCATCACAACAAGCCTATTGTTCAGTATGAGTGACCATGTTTTTTAGGCACGAAGCCTCAATCCACATCCTACTGAACCTATCATGAATAAACTAAACAGTTTTTCAAGTTTGGAATGGGTCTTCTCAAGGGTTATAATAGTGGATTTAGCATTCTTTAAACCCACTTTTTGTTGCCCTGCTTCTATTTTTAGGTTGGGAATAAGAGCGAAGAGCTAATTAAGAGTTTGAGTAAAGTGATTCGTGTCGAGAAACAAGAAGGACCCGCAGTTAGGAAAGTCTGACCTTTATTGGGTTTCCTTTAGAGGAACTGACGTTTGGTCTTTTTGATGTTTAGTGTCCAACACATGTTGGTCCCTCTATGATATATCTAGATTCTGTTGGTTTCCTTAGGAATATTTGGTGATTGCCTTCCTAAGGCTTAAATATCTGAATGGTTTTCTATCATCATAGTCGCGATTTGACCCAAGACTGGCTTAACCTTTTTCACCACATCAAAATTATTTTTTGTTGAAGACCTCTTTTTACCTCTCTTTTTATTTTTTGATATGTATGTTGGTTTATTCTTTATGGTAGGATAATTTTCCCCTTAGATATCAACATATAAAAAATATCATCTATTCGCTCAGTGATTTTCGGATCGGCCAAGATAGTTTGTTTTTCTTCCTCAGTGCTATTCTTAGATTTATTTCTCTCAGGACTAACAAAAACCTAATTCTTCACACTGTAGCTGTGACACCTCCTTCTGGTTGGAAGGAACACTTATGCATCCGGAGCGACCAATTATGGCTTCATACCAAATTGATTGGTGTGAAACAATTATGAAATTTGCTCGACCAGTGTTCTCTAGCCCACTTACTTCGCTTGGTCAAAGTCTCCAAAAAAACTTTTAGATGATATTGTCGAGACCATGAGAGTCCGACAAAAGAATATCACATAAGAAGCTACAAACTAAAGAGCTAAAATGATTATAATGGTCATAGAATGATTTGGTAAAAGACACGACAAACCTATACTCTTCCATTAGTTTGGAAGTCGACTGGGGTTTCTATGCTTTGAGATTAACTTTTTATTCTCCGAGTACCCACTAACAAAGAAGAACTGTTGTTTCTAAGTTTTCTCCATTTCGAGGAGATCGTTCACCATCTTGAACTAATTTCTTAGGGTGATGTAGTAAAAGGTTATGGAAGGATTCTTCGAAAGAGTAATAAGAGCCATGAACTGTTCCACCAAAAGCTCAATTTCAATAAGGCTTGATGTAATAACGCATAATATGAGAGTAAACAACATGTTTAAACTATTATATATTATCCGAAATCGCATCAAATAATATATAACAAATCGCTGAAAAAAGTTAAACCCTGTTGCTAGATTCATCTATAGAAGAAACAGAAACTCAAGAATACTTACGAGTTTGCCTGCTGCTATCCATCTAGTATTCTCTTCAGTTCTTTTGCGTTCTCCAGCGATTCCACGTTCTCCGGCGATTCCACGTTCTCCGGCGATTCCATTTATGAAACTAAGAGACCTGAAGAATCAGATTATAGAAAAGGAAAAGTTCCAGACACTCAAGGAAGCGGCCGTATTTCTAATTAGGGTTTAGAGTGATGAAATACCTAAACCTAGCCCCTTATTTATAGACTTTACAATGTGAAGCCCAACATTGTAAAGCCCATCCTTTATTACTTCCTTATGTCCGGGACCATAACCCAATAAATTGATAATTCAGTTTATATCCCTGATTTATTAATTCAGGCTTAAGTGTTGAGATTTGAGCCCTTTTCATCACAGTGTCCAAATTCAACCCGGTTACCACACTTGAGCCCATAACGCCTTTTTACCCATATGTCCAATTTAGTTAATTAAATAATTAACTCGACTACTCTTAATTTAGACTTCCTTAAGACAATAATCGAATATGTTTATTTAGCATGTCGGTCCAAATAATTGTTAGTTTATAAATATATTAAATAAATATATTCCAACAATCTCCCACTTGGACTGTCATATGCTACTCAAGAATACATATTCAACTTTAATGGGATCCCTATATTCATTGTCAATGGGCAAACGATACAACCCCGTACATGACTGATAACAATAAAGGACTAAAGACCTCTTTCTCGTAATGTGAACAATATGATGCAACAGTAATCATATTACCATTATCAATCAATTACTTGAGCCAATTATAGAGCGTGGTCTAAGAGTAATATGGCTTGTAATCGTACACATCTACTCTTAAATGGTTCCTACTTTTGGAGATCCAATACAGTACAAATATCAATAAATATTTCCAAGCACACACACACACATATATATATATATATATATATATATATATATATATATTGCAATAAACTTTAATGTGCACAATACTACAAAATATAACATCAGATCCTATTACAAACTCTCCCACTGAAACTAACAATCCTCTAAATCAACTACACCCATACTGATAGTGTGTCCCTGGAAAACCTTAAGCAAAACCGCCTTTGTTAGGGGATCTGCTATCATGTAGTTTGTTCCGATGTGCTCTATACTTATCTGACCCATCTGTACTCTTTCTTTAACGGACATAAACTTTATGTCTATGTGTTTGGATTTAGACGCGCTCCTGCTGCTGTTAGAGTACTGCACTGCGGAATTGTTATCGCAATATAACCTCATAAGGCCTTCTATCCCTTATACAATGCGTAATCCAGTAACAAAATTCCTCAGCCATAGTGCCTGATTTGATGCCTCAAAGCATGCAACAAATTCTGCTGCCATGGTGGACGATGCAATAAGTGTTTGCTTTACACTTTTTCAATATATTGCACCTCCAGCCAATAAGAATATGTTGCCTGACGTGCTTTTTAATGTGTCTGCGCATCCACCAAAATCCGAGTCGGAATACCCAATGATCTCCAGTTTATCCGACTTCCTATATGTCAACATGTACCCCTTTGTTCCTTGCAGATATAGGAGTACTCTTTTAACTGCTTTCCAGTGATCCATTCCTAGGTTACTAATATATCTCCCCAACATGTTTACAACAAAGGCAATGTCTGGCCTTGTACAAACTTGAGCATACATTAAACTCCCAACTGCTGAAGCATAAGGGACCATTTTCATTTCCTCAATCTCAAGTTTTGTCTTAGGACATTGACTCAGACTAAGTCTGTCACCCTTTGCTATAGGGGTACTTAGGGGTTTGCAATCTGTCAATCCGTAACGTTGTAACACACTTTTAATGTATGCCATTTGTGATAATCCAAGAATACCACGAGAAAGATCTCGATGTATCTGAATTCCTAACACAAAACTGGCATCACCAAGATCCTTCATATCAAACTTGTCTGATAGAAATTGTTTTGTAGTGTGTAACAATTCTTTATTGTTCGAGGCAAGCAATATGCCATCCACATACAATATAAGAAATATGAAATTACTCCCACTGAACTTGTGATAAACACAATCCTCAACCGAGTTGATCTCAAAGTCATAACCGACTATCACCTTAAGGAATATGTGATACCATTGACGAGAAGCTTGTTTAAGCCCATACATGGATTTCTTAAGTCTGCAAACTAGATCTTTTGAGTTACTTTCTACAAAGTGTTCTGGTTGTATCATATAGATCGTTTCCTTAATATTACCATTGAGAAAAGCGGTCTTAACATCCATCTGATGAAGCTCAAGGTCAAAATGTGTAACTAATGCCATGATTGTTCTAAAGGAATCCTTCGTCGATACTGGAGCGAAGGTTTCTTTAAAATCAATCCCTTCACGCTGAGTATAAACTTTCGCTACAAGACGTGCTTTATGTCTTTCCACATTACCCATGGAATCACGTTTGGTTTTGTAAACTTATTTACAACCAATTGCCTTTTTTTCCTTCAGGTAATGGGACAAGATCCCATACCGTATTATCCTGCATTGATTTATACTCTTCTTTCATAGCGTCAATCCACTTTTGAGATTCAGAGCTTGCCATGGCTTGTTTGTAGGATGAGAGATGATCTACGGTTCCAGCACATAACTCATCATGCTCCTGAAGATATACTATAAATTCTGGACCTATAGTACTCTTTCTTTCTCTAGTGGACCTTCTTAATGGCACTATTTCCTCCTGTTGCACTTCTTGAGGAGGTAGAGTTTGATCATTATGAACGATGTCATTTTGATTACCTTGTAGAATATTATCTTGAGCTTCCTCTTGTTCTACTTGAATCATATCTGTATCCTGGTTAGAACCCTCAAGTGGAGCATTAGTGTTAATATGAGGATTACCTTGTTCTAATGGGATCGAAATGATTGGAATTACCGCCCAATCTTCAGATATCTCAGTATCTCTATTAAAACCTTCATGAATTTTTATGGATTCTTCCTCAAAATCAACATATGTTCCCTAGTTCTTCCCGCCAAACTCAATATCCTCTAGAAACTTGGCTGTTCCTGTCTCAAATATTGTACCAGTGAGAGAATCATAAAACTTAAACCCTCTGGAATGTTCGGAATAACCTATGAAGAAACAATTAACTGTTTTTGGGTCCAGTTTCTTTTCTTGTGGTTTGTAAGGCCTCGCCTCAGCTGGACAACCCCACACATGCAGATGCTTTAAATTAGGTTTACGCCCGTTCCAAAGCTCATATAGAGTCCTAACAGTAGCCTTTGTGGGTACTCGATTGAGAATATAAGCGGCACATTTGATGGCTTCCCCCCAGAGAGATAATGGTAGAGATGAGTGACTTATCATGCTTCTAACCATATCTTTTAGTGTTCGGTTCCGTCTCTCAGATACACCGTTCATGCGAGGTGAACCGGTCATAGTGTATTGAGGGACTATTCCACACTTCTCTAGGTAATGTGCAAAGGGTCTTGGACGTTGTTCACCCGATCCGTCATATCTACCATACTATTCACCACCACAGTCAGATCTAACGGTCTTAATGTTTTTACTAAGTTGTTTCTCAACCTCGGTCTTAAAAGTTATGAACTTGTCCAAGGCCTCAGACTTTTCATGAAGAAGATAGAGGTAACCAAAACGAGAGTAGTCGTCGATGAATGATATAAAGTACCGCTGCCCGTTCCACGATTCCCGTGGAAACGGTCCACAAATGTCGGTATGTATCAACTCTAGGACTTCTTTCGCTCTATATGTTCCTATCCTTTTAACTTTGGTTTGTTTCCCTTTGATACACTCGATACATATACCGAAGTCAGCGTAATCAAGGGGGCCTAATAAACCTTCAGCAACAAGCTTGTCCATCCTAACTTTGGATATATGACCTACCCCTTGTGCCACAGTTTAGAAGATTTTTCAAATTTAGTAATGTTGTTTGGTGTACGTTGTGTATTCATAGAAATATTGTGATAATTAATAGTATTCAACAAATAAAAATTATCCTCTTTAATCAAATTTCCATTTCCAACAATCATATTATTTAGAGAGAGTGTAAAACAATTTTTTCCCATCAGACAAGAGTAACCTTGCAAGTCTAAAACTGGAAAAAGAAATTAAGTTCCTTCGAAAAGTGGGAACATACACTACATCCTCTAAAAATAATACATGTCCAGTGGAAAGTTGTAAAGAAAAATCACAAATAGCTAAAACATCACACGAGCTCCCGTTTGCCGTGAAAATGGATCTTTCATCATCACTTAGCATCCTGCTCTTTGACGTACCCTGCAAAGAAACACAAACATGAGTTGTTGCAGCCGAATCAACTCACTATATATTCCTTTTCACAGTATCTATATTACTTTCTGAAACAACCAAGGATATGGGAGTACCTTTGCTTATCATATAAGCCCGGCGTTTCTCACAATCCTTCTTCAGATGTCCTTTCTCTTTGTAGAAAAAGCATCGACCTACAGTCGATTCCTTAGGCTTTTTCTTCTTTACCGGACCTTAACCTGGTCCTTTTCCATCTGCTTTCCGCTTAGGTCCTGCCTTATTTGGTGATGTAATCACATTAGCCTCAGGCGCTGTGCCTTTACGTCTTTCCTCTTCCTGTGCAGCGTGGGAAATCAACTCATTGATGTTCCACTTTTCTCGCATGCAGTTATAGGTGGACTGGAAATACTTAAACCGGTCTGGCAGCGAATGAAATGTTAATCCCACTATACATACCTCAGGTAAGTCTAAACCGATTGCCTTTAAATTTTCGCCAATCATCGACATTCCCAGAATGTGCTCCCGGATTTTACCTTTGCCATTATACTTTTTGGTAGCTAGCTCGATAAGCAAACGCTGCATCTCTACCTTTTCATTTTTGGCAAAGGCTTTCTCAGTCTCCATGAGAAAGACCGAGGCAGTGGTAACACCTTAAGGGACAGCCCCACGCAATGCTACTGGTATTCCCTGTAACAAGAGCATCATGCATAACTTATTTGACCTTTCCTACTTTTCATCAGCCTTAGTTTCATCAGGTGTACTTTCCAGACTAAGGGGAGATTGTTTGGGAGTTAACAATGCATAGTCGTAATCATGTACAGATAAAAACAGCAACATTTCTTCCTTCCACAATTGGAAGTCCGAACAATCCAACGTCGGTGGATGATTCCCAAACAAATTGTAACCCATGGATACTATAATAAGAACAAACAACAAAAAACACGTTTAGCATATTGACATATATCTGAAAACATATGCATGAATATGACAAATACATGTAAAACATAAAATTCATTGATAATCGATACGGGAGGGAAAATCATACTAACATGCAATTTTATGAGTTTGAGAAAAAATAATAGCATGATCATTATTATAATTTTCTAAGTACCAATGAGACCTTCCGGAGGGCCGATGTCATTTACTTAAAATTAAAATCAACACAACAACTATTTTCTGTTATTTTCTCCCGTTCATAATTAATTTAAACCCAAATGTGAACCTTCCGGAAGGCCGGTAATATTTGAATTTAAATTAATCCTCGAACCTTTCGAAGCTTTGGATCCTTAAGAAAATTAATTTTAAGCTTCCGGAGGGCCGATTAAATTAATTTCTTAGTTTCACCTACTGGTCTACGAAACCTTAGTCATGCATCGTCATTTAAACATTCACACACATACAATTTAATTCACAAACAAATATACAAAAAAAACATGCCAAACGCATCATATTTTTGAAATATCTTGCTTCAAATATTTTCAAATTAATAATACTATTAATTTAAAAAATAATAATAATAAAAAATATTAAACTAATTTCGGAAAAAAAGAATTATTTATTTATTTATTATTATTTAACTTAATATTTGCAGCAGCCTGCACGTGCAGCAGACTGCTGCAAATATTAAGCCCCTGCTGCAATTTGCAGCAGCCAACCTCGCTGCTGCAAATTGCAGCAGCTTACTTGCGTGCTGTAATTTGCAGCAGTGCTGCAGGTCCTAGACGGGCCCAGCCTGCAGCGTCCACGGCTGCAAATTTATTTGCAATAGTACTGCGGGTCCAGCATGTATTCATCATGCTGTTATTACCGTTTGGGTATTTTTGTTGTCCCTATTCTTTGGCAGGTTACATTGTTCATCGCCGGACAACTTTCGATCAGCGTTAACATCAGGGGTTAAGCTGTCGATGAGCCACTGTCCCAATAGTTTTGATTTTATTCGTTATTTTAGGGTTGATTTGATGTTAATTTTGGGAGGAAAATTCCAAACATCAATAAACCCTAATTTTACCCGAAATATTTTTCCCCAAACTATCAAAATTGCAATTTACTTATTATAAAACATGTGTTGCAATACAAATAAATCACATAACATGTCCAATTCAATTCACACATAATCCTAATGACATGAATTCTTTACGATTAAGAAAAACATGCATCTTTATCTATCAATACTCAATTTGATTATTCTACTAAATCCAAAAAAGGGTTTAACCTGGCTCTGATACCAAATGTTATATATTATCCGAAATCGCATCAAATAATATATAACAAATCGCGGAAGAAAGTTAAACCCTTTTGAGGGGGGGGATATCAATATTGATGGAGTAGACATCACCGGTCTTGGTGAGCTTGGTGAATACTTCCTCAATCTTCCAAGAGATGACTTTGCCGGGCCTTACCTTCCTCCGAGCACCTCCAACACGGTCACTTTTAAGGGTAAGACCTGTATCGTTTCTAGTGAAAGGGATGTCATAGCCCACTCTTTGTTAAGCACCGTTCAGCCTGTACTTGTGTTGAAGAAACAAGTCCGAAACCAGGCCGATATCATCAAAGATCTCAAGTCTGACAAAGAGAGGCTGTCCGATGACCTTCGCACTGCTACTTCCAATGCTGCCATTTTAAAGGAAGAAACCGAGGAGTTGAAGAGAAAGCAAGAGGCAAGCACCACAAAAGTCTCCACTTTAGAGGACACCATTAGAGAGCTCCGGGAGAAGCTGTCCGGTCTAGAGAAAGACCTTACCACCTCAAAGGGAGAATCCAAAGCCAAGGATCAAATCATCACCAACCTGACCAATGATAAAATCTCTCTTGAGAATACACTGTCCAAGGTTGCCGAGGAGAAAGCTACTTTGCTAAAGAAGCAGGAGGCCAAGATCCAAGCCAAGATTGACGCTTATGCCACCAGAATGATCGACAGCCAGGAGGAAATGTACGCCAAGGTGAGGTCTGACATAGTTCTACTCTTCCACGAGAAGTTTCCGAAGAGGAACCTATGGGACTTATGGCTTCATGTTGAGTCTGACGATCTCTCGTATCATACAATGGCTAATGGAGACCTGCATGGTTATTCTAGCGCTTCCTCATCCGAAGACGAAGAACGTACCGAGAGAGCACAGACAAACAGGAAAATGATCCTAAGGGAAAGAAGCAGGTAAAAGAAGCTGAGCCATCTTCAAAGGCTCAGTCTTAATCTATAAACCACTTTTTTAATTTTTTATTCAGACTAAAGTCCTTGGAAGGCCAAGGCATTCTTTTTTTGAAATCGTGTCCGGCATCTGACCGGATAGGTTTTCTGTTCTATTTTTGACAATTTGAAAAGTCCTTGGAAGGCCAAGGCACTTTAAGTTATTTTAATGAATATCTTTGTTTCATGCAATTCTTATCTTCTTTCATAGTCTGTTCCAATTTTGATGGCTAGAGTTTAAACAGCCTTTAGTTATTTCATAGTGAGAGTGTTTAAATTCTCTGGCTAGAGTTTAAATAGCCCTTAGTTATTTCAATCCGGATAGTGTGACAAATGACAAAACTTAAAACACTTGGGAAAATTTTTAAGAAGGCATCAAGTTTTATTAAAAGCCCGGACACCTCGTTAAAACCTCCCCGTGCCACCAGGGAGGAAAGAGTATGCCCCTAAATATTTACATGGATGTTTAAACAAGTAAATATTTACACAAATGCTACTCCAAGTACATCCGGAGATGCTCGATGTTCCAAGGATGAGTCAAAACTCTTCCATCTTTGTCCTCCAACCAATATGTTCCAGGTTTAATTCTTTCAACAACCATATACGAACCTTCCCAAGTTGGGGCCAGCTTTCCGAACAGCTTTTCTTTAGTGTGTAAGAAGACTTTCCTTAATACCTTGTCCTCCGGTTGGAAATCTCTTCTGTTAATTTTTGAAGCAAACCTGCTTCTCATCAAACCCTGATAGTGTGCAACTCTAAGGTGAGCTTTAACTCGTCTTTCTTCTATTAAATCAAGTTGACCTCTGATTGCCACCTCGTTAGCGTGTTCGGAAAAGTTGTGAACACGAAATGATGGGAGAGTTGCTTCTATGGGAGCTACTGCATCCATCCCATAGACCAAAACAAAGGGTGATTCTTGTGTTGCAGCCCCAGGTGTTGTCCGGTAGGCCCACAAGACCTCTTGTAAATAACTAGGCCACTTCCCAGCAGCCCCTTCCAAATTCATCTTTAAACCGGACAGTATAGTTCTATTAGCCACTTCAACTTGCCCATTTGCTTGTGGGTGGAAAGGTGAAGAGAAATAATGTTGTATACCCCTTGAGGCACAGAAGCTCTCCATTTCCCTATTGTTGAACTGTGGCCCATTATCTGTTGTTATCTTCTGTGGGACACCAAATCTGCAACAGATGTTGGATAGAATGAATTTTATAACAGCTTTTGATGTTGTTCCTGCTAAAGGGGCTGCTTCAATCCACTTCGAAAAGTAGTCTATGGCAACAATTATAGTTTTGCGTCCTCCGGACGCCACAGGGAGAGGTCCTACTAAATCCAACCCCCATCGAACAAAAGGAATAGGCTCAGAAATTGACTCCAAAGGAATGGCTGGGACATGAATTTTACTGTTGTACCTCTGGCATGGGTCACACCTTCTTCCCAATTCCTTAGCATCTTTCATGATAGATGGCCAATAGTAACCGGACAGTAAAACTCTTCTTGTTAAAGCTCTGAATCCACAATGGGCTGATCCCTCACCATCATGCAATTCAGAGAGGAGTACTTGAGACTCTTCATCCCCCAAACAGCGTACGAGAGGTTTACTGTAAGATTTTTTATACAACACTTCTCTCAATATGATGAAACCATGAGCCTTGTGTTTCAATGTTCTGGCTAGTGACTTATCCGGAGGCAAGATACCATCGGAGAGATATTGCAGGAGAGGAAACCTCCAGTCTTGAGGTTGTTTTACTTGCACTTCAAAAATTTCCTCTTCTTTACCCTTACTAAGTTGAATGGAGGGGCTTTCCAACACATGGATCCATGGATATGACTCCGTATATGCTATGGTTGCTAACGAGTCTGCTAGCTCATTTTCTGCCCGGGGTATGTGCCCATAAACAATACCTTTAAACTTGAGTGCTTCATTTTTAAGGAGGAGTAAATATTTCACAAGCTGCTCCTTTTTAGCCTCAGACTGCCTTGAGCATGGTGGATAAGAAGCTGGGAGTCACTTAGTAGCCTGACCCTCTTAGCCCCATAAATGTAGGCTAACTTTAAACCAGCTATAGCTGCTTCGTATTCAGACTCATTATTAGATGCTCTGAAAGCAAAACAAATAGCCTGGTACATCTTGTCTCCATATGGAGAAGTTAAACACACCCATGCACCACATCCCATAGTGCTAGATACACCATCTGTTCGGACGATCCATACCTTTTTATCTTTTATGTCAGTAGTTTGCCCCGAATCCCTGTCGGAGTGAAATTCAACCAAAAAGTCTGCCACAGCTTGGGCCTTGACTGCTGTTCGAGGAGCAAATTCTATCTCGAAGTCCCCCAACTCTACTGACCACTTAGTCATCCTGCTTGAAATGTCTGCCTTTTGGAGGATATTTTTCAGGGGAAAAGAAGTCCGGACGATGATGGGATGAGCCTGGAAATAAGGCCTCATCTTCCTGGCATCTATCACCAGGGTTAATGCTAATTTTTCGAGTTTCAAGTAACGCCTTTCTGCATCTATCAAACTTTTGCTGATGTAGTATATTGGATGGGGATGACCATCGACCTCCCTCACCAATACAACACTGATGGCACAATTTGAAACTTCCAAATATACAAAGAGTATCTCCCCATCAATTGGTTTAAACAAAGTTTTGGGGGAGGACAGGTGCTTCTTGATCTCATTGAAAACCTCATCACACTGAGGGGTCCAATCGAATCCCTTTGCACCCTTCAAGGTTTGAAAGAAAGGGGCACACTTGTCCGAAGACCTTGAGATAAATCTGTTTAAGGCAGCTAATCTCCCCGTTAACCGGTGTACTTCTTTAATATTTCTAGGTGGCTCCATCTGGAATAGAGCATTGAGCTGGTCCGGATCGGGTTGTATCCCATGCTCACTTATAATATAGCCTAGAAACTTTCCGGACTGCACTCCGAACACACATTTTTCTGGGTTTAACTTTAAATTCACTTTTACCAAGTTGGCAAAAGTTTCTTGGAGATCAGACAAGTGCAATTGCTCGTCCACACTCTTCACCATCATGTCATCAATGTATACTTCCATATTTCTTCCAATCTGATCAGCAAAAGTCTTGTTTACTAACATCTGATAAGTAGCCCCAGCATTTTTCAACCCAAACTGCATTACCTTATAGCAATGGAGACCTCTGTCAGTGAAAAATGTGGTATGCTCTTGATCTTTCAAATCTACTTGAATCTGATTGTATCCGGAGAAGGCATCCATAAAGGAAAGCAACTTGTTCCTAGAGGTGGAGTCTACTAACTGATCAATCCGGGGGACCGGATGCAAATCTTTTGGGCAAGCTCTATTGAGATCTGTGAAGTCAATGCACATGCGCCACTTGCCATTTTTCTTCTTTACCAGAACCGGACTGGCAGTCCACAAAGGATACTGAGACTCCTTGATGTGCCCCATCTTTGTGAGCATGTCAACCTCTTGCACAATGACATCAGCCTTCTCCTTTGAAAAAGCTCTTCTCTTATGAACCACTGGTGCTACGTCTCTCCGGACAGATAGGTGATGTGATATCACTTCTGCTGGAACCCCAGTAACATCAGTATTACACCAAGCAAAAACGTGCTGATGATTCTTCAAAAACTTCAACATTTCATTTTTCAGATCGGATGGCATTTTGGAGCCTATCTTAACACTTCTTCCTTCTTCCAAACAGTGCGTCTCTACCTCTTCGATCGATATCAACACTCCAGGGGTCTCTCTGGGGTCATCAATTTCACCTTCACCACTAGAAATCCCCTCGAACTGCTATTGCTCGTTGATGTGAACTGCCCCCAGTGTCCGGGGTTCCAGAGCAGTAGCATAACACTCTCTTGCAATCTTTTGACTGCTACGGACGACTCCAACCTGTCCCTGAACAACATATTTCAAGCACTGGTGGACTGTCGAAGCAACTGCATGCATCCTAGAGAGCCAAGACCTCCCTAGAATAACATTATAGCAAGTGGGACAATCCACCACAATAAAGAGTATTCTGACCATTTTCTTGAAAGGGCCCTTGCCCAATAGAACTTCCTCTTCGAACTCTCCGATCACATCTGCTGAGCTGCCTGTAAAGCCCACAATTGATCTGTCTGAACTCTGAATTACAGCTGGATTTTTCATTCTCTTATATGTGGTTAGGAAAAGGATATTGGCTGAGCTTCCAGTATCCACCAGAATTCGTCTTATGTTGTTGCCCCCAATAGATGCTCCTATGACAACAACATCCTCATGAGGGCCAGCAATATCTCTTAAATTATCTTCATAAAAAATAATGAAGGGGAATGAATTTTGTGACTGATAGGAAGTCATGCCTCATTCTAGCTGGGAGGCTAAAGTATGAACGTGCCTCTTCCTCGAAGATGCAGTAGGAGCTGTCATAGTGTCCCCTCCGAAAATTGTAAGTGACTCAAAAAACTTAATGAGTCCGAAGACCGACCTAGAACATTCCTTAATTGTACCCACTCTGTTTCGAGTTGGATCAGGATCCAAGTACTCAGATTCCACATCAAATCTCTCAATTATAACCATGGCTCCCACCGGAGCAGTATTACTTGGACCAATCCGGTGAGTGTTGTCAGGCCTGTTACCTCCTCTTATTTTGACGTAAGCCCCCAACTTTCCCCTCTCAATCAAGTTCTGAACTTCTTGTTTCAACGCTATACAGTCATCAGTGGTATGACCAATATCATTGTGATATTGGCAAAAAGAGTTATTGCGATGCTCTCTGGGAGACTGCAATGTGGCTGGTCTCCGATAATGCACCTCTTCCTTTGTTTTATCAAAAATGGTGGCCACACTTTCTTTTAATTCCGCGAACCACTCCGGTTGGACCCATGGCCCTCTCTTGTTTCTGGATTGCTGACTTTGAGCAGGAGCAGCTGGCTGAGACTGAGCTTTTGCCCTACCATGCCCCTGCCCGGTCTCTCTTGCTTTGTTCCCGGACTGATTCTGATTGGGATTTGGTGCCACCAGGGTAGACCTCACCTGCCTGTGCACCCTGGTTTTATTCGTTTCATCAACATTTATTTGTTTTCCAACCTGATTCAGCAACCCTCCCCATGTCATGGCCTTCTTTCTGGTCACTGAGTCACCCAAATTGCCAGGGTTCAAGCCCTGTCTTAGGGATGCTATTGCTACCTGTTCGAAGCAATTAGCCAACCCATTCTTGGTGTTCACAAAACGGCTTATATATTCTTTCAATGACTCATTTGGTTCCTGGGCACAATGGATTATTGTGTCTCCATTGCCCTTTAGCTCTTTACTCCCTACAAACTGCCTTCGAAAGGCTACCCAAAAAGTATCAAAATCTTTAATACAACCTTGAGGCTGGCTGTTGTACCATTTTAGAGCACTCCCCGTAAATGATTGGGAGAATGCCCTACAAATTAGTTTATCATCATCGTCAAAGTTCATCATGAAGTTTTTAAATTGTTCCAAATGGTTGTCCGGATCAGTACTGTCATCGTACTTTTCTATTTTGGTGCTGTCAAACCTCTTAGGGAGGTTTCCGGACAGAATTTTAGAAGATAATGGAGATTGCCTCCAATTTCTCCCACTACTGAACACAATATCCTCATTGGGAGTTGCAAAGATACCTGGTTCATCGTGAAAAGCGAAGGGATCCATCAGCATCCGGTCCACATGCCTGCGGCTGTAAGATGACCCTTTACCAATATTCTTCTTCATCCTTCTATGTCTATCCCTTTTTCTCGAATATTTTTTGATTTGATTTTGCTTCTTTCTAGTTCGACCCTCATCACTGCTAGAGGATAAGGATTTTTCAACTCCTTCATTGTCCGAAGAGCTATCAGAAGATTCTGAGCTTGAATCAGAACTCTCCATTGGCTTAGACCAGTGAGACTTTTTGGAGCTGGCATGAGTCTTTTTGGTGCTCACATGAGTCTTTGAAGACTCATGCTCTATGGGGTTGTCGATGTGCTGAGCAACTGATGCTTTGGACTTTTCTTTCATGCCCATCTTAGCCTTTTCTGCCCTCAGAGCTTCTATTTCACCCTTTAGCCTATCGCGCTCTTCGATAGTGTACTCATCGTTCTCTCCCACCACTTCGAGCAGAGCTGGTGGTACTTCTGGATTGTCCAAATTCATTCGGACAGACTTTCTTAGCTGGTTTTGAATGCTTGATTCAGGCACCTTCTTCTCCCATTGTGGTCGCCAATTTGGTGAGGATAATTATCGCCTGAGGGTAGGCTTGTAATTTGTTTGGTGTTCAATAGTAGTATGTGGGTGTTATGTATTTAGTGT
Source organism: Limnanthes douglasii subsp. nivea (assembly GCA_036936605.1). Classification (NCBI taxonomy): domain Eukaryota; kingdom Viridiplantae; phylum Streptophyta; class Magnoliopsida; order Brassicales; family Limnanthaceae; genus Limnanthes; species Limnanthes douglasii. The sequence continues at coordinate 39,920,818 of JAUPFV010000001.1, forward strand.
AGAGAGTAGAGAGATAATTAAGCTGGCTGGTTGCAGTTAATTCTCATTACCCGCACTTAATGCAGGTGGTTGGGTATTTATACCCTAATGTTTGGGCCCTTATGGGCTTTCGGGTCATGTTTAATGGACCCGGGTCATGTTCAAAGACCCATGAGCTCTAAGTAGGAGAGCAAGTAGCTTAGTCAAGTAGTGTTTAGGTTTTTTAGTACTTTTGTCATAGTTCGAACAGTCCTATGGGTTAAGTGTTCGAAGTGATCTGTCCGGTCCGGAGGCCTTGGACTGATTTGTCCTTGTCCGGGGAGCATGCAGAATTCGGACTCATCATTCTCAAAGAGAAGTCACAAGTTTTTTAATGCTTAAAAAATTTCAAGGGCTAATTTGAGAACGAGAGTAAGAATCATATAAAGTCCATCCATTCGGATCGAGGAGGCTAGTTCAATTCAAAAGAATTCTTAACATTTTATGAAGAGCATGGAATAAAGGGACCATCAACATGTCCCACATCACCTCAACAAAATGGGATCTCAAAGAGGAAAATATAAGTATTCTTGACATGACATGAAGTATGTTGAATAGAAAAAACAATTCTTAAGAAATTTTGGGCCGAAATAGTAGATTATCCCGTGTACTTGTCAAACGATGTCCCGCTAGAAGTGTCAAACACATGACTATTACTCACTTACAAGTTTCTGGAACCATAGCCTATGCACATGTTGATGATGAGTTAAGGACAAAGTTGGATTATAAAAGTGGGAAGTTTGAGATACTTGATATGCACGAGGCTAGACATACTATGTAGTATTGGACTTGTTAGCGCTATTTGGAGGCTCCAACGATAACACACTTGAAGACGACCAATATGACTATTCATTATCTTAAAGGTATGATTATTATAGATTATTTTATCATCATTCAAATGATATCAAACTTGTTGGTTGTTGTGATAGTGATTGGGTTGGTAACATTAATGATCGAAAGAGTACTACCGGATATGTATGCTTTATGGGTGATATATCTTTCTCATGGACCACAAAGAAGCAACCAATTGTTATTTTATCTACCTTGTGAACCATAATATGTAGCGACATGTTCTTGTGTTTGTCAATCTATATGGTTAAGGAGATGTTTGAGGAGCTTAATATGCCACAAAAATAAATCCACATAAATATTAATTGATATCAAGTCGGCTATAACTCTAGTAAAGAATCCAGTGTTTCATGAATAAAAAAGGAATATTGATACAAAATATCGTTATATTCGAGAGTGTATCGAAAGCAATGAAGTGAAGCTCAACTATGTTTAGTCTCAAGATCAAATTAGTGATATATTTACAAAACCCTAAAAAGTGAAGTCTCCATCCAATTTCGAAGTCTATTTAGGATAGTCAAAATTAAGAGGGAGTGTTAATATATAAACAAACAATTTTGATTAAAAAAATAAAGGAAGGTGATTCTAGAATTATTCTTGATACATATATCCATAGAAATTTCTAGTGAGTGTATTGGAATCCAGAAGTCCATAAGTTTTTAGTATTTAAGCTAAATATCCAGATCATTCCCTTAGAGTCCTATATAAAGCCTTGTATCATCATATTTGAAATTGAGTCATATTGAAAAGCAATATTATATATATATATATATATATATATATATATATATATATATATATATATATATATATGCTGCCTCTACGTATATCATGTTTGCTAATTCCATCTAACGAACAAGAACCGAGAACAATTATCATTATTTTCATATTTATGTTAAGAGCTCCTTGATTTAGATACAATTTTTTATGGGACAGTCAAATATTTTGTATGTTTTATCATAAAGTATGGCATGCTTGCTTGTGAATACAAAATTAGCTCATGTTTAAATATGATTTTGGTATGTGTATAACTTTTTCACCACATTTAGTATGTAACTATTTCTAGAATTTTGACAAGTATCATAATTTACATAACAAATAGGTAAAAGAATTTCATTCATTTTATATTTGAATCTGACAATCTTTTTAAACATGAGCTCAAAAAAATATTCACCTTATGAATATAAGTCTCGTTGTGTTGGGGCAATGGAAGATCTTGTAGATGTGAGCTAAAATCAGTCCAGTCTTGCATGTGAAATGAAAGCAAGCCATTTTTAAATATAAGTATAATTTTACATTGACCCTACACAACTTTGGCACAAGATTCATTAGAAAATAATATCAAGGTTGGATGCAAGTAAAGGTGAATATCAATTCGCATAAATGAGAAGTGAAGTCTAAAGTTTATGAATATCAATTATACGTTATCATATATAGTAGAAATGTTGGGATATCAGTTATAGGTTATGTAAAGATAGTAGCATTGGTAAAAGGCTTCACTATGGACCAAGAAGAAGGCGACAACAAGAAGATAGAAACAAAAAATTAATGTTGTTAAAGTTCTAAGTTCTTCACCTAATGCTAACTCAAACGCTATTTAATAGTCATTTTAGGGATTTGGGCTTATTAGACGTTTGACTTTACCTAAACTCATAAGTGGACTACTCTATCAAGAATTGACGCTCGACTTCTACCTAAAGCCCAAGACCCAAATCTCTATTGAAGCTTACTTCAATCACACATTCTAATTTTGTAACAAAAAAATCTATAATGAAGATAAAAAGTTGTAACAAACTTATATAGTACAACTGAGAATATTATTTAATTATGTTACAACAATATGTGTATATAATACACTATAATATAAATCATGTAATTACAAAAAAATCATATTTCAGTATACTTTATATTGTCTACTTATTAACTTTTACTTTGTACCAGAGATGCTTCAAGATTTTAATGGCAAACATCATTGAATCACCAACCTTTATCACATAATCCATAGGATATGTCCTTCCTAGTAACTCGTCTATCATCACAGAAAACCTGCATTTAGATTCAATAAACAATAACAATAATATAAGACTAGACATAATCAACAAATTTCTATAGAAAACAATGGTTTTACCTACGATCAAAGGTAACAAACTAGGAGGCTTCCTAATAGGAGAGAAAGTATATCCTCCCGCATTTTTTAACTAGTACAGAAGGAAATGTCTCTGAAAATTCAGAGTATGGAGATTAGGTAGCTAAAGCTCAACTATTACTTGGCTGGTTATACTCTAAAATGACTCCTGAGGTAGCAACCCAGTTGATGAAGGAAGATACCTCCAAAGACCTTTGGAATGTTGTTGGAAAACTTTATGACTCACACACAACAGTAAGAGTTACCTACTACAAACTTGAGTTTCAAAGAACTCGTAGATGATCTTTTTCAATGACAGGATATCTAAACAAAATGAAATATATTTATGATAATTTAGTGCTAGCTCGATGCCTAATTTCTATGGATGATTTAATAACATAAGTTCTTGCAGGCCTGGACTCAGAATATACACATACTATTGTTGGTATTGCAGATAAGAAGGGTGTAAAATGGTTTTATTTGCAAACCAGTTTACTCACTTATAAAATCATACCTGAGCTGTTAGAAATATCTCCACCAACTAATGTGATATTTTCCGCTTTGGGCGATTAGTCACGCACGGTTTTGCCCTTGGTTTACTCCCAAAAGGCCTCACATTAGTTGAGATATTTCATTCACTTATATATTGTAAGTACTTGTTCAGTCTAAGCGATGTGGGATAAAGGATCAAGTTTTACTCACTCTTAACACTCTTCCTTCAACTTGATCCGCGGAATGACATATACACTTTATGCATTCCGCCTCACTCAATACACCCATTGCATGTCTTAGAACACAAGTTTCAACCTTGCTCTGATACCATGTTAGAAATATCTCCACCAACTAATGTGATATTGTCCGCTTTGGGCGATCAGTCTTGCACAGTTTTGCTCTTGGTTTACTCCCAAAATGCCTCACATTAGTTGAGATATTTCATTCACTTATATATTGTAAGTACTTGTTCAGTCTAAGCGATGTGGGATAAAGGATCAAGTTTTACTCACTCTTAACATGAGCAACTTACTAGCATACAAACATCAGTGGCTAGTAGTAATAATTCCAGTTTGAATTTCACACACAAGAATCATTCAAAACAAAAATATAACATTGCAAATCAGAGAGGCTCTTATTTTCAATTCAGGGGTTCAAACATAAAATATAGAGGTAAATCTACGTACAACATGCATGGTCACTCTACTATAGTTTGTTACTATGGGGATGATCCTTCGGTGATGGGATGCACAACATATGAGCAGCCAATATCAGAAGGAGAACAAAGTGCTTTTCTTGCTACTCAACATACAGTTAGAAATGGTGTATTGTTTGCTGAGAGTGGTGCTAGTCACCATGTCACATGAAATCCTAATTTTATGACTCAGAAAACTGAGTATATAGGTAAAAAGAACATTCTAGTTGGTACTAGTGAGAATTTTTTTATTTCTCATATTGGCCAAACAAACCTAAGTTCATTAACCAAACAGCCTATATGTTTTAAACCTATATTTCATATTCCTAAAATGTACAAAATGTTTTTCTATTTTTCTCAACTTACAAATCACAATATTTGGTTTTGTTAAGTTTCAAAAAGGTTTTTGTCTTGTAAAGGATAAGGTAAGAGAGACTAAACTACTCTGAGAGATATCTGAGAATGGATTATACAAGATGGATAGCTATCCTAAGTGATAGATCACCATGACATCTTCATCTAGTCCACAAGTCAATCTCTCTAGTGTTACCCTAGAATCTCCTACTTTTTTTGGCTAGTAATCTTTTTGAATCTCTAAAAGATGGGTGGAATAGGAAGTTTGGTCATCCATATCAATGTGCCTTAGCTATTGTTTTGAAATTGTGTAAGTTGAATTATATTTTGAGAAATGAATTAAGTTTTTGTGAGGTTTGCCAATTAGGAAAGTCTCACAATCTCCTTTATCTTATTTCACACTCATATACTAGTAATATCTTGGATTTAATGCATACTGATGTATGTGGTCTTGCTCATACTCAGTATGCACGAGGGTCTAAATTATATGTTTTATTTCTTGATGATCAGTCCATATATACCTGGATATACCCTCTCAAAGATAAAGGTCAGGTTCTTGATATTTTTAAAAGTGTCAAGACTTCAGTTAAGACACAGTTTGAAAGATCAATTAAAATAGTTCAAAGTGATTAAGGTGGTGAGTTCAGGTCATTGATCTCTTTAGCTAACGAAAATGAGTTTATTTTACGAAGGTCTTATCCTCAGACCTCATACCAAAATGGTAGGGCTGAGAGAATACATAGACACTTGGTTGAAACTCGTCTTACAATTTTAGCTAGTTTACCCTACAATTTTGGGTTAATGCGTTCGAAACTAATGTCTATATAATTAACAGACTTCATACAACTCTCCTAAAAAAAAATCCTCTTTTGAGATACTGTACCATAAATACCAAATTATATAGTCCTTAAAACCTTTGGGTCTACCTGGTACCCTTGTTTAAAGCTCTATCTAACACACAAGTTTCAATTTCACTCCATAAAGTATGTTTTTCTTGGATATAGTCAGTACCATAAAGGATACAAATACCTTAGTTCTATTGGTTGGTTGTATATTTCCAGAAATGTTGTGATCAATGAAAGGGAGTTTCCTTAAAACTACAGTTCATTTAAACTACCATACTACACATAACTATTAATCTCATCAAACTCAACAAACAAACACAATCCACAAAACGAGACTAACAACAAATCAGACAAACACAATCATTCATCACAGCCAACATAACAGTCCTACCTCTGTCCACCATCTACTTACACGTACATTGTCCATACAAATACCCTTTACCAGTCCAGAACATCCTCCTAGCCTAACACACATGTTACTAAACATACTATGCAGACTAGAGCAAAAAGTGGAATACATAAACATAAAACTCCATACATTGGTTCTCTTTCTGTTACAAAAACAAATATTATGGAACCAACTAATTTCTCTAAAGAAATGGGTAATCCTAGATGGGAGGAAGCTATGCATACTGAATATAATGCTTTGGTGGCTAACAACACTTGGTCATTGGTCCCAATGTCTCATACTCTCAGCATCATTAATTGTAAATGAGTCTTTAAAATAAAATATGCTCTGGATGGTTCAATAGAGCGCTATAAGACCAGGTTGGTTGCCAAGAGGTTTTACTAAACCCCTGACATTGATTTCTATTAGACTTTTAACCCAATTATAAAGGCTTCTACAATGACACTTTTCTTGACTATTGTTGTTTATAAAAATTGGGAAGTCATGCAACTTGACATAAATAATACCTTTGTCAATGGATTTCTTAGAGAGATTGTGTACATGACACAACCACAGGGTTTTGAGGATACTGACAATCGTAGACGTGTGTGCAAACTTCACAAAGCTATCTATGGCTTCAAATAGGCTCCTCGAGCTTGGTACTCAAGACTCAGAGACACACAAACTTCACAAAGCTATCTATGATGCAGGATACCTAAGTCAGTTTACACACAAACTTAATGCCACATTTTCTCTCAAAGATATGAGGTCACTCCATCTATTCATGGGAATATAAATTCATCATGACTCCACTCACATGTACCTCACACAACATCAATGCATCAAAAATTTACTTGATTCTCAAGGGCTCTCATTGTCCAAGCCACGTCCCACTCCTATGGCTGTTGGTACTTCATTTTCCAGCCTTGATGGTTTTCCCCTTGCTTGCCATACACAGTACAGAAGCTTATTAGGAGGGTTACAATATCTTACACACACTAGACCTGACATTACCTATGTTATAAACAGACATAGTCAATTCCAATAGAATCCTACTTCAACTCATTGGGTAAAATCTTAAACGCATTTTAAGATACTTATCTGGTTCACGATGGCTAGGTCTTTATATCAAACCATGTTATCACCTGCATCTTCATGGCTACTCTAGTGTTGATTGGAATTCTTCACTATGGACTAGGAAGGAAGCGGCAGCAACAAGATAGAAGATGAATGCCAATGTTTTTAAGGTTCTGAGTTCTTCACCTAATGTTTACTCAAAATGCAATGTTTATAGTCGTTTTATGGACTTGGGCTTATCAGACGGTGAACTTTACCTAAAGGCCTAAAGTGACTACTGAGTCTCTTTTTATGGTCTTCTACTTAAAGCTCAAGACTTGAGTCTCTATTGATGCCTGTTTCAATTACACATTCTAACCTTGTAACCAAACAATCTTATAATGGAGATAAGAAACTGTAACAAACTTACATAATACAACTAAAACTATCTTCCAAATTTGTTACAACAATATGTGTATATAATACACAGCAACATGAATAATGTATTTACAAACAAAAAATTAATATACAATAAATTCTTTGTTTCTTAACTTTTACTAGTATCGTGTGTGTATATATATATATATTGGGAATTTCTAAAAAAAAGCCGAAACTACTTCGCAAAGTCGCATTTTTCCGTTTTTCAATATTTACAAAATTGCCACTAGGCAAAAAACCCAAAAAAACCCTTAAAATTTCATTTAATTACGTTTATGCCATTATTTACTTCATGAAGTTGCAAAACATAAAATCTACCATAACCAAACATTTTACTTCCTAAAACTCACTAAAATCATAAAAACTCAAAACTTAAACTAACCAAAACTCTTTCTTTTTCAACTTTGTAAAATTTAAAAATACTTGTGGAAATGGTAACCAAAATTGTTTTTCTACAAACCAACATGAACATGAACCATTCTATTTTTCTGTTTTTTTAGAAAAATGATTTTAAAAAGAAAATAAAAAAAATGCCCGTTTCCGCCAAACGATGGCGTCCACATGGTGTTCTTCGCCGTCATCTTGTCGAAGAATATGATACTTTCCGCCGGGCAAATAGCGGACACGATGGTGATGGTGCAATGGCGGATAGACCCCATGTTTCCGCCATACAATGGCGTCAACACCATCGTGTCTGCCATTGGCGGACATACCTGTATCGTTTTTTTCTAATTTTCTAACATTTATCTTTTAATTTTGTCCATTTTTGTATTTTTTAGTAGGTTATCACTTACTAAAAACTTATATAAACTAAAAACAATATCAATTTACAGTAAAACAAAATACCCATTATGGTTTGAGAAACCTTTCTAATAACTAAGATGTTAATGTTTTTTTTTTTGCAAATAAGTCATTTAAGTGTTAGGATATATGATTAAGTGGTTTTGAAGGCAAGGAATAACATTTTAATTGATAATGATAGTGTTAACTTCTTTACTTTTTAGTTTTAGTTCTTTATGTTTAGAAAGATAAAATAGAGAGAAGGTAGAGAAATTGTATTTTTTTTGAAAATTATGATAACTTCATAGAATAATTTCTTCTATTTATACGATTTTGTAAAAGACAAAATCGTAAAAAAAGATAACTTCACACAGAAATTTCTAAAATTCAAAACAAACGACTTCACATAATAAAGGCTTTTTTTTATAGCAATTCTCATATATTTTAGATATGACTTTAAACGAGGCTTACATGAAATTGTAAAATGCTATTATGAACCTGTGTACATAAAGGGTATACGACTTTTCTTAACCGTTGCATTTTTGGAGGAGGTGAGAAATTCTTTCCTTAACTGATCGAAATAGATCGATTGTGTCCAATCGGCACGAATTTGATGGCCAAAACATTGGTGTTTAGTCAAAGATTAGGTTTGGGTTTGAACATTTAAACAAATCAATGGGGTTATAATTGTCGTCTGACCATGTGGTGGGCTCACGATTTAAGTATACAAAGAATATAGTTTTTTTCTATGATAATTATTTAAAGAAAGATAGGTTGAATTGTATTTAGAATCTTTGAATGAAACCTGGAACTGAACTTTTTAGTCCAGTGGTGGACGTTCTGACCGTTTTATTTATACAATGGTTTTATGGCCTAATCGGACCGGTATCCGTTTTTTGTCCAATTTTTGTTTTAGAAATTTCAAAATTCCATAAATGTTTTAATTTTTGTAACCGTAATCGTGTTCCGTCATAAAATCTACATGGTTTTGTTTTGGTTCAACTCCCTAAAAGCATGATATTATCATTGTTTCAACTAATTAGTTAATGTCCACTTTAGACCCTAAAACCTACTATCTTACTTAGTTGCGAATGATCCATTAGGTCAACCGACTCGCTCTTTAGTCCTGTAGGTATATGCATGAATCAAGTAGTCTCTTTCCGTGTACCAAGTAAAGAAGATAGCCACTAACCTTCTTTCTTCGATGTCGACTACTGGTCAATAGAAGTTCTCTTTACACATCCTCGATGACATAACTTGTGACCCAACAATGGGTTGCAATTAATGTCGGAAAGAAATTTATACAGAAGTTTATAGCCAAGTTTTAACTGGTTTATTATCTTATTGTATGCAGATCTGATAAGAAATTACAATTATAGATGCAAGTAGTACAAGAACCAGATAGATATGTACTTGTTGCATTCCTGCATTCTCTGTTACAATATGTTTAGTTCATGTAAATGAAAACTATTTTCACCTATTAAATAAGTATTTTAAAACCTAATTCATACTTTGTTTTAGTATGTAAAAATAGCAGCTTACCGTTTCTAAATGGATGGATTACTGATCAATAAACAATTTACAAATCTAAAATTTTACAAATCTTCCATCTAGAATACTTTTCTATATAATATCTTAAAAAATATGGTACACTCTTTTTTATTTTTTTATTTAAATTAAAAAGAATCATTTTTATTATTGGTTTTGTTTTGGTAAAAAAAAACAAAACTAGATCCATTTATAATATTTTACGGTTTTTTTTTTGGTTTTTTTTTGCAAGCCTAATAGCATAATTTGACTCCAACTGTTTATCATGTCTAAAATTTATTTAGATTTACCTGAATAACATAAACTTTATCATTTGTCTAACAGGATATTCCTTTCACACGGAAAAGAAAGCCCACTACACCCACTAGTGCTATTTAATAAAATCATAATTAGACAGTCCTTATTTGGAGGTTGAAGTACACCCACTCGTGCTATTCAATAAAATCATAATTAGACAGTCCTTATGTGGAGGTTGAAGTGGAGTTGGAGAGGGCCGGTGCTCCTACTCGCCCCTAAATCTCTCCGCCACTAATTACTATCTCTTAACCTAAAGAAGAAGATATTCCACATCATGTGAATGAAGACAAAATGTGTTTTTTTTCAAATTATTTCTAAACTAGAGAGTTAAATTTCCTCTACACACCATAATGGAAGATGTTTTTAATCTGTGAGAAATTTATCTTCACAACTAACCTCCAATTTTGGAGTCGAGAATAAATATTTGAGAAATTTATCTTCACAACTAACCTCCAATGTCGAGAATGCAAATCAGTGTGATAGTTCCCTCGACTAACTTGAAAGTTCCTGTTATAATTACATACCTTCTCACCCATTATAATATTTAAAAAAGGAGAATAAAATTTCATTTATTCTCCTAGAGGAGATTCAAATGCATCGGTAAACTTTCATATTCTCACCATGATTAGAAGACAAATTTGTTTTATGTTAGTGGTCGTTTGGAATATGATTCAAAATATGGATTTAGATAAATTGAAAGTCGTTTGATGAGAATAAGTCCAACGCGGGAAGAATATCTTAAATATTTATGTTATTTTCTTTTATGTTTTGTCTTGGCATAAAATAATTGTCAAGATTTTTTTTATTGTTTAGTTGTAACAAATATTTCAAAAAAGTTGAGAACTAAACTGTGATGATCTTTGTCTCAATAAGCTGTTATGAGCCACTTACCAGTTCGAGACGAATACTACATATTTCTTGCAAAAACTAATTCTATATTACCTAGTTTTTGAATGTTTAAATGATTCAACATGCCTGAGTTGTAGGTGATGATGTTAATTCCAAAAATATGGAGGGGAGGGGGGACTTAAGTGATTTTACATGACAAATAACTACAAAAAATAAATTTTTAAAGAAACCTAATTTTAAAGATCAAGATTTGGGTTATAAAGAAAGTTAAAATATTATAAGTGAAGAACAATAATACTTGTCCCGAAGCTTTTAATATAACTTCCTAAAAAAAGAATTATCACATCCCTCATGCAACTAATATTAATATTACAACTTTATTTTCCAAAAATCCACCCAAAAAGAAAATCGTCTCTCAAAGCCAACAAAAAATATAGAAGCTCTTCACACCCTTGAAGTTGGAAATATGTTCAACCCTTTAAATGAATATGAAAAATTAAAATCTGATACGAATCTTTACACCATGAATTAAAGAATAATAAAAATATATCTCCTAAATTTATTAACACTAGCGAAACAACATAAATTAACACAGCTAAGAGTTCAACATATAATCCTGAATCTATCGCAATAGAGTTACCCATTAATAAGCCCAAAACTTCCAAGAGAATGACAACAAGAAATATCACTAAGGCAAAGTTAAACCTTTCAAAGAAAGGTCCAACTATTCACTTAACCTCATCTTTAAAATGACACTGAAAGTACTAAACTGGAATGCCAAAGGGATTGGAAACAAAGGTACTTTGAGAATGCTTAAATCTATTATTAAATCTGAAAGAATTGATTTCATAGCTAAACAAGAGCTTATGATCAATTCTAGTAGAATTCCCCAAATTGTCAAATATCTCAATATTTTCTCTGGTTGTGCTCATTTAAACAACAAAATTTGGGTAATCCGGAAGGAATACTTCCAGATCATCTTCCTGGTCGATAATGATCAAATTTTAAACCTTTTGGTCTCTCACATTTTATTAACAAACAATTCTTAGTTTCTATAATTTACGCAAAATGTACTACAACCTTAAGAACGGATTTATGGAGCACCATCAACGATATATCTAACACTAAAAGTGAATGGTTAGTGTTAGGTGACTTCAATGTAATTGTCTCTCATGATGAACAACTCTCTTGTTTATCTTTGTGTCAGAATAGTATACAGGATTTTAATGATACTGTCCTGGATTTTCAGCTCGAAGATGTTGGCTTTACAAGATGTAAATACGCTTAGACTAATAATAAAGTATAGAAAATGTTGGATAAATCCATTTGTACAATGCCCTCCTAGCGTGACTATTTTGTTGTCACAATGGTGAAGCATCTAGCCAGAATTGGCTCAGACCATTCATCATTGTGCCTAACCATCTTTAACAACTTAAATAAACCTAAATTCATTTTAAATTTTTTAAATATATAGATTATCCATCGAGAGTTTTTAAAAACCGTGGAAGATAATTGAAATATTAACATTACTTGTTCTTTATCTCAAATTTTATGGCTTAACCTTAAAAGGTTAAAGCAAATACTTAAACAATGGAATTAACATTCCTTTGGTAATGTATTTGATAGTATTAAAATAATGAGGAAAAGGTTAAATTATTTGAAACCTGTTTTGAAAACTCTAAAATCATTGAAGATAAAATCAATCTTCAAAGGCTAAAGCCTCTTCTTTAAACTTGTTAAAAATAAAGGAAGCTTTCTGGGAGCAGAAATCTACCTCTTTTTGGACCAAAAGATTGTGATAGAAACATTGTTTTCTTTCAAAACTTTATATAAAAAAGGAAGAATAAGAAATATGATTTATGACATTTGGAACAATGATGCTTGGATTGAAGACAAAATATGTATCAATATAATTTGTATTAATGTCTATCCATTTTTACAACATTCAATCCTATTATCTTCCCAAGTGTATAATTGATAGAATGTATGGGCTTTTATACAAATTCTTATGGGGTTCTAAGTTGGTAAAAAGGTTATTGTTTGGTCTAAATGGATAAACCTTAGTTATCTTTATAATGAGTGTGTTTTTAATTTCAGAATCATCAATAACATTCAAGCTACCTATTCGTGTAAACTTTGGTTTCCCTTCAGAAGTAACCAAACCTTTTAGGCTAAGGTTATGCGTTTGATATACTGTTATAATCACCATCCTTTACACATTAATAAAATGTCTAAAGAGTCTAAAATCTGGAAAATACTTATCTCTATTGGACACTTAGCCGAGCCTCATATTGTTTGGCAAATCGGAAATAGTAATTGTGATTTTTTGGCTTGAGAGATGGTGTCACACCATCTCTTTTATCATTCTAAACCCTAATGATGATACCTTTGGTATTATAACATCAAGATTAAGTGTTTTTGGGAGAACAAATCTTGGAACATCAATATGCTCAAAGAAAATGCCACTTCCACTCATATTGCTAGGATTACTAAATTTACATTACATGTCGACAACCCTAATATTATTAAATAGAGATTTCTCAATCTGGGAACTTTAATTTCAAAAACAACTTTAACAAAATAGAAACTATAAACTATTCTTCTTTTATTCAAAACAAAATTTGGAACATTGTTTCTCCAAAGAATTATTCTATCAGTCTTTGAAGAATCCTCAAAAACCTGATATTTGTTGACCTTGTTCTTTAAAAAAAAGATTTACTTTTGTTTCAAAATGTCAATTCTATAACAATATAGAAATCATTGATCATCTTTTTGCCAATTGTAAAATTGGTTCACCTCAACTAATAAACAATCTCAGATTAGAACAATTATCCATTCTCTCATTGTTTGGAGCATATGTAATAGTAGAAACAAATCTAAATATCATAACATATATATGTCTTCTCATGATTTTAAGTATATGATTTTCAAATTAGATTTTGCAAACCTCTTGTCATGCCTATTTTCACCTTCGTGCAAAATGTTTACGAGACAATCCTCCTCTGGAACCATATTATACTAAGCATATAAATCCAAGTCCGAAAAGGTTTCATGAAAACCGATGACCATTGCAGATTTAACCCAAGCATCACACTGAGTTAGTGCCCTCGGATGTTCGTCGACTGTTGTGGGACGCACAAGAACTAAGTTTTTTTTTCTGCTTAACCTTTATGAGCAGCGAGATCTTTGATGGATTTATGTTTGTCTTATTCAACCTTCAGGTAGTCCTTACATGCTCTTTGTATTTTTTTCTCCATAAGATCATAGTGCTGATATTTCTCTTATCAACTCGCTTTATGATCCACATTTGATTTAGCATGATAGTTGTTAATTTATTCAACTTAGCATGGAAAATGTAGGTTTGCTCGGTAAGTTGTTGGTCATAACAACTAGCCTATTGTTCAGTCTGAGCGGCCGTGCTTTGTAGGCACGAAGCCTTCATCCGCATCCTACTGAACCTATCATGTAGAAACGAAACAATTTTTTCAAGTTTTGAATTGGTCTTCTCAAGGCTTATAATTATGGATTTAGCATTATCTAAACCCACTTTTTGTTGCGCTGCTTCTCTTTCAAGGTTGGGAATAAGAGCGAAGAGCTCATAAAGATTTTGAGTAAAATGATCCATGTTGAGCAATAAGAATGACCCGCAGTTGGGAAAGTCTCATCTTTATTGGGTTTCTTCTAGAGGAACTGACATTTGGAATTCTCGAGGATTAACGTCTAACACATGTTGGTCCCTCTATGATATATCTAGAATCTGTTGGTTTTCCTCAGGAATATTTAGTGATTGTCTTCATGTTAGTACTGAATTGTATAAAAGAAAGAAATAGATGATTACTTGAGTAAACTTCAACTTGGATTATATTTTAAACGGAATGAAAATACAATGCATAAATAGAAACTGATAACAACTGCTATCCCTACAAACTAGCAGCACGACCTGGGAGTTTCCTACTAACTTGAAACTACTCCTAAACACCACAACTGCTTCATCTCAGATCTGGCTGGTGTACATTTTGAATTATTTAAAATGCAATACTTAAAATAAATATAACAAAACATGTTTAGATAAATCCCAACATGCTCCCCCTTAATCTAAACATGTTCCAGATTCTTGACTCCAAGCAGGCTTCTCATCTTTTCAAACTTGACTGTTGACAAAGCTTTAGTTAGAATGTCTGCACGCTGTTCACTAGTATTGATATGCTTAATCACGATTAACCTCTGTTCAACGCAATCTCGAATGAAGTGGTATCGCAAGTCAATATGTTTACTTCTTCCATGAAAGACGGGATTCTTTGCTAAATCGATTGCTGACCTGTTATCAATATACAGGACAACTGGACCTGGTTTGATTTCCATGATCTCACTAAGAACTCTTTGAAGCCATATGCCCTCACAAGCTGCCATCGTGGCCGCCATAAATTCGGCCTCACAGGATGAAAGAGCAACGCATCGCTGCTTCTGTGAAACCCAAGAAATCAAACTCTCATCAAGATAGAATGCCATTCCAGTAGTACTCTTCCTGTCCTCAACACTACCAGCTAGATCACTGTCCGAGAACCTGATAGTATATAATTTCCTCGTCCCTTAGTGTAGATCAGACCATAATGCAACGTACCTTTCACATATCTACAAATTCTCTTTACAGCATTTAAGTGCAACACTGTAGATTTCTCCATAAAACGACTCACAATCCCTACTGCATATGATATGTCTGGCCGAGTATACACTAAGTAGCATAAACCTCCAACTAAACTTTTGTAGTAGGTCGAGTTAACTGGTTCCCCATTTGTGTCTGCGTCAATCTACAATTTAAACTCCATGGGATATTTCACAGCATTACATTCACTCATACCTGCGTTTTGAAGCACTTTTCTAGCATACGTTGTTTGTTTGATTTCGATAAAACCATTTCCTTGATCCACCTCCAAACCCAAGTAATATGACAGTCTGCCAAGATCGGTCATGTCAAATTCTCTATTCATCTCCCCCTTGAATTTGACAATGTATGAAAGACTGGTGCCTGTGATAATTAGGTCGTCAACATAGACGCCAACAATGAGTGATTCCTTGCCTGATCGTCGTGTGTATACGGCATGTTCATAAGGACATTTCTCAAAACCCAAGTGAAGCAGATACTTGTTTAAACGAGCATACCTGGCCCTGGGTGCTTGACATAGTCCGTATAAGGCCTTTAATAATTTGTAGACTTTGTATTCTTTGCCTTTCTGAACATATCCTTTTGGTTGGTGCACGTAGAATTCTTCGAGGAGAAAACCATTTAGAAAAGCAGATTTAACATCGAGGTGGTGAACCTCCCACTCGTTCTTGGCTGCGAGAGCGAGGAGTAAGCGAACTGTTTCCAATCGTGTCACAGGGGCGAAAACCTCGTCGTAATCAATACCTTGTTTCTGCACATATCCCTTGGCAACCAGGCGGGCTTTATGTTTGATCACAGCACCATTTGTGTCCCGTTTCAGCTTAAACACCCATTTGAGGTCAATGGCCTTGTGACCCTGTGGTAAATCAGTTAGCCTCCACGTACCATTTCTCTCAATAGTGTCAATTTCTGTGTTCATTGCAACTCGCCATGCTTCGTCTGTGACAGCTTGCTCATACGTAACTGGCTCATCCATCACACCGTACCAAGCCTGGTTTGAACGTAAGCCATTTGTTGATACTTTAAAAAAAATTGGATGCATCTCTTATATGAAGATACCATCAGCTCACACACACAAACTAGATAGCCGTAGTAAGCTGCTTGTCCATTTTAGAAGGGAACCAGGAACCAAAGCCTGGCGATTGTACGACCCAGACACAGGGCGCATACATGTCAGCAGAGACGTTACTTTCAATGAATCAAAGGGTTGGACTTGGAATGCAGTCAGCGAACGAGATGCTCCTGCAGTGGGTTGGTTCACACTCGAAAGTTCTGAGGAAGATACACAAGACAGCTCTGAGCTCTGATACCAGATGTTAGTACTGAATTGTATAAAAGAAATAAATAGATGATTACTTGAGTAAACTTCAACTGGGATTATATTTTAAACGGAATGAAAATACAATGCATAAATAGAAACTGATAACAACTGCTATCCCTACAAACTAGCAGCACGACCTGGGAGTTTCCTACTAACTTGCAACTACTCCTAAACACCAAAACGTACATTTTGAATTATTCAAAATGCAATACTTAAAATAAATATAACAAAACATGTTTAGATAAATCCCAACACTTCATAAGTCTTAAATATCTAAATGGTTTTCTATCATCACAGTCGCGATTTGACCCAACATCAGAATTCTTTTTGGCTGAAAATCTCTTTTTACCTCTCTTTTTATTTTTTGATATGTGTGTTGGTTTATTCTTTATAATAGGGTATTTTTTCTTCCCTTAGATATTAACATATCAACAATACCATCAATTGGCTCAGTGATTTCCGGATTGGCCAAGATAGTTTGTTTTTTTTCCTCAACACTATTCTTAGATTTATTTCTCTGAGAACCAGCGGAAGCATCATTCTTCACACTGTAGGTATGACCCCTTCTTCTGATTGAAAGGAACAGATGTGCATCCGGAGGTACCAATTATGTTATGACTTCAACTAAACCAAGATGAGTCATCAATTTTTCCAAAAAAGCCCTTAGTTTCTTGGTTCGTACTACAAAGATGGCTTCAGACCAGATTGATCAGTATGAAAATATTGTGAAATTCGCTTGACCAGTGTTCTCTAGCCCACCTTCTCAGCTTGCCAAAGTGTCCACAACAACTTCCAGATGCTACTCTCGAGACCTCAAGATTCCTACAAAAGAAGATCACATAAGAAGCTAAAAACCAAAAAACTAAAATGATTATAATTGTCTTAGAACGATTTGGTAGAAGACCCGACGAACCTATACAAATCCATTATTTTGGAAGTCGAATGAGGTTTCCATTCTTTGAGATTAACATTCTATTCTCTAAGCACCCACTAACGAAGATGAACTGTTGTTTCTAAGTTTTTTGCGTTTCAAGGAGATTGTTCACCATCTTTAACTAATTTCTTATAATGATTAATTAGAACTTTATGCGAGGATTCGTCGAAAGAGTAATTAGATCCATGAACTGTTTCGTCGGAAGCCTAATTACAGTATGGATTGATGCAATAATGCATGATATGAGAGTAAACCACATGTTCAGACACCCCTGACAAGGGTAAAAGTTTACCATCTTAAAGTATTCAAGGACAGCAGGTCTTGGGGGAAACAAAGCACCTAATTTAAGATGGGCTGATAGAAAATGAGCTCATGCCTCTTGACATACATCAGTGTTTCTCCAATCTTAGGAAAGCAAATATCTACTAATTTCGAAATAACCCATTACCATCAAAGTTTTATTTTATCTTCCCCGGGGAAGTAATTATACTTAACGTTGTGCATGAGTATGAGATATCGTCTCAGCTCTACAAAGGTTTCCCGCACGCTTTGGATATTTCGGAACATAGTTCAAATTTTTCTTCTTTCTTTTACATTTTCTTATGGTTTCAGAGCCTTTCGTTTACTTTCTTTCAAATTTTTAACCTCATCATCGTTGCTACCTTGTTGTCCACTTGAGTTTCTAACATCAGACCCCACGCATTTGGACCTCTACATCATACTTAGTTTCATATACTAATCACATCATTTGTTTTGACACCTAATGTTTTTTTTTAAAGACAAATCCTTTTGGGTGTGCAACTTGGATGATGAAATACCCTTAGATCATGTGGGATCATGATCCATTACTCTTTGTCGATTCCTTTGGGGGAGTGTCAGGTCTAAATGAATCATCCAAAGATTTTTAAAGTTCTATTCTTGTTGATGGGAATAACCTTCCTTTTTCTCCATATGCCATAAAAAGGTTATTTATGGCAGATGTGTCTTCGTCGTTAGATTTACCTATTGAAATAAAGAGTGGTATGTGTTTCTTAGATCTGGAAAGTTAGGTGTTTATTGTATAAGGTTGAGTAAGAGGGAGTGAAGAAAGCTATGAGCCAACCGATTCAGGTTGTTTTCTTTCTAATATGTTACCTTCATAATGGAACACTTGAACAATGTGAATTGGTCATTCGTCTAAGTTCATTACACCTTTTACCGCCTCAACTTGCTCAAAAATTGACAATTATCCAGCTAACCATTATCAAGATGAAACATGTAGGTTTATGGAATAAAGACTATGGTTTATGCTGGAAAAGTTTTTATGCAGATGATCGAGTTAGAAAATGGATTTTACGCTGACGAGGGCACATAAGTTTCTCTATCTATCTATAGAATTAGTAAAAAATAAGATTAATGAAATAATGGATGGTAAATTTATGGAGGATACTTTGAAAGCCTAGTAGATACATTTCAAAGGCCCAACATACACCTACGTTGAGAAGTTGAAAGGTCTCTTAGTTCTCGTTTTTCACACTTTAACAAATATTTACATGTCGAAGTGGAACAATTTCTTCACCACTTCATCAAACTTCATTACTAAACATCTATCGTGTGGATCAAATGCCTTCATGACACATATACAAGAGTAAAACCACGAACGAAGTACATGAGACTAATGATTTCAGCAACAATGATAATGAGAGGAAAGATTATCTGACCTGAATCGATTCTATTCATAGGGTCTAGAGTGAGGGTGCGAATAATATTCGAAGCAACGCCAAAGTTAGTTCTCCCGAAGAATATTTGCAAGGACTAGATGATATACTGATA
The DNA here is from genome assembly GCA_036936605.1 of Limnanthes douglasii subsp. nivea. NCBI lineage: Eukaryota > Viridiplantae > Streptophyta > Magnoliopsida > Brassicales > Limnanthaceae > Limnanthes > Limnanthes douglasii. The sequence goes on from JAUPFV010000001.1 coordinate 39,940,281, forward strand.
AAGGTCAGATTCATCTAACCTGCACATCGGTCCGATATTTACTTTATAATATAAACAGAACAAATCTATAGCTTTGAGGGTATTTTGTGTAATAAAAAGTAAATGTGTTTAATATTAATGAATTAATGAGATGGAATAGCAAAAAATGGACTAATTATGTAGTCCTAAGGACCCACCATCATTACTATAAGAAATATATATTTACTTGGAAAAGAAGAACAATTTTTATTTGTTTTCCTATTTTTAAGAGTTTCTCTTTAGAATTCCCATTGAAGTTTAAATATCTATCATTTGTGTGACTCAACTCTATATATTTTAGACGTTTTTGCCCTCCGGATATTTATGAAGTCATCAAGCATTATAAAATCATGACCAGAAATCATGAAGTGGGGAGATGCAAGATCAAAGATAATGAAGTTGAGAGATGCGAGACATATACTACTCGAAGGTAAAATATGCAAAACAAAACTTACTCGGTCTAACTAAAAAAAATTAGTTATTTAAAAAAAAATTATGGATCTAGTTTTGTCCGTCCTATACAAACAAGGCATATGATACTTTAAGATTATTTTTACGAGCTACAATTTGAAAGATACAAGTTAAAAAATTTATGTTAGATAAACAAAGCGTATTTCTCGGTACATTGAATCTCCAGAGGAAAACACCAAATGAACCTCTTCTCTACAGCCTAAAGCGTTTGAGCCCCATAATTTCGAACTGTCCACTCATTCAGAGGCTTATCAATATATGACTTATGTTTTGGTAGCTCATAATGAAATTCAACTAGAAAGTCTAGCTAAGCTTCTGCTTTATTTATTATTCGACAGAAAATTCGATGTTATAATCTCCTAATTCCACCGACCAAGTTATCTGAAGAGGATAAGTGTTTTTTTATTTTTTTAAATTAAATATATTTACTTTTTTTTAGCATTTTAAAAAAAAGTACACACTTCTCGAGCAGCGAATTACGTTAGGGGATGCCGCCCCCACTTGGTCTAATATAGAAAAACAATACTTTTTGCACACAATGTTAAAAGAGAAATTGTACTTAAAGTACCCACTCAACTATTCAATTGTCACTTACCACCCAAGGTTTGATCAATTGTTACTTAATACCCATCTCAACTACCTTATTGTCACTTATAACCTAATTTTATTTTAATACCCTAACTACCCTTAACCCACTATATAAACGTTATTTTCTGTTTTCTTTCTATTTTTTCTAGCCTTTTGAAGATTTGAATTTGTTGGCCGCTCTAACCACCTAACCCTACCAACCACCACGAGCTGGGTTGAAATCACATTTTCCGGTGATCGGAAGCTGCTAAAGGTTTGTTTCTTTATGTAAGTTGTTGTGTTAGACCTTTCTAACCTCTGTTTTATACGTACAGGAGTTGATCGTCTCTTTTTGGAATCTTATAGCTTACAAGTAATCGTGTTGCGAGCTTTTTAGGTAATTACCTACCGATTTCGAAGTTTTTTATTCGTTTTCTCTGTTGGAATAGGTTCTATTATATTGTTTTTAGATGCCATTGCCTGATTTCGAACTTTTCTCTGTTTTTTTTGTTATAGTGATCTGTTATTGTTTAGTTAATATTGTTCGTTATATAGTTCGTTATATAATTTGGTAGTGCTTTAGTTTTGTCTTGAATGTATAGATTACGAGTTTTTAGGTCAGTTAGAGTATTGTATTTCAAAACAAATATCAGGACCAGTGTTACATAGAAATATCAGGACAGGATGTGAATAGCTATATGTAGATATACACAATTCGCAAGATAGGATGCGAATAGCTCTATGTAGATATACACAATTTGCAAGATAGGATGCGAATTGTTTGATGGTGCAGTAAATAATCTGCACAGTTTTTGTGACTAATAACAAATATCAGGACTTTGTTACCTACAAATATCAGGACAAGATGCGAATAGATCGTTGTAGGTATACACAATTCGCACCTTAGGATGCGAATTGTTTGATGCAGTAGTAAATATTTTGCACCTAGTTTTTGTGACTAATAACAAATAACTTGTATTGTCCAGGTTAAGAGATGTCTAAATCACGAGTTTGTATTTTTAAATATGGTCACCAAACTGCAATTGTGCCTTTCACGGAGTTTGAAAGCTTCGAAAGTATCCAAGCTTATGTAGAGAACACATGGGAGGAGCTTGCCACAGGTGAGTACCTAATTACTTACTCCTGCGGGGATCACAATAATTGTTTCTTTAATAACCAGAATGATTTTGTTGGGTTGGTGTTATATCTTGATTTGGAGCGTTTAAAACGGGTTAGTTTTCTCATCGAACAACACGTCTTCGATAAGGGTTCTGGTAATAAAAGTTTTGTTGATAAGAGCTCTGGTGGTAAGGATTCTGGTGGTAAGCGTAAAGAGCGTAGCTTGATTTTGGGAGAACCATCTCTTGATCAACTAGTTAGCGGGGAGAGTAGTAACGGTTTAGTTAATTCTGATCAGAGGAAAAAACAACTTGCTACTGTTGGTTGGGCTGATGCTATTACAGGAGTGGGTCAAGCTTTTGAAGAAGGTGCTGCCGGTCTGATGGTATCCTTGTGCAAGTTTGCGTTAGAGCATGGTTTTTCTTTCAAATACCTGCACAACACAACAAATAAGATCACTGCTTATTGTGAAAATAAGCTCACAAGCGGGTGCAAATGGAGGGTTTATGCATCTATTGACTCAAGAACCGGCCTTATGACGATCAAGAAGCATTTCCCGTACCATACTTGCAGTCCTGTTTTCTCCCAGAAGCATAAGCATAAACGGCACAGGCATTTGACATCAGATTTGATTGCAGAGGAAATTCAGGATTCTCTCCGGACCTGCCATTCGTTGACAGCCAAAACCATACAATCGACTGTCAAACAAGATTACGGTCTTGACATCTCTTATCGTTTGTCATGGAATGCTTTAGAGAAGGCTAGGAGGGGAGTTTTTGGGGATAGTTCAAGTTATTTTAGTTTACTAAGCGGATACTTCAAACGCTTGAAGAGTCGGGATATTACTTCAGACTGCCAGTTGGAGTTGTCAGCTGGAAACCGATTCAAGCGTTGTTTTGTAGCATTCGGTTCGTCCCTTAGTGGTTTTCATTCATGCCGTCCAATGTTGTTTGTCGATGGAACCCACTTATATGGCAAGTACAAGGGTACATTGCTCACTGCTGTAGCAAAGGACGGAAACAACGGTTAGTTACATTTATCTAGTTAATGAACGATGTTTTTGTGTGAAAATGCTGATGCAATTCGCAGTAGGTGATGCGAATTAAGCAGTGTTGTGATCCTCACATTTCGCATTTGGGGCTGTGAATTAGGTATTATGCTGAGTAAACTTTACCTACATCGCAGCTTGAGTTAGGTATTATTTAAAGTTTCCACAAGCTGCGAACTGTTTGCATGAGCAATTACAATGTCACACATATTTCGCATGACAAGCTGCGAATTGTTCCAGGACAGCATGCGAATTGTTTACAATTTTTAAACGTTTGCATACCGTTGTAGTGTTTATTTGATCTGCCTTTTTCCAGGACTATTCCCTGTTGCTGTTGGTGTAGTTAGCATTGAAGATTGGGACAATTGGATGTGGTTTTTGGGGTGTTTGAAACCACATTTGCTGGATCGCCAGATCACATTTATTTCAGACCGTCATTCTGGTATTGTTAATGCTGTTTCTGTCTTGTATCCAAACTGCTATCATGCGTACTGTTATTTCCATCTCATGCAGAATTTGAGAGCCAAACTGGAACATACTAACAGGGAGTATAAAAAAAAGATGTTGAGTTTCTTCCACCGTCTTGCTTATGCTCCCAGTCAAGAGCTTTTTAAACTAACAGGTTTTCTATGTGAAGGTGGTGAGAGAATGAGTGATTTTCTTGCAAATTTACCCCCTGAAAAGTATGCGCAGGCTTACGTAAAAGGGAAACGATACGGCTCTATGGCTTCTACCGCAGCTGAATCGTTTAACAATCAGATTAAAAAATATTGCAGCTTACCAATTGTTGAGTTTATTGATTGGATTAGAGTCTTGCTTATGACTCAAGTTTCACGGAGATACGAAGAAGGTCTCAGCTGGAGTACTAATTTGGTTCCCGAGTACGAGAAGAAGCTAAAGCAGAATGTTGACATGTGCCGAAGTTGGGTAGTACGTAAGTCCTCTTCCGCCATGTTCGAATGTTTTTTTGACTCCTGTGGCTCTTGTTAATCTGTTGGATTTCAAATGTTCATGCGGATCATGGCAACAAGAGTGTTTTCCATATGTTCATGCTCTAGCGGCATTACAATACACCGACCAAGATCCATTGACTGTAATAGAACCCTTCTTTACGGTTAAGAATTACAGGGAAAGTTACTCTTTCAGCATACCAGCTATAACTGATTTCGGCGAAGGGTCCAGCGCTAACGATCCTTCTTTTGTTGAAGTTCTGCCTCCGAACGTTAAGAGACGCTCCGGAAGGCCTAAGAAAAAGCGAATCCCTTCTAGAGGAGAAATCTCAACCAAGAAGTTAAGGTGTGTCCGATGTTCGAAATCAGGCTATAACCGGAGGACTTGTGATGTTCCAGTTTAAGGACAATTCTGGTTGGCCCTATCACATTTATTTTTGTAGCATAGTTATTGTTCTGTACAACAAACTAAACATTTGTACATTCTTGTGTTTTTGTATTTGCTACTATTGGAGTTGTAACCATTTCGCATCCTGTGTTGCGAATTATGTACAATACGTTGGTGTTTGTTACAAACATCTATGAGGATTACATGCGAATTATGTACAATTATGTGAAATTTTAACAGGGTGCAAATCGTTGGTAAAATCATAACAAACATTTATCATATCTTACGTTTCGCATGATAGGCTGCGAATTAGGGCCACAATTGTGATGCGAATGGAGATCAATTAGAAGTCCTGATATTTGTCATGTGATAAGCTGCGAATTGTAATTTAATAAAATACCAGGATATTCAGTAAGGTTGAAAATAAGTAATATAGCAGGTTAACATGCGAATGATGTACAAAATGCATTTGGATGCGAATCCTTTATATCATTGAAAATCTGTAAACAAGTTGGATTACAAAAAGGAGGATTACAATATTTCCAGAAACTAACAACTGTTTACACATATCACTACAAGCTACTGGTGCTAGTTAGTTGCATTTCAAAAAAAAAAAAAACCAACTCTAGCAGTTGGTAGAGGATTCATCACCAACTGTTTCCTCTTTCTCCTCTTTGTGCTGATCATCTTTGTATTTATCCTCTTTGTCTTCGACTTTCTCTTTCTCTTCCACTTTCTCTTCAGCTTCAATATCTACGTCCATCATGCTTAAATTTTTTGTCCTTGATGGACCAACTTCGTCTTCCCTCTTCCTTTTGTTGTTTTGAACCTCTGGCTGAGGTGCAGCAGGAAGCATTGGAACCTGTTCTGGCTGAGGTTCAGCAGCAACCTGTGGAACAACTTCCACTGGTTGAGAGTCAGCAGAGTAGTAGTCATCATATATGTCTAACCCAAAAACAGAGACTCGGCTGGGGGGTGGTGCTGCTGGCATGATCAACTCATCACTCCAGTTAACGGTTAAGGATGACCAGGAGTCACCCAGGGAACCGAGTGAACCAGAGTTTGAGTATGAGGTGGTTGTTGTTGTGGTGGAAGACATGACTGTTTGAATTCGAAGAGAAGAGGAGGTGTTTTTAAAAAAATATAGAGTTTCGTGTAAAGTTAGCCTTTGGTTACTAGAGGTATTTATAGGGAAAGGAGGTGATCATTACATAGCCTCCATGTCCAATCAGCATTTAATGAATTATGTACTTGATTAGATTGTTTTTTGTGTGCTCAATGTAGAAACCGTTTACCAAGGCATAAGCCACAGCCTGTTCGTATCCTTGTACTTTGTATTTTTAATGTTTTATTTATGCACCAGGCTGCGAACTGGTTTTAAGCTAGTATACCAGGCTGCGAACTGTGTGTGTAGTGATAACCATCTATCAGGTTAGGCTGCGAACTATTTGATATAAGTTAGGCTGCGAACTGTTCATACATACCAGAGTAAACTACCAGGATCATAATCAACCATTATATATCAGGTTATGATGCGAACTATAAGATAAGGAATATTCAAATTTCTGAAATTGTAATTTGTTTATGTATGCACAACAAAACTAAAAATTACAACAGATGTATTTACAAGCAACTAATGTATTTACAAGCAATACACGAATCAGCCATATGTGATGGTGTCTTTGTCATTTAAAAAGTAATAGAACATTTCTGCTCTGAAGGCAGTTACCATATCTGCATCGTATTTTCTCTGCACTGATCCATGCTCAATAATATCCCTTGCATATTTATAGACGAAGACACCACAGTCCACGGTGCCTCGCTTTTGTTGTGGGATGCCTCTTTCCACCTTCACCTTCCACCCTGTAGTATATTTGGGTAGGAATCCTCTATCCAACAAATATTTGATCTGTGTATAGTAATTAGTGTTAGGAATATGCACAAAAACAAAAACAGTTGGTGACATACAATTCGCATCATTAGGCTGCGAATTATATGACAATGAATCCAACACAATTCGCACCTTAGGCTGCGAATTATATGACAGCCAATCCAACATGGACAGGCTGCGAATTGTGTTATGGACAGGCTGCAAATTGAGTTATGGACAGGCTGCGAAAAAAAACTTATTTACTCACAATTCGCAGCATACCAGAACTCAGTTCGCAGCATGCATACTTAAAATGTGTTCAGAATTAAGTGTATAGTTTGGAATATTTACCAGTAGTCCAGGTGTCCTTGTGGTGGTGTCTGTGGCATGAAGCTTAGGCATAAGCGAATTGTAGTTTGAAATTGTCCTACCGTCGACGTCGATGACGAGCAACGTCCAGTGGTTTACATTGTCCTTCATCTCGGTGCACACTAGAACCATGATGATGTTGGCATTTTTGCGCCCCTTCCTAAAAGCCATGTCCACCAAATTTTCCACTTGCCACCCTACTTTCATTTGATGCTGCATCCAAGCAAGAGTATATTAAAGTGATAAAATTTCTGAGAACTTTCTTCAATTTACGTGAGCTAAACTTACCGCAGTCATGCCAGAAATCAGTATGGCGTCGTGATGCTCTCCTTTAGCTTTAGTGCATGGGACTTTGTAGTCTGATTCTTCAAGTACCTTTCGAATCCAAGCATCGATAAGCTAACAAAGGAGTTGTAGATTTATGTTAAATATAGAATACATATTTGAAACATTGAAAATAGAATTGGTTGACAATTGGATACCTTTACGTCCAGCTCCATTTCTAAAGGTAGTGCCATGACATCACTCGCTTGCACCCTGATTCTGTATGTAAACTTGGACTCTGGTAACTGTCATACCACTGGATCAGGTGTGTCGCTCTCGTAGGCTTTAACCAACTGTATTTTGTGGTATTCTGCCAGATCGATACGGTCAGTTACTTTTGTTTTCTTTGGCCATTCGTTGTATTCTACTACTGGCGGTTCCCGTATTGTTATTACGAACTCTTCTTCTTCCTCTGCCACTTGAGGCTGCGTTTGTGTCAGTAGCGCAAAACTTGGCTCCTCTATCTCATTAACCGTCTCGAGCTTAGTAAATAACAAAAATCAAAAGTAGAAGGGCGTCAGTGATTATAAGTGCAACGAGTCCAAACACTTCGCATCTTAGGCTGCGAAATGTGTGGTTCCAGTTAAATAAATTTATTAGTATCTATCAGGGTAGGGTGCGAACTATTCGAGGTTCCACTGAACAGTTCGCATCCTACCCTGATATTTGTTTGTAATACTCCAATTAGCATTTGACACAAGTCACATGTTATGATGCGAAATCATTATAAGTAGGCCTTACCGCACGGTCAGCGACAACCACTGTCGTTGACTTGTTCGTCATAGAGGCTGGATCGTGTCGGCAGAAATCATTAATGTCATCCTCCGACATGTTCTCCAGAGACCGTTGTATTATAGAATCGTAATATACATTATCAATTTCATTTAAAAATGTCGGTGAAACTTGAGTGTAAATACCATCAACAAAAGCATCAGGTAAACCTACTGTGTTATCGTGGGACTCTAGAGCTGGCAGTTGATTTGTTACCGGGCCTACAGTTTGACGTTGGCTTAGCAATTCTGACTTTGCTGACAGCACCGTTGGTCTTTGAGGTTCCACCGAAGAAGTGGTTTTGTCTTCTAAGGATGGTCCTTCCTGGCTGAGTAGTTTTGTCTTCTCACCGGGATGGACAGGTTCTGACTCTTGAGGTGCTACCTCTTGAGTTAGCCTTTCTCTCTTCGCCAAGGTTATCTGTTGCTGCTGTTGTTGTTCTTGTTGTCCTTGTTGCTCTTGTTGTTGTTGTTCTTGTTGCCGGTCTTCGTGTTGAACCTGTGGCTGCTGGTGTTGTTGCTGGTGATGTTCTTCGTGTTGTTGTTGCTGGGGGTGTCCTTCTTGTTGTTGCTGTTCGTGTTGTTGTTGTTGTTGCTGTTGTTGCTGTTGTTCTTGTTGTTGGGGGTGTTGCTGTTTTTCTTCTTCTTGTTGCTGTTGCTGGGGGTGTTCTTCTTCTTGTTGTTGCTGCTGTTGTTGTTGTTGTTGCTGTTGTTGCTGTTGTTCTTGTTGCTGTTGTTGTTGTTGCTAGGGGTGTTCTTCTTGTTGTTGCTGTTGTTGTTGTTGTTGTTGCTGTTGTTGTTGCTGCTGCTGCTGGTCTTGCTGTTTCTGCTGGTGTTGTTGTTGTCTTTCGGTCTCCTATTTCATACAAAAACAAAAAAAAACAAAAGGGTGGAATCATATTTCGCATCCCGACGTGATATCTATGTTATACATTCCTAACAATTCGCAGCTCAGCATGCGAATTGTGTAATAACCAAACCACCAGTTTATTACATAATTCGCAGCTTAAGCTGCGAAACTTTTGGACAGGACTACACAATAGTCCTGATATTTGTTTGATAACATCATATCATCTACTTACATTATCGACCTCCTCTGTATGTGTCTCCATGATGGGTGAATTGTGGGCATCATCATCCCTTTCTTCCGGCAGTACTCCATCAGCATGGTGCTGATCAGCATTAGACACGGATGCTTGCTGATCAGTGGATTCTACTCTCTCTGCAAGTGTTGCTGGTACCTGCTCTATTGGGCTTTCGATACGGCAAATTGGCTGAGAGATAGCATTGTGGAGTTATTGTGCTTCAAGTTCCGCTATCTTGCGTTTCAATTCTTTCAGCTGCAAAAATGATAGCAAACTTTTTATAAACATATTAAGTGCTGATTGTAATGATTATTTAAGGTTCAAGTCATACTTACTTCTCTGGCCTGTTTTTCTATTTTTCGCTCGTACTTGTTCTTGTCGACGTATGTCTTCAAACGCTTTTATTGAGCAACAATATCGGGATTAGGACCTCTGCGTTTGAGTACATAATCACCGATTATTTCACTCATACTGGTTGTGTCGGTGTCGGAGGGCTCTTGCCTGGATTTGCCTTTCGGTTGTGGTGGAATCGTTTTCTTTGGGAGTCTTGGTGGTGGAATCGATGGCTCGGGTGGTGTTGGTTGTTCGAGTGTGGGAGACATCACCTTATTCGTTACATTCTGTGATGCTCGTCTCCTTTGTTTTGGTTTTGATGCTGTGCTTTTCGTCCTCTTCCTAGGTCTTTCTTCCGGTGAAGTAGGTACCGTTACTTCTGCATCTTCACCATCTTCCCTTTCTCCGAAAGCTTCAATTTCAGCCTCGGTAAGGTGTAATGGACCTTCTAAAACCTACCAACAGATGCACATGTAAGTAAATTAATTGTTTCGAAAGTATGAGGGCGTACACAAACAAATTGTTTTTTATAAACAGTTCGCATCACATGATGCGAAATGTGTGATTTTAAATCACATTTCGCATCCTGAGCTGCGAAATGCGTATGGAACAATATGCTGCGAACTAAATATAAACCATATGATGCGAACTAAGTGTGAACCATATGATGCGAACTAAGTGTAAACCATATGATGCGAAGTGTGTTAAAATAGAAGCTGCGAAGTAAAATTCATATCAGGCTGCGAAATGACTGATACATTTTTCTAAGCAAAACGCATGATATGCTGCGAACTGTATGCACCCCCAGTTCAATACATATATAAAGCTTATACCTGGTCATTATCCAGGTAGGGTGTTCTAAGAAGATATGTCATGGTTGATGCTTGTCACTCTAACCCCAACCATTTGAAAAACTTTGGTATCGAGGTTGGCTTCGCTACCTCGTTGCCGATTGTTGTGTGCTCCATGATGAAGGGCTGCATGGGGACAAGTTTTATCAACACGATGCTATGTACATAACTAATTTTTATATTGAACAGATCAATCTTACAACTACAAGGGCGACTCAGTCGACGACTTTATCAGCTCTTTCTACTGCTAAGCAACTCCTGATAGACTGTCGAAGCTTGAACAGTATTGATCCAGCCCAGTCATAATTGTTTATTCTGTTGAGGTCTTCAACGTAATAAACCGTGCTCCAGCCCAGGATATCTCCAGATACGGAGTAGAATAGCGTGGAGCACAAAAACAGTATCAACAGCCTCGCCACGTCTTCCAATTCATGCTCCCCTCCTTCGTTTATGGCCTTCTCTATACCCTCCTGTAAAACCAATGACAACATGCTGTGTTAGAAATGTACAGAATCTTGATTTATAAAGATGAAGTCCATTTTAGACGTACATTTATAATGGCATTTGTTATTGTTTTGGTATTACTAGCTGCTACTTTCCTGCCAGTTTTACCCATGAAGTATTTCTTCATCATCCTTGATTCGTCCTCCTCACCGGGTGCATACTTGTTGTGAAAAGCTCCGGTTTTTGTTAACTCCATTTTCTGGGTGCCATGCCTCAACCCGAATATGATCTTGATATCGTTTTCAGTTAGCTTTATATACTTGTTGCCAATCCTAAAGGCGTCTCTTTCCAGAGAGAATCTCTCGATGATATACTGAATGATTGTGTAGAATTTTTTCCTTGGCAACTCTTCCTCATTACGGATTTTGAACGCCGTTTTCAGAAGCGTGTAGAAGGGTGTGTTTCTTGTAGCTTCAATGTAGGCCCTTGTAATACGCATTTCTTTGAGTAGCTTCAGAAGGCTCACCAACCCTGATCTGTAGTAGCTAGGTTTTGTTGTCATACTTTCTGCACAAACACAAATCAGTTGGAATGTCATAAATAGTTCGCATCACAAGCTGCGAATTGTATACATATAAGTATTGTTTTAACAGACAATTCGCAGCTCAAGCTGCGAATTGTTTGTAAATAAGTATAAACATACAATCGAGCTGCGAATTGCTTGCATAGTGGGTGATCAGGATGCGAACTGTTACACTTTTTACATGCACGTTGCAGGGATCTGGGAATTATGCAACAAACACCAAAATCAACATTGAACTACCTAATGCAGATCTAACATACATAAGATTTCTCACGAGAGTATTAGTATTACATGCAACTAAAATTCTACCATGGCTTCGACTATAAACCCATAAACTGAGCAACTATCATCAGTACATACTTCATTCTAGTATAAAAAGCAACGCCTATCGTGAATTAAGAGAAAAAGGTGGTTCAAATTCGTAAAAAACGCAAAAAAAAGTACGCTTTCCACCATAATGCATACCTGTTAAATTTCACCGGCCGGAGAACGAGATTGAAGCTTTCAGAGACGACTTCACGACAACTTTGTCGAACGAGATTGAAGGTGTGTAGTCTGAGTGAGTAAAAGACGGTGACCGGTGCGATTGCGTTGAAGGTGCGAACGGTGAGAAGCTGTAGGGGTTTTGGGTTTGAGAGAGAGAGTATCACGAAGTCGAATGGTTTGTTTTCTGGTGGTTTCTAAAATTAGAATTTTGCGTTTGTTTAGGATGATAGGAAGGTCGAAAAAGTGGGTTGGAATTGAAAAGTGGGTATATATAGTGGAAGGGTATTTTTGTCCAATTTATTAGTCTGGATATTAAGTAACACTATGTTAAAAGCGGATACCGCCGGATAATAAAATACTTGAGTGGGTATTTTCAGGTAGTTTTCTCATGTTAAAAATAACTAAATAGATAACAATTAATAATTATAAAGAGAATTAGTCCACGCTGTTTATGTTTGTTTATTATAAGGGTGAATTGTTTACGCTACAACTCTTTCTACTTGAAACAAACATTACATCACCGTTTACGACTCTTTTTACTTGAAACAAACCCAAGATGTAGATGGCTAAGTGTTGAACTAAAGACCAAGACATCTATTTATCGATTTTCCAAAACTATTATTTATATTTCTATATATATTTGGTAAAATGTTCGTCTCATCGTCAAAATTAAAAAAGAAATACGATCATAAATACACATAATGTATAATGTACGTAGTGTTAGTGTGTTTACGATCAAATATTGGTTTAGTCGAACAAATTTTATTTTTATTGAAAATATTTTTTAAACGAATTTAATATAAAAAAATTTAATTTTTAGTACTAAAAGTTATTATGAGTTATTGTGAAAGTTTTTTTTCGTTTTTTTTGAGGGAACCTGCAGCCGCTACTCAGAGTGCAATAAGTGCGCACAGAGTATACCCTCAGTCTGACGTGATAGCCTGCAAACAACGCCAGAAGGTAAACCACACAAGGTGACATGCTCAGCCGAGAAAGCGTATGTAGAGAAATTCGAACTCATGACCTTTGGTCACAAGCATGCCATACTCAACCAACTCGGCTACCCCATTGGAGGCTTATTGTGAAAGTTCTATAATAACGGTTTTGTTATGTTTTGTTAAAATAGTTTGGTTTTGAGTTTTTTATAAACGAATAAAAAAATAGATTTGAATTCAATGTTCCGGTTTTAAGCTTCGAACTAATCCCCTATTGTTTTGATTTCTAGTTCCGCAAGTGCACTTATCTCGATATAAACCTGTTTAGGTTATTAAAAATCCTGTTAAAATATGCGTATCTTCTTTGGACTTTGGGACATTTAATTGAACAGGATTTCCTTAAATACCATTTTCAGTTACTATATAACCAACAAATTTTATGGACCAAACACAAATATGCATTTTTCTAGGTTCAACTTTAAGTTAACTACTTTCATATTAGAAAACATTTCTTCCGGATCGGAAAAATGATCCTTATCTTTCATAATATAAACTTGAGTGTTTCTACCTATATGGCTAGCAAAAGATTTATTGATCAGTTATTGGTAAGTAATCTGGACATTCTTTAAACCAAACGACATCGCTTCCCACCCGTTATGAATATGGTGTTGTTTTAGTCCCTCCAATCCATATGTATCTGATGATATCATGGAAAAAAGTCCATGAATGACTTATAACCCGAGATCGAGTCAATCAACTTGCCATTTATTGAAATATGGAAAGGATCCTTCGTATAAGCCCTGTTTAAATCTGTCAAGTCAACACACATGCCATAATGGGTATTAAGACTCTCAGATATGACCAAATTTCGTTAGTCGATCTACCTCTGTCACAATTTATTCAGACTTCTTTATGGAACAATCTCTCCCCTTTTGGATAATGGGGCGTACCTTTGGTTGTACGATCTTAATTTTGTGACAAATAATACTCGTAGGTGCCCCTGTTACATATATCGTACACCAAGAAAAAATTTACAACTCTTTTTTTAAAAAGGATATCAACTATTCTCTTATGATTGGAGGTAACCGAGGACCAATATTTAAACCTTTTACGTCAGAAAAATTATATAATTCGACATCCTCATGAGGCATTACCAAACTGGGAGTCTCTCGTTGATCATCTACAAAATGTGTCTCCAAACTGGACTTTAATATTTGATATTCTTTCTTTGTTTCGACACTGTGGGTTGTCTTGAGGAGCCATAACAATAACGTAGCAAAGGTTAGGAAGACGGGAAGATTTTATCACAAGTTACGTTCAAATTTCAGGATTCAAACATATAATATAATAAGTAGAAACCAACTCAGATTTGGAATTCTTAAATGCGTAATAGGTGAAGTCGTCAAAATAATATGATGCCTCTACGTATGCCATGTTTGTTGTATGCCATGTTTGTTGATTCCATCTAATGAACAACGACGAAGAAAATTTATCTTTCTTTTAATATTTCTGGTAAGAGCTATTTAATTTAAATACAATTGTTTTAGGGCATAGAAAGATTTTATATGTTTTACCGTAAAGTATGTCATCTTTGAACGTGAATAAAAATTAGCTAGTGTTTAGATACGATTTTGGTATGTGTACAACTTTTTCACCAAATCTGGCATGTAACTATTTCCTAAATTTTGACAAGTATGCATCATTTACATATTGAATAGTTAAAAGCATTTCATGCATTTCATATTTGAATAAAACGATTTTTTTAAACATGAACTTAATGAAAGGTTCACCCTTGGTGAGAAATCCTTTTCGAGATGAATATAATTCTCATTGTATTGAGGAAATGGAAGACCTTATAGGTTTGAGCTAAAAGCAGATCAAGTTGGCATCTGCGTTACATATAAGTTTACTTTTATATTTACCCTACACAATTTTGGCACAAGATTCGTTAAAACATAATATCAGGGTTGGATGCAAATAAAACTGACTACAAAAGTCATTTCCGTAAATAAGAAATGAAGTCTAAAGGTTAGGAATATCGGTTATAGGTTATCGTACATATTAAATACTATTATGAAAATTTATGCATTTTGGTTTGTTTATTTTTGCGTAAACTTTTTGCATTTTATACATAAACTAACCTACTCATCTTCTTGGTATAATAAAGATTAGTTATAACAAAAAGGAGCTAACCAGAATTTGTTATAACAACATTTTTTTAAAAAGCTACTAAACCCTATAATTTTGCATTCCCTCTCAATATGAGAAGTAAAAATATATTCTATACACATCTTGGACATTAAAGTTTGAAAGAATGGTTTAGACAATGCTTCAGTGGACATACTTGCCAACTAAAATTTGGTATATACATGAGTGAAGGATGAAACTTTTAAAAAACCGAGTCCTAACGATACGACAGTCAATATCGAGTTGTCTAGTTCTCTCATGAAATACTAGATTCGATGAGATGTAACGTGCGACCATGTTGTTACAATGTAGAAATTATGAAGATGAATAAAAACCTCAAAATCCTCTAGTAAATAAGTAATCCACTGAACTTCACATACAGTAGCAACCATAGCTCTGTATTCATGTTCTGTTGAACTCGTACTCACTGTTGTTTGTTTTTGTTTTCCATGAAACCAAATATGTTCCTAAAAAACACAGTTGCTTTTGACTGATTTCCTTGTGTCAACATATGGTTCCCAATTTTGCGTCAGAATGAGCTTTACGAATGAGACTATAATTCGATAAGCAAAGTAGACCTTCCGAAGGACATCATTTAAGGTATTTAAGGATATGAAGAGCATACATTATGTGTAATTCCCTCGACTCATGCACAGATTGACTAAGTTGATGCACTGTAAAATTTAGGTATTATAATTATCCAATCAACCTTGTATAACTTCATATGTATTAAAGAATGAAAGACTCTTTATCAGCCAAATGTAAACCAGTAACCATTGGTGTGTTTGCTGGTTTACATCTTAATTTATTTTCTTATGTTATCATATCAATAATATATTTTTTTATTAAGAAACATTCTTGATGCAATTTGAATAACTTAAATCCCCAAGAAAAATTTAACTATGACAAGATCTTTTATAATGAATAAGTTGTCCAAATACTATTTCACACAAGCAATTAGATTAACATCGTTACTTGTTATGAAAATTATTTGGGAAACACCTTGTTTGAGAGTGAAACTAAAGTTATCTAAAGAAGACCGTATAGAACCATACTTTAAAATACTTCCAGTAAATTTGTAATTCTACTATCTAGATGCCTGTTTTAAACTATAAAGAGAATTGATGAGCCTACATAATCTTTTATCTTATGTCTCTAACATTCTCCAAGGTACTTTCATGTATACAATTTCATCCAATAGACTATGGAGTAAAATATTGTTAACATCTAACTGGAGTACTTCCTAATGTCTAAAAGCTATAATAACAAACTCTACTCTTACATTGACTAACTTAGCCATATGAGAGAAGCTTTCTCTGTAGTCCTCTCATTCTACTTGAGTGTAACCATTTGCTACCAACCTTGATTTTAGTCTTGTAATTGTACCATAAACCTTTTTTTTGACTTTGTACACCCATTTTGAACATATTGCTTTCTCTCTATAATGCAACTTTGTTAAGTCCTATAGTTATTCAATTCGAAAGCTTGAAGCTCTTTCTCGATAGTTCAAATCCAGCCCAGATCATTATTAGCATGGCTATAATAAAAAAAATTCCTATATGAACCTGTGGAACATAAGGAGATTGAAAAGACTCAACAAACATCGAACTACTGTGTATTGTGTTAGAAACACAATTCTTGAGCCAAAAATGTTGTTTTCTTTGTCTTATACTTTTTCTTATACGAATCTGATTAGCTAAAACATCATTAGCATTACACTTAGTACTACTTGAAGGAGAAAGAACACTAGATTCGACTTGAGTCTCCTACAAAACATTGTGATCAGTTTGAAATCTGATTTATATGGGAAAAATAACAGGATTAGACACATTATTAATTATATATGTGATTGTTTTATAAGGAAAACTTTCTCCACTAAACACAATATCCCTATATATAATGATCTTGTGTTGATCAAGATTGTAAATCTCGTAACCTGATAAGGTCCTTATAGGTTCATTTATAAAAGATCAAAATACTTAGCAAATTTTGATTTACCAGAAGGAAATAATACTCGTTGTTTTTTTGCTATAAGGCATATTTCAAAAGAGTTTTCAAAACCTAAGAGTCTTATTCAATTTACATGTTTCAAGATATCAAGAGGATAACGACACAACCTAAGATGTCATATACTATGTTTATTTACTGAAGCGATGATTGATAATCCTAAGTTGGAATTAAAACCCACATAAACGATTTTATCAGAAATAGACTTAATAAAACCATCCTTCAAAGCATATTCATCAATGACATAAAATTCTTTGTATTGCCCCCAACTCTAATCAGTTGTTTAAAATGTTGGTATTGGATAAGACAATGTTCTTGTAGAAAATTAAAACCAACAAGAGATGATGTTATGCACTTGCTAATAGATTGAAGATTGTATTCGAAAGAATGTACAAGAATACAATTATGCAAAACCATTTTATCGTGTACTATGATAATTCTTTTTCGAGGTTTACGATTTTAAAAGAACCATCAAGTAAATAAACAGGAGAAGGAGAAAAAATAGTGCATACGAGTCTCCAACAATTATTCCAATAACTACATATCCGATTTGACCTATGGACGAATATGCAAGCATACGTTTCATGCTTGTTTGAGTAATAGCAATGAAATTTCTCAATATCATGCTAAGAATAGCTAGGATTTCCAGCAAATAAAAATTGATTACACATATGATTTGAAACACCAATTTCTATTATCCATAAACTATTATTCTCATCGGCATGTATTGAAGGATAAAAAATAGAACCCAAAAATGTGAATATACAAACTGAGCCGTGATGGAATAATATATTCTATAATTTGATATCTACCTATCTTATCGTGAAAGATACTCTATCTTTGTCCCTCGCTTTCCTTTTTTTTTTTACAAAATATGAGTAATGGCGGTCAATTGAGTCCCTCTCTAGTCATGTAGGTATATGCACGATATCAAGTGTCTCTTTAAGGTACCGAGTAAAGAAAATAATCACTGGTCATAACTTGTGACCCAACTTCGTGTTTCAATTAATATCAGAAAGATGTTTATAGTAAAGTTTGAACTGGTGTAATATCTTAGTGTATGCAGATCTGTTTTAAGACTCGAAACTACATGTATAGATCCTAGTAGTACAAGAAGCAGCTACATTGGTGATACTACTATACTTGCATTGCTTCATTTTCTCTTTGTAGTTCATGTATATGAAAACTATTTTCACTTATTAAATAAGTATTTTAAAACCTAATTTATAAATTAATAGCTTTTTTTCTTTAAATATGCAAAAATAGCAGCTTGCTGTTTTAAACAAGTTCGCCTTGAAACTTAGTCATTATATATAATCCGTAAATTTAAGTATAGAGGTTTTTTTATGGTCTATTAGAAACCCTTTTTTAAAAGATTTTTGAAACCAAAAACTGCTTCCAACTTGTGAGAGAATACCCAGTTTCTTAATGGTTGATGCCATAGTATAGAAACGAGGGTTTGATTAAATTCGGGTCCAAAATATGTTAACCAGCCTAAAAAAAATGTTTTCCAAGTTTTACAATTTTACTTTTATTCCGGCGGTTGAACTTTTCTCAACCGCCGGTTGAGATCCTCCCACCCGGCGGAAAAACTGTTTCACCTGCTGGGTAAGCTTCCCGCCGGTGGAGAGAGTCTCAACCAGCGGGGTAAAAAAAGGCGTTAAAATTTTAGAATTGGTTATCATCGAGGGCCATAATTTAGCCAAACCCATAGAAAAACCCATAGAAACACTGTATCGAACTTATTTTTGTTAGGTCCGGACAAAAACAATCGGTCACCAAATTTGGAAAAAGAAAAAAAGATTCCACATGGGATTTTAGGGCCACCAAATTTGGAAAAAGAAAAAAATTCCACATGGGATTTTAGGGCAACTAATTTGGGAAAAGGAAAAAGATTCCACATGGGATTTTAGGTCCAGGGTGACTCGGAATTTGTCCAAAAACATAAAGCTAAAGTTTCCTCCTTTTCTTCCCTTTGGCCCAAACATGGATAAATGAAAACCCAGGTAAATAGACAGTCTATATATACACTCACTTAATCATTTCAACTGCATTACTCATTTCTCGTATCATCAAAATCAAAACTCAACAAAGTTTATTGAGCATCATGAAGCTAACAATAAGCATTCAAAGTCTGAAAAGGATTCAATTTCTTGGAGGGGGGAAGATACTATCAAACTCACGATCTCTTTCTCGAAGAAACAACGAAGAGCAAGTTGTTCTAAGTACTACTCGTAAATCCAATGTTTTGAAACAGCTGGTACCGAAATTTAAGTCACAGTTGAAGAATGGAGATTCCAGGAAGAGAAGAAGTGGTTTGAAGTTCAGTTATGATATTCGAAGCTATAATTTAAACTTCGATGATGGTTTGATTTGAAGATAATGATCAGTTTGTGTTTGGTTTTAGAAGTGCCTTTATTTTTTAGATTGATGAAGCTGTTTATAGTACTCTTGTATATACTTTCATCCAATCCAGTTAGGCACAAGACCAATTTTTAGTATATCAGATTGGTAAGCTTATTAGTTTTGGTATTGTTTGTATGCGTCTATCCACCTGATTGTACATTCCCAACTCATTAGTTTTGAGGTTTTATTGTTTACTTTGTCCGGTTTTTTTCTGTCACCTTAGATAGTCCATTTTAAAGCATGCCCATTAGATTACTTATGATTTTAGTATATATAAGGTGAATTTTCATATTTTATAATTTTGGATTATTAAATTTTGATATTTAAGTAGTTATATTTCGGGGTAAAGTATAATAAATATTTAGACAAACTAGCAATAGACGTGGACATAAAAAATCACAAGTAAATTATCTATAGACATCTAGACCTATAAAAAACCACAGGTAATCAATTTTTTTATTTTGAACCTATTTTTCTTTAAAATTCTGTTTGTAAAAGGTATTTATTTTTCAAACCGGAGTTTGGAAAAAAAAATCGAAAGGATCATCGATTTTGTTTTTTTTAAACGAACAAAACTAGATACTGGTTTGGTTTATTTTGGGCTGGGGTAGTTTCGTAAAGTATTTTAGTAAGTTTGTGGTATTTTGTGTTTGGTGTGAGGGGTAGTGAGATACTTAATCAGTCTGATTGTATTAAATGTTAATCACCCTCGTTAATGAGAGTGGTTGGAGTATTTATACTTTTAATTAATAACCCATGGGCATACCGGGTCAAGTTGTGAAACTGGGTCGAGTTTAAGGACTTATTAGTTTTTAAGTAGATTATCAAATAGCTTAGTCAAAAGGTGTTCACATTTATCCTGTTCGGATTTATAGTGGAGTTATATGGTCCGGATTACCCATGTCCGGATTAATTGGTAGGTTGTGACTGTAATATTCGAACTCATCAGTAACCTTTTTTTTAGGCCTTCCAAAGTATCTTTGGAAAAGGCCCTGTTTCTAAGGAAAATGCTGTATCAAGCCTCAGAAAACCCTCACCATTCATAGCAATGGGTTTTGACACAGAAAAATCACCGGAGAAGATAACTTCTCCACGGACAACTCGTCAAACCAAAACTCAGTCCACATCACCAACTTCAAAACCCTCCGGATCTGAGGTAGCTAAAGCAGTTTCGCAGGCCAAGCCCTTCAGATTATAACCTTTACCACACATTAGGCCCTTAGAGGCAACAAGTGCTCAACCATCCGGACAGCTTTCGATGAAGGGAGTTGAAAAACCTTCTTAAAAATAACTAAAAACCCTTCCATAGTGATGGAAGAGAATATGGAAGACAACATCGAAGATGCCCCCCATTTTGAGACCGAGGCATCAGGTCAGACATGGGATGCTGGTTCTGACAAAATAGGTAAAAGTAAAGTAAAAGTTTGCATGACTCATCCGGACTCGCTTACAGAGTGCATAGAGGATAAGGTAAGCCCTTGTTTTAAACATGTCAGTGTCAAACATATTTGCTAGCTTTGCAAAACATCAATTATGTCTACACCCATACTGCTGAATTGGGCCGAATCCAAACCAAATGGGGGTATTCCGGAGTCTGTAAAGGTTACGATACCGATTACTGCGGAGACCCCCATGGACTGCAAATGGAATGAGGTGGTAGTGTACACTGAAGTACTTAACTAGGGACTCCGGTTACCTTTAGGCCCAGAGATCGTTAAGTACTTCCATTTGGTCAAACTTTGTTCCAACTAGTTAAGCTCCAATGCCTGGTACACACTCCTCGCCTGCATCATGGCATCTAGATTGTCAAAGATCCCTCTTCCGATGGAGCAGTTTGGTGCTGTAACAAGCTTGTCCAAGAACCATCAGATTCAATTCTACCACTACAACATGAGGAATGCTTTTAAGGTTGTGGAAGACCTATTAGAGTCCGAAAAACCTTGGAGGACACAGTTCCTATTTGTTAGTGGGACATGGAAAAATGGCAGGAAAATAAAAGCCAACACCAACTCTAGCTTGCTGAACAGTAGGTGGAAAAGCACTGGTAAGTTTCTTTTTTTTTTTACTTCTTAAACTACAAGTTTTCTTATTCTCACTAATTCGTTACTTCTCTTTAGTTCTACCGCAGTAGTTCACCAACCATTTGGAAGAAGAGAAAAAGACTTGTGCAAAGCTCAATGCATGGGCTTCGGAACACTAGGGGAATGCCTTCCACAATTACTTTGCATCGGGAAATTCTTTGAGGTCTCACCTATGGAACACCACAGGCTGGAGAGACCTTTCATGGGAAGAGCTAACCACCCCTCCTCCTGCTGATGTGATTGTAAGAAGTACAGAAGCCAAAGATGCCAAGCTGTTCTTACCTTCCAGGGCTAAGGCTCCCAGAAAAATGAAGAATAAAAAGAGGAAGGCTACAACAGAGCTGGCTCAAAAAGCTACAGAAGGTACTGGTTCGGGGAACTAGGGGGCATTGATGTGGCTCTGCTCAAAGCAGTAAAGTCCGAAACAGTGAGGGAAGCTGGAGGGTCAAAGAACCAAGCTAAGACTCCTAAAAAGGAGAGGAAGCGCAGGGCTAGCATCGATGAGAAACCTGGCAAGAAGAAGAAGGTCACCTTGGGAGAAGAAATAATCCTTCGCCCTTCAGAAATCCAACCACCACCAGCCCCTACAAACCCTACTCTGCAAGAGGAGATCCCAAGAGAGCTTCAGTTCAGAGAGATTGCTGGTGGAGGGACGATGAATTGGACCTCAGTTCCCTTCAAGACATTGGTTTGTACTTTAACAATTTTGAGAAGGATAATATTGCAGGTCCTTATCGTCCTTCCAGTTCTTCCAACATGATGAACTATAACGGTAAATAACTCTCGATATCCGGAGCGCAAGATTCCTTAAGCCACGCCATCCTCGGTTATATCCGGCCAATACTAGATCTGGAGAGGTAAGTGAAAAGTCAGACCAACCTTATCAGCTCTCTCACTTCTGACAAACAATCTCTGTCAAGCAGTCTCCTAAGTGCTCAGCAAAGTATAGAGGCACTGAAGAAGGATTTGGCAACCAAGTTAGCCGCATCGGAAGCAGCCAAAACTGAGCTCCAATCTAAGTACTCTGACTTAGAGACTTCTTCCTCACAAAGCGTTGAAGGAGGAGTTGGAAATCACCGTTTCAGAGATGACCAAAGAAAATGAGGCCCTGAAGAGTTGGAAAAAGCAAGCTATCATGGCAGGTATTGAGGAGTACGCCAACAGAGTAATAGACTCTTTAGAAAAAAGATGATGATGCGATTAAATCTGACATGGTGCTGCTGTTCCATGAGACCTTTCCTAAGAGGACCCTTGGTCTCTTATGGAAGTATGTGGAGTACGAAGACATCTCATTTCATACATTAGCCGATGGGGACAAGCGCAATTACTCAGTTGGATTTGATTCCAATGATGACGAAGTAGGTACAGGTGAGAGTTCAAGTACTGAACTCAAAATTCCGAAAAAGGTGATGGTGAAGGAACATCTGAATGGAACAAGCCCTAAGGTTTTATCATGTATTGTTTTTTGTCTTTTTGAACAATCAAAGTCCTTAGATGGCCAAGGTATATTTTATATTACTATTCAATTGAAGTCCGAGTAAGTCCTTCAAACACCCAAAGTCCTTGGATGGCCAAGGCATGTTTTGTATAATTGTTTGGTTGAAGTACGAACAAGTTTAATTTATCAAACTTTTTTTTGTTTAATACTTTACTTTAAATCTTTCATGACTAATATTTAAGTAGCCCTTAGAACTTCAGATGTTTTGAAGTGAGAGTGTTTAATATCTTTATTGACATGTATTTAATAGTCATGACCAACCACCAAGTTTATCCGATCTACTAAAGATCTATGGTATTGAATAAGTGATTTATACTTGAATTGAACTGTAGTAAAATCACTCCGAACTTTTGAAGAAAGCATTATATATTATTGAAGAAGAAATCAAGCACATCATTCAAACCTTCTTATGCCACTAGGGTAGGAAAGAGTATGCCCCCTAATATTTACATTAATATTTAACAAGTAAATATTTACATAAGAAGTTTACTCCAAATATAACCTGAGATGCTCAACATTCCACGGGTGCTTCAAAGCTCTTTCTTATTTGTCTTTAAGCCTATATGCCCCAGGTTTGAGCTTTTCACAAACCTCATAGGGGGCTTCCCAATTCAGAGCCCATTTCCAGAACTGTGTTTTCTTGGTATGTAAGAAAACCTTTCTTAACAGCTTATCTCCTGGTTGAAAATATCTTCTTTTCACCTTGGAGGCAAATCTGCTCCTCATCAAAGCTTGGTAGTGAGTTGTTCTTAAGTGTGCTTTAATCTTTTTATCTTCTATTAAGTCCAGCTGATTCCGAATTGCTATCTCATTAGCATGTCCTGAATAGTTGTGGACTCTGTATGATGGTTAGCTATCTTCTATGGGGGTAATTTCATCCATCCCATACACCAAGGCAGAAAATTCTTGTAAATAGCTTGGCCACTTCCCCGTATCACCTTCTAAATTCTTTTTTAATGCAGAAAAATGGTCTTGTTTGCAACTACAACTTCGCCATTTGCTTGTGGATGGAAAAGAGAATAAAAACAATGCTAAATACCTATAGAGGCACATAAATCCTCCATATCTTTGTTATCAAACTGTGGTCCATTGTCTGTGGTAATCTTTTGGTGGACTCCAAATTTGCAGCACATATTGGATAAGATAAATTTAATGACAGCCTTTGATGTGGCCTTTTCCGAGAGAGCTGTCTCTATCTATTTTGAGAAGTATTCAGTAGCAATTATAATAGTTCTGCACCTCCCGGATGCCATAGGTAGAGGTCCAACTAATTCCATCCCCCATCTGAAAAAAGGTATTGGCTCAGAAATAGACTCTATAGGTATTGCTGGAACATGAATTTCATTCCCATACCTTTGACATGGATCACATTTCTTCACAATTTCCTTTGCATCTGCCTTTATGGATGGCTGATAGTATTCAGCTAATAAGACTCTCCGGGTTAGCGCCCTGTACCCACAATGTGATGATCCCTCCACATCGTGCAGTTCAGACAAAACGACTTGGAATTCTTCAAACCCCATACAACGTAGGAGACGCCTATTGAAAAATTTCTTATAGAGAATTCCCCTTATAAAAAAAACCATGTGCCTCGTATTTAATCTTTTTCGCTACAGCTTTGTGCGAAGGCCAAACCCCATCAAAAATATATTGAAGGAGGGTATACCTCCAGTCTTTACGTTGAATCACATGTATGCTCATACTTTCCCCATCTTCTTTGTTTTTACTTAGTTGTATGGACGAGAATTCTTGTATGTGAATCCAAGGGTAGGATTCAGAATGTGTTAGAGTTGCTAAAGAGTCTGCCAGTGTATTCTCCGATCTGAGAATCTACTCATAACAAACACTTTTGAAGCCTACTGCCACTTCTTTCAAAACGAGTAAGTACTTGATCAGTTTCTCCTTCTTGGCCTCAGAATGACCTTGAGCATGGTGGATGAGAAATTGAGAGTCACTCATTAACCAAAGTCGATTAGCCCCACACATGAGAGCTAATTTCAAACCAGCTATAGCTGCTTCATATTCAGACTCATTGTTAGAAGCCCTAAACCTAAAGGATATAGCTTGATACATTTTATCACCATATGGAGAAGTTAAGCAAACTCCAGCTCCACAACCTATAGTTCTTGATGCACCATCAGTTCGTACCACCCATTCTTTCTTGGTTTTGCCTTCTGAAGTTTGTTTAGATTTCTTATCTGCATGGAATTCTACTAAGAAATTAGCCACTGATTGAGCTTTAATAGTTGTTCGGGGGGCAAAATCAATGTCGTAATCGCCCAATTTTACTGATAACTTGGTCATTCTACTTGATATATCTGCCTTTTGAAGAACATTTTTTAGTGAGAGAGACATCCGGACAATAATAGAATGAGATTGTAAATACGACCTCATCTTTGTTGCTGCAATCACTAAGGCTAGTACCAACATTTCCAACTTTAGGTAACTTTTTTCAGCGTCAAACAAACTTTTACAGATATAGTACACCGGACGAGGATAATTATCCACTTCTCTTACCAGGACAACACTTATAGCACATTCCGATACCGCTAGGTATACATAGAGCGTTTCCCCTTGAATGGACTTGAAAAGAGTCTTTGGTGAGGATAAGTGTTTATTTATCTCAGTGAAAGCCTGGTTGCACGGTGGGGACCAGTTGAAGTCTTTACCATTTTTCCAATAGTGAATTAAGTTGATCCGGATCGGGTTGGATACATTTCTCACTTATTACATAATGTAGAAACGTTTTAGATCGGACCTCAAACACACATTTCTCTAGATTTAATTTAAAATTTACAGCTGCTAAAGTAACAAATATTTCTTGAAAATTCCTTGAGTCTTTTAACCATCATATCATCTATGTATACTTCCATAAAGGATTGGCAGTCCATAAAGGATATTAGGCTTCCTTTATGTGTCCCATATTGGTGAGCCGATAATCCTCTTGAACTATCACGTCTTCTTTTTCCTTAGAAAAAGCTCTTATTTTCTGTACAACAGGTGCAACATCACTCCGAATGGACAACTTGTGTGAAATAACGCTTGCAGGTACTCCGGTTACATCACTATTGCACCAAGCAAACACATGCTGATTGTTTAGAAAAAAAGACAACAACTTCCTTTTTAACTATGGTGCCATATTGGAACCAATCTTGATATTCTTACCCTCTGCAAATGAGTGATTTTCAACTTATTCAATGGGTGTTATATCACTAGGAGCCTCTTTGGGGTCATCAATCTCACTATCCCCGGTAGAAGGCTCTAGTAATTGTTAATCTTCATTAATTTGAACTGCCCCCAGAGTCTTAGGAGCAAGAGCTGTTTCATAACACTCTCTGGCTATCTTCTGACTACTTCGGACAATACCTACTTGTCCTTGAACTGCATACTTTAAACACTGATGGACTGTTGAGGCCACAACATGCATCCTATAACCACTGCATCCTCACGAGGCCCAACAATATTCCTCAAATCATCCTTATCAAAAACTATGAATGAGAAAGGAGATTGGCACTGATGGGAACACATTCCCCTTTCCAATTGAGTGACCAAACTATGGACATGCATCTTCCTTGATGAGGGGGTGGGTGTTATTACAATATCTCATCCGAAGATAATTAGCAATTTAGAGAAACTGATTAGTCCGGACACCGTCCTGGTTTGTTCGGTTACAACTCCCACATTATTTGGAGTTGGATCAGGATCCAGGTATTCAGAAATTCCACATCGAATCTTTTAAGAATCACCATTGCCCATTCCTCAGCAGATGTTCTAGGATTGTTTGTAGGGCTCGTCCGAGGAGCATTGTCGGGCCTATTTCCACTTCTTCTTTTAACATATGCTCCCAGTTTTCCTCTTTGAATAAGGTTCTGAACTTCATTTAAATGGTATGAAGTCTTGAGTGTTATGGCATATATCATTGTGATACTGGCAAAAACAAGTATTTCAGCTTTCTCTAGGAGACTACAATGCCCCCGGTTTTCAAAAATGAACTTCCTCCATAGTCTTATGATACATTGTGGATACATTTTCCCTTAACTCTGCAAACCACTCAGGTTGAACCCAAGGACCTCTCTTACCTCTGGATTGTTGGCTCTGGGCCCGATTCTGGTCGGATGGAGTTTGTTTAGAACGGTTGAACCCTTGTCCGGTCTCCTTTGCCTTGTAGCCGGACTAGTTAACGGCTGGATGAGCTGATATGGTGGACCTCACTTGACGGTGCACCTTGGTTTTCTTTGTTTCTTCCACATTAATCTGCTTTCCCACTTGATTTAGTAGCCCACCCTAGGTCATAGGTTTTTTCCTGGTTACCGAATCAGCCAGGTTCCTAGGATTCAACCTGTATCTTAGAGAAACGATTGCCACCTGCTCGAAGCAATATGCTAATCCGTTCTTTGTATTCAAAAATCAACTTATGTAGTCCTTTAAACACTCATTTGGTTCTTGGGCACAATGGATACTGGTATCCTCATTACCCTTCACCTCCTTACTTCCAAGGAATTTCCTTCGGCAGGCAACCCATAACGGATCAAAGTTTCTAATACACTCTTGAGGTGAGTTATTATACCATTTAAGAGCACTTCCCGTAAAAGATTGGGAGAAATCTCTGCAAAAGAGTTTGTCATCATCATCAAAATTCATCATGAAGTTTTTGAATTGCTCCGGATGGTTGTCCGGATCTTGACTTTGATCATACTTTTCCATTTTGGAGCTATCAAATCTTTTGGGTAGGTTTCCAGATAATATTTTTGTAGAAAAAGGTGACTGCCTCTAGTTCTTATTACGACTAAAGACTGTATATTCATTAGGCGTTTCAAAAATACCTGATTTGGTCTGAAAAGCAAAATGATCTATCAGCAACTGATCAACATGCATGTGGGATGACGCTCTGCCCAGATGCCTTTTAAACCTACCATACCTATCCCTCTTTCTTGAATACTTCTTAATATAAATTCATCTTTTTTCTAGATCTCCCTTCATCACTGCTTGATGACAAAAATTCCTCAAGCTCAACCTCATTCAAAGAGCTACTCGAGGACTCAGATTATAAACTTTCAACAGGATTAGACCGATGTGTCTTCTTAGAGATGAGATGAGTCTTTTTTGAACTAATATGAGTCTTTAGTGATGGATCATTCTCCCCAGAATTGTTAGTATGATGAATAGCTGATGCCCTTGATTTCTCCCTCATCCCTTTCTCTGCTTGTTTTATAGCCCTTAGCGCTTCTGTTTCTTGTCCCAGCTGATCTCACTCCTCAATAGTGTATTCCTTATTCTCCCTTATCGTTTCCACCACAGGAGGTTGATTACCTTTATCATTCGGAACCATCCAAACTGTTTTTCTTAGTGGTTTTGAATGCAAAATTTAGGCACCTTCATGCTCCCACTGTGGTCGCCAATTTGGTTTGGTTTATTTTGGGCTAGGGGTAGTTTTGTAAAGTATTTTAGTAAGTTTGGGGTATTTTGTGTTTAGTGTGAGGAGTAGTGAGATAATTAAGAACCCTGCTTGTATTCAATGTTGATCACATTCATTAATGAGATGGTTGAGGCATTTATACTTTTAATTAATGACCTGTGGGCCTACCGGGTCAAGTTGTGAAACCGGGTCGAGTTTAAGAACCCATTAGTTTTTAAGTAGAATAACAAATAGCTTAGTCAAAAGTGTTCACATTTGTCCTGTTCAGATTTATATTGAAGTGATATGGTCTGAATTATCCCTGTCCGAATTAATTGGTAGGTTGTAACTGTAATATTCCGAACTCATCAGATACATTACTGATATTTTTTAAAAACATATTCGCCAATAACACGCGAGTCTAGGCATAACCAATATGCAAGACCAAATATAAAAAAAAAATGCAAAACGAGACATAAATAAACATGTGAGACCATGCATAAATAAACATGTGAGATCGGACATAACCAACATGCGAGACCATACATAAAAAACATGCTAGAACAGATGTAAATAAATGTGCGAGACAAGACATAAATAAATATGCGAGACATGTACAACTTGATCATAGAGTGGCGAGACTAGGGTTACTAGGTCTGACGAAAAAAAATTATCAATGGATCTAATTTTTTTCGTGTTCAAAAAATAATGTGTGGTCTCGCATGATTTATTATGTCTCGTCTCGCATGATTTAATAATGTTTGGTCACTCAACTTTATTATGTTTGGTCTTGCATGTTTATTATGCATGATCTTACGTGTTTATTATGCATAGTACCGCAAGATTTATTATGTCTCGTCTCACATATGTTTTATACTTGGTCTCGAATGTATATTATGTATGGTTTCACATGTTTATTAATGGATTGTATCGCATGATTTTTATGTCGAGTCTAGCATGTTTGGTTATGACGGATCTCGAATGTTATTGGAGAAAAACAAATATCAACAAGGAATGTATTTTTTCTTCGTCCATTTCTCCTTCTTCCCTGTGACTAATTCTCAAAGCAAATTCGTTAAAAGTCACATCCATATTGATGAGATAACCTGAAGACTTTGAAGAGGTACACCATAGCCTATATCCCTTCCCTCCATTAGCATATCCTAAAAATATGCATCTTTTTGCCATCAGCTCAAGCTTATCATCTCTCATATGAGCATACACAGGACAAGCGAACACCCTCAACTGCTCATAATCAACCGACAATGCCGTTGATGGAGACCGATTCACCAAGTAACACACTTTATTAATAGCTTCAACATAAAAATCCTTTTTTGGTATAAAAAGGTATAAATATATAAAACTAAATTTAAAAATTTAAAAAGAGACACTAAAGATACTTGGATGCCCTTGATACTGTGGTATCGCTAGTGAATGTCAGAGAGAATGTGATGAGCAACACTCAAGCTTGACGCTTTCTTGATTTTTAAGAATAGAGTGTTTAACTCGGTACAAATGTTGTATATGATCGAGCAGAAGATAGTTCGTCACATGTGGATGATTCTGTTACTAGAACAGGCACAATCGCTAGCCTACTCAGGACAATTTGAGCAGAGGACGCACTCGGATGTGGTATCGAGGCCATAGCCAATAGGTTTATCCCGAGTCGTGAGCTTGTTATGGATGACCATCCTGGTCATAAAATAACGTCGCGGGATAAAATACTTGTTCCAGACCACGAAGGCGCATGCGAATTTTTCTCTCGAAGGCTTGAGGGCGGTGTACGTGCTTTTAATAGTAAAATGTGGTTTTGGAATTTTTATAAAAATATCGTTAGCTTCCGAAAGCGGGAAGAAGTTGAGGTTGGGGGTTCCTACTAGGGGCCCTAACACGAGAGGGCCAGATCCATCTATCGTTGCAATCGAGCTCCGGAACTTTTAAGATATTACATAAGCGAGCCAAATTGCTTATGTTGGGACCAAAATAGCTAATGATGAAGGTTGAGAAAAGCCAAGGGTCATACCAGACGAGGTGTCAATTCTACTTCCAAGAAGAACTTTATAGAGGCCTAATGCCTGATTGCACAGTTTTAGAATCTTTCTCTAACCCAAGTAGCAATGGTGGAAGGGGGAAGAATACAAAGGCTTTTCCTTTAACTTTCTCCTCGAGAGTCCACTCGGCCCATATAGAATTTTTTCTTTTGGTTAATAAGGGTAAGAAAATGACTAAAAAAGGTGGCCGACATGACTCTAGAGGAGGAATTACTATTTCCATCAGGGATGGTGAATATGTTTTTTAATATGATTCAAACACAAATCGACGAGGTAGTTACATTCGATATTGAATATTGTTTTTTTTTAATTATTATATAAATATGATATTCATTACGTATTTGATATTGTTAAAACTCTACTTTGGTTGACTTTATTTTTGGTCATATTTAACGATGTTAGGTAACGTTTGAAGGTAATTTTGGAGTACTAAAACAGGAGTACCAATCTCAATGCCTCTTTATTATTTACCACTAATCTAGCAACATGTAAAATTGCAAGGTTGTTTATATCTAGAAATGTCAATCCGGGTTAATACTTGTAAAATTGTTAGCAACGTGTAGGATGAAAAAAAAACGTAATAAATCCCACCCACTTTAATAATTTACAACAAAGAAGCATAATTATAAAATATAAATAACTATATCTAGCAATTATGTTTAATGATAAATCGCGTATGCGATTCATGAGTGTTACTAGGCCTTGTAGTCATAAATCGCGTATGCAAAAATGGTTTTTATAAATGCATTGGATAATGGGTCATTGACTAAAGAGATCATTAAATAATTTTGATATGAGTGCTACCTATCTCGGTCAGTAATTAAACAAAGCTTTTCCAACTTATTGATTAACTTAATACTTGACAAGACAAAATTAGATATTGAATCATTACAAAAGCATTAACTAGACGCATAGAATTAATTGCATTTTGCTAGATTATACTATCATTGAGTATGGCCTCTAACTATAAGTAGCAAAATAGATTTAAGGCTATTTACTCTTAAACACTAAACACTTTGAAAAAACTCTATGTATTCTAAAGGAATGGCCCCTTCGTATCCAGATTCTCCATGATATTCATTCTCTAAAGGTTGGTTCTCAGACCATTCCAGGAACTGTTCTCCTTATAAAAGACCACCACGTCGGTGTACTCATCAGACGATTACAGAAATGGTTGAGTCTGGTCCTTTGAGTTTGAGGACGAGTATGATATCGGTGACTCGTGGTCCTTTGACAGTTACGAATCAAACCTAAACAACCTGCCCAAACGCAAGCGCATGAGGGACAGTTGGAACAACAAGGATGTCGATTTAACGGTTGACACAAATGATGAAGAAGATGATGAAGCAGACGATGGGAAGGAAACAGACGAAGAAGAAGACAAGGACACGAAGGAAGATGATGAGAAAGAGGAATATTTACATGAGGCAGATGAGGACGAGGATGATGATTAATGATATCATAGTTCAAGTATGATGTTTTTTTCTTTAGTATGTTGCTATGTTTATTGAAGTAAAATGAACCAACCCTCTGGGGTGGTGTATTGTTTGGGAGGGTTGAGTTATCTAGGCATCGTAAAGCCCTGCATGCAGTTTTAATATATTTTGAACTTCTGTTGTTAGTTGTTGTTTTACTGTGAATTTATTGGTTATTTCAATTAGCAACATATTACAATAACACTAACCTTCAAAGAGGATTTGCAAACCCTAGCATTTTTTATAGAACCTTGTTGTAGCAGCTTTAATAACAAAGGAGATAACAAAGTAAAGCGTTAATAACAAGAATGGTTTGTTACAATATTGTATTCTATATAGCATAAGTTTCAAAATTATAGGTTTCTCGCAAATGCAAGAATGGTGATTTGGAAAAAGGGAAATCGCAATGTAGTAAGACATAATAAGGTATCTAGTAATGTCATAATTCTTATGTAAATAGAAATCTCGTGTAGAATATCTCAAAACACTCAACCTCTACACCAACAACCGCATATAGTTTAAAGGATAAAGGGAGACGTACAAAACCATGGGAATACAATAAACCCAAGTGGCGAATGGTATAAGCATAGGTGGTATGTTAGGAAGGACGTACGTAGCAAAGTAAAGTGCTTGTTCTTGAAAGATAGGAGGCATTACAAAACAACTTGTTTTGTTAACCAACAAATTAACTGATCTAGCAAAGTGGTTAACCAATAAATTAACCTATCTAGCGAATTCTGTATCTACCAATGTGTCTAGTACGAAAATAGGTGAATTACACGAAAAAACCACTTATATAGACATATTAAGAAAAAAAAATACATAGACCGAAATGCACAGCTACCCTAAATTCAAAATGGGGCATCGCAAGACCTCCGGTTGTGTCCTATTTTTAGACAGTGGCCACACGACAAACGGTTGGTGGTTATTTCTCATCTAGATGGAATATGTTTTTTTTTCGCCGTCCTGATCATCTTTTCACATTGGGTGGCTGAACTTCAGGCTCCAAAGAATCGTTACAATTTGAAACTTCACCAAAGTCTGTTTTAGTTGACATACTAAAAGAATAATTGGACCTGTAATTCGCAGCAGTGAAAATGGTTCTATTAGAGTCATGAAATCTTTTCTTACCGATGCTATTGTTGTAAATGCGTGTGGGCATGGGAAACATTATTGCTGCCAAGCACCACAAATACATTTGAAATCAAACATGTTTACTACCATTACTAGGTCTGAAAAAACTGCAACAAAGGCTGCCGAAGACATATGTACTCTCCTCGTTCAACCATATTCTACAATCTTCTTAACCTTCTTTTCAAAATCGGCGCATAAATTAGTATTCCAGCTGAGACCCTTCGATAAACGTCTTGAAATCAGAGTCATAAGTAGGACTCTAATCCTCTCCACCAATTTTACTATATGTAGATTGCATTGTTTTTTAATTTGGGCGTTAAATTATTCACCCGCAGTTGATCTCATTGCCCCATACCGTTCCTCTTTGACAAAAGCTTAAGTATACTTTTCTATGGGCAAATTGTTTAGATTTTTTTTATTTTAGCACCCCTTGGTGCAAAAACTATGAAATTTGTTCATTACAAAGCTCTATTGTGGGAGCATAAACACAACGGTTATAGTCTTAGTTGGTGTGTTCTATAGTTTTATTCAAATTCTGAAGTATATGGAAAATATAGTAAGCGTGGTAGCTATTAGGATAGACAACAACTGCAACGTCAATAAGACCAGAATGACGATCCGAAATAAATATTTGTTGTCGACCTAGCATGTGAGCTTACAGACTTTGCATAAACCAAATCTAGTTGTCTGAGTCTTCGCTGCCGATAATACCGAAAGCAATGGGAAATAGACCTGCAGTAACTAGGTAGTTTAGATTGTTGACTGTGTTTTCAAAAGTTTGGTTTTGAACAGAGAAATTACAAAGCCGTTAAAAGGTAAAACGCATCAACTATAATACAATAGATCGCATTGTCTAAAGATGATAATACTGCCATATCTAGCAAAGAAAATCGAACCTATCTAGCATGATTTATGTAAACAGATAAATCGCAATGTAAGTATCAATCACATACGTAATAACACATATCTAGCAATGTGTGGTATGATATGGTAAAATCAAATATAAATGCATAAATACACATATCTAGCTACATGTAAAAACACAGTGACACTAAACGTTGCTGCCATCTTTTGCTACCGCTGAAAGCAACAGGCCACTATGCTTCCCGGTTAAATGGGTTTTGACAACGTACAACAAAGGTCTGCATGAATGAAAACCTTGAAGGCACGGTACAAATGATATAAAACAACGTCGAAAAACGTTACCAGCAGCTAATTCTAAATTGCAGTCACTTGTAATATCATGACTCTTTAGTTGTTTAAAGTATCCTTTTAGCAAACTAAAAGATGTATTGATATCTCTAAATACTTCCCTCGCTTCCTTCTCTAAAGCATTCCACGAGAGACGGTAAGATATGTCTAAACCATTATCTTGTTTCATATAGGATTGTATACTTTTCGCTATCACACTGTGACAGGTCTTAATTGAATCATAAATTTCATCCACAATCAAATCTGATGTCAAATGCTTACTTTTTTCGTGAAAACGGGACTTCATGTATGCGTGTCAAAAAACGGGTTTATCATCATTAAACCGGTGCTGGAGTCATTGATGCATAAAGCCTCTATTTACAGTCGTCTGAATTTTTGTTGACACAATAAGCAATGATCTTTCTAAATCTATTATGCATGTACTTAAAGGAAAAACCTTTCTTTAATGCATACCGACACAAGGATAACCTTAGACCTGCAACACCTTCAACAAACGACTGGCCAACACCGACGACAGCTTCAACCTATCCAGTTGTACAAGATGTCTTTTCGATGTTGAATTAAGCAAACAATTACTACTACCTCTACTAGTTAGTTGGTTATGGGACACTACTTCAAAATTATGGCTTATCTGTTTATGCTTAACTGCAGACCCTTTATCAACTAATTGTTCTTCTATAACAAAATTAGTACTTTTGAGACGCTCCATATCAAGATATACTTCTAAACTAATAAAATATTTCTTTTGTTATTAAACAACCAACTCTTATGAGCACCGCATGAGTAAGTAATACTGTAGTTACCTCTAACCAGCTTATGCCATCTACTTTCAGCGTAATCTTGAAGGCTTTTAAAGTTTTCAAAATCAGATAAAGGAACAATAGTAGTTTGGTGACCATATTTGAAAATACAAGCTTTAGGTTTTGACATATACTACCCTACATTGTAAAAACTTGAGTTATATTGTTGTAGCGGCATCAACAAAGCACCAATGTAGTACATAGCAAATCAATTTATCAATTTTACTACCAATCTAGCAACATCTGACTTATAAAATTGCAAACTCACTAAGGTCATATCTAGCAGTGTTATGATACGAATTGCAATCGCGTAAACAAATACGTAACCTTATCTGGCAAAAACGTTGTTACCGGTAAATCGTAATGGCGAAGAACAATCCAACAACTTCTATTAATGAGATGATGTATAATGTTCGTATCTCGCAATGTCACTAAGTTGGAATACTGCAATCGAATCCACAACAAATAACATTTAAATCTAGCAAACACGCAAGTACATCAGAATTCCAATGTCAGCACAATCGTAATCAATACAACCACAATCACAATGAGAGTAAACATAAGCACTTATTTAGATATGTGAGTACACACACAATCAATACCAACCACAGTCGCAATGGCAATACACATATTAACCTATCTAGCAATGCTACAATATTTTCTCCTAAATCACAATGTGCTTATATTACTCGAAAAGCGCATACTCTTCTTGTACAATCGCATCCTATTTTAGAAATTAATAGAAACTATAATAAATAACCGGAAAACATACAAAACCAGGAAAATACAATAAACTCAACCAGGCTAAACCTCTTTTTAACTTATAAATCGAATAAAAATGTGAATTAATGATGTTATAGTAAGTACCAAAACAAGATTTCAGTTGAGTTGGCAAGAAAACCTGGAAAAAACTGATGAGTTGCAGTAGGTAGCAAACCTGAACTGTGGCTACCGATGGTTGACGGTGGATGAAAGTAGCCATTGGATTGAAAAATTTAGCAATTAATCAAAGCTTCGACTGTTAGAGAGAAAAACATCTTTCGGTCTACCAGAGTAATTGTGATTACGGTGGTTAAGGGTGGTGGACGGGGTTCACCATTATTGCCGGGAGGTTGTGGTGTTGTTGTCAGAATGATTATCAGAGAAGTTGTTTTTAAAAAAATTTGGTTTTTTTTTAAAATGGATATTTTGTTAGGCTAAAAGAGAGAGACGGCTGGTTATAAATTCATAATTCAAAATATTTGATTGAGTGAAAATATTAACTTTTTTTCTTAAAATAAGCTTTATACACACTATAAAAAAATGATGATGTTATTTGTGTGTATAATATTTTCTGGTTGTATAATTTTTATTTTTTGATTATTATAAATTTTATACTCGTGAGGGTATAAAAACCCAAAATGTGAATATGCAAATTGAGCGCTGATAGAATAATACATTCTATAATTTGATATTTCTAACTATCTTATCGTGAAAGATACTCTTATCTTTGTCCCTCGCTTTCCTTTCTTTTACAAAAGATGAGTAATGGTGGTCAATTGAGTCAGTCTCTAGGCATGTGGGTATATGCATGCATGATATCAAGTAGTCTCTTTACGGGTATCAAGTAAAACAAGTCAAGTAAAACAAGAATGACGAACCTTGTTTCTTCTATAGGGTCTTCTGGTCAAAAGAAATTCTCTTTGCACATCTTAATGGCATAACTTGTGACTCAACTTTGTGTTTCAGTTAATATCAGAATGATGCTTATAGTAAAGTTTTAAGTGGTGTAATATCTTTAGTGTATAAATCCTAGTACTACTATAAGCAGCTACATTGGTGATACTACTATACTACATTGCTTCATTGGTGATCCTAGACTAAATAGTTTTTGAGTTTTTATTGCTCGCTTGTCCAGTTTTTCTCTTTTTATCCTTATCTTACTCTCTTCGTATTATCAACATGGACGATTGTATAATTTGAAAATCATATACCAATTTTCCCTAAACAAAAACACAAACCAATAAAAGGTTGGAAGAAAGCTAAAAAAACACAATAGTTCATTTCTAAATATATGAAAGTTTCTCCACTTTGTTGGGTTCACTACAAATACTAACAATACAACACTTACGCGTCTCATTTGATCCTAGTCCTAGGATAGAAATAGTTACAGACTTAAACCATGCAGAGAATTTTTTAGTATAGGCTGGGAATGGAAACACTCATTAAAACTGCAGCAGAATATAAATTCAAAGATTTTTTTGCAATTTTTGTTTTCGTAGAAGTGTCTTGTTAGTGATAATATTTTTTACATTTTTATGTTTACTACAATGCACCTGATATAGTTCTTGGCTGGTGGGACTTATGGTGCTCTGCTTTCCTCGGGGTAACTTAGAAACTTTCGGTACCATTTGCACATCCACTCACACTACAATTTTTTTAAATAGTAAAAGGTTTATTTTTTTAATTAAAAGGTTCGCATGTATGTATTGAAATCTTTTAATTGTGACCAACGAATATTGGAATCTTTTAATGGAGACCAACTAATGTTGCTGTGACCAACTAATGTTGGAACATTTACTTTTAACCAATTAATGTTGAAATTTTTTAATTTTTAAATTCGAATTGACTTAATCAATCAATAATAAAATAGGAATATAACATGAAAAATAATTTATAAAAGATAATTTATTCGGACACCGCGTTAAAACCTATATACGCCACATGGATAGAAAAGAGTGTGTCTTCGAACATTACATTGTGAAAATAAAGAAAATATAGACACAACTTTTTTCTTTTATAATCATTCATCTGGTTAATCTACCGGCCTATAAGTTTTAGGCTTAACCCTTTCAATACCCAAATACGGTCCTTTCCAATTTGGTGGTAATTTCTTCAACCATTTATATTTAGTGTATGAAGACATTTTCAGAACTTTGTCCCCAACTCCGAATTCTATTTTTCGAACCTTAGATGCATGTATGCTTCTCATCAAAGTTTGATAATGAAGGAATCTTAGATGCGACCTTCATTATATTTTCCTCAATTATGTTTAACTCAGCTATTCGACCCTCATTATTACTTGCTTCAGAGTAGTTTGTTATTCAGAAATATGGGAGGGTAGACTCTGTTTGGTTTAGTGCATCCATCACATACACCAAAGCAAAAGGAACCTCTTTAAATTTTTTCCATTAGGAAAAGTATATAATTCGACATCCTCATCAGACATTACGGAACTAGGGTTGTATCTTAGATCATCTACAATATTTGTCTCCAAAATAGACTCTAATATTTACTGTTGTTTTTTTGTTTTGACACTCTGGATTGTCTTTAGGAGGCAAAATAGTAATGTATGAAAAATTAGGAAGAGTAGAAGAATTTATCAAAAATCACCTTCATGTTTTAGGCTTCAAAAGTTCACGAAGAATTCTATGTAAGATTTGATAACAAGGATATAAATGTATATTAAATTTTAATACAAAAATATGTATATTAAAAATAAAGTTTGGAAGAACCTATCAAGACTATTAAGGAGACAGAATACCTAGTTATGGCACCAAACAATTCAAAATGATGTTATCCTATAAGTTTGAAGAAAACATCCTAGTATTATCTTTGGTAACCTCAAGTAATTGATGTTGGAACATGAGCGTCCTTGTTCATAATATGATAAATAGGAAGAATAAAAAATTAAATGTGAAACGGGTGATGACAAAACAATTGTTGTTGAGGAAAATCGTATTGCCCAAGGTGTTACCAATGTACATTCCACCGGCCAAAATGAGGATAACATTATCAATTGAATCTACCTGGTATTGATTAAGTTGATGAATTTGTTTCCAAAAGAAATTCTCCACCTCGTACGGGGTGATTTTGAAAAAAATATTGTTAATAAAATTCTTATCATAGTAGTTTACTACTTGTTAAGTTTGTTGTGCTTTTTTGGTGGATTTGTTTTATGTCCTTTAATTTGCAACCGACTTTTATTTCTATCATGCTTATATTTATTTGAGCAATGTATGTTTAATTTTATTCTTGTTGTGGGGCTTGATATATATATATATATATGACTATGGAGTAAAAGTCTACTATAGCCACTTGCGTAACCTTATGACTGACTAGATGTAGCTTTGGTTTATTAACCATTTTTGTTACTTTGACATTGCTAGTCATGGCTCAGCATGTGTACTTATGTAACATATGGTTTTTCCATCGTAAGCATAATTTAATAACCGTTTTCGTTACTTTGACATTTTGAGTCATGGCTCAGTATTGTTTCTTGCGTAAATGTATGATTTTCAACCTGAAGCTTGGTTGATTAACCATATTCGTTACTTTTGAATTTTATGCCAAGGCTCAGTATGTCCACTTTAGTAACCTCATGGTTTTCAGCTCAAGGCTTGGTTTGTTAACTATACTCGTTTACTTTTTATTTACTATATAACCTCCTCCTATTTATTTTTGGCTTACTATGTCAAATTGTCATGTACTAAAGAAAACAAGTTGGCTAATAAACAACTTGTGATTGTCATGTATGCCCAAAACACATTAGCTAATTTATCTAGATACTTATTTTTAGCTCATTCAATATTTTTCTTTACTTTGTCTATAATGGCTATG
The DNA here is from genome assembly GCA_036936605.1 of Limnanthes douglasii subsp. nivea. NCBI lineage: Eukaryota > Viridiplantae > Streptophyta > Magnoliopsida > Brassicales > Limnanthaceae > Limnanthes > Limnanthes douglasii. The sequence goes on from JAUPFV010000001.1 coordinate 39,979,737, forward strand.
TTCATCACTTCTACTTGGCCATTTTGTTAGGGCTAATACAGAGTAAAATAATATTGTTCCATTATGTATCTTCGTCTTGTATAGAGCTTTGACTTCAAACCATTTTCTAAAGTAGTCGACCACCACTATTAAATATAATCGTTTTCTATTTCCATGGGCATGGGTTCGACAAGATTAATTTCACATTTATAAAAAATACAAGGCGCTAGAACTATACTCATTCGTTTGCTAGGTAAATAGCTCATATTAGCATAATTTTGACAAGCATCACATTATTGTACAACGGCCTCCATATCGGCTGTTAGCTTCAGCCAATAAAAACCCACCAAAAGATAACTTAATGCAATTCTCTAAGAATAAATATAGCTTCATCTTTGTTCAAACACCATAACATCGGTTTTATAAATATTTTTTATATAGGATGTCGTCAAGAATCACATATTTAACAACTCATATTCTCAATTCTTGGGCTTTGGCTTTTACTTTAGGGAGAATCCGATCTCTCAAATATGATAAGTACTATTTCCTACAATCTTCAACTCTATCGTATGCCACGATCTCGGTTTCTTTCTGTTTGTCCCATTTGGTGGGTCTTTCTTGGATGATATTCAGTAGGTTGTCTCTTAAAAGTAATGTTTGTGCTAAATAATCCGCAATCGAGTAATCCAGACGAAGTTCTTTTAAATTTGTTTTCCAATCCATGTAATGTTTCAAAGTTCCCTCTTATATTATGTTTCTTGATATCATATAGTTCTTTTGCTTGACTTATTACCAATTGAAAATTTGATGGTACTCGTGTAACTTTCACTCCAGGATTCACCTAGAATGACCTCGTATTAGGAAATATTATCTTTGACATTAAATTGGAATTTTATTTACTATCATATTTCTTCCCTGAATTGTAATTTCCAGACAATGTCATGTTCTTTCAATTAAAGCTCGAAGGTCTGTCAACTTCAACTGTATATTCAAAAATGTTCTAAGTCTTATTTTATATCTTCAATATCATCAGTTCTTTCTCCCACAAACTCATTTTAAAAAAAAATTAATCACTTGAACTTTTACCGTATATGAGGTTCGTATAACATCTTATATTTTCCATATTCAACCGACCATCGCGTGAGCATTCTTAAAATCAAAAGATTGCATCTTAACTGAACATCAAAACACTTCATTTCTTCTTGGAATCTCCATTATTAAAATGTGACTTAAATTACAGTACCTCATGTTTCAAAACATTCGACTTACAAAGAGTACGTAGAAAAACTTCTTGTTTATTGTTTCTTCGAGAAACATATCATGAGTTTGATTGTACATTTTCTTGGCTAAAAATTGAATTCATTTTAGAATTTAAATGTGTATTGATATTTTCATGATACTTAATAAACTTTGATGGTATATTTTATTGTCTAAAAATTGAATCTTTTTTGAGATTTTGAATGTTTATTGTTATCTTCGTGATACTTAATCAACTTTGTTGAATTTTGATTTTGATGACATAAAAATAAGTAACGAAATTGAAATGATTAAGTGAGTATATATATACATTATCCATTGTCCTGGGTTTTCATTTATCCATGTTTGGTGTAAAAGGAAACATAAAAGAATTTGTTTTGGTATAAGAAGCGATTAAATATATGAAATAATAATGTTTACGAGTACTTCAGGGTATTCTCTAGAACTTAAGGTACATTCTTGTAGGAAATTACTTAGTGAGAACTGGTGAGTCCGATTACTTGCATTGCCTTAGTAAATGAGTGAAGTCAAGTTTAGAGAGAGAAATAGATTAAGGAGAGAGAAAATCAGAGTACTCAAATGTTCTAACTCAAAAATTCAACCCATTTCTTAGATACGCGTTGGCATTTATATAGAGGCGCAATGACTTAGCTTACAACTGAAAACGGTTACATAAAAAGCCTAATTACACGTTAGTCCCTGAATAAAATACTTAGTTCTAATTCCTCCTCTAACTTTACAATATGTTATATGAGATTTTATTATTCACATTTTAGTCCTAAAAGTTCTATTTCCTTATCAGTAGCCCCCTTAGTTGTCATGTAAGTAAATGAATGAGAACTAATCAACCTCGAACATAGGTATAATTTTCGCTTCTATAATTCGAACTATGTTTATTATTCTGTTATACCATTATTTGTGTTAATTACATCGAAATATTTCAACAAATAATCATTCCTTTATATCGCAATTCGAAGCAACAACTAATAATCTTAAGTGTCAAACTTACTTCTCAACAAATAATGACACTCTAAAGGCTAGGTCTACAACTAGGCCCAAAGTGTGACAGACGTTGAGCTCTTATCTACGTAACCGTTTTAACTTCTGTCCAATCAACGTCCACCTTTTCCACTTTTAAACACTACATTTCTCTTCTTATAAATCCCATTATGACCCATTGTTTGATTCACAAATTATTTGAGAGAGAAAGCGTAAAAACTCTAAACTCCTTTTCTACCTTCACCGACTTCTTCAATGTACTGGCTACTTTCACCGAAAAACTCATCTTTTCCGATCAATCTTCAACCAGTTTATGAGAAAGCCTTCAAATCTAGGAGACCTAACGCTAGAATTCCCAAAGAAGAATATAAAGAAAACTGGATTAATAAACAACGTTGCCCTTGCAACATCTACGAAGACCATTTGTTGAGCTAACTTTGATCCTTTTAAAACTCTTGTTTTTTCACCTTCGCCTTCTACATAGGGAAGCCAATCCTCAATAAACTTGAATGCCAAAAGAACCTTAGAACTCACCTTCTCTTACTAAATAATCACCTCGAATCAGTCGTGAAATAGGCAAATCCTGTTCGAAACAATTCAAAGCAACCCTTTTCTCAACCAACCTTTAAAAAAGTTGTCCCACATGAGCTCCGAGAAAAGACTTTCATAGCTATGGGAGACCATGCTGATGTTACATTAAATCCATCAACCAAATATCCTCCCCCGCGGGAGATTGTTGAAATAGCTGTATCATCTCAACAAAATCCCTCAAATAATCCTCATCGACTGAGAGATGAAGCATTAGAAGAACAGGTCGATACTGATATTACTTAATCAAATAACGAGGCCGATATAGAGAAAGAATCTTCAAAAGAATCGAAAAATTCTACATAAGAAAAAATCCAAAAACCGAGAAGAAAAAATCTCTTATCAACATCTCCGAGGAAAAAAGGGAATCAATTGTTGAGAATTTGAGGTCTCTTTATGAGAATTATTTAGTGGCTCTAAAAAACGTTTCATATATGTACTACAAAGAGAGCCAAGAAATGATTTAAAGAAGCAGTGGTGAATAGGAGACAACATTAGACCTCGTCTTCTCAAAAGAGGAGAAACAGCATTAGACTGCAAAAACGACGAACTAGTAGTATACCCAAAAAACATCACCTAGGGTCTTTGATTCCCACTAAACCCTATGATAGTGGATTACTTCGAACTTTTCAATCTGTATCCAACCCAAATGACATAAAATCAATGGTTCACGCTTATTTTTATAATCATGGCCTCATGCTTATCTAAAATTTTGATCTGCATCAATGATTTCATATATTTAACCAAATTGTCAAAGGGACCAGTACTTTTGTTTTAGTATCTTAAGATGGATGATGACTTATAAATCATCGACAATCTTCTGAAAGCAGACAAATTTTGGAAGCAAAAATTCATCTTCATTTCAAGAGCATGGGAAAATGGTAAAGTTATATTCAAAGCCAATCGATCAAGATTGAACCTCATATGGAGGAGTAATCGTAGGTCTTTTAATCTTGTTTTTCTAAATTAAAATTTCAATTGATGCTATCCTCATTCGCTATCAACTTCTATATTTGGAACAAAAAATTGAAGGTGTTATGCCATTGTTTTGAGAAAAAACCAGGGAAACCTTCATTAAGCTTGTTGTTTGGGGTGAAAAAAAATGGAATAACACTTTCCACACACCCTTCGAACCCAACAACTTTCTCAAAAATCACTTATTCCCGATCACACTTGGATCTTGATGAAGCCACCCAATCCTCGACAACCTGTCAGATGGTTGGTCCATCCTGACTGCAAAGTTTTCTCGTCGATTTACAGTAGATCAGACAACCATCTTCCCTAAAAGAAGAAGGGAAAAAAGAATAAAAATGAAACTTGTATATCTGATGCTAGCCCTTTAATAGATCCAAAGCCAAAAAGTTCGAAGCGAAAGACGAAAGAAAACACACTTTCCACAATCGAAGAAGGAATAGAAGAGGAACTTTCTCCAAAAACAAGAAAATTGTTGCGCCTTCGAAAAAGCAAGGTACCATTAGAACCATCCGCCCGACGAAAGGAAAAAAGAAAGCAGCGGAGATTGTCAAAGAAATATTATTTGATGAAAACGAAGTTATAGCTATAAGGAATCAACAAAATCATCAAAAGGAAAATGAAGGAAATGTTGAAGACACTACCAACCAGCAAAAGGAAATTGTTGTTGTAGAAAATAACCAAGATGATGATCACTTTGATCCTGACGGTTTTATTAACTTCAACGAATTGCAAGAGCTTACTGGAGAAGAAGATCCCATCATTCAAGATATTTAAATGCATCTGCATAATCTTGGTAGGAGATCTACACTTGTTACCCCTAAAGCCGCATCTTCTAAGGTTATTGTTCCTACAATTTTCTTAGATCTTATTCCTCGATCTAGCCCATCGGTATTTCCTTCTTAGAACCATTCCAAAGAATTCTAGGCTTATTTTTAACCTTTTTGCGATCTTAATATTGCAGCAAAAAAATGTACTCAACAAATCGAGGCGTCTCAAAGTCACGTGAAACGTATGGCTAAAGAGATGGCTCGTTATAAAAGTGATGCTGAATCTGAGAAAAAAGACGAGGGATATCTGTGGCGACCTTGTAAAAGATCAATTTCATGACTTCCAAATTGAAAGATCTGGATTTTTCAAAGGACTTCTGTATGTCAAAAAGTATCTCCGAGAAAAGAATCCAATCAGAAAGAAGATCTCAACACTTCGCACCAGGAAGAAATTATTGGAAATTTATCCTTTTGTATTTTTCTAGAATGTAGGATTTCATCCCTCTATTCTTCATAATGTATTTTCTTCTTTAGAATGTAGGATTTAATCCTTCTGCTTCTTCTAGAATGTTAAACAAAGTCTTAGATAACAGAGACAAAATTTTGTGGAAGGGTTAATTTTATTTCACTAACATAATATTTTATATATTACATTGTAGAATAACATAAATATAAACGGCTTCAAACTGTTTCTATATCCGTTTTCTCAACTTAACTTATTTTTCAAAGACCTGTTTGACATTTCTATTTTTCCCAAGTCTTGACTACAAAATTTAATCTAACATTTCTCTCCCTCAATTTTGTAGTCACTCATCTCTCATTTAACAGAATTATTGAAGTTTATATGTCCTCATTCTTCATTATATGCAATGTTATGTGAACATTTTCTTCTGTCTTGTACCCACGATTTGTAGCGAAATAACCAAAGTTATTGCAATTGTAACATCTTACCTTTTTTATGTCAAAGGTAGAATTCTGCTTCTTCTGTCTCTCACCTTTGTTGATGGAATAATTTTTGCCTCGACCATTACCCCTGTCTCGACCTCTTCCATTTCCTAGGCCTCTTCATCTGTTACTATAACTTCCTTGGTCACTGTTTTGCACATCTGTCTTTGCGTACAAGATTTTTCCAACACCTTTCTTATCCTCAAACTTTGTCATCTTATATTCAAAAGCTTTTAAAAAAACTGTAATTTCTTCCAGAGACTTGAAGGAGATATCACCAAACTCTTCTTCTTCCAGAGAATTTAAGGAGATATCCTCAAACTCTTAAATAGTCGTGGCCACTGGGATGAATTTTGATGACACCGATCTCAGCAATTTTCGATGATATAACTGTTGTCAACGTTTGCTCAAAGAGACCTTATCTTACTGACTATCAAGGTCATCTTTTGTGTGTACTCATCAACGAATTCATTCTCAGCCATGTCATTGTTGTCTAGTTCTCTTCTTAACACCTGACTGTTAAGCACAATCTGCTCCAACATCAGTCTTTATCCAAAACTTGATATAGTGACTCTTCATTCAACCTTTGGTAGAGAACATTGAGTAGACAATTTGTATCAGACAATTTCGGGTACTGGAAAGATATAGATTTCTCCCTCGGGCCAGATCTACTTCCAGAAACTCATGTCTGCATGCTCCCACTGCCTCTCACTACACTGGCTTAACTATCATCATGTCATGGCTGTGATATTGTGGCTCAGATAGCAATTGTTGGAAATTAATCCTTTTATAATTTTCTAGAATGTAGGATTTCATCCCTCTGTTCTTCAGAATGTATCTGCTTCTTTAGAACGTAGGATTTAATCCTTTTGTTTCTTCTAGAATGTAAAATTGCGTTAAACAAACTTTTAGATAACAAATACGAAGTTTTGTGAAAGGGTTAGTTTCATTTCACTAACATAATATCTTATATATTACATTGTAGAAAAACTGAAATATAAACGGCTTCAAACTGTTTCTAAATCCGTTTTCTCACCTGAACTTATTTTTCAAAGCCCTATTACAAAATTTAATCTAACATTTCTCTCCCTTAATTTTGTAGTCACTCAGTTATCCATCTCTCATTTAACGAAATTATTAAAGTTTATATGTCCTTATTCTTCATTAGATGCAATGTTATATGAACATTTTGTTTTGTCTTGTACCCACGATTCGTAATAAAATGACCAAAGTTATTTCAATGGTAACATCTGACCATTTTTATCTCAAAGGTAGATATCTCCTTTTATTGTTGGAAATTAATTATTCTTTATTTTTCTAGAATGTAAGAGAGATTTCTAGAGAGTGAATAAGCTAGATAGTTTTTAGAGAGAAAAAGTACAAGTACAAATAAGTTTCAAAGTAAAGTGTTCAACCCCTTTATTAGAGTAGTCTTGCCCTTTATATAGAGGAGCCAAGACTTAGTCTCAAACTGAAATTTGTTACAAAAGAGGGTTAATTGCTGTTTAAACCTCAACAATTGTACATAGTTACAAATGTTCTCTAAAACTTACATCGGTAACAAATTAGGGACAAAACTTACATTACTTACAATTAAATCCTTAAATTTATATTATTTACAATTTAGTCCTCAAAATCCTATTTCCATATCAGAAGCCCCCCTAGTTCTCATGTCAGTAAATGAATGAGAACTAAAAAGTCTTCGAATCCAATTGTCTTCGAAAACTCCCATATGCTATGTAACATATGTTTAACTTAAAAACAATCATTCGAAACAGTCATCTTAAACAACCATTCGAGGCACTTATGAAATTTAATCGCTCGAAGTGTATTCAAATCTAATAATAAAAACAAAATTTCCTTGAAACATTGTAATAGAATGTTTTCTTGAAATTGTCCTCGAAATATTATGTAAACAAATCGTCTTTGAATAATCAACTTCGAATATTACCGTTGCGCATATGAATGTAACCGTTAAATCCATCATAACCCTAGAGGTCTAGCCTAGCAGATGTCGAGCATCCAATCAATTCACCGATTTGTATTCCAACCTATCATCATAAAGGTATTTCCACCTTCAAACGTCTTCACTCATCTTTGTATAAATACAGCCTGCCTTTCATTTTTTATTCTCATCACACACACAACCTTTTTAAGAGAGAAGTTAGAGATTTTGGATACCTTCATCATGTCCTTCCTCTTTTCTCAGTATTTTTGTCATAAAATTCAAGCTTTCCGATCAATATTCATTCTCTCTAATCAACCGTCACTTGGTTTATGAGAAAGAAACCTAGAACCAAAAAATCGAAGGTCATCCTACCCAAAACACCAGAATCTTCAGACTCTGACAGTAATTTAGTCTTTGGATCATACGACTAGTTCTGTATTACACAAATGGCTGAATAATATAGGAGAGCAAGATTGATTCGAAACAATCTTTCACCTTCTCCCATAGTCGAAGAACAATCATCATCTAAAATCCCACTAAAGCAAATATAGGAGGCCCAATTGGAACTACTACCGAAACAATCTACTACGGTAATTTTAATCCCACTAAAGTTCCTATTCTTTCGCCTTCTCTTATAGTCGAAGAACAATCATCATCTAAAATCTCCGGGCCTAAAACACATCGAGCCTCTTCGTCTCAGAGTAAAATTTCTCATCTGATTACTGAAAAATCTTCTCAAAAGCCAAAGGCAAATAACCCCTTTTGGAAACACTATTCAGCAACCAGAAAAAGAAAAACTTTCATCGCCATGGGAGATGAATCAACAATTATCCAAAGTCATTCCTCTACAAATCTAAATAATGATAATCCTCCTCAAAGAGAAGTAATAGAAGAAGCTCCTCGAATTGCTAACCCTTCTTCAGAGACTATTAACCCAACATCTCAAAATCCTCGAGAAGAAACTTCGAAATCCAACGAAGTTGATTCAGAAGCTACAAAAATCGATCTTGAGGCTAAATCTGACGATGGGAACTCCGCAAATACTTAGAAACCTCAAGAAGAAACAGATGCTTGCTTCATTTACAAAGAAGAAAGCGCAAAAATTGGAAGAAATCTGAGGAACCTTGAAAGCAAATACATCATTGCTCTGAAATAGGTCCGCTACATAATCTACAAGGATAGCCAAGCTGCGGATCTGAAAAAGAAATGAGGAATGGGAGATAATATAACTCTTCGTCTGCCAAGGAAAGGAGAAACTCCCATGGACTACAAAGATGATGAACTAATAGTCTACATCGAAATCATCAACTGGGATCTTCGGTTTCCACTGGATCCCATGATCGTGGAATACTTTGAACTCCTCAGCTTATGTCCTACCCAGGTGACACTGAATCAACAGTTCACCCTTATGTCAGTGATCATGCCATCTCGACTGTCTAAAATTCACATCAGCATCAAAGACTTCATCTTACTAACCCAATTATCGAAAGGTCTGAAGCTTCTCTTTTACTACCTCACCCTGATGGATGATCTAAAGATCATCGATGATCTCTTAGAGGCTGACAAATTCTGGAAACAGAAATTCATCTTTATATGAGGAGCGTGGGAAAATGGCAAAGCGATTTCCGAAGTCAATCTTTCAAAGCTAACTCTCGTCTGGAGAAGCAATCGTAAGATCTTCGAAAGGTTTATGTTTAGATATAAAATCTACTTTTTCTTTTTCCCTTAACTTTTTGTTTTATTAATTAATTCAGAAATTCGAAGCGTTACTCAACACGTCGAAAAACTACTAAGGAAATCTTCTAAAAACTCGCTACTTGGGCTGAGAAGGAATGGAATAATACATTTCATACTGCCTTTCAGCCCATTTATTTCCTCCATTGTCATATGTTTCCAATTAGAGAAGGTGGCTTGCCTCCTCAAGATCTAATATCAGAACTGGATCCGAAGCTTGTCTGCCCACGAATTTGTCAACCTGATTGCAAAGTCTTCCTTCTTATTCGCAACAGATCGGAGAGCCATTTGCCAAAAAAGAAAAAAAAGAAACTTGTCAAAGAAAACAAAGGTAAAAAGGCAGCTAGCACATCTAGTGCTATCCCTTCCACACCATCGAAGCCAAAGCGTCGAAAACGAAAAACTGCAGAACAACCTCTCTCTCCTATCGACGAAGAAAAAGATAAAAAACCATCCTCGAAAAAGAGAACTTCTTCTAGTTCTCATGGAAAGAAAAAGAAGCAAATGAGGATCACTTCGCATACTCTAGTTAACGAAGACGAAAATACCGCTGCCGACTACCCACAAAATCCTTCGATCGAATAACATCCAACCGAAGATAATCATGTGATAGTCATCGAAGATAACACCTCCAGCTAAAATCAGGTTACTGCAAACTTCGATCCTGATATGTTTATCAGCTTCGAAAACAATGAAGCCATTACTGGTGAAGAATACCATGTTCTTTAGGTCATCCATAACCACATGCTTAATTTTGGGAGACCTACACCAGTCGAAGCTTCTCCATAAGTCATCCGTTCTCATGAACCTATCACCCCTATGATTCAATGGCATAGCACATCAGAACTTCGTCTTTCTTTTCCAAATCCTGCAATTGTTGTCGCACTTAAACCATTTGTCGAGCTTGATACTGCAGCAAAGACGCTTGCTTCTCAAGTCAAAGCTTCTCAGAACCATCTGAAGCAACTGGCCAAAGATATGGTTTATTACAAAGAAGCGTACGGGGTTGAGAAAAAATTCAGACAAGATCTGCACGACAAAGTAGTTTATCAATTTCATGGTTATGAAATGGAAAGGTCCGAACTCATAAAGTGTGCTCTACGCATGAAGAATCATCTGCAAATCACCCATATTGTGGATACAGAATTGTTGACGAACTCTCATGAGGCAGAAATAAATAAGCTCAAGGCTAATCATGCTACTGAACTGGCCACTGAAAAAAAATCCAACTCCAGTAAACTTCAAAATTCTCTCACCCTTTGTGAGACAAAAAAATAAAGAGATAACTGATGAGATAGCCAAATTAAAGGAGAATTTCGAAGCAGAGAAAACTACTGTTGTAGCTGCTGCAAATAATAATCCTTCTTCGAGAGCTTCACGCTGCTTATCCAAAAATCAACCTTACAAGTTTTTGGAATGACATCCCTGAAGAAAAGCTCCCAAGTAAAGCTTCCGATCCTGTTCCCGATTCGTCTTCCTCAGAAGATGATTCATTCGAAGAAGAAGAATCCTCTGATTAATTTTACCACCACTTTTTTGTCTCTGTTTTATCTAAATGACAAATGGTTTTCTATATTATTATTTCTTATTATTCGATGGTAAATTTTGAAAATAATATAATTACAAAATGTAAACTTACCACTTTAAATACCTTAACGAAATTGATGAACACAATAGCTCTTCGAAAACATCTCACTGATATAAAACTTGGTAGCTCTTCGACAAATTCTTAATGTTTTGTTAAGCTTTAACAGCTCTTTGAAAAATTCTCAGTGTGATATTAAGCGTCCACTTCAACATAAAAATGTAATGTGATTATTAAACATGGTTGTTTCTTCGAAAAGTGTCATAAATACTTCGGAACATTCTACTCTTAACTAATCTCAAAGGTGATCAGTCTTTGATGATTTGTTAAGATGGTATTCAAACATATGTAAACAACCATTTGCCAAAAAACGAACTTGATTGATAATATTGAATATGTACAGGACACCTCATTATAACCTTCATGGGCCAATAAGATAGGAAAGAGTGCGTACTTCAAAACAAAAATTCCAAAGTACAAAAACATTTCTACTCCCAATAAAGCATCAAGTGTTGGATATTCCATGGATGTTGAAGCATACTCCCCTCGAAATCACAAAGTTGATAGGACTCTGGCTTAATTCTTTCTACAACTGTATAAGGCCCTTCCCAATTCAGAGCCATTTTTCCGAGGTTCTTCTCCTTTGTCTGCAAGTAAACATTTCGTAACATCTTATCTCCTTCTTTAAATTCTATTCTCTTCAGCTTCGAATCATATCTATTCCTAATAAGATTTTGATAATGAGTTACATCCAGATGAGCTCGAACTCTTTTTCCTCAATCAGATCCAAATTAACCCTTCGAACTTCATCATTAGACATTTCAGAATATTGAGATATTCTAAAAGATGACATTGTAGATTCAATGGGGTTGAATGCATCCATAACATATGCCAAACCAAAAAGAGTCTCATTTGTAGTCTCTCTAGGAGTTGTTCGATAAGCCTAAAGTACCTCTTGCAAATAGTTTGGCCATTTTCCTGCTGCCCCCGATAAATTATTCTTCAAGCCATCTAAAATCATTCTGTTTGTCACCTCCACTTGTCCATTGGCTTGAGGATGAAAAGGCGTCGAAAAACATTGCTGAATTCTTTTAGAAGTATAAAATGCAGTTATTTCCCTTTTATTAAACTGAGGGCCATTATCTGTTGTAATCCTCCGAGGAACCCCAAAACGACAACAGATACGGTTCACAATAAATTTGATGACATCCTTTGTCTTTGTTCCTAAATACTGGTTCTGCCTCTGCCCACTTTGTAAAATAATCAACTGCTACAATTATCATCTGTTTTCCCCCAGAAGCCATCAGCAAAGGTCCCACTAGATCAATTCCCCACCTATCAAATGGTACTACCTCGGATATCCACATAAGGGGTACTGCTGGTCTGTGAATAGGATTGGAAAATATCTGAAAAGTATCACAACCTCAGACTAAATTCTTAGCATCGTTCATGACCTTAGGCCAATAAAACCCTGTAACTAAAACTCGACATGATAAAGCTTCAAACCCACAATGAGCTGACCCTTCACCATCTTGCAACTCTGACAATACTTCTTGTGATTCTTGTTTGCTTAAACATCATAATAATGGCATGCTCAATGCCTTTTTATATAAAATCCAATCCAGCACTATATATCCGAAGGATTTACCCCTTAACATTTTGGGCAATTGTGAATCAACTGCAAGTATTCCTTGAGTAAAAAAATTAAGGATATTTGATCGCCAATCGCTTCGGCTTTCTTCAGTGGTAAAAAATTCTTCTATGCATTAGCTAGATTGAGTAATAATTGAAGGATTTTCTTATAGCAAAATCCAACGATATTCTTCTTTGTAAGAAACATTTGCTAAAGAATCAGCCACCATGTTACTTCAGCGCCCGATATATTCCACAACAACGTTGTCAAACAGAAGCATTAAATTCTGAAGCTCCCGAAGATACAAAATCAAACAATCTTTCCTTTCTTTGGAATATACAGATACCTGATTTGCTAATAACTGAGAATCCGATTCCAAACGCACTGAAGTTTCCCCACAAATTTTTGCCAGTCTCAAACCTACCAAAGCAGCTTCATATTCAGCTTCATTGTTCGAAGCATGAAAACCAAATTTAATAGATTGAATCATTGTCTCTCCCGTCAGAGCTATTAACGAACCCCAGCACTGCACCCTGAAACACTAGATCCTCCATCTGTTCGAAAGTTCCACCTCGAATCAAAATGTATGACTTTTTCAGTTTCTTCCTCATCTGATCGGCTTGAGTAGAATTCAACAAAAAATCTGCTAGTGCTTGCTTCTTTATTGCTGTTTGAGGTGTAAACAAAATATCATAGTCCTCCAACTCCACTGACCATTTAGTCATCCTTCCCGAAATATTAGGTCGTTGTAAATCGTTTTTAAGGGGAATAAAGTTCGGACTTCAATAGTATGAGCTTGAAAATATGGGCGCATCTTCCTAGTAGCAATCACCAATGCTAATGCCAATTTCTCTAAATTCATATACCTCTTTTCTGCTGCCACCAAACTTTTACTAATGTAATCCATCGGCTTCAGAACTCCTGAATCCTCACTGATTAACACTGCGTTTAGTGCAAAATCCAATACCGCGATATACAAAAATAATTTCTCCCTATTTCGAGGCTTTGACAGAATCTCTGGTGATGACAATAAATTTATAATGTTTGCGAAAGCTGCTTCACATTCCGATGTCCATTCGAACCTACCGGGCCCTCGTAATACTTGAAATAAAATAAAGTATTTGTGATAGAATCTTGAAATAAATCGATTAAGTGTTGCTAACCTTCGTGTTAGAATTTGAACTTCTTTGATTAACCGAGGAGAATTCATTGTTATCAAAGGTTTCAATTGTTCTGGATAAGCTTTTATTCCTTTTTTACTGATGACAAAACCCAAAAACTTCTCCGATTGAACTCCGAAGGTACACTTCTCAGGATTTAATTTCAACCTAATCGCCCTTAAATTCAAAAAAGTTTCATCTAAATCATCAATATGCACTTCATCCTTTGACCTTTTTACTACCATATCGTCTATATATACCTCGATATTTCTTCCAATCTGCGTAGGAAAAGCTTTATTCATCAATCTCTGATAAGTGGCTCCAGCATTCTTCAATCCGAATGGCATCATCCTATAACAATGCAGGCCCTTATCAGTTATAAAAGTTGTGCATTCTTGATCTTTTGGATCCATTTGGATCTTATTATATCCTGCAAAAGCATCCATAAAAGTTAAAATTTTGTTTCCTGAAGTAGAATCAATCAACTGATCTATTCGAGAACAGGATACAGATCTTTGGGACAAGATCTATTCAAATCTGTAAAATCCACACACATCTTGTATTTCTCATTCTTCATTTTTTACTACCACCAGATTTGCCGTCCACAAAGGATACTATCACTCCCTTATGTGTCTGACCTTAGACAATCGATCCACTTGAGCAACAATAGCTTCTACTAGAAAACGCTATTCTTTTCTAAATAACCGGCTTGACCTTCGGATCTATAGCCAAGATGTGTCGAATTACCTTAATAGGTACTCCTGTTACATCCTCTGTCCAAGTTGATAGTTAAGGTATCTTCGTGAGGAGTATCGATCCCTCTTCAGGCATCATCTTTGATCGTGAGATTTGGCTACTGGTTCTTGATGTGTACGATAAAAAGAGCCATCGATTTTATGTATCTCTTGACCATCTTTTATCCGCTTCTTGGTCTGCTGATCACAATTCTCATAGTTCCCCCTCAAAAAATTGTAAAAGGCCATTGTTGTTTTCTTTTAATGACCCTTTGGTCCTCCTTAAGGATTTCATCATTAGCCTGGCGAGACTTATCTTTCTTATCGCTTCGGGATGTTGCTCTTTTTGCTTAAAAAAATTGATGAGCTCGCTACTATCCACTAGCCTCTGGATCTCTTCCTTTAGTTCCCAACACTAATGTACTAGGTGACCATGTTCATTGTGCTATGAGCAGAAATGTTTGTTCGATTGTTTATGCCTGGGGGCGCTCATGTTACGATGGGGTTGATATAACATCATATTGTGTCACTGATGACAGAGATGGTATCGATTAGTGGAGTAAAGTGTCTTGCTGGATCTCGTAGGCCACGCATTGTTGGTTACCATTACCCCTCGGTCATTCACGACGAGGGCCCTTGTCTAGCTTTCTTCTGTAAAAAATAAATTTCTTAGAATCTAATGTTGATCCATCTAGGAAGTCTTCTTTCGTTGCGTCATCCACCTTGATAAACTAGTTGACTCAAGAAAGGAGATCTCTAATATTTGTGACTGGAAAACAGACTAAATCAGCGTATAGTGCGTCTATGATATCTTCCTCTATGATATCTTCATTAACCATTACTGATGACTAGATCCTATATGCATTGGTTGGCGCGTGTCATTCCTCAATAGTCCTCGTTTTGCCTATTACCATTGGTGTGTGGTCTCTACTCGGTTAAGCCTCTGCTCGATAAGATCATTGTGGGCCTCAACTCGACGGGCCTCTTGTCGGTGAGATCTTGATTGAGCTTACGCTACTTCAATGTCTCCGCTCGATTTCTGTATTGGTTGGATAGGCCTCAACGCGATTGTAAGTTGTGATCCTGCTCATCCGTTTATGAGTTATCTTATTACTAAGTAGATACCCCTCGCTTTTCTCTCGGTCCTCTGTTACTAAGTGTCATTTTCATTAAGTTTATTTTTTATTAAGTCACATCTTTCCCAATTGACTCTATGTTGATAATAGTTACGGAGTTAATATATGTTTGTTATGAAATCCACGAAAAAGGTTATTTAACATAAGGTTTATTAAGTGAAGTCACGAGTGTAAAAAAATAAGGTTATGTTATGTGATAACATTAGTATTTTTTTTAATGAAAAATAAAAAATTTTATAAAAAAATTAAACGTAGTTATGGATTCTTCCACGACCTGAAAAGGAAAAGGAAAGTAGGGGTGGCCAATATTTTCAAACGGTTATTTAATTGTGTATAAAATTTTGTTTGTAACCTCATCACTTGTTAAATATTATTACGTGGACTTAATTTTCTTTTATAACTTTTCTCGATCGAGCATGAATTTTTATTTCTCTTTACCCAATTAATTTCAATTCTCAACAATAAGTGTATACCTTTTTTTTTGGTTAAAGTATGCAAAATATAGGAACTTTCCGTTTTATACAATTTCACCTTCAAACTTAATATCAGTTAGAGGTGTCAAACGGTTTGAACCAGCACTAACCCGCACCGTTTAAGTCTGAACCACGGGTTGCAGTCTCGGCGGGTTGCGGTCTCGGCGGGTTGCGGTCTCGGCGGGTTGCTCTTATGCGGTCCTGACGGTCTGGCGGTCCTGCCAGGTTGCAGTCGTAATGGGCCAGTTTCACAGTTAAACCGCCAGTTCAAACCACCAGACGAACCATTTAAGAGCCGTTTATCAGTTCAAACCATCAGCCAAACCATTTAACCATTTAAGAACCGTTTATCAGAATATATTATAATGTTATTTAAAATTAATTTGTAAGTGTTTAATTGAATCTAATTTCAATAATTGAGTTAATTATTATATTTCATGTATTTTAATTTAAATATGTTATCATTTTAATCGAAATTTTATAATCATCAATTACATTCTTAAAAAATAATTGTAATTTGATTTTGATACGTTTTCTTTTCTAATTATATTTATGTATTTAAGATATTTTATTTAATATTATGTAGATATTAAATAAAATAAGTACATCTAATTGTATTTTGATTACAAATTTACAACATTTGAAGTATAAATTTAATATTTGAAGTATTTAATTTTTGAAGTATAAATTTAAAGTTTTAAAAATTGTATAAATTTGGATTATGTTCCAATTGCATAAACACATGTAATTTGATTGTGAAATAAATTCAAAAATACCAAATGTGTTTCAATTAACTATCTGTAATTTGGTTCCTAAAAAGAAATTATATTATGATGGCATAATTAAATATAATTAATTAAATATATTTATTTAGGAGATTAACATCAACAACAATATAAACTATCTATTATGTTCCAAATTAACTTGCTAATAATATAAAATTTATTTCAATAAACTAGAAAAAAAAGAAGGGTTTATAATATAAAATTTCTTTCATTAATCTAGAGAATTTAATATATATTTTTTTCATAAAAGTACTAAAATTATTTAAAAACTAATAGTTCGAAAAATTTATTTATAGATTTTTATTTTTTTAATATAATAGTTCGAATTTCCTATTTAAATAATTTTTTTAATTTTTTTTTTTAAATATTAGTGCGCGAAATCCTATATATAAAGTTTTGATTATTTTTAATAGTTTAAAATGCTTACATTTTAAAAAAAATTAAATTTTTTATAAAAAAAATATATTTTTTTTTAAAAAATCAGTCACAGATTGCTGACGTCATCCGTGACGTCATCAAGCGGACCATCCGGCCAACCATCCGGATGGTCCGCGCGAACGGCTAGTTCAAACGAACTAGCCGTTGGATGAACCGGGGCATCCGGATGCACCGTCCGGATGCCCCGGTTCATCCAACGGCTAGTTCGTTTGAACTAGCCGTTGGTCATCCGGGGCATCCGGCCGAACCGTCCGGATGCCCCGGTTCCAACCGGACCATCCGGATCGATATCCGGATGGTCCGATTTTCCTGTCCGGGCGTCCGGGCGAAACCGTCCGGATGCCCCGGACCGTCTGCCCGGACCATCCGGACGCCCATCCGGATGGTCCGGACGAAAAAAAAAAATCGGTTTTTTCAAAAAAAAAATATATGGGTCTCCCCTATATATAGAGGAGACCCCAACTCCAACCTCACACACTCTCTAAATCTACTATAAACTCTCTAAATCTCTCAACTTGTTCTAGATTTTGTTATTAAGCTTAACTTTTGTATTTTACATATTGTACTTCTGTTTTCGAAATAGTTAGATTTTTTTTTCGAAAAAAAATTCTTATTAGTTTGTATTAGTTATTATTTGTTCTCATTTCCTATTTCCAATGCCGTCTTGTGGCTTCAACAACAGGTTAGGACAAGCAACTCCGAAAACTGATTTTTCGGAATTTTCTTCTTTTATGATGTCTCCTCCACCCGAGAGGGATCCGATCACACGACGCATCAAATGTGCTACTGAACCTACGAATATGAGTAAGACTCTCAAACAAAATTTTAGTTTGAAAATTTCTAATAAGGAGAGGCGAAACTTCAAACTTGTTAGTACTACACGTACGACTGTTAGTAAGACCGCCAAACCAAATTTTAGTTCTAAAATGGTCGACAAGGTGACACGAAGTGTCAAACACCCAACTATAACCAAGACTAAGAGTAAGACCGTTGTTCCTAAACAAAGTCTTAGTACGAAGACGAAGATGGTCGATTTGATTGCTGCTGCGTTAAGTAAGGTTAATCGTGAGACTCGAGGACAAGTTTTGGGAGATCCATTACAAATTGCAGCTACTGTTGAGAAAGTTTTGCGACTTAAAAAAGTGGTTAGCGACAAGAGACTAAAAAATGTATTTTAGCAATTGTAATATTAAATATTTTAATATAACTTGTAATATCTTAGCATTTGTAATATTAAATATTTTAATATGACTTGTAATATTTTAGCATTTGTAATATTAAATATTTTAATATGACTTGTAATATTTTAGCATTTGTAATATTAAATATTTTAATATAACTTGTAATCTTTTACCATGATAAAATATAATTTTGGTTTAAAAAATAATAAATAACATTTGTAATATTTAAAACCAAATCACAATAATAATATTCAACAGGTAATTTTAAAATTACAACAATATAACTTAAAAATAATAAATAACACTTGTAATATTTAAAACCAAATCACAATAATAAAATTCAAAATGTAATATTAAAATTATAACAATATAACTTAAAAATAATAAATAACACTTGTAATATTTAAAACCAAATCACAATAATAAAATTCAAAATATAATATTAAAATTATAACAATATAACTTAAAAATAATAAATAACACTTGTAATATTTAAAACCTAATCACAATAATAAAATTCAAAATGTCATATTAAAATTATAACAATATAACTTAAAAATAGTAAATAACACTTGTAATATTTAAAACCAAATCACAATAATAAAATTTAAAATGTAATATTAAAATTATAACAATATAACTTGTAATATTTTTGCATGATAAAATATGATTTTGGTTTAAAAAATAAAACCAAACACTTGTAATATTCAAAACCAAATCACAATAATAAAATTCAAAATGTAATATTAAAATTATAACCATAGAATTTGTAATATTTTAACATGATAAGATATAGTTTTGCTTTGTATTAGATATAAAAACATAATAATAATAATATTCAAAATATGATAATAACATAAGTAATATTTAAAATTTTAGACTATATAATAATTACAACACTTAAAATATTAATAACCAAAACAAATTAATATTAACAAAAATGTAATAATAATTCTATAATAATATTCAATCTCAATATTTTTTAAATATAACATTTTGGTTATAAAATAAATAAAATCAGCATAATATTTACCAATAAACCGCCGGTTTTTTACAAATAAACCGTGGTTTCTTACAAATAAACCGTGGTTTCGCAGTCCTGCCGGGTTGCGGTCTCGGCGGGTTGCGGTCCTGGCGGGTTGCTCCTTATGCGGTCCTGGCGGGTTGCGGTCCTGGCGGGTTGCGGTCTCGGCGGGTTGCGGTCCTGCCAGGTTGCAGTCCTAATGGGCCAGTTTCGCAGGTAGACCGCCAGTTCTTAAGCGGGTTGTCAGCTTTGAACCGTGGTTCCTGAACCATTAGACACCTCTAATATCAGTCAATATAGTAAATTTAACTATAGCCCTTTTTTTCTATCTCTTTTTTAAAGTTTTCTGAAACCAAAACTGCTTCCAACCTGCTAGAGAACACCCTGTTTTTTAATAGGTCTATATGACTCACAGTATAGAAATAATGCTTCGAAATTGCTTTTTCTTTGGGTGCTACGTTATCTTTTAGTCAGACGAAAACAATCGGGGACCAAATTTGGAAAAAAGGAAAAAGATTTCACATGGGATTTTCGGTCCACAGTAACTCGGAATTTGTCCAAAAACGTAAAGCTAAAGTTTCCTTTATCTTTTTTCCTTTACGCCAGACATGGATAAATGAAAATCCAGGTAAACAGACAGTGTATATATACACCCACTTAACCATTTCAACTGCATTACTCAATTGTATCATCAAAATCAAAACTCAACAAAGTTTATTAAGCATCATGAAGCTAACAATAAGCATTCAAAGTCCGAAAAGGATATTATTTATTCGACAGGGAAAGAGATTATCAAACTTAAAATATGTTTCTAGAAGAATCAACGAACAACAGTTTGCTGTCACTGCTACTGGTAAATCCAATGTTTTGAAACAGCTGATACGCAAATTTAAGTCACAGTTAAAGAATGGGTTTTCGAGGAAGAAAAGAAGTGCTTTTAAATTTACTTATGATGTTCGGAGCTATACTTTAAACTTCGATAATGGGTTGTTTTGAAGATTATGATCAGTTTATGTTTGGTTCTAGAAGTGCCTTTCATTTGTTTAGATTGATGAAGCTGTGTATAGTCCTCTTGTATATACGTTGATCTAATTTAGTTAGGCACAAGAAAAAAAATTTAGTATATCAGATTAGTAAGTTTACTATGTTTTGGTGTTGTTGTTATTCGCCTGATTGTACATCGAACTCATAATTGAATAAAAGATTACAATTTCTCCAAAGTTTGAATTTATTACGAATTATTATATCATACATTTGCTTTGAATATTTAGCTCATAAATATGCGTTTATCACAACTCCTCTGTGTTTATTCTATCATTCTTAACCGTGTGTCGATTCACTTTAACCCTTTTCTACCTCGGTTAAAAATAGCATGCAATTTCAACTTTAATGGCTTCAATTAAAGCCTAGTCTTCTGTACAAAAACCAATCTCTTTAAAAGAACTTTTCCCTATACTTATCGGCTCGAAACTTTTTTATCAAAAAAATTCTTATTCAAAATATTTGGGAATGAGTCATAATACTATTCTCTTATATATTCGTCGTCTCAAACCAATCACTTCAGATTAATATATGTTTATAGTTTTTTTATTTTATGTTTTTTTTTCAATATTCTAAAGTATGATTAGAAAATATAGTCGAAAATTATTAATATAGATTTCACAAACGGATATATTATCTTTTAAAACATACAAAAAATTATTAGTCTCTTGCAATAGTTTTTTTGCAACCGATTTATAATAAAAAGCACGGTGGCTGCCGGAAAGTGATTTAAAAGAACTCTATCGTAAAATCGTTGCAATCGCATCACTCGAATGATATTGCTGATCAATTGAATTATTATGCAACTAATATGAAAATATTGTTGTTACTGTTTATTAATTATGTTACAAATCAAACTTTTAAATAAACAAAAAACTGCTTAGCTATGCAACCCATATAGCATTTGTGGTTTTAGTTTACAATTCGAAAATATTCGATATAACATTTGCAGTTCTATTGATTCTGTTACGAGGATACAATTTCATTTAGTCATAATGTCATAAATAATTAAAATAGATTGCACGTCAATATAATTTTATTAACAATTTTGGTCTCGTCCAATAAATTTGCATTATTGAATTGAAAAAATAAATAAAAAAAAATCTTTTTTTATCGGCTTGAAAAACTCCAAAACTTGGAAACCAATATCGAAAATATATTACTTGTATGGGAAAAAAACACAAAACTTCAATAAAATAGAAATACAAGTTTTAGCTCAACATTAGGCTGCAAAAGTGGTGAATGTTGATCCAAATACATATATATCTTGCTCTATTGGACTATTTGATTACTCCAGATAATATGTTCATTCAAGATGCAAAGACGTTTACCAACAAACAGTATAAACTAATATCTCAATCTTGAAACGTATGTATAGACTTAACATCCAAGCAAAGTGTGCAACATTCTAAAAACTATTTCAAGTCAAAACTCAATTGCATACTTACAGTTCTAACTGTGGAATTATGTGTTCGAGCATTAGCTCAATTGCTATAAGGACCACCGTTGTCCTAAACCATGAACTTAACTTGACTAAAAGGCGACTAGTTTACTAAGTAGCCAAATAAATTATATTCGAAAATTAGACAAACAAATATTATAGAGCTACGATCAACAACAATACCTAAAAGATATTCCAATTAATTTATACTTCATAGGACTCCCTAACTCCTTAAATTCCAGCTCCAACATCACAGAAACGAAGATCAGTCCGATTTTCTTAAATAAAAACATTCTGAGATATTTTGACATTTTTTCACAATATATTTTGATCCAAAAGTAGTTTTAATTTTTTTTTAATTCTCACCAGATGTTGGTTATTCATTAAAAAGGGTTGCATCCCCTTGGTAAAGGATTTCTCTTACGATATCCATTAACAATAGTACATGAATATCATTATATTTTTATAATGAGGATAATAGTCCATGATTCTTTAGATTTAGTTAGGTCTAATATCTACAATAACTACTAAATTTAAGAGTTTAACAGCATAAGAATATTGAGAGAAAAAAATCCTAACTTAAGGTGTGAAGTACAACCTCATAAAAATAAAAATCGAAAAGTATAAGTGATAGTAAACCAAAAAGTAATACCCGAAATAAAACATTATCAAATATTTTGACCTTTTCCCATCATATTTTATGTCAAAATCTAAAAGTATAAGTGATCCTAAAACAATAAGTAATATATCAAATATTTTGACATTTTTATTATATATTTTGTGTCAATCCTTCTAGTGCTCACAAAATGTTGATTTTTCATTAAAAATTAAATTTCATAGGAAAGTCTCTTACCACGACCATTAACAGTTCCACATGGAGCCTGTTATATATATATATATATATATATATATATATATATATATATATATAGTGTTACAACATAAGAGTTTAAAAAATAAAATTTGATGAGTTTAGATTATCCAGTCACAGCTCACTGTGTTATCCGGACAAGGATAATTTGGATAAAAACGTACCACTGAACTATCCGGACAGGACAAAAGTAAAAACGTCTAAACACCTTTTTACTAAGTTATGTCCTAATCAGCTTAAAAGATTAATGGGTCTTTAAACTTGATCCGGTTTCATAACTTGACCCGTAAGCCCATTGGTCCTTAATTAATGGTATAAATATCCCAACCACTTTCATTAATGAAGGTAATGAACATTTAATACACCCAGGCTGCTCAAATCTCTCACTACTTTATACCAAACACTTAATACTCAAAATACTTTGCAAAACACTTTACAAAATTACCCATAACCCAAGATGAACCAAACCAAATTGGTGACCACAGTGGAAAGCGACGATGCCTGAATCTTGCATTCAAACCCAGTAGAAAATACTTGTTCGGATGGATCCGAATGAGCAATCCAATCCATCACTTGTGGTGAAGGTAGTTGGGAAAACAAAGAATACATCATCGAAGAGCGAGACAAGTTAAGAGAAGAAATAGAGGCTTTGAGGGCCATAAAACAAACAGAGATGATAATAAAAGAAAAGTCAAGGGCGTCAGCCATTCATCATACTGACAATCCTAGGGAAAACGATCCATCAACAAAGAATCATTTGAGTTTAAAAAAGACCCATGTCAGTTCTAAGAAGACTCATCGGTCCAAGCCGGTTGAAAGTTTATATTCTGAGTCGTCCAACAGTTGTTCGAAAGGGTTGAGCTTGAGGAGTCTTTATCATCAAGCAGTGATGAAGGGAGGTACAGGAAGAAACAAAAACTAGTTAAGAAATATTCAAGAAAAAAAGATAGGTATGAGAGACTTAAAAGACATATAGGTAAAAGGTCACCTCACAACCACACTCACAGGCATGTAGATCAATTATTGATCATTTATTTTTCTTTTCAGACCGAACCAGGTATTTTTAGAACACCTAATAAGGACATAGTCTTCAGTCGTAATAGAAATTGGAGACAATCATCATTGTCTGCCAAGATATTGTCCGGAAACCTACCCAAAAGGTTTGACAGTTCTAAAATGAAGAAGTATGATAGGAGTAAGGATCAAGACAACCATCTGGAGCAGGTTAAAAACTTCATGATGAATTTTGATGATGATGACAAACTTTTGTGTAGAGCCTTCTCCAAATCCTTTACATGAAATGCTCTTAAGTGGTACAACAGTTTACCCCAGGGGTGTATCAGAAACTTTGATACGTTCTGGGTTGCCTTCCGAAGGAAATTTGTGGGAAGTAAGGAGGTGAAGGGCAATGGAGATACTATTATCCAATGTTCCCAATAGCCAAATGAGTTGTTAAATGACTACATAAGTCGATTTGTAAATACCAAGAACGGGTTAGCAGATTTCTTCGAACAGGTGGCAATTGCTTCTTTGAGACAAGGGTTGAACCCTGAGAATCTGGCTGATTCAGTGACCAGGAAGAAGGCCATGACCTGGGGTGGCTTGTTAAATCAGGTGGGAAAGCAGATTAACGTGGATGAAACCAAGAAAACCAGGGTGCACCGTCAGGTGAGGTCCACCATAACAGCTCAAAACCAAAACCAGTCTAGGTATAAGGCTAAGGAGACCAGACAAGGGTCCAACAGGGCTAAGCAGGCTTAATCCAATCAAAATTCATCTCAAAGTCAGCAGTCGAGAAGTAAAAGAGGTCCTTGGGTTTAACTGGTGTGGTTAGCAGAATTAAAAGAGAATGTGGCCACAATTTAGGACAAGACCAAGGATGAGGTCCATTTCTGGAAACCAGCAGCACTACAGTCTCCTAGAGACAGTAGAAATACTTGTTGTTGCAAATATCACAATGATATTGGCCATAACACCCACGACTACATTTCTCTAAAGCAGGAAGTACAAAATCTCATTGAAATAGGTAAGTTGGGGGCTTAAGTCAAAAGAAGAGGTGGAAAAAGACCTGATAATTCTCTTCGAACTAGACCTACGAACAATGCGGGAACATCTGCTCCAGAGGGGGCAATGGTGATCCTTGAAAGATTTGATGTTGATTCGGAGTACCTGGATCCTGATCCAACCCGGAATAAGATAGGGGTCATACCAGAACAAACTAAGATGGTGTCCAGACTCATTAGTTTCTTTGGGTCACTCACTATATTCGGAGGGGATACCATGACAGCGATCACTCCTTTATCAAGGAAGAGGCATTTTCACTCTCTAGCTACTCAATTGGAAGGAGTCACGTGTTTTTATCAGTCCCACACCCCTTTTCCATTTATAGTCTTCGATGAGGATGATTTAAGAAATATCGTTGGGCCTCATGAGGATGTTGTGGTGATAGGACCATCTATTAGGGGAAATGATATCAGAAGAATTCTGATAGACAGGAGCAGTTCGGCAAATATCCTCTTTTTAAGTTCTTACAAGCAAATGAAAAATTTGGCCGTTATTCAACGGTCAAACCGAACCATTATGGGCTTCACAAGGAGTTCTGCGGATGTAATCGGAGAGTTTGAGGAAGAGGTGATGTTGGACAAGGGGCCTTTTAAAAAACTTGTTGGAGTGCTATTCCTTGTGGTAGACTACCCCACACGTTACAATGCAATCTTTGGGAGGTCTCGGCTCTCTAGAATGCATACTGTGACCTCAAAAGTCCATCAGTGTTAAAGTATGTGTTTCAAGGACAGGTGGGTGTTGTCCGAAATAGTCAGAAGATAACAACGGAGTGTTATGCAACTGCACTTGCTCCTAAGACTTTGGGAGCAATTCGAATAAATGAATATTAGCAGTTATTGGGGCCTTTGGAAGGGGAGGGTGAGATTTATGACCCTAGAGAAGCCCCTAGTATTATAATACCGGTGGAAGAAGTTGAAACCCATCCCTTAGCAGAGGGTAGAAGTATTAAGATTGGCTCCAAGATGGCGCCAAAATTAAAAAATAAATTGTTTTCCTTTTTGTCAGACAATCAACATGTTTTTGCTTGGTGGAATGGTGATGTAACCAAAGTGCCTGCAAGCGTTATTTCTCACAAACTATCAATTCAGAGTGATATTGCACTTGTCGTGTAGAAAATGAGGGCCTTCTCTAAGGAGAAAAGTGATATAATAGTCAAAGAAGTTGACCAACTTACCAAGATGGGGCACATAAAGGAGTCTCAGTATCCTTTATGGACTGTCAATCCAGTGTTGGTTAAGAAAAAGAACGGTAATTGGCGTATGTGTATTGATTTTACTGACCTCAACAGAGCTTGCCCAGAAGATCTTTATCGGGTCCCACGGATAGATTAGTTGGTAGACTCAACGTCTGGCAAGAAGTTGTTGTCCTTCATGGATGCCTTCTTTCGGTACAACCAGATTTAGATGGATCTGAAGGACCAAGATCATACTACCTTTCTTACAAACGGGGGTCTCCACTGTTATAAGGTGATGCCTTTTGGGTTGAAGAATGCTGGGGCTACTTACCAGAGGCTAGTAAACAAAACGTTTGCTAATCAGATTGGTAGGAATATAGAGGTGTACATGGATAACATGATGGTTAAAAGCTTAGAGGAAGATTTGCATATAATTAACCTTCGAGAAACTTTTGCCAATTTGACAATGGTGAATTTTTCCTCACAAAATACCCTTTTCAAGCCCATACAAGGAGAGACACGATATGTATACTTGGTTGTATCATAATTCGGTATAAGTACAGTATTGGTAAGAGAGATGGACAATTACCCTCGTCTGTTGTACTAAATCAGCTAAAGCCTAATAGATGCTTAGAATAGGTACCTGAAGCTTGAAAAGCTGGCACTAGCCTTAGTGATTGATGTAAGAAAAATCAGGCTTTATTTTCAATCTCATTCCATCATTGTCTGAACGTCTTTTCCATTGAAGAATGCTCTTCACAAAGTAGATATATCGAGCAGGATGACCAAGTGGTCAGTAGAGTTGGGTGATTATGACATTGATTTCGCCCCACGAACTGCTATCAAGGCTCAATCTGTTGCTGATTTCCTAGTAGAATTCCATACGGATAGGAATTCTAAACAAGTTTTAGAAGGGAAAACCAAAAACGAATAGGTAGTCGGGACTGATGGTGGATCAAGCACAATGGGTTGTGGAGCTGGAATTTTCCTAACCTCTTCGTATGGTGATAAAATGTACCAAGCTACATGTTTTGGGTTCAGGGCCTCTAAGAATGAGTCTAAATATGAAGCAGTTATAGATGGCCTTAAATTAGCTTTCCTATATGGGGCTAAAAGAGTTAAGTTGATGAGTGATTCCCAGCTTCTTATCCACCATGTTCAAGTTAATTTGAGGCCAAGAAGGAACAACTGATCAAATGCTTACTCATCCTTAAAGAGGTGGAAGCCACTTTCAAGAGTGTTTGTTATGAGCATATTCCTAGATCATAAAATACACTCGCAGATTCCTTGGCAACCATAGCATATTACGAGTCCTACCCTTGGATTCATGTACAAGAATACACATCCAGATAGTCAAGACAGAACAAGGAAGAGAGAAAAGCTTGAGTATACAAGTAGTCCAACCTAGAGATTGGAGATTTCCCCTTCTTCAATACATTTCTCATGGGGTTTTGCCTCCGGATAAAGCTATTGCAAGAAAAATTAAACACAAGGCCCGTGGATTTTTTATCATAAGGGAAGTGCTTTATAAAAAATATTTCAGTAGACCTTTCCTACGTTGTTTGGGCGTTGAAGAATCTCAAGTTGTTCTATCTGAACTACACGATGGTGAAGGGTCAACTCATTGTGGCTACAAAGCACTAACCCGGAGAGTATTGTTTGCTGGGTACTATTGGCCATCCATAATGGCAGATGCTAAAGAAATGGTGAAGAAGTGTGATCCATGTCAAAGGTATGACAACAAAATCCATATGCCATGAGTACTTATGGAGTCAATTTCTGAGCCAGTACCTTTTGCTCGTTGGGGATTAGATTTAGTTGGGCCTCTGCCAATGGCGTCCGGAGGGTGCATGACTATTATAGTTGTTATTGATTACTTCACAAAATGGATAGAGGCAGCTCATTTGGCAGGAACCACTTCAAAAGCTGTCATAAAATTCATCTTATCTAATATCTTTTGTAGATTTGGGATTCTTCAGAAGATTACCACACACAACAGGCCCCATTTTGATAACAAGGATATGAGGAGTTTTTGTGCCTCTAGAGGCATTGCTTCTCTTCTCCCTTCCATCCACAAGTGAACGGACAGGTTGAAGTTTCCAACATGAACAATTTGGCCGGATTAAGAAAAGAACCTATATGGGGCAGCAGGGAAGTGGTCAAGCTATCTGCAAGAAGTGTTGTGGGCATACCGAACTACTCCTCGGGCTGCTACACTAGAATCTCATTTTTCGTTGGTGTATGGGATGGATGCCATTACCCCTATTAAAGATACCCTACTATCATACAGGGTCCATAACTATTCCGAACAGGCTAATGAGATAGTAATTAGGAATCAGTTGGACTTAATTGAAGAACGAAGGGTTAAAGTTCACTTGAGAACATCGCACTACCAATTTTTGATGAGGATCAGGTTTTCTTCCAAGGTCAAGAGAAGAGATTTTCAACAGGGAGATAAAGTTTTGAGCAACGTTTTCCTACACACCAAGGAGAAGCAGTTCGGTAGGCTGGCTCCGCACTTGGAAGGCCCCTATGAGGTCTCTGAAACGCTTAAGCGTGGGACATATAGGCTTCACGACAAAGAAGGGATGGTTTTGAAGCACCGATGGAATATTGAACACCTCAGGCTATATGTAGAATAAAAGTTGTGTAAACATTTACTTGTTAGATATCAATGTAAATATTAGTTGGCATACGTTTTCCTACCCTGGTGGCGCGGGGAGGTTTTAATGAGGTGTCTGGTTTTTTCATTTAATAAAATATGATGTCTTCCCAAAACATCTGGTGTGGTTTAACTACAAATCAATTCAAGTACAAGTATTTGGTTTAACACTTTGGGTCTTTAATAGATTGGATTAACCTGGTTGAGTGATGACCATTAAATACATGTCATCAGAGATATTAAACATTCTCACTTTAATACTTCTGAAATTTAAGTGGCTACTTAAATGTTAGCCATGAAAAAATTAAAAAAAAATAGAATGTTAAATAAAAAGGGTTTGATAAATAAACCTATTCGGACTTTAACCAAATAGGAAGAACAAAACATGCATTGGCCATCCAAGGACTTTAAGTATTTCTAGGACTTATCCGGACTTTGACCGGATAACGTTACAAAATATGCCTTGGCCACCCAAGGACTTTAATTGTTCAGAAAAGATAAAAAAAAATATGATTAAACCTTAGGGCTTATTTCGGCCGGATGTCTCACCACCACCGCCTTTCTTGGGACTTTTGAGCTCAGCACTTGAACTCTCACCAGTTCTCTCTACATCGTCTGTAGCGGAATCAATTCAACTGTAGAAGTTGTACTTGTCACCAGTTGCCGTGGTATGATGAGGAAGGTCTTCGTAGTCCACATATTTCCATAGGGGACCAAGGGTCCTCTTCGGAAAGGTTTCATGGAAGAGCAGCACCATGTCAGACCTGACCTCATTGTATATTTTCTCAAGAGAATCTATCACCTGGTTGGTATATTTATCAATGCTTCCCTGAATAGTTTTTTCCTGCTGCTTCACTAAGTCTTCTTTCTCCTTGGCCATCTTAGACACAATACCTTCTAAGGAATGTTTCTCACCGGACACGTTTTGAATGACACCATATTTGGTCTTCAAGTCCTCTCTTAATATTGTGAGATCCTTTTCCAAACCGGAGCACTTAGTTTGGAGCTCAGTACTGACCGTCTCCGAAGTGGCCAACTTGGTTGATAGATCTTCCTTGTCGTTCATTAGTGCTTATATCTCTTTCTTCAGTTCTTCTATGCTCTGAATGACATTGAGAAGATTGGTTGACAAAGACTCTTTGTCAGTAGTGAGGGTATTGATGAGTGTGGTCTGACTCTTCACTTGTCTTTCCAAGTCAAGCACTGGATGGATATGACCAAAAAGAGAGTATCTTAGGACATCTTGCTCTCCGGAGACGGAGAATGACTTACGATTAAAGCTCACTATGTTAGCAGATCTCGAAGGGTGGAAGGGACCTACAAAATCATCATTCTCAGAATCATTGAAGTATACAATAAATGTTTTGAAGAGCACTAATGTCCACTTCTTCAATCCATCATCCAGTACCCTCTTTGGAGTGCAGACCTATTGAAATCTTCTCTTTTAGATTGGGATAAACAGGGGCTAAAGGAGGTAGAAGCTCCGATGACAAAGAATTATTTCTTCTCATAAGTTGGCCTTCTTTTTTTTGGTAGCATTTTCGTCACTGCTTGCTCTTATTTTATGGTCCTTTTTATGAGGCTTTGATGGCTTTTGTGACTCTCATGCCAACCTAACAGTCTCAGCCTCTACTACTTTGAGCAAGACAGCTTCGATTCCCCCTTGGTTCCCCGAACCAGTCCCCGATGTGGCAACTTAGACCGACTCTATTGCAGCTTTCTTCTTTTTTCCTTTCATCTTGGTGGGAGTTTTGGCCCTGGAAGGTAAGGCCAATTTACCATCTTTGGCCTCCGTTTGCTTGAAAATTACATGAGGTGGAGGCGACGTAGTTAGCTTTTCCCATGTGAGGTCCCTTCGACCTGTGGTGTTCCACATATGGGACCTCACAAGATTTCTTGAGGTGAAGCAATTGTGGAAGGTATTCCCCCAATTCTCCGCAGCCCATGCATTATGTTTGACACATGGTGTTTGCCCCTCCTTAGGTGTCCGGTGAACTCCTTTGGTAGCACTGAAAAAGGAGTAACAAATAAATCAGGAGAGGAATACTTATGAGTTAAAAAAAAGAACATGAAAAACAAAGATAAAAAACTTACGAGTACTCTTCCATCTGCTAGTTAACATACTGGGATTGGTGTTGGCCTTGATATTTCTACCATTCTCCCATGACCCACTGATAAATAGGAACTGTATCCTCTAGTTCTTCTCAGACTCCAGTAAGTCGTCTACCACTTTGAAATCGTTCCCCATATTATGAATTCTTGCATAGACTTGCCACAATAGCAAATTCCTCCATTGGGAGAGGGGTTTTGGACAACATTGATGCCATTATGGAAGCAAGGAGAGAATAACAGGCATTTGGGCTTAGTTGGCTTGGGCAGAGCTTAACCAGGTGGAAATACCTGACAATTGCGAGATCCAATGGGAACTGAAGTCCCCAATTTAGCACCTCATTGAATTTACAGTCCATTAGAGTCTCTGGAGGGATAGGTATCCTTACCTTCACCGACTCTGGGACCCTTCATTTCGTTCGGATCCGGCCCAACTCAGCAGTGTGAGTGTAGACATAGTTGATGTTTTGAAGAGCTAGCAGATATTTAAGAGTGACATTTTTTAAGGAAGGGCCTACCATGGCCTCTATGCACTGCGGAAGCTCCGGATGAGTCAAGCAGACATTGACTTTGCCTTTTCCCTTCCTATCAGAAGCAACATCTCCGGTTTGACCTTATTCTCCTTTAAGATGGAAGATTGAAGCGCTGCCGGCTTCCGAAAATGAACCTAATCTTTAGTTTTGTCATAAATAGTTACCACATTCTCCTTTAACTCTGAAAACCACTCTTGCTGGACCCAAGGTCCTCTTTTTTTCCTGGACTACTGGCTCTGGGCTGGATTTGGGTGGGATTGAGTCTGTCTGGCCTTGCTAGACCCTTGTCCAGTTTCTTTGGCCTTGTATCCGGACTGATTCTGGTTTGGAGTAGCTGGGGCAGACCTCACATGTCTGTGTACCCTAGTTTTCTTTGTTTCATCCACATTGATTTGCTTTCCCACCTGATTTAGCAAACCACCCCAGGTCATGGCCTTCTTCCTTGTTACTGAATCAGCTGGATTCCCATGGTTCAATCCTTGTCTTAAAGAAGCTATTGCTAGTTGCTTAAAGCAATCAGCTAACCAGCTTATATAGTATTTTAGTGACCCATTTGGGTCTTGGGCATAATGGATAATCTTCATTGCACTTCACCTCTTTACTCCACACAAATTGCCTTCGGAAGGCAACCCAAAATGTGTCAAAGTGATACAATCCTGTGGCAAAATTTTGTACCATTTCAGAGCACTTCCCGTAAAGGATTGGGAGAAGGCCCTACACAGAAGTTTGTCATCGTCATTAAAATTCATCATAATTTTTTTGAAGTGTTCTAAATGGTTGTCCGAGTCTTTGCTCCCATCTTATTTCTCCATTTTAGTACTGTCAAACCTCTTAGGAAGGTTACTGGACACTCTATTGGCAGACAGTGGCGATTACCTCCAATTCCTACTACGAATAAAAATCGTGTCTTCATTAGGTGTTGCAAAAATACCTGGGTCATCATGGAATGCAAAGGGATCAATCATCAGCTGGTCCACATGCCTGTGACTGTGGCTGTGAGATGACCATTATCCCAGATGCCTCTTTAGTCTCTCATTCCTATCTCTCTTTCTTAAATAATTTTTAACTAGATTTTGTTTCTTTCTTGACCTTCCCTCATCACTGCTTGATGACAAGGACTCCTCAAGGTCATCTTCGTTAGAAGAGCTACTGGAGGACTCAAATTCTAAGCCCTCCACCGGCTTGGATGAGTGAGACTTCTTGGAACTGACATGGGTGTATTTTGTGCTTAAATGAGTCTTTGCCGATGGGTCATTATCCCTTGGGTTGTCAGTATGGTGAATGGCTGACGCCTTTGACTTTTTCTTTAAACCCATCTCTGCCTTTTTAGTGGCCATCAATGCTTCTATTTCAGCTCTCAACTTATTTCGCTCATCAATAGTGTATTCATTATTTTCCCCCACCACCTCCACGAAAGGTGGTGGAATTGCTTGCTCGTTCGGATCCATCCGAGCAGGGTTTTTTGCTAGTTTTGAATGCTAGATTCAGGCACTTTCTTCTCCCACTGTGGTCGCCAATTTGGTGAGGTTTATTTTAAGCTTAGGGTAATTTTGTCAAGTGTTTTGGAAAGTTTAAAAAGTATTAAATGTTTGAGTGTTTAGTAGTGATAGATTTGAGTTTCCTGGTTGTATTAAATTTTCATTACCCTCATTAATGAAAGTAGTTAGGCTATTTATACCCTTAATTATGGACCCATAGGCTTTCGGGTCGAATGATGGAACCAGGTCAAGTTTAAAGACCAATTTACTTATTAAGTTCATTAGCATATAGCTTAGTCAAAAGATGTTTAGTCAGTTTTTTACTTTTGTTCAGTACGGATGGTTCAGTGGCAAGTTTCGGTCCGAATTGCCCTTGTCCGGAAATCTCAGTAGGCAGTGGTTAAGTTATCCGGACTCATCAGTTGTGACATCATACAAGTACATTAAGATAGTGAAAACCTGGTAACAATGTTAGATTTATTGAAGAGCGTTGAAGAAATTTTGAATTTGAAAAGAGAAAGGAAGTAATTTAGTAAGTTATACATTACTCATTAAGATCTGTCATCACTCTTATTTTTTTTTTGTTAAACTCTCTATAAACTCAAAGTTAGGTTTCTACTTATTTTTCTTGTTAAACTCTCTTTAAACCGAAAGCTTGTCTACAATCACTTCTACTTCTTCTTTGTGTTAAAATCTCTATAAACCTAAAGCTAGGTTTTTACTTCTTTTTTTGTTAAACTCTATATAAACCAAAAGCTAGGTTTTGTGAATGTATTAAAAAAGGGAGAGTCACTCAGTTTTTAGTAAAATAGATCTGCAGCATATCCAAAGATATAGGCACAATTTGCTGAACTCCATTAACAATTTGTGTGTTTTGTTTAATTTTTTTGTGTTTTTTATCTAATTGCATGAACATTGTGTATTTTTCTCAAAAAATTTCTTACCATAAGCCAGTCTAGAAGCCACTTGCTAGGAAAATTATGTATTTTTTCCAACAACTGGTATCAGAGCTACATGTTTGGTAGTGATCGAAAGGAGGTCATATTTGAGTGGGAGGAATGCCTACAAAAGAAGGAAAGATGAGACTCAAAAAGTTTGATGGTGTAGATTTTGGGTTATGGAAGATTCAGATTGAAGATTTTTGTATAAGAAAAAAATCTATCAAGCCGTCTCAGAAACGAAGCGAGAGAGTATGAAAGATGAAGAATGGACCTTTTGTTTTTACATATAGTCCCTTGGAATCATCCAATTAAGGATATCCCACAATGTTACTTTCAATGTCGTAAAGGAAAAAACCACGAGGGGTCTTATGGAGGGATCTCTAGTATGTATGAGAAGCCATTGGCTGCAACAAAGTTCACTTGATGAGGCGTTTATTCAGTTTTGGAATGATGGAAGGAGTATATATAGCTCAACACCTCGATGAACTCAATACAATCACGTCTGAGATGATTTAAATTTAAATTTATTTTGATAAGAGAATTAATATTATTGTCTTTCTTACAATATAATTGGAATGCTACTGTCACGACTGTGAGTAGCTCGTCGGGAAGCAATAAGTTTAAATTTGATGATGTTTGTGACCTAGTTCTTAGTGAAGAGATTTGAATGAGATAATTTGGTGAGTTATCAATCTCATCAGTCTTATATATATAGTCGAGATGAAGAAATTCAACGAGAGGGTATGGATGCAGTAAATCAAACTATCGAGGTAGATCAAGAGACCGGAGGTCTAAGTCCAAGAATCCTTAAAATTCCCAACGGTTGAGAAACATCAAGTGTTGGAATTATTGGAAGACCGGGCACTATAAATACCAGTGCAAGAGAGAACCGAAGGACCTGTACACGAAGACAAAGGCATATATCACTCAGAAGGAGACGATGCATTAATATGATCCTCAGAAAGCAGGAAAATGTCTTGGGTGTTAGAATCTAGAGCATCGTTCCAAGCTATTTCGAAGAAATAATTCTTTTAGAGGTATGTCCTTGGTAACCTTATAAATATATAAATATGTATATATATATATATGAGAGGCTTGAACACATGACTGAGAATGGTATAAAATTATCTACTCTAAGGAGAACCTTCCAAGTTTTAAGTGAATCGATATACATGTGCGAGGATTTCATACTTAGAAAACAACAAAGGGTCAGTTTTCATACAAGTGGCAGAACCCCAAAGAAAGAGAGGCGGGCGCTTGTTCAAGGTACGTCTCAACACAATGGTTTTGCCGAACGTATGAATTGAATATTGACAGAAAGAGCCAGAAGCATTCATATACAGTTAGGTTTACCAAAGAAGTTCTAGGGAGAAGCGGTTAACACATCGTCTTACCTGGTTAACTGAGGCCCATCGATTCACTTACAACATATAATACCCGATGAGGTATGAATTCGCAACGAGATAACATTATCACAGCTACGACTTTTTTGGTTGTACAGTATATGTTCATATAAGTGATCAAGGTAGGAACAAGCTTGATCCCAAATCAGAAAAATGTTTCATTATCGACTATTAGAAAATATGAGTTCGGTTATCGTGTTTGGGATAAGGAAAACAGGATGATGATACAAAATAGTGATGTACAATGACATATATAAAACCGAAGCAAATGACTCAAAACAGTACTGATATGGGAGTATGAATTTAAGGACTAAATATGAAAAATGTAAGTTTAGGAGAACAATTATAACTATGTAATATTGTTGAGGACTAAGAGTAATTTACCCTCTTTTGTGTAACCGTTTTCAGTTTATGGCTAAGTCTTAGAACCTCTATATAAAGGGCAAGGCTGAACTAATAAAGGCGTTAAACACTTTTTTTTATCTAACTCAATTAAGCTCCGACTTTCTCTCTCTAAAAACTCTATTTCTCTTTCTCTCTCTAGAATTTACACATTACTTCTTCCTAAGACAACACTCCTAATAACTAAACTCACCAAGTACGAAGAAGTATTTGAAAATAACGAGAGGGTTCCAGATAGTCAAGAAATATAGTCGATAAGATGAACCATTCAACAAAGAGAGTCAGTTGGACAAACTGATCGTCAGTCGTCCAACAACCTACAGCCGACCGAGGCACATCTTCTTTTGGGAAGATCTTCACGACCACATTTCCCCAACAGGAGATACTTGAAATATTTTGTGTTGACCGATGAAAGCGAGTCTGGATGTTATCTTAAATCTTGCCAGACCAGTGATGCTAGCAAGGGACAGCTTGCCATGAAAAATGAGATGAAGTATTTCATCTCAAATGAGACATGGGAACTAGCTGAGTTACGCATGGGTAAGAGGAAAATTCATAACAAATGGGTCTACTGGGTGAATGATGAGATTGATAACTCTAAGTGATACAAAACCTGACTAGTTATCAAAGATTTCTATGAAAAATAAGGAATTTATTACGCCAATATTTTTGCTCAAGTTATAAATCTCAATACTATTAGATCAGTGTTGAGTATTGTTGTCATTGAATACCTTTATCTTGAATAGTTAGACGTGAAGACTACATTTCTTCACGAGGACTTAGATGAGGATATATACATGTATCAACTGCAAGGTTTCTTTAAAGAAGAGAAAGAAAACATGGTATGCATACTCAAGAAAAGTTTTTATGGTCCAAAACAAGCTCCAACAAAGTGGTACAAAACAATTAATTTTTTTTGCAAAAATAGAGTTTCCAAAAGTGTAAAGCTAACCACTTTTGATATTTCAACATACGTAAGTCCACTTATATTATTGTTTTACTATGTTGATGATATGTTAGGAGCAGATTCATATATTAATGATATTAGAAGATTAAACCATCAATTGTTAAAATAATTTGACATGAAGGGGTCTGGTGAAGAAGATCTTTGGAATGAAAAAAAAAAACAAAAGATAAACATAAAAGAATTTTACAATTATCTCAGTCAGATGAAAATCTTGGCAAGTCAAATGGATGATGCCAATCCAGTTAATACATCATTGGCAAGTCACTTTCATTTATTCAAAGGTCAATCTTCTTACACAGAAGAAGTGGGAGTTTGATGTATGTAATGGTATGTATGAGACTAGACATTAGTCATGCAGTGGGAGGTGAGAGAAAGTTTATGTTAAACCGAAGGAAATTCATCGGAAACTGTAAAGTGGAATTTGAGGTACGTACTAGGCACCACAGGAAAGTATGTGTACTTTGGTAAGGGTGAGTTAAAGGTACAAGGCTACGTACATGCATATTTTAGAGGTGAAGTTGATTGTTGGAAAAGCACCACCGGTTATATATTTACTGTTGGAACTACAGCTGTTAGTTGGATGTAAAATTTACAAAAACATTATCACTCCCTCGACTATAGAGGCTAAGTATGTATCAGTTACAGAAGCCAATAAAGAGATGATATCGCTTCAAAGCCTATTAACCAAGCTGGGATTAAAATTAAAGTAGCAAGTTCTATATAGTGATAATTAGAGTGCAATCCAATTGGCGAAGAATTCAACATTTCATTCGAGAACTAAGTATATCTGTCTTCGTTATTATTTTATCATATTTTTATTGGAAGATGAGGTGCTAATACTATAAAAGATGTAGGAAAGCAAGAATCAAGCTGATATGTTGACAAAGACAATACTCATTGCAAAACTGAAGTTGTGTTTAACTTCGGTTAATCTGCAAGAGTAACATGACCAGAAAGATCTTCTGCATAGATAAAGGTGTGAAGACATGTTTA
The DNA here is from genome assembly GCA_036936605.1 of Limnanthes douglasii subsp. nivea. Classification (NCBI taxonomy): domain Eukaryota; kingdom Viridiplantae; phylum Streptophyta; class Magnoliopsida; order Brassicales; family Limnanthaceae; genus Limnanthes; species Limnanthes douglasii. Next base: position 40,017,157 of record JAUPFV010000001.1, read on the forward strand.
AACCATCCTTCAAGTGGGATATTGTTACTGATTAAAGTGAGTTAAAAAAATTTAAATTTGAAAAGATAGTGAAGTATTTTAGTGAATCATAAATTACTGATTAAGTTTTGTAATCGCTTATACTTCTTTTTTGTGTTAAATCTCTATAAACCAAAATTTAGGTTTTATGAATGTATTCAAAAAGTTAGTGTCACTGAGTCTTCCTAATAAACTAGATCTACAGTAGGTCTGGAGACGTAAGCATAGTTTGTTGTACTACGTTAACAATTTGTGTGTTTTACTCCACTTTTGTTTTATGTTTTTCTTTTCTTTTGATCTAATTGCGGGAAAATTATGTACTTTCCTAAAACGTTTCTTACCACAAGCCAGTCTAGAAGGTACTTGCTATAAAAATTGTGTATTTTCCCAAGAAGCCACCGAACTATATATTTAATTTGTCCTTAAAGAATTTGGCACGAGGTTTGTACTACTGACCATTCTCGGAGTACGAGGGAGGTGTCGATGTTGCTTTGCTGAAAGCAGTAGAAGTGAATGTGAAGGAAGTTGGTGGGTCAAAGAACCCACCAAAGCCTCCGAAGAAGGAGAAAAAGCGGATATAATACTTCGCAAACCTGAAGTCCTACCCCCCAGCTCCTACTGATCCCACTTTACAAGACGAAATTCGAACTGACCTTCATTTCAGACAGGTTGATGGTGATGGAAATGATGATGTAGACCTTCAGGCCTTTCTAGACATTAATATTTTATTTTAATGATCTAGAGAAAGATGAATTCGCGTGTCCTTACCGTACTCCCAGTTCTTCCAATGTTGTGATTTATAAGGGGAAGACCTATGCTATATCTGGGGAGCAAGACACCTTGAGCCATGCCCTCCTAGGCTATACTCGACTAGTGTTTGATCTGGAGAGACAACTAATGACTCAAACATGTACCATTAATTCTCTAACCACAGACAAGCAAAACTTGTCAAATGATCTTCGTATTGCTCAATAAAACATAAAGGTATTAAAGAAGGATAAAGAAAAGTTAGCTGCCAAACTGCTTGCATCAGAAGCGGCCAACAAGGAGATTCAAACCAAATACTCCAACCTGGAGACCTCTTCTTCAAAAGACGTCACAACTTTGACTGAGAAATTGAAAAATAAGGTTGGTACTATCCAGACTTTGGCCGCTGAGAAGGTTAAGTTGGAGAATATTGTCGAAGAGAATATTAAAGAGAAAGAGGCCCTCAAACGCCAACAAGCTCAAGCTGTATCTTTAGGCATAGAGAAGTATGCCAATGAGGTAGTGGATTCTCTAGAGAAGATGGATGGTGGGATCAAGTCCGATATGGTCCTATTGTATCATGAAACCTTTCCTAAGAGGACAGTGGTATAAGGGGAATCTCTAATTCAGTAAAGATCGCAACAAATTGAACTCATATGATAAATTAGAAATGGCTATATACTCAGATTTGGTAGAAGATTATTACACCTTATTCTCTTTCTTTGACGACTAAAAAATTAGGGTTTCAGCAATAAAAACACACTAGGACCAATACTTCGACGATCATCAGGTGAGGAGGCCCAAATTGCATCTGAGTAGCCGTGAAGTTGAAGACCATAACAAGGCTTGATGTGTAATCCTAGCCACCGAGAACCAAATAAGTATCTCACCACTCTTTTCAAACATTGCTAGTGTATAGTCGTAGGATTTTGTTTAAACTAACTGATTTTGTTTACCGCATATGAAATATCGGGTCTGGTATGAGTCAGATATTATAAAGCACCTAAAAAACTTATGTATTGTGTAGGTGAAGGAAGTGAAGTACCATCACGGGCATAGTGATGAGTACCAAAACGATCAGGGTAGGACATAATTTGGACAATGCAAGTCATTGACCAACAAGTAAGTTCTCAATGTATTTCTGTTACGTTATATGCATGCCAGTCAGATCACGATGAACTTCTATTCCCAGGAATAGATGGAGTGGTCACATGTCCTTAAGGGGAAAGGTTGCATTGGTACTGTGAATGTACTACGTGAGACATGTGTCATTATTCCCTATCACTAAAATATCATCAACGTAGACCAGTATCAGTAAAATAATAGTCTGAGAGAATAAATAAAAAAGAGAACAATCTGCCTTAGAATTCTGAAACCCCTAGTTGATAAGAGTATCTCTCAGCTTATATTACCAAGCTCGAGGAGCCTGTTTTAGACCATAAAGGGCCTTATGTAGTTTATAGACATGATGAGGATTGTTGGAATCCTCAAAACCCTGAGGTTGTTTCATGTACATAGTCTCTTATAAGACTCCATTAAGAAAGGTGTTGTGAATATCGAGATGTCTTACAACCTAATTTTTGGACAACAATAGTTAGGATGAGTCTCACTATAGAAGCCTTGAACACAAGACTAAACGTTTCATAAAATTCAACACTATGGTTCTCATGAAACCCTTTGGCCACCAGTCTTGCCTTATAACGTCGAATAGATCCATCCACAACATACTTGACTCTATAGACCCACTTGCAACCAATTATTATAGAATGAGAAGGTAGAGGAACCAGAGACCAGATTTTGTTTGCCATTAGATCCCTATATTCAATAGCCATGGTTTATTCCCATTTAGGATTCCCAATAGCCTCAAAAAACAAAGAAGGTTCACAATAAATATTAGTAGTAGCAGTTAGAGAACCAACATAAGGAAGCTTAGGCTTGCATATGCCACTTTTGTTTCTAGTTTGCGTGTTATGTGTGTTAAGTTGTTGTTTGGGAGTAGGTGAGTGATCTTGGTTAGAAAAATGTAACTTAATTGTCAATGTGGGAGTTTGTAATTGAGTATCCGGTGTATCACTAGTCTGTTGGTTTAACTGTTTGGTTGTGGTTGTGTGATCAGAGAATATGATTGTGTGCTATTGATGACTAATTTGTTGGTTATTCAAATTAGGATTGTGAGAAAGTGTGTGAGAGCTAGATTTAGGACACTGTTATTGCAAAGGAGCAGGACACGGAAGATGTGATGTTCAAATGGAGCACCAAGGATAGAATCTAGAGGAAACTCACGCTCATTGAAAACAACATTTCGAGAGATATATATTCTGCCAGTGGGACTAATGCACTTGTAGCCCTTATGATTTGAACTATAGCCCCAAAACACACATTTTACAGAATGGAACTCAAATTTATGAGTTTGATAGGGCCTTAACAAGGGAAAGAAAGAACAACAAAAAATCTTGAGGACTAGATAATTAGGTACTTTTCGAAAGAGTGCTTCAAAGGCAGATTTGTTTTGTAAAGTAAGGGTAAGGAGTCTGTTTATAAGATATACATTAGTTTCAAAAGGTTTAACCTATAATGTATAAAGTAAATGATTATGAGCCAAAAGAGTAAGCCCAGTCTCCACTAGATGTCTGCGCTTTCTCTCAGTCCTACCATTTTGGGCTGAGGTATAAGGACATGACCTTCTTAACAAGAAACCATCTTTCTTATTTAAAGAAGATAAAGGCATGAACTATCCCCCTATCACTCTCGAAAAACATAATTTTGATTTCAAATTGTGTTTCAACGAGAGCTTTAAAGGTTTTTAATGCCTCAAAAACTTGACCCTTATCTGTGATGGGATACATCCAAGTGTATCTAGAAAAGTCATCAAAAAACAATACATAATACTTATAGCCCCTAGCTGACTGAATAGGTGCAGGACCCCAAACATCAGTATGGATAAGATCAAGAACATTTCTTGTATACGAATTAGAAGTAGAGTAGGAAAGACTACGAGATTTGCCTAACTGGAAAAGCCTTACAAAAGTTGATATCATTTCTTAAAACAGAGTGAATATTACAGGACTTTAAAACAGTAGCTAGAACATTTTAAAATGAATGGAAAAACTTCATATGTCATCCATATTAAAGAGACACATACAAAGTACTAGATAGAACATTAGGAAAGCTTGAAACAAAATTAGAAAGATGAACTTATGGACTGTGACTAGTTGGATGGCCAGATTGACACTTAGAAAGAGTATCCATACTGTGAAAACCATCTTCAACCCTCCTTTTGAGTAGTATACTCCATGTTTCCTTGTTCTTCACACGACAAAATTCTTTATGAAACTCAACAAATAGATTATTATTGTTTGTAAGCTGGAAAACATAAAGTAAATTTTTGTTGATTATGGGCACATGTAATATAAGTTTAAGGCAAAAAAGATGTTTAGTTAAGGATTTCAATGTTGTCTGGCTAATATGAGAGATTGGAAGTCTCTCACCACTAACAACTAAGATATATGTGTTACCTGAATACTCAGTCATTTGATTAGTCATGCCTGTAATATGGTGGCTAGCACCATTGTCAGCGTACCAAACTTCCTCTCATGATATATCTTGAGCAGCAAGAAGAGCACTATGTTCTCCTTCATATCTAGGTTGTTATGAAGATGTAGATCCCATCACTGATGGATCATCCATATAGTAACAAATTATGGTGAAATGACCATACCTGCTGCAGATCTGTCAAGGTGGTTTATTCTGAGAATACCTTCCACTTCTACCTCTGTAGAAGTTGCTTCTGCCCCTAGAATTATAGCTGAAATTAGATATTCCTTTGTACTTTCTATTAAACCCTCTATTATGACCAGAATTTCTTCTTTGATTTGCATTGTTAAACTGTTGTTTAGATTCATTCCTGTGTGGAAAGTTAACACTTGAAGGATTAACATTTAGGAATGAATTTTAGAAGCATGTAAGTTGTTCAAGCCTACTCTCAAACATAAGCAGACAGGTCTGCAAATCAATCCAAGTGAGTCCTTCTTTGTCACAAAGGCTCATTACAATGGGAGTATATTAAGCATCAAGCCCTTCAAGAACTTGAGTAATCAAGGAATCAATGGAGGTAAGACATCCTACAAGAATAAGATTATAAAACATCCTATTCATTTTGTTTAGGTACTCTGTCATGGCAGTGGATCATTTGCGAATTCTCTGGAAGTCTGCCTTATAGTATGTGATTCTGGCTCTAGTGTGTGAGCTAGATATTCTACCAGTTGTTTCCCATATAATTTTAGAAGTCTCTTCCTCTATCAACTGAGCTGCTATGTTAGGGTCATAGTAAAGTACAACCAACCAAGTAGTAGCTGATCTTTGGCTACCCATTCTTCATACTCTGAATTATCAGATACATTTCCTTCACTGTCTGTAGTAAACCTAGGAGGACAAAATTTCTCCCTTATGATAAAGCCTCCTAGTTTGTTACCTTTTATCGTATGTAACACTACTGTCTTCCATAAAAGATAATTAGATCTGTTAAACCTAATATTGTTAACATTGTTGATTGAGTACAGCTGCATGTTCTTTGGAGTTATTGGGGAGTCGTTTGAGAAGATAGATACTATTAAATCTGAAAAGAAGGAAGGAGATTCACTGGAGTTTACCATTGACGGCTCAGAATGGCTCTGATACCAAGTAGAATATAGATAAAAAAAGTGAGAGTAGTTTTTATAGAAGATTTCAAATAAAATTACAATTACAATAGCATTCAGTGTTATTATATACAAGCACTACATTATCACTTATTCAAGAATATTGTTTAGTTTGTTATAACAGCTTCATCCTTAACAAACTGACTTGTTTAGTAATATGAATAGGACTAGCTGTAGGATTATTTGAATAAGGCCTTAATCTTTAGATAGAGTCCAAAAACTCCTTAGCCCATCACACAATCCTTAAACCTGAAACACGTAGAACCTTGTTGTTTAGGGATAACCCTAAGTGAGGAGATCAAGACATTGTCCTGTCAACTTGTTCCTCACTTTCCAAATGGATGTCTTCAATGGCAGACTCTCTTACCCTAGATATCTTGACATATAGTTACAACCAATATGTACAACCTATCTTAAATTTGACTTGGTATCCATTATGTGACTATTACCCTATCGTTTATTAAAAAATAGGTAGACATGTGTTTATTATTTTATCATTTAGTAATAAACTAGCATAGCAGTCAACGTAAAAAGACTATGGCATACTGGTATTTGATAATGAAATAAAATTAAACGTGTAAACTACTTCAGTTATAAACTTTATTGTCGTATCTATTTAGAGTAATGTATACGACATGCTGATAACCGATGATGAATGTGCAGAATCCTTACACATCAAACTGAAAGTGCAAAATATAGTTATAATAACCTTTATTTATCCTTTCGTCTCTCCCAACACCCTCTCTTAACTCTCCTGATTTTGGCGTTCAAACATCTCTCTCATGGAGAAAATTGTTAGGTGTCTTAAAATTTATATAAGTATTACCGTTAGATATCAAATTTCAAGTGAGATAAAAAAAGAGGTTATATCCAGACATAAAAACCTTCTAACATGAACAAGATTAATTACTCAATTATTTGAATTGTCATCGAGTACTCCTTTTTAAACTTGATGTCGTGACCCCTAGTAGTTTGTTTAATCGTTTGCAGTCTTCATTTTTCTATGCCTTGGTGAAAATATAACAACTTTATCTTGTGTTTTTACATATTTAACTTGAACATCCTTTCTTGAAATACGCTCTTTTTGTAGTGGTAGCGGACATCGATATGCTTGCTTTTAATTATAGAATACTGGATTCTTGGCTAAGTAGTTGGCTCACTTATTACCGACATACACCTTAGTTGTCTTACTTTATGTTAAGTATGCATCCTTCAATAGATTTCTAAGCCAAACTGTATAACAAACATACGTAGTAGCAGCAACATGTTTAGCCTCACAAGTGGACAACGTGACAATCAATTATTTTTTATACATCCATGTGAAGGCAATATTTTCCATAAAAGATACAAATCCATTAGTACTCCTTCGATTGTCTATCTCTTCATCCCAATCACTATCATTATACCCAACAAGCTTGGATCATTAGAAATTGAATAGTGTAAGCCAAAATTGATTGTACCTTTTAGATAATGAAGGATTCTCTTTGCAGACTTAAAATGAGTTGTTGTTGGAAATTCCATGTAGTGACTAACCAATCCAACTACATAAAGAATATATGATCTCATGCAAGTTAGATAACATAGACTTCATATCAAATGTTTGAATAATGTCGGATCTACACTTTCTCCTTCTTCATGTTTGGATATTTTGACTCTAAACTCCATTTGTGTGCTTATTGGGTTACAGTTATCCATCTCAAACTTCTTAAGGATATATTTTGCATAGATTTCTTGTGAGATGAAAATTTCATATTTTGACTCCTTAATTTCAATGCTAAGGTAGTACGCCATAAGCCCCAATTCTGTTATCTCGAATTCCTTCGTCATCACTTCTTTGGATTTATCAAACGTGCTTAGGCTGCTTTCATTTAAGATCAAATCAACCACATAGAGGCATACTATCAAAATATCTACATATTTGATCTTGGTATATAGATCGTGCTTGTATGGAGATTTGTTAAAGCCTTATTTAGCTTCAACAGCTTAAATTTGTGACGTTTGACTTAATAGCCTAATGGTTTTTGAATATAGACTTCTTCTCCAAGTACGCCATTTCGAAATGTTGAATTTACATCTAATTAATTATATATTTCACTTGTTTTAAGATTTCAAATAATTTCTAATCGGGCTACGGGGGAGAATACCACATCATTTCTAATTCCCGCCTTTTGAATACAACATTTTGCAAAAGTCCCGCTTTTTGTTTTACAGTCTCCCCATTAGTATTTGTTTTTATTTTGTTTAACCATCCGACAACTATTGTTTTGGACCCTTTGGGTAGTGAGGTGGGTTCTCATGTGTTATTATTCTTGATGGCTCTAATTTATTTTTCCATCGCATCTCTCCATTATTTATCTTGTGTAGCTTCTTGAAATGGTACTGGTGTACAATCAGCAAAAGGACAAAAGAGTGTAAGGTTATCCATTGGTTCAGTTACCTCATAAAGATCAATTAGGCTTCTAGTATGTTCCACAACTCTTTTACTTTGACTTCAATTTGACTATAATGAAGGTGGTGAGTCTCCATGATTAGTTGATGTTGATGAAGGTTATCTCGTTTGCCTTCTACATCAACTATCACGTCGCGGTTTATCACAACCTTCTTATTTTGGGGTTGTATAACTTTTAGCATTTGGAACTTGAGTCATAACTGATGAAGATGGAACTCTTTCTTTTATCATCCAGTTTGGTTCGTTGTTCATCTAGTGCATGGACATGAGTTACGCTTCCAAATACTCTAAGGTGGGAAATTTTTGGCTTTCTTTCACTCCATGCTTCTTGTGGTGCCTTTCCCTAAACACTTCTTGTTGGAGATTGGTTGGAAACGTAGACCTCACATGCCACTATTTTCGCCTAAAAATCCTTAGGGAGTTTCTTACTTTTGAGCATGTTTCGTGTCATATCAAGGATTGTTCTATTCTTATTTTCTACCACACCGTTGTGTTGAGGAGATCTAGTAACTGTCAAGCAGTAACAAATTCCATGTGCTTCACAAAACCCTTGGAATTTATTGGATGTGAACTCCCTTGGTCGGTCAGATCTCATGGTTTTAATCTTATTTATGCTCTCATTTTTTAAAACTGCTTTAAACTTCTTAAATATTCCAAAAACTTTGGATTTCTGTTTCAAGAGATATACTCAAGTTTTTCTTGAAAAATCGTCAATTAAGAGAAACAAGTAGTTACTTTCACCTAGATAGCTTGGCTTGATTGGACCACACACATCTGTATGAATGAGTTCGAGAGGTTTCTTGGCTCTTTATTCTTACTTCTTTGACAAACTTTTTCTGAATTGCTTCTGAAGTTTAGATGATTGGTACACAGTAATCCTCTCATTGTTTCATTTTTTGACAATAACTTTAATTGAACATGCCATACCCACGATGAATATTTATAACAAGACTTAAGGCACTTTGCAACATCATTTTGAATATTCAAAGGAAATATTCTATTCTTTGACATATGAACTTTAGTAATCAAATCTTCTTTTTTATCTCTCATAAAAATACTATATTCTTTATGTGAATATCAAAGGCATTTTTAAGAGTTTTCTCAAGCTCAAGATGTTGTTTATCATGCTAGACACGTAATAGAAATTTGAAATAATTAGATGACAATAATATTTTTCACAAATAAGGGTACTACATTTTCCTTTCACCAATGTTTTGGTATCATCTCCAAAAAAAGATATTTCCACTCACTACTTCATTGATCTCTACGAACATCTCCAAAAGATACCAAGTGTTCTCTTGACCTTCGTTAGTGTTTTGTATGTTAATAGTAACATATCTTTTTCCTCCGTCTTCTCCTCCATATAGTTGGCCATCTCCTCAACTCTAATGTTAGGCCATCTGTATTCTGAAGCATACTATCCAAACATTTGACATTTATAGCATTGAATTTGAAATTTATCGTACCTCAAGTTTGGATTTATTTTCTTACGACCTCTGCCTCGGCCACGTTGGTCTATCTCCCCCTTGACTTACATGCATATCTTTGAGTTCTAGTTTGAGGAGTTATTCAGTGATCTCTTGCTTCATGTACTTTTATTCAAAGGCTTGTAATGAGCCTTCGAGTTCTCTAATCCTCATTTCCTTCAAGCTTTTAGATTCTTCAATCATCACGATGATATGCTAAAATTTAGAGTCCAGTGAACGAAGTATTTTTCCTATTACTCTCACATCTTCTAACTCCTCACCATTTTTTAATTGCTTTCCAAAATAGCCTCTGATGATTTCATGTGTAAGGATTCGAATTAACCTCTTAAATTTTGGAGATGTATCTTTTTCACATTTTCGACTCCTTTGTAGAAGATTTTTGATGTAGCCTAGAAAGTCCAAACAAAAGCCTTGTTTATTTTATTTTATTTTATTCAAATATCTTATGTATTTAAATCAAATCTAATTATATTAAGATTTGATTTTATTTGATTTTATTTGATTTTAGAATATTTATTTTATTTCCTTGTATTCTAATTTAGGGTTTTGAGAAGCTATTATATAAAGCCTCTTATGCCTTAAGTTATATGAAGTTTTTGGAATAATAGATTTTTTATCTCTAAAAATTTCAATTTTTGTTACCCTTAGATTAGGGTTGCATGATGTTACCCTTGAATTAGGGTTGCATGTTGTTCTCTCCTTTAGACCTTGGATCAGATGAAATCAAGATTCAAAAACAGAAGACTCTCCTGGTTGACAAGAATTCGTCCTCGAATTCACAACACCATCACCATCAAGAACCTTCATTATATATTTTATTTTATTCAATCGTTACATTGGGAATTATAATTGTTAACCTTATCGGAATAAGATAATTCTTCTCGAGTGTTCCTTATTCGAAGTCACATTGAAGCCATCCAGTTGAAGGAAAAAATAGTTTCGAAAACCTTTTCATAGCCTGAAGACAACATCCCCATGTCCAGTTGATGAAAAAAATGGTTTTGAAAACCTCTTCATAGCTTGAGACAGCATCTCGATAAGCAATTTTTACCTTGATTCGACGATTGGTAGCCAATTTAAACTCCCTCAGTAACCGGTCAATACGATCATCATTGAAACGGTTGGTATGGCCCCTCATACTCAAACGATCTTCCCGATCTTCATGACCATGTGTGCTGTTCTCTTCTTTAAACCTTGAATCAGATGAAATCAGGATTCAGAAACATGCTTGACCCGTAGCAGGAACTGAGGCTCTGATACCAAACTGATGACGCAGCGGAAATAGAAGAAGAAGCAACGATAGATGAAACCCTAATTCAAGGGTAACATGATGCAACCTTAATCTAAGGGTAACAAAGAGTGAAGTTTTCAGAGATAAAAAATCTATTATTCCAAAAACTTCAAAATAACTTAAGGCATATGAGGCTTTATATAATAGCTTCTCAAAACCCTAAATTATAATACAAGGAAATAAAATAAATATTTTAAAATAAAATAAAATAAAATCAAATAAAATCAAATCTTAATATAATTAGATTTGATTTAAATACATAAGATATTTGAATAAAATAAAATAAAATTAATAAGGCTTTTGTTTGGACTTTTTGGGCTACATCATCCTCTCCTGGTTGACAAGAATTCGTCCTCGAATTCACAGCACCATCACCATCAAGAACCCAAATAATATATTTTATTTTATTCAATCGTCACATTGGGAATTATAATTATTGACCTTATCGGAATAAGATAAATTCTTCTCGGGTGTTCCTTATTCGAAGTCACACTGAAGCCATCCAGTTGAAGGAAAAAATAGTTTCGAAAACCTTTTCATAGCCTGAAGACAACATCCCCATGTCCAGTTGATGAAAAAATGGTTTTGAAAACCTCTTCATAGCCTGAGATAGCATCTCGATAAGCAATTTTTACCTTGATTCGACGATTGGTAGTCAATTTAAACTCCTTCAGTAACCGATCAATACGATCGTCATTGAAACGGTTGGTATGCCCCCTCATACTCAAACGATCTTCCCGATCTTCATGACCATGTTTGCTGTTCTCTTCTTTAAACCTTGAATCAGATGAAATCAGGATTCAGAAACATGCTTGACCCGTAGCAGGAACTGAGGCTCTGATACCAAACTGATGTCGCAGCGGAAATAGAAGAAGAAGCAACGATAGATGAAACCCTAATTTAAGGGTAACATGATGCAACCCTAATTTAAGGGTAACAAAGAGTGAAATTTTCAGAGATAAAAAATATATTATTCCAAAAACTTCAAAATAACTTAAGGCATATGAGGCTTTATATAATAGCTTCTCAAAACCCTAAATTATAATACAAGGAAATAAAATAAATATTTTAAAATAATATAAAATCAAATAAAATCAAATCTTAATATAATTAGATTTGATTTAAATACATAAGATATTTGAATGAAATAAAATAAAATAAACAAGGCTTTTGTTTGGACTTTTTGGATGACGCGGCGGAAACAGAAGAAAAAGCAACGATAGATGAAACCCTAATTCAAGGGTAACATCATGCAACCCTAATCTAAGGGTAACAAAAATTGAAATTTTTAGAGATAAAAAATCTATTATTCCAAAAACTTCAAATAACTTAAGGCATAAGAGGCTTTATATAATAGCTTCTCAAAACCCTAAATTAGAATACAAGGAAATAAAATAAATATTCTAAAATCAAATAAAATCAAATCTTAATATAATTAGATTTGATTTAAATACATAAGATATTTGAATAAAATAAAATAAAATAAACAAGGCTTTTGTTTGGACTTTCTGGGCTACATCAATTTTTAATTGCTCCCACACTTGCTTGGTGGAAGATGTGTTTGAGATCTTTTTGAAGCCATCATCATCTAATGCTTGATAGATGAGGAAGAGATCTTTTTTATATCTCTTTGTTGAATCTTTTAAAGTTGTTTTCTTCTCTTGAGTAAGGTTTGCTTCATCTTCAGGTTTGTCAAACCCTATGGCATCCAATACATCATGTACTCCAAGGAGAGCTTTCATCTTGATACTCCAATAGTCGTAGTTTTTGTGTTGAGTGTTGGAAATTGGAAGGATGATAGGCCATTTTCCATATATTTCAATATGTTAAAAATTCAAAAATAAAATTTCGGATAGAGGTTGTGGCTTTGAAACCACTTTGTTCACGAAAAATATAAAAGAAGATTCTTTCAAACAAACAAACAAACAAATTTGAAATATATTGAAACGGAGAAATATTAAAAGTCACTCTTACAATTCACACTAGAAGAGATATATTATTTCTTTCACTCAAAAGTGCATTATTGTCTCTCTTTTCTCTCACTCTAACTTGCTCTCAAAGTTTACTTCTTCGTGTGTTTGGTGATGGTCTAAATGGTGGGAGAAGTCCACGATTTATTGAACCATAGTGGAAACAATAATCCACCATACAAAAGCTTATGGATTTTTAAGCACTCAACCTCAAGACTACATTCAAGGTAAAATAGTTTTTCGCACTCAATCTAAAAATAGTTTTATACACAACCTCCACTACGAAATAAATTAATATTTAATTATTTAAAAAAAATACTTTCTTAATGTACCTTATTTATGGATTGGACATTTTAACTTGATCAAGTTTATGATTCTACCCCATTATATAGCATATGCATTTTTAAATGAATCCAAAACCTAAATGGAGAACAAATTTATTGATTTCACCCGATGGACGATCTAGCCTTTCACAATATAAAAATGTAATGTTAATAGTTCTTTAGCAAAAATAAATCCCATTTTATGCAAAAACACGCGTGTTGCTAAGATACTCAAATTAACAGATATATTTCAGAAGCTTTTCCAATAAAGCAACTAACTTTCGAAAATAGTAATTAGTAAACTGAAAAGCATTTTTGAATTAAAGTAAATCAAGACTGCCACATATACCTTTTAGTTTAACAACTTTTAATTAAACAAAATTGAAACCTATTTTTTAGCTAAATTAAATTAAACCGTGTACTATTAATAGATTGGTTAATTTTCCAATAATTACCTAAAATAAAATTAATTTATTAATAACCATCTAAAATATTTGATACTTCCATTAAAAATACCGATAATCAACTAATTTTTTTGTTAAAACCAATATACTTATAACAAAAGCACTGAAAACAAATCCAAATTCATCATTTTTAGCACAAATAAAACTGGATCCATAAAATGTCTTTTTGATATCTTTTAGTTGCATAATTACGTGTAATTTTGGTTGCGTAATAAGTCTGATAAAATAAATCCGTTATAGTTTTGTTATTACGTGTAATTTTGTTGTTTAAAAGTAAATATGTTCCAATTACATATATTTTTGTTGCTAAAACGAAAATGTGTTCTTGTTGAAAATGTATTGGATAAATAAAAAGATAATAATTGCATAAATAGGACTTCTATTGTTATTTAAATTTCATTGTGTGAAAAAGTGCAAATTTGTTTTATTAAAATAAGCGTTAAATGGTGTGAAATAACTAATACTTTTTAGATACAAATATATGTGTATTTTTTATTAAAAATGCTTTAAAAAATTGGATTGTGTACCGGTGCGAAAATTTCATGTAATCTAGTTGCTAAAAAACAACTTTGTTGGAGTTGTATGATTATGTGCAAATGTGTTGCGTAAAGAAAAAGAAAATAATTTCGTAAATGTATATTTTTATTGTTATATAAGTGTAATTGTGTGTAAAACGAAATACATTTTTTTGGGAAAATATTTGTTAAATAGGTGTGAAACAACTAACGTTTTGTAGTTGCAAAAACATGTGCATTTTTGTGGTAAACAATTTTTAAAAATAAATTAGGTTGTCGTCGGGTGCGCAAATACATGTATTTTGGTTTCTAAAAAGTAATTGTGTGACAATTGCTTAATTACGTGAAAATTTTTGCGTATATAAGAGAGCAATAGTGGCGTTATTAGGACTTTAGTTTCTAATAAGTAATTGTGTGCAAAAACAAAATACAAACTTGTTTTGTGAAAATAAATATTAAGTGGATATGAAACAACTAACCATTTTACATTTGTAAAAATATATTCATTTTTGTGCTGAAAAATGTTTTTTTCATAAAAATAAAACTTGGACTGCGTCTACGTGCATAAATAAATTTAATTTGGACATAAAATTAGTCTAAAAAAATAATTCTCCAAAAATATCACACATGGATTTCATTTTTTTAAATAGAAACATATATGTTTTTTAGTTAGGCTTTGAAAGATATGAAGTTTTGAAGGTGAAAAATAATTTTTTTTTGAAGGTAGTACGTGTTTTGTGTGTTCATAGGTATTGTTGGAGGATTTATGTAGCATGTAGTTTTGGTAAACTTCAAAATCTATATGGTTATCTGTAATTTTGATTTTTCTGAATGTCAACATATTTACGGAGGCCAAACATATTTAAATTAATAACCGAATATATTTAAATTAGTATATAGGTTAATATCTACGAAGATGAAAAAACATTATGTAACACAAAAAACGAATATATTTGAATTAATATATTAGCCTAAATTTATAAATATAGGCTAATACATAGGTTAATATCCATTCTACATTTCTCTAATTTTACTATATGAAAAGAGGACATGCTTCTATATTTATTTGTGCATGATTATGACTATGTCGTGACCCATTCAAACCTTGTGCACTTAGTATAGAAATTACACCGAAGGAAACTAAGGAATATGAAAAATGAGAGAAATCACATAAGTTAAGCATGAGTCTTATGTTACAAGGAATACATGTAGCACTTCTATCGTAAAGGATATTATCACTTCCACAATCTTTATCGCAGAGGTATCAGAAGCCTTTACTAAGAACGAAATGGTTGATTTGCAACATCTTATAAACGATCTGTCTAAGAAAATGTACATTGACAGAGGGAAAATCCTTGAGTTCATTCTTGGAATGTCTATGATTAACATGATATTGAAGGCAATCGTTGTACACATTCGTGAGGAATGTTTTCTGAGATTTACATCTCAATCATTATCGGAAGGGTTTAAGTATTTCATGTCCATCTATAACTGCATGCGGAAAAAATGGAATATCATTGAGTTTATTTTCCATGCGACATAGAAGGATGTCCATGTGAGACAAGGGTTTATAAACTTCAAGAAAATAATTTGGACACAAAAGAGCCAATTTCTTCTTCATATGTTATTCCAAACACTCTAAGGGGTTTAACTTTTATGATTCTCTCGCTAGTGCTATATTTTAAAAAGGAAACGAAATGTTACTCGAGGATGTTGAGTTAAAAATAAGAGAATATATGTTAATTTTGAGCAAGAATATGTAGAGATTCATGAAATTTTTAATGGGGATATTCACGTATCTAAGATTGATCTTTAAAGAAATTATTTTGGTCTAGTTAGAATAAGATAATCTTAAGATTAACACTAATGTTTCACTTGAGGGTTCTACCTAGGATACAAATATGGTCCATTAAGAACATGAGGAAACTCAAGGTAATCTTCTACAAGAAGATCCAAATGACATGATTCATGATGATAAAACTCTACGTTCTTAAGAAGTGCAACAAGAAGAAATAGTGCTTTTAAGATGATCCACGAGAGAAATGAATAATCATGAGTCATGTGGTGGAGATCATTCCTCATGCTATAAATAGACCATAGAAATATCTGACTCTCATAAGGGATCAACACTATAAAAAAAGAATAAAAATCGATGCATGACAATGCGGTATGGGACTTTGTCCCGTTACCTGAAGGGGATCAACACTATAAAGAAAGAATAAAAATCGATGCATGACAATGCGGTATGGGACTTTGTCCCGTTACCTGAAGGAAAAAAAGGTTGCAAGTAGGTTTACAAAGCCAAAATAAATTTCATGGGTAATGTGGAAGTATATAAAGAACGTCTTGTAAAAAAAAGTTATAATCATAATGAAATGATTTCTTTTCTAAAAACGTTTGCTCTAGTATCGATGAAGTATTCGTTTAGAATAATCATGACATTAGTTTCACAATTCGACCTCGAGTTCCATCAGATTGATGTTAAGACCGCTTTTGTTAATGGTAATATTGAGAAAAGAATATATGGTGCAACCATAACACTTTTTAGTAGGTAACTTAAACGATCTAATTTGCAGGCTTGAGAAATCTATTTGTGGGCTCAAACAAACCTCTCATTAGTGCTACCACAAATTCCTTCACGTGATAGTTAATCATGGCACAAATTGTCCGAACCTAATCGGCTCGACAGAACACAAGGGCATTATTATGCTATAATAAGACTTTGTAATAAGAATAATAACTTAAAAATAATAAAGACATATCTTGTAAATAATAATAGAAGGGTGGAAATAAGATAAAGTGGCTCCCCCATGTGGGTAAGGGCCCACATTACTACTATATAAAAAATATTCTCTTTATGGGGTATGGTGAACATTTGTTATTATAACTTCTTTTTACCATTTTTCTCTCTGAAATCCCGCATATCTCTCTTTATATCTAGTTACGATTTTTTCTGGTAGCAAATGAGGGTCTGGATATTTCTAGAACTATTAACAGTATCTTTTGAGTTTAAACTCATCTCGTTTGAGGATTATGTGTATCACAAGTTCAGTAGGAGTAATTTAATATTTCTTATATTATATATGGATGACATATTTTTTGCCTTAAATAATAAAGAATTGTTACAAACTGAAAAGATATTTCTATCAGGTAAGTTTGATATGAAAGATATCAGTGGTTCCGATTTCTTGTTAGTATTCATAATACATCGAGAACACTCACGTGGTATAATTAGATTATCATAAAAGACATAGATTAAAAGTGTGTTACAACGTTACATAGCATAAATCTAAAAATCGATAAGTACCTCTATAGCAAAGGCTAACAGACTTAGTCTCAGTCAAAGTTTGAAGAAAAAACTTCAAATTGAGCCAATAAACACGACCTCTTATGCTTTGTCAATTGGGCACCATTTATGGACCATTGTAAGGCAATAAAATAACACATGTTGACATATAGGTAGTCGGAAATGTTGGAGATATTAAATATTATGAGTTAGTTTTAGTGGATGCAATGATATACTAAAAATAACTTTGGGTAACATATTCTCATTTGTTGGACGTTCAATATCCTCGAAATGTGTAAATCAAACAACTATTGCATCACCCACCATGGTGAAACATATTTTGAGGCATCATAGACATAAAGTTGACGTCTGTTAAAAAACGATATCAGATACGGTGAGATAAATATAGACCACATCTCTACAAACTCCATGATAGCAGATCCTCAAACAAAGGTGGTTTTGCCTAATATTTTCAATGGATAGACCATCAATAAGTGTGTAGTTGACATATAGGATTATTAGTTTTGGTGGGAGAGTTTGTAATAGGATTTGATGCTATATTTTGCAGTATTATGCAAATAAGGTTTATATACATATAATTGGTAATATCTATTGATATTTGTAATTTGTTCTATATTTTCTCTCCAAAGTTAGGAACCATTTAAAAGTAGATACATAAAATTTTAAGCTATATTACTCTTAAACTACAGTCCATAATTTTCTCAAATAATTGATTGGTAGCAATAATGTGATTATTATTGCATCATATTATTCACATTACGAGAAAAATGTATTTAGTCCTTTATTTTTATCATTAGTCCTTTATTTTTATCAGTTATGTACTGGGTTATACTCTTCGCCCGTTGGAATATATTCTTCAGTAGCTTGCGGCGGTCCAAGTGAGAAATTGTTGGAATATACTTGTTTAATATATTCATGAACCGACAAAAATTTGGACTAATATGTTATGTATATATATTCGGTAATACTTAAGCATGAACTTGCAATTCAGGATGTAAATTGGTTAGTCAATTTACTAGGTTATAGTCCCCGATCATGATATAGTAAAACAATTGTTATCTTTTTTTTTACGTAGGGAACTCGCAGTCGCTACTCAACAAGTGCGCACAAGGTAAACCCTCAGTCTCACGCAATACTCTACAAACCAACGCCAGAAGTGAAATCACCCAAGGTGACAAACTCAGCCAAAAAAAGTGTTTGTAGAGAGACTCGAACTCATGACATTTGGTCACAAGCATGTTGTACTCCACCAACGCGGCTACCCCTGGAGGGAAAACAATTGATATCTTAGTAATTAGAATATCGTTGTTCCTTTTTCTTCTAAAGTTCTTCCGTATGTGTTTTTAATATCAAAACTAGCAGTGAATTTTCAAAGAGAATTTAATGTAAAACTCAAAACAAACAAATAGACATTTTTCGTTTATTCAATAATAAAATTACATATATATTTGTTTTCCCAGTTTGATAAACGATTCATAAAGTTTATGATCATTGTTGACTGAATGTTTGCATATAACAATTAGTAAACTTAGGAGTTTATGGAACCAACCTGAACAAGAACAGTCGTGAACCGTCAAAAAGTAGATCTAAATATGACGAAGCACATGCAGTTTCGGCTTTTTCAAGTTTGTCGATAGCCAAACTGCCACCGTACTCTCCTCAGCTACGCCAGAATATGCATCGTCATGCAAGCCTGAGCGCCTTATCCTTCGTCCATCACTATAGGCTTCCTGGGCAAGAAGCATATCATACAGATGAAGTTTCAGGGCCTCCCCACGATCTATACGAAATGTATCTCCTTTGGCCATGTTGGAGTTGGCTGTCTTAGCCCTTTTGACCACCAATCCCAGCCTTCCAGAAGACCAGGAAAGGAACCAGTGATAGGCAGCCCATCCGTCACCCTCTCGGACTGCAGTGGAAGCGAATCTTACCCTTTGGCCAGCTACAACAACCTTCACCACATGACTATTGGAAGATCTTAGACGAAAAGCCAGGTTATAGCCAGCAACAGCTCAACAGCCGGCCAGCTAGGACCGTCAGATAAAGAAGCCTCACCAATAGAAACCACCTCCCCTCGTGCCACCCAAGGACCAGTGAAAGTCACGCCGAGTATGTATGGGGCAACCCCCAATTAGTTTAGTTCCTAATTTTTTCCTTAATCTCTTTTTAAAATGTTTAATTATCAAAGTTTCTTGTTGAAACATTCGTGGGCTCAATGATCCCGTCCGTCAAAAGGACGTCCAGGATTTTATTTTTTCTAATAGTATTAATATCATTTGCTTGCTAGAAACTAAAGTAAATGGCAATAACAATAAGCCTATCATGAAAGCCATGCTCCCGTGATGGGACTTTACCACTAACCACCAAAACCATCAGTATGGTCGTATCTGCATTGCATGGAACCCTAGTGTATTCAAAATCACCACCTTAAGGTTTTCCCCACAACTCATTCATTCCAAAATCACCTACACTTCCCACAAACTAAATTTTACGCCACCACTATCTATGGCTTCAATGACCCCTTGACCGCCTCCCCCTCTAGGGAGACCTCCAATCTATAGCCCTAACCGCCTCCTCCATTTCCTGGGAAGTTGTTGGGGATTTCAACACCATCCGCAGTCCCCATGAAAGGTCCTCTACTGATCCCCATTGTAATAGCTCAATTAACTCTTTTAACGACTACTGCCGTTGTTGTAACCTGGATGACCTCTGAACCTCAGGCTTCCAGTTCTATTGGTTCAACCACCAATTGGACAACCCTATTTCTTCCCGGCTTGATAGAGCCCTAATCTATGACCTCTGGGACTATACCTTCCCCAAATATTTTTCCCATCTCGATCCTCCATGCACCTCAGACCACACCCCCATTAACCTCTTCCTTTCC
Organism: Limnanthes douglasii subsp. nivea; assembly: GCA_036936605.1. Taxonomy (NCBI): domain Eukaryota; kingdom Viridiplantae; phylum Streptophyta; class Magnoliopsida; order Brassicales; family Limnanthaceae; genus Limnanthes; species Limnanthes douglasii. Next base: position 40,037,309 of record JAUPFV010000001.1, read on the forward strand.
ACCCTCTATATCCCCAAACCCAAACCATTTCAATTCTTCAACATGTGGACCATCCACCCTAGATTTTTTGAGATGGTCTCCAACATTTGGTCTGTCCCTAGTATCAACCACCCATTAAAGAAATTTTTATGAAGCTTGCCTCCTTGCCCCATCCTGGAATCCCTCAACAAAATAGAGTTTAGCAAAATCAGCCTTAGAGTAGACACTGCCCAATCGAATTTAGCCCAAGCATAGATTGACCTGGCCTCCAACCCCTCTGACCACTCCCTCATCCTCTCCGAGAGAGAAGCCTTAAAAAACTATATTTTCTATAGTCGTGCAGAGGAATATTTCCTCAAGAAAAAGTCTAGAGAAACTTGGCTCCAGTTAGGTGATAACAACACGAAATTCTTCCATAACAACATTAAGGCCCGTCGTGCTTGGAACAAAATCCTCTCTGTTTATACTCCTAAGGGATAATCCAGTTCCAACCCCAGGGTAATCTCATCCACATTTCTCTCCCACTGCGAAATCCGTCTCGGCTCCGCTAGCCCGTCTGGCTACCCCGGACTCATGAAAGTTTGATCCCTCATTACCAAAGTTGTTTCCCCCGTGGATAAGACCAATATGAGTAAGCTGTCTCTGACCCTGAAATCAAGGAAACCCTCTTTGACATCGATAACGACAAAGCCCTTGGTCCTGACGGCTTTTCTACAGGTTTCTTCAAAACCTATTAGGATATTGTCGACCAAGACATCTGCTCAGCCATCAAACATTTCTTCCATTATGGGAAAATGGACCCTGACTGGAATAAAACCCTGATCGCTCTTATCTCGAAATCTGACACTCAATCCTCTCCCTTTGACTATCGCCCCATCTCATGTTGCAATGTCATATACAAGATTTTATTTTAAAATCATTTCCAACAAGCTGAAGCCCACCCTCTCTTACCTTATCGACCCGTCATAATCCGCATTTATCCCGGGCCGCTCCATAGCGGACAACATTCTACTCACCCAAGAGCTGCTGCATGGCTACCATACTAACGCAAAGGTCCCAGATGCACGCTAAAAATTAAAGTTATGAAAGCATTTGATAATGTCCGCTGGGGGATGATTCTTGACGCTCTCTATGCGATGGACTTTCCCATCAAAATGATAGGTTCGATAATCCACTCCATTACTACTCCTTCTTTTTCGGTTAGTATAAACGGAAACCCTATGCATGCTTTTCGTGGGAAAAGAGGCCTCCGCCAAGGAGACCCCTTATCCCCATATATCTTCATATTGTTATGGAGGTTCTCTCTCGCATCCTCCAGCATAAAAGTCAGGACCCCCGATTTAGATTTCATTGGAAATGTCACTCGCTCAAAATCATCAACCTATGTTTTGTCGACGACCTCATGATCTTCTGTACGACCAACATCAAATCAATCAGACTCATCCACGAGGGCCTTCGAGAGTTTGCATCGCTTTCGGGTCTCCATCTAAACCCGAAAAAAAGCCAAGTATTTCTCTCGTGAGCCTCATCAAATGAGAAACATGCCATCCTCCAGCTACTTCGTTTTAGTGAAGGCTCTCTTCTACTCCGTTATATGGGAGCCCTCATCATCACTACCAAGCTCACACACAAGGACTGCATGCCTCTCTTCACTATGATCACCAACCGCATCAACTCCTGGACTATGAAGCCCCTCTCTGACGCGGGCCGCCTACAGCTCATTAAGTCTTTTCTCTTCGCCAGCCAAGTCTATTGGTCTTTAATCTTCATCCTCCCGGTCCGAGTGCTTAAAGAACTAACACAACTCTTGAGACGTTTCCTTTGGTCGTGATCAGATATGAAGATCACGGGGGCTAAAGTGGCTTGGGAAAAAATCACATTACCCATAGCGGAGGGGGGAATTGGGATCCCAAGCCTAAAAATCTGGAATCAGGCGATCGCCCTAAAATTTGTTTGGTCCATCCTTACGAAGAACCCTAACTCTTTGTAGACCCAAAGGACCATTGCGGAAAAGATAAAAAACAAAAAATTCTGGACAATCCATATTCCATTCAACTCAAGTGGGGGATGGAGGAAAATCCTAAAGTTGAGACCGCTCGCCTCGGGCCTCTATAAGGTGGTAATTAGAAATGGCTAAAAAAACCTCTATATGGTTCGACCTTTGGTTTTTCCCCTCTTCCCTCGTAAACTGCTTCAGACCCAGCATCACCAATTTATCCCAACTTCGCAACCTCTCCCTAGTCTCAGACCTCAACGTCAATAGCAGCTCGTATTGGCCCGCCCAAGCTAGGGCCCAAAACATTCACTTGCTCTCTCACTTGGCAGAAATCATTTCCAACAAGCTGAAGCCCACCCTCTCTTACCTTATCGACCCGTCATAATCCGCATTTATCCCGGGCCGCTCCATAGCGGACAACATTCTACTCACCCAAGAGCTGCTGCATGGCTACCATACTAACGCAAAGGTCCCAGATGCACGCTAAAAATTGAAGTTATGAAAGCATTTGATAATGTCCGCTGGGGGCTGATTCTTGACGCTCTCTATGCGATGGACTTTCCCATCAAAATGATAGGTTCGATAATCCACTCCATTACTACTCCTTCTTTTTCGGTTAGTATAAACGGAAACCCTATGCATGTTTTTCGTGGGAAAAGAGGCCTCCGCCAAGGAGACCCCTTATCCCCATATATCTTCATATTGTTATGGAGGTTCTCTCTCGCATCCTCCAGCATAAAAGTCAGGACCCGCGATTTAGATTTCATTGGAAATGTCACTCGCTCAAAATCATCAACCTATGTTTTGTCGACGACCTCATGATCTTCTGTACGACCAACATAAAATCAATCAGACTCATCCACGAGGGCCTTCGAGAGTTTGCATCGCTTTCGGGTCTCCATCTAAACCCAAAAAAAAACCAAGTATTTCTCTCGTGAGCCTCATCAAATGAGAAACATGCCATCCTCCAGCTACTTCGTTTTAGTGAAGGCTCTCTTCTACTCCGTTATATGGGAGCCCTCATCATCACTACCAAGCTCACATACAAGGACTGCATGCCTCTCTTCACTATGATCACCAACCGCATCAACTCCTGGACTATGAAGCCCCTCTCTGACGCGGACCGCCTACAGCTCATTAAGTCTTTTCTCTTTGCCACCCAAGTCTACTGGTCTTTAATCTTCATCCTCCCGGTCCGAGTGCTTAAAGAACTAACACAAATCTTGAGATGTTTCCTTTGGTCTTGATCAGATATGAAGATCACGGGGGCTAAAGTGGCTTGGGAAAAAATCACATTACCCATAGCGGAGGGCGGAATTGGGATCTCAAGCCTAAAAATCTGGAATAAGGCGATCGCCCTAAAATTTGTTTGGTCCATCCTTACGAAGAACCCTAACTCTTTGTAGACCCAAAGGACCATTGCGGAAAAGATAAAAAACAAAAAGTTCTGGACAATCCATATTCCATTCAACTCAAGTTGGGAATGGAGGAAAATCCTAAAGTTGAGACCGCTCGCCTCGGGCCTCTATAAGGTGGTAATTAGAAATGGCTAAAAAAACCTCTATATGGTTCGACCTTTGGTTTTTCCCATCTTCCCTCGTAAACTGCTTCAGACCCAACATCACCAATTTATCCTAACTTTGCAACCTCTCCCTAGTCTCGGACCTCAACGTCAATAGCAGCTCGTATTGGCCCGCCCAAGCTAGGGCCCAAAACCTTCACTTGCTCTCTCACTTGGCAGAAATCAGGGAAATCCCTCGCCGCCCTCCCCCCCCCCCCCCCCCCCCTTACATTTGAGGAGGACACCTTTCTATAGACCCCCAACAAATCCAAACCCAAGTTTACCATCGAAAACACTTACACCACTATTTGCCCCTCTATGTCTGTGGTAATATGAAGCTCCCTTGTCTGGAACAAGTTCTTTATGCCGAGGCACTCCTTCATCTCTTGGTTGGTCATTCAAGACAAAATGTCCACCCGGGACAAGCTCATTAGTTGAGGTTTGGACTGCCCCTCCCCCCCGCCCCCCCTTAATTGTGTCATCTGCTCAGCTTCGCCAGAAACCCTCGACCACATTATGGTCAATTTCCCATTCGCAGCTTCTATCTGGGAAAACATCTGCAACAAACTTTTAATACCAGCCCACCCCATTTGCTGGAGCTTTTGGGTTGCAGAAACCTGCGAGATGGCCTACATAAAACTCCAACTCCTCTCTCTGGCGCACGACTTTCTGCACTACTATCTACCACATCTGGCAAGAGCGTAATGCGAGAATCTTCAACAATCCATCTTTTGGCTCTAGTGTTGCTCACCGGATCCTCTCGGACCTTAGATATCGCTTTTTCAAAGCACATATCTCCCTCCCTTTGTAATCCCCTTGTCAAATAATGTAAATAGCTTTCCTAGACTAGAACGATTCTCAATGTAGCATGACCCCTGAGCCATCAGTAACCATTGTAAGTTTTTATTATTAATTTAAAATTTTTTATACCAAAAAACAAGTTTTAAAGCGGATCCATCTGAAGTTTTATTTTATTATATGAAATTTTGTGTACTATTCAATTTCTAAACGTATAAAAATAATTTGTTATTCGACATTTGAACATATATAATAGCATTCATCGTCCGAGATCTTATAATACCGCTAGAGTAACCGGTACCGAGAATAGCTTGACCACAAAGTGTCAGACATTTTTTACAAATCTAATAGTAAATCCTCATTATGGTAATCTGATATTTAAAATTCACCATAACAACTGCAACACCATGAATGTAAAAAAAAAAACAATTATTGTGTTCGTTTTTCAATTTGTATTTTCAGGAATTGGCAGAACTACAACGAGATGCTACAATTGTTCAAGACATTGCATATTATTACTACGGTAGAGTTAGATATTTTCGTCAGAGTTTCTCGTGCAATAAGTGTATCGCCTTCGGGTGATCGTAACTCACTTTCTACACCAGGTATTAAGAAGAAAACGAAGCCAGGATGCTGGATCCAAATGTTAAAATGGTTTCTAATTAGGTGGTTGTTAGGTGTAAGGAAGCCTATTTAGGATGATGTTAAAATTGATTTTAATTAGGTGGTTGTTAGGCATAGGTTATACGCAACTCCTCAACAAAGATATGATTGAAGAACTACATGATGGTTGGATTTGTTGTAGCATGTTTAGTTAAGTCTATGGTGCTTGGGCCATAACATGTATAGTCAACTCTGTTGAAACTCTATGGTGCTTCAGCCGTAACATAACATGTAAGTTAAATTGAGAGAGTTTTTAGTGTTTGAATATCAATGTATTTTCTCTATATTTATTCTTTTAAGATTTCTGTTTTGCAGGGCTTTACATATAGGAGCTTGAAAGCTATTACAAAGGTAGTGGAGGCACGTACCAGATCTTGAATCTATTCTAACAGACCATTGGTCTTGTGGTTGTATAGGGCCATAGATCAGATCAGTGTATAAGGCCCAAGTCTTCGGATTGTGTTGAGTCGGGTTTAAGCCATGTATTAATACCAGACATGCATAAAGACAGCATTTCAATCTTGATTCAATCTTTAACCACTAGATCTATGGTTTTCTCACTAGTCACTATGCATAGTCAAACTTGTTTAAAATCTACCGTGCTTCAGCACTAACATAATATCTATTAATTTTAAAGACCGGTACCAGCTATGGAAGATTGATACCCATTGGGTCGAAGAAAATATTTGTGGAGTCTCAGAATGAAAAGTTTTGAATGTGCAAAATTTGAAAACATGAAAAACTATAATTGGAACGAACCCGAACGAACCCGAAATATGCAAGAACTAATAATGATGTTTAATCATTTTACATTAACCGTACACAACTTTGGCATTCATTAAAAGAAAATATATAGATTGGATGCAGATGAAACTGACATCAAAACCAATAAAACCGAAATTTAACCGAGTTGGTTGAGTAAGGCATACTTGTCATCAAAGGCCATGAGTTCAAATCCCTCTACATACGCTTTATCGGCTGAGTCTGTCATCCTGTGTGGTTTCCATTCTAGCATTGATTTGCATGCTATTGCGTCATTGCATTCAGAGTAGCGGCTGCAGTTTCCTCCGAAAAAGAAAAATCTAAACGTGTTGTAATATTGGTTATGAGTTATCAGATATATATGTTGGTATTAGAAATGGGATCGGATTAGGCTTAAATGAAACAATACATGCTATCATAAACATGTATACCATAACACCATCGAAGTTGAATATTTGTGGGTAGTAAGACTTTTGATAAGTTGTGTGCGCATATTTAAATGGGGTGGGAAATTCTTATCTTAACTAATGGATCTCGATAGATTTTGTCTAATTCATGAGAAAAGGTACTGACATGAACTTGATGTCCAAAACTGATAGAAAACAATGATCAGAGAACCATAACCCCTTCATTAAATCAAAGAAGTTTTGGCTTATATAGAAGCCTTACAACGTGCAGAAACTAAAAACCAGAAAACAAGGAATGAAGAACGGAAACATTACTACACTAACTCTAACTGCAACTGACACTAAAATAAACTGCAACTGACACTAAAATAAACCTAACAAATCCTCCCCTTAAACTGAAATGCTAATCGGCATTAGTTTAAAACTTCCAACTGCTAAACTCCGAGCAGATTCCTGAGCTTCAAATACTGTTCCAGTTTGATTGGTTTGGTCATTATGTCTGCAATTTGATCATTTGTTCCACAGAATATCAGCCGCATAGCTCCTTCTCCTGACAAGTTACGCAAGTAGTGGAACCTTACATCAATGTGTTTTGTCCTTCGATGCATAACCGGATTCCTTGACAACTTAATCGCTGAACTGTTATCACACAAAATATCAATGCACACTGCACCTACAACACCTAGTTCCTACAACAAACCTTTAAGCTAAATGCAATGACACGCTGCTGATGTTGCAGCAACATACTCAGCCTCGGTAGAAGACAAAGTGACTATGTCTTGTTTCCGTGAACTCCAACAAATTGCTGCCCCATTTAACAGAAAAACATACCCAGAAGTACTCTTTATGTCCTCTAAGTCGCATGCATAATCACTGTCTGTGTAACCCACAAGATTCGTGTTTAAAGACCTTCCATAGAAAATTCCAAAATCCAACGTTCCCTTCAAGTACCTCAGTATCCTTTTAGTACTCAACATATGCTCTTCCCTGGGATCAGCCATAAAACGAGATACTAAGCATACTACAAACATTAGATCAGGCTGTGTTACTGTCAGATACATAAGGCACCCAACCAGCTGCTTATAATGTGTTGTATCAACTCGAGTACTTCCTTCCTTTGAAAGAACAGTCCCTGGAACAATTGGATTCTTGACAGCATTGCAACTCCACATACTGAATCTTTCAAGAACTTCTTTGGCATATTTCTTCTGACAGATGGGTATACCATCATTTGTTTGGCAAACTTCTACTCCAAGAAAGAAACTCATTTTCCCCATGTCTGTCATCTCAAACTCCCTTTTCATTGAAGCCTTGAATTCTACACTCATGAACTCATCATTTCCAGTAAATATTAAATCATCGACATAAAGACTTACCACGAAGATTCCATTTCCTGTTTTCTTCAAAAACAAAGTGTGATCATATTTTCTTTTCTGGAATCCTTCATTCATGAAATATCTCTCAATTCTGCTGAACCATGCTCTCGATGCCTGTTTTAAACCGTAGAGGGCCTTCCTTAGTCGATAAACTTTGTCTTCCTCCCCTACTTTGATAAACCCTTCAGGCTGATCTATATAGACTTCCTCCTTTAGTTCACCATACAAGAAAGCACTCTTGATGTCTAGCTGATGAACACACCATCCTTTCTGAGCTGCTACTGCTAAGAGACTTCTGATTGTATCCAACGAGCAACTGGTGTAAAACATTCAGTGTAGTCCACTCCTGCAGTTTGTGTATACCCTTTCGCGACTAACCGAGCCTTACACTTTTCAACCTTTCCTTCTGCATTCAGCTTTGTCTTGTACACCCATTTGACCCCAATTTTCTTTCCATGAGATGGTAGGCTTACAAGCTCCCAGGTGTTATTCTTTTCTATTGACTGAATTTCCAACTTCATTGCATTTCTCCACCTTTCTTCTTTTGCAGCCTCATTGTAGTTTACTGGATCCGCATAACAGACGTTCAGAGCAAAATTTGTGAATTCTTCTTCATCTAGTTCTTTTCCGCGTACGAAATCACGCATCCATCTAGGTTTTGTCCTTACCCTTTGAGTTCCTGTCCCTGAAGCTTCTGTTTCATCTTCAACATTTTCACCATTCTCTTCACCATTTCCTGCTTCTGGTTCTTCAGCACAATTTTCTTCATCAGTTTCGTCTTCTTCACACACTCCATCATCTCCCCAAGCAAGAACATTCTGCTCTGATGAGTTGTGTAAATTCCACTCCCACTTAGAGTTTTCATCAAATATAACATCCCTACTAATAATGATTTTCTTTGTGATTGGATCAAGGAGTCGATAAGCCTTTGTTTCAGTTGTTTCATCACTAACTCCAAGAAAAATGCATCTGTGACTACGATCGTCGAGCTTTATCCGTTTCTGCTTAGGAATATGAACATGACCTATCGAACCAAAAACTCTAAAGTAACCAAATCCTGGCTTGATTCTTGTCCATCTCTCTTCAGGTACCATGTCTTTTACTGCCTTTGTGAAACTTCGATTTAAAACATGAGCAGTCCACCTCGCTTCTTCTGGCCATAAATATCTTGGCATTTCCTTTTCTGAGAGTAGACAACGAACCATATTCATGATTGTTCGGTTTCTCCTTTCTGCCACTCCATTTTGTTGAGGAGTGTATGCTGCAGTCAGTTGTCGTTTTATTCCTTGATCTCTGCAGAACGTGTTGAATTTTTCCGAATTGAATTCACCACCTCTATCCGTTCGTAGTCCTCGAATCACAGTTTTAGCTTCCTTTTCAACAAGGTTTTTGAAGATTTTGAATGCTTCAAAAGTTTCAGCTTTATCACTGTTAGAAGCTGGAGTGATTGGTCCGCACAAATCAGCATGAATTAGTTCTAGTTTCATTGTTGCTCTCCATTTCCTTTCCTTTGGAAATTTTCCTCGCTGTTGTTTCCCTATGTTGCATATCGTACACACCTTAACCATATCATTGATATTTGGTAACCCTTCTACCATTCCTTTCCTCTGCATGAGCTGAATAGATTGTTTGTTTATATGTCCAAACCTTCTATGCCAGAGATTTCCCAGATCTTCTTCCTCTATCTTGAAACAACTCACAGACATCGGCTTCTTCTTTGCATTAATCAAAAACATGCGATTGACGGTCATTCGTGCCTCTATGATCATTCCTCTTTGATGATGATAGATCTTGCATACACCATTTTTTATGACAATTGTCAGCTGTTTCGCCTGCAATTGTCTCATACTCAGCAAATTGTTAGTTAGATTTGGGATATAATAAACATCGGTTACCACCTGTGTTATTCCTTCCACTTCAATTCTGATCTTCCCCTTTCCTTGGACAGCCATCTTTGAACCATTTCCCAGTCTAACAGTGGTTTTGAAGCTTTCATCCAACTCATTAAACCATGATTTTTCGCATGTCATATGATTCGAGCACCCAGAGTCAAGGAACCATACCCCGTTATTGTCAACATCACCCATGTCTGTGTGTGCCATTAAGAGTAATTCTTCATCTTCATTAACTTCAACATAATTAGCCCCTTTCTCCAGGCAAGTACACTCAAACTGATAGTGACCTACCTGTCCGCATAAAAAACAATTGATGGCTGATCTGTTGACATATGATCTGTCTCTCCCACGTCCTCTAAAACTGCTTCTTCCTCGTTGAGATGTCCACTTTCCTCTTCCTCGAGCATTCCTTGGCTTATTTTCAACTTGTAGAACCTGTTCTTAAGTTTTCTTCTCAGTCACCTTGCGTTCATGAACAAGTAATGACACCTGCAACTCATCCACTGTAAGAGTATCAATATCCTTTGATTCTTCGATAGAGCAAACCACGTAATTAAAATTCTCTGTGAGACTTCGGAGAATTTTTTCAACAATTTTGACATCATCCATTATTTCTCCACAGTTCCTCATGTCATTGACCGTTTCCATGACTCTTGCAAAATATTATGTCACTCCTTCTCCAACTTTCATCTCCAAGACTTCGAAGGTCCTTCGTAACCGTTGTAGTTGTGCACGTTTCACCCTAGCAGTGTCTTTGTACTTGACCTTCATAGAGTCCCACAATTGTTTGGCAGTTTCTTTCTGGGTGATAGTCTTCAGGGTGGTATTGTCGATTGATTGGAATAAATAATTTTTTGCCTTAAGATCCTTGAGTTTTGCTGCTTCAAGTGCAGCCTTTTGTGTTGCACTCGGAGTCACAATCCCTTTCAGATCATCAAATCCTGGATCAATGACACTCCAATACTCCTTCGAACGCAGAAAATTTTCAATGACTAGACTCCAGTGGTCGTAATCTCCATCGAATTTCGGAACTGCTGGTGCAGTAAAACTTCCTGGTTCTGCCCTTTTCTTTTTGGTGTTTTTCCTCTCAAACACACACTTTTCTCAAACTTTCTCACAGTGTATTTTGCTCTGATACCATATGATAGAAAACAGTGATTAGAGAACCATAACCCCTTCATTCAATCAAAGAAGTTTTGGCTTATATAGAAGCCTTACAACGTGCAGAAACTAAAAACCAGAAAACAAGGAATGAAGAACGGAAACATTACTACACTAACTCTAACTGCAACTAACCCTAACTCTAACTGCAACTGACACTAAAATAAACTGCAACTCACACTAAAATAAACCTAACAAAAAAAACATTCGTGCTCGGACGAAGATAATTATCTGATATAAAATCTAGGTTTGAGCATTGAGACAAATCAATTCGGGTTATAATTTAGATTTGACTAAATGGGTAGTGCTAAGTACAAAAAAATTATATAGATTGTTTTAGGTATACGGGTAGCTGTCTTTTTTGTTAAGTTATGAATTTCAGGATTTCAAGTTGATGAAGTAATTGAAGTTTGTGACTAGAGATTATGAGTTTAATTTCCTCTATGAATACTTTTTTTGTTGAGTCGGTTCTGTTTTCTAGTTTACTTTCTGCCGTTGGTTTATAAGCTATTGCGTGAGATCGAAGATTTACCCTATATACGGCATTCGTCATGGTTGAACAGCGGATGCGGGATTCTGTCAAAGGGAAAAAAACAAAATTGAGTGCAACATCGTATAGTGCACTGTCTTAACTATGTTATACTCTTAAGGATACACTATCTTTGTCCCCTCTTACCTTTTTTACAAAATATGAATAATGGCGGTCGATTGTGTCACTCTCTATATGCATGATTTAAAGTAGTGTCTTTACATGTCCTTTAAGTGGTACCGAGAAATGAAAAGAATAACTGACCCTTTTTCTTCTATTCGTACTCCTGGTCAAAAGAAGTTCTCTTTACCCATCCTTAGGGACGTAAACCTGACTCTGCACACCTTTACTGGTGGTGGCCCCAAACTGGGTTTCAATTCATATTAGATTGAAAATTTGCTTCTGTTAAAGTTTTAACCGTTTTAATTTTTATGGTGTGCAGATTTATATTGGATTCCGAAGCCATAGTTCGTTTTGAGCTTTTCACTGAGTAGCCGATAAATATAAAAGTTTTGAAGAGTGGTCGAAGAGTATAGAATTATTAATGTTAGATATTTATTTGATATTGAAAGATTATTTTGAATTAGTGTTTTATTTTATGTGTGAATTTTTTATATAGTTTTTTACGTATATTTTTCGCATCTTTTATTAATTCTTGAAATCTTTTATTTTTATAATTAATTTATCAAAATATTCCTTCATTTTAAGGAGATAGGCTCTTACCTTTTAAGATAGTGAGGATACTTCTGACTAGCATTAAATGTTGATATTGAAGACCGTCTTACCTTTTAAGATAGTGAGGATACTTCTGACTAGCATTAAATGTTGATATTGAAGACCGTGACCATCCCCGTCTTGTTATGGAATACAAAATTACTTTGGAATTTAAGTACATTTATTTAGATGGTTTAATATTCATATAACAACACACAAAAAATGTTATGGTTCTGGTCAACTAAGAAAGAAAACACATCCTCCTTATACTCCTTATATAATTTATTGGTTAATCTCAAAAAAAAAAAAAGCAAACTAAACATAAAAAATTGCGCAGGTCTCCAAAATCACTCACAAACCAAATCAACTATCTTGTCTACAAGTTCGATAATTTTTTATTTTTTCATCCCTTTCGAGTTTCACGGGAAATGTGACTTGAACATAGCTCTAGAATTATGATGCCCCTTGAATTCTTTGTAATAAAAAAACCATTGCTCCCTAGTAAAATGGGAGCTCCCTAAAAACAACAGACTAAAATTTTATACTAAAATTTTATACTAATCGATACAAGTTATCGTTACGAAAATCAAAGTGGAGATGGTATGTTACGATACCATAGATAAGACACAATTCTGGTATTTGGCATAATTTATGGTTAACAATCATCAGTGCTAGCTGAAGGTAGAGCTTTGCTTGATGAGCTAAATATTTCCAATTCTAAGAACCTTCAGACATTGAAATAGACTCTCTACTCATATTCGAAATGCTAGCAAGGCATAAGGCTGATTGGTTCATGTCTTACCACTGTAGAAAATTATTTAATGTTGGTATGACTATCAATCACATATATCGACAACAAAATATAACCGCATTTTGGATAGAAAAATAAACTATTAATCAAGCCAATAATCTAAACTACAACAAAGACTTATCTTTTGCCAACCTTAGAGCTATTACATTTGTCTGAAGCCTGGAGATAGGCTACCTTGGAATGGAAGATTAGATACTCATTTGCATTCAAACATAAATCAAGGAATAAATAATAAAAAAACAAAAAAAACAAGTGCATAATCAAGTATAAACAAGAACAACAGATCACTTGGGTTTAATGAGAACAACTATCAAAACTGCAAGAAAGAAAGACTCTAAGAATCAGTCAAAATAACAACTTACATAGAAAATTAATCCAATAACGCAATCAAAGAAGAGCCCAAAATCTAACGGATGATGAAGAATCATCAAAATAAAATCTAATTATAAGCTTTAAAGATGAAACCTACATCACCTCATGTCATACTCGTTTCTTCGTCCCAACCCTTAAAATTTTGAACAAGATGATGCCAAGAATCATTAAGAGGCAGGCTACTACCTGAAGCTAGATGAAAGAGAATACTCACTGAAGTCTTTTACGATTTGGCGCTAGAATAAACAAACGAAATCTCAATTTTTATGTTCAGTACCAAAAACCTTAAATATCAAGGCTTGTGACTAAATGTTGTAATTCAATAAAATATTTATTTTGTTGATAAAAACTCTATGACTTTTCGCATCTATAAATTGAACTTATACCCATATATTAAACCTAAACATTTGTAGGATTTTTAGGTTCTTCAAGAGGTTATACACTTACCCTCGATCTTCAAGGAATTAATTTTAGCATTAATTTCAACACCCTCCCTTAATTCCTTGTACAAATGTTCCATTAACTCTTTGAAATATTAATGCTTATCTTTTGGAAGTGGTTTTGTAAAGTTGTCTCCATTTACTCATATGTGTGGAAATAATTGTACAAATGTTCATTAACTCTTTGAAATATTAATGCTTATCTTTTGGAAGTGGTTTTGTAAAGTTGTACCCACTTACTCATATGTATGGAAATCATTGGTCTCGACCTTTGATTTCTCCACAAAAATTTTAATGGACAGAGTTTTCATTGGAATATATACTTTACGAATGTCGTGAATTGAGTTATTCGTCATTACAATTGCAGATTTTTTGTCACGCATGATTGAGATCGATTCTCTTTACGTCTCTTTAACATCAATTAAGATACATTTTAGCCATATTACATGTGATATTGCTAATACAACTGATGAGTATTCACCCTCAGTAGATGATTTTTGCTACCGTTTATTGCTTCTTTGAAAACCATGCAACTGTATGTTGGGGATATTGTTTAGCGATTTCCAGATAAACTATCAAGTCTTATTTTAACAATTTCAGATTAAAATTATTTTGGTGGTTCTCCAAAATTTTCATCCGAATAATATCAGAGCGTATTCTTTTGAACAAAGTGAATGAATATATTTATTGTGATTGTCTTTTTTCACAGAACCATACTAATTTATTCAACCAAAATACTCCAACTGTAAAACAGTTTGATGTCCAAAATAGTTAAAATTTCAAATGATAAAACCGACCAAAAATTTAAATTCAAATTAATTTTCCAAATTCAATTTTCTTTGAATTTTCATAATACTCTTATCATTCAAATAAATTTAACCACAGTCAGGCTCCGCCTCATGGACCCACTAATCATAATATATTCTAACAAGAGTGTACTCCACACTCTCTGACATGTTCGATAATATATTACGACTACATTGGGCGTCTAGTCAATCCAATTACACTAAAATATCCAACAACATCCCTATTTTAGTAAAATTCATGATTAACTAAAACAAAATCACAACAAATAACAAATTTATGCATAAATGAAATATCGTGACGATTAAATTTTATATTAGTATATTACACATTTCAAATATTCTAATATCAATGTATCACTAAAGATTGAAAATTTACTATCCATAATGAATACTTGAAGATAATATACACATAAATTTACATTCTCAAATGTTCTCACTTGACATTATTTTTACTAGCCTTGTGTCCTTATCTTTTTAAGCATATCAAAGCCAAGTCCTAGCTTCTTGAAGCGGCTAAACTTCATGCTTAAATATGTAGATTTTTTACTCTGGCACATGCATATGCAGTTTTTCAAAAGAACTATTAAGAAGATAAACTTCAACCTCCACAACTTGCATGTCTGAACACACACTTTTGGATAATAGTAGTAATGTGTTCCAATCTCTAGATGTTAAGCTTTCCACATTGAATTCAGCACCTAATGTCATATTAGATGAGAATTAGGTATCTTAACATGAGAGATTTTAAATGCACTTTAATCCCATCCCACTAAACCAATTGTGCACAAGATCTTTGCGCAATCCTTTGGTTAAATTATCGGCTAAATTATATTGAGTTATCTCAAACCTTACTGAAATAACATCATGCGTGACGCGCTCACGAATCATATTTGTCTAACACCTAAGTGTCTAGACTTGCCTTCGTAAACTTGTCTATAGACATTAGCCAAGGCAGGTTCACTATCACATCTGATAGATTTAGGTGATATCTTTTGGGCCACAACAGAATTTCATACATTAAATTTCTTAGCCATTCAGCTTCTTTACTAGCTGTTGTTAATGCCACAAACTCAGAATTCATTGTTGAATCGGTAATTCAAATTTGTTTCTTAGATGCCCAAGAGATAATAAGTCCTCCAAGTAGAAATACACATCCACTTGTGAAGGAGTGGACTTCCATATTCAAAATATAACTCGCATCCGAATATACTACTAATCTTTCCAACAACAAATCCAATATCATGCGTAGTGCTAATCATGACATACATATACGAAGAAGCTTCTTGGCTTCCTCCAAATCTTTCATCTCAAAACTAGATGAAAAGTACATCTTGGTTTCATCAATTTGATTTGGTCAATGCCAAAAATCAACATCTCATCCACGTATAAATAATGTATGGATAAAATTATATAACCGTTATTTATTTTTCTTTTAATATAAAAATAAATATCATCCAAAACTTAATTGCATGTAAAATTCCAGCAATTAAAGTAACATTTTTATGCAAAACAACAAAATGTATGTTTTTTTCTTAACAACTGCTCCTGTAATCCCATATTTAGCCTTTTGCATGCCAAATTTGAGAATAAGTATTTCATATGCTAATGCAACACTGGTGCTTGTTCGTAATTTAAATACTTTTAAATTCAAATCAAACAAAACTAAAGAAATAGTACCATGCAAGATTTAATATTAATAAATGTTAATATATACCATGGTTTATATTTGTCTCCATGTATAAATCTTAAACTGCATATTCATTATAATTTAATAACCTCACGCACTACTGAATGTCCATTATCATGGAACAACATGTGTATTAAGTTATAAAAATACTTAGTTGCATCAAAAGCAGGCACTGTCATATATTTATTACTACTCTTAAGCATAAAAACATCAGATGTAAAAACATTTCGTTAGATTAGTTCTTTATTTCTTACTAAGTGACATACAATTATTTATGAATTACCTTTTAAATAACTAATCAGTTATTAAATGCATATACTTATGAACTGAAACCGTATACATCAGTTTCCTTTAATAGTTTTTCTTACTATCATCAAATTATGTGTCATTTACAATTACAATTCATTTGCCTTAAATTCTTTAAACATGCAAATTCATGGTTGTATGTTGAAACTTCATCCAACAAAACATATTAAAGCAGACATCCAGTGTATGTATAAAATGCACAAATACATATATGACACTGTATGTGATTCCCTCTGCCTTTTAATTTTAGTTTCTATATTAAATCAAATATTTTAATGACAGTAAGCGGTTTTTTTCTCTTTCTTATAACAGATCAATTCAAGCATTTTTCGACCATAGATACAGACTTGTAACAACCAAAACAACAATTAATCCAATGTGTGTATCATTTACAAAATTTAAAACAATTCACACATTATCACCATTTTCATAATCTAAAAAACTAGACATCCATAAGTAAAAGTCAAGGGAGAAAAACTTACAAGAGGATGATACCACAGTTTCATTCATGTTTTAATACTTGATTATGGATTCTCTTAAATATGACAACAAATCTTTTTATTTTAATCTTCATTAAAATCTTTTCAACAAACAAGAACATTTTCACATAAATATCTTTATAATACAAGAATAACTAATTTCAATCTTTTGTTGGGGATATTGTTTAGCGATCTTTGGATAAACTCTGAAGTCTTGTTTTAACAATTTCAGATTGAAATTTTTTGGTGGTTCTCCAAAATTTTCAACCAGTTAAAATCAGAGCGTATTATTTTGAACAAAGAGAATGAATATTTTTATTGTGATTGTCTTTTTTCACAGAATCATACTAGTCTATCCAACCAAAATACTCCAACTGTAAAACAGTTTGATGTCCAAAATAGTTAAAATTTCAAATGATAAAACCGACCAAAAATTCAAATTCAAATTAATTTTCCAAATCCGATTTTCTATTAATTTTCATAATAGTCTTATCATTCAAATAAATTTAACCACAGCCAGACTCCGCCCCATGGACCCATTAATCATAATATATTCTAACAATCGTGTACTCCACACTCTCCGACTTGTTCGATAATATGTTACGACTACATTGGTCGACTAGTCAATCCAATTACACTAAAATATCCAACACCGTACCCCAAAGTTATTTTCATATCATAAACCCATTCGGATCAATTAGTATTACAATAACCAAGCAATTTTACCTCAGGGTTCACATCTACCCCGACATTCTTCTCTACCATGAAAAGTTTCACATATTAAATACCGAAATCAAGAGTCCATTTGATGTCCCTTATAACTCATTTTGAAAACCTCGGATGAACTTGACTCATCTTACGCATGAAGATTTACATCACGTTAAGTTTGGTATTTGTTAAGTATAGTTGCTTCATACAAAGCTTCTAGACAAAAACGCACGAACTCTTTTGTTTTTGTCTTTTTTTCTTAGATTTTCATTCCCATAGAATGAGTTGCATATTGCATTGCTATCTTGCATTCAAAATTTCTAAATATAAGATTTTACATATTTATTTCGCAAATAATACTCTATCTGCTTTAAATCTTGTTGGTTAAATGCTGGAAATTTTTTATCGATCATACATATTCCTTAAATTCTTTATCGTTTTTAAGTCATCTTATTTTGTATTTTTGTTCGTCTAATAATCCATCATATGGTACCATGGTGTTTGAGCTCACCTGGGTAGATAAAAGTTCTCATGCTCACTTGCGTTACCAATCTTAAAATGATTTTCATCATATATCACATGTTGGGTAATCATAAACTCGTTCTTATTCAAATAAAAGAGTTTATATCCTTTTGATATTCAGCTATAAGAAATGAATATTTCACTTTTCACATGTTTTCTCAAGCTTTTTCCTTAGTTACTTCACAATATGAGCCTACTAGATTCAGTCAAAAGTCCTTAGATAAATTACATAATGGTTTCTTCCATTTCAAGCTTTAACGGTATTTTTATCTTCCATTGCCTTTTTCGGCATCAAGCAAACTAATATATATATATATTATTATGTTTAATACTACATCAAGAAACTTATATAATGAAACATTAATTTTAACATATGCTCCATGGCTCTTTTCTTTCTTTCAACAAATACATTTATATTTATGTTGTAGAGTGTATCCAATTGTTAATTCTATGTTAAAATTAATATCTTCCTATAATGTCTCAAATCCATTACATTTTTACTCACTATCTCGGTCAACAATCAACACTTTAATTAAGTGGCCGCTTTGTGCTTTTACCTATTATTGTTTTTTTCTAAACATAAAACAAATTTAATTTATGCCTCACAAAGCACATTCACGTCATTCTAAAATAATCATCAGTGAATGTTATAAAATATTTGTTACAAATCTGAGATACTTATTGTATTTGACCACAGACATTGGTGTGAACTCACTCCAACGGTGCTTTAGCTTTTCATGTTTTTTCTCTTGAAAATACGCCACCATGATGTTTTCAAGCTCACAACCTTGTATTTTCTTTTAATTCTTGAATTGGTGGAATCATATAGACCAAATAATATGATTGATGAGGATATAAACTATTGAGGACTAAAATATAATAATTAAAGTCTTGTACAAATAATTGTAATGATATAGGAAACATTTTAGTCTAGTTGTAATTATATGCGGTAAGGTTAAATTAAGCCATTTTTTTATAAACTTTAGTTATTCAAAGCCTGATTTGAGTATATATAAACGCTAATGCTAAATTGAATGACACAAGACTGTATTTGGTGAACTATCTTTCTTTACTTAACGTTCTCTCGATAAAATTAACTTTCATCTTCATCTCTCTCTCTAGAACCAAATTTCATCAACAACAAATTGCCGACCACAATGGGAGTTAATTAATTAGTACATTGATTTCTTGATAAAAAAAACTGAAAGGTATTGAAATTTCTTGTTTCGTTCTGATTGTTCTTGATCAATTCTTTGAAGTTGTTTTGATCGATAATGGAACCAAGGAATGAAAATGATCCTTTGGTTCGAAACCCAGTTGAGATGTTAAAATTTGATCTACAATGAGAAGAAGGTGCAGAAGATTAGTCAGTTCTAGTTGTTAGAATCATTAAAATATTGAAACACGAATGAACCAGTTAGTAGATTAAATCACGACTCAAAATGAGAAGAATGATCAAAGAGAGAAAAATATTCAATTGGTTAGGATGAAATATGAGCTAAGGCATATGGGTGATAAAAATGATGTTGACAACCAATCTGATTGATGTTGTACAACTCACCAGGTTTGAAGTGAGAAGAGGAAAACGCATTTTGGATCTAATAAAGAGCGTCATACTTTGCGAAAATAGAAAAAAAGATAGGTAAAGGTATGTTACGTCCAATGACGATGAGTTGCACAATTTAGGATCTTAGTATAAAAGGTATCGGGGGTGTTCGAAAGAAAAAAAAGGCCAACCTCAAAAATCACGAAAAGAATACAAAACAAAAAATGACAATGTACATCGCTGTTTGAGCGAATCAGAGTACAGTGAAAGGAAAATGTCAAATAAGTACATAGGGATGGATTATCGAACTTGTATGATGTTATGGGAATATGAAATGATAATCAATATGTACAAAGATTTGTCTAGAGAACTCTCCTTTGACCACTGAGATAAGATCCATCACTTTTCCAAAGCGATTCGATATCTCCAAGGTTGAAAAGTTTGATGGGATGCAATATCCTAATGACCATATCGAATAGTTTCAGAACTGCATTATGAATTTCGAGGGGCTGCAACAAAATGGCCAAACTCTTAGAGAGACCACTAAAGAAACTTCTTTTTCCTTAGTGTATAGTATATCTGCTATTAGTCCTAAAGAATCTACGTTACCTTTTGATAGAGTACTTCACTATTCCGATGACATGAATGACGAAGCAAAAACAGTAGATTTAGACCTAATTAAGGAGAAAATAGTTATGACACATGTGAATAGAATTCATTATCAAACTCTAACGATGAGTCAATATAATTCAAAGGTAAAAAGAAGGTACTTCAAAGTTGGTGATAAAGTCTTAAGGAAAGTATTCCTTCATACAAAAGAGAAGCACCTCGAAAAGATGGCTCTGAAATGGAAATGACCTTGTATGGTTGTGAAAAGAATAAAATCGGGTTCTTATCGCCTTTATGTTGTGGAAAGGAGGATGCTTCATTATCATTAGAATATATAACATTTGAAATTGTATTGGGAATAGTTTTTTTTTTATTATTTTTTTAAAAAAATAATCGACACACTCTTTCCTACTATGTTGGCCCATGGAGGTTTTAATGATGTGTCATGTAAATTATCCAAGTTATCAATAAAATTCTTTTTTAGCCAATGGCTGTTTAAATATAAATATTTAAATTAGTTTGGTAAGTAGTCAAACACTGATCATCTTTGAGGTTGACCAAGAGTAAATATTCTGAAGTGTTATAATCACTTTTCAAAGAAACAACCATATTCAAAGTGCTACGTTCTCTAAACGCACTATAATTTTCGAAGTGTTACTTTCTCTAAAGGAACTATAATTTTCGAAGTTCTACGTTTTCTAAATGCACTATAATTTTCGAAGTTCTACGTTCTCTAAACGCACTATAATTTTCAAAGTATCACGTTTTATAAGTGCATTATTTGTATTTAAGGTGTTAATATTCTTTCAACACACGAGTAAAGTTTGAGGTTCCACTATATTCACTTGAAGAATTATAAGTTTAATTTTGAGGTAAATATGACTTATTTTTATAAAATTATAAGTTTGAAAAGTATATGAATATAGAAAAAATAAAGTATTGTTGCATTCAAATTAATCCGATGAGACACAAAACAAGGTTTTGATTGCTACGTAAAAAAACATTCATTGAAACCAAGTAATCTTGCAACAATTAGATGACAGGTACAAACAAAAAGGAAAAAATAAAGTTATTCATCCTTGGAGTTTCGCTTAGACGACTCCCCTTGTTCATAAGCACTTTCATCTGACTTCACTTTGTCGGAGGAATCATTAGGCACAAGATCAAAAGCCTCACTATGGAGATTCTCAATGAGAATCAATTCCCAGAAGTTTGACAGGTTAGCCTTCAGAAATGTGGCATGAATTTCACGAAGTAGGTTGATAGTCTTCTGCTATTCGGCATTCTTAATGGCACCCACCATGTCCTTTCCACATTCATGTTCAACAACATTCATAGCAATATTTTTCTCCTCCTTGAATTAAGTCTCAAGAGCATCCATATTTTGTGTTAGTTTAATTTTTTCATCCTCGCTTTTGTTAATATATTCTTGAAGAGTGGAGTATCTCTATTTCTCCTTAGATAACTCTCGGGTATGTTTGGATTTGAGCTCTTCTGTTTCAATTATATGAGAAGTTTTGAGATTTTCGTTCTCATTCGATCGACTAGCTTTAAATCCATAAAATTTATCCTTCAAAGTTTTACTAAATATTTCCCTTATACTATTTTCTATTACGACATCATTCTTATATCGAACCATGTACTTAGTCATGGTCTCCAACTGAGTTCGGGCATATTCCACTTTTTCGCACAACTTTTGTGTTGTAGTTCCAAGATGGGTAAAATGTTGAAGAGCAAGTGTCACATCTTTTGATGGTTCTTCAGTGGGCATGAATCTTGGATTGACATAGGGAATCAGAGCAGAGGTTGATGATGATAAAGAGATTTCTGCCTTAGTTAGTTCAGGAAGAAAATTGGTAGTTTTTTTACCAAAATGTCGTAGTTGGTCTTGAATCTCTTGGATATATGGATCCATATCCATGTCGAGTTCTTGAGACTGATCAATGTTAATAAAATTATCATGATCAAAATGATCATCTCCTCGCTCATTGTCTGTAGCAACTTCCCCTTGTTGATTGTCTCCTTGATCATTATCTGATGCAGTTTCTTCTTCCTCATCTTCCACCACAATGACTTCATTAACCTCGGAAGGAGCATTTCTTGAAGGTTCTTTGCAGTTCCTTATGGTAGTGTCTTGGATGTGGTCTTCTTTTTCTTCGAAGCAAAAATTTTCCTTGTTTTTGGTGAAGGCTCAACCTCATCTCATTCTTCGATAGTACGAAGCCTTTTTTCTCCTCTCGTCTTTGCATTTGACTACGACGTCACGTTCTCTGAGGGGCTAGCACCAAATGTACTAGCTACTTTTTTTATTCTTTTTCCCTTTCTTCTTTGAGGGAAGGTGGATGTCTGATCTGTTTTGAACTGGAAGATGCACATTACCATCATGTGCTACTAATCTCTTCAAACCTAATATTGTATTTTGGGTCTCCATTGGAATTCAGGGGAAGTCGGCACCCAGAGTAATTCGCCATAAGTGGCTGCTTATAAAGTTAATAGGCAGAAAACGTAGCACTTTCATGAGAATTATGAGTCTCCTGATAAAGATATAACCTAATAAGGACTAAGTGTAATAATTAAAGTCATGTATGAATACTTGTAAAAATAAAGGACAGATTTTAGTCTAGTTGTAATGATAGGGGGTCTGTGCCTTCGCTTCTTGCTTTCTTTGTAAAAACACTTCTCTCGGCCTGATTGAAGATGCAAATATCAGATTTCCTTGCTTAAGGTGCAATTAAACCATTTTTTATAACAACTTCAGTTATTCTAAGTCCAATTTGCCTATATATAAATGACAAGGCTGAATTGTATGACACGAGACTTTGATTTGGTGAACTATCTTTCTTTACTTAACTTTCTCTCTCGAAAATCAACTCTCATCTTCATCTCTCTCTAGAACCATATTTCATCCACACCAACGATAAACACCAATGATAAAGATTCTTCGAATTTTGGAAATCAAGTGTCCAAACCTTATATGTCGTAGGTAGAAACCAACATCAACCTTAGTTTTGAGAGTAATATTCATAAAAAAAACATTATAAGGAAAACTTCTCTACTTCTTTTTAATATTTAATTTTTCTCATTAAGTCACTCTTACAAGAGACGTCTTTAAAATAAATAATATATCCTCGTTTCTTCAAAATACGTGTGGAGCAAACAACACATCTCACGTATATTTTCTTCCTCTTTTCTTTTCTATGACCATGTTTCCCATTTCTTTTCGACCAACTAAGACACCATTTCTCTTCGTAATTGGAACTTGAATTAATCTTCTTAAATATGCTTTCATTTGTACATCCGTTATCTATCAACCACAATTCATTCTTTTATCGTTGGTCACTTAAGATGTAAAAATGTGTGATCTTCACTGAATTTGTCTGCGGAATTTTCCACAAAGTTACAGGTTTTTTAGATACGGTGGTACCTTTTTACACTTGTAACCTTATAGTTTATCTCAAAACCATTAACCTTCATCGTCATGACTACTTTTCTTTTAAGTTCCACAATTATTTTTATTGTATACTTCTTTAATTTGTTTAAGAAAATTACCTATTTACTTTGTTTAATAAAATTACATGGTGCTCTTCCACGCACTCATGTATAACAATCTCCGGTTGTTCATCTACTACACGATGATTGTGAATTGAGTTTTTATAGTAATTTTATACATAATATTAAAATTGGATTGAAATACACTTTAGTCTGGTTTTTAAGCGTAAGTAGAATATTTACATTTCCAACAAGGTAATGAAAAGTTTCTAAAAAGATGTTCGATTGGAAATTGTTTCTCGGCATATATTCATTTGATTTATGAAATAATTTTTGAAAAGCTCAGAATCAATCATTTTCAAGTTCTCAAACTTCCTTCATAACCATTGGAGTTTTATGGTTATGAATTTGGAATTTCCTCCATGTTATTTATCAAGAATATCTCATGCTATCTTAAATTTTTTAGCGTTTTTCGAAAAAATATTTTTCGTTACTCGTTCTTGAATCAAGAAAATTATTTTTCAATCTTTCATGATGTTCTCTTCTAATTTGGGGTGTCCGATTGTCTTGTAACGTAGTTCATCGAAACTTCTTGACATAATTCAAAAAGATCTCGGATAGACAATATCCTCACTTTTCCGAACCATATATTGTTATTTGTTTCATCGATTTACCACACGGTACTTTACTTTTTTTTGCTTAAGGGTGCCGTTTTTTGCCTATGATACAACCATGTTTGTCCGCATTGAGCATTTCTTTTTCGGAGAGAACCCGCAACCGTTATTCAGAGTGCAATGATTGCGCATAAGATAGACTCAGTCGAAAAAACGTATATAGAGGGATTCGAACTCATGACCTTTGGTCACAAACATGGTTTACTCAACCAACTCGGCCTCCCCACAGGAGGCCGCAACATTTTACTTTACTTTGGGAAGCAGTTGATAATTGAAATTTTGAGGAAGATTATAATACAATTGTTTATGCAAGTCTTTATATTTTTATTACTTTGACGTTACCTTAATTTAATGTTTTTAGTTTAGAAGTGAACTCCTTATATAGTAATTTATATAAATCTTTCATAAATTCTTGGACTTTCCAAATTTTAAAATTAATCTATGATTGTTTGTGTTCATGCATTGAATTGAAACATATACGCTTATGCCTAAACATTTATAGGACCTACTAAATTCTTTTAGAGAGTATACTTTTAGGCTTCATCGCAAAAAAACTTTCAACATTAGTTATAATGCAAATAGCGTGTTTATTATTTTAGTAGTACAAGAACCAGCTTCATTGGTGATAATTAAGATTATTAATGGTTTTTGAGAGTCAATGTAAAAATGGGACTGAATTTCGGTTTGTGTTTTTATTTTAAAATTTGAAACCGATAAAAAACCAAATCGATATAATCGATAAATAAGTACGATCGATTTGAAATCAAATCGATAAAACTAGTATAATCGATAAAGAGCAAATTGTTAAGCTAGTAAAACTAATACAAAATTGAACCAATAGATTTGTTTTTTATTTAACTTATTTTTTACGTATCATATTATTGTCAAAATTATTAGATTAAGCAGTTAAAAAAATATTTTTTTTTTAATAAATTCTCATTTGTATATAATTCATTTAAATAAAAGAATTAAACTTAGATTTAATATTTATTTTAAACTTTTTTTCAAATGAGTTGGTCCAGACCAATCCGGATCAAAACGGACAAAATCAAATCCATAAACCACAAACCAACTGACCAAATAAAAAACATAACCACCCATGACAGAACTGAATCCATTTTTACTGATATTTATTTCAAAAATCATAACCAAAATTTTATCCATGCAGTCCCAACCGAAAAATATATACATACTATCCGATTTTGCAAAAATTTAGACCGTGGATGGAGCAACACTAATAACACAATATTTGCATAGGTTCATTTTCAGTTTTTGAAATTACCATATTTTTATTCATGAAAAAGAATTATATTTTGACTTATTAAAAAACTATTTTCACAACTAAAATTACCTTTTATATATATAAATAAAGAAGTATGAAAATATAGTAACTTGCTACTTCCAAATAAATAGAACTTGTGAAAATAGTGTTTTTTGGGTTTCTTATGAAATTATTTTTACAAAATTATTAAAAACCAAATATATGTAAAGAATGAAGGATTCTGAGATTACCCAAACTCTTATTGGTCTATGTCAAAGTATCGAAAGTGAACAATTTCGAACTTGCTTTTGTTAGGTCCTTCGTTATCTTTTTGTCGGAAGAAAAGAATAGGTCACCAAATTTGGAAAAGAGAAAAAGATTCCACATGTGGTTTTAGGTCCAGAGTGAGTGGGAGTTTGTCAAAAACAAAAAAACAAAAATCTAAAGTTTCCGTCAGTTTTTCTTTGCAAACCCAGGTCAGGAGACAGTCTATATATACACTCACTTAATCATTTTAACTGCAGTGCCCAATTCTCATCTCATCTCATCAAAATTTAACAAAGTTCATTAAGCATCATGAAGCTAACAATTCAAAGTCTGAAAAGGATTCAGTTTCTCCGACAGGGAAAGATACTATCAAACTCAAGATCTGTTCCTCCAAAGAACAACGAACAACAAGTTTTTGTCACTATTTCTCGTAAATCCAATGTTTTGAAACAGCTGGTACTGAAATTTAAGTCACAGTTGAAGAATGGATGTTCGAGGAAGCCAATAAGTGGTTTTAAGTTCAGTTATGATATTCGAAGTTATAATCTGAACTTCGACAATGGTTTGATTTGAAGATTATGATCTGTTTATGTTTGGCTCTAGAAACGCCTTTAGTTTTGCTAAGATGGATGAACTCTTGTATATACATCTGTCTATTTTAGCTAGGCCTAAGACCGATTTTTAGTATATCTGATTAGTAAGTTAATTATTTTTGTTATTATTCGCTTGATCAATTCATAATTATTTCAATAAGATCCCATTTTCTGGAAGGGTTGATTCGAAAGATTATAATATCATATGGGGATAATTTATATAGAATGTATTAAAGAAGGTCTTGGTTTATAAGGAAATTTGAGGCAATGGAAGTTGGTTGTTTGCATACAAAATATTTTGTTTTTTTATGTGTAATTTTTATTTCGATATAATAGTTTAGTTTGCGTTTAACTTGCATGATCAAAGGTGGGAATATCATTGTCAAAAAACAAAGAGAGAAGTAGCCGCATGAGGCGGTTAGGGTTTTGTGTTTATTAGAAAATGTTCCTTTTTGTATTGAACTGTTTTTTTTATAATGCAAACTCAAGTAAGACTCTCAATATATAGAGAACTTAGAGGCCAATACAAGAAAACTTAATACACTGAATATTCTAACACTCCCCCTCAAGTTGTGTAGTGGGATCACAAATACCCAACTTGGATAAAACTGATTCGAATATCCTTGCAGCAACCGCTTTTGTCAGGATGTCTGTCAGTTGGTCTTCGGATCTAACAAACGGAAGTTCAACTGTCCCATCTTCAATCTTTTCTTTTATAAAGTGCCTATCTATTTCAACGTGCTTTGTTCTATCATGCTTACCGGGTTCTCTGAAATCTTAATCGCAGCTTTATTATCGCAAATTAACTGAGTTGGACACTTCAGGGGGGATCCGATTTCTTTCATTATCTTCTTTAACCAAAGTATCTCGGTAATCCCCTTAACGATTCCTCTAAATTCTAATTCAGCACTTGACAGTGATACTACTTTCTGTTTCTTACTCCTCCAAGTCACCAAGTTACCTTCAAGAAGAGTAAAGTAGGCAGCAGTTGATCGATTCTCGTTAGGATTCCCTCCCCAATCAGCATCTGTGAATACTTCAACATCAAGGTGTCCATTTTTCTTAAAAATTATGCCTCTTCCTGGTGTGCCTTTGAGATATCGAATAATCCTCATTACTGCCTAGATTCAATCAATAATAGCACGAGATTTTTCAAGTAAAGTATGATTTTTTCGTCTGGAAGTACCGTTTTGTTGAGGTGTGTTTGGACAAGTGGTTTGATGGATAAGACCATTTGTTTTGAAAAAATTATGCATTGTTTGGTTGACAAACTCTGTTCCATTATCAGAACGGATAATCTGTATTTTTTTCTCAA
Source organism: Limnanthes douglasii subsp. nivea (assembly GCA_036936605.1). Lineage (NCBI taxonomy): Eukaryota > Viridiplantae > Streptophyta > Magnoliopsida > Brassicales > Limnanthaceae > Limnanthes > Limnanthes douglasii. The sequence goes on from JAUPFV010000001.1 coordinate 40,065,035, forward strand.
ATTGAGTCAAAATCATTTTGTAAAAACAAACAAATATTTATGGTACTTTCGATTTATGTTTCATGAAGTATATCCAAGTCATTCTTGAGAAATCATCCGCAAATAAAACAAAGTATCTGATTTGATTGTTAGTGGAATTTGGTGCTGGACCCCAAACATCAGAATGGATTAGCGAAAAAGCATAATCAACTCTATTATTACTTTGATTAAATGAGACCCTACGATTTTTTGCAAGAATGCAGGTTTCACATTTCTCATGAATGGAATTATTCAAAAAAAGACTAGGAAACAAACTTTTAAGATAGCTAAAAGAAGGATGACCAATTCGCCGGTGCCATAACCAAAGTTGCCTTTCGGTTGTTCTGTGAGCAAGTATGGCATGTCCCTTATGAACTACCTCATCAACATAACAGAGACCTCCTTGTTCAGTACCACGCCCAATGACCTCCTTCGTACGAATGTCATGTCAAATGCAAAAAAATGGATACATAAGAACCACACAGTTGAGTTTTTTTGTCACTTGACTAACAGATAATAACTTTAAGGATAGTGAAGGAATGTATAGGAAGTTTTTAATTTCCATTTTTTCCGAAAAAATAATTGAACCTCCCCCTTTGACTTCACAAATTTCTCCACGAGCAGTTTCAATATGGGACTTCTTTAGAGATGACATGTCACCAAAGTCTTTAGGATCATAAGACATGGTGTCCGTAGCCCCGCAATCAAAGATCCAATTCAGTGATTTCTCAAACCCTTTACCTCCAAGTTTTTCATAGGAGTTCGCCGCCATTCCTCCCAAACCAGTGCCACTTCCTTGCTCATTAGTAGCCGGATCTTCACCGCCACTTGTAGACGAAGCCCGTTTGATATTAGATCTGACACGCTGGTTTTTGTTCTTCTTATGACCGTCCTCCCACCATTCTGGATAGCCAACCAGCTGGAAACGTGTCTCTTTAGTGTGTTTCTTCATCCTACAATGAGTGCAATACGACTTGTATTTATCTTCTTTCTCTTTGGATCAGAATTTAAACCTCTGTGCAGAATCTTTAGCAGCCAAACCCATTCCAATTTCAATCGAGTCACTATAAGAAGAACTTGATTTTAGTATATTAAGCATGGCCACTTCCCTTCGTATTGTAGCATATGTTGTTTCCACGGAAAGAAGAGGATCCTTTTTCAAGATATCTCTCTTGATTGGTTCTAGCTTATCATTAATCGCCATTAGCAATTGATGGAGTCTTTGTTCTCGAGTCTTCTTATTGTAGATTTGAATGTCTTCTGGGTCTTTCATAGGGTTCGGATCCCGCCTATCTATAGACATCCAGATGTTCTGCAGTTTGTTCCACAAGTCTTCTAGTGTATCAGACCCTTGCCTTAATGAATTAGCCCTCTTATGAAGGTCAGACACCTGTAACGAATATGTACCAGAACCGTATGTGGTGGCTAACCCATCCCGGAGGGCTTTTGCAGTGGGATATTGCGAGACATTATTCACCAAGCTGGATTCAAGATTCTGGATAATCCATGTGAAAACACATTGATCATCTTGTTCCCACCTTGTATATGTGTTGTCAGTTTTGGTTGGAGGTGTCGGCTCCCCTGTATTTTGAGAACCTCTCCTCCTTCCCCCAATTGCTTTCTACATCAGGTTTTCCCATAGGGCATAGTTGTCACCACCGAGTTTAATCCCTAGGGATAAATTCTTGGGGTTAGTTGTTTGTTGTTGTGTTTCGAGACCATTTCTCATAATGGCAGCAATCTGCATTGTTAATTCATCAGAGATTTGACTGACCACGACTTCATTGCCAGCCATCTTTGTTGATGACGCTCAGAATTCCTAGAATCACACGTGCTCTGATACCATGTTAAAAAACAAAGAGAGAAGTAGCCGCAGGAGGCGGCTAGGGTTTTGTGTTTATTAGAAAATGTTCCTTTTTGTATTGAACTGTTTTTTTTATAATGCAAACCCAAGCAAGGCTCTCAATATATAGAGAACTTGAAGGCATATACAAAGAAACTTAATACACTGAATATTCTAGCATCATACTAATAAATTATACACTACAGCTTAAAGAAAATTACAAGTAACCTTGCCACTTTTCCTATCTAAATCAGACCAATCAGATAAAAAAAATCACATCCATGCTTAAAGGAAATACATTGTCTTGGGTCCCTTTCAGCAACACAACATTCCAATAATCCACCTTTTGTGTACGCACACTGAAAAAAAAATTATGAGTTGCGGTGAAATAGATAAATAAACCTTTGAAATAATCTTATTTATTTGGAGTCGTCAGTCATAAATGGTGACTTTGACAACTGAAAGTAAAGTTAGAGAGAAAGTTAGAGTGAGAGAAAAGAGAGACCATAATGCTCTTTTGAGTGTTAAAAAAAATACTTCTCTTGTAGTGGGAGTTCTAAAAGTGTTCTTGTAACATTTCTTCTTTTTAATCTACATCAAAGTTGTTTGTTTGTTTTAGTGAGTGTTGTTTTATATTTTCCGCCAACAAAGTGGTATCAGAGCCACAAGCTCTTTCCAAAATTTTGTTTTTAAATTTTCAACATATTGAAAAATATGGCAAATGGTGTATCATCCTTCCATGTTTTAACACTCAACAACAACAACAAAAATTAGAGTATGAAGATGAAAGCTCTCCTTGGAGCACATGATGTGTGGGATGCCGTAGAAAAAGGACTTGACGCACCCGAAGATGAAGCAAACCTTACTCAAGAGGAGAAAACAAATTTGAAGGTTTCAAGAAAGAGAGACAAAAAAACTCTCTTCCTCATCTATCAAGCATTAGATGGTGATGGGTTCGAAAAGATTTCGAGCGCATCTTCCGCCAAGAAAGCGTGGGAGTAATTACAAATCTCCTACAAAGGGTTCGAAAAGGTGAAAAAGGTATGAATCCAAACATTAAGAGGTGAATTCGAATCCTTACATATGAAAGTGTTCGAATCTATTTCAGAATATTTCTCAAGAGCAACAATTGTTTCTAATTAATTAAAAAGAAATGGTGAGAAGTTAGAAGATGTGAGAGTAATAGAAAAAATACTCCGTTTGTTGGATCCCAAATTTGAGCATATCGTCATGACGATTGAAGAAACTAAAGAGTTGGAGAAAATGATGATTGAAGAACTCCAATGATCATTACAAGCCTATGAAGAAAAGCACAAGAAGACGAAAGAGATCACCGAGCAACTCCTCAAAGTAGAACTGAAGGACATGCATGTAAATCAAGGAGATGATAGAAACTAACATAGATGAGAAATGAGAAAGCACAACACGAGGTCGTGGAAGAAGAAATCTGAACTCAGGTGGTTATCAGTGTGGTTATCATGGTCGTGGACATGACTGGAATTAAAACAACAATAATTCCAACTACAACTACGAGAAATGAGAAAGCACAACACGAGGTCGTGGAAGAAGAAATCTGAACTCGAGGCATGGTAAATCTCAAATCCAATGCTATAAATGTCAAAGGTTTGGACATTATGCTTCAGAATGCAGAGGCCCCAACAATAGAGTTGAGGAGAGAGCCAACTATGTGGAGGAGAAGACGGAGGAAAACGATATGTTACTACTAACATACAAAAACATTAATGAAGGTCAAGAGAACAGTTGGTATGACACCGGTGCAAGAAACCATATATGTGGGAAAAGAAGCATGTTCGTAGAGATAAACAAAGCAGTGAGTGGAAATGTCTCCTTTGGAGATGATAGAAAAATATCGGTGAAAGGAAAATGTAACATTCTTATTCGTGCAAAAGATGGTAGTCACTAAATAATTTCAAATGTCGATTACATACGTAGCATGAAAAACAACATCTTGAGCTTGGGACAACTTCTAGAAAAGGGCTACGATATTCATATGAAAAATTATAGTCTTTTTATGAGAGATGACAAAAGAGATTTAATTGCTAAAGTTCAAATATCAAAGAATAGAATGTTCCCTTTGAATATTGAAAATGATGTTGCAAAGTGTCTTAAGGCGTCTTACAAAGATTCATCATGGCTAAGGCATGTTCGATTTGGGCATCTAAACTTTACAAGTTTAGAGTTATTGTCCAATACGGAAATAGGGAAAGGGTTACCATGTATCAATCATCCTGACCAACTATGCAAAGGATGTTTACTTGGAAGGCAATTCAGAAAAAGATTTCCAAAGGAGTCAGAATCAAGAGCCAAGAAACCTCTCGAGCTTATTCATACTGATATGTGTGGTCCAATCAAGCCGAGCTCTTTAGGTAAAAATAACTACTTCCTTCTTTGATGATTTTTCAAGAAAAACTTGGGTATATTTCTTGAAACAGAACTCCGAAGTCTTTGAAATATTTAAGAAGTTAAAAGCAGTTGTGGAAAAGGAAAATGGAAATAAGATCAAAGCCATGAGATCTGACCGAGGAGGAGAGTTCATATCCAATGAATTCCAAGAGTTTTGTGAAGCACATGGAATTATTCGCCGCTTGATAGTTCGCAGATCTCCTCAATAAAATGGTGTGGCAGAAATGAAGAATAGAAAAATCCTTGATATGGCGCGAAATATGCTCAAAAGAAAGAAACTGCCTAAGGATTTTTGGGCGGAAGCAGTGGCATGTGCGGTCTACTTGTCGAACCGATCTCCAAGAAGAAATGTTTGGGAAAAGACACCACAAGAACCGTGGAGTGGAAGAAAGCCCAGAATTTCCCACCTGAGGGTATTTGGAAGCGTAGCTCATGTCCATGTACCAGACGAACAACGAACCAAACTCGATGATAAAAGCAAGAGTTTTATCTTCATCGGCTATGACTCAAGTTCTAAATGCTACAAGCTGTACAACCCAAACAATAAGAAGGTTGTGATAAGCCGAAACGTGATAGTTAATGAAGAAGGCGAATGGGATTTGGGATCTCATACAAATGAGTTCACATTTTTCCCCCAAATTGAATAAGATGATCAGACACCAAATGAGCAATCAAAATATGTTTCTACCCCACATGCTTCACCAATAGAAACTACTCATGGAGACTCGCAACCATCGTCAAATGGTAGTCAAAATGAGAGAGTAGTGAAACGTACAAGAAGCCTTAATGATCTTTATGAGGTAACCAAACCAATGGATAACCTTACACTATTTTGTCCCTTTGCTGATTGTAAGCCAGTTACATTTCAAGAAGCTGCACAAGAGAAACAATGAAGAGACGCGATGGATGAAGAAATTAGAGCCATCGATAAAAATGACACATGGGAACTCACCTCACTTCCCAAAGTGTGCAAGACAATAGGCGTCAGATGATTATACAAAATTAAGAGAATTGCTAACCGGGATATTGAAAAATACAACGCGAGGCTTGTTGCAAAAGGCTATATTCAAAAGGCGGGAATTGACTATGATGAGGTATTCGCCCCCGTTGCCCGATTAGAAACTATTAGATTAATAATTTCTTTGGCAGCTTAAAACAAGTGGAAGGTACAACAAATGGATGTAAAGTCAGCATTTCTAAATGACATCCTTGAAGAAGAAGTCTACATTTAACAACCATTAGGCTCTGAGGACAAAGGTCACGAAGATAAGGTGTTGAAGCTAAATAAGGCTTTTTACGGGCTAAAACAAACACCAAGGGCATGAAACAGAGGAATCGACAAGTATTTCCAAGATAATGGCTTCAACAAATGTCCGTACGAGCACGCTCTATACACCAAGATCAATGATGGAGATATTTTGATTGTGAGTCTTTATGTGGACGATTTGATCTTCAGCGGAAGCAGCCTAAGTATGTTCAATAAATTCAAGAAAGTAATGATGAAGGAATTTGAGATGATAGACTTGGGGCCCATAGCGTACTATCTTGGCATTGAATTTAAGCAACAAAAAGATGGAATTTTCATCTCATAAGAAAGTTATGCTAAATATATCCTGAAGAAGTTTAAGATGGAGAATTGTAGCTCGATAAGCACACCCATGGAGTTTGGAGTCAAAATCTCCAAGAATGAAGAAGGCGAAAGTGTAGATCCGATATTATTCAAAAGTTTTGTAGGAAGTCTACGCTATCTAACTTGCACGACACTGGATATTCTTCATGCAGTTGGATTGGTTAGCCGCTACATGGAATCTCCAACAACAACTCATTTCAAAGTTACAAAGAGAATCCTTCGCTATTTGAAAGGTACAATAGTGATTGGGATGGAGACATACACAATCGAAAGAGTAATACTGGATTTGTATTTTTTATGGGAAATCTTGCCTTCACATGGATGTCACGTTGTCCACTTGTGAGGCGGAATACGTTATTGCTACTACATGTGTTAGTCATGAAATTTGGCTTAGAAATCTATTGAAGGAGATACACCTAACACCGAATGAGCCAACTAAAGTGTATGTCGACAATAAGTCATCCATTTCCTTAGCCAAGAATCCAGTATTCCATGATCGAAGCAAGCATATCGACGTTCGCTACCACTTGTATTTTAAGAAAGGATGTGAAATTAGAATATGTGAAGACACGAGATCAAGCTGCCGATATTTTTACCAAGCCACTGAAAAGCGAAGACTTCAAACGATTAAGGAAACTACTAGGGGTCACAGGATCAAGTTTAAGGGAGAGTGTTGGAACGTAAACTTGACCCGGTTAAAGGGTTCAACCCACTCAATAAGGCCCATCTAGAAAGAATCTCCTAGAAACAATTAAATTAATATTTATTTAAGTAGTGAAGGTTGTGTGTAGGACCATCCTTAGTTTGAGTGCAAGATACTCTTTGATGTTGAGTGTAAGAAACACTTTTACCTTGATTGTAGTCTTGAGGTTGAGTGTTTAAGTATCCATAAGATCTTGGATGGTAGATCTTTGTCTCCACTATGGTTCTATAAACAGTGGAGCTCTCCCACAGTCTTAGTATCACAAAACACACTAAGAAGTAAAATTAGAGAGAAATTTAGAGTGAGAGAAAAGAGTGACAAGAATGCTCTCTTGAGTGTTAAAAAAATACTTCTCTTGTAGTGTGAGTTCTAAAAGTGTTCTTGTAACATTTCTTCTTTTTAATCTACATCAAAGTTGTTTGTTTGTTTTAGTGAGTGTTGTTTTATATTGTCCACCAACACAACAGTATCAAACATAAATTTCTACACATAACAAGCTTGTAACCTATCATCAGTGCACATCTTCTTGAAAGCAACATTAAAACTAAGACTATATAACCATGATCGATTGTGTAATAAAATTGTTGTGTTAAAATCATAAAAATGGACAATGGAGATTCAACCAAGAAAGGTCATCCTAAAACTTGGGAATGAAGAGGGTTCTGAGGTAGAAGATCCCGAATCTGATCCTTTGCAAAACCAAAAACAAATACCAAAAAACAGTTTTGGTTGAACAGAAGCCTCTGTTCCTTAGAAAATGAACGAAGGACAAGCTATTAGTGCAGTCTACAAACTCTAGTGAGTACACTATTTCCAACTCCGAAGGATTTTCATTTTCTCCGAATATAGATAACTATTAAAAACAAATTATGGTGGTAAAGGGTATTCGAAGAGGCACACCAGTAAATTTCAAAAACTTATACGAGAGCGAGAATTAAAAAAACGACACGGTTCCTCGGATAAGCAAGAACCACCTTCGGAAAATGATAGAGTAGTAATCGAGGGAAGATCTAACAACAAACTGTTGTACTAATTCGGGAAAGTCCAACTTTATTCCGAACAAGACCTTTATGCAATAACTAATGATAGTTAGGGACATAATTGGAGGCAATATCCACTATTTGCTAAATTTTCTTTGCGCTCTTACAAAAGAGGTTTGATATATCCCAAATGGAAATTTTCAATAAGAGTCGATATCCAGATAATTACCTAAAGTAGTTTAAAATCTTTATGGTGAATTATGACGATAATGAAGTTATTTTGTCAAGTTTTCTCTCAAGCTTTCAAAGACATTGCTTTAAAATGGTATAATCGAATTCCGTAAGGTTCAATAAATTTTTTTTGATATATTATGGATTGTTTTTAAACAACAATTTATAGGAAGTAAGGAGATTTAGGTGAATGGCGACATAATAATCCAATTTATAGAAATATTACACCAAACATTTTGTTATTACAAAGAATAGCTTGGATGAGTGTTATAGGCAAGTAGTTATCATAAATTTTAGGCATGTGTTACTCCGTAGAGATTCAACTGATCATGTACGTAGAAAAAAAAATTAATATTTGGGTTTCAATTAGCTAAGGTGGAGAAGCAAATCAAAGTGGAAGAGTAAAAAATATTAAAATTGAAGATAAATCGTACAGTTTTTTATACTAGTTTATTAACAACAAGATGTAAACTTTCAAACCCCGTGTAATTAAATCCCAATGTCAACAGCAAGGTCAGCTCCATATGCCTATAATAAGTAAATGGGTTCGAACTAATAATTATTGTGACTTATGAAAAGTGTTGCAACTATTTTGGATAAGACTCAAAATTTTATTCAATTCTAAAGACAACTTCTAATTCAAAGTCTAATAGAAGGATGTAATGTAGGCCACGATATGAGGGACTATATAACACTAGAACATTAAATTTACGCCATGATGAAGACTAACAAGCTAAATACTTTTATTAAAGCACAACCCGGAGGTCGGCAGCAGGTACCGATGGGTAATCGAGATATGGCCCGAAGTAAGGAAATTAAGGTTGCATCGAAGAAAAAAAATGTAATTGTCATAATAAAAATGTGTAATGAGTTTGATATAGATTATGTGTACCCAGACCCTAACTATAACTGAAAAATTAGATTGTTAATTGATGAACTAATGGGAGGTCAAACGTTTATGTAAAATATTCGAATCATTGACTATTTTTAGTGGGGATCATGTATCAGGAACATATAGTTATTTGGAAATTAGTATGGTTTACGTTTAGCTACATAATTAAAGGGAAGAATATCAACTCACTTCCATCTAGATCTGATACTTTTTATCTATTCGATGATGATTTAAGGGAGGTCATGCGGGTGTTATAGTAATCAGTGAGACTATTGAAGAAACTATAATCTAAATTTAACTAATCGATACAGACAGTTTGAAAAACATCATGTTCATGTCCACTTACAAGCAAAAGGAAAACCCTTTTCCTATATTCCGAAAAAATAGAACAATAGTGAGGTTAACTGGGATCACTACTAATGTAATCAGAAAATTTTAGGGGGATATGTTACTAAGACGAATATTATTTAATAAAACGGTAAAAGTAATTTTTATATTGGTCGATACGCCTACCTCGTATAATGTAATTTTTGGCATGTCATAGTTGTCGAGAATGCACACAATTTCCTCTACCATTTATCAACCGAAATTGAGGTTGGAGCTATCTTCAATAGCCTTAAAATGGTAAGAAAATTATATGTCACTTATCTTGCTCTTAAGACAATGGAAAGTATTACAAAAAATAAAATAATATAAGTTACTAGGCTTTACCTCAGAATCAGATGTTGTATATGAACCGAGATAGAGAGTGTGTGTCCTAGTTCAATACCACCCGATGATGATATTTAAATTTATACTTTGTACATTGGAAGAAGTTTAAAGATTGAAGCTTAGGTATCTGTAGTGATAAGAAGGTTTGTATGATAAGTGTTTCAAATTTTTTTATTTACCACACATCAGACCAAGTTAAAGCAAAGAATGACCATTTGGTAAAATAGCCAAAAGTATTAAAAGAGTTAACAACCTTTTCCAAGTATATCACGTACGAGCATGTTCATCGGGTCATAAATTTGAAGGGTGATTGTCTAACTCGTATCGCATATACTGAAGGGTATATACACATGGATACTTGATCAAGAGCACCCTAATATAACATTAGTTTCCGACATAAAAATTAGATATTAAATAAGAATTCCAAGTTTCGATGAGCATAGAGAAAGACTTGAAGTATGCAATTAAAGACTTTTTGGTGAGAGAGACTTTAATGGTCGATAAATCCTTGGCCAAAAAGCTAAGGTAAAAGACTCATGGTTTCATGGTCCTCATAGATATAATTTATAAAAAATCATTAAGTCGGCCACTATTAAGGTGCCTTGGAGATAAAAAAATCACATATGATGTTATCCAAATTATACGATGGAGAGGGTGGGCCCATGATGGGCTTCCAAATATTGATAATAAGGTATTTGTTGGCCTAATATTATTGATCTTCTACCATGGCTTATTCAAAATACTGATTTAGAACGTGTGATACATGACAACGATATGCAAATGCAATACAAGTACCAGTTGTACCACTTGAGTCAATATCTGAGCCCTTGCCTTTTCGATATATGAGGTTTAGATCTAGTCGAACCTTTGCATATCGCTTCTGGCGGACTCCAAATGATCATCATGATTGTCTATTATTTCTGTATATGCACAGAAGATGAACCTCTGTCCGGAACTAAGGTAAAATATTATCAATTTTATTTTATTTAACATATTTTGTTACCCCGGAGTCCCAAGAACAATCACCACAACTAATGGTTCTCAATTTCAACACGAATATATTAAATCTTTTTGTTCATTCTAACGTATTCGACATTCTTTTCAGCACCTTTCAATACGCTGGATAACTGACTATCTAAAAATGGTTGAATAGAAGAAGTATTTTGGGCTCATCGAACTACCCCCAATCAATTGTTCAAGAATATTTATTTGCATTGGTTTATGGGACAAATGTGGTTACCCCAACCAAAGCTACTCTCTGATATTTATGAATCACAACCTATTCTAGAGTAAAAAATGATAAAGGCCAAAGAGATGAACTCTATTTAATTGAAGAAAAAATAACAAAGGCACACCTAAGATCCATTCATTATTATAGTGTGACGAGAAATAGGTATGAGTTCTGAGTTCACCAAAGAAAATTCAAGATGGGGGACAAGGTTTTAAAAAAGGTCTTCTTGAACATTAAAGATACAGGATTAGTGAAGTTAGGGCGTAACTAAATTTTGTCAAGTATAAAGGTTCCCACATTAGTTGGTCATATTTGAAAGATTCCAACACGAGTTGATCAAATGTGAAGATTCCAAAACTAGTTAGTCAACTATAAAGTTTCCAAAATTAGTTGGTCATATTCGAATAGTGTTTCGGTGACCGGTTGTGGATTGATCACCCTTAACTAGGAATTAAAGACATAATTTAAAATAACAAATTTTTATGTTGCATGCAACATATTTAATAACAAACGCTTAAATTTATACAATCCGACTAAAAATAAAAAATACCTCGGCCAACTCGAGAATTTGAATTCTTACAAATACAAACACAAATTTGACTATAAAAAAACCTTACTACAAGCACATAAAAAATCATCTTCTACCATCAGAGTTGACACACCCCTTGCTTGTTTTGCCCCAAACGGTAGGTACCTGTGGTTGTTTTGATTCTCCCCATAACTTTTGTCTTCGGATTCCTCATCCTCAAAATTTTGATCTCTACTCTCTGATTCCAATGTTGTCTCTAGTTCATCTTCGAAGTATATGTTAGCAGGCCATTTTTCCACGAGGTCCATGTCCCAAAAAGATCCAAGTCTTAACTCTAGCAATTTTTTGTGGAAGTTGAGAACCATTTTGGATCTGATGTTAGTATACCGCTTATTGGAATAGCTTAGAGATTCCTTAATATATGCATCGACCACAAATATTTGTTCCTTTTAAGACTATTCATTCATTTTAGTAAGATCCTACTTGGATTTCTTAGTAGCTGTATTCTGCTCATGTAACAACTTATGTAAGGTGTTTGCTTGAGCGTAATGTTCTTTTTTCTTCCTCCTTGTATTTCAGGATCTGCTCTACCAAATATGACTATGGCGTGGCAATTTTAGCTTCAAAAATAGATTTCAATTATGCTATCTTCATATTCTTCTCGAAGCAATGATATGGTTCTTTTTACTTTGCTGGCTCTCTTTCTAGTGTGGTCGTCAGACTCAGAAGATGGTGAATGGCAATGGAGTAGGTGTCAGTTTATCAAGCAAGAAGGATTATGTGCTATCAGAGTTCGATTTGAATACTGATCTCTTGTAAACTATCGTTCAAACTTTAAACTTCACGAACCTTTATATCCTCCTCTAAACGAGATGAGGGATGATTTTATGATGCGTAGGCTCGGTAACTCTCGAGCATGGAAATGATGGTCCCTTCCTATATTGCAAACTTTAAACTTCACGAACCTCTATATCGTCATCTAAACGAGATGAGGGATGATTTTATGATGCGTAGGCTTGGTAACTCTCGAGCATGGAAATGATGGTCCCTTGATCTGCATCAGGAACAATGTTTTTGTCGTTTTTCGACCTTTTTTTCTTCTCAATTCTCTTTCTTTTCCCTTCTTATCCTTTGGCATGTATGATGTTGTCTTCTTTTTCAGGGTCGGGTTTTTTCTTATAAATTTCTCGCGGTAGCCACAACAAGATCATTTGTTAGCTTATCGGTTTGCTTCGCTTTGGTGGGATTTGTAACTGATTCATTTGGGCCCAAACCTCCAACGCCATCTTATTTAACCATATGGCTTGAAAACCTATTATATGCGACCATCATCAACTTTTACTCACTTGAAAACCTTTTATACGCGAGGTACATTAACAAATTGTTCCAATAAAGATCAAACTTTGCTTGTGTGCGCCATATATTGTTCTAAACCAGGTTGGTAGGTCTGAAGCACTGGTGAAACCCATTTGACTAGTTCTGCTCAAACCACTTGTTTAGCTTCTTGAAAGTCTATTTGAATGATTTTTAAATGCTAATGCTGAGACTTGGGTATATTTGCAAAAGATAGGAAGATATAAGCTATGAGCGATAAACGTTAATAATAATTACGTTTTTTATCAAAACCAAAATGAACTAACTTGCGCTTTGCCATTCCTCCCAGGTTTTGCTCCGATTGTTCTTCTTTGAGATCTTCTAGCCATTATCCCAGCAGCAAGTCACAAAAAAGAATTGTTGCTTCAAATTTTTATCGGCCTCCAAATGACTGCTTACCATCTTATTCTCGTTCCCCGGAGTAATAAAGTAGAAGATGATACACTGGTTCTTTGATAACAACGTGATCTCGACAAACTCCTCCATCGATATCTCAATTTTAGACAACCTTCATATTTCGATGCACAACATTAGTGTAAATCAAGTGTTATAATTTGTCTCAGCTGGGTATAATTTCATCAGCTCAAAATACTGAACTATGATAGGGTCTAGCGGAAACCGGAGACTCTAGTTCAACACTGATATGTATGAATTTAGTTCTTAACAATGTGAAAGAAAAATTTTGATTTTAGAGAGAGAAAGCAAAAGTGAAAAAAATAAGTATTAGCTTATGAAACTATCGTCTCTTGTATTAAAAGCCTCAACCATTATTTATACGCATTCAGAGTTAGTGTAACAAAATTGGGTTAATTGCACTTTATACTCCCATCTTTACAAACAGTCCAAAACGTATCTTACTACTTTACAATTGATCATATAAGAATTTATTTCATTACATTTAATCCTCCAACATTATGTATCCTTGTCAGTAACCCCCATGGTTATTAAGAAAGATAGTGAATAAGAACTATTAATCATCAGAGGTTGTAAGCTTGGAATAAAAGTTATTTATTGCCAACGTTAAATATTCTTCGAATTAAATCTTCCACTCCCTTTGTTAAAATGGTTTTTGACAACATATGTAGTGTTCAAAGAAATGCACATCCAAATTCTGCTTCGAATGAGTATCATTCGTTTATCAATTCAAAACTGCATGACTTCATATTTGTCATCCCCAAATCAATTATGCTTTGTTGAGCTTCAAATCTGACCCAACCATTTACAATACAACCTTTTGCAACTCATTTCGAATACTCACAGTCCAACTCTTTTGCCAGTTTTTTATAACGGTTAGAAACATTTTCTCTTCTTAACACACGTTAAAAAACCCACTAGGCCTGCCACTAGGCTTGATAGAAAATATATGTGATACTGCCAATTCTACAAGAAACCGTTTGGTATTCACTATTTTTTCAATGAATTGATACTACCACCTCTTAAACTTCTATGGCACCACTCTCTCTCCCATAACCCTTCTATAAATAGTTCTTCATTTAATTCATTTGCCTCACACAAAATTTGTAGAGAGATACACTTATCTTTGGCTGAGAAAAACCTTTAGATACCCTTCCATGAGCAATCAACTTCTTGGTTACCATCACCAGAAAATGCATACTTTCAAGTCGATCTTCAAGTTAGTATATAAAAAAAGCCCCAAAACCAAAAAATCAACTTCTTCAAAAACCAAAAAACCAGTTTTTTTGTGCCTACAAATATTTTTGTATCAGCAAAAGGGCTGGATAGTTTAAAGTTGCTGGATTGATAAAAAAATGCTCCTCGATTATTTACTCAAACCATATATTATGGTAATTTTGACCCAAATTGAATCTCCCATGCACTTATAAGTTTATCAGATGCAGAATCTTAACAACTAACGGCTCAAAATTATTCTCAACAATCTTTATCCGTTCCTCCTTGAATATATCACAAAGCTAGCTTCAGGATCTTTTACTCAAAGAAGTCCATCAGAAGCTAACTTCTTGGATTAAACAAGAAGCTCATCTCCATCCAAAGTTTTATACTAAAAAAAGGCTTTCAAACCTATGGGGGACTTTAAGGCTGGAATTTCTTCACAAAAAAATACCAATAATCTTACACCACCATCTCCTCCTCCGAGCGAGATTGGTGATATCAACACAAAGTATCAAGAGAATCTCTCACATACGCAATAAGAAATACCAACCCCAAATCCTAATCGTCCTCGATTAATAGATGAAGCGTCTAAAGAAGAAGCTGCCTCAGAAGCAATACAATCAAACGTCGAAGCCAAGGAAAGTGATGTTGCATTAGACAGAGAAGAGGATGCCTTGAAACAAGAGTATCAGAGAGAATGAGAAAGAAAAATAAATCTCCAGTTGAGATTCCCGAGGAAGTTGTTACCTCAATCAGTGTAAAATTGAAACCACGTCCTCCCGAATATATCATGGTGCTAAAAACATCTGTCATACATCTACTATAATGAAGCTCATGTTGATCATTTAAAGAAACAATGGGGAATGGCAAACAACATCAGTATACGACTTGCATAAGAGGAGGATACTCCACTAGGTTGTGGAACAAATGATTTGATGGTCAATCGTGTGATCATCGACTAGGGTCCTCGATTCTCACTAGATCTGTTGATGGTGGAGTACTTTGAAATTTTGAAAATCTGCCCTACACAACCAACACCGAATATGTGGTTTATACTCATGTCAGTGATTGTGCCTTTGAAACTAACCAAACCCCTCTTTTCATTAAAGATTTCCTTGCCATGACTGGTCTTTCAAAGGGACCAGTACTACCCTTTTACTACTTGAAACTGGTTGATAACTTCAAGGTTATCGACGATCTACTTGAAGCTTACAAATTTTGGAAGCAAATTTTTTTGTTGATATTAAGAGAATGGTAAAGAAATATATGTGGAGAACCCTGCCAAACTTAATCTTGTTTGGAGAAGCAATAGTAAGTCTCTTAACTTTTATCGTTTTTATCCTTTATAATTGAAATACGTTTTCCCACACATATTGTTGTTGTTCTTAGGAATTTAGAAGAGGTATACAAGTAAAAAAAAATGATACAAAAGATCTTTTTGCTTAACTGGCCACTGAGGCGGAAAAAGAATGGGGCAATGGATTTTATTCAGCTTTTCAACCTATCAATTTTATTAACTTTCATTAGTGAAGGATTTTTTTGGGTGCCGACCTCCCCAAAAATTTAATTGAACAACGAACCCAAACCTTGTTTTGAAAATATTGCTTGCACTTGAGAACAAAATTATATTTCATGTGCGCAATAGATCTGACAGCCACTTGCCTTCGAAAAAGAAAGGGAACAAAAAAGAAGAAGCTAGTACATATTGTGTTAACCTTTCCACTAAACCGAAGCCGCAAAAGAAAAAAGTAACCAAAACTAAAAGGAAATCATCTCACGCTATCCTTCTAAAAATCGAAGAGGGAGTCGAAGCTAAACCTTTCTTCGAAAAGAAAGAAGACTTCTAGCCTAAGGAAAAAGAAAGCTGCAAAAGCTTCATCATCGGAAGGAGTAGAACGAATCCCTGAATCAATTGCCTTAGATATTTCTCCTATCAAAACTGAGGAGACTGAAATGGATAATCTTCGAGGAGGAGTTGAAGAAGAAGATAATCAAGGAGAAACAACAGTAAAAAATTACCAAAGAGATGACCACTTCTTTTCCTGACGAACCTGCTAGTAAAGAAGAGCTTCAAGCTCTATACAAAGATATGGATCCAAAGGTTCAATAAATCAAGGAACAACTTTGAAAAATTGGCAATTGAGTTACTAGTCGTCTCTTGCATGAATTCCCGCCTTCTTCAGATGCTCACTTGGCTTCCTCATCTGCTATCATGTCTTACAACAATTGAAGGTTCATCTCTGTCCAAGAGCCATACGAAAAGGTCTTAGTTACTTTGCAACCTTTTCCCAACCTCGAAGCAACAACCAAAGCATTATGCATAAAGGTAAATTCTTCTCGAATCCATTTCAAAAATATGGCTAAGGAGATGGTCCGATATAAAAATGATGCTGCTGCATAGAAAAGAATGAGAGAGAAATAGAGTTTTGGCAAACATATCAAGGAGAAATTTGGTGTATTCCAAATTGACAGGTCGTAATATATCTATGTAGTCATCCAACTTACATGTCATATTTTCTCCGTTCATGATCAACAAATACAGGATCTCAAGACTTTTCATCAACCTAAGACAAAAGAGCTTAAGAACAAGAATGCTAAGGAATTATCTGAGGACCAGCAAAGATATTATACTCTTCAAGAATCTTTAAAGACGAGTGAAAAATAAAAGAAAAAGTTGACAAGTGATATGGCTGATCTCAAGACTGCTCAAGGGAAAAAAGTAAATTGTTGTGGAGGCCGCAGAAACTGAGTCTGGGAAAGATACATTAGCTGCAATAAAAAATGCCAAGGAGCAGTAATTAATCAATTTGGTTCGTGAAATCCACGCAACGTTTCCTAAGGTACATTTGTCCAGCTTTTGGGAATTTATCCCAATAGAGAACCGACCTAGCAAAATATTTGATCCTATCCTCACGGATTCATCTAAAAAGATGAAATCAGAAGAAAATAAAGCTGATGAAGGAGATTATCCAGAAGAGAATTCTGAAGATAAATAACTATTAATTTTACTTTTTTTCCAAGTCACTTGATGTTGTGTGATGATTTTTTTTTTGTGAATGTTTAGTTGTTTAGAATTCAAAACAAGTTTTTGTAATATCAGATTATATTTTATGAATTAGTATGTTTCCTTTCTCTATATTCATTTTCCCTATCATAAAAACTTATAATTTTAAGAACAAAGTCATTTCTTACCTCGAATAATAATAGTCTCTTAAATAACCTCGAATAACAATTGGTATGTTTGAAGAATGTAAAAACTTCAAATATATATAATGCGTTTAGAGAATGTAGTACCTGAAATAAGTACGGTTCCTTTAGAGAAGGTAACACCTCGAATATGATTGTTTCTTCGAAATGTGTTGATAATAAACGGTTGACACTTCGGATTAATAAATCTTGGTCAACAACTTCAAAGATGATTAGTCTTTGACTAGTTACCAAAATTATTTAAATACTTATGTTTGAAACAACCATTGCCAAGAAATACTTTTACTAATATCTTCGAATAGGAAAGAGTGTGCTAATTATTCAAGGTAGGAAAGAGTGTGCCAATTATTCAAAGTAAGAAATACTTTTACTTATGTTTGACACCTCACTAAAAACTCCCTAGCGAACAAGGTAGGAAAGAGTGTGCCAATTATTCAATAACAATTTAAAACAAAACATCATTCCTAATATAGCTTTAGGTGCTCCATATTCCAAGGATTTTTAAGCATCATACCCTGCTCATCACAAATGCGATATGTACCTGGCTTAAGCCTCTCCATACCAGTATAAGGACTCTCCAAATTCAGGGCCATCTTTCTGAGGGGTCTTACCTTTGCATGAAGGAATAATTTTATAAACAATTTGTCATCTACCTTTAAATCCCTCATTTTCACCTTTGAATTGGTGGCTCCTCATTAGCGTTTGATAATGGCTCATATTCAAATAAGCTTTAACTCTTTTATATTCGATCAAATCTAGCTTTGTTCTCTTTGCCTCTTCATTCACTTCTTTATAATATTAAAGTATCCTATAAGAAGATAAAGTAAACTCTGCAAGACTAATAGCATCCATACCATAGACCAATGCAGAAATGGTTTCTTAAGTGGCCTCTTTAGAAGTTGTATGATAAGCCCACAACACATCTTGCAAATAGTTAGGCCATTTTCCTGCAGCACCTGTTAAATTCTTCTTCAAACCTTCTAAAATAGATCTATTAGTCACTTCTACTTGACTATTTTCTTGCTCATGAAATCCTGTAGATATATATTGTGTTGTTCCCCTCGAAGCAAAAAAAAACAGTTATTTCCCTATTGGTATATTGAGGCCAATTATATTTGGTGATTTTTTGAAGAACCCCAAATCGGCAACAAATATTGTTCACAATGAACTTAACAACATCCCTTGCCTTTTTTCTAGACAATGGTTCATCTTCTTCACCCTTCAAAAAATAATCCGCTACCACAATGATCATCGGATGCCCTCAAGAAGCCATATACAATGGTCCTATCAGGTCTATGCACTATCTATCAAAACATATAGCTTTGAAAATAGACAAAGCGGTACTGCTGGCTTGTGAATAGAATGGGCAAAGGGCTAGCAAGTATCACAACTTCGAATTAGAACTTTAACATCATTCATGATTGAAGGACAATAATACCTTACCAACAAAACCTGATGTGTCAAGGACTTGAAACCACAATGTGCTGAACCCTCACCATTATGCAACTCAGATAATGTTTTTGAGACTCTTGTTTTCCCAAACAACATAGCAATGTACTCAAAACTTTATTGTGTAACACTTCATCCAATACAACATAACAATGAGCTTTATATCTTAATGTTTTACCCAACTATGGATCTTGAGGTAAAATACCCCTAAGTAAAAATTAAGAATATCAGACCTTCATTCACATAGAATTGTATCTAGAGTGAAAATACTTCATCACCATATTTACACTGCTCTGATTGTGTAAAAATGAAAGGAATCTTAGGTAACAATATCCAAGGATATTCTTTAATGGGACAAAATTTCGAACCACAATAGTGTGAGCTTGAAAATAATTGTATCTTCCTAGCAACCACCACTTAGACAAAATTTATAGTGACAACAACAATTATTTAATCTTGAAAAAAACTGTTTCATAACTTGATGTCCATTCAAATTCTTTGAGTATTCGCAACACTTGGAAAAAAGGAAAACATTTATAAAAAAACCTTGAAATAAATAGATTAAAAGTAGCTAACCTTCCTGTAAAGAGTTGGACCTCATGTATAGTTTCAGGTGATGTCATTGATACCAAAGCCTGCAATTGTTCTGGATCTACTTTTATTCTTTTTTTCACTAATAATATATCCCAAGATTTTTCCTGATCGGACCTCAAAAGTACATTTCTCAGGACTCAGCTACAAACTTATGGCCCTTAAATTTAAGAACGTCTCCTCTGAATCTTTAAGTTGTTTATCATCAACATAACTCTTAACCAACATATAATCAACGTACAACTCCATATTCCTTCCAATCTGAGTAGCAAAAACCTTATTTACCAACCTCTGATATGTGGCTCCAACATTCTTCAACCCAAATGGCATAACCCTATAACAATGTAAACCAACTGATCTATTCTAGGAACATGAAATGGATCTTTACGACAAGCTCAATTCAAATATGCGAAATCAACACACATTCTCAATCTCCTATTCTTCTTTTTAACCACTACTGGGTTTGCTATCCACAAAGGATATTGTGCCTCCATAATATGTCGAACCCTAGACATGTGATTCACTTCTGCCATAATAACCTCTAATTTATCAATAGAAAAAGCAGGTGTTTTTTTAATAACACGCTTGATCTTCGAATTTATAGCTAAGCTATGACATATCATTTCAGGTGGAACCTCCACTACTTCTTCTGTTTTCTAAGCGAAAACATCCAAATTAGAAAATATAAATTGTAACTATTAATGACACAAAGTTGGTGACAACAATGTTCCTATTCGAAGATTCTTCTTATTGGAAAAAAAACATACTCGTCTATACTTTCACTCAATGTTAAGGAACCCGATGTTTCCCTCTGATTATCAACTCCCTCTTATTCATCGAGGTTAACCCCCTGTTTATTATTCAGTCATTCTATCTTCACAATTAGGACCTCGAATACGAAAATTTGTTGCATCATATTTCCAAGCTACATTTTCATAACTTTGGACTACCCCAAAATGGTCTCCAATGACATAATTCAAACACTGATCAACCGTAAAAACAATTGCATACATCCTCGAAATTCATGATCTTCCAAAAATAGCATTATAACTCGTCGGGCAATCCACTACCATGAACAAAACTTGAACATTATTCTCAAAAGATCATTTCCCAAAAAAACCTCACCCTGTAATTCTTCAATTACTTGAGTTGGTACACCTGTAAACCCAATTATAGTACGATATGACTAACAAATTCCAGGTGGATTACACATCATATCATAAGTTGACTTGAACAATACTTTGGTAGAACTTCATGTATCTATTAGAACACGTCAAAATTTCATCCCAACTATTTTTCCCCATTGCATCTTCATGAGGTTATGCAATACCCCTCAAATCATCATGATCGAAAAGAATAAAATGAGTCTTCTTTTTACCATACAGATGTGTAGACATCCTCTCATCTATTTGGGTAGTTATATTCACCACATGTCTCTTCCTAGAGAAATTAGTATACCAGTCATAGAATCTTCCCCGGAAATTGCAAAGGATTCAAAATACATTCACGAGTATTATATCCATCAAAATCAACTGATCCGGATCACCATCCAAATATTCAGAGGCTACATAACATTCCTCACACTTAAAATCTAGAATAACCTTTGAATGTTTTTCCTTTGAATTTGGATTGAGAGTCTGTTATGTTGAATTGTTTGAAATTTTTGAACCACTTCTTTGACTTTTAACAAAAGCAGCTAACTTTCCACTTTCTATAAAAAAAACTTTACCTCATTCTTTGAAGCAATGCAATCTAAAATACCATGCCAAATATCATTATGATAATTCCAATATCTATTATTTAGCTATTCTCTTGGTCTGTTTATTGGAGTAGGCTTTTTAAAGCTCACATAACCCTTGGCCTTTTCATAAATTGCAGCAATATTTTCAATCAAATCAGAAGAATACTCTAGCTTCATCCATTGATTTAGTCTTGGTTTGTGAAACTGATAACATATAGCTTGAGTTGGATACCCTCTAATTCGAGGAGGAAAGTTGTTGTTAGCCCTTGGGCGAGGTGACTAATAATTCAAAGTGTGCTTGATTATTTAGCACTTACCTCAAATTATTATAACTAGGTCCAACCACTCCCGGAACTCTGGTTGATTCCTCGATTTTAATTTGATCCTCTACTTGAGCCATCAATGCTCCAAAATTCAAAGCTCTCCTCTTTGTTTTTTCATTTTCTAAATCTCCTTTTAATAACCCATGTTGAAATGCAGCTATAGCAACCATATCTTTAGAATTATCCATTCCTTCTTTTCTCAACACAAAAAGTTTTGTATAATCCTTTAATTTGTCTCCAACATCCTGTTTATATTGTATTATCGTGTTGCCATTCACTTTTTAATTTTTTACTTCCCACAAACTACCATCGAAAAGTTGTATAGAAATCTTTAAAGTTGGAAATAGATCCCCTCGGAATCCGGTTATACCACTTCAATGTTTTACCATTCAATTTGTGAGAAAACGTTATGCATATTAGCCTATCGTCATCTTCGAAATTCATCATATACTTTTTAAATTGTTCGATGTGATCATTTGGATCTGGCATCCCATCAAATTTTTCGATTGTAGATGTATCAAACCGCTTCAAAAGAGTAATAGACGTATTCTCAATTGTTAAAGGAGAATTTATCCACTCAAATCCTTGAAAATACCGATCATCTGCTCATGTTCCCATGACAACATACAAGTTCCGATTATCTGAACCTATGTATTGGTTAAATTTATTCCCTTTACACCATTGTGTTTTTCTTAAACAATAAGGTATATTATTTCTTTTTGACATGTTTTCCTCACATGATTTTTGAGGACGACTTCTTTCTAATCCTTTTGAAGATTCTTGATATCTCTTTTACTTAGATAACCGTTCCTCATAGTTCGAGCTATCAATTTCATCATCACTTTATGTGATATACCTATTTTTATATTTCTTTTGTTTTCCCAAAGTATGATGCTGATTTTCAGGCTAAAAATGAGTTTTCTTTCGGTCGCTTCAAATATGATGAGATGTACAAGATTAATCAGATTGATTTTTCTCATTATACTTCTCTTTAACTTTTTGCACCTCAGATTCCAGTCTAGCAGACTGATTTTATCAAAATAATACTGTAATTTTATCTAACAACTCATTCATTCGAGCTTCGATGGTTGAATGAGTCTGCTTGATTGGAATTCGATCATCGTCATTATCTTTACTTTCTGCCCTTTATAAATCTGACCTCAAAGTTTGGATCGCTTTTGAGCCAAAAGGATCATCTACTTTCTCTGGTTCCATTATCAATCAAGAACGTTGTAATTGATTCGAAATTAAGACCGACCGATCGATATCTCCCACTGTGGTGGCCAATTTGATATGTGTAAATTTAGTTCTCAAGAGTGAGAAAGTAAAAGTGAAAAAAGTAAGTATCAATTTATGAAAATATCGTCCCTTGTATTAATAGTCTCAACCACTATTTATAGGCATTAATAATTAGTGTAATAGAATGCGTCACGCAAAAGATTTAATTTCATTTTAGTCCCCAACTTTACAAACAATCCAAAACCTATGTTACAACTTTACAATTGATCATATTAGACATTAATTTATTAAATTGAAGCCCTTGACATTCTATATCTTTACCAAGCACGTTTGGATAAAAAACTAACTCTTCATGTGCACTTGCGAGGGGCGTCTGTCCTACCTTATGTAGGCGTATCTGCACTTCGTTTGAAATTCCCCAGCGTGCATGAAGATCAACTTATCTTCTTTATTAATAATAGTTATACTTGATCCTCGTATAGAGAAACTAAATAGTTATTTTCAATATTCTGAAATTTGTGCTCGAGTACCTCCTCTATTGTAAAAGGTAGCTTGACTTTTAATTCTTTGGTTTGTCGGTTTTCGGCTTCAGAGTATTCTGTGGCCTTTTGTTTGGAATTTTTGTTTGCCCTTGAGTATTACCTTTTGTAAGACCTAAAACACCACCTTCTGATCCCATATTGGTGTGTTTTTCTATATTTATCGTTATCTCATAAATTCCCAGTAGTGATTTGTCTCCGAAAATTAGTAGTCTTTCAGCAGACCCCTACGGGTGTGCAGTTTGAGCAGCATGAACCCCTTAAGCAAAATCAATACCAGTCCTAGTCGATTGCCCCAAGGGTGTGAGCTGGGATGTAGCGAACGTGTTTGATCGTTTATTTTTCTTATCTTTATAGGTGGGAGAGCACTTCGTTTTCTCCAAATCCATCAATGGTTTCGTCACAAAAGAACCTTCTTCATTATATGAATAACACATTAGAATAAAACGGGTTAGGTGTCCGTTACAGTCATTTTCTTAATGCCAAAATGATCTATATGGAAATGTTTTTTACGTTGTAGGAATGTTATGGGATAAATGATCACTCAATTTGGAGTGCTTCTTATAATGAAACTTGCTAACGTAGTCAATTACTTGAATAATATGAGTCAGTCATTTGTTGTCTCATAGCCCATAAGCTTTTGTTCCTTCTTTTCGCTTCTTTGTTTTGTCTATGATAAAACAAAGTTGTCTATATTGTTATAAATAAAAAATATACAATTCTGAAGATGAGGTGTAGTATCAGGGTTAAAGTTACTACAAGGAAATTGTTTGTGGTGACGACCAGGCTTAAAACATAAGTTTGAGGGGGCTAAAGTTGGGAGATTCTCTATCTATTTCTCGATACACTAAGAAATAAAAGAAATGATGTGGGATAGGGGTATACTTATAAAGAGAAGTATGAAAGCCCAAAGAGTCCTATCACATGCCCAAATGATACAAGCGTTAAGAAGTGGAAAGGTTACCCTAACGGATACTTGCGTAGGGAAGTTGAACCATTTCAAATAAGATATCACGCTTCACCACCTAAAATAGTTCATGGATCAAATTCTTCCATTGGACAAGTACAAGAGTAGAGCCAGAAATAACAATATCTTTAGCGATAATGGTTGAGAACATGACTCCCCACGCAGAGTCTATTCAAATTAACTAGGGTCGATTTCTGAAGCATATATAGGGTTATCCTGACGTGCATATAAAGGAGAGCTACAAAAGGTGTTGATTGGTGTTAGAGGTGAAAACAAGGGAGAGGCAGAAACACTGGTGGTTGGTGGCAACAAGCTGAGACGCTTCATAAGTGGTGAGAAATCTTGTCCTCCCAAGCTAACAAGTGGTCCTGATGGTTCACTGGTTGAAAATCCTGAGTATGACAACTGGATTGCTAAAGATCAGTTGCTACTAGGTTGGTTTTACAGCACCATGAGTACTGAGGTTACATCTCAAGTAATGGAGGAAAAGTCCTCCAAGGGACTATGAAATGCTGTTGCGAGGTTGTATGGCTCTCAAACGAAGTCCAGAATAACCTTTTCCAAGGCTGGGTTCGAAAGAACTAGGAAAAGGAGTACCTCAATGGAGGACTACCTTGCAAAGATGAAGCATGTTGCTGATAGTTTAGCTCTAGCTGGTTCACCTATCTCTCTAGATGATCTGGTTTCACAAGTGTTGGCAGGTATTGACAGTGAGTACACTCCTATTGCTGTCCATCAAGCTGATAAAGAAGTAACAAACTGGCTTGATTTAGAAGCAACACTTCTTACTTATGAAAATAGGCTTGAAAAACTAGGAAAAATTCAAGTATCTATGGCTAACCTAAACCTTACTGCTATTAACAAATCAGAGACTACGTCTACTGGAAATGGTAACTATGGTGGAAACTCAAGGTATGGAAACAGAGGTCAAGGTAGAGGTTCTAGATGAAGGTTCTCTTCAAACAACTCTATTAATTACATGGGTATAAGCTCTTACAGAGGAAGATGAGGCATGTCCAAATATGTGGCAAGTTTGGTCATGGTGCAACCTATTGCTATTTTGGAGACGATCCTAATGTAATGAGACAGGTACCAACTGATCAACAGAGGACTGATCAAGATCAGAATGTAATGACAGTCTCATAAGAGTGTGGAAATGGAGATGAAAGCTGGTATGTTGACAGTGGTGCTAGCTACCATATCACCAACTCAACTAAGATGTTGAATCAGATACTCAATACACTTGTAATAAGTCAGTAATTGTGGGTAATGGTAGTAAACTGAATATTCAAAACTTAGGTAAGACTTGCCTATCTACTAAAATCAACAAACAAATCTACCTGAACAGTGAATTACATGTGCCTCACATCAACAAAAAACTAGTGCTTGTTTCATAATTAACACTTCCCAATGATATTTTTCTTGAGTTTCACAGTTCTAAATGTTTTGTGAAGGACAAGACAATCTGGATGATACTACTTACAGGGAGAGTTGAAAATGGGTTGTATAGTTTGGAAGAATCCTCTATTCCTAGGTCTACTAAGGCAGCCTTTCCAAAGTCTCATTCATCGGTTTCACATGTACAAGTTCTTTCTACTACTCCTAATGCACTAAAGGTTGGGTGACATAAACAACTCGGCCATCCTTCTAAACGTGTTTTGTCAATTGTGATGAAAAAATGTAATCTTCCTATTGGTGCTAGTAATGAAAAACTTTTCTGTGATGAATGCCAATTAGGCAAATCCCATTCTGTCCCATTTTCTAATTTAATATCACTTTCTTCTAATGTCTTAGATTTAATTAATTCAGATTTATGGGGACCTGCCCCTGTTGAGTCTAACTCTGGTTACAGATTCTACATTATTTTTATAGATGATTACAGCAGGTTTACATGGCTATACCGTCTCAAACACAAAAGTAAGGTTGTAAATGTGTTCCAAGAGTTTAAGATTCTTGTTGAAAATCAGTTTGATAAGAAAATTAGGAGCTTTGAGTCAGAATTGGGGGGTGAGTTCAAGTATTTCCTATCTTTGGTTAATGAATCAGGTATTCAGCTAAGGACATCCTATCCTTACAACTCTGCTCAAAATGGTAGAGCAGAGAGGAAGAACAAACATGTCACTAAGACTGGTCTGACACTTATGGCTCAGCCAGATCGTCCTCACAAATACTCGTCAGAGGCTTTTCACACTGCTGTTTTCTTGATTAACAGATTACCTACTGTTGTTCTAAAAGACAAGTCTTCTTTTGAGAAGTTTTTTGGGTATAAACCTGATTATAAGTATCTAAAAGTATTTGTATGCAATTGCTTTCCATTTCTTAGGCCTTACAAAACAAATAAATTTCAATTTCATCCAGTCAAATGTGTCTTTTTGGGTTATATTGGAGTTCATAAGGGTTATAGGTGTCTTAGTCCTAGTGGGAGAGTTTGTGTCAAGGAATGTCATCTTTAATGAAGATGAGTTTCCATATTTCTATGGTTTCCTAAATTTTAAGTCATCTACTTTTGTGTCTAGTGGTTCTTAGCTGCCTAAGTTTCCTATTCAATATTTTACAAATGAGAATTCTAACCTACAAGCAATCGACTCAAACTCACAACCTACAAACCATCTTGAACACACAAACACTAACCATTTCCTAAAAACAAATCAGAACACAACAACTAACCTTTCTGTGCCTTGTGAGAACTTACCTGGTCGATATAAGAGCTCACAACAAATTGATTCCCAAACTATCCCCGCTACTCTAAACACCTTGTCTAGCAGATTACCTAAAACACAACCATTAAAACAGGGTCACTTATTTGTTGAACTTCCTTTTGATAAGATTAACAACCAAATTACTTCTCAATCACTACCTAATAGACAACCTATGACCTCTAGAGCTAAAGATGTAATTTCAAAACCTAAGCATATTTACTCAGGAATTACCATGTCACCTACAATTACTGACAGAGAGCCTGCTAAGTTTTCAGAGGCTGTTCATTTGCCTTAATGAATTCAAGCCATGAAATGTTAATATGATGCTTTGATGATAATCAAACATGGTCTCTTATTCCTTACATCAGTAACATGAGTCTGGTGCGATGTAAATGGGTTCATAAAGTTAGGTATAACGTTGAAGGTTCTGTTCAACGCTACAAAGCTAGACTCGTAGCCAAGGGTTTTCTTCAACAACCTGGGGTTGATTTCACTGAAATATTTTCTCCACTGATCAAAGCTTCTACTATAAGGTTGGTTCTTACTATTGTTATGTCTAGAGACCGGTTCATAAGGCAGCTTGACATAAATAATGCATTTGTAAATGGTCATTTAAAATAACAGGTTTACATGGTGCAACCTGAAGGGGTTTTTTATCCTAAATAATCTGATTATGTATGCAAGCTGCACAAGGCATTGTATGGGCTCAAGCAAGCACCTAGAACTTGGTACTCCAAGCTCAAGGACACACTGATCTTGTGTGGATTTAAAAATTCAAGGGCTGATTGCTCTATGTTTTTTCTACATTCTAAAGGGATTTTTTCATTCTACTGGTCTATGTAGATGACATAATTATTACAGGTAACAACTCTTCATATGTCTCTAAGTATATTCAAAAGCTAAAATCTGAGTTTGCTCTGAAAGATACGGGTTCTCTTAAGATGTTTCTGGGTTTTAGAGGCTCACATAGATAAGTCTGGCCTCTATTTGACTCAAACACAGTATATAAAAGACTTATTGTTGAAAGAAGGCATGTCTAGTGCTAACTCGTGCACAACTCCAATGAAAGTGAGTCTATCTCTCTCCAAGACTGATGGCGAGCCACTTGAAAGTCCTACAAGATACAGAAGCTTGTTAGGGTCTTTACAATACCTATTGCACACTCGACCAGACATTACGTTTGCAGTCAATAAACTCAGCCAGTTTCAGCATGTCGTACGAATGTGCATCTACAATGTGTAAGGAGAATTTTGTGTTACTTATCTAGTACTCAGACGTTGGGACTCCACATAAGGCTGAGTGACACCCATCAACTTACAGGCTTCATAGATGCTGATTGGGCAGCGTCGCTAGACGATCATCGCTCTGTTGGTGGTTACTATATCTTTCTCGATGACTCTTTGATTTCGTGGTCGTTGAAGAAACAAGGGGTTGTTTCTAGGTCCAACACCGAGTCAGAGTATAGGTCTCTTGTGAACTTAGCTTCTGAACTCATCTGGTTGAGGTCTGTTCTTCAGGAAATTCATCTTCCCCTTTACAGATCCCCGGTTATCTTGTGTGATAACCTTGGAGCAAGCTGGCTTGCATCCAACTCTGTGTTTCATGCAAGAAGAAAGCATGTTGAATTAGATTTGCACTTTGTTCGTGATATGGTTGTTCAAGATTTACTGGATATTAGATACGTACCTTCCTATGACCAAGTAGCTGACTTTCTCACAAAACCGTTATCTCAAAATCGGTTCTTGTTCTTACGGGACAAACTAAGTCTCGGTATACCTCTGCTACGTTTGAGGGGGGAAGTTAGAATACCTAAAGGAGAGCTACAGAAGGATTTGATTGGTGTTACAGATAAAGACAAGGGAGATGCAGCAACAATGGTGGTTGGTGGCGATTTAAGGTTTGAAAGATCAGGAAATGTGGAGACAGAAGACAATGTCTCGATATGTCGGGTCTTGGACTGGATCGGGTCAACACATAAGAGAAGTGGGCTGAAGCTTAAATCATTAATGTGTTTTGAGCCGGACTAGATTCTAAACCCAACCCAAATGTAAATAATAACAACAATAAGTTAGTAACAAATTATCTAACTGAATAACAAGTTTCTGTTATATGTATAACAAAAATTATGTAACTATAAATACAAAAAAATATAAATAAAAAATATCGAGAAAGAAATAAAACAAATCTTTCTTCAATCTTCTCTCTGAATTTAACTTTCCTCCTGAAGAACCTTTAGGAATAGTAGAGGCTACCAATAAAAACCTAATTACCTGAACCGCTAACAAATCTAATAGGATACTTGACCGGATTTCACTAATGTAATAAGAGTGTAGCGAGGAATAAGTATATTTAATTTTGTTGTATTAACGGAATATAATAGTCCATACGAATTGTCGTCATTGGCTTTGGTCGTAAATCTCACTTTAAAATATCAGTTACCTAAGCCTTTTTCCAAAAAATACTTACTAAAATATCTTTCAAATATCTTTGAAAATATCATACCCGACTATAAAAATATCATAACCGACTGAATAATTATTCAAAGACAACAACAATCAGTTCGTTTTCATACACTAACAAAATCACTAAGAATAAAAAATGGTTTAAAATGAAATATCTTGATATCATCCAATTTTTCAGTGGTGTATGTGAAAAGTACGGAAATGATCAATTTCTAACTTGCTTTTGTTAGGTCGTTCGTTATACTTTTGTCGAAGGAAAAGAATAGATCACCAAATTTGGAAACACGAAAAAATTCCACATGAGTGGGAGTTTGTTAAAAAAGAAAAAAAAAACACTAAAGCTTCCTTCTTTCTTTCCCCTTCAGCCCAAACATGGACAAATGGAAATCCAGGTCAAGAGTCTATATATACACTCACATATTCATTCCAACAGCATTACTCATTTCTCATATCATCGAATCAAAATTCAACAAAGCTTATTAAGCATCATGAAGCTAAAAATAAGCATTCAAACTCTGAAAAAGATTCAATATCTTCCACAGGGAAAAAGTTTATCAAACTCAAAACCTGTTTCTCGAATAAACAACGAACACCAAGTTGTTGTCACTGCTTCTCGCAAACACAATGTTATGAAACAGCTGCTACGGAAATTTAAGTCACAGTTGAAGAACGGATATTCGAGGAAGCAAATAAGTGGTTTGAAGTTCAGTTATGATATTCGGAGTTATAATTTGAACTTTGACAACGGTCTTTTGAACTTCGATGATGGTATCTTTTGAAGATTCTGATCAGTGTATGTTTGGTTTTAGAAACGCCTTCATTTTTTAAGATGGATGAACTCTTGTATGTACATCTATCTTTTTTACCTCGGCATACATAAGACCGATTTTTAGTATATCTGATTAGTAAGTTAATTCTTTTTGCTATTATTTTTATTAGTCTATCCTTCTGATTAATTCATAATTGAATTAAAGGTCCCATTTTCTGGAAGTATATCTGATTAGTAAGTTAATTATTTTATTATTATTTTGAATTAGTCTATTCGCCTGATTAATTCATAACTGAATTAGAGATCCCATTTTCTCGAAAGTTTGAATTCTACCGTTTCTAAACTTAATTGTTTGTATATGTTTCAAAAACAATACATTGTATAATATCATACCGGTATAATATATTTAGAATGTATAAAGAAGGTTATATTTAAATTAAAAAAATGAGTGTAGCGGTTGCTTCAACGAATTGATCGATTTGCCGTAGATGAGATTTTTATTTAAACATGAAGAATACGGATCAGTGAAATCTACCCCTATTATCTATATCCATTTTTACTACCACTGGCCAACTATGATGGATATTTAGATTCTTGTATGTATCTTACTTTTAGTAGTTTTTGCTTTAATGATAACCTCGTCTTTGTCTGGTATAACAGTTTTTTCTTTTGTCGAGGTGAATCATTCTAACGTCATAAATAGTCAACACTAACATCATAAATATTTTCAACGATTTATATTTGTCTAATTTCTACTCATAAGTATTTTATATATATAGGTTTTATAATGCAATGTCCCATTCTTGGATTTGTTGCTATAAATTTAGTCATTTGTTTTTTTTTTGTTATGTATATGCAATTTGATCGAATGTAATAGATTCACAATGTCATGAAAACAAAAAGAAGGAAATCTATTACTTACTTATCCAATTCTCACTACACAAACTATCAAGGATGGACATAAAAAATGAAGATATGTATGGGGTTCACGGGGTTTGGGAAACCGTGTTTCCCAACAAACCATTTGATCTTAATCAAGATCAAATCACGCATTCAATTCTCTCTCGAGGATTGACTGAAGCATAATTGATGGAATTTGGTGACATTGAGAAATCACGAGAAGCGTTGGAGTCTCTGCGCAAGATGAATGCAGGAGCAGACGAGGTCAAAGATGTGCCAACACAAGCGTTGAGATGGGAATATGAAGGTATGAAAATGAAAAAGAATGAGACAATAGTGGAGTATGCAAGAAAAATAACAACAATGGTTAACCAAATGAAGTCACTTGGTGTTGTGCTAAGATTAGTCTCGTCAAAGTTTACCCAAATTGGAGCTTCAATTGAACAATTCGGAGATTCAAAGCACAAGTATTTTGAATATGTTATTGGGGCACTAAGATCCCATGAAGAACTCCTTAAAGCTGGTGAAGAAGAAGAGCGTGATGAAAAGATGTTATTGACAAAATTAGAGCGGGAGTCATGATTTAACTCGACATATTCTGGAGGGAGCCGATGTAGCGGTCGAGGAAGAGGCATAGGTGGCTTTGGCTATGAAAAATGAAGCTCTTCCTCTAGAATATCAAAATATGTTGATGGAGAAGGACATGTCCAAATAAATTCGAACTTTATATCACAAAGGTATGATGTTATGCTTGCAATAACATCACCATATTGACCACACCAAAATGGTGTGGTGGAAAGGAGAAGTCAAGCCATTGTCGATATGATGAGATGGTTACTGAAGGATAAACAAATACGGTACGAGTTTTAGGCATAAGCTGCAGTTAAAGCAACCTATATTATGAATCGTTGTCCCACAAGAGCTATAAGTCAAAGGAATCCATGTAAATTATACTTCGGAAAGACGGCAATCATAAGTCATTTTTTAATTTTTTGATGTATAGCTTATGTTAAAAATCTGAAATCCGATGTGAAAAAGCTTGATGATTAAAGCAACATCATTGTTTTTCTTGGCTATGAACCTAGTTCAGAAGCCTAAAGGTTTGTGAATCCAAAAATAATAATAATCATCATGAGTCGAGATGTGGTATTTCGAGAGTCTGAGAAATAGAACTGGTCTGGCATTGTAGAGTCCATGGAACTTCAACGTAGTAACTCCATTTCCATTAGATATTCAATTGGAGAAGTAGAATCTATGAATCTTGAATGACCATCGTTTTTTTTTCAAATTATATTTAATGGGGATGAAACAAGATCAAATGAGGAACCTACCAACGAGGACGATGAAA
The DNA here is from genome assembly GCA_036936605.1 of Limnanthes douglasii subsp. nivea. Lineage (NCBI taxonomy): Eukaryota > Viridiplantae > Streptophyta > Magnoliopsida > Brassicales > Limnanthaceae > Limnanthes > Limnanthes douglasii. Next base: position 40,097,467 of record JAUPFV010000001.1, read on the forward strand.
CTCCACCAAAAGAGTTTCGATCTTTACGAGGGTTATATGATGAAACAAATGAAATTGGGTTATATTCAGATATAAGCCTTCTATCTATTGAAGAACCAACGACGCAAGAAGAAGCCTTCATCAATGAAAATTGAAGGTTGGCAATAGTGGAGGATCTTGAGGCGATTAAGAAAAATAGGACATGGGAGATTAAAAAATTACCACCAGAACAAGCGATAGGTTTGAAATGGGTTTATAAGTTGAAGAAATATCCATATAGTGAAATTATTAAATATAAGGCAAGACTTGTGGTCAAAGGCTACATTCAAGAACATGGAATTGATTATGAAACTATTTGTTGCTTATGGAACTAGCAGCACATTAAAGGTGGCATGTACACCATATGGACGTGAAATCAACGTTCTTGAATGGGGATCCAAAGGAATTGGTTTATGTTAAGCAACCACTAGGTTTTACTGAGAAAAGAAGAGAATATGAAGTTTTGAGATTGAAGAAAGCATTATATGGTTTGAAACAAGCTCCAAGAGCTTGGAATGAAAAACTAGACTTTTTTTTTACAGAATTTGGGTTATGAGAAATGTAGTCTCGAACATGTCGTTTACAAAAGAATAAATGGAGGTGATATGCAATATGTTGGTGTTTATATGGATGATCTAGTAATAACCGGCTCAAACTTGGCTAACCTGAGAAGTTTCAAAGCAAAGATGAAAGAAATGTTTGACATGACAGATTTGGGTATATTAAATTTTTATGTACGAATTGAGATTAAACCAAGGTCTCATCATATAACTTTGAGCCAAACAAGTTCTGCATGAAGGATTTTCGAAAAAATGGGAATGCTGAGTTACATACCAATGGATTCAAGGCTAAAGCTAAACAATAGTGATGGAAATCCATCTGTAGATGAAACAATGTATCGAAGTGTCATTTGGGAGTTTGAGGTACTTAGTCCATACTAGACCAGACATATCATTTGCTGTTCGCGTAGCTAGCCGTTTCATGGAAAAAACCCTCTATAAAACATATGAGTTTCATCAAACAAATTCTTCGACATATAAAGGGTACACTCAATTTCGGTTTGAAGTATGTCAAATGAGAACAGAAAAATCCAGAGTTTATTCGATATGCTGATAGTGATCTTGCTGGAGACATTGATGATCGGAAACGTACCTGTGGGATTGTTGTTTTTCTGGGCAGTGATTCGATTAGGTGGACTTTACAAAAACAGAAGGTTGTAGCATTGTCGTCATGTGATGCTGAATATGTTGTTGCTTCTACAGGAGCTTGCCAAACAATGTGGCTCAAGAGATTTCTAGAAGAGTTATGCAAAATTAAAGTTCAAAATTTTAGTTTGCGAGTTGATAACAAGCCTGCAATTGCTTTAGCAAAGAACCAAGTCTTCCATGGAAAAAGTAAACACATAGATATCAAGATTCACGTTTTGCGTGATTGCTTGAAACAAGGAATCCTTAATACTGCACATGTCTACACAAATGAACAAATTGTAGATTTGTTTGCCAAGCCATTGTCGCGTGACACATTCGAGTTCTTAAGGGATGCAACAGGTGAAATTATATGTATTCAGTTAAATGTTGGCATAATTAATATAATCTTGTATCTTATTTATATGTATTCAGTTATATTTTATTAGTTTACGTTATAAATTATTTGCAGTTGTAAAACTGCCTTCGTAAATTCCGTGTTTCCGTTATGTATATGTAATTTGATCAACTTCAGTGGATTTAGAATTTCAAGAAAAAAACATCTTAAATTTATTTTCTTCAAACATAACCTATCTTTGAACTCTTCTTCAAAAAACTTTATATTTTTAATGATTCGCATCTGTCTAATTTTAACTCAAATTTATCATATATAAGTTTTGTAAGGCGATGTGCCATTATGGGATCATCCTCCTCTTTCATCTCGAGACATGACATTAAATTTTTTGGACGATCGGTGAATGTTATGAACGGCATCAACTCGGTCTTCTACAATATATGATAAACTAGTGGGAAGACGACCACATAACCTTTATCTTGTAAAGTCACATTCTTCCAAGTATAAAATTTTGAGAAATTGGTGTGTCGACGACCATGAACGATGTCGTGGTTGTTTTTTTAATATATTTTGGTCGATATTTCAAGTCGGTAGAAAGACTCATGAATCCAACGAGGTTGAGTTTTATTTTATCCCATCAATGATCTTTTTATGTTTAGTATCTTAGCTAGACTTATTGTATCAATCAATACTCTATAGATATCTATATGGTCCATGTCGAAAAGAAAATATAGGCTCTCATGAAATTTTATATATATCTCATAAATGGTTGTCAGTGAACTTAATCCTAAGAGTTAATATCCGATTTAAATGTAATTCATATAAGAGGTGAATCTAAATATTTCTAATGTTCCTTTTAATATGACTTAAAATTCTGGCTACATATATCCCAATATGATTATGTAGATTGTCTATTTATATATGGTTGCTTTAATTATAAATGATTATGATACTTGCTATAAGAGGTGTTTATCTCCTAATGGGGTTATCGAGGTCAGTTAGTCGTGCCTAATTGGTCTACATGTGGACGAATTTGAAGTATTTTGGTTATAACTGTAAATTTTGGTTATAACTGTATAAGATGTATCTACCGTGGCAGCAACTGTATCAAACAATAATGCATCGATCTCAAAACGTGTTCTTTGGTAGATATTTTAATGGCACTTTGTGAAGTTTTTCTTTCTTCTTCTTATTTTTTTAAGCCGATGACTGGAGGATTTCTTCCTGATTGGAAGCTATAGCTTCTTATTGGTAGATTTGATTCTCAATAAAAGGGTGGAAGATAGAGGCGGAGCGGTGAATTCATCCCATTACAATTCTCTTTTGGGTTTGGTCGTCTTCCAAAGATGGTGTGAGTTAAGTTATTGGGTGTGAGTTAAGTTATTGGGCGTTAAATATTTGTGAAAGACAATAACTATATTTTCTCTGCCTAATATTTCAACTTCTCAAAGTTAAATTGTGCATCATTCAGATGATTCACAAATCGGTTCGAAATATCTAAAGAAAATAAAATTAAAACCGTTGAATCAAATAACTAAACAATTAAGGAATACATGTTTAAATAGTATTACATAGGCTCTTCCAAAATCTGATAAGTTGGCTCGGATTTCACCAGGAGGAAGAAATATTTTTGCAAACGATGAAAGTGAAAACCAAACGATAGCCACCATTTGTTCAATGGCAATTAATTTTTTAGAAAAACGAGATACGATACAAACGATGAAAGTGAACCAGATATTCAAAATGGTATGGCTTAGACACAACTGTACGAAATGACAATACCTAACAATTTTACGATCTAGGGAAAACCAAAGGCCTAATTTTGCACATCGTTGTTGATAAAGATATAAAATGTTTAGGGCTTAAATGTAATTAATTAAAGTTTTATATGATTAATTGTAAAGATATAGGTTAAATTTTTGTCTGTTTGTAAAGATGAGGGGCTAAAGTGCAATTAACCCACTTTTGTAACTAATTCTGTTAAACCAAGTCCATTTGCCTATAAATAAAGGTTGAGGCGATTAATACAAGGGATGCCATTTTCTAAAGGTAATACTACTTTGTTACTTCTACTTTCTGTTTCTAGAATCAAACTCTTTTTTTTAACTTTCAAACTAAACTCACAAATATCAAACTGGCGACCACAGTGGGAGATATTATCGATTCGGTACCTTGATTTCATAACAAACAAACCTGAGATAATTGAATTCTTTATCTGTGCTAGTTGTTCTCGATCGATAATTGAACGAGTAGAAAATGATCATTTCGCTCGAAAGGCAATCGAGACATTCAAGCATTGAAGCTCGAATGAAGTAGTTGTTGGATTAAATCACGATGTTAAATGGAAAAATATGTTCAAAAATAGAAAAATATTCAATCAGGGAGGTTGTAATCTTAAGTGTGACAAGTGAAGGAGAAGTATAATTTGAACAATCAATATAATAGATCTTGCACAATGCGCCAGATTTAAGGTGAGTTGAGGAAAACACATTTTTGAATCTGATAAAGAGCATTGCACTTTGCAAAAAGAGAAAAAAGATAAGCAAAGGTATGTTAGATCCAGTGATGATGAATTTGACAGTTCAGCATCTAAAAAAAAGAGATAAAAGAGACAATATACTATGTTGTTTGAGGGAAATAGAATGGTGTAAAAGAAATACCTCGAATCAATACACAAGTTTGGATAATCGTAATTTGTATGTTGTCATGGGAATATGAGGAGATAATCAGTATGTTCAAGGAGTTGATTTGAAGAATTCTTCTTTAACAATTGAGATAAGGTCTACTATTCTTCCGAAGCGGTTTGATATTTCTAAGGTGGAGAAATTTCATGGAATGCAAGATCTCAATGACCACATCGAACAGTTCAAGAACTATGTGATGCAATTTAAAGATGATGATAGGCTGGTATGCAGAGCCTTTTTTCAACCATTTAAAGGCACAACCTTGAAATGGTGCAGTAGGATTCCGAGAGGATTTATTTCCAATTTTAGAGATTTTATACAACTTTTCGATGATAATTTCTATGAAGTAAATAAATGCAAGCAAATGGTGACACTTTCATACAGTGTAAGGAGGTTGTGGTAGAGAATCTAAGGGACTATACAAAGAATTTTGTGTTACCAAAGGTATGGTTAGATAATTATGAAGAGTTGGTAGCTAACGCCGCATTTCGACAAGGTTTATTACTAGGTGATCTAGCAAATTAAACAACAAAGAGGAGAGCTTTAACTTTTGCAGAACTGGTGTCTCAAGTCGAGGATCAGATTAAAGTTAAGGAATCGACTAGAGTTCGAGGAATTATTGGACCTAGTCAAAAGAATTTAGGACATGTGGCAAATACTTAAAGACACTCTTCAAATTTGACCCAACCATCTCGTCCGTGGAATAATAAAAAATTTCGTGCTCGAACTGAAGGGTACCCAATTCAAGCTACATGGTATCAATTTCAAATACTAAGGCTTAATCAATGGATAAGGCCAGAGTATTATGCTAGTTTATATAAGAATGTTGTTGAAATATATGAAAAATCAAAATGATTCGTGAGCTTTAAAAAGTGAGCTCCGATAAATAGACCAAAAGAAGAGCACAACAACAGATTTTGTAAGTATCATAATGACATAGGACATAATACAACAGATTGTATAGCTTTGAGAAATGAGGTATAAATTCTGATTGAAAATGGCAAATTAGTTGCTTTTGTTAAAGGATAGAGTAGTGGGTCAAAGGCTCCTACTGCATCAACTTCGCAAGCACCCAATCTGAATTCAAGGACGAAACTTCAGAATATTTGGATACAGATCCAAATTGGTTACTTTTGATGGTTGTGGATGAACTAGTAGAGCAAGGACGAGTTCGAAACTTATGTGAATATTTTTAATCCTTGGCAATTTTTTTTGGGGGGGGGGGGGATTATATGATTGATAACACTAATAGATCCAGGAAAAGGCATGTGACAAGTTTGCCTACTCAAGTAGAATGAGGAATGCCTACTCATTTATATGGTTAGAGAAATGTTTCTTTTATTATTTTCGGTGAAGATGATTTGAGGGGCACTACAGGTGGTCATTGGAGAATAAATAGATGGGATTGAAATCTGACGCATTTTGATAGATACATGAAGCTTTACGAATGTTGAAGTTCTATTAATTATGGTAGATTTTCCAATGAGTTATAATGTTGTTCTTGGGAGATCTTGGTTTTCAAGGATGTATACAGTTGTATCCATCATTCATCAGTGTTTGAAGTATATCATCGTTGACCAGGTTGGGGTTGTTAGAAGTGATCAAAAGGTAGCAAAAGAATATTATATAACATCTTTTCGTATCCTAAGTCATAACAGTGAAGATCAAATGGATGAATAGCAGTCAAGAGGGTTGAACTCTAAGGAAAAGAAATGATTGATGATCCGAGGAGAACCTCGAGCTCTCTAACAGTAGGTGAAGGAATAGAAGAATAATCTTTTCTCAATGAAAAGATTCTTCGAATATGAACATTATTACCGAAAGTTTGCGTCAACAATTGTTACAATTTTTGTTTGCTAATTAGATATTTTCGCTTGGAAAATAGAGAATGTAGTGGGTGTTCCATCTAATGTGATATGTCATAGCTTGAGTATAAATTCGAGGATCCAGCCAGTTATTAAAAAAACGTGCTTTTATGTTGAAAGGTTAGATGCTATTATTGTAGAAGTTCATTATTTGTCTGCAGTCCGACATATTAGGGAGGCGTAATATCCTTTAAAGACAACAAACGTAGTCTTCGTTAAAAAGAAGAATGGGAAATGTAGTATGTATGTTGACCTCACAAATTTGAATTGTGGTTGCCCTAAATATCCATTTCCTGTTCCACGAATAGATCAGTTGGTTGAATCTACTTCTATAAATAAAATTTAATCTTTTACGAATGCTTTTACAAGGTATAACGAGATCCGGATGGATCCAGAAGACCAATAAAGCACCACATTTATCGTTGATGGAGGCTTACATTGTTATAGGGTTATGCATGTTGGATTGAAGAATGCTGGAGAAACATATCCGGGGTTGGTGAATAAAGTTTTTGCTTCTCAGATTGGAAGAAATATGGAGGTGTACACTGATGACATGTTGGTCAAGAGTTCAGCTGATGATTCGCACTTGGAGGATTTAGAGGTAACATTTTTAAATCTACGGGCTAATCGATTAAAGCTAAATTATGAGAAATGTATTTTTGGTGTCCGATCATTCTTGGGATATATTATTAGTGATGATGAAATAGAAGCAGATCCAGAGTGGTTGAAGGCTTTAGTCTCAATGACATCACCTTAAACTACTAAGGAGGTGTAGATCTTAACAGGAAGATTAGCTGCCCTGAATCGATTTATTTCGAGGCCCTCAACAAGTGTTTTCCTTTTTTCAAGTGCTGCAAAGGCCAAAGAAGTTTGAATGGATATCGGATTATGAAGCAGAATTTTTGAAGATTAAGGAACTTTTATCGTCACCAGAGATATTGTCAAATCCTCGAACTAGAGAGCAGTTGTTTTTATACACAGCAGTTTCTGAATTTGTTGTGAGTGCTGTTTTGGTAAGTGAGGATAAGGGAATTTTAAAGCCAGTGTACTATGTTTGTAAGATAGAGATAAAGTATTTGAAACATGAAAATTGGCTCTATCTTTAGTAGTTGTTGCTAGGAAGATGAGCCCTTATTTTCAGACTCATACCATTGTGGTTCGTACTTCTTTTCACTTAAACATATGTTAGAATGCCTAAACATTAGAGCAATGAGTAAATGGTTAGTACAGTTGGGAGATTTTAATATCATGTTTTCTCCCCGAACGACCACCAAGGCTCAAGATTTGGCTGAATTTCTTTTTAAATTTCATTCAAGTTGATCTGATGAGGAGACAAATAAAGGAATCTTTCCATAAAATTCAGTGTGGATAGTTCAAACAGATGGTGGGTCTAGTATATTGGAGTGCAGCGCAAGAGTGTAGTTGGTTGCTCCTTCTGGGAGGCTATGTATCAAGCTATTCGATTTGGATTTTGTATATCGAATAATGAGGAGAGTATGAGGTTGCATTGGCTCGTTTGAGACTTGCTAATATTTGTTGAGCAACACAAATTTGGTTAGAATTAGATTCACAATTAGTAACAGATCATATGGCAGGTGTTTATGAGGTAAAGAACGATCATTTAATTTTATATGTGCGTGAGCTCCGAAATTTGGATTTCTTGTTTGATAAAGTAACTATAGAACATATCAATTGAGGGAATTATACGGTTGTTGATTCTTTAGCAATAATTTCTTATACATATGAATATCTTTGGATTTTATTACAGGAGATTCCTTCCATTCTAACACGTTCAGACCATGTAAATATATCGAGGAGGTATTTGTCACTCCAGATACGATTTGAGGTTATTGGAGGTACGATATTCTTAATTTTTTTGCTAAGGGGAATGTTCCCTTAAGATCCACAGTTGTCTAAAAAATTAAGATGTAAAGGTCATGGGTATGATGTATTGGATGAAGTATTGTACAAGAAATCTTTGAGCAGACCATTGCTATATTTTTTGAGAAAACAAAAGTCTCAAGATATTTTGTATGAGCTGAAATATAGGGAGGGTCCTGCATATTGTGGTTTTAAGTCTTTAAGACGTCAGGTTTTGTTGGTAGGGTATTATTTTCGTTCAAACATGAATGATGCTAAAGTTTGAATTCGAGGCTGTGATACTTGTCAATGTGTTTACCATTCTATTAACAAGCCAGTAGTCCAACTCGTGTTTATTTATGAAGCTATTTGTTTTGATAGATGAGGAATATACGTGGTACAACCATTTTCTATATCTTTTGGAGGGAGTCTCATGATCATTGTAGCAGTGGATTATTTTTCGAAGTGTGGAGAGGCTAAACCATTGTCTAGAACAAAGGAAAATGATTTTATGAAGATCATTGTGCACAATATTGGTTTCCGTTTTGGGGTCCCTCGAAAAATCACCAAAGATAATGGGCCTCAAATTAACAATAAGGAAATTACTTATTTTTGTTCTTTGAGGGGAATAACAAAGTGTTTTTCTACGCCATTATGGTCAAGTAGAAGTGACCAATTGATCTATTCTAGAGGGTTTGAAATTTTGTTGGTATGTGCTACAGGAAAATGGTATAACTATTTACAAGAGGTATTATGGGCTTATCGTACAACTCCTAGAGAGGCTACGCAAAAAACTCATTTTCCATTAGCTTATGGTATGGATGTTGTTAATCCGACAAAGTATACTCTAGCTTCTTATAGGGTACTTTAATATTCCAAAGAGGTGAATGAAGAGGAAAAAAGAAGAAAACTAGAATTTATCCAAGAGAAAAGAGTCAGAGCTCATTTGAAGATGACTCATTATCAAAACGCTGATGAGAAGCCGGTATTATTAGAAAGGTAAGAAGGAGGGATTACAAAGTAGGTGACAAAGTGTTAAGAATTTTATTCCTTCATACAAAGGAAAAACCCTCGGACATATGCCTTAAACTAGGATGGTCCTTATATGGGTTGAAAAGGTTGAAGTCGGGTATGTATCGTCTTTGTGATGACCAAGGTATGATGCTTCAACATCTTTGGAATATAGAACACATGAGTTTGTACTGGTACTAACCTTTTGTTTTGAATTGTTTTTTGAATAATTGGCACACTATTTTCTACTTTGTTGGCCTGGATGAGGTTTTAATGAGGTGTCATGAAAATATTCTAAGATATTGATAAAAAATAAATTTGGCCAATGGTTGTTGAACACATAAGCATTTAAATAGTTTTGGTAACTAGTTGAAGACTGGTAATCTTTGACGTTGTTAACGAAGAGTAATTGGTCTGAAGTGTTAAACGTTCATTATTAACACTTTTTGAAGAGACAACCATGTTCGAGGTGCTACACTCGTTAAATGCACTGGATTTATTCAAAGTTCTACATTCTCTAAACTCACTATAGATACTTGAGGTGTTTATATTCTTTAAATACATCAATTGTTATTCGAAGTTCTGCATTCTCTAAACTCACTATGGATATTTGACGTGTTTACATTCTTTAAATACATCACTTGTTATTCGAAGTTTTACATTCTTCAAAATGTACTTTTTAAGGAATTATTACTATTCGAGGTGAAAATAACTTTGTTTTTTCAAATTATTTTATAAGTTTTATGATAGATCAGATGAATATAGAAAATGGAAAAATAATGGTTCAGCGGAGATAATCCGATCTTACAACAAAATATTCTAAATTCTACACAATTAATCATTCATACAAAACAAGTCATCGCAAAATATTAAGCGATTTCAAACAAAAAACAACATGAACAAAAATCAATAGTTACTTGTCTTGGGAATTCTCTTTTGGAGAATCTCCTTTATCAGATTAATATTCTTTTGATTTTGTCTCTTTAGAGGAATCAGTGGGGATGGGGTTAAAGGCTTCACTGGGTGGGTCATCTAGGGGAATTAATTCCCATAAGCTAAGTATATTTACATTGGGGAATGTTGTGTAAATTTCACGAAGTTGATTGATTTATGCTCCTCGATATTTGCTATAGCAGCCAATGTGTCTTTGTCACACTCAGATTTGGCAGCTTCTACAATAATTTCTTTTTATTTCCCAAGAGCAGTCTTGAGATAATCCATATAACTTGTGAGCTTCTTCTTCTAATTTCACTCTTCCTTAAAGATTCTTAAAGAGTGGAATACTTTTTCTGCTTCTCTGATAATTCTTTTGCATGCTTGTTTGTAAGTTCTTCTATCTTGGCCTCATGAGGAGTCTTGAGCTCCTCATGTTCTTTATTATGCACAGAATGAAGATGGTGTTTAAGTTGAACCGCTCCATAGATATATTGCACCATGTTAATTTGAAATGTGTGAAATTTCTCTTCGACATGTCTCACAAACTTTTATCTCATTTTCTTCTCTGCAGCTGCATCATTTTTATATCGAAGCATTTAGCTAGCCATATTTTCTAAATGTCTATAAGAAGAATTTACCTCTGTGCATAATGCTTTAGTTGCTGCTTCGAGTTGGGAAAAATGTTGTATGGAAAGTAAGACCTCTTTGGATGGTTATTGCTTCTAGATAGGGATGAATCTTTCTTTGTTGTAAGACATGATAGAAGATGAGAAAGCCAAGTGAACATCTAACGAAGGCAGGAGTTCATGCAAGATAGAAGTAGTGACTTGATGATAAATCTCTCGAAGTTATTTCTTGAATTCCTTGAATGGTTGGATCCATATCTTTGTAGAGAGCTTGAAGTTCTTATTTACTCGGAGGCTCATCGAGAAATAATTGATCATCTTTTTGGTGATGATCTACCTCCGTTTCTATGTGATTACCTTCTACTTTGATTCCTCTTTGAGGATTGTCTGTTATAGTTTTGTGACCTTTGGTTGGATGAATATATAAAGTAATTGATTCAAGAATATCTTCTACTCCTTTTGATGATGAAGATTTTGCAGCTTTTTTTTCCTAGGACTAGAACTTATTTTCTTTTTTGAAGAAGGTTCTACTTCGAATCCCTCTTCGATTGTAGGTAGATCAACTTCAGTTTCCTCTCTTTTGTTTTTGGATCCTTTTTTCTTATAAGAACTCAGAATTTATAAAGGGCTACCTCCAGATGTACTATTGATAAAGTTGATGGGTAGAAAAGTCGAGTGGAACCTATTGCCTCATTATTTTTCTGCCCATATGGCTACCTTTACAAAAATGTCCTTCACATCTCTCTTGCGACCTTATATCTATTTGAAGTTCCTAAAAAGGGTGGCTATAGAAATGAAAAATTAAACATAAGGCACACACCAAAAGTAAATGTTAAAACAAAATGGAACTTACTGTTACTCCTCGAGCCTAGGTTGAGTTTTGAAGGGTTCTCCACAAATATCTCTTTCCTGTTCTCCCAAACGCCAGATATGAAGAAACATTTTTGCTTCCAAAATTTTTCAGCTTCAAGTCATTCATCAATGATTTTATGATCATTGTCAACGTTTAAGTAATAGATATGCAATACCAGTCCCTTCGAAAGTTTGGTTAGGGTGATGAAATCTTAGTATGGAAGCCATAACCATTGATAGAAGATTCAACCATCGATTGGGTATTTTTGTGTAGGAAAAATGTCTAGTAGTTTGAATTACTCCACTATCCGATCTAACGGAAACCGAAGACCCTAGTTGACGATCTCAGGGTAGACCATCAATTAGTCTTTTCCACAGTCAAGTGGAGTCTCCCCTTCTTTTGGCAATCGAAGTGTAATATTATTTGCCATTCCCCATTGTTTGTTTAGAATACTATATTGCGCCTCCTTATAGTTAAGTAAGGAACGTTTTGTAGTGTCCTGATATATTAAGGGAGGAGTGGCTTTGGGTTTACACTCACTCATGCAACAACATCCTCGGGAAGCTCACTTCGAGTTTTCTTTTTCTTTCTTTTATTCCCTGGTGCTCTTGTGTCTGAGGTATTTTCCTCAGTACCAAGTTCGACATATTTTGAGGCATCATCTTTAGTATCAGCCTCGACGTCCGATTGAGTTGTTTCTGAGTCAACTTCTTTGTCAGAAGCTTTATCAATAAGTCTACGTGGATTTGAAGTTAAGGTTGGTTTCTCTGGTTTATTATTTGAGGGATTTTTTTGTGACTTTGTGATAGTCTCAACAATCTCCATCAAGATAGGAGAAGATGGTGAATGGATGCATAAATATTTCTGAAGAGGATAAACATGAAGGATTTACGTTCGAAGCAGATTGAACTGGGAAATAAGTGTTTTCGGCTTGTTGTAATTTCTAAAGTGATACCAAGATCTTATTTATTGTCTTTCATAAGAACTAGGGGGCTACTAATAAAGATATAGAATGTCGAGGGTTTAAAAGTAATGAATTAAAGTCTTATATGATCAATTGTAAAAATATAGGACATATTGTAGTATTTCTATTAAAATAGGGAGCTAAAGTGCAATTAACCTTCTTTTTTAACTAATTATGTTACATCAAGTCTGTTTGCCTATAAATAAAGGTTGAGGTTGTTAATAGAATGGATGACATTTTCTAAAGCTAATACTACTTTGTTACTTTTACTTTCTCTCTAACATCAAACTCTTTCTTTCTAACAATCTAAGTTTAATCGCATATGGGAATCCTCACTTAATAGGAACAACATCTAATTATTTATCATGAAAATAAACATAAGATATTCGATTTAGTTCTAAGAGATATTTTACACTTACTTTCTTAAAATTGGGATCGGCGTGTCCAATCAATGAGATCGGGATTTCTTTACAATAACTTCATATTGACCCTGAATTTTATTCTATGTCAAAACCTTGTCGATCAGAGTCTTTGAAGTTTCCCTTGTTTGACCAGATGTCGATGGCAGAATCTTCACTAAGATCTTCCATAATTTCTTCCATTACTTTCGGTTTTGATCATGGTCTGATGGGTTGAGTGTTAGTGTCATCTAATTTAACTCAAAATAGTGTTTATTTGGGTTTGGTGGAGAAGGAAAATCATTCAGTTTTAATGGTTCCATAAGAGATTTAACTTTGCTTTTTCACTGTCTAGTCACTCTCAATGGGGTGACGTTCTCTGAATCTGATCCCTAGATTTAAATGTCGAGGGAATCCGGTGAATTGTGGACTTTTGAGACTATGATGGTTGTGAGGAGCGGTTGCTAAAATAAATGATCCACAAGTTTTTGAAGGCTTTGGAGGAACATTACGACTGTAAGGATACACACCAGTGTAATCGATAACTTGAGTAGTGACACCTGGAGGTGAAGAGACAGGTAGTCCAGTAGTGATTATGGTTTATTTTCTCTCTTCCTCAACTCTCATAAGGTTAACAAACCACCATTGATTACAATGGTTCTAGCCGTAATAATACAAACACCAAAGCGTTTGATTTTTTTCTTATGTGATGAGCTTTCTTTTTCTAAATATTTGTAAAACAGGAAAAAAGAGGGTTTAGTTTATATAGAGATAGCAGCAAATTACTTAAGAGCCTTATTAATGAGGTTTTAGCATTCATAAGTACCCTAAAAACAAGGTGTAGGTGCACCCACTAAGAAAATTTATAAGCAAGTGGAAACGTTACTAGGAATGTGGAAACGTCACTCATTTATTAGCTTACTTTACATGGGGCAGAACAAATCCGAGGTCTAATGAACTGTTAGAAAATACGACTGCTAAAAATGATAACTTTTACCACTTCAGTTTGAATTTATTTGTTACTTAAGAGGAAAATATGAGAACATGGATTCATAAATATAAAATTAATTTGATTCGAATAAATATTTATTAGTCCTCCAAAGAAATCTTTGAGATGACTAAGGGGGTTTTATGATATAGTTAGATATTTTTGGAAATGACTCTTCAAAGGTGTCAGAATAATTCGAAAGGTATTTTAGACCTAGAATGAAGAACGCGTATTTTTACCTCCTGACTCAGCTATATGCCTACCAAAACAGTGTTTGCGCTAATGGGATTTGGGATTTTTTAACTTTTTAAACAATGACATGACCCATGACCCTAAAACTAACTATAAATACCTTACAAGACTTCATTAATGAGGGGGGGCATAAAATTAACTACGCTAATCAATAAACTGTTGAATTATCTCACCACCTTCCACAAAATATTAAGTATTTATCTACCAACTACCGAGAATACACTTTCCATATTTGTACCTCACCAATATCAAGTAACATTTATATAGATCAGATACATTTTATTCCTTTTGATGATGATGATTTAAAGGAGGTCGAAGTAATTAGAAAGATTATTAAATAAATTGTAATCCAAAGTTGACTAATGGACACCGACAGTTCGGAAAACATCGCGTTCATGTTCACTCACAGGGAAAAAATATATTTCCATGGATACTCCAAAAAGATAGAACAATAATGAGGTTCACTAAGATTATTACCGATGTAATCAGAGAATTTGAGGGAGAGGTGTTACTAGGACGCAGATCATTCAATAAAAAGGTACAAGTAACAGGAAGTAACATGAGTGCTAGCGAGTGTTATTTCCCATAAACTTATAGTCAACCTAATGTACATCCCATCATTAAATAATTAAGAGCTTTATGTGTCAAAAAGTCCAAAAAATAGTAGCAAATTTAGATCGGTTAAGAAAAATATGGCACATCAAAAAGTCTTCATATGCGTTTTTAGACGGAAAAACCAATACTCGTTGAGAAGAATAATAAGAAATGGTAAATGTGTGTTGACTTTACATATTTAAATGTATGTTCGAATGATCCTTTCTCTTTCCATATAATTGATCAGCTGACACAGATGGATCTGAAGGACCAAAAAAATACCACGTTCATAATTGGTATCGGTTACATTTCTATAAAGTGATGCTATCGATTGAAAAAATATAGGGCTACGTATGAGTGTTTAGTAAATAAAAAAAATGTAAGAAAGATGAAAATCATTTATCCTATTTGAAGGAAACAATTTATAACCTGAAGACCAGAAATTTGAACGTGAATCTAAAGAAATGCAGTTTTGGAGTTCAGTCCAAAATATTATTGGGTTATTTAGTGAGAGAAATGGGCATTCAAGTCGACCAAGTACAATTGAATGCTTTAACTACCATGGAACGTCTAAGGTCTATGATAGAGGTACAAATTTTAACTAGAAGGTTAGAGACTTTAAACAGGTTCATATCAAGGTATTTGAAAATATGTGAACCGTTTTTCAAGTTTTTAGAAAGGAAAATTAGTCGAATTGGACTCTAGAGACTGACGAAGTCTTTACAAAGATAAAAAAACATATATCCTCCCTTCATAAATTTTGACCAAACCTGTTGTGGGAGAGAAGTTAATTGTCTACATTGGTATGTCGGATTACGCAATAAGTGTGGTTTTTGTCCGAGAAGTCGAAAGTGATTCACACCCTTTTTTAATTAAGTAAAACTCTATAAAACGCTAAAAAATATATATTTAAAAATGGACATATTAGCTTTGGCTCTAGTGATGGAAACACGAATCATGAGGCCATATTTCGTAGCCCGTTAGGCCATATTTCGTAGCCCGTTAAATTCCCTCTTGTAGGTCCTGAAAAACCACCTTCTGATCCCATATTGGTGTGTTTTTCTATATTTACCTTTATCTCATAGATTTTCAGCAATAATTTATCTCCACAAATTAGTAGTATTTTAGCAGACCCCTACGGGTGTGCAATTTGAGCAACATGAACCCTTTAAAGAAAATCAATACCACTCCTACTCGTTTGGTCCAAAGATGTGAGCTCGGATGTAGCGATCGTGTTCTACCGTTTATTTTTCTTCTCCTGACTAGTGGAAGAGTGCTTTTTTTTCTCCAAACCCATCAATGGTTTCGTCACAAAAGAACCGTCCGCATTAGCATAAAATGGATTCGATGTGTGTTACAATCATTTTCTTGAGACCAAGTTGATTTGTATGGATATGTTTTTTACGATGATGGAATGTTATAGGATAAGCAAATACTCGATTTGGAGTGCTTTTTAGCCAGAAACTTGCTAACGTAGTTAGATACTTGAACATTATGAGTTAGTCATTCGTTGTCTCGTAGCCCATCAATTTTGTTGTTTCTCTTCTCGCTTCGGTTTTGTCAAATAGCGATAAAAAATTGGCTAGATTTTTATAAATATGAATAGGTTAAGGTTGTTGTAGGGTAATTGTTTGTGGTGTTGACCCGGTTTAAAATAAACGTTTGAGATGGCTAAAGTTGGGAGATTCCATATCTATATCTCGAAACATTAAGAAATGAAATAAATGATTGGAGATAGGGGCATATTTATAGAGAACAGTATAGAAGGCCAAAGAGTCTAATCACATGTTCAAATGATATAAGGGTTGAGAAGTGGGAAAATCATCCAAACGAATATTTAGGGAAGGACGTTTTAAATAAAATATCATGCTTCACCACCTAAAGAGTAGTTTGTGGATCGAATTCTTCCACGACACAGGTACAAAAATAGAGCCAGA
This sequence comes from Limnanthes douglasii subsp. nivea, assembly GCA_036936605.1. NCBI lineage: Eukaryota > Viridiplantae > Streptophyta > Magnoliopsida > Brassicales > Limnanthaceae > Limnanthes > Limnanthes douglasii. Next base: position 40,113,992 of record JAUPFV010000001.1, read on the forward strand.
AAAAGTAATATCCGTAGCGATAATTGTTGAAAATAGGACTACCCACGCAGAGTCCAATCAAATTAACCGGAGTCGATTTACGAAACATGTGTAGGATTAGACGTACATATATGGTTACATTCCAAGCGGTACCAGAAGTAGTCCTCCCGGAAAACGTTCAGGAATGACGCCCTAATTACCCGGGCCTGGTAATAAAACCAAATAGAATACTTTACCGGATTTCACTAATGTAATAACAATGTAACGAAGAATAAGTGTATTTAATTTTGTTGTATTAACGGAATTAAATAGTCCATACGAGGTGTCCTCATTGGCTTTGCTTATATCAATTTATCCATTCATAATATAAGTCGATAAAACTCCAATACTACTATATAAAACCTTATAAAACAAAAAAAAAAGTTAATGCAGATCTTACCGCTACTTTTTCTTTGAAATCTCACTTTAAAATATCAAGTACCTTAGCTTTTGTCCAAAAAAATATTTACTAAAATATCTTCCAAATATCTTTGAAAATATCATACCCGACTATAAAAATATCATAACCGATTGAATAATTATTCAAAGACAACAACAATCGGTTGGTTTTCATACACTAACAAAATCATTAAGAACAAAAAATCGTTTAAAATGAAATATCTTGATATTATCCAATTTTTCAGTGGTGTATGTGAAAAGTACGGAAATGATCAATTTCTAACTTGCTTTTGTTAGGTCCTTCGTTATACTTTTGTCGGAGGAAAAGAATAGATCACCAAATTTGGAAACAGGAAAAATTCCACATGAGTGGGAGTTTGTTAAAAAAGAAAAAAAAAACTAAAGCTTCCTTCTTTTTTTCCCCCTTTAGCCCAAACATGGACAAATGGAAACCCAGGTCAAGAGTCTATATATAGACTCACATATTCATTCCAACAGCATTACTCATTTCTCAACTCATCAAATCAAAATTCAACAAAGCTTATTAAGCATCATGAAGCTAACAATAAGCATTCAAAGTCTGAAAAAGATTCAATATCTTCGACAGGGAAAAAGTTTATCAAACCCAAAACCTGTTTCTCGAATAAACAACGAACAACAAGTTGTTGTCACTACTTCTCGCAAACACAATGTTATGAAACAGCTGCTACGGAAATTTAAGTCACAGTTGAAGAATGGATATTCGAGGAAGCAAATAAGTGGTTTGAAGTTCAGTTATGATATTCGGAGTTATAACTTGAACTTTGACAATGGTCTGTTTTGAAGATTACGATCCGTTTATGTTTGGTTTTAGAAACCCCTTCATTTTTTAAGATGGATGAACTCTTGTATGTACATCTATCTTTTTTACCTCGGCATATAAGACCGATTTTTAGAATATCTGATTAGTTAGTTCATTATTTTTGCTATTATTTTAATCAGTCTATCCACCTAATTAATTCATAATTGAATTAAAGATCCTTGTTTGGAAGGTTTGGCTTCTACCGTTTGTAAACCTAAATATTTATCTTTTAGGCAAATAATTTTAGTTGCAATTGTATATATTTAACGAAAAAACATTGCATTGTCTAATATCATACGGGTATAATATATTAATTAGATCGTATTAAAAGAAGGTCAGGTTTTAAAAAAAACAAGTTAGTGTAGCTCTTGCGTCAAGCAGTAGAATTTAAGAAGAGAATATGTAATTTAATCTTGGTATATTTTTCACTGATGTTTAGTGTAATGGTGATGTCAATATATACAAGTACAGCAAATGTAACAATTTAATATTATTTTTCACCTATCTTGCTTTTACCGACGATTTGATGCTTTTCTCATTAGGGACGATGTCATCGGTTAACATCCTTATGGGTTGTTTTGGACATTTGAAGGATGTATCGGGCCTCTCATTGAACCCTACTAAATCCACAATATATCTAGCCGGAGTTAATGAGATTGTCTATGATCGGATTATGGAGAGAGTCGGATTTGAAGTTGGCACCTACCCTGTTCGTTACCTGGGGATACCTCTCGCTCCAATGACGGTTTCAGTTACTAATTTTGCTCCTTTAACTGCAGCTATCTCGAGTTACATTGAGAAATGGGAGCACATGAAACTTTCTTACGCGGAAAAACTTCAACTGATCACATACGTGCTTCAAGAAGTAGAATGTTTTTGGTTCCGCGCTTTTCCTTTGCATTCGGCGGTCCTTAATACCATCCGCTCGCTCTGCCTCAAGTTCTTCTGGGGGGGGGGGGGGGTAGACCAGCTCGGATTGCATGGGACAAAATTTGTAAACCGAAGGAAGAAGGAGGTCTTGGACTTAAAGATATAAGAGTTTGGAATCGTGCTCTTCTTACCCGTTCGATATGGTTATTTCATTCGGGTTCCGAGTCTTTATGGGTGAAATGGGTGCACGAGTATTATCTTCGAGGACAAACTATCTGGGACTACCAAAGACGAGATAGAGACAGTCATCTCATTCGAACGCTTCTTGATATTAGAGATTCTTTGATTCAGATATTTGGGGGCCGAGACCATGCGATTCGGGGTCTTGAAAGTTGTGTTTTGGATGGAAAGTTAATCACAAGCTGTGTCTATGAAGCCATGAGGACAAAGGGTGAACCGTGTCCGATGCTATCGAAGATATGGAAGAGATACATCCCACCGAAATACACTTTCACCGTCTGGCTTGCATTCAACCGTCGTCTGGCCACAAAAGACACACTTCACTACATGGATTTTCCTAACATCAATTGCCCCTTTTGTAGGCATTCTGATGAATCGAGTGCACATATTTTCTTTTCTTGCAGGTTCAGTGGAGAAATATGGGGTCGTATCAGAGCATGGTTGGGGATTACTCGCGCAATGACCACGCTTGACAGTGCACATAAATGGATTAGGAAGGAGCACCGGGGCACATCCTACCGATCCCGCGCCATCAACCTTGCATTCCAAGCTACTGTTTTTGAGATTTGGCGTGCTCGAAACCGCCTTGTATTTGATGAAGAGATCGTGACTCAAGACATTATTTTCACTCGAATCACCCTTACTACTTTGAAGACTTTATTCCGCTTATATTCGCATTATCGACTTGCATGTTAGATTGCATGTTAGATTTCTTTTGGCTTATTGATGTACTCAGTTTTCCTGATTTTATTTGTAAAGTCCATTAGTGACTTGTACTCTACAGAGAGATCTTTGAACTCTCTGAACGATTGTAACCTTGTACATCATATATATACAAATCCACATTTACCTAAAAAAAAAGCAAATGTAACAATTTATGGAATATTCCATTAATTGTTATTTAGTTCTATCTACTATTTTAGGGGTTGTTTGGTCTATGCCTTCACACTTCGCCTATCCCTTCACACTTGACTTTTGTTCCAGTAAATGGAGACTTATTCTTACAGGGCATTAATGTGTAATTTATGTCCAACACATCTTGGCATATGCCTTCACATTTTGACCCGAAATGCTTGATTTCTTTGCGTTTTGATTTAACCTTAACTGAGGAGCTCAAGTGAGTGTTTTAGTCGAGTGGTTCATCACTTTCAAAATTGATGTTTTCAATGGCAGCTCTATGATAAGGTGTATACTTGACATCACCGCTCAAACGCAGCGGTGCCTCTAGGAGCACAAGTTGGTCGCGAAAATAGATGAACCGAGAGGAAGACAGAGTTTTAGTGAGAGAGTCTGCGATTTGGTTTTGAGAGAGTACATAACGAATTTGGACTGAACTCTCAAGCATCTGATCGCGAATAATATGCACATCCAGCTCAATATGCTTGGTGCGATCATGGAACACAGGGTTGGAGGCTAGGGAACTCGCCCCTAAATTTTAAGACCACATTACATATGGTGGTATGAGTGGGATCTGGATTTCAGTGAGTAAAGACCGAAGCCAGATTAGTGCTGAAGACAAATTTGCAAGAGCTCTATAATTTATTTCGGTGGAGGAGCGAGAGACCATATTTTGTTTCTTAGATGACCACAAAATAAGGATTTCACCAAGAAAAACCCAATAAGTACCAACACTTCGACGGTCATCAGGCGAGGAGGCCCAATCGGTATAAGAATATCCATGGACTTGAAGGTGGTAACAAGGCTTGATGTGTAGCCCTAGCCACCTCGACCTAGATAAGTATCGTAACACCTTCTTAAGGCACTGCTAGTGTGAAGTAATAGGATTATGCTGATATGGACTGAGTCGATTGACAGCATACGCAATATGAGGACGAGTGTGGGTCAAGTATTATAATTCCCCTAACAAACTTTGTATTGTGTAGGTGAGGCAAGTTGGACACCATCAGAAGCAGAGAGAGCTGTACCAACAACAAGAGGAGTATGACAGGGCTTTAACATGGCAAGTCCTTGATCAACCAGTAAGTTCCCAATATACTTGTATTGTGTTGTGTAGATGCATGTATGGTCACGATAAACTTTTATTCCCACGTATAGATGGAGTGACCCCATGTACTTGAGTGAGAATGTTGCATTAAGATTATGAGTGAACTGTGTAAGACATGCTTCATCATTCCATGTCACCAAAATATAGTCAACATAGACCAGAATTAGCAATACAAAAGTCTTAGAAACCAGATAAAATAGTGAGTATTTCCCCTTAGAGTTCTTGAACCCCCGAGTTATAAGTGTACCCCTTAGCTTAGAGTACCAAGCTCTAGGTGTCTGTTTGAGACTATAGAGGGCCTTCTAAAGTTTACACACAGAGGTAGGATTGTTGACATCTTCTGAGTCAACATGTTTGTTACCTGAATAGTCATGTTTCTGAGTCATTTAACTGGTACGACCTGTGACATGGTGGATGACACCACTGTCACCATACCGAACTCTTTCTGCTGATGTTTCTTGAGCATAATGACCATCAACTCCTATAAGAACTTGATTAATCAAATCATCGATAGAGGTAAGGCATCCTGCAAGAATTAGATAATCAAATATCATCTTCATCTTATTTAGATACTCTGTCATAGCAGTAGTTCCTTTGCGAGTTCTTTGAAACTCTGCTTTATAATATGTGATCATGGCTCTTGTCTGTAAGCCAGACAGCTTATCAGCTACTTCCCAAAGAACATTTGAGGTCTCTTCTTCCATCAACTGAGGTGCTATATCAGGGCTCATAGTTGAGTACAACCAACCAATTAACAGTTGGTCTTTAGCAATCCATTCCTTATGGTCTGTATTCTCGGAAACGTTTCCCTCATTTTCAGTAGTAAGTCTAGGAGGACAGACCTTCTCACCTAAAATATAGCATCATACTTTGTTACCTTTGATCATATGTTCAACCACTGTCTTCCACATGAAATAGTTACTCTTATCAAGCCTGATATTGTTGGCATTGTTGAATGAATGTAGCTCAAGATTCTTTGGAGCAACACAAGGATTGTTTGGGAAGATAGATCCTATGGAATCTGAATACGGAGATGGAGAATCAATGGAGTTTTCCATTTGAATTCTCAAAATGGATCTTGATGAGTTAATATTTCATCTTAGTAAATTGTAAAGATAGAAATCTAGAGAGAGAAAAAGTTGGAGAGTTTTTAGAGAGAGAAATTTCAAGTACAAATGAGTTCAAGAGAAAAAGTGTTCAACCCTTTATTTGGTTAGTCTTTCTCTTTATATAGAGGAGCCAAGACTTAGCCTCAAAAGTGAAATCTGTTACAAAAGAGGACAAAATTCTCTTTAGCCCTTAACATTTATTCATAATTCCAAATGTTCTCTAGAACTTACAATATATATATAATTGAAGGACAAAACTTATATTATTTACAGTTTAATCCTCAAAATCCTACTTTCATATCAGAAGCCCCCTATTTCTCATGTCACTAAATGAATGAGAACTATCATATCTTCGAATTCTTCCATATGTCGCGTCAGTTATTACAAGATACAATTGAAGCAGCCATTTGAAGCAACTATTCGAAGCAAGTATTCGAAAAGACCACTGAAAGTAACAATTCGAAGAGAAGTAAAAAACAAATACCAAAATCCGATATATCCTCAAAGCCAACAAATCTCCTCGAAATGCTATATAACAATAAAACTCCTCAAATCATTGTGGAAATAAAATTTTAAAATATGGTCATCGACTTTAACCCAAACAAAATACAAAAGTAACTGTTTCATATAACTGTTCGAATCCATCATGACTTTATAGATTTTACACTTATGCTACATATCTATACTGACACTAGCCGGACAAATGTTGAACTTCTAATCCCCTCACCGCTTTGTATTCTACCCTATCTCTATCACAATCTTTTAAACTTCACACGTCTCCTTTTCTTTCTATAAATTCAATCGGTAGCTTCATGTTTTATTCTCATACCACAAATCATATCTCCTTAATTTAAAGCGCTTGGATACCTTCATCGTGTTCCTCCTTTCTCTTAGTACCTTCATCAGAAAAAACCAAACTCTCCGATCAACCTTCATATTCTACGATCAACCCTCATCTTGTTTATGGGAAAAAACAAAAAACCAGAAAATCCAAGGCTAACATACCGAAGAAATTAAAATCTCAAGAACCTGATAATAACTTAATCTTCGGATCGTACGATTACTTCTGCATTTTGAGCAACCTTGTGCCTCATTTTTTCAAAGTAACATTTCTCCTTTGGTTAGTGAAGAATCTTAATTAAAGCAAAATTTAAATACTCCCTCTTTGAATCATCCTTCAATAATCAAAAGAAGAAGAACTTTCATTGCCATGGGAGACAAATCATAAATTAACCCAACTCCTCCCCATTCGAATCCAGATATTGAAGCTCCTCCTCATACAGAAGTAACTGAAGAAGTTCCTTGAACAAATAACCCTTTACGAGAAGCTGTTAATCCAATACCTCAACAAACTCGGGAAGAAACATCGAAGGCCAACGAAGCTGATTCCGAAGCTACCAAAACTGATCTCGAAGCTGAATCTGATAATAGGAACTCAGCAACTACCCATAATCCTCAGGAAGAAACAGACACTTGTTTTGTTTCGGAAGACGAAAAAACTACAATTGGCAGAAACTTAAGGGGTCTTAAAGCTAAGTATATTATTCCTCTGAAAAAGATTTGATATATTTATTACAAGGATAACCAAGCTTCGACTCTAAAAAGAAATGGGGAATATGAGATAATATAGCTCTTCAACTGCCTAAAGAATGAGAAACTCCCTTATACTGAAAGGATAACGAGCTAGTAGTGTACCCCGAAATCATCAATCGGGCTCTTCGGTTTCCACTGGATCCTATGATTGTGGAATACTTCGAACTCCTTAACTTGTGCCCTACTCAGGTGACACCGAATCAATGGTTCACCCTTATGTCAGTGATTATGGCATCTCGACTATAGCAGATTCCCAACAGCATTAAGGACTTCACCTATTTAACTCAACTTTCGAATGGTCTGAAGCTACCCTTTTACTACCTCACCCTGGTGGATGACCTCAAAATCATCGATGACCACTTAGAAGCTCAAAAATTCTGGAAGCAAAAAATCATTTTTATATGAGGAGCATGGGAGAATGGTAAAGAAATTTCTGATGTTAATCCTTCCAAGCTAAATCTCATCTGAAGAAGCAATCGTAAGAAGTTCAAAAAATTTACATACTCAAATAGATTATATTTTTTCCTTTCTCTTTCTTTAATTTTCTACTTGAATTATTATTTTAGAACTTTCGAGGTGTTATTGAGCGCGTCGACCAACTACTAAGGACATTTTTAAAAACATTGCTACTTGGGCTGAGAAATAATGGAATAATGCATTCCACACTGCCTTCCTGCCCATCAACTTCCTGAACTACTATATGTTCCCAATCTCAGAAGGTGCATTACCACCTCAAAATTTGATGTTAGAGCCTGATCCGAAGATAGTCTGCAAAAGGTTAGTTCATCCTTATTGTAAAGTCTGTCTTCCTATTCGCAACAAATCAAAGAGTCATTTACCAAAAGAGAATAAAAAATAATCTATCAAAAAGAAGAAAGGTAAAAAGACAGCTAGCACATCTGGAGTTAGTCATTCAAATCCATCAAAACCAAAAACTCGAAAAAAGAAAACTGCTGAACAGGCTCTCTCACCCATTAAAGAAGGGATAAATCAAGAACCGACTTTGAAGCAAAAGAAGAGTTCTTCCAGCTCTCATGGAAAGAAAAATAAACAAGCGAGAATCACTTCGTATACACTGGTCGAAGAAGATGAAAACATTGTTGAAAACGAACAAAACCAACAAGACCCTTTGGTTGAAGAAAAAACAACGAAAGATAACACTGTGATCATCATGGAAGACAATGCTACTAATGAAAATCGGTCTGTTGAAAACTTTGATCTTGATATGTTCATAAATTTTGAGAACACCGAAGCGCTAAGTGGTGAAGACGATCTTGTTCTTCAAGTCATCCAAAATCACATGCTTAACTTTGGGAGACCAACACATCCCGAGGTGTCTGTTATCCTGCTCCTATCACCACTTTAGATATGATTGAACGTCCTGGCTCATCAGAAACAAAATTTACTTTTCCTCCTCCAAATCCCGCAATCGAAGTTGCACTTCAACCATTGACCGATCTTGATATTGCAACAAATGTAGTTGCTTCCCAAGTCGAAGCTTCTTAAAACCATGTACGAAGTAGCAAGGTCCGAACTCATAGAAGGTACTCTTTGCATGAAGAATCATCTGCGAATCACACACATAGTTGAGATAGAAATGCTGACGAATTCTCACGAGAAGAATATAAATAAGCTCCACACTGATCATGCTACTTAACTGGGCACCGAAATATCCAACTCCAATGAGCTACAAAATTCTCCTACTCTCTGTGAGACAAAAAATAAAAAATTGATCGAGGAGATAGCTAAACTGAAGAAAGATTTCGAAGTGGAAAAAACTGCTGTTGTTGCTGCTGTCGAAGTTGAACTTTCAAAAGACATGGTAGCTGCTATTAACACCGGAAAAAAAGAAACAACAATTCTCATTCTTCGAGAACTTCATTCCACTTATCCAAAAATTAACCTCACAAGTTTTTCGAACGACATTCCTAAGGATAAATTCCCAAGTGAAGCTTTCGATCTATTCCTAATTCATCATCCTTAGAAAAAGAATCTTCCGAGGAGGAAGAGTCGTCTGACTAATTTTATCTTTTTTTTTTGTGTTTGTTAGATTAAGAAATTGCTTTTTGTACTTCCAAAGCATTATTCTAATCGACGAACGATTGTTTTATTATTCTCTTCGCATATTATTCGATGCTAAATTTTAAAAAAACCCATATGACTCAAATACTTTGATTTTTTAACACATAATTATAAATTGTAAACTTACCACCTCAAATGCCTTTCTCAATGTGTTGCTAAGCTTTCACTTCGAAAAAATCAAGTGTTGATAAATATGGTGGCTCTTCAAAAATTTCTCAATAAGCTGTTAAGCTTTAACTTCGAAAAATTGTAATGCAGTTATTAAACATGGTTGTTTCTTCGAAAAGTGTCATACACACTTCGGAACATTCTACTCTTAACCAACCTCAAAGATGATCAGTCTCTCAAAATTTGTTAAGATAGTATTCAAACATGTGTAAACAACCATTGGAAAAAATGAACTTTATTGATAATATGGAATATGTACGCGATGCCCTATAAAAACCTTCATGGGCCAGCAGGATAGGAAAGAGTGCGCCATTCAAAAGTAAAAATTGCAAAGTACAAAAACATATCTACTCCCAATAAAGCTTCAAGTGTTGTATATTCCATTGATGTTGAAGCATCCTCCCCTCAAAATCACAAAGATGATAGGACCCCGACTTTATCCTTTCAACAATGACATAAGACCCTTCTCAGTTTGGAGCCATTTTTCCGAGGTTCTTCTCCTTTGTGTGCAAGAATACTTTTCTAAACACCTTATCACCTTCTTTAAAATCTCTTCTCTTCACCTTCGAATCATATCTATTTCTCATAAGAGTTTGATAGTGAATTTCATTCAAATGAGCGTGAACTCTTTTTTCCTCAATCAGATCCAAATTCGCCCTTCGAACTTCATCATTAGACCTTTCAGAAAACTTAGCTATTCTAAAAGATAACATCATGGATTCTCCGGGGCTGACTTCATCCATTCCATATGCCAAAGCAAAAGGATTCTCCTTTGTTGCCTCTCTATGAGTTTTCCGATAGGCCTAAAGTACCTCTTGCAAATAGTTTGGCCATTTTCTTGTTGCCCCCGTCAAATTCTTCTTCGAGCGATCTAAAATTGTTGTGTTTGTTACTTCCACTTGCCCATTAGCTTGAGGATGAAAAGGCGTCGAAAAGCATTGCCGAAGTCCTTTAGAAGTGCAAAATGAAGTCATCTCCTTGTTATTAAACTGAGGGCCATTATCTGTTGTAATCCTCCGAGTAACTCCAAAACGAAAACAAATGTTGTTCACAATAAATTTGATCACGTCTTTTGCTTTTGAGGTTAATAACGGTTCTGCCTCTGCCCACATCAACAAAGGTCCCACCAGGTCAATTCCCCATCTATCAAATGGTACCGCCTCGGTTATAGACATAAGTGCACTGTTGGTCTCTGAATAACATTAGTAAATCTCTGACAAGTATCACAACTTCGAACTAAATTCTTAGCATCATTCATGATTGTAGGACAATAGAACCATGCAAATAAAACTCGACATAAAAGAGCTTTCAACCCACAATAAGCTAACCCCTCAGTATCATGTAATTATGATAATACTTATTGTAATTCCATCTAGTACTATATATCTGAAGGCTTTACTTCTTAATTTTTTGGCCATTCGTGAATCATCTGCTAATATTTCTAGAGTCAAGAAACTAAGGATATCTGATCGCCAATCGCCTCCAATTTCATCAAACGTAACAAAAAATTCATCTATAGATCCACATTGGCTAGATTGAGTATTAATTGAAGGATTTTCTTGTAACAAAATCCAAGGATATTCTTCCTTATAAGCGACATTTGCCAAAGAATCAGCAACCATGTTACTCCCTCACCCAATAAATTCCACAACAACATTGTCAAACAGAAGCATTAAATTCTAAAAATCCCGAAGATAAAAAATCAAACGATCATTTCTCGCATTGCAAAACGCAGATACCTAATTTTCTAACAATTGAGAATCTGTTTCAAAGCGCACTGAAGTTTCCCCATAATTTTTGGCTAATCTTAAACCTGCCAAAGCAACTTCGTATTCAGCTTCATTGTTTGATCATGATTACCAAATTTAATAGATTGAATCATTGTCTCTCCCGTTGGGGCTATTAACTGAATCCAGCACTGCACCCTGAAACACTAGATCCTCCATCTGTTCGGATAACCCACCTCGAATCAGCTGGTACGGCTCCTTTACATTCTTCGTCATCTAATCGGCTTGAATGGAATTAAAAAAAATGCCAATGCTTGCGCCTTTATTATTGTTCAAGGTTTAAACAAAATGTCATAGTCCCCCAACTTTATTGACCAGTTGGTCATTCTCCCCGAAATATCAGGTCTTTGCAAAACATTTTTCAAAGGGAATGAAGTTCGGACTTCAATGGTATGAGCTTCAACATATGAACACATCTTTATAGCAGCAATCACTAGTGCTACCGCCAATTTTTCTAATTTTATATATCTCTTTTTGCTGCCCCAAACTTTTACTAATGTAATACACCGACTTTATAACTTCTTAATCCTAATTGATTAACACTGCGCTCAGTGCAAAATATGATAGCGCGATGTACAAAAATAGCTTATCCCCATTCCGAGGCTTTAACAAAATCTCTGGTGATGATAACAAATTTTTAATGTTTGTGAAAGCTGCTTAACATTCCGATGTACATTCAAACCTGCTTGGTCCTCGTAACACTTGAAAGAGAGGAAAGCATTGGTGAGAAAATCTTGAAATAAATCGATTAAATGTTGCTAACCTTCCTATCATAATTTTCACTTCTTTAATAGATTGAGTCGAATTAATTGTTATCAAAGCTTTCACTTGTTTTGGGTCACCTTCTATTCCTTTTTCACTGATGACAAACAACAAAAACGTCCCCGAACGAACTACGAAGGTGAATTTTTCAAGATTTAACTTTAACCTCATTTCCCTTAAATTCAAAAAAACTTCCTCTAAATCATCAAGATGCACTTCATCCTTTGAGATTTTTACCACCATGTCATCTATAAATACCTCATCAATCTCTCATAAGTGGCTCCACCATTTTTCAATCCGAAGGGCATTACCCTATAACAGAACATGCCCTTATCAGTTATGAAAATCGTGCATTCTTGATCTTTTGGATCCATTTGGATTTGATTATATCATGCAAAAGCATCCATGAAAGTCAAAATTGTATTTCCTCTAGTAGAGTCAATTAATTGATCTATTGGAGGAACATGAAATGGAACTTTGGGGAACTCGATTCAAATATGTAAAATCCACACACATTCTCCATTTCCCATTCTTCTTTTTTACCACAACCGGATTTGTCGTCCACAAGGGATATTGTGACTCCCTTATGTGTCCGACCATAGATAATCGATTCACTTCAGCAACAATTTCTTTTGCCTTCTTCGAGGAAAATTCTCTTCTTTTTTTAATAATTGGCTTAACCTTCGGATCAATAGCCAAGCTATGACAAATTACCTTAATTGGTACTCCCGTTACATCATCTGTCCTCCAATCGAAGACATCCAAATTAGAAGATAAAAAATCCAGCAGTCATTGACGTAGATTCTTCAATATCTTCACTCACTGTTAAAGACCCTCGGGTTTCCATTGGATCGTCAACCATTTATTCCAAATCTGAGGGTACAAATTCTAACTGTTATTCACGCATTAAGTCTTCACTACTGGATCCTCAGATCCGAAGTGAAGTGGCATAGCATTCCCTCACAACCTTCTAATCGTCTCGAACTACCCCGACGCGATCTTCGACCACATATTTAAAACCCGGATGAACTGTAGACACAACCTCATACATTCTTGAAAGCCTCGATCTTCCAAAAATAGCACTATAACTTGAGGGACAGTCCACCATCACAAAAAGTACCTGGACCTTTTTCTTAAATGGTCCTTTTCCCAAACTTACTTCACCCTCGAATTCTCAAACAACACGAATTGTTACACCTATGAATCCAATAATCGTTCGATCTGACTAAGAAATCCGAGTTGGATTTGTCATTCTATCATAGGTGGGTTTTAAAAGGACATTAGCAAAATTGCCAGTGTCAAACAGCACACGTCGAATATCGACGTCAGCCACCTCTGCCCCAATAACCACAACATCTTCATGTGGTCCTGCAGTACCTCGAATATCATCTTCATCAAACAAAATGAAGGGAATATCTTTCTTACCATACAAATTCGTAGACATGTTCCCTTCAAATTGAGTTGTCAAATTGACAGCATGCCTCTTCCTTAAATTATCTGAATTTTCCGTCATCAAATCGCATCGAAAATGGCTAACGACTAAAAACACTTGCATAGTTCCCATACATGTCCCTTTTCTACAGGTTCTTCGACCGTCATCCGAAGCAATCTATTTAGATATCTTTCTACATACTCAAAAGAAGCGTCAAAAGGCTTAGCCTATGAATCTAAAATCATCAAATTCTCAGTTGGTGGTGCAGCATTCGAAGTTTATGCAACATTGTTTTTCGATGCGTTGCCTTGCGACTTCACCAAAGTCAAGAGCTTTCCATTTTCAATCAAAAATTGAATCTTTTTCTTCAAAGCAATGAATTCATTTGTATCATGCCCAATATCCTCATGATATCTGCAAAACTTGTTATTCATTTCCTCTTTTGGCCTGTAAATTGGGGCTGGCTTCCTAAAATTTACGAAGCTCCTAGTCTTATCCCAAATCACAGAAACATTCTCTGACAGATCAGCATAATATTTTGGTTTGACCTAATTGATTTGGTCTAGGCCTGTTGTAAGTGTTAGATGGAGCGTGATTTGAATAACCACCACTTCGAGGAGGCAAATTGTGGTTTTTTTGCCTTCACTGCTGATTACCATTTCTATTTCCATTTGAGGGTTGCCCCTGATTATTGGTTGAATGTCCCGAATTATTCGGAGTGCTGACTGGTCCGCCTCAGACTCTAGTTCGACTCCTGAACTTTAATATGATCCTCAACTTGAGCCATCAAAGCTTCAAAATTCAAGGCTCTTCTTTTCTTCGTCTCATTGGCCAGATCCCCTGGCAATAACCCTTGGCGAAAAGCCTTCATCGCCATATTCTCTTCACAATTGTCCAAACTAGGTTTTGTCAAAACAAATCTCTTTCTATAATCCTTAAACTTTTCCCAAGTACTTTCTTGCACTAAATAACGGTATCACCATTTGCCCTTATTTCTTTGCTTCCCAAAAAATGCCTTCGAAATGTAGTATAAAAATCTCTAAAATTCAATGTGGACCCCCTCGAAACCCGATTGTACCACTTAATAGTTGTTCCCTTAAAAGTCTGTGAAAATACACGACATACCAACCGGTCGTCATCTTCGAAGTTCATCATATAGTTCTTGAACTGTTCAATGTAATAATTGGGATCCTGCATCCCATCAAACTTCTCTACCCTTTGAAATGTCAAAACACTTCGGAAGCATCATGGAACGAATTTCACTTGTCAATAGATAATTTCTCAAGTCGACACCTTAAACAAACTGATCATCTGTTCCCATTGTAGGCAAAACCCGAAGCTGAGCTTTCTACCTTCTCCTCACTAGAGGTTACGTACTTATGCTTATCTTTTTTCCCCTTACGAGATGAATATCGCTCTTTAGGAGAGACAAAACACTCTTTTTTGTGCTCAGATTTGGCTCTTCATTCATCAAAAGATCGATCTGATTGACCTCCCATCTCAGTCATTTCTGTTTCTTGTCTAACCTCGGATTTAAGCTTCGCCGAGTAGATCTCTTGTTCCTTTTTTTCTTACTTTTCATTTAACGCAATTATCTTATCTAAAATTTGGTTCATTCGCACATCAATATCAGATTGAGCTTGGATCAAAGATGATCCATCAGTTCTATTTCTATCTCTCTGTAAATCATCTTTCAAAGTTTTCATCGCCCATTGAAGCGTAAGATTGTTTTCAGGATTCATCGTATTAATTTTGAACAGAAAATACAACAAGATTGTATTGATTCCGAATAGAATAAGTCACTAATTTCTATTATTCACTCCCCAGTGGAGTCACCAATTTGATGAGTTAATATTTCACCTTAGTAAATTGTTAAGAGTGAAATCTAGAGAGAGAAATAGTTTGAGAGTTTTTAGAGAGATAAAGTTCAAGTACAAATAAGTTCAAGAGAAAAGAAAAAGTGTTCAACCCCTTTATTGGGTTAGTCCTGCCATTTATATGGAGGAGCCAAGACTTAGCTTCAAAAGTGAAATTTGTTACAAAAGATGACAAATTGATCCTTAGTCCTTAACAACTATTCATAATTACAAACGTTCTCTAAAACTTACAATATATATATATATATATATATATATATATATATATATTAAGGACATTACTTATATTATTTACAGTTTAATCCTTAAAATTACATTATTCACATTTTAATCATCGAAATCGTACTTCTATATCAGCTCTGATACCAAGTAGAATTTAAGAAGAGAATATGTAATTTAATATTTGTATATTTTACACTAATGTTTACATCGATTATGATGTCAATATATACAAGTACACTAGTGTAACAATTTATGGAATATTCCATAGTTTGTTATTTAGTTCTATCCATTTATCTAGAGGGTTGTTTGGCTATAGGAATAGCAGATGGAGACTTATCCTTATAGGGCTTTAGTGTATAATTTAAGTCCAACACAACTTGGCCCATACCTTCGCACTTTGATCTGAACCGCTTGATTCCTTTGCATTTTGACTTAACCATAAGTGAGGAGCTCAAGTTAGTGTCTTTATCGACTGGATCCTTATTCTCAGAATCACTGTCTTCAATGACAACTCTATGGAAAAGTGTATATTTGAGACCAATCTTATATGTCCTAGAAAATCGGTAGAAAAAACCCATCAATCCTACTTATATTAGGTCACCTCAATGATCTCTTCACATCGAAATTGGTGGAGTATGTTAATTAGACTCATTATATCACAGTACCCTATGGATATCAATCTCGTTAATGTCGAGCCAAAAATTTAGGCTTTCTAATTAGATATTTTATGTAGCTCGTAAATGGTTGTTAGTGAACTTAATCATAGGCATTAATGTTCGATTTTAAATGTAGTGACTTTTCATATAAGAGGTGAATCTAACTATTTCTAATGTTGCTTCTTTGATGATTTAGATTTAGGACTACAAATATCCCCATATGATTATCTATGATGTCTATTTATCTTTCATTTGTTTTCTAAGACTACTATCATCATCATATTCTTATCCAGATCACAATGACAAGAACAATAATCTCTTTCAAACATCTCGCTATTGTTAGTCCTTATTTATCGTGGCCTGCTATAGTTCCATATATAGTTTGTTTTATTATAAATGGTAGCGATACTTGTTATAAGAGGTGTTAATATCTTAGTGGAGTCATCGAGATCAATTGGTCTTACCTAGTTGATATACGTGTTGATGAATTCGAACTCTTTTGGTTATAAGTATTCTTCTTATAAGATGCATTTACCGTAGTTTTGTTATTTTTTCCAAGGCACCCCATCGATTTGATTTTCTCAACCCTAATAAACATCGCATATCAACCAAGCTTATCTCCCATAGAGCTAACATGGAATTCAATAGTGTTAAAATCCTGTTTTCATTTAAGGCTATATATTTTAATAGGTACGAATCCTATGTTTTCATTACGTTAATTAAAGTTATTCATCTGTTATACAAAACATTACACATATGTTCGAATGGTTTTATCCTTATAATAGTAAATGGGAATTTTGTAGTCCATTCGCTCTTAATTGATTTTTTATTGATAAACTAGCTTTTAAAATCGTTTTATCATAATATCATGGGGAATATTTCTGCATCAAAAGGTGTTATTTGGATTAAAACTAATAATTAAATTACGAAATTGCTTCAAATTGTGTTTATGATCGACTGTGTCGTTATATTTATCCATTTGATATGAATCAATTATATAAGGGATATTCTTCGTGAACTGTTTGAGAATGTGGAGATTTTGTCGGGGTGCATCAATTATACGATGGAAGAAGTATGAGCAATATGAACTTTAAGTATGAACAATATGAACTTTATTATCACCACATATGAGAGAACGATTGGTAAATTATATGTGTAAAACTTTAAGTATGTTTGCGTGCAATATTAAGGATATGGTGGGAGTCCAATCTAATATAATTTGTCACAACTTAACTATAAATCTGAATGTGAGACCGATCATAAGGGAAGAGTTGTGTAATTAGAGGAAATTGGAAAAAATATGAGGTGTAATCTAACATAAGGAAATCCTTTTAAGAACAATTAAAAATTATGTAATATAAAAGAATTATGGTGTATTTGAGGAAGGGACCACAATTAATACACTATAAAAGCACACATCCTCTTATGCGGAAGGTTGATAGATTAACAATTAAAAAATAATTGTTTGAGACGCTCAGTTTCTATATTGCTCTTTAATTCTCTCTCTAAACCATCTTGAACTTATTACTCTAAGATTTTCGTCCTCTAAACATTTTTTTATTAACAAATCTTGTCTAATATATTTCTGGAACGATAAATGATGAGAATTTAGAGACGATAGTGACAAATATGGAACATCTATCAAAAGTGGGTAATGTGGACCACAAATCCAGTTCTTGTGAAGAAAAAGAATGGACAAAGGAGGATGTGCGTAGATTTTACTAACTTAAACTGAGCTTGTCCAAAAGATCATATCCTTATCCCAAGAATAGATCAATTGGTTGATTAAACATCAGGTAATAAGCTTCTATCGTATATAGATGATTTTCCAGGGTATAACTAGATTTAGATGAATCTGAAGGATCACAAAAGCACAACGTTTATTACTAATAAAAGATTGCATTGTTATAGAGTGATGTATTTTGTTCTAAAAATATTGTTGCCGCATACTAGAGGTTAGTAAACAAAGTCTTTGCCACCTAGATCGAAAGAAAGATGGAGGCATATATTGATGAAATGTTGTTCAAAAGTGCAAGAGATGAAGATCATCTTCAAGACTTAAAAGAAACTATTTTTATTTTGAGAGAAATTTGTTTGAAGATAAATCTTGAGAAGTGTACCTACGGAGTGACGCTCGGGGAAATTTATCAGATACATACTAAGTGAGAGGAGGATTAAAGCTTATCTGGAGCAGTTAAAGCTTTTATAACTATGGGTCTTCATGGGTCAATCAAAGAGGTACAAATTTTAATAAAGAGATTAACAACTTTGAAAAAGTTTATTTCCAAATCATGAGATGAGTGTACACTATATTTTCAAGTTCTTGGGAAAGCTAAAGAATTTTGTTGGACAGTGGAATGTGATGAATCATTTTTTAGAATAAAAAAACATTTATCTTTTCCATAAAATTTTGACCAAACTAAGTTTTGGTTAGAAATTATTTATTTATATTGTAGTCTCGTATTTTATAGTACATGCAATCTTATTGAGGGAATTTGATTGTTATCTGTGGCTGGTGTATTATGTGAGTAAAATATTTCTAAAATATGAGAAGAGATATTTGAACGTGGAAAAACTCGCATTAGCCTTAGTCATAGTTGCTTGTAAAACGCGGTCTTATTTTCAAGAAAAACAAGATGTTTCAAAGAGAATGACAAAATGTTTTATTGAATTCGTAACATATAATACTAATTTTACGCCACATACCACGATTTAGGCTGAAGAGTTTGAAAAAAAAATGAAATCAGAGGATGAATGGTTGATTAGAATTAACAAAGATCAATTATTCTGGGATAACGAGAAAGAGTTAAGTTAATAACTTTGATGGGGAAGGTTATGTACCAAGCAATACGATTTGATTTTAGAGCGTCAATTAATCAAGCAGAATATTAAGTAGCTTTAGCGGTTGGAAAGTCTTTCACAACTTTTCGCGAACCATGCATCTGGAATTTATGAGGCAAGAAAGGTCGAGGTTATCAAATATATTGTAAAGTATTAAAAGGATGGGCTATAATGTTTTAGAGTGTTTAGTTTGAATATATTCATAGAGGTAAAAATCTACTACCGATTCTTTGGCAACAACTGCATTCACCAAGAGATACCCATGGATTTTGGCACAAGAAAACATGTCCATAGTAACAAAATCTGAGCACTATCAATATTCCAAACAGGTTTTCATGGTTTTAGAGGAAGATGAAAGAGATTGGCGATACGACTTAACAAAATTCTTGGTTAAGGGAA
Source organism: Limnanthes douglasii subsp. nivea (assembly GCA_036936605.1). NCBI lineage: Eukaryota > Viridiplantae > Streptophyta > Magnoliopsida > Brassicales > Limnanthaceae > Limnanthes > Limnanthes douglasii. Next base: position 40,133,293 of record JAUPFV010000001.1, read on the forward strand.
AGTTACCAGTCGAGAAACATTTGGCTAAAAGGTTAAGATCTAAAGCACTAATTTTCACTTCTTGGAGATGTTTTATACAAAAACTATTTAAATCGATCGCTGCTATATTGCCTTGGAAAAATGAATTTTCTAATTATTTTGCATGAGTTGCACGACGGGTTGGGTTCGGCTCATTGTGGGTTTAAGACTTTGACACGATATATATATACTAGGGTTAACTCTTGATTATATTTATGAGGCACGTTTATTTGATATACAAGGGTTAGATTTAGTTAGTCCTATGGTGATGGCTTATGGGATAAGTCAGATCATTATTGTTCAAGTTGATTATTTTTCAAAGTGGGTAGAAGTTGAACATTTGTCTGGAACAAAAGCCAAGGATGTTATCAATTTTTTACCATTTGTTGTAGATTCAGAGTTCCACAGACAATTACCACTGCTAATGATCCATAATTTAATAACAAATAAATGAAGGCTTTTGTTCTTCGAGTGGAATTAAGAAAGGTTTTTAACATATTTTCACTAATCGAAATTTTTTGGATGGTCTAATGAAATATTCAGAGGGAGCAACATGCAAGCAGCCAAGTTATCTTCAGTACGTGTTACAGGCTTAAAGAACGGCTCCCTGTATGGAAACTTATGAATCATTGTTAACTTTAATGTACGAGATAATGCGATAAACCCACCATAATCTACTATTTTATCCTATAGACTACTTAATTACTTCGAGAAGGATCATCATGCAACAAGAAGGGATGAACTTGCTTTGGTTGAGGAAAATGGAACTAAAGCACATATGAAGTTAGTGCATTGTGAAACATTGATGGGAAGCATATATGCATCTAAATTCCAACGAACAAAATTTAAAGTGGGTGATAAGGTTCTAAAAAGGTTTTTTTGCACATAAAAGGAAAAAGGCTTGGTATATTGGTTCAAAACGAGGAAGGGTCGTATTCTCTAGTTGAAGTAAAAACTAGGACATCTCATTTGCAAGATGGTGAAGAAAGACCTCTACAATATCCGTGAAACACAGAGCATTTGCATTTGGGAGTAATCTTATAAGTACTGATTTGAAAATTGTCTTGCGTGTAAGTTTATGGACCTGTGACATACTCTTTTATATCCTGGTGACTCGTAAAGGCTTTAATGAGGTGTCTACATAACCGGCATGGTGAATATAATTATTTATTTTCATATATTAGGTGTGTAGAAAACTTAAAAATGTGTTTAGTGACGATACTAATTTGGTCATTAAAATCTAAACCCCAAAACTTACCAATTTTTAAAAACAAATATAGAGAACCTGTTCGGAAATTATATAAGGATTGGTTATCCTTATTTGATAAATTCAAAGGTGGATACTTTTAGCTTAAAAAACTAATATAATGTTTTGTGGTAATATTTACCAAATGCGAATTTTTTGAAATGGTAATTTTTAAACTGGTATTTTTTTGAAGGGATAATTTATGAAGTGCCAATCAATTGTTTGAAGTGATAATTTATGAATTGCTTCTTTTTTTTAAGTGGTACTTTACAAAATGTCAATTTTTCGAAGTGATGGTTTATGAAGTGCCTATTTTTTTGAAGTGATAATTGCCGAAGTGCTAATGTAATGATAAAGGGATGGGTAATTTAGTTATGAGTATTTTTGGTGATGTTTAAATAGTGACAAGTTATAAAGTGATAAAATAGTAAAATTAGAGTAACAATTGACATGGTGCTTAGATAGGTGGAATGTTGCTGTCGCATGAAAACAATTAGATAACATAAAGAAACTAAGTAAATATACAATAAAACATGGTGAAAATAGTCTAATATCTTTAATTTCTTTCGTCATATTTTTAAGAACTTTCTAAGCTACTATCCAATAAATTTTCATTCTCTGTATTGTTATCATCCGGATGGTAAGAACTATTATTTTCAGATTCTTCTTATTTGACTCATCAGATTCATCTGGCATAGTCTTGAAAATATATTTCAGACATTGATCTTCGTGTACTTTTAAGTGCTTCAAGAATCTACTATGAAGGTCAAGAATTAAATATACTTTGGCCTCTATTTCGCTATTTTTCAACGTCCTGAGACAATTGCTAGCACATTTGTCAATAATAGAGGTGATAAATGAGGCTTTGTCTTTCTCTGAATGCTTTCAATTGTCACGAGACTTATTTTTTTCTTCTTCACGTACTTGGTAAGAATTCTTGAGCCCCTCTTGGTTTAAATGTTCTTCTTACCTTTCGACCTTGTGTTTTGCTGACATTTCATTTTGTGCATGTATTAGGAAATTATGGAATTTAGATTTGTCTCCTTGACATATATGAAATAATTCGACAAGCATTCTATAAGCAGATTCAGCCCATTTTCTGTTGGCAATAACTATTTTTTGAAGTCATATGACTTATTGAGCTATTGCTCTGTATTGTTGACAAACCATGTCATGAAGGATGTGAGAAATTTCATGAGGAGGGTGCATTAGAAAGTTTGGTTCTTGAGACGTCGGTGGTTGCAGATTTTTTATAGATAATACGAGGAAATGATATTCTGGGGAGGATCGTTTGCTTGGTTGGGTTGCTGCGCAGGGTTTTCATCTTGATTGACATACGGTTCAGGGTCGTTTGTTCATTATCTTCAAAAAATTCTGGTGTGGAATTAGGGGATGATCTTCTCACAATTTGTTCAAGAAGTTCTTTGGCACTTTAGGTGGTGTAAATTCTTGTTATTTAGTAGAATTTTGAAGAAAAAGGAAGACTAGGATATGAATTTTTTGTATCTTTTCTTGTATTTCTTTTTCCTTAGATTTTATGAAACCCACTGCTGCTATTTATACACAGTTAGTGCAGCAGTGGGAATCTTTCTTGTTACAACAAAATTCTGGATAAGATAGTACAATTTGTGCATTTACATGTGTGACAAATATTTGTGTAAGGCTGGATTTAATACCAATTGGATTCACAACTTTATTCATGTGTGATAGGCTGACTTTTGAGGCCTGAACAGGACTTGATGATTGGGCTGTGTCGATCCAAGCCCTACATATAAAAGCATGAGAAACGACTCAGGAGAGAGTCGTTTCTCAAGAGAGGGAAGAGGAGGTCTGCTCCCAAATCAGTAACCCTAGACCAGCCTCTCCCCTTTCACCTGGTCTTCTGTCCGTCTCCGACTTCATCATCGTCGCCGGCGTTAGCACTAGAAGCCTTAGTAGCAGTAGGCTTAACATCCCCCCGCAAACGAAGGGGTGACTGAGTGAGACCGAGTTTGTCTCGAAGAAAGGCGAATCGAGAGTGAGTTAATGGCTTTGTAAGGCAGTCGGCGAGTTGATCGTGAGAAGGTACATAGCGGATTTGCAAGATTCCCTGAAGAACCTGGTCACGAACGAAGTGAACATCAAGTTCGATGTGCTTCGTTCGTGCATTAAACACTGGGTTTGAGGCAAGAGAGCTTGCACCCAAATTGTCACACCAAATGACAGATGGTGGTGTGACTGGAAGCTTGATTTCTGTCAAGATGGAACGAAGCCAGAGGAATTCAGAAGACAAATCAGCCAGAGCACGATATTCTGACTCAGTAGAGGATCGTGCAACAACGTGTTGTTTCTTTGAAGACCAAGAAATCAGAGACTCGCCAAAGTAAACACAGTAAGCCCCAACACTTCGTCTGGCATCAACTGAAGAGGCCCAATCTGCATCAGAAAAACCATCAAGATACAGATGAGTGGAGGGCTTGATGTGAAGACCAGTCCACTGTGAACCAGATAAGTATCTTTGAATTCGCTTCAAACACTGCCAATGTATAGTAGTAGGTTGTTGCTGATACTGACTGAGTTTATTTACAGCGAAGGAGATGTCTGGTCGAGTGTGGGTGAGATACTGAAGAGCACCCAACAGGCTTCGAAAGGGTGTTGGATCAGGAAGAGGGGTTCCAGAGGAGCTAGAGAGGAGTACACCAGCTGCCATAGGCGTTGGACACGGCTTTGACAAGGAAAGACCCTGACTTGCAAGTAAGTTCGTTATGTATTGTTGCTGTGTCAAGTAGATGTCAGTCTGATCATGATAAACTTCTATTCCCAGGAATAAATGGAGTGACCCCATGTCCTTTAAGGAGAAACATGTATTGAGTCTGTGAATGAACTGAGTCAGACATGTAGACTGAGACCCTGTCACTATAATATCATCCACATAAACGAGTATTAGAATGATAGTGAAATTAGAGACAAGATAAAACAGAGAGCAGTCTGCTCTTGAGTTTTGGAACCCCCAGCTGAGTAGAGTGTCTTTTAGTCGAGAGTACAAGGCTCTTGGAGCCTGTTTGAGCCCATACGGAGCTTTGTGAAGTTTGCACACGTGTGTAGGATTCACAGAGTCTCTAAAACCCTCTGGTTGAGCCATATAGACATCCTCACTTAGAACACCATTCAGAAAAGCGTTGTTAATGTCCAACTGACGTACCTCCCAACCTTTAGACACTGCTATAGCCAAGACCAACCTTACAGTAGATGGTTTGATGACTGGACTAAATGTTTATGAAAAATCAACTCCAGGAGTTTGATGAAACCCTTTAGCTACTAACCTTGCCTTGTGTCTTTGGATTGAGCCATCCCTGTTGTACTTGACCTTAAAGACCCATTTGCAGCCCACTACATTAAGTTTAGGTGTCCAGGGAACTAGGGTCCAGGTCTTGTTATTCATGAGAGCTTGGAATTCAGAGTTCATAGCAGAAACCCATTGGGGATTGATAGAAGCTTCTGAGTATTTTGTAGGTTCAAGAGTGAGATGAGTAGCTGTGGTCAGAGAGCCAATATAGGGTGTGTGAGGTTTAAGGGTACCATCTTGAAACCTAGTTAGCATAGTGTGAGTTTTGAGAGATGGAGGTTGGTGTTGTGTGGAAACAGGAGGGTCAAGAGGTAGTTGTATGGATAGTGTAGGGTTCATATGTAGGAAGGTAGTTGTAGTGTTAGGTTGTGCTGAGTTAGGATAGATGGATGGTGTATTATTACTATGAGGTGAATGAGCAGCTCTTGTGTGAGAAAGTGGGCTAGTAGAGACAGTAGGTAAAGTGTCATGAGTTTGAGTAGTGTGAGTAGTCATCTTACCTTGAGTAGAGCTAGGAGTTGAGGGAGTCATCTGATCAGGAGAGCCATGAGATTGAGTTGCAGTAGAGGATAGACCACCAGGAGTCACAAGAGAAGTAGGCAGATTAGGAAGCAAAGTAGTAGTTGACACAGATTCAGACTCAGAATGTTTGCCATAGAATGAATTTAGGAGAAAAGGAAATTCCCTTTCATTGAATATGACATTTCTAGACACATACACCCTATTTTTAGGATCCAAACATATGTAACCTTTATGAAAGATACTGTACCCTAGGAAAACACACTTAGTAGTGTGAAACTGAAATTTTTGTGATTGATAGGGCCTTAGACAGGGGTAACAGGCACAACCAAATGTTTTTAGAACAAGGTAATTGGGCAGTTTGTGATAGAGAAGTTCATAGGGTGATTTGTGAGATAGAGTTGGTGTTGGTAGTCTATTAATGAGAAAGATAGCTGTTTGAAAAGCATGAACCCAAAACCTGTAGGGTAAGCCAGATTGAGCTAGAAGGGTGAGACCTGTTTCAACAAGGTGCTTATGCTTTCTCTCAGCCCTGCCATTTTGGGCTGAGGTATGTGGGCAAGACCTCCTATGAATGAACCCATTTTCCTGAGAAAAAGAATGAAAGGGTCTGTATTCACCACCCCAATCACTCTGAACAACTTTAATTTGTCTTTCAAACTGTTTTTCAACAAGTATTTTGAATGTTTTGAATGTGTTGAAGACTTGACTTTTCTCTTTTAGTGGATAGAACCAGGAAAACCTTGTATGATCATCAATGAAAACCACATAGAATCTTTGTCCCTCTGTAGAGACAACAGGAGAGGGACCCCATACATCAGTGTGTATGCGATCCAGAATATTAGAAGCATGGGACTTAGACACAGAAAAAGGCAAACTGTGAGACTTGCCTAATTGGCAAGCCTCACAAAAACTTAATTCATTCTTTCCAGTGGTAGTGAGATTACAAAGCTTGAGAACAGAATTCAAAACATCTAGAGATTGATGGCCAAGCTTCCTATACCATCCATCTTTTAGGGAATTAGAAACATTGACATGAACATTTGACTGAAAGACTGTAGGTGAACTAGAAGAGGCCTGACTTTCTTGTGACTTAGGGTAGCTGTCCAGTCTGTAAAGCCCATTCTCAGACATCCCTCTGAGAAGAATAGTCCCTGTGTCCTTGTCCTTCACAAAGAAAAAACCACTATGAAACTCAACAAAAAATCTGTTATGGTTAGTTAATTGGGACACAGATAACAAATTTTTGTTAATTGAGGGAACATGTAGAACATCAGACAAGTAAATAGGTGATTTAGTGTTGGAATACAGTTTAGAATGACCAATGTTTTTTATAGGAAGTTTTTGACCACTGCCAACCATCACACTCTTAGTACCTGTATACTCAGACTTCTGAGTTAAGAGACCTGAGTTGCCTGTGACATGGTGGTTGCACCACTGTCAGCAAACCATGCATTGTCAACTGCAGTATCCTGAGTAGTAATATAGGCTGTCTGATCACCTTCACTTTTGTTTTGCTCTACAGATGTAGCTCCCATCACAGAGGGATCATCTTTGTAGTAGCATACTGGAGCTGAGTGTCCAAATCTACCACAGATTTGACAGGTAGGTTTGTTCTGAAATGATCTTCCTCCTCTTCCTCTGTAAAATTGATTTCTGCCTCTGTTATTGTTAAAGTAGTAAGACCTGCCTCTATACCCTCTATTCTGTCCCCTAGAGCCACCATAGAAACCTCTAGTGCTGTTGTTGTGTTGTTGTTGTTTTGTATCTGTCTTTTGAGTAAAATTCACAGAGGCTAGGCTAACATTAGACATGTTGTTTTGAATACTCAGCAGTTGTTCAAGTCTGCTCTCAAATGTGAGCAGACTTGTTTGTAGATCCAGCCAACTGAGATCTTCCTTATCAGTTAGACTCACCGCAATAGGAGTATACTCAGAGTCCAAACAAGCTACGAATTGAGTAATTAGGTCATCCATAGACACCCCACACCCAGCAAGGAGTAGATTATCAGCTATATACTTCATTTTGTTAAGATAGTCATGCATTGGAGTGTTACCTTTTCGAGTTCTTTGAAACTCAGATTTGAAATAGGTGATCCTGGCCATAGTTTGCGAACCAGATAGCCTGCTAGCAGCTTCCCAGAGATCCTTTGAGGTCTCCTCTTCCTTGAGCTGAGCTGCTACATCAGAACTCATTGTTGAGTTCAGCCATCCAAGAAGTAGTTGGTCTTTAGCAACCCACTCTTCATACTCAGGATTTTCACTCACATTCCCTTCAGGATTTGTGATAAACTTCCCTAGACAGGGCTTGTCCCCTGTAATGTATCCACCAAGTTTGTTCCCCTTTATCATAGGTAGAACCATAGTTTTTCACAGCAAAAACTTGTTTCTGTCCAGTCTAACACTGTGATTGTTGTTGTTATTCATGTTTTGCAGGTTGGAGTTTTTAGTGCTGCTAGTGAAGCTGTTTGGAAGGACAGAGCCTAGAGAGTCACAGCTGAGTGATGGGGAAACAGGATCTGCCATTGATGGCTTGGTGAGCTCTGATACCAAGTAGAATTTTGAAGAAAAAGAAAGACTTGGATATGAATTTTTTGTATCTTTTCTTGTATTTCTTTTTCCTTAGATTTTGTGAGTCCCACTGCTGCTATTTATACACAGTTAGTGCAGCAGTGGGAATCTTTCTTGTTACAACAGAATTCTGGATAAGATAGTACAATTTGTGCATTTACATGTGTGACAAATATTTTTGTAAGGCTGGATTTAATACCAATTGGATTCACAACTTTATTCGTGTGTGATAGGCTGACTTTGAGGCCTAAACAGGACTTGATGATTGGGCTGTGTCGATCCAAGCCCAACATATAAAAGCATGAGAAACGACTCAGGAGAGAGTCGTTTCTCAAGAGAGGGAAGAGGAAGTCTGCTCCCAAATCAGTAACCCTAGACCAGCCTCTCCCCTTTCACCTGGTCTTCTGTCCGTCTCCGACTTCATCATCGTTGCCGGCGTTAACACTAAAAGCCTTAGTAGCAGTAGGCTTAACATATTTGAAGCCACTGTTTTATTACTTTTTGAAACATCAGAAGTCGTAGTTTCAACTTGAAGAGTGATTACTACATCAGTTTTGGTTTTAATTTTCTTCTTCATCAACTTCGGTCATCCTTTTCATACTTCGACTAAGAGACTTATTCCTAACAGAAAGAATAACCGGAGCATCTGTGGCAACTAGCCTCTTCACAACATTGGTTGGGTGAGGTGGATCCATCAGTTTCTAAGATGGGATAATTGTTGCGGGAGAGATTATGCGCAGGTTGTTTTGAACTAGGTTTAATGGGTCAAAAAAATTGATGGAATTCATTTGAAAATACGTCTCTAGCCCACTGACTTAACTTCAAAAAAGTCTTATTGGCAGCAGGAAGGTGGTCTTGGAAGTGTTTTTTTATTTCTATATAAAATAGTTGAGGCAGATGGATGTTATTTACAAATTACTCCTTCGCAATATGAAGGTTGTCTTCGAAGTGTTTTTTTTATTTCTACATTAAATAGTTGAGGCAGATGAATGTTATTTACAAAATAATATTGGAAAAACGTTAGACTTACTTGTGCTCTTTTCAATGAAAACCTTTAAGGGTTTCTTAGTTGAAACCATATTCTCGTTTCTCAGCCCCCACTTATGAAATAGAACCATGTATTATCGAGTTTAAGAAGGTCATTGACTATTCTCGAACCGCTCCAAAAAATAATATAGTAGAAGGGAAAACATTGATTTTTCGACATAGTCGTCTTTGCTATGAATTGTTACATGGAAAGCTATAATTTTGACAGCATGGTGGCCATGTTAAAAGAGATAAATGTAAACCAAGGTTAGGAATGTCTTGGCTTGGACATAACTCGTTCAGTTGAAAGTTTTGAATGATGATGGGATCCAGTGGGAAAGATCCCAATTAAGTATCTCTACATATACAATTAATGGTACGCAGTCGAATTGAGATAGGCCCATGAATCCTTCATTGCTTTCGAAGTATAGGCATGTCCGATTCTGGCAAGTGCTCATATTGCACTTTGCTAAGTGCAATAATGTACTCTGCAAGTACCTACTTGAAATTTTCTCCAATGTTGCGAGCTAAATCGCATGAAGCATCACAACTTCCTTGGAGTTGTTTTTCCTATTCTTCGATTGCTTATTTGAGGTTTCACTTTGAGAATTAGTTTTTGTGGTATCTTTAATTATCTCGATTTATTAACATCATTTTTAGAATCAACAGCCACTCATGAATCATGACCATTATTCTCTTCTCTTCGGAAGCTTCGTCTTGTAGTTGAGGGAAACCTTAGTCAAATTTATCTTTTCGTTGTTTGAAGGGACAATCTTAGAGTCTTTGCCACTAGAGTTGATCCTTTCGAGGGAGCATTAGTCTTAACCTTTTTTTTGTTTTGAATTTTTTAAGGTGTTTTTCTTTAGAGCCGGACGCCTAATGTCTTTTCATTAAAACGACGCCTTGGTCTTCAGTCTCATCCATAACAAGACACTAATATATTCCAACTAGTTTTTGAGAGGAAGCTTTGGGATTTAGAGAAGGTAAATTGTTCAAAGGATATCTGAGGTCGGTTGGTTAGTATTTCTTTCTAGTTTGAGGTTTTGTGTTGGAAGATGAGAGTAGAGTTGGTATGGCGTTTTCTAATGAAGAGTGACTCTTAACTGGATTTCACGGTGGAAGAAATGAGAATTTACTTTCTCTTTTTATCTATCGGTTTTGCTAAGTGGTAAATTATGTGAAAGAGAATGAATTATATAAAACAAAAGACTAATAAGTTCAATGAGATTTTGAAGATGATTTGAAAAGTCTGTCCATTTGTCAAAATATGCGAGTCTTTAATACTTAACACCTACTTAATGTGATCTTGAGATTTCAGCATATGATATGTTGAGTTTTTTGCTTGAGTACTTTCTTTGCGAATATTGTTGCAGGTTTTGTTGAGGATGCATTGTGAGATCTGGTGATACTTTGAAGACCCAAGCTGAGAGAAATCTTTTTGGAAGGATGCTGATGGATTCTGCGTGGAGGCTCATGAAGGCGAGAGAAATGAAGCAAATTAAAAGAAGCTAATTCTTCGAATCTTGATATGTCACATCCTCCCAATAGATACAACCTAACATGCTTTTGTACTTAGCGTAAGAGTGGAGTGAAATAACACCTGTTCTATCCAATTCTGGTTACAAGTTCTACATATTGCTTGTAGATGACTACAGTAGGTTCACATGGCTATATCATCTTAAACTAAAAAGTGAGGCTGTAACTGTGTTCAAAGAGTTTAAGACTCTAGTTGAAAATCAGTTTGATAAAAAAATTAAAGCGTTTCAGTCTGATTGGGGTGGTGAGTTCAGGTCTTTTCTATCCTTGGCTAAAGAATCACAGATCCAGCTCAGGACATCCTGTCTTTACACTTCTGCTCAGAATGGTAGAGCAGAAAGGAAGCATAGACATGTCACTGAGACTGGTTTGACCCTTCTAGCTCAGTCAGGTCTTCCTCACAAGTTCTGGCCAGAGGCTTTTCACATTGTTGTGTTCTTGATTAACAGGTTGCCTACACTCACTCTAAAAGATAAGTCTCCTTTTGAACAAGTCTTTGGTTTTAAACCTGACTACATGTTTCTAAAAATCTTTGGGTGCACTTGTTTTCCATGTCTTAGGCCCTACCAAACTAATAAGTTCCAATTTCACTCAGTGGAGTACATAAAAGGTATAATTGTCTTAGTCCTAGTGGGAGAGTTTGTGTCAAGGAATGTCATCTTTAATGAAGATGAGTTCCCATGTATGTCTGGTTTCCTAAACACTAAGTCCTCTATATCTGTTTCTAGAGTCTCCTGGCTGCCTAAGTTTCCTAATCTATATATGCCAAATGAGAATTCTACATCTCAAACAGTCTTTTCAAACTCACAAAATACCAACGAGTTTCAACACCTAAACACTAACCACTCATTACAATCATACCAGACCAACACAACAAATCATCATGCACCTTGTGGTAACTCACCTGATAGTTTTCGCACTTCTTCACAAGCCCAAACTGATTCCTAAGATCCCACAGCTGCTCAAAACTCCTTGCCCAGCATATTACCTGAAACACAACCATCCAAATCTGGTGAGTTGTTTATTGAACTTCCTTTTGACAAAGTTACCAATCAACCTACCTCTCAAACTCTACCTAACAGACAATCTATGATCACTAGAGCCAAAGATGGTATTTCAAAACCTAAGCACATTTACTCAGGAACTACTATTACATCTACTATTACTGTTAAAGAACCTACTAATTTTTCAGAGGCTGTTCAGTGTCCTCAATGGGTTCAAGCCATGAAATGTGAATATGATGCTTTGATGAACAATCACACATGGTCTCTTGTTCCCCACAACAGTAACATGAGTCTGGTGGGGTGCAGATGGGTGTATAAGGTCAAATATAACCCAGAAGGGTCTGTTCAACGCTACAAAGCTAGACTTGTAGCTAAGGGCTTTCATCAACAACCTGGGGTTGATTTCAATGAAACGTTTTCTCCAGTAATAAAAGCTTCTACGATAAGGTTAGTTCTCACTATTGTTGTATCTAGAGACTGGGTCATCAGGCAACTTGATATAAATAATTCCTTCTTGAATGGTGATCTAAAAGAACAAGTGTATATGGTGCAACCTCAAGGGTTTGTTGATCCTAAGTGTCCTAATCATGTATGCAAGCTAAACAAGGCACTGTATGGACTGAAACAGGCACCACGAGCTTGGTATTCCAAGCTCAAGGATACACTGATCTTATGGGGCTATCAAAATTCAAGGGCTGACTGCTCTATGTTCTTTCTACGGTCTAAAGGCATCTTTGTCATTCTACTGGTCTCTGTAGATGACATAATTGTTACTGGTAACAGTCCTTCCTATGTCTCTAAGTTTGTTCAGAAGCTAAATTCTGAATTTGCTCTAAAAGATATGGGATCTCTAAGGTTGTTTTTGGGCATTGAAGCTCACAGAGATGACTCTGGTCTTTACTTGACTCAAACACAGTATATAAAGGACTTACTGATAAAAGAGGGCTTGTCCAATGCTAACTCCTGCGCAACTCCAATGAAGGTGAGTCCACCCCTCTCCAAAACTGATGGCGAATTACATCGGAATCCTACAAGGTACAGAAGCTTGTTAGGATCTTTACAGTACCTACTGCACACTCGACTAGACATTGCGTTTGCTGTTAACAAACTCAGTCAATTTCAACAATGTCCTACTAAAGTTCATCTACAATTTGTAAGGAGAGTTCTATGTTACTTATCTGGTACTCAGACGATGGGACTCCACATCAAACCGAGCGACACTCATCAGCTTACAGGCTTCACTGATGCCGATTGGGCTGCCTCGTTGGATGACCGTCGATCGGTTGGTGGTTATTGCGTTTTTCTAGGTGACTCCTTGATTTCGTGGTATTCAAAGAAACAGGGGATTGTCTCCAGGTCGAGTACAGAGTCAGAATACAGATCGCTTGTAAATCTGGCCTCTGAACTCATCTGGTTAAAGTCATTTCTTCATGAAATTCGATTTGATCTTCACAGATCTCCGGTTATCTGGTGTGATAACATTGGAGCAAGCTCCCTTGCTTCAAACCCTATATTTCATGCTAGAACAAAGCATGTCGAGTTAGATCTACATTTTATTCGAGATATGATAACTCAAAGCTTACTGGATATACGATATGTACCTTCTCACGACCAAGTTGCTGACTTGCTCACAAAGCCTTTGTCTCAAAGTCAGTTCTTGTTTCTACGGGACAAACTGAGTCTTGGTATACCTCCGCCACGTTTGAGGGGGGAAGTCAGAATAATTGAAGAAGAGGCAGGTTTGGAGAAGGAGAAGGCTGATGTTTGAACTAGGGTTTGACAGGCTTGGAGAAGGAGAAGGCTGATGTTTGAACTAGGGTTTGGAGGAACAAGAAAGGGTGAATGTGAGCTTTAAGTGTTTTATACATTGGGCCGTGTATTGGACCGGGTCGTGGACTGAAGACCTAAGCTACTTGTTATGGGCTAAAGGCTTAGTCTACTTGTTAGTTTGTGTGGGCTGAGTTAGTTATCAAAGTCCAAATAGAGTGTAAATAATGTAAGAGATTGTATAACAAAGTGTAACAAATTCTGTTACATATTGAACAGATTTATGTGACTATAAATGTCACAATGTATGTACAATCAATTTAGAGAAAGATTATAATAACATTGGTTACATTTTCTTCTTCTTGATTCAATCTTCTTCTCTCTCAAGATTCAACTCTACATCTTCCGCGCCCTTAGACTCTAAATTCTTGATCTCAAAAATATTTTTTATTTATTCTTAGATTCACCGTATCGGGGCTTGGACAATTTTTGGCCTGCGATGTTCTGTCTTTCGGTACTAATGTGTTTCATAGAGAAATTCAAGAAGCGAGAGAAATTCAAAAAGCAAAAAATCGGAAAAATCGAAGAAGCTGAATACAAAATCGAAGAAGCTGAATACATTATGCTTAGCAGCACTAAAAAATCTAATAAAAGAGTACACTTTCTTCCCAAAATTTTATAAGAATAGGGACAACTATTTAGGAACTCCAAATTAGAGATCTGTAACGATAAATTTATAATTCCGATGACACCTCCTTTTCAATTTGAATCCAACGTACTTTTGTTACGGAGAATGGAAACTTTTGTAGATTTCAGGAAAAAGTAGTCCATGCTTTCTATGTGAAATGAAACCAGCCCTCTTTTAGATTTTTAGATATAAGTTTACTTTTTTAATCGACCCTACCCAACCTTGACAAAAGATTTCATAAATCAATATAAGGCTTGGATTCACGACAATCAGAATGGGGTTCCCCTAATTTAATAAGCGAAGTTCCATCTGTATATATATTAAATATGAGTTTGAGCTAGCTTCTCATGAATAAATAAATACTAGTTTATGTTGGTGTTTTATTCTCTCGAAGATCATCTGTAGTGAGGATATTTCATCTCCGAAAAGTGCACCACATCAATATCATCTCAGCATAATCTCCAAAAATTCTAACCTTTCGCCAGAGCATATTTCATTTTCAGCACATCCCACCATTTTTCTCTCTCCCCTACATCATAATATCTTAAAAAGTATTTGGTGTCCGAATCAAACAAACCAAGTCTCTATTTATAGATCTCAAGAAATTATAAATCATGGTGTAATTTTTTTACTTTTTTTACTTCCTAAAATATTCTGAAAATCATTTTGAAAATACAAAACAAATAAAATATTCAAAATATTTCGGTGTCCGAATCAAACAAACTAATTCTCTATTTATAGATATCGAAAAATAAAAAAAAATAATATATTTGTTTTATTTCTTTCACCAACCAATACTTCTATAAAATGATTTTTATAAAAAAAAAATAGTTGGTTTGAAAGAGATGCGCTCGGGTTTATCTTTTGAACCAGAATTCATCTTTTCAAACCACGAAGATTATAAATATGTTCTGTTGTTGCGTGCACAAAATGTGCATTTTTTACTCAATAATTCACGACTGCGTGTAGTCTAACAACAAATCTTGCGTTATTGGTCATGTGATACCGATACCTATTATTGGAATTATACGGAGTACATAATTATAGATTTAAATTTTATTGACTACTATAATTTTTCAATTTCGTATCAAGTCCTTTTTACCGTTTCATTTTTAGTGAACGTCACAAAGTCCTCTTGTTGAGTTGAAAGTATCCCATATTTATATATCATTCAACGGTCTAAGTTACAATTCTTGGTACTTAGATTTTTTATAAGCTAATACGAGCCAGAGTGAGAAACAGTGTTTCTCTGAACGGCCAAAATGGTTAAATCTATTTTGAAGAAAATTGATATTGAATAAAAAACGATAGATATAAATATTTTTTGACTAGAAATCATACCCATAAGCTTTTCATATTCAACACATGTTTGAGATTTTAGACCAATTGATACAGTTCTAGATAGTAAAACTAAACTCTTAAGGGATCGGGAAACTAAAATGTTACATAGTTTCGAAATTATTTTAATACGCTGAATGAATGATTTATTTTATTTAGCAAATCAAATCAGATTGTATTTTGTTCAATCAAATTATATCAATTATTTTGAGCAACAGGAGATATGAGTAATCCAACCGTTTCAACTCTAAAAATGGAAGCAAATACTTTTGTAAAATGTCCTCTTTCTTTTTTACACCCATCCTTTCGCAACTAACCTCACATTGTATTTATGGATAGAGTTATCTAGATTCATCTTTGTCTTGTACACCCATTTCATTCCAATAGAACTCTTGTGCGGCGGTAAATCTGTAAGCTCCAATTTATCATTATTTTCAAACGAGAAAATATCTTCCTCCATACTTTTTTTTATATGCATGACCAAATGAAACTGGATATTCTCCTGTAAAGAAAGTAAGAAATACAACATCGTATTGCGCGTTCATCAGTCACATCATATAGTTGTTGAATACTTCTCATTTTTATGGTTGGATTTGATGAAAAACTTGATGAAAAATTCGGAGAATCTAGAGGGCTACATGCTAAGGTAATACTTTCTGCATTTTCAAAGTTTGTCTATTTTTCTTCTTCAACTTCCAATGGAAAAATTGGAAAATTTTATTTCTCAACTGTCATCTCTTTAAAAACAATTTTTTATCAAATCGTTTGTGTTAATCAATTATGTAGCTTGTATGCCTTACTTTTTTCACTATAACCAATGAAGATGCATTTTACGACTTGTCATCTCGTTGCACTTGAAATATGAGCATAGACAACACTCTCAAATATTATTAGAAGATTAACATTAGGCTTTGTACCATACCATATCTAACCAGGCATGTAATTTTCCAATAGCTTCAACCCAAAAAGATAAATTGCGCAGAAAATAGCTTCAACCCAAAAAGATCTTAATAACCTCTTCTTCTTAAAAAGACATCTATCCATATCCATTATTTTTTTCTTTTAAATACATCATTTTGTTGAGGCGTATAACGGACTATCATATGATGCTGAATACCGCTAACTTGGCAGTATTTCTCATATTATTTTGAAAAATATTCACCTCCATGATCTATCTATACGGTGTCGATTTCTGGTTTAGTGAAGTTCTCCAGTTCTGCCTTAAATTTTTTGAATTTTGAAATACCTCTGATTTTTCTTTGACATAATACACCCAAACCTTTTGTGAGTAATCATAAATAAAATATAAAATTTGATGATTACCTCTAAAAGATGGGATCACTATTAGACCAAAAAAATATAAATCAATTAGTTCCAATGGTCTTTTTGCTTTCCACGATGATTGAGACGGAAACGAAATCTTATGTCTCTTTCCAAACTGACAAGTTTCACATAGATCATCGAGAAGAGTAATATTTTGTAAATCCGTGACCATCATCTTTCTTGAAAGAATCTTCAAATTTCTATAATTCAAATATCCATATCGATCTTGCCATGACTTTGCAAAAACATTATGAGAACTAATGAAAAAGTCATAGTCTAATTTTGAAGAGTGAGTGATAGAAATTATTTTTTGCTACTCCAACTTTAGCAACAAGCTGATTCTTCAATGAAAAGTAGTATGACATGTCACGAAAATGAATATTGATGGCGCGGCGGAAATAGAACAGGAAGCAACGATAGATGAAACCCTAATTCAAGGGTAACCTGATGAAACCCTAATCTAAGGATAACAAACGCTGAAATTTTCAGATATAAAAATATATTATTCCAAAAAAAATCACTGGAGGATGATGTAGCCTAAAAAGTCCAAACACAAACTTTTATTTTATTTTATTTTATTCAACTATCTTATATTGTTTAAATCAAATTTAATTATATTAAGATTTGATTCTGTTTTATTTTTATTTATTTATTTTATTTCCTTGTACTCTAATTTAGGGTTTTGAGAAGCTGTTATATAAAGTCTCATATGCCTTAAGTTATTTTAAGTTTTTGGAATAATATACTTTTATATCTGAAAATTTCACCTTTGTTACCATTAGATTATGGTTTCATCGTGTTACCATTAAATTAGTGTTTCATTTCTCGTTGCTTCTTCTTCTATTTCCGCTGCACCATCAGTTTGGTATCAGAGCCTCAGTTTCTGCTAGGGGGAAGTTTCTGCTATGGGGAAGCATGTTTCTAAATCATGACTATTCCGATTCAAGGTTTAAATAAGAGAACAACACACATGGTCATGAAGATCGTGAAGATCGTTTGAGTATGAGGGGACATACCACCCGTTTTAATGATGATCGTATTGACCAGTTACTGAAGGAGTTTAAATTGGCTACCAATCGTCGAATCAGGGTAAAAATTGCTTATCGAGATGCTGTCTCATGCTATGAAGAGGTTTTCAAAACCATTTTTTTCATCAACTGGACATGGGGATGTTGTCTTCAGACTATGAAAAGGTTTTTGAAACCAATTCGTTTCATCAACTGGATAGCGTCAATGTGACTTCGAATAAGGAACACTCGAGAAGAATTTATCTTATTCCGATAAGATCAACAATTATAATTCCCAATGTAACAATTGAGAAAAATAAAATAAAATAATTTTGGTTGTTGATGGTGATGGTGATGTGAATTCGAGGACGAATTCTTGTCGACCAGGGGAGGATGATGTAGCCCAAAAACTCTAAACATAAACTTATTTTTTTTATTCAACTATTTATATTGTTTAAATCAAATCTAATTATATTAAGATTTTATTTTATTTTATTTTATTGATTTTATTTCCTTATATTCTAATTTAGGGTTTTGAGAAGCTATTATATAAAGCCTCATATGCCTTAACTTATTTTAACTTTTTAGAATAATATATTTTTATATCTGAAAATTTCGGCTTATGTTACCCTTCGATTAGGGTTTCATCATGTTACCCTTGAATTAGGGTTTCATCTATCGTTGCTTCTTCTTCTTCTATTTTCGCCGAAATAAAATAAATAAAATAAAATAAAATAAAATCTTAATATAATCAGATTTGATTTAAACTATATAAGATAGTTGAATAAAATAAAATAAAAAAGTTTATGTTTGGACTTTCTAGGCTACATCAAATATCATACCCCTTCTTGAGTATATTCCCAGCACTAAGCAAATTATTTTCAAGGTAATGAATAATTTTGGAAGACATCACATCTCTTACATAGTTTTTATCTAGTTCTAATTCACCAATCTTACATTATTTTTATTTAGTTCTAATTCACCAACACCACTAATTTTGTAAGTTCACATCTCTTACTTTTACTTCTCTACAATCACCTGAAAAATAATTTTGAAAATAATTCTTTGTTACCGGTTATGTGTTTGTTGGCACCACTGTCTATGTACCGAAAATCATCAGTATCTCCACGATGAGTGACAACATATAAATTTTCTTGGCTACTTTGTACCATATTAGCTTCAATTTTTTCTTTTTCCTTGTACCAACAATCGCTCGTCATATGAATAGGTTAGTAATGATTATAACTCTCAAAATACCAACGACTTGTTCCTCTTTGATTTTCATGTCCACGGTCCTCTTTGTGAACCTCTAAAAAACAGTTTTTGATTTATTATTCCATCTATTTTCATAATGACCCCTTCTATAAGTATTAGAACCTCTTCCTCTTTGATTTCTACATCTATGTCCTTTTTGTGAACTTCTAATATCATGATTTTTGTTTGTTTTGTTTTATTATCTTACAGAATGACCGCGATCTTTCTCCCTTTTATCTTTGGAATCTTTGTTCTTTTTGATTATCGACAAGTTTTATCGTAGTGCTTGGTCTAATGTTACTTACTTCTTCTTCTTCTTCTTATTTAATCTTTCTTCATGAGCTTCCAATGAGCCCGGTAATTCAACAATTATCGTGATGCTTAAATCCTTAGTTTCTTAAAAAAAACACAATATAGTCAAACCTTGAATCCAAAGAGAATTTTTTTCTCAATTACACGAATATCATCTAAAATATCATGGTTTATTTTTAATTCGTTGAGAATGGACAAAGCCCATTAAAAATAATAAGAAAGAAATTCATAATCTATTTTTTTTGGAAACTTTTAATTTCCCCTCTAAGAGTTTGCAATCAATTTTTTTTTTTACCTTTTCTTCTTCTTTGAATGATTTCTCCAAAATTTTACATGCTTGATTTGTTGAGGTGGCACAAACAATATTTTTCGAAACTGCTCGATTGGATTCCTTGATATATGTAAAACAAGGCTTTCTAATTTTTTTGTTGATATTCTTAGATCCTCTTTTTGGGTTGGTGGTAATTTTTATTTTCCATCATATTTTATTTCGTGTACACTTTTTCAATAATCTTTATTTGTTCTTGTCATCTTAGAAGAACCTTCATCTGAAATCTCTATTTATTTGTTATAATTCGTTTTGGTTAATTGAGAAACAAACAAAAGAGGAATTGAGTTGTTCATCTTGATTGAACAGGGCTCAGATACCAATTTGAATGATATACAATGATATTTTGAAGCAATAAGAGATAATTGAAGAGAAAATAGAACTTTTTATTTTATTTTCTTCATTTTTTATATCAGGTATTTGTATTACTATATTATCTCGAAACATATATATTTTTGTATATTACAAATAAAATGATATATGAATTTTGAATCCTTTCATTCGTCTTCTCCATGAAAGGTTTTCTTGCTCTCCAAAAGTCCTACATTCTCAATTCCTCTCCATTCTTTTAATTATGTTCTCTAGTGGTAATCTAGTGCAGATTATTTGGTAATAATCTCTCGCATATCTTCTTATAACATAATTACTCCCAACAACATGCGCAATGAAGATCCTCTTGAAGATGTTCCAGATCTTCATATTCTGTTACATCGATAAGCTAATAACCAATACTTGAAAAAAAAAAAGGCAATAGGTCAATTAATAAACAAATTCCAAAGATCAAAACAAATGTTGATACTCTTAGAAACAAAAAAAAACAACCTTCACTCTAATTCAAAATTCAACCCAACAAGTGTGGTGCAAAAAAAAATCACATTTTAATTCAATTTATTCAAGAGGTCAAGGACAAATTGATGTTCAATTTAAAGCACACATTAATCGGAAAATTTAACCAATGAATTCCAAAAAAATAAAGCTTAATCTATTCTTATAGTCTTTCAAATTTGAAAGAGATTAAAGTTATGTTGCATGGGACTCGAGGCATCTGTTTTTGGAATTTGATTCAAAAGATGATTTACGTAGAATCTGGGCTAAGTTTGTTTGGTTTCTGGGTGATTCAACCATTAAGATTTTAAAATATAAGCCAAACTTTAACCCTGAATACGAAAATCCTACAACATATGT
Organism: Limnanthes douglasii subsp. nivea; assembly: GCA_036936605.1. Lineage (NCBI taxonomy): Eukaryota > Viridiplantae > Streptophyta > Magnoliopsida > Brassicales > Limnanthaceae > Limnanthes > Limnanthes douglasii. The sequence goes on from JAUPFV010000001.1 coordinate 40,153,739, forward strand.
ATGGGTGAGGTTTGAAAATGTTCCTGAATTTCTCTTTAATGAGAGTATGATTTACACACTGGTTGAAACTATTGGAGATCCCTTAAGAATAAAGATACTTGGAAAAAACATAGCATATTATAATGCTCGTTTTGCGTGGATTGAAGTCGATATTTCCAATGAGCTGCAATATCAAATCTGTGTGGGCTTTGGACATGACCAAGGATGTTGGTTAAGAGTTAACTACAAAGACATTCCAAGGTACCATAAGGTATATTATCACTTTAGGTTGGATGTTAATAAGGAGGAAGATATCATTCAAAGGAATAAATCCACACAAAGAATCAAATCTATAATAATGATGAAACATGAATCTGAAGATAAGGAAACACAAGAATTATGCAGTAAAGAACATGAGAATAGGTCTGAAACTCAAAGAATAATACTAGAAAAGACTGAAAACAAGATCCAGGAATATGAAGATATAATTGAAGCTATAAAATCTCTAGAGACTGGATATATCATATATGCTTCTTTAAATTATGATAACGATATTGGTGAGAACAGAAAATATTGACTAAGAATCAGCAGAGAGATTTTTAGATGGTGAATATAATCTTTCTCCTCTTATTATTTCATAGGTGTTATCAGTCTCCTTGGCCTCTTTAAATAGGCCAAGTGAGTTAGTTACAAATTCGGTTACATAAAAGATTTATTTACATTTCAGTCCCCATTCTTCCTATAAAACTTTAATCTTATTCTTTATTAATAGAACTTATCATTCAAGTCCTTATTAATTACATTTAAGTCCCTTATAAATCTATTTCCTTATCAGTAGCCCCTTAGTTCTTATAAAAGTTATATTATAAGAATTAACTGTCTTCGAAAGTTGGCTTAAGCATATAATTCTTTCCTTGTAAACAATTTGAGGCTCACAACTTCACTTCGAATGTTACAATTGATGTCAATAAATAACCCTTTTGCTTCGGATTATACCCATTACACCACACTTCATCACCTCGAACTTTTTGTCGTCTAATATTACTGTATTCCCACTTAGAAGAATGATTAGACCTCCTCTAGTAGGTCTGCCAGTAGACCTATGACGTAGCAAACTCTCTTTCCTAGCTTAACGTTTAGTATTCTACCGAATCAAAACTCTTCACCTTTTCTACCTCTTCTAATTCTCAACGTCATCTTTTCCCAAGTATAAATACTTAGCTCCATCTTACTGAGAACTTTTTAGAAAAATCATCGTTCTTAAGCTATCTTCATCTGGTTCTTCTTCAACCTTCAACCTCATTAGCTACCTTCCCCAGAAACGTTGATTTCTTCAATCATAAAAAACAATTCCCCAGATTAACATCTATTGTATGAGAAGATATCCCAAATACAAAAGATCTAAACCCAAAAAACCAAGAAAACCAAAGAAATCTCTCTTCCCTGGTCCTAGCAATCAAGTGTTTGGCGCTTATGACTATCTCTGTATTGGAGAAAGAGCAGAGGAATACAAAGCTGCTGGGTTAATCTACAACGGTCCTCGCTTCTCCTCTACCACCTTCAAATACGACAACTTCAATTTCAACTTTGTTAATTCATCTTCGCCCCTAGCATCAAACCCAGAATCTAGCCAGCAATTTTCTCCTCCTCGAAATCAATCTCCTCGAAATCAATCCACTTTTCCATCACTAAGACCACATCGAAAACCTAAGCCTGTCAATTCTGACAAATCTCTAATTCCTCAAAAACTACAGCCCAAATCACCTATCCTACAATCCGAAGCAGTTAAAGTTAAATTTCACAAAAAACCAACCTTCCTAGCAATGCGTGACGATGCAAAACCTCCTCTCCTCCCCTACAAGAAATGGTTGATGTTACTCCAGAAAATAGTCAACCAATTCTTATAGAAAACGAAAAACAATCCCAAACTGAGACTCAAACTGAGAAACAATCCCAAACTGAGACTCAAACTCAAGTTACTGATGAAGAAAATGATTCTAAAGCCACTGAATCCAACGCTGAGGCCGAATCCGAGGCGGAAGAAGAAGTAATCCCTTCAAGGAATACTCGAGGAAAGAAAGCTCCAATTACCCTCCCCGAAGATGTTACCGCCTTGGTTCAGGAAAACCTAAAACCACTTTGTCCTCGGTACATTCTAGCCCTAAAAAACGTACCCTATACTTATTACCCCGAATCAGAAAAAGAAATTCTTAAGAAAGAATGGGGATTAACAGACAACATCGTTCTTCGTCTACCAGTAGAAGGAGAAACACCTTTGAATTGTCAGAAAAACGAATTGGTAGTTTACCCTGAACTTTTCAACTGGGGACTTCGATTTCCCCTCGATCCAATGATTGTAAAGTACTTCGAAATTCTTGGGTTGTGCCCAATACAAGTCACTCTAAACCAATTGTTCACTTTATTCTCCGCCATTATGGTGTCGAGGCTAGGAAACATCCCTCTCGAAATAGAGGACTTCATTTCATTGACCAAAATCTCAAAGGGGCCAGTTTTACTATTCTACTATCTAACTTTGGAGGATGATCTGAAGATTATCGATGACCTCCTCGAGGCTGACAAGTTTTGGAAGCAAAGGTTTGTTTTTTTATCAGGAGCCTGGGAAAATGGTAAAGAAATTTCCGATGACAACCCCTCAAAACTTACTCTCATCTGGAGAGATAACAGTAAGTAAATCATGATTATTATTGTTAATACTTTCTTCCCAATTTATTAATCCTAGTCAAGGCTTAAATCGCTGCTTCGTCCCCCGACTATCACGTTTTGTGTCATTTAGTCCCTCGACAAAAAAATCACGGTTGAGGGTCCCTCGTCTATCAAAAATCTATAAATTCAGTCCCCGCGCGTGGTTTTTGCTGTAATGCTGCCACGTGTCACTATAGTTAAATGGTTTGCGTTCCACAGATAGTCCTTCGACTATTAATTCCATTTTTACCCTTCGAATTTAATATTTTTTAAATATTTTTTTTTTATGTTTTTCTGAAAACAGAGTATTGCAAAATTTGTTAATACTCTGTTTTTTTTCCAGAGTTGATTAAAGGTTTCTCAAAGGCCGAATTTGTCACTGTGCTCCTCGAGCAATCTCTCTTCCTCTTCCATTAAATCCTCAGCTTCTTTTGTCATTCCACACCACAAAATCCCCCTTTGATCTTTATACAGCTCAAACAACTTAGGTGATTTTCTAACAAAATCTACAATCTTATACGGTTTAGGCAGGTTGATCTGACTCTGTACTGCTCAAGCGACTTTACTGGTATTATCGATTCATGTTGTTTTTTGTTTTTCTCAAAACAGAGTATATCAAAATTTGCTATACTCTGTTTTTCTTTTTTTTTCTTTTCCTCTCACAACCCCACACGTATGACAAAATAGAAAACCCCACACGTATGACAACATAGAAAATACATATATTTGTAATACTAAATGTGTGGAAATTGACTGTTTTGAAACCAGCATTGTTCATGCCACATAATTTTAATACAAACAATGAAGCATATTAATGGTATTTTTTTTATCTCTAGAAAGACTTACAGTCAGTGGCCAGCCCTTTAATGTCAAGTTGTTGCCACCTTGATTCGACCCTGAAACAAAGAGGATGCCAAACTTCAGACTAAAACAGTGGCCCAAACAACTTGATGTTGGTGTAGTTCTTCCATCACTAATAATTTCATCAAACAGACGACATATTTCTTGAGTCTCGCCAACCGACTCAAAATACGTATAAGACAAGCGATATGTCCAGGCTTTGTTTTTATCGCACTATATTGTTGTCCCTCCTTAACTAAAACCGCTCTTTTCATTCTTTAACTAGGCCCGAACGTGCACAAGCCAATAAAAACAACAAGAAATATAACCGAGTTCTGTATTGCCCATTTTCTTAAAAAAATGGGTACTGAGTTTACTTTGTGTTTTGTTATTAAAACGCCTGCTTTGTTAAGTGTCGTTGAACAAGGGAACAGGTACATGGGATGGTGGATGTTATTGGGAGTGATTTAATTGTTTTAGCGATCGATTTCTACTCTACTGCTGGTTAAATTAATAAAGTTATGAGAATTTACTCTAGTTTGAATTGTAATATGGATGACACTATGTACAACTCATTGATTTGTGGGTGTTCTTGAAATAAGGAATACAAAAAAGGCTTTTCAATTTTGATAAAAAAAATAAAACGAATGCAATAGCATATAACTAGTGTTCTAATTTCTTGCTCCGAAAATTCGGATTTGAGAGTTTGGAAACAGATACATTGTGTTGCTACTCTCTTCGGGTTTACTTATAATATTCAGTTCTGTAATGCTATTCTTGATATGTATACAAAATCCGGAAATAGTTTTTAACCTCATTCTTTCTTTAGCTGCATTTAGTATAAAGATTTAGTTTTTTGGATAATTATGATAAATGCATATGGAGTTCACGGATACGGTACTGAATCAGTTGAACTTTTTAAGAAAATGGGCAATACAGAACTCGGTTATATTTCTTGTTGTTTTTATTGGCTTGTGCACGGTCGGACCTAGTTAAAGAATGAAAAGAGTGGTTTTAGTTAAGGAAGGACAACGGTATAGTGCGATAAAAACAAAGCCTGGACATATCGCTTGTCTTATACGATATTTTGAGTCGGGTTGGCGAGACTGAAGAAATATGGCGTCTGGTTGATGGAATTATTAGTGATGGAAGAACTACACCAACAGCAAACTTCAGACTAAAACAGTGGCCAGCCCTTGTTTTTAAGAATTGGTGGAGTAACTTGAGTTCTTCGGATTTGTTGTTTTTTTAAGGAAAAACTAAAGGGTTGTGAGAGGAAAACAAAAAACAAGAAAAACAAAAAAATAAAAAAAATAAATATTTTAAAAAAATATTAAATTCGAAGGGTAAAAATGGAATTAATAGTCAAAGGACTATCTGTGGAACGCAAACCATTTAACTATAGTGACACGTGGCAGCATTAAAGCAAAAACCACGCGCGGGGACTGAATTTATAGATTTTTGATAGACGAGGGACCCTCAATCGTGATTTTTTTGTCGAGGGACTAAATGACACAAAACGTGATAGTCGAGGGACGAAGCAGCGATTTAAGCCTCCTAGTCAAACTAACCAGGCATACTTATCTAATTATTTACTTTTTTCCCAGAAATTCCGAGGCGATTCAAAAGTCGTCGGAAGACTGCAAAGACCATCTTCATGAGAATGGCTGAATGGGTTGAGAAAGCCTGGGGAAATGGCTTTCACTCCGCCTTTCAACCAATCAACTTCGTCAACAGCCATCTCTGGCGCATAACCTTGGGAGCTGACTTCCTTGAAAACCCGATGCTCCCCCCAGATCCCATTGAAGCGGTCCAAAGAATACTCGAACGAGATGGGAAAACTTATCTTCCCACCAGGAACCGATCTGACAGTCACCTGCCACCAAAAAAGAAGGGAAAACTGGCCCTCAAAAAGTCCAACACAAGCGATCCTAGCCCTTCTAAAAATTCGAAGCCTACAAGGAAACGAAAAACGCCTGCATCTCAACTTCCCCCAATATCCGAAGAAAGTGAACCCATCCCTAAAAGGAAAAAGAAAGAAGATAATGCTTCAAAGAAGAAAAAGGACAAGTCCACTACCCCGAAAAAGAACGAAGCCGAAATGCTCGAAGAGGTATTGGCTTCCGAGGTCCATGAGAAAACCTTTATTGAAGAAAATCCTCAAGGTGGATTGGCACTAGGAGATAGCCAGGAAAACGAATATCTTAACCTCGACGATTTCAACTCGAGTGGGGATTTTGTAGTCACCTGTGAAGATTCTCAGCCTACCAACACCATTCCATCATCTTCTATCGGGGCTGCCTTAACTTCAACATCTAACGCAATTATTCCTGTCCATCGCCCATCAAACTTGCCCAACCCTCACAGATCCGATGAGGTAACTTCAATCCTTCGACCTTTTACTAACTTAGGTGCTGCAGCCAAGAAATTGTGTGAAGAAGTAAGCAATTCACATACACAATTGGAGCTCCTTGCACAAGAATTAATCAAGAACAAACAAGAAACAGAATCTGAAAAAGCTTCGAAAAATAAAGCACTTCAAAATTTTGAAGCTGAAAAAAGAAAACTTCTCATCGAGCATAAAGAAAAAATCAAAGCTATGGAGACTTCTCATCGTCTGCCTCTTGAAAATATAAATTCTCAGCATGCTAGTGCCATTTCTGGTGAAAAGAAAAAATCTACCGAGGCTGAAGAACTTGTTAAGAAAACTCAAGAAAGCCAGGAAAATTGTCAAACTCAATTGACTACGCTTCAAACAAGATTCGAGAAAGAAAAGAAAGACTCCATCAAGAAAGCCGAAGCTGTTGTTGGTTCTTTGATGCTTGATGGTATCAAGAAGGCTCAAACCCAAACAGCTATCGATCTTCTTCGAGAAATTCATGCCGCCTATCCAAGGTTAAATTTAACAGAATTTTGGAAACAAATTCCCGAGGAAGATCACCCAAAAGAAGCATTCGAGGTTCTATCAAGTTCTTCAGAAGAAGATGACGTTTCTGAAGAGTCATCGGAAGACGACTAAACAGTAGATTATATATGTCATGTGTTTATTGTTGTTGTTTTTTTTAAAGTAGTTTTCTCCTTTTTGTAAGCTTCAAACTTTATCCGATGAACAAGCAACTATCTTAATATTTCAAATTTCTGGTGCACTCATAAAACATGGCACCTCTAAAATTTGATGCGCTCATAAAACGTGGCACCTCGAAAATTTGATGCACTCATAAAACGTGGCACCTCGAAAATTTGATGCACTCATAAAACGTGGCACCTCGAAAATTTGATGCACTCATAAAACGTGGCATCTCGAAATAGGTTGTTTCTTCAAAGCTATTGCTTTGGAAAATTACTCTTGGTCAACTTTCAAAGATGATCAGTCTCTGCCAAGTTACCAAAATAACAAATCATTCATCATATTAAAGAACCCATGGCCAAAAGAAATTTTATTATGAACTTCAATTTTTACCAGACACCTCATTAAAACCTTTCTGGGCCAACAGATAAGGAAAGAGTATGTCTGTCTTTTACAAAAATTCTAAGTTCGATTTTATTCACAATACAATTTCAAATGTTCTATATTCCAAGGGTGTTTAAGCATCCTCCCCTCACAATCAGACAACCTATACGTCCCTGGCTTGACCTTCATTTTGACTTCATAAGGACCCTCCCAATTTGGAGCCAATTTTCCGAGGTGTTTATCCTTGGTATGAAGAAATACTTTTCGCAACACTTTATCGCCAACTTTGAACTCCCTCTTTTTAACATTAGCATCGTACCTGCTTCTCATTAAGGTTTGATAATGAACCACATTCAAATGTGCTTTAACCCTCTTTTCCTCTAACAAATCAAGCTCAATCTTTCTAGCTTCATCATTATCTACTTCGGAATAATGCAATAGCCTATAGGAAGGTAATGTAGATTCAGCAGGGCATACAACATCCATTCCATACACCAAAGAAAAAGGAGTCTGTTTTGTGGCCTCTCTAGGAGTTGTACGATATGCCCACAACACCTCTTGAAGATAATTTGGCCATTTCCCTGCTGCTCCCGCCAAATTTTTCTTCAAACCCTCCACAATAGATCTATTTGTAACTTCCACTTGCCCATTTGCTTGTGGGTGGAAAGGAGTGGAAAAGCATTGCTGTATTCCTTTCGAGGAGCAAAAAGAGTCCATTTCCTTGTTATTAAATTGGGGACCGTTGTCTGTTGTTATCTTTCGAGGAACTCCAAAACGGTAGCAGATGTTACTTAGAATAAACTTGATCACATCCTTAGCTTTTGTTCCAGATAAAGGCTCTGCTTCTGCCCACTTCGAAAAATAATCAACTGCGACAATAATCATCTGTCTTCCACCTGAAGCCATAGGCAATGGTCCTACCAAATCAATCCCCCATCTATCAAAAGGAACCGCCTCAGAAATTATCATTAGAGGTACCGCTGGTTTATGTATCGAATGTGCATACCTTTGACAAGTATCACAACTTCGAACTAATAACTTGGCATCCTGCAATATGGTAGGCCAATAATATCCTGCCAACAATACTCTGCGTGTTAAAGCTTTGAAACCACAATGAGCTGATCCATCTCCATCATGTAATTCAGATAAAATGTTTTGAGATTCTTGCTTATTCAAACATCGTAGTAAAGGCCTCGACACAGACCTCTTATACAATACCCCATCCAACACCACATAACCAAGAGCTTTATTCCTTATTTTCTTGAGCGAATGCTTATCAAGAGGTAGTATTCCCTTTGTAAGAAAATTTAATAAGTCAGTTCTCCAATCACCCCGAATGCGCGCCGAATCATTTACTACCTCCTCGACAAATTTACATTGCTCAGAGCTTAATATAATCGAAGGCAATGGTTACGTTACGATCCATGGATATTCTTCAGAGTAAGCCATTGTTGCTAAAGAATCAGCCATTGTGTTATTTCCTCTTCGAATATGCTCCACCTCAACATTTTCAAATTGTGCCATCATACTTCGAAGTTCTTGCAAATACAAAACTAAACGGTCTTTTTTAGCTTCTGATATTCCTTTAACATGGTTAAATACTAACTGCGAATCTGTTTCTAAGTGCACGAACATTGCTCCACAAATTTTTGCTAACCGCAATCCTGCTAATACTGCTTCATATTCAGCTTCATTATTCGAAGCATGAAATCCAAACCTTATAGCTTGAAACATATACTCCCCTGTCGGTGCCACCAATTCTACCCCCGCACTCGACCCTTTATTACTAGATCCTCCATCAGTTCGTACCGTCCACACCGGATTCGTGTGTATTTTTTCATCTTCTTTCTCTTCGAACCTGCTCGAATGAAACTCAACAAATAAATCTGCTAAGGCCTGAGCTTTGACAGCCGTTCGTGGAGAGAATAACACATCGAAATCTCCCAATTCTACAGACCACTTAGTTATTCTTCCTGAGATATCTGGCTTTTGCAATACATTTTTCAATGGATAAGAAGTTTGAACCACAATTGTATGTGCTTGGAAGTAAGGACGCATTTTTCTCGCCGCCACTATTATACACAAAGCCAATTTTTCGAGCTTTAAGTAACGTTTTTCAACATCAACCAAACTTTTACTGACATAATAAACGGGCTTCGAAACTCCCGTATCTTCACTTATCAGAACTACACTCACTGCATAATCCGATACTGCTACATACAAAAACAGTTGCTCACCTTCTCGAGGCTTTGATAATATTTCAGGAGAGGACAAAAGATTTTTAATCTTAATAAAAGCTTCTTCACAATCCGAAGTCCACTCAAAATTATTCGGTTGACGCAACACCTGGAAAAAAGGCAAAAATTTATCTGAAAAACGAGAAATGAATCTGTTCAGAGCTGCTAACCTGCCTGTTAATATTTTCACTTCTTTGATATTCCGAGGCGAAGACATAGATATCAAAGCCTTCAACTGTTCTGGATCCACTTCAATTCCTCTTTCACTTATCACATATCCCAGAAACTTACCAGATCGGACTCCAAACGTGCATTTTTCTGGGTTCAACTTTGACTGTATTGCTCTAAGATTCAGAATCGTCTCTTCTAAATCATCAATATGTTCATCATCACTTTTGCTCTTGACCATCATATCATCGATGTATACCTCGATATTCCTCCCTATTTGTGAAGCAAATGCCTTATTCATCAACCTTTGATATGTAGACCTAGCATTTTTCAATCCAAACGGCATCACTCTATAACAATGTAAACCTCGATCAGTGATAAAGGTTGTGCTTTCTTCATCCTCTGGAGTCATTCAAATTTGATTATATCCTGAAAATGCATCCATAAATGTTAGAATTTTGTTTCCAGAAGTAGAATCCACTAATTGATCAATTCGAGGTACTGGAAAAGGATCCTTTGGGCAAGCTCTATTTAAATCTGTGAAGTCTACACACATTCTCCATTTTCCATTCTTCTTTTTCACTATTACAGTATTAGCTGTCCACTTCGGATATTTGGACTCCCTAATATGCCCCATTTTATACAATCTATCTACTTCAGCAATTATGGCCCCAGATTTTTCCAAAGAAAAAGCTCTCCTTTTTTGTATTATTGGCTTGATCTTCGAATCCACAGGCAAACTATGACATATAATATCAATTGGGACCCCCACTACATCGTCAAATTTCCAAGCAAACACATCAAAGTTTTTAGACAAAAAATTCAATAACCTTTCTCGCACTGATAGAGATAATAAAGTCCCAATTCGAAGTACTCTGTTATTATCGAATACGTATTCTTCTATTTCTTCACTTATTATCACAGAAGTCGGGGTTGACCTTGGATCATAAATTCCTTCATCTTTACTACTAGAAGGCAACCCCCCAAATTGATATTCTCCATTGGATCATCGATACTTTTATCACATAGTCTAAATGCAGCAGCATAACACTCTCTAGCTACTTTTTGATCACTTCGAACTACACCAATTCGATCCCCGACTACATATTTCAGACATTGATGAACTGTAGAAACTATAGCATACATTTTTGCCAGCCATGACCTTCCAAAGATAGCATTGTAACTCGACGGACAATCTACCACCATAAAAAGTACTTGTACTTTCTTTTTAAAAGACCCTTTTCCCAGAGAAATTTCACCTTCAAATTCCCCTACAACGTTCGCTGTTGCACCAGTAAACCCAATTATAGTTCTTTCTGACCTTTCTATCTGAGGTGGAGCGTTTAATCTATCATATGTTGATTTGAACAACACATTAGCAGAACTTCCAGTATCAATCAATACTCGTCGAAATTCTACCCCACATACTTCTGCTCTAATGACTAATGCATCTTCATGTGGTCCTGTAATTCCTCTCAAATCATCTCCATCGAAAATTATAAATGGGACATTCTTCTTATTGTATAGATGTGCTGACGCTCCTCCTTCAATTTGATGCGTTAAATTTACTATATGTCTTTTCCTCGAATTATTGGTATCATTAGTCATTGAGTCTCCCCCAAATATTGCCAATGACTCAAAGAACGCACATAGATCTCGAACACGTCCCTTACACATCGGTTCATCAACTGACATCAACAACAATCGACTGGGGTCTGGGTCGACATATTCCGAAGCCACATCAAATTCATCCTCTGCAACATCTAAAATCATCAATGCACTTTCCTGCTTAGAGTTTGGATTACTTACCTTTTGAGTTACAGCTCTAGCGTTCTTCTTGACATACTCCAGCAATTTTCCATTCTCTATCAAAATCTGCATTTCCTTCTTCAAAGCAATACAGTCAGCTGTATCATGTCCAACATCATTATGATAACTACAGAATCTGTTATTGCGTTCCTCTCTTGGCCTATTAATTACTGTCGGCTTTCTAAAATTGACTTTTCCCTTGGTTTTCTCATAAGTCGATGCCACATTTTCAGGCAAATCTTAATAATATTTTGGTCTTACCCACACATTCGATCTTGGTCTGAATTGGTGTTGATTATTAAAATTGTGCTGATTAGAACCCCCTTGATATGAGTTCGAACCTCCTCGATTGGAAACATTTTGACTACCCCTTGCCTGTGACGAGTTATTATTCGAAGCGTTCACTTGATTATTTCCCACTTGACTACTCCCTTTCTGAACACTATTATTTCCTCCTCGAACTCGAGTAGACTCTTCGACTTTGATCTGATCTTCAACCTGAGCCATGAGAGATCCAAATGTTAATGCCCTACGCCTTGTTGTTTCATCACCTAAATCTCCTGGCAACAATCCTTGTCGGAACGCTGCCATAGCTACCACTTCCTCACAATCATCTAATCCTGCTTTTGTTGAGACAAATCTTTTAGTATAATCCTTCAACTTTTCTCCCACAGCTTGCTTACATTGTATTATCGTATCTCCGTTAGCTCTCATTTCTTTGCTTCCCACAAACTGTCTTCGAAAAGCTGTGTAAAAGCCTCTAAAATTTACAATGGACTCCTTAGGAATCTTGTTATACCATTTTAACGCAGTTCCTTTGAATGTCTGAGAGAATTCCCTACAAACAAATTAATCATCATCCTCGAAATTAGTTATATAATTCTTGAATTGCTCTATATGATCATCTGGATCTTGAGTTCCATCAAACTTGTCAATTTTAGAAATGTCGAACCGCCTCGGAAGTGGTACAGATCTAATCGAACTAATCAACGGTGAATCCCTCCAATCTACTCGTTGAACAAACTGGTCTTCGTTCCTCATTCCCACAGTAGCATACAAACTTGGTTCGCCTTCTACAAATTTCCGAGGAGAATACACTAGTTTTCCTTCTTTCGCCTTCCTTCCCTATGCATTTTAGCTGGCAAAAATTCATATCCTCATTCTTTTGAATGACTTCGAAAATGATTATATATTGGTGTTTCATCTGATTCCGACTTTTCAAAATCTTCTTCGCTAGAATCTACATACCGTCGCTTCTGCAACTTTTTCTTTTTTCTCATTCCACTATGCTCCTTCTTACGCTCAAAATGTATTTTACGTTGAACATTTTGAACATCGCCGACGTCATTCGATGGATCCGAATGATCATCCCGATCACCTCTTGCTATTTCAAATCTAAGTCTCGCACCATTATTATCTTGTTTCTTTTGAGCAAATTTATCAAGTTCTGCCACTTTTCTTATCAACTCATTCAGTTTACCTTCAAAATCAAACTGGTTTGATCGAATCGAAACTGATTCATCTGCTTCTTTCTCTTGCAGATCAGATCTCAATGTCTCCAAAGCCTTTCGAACAGACGGATTATCTCCTTCCTCCGAATTCATCTCCGATCAACAAAAATATAAACAAAATGCTTCAGAAAACGAAAAAAATCGAGACTCGAATTTTGATCTATCGATCAAGGTATCTTCCCCCCTCCTTCTAGCGCCAATTTGGTGAGAACAGAAAATATTGACTAAGAATCAGCAGAGAGATTTTTAGATGGTGAATATAATCTTTCTCCTCTTATTATTTCATAGGTGTTATCAGTCTCCTTGGACTCTTTAAATAGGCCAAGTGAGTTAGTTACAAATTCGGTTACATAAAAGATTTATTTACATTTCAGTCCCCATTCTCCCTATAAAACTTTAATCTTATTCTTTATTAATAGAACTTATCACTCAAGTCCTTATTAATTACATTTAAGTCCCTTATAAATCTATTTTCTTATCAGATATATCATGTTGTGTTTCTCCTAATCAAGATTATACAGGGAGTATGCCTTCAACTCATATATATGATAAAATAGAAGTTAACACTGAATACTAAAAGATCTTGAACAAAAAGCTGAAAGAAGCAAGGAAAAAAAAGAGAAATACTAACGTAGCTATCAAATCTCTGAAGCTTTCAAGATCAAATAGACGTACTCATTACAAATTAAGATGATCAAGGTATTGAATTATAACATTTATAGCATTAAGAATAAGTTTTGTGCTAGAATACTGAAGTCAATCACTGATATGGAAATAGAGTTTTAAGGATTAATTTGTAAATAACGTAAATTTAGGGATTAAATTATAATTAATGTATGTTTTGTCCTTAAGTTGTGACTGGTGTAAGTATTAGGGGATATTTGTGACTTTTTATAATTTATAAGGACTAAACATCAATTAGTCCACTTTTGTAACAGATTCAGTTTGAGACTAAGTCTTGGTTCCTTTATAGAAATGACCAGACTACTCTAGTTATTTCTCTCTCTAGAAATATTTCCTAAACAATTTACTAAAGAATAATTACAACTCATTAAATTGGCGACTCCGCTGGGGACTTGAATAAGAAGAATCATTTGATAATTTTCTTAGAAATTGATACAATTTAATTTATGATGAATCCTGAATTCAATCCTACATTACAGTCAGCTATGGAAACTATAAGAGGTGATCTGCAAAAGAATGGAACTGATGGAAATAGAACTGATGGATCGTCTCCCATCCAAGTTCGATCTGATATTGAAACAAGAATGAATCAACTCCTAGATAAAATTAATACTTTGAATGAAAAATATGAGCGGAGCGAACAAGAGATACTTTCTACAAGAATCAGATCTCAAGTTAGGGAAGGAATGGAAAATACCGATGTGGAAGGTCAGTCAGATCGCTCTTTTGATGATCGATATGCTAAGTGTGAGTATAAAAAACACATTTTGTGTCTCCTAAAGAGCGATATTAGTCTCGAAAGGATAAAAAAGACAAGTAGAAATTAATAACTTCCAGTGATGAAGAGGTTGAAAGCTCAGCCTCGGGATTTAAAAGTCATAGAGGTTCCTCGAAAGGGGAATCATAAAGAGATTATTCGAGGAGGTATAAAGAAGAGAGTAAGTCTAAGAATTCTCCTCGATCAACTTGTGATGAAAGGAATCCTTCAATTCAGTATGCTGAAATTGTTAGGAATCTATATGTCACAATGGGAACCGACGATCAATTTGTTCAAGACTTTGATTGGAGAAATTCTCCATTAACAGATGAAATTTGTTCCATGACGCTTCCGGAGCTTTTTGACATTTCGAAGGTTGAAAAGTTCGATGGGATGCAGGATCCCGATGATCACATCGAACAATTCAAAAATTATATGATGAATTTCGAGGATGACGACCAGATTGTGTGTCGTACCTTTTCTCAAACTTTTAAGGGAACAGGATTCCGAGGGGGTCCATATAAAATTTCTGAGATTTTTATACTGCTTTTCGAAGGAATTTTATGGGAAGCAAATATATGAGAGCTAATGGTGATACGATTATTCAGTGCAAGCAGGCACCGGGAGAAAAATTGAAAGACTATACCAAATGATGTTTGTTAACCAAGTCTAGTTGGACAACTGTGAGGAAAATGTGGCGATGACAGCTTTTCGCTAGAGATTATTTCCAAGAGATCTGGCTAATGAGACGAGAAAAAGACGGGCCTTGACTTTAGGAGCATTGATGGCTCAAGTTGAGGATCAGATCAAAATGGAGGAGTTGAGTAGAGTCCAAGGTGGGCAAGCTAATACTCCGAAAAATTCGGGACATGCCTCGAATGGTAATAACAATGGCAATAATCAGCAGTCGAGGCAGAATAACATCAATTTGCCTCCTCGGAATGGTGGTTATTCGAACCACACTCCATTTAACAATTACAACAGGCCAAGCGTAAATACATGGGTCAAACCAGAGTACTAAGCTGATTTGACAGAAAGTATTTCTGTCATATGGGATAGGACTAAGAACTCTGTAAACTTTAGGAAGCTGACTTCTTTCAACAGACCAATGGAGGAGAGGAATAATAAATTTTGTAGGTATCATGATGATATTGGGTATGATACGAATGATTCTATTGCTTTGAAGAAGGAAATCCAATATTTGATTAAAAATGGAAAGCTCCCGACTTATGTGAAGTCACATCAGAGTGCAACGAAGAATAATGGTGCATCAACTTCGAAGGCTACATCGAGAACTAAAAAATTCATGATTATGGATTCACAGATTGAATCATTCGATGCTTCTGATGAATATGTTAAAAAGGAACCGAAAAGGTTTCTTCTGATGGTAGTCGAAGAGCATGTGGAAAAAGGGCATGTTCGGGAATTATGCAAGTTTTTTGAATCGTTGGCAATTTTTGGGGTGATTAAATGACTGGAAATTCAGACAGTTCCAGGAAAAGGCATGTTGTCAATTTGACAACTCAAATTTAAGGGAGAATGTCAACACACTTATATGGAAGAAAGATATTCCCTTCATTTTGTTTGATGAAGATGATCTAAGAGGAACTGCAGGACCACATGAGGATGTTGTGGTGATTTGAGCTAAGGTGGCTGGCGTCGAAATTCGACGTGTTTTGATTGACACTGACAGTTCTGCTATTGTCCTTTTTAAGTCCACCTATGATAGGATGTCAAATCCACCTCGTATTACTCAATCGGATCGAACAATTATCAGAGTCACGGGTGTAAAAGCTCGTGTTGTTGGAGATTTTGAGGGTGAAGTTAGTTTTGGAAAATGACCATTCAAGAAAAAGGTCCAAGTACTCTTTGTGGTGGTGGACTGTCCCACAAGTTATAATTCTATTTTTGGAAGATCATGGCTTTCAAGAATCTACGGGGCGGTTTCAACAGTTCATCAATGCTTTAAGTACGTGGTTGGAGATAGAGTTGGAGTGGTTCGAGACAATCAAAAGGTTGTCAGGGAATGTTATGCCATTGCCGATGATCCAGCAGTGGAGATTTGATGCGAGAAGCGCAGTTAGAGAGGGTTCCCTCGGATTTGGAAGAAAGGTTTGACGATCTGAGGGAAACTCCGGGGTCTTTAACGGTGAGTGAAGAGATTGAGGAGTTTACTATTTCGGAAGGACAAGTGCTTTGAATTGGAACTTTATTGACCCCTTTTCTACGTCAACAACTACTTGATTTTTTATCTCATAATTTGGATGTCTTCGAGTAGCTATTAAGGTAATTCGACACAACTTGGCCATAGATCCGAAGGTCAAGCCGGTAATTCAAAAAATGAGAGTGTTTTCCCCGCAAAAAGTGGAAGCAATTGTCGCAAATGTGGATCGGTTGTCTAAAGTCGGACACATAAGGGAATCACAGTATCTTTTGTGGACGGCGAATCTGGTGGTCGTTAAGAAGAAGAATCGGAAATGGATGATGTGTGTGGATTTTAAAGATTTGAATAGAGTTTGCCCCAAAGATACATTCCATGTTCCTCAAGTAGATCAGTTGATTGATTCCACTTCAGGCAACAAAAAATTTGACTTTTATGGATGCTTTCGCAGGATATAATCAGATCCAAATGGATCCAAAAGATCAAGAGTGCACAAGTTTTATAATTTATAGGGGCTTGCATTATTATAGAGTAATGCCCTTCGGATTGAAGAATGTTGGAGCCACTTATAAGAGATTAATGAATAAAGATTTTGCTACGCAGATCGGAAAAAATATGGAAGTATATATAGACGATATGGTAATGAAAAGTTCAAGGGACGAAGTGAATGTTGATGATGTAGAGGAAGATTTTTTTAATCTAAGAGCGATCAGGTTGAAATTAAATCCTTAGAAGTGTACCTTCGGAGTTCGATTGGGGAATTTTTTGGGTTTTCTTATAAGTGAAAAAAGAATAGAAGCCGATCCTAAACATCTAAAAGCTTTGATAACAATGAATTCACCTCGATCAATCAAAGAAGTGCAAATCTTGACAAGAAGTTTTCTGACAAATGTTTTCCTTTCTTTCAAGTCTTACGAGGACCCAATAGGTTCGAATGGACGTCGGAATGCGAACCAGTGTTCACAAACATTAAAAATATGTTGTCATCACCAAATTTTTTAACAAAGCCTCGAAATGGGAATAAATTATTTTTGTACCTTGCGGTATTGGATTTTGCACTCAGCGCAGTGTTAATTAGTGAAGATTCAGGAATTCTGAAGCCGATATATTACATTAGTAAAAGTATGGTGGCAGTAGAAAATAGATATATGAAATTGGAGAAGTTGGCTTTAGCATTGGTGATTGGTGCTAGGAAGATGCGTCCATATTTTCAAGCTCATACTATAGAAGTCTGAACTTCATTCCCCTTAAAAATGTATTACAACGACCTGCTATTTCGAGGAGGATAACCAAATAGTCAGTAGAGTTGGGGGATTATGATATTTTATTTACACCTCGAACAACGATCAAGGCACAGGAACTGGCTGATTTTGTTGTTGAGTTCCACTCAAGTCTATCAGATGAGGAAGAAAGTGAAAAAGCTTTTCCTGAAGATTCAAGGTGGGTGATTGGAACGAATGGAGGATCCAGTATCTCAGGATGCAATAATGGGGTTCGATTGATAGCTCTGACGGGGGAAACAATGGTCCAATCAATTAAATTTGGTATTCATGCTACAAACAATGAAGCTGAGTACGAAGCTGCTTTGACAGGTTTGAGATTGGAAAATATTTGTGGGGAAACTTCAGTACGTTTGGAAACGGATTCTCAATTATTGGAAAATCAGGTATCTAGATTTTCCAAAGCAAGGAAGGATCATTTGATTTTATATCTTTAGGAGCTTGAATTTCAATGCTTTTATTTGACAATATGGTTGTGGAATATATCGGGCGAAGAGGTAACATGGTAGCTGATTCTTTAGAAAATGTTGCTTACAAGGAAGAATATCCTTGGATTTTGCTACAAGAAAACCCTTCAATTGTTACTCAATCTAGCCAATGTATAATTATAGAAGAATTGTTTGTCACTGATGAAAACCGACGCGATTGGAGATCAGATATTCTTAATTTTTTGACCCAAGGATTACTACCAGATGATTTTTAATTAGCTAAAAAGTTAAGGGGTGAAGCCTTCAGATATATAGTTCTTGATGGAATTTTGTAAAAAATGCATTAAGCAGACCATTTCTACGATGTTTACGCAAGCAAGAATCACAAGAATTATTGTTAAAATTGTATGATGGTGAAGGGTCAGCTCATTATAGGTTCAAAGCTTTATCCCACCGAGTATTACTTGTAGGGTTTTACTGGCCTACAATCATAAACGATGCTAAGAATTTGGTCCGAAGTTGTGATACTTGCCAGAGATTTGCTAATCCTATGCACAGACCACCAGTACCACGTATATCTATATCTAAGGCAATACCATTTGATAGATGGAGAATTGATCGTGTGGAACCTTTGTTGATGGCTTCTAGGGGAAGGCATATGATAGTTGTGGCGGTGGATTATTTTATGAAGTGGGCAGAAGAAGAACTGATATCAGGCACAAAAGCAAAGGATCTCATCAAAGTTATTGTGAATAGTATCTGTTGTCGTTTTGGGGTTCCTCGGAAAATCACAACAGATAATGGTCCTAAATTTAATAATAGGGAAATGGCTGCATTCTGTACTTCTAAAGGAATTCAACAATGTTTTTCAATGCCCTTTCATCCTCAAGCTAATGGACAAGTGGAAGTTACAAATAGAACGATTTTAGATGGCTTGAAGAAGAATCTATTAGGGGCAGCAGGAAAATGGCCAAATTATTTGCAAGAGGTGCTCTAGGCTTATCGAACAACTCCTAAAGAGGCTAGAAAAGAGACCCTTTTTGCTTTTCCATATTGTATGGATGCAGTTAGCCCTATTGAATTTACGATGTCATCTTTTAGAATATCTCAATATTCTGAAACAACTAATGATAAATTTTGAAGAGCAAATTTGGATTTGATTGAGGAAAAAAGGGTTCGAGCTCATTTGAATGCAATCCATTATTAAACTCTTATGAGAAATAGATATTATTCGAAGATGAAAAGAAGAGAATTCAAAGAAGGAGATAAGGTATTTCCAAAGGTTTTCCAACACACAAAGGAAATAAGCCTCGGAAAAATGGCTCCAAATTTGGAAGGTCCTTATACAGTTGTTAAAAGAATTAATTCGGGGTCTTATCTTCTTTGTGATTTCGAGGGGAGAATGCTACAACATCCATGGAATATTCATCACTTGAAGCTTTATTAGGAGTAGACATGTTTTTGTACTTTGGGATTTTTGTTTTGAATGGCGCACTCTTTCCTATCCTGTTGGCCCAGGAAGGTTTTAACGAGGCGTCATGTACATGTACATATTCAACTTTATTAATAAAGTTCATTTTTTGGCCAATGGTTGTTTACATGTATTTGGATACTATCTTAACAAATCATCAAAGGTTAATCACCTTTGAGATTAGTTAAGAGTAGAATATTATGAAGTGTTTATAACACTTTTCCAAGAAATAACCATGTTTTGTAACCATACTACATTTGATATTTCAAAGTGAATTCTTAAAAGCGCACTGAGAATTTTGATGAGCTAACAAAGCTTAACAACATTCATCTTATTTCGAAGAGATACCCATCAATTGTTATTAAGGTATTTGAGGTGGTAAGTTTGTATTATTAATATTTTGCAATTATTTTGTAATTAGAATCAATAATATGCAAGAGAATGGAAACAAAGAAAAACTCTTTGTCATTTAGATCAAGTTGTTACAGTACAAAAAGAGATATTATAATTAGACAAAAACAAAAAAAAACTGAAAAAATAGTTAGCCAATTGCATGATTTGGAGGAGGGCTACGAAATTCTGATGTACTAGGTTTGTGAATCATATCCAGAGATGTGACAGGTTCGTAAGAACGAGTAACTTTTGGGAGAATTTTATCTAGTGTAGGCCTTGCAAAATCAAGCATGTGATTTCGGAGGACTTGAATAACTGGATCTTCTTCGTCAGCAAGCGCTTCTGTGTTCTCGAAATTGATTAACATATTCGGGTCGAAGCTTGTAGGAGCATGATAAACGGTGAGGGAATTGTCATCAATGAGAATCACAGGATTGTCTTTATTAGAATATTCTTCAGTCGAAGAGTTTGGGGGTGTTGTTGGTTTCCAGTAGTACCATCTTTGTCTTCCTCAACCAAAGTGTACGAAGTGATTTTCTTTTGTTTCTTTTTCTTTCCAGAGGAATCAGAAGATATTTTCTTTTTCTTTGATCAAGGTTCTTGAAATTTTCCCTCTTCGATGGGCGAAAGAGGCTGTTCTGCAACTTTGTGTTTTCGACACTTTGGTTTCGAGGGCGTGGAAGGGTTAGCACCAGATGTGCTAACTGCCATTTTACTCTTCTTTTCTTTGGTAATTTTTTTTCTTCTCTTTTGGCAGATGGTTATCTGATCTGTTGCGAATAGGAAGAAAGAATTTGCAATCAGGTTGGGGTATTCGTTGGCACACGAGTTTTGGATCTGGATCAGAAAACAAATCTTGAGGAGGCAGCCCACCTTCTCTGATTGGAAACATGTTGTTATGGAGTAAATTGATGGGCTGGAAGGCAATATGAAATGCATTATTTCATTCATCTTCAGCCTAGGCGGCAAGTTTTTGGAAAATATCTTTAGCAGCTTCTCGACGTGTTGAGTAGCGCTTCAAAATTTCTAGGATAAGTTAGCAAAATAAAATGCTAAGAAAATAATAAAATAAATTTTTTGTATTAAAATGCAAAAAAATCGAAGAACTTACGATTACTTCTCCAAACTAGAGTTAATTTTGAAGGGTTGGCTTCAAAAATTGCTTTGCCATTTTCCCAAGCTCCAGATATGAAAACAAATTTTTGTTTCCAGAATTTATCAGCCTCCAAAAGATCGTCGATGATCTTGAGGTCATCCATCATTGTGAGGTAATAGAATGTAAGCTTCGGACGTTTTGAAAGTTGAGTCAATGAGGTGAAGTCTTTAAAGCTGATGGGAATTTCGGAAAGACGGGATTCCATGATCACTGCCATGAGGGTAAACCATTGATTCGGTGTCACCTGATTAGGGCATAAACTGAGGACTTCGAAGTACTCCACGATCATCGGATCTAATGGAAATCGAAGACCCCAGTTAATAATTTATGGGTATACCACTAGTTCATCATCTTTGCAGTTAAGGGGAGTTTCTCCTTTTTTTGGCAGACGAAGGGTTATGCCTTCTCCCATTACCCATTGCTTCTTAAGGGTCGAGGCTTGCCTTTCTTTGTAGTATATATAACGAACCTTCTTCAAGACGATAATATACTTTCTTTCGAGGTTTCTTAGGTTCCTCCCAATTTTTGTTCTTTCTTCTTTAGAGATAGAGCAAATATCAGCCTCTTCTTGAGAGTCAGCCTCAAGATCAGTTTTTGTAGCGTCCGAGTCAGCTTCGTTGTATTTTGAAGTTTCTTCTCGAGGTTACTGAGTAGTTGAATAATTGTTTCTGTAAGAGGGTTAGCAGTATGAGGCGCCTCCTCCATCAATTCTGTTTGAGGAGGATCCTTAGTAGTGGGATTTGGAGGAGAGGGAGTTCGGATGATTGTTGATTCATCTCCTATGGCGATGAAAGTTTTTCTTGGTTTGGTTAATGAAGATTTTTTCGAGGAAGGGTTTTTTGTTTTCGATTTTAGAGGAGAAACTCTGCTTTAGGATGAGGAGGCTCGAGGTGTTTTAGGACCTGAGATTTTAGATGATGCTTCTCTTCGATTCTCGGAGAAGGTGGAAGATTTGGGACTTTGGAATGATTGAAATTACCGTAATAGAATGTCTCAGTTGTAGTTCTGATTGGACCACCTCGAATTAATCCTTCTCTTCGATATTCTTCAGCTCTTTTCATAATACAAAGATAATCGTAAAATCCGAACACTAGGTTACTATCAGTATCACAAGATTCTAATTTTTTGGGGAGAACGGCCTTCGACTTTTTGTTTCTTGGTTTCTTTTTCATAAACCAAGTAAGGGTTGATCGGAGAAGATGAAAGTTGACCGAGAAATTTGAATTTTGTGGTGCGAATCCTGGGCATAGGAGAGGAGCGGATGAACGTAGCCAAAAACTCTAACTTCTCTCTAAAGCAGTTTTTGTGTGAGGGGAGTTGGAATGGTATACATGATGTATTTATATTAAAGTAAGTGAAGATGTGTGAAGATGGAGAGACCCATATGGTGATAGGTTGGAATATGAATCGTTGAGTGGATTAGATGTTCGACATCTGTCAGGCTAGATTACTAGGGTCTTGATGAATGTAACGGTTATATTCGAGGATAATTTTCATAAAAAGTAATTACATCGATTCGAAGTGATAAGTAATTACATCGATTCGAAGTGATAAGCGATTACATCGATTCGAAGTGATAAGCGATTACATCGATTCAAAGTGATTACAATACATCGATTCGAAGTAATAAGTGATTACATCGATTCGAAGTGTTAAGCGATTACATTGATTTGAAGTGACTACAAATTTATTAGCCCATATTTACTTATTAAGGTTATTTGAAGTTAATCAATTAAATTTTTATCCTTTGGTTCGAATATGTTTTTAAGCTTTTATATTGTATAAATGCTTCGAATAATAGTTTAAGCTAATGGCTTCGAAAAAATGGTTTTTTTTATGACAGGTTACAGATTCGAAGACAAAACAGATTTGAAGATTTTTTAGTTCTCATTAATTTACTGACATGAGAACTCGAGGGCTTCTGATATGGAAATATATTTTTAAGGATGAATTTGTAAATAATGTAAATTTAGGGATATAATTGTAATTAATGTAAGTTTTCTCCTTAATTTGTGACTGGTGTAAGTTTTAGAGGATATTTGTGACATTGTATAATTTATAAGGACTAAACACAAATTAGTCCACTTTTGTAACAGATTCAGTTTGAGACTAAGTCTTGGTTCTTCTATATAAAGGACCAGACTACTCTAATAAATGGATTCAACACTTTTACTTGAAAACTCATTAGTACGTGTGTTTCTCTCATTAAATACTCTCTAGTTATTTCTCTCTCTAGAAATATTTGCTAAGCAATTTACTAAAGAGAATTATAACTCATCAATCATGAACAAAGATAATATCATATTTGTGGCTATCGACGAGCCTCTTACCAAAGATGACAATACACATATAGTTGCTGCTAAAATTGGTTTGATGAAATATACTGCTAACTGTTGTAATAAAATATGGTTGTATTGGAGGGACGATTTTAATTTTAAAATCTTAATTGATCATCAACAATGTTTGCATACTAAAATAACTTATGATAATATCAGTAAAAGTTTCTTACGAATAAATGTATATGCTAAGTATCAAACGTTAAATAGACATGAGATTTGGAATATTTTGAGAGAAATATCTACTAGGGAGAAAGAATGGCTAAAAATAAGGGATTTCAATGTTGTTACCTCTCTAGAATATCAACTTGGATGCTCTACATATTTCTTAAACAGTACATAAGACTTTAATGAAGAAATTAGAGAATGTCAACTTGATGATACAGGTTATGGAGTTTCTTACTATACTTGGTCTAACAACTTCAAGTGGAAAATACTAGACAATGTCCGATTCAACTTTGTCTAGTCTCGTTTTTTAATGAAACTAGGGTTTGTCACATGGCTAGAACTTGTTCTGACCACACTATTTTAAACATCACCATTTTTTTAAACAATTTAACTAACAAAAAAAGTTTCAAATTTCAAAACATATGGAGAATGGATAAGGAATTTCTCCAATTGGTTGAAAAGAGTTGGAATGAGTCAGGGCTTTCAATTCTATATTTTATGAGAAAAACTAAGAAGGCTTAAACTTGAGCTAAAATATTGGTATAAAACTAATTATGGTAATAATTTTGAAAAACTGCAGGAATCTGAAGAACATGTGAAAAATATGGAAATTAAGCATCAGGACTTCAAAATTATTGAAACTAAAGATAATCTAGCTAAAGTTAATGCTACTCCTATTTTTGCTCTTAACATGGAGGAATCTTTCTGGAAACACTAAATGGGTGACTAATAGGGATAGAAATACTAAGGTTTTCCAAATTTACGTTAACAAAAGAAGAAGGATGAACAATATAACAAGTATTAAAGTAAGTGATGATTGGATTCAAGACAAAGAGCTAATTGGAAAATCAGCCACTTGTTCAAAAGTTGTTGGATGATCATAAAAAATGACCTTATCTCTTGCAATGTCCTCATATACACATGGCCAAAAATCCTCCAATCCTAGAAATTGGAAATATTTTAGGCTTATTAGTCTATGTAGCCAGCTCAACGGAATCATCTCCAAAATCTTAAAAATTAGACTTATTATCTTATTACGTAAAATAATATCTATTGTCCAAGGTGCTTGTATTAGGTAATAAGATAATATTAAAGTTATTCATGAGAATATATTGATTGCTAAGGAGCTTATTATTTTATTTTAACGAAAAGAATAAGCATAAGAATATTATACTTGAAGTTGACACGTTAAAAGCTTTTGACAAGTTGTTCCATAGATTTTTAACTAAAGTTCTAAGTTCTTTTGGATTTTCATTTAATTCTGTCAGCCTTATAAACAAGCTAATAATTTTTTTTTGTTTCCATCCTTATCAATGGTGATGATGTTGGCTATCATAATACTAAAATAGGATTGAGACAAGGGGATCCACTATCTCTTAGTCTATTTATTTACTAAATAGGTCCTTAGCTGAAGCATCCATAAGTTGTTTGAATCTAATAAATCTATGTAGTTTTGTGCTAGAAGTGATGTTCTTAGTCCCGTTTTGGTTTTAGTTGTTGACATATTAATTTTCAAAAATAGTAATGATAACACTATTAATACTTACCAAGATGTTTTTGGACAGGTTATAAACAAGGAGAAGACCAAAATCATTATTATATCCAAACTTAACAGCACTTCAATATCATTTATTACCAATCAAACAGGTTTTTGCTCAAGTTACTTACCTACTAACTACCTTGGTATCACTCTAAACAACAACAACATGGAAATCAATTAACATAATCTTCTAAACAAGATAAACACCAATATTTCAGCTTGGGAGAACAAGAATCTTTCTTGTGGACGCAAGTTAACTATTATAAACTCGGTTCCGATGGCTATTCCTACTTATTGGATTTAACCATGTTCTATTTCTAAATGTATCATTACTAGCATTGAAAAAACTTTAAATAAATTTAGTTGGGGTTCTTCCACTTATAAAAAAATAATTCACTAATCTAATTGGCATAATATTTGTAATCCTTTCAGTGAGGGTGGGCTCAATATCAAAAATCTGTCTGATATTCATGACACATTTTCTTCCAAAATATGGCATAATTTCACGCATTATAGAAGTGTTTGGGTTAGACTTCTTCATAATATCTATTGCAAAAAATTACACCTTCTTCAAGTTTCCTATAAGTATGGCTCTCATATTTGGAAAAGAATGGATAACATCAAGTTTTTTTCCAAAAATAACATTAAGTGGATGCTTGGTAAAGGGGAGGTTGATTTATGGCTCCACAACTAGTTCAATCACTCCCCCCTTATCAAGTTTAATGACAACGAGGATAACTTATGGTTTATGCAAGAAAAAGTAAAGAATTTATGGACTAGCAACACATGGAACAAGAACAGACTGAGAGGTCTTCTTTTTCAAACCAATATTGATATTTTCAATTCTAATCATCTTAACAAGGATATTAAAGACAACATAATTTGCAAGCTTTCTAAGGACTTCAATTTCAGCACCAAAGAAACTTGGAACCAAATAAGAAATCATTCTTACAAGTTTTATCTCTTTAATAATATTTGGAATACTATAACTCCTAAGAAATTTTAGTTTTTATTATGGAAGGTCATTTTAAATTACATTCCTATTGATACTATAATGATAATAAAATGAATCTAGTTTTAGTCTCGAAATGTAAATTTTGGGATTCCATTGAATATTATAATCATTTATCCATAGCTTGTAAAAAATTTCATAGACAGTTTGGCGTTATTTTGAAAATCCTGTTAAGATTAAAATCAGTAACTTCAAGAACATAGCTGATATATCAAGGGGTTGGCTATTGTCAACTAATAAGAAGGTTCATGCGACGATAATTATTCCTCATATCATCTACCAATATTGAAATTTAAAGGGAGTATTTCTACCACTAATGAGACTATTAATTATATAAAATACATTATAGTTATCCTATACATATCTAACAATTTTAAATCTAAACCCTGGATAAATGATAGAACAAATGAAATTAGGTGCTATAAATATATTAAGTCTAAGAGTAAACTCACCTACATTAATTGGAATCCTAATGTTTAAGGTAGGCTTAAACTCAACACGGATGCATCTTGTCTTTATAATGGTGTGTGAGTGTGTGACGGACCTCACGGACTAGCAAGATATTGTCCGCTTTGCGCTCGAAAGCGCGCACGAATTTGCTTTTGGGTGTACTACCGCTTCGCAGTGCCTTTACGAATAAAATCACAAGGTTGATCATGACCAATATATATATATATATATATATATATATATATATATATTTCCAAGGTTACCAGGGGCATACCTCTCGAAGAATTCTTTCTTCGTAATAGGGTTGAACGATGCTCGAGAGTCTAAAACTCAAGACTCTTCATTGCTTTCAAAGGAACATACTAACGCATCCTCTCCTTTACCAATAGTTATATTGAAACCAACATTCTCTTTCATTATGGCCTATATTATAAGGTTATCCAACATAAAATTTAAATAAATATATAATGAGTCAATAATTACATATAATTAAATGTCATAATTATGGAACATGACTTGAATTCACAATCATCATCATATAGAAAACACATTTTTTAATTCTATTTGGTGCAAAATCGCGCATGTATCGCTCGACGAAGAGCCAAAATAGCGCACCCAAGTTGCCCAACTCCGGTCGTTCGTCGCGCGATTTCGCATAAACATCAATGGAGTTTCCAAAGATCCAACTTTGTGCATGTTACTCCAGATCAAAAAAATAGACTATCAAATCGAAGATCTAGACAGTGAATAATAAACTTCATCCCATAGAGGAACCACAATCCCACATTGCTAAGATGGAAAATAATATAGTGTATATAAGTGTGAACCAACCTTAACTAAGAAGAGATCTTTTGGGAATGTCATCCCAAAAAACAAACCTGTACGGATCCGAAGTTTAATCCTTTAATTTTCCTTTTTAAAAACTTGAATGGTCTAAAATATCACTAGTTATAAAATATTGGGTTGTGATCCAACTGTATTGTAATACAACCAAATCGATCCAATAAAAACGGATCTTAATATAGCATATTCGTTAATATTTAACCATCGACCTATCCTCCAATAATGTAATATCCCTTTCCTTTCTACAGAATATGACAATGGTGGTCGATTGTGTCATTCTCTTGTCACGTAGAGCCGTAGAGGTATATGCACGATGTAAAGACACCTTTAGTTCTACCGCGTAAAGAAAATGCCCGACTTCCGGTCAAAAGAAGTTCTCTTTACACATCCTTCATGACATAACCCCGACTCCACATTGTTATCCTTAAAGTTCTAACTGTTCTGATTTTATCAATGTGTTCAGATCTTGTACAAGACTCGAAACGACCTGTTTGTCCAGAAACCATATACATGAAAAAATATTGTAATTTTACTTAAGTTAGGTATTTTCAAACAACAATCTATCACCATGCAAATGTATTAAAAGAGTATGTAACTACATCAAGGTGCTAAAGCATTTATAAAACAATTTTTCTGTCTCACGAAAACAATCAATCACCAAATTTAGAAGAAGAAATAGATTCCACCGAAAGTTTAGTGGGGATTTTGGGTCCATAGTGACTCGGAATTTGTCGGAAAAAGAAAAGGCTAAAGTATTTTTTTTTGTTTAAACCAAAGATATGGATAAGTGAAAACCCAGGTCAATAGATAGTCTATATATATCCATTATTAACTGCATACTCATTTCATCTCTTCTCCTTTATTCAAAAACAAAACTTGCATTTAGTACCATGAAGCTAACAATAAGCATTCAAAGTCTTCAAAGGATTCAATTTGGTAGAAAGGGAAAGAAATTATCAAAGTCGAGATCCATTCTTCTAAGAAACAACGAACAACAAGTTATTGTCATACCTTCTCGCAAATCCAATGCTTTCAAGCAGCTGTTACGGAAATTTAAGTCACAACTAAAGAATCGGTATTTGAAGAAGAAATCAAGAGGTAAGAAGTTCAGTTATGATATTAGAAGCTATAATTTGAACTTCGATGATGGTTTGTTTTGAAGATTACGATCAGTTTATGTTTGGTTTTAGAAGTTCCTTTATTGGTTTAGACTCACGAAGCTGTGTATAACTCTCTTCTGTATTCATTCATCCATCATAGTTATTTGTTTAGTTCTTTTTTGGTTTTATTATCGGTATTCTTTTATGTCTTTAATTTTAATAGTATATTGAAGTGGTAATTCAATTAAAAATTTCAATTTTCCAGAGTCGGCTTAGATTCTAGCCAATTATATATTTTGGAAATAAATTTGTTAGGTGACACCAAAATCCAACAAGATCATTGATATTGATATATAAGTACAAACATATTTCGAACCAGTATGATATTGTTTTGGAGTGTTTTTTTAGTGTTTTGGAGTTGATAAAAAATAAAGCCGTACAAAGTCTCGAATGTCATAACAGCCCAACAACAAGATCGTAACATATCATATCCAAATTGCTCAAGTACTCCTAACAAGATTGTAGCCTATCATATCCAGATACTTTACATATTGCCAACAAAATTATAGCATATCATATCCAAAAAGCTTATGTGGAAATCATTAACAGATCATTTCCAAATTAAACATAGATTTTGTTTATCATATCCAATTAGCTTACATATTCCCAACAATATTATAGCTATCGTATGCAAATGGCTTATGTTATAAAATACTATACAATTATCACTAAATGGCTCAAGCACAGAATATATGCGAATGAAAGATTTAAATGAAACACAGGATTTAACGTGGTTCGACAATTGTCTACGTCCACGGGCGCCGCCAGAGAAAAGAGTTTCACTATGATAGAAAAGGTTACAGATTTCAGATTGTGTTTTGTGTCGCCCTAGTAATCTATTTATAGGGAATTAATAGACTTACTAGACTATGGGCCTAATGGGCTCATACCACAAGACTAACTCTTTTGAAGTGATTGGACAATATCATTATCACAACACAAAACTGTCCTGCCGGACACAGTACACTGTCAAGGCACTATTCCAACTGCCGGACACAGTACACTGTCAAGGCACTATTCGACTCATTCACAACAAATCTTCCCCTTGAGGCGAATATCCTTTCTTCACTATCAACAAAGAATCTTCTCTTCTTCTGACTCACCAAATGCCCTTAAGGCATTCACTCTATACTGCGAACACCGATCCAGTTTAGGCATTCCCTAAACTTTCGAACTGATACTGCCTTGGTCATTATATCTGCTGGATTATCGTGTGTAGACACTTTCTTCACATCAAAAATTCCCTTTGATATTATATCACGAATAAAATGATACCTGACATCTATGTGCTTTGTACGCTCATGGTACATATGGTTCCCTGTAAGGTGTATGGCGCTTTGACTGTCACAAAACACTTTTGTGGTAGTCCTATCCAAGCCCAAATCTGCCACCAAACCTTGCAACCATATTGCCTCTTTAACTGCTTCTGTTACCGCCATGTACTCTGCCTCTGTTGTAGACAAAGCTACAGTAGCTTGCAACTGTGCTTTCCAACTGATCGCACTCCCAGCTAGAGTAAATACATATCATGTCAGAGATCTTCTTTTATCCATATCACCTGCAAAATCAGAATCAACAAAACCAACCAATGATCCTGCAACATCATTCAGCGATTCACCAATATCGGTTTTGTTAAAAGTTAAGCCAACGTTCACAGTATTCTTTTGAAGAGATTCAATCTCTTCCCCTATAGCACCAATCCATCGATCTGCCTCTGAACTCGCTATAGCTTCTATATAGCTACTAGGTTCTTGCATCTCAACTTCTTCTGCAACTGACAGAGCATATGCAACTAGATTCGCATACCTTTTTGGAAGTCTAATATCTCTTCTTTCTCTGCCCAATGCTATGCTATAAGGTTGTTGTTCTGGTTCAGGCGCATCATCGTCACTATCATCTGATGCTGACGCTTCACCTCCTGATTCTGGATCCACCTCAGAACCACTTGAATTATTGGACCTCCTAGGAACTGATTCTACTTCAAGCTCCACCTGTTTACTCACAACCGATCCTGATTCGACCATTTCTCCTACTTCCTTCTGACTGTCTATCGAAGCAAACTCATTAAAAGTAACGTCCCTACTGATGAGAAAACCTGGAGACTTTGGAGAGGTACACCATAACCTATATCCCTTCACTCCAGTAGCATATCCTAGAAATATGCATCTCAAAAGGAGTTTTACAATCAATAGCCGTTGATGGAGACCGATTCACCAAGTAACACGCTGTATTGATAGCTTCAGCCCAAAAATCCTTTCCCACACCGGAATGTGAGAGCATACTTCGTGCCTTGTCACAAAGCGTTCTGTTCATTCTTTCTGCGACTCCATTCTGTTGTGGTGTTCTAGAACAAGTGCGATGGCGCACTATTCCCTCAGCTTCGCAGAACTCGTTGAACTCACGACTGCAATATTCTAACCCATTATATGTCCTAAGACGTTTGATTTTTCTTCCTGTTTGCTTCTCAATCATCGTCTTCCATTTGACAAAGGTTGAATATGCCTCATCTTTCGTTTTCAGAAAGTAAACCCACACCATCCTTGAATAATCATCAATCAAACTCATGTAGTATCTGGCTCCTCTCTTGGATGGAATTCTGTTTGGACCCCAAAGATCTGAGTGAATGTAGTCCACTGTGCCTTTAGTCTTTATTACAGCCGATTTGCTGAATTTGACTCTAGTTTGTTTACCAAACACACAGTGCTCACAAAATCCCAATGATTCTGCTTTATACCCTTTCAACAAATCTCTCTTTCCCAAAACAGCTAATCCTCTGTCACTCATGTGACCAAGACACCAATGCCACAACTTATTTTGATCCTCCCTACTTTGGCTATTACTCCCTGATGATGCTACTGCAGCATCGCCCATAACAACACTCCCCTGGAGAATGTAAAGACCATTCTGCAAACTACCTTTCAAGCATACCATTGAGCCTTTTGTCACTTTGATTACAACATTTTCTGCATGGTACTTGTAACCCCGAGAGTCTAGAGTCCCAAGAGAAATCAGGTTTCTTTTTAACCCAGGAACATGCCAGCACGTCAAGATTCTAACAACCCCGTCAAACATTCTGATTCTGACGTTACCAATACCACCAACAGTCAACGAATGATTGTTCCCTAAATAGACAGTTCCCTGCATTGGCTTGTACGTATCAAACCACTGCTTGAACTGACACATGTGATATGTAGCGCCAGTATCAAGTACCCAAGAGTTTTGCCCAAAGTCTAAACTCACAGACAATACATCTCCTTTACACTGTTTTCACTATCGTCGGAATCGTTCACACCTTCAACAATGTTTGCTGCATTTTCGTTTTGATTTCCCTTCTTACCATTCAGTTTCGGACAATCTCTCCTATAATGACCCTGCTCACCGCATTCATAACAGTTTGAGTGCTTCACCCTTGACTTGGACCTCAAGTTCTTCCTTCTTAAAGAACTCGCTTTGCTTTTAGATCTTCCCCTAGTCATAAGACCTTCCCCTTCAGCTTGATTGTTTGGCTGGAACTGTCTCATCTCTTTTGATTTCAGTGCCCCTTTGACATTTGCTAGCGATAACTTATATTTACCATACATAATGGTATCTACGAAGTTCTCATAGGGAGCTGGTAACAATCTCAATACAAACAAAGCTTGATCCTCATCCTCAATATTGATATCTATGTTCTCCAAGTCCATTATAATTGATTTAAAATTATCTAGGTGCTCTGTTATGGACATACCTTCTTTCAATCTGAAATCATACAAACGTTTCTTCAAATATAATCGGTTTACTACTGATTTCTCTAGGTAAAGATCTCCTAGCTTTCTCCATGCGCAGGCAGCAGTCTTCTCACCACTAATCTCGTGAAGCACATTGTCTTTCACACTCATTAAAATCCAGCACAACGCCCTTTCTTGAAGATCTTGTTTCTCCTCTTCTTTCATCTCTTCTAGTAACTTATTCTCCACAGCCTTCCACAGCCCTTGCAGTACCAATGAAGATTTCAGTTTAATCTTCCACAACGCAAAGCTGGATCCCCCATCAAATTTTTCAATCATGTATTTTGTTGCTGTAGACGCCATTGTGAAACCCTAATTGCAAAAGCCCTAATTTCACCACGTGGCTCTGATACCAATTTTCTTATAAAATACTATGCAATTATCACTAAATGGCTCAAGCACAGAATATATGCGAATGAAAGATTTAAATGAAACACAGGATTTAACGTGGTTCGACAATTGCCTACGTCCACGGGTGCCGCCAAAGAAAAGAGTTTCACTATGATAGAAAAGGTTACAGATTTCAGATTGTGTTTTGTGTCGCCCTAGTAATCTATTTATAGGGAATTAATAGACTTACTAGACTATGGGCCTAATGGGCTCATACCACAAGACTAACTCTTTTGAAGTGATTGGACAATATCATTATCACAACACAAAACTGTCCTGCCGGACACAGTACACTGTCAAGGCACTATTCGAACTGCCGGACACAATACACTGTCAAGGCACTATTCGACTCATTCACAACAGTTTATGTGGAAATCATTAACAGATCCTTTCCAAATTACACATAGATTTTATGCATTACCGTGAATGTCCATAGACCCAACCAATCGGGGCATACAATGAGTGATTTATTTATTTAGTTGATCGTTTTATGTATTGAGAAACCGATCCAATTAAACCGCTTGAAGCACCGGTGGACATCCTTTAATGGTTGGCCAGGACTAAGGGTGTTATTGACCCGGATCAGATCGTTAAGTTTATCGGTTCGAAATGAATCGAATCATTAAGCTTTCGGTTCTATAGTTTGGAATCGGACTAGACCGTTAATTTTTCGGTTCGGCTCGGTTTGGTCCGATTAGATTTAGTCCAATTCGATTCTGTTCTGGTTCCGATTCGGTCTGAGTTCGGTTTAGTCCGAGTCGGATTCGATCCCGCTTTGGTTCGGTCCAGTTTCAGTTTCAGTTTTGTCTGTTATCGATCCGATTTCGGTCCGGTCCGGTCCTGTCTCACTTTAAAAAATTTAAATTAAATTATAATTTAATTTTAAATTTTCTTAAATAAATAAGTAACATAAAAATTGAAATTTAAAAATTAATTTTTGATTTTTATTAAAAAAATGGTAATTAACTATTAATTTTGACAATATAATGTATAAAAAAATAAATAATAATAATAATAAATTAATTGGTTTTACCGGTTTTATTAGCTCGATTCCTTATTGGTTCTACCGGTTTATCGATTTGATCGGTTTGGTTCTTTATCGGTTCTATCAATTTACCGGTTTTATCGATTTTATCGGCTCAGTTCCAAATCGCTTTTTTGTTTCAGTTCCTTATCGGTTTCGATTTTTAAGATGGAACCGCAAACCAATCGTATAATATCGGTCCGATTCTCGGTCTGAATCTTATCAGTTCGGTTTCGGTCCAGTTTTCGGTTCTCCACAACCGTTAACCGCCCTAGTCATTACTATATATGTTCAGACATATTAATAATTTCTGAATTAAAAATTAAGTCAAACTTCTAGTTAACGGGAAGGAGGCCAACAAAAACCAAAGATTGGGTTAGCGGAATCTAAAACGGTCTTTCCTTCTCTTCTATATTAAATATGGTTAGAAATAATCAAACCTATTATTAAATTATTATGCAATGATCACAAAATTGTTCAAGCATAGAACATATGTGAGGGAAAGATTTAAATGAATACAGATCTAACATGGTTTGACAATTGTCTACGTCCACGGAAGTCGTTATAGAAAAAAGTTTCACTATGATAGAAAAGGTTACAAATTTGAGATTGTCTTTTTGTGCAGCGATAGTAATCTATTTATATGGAATAAATAGACTTACTAGATTATAGTCCTAATGGGCTCGTATACATGAGATCTTTGACATTACTCATTTTAGCTTCACTGTCAATGACACAAAACTGTACCGCCGAGCACGGTAGACAGTCAATGCATAATGACACTATGAGAGACACAAAACTGTACCCCCGAACATGGTACACTATCAAGGAACTATTCGACTCATTCAAAACAAATCTTCCCCTTGAGGAGAATATCATTTCTTCACTATCAGCAAAGAAACTTCTCTTCTTCTGACTCACCAAATTCCCCTAAGACATTCACTCTATACTGCAAACACCAATTCAGTTTAGGCACTCCCTAAACTTTTGAAATGATACTGCCTTGGTCATTATATCTGTTGGATTATCGTGTGTAGACACTTTCTTCACATCAACAATTTACTTTGATATTATATCATGAATAAAATGATACCTGACATCTATGTGCTTTGTACGCTCATGGTACATCTAGTTCCCTGTAAGGTGTATGGCGCTTTGACTGTCACAAAACACTTTTGTAGTAGTCCTATCTAAGCCCAAATCTGCAACCAAACCTTGCAACCATATTGCCTCTTTAACTGCTTCTATTACCGCCATGTACTCTACCTCTGTTGTAGACAAAGCTACAGTAGCTTGCAACTGTGCTTTCTAACTGATCGCATTCCCAGGTAGAGTAAATACATATCGTGTCAGAGATCTTCTTTTATCCATATCACCTGAAAAATCAGAATCAACAAAACCAACCAATGATCCCGCAACATCATTCAGCGATTTACCAATATCGGTCCTGTTCAAATTTAAGCTAGTGTTCACAGTATTCTTAAGATACCGAAGTATCCATTTCACTGCGGCCAGTTTTCTTTCCTAGGACATCTCATGTACCTGCTAACTACACTAACCGCATGTGAAATATCAGGATGTGTCCATACCATAGTATACATGATACTACCAACTGCACTTGCATAGCGAACCTTCGACATTTGTTCCATCTCAGCATCGTCCTTGGCCGCTCCTACTGCAGACAACTTGAAATGAGTAGCAAATGGAATGCTAACTCCTTTAGTATCAAACATATTGAATTCTTGTAACACTTTCTCAATATAGCTTCGTTAAGACAAGTGTAATGATCCTAAATTTATGTTCCTCATAATCTCCATACCAAGAATTTTCTTTGCTCTACCCCCGATCCTTCATCTCAAACTTGACACTAAGTTGTTTCTTTAACCGCACAATGTGTGACTAACTACAAGCAGCAATAAGCATATCATCCACATACAACAACAAGTAAACATAAAAATCATCTGACATCTTTTGATGATAGACACAACTGTCATATGGACTCCTCGTGAACCCTTTTGACACCATGAATGTATCAAAACGTCTGTACCATTGCCTAGGTGACTGTTTCAAACCATACAGTGACTTTTTCAGCAGACAAACTTTGTCCTCCATATTAGGTTTGATAAATCCCTCTGGTTGTCTCATGTAGATTTTCTCCTCCAGTTCACCATGTAGAAATGCAGTTGTAAAACTACTATGGCTAATAAAAATCGAATCGAACTATGCTTCACCACCGTAGAAAACACTTCATTGAAGTCGATTCCTTCCCTGAGTAAAACCCTTAGCGACTAGCCTTGCTTTGAATCGAGATGCCTCAACCCCCTGGATTACCTTCCTATTTCTTCAACACCCATTTACTACCTACTATCTTCTATCCTTTAGGCAAGTCAACAAACTTCCATGTTTGATTGTTATGAAGAGATTCAATCTCTTCCCCCATAGCACCAATCCATCGATCTGCCTTTGAACTCGCTATAGGTTCTCTGTAGCTACTAGGTTCCAGCATCTTAACTTCTTCTGCAACTGACAGAGCATATGCAACTAGATTTCCATACCTTTTTGGAAGTCTAATATCTCTTCTTTCTCTGCCCAATGCTATGCTATAAGGTCATTTTTCTGGTTTAGGCGCATCATCGTCACTATCATCCGATGCTGACGCTTCATCTCCTGATTCTGGATCCACCTCAGAACCACTTGAATTATTGGATCTTCTAGGAACTTATTCTACTTCAAGCTCTACCTGTTTACTCACAACCGATCCTGATTCAACCATTTCTCCTACTTTCTTCTCACTGCCTATCGAAGTAAACTCATTAAAGTAACTTCCCTACTGATGAGAAAACTTGGAGACTTTGGATAGGTACACCATAACCTATATCCTTTCATTCCACTATGATATCCTAGAAATATGCACCTCTTTCCCATCGGCTCAAGCTTACCATCTCTCACATGAGCATACGCAAGACAACCGAACACCGTCAATTTTTCATAATCAGCCGATTCTAGACCAAATCACATAAGCCGTTGATGGAGACTGATTCACCAAGTAACACATTGTATTGATAACTTCAGCCTAAAAATCTTTTCCGACACTGGAATGCGAGAGCATACTTCGTGCCTTGTCACAAAGTGTTATGTTCATTCTTTCTGTAACTCCATTCTATTCTGGTGTTCTAGAACAAGTGCGATGGCACACTATTCCCTCAACTTCACAGAACTTGTTGAACTCACGACTACAATATTCTAACCCATTATATGTCCTAAGACATTTGATTTTTCTTCCTATTTGCTTCTCAATCGGCATCTTCCCTTTGATGAAGGTTGAATATGCCTCATCTTTCGTTTTCAGAAAGTAAACACACACCATCCTTGAATAATCATCAATCAAACTCATATAGTATCTGGCTCCGCTCTTGGATTGAATTATGTTTGGACTTGAAAGATCTGAGTGAATGCAGTCCATTGTCCCTTTAGTCTTTCTTACATCCGATTTGCTGAATTTGACTATAGTTTGTTTACCAAACACATAGTGCTCACAAAATCCCAATGATTCTGCTTTATACCCTTTCAACAAATCTCTCTTTCCTAAAACAACTAATTCTTTGTC
Source organism: Limnanthes douglasii subsp. nivea (assembly GCA_036936605.1). Taxonomy (NCBI): domain Eukaryota; kingdom Viridiplantae; phylum Streptophyta; class Magnoliopsida; order Brassicales; family Limnanthaceae; genus Limnanthes; species Limnanthes douglasii. The sequence goes on from JAUPFV010000001.1 coordinate 40,191,064, forward strand.
ACTCATGTGACGAAGACGCTAATGCCACTACTTATTTTGATCCTACCTACTTTGGCTATTACTCCCTGATGATGCTACTGCAGAATTGCCCATAACAACACTCCCCTAGAGAATGTAAAGAACCTTCTGCAAGCTACCTTTCATGCATACCATTGAGCCTTTTGTCACTTTGATTACACCGTCTTCTGCACAGTAGTTGTAACCTTAAGAGTCCAAAGTCACAAGATAAGTTAGGTTTTTCTTTAACCCAGAAATATGCCAGCACGTAAAGATTCTAACAACCCCGTCGAACATTTTGATTCTGACGTTACCAATACCACCAACAGTCAACGAATGATGGTTCCCTAAATAGACAGTTCCCTGCATTGGCTTGTAACTATCAAACCAGTGCTTGAACTGACACATGTCATATGTAGCACCAGTATCGAGTACCCAAGATTTTTTCCCAAAGTCTGAACTCACGTACAATACATCTCCTCTACCACTGTTTTTACTATCGTCGGAGCCGTTCACACCTTCAACAAAGTTTGCTGCATTTTCCTTTTAATTTCCCTTCTTACCATTCAGTTTTGAACAATCTCTCCTGTAATGACCCTACTCACCGCATTCATAACAGTTTACTTCTTTACATTTGCATTGGACCTTCAGTTCTTCATTATTAAAGAACTCGCTTTACTTCTAGCTGTTCCCATAGTCATAAGACATTTCCCTTCAGCTTGATTGTCTGGCTGCAACTGTCCCATCTCCTTTGATTTCAGTGCCCCTTTAACATCTGCTAGCGATAACTTATCTTTACCATACATAATGGTATCTACAAAGTTTTCATAGGGAGCTGGTAACGATCTCAATACAAACAAATCTTGATCCTCATCCTCAATATTGATATCCATGTTCTCCAAGTCCATTATAATTGATTTAAAATTATCTAAGTGCTCTGTTATGGACATACCTTCTTTCAATCTAAAATAATACAAACGTTTCTTCAAGTATAATCAGTTTACTACTTATTTCTCTGAGTAAAGATCTCCTAGCTTTTTCCATGCGCATGCAGCAGTCTTCTCACCACTAATCTCGTGACGCACATTGTCTTTCACACTCATTAAAATCGAGCACAAAGCCCTTTCTTGGAGATCTTGGTTCTCATCTTCTTTCATCTCTTCACGTAACTTATTCTCCACAGCCTTCCACAACCCTTGCAGTACCAATGAAGATTTCAGTTTAATCTTCCACAACGAAAAGCAGGATCCCCCATCAAATTTTTCAATCATGTATATTGTTGTTGTATACGGCATTGTAAAACCCTAAATGCAAAAGCCCTAATTTCAGCACGTGACTCTGATACCAAATTTTATTATTAAATTATTATGCAACTATCACAAAATGGCTCAAGCACAGAACATATGTGAAGGAAATATTTAAATGAATACATGATTTAATGTGGTTCGACAATTGTCTACGTCCACGGGCGCCGCCGAAGAAAAGAGTTTCACTATGATAGAAAAGGTTACAGATTTTAGATTGTCTTTTTCTGTAGTCCTAATAATCTATTTATATGGAATACATACACTTACTAGATAATAGTCCTAATGGGCTCGTATACATGAGATCTTTGACATTACCCATTTTAGTTTCATTGTCAATGACACAAAACTGTACCGCCGAACACCGTATATAGTCAGGGCATAGAGACACTATGAGAGACACAAAACTGTACTGCCGAACATGGTACACTGTTAAGGAACTATTTGACTCATTCACAAAAAAACCAAATAATGAAATATATATGAAGTTAACAACGCGATTCATAGACGTTGGCTCAAGTAGATCGTATAAAACATATATTTTACCTCACTGCGGTATATAGTTCCAATGATGATACCACATCGCTCAAATTGCTAAGTTGAGGTATGAGTGTTCTTGGGTTGTTATAGGCGACTTCAACGCCATTAGGGGCTTTTTACAGCATTCGGATAACTTTGATATTTGGATTAGTTCTATTAGAAATTTCAACGACCATTGTTGCTTGAGTGGATTTAGTGATCATCGTTCATCGGGCTTCTAATTGTTCTGGACTAACAAGAAGACTGAAAATCAAATCTCGTAAAAACTTAAGTAGCCCTAGGTAATGGTCATTATGATGATAAATTTCTCAACTTTTTCTCCCATTACCAGCTACCTTGCACCGTTGACCACACCTCGATCAAACTTCAGCTCATCACCCAATTGTACCAAAAGAAAAACTTTTTAATGTTTTTTAGATGTGGTAAAGCTACCCTGATTACATTGGCATGCTCATAGGAAGTTGAAATACCCCTTGTAAAAGTGATCATATGACCATTATCCCACACAAACTTAAGCGGCTACAAACCTTATTTTGCACGTCATACAAAATTGAGTTTAACAATATGAATAACAAGCTTGACCAAGTTTAAAAGGATCTATTACATGCCTAACTGAGCCTTGCCAGCAAACCAGCTGATCCTCATCTTGTTATGACTAAATTGAGGTCTAAAAAGACTATGTATTTTTTAGTAGAGTAAAGAAATATTTCCTCAAATGAAAATCCAGAGAGACATGGATGAATTTCTATAACATCGTCACGTCTAGAAAGGCAAGAAACACAATTATTGTTATCAATGATGCTAATGGAAACTCCATTACAAAACCTAGAGGGATCACATATATTTTTATGAACCACTTCACTAACCTCATGGGCTCCAAAAGCCCAACCTCTTCTCCGATCCTTGAGAGTTATATAAATCTAATCACCTTTAAGCTTGTTTCCCACGAAAAAAACAACATGACTATGCCCATTAGTGATGACAAAATTAAAAAAAAAAACATTTAGTTGCCATTGATAGTAACAAAGCCCCCGAGCCTAATGTTTTCATTGTAAGCTTCTTTAAAATCAGATGGGCCACTATTAGCCTTGATTTCTACAAATCAGTAAAGTTTGTGTGCCGGTATTAGAAAATGGACGCCCTTTGGAAAAAATCACTAATTTGTCGTTCCCCAAAAACTAATAACCCTTCTTCCCTTTCTAATTTCGAACGAATTGCTTGTTGTAATATTATTTATAAGGTCATTTGTAAAATTCTAGGTACCAAGATTAAATATTTTCTCTCATGTCTAATTGATTTCTTCTGATCTATTTTAGTTCATGGGCGAGATATATCGGATAATATCCTCCTTACCTAAGAGCTCATGCATGGTTACCACACCAACATGAAAGACTCTATGTATTCCCTTAAGACTTGCCTTATGAAGGATTTTGATAATATTCGATGTCACCTCTTGCTCGGCGTTCTCAACATAATGGAATTGTCTACTATGATAATTGTGTGGATTCTTTAGTGCATAGCCTCGTTATCATACTCCATTTATATTAATGATAATATTTTGGTTCTTTCTATTGCAAAAATGGCCTTCGACAATGAGACACCCTATGAGTTTGATGTACCTATGTTTTTTATGTTAAAAATAGGTTATTATTCTCTTACTAGTGTATGTGGATGATATCATTGTTAAGGAAAATCATCATACCTATATATGAACATATTTATTCAACAAGTAACTGATAAATTTGTTCTAAAAGACATGGGTAGGCTAGAGATGTTCGTAGGCATGAAAGTCTACTCCGACTATACTGATATTATTTACTTACACGTAAAGTCATGTCTACTGTCAACCTTTTCTCCACTCTTGTGCAATTCATGCCTCCAATTTACTTAACAGACCCCGAACAACTCCTGCAGCCAACAAATTACATAAGCATATTAGGCTCCTTATAGTACTTACTACAACTCGTGTTGAAATTGCGTATGATATTAAGAAACTAAGCCAGTTTCAGCAACGTACCATTATCATACACGTACAAAACGCAAAAATGAAACTAAAATACTTTTTTAGTAGTGCTAATTTTGGTCTCAACATAAAACCCAACCCTAATCTTCATCCGAATGGGTTTGCTAGATGGTGATTAGGCCTCTTTCTATGGCTATACTTTGTATTAACCAAACCCATTTTTCCACACTCTAAATCATCAGCTATTTAGTTTCATAACCTTGGTGCAAGCCCTCGCGTCTCCAACCAAGTCTTTCATGATACAACAAAATATATTTAAATCGATTTTCATTTTATAGGATATTCGGTACATTTTAACTATTTTTTAAGGAGATTATCATTTCATGATTAAGGATATTGGTTTTTAAGTAAATATAATTGGTTAAGGCTATTTTTTTAATATTAATAATATCAGGCTTATTTTCGTGCCAAAGGTTTTAGCTAGTATTTGTTATACATCAAGATATTCAAATATTTGATTAAAAAACTAAGAAATATTGGACTACTAATCCATAAATTCAAATTAATTAAAAGATCACGTGATATATTTGTGATTTTATCATTAAAACATAATACAAGTTTTCGAGCTATCTCCAACAACTTGACGACATTAAATGATAGTATAACCATTTGCGCGTGTTTTTTACTTCCCACAAACTGTCTTCGAAAAATAGTGTAGAAGTCTCTGAAATTAGTGATCGATCCCTTCAGAATCATGTTGTACCATTTTAAAGCAGTACCTTTGAACGTTTGAGAAACGGCTCTATATATCAACATATCCTCGTCCTCAAAATTCATGATATAGTTCTTGAATTATTTGATGTGATCATCTGGATCCTTCATCCCATCGATTTTTCAAATTTTAAATAATCAAAACGCTTCGGAAGCACAATGTACCATATCTCCACTGTCAGAGGTGAATCTCTCTAATCCACACCTTGCACATGCTGCGAGCCATCAGACTCATTATCGCTCGATGAGACATATCTTTTCTTATATTTCCTTTCCTTTCTTGAATTCTGACGCTCATTTTCCGACTCAAACTGCATTTTCTTGCGCTTATCCTGCACTTGATAATCATCATAAGCATGATCTGATTGTGTTTTTACTTCATACTTGTCCTCATGCTGTCGCAACTTCAGATTTTTCAGCCTAACTGCTTGAAAATCAACCTCTCTACTTATATATTTCTCATACATCGTTGTAATCATATCCAACATCTCGTTCATTCGAGTCGCCAAGTCCATTTGAGATTGACGAACCAAAACTTATTCATTCTCAATACTTTCTCTAGCTTGAATATCATATCGAAGCGTCTAGATTGCTTCTCGAACCAAAGGTTCGTTCTCACTCCTTCGCTAAATTTTCAATTTTCAATTTTCAGCAAAACAGAAATTAAGCAAAAATCAACAAAAATTCGAATCAGAAAAACAAAAAATAAATGCAAAACCGTATCGCTGTTCATGTTAGGGAAATTGTGTCGATCTTACTGTTGAGAAAAATAAAAAGTTATAAAGTGAAAGAGAGAAGTCATACTTAGATTTAGAGAAAGTGCAAAAGTATATTCAATTGTCTCAATCTATCACCCATCATCTTTATTTATAGGTGAAGTAAACTTATAACTAATTCAGTTATATAATCGTTATAATTACAATACAAGCTCTATACTTGCAATTATCCTTATCAACACCTTCACGATTTATAAAGATTACAATTGAGTCTTATTCAAATTACATACAAGTCTCTAATATTTGATGTCCTTATCAATATCAATCTAATAACTATATAATATTTGGGGTATTATATGTAATAAGGATGAATATATTTAATGTTAGTGCGGTAATAATAAAAATCACAGGTTATCATAATATGGCCATTAATCATGTAAGATCAAAAGTCAAATATGATTACTATGTAACGCATCTTACGAAATCTGGGAGAGAGGCAAGTACTTTCACCTAAATTTATTTATCTCTTTAAACATATGTGTGAATTTACTCGTGATACATTTTTCTCCCGAGAAACTTAGATTATGAGGTAACTAAATAAAAAGCCATGATTGTTGGGCTCTACTAGAGGTCGATGAGCATATCAAAGTTGAGGCTTTGAATAGTACATCGTCCCTCGACTATCACGTTTGGTGGCAAATAGTCCCTTGACTTTCAAATGTCCGTTGACAGTCCCTGGACTATCGCGTTTGGATAAAGTTAGTCCACCAGATCCTCTGATCCATGAGAGGCTGCCACGTGTCACCATAGTCCCCAGATTTTTGTATCACCACTAGTCCCTTGAGTTTAGTTTTCTGTAATTTTCTACATTTTGGGTTTGACCTAAACTCAAGGGACTAGTGGTGATACAAAAATCTGGGGACTATGGTGACACGTGGCAGCCTCTCATGGATCAGAGGATCTAGTGGACTAAATTTATCCAAACGCGATAGTCCAGGGACTGTCAATGGACATTTGAAAGTCAAGGGACTATCTGCCACCAAACGCGATAGTCGAGGGACGATTTACTGTTCAATGCCTCAAAGTTGAAGAGTTTAAGAGATTAAAGGTGATCCCTCTATAAAGATAGATCCAACAAATATTTGTCATGGTTTATCATGGGTAACATTCGTAGGTTTATCAACAACATTAACTCCACAGTTTTCAGCCCCAGACAGGGGCTACTTTTTGTCCGAAAGACACAAATAAAATAATATCAACAATCACTTAATCTCAGATGTAAAACAAATATGAGTCTTGCATCTATAAAAGATAGATGGTATATACTGGACCAGCATAAAAAATTGTGAACAAAACAAAAAAAAGAAGATATTGAATGTTTAATGAAAATGATAAAGTTATATTCAGTTTTTAATGACAATGATAAATACAATATTATAGATATATACACTATTAAATGAAATTTAATAAAAAAAATTATTTTATAATACAAATATTAAAGATATATTCATTATTTAATGAAAATTGAAAAAGTATTTAGTTTTTTCTCTCTTTAGAAAACATACATTCACGTCTCTATTATTTAGTTTTTTCTCTCTTTAAAATTGAAAAAGATATATTCATTTATACTTGTGTTTTCTCTCTCTAAAAACTCTCAAGTTCCTTCTTTCATTAGAATACACTCTTGACAATTTACTAAGGCAAAACGATACCTCAACAAATTGGCCACTCTACCGGGGACATAAAATGAGTGCTTTTATTTTGTTCGAAATTTTGATATAATCTAGTTGTATTCTCTGGTTAAAATTCATACGATGAATCCTGAAAACAATCCCACGCTTCCGTCGACAATGGATGCTGAGAAAACTGATGGAAATAGAACTGATGGATCGTATCCTATCCGAGCTCAATCTGATATTGAAGCGCGAATGAATAAACTTATAGATAAAATAAAATACTTTGAATGAGAAATATGAACGAAGAGAGCAAGAGATACTCTCATCAAGGATCAGATATCAGGTTAGATAGGAAGTAGAAAAGACTGAGGTGTATGGTCAGTCAGGTCGTTCTTTTGAAGACCGACGCGCTAAGTCTGAACACAAAAAGGCACATTTTGTGGCTCCTAAAGAGCAGTATTTGTGTCGGAAGGAGAAAAAGGATAAACATAAATTGGCGACTTCTAGTGACAAGGAGGTCGAAATCTCAGCCTCAGGTTTTAAGAGGCATATAGGTTTTTCAAGAGGAGAATCTTATAGAGATTATTCGTGGAAGTATAAAAAGGAAAGCAAATCCAAGAATGCTCCTCGTTCAACTTGGCATGAAGGAAATCCTTCCAATCAGTATGCTGAAACTGATAGGATCTTATATGTTATAATGGGAACTGATGATCAGTTCGTCCAAGGTGTTGACTGGAGAAATTATCCGTTGGCAGATGAAATTCGATCTATGGCGCTTCCGAAGCGTTTCGACATTTCAAAGGTTGAAAAGTTCGATGGATGCAGGATCCCGATGACCACATCGAACAATTCAAGAATTATATGATGCATTTTTACAGACTTTTAAGGGAACAACTCTCAAGTGGCACAACAGGATTTCGAGGGGGTCTATATCAAATTTCAGAGATTTCTATACTGCTTCTCGAAGGCAGTTTGTGGGAAGCAAAAATATGAGAGAAAAGGGTGATACAATTATTCAGTGCAAGCAGGCACCGAGAGAAAAATTAAAAGATTATACCAAGAGGTTTGTGTTGACCAAAGCTAGTTTAGACATCTGTGAGGAAAATGTGGCAATACCAGCTTATCTCCAAGGATTGTTGCCAGGAGATTTAGCTAATGAAACAACAAAGAGAAGGGCCTTGACGTTTGGACCTTTGATGGCTCAATTTGAGGATCAAATAAAGGTGGAGGAGTCGAGTAGGGTCTGAGGCGGACCAGCTAACACTTCAAAGAATTCGGGACATGCAACCAATAATTAGGGGCAGTCCTCGAATGGTAATAACATTGGTAATGGTAATCAGCAGTCGAGGCAGAAGAGGAACAATTTACCTCATAGGAGTGGTGGTTTTTCAAACCATGCTCCATCTAATACTTACAATAGGCCTAGACCGAATACATGGGTCAAGCTTGAGTATTATGCTGATCTGACAGAGAATGTTTCTGTCATTTGGGATAAGACCAAGATTCTGTCAATTTAAGGAAGCCGGCTCACATGAGTAGACCAAAGGAAGAGAGAAATAATAAATTTTGTAGATATCATGATGATATTGGACATGACACAAATGATTGTATTGTGTTGAGGAAATAAATCCAATATTTAATTGAGAATGGAAAGCTCTTGACTTATGTTAAGTCACATGGGAGTGCATAGAAAAATAATGGTGCATCGACTTCGAAGGCTGCACCGCCAGCTGAGAACTTGATGATTATGGATTCACAGATTGAGTCGTTCGAATCTTCTACCGAATAAGTTAAAAAGGATCCAAAGAGGTTGCTTCTGATAACAGTTGAAGAGACTGTGGAAAAAGGGCGAGTTCAAGCATTGTGTAAGTTTTTTGAATCGTTGGCTATTTTTGGGGGCGATTCAATGGCTGTAAATTCAGACAGTTCGAGGAAAAGGCATGTTGTCAACTTGGAAACTCAAATTGAAAGGCAGATGTCAACACACTTGTATGGAAAGAAATATATTCCTTTTATTTTGTTTGATGAAGATGATCTGAGAGGGAATGCAGGACCATACAAGGATGTTGTGGTGATCGAAACTGAGCTGGCTGGCGTCGAAATTCGACGTGTCCTGATTGACATTGGCAGTTCTGCTAATGTCCTTTTTATATCCACCTATGATAGAATGACAAATCCACCTCGGATTACTCAATCGGATCGTACAATTATCGGATTCATGGGCGTAACAACTCGTGTTGTTAGAGAATTCGAAGGTGAAGTTAGTTTGGGAAAATGACCATTCAAGAAAAAGGTCCAAGTACTGTTTGTGGTAGTGGATTGTCCCACAAGTTATAATGCTATTTTTGGAAGATCATTTCTTCCAAGAATGTACGGGGTGGTTTCAAAAGTTCATTAATGCTTTAAGTACGTAGTTGGTGACAGAGTAGGGGTTGTTCAAGGCGATCAAAAGGTTTCCACGAAATGCTATGCCACTTTAATTCGGGTTTGGGGATCCAGCGGTGGGGATTTGATGCGAGAATAGCAGTTAGAGAGGGAACCCTCGAATTTGGAAGAAAGGGTTGACGATCTGAGGGAAACCCCGAGGTCTTTAACGGTGAGTGAAGAGATAAAGGAGTTTACCTTTTCGGAAGGAAAGGTGCTTCGAATTGAAAATTTATTGACCCATTTTCTACGTCAACAACTGGTTGATTTTTTATATCAAAATTTGGATGTCTCGCTTGGAAGAAAGAAGATGTAACAGGAGTACCTACTGAGGTAATTCGACAAAGTTTTACCATAGATCTGAAGGTCAAGCCAGTAATTCAAAAAAGGAGAGCGTTTTCCTCGGAAAAAACGGAAGCAATTGTTGCAGAAGTGGATCAGTTGTCTAAGGTCGGACACATAAGGGAATCACAGTATCCTTTGTGGACGGCAAATCCGGTGGTAGTTAAAAAGAAGAATGGGAAATGAAGGATGTGTGTAGATTTTACAGATTTGAATAGAGCTAGCCCCAAAGATCCATTTTCCTGTTCCTCGAATAGATCTGTTGATTGATTCTACTTCAGGCAACAAAATTTTAACTTTTATGAATGCTTCTGAGGGTATAATCAGATCCAAATGGATCCAAAAAATTAAGAGTGCACAAATTTTGTAACTGCTTGCATTGTTATAGAGTGATGCTTTTCGGATTGAAGAATGCTGGAGCCACTTATCAGAGATTAATGAATAAATCTTTATGTTGAGTTCCACTCAAGTCAATCGGATGAGGAAAAAACTAAAAATTCTTTACCTGTAGATTCGAGGTGGGTTGTTCGAACGGATGACGCATCCAGTATTTCAGGGTGCAGTGCTGGGGTTCAATTGATAGCTCCGACGGGGGAAACAATGGTCCAATCATTTAAATTTGGTTTTCATGCTTCAAACAATAAAGCGGAATACGAAGTTGCTTTAGCAGGTTTGAGATTGGCAAAAATTTGTGGGGCAACTTCAGTGCTTTTGGAAATAGATTCTTAGTTGTTAGCAAATCAGGTGTCTGGATTTTTCGAAGCAAGAAAGGATTGTTTGATTTATTGTCTTCGGGAGCCTTAAAATTTAATTCTTCTGTTTGACAATGTGGTTGTGGAATATATTAGGCGAGGAAGTAACATGGTGGCTGATTCTTTCGCAAATGTTGCTTACAAGGAAGAATATCATTGGATCTTGTTATAAAAAAATCCTTCAATTGTTACTCAATCTAGCCATTGTGAAATTATATAAGAATTTTTTATCACTGATGAAAGACGACGTGATTGGCAATCAAATATTCTTAATTTTTTTACCCAAGGATTACGTCCAAATGATTCTCAACTGGCCAAAAAATTAAAGGGTAAAGCCTTTAGATATATAGTCCTAGATGGAATTTTATATAAAAAGGCATTAAGGAGACCATTACTACGATGTTTAGGAAAGCAAGAATCACAAGAAGTATTGTCAGAGTTACATGATAGTGAAGGGTAAGCTCATTGTGGGTTCAAAGCTTTATTGCATCGAGTTTTACTTGCAGGGTTTTACTGGCCTACAATGATGAACGATACTAAGAATTTAGTCTGAGGTTCTGATACTTGTCAAAGATTTTCCAATTCTATTCATAGACCATCATTACCTCTTATGTCTATATCTGAAGCGATACCATTTGATAGGTGGGGAATTGATCTGGTGGGACCTTTGCCGATGGTCTCTGAGGGAGGGCAGATGATAATTGTGGCGGTCGATTATTTTACGAAGTCGGCAGAAGAAGAACCTCTATCAGGCACAAAGGCAAAGGATATCATCAAGTTTATTGTGAATAATATCTATTTTCCTTTTGGGGTTCCTCGGAGAATCACAATAGATAATGGCCCTCAATTTAATAATAAAGAAATGGCCTCATTCTGTACTTCTAAAGGAATTCAGCAATGTTTTTCGACGCCCTTTCATCCTCGAGCTAATGGACAAGTGGAAGTGACAAATAGAACGATTTTAAATGGTTGAAGAAGAATCTATCGGGTGTAGTAGGGAAATGGCAAAATTACTTGCAAGAGGTGCTTTGGGCTTATCGAACAACTCCATGAGAGGCTACAAAAGAAACTCATTTTTCTTTAGCATATGGTATGCATGCAGTTAGCCCTGTTGAATCTATGATGTCATATTTTAGAATATCTCAATATTTTGAAAGGTCTAATGACGAAATTTGAAGGGCTAATTTGGATTTGATTGAGGAGAAAAGGGTTCGATCTCTTTTGAATGTAATCCATTATCAAACTCTTATAAGAAATAGATATGATTCGAAGCTAAAAAGAAGTGAATTTAAAGAAGGTGATAAGGTGTTTCGGAAAGTTTTTTTTGCACACATAGGAGAAGAACCTCAGAAAAATGGCTCCGAATTGGGAAGGGCCTTATAAAGTTATTGAAAGAATCAAGCCGAGGTCCTATCGTCTTTGTGATTTCGAGGAGAGAATGCTTCAACATCCATGAAATATCCAACACTTGAAGCTTTATTGGGAGTAGTTATGTTTTTGTACTTTGAAATTTTTGTTTCGAATGACACACTCTTTCCTCTCATGTTGGCATAGAAAGTTCAGTTTTTGCTAATTATTGTTTATATATGTTCAATTACTATCTTAACGAATCATCAAAGATTGATCACCTTTGAGATTGGTTAAGAGTAGAATGTTCCGAAGTGTTTCTGATATTTTTCGAAGAAACAACCATGTTTATTAATTACATTACAAATTTATTTCGAAGTGAACGCTTAACAGCACACTGAGAATTTTTTGGAAGACTTACCAAAGCTTAACAATTTATTTGAAGAGCAGGAATTTATCGATGAGCAACATTAATTTTGGTAAATGATTCGATGAGGTAAGTTTACAATAATTTGTTAAGGTTTTATAATTATTTTGTTTGAAGAATTTAGCATTGAATAAGATATAAGGAAAATGATAACATACAAAAACATTTCATTTAGATTAAGTCATTAAGGTACAAAAAGAGGATATTGTAATTCGACAGGGATAAAAGGATAACAGTAAAGTTATTTAGAAGATTCTTCTTCATCGGATGATTCTTCTTCGGAAGACGATGAACTTTGAATATGGTCGAAAGCTTCGCTTGGGAGTTTTTCTTGAGGGATATCGTTCTAAAATCTTGTTAGGTCGATTTTTGGATAAGTAGCATGAAGTTCACGAAGGAGAAGAATGGCTGCATCTTCTTTTCCGATGCGAATAGCAGTTTGCATATCCTCTGAAGTACAGCTTTGGCAGCAACAACAGCAGCGGCTTTTTCAGCTTCGAAATTATTCTTCAACTTAGTCATATCGTCGGTTAGCTCTTTGTTTTTTTGTCTCACAAACATTGAGAGAGTTTCGAAGCTTGTTAGAGTTATCTTTTTCAGCGGCTAGTTTAGTAGAATGGTTAGTGTTGGATTTATTTAACTCTACTTTATGATTACTAGTCAGCAATGCAATATCCACGACGTGGTTGATTCGTAGATGGTTTTTTATGCAGAGAGGAACTTTGGTCAGTTCGGACCGTGCCAATACATAACCATGATGATCGATTACTTTGCCATGCATAATTTCTCTAAGCTTCTTCTCAGCTTCGTAACCTTCCTTATTGTAAACCAAATCCTTGGCGAGCTCCTTCACATAGTTTTGAGAAGCTTTGGCTTGGGAAACAAGTTTCTTTGCTGCATCATCAACTTCGACAAACGGTTGAAGAGTGACAGAGATGGAAGGATTTGGAGTAGGAACACGGAGTTCGGATGTGCTAGGATTTTAAACCATTAGGGTGATAGGCTCAAAAGAGTGAGCAGCTACTGGAGAGGCTTCAATCGGTTTTGGTCTTCCAAAGTTGAGCATATGGTTTTGGATTACTTGAAGAATAGGGTCTTCCTCACCAGTAAGTGCCTCGGTATTTTTGAAGCCAATGAACGTGTTAGGGTCGAAGCCTGGATTGATCTGATTTTTGTTGGAGGTATTATTTTCACTGATTATCAAAGGGTTGTCTTTGTTTGATTGATTTTCTATGGAAGGATTCTGTGTGTTTTCAGCAATAGTGACTTCGTCCTCATCAACCAAAGTGTGAGAAGTGATTTGCTTCTGTTTCTTTTTCTTTCTGAGAGAATCATTGGACATTTTCTGTTTCATTGATGATGGTTCTTGGTCATTTCCCTCTTCGATTGGTTTTGAGGGCGTACAAGGGTTAGCACCAGATGTGCTAGCTGCCTTTTTACCCTTCTTTTATTTGATGGATTTTTCTTTCTTTTTTTTGGCGAACGACTATCTGATCTGTTGCGAATAGAAAGAAAGAATTTGCAGTCAGGCTGGGGTATTCGTTGGTACACAAGCTTTGGATCTGGTTTGGATGATAAATCTTGAGGAGGCAGCCCACCTTTTTTGATTCGAAACATGTGGCTATGGAGGAAATTGATGGGCTGAAATGCAGTATGAAATGTATTATTCCATTCCTTTTCAGCCCAGGCGACGAGTTTTTGAAAAATATCCTAAACAACTTCTCGACGTGTTGAGTAGCGCTTCGAAATTTTTAGTATAAATTAGGAAAACTGAGGAGTACGAAGTACTCCACGATCATTGGATCTAGTGGAAATCGAAGACCCTAGTTGATGATTTTTGGGTTAATGAAGATTTTTTCGAAGAAGGGTTACTTGTTTTCGATTTTAGAGGAGAAATTCTGCTTTGATATAAGGAGGCTGGAGGTGTTGTAGGGCCTAAGATTTTATATGAGGATTGCTCTTCTTTTCTGGGGGAAGGTGAAAGATTTGGGACTTTGGTAGGATCGAAGTTATCGAAATAGAATGTCTCAGTTGTAGTTACGATTAGAACACCTTGATATTAATCTGGCTTTTCGGTATTCTTCAGCCTTTTGCGTAATACAAAAATAATTGTATGATCCGAACACTAGATTACTATCAGTATTAGAGGATTCTGGTATTTTGGGAAGAATGGCCTTCGAATTTTGGTTTTTTTCTCATAAACTAAGTAAGGGTTGATCGAAGAGGATGAAGGTTGGTCGAGAAGTTGGAATTTTACGGTGAAAATCCTGAGAATAAAGAAGGAGCAGATGAAGGTAGCCAAGAAGGTAGCCAAAAACTCTAACTTCTCTCTAAAATGGTTTCTGTGTGAGGAAATTTGAACTGAGAGACATGTTATATTTATACTAAAGCAAGTGAAGGCGTGTGAAGATGGAAAGACCCATGTGATGATAGGTTGGAATACGAATTGTTGAGTGGGTTAGATGTTCGACGTCTATCAGGCTAGATGACTAGGGTCATGATGAATTTAATGGTTACATATTAAACAATTATATATGAGTATGATCTATCTACATAATATTTCAAGGAAAAAGTTTAAGTAAAGCAATTACATCGATTCGAAGTGATTTCGAATTTATGTGCTCATGTTTACCTGCCAAGGATATTTGAAGTCAACCAATTTGTGTTTATTTTTTGGTTCAAATATATTTTAAGATCTTATCTTGTATACATGATTCAAATAATGTTTTATGCTAATGGATTTGAACATTTGTTTTTAAGTTTATGATATGTTATATAGCCAATGGGAATTTTCGAGGATGTAAAGATTCGAAGACAAAACGGATTTAAAGACTTTTTAGTTCTCATTCATTTACTCACATGAGAATTAGGGGAGCTTCTGATATGGAAAAAGAGTTTTAAGGACTAAATTGTAAATAATGTAATTTAAGGATTTAATTGTAATTAATGTAAGTTTTGTCCTTAATGCGTGACTGGTGTAAGTTTAAGAGGATATTTCTAACTTTGTATAATTTATAAAGACTAAACAGTAATTAGTCCACTTTTTGTAATAGATTCAGTTTGAGACTAAGTCTTGGCTTCTCTATATAAAGGACCGGACTACTCTAATAAAGAGGTTTAACATTTTTACTGGTAAACTCATTTGTACTTGTGTTTTATCTCCCTAAAAACGCTCAAGTTATTTCTCTCTCTAGAATACACTATTGACAGTTTACTAAGGCAAAACGATAACTGATCACACTTGTCTCTCGTCTATCACCGTTCCTGCATCTATCTAAATATTTTTACACTCCCACACTCCTCTCGTTGTTTCATCTATAGAATCTAGATGATATATGTGAGACAAATGTAAAAGATATAGTCGATATTAAGAAGTATGTTTATCTTGTCTGGTTGTATGTGTATTAGCGACACCTATAAAGCATAGGTTGTGAAGAATATACAGCCCTTGAAGCCTCATGACAATCGTGAATTGCTTGAAGCTTCAAGGGTGTCTCTAATGGCTGTTGATTGTGTGAAGAAGAAAGATGAGTAAAGGGAAAGTGGTGTTAGGGTTTTCAGACAGTAGTCATTGATCAAATGGGTTGTTTGGTTGCTATGGTTCTAGAGACGGGTCATGCCTTTGTGTATTCAAGCCCATCAAAAGCTCATAGACTTGCTGGGCCTCATCACACGTTATTCGAGTTGCTGGTCTAGTGTTAAATTAATAAGCACAATTATATAACAATAAATGTAATTGAATGTCACAAAAAAATGAGTAGTAACTGTCTAACAGAATTGTTTCTCTAGTCTATACATAACTACCTATAAAATGTGTATCAGGTTACATTGATTTAATAAGAAAAACAATTATTTTTATTCTCTCGTTTCTTGTTTATATATCTTGGTATCAGAGCTACCTTAAGCTTTCAATGGCGAATCCAGAATCACCTACTTAGAGGAATGAGTCTTTGGGCTCAGTGCTCCCTAGCAGTTTCTCTGGTGTTACAAAAAATGTGCACCTGCAAACATCAACAACAAGAGTAAGACCAGACTTGACAGAAACAATTACTTGCTATGGAGAACTATGGTGTTGCCTATTGTTAAAGGTAACAAACTCTGAGGTTTTATGGCTGGGGACAAGCCCCGTCCTCCTAAGTTCATCAGTGATTTTGAAGCAAATGTTACTGAGAATCCTGAGTATGAAGATTAGATTGCCAAGGACCAGCTCCTTCTTGGTTGGTTGTACTCTACTATGAGTTCAGAGGTTGCTGCCCAGTTAATAGAAGAAGGCACCGCAAAAGAGCTGCGGGATGCAGCTACTAAAATTTCTGGCTCACATACAAGAGCCAGAATAACTTACTACAAGTCTGAGTTTCAGAGGACAAGAAAATATACTTCTACTCTGACTTAGTACATAAGCATCATGAAGAATATAGCTAATATTCTTGTGTTAGCTGGATGTGGTGTATCAATTGATGATTTGGTAACTCAAGTCCTTGCTGGTTTGGAGTCACAATATACACCAATTTTTGTTAGCCTAACTGATACAGAGTCTGTGGGATGGTTGGACCTTCAGACTAGTCTACTTACTTTTGAGAGTAGATTGGATCAGCTGATGAACCTTTAGAACAATGTCTCTAATCTAAGCTTAGTAACAGCTAATATTACTCAGAAAATAGACTATAAGTCACAAAACAACAACAACAATCAAAGGAACTTCTCTGGACAATACAAGGGCTCATACAAAAACAACAGAGGAAGAAACAATTCCCCAAACTATTCAAGAGGTAGGAACAACTTTTATAGAGGGAGAGGTGGACGCTTTTCTCAAAATAATCCTACCTGTCAGATTTGTAATAGGTATGGACACACTGCTCCGGTTTGTTACTATACAGATGATCCATATGTTATGGTAACATCCTCTTCTGAGCAGCTTAAAGGTGATGGTGATCATACAGTCTATCTGGCAAATCAAGACTCTACCGGGGACTCTGCCTAGTATACTGACAGTGGTGCTAGTCACCGTGTCACATGCAATACTAATATGTTGAATCAAAGGACTTAGTATGCAGGTAACAAAAGTACCATTGTTAGCATTGGTCATAGGTTGTCTATCCATAATGTTGGGTATTCTAGTTTGAATTCTTTTAATAATACACCTATCTCTTTTAGAAATATACTCCATGTACCCTTGATAAATAATAATCTATTATCTAGCTCTCAACTCACTAGTCATAATGATGTTTTCATTGAGTTTCACAAGGGTTTTTATCTTGTGAATGACAAGATGTCAGGGATTGTGCTTCTCAAAGGGACTACTGAGAGTGGGCTATACAGGTTGGAGAGTGTTCCTAGGTCACAAGCTACAGAGGTTCATCTGGTCAATGTAAAATACAATCCTCTAGTTTCCAATGTATCACTTCCTAAAGTGGAGACACCTAGTGGGGATAGGCTTAACTCTCTTAGCTCAAGCCGATCTACCTTATAAATTTTGGGTACAAGCTTTTGAAACAGCTGTTTATCTTATCAACAGGCTGCCCATTCCATTTCTATTTATCAAATATCTCCATGTACGAGTTCCAGCATTATCTTAGCATGAAGGTTCGCCTCAGATGGGAAGGGTTGCCTTGTTTGTTTTGACATCAAGCACCCCTGACACTTCTTTGTTGGCTGTTTCATTTGAGGTGAGCCATGTACCATATGTTCCTTTGTCATCTGTTCCATTGCTCCAAAATTAACATGAACAAGACGCGAGTGCCAAAGCCATGCTTCCTCTTCGACCATGCTTAGAAGACATTTAGATGTGCTCTCCTCGAGACTGATTTTGTAGAGTTTATTTCCTAATTTCTTCACTTTCATAAGTAGCCTGTCTTGATCATCATACATCCACAAATAATTACCACTCAATATTACTCGATGATGCTCCTCTCATAGTTGGCCGAGACTCATAATATTATTGCATAAAGTGGGAATGTAGTACACATCTTTAAGCTTTTTCTCTTCACCATTTTTACACCTAAACGATATGACCCCTTTACCTTTGATACTTATTATGGAGCCATCCCCGAACTTCACTTCTCTTGTGACTCGCTCATCTAATTGGCTGAATTTTCCTCGTGCACCAGTCATATGGTTGCTGACGCCATTGTCCAGGTACCACACTTGTGACTCTCTTTGACCCTCAGTCTTTAATCACACTTGTGGAACTATGATTTCCTTTTTAGCAGCATAGTCTTTCCTATCATCTCTCCCACTTTCTCAGCAATCAACAGTGCTGGCTCATCCTCTTGAATCTTGGAGAGGTTTACCTCCTTCTGTATATCTCTATCCCTTTGAGGTTTACGATATTCTGCAGCATAATGCATGTACGCCAAGCAGTTGAAACATCTCACCTGGCTCCTGTCTCGTGGTCCACGTATTCTAAATTTTCCACAAGATTCTCGACCACCTCGAGCTCCCTCTTTGTTGGTTCTCTTTAACCACTCTTCTCGGCTCAACAACAATTGTCCGTCATTGCCCTCCTTATTTATCCACTCTTCTCTTGTCAATAGATGTTTCCCTTGGCTTGTTTCGGTTTGTCCATGTACTCTTTCTTCATGTGCCTTCAATGAGCCAATAACCTCTTCCATCGGCATCTCCTTAATGTTTCCGAATCGCTCAATTGTAGAGGCAATTTGAAGAAACTTCGAGGGAACCACTCTAAGTAGTGTTTTCACCATGTATGCTTCTTCCAATGTCCCTCCAAGAGCTCTGATCTTAGTGACCAAACCATTCAGCTTCATATAAAAATTATCCAGTGGATCTGTTTGTCCCATATTCAATGCCTCAAATTCACCTTTCAGAGTTTGAGCCCTTGCCTTCTTTACTTTTTCTGCACCCAGTCCCATTGTCTTAACAGCTTCTCATGCTTCTCTCGAAGTCTTCTTCTCCGCAATGGATAGCAGAATATCCTAAGGGATTCTTTAGTAAATGATAGCTAACACACGTTTATCGACCTTGTCTTCAATCACAGCCTTGGGTTCTTTGGATTCTACAGCTTCCCACACACCAAGCGCTTGCATGCATACCTGCATTCTAATTTCCCACACCGTGTAGTTTGTTCTTGCAAGTATTGGATAACTCAGACTAAACGAGCTTTCATTGGGCTTGGCTATCTTCATCTCTTGTCAGTTATGTATGGAGAGTTGTTGTTTAAATGATCGGGATCTGATACCACATGAAGATATAAAATGTATGAACGTAAACAAGAAACTATATATTTGGAATAAAAAGCAATTGTTACTACTTGATCTCAAATTGAAATAACAAAGTACAATGAACTTAAATACTTTCTAACAGATGGAAGCATAAGAACACCAACCACTCCTAGTTTACTGACACTCCCGTACTCCACTAAGACACTCCTACATTATCATCAACTCCCCACGACTAAATCTGATAAGAGATGAAAACAATTAAAAACAAATAAAACAATTAAAACTTTATTTAAAACATGTTTAAATTAACTCAACAATTATTAACAAATTCGCAAAAATCTAAAAAAAAAACAATAAAATAATAAAACAACCATTCGACCTATATCACTTGGTCTTTGTTAGACACGCAACGTCTTCGGTCCTCTTTCGCTCCTGAGTTAAGTTTTTCAAATATCACCTCGCACATATTTATCTTTATGGCATATCAATTATTATTGTTCTTGACTTATTTATAATAATTTTTTTTATGTTATATACATGAACATAACAAGAAATTTTGATCATTTGACGTGGGCGGTCCTGAGTATTATTTATACCGGGGTTTGGGTCTGAAATTCTAATCCAGTTCTTTTTAAAAAAAATTAAGAATTTCATAACGAAACTCCAAATGTTAATAAACAAATTGAGCGTCGAGTTTTAAAAGGGATAGTCGGACTGATGGAGAATTGTCGACTAAAAATCATGCGTTCGAATTTTTTTGCAAACGCTTTTTTGGTGTGGTTTACTTTCTGACGTTGGTTTACATGCTATTGGTCCAGATGGATGGTTTACCCTCTATGCACTCATCGACTTTCAGCTGCGAATCTCTTCTTAAAAAATAAATATTAAACGCAGATGGAATAATATATTCTATAATTTGATATCTAAGTATCTTATCTTGAAATATATTGCCCCTCGCTTTCCTTTTCTTTTACAAAATATGAGTAATGACGGTCAATTGAGTCACCCTCTAGTCATGCAGGATTATGCTCGACATCAAGTAGTCTCGTTACTACCGGTACCAAGTAATAAAAAAAAATAGCCACTAACCTTTT
This sequence comes from Limnanthes douglasii subsp. nivea, assembly GCA_036936605.1. Lineage (NCBI taxonomy): Eukaryota > Viridiplantae > Streptophyta > Magnoliopsida > Brassicales > Limnanthaceae > Limnanthes > Limnanthes douglasii. The sequence goes on from JAUPFV010000001.1 coordinate 40,211,595, forward strand.
TTCTTCTATGCCGACCTCTAGTCAAAAGTTCCTTTTACTCGTCCTTAATGACATAACTTGTGATTGAACTCTGTGTTTCAATTAATATCACAAAAATCTTTATACTGAAGTTTTAGCTGTTCTAATATTTTATTGTACCCAAATCTAGTATTAGACTCCAAACTATTTGTATATATCATAATGTTAATAAAATAGAAGTCGAAAAGAGTACAAATAAAACTGAAGAGAAACCCGCTTATTCCATTCATTAACAAATTTGACTATATAGTTTTACATAGCAAATAATATAATAATTAAATAAACATAAATGTAGGCCATATCTAAATAACTCCTACAACGTGAAGTAGTTATAAGATAAATATAAAAAACTAACATTTCCTCCGTCAAAATGAATATTACATGTTTCGGTTTAGATTAGTTTCAAATCAAACTCCCAAATTTTTTTCCAAACTTACAAAAGTATTTGAATGACTTAGTCATCATATAAGCTAATTCCTCTTGTGTATCATAATATACTAATTCTGCATGACTTTTTTTTGTAAAGTTTCAAAGAAAATGAAAACACACGTTCACGTGCTTACGTCGATCATGCCTTACTGAATGCTTGGTAAGATTGACTGCGGGGTTACTATCACATTGAATAACACATGGCCTGTTATGTTTTTTATCTAGTTTCAGCAACACCATTTTTTAACCATATTACATGACAAGCACATGAAGTTTCCACAATGAATTCTGCTTCTATGGTAGATAAACTCATTACTCGCAGTTTTTTTTATCACCAAAAAATTTCCCCTGAACTTAATATTAAATATATAGGTTCCAAATCTCCAGAATAATCATTGTTAGTGTAAGAAAAAAGTTCATCATCTCCTCCCTTCCTATAAAAATCCCGAATCAAGTGTTCCTCTTAGATATCATAGCCTCCTTTTGGCTGCCTCTAAATGTAGCTCAGTAGGATTCTACATATGCCGACTAATAATACTCACTACAAACACTAGATCTTGTCGATTAGCTGTGAAGTACATAACACTCTATACTTCTTGTTTTTAGTAAGTCTTATCTACCTTAACTCTTCATTTATCTTTCACAAGCTTACAAACAATATGATTGAAAACATAGTTAATATTATCCATTTTAAATCTGTTAAGTACATCAAAAGCATACTTTTTCTAACTTATAAAAATACCATAAGAGGTTTTCAAGACTTCAAGTCCAAAAAAATATCTCATCTTACAAAGATGAGTCATATCAAACTCAAGTTTCATGGAATGTTTAATCTCAGAAAATATTAAGTCATCATTTCCAGTGAAAATTAGATCATCAACATCAACTAACGATAAAAACTTTACCTTTTTTGTTAGTTTTGATTAACAAGGTATGCTCATACTCACGTTTTCAAAAAATTCCTTTATGATGTATGCTTCTATACGACTGTATCAAACACAGGATGCTTGCTTAAGCCCATAGAGTGTGTTTTTTAACTTATAAACCTTTTGTTCATTTTATTTTGGCACATAACCACAAGGTTGCTCGAAATATACTTCTTGATTCAGCTCACCATGTAGGAATGTAGATTTCACATCTAACTGACAAATGGACCACACTCTTTGAGCTGCAAGTGCAACTACTAAGCGAACTATTTCCATATGTGCCACAGGTGCAAAACCCTCTATATAATCTACCACATACTACTGTGTGTAACCCTTCGCCACAATCGATCTTTTTTCTTTTTCACTTCTTTATTTTCATTAAATTTAGTCTTCTAAACCCACTTTACTCTAATTTTTTTCCTCTATTAGGTAAATTTATAAATTCCCATTTGTAATTTTTCTTAACCGCTTCCATTTCTACATCCATAGTATTTCTCCATTTCTCACTTTTAACAGCTTCTTTAGAGTAAATTGGATCAGCAGCTGCAACCATAACAAGTTGGACCTCATTCTCTCTCTCTCTCATAAATTTCCTCTCCTGTCTCATAATCGCTCATCCAAAATGGTGGTCTTCAAATTATTGATACATTTGAATTGGAAGGACTGTCTGTGTTTTGAATTAATAAATAAAATGCAGCAGTTGCAACAATAGTATTGTTGTCTTCTGTGTTATTTTCTATATCAACATCGAAAGTAGAATCACTTTCTTCTTCATTCTCAGTTTTTTCTTCCCCATAATCACCTCATTCTATATCACACACAATGACTGATTCATACTTCTTATCCCAATCGTATTTTTTTTTAAATACAACATCTCTACTGATTATGATATTTTATAAAATTGGGTGATAAAGTTTGTAAGCCTTTGATTTTTCACTAACTCCCAGCAATACAAAAGTGAAAATCGTATCATCAAACTTTGTTCGTTTATTTTAGGCACAAGAACATGTGAAATGCATCCAAAAACTCTAAAGTAGTCAACTGAATGTTTGAGTTTACCTCAATCTTCTTCTCAGGTTTTGTTTCATACCAAAAAGGTTGGAATTCGATTTAAAACATGCACAATCCAATTTACAGCTTCATGACAAAACGTTTTCGGAAGCTTTTTCGTCAATAGCATACTACGAATCATATTTATAGTGGTTTTATTTTTACGTTCCGTAACTCCATTTTATTATTGCGTGTATGCACCTGTTAACTATCGTCGTATATCGTGAACATACATAAATTATTGTAAATTCCTTAGATGTGAACTCGCCTCCTCGATAAGTACGTAAACTTCTAAGAAATAAACATGTTTCCTTCTCAGCATGAATCTTAAAACTTATAAAAACAGCTTAGGTTTTTGATTTTTCTAAAAACAACAAATGTTTTCTACTAAAATTATCACTGAAAGTAAGTAAATACCTTTTCGTGTTGTTTTTATTGGATTAATCGGTTCACAAATGTCTGTGATAGCGCCAAACTACGAGATGGAACAGACGGTGGTAAACACATAGAGCAAATAGACGAAAACATAAAAATGATAACCTCTAACCCCAGGTGAGAGTATAAGAGACTTTAGAGAAAACCCAAATTATATTCGAAAAAGTAAGATAAAAATATAGGTTTTGAGAGCCTTTTATAGAAGTGCTCGAAACCGTACACCAAAATTACAACTAGTTCCTTACGAGATAAAGTAAAGCCCAACTCAATGTCAAAGTGATTGGAGCTAGTTAAGTATTTTAATTAAATCCGATAAAAATAGGAAAATGTAGAAAATTCATTAAAACAACAAAAAAAAGCTTAAACGATGAACTTTTAGGCCTGGACTTCTTCACCCAGCTATTCCACGTGACGCTTCCAAAAAATAATTGGGTTTCTCAACACGTTCAATTTGAGTGGTCGCAACTACTAATGCAGATACCTGGCCCCAAATAAAGCCTGTTTCCGTTCGTCGAAAAATGCCATATAGCCATGGGCTCGTGCAACTACATCATCCTCTCCTTCTTCGGAATAATTCGTCCATGAATCGTCAGCTTCACCATCCTCAGCAACATTGGTAAATGGCAGTAGGTTCTTCACGTTGAAAATATTATCAGTCTTCATGTGGTTGGGTAGCTTTAACTTGGATGCATTAGGATTAACCTTTGAATGATTTCAAACGGACCCACCTTCCCTGAAGCTAACTTGTTGTACTCGTGCGTAGGATAACGATCTCTGGTCAAAACTTCCCATACAAAGTCCCTTAAGAAAAACTCCACCATTCGGCGCTTCTTATTTGCGGCAACCTTGTACTTCTATGTTGTTTCCTCCAGATGTTTGCGTGTGTTCTCATGGATCTCTTATAGATCAGCAATATTAATTTATTTTTGCACATAACCACAAGGTTGCTCGAAATATACTTCTTCATTCAGCTCACCATGTAGGAATTCAGATTTCACATCTAACTGATAAATGGACCACCCTCTTTGAGTTGCAAGTTCAACTACCAACCAAATTATTTCCATATGTGCCGCAAGTGCAAAACCCTCTCTATAATCTACCATATACTCCTGTGTGTAACCCTTCGCCACAAATTATCTTTTTCCTTTTTCACTTCTCTATTTTCATTAAATTTAGTCTTGTAAACCCACTTTACTCCATTTTTTTCCTCCCTTAGGTAAATTTATTAATTCCCATGTTAAACTTTTCTTGACCGCTTCCATTTCTACATCCATAGTAGTTCTTTCATTTCTCACTTTTAACAGCTTCTTTGGAGTAAATTGGATCAGCAACTGCAACCATAACAAGTTGGACCTCATGCTCTCTATTAGAAAGTTCCTCTCCTATCTCATAATCGCGCATCCAAAAGGGTGGTCTTCTAATTATTGATGCATTTGAATTCGAAGGACTGTCTGCGTTTTGAATTAATAAATCAGATGTCGTAGCTGCAGCATCAGATTCAACAGTTGCGACAGTAGTATTGATGTCTTCTATGTCGTTTTCTATATCAACATTAAAAGCTGAATCAATTTCTTCTTCATTTAGAGTTTATTGTTCCCCATCATCACCCCATTTTATATCACACACAATGACTGCTTCATACTTCTTATCCCACTCCTAATGTTTTTTATTGTTTAAATACAACATCTCTACTAATTATAATATTTTGTAAAATTGGGTGATAGATTTTGTAAGCCTTTGATATTTTACTAAGTCCCAGCAATACACAGTATAAAAACTGATCATAAAAGTTTTTTCGTTTATTTTCAGGCACATGAACATATGAAATGCATCCAAAAACTCTAAAGTAGTCAACTGAAGGTTTGACTTTACCCCAATCCTCTTTTGGAGTTTTATTTCATACAGCAAAGGTTGGAGTTCGATTCAAAACATGCATAATTCAATTTATAACTTCATGACAAAAGGTTTTGGGAAGCTTTTTCACCAATGACATACTACAAATCATATTTATAATGGTTTTATTTTTACGTTCCGTAACTCCATTCCATTATGATGTCTATGCACCTGTTAACTATCGCCATATGCCGTGATCATACACAAATTATTGTAAATTCCTTAGATGTGAACTCACCTCCCCGATCAATACGTAAACTTTTTAGAAATAAACATGTTTCATTCTCCACATGAATTTTAAAACTTTTAAAAATAACATAAGTTTCTGATTTTTCTACAAAAAAAACAAATATTTTTACTAATATTATCAGTGAAAGTAAGTAATTACATTTCTGTGCTGTTTTATATGGATTAATCGGTCCCCAAATTTCTGTGATAGCGCCAAACTATGAGATGGAACAGACGGCGGAAAACACAGAGAGCAGATAGACAAAAATAGAAAATTGATAACCTCTAACCTCAAGTAAGAGTATAAGAGACTTTAGAGAAAATCAAATTATATTCCGAAAAGTCTGACGAAAAAATAGGTTTTGAGAGCCTTTTATAGAAGTCCTTGAAACCCTACGCCAAAATTAAAACTAGTTCCTTACGAGATAAAATAAAGCCCAACCCAATTTCAAAGTGATTGGAGGTGGTTAAGTATTTTAATTAAATCCGATAAAAATAAAAAAAAAATACAGAAATATTCACTAAAATAGCAAGAAAAAACTTAAACGATGGAATTTTAGGCGTGTACTTCATCACCGGGCTTTCCCACGTGATGCTTCCAAAAAATCATTTGAGTGGTTTCAACGCCTAATTCGGATACTTGGGCCCCAAATAAAGCCCGGTTCCGTCCGTCAAAAAAGGCAATATAGTTATGGGCTCGTGCAACTACATCATCCTCTCCCTCTTCAGAATAATTCGCCCACGAATCGTTAGCTTCACCATCCTCAGCAGCATTAGTAAACGGTATTAGGTGCTTAATGCTGAAAATGTTATCGATCTTCCTGTGGCTGGGGTAGCTTTAACTTGTATGAATTAGGATTAATTTTTTCAATGATTTCAAATAGACCCACCTTCTTTGAAACTAACTTGTTGTACTCGTGCGCAGGATAACGATCTCTGGTCAAAACGACCCATACAAAGTCCCCTTACGACAAACTCCACCAGTCCTTGCTTCTTATCTACGGTGTTTCCTCCAGATGTTTGTGTGTGTTCTCATGGATCTCCCATAGATCAACAATAGTGTTATCGACCCTAGTTGGAACCTTGTTAAACTTTGGGAAAACAAAATGCATAGGACCCCGTGGGTTATAACCATAGACTACCAAGAAGGGATTATACCTAGTACTGCGCTTGTGGTGCCTGTTGTAAGAAAACTCAACGTGATAAAGACGAGAATCCCATGCTTCTAAATTCCCAGAGACCTCTGTGCGTAACATGTTGGTTAACGTTCGATTAGTTACCTTTGTTTGGCCGTGTGTCTGCGCGTGATACACACTGATAAAACTTAGCTTTTTGTTTATGAAGCACCACAAACTCCTCCAAAAATTCCCGACAAACCGCGTATCGCGATCGAAAATGATATTTAGGGGTACGCTATATAAGTGGTAAACTCCACGAAAGTATAAAGTAGCAACATTCACAACATCTGTGGTTTTCTTGCAGGTAATAAAGTAATAAATATTAGAAGATGTGTCAACCACCACACAAATAGAATCGTTACCTCTCTGTGTTCTTGGCTGTCTAGAGATAAAATCCATGCTGATGCTTTGCCACAATCCCTCTAGTTTTGGGAGTGGTAAATATAGACCTTCCTTGGAGGATGTACCTTGGGCCACCTTGAAAACCCGTCAACCAGCTACAACACGGATATCTCGCCTCAAATGTGGCCAGAAGAACTAATGGATACAGAGTGAAGGGTTTGATCTCTACTACCATGCCGGTTGTTGTGTCTCTTTACTACAATAAAAAACCTCAAATTCCCCTTAGGAATATAGAGTAAATTACATTTGAAGAATTAACTGTTGCTCACTGCAAAATCTTTTCTCAAAGTCTGTAGATCATTCATCATCTCGAATTCCACAAATTCTCATTCCATACGAATCATCATATTATGTCGGCTTAGTACATCAGCTACGCGGTTAACGACCCTCGAAGTATGCTTGATGGAAAATGTAAATTGTTAAGTAAATTATGCCCAAAATGCATGGCCGGAAGAGAGCTTCTCATGATTTTGCAGATGCTTCAAGGCATCATGATCGGTGTATAGGAAAAAGTCATTATAGGCCAAGTAGGAACTCCAGTGTTTCAAAGCTCACACAACTTCATAAAACTCCTTATTATAGGTGATATATTTGAGTTTAGCTCCACTTAACGTTTCACTGAACTAGGCTACAGGGCGGCCTCGTTTTATGAGTACAGCTCCAATGCCCAATCCGTACGTATCACAATTCAGTTTAAACCATGTAGAGAAGTCAGGTAAAATAATTATCGGTGCAGTGGTCAGTCTTACCTTGATCTTTTCAAACGCGGTAGTTTCTTCAGGGTCCAACAAAACGTATTGCCCTTCATACAATCCATAATAGGAGTCATGAAAATGTTGAAGTTATGTATAAACCTCCTGTAAAAGGAGACCAATCCATGAAAAGAGTGAACTTCAGTGGTAGAAGTAAGTATCGGCTAGTCACACACTGCTGCCATTTTTTACTTATCCACTGACAAACAATCCGTTGACACAACATTCCCCAATAAGAGAACCGAATATGTCATAAAGCAACACTTATCGCGTCCCCCATAAAATTCTTCTCATTTGAAAACAACTAACATTTCTCATAAGTGATGGAGGTGCAGCTCCTCCGAAGTACTATATATGAGAATATCATCAAAGTATACAACTAGAAATTTTTAAATGAACGGGCGAAATACTTGCTGTATAACCCACATGAACGTGCTAGGAGTGTTGGAAAGGCCGAATGTCTTGACCACCCATTCAAACAGACCTTCTCGGGTTTTAAAGGTTGTGTTCCACTCATCTCACATGCGAATACGCATTTCGGTATATTTGTTCTTCAAATCTAACTTCGTAAACACGGTACCACCATTCAATTGATCCAGTAGATCATCAAGGAGAGGAATAGAAAACCGATACCTGACTGTAATTTTGTTGATAGCCCGACTATCCACACACAACCTCATTGATCCATCCTTCTTTCGTGTTAACAGTGCAGGAACCGCACAAGGTCTAAGAATCTCACGGATGTAGCCTTTCGTCAACAGTTCTTCCACCTATCTGTGGAGCTCTTCATGTTCTTTTGGACTCATCCGGTAATGAGTTTGGTTTGGTAGGCTAGCCCCCAGTACTAGGCCAAAATAGTGTTGGATGTCTCTTAATGGTGGAAGACCTGTAGGCAGATTATCAGGAAAGTCAACAGAAAATTCTTCTAATAGCGGTAGAACGTGCTCAGGTATCCCAGCACACGAATCAGCATTAAATTCTTTAATCACCAAAAGATAAACAATCCATGTGTCACTAGCATGCTCTATAAATTCTTTTCAAAATAAAAAGTTCTTACCCGACTCTTGTGATAAAACAAGTGCAAGGTTTGGGGATACCTCCTTAGTTGGTGTTAATATAAATCTAACGTTATTCCATATGAAACTATAGCGGTTTTCCTACCATTATATGTGACACTTATATCATATTTCCATGGTCGGCCTAGCAATAAGTGACAAACATCTATAGCAATAACATCAAACGATGCCTTATCCTTATAGTTACCAACATAAAAAGACACCATACATCTTTTATAGATTGTTACTTCACTACCTTGTTTTAACGAGGAGAGTTTGTAGGGTTTGGGTTGTCTTATATTTTCAGGGCTAACTTATACACCACTTCTTCAGAAATAACGTTTTCGCAGCTCCGTGAATCAATAAAAAATTACATACCTTTCCCTCGATAGTACAAGTCGACTGAAAAATATTGTTTCGTAGCCAATCATTCCCACCACTTCTTACTTTGGGCGTAAAGCAAACACATCTTAAAACCAATGCATGTTCAACATCTCCTCCTGTAACCTGGTCATCCTGAACCTCATCAACAACATCCTCTAGTTCCATATCAAACCGTGGGCCACCCACCAGGTCAAAATCAGTAGCTTGAGTGAACAAACCCCTCAATTGTTGTGGTTATTTTCGTAATTTTGGACATTGTAAAACAACATGCCCTAGTTCATGATAATGGTAGCACCTGACCTGCGAGGAAGTATCTGGGCGACTAGGGACCTGAAAATTAATACCTATACGCATAGGAGTGGCAGTTGGTACTCCTGGGTTAGTACCTGGAACCGTCCATTTTGGAAACGCCATTGGAGTTATTCTGGCAGTATGTCCTCCATAAAGCCTTTGTGAAAGGGCTTTCTTCTGATGTAGTGCGCGCTGATGTGCTTCAGACACATTCATATGGTCAAACATGTTCAGATGGTCTTGAAAGTGTTGTCTCATCCCACCTATATATCGCGATACTAATTGATCTGCTGACTTATGAATATCGACACAGTTTTTTAGCTTGAAAAAAATCGTTAGTGTATTCGTCAACAGTCTTTGAACCTTGTTTAAGGTTTCAGAAATGTTGATACATTATACACGCATAGTTGTAATGCAAAAACGCACCCCTCAAGTGCTTCACAAATTTAGCGCAAGTTGCTATTTTTGGCTTACCATGCCTTGATCTAGTCTTCTTGAGCTGATAGGACAAGGATGCAGGTCGCCCTCAGAACATAATTGCAACCAACTGTACCGGTTTTGCATCCGGAACCTCCTTGAAATCAAGGACTTCTTCAACTGAGGTGATCCAATCTAAAAAATCCTCTGGTCCGATACCTCTTTGGAACTCTGGCATTACAAGTTTGAGTCCTAATTCCCACCGGTTGTTGGCGTTCTGATCAAAATCTCTCGCTAGCGGCTGCTCAAACTTCACAACAGTCTTGTGGGTAATATCGACCCCTACCTTGTTCTCTTCGATGAGCAAATAAATTATCCTCACGACCAGTCTCTCTCTCCGACCCCTACGGCTGGTTGCTCCAACCTGGAACTCGAAATCCGTTGGTTTGGTTGTTCAACAGCCTTTGTAGTGCTTCATATATGTCTCTCATCTAGTTTCCCAACGAGTGCATCTGTTCACCAACCTGGCCGAATCGGTTTTTGAATTCATCACGGTCGACCGATTCTGCGATTGGAGGAGTGAACTTCCCACGCAAGGATTTATTTGGCGGCATACCTTCGTAACCCATGCCGTAGGATCTCTGTCGCTTTGATACCAATATGGTAGCGCCGAACTACGAGAAGGAACAGACGACAGCAAACATAGAGAGAAGAAAGATTAAAAACAAAAAATTAATAACCTCTAACCTCAGGTCAGAATATAGGAGACTTTAGAGAAAACTTAAATTATATTCCAAAATGTTTGACGGCCAAAGTAGGTTTGTAGAGCCTTTTATAGAAGTGCTTGAAACGATACACGAAAATTACAACTTGTTCCTTACGAGATAAAATAAAGCTCAGCCTACTTTTACAATGAGTGGAGCTGGTTAAGTATTGTAATTGAATCCGATAAAAATAGAAAAATGTAAAAAATTCACTAAAACAACAAAAATAGGGCTTAAACAATGGAATTTTGGGCCTGGACTTCGTCACATGGCAACGGTGATGCTTCCGAAAATCGTTGGGCTTCTCAACGCGGCCGATTTGAGTGGTCACAACGCCTAATTCGGATACATAGGCCACAAATAAAGACCGTTTCCGTTTGTCCAAAATGGTCATATAGTCATGGGCTCGTGCAACTACATCAATCTGAATACACTAACTATAGAATATCAGCAACTCGCCAATTGTTTTTTTTTTAATTGAATACCTATGTTGTTTTTCCACCAAAAAATCTTTTCATAGTTTAGAGGGAGGCTGAATTATGGTAATCTGTTCACCGTTTTATTATATTCAAGAGACTTTAAACCTTAAAATTTTAAGTTTCCATATCGACAATGCCAAAGCTGCATCATATCTTACGTGACTGTGTTAAAACAAGTAGATGAAATCAGTTAAGATAGAGCATGCAACATAAACATCATATTTGAATATATTTTGGTATCCGTAATCAAACATTTATGTGAATGAAATACCTTACACTTGCCATATTGGAATATAATGGTAAGCCATTATTCTTGTAATTTTCATATATTTTGGTATCCATATTCCCATTTTTTAATACATGCATTCTCATGTTATTCCCAAGTTTCACTTAATCTCGCAAGGTTACATCAAAATTTGAAAAATAACCCTTTTTTCTACACATATAATTGTTTCAACCAAAGTCAAGAAACCATGTATCATTTTTACTGATTTTGTTTAGATACACATACGTCAACAACAATATCTCCTCTTAATTTTTTGTATATAGAATTACATGTCTCTCGTTGTGGACATTCCCACGCAAAATGTCATAGCTTGTGGAAATTATAGCACTCTTAGGTAGCTTTATCAAAAGATCTTCCATCGCACCCTCTTCCTCTTCCTTTATAATTTCCACAACCACGACCTTTGTTCCTAAAGTGATTGGCATGAGTAACTTTCAAAGGTTGTTCTTCTTCTAACACATGAAAGTTCATGCGTTCTTCATGGACAAGAAGACTACTGTGCAATTGATTTATGGTTAAAGTGTCCAAATCTTTAGACTCTTCAATGGAATAAACAACATAATCAAATTTGGAAGTCATAAATCGTAAAATCTTTTCAAGAACATCAATATTTCTTGTATCCTCACCATTGACTTTTATTTTGTTGACAATGGAAAGAGAGCGAGACAAATAGTCTTGCACAGTTTCTCCTGACTTCATGGAAGAATTGCGAATTCATTTCACAAAGCTTGCAAATTCTCACGCCTCACTGGTGCGATGCCCTGATATTTATGCTTTATCGAATCCCATGTATCCTTGGCAGTTTTTTTTGTTTAGAATTGTCTCAATGATAGAACAATCCAATGCCTGAAATAGATAGTTCTTTGCTTTCAAATTCTTAAACTGCAGATCTTCAATGTGTTTTCTGTGTGTATCCATGAGAACAACACTTTCAGTTACTGTAGGAACTCCATTTTCCACAAGTCCCCAATACTCCTACGAACGCAATAAATTTTCCATGCGCATTACCTATTGATCATAATAACCATCAAATATTGGAACATCTGACTGAAGAAATAAGTTCTTTATTGTCATTGTTAAGTAGAACAAACGTTGAAAACAATTTAATTTATTGAATAACAAATTTGACTATATATAATTTTATAATATAGTACATACTTAAATAACTCCTACAACGTGAAATAGTAGTAACTAACCACTAAACTACTAAAATAAACCTAGAAACTAATATGTTCGGTACAAACAATATTGGGTTTGCATTGCTTCATTTTCTGCTAGTTCATCTAAATGAAAACTATTTTCACTTATTAAATAAGTATTTTAAAACCTACTTTAAATATATATATACCTTTTGTTCTAAATAGCAACTTGCTGTCTTAAACAATTTCACCTTCAAACTTAAAATCATTGTATAGAATTGGTACATTTAAGTATAGCGTTTTTCTTGGGTTTCTTAGAAATCGTTTTTGAAACCAAAAGCTGCTTCCAACTTGCTAGAGAATACCCAGTTTCTTATTGGTCTATGTCACAGACTCACAATACAGAAATACTGCTCCGAAATTTCTTTTTTTGGTTCTCGACGAAAACAATCGGTCACCAAATTTGGAAAAAAGAAAAAAAGATTCCACATGGGATTTAGGGTCACCAAATTTGGTAAAAAGAAAAAGATTCCATAGTGGATTTTAGGTCCAGAGTGACTTGGAATTTGTGCAAAAACATAAAGTTAAAGTTTCCTTTTCTTCTTTTTCCTTTAGCCCAGATATGGATAAATGAAAACCCACGTAAAGGGCCGGTCTATATATACACTCACTTAATCATTTCAACTGCATTACTCATTTCTCATATCATCAAAATCAAAATTTAACAAATTTTACTAAGCATGATGAAGATAACAATAAGCATCCAAAGTCTGAAAAGAATTCAATTTCTGCGACAGGGAAAGAGACTATCAAACTCAAGATCTGTTTCTCGAAGAAACAACAAACAACAAGTTGTTCTAACTACTCGTCGTAAATCGAATGTTTTGAAGCAGCTGATACGGAAATTTAAGTCACAATTGAAGAAAGGAGATTCCAGGAAGAAAAGAAGTGGATTGAAGTTCAGTTATGATATTCGAAGCTATAGTTTGAACTTCGATGATGGTTTGTTTTGAACATTCTGATCAGTACTGTATGTTTGGTTTCAGAAGTGCCTATATCTTTTAGATTGGTTAAGCTGTTTGTGGTCCTCTTGTATATACTTTCGTCTAATTAAGTTAGTCACAAGACCACTTCTTAGTATATCAGATTAGTAAGTTTATTAGTTTGGTATTGTTTTTATTTGTCTATTCGCCTGATTGTACATTGAACTCATAATTGAACAAAAGATTTCTAAAATGCTGTATTTGTGATAAGCAAATATAAAAGTAAAGAAAATGAAATTTGTTAAAAAATTGCAAAATATCAAACAATTGGTGGAAGAAGAAAAATAAGAGAAGCCCCGAAAGGGATAACTGAGTTGGTGGAGTAATTAAAGTCTATCATCGTGTGTGGTTTACCTTCGGGCGTTGTTTTGCTGGTTATTGCGTCAGATTGAGGGTTTACTATGTGCGCACTCACCCCATTTGAGTAGCGGCTACGGGTTCCCTTAAGAAAAAAAAAAGACTGAGAAAACTAAAATTTTCATTAATCATACTTTATCATCCTCCACGATGCATATATGTTCTTTTATATATATTCATCTAACTAACTCAAGCTAAGTTATCAAAATAGAATTGAAAAAGTAGTTATAGCAATATGTTAATTTACTCTAACTTGAACCAACTCTCATAAGATTTGGTGTCGCATTTCAGTATTGGAAGATCTTCTATTTGAAGCCCTCTCATTCATCTTCTCGTACTACTAAAATGTAGGAGTGACATGAGGTGCATATTTATGCAGCCCCCTCAAGCTCAAGCGGAGAGAATTTGTGAAGCACGAGATTGGACACCCACAAATGGAGCATAGGGTCAGGAAAGGCCTTAATAAAAACATCAGCCAATTGCAGCTTCGAGGACACATGAATAAAGAAAAAAAACCCAGCTAAGTATTGGTTCTTCACAAAGTGACATTCAATGTCCAAGTGTTTTGTCCTTTCATGAAAAACTGGATTGGAAGTGATATATATTGCAACCATGGCCTATACTCAGCCTCTATACGTCCTTCAAGACAAAAAAAGCCACTGAATCTAACGCAGTACCAACCATAACACTACACTTAGCCTTTGCAGAAATCTTACGGACATTGGTTATTTTTCTTAGTTTTCTAAGAGACCATACAAGAGCCTAGGAAGAAGTAATATCCAGTAACTGATTTTCTGGTGTCTACACACCTCCCCAATCAGCATCAATGTAAGTAAGAGGAACCAGAGAAGATTGATTGGCATATAAAAGATCTTTAGATGGACAACCTTTCAAGTACTTAAGAATGCAAAGAGTAGCATTGATGTGAACTTCTCTAGGATCAGGAACATATTGCCTCAGCTGCTAAACTGCAAATGTAATATCAGGTCGAGTAAAACTAAGGTACAAAAGCTTTCCTATCAATCTTATATAACTAACATCACCAGACAATAACAAAGACTAACACCAACTATAACTACGCCAATAATCATAAGAGTGCTTGCAAGTTTACAACCTAACAGCCCTGCATCAGTGAGCATCTATAAAATGTACTCCCTTTGATGCAGATAGATACCAGAAACACGATCAATTACTTCAATTTCCAAGAAGAATAATCCCTCTCCCAAATCCTTGATAGTCAAAACTGAATCCAGAAAATGCTTAACATTGGTAATTATCTCCAGTGAGTTGCTAGTAATGCACATATCATCAACATAAACTAACAACAACACATGGATTTCATGTTTATTCATCACAAACAAGAAATTATCAGAGGGAGATTGAGTAAAACCAAAAGTAAGTAAAGAGTTTGTGAAAGCACTATTTTACTTCCTATATGCTTATTTTAAGCCATAAATAGATTTTGTTATCTTACAAACTCTATCATCTCCAGTTTGCAACAAGACTTCTAGTAGTTTCATGTATACAAACTCATCAAGACTTCTATGAAGAAAAGCATTGTTCATATCCAGTTGTTGAACATTCCAACTCCTAGCAGCAACTACTGCAAAAAACACCATAATAGTCACTGCCTTAGCCAGTAGAAAGAAGCTATCTACGTATTCCTCCCCTTTCAGATGTGTGTATCATTTGGAAACTAACATTTCCTTCAGTGTCTCTACAATCCTATCTAAATTTCTATTTACCTTGTAAAACCACACGTAACCTATTGGTTTCTTTGGAGGAGGTGGAAAAGTATTTTACCTCTTGTGAAAAATACCAGGAGAACAGAAGAAAGAATGAACAAGATAAAATGTTTTATAGTACCATTACCTGATCCGATAACCTTAATATTAGTAATGTATTGACTTTTGCACATGATTATAATTTTTTTTATAATTTGAAAAACTCTTAGCTTGTTCTTAAAAAAACAATTCCATGTGTTTTTTGAGCAGTCATCGATAATAGTGTGGAAATACTTGTACCAATGATTTTTGGCTCTCTATCGGGCTCATATAGATCCAATCATATAGATCCAATTGACAAGCGTTGGGTTTAATGCTATTGGATATAAAAATGAAGTATTTGTTTCTTAGCAAGAGGAAAAATAACACATTCATTGCTACATTCAACCATATTTATTCTATTTACATGGTCTAGTACATTATAAGTACTCTAAACTAACATGATATACGAAGTATCAGAATCTTTTACAGAAGCAACATTAGGAACAAGTAAGCTAGTTTTGGAATTGAAGTAAAAAGAGTTATTTCTGTCTTTATAATGACATCAATATTAAAATAAGTATGATCAAGGATTTAAGGACCTATGAATTTTCTTCTAATTCCAATAACTTTTTTAAAGTGTTGGTCTTGAATCAAACAATAATCATTTAGAAACTCAAAACAAACCACTGAAAAAGCGATGCACTTACCAATAGAGAACAAATCAAATTTGAAATTGAGAAAAGAAAAACAGTTGTGAATGATGAGTTTCTCATTGATCTTAATGCATCATTTAAGATGGGCAACAAAATAGGAGAAGATGGTGACACAATGCATGCATTATGAAACAATCGTCAAATCACATATGATTAGATGCCCTTGTAAGATTAAATTATGTAGTCGCGATTTCGGAAAAACAGAAACACCAAACACGGCTTTGATAGATAGGATCAAGCAGTTTGAAACCGTTTTATTCCGTTTATATTTCAGTTATTCTACAATGTAATATATAAGATATTATGTTAGGGAAATGAATTAACCCTTTCACATAAACTTTGTTGTCTCTGTTTTATTTTTTAACGTAATCCTACATTCTTAAAGAAGCAGAAGGATTAAATCCTACTTTCTGAAGAAGCAGATACATTCTGAAGAAAAATTGCTAAGATCGGTGTCATCAAAATTTATGTCAGTGGCCACGACTATTGAAGAGTTTGGTGATATCTCCTCCAAGTCTCTAGAAGAAATCATAGGCTCTTTAAAAGCCTTTGAAGATAAGATTACAAAGTTTGAAGAAAAGAAAGGTGCTGAAAAATTTTGTACGCGAAGAGAGATATGCAAAACAGGGATCAAAGTAGTTCGAGTAACAGAGAAAGAGGCCCAGGAAATGGAGGAGGCCGAGACAGGGAAAAGGGAGGCCGAGACAGGGAAAAGGGTCGAGGCAAAAATAATTCCAGCAAGGAAGGTGAGAGACATAAGAAACATGATTCCACCTTTGACATAAAAAAGGTCAGATGTTACAACTGCGATAAATATGGTCATTTTACTCTAAATTGTGGGTACAAGACAGAAAAAAAAGTTCACTTAATTCAACAAGTGGAGGAAGAAACTACGTTTCTTGCAGCGGAGATAAACTTCGATACTTCTGTTAAATTAAGATCGAGTGACTACAAAATTGAGGGAGAGAAATGTAAGATTAAATTATGTAGTCGCAATTTCGGAAAAACAGAAACGCCAAACATGGCTTTGATAGATAGGATCAAGCAGTTTGAAACCGTTTTATTCCGTTTATATTTCAATTATTCAACAATGTAATATATAAGATATTATGTTAGTGAAATGAATTAATCCTTCCACATAAACTTTGTTGTCTCTGTTTCATTTTTTAACGCAATCCTACCATTTAAAGAAGCAGAATGATTAAATCCTACTTTCTAAAGAAGCAGATACATTATGAAGAAGCAGAGGGATTCAATCCTACATTCTTGAAGAAGCAGAAAGATTAAATCATACTTTCTAAAGAAGCAGATACATTCTGAAGAAGCAGAGGGATTCAATCCTACATTCTAAAGAAACAGATCGATTAAAATCCTAAATTCACACAAATATAGAAGGATTAAAATCCAACAGCCCCTGTATTAATGATCAAAAACCAAACTTTATGTTTGCAATGTCAAACTTATTCCGTGTGACGATACCTATAAATTTAATAAATCCCTCAAGCTGCATAAAGTTTACTCTTTCCATGTCATGAGAATCTACATTCCTCAAGATTCTAATAGAATCTCTTCAAAACGTTCTTATACTCATTCCCATAATCAGAAAAAATCTTTATAGGTGTATATGCTAAAACAGTTAAATTCGTGGTGAAGTTATGTCTTCTTCTTTAGATTCTCTTCTCATACTAGTCCCCATATCCTTTAAGCTTGAAACAAAAGTCCTTTCTTTTGCCTCTTTATTTACAATTATCACACCTCATGTTAAGTCTTCTAGGTTTATATGCATTGCTTACTCCTTCTTTATACTATTCACCCTTAACCATCATGGAAGAAGACATACTAGAACCTTAGACCTGTGATAGTTGGAACCTCAGAAATGTACATACTCATATCTTGTTACTTCTTAACTGATAAAACTTGTGAATATAACTTCTTTAAAGTTGGGAAATAATCCAATAAATAGATCTAATCCTTCGGTGCATCATAGCTCTCATTCACTATAAGAAGAAATTGCACCAAATCTCTCCTCCTCATCTCTCTTTCAAAATTCAGTCACCACTTCATAATGTATGTTATATATGATCCTACATTTGCAAGTTGGAAAAAAGCATAAGTCCACCCTTCTCATCCCATAACCTTTTTAACTTGGAGATATATGTTATAACACTCAAGCTAATGTATTATTAACTGGTGCAGGATTAAAGATCAGGTCCAGGATTCGAGTCAAATCGCTCTCGGCTCGGGTAATTCAATCAAATGTTTGTTGTTCTCGGCTGCTCAAGAAGTTGGACTAGTTGCTTCTCCAACCCGGGAAGGAATAGAACCAGTAAGGGATTATCAAACAAGAGGATGAGAAAGGCTTTGAGAACTTGTTGGACTAATAAGTGCTTAATGGTGGACCTCTTCAATATCAGTGGATGTATCCTTTTAAAGCATAAATTTTTTCTACTTGATTTTAATAAATTTTTATGATTTTCGTTAAGCTGAAACTCATGCAAATCTCTATTGAAAGTTGGTTAGGTATCTTGGTCATCTGGAACTCATGGTGACTCAAAACGCATATGTTGAAGGATCCATCTCACAAACATACCTTCTCAAATATGTGTCATCGTTTTGTGGGATGTATTTAGATGAAATTGTGCAAACTAATCAGCGACAACCACCAAGAAATAAAAATGGAATGAAGTGGGCGTTGTCGTACGTTTATCAATCTTTCGGTATCTCGACAAACCAAAGAGATGCAAAAAAAGCTTGAGTACGTGTCTGCAAAATATTTAAACATGCTACAAATAAACATCTTAAAGAATACCCATGTAATTGGCACTATTAGTTAGTTAGTTTTTATTGATTTTCCACGATAATAAAATTACACTAATAATGTTTATTTCACAACTCCTATAATAATCAACTTCTTCAACTCAGTGGAGCTCGATTAATACTTCTCGAGAGCTTTGGTCAATGGCTGAAAGAATATGTAATATTCAATATACTTGCTCGTTCTTTAGTCACAATTTACTTGCTTGCATTGTTTATAAGTATATAAAATATGAAATTCAAACATATAAATATGTTATGATGTTGCATGTATTACGTTCAGTTCCTGAAGTTTCCGTTGGTGGTTTCTCACTGTAATTGGTGTACTAATTTTTATTTTTATTGGAGGAGACTAAATTAGTATAAGGGTGAGATTTTAGTGTAATTTGCAGCAACTCCCTCCATGTGTGATGAAATTTAGTAATTATGTTTATTTTCCAGCGGTAAATTGTCCTCCTATTATTTATTTTATGTAATAAAAAAGGATAGGTTGCCTGTTTTTTGTGAGTCTTACAGATTACTTTATTCCATGCTTATCTAAATTTGCTACAAATATTGATACAATGAAATGCTATATATCAATATTGGCCTATAGTCCATATTGCAAGCTTCGTAAGTTTAAGGGCTATTACACCAGCGGTTAACTCTTTGACATCAAACGTGTAAGAAGGTGTAAGAAAAATAATATTTGTGTCATATTTTATGGGACTTATACTAATGGTGTTGATATGTTAGACGACTATGGTTAAAGCATAGAAATTTGGAAGGTTCCTATGGTGGGTTAATAGAATCGATAGTGTTTTTTAAATGCGTTTGGTTTAACAATGATAAGAAGAACATGTGAGTTCACCCTAATAATAGTTTGATAGAAATTTATCAAAGAGTTCGAATCTCACAACATGATCAATTCATATTGGCTGCTCAAACTGGACAAGTCTATTATTCAGATTATGTGTCAAAAGAAGCATCTCATAAAGAAGGGATAGTTGTATGCAAAAAAAAGGTTCGAAATATAATAAATCTAACATATGTTATTCTGATTGAGGAGGAAGAATAAGTATTAGGTACTGAAATAACACAACAAGAAGTTTATAATGTTGTTTAGGTTTATGCATGTGTTAACCGATTTTATTGGTCATAATGTTGTTTAGGGAAAAATATTTTGAACAGATTGGAGGTGGTGTAATTGGATGCATAACATTTTACTCAAGTTTTAGGACCATATTTTCAAAAAAAATGTTTTGTTTGCAAATGTGAGTGAAATCCTCTGCATCCAATTACACCACCACTAATGTTATCAAAACAAATTTGTACATGGCATAGGGTTCAATTTTGGTGTGCAACTGTTTATCACATCTGCATCCAAAATAATGTTTTTGTTTGCAACTGTTTTGTTTATGCCCATCAAGCGTCTTCATTTTAGTCTACGACTATTTATATAACATAAATTACATTGTTAATTTTTTCTATTGTTTCTCATTACAATATTTAATAATGAGTGCAAGCTTTTGAAGTAATGTGTGCAAGCTTGTGCATTTGTTATTTTTAAAATAAAATGATAATAGAGGTAAACTGAAAACTGAAACTATCCAC
Organism: Limnanthes douglasii subsp. nivea; assembly: GCA_036936605.1. Classification (NCBI taxonomy): domain Eukaryota; kingdom Viridiplantae; phylum Streptophyta; class Magnoliopsida; order Brassicales; family Limnanthaceae; genus Limnanthes; species Limnanthes douglasii. Next base: position 40,232,007 of record JAUPFV010000001.1, read on the forward strand.
TAGAGACTGAATTGACATTTTCTGTACACTCATCGGTCAAAATGGGAAGAGAGAATAAAAAATAGATGTACCGAAACCCATCAAGTTGAAGCCATCAAGTTGAAGTCATCAAGTTATAGTATTAGGATAAAGTTTTGTTTGAATGTCAATTTTTATTGGAATCCTATTCTGTATTCTGGAATCATATTTGATAAATTGTATTATATTTTTAATTTTTAAATCTTGAAGTATAGTTACATAGCTACTCATTTTTAGAAAATTATCATTATCATTAACAACAAACTTATAACGGAATTACGATGAAAACTACTGCAGGTCCGCAACTGATCTGCAACATAAGAACTATACTGTAAATTAAATTCAGATTCCATTCCAACAAAATAAGAACAAAATAAGCAAGTACACTATGATCAGTTAGTATACAACCGGATTGCAACGAACGTTGCAATGATGGATATGCCAACAGACTTAGTTGTTTGGCTGAAACTATGCAACGAAGTTACAATGCATTATACAATGACGTGACCTGATTCCGTTGGGGTCAAATGTTCCAACGCCTATTCGTTGTTAGCAGATTACAATAGTCTTCCGGTAGAAACCAATTTTGGTTAGTGACCTCAGTTAGCACAATTGAACCTATAGTGGCAACCTTGTTTCAAAAGCTTTTTTGTAACAGAGTAGTGATGATTTTTGTTGTTTTTAGGTCGTTGTAAAAACTAGTTTATCCCGTAGTGAAAAAATTGTTTCATAAATTACGATATAATATTGCAATAATTTATTTAAAATGCATTGAATATGTGTTATTTATAGATCGATGTACCGATTATTTTTGAATTTTTATAACTTAGTTTGTCCAGTTGTTATTTGTTTGGTTCATCACTTTAAATCGTCGTATAGTGCATGTATATTTTACCATCAATCATTTACTAAAAAATGAGATTAGTTTTCATGTTTTCCACTTGTCTTAATATGGTCTGTCATTTATGTAATAAATGAGTCTTTTACATTTCCAAAATGTTGCAAATATAGTCCTTTTTAATGTAATCCAATTTTTTTACGCAATAATACGTTTGGACTCCCCAAGTCATGAATGTCCACATAGGATAACATGTGGATGTTGTAATTATTTAAACTCTTACTATTTACCATAACTATTTAAATTCTCACGTAATTATTGTTCACGTATTTTTTTCTTCTAAAGAATATGTTTCAAAAACGTATGTCTTGACAAAATTAACGAGATGGTCAATCAAATTTGGTGATTACACAATATAATTTAAGCCATGGACAATAATAAAAGCGTAAATAATGGTTTAATTTATTAATGAATTTCAAGAAGAGAGAGCTTTAATGGAAGAGGATGAGCGATGCGAATTGATTTGAAGAATCATGAATGAGTTGTTTGAGCTGACGGGCCTTCAAATGTAAAGAGTGGTAGAGCTGATATTATTTTAACATTGCAAAAGGGAGATGAAATTAACCAAAATATTAAATTCAGGTTCCCTACTACGAATAATGAAGCATAATGCGAACGAGTATTGGTTGAGATGAGACTATCTACTGTAGAGAAATTATCATGCGTTTGTTCTTAGATTCTCAGGTGGTCAATCATTCTTAGGGTAATTTCCAAAAAACGTAGGAAAAAATGATAACATATTGAAAGACAACGGAACAGATGGAATAAGTTTTGAGAACGTCATATATGAACAAATACCGCGGTTGAAAATAAAAATTCATGTGTATTGATAAAATTGTGTTGTGTTGAAGATAACCATTTGATAATAATCCAAGTACCATCGATTTTGGGAAATGTTAAAAATCTAAAGGTTTTGACTGTTGAAGTTGATAGTTATTAGTGTAACAAATATATGCCTTTCTTGAATCATGAATTTTTTCCATCGGACAAATCGGAAGCTCAGGCTTTACGATTACGTGCTCTGAAGTATTTCCTCCTTGATAAGAATTGTATATCAGAAAAAATATAAACGACCAATTCTAAGGTTTCTGGGTAAAAATGAAGCTTTATTTATCTTAAGAGATTAACATTAGGGGATATCAGCGATAAATTATGGGATTCCAGATTTGATACAACGCTTTCTCTTAGTAGGAATTTATTCAATAACGTTTGGGGTCGATGCAACATAGATGGTTGAATATTGTGATCATTTTAAACGTTTTTCCAGCACGAGTCATATTCATAGTGAAGTAGTGTGTTCAAATCTTTCTCCATGTCTATTTGATAGCTGAGGTATTGATCTGGTGGGACCATTACCAATGGAAACGGAAATAAGACAAATTCTACTTATAAATGTTGACTATTTCACTAAACGGTTTCGAGAAAGAGCCTTGGTAAGAACAAGATCTCAAAATATTTGTGAGTTTTTACAATCTATCTTTTTAATTTGATTTAGAATTCTAGGGGTGTTAATGATGGATAATGGCCGAAAGTTTCAAAATGAAATGGTAACAGCTCTTTATAGAAAAGGTGGCATAAAATAACATTTTTCTACTATATATTATCACAAGCAAATAGGAACTATTTTCCATGAGATAAATAGGAAACTTGAATTGGCTAAGGGAAAGTGGCCGGATTTCCTTAATAAATATTTTCGGTCATATTGAACAACTTCTAAAACTAAAAAATGAAACACCATTTTACTATGGTGTATAAGATGGAAGCCATTATTCCAGCAAACATTATGATTCCTAGTGTCCGGATTCATTATTATTCATCAAAAGATAATAACAAGAATGGGTATATATATTTTGATTTGATAGAAAAACAACGAGACCAGTCTCAAATTTGAGGAGAGAATTTTAAAAGTTTGATGCAGAACTGTTGAAAGGAAAAACTTAAGGTGAGAACTTTTTAAGAAGGAGATTTGGTGCTAAGAAAGGTATTCCAGGGGACGTAAGAAAAAAAATGTTGGGAACTTGCTTCCTAATTGCTTAGGACTGACAGATATGGCCGGAAAACCATTAAAATAGCCTTGGAATATTCATAATTTTAAATTCTACAAAACTTAAATGTAACATTTAGTCAATGTACATTTCTTCCTACCAAATATCGCATATTATTTCTGAACGGGACACCATAAGAGATATTATAAATTAAACATCTTACCAAAAAAATTCTTACGGATCTTTATAATTATGTTTCTTAGTTTAAAAAATTGAAGTAAGAAATAACATTTTGATTATGATGGTAATATTGTTTCAAACCGAAAGTTACTAATGATTCTTCATGACGATAATGTTGACAATCTTCATTCTCCTGAGTAAGAAATAACGTTTAAGTATGAAATAAAGTTTTGATTATGATGATAGTATTTGTTTGTTGTAATGCGAGGATATTTACGAGGTTTCTCTAGAACCACGTATAAATAACAAACAAGTAGGAGGAGCTACATGGGTTACAAAATATATCTAAATTATATTGTTTTAAAATAATAAATAAAATAAGTTTTATGAGTTACAAAATTATAACTTAATGATAACTAATAAGTGAACATGGCGATAAGCCAAACCCAGCTGAAAATTATCGGAGGCTACGCACCCAATCAAAGCAAATATGGATATACGTCAAGCTCAACTAAAAAGTGTAAGAGGCCCCAATAAGAAGGGTGTAAGACATTAATTATGATTATAAGCCAAGTTTAGCTAATAAAGTGTAATGGCCACACACCCAATCAAAACAAAAATGACTATAAACCAAACCAAACTAAAAATTGTTACAAGCATGCTAGTTTTCAAAAGTGAGAAAATTATATTATACCAAAAATTATAATAAAACAAAGTCTACAAGATAAGTATCAAAACAACTTTCTAGTCTGGTTCTTGAAATAAGTTGATAAAAAACGATATCCAAAAATCATTTACAAAGCAATGGTCAAATAACAGTTCTAAAAATCTATTTTTCAAGTTACTTTTGATGTTGGTTTCTAAAGTGTCTGCATAAATAATCGACACACACAACATAAATGTTACACGATAAAAGTGGATATATAATAGTAGCAATTATGAAAAACCCAAATATTAAATTAACAATAAAACATTATGAAATGGTCCGCATAAAGTTAAAACAACCATATGCTAGCCGAAAAATAGTTCAAAGCAGATAAAATGTAAAGTAACAATCAAATGATAGCCAAAACAAGTTATAAGCACGCAAACTAGTATAATACAGTTCATAAAAAAGTAATGGTTTTTATGAAAAGAAGAGTACGACAACAAAGAGTATCATGTGTTGGATAAACATTAAACTTAAACACGTGTTTATATCAGTTATTATGTTAGTTATTTAGATAAGATCAAACCGTTTGTTTGTATCTTCTATATAAGAAACAAAACCGTGTACATTGATCTTTGAAATGAAGTGTCTTCAAGATGAATTATTGAAGTTTTACTTTTTTTTCGTTGTTGGTATCATTTTCATGTTCAGAGGCAATAATTTTTTAAGAAGCTCTACTGTCGGCGGTGTAAGTGGTCCTTCAACTTATTTCTTTATAATCTTCAAAAAGGTACTTGAAGTATGGCCCCATTAAAATTATCCTTTTTTTATGCTCAATCAAGTATATAAGTAAATTTGTACTATGTTGTCTATTAGTTCCCGAACTTCTTCCAAAATCTTGTCAACTAATTCTACCTTAATTTTATCCGCGTTGAGTTTTTGCTTTTTTTAACGAGTCTCTATTTTTAACTTGAGTTTGTGAACTTTTTCTTGCAATTTTTGGTAGGAAGTTTTGAGTTTTTCAATATCAGTACTCTTAGATTTTACGTCGATTTTATTCGTTGTTTTTTTTCCAACCATTTTGATTGTTTTTTTTTTCCATTCTACAAGAGAATTGTCTCTTATAAAGACTTGTTTTTATAAATCTATCAATTCTTCATTTGATCGAATCGGTGTGATTAATGTTTGATTCAAAAGTATGATATCATCTACGTCGGTATGATATAATCGACTGATGGAATCGTATATAAGGACTTATTTCTACAATTCTATCAATCCTTCCTTTAAAATTTCATCTTCAAGCACTATATATATACTTGTATTGATTGATGAAAATTAAAATGTAGACGGTAAAAGAGCCCAAAGTCACTGGAGATAGAAGTTAGAGAAAAGCAGTAAAAAATTTACTCGATCTATAGTAGTAGTAGTTGATTCGAAGATAAATAATCGAATCTTCATGATTGCATATGTTGTGTTCAGGTCTCCTCTGTTTCGGCTGTACTTCAGTGACATAGAAGCACAATTCAGATACAAATCATCGGCATTGAGGTTTAGTTTATCTTAATATATTTCTTTCTGCTGAAAAAATTCTAATAATATCCGATTTAAATCATATTATCTTTTTGCATTTACTCTCTCGTGCAGATATTAAAGATTATGAGTCCACTTTCAATGGATCCAGCGAATTTATGCATTAACATATTGGTAATTGTTAGAACTCAGGTGGTTGTTAGTGTTGGATCATAAACTTGATCCACTTAAAGGGCCCAACCCACTCAAAGGGTCCAACCCACTTAATAAAGCCCATCTAGAAAGAATATTCTAGAAACATTTAAATTAATATTTAGTACTTTAGGTTGAGTGCAAGACACACTTTTAGATTGAGTGTAAGAAACACCTTAACTTTGAGTGTAGTATTGATGTTGAGTGTGTTAGTATCCAAAAGCCTCTTGGATGGTGGATCTTTGTCTCCACTATATTCCTATAAATAGTGGAGCTCTCCCACCATCTAGAGCATCACACAAACACACCAAGAATCAAAGTTAGAGAGAAAATTAGAGTGAGAGAAAAGAGAGACAAGAATGCTCTCTTGAGTGTTAGAAAAATATTTTCTCTTCTTGTGTGAGGTTTAAGAGTGTCTTGTAATATTTCTCTTTTTTATCAATATCAAAGTTGTTTGTTTGTTTTAAAAAGAGTGTTATTTTTATATTTTCCGCCAACAAAGTGGTATCAGAGCCACAAGCTCTTTCCAAAAATTTTGTTTTTAAATTTTCAACATATTGGAAATTTTGTTTTTAAATATTCAACATATTTAAAAATATGGCAAATGGTGTATCATCCTTCCAAGTTCCAACACTCAACAACAACAACTATGATAATTGGAGTATCAAGATGAAAGCTCTTCTTGGAGCACATGATGTGTGGGATGCCGTAGATAAAGGGTTTGACGAACCCGAAGATGAAGCAAGCCTTTCTCAGGAGGAGAAAACAAATTTGAAGGATTCAAGAAAGAGAGACAAAAAAGCTCTCTTCCTCATCTATCAAGCATTAGATGATGATGGGTTCGAAAAGATTTCGAGCGCATCTTCCGCCAAGCAAGTGTGGGAGAAATTACAAATCTCTTATAAAGGAGTCGAAAAGGTGAAAAAGGTACGTCTCCAAACATTAAGAGGTGAATTTGAATCATTACATATGAAAGCGTCCGAATCTATTTCGGAATATTTCTCAAGAGTAGCAACCGTTTCTAATCAATTAAAAAGAAATGGTGAGAAGTTAGAAGATGTGAGAGTAATCGAAAAAATACTCCGCTCGTTGGATCCTAAATTTGAGCACATCGTCGTGACGATTGAAGAAACTAAAGACTTGGAGAAAATGATGATCGAAGAACTCCAAGGATCATTACAAGCCTACGAAGAAAAACACAAGAAGAAGCAAGAGATCACCGAGCAACTCCTCAAAGTAGAATTGAAGGACATGCATGCAAATCAAGGAGATGATAGAAACCAACGTAGCCGAGGCAGAGGCAGAGGCCGCGGACGAGGTGGTTATCATGGCAGTGGACGTGGCTGGAATTACAACAACAATAATTCCAACTACAACTACGAGAAACGAGAAAGCTCAACACGAGGTCGTGGAAGACGAAATCCGAACTCGAGGTATGATAAATCTCAAATCCAATGTTATAAATGTCAAAGATTTGGACATTATGCTTCAGAATGTAGAGGCCCCAACAATAGAGTTGAGGAGAAGGCCAACTATGTGGAAGAGAAGACGGAGGAGAAAGATATGTTACTACTAACATACAAAACCACTAATGAAGGCCAAGAAAACACTTGGTATCTTGACACCGGTGCAAGCAATCATATGTGTGGGAAAAGAAGCATGTTCGTAGAGATCAATGAAGCCGTGAGTGGAAATGTCTCTTTTGGAGATGATAGCAAAATATCGGTGAAAGGAAAAGGTAACATTCTTATTCGTGCAAAAGATGGTAGTCACCAAATGATCTCAAATGTTTATTACGTACCTAGCATGAAAAACAACATCTTAAGCTTGGGACAACTTCTAGAAAAAGGCTATGATATTCATATGAAAAATTATAGTCTTTTTATGAGAGATGCAAAAGGGGATTTAATTGCTAAAGTTCAAATGTCAAAGAATAGAATGTTTCCTTTGAATATTCAAAATGATGTTGCAAAGTGTCTTAAGGCGTGTTACAAAGATTCGTCGTGGCTATGGCATGTTCGATTTGGGCATCTAAACTTTTCAAGTTTAGAGTTATTGTCAAAGAAGGAAATGGTGAGAGGGTTATCGTGTATCAATCATCCTGACCAGTTATGCGAAGGATGTTTACTTGGAAAGCAATTCAGAAAAAACTTTCCAAAGGAGTCAGAGTTAAGAGCCAATAAACCTCTCGAGCTTATTCATACCGATGTGTGTGGTCCAATCAAGCCGAGCTCTCTAGGTAAAAGTAACTACTTCCTTCTCTTCATTGATGATTTTTCAAGAAAAACGTGGGTATACTTCTTGAAACAGAAATCTGAAGTCTTTGGAGTATTTAAGAAGTTCAAAGCAGTTGTGGAAAAAGAGAGCGGAAATAAGATTAAAGCCATGAGATCTGACCGAGGAGGGGAGTTCACATCCAATGAATTCCTAGAGTTTTGTGAAGCACATGGAATTCGTCGCCGCTTGACAGTTCCTAGATCACCTCAACAAAATGGTGTGGCAGAAAGGAAGAACAGAACAATCCTTGATATGGCGCGAAGCATGCTCAAAAGTAAGAAACTGCCTAAGGATTTTTGGGCGGAAGCAGTGGCATGTGCGGTTTACTTGTCCAACCGATCTCCAACAAGAAGTGTTTGGGGAAAGACACCACAAGAAGCGTGGAGTGGAAGAAAGCCCGGAATTTCCCACTTGAGAGTATTTGGAAGCGTAGCTCATGTCCATGTACCAGACGAACAACGAACCAAACTCGATGATAAAAGCAAAAGTTTTATCTTCATCGGTTACGACTCAAGTTCCAAAGGCTACAAGTTATACAACCCAAACAACAAGAAGGTTGTGATAAGCCGAGACGTGATAGTTGATGAAGAAGGCGAATGGGACTTTGGGTCTCATACAAATGAGTTCACATTTTTCCCCCAAATTGAAGAAGATGAGAAGACACCAAATGAGCAATCAGAAGATGTTGCTACCCAACATGCCTCACCAACAACAACTACTCATGGAGACTCGCCACCTTCATCATTGTCAAATGGTAGTCAAAATGAGAGAGTTGTGGAACGTACAAGAAGCCTTAGTGATCTTTATGAGGTAACCGAACCAATGGATAACTTTACACTTTTTTGTCTCTTTGCTGATTGTGAGCCAGTAACATTTCAAGAAGCTGCACAAGAGAAACAATGGAGAGACGCGATGGATGAAGAAATTAGAGCCATCGAGAAGAATGACACATGGGAACTCACCTCACTTCCCAAAGGGTGCAAGATAATAGGCGTCAGATGGTTATACAAAACCAAGAGAAATGCTAAGGGGGAGATTGAAAAACACAAAGCGAGGCTTGTTGCAAAAGGCTATAGTCAAAAGGCAGGAATTGACTATGATGAGGTATTCGCCCCCGTTGCCCGATTAGAAACTATTAGACTAATAATTTCTTTGGCAGCTCAAAACAAGTGGAAGATACAACAAATGGATGTAAAGTCAGCATTTCTAAATGGCGTCCTTGAAGAAGAAGTCTACATTCAACAACCATTAGGCTATGAGGTCAAAGGCCACGAAGACAAGTGTTGAAGCTAAAGAAGGCTCTTTACGGCCTAAAACAAGCACCAAGGGCCTGGAACAGTAGAATCGACAAGTATTTCCAAGAGAACGGATTCAACAAATGTCCGTACGAGCACGCTCTATACACCAAGATCAAAGATGGAGATATTTTGATCGTGTGTCTCTACGTGGACGATTTGATCTTCACAGGAAGCAGCCCAAGTATGTTCAATAAATTCAAGGAAGTAATGACGAAGGAATTCGAGATGACAGACTTGGGGCTCATGGCGTACTACCTTGGCATTGAAGTTAAGAAACAAAAAGATGGAATTTTCATCTCACAAGAAAGCTATGCTAAAGATATCCTGAAGAAGTTTAAAATGGAGAACTGTAGCCCGATAAGCACACCCATGGAGTTTGGAGTCAAAATATCCAAGCATGAAGAAGGCGAAAGTGTAGATCCGACATTATTCAAAAGTTTGGTAGGAAGTCTACGCTATCTAACTTGCACGAGACCGGATATTCTTCACGCAGTTGGAATGGTTAGCCGCTACATGGAATCTCCAACAACAACTCATTTCAAAGCTGCAAAGAGAATCCTTCGCTATCTCAAAGTTAGAAGTGATTTTGGATTACTCTATTCCATTTCTAATGATTACAAACTTGTTGGGTATAGCGATAGTGATTGGGGTGGAGACATAGACAATCGAAGGAGTACAACTGGATTTGTATTCTTTATGGGAAATATTGCTTTCACATGGATGTCAAAGAAACAACCGATTGTCACGTTGTCCACTTGTGAGGCGGAATACGTTGCTGCTACTACATGTGTTAGTCATGCGATTTGGCTTAGAAATCTATTGAAGGAGATAGACCTAACACAGAATGAGCCAACTAAAGTGTATGTCGACAATAAGTCAGCCATCGGCTTAGCCAAGAATCCAGTATTCCATGATCGAAGCAAGCATATAGATGTCCGCTACCACTACATAAGAGAGTGTATTTCAAGAAAGGATGTGCAAGTTGAATATGTGAAGACACAAGATCAAGCTGCTGATATTTTCACCAAGCCACAGAAAAGTGAAGACTTCAAACGATTAAGGAAACTACTATGGGTTACGGGATCAAGTTTAAGGGGGAGTGTTGGATCATAAACTTGATCCACTTAAAGGGCCCAACCCACTCAAAGGGTCCAACCCACTTAATAAAGCCCATCTAGAAAGAATATTCTAGAAACATTTAAATTAATATTTAGTACTTTAGGTTGAGTGCAAGACACACTTTTAGATTGAGTGTAAGAAACACCTTAACTTTGAGTGTAGTATTGATGTTGAGTGTGTTAGTATCCAAAAGCCTCTTGGATGGTGGATCTTTGTCTCCACTATATTCCTATAAATAGTGGAGCTCTCCCACCATCTAGAGCATCACACAAACACACCAAGAATCAAAGTTAGAGAGAAAATTAGAGTGAGAGAAAAGAGAGACAAGAATGCTCTCTTGAGTGTTAGAAAAATATTTTCTCTTCTTGTGTGAGGTTTAAGAGTGTCTTGTAATATTTCTCCTTTTTATCAATATCAAAGTTGTTTGTTTGTTTTAAAAAGAGTGTTATTTTTATATTTTCCGCCAACAGTTAGCTTGTGCAACTTATAAGCTTAAAATCTGTTTAAAATAAATATATAAAAAGATTATTTTTCCAGAAAAATCTAGGGGTTGCTTGGTTCGTAATAAAAAATCCTAACTTCAGTTAAAAACGAAGGTATTAAATAAAAGTGAAAATTAAGAAAATAATCTAAAAAACATTCGTTGAGAAAGTCAAGGTAGGAAGAGTGGAAGAGTTTATCAAAAGTTACCTTCAAATTTCAGGCTTCAAACCCTATAATAGAATCAGTAGAAACTAAACTCAGTTTCGTCTTCTTAAATGTGTTATCAGGGGAAGTTGCCGAAAGAGTTATACGTAAAAGCATTTCATCCAATTCATCAAGATGCACAATGAATATTGTATCCATACAATTTTGCACTTCTCGGCAAATATCCAACGATCTTTTTAAATATGAGCTCAAAAAAAATTCACCTTTGATGAGAAATCCTTTTCGAAATGAACAGAAGCGTCTTTGTGTTGGGTAATGGAAGATCTGTAGATTTGAGCTAAAAGTAGTTCATGCTTGCATGTGAAATGAAAGTAATGAAAGTAAGCCCTTAAACTTACTTTTACATTGACCCTACACAACTTGGGCACAAGACTCGTTAAAAGATTATATATATATATATATATAAATCCGCAGTGGCTATTCAAATACAGTGAATGCGCACAGGGTAAATCTTTGACCTGACGCAATAGACCGTAAACCAACGCCAAAACATAAATCACAAATGCCGGAAGATAACCATACAAGGTGACAGACTCAGCCAAGAAAGCGTTTGTAGAGGCAATCAAACTAATGATCTTTGATAAAAAAACAATACTCCACCAACTAGGGTACCCATTAGATATGGGTTTAGAGAAGGCTCAAATCAATTGAAACAATAAATGCTATTATGAACCATCTTGGGTCGTATGACTTTTCATAATCTCTGTGCATTTTTGGAAATGGGTGGGAAATTCTTTTCTTCACCGATCGAAATAGATCGATCAGGTCTAATCATAACAAAGAGGCACGACCACGAATTTAGTGTCCAAAACATTGGTATTCAGACAATGTAAGATTTGATTTTAAATCTGTTATAAATCACTATGTAATTTATCACAAATGTCTCCAGCACTGAACACAAATGGAACTGAATACGAATAAAGTACATAAAGAAAAAAGAATACATGATTTAACGTGGTTCGACAATTGTATACGTCCACGGGCGCTGCGAGAGAAACAATTTTCACTATGATAGAAAAGGGTTACAGATTTCTATTGGGATTAAATAGATATATGAAACAATTGGCCTCATGGGCTCATATACACAAGACTAAAGATGACAATATCCATTATAGTTTCATTCTCAATGAAACAAAACTATACCGCCAAACATAGTACAATTTCGAGGCATTATTCGACTCATTCTTAGCAAATCTTTCCCTAAAGAGATATCATTTCTTCACTATCAACAAAGAAACTTCTCTTTTTTGGCTCACCAAATGCCTCTAAGGCATTCACTCTATACTGCGGATACCGATCCAGTTTATGCACTCCCTAAACTTTCGAGTTGATACTGCCTTGGTCATTAAATATACTGGATTATCGTGTGTAGTCACTTTCTTCACATTAATAATTCCCTTTGATATTATATCAAAACTAAAATGATAACTGACATCTATGTGCTTTCTACGACTTGTCGTGGTACATTTGGTTCCCTGTAAGGTGTGTGACGCTTTGAATGTCACAAAACACTTTTGCAGTACTCCTATTCAAGCCCAAATCTGCCACGTACTCTACCTCCATTGTAACAAACGTACAGTAGCTTGTCAGTGTGCTTTCCAACTGATCGCACTCCCACCTAGAGTAAATACATATCATGTCATAGATCTTTTTTTATCCATATCACCTGTCAGAGATCTTCAGAATCAACAAAACCAACCACTGATCCTGCAATATCATTCAGTGATCCAGCAATATCTGTCTTGTTATAGGTTAAGCCAACGTTCGTACTATTTTTAAGATACCGAAGTATCCATTTCACTGCCTACTAGTGTTCTTTCCGGGATATCCCATATACTTGCTAACTACACTAACCACAAGTGAAATATAAGGAAGTGTGCATAACATAGCATATATGATACTAGACACTCCACTTGCATATGGAACCTTCGACATTTGTTCGAACTCAGCATCATCCTTGGTCGCTCCCTTTGCAGAGAACTCGAAATGAGTAGCAAACGGGATGTTAATTTCCTTGGCACCAAACCTGTTGAATCGTTGTAGCACTTTCTCAATATAGATTTTTTGAGACAAATGTAATGATCTTACATTTCTGTTCTTGATAATCTCCATACCAAGAATCTTATTTGGTCTACCTAAATCCTTAATCTCAAACTCGACACTATGCTGCGTCTTTATCTGCACGATTTTTGACATACTACAAGAAACAATATCCTAGAAAACTCGTTAAAAGTTACGTTTTTACGAATATGAAAACCTGGAGACTCTGGAGAGGTACACCATAACCTATATCCCTTCTTTCCAGTGGCATATCCTACAAATATGCACCTTTTTTCCCTCGGCTCAAGCTTACTATCTCTCACATGAGCATACATAGGATAACCAAACACCTTTAACTGTTCGTAATCAGTCGATGATCAACACCAAATTTCAAAAGGAACTTTACAATCAATAGCCGTTGATGGAGACTGATTCACCAAGAAACACTTTGTATTGATAGCTTCAACCAAAAAACCTTTCCCACACTTGAATTTCGAGAGCATTTTTTATGCCTTGTCACAAAGTGTTATGTGCATTCTTGCTGCCATCGCATTCTATTGGGGTGTTATAGAACAAGTGCGGTGACACACTAATCCCCCAGTTTCGCATAACTCGTTGAACTCACGACTACAATATTCTAACCCATTATCTGTCCTAAGATGTTTGATTTTTCTTCTTGTTTCCTTCTCAATCATCGTCTTCCATTCGACAAAGGTTGAATATGCCTCATCTTTCGTTTTCAGAAAGTAAACCCACACCGTCCTTAAATAATCATCAATCAAACTCATGTAGTATCTCAATTCTTTCTTTGATGCAATTATGTTTGGGCCCTAAAGATCTGAGTGAATATAGTCCACTATCCTTTTAATCTTTCTTAAATTCGAATTGCTGAATTTGACTCTAATTTGTTTACCAAACATATAGTGCTCACAAAATCCCAATGATTATGCTTTATACCCTTTTAACAAACTTCTCATTCCGAAAATAGTTAATCCTCTATCACTCATATGACCGAGATGCCAATGCCATAACTTATTTTGATCATTCCTACTTTTTCTATTACTACTAGATGATACAACTACAACATCTCCCATAACAACCCTCCCCTGGAGAATGTTGAGCCATTTTGCAAACTGCCTTTCATGCACACAATTGAGCCTTTTGTCACGTTAATTTCAACGCCTTCTGCACAATACTTGTAACGCTGAGAGTCTAATGTCCTAAGAGAAATCAGGTTTATCTTTTACCCAGCAACATTCCAACACATCAAGATTCTAGCAACCTCATCAAATATTCTGATTCTGAAGTTACCGATACCACCAATAGTCAACGAATGATTGTTTCCTAGATAGACAATTTCTTGCATTGGCTTATAAGTATAAAAACATTGGTTGAACTGAAACATGTGATATGTAGCACCATTATCGAGTACCCGAGAAATTTTTCCACAATCTGAACTCACATACAATACATTTTTTTTACCACAGTTTTCACTGATATCAAAATCGTTCACACTTTCAATAATGTTTGCTCGATTTTAGTTTTGATTTCCCTTCTTACAATTCAGTTTAAGACAATCTCTCCTATAATGACCCTACTCACCGCATTCATAACAGTTTGAGCTATTTACCTTTATTTTGGACCTCCAGTTCTTCCTTCTTAAAGAACTCACTTTACTTCTAGATTTTCCCTTATCCATTAGACCTTTCCTTTCAGCCTGATTTTCTGGCTGTAACTATCTAAACTCCTTTGATTTAAGCCCCCCTTTAACATCTGATAGCAATAACTTATCGTTACCATATAATATGGTATCTACGAATTTTTCAGAGGGAGCCGGTAACGATCTCAAGACAAACAATGTTGGTGTCAATGTTCTCTAAGTTCATTATAATTGATTTAAAGTTATCTAAGTGTTCATCAATGGATATACCTTCTTTCAATTTGAAATAGTACAAGCTCTTCTTCAAGTATAACTGGTTCACTATTGATTTCTCTGAGTAAAGCTCTCCGAACTTCTTCCATGCGGAGGCAGCAGTCTTCTCACCACTAATCGCGCGAAGAACACTGTCTTTCACATTCATTAAAATCCAGCACAAATCCCTTACTTGAATATCTTTCTTCTTCTCTACTTTCATCTCTTCTGGTAAGTTGTGGTCCCCAGCCTTCCACATCTGTTGCAGTACCAATGGATATTTCGGTTTAATCTTTCACAATGCAAAACTGGATCCCCCATCGAATTTTTCAATCTTGTATTTTGTTGCTATAGACACCATTGTAAAACCCTAATTTTATAACGTGGCTCTGATACCAATTTGTTATAAATCACTATGTAATTCATTATAAATGGTTCAAGCACAAAACACAAATAAAGGACATAAATCAAAAGAACACATGATTTAATATGATTCGATAATTGTCTACAGTTGTTTGTAGTACTAGTAATCTATTCATAGGGATTAAATAAACTTACTAGATAATGAGCCTCATGGGCTCATATACACTAGACTAAAGATGACAATATCTATTATAGCTTCACTGTCAATGACACAAAACTGTACCACACAATACATTATCAAAGCATTATTCGACTCATTCGCAACAAAATATGAGTTACGTTTGGGTTTTAACATTCGGACAAACCGATGTGGGTTATAATTGGTGTCTGAGAATGTGATGGGCTGAAGATTTAAGTACCCAAAAATATAAAACGTTTTTATGATGAATTGTTTTTAAAAAAAACGACTGGATTGTGTTTGGAAGCTTTTACTGAAAGAATCTGAAAAAAGAATTATAATTAGTTTAAGTTGTTGATCTAGGAATATGAAGATTCCAAAAAGAAAATCCAATCATAAAATCGAAGAACAAAATAAGAAAAGATAACCATTAGAATTAGAATTAGAATTATTATTATTATGGACTTATATACAAAAAATATTTCATGTTATATAAAACCTACTAAAACCTATAATTTTTCATCCCTCCTTCAAGATGAGACATAAAAAAATTATACACATAGTTTGGACACGAAAATTTGTTGAATGGGTTTATACAATGCTATAGTGAACAAAGTCCTTCAATAAATGAACTAATTTGGACATTTGTTCTGTCATAAAATATTGGATTCGAATAGATATGTAGTGCAACAATGTTGTCACAATGTAGAGAAATAAAAATAGGAATAAAAACCTCAAATTCCTTCAATAGATAAGTAATCCACTAAACTTCACATACAATAGTTGCAAAGCTCTATATTCAACTTCTACTGAATTCTTTCTCACCATAGATTTGTTTTTTGTTTTCTATGTGACCAAAGATGTTGTACATCAAGCATAATAGTTTGTGACTGATTTCTTTGTGTCAACACATGCTTTCCATTCTACATCAGGATAAGCTTTGGCAATGAGACTACACTCAAATAAGTAAAACAGACCTTGTGAATACATCATTTAAGGTACTTAAGGATGTGAAGAGCAACCATACTGTGTAATTATATGGTCTTATACACATATTTACTAAGGTTGCTGCACTGCAAAAGTAAGATCAGGTTTAGTAAAACTTAGGTATAATTATTTTTCAATCAACCTTTTGTATCTCTAGGTGTTTTAAAGAACGAAAGATTATTTATTAGCCAAATGTAAATCAATAACCATTAGTGTGTTTGCTAGTTTACATCTTGAAATTATTGCTTCTCCTATCGTATCAAGAATATACTTTCTTTTATTAAGAAAAATCCATGAAGAAGTTTGTATAACTTTAATGCCTAGGGAAAACTTAACTTTGCCAAGTTCTTTAATAGTGAACAACTTGTGGAAGTATTTTTTCACACGAGAAATAGGATTAACATCATTATTTCTTATGAGTATGTCATCAACATATACCAAGAGAATTATATGGGAAACAATTTGTTTGATAGTGAAAAGATAATTATCTAAATGAGGAGTGTACAAAACTACATTTCAAAAAATGTCCAATAAACTTGGACCATAAAGAGATTTGATCAACCTACATACTCTTCTATCTCCTTCCTATAATATCCCCTGAGGAAATCATCTAGTGTACCATGGAGGAAATCATTGTCAACATCTAACTTGTGTACTTTCTAATGTCTAGAAACTGCAATAACGAACACTACTCTTATAATGACTAAACTAGCCACAAGAGAGAACATTTCCTTGTAGTACTCCCCTTCTACTTGAGTGTAACCCTTTGTTACCAACCTACCTTTCAGTCTTTTAATTGTACCATAAACATTCATTTTGATTTTATACACTAATCTTGAGCCTATTTCTTTGTTTCTAGAAAGAAACTCAG
Source organism: Limnanthes douglasii subsp. nivea (assembly GCA_036936605.1). Classification (NCBI taxonomy): domain Eukaryota; kingdom Viridiplantae; phylum Streptophyta; class Magnoliopsida; order Brassicales; family Limnanthaceae; genus Limnanthes; species Limnanthes douglasii. Next base: position 40,249,212 of record JAUPFV010000001.1, read on the forward strand.
TTAAGTCCCAACTGTGCTTCAATTCAGGAGCTTGAAGATTTGTTTCCATAGCTAAAATTGAGCATGGAGCATTCTTAGGTCGACTATAAGGATCCTGGATATCTGACACTTTTGCTAAATATATACTATGTGATGGAGATAGAAGATGGTATGTTTTGTATGTTAATATACGTAGAACACAAGGAGAATGTAATGACTCAACATACATTGAATTAATGCGTATTATGTTGGAAACAAAAAATTTTAGGAAACAATATTATTTTTTTGTCTTACACTTTTTCTTACGGGAACATAGTCAACTAAAACATTATTACCAGTAAACTTAGTACTATTTGAAAAAGAAAGAACACTAGATTATACTTGATTCTCCTCAAGAACACCCCAAACAGGGCTAGGCACATTAATACCTATATTTGTGACTATTTTATAAGAAACATTTATTCTTCAACACAATATCTCTTGATATAACGATCTTATGTTGATCAAAACTGCAAATCATGTAACCTTTTTAAGTAGAAGAATATCTAAGAAAACTAGATTTGTGTACTCTAGGTGAGAATTTAGCCTCAACCGGAAGATAAATCGTAGGAAAATAAAGACAATCAAATACTTTAAGTTGAGACATATGAGGGATAATTCATTTCAAAATTTCATAGGGGTTTTTACATTTAAAACTATAGAAGGAATTTTATTAAGGGGGTGTGTGGTAGTTAGAATAACTTCTCACCAAAAACACTTAGAAAAAATGGACTATAACACTTATGGATCTTGTAATTTGCAATAGATGCTAGTGTTTTACTTATACTACACCATTTTATTGAGGAGTATAAGAAAAACTAATCTGATGGGCAATACCAAGAGAATTTATAAAAGAAGACACGTCATTATTATCAAACTCAGTTCTATTATCAATTCTTATTGCCCTAATCTTTACATTGTATTGATTTTGACTCATATGTATGAAATATTTTATAGTTTGAAAAACTAATATCTTATATTTAAGTAAGAAACTCTAAGTGCATCTACAAGAATCATCAACTATGGTAAAAAATTACTTACTACTAATGATAGTTTTTACAAGATAAGGTCCCCATAGGTCCATGTGTATAACATTAAAACACTTAACAAATGTTGAGTTACTAGAAAGAAACAGTACTCTTTGTTGTTTTTCTATAAGGATGATTTCACAAGAGTTTTCAAAATGTGTTTGTCTTATTCTATGTACATGTTTCAAGATATTAAAAGAACAATGACCTAACTTAAAATTAGATATACAAGCCTGATTTATAGAAGCGCTGACGGATATTCCTAAACTAGAATTAAAACTCACAAAAGTGATTTTTATGAGAAATATCTTAATTAAACGAGCCTTGAAAGAATGTTCATCATTGATATAGAATACTTTAAATTTTCTTCCACCTCTAATAAATTGTTTAGAGTGTTTATCCTGGATAAGACAATGAGCCTTTAGAAACTCAAAAACAACAAAATATTATGTTATGCACTTTCTAATAGATAAAATATTGTATTTGAATAAAATACAAAAAGACGTTTGTGCAAAACTATTCTATCATATATTCTCACATTTCCTTTGAGGTTTACGATATGAAAAGAACCATTAGGGAAAGAAACATGAGAAGAAAAAGAAGAAATAGTGCCTACATCAATAAATAAAAACCAACTAGAATACATTTGATTTAAAACACCAATGTCTATTATCTAGAAACTATTATTCTCATCATCATGTGTTAAAGAATCAAGGTTAGTCATATATGAAAAATAATCAAAATGAGCTAAGTTAGCTATGACAATCTCTGCATTAGAGATATTTATTATATTTTTAGTATCTTGTTGTATTTTTATCATAGTGTGCACAATTCTATGTATGTTATTATATATATGAATTTTCAGATGGTGTTTCTGCCAGATTAACAACATTTTTCATCACAAATTGTTTATCTTAATGGTTCATTTTCTCCCACCATCCACGATAACCATGAAAGTTAAAACAATTGTCCACAATATAACCTTTATATTTGCAATAATAACATCTTACTCCTACATTGTTTATTTTGTCAAAGTTCTTCCTAGTTCCCTCTTGATCATTTCTCATCATTAGTGCATAAGAAGTGTTGATCTGCTCACCATTATGCACATTTAGACTCAGTTTTTTATCAATTTACAATGCTAGTGAATAAACTCTGCTTAAAGTGCGAAGAAGATCCATCAAAAGCACGTGATGTTTCACTTGTTCAAAATTATTGTTCAATCCAAACAAGAATTGTATGATTTTATATTCTTCTCATCTCTTAGTTATCTCGGTATACATACCATAACCATATTTCAACTAATATCTACATATAGGAAAATGTCTCAATGCATTCATCTTATCCCATAAACTTTTTAGTTTAGAGTAATATGTCACAACACTCAAACTTCTTTGCGACAAAATATTATTTCTCTCCTCAAATTATAAACAATATGTCCATTATAAGAGTCATACCTTTGTACTTTTATCCCAGAGACACTTAACATTATCAATGAACATAAATTATTCATTCAGAGTTCTTGTAATAAAGCTAATGATCCATGAGCACACCATACTATTCACCTGGTTCCGCTGATCAAATTCTACACTACCTATTTTAGGTTTATGAGATTTATCATCAATGAAACTTAACCTATTTTAGCAGCCAAATAGAGGTACATTTCTCTACACCAAAAAATAAAATTATTCTCAGTAAGTGCTGTAGTGGTAATTATCATTCTAGGATAAGAAGAATGATGAGTCATCATTGTATCAACATTCATCATATCAGGATTTCGTACAACATTGGGAGAAGAAACATTTGAATACTCTATTTGATAAAAAAACAAAAAAATCAGATTAACATGTAAGGACCAAACTAAAACTTGATATGATACTATGAAAGAATCCGAAAAGGAATTATAACTAGTTTAAGTTGTTGATCTAGGAAGATGATAATTCGAAATAAAAATTTAAATATAAAATTGAAAGAAACTATAAGGAAGAAAATCCCTTTAAATTTTTATTACTGTTATTCTTAACTTATTTATAATGAAAATATACATAAACTAACCTATTTATCTTATTTTTATAAGTAAAGATTAATCATAACAAGAAGTACCTAACCATAATTTGTTACCAGAAAAAAGGCTACAATTTACTAAAGGTTATTATTTTACAGGATCTAAAATTGTGATCCTATTCTTGGTCGGTTGTGATAATATTATGTATATCATGACTTTATGGCCGAATTAGACTGAAAACCGTTTTATGTCCTTTTTTTCAGTTTAAAAATTCCACGGATCGTTTAAATTTCATAACCACAGTTCCAATAAAACCTATAATAAAAAGCCAAAATATGAATATACAATATGATTGGTAATGGAATATATATATATATATATATATATATATATATATATATATATATATATATATATATATATATATATATGGATAGTAAACACATGTTTTACTTATTTAATCGTAATAATCGTTTTTATACGATAAGATAAATAAGTTTTACAATATGAAATGTATATAGAAATACAGGTTTTGAACTATTGTTCCTCGAGTATCACATTTTCTAATAGATAGTCTCTTGACTTTTAAAAGCTCGTTGGTAGTCCCTAGACTATCATCTTTGGATAAAGTTAGTCCATTAGATCCTTTAATTCATGAGGTTCTGCTACCTGTGAACATAGTCACCAGAATTTTGTTTCACCACTCGTCCCTTAACTTTAAGTCAAAGCCAAAATGTACTCTATAACCTGTGACCTAAAGTTAAGAGACCAGTGGTGATACAAAAGTTTTGTGACTATGTTAACAGGTGGCAGATTTCACATGAATCAAAGAATCTCGTGGACTAACTTAATATAAAGCTGATACTCTCGGGAATACCAAAGGAGTTTTGAAAGTAAAAGGATTATATGTTACCAAATGTGATAGGTTATGGATGATATATTGTTTAAAGCCTAGAAATACACATACAATGTATGTAGTCTCATTATAAAGAAAAAATATTAATTGTTTTTGTTTATTTATATGTAATTTGACTTAATAAATTTTGAATGTTTCAATATGCCATTGCTTATGAGTTGTCGTCATGTTTTGTTTTCATATGTTATTAGTTTACCACGTGTGTTTATCTATAACATTTTTATTGTATTAATTTGGCACACATAATCTTTTTATTTTCATCATATTCGAATATCAAAAATCGATTCATCATCCTATTTTATTCAAAATCTATCATTGTTAGAACAAATATTCTCATTCTATAAAATCGCGAGAAAAGTGGGAAAAAAAGCAAAGATTTTGTGCAGATGTTTAAAGAGAATAGATTTTACCACTTCAAAAAGGTGTCATATCAGTGAAAGAAAAAATTGAGGTTTTTATGATAATATTTTAAAAAATAAAATGCAAAGAGATAACACAAGTTTTTTAGATACAATAATGATAGAGTTATGTTTAGAGTGAAATTTTTTATATACTCCTAAAATTATTTATGAATCCATGCGAGATGTTCCAGAAATAGAGTCAAACTCTGTTAGAAATATGAGTACCGCATATGATACTATAGACCATTTCTCTTTCTCAAGTTTAACCGATATGGGATGTGGGACTTTGGTTGCATCATAAAAAGTCATCATCTCGAACAAAGTACCACTATAGTCTCATAAATTTGAGGACTACATGGACCATAAATGCATTACCAATGTAGTTGTTGACTCTCAAACCACACCACCTTGTTCCTTAATGTCACCTCAATCAAGTCACACTGCTTGATGGGCAACGTACACTCCAAACTAGGTCATACTAGTGATCTATGGAGCAGATCATTCAGCTTGAGCATGACTATTGGTAGGGTGTGAATTTTTTCTGAACCCACGGGTACCCGACCCAAGCTGAACCGATGGAACGGGTTATGGGTTTTACAAACTTCTCATGAATGGGTTATGGGTTTAAAAATTTACTACTTGCTTGCTTCACATCGTTTTGTGGGTTTTGAAGTTTTTCTATGGGTATCCAACCCGACGTATAATACCTTACAGACAGTGGCAGAACCATTCGGGGGCTGGAGCACCACTATTGATAGGGTGGTTTAAATTTTGTTCTAAAAGGGACACATTTATTTTTCATTTTCATATTATTTTACATGTTATAACTAGAAAAGACAATTAATTTTAAAAGAAACTCTCACATCTTATTTTCCTATAATAAAATAGAGATTAATAAGTGTAAGTGGAAGCTAAGTAAATTACTAAAAATATATCAAACTTAGAAATTAAATAAAATGGTAGATAATTAAAACTTCGAAATAGAATAAGAGAGAAATTGATATTTTAAAGTATTTGTAAGAAATTAAAAAATTGAAACAAAGAGACCATTGAAACAGAAATAAATAGAAAATGATTTGGTCTAAAATATTTTTATAAATTTATGTTATTTTTGTTTACAAAATGGTTGGAATAAGACTATTTCATTGTCGTTAACTGGTCGTGAGAAATTGGTATTTCTAGAGTTAACACGGTAGTGTTTCTAAAGCTAACACGCTGGTGTGTTTAGAGCTAGATAACGCATTCAAAACATACAATAGAATTAAATTCGGCGAAAGTACTAAAAAATGTTTCGAAAAATATGTATAGGCCTCCTAATTTTCATTTCTAGATCTACCGCTGCTTACAAATTACCGTTAAATTAATATGATATAAAGTAATATATTATTTAAAATTATTTATAAAAAATTAACCTGATGATAATAATAATAGTAATTTGGTGGACCTATTAATTATTAAAAAGTAACGTGCGAATCCACGAATTAGTAGACTTAGCAGAATAATTAAATCAAATATATACAACATTTAAAATAATAAATGTATCTTATATATTTGTTACTAAATTGAGAAAAAAGATTTGAGAGTTTGTGTTTAATTATTATTATTATTATTATTATTATTATTATTATTATTATTATTATTATTATTATTATTATTATTATCACGATTTATTATTATTATGATTATTATTATTATTATTATTACTATTATTATTTAATATATATTTTTTATATTTTTAAAAAACTTATTGGATAATCTTTCTAAAAACATTTATAGGGTACTCGCGGGTGGGTATCCGAACCCGATCAATTTTGGTGTAGGAAAAAAAAATTCTCTTAACCAATGAATTTGTTTTAAAAATATAGGTGAGATGAGTTATGAGTTTAGCTATACATGCACCCATCCCCACACACTACCATCCTTAACAGTTGGTTTATCATGTTCGACACTTGAGTATGTTTCCTACATTGCGTTCCATGTGGGTCAGGAGATTTGATACTATTTGTTAAGAAAAATACATGATTTTCCAGTAAACAGATTGAAATAAAAATATGAAAATGATTAACGGGGTTCATCAAATTATCCATACGTCTCCATACATGTTGCAAATCGATTTTATTAGAAAGGACTCTATGAAATTTGTATTTTCGATACACTCACAAAAGCTAGCTATTTGGTTAATACAGTTCAACACAATGAGGAAGAAGAAATGATTACACATGCTATTAACTCTGATTAATAAACCACTAATGATTCACTAAATGATTTTACTGGTCTCTAAAACTTCAAAATATATTTAGACCTCTCGTCTAACACTCTCCCACTTAAAAACATGTTTTAATATGTCTTCACACCTTGATCTATGCAACAGATCTTTTTGGTCTTGTTACTCTTGGTGTTGAGTAATCTTATATGAATGGTACTATTCTAATTTTAAAAAATGAATTGATTAATGGTTAAGAGTATAGAGATAATTGAGATGTTTCAATTATTATTTAGAGAGAGAGTATGATGATGCACTTAATGAAGTATCCTCTTTAAAACATTTAATGGGTTGAATCATACTTTTGTGTCAAACCCATAACACAATACCCATTAGGCCTAATAACATAATAATAATAATAAAATAAAAAACAAAAAAAAAATCATAGTATTTAAATAATGAAACAAATATAAAAAAAAAACTATTGGCCTAAGTCTGAATTTTCCCTTCGAATATTTTTATCCTCATGATATAGCCCGCTTAGTCCTCTCAACTATCTCTAGTGATATTTGGGTAATTGTATGTTCACTACTAAAAACTCCTTAACCGGAAATGGGTGGTTAAACTTGTCTAAGCTAAATGAAGAGAGAAAGATAGTTAGGATTGCTACTGGATTACTCGCCTCTAACGCACAATCATTTTCAGTTAGATAATTGACTACGGGGTAACCTTCCCATACAATTAAAGAAACATCCCATCAGAGTCTTCTTATACTGCAAAATCTTCTTATACTACACCATCTTAAACATGCTTTTAATTAACTACCAAATAAATTCAAAGAGTTCTAAGTTTGCATTTCTAACAAGCAAATCAACAAGTATCAAGATCAGAACCTTAGTATATGAAAACTAAAGCATTTAACTTCATGATGGTTCTAATACCATTTGTAAGATATACGTTTTGGATTTCTATTGTACTTAATAACCATGAAATTAAATCATCTTTTAATTATACGGAAAAGTACTTACAGGATGTAGACATTCCTCGAATTTCTAAATTTCGAACTTGAAGCAGATGATCTGTGATCCTTTAATAGAGGTTAAGACTCTTCTAAGAGGTGGAAACCAAAACAAAAAAATTTAATTAATTCGAAAGAAGAATCAATTCACTTTTCTTAAAGGAATTTTATCTCTTTATTTTAACGATAGAATATTGAAGTGAGAAAACGATTCTTCTCTTTTAATTGTCTGTAACTTCCAGACAGTTACTGAATGAAGACCGGTCCTTATGAAACTCCCACTTTTATGGACCATAACCAGACATTATTTCTATTTACAAAATGACCCCAAAACTTTACATTTTGGTTAAGTTGTTTATATCTTAATCCAATCCTCAACAAGGGTCAGTATTAAACCTTTTATCTATACTATTACCTTCATGATCCTTTTTTAATCTATTAGTCCATTAATTTCTTTATGATTATTTTTATTTGAATAATATTAACGATACTCTGATACATCGATAAAACATGTGACGGCCCAACTTAATGAAGAAATTCTAACAAACTAATGTTCTATACAGCTGCAAGTGTTGATGAATAGACCATTTCAAGTGAACAATTATAATACATTTGTCGTTTGTATTAGATTTTTGTAAAGTGATCGGATTTCTACTTTATTCGGTAGGAAATGAATTTTTGGGAATTTGTTTTCCTAAAAGTTTGAATTTATTCAACTTGATCAAATTACATATACATAACCAAAACAACAAATGGTGTGAATTTACGGAGACAGTTTTAGAAACTGCAACTAATTTAAAACCGAAACTAATAAAATATAATTGCATACTAGTCACGTGCATTCCATATAAATCTTCTGCTTCATAACATATGATTATATCTATGCCAATATTCCTCCCACTTAATCTCGTAATTCAGACTTCAAATTGAACACACTAGTTGCATGCCTTATGAACTCGAATCTCTCACGCGGCAATGTCTTGGTAAACAAATCTCCAATTTATTCTGCTGTGTTGACACACCTAATATCAAGTATTACTTGTTTTAGTCAATCATGCAAAAAAATAAATCTTGATATCTATGTGTTTACTTTTTCCACGGAAGACTGAACGTTTTTGCTAAAGCAATTGCAAACTCGTTATCAACTCGTAAACTAACTTTTTCAACTTTGATTTCGCATAACTCTTCCATCAACATCTTGCGCCACATTTCTTGGCAAGCTCTTGCTGAAGTAGAAACATATTTATCTTGACATGAAGACAGTGCTACAACCTTCAGGTTTTGTGAAGCCTAGCTAATCAGATTACTACCCATGAAAACAATAACTCTAATACTTTTTTGATCATCAATGTCTCCAGCAAGATCACTATCAGTATATCCAATCAACTCCGAATGTTGTTGTTCTCGTTTAACATACTTCAAACCTAAATTGAGTGTACCTTATATATATCTACGATTTTTTTATAGCACTTATAGGTTTTATAGAGGGTTTTTCCATGATACGGCTAGCCACGCCAATGGAAAATGATATCGGGTCCAGTATGGACTAAATACCTCAAACTTCCAATGACACCGTGATACATTGTTGCATCTACGGATGGATTTCCATCAGCTTTTCTTAAATTTAACCTTGAATCGATTGGTACACGATATGGTTTACAACTCAGCATTCTGATTTTCTCCAAAAACCTTTATGCATAACTTGTTTGACTCAAAGTTATATGATTAGACCTCTACTTAACCTGAATTCCCACATAGAAGCTTAATAAACCCAAATCTGTCATGTCAAACATTTTTTTTCATCTTTTCCTTGAAACTTCTTAGGTTTTCCAAGTTTGAGCCGGTTATTACTAGACCGTCCACATAAACACCAGCATACTGCATATCACCTCCACTTCTTCTCTTGTAAACGACATGTTCTAGACTATATTTCTCATAACCCAATTTTTCTAAACAAGTCTATTTTTTCATTCCAAGCTATTGGAGCTTGTTTCAAACCATATAACGCTCTTTTTAATCTTAGAACTTCATCTTCTCTTCCTTTCTAAGAAAAACCTGGTGCTAGTGTCAGAATAATCTCACAGTTTTTAATCAAGCAACTCGAGCAAAATCCTCGTCATAATCAATTCCATGTTGTTGAATATAACATTTGAAAACAAGTCTTGTCTTATATTTAAAAACATAATCAAATCCTCGTCATAATAAAAATGCTCATCTCGATTTTTATTCAATTTAGAAACCCATTTCAAACGTAATGCTTTGTGTTCTAGTGGTCATTTTCAAAGCTCCCAGGTTCCATTTTTCTTAATCGCATCAAGCTCCTCCATCGTTGCTAACCTCCAATTTTCATTATTCAAGGCTTCTTCTCGCGTTGTTCGTTCTTCAATAGACAGAAGACTCACAAATTAGTGCATTCTTAACTCCTATCATTTCAGTTAGAAAGAAGCAGACAAATTCCCATAGAGTCCCTACAGAGTCTCCGCTCAGTTCGTATAGTTCACATAAAATCCCCATTAATGCAGACAACTCCAAATCAATTCCCAACCTTTTAAATGACGTTAGTGGAGTAGTGGGAGTTATATTAAGAAGTCTGAAAATCTCAAACTACTAACTAATGTCAGTGAGTTGTGAGAATCATATTTTTTATAATGACTAAACTCTTTTTTTTTTCATTTTTTCAAATAATAAAATCAAAATATCTCTATGTTCAAATTGTTTCATCTGTTTGTTCAATTTGTTTCACATCGTTGTTACAGACAACCGAAGTTGGAAAAGTCAATATTGTTTCAAGAATTAAGATGACGGCTCCATCTCAGATTATTACAGTTTGACTTGTATTACTACTGTATTTTATAATGCTCTTCGGCCATCACTATCACCTTCAAGTTGTCAGGTCACCACCTCTTCGTCTGCGTGGTAGATCCCCTTCGTCTGCATGAGTCACCTTTACCGGATAAATATCCTTCACCATTTATTGCTTTGCATAGATCAGCATCTCTCGTCTTCCATGTAACTATAGTCAATATGATTTCACCGTCTTCCATTTCTTTTATGATTGTAATTATGATTCCAAACTTGACATCGAGGCAACCCGAAACTGGTCAACACTACTCGGAAACAAAAGTGTCTCGACAGACGAGATCCTCATCAGGCTGGTTTCATGTTCAAAGGTCCACCTCTTCCGCCGTCATTCATCTCCCCGAACTTGCCGCGACATCTGTTTTGTTCTCTTAACGTTGATGCATTCTCAACAAACTACAGCAGAAGCAAAGGACGACGTCTTCGATCTGAACACATATATTATCTCCCCAAAACACTCTTCTAGCGTTGGGTGCCCCTTGGTCTCGTGATAGGTCTTCTCCAAATCTTTTGACTCTAATCAAATGAGAATGATGTATTGGTTTTATGGCACCTTGTATCATACCCGTGTAGGAGTTCCAAGAGTCAGAGGTAAGATTGTGGTACATAAAGAAAGAAAAGAATTCGTATATAGGAGGCTACAAGAAAATGCTCGCCAACAACAAATAAAAAGGTAGTGCAACTAACCTTCAGAATGACAAATAATGTCCATCTCCATAATCAAAAGGCTATAAGGAATAATGATCTCTATCTCCACGACAAAAAGGATTTAAGCAAAGATATATTTATCTCCTGTTTATGTGTTTGTTCAATACTTACTCTCCATCCTTACAACTTCACAATATATTCACTGACAACGCTTATGGGATACGCAATCGGGGCCACACTGTGCCATATTTAGACAATCTAAAAACTTATGACGAACAGGTTGAGTGGCCACACTTTCTTTGGCTATGTCATGGGCCAGTGTCCAATACCACACTAAGGTATTATTTATGTGAATCATTCCAAGCCCACTAGGTTACGCAATCGGCTGAACCGGTCGCTCCGCGAATCTGACTAAGACTAATTTAACTTGACTTAGCCAATCAATGAGCTATACTGAGCTCGATCATGTAAGGATATGTGAGGACATCACAAAAGTTGAACACACACATAAATATCCACTAATATCAACTCATTACATCAATATCTACCAAGAATATTATCGTATAATCACCACAATGTTGCTTACTTACTTACAACATCCTAGCCAAAAAAAGTTCAGGACATCTACAACATAAAGCAAGTACAGTTATATATAGTCTTCACTCCATCTTCACCAACGACTAGGGGGGCTACTAATCCCTATCAAACAAAATCAAAGCATACCAAAGAAGCAGGTAACATCCTAACAATCTACTAATTGTTAGTTGTACTCTTTTCCTTTGGCAAATAGAGCTTTTTATCCTCAACGGAGGTTTTGACCGACAAAGGTTTTAACGAGGAAGGAATAATTAAGTACGAACCAAGTTGGGCTAGGAAAATAAATATAACCATGCCTTATGACTTTTTAAAAGCTAGCCGACATGGCTGGCATAGTTTCTTCGGTAGGATCAATGACGCCTCAGCTAAAAAGATGAATGAAGACAGAGGTACAACAATTGACAAAACATTCCACTGTGAGGTTTAACCTCCTCCTCCATTAAGGGTTTAAGCTCCGTCAACTTTAATTGTCCATTCCAAAACATTCCAGTACCGATTGTATACTCTAATTATCATTAGTTATTTCTTCCATAAACTCATGTATAAATTCAACAATTCATAGTGTGAAGGTAAAATTTTATATTCTTACAATTCAACCGATCATCACGCGAGCCTTCCTAAAATAAATATAATTTTTATAGCACATTCCGTAGAAGAAAAGAAGTTCACATGACAATGGTATGACTCAAAATACAGTCTCGTTTTTATTATAGCTACCAACACTCTTAAGAAACATTTATCTAGATTCAAGTACCTTATACATTATAAAAGAGTGATTTGCCTCGTATGGGAGCTGAAATGATTTTTGTTGAGGTGAAATACTCTTTTAGGTGTGAAAGGCCTCGTTGCATCCTTCGTTCGAACTAAACTTTTATCCAGAACATCTCTCGCTAATAATATACTCTCTCTCTTGAAGCTATCATTCAATATCGTGTCGTTGGGTTTTCTTTCTTGCGAAGTACGGTTGTCATCCGTAAGAAATCGTGGTTTCTATGTAATGGAGTTTCTAGTTGTGTATTTGGTCTACTATGGGATAAGGTTTTTATCTTTTAATTTTTAATTTTTAATTTATTTATAGCGAAAACAAGTGATGAGGGAGGCACTTACTCGAGAGAAACATGATGCTCCTAAATGAATTTTTTAACTATATTAGTGAGGTTATCCTTCTGTGTCATTCCGCCTCCGCCACATTCTTGACACTCGACGGGTTCGTCAAGATCTTCGATTTGAGTATTTGTAACGTCCAAATTCGATATCCAGGCGTTTGTCAAAAATAACTAGATAGTCGTGGGTTTGCACAACGACATCATGATATAGGACGTCAAGGACTCTATAGCCTAATTGCATGTCATAAGTGCTACCGGTCCCAAGACCACCATACACACCGGTGAGAGAAGAAGTGAGGAGCTTATCGAAGACAACACTGGTCTGAGCTCCTCACTTAACTCAAAACCCTAAACGACAGTCTATGTCTGCGTTTTCTAATGGATCGGGTTTGATCAGTTGGGCATGGAACACTAGTTGGGTCAAGTCATATACAAGCATGGGTCACACAAAACAATTGAACCCCAATCTGTGTATTAAGCCTTTCAATAATAGTTTTATCATTGTTACCAAACAAGCTGTAACAGTGTGTAAGAACCTCACATGGGAATATTCCCAAGGTTGTTACATTCTCACCCTACTATATATGTCTACATGTATTCTGAACAAATTTTCTAAGAATTGAGGAATACACTTGATACAAATCTCTCTCTCTCTTTTCTTCTCAAATCTGACTTGGTATCAGAGCTTCTTCAAGCCTTCAATGGAAAACCTTAATGATTCTCCTTCATAGAGCTCAGGCTCAGTTGGATCTATACTCTCAAATAGTTCATCTTTCTCAACCAAAAACATGCATTTACATTCAATCAATAATGTCAATAATATTCATCCTATGATTAAAGGTAATAAGCTATGGAGTTTTGTTACTAGAGAGAAGGTTTGCCCTCCAAAATTTGTTACAGATACTGAGGGTAATGTCACAGACAACCCAGAATTTGAAGACTGGGTTGCTAAGGATCAGTTGTTACTTGGGTGGTTGTATTCCACCATGAGCCCTGAAATAGCAGCTCAATTGATGGAAGAAGAGTCTGCTAACGGTCTTTGGGATGCTGCTGGAAAACTGTATGGCTCACAGACTAGAGCCAAAATAACATATTACAAATCTGAGTTCCAAAGAACTCGCAAATGAACTACCTCAATGTGAGAATATCTCAACAAAATGAAGCTGATTCATGACAATCTAATCTTAGCAGGCTGTCTCACCTCTATAGATGACTTACTAACACAGGTTCTTGCTGGCCTAGATGCTGAATACACACCAATTGTTGTCAGTTTAGCTGACAAAGAATGACTTGGGTGGTTAGATTTACAGACTAGTCTGTTCACTTATGAGAGCAGACCTGAACAATTGACTGGTCTGCAGAATTCTATGTCTGCTGTTAACATTTCTAGTGCTAATATCACTCACAGAAGTGATTCAAAGCAGCAATCTATCAACACTAATCAGAGAGTTTTTTATAACCAAAACAGAGGCTCAGGTAGAGGATACAGAGGCATATCTAGCTACAATACTAATGGTTACAGTACAAGAGGTAGAAGCAACTTCTACAGAGGTAGAGGTGGAAGGTTCTCACAAAGTAAACCAACCTGTCAGATCTGTAACAGGTATGGTCACTCTGCTGTTGTGTGTTATTACAGAGATGATCCCTTAGTTATGGGCTCCTCTCCATCAAAACAATCAAGGTCTGAAGGAGAGCAGAATGCTTTACTTGTTTCACAAGATTCACCATGAGAAGGGGTCTGGTATGCTGACAGTGGTGCTAGTCACCACGGCCCAGGCAGCACAAGTCAAATGACTCAGAAATCTGAGTATTCAGGTACAAAACACATTCTAATTGGCAGTGGTGAAAGACTTCCTATATCACATATTGGTCAATCTACCCTAAATTCTTTCACTAAACAGCCTATTGTTTTGAAACCTATATTACATGTTCCTAGGATCAATAAGAATTTACTCTCTGTTTTTCAATTAACTAACCATAACAATGTCTTTGTTGAATTTCACAAATCTTTCTGCCTGGTGAAGGACAAGGCAACAGGGACTATTCTGCTCAGAGCGAGGTCTGAAGATGGGCTTTACAAGATGGATACCATCTCTAAGTCACAAGGAGGTCTAGATCTAGGTGTTTTTAGGGTTTTATCTTCTGTTGTATCTAAGTCTGTCAAAGATGAATGGCATCAAAAACTTGGTCATCCATCTTCAAGTGTTCTAGACAATGTTCTTAGGTCTTGTAATCTTCATTCTGTTTTGAGCAATTCAAGTAGTTTCTGTGAGGCTTGCCAGTTGGGCAAATCTCATAGTCTTCCATATCCAATGTCTACTTCTCATTCTACCAATGTTCTTGATCTAATTCATACAGATGTTTAGGGTCCTGCACCTATTCAATCTACTGGGGGGTCTAAATACTATTTTCTATTTCTAGATGATTTCTCTAGATATACTTGGTTGTATCCCATCATGGAAAAACAATCAGGTTCTAGAAGTGTTCAAAATTTTCAAAGCCTTGGTAGAGACACAATTTGATAGATCTATTAAGGTTGTTCAGAGTGATTGGGGTGGTGAGTTCAGGCTGTTGTTACCTATAGCTCAAGAATGTGGGTTTTTTTTAAGAAGATCATGCCCTTATACCTCAGCCCAGAATGGAAGGGCTGAGAGGAAGCATACGCATGTGGTTGAAACCGGGCTCACCCTTCTAGCTCAATCTAATCTACCATACAAGTACTGGGTTGAAGCATTTGAGACAAGTGTCTACCTGATCAACAGACTCCCAACACCTATCCTACATCATAAATCTCCTTTTGAAGTCTTGTTTCACAAAGTCCCTAACTATCTAACACTCAAAACTTTTGGATGTTCATGCTATCCATGTCTCAGGTCCTATCAAAGTCATAAATTTCAGTTCCACTCTATTAAGTGTGTTTTTCTTGGGTATAGTGAGAGTCACAAGGGCTATAAGTGTCTCAGTTATACTGGGAGGGTGTATATCTCTAGGAACGTTGTTTTTATTGAGGATGAGTTTCCTTTCACTAATGGGTTTATTAACACTCATCAGAGTGAGCTTGTGTCTTCTGTGTCAGTGAATATTTTGCTAACTAAACTTTCTACAGGTCTTGTGATGGATGAGAGGGTATCTTCTGTTGAGCCCAACTCTGCAGCTCCAACTGAACAGAACACACCTCTGTGCCCTGCTCCTTTGCAGCCACAAAGCTCCACTCAACACTCCCCTACTGGTCCCTCTAAGGTAATTTCTCCACCAATGTTTCAGGAATCTTTATCAGACATATCTAAATTTTATACTCACACGGATGATAGTACTCCCCTGACACCTACCTTGACCATAGAGCTCCCTTTTTCTAATCTTGAACACTTATCTATTAACCACCCATCACCCAACCCACACCTATTCAAACCAGACTGCGTAGTGGAATTACTAAGCCTAAAATGCTATATGTTGGGTCACTAGTCGCTACCAACACCAATGTGTTTGAACCTACTTGTTTTGCTGAGGCAGTTGGGCTTCCTGAGTGGCAAAATGCTATGACTACTGAATATAAAGCATTGGTGGCTAACAAAACTTGGTCTTTGGTTCCTGCTTCTACTTCACCTAATGTCATTGGTTGCAAGTGGATATATAAAGTCAAGTTTGGACTGGATGGTTCTATTCAGAGGTACAAGGCTCGATTGGTGGCTAAGGGTTTTCACCAAAAACCAGGGATTGATTTCTACGAGACTTTTAGTCCAGTTATTAAAGCTTCTACTGTTAGACTGATTCTAACTATTGCTGTTTCTAAGGACTGGCCTCTGAGACAACTTGACATCAATAATGCTTTTCTTAATGGGGTTTTACAAGAAACTGTGTATATGACACAGCCTCAAGGTTTTGTTGATTCTACTTATCCTACACATATTTGCAAGCTACATAAAGCCATCTATGGGTTGAAGCAAGCCCCTCGAGCTTGGTATTCTAGACTGAGGGACACTCTACTCAGTTAGGGATTCTGTAACTGTAAAGCAGACTCTTCACTTTTCTATCTAGTCTCTAAGACAACTATACTCCTAATCCTTGTGTATGTGGATGATATTATTGTAACAGGCAATGACACAGCATGCTTAACACAGTTCATACACAACCTTAATGTTGTTTTTGCACTTAAGGACATGGGGCCACTCAATCTATTCCTTGGAATAGAAATTCATCGTGACCAGAGTGGGTTCTATCTAACTCAGCATAAGTACATTGAAGACTTACTTTATGCACAGGGTCTGTCCATGTCCACGCCTTGCCCCTCTCCCATGGTGGCTGGTACTCAGCACTCCTCCTCTGATGGTTCTCCATTAGTTTGTCCTACACAGTATAGAAGTCTGTTAGGCGCTTTGCAGTATCTGACTCATACTAGACCAGATATAGACTTTGCAGTCAACAGTCTCAGTCAGCACCAGCAAAACCCTACATCTCTACATTGGCAAAGTCTTAAAAGAGTTGTACGATACTTATCTGGCAGACAGTGGCTGGGTCTTCACATCAAGCCCTGCTATGAGCTGCAACTTCATGGCTATTCGGATGCTGATTGGGCTTCGTCCCCAGATGACCGTCGCAGTGTGGGGGCGTACTGGTGTCTTCCTTGGCGAAACCCTTATTTATTGGTCATCCAAGAAACAGAATGTTGTTGCCCGTTCCTCCATTGAATCGGAGTATCGTGCCTTAGCCAATCTCTCTGCTGAGCTCATCTGGTTGAAATCGCTGCTCACTGAATTGCAGATTCCTCTCATACCGCCTTCGGTTATGTGGTGTGATAACCTGGGCGCCAGTTCCTTAGCCTCCAACCCTGTGTTTCATGCTCGCACCAAACATGTAGAGCTAGATGTCCATTTTCTAAGGGACCAAGTACTAAAAGGGTCTGTTCAGATTCGATATGTACCTTCACTAGATCAGATTGTTGATTTCCTCACCAAAGCTCTAACTTCATCTCGATTCAGGTATCTTCGTGACAAACTTGGGCTTTCAGAGTCGCCGCTGCGTTTGAAGGGGGATGTCAGAAGTGGTGCCGGTCACAAGACCACCATACACACCGGTGAGAGAAGAAGTGAGGAGCTTGTCGAAGACAACACTGGTCTGAGCTCCCCACTTAACTCAAAACCTTAAACAACAGTCTATGGCTGCGTTTTCTAATGGATAGGGTTTGATCAGTTGGACGTGGATCACTAGTTGGGTCAAGTCATATACAAGCATGGGTCACACAAAACAATTGAAGCCCAATCTGTGTATTAAGCCTTTCAAAAATAGTTTTGTCATTGTTACCAAACAAGTTGTAACAGTGTGTAACAACCTCACATGGGAATATTTCAAAGTTGTTACACTTTCACCCTACTATATATGTCTACATGTATTCTGAACAAATTTTCTAACAATTGAGGAATACACTTGATACAAATCTCTCTCTCTTTTCTTCTCAAATCTGACTTTGCATGATGTCAAGTCATTAGAAAAAGGGTCGTCTAGCTGAGTGGCGAGCTTTGTGGAGGCCGAGTGGCGAGTTTTGTGGAACCTGGCTGCGCAAATATGTGTGGTCACACGTGGGCAACCCTGGTCGTGCACGTACGTGCAACCAGACATAACCTGACCAAGTTGGCCATTTCCCATTGCGCCTGCTCGCACAATTACGAGGGGCTAAGGTCTTTAGTCGTGCAAGCATGAGCGACCCAGGGATGTTGGGTAGTGCCATATTCCGGGGCTAATTATTCGTGAGGCTCGACTTTTTTATCAAGTTTTAGCCAGTTCATTTTAGATTTATTTGTGTTTTATCACCGTTGTTAACAACAAAAACTAGTAAACTACAGATTAATGACGTTTTGAACTTTTTTCACATAGCGTTGTAAAAGCCATCTTTTTACTTTCGCGTACTCAGAACGTCAAAAATCGAACGCGGGTCCGGATTTGAAATTCTGAACATAGTCATGGCCGGTAGGGACAGTTTGATTTACCCCAAAACTTGCTTACCGCATGTGACCCATATCCCTCTGCTCCACTTCTTTTCTTTCAGAATTCTGTAATGTTTACGGTCCCAAAATATATCTATACAAAATTTATAACTATCTTATCTTCGAAAGATACCCTATCGTTGTCCATATTTCCTTTTTACAAAATATGACTAATGCCGGTCGATGGAGTCACGCTCAAGTCATGTAGGTATACGCACCATATAAAGTAGTCTCCTTTCGGTGTTACCAAATAAAGAAATGAATAACAAATCCTTTTTCTTCTGTGCCGACTACTGGTCAAAAGAAGTTGTATTTGCACATGACATATCACTGACTCTACCCACCGAACCGTACGTAAGACTCCCAACATAGTATCTTTCTTGAGAAAATGAAGCAAACCTTTATAGAATAGGTTAGTTCTACGCTCCATACATTGAAATGGGCTTATGATTTTGGGATACGATGTAACAAAGACTGCTTATATAATCGATAGATCTATGACACTTAAGTCTTTTTCCTCATGATGCATGGACCGTAGAGAAGCGTAAGGTGGAACATTTGAGAATGCTGAGATATATTATATACGAACATGTGAAACAAGATGAGCTTTGGTCGAGATAAGTAAAACGATATTGGTTGTGGTTCCTTGAACCTAGATGTTTGAATGTTGTGATAAGCGGAGACGTTGTTTTCAACGAGGAACACATATCATTGAAGAAAGTGGTGACACTTAATCTCGTACTACTAAGAAGAGATGAATAGTTACTGATGACTATGATCGAGAGATTAAACTTGGAGACATTTCTAGTTAAGATAATTTCAGATCTAAACAAGAGGATCTTGAAACTTATAAATTGGTGATAGTAGAGCACAAAGACCAAACAAGTCGTTTCAAATGTATGGTTTTGATGATGCTATTAGTTTTTGTTTGCCTATTAAAACAAATGGAGATGCTCTTGAACTACAAAGCTATCTCGTTGATATTAAGAGTAATGATAAATAATATTGGCTTACAAACATGAATGAAGAACTGAGATCGTTTAAAAAGATAGGCAACTAGATTCATGTAAAGCAACCAAAAAAGTTAGAAGCTTGTTGGGAGTAAATAGATATTCAAGACGAAGTCGGGCATTCTTAGGGTTGAGTTACGTGGATACAAGTCTAGGATAATGGTTAAGGGCTTTACACAAAATAAGGGTGTTGATTTCAGTGAGATATTTTACTGATTATAAATAAACCTCAATTAGGGATCTACTATCGATTGTTGTTAGATTTGATCTTTTATGTACGGTGAATTGGAAAATAAAATTTATATGTGTCGCCTGAAAGGGGTTGAAGATACGATGATGTGTGTTTGTTGAATAAACTTCTACACGGGTTGAAATAATCACCAAGGCAGTGTAATATGATATTTGATTCTTCTTATTATTTTATGTAGATGATATACTAATAACTAGAAGAGATAAGAAGCAGATCAAAATAATGAAGACTCGGCTAAAAGCATAGTTTGAGATAAAAGATATGAGAGAGGCTAGAAGGATACTTGGTTTCGAGATCAAGGGGAACATGTAGAAGAGATATGTATTATTCTATATGTCTGAAGGCAAAACGGTTGGAGCTCTCATTGATGCCTAATTCTAACTTAATCACTGAAGAACCAACCGAATGTGCAGAAAAAAGTATATGCTAGAGATACCTTGTGTCAATTTAATTTTAGTATTATAGATATTATGATTTGCAAGATATTTTGTGTTTCCTACGCAATATGTGTTTTGAGAAGATTAATGTCTAATCCAAGAAAGATGCATTGTCATTCACACAGGTGGCTCACAAGTTTCTTGAAGGGTTTGACTGTTGTAGGGTTGTGTTACAATCATAAGGATACAATTGATATAGTGTTTAAATGGTATAATGACTCTAATTATGGAAATTAACTTTATACAACGAAGTTTACTTTGGGATAATATACTTATTGTAGCTGGACGAGTGGTTAGTTGGAAGTCTTGTATACAAAAGGTTGTTGTGCTGTCATCTACAAAATGCGAATGTAAGATGACTAGAAAAAGCTATAAAGAAAGCTATTTGGCTGAGTGAAGTCACTGGTATATATCTAGACGTGGTTATATTATGTGATAACATTAGTTCTCTTCATTTAATAAATAATCTGAAGTTCAATGAGAAAACTAAACATGTAGATATCAAGTTGAACTTCGTGAGACATGTGGTGGAAAAGGAGCAAAATAAGATGGTTAAGAATGATAGCAAAGAGATTCATTCGGATGCACTAACTAAGGTATTCTCAAATTCAAATCTCATGAAATGCATAAGACTTATACAAGCCTAGGATGCATGTGAGGTGGTCTCTAAAGAGAATAGAACATTAGATGAAACAGATGTTGGAAATAGTTACTCGTTAACAAACACACTACATAAAGATTAGGTTGAAATCAAAACTAGGTCATCAACTATCCCCTTTTCTTTGATCTAGTCCCTCGTGTGATTATGGAATCTACCTGGAAACAAGAAAGTCTATTTCAGGTTATCTGTTTACTCTACTTGGAGGAGTGATTGGTTGGACGTCTTGTATGGAGAAGTTCATGCCGAACATATGGTTGCTACGAAATCCATGAAGAAAGTTTTGTGGCGGAATGATGGTTGAGTGAACTTACTACTATGGAGTAAGGTGTAGCTAACCTTGTTAGCAAAGAAAATCATTTAGATGCTCTAACTAACGTACTGATTATTTTAAAGCTCACGAACTGCATGAAACTTGTGCAAGTATGAGACGTGTGTGAGTTGGTCTGGAAAAAATAGAACATTGGGTACAATAAATGTTGAAATTACTAGAAACCTATGTGGAGAACTATTAGTTATAAGATAAAATTAACTTTTCAACTGAGGTGCTACCAAAGGATTACATGGGCCATAGATGGATCAGCTGAAGAGATGTATAGGCTGAAACTTTTGGATTCGCACAAGATAGAAATATGGCAAACACTTAGGTGCAAATACGCCTTTGGTGGAACTAAAGGCAAGTCTGCTTGAAGACAAGTTTATTTATTTCTACTGGATCAGAGATATGAGCCGAAGGTATGCTATCGATGACCTAAGACGAAGTTGTCCACCGAAACGCTTACCGGAATGAATATAGATTTTTATTAATTGATATTTTTATTTTGTTAAATTTTGTATTAATATATATTATATATTTACAAGTTAAAACTTGTTTTAAGTACTGTCTTTATTAGAGTCTTTGAATAGTGGGATATAATTCGGAGCTTCTATTAACGATTTAGGATTTTCTGGAATCCTATAAACATAAGAAGAATCGGAATGCTTGGGTTTTGTGACGTGACATAAAATTAATTACGTGAAAGAAGTGCTAGAATTCCGCAATCGATTGCATGTTAAATATTATTTTAGATACTTAATTTTTTTTTAAAATTTCTTCTATATATTTTCTCCGTCGAACTTGAAATGTTTTTCTTTTTTTTTTTGTCTTTAGACCATTAATTTCTCACCAATGAATATCCTCTTAGTATGCAAAATAGCAACTTTCCGTTTTTAAGAATTTCACATTCAAACTTCAAATCAATCAATAGAATTAGTAAATTTAACTATAGACCTTTTTTGTGTATCTCTTTCTTAAAGTTTTCTGGAACCAAAAACTGCTTCCAAGTTGGTAAAGAACACCCGGTTCTTTAATTGGTCTATGCCACAATATCGAAATACCGCTTCGAAATTGCTTTTTTTTGGGTGCTACGTTATCTTTTAGTCAGACGAAAACAATGGGTAACCAAATTTGGAAAGAAGAACAAGATTGCACATGGGATTTTTGGTCCACAGTGACTCGGAATTTGTCCAAAAACATAAAGCTAAAGCTTCCTTCATCTTTTTTCCTTTGCGCCAGACATGGATAAATGAAAACCTAGGTAAACAGACAGTATATATATACACTCACTCAATCATTTCAGCTGCATTACTCAATTCTCATATCATCAAAATCAAAACTCAACAAAGTTTATTAAGCGTCATGAAGCTAACAATAAGCATTCAAAGTCTGAAAAGGATATTATTTCTTCGACAGGGAAAGAGATTATCAAACTTAAAATATGTTTCTAGAAGAATCAACGAACAAAAGTTTGCTGTCACTGCTACTGGTAAATCCAATGTTTTGAAACAGCTGATACGCAAATTTAAGTCTCAGTTAAAGAATGGATTTTCGAGGAAGAAAAGAAGTGCTTTTAAATTTACTTATGATATTCGGAGCTATAATTTAAACTTCGATAATGGGTTGTTTTGAAGATTATGATCAGTTTATGTTTGGTTCTAGAAATGCCTTTCATTTGTTTAGATTGATGAAGTTGTGTATAGTCCTCTTGTATATACGTTGATCTAATTTTTAGTATATCAGATTAGTAAGTTTATTATGTTTTGGTATTGTTGTTATTCGCCTGATTGTACATCGAACTCATAATTGAATAAGAGATTACAATTTCTCCAAAGTTTGAATTTATTACGAATTATTATATCATACATTTGCTATGAATATTTAGCTCATAAATAAAAATTTATAATCACCAGGTAGAGTATGCGTTTATCACGACTCCTCTTGTTTTTATTCTATCATTTTTAACCGTGTGTCGATTCACTTTAACCCTTTTCAACCTCAGTTAAAAAAAGCATGCAATTTCAAGTTAAATGGCTTAAATCAAAGCCTAGTGTTCCGTACAAAAACCAATCTCTTCAAAAGAACTCTTGCCAATACTTATTGGCTCGAAACTTTGTTATAAAAAACTATTTTGTTCAAAAAAATTGGGTGTGAATAATATTTTTTAATACTATTCTAGTAGTCTTTTGTTTTTCCTTCATCTTCTAATGTTACATTGGGATTAGAGAAAAGAGTCGAAAACTATTAATAGAGATTTTCACTATCGTCTTTTGCAACATACTAGAAATTATTGAATTTGTTGATCTTTTGCAATAACCCTTTTGCGACCGATTTAGAAAAATAAGCGATATTTGTATTTACACGATGGTTAACAAAAAATGCTTATAGCCAATGGTAATTGTAACTAGAATCCAATAAGAATATGATTCTGATGAAAACGTCTATTGCAAACTTTATTCTAATTTTTTTCACAAATCACATGACTTCAATATTATTGCTGATTGCTTGAATTATGTTGCAACTAATATGAAAATATTGTTGTAATTGTTTATTAATTTAGTTCTAAATCAAATTTTTAAAAGAACAAAACAAAATACATAGCTATGAAACCCATAGCATTTCTAGTTTTAGTTTAGAATTCGAAAATATTGAACATAACATTTGCATTGGCAACTCTATTTTTTATGTTAATACAAGGATGTAAATAGAAGCACAAACAAAATATTCTTTCTTGTATCAAATATGATTAGAGATAATGATCCCAAACAAAATACCAAGTTTGAATAAAATAAACGCAAATAACACTAAACACTTTTTACGTAGAAAACCTTCCCAGTGTAGGAAGTAAAAATCACGAGACTGATTTCGAAGTCCAACCAAATATTGAGTATCAGAAGAGGGGTACGAAACTACTCTCTAGACAAAACTAGAGCATACACCAAAAAAATTATGACAACTTCATACACAACCCCAATACACAAGATAGTGAACCGAAATTAGAAAACTCACTGAAATATCCCCAAAATGCAGTTAGAACAAGATGATCGAAAAACACACTTAGATGACTCCAAATCAAAAACCCTATGGTCAGATTGTAGATGACAAATAGACGAGCCTGATCAACAAAATTGAAGCCGATCGGACAACCAGAGACAATCCGATTAAAAGCACAAACATCCGCCTCGAATCGTCTTTTTCTCTCAAAACTGCACTATAGAATATGATGCTCATCTACAAAGACACTGTATAAATATATACTTATACATAAACCAAAACCTTATGTGATATCCAAATTGGGCTTAGCCCATATGATAATTGAACTCCCACATAGGAAGAGCCCGACAAATCTCCCCCTCACGACAATGTGGAAGGATTCGACATCCTGACGATCAATCTACAATGTTCAAACTTTCCCCTAGGCAATTCATTTGTCATCATGTGAGACCCATTATTATCTGTACAAACTTTATCAACCTCCATTAGTTTAGCATCTAGAATATCTCAAATCCAATGATATCGAACATCAATATCTTTCGACTTTGAGTGAAACGACGAATTCTTCACGAAATGAATAGTACTCTGTTTATCACATAACAGTACATACCTATGTTGCTCAAATACAAATTCTCTCAAGATCTTCTTCATCCATAGTAGCTCTTTACTCGCTTTTGTCACTGCAAAAAATTCATCTTCTGTCGTTGAAAGGGCAACACCCTTTTGTTGTCTTGATTTCCATGAAACAGCACCACCACAAAAGTTAATCAAATACCCAGAATTAGACTTGCGGGTATCAACATCTCCAGCCAAGTCTGAATCAGAATAAGCCAACAACTCAAGTTTCTTCATCCCAAAACTGAGCTTCAAATTAGAGGTTCCTCGCAGATACCTTATAATCCATTTCACGGCTTCCCAATGCTCTATACCTGGGTCTGACAAAAATTTGCTCACAACATAAACATTATAAGCTAAGTCAGGACGAGTACATACCATGGCATACATGAGACTTCCAACTGCAGATGCATATGGAATATTAGCCATATCTATTTTTTCTTCATTAGTTGAAAGACATTGTTTCTTGCTAAACTTGAAGTGACCGGAAAGTGGTGAGCTAACCACTTTAGCTTTGTCCATCTTGAACTTCTGAAGAATTTTCTCAATGTATTTTCCTTGTGACAAGAACAACTTCTTCAAATCTCTGTCTCTAGTAATTCGAATACCGATAATCTGATTTGATTGGCCTAAATCTTTCATTGCGAAAGACTTACTTAGCTATTTCTTCAAAGAATCAATTCGTGAATTATTCTTCAGAATAATAAGAATATTATCCACGTAAAGTAATAGAACAATAAAATCGGGATCAATAAATTTCTTAAAAAATACACAATTATCAGAAGAAGTCTTCTTGTAGTCCTGCTCCCTCATAACTGACATGAACTTCTTATACCACTGTCTTGGAGCTTGCTTCAACCATATAGACTTTTTTTCAGTCTGCAGACATAATCTTCTTTTCCTTCAACCACAAAACCGTCAGGCCGTTTCTTAAAAATCTCTTCTTCCAAGTCACCATGCAGGAATTTTGTTTTTACATCCATTTGCTTAATTTCCAAGTCTAGACTGGCTCCAATGGCTGGAACCACATAAATAGATGGTATTTTTACGATTGTAGAAAATATTTCATCAAAATCAATACATTGTTTTTTATAAAAGCCTTTGACTACCAATTTTGCTTTGTATCGAGGTTGCAAAGAGTTGCCATCTTGCTTCAACCTATACACCCACTTGTTACTCAAGGCTTTTCTCCCTTCAGGTATTTTCACTAACTCAAATGTATGATTCTCATGAAGTGATTGCATCTCTTCATTAATTGCTTCAATCCATTGATTTTTACACACACCATTAATAGCCTCAGCATAACACTCAGGCTCACCTGCATCGGTTAACAAAATATATTGATCAGAAGGATATCTAGTAGAGGGTTGTCTATCTTTAGTAGATCTCCGCGTTGGAACTTCAAGTTTTTCAACATTTTCTTCATTCTCTTGTTCATACACAAAATCATTATCATGATCACTAGTATAAAAAATATGTGAACCTTTTGAAGCAGATGAGTCACCATCTGAATTTTCTTCAACTTCTGTAGGAGTATGTGCAAGTGGATTATGCCCCAATTCTACCAAGCCATTCTCAGACATATGCGCTGAATTTTGACTCTTATCAATATCATGAACTATCTGATCTTCCATAAACACGACATCTTTGCTCCTAATAAGCTTCTTATTAATTGGATCATGAAATCTGTAGCCGAACTCATCAAGACCATAACCAATAAATACACTGTCTTGTCTTCGAATTGAGTTTAGATCTCTCATCTTTAGGAATATGCACATAAGCTTTGCACCCAAAGACACGCAAATGATCATAATAAACATCTTTACCTGTCCAAACTCTATTTCGGATATGTCCATCTAAAGGTACAGAAGGACTAAGATTCAAGACATATACCACTGTATTCAAAGCTTCACCCCAAAAATATTTAGGGAGTTGTGATTGTGAAAGAAGACATCTTACCCTTTCCATTAATGTTCGGTTCAATCTCTCCGTTACGTTATTCAACTGAGGGGTCTTGGGAGGTGTCTTTTGATGCCAAATACTTTGCTACCTACAATAATCATCAAAAGGACCAATGTATTCTCCCCCATTATCACTTCTAACACACTTCAATTGTTTCCCAGTCTGAAGCTTGAAACTGCTTAAAGACATCTAACACTTGATCTTTTGTTTTCAAAGTGTAAGCCCAAACTTTCCTGGAATGATCATCAACAAAAGTAACAAAGTACAGACAACCACTAAGTGTTCTCGTTTTGAAAGGACCACAAACATCAGTATGTACCAAGTCAAGCAAACTTGGTTTTTTTGAAGGAGGCGAGCTCTTAAAAGATACTTTATTATACTTTCCAGCTAAACAATGTACGCATTTCTTTCAATGAGCTTTACGTATCCCACGAATGTACTGTTTCTTCCTCAGAATATCTAATCCTTTTTCGCTAATGTGACAGAGTATTTTATACCACAAATCAACCATTGCTTCATGATTAACAGCATTGATTTTCTCAGCAGGAACCCTTGTAGATATGATGTAGAGGGCTGAATATTTTTGTCATTTTGGCACAACCAACGAGACCTTAGTAAGTTTCCACTGCCCATTCACAAAAATACTACAATAGCCTTCATCATCTAGCTTCCCTATAGAGATCAAATTCAATCGAAGATAGGGTATATGTTTAACACCCTTCAAAATCAATCTTGCACCCATGCTTGTCTATAGATTAACATCACCAATACCAACCACTTTAGACAAATAATAATTTCCCATCTTTGTAGAACCAAAGTCACCAGATGTGTAAGATGAGAAAAATTCTCTACGAGAAGTGGCATGAATTGTAGCACCACAGTCAACTACCCAACCATTTTCATCAGACACTGAATTCACAACAGCATCATCCATAACAACGAAGTAGTTCTCTGAAACTGCAGCAACATGTTTCTCGTCACCACTTTCATCGTAAATTTTCTCCTTGTTCTTTTCTTCTTTACCATTGTTGAATTTCCCAAAAATTATTGTTCTTTCTCAACTTAGGA
Source organism: Limnanthes douglasii subsp. nivea (assembly GCA_036936605.1). NCBI lineage: Eukaryota > Viridiplantae > Streptophyta > Magnoliopsida > Brassicales > Limnanthaceae > Limnanthes > Limnanthes douglasii. Next base: position 40,277,299 of record JAUPFV010000001.1, read on the forward strand.
CAAAATTTCTCAGTATGCCCAATCTCATGACGGTAGTAGCATTCCCAATCTGCAAATTTATTAGACTTGTTCCGACTCTTGCTTCTACTTTTACCTTGAGATTTCCAACCGTAAATTTCATTTCTACCACGTTTCTCAACGCATAGAGTTTCGGAATGTGAAGAGAAGACAATTGTTTTTCTTCTCATATCTTCATTCAGCATATCACTTTTAGGTAATGCCATTGAGATATTACCTTCAAGAGCTGAATTAGAAAGAGACATTCTGAAAGTATCCCATGAGTCTGGCAGCGAACCAAGCAACCATAACGCTAAAACCTCGTCATCAAATTTGATACCCATAGCAGCCAAATGATTAATCAAGCCTTGAAAGGTATTCAAATGATCAGTAACAGGTGATCCATCTTGATACCTCAAATACATCAACTGTTTGAACACAAGTAACTTACTGTTTCCTATCTTCCGAGCATATAACTCCTCAAGTTTACTTCACAAATTCTTTACATCTGTATCGTCTACAAAACATGATTTAACACATTATCATCAACCCATTGCCGAATAAAGCCACAAACCTGTCGATGAATAATTATCCATTCTGCATCAGACTTATCTTTAGGTTTTTCATCACCGAACACTGGTAAATGAAAACCTTTAACATAAAGAATATCTTCCATCTTCGATTTCCACATATGATAATTCGAACCATTCATCGACATCATTCTGCTTGTATTCACCACCATATTTGATACAAGACAAGTACACAACCACTCGCTCTGATACCACTTTCTCAGGAAATAGAAGCACAAACGAAATATTCTTTCTTGTGTCAAATATGATTAGAGATAATGATCCCAAATAAAATGCCAAGTTCGAATAAAATAAACGCAAATAACACAGAACAATTTTTACGTGGAAAACCTTCCCAATGTAAGAAGTAAAAACCACGAGACTAATTTCGAAGTCCCATCAAATATTCACTATCAGAAGATTGGTTACAAAACTATTCCCAAGATAAAACTAGAGCATACACCACACAAAGTATGACAACTTCATAAACAACCCCAATACACAAAATAGTGAACCGAAATCAGAAACCCTATAGTCAGATTGTAGAGGACAAATAGACGAGCCTTCTCACCAAAATTGAAGCCGATCGGACAACCGGAGACAGTCCGATTGAAAGCACAAAGTTCCGTCTCCAATCGTCTTTCTCTCTCAAAACTGCACTATAGAATATGATGCTCATCTCAAAAGACACTCTATAAATATATATTTATACATAAACCAGAATCCTATGTGTTATCCAAGTTGGGCTTAGCCCATATGATAATTGGACTCCCACGTAAAAAAAATCCAACATCAATTTTATTTACAAATAATATCATAAATAATTAAAATGAATTCGACGTCAATACAATTTTATTAGTTTGGTCTCGTACAATAAGTTTGCATTATTGAGTTTATTTTGGTTGAATAAATAAATTATTATTTTTATCAGTTTTGAAAACGTCAAAATTTGAAAACCAAAGACGAAAGTATATTATTACCTTCAACGTGTTGGAAAAAAACACAGAACTTCAATAAAATATGAATTCATATTTTACTTCAACATTAGGCTGCAAAACTGATTAATGTTGGTCCAAATATCTACATATCTACATATCTTGCTCTATTGGACTATTTGATTAGTCCTAGTATTATGTTCATTCAAGATGCACAGACCGTATAAACTAATATCTTAATCTTGAAACGTATGTATAAACTTAACATCCAAGCAAACTGTGCAGCATTTTAAAACCTAATCCAAATCGAAACTCAATTTCTAAGTATGAAATTATGTGTTGGAACATTAGCTCAATTGTTATGATGACAAACGTTCTCCTAAACCATAAACTTAACTTGACTAAAAGATGACTAGTTTACTAAATAGTAAAATAAATTATATTCTAAAATCAAACAAACAAATATTGAAGAGCTACCGTCAACAACAATACCTAAAGTATTTTCTAATTAATTTAAACTCCATACGACTCCTAAACTCTTTGAATTTCAACCCCAACATCACAAAAACGAAGATCAATTCCAATTTTTTAAATAAAAACATTACTTTTACATTTTTTTGGAATTGAACAGGTTTTAAATTTTTTTAATACTCGGTAGATGTTGATTATTCATTAAATTTCCTTGGTAAAGGATTTCTCTTACAATACAAATAGAAACTTGTACATGAATATCATTATATTTATATAATAAGGATAACAGTCCTTTATTAAGAGATTCTTTAGATTTAGTTGGGTCCAATATCTACGATAACTACTAAATTTAAGAGTATATAACATACGAATTTTGGAAGAAGAAATCCTAACTTAAAAGTTTGAAATACAACCTCAAAAATAAAAATCTAAAAGTATAAGTGATAATAAAACAATAAAGTAATACCGAAAATATAACATTCCCGAATATTTTGACATTTTTTTTATTATATTTTGTATGCCAATCTTTTCAGTTCTGGCAAAATTTTGATTTTTAATTAAAAGATAAATTTTATAGGTGAAGGATTTCATTTACCATGACCATTAACAGTTACACATGGAGCCCGTTATATTTATACAGTGACAATTATAATCCTCCATTTTAAGTTGGGTCCAATATCTACAAATTCGAAGCGTCTTACAAACTAAGAGTTTCAAAAATAAAATCCTAAATTAAGGTTCGAAATAAAACCTTATGAAAATAAGAATATAAGAATACTAGTGAAATTAAAGCAACAAATAATACCCAAATAAACTCTTAGTGAAACCAACTACCATCATTTGGATGAGATCAACCATTACCAAAAAAAAAATAGAAAATAAAAAAATACCACACAAAACGAAACACCATTTTACTTTTTACCTTTTTATAAAAAAATACAATTTATCCGTAACATAAGTTAAGTACATTAAGATAGTGGCAATCCGATGTCGTGTTAGACGCGTTAAAGAGAGTTGAAGAAGTTTTAAATCTAAAAAAATAATAAAATAATTCAGTAAGTCATAAATTACTCATCAAAGTCTATAATCAATTCGATATTTTTTTGTTAACTTTTTTTATAAATCCAAAGCTAGGTTTTATGAATGTATTGAAAAAGATGGAGTCACTAAGCCTTTCTAGTAAAATAGATCTGCAGCAGGTCCGAAGACATAGACACAGTTTGCTGAACTCCATTAACAATTTGTGTGCTTTATTTAATTGTTGTTTTGGAGTTTTTTTTATCTAACTGCAAGAACATTGTGTATTTTTATCAAAACCTTTATTACCACAAGCCAATCTAGAAGCCACTTGCTAGGAAAATTTTGTATCTTTTTCCAACAACTGGTATCAGAGTTACATGTTTGGTAGCGATCCAAAGCAGGTCAGATTTGATTGGGAGCAATGAGTACAAACGAGATGAGAGTCAAAAATTTCGATGGTGTAGATTTTGGGTTCCGGAATATTCAGATTGAAGATTATTTGTACAAGAAAAAAATATATCAACCTTTTTCAGAAAAGAAACGAGAGAGCATGAAAGATGAAAAATGTACCCTTTTTGACAAACAGTCAACTGGCGTGCAACAAAGCTCACTTGATGACGTTATCTCACAATGTTTTTTTCAATATCGTAATGGAAAAATCACGGCGAGTCTTATGAAGGTGGTCTCTAGTATGTATAAGAAACCATTAGTGTGCAACAAAATTCACTTGATGAGGCGTTTATTCATTTTGTGAATGGTGGAAGGCACATTTGTAGCTCAACAACTCAATGCACTCAATACAATCACGCCCCAAATGATTTCAATTGAAATTTATTTTGATGAAGAAATACAAGAATTAATAGTATTTTCTTTTTTACCATATAGTTGGAATCCTACTGGCACAGATCTGAGTAGCTCGTTAAAAAACAATAAGTTGAAATTTGATGATGTTCGTGACCTAGTTCTTAGTGAAGAGATTCGAAGGAGAGAATCGGGTGAGTCATCAATCTCATCAGTTTTATATACAGAGTCGAGATGAATAAATTCAACGAGAGGGTACGGACGCGGTAAATCGAACTATAGAAGTAGATCAAGATACTAGAGGTCCAAGTCCAGGAAACCTAAAAATTCCTAACGGTTGAGAAACATCTACTGTTGGAATTAATGGAAGACCGAGCACTATAAATATCAGTGCAAGAGATAACCGAAGGACCAGGAGAAGAAGATAAAGGCAAATATCACTCAAAAGGAGACGATGAGTTAATATGATCCTTAGAAAGCAGGGAAGAGTCTTGGGTGTTAGAACCTGGAGGATCGTTCCAGACTATTTCAAAAAATAATTCTTTAGAGGTATGTCCCTGGTAACCTTAAAAAAAATATCTTGGTGATGATTAACCTTTTGATATTATTGGTAAAGGTAATATGAAGATTAAGTTGAATGAGTCTGTTTCGGAACTAAAAGATATCAGGCGTATCCCCAAATTGATAAAGAACTTAATCTCAGTAGGACAGCTGGCTAGTGATAGCTACACAACGATCTTCCATGGTGACAATTTGAGTATTTTAAAGGGAGGAATGATGCTTGCTCGCTGAAAGAACAGTGGTACTCTTTATAAGACATAATAGACGAGTTGTTCAATTGCAATAGCTGGAGGAAATGAAAATCCAACTGTGTGACATCAGAGGCTTGGCCACATAAGTGAGAATTCTATGAAAAGTATGTACTATAAAGGGAAGTTTTCAGGTCTTTAATGAATCGATATAGGCATGTGCGAAGATTTCAACTTAGAAAACAGAAAAGGGTCAGTTTTCAGACGAGTGACAGAACCTGAAAGAAAGAAAGACGGGATCTTGTTCAATCTGATGTTTTGAGTCCAACAACTATTTCATCTATATGACTTTTATTGATGATCATTCTTGAAAGGTATAAGTTTATTTTCTAAATCATAAATATGAAGTGTTTGATGTTTTTAGTAGATGGAAATCTATGGTTGAGAATGAGACAGATGTGAAAATTAAAAAGCTCAGAATTGATAATGGTGGTGCATATTAAGACACTATATTTACTAAGTTTTGATATGATAATGGATGAGGATGGAGAGAACTGTGCAAATTACGCCTCAACACAATGGTTTTCCCGAAAGTATAAAAAGAACCTTGATATAAAGATCCAAAAGCATTCGTATATAGTCAGGTTTACCAAAGCAATTCTAGGCATAAGTAGTTAGCACAATGGCTTACCTGGTTAACTGAGGCCCATCGGTTCCCTTAGAACATAGAATACTCGACGAGGTATGAAGTGGTAAGGATATGACATTATCACATCTAATAGTTTTTCGTTGTACAATATACGTTCATGAAAATTATCAATGCACGAAAAGCCTTGATCCCAAATCGAAACAAAACGTGACTGGTTTTCAAAGGGATCTATCAAAAGTAAGGAATTAATTACATTGATATTTTTGCTCCAGTTAGGAAGCTCAATACTATTCGAACACTGTTGAGTATTGTTTCCATCGAAGACTTTTATCTTCAATAGTTAGACATGAACACTGCATTTCTTCGTGGGGACTTGGATGGGGAGATATACATGTGTCAACAAGAAGGTTTCTTAAAAGAACTGAAAGAAAACATGGTATGCATACTCAAGAAACTTTTGTATGGTCTAAAACAAGCTCCAAGACAGTGGCACAAGAAAGTTTACAATTTTATGCACAAATAGAGTTTCCAAAAGTGTAATTCTAACCACTTTTGATATTTCAATATATGTAAGTCTAATTATATTATTTTTCTACACTATGTTGATAATATGTTAGTAGCAGGTTCAGATATAAATGATATTAGAAGATTAAATCATCAATTATTAAAATAATTTGACATGAAAGACTTAGGTCAAGAAGATCCTTTAAATGAAAAAAAGAAGATATAAACATAGAATAATTTTACAATTATGTTAATCAGAGTACATCGATCGTATTTTATAGAGATTTAACATGGGTGATGCCAAGCCAGTTAATACACCAGTGGCAAGTTAGTTTTGTTTATGCAAAGATCAATCCCCTCAGACGGATTAATAAAAAGACTTTATTGTTATAGTTCTTTACACTTTAGTTATTGGGAGTTTGATGTATGAAATGGTATGTACGAGACCAGACATTAGTCATGCAGTGGGAGTTGTGAACAAGTCTATGTCGAACGCATGGAAAATTCATTAGGAAATTGTAAAGTGAATTTTGAGAAACCTACTAGGCACCACAGGAAAATGTGTGTACTTTGGTAAGGATGGGTTAAAGGTACAAGGCTCTACATGAAGATTTTAGAGGGGAAGTTGATCAGTGGAAAAGTACCACCACTTATATATTTACTATTGAAACTACAGTTGTTTAGTAAATTATCACTCTCTCGACTATAGAGCCTGAGTATGTAGCAGTTACCGAAGCCAATAACGAGATGATATGGATTCAAGGCTTGTTAACCGAGTTGGGATTAAAACAAAAGTACCACGTTCTACATAGTGATAGTTAAAATGGAATTCAATTGGGGAAGAATTTAACATTTCATTCGATAAATAGGTATATTCATCTTCGTTATCATTTCATCATATTTTTATTGGAAGTGGAGGTGATAATAGTAGAAAATATACAGGGAATCAAGAATCCATGTGATATGTTGACAAAGACATTAGCCATTGAAAAACTGAAGTTGTGTTCAACTTCAGTTCATCTGCAAGAGTAACAAGGGCAAAAATATATTTTGCATAGATCAAAGTGTGAAAATAGGTTGAAACAAGTCTTACAATGGCAGATTGTTAGACTGTTTAAAGAAAGTTTAAAAAGTTTTTAATTTGAAAAGATAGTGAAGTAATTTAGTGAGTCCTGAATTACTCATTAAGTTCTGTAATTTTTTATACTTCTTTTTGTGTGTTAAAATCTCTATAAACCCAAAGCTAGGTTTTATGAATGTATTGACAAAGTTAAAGTCACTGAGTCTTTCTAATAAAAATAGATTTGCAGCAGGTCTGGAGACGTATGCACAATTTGTTGAACTTCGTTAACAATTTGTGTATTTTATTTAACTCTTGTTTTATGTTTTTACTTTCTTTTGATCTAATTACAAGAAAAATTGTGGTAGTCTAGAAGCGACTTGCCAAAAAAATTGTGTAGTTTTCCCAACAAGCCACCGAACTTTATATTTACTTTGTTTCTAAAGAAATTGGCACGAGGTTTGTACAATTGACCATTCTCATACTCTAATACTTGCATATATTCAACATTTTTTATATAAAATAAATAACTTCTATATATATATATATATAAAGATAAAACGGAGACTCAAAATAAACAAGTTATAGAAAAATATACTTTTATGAAATAAAGTCCATACAATAATTATGGCCTCGACATAAGCCATTATTTTATTCAACAAATTTTAATCCTTATTACCGACAAACACCTTAGTTAGCTCATTTTTAGTTAGGTATATCTCGTTTAATAGATTTCTAAGAAAAATTACATGACTAACACCTGTAATAGTACCAACATATTCCGCCTCACAAGTGGGCAGTGTGACAATCGATTGGTTCTTTGACATCCATGTAAAGGAAATATTTTCTATAAAAAAATATAAATCTAATTCTACTCATTCGATTGTCTATATCTCCACCCCAATCACTATAGCTATACCCAACAAGCTTCTAATCATTAAAACTTGAATAGAGTAAGCAAAAATCGATTGTACCTTTCTTAAAAAGGAAGGATTTTGTGTACAGACTTAAAATGAGTTGTTGTTGGAGATTCCATGTAGCAACTAAACAATCTAACTGCATAAATAATATTCGACCTCATGTACGTGTGGATAATGTCGAATCTACACTTTCTCCTTCTTCATGTTTGGATATTTTGACTCTAAACTCTATGGGTGTGCTTATTATGTTAAAATTCGTTATCTTAAACTTCTTAAAGATATATTTTGCATAGCTTTTTTGTGAGATTAAAATTTCATCTTTTTATTCCTTAAGTTCAATGCCAAGGTAGTACGTCATGAGCCCAAATTCTGGCATCTCGAATTCCTTCGTTATCACTTCTTTGAATTTAGCAAAACATGTTTGGGCAGCTTTCGTTTAAGATCAAATCGTCGACGTAGAGGCATTCTATAAAAATATCTACATACTTGATCTTGGTATATAGAACGTGCTTTTATGGACATTTGTTGAAGTCATTCTCTCTAAAATACTTGTCGATTCTTGAAATGCCTCTGGTTCATAATTAACAAAAAGAAAAAAGAGTGTAAGGTTATCAATTGGTTCAGTTACCTCCTTAAGATCAATTAGGCTTCTTATACGTTCCACAACTCTCTCACTTTGACTTCCATTTGACTATGATGAAGGTGGTGAGTGTCAATTAGTAGCTGATGTTGGTTAAGCATTTGGGGTTTCAACCTCATCTAATTTCTTATTTGGTGTTTGCTCATCTTCTTCAATTGGGAGGGGGATGTGAAATTATTTATATGAGACCCAAACTCTCATTCGTCTTCTTCATTAACTATCACATCTCAGTTTATCATAACCTTATTATTTTTGGGTTATACATCTTTTAGTCTTTGCAACTTGAATCGTAACTGATGAAGATGAAACTCTTTCTTTTATCATCTAGTTTGGTTCATTGTGTGTCTACTACATGGACATGAGTAAGGCTTACAAATACTCTAAGGTAGAAAATTTTGGGCTTTCTTTCACTCCATGCTTCGTGTGGTGTCTCTCCCCAAACACTTCTTTTCGGAGATTGGTTGGAAAAGTGAACTACACATGCCACTTATTCTGCCTAAAAGTCCTTACGCAGTTTATTACTTTTGAGCATGCTTCGCGTCATATCAACGATTGTTATATTCTTCCTTTCTACCACACCGTTGTGTTGAGGAGATCTGTGAACTGTCAAGCGGCATCGAATATCATGTGCTTCACAAAAACCTTATAATTTATTGGACGTGAACTCCCCTCCTCGGTCAGATCTCATGGTCTCAATCTTAGTTTCGTTTTCCCTTTTGAAATCTACTTTGAACTTCCTTAATATTCCAAAAACTTTGGAGTTTTTTTAAAAACAATATACCCAATTGTTTCTTAAAAAATCATATATAAAGGGAAGGAAGTAGTTACTTTCACCTAGATAGATTGGCTTGATTGGACCACACACATTGGTATGAATAAGCTCGAGAGGTTTCTTGGCTCTTGATTCTAACTCCTTTGGAAAACGTTTTCTACATTACTACCCAAATCTAGATGATTGATACACAATAATCCTCTCACCATCCTTTTTGGACAATAAATCTAAACTTGTAAAGTTTATATTCCCAAATTAAACATGTTATAGCCACGATAAATATTTGCAACAAGTCGTAAGAAACTTTACAACATCATTTTGAATATTCAAAGGAAACATTCTTTTTTTTTTACATTTGAAATTTAGTAATTAAATATCTTTTTTCATCTCTCATAAAAAGATAATATTTTTTTATGTGAATATCATAGCCTTTTTAAGAGTTTTCCCAAGCTCAAGATGTTGTTTATTATGCTAGGCACGTAATAGACATTTAAAAAAAATTGGCGACTACAATATTTTGCACGAATAAGGATGTTAGGTTTTCCTTTCACCAATGTTTTGGTATCATCTCCAAAAGAGACATTTCCACTCACTAATTCATTAATCTCTGTGAACATGCTTATTTTCCCAAAAATATGGTTTCTTACGCAAGTGTCAAGATACCAAGTGTTCTCCTCATTTTCCTCCATATTCTCCTTATTCTCCATATTCTCCTCCTTATATATGTCCCTCTCCTCAACTCTATTCATGGGGCCTTTGAATTCTGGAGCATAATGTCCAAAGTTTTGACATTTGTAGCATTGGATTTGATATTTATCGTACCTCAAGTTCGGATTTATTTTTCCACGACCTCTGCCTTGGCCATGTTGATTTCTATCTTTTCATTGAGTTATACTTTGAGGAGTTATTCATTGATCTCTTGCTTCTTTTGTGCTTTTTTCATATTATTTTAATGAGCCTTGGAGTTCTTCAATAATCAACAAAATACCAAGTTTTTAGTTTCTTCAATCGTCACGGTGATATGCTCAAAATTAGGGTCCAACGAACGAATTATGTTTTCTATTACTCTCACATCTTCTAACTTCTCACCATTTACTTTTTTATTGATTAGAAACTATTTTTACTCTTAAGAAATATTACAAAATAGACACTAATGCTTTTATGTGTAAGGATTCGAATTCACCTTTTAACGTTCGGAGTCGTGCCTTTTTTACATTTTCGACTCCTTTGTAGAAACTTGATAACTTCTCCCACGCTTGCTTGGTGGAAGATATGTTTGAGATCTTTTTCAAGAAATAATCATCTAATTCTTGATAGATGAGTAATAAGGATTTTTTATATATTTTTCTTAAATCTTTCAAAGTTGTTTTCTCCTATTGAGTAATGCTTGCTTCATCTTCGGGTTTGTCAAATCCTTGTTCTATGACATCCAACACATTATGTGGTCCAAAGAAAGCTTTCATCGTGATACTCGAATAGTCATAGTTGTTATGTTGAGTGTTGGAACTTGAAAGGATAATACACCATTTTCCATATCTTTCAATATGTTGAAGATTTAAAAACAAATTTCGAATAGAGTTTGTGCCATTCCTCTTGGAATGTTCTAGAGATTCTTTTTTACTATCGTATATCATGTTGGGTGCAGTACTTGGGAACGCATGACAAATGCTTCATAGTTGAATCATCTCAACTCATCCATCGGATTATTGACTCCAGAAGTAGATTCGTCCTCTGATTATGGAAATACAAAGGTAGGTTTGGGTGCAGTATGGTGGGAACACTACAATTGAGACGTACTAGTAATTGTGAACTAGTTGAGCTTTTACTTTTCTATTTTCTTCTCTCATCTCTGCCTTGCTTGTTTATTTTTCTATCCTTTTTTTTCTTAGTCTTAACAATATTTTTTGGTACATCACCTCCCTACAAAATGGTAGTAAGTGCATCTAACAATAATGCATCGATCTCAAAGGATTGTGCTTTGGTAGCCATTTCTACGGCACCTTGTGATGTTCCTTCTTTGTTCTTCTTCTTATATTTTTGAGGTCGATGACTAGGGGCTCTCTTTTTGGTCGGAAGTTATAGCTTCCCATTTTACGTGGGTGAAATATTCATGAAATTCGTTATCCCATTTTTTACATAGGTGAAATATTCTTGGAATCCATTATCCCATTTTTTTCTCTACCCAATATTGCAACTTCTCAAAAGTGACTTGTGCATCCTTCAGATGATGTTCAAACCAGTTCAAAATAAATAATAAAAAGGAAATTAAAACTGATGGTCAAATAAATGAACAAATAAGGTTTACATGTTTAAAGAGGATTACATAGGCTCTTTCAAATTCTGGTAAGTTGGCTCGAATTTCATTTCGAGGAAGAAATATTTTGTTTCCATTTTTTCCATTTTCCAATGGTCCACTAATTAAAAGAAGTCGATTCTTCCATATTATGTGCGCTTCAAACAGATTGTCTAGTACTTTGTAATCATTCCCCACGTTAAGGTAGTAGATGGGAATATTAGAATTGCGACACAACCGAGCAATAACCCCTATTTGTCCCATGGGCATTGAAGTTTTGGAAACACGAGAAAATATGATACAAGCAAATAAGGAGAACCAAGCATTTAGAATGGCGTGGCTCAGACACAACCGAACTAAATGAAAATACCTAACGATTTCAGGATCTACGGGAAACCGAAGTCCCCAGTTTAGCATATCGGCATAAAGTACAAGTTCAGTAGAGCGGCAAATCATCAGAGTTTCCCTAGTCTTAGGGAGTCTAACTTCAATCGCATCTGAGAATCACCATTTAATATGAACGAACATCCAATTGTTTATTATGAAAATAAACGTAACATATATGATTCGATGTGTCCAATCAACGAGATCGTGAGCTCTTCGGATTATTCTTCTATAACTACTCATTTACCCTAAAAACATTCCATGTCAAAACCTTGTCGATGGAAGGCTTCAAAGTTTCCCATGCTGGACCAAATGTCTCAGTGGGAGAATCTTCACTAAGATCTTCCATAATGTCTTCCATTAATTTCGGTTCCGATCTTGATGGTTCGATGGGCTGGGTAATAGCGTCATCTTTTGTAACATATTAGTATTTATTTAGGTTTTGGTGTAGAGGGAGAATCAGTCAGTTTTAATGATTTCACATCAGCTTTAGATTTGCCTTTTGACTGTCTAGTCACTCTAAGTGGGGTATCATTCTCAGAATCCGATTACATAGTTTTAAATGTCGAGGGATTCTAGCTTTCATTTTCTCTTCCTCTAAATTTAATAAGTTCAACCAACCGCCTTTAATTACAACGGTTTTAGCCGTAAACATAAAAACACCAAACCCTTTGATTTTTTCTTATGTGATGAGCTTTCTTTTTCTAAATATTTGTAAAACAAGAGAAATGAGGATTTAGTTTATATAGAGATAGCAAAAAAGTACTTAAGAACCATATTAATGAAATTTTAGCATTCATAAGTACCGTAAAATCGAGTTGTAGGAGAACCCAATAAGAAGATTTCTAGGGAAGAGGAAATGTCGCTCATTAACTCACTTACTTTACCTAGGGCAGAACATATCTAAGGTCCAATGAATAGTTGATGTCTCTTAGAAAAAAGGGCTAATGAAAACGGTAACTTTGAAACTTTAAAATAAGTTTGAATTTATTCGTTACTTAAAACGAAAGGACGAGAAAGGTGATTCGTTACTTGAGAGGACTAATGGGGCTGTATAATAGTGTCAAAATAATTTGAAGGGTATTTTAGACCTAGGATAAAGAATACTTATTTTTAGATTTGACTTAGTTGTATGCTTACCAAAACAATGTTTACACTAATGGGCTTTGGCCTTTTTTAACGTTTCAAACCATGACGTGATCCATGACCCTAAAATTAAATATAAGTACCTTCAAATACTCTATTAATGAGGGAGGGACATAACATTAACTACGCTAATCAATAAGCTGCTGAATTATCTTACTACCTTCCACAAAATATTAAGTATTTTATATACCAACTACCGAGAATACACTTGTCCATATTTTTACCTCACCAATATCTATGAACTTTTATCGAGATCTAATACCTATTATTCTTTTCCATGATGATGATTTAAGGGAGGTCGATGGGCTTCATAAGGGTGTCGTAGTAATCAGAAATACTATTAAAGAACCGTAATCCAAAGTAATCTATGTGACAACTGCAGTTCGGCAAACATCGTGTTCATGTCCATTCACAATGAAAACGAAAACCATTCTCTATAGTACGAAAAGATAGAAAATAGCGAGGTTAACTCTGCTTATTACTGATGTGATCGAATAATTTGAGGGGGATGTATTACTAGACCGAGGACCATTTAATAAAATGGTAAAAGTAACATGAAGTAACATGAGTGTTAGCGAGTGTTATTTACATAAATTTACAGTACAACCTAATATAAACCATAATTAAAATATTAAGAGCTTTATCTATCAAAAAGTCCTAAGAGATTGTGGCAAAGGTAGATCAATTAAAAAAACTAGGTCACATTAGAGAGTCTACATACCTGTTTTAGACGACAAACCCAATAGTTGTTAAGATACATAATGGGAAATGGTGAATGTGTGTTGACTTTACAGATTTAAACAGGGCATGTCCGAAGCATCCTTTCTCTTTCCATAGGATTGATCAGTTAAGGATCTGCGTAAAGTAAAGAAACTTCTTGGTATGAGGATTATAAGGAACATAAGTGTACGATCATCATTACACTTGTCTCAACGAAGCTATATTGAGAAAGTGTTACAACGTTTCAACATGTTTGATGCTAAAGTAGTTAGCATTCCGTTTGCTACTCATTTCAAGTTGTCTGCAATAAGAGCAGCCAAGGACGATGCTGAGTTGGAAGATGTGTAAAGGCTCCACATGCAAGTGTAGTTGGTAGTATCATGTATCCTATGGTATGCACACATCCTGATATTTTGCATGCGATTAGTGTAGTTGGTAGGTACATGGGATGTCATAGGAAAGAACACTGGCAGAGAGTGAAATGGATACTTTAGTATCTTCAGAACACTGCCAGAACACTGGCAGACGTTGGAAGATCATTGGTTAGTTTTGTTGATTCTGATTTTGCAGGTGATATGGATAAAAAAAGATCTCTGACATGATATGTATTTACTCTAGCTGAGAGTCAATCAGTTGGAAAACCCAGTTGCAAGCTACTGTAGCTTTGTCTAGAACAGAGGCAGAGTACCTGGCGGTAACAAAAGCAGTTAAAGAGGAAATATGGTTACAAGGTTTGGTTGCAGATTTGGGCTTGGATATTACTACTACAAAAGTGTTTTGTGACAGTCAAAGCGTCATACACCTTACAGGGATCTAGATGTACCATGAGTGTACAAAGTACACAAATGTCAAGTATCATTTTATTCGTGATATAATATCAAACAGAATTGTTGATGTGAAAAAAGAATATTAGTTTATATGATGACCGAAGCAGTATCAATTAGTTTACGAAGTGCCTAAACTGGATTGGTGTTCGCAATACAGAGTGAATGCCTTAGGGGCATTTGGTGAGTCAGAAGAAGAGAAGTTTCTTTGTTGATAGTGAAGAAAGGATATTCGCCTCAAGGAAAAGATTTGTTGTGAATGAGTCAAATAGTGCGTTGACAGTGTATCGTGTTCAACGGTACCGTTTTTTTGTTATTGACAGTAAGTTGTAATACAATGGATGATTTTCTTATTACTGTATATGAGCTCATTAGGCCCATTGTCCAGTAAGTCTCTTTATTCGCTATAAATAGACTACTAAGACTACACAAAACACGATTTGAAATGTGTAAGCTTTTCTATCATAGTGAAATTCTTTTCTCTGGCGGCGCCCGAGAACGTAGACAATTGTCGAACCACGTTAAATCGTGTGTTCATTTCAGTCTATCCTTCACATATGTTCTGTCTTTGATCCATTTTGTGATAATTGCATAGTGATTTAATAACATTTTTATTTCTTGTATTCTTCCTTCTTTATTTTTTCTTTTTGTTATCTTTTTCTTTATTTTTCGTCTTCTTCTTCCATCTTTTCTTTTCTTCTTTTTCTCTTTCTTCTTATTCTTCTCCTTGTTTTGCTATTTTTTTTTCTCTTCCTCCTTTTTTTCTCCTTCTTGTTCTTCTTCTTTCTTCTTTCCTTCTTTTTTTCATCTTTTTCATCGTATTCTTCTCACTTTTTTTCGGCGGATAACGCTTTTCTTCTTTTTTGTTCTCCAGCAGACCGCGCTCTTTTTCTTCTTTTGTCTGACAGACAGTGCTATTTTTCTTTTCTTCTCCGGCAGACAACAAAAACACTTCTACTTCTCATTTTTTTTCTCCTCTAGACAATAGTGGCGGATTATGCTCTTTTTTTCTCCTCTAGACAATAGTGGCGGATTATGCTCATTGTGTTTTTTTTCTTCTCCACTTCTTTTGCCTTTTTTGTCTCTTTTTCTTTATTTTCTTCGGGTGGACAGCAATTTCCATTTCTTCTTTTTTCTCCGGCGGACAACAAAAACGCTATTTTTTATCTCCAAGGGACAACGGCCGACGGATTCCGCTTCTTATACCTTTTTTCATATGCTTTACTTATTTTTTTCGTCTTATTTTGTATTCATTTTTTGTTGTCTGCCGCCACAACATAACACTCTTTTTTTGTCTCCTTTTCTCTAATACCAATTGTAGAATATGAAAATATATATGAAGAGAGATAGAAGAGGAATAAATTTTTATTAAAGCTTTTGTGATGTTGTTATTGATACAATGTATATCCTATATGTATATTAGTATACTATTTTGTTTTAATGATATAATAATATCTTTGACTAATATAATATTTTCTCTAAAATACAAAATCCAACCTCTAAAAAATATGAGTAATATTTTTACATCAAAAATATATTATCTAAATCTTACAGAAACATATTAATTAATTATTTAATTTAATTAATTAATTAATATATTTTAAGCTTAAGTTAATTTGATTCTAGCAAGAAGTAAGAACTTTAGTGGGTCAAATGAGATACTCATGTGGTGCCATCAGATTACAGACACAAAGAAATTACTTGAAATAGCAGTATGGAAGGAAATCTTGATATAGATATTCAAGAGAGCTATATTTCTCGGATTAACGTGGATATTGCAACTGGTTTGCTGTCTGTTGGAACAACCTTCAATATGATACTTGGCCGAAGATATGAGAAGAGTTTGATTTCAGAATTACTCGAAAGGCTTCCATTACTACATTGTGCTTTTAAGTATTAAAATTCTATGTCCAGATAAGATGTCTAATTCAGATGCTCCATGAATCTTTGAAAATTACCGAGCAGCATCGAGACCCCTTGGAAGTTTATTGGCTTATACGTGTTGGTAGTAATCTAAACTAGTTGTTTTGAATACGTATTGTCTAGTTTATAACGTGTCTAATATAAGTTATTAGGGTAGTTATTTAGATAAGATCAAACAGTTTGTCTGTATTTTCTATATAAGAAAATAAACCCATGTATCGATATTTGGAATGAAGTTAACATTTCTGCACTTCTTGTTTTTCTCTATAAATATATATTAAGCTGTTTGTTAAGGTTATTTGCATTGGTGTTTATCTCTGGGATTTTTTTGCCTACATTTGGTATCATAGCCTAGGGCAATCACAGTAGAGGCTACCAAGAACAAAGAAGGATCATTGGGATTAAGTTACCCAATGTTAACGAAGAGTAATTACACGGCTTGGTCACTAAAGATGAGAGTTTTCATGCAAGCTCATTGGATCTGGGGAGCAATTGACCCTACTGACCCAGATGCAAAGGTTGACGGAAAACAGATAAGGTGGCAAGGGCTGCAATATTCCAGGCTATCTCTCAAGATATTCTACTATCGTTGGCAGACAAGAAAACAACAAAGGACGAATGGACAGCGATAGAAAACAACAAATGACGAATGGACAGCATGTCAAGAAAGCAAGAGTGGAGACACTAAAAGTAGAGTTTGAGTATCTAAACATGAGGGATACAGAGATAATTGATGACTTCTCCATGAATTTAAATGGGTTGGTGACTAATATTCGTGCCTTGGGAGAAACCATTGAAGAGACATATATCGTGAAAAAACTACTTAGAGCAATACCTTCCAAGTTCTTACAAATCACGTCAGCAATAGAGCTGTTTGGAGACCTAGATTTGATGTCAATTGAAGAGACAATTGGGTATCTAAAGGCATATGAAGAGAGGCTTCGTGGCGAAACAGAGAACACTGGAGGGTTGTTGATGCTGACCGAGGAAGAATGGAATAAGCGAGAAGACAAAGAGGGGAAGCTTTTATTCACCAGGGAGGAGTTGATGAAAAGGAAAAATTGAGTTAGAACCGATAACCAGAGGAATCGAGGTACTGTCAATTACCAAGGTGGACGTGCAGTGCACGACAGGACTAAAGTAAGATGTTGGAATTGCAGTTTTTACAGGCACTACGCAGCTGAGTGTAGAAATTCACGTAGAGAGCAAAATCAAGATGTAAATTTGGCAGTACAAGATGAGGAACCTACACTTCTGATGGCAGAAGACAGACAAGATAAAGACAACGAGATATCATTGAACGAGAACAATGTGGTATTAAAACTAAACAAAGATGGAGGTACAAAAGCTGATTCAAACGTGTGGTATCTACACAATGGCGCTAGTAACCACATGACGGGACAACGCTTAAAGTTTAAAGAATTGGATGGTGATGGTTCTACAGTGGAAATCAAAGGAAAGGGCTATGTGACGTTCAAATGCAAAAACGGGGAGGAACTAGTCTTCAAAGAGGTATATTATATTCCCAGTCTACGTAATAATATTACGAGTCTTGGTCAGTTATCATAAACTGGAAATAAGGTGGTACTTAGTGGTGAATACTTATCTATATACGATGACAAGAGACGTCTCCTTGTGAAGGTTAAAAGATTAGCTAACAGATTCTATAAGCTTATTGCTCAACCAAGTAAATCTATGTGTTTATTTTATAAAATGGAGAATTTATCATGGCTATGACATTCACGGCTTGGGCATGTTATTTTCAAGCTATGGTATTATTATCAAAGAACAGGATGGTGTATGGCCTACCAGAGATTATTCAACCAAAAGAAGTCTGCATTGGTTGTCTATTGTCAAAACAGACGAGGAAGCCATTTCCTGGTCAGGCTAATTTCCACGCAAAACAAGTCTGCATTGGTTGTCTATTGTCAAAACAGACGAGGAAGCCATTTCCTGGTCAGGCTAATTTCCACGCAAAAGAAATTCTTGAGTTGCTACATGGAGACTTATGTGGGCTAATTTCTCCTACAACAAAAGGAGGAAATAAATACTTCTTTCTACTAGTCGATGATTTCAGCAGGGTAATGTGGATATATATGTTTGCAAGAAAAGACGAAGCACTAGAGGCATTCAAGAAATTTCGAGATTTGGTAGAAACAATTACAGAGAAGAAAATAAAAGTTTTGAGAACGGACAGAGGAGGTTAATTCACTTCAAAGTTATTTACTTCTTACTGTGAAGATACAGGGATTAATAAGCATTTCACTGCTCCTTACTCACCGCAGCAGAATGGGGTTGTCGAAAGAAGAAACAGAAGTAGTAGCAATGATACGCAGTTTTATTAAAGAAAAACAACTACTTTCCAGCTTTTGGGGAGAAGCTGCTCGTCATATTGTTTACATACTAAATCGCCTACCTACTCGAGCTTTATCAGGAAAGACGCCATATGAGGTATGGACTGAAAATAAACCAAATATTGGACATATTCGAATATTTGGTTGTGTAGCACATATGAAGGTGTCTACTGTACACACCTAGAAGTTTGACGATCGTAGTAAAATGGTAGTGTATTTGGGTAGAGAGCCCGGTACAAAGGCATGTAAACTTTACGATCCAGTCAACGGGAAAATTCTTGTAAGCATAGACGTCATCTTTGATGAGGCTCGCGGATGGGATGGGAGAAACAGCAAGAAGAAGGGTTTGTACACCCTGGTAACTTCACTGTGCTCGACATACGTACAAAAGAGGTGGTTGATCGTTCAGTTGAATAAGAACCAGTTACACCAAAGAATGAAAGGATTGATTGTATGGGATCACAAACAGTTGAAGGATTGATGGCACACATTCCGCAAACTCAACTAGTAGCAGTGAGAGTAATGGGAGTGAACAACCCATAAAATTTTGTCTACTCAGTGATATTTATGATGAAACAGTCGAAGTATAGTTAGAAGATGAGCTTTTTCTAATGGGTGTTGACGAGCCTAATAATTACGAACAAGCTATCACAGAGCCTGCATGGGTGGAAGCTATGAAAAGTGAAATTGCTACTATAGAAAAGAACAATACATGGAAATTGGTAGAGCTACCATATGGGCATAAAGCCATACGGCTGAAATGGGTCTACAAACTAAAGAGCGATACAAATAGACATATTATCAAGCACAAAGCCAGAGTTGTAGCAAAGGTCTATGTTCAAGAACAAGGAATAGACTTTGAAGAGATCTTTGCCCCAATTGTTCGCTTAGAAACGGTAAGATTACTGTTAGCGCTTGCCGCCAATAATGATTGGGAAGTGAATCTCTTGGATGTAAAATCCGCATTTCTTAACGGGGATTTACAAGAAGTTGTCTATGTGTGTCAACCTCAGGGTTTTGTAAAAAAAGGTACGGAACAATTTGTCTATAAGTTGGTGAAGGCTTTATATGGGTTAAGGCATGCGCCACGGGCTTGGTATGACAAGTTGAGTTAGTGTCTTGAAGAGTTGGGCTTCACTAAGTGCCCATATGAACATGTAGTATATACAGTGAGGGAAGGTAATGAAGTTATGATTATTGGAGTATACGTGGATAATCTATTGGTCACAGGGACTAGTGTCGTGAACATTAGTAAGTTTAAGAGGAAAATGAGTGCAGAATTTAAGATGAGTGATCTCGCGAGATTATCTTACTATCTGGGTACCGTAGTCAGTCAGGGGCAGGTATATATTGACCTGAAACAAGCAAGTTATGCCAAGAAGCTACTTGACAAAGCTGGTGTGGGGTCGTGCAATGCCGTAAAGTATCCTATGGAGCCAAAAATACAAATTGATAAAGATGAAAATTGGAAGGCAGTGAACTCCATAAAATTTAAGAGCTTAATTGGTGGGTTGAGGTATTTGGTTCATACTCGTCCGGATATTGCTTACTTTGTTGGTGTAATTTGCAGGTACATGGAAAGATCTACTGAATTGCATATGAATGCCGTTAAACGTATCTTGCGTTACATGAAAGGAACTATCAACTTTGGGTTAGTGTATTCAAGTGGGTCTGGAAATTATTTATTGTCCGACTACTCAGATAGCGACCTAGCTGGTAATCTTGAGGATAGAAAAAGCACAGGTGGCATGGCTTTCTACTTGAATGAGAGTTTAATTACTTGGGTCTCACAAAAGGAGGGGATTTTGGCGTTGTCATCATGTGAAGCTGAATTCATGGCTGTTACAGGCATAGTTTTCTTCTTGTATGAGAGTTTAATTACTTGGGTCTCACAAAAGCAGCTGTGTGCAGTGTTGTCATCATGCGAAGCTGAATGCATGGCTGCTACAGCGGCAGCATGTCAAGGTGTGTGGTTGAGCAAATTACTTAGTCAAATAACCGATGTAAAGCACTCTCCAGTTGTGATATATATAGACAATCGTTCTGCGATTGATTTGGCAAAAAATCCAGTTTTCCACGGAAAAAGTAAACATATAAAACTATCCGCTATAATTTCATTCACGGATATGTAGAGCGTGCAGAGAATATTGTGAAGCACATAAGTACAGGGGAGCAGCATGCAGACGTTTTAACTAAAGCGATGACCACTATGAAGTTCGAAAATATGTAAGATTTACTTAGCATGAAGAACATGCAGGTTGGAGTTTAGCTTGCAGGGGAGAATCTTGGAAGTAATCTAAACTAGTTGGTTTGAATACGTATTGTCTAGTTTATGACGTGTCTAATATTAGTTATTAGGATAGTTATTTAGATAAGATCGAACAGTTTGTCTGTATTTTCTATATAAGAAAACAGACCCCTGTATTGATATTTGGAATGAAGTTAACATTCCCGCACTTCTTGTTTATCTCTATAAATATATATATTAATCTATCTCCTAAGGTTATCTGCATTGTTGTTTATCTCTGAGATTTTTTCCCTACAATCTGGATGCTGCTTTCTCTCCGTGTGAATCTTTTGCTGCCGGTAGGGTGAACCAGTGTTGATTTGGTTTGGGTGCTTATTAGGGATATGGGTATAATGACAATGGACTTAAAGCTCGCTTCGCTGCTGCCCATGATCTATTAGGAAAAGGTTTATCTTCTATGAAGAACCTTAAGCACGTGCTGCTCTCTCCCAAGGAATAAATAGCTGCAGCTACAGGTGGTGACGCAAGTCATTTATTTTAGATCAATTTTCCTCCCATCTGCTGCTAAGAGTGATGCTTTATCTGCTCCACCCACTAATGGCAGCCAGTAGTCTGGGGTGAATTGTGGTGAGCTTGTTATTGCTCGCGAGTTTGGCAACGCCATAAGACAGAGATTTTGAGGAAAGATCTAATTATTATGATGCTGTTGTTGCTGCTAAATCACGCGCAATTATCGGGAAGAAAGGAATTCGTTCTTCTAAAGATCTTCTAGTCATTCGTATAATAGATCTGACATTGGGGTCTACTAAGAACGCAAAGGACTTCTTGCCATTCCTGCACAGAAGTAGGAGAATTCCTGCCATTGTGGAATATGTCCTTAGCGAGCATTGTTTTAAACTTTTTATTACCAACAAAACATGGAGTACTGTTTATTCTGAAATCATTAATGCTTTCTTAATTGCTCAGTTTAGTGCTATTGTGATTGCTGTGATGCCAACTGCGAGCTCACAAGGATCAAGGGTGTTGGATGGAGAGGGGCGCGCTTGACATAATGAAGTTTGCTAACCGTTACATCTTAAGTGGAAAAGCATGGAACAACTTGCTCGACAACAAGACTGCCTTCACCACCAAGACAGATTACAGACAAAAGGAAAGTAAAGCTTCTGCAACATCAGGGTTCAGGAAAAGCTTATTTGAGGGGCCTAGTTTATTGGGTTCAAAGCACCTTTTGTATAAACAATAGAGAATACATTCAACAATCAGCTGCTTGCCAAATACCAAAATCTATTCCAAGAAGATCATGCATGCAGAAAATAATAAATGTCAAAGCTACAAAATAGATAATTACCTTCCAAGTTGGTGTTCGGATTCTTGTATGGAGGCTTGTTCGAACTTCCAGAAAATGATTATTTCTGGTGTTCTATGGGATCCACATTTGCAGGATAAATTGGTATATTTGGTTACAAACCATCATGGGTTATTGAGCAAGTTTGCGGGTAAAAGAGTTGAAATTGGTACAAAGAGCCTATTTGAGAACTTCCAAAGATACGCGGATCATAAATTCGACTAGATGAAAATGATTTCAAAGACAGAATATGAGGGTATTCGAGTTAGAATTCTTCCTAACTAGGATAGGATGATGTAACATCGAAGCCCAAACAAAATTATTTAATATTTAAAAATTTATTTTATTTGGCAAATCAAATATGATTTTGTTTGGATTTAATTGGATTTTTTTAATATCATTGTTTAAAAAAAGATCGATTAAAAATGGTGGATGTTGTCGCACTGCTAATTTTTAGAGTTGTACAACAATATACAAGACAAGACACTAAGATAAGTACACACGCACGTTTACGGGACACCAACCCCAACCTTACTATATTTATAAAATTTACTATATTTATATATACTTTCAACCTAAAGCCTCTCATGCTTCTCCAATCTATTTATACACAAAGAAGCCGACTACTTGCTCGAAAACCGAATTGGCCATGTAGCAGAATCTTGGTCTAATGTTTTGGGGAATCAAATTTTGTGCATTTTGATCTGAAATTTCAGCAGGTAACCTCTTTATGCTTATATAAGATGTGGTTAAAAGATATCCCGAGCAAAGTGTTGATGTGCCTAGAGTTCCTGAAAATCAGGCGCGTGTGGCAAACCAAACTGGGCCGCATGGTCCTATTCTAGCGTGTCAGCAGTGCCACGATCAGTTGGCCAAACATAACTTCTGATTTTTCCGTGTCACTTTCCGGAACTCTTGGGCCACCTCCCATAACTTTCTCAACCGCATCTAGTGGTGAACGTGCTTTTGGCAGTTGAGGACGGTTGCCCATGATTTTCACTAACCTCCAAGTTTAATCATGTGATAACTACTTCACCAAACTTGCAAATTCTCTTAAACTTGATGGGGAGGTTCTTTATAACTGAATATGACAGTTACCAAATTATGGCATGGGCAAAAGCTGGGGTTGGCCCAACCATTTTGTGTTTTGGCCTGTTCTGGTCCAATCTGGCCCAGTCTGGCCGACCAACTTATGTGCCAGCATAGGCCGCCGCGCGTGACCACTGGGCCACGTAGGGCCACATTCAAATTTCTTTGTGCCATCTTTTGTCCATAGCTCCTTTAAGTTTTTTCTAGCTGCTTACTCAATCCTCGGTCATATCGCACTTCAAACGAACCACTTGCACTTGAACCAAAGTTCCCTCATTTGATCTTTTGCCATAATTGTGCCATGTCGCGCGCCAACTCCAGCGGTTGTGCTCCTTATCTTAGCCACATTTTATCTTTCCTCTGTCCTCCCTCTTGTCCATCAAGAGTCAATAGATTGTATAAAGAGCCCACCAAAGCTCTCGTGTGCACCAAATAAGGTTTCCAGTCTGTGGCCACATTGTGGTGCTAATGCGGCCCATTCAGCGACTAGTGCGTGCCAACTTGTAGGGGTCTTACAAACCACACCCACCGGGTGAGTCTGGTGTCCTCATCGGAGCGTTAGTCACGAATTGTATAATTCGATCTTCAAATTGTCATAGATTTATTGCTTGTTCCCATGTCGCATCTTCTAGGCAGCTCCAAATTTGTGGCGTGAGTTTGAGCAGTAACTTATAACCCTCTTTAATTTCCAACGGCCTTTGATGTTGATCCGCATATTGTCTCATACGTCTTGATGTTTTTTAAAGACTATCATTTTCCAATTCAATGAGTTATTGCTTGTCTCGAGCAAAACGATAAGCAGTCGGACACCTCCCTTGTTCTTTTTGTTGCGCCACTTCCAACGTTGTAGCTGGTTGATACCCCATCGTTAATTCTGAAGGACTTAATCAATTTGATGAAGATCGATTAATATTATAGCAATACTGAGCTGCGTCGAGCAAATCCACCCAGTTTCGTTGACTAGAGGTAGCATAATGCCTTAGATAAATTGATGCGCTCAGTCTGTCCATCCGTATGTGGATGGTTGCCAGTGGAAAACTTCAAGTCTGAGTCAAGTAAGTTGGACAAAAACGTCCAAAACTTACCAATAAACCTTGCATCTCTATCGCTAATTATGTCGCATAGTATGCTAAATAGCTTGACTATGTTGCGATAAAATAATTCAGCGGTCGTCTCCGCAGTGCAAGCATGTGGTGGAGGTATGAATACTGCATACTTCGAAAACCTGTCCACCATGAATGTTGACTTGAATCTATTTATCTCTGGGAAACCGGAAATAAATTCCATTGAAACCAAGATCCATTGATACTACTAATATCGACTTGAATTCATTTTCGGCCAGTAGTATGATCTTGATAAGAGTGCCATCATCCTCTCTACACCTGGGTGACCAGCCCATTTTGTGTCATGAGTCTCCTTCCATAGATCTTTCTGAATACCACCGTTTGATGGAACGAGCAATCTGCCACCCTTGGCATACAAAAATTCATCTTCAATCCAATACTTTCTAATGGTTCCATCATTAACTACTTGCATTATCTTACCGTACATTGCATTATCTTACCGTACATGGAATAATTTTCGGCCTCCTCCTTGACCCGTGTCGAGAAGTTACTTTGAATTACGGTGAGGAAGGCAACATAACATTGTATCTCCTTCATACTTAGTGCATCCGTAACCTGTTTTTGTTATCCAGGTCCGTGTACCCATTTGAAATCAAAGTCCACGAGGAACTCTTGCCATCTAGCCTGCTTTGGAGTCAAGTTCTTCTCTATTCTGAAATAAGTGTTGGCTACGTTTTCCGTCACAATGATAAACTTGGTTCCAAGTAGGTAGTGTCGACATGTGTCTAGGTTATACACTACCACAGGCATTTCATTTTCATGAGAAGAATAACGTTGCTCAGTCTCATTAAGCTTTCGACTTTCAAAGGCAACCAGATGTCCCTCTTGAGTTAGAACACCACATAGTGTTGTGTTTGACGGATGTGTGTGTACTTCGAATGGTAAGTCAAATTTAGGTAACTGTACAACCGGTTCGGATGAAACTATCATCGTTAACTTATCGAACGCGGCTTGGCATTTATCATCCCAATCACAAACCTTATCATTCTTCAACAAGTCGGTTAGAGGGCTTACAATCTTTGAATAGCCCTTGATGAACGTTCGGTAATAATTCGCCAACCCTAAAAAAAAAATCTTAGGTCTGCTACCTTACTTGGAGCTATCCAGTCCAAAATAGTCTGCACCTTACATTCATCCAGTCGTACCTAAACTAATCCGATGTCCAAGGAACTTAACTTCCTTGCAGCAAAACTCACATTTCTCCTCCTTCACATAGAGTTTATATTCTCTTAACTTCGAGAATACTTGGGACAAATGGACTACACGGTCTCCTAACGAGTTGATATACACTACTATATCATCAAGATATACTACCACAAAACGATCCAAAAAGTCGTAGAGCACATCATTCATCAAATTGCAAAATGTAGCTGGTGTATTTGTCAAACCGAATAGCATGACTAAAAACTCGTAACAACCGTACCTTGTAACACATACTGTCTTCGTCTCGTCTCCTGCTGCTACCCTGACTTACCAATATCCAGATTGGAAGTCTAACTTTGTGAAGTAGGTCGCTTTTGCTAGTCGATCAAACATATCCAAGACATTTGGCACTGGATATTTGTTCTTGATCGTTAGTTCGTTTAACGCCCAATAATCTACACACATTTGAAGCGTTCCATCTAATTTCTTTTGAAATAGGACCGGGGCACCATAAGGAGCCATTGAAGGTTGTATCAGACCAACACTAAGTAAGTCTTCCAATTGTTTGTGTAGTTCCACCAATTCTACTAGGGCCACCCTATATGGCGCCTTTGCTAGAGGCTTGGCACCCAGTTCAAGTTCGATCCCGTGATCGATGGTCCTTCAAGGAGGAAGCTCTCTTGGAAACTTTGGTGGCATAAAATCCTTGAATTATCGATGTACCTTTTCGATTTCCTTTGGAACTTCTACTACTTGGTCCTCTTTGATCCCACTAGGGCAGCAACATATGATGTGCAATCCTTCTTTCGTTAACTTGACTTGAACTGTTTTGCAGTCAAAGTCTGAAATTCTTGTGGGATCTCTTTTCTATTCGAATCCAGTCTGTTCGTCTTAACGAAATTTGGGCAAACTTCGTCTCGTATGAAAATCATGTTCAAGTGTGGTACCAATATTACCTTAGCTTTCAATAGGAATTACATTCCGAGTATGAAACCAAAATCATTGAGTGGCATCACCATTAAATTGGACTTACCTTGCCAACCGCCAATATTCAAGGTTGTGGTGGTCATTCCACGTACTTGTATGGTGCTTGAATTATCATCTTTAATTTGGTTGGTGCTCTTCGTTAGTTCGAGGCCCATCTTGGATGCTTCTCTTGCGGCTAAGAAATTATGCGTTGCTCCCGAGTCAAACATTGCTTTGCCATTCTTCTAATTTACCTTCACTAGGGTCTGCATGAGCATGTTATGTGGCTTCTGATCATCTTGGGTTAAAACATCCGACAACTATAGAGGATTGGCACGCGCCTGTTCGCCATAGTCACCGTTCTCGTTGTTTGTTATTAACGCAGACAACGTCGCACATCTCGGGAAATCACGATCGCGATGGGGGACCCATCACAAATAAAGCATACCTTTGTTGAGTGTTGGGACCTTCCTTTTCCTCCGCTATCACCACCATGTTTGAACTTGGTTTTAGGCTTGTTGGTAAAATATTTACCTTTGTTGTTACTTTTGTCGAATTTTCTCTTCTTTTTAGTGGTGGTTGAAGAAGCATTTGGTCTAAAGTCTATTAGACCCTCGGCTGCAGTCATGGCACTAGGAAAATATTTAACACCTTGCCTACGTAATTCCGCTTGTGCCAAATTTTGCAATTCAAACAGAATGTTAAACAGCTTCTCCGATTCGAAAATATATTTAATGTCCAACATTAAAGAACTGAACTCGGTTTCAAAAGTGCAGACGGAACTAGTATGCCACAACTTCTTCAAGTTCTCCCTTGCTAACCAGGTTGTGTCGCAAGGAAGTAATTTATCCTTAAATTCCTTTTTGAGAGTACATCACGTTCTTATCTTGTCTCTATGAGCATTGACGTCGTCTTCTAGTCTGGATCTCCACCATAATTTTTCATCTCCAGTTATGTACATACTAGAAATCATCACTTGCTCCGCTTCTCGGATTTTGGCAGCTTGGACGTAATTCTCAAGATCCCACAAGAAATTCTCAAGTTCTTTTGAGTTCTTTTAACCGTTGAAGGGCTTAGGTTCATGTAATTTTACCTTTGAAGAGCCTTATCTCGGTGAAGTATTTGAAATATCCCGCCTTAGTATGGATACTTCTTCGAACAGTTTCTGTAGACGTTCTTCGAAGCAAATCGACAGGTTGTTAGTCTCTCGAAATGTTCTTATAATGGCTTCGTCTACATATTTTCTCATGTCAGAATAGATATTGACAACATTATGAATTTGCTCCGACAATTCAGAAATATAAACGTATAGACTCAATTCATCTCAACTTGGTTCTTCGATTAGGTCCTCCAAACGAGAGATTCTTTCCTTCGCGTTGGCGAGGGTTATCTTGTCACTTTTTGTTAATACCAATTTGGTATCCTTTCAATCTGCTTGAACTCAATCTTCCAAGTCGTAGATGCTTTAAAACCCGCTTCGATACTAGACCTAGGTATCGTTTCTTGCTCTGATACAAGTTGTCACACGGCTAATTCTTGGTATCTTGTCACTTTGTGTTAATACCAATTTGGTATCCTTTCAATCTACTTGAACTCGATCTTTCAAATCATAGATGCTTGAAAAACCGTTTTGATACCAGACCTTGGTATCGTTTCTCGCTCTGATACCAGTTGTCACACGGCTAATTTTTCGGTATGGATTTTTCACCGTCTGCGGCATAAAGTCCCTACTTTAGTCACACACCTTTACGGGACATCGACCCCAAACTTTACTATATTTATAAAGGAGTAATACCTCCAGATAATACAAAAAGTGTTTATACTCTCAATCTAAAGCCTCTCGTGTTTCGAGACCTGATCTACAATCTATTTATAAGCAAAGATGCCAACTACTTTCTTGAAAACCGAATTAGCCGTGCGGCGCAAACCTTGGCCCAATATTTTGGTGGATCAAATCTTGTGCATTTGATCTAAAATTTCACCAGGTAACCTCTTTATGGTTATATAAGACGTGGTTAAAATATGGCCCGAGCAAAGTGTTGATCTGCCCTTAAATCCTGAAAATCAGGCGCGTGCGGCCGACGTGCCAATAGTGCCACGATCAGTTGGCCAAGCACAACTCCCGATTTTTCTATGTCATGTTCCTGAACTCTTAGGCCATTTACCATAACTTTCTTAGCCGCATCCAGTGGTGAACATGATTTTTGTAGTTGAGGACGGTTACCCATGATTTCTACTAACCTCCAACTTTAATCGTGTGCTAACTACTTCACTAGACGTGCAAATGGTCTTATACTTTGTACAAAAGTTGTATATAATTGAATATAACGGTTAAAAGTTTTTGGCATGGGCGAAATTGGGGTTGGCTCGGACATTTTGCGTTTGGCCTGTTCTGGCCTAATCTGGCCCAGTCTGGCCGGCCAACTTATGTGCCAGCATGGGCCACCGCGCGTGACCACTGGGCCACGTAGGGACATATTCAAATTTTCATGTGCCATATTTTTTCCATAGCTCATCTAAGTTGTTTCCAGCAGCTTTCTCAATCCTCGGGCCTATCACACTTCAAACAAACCACTTAAACTGAAACAATGTTCCCCCATTTGGCCTTTTGCCAAAATTGTGCCATGTCGCGTGCCAACTCCAACTGTCGTGCTCCTTGTCTTAGCCACATTTCCTTTTTCCTTTGTCATCCCTCTTATCCATCAAGAGTCATTAGACTGTTTTAAGAGCCCACTGAAGCTCTCGGGTGCACCAAATAAGGTTGTCAGTCTGTGGCCACATTGTGGTGCCAATGCGGCCCATCGAGCGACTAGCGCGTGCCAACTTGTAAGGGTCTTACAGATATATCCCGTATAAAGAATCTCATAACCTAATGTTAAAGATATATTTTATGTCACCTCTTGAAACCCTAGATCATGGTTTTGTTTCTCTATTGATTTATTCTATTGAGGTTGCATCATAAAGTGTTGGATTTTTAATATTGATAAGGAAGAATAAAAGACAAGTGGAAAAGTGTAAAGAAGAAACTTGGCAGGAGAAAATAGCAAAGGAAAAGTGTGATAGGAGGAAAACGCATAGAAATAACTATGTAAGGACCAAATTGTACAAATTGTATAAAGAGATAGCCAAAATAGGAAGAAAGTAAAATGTAGGGACCAAAAGATGTAATTGCCATATTTTTTATGACTTCGATCTCCTGGCTCGAAGGAATGAATTGCTGCTGGAAATCGAAAGATTGAAAGCAGAAAAGGAAGCCGCACAGGAGAATCTTCAATCTGAGATAAGGAGAGAGGCTGTTATTGAGAAGGAGGAACGCGAAACTGAATTTCGTCCCAAAATTAGGGACGACAGATATCGGGGGCGCGAGCGGCGATCTCCGAGGAGAAGAGAGAGGCGCCGTTCGTATTCGGCCGAATCCAGCGACTACTCGTGATACATCACTTCGGAATCGTCTCCTCGGAAATACCACAGGAGGAAAAAACGTGATTATAGGCGAACCGATTTCCGAAGAGGAAGAAGTTCGGAGAGGAAATCCTCGAGAGAAAAGAGTCACCATGACCGAGGTGACGATCGGTCGCATGAACAGGCAAAGTGTCCTGACAAGAAAGAGGATATGGGCCCTCGAAATTCAGAATGGCATCAGCAATACACTTTACCTTCTGAGGAGGGTTTGTACTTTTCGAATAACGATAATTTGAGATCCAACATTTATCGTACAAGTCACAACTGGAGAGCCTCTCATCTGTCCTCGGAGATCTTAGTGGGAAACCTCCCGAAGCACTTTGATATTTCAAAGTTAGAAAAGTTCGATGGGACACAGGATCCTGATAATCACACCGAGCAATTTAAGAATTTTATGATCAATTTCGACGATGAAGATAAGCTGCTATGCAGAGCATTCTCCCAGACTTTCAAGGGAGTAGCATCTAAGTGGTACAACAGGCTACCTCAGGGCTCGATAAAGAATTTTGATATGTTCTGGAACATCTTCAGACAACACTTCGTGGGGAGCAAGAAGTTCCGAGCCAACGGAGACACGATCATCTATTGTCGACAGAGGGTGGGGGAGAGCCTCAAGAATTACACTAATCGCTTTGTCAAGACAAAAACGGATATGGAATATTGTAAGGATTCAGTGGCGCTGGCAGCTTTCAAGATGGGTCTGCTTCCCGGGTTGTTGAAGGATACGGTGGCGGAAAGTCAGGCGATGACTTTTGGAGCATTGTTGGATCAAGTTGAGAAGAGGATCTTGGTAGAAGAGACCCAAGCCTCGGAGAAAGGAGATCAGTTGGACCAGAATCAATTTCAAAGACTGAGTCGAACGCCCAGGGCCCTCGATCGAACGTTCAGACTAAAAGTACGGGTCAGTATCCTCCGAGGCAAAAATCGAACCCTCAGCACTATGGCAATCAACAAAACTACAATCAAGGAGCGAGACTCATGTCAAACAAATGGGTTCGACCCGATTATTTCGCGGAGCTGACAGAAAATTTTGCTGCGATATTTGATAAAGCTAAATCTACGGTCCCGTTCAGGAAGCCTTTTCCAATACAGACTCCGAGGGAGAGTAGAAGCGTCAACAAATATTGCAAGTATCATGCGGATATCGGGCACGACACCAAGGGTTGCATAGCTTTGAAGAAAGAGGTGCAAGCCCTGATCGAGAATGGAATGTTGTTGGAGTTCGTCAAAAAACACTCCCAGAAAAATGCCGTGGTAAAAATTGTCTCAAAGAACACTGACACAGCCATGGTGATTTCCAAAGGGGTCGACGATTTTGACGTTGAGCAAGAGTATTTGGACCCCAAGGTGGGGAGGAACAATGTGAACTTGGTAGAGGAAAAAATTCCGAGGGGAAAAGTGGACAGCCTTTGTGCGTTCGTCGATTCCTTGGCGATTTTTGGGGGAGACACAATTGCGGGAAATTCCAACAGCTCCCGAAAAAGGCACATGGTCAACCTGACCACCCAGATTGAAGCGGGAGTCTCTGCGCAAATGTACCGATCGCCTACCCCGATTATTTGTTTCGGTGATGATGATATGCGGAATGTAACCGGCCCTCATGAAGACGTTGTAGTGATCGCGGCAGGCATCGCTGGGGATCAAATTCAGAAAATACTCGTCGACACAGGGAGCTCCGCGAATATATTGTTTATGAGCACTTACCGACGCATCTCTGACCCACCGGTCATTCGAAGGTCCGAAAGGACTATAGTAGGCTTTACTAGTGCTACAGCAGTGGTGGTTGGAGAGTTCCAGTCTGTGGTCGAGCTGGGCCGTGGACCATTTAAGAAAGAGGTAGAGGTACTTTTCATTGTGGTCGACGCACCAACCTCATATAATGCTATCCTAGGTCGCTCTTGGTTGTCCCGGATGCATGGCGTAATCTTCACAATGCATCAGTGCTTAAAGTATTTGGTCGGAAACAATGTTGGGACAGTCCGAAGTAGCCAGAAGATGGCACGTGAATCTTACCAGATAGCCCTATCCTCTAAGGGTGTTCTGGGAGAGACTTCCGACCCAGCATAGCAATTAAAGGGGCTCCCCCCCCCCCGGACTCATCCCCTGTGATGATCCGAGGGAGGCCCCCGGATTTCAGGTCTCAGAAGAAGATTCTGCGACACACGAATTTGCGAGCGGCAAAGTTCTGAAGATTGGGGTCCACCTCTTTCCAGAGTTTAAGGAGAAATTAATTGCTTTTTTATCTGATAAACTTGATATGTTTGCTTGGTGTGCACAGCATGTCACTGGAGTGCCGCCGGAAATCATGTGTCATAAACTCGCGATACGACTAGATGTTCGACCCATAGTCCAGAAAAGAAGGCATGTCTCCCCGGAAAAGGCCTCGGCAATTCTGTTGGAGGTCGAAAGACTACTGAGCATAGGCCATATTCGCGAGTCACATTATCCCATATGGGCGTCGAATCCGGTGTTAGTACGAAAGAAAAATGGCAAGTGGAGAATGTGTATTGACTTTACAGACTTAAACAGGGCTTGTCCTAAGGATCCGTTTCCTGTGCCTCGCATCGATTAATTTAGTGGATTCGACCTCCGGAAATTGATTGTTGTCATTTATGGACGCTTACTCGGGGTACAACCAAATCCGATTGGCCGCTAACGATGAGGAAAAAACTTCTTTTATTACTGGGCGAGTTATATACTGCTATAAGTTCATGCCATTCGGATTGAAAAATGCGGGGGCAACCTATCAGCGCCTGGTCAATAAAACCTTTGTGGGGCAGATTGGGCAGAACATGGAAGCCTATATCGACGATATGTTAGTCAAAAGTGAGCGAGACGAAGACCATTTCGATGACCTGGCAGAGACATTTCGAAATTCGAGCAGAGTCAATCTCAAACTTAATCCGGAAAAGTGCATCTTCGGGGTGAGGTCAGGCAAATTTCTTGGTTACATGATCAGCGAAAAAGGCATCGAGGCTGATCCCGAGCAGCTAAAATCTCTGATCACCATGACCCCCCCCCCCCCCCCCCCCCCGAAATATTAAGGAAGTACAAATCCTGACAGGGAGGTTGGCCGCTTTAAATAGGTTCATTTCGAGGTCTTCGGATAAATGTTCTCCATTTTTTAAAGTATTACGGAATGCGAAGAATTTTTGTTGGACCGAAGAATGTTCAACCGCTTTTCGTCAAATCCAAGACTATTTGACGTCATTGGAAGTCTTATCCAAACCTTTGGTAGGGGAAACATTAATTGTCTATGTAGCGGTGTCAGACTGTGCGGTCAGTGTCGTTCTTCTCCGCGAAGATGACTCTCTTCTGAAGCCAATTTATTATGTCAGTAAGAGTTTGCTGGATGCGGAGAAGCGGTATCTCACATTGGAGAAGGTAGCTTTAGCGTTTGTAACGGCAGCTCGAAAGATGAGGCCATACTTCCAGGCCCACCCAATCATTGTTCGGACGACTTTTCCCCTGAAGAGTTTATTACAAAGACCAGACATCTCGGGCAGGATAACTAAATGTTCTGTAGAACTGGGAGACTTCGATATAATGTTTGAGCCTCGAACGGCGATAGAAGCACAAGTTTTAGCCGATTTCTTGGTCGAGTTCCATTCAGACAGAGGGGCACGGGAGGTACACGACGAGGTTGACGAAGAGGAATGGGTAATACGGACGGATGGCGGGTCAAATATTTCAGGAAGTGGGGCAGGTGTCCAATTAATTTCCCCGAAAGGGGTAGCTATGTTCCAAGCCATTCGTTTCGGTTTTAAGGCTACTAATAACGAAGTTGAGTATGAAGCTGCTCTAGCAGGCTTGCGTTTGGCTCAAATATGCAGGGCTCGAAGGATTAAATTGATTAGTGACTTACAGTTGGTGATAAATCAAGCCTCAGGGGAGTCCGAGGGCAGAAAAGAAACGCTGATATAGTATTTGAAGCTGATGAAAAACTTGGCATCTGAATTTGAGGGAGTCAAGTTCGAGCATGTTCGAAGAGAGTTAAATGCTGTCCCGGAATCTCTGGCCTCCGCTTCACGGACAGAAGGTTACCCGTGGGTTTTGGTTCAGGAGTTCCCTTCGATCTCGATTGGCAAAGAGCACGCGATGACCATCTCAGAGGAAAGCAACGCGATTTCACACGATTGGAGAACGGTTATCATTTATTTTTTGGCCAATGACATTTTATCGGTCGAAAAGCACGAAGCCAGGAAAGTTAGATTCAAGTCTCACGGCTACATTCTGCTGGGAGGATTGCTGTATAAAAGATCTATGAGTCGGCCATTATTGAGGTGTCTGAGTGGGCCCGAGTCACAGATTATGTAAGCCCACCTGCACGACGGTGAAGGATCTGCCCACTGTGGATACAAGGCTTTAATCCGAAGGGTATTCCTGGCTGGATATTATTGGCCCACTATTGCGGCCGATGCAAAAGATTTAGTCAAACGATGCGACACGTGCCAGCGCTACGCTAATATGATTCACAAACCTAGGGTGTTGATGGAAAGCATTTCAGAGGCAGTACCGTTTGGCAGATGGGGCATTGATCTAGTTGGGCCTCTACCAATGGCGTCTGGGGGCAGACAGACGATAATTGTGGCAGTCGACTATTTCTCTAAGTGGGTGGAGGCTGAACCACTCGCAGGAACAAAGGCTAAAGAAGTGATCAAGTTTGTTATATCTAACATTTGTTGTCGTTTTGGTGTACCATTGCAGATCACCACAGACAATGGGCCTCAATTTGATAACAAGGAGTTCCAGAGCTTTTGTGTATCGAGGGGCATTCAACAATGTTTTTCACCACCATATCACCCTCAGGCTAATGGGCAGGTGGAAGTGACTAATCGTACGATCCTCGATGGTCTGAAGAAGAACTTGGAAGGCAAAGCAGGGAAATGGCACGACTATCTACAGGAGGTGTTGTGGGCATACCGAACGACCCCCCAAACGATCACTGTTGTATCCCCATTTTCCTTAGTCTATGGGATGGATGCCGTTGTCCCTCCGGAGATCCTTTTCCCCTCACATCGAATAGCAACATATGTCTCGGATACGAATGACCAGAGCATAGCATTGGCTTTAGACTTGGTTGAGGAAAAGATACAGCAAGCACAGTTGACATCCCTTCATTATCAAACTCTCATAAGAAGTCGATATGCGTCCAAGGTAAAGCATAGAGATTTTTCAGGTGGGGGACAAGGTTTTACGCAAAGTTTTCTTGCACACTAAAGACAAGAGTTTGGGGAAGTTGGGACCTAATTGGGAAGGCCCCTACGAGGTCATCGAAAAGATAAAACCAGGCACATATCGGTTAAAAGATAAAGAAGGGCGATACCTCCGTCTACCTTGGAATATTGAGCATTTGAAATTGTATCTTGATTGAAAGAGCTAGCTGACATTGTATTTCTTTTTCCTTTCTCTGTATCCCCCAGAACAAATTTTGGTGAGGGCACACTCTTTCCTACCCTGTTAGGCACAAGAATGTTTTAATGAGGTGTTTCGATGAGCCCCTTAAATACAAAGAGTTGTTTGCCTAAACTATTTTTTGGGTGACAATAGCATGTGCCTCGAATTCTTGTCCCTTCGAACTATTTTTTGGGTAACAGTAATATGTGCCTCGAATTATTGTCCCTTCGAACTATTTTTTGGGTCACAGTAATATGTGCCTCGAATTGTTGTCCCTCCAAACTATTCTTTGGGTCACACTAATGTGTGCCTCAAGTTTTATTTTTACTTTATCAATTCTTTGGGTCACACTTATGTGTGCCTCAAGTTTTGGGGACCTTCGAACTATTCTTTGGGTCACACTAATGTGTGCCTCAAGTTTTATTTTTACTTTATCAATTCTTTGGGTCACACTAATGTGTGCCTCAAGTTTTGGGGACCTTCGAACTATTCTTTGGGTCACACTAATGTGTGCCTCAAGTTTTATTTACACTTTATCAATTCTTTGGGTCACACGAATGTGTGCCTCAAGTTTTAGGGACCTTCGAACTATTCTTTGGGTCACACTAATGTGTGCCTCAAGTTTTGTTTATACTTTATCAATGTTTGGGTCACACTAAGGTGTGCCTCGAATCCAATGTCACTTTATCATTATTTGATCACAATAATCCGACTCAAGATATCATCTCATTAAAAGTTCGAGTAGGTCATAATTATAGTTCGAAGGACTTGCCTCTTCGGATTTTTTGTTAAAAAAATAACATATGAAAACTTATGTATAGAAGTAATAATTGTTCATTGATCCTACAAAATTCGACCGGTCTCATGAAATTAGCACAGTACAATATGTTCCAGTCATATTACAAAAAGAGGCCCTATTGGGCCATACACCAAACATTAGCATATGTGGCATCTTCCCTTAGTCTGAATTTTTCGAAGAGTCACTCCCCTCAGCCTCTGAATCTTCACTCTCACTTACGATTATATGGGGGGGGGGGGGGGGGCGAAGTTCCGAGGGAAAAAGCTTCCAAAAAGGCCCCAGGTTATATTCAGGATGCTCAGCATGAATTTGGGTAAGCAAACCAGCTCGAGGAGTGGCATCCCGGGCCTGCAGCTTACTTGTACATATTGCTGCATAAGCATCCACAGCTTTGTCTTTCTCTTCCTCGACTTGTCCAGGAAACTTTTCGACCCGTCTCCGTAGCTGATCTCGGTCTGCCGTCACCGTTCAAAGGGCCTCAGTACATTGAGTGAATCCATCGCAAGCCAAGCGATGTCCCTTTTTATACTCAGCTAGCATTAGCTCTTGAGCATCAGTCTTCTTCTTGTACAGATCCCTCTCCTCTTGACAACACCTCTCCAGCATTATCACATAATTCACGGAGGCAGAGAGACGCTCGTATAAGGCATCAGCTTGGCCCTCGATCACCGCATGTTGCTTATTGGCCTCCTCGAGCTGAGAGGCAGCCAGCAGCGATTTGAACTTGTAGTGATTTTTGCGTTTCTCAAGGTGACGCATCTTCTTTCCTCTGTTCACTGAGGTGTGCAGCAATCTCCGAAGGGATAACGAGAACTCATCATCCAAGGGAACTTCAAAAGAGCTCGAGGGAGACCCTAATGCTGCAGAGTCAAATTCAGAAAACCTGCCTCTAAGAGTCTCTGGGTCAATGAGTTGAGGAGGATTGCTCCGAGGAATAGGGAGAGGAGCTAATCTTGGGCTGTTTTCGATGGGGTCTGGATGAGAAGCCTCAGTAAGAGGCGAGTGTAGGGATTGTTGAGAATTTTCCCTGGGAGAATGGCCACCTCTGTTTTCCGGTTCACTTGCGCTTTCATGGACCTCTTCCTCAAGACCAGCCTCCTGGTTGTTGTCAGACGTCTCACCTCCCTTGGATTGTTCTTCGATGGGTTCGAGGAGGATACCCTTGCCCTTCATGTCTCTTTTCTTGGCATCCTTCCTCGAAGGAAGGATGGGAGCGGGGGGGGGGGGGGGGGGGGGGGGGAGGAACGGAGTCCAATGGAGCAGTATTGTTTGGTGGAGGGGGAAGAGAATTTGAAGCCCCAGCGTCGTTCGAAGAGGGAGGCCTTTGAGTGCTGACAGGCCCTTTGGGGTTTAGCTCTTGGGTTGATAACACTACATCTTCTGGAGGATCCCCAAGATGGCTCTGCGAACGGGAGCGCTTAGGCAGGTATATCACTACGTCTTTTTTACTGCACCGCTCGATCACTTCTCGCTCCGAAGGAGTCCGAAGGAGGAGTCATCAGTCCTCTCATACTAATGCGATCGAGGGGATTGAGCCTCCATAATCGACTTCTGGAAAGATTGTTTTCTGTAAAGCAGAGACGAAATCGGTTGTCCTAGTGTTCCTTTGCCCACAAGCGAAGGTTGGTAAACACAGTTGTAGCACCCTCAACATAATCAGAGTAGGGCTTGGATATCCCAGTCATAGCTGCACCAAGTAGCCAGCATCAAAACCAATCACAATAAAAAACATTCGAAGAGGCATCAAAACATTCGAAGAGCCTTAACTGTTTTGAAGGAGACATAATAATTTGAAGGGGCCTAAACGTTCGAGGAAGCATAATAATTCGAGGAAATGTAAAATTCGAGGAGGTACAAAAGTTGAGGGGGACTTACATTTCATAGTCCACGTCAGAGAAAGCTTGTGAGGATTTGAAGGAGTGGTCTCTGACCCGGTCTCCCAGCAACCAGAGAAAAAGAGAAACTGTTGCCTCCATTTCTTATCAGCCTCCAGTAGATCCTTCAAGACTTTTTGTCCTCGATTGAAGGTTAGAGAATAAAAGGGAAAGTAGGGATTTCTGGCCAAACCAGCAAGGCCAATAAGTTTCTCTAACAAAAATTTGTGACCTGAGAGCCTCGAGGCCATAATGCAGGCCATCAAAGTAAACCACATGTTGGGACCAACATGCGAGGGGCAAAGGTCTATCTTCAATAAGTTTTCAATGAAGAAGGGGTCTACGGGATACCTTAACCCCCAGTTCATGATTTCTGTGTATACCACCAACTCATTGTCCCTCACTGATAAGAGTGTCTCTCCATCTAAGGGGAATCTGATGGTGATGTAAGAGGGGACGCACCATCGAGTCCTTAGCATCGTCTCTTCCTCTTTCGAAAAATACTTGTATTTAATATTGGAAAGGGCCACCATATGCTTATTTTCGATGCCCCGAATATTGTGACCGACAATACTGTCCAGCTCCAAGGGCAGCACAATATCCCCTTTTGATTTTGGAGCAATCCGACGGGCTTGCTCGTCAGATATTAACTGCGATGAAGAGGGTGCAATGTTCGCAGAACCTAAGGAGGGAATTGTAGGCACCTTTGGTTCGAGGGGCTTTGTGGCAGCTTTCTTCCTTTTGGCATCTCGATTTTCATCTCGCATATTGAGCATGTCCTCCTCGGTAATTAGGGTTTTCGAGGGAGAAAATCGAGTTCCATGAACGGTCATGGATGGAGTGGAAGGAAGACTTGACCCGTCTGCTTCATTTCTTCGGGGAGGACTGCAGAAGTCCTTGGTGGGCTTGTGGATGTTCTGGTAGAATTGCGTGGGGGACTGATAGAAGTTCGAGGAGGTCTTGTCGACGTCCGAAGAGGGCTCGAAGATCTTTAAGGGAGGTTCTCAAGAGCTGTTGGTGAAGTAGGTTCCCGAATAACTAAGGGCGCCTCCCTGGCACGTTTTTGATCATTAGAGCCTTTCCTGTCTTTATGAGATTTCTTTCTCTTCCCGGACGAGTGTTTGTGTTGTCTGTCCTTACCCATCTCTCCAAGGGGGGTCGACTCACTGTGCAAGCTTTGTCGAGCGATTTCGCGGGGGATAATTGTGGTCGAATCTTCCGAGGGAGGCCAGGCACCAAAGAAGGTAGTAGTCGATGGTGGGGGACGAGGCCTCACGTCTTCACCGGCAGCAATCCTCTCTTCGAACCTCTTACTAATCAACAACCACTCAGGAATTCGACGGGGCTTATTCGCCAGCTTTATCTCTCTAGAAATAATTGAACAGAAGTTGAGTTAATAAAGAGAGAAGGTTGGTATTTATAGGTGCAGATGGGCATTTCTGACAGATCAGGCATAGGGACCTTTTTTATGGTGTTTGCCTAGGGACATTATGGTCCATATAAGTGTGAATTGTTCTGACACTAGCTACGAGGGAAGATGAAGGGTTTGTGTGTCAGAAAATGTCAGGGGAAGAGGAAGAGTTTTCTGACAAAAATGTTAGAAGAAGTGGTAACGTTTCCCAAAGAGTTATGCTGACACAGGTGTTCGTTAAATGACGTCATGGCCAAGTTCAATCCTGACACCCTTTCTATCCTGAGTATGAAATTATTCGGGGGCTGATTTACCTAACATGGTGCCAGGATTGGGGGGCTACTCGGTTAACAGGAACAATTCGAAGAAGAGATTTTTCGAGGAGTTGACTCGTGCCCTCGGTGGTTCGAGGAGCTTTGTAGCCATTCGAAGAAGATATTTTTCGAGGAGTTTATTTATGGCCTTGGTGGTTCGAGGAGCTTTGTAGAAATTCGAAGAATGAATTTTCGAGGAGCGACTTATGAAATTCAGAGAGAAAATGGTTTTTGCCTGTCAACAGAATTATTCAGTCCCAGTAAAATAATTTTTACTAAGTCTGGGGGGCTATTGATAAGGAAGAATAAAAGACAATGAGAAAATTGTAAAGAAGAAACTTGGCAGGAGAAAATAGCAAAGGAAAAGTGTGATAGGAGGAAAACGCATAGAAATAACTATGTAAGGACCAAATTGTACAAATTGTATAAATAGCTAGCCAAAATAGGAAGAAAGTAAAACGTAGGGACCAAAACATGTAATTAGTCCAAGTTAAAGCGTGTGGGGTCCGCAATTGTACTATAAAAGGACCACACACGCTTCACAAATCCCGAGATGAATAGTACGAGACTTTCTCTCTCTACTTAATCCAATAATCTAGATTTTCTCTCTCTAAAACTAACACTAAGACATTTCTGTATCGCAAAATCGTCTCTCAACAATCTTCGTATTGCATATTCACCCATGGACCATCTTAAAACTCTTCAAATATCAATAAATAACTAATTGTCAAAGTAGGGTTAAAAGTGTTTTAAATAGAAATTACCCAAAACCCCTAAACACAAATATGACAAAAAAGTAAATGTGTGAGAAATATAGTCGAACAAAATATGAACATAAAAATAGTGACTATCTATTTTTAAAAAAATCCATAGAGTATTAACAAAATCCAAAGAAAATGGTAAAACAACAATGTGTGACTCTATACAGTGGGTTTTCAGGGTCCAAATTTTGTGACTGGACGTGCATCCTCTGTCACGTCCTGATAATCGATGGCTCACAAAATACCTTTGATTTGAATACTTACTTTATCTGAATCTGATAGTTGGTTAAGAAATAAAATCCGTTTCCATTAGTCTAATACCTTTAATTTTTTTTGTGACATGAACCACGATATCACCAATACAACATACATGAGTAAAAAGGCAATTCTATAAGCGAATAAAATAATTTATATTTTAATATATGGGCAGTTCAGATATTAAGAACGGTACCTTAGGAAATTGTTATAAGCGAATTCCAGAGAGAGAAAGAGATGGAGATTTTTAGAGAGAGAAAGTCTAAGTACAAATGAGTTCAGTAGAAAAAGTGTTCAACCTCTTTATTAGGTTAACTTTTCCCTTTATATGGAGGAGTCAAGACATAGCCTTAGACTGAAATCAGTTACAAAAGAGGACAAATTGCCTTCAGTCCTTAATAATATTACATAGCCACAATTATTCTCTAGAACTTACATTATTTACAGTTTATTACTTAAAATCGTACTTCCATATCAATAGCCCCCCTAGTTCTCATTTCAGTAAATGAATGAGAACTAAAATATCCTCGAATTCTTCCATATGTCGTATTAGTTGCTGTGATACAAACTCGAAGTCAAATACTCCGTATGAAACTCGAAGTCCAAATATTAACAGAAGACTGAAACAGATGTAGATTCGACGTCAAAAACAATCATCGAATTATTCTTTCTCCTCGA
The DNA here is from genome assembly GCA_036936605.1 of Limnanthes douglasii subsp. nivea. Taxonomy (NCBI): domain Eukaryota; kingdom Viridiplantae; phylum Streptophyta; class Magnoliopsida; order Brassicales; family Limnanthaceae; genus Limnanthes; species Limnanthes douglasii. The sequence goes on from JAUPFV010000001.1 coordinate 40,318,896, forward strand.
ATCAATATGGAAGTAGCTTCAAAATTTAATCGTCGAATTTCATTAGAAGTATTCAAAAATGTAATTGTTTCATATTACTATTTAAATATGTCATGACTATCTAGCTACTAGACCTATAGCTAGGTAACTAGCCTGACAGATGTCAAACTCTTAACTTTCTCACCGCTTTGTATTCTACCATATTACCATATAGTCCTTTCGACTTCACACATCTTCCAATTTTTCTATAAATTCATCAGTAGGCTTATCTTTCATTCTCACAATATAAATCACTTGAGAAAGAATTCAAACACTTGGTTACCTTCAACGTGTTCTTCATCTTTTTCAACATCTTCATCAGAAAACTCAAACTTAATGATCCATACTCATCTTCTCCGGTCAATCTTCATCCGGTTTATGAGAAAAAAATTCAAAAAACAGAAAATCCAAGACTAACAAACCCAAAAACCCAAAATCTCCAGAACCTAACAACAACTTAGTCTTCTGATCCTACGACTATTTTTGGATCACCCAAAGAGCGGATGAATATAAAGCTGTCGGATTAATCAACAACGCTCATGTTCGAACAACCACCAAAACAACTTACTACGGTAATTTCGATCCAACCAAAATTCCTGCTTTCTCTCTTTCTCTAATAACCGAAGAACGCCCATCTTCCAAAGTTCTAGCGCTTAAAACGCCTCGAGTCTCGTCTTCACAAATTAATGTTCTCCTTTGATTAGTGAAGAATAGAACAAATTTTCTTCAAAACAGTTTTCAAAATACTCCTTCTTCGATTCATCCTTCGATAATCAAAAAAAGAAAAACTTTTATAGCCATGGGAGACGACTCAGAAATCATTCCAACGCCTCCCCTTTGAATGCAGATACTCAAGCTTCTCCTACAGAGAGAGATAACCGAGGAGGTTCCTCAAGTAAATAATCATTCACTAGAAACTGAGGATCCATTACCTCAACAAAATTCTTCCCAAACTAGAGAAGAAATATCGTGGGCCAATGAAGCTGATTCTGAGGCTACCAAAACTGATCATGAAGCTGAATCCGATGATGGAAATTCAAAAACAAACCATGGATAAGATTACGCATAAGCCTTGGAAAAATAAAGAACGATGATTTGTTTCTGAAGATGAAAGAGTTGCTATCGGAAAAAATTTAAGGGATCTTGAGGTTAAATACATCATTCAACTGAAAAAGGTTCGATACATATATTACAAAGACAGTCAGGATTCGGATTTGATAAAGAAATGGGGAATGGGAGATAAAATCACAGTCAACTTCCTAAAGAAGGAGAAAATCCGTTAGACTGCAAAGACGATGAGTTCGTAGTCTACCCCGAAATCATCAATTGGGGTCTTCGATTTCCACTGGATCATATGATCGTGGAATACTTTGAACTACTCAATCTATGCCCTACTCAAGTGACACTGAATAAGTGGTTCACTCTTATGTTAGTAATCATGGCATCTCGGTTATCCAAGATTCCAATCAGCATCAAGGATTTCATCTCCTTAACCCAATTATCGAAAGATCCGAAGCTGCCATTCTATTACCTCACTCTGATAGATGACCTAAAAATCAGCGATGATCTCTTAGAAGCTGATAAATTCTGGAAGCAAAAGTTCATCTTCATCTCAGGAGCATGGGAGAACGACAAGGAGATTTCTGATGCCAACCCATCAAAGAGAAATCTCATCTAGAGAAGCAATCGTAAATACTTTGAAAATTATAAACTTTGCAATAAATTTCATTTATTGTCTTTCTGCCTTCTTAATTATCTACTTACATGATTATTATAGAAATTTTGAGGCGATATTCAAAGCGTCGACCAGCAGCTGAGGTTATTTTCGAGAAACTTTTTGCTTGGGCCACGAAAGAGTGGAATAATGCTTTCCACACTACCTTCGAACCGATCGATTTCCTTAATAGCCATATGTTTCCGATCACAGAGGGAGGCTTGCCTCCTCAAAATTTGATGGAAGAGCACAATCCCAAAATAGCCTGCAAAAGGTTAGTTCATCCTGACTGCAAAGTATTCCTTCCTATCCGTAACAGGTCAGAAAGTCATCTACCAAAAAAGAAAAAAGAAAATGCTAACAAGGAAATGAAGAGTAAAAAAGCAGCTAGCACGTCTGGTGCTAGCCCATTCGACACCAAGAAAGCCTAAACCTCGAAAACGAAAATCAGGAGAGCATACCCTCTCACCCATCGAAGAAGAGAAATATCAAGAACAATCTTCGAAGAAAAAGAAAGCTTCTTCCAGTTCTCATGGAAATAAAAATAAACAAATTAAAATCACTGCATATACATTGACCGATGAGCAAGCTGCCAAAAATGACGGTTTAATAGTCATCGAAGACAATGCTGATGATGAGAACCAAAATACTGAACGCTTCGACCCTGGTCGTTTCATTAATTTTAACGAGTTCAAGAGCTTTCCAGAGAAGACGATCCCATTCTCCAAGACCTTCAAGATTATATGCATCACTTTGGGAGACCAACAACCGTCGAAGCGTCTCCAGAAATTATCCGTCCTTCTAAACCAACTACAACTTTGGATATGATTGCATGTCCTACTTCGACCAAAATTCCTTGTCCTCCACCTAATCTTGTGATCTCTGCTGCACTTCAACCATTTATCGATCTTAATGTTGCAGCAAAAGCACTTTCTTCCCAAGTCAAAGCTTCACAGGATCATTTGAAGCAACTGGCCAAAGGCATGTCTATTGTCAACTTTTGCTCCAATCATGTGCGATTCCAACCTCCAAATTAGTTGACAGACTACAAACAACTCCTACGACCAACAAATTACATAAGCATATTAGGCTACATATAATACTTACTACAATTCGCGTTGAAATTTCTTATTGAGAAGCTAAGCCAGTTTCAACAAGATACCATTATCATACACGTACAAAGCGTAAAAATGATATTAAGATACCTTTGTAGGAGTTCCAATTTGCGTCTCAACATAAAACCTAACCCTAATCTTCATCTAAATGCGTTTGCTAGATGGTAATTAGGCCTCCGCCTTTGATGACTATTGCTATGTGGGAAAATATTATATTTTTTTAAGGAGACTCTAGTCCCTTGGTATTCGAACAAGAAAAATATCATCTTCCGATCAAGTATGAAATCTAAGTACTGTCGCTCGTCCATGTATCAACGAAAATCATATGGCTATACTTTGTACAGGCTGAGCTCTTCTTTCCAATCTCTCGATTCTCAGCTATTTTGTGTAATAACCTTGGTGCGAGCTCCCTCGTGTCCGACCAAATCTTTTTTGCTAGGACAAAACATATTGAGATCAATTTTTTATTTTTATTTTGTAAGAGATTTGATACATTCTAACTATATTTGAAGGAGATTCTCATTTCATGATGCTATTTTATTAATTTTTTAATATTATTAATATCATTCTTATTTTTAACTTCTCACTATTGTATTTTTTAATTTATTATTTCAGTTTACGTGTTAAAAGTTATAACTAATATTTCTTATACATCAAGATATTCAAATATTTAATAAATAGACTAAGAAATATTAGACCATCAATCCATAAAGTGTCTAGCTTTAAATTATTTAAAAGAGAATGGGATATATTTGTAGTTTATCATTAAAAAGTAATTAAGTTTTGGAGTTACACCAAAAACAACAAAATAAGATAAAACGAGTTTACCTTTAGAAATGCGAGGCTCGCAATTTAATAGAAATAATGGTTATGATTATGAGGTTAGATGCTAAAAATCATTCTTAGTCTCTCATGTTAACTCCTTTATCAAACTAGTCTTTTATTTTCACTTTTGTCTCCCACCCATCTTTTTTTTTGAAAAATTTGTACGATTAGTCCCCCGAACATATAAACCATTTAAAAACTGACACGTGGCACCAAAATCTCAAGTTTTGTATTATTTTTGTCCCCAAATCTCATGTTTTGTCCCTCAAAATGTATCGAAAAACTGATTGTACAAATTTTTCAAATAAAAAAGATGGATGGGAGACAAAAGTAAAAATAAAAAATTATTTTGATATAATGGATAAATATGGAGGACTAACAGTGGCTTTTAGCCGAGGTTCGGCGTAATTTTACGAAACGTTTGTGTAAGCTTGATTTGTTGGAATATATCATATTTAATAATGTTGTTTTTTGTTTATAGTAGTCAAAGTAATTTTGTGATGATAATCATAGAGCTTGGCATATCATGAAAAAATTAAATAGGCATATTTGTATAAGTCCTGCTTGTTAGTATAAAAATTATATAAAATATGTGTGGAAGCTTTTAAGTTATTAAATATATTGTTAAGGTAGGGTTGCCTTAAGAGCCTATGATCGAGGAGTAATTATGCATCCAAAGTTTATTTTCTTTGAATTTGTATTGGAAAGAAATTGTGAAAGAAAATAGGTGAATTAATATATAATAGGTTTTGGTTAAAATGGGGTTTAAAAAATGTTATCCATTTCTAAAATTTGAGTGTTTTTGAACTTTTATCATTTTGTCCTTGAACCCGTTTGTTCACCCGCCGGTTGAGACCTTCTCAACCGGCGGGGGAACTCCCCGGCGGGTGAAACCTTCTTATTCGTCGGGGGTTAGACCCTCTCACCCGTCGGACCACCTATGTTCACCCGGCGGGGAGCTTCCCCGCTTGCTCAACCGACGGGGATTAAAGGGTATTTTTGGTAAACGTTAAAATTGATAAAAATTTTGGGACTAACTATCTCTCTTGGCTCTAATTTAGCCAAAACCCATATATAACATTAAAGGTAATTTTAAGATGAATTCATTTAAGATTCAAAATAATCTTACTAGAGCATAAAGCTATTAAGAAGATTTAAAAAGAAAAATTGGAAATTATACCTTTTTTGTATTGAATTTGGTGATTATTTTGAAAATTAATAAATAGTTATTGTTGTCCAATTAGTAATAATAAAGATTTTACCATAGAGAGGTTAATCAAATGGTTCATATATTTACAAAGTAGTAATTTTATTAATCTAGGAAGAAAATATATAGATTTACACATTCGGGGTCCTATTTATACAATTCATAGTATATATATATATATATATATATATATATATATATATATCCTACTAAATACATAATTCCACTAAATGTGATCGTGGACCTACGTTTATGTCAATTACTTAAGTCGTGGCTAGTTACGTTGAATTGCTAGTCATAAGTTATCTGTAATGACTTTTGAGTTTTTTTTAAAGTCCTTTATTATGTTAATCATGTTCACGCCTTGTGGGCATCAACATCCGGTAGCTATTCTTCGCAGAACTCAGTATGGCCACATCAGTTTCTCTGGATGGCTTATGCTCGTCTAAGACCTCGTATAGGAGAGTCGCTCAATCAACACCCTATTCTCTTAAGGACCTATGCTCGGATTTTCTTGGCATTCCTTATGACGTGATGCATTGGCCTTATAATTGGATTTTTGCTTGGCTATCAAATTTTATGTGTGAATGTTGCTTTGCAAGTCATTATAATATAGTCCAAAGGTCCATCAGTTTAGTTGTTGTGGGCGGCGTAGATATACTATTTTCATGTTACCTGGATATAATGCCAAGACCTCTTAGGTTGGCCTTCTTTATGCCTCGATTTTATTACCATCTGCTCGTATCTTGCCCAATAGTAGATTCTGAAAAAAGATAGTCAATGGAATAGATAACGTTCACAAAAAGTAGATCGGAAGTAGTGAGTTAATCGATTGTCAGCGTTATAATTACACGTGGCACTTGTTTGACGGTGCATGCGCTGTGACGGTTCTGACTCAATGATGGCGTATTTAAAAATCATACTGCTTTGAATCTTATGAAGCTTATTACTTTAATTAATCCCGATAAACACTAGTGTCCCATCATATATAGAATGAAGTGCCAAGTTCTAGGTTAAATCGATTTCAAATTAATCTTGCAACTCATTGAATTAGTTTGGCATTTTACTTCCAGAAAGAAAAAAAAATCACTTTGTGGTTTGTGGAGTATAACTTCTCATCGTCGTCCTGCGCCGTAGATCTTAGCCGCTAGAAAGGGTATGCTCAGAACTTAATCTTTTGTGATTGTCGCATAGTTATAATAGTAGCGGTGTCAGATTAGGGTTGTCCATAAACCACTTATATAGGCTTTCCTAAACTTGGTTGAGTGCCGTGAGACCCACTCGCCAATAGTCATGTTCGATGCAGGCTATCTCGTCTATTTTCTTGCTATAATAACTAATTTTGGATCAATGAAGTCACTTAATCGATTCTGATGGCGCCAAGAAAATGTTGTAAGAAGAAAAAGAAAGTGAGCATCATCTTCAGTGATGGCATGGAGTTAGAGTTCGAAAGTCCCTCTTTTTGGATGAATATGTTTCGTGTTTGCTAGCGGCTATCGGGTTGCTTGATGAACTCCCTCATGCACTCTCTCTTTATCAGCCTTTGGATCTTAGTTTTTTGCACTCGATATTCCTCTGTTGTGTGCTGGTCGTCTCAATTATATTTTCATTATTTTTTGTGATTTCGTTATGCTTAGTGCAAGGATATCTTTTATGGATGGGCTAATGGGTCAGTTTTTTTGCTTTGGTCGTAAAGGTAGGAATAAAAAAAAGTTAACAACTGATTGTTAGCCTGCTCATCTAGGTGGAAACACTGTCATGAGGGTTTAGACTCTAAGGACTTTTTGGAAAATATCAACACTTGTGCCTTTCGAGGGGCATCTTCTCCTCCATTCCCATTCATCGATCTTGTGTCAATGGCTTCCATAAATTTTACTTCGATCTTGTCTGATAGTGTAGATTCGTTGATTCTTTCACTGATCTAGGTCGAAGATCTGATGAAGGAAGGTTTTTTATCTCAGGTGGGGAGGTCAAACATGTCTTGATAACCTTTTGAAATATCAAATATCTTTTTTCCCGTGGGTATGCTGGTTTGTTACATTGGAGTTATGCACGGTGAAATATCAAAGGTGAATCAAACTTTAGTGTGGAGGAGAAATGGTCTAGTAGTAACATTTGTGTATTTGTGAAATAACTAAGTGTAACCGAATATACCTAGGTGGCAAAACTACTTAACAATTTTAGTTTACAAACAGCCTATAAAGGCTACTCAAATAGTATATCAACGTAACAACTTGAGAAAATAAAATTGAGTTACACATTTTCTCTCTTCCTCACTGTTTTCAACTTGGTATCATAGCAAACTCAAGCCTTCAATGGCAAATCCTGAATCACCTACTCAAAACAATGAGTCCTTAGGCTCAGTCCTTCCTGGAAGTTTTCCCAGTGCTACTAAAGGTATGCACCTGCAAATAATCAATAGCAACAATAGCAATCAGATCAGGTTTGATAGGAATAATTACTTACTTTGGGGAACTATGGTTCTACCAATGGTTAAAAGAAATAAACTAGGAGGATTTATCACAGGGGACAAGCCATGTCCTCCTAAATTTATCATTGATTCAGAAGGAAACACTATAGAGAATCCAGATCATGAAGACTCGATTGCGAATGATCAAATCCTTCTTCGTTGGCTATACTCTACAATGACTTCTGACATTGTTGCTCAGTTGATGAAAGAAGGCACCTCTAAGGAACTATGGGATTCAGCTAGCAAGATATCTGGCTCACATACAAGAGCCAGAATCACCTACTATAAGTCTGAATTTCAGAGCACACGCAAAGGTACCTCTAGTATGACTGAGTACTTACGCAAAATGAAAAACATAGCTAATAACCTAGTGCTAGCTGGTAGTGGGGTGTCTATGGATGATTTGGTGACTCAGGCCTTTGCTGGTTTGGACTCTGAGTATACTCCAATAGTTGTTAGCCTAGTTGATAACAATTTCATGGTCTGGTTGGATCTCAGACTAGTCTGCTCACATTTGAAAGCAGACTAGACCAGTTGATGAATTTGCAAAGTAATATGTCTAATCTAAATGTAGCTTCTGCACACTTCACTCAAAAATCAGACTACAAGTCACAAAATAATACTACTGGTCAGAAGTCTTTCTATGGACAGGACAGAGGAGGTTACAGAAATAACAAAGGCAGGAATAGTTTTTCAAACAACAGAGGCAGGAACAATTACTATACAGGAAGAAGAGGACATTTTTCTCAAAATAAACCTACCCGTCAGATATGTAACAGGTATGGACATACTGCTCATGTTTGTTATTACAGGGATGATCCCTCAGTTATGGGGTTAACATCTTCAGAACAACCTAAAGGAGATGAAGAGCAGTCAGCCTATCTAACAAGTCAAGAATCATCAGGAGATAATGCCTGGTATGCTGACAGTGGTGCTAGTCACCATGTCAAAGGCAATTCCAACTTGCTGACTCAGAAGAGTGAGTATACAGGTAACAAGGGTATTCAAGCTGGTAATGGTCAAAGGCTAAAAATTAAACATATTGGGAATTCTAGTCTGAATTCACCCATTACCAAACCTATTTCATTCAAAAATGTTCTACATGTACCAAGGATAAATAAAAATCTTCTTTCTGTTTCACAGCTCACTAATCATAATAACGTTTTCGTTGAATTTCACAACGGGTGTTGTCTTGTGAAGGACAAATAATCAGGGACAGTACTTCTCAAAGGGACTACTGGAAGTTGGTTGTACAAGTTGGAAAGTCTTCCTAAGTCACATGCTAAAGAGGTCTCTTGTGTCACTACTACGACAAATTCTTCAGCTTTTAACTTAGTTATTCCTAATGTGTTTTCTGTTGATCTTTCTAGTTCTCTAAAGGATGGATGGCATAGAAAGCTTGGCCATCCATCTCAGAATGTTCTTAACATAGTTCTAAAGACTTGTAAACTTAATTCTGTTTTAAAGAGTGATTCTGTTTTCTGTGAAGTTTGTCAGCTTGGGAAATCTCACAATTTGCCATTTTCAAACTATATTTCCTATGCTAACAATGTACTAGATCTTGTGCATATAGATGTGTGGGGTCCTTCCCCTATCATTTGTACTGAAGGTCACAAGTATTACGTGATCTTTCTTAATGATCACACTAGATTTACGTGGTTCTACCCTATTAAAGACAAAATCCAAGTTCTTAATACCTTCAAAAACTTCAAATACCTTGTTGAAAAATAGTTTTAAAGGTTCATTAAAGTGGTTCAATGTCATTGGGGGGGGGGGGGGGAGAATACAGACCTTTATCTAATCTGGGACAAGAACAAGGGTTAATTTTGAAGAGGTCTTGTCATCATACCTCAGCCCAAAATGGGAGGGCTAAGAGAAAACACAGGCATCTTGTAGAAACATGCTTAACTCTTCTAGCCCAAGTCAGCCTGCCCTACAAGTATTGGGTACAAGCCATTGAAACAGCCGTCTATCTCATCAATAGACTTCCCACTCCTGTTTTGAAAAAAAAATCTCCATTTGAGCTTCTATTTCACAAAGAACCTAACTATCTAGTCTTAAAAATATTTGGGTGTGCTTGTTTTACCTTCCCAAGGTCTTATCAAACTCATAAGTTCCAATTTCATTCTACAAAATGTGTGTTCTTGGGTTATAGTCAGTTCCACAAAGGGTGAACTGAGACAACTTGACATAAATAATACTTTTTTGAATGGTCATCTATCTGAGAGTGTTTATATGACTCAACCAGAAGGTTTTCAAGATATTGAGAAACCTACACATGTGTGCAAACTTTGCAAAGCTTTGTATGGTTTCCAGCAAGCTCCAAGGGCCTGGTATTCTAGACTGAGGGACACTCTACTTCAGTAGAGGTTCAAGAACTCAAGAGCATATTTCTCTTTGTATTATTTTATCTCTAAAACTACTGTTATCTTAATTCTAGTCTATGTGGATGACATTCTAGTTATAGGAACACAAACAGAATGTCTACAACATTTTATTCACGGGTTAAATGCAGTGTTTTCATTGAAAGATATGGGGTCACTCCATTTATTCCTCGGAATAGAGATTCATCGTGACATAACATGGATGTACTTGACACAGCATCAATACATTAAAAACTTACTAGAAGCTCAAGGACTCTCCATGTCCAAGCCTTATCCAACTATGAGTGTTGCTGATGTTCACCTTTCGAGTTCTTCTGGCACTCTTCTTCTAGACCCTACACCATATCGCAGTTTATTAGGTGTTTTGCAATACTTAACCCACACTCGACCTGATATTGCGTTTGTTGTGAACAAACTAAGTCAATATTAGCAATCACCTACTACAATACACTGGCAGCGTCTAAAGAGAGTTCTGCGTTACTTATTTGGGTCAAGTTGGGTTTGTTCGCACACCAAACCAAGTTGCAGTCTTCAACTCCATGGTTTTTATGATGTTGACTGAGCATCCTCTCCAGATGATAGAAGAAATGTGGGTACTTACTGCGTCTATATAGGGGAGTCTCTCATTTCCTCGTCTTCGAAAAAGTAAAGCGTGGTCGCGCGGTATTCAACTGAATTAGAGTATCGAGCTCTCGCAAATATTTTTGCTGAACTCATATGGCTTCGCTCTATCCTCACTGAAATCCAGTTTCCGGTCACACCTCCATCTGTAATTTGGTGTGACAATCTGGGTGGGAGTTCATTCGTGATCAAGTTCTTCAGGGACTGCTTCAGATTCGATTCGTTCCTTCTCAGGATCAAATTGCTGATTGCCTCACAAAACTGTTGAACCATCACCGATTCTCTTTTCTTCGAGACAAACTCGGTCTCATTAATTCGCCCCTTCGTTTGCGGCGGGGGGGGGGGTGTGAAGAACAGAAGCAAATTTGGAAATTCAAGCTAATCGACAATGGTGGCTAGTGGCTAGTGAATACCGAAGTTGTGAAGCTGTGTGAAAGAAGAATGGTTCTAAGGATTTCAGACAATGTTTTACCCTTTCTCTAAACGACTGTGTTTTTTAATCGGGTCTATGTTGGTGAAAGGATGAGTCCATGAAGTCAGCCCAAGGTCACACAATTCATATTACACGTTATAATGTTACAATGGTCTAATAGTTACATTTGTGTATTTGTGAAATAACTAAGTGTAACTGAGTATATCTAACTGGCAAAACTAACTAACAATATTAGTTTACTAACAACCTATAAAGGCTACTCAAATAGGGTATCAATATAACAACTTGAGCAAATAAAATTCAGTTACACATTTTCTCTCTTCTCACTATTTTGAACTCTTCTCAAAAATTTATCAGAATTTTGATACATTTATAATTCTGATGACAACTCCTTTTCAATATGAAATCAACGTACTATTTGGGTGGACAATGGAAAATTTTGTAGATTTCATCTAAAAGCAGTTGATGCTTTCCATGTGAAATGAATCAAGCCGTTCTTTAGATATAAGTTTACTTTTAAATAGACCCTACCCAACTCTGAGAAAAGATTACGTAAATCAATATCAGGTTTGGATGCACGACAATCAGAATTCGGTTCCCCCAATTAAAAAAGCCAGGTTTCATTTACATATGTTAGATATGGGTTTGGGCTAGCATCACATACATCAATAAATACTAGTCTAGGTCGGGCAATGTCATACTGATTGTTGGAATTATATGGAGGATTATTGATGTTCTCTATTATAATATCAAAATATCATCCTATCCTCCAAAGATATAATATCCCTTTCCTTTCTGCAGAATATGACTAATGGAGGTCGGTTGAGTCATTCTCTTGTCATGAAGGTATATGCACGACATAAAGTTAGTCTGACTCAAAAGAAGGTCTCTTTACACATCTTTCATGACATAACCCCGACTCTATAAACCTTTTCTGGTGGTGGTCTCCATCGTTATCCATAAAAACTGTTTTGATTTCTTCAACGTGTTCAGATCTTGTACATGACCAGAAACGACCTGATCTGATCCATGTTGTCCAAAAACCATATACATAAAATAATATTGTCATTTTACTTAAATGGGTATTTTCCAACAATAATCTATAAATATATACAAATTTATTAAAAGATATCTAACTATGTGCATCAAGGTAGGTGCTATAGAAAACAATTATAACTTAAAATCAAAATAGTTTGTGCACGAAGTATTTTCAAACACAATTACAAAACTATTTTTGTGTGTCACAAAAACTATTAGTCACCAAATTTAGAAAAAAAAAAAAAAGATTCCACCGAAAGTTTAGTTGGGATTTTGGGTCCACAGTGAGTCGGAATTTGTCGGAAAAACACAAGGCTAAAGTATTTTTCTACTTCCTTTTCAAAATCAAACATATGGATAAGTGACAACCCAGGTCAATAGATAGTCTATATATACATCCATTTCATCATTTCAACTGCATTACTCATTTCAGCTCTTCTCCTTAATTAAAAAAAAAGCTAGCGTTAAGCACCATGAAGCTAACAATTAGCATCCAACGTCTTCAAAGTATTCAATTTCTTAGAAAGGGAAACAAATTATCAAAGTCGAGATCTATTCTTCTAAGAAACAACGAGCAACAAGTTATTGTCACATCTTGTCGTAAATCCAATGTTTTAAAACAACTGTTGCGGAAATTTAAGTCTCAGTTAAAGCATCGTGATTCGAAGAGGAAATCAAGAAGTTTGAAGTTCAGTTATGATATTCGGAGCTATAACTTGAACTTCGATGATGGTTCCTTTATTGGTTTAGACTCATGAAGCTGTTTATAACTCTCTTGTAGATTCATCTATGATAATTATTGGTTAAGTTTCTTTTGGGCATTCATTTATGTGTCTAATTGTATATTCAAGTGATAATTGAATTAAAGATTTAGATTTATCTAAGGCTTGGATTCTGTATATTGTAAGGCGAATTGTTTAACTTTAGAAATATATTGTAGCATATTCATATCCTAATAGCTTATTTGGAAATCCTTAATAGATAATTTCCAAATTAAAACTTAAATTTTTATGTATTAGTGTCCATGACCCAACCAATTTGTACACTGAATTTATTATTCAGTTGTATTTGATTTTGGAAATTAATCGAGGGAAAACAATGTTAATAAAACAAATGGCTTGTGACGCCTTAAAAAAAGTAGTCGTGCCGAAACAGATAACTTAAACAAAACCTGCAAATACCCTAAAATTTAGTTATTAATTTAACCAATTCTTTTCTTCTAAACTAGACAGTTGGCTACCGATGGTCCAAGCTTTTGAAACGTGTCCAATTTTAACGGTTGGTTGAGTATGTCCCCTATTTATTGTTGTGTGCCACAAAATTTGAGGCTAACCAATATTGAGACGTTGGTTTTTCAAATCACGAATGTGTCTTATATAGAAGACACATGGTATCACATCATGATTTTTCCAAAAACTAGTCTTACACTTTCTTTTCCAACTACTTTCATCTTTGTAAGATTTCTCAACTTAACTATTATTTTAGAACATTCTTCTATTTCACTGAATAGACTCGAATCACCATACTGAATACCCTAAAATTTAGTTATTAATTTAACCCATCATTCCCTTCTAAACTAGACATTTGGCTAAATTATATTAGGTCCAACACATGTCCAAGCTTTTGAAACGTGTCCAATTTTAACGGTTGGTTGAGTACGTCCTCTATTTATTGTTGTGTGCCACAAAACTTGAGGCTAACCAATATTGAGAAGTTGGTTTTTCAAATCACGAATATAGAAGACACATTGTATCACATCATTGATTTTTCCAAAAGCTAGTCTTACACTTTCTTTTGCCAACTACTTTCATCTTTGTAAGATTTCCCAACTTAATTATCATTTTAAAACATTCTTCTATTTCGCTGAATAGACTCGAATTACCACACATGTGATTGTTGCCAATTGTAGAAAGCATATGTCTTTTTTTATATTCTAGATTTACATTATAGGTAATAAGAAATATATCTTTTATTATATCTTCCTTTACAAAATTCACTTGATTTGCTAATCTTTGACACTCATATTGATAATGTCTTTACTTATTACATTTATAGCATTTGATGGTTGCTTTATTCTAGGACTGACGACCTCTGTTTCAATGTCCATATCGCCCTCTGCCTCTACCTCCATATCCCCATATGTTGACACTGCAAGAGATTTTTATTCACGTCCTTCATTTTAAATTTTTTATGTTAACACTGCAAGAGCTTTTTCTTCATGTCCTTCATTTTTAAATTTTTGTTCATGTACAAGAAGTGAACTTTGCAAGGCGTCAACGGATAGTGTCAATGTCTTTTCTCCTTCAATAGAGCAACCAATATAATTGAATTTCTCGGGGAGATTTCTCAATATTTTTCCCACAATCTTGAGATTAGTTAAATATTCTCCTAAATTCCTCTTGTCATTTGCAATCATCATTACCCGACCAAAATAATCATTCATTGTTTCACCTTGTTTCATCGCTAAGATCTTGAACTATTTTCTTAGGCGATTTAGTTGCGCTCGTTGCACTCGAGCGTTTCTTTGACACTTCACTTGAATTGAATCCTAGAGTTGCTTCGAGGTCTCCTTCTGGGTTATCGTCTTCGGAATTGTTTTGTCGAACGATTGAAACATTCAATTCTTAGCTTTGACATCCTTCAACTGCATCTCCTCCGGTGTCTTCTTTTGTTATGGAGTCAAGACATCACATGTACCTGGTTGTGAGAATCTGAATTCCACAATTGTCCAATATTCTTTTAAACGAAGGAGATTGTCCTTCAGCATGCTCCAGTGATAATAATCTCCATAAAATCTCGGAATTACATGTTGGGAGAAACCACTACTTCCTTTTTATCCCAATTATTTGCTGTTATTTTTCCTATTCATTTGAAACATCATCCTACACACACAATCACCAACCAATCATAGAAAAACAGTTAGTCAACCCAACAATCCTACCTCTGACCACCATCTAACTACATCTAAACTATCTATACCACTCCCTTTTACCAGTCTAGAACACTTCCCTAGTTCTACTACAAATATTAACAAATATACTTTGCACACTATAGCTAAAACTGGTATACACAAACCTAAAAGTCCCTACATTGGATCTCTTACTAATACTGACAACAATGTTCTCGAACTAACTAAGTTTTATGAGGCACTGGGAAATCCTAATTGGGAGGAAGCTATGCATACATAATATAGTGCTTTAATGGCTAACAATACTTACGCTTTGGTCCCATTTTCTCATAATCTCATCATCATTGGCTATACATGGGTCTATAAAGTAAAATACAATCTGGATTGGTCCATACAACGCTACAAGGCCGCGTTGGTTTCCAAGGGGTTTGATCAAACCCTTAGCATTGATTTCTATGAAACCTTTAGTCCAGTTTTAAAGGTTTGAAAAATAACACTAGTTTTGACTATTATTGTCTCTAAAATTTTGAAAGTTCGTAAACTTAACATAAATAATGTCTTTCTCAATGGTTTTCTAAGAGAGGCTATGTATATGACACAACTAGAGGCTATGTATATGACACAACCAGAGGAAATTGAGGACACTATTAGTCCTACACATGTATGCAGACTTCATACTCTGGACTGGGGGTTCAAAAACTAGAAGACTGACAGTTTTTTATTCTACTCTGTCTCTAAAACTATCATACTTTTAATACTTATCTATGTTGATGACATTTTAGTTACAGGTAACCACACAACATGGTTAAATAAATTTACACATAGTCAATGCCATATTTTCTCTCAAAGACATGGGGCCACTCCATATACTCTTGGGAATAGAGATTCATTATGACTCCACCGCATGTATCTCACACAGCACCAATATATTCAAAATATTTACTTGCTTCTCAGGGCCTCTCACTGTCCAAATCTTGTCTCACTCCTATGGTTGTTGGTGCTCCACTTTCCAGCTTTGATGATGTCCCCCTTGCCAATCATACATAGTACATAAGTTTATTATGAGCCTTAAAATACCTTACAGACACTCGGCCTGACATTGCATATGCAGTAACACAGACTCACTGAGTTTCAATAGAGTCCTACTTCAACTTCAGGAAAAATCTTAATTGAATTAAAAGGTACTTATTTGGCTCCAACTAGCTTAGTCTTCACATAAAACCCTTTTATCAATTACAAATTCAGGCTACTCTGATGCTGACTAGACTGCTACACGTTATTATCATTGGAGTGTGGGTGCATATTGTGTATATCTAGATGAATCTCTTATTTTTCTGACCTGCAAAGAAATAAAATGTTATTTCTCGCTCCTCTATTGAGTCCGTATATAGATCCCTAGTATATTTATTATAAGAGCTTATCTGCTTACGATCTCATTGCACTCAAATTAAAACTACTCCCACACTACCCTCTCTCATTTGATGTAATAGCTTAGGCTCCATCTCCGTAGCGTCAAATCCAGTCTTCCATGCTCGTACAGAACACGTTGAACTCAATGTTCACTTCATTCATGACAAGGTTCTTCAAGGATCTATGCAGATAGCGTATGTTCCTTCACACGATCAGATTGTTGATTGTGTCACCAATGCTTTTTCTGATTCTTCATTCTCTTTTCTTTGTGAGAAACTCAGGCTTGCTGACTCGCCACTGCGTTTGAGGGGGCATGTCAACATTACAACCTTGGATAAGAATTTAATGACCGCAAGTACCGAAAGAGAGAATGATGGGGTTTTGATTACAACCTCACCAAACACTAACTCAAAACGCAACACTAAGGACCTTTTTAGCAAGTAGGGCTCCTAAGGCTGGACTACACCTAAATGGATAACTCTACCTAAAGCCCAAGATAACAATCCTGAAGGAAAGGCTTTAAAGAAGCCCATAGTACTACCACATCCGGACTAACCAAACAAACCCCTAAAATGGATAAGATATATATAAATGTACATATACAGTGTAATTATTCAATGAAATATATACAGAGAAATTCAAAGGTTTAATAAATCTATATTTCCTCATTTTCACTTGTGATAGAAGATTAATTAAAGGATCGAGATTTCTCTTAAAAACATGTTATTTTAAGTGGTTTATGGTTGGTGATAAAATGTTTTATAAGTTAACTAGAGCTTAAATGTTTCTCTCATTGGAGAAATGTGGAAAAGTCTATTTTGACGAAAATTGTGGTAGGTTAAACTCCTTGAAATCTACACCAATATATATATATACTAACTATGTAATATACACAAACCACACATTGTTAGACTATAATCTCTGTTTTAAAGATGCAAACACTTTTGACGGGAAAATATATATAACTAGAGATAAACTAGTATACTATGGAAATGTTTCTTTCATTTCATTTAAAACATCAATGCATGGTTTTCTTATATAGAAGATACTAAATAACCATATGATCTTATCCTAATAACTAATTTAATAACTGATACATTACACGTATTCAATTCATATCTAACATTCTTCCTCTTAAGCTTGAACACTACTGTTGTATTTCCGTCGTCTGCATCCATCTGCATAATTAGTTCATTCGGCGGTGGTTTGTTAGGACGTATTCTTCCCATATGTGGATCATTATATATGTTAAATTCATATTTTTTTCTTTCTTTTTGATCTTTATTTTTTTTAAGAGTTCATGAAGATCTTGTTTACTCATCTTCTCTTGGATGGACTCTTTAACAGTCTACTCTCAAATTCGTCTCCACTGTCCTTAACATTGAGGAAAAACTCCTTATCCTCAACCCAGAGGTAAAATTATACATATCTTTTGGAAGGGAGAAACTTCACGATCGAGAAATCCTTAATCTTTTCACAAACAAAACAGATACCATTGACAATGGCTGTCAATTTCATTGCAATGTCGTCTATGCGTTTTTTTGTTCATTAATTTTACAACCTGATAATCACTCTCGAAGGTTTGCAACGTTCTTGTTTATAACTTTGCTTCCGTTGCACATACGTATATATCGCAACATCTCTCACATTGCTGCATTTCTTATGAAAGTCACTCGGCCTATATTTTTCTAATCCTTTTTTGCCCATTTTTGTCATGTTCTGTCTCATGATCTTTTGATGCGTCCATATATATATTCATGCACCCTCCATGAAATCTACATATATCTTCATGCGCAAATAGTCTAACATTAAATGGTTGCCTATATTATATAGTTAGTATATATCTTTGTGTAGATTTCAGATCCAACAAATTCATATTGAATCCAATAGAAGGACATTTGGATATTAATACTTTGTGGCCTAAAACCCCACTAGTAAGCTTTTCAAATTACACAAATCTTTGAGATCCTGGAAATGAATAAAGAGTAATGTTCTAAACTGAACAAAATATTCTATATTATAATCTTAAAACATCATCATATCCTCCAAAGATATAATATCCCTTTCCTTTATGCAGAATATGACTAATGGAGGTCGGCTGAGTCATTCTCTTGTCATGAAGGTATATGCTCGATATAAAGTTAGTCTGACTCCCAGTCAAAAGAAGGTCTCTTTACAGGTTTTGAACAGTGAGTCGTCCCTCGACTATCGTGTTAGGTCAAACCCCAAACTTAGTCTGTGACATTAAATGACCCACCTACCCCTATAATTTCCAGCATGACATTAAGAATTAAGTAAGTTTATCCAGGTGGCATTATTTAGCCTGCGTAGAATATTTTTCCCCAAATTCCTTTATAACATTATCAATCGGTGCATTACATTATATCTTTTAATTAATTAAATTTGATTTATTAAAATACTTAAACAAAATCTAAACCCTAAATTTTATTACTCTTTTCGAATTCCAATCCCTCGACTTTCTCCTCTCCCTTGTTCTAAATCAAATCCCCAAATCAAACCCTAATCTAAACCCTAAATTATACCCAAATATATCTGGTACTAAATCTATACCCAAATCGAAACACAACCCTAAATCATCTTCTTTATTCACAGTCTGCACTCCCTGTTGCTAGCCCTAATTTGTGACAAACGCGATTCAATAATGAAGAAGGGTTTGAGGAGGAAACAGAAGAAGTTCAAAATCGAATTGGATTTCTCTGAAGAATATACAGGTATTTAGTTTGTTTTCATATTTTTCTGAGTGATGTATCGTTTTAGTTTTTAAAATAAGAATGCATCGAGTTTTATTTCTTCACCGTGGAAACGAATATACAGGCATTTAGCTTCGAGGTAGAGCTGGTAGACATGAATGGAGGATGTAGGTGAAATATTTGTACTGGTTTTATGAAATGAATAGTATTAAAGGAGAAAAGAATACGAAGAAAGGAGAAAGAAGGAGAAAGAGAAGAGAAGGCATTTGAGTTCGAGGAAGAATAAAAAAGAAGAAACGAATAGGGCTTTCAATTATTCATTTAACTTAATTAAATTAAACAATGACACATAGGATAGACTTATTAAGGTGCCACGTATTTAAAATTTTCCATCTTACCAACAACTATGCCAACAAAGATTTTGGTCAAAGGGAAAAGTCGTACCTAAAGTCAAAGGACTACTGGCGACACAAAAAACTAGAGAGTATGGGGACACGTGGCAACATCTCGTGGATCAGAGAATTCTCTGGACTAACTTTATCCAAACGCGATAGTCGAGAGACTGCCAACAGACATTTGAAAGTCCAAAGACTATCTGCCACCAAACCCGATAGTCGATGGACGACTCACTGTTCAAATCCTCTTTTTACACATCTTTCATGACATAACCCCGACTCTATAAAACGTTTTTGGTGGTGGTCTCCATTGTTATCCATAAAAACTGTTTTGATTTCTTCAATGTAATCTTGTACAAGACCGGAAACGACCTATTTCTGATCCTGGTGGTCCAAAAACCATATCTATAAAATAATATAATCATTTTTCTTAAATTGGTATTTTCAAACATTAAACAGTAAATATATAAGGATTTATTAAAAGATATGTAGCTACATCAAATGCTATAGAAAACAATTATAACTTAAAATAAAAATAGATTGGCACGTAGATTTCACCGAAAGTTTAGTCGGGATTTTTGGTCCACAGTAAGTCGGAATTTGTCCAAAGAAACAAAAGGCTAAAGTATTTTTATTTTTCTTTTTTTTTTAAATCAAACATATGGATAAGTGATAGCCGAGGTCAATATATATAGTCTATATGTATACATTAGTTTCATCATTTCAACTGCATTACTCATTACAACTCTTCTATTTTATTCAAAAAAAAAACTTGCGTTAAGCACCATGAAGCTAACAATTAGTATACAACGTCTTCAAAGGATTCAATTTCTTAGAAAGGAAAAGAAATTATCAAAGTCAAGATCAGTGAAGAATAAACTTCATCCCATAGAGGAACCCCAATCGCACATTGTTAAGAAGGAACATAAAAAATATGTGCGCGCTTCCAAGCGCAAAGCAAACAATATCTTGCTAGTAACTGAGGTCTGACACACTAACTCGGATACAAATTCAACTCGGTATCAGAGTAGTGGGAAGGGACTGATTCATCATCCCTCAGTTCAGGGTCAGTAGATAAATCGTCCATGGACAACCTGCTAACAACTGGTCGTGGTCGTGATGGTTCACTGGTTGAAAATGTTGAGTGTGACAACTGGTTTGCTAAAGATTAGTTGCTACTAGGGATGCTGTTGTGAGGTTTTCTCTTAAATGGTGAGTTTGCCTCTCAAATGATGGAGGAAGATTCCTCCAAAGGACTATGGGATGCTGTTGTAAGGTCTTGACAGTGAGTACATTCCTATTGCTGTATATCTAGCTGATAAGGAAGTGAAGAACTGACTTTATTTACAAGCCACAATTCTAACCTATGAAAACAGGCTTCAACAACTAGGAAAAATTCAATTATTTATGGCTAACTTGAACCTCACTACTGTTAACAAATCAGAGACTAAGTCTATTGGTAATGGTAACTATGGTACAAACTCAATGTATGGAAACAGAGGTCAAGGTAGAGGTTTTAGAGGAATGTTCTCTTCAAACTACTCTAACAGTTACAGAGGTAGATGATGCAGGTTCAACTACTCTAACAACAAACCTACATGCCAAATATGTGGCAAGTTTGGTCATGGTGTAACCTATTGCTATTTTAGAGACGATCCTAATGTGATCCGACAAATACAAATTGATCAACAGAGGATTGATCAAGTTCAGAAATATCGTGACGATTGAATTTCATATTAGTATATTACACATTTCAAATATTCGAATATCAAAGTATCACTAAGGATTGAACCTTTACCATCCATAATGAATACTGGAAGATAATATACACATAAATTTACATTCTCAAATGTTCTTACTTGACACTATCGTTTACTAGCATTGTGGCCTTATCCTTCTTAAGCATGTCAAAGCCAGGTCCTAGCTTTTTGAAGCAACGAAACTTCATGCTTAAATAGGTAGATATTTTACTCTTGCACATGCATATGCAATTTTTCAAAAGGAGTATTAAGAAAATAAACTTCAACCTCCACAACTTGCATGTCTGAACAAATACTTTTGGATAATACGACTAATGTGTTCCAATCTCTATATGTTAGGCTTGCCACATTGAATTCAGCACCTAATGTCAAATTACATGGGAATTGGGTATCTTAACATGAGAGATTTCAAATAGACTTTAATCCCTTCCCAATAGTCGATTTGTGCACAAGATCTCTATTTAACCCTTTGGTTAAATGATCGACTAATTATATTGAGTTCTCATAAACTCTACCAGAAATAATATCATGGGTGATGCGCTCACGAATCATACTATGTCTAACACCTAAGTGTCTAGACCTGAATTCGTAAAATTGTCTATATACATTGTCCAAGGCAGCTTTACCATCACATCTAACATATAAAGGTGATATCAGTTTGGATCACAACAAAATTTCATACATTAAATTTCTTAGCCACTCAACTTCTTTACTAGCTCCTACTAATGCCACAAACTATGATTCTATTTTTGAATCAGTAATACAAGTTTATTTCTTAGATGACCAAGAGATAATACGTCCTCCAAGTAGAAATACCCATCCACTTGTGGAAGAGTGGTCTTCCATATTAGAATACTCGCATCCAAATATCCTTCAAGTACGGAAAGAATCCAGTATAAGTCAAACCATAATTCATAATTCTTTTCAAATACTTGAAATACTCGATTTAAAATTTTCCAATGATGTGAACTAGGATTGATAGTATACCTACTAAGCTTTATAATATATCTTATATATATATATATATATATATATATATAAGTATGTTCAATTTGTTTCATGTTATCAGAGCCGGAAGTAATGATCCGTATTATATATCGAGAGTGTGATGAGACCATTCCCTCTGTCGCGTTCCAAGCAATGTGGGATATTATCCAGCGGTGTTGATTCCGCTGTGATTTGGAGACGTTTATTATGCCCATTAATGGGATCAATTTTAAGTGGATGTTGAAGTAA
Organism: Limnanthes douglasii subsp. nivea; assembly: GCA_036936605.1. Taxonomy (NCBI): domain Eukaryota; kingdom Viridiplantae; phylum Streptophyta; class Magnoliopsida; order Brassicales; family Limnanthaceae; genus Limnanthes; species Limnanthes douglasii. The sequence continues at coordinate 40,341,141 of JAUPFV010000001.1, forward strand.
ACTTCATCCCATACTTGGTCCAAATTCTCACATTGCTAACTTGGAAAAGAATATAGTGTATATAAGTGTGAACCCATCTCAACTAGCAAGAGGCCTTTTGGGGATGTACCAAAAGCAAAGTCGTGAGAGCCTTCGAGCTCAAAGGGGACAATATTTTGCTAGTATGTGAGACACACTTATATATTCGAACATGGTATCAGAGCGAGGTCTCTGCATATCAAGTGTTTGATTTTATTATCGAGTGAAATAAAAAAATCTTGTCAAGTGTTATTACCTTTAAATCAATATAAATGGAAGTAATTTAGTTCGTTTTATGTGGTTGATGAATTATGGTCGTAAGTAGAAAAGGATTGAAGGAGAGTCATCAAACTAGTCTAAACTGATGTTTTAGATGTCGAAGAACTTGACACATGAAGTCGGATTGTCGTGCAAAGCTTGTTTGTAAGAACCCTGGCAAACCAGGCCACATTAAGCCAAATTGTTATGCGAAACTCGTCAAATCAGATGCAAATGTTGCACATGATGTTAAAGATATCAATGAGCTACAATGGGAAAATTGTCTCTCAATGAGGTTATTAATCAACCAAACAACATTGCTTCGGTTACACATCGATCTGAAAATAAATCAAAGGTTAATACTAGTTGCATTGACTATACAAATGAGTGGATCGTTGATTGGACTTGCTCACATCATGCTACCGGTAATACTTCTATATTTTCTGATGTTCGTCCTCAATTTAGCAAGAGACTAATTGTGACAATGGAGAACTCACTACATCCAGTAGTAAAGGAAGGTGATATTAATGTGAAGGCTTATAATTCAGATGATGAAAATCTTACACTTAAAGATGTATACCAAGTATCGGGCATAAAAATAATCTTGTTTGTGTTTCTTAAATCACTAATTATGGTAAGTACATTTATTCAGACCAAATGGTGTTCAGATTCTTAATGATTATAAAATCATTGATGCTAATGTCTTATTTACGGGGAAGAAATGCGAACTCTTTATATGTTTTACCTACAAGTGAGGCGTATGCTGAAAAGACAAGTCAAAATACAACAATTTCACTTTGGCATGCTCGACTGGGACACGATGCTAATCAATTGTTGCAACAAATATTAATTAATAGATTACTTGAAGGAGTTATCTTCTTCAAATCAACCCATCAGGATGTCATTTGTGCTGGTTGTTAATATGGTAAGTCACATCGATTCCATTTTTCAGAAATCTTTGAACCGTGAATCATCGATGTTTGACCTTGTACGTTGGGATCTAATGGGACCTACAATAACACGAAGCTTCAGTCTCTTCCGTTATATGATGGTTATCTTTGATGACTTATCTTGCTATTGTTGGGTGTATCTCTTGAAAAACAATGGCGAAGCTTCCACACACTTTGTACAATTCAAACAAATGGTAGGCAAGAAATTCATGTTTGTTTTGAAGTTTTTTTGCAAACCGATAATGGGGGTGAATTCCAGTCACACAATTTTTCCGAATTCTGTCGCAAACATGGTATTCATCGACAAAGAACATGCCTGTATAACCCAAAAGGTTAGCACATCTTACAACAATGACTTTGTCTTGGCTGCATGATAAGAAAATTCCTCGAGAGTTATGGGCAACAGCTATGTAGTGTGCTTGTCATGTGAAAAACCGATTGTCTCCATGCCCAGGGAAATCAAAATCCCTTTTTGAGCTGTTGTATACTATAAAACCTAATGTGTCTTTGGGTCTATTTGCTATGTTCATATACCTAAGCATAATCGAACTAAGCTTGATCCGAAAGTAAAGAAGTGTGTGTTTGTTGGTTATGACCCGACCAAGAAATGATGAAGTGTATAGATCATATCACTAAGAAGATCGTGACTTCTCGTGATGTTATTTTCAACGAGGTTTCTAATTTTTACCCAACTGCTGGTCCGAAATAAACCTCTATATTTATACCATTTGTTGAAACTCATCTTGAGCCGATCTTTACTAAAAAAGATCTCAGGGAGAATGGAAGTCTATATTTTTCTCGCCATAATAATTCACCAAAAATTGAAATCGTACTGCGAAGATATGTTGGAACAAAACAATGTACTATCACATCTTACTTTATGTTGGAAGATATGTTCGCAAAACGAGCCTTCATCCTATATAGAAGCTCAAGGGAAGTCAGAATGAGAGAATGCAATGAAAGATGAAATTGTAGACTTAAACAAAAATTCTACTTGGGTTCTTGTACCGAGATCAAAACATGTTGAACTTGGTACATGCAAATGGGTTTACAAGTTAGAGAAAGAAGTTGGTGGATGCCTTTCTAGACACAAAGCTCGTCTAGTTTCTTGTGGTTTCTCTCAACAACATGGTTTTGATTATGAAGAAATTTTCATCCCAATTGAAAAGATGGTAACAATTTGTACTAATATATTTGTGGAAGCAAACAAATGATGGAGTATTTGGAAATTCAATATAAAGAATGTTTTCTTCTACGAGGAATTAGATCAGGATATATATATATGGAACAAACACTTGGTTTTATTTCAGAATAATTTCCAGAATATGTCTACAAACTTAAGAAATCACTCTACAATCTCAAACAAGCACCTCGTGCGTGGTATGGTAAGATTGCTGAATACTTCTTAATTTGTGGTTAATTATCCTTCTAGTTCAGATCCAAGCCTTTTTTGTGAAAATTGATGAACTTTAAATACTATGATTCTTCTTCACGTTGATGATATGATTATTATTTTATATAATTCAACTGAAATGAAGTGATTGGAGGAGGATTTATCCACCCGTTTTGAGATGGAAAACTTTGGGAAAGCTCATTGTTTACTTGGTTTAGAAGTTGAAGAATGAGATGGCTATTTTCTGTCACAAAGAATTTATGCTACTAACCTTTTAGCACGGTTTGGTACGGAAAATAAAAACTATACAACCACTCCAATGGATCCATGTCTGAACTTACACAAGGATGAAGGTGAATTATTAGATGATGTGACTGAGTATCGCAAACTTGTGGGCTATCTTCTATATTTAACAGTAACTCATCCGGACATTACCTTTTTGTTGAAATAGTATCTCAATTTTTGAATCAACCATGTGTTGTTCATATGGTTGCTGCAAAATGAATTATTCGACATGTGAAAGGAACTTTAGAGTATGGGTTGATGTATAAAAAGATTACAATGTTCATTTTATGTGGTTGCTGCAAAATGAGTTATTCGACATGTGAAAGGAACTTTGTTGATGCTGATTGGGCAGGAAATGTGAATGATAGACGGTCCACTTCGCGCAATTGTTTCAATACTATATCAACAAGTATCTCTTGGTGCAGCAAGAAGCAAAACACGGTGGCATTATCAACTGATAAAGCTGAATATGTTGCAACCACATTAGCTTCCGAGGAGTGTATTTGTCTTACATGAATTCTTATAGATGTTAATCAGGTGCTACAATTTCCTATTTCTATCTTTTGTGACAATGAAAGTGCTATTAAACTTGCTGGAAACCCTGTGCTTGCTGGAAACCCTGTGCTTGATACTCGTCATCACTTTATTCGAGATAAAGTACTTAATCAAGAAATTGAGCTGAAATTTATACGAACAAATAAGTAGGTTGTTGATGGCCTTATTAAGGCATTTGCCAAATCGAAGTTCGAAGAGTTCAAAGGAGATCTTGGTCTAGCTGATCGAAAGAATGCACTAAAGAGGACTGTCACAAGTTAGTGCACATTTTATTCTTGTAACTTCAGTTACTAGTTGTTACATATGTTTTAAATAAATCTTTATTTCGTGTAATTTCAGTTACTAGAAGTCGGATAGTTCCTATTTACTAAATGATGTTAGTGAAGTAGTGCTAGTTATATTCTTCTACAAGTATTGAGCTCGTGTTTTTCATTCTTCAATTAATAAAAATCAAGCTTCTTGATCACTTATATCTTCTACATATATAAGTTTGTTCAATTTGAGGTTTACCAACTTTGACAAAAGATTTCACAAATCAGTATCGGATTTGGATGAACATAAAGAGCAACATAAATAAAATATTCAAAATAAAAATATTTCATATCATATGAAATTTATAGTTGAGGTGATAAACCAATTTTAAAAATATTAGCTAATTTTTAGTTTCGTATAGATTTTTAAACATTTCGTTTTTGGTAAGTTTTAAGAAAACTATCAAAATTGGTAGCGGTGAGGTACTTAAGATTAAACATCTAGTCAACTAAAAAATTAACACACTTAAAGTTAAAGAAATTTCTTTTAACAATATAATACATGTTCTCATAATTACCAAAAAATTGTTATATGTTCATCAACTAACTTCACATAATCCTATTTATCTTGAATTTCATAACAATATTTGTTTAGTAAGGACATAGCATGGATAATGTCGCTTACATAAGTAATTCAGGATGACCTATTCAAGCTTAAGAAAGTTGCTAAACCTAGTGTGTTTAGGTCCAAGTCTCAACTTATATACCTAAGAGCTTTAATACTTTAGACTTTCCTACGAGTCAATCTAGAGTGTCTAGGAGTCTGTGTGCTCTTTTTAGAGAGTTGACATAAAAAAAAACTAGTTTATCCCTCCAATAGGGTTTTATCTCTTATTTTAAACTCTTGAAACTTTCATGTCGTATCAAGTAATTAAAATATATTTTTGGAATCTACCAAGTAGGAAAGCCTCATGTTTTTCCACACGATCTACGTCTCAATGTAAAAATGTATTAGATTTAACTCATAGTTAATTACGGGCAGCCGCCCCAATCATATATAAATCTTGTTTTAAATTCTATATAATTTTTATTGATAACCACACGATGTATGCATGGTTATATCTATTAAACAGATTGATGAACCCTTAAGTATTTTAAAAAATTAAGAAACTTTTGTTGAAAAATAATTGGATAGAAAAATAAAATCGTTTTTGTATGATTAGGGGGAGAATTTAGATGTTTTGTTCTCTTGGTTAAGGAGGGTAATATTCTGCTCATAATAGTATGTCCTCGCACCTCTGTTCAAAATTCCCGAGGTGGAGAAAACACCTGCATGTCGTGGAGACATGTCTCACAGTTCTTGCCCAGTCTTTTGTTCCTTATTTTGGAATGAGTTTTTCAACCGTTGCCCAAAACACCTGCATGTCGTAGAGACTGTCAAAATTTATACTAAAGAATCTATCACAGTATAAAAAACTATTCAACTATATAATTTACTAAATCTAACTAAATGTTTTTAGATATGCTTGTTTTCCTTGTCTAAAACCACATAGTGTCGAGAGTTTAAAGTTCATTAACTAATTCAATTTTTTAAGGGTATAGTGAGACACATATAGGATACGAATGTCTTAGTTCTACGTGAAAATCTATGTATTTAAGAATGTGGTGTTTGCTGAGGCTATGGAAAATCCAAACCAGGTCAAGGTAATGCAGGTGGAGCATGAACCTCCAATGAGGAACAATACTAGGTCATTAGTTTCATGGTATTATAAAATAAATTTAGTAGGTTTTAAATGGCTTTTACAGAGTCAAACATAACTTCGATGAGTTTTTCCAAATGTCTAAGGTCGGATGAAGCATATTGAACTTGATATACACTTCATTCGTGATCCAGTTCTCCATGGATCTCTTCAAATTCGCGTCGTATCTTCTCAGGATCAGTTGACTGATTGTCTCACAAAACCCCTGACTCACTAGCGCTTCTCTTTTCTTAGAGACAAACTTGGCCTCATCGATTCGCCCTTCTGTTTGCGGAGGGATGTGAAGAACAAGTAATGCTTGGTTGTTCAAGCTGATCACCAACAGTGATTTGGGTGTTGAAGTGTTCTGTGTGTTAGAACTAGTGAAGTGCGAGTCGTTATTAGGGTTTCAGACAACAACTCTCACCTCATCATGAAATAACCGCGTATTACTCTAGTGTATATGGAACGGGGTCGGTACAATTGTGTGACCGAGCCCACAAAATCAGCCCAATATTAAAAAATGCTATATCGCATTACAAAATTACTTTATCTAATAACACCGGCTTCTATATTTCAAAAATAGAGCACTGTAACAAATAATGTAACAAACTATGAATAGCTACCAAAACTAGCTAACAAACTAGATTCCCTAGCTATCACTAGCCGCCTATGAAAACTACACTATAGGTGTTACACTAAATTTAATGAATTGAATTAGAAAGAAATATTATAGGAATTTTCTCTAATTTTATCTAACATAGACAAATGAGTAAAAAAGTAATACTCTAACTCAACAAAATATCCTATTTTATAATATCTCACCATCATCTTATCATAATATATATTTCCTTTTTACAAAATATGACAAATGATGGTTGAGTGAGCTATTATCCAGTTGTAAATGTACATCCATGATATAAAGTAGTATCCTTTAGGGGCTACCAAGTAAACAAATGAACCACTAAACTTTTTTTTTTCTATGCCGACTCCTGGTCAATTGAAATTCTCGTTACACATAACCCTGACTCTACACACCATTTCTGGTGGTGACCCCGATGCTATCTTTGTTTTGTCAGGTCCGATATTTCTGGTTGTCACAAAAATTAGAAAAGAATAAAACGATTGCCATGAAGATTCAGTTTTGATTTGGGTCCACGGTGACTCGGAAGTTGTTGGACAAACAAAAGGTTAAAGTTTAATTCTTTCATTTGATTAAACCAAAATATCCATAAGTGACAACGGAGGTCAATAAATAGTCTATATATATACATCCATTTCATCAGTTCAACTGCATTACTCATTTCAGCTCTTCTCCTTTTTCCGAAAACAAAACTTGCATTAAGCACCATGAAGCTAACAGTAACGATGCAAAGTCTTCAAAGGATTCAGTTTCTTAGACAGGGAAAGAGATTATCAAAGTCAATATCTATACTCGTAAGAAACAACGAACAACAACTTGTTGTCACACCTTGTCGTAAACCCAATGTATTAAAACAGCTGTTACGGAAATTTAAGTCTCAGCTAAAGCATCGTGATTCGAGGAAGAAATCAAGAGGTTTGAAGTTCAGTTATGATATTCGAAGCTATAATTTGAACTTCGATGATGGTTTCTTTTAACGATTATGATCGGTTTATGTTTGGTTTTAGGGGTCCACTTATTTGTATAGACTGATGAAGCTATTGATAACCGTCTTGTATATTCGTTCATATATTATTATTAGGCACATAACTAGTGTTTAGTTTATTTGTTTAGTAAAATGGTTAGTTTTATTATCGGCATTCTTCTATGAGCCTAATTGTACATTGAAGTGATAATTTAATGAAAGATTTTAATTTCTTTAAGGGTTGAATTCTATATATTGTAAGGCCAATTATATATTTTTATGAAAAGATCATATCATATAAAACTGACTTAGTTGGAAACCATTAACGGTTATAAAACAATTTGTGTAGTGTACAGTCATATGGATGACCGTGCTGCAATATGTCCTTTCTGATAAGGTCGGAATTTATCCGACCGCAAGTTAAACCGACGAAATATTATATCGATATATATTTTGTCATGGTGTGGTTTATTTTCGTCTGAGGGTAAGTTCGTAATTTTCGTTTAGAGTTTCGTGGAAGTTTGTGAGTATTTAATGTTTGGGGAGAGTGTAGAGGGAGAATTAAGTAGCCTGGTTGTATTTAATTTTCATTACTCTCATTTAATGTTGGTGGTTGAGTATTTATACCCTTATAGTTGGGCCTTATGGGCATTCGGGTCGAGTTTAAGGACCCATGAGTTCTAAGTAGAGGAACAAGCAACTTAGTCAAGAAGTGATTAGGTTTTAAGTACTTCAGTTCTGTTCGAACTGTCCAATGGATGATGGTGTCCGAACTGCCCCTGTCCGGTTAGGTAGACATTGTCCGAACTGAACCTGTCCGAAGTGGTGACGGAAACCGGACTCATCAGTAGCCCCTTTTTTAGGTGGTGTTCAAAAACCTTTGGCAAGACCTAAAAAACAGTCTGTTGCTAGTGACAGTTACATCCGGACAGGTCTTTCAAATTGTGTTATAGTTTTATCCGGACTGAAAAAAGCTCTCTGAATCTAAACGGTTTTTTGCCAGAGTTCGTGAGACACGTGTCTCGCTCTGGTTCGTTATTTTAGCCGTTTTTTCACTTTGAATTTCGCTCCCACCTTCTCTCAAAAGCAACCTCTTTATTAAATGAAGGTGACATCAGCGTCGTTTCTTAATCATTGCAAATCCTTTCGAATTCTCCTAGGAATCAAAGCACCTTTTTGGGGTTTACTATAAATTAAACACTTTTCCACTGTTTTATCATCATCTTCATATTAACTTTTGCTAATTTTCAGAGCGTTCTCTCTCAAACACAAGTTCTTCTCTTTGCTCGTTTATGTTCACGGCTAGGAACACTTTAAGCAGAGGCGGGTGGCTTAATCTATCAGAGCTAGAAAAGGCACAAAAGTTGAAAGGGAAAGGCACATTGCAGCAGGCCTACCTACCTCCCCCATCGAAAAACCAGTAACCTCAAACACACAGCTTGACCAGGGTTCCTCCTCAACAAAAAATGTCAAACCGAGGAGATTGTTTCAAACCAGCCTTTCTCCCATTGTCTCAGGCTCATCGGTTCAAGAATTAGAATCCACTATTGAACCAGGGCCAGTAGTTACCAGCTTAAAAAAGCCTTCCCCATTTATAGCAATGGGATCAGATGCAGATACCTCTCCCAACAAATTGGTCGATCGAAGAAGAGGTCGGCTGGTTAAAGGGCAGGCTTCCAAAGGTACCCCTTCAAAATCAGGGGTCAAATACAGTTATACAGGGTCAGAGGAACCCATAAAAGAACCTCAGGACAGCCTGTCCGGACTGGAGGCCACTAGCTCAAGCCTCCGAAGAGAAACCACCACATCGGAACCCCAGCCAGAGGCCAGAGTTCAGGAAAATATTGAGGTCCAACAATCTGGAGGCCTGACTGAACCAACTTCAAACTCCCCCCTCCCAAAAACAACTGAGAATCCCTCATCGGTAATAAAGGAATTAATTGAGGACTCCAACGAAGAGGATCCATTCGAGTCCGAACCCTCCGGACAAACTTCTAATGCTGCTGCTAAGAAAGATAAAGGCAAAGAGAAACTATGCCTTAGGCACCCAGAATTACCAGAAATCCTCGAAGGAAAAGTGGGACCTTGTTTCCACAAGGTAAACGTTAAATATCTTCTTGCCTTACAAAAAATCAACTATGCTTTCATCCACACAACCGAGTTGGGCCGGATGCGTACGAAGTGGGGGATTCTGGAGAATGTGAAAATAAGAATCCCCATAGACCCTGAAACCCCAATGGACTGCAAACTCAGTGAAATAGTTATCTTCACTGAGCTTTTTAACTGGGGTTTAAGGTTCCTCTTAGATCCGGAGATAGTTAGGTATTTCCACCTTATCAAGCTCTACCCTAGTCAACTGAGCCCCAATGCCTGGTACACACTTATGGCCTGCATCATGGCCTCCAGGCTCTCCGGGATTCCTTTACCAAAGGAGGAATTCGCAGCTGTGGCCAGTCTCTGCAGAAACCACCACATTCCCTTCTATCACTTCAACATGGGTGATAATTATAAAGGAGTGGATGACCTGCTTGAGTCGAAGAGAAATTGGAGGACTCAATTCTTGTTCGTAAGCGGAGCTTGGGAGAATGGAAGGAAGATCAAAGCTAAAGTCAAACCGTGTCTCCTCACCAGCAGATGAAGAAGTGATCGTAAGGATACTACCTTCCATTCTCATTTTTACTTTTATCGAATTTGTTTAAACTGACTGGTCTTGTCTTTTTTCCTTTACAGAGCTGCCCAAAGATTTCAATGACTATTTAAAGACCGGGCAGACCACTTACACCAACATCAACACTTGGGCTGCTGAAAAGTGGGGAAACCGGTTCCATGATGCCTTTACCGGAGGCAATCTCGCAAGGTCTCACCTCTGGAACACTACTGGCCGGAGGGACTTGACATGGGAAGAACTCACCACTCCACCCCCTCCGGATATAGTCCTCAAGAGAGCACACGAACCGGACGGGTCACTATACTTGCCAGTTCGAGCCGAGGCCCAAAGTAAAATGAAAGGCAAGAAGCGGAAGGGTAAGAAGAGTGGGGTTGAGGCCAACCCTGCTGAAATGGAGGAAGATGCTCCTAAAAACCAAGAGAGGCCAGCTCCAAGTCAGATTGATGCTGCTCTCCTAGAAGTGGTGGAGGAGGGGAGTACCAGGGAAGAGGTAGGGTCTCCCGAACCTCCAAGGGTTCCCACGAGAGACCGAAAACGTGGAGCAGAAAACAAGGAGAGGGAGGCCAAAAAGAAAAAGACCTCGAGGGGTGATGAACTTTCTCTCCGGCCACCGGAGCCTCTCCCTCCTGTTGACCCTACTGATCCAACAAGAACATAGGAGATCCCTGGTGACTTTCGAACTGACGAGGTTGGAGGAGGAGACCTCAACATTGATGGTGTTGACATCACAGGGTTGGATGGACTTGGCGACTATTTCGCAAACCTTCCCAGAGATGACTTTGTTGGGCCTTACCTTCCTCCGAGCACTTCAAACACCATCACCTTTAATGGTAAAACTTTCACTGTTTCAAGTGAAAGAGATGCTATAACCCACTCTATTCTGAGTACTGTTCAGCCAGTGTTGGTCTCGGAGAACCAAGTACAAAGTCAGGCAGCGATCATCAGCTCCCTTAACTATGACAAGGAAAACCTGGCCAACGACCTCCTCACTGCCACCCAAAATGCTGACATTCTGAAGGGAGAAGACGAGGAGTTAAAGAAGAAGCAGGAGGATTGGGCTACAAAGGAGGCTGGCTTAGAAAATATTATTAGAGACCTCCGAGAAAAGCTGTCCGGGTTGGAGAACGATCTCTCCTCTTCGAAAGAGGAAATGAAGGCCAAAGACCAAGTCATCCATACTCTAACTAACGACAAAATCGTACTTGAGGATTCGGTATCGAAAGACGCACAGGAGAAAACAGATCTGCTAAGGGAGCAATAGGCCAAAATCCAGACCAAGATCGATGCTTATGCCAACAATGTATTAGATACTCAAGAACAAATGTACGCCAAAGTGAGGTCGGACATGGTCTTGCTATTTCATGAGAAGTTCCCGAAGAGGAACCTGGGAGATTTGTGGCTTCATGTAGAGTACGAAGACCTTCCCTTCCACACTATGGCTGATGGAGACTTGCATGATTATTCTAGTGATTCCTCTTATGACGAAGAAGAGAACACCGGAGAGGGCCCAAATGAGGAGAATGACGATCCCAAGACGAAGAAGACAAGTGAGGCTGAGCCATCTTCAAAGGCTCAGTCTTAGATTATGAATTATCTTTTGTGTGTGTGTGTTTTTTTTTATTAAACTAAAGTCCTTGGAAGGACAAGGTATTTCTGTAATCGTGTCCGGCATTTGACCAGATAGATCTTTTGTTTTGTCTGACAGTTTTAAAGTCCTTGGAAGGCCAAGGGACTTGGGTTATTTCAATGAATATCTTTGTTTTGCACAACTCTTGCACTCTTTCATAGTTTGTTTCAATTTTGGTGGCTAGTGTTTAAACAGCCCTTAGTTATTTCATAAATATTCTAAAGCGAGAGTGTTTAAATTCTCCGATGACAAATGTTTAAGTAGTCATCATTCCTTCCGGATGGTGTGACAAGAAACTAAGTAAAAACGCTTCGAATTTTTAAGAAGGCATCAAATTTTATAAAAAAAAGCCCGGACACCTCATTAAAACCTCCCCGCGCCACCAGGGTAGGAAAGAGTATGCCCCCAAATATTTACATGGATTTTTAAACAAGTAAATATTTACATAGCTTCTACTCCAAGTACATCCGGAGAGGCTCAATATTCCAACGGTGATTCAAAACCCTTCCATCCTTGTCTTCTAGCCAGTATGTTCGAGGTTTGAGCCTTGCAATGACCATATATGGTCCTTCCCAAGTTGGGGCCGGTTTGCCGAGCAGCTTCTCTTTAGTGTGTAAGAAGACTTTCCTTAACACCTTCTCCCCCGGCTGAAAATCTCTTCTTTTAAATCTGGAAGCAAACCTGCTTCTCATCAAACCCTGATAGTGTGCAGCTCTAAGATGAGCCTTAACTCGTCTTTCTTCTATTAGGTCAAGCTGAACCCTGATTGCCACTTCGTTAGCGTGTTCGTAGAAATTGTGAACTCGAAAGGAAGGGAGAGTTGCTTCTATGGGAGCTATGACATCCATTCCATAGACCAAGGAAAAAGGTGACTCTTGTGTTGCAGCCCCAGGTGTAGTCCGGTAGGCCCACAAAACCTCTTGTAAATAACTAGGCCATTTTCCAACACCCCTTCTAAATTTTTCTTCAAACCGGACATTATAGTTCTGTTAGCCACTTCAACCTGACCATTATCTTGTGGGTGGAAAGGTGAAGAGAAACAATGTTGTATACCTCTAGAGGCACAGAAACTTTCCATTTCCTTGTTGTCAAACTGTGGCCCATTGTCTGTCGTTATCTTCTGTGGGATGCCAAATCTGCAACAGATATTGGACAAAATGAATTTTATGACAACGTTTGATGTTGTACCTGCCAACGGGGCTGCTCCGATCCACTTCGAAAAATAATCAATAGGAACAATTATTGTCCTGCGTCCTCCGGATGCCATAGGAAGAGGTCCCACCAAATCCAACCCCCATCGAGCAAAAAGTATAGGTTCAGAAATTGACTCTAAAGGGATGGCTGGGACATGAATTTCATTGCTATATCTCTGGAATGGGTCACACCTTTTCACCAGCTCCTTAGCATCTTGCATTATAGATGACCATTAATAGCCAGCCAATAAAACTGTTTTTGTTAGAGCCCTGAATCCACAGTGAGCTGACCCCTCACCATCATGTAATTAAGGGAGGACTATTTGAGATTCATCATGCCCCAAACATCATAAAAGGGGTTTACTGTAAGACTTCTTATAAAGAACATCTCTTATTATGATGAAACCACGAGCCTTGTACTTTATTTTTCTTCCTATCGACTTGTCCGGAGGCAAAATACCATCGGAGAGATAGTGCATGTGAGGAAACCTCCAATCTTGAGGTTGTTTCATCTGTACATCGAAAATTTATTCCTCCTCACCCATATTGAGTTGAATGGAAGGGCACTCCAGCACATGGATCCAAGGATATGACTCATTATAGGCTATGGTTGCCAAGAAATCTACTAGTTCATTTTCTGTTCGGGGTATGTGCTCATAAACGATGCTTTTGAACTTAAGTGCCTCATTTTTAAGAAGAAGTAAGTACTTCACTAGTTGCTCCTTTTTAGCTTTGGATTGACCCTGTGCATGATGGATAAGAAGCTGGGAATCGCTCATCAACTTGACCATTTTGGCTCCACAAATGAAAGCCAACTTCAAACCAGCTATAGCTGCTTCATATTCGGATTCATTGTTAGAAGGCCTAAAAGCAAAGCATATAGCCTGGTACATGTTGTCACCATACGGAGAGGTCAAGCATACCCCTGCACCACATCCCATAGTACTTGATCCACCATCTGTCCGGACAATCCATACCTTTTTATCTTTCATCTCAGTGGTTTGCTCTATATCCATATCTGAGTGGAATTCAACTAAGAAATCAGCCACAGCCTGAGCTTTGATTGCTGTTCGAGGAGCAAAATCAATATCGAAGTCCCCCAACTCCATTGACCACTTAGTCATTCTACTTGAAACGTCTGCCTTTTGAAGAAAAAATTTCAAGGGATAGGATGTCCGGACGATAATAGGATGAGCCTGAAAATAAGGCCTCATCTTCCTTGCAGCAATTACCAAGGCTAATGCTAATTTTTTGAGCTTTAAATAGCGTTTCTCTCTATCTATCAAGCTCTTGCTGATATAGTACACCGGATGGGGGTAATTATCTACCTCTCTTACCAATACAGCACTGATGGCACAACTGGAAACTGCCAAGTATACGAAGATTGTCTCTCCATCAACAGGTTTAAACAAAGTCTTGGGGGAGGACAGATGTTTCTTAATCTCATTGAAGGCCTCATCACACTGTGAAGTCCAGTCAAATACCTTTGCACCCTTTAAAGTTTGAAAAAACGGGGCACATCTGTCCGAAGACCTCGAGATGAATCGATTTAAAGCAGCCAACCTCCCAGTCAACCGTCGTACTTCTTTAATATTCCGAGGAGGCTCCATTTGGAATAAAGCATTAAGCTGGTCGGGATCGGGCTGTATCCCTTTCTCACTTATTATATACCCCAGGAATTTCACGGACTGCACTCCGAACACACATTTCTCTGGATTTAGTTTCAAATTTACTTTTACTAAGTTGGCAAAAGTTTCTTTGAGATCAGCCAAGTGTAGTTTTTCATCCACACTTTTTACCATCATGTCATCAATGTATACTTCCATGTTTCTTCCAAGTTGATCAGCAAAGGCTTTGTTTACTAACCTCTGATAGGTAGCCCCGTCATTTTTTAACCCAAATGGCATCACCTTGTAACAATGAAGACCCCTATGAGTAACAAACGTGGTATGCTCCTGATCCTTTGGATCTACTTGAATCTGATTGTATCCGGAGAAGGCATCCATGAAAGACACTAGCTTATTCTCAGAAGTGGAGTCCACAAGCTGATCAATCCGGGGGACCGGGTGTAAATCTTTTGAGAAAGCCCCATTGAGATGTGTGAAGTCAATGCACATACGCCACTTACCATTTTTATTTTTTACTAAGACCAGATTGGCTGTCCACAAAGGATATTGAGACTCCTTTATATGCCCCATTTTAGTAAGCCTGTCAACTTCTTGAACAATAACATCAACCTTTTCCTTGGAAAAATCCCTTCTCTTTTGTACCACAGGTGCTATGTCTCTCCGGACGGATAGGTGATGTGATATAATATCTGCTGGAACTCCGGTAGCATTAGCATTACACCAAGCAAAAACATGCTGATGGTCTTTTAAAAGCTTCAATATTTTACTCTTCAGCTCGGATGGCATTTTGGACCCTATCTTAACACTTTTTCCTTCTTCTAAAGTATGTGTTTCAACTTCTTCAATCGGTATCAACACTCCAGGGGTCTCTCTGGGGTCATCAATTTCACCCTCACCCCCAGAAAGCCCCTCAAACTGCTATTCTTCATTGATACGAACTGCCCCCAGCGTCCGTGGAGCCAGTGCTGTGGCATAACACTCTCTTGCAATATTTTGGCTGCTCCGAACAACTCCCACTTGTCCTTGAACAACATATTTCAAACATTGGTGAACTGTGGAGGCCACTGCATGCATCCTAGAGAGCCAAGACCTACCTAGAATAGCATTATAACAAGTGGGACAATCCACCACAATAAAAAGTATTCTAACCATCTTTTTAAAAGGGCCCTTGCCCAACAAAACTTCCTCTTCGAACTCCCCGATCACATCTGCTGAGCTTCCAGTGAAACCCACAATTGATATGTACGAACGCTGGATTACGACTGGATTTTTCATCTTTTTGTAAGAGATTAAAAAGAGGATATTGGCCGAACTCCCAATATCCACCACGATTCGTCTTATGTCATTGCCCCCAATGGATGCTCCTATGACAATAGCATCTTCATGAGGGCCAACTATATCCCTTAAGTCATCCTCATCGAAAACAATGAAGGGAAATAGAATTTTTGATTGATAGGATGTCATGCCTCCCTCCAGCTGGGTAGCTAAAGTATGAACGTGCCTCTTCCTTGAAGAAGCAGTAGGAGCTGTCATAGTATCCCCTCCAAAAATTGTGAGTGATTCAAAAAACTTAATAAGCCCGAAGACTGTTTTATTACGTTCCTCAATGGTACCCACTCTGTTTCGAGTTGGATCAGGATCCAAGTACTCTGACTCTACATCAAATCTTTCGATTATAACCATAGCTCCCTCCGGAGCAGATGTGCCTATATTGTTTAGACCAGCCCGATGAGATTTATCTGGCCTATTTCCTCCTCTTCTTTTGAGATATGCCCCCAGCTTTCCTCTTTCAATTAAATTCTGGACTTCTTGCTTTAAATCAATACAATCTTCAGTGGTATGGTCAGTATCATTATGGTACTGACAAAAGGAATTTTTATGATGTTCCCTAGGAGATTGCAGTGCAGCCGACCTTCTATAATGTACTTCTTCCTTTGTTTTGTCATAAATGGTGGCCACACTTTTTTTTAACTCTGCAAACCACTCCGGTTGAACCTAAGGCCCTCTCTTATTTCTAGATTCTTGACTCTGGGCAGGCGCAGCTGGCTGAGACTGAGCTTTAGCTCTGTTATGACCCTGCCCGGCCTCCCTTGCCTTGTTCCCGGACTGATTTTGGTTGGGGTTTGGTGCAACCGGGGCAGACCTCACCTGCCCGTGCACCCTAGTTTTCTTTGTTTAATCAATATTGATTTGCTTTCCAACCTGATTCAGTAGGCCTCCCCAAGTCATGGCTTTCTTTCTGGTCACTTAATCAGCTAAATTTCCAGGGTTTAAGCGCTGCCTCAAAGATGCTATGGCTACTTGCTCAAAGCAATCAGCCAACCCAGTTTTTGTGTTTACAAAACGACTTATATATTCTTTCAGTGATTCGTTTGGTTCTTGGGCACAATGGATTATTGTGTCCACATTGCCCTTCAATTCCTCACTCCTAACAAACTGCCTTCGAAAGGCCACCCAAAAGGTATCAAAATTTCTGATGCAGCCTTGTGGTAGGCTGTTATACCACTTCAGAGAACTCCGTATAAAGGATTGGGAGAATTCTCTACAGAGTAACTTGTCATCATCATCAAAATTCATCATGAAGTTTTTAAATTGCTCCAAGTGGTTGTCCGGATCTTTACTGCCATCGTATTTCTCCATTTTTGTACTATCGAACCTCTTAGGGAGGTTTCCGGACAGGATCTTGGAAGACAATGGAGACTGTCTCCAATTCCGGCCACGACTGAAAACGGTATCCTCATTGGGAGTTGCAAAGATACCTGGTTCCTCATGGAAAGCAAAAGGATCGACCAGCATCCGGTCTACGTGTCTCCGGCTGTGGGATGATCCTTTGCATATATTCCTCTTCAACTTTCCATGTCTATCCCTTTTTCTTGAATACTTTTTAATCAACTTTTGTTTCTTTTTAGATCGACCCTCATCGCTGCTAAAGGACAATGATTCTTCAACTCCATCTTCCTCCGAGGAGCTACTGGAAGACTCTGAGCCTGAATCAGAGCTCTCCATTGCCTTGGACCGGTGAGAATTTTTGGAACTAGCATGAGTCTTCTTGGTACTCACATGGGTCTTTGAAGGCTTATGCTCTCTAGGGTTGTCGGTATGATGAGCAACTAATGCCTTTGACTTCTCTTTTATGCCCATCTTTGCCTTTTCTGCCCTCAGAGCTTCTATCTCGCCCTTTAATTTATCACGCTCCTCGATTGTGTAATCATCATTTTTCACCCACCACTTCAAGCAAAGCTGGTGGTACTTCCGGGGCATCCGGATTCATTTGGACTGATGTTTTCTGATGGTTTCGAATGCTAGATTCAGGCACCGTCGTGCTCCCACTATGGTCGCCAATTTGGTGTCGTTTATTTTTGTCTGAGGGTTAGTTTGTAATTTTCGTTTAGATTTTCGTGGAAGTTTGTGAGTATTTAATGTTTGGGTAGAGTGTAGAGGGAGAATTAAGTAGCCTGGTTGTATATAATTTTCATTACCCTCATTTAATGTTGGTGTTTGGGTATTTATACCCTTATATTTGGGCCTTATGGGCTTTCAGGTCGTGTTTAATAGACCCGGGTCGAGTTTAAGGACCCATGAGTTCTAAGTAGAGGAATAGGAAGCTTAGTCAAGAAGTGATTAGGTTTTAAGTACTTTAGTTCTGTTCGAACTGTCCAATGGATGATGGTGTCCGAACTGCCCTTGTCCGGTTAGGTAGACATTGTCCGAACTGACCCTGTCTGAAGTGGTGACGGAAACCGGACATCATGTAATATAAACCCAACAAATGGATATAAATAAGAGCATTTTGTGATATTTTTTTAATTATCGATTTGTGTGGTGATATTTCTCGATGTGTCAATTTGTGCAGTTACATTTTTTAAAATACCAATTTGTTTGGTGATATTTTTTAAAGTGTGAATTTGTGTGGTTGTATTTTTTGAAAAACCAATTTGTGTGGTGATATTTTTCGAAAAATCAATTTGTATGGTGATAGTTTTTTGAAATACCAATTTGTGTGGGTATACTTTTTAAAGTATCAATTTGTATAGTGATATTCCTTGAAATACAAATATGTGTGGTGATATTTTTTGAATTGATATTTTACGAGGTTACTATTGATTAGAAATTATTATTTTTTGAGGTGATTATTTTCAAGGGTTTGGAGCCCTTTAGATAGCGAATTCGATTGTACTTTTGAGATAGCAAAGGATTCTCTTTGCAGCCTTGAGAGGAGTTGTTGTTGGAGATTTCATATAGCGATTAACCAATCCAACTGCATGAAATATATTATGTCTCGTGCAAGTTAGATAGCGTATAATTCCCACCAAACTGTTGAATAACGTCGGATCGACACTTTCTCTTTCTTCATGTTTGAATATTTTGACGCCGAACTCCATGGGTGTGCTTATCGGGTTAAATTTGTCCATCTTATACTTCTTAAATATATCTTTTGCATAGTTTTCTTTTGATATGAAAATTCCATTTTTTGCTACATAACTTCAATGACAAGGTAGTACACCACACGCCCTAAGTTTCTTTTATCTTGAATTCCTTCGTCATCACATTCTTGAAGTTATTGAATATACTTGGGCTGCTTCCCGTGAGGTGAGTACACCATACGCCTATTGTCTTATACGTTTTAGAAAGTGAGGTGAGTTCTGATGTGTCATTATTATTGATGGTTTTCATTTCTTCGTCCATCACGTCTTTCTATTTTTTCTCTTATGTATCTTCTTGACATGTCATTGGTTCAAAATCAACAAAGAGACAAAATAGTGTAGATTATGAATTGTCCGGTTACCAAATAAAGATCACTAATTTTTATTGTATGTTCTACAACTCTTTAGCTTTGACTACCCTTTGACAATAATGAAGGTGGCGAATCTTTATGAGTATTTGATGTTTGTGAAGCATGTGAGGTTCTGATATCTTCTTATTTCTCATTCAGTATTTGCTCATCTTCTTCAATTTTGAGAAAAAAGGTGAACTCGTTTGTTTGAGACCCAAACTCTCATTGGACTTCTTCATCAAGTATCACATCTCGACTTATCACAACCTTCCTATTTTTTGGGTTTTACAGCTAGTAGCCTTTGGAAATTGAATCATACCCGATGAAGATAAACTTTTGGTTTTATTATCTAGTTTTGTTCGTTGTAGGTCTTGTACATGGACATGAGCTACGCTTCCAAATACTCTTAGGTGGGGAATTCAGGGTTTTATTCCACATCACGCTTCTTGTGGTATCTTTCCCCAAATACTTCTTGTTGGAGATCGGTTGGACAAGTAGACCGCACATTGCCACTACTTCCGCCTAAAAATCCTTAGGCAGTGTTGAGCTTTCTCTTTTTCTCGTAGTTGTAGTTGGAATTTATTTTTGTAATTCCAACCACATCTACGACTATGATAACCATGTTGACTTGTATGCATATCACACTCTTTTAAAATAAACAAATAACTTTTATAAAGATGGAAAGGGATGAAGTATTACAAGATACTTTTACAACTTACAGTGGAAGAGAAATATATTTTTTCTTTCTCTCAAGAGAGCATTATTGTCCCTCTTTTCTCTTACTCTAATTATTTCTCTCAATTTTATTCTTGGTGTCTTTGGTGGTTTAGATGGGGGGACAACTCCATTATTTTTAGAATCACAATGAAGACAAGGATCCACCATTTACAAGTTTATGTATAAATAGGCACTCAACCAAAACACTACACTCAAGATGAATGTTTTTCTTACACTCAACATAAAAGAGTTTCTTGCACTCAACCTAAAGATGGTTTTATACACAACGTCCATTACAAAGTAAATTAATATCTAATTGTTTCAAAAGATGCTTTCTTGATGGGTCTAATTAAGTGGGTTGGGCCTTTTAATTGGATCAAGTTTATGATCCAACTAGAAGTCCCTAGCTAAAAAATATATATGTGAAGAAACAATTTTATATGACAATAGTGGATAGTAACAAAACAATCTGAACACACTTGGATTATTTCAATAGAAACATATTTGTTTTTAATACAGCTAGAATCAAGTTATATTGGAAGGATCAAGAAATAATCCTCTTAAGTTCTTCGCTAAAGGTGTATGAGTACTTTGTTGATATTATGCCCTATGGAAAAGATTTGATTATGATTTCCTATGTAAAGACTGCTTTAAAATCACAGTATATTTACCTAAAAAATATTTTAAAGAGTGACTTTCCACGTTTAGACTGAGCGTGAGAGGTAAATCTAGAAGGAGAGATCAAACAATAAGAGAGTTAATTGGCTAAGGTGAAATGTTTGTTAGCGGTTCTAAGGTAAAATATTGGTTATGTGAACTATCCATAGAGGATTAAAGGTTATAATTATTAAAGCATGGTGCTAAAATGTGGTGATGTACTCGAATGACTACGAATGGATCGAGTATTGAATAACATATATTTACATGTATAATAAAAAATACTCATGAGATTGGGAGCTTCATTCCACACGACATCTAACAAAATTGGTTTGCAAACCATAGATTGTTTGATGGTGTCAAGCTCATACTCTGGAGTATTGAACTGTGTGTGGTAAAATGAATAAGGAGTGTTCGGCTCCATTTAGATACATGACTTGAGAAAGTGATAACAAATGTGAGGTATGTAGAAGATGTAAAATAGAACGATATTTATATCAAGATGAGGAAGGTTTTACAATTAAGGGTTGAGATAACAAACTTAAGATTCTGGAAGGTTTAGTAGTAGTTATGAAAGCCTGTATGGCTAATGGTGTATGAGTTCTTGAAGAAAGTGTAGTGGCCAGAGGTATGTCCAGTGTAGAGATAGAGTCAACCAAGGTGTGGCATTTAAGGTTAGAATATGTTAGTGAGAAGGACTTACTGAGCTTAGAAGATAAGGTTTTTTGGATGGTAACACAGTTTAGAAGTTGTGATTTTGTGAGAGGTGTGTGTTAGGTAGAACCACAATGTTAAGTTCTTGTCTAACAGCCATACAACTAGTAATGTCCCTTGAATGTATTCATTTGTATCTTTGGGTCTCACATAAAAACCCACGATGTGTGGTGTATGGTACTTTATATATTTAATAGTTTATTAGCTCTTCCAATATTGTTTTTTGAAACTATTTTTATAATTAAATTTAGTCGAATGAGATAAAAATAAGATATTTGAAAATTAGTTTTCATATAATATATAATCAACCACATAAATGAGACCAGACTAATATCGTTATCATACAATAATATTTAAAACAAGAAAACAAGTGAATATATAAATAATTGATAATTCTTATAAGGTTTGTATATTCATATATTAATATATAACCATAGTAATTTTCTAAGTCATCATTCATCGATGTCATCTGCGGGAGCTTATGGCTGTTTTATCTCTAACAATTGACCCTATATTACATGTATGTCCTCCATCATCTGACGATCATTCAATATCGTACTAGGTTCAAGTTCTAACTGTGCAATATTATTACCTCCACTTTCAAATTAAACCTTAACATTACCTCCACTTTATTACAAAATATATGGAGTATGCATATTTGTTTATCCATATATCATTTCTAGACGATACAAAATATTCAAGCACCTCAAACTTTGAGTAAATTTCCATTATGGATATATATATCTTGAGTTAGCAAAGATGACATGCTAATTCGATACCGTTTATAGTTAAATATTTATGAACTAATATTTAACAATTTTTCATAATAAAAATAGACATGAGCGTCGAATAATATAAAACTTGCATATTACGTGAATATTTTATATGCCTGATAATCAAACTTGGTAAATTTACTATTAGTGACAATTTGAAGATTGGTCATGTATGAATTTTTATTCTTCACTGGGATGAAAAAATCAATCAACAACTTCAATACTAATCTTTGAGCTCGTTTCAAGTTTAATTTACTAGGTAATGTGTCTAAACATCCCTCTGACTTTGCTAAATGAGCGAGGTCTAATATTATTTAACAAATAGGCTATTTTTTCTAATTTCAAAGGCTAACTCTAAAACTAATTCTCTTTAGGATACTTTAACGCCAAAAAATGGATAATTGTAGTGATGTATATGCATATTAAATTGGTTTTCTATGTTAGAGGAATAAATTGTATCCTTCAGACCGTAACAAGAGAATTTAGACCATGATTGCTAATATTAAAATCATTCAAATTAATACAAGCATGACTAACCAACTATATTGGAAACAATATGGCGTAAATCTCATCCATCATAAGGTAATAATAGTTTCTATAATAATTTCAATACGTCGTGCGTGCATCATATTAGTGGGGTATTAAAACATAATAAGCTTCATTTGTGGTGGATTGTTGGTGATTTAGGTCTTGCTATACTCTATACATTCTTCTAATTGTGTTATTATTTGTTGGTTTCATATTACTGGTTGTTTTATATTACCTGTAGTAATGGAACTAAAATAATGACTTAATTTGAATACTATTTCCTAGCCTAGCTCTTTGCGACCGATAGACCTAAATTATGCTTTTAATAATGATGAAACGTGAAGATGGATGATCCTTTAAGAATAACTCAACAAAAATGTAAGTGTGAGTATGCTTAGTGAATGTCTTGGATATAAAACGTTACCGCTAGTTTGAATTCTATAAACAAAAATGTTTTGGATATAGAACGTGAGTATGCTTAGTGAATGACTAATGTATCGGCACTTGTGGTATGATGGCTAAACGATCATAAATCTCAATACTGACAATGTATTTGTTTAATAAATAATCAATATAGGAAAGGAACGATCAATTTTTTACCTAAAATCCAATCAAACTTCATTTTTATTTTTCTCAATGATGGAGATATAAAAATTAGAGTGAGGGACGGGTCAACCCAAAAAACGATTGCATCCGATATTGTTCTTTGACAACAATGGTTATGCAATATTTTAAAAGCAAAAATAAACTTATTAGTTTTACTAGTTTTTGTTTATCATGGAATGTTTCTTTGGCAAGTGATATAGCAAAATTTCTTGTCTTTTATATTATGTGTGTTATATCACATTGGATTGATCCTAAATCACTACGAAAAATAAGAAGTATATATTTTGTGTTGTTGGCAATCACAATACTCAACAAATTAAAAAATATATTTTACCATGTATGTTTGAGTTTGATGTTAAATATAAAATTATATTAATTGCTTTTGATAATGCATCTGCTGACATGAAAATTATTGATAAAATTATATTTGAATATAACCCAGATTCTAAAAATAATCGTAGTAGATGTTTATGTCACATAAACTAATTGGTCGTAAATGATGGAATAAAGACGATACAAATTATTTGTATTGAGTTTATTAAAAAGACAGTACAACAAGTCATGAAGAGAGGTCATAAAAATTAAAAAGATGTATTTTTTGATATAGAGACTATATGGAATCCAAATTTTGATTTTTTGCGCGTATGTGTAAGTTTAGCAAAGACGTTACAATATTTTTTAATAACTTTAACTCTATAAATGTTTAGGATCATTGCCAGGCTCTTACTGATGTAAAGTGGTAATATTGTTTTGAACTGATACGTTTTATAATGATGTGTAAATAGTATACTCATGCTTTGTCTGCACAATATATTTCTAAAATTGGTTTGTCCTTCAATTTATAGTTAATCTTGACATGCATTTAGATTTACAAAGAAACAATTTAAATATATATATATATATATATATATATATATATATATATATATATATATATATTTCGACCAAAATGGGTACCCGTTTGTGTCCAAAGGCTAAACAAATTGTACTTTAATTTTTCTATAGTAAAAAATACTCCTTTGTTTCTAATTAATTTACTCATAAATAGTTTTTTCTTCTATAATTTTAAAAACATCTTATTTTTCATCACATTCAAAATTCGATCGAAGTTTCAAATTCGATCAACAAATTTATATGCTCAATAGTTTTCAAAATAAGCTTTATTGATGGTGGAATATGGGTGATTAAGGTTCTCATATACTTTATACATTCTTCTCATTGTGTTATTATTTGTTTTTTTTCATATTACTAACTGTTTCATATTATTATTGTAATGACACTAAAATAACTACTTAGTTTAAATACTATTTCCCAACCTAGCTCTTTGCGACATCTTCAATGATAATGTAATAAGTGTTTGCATTTGAAGGAATGTCTGACCTATAATCTAAAAAATAAGAACATTTTCTCTTGAGAAATCTGAGGTAATGGTAACCGAGGTTGATCGACTATCAAAGGTGGGTCAGATCCGAGAATATAAGTGTCCGTTATGGATAAATACGCGTTGGCTTCAAGGCATTGAACAACAAGGGGGAATATGAAGCAACCTTGGCAGGATTATTACTCACACAAATTTGCGGGGTTAAATTTGTTTGTTTGGTAAGTGATGCACAACTTATGGTTAAGTGTGTGATTTATCTAAACCTTAGGTCGAGCCGGTAAAAATATTGAGATAATTTGGTCAAATATATGTCTTGTAAAATAGGTCATTTAGGCCCACCGCCATTACTATAAAATGGTAACGTACCTTTTATGGGAAATAATGAATAGTTATTATTATATTACTACTTTTGGCAGCTTTTCTCTCTAGAATTCTTGTGTTTCTCTATCTAGAATCTTTGGCTCCCACAATATATTTGACCTAAATACCCATTAGAGATTTATGGAACTATTAGTCATAAACCAATTATCTCATGTGTCTAATGCTATCTCATCAAATATATAAATGCCCTTTCATGATCTACCAAATGTCTTTTTTACTATCATAATGAATATGGATATTAATTTTATTATTTAAAGTAATGATATATTTAGTAGTAGATCGCTCCACTATTCAACCTATATCGATGCTACGACCAATTGTATAAACTGAAGTCTATGTTTTTTTAATTCCAAAAAATAATCTCTCACGTAAAATAAAACCTTGTGCTGGATTTATTATTGTCTATGCTGGTATTTTAAATTGCATATGTGTTGCTCAAATACCACGGGAAATTGAAATATTAAAAATATTTTTTGTCTTTTAATGTAGCTAATAATTTGTCCAATATAGTTCGAATGCATATACTTAGATAACTACCAAATATACTTAGATAACTACCAAGTTGATTTAAGTTATTTATCACAAATCAAATATGTACCCTCGACCAAAAAGTCGCATAAATAAGACTACTAGTAGCTCGAGTGGATTAAGTTGAGAAATCGTTTTCCTAAATTTTTGACAAGTTTTAAACAAAGATTAAATAAGGTATGCGTTAATTTTAACATTCGATGTTTAAATTTGTAAAATACATTTTCAATGTCCTATATTAATATAGGCAAACCCATCCCCTACTATATCTTTTACTCCTTTATTTCTAAAATATGAGTAAAAGATTCATGTCATTATATTATATAATATAAGTTAATTATATACATATAAACACATTTTGACCATCGGATCGTTATTTATCAAAGTATACAAATATTTCTCGTCCATATTGATATTCATATTATAAATTTCCTTAATGTATATCGATTCAAATGCAAAATGAAAACTTATATGCTCACAGTTGTCGCTAGCAAAACATATTTGCTAAAAATATTACACGTATTTTTTTCATAAATATTTATCTGCCAATTATGATTTGAATGTTTGAATAGTATTATTTGTGTGCTTCTTGTTTTTAAATATCCACTTATCATTATCGAATCCATTTTATCTATAATGACCTCTGGGTAAAAAGTGAATCTCTAGAGGTATTTCTTCTTTATAAAACTTATAATTGGTTTTAAATAGATAAGCACCCTAATTTTAATATAATTTCCTCACAAATTCTTTCCATCAAGTTTGAAATAAATCAGTTAAAAATCTATTCATCATATCTTAGTTCTTATCTTATAACTTTAAGTATTTTGTTTTTTTACGAGGTTCACAAAGTTCCTGGTACCTAAAATACTAGTTTTACACAATTGTTTGACAAATGCTATCACCATATAATATAGACTACAAAAAAATTATTTTCTCTATACTTAATCACAAAATTAGACTTTAAAGTCTTAAACAAAATAAACTAATATTTTCCCAATAAAAATAACATCCTATAACTTATGCACATGTCATTATTATCTCTACATTCATGATTTTGAGATATGTTAAAAACCTCACACTTTTAAATAATTATTTTGTTTGTCATTTTATAATTGACATGGAAATGATTTAGTTCTTTAAGCACAAAAAGATTTATAATAGAATAGGTAGTTAAAATATTACAACCTTAACAAATCTATATATTATAGATCATTTCAATTAAAGTTCTATTTTTGGACGGAGCATAAATGAACTATCCCAATGTCTTTATAAAATATTAAAAAATATTTTGAGAAATATTACGTTTATGTATCGCTACAAATTAATTGAATATTTTTGTTTAATAAATTTCTAATCGCATCCTTGTGTTTGAAAATTAAATATAAGTATCATAAAGTATTTTTCGTTGATTGATATTAATTATATTTTTAATGAGGAAAAATCTACTTCCTTCTGGTAACACAAATATATTTCAGGATTCTCTACAATATAATTCCACGTAACTAAGTCCATCAATTACTAATCAATAGTTTCAGAAGAGCTATTTCGTTAGGTTCCACCACATGTCTCTAAACTTAAGTTTAGTGCTAGGTGTAGACTAGAAGTAACTGCTTAACATAGATATTGTCGTAGAACTATATAAGTGTAGTTGGATATGTCGTGATGTGTATTAGGGAAGAACTATGTAAACTCTTTAAAGCTTGAACCATGACTTAGTTGTATAGACGTTTGCTTATTCCAAGGGTTAAGCCAACTTGTCGACGACTGTTGACCATTAGGTTGATGGAGATATGTGCTGAGCCAAAGTAAAATAAAGGCCCGAAATGAGCTGATTAGATAAACCAATATGATATGAGGCATGTTAGATCATAGCACCACTAAGCCAAAGGAAAATATTATATTTATTAGAACTTATTTTAGTCATTTATTAATGGTTTTTAATCTCGAGCATGTGATGAACAACTAAGGTTTTTCCTTAACTTACAAATATAAAAAGATATTGTTATTCAATTTGTGATATGAATGTGACATGACTTTGGTGGTACAATTACATTAGAAGAACTTTCCTTAAATAGTAAAATGACGCTTAGTATTTTGAAATATAAGTGAAGTGAGAGATAAATATTGAAGAAAACGTTTTGTGAGTCGCATAATCTTTTGTTAGAAATGATGATTCAATCTTTTGTGTTTGAAAGGTCTTTATGTAACATACTTATATATAAAAAAGTGTTTATTGCCCATGAATGTAGGATTTCTTCACAATCTGAACCAGATTAAATATTTTCTCGTGTATTTTGTTCTATTAAGCTTTCTTTTATTTGGTGTTCGTCTTGTACAAGGGGAATTATATAATTATTTATGTGGCTTGTTTGATCGTATATCAGTTAATACTGTGATGGATCGACGTGATAAACTAATATAATACTAGTATAGCGATCTGGTTATTTATACTTATATACGAAAGCGAAATTTATGGTAACCATATTCCCAAGAACCGACATTAAAGCTCTAGGCCAAATGAAACGTGATATGGGTTAAATTCTTGGATGCCGAGGATGATGAACAAAGATTCATGCTTTACGAATCATAGTTTATAGTGCACATGACTCATCAAACGATGTGACATTGGTTGAGTGTATCAATAAAATATTGCTTGGTGGGCGTGGTGCTAAGGAACAATGTAGTATGGTCTAATATGAGTGAGCATGTAGATCTGTTGTCATGTTATATAGCTCACATTGGGAAAGTTAGAGCGATCTTATTAGAGTGAGCTGGTGAAAGTCAATTGAGAGGAGGCTGTGATGGCATTTTGTTCGAGATGAGTATTTGTTGGGTACAACCAAAGTCTCACATCCCATATTGGCTAGACATGGGAATGATTATGGGTATATAAGTAATAGCATATCTCATTTAGTATGAGAACTTTTGGAAGTGGACCGAAAAGAAATTCATGCAGGTCTTCGGTCCCAAAACACATTATATCATATTAGTATAAAGATCGGGTTGTTCATACTTATATATGAAAACGCAATATAGGTACCCATATTCCCACCAATATGGGGTACCCATATTCCAACCAATATGTGCTAAGCTAAAACAAAGGGGAGGTCTGAAGCGAACTGATAAGAAGAACCATCTGAAGCACGCTCGATCGTAACACCACTAGGACGAAACATAATATTATATATATGAGTAGTTATACCAGTCACTAGTTAATAAGCTTTGATTTGGAGTGTCTGACGAGGAATTAGGATTTTCTCTAAACCCATAAATTGAGCAATATATTGTTATACAATATGTCATGTGACTGTGGCGGGACTATGGTGGGTGCAATCAGGTGAGAATATATCTCCTGAGAAAGTGAAACATCTTTAGGTCTTTTTAGAAATAAGTGAGGTGAAAAATACACACTCAAGAGAAGATTATGAAAATCACGTCATATATTGTTACAAAGAGATATTGAGTCTTTTATGTTTGGAGAGTGACTATTGTGGGTGTTATCATATAAAAATATATTTGGTCGAGAGTGAAACATCTCTAGGACTTTTGATAGATAAGTGAGGTAAGAGGTAAGCACTAAAGACATAATTATGCGAATTACGTCATGTTTTGATACATAAAGTGATTGAGTTTTTTTGTGTTTAGAGAGTCTTTTTTAACCTCTCTATATATATAAACGAGTGTTTGTTCCTCGTGAATATAAGATGCTTTCACACTTCGCATCACGTTAAATATTGTGTTATATACTTATTTTTATTACGCTTATTTTTATTTGTAAATTCATTTAATCATATATCGGTTATTTTCGCAAGCGATCAGTCTGTTGGTTTCTCCAACTGTCTTGGTTGAGGTTTTATAAATATTCGACTGTGGCTACTCTAAATTCTATGGCCCTTAAGTTTCATCTTAAAGGCACCGGTCACTTTTATACTACGACTAACATGCAAGTTTAACTTTATCATCGTTGGTGGTAGGATTTTTTATAAGTTTATACGAGCCAAAATCTTTCAGCGACTAGATAAGAGTAGCCAAAGCTATTTTGACGCACCATCCCTCTTTTTTCCTAAAAATTTCAAACTTCCACAAATCTTCTGAAGTTCTCGACCAAGGCACCAAAAATGATAAATAAAACATAGACAAACAAGTACCAAAGTAATTCTCAAATTCAACAGAATATCCAATATTATAATATCCTACCATCATCTTATCCGCCAAAGATATTATATCTCTTTCCTTTTTACAAAATATGACTAATGATGGTCGACTAAGTCATTCTCCAGTCATAAATGTACATCCATGACATAAAGTAGTCTCCTTTAGGTGCTACAAAGTTTGAAAAAAAAACCACTAAACTTTTTTGTTCACTGCCGACTCCAGGTCAATCGAATACTTGTTACAAATCCTTAATGGGATAACCCGGACTCTACACACCTCTTCTGGTGGTGACCCAGCAATATCTTGCTTTTGTATGGTCCTATATTATCTCTCTGTGTCTGACGATTCCCATGAAGATTTAGTTGGGATTTGGGCCCACGGTGACTCGGAATTTGTTGGAAAAACAAAAAGCTAAAGTTTCCTTTTTTTTGTTTAGACCAAACATGGGTAAGTGAAAACTGAGGTGAATAGATAGTCTATATATACATCCATTTCATCAGTTCAACTGCATTACTCATTTCAGCTCTTATTCTTTCTTGAAAAACACAACTTGAATTTACTACCATGAAGCTAACGATAACCATGCATAGTCTTCAAAGGATTCAGTTTCTTAGAAAGGGAAAGAGATTATCAAAGTCAAGATCTATTCCTCTAAGAAACAACGAACAACAAGTTGTTGTCACACCTTGTCGTAAATCCAATGTTTTAAAACAGCTGTTACTGAAATTTAAGTGTCAGTTGAAGCATCGTGCTTCGAGGAATAAATCAAGAGGTTTGAAGTTCAGTTATGATATTCGAAGCTATAATTTGAACTTCGATGATGGTCTATTTTAAAGATTATGATCGCTGTATGTTTGGTTTTAGTTTAGACTGATAAAGCTATTGATAACCCTCTTGTATACTTTGGCACATGGCCAGTGTTTAGTTTAGTTGTTTAGTAAAATTGTTAGTTTTATTATCGGTATTCTTCTATGAGCCTAATTGTACATTCAAGTGATAATTCAATTAAAGATTTTAATTTTTTTTATATATTTGAATTGTGTATATTGTAAGGCTAACTATGGTATAATTTAAAACTGACTTATTTGGAAACCATTAACGGTTAGACGTACGATAAAACTTATTGACGTGTTAAAACGGAACCCTTTCTAACTTTATGGTTATAGTTGTTGAATCTTTTCTATTCGGAACTTTGGAAAGATATCTCCTAAACTTAAGGGATGAGTTTACCGAAGATAAGTGCGGTGTTACTCCAGAAGTCTGTTGATTTCAAATGAATAAATCTCAGACAAAAGCTATGAAAAGCTTCGATGGTTTTATTAGGTAATAGAAATGACTATTAAATAGTTAAAGATTGAGTACACAAAATGAAACGACAGCTAAGAACACAAACTGAAAGGACAATATAAAAAAACGGAAACACACTTAAATGACACAAATTTGAAGTGGAGTGTAACTCCTATCTTGACCAAATAAAGCATTAAAGTCCTAACACTTATTAGATACCTCTGCTGGTAGATGCATATGCGCTGTGTCCACAGGCGGAGCCAGGTGGGGTTCTGTGGGGTCCTAGGAACCCACCTGATTCATTAAAACATATCTTTAGCACGTATAGAAACTACTTACCCGTTGGTCTAGCTGGTAAAAATTCCCTGTGGGAACCCACAGTCCACGGGTTCGAGCCAGGTCTAATTTTTTATAGTACTTTCTACGTTTATATTTATTTAAAAAATCGTATCATATTTATTTAATATTATTTTTTAATGTATATATAATATACGTTTATATTTATTTAAAAAGTAATATAAATTTATTTTAATATAAATAAAAATATATTGATTTAAACTATCAATTACAAAATCCTAACCAGCTTCAAACACTAACATATTTAATATGTTTTTATGTTATTAATTCTCAAAATGAAAAATTTGCTACATGTCTTATGTTTTTTAAGAATAATATTGGTTGATCTATGTTTTTCATAAGATAGAGAGCCGTAGAGCTCAATTTAAGAGCAAATAGACGTGCATAAATCATAATTTTTATTTTGCAATGCTAAGTTAAAATTTTATTGTTGGTTGAGTTTTTATGTTTGTCATTATAGGATGCGTAAATATTTTAAAACAAATCCTAAATATAAAAGAAGAAATACAAATGTCTCTAATTTAGTTACTGAAGTTAACCGGAGGAGAGACACAAGATAAAATAAAATGACTCACATAACTTTCTAGGATTATTGTGAATACAAAAAGGCATAAAATTCTCAATTCGGTTTATGAGCTTTTGAAGTTTGCTTTGCTTTTACCTGTAACAATGATGACGAGTGTTATGTGAGTTTTCTCAAGTTTGAATTATGTGAATGGGTTGAGAAATAGAATGAGTGATCGATGACTTAATGATTGTTTGGTGTCATCTGTTGAAAAAGAGGTATTTATCACGATTAGTAACACAACTATCCTTCAATAGTTTCAAACTATAAGTAAGGTAATTACAAATAAAATTAACTTGTATTTATGTTTTTATTTTAGTTTTATTTTTATTTTTAATCACATATGAGTTTGAGATTTAATGTAAGCCATATATTTGTTATAACCATTTTTGTATCTTATTTTAATTTATTTTGATAAATATATATACGTTCATTTGATCAGAACGTCTAGGACACCACTATGTTTCCATCCTGGCTACGCCACTGGCTGTGTCCTTTGCTAGTAGATGCACTATTGGGATCCCTCAAATAAAACATTAAAGTCCTAACATTGCTTCCCCTAAACTGAAAGCAATAGCTTTAGTTTATCTTCTCGCAAACTCCAAGCTTCTCTCTTAATCGAACAAAAGCTTCCAACTTCAATGGTTTAGTCAATATGTCTGCAACCTGATCATTGGTACCACAATGAACCAATTTCACAACTTCATCTTTGACAATATCCCTCAGAAAATGGAACCTAACATCAATATGCTTGCTACGACCATGAAGAACAGGGTTCTTTGATAGTTTAATTGTTGAGCTGTTATCACACATAATCATAGTGCAACCTGACTGCATCATACCAATTTCTTCTAAAATCCTTCTCATCCAAACACATTGACAAGCACAAAATGATGCAGCTATGAAATCAGCTTCAGCGGTGGATAGAGTGACTACCGGTTGTTTCTTTGACGCTCAAGAAACTGCTCCTCCACTCGATAAGAAATCATATCCACTTGTGTTGCGTCTATTATCAATGTCTCCAGCATAATCACTATCAGTATAGACAATCAACTCCTCCAATATTCCTTTTTTGTAAAATAAATCGAATCCAGTCGTTCCTTTTATGTACCTTAGCACACGCTTTGCTGCTTGCATATGTTCCTCTCTAGGATCGGACATGTATCTGCTCAATAGACAAACCACAAACATCAGATCAGGCCTTGTCGTCGTGATATACATTAAACTTCCAATGAGTTGTTTATATATTGTGCAATCAACTCTCTTAGCATCACTATATTTTGATAACTTCACTCTAGGCACAATAGGATTCTTGACATCATTTCCGTTATGCAGATTAAACCTTTCAAGAATCTCTCCAACATATTTCTTTTGATGGATGAAGATTCCATCACCATCCTGTGTCACCTCAAAACCGAAAAAATACTTCATTTTCCGCAAATCAGTCATCTCAAAATTCTTTTTCATCGATAATTTAGACTCCTCAAGCATATTTTCATCATTTCTTGTGAAGATTAAATCATCTACATAAAGACTAACAATAATAATCTTGTTACCTCCATCAGTTTTCACGAATAGTGTGTATTCATGCTCACACCTTTGAAATCTTTCACTAACAAAGTATGCCTCAATTTTAATGTACCAAGCTCTTGGGGCTTGTTTTAAACCATATAAAGCCTTCACCAACTTGTAAACCTTGTGTTCTTCTCCTTCCTTTATGTATCCTTGCGGTTGATCTACAAACACATCCTCTGTTAGTTCGCCGTAAAGAAACACACTCTTTACGTCTAACTAATAAACACACCAATTCTTTTGAGCTGATATAGCTAGCATCGTACGAATAGTATCCCAACGCGCCACAGGAGCAAATACTTTACTGTAATGTACTCCTTCTTCTTGCGCATAGCCTTTGAACACCAATCGAGCTTTGTATTTTTCAACCTCTCCCTTCTCGTTGAGCTTGGTTTTATAAAGCCATTTAACACCAATTCTCTTTGCTCCACTTGGAAGATTTGTGAGAAACCAAGTTCCGTTCTTTTCTATTGACTCCAACTCTGTCTTCATAGCATTAACCCATTTTTCTTCGTTAATAGCTTCGTTGCATGTTACAGGATCATCGCTTGACACAAACATTACAAGACCTGAAACTTCTTCTTCTTCCTCCCATCCGGTCTCGTAATCCTACAAATAAGCTGATCTTCTTCTGATTCTCTAAGGCCTAAGAGATTCTGTTGGATTTCAAAACTTCTTCTTCTTCATTTATTTGCTCTGTTTCAGGCTCATGAGTCACTTCTTCAACATTCTCCTCAGCTTTGGTTACTCTATCCTCCCAGATTAATTACCCAGCCTCTAATTGTTTTATGTCCCCAATCCCATCTTTTCTCTTTTTCGAAAATCACATCCCTACTTGTAATGAGTTTTTTTGTTTTTGGGTTGTATAAGTGATAACCCTTGGATTCGCTGCTTAATCCAATAAGCACACATATGTTTTTTTTATCATCAAGTTTTTTTATTCTTTGATCTAGAACGTTGACATGAGCGATACAACCAAAAATTCTAAAGTAATCAACTCTAGGCTTTATTCCACTCCACATCTCTTCAGGTGTTTTTTCTTGTGTCACGGAAGTTGGACTTCAATTCAAGACATGTATAGCCCATTTTGATGCTTCCGCCCAAAAATGTTTAGGAACTCCTTTATCATTCATAATACACCGCACCATATTCATTATTGTACGGTTCTTGCGCTCAACAATTCCGTTTTGTTGCGGAGTGAAAGCTGTAGTGAGTTGTCTGCTAATTCCGGCTTCCTCACAAAAATCAGTGAACTCATTTGAAGTGAATTCACCGCCTCTATCCGTTCGTATACATGCTACCGTTTCTCCATTCTCTTTCTCTACGTGGATCTTGAATCGAGTAAAGAATATAAAAGCTTATGACTTTAATGAGAAAAAATATATCCATACTTTTCTGCTAATGTCATTGATGAAAGTAAGAATATATCTCTTGTCGGAGTTCGATGCTGGAGAAATTGGCCCACAGATATCAGAATGTACCAGTTGCAACCTCCTTGACAAACGCCACAAACGCTTCTTAGGGATACTCTCACGATGTTGTTTACCAACAAAACAGCTAACACATTCTCAGCTTCGTTGGTGCTCAGATGAGGTATCCTTTTGACCATATTCTAATATTTGAGAGTTCTTAAACACTTTTAACTTAAGTGCCCATACCTTCGATGCCAAAGTTTAAGCTCATCCATTGCTGTTATTTTCAAACATTTCTCAGTCGTAAACAAGTTACCTTTTGAGCCCAAAATCTTGAACAATTTATTTTCCGTCATTTTTGCTTGCATAACCAACCCTAACTCCGGATGATAACGCTTGCATACTTCATGATGTATCAAAATCTCGCAACCCTTTTGTACAAGTTGTCCCAAGATTAACAAGTTACTTGTTAACTCTGGTACTAGATATACATCTGAAATGACATGAGTCCTTCCATTGACACGTAAAGTTACATCACCTTTTCCAATTACAGAAAGAATAGAATTGTTACCGAGTTTTACTGAGGATTGAAACTCTTCATCAAGCTTTGAAAACCATGATTTGTCTTCTGTCATATGGTTGGAACAACTTGAATCAAAATACCACACAAATTTTCTTTCTTCTGGAAGTGGTGTGTACGCCATTAACAAAACATCATCTTTCTTTTCTCCAATCTCTCCATAGTTCGCCTTCTCTTCCATAGGACATTCGTATGGAAAATGTCTAAGTCTGTGGTAACGAAAGCATTCCACCATTTCCTTGTTAAATCTACCTCTTCCGCTTCCTCGGCCAAATTGTCTTCCTCTGCCTCTTCCATTTCGATACTCATATGAAACTTTGAGTACATGTTTTTCTTCTACTATTCTTGGCTTTTTCATTTTCTGCTCATGAACAAGTAATGAGCTTTGCAAGGTATCGACTGATAAACTGTCAATATCTTTCGATTCTTCAATTGAATACACAATGTAATTGAAGTTTTCAGTAAGAGTTCGCAAGATCGTTTCCACAATTTTGACATCTTGCATATCATCCCCACAGTTTCTCATGTCGTTTGCTACCACCATCACCCTTGTGAAGTAATCGGAGATGGATTCTCCATTTTTCATCTCCAGCAGTTCAAACGTTCTCCTCAAGGTTTGTAACTGCGCACGCTTCATTCTTGTATTTCCGTGATATTTGGTCTTCGTAGAATCCCACAACTGCTTTGACGTCTCTTTCAAAGTTATCGTCTTAAGAATTGATTTGTCAATCGCATTGAACAAATAATTCTTTGCCTTCATATCCTTTAACCTTGCATCGACAAGGATCTTCTTCTCTGCTTCGGTCAATCCTTCTTTGTTAATTGGTTCATCAATTCCATCTTCCACAACATCAAAATAATATTTTGACCGAAGAATATTTTCCATAAGGAGACTCCAATGGTCATAATATCCATCGAATTTTGGTATATAAGGTTGCCCAAAATTACTCGATTCTCCCATCCTTTCTTTGTGTTTGCTCTCTTTATCTTTTAATTTAATGGCTCTGATACTAGATTTGTTGATTTCAGATGAATAAATCTCAGACAAAAGCTATGAAAAGCTTCGATGATTTTATTAGGTAATAGAAATGACTATTAAACAGTCAAAGATTGAGTACACAAAATGAAACGACAACTAAGAACATAAACTGAAAGGACAATATAAAAAAACGGAAACACACTTAAAGGACACAAACTTGAAGTGGAGTGTAACTCCTATCTTGACCAAATAAAGCATTAAAGTCCTAACACTTATTAGATACCTCTGCTGGTAGATGCATCTGCGATGTGTTCTTTGCTAGTAGATGCACTATTGGATCCCTCAAATAAAACATTAAAGTCCTAACAAAGCCGAAGGTGCAAGGTCATCTGAAGGTGCAAAAAATTGTAACAAAAGGTTTTTAAAAATACCTAGATGTTGAAGAATCCAAAACTTATCCACTAATATACTGAATGGTTGGATAGAAAAAGAGCAAAAGAAGCTCTAACCTCTCACGTCTCTCCTCTAACGGATAATTGATAATGGTAACTGATCTCTCCAGTGGTTTCCGGCCAACTGGCCGGAAATTCAACACCAATCTCTCCCTGTTCTCTCTCCTCTTCCCCTCTCACTCAATCTTCTCTCCCCTAAGAACTTTTGTTCCTTCCCTCGATCACCCCTCCACCAAACCCTTGGTGTCCTATAAAATCGAAAATATATGTGAACCCTCTATGTTCATCTTTGAAAATGGTGATCGACCTTCCTTGTTCGTCTGAAGCTTGGCTAGCTTTCGAATAGCCCTTCTTCATGGCTCTCCAGCCGCTTGTTATGAATAGCAGCCCTTGCTGGCTCCGACCCTTCTCTCACCGGAATCCTGTTTACACCGACCCGACTGTGCCGCATCAATCTATCTATTTTTAGCACTTCCATGACCTTTCTGCCTCTACCTCGCCGGCAACGCCCCTCAAGACTGTTTATGGAGCAAAACTTCACGTCGATGGACCTCCGTTTGCCGCTTCCTTATGGAAACTCGGATCTGTGACCAAAATCACCTTCCCATATCTTTATTGATTCTAACGCGCTTGATTGATTCTGCCCCGCTCGACGTCTTTTCAAGCATTGCCGAGAAGGAAGGGTTTTCTCCTCCTAGCATTTCTATTAGAGAAGCAGTTTTTAGGAAATCGAGAAGCACGCCTACCTTGTGCTCGAGGCGTCTTAAATCGCTTATTAGGTAGAATGTTAATTCTTTTTGCCTCTTTGACCCTCTCTCATATGCCCAATAAAAACCACATTCCATTAATACTTGTACTATTTCACGCCTCACTTTCCCATCTTCTCAAAAAACCCTCTACTTTCCCCTTAACCCTTCATCTCCTCTTTAAATTACCCATTCCAGCTCCCACTGACTATAAAGACAATCTCACACCACCCACTCTCTCTCTCCTAATCTCAAACGATATGAACAATCTCTCTATCACCTATTTGTCTTCCCCTTTCTACTTTATAATCCCTTTACCATGGTGAGGACTCGTCGTAGCTCATCCTCCCATCGATCGAACAGAAAATCGAACAAAAGGAGTAAGAATATTACCTTGTGAGGACATAGGCTGCAGAGAAGTACCCTCTTGAGGACCACTAAGAGTAGTAGTAGATGTTGAAGAATGTTTAGTGTTCACAAGTGCTGTTGGTAGATTAGGTAACCATGACTTTAGGGAAACTTTTTTATGAGACTCAAACAGTGAAGTATGCAGAAACTGACCTTGAAAAGGGAAATCAGTTTCATTAAACACAACATTTCTAGAAATGCAAACCCTGCCTTTAGAGCTAAGACACACATAACCCTTATGAAACTGACTAAACCCCAAAAATACACATTTAGTGGTATGAAACTGAAATTTATGTGACTGATAAGACCTAAGACATGGAAAACAGACACACCCAAATGTTTTCAATGATAAGTAATTTGGTTTTTTGTGAAACAAAGCTTCAAAGGGTGACTTGTTAGATAGAGCTTAGGTAGGCAGCCTATTGATGGGGTAAACAGCCGTTTCAAAAGCTTGAACCCAAAACCTATAAGGTATATTAGCTTGAGATAAGAAAGTTAACCCTGTCTCCACTAGGTGTCTATGTTTATGGTCAGCTATACCATTCTGAGCTGAGATATGGGGATAGGACTTCCTTACAATGAAGCCGTGTTCCTGAGCCATAGTAGATACAGGAAAAAACTCTCCTCCACCATCACACTGAACAATTTTGATAGCTCTTTCAAACAGTTTTCAATAAGACATTTGAACTGTTTAAAGATACTAACTACTTGACTTTTGTGTTTGACATGATACAACGAAGTGAACCTGGTATGGTCATCCAAAAATATCACATAGTACTTGTGACCTTAAGTGGAAGCCACGGGAGAGGGACCCCATACATCTGTATGTATAAGGTCTAAGCCATTACTGAATGAGAGTGAGACAGAGAGGATGGCAACAAATGAGACTTCCCATACTGACAAGCTTCACAAAAGGTACACTTTTCTTTTATAACAGAATTGAGATTACAAAGTTTAAGAACATAATTGATAACATGTGAAGATGGATGGCCAAGCTTCCTATGCCATCCATCTTTTAGGGAATTAGACAAACCAACAAACAAAACTTTAGGAAGTAATACGTTGGAAACTAGAGGATTGTATTTTACATTGACAGACTGACCCCCTGTAGTGTGTGACTTAGAAACATTCTCCAACCTGTACAACCTACTCTCAGTAGTCCCTTTAAGAAGCACAGTCCCTCATACCTTGTCCTTCACAACACAGAAACTATTATGAAACTCAATGAAAACATCATTGTGACTAGTGAGTTGAGAAACAGATAAGAGGTTCTTGTTAATCAAGGGTACATGTAGTATGTTTTTGAGAGAGATAGGTGTATTATTGAAAGAATTCAAGCAAGAATACCCAACATTATGAATAGGCAACCTGTGACAATTACCAACTAGGATACTTTTGTTACCTGTATACTCTGTCTTTTGAGTAAGCATATTAGTGTTTTCTGTGACATGGTGACTAACACTACTGTCAGCATACCAGGCAGAGTCTCCAGTAGAATCTTGAGTTACCAGATAGGTTGTATGATCACCATCACCCTTAGGTTGTTCAGAAGAGGATGATCCCATAATTGATGGGTCATCCCTGTAATAACACACTGGAGCAGTGTGTCCATATCTATTACAGATCTCGCATGTAGGCTTATTTTGAGAGAAGCGTCCACCTCTCCCTCTATAAAAGTTGTTCATTCCTCTTGAATAACTTGAGGAATTATTCCTTCCTCTGTTGCTCTTTTATGAACCCCTGTATTGACCAGAATAGTTACTCTGATTTGTGTTGTTGTTTAGTGACTTGAAGTCTGTTTTCTGAGTAAGATTAGTTGTTGCTAGGCTTAGATTAGACACATTGTTTTGAAGATTCACCAGCTGATCCAACCTACTCTCAAACGTAAGTAGGCTAGTTTGAAGATCCAACCATTCCATAGACTCTTTATCAGTTAGACTAACAACAATTGGTTTATACTCTGAGTCCAAAACAACAAGGACTTGAGTCATTAAATCATTAATTGATACACCACAGCCAGCTAACACAAAATTGTCACCAATATTCTTCATCTTGCTTAGATACTCAGTCATAGTAGAATTACCTTTCCTTGTCCTCTGAAACTGAGATTTGTAGTAAGTTATTCTGGCTCTTGTGTGTGAGCCAGAAAGCTTACTAGCTGCATCCCACAACTCTTTTGAGGTGCCTTCTTCCATTAGCTGAGCAGCAACCTCTAAACTCGTAGTAGATTACAACCAACCAAGATGTAACTGGTCATTTTCAATTCCATCTTCAAACTCAAGATTATTTGCAACATTTCCTTCAGAATCACTGATGAATTGAGGAGGACAGGGTTTGTAACATGTGACAAGGCCTCCTAGCTTATTGCCTTTAATAATAGGCTAAGAGTGTGATGAGGTAAAAATGGGTGCTATGAGCCATTGTTAGACTTGGACTTTCTACTGGGCTTAAGAGTGCCAAGGCTTGACCCGTCTTCGACCCGTATCACAAACCACAACATCCAAACACTAACTCGAACTAGGGGCTAATGTCTGAAAACCCTAAAAACACTTTCCCTTTTTCCCTTTCTTCTCCACTGCCTCAACAATCTTTGGAGACGCCCTTGAAGCTTCAACCTCTCCATGCTTGTCACGGGACTTCAAGGACTGAGCATTCTTCACAAAATGTTCGACGATGCCTACTCCAAGTTGCGTTTTATTCGAATCTATGACCCTTAAGTTTCATCTTAAAGGCACCGGTCACTTTTATATTACAACTAACATGCAAGTTTAACTTTATCATTGTAGTAGGATATTTTATAAGTTCATACGAGCCAAAATCTTTCAGCGACTAGGTAAGGGTAGCCAAGGCTATTTTGACGCACCATCCCTGTTTTTCATTAAAAATTTCAAACTTCAATAAATTTTTTGAATTTCTCGACTAAGGCACCAAAAATGATAAATAAAACATAGACAAACAAGTAGCAAAGTAATTCTCAAATTCAACAAAATATCCTATATTATAATATCCTACCATCATCTTATCCGCCAAAGATATTATATCTCTTTCCTCTTTACAAAATATGGCTAATGATGGTCGACTCATTCTCTAGTCATAAATGTACATTCATGACATAAAGTATTCTCCTTTAGGTGCTACAAAGTTTAAAGAAAAACCACTAAACTTTTTTCTTCAATGCCGACTCCAGGTCAATCGAAGTACTCGTTACAAATCCTTAATGGGATAACCCAGTAATATCTTGCTTTTGTTTGGTCCTATATTATTTTTCCGTATCTGACGAAAACAACCGGTCATCAGATTTAGAATAAAGGAAAACGATTCCGATGAAAATTTAGTTGGGATTTGGGCCCACGGTGACTCGGAATTTGTTGGAAAAACAAAAAGCTAGTTTCCTTTTTTTAGTTTAGACCAAACATATGGATAAGTGAAAACAGGTCGATAGATAGTCTATATATACATCCATTTCTTCAGTTCAACTGCATTACTCATTTCAGCTCTTATTCTTTCTTCAAAAACACAACTTTAATTAACTACCATGAAGCTAACAATAACCATGCGTAGTCTTCAAAGGATTCAGTTTCTTAGAAAGGGAAAGAGATTATCAAAGTCGAGATCTATTCTTCTAAGAAATAACGAACAACAAGTTGTTGTCACACCTTGTCGTAAATCCAATGTGTTAAAACAGCTGTTACTGAAATTTAAGTCTCAGTTGAAGCATCCTGCTTCGAGGAAGAAATCAAGAGGTTTGAAGTTCAGTTATGATATTCCAAGCTATAATTTGAACTTCAATGATGGTTTATTTTAAAGATTAGGATCGGTTTATGTTTGGTTTTAGGAGTGCTATTGATAACCGTCTTGTATATCCGTTCATCTATTATACTTAGGAACATGACCAGTATTTAGTTTAATTGTTTAGTAAAATGTTTAGTTTTATTATCGGTATTCTTCTCTCAGCCTAATTGTACATTGAAGTTATAATTGAATAAAAGATTTTAATTTCTTCTATGAGCCTAATTTCTATAAATTTGAATGCGAAAATGATGAATTGATCTCAACTTTTGATCAAATAACCATTTATTTAAGCATGCATGAGGGATGAGCAAAATACTACACAGGTACAATAGTGTAAGGTGTAAAAAGAATTTGTGTCATGGTAGTACGGATGACATTGGTGCAATGCCGTTTCTGATATGGATAGGATTTATCAAACCGAAAGTATATTTCATATATATATTATATAAAATGTGAAATAGTGAGGGTATTGCATGTAATAATGAGTAAATGTATTTTATTTAGCAAATAAATTGGATAGATCAGTGTTGAATAGACTAATTGTGTATGTCATACTAAGGAGAACGGGCTTGAAATTGCAACACTATTTATATTTAAAGCACGCGACCTCTTTATGAAGATGAGGATAAATAATTTTTACTGATTCAATAAGAGATTGATCATCTTTTTGTAGTTTTTTTCTACTCTTTCTTGATATACCAATTTGTGTGGTGATGTTTCTCTAATTACCAATGTGTTTGGTGATATTTCTCGAAGTGTTAATTTGTGCGGTTATATTTTTTGAAATACCATTTTGTGTAGTGAAACTTCTCCAAGTCTGAATTTGTGTGGTTATATTTTTTGAATACCAATTTGTGTGGTGATATTTTTCGAAGTATTAATTTGTGTGGTAATATTTCTCGAGTATCAATTTGTGTGATGATATTTCTTGATATACTAATATGTGTGGTTGTATATATCACAGTATCAAGTTGTGTGGTGATATTTTACGAGGCTACTATTGATTAAAAATTACTATTTTTTAGGTGATTATTTTTCAAGGGTAGTCCTCCCTCAGATAGCGAAGGTTTCTTTTTGCAGCATTTCAGATATCGAGTCGATTATACCTTTGAGATAGCAAAGGATTCTCTTTGCAACTTTGAAATGAGTTGTTTTTGGAGATCTCATATAGCGGTAAACCAATTCAACTGCATGAAAGATGTTATGTCTCGTGCAAGTTAGACAGAATATAATTCCCGCCAAACTGTTGAATTATGTTGGATCGACATTTTCCTCTTCTTCATGTTTGGATATTTTGACTCCGAACTACATGGGTGTGCTTATCGGGTTAAGGTTCTCCATCTTATACGGCTTAAGGATATCTTTTGCGTAGCTTTCTTGTGATATTAAAATTCTATAATTATTGCTACTTAACTTCAATGCCAAGGTAGTATGCCATGAGCCCCCAAGTTTTTCATCTCGAATTCCTTCGTCACCACTTCATTGAACTTATTGAGCATGCTTGGGAAGTTTCCTGTGAAGATCATATCGTCGACATAGAGACACATTATCAAAATATCTTCATCTTTGATCTTGGTATATAGAGCGTGCTTGTAGCGACATTGGTTGAAGCCATTCTCTTGGAAATACTTA
Source organism: Limnanthes douglasii subsp. nivea (assembly GCA_036936605.1). NCBI lineage: Eukaryota > Viridiplantae > Streptophyta > Magnoliopsida > Brassicales > Limnanthaceae > Limnanthes > Limnanthes douglasii. The sequence goes on from JAUPFV010000001.1 coordinate 40,384,309, forward strand.
TTGATTCTACTATTCCACGCAAAGTGCCTTTTTTTAGCTTCAACACCTTATCTTCGTGACTTTTGACTTCATAGCCTAACGATTGTTTAATATGGACTTCTTCTTGAAGAATATCATGTAGAAATGTTCATTTTACATCCATTTGTTGTATCTTCCACTTGTTTTGAGCTGGCAAATAAATTATTAGTCTAGTATTTTCTAATCGGGCAAAGGGGGCGAATACCTCATCTTAGTCAATTCCCATATTTTGATCATAGGCTTTTGCAATAAGCCTCATTTTATGTTTTCAGTCTCTCACTTAGTATTTCTCTTTGTTTTGTATAACCATCTGACGCCTATTGTTTTACACCCTTTTGGAAGTGACGTCAGTTCCCATGTGTCATTCTTCTTTATGGTTTTCATTTCTTTGTCTATCACATCTTTCCATTTTTTTTATCTTGTTTAGCTTATTGAAATGTCATTGGTTCAAAATCAGCAAAGAGACAAAATAATGTAGATTATTCATTATCTCATAAAGATCACTAAATCTTATTGTATGTATTCCGCAACTCTTTCGCTTTAACTACAATTTGATATTGGTGAAGCATGTGGGGTTGTGATCTCTTTTAATTTCTCATTCGGGGTTTGCTCATCTTCTTCAATTTTTGGGAAAAAAGTGAACTCATTTGTATGAGACCTAAAATCTCATTGGCGTTCTTAATCAAGTATCACGTCTCGGTCGGAGACAGTTCGACAAGTAGACTGCAAATTTCCATTACTTCCGCCAAAAAATCCTTAGGTAATTCTTAATTTTGAAGAAAATTTATAAGAAAAAATAACTAAATTTTTTGTTATTTTTCTTTATATGAATATTACTAAAAATTACTTAGTGTCATATGTTGAGGAGATCTTGGAACTGTCAAGCGACGACGAATTCTATGTACACAAAAAACTCTTGGAATTTCATTGGATGTGAACTCGGTTAGATCTCATGAAGTTAATCTTATTTCCGCTCTCTTATTCAAAAACTGCTTTGAACTTCTTCCAAAGACTTTAAATATACCCCAGTTTTTTCTTGAAAAATCATCAATGAATAGAAGGAAATAGTTCTATTTACCTAGATAGATCAGTTTGATTGAAGCACACACATCAGTATGAATGAGCTCAAGAGGCTTGTTGGCTCTTGCTTCTGATTTCTTTGGAAAGGCTTTTCTAAAAAATTTCCTCAAGTAAACATCCTTCTTATAGTTGTTCGGGGTAATTAATACACGGTAATCATCTCGTTATTTCTTTCTTGTACAATAACTGTAACTTTGTGAAGTTTAGATGCCCAAATCGAACATATCATAACCATGACGCATCTTTGTAACAAAGTTTTAAGACACTTTGTACTATCATTTTTAATATTTAAAGTAAACATTTTATTATTGCACTAGTTTCAAGATACTAAGTGTTCTCTTGACCTTCATTAGTGTTTTTGTATGTTTGTAGCAACATATTTTTGTCCCCTGTCTTCAGCTCCCCATATTTGGTCCTCTCATCAACTATACTATTGGGTTTATCCATTATGCAGCATCATGTCCAAACTTTTTACATTTATACCATTGGATTTGAGATTTATCGTACCTCAAGGTTGGATTTCTTCTTCCACTACCTTGTGTTGAGCTTTCTCGTTTCCCGTAGTTCTAATTTGAATTTCCTTTTGTAATTCCAGCCACCTCCACGACGATGATAACCACCTTCACTTGTATGCATATCTTTGTGTTCTACTTTTAGGGGTTATTTAATGATCTATTACTTCTTCTTGTATTTTTATTTATAGGATTGTAATAAGGCTTGGATTTCTTCAATCATCATTTCTTCCAAATTTGTAGTTTCTTGAGTCCCCATGACAATATGCTTAAATTTAAGATCCAACGAAATGAGTATTGTTTCTATTAATCTCGCTTCTTCTAACTTCTCACAATTTATTTTCAATTAATTAGAAATGGCTGTTAGTCTTGAGAAATATTCCAAAATAGATTCAGATGCTTAGATGTCTATGGATTCGAATTCACCTCTTAATGTTTTGAGACATACATTTTTTCACTATTTTTACTCATTTTTAAGATATTTTGAATTTCTCCTAAACTTGCTTTGTGGAAAATGCGTTTGAAATCTTTTTGACGTCATCATCATCTAATGTTTGATAGACGAAGAAGGGTGCATTTTTATCTTTCTTTCTTGAATTTTTAAAAGCTATTTTCTCCTCTTGAGTAAAGCTTGCTTCATTTTTGTGTTCGTCAGACCCCTTTTCTATCAAAACCGACACATCATGTGCTCTGATGAGAGCCTTCATCTTGATATTTTAGTTATCGTAATTTTTATTGATGAGCGTTGGAACTTGAAAGGATGATAAAACGTTTGCCACATCTTTCAATATGTTGAAGATTAGAAAAATAAAAATTTGGATTGAGCTTATGGCGATGATACAACTTTGTTAGTGGAAAATGGTATGAAACAACACTACTTTAAAATAAACAAATAACTTATCTAGATGGAAAATGAGGAAATATTAAAAGTGGAACAGAAATATATTTTTACTTTCACTCAAGAGATCATTTTTGTCTCTCTTTTCTCTCACTATAATTGTGTCACTCAATTTTCTTCTTGGTGTGTTTTGGTGGTTTAGATGGTGGAATGAATCCATTATTTATAGAATCATACTAGATACAATGATCCATAATTTAAGAGCTTAGAGATAAGTAAGAACTCAACCAGAAGACTTTGCTCCTCGAACAGCAGTTAGGGACTTCTTGTTGGATTATTGAGTGGATTTAACCTTTTAATTGGATCAAGTTTATAATCCAACAAGAAGTCCCTAACGAACAAAATATATCTCAAGAAACAATTTTATATGTCAATAGTGGATAGTAACAAAAAGGTCTGAACACACTTGGATTATTTCAGTAGAAACATATTCGTTTTTAATGTTGTTAGAGTCAATGTATATTGTAAGGATCAAGAAGTAATCCTTTTGAAGTTCTTCACTAAAGGTGTATGAGTCATTTGTTGATATTATGCCTTATGGAAAAGATTCAATTAAGATGGCCTATGTAAAAACTACTTTAAACTCAGAGTATCTTTAGCATAAATATTTTTTGAAGAGTGACTCTGTAGGTTTAGACTACGTGTGAGAGGTAGAGTTGGAAGGAGAGATTCAAACAATAAGACAGGTAACAAGCTAAAATGAAATTTTTGTTAGTGGTTCTAAGGTAAATATTGGTTATGTGAAAAAGAAGGTCTTATTAGTACGAACTATCCATAAAGGATGAAAGGTTATAGTTATTAGAAGCATGATGCTAAAATGTGGTAATGGTCTCGAATGACTACGAATATATCGAGTATTTAATAACATATACTTTCATGTATAATAGCAAGTTACTCATGAGTTTGGGAGCTTCATTCCACAAGACATGCAACAAATATTGGTTTGAAAACTATAGATTGTTTGGTGGTGTCAAGCTCATACGTTGAAATAATGAAAATTGTATTGCAAAGAGGATAAGGAGTGTTCGACTCCATTTATATACATGACTTGAGAAAGTGATAACAAATGTGAGGTATGTAAAAGATGTAAAATGGAACCATAATTCTATCAAGATGCTAGATGGGAAAGGTTTTACATATAAGGGTTGAGATAACAAAATTAAGATTGTGCAAGGTTCAATAGGAGTTATGAAAGCCTATTTGACTAATGGTGTGTGAGTTCTTGAAGAAAGTGTACTGTCCAGAGGTATGTCCAATGTAGAGACAGATCCAACCAAGGTGTTCCATTTAAGGTTAGGATATGTTAGTGAGAAAGACTTATAAAGCTTAAAAGATAAGGTTTTTTGGATGGTAACACAGTTCAGAAGTTGAGATTTTGTGAAAGGTGTGTGTTAAGTTCTTGTCTAACAACCATAAAACTAGTAACATACCTTGAATATGTTCATTAGTAGTTTTGGTCTGAAGAAAACACCCACGATGTGCGGTGTAAGGTACTTTATGTCTTCAATAGTTTATTAAAACTTCTAATATGTATTTTAAAAACTATTTTTATGATTAGATTTAGTCAAATGAGATAAAAATAAGATATTTGAAAATTATTTTTCATGTGATATATAAGCAACCACAAAATATGGTTAGAAATTTAATTGTAGTAAAAACAACTAGACTGATATCGTTAACATACAATAATATTTAAAACACGAAAACAAATGAATCTATAAGTAATTGTTAATACTTATAAGGTTTTTATATTTATATAATAATATAAAAAATATTAAATATTAAATATCTAAGTCATCATTCATGGTTCTCATAGGTGGAAGATTATGGTAGTGTGCAATCTTGTGTTTGTATAGGTGTTTGACGTGGAGGATAATATCTAATAGGAATGGAGTTTATCCAAATTATTTTGTGACATCCGTTTTATCTCTTACAATTCTATATCACATGTATTTCCTCCACCATCTGACGATCGTTCAATATCTAATTAGGTTCAAGTACTAGCTCTAAAATAGTATTCCCTCCACTCTCAAATTAAACTTTATTCTTCCCACATGGTACTCATTCTTTATGAAAAGAAATATGGAGCATTATTATTTTGTATGCATATATCATTCCTAGACGACTCAAAATATTCAAACACCTCTGACTTTGAGTAGATCTCCATAATGGATATATATCTCTTGAGTTAGCAAAGATGACATTCCAATTCTATACCCTTCGGAGTTAAATTTTTATGAACTAATATTTACTTATTCTTTCTTAAGAAAATTAGACATGAGCATCATATAATACAAGACTCACATATTACGTGAAAATTTCATATGTGTGATGATCAAACTTGGTAAATTTATTTTTAGTGACAATTTTAAAATTGGCCATGTATGGATTTTTATTTTTAATAGGGAAGAAAAAACACTGGCCAAATTCAATGCTAATCTTTGAGCTCGTTTCGAGTTTAATTTACTAAGGAGTGTGTTTGAACATCCCTCTGTTTTTGTTAAATGAGCGAGCTCTACCATTATTTAACAAATACGCTAATTTTTATAATTTCAATGGCTAACTCTCAAGCTAATTCTTCTTAAGACACTCTAACACCAAAATTGAATAATTTTAGTGATGTATATGCATATTAATTTATTTATTTTCTATCTTAGAGGCATAAATTGTACCCTTAAAAACGTAAAAACACAATTTAGACCATGATTGCTAGTATTAAAAGCATTTAAATTAATACTAGCATGACTAACCAGCTATACAATTCCCAACAATATGCCGTAAATCTCATCCATCATAAGGTAATAATAATTTCAATAATAAATTCAATACGTCGTTCGTGCATTATATGAGTGGAGTGTAAAAACATATTCGGGTGTATTGCATGTGTTTCTAACGTTGGTTCTTCGGGTTGCACTTGGACAATCACATTTCTTATTATTTCTAATATGTTTTCACTATGATCACCAATATTGGATAAGAATATGTCAAGTTTTTTTAAAGATTATGCAATAGGAGTCAGAGATGATATATGAATATGACAGTTGGATTGAGATACGTTTGAGAGATTAGGATTAGTAATGAGGATATCGTGGTATTTATACCTAGAAAACTGTTAGTTATTGGACTAGGTATTTCAATACGAGTATATATTGGAACCAAACAGGCGCCCGTTGGACACTAATGGGTACCTTACTAGCTGAACGTGTACATGTTATGATCTAATGGTAAAACAAAATAGTCATTGCATCTAAACGTGTACCCGACTGACATAGCGGGTACTTATTTGATCCAACGATTTTAAAAACATGGATCCAAGCGGGTATTCATTTGTGTCTTTAGGATACATTTTTTTGTAGTTTTCTTTATCAATAATAAAAAAATAGCTCATTCGTTTCTCATTCATCAACTCATAAATAACGTTTTCTTGTATAAAATTCAAAAACGTATTATTTTTCATCACATTCAAAATTTGATCGAAGTTTCAAATTGGATCCACAAATTCATCTACTCAATAACTTTAATAATAAGTTTTTTTATGGTGGATTAGAGGTGATTTAGGTCTTGATATAATCTATACATTCTTCTAATTGTGTTATTATTTGTCTGTTTCATATCACCTATTGTAATGACACTAAAATAATGATGTAATTTAAATACTATTTCGTAACCTAGCTCTTTGCGACTTATTAAATTATCCTATAATAATGATGAAACGTAAAGATGGATGATCTTTTAAAAATAATTCAACAAAATCCCACCCTTGAAAAAAAACTTTTACCATGCAAGTGTTACCGCTAGTTTGAATTCTATGAACAAAATGTCTTGGATATAGGAACTTGAGTATGCTTAGTGACTGAATAATTTATGTGCAAACAATTTGATAAAAAATTTGGCTTATGTGCCAAGACAGAGTAATATCACCACTTGTGGTATGAGGTCTATACGATCATTAATCTGAAGATAGACATTGTATTTCTTATTAATAAATAATCAATATAGGAACAAAACGGTTAATTTTTTACCCAAAATCCAATGAAACTTCATATTTATTTTTCTCAATGATGGAGATATAAAAAACAGAGTGTGAGATGGGTCAACCGAAAAGACGATTGCATCCGATATTTCTCTTTGACAACAATAGCTATGCGAGATTTAAAAAAATAAACTTATAAGTTTTTGTTTCTTTGGAAATTGATATAACAACATTTTTTGTCTTTTATATTATGTGTGTTACATCACATTTGATTGATCCTAAATCACTACGATAAATAAGAAGTATATATTTTGTGTTATTGGCTATCACAATACTCAACAAATTAAAGAATATATTTTACAATGTATGCTTGAGTTTGATGTTAAACACAAAATTATATCAATTACTTTTGATAATGCATCTGCTAGCATGATAATTATTGATAAAATTAGATTTGAATGTAACCCATATTCTAAAAATAATAGTAGAAGATGTTTGTGTCACATAGTTAATCTTGACATGCATTTAAATTTACATAATTTTTAAAAAATATATATATATATATATATATATTTGGACCCAAATGGGTACATGTTTGTGTCTAGAGGCTAAAAAATTATTAGTTTACTTTATCTATAGTATAAAATACTCACTTATTTCTCATTCATCAACTCATAAATATTTTTTTCTTCTATAAGTTTAAAAAACATCATAGTTTTCATAACATTCAAAATTAGATCTAATTTTAAAATTCGATCAACAAATTTATATCCTCAATAGTTTTACTAATAAGCTTTATTGATGGTGGAATATTGGTGATCAAGGTCATGATATACTCTATACATTCTTCTAATTTTGTTATTATTTGTTTTTTTTATATTGCTAATTGTTTCATATTATTATTTTAATGACACTAAAATAACGACTTAGTTTAAATACTATTTCCCAACACAACTCTTTACTACCTCTTCTATGATTATTTGATACATGTTTGCATGGTGTACCGCGAATTTTAAGGGAGTATCAATGGACATATTTTATCATAAACATTCCATATGAAGGAATGTTTGACCTATTATATAAAAAATAAGATCAATTTCTTTTTAGAAATCCGAGGTAATGGTAATCGAGGTTGATCAACTGCCAAAGGTGGGTCAAATCCGAGAATATCAGTACCCGTTATAGATAATAAATCCAGTATGTGTGAAATAGAGGAACAAAAAATGGAAAAGTGTTGAGTTCACCGACTTAAACCAAGTTGTTCTTAAAGAACCGATTCTGATTCCCAAAATTTAACCAATTATTGGACTCTGCTTCGGGTAATAAAATCGTGTATTTTATGGATATTAATGGTGGTTACAACGATATACATATGGTTAGGAAGGACCAAGAGAGTACTTCTTTCAGAATCGGTATGGGGTTACGTTGTTATAAGGTAATATCTTTTGGGATGAAGAACGTTGGGGCAACTTACTAGCGGTTAGTGAATAAAGCTATCGTGAGTCAGGTCGAAAGAAAAGTTGAAGTATATATTGATAAAATGTTTGTAAAGACATCTAAGGAGGAAGACCACTTAATACCTATCGTAATTTAATTTCTATAAAATTGAAATTGAATCTGAAAAAGTAAGCTTCTGGAGTACGATCGAGAAACGTTTTGGGCTACATAATTATCACAAGATGGATTGAGGACCAACAAGTATAATTAAATATTTTAAGCACTATAGATTCTTCTAAACCTATCAATAAGGTAAAAATATAGACTAGAAGGTTAGTAACTCTATATAGATTTATATCGAGGCCTTTAGATAAATATGATCATTTCTTTTATGTTTTAAGACGAGAAAACTTTTTTAATTGGACAGTCAAATAAGAGGAGGCCCGTGTCAAAATAAAACAACATTTATCCTCCCCATAGATTTTGACCAAGCCCAATGTAGGAAAAACTTAATTTTTTATATAGTAGTGTCGAAGTACGTAGAGAGTGCAGTATTGGGGCGAGAAGTGGATAATAATTCTTGACCTATTTATTATGTGAGTAAAAGTTTGCTAGACAACAAAAAAGGTACCTAAAACTGAAAAATTAACTCGGGCCTTGGATATAGCAGCTCAAAAAACGAGACCTTACTTCTAGGCATGCTAGATCATTATTTAAACCTCTTTCCAACAAAACAATATGTTACAAAATACCCACGTATTGAGGAGAATACTAGCCAGACCTTACTTACATGAACATTTAATCCTTTTAGGCACAAATTTTGAAGTCTAAAAATCTCCATGAATTCCTCATGTTTCACATTTGTACCCAACTAGTCTCTTATATTCACTTTTGTCTCGCACTTATCCTCCAAAAATCTAAAACCCGAATTCGAGAAATAGATCTTTTGGGGACCAACAGTGAGACAAAATATTGATGTTAAAGCTATCATATGTCAGCTTCTCAATACTCACATGTGCGGGGGTTAATCATGATTTTTAGTCGAATCTCAACGTATCGAGGAGAAATACAAAGTGGTCGATGGAACTCAGATACGGTAACTTTTGTTTTGATCCCCGAATTGCAATCAAATAGCACGCTTTGGTTGGTGTTTTAGTTGAATTTCCCACCAAACTACCAAGTACTGGAACAAATAGTAAGGGTTGTTCAAAAGCAAATAGAAATGAACCTAGCTCTGAGTGGGTCATTTGGATCGATGGTGAATCAAGTTTTTTCGGTTTTAAAGCAGTTATACAACTAATTTCTCTTATACGGAAGCAATGTATCAAGAAATACGCTTCGGCTTCAAGTCATTGAACAACAAGGGGGAATATGAAGCAACCTTGGCAGGATTACGACTTACACAAATTTGTGGTGCTAAATTTATTTGTTTGATAAGTGATGCACAACTTATGGTTAAGTGTGTTATTTATCTAAACCTGAGGTCGAGCCGGTAAAAATATTTAGATAATTTGGTCAAATATATGTCTTGTAAAATAGGTCCAATAAATATGTAACATCAAGGGTATATCATGTAATAAGGAGTAAATATGTTTAATATTAGTAGAATAATATGATGGAATAACAAAAAATGGATCAATCATATTTCTTTTAGGCCCACTGCCATTAGTGTAAAATGGTAATGTACCTTTTATGAGAAATAGTGAATAATTATTATTCTATTACTACTTTTGCCAGCTTCTTTTTAGAATTCTTGTGTTTTTCTATCTAGAATCTTTGGCTCCCACAATATATTTGACCTAAATACTATTCGGAGAGTTCTGAAACAATTAGTCATAAACCAATTGTGACATGTGTCCAATTCAGTTATCTCATCAAATGCATAAATGCCCTTTATTGATCTACCAAATACTAAATGTCTTTTTACTATCATAATGACTATGAACTTTTATTATTTAAAGGGAGTTATATTTTTTGTAGTAGCTTTATTAACTATTCAACCTCTATCCAAGCTACAACCAATGGTATGAATTAAAGTCTTACAATTGTATATTTTATATACGTATGTTTTTTTAATTCCAAAAAATAATCTCTCATGTAAAATCAAACTCATCTTGTACTCGATTTATTACTGTCTACACTGGTATTCTAAATTGCATATGTGTTGCTCAAATACCCGGAAAATTGAAATATTAAAAATATACGTTCTTTGTTTTTTAATGTAACTAAGGATCTATCCATTATAGTTCGAATCCATTAAGTTATTTATCACAAAATGAATATGTACCCTCGACTATAAATTCGCATAAATGAGACTACTAGTAGCCCTAGTGGATTTTAGTTGAGCAATGGTTTTCCTAAATTTTTGACAAGTTTTAAAGAAAGATTAAATAGCGTATGTGCTAATTTTAATATTCCATGCTTAAATTTGTAAAATACATTTTCAATGTCCTATATTAATATAGGCAAAACCATCCTTTACTATATTTTGAACTCTATTATTCCTAAAATATAAGTAGAAGATTATGAATATTGAGTCATGTAATTATATGATATAAGTTAATTATATACGTATAAACACATTTTGACAGTCGTATCGTCACTTATCAAAGTATACAAATATTTCTCCTCTGTATTGAGATTCATATGATAAATCTTCTTAATGCATATCGATGCAATTACAAAATCAAAACTTATGTCGCTAGCAAGTACTAAAAATATTATACATTTGTTTCGTAAATATTTGTATGTCATTTATGTTTCGAATGTTTGAAGGGTACAATCTCAATGATTTTTATTTTTAAATATCGAATCCATTTTATCGATAATGACCTCTTGGTAAAATAGTGAATCTATAGAGGGTATTTCCTTCTTATAAAATTTTTAATTGGTTTAAAATAGATAAGCACCCTAATTTCCATGTAATTTCCTCACAAATGTTTTTCAACAAATTGAAATAAATCAGTTGAAAATCTATTCATCATATCTTAGACCTTTAGGTATTTTTTCTACTTGACTTCTACGAAGTTCAGAAAGTTCCTCGAACCTAAAATTATAGTTTTACACAATTGTTTGAGACATACTATGGTCGTATAATATAGACTAAAAAATACATTTCTCTATCTTTAATCACAAAAGTAGACATCAAAGTTCTAAACAAAATATGCTAATATTTTTCCAATAAAAATAACATCTTATAACTTATGAACATAACATTATTATCTCGGTTCATGATTTTGAAATATGTTAACAACCTCACAATTTCAAATAACTATTTTGTTTGTCTTTTATAATTCATATGGAAAGAATTTAGTTTTTAAGCACAACACGAGTTATAATACAATAGGTCGTTAAAATAGTACAACCTCACAAATCTATATATTATAGGTAATTTAGATTAAAGTTCTATTTTTGGACGGAACATAAATTAACTATCCCACTGTGTTTATAAAATATTAAAAAATATTTAGAAATATTACGTTCATGTATCGCTACAAATTAATTCAATCTTTTTGTTTAATTGACTTATGATGGCGTCCTTGTGTCTGAAAAAATAAATATAAGTATTATAGAGTAGTGTTCGTTGAAAGATATTAATTATATTTTTGATGAGGAAACATCCATTTCCTTCTGGTAACACAAATATATTTCAGGACTCTCTACAATATAAGTCCATGTAACTAAGTCCGTCTATTAGTTATCAATAGTTTTAGAAGAGCTATTTTGTGAGGTCCCATCATATGTCTCTACACTTAAGTTTAGTTCTAGGTGTAAACTAGAAGTAACTCGTTAACAGAGATATTTTCGTAGAACTATATGGACATAGTTGTATATTTTGTGACGTGTATTAGGCAAGAACTATTGAAACTCTTCAAAGCTTGAACCATGACTTAGTGGTATAGACGTTTGCTTATTCTAAGGGTTAAGCCAACTTGTCGAAGACTATTGACCATTAGGTTAATGGAGATATGTGATGAGCCGAAGTTAAAGGAAGCCCCGAAATGAGCTGATCAGATAAACCATTATGATCTGAGACATGTGAGATCATAGCACCACTAGGGCGAAGGAAAATGTTATATTTATTAGGAGCTATTTTAGTCATTGATTACTGGTTTTTAATCTCGAGCATGTGATGAACAACTAAGGTTTTTCCTTAACCTATAAAAATAAAAAATATATTGTTATTTAATTTGTGATATTATTGTGGCATGACTTTGGTGGTACAATTACATGAGAAGATATTTCCTGAAAAAGTAAAATAACGCGTAGTATTTTGAAATATCAGTGAGATAAGAGATGAACATTGAAGAGAGAGTTTTGTGAGTCACGTCATCTTTTGTTAGAAAGGATGATTCAGTCTTTTGTGTTTGGAAAGTCTTTATGTAATATACTTATATATAAGAAAGTATTTATTGCCCATGAATGTAGGATTTCTTCACAATCGGAACCAAATTAAATACTTTCTTGTATGATTGGTTCTATTAAGCATTATTATATTTGGTGTTCGTATTGTACAAGGTAGTTATATCATTCTTTCCTTGGCTTGTTTAATCGTATATCCGTTATTATCGTGATCGATCGACGTGATAGTTTCCCCCAACAATTGATGCGGTGAGTGAGTGTGGAGCAGTCATGAAAGTGTTTCTTGCATGAAAAGCATATAAGCCACGAAATATGAGTTCCATGAAGCTTAGCATAAAACAAATCGACGGATTTAATGATTCATATTTTTAGGGAATTATCATAATTCTAAGTTTTCTGCAAAAGATGTATGAACACTACATGGATACCATTATCTACAGGTAATGTTGTCTTACGAGGATTGAAATAAAGAGCACTTTATTGAAATCTTATATGACTAATGGTGTGGTAGTTCTTGATGGCATTGTCTTCAAAATAAAGTGTTTTAGAATGGTCACTATGAGGGTGTGGACTGGGTGTGGGAGAGTCGTTCGGAAAAATAAAATTCAATTAAGAAGAGAGGAAATCCTAGGTCAAATTCCTAAAGCTATAGAATGTGTTCTAAAGTAATATATTGGATATGCAAGAAAAAATAACATATTAGTTAGAAATCCTTGGAGAAAAGAAAGCGAAACAACTATCAAAAGTTAGATTCTGTATGTTGCAATGGTTTTCGATGGTTGTGAGTACATTGAGGGGTTAATAACCTCTTATTCCCCAAAGTACAAACAATAAATGGTTGTTTGATTCTTTTACTTAATTTCACATTACTTCCAATAAGAATTGGTTTGAATACTACGAATGCTTCGTGGAGGAAGAATCATTCTCAAGAATGACAGATCATGTTTTGTCAAATGGATTGGAATGGTACAACTCAACTTATCTACAACGGTACAACTTAACTTGTCTACACTACTTGAGAGAGTGATTAACAATGAAATATATGTTTTTGAAGTTTAACATAACCTAATTTCTACTGGAATATTAAATAAGGAAGAGTTTACTTATAAATGTGTAGATGGAAACTTAGGATATTGTAAGGTCCTCCCATGATGTAATGAAATCTTATATGACTAATGGTGTGGTAGTTCTTAATGGTATTATAGTAGTATGGGGTATGTCTAGTGTGGTGACAGATTCCGCCAGTTGTGGCATCATAGACTAGGGTATTAAAGGGAAAATAGACTCATTGAACTAAGTAAACATGGATTGTTAGATGGTATAGTAATTCAAAAGCTAAGATTTTGTGAAACCTACATTTTGGGTAAGAGAAAAAAGGTGAAGTTTATGCCTGCAAGATGACATCTAATTGAGTACTTGATTATGTTTCTTCAACCCTTTTGGGTCTAACATAGGAACCTACCATAGTTGGTGGAAGGTAATTTATATCGTTGATTGATGAATATTCGAAGAAAGGAGGGGTATACTTTTTGAAGACCAAAGATGAAGTGTTTGTGAACAATTAGTTCACTTCTATTGTAAAACTCTTGGCATCTCTAGACACCGAACCATAAGTGGGACTCCCCGATAAAGGTTTTACAGAGAAGTCGTGAGAATAACTACATATATCCTTAAGAGGATTCTATCTACTGATTTTAATATATAACATTTGAGAGTGTTTGAATTTTTGTCTTATACACATGTGAATCATGTTAAGCTTAGGCAAAGGGCACTTAAATGTATGTTCGTTGGCTATCTGGAGCAAGTAAAATGGTATACCCCGTTTTAATTTGAACATGGATGTAAGAAAATTTTGATAATAAGGGACAGGGTTTTTCATAAAGAGAACATGTCATTGAAGAAATCCATGAAGACTCAACTTATATTGTTGGGAAGAGATGTGAAGTTGATGATAGATGTGATCTACAAAGTGAAATTGATGATCATTCTTCTAAAGAATGTTTTTGGCATTATTTCCCTTGGGGTAGTACAGAGAAGTTTCACATGTGCATGAGTCTGAAACAGACCGATGGTATGTTGTTCTAGGTCCTTCAGATGATCAGATAGAAGAGAAACATGAACATGAAAATGATCAATTGAAGAGGAATATAACATGAAGAGCAATGAAACATCCACACGGCTATAGTTATTTGGTATGCCTTATCGATTTAAATCAAGGAAAATATTCTTTGAAACAAAATATATCATGATGTTATACAGATCAATGATAAAATGAAGTGGCTCACTACCATAAATGAATAGTTAAGGTCTTTTAAAAAGATGCATTTGGATTCTTGTGAAGGAGCCAAACCGTGAGAAGCTGGTTGGGATTAAAAATATATTAAAGAGGAAGTAATGTGTTCATGGTTTTTAGTTACCCATATGCAAGGCTACACTGATGGCTAAGGACTTTACACAAAAATATGTATTAATTTTAATAAAATATTATTGGTTATTGTGAAACACATCTATATTAGGTATCTATTGTAAATTGTGCTAGATTTGGTCTTAAGTTAGATCTAATGGATGTTACTACTTCCTTCTTTCATTATAAATTGGAAGATCAAATTTACTTTTGTTAATCTAAGGGATATACCGAAGAGAATGAGAGTGATATGTGTTTGTGAAAGGACCCCTCTATGGGCTTCAATTAGAAAATAAAATTTATATTTGTTAACCTAAGGGATATAACGAAGAAAATGAGGGTGATATGTGTTTGTGAAAGGACCCCTTTATGGGCTTTTAGTGGAAGATAAGATTTACATTTGTTAACCTAAGGGATACAACAAAGAGAATGAGGGTGATATTTATCTGTGAAAGGACACCTCTAAGAGTCACTAAAGCTTTAGAATTATTGTTTTTTTATAAGATCCTTTAGGTATATTTTTAGTTGTTACGACAATTATGTCTATTACAATGGAGAAACCCAGATGGAAGACATATATTATTCCTTTTGTATGTGGATGACATACTAAAACTGAAACATATATTGGAACATTAAAGTGGCAAAGACTAAACTGAAATGAGATAATAAAATGAATGATACGAGAGATGCTAAGAGGATACTTTGTCTTGAGATCAAGGGAAACGAACTGAATGGGTATTTATTCTTATCTCAATAAGAAAATATATAGAATATCCTCAGAAACTTCTCGATGTTTGAACCAAGAGTGGCTGAAAGTCCCATAATCTCAATTCAAACACTGTCTCATTCAAGCACAACCCTAACCATGAGATAAGAAATATATGCTAGATATATCTTATGCCAATATTTTTCATAGCATTATGTATGCTATGATTTGCACGCGACATGGCATTCCCTAGGTTGTAAGTGTTTTAAGCAGATTCATGTCAAATTTCGGGAAGCTGCATGAGCATACACTCAAGTGGCACATGAGATACTTAAAAGGCTCAGCCACTATATGGTTGTGTTACAATCAAAATGATACATGTGATATAGTTTTGAAAGGGTGTGTGGACTCTGATTATGTAGTTTTCCTTGACATGAACAAGTCTACTTTAGGTTATCTATTTACTATGCTTGTAGGGGGGTAAGCTTGAATTATTATATACAAAAGGTTGTTGAACTATCGTTTGGTGAAGCGTTGTATATGGTTGTACGATAACCTTAAAGAAGTTATTTGGCTTAAGGTGTTATTGACTGAACTCAATAATGTAGAGTCAAATGTGGTTTTGTTTTGCGACAACACAAAATGTTATTTATTCGATGAGAAATTTTTAGTTCTTTGAGCAAACTAAACATTTAGAAACTAACTTTAATTTCATAATAGATGTGGTCCATAAGGAGGAACTAATAGTAGCTATTATTTTTAGGGAAGAAAAGTTTCGGATGCTCATACCAAGTTATTACATATTCTGAAGCTCACAAACTGCAAGAGACTTGTGCAAAACTCGGATGCAGTTGAGGTGGTCTCTAAAAATTAGAGCATTGGGTGCAATGGGTTATGGGGTTAATAGAAACCTAGGTGAAAAATTATTAGGTGTAGGCTAGAAGTAAATCATCAACAAATGTATTGACATAAGACTACATGATCGTAGTTGTATCTATCTTGACATGTATTAGGAAAGAATTGTTAAAACTCTCTAAAACTTCAACAGTGACTTAGCTGCAGAGATGTCTATTGACCATACGTTTTGAAATAAATTGTCGAAGACTAGTGACCATTGGGTCGAACTAAATTTTGATATGTCCAACATCCCATATTGTTAAACATTTGAAGGATCAACATGTATATAACTAGTACGAGGCCTTTTCAAAGTCAACCAAAAATAAATTTGCGTGGTCTTTGAGCTTAAAGTGGATGATATAATACTAGTATAAAGATCCGGTTGTTTATACTTATATACGAAAGCAAAATTTATTGTACCCATATTACCAAGAAATGGTATTAAAGCTCTAGGCCCGAAGGAAACGTGATGTGGGGGAGATTCTTGGATGCCGAGGATGATGAACAAATATTCATGCTTTATGAATCATATTTTGTAGTGCACATGACTCATCAAACGATGTGACATTGGTGGTGTGTATCAACAAAATATGACTTGGTGGGCGTGGTGCTAAGGAACAAGTCAGTATGGTCTAATATGAGTGAGCATGTAGATCTGTTGTCATGTTCGATAGCTCACATGGGGAAGGTTAGAGCGATCTTATTAGAGTGAGCAGGTGAAAGTCAATTGAGAGGAGGCTATGATGACATTTTGTTCGAGATAAGTATTTGTTTTGTACAACCAAAGTCTCACATCCCATATTGGCTAGACATGGGAAGGATCATGGGTATATAAGTAAGAGCATATCTCATCTAGTATGAGAACTTTTGTAAGTTGACCGAAAAGAAATTCATGCGGGCCTTCGGTCTCAAAACACACAATATCATATTAGTGTAGAGATCCATGTTGTTCATACTTATATATGAAAGCGGAATATAGGTACCCATATTCCCAACAATATGGGGTGCCCATATTCCCAACAATATTGGGTACCCATATTCCCACCAATATGTGCTAAGCCAAAACAAAGGAGAGGTCTAAAGCAAGCTGATAAGAAGAACTATATGAAGGGCAGTCGATCACCACTAGGACGAAGCATAATATTATATTTGTCTGTAGTTATACCAGTCACTGGTTAATGGGCTTTGATTTGAAGTGTCTGATGAGGAATTAGGATTTCTCTAAACCCATAAATTGAGCAATATATTGTCACAAAATATGTCATGTGACTGTGGTGGCACTGTGGTGGGTGCAATCAAATAAGAATATATCTCCTCAGAAAGTGAAACATCTTTACGTCTTTTGAGAAATAAGTGAGGTGAAAGATACAAAATCAAGAGAGGATTATGAGAATCACGTCATATTATGTTACATAGAGATATTGAGTCTTTTATGTTTGGAGAGTGACTGTTGTGGGTGTAATTACATAAGAATATATATATATATATCCATCGAGAGTGAAACACCTCTAGGACTTTTGATAGATAAGTGAGGTGAGAGGTTAACACTAAAGACATGATTATGCGAGTTACGTCATGTTTTAGTACATAGAGTAATTGAGTTTTTTATGTTTAGAGAATATTTTTTGTAACCTCTCTATATATATAAATATAAACGAGTGTTTGTTCCCCGTAAGAAGATATTTCTTGAGAGAGTGAAACATCTCTAGGGCTTTTGATAGATAAGTGAGGTGAGAGGTACATACTCAAGACATAATTATTCGAATCACTTCATGTTTTGATACATAGAGTGATTGAGTCTTTTCTGTTTAGAGATTTTTTCTACTAACCTACATATAGATACAAGAGTGTTTGCTCCCCGTGAATATAGGATTCTTTCACAATTCGTACCATGTTAAATATTGTTTTGTGTGGTTATTTTTATTACGCTTATTTTTATTTGTAAATTCATTTAATCATATATCGGTTATTTTCGCTACCGATCAGTGTGTTGGTTTCCTCCGCTGTTTTGGTTGAGATTTTACCTTTTAAATGTTCTAAATCGCGCTTTATTCGAATCTATTGCCCTTAAGTTTCATCTTAAAGGCACCGGTCACTTTTATACTACGACTAATTTGCAAGTTTAACTTTATCTTTACTGGTGGTAGGATCTTTCATAAATTCATACAAGCCAAAATCTTTCAGCGATTAGGTAAGGGTAGCCAAAGCTATTTTCACACGTGTTTTTTCCTAAAAATTTCAAAGTTCCACAAATCTTCTGAAGTTCTCGACCAAGGCACCAAAAATGGTAAATAAAACATAGACAAACAAGTACGAAAGTATATCTCAAATTCAACAAAACATCCTATATTATAATATCCTACCATCATCTTATCCGCCAAAGATATAATATCTCTTTGCTTTTTACAAAATATGACTAATGATGGTCGACTAAGTCATTCTCTAGTCATAAATGTACATCCATGACATAAAGTATTCTCCTTTAGGTGATACAAAGTTTAAAGAAAAACCACTAAACTTTTTTCTTCATTGCCGACTCCAGGTCAATCGAAGTACTCGTTACAAATCCTTAATGGGATAACCCAGTAATATCTTGCTTTTATTAGGTCCTATATTATTTTTCTGGGTCTGACGAAAACAACCGGTCATCAAATTTAGAATAAAGGAAAACGATTCCCATGAAGATGTAGTTGGGATTTGGGCCCACGGTGACTCGGAATTTGTTGGAAAAACAAAAAGCTATAGTTTCCTTTTTTTTATAGTTTAGACCAAAGATATGGATAAGTGAAAACTGAGGTCGATAGATAGTCTATATATACATCCATTTCTTCAGTTCAACTGCATTACTCATTTCTGCTCTTATTCTTTCTTCAAAAACACAACTTGAATTAACTACCATGAAGCTAACAATAACCATGCATAGTCTTCAAAGGATTCAATTTCTTAGAAAGGGAAAGAGATTATCAAAGTCGAGATCTATTCTTCTAAGAAATAACGAACAACAAGTTGTTGTCACACCTTGTCGTAAATCCAATGTGTTAAAACAACTGTTACTGAAATTTAAGTGTCAGTTGAAGCATCGTGATTCGAGGAAGAAATCAAGAGGTTTGAAGTTAAGTTATGATATTCGAAGCTATAATTTGAACTTCGATGATGGTTTATTTTAAAGATTATGATCGGTTTATGTTTGGTTTTAGGAGTGCTCTTGTATGTATAGACTGATGAAGCTATTGATAACCGTCTTGTATATCCGTTCATCTATTATACTTAGGAACATTACCAGTGTTTAGTTTATTTGTTTAGTAAAATTGTTAGTTTTATTATCGGCATTCTTCTATGAGCCTAATTGTACATTGAACTGATAATTTAATGAAAGATTTTAATTTCTTTAAATTTGAATTCTGTATATTGTAAGGCCAATTATGTATGGTTAGCAAAACTTGGGATAATATAAAACTGACTTATTTGGAAACCATGAACGGT
This sequence comes from Limnanthes douglasii subsp. nivea, assembly GCA_036936605.1. Taxonomy (NCBI): domain Eukaryota; kingdom Viridiplantae; phylum Streptophyta; class Magnoliopsida; order Brassicales; family Limnanthaceae; genus Limnanthes; species Limnanthes douglasii. Next base: position 40,404,079 of record JAUPFV010000001.1, read on the forward strand.
TAGACGTAGCATAAAAGATATTGAGGTGTGACGACGGAACCCTTCAAAGTCGAAGGTGTGTAATTTCATGGTTATAGTTGCTGAATCTTTAGTAATCAAAACTTTGAAAAGACATTTCTTGGACATAAGGGTTTACCGAAGATAAGTGCAGCGTTACTTCTGAAGCCGAAGGTGATGTAGCCCAAAAAGTCCAAGCAAAAGCCTTGTTTATTTTATTTTATTTTATTCAAATATCTTATGTATTTAAATCAAATCTAATTATATTAAGATTTGATTTTATTTGATTTTATTTGATTTTAGAATATTTATTTTATTTCCTTTGTATTCTAATTTAGGGTTTTAGAAGCTATTATATAAAGCCTCTTATGCCTTAAGTTATTTTAAGTTTTTGGAATAATATATTTTTATCTCTGAAAATTTCACTCTTTGTTACCCTTAGATTAGGGTTTCATCATGTTACCCTTGAATTATGGTTTCATCTATCGTTGATTCTTCTTCTATTTCCGTTGCGTCATCAGTTTGGTATCAGAGCCTCAGTTCCTGCTACGGGTCAAGCATGTTTCTGAATCTTGATTTCATCTGATTCAAGGTCTAAAGGAGAGAACAACATACGGCCATGAAGATCTCAAAGATCGTTTGGTATGCGGGAGACACACTAGGCGTTTCAATGACGATCATATTGACCGGTTACTGAAGGAGTTTAAATTGGCTACCAATTGTCGAATCAAGGTAAAAATTGCTTATCGAGATGTCGTCTCAGGCTATGAAGAGGTTTTCAAAACCATTTTTTTTCATCAACTGGACATGGGGATGTTGTCTTCAGGCTATGAAAAGGTTTTCGAAACTATTTTTTTCCTTCAACTGGATGGCTTGAATGCTACTTTGAATAAGGAACACTCGAGAAGAATTTATCTGATTCTGATAAGGTCAACAATTATAATTCCCAATGTAACGATTGAATAAAATAAAATAAATAATTTAGGTTCTTGATGGTGATGGTGCTGTGAATTCGAGGACGAATTCTTGTCAACCAGGAGAGGATGATGTAGCCCAAAAAGTCCAAACAAAAGCCTTGTTTATTTTATTTTATTTTATTCAAATATCTTATGTATTTAGATCAAATCTAATTATATTAAGATTTGATTTTATTTTATTTTATTTGATTTTAGAATATTTATTTTATTTCCTTGTATTCTAATTTAGGGTTTTGAGAAGCTATTATATAAAGCCTCTTATGCCTTAAGTTATTTTGAAGTTTTTGGAATAATAGATTTTTTATCTCTGAAAATTTCCCTCTTTGTTACCCTTAGATTAGGGTTGCATCATGTTACCCTTGAATTAGGGTTTCATCTATCGTTGCTTCTTCTTCTGTTTCCGCCGCGTCATCAGTTTGGTATCAGAGCCTCAGTTCCTGCTACGGGTCAAGCATGTTTATGAATCTTGATTTCATCTGATTCAAGGTCTAAAGGAGAGAACAACATACGGCCATGAAGATCTCAAAGATCGTTTGGTATGCGGGAGACACACTAGGCGTTTCAATGACGATCATATTGACCGGTTACTGAAGGAGTTTAAATTGGCAACCAATCGTCGAATCAAGGTAAAACTTTCTTCTCAATATGCTGTCTCAGGCTATGAAGAGGTTTTCAAAACCATTTTTTTCATCAACTGGACATGGGGATGTTGTCTTCAGGCTATGAAAAGGTTTTCGAAACTATTTTTTTTCCTTCAACTGGATGGCTTGAATGTTACTTCGTATAAGGAACACTCGAGAAGAATTTATCTTATTCCGATAAGGTTAACAATTATAATTCCCAATGTAACGATTGCATAAAATAAAATAAATAATTTGGGTTCTTGATGGTGATGGTGTTGTGAATTCGAGGACGAATTCTTGTCAACCAGGAGAGGATGATGTAGCCCAAAAAGTCCAAGCAAAAGCCTTGTTTATTTTATTTTATTTTATTCAAATATCTTATGTATTTAAATCAAATCTAATTATATTAAGATTTGATTTTATTTGATTTTATTTGATTTTAGAATATTTATTTTATTTCCTTTGTATTCTAATTTAGGGTTTTAGAAGCTATTATATAAAGCCTCTTATGCCTTAAGATGCAAAAATTGTTGGATTGAAGATGCAAAAATTGTAACCAAAGGGTTTTGAAAATACCTAAATGTTCAAGAATCCAAAATGTATTCACTAATATACTAAAAAATGCAAAATGATGAAATAACCATTGATTTAAGCATATCAAAATACTACATAAGTACAATAGTGTGTTTGTACTACGGTCGTACGGATGACAGCGGTGCAATGCCGTTTCTAATAACTATATGATTTATACAATCACAAGTCAAACGGATGAAATATTAAATCGATATATACTTTGTTGAAATATTAAATCGATATATACTTTGTAATATAAATCTAACAAATGTGCAATAGTAGGGATATTTTGTGTAATAATGAGTAAATGTATTTTTACCTAGCAAATAAATTGACAGGTTAGCGTTGAATGAACTAATTATGTAAGTGAGATAAGAGGCCCAAAGATCCACACTATTTCTATCTAAACCACTCTACCTCTTTTTGAAGATAAGGATAAGTAGCTTTTACTCATTTGATAAAAGATCGACCATCTTTTTGTAGTTTCTTTTTTACTTTTTTTTTAAATACTAATTTTTGTGGTGATATTTGTCTAATTATCAATTTGTGTTGTGATATTTTTCAAAATTTCAATTTGTGCGGTCATATTTTTTAAAATACCAATTTTTGTGGTGATGCTTCTCGAAGTGTGAATTTGTGAGGTTATATTTCTTGAAATACCAATTTTTGTGGTGGTATTTTTCGAAGTATCAATTTGTGTAGTGATATTTCTCGAAGTGTCAATTTGTGTAGTGATATTTCTCGAAGTGTCAATTTGTGTGATGATATTTCTCGAAGTGTCAATTTGTGTGATGATATTTATCGAAGTGTCAATTTGTGTGATGATATTTCTTGAAATATCAATTTGTGTGGTGATATTTTTTGAATCGATATTTTACGAGTATACTATTGATTATAAATTATTATTTTTTAGGTGATAATTTTTCAAGGGTAGTCCTCACTTATATAGTGAAGGATTCTTTATGCAGCCTTTCAGATAGCGAGTCGATTATACCTTTGAGATAGCGAGTCGATTCTCTTTGCAGTCTTGAAATGAGTTCTTGTTGGAGATTCCATATAGGGATTAACCAATCCAACTGCATGAAAGATATTATATCTTGTGCAAGTTACATAGCATATAATTCCCACCAAACTGCTGAATAATGTCGGATCGACACTTGTTCCTTCTTCATGTTTGGATATTTTGACTCCGAACTCCATGGGTGTGCTTATCGGGTTAAATTTCTCCATTTTATACTTCCTAAGGATATCTTTTGCATAGTTTTCTTGTGATATTAAAATTCTATTTTTTTGCTTCAATGCCAAGGTAGTATGCGATGAGCCCCAAGTTTTTCATCTCGATTTCCTTCGTTATCACTTCTTGGAACTTAGTGAACATGCTTGGGAAGTTTCATGTGAAGATCAAATCGTCCACATAGAGGCACACAATCAAAATATCTCCATCTTTGATCTTGGAATATAAAGCGTGCTCATTTGTTGAAGCCATTCTCTTGTAAATACTCGTCGATTCTACTATTCCATGCCATTGGTGCTTGTTTTAGCCCGCAAAGTGCGTTTTTATCTTCAACATCTTATCTTCGTGACTTTTGACTTTGATAAGGAAAGATATTCTTCAGTGGCCTAAGTGCAATTGATAGGGACTAAATTGATAAGTTCTGTAAATATAGAGTTAAATTAGGCTTTAGGAGAAATGTAAGGGCTGAATTGTAAATATTCCATTATGTAACCATTTCTCTAACTAACTCACTGAGTCTATTTAAAGAGGCTGAAGAAGTTAGTTATGCCTATGAAATATTCAGAAGCGAAATACAACTTTCACTACTTAGAATTCTCTCTGTGAAAACTAGTATTCTCTACTCAACATTTACTCTTACCAGACTTCATAGCATAATGGTTGTTGAATGTAGACTTATTCTTCAAGAATACCATGTAGAAAAGCTGACTTTACATCCATTTGTTGTACTTCCACTTTGTTTTGAGCTGCCAAATAAATTATTAGTCTAGTAGTTTCTAATCAGGCAACTCGGGTGAATGCCTTATTATAGTCAATTCCCATATTTTGATCATAGGCTTTTGCAACAAGCCTCGTTTAATGTTTATCAGTCTCCCGCTTAGTATTTCTCTTTGTTTTATATAACTATATGATCCATATTGTATTATATTCTTTTGAAAGTGAGGTGAGTTTCCATGTGACATTTGTTTTATGGTTTTCATTTCTTCATCCATCACATCTTTCCATTTTTCTCTTGTGTAGCTTATTGAAATATCACTGGTTCAAAATCAGCAAAGAGACAAGATTGTGTAGATTATCCATTAGTTCGGTTACCTCATAAAGATCACTAAAGCTTATTGTATGTTCCGAAACTCTTCCGCTTTGACTACCTTTGGACAATGATAAAGGTGGTGAATCTCTATGAGTATTTTATGTTGGTGATGGGTTTGTGATCTCTTCTAATTTCTCATTCGGGGTTTGCTCATCTTCTTCATTATTTCGGAAAAAATTGAACTCATTTCGGTATGATTTATCATTCTCTTATTGGCCTTCTTCATCAAGTATCACGTCTCGGCGTATCATAACCTTTTTATTTTTTTGGTTGTACAACTAGTAGCGTTTAGAAATTGAGTCATAAATCATGAAGATAAAACTCTTACTTTTATCATTCAATTTGGTTCGTTGTACGTATGGTAAAAGGACATTATCTATGCTTCCAAATATATTGGTGGGAAATTACGAGCTTTATTCCGCTCCACGCATCTTGTGGTGTCTCTCCCCAAACACTTCTCGTTGGAGATCGGTTGGATAAGTAGACCACACATTGCCACTGCTTTCGCTTAAAAATCTTTAAGCAGTGTCTTATTTTTTAGCATGCTTCGCGGCATATCGAGGTTGTTATGTTCTTCCTTTTTGCCACACCATTTTGTTGAGTAGATCTGGGAACTGTTAACCCGCATCAATTTCACTGGATGTAACCTAGGTCAGAGCTCATGGCTTTAATCTTATTGCCGCTCTCTTTTTTAAAACAAATTTATGAACTTGTCAAATATTCCAAAGACTTCGGATTTCTGTTTCAATAAATAAACCCAAGTTTTTCTTAAAAAATAATTAAACGAAGAAAAGAAAATAGTTACATTTACAAAGAGAGCTCGGTTTGATTGAACCACACACATCGGTATGAATGAGCTAACAAGGCATATTGGCTCTTGATTCTGACTCCTTCCGAAAGGTTTTTCTAAATTTCTTCCCCAAGTAAACATCCTTCTTATAGTTGATCAAGCTGATTGATAGAAATTAAACTCTCACTATCTCTTTCTTGGACAATAAATTTAATCCTGTGAAGTTTAGATGCCAAATTAAACATGTCATAACCACGACACATCTTTGTAACAAAGCTTTAAGACACTTTACAATATCCTTTTGAATATTCAAAGGAAACATTATATTATTGCACCAGTTTCAAGATACGAAGTGTTCTCTTGACCTTCATTAGTGTTCTTGTATGTTTGTAGCAGCATATTTCTTTCCTTCATCTTCAGCTCCCCATAGTTGGTCATTTGATCAACTCTACTATTAGGGCCTGTACATTCTGAAGCATAATGTCCAATCATTTGACATTTATAACATTGGATTTGTGATTCATCGTACCTCAAGTTTAGATTTCTTCGTCCTTGACCTTGTGTTGAGCTTTCTCGTTTCTTGTACTTGTAGTTTGAATTTGTTTTGTGATTCCAGCCATGTCCACGACCATGATAACCACCTTAACTTGTATGCATATCCTTGGTGCGAAGGGAACACTTTGAATCAGTATGTTGAGACTGATATAAATCTATATGCAGTGATGGGAACTGATGATCAGTTTGTGCAAGCTGTCGATTAGAGAAACTCTTCATTGAGAACTGAGATCTGATCTATAAAGATTCTGAAGTGTTTCGACATTGCTAAGGTGGAAAACTTCGATGGGATGCAAGATCCCGATGATCACATCGAACAATTTAAGAACTACATGATGAACTTTGAAGATGACGACCGACTAGTGTGTCTTGCATTTTCACAGACTCTTAAAACAATGAATTTAAAATGGTATAACCGGATTCCAGAGGATCCATCTCAAACTTCAGCGATTTTTACACTGCTTTTCGAAGTTAGTTTGTGGGGAGTAAGGAAATGAGAGCGAATAGGGATAGAATTAGGTAGTCTAAGTAGGCAGGTGGAGAGAAATTGAAGGATTATACGAAGAGGTTCATTTTCACTAAAGCAATTTTGAACAATTGCGAACCAAATGTGGCGATGGCAGCTTTTTACCAAGGTTTATTTCCAGGGGATCTCGCCAATGAAACTACAAAGAGGAGAGCTCTAACTTTTGGGGCTTTGATTGCTCAAGTCGAGGATCAGATTAAGGTTGAGGAGTCAACCATCGTCCGAGGAGGACCAGTTAGTTCTCTAAATAATTCGAGTAAGGTGGCCAATAATCAAGGGCAACCCTCGAATGATAATCAACGGACACAACAGAAGAAGAACAGCTGGCCACCTGGAACTGGTGGGTATTCAAATCTTGCTCCATATTAGAACTGTAACAGGCCAAAGGCGAAATCAATGGTTTAGTACTATACTGATTATAGAGAATGTGTCTGCAATCTTTGATAAGAACAAAAGTTTCGTAAATTTAGGGAGCTAACTCCGATATGTAGGCCAAGGGAGGAGCGGAATAATAAATATTGCAGGTATCATAAAGACATCAGACATGATGCGAATGATTGCATTGCATTGAAAAAGAAGGTTCAGATTTTGATCGAAAATGGGAAGATCTTGACTCATGTGAAGTCACAATGGAGCGGTTTGAAAAATGTAGCGTTAACTTCAAAGGCGATTCAGTAAAGTGCGAGATTTATGATTTTTTTTTGAGTCGTTATCCATTTTTGGAGGCGATTCAGTAACTGGTAACTCTGACAGCTCGAGGAAGAGGTTATCAATTTGACAACTCAAATTAAAGGAAAAATGTCCACACATTTGTATGGAAAACGGTTATTCCTTTCATCTTATTCGATGACGATGATCTGCGAGGAACAACAGGGTCGAATGAAGACGCGGTGGTTATCGGTGCAGAGGTGACTGGCATCGAAATTCGACGTGTGCTTATTGATATTGGAAATTGTGCTAATGTCCTTTTTGAATCAACTTATTATAGAATGACAAATCCACCTCGAATTTCTCAATCAGAATGAACAATTATAGAAATTACGGGCGTAACAACTCGTGTGATTGAGGAATTCGAGGGAGAAGTAAGTTTGGGAAAATGACCATTTAAAAAGAAGGTCCATGTGCTTTTTGTGGTGGTGGACTTCTCCACGAGCTACAACGCTATTTTTGGAAGGTCATTGCTTTCTAGAATATATTGGGTCGTGCCAATATTTCACCAATGTTTGAAGTATGTCCTAGGGGATCGAGTTGGGTCGTTTGAGGCGACTAGAAGGTAGTTAGAGAATGTCGTTCGAGGAGCCAACAGTGGAGATTTACTGCATGAATATAGAGGAGTTAACCCCATGGTCTTTAACAGTAAGGGAAGAAATAGAGGAGTTTATTTTCCGGAAGGAAGAGTTCTTCGCAGCGGAATCTAACTGAAGCCACTTTTACATTGACAACTGCTGGAATTTTTATCTGCTAACTTGGACGTTCTTGATTGGAAAATAGAGGATGTAACAGGAGTCCCAATCGAGGTAATTCGTCATAGTTTGGTTATCGATCTGAAGGTAAAGCCAGTAATTCAGAAAAGAAGGCCATTCTCATCAGAGAAAGCATAAGCAATTTTTTCTGAGGTGGACCAGTTATCCAGGATCGGACACATAAGGGAGTCACAATATCCTTTGTGGACGGAAAATCCGATGGTGGTAAAAAAGAAGAATGAGAAGTAGAGAATGTGTGTAGATTTTACAAACTTTAATCGATCTTGCAAAATGGATTTGTTTATCATAAAGAGATTCGTTGTTCCTGAACTTTCTTCACCTTAATTGTGGGAAATAAAATACTAACATTCATGGACGCTTTTGTTGGATACAACCAGATTCAGATGGATCCAAAAGATAAAGAATGTACGACCTTCATAACTAATAGAGGGTGGAATTGTTGTAAGCTTATGCCCTTTGGATTGAAAAATACAGGAAGTATATATAGATGATATGGTGGTAAAAAGTTTGAAGGATGATGTGTATCTTGAGGATTTAGAAGAAGAATTTTTTAATTTGAGGGCAATCGGGTTAAAGCTGAATCTTGAAAAGTGCACATTCGGAGTTCGGTCAAGGAAGTTTATGGGTTATGTCATCAGTGAAAGAGGAATAGAAGCTGATCCATAGTAGTTGAAAGCCCTGACAGCAATGAATTCACCTCGATCTGTTAAAAAAATGCAAATTCTGACATGAAGGTTAGCAACCCCTTAACAGATTTATTTCTAGATTTTCTGACAAATGATTTCCTTTATTTCAGTTTTTACGAGGACCAAAGTAATTTAAATAAACATAAAAGTATGAGGCATCATTCACAGATATAAAATATTTATTATCATCACCAGAAATATTATAAAAACCTCGAATTGGAGAGAAGTTCTTTTTGAACATTGCGGTATCGGATTTTGCACTAAGCACGGTGTTGATAAGTGAAGATTCAGGTATTCCGAAGCCAACGTACTCTATCAGTAAAATTCTATTGGTAGCAGAAAATAGGTATTTGAAACTGGAAAAGATAGCATTAGCATTGGTGATTGCTGCTAGGAAAATGTGCCCCTATCTTCAAGCTCACACTATTGAAACGATGATTAAATCTATTAAATTGGTTTTTACGCTTCAAATAATGAAACAGAATACTAAGTTTCTTTGGCAGGTTTAAGATTGGCAAAAATATGTGGAACAACTTCAGTAAGCTTGGAAACAGATTCTCAGTTGTTAGCAAATCACGTATCTAGATTTTCTGAGGCAAGGAAGGATCGTTTGATTTTATTTGTTTGGAAACTTCATAATTTAATAATGTTATTCGATGATGTTGTTGTTGAATATATTGGTTGAGGGAGTAATTATATATGGTGGCTGATTCTTTAGTAAATATTGCCTCCAAGGATGAATATCTTTGGATTTTGCTACAAGAAAATCCTTCAATTGCTACTCAGTCCAGTCAAGATGAATGTATAAAGGAATTATTTTTCACATCTGATGCAATTCGAGGAGATCGGCGAACACATATTCTTAACATTTTGGCGCAAGGAACATTACCAGATGATGCGAGGTTGGCAAATAAATTGAGAGGTGAAGCCTTCAGATATATAGTGTTAGGTGGAATATTGTATAAAAAGGCATTAAGCGGGACATTGTTACGATGTCTAGAGAAGAAATAATCACATGATGTATTATCAGAATTGCATGATGGAGAAGGGTCAGCATATTGCGGGTTTCAACCTTTATCACGACGAGTTTTACTTGCGAGATTTTATTGGCCTGGAATTATTAAAGATGCTAAAAATTGAGTTTGAGGTTGTGATACTTGTCATTGAATTTCTAATGTTATTCTTAGTCAAGCAGTACCGCTCATGTCTATAACTGGGGCTATACCATTTGAAAGATGGGACTTTGCCAATGGATTTTGGAGGAAGGTATATGATAATCGTAGCTGTATATTATTTTAAAAATGGGCTGAGGCAGAACCTCTATCTGGAACAAAAGAAAAGGATGTGATCAAGTTTATTGTGAATAATATTTGTTGTCGTTTTGGTGTTCCTTACAGAATTACAAAAGATAATGGCTCTCAGTCTAATAATAAAGAAAGGACTTCATTTTGTAAGTCGAAAGGAATCCAACAATAATTTTCGACGCCTTTTCATCCTTAAACTAATGGACAAGTCGAGGTGAAAAATATTATAGTTTTAGATGGCTTGAAGAAGAAATTGACAGGGGCAGCTGGAAAATGGCCAAATTATTTACAAGAGGTGCTTTGGTATTATCGGACAACTCCCAGGGAGACTACAAAAGAAACTCAATTTGCCTTAACATATGGAATCGATGCAGTCAGCCTCATAGAATAAGTCAATATTCTAAAAGATCTAATGATGAAGCTAAAGGGGAGAATTTAGATTTGATTGAGGAGGAAAGAGTTTAAGCTTATTTAAATGCAATCCATTACCAAACTCTTATGAAGAATAAATATGATTCAAAGGCGAAAAGAAGGGAATTTTAAAAAGGCAATAAAGTGTTGAGAAACGTTTTCTTGCATACAAAGGAAAAGAGCCTTGGAAAAACAACTCTGAATTCGGAAGGGGTGTATTTATCTTTCTGTTTTGGATTTTTTACTATTGAATGGTGCACCCGTTCCTACCTTGTTGTACCGGGAAGGATTTAAGGAGGCATTGTGTACATATTCAATATTATCAAGAAAGATGCATTTTTGGCCCATGGTTGTTTACAAGTGTTTATTAAAAACTATCTTAACAACTTATCTAAGACTGATCATCTTTGAGGTTGGTTAATAGTAGAATGTTGTGAAGTGTTTATTACAATTTTCGAAGAAACAACCATTTTCGAAGTGCTACGTTCATTAAGTACACTGTGATTTTTTCTAAGTTCAATGCACTGTGTTTTTTCGAAGTTCAACATTTTACAGACGTGCTATGATTTTTTGAAAGTTGAAAGTTCAACAACTACAATGTAGTATTCGAGGTGGTATATTTGAAATTTGTAGTTATATAATTTCTGAATTTCAAAGTACATTGTCGTATTTAAGGAATTCTGTTTTAAAACAATTATTATTATTTTAGTTATTTTAGGATTGTTAGCATCTAATAACTCATATAGATGATAAAGATGAGAAATAAACAAACATTTATCAATTAGATTAATTTGATAAAGCACAATAATTCCAAGGTTCTAGTTTGACAATTACAAAAAAGATAACAAAAGATTAAAGAACAATAAAGTTTCTGAGACGATTCATCCTTGGACAATCCTTCTTCTGATGATGATGAGTCTAGGATAGGATTGAAGGCTTCACTAGGAAGTCGTTCGATGCGAATGTCGTTACAAAAACTTGAGAGGTTAATTTTTGGATAAGTTGCATGAAGTTCTTGGAGAAGAGCGATAGTTATCTCTTATTTTCCACTATTAATAGAAGCAAACGTATCTTTGGAACATTCTGCTTTTGCAGCAGCAACATCGTCAACTTTTTCTTTCCCAAAATCTCCCTTCAGTTTGGCTATTTCATTAATCAGCTCTTTATTTTTTACTTTGCTGGAAAAAGGAGAAGTTTGGAGAGCTTCAGATTTGACCTTTTCAGCAGTTTGGAGAGCTTGTCCATCTCTTCTTGATGAGAGGCATGTAGTTTTATTTCTCAGTAAAGTGTTGTGTTCACAAATGATTCTTCATTAAGAGTGCTCCTCGGATAAGCTCAGATCTTGCTACCTCGAACATATGGAATTTCTCAATCACCCTGCGTTTAAAATTTTCTCTTAGTTTCTTTTAATATTATGCATCTCCTTTGTAGCAGACCATGTCTTTGGCCAGTTGTTTCAAATGATCTTGAGAAGCTTTGACTTATGAAGCAAGCGCCTTTAGTGCAGCGTTGGGATCAACAAATGGTTGGAGTGCAACAATGACTTTAGGATTGGATGGAGAAGGAAAATATGTTGGGCTATAAAATGAATCATGTCCAAAGTCTTACTAGGAATAGAAGGACATATGATTTCTGGAGACGCTTCGACGGTTTTCGTTCTTCCGAAGTGGTGCATGTGACTCTGAATGTCTTTGAGGACAAGCTTGTCTTCTCCAACAAGCTCTTGTGACTCGTTGAAACTAATAAAGCTTTTGGTGTCGAAGTGGTCGGTGTTTTGATTGTCATTATCAGTATTATCATCGATGATGATCAAAGTATCATTATTGGTTGTTTTCTCTTCAAGTGGAGGATTTTGATGACTTCCAACAGTTGTAGTTTCTTCATCATCGGCCAATGCATATTGAGTGATTTTAGATTGTTTCTTTTTCTTCCCATGAGGAGTGGAGGAAGCTTTCTTTTTCTTTGAAGAAGGTTCTTGTTCTTTTCCTTCTTCAATGGGTGAAAGAGTCTGCTCTCCTGCTATGCTCTTGCGATTTTTAGGCTTTAATGGTGTTGAAGGGCTAGCGCCATATGTGTTAGCTGCCTTTTTACTTTTCTTTTCATTTTTTCCTTTTTTTTCTTCTTCTTGGGTAGATGACTTTCTGACCCATTGTGGATGGGAAGGAATACCTTGCAATCCGGTTGAACTAACCTTTTACAGGTGAGATGAGGATTTTCTTCATCCATCAGATTTTGAGGAGGCAATGCACCCTCCGTGACCGAAAAAATATAACTGTTAAGAAAGTTGATCGGTTGGAAGGAAGTGGGGAAAGAATTGTTTCACACGTTTTCGGCCCAGGCTGCAAGTGTTTTGAAAATATCATTGGCTGCTGACTGACGTATAGCATGTCGCCTCGAAATTTCTGAAATAATCATGCAAGTAAATAATTAATGAGGAACACAACAAATGAGATCTATCTTAACGTATATAATTTTTTAAGTACTTATGGTTGCTTCTCTAGATAAGATTTAGTTTTGATGGGTTGGCATCAGATATCTCTTTGTTGTTCTCCCATGCTCTTGAGATAAAGATAAACTTTTGCTTCCAGAGTTTATCAGCTTCCTGGAGATCATTGATGATCTTTGAATCATCTACTAAAGCAAGGTAGTAAAAGGGGAGCTTCAGAACTTTTGATAATTGGGTTAAAGAGATGAAATCCTTGATGGTGATAGAAATTTTGGATAACGAGATGCTATAATTATAGACATAAGAGTGAACCATTGATTCGGTGTCACTTCCGTAGGGCATAGGTTGAGAAGTTCGAAGTACTCCACGACCATGGAATCCGGTGGGAACCGAAGACTCCAATTGATAATTTTGGGGTAGACCACTAATTCATGGTCTTTGCAGTCTAAGGGAGTTTCTCCTTTTTGAGGCAGTCGAACAGTAATGTTATCTCCCATTTCCCATTACTTCTTTAAGTCCGGTGCTGGACTCTCTTGGTAATATATATATATATATATATAGAACCTTTTTTAGCTCGATAATATAGTCAGCATTAAAACCTCTCAAATTTCTACAATTAGCAGCCCTCTGCTCATTGTAAACAAAGCCCGGTTCCTTCTTTTTTCGAGGCCTACAAGTTTTCTTTTCTGTGGTAGTTTCTGAGTTCCTCTCATCGGACTCAGCTTCATTATCAGTTCTGGTAGCCTCAGAATCAGCCTCATCAATTTCTGATGTTTCATCTCTTGTTTGGGGATGATTTGTTGAGGCAATGAAGCTTCGACTTCTAGTGAGGGATCGTTTGTTTGGGGAGAATTTATAGATGGATTTTGTTGGGACAATGAAGCTTCTTTGATTATTTATCTCAGAGGAGGAGATTGAGTAGCTGGATTCAAGAAGGGGAAAGTTGGAGTAACGTCTGAATCATAGTTTTAAGCGGCGTGCGAAGTCTAAAAATCAATAAAAATATTATAAAATCTTAACTTCAAATATTTTAAAACATTCAAATGTGATTAAACATAAAACTACTCAAAGTAAATATAAAAAAACACAAATATCATCATCAATTGAGTTATCTTCATCTTGTTGGTCATTTGTATCGTATACATCCCACGTAAGACGTAGTGTGAAGTAGAAAGAGGCAGCGTGCAGTGGAAGAACAAAATGAGATTTTGCGTGTGGCAATTGAATATTCTATATATAAAATGTGAATAGATTTTATCAATATAAATAAATTGATTAGACATTTAATAAATTAGTAATTCAATATCTAGTTTATATTTAAGATAATAAGTGGTATCGAGGCGAATGCTTTGGAAGTCGAATAATAACTATGACTTCAAAATGGGTTTATTTTACAATTATAACAGTTTAAGTAATTAAAATTAGTTTATATATAATCATAAAAATAGATGTAACAAGTGGAATAACGCTCGCCACGCAATGTGACGCTACATCTCTTTAACGCCGCCACGGCGGGTATTTTTCCTTTCAGAGCGTTACGTGACTCGTCGTAACAATTTTTGAGCGTTACATGCCGTCATGCGCTACAGCGGCGTCGTTGTGCTGTTTTTTAAAACTATGGTATGAATCATCTCTCATGGCTATGAAATGTTTTCTCTTTCGAGTTGATGGAGGAGGAGTCGAGGAAAGAGTAATTGAGATTTGTTTTGAGGAAGGTTTGTTTGATTCTTCACTAATTAAAGGTAAAACTTTGATTTGAGAAGAAGAGGCTCAAGGCGTTTTAAGTGTTTGAACTTTAGAAGAAAGATGTTCTTCGGTTATAGAGGAAGGTGAAAAAGCAGGTACTTTAGTTGGATCGAAGTTACCGTAATAAGTGGTTTTTGTAGTTGTTCCAAGAGGAGCGTTGTTGATTAATCCGGCAGTCTTATACTCTTCTACTCTTTCATAATGCAAAAGTAGCCATACGATTCGAAGATCAGATTATCGTCACGATTTGGAGATTTAGGTTTTTGGGTATGCTAGCCTTAGATCTTCTATTTTTTGGATTTTTTCTTATAAATTGGATGTAGGTTGACCGGAGAGCATAGGTTTTGAGTGGAAAGTTTGAATTTCGTGATGGAATTGCTGAGAAATTTGAAGAACCCGTTGAAGGTAGCCAAGAGTATGTTTTTTCTCTCTCAAAGAATTTGTATTGTGAGAATGAATTATGAGGCTACTAATGAATTTATAGGAGGATCGAAAGACGTGTAGAAGTGGAAATGACTTTATGATGATAGAGCAGAATGCAAAACGATGAAAAGCTTATGAGTTCGATGATTGTGTTCTGAAATTTCTTTCAAAACCATTCGAGGATGATGAGTCCGAATTCAGCATGCTCCCCGGAAGGGCAAAATAGCCTAAGTCTCTCCGAATACCGGACAGGCTACAAGCACATAAATCGGACAGGTCATTCGGACCGGACAGATCACTTTGAACACTGTAAACTTAAGGTTGTTCGAACTATGACTAAAGTACTAAAAAACCTAAACACTTCTTGACTAAGCTACTTGCCCTCCTGCTTAGAACTCATGGGTCTTTAAACACGACCCGGGTCCATTAAACATGACCCAAAAGCCCATAAAGGCCCAAACATCACGCTATAAATACCCAACCACCAGCATTAACTATGGGTAATGAAAATTAACTGCTACCAAGCTGCTTAATTATCTCACCATCGTTAAACACCCTTACACCATCGTTAAACACCCTTACACCATCGTTAAACACCCTTACACCACCTTGAAACTCCACTTAAAATTACTAGCCTACCCTCAGGCGATTATTTTTCACACCAAATTGGCAACCACAGTGGGAGGAGAGAGGTGCCTGAATCAAGCATTCAAAACCTGCCAAGAAATTCTGTCCGTATGAATCCGGACAATCCAGAGCTTCCACCAGCTTTGCTCGAAGTGGTGGAAGAAAACGATGAGTATACTTTCCAAGAGCGCGACAGGTTAAAGCTTGAAATAGAAGCTCTAAGGGCTGAAAAGGCCAAAATGGGCGTGAAAGAAAAATCCAAGGCATCGGTTGTTCATCACACCGACAACCCTAGAGAGCCTGAGGCTTCAAAAACTCACGTGAGTACCAAAAAGACACATGCCAGTTCTAAAAGGTCTCACCGGTCCAAGCCTGTGGAGAGCTCTGACTCAAGCTCAGAATCTTCGGGCAGCTCTTCGGACAGTGAGGGAAATGAAAAATCCTTGTCCTCTAGCAGCGATGAGGGTCGAACCAAGAAAAAGCAAAAGCAGGTTAAGAAATATTCGAGAAAAAGAGATCACCATGGAAGAATGAAAAGGCATATTGGAAAGGGGTCATCTCACCACCGGAGGTATACGGACAAGATGCTGATGGATCCCTTTGCTTTCCACAATGAGCCAGGTATCTTTGCAACTCCCAATGAGGATACCGTGTTCAGTCGTGGAAGGAATTGGAGGCAGTCTCCACTGTCTTCTAAAATCCTGTCCGGAAACCTCCCCAAGAGGTTTGACAGTACTAAGATGGAGAAGTACGATGGCAGTACTGATCCGGACAATCATCTGGAGAAATTCAAGAACTTCATGATGAACTTTGATGATGATGATAAACTACTCTGTAGGGCATTCTCCCAATCCTTTACGGGGAGTGCTCTGAAATGGTACAACAGCCTGCCTCAGGGTTGTATTAAAGATTTTGATACGTTTTGGGTAGCCTTTCGAAGGCAGTTTGTGGGGAGTAAGGAGCTGAAGGGCAATGGAGACATAATAATCCATTGTGCCCAGGAGCCAAATGAGTCATTGAAGGAGTACATAAGTCGTTTTGGGAACACAAAGAATGGGTTGGCTGATTGCTTCGAACAGGTAGCAATAGCATCCCTAAGATAAGGTTTGAACCCAGGCAACCTGGCTGATTCGGTGACCAGAAAGAAGGCCATGACCTGGGGGGGATTGCTAAATCAATTTGGCAAGCAAATAAACGTTGATGAAACAAAAAAGACTAGGGTACACAGACAGGTGAGATCCACCCCAGTGGCACCAACTCCAAATCAAAACCAGTCCGGGAATAAAGCAAGAGAAATTGGACAGGGGCATGGTAGGGCAAAAGCTCAGTCTCAACCAGCTGCTCCTGCTCAAAGTCAACAATCCAGAAACAAAAGAGGGCCATGGGTCCAACCGGAGTGGTTCGCAGAGCTCAAAGAAAGCGTGGCCACCATTTTCGATAAAACAAAAGATGAGGTGCACTACCGGAGACCAGCAACCTTGCAGTCTCCCAGAGAGCATCGTAACAACTCCTTTTGCCAATACCACAATGATATTGGCCATACCACTGATGATTGCATAGCGTTGAAGCAAGAGGTTCAAAACTTGATTGAAAGGGGAAAGTTGGGTGCATACGTTAAAAGAAGAGGAGGCAACAGGCCTGACAACACTCACCAGGTTGGTCCAAGTAATGCTGCCCCGGAGGGGGCCATGGTAATAGTTGAAAGGTTTGATGTGGAATCTGAATACTTGGATCCTGATCCAACACGAAATACGGTGGGTGCTATAGAGGAGTGTTCTAGGACGGTCTCCGGGCTCATTAAGTTCTTCGAGTCACTGACAATTTTCGGAGGGGACACAATGACTGCTCCTACTGCTTCTTCAAGAAAGAGGCATGTTCATAATTTAGCCTCCCATCTAGAAGGAGGCATGACATCTTATCAATCACCAAACTCATTCCCATTCATAGTCTTCGATGAGGATGATTTGAGAGATATTGCTGGCCCTCATGAGGATGCTGTTGTCATAGGAGCATCTATAGGGGGCAATGAGATAAGGCGAATTCTGGTGGATACTGGAAGCTCTACCAATATCCTTTTCCTAACCACTTACAAGAAAATGAAAAATCCAGTTGTGATTCAGAAGTCAGACAGATCGATCGTGGGCTTCACGGGCAGCTCAGCCGATGTGATCGGGGAGTTTGAAGAAGAAGTGTTATTCGGCAGGGGCCCTTTCAAGAAAATGGTTAGAATACTCTTCATCGTGGTGGATTGTCCCACTTGCTATAATGCTATTCTAGGGAGATCTTGGCTCTCTAGGATGCATGCAGTGGCTTCAACAGTCCATCAGTGTTTAAAGTATGCTGTTCAGGGACAGGTTGGGGTTGTCCGGAGCAGCCAAAAGGTTGCAAGAGAATGCTATGCCACTGCCTTGGCTCCACGAACGTTGGGGGCAGTTCGAATAAATGATCAATAGCAGTTTGAGGGCCTTTCTGGGGGCGAGGGTGAGATTGATGACCCCAGGGAGACCCCCGGAGTGTTGATCCCAATTGAAGAGGTTGAAACACACTGTTTGGAAGAAGGCAAATGTGTCAAGATAGGGTCCAAGATGCCACCAATATTTAAACAAGAGATGTTGAAATTTTTGAAAGACCATCAACACGTTTTTGCTTGGTGCAATGCTAATGTTACTGGAGTTCCATCAGAGGTGATATCTCATCACCTATCTGTCCGAAGAGATGTAGCACCAGTGGTTCAAAAGAGAAGAGCTTTCTCGAAAGAAAAGGCTGATGTCATAGTACAAGAGGTTGACAGACTCACAAAGATGGGGCATATTAAAGAATCTCAATATCCTTTGTGGACTGCAAATCCTGTCCTGGTAAAGAAGAAAAATGGCAAGTGGCGCATGTGCATTGACTTCACAGATCTTAATAGAGCTTGCCCAAAAGATTTGTATCCGGTTCCCCGGATAGATCAGTTAGTAGACTCTACTTCTGGGAACAAACTGCTCTCCTTCATGGATGCCTTCTCCGGGTACAATCAGATCCAAGTAGATCCAAAAGATCAAGAACATACCACGTTTGTCACTGATAGGGGTCTACATTGCTACAAGGTGATGCCTTTTGGCTTGAAAAATGCTGGGGCTACTTATCAAAGGTTAGTCAACAAGGAATTTGCTGATCAAATTGGAAGAAATATGAAGGTTTACATTGACGATATGATGGTGAAAAGCGTGGATGAGCAGTTGCACTTGTCCGATCTCCAAGAAACTTTTGCCAACTTGGCAAAAGTGAATTTAAAACTAAACCCTGAAAAGTGTGTGTTCGGAGTGCAGTCCGGGAAGTTCTTATGGTATATCATAAGTGAGCATGGAATACAGCCCGACCCGGACCAACTCAATGCCTTATTTCAGATGGAGCCCCCTCGAAACATTAAAGAAGTACAACAATTGACGGGGAGATTAGCTGCCTTGAACAGATTCATCTCCAGGTCTTCGGACAGGTGTGCTCCATTCTTTCAAACTTTGAAGGGTGCAAAAGGGTTCGAATGGACCCCGCAGTGTGGTGAGGCATTCAATGAAATCAAGAAACATCTCTCCTCTCCTAAAACTTTGTTCAAACCAGTTGACGGGGAGACTCTTATTGTGTATCTGGCCGTTTCAAGTTGTGCCATCAGTGTTGTGTTGGTAAGAGAGGTCGATGGTTGTCCCTACCCAGTGTACTACATAAGCAAAAGCTTGATTGATGCTGAGAGGCGTTACTTGAAACTCGAAAAACTGGCATTAGCTCTGGTGATAGCTGCAAGAAAAATGAGGCCTTACTTCCAGGCTCATCCTATCGTCGTCCGGACATCTTTCCCTTTAAAGAATGTCCTTCAAAAAGTAGACATTTCAAGCAGAATGACAAAGTGGTCAGTAGAGTTGGGGGACTTCGACATAGACTTTGCCCCCCGAACAGCAGTAAAAGCCCAAGCTGTGGCTGATTTTCTGGTTGAATTCCACTCCGATAGGGATTCAGAGCAACCTACTGATTCAAAAGACAAGAAAGTGTGGATTGTCCAAACATACGGAGGGTCTAGCACCATGGGATGTGGTGCAGGAATATGTCTCACTTCCCCATATGGGGACAGCATGTACCAAGCTATTTGTTTTGCTTTCAGGGCGTCTAATAACGAGTCTGAATACGAAGCAGCTATAGCTGGGTTGAAATTGGCCCACATCTGTGGGGCTCAAAGGGTCAAGCTTCTGAGTGACTCCCAGTTACTTATCCACCATGCCTTAGGCCAATCTGAGGCTAGAAAGGAGCAGTTGGTAAAATATTTACTCCTCCTCAAAAATGAAGCGCTAAAGTTTAAAGCTGTTGTCTATGAGCATATTCCCCGGGCAGAAAATGAGCTAGCAGACTCATTGGCAACGATAACATATACGGAGTCCTACCCATGGATCCATGTGCTTGAAAGCCCTTCTATTCAACTCAGTGAGGGTGGAAAATAGGAGGTTTTTGAAATACAAGTGAGCCGGCCTCAAGACTGGAGATCTCCTCTCATACAATATCTGTCCGATGGTATTATGCCCTCAGATAAGTCACAAGCCAGAACATTGAAACACAAGGCTCGTGGTTTCATTATGTTGAGAGAAGTGTTGTACAAAAAATCCTATAGTAAACCTCTCCTACGCTGTTTAGGGGATAATGAGTCACAAATGGTCCTCTCCGAATTGCATGATGGTGAGGGATCAGCCCATTGTGGATTCAGAGCTTTAACAAGAAGAGTATTACTCTCCGGATACCATTGGCCATCAATCATGAAAGATGCTAAGGAGGTGGTAAGAAGGTATGACCCATGCCAGAGGTACAGCAATGAAATTCATGTACCAGCCATTCCTTTGGAGTCAATTTCTGAGCCCATCCCTTTTGCTCGATGAGGATTGGACTTGGTTGGGCCTCTCCCTGTGGCGTCCGGAGGGCGTAAGACTATAATTGTGGCTATTGATTATTTCTCAAAGTGGATAGAAGCAGCTCCCCTGGCAGAGACAACATCGAAAGCTGTCATAAAATTCATTCTGTCCAACATATGTTGCAGATTCGGTGTCCCACAGAAGATAACAACAGACAATGGGCCACAGTTTGACAATAGAGAAATGGAAAGCTTCTGTGCCTCAAGGGGTATAGAGCACTGCTTTTCCTCACCTTTCCACCCACAAGCCAATGGGCAGGTTGAAGTGGCTAATAGAACTATACTGTCCGGTTTAAGGAAGAATCTAGAAGGGGCTGCTGGGAAGTGGCCTAGTTATCTACAAGAGGTCTTGTGGGCCTACCGGACAACGCCTGGGGCTGCAACACAAGAGTCTCCCTTTGCCTTAGTCTATGGAATGGATGCAGTAGCTCCCATAGAGAAAACACTCCCTTCCTTTCCTATTCACAACTTCTCCGGACACGCTAATGAAATGGCAATTAGAAATCAACTTGATTTGATAGAAGAAAGACGGGTTAAAGCTCATCTTAGAGTGGCACACTATCAGGGCTTGATGAGAAGCGGGTTTGCTTCTAAGGTTAAAAGAAGAGATTTCCAACCAGGGGATAAAGTATTAAGGAAGGTCTTCTTGCATACTAAGGAAAAGCTCTTCGGAAAGTTGGCCCCAACCTGGGAGGGTCCCTATACTGTAGTTGAAAGAATCAAGCCTGGGACTTATTTGTTGGAAGACAAAGATGGCAGGGTTTTAACTCACCCTTGGAATATTGAACACCTTCGAATGTACTTGGAATAACACTTGTGTAAATATTTACTTGTTTAAACATCCATGTAAATATTTTGGGGCATACCTTCCCCTCTTCGGTGGCACGGAGAGCTTTCAATGAAATTTGGTGCCTTCTTCAAAATTCTCTAAGTATTTTCAAAATTTTATCCCTTGTCATACTACCCAGACTAAAAGGTCTAAGGGCTATTTAAACTCTAGCCGGAGAATCTTAACACTCTCACAATGCAATAACTCAAAGCTACTTAAATTCCAGCTATCTAAACTAAATCAAATAATGAAAGAAGATGATGGTTGAGCAAAATAGAAACATTCATTCAACAACTTAAAATTGCCTTGGCCTTCCAAGGATTTTTTAAACAAGTTTGGGCACAGTACAAAAAATTTGTCCAAATAATACCGGACACCACAACAAAAATAAGTGCCTTGGCCTTCCAAGGACTTTAGTTTGAGTAAAGGATAAGTAAAGTACACAATAAATTAAGCTTGAGCCTTTGAAGATGGCTCACCCTCATCTACTTTCTTGCCTTTGATGTTGCTCCCCCCTTCGACCACTTTTTTGCCCTTAGGATCATTCTCCTCTTCACATGGGCTCTCTCCGGTTTTCTCTTCATTATCCGAAGAGGACTCACCGGAATATCCCTCATCAACCATAGTATAATATGGAAGGTCATCATCATCCACATAGAGCCATAAATCCCCCAGTCTCCTCTTCGGGAATTTTTCATGAAAGAGGAGAACCATATCAGACTTCACCCTTTGAATCATTAGCTCTTCGCTTTGTGTCATCTCCCTGGCATAAGCGTTGATCTTGGCCTTGATTGCGGCCTCTTGGTCCCTTACCAAAGCAGCCCTCTCTTCAGCAGCCTGAGTCACTGCGTTTTCCAAAGCAATCTTGTCAGTGGTCAGGTTGGTGATGAGCTTCTCCTTTGCAGTGGTCTCTCCCCGTGAGACCGTGAGATCTTTCTCCATACCAGACAACTTCTCCTGGAGATCTCTTATGGTCTGCTCTAGGGTGGCAACTTTTGTGTTGCTCTCATCGTGACTCCTCTTCAGCTCCTCGTGTGCTTCCTTAAGTAAATCGGCATTGGTAGTAGCAATGTGGAGGTCTTCGGACAGCTTATCCTTCTCAGACTTGAGGTCTTTTATGGTGTCTGCTTGGCTCCAGACTTGTCTTTCCAATGTAAGAACTGGCTGCACATTACTAAGCAGGGAATGGGCTATAGGGTCCCTCTCACTAGAAACCATAAAAGTCTTACCGTTAAAGTTGACCGTATTGGAGCTGCTCGGAGGGATGTAGGGCCCTGCGAACTCATCTCTGGGCAGGCAAGGAAATATTCACCAAGCCCGCCCAGACCGGTGATGTCCACTTCATCCAAGTTGAGCTCTCCCCCCTCGACTTCATCGGTGTGAAACTCTCTAGGGATCTCTTCGGCCAACGTTGGGTCTGAAGGGCCAGTGGGAAAAGAGGGCTCCGGATCCCGGAGAGCGAGCTCATCTCCTTGTGAAGTCTTTTTCTTCTTAACTACCCGGTCAGCGCTTTCACTTTCTTGTTTGCGAGTCCTCTTGGGAGCCCTTGGAGGTTTTGGAAGGTCTACTTCCTGCCTCTCAGTCTCCTGCTCCACCACCTGCAAGAGGGTTGCATCAATTTGAACTTGGGCTGGCTCCTCTGGCTCTATTGGGGCATCCTTCTCAGCATCACCTACCACCTTCTTGACTTCTCTTCTGCCCTTCATTTTGCTTGGGGCTTTGGCCCGGGCAGGCAGGTAGAGTGTCCCATCCAGCTCGTGGGACCTTCTCAGCACAATGTCTTCATCAGGCTGGGTGGTGAACTCCTCCCAAGTTAGGTCTCTTCGGCCTGTGGTGTTCCACAGGTGAGACCTTGCTAGATTCCCAGGAGTGAAGGCTTTATGGAATCGATTCTCCCAATTCTCTGCAGCCCAAGCATTGATTTTGCCACAGGTAGTCTGTCCGGCCTTCAGGTAGTCCCCGAACTCCTTTGGCACCTCTGATAGAACAGAAGAGAAATTGGTCAATAAAAACTTAACTAAAAAAAAAAGAGAAAAACGGACAGAGACTCAAGTTGAGAAACTTACGGTCACTCCTCCACCTACTCCTGAGGAGGCTTGGGTTCGCTCCGGCCTTGATTTTCCTACCGTTTTCCCAGGCACCACTAACGAACAGGAATTGGCTTCTCCACTTACTCTCCGATTCCAGGAGATCATCAACAGCCTTGAGATCATTCCCCAAGTTGAAATGGTAGAAGGGGAACTGATGATGCTTGCACAGGTTGGCCACTGCAGCGAACTCTTCCATAGGAAGAGGGATCCCAGATAACCTAGACGCCATAATACATGACATTAAGGTGAACCAACCATTGGGGCTTAGCTGTGTTGGGCAGAGCTTGACCAGGTGGAAGTAGCGCACGATCTCCGGGTCTAGTGGGAACCTGAGCCCCCAGTTAAATAGCTCCGTAAAGAAGACTATCTCGTTTCGTTTACAATCCATTGGGGTCTCCGGATCAATGGGGATCCTTATCTTCACGTTTTCAGGGATCCCCCATTTGGTGCGCATTCTACCCAGATCAGAGGTATGGATGAATGCATACTTGGTCTTATGCAAGGCCAAGAGGTACTTAAACTCGACTTTGTGGAAGCACGGCCCCACTCTCCTCTAAAGGCACTCCGGCAGATCCGGACGCCTTAGGTACAAATTCTCTTTGCCCTTTTTGGCAGCAGCAGCAGTGGTATCAGCCTGTCCGGAGGACTCGGACTCAAAGGGGACCTCTTCAGTAGAGTCCTCCATTCTCTCCTCCATAATTGTTGGAGGGACTTCTGTGGAAGTGGTTCGGGGAGGATTGATGCTTGGCATAGCCTGCCCTCCGGACTGTTGCCTGCCCGTATTTATCTGACTTCTAACCTCGAGTTGAGTTTCTGAGGCAGAAGATTCTCTGGGGGGTGCCGGGCTGCTGGCTTCCGGACCGGACAGCCTTTCCCGGGGAGCTCTAAAGGGCACTCCAGACCCAGAGTCACTATTCTTTGCCCCCGATTTTGAGGGAGTATTTTTAGAAGTTAGCCCCTTGACTAACCGGCTTGGCCTCTTGATGACTAATTTCTCCGGAGAGTGGTCAGATTCAGACCCCATGGCAATAAAAGATGATTTTTCCTAACGCTTGTAGCGGTGACTCCTGGTTCAACAGCAAGGATTGACTCCTGAACTGAGGATCCAGATACTATGGGAGAAAGGGTGGATTGAAAGAGCTTTTTGGGCTTGGTACCTTTGGAAGAAGATGAACCTCTATCAGATTCTGCAACAGAGGAGGCTGGTTTCTCGACAGGTGACGATGGTAGCCCTGCTGCTATTCGCTTTTCTTTCTCGACCCTTTGTGCTTTCTCCAACTCCGAAAGGTTGAGCCAACCTCCTTTGATCAATGATGTTCTTGCTGTAAACATAAAACAGCCAAGGGAAGTTTTGTTCTAGAGAGAGAAAGCTCTGAGTAAAATTGCAGAGTAAGATTTAAGAGAGATAGTAAACAGTGAAAAATGAATGTGAATTTATAGTAGATTTGAGAAAAAGGAGTTGATTCCTAGGAGAATCCGAAAAGTTGGGTAATGATCAAAAGACGGCGCTGGTGTCATTATTGGCAATTAAAGAGGTTACTTG
Organism: Limnanthes douglasii subsp. nivea; assembly: GCA_036936605.1. Classification (NCBI taxonomy): domain Eukaryota; kingdom Viridiplantae; phylum Streptophyta; class Magnoliopsida; order Brassicales; family Limnanthaceae; genus Limnanthes; species Limnanthes douglasii. Next base: position 40,428,963 of record JAUPFV010000001.1, read on the forward strand.
TAAAAGAAGGTGGTGCGAAATTCAAGGTGAAAAAACGGCTGGAGTGGCCAATCAGAAAGCGACACGTGTCCCACTAACTCTGGCAAAAACCGTTTGGAATTCATAACGTTTAATCTGTCCGAGTATACCCACAACTATGTCCGGATTAAGAACCACTTCATTCATCGGACTGTTTTTCAGTTCTTTGACAAGGACACTTGCTCAAACACCTAAAAAAGGGGCTCCTGATGAGTCCGAATTCAGCATGCTCCCCGGAAGGGCAAAACAGCCTAAGTCTCTCCGAATACCAGACAGGCTACAAGCACATAAATCGGACAGGTCATTCGGACCGGACAGATCACTTTGAACACTGTAAACTTAAGGTTGTTCGAACTATGACTAAAGTACTAAAAAACCTAAACACTTCTTGACTAAGCTACTTGCCCTCCTACTTAGAACTCATGGGTCTTTAAACATGACCCGGGTCCATTAAACATGACCCGAAAGCCCATAAGGGCCCAAACATCACACTATAAATACCCAACCACCAGCATTAACTATGGGTAATGAAAATTAACTGCTACCAAGCTGCTTAATTATCTCACCATCGTTAAACACCCTTACACCATCGTTAAACACCATTTCACCATCGTTAAACACCCTTACACCATCGTTAAACACCCTTACACCACCTTGAAACTCCACTTAAAATTACTAGCCTACCCTCAGGCGATTATTTTCCACACCAGAGGAGAAGGAAAAAAATATTTCTGAGTTTTTGACTTCGAATATTCTACTAAGTTTTTGACTTCGAGTTTTCTATTGAGTTTTTTAGTTCGAATTTTCTGATATGGATTTTGGAAGGATTCGAAGACATTGAATTCTCGTTCATTTACTGACATGAGAACTAGGGGGGCTACTGATATGGAAGTAAGAATTTAAGGACTGAAATGTAAATAATATTAGTTTAGTAGAACAATTATGACTATGTAATACTATTGAGAACTAATGGTAATTTCCCCTTTTTATTGAACCATTTTCAGTTTGAAGCTGAGTCTTACCGCCTCCATATAACGGGAAAGGCTGAACTAATAAAGGGGTTGAACACTTTTTTATCTAATTCATTTGTGCTATGAATTTATCTCTCTAAAAACTCTCTCTCTACAATTCGCGTATTACTCTTTCCTAAGGCAACATTCTTAGTAATTGAACTCACCAATCTGCACAATGTGTGACATACTACAAGCAACAATAAGCATATCATCCACCCACAGCAAAACGTAAACATAAGAATCATCCGACATCTTTTCATGATACACACAACTATCATATGGACTCCTCGTGAACCCGTTTGACAAGATGGATGTATCAAAATGTTTGTACCATTGCATAGGTGATTGTTTCAAACCATACAATGACTTTTTCAGCAGACAAACTTTGTCCTTCATATTAGGTTCTATAAATCATTTAATTTGAGCGAACTAAACATGTAGAAACTAAGTTTAATTTCATCCTAGTTGTGGTGGTTACGAAGGAATTAATGGTAGCTATGATTGCTACGGAATAATATTTTCAGATGCTCAGACCAAGTTATTACATATTCTAAAGCTCACAAACTTATGAGACTAGTGCAAATCTCGAATGCGGTTATAGGTGGTATTTAAACATTAGAAAATTGGGTGCAATAGATTATGGTTTTAATATAAACCTAGGTGAAAAATGATTAGGTGTAAGGTAGAAGTAAATTATCATTAGAGGTATTGACATAAAACTATATGGTCGTAGTTGGATATGTCGTGACATGTATTAGATTAGAATTATTGAACTCTTTGAAACTTTAACTGTGACTTAGTTGGGAAGATGTCTATTGATCTTGTGTTTTAGATAAGTTTTTGAAGACTAGTGACCATTGGGTCAAAGTAAATATGTATTAGATCCAACCAAAGTCCAACATCCCCAATTGGTTAAATATTTGAAAGATCAATGGTATAATACTAGTATGGAGATCAGGCTGTTTATATATATGTGTATATATATATATATGGAAGGAAATTTTATGGTACCCGCATTCCCTATAAATGGTATCAAAGCTCAAGGCCCAAATGACACGTGGTATGGGTGAAATTCTCGGATGACGAGGATGATGAACAAAGAGTAACCCGGCAGGACTGCAACCCTGCAGACCGTCAGGACCGCATAAGGAGTAACCCGCCACACCGTCAGGACCGCATAAGAAGTAACCCGGCAGGACTGCAATCCGGCACGACTGCGAAACCTCGGTTTATTTGTAAAAAACCACGGTTTATTGGTAAATATTATAAATGTTTTATTTATTTTATAACCAAAATGTTATATTTAAAAAATATTGAGATATTGCATATTATTATAGAATTATTATTACATTTTTGTTAATATTAATTTGTTTTGGTTATTAATATTTAAGTGTTGTAATTATTATATAGTCCAAAATTTTAAATATTACTTATGTTATTATCACATTTTGAATATTATTATTATGTTTTTACATCTAATACAAACCAAAACTATATCTTATCATGTTAAAATATTACAAATTTTATGGTTATAATTTTAATATTACATTTTGAATTTTATTACTATGATTTGTTTTTAAATATTACAAGTGTTTGTTATTATTTTTTAAACCAAAATCATATTTTATCATGCAAAAATATTACAAGTTATATTTATTATTTTTAATATGAGATTTTGAATTTTATTATTGTATTTGTGATTAGGTTTTAAATATTACAAGTGTTATTTATTATTTTTAAGTTATATTGTTATAATTTTAATATTACATTTTGAATTTTATTATCGTGATTAGGTTTTAAATATTACAAGTGTTATTTATTATTTTTAAGTTATATTGTTATAATTTTAATATTACATTTTGAATTTTATTATTGTGATTAGGTTTTAAATATTACAAGTGTTATTTATTATTTTTAAGTTATATTGTTATAATTTTAATATTACATTTTGAATTTTATTATTGTGATTTGGTTTTAAATATTACAAATGTTATTTATTATTTTTAAGTTATATTGTTATAATTCTAATATTACATTTTGAATTTTATTATTGTGATTGGGTTTTAAATATTACAAATGTTATTTATTATTTTTTAAACCAAAATGATATTTTATCATGCTAAAATATTACAAGTTATATTAAAATATTTAATATTACAAATGCTAAAATATTACAAGTCATATTAAAATATTTAATATTACAAATACTAAAATATTACAAGTTATATTAAAATATTTAATATTACAATTGCTAAAATACATTTTTTAGTCTCTTGTCGCTAACCACTTTTTTCAGTCGCAAAACTTTCTCAACAGTAGCTGCAATTTGTAATGGATCTCCCAAAACTTGTCCTCGAGTCTCACGATTAACCTTACTTAACGCAGCACCAATCAAATCGACCATCTTCGTCTTCGTACTAAGACTTTGCTTAGGAACAACGGTCTTACTCTTAGTCTTAGTTATAGTTGGGTGTTTGACACTTCGTGTCACCTTGTCGACCATTTTAGAACTAAAATTTGGTTTGGCGGTCTTACTCAAAGTCGTACGTGTAGTACTAACAAGTTTGACGTTTCGCCTCTCCTTATCAGAAATTTTCAAACTAAAATTTTGTTTGAAAGTCTTACTCATATTCGTAGGTTCAGTGGCACATTTGATGCGTCGTGTGATCGGATCCCTCTCGGGTGGAGGAGACATCATAAAAGAAGAAAATTCTGAAAAAGCAGTTTTCGGAGTTGCTTGTCCTAACCTATTGTTGAAGCCACAAGACGGCATTGGAAATTTGAAATAAGCACAAATAATAACTAATACAAAAGTTAAGCTTAATAAAAAATCTAGAACAAGTTGAGAGATTTTGAGAGTTTATAGTAGATTTAGAGAGTGTGTGAGGTTGGAGTTGGGGTCTCCTCTATTTATAGGGGAGACCCAAATATTTTTTTTTGAAAAATCCGAAAAAATAAAGTCGTCCGCACCATCCGGGGCATCCGGACGAACTGTCCGGATGCCCGAACCTGACTTTCGGACCATCCGGACCTGCATCTGGATGGTCCGGACGTATCCGGGGCATCCAGACATTTCGTCCGGATGCCCCGGATGAAAGGCGCAACGGCTAGTTTCATCAACTAGCCGTTGCGTTTGAATCGTGCGGACCATCCGCACGACTGACCGGATGGTCCGCACGATGACGTCATCCGTGACTGATTTTTTTTTTTAAAAAAAATATTTTTTTTAAAAGTTATGCACTTTCAACTATTTAAAAAAAATCAAAAATCTATATATAGGATTCCGCACTAATATTTTAAAAAAAATTAAAAAGAATTATATAAATAGGATAGGGAAATTGCACTTAAAGTACCCACTCAACTATTCAATTGTCACTTACCACCCAAGGTTTGATCAATTGTTACTTAATACCCATCTCAACTACCTTATTGTCACTAACAACCTAACTTTATTTTAATACCCTAACTACCCTTAACCCACTATATAAACGTTATTTTCTGTTTTCTTTCTATTTTTTCTTGCTTTTTGAAGATTTGAATTTGTTAGCCGCTCTAACCACCTAACCCTACCAACCACCACGAGCTGGGTTTAAATCACATTTTCCGGTGATCGGAAGCTGCTAAAGGTTTGTTTCTTTATGTAAGTTGTTGTGTTAGACCTGTCTAACCTCTGTTTTATACGTACAGGAGTTCATCACGACTTTTTGGAATCTTGTAGCTTACAAGTAATCGTGTTGCGAGCTTTTTAGGTAATTACCTACCGATTTCGAAGTTTTTTATTCGTTTTCTCTGTTGGAATAGGTTCTAGTCTACTGTTTTTAGATGCCATTGACTGATTTCGAGCTTTTCTCTGTTTTTTTGGTTATAGTGATCTGTTTCGTTAGTATTGTTTGCTATATAGTTACGTCTTTGTTTTCTGATGTTATATTCTAATTTGGTAGTGCTTTAGTTTGTGGGTAATGTGTAGATTACGAGTTTTTAGGTCAGTTAGACTATTGTATTTCGAAACAGATATCAGGACCGGTGTTACAGGCTGCGAATTACTCGATGTATGTACACATTTTGCATGTTATGATGCGAATTGTTTGATGGTGCAGTAAATAATCTGCACAGTTTTGTGACTAATGACAAATATCAGGACTTTGGTACCTACAAATGCCAGGACATGATGCGAATAGATAGTTGTAGGTATACACATTTCGCATGTTATGATGCGAATTGTTTGATGGTGCAGTAAATAATCTGCACAGTTTTGTGACTAATGACAAATATCAGGACTTTGTTACCTACAAATATCAGGACAGGATGCGAATAGATAGTTGTAGGTATACACATTTCGCATGTTATGATGCGAATTGTTTGATGGTGCAGTAAATAATCTGCACAGTTTTGTGACTAATGACAAATATCATGACTTTGTTACCTACAAATATCAGGACAGGATGCGAATAGATGGTTGTAGGTACTCACAATTCGCACCTTAGGATGCGAATTGTTTGGTGCAGTAGTAAATATTTTGCACCTAGTTTTTGAGACTAATAACAAATAACTTGTATTGTCCAGGTTAAGAGATGTCTAAATCACGAGTTTGTATTTTTAAATATGGTCACCAAACTGCAATTGTGCCTTTCACGGAGTTTGAAAGCTTCGAAAGTATCCAAGCTTATGTAGAGAACACGTGGGAGGAGCTTGCCACAGGTGAGTACCTAATTACTTACTCCTGCGGGGATCACAATAATTGTTTCTTTAATAACCAGAGTGATTTTGTTGGGTTGGTGTTATATCTTGATTTGGAGCGTATAAAACGGGTTAGTTTTCTCATAGAACAACACGTCTTCGATAAGGGTTCTGGTAATAAAAGTTCTGTTGATAAGAGCTCTGGTGGTAAGGATTCTGGTGGTAAGCGTAAAGAGCGTAGCTTGGTTTTGGTAGAACCATCTTTTGATCAAATAGTTAGCGGGGAGAGTAGTAACGGTTTAGTTAATTCTGATCAGAGGAAAAAACAACTTGCTACTGCTTGTTGGGCTGATGCTATTACAGGGGTGGGTCAAGCTTTTGAAGAAGGTGCTGCCGGTCTGAGGTTATCCTTGTGCAAGTTTGCGTTAGAGCATGGTTTTTCTTTCAAATACCTGCACAACACAACAAATAAGATCACTGCTTATTGTGAAAATAAGCTCACAAGCGGGTGCAAATGGAGGGTTTATGCATCTATTGACTCAAGCACCGGCCTTATGACGGTAAAGAAGTATTTCCCAAACCATAATTGCAGTCCTGTTTTCTCCCAGAAGCATAAGCATAAGCGGCACAGGCATTTGACATCAGATTTGATTGCAGAGGAAATTCAGGATTCTCTCCGGACCTGCCATTCGTTGACAGCCAAAACCATACAATCGACTGTCAAACAAGATTACGGTCTTGATATCTCTTATCGTTTGTCATGGAATGCTTTAGAGAATGCTAGGAGGGGAGTTTTTGGAGATAGTTCAAGCTCTTTTAGTTTACTAAGCGGATACTTCAAACGCTTGAAGAGCCGGGATATTACTTCAGACTGCCAGTTGGAGTTGTCAGCTGGAAACCGATTCAACCGCTGTTTTGTAGCATTTGGTTCGTCCCTTAGTGGTTTTCATTCATGCCGTCCAATGTTGTTTGTCGATGGAACCCACTTATATGGCAAGTACAAGGGTACATTGCTCACTGCTGTAGCAAAGGACGGAAACAACGGCTAGTTACATTTATCTAATTAATGAACGATGTTTTTGTATGAAAATGCTGATGTAATTCGCAGCAGGTGATGCGAATTAAGCAGGGTTGTGATCCTCACATTTCGCAGCCTCAGCTGCGAATTAGGTATTATGCTGAATAAACTGTACTTACATCGCAGCTTGAGTTAGGTATTATTTAAAGTTTCCACAAGCTGCGAATTCACATAACACGATGCGAACTGTTTGCATGATCAATTAAAATGTCTCACACATTTCGCATGACAAGCTGCGAAATGTTACAAGACAGCATGCGAATTGTTTACAATTTTTAAACGTTTGCATATTGTTGTAGTGTTTAATTGATCTGCCTTTTTCCAGGACTATTCCTTGTTGCTATTGCTGTAGTTAGCATTGAAGATTGGGATAATTGGATGTGGTTTTTGGGGTGTTTGAAACCACATTTGCTGGATCGCCAGATCACATTTATTTCAGACCGTCATTCTGGTATTGTTAATGCTGTTTCTGTCTTGTATCCAAACTGCTATCATGCGTACTGTTATTTCCATCTCATGCAGAATTTGAGAGTCAAACTGGAGCATACTAACAGGGAGTATAAAAAAAAGATGTTGAGTTTCTTCCACCGTCTTGCTTATGCTCCGAGTCAAGAGCTTTTTAAAGAGATACTAACAGGTTTTTTATGTGAAGGTGGTGAGACAATGAGTGATTTTCTTGCAAATTTACCCCCTGAAAATTATGCGCAGGCTTACGTAAAAGGGAAGCGATACGGCTCTATGGCTTCTACCGCAGCTGAATCGTTTAACAATCAGATCAAAAAATATTGCGGCTTACCAATTGTTGAGTTTATTGATTGGATTAGAGTCTTGCTTATGACTCAGGTTTCACGGAGATACGAAGAAGGTCTCAGCTGGAGTACAAATTTGGCTCCCGAGTACGAGAAGAAGCTAAAGCATAATGTTGACATGTGCCGAAGTTGGGTAGTACGTAAGTCCTCTTCCGCCATGTTCGAAGTCTTTTCGACTCCTGTGGCTATTGTTAATCTGTTGGATTTCAAATGGTCATGCGGATCATGGCAACAAGAGTGTTTTCCATGTGCTCATGATCTAGCGGCATTACAATACACTGACCAAGATCCATTGACTGTAATAGAACCCTTCTTTACGGTTAAGAATTACAGGGAAAGTTACTTTTTCAGCATACCAGCTCTAACTGATTTCGGCGAAGGGTCCAGCGCTAACGATCCTTCTTTTGTTGAAGTTCTGCCTCCGAACGTTAAGAGACGCTCCGGAAGGCTTAAAAAAAAGCGAATCCCTTCGAGAGGAGAAATCTCAACCAAGAAGTTAAGGTGTGGCCGATGTTCGAAATCAGGCCATAACCGGAGGACTTGTGATGTTCCAGTTTAAGGACATTTATTTTTTGTGCATAGTTATTGTTCTGTACAGCAAAGTAGACATTTGTACATTCGAATCACATGCGAATTATGTACAATTATGTGAAATTTTAACAGGATGCGAATCATTGGTAAAATCAGATCAAACATTTATCATATCTTACGTTTCGCATGATAGGCTGCGAAGTAGGGCTAGATTTGTGATGCGAATAGAGTTCAGTCAAGGTGTCCTGATATTTGTCATGTGATAAGCTGCGAATTGTTATTTAATAAAAATACCAGAATATTCAGTAAGGTTGAAAATGAGTAATATAGCAGGTTAACATGCGAATGATGTACAAAATATATTTCCCTTACAAAAAAGAGGATTACAAGTTGGATTACAAACAGCTAACAGGATGCGAATCATTGGTAAATCAGATCAAACATTTGGCATATCTTACGTTTCGCATGATAGGCTACGAATTAGGACCAGAATTGTGATGCGAATTGAGTTCAGTTAGGAGTCCTGATATTTGTCATGTGATAAGCTGGGAATTGTTATTTAATAAAATACCAGGATATTCAGTAAGGTTGAAAATGAGTAATATAGCCGGTGGCTGCGAATGATGTACAAAATATATTTGGATTACAAAATGGAGGATTACAAGTTGGATTACGAAAAGGAGGATTACAAAATATATCCAGAAACTAACAACTGTTTACACATATCACTACAAGCTTCTGGTGCTGGTTAGTTGCATTTCAAAAAAACAAAAAACAAAAACCAACTCTAGCAGTTGGTAGATGATTCATCACCAACTGTTTCCTCTTTCACCTTTTTGTGCTGATCATCTTTGTCTTTCTTCTCTTTGTCTTCGACTTTCTCTTTCTCTTTCTCTTCTTTATCCTAAACTTCAACATCAACGTCCATCGTGCTTAAAAATTTTGTCCTCGATGGACCAGCTTCGTCTTCCCTCTTCCTTTTGTTGTTTTTAACCTGTGGCTGAGGTGCAGCATGAAGCACTGGAACCTGTTCTGGCTGAGGTTCAGCAGCAAGCTGTGGAACAACTTCCAATGGTTGAGAGTCAGCTGAGTAGTAGTCATCATATATGTCTAACCCAAAAAACAGATACTGGGCTGTTTGGTGGTGCTGCTGGCATGATCAACTCATCACTCAGGTTAACGATTAAGGATGACCAGGAGTCACCCAGAGAACCGAGTGAACCAGAGTTTGAGTATGAGGTGGTGGTTGTGGTGGTGGAAAAAGACATGACTTTTTGAATTCGAAGAGACGAGGGAAATGAGTTTGTTAAAAAATAGCTCTGGTTTAAAATGTAGAGTTTGTTTTTCAAAATAGCCTCTGGTTTTGTAGTGTTATTTATAGGGAAAGGAGGTGATCATTACATAGCCTCTATGTCCAATCAGCAATTAATGGGTTCTGGACATGATTAGATTGTTTTTTGCGTGCTCAATGCAGAAAACGTTTACCAAGGCATACGCCATAGCCGGTTCGTATTCTTGATATTATTTAATATTTTATTTATGCACCAGGCTGCGAACAGGTTATAAAGCTGGTATACCAGGATGCGATTTGTGTGTGTATTGATAACCATCTATCAGGTTAGGCTGCGAACTATTTGATATAATTTAGGCTGCGAAGTATTCATATAGGTTTTGCTGCGAACTGTTCATACATACCAGGATAATAATCAATCATTATATATCAGGTTATGATGCGAACTAAAAGATAATGAAGATTCATTATATATCACAATTTGTTTATGTATGCACAACAAAAATAAAATTCACAACAGACATGTATTTACAAGCAACTAACGTATTTACAACCAATACACGAATCAGCCATATGTTACGGTGTCTATGTCATTTAAAAAGTAATAGAGCATTTCTGCTCTTAAGGCAGTCACCATATCTGTATCGTATTTTTTCTGGACTGATCCATGCTTAATAATATCGCTTGCATATTTGCAGACGAAGACACCACAGTCCACGGTGCCTTTTTTTGTTGTGGGAAGCCTCTTTCCACTTTCACCTTCCACCCTGTACTATATTTGGGTAGGAATCCTCTATCCAACAAATATTTGATCTGTATATAATAATTAGTGTTAGGAATATGCACAAAAACAAAAACAGTTGGTCACATACAATTCGCATCCTCAGGCTGCGAATTATATGACAATAAATCATACATAATTCGCATCTTAGGTTGCGAATTGTATGACAACCTTGATAGGATGCGAATTGAGTTATGAACAAGCTGCGAATTGTATCCAACATAGATAGGCTGCGAATTAAGTTATGGACAGGCTGCAAAAAACATCTTGATTACTCACAATTCGCAGCATATCAGATCTCATTTCGCAGCATGCATACTTAGAATGTAAGTGTATAGTTTGGAATATTTACCAGTAGTGCAGGTGTTCTTGTGGTGTTGTCTATGGCATGAAGCTTAGGCAGAAGCGAGTTGTAGTTTGAAATTGTGCAGACGTCAACGTCGATGACGAGCAACGTCCAGTGGTTTGTATTGTCCTTCGACTCGGTGCACACTGGAACCATGATGATGTTGGCATTTTTGCGCCCCTTCCTAAAAGCCATGTCCACCAGATTTTCCACTTGCCACCCTGCTTTCATTTGATACTGCATCCAAGCAAGAGTATATTAAAGTGATAACATTTCTGAGAACTTTGGTCTATTTACGTGAGCTAAACTTACCGCAGTCATGCCAGAAATCAGTATGGCGTCGTGATGCTCTCCTTTAGCTTTAGTGCATGGAACTTTGTAGTCTGCATCTTCAAGCATCTTTCGAATCCAAGCATCGATAAGCTAACAAAGGAGTTGTAGATTTATGTTAAATATAGAATACATATTTGAAACATTGAAAATAAAGTTGGTTGACAATTGGATACCTTTACGTCCAGCTCCCGTTCTAAAGGTAGTGCCATGAGATCACTCGCTTGCACCCTGATTCCGTACGTAAACTTGGACTCCGGTAACTGCCATACCACTGGATCAGGGGTGTCGCTCTCGTAGGCTTTAACCAACTGTATTTTGTGGTATTGTGCCAGATCGATACGCGCATTTACTTTGGTTTTCTTTGGACAGTCGCTGTATTCTACTACTGGCGGTTCCCGCATTATTATTACGAACTCTTCTTCCTCTGCCACTTGAGGATGCGTTTGTGTCAGTAGTGTAAAAGTTGGCTCCTATATCTCATTAACTGTCTCGAGCTTAGTATGAAACGAAGATCAAAAGTAGAGGGCGTCAGTGATTATAAGTGCAACGAGTCCAAACAGTTCGCAGCTTAGGCTGCGAAATGTAAGGTAGTAGTTAAATAAATTTATTATTATATATCAGGGTAGGGTGTGAACTATTTGAGGTTCCACTGAAGAGTTTGCATCATACCCTGATATTTGTTTGTAATACTCCAATCAGCATTTGCCACAAGTCACATGTTATGATGCGAAATCATTGTAAGTAGGCCTTACCGCACGGTCAGCGACAACCACTGCCGTTGACTTGTTCGGCATAGAGGCTGGATCGTGTCGGCAGAAATCATTAATGTCATCCTCCGACATGTTCTCCAGAGACCGTTGTATTATAGAATCGTAATATACATTATCAATTTCATTTAAAAATGTCTGTGAAACTTGAGTACTAATACCATCAACAAAAGCATCAGGTAAACCTACTGTGTTATCGTGGGACTCTGGAGCTGGCAGTTGATTTGTTACCGGGCCTACAGTTTGACGTTGGCTTAGCAATTCTGACTTTGCTGACAGCACCGTTGGTCTTTGAGGTTCCACCGAAGAAGTGGTTTTGTCTTCTAAGGATGGTCCTTCCTGGCTGAGTAATTCTGTCTTCTCACCGGGATGGACAGGTTCTGACTCTTGAGGTGCTACCTCTTGAGTTAGCCTTTCTCTCTTCGCCAAGGTTATCTGTTGCTGCTGTTGTTGTTCTTCTTGTCCTTGTTGCCGGTCTTCGTGTTGAACCTGTGGCTGCTGGTGTTGCTGGGGGTCTTGTTGTTCTTGTTGTCGGTCTTCGTGTGGCTGCTGGTGTTGTTCTTGTTGCTGGGGGTCTTGTTGCCGGTCTTCCTGTTGTTCCTGTTGTTGGGGGTGTTGTTGTTGTTCTTCTTCTTGTTGCTTTTGCTGGCGGTGTTCTTCTTCTTGTTGCTGCTGTTGTTGTTGTTGTTGCTGTTGTTGCTGTTCGTGTTCGTGTTGTTGTTATTGATGTTCGTGTTGTTGTTGTTGTTGTTGCTGTTGTTGTTGTTGGGCTTGCTGTTTCTGCTGGTGTTGTTCTTGTCTTTCGGTCTCCTATTTCATACAAAAATAAAAAAAAAAGGGTGGAAGGGTTAAGCATAAGTTAATCATTGTGTAATCACATTTCGCATCCTGACCTGATATCTATGTTATTCACTCCTAACAATTCGCAGCTCAGCATGCGAATTGTGTAAAAACCAACCAGTTTATTACATAATTCGCAGCTCAACATGTGAAACGTTTGGAATGACCAACCAGCAATAACCAACCACTTTATTACATAATTCGCAGCTCAACCTGATATTTGTTTGATAACATCATATCATCTACTTACATTATCTACCTCCTGTGTATGTGTCTCCATGATGGGTGAATTGTGGGCATCATCGTCCCTTTCTTCCGGCAGTACTCCAGGAAGAAATGTGTGCTGATCAGCATTAGACACGGATGCTTGCTGATCAGTGGATTTTTGTCCCTCTGGAAGTGCTGCTGGTACCTACTTTATTGGGCTTTCAGTACGGCAGATTGGCAGAGAGATAGCATTGTGGAGTTGTTGTGCTTCAAGTTCCTTTATCTTGCGTTTCAATTCTTTCAGCTGCAAAAATGATAGAAAACTTTTTATAAACATATTAAGTGCTGATTGTAGTGATTATTTAAGGTTCAAGTCATACTTACTTCTCTGGCCTGTTTTTCTATTTTTCGCTCGTACTTGTTCTTGCCGGCGTACGTCTTCAAACGCTTTGATTGAGCAGCAATATCGGGATTAGGGTCTCTGCGTTTGAATAAATAATCACCGATCGTTTCACTCATACTGGTTGTGTCGGTGTCGGAGGGCTCTTGCCTGGATTTGCCTTTGGGTTGTGGTGGAATTGTTTTCTTTGGGAGTCTTGGTGGTGGAATTGATGGCTCTGGTGGTGTTGGGTGTTCGAGTGTGGGAGACATCACCTTATTTGTTACATTCTGTGATGCTGGTCTTTTTTTTTTGGTTTTGATGCTGTGCTTTTCGACCTCTTCCTAGGTCTTTCTTCCGGTGAAGGAGGTACCGTTACTTCTGCATCTTCACCATGTTCATCATCTTCTCTTTCTCCGAAAGCTTCAATTTCAGCCTCGGTAAGCTGTAATGGACCTTCTAAAACCTACCAACAGATGCACATGTAAGTAAATTAATTGTTTCGAAAGTTTGAGGGTGTAGACAAACAAATTGTGTTTTATAAGCAGTTCACATCATATGTGCGAACTGTGTGGTTTTAAATCACATTTCGCATGTTAAGCTGCGAAATTATTATGGGACAGTACGATGCGAACTATATGTAAAGCATATCATGGGAACTAAGTGTAAACCATATGATGCGAACTAAGTATTAAACATATGATGCGAACTAAGTATTAAACATATCATGCGAACTGTACTGAACATGAAGCTGCGAAGTAAAATTCATATCATGCTGCGAAATGTTTGAGATATTTTTATAAGCCATTCGCATCATATGATGCGAACTGTTTGCACCCCAAGTTCAATACATATATTAAGCTTATACTTGGTCAGCATCCAGTAAGGGTGTTTTAATAAGATACCCCATGGTTGATGTGTGGCACTCTAACCCCAACCATTTGAAGAACCTTGGTATCGAGGTTGGCTTCGCTACCTCGTGGCCGATTGTTGTGTGCTCCATGATGAAGGGCTGCATGGGGACAAGTTTTATCAACACGATGCTATGTACATAACTAATTGTTATATTGAATAGATCAATCTTACAACTACAAGGGCGATGCAGCCGACGACTTTATCGGCTCTTTCTACTGCTAAGCAACTCCTGATAGACTGTCGAAGCTTGAACAGAATCGATCCAGCCCAGTCGTAATTGTTTATTCTGTTGAGGTCTTCAACGTAATAAACCGTGCTCCAGCCCAAGATATCTCCAGATACGGAGTAGAATAGCGTGGAGCACAAAAACAGTATCAACAGCCTCGCCACGTCTTCCAATTCATTTTCCCTTCCTTCGTTTATGGCCTTCTCTATACCCTCCTGTAAAACCAATGACAACATTCTATGTTATAAATGTACAGAATCTTGCTTTATAAAGATGAAGTCCATTTTAGACGTACCTTTATGATGGCATTTGTTATTGTTTTGGTATTACTAGCTGATGCTTTCCTGCCAGTTTTTGACATGAAGTATTTCTTCATCATCCTTGATTCGTCCTCCTGGCCGGCTTCATACTTGTTGTGAAAAGCGCCGGTTTTTGTTAACTCCATTTTCTCGGTGCCATGCCTCAGCCCGAATATGATCTTGATATCGTTTGTAGTTAGCTTTACATACTTGTTGTCAATCCTAAAGGCGTCTCGTTCTAGAGAGAATTTCTCGAGGATATACTGAATGATTGAGTAGAATTTTTTCCTAGGCAGCTCTTCCTCATTACGGATTTCGAACGCTGTTTTCAGAAGCGTGTAGAAGGGTGTGTTTCTTGCAGCTTCAATGTGGGCCCTTGTAATACGCATGTCTTTTAGTAGCTTTAGAAGGCTCACCAACCCTGATCTATAGTAGCTGGGTTTTGTTGTCATTCTTCCTGCACAAACACAAATCAGTTGGAATGTCACAAATAATTCGCATCACAAGCTGCGAATCGCATACATATAAATACTGGCTTAACAGACAAGCTGCGAAATAAGTTCTGACATGATGCGAATTCGATAACTCAAGCTGCGAACTATATGCGAATTGTGTATAAACATTAACTGAGCTACGAATTGCTTGAATAGTAGGTTATCAGGATGCGAACTGTTACACTTTTAACATGCACATTGCAGGGATCTGGGAATTATGCAACAAACACCAAAATCAACAATGAACTACCTAATGCAGATCTAACATACATAATATTTCTCAGGAGAGTATCAGTGTTACATGCAACTAAAATTCTACCCTGGCTTCGACTATAAACCCATAAACTGAGCAACTATCGTCAGTAGATACTTCATTCTAGTACCAAAAGCAATGCCTATCGTGAATTAAGAGAAAACAGTGGTTCAGATTCGAAAAAAACGCAAAAAGAAGTACGCTTTCCACCATAATGCATACCTGTTAAATTTCACCGGCCGGAGAACGAGATTGAAGCTTTCAGAGACGACTTCACGACAACTTTGTCGAACGAGATTGAAGGTGTGTAGTCTGTCTGAGTAAAAGAGGCTGACCGGTGCGATAGTGACGAAGGTGAGAAGCTGTAGGGTTTCTGGGTTTAAGAGAGAGAGAGAGTATCACGAAGTCGAACGGTTTGTTTTCTGGTGGTTTCTAAAATTAGAATTTTGCGTTTGTTTAGGGTGATAGGAGGGTCGAAAAAATGGGATGGAATTGAAAAATGGGTATATATAGTGGAAGGGTACTTTTGTCTAATTTATTAGTGTGGGTATTAAGTAACACTATGTTAAAAGCGGGTACTGCCGGGTAATAAGATAGTTGAGTGGGTATTTATAGGTACTTTTCTCAATAGGAAATTCGAACTATTATTTAAAAAAAAATATATATATAAATAGATTTTTCGAACTATTAGTTTTTTAATAATTTTAGTACTTTTATGAAAAAAAATATATTAAATTCTCTAGATTATTGAAAGAAATTTTATATTATTAACCCTTCCTTTTTTTCTAGTTTATTGAAAGAAATTTTTTATTATTAACAAGTTAATTTGGAACATAATCAAATAGTTTATATTGTTGATGATGTTAATCTCCTAAAGAAATATATTTAATTAATTATATTTAATTATGTCATCATAATATAATTCTTTTTTAGGAACCAAATTACAGATAGTTAATTGAAAAACATTTGGTATTTTTGAATTTATTTCACAACCAAATTACATGTGTTTATGCAATTGGAACATAATCCAAATTTATACAATTTTTAAAACTTTAAATTTATACTTCAAAAATTGAATACTTCAAATATTAAATTTATACTTCAAATGTTGTAAATTTGTAATCGAAATACAAGTAGATGTACTTATTTTATTTAAAATCAAATAATATTAAATAAAATATCTTAAATAAATAAATATAAATAGAAAAGAAAACGTATCAAAATCAAATTACAATTATTTTTTTAGAATGTAATTGATGATTATAAAATTTCGATTAAAATGATAACATATTTAAATTAAAATATATGAAATAGAATAATTAACTCGTGTATATGGTACATATCTCAATTATTGAAATTAGATTCAATTAACACTTACAAATTAATTTTAAATAACATTATAAAATATTCTGAATGGTTTGGCCCATGGTTTGAACTGATAAACGGTTTTTAAATGGTTCGTCTGGTGGTTTGAACTGGGGTTTAAATGTGAAACTGGCCCATTAAGACTGCAAACTGGCAGGACCGCCAGACCGCCAGGACCGCCAGACCGCCTGGACCGCATAAGGAACAGCCCGGCAGGACCGCACCCGCCAGGACTGCAACCCGTGGTTCTGATTTAAACGGTGCGGGCGGTTCGCGGTTCAGACCGTTTGCCATCCCTACCAACGATGGTCGACTAAGTCATTCTCTAGTCATAAATGTACATCCATGACATAAAGTAGTCTCCTTTAAGTGCTACAAAGTTTTTAAAAAGAACACTAAACCTTTTTCTTCAATGCCGACTCCAGGTCAATCGAAGTAATCGTTAGAAATCCTTTATGGGATAACCCAGTAATATCTTGCTTTCTTTAGGTCCTATATTATCTTTCTGTGTCTGACGAAAACAACCGGTCATCAAATTTAGAAAAAAGGAAAACGATTCCCATAAAGATTTAGTTGGGATTTGGGCCCACGGTGACTCGGAATTTGTTGGAAAAACAAAAAGCTATAGTTTCCTTTTTTTAGTTTAGACCAAACATATCGATAAGTGAAAACTGAGGTGAATAGATAGTCTATATATACATCCATTTCATGAGTTCAACTGCATTATTCATTTCAGCTCTTATTCTTTCTTCAAAAACACAACTTTAGTGATGTAGAAGATAGAAAGCTCTGCTTCAAGCTTTAAAAGACATAGGATTTCTTCCAAAGAGGAACCAGATAGAGAGTAGTCGAGGAAACATAAAATGGAATACAAATCTAAAATGGACAATGTTTCTCCTTCTACGTGGTGCGAAGGGAACACTTCAAATCAGTATGATGAGACTGATACAAATCTATATGCAGTGATGGGAACTGATGATCAGTTTGTGCAAGGTGTCGATTGGAGAAACTCTTCATTGAGAACTTAGATCCGATCTATAATGCTTCCGAAGCGTTTCGACAATGCTAAGGTGGAAAACTTCGATGGGATGCAAGATCCCGATGATCACATCGACCAATTTAAGAACTACATGATGAAATTTGAAGATGACGACCGACTGGTGTGTCTTGCATTTTCACAGACTCTTAAAACAACGGATTTAAAATGGTATAACCGGATTCCCAGAGGATCCATCTCAAACTTCAGGGATTTTTACACTGCTTTTCGAAGTTAGTTTGTGGGGGGTAAGCAAATGAGAGCGAATAGGGATACAATTATGTAGTCCAAGTAGGGAGGTGGAGAGAAATTGAAGGATTATACGAAGAGGTTCATTTTCACTAAAGCAATTTTGAAAAATTGCGAACCAAATGTGGCGATAACAGCTTTTTGCCAAGGTTTATTGCCAGGGGATCTCGCCAATGAAACTACAAAGAGGAGAGCTCTAACTTTTGGGGCTTTGATGGCTCAAGTCGAGGATCAAATTAAGGTTGAGGAGTCAACCATCGTCCAAGGATGACCAGTTAGTTCTCTAAATAATTCGAGTCAGGTGGCCAATAATCAAGGGAAACCCTCGAATGATAATCAACAGACACGACAGAAGAACAACAAATGGCCACCTCGGACTAGTGGGTATTCAAATCTTGCTCCATCTTAGAACTGTAGCAGGCCAAAGGCAAAATCAATGGTTTAGACCAGAATACTATACTGATGTGATAGAGAATGTGACTGCAATCTTTGATAAGAACAAAAGCTTCGTAAATTTTACGGAGCTAGCTCCGATATGTAGGCCAAGGGAGGAGCAGAATAGTAAATACTGCAGGTATCATGAAGACATCAGACATGATGCGAATGATTGCATTGCGTTGAAAAATGAGGTTTAGATTTTGATCGAAAATGGGAAGATCTTGACTTATGTGAAGTCACAATGGAGCGGTTTGAAAAATGTAGCGTCAACTTCAAAGGCGATTCAGTAAAGTGCGAGATTTATGATTTTTTTTGAGTCGTTATCCATTTTTGGAGGCGATTGAGTGACTGGTAACTCTGACAGCTTGAGGAAGAGGTTATCAATTTGACAACTCAAATTGAAGGAAAAATGTCCACACATTTGTATGGAAAAATCTTATTCCTTTCATCTTATTCGATGACGATGATCTGCGAGGAACAACAGGGCCGAATGAAGACGCGGTGGTTATTCGTGCAGAGGTGACTGGCATCGAAATTCGACGTGTGCTTATTGATATTGGCAATTCTTCTAATGTTCTTCTTGAATAAACTTATGATAGAATGAAAAATCCACCTCGAATTTCTCAATCAGAATGAACAATTATAGGAATTACGGGCGTAACAACTCGTGTTATTGGGGAATTCGAGAGAGAAGTAAGTTTGGGAAAATGACCATTTAAAAAGAAGGTCCAAGTGCTTTTTTTGGTGGTGGACTTCCCCACGAGCTACAATGCTATTTTTGGAAGGTCATTACTTTCTAGAATATATTGGGTAGTGTCAATATTTCACCAATGTTTGAAGTATGTTCTATGGGATTGAGTTGGGGTCGTTCAAGGCAACCAGAAGGTAGCAAGAGACTGTCGTTCGAGGAGCCAACATTGGAGATTTAATGCATGAATATAATTAAAACGGGTTAACCTCATATGTTGAAGAAAGATTTGACGATCCGAGGGAAACCCCATGGTCTTTAACAGTAAGGGAAGAAATAGAGGAGTTTATTTTTCGGAAGGAAGAGTTCTTCGCATCGGAACCTAACTGAACCCACGTTTACATTAGCAACTGTTGGAATTTTTATCTGCTAACTTGGACGTTCATGATTGGAAAATAGAGGATGTAACACGAGTCCCAATCGAGGTGATTCGTCATAGTTTGGTTATCGATCTGAAGGTGAAGCCAGTAATTCAGAAAAGAAAGCCATTCTCTTTAGAGAAAGCATAAGCAATTTTTTCTGAGGTGGACCGGTTATCCAGGATCGGACACATAAGGGAGTCACAATATCCTTTGTGGATGTAAAATTCGATGGTGGTAAAAAAGAAGAATGGGAAGTAGAGAATGTGTGTAGATTTTACAAACTTTAATCGAGCTTGCAAAATGGATCTGTTTATCATAAAGAGATTCGTTGTTCCTGACCCTGCTTCACCTTAATTGTGGGAAATAAAATACTAACATTCATGGACGCTTTTGTTGGATACAATGAGATTCAGATGGACCCAAAAGATAAAGAATGTACGACCTTCATAATTAATAGAGGGTTGCATTGCTGTAATCTTATGCCCTTTGGATTGAAAAATGCTGGAAGTATATATAGATGATATGGTGGTGAAAAGTTTGAAGGATGATGTGCATCTTGAGGATTTAGAGGAAGAATTTTTTAATTTGAGGGCAATCGGGTTAAAGCTGAATGTTGAAAAGTGCACCTTCGGAGTTCGGTCAAGGAACTTTATGGGTTATGTCATCAGTGAAAAAGGAATAGAAGCTGATCCACAATAGTTGAAAGACCTGATAGCGATTAATTCACCTCGATCTATTAAAAAATGCAAATTCTCACATGAAGGTTAGCAACACTTCACAGATTTATTTCTAGATTTTCTGACAAATAATTTCCTTTATTTCAATTTTTACGAGGACCGAAGTGATCTAAATAGACATCGAAGTATGAGGCATCATTCACAAATATAAAAAAATTATTATCATCACGAGAAATATTGTCAAAACCTCGAATTGGAGAGAAGCTCTTTTTGAACCTTGCGGTATCGGATTTCGCACTAAGCGCGGTGTTGATAAGTGAAGATTCAGGTATTCTGAAGCCAATGTACTATATCAGTAAAATTCTATTGGTAGCAGAAAATAGGTATTTGAAACTGGAAAAGTTAGCATTAGCATTGGTGATTGCTGCTAGAAAAATGTCCCCCTATCTTCAAGCTCACACTATTGCATTTCGATCAATTTGAGAAACGATGATTCAATCTATTAAATTGGTTTTTACGCTTCAAATAATGAAACAAAATACTAAGTTTCTTTGGAAGGTTTAAGATTGGCAAAAATATGTGGAACAACTTTAGTAAGCTTGGAAACGGATTCTCAATTGTTAGCAAATCAGGTATCTAGATTTTCTGAGGCAAGAAAGAATCGTTTGATTTTATTTGTTTAGGAACTTCAGAATTTTAATAATGTTATTTGATGAGGTTGTTGTTGAATATATTGGTCAAGGGAGTAATTATATATGGTGCCTGATTCTTTAGCAAATATTGCCTCCAAGGATGAATATCCTTGGATTTTGCTACAAGAAAATCCTTCAATTGCTACTCAGTCCAATCAGTGTGAATGTATAAAGGAGTTCTATTTCACATCCGATGCAATTCGAGGAGATCGGTGAGCACATATTCTTAACTTTTTGGCGCAAGGAACATTACCAGATGATGCGAGGTTGGCAAATAAATTGAGAGGTAAAGCCTTCAGATACATAGTGTTAACTGGAATATTGTATAAAAAGGCATTAAACACGACATTGTTACGGTGTCTAGAGAACAAAAAAATCGTATGAGGTATTATCGGAATTGCATGATGGAGAAGGGTCAGCATATTGCGGGTTTAAACCTTTATCACGACAAGTTTTACTTGCGGGATTTTATTGGCCTAAATTTATTAACGATGCTAATAATTGAGTTTGAAGTTGTGATACTTGTCAAAGATTTTCTAATGTTATTTATAGTCCAGCAGTACCGCTCATGTCTATAAGTGAGGCTATACCATTTGAAAGATGGGACTTTGCCAATGGATTTTGGAGGAAGGTATATGATAATCTTAGGAGTATATTATTTTAAAAAATGGGCTGATGAGAGAACCTCTATCTGGAACAAAGGCAAAGGATGTGATCAAGTTTATTGTGAATAATATTTGTTGTCGTTTTGGTGTTCCTTGAAGAATTACAAAAGATAATGGCCCTCAGTCTAATAATAAAGAAAGGACTTCATTTTGTAAGTCGAAAGGAATCCAACAATGTTTTTCGACGCCTTTTCATCCTCAAACTAATGGCCAAGTCGAGGTGAAAAATATAACAGTTTTAGATGGCTTGAAGAAGAAATTGACAGGGGCAGCTGGAAAATGGCCAAATTATTTACAAGAGGTGCTTTGGTATTATCGGACAACTCCCAGGGAGAGTACAAAAGAAACTCAATTTGCATTAACATATGGAATCGATGCATTCAACTCCATAGAATAAATCAATATTCTGAAAGATCTAATGATGAAGCTAAAATGGCGAATTTAGATTTGATTGAGGATGAAAGAGTTAAGCTCATCTAAATGCAATCCATTACCAAAATCTTATGAAGAATAGATATGATTCAAAGGTGAAAAGAATGGAATTTAAAAAAGGCGATAAAGTGTTGAGAAACGTTTTCTTGCATACAAAGGAGAAGAGCCTTGGAAAAACAACTCTGAATTCGAAAGGGGTTTATTTGTCTTTCTGTTTTGGATTTTTTACTATTGAATGGTTCACTCATTCCTACCTTGTTGGACCGGGAAGGATTTAAGGAGGCATTGTGTACATATTCAATATTATCAAGAAAGATGCATTTTTGGCGAATCGTTGTTTACAAGTGTTGATTAAAAACTATCTTAACAACTTATTTAAGACTGATCATCTTTGAGGTTGGTTAATAGTAGAATGTTGTGAAGTGTTTATCATAATTTTCGAAGAAACAACCATTTTCGAAGTGCTACATTCATTAAGTACACTGTGATTTTTTCTAACTTCAATGCACTGTGTTTTTTCAAAGTTCAACATTTGCCAGACGTGCTATGATTTTTTGAAGTTGAAAGTTCAACAACTACACTCTAGTATTCGAGGTGGTATATTTGAAATTTGTAGTTATATAATTTATGAATTTCAAAATGTATTGTCGTATTTAAGGAATTATGTTTTAAAACAATTATTATTATTTTAGTTATTTTAGGAGTGTTAGCATCTAATAACTCATATAGATGATAAAGATGAGAAATAAACAAACATTTATCAATTAGATTAATTCGATAAAGCACAATAATTCCAAGGTTCTAGTTTGACAATTACAAAAAAAGATAACAAAAGATTAAAGAACAATAAAGCTTCTCAGACGACTCATCCTTGGACGATCCTTCTTCTGATGATGATAATGAGTCTAGGATAGGATCGAAGGCTTCACTAGGAAGTCGTTCGATGAGAATGTCGTTCCAAAAACTTGACAGGTTAATTTTTGGATAAGTTTGATGAAGTTCTCGGAGAAGAGTGATAGTTCTCTCGTATTTGCCACTGTTAACAGCAGCGAACATATCTTTGGAACATTCTGCTTTTGCAGCAGCAACATCGTCAACTTTTTCTTTCTCAAGATCTCCCTTCAGTTTGGCTATTTCATTAGTCAGCTCTTTATTTTTTACTTCGCTCGAAAAAAAAGAAGTTTGGAGACCTTCATATTTGACTTTTTCAGCAGTTAGGTCATCAACATGTTTTACTTTGAGCTTGTCCATCTCTTCTTGATGAGAGGCATGTAGTTTTCTTTCTCAACAAAGTGTTGTGTTCACAAATTATTCTTCATTAAGAGTGCTCCTCGGATAAGCTCAGATCTTGGTGCCTCGAACATATGGAATTTCTCAACCACCCTGCCTTTAAAATTTTCTCTTAGTTGCTTTTCATATTTTGCATCTCCTTTGTAGCAGACCATATCTTTGGCCAGTTGTTTCAAATGATCTTGAGAAGCTTCGACTTATGAATCAAGCGCCTTTGGCGCAACGTTGAGATCAACAAATGGTTGGAGTGAATCAATGACTTTAGGATTGGATGGAGAAAGAAAATATGTTGGGCTATAAAATGAATTATGTCCAAAGTCTTAGTTGGAATAGAAGGACATATGATTTCTGGAGACACTTCGACGGTTTTCGTTCTTCCGAAGTGGTGTATGTGAGTCTGAATGTCTTGGAGGATAAGCTTGTCTTCTCTAACAAGCTCTTGTGACTCGTTGAAACTAATAAAGCTTTCGGGGTCGAAGTGGTCGGTGTTTTGATTGTCATTATCAGTATTATCATCGATGATGATCGAAGTATCATTATTGGTTGTTTGCTCTTCGAGGGGAGGATTTTGATGACTTCCAACAGTTGTAGTTTCTTCCTCATCGGCCAATGCATATTGAGTGATTTTAGATTGTTTCTTTTTCTTCCCATGAGGAGTGGAGGAAGCTTTCTTTTTCTTCGAAGAAGGTTCTTGTTCTTTTCTTTCTTCAATGGGTGAAAGAGTCTGCTCTCCTGCTATTCTCTTGCGATTTTTAGGCTTTAATGACGTTGAAGGGCTAGCGCCATATGTGACCGGAAAAAGATAATTGTTAAATAATTAATGAGGAACACAGCAAATGAGATCTATCTTAACGTATATAATTTTTTAAGTACTTATGGTTGCTTCTCCAGATGAGATTTAGTTTTGATGGGTTGGCATCAGATATCCCTTTGTTGTTCTCCCATGCTCCTGAGATAAAGATAAACTTTTGCTTCCTTATCATCTTCCTGGAGATCATTGATGATCTTTGAATCATCTCCTAAAGTAAGGTAGTAAAAGGGGAGCTTCAGAACTTTTGATAATTGGGTTAAAGAGATGAAATCCTTGACGGTGATCGGAATCTTGGATAGCGAGATGCTATAATTATAGACATAAGAGTGAACCATTGATTTGGTGTCACTTGCGTAGGGCATAGGTTGAGAAGTTCGAAGTACTCCACGACTATAGGATCCGGTGGGAACCGAAGACCCCAATTGATGATATCGGGGTAGACAACTAATTCATGGTCTTTGCAGTCTAAGGGAGTTTCTCCTTTTTGAGGCAGTCGAACAGTGATGTTATCTCTCATTCCCCACTGCTTCTTTAAGTCTGATGCTTGACTCTCTTGGTAATATATATATATATATATATATATATATATAACCTTTTTCAGCTCGATAATATAGTCAGCATTAAAACCTCTCAAATTTCTACAATTAGCAGCCCTCTGCTCGTCGTAAACAAAGCCCGATTCCTTCTTTTTTTTAGGCCTACAAGTTTTCTTTTCTGTGGTAGTTTTTGAGTTCCTCTCATCGGACTCAGCTTCATTATCAGTTCTGGTAGCCTCAGAATCAGCCTCATCAACTTCTGATGTTTCATCTCGTGTTTGGGGATGATTTGTTGAGGCAATGAAGCTTCGGCTTCTAGTGAGGGATCATTTGTTTGGGGAGAATTTATAGATGGTTCTTCGATTATTTATCTCAGAGGAGGAGATTGAGTAGCCCGATTCAAAAAGGGGAAAGTTAGAGTAACGTGTGAATCATAGTTTTAAGCGACGTGCGACTTCTCGCAACGTGCGACGTCTCGCGACGACGAGAAGTCAAAAAATTGCAGCAACGCGATGAGATTTCCGGCGAGACTTATTATTATAAGTCTAAAAATCAATAAAAATATTATAAAATCTTAACTTCAAATATTTTAAAACATTCAAATGCGATTAAACATAAAACTACTCAAACTAAATATAAAAAAACTCAAATATCCCACGTAAGAGGTAGTGTGAAGTAGAAAGAGGCAACGTGCATTGGAAGAATAAAATGAGATTTTGCGTGTGGCAATTGAATATTTTGTATATAAAATATGAATAGCTTTTATCAATATAAATAAATTGATTAGACATTTAATAAATTAATAATTCAATATCTAGTTTATATTTAAGATAATTTGTGGTATCGAGTCAAATGGTTTGGAAGTCGAATAGTAACTATGACTTCAAAATGGGTTTATTTTACAATTATAACAGTTTAAGTAATTAAAATTAGTTTATATATAATAAAAAAAAGAGTAATAAGTGGAATAACGCTCGCCATGCAACGTGACGCTACACCTCTATAACGCCGCCACGACAGGTGTTTTTCCTTTCAGAGCGTTACGTGACTCGTCGTAACGATTTTTGAGCATGACATGCCGTCACGCGCTACAGCGGCGTCGCTGTGCCGTTTTTTAAAACTATGGTCTGAATCATCTCTCATGGCTATGAAATGTTTTCTCTTTCGAGTTGATGGAGGATGAGTCGAGGAAAGAGTAACTGAGATTTGTTTTGAGGAAGGTTTGTTTGATTTTTCACTAATTAAAGGTGACACTTTGATTTGAGAAGAAGAGACTCGAGTCGTTTAAGTGTTTGAACTTTAGAAGAAAGATGTTCTTCGGTTAGAGGGGAAGGTGAAAAAGCAGGTACTTTAGTTGGATCGAAGTTACCGTAATAAGTGGTTTTGGTGGTTGTTCGAAGAGGAGCGTTGTTGATTAATCCGACAGTCTTATACTCTTCTGCTCTTTCATAATGCAAAATTAGTCGTACGATTCGAAGACCAGATTATCGTCACGATCTGGAGATTTAGGTTTTTTGGTTATGCTAGCCTTAGATCTTCTATTTTTTGGATTTTTTTCTCATAAACTGGATGTAAGTTGACCGAAGAGTATAGGTTTTTAGTGGAAAGTTTGAATTTCCTAATGGAAATGCTGAGAAATTTGAAGAACACGTTGAAGGTAGCCAAGAGTATGTTTTTTCTCTCTCAAAGAATTTGTATTGTGAGAATGAATTATGAGGCTACTAATGAATTTATAGGAGGATAGAAAGACGTGTAGAAGTGGAAATAACTTTATGATGATAGAGCAGAATGAAAAACAATGAAAAGCTTATGAGTTCGATGATTGTGTTCTGAAATTTCTTTCAGAACGATTTGAGAAGAAAGAAAAAAAATTACTGAGTTTTTGACTTCGAATATTCTACTGAGTTTTTGACTTCGAGTTTTCTATTGAGTTTTTTAGTTCGAATTTTCTGATATGGATTCTGGAAGGATTCAAAGACATTGAATTCTCATTCATTTACTGACATTAGAACTAGGGGGGCTACTGATATGGCAGTAGGAATTTAAGGACTGAAATGTAAATAATATTAGTTTAGTAGAATAATTATGACTATGTAATACTATTGAGGACTAATGGTAATTTCCTCTTTTTATTGAACCGTTTTCAGTTTGAAGCTGAGTTTTACCGCCTCCATATAACGGGCATGGGTGAACAAATAAAGAGGTTGAACACTTTTTTATCTAATTAATTTGTGCTATGACTTTATCTCTCTAAAAACTCTCTCTCTCTACAATTCGCGTATTACTTTTTCCTAAGGAAACATTCTTAGTAATTGAACTCACCAATCTGCACAATGTGTGATATACTACAAGCAACAATAAGCATATCATCCACCCACAACAAAAAGTAAACATAAGAATCATCCGACATCTTTTCATGATACACACAACTATCATATGGACTCCTCGTGAACCCGTTTGACAAGAAGAATGTATCAAAATTTTTGTACCATTGCATAGGTGATTGTTTCAAACCATACAATGACTTTTTCAACAGACAAACTTTGTGCTTCATATTAGGTTCGATAAATCCCTCTGGTTGTCTCATTAAGATTTGCTCCTCTAATTACCATGTAGAAACGCAGTGTTCACATCCAACAACTCAAACTCTAAATCTTACAAAACTATTATGGCTAACAAAACTCGAATCGAACTATGCTCACCAGTGGAGAAAACCCTTCATTGAAATCGATTCCTTCCATTTGAGTAAAACCCTTAGCGACCAATCTTGCCTTGAATTGAGATGCATCAACCCTTGGATTACTTTTCATTTTCTTGAACACCCATTCAATACCTACTATATTCTCTCCTTTAGACAAGTCAATAAACTTCAATATTTGATTCTTCTCAAAATCATACATGTGTTATAGTGTTGAGAGGGTATGTGGACTCCGATTATGCAGTTTTCCTCAATATGAACAAGTCTATTTTGGGTTATCTATTTACTATACTTAGAGGGGTTGTAAGCTGGAATTATTATATACAAAAGGTTGTTGAACTATCATCTGCCGAAGTGCAGTATATGGCTGTATAAAAATCTTAAAAAAGTTATTTGGCTTAAGTTTTTATTAACTGAACTCACTAAAGCAGAGCCAAATGTGGTTTTGTTTTGTGACAACACAAGTGTTATTTATTTTATCAGAAATTCATTTTTATTTGAGCGAACTAAACATGTAGAAACTAAGTTTAATTTCATCCTAGTTGTGGTGGATACGAAGGAATTTATGGTAGCTATGATTGATACGGAATAATATTTTCAGATGCTCAGACCAAGTTATTACATATTCTAAAGCTCACAAACTTATGAGACTAGTGCAAATCTCGAATGCCATTAGAGGTGGTATTTAAACATTAGAACATTGGGTGCAATGGATTATGGTTTTAATAGAAATCTAGGTGAAAAATGATTAGGTGTAAGGTAGAAGAAAATTATCATTAGAGGTATTGACATAAAACTATATGGCCGTAGTTGGATATGTCGTGGCCTGTATTAGGATAGAATTATTGAACTCTTTGAAACTTCAATCGTGACTTAGTTGGGAAGATGTCTATTGATCTTGTGTTTTAGATAAGTTTTTGAAGACTAGTGACCATTGGGTCAAAGTAGATATGTATTAGATCCAACCAAAGTCCAACATCCCTTATTGGTTAAATATTTGAAAGATCAATGGTATAATACTAGTATGGAGATCAGGTTGTTTATATATATATATATATATATATATATATATATATATATATATATATATATATAAGAAAGCAAAATTTATGGTACCCGCATTCCCTATAAATGGTATCAAAGCTCAAGGCCCAAATGACACGTGATATGGGTGAAATTCTCGGACGACGAGGATGATGAACAAAGAGTCATGCTCAAGGTGAATGATCTGCTTTACAAATAATAGTTCGTAGTGTACATGACTAATCAAACGTTGTGACAAGAAGATATGACTTGGT
Source organism: Limnanthes douglasii subsp. nivea (assembly GCA_036936605.1). Classification (NCBI taxonomy): domain Eukaryota; kingdom Viridiplantae; phylum Streptophyta; class Magnoliopsida; order Brassicales; family Limnanthaceae; genus Limnanthes; species Limnanthes douglasii. The sequence continues at coordinate 40,457,517 of JAUPFV010000001.1, forward strand.
GGGAATAATGCTAAGGAACAAGGCAGTATGGTCTAATAGGAGTGACCATGTTGATCTGTTGTCATGCTCTATAGCTCAGGTCGGGAATGTTAGATCGATCTTATTAGACTGGGCGGGTGAGAGTCAACCGAGAGGAGGCTAGGATGGCTCTTTGTTCGTGATCATTTATTAAGTACAACCAAAGTCTCGCATCCCATATTGGTTAGACATGAGAATGATCATTCCTAGAGCTATCTCATTAGAGTGAAGCGCACTCGATCGTAACACTACTAGGACGAAACATAATATTCTAGTTATCAGTAGTTATACCAGTCGCTGATTAATGAGCTTTGATTTGCAGCGTCTGATGAGGAATTAAGGTTTTCTTTAAACCTATAGATTGAAAAATATATTTTCAAAAAATATGTGATGTGACAGTGGCCTGAATGTGTGTGTGCAATCAGGTGAGAATATATCTCCTGAGAGAGTGAAACATCTTTAGGTATTTCTTAGAAATAAGTGAGGTGAAAGATACACTCCAAGAGAGGATTATGAGAATCACGTTATGTTATGTTACAAAGAGTTATTGAGTATTTTATGTTTGGAGAGTGACTCTGGTGGGTGAAATTACGTAATAAGATATTTCTTGAGTAAGTGAAACATCTCTAGGGCTTTTGATAGATAAGTGAGGTGAGAGGTAAACATTCAAGACAGAATTATTCGAATCACGTCATGTTTTGGTACATAAAGTGATTGAGTTTTTTGTGTTTAGAGAATTTTCATAGGGACAAACATATGTATATAAAAGAGTGTTTGCTCCCATATATATAGGATTCTTTCACAATTTCCAGCATGTTAAATACGGTCTTCTGTGCTTATTTTTATTTATGTTGTGGCTTATAACATGCAATTAGATCGTTCTTTCGTTAGTTGTTTTAACGGTCATTATCGCGCGTTGATCGAATTTATGGCCCTTAAGTTTTATGTTAAGGACACCAGTCACTTTTATGCTGCAACTAACATGCAAATTTAAGTTAACATTGGTGGTGGTATAATTTTTCATAAGTTCATTCGAGCCAAAATCTTTCAGCGACTAGGTAAGGGTAGGAAAAGCTATTTTGACGCACCATCCGTGTTTTTTCCTTAAAAATTTCAACTTCCACAAATCTTCCTAAATTCTCTACCGAGGCACCAAAAATGGTAAATAAAACATAGACAAACAAGTAAGAAAGTAAATCTCAAACCCAACAAAATATCCTATATTATAATATCCTACCATCATCTTATCCGCCAAAGATATAATATCTCTTTGCTTTTTACAAAATATGACTAATGATGGTCGACTAAGTCATTCTACAGTCATAAATGTACATCCATGACATAAAGTAGTCTCCTTTAGGTGCTACAAAGTTTTTAAAAAAAAACACTAAACCTTTTTCTTCAATGCCGACTCCAGGTCAATCGAAGTAATCGTTAGAAATCCTTTATGGGATAACCCAGTAATATCTTGCTTTCTTTAGGTCCTATATTATCTTTCTGTGTCTGACGAAAACAACCGGTCATCAAATTTAGAAAAAAGGAAAACGATTCCCATAAAGATTTAGTTGGGATTTGGGCCCACGGTGACTCGGAATTTGTTGGAAAAACAAAAAGCTAAAGTTTCCTTTTTTTAGTTTAGACCAAACATATGGATAAGTGAAAACAGGTCGATAGATAGTCTATATATACATCCATTTCTTCAGTTCAACTGCATTACTCATTTCAGCTCTTATTCTTTCTTCAAAAACACAACTTGAATTAACTACCATGAAGCTAACAATAACCATGCATAGTCTTCAAAGGATTCAGTTTCTTAGAAAGGGAAAGAGATTATCAAAGTCGAGATCAATTCTTGTAAGAAACAACGAACAACAAGTTGTTGTCACACCTTGTCGTAAATCCAATCTGTTAAAACAGCTGTTACTGAAATTTAAGTCTCAGTTGAAGCATCGTGATTCGAGGAAGAAATCAAGAGGTTTGAAGTTCAGTTATGATATTAGAAGCTATAATTTGAACTTCGATGATGGTTTATTTTAAAGATTAGGATCGATTGATGTTTGGTTTTAGGAGTGCTCTTGTTTTTATAGACCGATGAAGCTATTGATAACCGTCTTGCATATTCGTTCATCTATTATACTTAGGAACATGACCAGTGTTTAGTTTATTTGTTTAGTAAAATTGTTAGTTTTATTATCGGCATTCTTCTATGAGCCTAATTGTACATTGAAGTGATAATTTAATGAAAGATTTTAATTTCTTTAAAGTTTGAATTCTGTATATTGTAAGGCCAATTATATATTGTTAGCAAAACTTCGGATAATATAAAACTGACTTATTTGGAAACCATCAACGGTTAGACGTAGCATAAAAGTTATTGAGGTGTGACGACGGAACCCTTCAAAGTCGAAGGTGGGTAATTTTATGGTTATAGTAGAATTAGTAATCAAAACTTTGAAAAGACATCTCTTGAACTTAAGGGAAGTTTACCGACGATAAGTGCGGCCTTACTCCCGAAGCCGAAGGTGCAAGGTCATATGTTGGATTCGAAGGTGCAAAAATTGTAACCAAAGGGTTTTGAAAATATCTAAGTGTTGAAGAATCTAAAATATATTCACTAATATACTAAAAGAAATGCAAAAATACTACATAGGTACAATAATGTGTGGTGTCAAAATATTACATAGGTACAATAATGTGAGGTGTCAAAAGAATTTGTGTTGTCTACGGTCGTACGGACGACGGCGGTGCAATGCCGTGATAGGGATATTATCCAATCACAAGTCAAACCGAAAAAATATTAAAGCGATGTATATTTTGTAATATAATCCCAACAGATGTGTAATAGCAAGGGTAGTTTGTGTAATAATGAGTAAATGTATTTTTACTTAGGAAATAAATTGGATAGATTAACGTTGAATGAAATTATGTATGTCGTACAAAGGATAGGAGGCCCAAAAGTCCACCATTATTTCTATATAAAGAATTCTACATCTTTATGAAGAGAAGGATCAATATTTTTTACTCATTTGAGAAGAGATCGACCATCTTTTTGTAGTTTCTTTTCTATTTTTTTTTGAAATACCAATTTTTGTGGTGATATTTGTCTAATTATCAATTTGTGTGGTGATATTTCTCGAAGTGTCAATTTGTGCGGTTATATTTCTTAAAATACTAATTTGTGTGGTGATACTTCTCGAAGTGTGAATTTGTGTGGTTATATTTCTTGAAATACCAATTTTTGTGGTGATATTTTTCGAAGTATCAATTTGTGTGGTGATATTTCTCGAAGTGTCAATTTGTGTGATGATATTTCTTTAAATACCAATTTGTGTGGTTATATTTCTCGAAGTATCAATATGTGTGGTGATATTTTTTGAATCGATATTTTACGAGGTTACTATTAGATAGAAATTTTTATTTTTAGGTGATTATTTTTCAAGGGTAGTCCTCCCTTAGACAGTGAAGGATTCTTTATGCAGTCTTTCAAATAACGAGCCGATTATACCTTTGAGATAGCGAAAGATTTTCTTTACAACCTTGAAATGAGTTATTGTTGGAGATTCCATATAGCGATTAACCAATCCAACTGCATGAAAGATATTATGTCTCGTGCAAGTTACATAGCATATAATTCCCTGGGTGTGCTTATCGAGTTAAAGTTCTTCTTTTGATACTTCCTAAGGATATCTTTTGCATAGCGTTCTTATGATATTAAAATTCCATTTTTTTGCTTCAATGCTAAGGTAGTATGCGATGAGCCCCAAGTTTGTCATCTCGATTTCCTTTGTCATCACTTCCTTGAACTTATTGAACTTGCTTGGGCAGTTTCATGTGGCGATCAAATCGTCCACATATAAGCACACAATCAAAATATTTCGATCTTTGATTTGGAATATAGAGCGTCCCCGTAGCGACATTTGTTGAAGCCATTCTCTTGGAAATACTCATCGATTCTACTATACATGCCCTTGGTGCTTGTTTTAGCCCGCAAAGTGCATTTTTTTTATCTTCAACACCTTATCTTTGTGACTTTTGACTTTATATCCTAATAGTTGTTGAATGTATACTTATTCTTCAAGAATACCATGTAGAAAAGCTCATTTTACATCTATTTGTTGTATCTTCCACTTGTTTTAAGCTGCCAAATAAATTATTAGCCTAGTAGTTTCTAATCGGGCAACGAGGGTGAAAACCTCATCATAGTCAATTCCCATATTTTGATCATAGGATTTTGCAACAAGCGTCATTTCATGTTTTTCAGTCTCCCGCTTAGTATTTCTCTTTATTTTGTATAACCATGAGATGCATATTGTATTATACCCTTTAGGAAGTAAGGTGAGTTCCCATGTGACCTTTTTTATGGTTTTAATTTCTTCGTCCATCACATCTTTCCATTTTTCTCTTGTGTAGCTTATTGAAATACCATTGGTTCAAAATTAGCAAAGAGATAAGATTGTGTAGATTATCCATTTTTGGTTACCTCATAAAGATCACTAAAGCTTATTGTATGTTCCGCAACTCTTCCACTTTGACTACCATTTGACAATGATGAAAGTGGTGAATCTCTATGAGTAGTTGATGTTGATGATGGGGTTGTGATCTCTTCTGATTTCTTATTCGGGGTTTGCTCATCTTCTTCAATTTTGCGGAAAAAATTGAACTCATTTGGGTATGATTTCTCATCTCTCATTGGCCTTCTTCATCAAGTATCACATCTCGGCTTATCATAACCTTGTTATTTTTAAGGTTGTAGAACTAGTAGCCTTTGGAAATTGAGTCATAAATAATAAAGATAAAACTCTTGCTTTTATTATTTAGTCTGGTTTACTGTACGTCTGGTAGAAGGACATTAGCTTTGCTTTGAAATACACTCAGGTTGGAAATTACGGGCTTTATTCCACTCCACGCTTCTTGTGGTTTGTTTTCCCGAACACTTCTCATTGGAGATCTGTTGGACAAGTAGTCCGCACATTGCCACTGCTTCCGCTTAAAAATCCTTAAGTAGTGTCTTGCTTTTGAGCATTCTTCGCGGCATATCAAGGTTGTTATGTTCTTCCTTTTTTCCACACCATTTTTTTAGGAGATCTGGTGACTGTCAAACGGTAACAATTTCATTGGATGTAACCTCGGTCAGAGCTCATGGCTTTAATCTTATTTCCACTCTATTTTTTAAACTTGAAAATTTAGCATTACCATTGGTGATTGCTGCTAGGAAAATGCGCCCCTATTTTCAAGCTCATACTATTGAATTTAGAACTTCATTCCCTTTGAAAAATGTTTTACAACGACCTGATATTTCAGGGAGAATGACCAAGTGGTTAGTCGAGTTGGGGGATTATGATATTTTGTTCACACCTCGAACTGCAATCAAAGCCCAAGCATTGGCAGATTTTTTTGTTCAATTCAATTCGAGTAGATCCGATATGGAAGAAAGTAAACATAATGCACCAGTTCATTCGAGGTGGATTGTTCGAACATATGGAGGGTCTAGTGTTTCAGGGAGTAGTGTTGGGGTTCAGCTGATAGCTCCAACTGGAGAAACGATGATTCAATCTATTAAATTTGGTTTTTACACATCGAATAATGAAGCTGAATACGAAGTTCCTTTGGCAGGTTTAAGATTGGCAAAAATATGTGGAGCAACTTCAGTAAGCTTGGAAACGGATTTTCAGTTGTTAGCAAATCAGGTATTTGGATATTCCGAAGCAAGGAAAGATCGTTTGATTTTATTTCTTCAAGAAATTCCGAATTTAATGTTGTTATTCCATGCTGTTGTTGTTGAATATATTGGCCTATGGAGTAATTATATATGGTGGCTGATTTTTTTAGCAAATATTGCCTCTAAGGACGAATATCCTTGGATTTTTCTACAAGAAAATCCTTCAATTGCTACTCAGTCCAGTCAATGTGAATGTATAAAGGAGTTCTTTGTGACATCTGATGCAATTCGAGGAGATTGGCGAACACATATTCTTAATTTTTTAACGCAAGGAACATTACTAGATGATATGAGGTTGGCCAAGAAATTGAGAGGTAAAGCCTTCAAATACATAGTGTGAGATGGCATATTGTATAAGAAGACATTAAGCAAGACATTGTTACGAAGTCTAGACAAGAAATAATCACATGAGGTATTGTCAGAATTGCATGATGGAGAAGGGTCAGCATATTGCGGGTTTAAACCTTTATCACAACGAGTTTTACTTGCAGTCAGCCTCACAGAATCTACGATATCATCTTTTAGAATAAATCAATAGTCGGAAAGATCTAATGAAGAAGTTAAAAGGGCGAATTTAGATTTGATTGAGGAGAAAAGGGTTCGAGCTCATTTAAATGTAATCCATTACCAAAATATTATGAGGAATAGATATGATTCGAAGGTGAAAAGAAGGAAATTTAAAGAAGGTGATAGAGTGCTGAGAGACGCTTTATTGCATACAAAGGAGAAGAGCCTTGAAAAAATTGCTATGAATTCGGAATGGGCTATATGGTTGTTGAGAGGATAAAACGAGGGTCTTATCGCCTTTGCGATTTTCAAGGGAGGATGCTTCAACACTCGTGGAATATACAACATTTGAAGCTATATTGGGATTAGATTTGTCTTTTTTTGGATTTTTTACTATTGAATTGCGCACTCTTTCCTACCCTATTGGTCCAGGAAGGTTTTAATAAGGCGTTATGTACATATTTAATATTATCAATAAATATGCATTTTTTGCCAATGGTTGTTTACAAGTGTTTATTAAAAACTATCTTAACAGCTTATCCAAGACTGACAATCTTTGAGGTTGGTTAAGAGTAGAATGTTCTGAAGTGTTTATTATAATTTTCGAAGAAACAACCATTTTTGAAGTGCTACGTTCATTAATTACACTATGATATTTTCTAAGTGCAATACATTGTGTTTTTACAAAGTTCAACATTCACTAGAAGTGCTATGATTTTCGAAGTGCAAAGTTCAATAACTACACTGCGGTATTCGAGATGGTATATTTAAAATTTCTAGTTATATAATTTGTGAATTTCAAAGTACATTATCGTATTTAAGGAATTATATTTTAAAAAATTATTATTATTTTAGTTATTTTAGGATTGTTAACATCAAATAATTCATATGGATGATAAAGATGAGAAATAAACAAAAATTTATAGATTAGATTAATTCGATAAAGCACAATAATTCCATTTTTCTAGTTTGACAATTACAAAAAGGACAACAAAACATTAAAGGTACTGAGACGACTCCTCCTCGGACGATCATTTTTATGATGATGATGAGTGTGGGATGGGATCGAAGGATTCACTAGGACGTCGTTCGATGGGAATGTCGTTCCAAAAACTTGAGAGGTTAATTTTTGTATAAGTTCCATGAAGTTCTCGGAGAATAGTGATGGTTGTCTCTTCTTTGCCACTGTTAATGGCAGCCAACATATCTTTGGAACATTCAGCTTTTTGCAATAGCACAACGTCAACTTTTTATTTCTCAAAACTTCCCTTCAATTTGGCTATTTCATCAGTCAAGTCTTTGTTTTTTACTTTTCTGAAAGAAAAAGAAGTTTGAAGACCTTCAGATTTGACATTTTCAGCAGTTAGGTCATCAGCATGTTTTTCTTGGATCATCTTCATCTCTTCTTGATGCGAGGCATTTAGTTTTTCTTTCTTAGCAAAGTGTTGTGTTTGCAGATGATTTTCATGAAGAGTTCTCCTCAGATAAGCTCAAATCTTTCTCTCTCAAACATATGGAATAGATAGACCACCCTGCCTTCCAATTTTTCCCTTAGTTTCTTTTCACATTATGCACCTCCTTTGTTGCGACCATGTCTTTGGCCAGTTGTTTCAAATGATCTTGAGAAGCTTCAACTTGTAAAGCAAGTGCCTTTGCTGCAACATTGAGATCAACAAATGGTTGGAGTGCAGCAAGGAATTCAGGTTTGGCTGAAGGAGGAGGAAAATATGTTGGGCTAGGACAACTAATCATGTCTAAAGTTGTAGTTGGAAAAGTAGTCGGAAGATTCGAAGAGCAGATTATCGTCAGGCATTGGAGATTTCGGTTTTTTGGGTATGCTAGCCTTTGATCTTCTTAGTTTTGGATTTTTTCTCATAAACTGGATGGAGGTTGACTAGAGAGTATAGGTTTTGATTGGAAAGCTTGAATTTTCTGATGGAAATGCTGAGAAATTTGAAGAATATGTTGAAGGTAGCCAAGAGTATGCTTTTTCGCTCTCAGGGTACTGGTATTGTGAGAATAAAACACGAGGCTACTAATGAATTTATAGGAGGATAGGAAGACGTGTAGAAGTGGAAAGGACTCTATGATGATAGATCCGAATACAAAACGATGTAAAGCTTATGAGTTCGATGATTTTGTTCTGAAATTTCTTTAAAAAAGATTCGAGGGGAATCTATTGAGTTTCTTTAAAAAACGCAGTTTTTTACGTCGAATATTCTACTAAGTTTTTCACTTCGAGTTTTCTATTGAGTTTTTTACTTCGAATTTTCTTATATGGCTTCTAGAAGGATTCGAAGACATTTAGTTCTCATATATTTACTAACATGAGAACTAGGGGGGCTACTGATATGGAAGTAATAATTAAAGGACTGAAATGTAAATAATACTAGTTTAGTAGAAAAATTATTACTATGTATAAAGGTAATTTGAATTTGAATCTAATCGCCTCTATATAAAGGGCAAGGCTGAACTAATAAAGGGGTTGAACACTTTTTTTATCTAACTCTCTCTCTAGAATTCGCGTATTACTTTTTCCTAAGGCAACAATCTTAGTAACTGAACTCACCAATCTGCAAATGTGTGACATACTACAAGTAAAAATAAGCATATCATCGACATGCAACAAAATGTAAACATAAGAATCAGCTGACTTCTTTTCATGATACACACAACTATCATATGGACTCTTCGTGAACCCGTTTGACACGATGAAGTTAAACAGATATCTGATCATATAACTTTGAGCCAAACAAGTTATGCAGAAAGAATTTTGGAGAAAATGGGAATGCTGAGTTGTAAACCATGTCGTGTACCAATGGATTCAACGTTAGAGCTAAGAAAGCTGATGGAAATCCATTCGTAGATGCAACAATTTAACACAATGTCATTGGGAGTTTGAGGTACTTAATCCATACGAGACCTTATATATCATTTGTTGTTGGCATGGCTAGCCATTTCATGGAAAACCCCTTTGTAAAACATATGAGTGTTGTCAAACCAATTCTTCGATATATAAAGGGTACACCTAATTTCGGTTTGAAGTATGTTAAAAGAGAACAGCAACAACGAGAGTTGTTTGGGTATGTTGATAGTGATGTTGCTGGAGATATTGATGATCGGAAAAGTACCTCGAGGGTTGTTTTGTTTTCTGGGCAGTGATCCGATTAGTTGGACTTCATAAAAATAGAAGGTTGTAGCAAAGTCTTCATGTGAAGCTGAATATGTTGCTGCTTCTGCAAGAGCTTGCCAAGCAATGTGGCTCAAGAGGTAGTTGGAAGAGTTATGCGAAATTAAAGCTGAAAAAGTTAGCTTGCGAGTTGATAACAAGTCTGCAATTGCTTTCGCAAAAAACCCAGTCTTCCATGGAAAAAGTAAACACATAGATATCAAGATTCATTTTTTGCATGATTTCTTGAAACAAGGAATCCTTGATATTGCGCATGTCAACACAGAAGAACAAATTGCAGATATGTTTACCAAGTCATTGCCGCGTGACAGATTCGAGTTCTTAAGAGATGCAACTGGTGTGTTCAACTTGAAGCCTGAGTTACGAGATTAAGAGGGAGAAATGTTGGCATAATTAATATAATCTCGTATCTTATTTATATGTATGCATTTATATTTTATTAGTTTCCGTTATAAATTATGTGAAGTTGTAACTTCCTCCGTAAATTTCGCGTTTCTGTTATGTATATGTAATTTGATCAACTTGAATGGATTTAGAATTTCTAAAAAAGAAATTCTCTTAAATTTATTTTCTTCATAAAAGTTTAAGAAAAGAAAAAGAGTTCAATTTATGTCATTATATTGTGTTTATATACAATTTCACAATTTGTTTTAATGTAACAAGAATCTGTTACGTTGGTTATATCTACGACTATATATTGTTACACTTGTTTATTTAACTACACATGTATTGGGTTTGAAAGGTGGACTAGCGCAGCTTTAAAGATACAAAACTTATATTGACCTAAGTCTAGGCTTTATGTGTCGATCCGGTTCATCTAAGGATTCGACACATAAATCCTTCGTTAGTTGGTCTTCTCTCAAATCCTTTAGAGACCACCAAATCCTAAATCGACTTCATCTCTTTCAGCAACCACCTCAACCTTCTTTTTTCTCTTCTCTTCTTTCACCAGCATTTTCTCTTCTCGTCCACATATCTTAACTCCCCTCTCAAATGTAGCGGAGGAATGCCGATGCAAGTTTTTCACATAAGAACAAAAATAAGTTTTAGGACAAAGGTTTGGTTAGAAGATCAGTCACTTGATCGTGAGAAGGAAAGTATCGAATATCGAGACAACCTGGAATGACTTGATCAGCAACGAAATGAAGATCCAACTCCACATGTTTCGTCCTAGCATCGAGCACAAGATTATATGCTAGCGTAATCGCACCGAGATTGTCGTACTAGATGACCGGAGAGCGCTGAAGAGGGAGATATGTTTTTTTTAAAGAACTGACCGCAATCATATTAGCTCAATGGACAATTTTACAACGGGTCGATATTCAGATTCGGTAGTGGATCGAGAGATAACGCCTTATTTCTTAGAACACTAGGATATAAGAGCGTCACCAAGAAACACGCAATAGCTTCCAACTGAGTGACGGTCATCTAGAGAGGCTGTCCAGTCAGCATAAGTGAAGCTAGTGAGCTGATGAAACATCACTATGCTTGATGTGAAGTCCCAACGTTAAAGTCCCAGATAAGTAGCTAAAGATTCTTCTAACATACTGTAAATGCACATTCGTTGCATAGATCCTAATAAGCTTCCATATCTTGTAGGATACAGAAGAGGCTCACTATAAGACTTTGAAAATCAAGGACTAACTCGCATAGAAGTGTAGTCGAAGTTAGCAGTGAACAACCTTTCATTAGACAGTAAGTCCTTTATGTAATATGTCCGAGTCAAATAGACTATAGAATTATCTTGATGTGCCTCAATACCTAAAACAAATTTGAGGCAACCCATGTCGCTGAGAGAAAATTTAGATTTTAATCTCTAAATAAATTTAGTCAAATATGAGAAATTATTCCCTGTAACTATGATCTCTTCCACATAAACCAACAGAATAATAAAGACACCTTTAGTTTGTAGAAAAAACATTGAGCAATCTGCTCGTGGGTTCTGAAAACCCCATAAAAGCATAGTGTCCTTGAGCTTGCAATACCAAGTCATGGGAGCCTATTTGAGTCCATATAATGCCTTGTGTAGCTCGCACACATGATTAGGGAAGTTTGGCTCTGGTAATCATAGGATGGCTATTGGGGAAGGCTTGTGATTTGGTTTGATTACTAGCTTGGTTAAAAGTTAGTTCAATAATTAACTGACCTTCTTGTAATGATTGTGTTGCAGGAAGTTTGGTTGACAAATATTTGTGGTTGTTATGAAGAGCTTGATGAAAGGTCTGAGTTTGTTATAAGGTACTATGAGTGCAAGGTAAGTTTGTACTAAGTTCTCGCTATTTTGATGTTGGTGAAAATTTGTTGTTTGTGTACCCAATAGAATTGCTAGATTGAGAGTTAGAATGAGATTCTTGTAGACTAGAAAACTCATCTGTAGAATTGTCAATATAAAGTTTATGTAACTATAGTGAAGGAGACATAGGTAGAATAGACGTTGAGTTTAGAAACCCAGAAAACAGGGGAATTCATCTTCATTAAAGATCAGAAGAATAGATTGTGAGTCAGGCATTCCTCGACATATAGACTCTCCCAGTAGCACTAGGCCATAGATAGCCCTTATGAACATCACTATATCCTAAGAACACACACTTGACAGAATTAAACTGAAACTTATTAGTTTGATAGGGTCTGAGACAAGGAAACAAGTACACCCAAAACTCTTTAGAAACCTATAATCAAGCTCAACACCACACAACTTCTCAAAATGGGATTTATATTGTAGAATAGATATAGGTAGTATATTTATTAGATAAACGGTTGTATGAAAGCCTTCAGGACAAAACATATGAGGAAGATTGGATTGAGCCAAAAGAGTCAAACCAGTCTCAATAACATGTTTGTGCTTTCTTTCTTCCCTTCAATTCTGAGCAGAAGTGTAAGGACATGATGTCATGAGCTGGATGTCTGACCCTTTTACCAAGGACAGGAAGGACCTAATCTCACCCCCCAATATAATTGGAACTTCTTAGTTTTTCAGTCAAATTTATTTTCCACAAGAGTTTTGAACTCATTAAAGACATTTAGAGTCTCACTTTTATATTTGAGAGTGTATAACCAGGTAAACCTAGTGTAGCCATCTAGAAAAAGTATATATAACCTATAACCAGACTTAGATTCAACAGGAGCAGGCCCCCACAAGTCAGAGTGAATTAGATCTAGGACATTGACAGATTGAGACAATGAATTGGAAAAAGGAAGAGAATGTGATTTGCGTGATTGTTATTCATCACAAAAGAACTTTTAATCACTAGAAATAGTAGGGAAGTTACATTTTTTCGTAACAATTGATAGGACTCTTTTAGATGGATGCCTTAACTTTTCGTGTCAACCTATTTTTAGTTAATCAAAGGTGTTAGGTAGAATAGAAACATGAGAAGTTGAAGGATGACACTTTAGATTTTTTTTTTCTTAGAATAGCTAGAAATAGATAAGCCTTCCAACCTATACAAGCCATTCTCAACTCTCCATGTAAGTAGAGTCATCTCTGTTGTCTTGTCCTTCACAATAAACTTAGAACTGTAAAATTTCTAGAAATACATTATTGTGAAAGGTTAATTGAGAAACCATTAGTAGGTTTTTATTAATGTGTGATACATGTAAACTGTTGTTTAATTGAATTTTTTTTTGGTTATTATTAAGTCTTACCTAAGTGTTCAATGTTCATTTTATTACCATTGCCTACAGTGACAGTCTTTTACCTGGATATTGAGACTTTTGAGTCATCATCTTAGCTAAGTTGGTGACATGGTGACTAGCACAATTGTACCAACTTTCTTCACCCTTTCCACTATCTTGTGATACAGTCATCACTTTATGTTCTTGATCATTTCTTTATTAATCATATGACAACTGACTCATAACATTAGGATCGTCCCTAAAGTTTCAATAAGAAGCACCATATCCATACTTTGCACAGATTTGACAAGTAGTCTTATTGTTATAGTTGTTAAACCTCCATCCTCTACCTCTGAAAGAACTCTCTCCCCTGTAATTAATAGAATAGTTAGGAGTGTGCCTTTCTCTGAGGCCCATCCCTTGTCCTTTGCTCCCATTCCTTGAACTAGAACTGTAGTTATTATCTCGAGAGGACTTAGTTTATAACTTGTTGCTCAAGTCTATTCTCATAGGTTAAGAAGGTAGCTTGCAAGTCAAGCCAGTTGTTTACTTCCTTTTCAGCTAGGTGCCCCACAATAGGTGTGTATTCAGTGTCAAATGCAGCAAAAACCTGAAAAACTAAATCATCCAACATAAGAGGAGAACCTGCTAGGCCGAAACTTTCAACAATATGTTTCAATTTGGCTAGATAGCCTTCCATTGAAGAGCTCCCCTTCCTAGTCCTTTGAAACTCTACTTTAAAGAAAGTCACCCTGGACTTTGTATGGGAGCTAGATAGCCTGACAATGGCATCCCACAAACCTTTGGAGGTTTCTTCCTCTAGTACTTGGGTTGCAACCTCAGCACTGATAGTACTATAGAGTCAGCCTAACAACAATTGGTCTTTTACGATCCAATTTTCATACTCAACATTTTCAACCAACAACTCATTTGAACCACTTATTAGCGTGGGAGAACATGGTTTCTCACCATTAATGAAGCCTTAAACCTTGTTGCCTCTTACGATAGGCGACACCATAGTCTTCCACATGAGAAAGTTATTCATCTCAAATCTAAGATTGTTAAAAGTACTTATCTGATTCATGTGGTTATGCTTGTTTGTTAACAGGTTTTATTGGAGAAGGAGCATGATCAGCCGATCCTGAACTGAACGATGGGGAATCTGTTCCAGCCATTGAAGGATCCAAAATTGCTCTGATAGCAAGTAAAAGTCTAAAAAGAGAAGAATAATTCAATTTTTGTTATTATTATTTCTTTCATGTGATTACATTGTGTTTATATACAACTTCAGGGTCTATTTTAAGGTAAATAGAATTTGTTACGTTTGTTATATCTACAACTATATATTGTTACACTTTATTTAACTAAGAAGGTATTGAGTTTGAAAGGTAGACTAGCCCAGCTTGAAAGATACAGAACTGATCTTGGGCTAAGACCAGGGTTTATGTGTCGACCCGATTCATCTAAAGATCCGACACATAAAGCCTTTGTTAGTTGGTCTTCTCTCTAATCCTTTGCGGGCTACCAAACCTAAATCGATTCTATCTCTTTCAGTAGCCACCTCAACCTTGTTTTCTCTCATTTCTTTTTTTACCAGCCTTTTCTCTTCTCTTCCGCATATCTTAACTGTATGCAAAATTTACAAAGTATTCAATTTCATAGACAAGAAAAGAGATTATCAACGTGAAGATCTATTCTTCTAAGAAACAACGAACAACAATTTGTTGTCACACCTTGTCGTAAATCCAATGTTTTCAAACACCTGTTACGAAAGTTTAAGTCTCAGTTGAAGCATCGTGATTCGATGAAGAAATCAAGAGGTTTAAAGTTCAGTTATGATATTAGTAGCTATAATTTGAATTTCGATGATGGTTTTTCTTAAAGATTATGGTTGGTTTATGTTTGGTTTTAGGAGTATCTTTATTTGTTTAGACGGATGAAGATATTTATAACCCTCTTGTATATTGACCAGTGTTTCGTTTATTTGCTTAGTAAATTTTTTTGTTTTATTAGCGGCATTCTTCTATGAGCCTAGTTGTATATTGATGTGATAATTTAATCAAAGATTTTAATTTCTCTAAGAGTTGAATTCCATGTATTGTAAGGCCAATTATGTATTGTTTTCAAAAGATCATATTTATTAAACGGACTTATTTGGAAAGCGTTAATGGTTAGACGTAGGATAAAATAAGATAGGACAACCAAACCCTTCAAAACCTAAAGTGTGTAAGCAATACGGTTATAGTTGTTGAATCTCTAATGCTAGGGATTTTGGAACAACACGATCTCAACATTAGTATAATATTTTCCGTTTTGGTCCCACTGGCCCGCACGACTATGTTTTTGGTCCACTTTCAAAAGACCTCAATAGTAGATGAGGTATGTTATTATTTATAAACCATTGATCCTTCCCATGTCTAACCGATGTGGGATGTGGGACTTTGGTCACCACCCTAACAAATCCTCCTCTCGAACAAAGTACCACGTCGGCCTCCTCTCAAGTGACTTCCATCCGCTCATTCTAATCAGGTTGGAGGCTACCTCACTATAGAGGCACTACGGATGTTACCACTCACCTGCTCTTAGACCAAACTGTCTTGTTACTTACCGCCACTTCCCACTCCAATCAAGTACCACCTCTTGATGAGTTACATGCACTTCGAAGTTGGATCTCTAGAACAGATCACCTTGAGCATATGTTCGACTTCCAAGAATTTTACCACCATCGCGTTCTGTTAAGGTTTGGCTCTGATACCAAGTGTTGGGAATATGAGGGCTCGGTCCGCCTATTCCGCCTCCGTATATAAGTACGGACAACACGATATCAACATTAGTATGATATTGTCTGCTTTGGACCCACCGGCTCGCACGGCTTTGCTTTTGGTCCACTTCCATAAGGCCTCAATACTAATTGAGGAATGTTCTTACTTATAAACCATTGATCCTTCCCATGTCTAACCGATGTGGGATGTGGGACTTTGATCGCCACCCTAACAAATTTGAATAAAAAACTTGGTGCGGCGATGTCTGGTGAACCTAAAACATGAGTTTAGGGAAGATAAACGTGGTGTTACTTATGAAGCCAAATGTGTAAGGTCATTTTGTTGGACTGAAGGTTCAAGAACATATAAACGAAAATTTTAAAGATATCTATATTTCTAGATGAAATTGAATCACTAATATGTTGAAGAAATCGAAATTGATAAATTGATTTCAACTTTTGATCAAATAACCATTAATTTAAGCGTGAAGAATGAAATAATCAAAATAATAAATATATTCAATAACGTCATGTATTATAACACCTTTTCCTCGTGGTAGTTTGATGGAACAAACTTCAAAGTGCTATTGAGATCTTAAAGATTTTCTTACTAATAAAAGGTTCTATACAGAGTGGAAATAAGGTATGAAGCTGTTTATGAGTATGTTCTGTGATTGATGCCAAGATTTTATGATTTGAGAGAGAGAAGTAATATATGAGATGAGATCTATAATGCTTTTTGTAAGCTGGAGCTTTGTAATAGATGGTCAATGACGCCACATTGTTGGCCACTTGCACCACAATCACCGGCCACGGACGCTACATTGCTGGACACTCGCGCCACATTGTTGCCTTGCAAAAACAAGTCACCGATAACACAGTTCTCGTATTTTATATGGATTTCTAGGTTGTCCGAATTTATATTTCCTTATATGAATTTCGTACAACTTTTCAAATTTACGAGTTGGTTAATTATCTACGGTGACTTACCGAAGTGTGGACCTCATAAAATTAGCTCGATATATTGATTTAAATTTGGATTCACCCAGTAGATTTATATTTTATGGCGAACACTATCTAAAAATTGAATCAGTATCACTAATGTATGTTTTTCTAAGGTTAGTGGAGTAGTAACTATTTATACCCCAAAGGAATGGGTTCTCATTGTGCTTTAAAGAGTTTATCATGTGGTAGAAAAAAATTTGTATGTCTAGATGATTTAAATTATGTATCAACACTCAATGTATTTGTAGGATTTTCCTACCTTTGTTTTCTCCATTACTTTATAAAAACGTAGCTTCAAACATTTGCAAGTTCTAACTTTGGGTCTAGACGTCGGAATCGTATTCGCTTTTATTCCACGTGATTTTTCACAATCGACGTGATGGTACAGTTCTAGAATTTTTTAACCCTTCAGTTCATTCCTATAAATCTGGACAACTTGTATTTCAGTTTTTTCTTAATACAGTAGCTTCAAATCTTTGCAAGTTTGAACTTTGAGTTCAGAAGTCGGAATCATCTGATTTTTTATTCTAGATGATTTTTCGACATCTACGTGATGGTAATTTTTTTTATCTTTTTAACCCTTCGGTTCGTTCCCACAAATCTGGACAGCTTGAATTTGAGTTGTTTCTTAAAATCGTAGTTTCAAACCTTTGCAAGTTTATAAATTTTGGTTCAGATGCCGGAATCATGTGATTCTTTTATTCCACATGATGGTTCGACACATACGTGACGGTACGATTCCACCATTTTTTTAAACCTTCAGTTCGTTCCCATAAATCTAGACAACTTGTATTTTGCGTATTTTCAAACATCGTAGCTCTAAATCTTTGCAAATTCGTAAATTTGGGTTCGGATGACGGAATCATTTGATTTTTAATTCCACATTGTTTTTTAATATGTACGTGATAGTAAAGTTTAGGTATTTTTTAACTAATGTAAAAAAATCAGTCTTTAGAAGACAAACCAATGGATTATAACTCATGGTTATTTTGTTACCATCACCTTTGGAAATCAATAAGTTTCGGTTCGACTAACAGAATCATGTTATTTTTATTATTCCATATTACTTTTCAATATCTACATTATGGTAAACATTTGGTATATTTTAAGTATGGTTGTGTTAGTTGTGTTTAAGAGAGTCTTTATGTACCTATAAATGAAGAAGTCTTTATCTGAATGTAGTTAAAATCAAGGTATGTGATAAGGATCAAACAATAATCATCCTAAGTTATTTGCTGAAGGTATTTGATTACTTTGCTGACACCTTATCATATGACAAAAATTACCTTACGATGTCATAAAAGTTGAGTTGTCCATATACAAAGTTAGACTATTGGCTAATGGATATTGATGAGTTCTGATTATCCAGTCACAGCGCATTGGGTTATCTGGACAAGGGAAATTCGGACATAAACTTTCCACTGAACTATTCGAACAGGACAAAAGTAAAGAATCACCTAAACATCTTTTGACTAAGCTATGTGCTAATCAGCTTAATAAGTAAATGGGTCCTTAAACTTGACTTGGTTTCATAACTTTACCCGAAAGCCCATGGGTCCTTAATTAAGGGTATAAATACCCCAACCACTTTCATTAATGAGGGTAATGAACATTTAATACAACCAGGCTACTCAAATCTCTCACTACTTTATACCAAAACATTCAACACTAAAAACATTTTAGAAAATTATCCTCAGCCCAAAATAAACTACACCAGATTTAAGTGAAAAAAGAGCGTCGATCAATGAAATTTTCCCACACCATAAGAAATAAATCTTAATGGTTTCTTCTGTTACACGCGGGCTAGATTTTATCTTGATTTTGATCAATAGACGTTACTAAGTTATTCTTACATTGATAACTGGACGAAACCATCTACATGAGTGAGGCTCAATATTTTAGAGAGGAAAATAAATTAGATGTGTATTTGTTGAAGATATACATATATGGGCTAAAATAATTATCGTGTTAGTGGAATATAATATATTATTATTTTATGAGTTCCATCGAGTATGCGATGAGCAACTATGAAAAGTTTATCTATATAATGGGGTAAAAAACACCAGTCATCCTCCACGTTTACAACTTGTAACAAGTTCGTCCATCACCTTTGAGGCTGTAATAAAAGGGTCCTTATTGTTTTATTAAGTAGAATAAAACCATCATTTTCGAGTCCAGCCCAACATTTGTCCCCATAATACCCTTTGACCGGCCATATCAGCGATCCACGTAAGATGCTGATGTGGCAACAGTAAAAAAAAGAAAAAACAAGTTTTACTTTTACCTACTCATTTTACCCTATTTTCAAACCTTAAACCCGACCCATTAAGTATTATAACCCGGTTAGCCCATTGGACTTCTCTTATCCAGTCCAGCTTCTAACCCTAGATCCAACCCTGACCCAATAATCCAACCCTAACTTCTAACCCAACATAATCTAAACCGAAATTAGTGATCGAACCATGTAGATTCCAACCCAAATTGTAATCAGTAATCAATTTATAAACATTTCCCTATCGGTTTCTCTCGTTGTCTTCAATTCAACTACGGATTAAACGAAAAACCCAGATCCCAAAATAATAAACCACTGAAAATCAAAGCAAGCGTTGCAGTAACAGAGAGAACCGAGAAACAGGAGAAGAAAAACAACAAGAAGCTGAGAATCTTGTCGTCGGAGGCGGAATCGGAATCGGCGGTTTGGTTTTTGCTTTGGCGGCGAAGAAGAAAGGGTTTGATGTAGTGGTTTTAGAAAGGTATTTGAGTGCTGTTAGAGGAGAAGGATAATACAGAGGTCTGATTCAAGTACAGAGTAACGCTATAGCTGCTTTAGAAGCTATTGATTTAGATGTTGCCGGAGAGATTTTGGATGCTGGTTGTGTAACGGGCGATAAAATCAATGGTCTTGTTCATGGTGTTTCTTTCTTTTTCTTTCTGTAAAGAGAAGATAACATCGATTCAGTGTTCTTCGTTAATCCGTATAACCCTAACTCATCAAACGTCCTAACCTGTTCTTCCCACTGTTTAGCACCGGCGAATCTTCTCATCATCTTCGAAACAATATTGAGCGAAACGAGATTGTTTATTCGCATTTCTTTGATATGTGATCGCATTTGATCCCATTTTCTTGACCGACCGAGAATGTCCACCACCGCATCATATGATTCCGGCGAATGTTTGTATCCACTCGCTGATTCCGCCAATCTGAACACAACCATTTAGGATTTCCAGTCATGTTTGAATCGATAAAGCAGTTTTTGAACTAGGTCGTGAGAAAAGTGAATCGAATTAGATGTTTGAGATTAAAGAACCTCGTCCTCGTTAGTTCTACCATGAATTTGAGCAACGATTGAATCGAAAACGGATTTATTTTGGTGTTGATGACCCTGGTTCTCGATGGAAGCGAGAAGAGATGATAACGTTTTTGTTGGATTGAGAAGGAAATGTGAGTTTTTAGGGGTTCTTTGACATGGGAAAGCATGAGGAGGATTAGAAAAGTGATAGTTATCACTATGCAAACCAGAAGCTTTAGAGAGAGAAGATGGATCAATGTCACGAAGATGAGAATTAGGGTTTAAGAAGGTAGAGAATTATGAATGGCCCATGTGTTGTTGCTTTGTTCACATTAAATCCTCTTCTAAAACTTGTTTTTTTTTACTGTTGCCACATCAGCGTCCTACGTGGATCGCTGATGTGGCCGGTCAAAGGGTATTATGGGGATAAATGTTGGGCTGGACTCGAAAAGGATGGTTTTATTCTATTTAATAAAACGATAAGGACCCCTTTATTACAGCCTCAAAGGTGAGGGACGAACTTGTTACAAGTTGCAAACGTGGAGGATGACTAGTGTTTTTTACCCATTATAATGGGACAACACATAGGCATAGTTAGATCTGTCGTGACCTATATTGGAAAAGAATTATTAAAACTCTATAGCATTTCAACCGTAACTTAGTTGTAATGATTTAGCTGATCCTAAGGGTAGAGACAAGTTGTCGAAGACTGGTGACCATTGGGTCGAAGAAAATATATGTTGAAGAAAAGCAAAAGAGAGGCCGGAAGTGAGCTGATCAAAACCACCGCTCTGATCTGAAGCGCGCTGGATTATAGCACCATTGTGGTGAAGTGGAGTATTATTTTTATGATAAATTTTTTTAATTGTTGGGCTTTGATGTGGAACACCTGATGTAGAATTGGAAAATTTCTTGAACCTATAAATAGAAGGAGATACTATTATGCACTGTGTGATGTGATTGTGATGTGTGTAGTTACATGAGAATATACTTCATGAGAGTGTGAGATAGGTCCATGACGTCTGAGAGACACGTGAGGTGAGAAACAAATACTGAAACTAGAGTTATGTGATTCTTGAGAGTCTTTTGTGTCTCGAGAGTGTTTATGTAACCTACTAATATATAAATAAGTGTTTGTTACTTGGGGATTTATTATTTTCTTACAATATGAATAAATAAGTGTTTGTTACTTGGGGGTTTATTATTTTCTTACAATATGAACCATGTTAAATATTATCTTACGTGTTTAGTTTTATTCTCATTTCAATTATTTGTTACTCGACTTATACAAGTCAATAAGATCGTGAGTTAATAGTTTTGTTTAATCGTATATCGGTTATTGCCGTGAATGATTGGTGTTTTGCACCATCTCGGTTGAGCTCTTGCTACTTAAAAATTAGGAGGCCGGTGCTCTCAAATCACACCTTATTCAAATATATGCCTCTTAAATTCGGTGGTAACTGCACCAATAACTTTTATACTGCAACTAACATACTAGTTTATGTTTTATAAATTCATCCCAAACTACTCTAATCTTAAAACAGATTAATATACACCGTTTTGAGACAACAGGGATAATGCTAAATCGCTGATCTGATTTATTAGGTAATAGAGAGACTATTAAATAGTCCAAAGTTGAGTAGACAAAAAGACAGCACAAAGTGAAACGACAATGTGAAAAAGAAACGGACAAATTCAAAGGACACAATTAAAGTTTGAGATTAAATGCAACACTCTCCCTCCTAATCTCAACCTCGTTTACTCAATTTTTTGACTCCCAATAGTTTCCTCATGTTTTCAAACTTGAAAGTAGCTAGCCCCTTTGTCAAAATATCTGCTCTTTGATCGTTGCTGCAAACATGTTTCAAGACTACTTCTCCTCGCTCTACGCATTCCCTGATAAAGTGAAACCTTATGTCGATATGCTTTCTTCTACCATGGAACATAGGATTCTTAGCTAGGTCGATTGCAGATCGATTATCTATGCATAAAATCACTGGGCCAACAGCTTCATGTGTTATCTGCCTAAGAGTATTTCTAAGCCAAATACCTTGGCAAGCTGCTGCGGTAGCAGCCATGAATTCAGCTTCACACGATGATAGAGCAACACACTTCTGTTTTTGTGAGACCCAAGTGATAATACTCTCATTCAAGTAATAAACTACTCCTCTTGTGCTCTTTCTATCTTCAATTTGTCCACCCAAGTCACTGTCTGAAAACCCAGTTAACACATTATTGCCACTATTCTTTGTATACACCAACCCGTGTTGTATAGTTCCCTTAACGTACCTGAGTAATCTTTTCACTGCATCCTGGTGCCTGTTTGTGGGTTTTTCCATATATCGGCTGACTATTCCCACTGAGTATGCGATATCTGGTCGCGTATGAACCAAGTATCGTAGACCCCCTACCATACTATTGTAGTCTGTAGCATTGACCAACTTTCCTGTCTCGTCTCGATCAAGCTGTTCCTTTGGATCCATTGGATACTTCGTCGGATTACAATCTGCCATGCCTACATTTTCCAGAATTTTTCGTGCATAACTTGCTTGTTTTAATTTGATATATCCTTCTCCTTGTTCAACTTCCATTCCCAAGTAGTAGCTGAGCTTTCCTATGTCGCTCATCTTGAACTGAAGCTTCATCTGGTTCTTGAAATCCTTGATTGCTAAGACACTCGTGCCTGTTACTAGAATGTCATCTACGTATACTGCAATAACCAAACTATTTTCTCCCTCCTTCCTTGTGTATACAGCATGCTCGTACAGACAACGAGTAAATCCAAGCTTTATAAGACATGAATTCAGTTTGGCGTACCAAGCACGAGGCGCCTGGCGAAGTCCATACAAAGCTTTAGACAATTTGTACACTAGGTGCTCTTGTCCCTTTCTTTCAAATCCCTCTGGTTGGGCAACATATACATCTTCCACTATATCTCCATTCAAGAAGGCCGTTTTTACGTCGAGATGGTGCACTTCCCATTGATTTTTAGCTGCCAAAGCTAATAGCAACCTCACTGTCTCCAACCGAGTAACTGGTGCGTATACTTCATCAAAATCAATGCCATGTTCTTGTACATAACCCTTTGCTACGAGGCGTGCCTTGTATTTTACCACCTTCCCGTTGGCATCCCTTTTTAATTTATAGATCCATTTCAGACCTATGATCTTCTGTCCAGGTGGTAGACTTGTCAATTTCCATGTATCATTTGCCTCAATAGAATCCATCTCCTGCCTCATTGCTTGCCTCCAGTTGAGATCTTTTGCTGCCTGTATATAATTGACAGGTTCATCTACCCCCATGAGCCACAATTCTTCTTCATCAAGCTCTATTTCTTCTGTGACATTGTAAATTTCACTCAAAGGTCTGAATCTTTTTGGCTCTGTGCTATCATCGTAATTATCTCGATTGATTCTAGAAGCAGACGACTGAGAATGTGGAGTGGATACGTGAGTGTTACTGTAGTTGTCATATCCAACAGAGGACTGAGAAGACTCAGAAGCCCGCGACTGTGGTGTTGACGTCTGGGTGTTATTGCCACTATGGTTGTCATCACCATACTCCACGATTTCGGTCTCACCTTGACCTGTTTCATCAACCTCAGGCATACTTGCCACAATAAAACTCCCATGTGTCTCCTCCCTATCTGCAATCATACTCCACGGCCATTGCTTCGTTTATTCGAAAATGACGTCACGGCTTATATGTATACGATCTTCCTTGGGATCATATAAACGGTATCCTTTAGTTCCAGGCTCTCTCCCCAGATTAACTAACTTTTTACTGCGATCATCCAGCTTTGTGTTGTGCACACTTGGAGTTTTCATGTGCGATAAGCACCCAAAGACCCGTACATGACTTATCTGTGGTTTCCTTGTTGTCCATGCTTCATACGGCGTCTTACCTGTCAATGCTCGCGTGGGTAGTCTATTGAGGATGTATACCGAGTTTCTGACTGCTTCAGCCCACATCTTTGATGGCAATTGCATTTCCTTGAGACTGCTTCTAGTCATCTCCACAATAGTTCGGTTTCGACGCTCTACCACTCCGTTTTGTTGCGGAGTGTAGGGTGTCGTGAGGTGTCGTTCAATTCCTGCATTCTCACAGTATTCTTTAAACTCATTAGTATTGAATTCACCTCCTTTGTCAGTTCTCAACACCTTGATTCTTTTCTCTGACCCGTTCTCAACCAATATACGAAACTTTTTGAATGCTTCGAATGCCTCATCCTTAGTTCTTAGAAAGTACACCCACATAAACCTGCTAAAGTCATCAACTAACAAAAAGAAATATCTGTATCCAGAGGTAGTAGTTGGAGATATTGGACCACACAGATCACCATGTATAAGTTCTAGTACCTTTTTTGCACTAAACTTGGATTTGGATGGAAATACCTTCCTGGTTTGCTTTCCCATTAAGCACCCATCACACACGATATTTGGTTTTATTATCCTGGGCATTCCTTCTACCATCTGGTGCTTAGACATGAGAGCCATGGCTTGATAATTGACGTGCCCAAGACGGGCATGCCACAATCTCGCGATGTCATCCGTTTTAGTCATCAGACATTCCTGTTTGTTAGTCTCAATAATAATTTTGTAAAGTCGATTGGCATATCGTTTTACCTTCATCAATAATCCGTCTTTGTTGTCGTAGATCCTCAGAAATTCGCCCTTGAGTTCCACATTATTGCCTTCTTCAGAAATATGTCCCAATGATATGATGTTATTACGTAGACTAGGTATATAATACACCTCTCGCAGCATCTTTTCTTCTCCATTTTTGCACAGTAATATCACAGTGCCCTTTCCTTTTATCTCGACTTTTGAACCATCTCCAAAACGCACTACACCAGATATACTCTCATCCAGTTCTGCAAACTTTTCTTTAAAACCTATCATATGACTGCTTGCACCATTGTCCAGGTACCAGACATTTGATTCGCCTGCACATTCTCCACGCCTTGGAAATTGAGTAGATAGCAGTTTGCCCTCATTCAGGAGAAGCTTTGACGAGTCTTTATCATGTTTGGCCAAGAGTAGGGCCATTTCATCATCTTCCATCGCAGCCAAATTCGCCTCCGCTTCTTGTGTTTCCTTGTGTTTCCTTGGTTTCCTGCATTCTGAGGCGAAGTGACCATAGATATTACAGTTGAAGCATTTGATAACACTCTTGTCAAACCTTTCATGGCCTCTCTGCCTTGTGGATCTGTCACCATTGTTTCGCCTCAGCCATTCTTCACGCGTCAATAGAAGCTTTTTGTTGGCTCCTTCTCGTTTAGCCCATTCCTCTTCTGTCAACATGAGTTGAATCTCCTTCGTTTCTGTCCTTCCTTTTACTCGTTCTTCATGTGCCTTGAGTGAACCCACAGCTTCTTCGACAGTCATGCTCTCGATGTCTCCAAATTGCTCCAGTGTTGAAGTTATCTGTAGGAATCTGGCAGGGACAGCACGCAGGAGTTTCTTTACGATGTATGATTCTTCCATCGTTTCCCCCAAAGCTCGAATATTTGTAACGAGGCTATTCATTCTCATGTGAAAATCTTCAAATTTTTCATTGTCACCCATATTCAGCATTTCGAATTCAGATTTTAGGGTTTGAATTCGTGCCTTCTTTGCTTTGTCTGCACCTTGGCATAAGGTTCTTATCATATCCCAGGCGTCCTTCGTTGTTCCCTTGTTCGCAATTGAGAGCAATACATCTTCGGGAATCGCCTGATACACCATTGCTAGCGCTATCTTATCTGTCTTCTCTTCGACAGCTACATTGGGATCTTTTGGCTCTACTGCATTCCAGACCCCTTGCGCTTGCATATAAACTTTCATTTTGATAACCCAAGCCGTATAATTACTTCTATCCAGCATTGGGTAGCTTAGGCTGTACGAACCTCCTTTTCCTTTGTTCACCTCCATCGTTAGTGAAACAAATACGTCTGCTAAGACCTTCAGGCTCTGATACCAAATCTAATTTTAAAACAGATTAATATACACCGTTTTGAGACAACAGGGATAATGCTAAATCTCTGATCTGATTTATTAGGTAATAGAGAGACTATTAAATAGTCCAAAGTTGAGTAGACGAAAAGACAGCACAAAGTGAAACGACAATGTGAAAAAGAAACGGACAAATTCAAAGGACACCATTAAAGTTTGAGATTAAATGCAACAACTACTTCGGCGGCTAAGTAAGGGTGGCCAGAGCTATTTTGACTCACCATCCAATGTAAAATGAAAGTGGATATGAAAGTTTTTGACCAAAAACCGGCCGGTAACCTGGTTTTTTCAAAGTTAGTTACTCGACCAGGGCACCAGAAATTATAAATATAGCATAGACAAATGAGTAAAACTGAAATGATCTAACCCAACAAAATATCCTATATTATAATATTTAACCATCATCTTATTATCCTCGGAATATATAATATCTCTTTCCTTTTTACAAAATATGACTAATAATGATCGACTGAGTCATTGGCTAGTCATAATGTAGCTCCATGATATAAAGTAGTCTCCTTTAGGTGCTATAAAATTTATAAAGAAAAAAACCACTAAACTTTTTTTAATAATGTAGACTCCTAGTCAATTGAAGTTCTCGTTACACGTTAGTAATAGCATAACCCTGACTCTACCCACCTTTTCTGGTGGTGACCCAATAGTATCTCGCTTTTGTTAGGTCCTATATTATCTCTTGGTCTTACGAGAACAACCGGTCACCAAATCTTAAAAAAAGAAAACCATTCCGATGAAGATTTAGTTTGTATTTGGGCCCACGGTGACTCGGAACTTGTTGTAAAAACAAAAGGCTAAACTTTAATTCTTTTTTTTAAGCCAAACATATGGATAAGTGAAAACCCAGGTCAATAAATAGTCTATATATACATCCATTTCCCCGTGTCAACTGCATTACTCATTTCATCTCTTCTCCTTTATTCAAAAACAAAACTTGCATTAAGCACAATGAAGCTAACAATAAACATGCAAAGTCTTCGAAGGATTCAATTTGGTAGACAGGGAAAGAGATTATCGAAGTCAAGATCTGTTCTTCTACGGAACAACGAACAACAGGTTGTTGTCACACCTTTTTGTAAATCTAATGTTTTAAAACAGCTGTTACTGAAATTTAAGTCTCAGTTGAAGCATCGTGATGCGAGGAAGAAATCAAGAGGTTTAAAGTTCAGTTATGATATCCAAAGCTATAATTTGAACTTAGATGATTGTTTCTTTTGAAGATTATGATCATGTTTGGTTTTAGCAGTGCCTTCATTTGTATAGACTAATGAAAACTATTCATGACCCTCTTGTATATCATTCATCTATCATAATTACGCACATGACTAGTGTTTAGTTTATTTGTTTAGTCAAATTATTAATTTTATTATCCGCATTCTTCTGTGAGAATAATTGTACATTGGACTGATAATTTAATGAAAGATTTTAATTTCTCTAAAGATTCAATTCTATATATTGTAAGGCCAATTATATATCGTTTTCAAAATATCATATATATATATATATATAAACTGAATCGTTCACCGTTAAATGTAAGAACTGAATCACTACCGAATAAACTTTTTTTTTCTTCGATTGGTTATCTGTTATGAGGACGAATTTGTACCCTATTAACAGAGAATGTTTTGATCTATTTAATAAAAAACATGTAAATTTGGTAAACATGTTCTCTTCGCAAGGTACTTGTTTTAATTTTATTTTTTATTACTTTTTAATGAAATGATTGAGGTTTTTTTTTTTCGGTATAAAAAGTGCTTAAATTAATGAATAAAATTTACATGGGTTTTCAGGAGGCGAGTGCCTCATTACAAGAAGGGATACAAAAAGTCTAGTGGATTGTTCCCGAGTTTGAATTACAATTGTAATAGATGAGTGAATTGGATTGGCCGGACTATCCAGTGAAGTTGGCTTT
Organism: Limnanthes douglasii subsp. nivea; assembly: GCA_036936605.1. Taxonomy (NCBI): domain Eukaryota; kingdom Viridiplantae; phylum Streptophyta; class Magnoliopsida; order Brassicales; family Limnanthaceae; genus Limnanthes; species Limnanthes douglasii. Next base: position 40,485,542 of record JAUPFV010000001.1, read on the forward strand.
TGTTCCTTTAAAACGGTATCTGAGGTCCGATAGCACATGGTTTGCTACACTGGAGAAGGGGGATTGCTTGTTGTTGTAGATTCTATCGTTTCTTTCCTTCCATATGTAATAGACTGTGGCGCAGAAGGCTGTTTTCCAGTGGGGCTTTCGATTATCCTTTGAGGTAGTCCATGTACTTGCTTGATTTAACCATTGCGGCCATGGGGCTAGGGGGGAGTGGAACAGCAATTTCTGGGTTAGGGATTCCCAAACAGCAGTGGAGTAATGGCATTGGGTTAGGAGGTGTTCCAAATTTTCCGCTGAGGTTTCACATAGAACACAAGTTGGGGGGGAGTCCAGTCCCCAAGAAATAAGCTTGTCTCTTGTAGCGAGTTTGTGATGAATTGCTAGCCAAGTGATGAAGGAGTGTCTGGGAATCGAAAACTTGTGCCAGGCAAGATCAGACCAGGCAACTTTACTTCTGGTGGGCTTTAGGGTTTTGTAGGTGCTACTGATGGTGAAAGAATGGTGGGGTTTGTTGGGTAGCCAAATGAAAGAGTCCTTTGAGGATGAGGAGGGGGGGAGGTTTTGGATGGCGGTTATAATTTCTGACAGATGGGGGTTGAGGTTTCTGTTGGGGGCTCTGGCTTGTGGAGGCCACGCCCATCTACCGTTTTGAATGAGGTCTTTTACCTTTTGAATGTTCCGAAGTCGGGATAGGTTTTGGATGGAGGGACCGTACCGGTGGGTCAGGGAGGTGGTAAATAACCAAGGGTCATGCCAGATGGATGTGTCTGCTCCATTGCCAATTATGACTTTGTAGAGATTTGCTGCTACTTTCCGAAGGTTGAGGATTTTCTTCCAGCTCCAGCTACCATTAGATGGAGTGGGGATGGTCCAAAAGCAGTTGTTCTTTATTTTTTCCATCAGAATCCATTGGGTCCATATGGAGTTCTCATTTTTTGTGAGAATGGACCAGAGGAGTTTTAGGGCGGCCGCATGATTCCAGGTTTTTAAATCTGGGATCCCAAGGTCGTCCTGCTCTTTGGACACTGCTACCCTTTCCCAAGCTATCTTTGCTCCTGTTATCTTCATTTCTGACCCAGACCAGAGAAATCTGCGCATGAGCTGGGATAGCTCTTTGAGGACTCTGACTGGGAGAATGAAAATTGAGGACCAGTAAACTTGGCTAGCAAAAAGAACAGAGTTGATGAGCTGAAGGCGCCCGGCGTAAGAGAGGTACTTTGAGGTCTAAGAGTTGATTCGGTTGGTTATTTTGAGGAAGAGGGGTCTGCAGTCGTTGTAGTTTAGGCGGGAGGTGATGAGGGGAACTCCCAGGTAACGGACGGGGAGGGAACCTTCAATGAAGTTGAGGAGGGAGAGGATTTCTTGTTTAGTGCTTGGGGAAGTACCAGAGAAGAAGATGTGGCTTTTGGAGGGGTTGAGTTGGAGGCCTGAGAGGGTTGCGAATTCTTGTAGTCCTTCAAGGATGAGCTTAATGGAGGGGAGGTTGGCTCTGCAAAGGATCAGGAGGTCGTCTGCAAAGCACAAGTTGATGATACAGAGCTTTTGACATTTCCAATGGAATCCGAAGGATGGGTGGTGGCTTTTTTCCTGGAGAATGCTGGAGAGTACCTGCATTACCATAACAAAAATATACGGGGAAAGCGGGTCTCCTTGCCTGAGACCTTTAGCCCCTGGGAAGAAATCCGAAGACTTACCATTTATGCTAACTGCATAGGAAGGGGTGGTAATGCATTGAATGATCCAGTTTATCATGTCAATGGGGAAGTTCATGGCAAGCAAGATGTCAAGAACGAGTTCCCATCTGACATTTTCAAAGGCTTTTTTAAGGTCTATCTTAAGGGCACATCTGGGTCCTTTACGGTTAGAGTGGTACCCATGAAGAAGATTTTGAGAAAGAAGGATGTTGTCCACTATTGATCTACCCGGGACAAAAGCGGATTGGGAGGGGTCAATAAGGAATGGGAGAGCTGGCTTAATCCGATTTGCAATGATCTTTGAGATTGTTTTGTAGATAACATTGCAGCAGGCTATAGGTCTGAAGTCAGAGGGGTGAGTAGGAGAGTCTATTTTGGGTATGAGAGCTATGAGGGTTTTGTTCCAGCTAGGATCCATTTTTCCTTTGGAGAAGAATGATTTAACCCCTTCACAGACGTCAAGGCCTACTGTTGTCCAGCAGGTTTTGAAAAAATCTGCGCTGTATCCATCCGGGCCCGGGGCCTTGTCACTATTAATTGAAAAAAGGGCTTGCTTGATTTCTTCATTTGAAATCGGTTTAGTCATGTCCGGGATTAAATTCGGGGGAACCGAGGATTTAATCAGATTCCTTATTCGATCTGGGCCGGGGTAGTTTTTTGAACTGGGGGATCCTAGTTGATTACGAAAGAAATTGATGAAGGTGGAGGCAATAGATCGGGGGTTAGAGCTTAAGGAGCCGTCCTCCTTTTGAATAGAGAGGATCTTATTTCTTGCTCTATGGGCTCGGATGCTATTATGGAAAAACTTTGAGTTTTTGTCCCCAAGCTGAAGCCAGGTTTCTCTGGATTTTTGCTTAAGGAAAGATTCCTCAGCCCGACTGAAGAAAATGTAGGAGTCGGAAGCCGTTTTTTCGAGAGAGATGAAATTACGATTCGAGGGGTAACTAAGGAGGTTCTCCTGGGCATGGGCTAGAGCATTTCTAGCCTTCTCAACACGGTCGCTAATATCACTAAAAGCGGATTTGTTTAGGGATATTAGAGAGGGGACCAGTCTAGCTAACTTGAAGACTAGATTCGCCATTGGGGTCAGATGCGAAGGGGAGTTCCAGTTACTGAGGACCAGGTCCTTGAAACTAGGGTGGAGCTTCCACATATTGAAGTACTTGAAAGGACTTGTGGTAATTACGTAGGAAGTGGAAAGGTGAATAATGATCGGGGTGTGGTCAGAGGTGAACGAGAGGTCATAGTGGGCGAACGAGTTAGGGAAAGAGTCGTCCCATTCAGCGTTTATCAGCGCCCGGTCAATTCTAGAGGAGATTGGGTTGTTCTCTTGTTTGTTAAACCAAGAGAACTGGAATCCAGAGGAGCGGAGATCATCCAGGTTACAGGCCCTACAGCAGTCATTGAAAGCTTCTATGGAGCAATTCCATCTTGGGTCATGGCTGGTTCTCTCCAGGGGATTTCTGATGGCATTGAAATCCCCTAGAACAATCCAGGGGGGGAAGCGACGCTGTGCGCGGTGGATCTTAGATTGTTCCAGAGAGGAAGCCGGTCCGAGTGGTCATTGAAACCATAACAGGCTGTAAGTAAGAAATGAGTATTTCTGGCGGTCCAAATTAGGGAACAGTGGATGGTCTGGGCCGTTATGTCTAAAATGTTCAATTTGTAAACACTTGGGTTCCAAGCTATCCAAATTCTACCTAGATGGTGGTGGTCATGGTTCGTGCGGAAGTGCCAATAAGGAAGCATGGTCCGCATAATGGTCTCAGCATTTGGTGCTTTGACCTTAGTTTCCAGGAGACAAAGGACATTTATACTATTCGAAAAAACTAAATGCCGCACATCTTTTTGACGTACCGGGTCGTTTAACCCACGAACATTCCAACAAGCTATTTTCATTCAAGTCATGATAATAATAAGAAAAAAGGAAAATTAATACATCGTGGGGTGTTCCCCATACATACTTGGAACAACCGCTGATCCGGCTGCTTTAGGTCTTGGCGAAGTGATCTCGGTCGAGGATGGATCTCCTTCTTCATGTCCTATTTGGGCTGGTGCAGGGGTGTTGCTGGCAATGATGAAGCTTTTAGTTCATCTATTTTGGACGGTCATTTGTCTGAGGGTGTCCGGGGTGGGCGTTTTGCTGTTGCTAGAGTCGGATAGAGTGATATGAGGTGGGTTGATCATTGGTTCTTTTCCAGGTCGGTGGGCAGGGATACCTGAAGAGGGGGGTTGGTCTATGGTCAGATGACATGCTGCAGCCGCATGTCCAAAGGAATAGCATCTGTTGCAGATTGTCGGAAGGCCTTGGAATTCGACTTGGATGACATGATATTTTCCAAGGCAGCGAATGGTGATGGTGGATGGGAAGTTTGATGTCGCATGCATTATAATGCATATACGGCCATAGTTTAGTCTTGTTTTGTCTGCAGTCTGGCTGTCAACGTAGATTGGAGTTCCCAGATAGCTTCCCAAAATGCCTAACCCTTTCTCCGACCATAGCTCATTGGGCATTCCGTAGAATTTGACCCAGAGAGGGATGGATTTTAAAGCCTCTCTGGTCAAGGTTTCCATCGGTTCCCATCGCTTTAAGAAAACCGAGTGGCTGGTGAAAAACCAAGGAGCTTTTTCCAGGACTTCCGTAGCGTTGTCGGCAGTAGATAACTTGAAGAAATAGTGGCTGGAAGGAGTCGGGTTGCATTCCTGGAGACCATAGGTGCTCCATACTTGGCTTGCCAGGGTTTGGAAATGGGAAACGACTCTTTTCTTTGAGAGAAAATAGCCTGAGAGACATCTTGCCCAGTCTTCTTTGCCGCGGGTTAGTGCATCATCAGGGAATATCAAGGTGCCGTTGTCTACTTGGATATCTTCAATTTTTTGAATCTTCATTGGGGAACGAGGGTCCGTTTGGGCGACTATATGAGCCCATGACTTGGAGGATGCTCCTGGGTGGTGGATGTTGACCATGGAGGCTGATTCAGCGGCGAGGAGAGGGGAAAAGGTGCTGGGGTTTCCTCGGACGTGTCAGAAGGCACTGTTAGGTTTCCAGGGACCTGATAGGTCGGGTGGGATACTAAGGGGGCGGTGAGCTTTGGAAGGTCTTGAGAATGCGCGGCCTTTGCTGTTACGGCCAGGGTACGATTCAGGGAAGGAGGGTGGGCTCGGTATGGGGTTTAGTCTAGGAGTTTGAGCATAGGGGTGGGCAGCAGTGTGGACAATTGTGGAGGTCTGGTTTTGGTTGTTGGGGGGAGGAGGTTTGTTGGCAAGGGTTGCATGTTGGAGCGAGAGGACGGCAGTTGATATGACACTGGTCTGTGGTGGGGGAGTGGTAAACGGGTGAAGTGTTGAGGGTTGAGCATTGTTGAAGAGGTAGCGGTTTGTCACAGATGTGGTTTCGACTAGGTATGGAGGGAGGGCTAGGGAAGGAATTAGCTGGTTGTTGGGATTTTGGCTTGCATGCATGGTAAAGTTGGCTGCATGCATGCATGAGGCTAGCGAGTTTGGGTTAGGGTTTGGTAGTGACGATGAAGCCGACATACTGGAAGGTGGAGATTTTTGCGTCGGAGAGGCTTGGGTAGTGATGGGAGGTGGGTTTGAAAGGGCTGAGGAGGATGACCGGAGGAGACCGGGGATTTGGGCTGTTTCACTTCCGTGACGGTTGGGCTTAGTAAGGGAATCGGGAGAGAATAAAGAGGGGTGAGGCGAGTCTTCTAAGGCTGTTATGGCTTTAAGGAGCCGGTCGTTGCTTTCAAAGATGGCTTTCAACTGTTGGTCTCTGGTCGGAGAAGGGGAGGGGCCGATTTCAGAAGGATCTTCTTCTTCCGAACTCTCCACGGCGATGATTTTGGTTCCGGGGGGTGAGAGGGACAGCGGGGAAACATCCCTATCCCTCATCTCAGAATCACTAGCCGGCTTGGATGGCGGTTTACGGTTAGGGGAAAGTGGTGGAGGCGAGCCGTGGACGGAAAGCGGCAATCCATGCATGCCGGAGGACTTCGACGAGGAGGAGGAGGAGGGGGACGTGGACCGGGTTTCTAAAGACAGTGACGTGCTGGGGCTGGACGGTCTCGAGGAAGTGGCTGGCGGTGGAGGCGCTGCTTTCTCATTGAATCTGGGGGTGATTTTCCGGTTTGGCCGCCTGGAGGAGGAGCTTCTCCTGTTTTCCACCATGGTTGGTTTTTTGGTAGAGGGAATAGAGGAGAACGAAAGGTGAGATAGCTTACCGGGGCGGGAAGAGGACAGGGTTAGGAGCTGGTGAGTGAGGGAGAGGGTAGGGGTTATTTCTGTTTCGAGTTTCAAGTTTGAGAGATTAGAAAAAAGAGTGTATTTGTTTGGTAAAACCGGTGAGCGAGAGGAGAGAGGATGATGGAGGGTGGGTTTCGATAGGTTTTTGGCTGGAAGGTATGGAGGAGATGGAGTTAGTGAGATGTAGGAGGGGAGAGAGATGTGACGAAATAGAGCGGTTTGGTTGAAAGCGATGGAACTGCCAGAAGAGCAGTTTTCTACTCGATAGAGGAGAGGGCGGTTTATGTTTTTTGGTGTAGTGGTGTGAGTGGGTGATGCCGATATGTCTGGTTTTAAAGGACTGGGGAGAGGATACGAGGGGAGAGCAAGTGGAAGATGAGAGGGTTGAGGAGGAGGCAGTCGAGAGGTGGTATAAGGTTTCTTGCACGATTTGTTTTTGTGATGCAATGGGTAGTTGCAAGATTCCGCCCATTTACCAATTGATTCAACATCATAATTTTACTTAATTTTGTAATCCAATTTGTAACGCATCCAAAAAAATTCTTATATTTATCAATTGGATTCACTAAAACTTTAACCTGCTAATATTTTTTATCCAAATTTGTTTACTAACTAAAACCGCACAAACTCTAACAACTTAACCCAAACATTTTTCCAAACATTTACTCTCATCTCTTCCTTAAATCAAGTCTGACCTCTCTCATCTCTTTCTTAAATTAACTTTGACATCTCTCATCTTGCAAAACCGTTTTTCTTTGTTTGAAAACCCGAATCTTTTTTACTACAGGTTCAATTTTGTGTAGCTCTCTCGTGTGAGGTCACTGATGGTGCTTCTAACAACCTTTCCAAGTTCTAAATTTCTTTTTCTGTCTTAGTTTTAGTCGATTCGATTATTCTAAATCTTCTCTCTAAACCGACATTGTATAGCTCTTTTTATGGACAAATCTCTTTCTCTCTTTTTTCTCTCTTTCCTAATCTCTAAACTAGTGAATTATCTTAAATTGTCATTTTTTATTTAGTGTATTTAAAAAAAATTTGTAATTATTTTATCCGCTTGAAACAAGCCGTTACCATAATTGTAAATGGTTATGTTAATGTCTATATTTTAATTGATGCATCCACATTTGATATTTTCATTAATTTATTTGATGTGTATGTACTCAATGTCATGTTTTTAGTACAATTTGTCAATCTATTAACAATTTACATTTTTTATTAAAAAGAGGGGGTAAACAGATGTCGTTTGTGTTTGTGTGCTTGCTTGTGTACTTATATATGAGTGTTTGATTATACTATAAGGTGTTCTGAAGAGCATAAATGTTTATTCCTATTATGAGTTATCTATTGTTTGTTAATAGATTGTTGTTGTTGTATTTTGACATGAAACTTGTATTTTGTTGTTGCAACAAGGTGGTAAGGCATTTGATCAAACATGTATTGAATGTTTCAACACAAAAAGGTAAAATATAACCTATGAGTTGTGATATTTGACGTTATTTAATTATGTGGTAATTGTGAGTCTATTATGTTGAAGTTACTTCATTTGAATCCACATCGAGCGTTGTAAAACTACATGGAATGTATTATGTTAAGGTTGCGATTCAATGATTCAGTTATTATTGTGTTAACATTATGCAGTTTTACTCATGTGTTCTTAAAACTATTTATTTAGTCCCAGTCGTACTCCTGTGTTAAAGATTTTGTTTTTTATGTTTTACTGCTTTGTACATTGTGATTGATGTTGAATATCATGTTCTAGATCATATATACAGTTTGAAGACCTTTTTAGGGTTGTGTTTAGGTTGATGTTTGAGTTGTAACGGATGTCTGCATAGGATGATGTATTTGTGTTAATTGATGCATGTATATTTATGTTATGTTTTTACTATGATTTGTTGAATCTATTGTTGTTTGACATGTCTAATTAGCTGCTGAAATTTAACTATGAGAGTTCAAGAATAAAATAGTAATGTTTTTATACAAAAAACTTCATTTGCTGGATAGTTCTTTATGCTTGTTTTCATTATTGTGTTAATTTTTTGAAGTTTCTTTAATTAATGTTTCAAATATATTTGGTAGGTATGCCCGACAAGAAACGAGACAACTGAGGCAAACAAATTATGGTAGATAATTCAAAGAAGAAGTACCCGATAATTTTGGTACCTCAAATGAGGAGCTATCCCCTCATAATTATGGATCAAGAAGACTCGCAACCACCACTGAGAAAGAGTCTTTCAGGGAGGGTATTTACTGCTCGTCTTCAAACAAGAAGGAATACCTACCTCAAGAAAATTCCAATCTCAATTCCCACCCTACTCCAACCCCTACTCTAAGTCGAACTGCTAGTCCAACTTGTGATGGTTCCCTAGTTGGAACCTGTCTATGAGCTTCATCAAAGATAGAGTTTGACAACTCGTCGCCGATTATCATCCCGTCTGAACTAAGTTCCTCTCATTACCCTCCTCGTCAGAGTATAATTGAAGAATGTGAATCTGAACAGAGTTTAGAAGCGGAGTATGAAGATGCTCATAAGTGATGTTGTCAAAGATTAAAAAGTTATTGATTAAGAGGAAATAAATTAATAGAAGGTCAGCGAAGATCAATAGTTAGTTTACAAAGAGGACATAATAGTGGATGCTAGCGATCAAGAGGGAACGATGAAGAATTTCAAATGTCGTGGCTATGCTCTACTTAAAAAGAAGACTAGTTTGGACCGTAAGCAAGTCACGATCTACAAAAACATGTAAGCTTCGTAGTAATGTAGAATTAGATACTTTTTTCTGAAACTAATCATTTATTCATTTCATACTAATTTCAGACGATATCCCTCACTGGTTCGCCCTTGAAATATGATTTCCGGTTATAGGGTTCTCGGAAACTTTGGATAAAACACCCTATTGTTTTAGGGCTGACTTTCAGAAAATATTTAAGGTAGTAATCATAGTATTCTTTTTCTTTGTATTTAGTTTTAGAATTACATAATTGATTATCTTGTTTGAAGCATGGTACATCATACGAGAAAACGTTCATGATGTTGTACACAGGGTTTTCTTGGAACAATTAAATACTTGTTACAAGAATGATGTGTCTAGGATGACGACAAGTTCCTCGAGGAGAGCCAACCTACAACTTTCATCACCCGAGCAGATCAATGTCCGACCATGTTTTTTAATAAATACCCTAAGATTATGGAAGGCATGTGTTGTTTTTTGGTGTCATCCGAAGCAGTTGAAGCTATTGGAAATAAACTTAATAAACCGTAATGCACATCATGATTGGTTGATGACACATATTTGTGGGTCGAAGAGCCATTCCTGATAAGTTATTCAACATGTATGTGTTTATAATTTTTTTAATATGATCAAATATTTGTTTGTATTTCCTTAGCATTTCGAACCATATTGTCTATATATGTTACATAGTATGATCAGTTTTTTTTTCAAATATTTGTTTGGTTTTATGTATTTGTTTGTGGTTTATTTCCTTGCTTTTAATATGTGTCTTTGTAGTTTTAACAAATTATTGTGTAGAATTTGTGTGGTGTATAAGCGAATGTATGACTTTTGAATTAACTATGAAATATTATAAGCACCCTACTCTTTTGACCTTGTCAACGTACTTCATATAATTATATGTTACTACTTTCCTGTATAACTAATAAATGTGTTGATTTTTGTTTAATAATTTTTCGGAAGATTGAAGAGGAACGTTTAAGTCAAAGAATAGTGAAGATGTTGACCCATAATTTGTTGATGATCCAAATATATTCTTCTATTTTCTAATGGCAAATGTGAGAAAGAGTGAGGGGAATCTAATTAGAACCAAACTATCCAAGAACTCCTATAATATTATAAGGGGAAGCTCATTACAAGGATCAAGCTCCCATGTTTTGGGTTGTGAGGAAGTAAAGTTTTTGGTTGAGAAAAATGAGAAGATGTCCAAAATGATGGTGATGCTTGTGTAGGCTATAAAATTATTGATGCAAATTATAAGTGTGATGTTGTAGATAAAATTATGTCTTGTGAAGTAAATTGGTTTCGTCACGGCCATGAAAATGATGGAAGTGATAACACAATTGATGATAGTGGTGATAATACTGGAGGCTCTTCTCTAACTTAGTTTGTTTGTTTTCTTGTATGATAGTATGTTATACTCAAACATTTTAGTTTGAATTATATTTTATATTTTACACCGGTTAGTTTGCATGATGTACTAGTGGTAGTAAAAAAACAAGTTAATTTTAGAGTAATTTGTGCACTAGATATTTGTATAATGGATTACGTGGTAGTCTCTTTGTATAATGAACAAGTTTTTATTCCTCTTGTATGACCATGTTGGATTTTGTACATATGATTTCCGTGAGTTTCAATATTCATAAATTATTTTTGTAGAATATTTTTATCTATGAAACTATTTGTAATTCATGTTATTTCTTGCAGGACCAAATCAAGTGTTTGATTTGTTCGTGAAATTGTAAATAACATGGCAGTTCCCAAGTGTTCCATTATAATACTAAATATGTCTAGTAGAATCAAAATATTTATTATTTAGTAGTATTTCAAGAATTTTTGTGGTTTCATATCTCTATATTTCGACCACAAAAGTGATAATAATTTAACATTTTTCCTTTTCAACCACTCAATGTCTGAGAGACAAAATAATCATTGTTACTTTTGTATTATATATATTTGATTGAAGTGGAGGTGCACCATGATTAAATCTATATAATTTAACTAATTTGGTTCCAATATTTGGATTAGCTCTAAAACTTAACATAACTCTCTTAAATATATATTTAATATTTGTAGAAAATCTCATGTAATCACAAACTAATAAGAATTTTATTTAAAGAAATAAACATACATATGGTATAAGGTTTATGACTACTCTATTTAAATAACTTATTTGTTATCATTAAGGAAACCACCACTTAACCTATAAGCCTCTTCATCTAACTTGTTTGACTATAAAAAATAACCTAACCTCTTCACATGACTAAAAATCAACCTAACATATCTAACATTCTCAATTTCTTGAATCGACTAGTACACTAGAATGCAAAACCGTTAACATATCACCCTCTTCTCATACATCAGTTCTACCTAACCAGATCGAGTGCTTCAACCATTTTCTGACTCCTTAGTTAACAATTTGTATCCTCTCATTTCTGATTATTGCTCAAATTATCTAAGATTCTAAAGGTAAAATCACTTTCCTAAATATATTATATTAGGTTAATAATTAATTTTGTCTCTATTGGACTCAACTATGAGTAGCTTAATGTCTTACAATTTTATTAAGAATCAAAGGTCCTGAAATATGACTACTGATATACCAACTAACTGTTTGTTGATATATCACCGTTTAGATGTTACTAGGATATGTCGTATAGATGAATTCTTTGATTGTATCGATAAATTCATTTTACAAGCTCAGATGCAAAAACGTTTCGTAGAGGAAAATAGTTTGATATTTTGTTCATGTTCAAAATGTATAAATATTTACCCACACACAACTGATATAGTGTATCAACATATATTGTGAGACATGGATTTTTGGAAGAGTAATTCAGTTGGGCATGTCATATAGAGAGTTTGAGCAGTGAGGAAAACTCTCAATATAGTCATGTCGAATTTGTTGGGGACGTAGATAATGAAATGGCAGGTGATGATATGGGATTCAAAAAGCACATTAATGAAGGTTATGTTCCAATGTGATTGTTAATGAAAATTATAAGTTGTTGAATAATTTTGATGAACATTTTATCTACGTTGTGAAACATACGAAATTGTGAAACATAGAATCATTTTGATCATTATGATTTGCAGTTTACATCAGAACCTTGTAATGTGAAAGTTGGATTATGTACAGGTAGATTCGACCAATTTGATAAATTTGCAAAGAATACGCTTGGTGGTCGATGATGGTGTGTGTTTACGATTTTACACTTGCTTTATACATGAAGAACTTGTGCATATCAATTGCACTTATAGTAAATGGTTCTCAGAGTTCAACAAGAGATCTTGATGTGTTCATGCAACCATTAATAGACAAACTTAACTCCATGTGGGGTGATTGTGTTGTGAGATACGATACCAAAAATTAAACCAAATTTACAATGCGAGTAGCACTAATATGGACGATCAATTATTTCCCCGCTTATGGTATGTTATCTGGTTGGAGTATGCACAGTAAATTTGCATGCCCATATTTTATGAGTGAAAAAAATACACATTAACTTCTGAGTGGTAAGAAGTTATGTTTGTTTGATTATTATAGGAATTTTATATTTAGGGATCACAAGGATAGGAAAAACAAAGTTGGATTTCTAAAAGGAAAAATGGTTACACATATTGAAAACGACTGACTTACAATTAATGAAATAATAGGTTTTGTTTTATAAGCCATTCCTCAAAATGAATTCGGTAAATGAAATGACAATTATAAGTCACCTGAATATGGTACAAACTATCATTGAACAAAGAAAAACATTTTTTGGGATCTAACTTATTGAAAGAACAATTTTATTATGCATAATCTAAACTTGATGTATACCGAAAAAAAATGTTTGGAGAACATGATGTTCACTATCAGAGATGTTATATAAAATCTATGGATAATGCAAAATCTAGGAAAGGTGTGGAATTTTTATACTCAATGAGCTATTTTAATTTGTTCGATCACCCAAATATAGGAAAGGCTAAACCAAAGGATAATGATGTACATAACAAAGACCAACAACATGGAGTTCGCACATTGCTTAGAAATTTGAAGTCGATGGACGGTTATACATGCAATCTATCCCGTTACACAAATGTATAAGGGATGTAGTAGTTTATTTATGTTATCTTTAACTAGACGATTGTTCATCAACCCGTCATGTGGAACATTTACATGTGTTGGAGAAACTTATATCACAAAATTATATGTAAGTTGGAGAAAATATTTCCTCTACTATTCTTTAATATAATGGATCATCTTCTAATTTATTTTCTATATTAAACACTTAATAGTGGACCTTGTCACTATCGGTGGATGTATCCTTTTGAATTATAAGTTATTTATAGTTGATTTTAATAAATGTTTACAGTTTTTGTTAAGTTAAAACTCACAAAACCTCTGTTTAAAATTGGTTACGTATCTTGGAAAACTAAAACTCATAGAGACTTAAAAGAAATATAATGAAGGATCCATCTCACAAACATAGCTTCTCAAAGAGCTGTCATCGTTTTACGGGATTCATTGAAATAAAATTTTGCAAACTAATCAGTATCATCTATTAAGGAATAACAATGGAGGAGAAATGGAGGCTTACAAATGTTTATTAATCTTTTCGCATCCCGAACCAAAAAAGTGAAAGAAGAAGTTTAAATACTCCTATAAAAAATTTAAAAAAATGTTTCATATATATGTTTTTAAGAATTCTTGAAATTGTCACTATTATAGAGTGAGATTGTAATGATTCTCCACGATATAAAACTTTCACTACTAATGATGTCGAGTCTATTCGTTAAGAGTAACTTTACTGTTTATTTTACAACTCATATTATGTACAACTTCTTCAACTCAATCTGGATTCTACTGCAACGGAGCTGGATCAATACTTCATAAAGAGATTTGGTCCTTGTTTGGAAGAATATGTAATATTCAGTATACTTGCTACTTTTTTTAATCACTGTTTAATTGCTTTCATTGTTAAAATTTATCTAAATATAATCGATCATTGCAATAGTAATAACAATTTTGTTAGCGAGTTGTTAGAATGTCTTAGTGTTCTAAGTGGTGTTAGGTGTTTTGTGATCATGTGATCTCCTTTCTTCCCAAGTAGTATAAGAAATGTCATGACTGATTTATAGTTATTAGGTTTATATACAATATATTATTCAAACATATAAGAATATAATGATGTTGCCTGTATTACGTTGAGTTCCTAAACTTTCCGCTGATAGTTTCTCATTGCATTTGCACCAGTAATTTCTCTTTGGTTGGTGGAGTTAAAGTAGTATAACCGAAAGATTAAGTTTAATTTGTACTAGGTCTCGCACTGCATTTACAACAGTTATTTCATTGCATTTGTAGCAATAATTTGTATAAGTTTCATGTCATAGAAAAAGAATATGTTGGTTGTTGTTTTATGTAAGAACAACATTCATGTTATATAAAATAGTATGAGGTTCATGTGATGAAAATTAGTATAAATATTATGTGTATTTTGCAGCAATAATTTGTCCTAGCCCTAACCCTTATTAGAATAACACAATGACTCTGCCGTTTCTGGTGAATACAAAAAAACCCTAGCCCTTAGTTTTTGTAGAGACTGTAACACTTAAAAAAGGGAACACATTTACATTCCTTAATGTGTAGTTTATAACCCACTAAAATTACAGTGTCTTTTCAATTCACTCCAGCTCTCTTTAATTTTTTTAGCACTTGCCTCATCTCCATTGTGTTTTGCTGTCTTTTCATCTAGCATCTCTTCTATCCAATAATAACATGTTGAATAAAGCTGATTATTATGTCAAAATAACAATCTCCCACTTGAACACTGGTTTCAACCTGTCTTCACACCTTGATCTATGCAGTAGATCTTTTTGGTCTTATTACTCTTGCATACCAACTGAAGCTGAACACAACTTCAGTTTTTCAATGGCTACTGTCTTTGTCAACATATCAGCTGGATTCTTGCTTCCTTGGATCTTTTCCAGTATTAGCACCGCATATTCTAATAAAGATCTAATGAAATGATAGCGAAGACTGATGTGCTTGGTTCTTGAATAAAATGTTGAATTCTTCGCCAATTGAATTGCACTTTGACTATCACTATGGAGAACGTTGTTCTTCTGTTTGAATCCCAACTCGGTTAAGAAACCTTGAAACAATATCATCTTTTTACTGGCTTCGGTCACTGTTACATACTCAGCCTCTGTAGTTGATGCAGTGACAAATTTCTGTAACTTTGACATCCAACTAACAGCTGTAGTTCCAACAGTAAATATATAACCGGTAGTTCTTTTCCGGTGATCAACTTCACCTCCAAAATCTGCATCTACGTAGCGTTGTACCTTTAACTCACCCTTACCAAAGTACAAACAATTTTCTATGTTACCTAGTAGGTACCTCAAAATCCATTTGACAGCTTCCCAATGAATTTTCCATGGGTTTGACATAAACCTACTCACAACTCCCACTGCATAACTAATGTATGGTCTCGTACAGACCATTGCATACATCAAACTTCCAATAGCTGAGGTGTAAGGAACCTTAGCCATGAAGTCTTTTTCGCCGGACCCAAGTCCTTTATGTCAAATTATTTTGACAATTGTAGCTTCAATCTTCTAATATCATCCATATCTGAACCTGCTACTAACATATCATTAACATAGAGTAGCAAAATGATATCACTGGACTTACATATTTTAAAATAGCAACAATGGTCCGCATTACACTTCTGAAAACTCTCTTTGTGCATAAAACCGTCAAATTTCTTGTACCACTGTCTTGGAGCTTGTTTTAAACCATACAAATTTTTCTTAAGTTTGCATACCATGTTTTCTTTCCTTTCTTTTAAGAAACCTTCTAGTTGATACATGTATATCTCCTCATCCAAATCCCCGTGTAGAATTGTAGTCTTCACATCTGACTATTCAAGATAAAGGTCTTCAATGGCAACAATACTTAACACTGATCTAATAGTATTGATCTTCACAACTGGAGCAAAAATATCGGTGTAATCAATTCCTTCCTTTTGCTGGAACCCTTTGACAACTAGTCGTGCTTTGTATCTCTTAGAGCCATCATGCTCATCTTTCACCCGATACACCCATTTGTTATGAAGTGCCTTCTTACCCATTGGTAACTCATTTAGGTCCCATGTATCATTTGAGATTAAAGACTTCATCTCATTTTTCATGGCAAACTCCCACTTACTAACATCATTGGTCTGGAAAGCTTCATCATAGCATTCAGGTTCACCTCCATCGGTAAGTAACAGATAGTTCAAGTAACTCTTGTTGGGTACATGGGGTTGGGAAGATCTTCACAAAACAGGAATTGCCTCGGTCGGCTGTAGGGTATCGGATTGTTGTCGATCGGTCTGTCCAATGGACTCTCTTTGTTGAGGGGTTAATCTGATCGACTCTATTTCTTGACTATCTGGGATTTCCTCGATATCTGCAAATACTGATTCATACTGCTTTGTGTCATTTGCTTCAGTTTTATGTATGTCCTTGTACATCACTGTTTCATTGAAGATCACATCTCCACTTCGTATCATCTTCCTGTTCTCCTCATCCCAAACACGATAACCGAACTCATCTTTGCCATAGCCGATCAGGATATATTTTTTTGATTTGGTATCAAACTTTTTCCTCCCTTGATCACTTATATGAACATATACTGTACAACCAAAAACTCGTAGATTTGATAATTTTATATCCTTACCACTCCATACCTCCTCGGGTATTCGATGTTCTAAGGGAACCGACGGGCCTCGGTTCACCAGGTAAGCCGATGTGTTGATTGCTTCTGCCCAGAACCGCTTCGCTAAACCAGATTGTATTCGAATGCTTCTAGCTCTTTCTGTCAACGTTTTGTTCATACGTTTGGCAATACCATTGTGTTGAGGAGTACTTGGAACGGTTCTCTTCATCCTGATACCATGCTCATAGCAAAAGTTCTTGAATTTGGTGTCCTGATATTCACCACCATTATCAGTTCTCAACTTTTTAATCTTTAGATATGTCTCATTCTCAACCATAGATTTCCATCTCCTAAAAACATCAAACACTTCAGATTTATGCTTCAGAAAATAAACCCATACCTTTCGAGAATGATCATCGATAAAGGTCACGTAATAGTGTTTTCCTACTATAGATGAAACAGTTGTTGGCCCCCAAACGTCAGAGTGAACAAGCTCCAGCCTTTCTTTCTTTGGGGTTCTACCACTCGTCTGAAAACTGACCCTTTTCTGTTTGCCAAGTATGAAATCTTCACACATGTCTATATCGACTGACTTTAGACCTAGAAGCTTCCCATTCTAGTACATAATTTTCATACCCTTCACACTCATATGGCCAAGCCTCTAGTGCCAAACATTTGGATTTTTGTTTCCTACTGCTATTGCAATTGAACAGCTCGTCTCTGCTGTCTTGTAAAGAGTACCACTCTTCTTTGCGCGAGCAACCATCATTGGTCCCTTTGAAATTTTCCAATTGTCACCATGGAAGATAGTACTATAGCCTTCGCTAGCCAACTTCCCTACTGAGATTAAGTTCTTTCTCAGACTGGGGATATGTCTGACATCTTTCAGTTCCCATACAGACCCATTCAACTTAATCTTCACAGTATCTTTACCAATAATATCACAAGGTTGATCATCAACAATATATACTTTTTCAAGGTTACCAGGGACATACCTCTCGAAGAATTCTTTCTTCGAAGTCACGTGAAACGATGCTCTAGAGTCTAATACCCAAGACTTTTCCCTGCTTTATAAGGAGCATATTAATGCATCGTCTCCTTCTGAAGTGATATTTGCCTCTGTCTTTTTCTCCTGGTCCTTTGGTTCTCTCTTGCACTGAAATTTATAGTGTCCGGTCTTCCCACAATTCCAACACTCGCTGTTTCTCAACCCTTGGGAATTTTTAGGATTCCTAGACTTGGACATCCAGTCTCTTGATTTGTCTCGGTAGTTCGATTTACCGCGTCTATATACTCTGGTTGAATTTCTTCCTCTCGATTCTATATGTAAGACGGAGGAGATTTACGACTCACCTGATTCTCTTCTTCGAATCTCTTCACTGAGAACTAGGTCACGAGCAGCATCAAATTTCAACTTATTGCTTCCTGACGAGCTACTCACCGCAGTGACAGTAGTATTCCAACTATCTGGTAGTGAAGAAAACAGTATCAACGCTTGTATTTCTTCATCAAAATCAATTTCAACTGAACTCAACTAGGTTGTGATTGTATTGAGTTCATTGAGGTGTTGAGCTACCGAAGCGCCTTCCATCATTCGTAAATTTAATAAATGCCTCATCAAGCAACTTTGTTAGAAGCTGATGACTTCTCATACATACTGGAGAGAGCCTTCATAAGACCCACCGTGGTTGTTTCCTTTATGATGTTAAAATAACATTGAGGGATAGTGTCAATTGGATGACTCCAAGTGCTTGTCTATCAACAATGGTCCATTCTTCATCTTTCATACCCTCTCGTTTATTTTCTGAGAGGGGTTGAGAAAGCTTTTTCTGGTACAGATAATCTTTAATCTGCATCTTCCAGAACCCAAAATCTACACCATCAATTTTTTCGAGTCTCACCTTTCCTTCGTCTGTAGCCATTGCTCCCACTCAAATCTGATTTCCTTTCGATCGCTACCAGTCTGGCTCTGATACCAGTTGTAAGGGAAATACGCTAATTTACTGTCAAATGAGATCAAAAGAAAAGGGAAAGCACAAAAACAAAAGTGAAATCAAACACACAATTGTTAACGGAGTTCAGCAAAGTATGTCTACATCTCCGGATCTGCTGCAGATTGATTTTATTAGAAGAACATAGTGACTCTGCCGTTTCAGGTGAATACACAAAAACCCTAGTCCTTTGTTTTTGTAGAGACTGTAACACTTAAAAAGGGGAAAACATTTACAGTCCTTAATGTGTAATTTATGACCCACTAAAATTACAGTGTCTTTTCAATTCACTCCCACTCTCTTTAATATGTTTAACACTTGGCTCATCTCCATTGTCTTTCACTGTCTTTTCATCTAGCATCTCTTCTATCCAATAATAACATGTTGAATAAGGCTGATTATTATGTTATATAAATTATTATGAGGTTCATGTGATGAAAATTAGTATAAATATTATGTGCATTTTGCAGCAATAATTTGTCCTCATGTCATTTATTTTCATGTGATTGAAAAGAATAAGTTGCTTGTTTGTTGTAAGAGTTTTGTGGTTACTTTCTTCTATGTTTATTCCAAGTTTCCTACAAATATTTATAAAATAGACTTCGTATATCAACATTGGCCATTAGTCCCTATTGTGAGATTCACAAGTTTTACAGATATTACACCAATGTTTACCTCTTCGACACCAAACGTGGAATAAAGCATAAAACAGATAATAACGGTCTCATGTTTAAAGGGATATACACTAACGGGGCAGATATGTTCGACTATTATGATCAAATAGTAGAAATTTGGGAGATGTCCTACGGTGTAGGTAATAAAATCTATTATGTTTTTTTAAATAAGATTGGTTTAGTAATGATAAGAAAAATATGCGAGTTCTCTCTATAAACAATTTGACAGAATTGTACAAGCCCGATAACTCTATTTTTAGATTATTTAACCAAAGAATAATCTCATAAAAAATGGATAGTTGTATGCAAAATAAAGGTACAAAATATAATAGGCATGACATATATTATAATGACCGAGGATAAAGCAGAAGTATTAGTTGCTGAAATAACACAAGAAAAATTCTTCTAAAAAATTGAAACGCCTACACTGGTTCCACTACAGCCGGATATAGACCTATATGATCCTAACGATATTTTTTATCATGAGATCTTTCAAATGGAAGAGGTTGATGATGAGTTCATAAAAGATGAAGATGGCGTAGATTATGTTAACAATAATCAAAATCAGATCGTCTTAGAAGAATATTAATAGATTTTGCTGATTATACATCTTTTGTTGAGTTGTTGAATATTATATTATCGATATGATAATTTTAAATTTACTAACGATGAATTTGTGTTTACGTTCAATTTGATGTTGTGATGGTTTGATTTTGTTTATTTTTAGACATGAGAGGTTGTGTATACATGCTTAAATTATTTTTTCCAGATATTCTCTACTTACAACAGATCACTATTAATGAAAGATAAACTATATATGTTGCAGATTTTAACATATTTCACACGAACTAATATAAAATTTAATTAAACTTGACCTTTATTATTTCTCTCTTTCCCTTTATTCTACTTAATAACCTACAGTAACATGACTATATGTTAATCAATATTATAGGTTATGCTACTGGTTAGGTTTATTTATGTGCATTAATCGATTTTATATTTTATGTTGGTTTTTAGGTTTGTGCGTCTCTTACTTAGATTTTACAGTTTATGCTAGTATTTTGCTAATAATTTTAAATAAAATTTAGAGGTTACCTTTTAGTGTTTCAATTTGTTTTCCACAATTATCCTCAGAACTTTAAAGTTAGTGGTGGTATAATTGTATGCATATGATTACATAGTAAAATTTCTTGTGTTGTTTTTTAAAAAATCATTAAAATTTTAGCTAGTCAATAATCACAGAGATGAAAATGTAATTTACCTTAGCTAAGTCTATAACAACATATATTGTAAAATAGAATACAAGATCACTGGGTTCACTGACAATCTATGCAAAATCAACATATTTGTCACATGGGTGGACTCAATTTTCACATTTTAGTAGTCCGAGGGTGTTTAATCAAGTTCATATATAGTTCGCATAAAAAAGGTGCACAATGAAAAGATGTTTATCTAATATTGATGAGTATGTTTTTTTTCTCTCGCAGAAGGAAACTATATGAATAGTTTAGCAAAAGGTGTAATATTTTTCAATAACTTTTTATTAATAACTTTTTTTCTTTTGAATTTGAAAGTAGGATTGTTTGTGATTTAGTATAGTTTTTTTTCAGTTTTTTATCTCTTGTTATAGTTATCATGGATACTTGTTGTGGAGATAATACTTTTATGTAAAGGCTTTGGAATAGGTCAATTTTGAATGATCAATGTTGGCTCTTTGTTTTTTATGTCTTTAGTTGTGTTTTTTTTTGTTCACTCTTGAGAGTAATATCTCTCAAACTCATTTGAAACAATAACTTGTATTGTTTTGTTGTTTAATCTTCTCACTAAAAAGCCATTGTGTCATTAAGATTCAGTTGTTCATTGACTTGTTTTGGTTGGATCATGGTTGTATATAAATAATTCGGGACATCTTATTTCACTTCAGTGTGTAACTATTTACATGAAATAGGGTTTAGATTTGTTCTTCTGCAATTGTTTTTATTAAAATGAAATGATAATAGATGTATTGTGATATGATCCGCACTTAAACTCGTGTTACATGTTTGTTTTTAACCTTTTCATGGTTATATTTTTTATTTTCTTTTGTAAAGTAACAACTTATGAGTCTTTTCTTTCATAATCCATAACCTTTTGAGTGGATGAATATCCAACAAAGACAGCTTTAAAGGCCCGAGGTGTAAACTCATCACGGCTTCTTGGAATAATAGAGCCAAAAAATAAGTAACCAAATAATCTTAGGTTAGTTACATTATGTGGAAATCGTGTTAGCATTTCAATAGGTCACTTTTATCCTAAGACATGAGAAAGCATTTTCTAGATAAAATGGGTGGCTTTTAAAACTGATTCTCCCCAAAAATACTTCGGAAGATTTGATTTAAACATGAGAAATTTTGATTGAGAAATTTTGTATTGAAGACCTTATATTTGGCATTGAATTGTCTTTAACATAAGGCAAAAAATTGTTTAAAAATTGAGAAGGTATCAACTTTGCTTTTGAGAAAAAAGTCCAAGTACATCTAGTGTAATCATCCAGTACTATGACCAAATATTTATCACCATTAATAGTTAACACACTATAGGGTTCCCATATATCTAAATGAACCAAGTCAAAAGTCTTAAAAGTAGTAGATATGTTAGAGTTAAAAGTGTTTTTTTGTTTGGCCAGAAGGGAAACCTACAGTTTCCATCGTCATACAAAAGATTTATTACATTAAAAAACTTTAAAAATGTATTATAACAATGTCTAAGTCAAAGATGTTATATGTCTAGATTTATTACAGTAGTTACATTGGGAATACTTGGACTTGAAAAACGAAATCCAGAACAATGAGATTTAATGGAGATTTGATTGAAGGATTGGTCGCTGATAAGATATAGTCATTTATATTACGTCCTACTCCAAGAACTTGTTTAAAGTGTTGGTCTTGAAAAAAAGATTGACCATTCAGGAATTTAAAAAAAATATGTATGAAGTAGCTATAAATTTACTTATAGACAACAGTTTGAATTCAAAATATGGCACACACATGAAATCTTTTACAACTAGTTTATCATGAATTTAGTATTTTAATTAAACCATCTGGCAAGGTAATATAACAAGGTTTTTTAAGTGGATGAATTTTAAATAAATAGAATGATCATAACGTATGTGATTTGATGCTCGTGTGTTAATAATCTAGAAGTTACCTTTCTTATTTACATTTTTATTATCATTGGATGAATACATACATGAAACGTCATCAAGATGTGCAAAGTTCACACTTGCATTTCCTTCACCGTTATCTGGTTTCTATCCGTTTGCAAGCATCCTTTCTGAATCTGGTTGAACCTTCCTGATTGTAAGTATTAATCCTTTCATGTTATTTATTTATTCTTGACCAATATCCAGAGGGATTGCAACATCATAGGAAGTGGCATTGCTTAAGCCGTTCTTTTCTTTTGCATTCTTCTTGTCACACAAATCAGGGTAGCCTTTTAACTTGAAACTATTATCTTTAGTATATCCTTTTTAAGGTAGTAACTATATTTTATGTACTCCTCTTTTCATTTTTTTCCATCAACCTGATATATTTTAACCATCATAGGAATATTTTCATTAATAAATTCTCCACTTAGATCTTCTAAGCTCATTTCTTTTTCAACATAGAGTACAAGAGCATGTGCACTATTGATTAATGTCATATGATCCTTCAAGAGGATTTGATCTTTAGCTCCCTTAAAGTTTCCATTAAGCCCGATAATAAATTACGTTAACATGTCTCCCTTTTTTCCTTTGGTTAGTTTTAGGTATATGCCATAATCACATTTATTTGACATTTATAAATTGGAAATGGTGTAAGTGTATTTCTTTCATCCAACAATCTTTTGAGCTTTAACCACACTCAAGCTTCCTTGATATATAATACCAATTTTTCTCTTTAACTCATATACCATAGGTTAATTGTAGCAGCCATATCTTTGGGCTATTTTGTTCGATAGTTCGTTCGCATTTTCGCACAACATAAATTGTTCCTTTATGGGATCAGGGATATAGATTATGATCCAGGAATAAACCATGTTGTTTACTTTATTCCACCAATAATACTCAACATACATCAATATGGGCTTCATTGATCTTGCATCAATAAAGCTAAGTTTATGTTATGGTAGCCAATGATAACCTAATGGCTTTATACCAAACAATATAGTTTTTCTCGGTCAACTTTGTACTATTGATCAACATACTTGGATTGTCATAATGATGATTTACAACCACCTCACTATTATTTGTATTAGATTTGGTTTAACTACCGAAGTTTAAACCTTGTTTGAAGCCTCTTCGAATTTGAACGTCATCAGTATCTTCCATCTTATTAAGAGACTCCTTCTAGAATTCAAGAACTAGCAAGCTTTCTTTTATGTATCTCGTTCTGATACCATGTACGTGTTTTAATAAGAATAAAGCACAATAAATAAAGACAAAAAATAATTGTTGTTATACTCTTGTTCAATCACTTAATAATATTTTCATATATATATATACATGTATATTAGATTTAGTAATTACTAACTACTTAACCTATTAATTAGTAAATTAGTTGTTGATGCTAAAGCAAATTATTGAATAAATTTTTCTTTTTGAAACCAAGTATATAAAGTAGACTAATCTTAAGGTTCCTTGTGACATAATGTTCCTACATGGATTGTGCATGGCTTCAAGAATATAGTTCTACAACTTCCAATAATCATTGGTTTGAAGACCTACAAACGCTTGATGGTGGAAGGGTCATCCTCGAGAATGATGAAACATGTGATGTCAGACGGATTGAAATGCTACGAATCAAGTTGTCTACAAGACTTGAGATAGTGATTAACATTGTAACATATGTAACCAAAGCTAAATATAACCTTAATCTTATTGCAAGGTCATCCATTGTTGTTATGAAAGCATATAAGACCAATGGTGTTAGTTCTTAAAGGTACTATAGTTGTAATGGGTGTGTATAATGTGGTGAATGATTCTACCAGGTTATGACATCATTGACTAGGGAATCTAAGTGAGAATAAAATACCCTTATAAGGATTACTAGATGATACGACAATTTTGATGTTAAACGTTTTTGGAAGCTACGTTTTCGACAAGAGAAAAATGGTAAAAGTTCTACCCTAAAAAAAGATATTCAATGAAGTAGTTGATTATGTTCATTCAGAGCTTTTGGTTCCGAAATGAAAATCGACCATAGATGGTACAATGTACTTTATGTTACTAGTTGATGACTATTCCCGGAAAATATGGGCTTTACTTCTAAAGATGAAATATTAGGCTTTTGATGTCTTTCTGAAGTGGAAGAATTCGATAGAGAATCAAACCGGGAATATGCTAAAAAAATTTATACTAGAAATATCTTAGAATATATAAATAATTAGTATATTAGTATTGTATGAAGCTCAGAATTATTAGACACAAAATCGTAAATGAGGATGTCAATAGAACAATCTCGGTGAGAAAAATGAACTGAAACCAGTTAGATTAGGTTAGATGTATGGTTCATACATGTGGGATGGATCGACGGTTTTGCAAAAAAACACCGACAACGACTACATATATCATCAACAAAAATCTATATATAATGTTTAAGCTGGATTTTTTGAGAGTGTTTGGATGTTCTTCCTATGCATACATGAAACAGGATAAGCTTATGCCAATAACATTTAAATATGTATTCTTCGGCTATCCGTAAGTAGTAAAATGGTATAGGTGTGGTTCATTAAACCTCTACATCAGAAGGTTTTGCTAATTAGAGACATAGTTTTGAATAAATATGACATTTTATTGAAGAAGACGCTGAAGACTCAACCTAGTACGGCCGAGAAGAAAGATAAAGTTGATGGTGGATATGACCTACAAAGTGAAGTTTGTGATGTTTCTTCCGAAGAATATGTTGAGATTGGTTATGTTTCGAGTCGTATGAAAGAAATGTCACATTTAGAGATCTTATGAATGATTCAATTGGAGAGCAACATTAATGTGACAGTTATCAACTAATGAGTGATAGAACATGGGATGAAGCAAATAGTAAAGAGATGTTCTTAAACCTAATATATATATATATATATATATATATCAATTTGATATCAAGAGAAATAAAAAAGAGAAGTGGCTCACGGCCATGAAGGAAGAACTAAATTTTTTGAAGAGGATGAACATTTAGATTCTCGGAAAGCAAGCGAATGGTCAAAAGTAGGTTGGGAGTATTTGGACATTCAAGAGGAAGTCAAGTATTCCTAGTTTGTAGAAACTCAGATACATGGCTAGGCTCGTGGCTAAGGGCTTTACGAAAAAGACAATGTCAGTTTCCATGAAATATTTCTCGTTATCAGATAAACCTCAATTAGGATTTTCTAATCAATTGTTCCTAAGTTTGATCTTAAGTAAGATCAAATGGATGTTATTACTCGCTTCCTTCATCGTGAAATAGAAAATACTATTTACATGTATTGACCAAAGTGGTTTAAAGAACATAAAGAGGGTTATGTGTGTTTGTTGAGAAGACCCCTCTTTGGGCTGAAACAACCGTTGAAGTAGTGGAATCAAAGGTACATTTTTTTATGAGATCGATTAGGTATATTTGTTGTTGCTATGGAAACTGTTCTACTGGATTGGGGAAAACACATTGAGACGAAATTATTTTCGCTTTTGTTTGTGGATGACATACTAATAATTGTAACATATATGAAGTGTTAAAGACTAATTTAAAATGCGACTTTGGGATAAAGGATACATGAGAGGCTAATAATATACTTTGTTTTGAGATTAAGGGAAACAAACAGAAAGGCGTATTTATTCTTATCTCAATAATATATATCGAAAATCCTAAGGAAGTTCTCGATATTTGATGCGGTCCCGGTTGGAACTTTCATGAGCCTCGATTAAAACTAAGTATCACTCAATCACCAACATCAGCATCATATAAGAAGTATATGTTACACATACCTTATGCCAATATTATTGTTAACATTATGTATGGTATGATTTGCACGAGATCTGACATAGTCTACGTCATAAGTGTTTTGAGCAGATTCATGTTGAATCTGCGGAAGTCACATTGGCATGCACTCAAGAGGCTCATGAGATACTTGAATGGCTCGACTATTTTATTTTTGTATTACAATAAAAAAATATGATTAATATAGTATTGAGAGGGTATATGGCCTCTGGTTATGCAGGTTGCTTTGACATGAGGAAAACTACTTTGCGTTATCAGTTTACTTTGATTAGAAGAGTAATTAGGTTAAAGTATTGTATACAAAATATTTTAAAATATTGTCTACCGAAGCCAAATATATGGATGCAGCAAAATCCATGAAGGAAGCTATTTGGTTGAAGGGATTATTGAGTGAACTCAGTGGTGTTGAGCAATAATTTTTTTTGTTTTGTGACAACACAAGTGTTATTCATTTGATAAGAAATTTGAAGTTGCATGAATAAAATAAATATATAAAGCTTAAGTTGAACTTCATCTGAGACGTGGTAGTGAAGTAGGAAGTGAAGATGGTTATGATTTCTAGCAAAGAAATTCATCGAATGATCTCATTAATGTATTATCAATTTTGTACTAGTCTATAAAGAGTTGAACATTGGATACAACGAATATTGGAATTACTAGAAGCCTAGGTGAAGAATTGTTAGGTGTAGGCTAGAAGTAACTCGTCAACAAAGATACTGATGTAGAACTATATGGGCATAGTTGGATCTCACCTAACATGTATTAGGAAAGAACTTTTGAAACTCTCTGAAGGTACAACGATGACTTAGTTTTAAAGATGTTTGTTGGTCTTAAGGATTGAGCCATAATGTTGGACATTAGTGACCATTGGGTCGAAGGAAATATGTGATGAGCCAAAACAAATGATAGGCCCGAACCAAGCTGATCTAAAGCACCATTCTGATTTGAAGGGCATTGGGTCGTAGCATCACAATATGGAATATGAGTATTCTATTAATTAGAAGTTATTTTAGTCGTTGATAAATGAGCTTTGATATTGAACGTCTAATGAAGGATAATGATTTTCCCTAGACCTATAAATAGAAATAGATATTGTTATGCAATGTGTGAATGTGGCATTATTTTGGTGGATGCAATTATGTGGAAAAATATTTCCTAAGAGAGTGAAATAGATTTATGAATTTTGAGAGATAAGTGAGGTGAGAGATAAACGTTGAAGGAGAGTTATATAAATAAATTTATCTTTTGCTACAAAAAATGATTGAATATTTTGTGTTTATAGAGTCTTTCTGTAATCTACTTATGTAAAAGTGTTTTTGTCGTCCACATATAATTTATTTTCATAATTCGAGAAACATTGAATATTATATTGTGTACTTGATTTTATTACGCTTTATATATTTTATTTGTTTGTCATCTATTACATAATAATTAGATCGTTTTTGGTAGGGCCATTCAATCGTATGCTTGTTATTGCCGCGATAAATTGGGTTGCTGGTTTCCCTAGTGTTAGAATATTCAGTGTATTAAGTTCTCTTGTATAGACCTCTAAGTTCTCTATATATTGAGAGCCTTATTATTGAGTTAACATCTCTAATGCATCAATAAAACAAAAAGGAACATTTTCTAATAAACACAAAACCCTAGCCGCTTCCTGCGGCTACTTCTCTCTTTGTTTTTTAACATGGTATCAGAGCACGTGTGATTCTGGGAATTATAAACAACCTCAACAAAGATGGCTGTAAATGAAGTTGTGGTCAGTCAAATCCCTGATGAATTAACAATGCAGATTGCTGCCATTCTGAGAAATGGTCTCGGAACAAAAAAAAAAACTAACCCCGAGAATTTATCCCCAGGGATTAAAATCGGTGGTGAAAACTATGCCCTATGGGAAAACCTGATGAAGAAAGCAATTGGAGGAAGGGGGAGAGGTTCTCACATTACAGAGGAGCCGACACCTCCATCCAAAACTGAAAAAACATATACAATGTGGGAACAAGATGATCAATGTGTTTTCACATGGATTATCCAGAATCTTGAATCCACCTTGGTGAATAATGTCTCGCAATATCCCACTGCAAAAGCCCTCTAGGATGGGTTAGCCACCACATATGGTTCTGGCACATATTCGTTACATGTGTTTGACCTTCATAAGAGGGCTAATTCATTAAGGCAAGAGTCTGATACACTAGAAGACTTGTGGAAAAAACTGCAGAACATCTGGATGTCTATAGATAGGCGAGATCCGAACCCTATAAAAGACTCAAAAGACATTCAGAGCTACAATAAGAAGACTCAAGAACAAAGACTCTATCAATTGCTAATGGCGATTAATGACAAGCTGGAACCAGTAATGAGAGATATCCTGAAAAATGACCTTCTTCCTTCCGTGGAAACAGCATGTGCTACAATACGAAGGGAAGTGGCCAGGCTTAATATACTAAAATCAAGTTCTTCTGATAGTGACTCGATTGGAATTGGAATGGGTTTAGCTGCTAAAGATTCTGCACAGAGGTTTAAATTTTGATCCAAAGAGAAAGAAGATAAATCCAAGTTGTATTGCACTTATTGTGGGATGAAGAAACACACTAAAGAGACATGTTTCCAGCTGGTTGGCTATCCAGAATGGTGGGAGGACGGTCATACGGAGAAAAATAACCAGTGTTTCAGATCTAATGTCAAACGGGCTTCGTCTACAAGTGGCGGTG
The DNA here is from genome assembly GCA_036936605.1 of Limnanthes douglasii subsp. nivea. Taxonomy (NCBI): domain Eukaryota; kingdom Viridiplantae; phylum Streptophyta; class Magnoliopsida; order Brassicales; family Limnanthaceae; genus Limnanthes; species Limnanthes douglasii. Next base: position 40,514,265 of record JAUPFV010000001.1, read on the forward strand.
AAGATCTGACTAAAAATGAGCAAGGAAGTGGCACTGGTTTTGGAGGAAAGGCGGCGAACTCCTATGAAAAACTTGGAGGTAAATGGTTTGAGAAATCAATGAATTGGATCTTTGATTGCGGGGCTACAGACACCGTATCTTATGATCCTAAAGACTTTGGTGACATTTCATCTCCAAAGAAGTCCCATATTGAAACTACTAGTGGAGAAATTTGTGAAGTCAAAGGGGGAGGTTTAATTATTTTTTCGGAAAAAATAGAAATTAAAAACTGCCTCTACATTCCTTCACTATCCTTAAAGCTATTATCTGTTAGTCAAGTGACAAAAAAAATCAACTGTGTGGTTCTTATGTATCTATTTTTTTGCATTTTACAAGACATTCGTACGAAGGAGATCATTGGGCGTGGTACTGAACAAGGAGGTCTCTATTATGTTGATGAGGTAGTTCATAAGGGACATGTCATGCTTGCTCACGGAACAACCGAAAGTCAACTTTGGTTATGGCACCGACGACTTGGTCATCCTTCTGTTAGCTATCTTAAGAGTTTGTTTTCTAGTCTTTTTTTGAATAATTCCATTCATGAGAAATGTGAAACCTGCATTCTTGCAAACAATCGTAGGGTGTCATTTAATCAAAGTAATACTAGAGTTGATTATGCTTTTTCGCTAATCCATTATGATGTTTGGGGTCCAGCACCAAATTCCACTAACAATCAAATCAGATACTTTGTTTCATTTGTGGATGATTTCTTAAGAATGACTTGGATATACTTCATGAAACAAAAATCGGAAGTACCATAAATATTTGTTTGCTTTTACAAAATGATTTTGACTCAATTTGAAAAAAATACAGATTCTCCGTTCTGATAATGGAACAGAGTTTGTCAACCAAACAATGCATAATTTTTTCAAAACAAATGGTCTTATCCATCAAACCACTTGGCCAAACACACCTCAACAAAACGGTACTTCAGAACAAAAAATCGTACTTTACTTGAAAAAACTCGTGCTATTATGATTGAATCTAGAGTTCCTCATTCTCTTTGGCCAGAAGCTCTTGCTACAGCCACATATCTTGCAAATCGTCTACCAACCCGATGTTTAGGAAATAAAACTCCATTACAAGTGTTTGACACCCAAGTTATAATTCCATATGTTATGACCTTACCACCTCGTGTGTTTGGTTGTTCGGTGTTTGTTCATATCCCTAAAACTCGTCGAAACAAACTTAATCTGTGTGCTGAAAAATGTGTATTCGTTGGGCATAGTGTCCATCAAATGGGCTATCGGTGTTACAATCCGGTTACTCATCGAATCCATGTCATCATGGATTGTGACTTCTTAGAATCCGATTATTTTTTTGACCACCAATCTCGTACTCAGGGGGAAAAAGTAAGTGAATCACTCGACTGGTTGCTATATGAAAGTTACTTTGAGGATGTGCCGACAGAGTCAGAAAATGGCGCCACCTAACACGCCTCTTCCAACATAAAAGAGACTGACGAGGCAGTTCTTACCACCAATGATTCTCCCGAAGATAATGTCTAACAAGAAATAAATGCCATGGATACTACCAGCGAATCAGCCGAAGAAAATGTCCATCGAGAGGTAAACAATTTACAATGTCATAATTCACAAAATGCTACTGACCATGACATTTGAGGAAGCTCATTTGTTGAAACTCAAACTCTGGTTCTTCCCCTAAGAAAAAATAGAGGAGTTCATCCTGATCGGTATTCACCGAAACACGTTCCCCGTGCTTTTACATATCCGATAAAAATGGACAGGAAAGGAATGACGAAGATTGCAAAGGCGTTTTCAGCTACTATTCTATCCGAACAAATCCCTAAAACAGCTCAAGAAACTAAGAAGATGACTGAATGGCATGAGGCAATGAATACCGAAATCGAAGCTCTAAAAATGAATGTACATGGGAGAATTGTGTGTTACCACAAGGGAAGAAAGCAGTCGGGTGTAGATGGGTGTTTAATATAAAATATAAATCTGATGGCACCATTGAGCGACACAAGGTAAGATTGGTTGCCAAAGGATATACACAAACATATGGCATAGACTACACTGAAACGTTCTCTTCGGTTGCAAATATTGACACTATCAGAGTTTTACTTTCAATAGTCGCGAATAAAGATTGGCCTCTTCATCAATTTGATGTAAATTGAAAAAAGGCATATATATAATGAGGTATGTAAAGTGAAAAAGGCATTATATGGGCTCAAACAGTCTCCTCGTGCTTGGTTTGGGAGATTTACAGTGGCAATGAAGCAGTATAGTTACAAACAGAGTAATAGGGATCATACCTTGTTTTAGAAAAGGAGAGGAGAATTAGTCACTTGTCTTATAATATATGTCGACGATATGATTATAACGGGGAATGATGAAGAAGAAATTAGCTCTCTTAGGAAAAACCTCTTCAAGGAGTTCGAAATGAAAGACCTTGGGGGATTGAAGTATTTCATAGGAATCGAGGTTCTTAGGTCAAGAGGAGGGATTTATATCTCCCAACAGAAATATATATTGGATTTATTAGCTGAAGTTGGCATGGTGGATTGCAAACCAAATGACACTCCTATGGTTGTGAATCACAAACTAAAGATAATTGAAGGGGCCAGACCAGCGAGTAAAGAAAGGTACCAAAGGTTGGTGGGAAAATTGATTTACCTGGCTCACACTCAACCCGACATTGCATACCCGGTGGGAGTAGTTAGCCAATTCATGCATCATCCTCAGGAACACCATATGGAGGCAATAATGAGTATTATTCGATATCTCAAAGGCACACCAGGAAGAGGCATAATTTTTAAGAAAAATGGACACCTTGATTTTGAAGTATTCACAGATGCTGATTGGGGAGAGAATCCTAATGACAAGCGATCAAATGCTAGCTACTTTACTCTTCTTGGAGGTAACTTGGTGACTTGGAGGAGTAAGAAACATAAAGTAATATCATTGTCAAATGCTGAATCAGAATTTTGAGGAATCGTTAAGGGGATTACGAAGATACTTTGGTTAAAGAAGATAATGAAAGAAATCGGATCCCCTCTGAAGTGTCCAACTTAGTTAATGTGCGATAATAAAGCTGTGATTAAGATTTCAGAGAACCTGGTACAGCACGATAGAACAAAGCACGTTGAAATAGATAGGCACTTTATAAAAGAAAAGATTGAAGATGAGACATTCGAACTTCCGTTTGTTAAATCCAAAGACCAACTGGCAGACATCCTGACAAAAGCGGTTGCTGCAAGAACATTCAAATCAGTTTTATCCAAGTTGGGTATTGGTGATCCCACTACACAACTTGAGGGGGAGTGTTAGAATATTCAGTGTATTAAGTTCCCTTGTATAGGTCTCTAAGTTCTCTATATATTGAGAGCCTTACTATTGAGTTAACATCTCTAATGCATCAATAAAACAAAAATGAACATTTCCTAATAAACACAAAACCCTAGCCGCTTCCTGCGGCTACTTCTCTCTTTGTTTTTTACCACCTATCAATCAAGATGTTGCCTTTTAAAACCCGGCGATAGCTGTTCTTAAGTGGCGCATTATAACCTAATTATACTAGTCATTTTTTATACTCAGAAAATACTAGTTTATCTCATCACTGTTGGTGGTATGATTTTGTAAAAGTTCATACAAGCCAAAATATTTATGCGACTAGATAAGGATGGCTAAAACCATGTTAACGCACCATTCTATGTAAAAAAATAATATTAGGAGTTGTGTGACTTGACACCGACCGGTAACCTGTTTTTTTTTGGAAGTTTATTTTCAGTTTCGTTACACAAATTTTCTGGTAGCCAGTTTAATAAATGGTAGATAAAAGATGGACGATCGAATAAAAAAGTAATGCTCTAAGTGAACAAAATATCCTATATTATAATATCTTACCATCATATATCTTATCCTCGAAAGATATATAATATCTTTTTCCTTTTTACAAAAATATGACTAATGATGGTCGATTGAGTCATACATCCGTGATATAAAGTAGTCTCCTTTAGGTGCTACCAAATAAACAAATGAACCACCAAACATTTCTTTTCTATGCCGACTCCTGGTCAATTGAAGTTCTACACATCCCTAGTGACATAACCCAGACTCTGCACATCATTTCTGGTGGTGACCCAATGCTATCTTGCTTTTGTTAAGTCGTATACTATCTTTCATGACGAAAACAACCAGTCATCAAATTTAGAAAAAAAAAAAAAAAGGAAACGATTCCCACTAAGATTTAGTTTGTATTTGGGCCCTCGGTGGCTCGACATTTGTTGGAAACACGAAAGGCCAAAGTTTCCTTATTTTTTGTTTAAACCAAACATATGGATAAGTGAAAACCCAGGTCAATAGATATTCTATATATACATCCATTTCATCAGTTCCACTGCATTACTCATTTCAGCTATTATCCTTTATTCAAAAACGAACCTTGCATTAAGCACCATGAAGCTAACAATAAGCATGCAAAGTCTCCAAAGGATTCAATTTGGCAGAGAGGGAAAGAGATTATCAAAGTCAAGATCTATTCTTCTAAGAAACAACAAACAACAAGTTGTTGTCACACCATTTCGTAAATCTAATGCTTTAAAGCAGTTGTTACTGAGTTTAAGTCTCAGTTGAAGCATCGTGATTCGATGAAGAAATCAAGAGGTTTGAATTTCAGTTATGATATTCGAAGCTATAATTTGAACTTCGATGATGGTTTATTTGAAGGAATATGATCGGTTTATGTTTGGTTTTAGGAGTGCTCTTATTTGCATGGACTGATGAAGCTATTGATAACCATCTTGTATATTCATTAATCTATTATAATTAGGCACATGACCAATGTTTAGTTTATTTGTTTAGTAAAATTACTAGTTTTATCATCGGCATTCTCTATGAGCCTAATCGTATATTGATGTGATAATTTAATCAAAGATTTTGATTTCTCTAAGGTTTGACTTCTACATATTGTTAGCCCAATTATCGTTACCAAAAGATCATATTATATAAAACTGAGTTATTTAAAACCACTAACGGTTAGAGAAGCATGACATTAATTCATGGTTGTAGTTGCCAAATATTTAGTTCCGGGAACTTCAATCAAAACTTTGATGCGTAGAGATTTCTGCTGTCCATAATGGATGAGTTTACCAATATAAGTGTTGCGTTACTCCTAAAGTCAGAGGTGGAAAGTCATACATTGATGTGCAGTCATATGTAATTAAACGCTTTTTTAGAAAAAAAATGATTCACTAATATGTAAAAAATTTAAAATTGATGAATTAATCTCATTTTTTTTATCAAATAATCATTGATTTAAGCATGCATGAGAATTGAGCAAAATGATACACCGATACAATAGTGTGATGTTTCAGAATTGGTGGTGTCGTTGCTAGGGCCATTGTACTGTCCTACAAGTAACAGTGCTACAACATCGTTTTTGTTCGGCTGCTTGAGGGAACGAACGGTGAGGTGCTATTGAGATCTTGGGAATTATCTCACTCATCAAGTGTTCTAAATAGAGTTGAGCCGAGCTACAAAGTTGTTGTCGAGTGTGTCGTGTAAATTAATGTCATGCTTTTCTTGTTTTGGATAGAGAAGCAAGATATGAGATAAACACTACGAAAAACATTGAGATTCATTGTGCCTTTTTTAAACCGAATTTTTGTAGAAAAACAATAGTGGTTGTATTAGTTGTGTTTGCGAGTCTCCTTGTAACTATAAATCAAGGAGTCCCAAGCGAAGAGGCTATATCTCAGGAAACATTTGTACATGCATACAATTGATGGTAATTCAACTATACTTGATTTCGATACAGTTGGAGTCAAGGTATATCATGAGGATCAAGTAATAATTATTATGAGTTCTCTATTGAAAGTCGATGAGTACTTTGTTGACATTGTACTCTATGAAAAAGATTCTCTTACGATGTCTTAAGTAAATAATTTTTAAGCTCAAAGCATATTCAAAAGAAGACAATTATGAAAAGTAAATTTGTAGGTCTTAAACTGAGTGTGCCACATATATTTTGAATGAGAAATTCAAGCAAGAAAATAGGTAATGATGTAAACTGAAATTTTGTGAGTAGTTCTAAGATAAAATGTTTGTTGTGCAATAAGAAAGGTCATGGATTCGAAAGCTTTATTTCAAATAACATCAAACAAACATTGGTTTGAAAACCTGAGTCGGGAATGGTAAACCTACTGTTGTAAATGATATGTGGAACGTTCGGCTTATCTACAGGAATTAAGAAAGTGATAACAAATATTAGGTATGTACCCAATGTTGAAAGGAACCTTATTTCTATTGGTATGTTAGATGATGAATGTTTGACGCATAAGGATTGAGCTGACAAACTTAGGGATATGCAAGGCTCGCTAGTAGTTATAAAATCCTATATGACTAATGGTGTGTTTATTCCTGAAGGATCTATAGTGGTCTCAGGTGTGTCTAATGTAAACATATTTTCATTTTAGCTATCATAAAGTGAATCTTTGTAACATAATAAGAGTGGTTGTATTGGTTGTGTTTGCTAGTCTCCTGGTAACTATAAATGAAGAAGACTCTAGCGAAGAGACTGTATCTCAAGAAACATTTTCATATGCCAACAATAGATAGTAATCAGAAGATCTGAAAGCACTTAGTTGATATTAATACAACTATTCTTGATTTGAATGAAGTTGGAGTCAAGGTATATGATGAGGCTCAAGTAATAATTATTATGAGTTCTCTGCTGAAGGTTTATAAGTAATAATTACAACTTCATCTATGTTGTAGATTTTTCTCGTCTTGTTACTCTTGCAGGCCAACTGAAGTTGAACACAACTTTAGTTTTTCAATAGTTATTGTCTCTTGTAAAATATCATATGTGTTCTTGCTCCCTTACATATTTTCCAATATCAGCAAGTCATCTACTAATAAAGATTTGATGAAGTGATAACGAAGACGGATATGCTTGGTTCTTGAATGAAATATTGAATTATTCGCCAACTTAGTTACACTCTGACTATCATTATGTATAATATTTTTTCTGTTTGAGTCATATCTCGGTCAAAATACGTTGAAGCCATATCATATCTTTACTTGCTTCAGTCACTGTTAGAGTGAAAATATTTTATAACTTTGACATCGAACAAACAAATGTAGTTCCAACAGTGAATATATCGATGGTGTTTTTCCGATGATCGATTTAACCCCCAAAATATGCATCCACATAGCCTTGTATTTTTAACTCACCCTTATAATGTCGTAAGTAAAAAAATTAAGCTCAAAACATATTCAATAGAAGATAATTATGAAGAGTGCCTTTGTAGGTTTCAAGCTGAGTGTGCGCGATAGAGTTGGAATGAGATATTCAACTAAAAAGAGAGTTAATGGTCTAAAGTAAAATGTTTGTGAGTAGCTATAAGATAAAGTAATGGTTTTTCAACAAGAAAGGTCATGGATTTGAAAGCTTCATTCGGGATGACATCTAACAAACATTGGTTTAAAAACCTGAGTCAGGAATAGTGAACCCTGTTTTGTAAAGGATATGGGGAACGTTCAACTTATCTACCAGAATTGATAAAGTGATAACAAACATTAGGTATGTACTCATTCTTAAATGGAACTTTATTTATATTTTCATTTTAGATGAGGAAGGTTTTACATATAAGGGCTAAGATGACAACTTAGGGTTAGGCAAGGCTCACTAGTAGTTATGAAACCCTATATGACATTCATAAAAGCTAGTTATTAGTTTTATATAGAAATCAACACACATGAAGAAAACAATTACAAGGGTTATTGTTTTGATTACTAAGCCATTAATGACTCACTAAATGCCTTCACTGGTCTCTAAGAATTCAAAACATCTCCAGCCCTTCGGTTAACACTCTCACACTTGAAGATTGGTTTTAATCTGTCTTTACAACTTGATCTATGCAGTAGATCTTTCTCGTCTTGTTACACTTGCAGGCCAACTAAAGTTGAACACAACTTTAGTTTTTCAATAGATATTGTCTCTTTTAACATATCATCTCTATTTTTTCTCCCTTAGATCTTTTACAGTATTAGCACTTCATTCAACCAATAAATATTTGATGAAATGATAATGAAGACGGATATGCTTGGTTCTGGAATCAAATATTGAATTATTCGCCAAGTTAATTACATTTTGACTATCAATATGCATAATGTCCTTCTTCTGTTTGAATCCTAGCTCGATCAACATACGTTGAAGCCATATTATATCTAAACTGACATAATTTTCATCCTTTTCTCACTCATGTGACCAATCTTTCATGCAACATATTGGAATTTTTTTCCTACTACAATTGCGATTGAACAGCGCACATCTGATGCCTTGTAAAGAGTGCGACTCTTTTTCCCATGAGTAATCGTCATTAAACCTTTTCAAGTATTCTAATTGTCAACATAGAAAACAGTATTGTAGCCTTCGTTAGCCAATTTCCCTACTGAGATTAAGTTTTTTCTCAAGTCGTGGATATGCCTACATCTTTCAGCTCCTAAATCGACCCATTCAACTTAATCTTTATTATACTTTTCCAATAATATCACCAGGTTGATCATCACCAATCGTGGATATACCTCTTGAATAATTATGTCTTTGAAGTATCATGGAACTATGCTCCAAATTTGTAACACCTAAGACTCTTTTTTGCTCTTCAATGAGCATATGAGATTATCATCTCCTTTAAAAGTTACATTTTCCTTTTGTTTTCATCACCTGGTCATTTGGTTCTCTCCTACAGTTAATTTCATAGCCCTGGGATTTCCCATAGTTCGAACACTCAATGTTTTTCGACCCCTATGATCTTTTGGGATCTCTAGACTTAGACCCCTCGTCCCTTATTCTCCCTTGGTAGTTCAATTTGTCACATCCTTTCCCTATCGTTGAATTTATTTATCTTGACTTGGTATGCAAACCTGAAAAGGTTGATGAATCACTAACTCTCTCGTTCGAATCTCTTCATTGAGAACCAGATCATAAACATCATCAAATTTCAACCTATTTTTTCTTGATGAGCTACTCATACACATGGCAGTAGCATTTCAACTTTCTTGTAAAGAAGACAAAAGTATCAATGCTCGTAAGTTTTCATCAGAATCGATTTTTATTGAACTCGAGTGGGTTGTGATTGTATTGAGTTCATTGTAGTGTTGAGCTAAAAACGTGCCTTTCTTCATTCGAAAATTGAATAAGAACCTCATCAAGTGAACTTTATTACACATTGGAGACAACCTTCATAAGAACCATCGTGTTTATTTCCTCTACGCTGTTGAAAGAAACATTACAGGTTATAATCAATTGGATGACTCCAAGCACTTGTTCGTCAAGAAGTGTTCATTCTTCGTCTTCAATCATTTCTAGGTTCTTTTCTCAGATGGGTTTCTATAGTTTTTTCTGATATAAATGGTCTTCAATCTGTATCTTCCAAACCCAAAATTTGTGCGATCGACGAACATTCTATAATGTATTAATCAACTTCATATAATGAATTATATGAATAAAATTGTTAAAACTCAATATAGTACTATTTTCACAAATGGTTCATACATAAAACAAAATTGAAGAACATAAAAAGAAATAAGATTTAACATGGTTCGTCAATGATTACTACGTCTATGAATGCCGCTAGAGAAACGTGTTACACTATAATGGAAGAAGGTTATAGAAAGAATGTTATAGATATAAGTGTTCCCTTTGGTTACAAAAGCTAACGTTTCGCCTTCATTTCTGGATAAAGGTGAAGGTACCTCATGTGATTAGCAACTAACACACGCAATATGATTTATAATTTTCATGCTTATTCCCTTCCCACATGTTAAGTCTGAGAAAATGACACGTTCCTAAATTTTGTAGCGCTTTAAGTACCTTAGAATTTTGCCCAATAATATCCGCTTATGCCACCTCACATGCCACGTCAGATTTACTTTTTACTGTTAAATTTTAACCACTTACCATTATTGGACAAAATTCTGGGGGACCGAAAGCGCCACAAAACTTGGGAACACGTGTTAGTTTCCTAGGCTTCATATGTAAGGGGGGATTAAGCATGCATATTTCTCAAACGTGAGGGATGGGTGGGAGATAAAAGTGAAGATGAGGGACTACTTTGATACACGGGGTATACATGGAGGACTAACAGTGATTTTTAGCCCAAAAAAACCTACTAACTATGGGAGGTCACAATTAGACACGTGGCAAAAGATGGACTAGCGCAAACACAAAACATGGTAAGTCACTCAAAGCCCAAAGCCTAAAACCCTTGGGTTTTGTCTCTCTATTTCCTTTGGTTATATTCATTTTCGGAATAGTTTAGTGATAGGTGTAATGATATCTTCCAAACATGTGAAAAAGATGTTAAAATTTGTGATTTTTGAGGTTATATGGTATTTTACGAGTTATATATTATTCAAATGTTTGTATTCATCATTTCCTGGATTAAGAGCCTTATTTTATATCTAAATTTGAAGATTATGATAAAATAAGTTATATAAATGGCTATTTCAAAAATCTAATCATGAAGAAAATATTTCACAAGTGATGGTTAACTACATACTTCATGTATGTTTTATAAATCTTAGTTAATTTTTTATTTCACATTTCGTGGTTAACTTTATATTTCACAAGTCTTGGTTTAATTTCATAATGTTTTACAAATCAACCATGAGACTGTTTCACAATAAAATTACCATCATGTTTCACAAGCCATGGTTAACTACATATTTTGTAGGTTGTAAGGTAAATTTTTAAAATTTCATTATATCAACTTCATAACTATTTCAACAACATGTTTTGCATGTCCTCGTTAACCATGGACTTCACAAGTTTTAGATGTTGTCGATTTCTACAGTCATAGTTAATGTTATGCTATGCAATTCAATCTACAAAGTTAATATGTATGTCACGTCGGTAATAAAAATACTTTATTCGTCTATAAAAAGTATTATCTTTTTTAAATTTGATGACCTTATTCGTACATAATTATCCTTACATAGTTATCCTTGATTTATGTTTTATTTTTTGAAGTTTATTAGTTAAATGAACTGTTTGGCTGCCTGGTACTTGTATGAACTTACTAATATAAATTTCCCAACTATGTTCCTTTTTTATTTTTCAAATATGTTTCACTTGATTCTGCATTTATGCTTTTCACTAACAGATTTCCTCTCATTTCGTTACTTTTTGTCCACCTTTACTTCACGAACATGAAAAATTATGTAGTGCAAGTTACATCGAACTAATTTATGTGGTTCAATAAAAAAAATCACCTCCTTATCAATCTACCGTATAAATTGATGCACCATATATCCCACATCATTATAAAATTGAATCTCTCACCCCGTGTAATTTGTACGCATAAAATTTGAAAAATAGCATAATGTATTTACTATTTATTAAGTGTTCCAAAGTTCTATTCAGATAATACAAATACATCAGGACAGATCTGGTAACAATGTTATGAAATTATCCCGGAATTGACATTTTTTATTAAATTATCAAATATTAATGAGAATAATGCATAAATCCTCCCGATTAATATTGTATACCAATGTTAAGAATAAACTATGTTTGTAACATGTGTTATCTATATTTTCCAATTGAAATAGATTATATTTCAAAACTACAATGCTTCATATTTGTAACCATAATATTTAACAATTGTGAAATATCGCTATTACCTAAATTACAAAACATGCAGAGTTACATAGTGTTTTCTAACATAATTAGACTATGTTCCCCAGTGACAATGCCTAACATTTTAAAATGTCAAAAAATGTTTTATGCAACTTGCATAACTCTACTTTATTCTCTAAAGTAATTGTAATACATTTCGCAAATTAAGTTACCAATATAATTGCCGAAGCAATTCGTCCGCGCTAAATACAACATCTTTTATACTATTCTATTTCCGAAGCAACATACAAAGTTCAGCATTTTTAGTAGTTCCGCCATAATTTAATTTATAAATAATTAAAACACATTTTTGATTTAGAATTTATCTTGAAAAATTCTAAAAAATTATTGTAAATTTTTAACGGGACGGGGACGGATAAACAAATTATAACCTGTAAACAGGTCGTTCCGGTTATAGATTTTTAAGTTGTCCAACCCGACCTAACCTGTAAATATAAAATATATTTAAAAATTAATTGTAAATTTATAAGATATAGATAAATATATAAATATGTTTTCCAAAAATATAGCATATTCGAGTAATTATTATTTTACTTTTAGAGTAAGTAATATATTTATTAATTATATTTATTTTCCATAAATTAATTTCATAAATTATAAATCTATTTGTTCAGATCTTTTGTCTCTATATACCCACAATCCTAAAATCTATCTTTTCAAGTTTTTTGGATCTTCTTCTCTTATGCTATTGTGTTTCAGCTACGCTGGTTTAAAAATTATGTGTTAACTTTTGTTTTAAATTAAAATAAATATCAAATTTAAACGGTTTTGGATTGGATCGGACCGGTTCGGCCAACTCGAATAATAAAAATAATATTTGTGGGTCAGACCGGTTGACCCGCAGACATACACACAACGGATTCGGGTTCTAAAATATTAAAACCCGGTGCGGATCGGATCATATTCAAATTCGAGTATAAAACAACAGACCCAAACGGATCGGCCCGAACCCAATCTAAATCCGACCCATTGCCATCCCAAATTGAAAGTTCATTTATAGTAAAAACGAATTTTCATGTTACTTATAATTCATTTAAGAATTGATTTAAGTTTGTTTCTAAATAAAAGCAGAAGTGAGTATATGATATTTTGGAAAACAGTTGTTCTTATAAAACCAAACATTCTATAGACATTTTCTAAGGAAAATAAATTTTAAAAAATAAAATAATAATATCTTCATATTCTCTCGAAGGTTAACAAAAGTAAATAAAAAAGCTCGAACATATCGAATCAAACCAAAATATGTCTGTCGGTCTTAAATAAAATTCGATTTGGGTGCGTTTTTTTTGGGTTATCATATAAAGAATTTTTTCTAATAGGTTTAAAACAACCATAAGTTATGTCAGAATAGTTAAAATATTATTTGGTATTGCAATGGTTGTGGAAGGCTGTGGAGAATAAGTTACAGATGTGGAAGAAGAGAATGCGTAAGATCTTTAAGAAAAGGTTTTATGTTGGATTCTAATGAGTGTAACGTTAAAACGTTATTCGCGAGATTAATGTTGAGAAGAATGTTTCCTTTGCATGGAAAAATATTGAGAACTTTATTCAGAGAAACTAGTTGTAAACTGGTTCTACTTTAAGAAATTTTTGTTCATATTAAAAGAAGGTATGTCCATAATTGAACATTATGATGATTTTAAATCGGTTAATATGGATATCAAGGATACTGATATTGTAATTGAGGACGAGGACATTGATCAAGCCTTATTTTTTTTGAGATCGTTACCAACTTCCTATGCGAGTTCGGTGGATATTATCATGTATCGTAAGGATAAGTTATCTCCAACGGATGTCAAAGAGGTACTGCAATCAAAGGAATTTAGACAGCTGCAAGCAGAGAATTAGGCGGAAACGGAAGATCTTATGAGAGGGGGAAGATCTAGGAACAAGTTGAGTTCTTCAAATAATATTAATTGGAGGTCCAAACCAAGAGCCAAAACTCACACCGTTATAAATACAGTGAGCAGGGTCATTACAAAAGAGATTTTCTGAAACTGAAAAGTAATAAGGAAAATAATATGAAAATTGTTACAAACCTAGAATAAAATATAAACGATTCTGGTGAGACTTAAAATATTAGTACAAAAGATTTGTTATTTATAAGTTCAAACTATAATAAAAACGTTTTGATATATAATAGTAGTGCTATGTACCACATGTCTCAGTTCAAGTAGTGATTCGATACTTACAAGCCAATGTAGGGAACTGTTTACATGCGGACCAACCATTCATTGCTTGTTGGTGGGATTCATAATGTAAGGATCAAAATATTTGATGATGTTGTCATAACCGTGACATTTTGGCATGTTCTTTGGTTGAAGAGAAACTTGATATATCTTGGGGAACTAGACTGTTGGGGTTAAATATATCGTGTAACTGACGGTGTAATCCAAGTAGCAAAGGGCTTAATGGTGTATATGAAATGCAGATCGTTGAAATGGATTTACAAACCTGAGGGAAGTATTGTTATGGGTGATTCTACAACAACATCATCAAGGAGTAATAACCAAAGTCGAAAGGATCATATACGTCTCGGTCACATGAGTGAAAGAGGATTGCCTATTTTGGGAAAGAGAGATTTTTTGAAAGGGTATAAAGTAGAATCATTAAAATTTTATGAACATTATATGATTGGTAAATAAATTCGAGTGAAATTCAACAAGTCGGGTGTAAAAAAGACTAAAAAGGCAGTGGATTACATTCACTTAGATATTTCGGGCCGAAACAAAATTCCGTGGAATAGTGGAGGAAAATACTACATGAGTTTGAGCGATGATTATTCAAGGATGGTGTATGTTTATTTTCTGAAAACCAAAGGTGAAGTATATTTAACATTTTTCAAATACCAAACGATGATTAACAAGAAAACAAGATTAAATATCGAGCGTCTTAGGACAAATAATGGGTTATAATTTTGAAGTTGTGGGTTCAAAGAGTTACACAATGATGAGGGAATAGTTCATAATCGCACTTGTTCAAGAACATCACAACAGAATGGCTTCATAGAAAGAATGAACCAGACGTTTTATGACAAAGCACGAAACATGCTTTCGTATTGTGTTTTCATGAAACAAATATTGGGCTATAGTTACAAATATCGTGTGTTACTTGGTGAGTCAGCCTTCATAAATTACTATTTATTGTAAAACCTTTTTCGAGGTTTGTTCTACATCGTTAGTTGATTACAAACAACTGAGTATATTCAGTTGACCTGCTTACGTTATGTGAGATATGGTAAACTTAAGCCGATTGAAAATATATGCATATTTCTAGGATATGATATTGGAGTTAAGAGATATAGGTTATGATGTACTACTCCATATTATCCAGATTTTCTCATTAGTACGGCGTGACGTGTAATGAGTCTGCTTTGCTAGACAGAAGGTTGTAGTGGAAATGGTCGAATCACGATCATTTGTTAGTAAACAAGTGAATCTTTAAGTATAATTAGTTTCTAGGAGGTCCAATAATTTGAATATTTCTAAAGGTGAAACCGGAGGCGAAGCATTATCATCGAATGATAGTGACGATGATGCATCCGAACTAGAACAACAACCTCATAGCATATCATTGGGCAGAGAATGAAAAAATATTGGACCACCAAAAAGGTATGTGAACTCAGTTGCATATATTTTATCACTTGCAGATAAAGTTAAGCTGCAGGAACCTAGTAGTTACAAAGACGTTATAGTGATTTCCAAAGAAAATCGGTGGATTCCCATTGAGGAAGAGATAAAATCTCTTCATAAGAATCAAACATGGAATATTTTTTCTTGAAGGACATAAGGTGATAGGATGTAAAGTAATATTCAAGAAAAGGAAAGGTAATTAAGGGGTTTAGGTACCTTAATTCAAGGAAAAACTCGACATTAAAGGTTTTACTCTAAAGAAAGAATTAGACTTCCATGAAGTGTTTTCTCCAATGATGAAACCCATAGTTAATTAGAGAAACAACTCTACATAATATAACCATATGGATTTATCCAACCTAATATATAAGACACGGTTTATTTGCTGAAAAATTCATTGTATGGTTTGAGACAACCACAAACAATTTAATATATCCATGGTGTCAACAGGGTTCACAAGAAGTCTAAAAGACATTTATGTGTACCATCAAAATATGTCAGACGATTCCTAGGTTTACTTGTTATTGCATGTGAATGATATGCTTCTTTTCTTCTTGTAGTATCTGTTGGATAAACATTGAACTTAAACACGTGTTATTTATCATGTTAGTTATTTAGATAAGATCAAATCGTTTGTTTGTATCTTCTATATAAGAAACTGAACTGTGTACATTGATCTTTGAAATGACAGTTACATCATTTCCATAATTTATGTTTTATTCGAGTATACATATTTGTGTCTGTAATACGTATGTGATAAAGAAGCACCTTAGTGTCAAGTTTGGGATGAAAGATTTGGTTATGGCAAATAAGATTCTTGAAATGTAGAATATTATAAAGGTAGGTGTATGATCATTACATGTAACCAAATGAAGCTACATTATGAAAGTACTACAACAATTCAACATGTTTGATTCTTATACACTTAACATCCCGTTTACTACTCATTTCAAGTTGTATGCAACAAGATCGGCCAAGGTCGGTGTTGATTTGGAACAATATCACGAATAAAGTGTTTGCACACGATAATCCAACATATATAGTGACCAATGCAATATTAGTTAGAAATATTAAGAAGTGCCTAAAATAGATTTGTGTTTACATCATTAAATCAATATCTTTTGGGCATTTGGTGAGTTTGATTAAGAGTCTCTATAGCAAAAGGTAGACCAACAACCTTAACGAAATTGATAATCTTTCATTTTATAGCCAACAATTTCTCATCAAGAACCATTTATTTAGCTATAGAACCACACCTCGGTTTCGAGCTTCAACACCTCTATACCTTCATACTTAGTGTAAACCCACGCTTTCATCTTATGGGGGACAGAGGACACCATCGTTGTCGTTGTAATAGTCGAGGCAAATATATTTTGTGAATCCGCCGAAATTTAGGAAGAGTGAAATTTTTTTAGTTTGGGATGAAAAGAGAGAATGTGTTTGGTTTTGGTTTCCGGGAAAGTGAAGGAAAACAAGGTTTTCGATGAGAGAGAACCTAAGTTAGAGAGTCGTGATTCTTTGTTTTTAAAAGAATAAAAAAATTAAAAAAATTTAACTCATAGAAATGTATCAAAGAGGTTGATTGTATATTTGTAAGGTTATAATAGACCTTTGATTATTATGGTACTTGCTTAGGCTTTAAGCAGTAACGCGTCCCAAGGCTATCAAATTTAGTGACATATAGTCCCTGGAGTTTGAAAAGTTCACTAGTAGTCTCTAGACTATCCAGTTTGGATAAAGTTACTTCCCTTACATGAGGCTTTTTGGGAGTTCACCAAAATCAAATCTGTACGGGTCTTATGTTCCATCGCGGACAATATCTTACTAGTCTGTGAGACCAATTTCACACCTACACATCTATTCTAACAAGTCCCTTTTTAAAAATAATTATGTAATATAAACTACTTAATCTATTTTTTTTATATCACACTAACCTATTTAAATGGATAAATAATTTTGAACATAGTCTAAATATTCATCGTGTTTGAAAAAATAACTCAAATGGTCACTTCTACTTGATATAATTAATTATAAGAGTAAATTACTCATAACAACTCGATTACAAATTAACTACCAATAATAATTCAGATTTTAAAATTTAACGATGATCACTCCGTAAATAAAATCTTCCAATAATACCTCTCGGACACAAAATCTGAAAAAATAAAATAAAGAATTTCACTTATTTTTTTAGTTCAATACTCTCTCTCTCTCTCTCTAAAATTAACTCTCAAATGTCTTAGATTTAATATTTGTTTTAAAACAATTTAGTGAGTTCGGAAGAATTACACCAAAAGCAACTACTAAATCAGATTTTCACGACGAAATTACTATATTTCGTCTTTAATTTTTCAATTTTTATGTTTGTAATTGTATGTTTGACCTAAACATTGTTCGTGTTTGGTTTTAAACAATTTTATTCCTTTTTACACAACAAAAAATACAATTACTAACCTATGAAGCAACTGAAGGCATGAGTTCTGAAAACTTCCTTTTCAATAATTGTTGTCATGAAAAGAAACTCGATAAAGTAGTTGGTTGTGTTGCTCTATTACTAGTCTGTATTATTAAAAATAGTAGTAATTCATCATAATACGCACAACTGAAGGCATAATACCATGATTTTACAAATGATTAGGTCTTGAGGACAAAACAATAATTAAATTGGTTTATCTTGTAAAGAAGATCACAAATGAACACTTATACTTACACATGTAAAACTATGTACCATTGTTTTTTTGTCTGGTTTCATGTGATATTTTATTATGCATCTATCGTTTAATTCATTGATCTGTATCTATAATTTAATTTATTATCCCGTATTTATCTTTTAATTCATTGTCACATTCTATCTTTTAATAAATTGTCTCGATCTATGTCATTTACTTAAACATTTTAAAATTTCAAGAAGAATTGAACCTAACAGATAAAGAAGAACCGTAATTCGGTGGAGATATCTAACAAGATGAAGAAGTCGATTAGGAAGAAAATTCGGAAAAAGAAGATGTTAATGCAGAAAAAAAAATAAAGCCGATGTTCCTATAGGGAAAAAGAAAAAGGATGATGTTCATGTAGAGGGAAAAGATGATGATGTTACTAAGAAGGTTATTTGTGCGCATGTTGATCTTAATCACAATGATGGAGGTACAAACTCGGATATGCAACAAAACTGGCTTGAAAATAATTCTATGAATGTAGAGAAAATAGTCAATCAATCATTGGTCAAGAACGTAGAAGTAAAAAATCTACACGTACTTAAAAGGCTGAAGTTAAATGAGAAAATCAGTAAAGAATGTTGCACATCAAATAAAAACTTCAGAATGTGAAAGTTAAGTTGGTCATGTGGAAAAATAGAATTTGGGACCCATAGAACGTGTTGCTACTTCAAAAAAAGATAAATTGAATAACTCAAATTCTTAGGAAGCTAAAGAGACCTGAAAATTAATAAAGAAGAAATTTTCAAACAAATTAGCTCAACGAAATTACTACTTCACAATATTAAACATAAGACTAAAGAGATTAATGTACCAACAAAAGGTAAAAATCTCTAATTTATCATCTTTTAATGGTCTTTTAACTATCATAGTTTCACATTTATCGTAATTTACATGTTTTCACGTCATTTATATGGTTTCACATCTATGATAGTTATCATGGTTTTGCATAATTTGTATGGTTTCACACCTATAATAATTTATATGGTTTCGCATTATTTACATAGTTGTGCATCTAACATCAGTTACATTGATTTCGTATCTTTTACATAGTTGTGCATATATCATCATTCACATTGGCTTCACATTGTTTACATATGTTACGAATTTGTCATCGTTTTAATAGTTTGGAACATTTACAATAATTTCATATATATCATCATTTTGATGGTTTCACATCATTGACAAGATTTCCTAAATATTATCATTTTGATGGTTTCACATCATTTTGTAGGGAATTAACATGAAATCCCCAACACGAACTAAGCCTATGAGTAGCCAAAGATTCGATTTGTCAACAATGGATCTAATAGAGAAAATGAAATTGATTGTAATAATTTTAAACTTTAGATTGCATAACTAACAAAGAAAATCATAGAACAAGACTAGGTCATTTCTGAATTGTAACAAAAGAGAACTAAATAAAATAATGTAGTAGATGCACATATGGAGCTACAATATACACTTTAAGTGTCTATGTTGACGTTAAACACAAATGATAAACTTTAAAAAAACACCTCAAAACATCTCAAAAACATATAAAAGAAAAAAAAATGAATAGATAATAAAGTTCAAGAATAAAAAAAACAAAATAAACATGTGGTGTGAACCCTATTATTAATTCTAATACAAGTAAAGAGGTGACTACAAGCCATAACGATTAACTAATCATTGTACAAAAATTTGTTTTTAATATAACCGATGCTTTAGCCCACGAGGACCCGAATGTTGTCGTTGTGGAAGAACATAATGTTCATCCAAATGTTATTGTGCAAAGATATGACCCATGTGCCAGCCTAGGTGAACCCTAATGTTGTTATGGAAAACTAATATACTCCATTTAATGTTGTTGTGGACGAAATAGGTCATAATGTTACTGTTATTGTGAAAGAAATGGCTCCTAATGTTATTGTTGTTTTTGAAGAATAGGATCCTGATATTGTTGTTAAAAACCATAGCACTCCACCTAATGTTGTTGTGGAAAACAAAGAGGTTTCTCCTACTATAGATGTGGTTCGGTATGTTGCTACTATAGATGCTAATGTTATTGTGGAAACAAAGAGTTTCTCTGACAATATAAGTGACCCAGGATGTTGCTGATGTTACTGTTGTTGTGGACAAAGAGCGGATCTAGATTATTCAATATTGATAAAACCTCTTTCAAAACATATATGTATTTGTACATACGTATTATCTTGTTTTTTTATTAAATATTATAATATTATAATAATTTATCATATCCCATGTTATATTCTCTCACGATAAAGTCTAGAAGAAATTTTTAGTATCTGGTTTTATATGGTAGTATCATGCATGATTTGGTCTCTCATAATTCATATAGCGTCCTGCATGATTCGGTCTCTCATAAATCATATAGTGTCTCTTATTATATAGTCTATTTTTTTGGTTTGGATCTGTAAAATCGTCATTATTTAGTCTTGAATTTCTAATATGTAATTGTTTTGTGAAGGATCCTACCATTGAACACCAAGAACTAGAAACTCATATAATAAGTTATTTGGATCCTGCTACTCAATTGGATATTATACAGATGGAAATAGATATACAAAAAAAACATGTAAGTGAATTATCTTTGCACTCTTCTCTAACATTTTCTCTCATTATTAATATTTTCTCTCATATTTCATGGTTTTGTCGTGGATGATATGGTCTCTCGTCATTTATGTTTTTCTCTCACATGTAATTGTCTCTCATTTATCTGATTTCACAAGATATGGTCTCTCATGATTCATAATTAGCCTGGTTTCGCATGATATATGATACTGGTTTTATATAGTTGGTATGATATTGTCTCTCATCATTCATAGCTAGCATGGTTTCGCATGATATATATGTTGTTGGTTTCACATAGTTTCCCTGGTTTCGCATGATATGGTCTACCATCATTCACAGTTAGCCTGGTTTGTATGATATAGTCTTTTATTATTCATCATTATCATGGATTCACATGTCATAGCCTCTCATCATTCATAATGAGATTGGTTTTGTATAATATATATGTTATTGGTTTTGGATAGTTGGTGTGGTTTTGCATGATATGGTCTCCTTTTATTGATGGTTGGCCTAATTTTGCATGATATAATCTCTTATAATTCATAAATTAGCCTAGTTTTGCATCAACTAAG
Source organism: Limnanthes douglasii subsp. nivea (assembly GCA_036936605.1). Lineage (NCBI taxonomy): Eukaryota > Viridiplantae > Streptophyta > Magnoliopsida > Brassicales > Limnanthaceae > Limnanthes > Limnanthes douglasii. Next base: position 40,535,463 of record JAUPFV010000001.1, read on the forward strand.
ATAATGGTTTCGTATTTTTCAGAAACAATTGGATGAAAGACCATCATTTGAATTAGAATGGGATCCTACTAAATTTCAGATCCCTAAATAAATTGATTGAACAATTACCAAAAAAGAATAGACATATTAAAATGATGTAACATAAGTAATTGAAATAAACCAATACTACAAATTGGAATTGATTCAAAAAAGAGAAAAACAGGAAGATCTTACAGTATGGTTGGTTTCATAAATACCAACATCTAATATTTTTGTAAGTAATATAATGGAGATATTAGGTGAAGAAGATATAGACTATAAGGTAAAAGTTCATTTAACATTTATTTTTAATTCCTTTCTTTCAAATATACCTAGTTGGTAGTTCCACTTTTGACAATACATAGGTTATCAATGGTTGTATATATTGGTATCTTCAACAAAATGATTTTAAAATATTATATGCTAATCTAAATTTGAGGGAGCAGTTATTCCAGAAAAATCCATATTCTAGAAGTGTAATGGTAAGAATCATATAGTTTCACAAAACATGTATGAATTAATAAACAAAAAAAATGTTTTTATAAAGTATTATTTCAATGTAGCACATGTTATTCAACAATAAAGATGTTACATCTTATGTGGATGATAAATTAGGCTGCCACACAAAAGGATACATCTTTGTTCCACGTCTCCTAGAAGGACCACGAGGTAAAATTTCTCATTCACATTGTTAGTAATAGATATAAACTATAGAGAAGTTTGTAATCTAAATCCATTGTCAAGACATTCAGATCCAACTAAAAAACTTCAGATCAAATTGTAAGTATCTCTAATCTAATATATTTCATCTCGTATATATATATATATATAATTTATCTATATCGTATGCTATTATATGTATATTTTATTAAAGTTTTAACTTACAAAATGAATACTTCCAAACAAGATAATACGTATTTACAAATACCTCAACAAAAAAAGGAATACTTGATTGTGGTGTAATGGTCTGCATTGTGCTAAACATTATATTCAAATGGAAAGATATAAAAAATATAAACCTCATGACATCGCATTATCAAGGAGATCATAGATGTTTTACATAAATGAAAAAAATACTACCATATTTTGGGACGGTTTGTGATGTAAAAACAATTAGAGATGTATGTTTTTGTAATATTTTTAGTAATGTTTGTTTTAATATTTGCTAACTTAGTTAAAATATTAAACTATTATATATGGGAGTCAGGTCTATCACCATCCATATGTACGCAAACTCTCATCTATCATCTCTATAAATGTATGTGGCACGAGAGTTTATATTTAGGTCATCATCTATCACCACCCCACATGCATACGTCACGCATCTATCATACAAATAGTTATGTCTCGTCCCACATATATCATGAAGTTGATTTGTCTTGCCTCGTAACTTTGCTTCATTTTAGTTATGGTAAAAATCATATATTTTGGTTCATTTTCTCATTGATATTTAGAAAATTTTATATTATTGTAATTAATATAATTACCATCTTCCCAGCTATTTTGTCATATCAAAATTTAAACTAGTTACCAACATTTTATTGGTTATTTAATTATTTGATTTGTAAAAAAAATAGAAATATTCAAGATTATTGTGGACTAACTACAATTTTCACCAAAACAAAACGTTTATTACTCTGCATGGTTCTAAACATTTTGGCTAGAAATTCAGCTTATAGTTTCATTAGGCTTTCATACAGAAAAAAACAATTTGTTATTTAGAAATAAATCCTAGCAGTGAGTGTTCTTAGGATTATAAATTCATTTATGAATATTTATCATCACATAATTTACCGCCATAAATAAGGTAAAACTGGAAACTAACAACAACTGGAGAATATTCTTTATATTTTGATGATGATGACATTTTTTCTTTTGCCCATGTAAACTATTTTCCAAAATGTTTTGAGCTCTGGAGATGAAGATGATCCAAATGAGGATCATGTTGTTGCTCATTGAAAAAAAAGGAAACGTTGTACGTTTGAAGAAGATGAGAGGCTGAAGAGTTGGAGGAAGAAACCTCCGAAGAAAAAGACTCTAAAGAGGAGGAGGAAGAATCTTACCAAGAAGACATTGAAGAAAAATGAACTAAAAGTGTGTTGTTTAATTTTATTTCTTTGTATGTTTCTGTTTTTTTTGGTTATTTTGTTTTTCTTGAAGTTTAATATATATATATATATATATATATATTATTCATTATTACGAAGTTGATGAAGTGTAATGTTTCAACTATAGTTTTTATAATACTGGTCATGCATCTATATGTTTCCATTATTGTAGCATCTACCACCAAACATTACATAATACCGCATTTGTCAGCCACATGAACTGGATTCACATCTATCATAACCAATGTGTTTGGTTATGAAATTTATTTTCATCTATCATAGAATCATATTATACGAGTCTCACATATATCACAAATCCATATGTAAAGTATTATGCATCTATCATACATCATAATGTCTCGTATCTATCATTATCATATAGTTTTTGTTCATGACAAATGTCAATAGTTAATAGGAAAATTGCAACATAATACTTACCCTTATCCCTAGTATTTTAGTTACAAACAAATATAATGTTCAAGAAGGTTATTATATCACAATGTCAATAGTTGAAAAAAAACATAAAAACCTTAAAAACTTGTTACTAACTATATAAGGCTTATTTTTACCCTCTAACTTCAATAGTTTTTTATGTTTACTTTATCTCTATTTTGTTTACACAAATACCTTGATGAACAAACACTCAAAACACTACGGAAACTCTTCCCCTGATGATGACCCCACTTATATGGCGCTTCTACATGAAGTGGAACTACTTGATACACACGAAGAGCCAGATTTTGTAGAAATTTATCAAAGGCATGGTCATGAGTTTACTAATTTCAGTCAGAAATTACCCACGCTGCATATGAAATAGCAGGGCCCCAATACGTAGAGTCAAAATACGATCTTTCCAAAAACATCCACCATCCGTCCCATCCTAGTTACCCTATAAGAATTTTTATAACAAGCAGCTATCTGGAACCCAAAATGATGAAAATGCTGAAGAAATTGGCCTCTCCCATAAAGATCCAAAGAGCATAATGTCAGAGTGTCAGAGTGTAAGAGACCAACGTCCTAAGCCAATTTATTAGATTAGCTTCTTTTGTTGTTTACTTTTTCTGTTTGTATGTTTTTCTTTTTATTTGTTTTTGGTTAATTTATGTTTAGTTTATTTTTCTTAAATTTCAATATATTCTCATTTTTTTAATTTTGAACTTATAGGAAAGTTTAATGTTCCAACTCTAGTTTATATAATGTTAGTCATGCATTTATCAGTTTCCATGAACAGATGTAACATTTATCACCAAAAACATTACCTAGTCCCGCATATATCATCATCTACATGATTTCGCATCATTTACATAGTTGCACATCTATCATCATTTGAATGGTTTTGCTTCATTTATATGATTGTTCATCTATCATAATATATAGTTTTGAATCATTTAAAAAGGTTTTACATTTATCATAATTTAATGGATTCACATCATTTAATGGTTTCGCATCATTTAAAAGTTTGCACATCTATCAAATCAATGATCTGGTTTTATATCTATCATCAAACATTATCGAGTCCTAGATTTATCAAACCCATGAATAAGTTTCACATTTATCACCAATCATGTATTTGGTTATGATTGGTTTCACATATATCACCATCTCATGTATTATATGTGGGTCTCGCATGTATTATGCATCATAAGGTCTCGTATCTATCAATTTTAATTGTAGTTTGGTCATGATAAATATCAAATGCCGATAGTTTGGTCTCTCTACGTATTTGGATTATGATATAAAAAATTGAAAAAAATGACAACTTAAAGTATAAAATTACATTTATCTTACAAAACCTCTATACATGTTAAATTATTATGACCATATTGTGAACAAGGACTAAACATTTTCTTTGGGATACTCAATTCTCCTTTAGATGGAATGTGTTTTTTATTAGGTTTCCCAACTCTCATTTTTAAAATTAGAGGAAGTATATCTCGAGAAGTTGTTGAAGTAGAATCTTGATCAAAAGTAATAAACGCGGGTATGCCATATGAATATATTTTCTTATAAGAGCTTAAAATATAACATGGCTCAACATACTTTATAGAATTTTCATATATGTATATAATATGGCAGCAAAAGCATGAGAGCATGGAAAATAATCTTATTGTAACGCACCATAAGAACATGTATATACACTAAGATCAACAACCATAACATAATCACCATAGACTTCGTGTGAAAGAGGAGTAGAAAAATAAACTATATATGGACGATATTTTTCGATATTGGTATTTAACTTATTATCAAATTCAAGATATAAATAAGTAATCCAACTCTCAGCCTCAGCATAGTGTCTCGGAATTTGACTTATAAGTAATACTCTATTCTTGTCAACTAAATCCAATATAGGTAAACTACAATACGGTTCGATTAGATGATTAAAAGACTTAGTTGGAGTAAAAGCCATAGAACTATACCTCTTGCCTTTAAAAAACACACAAGAGTATTTCTCGGAAGTTAAATTCTTGTAAAAACTAACAACTTTATGACCTATTTTTTAAGAAATTTTTCCATATATTGATTGTACAAGTTCTAATTCACAATCTAAGCACATTTTCTAAACATATAAATCATATTTTTCTTGAATGGTTTCGATGTACGACTTAAAGAATATTTCAAATTATTTATAACGTGATCAATACCAAATATGTATGATAACAATCTAGAAACAAAACATATACAGAACTAACAATACCTAAATGAAAATAATTAATAAATGTAATTTAACGATCCAACAAATAAGGTTTCGACAACTCCAAAAACTATAACCAATTTTTAGAATCTCTAGCCCTAACAATATCAAATGCAACATTAAAGATACGTGCATAAATTATGGAGAATATATTATAAATCAGAGTTTTATATATTTATATATGTTTCCCATCTATTATATTTTTGCCATACATCTATAACTCGTTATATGATATTCTGCATCTATCATATTGATTATCCCGATTTCGCATCTAGCATACTAATTATATCTGGTTCCACATGTATCATATTGATATATTAGGTTTTGCATCTATCATATTAGTTATATACGGAGTCGTATCTATCATGTCGTATATATACAGTTTTGCATTTATCATACTGATTATCTCTCGTTACCCATCTACCATGATACATGGTTTTTCATCTATCATATATGGTTTTCCATTAATTATATTTGGTTATACATGGTTTCACATTTTTAGATCTAACATAAGAAAATAACGTGTTTTACAATAAATAGTACATAATAAAACTTGTAATTGTTCCCATCTTTAGCCATGGCAGATAACAATACCATTTTATATTTCCCCGTTAAAAAAGTTTCATCGATAAATAAAACTAGTCGACAAGAATCGATACCATGGAGACAATAACCAAATATTATGCTTGAAGACATTGGTTTTCAAAGTATACTCTAGTAAGTAGTCACTACTACTATCAATAATCTTCAATGTTTTGAAATTACTCTGAATTAGTTTATACGAAGTAGAGCTATCTCATATACAACCATCTTCACTTTCTTTAAAGAAATTCATGAAAGACGATAAGAGATATCTAAACCGCATTCTTTTTTTAAAATGATTTTACAATTTTGGTTGTAACATCAACATTTCTCCTAACACATGCACGTATCTCATTAGCAATCAGATCTGATGATAAATTATTTCTATTTTATATGTAAAAACAGTCTCACAAGTGAGAGGTTAAAGATATTTATAAACAACAAAAATACAAGTAGACTTAGCATTTTTAGTATAAAGTCTTTAAGGATAGCCCTTTAAATTTATTTTTGTGTAATAAACAATTATTATTCCTTTATTATTATGCAAATATTTAAAAATAAAACCTTCTTGTAAAGCCAAGCTAGCTTTTCAGGGCTTTGAATTCTTCCGGAGCAAGCTGGCTTCAATTTTTTACTTCCTTATTCAAGGAGTTGATTGGATACAGAAGTCCATCTTCTATAAATGTTGTCTTTCCCTTCTCCTTTAATATCCTTGAACTATTAGTAAAAGATGTGCCTTTGAATCATGGATTGCAAGTTCACCATTTACTTTAAAAATACATAGTCGACTTCTAGACATTGTGTACTTGTATTTTACAATTAAAAAAGTAAAGACAAAAAACGTCTCACATTTATCATTAGAAAAACAACATGCGTCTCGCGTCTATCAAATTTTTTTTTTGTCTTGCATCTATAAACACGTGTTTGTAAACTCCACCTTCTTCGCAAAAACTTATCCATAACCTTACTTGCCTACTATATTTTACAAAAAACCTAAAAATAAGTAAAACCTCATTAAATTAAGTGTTTCAACTAATTTTTTCTAATAAAAAACCAAAATCGAGTAAAAAATATATAAAACCTCAAAAACACAGATGCTGCAAAGTCGACTTTAAAAGATGAAATAAATTCAAAATTAATAAGAAATTGAATGAACAATAAACAATAAAATAAATATATAGGAATAAAATAGACTAAAGATAAGAAAAAAACTGAGAGTCAAACGAAAATTTGAATCTTTATAGTACCTGTGGATCGAACAGATGTAGAGAGATAACCATTTTTAAATGTGTCTTCTAAGAAGTATATGGAAACTAAATCTTAAGATTAAATTTTTTTTCAATAAAAAATATTTTGTACCGAAACAAAAGTATTGTTTACACGCTTTATAGGACTCTATGATAGCCCACTGAAATTAATTACAGTTTTAATAGGGAAATATTATACTCTCTAGAGATTTAGTTTCTTCAAGAGCAAACTATTTTTAATTTTTTTTACTTCATTATTCAAGGATTTGATTGAATAAAGGAGCACATCTTCTATAGATGTTGCCTTTCCATTCTAATTTAGTTTTCTAGAACAGGTTATAATTAGGTTTAAATACCATAGAACATGTCCGTTAGCTAGCATTTTAAATAAGAGACTAGAGTCTATTTTAATGTCTACCTGTTAAAAACCTTTTTTATTACATCATATAATTACATGAGAAAAGTACCGGTAAATACCTTCTCAACTATGGTATTATCCGGCGGTACCCGCTTTTTGGATAGTGTAACTGGGTACCTCGAACTGAAATTTGGACAAAAATACCCCCGACTAAAAAAGGCGCGCGCTGGTAAAAAAAAAAAAAAAAAAAAAAAAAAACTGGTACAATTCGCAGGATGCGAATTGCTTGCAAATTCTCAGGATGCGAATTGCTTGCAAATTCTCAGGATGCGAATTGCTTGCAAATTCTGAACGATTCTCATGATAAGATGCGAATTGCTTGCAATTTCTGAGCGATTCTCATGATAAGATGCGAATTGCTTGCAAAATTCTGAACGATTCTCATGATAAGATGCGAATTGCTTGCAACTCTCAAGATTTCTGAACGATTAAAAAAAAAAAAAAAAAAAAAAAAAACTGGTACAATTCTCAAGATGCGAATTGCTTGCAAATTCTCAGGATGCGAATTGCTTGCAAATTCTGAACGATTCTCAGGATAAGATGCGAATTGCTTGCAATTTCTGAACGATTCTCATGATAAGATGCGAATTGCTTGCAATTTCTGAACGATTCGCATGATAAGATGCGAATTGCTTGCAAATTTCTGAACGATTCTCATGATAAGATGCGAATTGCTTGCAACTCTCAGGATTTCTGAACGACAAAAAAAAAAAAAAAAAAAAAACTGGTACAATTCTCAAGATGCGAATTGCTTGCAAATTCTCAGGATGCGAATTGCTTGCAAATTCTGAACGATTCTCATGATAAGATGCGAATTGCTTGCAATTTCTGAACGATTCTCATGATAAGATGCGAATTGCTTGCAATTTCTGAATGATTCTCATGATAAGATGCGAATTGCTTGCAAATTTCTGAACGATTCTCATGATAAGATGCGAATTGCTTGCAACTCTCAGGATTTCTGAACGATAAAAAAAAAAAAAAAAAAAAAAAAACTGGTATGAAAAAAAAAACAACTGATACAATTCTCAAGATGCGAATTGCTTGCAACTGGTGAAATTTTATTTTTAAAAAAAATCAAAAAATATCATAAATGGATCTAGTTTTGTTCATTTTTAAAAAACAAAAGTAATGGTACTTTCATTTATTTTTTTCGAGCTCCCGTTCGAAAGATACGGATCTTTTAAAAATAAAATTAAAGGAAAAGTAGGAAAGAGAAGGAAATAGAAATTTTGGTTACGTGGCTGTTCATGAATGGTGAGGGTAGTTAGGGTATTAAAATAAAGTTAGGTTGTAAGTGACAATAAGGTAGTTGAGATGGGTATTAAGTAACAATTGATCAAACCTTGGGTGGTAAGTGACAATTGAATAGTTGAGTAGGTACCTTTGGTACAATTTCCCTAATTACATTTAATAATGCCTTGCTTTCAACTACTAAAAAGGGGTTGCTTTCCATATAATCTTTTACATGAAACAATGGTATCTTCGTTGCTATATTTGATAAGACCAGCCACACTTACCGTGAGAATTTAATTAAAGTCTGTTTTTGTGAGAAGCTAACCATCTGAGGATATGTACCATGTTAGTTTTATAAATATAAAAGTAGCAACCTAACTTTTTTGATATGTTAAAGTCACCAATCCATATTCTTTTAAAGAATGTTAGCATTGTTAAGTCTGTATATAATATAATAAATTTTATCTAGGATAATTTTAGGAGAAACATGTATAACATCATATTTAACCTTCTTTCTAAAATATAAAATTGTTTAGCATATGACAGTGGGAAGGATTGTTCTACTATGAGTGTTCTTGTTGGTTGACTAGAACCAACATCTAATGAGATGTTGAATAATCATCTATCTTCCAATTGTTATACTAAATAAAATAACAAAATGATTCCAGATTTTCCAAGATGTATGACAGTTTACAAACAAATGATTAACTATATATATATATATATATCATGGCAGAATTGACACTTGTATGCCACGAATTTTTTTTTTAAAGATAGTGTCAACTGAGATCCAGCCTTTCATAGTATTTCATAGAAGAAATGAAAGTTTAGTTGGAGTAATTTTATTCCATATCTTATGTGATTACAGGTTGTTGTTGTATTGAACTTACCAGATTTACCTAATGACCAAATTATTTTATCTTCTCTCTCATTATGGATTGTAAGATTTTGAATTTTATTTATTTTAGAGAGGTAACGCTTGATTTCGATTTAGCTAAATCTCAATTACTATTTGACCAGAAAGTATTAAACTTTTCAATAGTATACCAATCATTATTTCTATCATTTGACAGATTTATTAGAGGTTGATTTCCAAACCATTTATCTAACCAAAAATCTATGTTACATTTTCCTATATTTCATATAATGTAAAGCTCGGTAATATCTTTAATAGATTTTAACCTTTTCCAAATCCTAGAGCCTTTTGTATTTGTTTTAAGTTGAATAGGGTGAGATTTCTTAGTGCATACTGAATGCATATACTTAGCCCATATAGATTTGTTTTCACAAAATTTAAACCAAAGCTTATAGGGTTTAATATTTAGTCAACCTTCTTTATAAGGTTTACATATTGAGGTCCTCTTTGTCCATTTTATAGCATTTGAAGACTCTTTAAATCCCCATATGAATCTATTAAAGAGCCTTTTGTCATGTTTTTATATTTTTAGGTAAATTACAACACTATATATGATATGAACTTATTGTGATTAGTACTGATCGTGTCTACACTAATCTTCCACCAGAAGAAAGGGGCTTAGAGTTCCATTCTTGAATTTTGGACCTAATTTTGTTAACTAAGTCATCATATTGGCTTGCCATGTTGATGTTGTGGATAGATATTCCTAAATAATTTAAAGGCATAGACTTATTATTTAAGCCAAACTTTGGAAGATGTTATTAGGCTTGATTCTTCTAGTGTTTATACATTAGCTATATATATATATATATATATATATATATATATATATATATATATATCTTGATACAACTTTAGGAAGTTTTTTAATTTTTGGATATTATTTTTAGAGCCAATTACAAAGGCAATGCAATTTATATTCATATACTTCTAGTTTTAAATTTCATCTCATGGTAACTATTGAAAATAAAGGTTAATATCTCTAATGAGGTATTCCTCACGTACAATAACAAGGTTGGAAGAAATAGGACCACTCTGCTTGATTCCATTGAGACCTTTGATTTAACATCGGAGATCACCATTAACTAGAATAGAGAAAAACACAAATTTAATATTATTGTTGCTAAGTTTTATAAATTTTAGATGTAAAAACTAAAGGCATTCATAACATTTAAAAGGAAAGTGTGAGCGATTTTATCAAATTCTTTAGTCATGTCAATCTTTAACCGAATATTGACACCTCTAGGTTTTTTTGTTAATATCATATATAAGTTCTTGAGATAGGAGGAATCGTTCATGGATATTTATTCCGTAAACAAAACCTCCTTTTCTTGAGAGATATTCTTTGAAACAATAATTGTTAGCCTATCATTTATTATTTTGCACAATATCCTATGAAAAACATAACACAAAGTTATTGGTCTAAACTCTCTCCAATGTTTGGGGCCTTTAGTAGTAGGAGTTAAACAAATGGCAGTTGAAAAAATACCATTTGGGGCAACACTACTAGAGAAATAATCTATCACGGTAGAGCATAAATAATTTTGGATCGTAGGCCAACAAGATTGATAAAAGATTGTATTGAATATATCTGGACCAGCAATACTACTGGTTTTAAGGTTTTTAATTTCACTATTAATTCCATCAGTTGTTCAGGCTAGCCATAAGATATTGGTTTTGATATTCTGCAATTAGGCTGAGGATGACTTTCATTGGGTCTCCATATTGTTAAAAGGACTTTGAAATAATCCAAAATAGTTCACTAAGTTTAGTTTGGTCATCTATCCATGTTCCTTCATTGCAAATCCCATTAATTCTATTCTTATTTTGTCTTTTCTTAACAAAATTATGAAATGGTGCGGTATTTTTATCTCCTTGTTTGATCCAGTTGATACAATTTGTTTGCTCCCAATTTGATTCTTCTCTTCCCAAGAGAAGAAGATGGTTTTTCGTAGCTTTGGATAAGTGAATCTTATCCTCTAAACTTTGAGTTTCTTGATATTTATTTTCAAGAAAGATAATTTCCTTCTCAACTTTGGCAATAGCATTATTTAAATTTCTAAACACATCATTGTTCCAAGACTTTAGCTTAGGTTTACGTATTTTTAATTTTTTCTAAAATACATATAGAGGCTGGCCCATTAAAGGAATATTCTAATATTCCTCAATAGTTTGATTAAAATTAAGGTGTACATTCCACATATTAAGAAATTGAAAGGATGTTTTAGGCTTGGAAATATTGTTGAAGATATATATACTAATTAAAGAGTGGTTAGACCACGTTTTGGTGAGATGTTTGACTTGAATATTTTAAAAGAAGTTCATCATTGAAGCATTTACTAAAAATATCTCACCTTTTCCAATTTGTATTATTTTTCTAGGTATATAGATACCCTATGAAGCTAGCATCATCTAAAGCACATTCCAAAATTGTGTTATTCAAGTCATCTAGACTTCTTAAACACAATGTTGAACAATCTCGTCTTATCACATAAAGATAATCTATTAATTTTGGAGCACCTAGCATATATGATAGTTACCATGAAGGCTTTGTTAACGGTTGAGTGATGAACTTCTAAGTGGATGAGCTACTCATGATTACAGATCACGTCCACTATAAAAGTGTCCTTCCATATGACCCATATTTTTTTATTTATGTTTGAAGCTCCATGATGAAAACCAAGCAATTTAAATGTTAAATCAATTTTGGTTCAGGAATAATAGGCTCCTATAAACTCATGAAGTCATCAATTTTTAATGGACATTTAAAACGACAGGTTGATAGTTTATGTGTGAAACTCATTGTTTTATTATTGAAACCATTTGTTGGCATTTTTTATGTTTTATTTGTTATCACCTCTATAAAATATTATGGCTTAATAGTGTTACCATATTTTTTAGAAACTAGAAAGCTTCAAGTGAGGGTGAGATTTGGTGAGTTATCCACTTGTTCATCTTCAGATGAATTATTAATACAGTTAAATATGTTCCCAAGCTCTATAAAGTATAGAACATCAATTATTGCATGGTTTATTTTTTCAATTTTTATTTTATTATTTATCATTGGAGAGTTGATTTCTTGTCTTTTTATAGGTCATGTATTCATTTTTTACTAGTATTACTACTAGTTGTATTATTGTTGTTTATGATAGATTTTGGGTTGTCTTTAATGTTTTCTTTAATTACAATAGTTTTTTTTCTAAGGAATCCAAATTTCAGTTATTTTAGTAGACATCTATTTTTTGTTATTTATAGTTTATCCTAAACTTGAATTGTTATTTAACTCTTGCATATCAATTGATTTGTTTTATTTTTAATACATTGGCTAACATTATGACCAAGATGGAAACAATTCAGACAGTATAATGGTTTGTCACCATATACAATGTCCTGCCAGTATCCATCTTGCTCCCAAAATTCTATCCAAATTTTATTACTAAGAGGCTTGGATACGTCCAATTCTATTTAAGTCTGACAGCAATTATATTAGACCTATTTATATTAGGAATATATATATTCAAAGGGTTTCATATGGTATTGAAAATTATGTTAATACTGTTCTTATTATATAATGACATAGATTTTTGGAAAGATAACCCACACATGAGTTATATGGGATTTCCTTTTAAGATTCACTCTAGGTTCCCATCTAATGAGCCTCATGGAATACTGGCTAGTGGGCCAAATATTCCGCTTCCAAAGCAGATAACCCAAATTTACTAGATAAGTTCAACTTTTTCATAAAAGATTGTATGATATGCTTATGAAGCCTCCGTAGGAAAATTTCCCTACTAAAGTGTATTTTGCAGTTTCAAGTATAAGTAACTTATTTTTTCTATGAAATGAATTGCTTTGAATTCTCCTTTATTTGAGATGTGCACCTCCTCACGTAGTATCTCATTCTTGATGAATTTAAGCTTGACTACTTCTTTATACATTTTTGCTTTCCTCTTGTGGTATTGTTCTTCATATGTTTGCGAAGAACATCTCTTTCCTTCATCTTCTTTCCGTATTTATACCTTATCTTTTTTATTTTCATTCAAGGATGCTTCTCTAGTTGAAATGGTATCTTCATTCGAAGTTGCTTCTTCTTTGAAGATTGATCTGAAGAAGTTACTCGTTGAATAGTAATCTCCTCCATTTCTTGTGCTAATTATTCTTGGCCAATCAATATCTCATATTGTTATCAAGAACCAGAGTATTTCATCTAGAGACGGATCTATTATGGGGCTAGAGGGCGGTAGCATAAACTTGTACCCTCAAATTATCATAATAATATAGGTGTTTTTGGTAAACTCTTTATAAGTCTCGTGGTTTATTACTCTTCATAGCGAAGAGATTTTTCCATACAATTTTTTTGGTTCTTGATTTATTTTATTGTTGATTATTTTTCAACGATTAGGTTTGTGGTTTTATTTGGTTAATAAATTGGTGAATCGCTATTGTTGAATTCGGTTTGTTGTTTATTTGGTTGGTTGTCTTGAATTTGATCTCGTGGGTTGTTGATATACTACTATTTGGGTCTAACAGTTGGTATCAGAATTCCATACCCAGACAAAACGTGATGTGGATGAAATTCTTGGATGTCAAAGATGATGAACCATTAGTCATGCTCATCAAGCGGAATGACTTTATTCGAGTGTATCAAGACGGTGTGATTTGAATGAAGTGACGTTAAGGAACATCTAAGCTGCGATAATAAGAGTGATCATATATATTTATAGTAAAACTTTATGATTTAGATATGAATCATAACACAACCTAATTAGAGTTAGCATATGTAAGTCAATTGAGGGGAGGTAAAAATGGTAGAATTTGCTAGGTACGGCCAAATTTCCACACAGGATACACATGTAAATAAGTAAGAACATATCTAAACTAGTATGAAGCCCTTTTGATTTTACACATTTTTGTGATAAATAGTATAATTGTTACTTACTCATATATAAACTTTAGATTATTTAGACATATCCTTGATAAATCATATGTAGAAAAATGTAGTTTGAATAAATATTTGTGATTTTCTTAATCAATAAAATGCCATGATTTTTTTTTATAATATTTTTCAAACAAATCATTAAAAAAACCTCTTAAAATAATGAGGCGGATGAAAAAAAAAAAGTTAAAATGTGTTTTCAATATATTAGACTTTAGCCCTTCCTTATCCGTTCCGTCATGGAATTCATCTACTTCTTTGATTTTGATTTTGTCTTGAATGAACTTTAACCTTGAAACCCAATTTTGTAATCCGACTTTATTTACATTCACCCTAATTCCAAATTGTAAGCCTCTCTATTACGGAGATTGCCAATTTTGGATCCTATCTTCTTTGATCATACTTCCAATGCCTCCGATTATCAGCCGTGTACCACCACAATTGTTGAATCGTGACCCAACAATTTTTTATTTCCAACCGTATATCCCATTTTCCTGCATAATATTGCAATTTCCCTTTTTTGATCGAAAACCCTGTCGATGGGTGACAATTCTGCTTCAACTTAATTGAGTGTGTCTTCCACTTCGCAAGAGGAAGGGAGTTTTTCGGACGCGAGAGAAACCCGTTCTTAGAGCGTTCGACATCTATTCTTTTCTAGTTATCAAAACTCAGATTTCTCTTGAGAAAACAGTTTGATACTTAGGTTTTAATGGGTACTTATATCATAATTTCAATTTTTTTCTATTAATTAAATTATTAAATATATACAGAATTTAATAAATAAATATGTTAAATAAAAAAATGTAAACATAAAATTCTATCTATGGATAAGAACTTAAATAGTGGCAAAAAAATTCAACCGGTTTTAATAAATTCATGTGTACAACATATGTTTGGGCATAGAAAGGACGATCAAGAGGATAAAAGAAGGATCTAGAGATTATTATTGGTCTTCAAACTTGCTTTTATTAGATCGTACCTCGTCTATTTTATAGACAAACCCGATCAGTCACCAAATTAGGAAAGAAAATAGAAAGATTCCACTACAAATTTTAGTTGGGATTTGGTATTTGTCGAAAATCAAAAGCTGAAGTTTGGTTTACTTTTGCTTTAAACCAAACATATGTTGTATAAGTGACACCCCTATCAGTAGACGGTCTATATATACATTTCACTTCATCGTTTTAAGAGCATTACTCTTTTACATTCTTGTCCATTTTTCAGAAGCTAAAATCTTTTACAACTTTTTTTATTTTGCACCATGACGCTAACAAGCGCTCAAACTCTGAAAAGGATTCAGTTTCTTCGACAGGGAAAGAGATTATCAAACTCAAGATCTGTTTCCGGAAGAAACAACGAACAGAAAGTTGTTCCTAGTTCTTGGAGATCGAATGTTTTGAAACAGCTGATACGGAAATTTATATCACATTTAAAGAATTGTGGTTCCGGGAAGAAAATAGGTGGTTTGAAGTTTAGTTATGATATTCGGAGCTATAATTTAAACTTCGATGAGGGTTTATATTGAAGGATATGATCGGTTTATGTTTGGTTTACAAAGTTGTTTTGTTTAGATTTTTACTAATTTCCTTACTTTTTTTCCGTCTATTTGCCGCAATCCGTTGTTGAATTGTAGATTGCGATGTCTCCATATTTGGATGTTATTTGATAGACGGTTTATCATGAGCTCCTTTACCTTTCTACAATTTGTAGTTATACGGGTAAAAATATTTTAAAAAAAGACAGTTATGTACTATTTAAGAATAAGATCCAAAACCCTAATATATATACTCGCTTCTTTATGGATCATAACTTGGTGTTTATATTCTTAGACTTGTTAGCACTACTACTTATATGTTGAACTATTGTTATAATAAATTAGAAAGAGTCTTGCAAACTTCTCCACTGCATGTAGTGTTGTGGAAAAATTTGTTTACTAGGGTCTGAAGGTTAATACATTAAAATATTCCATATACTCGGTTATCATAGTTGAGACCGTGATGAGAGTCTGTTTCATACTCTTCCACGATATAGCACATCCTACCAGAATGAACACATAACCCATAATAGATTTTATGGTGTTTACTCACCCCATAAAATTTATATCTTAATATCCTACGATATTCAAGTTATCTGATATCTTATATGTTATGTTTGGTATTCTTCTAGTATCGGAGTACCCTCTTTACTGCACTCCAATAGGAAACTTCTGGACTTCTTAAATACCTACTTGATATGCTAACTATAAATGGTATATTTGGTTTACTCATACCTGAGCATACATGAAACTACCAACTTTCGAAGCATATTGCACCGTCTACATGAACTGAATCTCTGAATCTGTTTTGGAGAATTGATGAAGTGATAAATTTTCTCCTTTCACTACAAGGGTATCCATTGGTTTCCTCTTATCCAAATTATATCAAAGCAATATGCTTTCAATGTACACCTCTTATGAAAGAACTTGGATGCCCCTAGGGAGGTTCCTAAAATATGGATACCAAACACATAGGAAACTTCACCAAGGTTCTTTATATTAAATTTATTTAATAGTAGTTCATTGGTAACATGTAATAAACCTACATCGCTAGTGACTATGAGTATATCATCGATACACAACACTAAATATATCATTTTACTCCCACTACTTTTGTGGGATACACAATATTTGACCGGGTTCAACTTAAAACCGAATGAGGTAACATTGTTTAGGAACTTGTGGTACCACTAACGAGATATCTTCTTTAGCCCATATATATTTATTTAGGTTATATACAATCGAACTTGGCTCCCCCAACCATAAAGTTTTCAGGTTGATTCATGTAAATCGTTTCTTCAATGTATTCATTGATAAATATTGTCTTAGCATCCATCTAATGGAGATCTAAGTCAAAATTAGCAGCAAGACTCATGGTTATTCTAAATGAGTCCTTTAATGATAGTGGAGAAAAAGCCCTTGAATAATCAATCACTTCAATTTGATTGTACCCTTTTGCTACACGACGAGCTTGGTATCTTTCCAATTTCGATAAACTATCATGTTTGGTTTTAAACAACCATTTACACTTTAATTATTTATTCCCTTAAAGTAGAGTGGTAGGATCCTAAGATGAATTATCTAGCATTAATTTGGACTCTGTATTCTACTTGAGGAACTATACCTGAACTTTTTGTCATATTGTTGATGATCGGTACACTAACTTTGATTTGAGTATCAATCTTGGAGTCCAAATGAATTGGTCTAAATTTTCCCTTAAATATGGTGTGGTTATTTGAATCTTTCCCCTTAAATTATGCATTCTCAAATACATATTAGAATAGTAAATTTTGTAAACGGTGGTTTTGCCAGGGTTCCCTATGAAATTACAACTAACCGTTTTGATGTCTATATTTTGTTTAATAGGTCTATAAGGCTTCATTTCTTCTAAACATCCTCATATTTGAAAATGCTAACCTAGTTTAGTACGCATTAACTTTAGATATTTGTTTATATCATTTTGCAACATAACGTAGTAATATTATACTTTATAATAACATTTGTGAAACCTAGTTTAATACACATGTGAACCCATATATAATATATTCGTGAAATGTGTAGTATATAGAACTTGAAACATAAGAAATTAATACTTGAGAAACCCACCCGACTTATTTCGTCATATATTTTTCCAATAAACCTCACTATATTGTTAAATCCTTGGTGAATTATTTTTTGTCGTTCTTACCATCGATCTAATAGGTTTTCCATGATGCATTTATTATTTTTCTGTTATGGTAGGAAGAATTTTTTAAAATATTCACTTTTGATGTTTGTTTATCTCATTTTTCTCAAAATAGAGTAAAACTACACTTTACGACAACACTAACAAAACCTAGCTTAATACAAATACTAAAAATTATATAACGTTAAAAAATCATACTTGCACAACCTACCTAGTTTATTTCTCAATATATATCGCGAATATGCCTCATTATGTCACTAAATCTCTAAATAATTATAATTTTTCATTCTAACCATTGATCTATTAGTTTTTTATGATTCATTTACTTCTTTTATGCTATGGTATGAATATTTTGGTGAAACATTATGTTTAGAAGTTTTTTCGTGTCACTTTGTAACCTAACCTTGTGATATTATCCTTTATGACAACACTTACAAAACCTAGTTTAATACAGATGTGAAAATTTATGTAACATGTTTGTGAAACATATAATATATATATATATATATATATATAAACTATGAAACATAGGAAAATAATACCTGCAAAACCTACTGAGTTTATTTTTCTGATAATTATTTAATTTGTAACCTAACCTAGTTAATTATTTAACATCCTAATAATTGATCTATTAGTTTTTTGATGATTAATTTTTTGTTTTTTTATTCTAGTAGAAATATATTGGTAAAAAACTAACTTTGGGTATTTATTATTATTAATTTGTAACCTAACCTAATAATACTATACTTTATGACAAGACTTATGAAACCTAGTTCAATACACATAAAAAATATTATATAAGATATATGTGAAACATATAGTACATAAAGTACAGAACGTAGGAAACTAATACCTACAAAACCTAACTTATTTATTTCACCATAGATTTCACGTATAAAACTTATTAGTTTATTTTTTATTTTTTGGATGGAACCCGCATCCGCTACTCAGAGTGCAATGAGTGCGCACAAGGTAAATCCTCAGTCTGACGCAATAGCCTGCAAACCAACGCCAGAAGATCAACCACACAAGGTGACAGACTCAGCCGAGAAAGCGTATGTAGAAGGACTCGAACTCATGATCGTTGGTCACAAGCATGCATTACTCAACCAACTCGACTACCCCTTTGGGGGCGTATAAAACTTATTATGTTAATAAATCTGTGGAGAAATACGAACAAACCTTAATTTTATATATGTGCAAAATGCAATGTTGTTTTATTGTAAAAGACACATTTTTTATTTTGTGAAAATTTAATTCCCATAAAATTTAGTGTTATTTCATAGTTTTCTTTGGGAAATGATGGTTAAATATTAACGTTAGAGGATCGCATTTATCATTTTATGACCCACGAGTATCACAAACTAGATTTGATTATCGCATGGGTAAAAGAGGTTAGTAAACAACTCAACTTCATAACTATATTTGGAATGTATGATATGGGCCGTAAATGTAAAGCCTTTAGATTTGTGTACCAATGTGGGAGATCCAATTACTATAATAAAGTTACGAAGGACAATATTCAAAAACAAAATCGACTAAATAAAATTGTTCAGATCGTATTTCTCAAAAAGAGGTGGGTAATCTACTTGATAAGATGCTTCAAAATCCTTGGGCGTCAGGACTATTCATATATGATGAACACAATGGAACATAACGAATAAAAAAAAATAGATGTATACATAGTAGTGGAACTCTTTGCACAAAATTAGATGGTTATCAATAAGATATTCTTATCCATAGATAACCATACATCATATACTTTATTCATGGATACTTTTGGCTCTTCTATGCAAATATTTTAATATATATGGAATATTAACAAGTTCAAATAGTTTATCATATATGTCTCTTGTGGTTATCACTCAAGGGAGGTTTGGGTCTATACAGTTAAGATTTGTAATAATTCCTTACTAATCGAATTCATATGGGGGACATTAGTTAAATTATTGATAATAATGCTTAAGAAATTTGTACATTTGAGGACATTAGTACAAGCAAAGTCTTATAGGCCTAACATTGGGAACTAAAATCTGATACAATAATTCCATTCTATAAGAGTTATTTTATAAACCCATTACCTAGTTTTGGATATGAGATGATTCAGTTATTTTAAGGAATTTTTGGAGGGAAATATTCAGTTAATGACCATGATATTATGGAAGAATCATAAATGATTTCCTTAAATTCAAACAATAAGAAGTTTACTAATTTATTTTGATCATCTTCTTATTCTCCTATACGAATCAACGCTCACATTCTGATTTAAGGTTAAGAAGTTATAGTTTTTCATAAAGGATAACCTCAACATTCTCAAAAAATCATACAAAATTTAATTAGTATAGTATCTTATAGAAGAATCTAGTTTCAACTTTTGTAATATCATAAAAGGTTGTACAAGAACACTAAGAGTTTATTTTTTTGTATGTGTGTATGTGAAATGTGTGTGTGTGTATATATATATAGTTCTATGTGTGCGTGTGTATGTGTGTGTATGTGTGTGTGTGTGTGCATGTGTGTATGTATGTGTTTGCGTGAGTGTGTGTGTGTGTGTGTGTATGTGCATGTATGTGTGTGTGCGTGTTTGTGTGAGTGTGTGTATGTGTATGTGTGTATGCGTTTGTATGTCTGTGTGTATGTGTATGTGTTGTGTTTGTGTGTGTGTGTATATTTGTGATTGCACATCTATGTGTGTTTGTGTTTGTGTTTGTGTGTGTGTATGTGTGTGTGTGTGTGTTTGTGTGTCTGTATGTGTGTTGTGTGTGTGTGTTTGTGCATGCGCGTCTATGTGTATTTATGTGTGCGCGTCAGTGTGTGTGTGTGTGTGTCATGCAATTTTTTATGTTAATGACATTAAGTCTTAAATTTATATGTGAGGTATCTTATGTATTGAGGAACCAAGAATAGTCAGGATTACTCTTGATAGTTATTGTATGAAAATGACAAATATTTAGTTTGCTTTAGTTGATTTGAAGAAAATTATTCCAGTCAAACATCTCAAGACCAATATGGAAACTTATGTGGTACAAAATATTTCATATGTTTTTAAAATATGACTTTTGTTTTACGATTATGGTTAGTTTAAGATAAAGTATAAAATTTATATTAAGTAAATACTGAAGTTGTTCTATGGAGGGATCGCAGTACATCAAATCCAATATTGAGTATACAACAAAGAAAATCAGAAAATTAAACAGATCATTTACGTGTGTGACTTTATGAGCTAAATGGATGTTACAATGTGATGTAGAGTTGCATATTCTATAGGATAAAATTTATAGAATAAATTTTATATTACACTTAATAACGTTCTATAAAGAAAATACATAAGTTATTTGTAATCAATAAAATAAAGATATAGGAAATAATATGAAATTCTTTAATTTAGCTAAGATATTAATAAGGTAGAAAGATTTATCTTTCTATTTTCTATATCTGTATTAAGATTTCAAATCTCAGAACACAAGATTTATATGGGCATTCTTAGTCTTGAGGATATTCAGATTCGTTATGCGTGTTGTTTTGATTTCATTTGAATTTGGATTTCAATTCATAATCAAAATCAAATAAAATTTCAATATTTCAAACTCTATTATTGTTGTATGAAACACTTAAATGTTTAACAACTCTATTAAACTTTATTTATACAAAATAATTTGAGCTTTATTTTTTTTATTGACATCATCAATATTTAAACAAGATCTAATCCAACCCTAACAAGACTCGCTAGGCCAATTCCTAGCCACTCAGTTGAAGCAGTGACCAACAGTTGGTGAACACCTATCCGAGAGGCTGTCAGAGGTGATACGAGCTTCGGCTCTTACCTTACTTCAATAAAAAAATTAACAAGAAAGAACATGAAAAATAAATTAATCGCACAATAAGAGATTTAATATGATTCGGATTGTGAAGAAATCCTACATCCACGAAAAACGGACACTCCTTTTATAAATAAGTAAATTATAGAGGAGACTCTCGAACACAAAGAACTCAATCACTTTTGATAAGGAAAGATATTCCTTAGGGACATAAGTGTAATTAATAGGGACTAAAGTGATAAGTTCTGTAATTATAGGATTAAATTAGGCTTTAGGAGAAACCGAAGGGTTAAATTGTAAATATACCAATATGTAACCGTTTCTCTAACTAACTCACCTTGCCTATTTAAAGAGGCTGAAGGAGTTATTTTGACATATGATATATTCAGAAGTACTTTTCACTACTTTGAATTCTCTTTGTAGACTTTCTGTTCTTAATTCACTCACTACAACTTTAATTCACACCAACTTTATAACAAAAAATGACGTGATTCACGGAACCCCAATTCAATGTTTATCTCTCACGTCACTTATCTCACAAAACTTTAGAGCTGGCTTCTCTCTTTGAAGAAATATGCAACTCACATCATGTCATACAACACATTGTAAAGCAATATCTTCTTCTACTTATAGGCTAACAATGGTATATCTTAATCAATTAATTAAGTAATCTAATTAATATAAAAGACTCAACTAATAGGAAATCTAATTAATATAGAAGAGAAAATTAATAAAAGATTAAATAATATAGAAATCTAATTAATATTGAATTCTAGTTACTATTGATAAAGCTGTACAATATTAGGTTGCGTTATTGGGTTTGTGGTAAATATATGACCTGACCAAGTGTAATAAATTGTAAGTTGATAAATAATCCGAGGAAAATATGACCTCAATTAGCAAGTGGAAGAAAAATAAAGGATTAAGGTGTAAAAAGATAAAGATCTAATTAGGAGGACCACTAGAGTAAAATAAGGACCCACAATTGTTACTATATAAAGAAAACTCTCATTTTTTGGAGGGAGACAAAATATAATAATACTTTCTCTCTCTACTATTTCACTTTTCACTCTCTTTGCACGGTATTTCATCAGATCCAAGTCTGAACTATTTAAGAACGATCATTGGCGCCGTCTGTGGGAACTTAGGTGATACCCGGTGTTTATTTTTTCCCAAAAATCACGATATAACAAGAGATGAATCCGAAAACGATTGAAGGAAGAGAGGTCGGGAAAAATCCAACTAGGATCAATTCATGTTCTGAAGACCGAAGATCGGAGAAAAGACATCCCGACCATGTTCATTACGCTCAGAATCAAAGTAAATACTCGAATCTAATCATGAACATGAAGCAACTGCTAGATGGCATAACTAAGCTCAATACCGAGAAGGAAATGGCTTTGGCTTAAAGAATAAGTAAAGAAGGAAAATAGAGAGAGTTGTCACTTGATGCTGATAGAGAGGATTCCTCAAATGAGGGAAGAAACAAGAATTATATCTGCATGGATAAGTGTGAGACGCTGAGACAAAGAAAAAAGATCAAGCGTCACTCAAGAAAAGATTACAACAGCTCCACTGATTTCTCTATCCCCAGAACAAGAGACCCGACGACAAAAAAAAATGATAAAGGGCTTACTAAGAAAATCGAAACGTAACAAGTCCCGTCTAGTTGGGTTGTCGAAACGTAAATGGAATTAGTACAGAAAAAAGAACTTCGAACTCCCATGAGAAAGAAGAAATAGTTACAGTCATTAAAGGAGAGCAAGTTTTTTAACTCATGTATAATTCCCTTCTAGAAGTCAAACTTATAGGTATAGGATCAGGAGTCAGTTCGTCAATCCAAATGAAGAAGGTTTGTATGGCATCACTGAAGGTCTATGAAGTGGCACTAAAGGCCTAGGAAGTGGCGCTTCTTGCTTTGGACATAATTGGAGGTCGTCCCCTATATTAGATGAAATTTTGTCACGAGAACTCCCAAAGAGATTTGATATATCAAAATTAGACAAGTACAATGGGAAGAAAGACCCCGACAATCACTTAGAAGCGCTCAAGAATTTTATGCTGAGCTTTGATAATGACGATAAGTTTATTTCCATCCAATTCATTGGAAACGCGAATTTCCAGGCAAACGGAGACCCCAAGACCGACCTTGAACATTGTGAAGAAAGTGTGGCTTTAACAGGCTACAAGTTGGAGCTACTTCATGAACCTATGAAGCAAACGGCAACTAAAGAACAAACGTTCACTTTTTCTGCACTAGTGACCCAAGTAGAGAAACAGATCTTGATTCAAGAGATCGAAGAGTCTGAGTTGGCCGCACAAGTACAGCAAAGCGCACAGGACGTGGTTGTAATATATCAACAGAACCTGTTCAAATATAGCCCAGTCCCACAACCACAACAAATAAGTACTCTGCCTCCCATGGCACAACCTTTTCCAGATAAGGTCTCGGTGCCTCAGCCACAGCGAGCCAACCAAATAAATCAAGTAATCACCCGACCTATCTCTATTAAATGGATCTGACCCGCTCATTTCTCCAATCTTACGGAGTGTGTGTCTACAATTTTTGACAAAATGAAAAAGAACATAAATTTGTGTATGCCTTTTCCTATCCAGATTCCCTAGGAAAATCGCAATAGTCGGTATTGCATATATAACGAAGATTTAGAACATTACACCAAGGATTCCATCGCCTTGAAAAATGAGATACAGATGTTGATAGAAAATGGAAAGTTGACTAATTATGTAAAGAAGCAGGTGCAGCAAAATGCGGCTTCTAAGGAAATCGTAGCAGTACCAAAACCAGAGACAACGATAGCTATTACGGAGGTTACCGACCTATTTGATGTATCTACAGAATATTTAGATCATGATATAGATCGAAAAATCATTAGATTAATAGAGGAATAAGTACTGGAAGACAGGAAACATGCTAGTAGCTTATGCCATTTTTTTTGAATCTTTAACAATCTTTTGCGGTGATTCAATGGCAAGAATTACAAATTCTTCCCGAAAACGATAAATTATGCATTTAGCAACTCAGTTAGAAGCCAAAACTCACCTCATCTACACGGCAGCCCTTCCCCATTACTGTGTTTTGACGACGATAATATGAGGGACATCATAGGAGTGCATGAAGACGCGGTCATTATTGAAGCTGCAATCGCAAGAGAGGAAGTGTGATGAATTCTGGTTGACAACGGGAGTTCCGCCAACATAATATTCTTAACCACTTACGCTCAGCTTAAAAAACCACCGTCATTTCAAAATCGGCCAGAACCATTGTAAACTTCACAGGATCGACCGTTTTGGTGGAGGGTGAATTTGAAGGCTTGGTTCAATTAGGACGAGGATCTTTCAAGAAGGAGGTGATCGTTCTGTTTGTGGTCGTCGATGCACCCACCTCTCATAATGCGATATTTGACAGGTCATGGCTATCAAGGATGCATGCGGTGACATCTACGGTCCAGCAATGCCTGAAATATGTGATCGGGAATAATTTGGGCGTAGTTAAAAGCAGTGAGAAGGTGGCAAAGGAATGTTCATGAGCTGCTATGGCGCTTAAGAATGACGAGGAGATGGTACAAGCAAAGGATTAACAATTAGCGGGGTCAGCTTTGGGGTCAGAGCCATTAGATGATCCCCGAGAGACACCCAGCTTGTTAACCACGGACGAAGATTCTGAAAGCTACGAATTTACCAAAGGAAGGTGTTTGAAGATTGGAACAAATTTATCATTTAATTTTTGTGAAAAGTTAAAAAAAATTAAAGGAAAGGTTACACCTATTTGCATGAGGGTCGGAAGACGTGACAGGTGTTTCAGATAGTTTGATTATTCACAGCTTGGGAGTAAGTCAAAATGTCAGACCAATTTCACAAAAATGCAAAGCTTTTTCTCCAGAAAAGGTCGAGGTAATACTTTCAGAGGTAGAAATAATGATCAGCGTCGGGCACATCAGAGAATCTCAATACCCGTAGTGGACGTCGAATCCAGTTCTGGTAAAAAAGAAAAATGGAAAATGGAAAATGTGCATGGATTTTACCGACCTGAATAGATTGTGTCCTAAGGATCCTTTCCCAATGCCAAGAATCGACCAATTGGTAGATTCAATGTCGGTAGATAAATTTTTATCTTTTATGGATGCATACGCAAGGTATAACAAAATCAAGTTGAACCCTAGCGATCAAGAAAGCGCAATGGTCGGTAATGGTTTAGACATCATTTCCTTCAAAAAAAAATCTTGCAGCGCCCAGATATCTCAGGATGAATGTCAAAATGGTGGGTAGAGTTGGGAGATTTTGACATCAAGTTCGAACCACGAACCACTATAAAGGGCCAGATTTTGGTAGATTATTTGGTAGAGATCCGCTCTAACCGACCCGAAGAAATGGAAACCCAAGAAAGTAACGAGCCAGAGGAGTGGGTTTTCCGAAAATACGGAAGATCAAGTGTTAGTGGATGCGGGGAGAGCTATCAAATCACTATACCTTTGGGAATAACGATGCATCAGATGATTCATTTTGGTTTTTATGCCTCAAACAACGAAGTTGAGTACGAGGCGGTGTTAACAGGTTCAAGGTTGGCTCAATTTTGTGGAGCTAAACGCGTTCTCTTGGTGAATGATTCTCAGTTACTGGTTAATCATGCGTCGGGACAATCAGAGGTAAGAAAAGAGCACCTATATCAGTATTTAGCGGCTTGGCGGGTTCTGGTTGCGTCATTTAAAAGAGTTACTTATGAACATGTCCATAGCGAAGAAAATGTAATCGTTGATTCGTTGACCACCGTGTCATATACACACAACTACCCATGGATCATTACCCTAGAAATCTCGTCGATCATTCGAAGAATAGAGTTAGAAAACCGACCTGACATCATTGTCAGATGTCCACAATAACCAACTCAGACTGAAGAAAAGACATTCAGACTTACTTAGCCGAGTAGGTGTTATCCGAGGATAACTGTTTGGAAAGAAAAGTACGAAATAAGGCTCGATGATATGTCTTGTTGGCAGTGACTCTGTATAAAAAATATTTTAGCAGACCTTTGTTAAAGTGCTTGGGAACCAATGAGTCGCAGATGATCTTATCTGAGCTTCACACTGGAGAAAGGGCGGCCCATTGCAGTTTCAAAGCATTAATTAGAAGAGTTTTACTTGCTGGTTTTTATTGGCCGAAAATAGCATATGATGCGAAAAACATGTTCAAATTGTGTGATACTTGTCAAATTTTCGCAAATGTAATTCACACTCTAGCTGGTACATAAGAATTTATTTCAGAAGGGATCCCTTTTGATAGACGGGGGATCGATCTGGTCGGACCACTTCTAGCGGCATCCGGGGGGAGGCAAATCATAGTAGTTGTTGTAGATTGCTTTTCTAAGTGGGTCGAGGCGGAAGCATAATCTGGAACAAAGCTAAAGATGTGATTAATTTTATCTGGTCCAATGTTTGTTGCCGATATGGGATCCCACAACGACTAACTATGGATAATGACCCTCAATTTGACAACGGCGAAATGTTGAATATTTGTTTATTTCACGGTATCCAACAATGTTTTTCAACACCATTCCACCCACAAGCTAACAGACAGGTAAAATTTACAAACAGGACAATCGTGGACGCCATTAAATAGAATTTGGAAGGAAAGGTTGAAAAATGGCCAGACTACCTCCATGAGGTTTTATGGGCATATTGAACGACTTATCGGACGGCGACACATGAATCTCCCTACGCCCTTGTTTATGGCATAGACGCGGTGACACCAGGAGATACAATTTCCCTTCTTTTAGGGTAGGGAACTATAGTGAAGATAAAAATTCATAAGATCGGTCTTTATGTCTTGATTTAATTGAAGAAAGACGAAGTCGAGCATACTTAAATTCATTACACTATCAGACGCTGATGAGAAGTCGATACACTTTAAGGTTTCAGCGAGTAGAATTTAAGATAGTAGACATGGTCTTACGAAGGGTTTTCCTACACACCAAAGACAAGGCTCTTAGGAAGTTAGAACCAAATTGGGAGGGACCTTATCAGGTGGTTGAAAAATTGAAAACTGGTACTTACTGAATCAAGGACAAACATGATAGATTTTTGCGACTCCCGTGGAACATCGAACATCTCAAATTATACTTAGATTAAACTCTCCAGTTTATCATCTTTTTGTTTGTCATTTTGTAAATACTTTTGATCGGGGCATACTCTCTCCTACCTCGGTGGCGCGAGATGGTTGTCAAGAGGTGTCCATAGCAACCGCTCTATTTAATTTTTTGTTTAGTCTTTATTAAAATGAGTGTGCAACAGTCCCGACATTAAAGATTTGTCATAATTCGAACCGAGGAAGTTTTCCAACTGACGAGTTGGTATATACTATCTTAGAGATCTATAAATGTTTCAACTACGGTTGATCAAGGAACTCCAATAAAATCCCGAACTATAAGGGTTTTTGAGTATCGAGCGGATCCACATTATTTATCGTGAACCTTTAAGGGTTTTTGAGTTTAAACTGATCTACAATATATATCCTGAACCTTAAAGTTTTTTCGGTATCGAACTGATCCAAAGTATTTATCATGAACCTTCTAAGGGTCTTTCAGTTTAAACTGATGCACAATATCTATCCCGAACCTTAAGGGTTTTTCAATATTGAACTGATCCACATTATGTATCCCAAACTTTATGGGTTTTTATGTTTAAACTGATCTACATTACGGAAAAAATTAACAAAGACAAACCCGTCAACATCATTGGGATATACGATTAGTACTAGCCTTTTTGACAAAATACATCAGATATGAAGAACGACCCAAACATTACAAGTAAACGCATCGACAGGAGCGGTACAAAAAGACAATCTTAAACCATAACCTAGTTAAAAAAAGTTAAAAGGCTTCATCGTCAGGTTCATCAACTTCACATACAACCCGAGTGGGGCGATCTTCCTCCAGAACATCTAGACAAATTGATCCCAGAGGAAGTTGAAGATATTTCCTATGAAAATTTAAAACGTAAGCAGCTTTTGCATGGGCCACCCCCCGTTCCATGATATTTTTACAGGATGCAGCGAAACGACTATTCTCTTCTTTACTCTTCACCCGAAGCTAGTTAATATTTTACTTCCCTTTTGCCACCAACTGGGGAACAAAATGATTATGAATCTTCTGAGCAGCCAAGGAACGAGTTTTATGGTCACGATCAGTCTTGATTTGTGACAAAGAGTTTCTCAGATTTTGGTTGAATTGGTTTTGCTGGCTCTCGTTTTCTCGCCATTCTTTCTCTTTCGCCCAAATATTTTTTAGTTTTGTTTCGAATTTTGTCGCCGGATTTTCAACGTTTTTGGCATCTTGTTATAATTTATTTTGACACCCATGTTGTTCTGTTTCTTTTTTTGGTAAGTCAGATAAGCATTTTGTAGCTTTTGACCGTTCATGGATCAATTGCCCCGCTATTCTTTTTTTCATTGCCAGAGGCACTACCATGTTGTACAAAGAGATGACAAGAACATCTGAGCTCATCAAACGAAAATCCTTTCCGCTCCTTGGAAAAGTAAGGACCGGCAGGCATACGCCTCTGGATCATATCCCTGCCATACATTTACACCTCTGAAAGTACTAGGATACAGTTTTTATGGGACAAATTCACCCATTTTTTCTTTGTTCGCACTTTTAGAAGCTAGAACTGTAATGTCGGCATTTACTACAGGGGCCTCAGTTGTTGCTTCGAGCCTTTCATCGATTATTCTGAGAGGTGCAACCATTCTGGCACCTCTTTCATATTGTTCAAATAACGTCTGGATAGTTTCATTTGCAACAACTGACAGACTAGTCTTCAACTCCCCAATTGTTTTGTCACGTTTTCTCTTCACTACTTGTGACCTCTTGACTGCACCCTCATCGGTCACGTTTTTCGTTTTTTTTTCTCGTATTTATCATCTTTCTTTCTTTCATTGTTGTGTTCTTTCATTGCTGTAGATTTTTTGGCTTCCCCAGCAGGCATAGGATCGCGATCATCAACTTCAGTTTTCTCTTTGGCTTCGGGGTTAGAGAGCTCGTCGGATATAGCACGTTTGTTGGGAGCCTTGTTTTTGTTGGGAAGAAACAGATGGGCATTACGAGCGTCGGTTTTTAACACTAAATCTACCAGATCCGGTGGTTGTTGTAACTTCTCAACAGTCAACGGTTCGTTCGAGCACCACTAGAGGTTACTGTTTATCAAGTTGGTATTCTTGAAACAATGATGGAATTCCCGACCCCAATTCTTCTGAGCATATTATTTTAATTTGTGAAAGGTCACTTTGGCATATTTGGAGTGATCCTTCTTAAACTGTTGACTTTTTTCCTTCAACCCTAAATAAAACATTTTAGTAAAAAATGGAGTACATGTAGTACAAACCTTCTTCGACCATTTTCAAGTTAAACATTTCGGGTTATCTGGTGAGTGAGACCGACCATTCTCCCAGGCTCCACTAATAAAAACCAACTTGTGCTTCTTTGTCCCCCTCTAGCAAGTCGTTCACAATTTTAATAACGTTTGCCAATGAAGAGTAAAAGAAGGGTAGTTTAGGTGATTTGGAAAGGTGGCCATCACAACATACTCCTCCATTGGCATCAGAACCTTAGATAGTCTAGAGGCCATTATACATGACATCAACGTATACCAAGTATTGGGGGTAGCTGGGACGGGTGAAGTCCAAGAGTCTCGAAATATCCCAAAATGTCGGGATCCAGTGGAAATCTAATACACTAGTTGAAGAAATTGGTAAAAACAACTATCTATCTCCGCCTTACAAACAATGGCGTTTCCCTGAGTATTGGAAAGCGGAGTGTCCAACTCTCAGCCTCAGCATAGCGTCTCGAAATTTGACTTATAAGTAATACTCTAACCTTGTCAACTAAATCCAATATAGGTAAACTACAATATCAAATGCAACATTAAAGATACGTGCAAAAATATATGTAAAATATATTATAAATTAGACTTTTATGTTTTTATATATGGTTTCCTATCTATTGTATTCTCGTCATACATATATAACTCGTTATATGAGATTCCGCATCTATCATATTGATTATCCCGATTTCACATCTAGCATACTGATTATATTTGGTTCCATATGTATCAAGTTGATATATTAGATTTTACATCTATCATATTTATGATTTACGTATTCGCATCTATCATACTGATTATCTCTGGTTACCCATCTACCATGATACATGGTTTTTCATCCATCATATTTGGTTATACATGGTTTAACATTTTTAGATCTAACATAAGAAAGTAACGTGTTTTACAATAACTAATACATAATAAAACTCGTCATTGTTACCATCTTTAGTCATGCCAGATAACAATACCATTTTATATATCCCCGTAAAAAAAAATCATCCATAAATAAAACTAGTCGACAAGAAGTGCTACCATGGAGACAGTAACCAAATATTATGCTTGAAGACATTGGTTTTCAAAGTATACTTCAATACGTAGTCACTACTACTATCAAGAATCTTCAATATTTTGAAATTACTCTGAATTAGTTTATACGAAGTAGAGATATCTCATATACAACCATCTTCACTTTCTCCAAAGCAATCCATGAAAGACAATAAGAGATATCTAAACTGCATTCCTTTCTAAAAATGGTTTTAAAATTTTGGTTGTAACATCAACATTTCTTCTAACACAAGCACATATCCCATTAGCATCAGATCTGATGGTAAATTCTTTCTATTTTTTATTTAAAAACAATCTCACAAGTGTGAGGTTGGAGATATTTATAAACAACAAAAACACAGGTAGACCTATCCTTTTTAGTATAAAGTCTCAAATGATAGCCCTTTAAATTTATTTATTTGTAATAAACAGTTATTCTTTCTTTATGATTATGAAAATATTTGAAAATAAAACCTTCTCATAAAGTCAACTTACTAATATTTAATTTTAAACCTATTGCATTGTCTTCAAAAACCTGCCTAACACTACCAATTTTAGTAACCCAAGTTGTTTTTTCTTGTGACTAATAAAATTCATACTATAACTTTAAGTAGTTTATCCATAAATAAAATCTTGACTTAAAGCTTTAAATAACGTTTGGAGTTTCTCCAACAATAAGTTAGTGGATACCCACAACCAATATAAAGGATAAGAGTCAAAATAGAGCAGAACAAAAAGGAAATCAAGGAAGAAACGAGGTATAAAAAGAACGGGCACACTTTGAATAATAAGGAAGAGTAGATAAACATTTAAGCCGAGCAGAGCAGATATGAAACCGAGCGCACTCAGCGCTTAATCCGAGCAGGGCACGTACGAGTCCGAGCGCGCGCAACGTCAAGCGAATATGAAATGTAATCTGCATTGTCAGAAATTCCAAGGACAAAATATATGAAGCCGAGCTCGACTCAATCAAGAATAGGCGAGCACAAAAACCGACCGAACATACTGATGAAAGTTGTTCTGCTCGGAAAGCCTTAAAACAAACTATTGATACAACATGCTAGCATTTATGAAGGTCAACATTGAAGACCGTTGATCAAGAATAAATAGTCAATAGTCATAAATATATAAGACCATTAATCAAGGAAGATATTCAGCGATCATTTTAATTTGAGTCTCTGCATATTGATTATTTGTAATTAATAAGAAAGTAACCGCTGAAAGTAGTATAAATAGAAAATAAGGACGATGTAAAAGGACCATGTTCCAAAATCTTCTCGAATCAATAATATTACTATCTCGGTATATCAGTGTTTAGGTTTTTCCCATAACATTTTTGGCGCCGTCTGTGAGAAAAAAACAAAAACATTTTTTTTCAAACACCAATGGTAGTAACAAGATATGGGATCGATATCGAATCTATCGAAAGACGAATCACCATGGCAAACCCTAATCAATTACTGAGCAAAACGTGGGATCAACTCTCCTATTGTTATCTAACCATGGAAACTTCGAAGACGCCTTGCGAAGAAACCCCCCGGTTGCGGTGGATCCACCGGCCGCACCAGCTATCGCGGAGTTGGTGACCAGCTTTGCAGATTGACCTCTTCAACCTAGCTTCCTGGAGGACATAACTGAAGTTAGACTTTTGGAGCAGCAGATCCTGACAATGCAGGTGGCGCAAGGTAAAGCTGATCGAGACAAGGAAGTCAGAGACTTGGCAAATATGGTGACCATGACGGAGCTGGGGATCAAGGGCAGAAATGCTAGTAACCTCTCATCGCGTTGCTAACTACTCAGAAGCAGACAATGACATCGAACGAGCAACAGATATCGACTTAATAGAAGAAAGACGAGATCAAGGGCACATGAGAGGAACAGGCGACCGCAAACTTTCAATATTGGGGACATTTATTATAAAAAGGTCTTCCAAGGAACAGGCGACCATAAGCTGGGAAAACTCAGTCCCAATTGGGAAGGTCCTTACACAATAATTGCTAAAGGCCACCATGGAGCATTCCGCCTTGCAGATACGGAGGGCAACGCCCTTAAACATCCTTGGAACATCAATCACCTTAATTTATATCATTCTCCAATGTAAAAAAATTAGATGCGCTCTTTTTCCCTTTTGAGGGCACGGAAGGGTTTTTAAATGAGGCATCGACAAATACCTACTATTATCAATACATGTATCGTTTTCGGCATTCCTGTGTTTATACTTAATTTCTGTAACCCCGCAATATGGTCACTGACCCCACCTACAAGGCTACAAAAAGGGGCCATATTGTGCCATACTTAGACAAGATCTAAAAAATGACAAACGAGCTGATAGGCCACACCTACTGGGCTATGTTAACGGGCCATATTGTGCTCAATACCACACTCAAGTATTATAATCGCGAACTACTCCAAGTCCAATGGGTTACGCAAATGGTCAAACTGGTCGCTCCGCGGACTTAACTATGGTTAATTTTCTAGTCATAAGTTACGCAATGAGCTCTACTATGCTCGATCTTACAGAAAAAGTTCTAAGTGTGAACAAGTCAAAAGTATAAACACAAATGTTACCATATGCAATTACTACTGAGCAACAAAATGTCTATGTATATAAACACCAACACAAGGCTTTTGAGGCCATAAAATAATAAGTCTTTACAAATTTTTTAACTTAAGAATTAGGAGGACTTGTCGCAACCTCCACCACGGTACTTGGCTTCCCCTTCTTCGTGACAGTGAGCAATTGTTTATGGGGACCTAGATCCATTTGTAGATTTAACGCCACAGCTCGTCCAAAAGCTTAATTGTTTTTATGTATCTTAACCATGGCTACCAGCATCACCTAGCGCTCCCTTGCTTCAAGATAAGCAGCACCTTCCTTCTTCAGCTCCGCCATTTCACCAAGCTTTTCCTCTATTTCCTTCTGAAGCTCAGCCAGCTGCACTTTTACCCCAGCCAGTTCAACCGACAGATCAGCTATCTTGGGAGTCTGCTCCTCTACCTTTCCTGCCTAACGCACATTTTGCTCTAACAATTGGAAATTTTGAGTAATCAGCGAGTTATTTTTCTTCAAGAATTCATTATTCTGAGCGGATAATAACGTGGTGATATTCATTTCCTCCAAGAAATTCTTGTTCTCTGTATCCCTCTCAGCACATGCTTTACCCAATTGACGAAACAACTCCTCGTTCTCCTTCTGCGTTTTATCCGCCCACTGCCTCGCAACTACATAGGCGTTTTTAAACCGATCTAGTTCGGTAGTCAGGCCTCAGACCAAGCCGAAAAACATAGGCTATGGCTTCCACTTCTACATCGTTCGGATATCAACTGACGAAATGCGCCGATATGCGAGAGCGTGTGAGTTATACTGCATTTGCACCAAAAAAAACCAATGGCTTCGATACGAGTGTCTTCTCCAATAAATAAGAATTGAAACAAATTCATAGCAAAAGCATATAATTTAACATTGTTTACCTGCAATGTCAACTCGAGTTGACGTTGCAAAATCTAACTCATCGGCAACATATCATAAGACGATAGATCAGAGCCATGCTACACTTGATCAATGATCATTTACGAGGCCGAAGGCATCACCAATTGTTTTGAAGGTTGTGGTATCAGCTCGGATTGTTGGGCCCCGTCCTCCATCCCTTCCAACCTCTGCAAATGGGGATCTTCAGGCACCATAACGTTTACTAGCGACGCACCTGAACCTAGACCCTACACGAAGTTTTTCATCCATTGCACCACTGGTGATGGAGCTTTTTTTCCTTTCGCCTCTCACTCTAGCTCCGGCATTTTATCCTCAATAACAACTAGTTCCGGGGACGTGTCAGTAGATTTCGCCGCCTCCATTATTTGTAGAGCATTATTTACATGCACACCTAATGCTCTGTACACATCGTCCTCGTCAATTAGCGTCATCTTTTG
The DNA here is from genome assembly GCA_036936605.1 of Limnanthes douglasii subsp. nivea. NCBI lineage: Eukaryota > Viridiplantae > Streptophyta > Magnoliopsida > Brassicales > Limnanthaceae > Limnanthes > Limnanthes douglasii. The sequence continues at coordinate 40,570,517 of JAUPFV010000001.1, forward strand.
TTGAGAAAAATGAGCCGAGCTTATGCTTCCTTTCTTTTTCCTTTTCAAATGACTGCCTCCTCCCCTGAGTCTTTTTCCCGTGGTCTTGCTGACTTTTCAATGGCCTCTACTCCCTCGGCCACGACTTCCTTTTCAAATGACTGCCTCCTCACCTGAGTCTTTTTCCCGTGGTCTTGCTGACTTTTCAATGGCCTCTACTCCATCGGCCACGACCGAAAACGTTTCCTCCTTACTTTGTATTTTTGTCTCATCATTTTTCTGCGGTTCTTCAAGCGTAAACGATGACCCGCTCGCCTCTCACGCCTTTCGTGCTTGTGGTACCGATAAACCAAGCCCTATAAAATCTCCCTCCTCATACAATTTCTCTGTCAGTGCTCGTAGCCTCTTCAAGGTCACATCTTCTTCACTACCACTCATAACTACTCTCTCGTCTTTCGAAATAGAGAGTTCGGGAATGCGCCACAAACGAGACTTCAAATAATTTACCACACAGAAGACTTGCGTAGCATCTCCAATGTCGTATCTTCTTGCACCACTCTTGATACTTCCATTCACCTACACCAATACACAACACAGTTATAACATATTTACAATAAACTATACATACTCAATATCTAAATATCTTACACTTGGCCTTCCAACACCTTTCTAATTGAAGATTCAGTTTGGCATTCTCATGCTCCTAATTTCCGGACACATAAATGAATCTATGCTTCTAGGTTTTATCCAAATTAAGAAGATCAACTATATGTCTTGCTCCATTTAGTTTCAGATAGAAAAACGACGACCGCGCCAGTTTAGACACCTCCATCTCAGCAAAAACATCAGCCAAACAAAGAGGTATCCCGAAATATTGTGAACTTAGGAAAATACTCAGCATCATCCCCCATTCGTTCGTCGTTAACTGAGTAGGATACATGCCGATAAAGCTACAAAATCCCTAATTAACGGTGGTAACGTGAGCCGCAAGCCCAAATTAAACAAAGTAGTGTACAAACACTTATCCCCTTCTTCAGTAGTATAGGGCTGATCCCTTGCCCGCGGTGCCCTAATAGTCACATCCCCAGGAAATCCATATCTATTCCTACAAGTAATATAAGTTTCGGTCAAATAACCATATTTCGGGGCAGGTTTTGCAAAGTACTCCTCTAAAACCTCCATCTTCTCATACTCCGATTTAACTTCAACGGGTTTCTTCTTCATATTTTTCTTGGACGCCGTGATTAACTGACTGCAATTACTCAACAATGGTTATTAGAATTTTATCTCAACCTACGTTGCGCGACCCTAATCTCATTAAAACCACCATTTTTTGAAACAACAGAGTATATACCCAGAACCTCCAAATTTCTAAGGGTATCTACTATCAAAGACGTCCTACATGACTATCTAATAAAATTAATGAAGAAATCCAGAACACATACCTGAATCAATACTCCGTTATCGACCAAAGATGAACACCAATATTAGTCCCTCCCAACACCAGATAAAATCACTACAAGATTCAAGCAGCAAGGACAGTAATCGCAACATGAACTTTCTCTCCCACTTTTTCTTTCCAAATGCAGTTTCTTTTTCAGAGAGTTTAAAAGATTAAGAATTACGATTTTATTCAAAATAACTCGCTACTCTAGAAATGGTATTCTCTCACTCAACCGTCACCAAATAATGACACCCATCAAGTCACACAGTGAGAAACTCAAACGCCTATCACTTTTTCTTACATTAATCTGTCAGAAAATTAGACGAAACACAACAAGCGCTATCACATCAGGAAGTGACACGTTACCCATGCTTCTCTTTCTATTTATCATTTTTTATTATTATTCCACTCATTAACTATTTTATAATTACTAATTGGACTAGGGGGACCCTGATAAGGTAGTGGATACCCACAATCAATATAAAGGAGAAGCATCAAAATAGAACAGAACAAAGGGGAAATCAAAGAAGAGGCATAAAAAAACTGGCACACTCAGAATAATAAGGAAGAACAGATAAGCGTTTAAGCCGAGCAGAGTAGATATGAAACTGAGCACACTCAGCGCTTAATCCGCGCAGGACAGGTACGAGTCCGAGCGTGCGCAGCGTCAAACGAATATGAAATGTAATCTGCGCGGTCATAAATTTCATGGACAAAATATATGAAGCCGAGCTTGACTCAATCAAAAATGGGCGAGCACAAAAACCGACCAAGCAAATTGATGAATGTTGTTCTGCTCGGAAAGCCTTAAAACAAATTATCGTTACAACATGCTAGCATTTATGAAGGTCAGCATTGAGGACTACATTGAAGACCGCTGATCAAGGATAAATAGTCAACAATCATAAACATTTAAGACCATTAATCAAGGAAGATATTCAGCGATTATTTTCATTTGATTTTATGTTATTTGTAATTTATAAGAAATTAACCGCTGAAAGTAGTATAAATAGAAAATAAAGACGATGTAAGAGGATCATGTTCCAAAATCTTCTTGAATCAATAATATTACTATCTTGGTATATCAGTACTTAGGTTTTTCCCATAATATCTAACATCATCGCTAAGAACAACATCACTTTCATCATCAATAGTAACTTTTAAAACCCATAAATTATCAAAAATTGATACCTTCTTATTAAAACCCATCTGTTAATATTATAAATACTGTATTGCCCTCCTTATCTAACTTCCTTGAGGTATCAGTAGAAGATGGGCCTTCGAATCACGGCTGGCAAGTCACCATTTAGTTTAGAAATATATAGTCGACTTCTAGACATGATGTACTTGTATGTGATAATTCAAAAACTAAAAACAAAAAATGTTTCGCAACTATCATTAGAAAAACAACATGCATCCCGCATCTATCAAAAAAAATTGTCTTGGATCTATAAACACATGTTTGTAAACTCCATCTTCTTTGTAAAAAATTATCCATAACCTTACTTGCCTACTATATTTTACAAAAATACTACAAATACTGAAATACGAGTAAAACCTAACTTAATTAAGTGTTTTAACTAAATTTTTCTGATAAAAAACCTAAAATCGAGTAAAAAATAATTAAAACCTCAAAAACACAAATGCTGTAAAGTCGACTTTAAAAGATGAAATAAATTAAAAAATAATGAGAAATCAAATGAACAATGAACGATAAACAAATATATATGAATAAAATAGATTGAAGATAAGAAAATAAATTTGAGAATCAAATGAGAATTTGAATCTTTATAATATCTGTGATTTGTTGTAGATCCAAAAAAATGTAGAGAGATACCGTGGGTAAAATGGGTCTTTTTTAGAAGTATACGGAAACAAAAGTCTTGAGATTACATTTTTTTTCAATGAAAAATATCTTGTATTGAAACAAAAGTATTGTTTACACGTTTTATAGTACTTTATGATAGCCGGCTGAAATTAAATACACTTTTAATAGGAAAAATTATACTCTTTAGACCTTTATTTCTTCAGGAGCAAGCTATTTTTTTTAACTTTTTTACTTACTTATTCAAGGATTTGATTGAATAAAGAGGCGCATATTCTATAGATGTTGTCTTTCCATTCTAATTTAGTTTTCTATAACAGGTTATAATTAGGTTTAGATACCATAAAGCATTTCCATTACCTAGGATTTTAAATAAGAGAGCACGGTTTATTTTAATGTCTACATGTTTAAAGCCTTTTTTATTACATACTATATTTACATCTAATAATGCCTTAATAAAAGGGATTGCTTGCCATATAATATTTTATATGAAACAATGGTATTTCCATTGATACATTTGATAAGACCAGCCACACTTGTCTTCCCATTTGAGAGATAAGATCCATGAGAACTTAATTAAAGTATGTTTTTGTGAGAAGCTAACCATCTAAGGATATTCACCATGTTAGTTTTATAAATATAAAAGTAGCAACCTAACGTTTTTGCTATGCTAAAGTCACCAATCCATATTTTTTTTAAAATGATACTATTGACAAGTCTAGATATAGTATAACAAATTTTATCTAAGATAATTTTAGAAGAAACATGTATAACATCATATTTAAACTTGTTTCTAAAATGTCAGATTGTCCAGCATATGATAGTGGGAAGGATTGTTCTAATATGAGTGTTCTTGTTGGTTGACCAAAACCAACATCTAATGAGATGTTGAATAATTATGTATCTTTCAATTGTTATAGCAAATAAAACAGCAAAATGATTCCAGATTTTCTAAGTTGTACGACAGTTTAAAAACAGATGATTAACTATCGGTATATCCTGGCAGAATTGACACTTGTATGCCAGGAAAAAAAATTGCAAGATAGTGTCAACTGAGATCCAGCCTTTCATAGTATTTCATAGAAGAAATGAAAGTTTAGTTAGAATAATGTTATTGCATATCTTATGTGAGTTCAAGTTGTTGTTGTATTGAACTCAAGGGATTTATCTAATGACCAAATTATTTTATCTTCTCTCTCATTATGGATTATAAAATTTTGAATTTTATTTATTTCAAAAGAGTAACACTTGATTTTGATTTAGTTAAATCTCAATTACTATTTGACCAGAAAGTATAAACCTTTTCAATAGTATACCGATCATTTTTTCTATAATTTGACAGATTTATTAGAAGTTGATTTCCAGACCATTTATCTAACCAAAAATCCATGTTACATTTTACTATATTCCATATAATGCAAGGCTCAATATTATCTTTAACATATTCCATTGAGACCTTTGAATTAACATTGAAGATCACCATTAATTAGAATAGAGAAAAACACAAATTTTAATACTATTGGTGCTAAGTTTTATAAAGTTGATGTGAAAGCTAAAGGCTTACATAACATTTAAAAGGAAAGTGTGAGAGATTTTATCAAATGCTTTAGTCATGTCAATCTTTAACCGAATATTGACACCTCTAGGTTTTTTTGTTGATATCATATTTATTCCATGAAAAAAACCATATTTTCTTCAGATATATTCTTTGAAACAATAACTGTTAGTCTATCATTTATAATTTTGCACAATATCTTATGAAAAACATAGCACAGACTTATAAGTTTAAAGTTTCTCCAATGTTTGGGGCCTTTAGTCGTAGGAATTAAACAAATAACAGTTAAAAAAAACCATTTAAGGTAGCATTACTAGAGAAATAATCTATCAGAGTTGATCATAAATCATTTTGGATTATTGGCCAATAAGATTGATAAAAGATTGCATTGAATCTAGTAGAACCAACAACACTACTGGTTTTAAGGTTTTTAATTGCACTATTAATTTCATTAGTTGTTCGGGCTAGACATAAGATATTGGTTTTCATATTCTGTAATTAGACTGAGAATGATTTTCATTGGGTCTCCATATTGGTTTACGGGTTTATTATTTGTGAAAAGGACTTTGAAATAATCCACAACTAGTTCACTAAGTTTAGTTTTGTCATCTATCTATGTTCCTTCATGCCAAATCCCATTAATTATATCCTTCTTTTGTCTTTTCTTAACAAACTTGTGAAATGGTGAGGTATTTTTATCTCATTGTTTGATCCAGTTGATAAAATTTGTTTGCTCCTAATTTGATTATTCTCTTCCCAAGAGAAGAAGCTGGTTTTCGTAGTTTTGGATAAGTTAATCTTATCATTTAAACTTTGAGTTTCTTGATATTTAGTTTCACTAAAGATAACTTTATTCTCAACTTTGGAAATAGCATTATATATAATTCTAAACATATCATGGTTCTAAGACTTTAGCTTAGTTTTAAGTCTTTTCAGTTTTTTCAGTTTTTTTTTAAAAATACATATAGAGGCTGGCCAGTTAAAGGAATATTCTAATATTCCTCAATAGTTTGATTAAAATTAGGGTTTAGATTCCACATACTAAGAAATTGAAATGATGTTTTAGGCTTGAAAATATTGTTGAAGATAGATATACTAATTGGAGAGTGGTTAGAGCAGGTTTTGGAGAGATGCTTGACTTGAATATTTTAAAAAAAGTTCATCATTGAACCATTTACTAAAACTCTATCTCACCTTTTCTAATTTCTATTATTTATAGATACCCTATGATGCCAGCATCATCCAATGTACAGTCCAAAATTGTGTTATTAAAGTCATCTAGACTTCTTAAACGCAATGTTGGACAAGAAAGTTGTTCAGAAGAGTTTGTTATGCAATTAAAATCACTTATAACAATCCAATCCAGTGGATTGGTGGCTAATTCTCTCAGCTTAACACATAAAGATAATCTATTAATTTTGGAGCACTTAACATATATGATAGTTACCATGAAGGCTTTGTTAATGGTTGAGTGATGAACTTTTAAGTGGATGAGCTACTCATGATTACATATCACACCCATTATAAAAGTGTCCTTCCATATCATCCATTTTTTTATGTTTGAAGCTCCATGATGAAAACCAAGGAATTTAAATCTTAAATCAATTTTGGTTTCAGGATTAATAGGCTCCTATAAATTCATGAACCATCAATTTTTAATGGAAATTTAAAACGAGAGGTTGATGGTTCATGTGTGAAAGTCATTATTTTATTATTAAAAGACCATTTATTGGGATTTTTTTATTTTATTTTTTATCACCTCTATAAAATATTGTGGTTTAACAGAGTTACCATATTTTTTAGAGACTCGAAAGCTTCAAATGAGGGTGAGATTTGGTGAGTTATCCACTTGTTCATCTTCAGATGAATTATTAATACACTTAAATATGTTCCCAAACTCTATAAAGGGTAGAGCATCAATTATTTCAAGGTTTATTCTCTCAATTGTTATTTTATTATTTATCATTGGAGAGTTGATTTGGTCATCTATTTGGTCGAGTTCAATAAATATGTGCCTTTGGTCCCAAGTAGATAACCCAAATTTACCAAATAAGTTCAACGTTTCCATAAAATATTGTATGATATGCGTATGAGGCCTCCGTAGGGAAATTTCCTTACTAAAGTGTATTTTGAAGTTTCAAGTATAAGTAACTTATCTTTCTCTATGAAATGAACTGCTTTGAATTCGCCTTTATTTGAGATGTGCACCTCCTCACATAGTATCTCATTGTTTTTTATAGATTTAGGTTTGATTCCTTCCTTATATGATTTTGCTTTGCTTTGATGGTATTGATTGAGTATAGTAAATGGACTGATAGAAGGAAATTGTTCTTCATATGTTTGCGAAGAACATCATTTTCTTTCGTCTTCTTTACGTATTTGTACCTTATCTTTGTTATTTTCATTCAATGATGCTTCTTTGAAGGCTTAATATTTAATAGTTGTTTTTTCTTTGAAGATCGATCTGAAGAATTTACTCGTTCAATAGTAATCTCATCCATTTCTTCTGTTAACGTTCTAGGCCGATCAATATCTTATATTGTTACCAGGAACCGGAATATTCTATCTACTTTTTTGTGTTGAATGGACTTTACCCTTCGAACCCATTCTTGTAATCTGATTTAGATTCACCCTATTTTGCCTATTTTGCATATTTTGCATGGAATGTTCAGTACTCTTCTTAATGCTAAATTGCGTTGTTCCTGCTAATCAGCTTGCTGGTGATTGGTGAATCAGTTGAAGTTGGAGCTATTTTACGAAAGTATTCCATTTACTTTTTTAGTTTGCCTATTGTGTCTTGATCAACTTCTTGATGACAATGGCCACCAACATAATGCTTTTATCTCCCATGGTTCATCATAACTAATCACCAGCAACTGGAAAAATGATTTTGAAACAACATACAACAGAAGCTCTAACACGTCGAACCCGCACAATGCTTCAACAGAACGCTTTCTAGCTTGAAACGATAATGAGAAGCTCCAATAATGAGGAAGAACTTCGTTTCCTACAGTATTTCTTATCAACAGAGAAAAATTATTAATTAGTGATATAGCCTTATCCCAATGCTTCCAGAATAATAATAGTTTTGAGACTGTTCGGAATGATATTGATATTAATGCAAACATTTCTTTTCTATTTTAGAGACCAGTGCGCTACCAGTCAGCAGCCTGGTTTTGGTCTCTGAAAATATGCTTTAAAGTCATTGATGGGTGAATCAAGTCTCTAATACAAGCAAGAACAGGGCTAAGATACCAGGGAGCATTCCTGATATTCTGACCCAGCAGACTAACAAGAATCAGAGCATCTGATTCAAGGTCAACATTAGACCACTTGTTGGCTTTAAAAATTAGCAAACCATCAAGAAGAGCCCTAACTTCAACAAGGAGGTGGTTAAGTTTACCATAGAGAGAACTAGAACTTATTACTAGATTTCCATAACTATCTCTAATGATGATAGAACCACTAGATTCTCCATTGCCAAGACAAGCAGAGTCTGAGTTTAGTTTCAATCTGCCAGTAGGAGGATGAATCCATTTAAGGTATAATGGCCTATTCTTAGAGCTTAAAGTATGGTTAGAATAGCCAAGAATTTATGCAGCCTTATGATTACCAGTCTAGTGAGACCTCTTGAGAATGAAGTTTTGGTCAAGAGTATGGAGAACATTATTAATCTGAGTTATAGAAAACTTGAAAGAGTTGTTAACACCTTTAATCTTAGCTGCATTTCTAGCTTTCCGGATAATACTAAGAATAATAGAAGGCAAGATTTGTCTGACCTGAATTTTCTTCAAAAGAGGCCGGTACCATACTCTAATAATATGCATAACATTCATGTGCTTTGATATATAGAGCTTAAAGATATCTGCATACTAAGACCATATAGACCATGCAAAATCACAAGCAAATAAATGATTAGGGGACTCAATGTTATTACAAAATTGGTATTTAGAAGTCAAGAAGATGTTTTTTCTATATTAAGGTATCAATAGGTATATAGTTATGTAGAAGCTTCCAATGAAGAAATAAGTACTTGTTAGGAGTTAAGTTGTTCCACATGATTTTATTAATAGAAGAGGTGTTATACTTATGTTTAATAGCATCCCAAGTTTCCTTCATGCTAACTCTGTTATTCTTAGAAAGGTTCTGTATCATGTTATCCTTATTATCAGTTTTGGCAGAAAGATTCTTAATGATATCCATATCACAAGCCTGAATAAGATCACATATACTATTAAGATTTCAGCTATCATTAGACCAATAGTTTCTGACCTTTTCATCAGTGAACCATAGATTGTTATCAGTATCATTAAGCTTAAAAAGAGGCTGGTAGTTAGTCCAGTTATCCAACCAGAAATCTATCTTGCCTTTACCCAGTCTCCAGCTTATATTAGTCTCTGCATATGCTCTAATCTTCATCATTCTTTTCCAAATCATTGAGTCAAGCTTTGAATAGCTAATCTGCAAAGGATGTAATGTTTTGTAGTAGATATTGTGCATTAATTTATACCAAAGAGAGTTTTTTTCTTTGAAATTAGCCCAAATATTACAAGAGATAGAGTCCTCAATGTCAGTAAGATTCCTGACATTTAAGCCTCCCTCTTTAAAAGTTTTACAAATATTTCTCCACCTAAACTAGTGGATCTTGTTCTCAGAATTCTTGGATCCCCAAGGGAACCTACTAAAGGTAGCTTCAACCTTTTGAATGATATCTTTAGGAAGAACGTTGATTTGCATCCAGTATAGAATGATATTCATCAATACAGAGTTAACCAGTGTGATTCTTCGAGTGACGGATAGGTGTGCAGAATCACACTCTTTTATCATGTTTCTAATATTGCATATAAGACTATTGTAATTACTTGCCCTGTTGTTAGTACTAATAGTGACACCAGGATAATCAGTAGGGAAATAACTAGTTGAAAAACCAGAATTCTTAGCAATAATATTCATCCTGGTAGAGCTAATCCAGAGGCTATAACAATTTTAGTTTTATCTTTATTAATCACCTGACCATAGATGGTTTGATACATTTGAACGAAGTTACAAAGATTATCAATGGTAAAGTCCTTATAGTTAGTAAAAAGTAATATGTCATCTACGAATGCTAAACTGTTAATATGCAGAGAACTTCTGCATTTGTAATACATGTTATTATGAAAAGAAAGTAGAGCATTGATTCCTCTTAAAATAACCTCTTCTACAATTATGAAGAGGCAATGAGAGATATGATCTCCTTGCCTTAATCCTTTCTTAGTTTTGAAGTAGCCAGTCACTTCTCGATTAACTAACATAGAGACATTAACACCAGTAATAATATTTTTAATGAGGCAAATAAATCTGTTTGAAAAGCCGAATTTCTTAAGAACATTAAGGATGAAACAGTGAGCCAACTTGTCAAATTCTTTAGACATGTCAAGCTGGATTAGAATGTTATTGTCCTTAATTTTTCTGTTAAGATCAAAGAGCGATTCTTTAGTAATAAGGATGTTATCCTGAATAGACTTACCAACAACAAATCCTCCTTGATTAGAAGAAATAATTTTAAGAAGAACTAAAGAGATCATGTTGTTTATAATCTTTGAAATGATTCGATTTAGGCGAAAACACAAACTGATAGTTCTGTAATCCTTCCATATCAGAGGATTATTGTTCTTAGGTATAAGGCAGATACCAGTAGCAAAGATGCCACTTAGTATGTTTTTTCCCAAGATAAAATATTTCATAGCATTCATGAGATCCTCTTTAAAGATAGCCCAATAGCATTTATAAAAACATTGAGTGTAACCATCCATACCTGGTGCACTTTCAGGGTTAATAGTAGTAATTATCTGCCATATCGCATCTTCCTTAGGAGGCTTAAGGAGGTATCTGTTATCATCTTCAGTAAGAATCTTGGGAATATTATTGAAGATAGGGTCATTCATGCAGTTATCCTCATCTTCCTTGCTGTTATAAGGATAATCAGAGAGAGTATTGTTAAAGAACTCCACGACATAAAGGCCAATGGAATTCTTGTCAGTAATCCAGTTATTTCCACTTTTTATTCCATTGATACTATTTCTTTTCCTCTTCTTTTTTACAAAATTATGAAAGAATTTTGTATTCTTATCACTATCAATAGTCCCATTAGTGTAGCATTGGTGTCTCCAAAACGTTTCTTCCATCCTTTAAGCTTTAATGAGTAGAGCATTGACATTAGAAAGGTTATGCTTAGACTCATTATTCTTGTGAATCTGGTGATTAACTTCCATAGCCTGAACCTCCTTCTCTAAGTTATGAACTTTGTTGACGATGTTGCCAATATGAGTTCTGTTCCAGTTGCTAAGACCTTTTTTAGACGCTTTAACTTATTCCAGAATCTCAACATATGATCACAATCAATCTCCTGATTCCAGTTATTCTACACAAATGGAAGAAACTGCTCATCCAAAGTCCACATTTCCTAAAACTTAAAGCTAGATTTAACTCTAGTGTTATCATTAGTAATAGAAATAATTAAAGGCATATGAGGTGAACATGTTCTAGCTTGATGAATGATCTTAGTTTCAGTAAAAGATTTAGTCATTTCATGTTGATAATACTCTATCTAATAGTTTCCACTTAGAGTTGTTAGACCATGTGTACTTGGAACCAATGTAACCTGCATCTTCAATTCTAAAGTAGCTAATCATCTCGTTAAAGTCATTGGTACTATTAAGACATAAAGTATTGCATCCTAGTTGTTCATCAATTAAACAAACAACATTAAAATCACCACAAATCATCCAATCAAGGGAAGTTGTAGATATAATTTTTAAGAAATTCCAGAGTTCAATTCTATTGAGTCTCAGGCATTTTGCATAAACCACAGTAAGCATAAATATTTTATGATCATTTATAAAGTGAACTTTAGCATTAACACACTGATTAAGGTCATTTAATATTGTAACAGACAGATCCTCATGCCAGAAGAGGTAAATTTTACTAGAAATGTTATGTAGAAAATCTCAGATTTCTTGCAATGGTATCAATATTATCGCAACTTATTAAAGGTTCTTGAATTGCAATGATCTTAGCATTATAATTTTTAGTTAATTAAATGAGTCTTCTAATAGAAGCTTTGTCTTTTATTCCTCTTATATTCCAGTTTATCATGTTAATCAGTAAGAGACTTTGAAGACTAAGATTTACTTGTTCCATTGAATTGTTGAGCTTTAATGATTTTGCTGTTGGTTCTTTTCTTGCCTTCAGCAGCCTTCAATTTTTTGTCAAAAATTTCTCTGAAGCTTCCTTCATCTTTCTCCCTTTCTTCTCTTTGAAATTCTGGAGAGTTTGCTTTCTCGGTGACTTCTTTGTGATTAACAATCTCGTCACTTATTTCATTTGGTAGACACTCTATTCTTTCTCGTGAATTTTTGCAATTGTTATCTTGAGCTTCTCTATAGAATTCAGGAGAATGAGATTTCCATTTCTGCTTAGTGTTGTTTCTTCTTGGTGAGTTTTGGAGACTACCGATATTGTTAGCCTTTGGTGAAGAATGTGATTCCATATTTTCGTAGTCTGTTGTGTTAGCAGCATTAACACCATAGGAAAGTTTCTGAAGTGCCTTTATAATTTCACCATGATCAGGAATTGTAAATCCAACTGTATTAGTGTTTTCATTAGCTTTCTGTTCTTGTTCTTTTTCTTGATCAGTTATGGCTTTCTTGACAACCATATACTTTATTTGTTTGTTGTTTATAGCTTCAATTTGGTCCAAGTCTTTATTCAAGTCATCTGTATCATCTTTTTGATTTTTTTTGCATTAATCCTTGAAGTGACCCAAATGTTAACAGTGCTCACAGTATTGTGGAACATTCAAATATGATATTTTGGCCCAATGACCATAGTTGGCACTAAAGCCTATCTACACATCGTTATGACGCTTTCTACTCACATCCATTTCAATCCAAGCAGTGCAAGATTGAAATGCTTTGTTTTCATAAGGAACTTTCACAACCAGAGGTTCTTCAATCATCGAGACTATCGATCTGACCACATTTTTATCATATAAGTGTTCTGGGAGATGAAGTTTAATCCATACTGGAGCAACTGGGCTTTCTTTGCTGAAATCTTCATTCTATTTGAGAAGTCTCATTCCAGTACTTCCAATAGTCCACACCGAGCGATGCCAAGAGTTTATATAGATCCTGTTTGAGTCAAGCTCAAATAGAAAGTGTCTCGAATCCAATATCATGTATCCATATGCAGATTGGAACTTGAATGATTCAAGAAACTGTATTAAAAGGTTTCTTTTGGCAATCCATGAGCGAACTTACCAATAAGCGTGTGTTTAGATTGATTTTTCAGATGTTCTAGGATTTCAGATGTTCTAGGATTTCAGATGTATACTGAATTGATAGGTGGTCGGATTTTTCCTCTGCTGATTCTGGTTCAAAGTCAAGTTTATCACAGTTGATTATGTTTTTCTTGATAATTTCCGCGTAGGAAGCCACATTTAAATTATTTTGTTGTTGTTGATAGCCACAGAGAACATCAAATCAATGGATTTGAACACGAAGAAAGGAAGAAGGCAAGAGAACTTTCTTAGAGATCAAATTTTTTTTTGAAATTTCTTGGAGAGAAAGTGAGCCATTCATTTGTTTATCAAATGGAAAAATTATATAAGAAAACAGTTTGATATTTAGGTTTTAATCGGTACTTATATCATAATTTGAATTTTTTTCTATTAATTAAATATTTTAATATATACAGAATTTAATAAATAAATATGTTAAATAAATCTTCTTAAACATAAATTTCTATCTATGGATAAGAACTTAAATAGTGGCAAAAAAAATTCAATCGGTTTTAATAAATTCACTTATGCAACATATGTTTGGGCATAGAAAGGATAGTCAAGAGCATAAAAGAAGGATCTAGAGATTATTATCGGTCTTCAAACTTGCTTTTATTAGATCGTACCTCGTCTATTTTACAGACAAACCCGATCAGTCACCAAATTAGGAAAGATAATAGAAAGATTCCACTACAAATTTTAGTTGGGATTTGGTATTTGTCGAAAATGAAAAGCTGAAGTTTGGTTTACTTTTGCTTTAAACCAAACATATGTGGTATAAGTGACACCCCGTATCAATCGACAGTCTATATATACACATTTCACTTCATCGTTTCAAGCGCATTACTATTTTACATTCTTGTCCATTTTCCAGAAGCTAAAATCTTGTACAACTTTTTTATTCTGCACCATGAAGGTACCAAGCGCTTAGACTTTGAAAAGGATTCAGTTTCTTCGACAGGGAAAGAGTGTATCAAACTCAAGATCTGTTTCCGGAAGAAACAACGAACAGAAAGTTGTTCCTAGTTCTTGGAGATCGAATGTTTTGAAACAGCTGATACGGAAATTTATATCACATTTAAAGAATTGTGATTCCAGGAAGAAAATAAGTGGTTTGAAGTTTAGTTATGATATTCGGAGCTATAATTTGAACTTCGACGAGGGTTTATATCGAAGGTTATGATTGGTTTATGAAGTTGTTTTGTTTAGACTTGTACTAATTTCTTTACTTTTTTTTCGTCTATTTGCCGCAGTCTGTTGTTGAATTGCAGATTGCGATGTCTCCTATGTTTGAATGTTATTTGATAGACGGTTTATCATGGGCCCGTTTACCTTTCTCCAATTTGTAGTTATACGGGTAAAAATATTAAGAAAAATATAGTTATGTTCTATTTAAGATCCAAAACCTTAAAATATATATTCGTTATTCGTTTTTTTATGGATCATAACTTGATGTTTATATCTTAGACTTGTTAGTACTATTGTTTATATGCTGAACTATTTTTATAATAAATTAGGAAGGGTTTTGCAAACTTCTCCACTGCACGTAGTGTTGTGGGAAAATTTGTTAACTTGGGTCTGAAGGTTAATACATTAAAATTTGTTAAAAGGAAAACACAGCAAACATTGTTGAAGGTGTGAGCGATTCCGACGATAGTGAAAACAGTGGTAGAGGAGATGTATTTTCCGTGAGTTCAGATTTTCGGAAAAACTTTTGGGTACTCGATACTGGCGCTACATATCACATTTGTCAGTTCAAGCAGTGGTTTGATACATACAAGCCAATGCAGGGAACTGTCTATTTAGGGAACAATCATTCGTTGACTGTAGGTGGTATTGGTAACATCAGAATCAGAATGGTTGACGGGGTTGTTAAAATCTTGACGTGCTGGCATGTTCCTGGGTTAAATAGAAACATGATTTTTCTTGGGACTCTAGACTCTCGGGGTTACAAGTACCGTGTAGAAGATGATGTAATCAAAGTGACAAAAGGCTTAATGGTATGCATGAAAGACAGTTTGCAGAAGGGTCTTTATATTCTTCAAGGGATTGTTGTTATGAGCGATGCTGCAGTAGCATCATCAGGGAGTAATATGCAAAGTAGGCAGGATCAAAATAAGTTGTGGCATTGGCGTCTTGGTCACATGAGTGACAGAGGATTAGCTGTTTTCGGAAAGAGAGATTTGTTGAAAAGGTATAAAGCTGAATCATTGGGATTTTGTGAGCATTGTGTGTTTGGTAAACAAACTAGAGTTAAATTCAGCAAATCGACTGTAAGAAAGACTAAAGGGACAGTGGACTACATTCACTCAGATTTTTGGGGTCCAAACAGAATTCCATCCAAGAGCGGAGCCATATACTACATGAGTTTGATTGATGATTATTCAAGGATGGTGTGGGTTTACTTTCTGAAAACGAAAGATGAGGCATATTCAACCTTTGTCAAATGGAAGACGATGATTTTTAGCAAACAGGAATAAAAATCAAGCGTCTTATGACAGATAATGGGTTAGAATATTGCAGTCGTGAGTTCAATGAGATCTGCGAAGCTGAGGGAATAGTGCGCCATCGCACTTGTTCTGGAACACCACAACAGAATGGAATCGCAGAAAGAATGAACAGAACGCTTTGTGACAAGGCACGAAGTATGCTCTCGCATTCCGGTGTGGGAAACGATTTTTGGGCTGAAGCTATCAATACAGCGTGTTACTTAGTGAATCAGTCTCCATCAACGGCTATTGATTGTAAAACTCCTTTTGAGATTTGGTATGGATCGTCGGCTGATTATGAACATTTGAGGGTGTTCGGTTGTCCTGCGTATGCTCATATGACAGATGGTAAGCTTGATCTGAGGGCAAAGAGGTGCATATTTCTAGGATATGCTACTGGAGTGAAGGGATATAGGTTATGGTGTACCTCTCCAAAGTCTCCAGGTTTTCTCATCAGTAGGGACGTTACTTTTAATGAGTTTGCTTCGATAGACAGTCAGAAGAAAGTAGGAGAAATGGTCGAATCAGGATCGGTTGTGAGTAAACAGGTGGAGCTTGAAGTAGAATCAGTTCCTAGCAGGACCAATAATTCAAGTGGTTCTGAGGTGGATCTAGAATCAGGAGGTGAAGCATCAGCATCAGATGATAGTGACAATGATGCGCCTGAACCAGAACAACAACATTATAGCATAGCATTGGGCAGAGAAAGAAGAGATATTAGAATTCCAAAAAGGTATGCGAATCCAGTTGCATATGCTCTGTCAGTTGCAGAAGAAGTTGAGATGCAGGAACCTAGTAGTTACAGAAAAGCTATAGCGAGTTCAGAGGCAGATCAATGGTTTGGTGCTATGGCGGAAGAGATTGAATCTCTTCATAAGAATAAAACATGGAAGCTTGTTGACTTGCCTAAAGGACAGAAGATAGTAGGCAGTAAATGGTGTTCAAGAAAAAGGAAGGTAATCCAGGGCTTCAGGCATCTTGATTCAAAGCAAGACTGGTCGCTAAGGGTTTTACTCAAAGGGAAGGAATCGACTTCAATGAAGTGTTTTCTCCAGTGGTGAAGCATAGTTCGATTCGAGTTTTGTTAGCAATATTAGTTTTGCAAGATTTAGAGCTTGAGCTGTTGGATGTGAAGACTGTGTTTCTACATGGTGAATTAGAGGAGCAAATCTGCATGAGACAACGAGAGGGATTTATCGAACCTAATATGGAGGACAAAGTTTGTCTGCTGAAAAAGTCACTGTATGGTTTGAAACAGTCACTTAGGCAATGGTACAAACGTTTTGATACATTCATGGTGTCAAAAGGGTTCACAAGGAGTCCATATGATAGTTGTGTGTATCATCAAAAGATGTCAGATGATTCTTATGTTTACTTGTTGTTGTATGTGGATGATATGCTTATAGCTGCTTGTAGTATGTCACACATTGTGCAGTTAAAGAAGCAGCTTAGCGCCGAGTTTGAGATGAAGATTCTGGGTAGAGCAAAGAAAATTCTTGGTATGGATATTATGAGGAACAAAAATTTAGGATCATTACACTTGTCTCAACGAAGCTATATTGAGAAAGTGTTACAACGATTCAACATGTTTGAAGCTAAAGCAGTTAGCATTCCATTTGCTACTCATTTCAAGTTGTCTGCAGTAGGAGCGGCCAAGGACGATGCTGAGTTGGAACAAATGTCGGAGATGAAGTTTAATCCATACTGGAGCAACTGGGCTTTCTTTGTTGAAATCTCCATTCCATTTGAGAAGTCTCATTACAGTACTTCCTATAGTCCACACCGAGCGATGCCAGAGTTTATATAGATCCTGTTTTGAGTCAAGCTCAAATAAAAAGTGTTTAGAATCCCATATCCTGTATCCATATGCAGATTGGAACTTGAATGATTCAAGAAACTGTATTAGAAGGTTTCATTTTGGCAATCCGTGAGCAAACTTACAAATAAGCGTGTGTTTAGATTGATTTTTCAGATATTCTAGGATTTCAGAGGTATACTGAATTGATAGATGATCGGATTTTTCCTCTGTTGATTCTGGTTCAAAGTCAAGTTTATCACAGTTGATTATGTTTTTCTTGATAATTTCCGCGTAGGAAGACACATTTGAATTATTTTGTTGTTGTTATAGCCACAGAAATCATCAAATCAATGGATTTGAACAAGAAGAAAGGAATGAGGCAAGAAAACTTTCGTAGAGATCAAAAAAGTTTTTGAGATTTCTTGGAGAGAAAGTTAGCCATTCATGTGATTATCAAATGGAAATATTATATAAGAAAGCAGTTTGATATTTAGGTTTTAATCCGTACTTATATCATAATTTGAATTTTTTTTTATTAATTAAATATTTAAATATATACAGAATTTAATAAATAAATATGTTAAGAAGATCTTTTTTAACATAAAATTCTATCGATGGATAAGAACTGAAATCGTGCCCAAAAAATTCAACCGGTTTAAAAATAATATATATACTTTAGTGTTTTCCTTTTGGTTCCTATTTGGTTTCTGTTTTAAGTAGATAAAAAACATACAATCGTTAAACAAATTCACGAACCAAACACAGGGTTCTACTAGTTTCAAAACAACTATTTGTTTTGTATTTGCATTAACATGAGTGACCACTATTGTTGTTTTTTTAAATTTTTTGTAATCATATATGCAAAAAAAAAGTCCAATAAAAATGTTTACTCTCATACAAAATTATGTAAGTGTTTTGAAATAAAAATGTTTACTCTCATACAAAATTATGTAAGTGTTTTGAAATAAGTGACCAATCATGTCTAACCAAAGTTATTAGCCTAGAAAGGTTGGTCAAGAACATAAAAGAAAGATCTAGAGATCATTATTGGTCTCCAAACTTGCTTTTATTAGATGGTACCTCATCTATTTTATAGACAAACCCGATCAATCATCAAATTAGAAAAGAAAAGAGAAAGACTCCACTACAAATTTTAGTTGGGATTTGGTATTTGTCGAAAATTAAAAGCTGAAGTTTGGTTTACTTTTGCTTTAAACCAAACATATGTTTTATCAATACACAGTCTATATATACATTTCACTTCATCATTTCAAGAGCATTACTATTTTACATTCTTATCCATTTTCCAGAAGCTAAAATCTTTTACAACTTTTTTATTTTGCACCATGAAGGTAACAAGTGCTCAGACTTTGAAAAGGATTCAGTTTCTTCGACAGGGAAAGAGATTATCAAACTCAAGATCTGTTTCGGGAAGAAACAACGAACAAGAAGTTGTCCCTAGTTCTTGGAGATCGAATGTTTTGAAACAGCTGATACGGAAATTTATATCACATTTAAAGAATTGTGATTCCGGGAAGAAAATAAGTGGTTTGAAGTTTAGTTATGATATTCGGAGCTATAATTTGAACTTCGACGAGGGTTTATATTGAAGGCTATGATCCGCTTATGTTTGGTTTATAAAGTTCTTTTGTTCACACTTTTACTAATTTTCTTACTTTTTTTTTCCGTCTATTTGCCGCAATCTGTTGTTGAATTGTAGATTGCGATGTCTCCGATAGACGGTTTGTCATGGCCCGTTTACCTTTCTACAATTTGTAGTTATACGGGTAAAAATATTAAAAAGAACAGTTATGTATTATTTAAGATCCAAAATCCTAATATATATAATCCCTTCTTTATGGATTATAACTTGAAGTTTATATTTTTAGACTTGTTAGCACTACTTTATATGCTGAACTATTGTTATAATAAATTAGGAAGGATTTTGCAAACTTCTCCACTGCATATAGTGTTGTGGAAAAATTTGTTAACTAGGGTCTGAAGGTTAATACATTAAAATATTCTGTATACTCGGTTATCATAATTGAGACCGTGATGAGACCGTGATGAGAGTCTGTTTCATACTCTTCCATGATATAGTACATCCTACCAGAATGAACACATAACCCATAATAGATTTTATGGTGTTTACTCACCCCATAAAATTTGAATCTTAATATCCTACAATATTCAAGATATTTGATATCTTGTATGTTATGTTTGGTATTCTTCTAGTATCGGAGTACCCTCTTTACTACACTTCAAT
The DNA here is from genome assembly GCA_036936605.1 of Limnanthes douglasii subsp. nivea. Lineage (NCBI taxonomy): Eukaryota > Viridiplantae > Streptophyta > Magnoliopsida > Brassicales > Limnanthaceae > Limnanthes > Limnanthes douglasii. The sequence continues at coordinate 40,590,193 of JAUPFV010000001.1, forward strand.
CGGAAACTTCTGAACTGCTCAAATACCTACTTGAAATGCTAACTATAAATGGTATATTTTGTCTGGTACATACCTGAGCATACATGAAACTACCAACTTTTGAAGCATATGGTACCGTCTACATGAACTGAATCTCTGAATCTGTTTTGGATAATTGATGAAGGGATAACTTTTCTCCCTTCACTACAAGGATATACATTGGTTTCCTTTTATCCAAACTATATCGAAGCAACATGCTTTCAATGTACATCTCTTGTGAAAGAACTTGGATGCCCCTATGGAGGTTCCTATAATATTGGTACCAAACACATAGGAAACTTCACCAAGGTTATTTATATTAAATTTATTTGATAGTAATTCATTGGTAACATGTAATAAACCTACATCGCTAGTGACTATGAGTATATCATCGATACACAACACTAAATATATCATTTTACTCCCACTACTTTTTTGGGATATACAATATTTGACCGGGTTCAACTTAAAACCGAATGAGGTAACATTGTTTAGGAACTTGTGGTACCAGTGACGAGATATCTGTTCTAGCCCATATATATTTATTTAGTTTATATACCATCGAACTTGGCTCCCCTAACCATAAAGTTTCCAGGTTGATTCATGTAGATCGTTTCTTCAATGTATTCATTGATAAATATTGTCTTAACATCCATCTAATGGATATCTAAGTCGAAATTAGCAGCAAAAGTCGTGGTTATTCTAAATGAGTCCTTTAATGATAGTGGAGAGAAAGTCTTTGAATAATCAATCACTTCAGTTTGATTGTACCCTTTCGCTACAGGACGAGCTTTGTATCTTTCCAATTTCCATAAACCATCATGTTTGGTTTTAAACAACCATTTACACTCTAATTATTTATTCTCTTCAAGTAGAGTGGTAGGATCCTAAGATGAATTATCTTCAATCAATTTGGACTCTGTATTCTATTTGAGGAACTATAATTGAACTCTTTGTCATATTGTTGATGCCCGGTACACTAACTTTGGTCTGAGTATCAATCTTGGAGTCCAAATGAATTGGTCTAAATTTCCCCTTAAATATGGTGTGGTTATTTGAATCTTTCCCCTTAAATTATGCATTCTCAAATGCATATTAGAATAGTAAAATTTGTAAACTGTGGTTTTGTCAAGGTTCCCTATTAAAATTACAACTAACCATTTTGAAGTCTAGATTTTATTTAATAGGTCTATGAGGCTTCATTTCTTCTAAATATCCTCATATTCGAAAATGCTAACCTAGTTTAGTACGCATTAACTTTAGATTTTTGTTTATATCATTGTGCAACATAACTTAGTAATATTATAATTATAATAACGTTTTTGAAATCTAGTTTAATACACATGTGAAACCATATATAATGTATTCGTGAAGTGTGTAGTATATAGCACTTGAAACATAAGAAATTAATTCTTGAGAAACCCAGCCGACTTATTTCGTCATATATTTTGCCAATAAACCTCAGTATATATTGCTAAATCCTTGGTGAATTATTTTTTGACGTTCTTACCATCAATCTAGTAGGTTTTCCATGATGCATTTATTATTTTTATGTAATGGTAGGAAGAATTTTGTAAAACATTCACTTTTGATATTTGTTTATCTCATTTTGCTCAAGACATAGTAAAACTACACTTTATGACAGCACTAATGAAACCTAGTTTAATACAAATACTAAAAATTATATAACATTGAAAAGTCATACTTGCACAACCTACCTAGTTTATTTCTCAATATATTTCGCGAATATGCCTCATTATGTTACCAAATCTCTAAATTATTATTTTTCTATTCTAATCATTGATCTATTAGTTTTTTATGATTCATTTACTTCTTTTATATTGTGATATGAATATTTTGGTGTAACATTATGTTTAGAAGTTTCTTCGTGTCACTTTGTAACCTAACCTTGTGATATTATCCTCTATGAAAACAATTGCAAAACCTAGTTTAATACAAACGTGAAAATTTATGTAACATGTTTGTGAAACATAATATATATAAACTATGAAATATAGGAAAATAGTACCTTCAAAACCTACTAGGTTTATTGTTCTGCACATATTTTGTGAATATAACTCACTATGTTTCCAAATTCCTAGTTAATTATTTAACATCCTAATAATTGATTTATTAGTTTTTCCATGATTAATTTTTTGTTTTTTCTTTATTCTAGTATAAATATTTTGGTAAAAAACTAACTTTAGGTATTTATTCTTATTAATTTGTAACCTAGCCTAATAATACTATACTTTATGACAAGACTTATGAAACCTAGTTCAATACACATAAAAAATATTCTATAAGATATATGTAAAACATATAGTACATAAAGTACTGAACGTAGGAAACTAATACCTACAAAACCTAACTGATTTATTTCACCATAGATTTCACGTATAAAACTTATTATTTTATTTTTATTTTTCGGAGGGAACCCGCAGCCGCTACTCAGAGTGCAATGAGTGTGCACGGGGTAAACCCTCAGTCTGACGCAATAGCCTGCAAACCAACACCAGAAGGTAAACCACACAAGGTGACAGGCTCAGCCAAGAAAACGTATGTAGAGGGACTCGAACTCATGACATTTTGTCACAAGCATGTCTTACTCAACCAACTCGGCTACCCCCTTAGGGGCGTATAAAACTTATTATGTTAATAAATCTGTGGGGAAATACGAACAAACCCTAATTTTATATATGTGCAAAATACAATGTTGTTTTATTATAAAAGATACATTTGTTATTTTGTGAAAATATAATTCCCATAAACTTTAGCGTTATTTTATAGTTGTTTTTCGTAAATAATGGTTAAATATTAACGTTAGAGGATAAAATTTATCATTTTATGACCCCATGAGTATTACAAACTAGATTTGATTATCGCATGGGTAAAAGAGGTCAGTAAACAACTCAACTTCATAATTATATTTGGAATGTCTTATCTGGGCCGTAAAGTTAAAGCCTTTAGATTTGTGTACCAATGTGGGAGATCCAATCACTATAATAAAGTTATGAAGGACAATATTCAAAAACAAAAATCAAATGAATAAAATTATTCAGATCGTGTTTCTCAAAAGGAGGTGGGTAATCTAGTTGATAAGATGCTTAAAAATCCTTGGGTATTAGGACTATTCATATATGATGAACATAAGGGAACATAGCGAATGAATAAAATTAGATGTATACATAGTAGTGGAACTCTTTGAACAAAATTAGATGGTTATCAAGACGATATTCTTATTCATAGATAACCATACATCATATACTTTATTCACAAATACTTTTGGCTCTTCTATGCAAATATTTTAAAATATACGGAATATTGACAAGTTCAAATAGTTTATCATATATGTCTCTCGTGGTGACCACTCAAGGGAGGTGTGGCAGTTCGGAGAACAATGTATGATCTAAAGTTTGGGTCTATACAGTTAAGATTTACAATAATTTCTTACTAATCGAATTCATATGGGGGAAATTAGTTAAATTATTGACAATAATGCTTAAGAAATTTGTACATTTGAGGAAATTTAGTACAAGGAAAGTCTTATAGGCCTAACATTGGGAACTAGAATCTGATACAATAATTTCATTCTATAACAGTTATTTTATAAACCCATTACCTAGTTTTGGATATGAGATGATTCAGTTATTTTGAGGAATTTTTAGATGGAAATATTCAGTTAATGACCTTGATATTATGGAAGAATTATAAATGATTTCCTTGGATTCAAACAATAAGAATTTGACTAGTTTATTTTGATCATCTTCTTATTCCCATATACGAATCAACGTTCATATTCTGATTTAAGGTTAAGAATTTATAGTTTTTTATAAAGGATAAACTCAACATTCTCAAAAAATCATAAAAATTTTAATTAGTATAGTAGCTTATAGAAGAATCTAGTTTCAACTTTTATAATATCATAAAAGGTTGTACAAGAACACTAAGACTTTCTTTTTTTGTATGTGTGTATGTGAAATGTGTGTGTATATAGTTCTCTGTGTGCGTGTGTATGTGTGTGTATGTGTGTGTGTGTGCGTGTGCGTATGTGTGTGTTTGTGTGAGTGTGTATGTCTGTGTTTGTGTGCATGTATGTGTATATGTTTGTGTGAGTGTGTGTATGTGTATGTGTATGTGTGTGTGTATATGTGTGTGTGTGTGTTGTGTGTGTGTGTGTGTGTTTGTATTTGCACGTCTATGTATTTTTGTGTGTGTGTGTGTATGTGTGTGTGTGTGTGCGCGCGTGTGTGTTTGTATGTGTGTATTTTTGTATGTGTGTGTGTGTATGTGTTGTGTGTGTGTGTTTATGCATGCGCGTCTATGTGTATTTATGTGTGCACGTCTGTGTCTGTGTGTCATGAAAAAAATTATGTTAATGACATTAAGTCTGAAATTTATATGTGAGGTATCTTATGTATTGTGGAACCAAGAATAATCACGATTACTCTTGATAATTATGTACGTTTATCACAAAATACACATATTTACAACATAAAAAAGTGTTATTGTATGAAAATGACAAATCTTTAGTTTGCTTTAGTTGATTCGAAAGAAATTACTCCAATCAAACATCTCATGACCAATATGGAAACTTATGTGGTACAAAATATTTCATATGTTTTAAAAATATAACTTTTGTTGTACGATTATGGTTAATTTAAGATGAAGTATAAAATTTATATTAAGTAAATACTTAAGTTATTCTATGGAGGGATTATAGTACATATAATCTAATATTAAGTATACAACAAAGAAAAATCAGAAAATTAAAGAGATCATTTAAGTGCGTGACTTTATGAGCTAAATGGATGTTACAATGTAATGTAGATTTGCATATTTTATAGGATAAAATTTATAGAATAAATTTTATAGCACATTTAATAACATTTTATAAAGAAAATACATCAATTATTTATAATTAATAAAAAAGATATAGCAAATAAAAAAAACTTCTTTAATTTAGCTAAGAAATTAATAAGGTAGAAAGATTTATCTTTCTATTTTCCATCTCTTTCTACTAAGATTTCAAATCTCAGAGTCTTTTATGAACACAAGATTTATATGGGCATTCTAAGTCTAGAGCATATTCAGATTCGTTATGCGTGTTGTTTTGATTACATTTCAATTTGGATTTTAATTCATAATCGAAATCAAATCAACTTTCAATATTTTAAATTGTATTATTTTTGTATGAATACACTTAATATTTAACAACATTGATTTAGTTTTTTGAATTGAATTATTATCAACAATACATTGATTCGGTTTTCATTTTTTATTTTTTCTCTAAAATTAAATTATCTCAATTCCATAGGACCAGTTGAGTAATTGAAACTTGTTGATTACATGATCATTTCATAATATGATGCCAAATTCTATGAGAGGTAAACTTTCACTAAGGGGATAGTTATGAATGTTTTTATCATAGATCTATTACGCATTATGAGTCGTTGTGGAACTTTTTGGTTCGTTGTTAGCATATCTCCTGGCATGAATAGACGTTCAGATATTATTCGTGAACAACAATGTTATATATTGCATAATTCAGATTGATATAAATCAATACACATGAATGATCCAAGTGGAAGATTGTAAGGAAATACTAAACGCAAATGTATCATCATGTGTAATTTAAGGTATCCAGGCATGTTGTAGCAAGTCCAATTAGAGTAATGAATTGAAATAGTGAACCGACAAATAACAATAATAATAATAATAATAAGTCTTATGATGTTGTAAATCATGCGTGGATACCGGTTGAGGTACAGTGTATCTAAAGAGAGATTCATTTAACCCAACAATTGAGTATTGAGCTTTAGAAGCCCAATAAGGGTTATAGTCATTGACAGTGGTAAGTCCGTTGGGAATTACTAGAAGATTAGAAAGTGATATAATGATTTAGAGAAAATAAAATGAACATGAGTTTAATTAAGTATAGAGGAAGATTTCAGAGGATTCTATGTAATTAAATGAAATTTATTTCACTTAATATAAAAATCAATCTTCTAACCCTAGTTTAGTATCTCAAACATTCTTGTTATTTTCCAAAATTTCAATTACTTATCTTTATGTCTTCGTTTTTCTACTGGTCTTGCAAGTTCTTTCAGGGTTTCAATCATAATCCCTCAAAGATGGTTCTTTTGCCAACTTACAAGGTCTTGGAAGAGTCATAGTTTTCATCTATAATAATCTCAAAACAAAAATCAAGTCTTTCATTGCATATCCTAGATAATGTAAAATGGATAATGGCTCACCAATAAGTTTTATAATCCCTTGCTCATATTGTTTCTACATACTAAGAAATAGATTTCTAGAATGAGTCAAGGGTTTGATTACCCTGTATTATTATTATTTATGTTCTAACATAAATAGCTAAAAATAATGGAAATATATACAAAAATATTTTTTGAATAAAAGGTTTTTTTACGGATTAAGACTAAACGTAAATCATTTATTTATACAAAATAATTTGAGCTTTATAATTTTTATTGAAAGCATCAATATCTAAACATGATCCAATCCAACCCTAACAAGACTCGCTAGGCCAATTCTTAGCCACTTAGTCGAAGTAGTGACCAACAGTTGGTGAACACCTATCGAAGAGGCTATCAGAGGTAATAGGAGCTTCGGCTCTTACCTTATCTCAATAACAAATTTAACAAGAAAGAACATGAAAAATAAATCAATCGCACAATAAGAAATTTAACATGGTTCAGATTGTAAAGAAATCCTACATCCACAAAAAACAAACATTCCTTCTATAAATAAGTAAATTACAGAGAAGACTCTCGAACACAAAGAACTCAATCAATCTTTATAACAAAAAATGACGTGATCCATGGAACCTCAATTCAATGTTTATCTCCCACGTCACTTATCTCACAAAAATTTAGAGCTAGCTTATCTCTTTGAAGAAATATGCGACTCACATCATGTCATACCACACATTATAAAGCAATATCTTCTTCTATTTATAGGCTAAAAATGGTATATCTTAATCCATTAATTAAGTAATCTAATTAACATAGAAGACTCAACTAATATGAAATCTAATTAATTTAGAAGACCAAATTAATAAAAGATTAAGTAATATAGAAATCTAATTAATATTGAATTCTAGTTAGTATTGATAAGGTTGTAAAATATTAAACTGCATTATTGGGTCTGTGGTAAATATATGACCCGACCAAGTGTAATAAATTGTAATTTAAGATAAATGATACGAGGAAAATATGACCTCAATTAGAAAGTGGAAGAAAAATAAAGGACCAAGGTCCGAAAAGATAAAGATCTAATTAGAAGGACCACTAGAGTAAAATAGGGACCCACCACTCTAACTATATAAGGAACCCTCATTTTTTGGTGGGGGACAGAATATAATAATACTTTCTCTCAGTACTTTCTCTCTCTACTGTTTCACTTTTCACTCGCTTTGCACGTTATTTCATCAGATCCAAGTCCGAACTATTTAAGAACGATCATTTGCGCCGTCTGTGGGAACTTAGGTGATACCCGAACGTGTTTATTTTTTTCCCAAAATCACGATACAGCAAGATACGAATCCGGAAACAATTGAAGGAAGAGAGGTCGGGAAAAATCCGACTAGGATCAATTCATGTTCTGAAGACAGACGATCAGAGGAAAGACATCCCGACCACGATTATTACGCTTGCAATCAAAGTAAACACTCGACTCTAATCATGAACATGAACCAACTGCTAGATAAATAGCTAAGCTCAATAACAAGAAGGAAATGGCTTTGGCTGAAAGAATGAGTAGAGAAGGAAAATGGAGGGAACGGTCACTTGGTGTTGATAAAGAGGATTCCTCAGATGAGGGGAGAAACAATAATTATATCCGCATGGATAAGTGTCAAACGCTGAGACAAAGAAAGAAAGCAGAAAGAAAGATCAAGCGTCACTCAAGACAAGATTACAGCGGCTCTACTGATTTCACGTTAGATGAATCTGTATCCTCGGAAGAAGAGACCCGACGAAGAAAAAAAAGATAAAAGGCTTACTAATAAAATCGAGGCCGGACGTAACAAATCCCATCTAGTTGGGTTGTCGAAACATAAAGGGAATTTGTACAGAAAAAAAAAACTCTGAACTCCAATGAGAAAGAAGAAATATTAGCAGTCAGTAAAGGAGAGCAAGTTTTTTACCGCATGTATAATTCCCTTCTGGAAGTCAAACTTATGGGTATAGGATTGGGAGTCAGTTCGCCAGTCCAAACGAAGAAGGTTTGTATGGCATCACTGAAGGTATATGAAGTGGCACTAAAGGTCTAGGAAGTGGCACTTCTATCTTTGGACATAATTAGAGGTCGTCCTATCTATCATGGTGTGGATAATAATTGCCAGAGGGTAGGCTGGTAATTTCAGTTGGTGTTTTAAGGAAGTATGTGGGTGTTAAGTGTTTAGAGTAGAGAGTAGAGAGATAATTAAGCAGCTTGGTAGCAGTTAATTTTCATTACCTATGGTTAATGCAGGTGGTTGGGTATTTATACCCTGATGTTTGGGCCCTTATGGGCTTTCGGGTCATGTTTAATGGACCCGGGTCATGTTCAAAGACCCATGAGCTCTAAGTAGGAGAGCAAGTAGCTTAGTCAAGAAGTGTTTAGGTTTTTTAGTACTTTTGTCATAGTTCGAACAGTCCTATGGTCATAGTGTTCAAAATGATCTGTACGGTCCATGTGATATGTCCGGTCCGGAGGCCTTGGACTGATCTGTCCGTGTCCGGGGCGCAAGCTGAATTCGGACTCATCAGGAGCCCCTTTTTTAGGTGTTTGAGCAAGTATTCTTGTCAGAGACCTGAAAAACAGTCCGACGTCAGAAGTAGTTTTTAATCCGGACAGGTCTATGGGTTTACCCGGACAGATAAAGCTTCATGAATTCAAAACGGTTTTTTGCCAGAGTTCGTGGGACATGTGTCGCTCTCCGATTGGTTGCTCCAGCCGTTTTTTCACCTTGAACTTCGAACCCACCTTCTTCGAAAAGCAACCTCTTTAATTACAAATGATGACATCAGAGCCGTCTTTTAATCATTACCAAACTTTTCGAATTCTCCTAGGAATCAACTTCCTTTTCCAGATTTACTATAAATTCAGACTCATTTTCTACTGTTTTACTATCTCTTTCATATTTACTCTGCATATTTTCTTAGAGCTTTCTCTCTCTAAAGCAAAGATTTTCTTGATAGTTTATGTTTACAGCAAGGACTACTTTGATCAAAGGCGGGTGGCTCAACCTTTCTGAGTTGGAGAAGGCACAAAAAGTTGAGAAGGAAAGACGAATCGCAGCAGGGTTACCTACTTCGCCTGTCGACAGACCAATCTCTTCTGCTGCAGAGTCAAATCGAGGATCTTCTTCCTCCAAAGGCACTAATCCTAGAAAGTTATTCCAACCTAGCCTTTCCCCCATCATCTCTGGTTCCTCTGTTCATGAATCAGAATCCATCGTTGAACCAGGAGTAACTGCCACCAGCTTCAAAAAACCCTCACCCTTCATAGCGACGGGATCAGATATAGAGCACTCCCTGGAGAAGTTAGTCGATCGAAGAAAGAATCGGCTGGTTAAGGTGCAAGCCACTAAGAACACCCCCTCAAAATCGGGGGCAAAAAATAGCAGTTCTGGGTCTGGAGTGGCTATCAGAGCTCCCTGGGAAAGACTACCTGGTCCGGAGGCTAGCAGCCCAGCACTTCAAAGAGAGACTTCTGCCTCAGAGCCCTAGCCTGTGACTAGAAGTCAAGAAAACACTAAAAACCAGCAGTCCGGAAGCCAGGCTGAGCCAAGTTTGAATTCTCCCCGGGCCACTGCCACTGATATTCCTCCAACGATCATGGAGGAAAGAATGGAGGACTCTGCTGAAGAAGTCCCTTTCGAGTCTGAGCCCTCCGGTCAGACTAGTAATACTGCTGCTACCAAAAAAGATAAAGGCAAAGAAAAACTGTGCTTGAGGCATCCGGAGCTGCCGGAGTGTCTCGAAGGGAAGGTAGGGCCTTGTTTTCACAAGGTTGAACTTAAATACCTCTTGGCCTTACAGAAGACCAAGTATGCATTCATCCATACGGCTGAACTCGGTCGAATGCGCACAAAATAGGGGATCCCAGAAAATGTGAAGATAAGGATTCCCATAGATCCTGAAACTCCTATGGATTGCAAGCTGAATGAAATAGTCATCTTCACAGAGCTATTTAATTGGGGACACCGATTCCCATTGGACCCAGAGATTGTCAGATATTTTCATCTGATCAAACTCTGTCCGAGCCAGCTGAGCCCCAACGCTTGGTATACTCTGATGTCATGCATCATGGCATCAAGGCTGTCCGGGATCCCTCTTCCAATGAAAGAGTTTGCTGCAGTGGCCAATCTTTGCAAACATCACCAATTCCCCTTCTACCACTTCAATATGGGGGATATTTTCAAAGCTGTTGATGATCTATTGGACTCTGAGAGTAAATGGAGGAGCCAGTTTTTGTTTGTCAGTGGCGTTTGGGAAAACGGACAGAAGATCAAGTCCGGAGTGAACCCAAGCCTCCTCAGAAGCAGGTGGAGGAGTGACCGTAAGTCTCCTACTTTAAATCTTTGTCTACTTCTTCTTTCTTAAATTGGTTTTAAATTAATTGGTCTTTCTTTTGTCTTAACAGAACTGCCTAAGGAGTTCGGTGATTACTTGAAGGCCGGACAGGTCACTTGTGGCAAAATCAACGCCTGGGCTGCAGAGAACTGGGGGAACCGATTCCACAATGCTTTCACTAGTGGAAATCTGGCAAGGTCTCACTTTTGGAACACCACAGGTCGGAGAGATTTAACTTGGGAGGAGCTCAGCACCCAGCCTTCTCCGGACACTGTGCTTAAGAGGAGCCATGAACCAGATGGGACACTCTTCTTGCTAGGCCGGGCCAAAGCCCCAAGCAAAATGAAGGCCAAGAAGAAAGGCAAGAAGGTGGCGAGGGATGCTAATCCTACTGATGCTGAGAAGGATGCTCCAACAGACCCGGAGGGGCCGGCCCAGAGCCAAATCGATGCTGCCCTTTTGCAAGTAGTGGAGCAAGAGACCGAAAGGCAGGAAGCAGACCTCCCAAAACCTTCAAGGGCTTCCAAGAGGAATCGCAAACAGGGGAGTGAAGGGGCAGACCGGGCAGCCAAGAAGAAAAAGACTGCTAAGGGAGATGAGCTTGCTCTCTGGGATCCGGAGCCTTCTTTCCAGGCTGACCCTTCTGATCCAACACATGCTGAAGAGATCCCAAGGGACTTTCATACTGATGAAGTTGAGGGAGGAGATTTCAACATTGATGAAGCAGACATCACCGGTCTTGGTGAACTTGGTGAATACTTCCTCAACCTCCCCAGAGACGACTTCGCAGGGCCTTACATTCCTCTGAGCAGCTCTAACACCGTCAACTTCAATGGTAAGACTTTCATTGTCTCTAGTGAAAAGGACACCATAGCCCACTCCTTGCTAAGCAACGTTCAGCCGGTACTTACACTGGAGAGACAAGTTCGGGGTCAAGCAGACATCATCAAAGACCTTAAGTCTGAGAAGGAAAAACTGTCCGAAGACCTCCAAACTGCCACCTCCAACGCTGCCATGTTGAAAGAAGAAAACGAGGAGTTGAAGAGAAGCCAAGAGACAAGCACCACCAAAGTCACCACTTTAGAGGAAACCATCAAAGACCTCCAAGAGAAGCTGTCCGGTCTGGAGAAAAACCTTACTGCCTCAAAAGAAGAGACCAAGGCAAAGGACAAGATCATCACCAACCTAACTACTGATAAGATTGCCCTTGAGAATGTAGTGTCCAAGGCTGTCGAAGAGAAAAATACGTTGCTAAGGGATCAAGAGGCTACGATCCAAGCCAAGATCAATGCTTATGCCAACCAGATGATCAAGAGCGAAGAGCTACTGCTTGAGAAGGTGAGGTCTGACATGGTTCTACTCTTTCATGAAAAATTTCCGAAGAGGAACCTAGGGGACTTATGGCTTTATGTAGACGATGATGACCTTCCACATCATACAATGGGCGAAGAGGATCAGTATGGAGTCTCCAGTGCGTCCTCATCCGATGATGAAGAGAGGACCGGAGAGAGCCCAGACAATGAGGAAGATGATCCCAAGGGAAAGAAGAAGGTTGATGAAGGTGAAAGCGATTTCAAAGGCAAGAAGGCAGATGAAGGTGAGCCATCCTCAAAGGCTCAACCTTAACTTACGATCTACTTTGTTCATTTTTTATTCAGACTAAAGTCCTTGGAAGGCCAAGGCACTCTTTTTGTAATGGTGTCCGGTGTTTGTTCGGACAGGCTTTTTGTGTTGTATCTTGACTATTTAAAAGTCCTTGGAAGGCCAAGGTAATTTTAAGTTATTTATTTTAATGAATATCTTTGTTCTGTACAACCATCATCTTCTTTCATTGTTTGTTTCAATTTTGATAGCCAGAGTTTAAGTAGCCTTTAGTTGTTGCATTGTGAGAGTGTTTAAATTCTCCGGCTAGAGTTTAAATAGCCCTTAGATATTTCAGTCCGGATAGTATGACAAGGGACAAAACTTTAAAAACACTTAGAAATTTTTTAAGAAGGCATCGAATTTTATTTAACAGCCCGGACACCTCATTAAAACCTCTCCGTGCCACCGGGGAGGAAAGAGTATGCCCCCAAATATTTACATGGATGTTCAAACAAGTAAATATTTACACAAGTGCTATTCCAAGTACATCCGGAGATGCTCGATATTCCAAGGATGTGTTAGAACTCTGCCATCTTTGTCTTCCAACCAATAAGTTCCAGGCTTAATTCTTTCAACAACCATATACGGACCCTCCCAAGTTGGGGCCAGCTTTCCGAAGAGCTTTTCTTTAGTGTGTAAGAAGACCTTCCTTAATACTTTGTCCCCAGGTTGGAAATCTCTTCTTTTAACTTTAGAAGCAAACCTGCTTCTTATCAAGCCTTGATAGTGTGCAACTCTAAGGTGAGCTTTAACTCGTCTTTCTTCTATCAAATCAAGTTGACCTCTGATTACCACCTCATTAGCATGTTCGGAGAAGTTATGAACACGAAAAGAGGGGAGAGTTGCCTCTATGGGAGCTACTGCATCCATCACATAGACCAAGGCAAAGGGTGATTCTTGTGTTGCAGCCCCAGGTGTTGTCCGGTAGGACCACAAGACCTCTTGTAAATAACTAGGCCACTTCCCAGCAGCCCCTTCCAAATTCTTCTTTAAACCGGACAGTATAGTTCTATTAGCCACTTCAACTTGCCCATTTGCTTGTGGGTGGAAAGGTGAAGAAAAACAATGCTGTATACCCCTTGAGGCACAGAAGCTCTCCATTTCTCTATTGTCGAACTGTGGCCCGTTGTCTGTTGTTATTTTCTGTGGGACACCAAATCTGCAACATATGTTGGATAAAATGAATTTTATAACAGCTTTTGATGTTGTCCCTGCTAGAGGGGCTGCTTCTACCCACTTCGAGAAGTAGTCTATGGCCACAATTATAGTTTTGCGCCCTCCGGACGCCACAGGGAGAGGCCACACTAAATCCAATCCCCACCGAGCAAAAGGAATGGGCTCAGAAATTGACTCTAAAGGAATGGCTGGTACATGAATTTCATTGCTGTACCTCTGGCATGGGTCACACCTTCTTACCAACTCCTTAGCATCTTTCATGATTGATGGCCAATAATAACCGGAGAGTAAAACTCTTCTTGTCAAAGCTCTAAACCCACAATGGGCTCACCCCTCACCATCGTGTAATTCAGAGAGGACCATTTGTGATTCTTCATCCCCCAAACAGCGCAGGAGAGGTTTACTGTAAGACTTCTTGTATAACACTTCTCTCAATATGATGAAACCACGAGCCTTGTGTTTCAATGTTCTGGCTTGTGACTTATCCGGAGGCACAACACCATCGGAGAGATACTGCATGAGAGGAAATCTCCAGTCTTGAGGTTTTTTTGCTTGTATTTCAAAAATCTCCTCTTCTTTACTCTTACAAAGTTGAATGGAGGGGCTTTCAAGCACATGGATCCATGGATATGACTCCGTATATGCTATGGTTGCCAGTGAGTCTGCTAGCTCATTTTCTGCCCGGGGAATGTGTTCATAGACAACGCTTTTAAACTTAAGCGCTTCGTTTTTTAGGAGGAGTAAATATTTCATAAGTTGCTCCTTCTTAGCCTCAGACTGGCCTTGGGCATGGTGGATAATCAGTTGGGAGTCGCTTAGCAGCTTGACCCTCTTAGCCCCACAAATGTAGGCCAATTTTAACCCAGCTATAGCTGCTTCGTATTCGGACTCGTTATTAGATGCCCTGAAAGCAAAACAAATAGCATGGTACATATTGTCTCCATATGTGGAAGTCATACATACCCATGCACCAGACCCCATAGTGCTAGATCCACCATTTGTTCGGACGACCCATACTTTTTTATCTTTTATACCAGTAGCTTGCTCTGAATCCCTGTCGGAGTGGAATTCGACTAGAAAATCAGCCACAGCTTGGGCTTTGACTGCTGTTCGGGAAGCAAAGTCTATGTCGAAGTCCCCCAACTCTACTGACCACTTAGTCATTCTTCTCGAAATGTCTGCTTTTTGAAGGACATTCTTCAAGGGAAAAGAAGTCCGGACGATGATGGGATGAGCCTGGAAATAAGGCCTCATCTTCCTGGCTGCTATCACCAAGGCCAATGCTAACTTTTCGAGTTTCAAGTAACGTCTTTCCGCATCTATCAAACTTTTGTTGATGTAGTATACTGGATGGGGATGACCACCAACCTCTCTTACCAACACAGTACTGATGGCATAACTTGAACCTGCCAAATATACGAAGAGGGTCTCCCCATCAACTGGCTTAAACAAAGTCTTGGGAGAGTACAGGTGCTTCTTGATTTCCCTGAAAGCCTCATCACACTATGGGGTCCAATCAAAGCCTTTTGCACCCTTCAAAGTTTGAAAGAAAGGAGCATACATGTCCGAAGACCTTGAGATAAATCTGTTTAAGGCAACTAATCTCCCCGTTAACCGATGTACTTCTTTGATGTTTCGAGGAGGCTCCATTTGGAATAGAGCATTGAGCTGGTCCGGATCAGGTTGTATTCCATGCTCACTTATGATATAGCCTAGAAACTTCCCGGACTGTACTCCGAACACACACTTTTCAGGGTTTAACTTCAAATTCACTTTCACTAAGTTGGCAAAAGTTTCTTGGAGATCGGACAAGTGCAACTGCTCATCCACACTCTTCACCATCATATCGTCAATGTATACTTCCATATTTCTTCCAATTTGATCAGCAAACGCCTTGTTGACTAACCTCTGATAAGTAGCCCCAGCATTTTTCAAACCAAATGGCATCACCTTGTAGCAATGAAGCCCTCTGTCAGTTACAAATGTACTATGCTCTTGATCCTTTGGATCCACTTGAATCTGATTGTATCCGGATAAAGCATCCATAAAGGAAAGCAGCTTGTTCCCAGAGGTGGAGTCTACTAACTGATCAATCCGGGGAACTGGATATAAATCTTTTAGACAAGCTCTATTGAGATCTGTGAAGTCAATGCACATGCGCCACTTGCCATTCTTCTTTTTCACCAAGACAGGATTGGCAGTCCACAAAGGGTATTGATACTCCTTCATGTGCCCCATCTTTGTGAGCTTGTCAACCTCTTGCACAATGACATCAACCTTTTCTTTGGAAAAAGCTCTTCGTTTTTGAACCACTGGAGCTACATCTCTCCGGACGGATAGGTGGTGTGATATCACTTCTGATGGAACTCCAGTAACATCAGCATTGCACCAAGCAAAAACGTGCTGATGGTTCTTCAAAAACTTTAACATTTGATCTTTCAAAACAGGTGGCATTTTAGACCCTATCTTGACATTTTTCCCATCTTCCAACCAGTGTGTTTCTACCTCTTCAACTGGTATCAACACTCCGGGGGTCTCTCTGGGGTCATCAATTTCACCCTCACCCCTAGAAAGGCCCTCAAAATGCTATTGTTCATCAATACGGACTGCCCTCAGCGTTCGAGGAGCTAGGGCAGTGGCATAACATTCTCTTGTAACCTTTTGGCTGCTCCGGACGACTCCAACCTGTCCCTGAACAGCATATTTCAAGCACTGGTGGACTGTTGAAGCCACTGCATGCATCCTAGAGAGCCAAGAACTCCCTAGAATAGCATTATAGCAAGTTGGACAATCCACCACAATAAAGAGTATTCTGACCATTTTCTTGAAAGGGCCCTTGCCCAATAACACCTCTTCTTCGAACTCCCCGATCACATCTGCTGAGCTGCCTGTGAAGCCCACGATTGACCTGTCCGAATTCTGAATTACAGCTGGATTTTTCATTTTCTTGTAAGTGGTTAGGAAAAGGATATTGGCTGAGCTTCTAGTATCCACCAAGATTCGTCTTATGTCATTTCCCCCTATAGATGCTCCTATGACAACAGCATCCTCATGAGGGCCAGCAATGTTTCTTAAATCATCTTCATCAAACACGATGAAGGGAAATGAGTTTGGTGACTGATAGGATGTCATGCCTCCTTCTAGCTGGGAGGCTAAAGTATGAACATGTCTCTTCCTCGAAGAAGCAGTAGGAGCTGTCATAGTGTCCCCTCCGAAAATCGTAAACGACTCGAAAAACTTAATGAGCCCGGAGACCGACCTAGAACATTCCTCTATAACACCCACTCTGTTCCGAGTTGGATCAGGATCCAAGTACTCAGATTCCACGTCAAACCTTTCAACTATAACCATGGCTCCCTCCGGAGCAGCATTACTTCGACCAACCCGGTGAGTGTTATCAGGCCTGTTACCCCCTCTTCTTTTCACATAGGCCTCCAGCTTTCCCCTTTCAATCAAGTTCTGAACTTCTTGTCTCAATGCTATGCAGTCATCAGTGGTATGACCAATATCATAGTGATATTGGCAAAAAGAGTTATCGCGATGCTCTCTGGGAGACTGCAGTGTTGTCGGTCTCCGGTAGTGCACCTCATCCTTTGTTTTATCAAAGATAGTGGCCACGCTTTCTTTTAACTCTGCGAACCACTCTGGTTGGACCCATGGCCCTCTCTTGTTTCTGGATTGTTGACTTTGAGCAAGAGCAGCTGGCTGAGACTGATCTTTTGCCCTACCATGCCCCTGTCCGGTTTCTCATGCTTTGTTCCCGGACTGATTCTGATTGGGATTTGGTGTCACCGGGGTAGACCTCACCTGCCTGTGCACCCTGGTTTTCTTTGTTTCATCGACGTTTTTTGTTTGCCAACCTGATTCAGCAACCCTCCCCATGTCATGGCCTTCTTTCTGGTCACTGAATCAGCTAGATTGCCTAGGTTCAAACCCTGTCTCAGGGATGCTATTGCTACCTGTTCGAAGCAATCAGCCAACCCATTCTTTGTGTTCACAAAACGGCTTATGTATTCTTTCAAGGACTCATTTGGCTCCTGGGCACAATGGATTATTGTGTCTCCATTGCCCTTTAGCTCTTTACTCCCCACGAACTGCCTTCGAAAGGCCACCCAAAAAGTGTCGAAGTCTTTAATACAACCCTGAGGCAGGCTGTTGTACCACTTTAGAGAACTCCCCGTGAATGACTGGGAGAATGCCCTACAGAGAAGTTTGTCATCATCATCAAAGTTCATCATGAAATTTTTAAATTGTTCTAGATGGTTGTCCGGATCAGTACTGCCATCGTACTTCTCTATTTTGGTGCTATCAAACCTCTTAGGTAGGTTTCCGGACAGAATTTTAGAAGAAAATGGAGATTGCCTCCAATTCCTTCCACGACTGAACACGGTACCCTCATTGGGAGTTGCAAAGATACCTGGCTCATCGTGAAAAGCGAAGGGATCCATCAGCATCTTGTCCACATGCTTCCGACTATGAGATGATCCCTTCCCAATATGCCTTTTCATCTTTCCTTGTCTATCCCTTTTTCTAGAGTATTTTTTAATCTGCCTTTGCTTCTTTCTAGTTCGACCCTCATCGCTACTAGAGGATAAGGATTTTTCAACTCCATCACTGTCCGAAGAGCTATCAGAAGACTCTGAGCTTGAGTCAGAACTCTCCACTGGCTTAGACCGGTGAGACTTTTTAGAACTGGCATGAGTCTTTTTAGTGCTCACATGAGTCTTTGGAGAGTCATGCTCCCTGGGGTTATCAGTGTGATGAGCAGCTGATGCTTTGGATTTTTCTTTCACACCCAGCTTGGCCTTTTCAGCCCTCAGAGCTTCTATTTCACCCTTGAGCCTATCACGCTCTTCGATAGTGTACTCATCGTTCTCTCCCACCACTTCGAGCAGAGCTGATGGTACTTCTGGATTGTTTGGATTCATACGGACAGATTTTCTTAGCTGGTTTTGAATGCTTGATTCAGACACCTTCGTGCTCCTACTGTGGTCGCCAATTTGGTGTGGATAATAATTGCCTGAGGGTAGGCTGGTAATTTCAGTTGGTGTTTTAAGGAAGTATGTGGGTGTTAAGTGTTTAGAGTAGAGAGTAGAGAGATAATTAAACAGCTTGGTAGCAGTTAATTCTCATTACCTATAGTTAATGCAGGTGGTTGGGTATTTATACCCTGATTTTTGGGCCCTTATGGGCTTTTGGGTCATGTTTAATGGACCCGGGTCATGTTCAAAGACCCATGAGCTCTAAGTAGGAGAGCAAGTAGCTTAGTCAAGAAGTGTTTAGGTTTTTTAGTACTTTTGTCATAGTTCGAACAGTCCTATGGTCATAGTGTTCAAAATGATCTGTCCGGTCCATGTGATATGTCCGGTCCGGAGGCCTTGGACTGATCTGTCCGTGTCCGGGGAGCAAGCTGAATTCGGACTCATCATATCATACAAAAAAGTTTCAGGACATCTCCCAAAAAGATTTGATATATCAAAATTAGACAAGTACGACGGGAAGAAAGACCCCGACAATCACTTAGAAACGTTCAAGAATTTTATGCTGAGCTTCGAAAATGACGATAAGTTACTCTGCCGGGATTTTTCGATGACTTTCAAAAATCAGGCCTCGAAGTGGTATAATCGATTACCTTAAGGTTGCATAAAACAAATCATTATGTTATGGGTCATGTTTCGACAACAATTCGTTGGAAGCGAGAATTTCTAGGCAAACAGAGACACAATTGTAAACTGTCAACAAAAGGTAGGAGAAAGCCTGAGAGAAGTTACTAGACGATCCGTAGACGCCAAGACCGACCTTGATCATTGTGAAACAAGTGTGGCTTTAACAGGCTATAGGTTGGGTCTACTTCTTGAACCTATGAAGTAAACGGTAAATAAGAAACAAGCGTTCACTTTTTTCGCACTACTGGCCCTAGTAGAGAAGCAGATCTTGATTGAAGAGATCGAAGCATCGGAGTTGGTCGCACAAGTACAGCAAAGGGCACAGGCTGCGGTTGTAATATATCAAAGGAACCTGTTGAAATATACCTTAGTCCCACAGCCACAACTAATAAGTACTCGGCCTCACGTGGCACATTCTTTTCCGGATAAGGTATCAGTGCCTCAACCACAGCCAGCAAAAAAAAACAATCAAGTAATCATCCGGCCTATCTCTAATAAATAGATCTAACCCGCTCATTTCGTCAATCTTACGGAGTGTGTGTCTACCCTTTTTCAAAAAACAAAAAAGAACGTAAATTTTCGTATGCCTTTTCCGATCTAGATTCCCCAAGAAAATCGCAATAATTGGTATTGCATATATAACAAACATTTAGAACATTGCACCAAGGATTTCATCGCCTTGAAGAAGGAGATATAGACGTTGATAGAAAATGGAAAGTTGACTAATTATGTAAAGAAGCAGGTGCAGCAAAATGCGGCTTCTAAGGAAATTGTAGCAGTACCAAAATCAGAGACAACGATGGCTATTACGGAGGTTACCGGCCTATTTGATGTATCTACGGAATATTTAGATCCTGATATAGATCGAAAAATCACTGGAGTAATAGAGGAAGAAGTACTGGAAGGCAAGAAACATGCTAGTAGCTTATGCCAGTTTTTTTGAATCTTTAACGATCTTTAGGGGTGATTCAATGGCAGGAATTACCAATTCTTCCCAAAAACGACACATTGTGCATTTAGCAACTCAATTAGAAGCCAGAACATCGTCTCATCTACACGGCAGCCCTTCCCTATTACTGTGTTTTGACGACGATGATATGAGGAACATCGTAGGAGCGCATGAAGACGCGATCATTATTGGAGCTACAATCGCAGGCGAGGAAGTCTACATTGACGACATGCTCATAAAAGGAGGAACGGATGATGACCACATAGCCGATCTAGAAGAAACCTTTGATAATGTCAGAAGAATAAACCTCAAGCTAAATCCCGAGAAATACTCATTTGGCGTTTGGTTAGGAAAATTTTTTGGGTTCCTAGTTAGCGAAAAGGAAACTAAAGCCGATCCGGTAAAATTGAGATCCCTAAGTAACATGGCGCCCCGAGGAACATTAAAGAAGTATAGCTCTTGACGGGACGGTTGGCAGCCCTAAATTGATTCATATCTAGATCTTACGACAAATGTGCGCCATTTTTCCAGGTCGTAAGGAACGCCAAGACATTCTTATGGACGCATGCATGCACTGAGGATTTTATTGGGATTAATAATTATTTATCGTCCCCGACATTGTTAACTACAACTTTAACATGAGAAACTTTGTTCTTATATGTTGTAGCGTCAGACTACTCAGTGAGTGTTGCATTAATCCGCGAATTAGGACGGACTTCAAAAGCGGTGGATTAGGTTAGAAAAAGCTTGTTGGAAACTGAAACAAGGTACTTGGAAGACTAAAATCTTGCTCTGTCCTTGGTAACTGCAACACAAAAAATGCGTCCTTATTTCCAAGCCTATACGATTTTTACGGGACGGTTGCAGCGCCCGGATATCTCATAACGAATGTCAAAATGGTCGGTAGAGTTGGGAGATTTTGACATCAAGTTCGAACCACAAACCGCTATAAAAGGCCAGATTTTGGCAAATTATTTGGTAGAGATCCACTCTAACCGACCCGAAGAAATGGAAACCTAAGAAAGTAAAGAGCCAGAGGAATGGGTTGTCCAAAAAGACGGAAGATCAAGTGTTAGTGGATGTGGGGCGAGCGTTCAAACCTTTGGGAATAAAGATGCAGCAGATGATTCATTTCGGT
Source organism: Limnanthes douglasii subsp. nivea (assembly GCA_036936605.1). NCBI lineage: Eukaryota > Viridiplantae > Streptophyta > Magnoliopsida > Brassicales > Limnanthaceae > Limnanthes > Limnanthes douglasii. The sequence continues at coordinate 40,611,364 of JAUPFV010000001.1, forward strand.
TTTTCTGCCCCAAACAACAAAGCCGAATACGAGGCGGGACAATCAGAGGCAAGAAAAGAGCACCTAGTTTAGTATTTAGCGGCTCTGCGGGTTCTAGCTGCGACTTTTAAAAGAGTTACTTATGAATATGTCCATAGAGCAGAAAATGTAATCGTTGATTCGTTGGCCACCATTTTATATACACAAAACTACCCATGGATCATAACCTAAGAAATCTCGTCGATCATTCAAAGAATAGAGTTAGATAACTGACCTGACATCACTTGTCAAGTGTTCACAATAACCAACTCAGACTAGAGAAAAGACATTCATAATTTCTTAGTCGAGCAGGTGTTACCCGAGGATAAATGTTTAGCAAGAAAAGTATGAAATAAGGCTCGAGGATATGTGATGTTGGGAGAGGTTCTGTATAAAAAATCTTTTAGCATGCCTTTGTTAAAGTGTTAGGGAACCAATGAGTCGCAGATGATCTTATCAGAGCTTCACGATGGAGATGGGGAGGCCCATTGCGGTTTCAAAGCATTGATTATAAGAGTTTTACTTGCAGGTTTTTATTGGCCGAAAATAGCATATGACGCGATAATCATGTTCAAAACATGCGATTATTGTCAAAGATTCTCAAATGTAATTCACACGCTAGTCGTTACACAAGAATCTATTTCAGAAGGGTTCCCTTTTGACAGATGGGGGCTTGATCTAGTCGGACCACTTCCTGCGAAATCCAGGGGGAGGCAAATCATAGTAGTTGATGTAGATTACTTTTCTAAGTGGGTCGAGGCGGAAGCACAATCTAGAACAAAGGCTAAAGATGTGGTCAAGTTTATCTCGTCCAATATTTGTTGCTGATATGGGATCCCGCAACGACTAACTATGGATAACGGCCCTCAATTTAACAACAGCGCAATGAGAATTTTTTTTATCTCACGGTATCCAACAACGTTTCTCAGCACCATTCCACCCACAAGCTAACGGACAGGTAGAAGTTACAAACATGACAATCATGGATGACCTTGTAAAGAATTTGCAAGGGAAGGCCGAAAAATGGCCAGACTACCTCCATGAGGTTCTATGTGCATACTGAATGACTCCTCGGACGGCGACGCAAGAATCTCTACGCCCTTGTATATCATATAGACGCAGTGACACCAGCAGAGACAATTTTCCTTCTTTTAGGGTTAGGAACTACAGTGAAGATATAAATTCATAGGATCTGTCTTTAGCTCTTGATTTAATTGAAGAAATACGGAGTGGAGCATACTTAAATTCATTACACTATCAAACGCTAATGAGAAGTCGATATGCTTTAAGGTTTCAGCGAATAAAATTTAAGATAGATGACATGGTCTTACGAAGGGTTTTCCTACACACCAAAGACAAGGCTCTTGTGAAGTAGCACCAAATTAGGAGGGACTTTATCAGGTGGTTGAAAAATGAAAGACTGGTACTTACAAACTCAAGGACAAATATGACACATTATACTTATATTAAATTCTCTAGTTTATCATCTTGTTGTTTGTCATTTTATAAATACTTTTTATCGGGGACATACTCTTTCCTACCTCGGTGGCGCGAGAAGGTTGTCATGAGGTGTCCATAGCAACCGGTCTATTTAATTTTTCTTTATTCTTTATTAAAATGAGTGTGCAACGGTCCTCATCATTAAGGATTTGTCATAATTCGAACCTAGGAAGTTTTCCAATTGACGAGTTGGTATATACTATATTACAGATGGATAAATTCCTCAACTACGGTTGATCAAGGAACTCTGATAAAATCCCCAAACCTTAAGGGTTTTTCAGTATCGAAGTGATCCACATTATTTATCATGAACCTTTAAGGGTTTTTCAGTTTAAACTGATCTACAATATCTATCCCGAACGTTAAGGTTTTTTCAGTATCGAACTGATCCACATAATTTATCATGAACCTTCTAAGGGTCTTTCAGTTTAAACAGATGCACAATATCGATCCCGAACCTTAACAGTTTTTCAGTATTGAACTGATCCACATTATGTATCCCGAACTTTAAGGGTTTTTCAGTTTAAAATGATCTACATTACTGAACAAATTGACAAACACAAACCCGTCAACATCATCTGGATATACGATTAGTACTGGCCTTTTTTACCCAAAATACATCGGATATGAAGAACGAGCCAAACATTACAAGTAAACTCACCAACACGAGCGGTACAAAAAAAACAATCTTAAACCATAACCTACTTAAACAAGTTAAAGGGCTTCATCGTCGGGTTTGTTAACTTCACATACAACCCCAGCGGGCCGATCTTCCTCCAGAACATCTAGCCACATTGATCCCAGAGGTAGTTGAGGATATTGCCTATGAAAATTTAAAACATAAGCAGTTTTTGCATCGGCCACCTCATGTTCCATGATCTTTTTATAGGAAGCAGCGAAACGACTATTCTATTCTTTACTCTTCACCCGAAGCTCGTTAATATTTGTCTTCTATTTTGCCACCAACTGGGGAAGAAAATGACTATGAATCTTATGAGCAGCCAAGGAACGAGTTTTATGGTCACGATCAGTCTTGATTTGTGACAAAGAGTTGCTCAGAGTTTGGTTGAGTTGGTTTTTCTTGTTCTGGTTTTTTTTTCATTCTTCCTCTTTCGCCCGAAGATTTTTTAGTTCTGTTTCGAATTTTGTCGCCCGGTTTTCAACATTCTTGGCATCTTGTTATAATTTATTTTGACGCCCATGTTGTTCTGTTGCTTTTTTCTCTAACTCGGATAAGCGTTTTGTAGCTTCTGACAGTTCTTGGCTCAGTTACCCTGCTCTTCTTTCTTTCATTGCAAGAGACGCTACCATGTTGTACAAAGAGATGGCAAGAACATCTGAGCTCATCAAAGGAAAATCCTTCGCAAAGTAAGGACCGGCAGGCGTACGCCTCTCGATGATATCCCTGCCATAACAATTACACATCTGGAAGAACTAGTATACAGTTTTTCTGGGACAAATTCACCCATTTCTGCTTTGTCCGCACTTTGAGAAGTTAGAACTGTAACGTCGACATATACTACAAGGGTCTCATTTGTTGCTTTGAGCCTTTCCTCGATTATTCTGACAAGTGCAACCATTCTGGCACTTCTTTCATATTGTTCAAATAATGTCGGGATAGTTGCATTTGCAACAACTGGCAGACTAGTCTTCAACTCCCTGATTTTTTGGTCACGTTTTCTCTTCACAGCCTGTGACCTCTTGACTGCACCCTCATCGGTCATGTTTGTCTTTCTTTTCTTCTCGCATTTTTCGTCTTTCTTTCTTTCATTGGGTGGATTTTTCATCATTGGTCGTTTGCTCATCAAGGACCACAGTTTTTTTGGCATCCCCAGCAGGCACACGATCGCGATCATCAACTTCAGTTTTCTCTTTGAATTCGGGGTTAGAGAGCTCGTCGGATTTAGCACGTTTATTGGGGGCCCTGTTTTGCTTGGGAAGAAACAGATGGGCATCAGGAGTGTCGGTTTTTAACACTAAATAGACCATATTAGGTGGTTTTCGTAACTGTTCGGCAGTCAATGGTTCATTCGAGCACCACCAGAGGTTACTGTTTATCAAGTTGGTATTCTTGAAACAACGATGGAATGCCCGACCCCAATTTTTTCTGAGCATATTCTTTTAATTTCTAAAAGGTCACCTTGGCAGATTTGGAGTGATCCTTCGTCAACTATTAATTTTTTTCCTTTGACACTAAATAACATATTTTAGTAAAAAAAAGGAGTACATGTAGTACAAACCTTCCTCTATCCATTTGCAAGTTAAAAATTTCGGGATATCTGGTGAGTGAGACCGACCATTCTCCCGGGCCCCACCAATAAAAACAAACTGGTGCTTCCACGCTTTATGGCCCTCTAACAAGTTGTTCACATTTTTAATATTGTTTACCAATAAAGAGTAAAAGAAGGGCAGTTTAGGTGATTTGGAAAAGTCGGTCATCGCAACATACTTCTCTATTGGCATCAGAACCTCAGATAGTCTAGAGTCCATTATACATGACATCAACGTATACCAAGTATTTGGGGTAAACTGGGACGGGTGAAGTCCAAGAGTCTTGAAATATCCCAAAATATCGGGATCTAGTGGAAATCTAAGACATTAGTTGAAGAGATCGGTAAAAACAACTATCTATCTCTGCCTTACAGACAGTGGCGTTTTCCCGAGTATTGGAAAGCGGAGTGTCACGCCTTTTTGAATGCCCCATGTAACCTCTAGCTCGGGCATCTTTTTTGAACGCCTTTTTCTGACGTTTCGCGTCGCATTGAACGACCCCTCTAGGAGTGGCTCCAGTATTGGGATCGGTACGAACACATACTATGGTCTTATAAGCTGAAGTAGTTTGGGAGATTATGAAGAAATTGAGTCCCCCATAACGATAAATTGGGTTTTAGGTTTGCGTGAGGGGGAAGCATCGCTATTTGAAGTCCCAACGATAACAATAGCATGAATCTCTTGGCCAGAGGTTACCCAACAAGAAGGAACAGCAACACGGCTAAGAGTTGTTTCACCAAAAGGGATAAGGATCAGATCGTGCACTTGTTCAGGAACAGGGTCTGGAACTGGAATATTTTCTCTAAACAATACTTGTCACCGAGCAGGATTATAAGGTACGTTTGTGGTTGTCTGAAGAGGATTGATTGAGAATCCCAGATCAAGCCCACAGCTTGATACTCAACTGCTCTCTTAGTGATACTCAAGTAATGTATATGCCCAATGACGGGGTTTTTTTCCTGTTTAGGCTATGTTTGCGTCTTAGGGCATGTCTTCTCATAAATGAAAATTGTATCTCTCTCTAGAAAATACAAGATTAAAGATCTTTTTCTCTCTCGAGAATTTTCTCTGATAACGGATAAATGAGATCTCATCCCTCAACGGACTCTTGTATGGAGAAGTGAAAACGAAAAGAGCCTCTGGAAGTTGAAGATTCATTTTGTCAGACTCACAAGTAAACACGCTTCAAGTAAAAGTTTGACTCATGGAACTTTTGAACGGCTATCGCAGTGTTACGAGGCTAGAAACATTATTAGGGTCGCAAACATAAGAAGAGTTTTAAGCACAAGGGGCGTCCAAACTAGAAAAACACGTGGCCCAATGTAAAAATTCAAATACGTGACGAAATAGATGGTCTGAAAAAGACAAGTGGGTTGAAGAGCAAGGCCCATCGTAGTCAAGCCCAAGAAAAACCAAGTCTAGAAGAATCAAATCATGTTGGATATTCAATAAAGCCCGACCCTCACTAGCGCGGGTATTCTACGATGAAGGTCTCATATCAGAGCCTCACCATATTACTCACGATAATGAAATTATGTCTATCCAAGCGAAAGCAGACTCGTGCCCGACATAAGTTTAGACGCAACCAGACCTAATTTGACCTTAACTGCCAGATAGTCCGACCCAAGGTTTAATAGTTGTCACTCCCGCACTCGTGAAGAGTGACTATGGTAAATATATGACCCGACCGAGTGTAATAAAATGTAATTTAAGATAAATGATCCGAGGAAAATATGACCTCAATTAGAAAGTGGAAGAAAAATAAATGACCAAGGTGTAAAAAGATAAAAATCTAATTAGGAGGACCACTAGAGTAAAATAGGGGCCCACCACTTTTACTATATAAGGAAAACCCACCTTTTTGGAGGGGGACAGAATATAATATACTTTGGGTGAAGCTATTTCCTCCATCATATTTTTTATTTCCTCCATATTTCAAAAAAAAAAAATTATCACTTGCTTTTACTATCTTGCCCTTATTTTACTTTCTAATTTATAACTTGATGTCATTAACCATTATGAAATGGGCATATCAACAAACACATGATTAAACCAAATTAAATCCAACATATATGATTTAGCTTCTAAAATTAAACCCTAAAAAAATCAAATTTCTTAAAGATTACTCATGGAAAAGGAAGACACCAAACCAAAGATTTAACACCGCAGAACATCACCCAATCAACCAACAAGTTAATTTAATCTTGTTTTTTTTAATTTTACATTCATATAATTTAAAAATTCGTGTTATAAAAAAACATATTTTCAAAAATCTCGATTTGTGCAGGTTTTAGCAGAAAACAACTAATTCCGAGACAGTAGATAGGAATCAGTTTCTTTTTTTCTGGAAAAAAACACATGATTCCGAGAACAGCAACTCGGAATCAGGTGTTTTTTATATAAAACAAATGCACTTAATTTCGAGATGTCGTCTTGGAATTAGGTGCATTTTGTCTGTTTCAATATATAATAGTGTATTTTTACGTGTTGTTTTTTTTTAAATAACGAATGATTTCTACCTTAGACGAATTCGAGAAAAACTACCGTTGTTTTTCAAGATTAGAAGATAAATCGAATAGGTGGCTAGGGTTTGTTATTTTTCAAAATTTGAAGAGAAATCTAAAACGGAGGCCTTTTTTATAGTGGCTAGGCTAGGGTTAGGATTTATGGGTGATTGATGGTGAGAAGCTAATAGGGCTGGTTGGGTGTGCAGAAGTTAATAGGGTGAGAGATAGTTGAAATGGTGGTGGAAGTCGATGGAGTTGTTGGAGAATGAATGAGTTTTTGTATAAAATAAAAAGAAAGGGTAAATATGTTATTTTCTTTATGAGGAAATAACAAAGTGGAGTTTTTATTTATTTATGGGGAAAATAAAAAATTTGATGGAGGAAATAGCTTTGCCCTAATACTTTCTCTTACTACTTTCTCTCTTTACTATTTCACTTTTCACTCTCTTTGCATGTTACTTCATCATATCCAAGTTTGAACTATTTAAGAACGATCAAGTATAGAAATCTAATTATCATAAGAGATCGAACTAATATGGAACTTCTCTCCTCATTACTCCAACTTTTGTTCAAACTTTTCTAGTGAGAGAAAGCTGGCGAATAAACCCTGTCGAATTCCTGATTGGTTGTTGATCAGCAAAAGGTTCGAGGAGAGGGTTGCTGCTGGGGAAGACGTGAGGCCCCAACCCAACCATCTGTTACCACTTTCTTTGGTTCCTGGCCTCCCTCAGCAGAGTCGACTGCCATTATTCCCCTTGAAGTCGCACGACAGAGTCTACATAGTGATTCTAATCTCCTCGGAATCATGGGTAAAGATAGGCAGCACAAACACTCATCTGGGAAAAGAAAAAGATCTCATAAAGATAGGAAGAGTTCGCAGGAGCGAAAACGTGCCAAAGAGACGCCACTGGTCATTCGAGAGCCTGCTTCCACGACAGCAATCGAGGGTCTTCCCCAGATATCTACCAGCCCTCCTCAGACGTCTACCAGCCCCCGTCGGACATCTATCAGTCCAATTCGAAGAAGGGATTTGGATGAGTCAAGTCTGCCCTCTACTCCCTCTATGACCATTCATGGGACTCAGTTTTCTCCTTCGAGAACACTTATAACCGAAGAGGATATGCAAAACAGACGGAGCGAAAGCCTAGACGCCAAAGGAAAAGCACTTGCAACAGTGTCCCTCGAACCAAAAGTGCCCGTAATCCCCGCCTTAGGGTCCTCAAGCAACGCGACCTCCTCTTCCCGAACCATATCCGAAGAACAAGCTCGTCGGATTGCCCCAAAATCCAAAGGGGATATTATGCTACCCTTAGAGCTGGATAGTATTGTCGGTCGCAATATTCGGGGCATCGAAAATAAACATATGGTAGCTCTGTACAACATTAAATACAATTATTTTTCGCAAGACGAGGAGGTTATGCTGAGGACTCGATGGTGCATTCCCTGCTATATTACGATCAGGTTCCCCTCGGAAGGTGAGACACCTCTGTCAGTGAGGGACAACGAGCTAGTAGTGTACATTGAGATCATAAATTGGGGGCTAAGGTATCCCTTAGACCCCTTCTTCATCGAATATTTGTCGAAGATAGATTTTTGTCCTTCACAAGTTGGCCCCAACATGTGGTTTACTCTGATGGCGTGTATTATGGCCTCTAGGCTTTCAGGTCACGAATTTTCGTTAGAGCAGCTCATCGGCCTTGGTGGTCTGGCCAAAAAATCCTTTCTTTCCATTCTACTCATTAACTTTCAACCGGGGGCAAAAAGTCTTGAGAGATCTGTTAGAGGCTGACAAGAAATAGAGGCAGCAATTCGTGTTCTTCTTCGGCTTTTGAGAGACAGGGTCAGAGGCCACCCCCTCGAATCCTCACAAACTGTCTCTGATGTGGACCAACAAATGTAAGTTTTTGGTCTCTAAGCTACTTATTCCTCATCGAATTTCGGTATGTGACTATACTTTATGTTGGCTACCTATGTTTTGCAGCTATGACCGGGGTATCTAAACATTATTCCGACTATGTTGAAGGTGCCACTAATGTGTTCACCAAACTTCACCTGTGGGCAAAAGAGCACTGGGAGAACCGATTTCGACTCTGCTTTACCGATAATAATCTCGCCAGGAGTCGATTGTGGAGGCTCAATCCCCTCGACCGAATTAGCATGAGAGGATTAATGACTCCTCCATCGGAACGAGAAGTTATGGAGCGCGTGAGTCAAAAAGATATAGTGATATATCTTCTCAAACGCTCTCGTTTGAAGAGTCATCTTGGAGATCCTCCTGACGAAGAGGTTTCAACTAAAGAGCAGCAGCTAAGTCATGAGGGAACAGTTAACACTCAAGAGCTACCTCCCTCAATCAATGTTATATCATCGAACTCCAATCCTCCACCCATTACTTCCATCGAAAAAGGGTGCCAAGGCAAAAGATAGGAAAGGTAAAGCTGTCCTAGAACCCATCCAAGAATTATCCGACGATGGTGAGACACCAGATGACAATCAAGAGATTGCTCCAGCCGAAGAGATTCAAGAAATATCTAGTGAACCCGAGACAGAGGTGGCGATTCTCCCAAAGAAAGTTCTCATCAGACACCAAACTCGCCTCTGACTGAAGCATCACACCCTGTCCCCCTCGAAAATAGTCCAAAGTTAGCATCTCTCCCCATCCCTCGAAGCAATCCTCCTCAGCATATTGATCCAGATACACTTGGTGGTGGGTTTTCTTATTTTGACTCTGCAGCGCTAGGGTCTCCGACGAGCTCCTTCGAAGTTCCTTTGGACGACGAATTCTCACTCAATCTTCAACGATTGCTGCACAACTCAGTTAACAGGGGGACAAAGATGCAGCACCTCGAGAAGCAGAAAAATCACTACAAATTTAAGTCGTTGTTGGCTGCTTCTCAGCTCGAAGAGGCCAAGAAACAACACGCAGTGATAGAGAGCCAAGCAGATGCTTTGTATGAGCGTTTATCTGCCTCCGAAAATTATGTGCTGATGCTGGAGAGGTGCTGTCAAGAAGAGAGGGACCTGTATAAGAAAAAGACCGACACTCAAGAGCTATTGATAGCTGAGTACAACAAAGGGCATCGTTTGGCCTGTGATGGATTCGAAGACTATACTGCCAGCTTTTAAAAAGTGAAAGAGGATCGAGATCAGTTACTAAAACGGGTTGAGAACTTCCCTAGACAGGTCGAGGAGGAAAAAGATAATGCTGTGAATGCTTATGCAGCTACGTGCACAAACAACCTGAACGCCCGGGATGCCACTACTCTAGCGGGTTTACTTACCCAAATCTATGATGAGCATCCTGAATATGACTTGGGGAGTTTTTGGAAGCTTGTTCCCCCAGAACTTCGTCCTCCCCACATAGTAGTGAATGATAGTGAAGACTCAGAAACAGAGGGGAGTGTCTCCTCGAAAAAATCAGATTAAGGGAAGATGTGAGGAATTGTAATGTTTTGTTTATGGCCCTATAGGGCTCTTTTTGTAAGTTGACTAAGGCATGCTGTAGTGTGCTGATTTTGTAATCAATTTTTATGTTTGTGTTGTTATATCATTTGTGTTTTTCCACTTGTCATATGATTGATCACCTTTGAGCAAGGTATAAATTCAATTCAGGGCACCAAATACTGTCTCCCCAACAATAATTCGAAGAGATAAGCCCTTCGAACCAAAAAATAAGTTAATGTGAGGTCAAGAGCTTAAACCTTGGAACACCCTAAGTTGTTTTAAGGCAAAGGAAAATTCAAAACCTAAATTAATGTGATCCAAAGGATAATTTAGAGAGATAACATTTCGAGGCACAGCCTACTGTGACCTAAATAATATCTAAAGCAAATAGAATTCGAGGCACACATTAATGTGACCCAAATAATAATTCGAAGGGACAATAATTCGAGGCATAGCTTTCTGTGACCCAAATAATAGTTAAGGCAAATAGAATTCGAGGCACACATTAATGTGACCCAAATAATAATTCGAAGGGACAATAATTCGAGGCACAACTTTTTGTGACCCAAATAATAGTTAAGGCAAATAGAATTCGAGGCACACATTAATGTGACCCAAATAATAATTCGAAGAAACAGCAATTCGAGGCACACATTAATGTGACCCGAATAATAATTCGAAGAAATGATCATTCGAGGCACAGCTTACTATGACCCAAATAATATTTAACGCAAATTATTCTTTGTATTAAGCAGCTCATCGAAACACCTCGTTAAAACCTTCCTGTGCCTAACAGGGTAGGAAAGAGTATGCCCTCGCTAAGTTTTGCTCTTTAAGATACGAAAAAGGTACAAACATTACTTGCTAACTAGCTCCTCAATCAAGATACATTTTTAAGTGTTCAATGTTCCACGGGAGACGGAGATATCACCCTTCCTTGTCTTTTAGCCGATACGTGCCTGGTTTTAATTTCTCGGTGACCTCGTAAGGGCCTTCCCAATTCGGTCCCAACTTTCACAGGCTCTTGTCTTTTGTGTGCAAGAAAACTTTACGTAGGACTTTATCTCCCACCTTAAAACCTTTGTGCTTTAATTTAGATGCATACCGACTCCTCATAAGAGTCTGATAATGGAGGGACGTCAACTGCGCTTGCTGTCTTTTTTCATCAATCAAGTCTAGAGCCAGTGCTCTGCTTTGGTCATTCGTGTCTGCTGCATATGTTGCTACACGATGTGAAGGGAAAACAATCTCTGGAGAGACAATGGTGTCCATTCCATAGACTAAGGCAAATGGGGACACAGCAGTGGCCGTTCGTGGAGTCGTCATGTATGCCCACAGTACTTCCTGCAAATAATCGGGCCATTTTCCCGTCTTTCCTTCCAAGTTCTTTTTCAAACCATCGAGAATCGTGCGATTAGTCACCTCCACTTACCCATTATCTTGAAGGTGAAATGGTGCAGAAAAACATTGTCGTATGCCTCTCGAGACGCAAAAACTCTTGAACTCTTTGTTATCAAATTGAGGTCTGTTATCCGTTGTGATCTGCAATGGCATGCCAAAACGACAACAAATGTTTGACACAACGAACTTGATCACATCTTTGGCCTTCGTCCCTGCTAACGGTTCCGCTTCTACCCACTTAGAGAAATAATCCACTGCTACAATGATAGTTTTCCTGCCACCTGATGCCATTGGTAATGGCCCGACAAGATCAATGCCCGACCTATCGAACGGGACTGATTCCGAGATACTCTCTAATAATACCCCGGGCTTATGGATCACATTAGCATAGCGTTAACACGTGTCACATCGTTTTACTAAATATTTTGCATCTGCAGCAATAGTAGGCCAATAGTAACCAGCTAGAAACACCCGTCGAATTAGTGCCTTATACTCGCAATGAGCAGAACCTTCCCCATCGTGTAATTCAGACTGGATGATTTGCGACTCAGCCTTGTTCAGACACCTCAATAATGGTCGACTCAAAGATTTCTTATACAGCACGCCTCCCAACAGGATATACCCATGAGACTTGAACCTGATTTTCCTAGCCTCGTACTTTCCGATGGGTAAAATATCGTTTGCCAAGAAGTCGATGGTGGCCGACCTCCAATCCTCTGTAATCACATTACTTTCCTCGTGGACATTTGCTACATGCTCTGTATCAACCAGGATCGAGGGATGTTCCTGAATCAAGACCCACGGGTATCCCTCCGTTCGTGAAGCGGAGGCTAGAGAATCCGGGACAACATTTGATTCCCTTCGAATATGTTCAAACTTAACTTCCTCAAACTCGGATACCAAATCTTGTAGTACTTTCAGATACTATATCAGCTTATCTTTTCTGGCTTTGGACTCTCCCAGGGCTTGGTTTATTACCAATTGCGAATCGCTGACCAGTTTAACCTTTCTTGCCCCACATATCTGAGCCAAACGCAGGCCTGCTAATGCGGCTTCGTACTCAGCTTCGTTGTTAGTGGCCTTAAAACCGAATCGAATGGCTTGGAACATAGCTATCCCTTCTGGAGAAATCAATTGGACACCTGCCCCACTTCCAGAAATGTTTGACCCCCCATCTGTTCGTACCAACCATTCTGTTTCGTCGACATGGTCATGGACTTCTCTTTCCTCTCTGTCCGAATGGAATTCGACCAAAAAAATCAGGTAAAACTTGGGCTTTTATGACCGTTCGAGGCTCAAATGTTATGTCAAAATCTCCCAGTTCCACCGAACATTTAGTCATCCTTCCAGAAATATCAGGCCTTTGTAATAAACCTTTCAGGGGAAATGCTGCCCGAACGATTATAAGATGTGCCTGGAAGTAAGGTCTCATTTTTCGAGCAGCCGTTACCAAAGCCAAAGCTATTTTTTCCAACTTGAGATATCGCTTTTCCGCATCCAGCAAACTCTTACTGACATAATATACAGGTTTTAGGAGAGATTCCTCTTCGCGGAGTAGGACGGCACTGACTGCACACCCTGACACTGCTATGTAGACAATTAAGGTCTCCCCGATCAATGGTTTAGATAATACCTCCGAGGACGTCAGATACTCTTGGATGTGATGAAAAGCGGCTGAACATTCGTCGGTCTAATGAAACTGCTTCGCATTTCGCAACACCTTGAAGAAAGGTGCACACTTATCCGAAGACCGAGAGATAAATCTATTCAAAGCGGCCAATCTCCCTGTCAGAACTTAGACTTCTTTGATATTCCGGGGGGTGTCATAGTGATTAGAGATTTTATCTGTTCTGGATCAGCCTCGATTCCTTTTTCGCTGATCATGTAACCAAGAAACTTACCCGACCTCACCCCGAAAATGCACTTCTCCTGATTGAGTTTCAAATTTACTTTGCTTAAATTGTGAAACGTCTCCTCTAGGTCAGCGAAATGGTCTTCGTCCTGTAAACTTTTGACTAGCATATCATCGATATAGGCCTCCATGTTCCACCCAATCTGCCCCTCAAAGGTTTTATTGACTAGGCGTTGATAAGTTTCCCCTGCATTTTTTAAGCCGAACGGCATAACCCTGTAGCAGTATAACCCTCTCCCGGTAATAAAAGAAGTGCTTTCTTCATCGTTAGCATCTAACCGGATTTGGTTGTATCCTGAGTAAGTGTCCATGAACGACAATAGTCGATTACCCGAGGTCGAATCTACTAACTGATCGATGCGAGGCACTGGGAATGGATCCTTGGGACAAGCTCTGTTTAAATCTGTGAAATCAACGCACATTCTCCACTTGCCATTCTTCTTTCGTACTAACACTGGATTTGACGCCCACACGGGATAATGTGACTCGCGAATGTGGCCTATGCTTAGTAGCTTTTCCACCTCCAAAATAATTTTTGTGGCCTTTTCCGGAGAGACCGGTCTCCTCTTCTGGACAATAGGTCGAACATCAAGTCGTATCGCAAGTTTATGACATATGATTTCCGACGGTACTCCAATGACATCCTGTGCACACCAAGAAAACATTTCAAGTTTGTCAGATAAAAAAGCGATTAACCTTTCTTTAAACTCCAAAGAAAGGTTGACTCCGATCTTCGGAGATTTTTCACTCGCAAATTCATGTGCCTTGGAATCTTCTTCCGGGACCAGAAATCCGGGGGTCTCCCTCGGATCATCACATGGGGTGATTTTGGAGGGAGGCCCATTTAATTGCTATGATTTGTCTGGCGCTTCTCCCCGAATTCCCTTCGAAGATAGAGCTATCTGGTAGCATTCACGGGCCATTTTCTGGCTACTTCAAATTATCCCGATATTATTGCCGACCACGTACTTTAAGCATTGATGCACCGTTGAAATCACGCCATGCATCCAGGACAACCAAGAGCGACCCAGGATGGCGTTGTACGAAGTTGGCGCGTCAATGACAATAAACAATACTTCCACCTCTTTCTTGAATGGCCCGCGGCCCAGTTCAACCACACACGGAAACTCTCCAACCACCACTGCTGTAGCGCCAGTAAAGCCCACTATAGTCCTGTCGGATCGTCGGATGACTGACGGGTCAGAAATTCTCCTGTAAGTGCTCATAAACAAGATGTTCGCTGAGCTCCATGTATCGATAAGTATCTTCTGAACTTGATCCCCAGCGATGCCTGCGGCGATCACCACCGCATCCTCGTGGGGCCCTGCAACATTTCGCATATCATCGTCGTCAAAGCAAATAATAGGGGAAGGCGCTCGGTGCATTTGTGCTGACACCCCCGCTTCGATCTGGGTAGTCAGGTTGACCATGTGCCTCTTTCGGGAGCTGTAGGAATTTCCCGCAATAGTGTCTCCTCCAAAGATTGCCAGGGACTCGAAAAAAGCACAGAGGCTATTCACCCTCCCCCTCGGAATAATCTCTTCCACCATATTTACATTGTTTCTCCCCTCTTTGGGGTCCAAATACTCTTGTTCAATGTCAAAGTCGTCGACCCCTTTGGAAATCACCATGGCTGTGTCAGCGTTCTTTGGGACAGCTTTTACCACGGCGTTCTTTTGGGAGTGCTTTTTGACAAACTTTAGTAACAATCCATTCTCGATCAAGGCTTGCACTTCTTTTTTTAAAAGCTATGCAATCCTTGGTATCGTGCCCAATATCCTCGTGATACTTGCAATACTTATTAACGCTCTTGCTTTCCCTCGGAGTCTGTATGGGAAAAGGTTTCCTGAACGGTACTGTGGATCTTGCCTTGTCGAATATTGCAGCAACATTTTCCGTTAACTCCGCAAAATAGTCAGGTCGAACCCACTTATTCCACATGGGTCTCGTTCCCTGATTGTAATTCTGCTGATTGCCATAGTACTGCGGGTTTGTTTTCTGCCTCGGCGGATATTGACCTGTACTTTTGGCCTGAACATTAGCTCGGGGGCCCTGGCTACTCGGCTCGGATCTTTGAAACTGATTCTGCTCCAACTGATCCCCAGATCCTTTCTCCGACGCCTGAGTCTCTTCCACCAAGATCCTCTTCTCGACCTGATCTAATAATGCTCTGAAAGTCATTGCCTGACTCTCTGCCACTGTATCCTTCAATAATCCGGAGAGTAGGCTCATCCTAAAAGCGGCAAGCGCCACTGAATCTTTGCAATACTCCATGTCTGTTTTTATTTTGACAAAACGATTAGTGTAATTCTTCAGGCTCTCCCCAACCTTCTGTCTATTGTAGATTATCGTGTCTCCGTTTGCTCTGAACTTTTGCTCCCCACAAAGTGCTGTCTGAAGATATTCCAGAACATGTCAAAATTATTTATGGAGCCCTGTGGAAGCGTATTATACCATTTGGAAGCTACCCCCTTGAAGGTCTGAGAAAACGCTCTACACAGCAACTTATCATCGTCGTCGAAATTAATCATAAATTTGTTGAATTGTTCGATGTGATTATCTGAGTCTTGCGTCCCATCGACTTTTTCTAGCTTTGAAATATCAAAATGCTTTGGAAGGTTTCCCACCAAAATATTCGGGGACATAGGAGAGGCTCTCCAATTATGACCCGTGCGATAAACGTTGGATCGTAAATTGTCATTGTTCGGAAAGTACAAACCTTCCTTAGATGGTAGAGTATATTGGTGCTGTCACTTTGAATTTCGAGGGACCACGTCCTCTTTCCTATCAGGATACTTTGCATGGCCATAAGCCTGATCGACAACTCGAGCATGGTGACTCTTCCCCCTCGGAAATTTCCTCTCCGAGCTTCTTCCTCTTCGGTAATCGGTGTATCTACGATCACGTTTTTTCTTTCTGTGGTATTTCCGAGGGGACGACTCCGAGGAGCTGTATTGAGAGTAATCACTCGAGTCAGCCGAATCCAATCGTCGCCTCTCTCTTCTCCTCGGCGATCGTCGTTCGTGTCCCCGGTATCTGTCGTCACTATTTTTGGGACGAAATTCAGTTATCGCTCCTCTTTTTCACTAATTGGCTCCATTCTTATCTCCGAGCGAAGATTTTCCTATACTGTGTCCTTTTCTGCTTTCAATCTTTCGATCTCTAGCAACAATTCATTCCTTCGAGCCAACAGATCTGAGTCATCGAACGCGTTTCCGCCTCGCTGGCCCGCTAGTCCCTCGTATTCCATGTCGTTCCGGTAGTCATCGCCCACTAAGTTTTCCTCGCAATTGTTAACCAAATCGTCCCCTTGTTCTTCCATAGTTTTCCTCAGAAAAGGAATTATTTCCAGGAAGCGATTGCCGTCAGAGCGATCTTCGCTTCCCACAGACGGCGCCACTGATAAGTTTTGAGAAAGTGTACGGGTGATTATGTGATACGAAGATCTTTTAGTGGTAATTCTGTGATACGAGGATCTCTTAGTGTCAATATATGTAAATTTACTTAGTTTATGAGCTGTTTTTAGAGAGAGAAAATGAGAGCTTTTTGGCTAAGTAGAGAGAGAAAGTATTATATTATTCATCTCGGGATCTGTGAAGCGTGTATGGTCCTTTTATATTACAATTGCGGACCCCACACTTTAATTCCCACTTATTACATTTTTAGTCCCTGCATCTTATTTTCTTCATATTCTAGCTATTTTTTAGATAGCTTATACGATTTTCTCCTCACACAATTTCCTCTTTGCACTTTTCTCCTATCGCACTTATTCTTTACAATTTTCTCCTATCGCACTTCTTCTTTACAATTTTCTCCTATCATATTTCCTCTTCACACTGTTCTCCTTGTCTTTTATTCTTCCTTATCAATGATAACTTCAGAAGTTTTGTACAAAAACAATTTGAGATTGAATTATTTTGGTGGTTCTCCCAAATTCAACCGAATGAAATGAAGATGTTTTTCTATTATTGAACAAGAGAATGAAATTGCATGACCATTTTCAAAACCAAAACCATGTTTTTATAATTCGACTAAACCTTTCAAACTGAAATGCGAAACATCAACAAAATTATCCCTTAACTATGTTCGCTCCTCACAATATATTCTAGTAAGCGTGCATTCTATACTCTCCAACATATTTGATAAATATTATTACTACATTCCAATCCAATTACTGATATATATATATATATATATATATATATATATATAAAATGATGCATAAAACTTTCAATTCGTTGTCTTTCATAATAATTTCACTATAGAGTTCAAAATATGAAAAACGGCTGTTTTGACTTTCAGTTTCTGTTTTCAGTAAATAAAAAACATAGAATAAAACACAACTCTTCAGTAGTTTATTGGAACGATGGTTCTAGAGATTATGATTGGTTTTCAAACTTGCTTTTATTAGATTGTACCTCGTCTATTTTATCGACGAACCCAATCAGTCACCGAAGTAGGAAAGAAGAGAAAGATTCCACTACAAATCTTAGTGGAATTTTTCGAAAATCTAAAGCTGAAGTTTGGTTTACTTTTGCTTTAAACCAAACATATGTTTTATCAATAGACAGTCTATATATATACATTTCACTTCATCGTTTCAAGAGCATTACTATTTTACATTCTTGTACATTTTTCAGAAGCTAAAATCTTTTACAACTTTTTTATTGCACCATGACGCTAACAAGCCTTTAGACTCTAAAAAGGATTCAGTTTCTTCGACAGGGAAAGAGATTATCAAACTCAAGATCTGTTTCTGGAAGAAACAACGAACAACAGTATGTTGTCACTACTTGTTGGAAGTCGAATGTTTTGAAACAGCTGATACGGAAATTTAAGTCACATTGGAAGAACGGAGATTCCAGGAAGAAAAGAAGTGGTTTGAAGTTCAGTTATGATATTCGGAGCTACAATTTGAACTTCGATGATGGTTTGTTTTGAAGATCAGTTTGTATTTGGTTTTAGAAAGTGCCTTTATTTGTTTAGACTGACGAAGCTGTTTATAACCCTCTTGTACTTACATTCATCTATCATTATGAAATATATCTTACATTATATTCATTTCATATGTTTATTGAGATCACACTTTCGAAGTGGCATGTGAACAAGTATAAATGTGAATTTGGATCGAATTAAGTATAATTTATTTAGACAAAGAAGACAAACAGGTTAGATCATCTTATTTTGCGAATAAATCCACCAAAACAAAAAAACAAAAACAAGACATTAAGACACAAGAACTATATGATATTTCAAGGATAAACAACAAACATCAAGTAAACTTTTCTTGATAGAATAGTACTGTACCAATGAGACTAGTACATACATTGATCCCTTTTAAGGTCCAGAATCGCATAAAAGAGAGTTGTCATCGGAAAAATATACTACAGTTTTCATGCGAATCTTATAGTCCAAACAACGAATTCCTGCCTTCTATTAAAAATCATTTACCAAGATCTTTGAAAAGATCAGGAAGATGTGCGTTTGTCAACTTAGTCCTCTTAGTGATCTCTTTCTTCTTCTTTTTCGGTTTGGGTTTTGAGTTAACACCTTGAATCTGGGCTGCAGCTCTCCTTTCTGCGGTGTTTGTAGCAGGTTTCATTCCGTTTTTCAAGAGTTCCTTCTCAATGTCAATCATGTCTCGCGAGAGTTCGATACTTCGATAAAATGGTTTATATTCTTCCTCGGTCTTAATGTTTATCTTGGGATCATCCGGGTACGCAACCTCTTCTTGTGAATCAAAGTTTGATAGCAGCCAAATCTGACCGGAAGCTTTTAGAGCCTGTGGATGGAAAAGTCCTGATCAGAGACAGAGGTATAAATTTTGAAGTAATGAACAGAGAGCAGTGCATAGGCTTAAAAACAGCGTCGGGTCGGATTTGAGCCAACCCAAATGTCTCCCTATTCGAGCTTGGTTCGCGAGAAAATAAGGCTCTAAGTTCAAATTTTATTTGTGAAGATCGGCTGGACAACTCGAGCCAGTGTCTCCAGAAATTTTTTTGACTCTAATGACTTTTCTACAAAATTAATCTATAAAATTGTCATATTATATTTTGAACCATTGCCTATACGAGCTCCAGCTTGATCTAGATCTCGAGCCGCTTGGGAATAACTCATGAGTCATATGGAGATATTTGGGCTCAGCTCAATAATCAATTTGAGCTTATGCAGACGTTCGAGCTAGAAAAAATATCAAATTTAGGCAAGCCTGTGCCGAACTAGAACTAGTAAAGCAAATTGTTTGTACAAAAAATTGCAATGAATAAAAGGCTAGAAAATAAAACTGACCCTGGGCTTTGTAGTAGGGTATTCATAAGACTGTCAAATTTTATTTTCTTTTAACTTTTCAAGAAAAATATAACTCCATTTACACATACCACAGTTGAAAAAGTAAAAGTTCATATTAAATAGCAATACCTGCAGATCTTCTATTACATTTGGGTAAGAATCCTTGAGATCAATCACTCGGATTCCCTCTATATGCTTCCGTATCAAGTGAAGAAGTTGAGTCTTGTCCTTGAGGTCGTGCTTAGACTATGATATGTCGACAAAAGAAATGTCATCCACCGCCGGAATAGTGTGAACCAACAAAAAATGATCCACGAACTTTCTTCAGGTTGGTTTATAAGAACAAGCCGGTAGATGTCAAATTACTTAGACAAAGAAATACCTTATACGCAAACCGCCTCCCATCGTAATGTACTTTCAGGTTATTCCTCAAGCTGTCAAAGACAGCCTTATTGGCATTTGCATCAACATAACAAGCTTCATTTATTTGCTCCGGTGTATATGCTAGCCTTGTCTGTACAGATAAAAAATAGATCTCAAACTATAATTATAAATCATAATGCAAAATCATAAGACAGAGTAAAGTGCTAAATATATATATATATATATATATATACACACACACACAATATACACACACGATAGAGAGATAAATAGAAACAGGGAAAACATCAAAAAATTAATTAATAACTATTAGAAGATGATTCTCAATCAAAATGGCCTATTGGCTTTGATATAGCATTTAAATAAAAATTAATTGCCTGAATATGTTTCCTTTGTAGGTTCCATGAACTTATGTCAAGAAAAATACTTATATTGTTGCAATAAATTCCAGGCGATAGGAGCTGAGGTTCTGAATTTTCAGCTAGTCTCTAAAGGACATTATCGGTTGTAGCCATAGAGTAACTCAACATAAGATTATAATCACTTGAGTAACATTATTAATGGGTATAGTTTCAGTATGAAAAAAACGCCTCCAAACCCTAAAATAACGAAGTAGTTTAAAAAGAAGACCACCCTTAAAAACCAATCTTCATCCCCCAACACGCAATTGTAATTGTTCGCTACAGCACGGAAGATGTGTTTGTTTATAACTACATCATCAAAGTATTACAAGTTACTGAATAACTCGATCTTCAATAGGTGCACAATATAGCAGGATTCTAACACCGATAACCATCAAAAGTAGCAAATTTACATCAACAGGAAAACGGATTAACTCATATGGCATTTTATAAATAGAGAAAGGATACGAACCTCGAGCAGAAGATCTATGACACGCTTGATCTGTGCTCCAACAGGAGCTTTTCTAACGCTGTTAATATGCTGAAGCCTCTCTGTATCATTAGAAAATTTGATAGGAGGAGTAGCAGCTTTTACGTTAGAAGGTGCATGTGCCACTACATTTGCGCTCCTACTCGATGTAGAAGCCTTTGAATTGCCTGGTCTAGTTGTTAAGCTGGAAAGGGTTGAATGCACTTTCTCTTGCTGTTTCTTGAACCTATCCAGTTGTTCTTGCAAAGCCATCTGACCAACAAGAGACAATTGTTTAATCAGGTGGACTCAATCAATTCTAGCAACCACAAACATAAGGTTCCTAGAGTAGCTCATGCCCAGTAAACCATCCATTAGATGCAAGTGAAAGAATATATTCAGTAGCGACCCATAATTTTAGTTTTTACACCAGATACGAATCACCATAAAAATGTAAGTATTTGCAGAATAGAAATAGAATTACTTGCTATATATTGTACTTATCTAAAAGCTGAAGAACATTGGTTGATTTAGGGATACGATTTCTTATATTCAACTGAGTCTATATATTAAAGCTAAATAGTTTCATCTCTGAAACTAATAACCCATTGATTGTTTCACTATCTTACTAATCTACCTTACGCATAACAAAGATTAACAAATTCGAATACGAATGAATTACACACATTCCCAAATTATCATCCTTATATAAACTTGAGAATGGAGTTATGCAATCATCGCGGTGGTACCGATTAATGTTATTCAGAAAGTAATAAAGAATCAGTAATAAAGAATCCCGAATTCATTTAGAAAAGAACCAGAAACCAATTGGGATAGCTGGTTAGCTAAATTGAAAAACCCTACATTATGAGATTCATAGAGCATTCAATTGAGCAAACCTGGGTTCAAGAAAGTTTCTTTTGTTGAGTTCGGTTGACGATTCTCTCTCTCGGTGATGAACTTTCTTTGTATAAAGAGAATGGTGGTCTGGTAAATTTCATAGAATAGAAAGTGGGCCGTGAGATCCAGAAGAAAGAAAAAAAGGACTGCAGCCCATAAAATTTATCTTGTCTGCAAAAACGAGGCTAAAATTAATGTGCGGAAATTATTAGAAAAAACCCTTTCTAATGTAGAAACCCTCTCTTGATCCATGATCTGAAAGAAACCCTTTTTTATTCCTAAGCTTTCTTCTTTATCATGATTTCAACATGAAAGCAAATATATTCGGAAGAGTATCCCGCTCTTCATGGTAATGGTGATACTGATAAATAAAACAACAAGAAGTCTTATGCTGATATATTGAAGCCATCTTCAAAGTCTGATATCAAGCCTGAGTTTCGTAAAGAATCGGCTGATCATTTCACAATCCAATACACGAACGGTATCAAAGATTTACTAGTTTCTCAATCTTCAACTACGATTATTGGCAAGTTTACAGATGGTATTCCAAGGAAAACTGTTTTAGATGGTTTTCTTCATAATTTCAAGTTTCAAAGTGGTTATAAGTATCCTACGAACGATTACAGGCATGTTTTCATTCAATTCCAGAGCAAAGATGATGTCAGTAAGATCTGGTCAAAGAACTTTTGGAGAATTGATGAGAAAATAATGAGAATCTTGCGATGGGAGCCAGATTTTCATGAGAGATATGAAAGCCCAAGAGCCCTGGTATGGATACGGTTTGAACGGCTTCCAGAGTTTATGTATAACGAGTCTGTTATATATGATTTGGCCTCAACTATTGGTCCAACGTACAAGGTTATCATCTCTGATAACAAAGCTAATATGAACGCTTGCTTTGCTCATGTGGAAATTGATGTTTCGCTGAGATTGAAATACAGAGTTTGGGTTGGTTTTGCTTCCAACGATGGCTGTTGGATTAATGTAAGTTATAAGAATGTTGCTCCATACTGTAAAGTCTGTTACCATAGAGGCCATAAGGATGAGGAATGTAAAAAGGTTGAAAAGAAGAAACAGCAAAAGGCTGAAAAAGTTGGGAATAATGGGGAGTGTTCAAATGCCAAGATCGATTCTAATGATGTTGTTGATGAGTTGGTTGTCAAGAATGACTTGCATCAAAAACAAAAGACTCAAGATAGTTCAAGTAATGTTCAACCTTTTATTAAAGTTTATCGAAAAAAATTGAAATCGGTTATAACAAGAAAGGATAAAGATCTGGATTCAAAAGATTGCTATGATTGTGGTCAACAGAGCAACATTGATAGCAACATGGAGGTCATTGAAGCGTTACATATAGAAGATCAGGATTTTGCGCAGAGTAACTTTAATATAGAAGAAAACAAGGCCACAGAATGTGAAAATATGGGTGGTAGTTGTGGGGTTTCACCTAAAAACTCTGATTCCAGTAATGATTTTGGTTCTATCATAGGCAGTAAAATTCGTTCTGAGATGAGAAGAAGAAGATCAAAGAAACTCACTATTAATTCTCTGCTCAAGAAGGGAGAAAAATCAACACAAAAATCTTTATCAGATAATGATAAAGATAGTAAATTGGAATGCTCGTGGATTGAATAATAAGCCTACCTTGAGAAGGCTCATTTCAATTGTCAAAAAGAGTAGGTCTAAGATTCTGTCTATTCAGGAGCCCATGGCTGATGTGAGTAAGCTGCCTGTTGTTTCTGTGGTTCTTGGTTTCAAGCATTTTGTTTCAAATTGCTCTAACAAATTTTGGCTTTTTTGGGATGAGGATGTGGATTTGAATGTTGTTGTTGACCATGATCAGCTGCTTCATATGTCTGTGGTTTATCCTGCTTGTAATGATAAGTTTTTCTTCACTTCTGTTTATGCTAAAAGTAATCGAATGCTAAGATTGGATCTTTGGAATCAGTTGCAAGCTATTGCCACTAATGAGCTGCCTTGGATTGTAACTGGAGATTTTAATGCAATCACTTGCTTTGAGGATCAGGTGGGTTGTTCTACCGATGATCATGTTGGCTCTTGTGACTTTAGTGATACTATTAGGCAGTGTCAGCTTGAAGATGTTGGGTATATAGGCTCTAGGTATGCTTGGAATAGAGGAACCGTTGGAAGAGATTGGACAGAACTTTAGTTAATGATATGTGGATCAATAAGTTTAGCAACACTAAGGTGTTTCACATGGTCAGGACTGGCTCTGACCATGCTCCTTTATTGATTCAGTCTAGTCTGGTGAATGGTGTTCAGAATTGTAAGAAGAGCTTTAAGTTTATTAATCCTTGGTCCAATGATGATAGCTTCATTAGTACGGTGAGACATAGTTGGAATATGGCTTGCAAGGGTAATGAGGGGCAGGTTTTCTGGTTTAAGATGAGGAGATTAAAGAGCTGCTTAAAAAGTGGAATGTTAATACGTTTGAAAACATTTTTAAGAAGGTGAAAGATTCTGCTGAGATGGTTGAAAAAATGGAGGCTTTTCATTTGCAAAATAATAGCTCTGATTCTAAAGCTGCTCTCTTTAAAGCAAACAGTTTGTATATTAAAGCTCTTCGAAATGAGGAAAGCTTTTGGCACCAAAAGTGTTACAGTGAGTGGCTTCGTGATGGTGATGGGAATACAAAGCTTTAGCATGCTTATGTTAACAAGAAAAGGAGAAGAAAC
Source organism: Limnanthes douglasii subsp. nivea (assembly GCA_036936605.1). Lineage (NCBI taxonomy): Eukaryota > Viridiplantae > Streptophyta > Magnoliopsida > Brassicales > Limnanthaceae > Limnanthes > Limnanthes douglasii. The sequence goes on from JAUPFV010000001.1 coordinate 40,635,555, forward strand.
AATATCAAGGGGATCAAGGACAATGGTGTTTGGATTGATAATCCTATTGAGATTGCTAATTTAGCTGAGTCCTTCTTTAATTCTATCATTTCTTCTACCTCTTTCAATAGTATGGAAAATGAAACTCTTTTGATGCAGGATAACATCTTCTCAAACATCCCTAGTCTTGTTAATATGGAGGACAATAACTTTATTACTAGGCAAACCAGTATAGAGGAAGTGTGGAGGGTTATATCTAAGATGAAAATTGATAGTGCCCCTGGGCTTGATGGTTTTAACATATTTTTCTTTAAAACTTGTTGGTCCATTATAGGCAGTAATCTTTGTAAGGCTTTCAACTTCTATCTTTCAGGCAACAGCTTTCCTAATGGTGTCTTTGCAACTGGCATATGCTTGATCCCAAAAACTTCTAATCCTATTGCTTCGACTAACTACAGGCCAATCAGTCTGTGCACTATGTATAACAGGATTTTTTCTAACCTTATTAACTCCCGTTTAGCTTTTATTTTGCCTAATATTGTCTCTAAGATGCAGGGGGCGTTTGTTAAAGGGAGGCTAATTCATGAGAACATCTTACTCACTAAAGAAATGGTTCACGATATTGAAAGAAAGCCTAAAGCTGGCAATGTGATTATTCAGTTGGATATGACTAAGGCATTTGACGACCTTAGTCATGCTTTCATTCTGAGAGTTTTAGCTTGTTTTGGTTTCTCTGAGAACTTTATTGCTTTAATAAAAAACATGATTACTAACATTCATATATCAGTTATAAATAATGGTCAGGTTACAGGTTATTTTAAGCAGTTGAAGGAGCTTAGGCAAGGAGACCCTTTGTCTCCTAGCCTGTTCATCTTAGCTCAAGATGTTTTACTTAGAAGTTTATACAATCTTTTCAATAACAATAAAAGCATGCACTATGCTGTTAGATCTAGTTTTCTGGTGTCCTGTCTGGCTTTTGCTGACGATGTCCTTATCTTCACAAACTGCAAGCCTTCTTCTATTGCTATCTTGAGCAAGCTTCTTGATAAGTATCATGCCATCTCTGGACAAGCTGTTAACAAAAACAAAACAAAGCTCATTCTATCTAATAAAGCAAAGCAAGCTAACAAAAACAGCATCAAGATCAGCACTGGTTATATTACTGACTCTTTTCCTTTCAACTACTTGGGTATAACTATTGCTCGAAATAACAGAGGGAAGTACTTTACTAGTCTTCTAGATAAAATTCAGGATAAGATTAATGTTTGGGATTTGAATAACATGTCTTTTGGTGGTAGATTAACCTTGATATCCAATGTGTTAATGCCTATTGTCTATTACTGGATGCATAATACTGATCTTCCTGTTAATATTATCAAAAAAATTGAATCATGCTTTAATAAGTTTCTTTGGAGATCTAACTATCAGGTTAAGGCTATTCATTGGTCCACTTGGGATTGTCTCTGCAGGCCTTTTTCTGAAGGTGGTTTAAACACTAAAAGCATTGGGGAAATTCAACAAGCATTTTCTTATAAGTTGTGGTTTTTTTCAAGAAAGGAAACAGCTTATGGTCTACATTGATGCATAAGCTTTACTGCTCGAACAGTCATGCTATTAAAGCTCCCTGTAAATATTCTGATTCTAATGTTTGGAAGAGGTTGTTTCTCATCAAAAGGTCTGCTGAAAATTACATAAAGTGGAAGCTTGGTCAGGGCCTCATGGATTTCTGGCTTGAGGACTGGCATGACATGCCACCATTGATAAGTGACCCTAACACTCAAAACTGGTTTCTTACTGCTAGAGTTAATACTTTTTGGAACTGCAATAGCTGATCTCTTGATTGTCTTCATAACATTTTGCCTAATGATAGAATTAGTCATACTTCTAAGTATAAAATTGATCCTAATAAGCCTGATTAGATTATTTGGACTCTTTCGAAAAGCCAGACATTTGATACTAAATGTACTTGGGATGCTATCAGGAAGCCTTTCACTAAGTTTGGTATTTTCACTAAGATTTGGAGTTCATTTATTCCTAGAAAGTTTTCTTTTCTGTGTTGGAAGATTCGGAAGGGGTATATACATATTGATGCCTTAATTATGAAGAGACACATTCAAATGGTTTCGAAGTGTCAGTTCTGCAACAGTTGTGAAGACAAAGATCACCTCTTTGTCAACTGTTGCTTTGCTTGGCAGCTTTGGAATTTTTTTGGCTGTTTGTATAAAGTTAAGGCTGGTAGACATATGACCTTCTCCCACATTCTTCATATCTGGTTCTGGTTTTCAAAGAGCAAAAAGCATATTACTCATGTTATCCCCCAGGTCATTTGCTGGGTTATATGGAGGAACAGAAATCGTGCTAAGTTTCTTGGTCATTCTGACTCTATTAATCAGGCTATAAACAGATGCATTTTCATCATCAAAAGCATGGATATAGCTAACATGTTCTCTTATAAGCTATGGACTAATACTAATAATGTTGCTATATCTCTTGGGTGTAGTTCCTTCATTAACAGCAAGAAAGGTCCAACTTACCTTAGATGGTTGGCTCCAAATCCAGGGAGAGTCAAGATGAATGTCGATGGATCCTGTAACAAGCATGGTGAGGCTAGCACTGGAGTCTTGATCAGAAATTTCAATGGTGATATTCTTCTGGGCTCTGTCTCGCTTTTAGGCAAGCTAAACCCCCTTTTCGCTGAGCTAAGTGCCTTAACTGAGGGTTCGCTGATCTGCAAAAACCAAAATTGGATGAACGTTGATATTGAATCTGATAGTTTGGTTTTGATTAACTTACTCGCCTATAGAAATGAAGCTTGGTACCTGAAGGCTTCGTTAGATGTTTGTAGATCCATGATTCACCCAAATATGACGCTAAAGCATGTTTCCAGGATTCAGAATCAATGTTCTGATTAGCTTGCGAAAAATGTTCTCAATATGAAGAAAAGCACTCGTTTTGTTGATCCTCCGAACGATTTGCGAAGTATTGCTTTACTTGAGAGTTTGGGGCTCGGGTATGTTAATTAATGGATGAAAAAGAAGGAGTAGAAAGCCATTGTTGCTCTTCGAAGCTCTGGTTTTCTTTTGAATTTTGTATTAGGCGCGTTTCCTTGTTTTTGGCCCTCTTAGTTTTATATTTGTTCAATTTGGAACCATAACTTTTGTATCTTTTTCAATTTAGTAATAGAAGTCTTAGTTCCTTAAAAACATTATTAGAAAAAAGGTTAGGCTTATAAAAAAACATTTTGTTAGATATATTTTTTTTTTAATTTTAATTCAAAAATTTAAAATATCATTTTTATTTTTACCAATTACAACCTTGTTATTGGTTCACCAATTAACTCGAAATAAGAAAAACCTCCAAATTTTATTCCAAACTTTATTTTTTTACTATCGTAAAACTAACATTGTACTATATAAACCTTTAAAAACTACTAAAAACCAAACAAATTAATATATGAAAGACGAGGAAATGAGTGTCTCTTTGGATGACTTGATGGACGAGGAGTACGCATATCGAATGGAGTCAATGATTTCAACACTATTTTCTATTTTCATACGAATCACACGTTTTACACGATAAGCTACATTTGTGTCGCATAAAATGCGCAACCAAAATCCAGAATTTTCGAATCTTCATACGCCTAGAATTTTGGGTCACGATGCTTCATTCGGCCAAGATGCTTTCCTTATCGCGTGATCCATGCAAACCAGAATGAAACATTTCATTTCTATGTATGCGATTATTTAGTTATTAGGTTTCCTTAATATAATATTATTCGTTGTAGGAGGAATCAGGCCAACCACCATATATGGATGTTGATTACGAAAAAAATCTTCGTCACTATTACAAAGCTATATGATAGTGGGAATGGGAAAGAACTCCTATATTGTATTAGGTTTGTGAGAGGTATGGTATTTTCGTATCAAAAGCGAAGCCGAAAACTTTGACAAAGCGGAAGTGTACGACGAAGAAATGTAACTGTCTCTTTTAATTAAAATGACATCCGATTGACGTACTAATTATGCAACAGCGTTTGGAAATGATAAACAGTAAACACAATCACGAACCCTATGTTCACTTATACGGTCATTCTCGTGCTAGTAGGCTAAAACTGGATGAAGATGAACTAGTTCGTAGTTTTTCTTACCCGGGTTCGTCTCCAAGGGAGATATATATAGTGGTTTAAGGAATTGAACCTCGGAGAATCTTTCGAACATGCGTGAAATCTATAATTTGTCGCCAAAAACATCTAGATTTTGAGCACGGGGTACAAATTCAAATGCAATGGATACTCCGCGTGGGGTTATATAAAAGACGATTCAAAGTGATCACCAATTTTTTTTCACACATCCTACGAGTATAACTTATTGTGTATATTCCCTAATGTGCTTTTCATGGATTGTACATACAAGACGACGAGGTATAAGATGCTGTTATTAGAGATTGTTGGAGTAACTTCGACTTCAATTACATTTAACATTGCGTATGTGTTTATGAGCGAGGAGAAGATACCAAATTATAGATGGGCTTTGGGTACTCTTCGTGGTTTGATGATAGATAGTGTGTAGGAATTTTCGAGGATTATTGTTACCGATCGGGAATCAGCACCCGTGCAATATATCGAGGATATATATATATATATATATATATATATATATATATATATATATATATATATATATATGGGCACACACCATTTGTTATGCACATGGCATATGAGTAAGAACATTCTTGGAACTATTCGAAAGTTAATACATGATGACGTGATTGCGAAGTAATTTGTTGAGTTTAATGGCTACGTAGTCGGAGCGAACACAGTCAAAGGTTACGGAAAAAACCTAGCTATATTGAATGAGATGTTCGCCTCTTAGCCCAAGTGTATTTATAAGGTTATGTCGACATGGATAAAGATATATGGTGACAAGTTTCTTCAATATCGAACGAACAATATCAAACACTACGATCAAACAAGAATAAATAGGTATAATTTCTCTCATTATTTTTTTTGTTATTATATCACTATAAATATACGTCTTAATTATATAATTCTTTTATGTAGGTGCAAGAGTGCTCACTCAGAACTAAAAAAAATACCTTGGGATGAACCAATGTAATTTTGAACTTTTTTGGGAAAAAGTTCACAACCTCCGGATGAAGCAACATGCGGGGATCCTCGAATCGTTCGAGCGAAGTAAGTTTCGTACTCTACCTGGTTTTTATAGTACTTTGACCAAGAAGCTTCCAGGTTATGTATCCCATACGGGCCTATTCAAATTAACGCATACTATTATACGTTCTAGAATTTTAGGTGTAGATTCAGTAGTATGTGGCAGATGCGTCCTTAGGAAAATACATTGGTTACCTTGCACATGTGAAATTGTTTCAATAGCAAGAGAAGGTAGATGCATTTATATGGAAGATTTGAATATGCTTTGGAGAGATTAGATATTGTTCATAGAGATCGCACTTTGTGTGAAGACGCCTTCAAAAGAAAACAATCCATCATAGATAATTTCATTCGTAGTTTGGCCATGGACATTATATTATCAAAAGAGGTATGCAACTCTTAAAGCCCGAAACTAGTAATGTTTAATAGCCTAAAGAAGCGGTTATAGCTAAAGGTATGACAAAATGAGGTGTGGATAAATCAACCAAAATGAACCCTAGTTCGTGAGAATATCCCATTGTACAAACCGCTAGTGCTGGCACTCACGCGAACTCAATAGGTAGTACACCCGTTAACACATTAGGGAGCACGGCTACCTCAAAAGTTCCTTCATTTGTAGCATTGGAAAAAAAGGTTGGTAGGCCAGGGAAAAGTTTTAAGGAGGGGAAGTTAACTTTATACCTAGATTGCATTCTGGCGTTTCTACATCTTTATGTCACTAATTTGGTCGATGTTTACCAAACGGACAATGCGGATATCGGTCTGTATCGCTTTCAATATACCGTACCAAAGATAATGGGAAAATGTTAGACATGATTTGTTGAAGGAATTAAATGAAAATTATGCATCGTGGTTGGAGGTTTATGATTCGTCCGATGTTTTGGATGATATTAAAATAACTATATCATGTAATATAGGAATCCTTTTTACAAATAATATTTTACAAAGGTTGACAAACTCAACCTATAAATATAGTATGATGTAACATTAAAATTACAAGGAATAAATTATAGAAAAATTGTTTTAATCATTATCTTTACTTTATCAAATCTAATTTGGTATCAGAGCCACCAAACATTTAATGGCAAACACTGAGTCTTCATCATTTAGTAGTGATTCCATGTGGTATATTATTCCAAGCAACTCTTTCATCACCATAAAAACCTACACCTGAATACAATCAACAACATGAGGCTAGATATGAACAATTATCTTCTACGGAAGACCATGCAGGCCTATTCAAATTAACGCATGCTATTATACGTTCTAGAATTTTAGGCGTAGATCCAGTAGTATGTGGCAGATGCGTCCTTAGGAAAATACATTGGTTACCTTGCACATATGAAATTGTTTCAATAGCAAGAGAAGGTAGATGCATTTATATGGAAGATTTGAATATGCTTTGGAGAGATTAGATATTGTTCATAGAGATCGCACTTTGTGTGAAGACGCCTTCAAAAGAAAACTATCCATCATAGATAATTTCATTCGTAGTTTGGCCATGGACATTATATTATCAAAAGAGTTACGCAACTCTTAAAGCCCGAAACTAGTTATGCTCAATAGCCTAAGGAATCGGTTATAGCTAAAGGTAGGCATAAATGAGGTGTGGATAAATCAACCAAAATGAACCCTAGTTCTTGAGAATATCCCATTGAACAAACCGCTAGTGCTAGCACTCCCACGAACTCAATAGGTAGTACACCCGTTAACACATTAGGGAGCACGGCTACCTCGAAAGTTCCTTCATTTGTAGCATTGCAAAAAAAGGTTGGTAGGCCAAGGAAAAGTTTTAAGGAGGGGAAGTTAACTTTATACCTAGATTGCATTCCGGCGTTTCTACATCCTTATGTCACTAATTTGGTCGATGTTTACCAAACGGACAATGCGGATATCGGTCTGTATCGCTTTCAATATACCGTACCAAAGATAATGGGAAAATGTTAGACATGATTTGTTGAAGGAATTAAATGAAAATTATGCATCGTGGTTGGAGGTTTATGATTCGTCCAATGTTTTGGATGATATTAAAATAACTATATCATGTAATATAGGAATCCTTTTTACAAATAATATTTTACAAAGGTTGACAAACTCAACCTATAAATATAGTATGATGTAACATTAAAATTACAAGGAATAAATTATAGAAAAATTGTTTTAATCATTATCTTTACTTTATCAAATCTAATTTGGTATCAGAGCCACCAAACATTTAATGGCAAACACTGAGTCTTCATCATTTAGTAGTGATTCCATGTGGTATATTATTCCAAGCAACTCTTTCATCACCATAAAAACCTACACCTGAATACAATCAACAACATGAGGCTAGATATGAACAATTATCTTCTACGGAAGACCATGCAGGCCTATTCAAATTAACGCATGCTATTATACGTTCTAGAATTTTAGGCGTAGATCCAGTAGTATGTGGCAGATGCGTCCTTAGGAAAATACATTGGTTACCTTGCACATATGAAATTGTTTCAATAGCAAGAGAAGGTAGATGCATTTATATGGAAGATTTGAATATGCTTTGGAGAGATTAGATATTGTTCATAGAGATCGCACTTTGTGTGAAGACGCCTTCAAAAGAAAACTATCCATCATAGATAATTTCATTCGTAGTTTGGCCATGGACATTATATTATCAAAAGAGTTACGCAACTCTTAAAGCCCGAAACTAGTTATGCTCAATAGCCTAAGGAATCGGTTATAGCTAAAGGTAGGCATAAATGAGGTGTGGATAAATCAACCAAAATGAACCCTAGTTCTTGAGAATATCCCATTGAACAAACCGCTAGTGCTAGCACTCCCACGAACTCAATAAGTAGTACACCCGTTAACACATTAGGGAGCACGGCTACCTCGAAAGTTCCTTCATTGGTAGCATTGCAAAAAAAGGTTGGTAGGCCAGGGAAATTTTTTAAGGAGAGGAAGTTAACTTTATACCTAGATTGCATTCCGGCGTTTCTACATCCTTATGTCACTAATTTGGTCGATGTTTACCAAACGGACAATGCGGATATTGGTCTGTATCGCTTTCAATATACCGTACAAAAGATAATGGGAAAATGTTAGACATGATTTGTTGAAGGAATTTAATGAAAATTATGCATCGTGGTTGGAGGTTTATGATTCGTCCGATGTTTTGAATGATATTAAAATAACTGTATCGTGTAATATAGGAATCCTTTTTACAAAGAATATTTTACAAAGGTTTACAAACTCAACCTATAAATATAGTATGATGTAACATTAAAATCACAAGGAATAAATTATAGAAAAGTTATTTTAATCATTATCTTTACTTTATCAAATCTAATTTGGTATCACAGCCACCAAACATTTAATGGCAAACAATGAGTCTTCATCATTTAGTAGTGATTCCATGTGGTATATTATTCCAAACAACTCTTTCATCACCATAAAAACCTACACCTGAATACAATCAACAACATAAGGCTAGATATAAACAATTATCTTCTACGGAAGACCATGGTTCTACCCATGATCAAAGAAAAAAAGCTACGAGTGTTCTTAACAGGGTAAAATCCCTGTCCTCCAAGACTGCTCACTGAATCAGAAGGAAACAATTAAAAAAATCATAATATGAGGACTAGGTCGCAAAAGACCAGTTCTTCCTTGGGTGGCTCTACTCCTCAATGAGCCCTGAAGTAACAACTCTATTGATGGAAGAAGAGACATTCAGTGATTTATGAGAGACTGCTAGTAAACTTTCTAGTTCATAGAGAAGGGCTAGGGTCACCTACTGTAAGTCTGAGTTTCGAAGAACTCGAATATGAACTTTTACAATGGACGATTATCAAACTCATCTCTGATAACTTGGTTTTGGCTCGGTGTTTGGTCTCTACGGATTGGTGAGGATAATTATCGCCTGAGGGTAGGCTTGTAATTTGTTTTGTGTTTAATAGTAGTATGTGGGTGTTATATATTTAGTGTAGAGAGTAGAGAGATAATTAAGCTGGTTGGTTGCAGTTAATTCTCATTACCCACACTTAATGCAGGTGGTTGGGTATTTATACCCTAATGTTTGGGCCCTTATGGGCTTGCGGGTCATGTTTAATGGACTCGGGTCATGTTTAATGGACCCGGGTCATGTTTAATGGACTCGGGTCATGTTCAAAGACCCACGAGTTCTAAGTAGGAGAGCAAGTAGCTTAGTCAAGTAGTGTTTAGGTTTTTTAGTACTTTTGTCATAGTTCGAACAGTCCTATGGGCTAAGTGTTCGAAGTGATCTGTCCGGTCTGGAGGCCTTGGACCAATATGTCCTTGTCCGGGGAGCATGCAGAATTCGGATTCATCAGGAGCCCCTTTCTTAGGTGTTTGTGCAAATACTCTTGTCAAAAACCTGAAAAACAGTCCGACATTAGGGGTAGTTTTAATCCGGACAGGTCTGTCAATTTGGGCTATGGGTTTATCCGGACTGATAAAGCTTCACGAATTCAAAATGGTTTTTGCCAGAGTTCGTGGGACACGTGTCGCTCTCTGATTGGTTGTTTCAGCCGTTTTTTCACCTTGAATTTCGAACTCACCTTCTTCGAAAAGCAACCTCTTAATTAAAGGTGGTGACATCAGCGTCATCTTTAATCATTACCAATCTTTTCGAATTCTCCTAGGAATCAACTTCTTTTTTCAGATTTACTATAAATTCAAACTCATTTTCTACTGTTTTACCATCTCTTTCACATTTACTCTGCAAAATCTCTCAAAGCTTTCTCTCTCTAAAGCAAAAACTTGCTCAATAGTTTATGTTTACAGCGAGGAACGCTCTGATCAAAGGCGGGTGGCTCAACCTTTCTGAGTTAGAGAAGGCTCAAAAAGTCGAAAGAGAAAGACGAATTGCGGCAGGGTTACCCACTTCGCCTGTTGATAGACCAATCACCTCTGCCACAGAGTGAGATCAAGACTCTTCTTCTTCTAAAGGCACTAAGCCTAGAAAACTATTTCAAACTAACCTTTCCCCCATTATCTCTGGTTCCTCAGTTCAGGAATCGGAACCTGCTGTCGAGCCATGAGTAACAGTTACTAGCCTTAAAAAACCCTCACCCTTTATAGCAATGGGGTCGGATACGGAGCACTCTCCTCAGAAGCTAGTCGATAGGAGGAAAGGCCGGTTAGTTAAACGCCAAGGGTCTAAAAACACTCCCTCCAAGTCGGGGGCAAAAGACAGCAGAACCGGGTCAGAGGTGCCTATTAGAGCCCCCAAGGACAGACTGTCCGGTCCGGAGGGCACCAGTCCAAGTCTTCGCAGAGAAGCACCTGCTCCGGAAACTCTACCGGAGGCCATAAGCCAAAAGAATACCGAGGCCCAGCAGTCCGGAGACAAGGCTGAGTCAAATTTGAACCCTCCCCCACTAGTGCTGCTGAAAACCCTTCAACCATTATGGAGGAAGTAATGGAGGACTCTGTTGAAGAGGCTCCATTTGAGTCTGAGCCCTCCGGTCAGAACAGTAGTGCAATAGTTGCCAAGAAGGACAAAGGCAAAGAGAAATTGTATTTGAGGCATCCGGATCTGCCGGAGAGCCTCGAAGGAAGAATGGGGCCTTGTTTTCACAAGGTCAGCGTTAATTACCTCCTTGCCCTGCAGAAAATCAACTACGCATTCATCCACACAGCTGAGCTGGGCCGGATGCGTATGAAGTGGGGAATACCGGAGAACGTGAAGATCAGGATCCCCATACACCCGGAGACTCCTATGGACTGCAAACTGAGTGAAGTTGTCATCTTCATTGAGCTGTTCAATTGGGGACTTAGACTCCCCTTAGACCCTGAAATCGTCAGATACTTCTATCTGATAAAGCTTTGCCCGAGCCAACTGAGCCCTAATGCCTGGTATACCCTCATCGCCTGCATCATGGCCTCAAGGCTCTCCGGGATTCCTCTGCCAATGGAGGAGTTTGCTGTTGTGGCCAGTCTGTGCAGAAACCCCCACATCCCCTTTTACCATTTCAATATGGGGGATGACTTCAAGGCTGTTGATGATTTGTTGGAGGCGGAGAGGAATTGGAGGGCCCAGTTCCTATTTGTTAGTGGTGCTTGGGAGAACGGACAGAAGATCAAATCCGGAGTGAACCCAAGCCTCCTCAGAAGCAGGTGGAGGAGTGACCGTAAGTCTCCTGCTTTATATTTTTGTCTTTTTTTTTAGAGTTAGTTTATACTAATTGGTTTTACTTTTGCCTTGGCAGTACTGCCCAAGGAGTTCAGTGACTATCAGAAAACCGGGCAGGCTACTTGCACCAAGATCAATGCTTGGGCTGCTGAGAAGTGGGGGAACCGATTCCATGCTGCTTTTACCAGTGGCAACTTTGCAAGGTCTCACTTGTGGAACACCACAGGTCGGAGAGACTTGACTTGGGAGGAGCTCACCACTCAGCCTCCTCCGGATGTTGTGCTTAAGAGGACCTATGAACTAGATGGGACACTCTTCCTGCCCGGCCGGGCCAAAGCCCCGAGCAAGATGAAAGGCAAGAAGAAGAAGGGCAAGAAGGTGGTGGGTGGTGCTAACTTTGCTGATGCAGAGAAGGATGCTCCAATAGACCCGGAGGGGCCAGCCCAGAGCCAAATCGATGTTGCTCTCTTGGAAGTGGTGGAGCAAGAGACTGAAAAGCAAGAAGCGAACCTCCCAAAACCTCCAAGGGCTTCCAAGAGAAATCGTAAAGAGGGAAGCGGAAGCACAGACCGGGAGGCCAAGAAGAAGAAGACTTCTAAGGGAGACGAGCTTTCTCTCCGGGCTCCAGAGCCTTCTTTCCAAGCTGATCCTACTGACCCAACGCATGCCGAGGAGATTCCGGGTGACTTTCATACCGATGAGGTTGAGGGGGGAGATATCAATATTGATGGAGTAGACATCACCGGTCTTGGTGAGCTTGGTGAATACTTCCTCAATCTTCCCAGAGATGACTTTGCCGGGCCTTACCTTCCTCTGAGCACCTCCAACACGGTCACCTTTAATGGTAAGACCTTTATCGTTTCTACTGAAAGGGATGTCATAGCCCACTCTTTGTTAAGCAACGTTCAGCCTGTACTTGTGTTGGAGAAACAAGTCCGAAACCAGGACGATATCATCAAAGATCTCAAGTCTGACAAAGAGAGGTTGTCCGATGACCTTCGCACTGCCACTTCCAATGCTGCCATTTTAAAGGAAGAAACTGAGGAGTTGAAGAGAAAGCAAGAGGCAAGTACCACAAAAGTCTCCACTTTAGAGGACACCATTAGAGAGCTCCGGGAGAAGCTGTCCGGTCTGGAGAAAGACCTTACCACCTCAAAGGGAGAATCCAAAGCCAAAGATCAAATCATCACCAACCTGACCAATGATAAAATCACCCTTGAGAATACAGTGTCCAAGGTTGCCGAGGAGAAAGCTACTTTTCTAAAGGAGCAGGAGGCCAAGATCCAAGCCAAGATTGACGCTTATGCCACCAGAATGATCGACAGCCAGGAGGAAATGTACGCCAAGGTGAGGTCTGACGTGGTTCTACTCTTCCACGAGAAGTTTCCGAAGCGGAACCTAGGGGACTTATGGCTTCATGTTGAGTCTGACGATCTCCCGTATCATACAATAGCTGATGGAGACTTGCATGGTTATTCTAGCGCTTCCTCATCCGAAGACGAAGAACGTACCGGAGAGAGCCCAAACAAAGAGGAAAATGATCCTAAGGGAAAGAAGCAGGTAAACGAAGTTGAGCCATCTTCAAAGGCTCAGTCTTAATCTATAAACCACTTTTTTATTTTTTATTCAGACTAAAGTCCTTGGAAGGCCAAGGCATTCTTTTTTTTATAATCGTGTCCGGCATCTGACCGGATAGGTTTTCTGTTCTGTTTTTGACAATTTGAAAAGTCCTTGGAAGGCCAAGGCACTTTAAGTTATTTTAATGAATATCTTTGTTTCATGCAATTCTCATCTTCTTTCATAGTCTGTTCCAATTTTGATGGCTAGAGTTTAAATAGTCTTTAGTTATTTCATAGTGAGAGTGTTTAAGTTCTCCGGCTAGAGTTTAAATAGCCCTTAGTTATTTCAATCCGGATAGTGTGACAAAGGAAAAAACTTAAAACACTTGGGAAAATTTTTAAGAAGGCATCAAATTTTATTCAAAAGCCCGGACACCTCATTAAAACCTCCCCGTACCACCAGGGAGGAAAGAGTATGCCCCCAAATATTTACATGGATGTTTAAACAAGTAAATATTTACACAAATGCTACTCCAAGTACATCCGGAGATGCTCGATGTTCCAAGGATGAGTCAAAACTCTTCCATATTTTTCCTCCAACCAATATGTTCCAGGTTTAATTCTTTCAACAACCATATACGGACCTTCCCAAGTTGGGGCCAGTTTTCCGAACAGCTTTTCTTTAGTGTGTAAGAAGACTTTCCTTAATACCTTGTCCCCCGGTTGGAAATCTCTTCTGTTAATTTTGGAAGCAAACCTGCTTCTCATCAAACCCTGATAGTATTCAACTCTAAGGTGAGCTTTAACTCGTCTTTCTTCTATTAAATCAAGTTGACCTCTGATTGCCACCTCGTTAGCGTGTTCGGAGAAGTTGTGAACATGAAATGATGGGAGAGTTGCTTCTATGTGAGCTACTGCATCCATCCCATAGACCAAAGCAAAGGGTGATTCTTGTGTTGCAGCCCCAGGTGTTGTCCGGTAGGCCCACAAGACCTCTTGTAAATAACTAGGCCACTTCCCAGCAGCCCCTTCCAAATTCTTCTTTAAACCGAACAGTATAGTTCTATTAGCCACTTCAACTTGCTCATTTGCTTGTGGGTGGAAAGGTAAAGAGAAACAATGTTGTATACCCCTTGAGGCACAAAAGCTCTCTATTTCCCTATTGTCGAACTGTGGCCCATTATCTGTTGTTATCTTCTGTGGGACACCAAATCTGCAACAGATGTTGGATATAATGAATTTTATAACAGCTTTTGATGTTGTTCCTGCTAAAGGGGCTGCTTCAATCCACTTCGAAAAGTAGTCTATGGCAACAATTATAGTTTTGCGTCCTCCGGATGCCACATGGAAAGGTCCTACTAAATCCAACCCCCATCGAACAAAAGGAATAGGCTCAGAAATTGACTCTAAATGAATGGCTGGGACATGAATTTCATTGTTGTACCTCTGGCATGGGTCACACCTTCTTACCAATTCCTTAGCATCTTTCATGATAGATGGCCAATAGTAACCGGACAGTAAAACTCTTTTTGTTAAAGCTCTGAATCCACAATGGGCTGATCCCTCACCATCATGCAATTCGGAGAGGACTACTTGAGACTCTTCATCCCCCAAACAACACAGGAGAGGTTTACTTTAAGATTTTTTATACAACACTTCTCTCAATATGATGAAACCACGAGCCTTGTGTTTCAATGTTCTGGCTAGTGACTTATCCGGAGGCACGATACCATCGGAGAGATATTGCAGGAGAGGAAACCTCCAGTCTTGAGGTTGTTTCACTTGCACTTCAAAAATTTCCTCTTCTTTACCCTTACTAAGTTGAATGGAGGGGCTTTCCAACACATGGATCCATGGATATGACTCTGTATATGCTATGGTTGCTAACGAGTCTGCTAGCTCATTTTCTGCCCGGGGTATGTGCTCATAAACAACACCTTTAAACTTGAGTGCTTCATTTTTAAGGAGGAGTAAATATTTCACAAGCTGCTCCTTTTTAGCCTCAGACTGGCCTTGAGCATGATGGATAAGAAGCTGGGAGTCACTTAGTAGCCTGACCCTCTTAGCCCCACAAATGTAGGCTAACTTCAAACCAGCTATAGCTGCTTCGTATTCGGACTCATTATTAGATGCTCTGAAAGCAAAACAAATAGCCTGGTACATCTTGTCTCCATATGGAGAAGTTAAACACACCCTACACCACATCCCATAGTGCTAGATCCACCATTTGTTCGGACGACCCATACCTTTTTTATCTTTTATGTCAGTAGTTTGTTATGAATCCCTGTCGGAGTGAAATTCAACCAAAAAGTCTGCCACAACTTGGGCCTTGACTGCTGTTCGAGGAGCAAAGTCTATATCGAAGTCCCCCAACTCTACTGACCACTTAGTCATCCTGCTTGAAATGTCTACCTTTTGGAGGACATTCTTCAGGGGAAAAGAAGTCCGGACGATGATGGGATGAGCCTGGAAATAAGGCCTCATCTTCCTGGCAGCTATCACTAGGGCTAATGCTAATTTTTCGAGTTTCAAGTAACGCATTTCTGCATCTATCAAACTTTTGCTGATGTAGTATATTGGATGGGGATGACCATCGACCTCCCTCACCAATACAGCACTGATGGCACAACTTGAAACTTCCAAATATACGAAGAGTATCTCCCCATCAATTGGTTTAAACAAAGTTTTGGGGGAGGACAGGTGCTTCTTGATCTCATTGAAAGCCTCATCACATTGTGGGGTCCAATCGAATCCCTTTGCACCCTTCAAGGTTTGAAAGAAGGGGGCACACCTGTCCGAAGACCTTGAGATAAATCCGTTTAAGGCAGCTAATCTCCCCGTTAACCGCTGTACTTCTTTAATATTTCTAGGTGGCTCCATCTGGAATTGAGCATTGAGGTGGTCCGGATCGGGCTGTATTCCATGCTCACTTATAATATAGCCCAGAAACTTCCCGGACTGCACTACGAACACACACTTTTCTGGGTTTAATTTCAAATTTACTTTTACCAAGTTGGCAAAAGTTTCTTGGGGATCAGACAAGTGCAATTGCTCATCCACACTCTTCACCATCATGTCATCAATGTATACTTCCATATTTCTTCCAATCTGATCAACAAAAGTTTTGTTTACTAACCTCTAATAAGTAGCCCCAGCATTTTTCAACCCAAACGGCATTACCTTATAGCAATGGAGACCTCTGTCAGTGACAAATGTGGTATGCTCTTGATCCTTCGGATCCACTTGAATCTGATTGTATCCGAAGAATGTATCCATAAAGGAAAGAAACTTGTTCCCATAGGTAAAGTCTACTAACTGATCAATCCGGAGGACCGGATACAAATCTTTTGGGCAAGCTCTATTGAGATCTGTGAAGTCAATGCACATGTGCCACTTGCCATTTTTCTTCTTTACCAGAACCGGATTGGCAGTCCACAAAGGATACTGAGACTCCTTGATGTGCCCCATCTTTGTGAGCCTGTCAACCTCTTGCACAATGACATCAGCCTTCTCCTTAGA
Source organism: Limnanthes douglasii subsp. nivea (assembly GCA_036936605.1). NCBI lineage: Eukaryota > Viridiplantae > Streptophyta > Magnoliopsida > Brassicales > Limnanthaceae > Limnanthes > Limnanthes douglasii. The sequence continues at coordinate 40,651,915 of JAUPFV010000001.1, forward strand.
AAAATCTCTTCTCTTTTGAACCACTGGTGCTACGTCTCTCCGGACATATAGGTGATGTGATATCACTTCTGCTGGAACCCCAGTAACATCAGCATTGCACCAAGAACTTTAACATTTCATTTTTCAGATTGGGTGGCATTTTGGAGCCTATCTTAACACTTCTTCCTTCTTCCAAACAGCGTGTCTCTACCTCTTCGACCGGTATCAACACTCCAGGGGTCTCTCTGGGGTCATCAATTTCACCCTCACCCCTAGAAAGCCCCTCAAACTGCTATTGCTCGTTGATGCGAACTGCCCCCAGCGTCCTGGGTGCCAGAGCAGTAGCATAACACTCTCTTGAAATCTTTTGACTGCTCCGGACGACTCCAACCTGTCCCTGAACAACATATTTCAAGCACTGGTGGACTGTCGAAGCAACTGCATGCATCCTAGAGAGCCAAGACCTCCCTAGAATAGCATTATAGCAAGTGGGACAATCCACCACAATAAAGAGTATTCTGACCATTTTCTTGAAAGGGCCCTTGCCCAATAGAACTTCCTCTTCGAACTCTCCGATCACATCTGTTGAGCTGCCTGTAAAGCCCACAATTGATCTGTCTGAACTCTGAATTATAGCTGGATTTTTCATTCTCTTGTATGTGGTTAGGAAAAGGATATTGGCTGAGCTTCCAGTATCCACCAGAATTCGTCTTATGTCGTTGCCCCCAATAGATGCTCCTATGACAACAGCATCCTCATGAGGGCCACCAATATCTCTTAAATCATCTTCATAAAAAACAATGAAGGGGAACGAATTTTGTGACTGATAGGAAGTCATGCCTCATTCTAGCTGGGAGGCTAAAGTATGAACGTGCCTCTTCCTCGAAGAAGCAGTAGGAGCTGTCATAGTGTCCCCTCCGAAAATTGTAAGTGACTCAAAAAACTTAATGAGTCCGGAGACCGACCTAGAACATTCCTCAATTGTTCCTACTCTGTTTCGAGTTGGATCAGGATCCAAGTACTCAGATTCCACATCAAACCTCTCAATTATAACCATGGCTCCCTCCGGAGCAGCATTACTTGTCCCAACCTGGTGAGTGTTGTCAGTCCTGTTACCTCCTCTTCTTTTGACATAAGCTCCCAGCTTTCCCCTCTCAATCAAGTTCTGAACTTCTTGTTTCAATGCTATGCAGTCATCAGTGGTATGACCAATATCATTTTGATATTGGCAAAAAGAGTTATTGCGATGCTCTATGGGAGACTGCAATGTGGCTGGTCTCCGATAATGCACCTCTTTCTTTGTTTTATCAAAAATGGTGGCCACACTTTCTTTTAATTCTGCAAACCACTCCAGTTGGACCCATGGCTCCCTCTTGTTTCTGGATTGCTGACTCTGAGCAGGAGCATCTGGCTGAGACTGAGCTTTTGCCCTACCATGCCCCTGCCCGGACTCTCTTGCTTTGTTCCCGGACTGATTCTGATTGGGATTTGGTGCCACCGGGGTAGACCTCACCTGCCTGTGCACCCTGGTTTTCTTCGTTTCATCAACATTTATTTGTTTTCCAACCTGATTCAGCAACCCTCCCCATGTCATGGCCTTCTTTCTGGTCACTGAGTCAGCCAAATTCCCAGGGTTCAAGCCCTGTCTTAGGGATGCTATTGCTACCTGTTCGAAGCAATCAGCCAACCCATTCTTGGTGTTCACAAAACGGCTTATATATTCTTAAAGGACTCATTTGGGTCCCGGGCACAATCGATTATTGTGTCTCTATTGCCCTTTAGCTCTTTACTCCCTACAAACTGCCTTCGAAATGCTACCCAAAAAGTATCGAAATCTTTAATACAACCCTGAGGCAGGCTGTTGTACCATTTTAGAGCACTCTCCGTAAATGATTGGGAGAATGGCCTACAAAGTAGTTTATCATCGTCGTCAAAGTTCATCATGAAGTTTTTAAATTGTTCCAAATGGTTGTCCGGATCAGTACTGCCATCGTACATTTCTATTTTGGTGCTGTCAAACCTCTTAAGGAGGTTTCCGGACATAATTTTAGAAGATAATGGAGATTGCCTCCAATTTCTCCCACGACTGAACACGGTATCCTCATTGGGAGTTGCAAAGATACCTGGTTCATCATGAAAAGCGAAGGGATCCATCAGCATCCGGTCCACATGCCTCCGGCTGTGAAATGACCCTTTACCAATATTATTCTTCATCCTTCCATGTCTATCCCTTTTTCTTGAATATTTTTTGATTTGCTTTTGCTTCTTTCTAGTTCGACCCTCATCGCTGCTGGAGGATAAGGATTTTTCAACTCCTTCATTGTCTGAAGAGCTATCATAAGATTCTGAGCTTGAGTCAGAACTCTCCACTGGCTTAGACTGGTGAGACTTTTTGGAGCTGGCATGAGTCTTTTTGGTTCTCACATGAGTCTTTGAAGACTCATGCTCTCTGGGGTTGTCGGTGTGATGACCAACTGATGCTTTGGACTTTTCTTTCATGCCCATCTTAGCCTTTTCTTCCGTCAGAGCTTCTATTTCACCCTTTAGCCTATCGCGCTCTTCGATAGTGTACTCATCGTTCTCTCCCACCACTTCGAGCAGAGCTGGTGGTACTTCTGGATTGTCCGGATTCATTCGGACAGACTTTCTTAGCTGGTTTTGAATGTTTGATTCAGGCACCTTCTTCTCCTACTGTGGGCGCCAATTTGGTGAGGATAATTATCGTCTGAGGGTAGGCTTGTAATTTGTTTTGTGTTTAATAGTAGTATGTGGGTATTATATATTTAGTGTAGAGAGTAGAGAGATAATTAAGCTGGCTGGTTGCAGTTAATTCTCATTACCCACACTTAATGCAGGTGGTTGGGTATTTATACCCTAATGTTTGGGCCCTTATGGGCTTTCGGGTCATGTTTAATGGACCCGGGTCATGTTCAAAGACCCACGAGCTCTAAGTAGGAGAGCAAGTAGCTTAGTCAAGTAGTGTTTAGGTTTTTTAGTACTTTTGTCATAGTTCGAACAGTCCTATGGGCTAAGTGTTCGAAGTGATCTGTCCGGTCCGGAGGCCTTGGACCAATCTGTCCTTGTCCGGGGAGCATGCAGAATTCGGACTCATCACAGATGACTTAATTACCCAGGTTCTTACAAGACTTGATTTTGAGTATACTCATATTATTGTGAGCTTGGCTGATAAAGAATCCCTGAGATGGCTAGATCTAAATATTATCTTTCTCACTTTTGAGAGTAGACGAGAGAAACTCACCAGTTTACAAAACTCAGTGACTAACATAAAACTGGCTACTACTAACTTCACACAAGGCGGACACTAAATAGCAAAGTAGTAACAACAGCCAGAGAGGTTCATATAGTGATTTTAGAGGATAAAACATGAACTGTAGGGGTAAATCTACTTACAATCATATGGGTGGCATCTATAGAGGTAGAGGAAACAAGTTTTCTCAAAGCAAACCTACCTGCCAGATATGCAACACATATGGTCAGGCTGCTCGAGTTTGCTTTTACATGGATGATCCTTCTGCTATGTATTCCACAAAACTGAACAGCTTATTATTGAAGGTGAACAATGAGCCTATCTTGATACTCAAGACACTCTAGGAGAAGGTGTATGGTTTGCGGAAAGTGGTATTAGTTACCATGTCACATGCAATCCTAATCTAATAACTTTGAAAACTGAGTACTCATGTAATATAAACATACTTTTTGGTAGTGGTGAGAGGTTACCTATTAAACATATTGGTCAGTCCAAGTTAACCTTCTTAACTAAACAATATATTTGTTTAAAACATATACTGAATGTTCCCAAGATAAGCAAAAACCTACTTTCTATCTTTCAGCTTACTAATTATAATGATTTTTAAGTTTAGTTTCACATAGGTTACGGTTTTGTGAAGGACAAAAAAACATGGACAACACTTCTCAGAATGACATCTGATAATGGACTCTACAAAATGGACGATTATCATAAGTCACTATCCCTCAAGATAAAGTCATCCACCCCTCTAGTCAACATGTCTAGTAATATCTCAGAGTCTCATATTTTTCTCTTTAGTGTTGTTTCTAATTCTCTAAAAGATGAATGGCATAAAAACCTTGGCCATCCATCCCATAATACCTTAGTTACTGTCTTAAAGTCTTGTAACTCGAACTCTATTTTGAGGAATGAGATTACTTTTTGTGAGGCTTTCCAATTAGGCAAGTCTCACAAACTACCTTATCATGTTTCTTTCATATGCTAAAAATATACTAGACCTCATACACATTGATTTTTGGGGTCCTTCTCATGTTATATCACTAGAAGGATTCAGGTTCTATAAACTCTTCCTAAATGACCACTCTAAGTGTACCTGGATCATTCTTAGTAAGGACAAAATTCAAGTTCTCATTCTCTTTAAGTCTTTTAAGACACTGGTGGAAACATAATTTGAGAGATCCATTAAAGTCATTCAAAGTGACTGGGGTGGTAAGTACATGCCACTGGTCTCTCTAGCTAAGGAACATGGTTTCATATTGCAAAGGTCTTGCCCTCATAGTTGAGCCCAAAATAGAAGGGCTGAGACAAAATACATACACGTGATTCAAATATGACTCACCTTATTGGCTCAAGCTGGCTTACCCTATTGATATTGGGTTGAGGCATTTAAGATTGGCACATAATACACCTATATTAACAAATTAGTCCAATTATGAAATCCTATATCACATAATACCCATCTATCTGAAGCCTAAAAACCTTTGGTTGTACTTGTTATCCCTGTGTGAGACCTTACAAGTCTCATAAATTCCGGTTTTATTCCTCTAAGTGTATCTTTCTTGGCTACAGCCAGTATCACAAAGGCTATATGTGACTTAGCACCACTAATAGGGTCTATGTATCAATAAATATGGTGTTTAATGAATGGGAGTTCCCCTTCCTAGAAGGCAATCTAAGTAGACCTATATTTATACCTTAATTTTAATGTCTACCTAATTTATCTACATGACTTGTAACTAATGAGATTATGTCTTCTTCAAAAGATAACTGAAATGCTCTCACTGAGCAGCCATCTATGTGTCTTGCTCCCCTACAACATCTGAGTCCTACTCAACCTACACAAATTTATGAACCCTACCATGATTCACCCACCAACCCACAATCATCCAACAAACACACATAGAAGTAGTAATCAATCACACACACATTCAGACAACCAATAATTTCAAGCTACTTAAATAAATCACCAAACTAAGTCTTCTCACCAATCATCACTTGTTCAACTTATATCTACTCAATATCCATCCACTCCTGCACTATCTATACAACTACCTTTTCCCAGTCCAACCAATGCTCTAGTCCCAGCTACACAACAAAATAGATAAACTATGCAAACACGAGCTAAAAATGGGATCCTTAAGCCTAAAACTACCTATGCTAGGTCTATCACCACTGTTGACTCTTCTATTCTTGAGCCTACTAAACTTTCGGATTCTTTGGGAAATCCTAAGTGGGTTGAAGCTATGTAAGAGTATATTAATCTCATGATGAATAATACTTGGGATTTGGTTCCATGGTCTCCTAATCTTAGTGTTGTTGGTTACAAGTGGGGTCTGGAAACTCAAGCACAATTTGGATGAATCCATTCAGTGCTATAAGGCCAGATTATTTGTGGATGGGTTTTATCAAACCCTTGGCATTGACTTCTCTGAAACCTTCAGCTCTGTCATAAAGGCCTCTATGGTGAGACTGGTCTTAACTATTGTTGTCTCTAAAAATTGGAAGGTTCGTCAGTTTGACATGAACAATGCTTTCATCAATGAGCTCTTAAGTGATGATGATTATATGACACAACCAGAGGGTTTCAAGAACCCTGTGAACCCTCAACATGAGTGCAAAACTTTACAAAGCCTTGTATGGCCTTAAGTAGGCTCCATAAACATGATATTAAAGATTCATGGACACAGTATTAGACTAGGGATTAAAAAAAATTATAGGTTGACTTCTCTTTTTTATATTTTATATATAAAACTGTTATTCTTCTAATCCATGTCTATGTAAAAGATATTCTAGTCACTAGTAATCACACAGCCTGCCTAAATAAGTTCATACATAAACTTAATGCAGCCTTTGTACTAAAGGATATGGGGTTACTCTATTTATTTTTGGTAATATAGATTCATCATGACTCTACTGAGATGTATCTAACATAAAATCAATATATTAAGAACTTAATTTCTGCTTAGGGCCTATTGTTGTCCAAGCCTTCTTCCACTCATATGGCCGATGGTGTCCAACTTTCCAAATTTGATGGTCTCCTCCTTTGCAAATCCTAAATCATACAGAACCTTGTTAGGTGTTTTGCAATATCTGACTCATACACATCTTGATCTTGCATTTGCAGTAAACAAACTCAACTAGTATCAACAAAATCCCACTCATATCTACTGATAGAGTCTCATGCGCGTTCTGAGATACTTATTTGGTTTCCACTAGTTTGGCCTCCACATAAAGCCTTGCTGTCATCTGTAGTTCAATGGATTTTCTAACGCTTATTGGGTTGTATCTCTTAATGACAGATGCAACATTGGTGCCTACTATGCCTATCTTAGAGAGTCCCTCATAACATAGTCCACCAAGAAATAAAACATCGTTGCTCGTTCTTCTACTAAATCAGAATAAAGGCTTTGGCTAACTTGTATTCTGAGATAATTTGGCTATGTTCACTCTTCACTGAGATCCAGCTAGCCATCACACCACCATCTGTGATATGGTGCGAGAACCTTGGCATTAGCTCTTTAGCCTCAAATCTAGTGTTCCATATTCGCACGAAACACATCGAGCTTGACATTTTCTTTATTCGCGATTAGGTTTCAGGGCTCTCTACAGATCTGATACGTTCCCACTCAATATTAGCTCACAGATTGCCTCACCAAACCCTTACTCCATTCCTGGTTCTCCTTCCTTAGTGACAAACTCGGTCTTGCTATCTCGCCCCTTCGTTTATGGGGATGTGAAGAATGAATCTAAACAGCGTTTGAGGAATGAAGTCGGTGAATACATAGATTTGGATCATACAACAAAAGATGATCAAAGTGAAACTACTAGGAGTTAAAGTTCACCCAAGAGTTACAGTTCCACCTAACTCTAAACGACGTTGCAGATAAAAAGGTCTTACTTATTTACTGAAATTGAATCTTTAAATCAAATCCAAATATGTGTTGCTGGCTAACCCATTTCATCTAAAATATCTCATATTTAAAATGTTACGCATTTAAAATATTACGCATAAGAAAATAAGATACAAATAATTGTACCATGTATTACGGCTTACAAATACATTTTTCTTACATAAAATATTGTAAAAAAGAGTCACACTCAGCATTTAATATGATATAACATTAATATTAGAGTCACACACAAGATATAAATGTAATATGATATAACATTAAAATTATAAGGAATAAGATTTAAAAAAAAGAAAACTGCTTTAATCATTATATTTCCTTATCAAATTTAACTGAGGCTAACCATTTTAATATCTTTAATAGGTTAATTAACTTATTGGGTTTTTTAATAAACTTGTGTTATATTTAATTGTTTAAATAATAAATTAATGTTTAGCGAATAAAAATATACACAAAACAATGAATTTCTGTCGGATAACATCTATATCGTGAAATCTTATATGGAATGATAGAATATGAATGTATTTAAGAAATTCATTTTATGTTCAAAGCACAAGAAAAAAAATCTAAAAGAGTGGTATAAATATATATAATGATCAAATTGTATTTTACCATAAAGGGTACATCTGGAGCGAGGCTAAACGAAATAGGGTATGGCTAAATTGGGGTCCAATTGGCTAACCAGTCCCAATTTTAACCATACCCATCAAAAATTTAAGTAGCCCCAAACTAATACCCAAAAAACCCTTTAGTTTTTTACTAAGTCAAAACCCTAAACACTAACCATTCCCACTTATAAAACAGCCCCAACCAAAAATCAGCCCCAAAACCCTAAAACCTCTCCAAACTCCAAACTTTTGCAATCTTGCAAAATCAGCCCCAAATTCAAATCCGAAGATCTCTACACATCAACAACAAGTCAAGAACTACAATGGGCAAAGGAAAAGAGTAAGTTTTTACTCTTAAATGTACTTTCTTTCTATATTTTGTTTAGGTTAGGTTTTTTGATTTTGATGCTATGTTAGGTCTGTTTGTGGCTGATTTGGTGTTATATTTGCTTATCATGTTGTTTATAGTTGTCTAGTGATGCTAGGGTATGCTAGGTTAGGTTGTTTGTGGCTGATTTAGGTAGTTTTTCGAGCTTTATATTTGTCTTCAATGGCTGTTTTGAGGTTCCCCCGCCGGGTCAGTTGGTGGTTACCCGGCGGGGGAGCCTTTTTTTTGCAGGTGTTCATGTTCACCCGCCGGGTATTAGGCCATTCACCCGGCGGGGGAACCTGGGTTTTCCCAGTTGTTCTTGGTCCCCGCCGGGTGGACCCCGATTCACCCGGCGGGTGAAAATATCCGAACCGGCGGGGAAGACCTGTTCTTAGTATTTTTATGTATATTTTTTCGACCAATATTTTCATAACTTGTTTATTTTCTAATGTTTTTGGAGACAACACGAAGCACCTCGCCTAACCAAGCAGAAGGCGTCCAAGGCGGCAAGAAAGGGTGAAGGTAGTAGCCGACGGCCGGTGGTCGCCGCTAGGCCGGAACGTGGGGATCGGACAGAGCGTGTTCGCCCCCACCGCGAGGTGCGCGAGGAGCGCGAGGACCCGACCGAGCGATCGTTGCGGCATCGGAAATTCGATGCCACAAGGGATGCCCCCCATCGACGATCTTCTCCTCCACGAGAGGTGCTCCCCATCCGACCGCGGCGTGCCCTAGTGGACGAGGAGGAGGATGATACGGAGGAGGAGGAAACGGAGGTCCCATTGCGACCACCTCGAAGAGAGGTCCGTGCCGAAGGGCCTCCAACCGATGCGGAGGGATGGAAAAATATTTTCCTATCCCAAAAAGTGTGCTTCTCTTCCCCGAGTATGCGCAGCACGAGGCGTACTACACCTTCAAAAATGATGTAAGTTAATTAATTTATTATTTTTTTGATTAGTTAAATTCATTTTTTAACATTGTAGTTATTTTTGAATTTTTTTACAGGCGCGCTCGGGCATTATGGTGCAGTCGAAATATGGTTTGCTTGGTCAGTGGGACCTTAGCAAACAACTGGGGGTTAGGGCTTACCTGGAGGAGACACCATTTTGGCCCTTGATGCGGCATTTACCGAGGTTCAACAACCACGTCCAGTTGGCGGAGGTCTTCGGTGAGAGGTGGCACCAGGAGACCAACACGTTCCATTTCTCCTTTGAGGAGATGACGCTGACACTGGACGACGTGTATGTGATTACGGGCCTCCCGGTTGAGGGGAGAATTATTGACCTCTATAGGCCTGATCCGCTAGAGGCGACGTACGCACGGTATGGGGAGCTGTTGGGAGTTTCGGCTGCTGATGTGCAGCAGGAAATGGAGGCGCATGACGGGAGCGGATTCGGCCTCCGATGGCTTAGGACCACATTCTCAGGGGAAGCGTACTTAGATTCCAACGCCGCCTGCACTCCGGAGATGAAGGAGGCAGTAGCTCAGGCATATATCTTGTTCTTCCTCGGGTGTACTATATTCACCAACACGAGCCAGAAGAACATCCAGTGCTATTTTCTCCACCACCTCGAGGACTTAGAGAAGGTTGGTGAGTACGCATGGGGGACTTGTGCGTTGGTGTGGCTGTACAAGAGTTTGGGAGGCATCTCGAAGCACTCCTTGAAGACCTTGGTCGGCTTCTCGGCCTTGTTCGAGTGTTGGGTCTATGACCACTTCCCCGTCTTCCGTGCGCCAGTGAACAGTGGTTATAGCCCGACGGATCAAAGATGCTGGCGTGGTTGCCGAAAAAGATCCCGGTATCATTAGCTCGGGGGAAGCCTTACTACCGTGACATCCTTGCGGATCAAGGAGAAAGGGATGTAAGTTATATTCTTTACGTTTACTTAAATACATCTACTTTATATAAAATGTTTGACGAGTAAATAATTTTTTTTGTAGGTTATTTTCCGACCTTACGAGGATGTCCGTGAGGTATGGCCGGAGCAGACAATAGGGTTGTACCGAAACCCTATTCGCTTAATGATGGTGAGCGAGGCATATCACCCCGACCGAGTGATGCGCCAGTTCGGTTGGATCCAAGAAAAGCCGCTCGACCCCCTCGTTGCTAGAACCGGTCTTGGTAGACCATCTTCGGTATCCGGTTCAGGTTAGGCATTGGACGAACTGGAGGGAGCACCTATACGTGATCGATAGGTATTCGAGGCCTTTGGAAGGGAGTACTCACACCGCGGCCCCCCAGTACAAGGCGTACGTGAAGAAGTATGGGTGGTTTAATATCACACCTCGGATTCTTACGGAGACGTCGGCGGTCGATGTGGTGAATACGATTAATCGTATTCGGCCGTTAGACGACTCGAATGACGAGATAGTGGCTTTTGGGAGGAAGGTTATGGAGCTTACCGCACCGTGGCTTCTTATCATTATGCTTGGATTTTTTATATGCTTGTTGTTCTAGTTGTGAACATTACCTTACGTTTTAACTTGTTGACATTTGGGTTAGCTTTGTTTTTTAAAAACCGTAACTTTGTTGTTGTATTTTAGTTTGAAGTTAAGAAAATTTTGTGTTTGTTTAATTAAAGTTCGTTCTTGTCGTTTAATTTAAGTTATTTAATTCAATATACCCACTCACATTCTAGTCTTAAACAAGCAAAACATGTTATAGTTTCAACCAAAGTAAGTTCCAATAAAAAACATGTTATAAGTTTCTCCTTTTTTTTTAAAAAAATAACCCCTTCCCCGCCGGGTCAACAATTTTCACCCGCCACGTGAATACTTCCCCGGCGGATGAAAATTACTCCGCCGGCGGGTGGAATTGTCAACCGGCGGGGATAGTCCCTGACCCCGCCGGTTGACATCGAGTGGAAATTCAGAAATTTCCACTCGATCACCCCGCCGGTTGACAAATATTCAGCCGCCGGGGACATTGTCAACCGGCGGTTGAATATATGTCAACCGGCGGGGGACTCATCCTCAACCCATCCTCAATGTTTTTTGAGGATGGGTCACCGGCCCGCCGGTGTGAAAATTTGGCACCGGGGGGGACATTTCCTCCCCGCCGGGGAAGTTGTCACCCGCCGGGGTGAAAATTCCCCTTGGCGGGGTGGGGCTTTAATTTTTTTTAAACCTTTCTGAAGTATTTTATTTGGTGAACCGTCTGGTGACAAGTCATGGACCAGCGGGGACCTAATACAATTATTGCCCCCGCCAAAAAATAATTCGCGCCATATGACTCTCCCGCCAAATGAAACTCCCGTCAACGATATACTTCCATTATAAATATACAAGTGTTAACGAGCAACATGGCATCCATCAAACACTTAGAAACAAATGGAGTTTACCGCTAATGAAGACTACTATATGCTTGTAGCAGTCAAGGATTCCCGGGCCGAGTTGGGTGAAGATAGGAGTGATGCATTTTTTGAAAGGGTTTTGTGTCATATGTATTACAACTACGGCTATTTAGAAACTGGAGGTGTCGTTGTGCGCAGCCGTGACGAAATCAAGGCACGGTACCTCTTTGTGCAGCCCCTCACGAAGTTGTTGTTCATACCGCGAAGAATTAAAGAGGAGGCGGTAAAGGTCTGGGACATGACCGTCTGTGACTATATCACTAGGGATATGGTAGCATATGTGGAGGATATGGTTATGGCAAGGGAGGATGGCGACGATGTTTTACACAGCTTGCGTTACGAATACTAATAGTGCAATTTGTCGTATTCGAACGTGTTTTTATAATTTATATTGCGTAATGTTGTTGTAACTTGTTATGTTTTTATTATATGTGTTAAGTTGTTTATGTAATGTTAAGTTGTTATGTTTGGGTTTCTAGTTGTTGTTCAATGTTACTGTATTTTACATAGCACCGTATTCGAGCTGAGCATACATTCTTGTAAGGATATTCATTCATTAAACCTCAACCTCATACAATTGAACATACATTCATCTAAATAAAATTAAACCGAAATACAAACCGATACAAACAAGCACTATCAAGTTAATCACTCATTTCCTGTATGCGGATGTCTATAATGTCAGAACGAACCCTATCCAGTTGATCCTCCGTTATCGAATCCGTGTCTTGACAATTGAACAAGTTACTCGCAACACGACGTTCTAATTCGGTGAGGCCAGAAACCGGATGGCGGCGGTGTGTGAGTAGGACTGACCACCTGGCCTTCACCTCATCAACACGCCTTGAAATTTTTGGCGGTTGGACACCATCCCTCCCGTATAATAAGTACATTTGGCATAGAAATGCCTCCCAATACGCTTTACGCCCCTCTTCTATGTGAGTGTTACCAAGTTCGATTGATGCTTTAATCAGATATTGATTTTCTAACTCGTTCCAGAGACACATTATTTTAGGGTTTATCTTGTTGTGTGGGCATGACATTTATTTTATAGATATTAAACTCCCGCCAAATACTTTGCCACATAAACTCCCGCCAAAATAAGTCCCGCCGTTTTTAATTTCCCGCCAAATTCAAACACCTACCTAATGATACTCCCGCCAATAAACAAATAATAAGCGGGGAAAACAACACCATTTCCCGCTCACTATTTTTATGATTGAGCCACATGCATGAACTCTATAAATACTGTAACACGACTATGAAACTAAACACTTAAGTTAAAACAATGGATGATTCCGGCTGGAATGTGTACAAAGATGCAAGCCTACTATGCGCATTCGACTTCGTCAAAGCTACGATGCAAGAGGAGTTTCCTGGTTTCGTCGATGCGGTTCTGTGCATAATGTTCTTCAACCATGGTAGGGAGGCATCGTGTGCAGGATGTTTAATGCCCCGACCACGTGCCCGCGAAGAAGTTACTGATAGGTTAGCTTATCTTAAAACAATGACTTTCAATATCGAGTCACTTCCTTGGGAAGACCGAACCAAAGTCCGAAGGGTATTTGACATGGGATTGCAGACTACAATTATGCAGGAGATGGTGTCGGAAGCGATAGAGCGGGTGGAGAACGAAATAGCCGATGCAATAGTCAGCGCCGTTGAAACGTACTCAACTCCCGAGGGAAGTAGTGACTCTGATGGATTCGGGATGAACTATCCGACCCCGTAAAACTGAACGTGCAATGCTAACCCGGAGTTAGCTTATCTATCATTTGGTTTATGTTATGTGCTTATGTATTTCTAATTATGCAATGCTTTAAATTAAAGTGTAATGTTTTAATGCAATGTTTTCAATGTTTTAATGCAATGTTTTCAATGTTTTAATGCAATGATCTACTTAAGACTGGAAAAGTGTTATTGTTTTCAACATAAAAAACATCCCCACATAAAAACCATAATAGCATAAAAACCATCCAGGGTTTACATTCGTTACAATCGTCTAGTAATCAGTCATCAAGCAAAAGCGGATAAATCGGTTACTTCGGGGTAATTATTTTTAAGCTCTTCGTATTTCTTGCAACGAGATGCAATCGGCAATGCCCAACCTTCAGCTTCTGGTGAACGCAACTTTAAGCAACAAGGATGTATCGTAGCACATGGGGCCTCCGCCTTAATCCCAAGCTACAAAACGAAAACACGATAAAATAAATTTCTTGAAATTAAAATTACCCTTGTATGAATACTTACGTTCACGAAATGGTTGGTGTTCACCCAACCCAATCCGATTTCCATCCGGGTTGGCATCGGAGGAGGTGCACCTCTTAGCGGAAGAAAAGTGAAGCCGACATCCATATTTCGGAATACCCCAACAAAATGGAGTATGCAGTTAAACGCAGATGCAATTGCCACTCCCATCTCGGGCATGGATATCCAATGGTCCTTAGTTCCCACATCGCTAGAACATTTCACACGCTCCACAACATCAATCAAATCCTCCATGCTAGTAAAAATCTTTACGTAGACCGATGTATAATCCATAAGCTCGTTGTAAAGGGCATCCCTTATCAACCTCCACCCATCTTGTTGCCCGTTCAAGGCGTACGCTATCGAGCGGTACCCGCAATGCCCATCGGATTTAACATCGCTAATGGACTCTACGAAAGGCCTAAAATATATCGAGAATTGGTTCATGTATCATTTGGGGTCTACAAAACTTGCCTTTATCGGCATCGTAGAGCTTGACCTACAACCCATCATTCCACTACTAAGCATTGTACCACTTGCTTGCGTTGGAATAGCGGTACCTTTCGTACGAGCGGGGGTGGTCCCCGAACCACGTTTGGGCTACATCTTTTTTCCCCTTTGCTCGAGGTTTCGGTTGGAAGTTTGAAGTCTCCAAGTAAGGATGGCGTACTATCATGTTCTTCCTTAAGCACATGTTCGTGCCAACTTTTGTCTCGTTTAGTGGATGTATCATCAGCGGCAATAGATAACTTACGTTTGTTAGGTGGACGACCGCGCGCTTTTTGCTTAACCAATGGCTCCAAAATGTTAGTTGTTTCGGGATGGACGACGGCAAACCATTGTTTATAAATGTGCTCTATCTGTGCTTCGTCATTGGACGCCATGACATCGGATACTAGTTTGTCAAGCTTGGCTTTAAGTTGCTCATTCGTCGAGAGGTTGGTACGAACTATGATGTCTAACCTCTTCCAATGTTCATGAAACAACTCAAGCGGCACCTCTATCCCTTTCGCAACAAAGTCATAGATTTCATGGGCGCAAGGCATGCCGTGCGTAGTTCGTATGGCACAACCGCAAGGCATATCCGGTGCGATTGTCATGTTCCGGGCACATTCGACTTCGTCGGCCAAAATTTCCATTGCATGGTGGGAGATGTTGTTTTTTAGTTGACCGTACACAATATTTGTGAATTTATATAGGGCCAACAGCCGGCTCTTTTCAAAGGAAGCCTTGATGTCCCTGTGTTGCAATTCGATCAAAGTATGCAACTTCAACCAAAAAGATTCAAAGTTACCTTTGCTCGTACCGATGAAACGCTTGAGGCTCGAATGAGCGCTCTCCACGCGGTTTGTGGTTTGGTTACCAAAATGCATCCACTTGTTAGTTCTCCACGTGACAAACTTGTCACCGTACGACCCTACCCAACTTTCGGTATACTCAATCGCTTCCGGATACTCTTTGAAGTCGCGGTGCAATTCCGACCGGTAGTTCTCGTACGCTAACTCCGTTTCCGCCAACATAATTCCGTTCCACACTTTCAAAAAGGCATTGGACATTACCTTCTCCTTTATGATCTTTTTTGTTTTTGCTAGGACGTTCATGTTGATGTGCCATCGACACAACATGTGCGTTGCATTGGGGAACACTTCCTCCACCGCATTCACTAGCGCCAAGTCTCTATCCGTCAAAACAATGGATGGTAATTCGATGGAGTGAGTTACCATCAACGAATGTAAGCATCCTAACACCCACTTGTAGGCCTCGATTTTTTCACTCGATATAAAAGCAAATCCAATGTAGAATGTTTTCCCCGTACAAGTCGCACCCACGACCTCGTACAACGACATCCCGTATTTGATCACCTTGTACGTGTTATCCATTATAATGATGTTCGGAAATGTCCGTAACAAATCCAAACTAACCGGGTGCGCAAAAAAAAGCTCGCCTATGATATCGCTTCCGTCTTCGGACATTCTATGGAATTCGTAGTAGTTTAGTCGCTTTAGTTCACCCAACAAGTATTGGAATTGCGACCGACCGCCTTTCCCGAGCTTCCGGTGTTTTAGTATTGCGTTGTACACGGTGCGGATTGTAGAAGAATTCTTAGGGTTCAATTTCTTCACTCCACCAAGAATATCACGAGGACGGGATCCCATTTTATTCGAACTAACCACGAAATCCATCTCTTTTTTTTGAAAGCGTCCCACGTAGGAATGACCTTCTTTGTAGGATGTAGTATTGTGATTGTGAACGCCGCACACAACCTCTATTCCCCACAAATCATCACCCATCTTCTTTCCTTTAAGGGCGAACGGGCATCCGCATTTTTTCGTTCCGGTAGACTTCCTCTTTAGATCCTTGGGGTCTACCAGTTCTGTGTAAACACCAGATCTTTCGCACACAAACTCTACTCTATGAGTTTTACGATCGTGTCTATCGCATCGGCGTAAAATAATCACAAACCCGTTATCCGATGCGGTTTCCTTAACCCATTCAATAAGGTCTGCCCGAGAGTAGTACTGTGGTTTGGTGTTGAACAACTCGCTATAATCGATGGAGCAAGGCACCGGTATTTCCTCCTCCTCCCCCTTCGCCATGCACGAACTAGTCAAATAATCCTTTGACTCATCACCCTATGCATGTTAAAAAAGAAGCATCAAATACGAGCATGGATAAAATAAGCCAAAACCCCAACCCAACGGTTAGACAAGTCACACAAAATGAAGGTTCGTTCCCCGCCGGTTGTACATGGTCCGAACCGCCGGGGACATTGTCAACCGGCGGTTGAAAATTCCCACACCGACGGGGATGTAGTCAACCGCCGGTTGACAATTCCCCACCCGCCGGGGGACAAGGTCTAAAACAAACTCCATAGGAGTTTAAAAACAGGGGTTGACCCCGGCGGTTGAGGTTGCCAACCCCGCCGGTTGAGGTTGCCAACCCCGCCGGTTGAGGTAGCCAACCCCGCCGGTTTAAGTTTCAGACCCCGGCGGGGACAATACTGAACTTCAATATTGGATTATGGGAAAAAAAAGAAGGTGCCCCGCCGGTATGCAGGGGCACAACCCCGCCGGGTACGACTGTCCCACCCGGCGGTTGGACATGGCGTCCCCCGGTGGTTGGACACGGCATGCCCCGGCGGGGAAGCTTCATCTTCTACATATGAATGTTCTTCATCCCCGCCGGTTTGGAGGATTGAAACCGACGGGGTAGTTTGGGTTCTACCTTTCTAAATGTAGAAGGTCTACCAAAATAGAAACTTTTATAAAAAAGTTAGTTAGAACAACTACCATATTTGGAGTCCCATGCTCCTCAGCAAGCTTCTCACATTGAGAGTCCATCCTTCGATTATTCCGAATTTATAAAAAAAAGTAATGATTTTTTGGAGCTTCAAGTGTTTATTTGTGAGTTTTTGAAGTTTTTGAAATTTTAGGAGTTTTTGAATTTTTGGGAGTTTTTGAAATTTTTGTTAAGACTAGAGTATAAGAGGGTTGTTTGGAGGAGAAATTTTGTGTTCTTCCACAATTTGCTAACCATACCCACATTACACTACAAGACAAAAAATAAAGATTCTTGGTCAAAGGGTAAAATCGTCTTTGACTATTGAATTAAAAAGATTCTCTAAATTTTGGGAATGCTTAACATTTTTTAAGCTCTAATTTAGCCATACCCATAAATATTCTATAAAATACCTTAGACTGAGGTCTTTTGTATCAAATCACTCTTACCGTTCTAGAAAACCTTTGATACATTTCTCTAGCAATGACAAACTACATGACAAGTGTGGGGCTAGCAGCAAATGTCGATCAGGCGAAAGAGAATCGTCCGTTGGCAAGCTTTGTCACTGCACCTTGGGGTGACCCTTTCATGTCTTTCTCGATGTACAGGAATACGAGTCACTTTCGAACAAGGTCGAAGAACTGAAAGAAAATGTGAAGAAGACTTTGATAGACTATGAAGACGATTTGATTGAAAAGATTCATTTAATAGATTCATTATGCCGACTTGGTTTGTCATATCATCTGGAGAAAGAGATAGACGAGCAGCTGGAGAAGACATTTCAAACCCAAAAGAATCTACTTGAAGAATATGAGTATGATTTATACACCACCGGAGTCATGTTTAGGGTATTCCGTCAACATGGCTACAACATATCTTGCTCTAAGTATACTCATCCAAACTCTATTTTTTTACTAAGCCATCTGTTTCTACCTACCAACTGAACCACGCAGCCTATATGATATACCCACCATAGATTATTTTACGAATAATGGCTGAATGAGTCCAATCTAAAAAACTTTTAAAGCATACAGATAAGGTTTACTAATAAATTATAATATCACCTGATGATAACCTTAATAACTACTTATAAATCATAATATCACTGATGATAACCTTAACAACTGCTAATTAACTCCCAATACTGTTAGTGTCCTTTGCTTTTAGGTTTACTTGTTGGAGATCAAATTTGTAAACTATACATATGACTCAGTTAGGTATCATTATATTAATAAAACAAAAATTAGAAAACGGGTAAGCCGGATTAGTCCAAAACTTTTGGATCCAAGTAAAACCGAAATCCATAATGGTAGAGATGAGTGACTTATCATGCGTCTAACCATATCTTTTAGTGTTCGGTTCCGTCTCTCAGATACACCGTTCATGCGAGGTGAACCGGGCATAGTGTATTGAGGGACTATTCCACACTTCTCTAGGTACTGTGCAAAGGGTCGTGGACGTTGTTCACCCGATCCGTCATATCTACCATAGTATTCACCACCACGGTCAGATTTAACGGTCTTAATGCTTTTACCAAGTTGTTTCTCAACCTCGGTCTTAAAAGTTATGAACTTGTCCAGGGCCTTATACCTTTCTTGTTGACCGAACCTTGACCCGGTCCTTTGCCATCTGCTTTCCGCTTAGGTCCTGCCTTATTTGGTGATGTATTACATTAGCCTCAAGCGCTGTGCCTTTAAGTCTTTCCTCATCCTGTGCAGCGTGGGAAATCAATTCAATGATATTCCACTTTTCTCGCATGCAGTTATAGGTGGACTGGAAATACTTAAATCGGTCTAGCAGCGAATGAAATGTGAATCCCACTATGCATTCCTCAGGTAAGTCTAAATCGATTGCCTTTAACTTTTGGCCAATCATCGACATTCCCAGAATGTGCTCCCGGATTTTACCTTTGCCATTATACTTTTTGGTAGCTAGCTCGATGAGCAAACGCTGCATCTCTACCTTTTCATTTTTGGCAAATGCTTTCTCAATCTCCGTGAGAAAGACCGAGGCAGTGGTAACACCTTTAGGGACAGCCCCACGCAATGCTACTGGTATTTCCTGTAACAAGAGCGCCATGCATAACTTATTTGACCTTTCCCACTTTTCATCAGCCTTAGTTTCATCCGGTGTACTTTCCGGACTAAGGGGAGATGGTTTGGGAGTTAACAGTGCATAGTCGTAATCATGTACAGATAAAAACAGCAACATTTCTTCCTTCCACAATTGGAAGTCCGAACAATCCAACGTCGGTGGACGATTCCCCAAAAAATTGTAACATATGGGTACTATAATAAGAACAAACAACACAAAGCACATCTAGCATCTTAACATATAACTGAAAACATATACATAAACATGACAAATACATGTAAAACATAGAATTCCTTGATAATAGATACTGGAGGGAAAATCAAATTAACATGAAATTTTATGAGTTTGAGAAAAATACTATGATCATTATTTTAATTTTCTAATTGCTAATGAGACCTTCCGGAGGGCCGATGTCATTTACATATATTAAAATAACCATAATTTGATTTTCTTAAGTACCGGTGAAACCTTCCGGAGGGCCGATTTCACCTACTTAAAATCAAAAAATCGTAAGGCTGAATTTAATTTATCCTAAGTACCGATGAAACCTTCCGGAGGGCCGACTTCATCTAATTTTAATATAAAAATCAGCACAAACACCATTTTCAATAATTTTCTCCCGTTCATGATTAATTTAAACCCAAACGTGAACCTTTCGGAGGGCCGATAATATTTGAATTTAAATTAATCCCCGAACTTTTCGAAGCCTAGGATCTTTAAGAAGATTAATTTTAACCTTCCGGAGGGCCGATTAAATTAATTTCTTAGTTTCACCTACCGGTCTACAAAACCTTAGTCATGCATCGTCATTTAATCATTCACACACATACAATTTAATTCACAAATAAACATGCAAAAACAAATGTCAAAGCATCATATTTGTGAAATATATTATTCAAATATTTTCAAATTAATAAAAAAAAAATTATGAAAAAAAATTATTTTTATTATTTAACTTAATATTTGCAGCAGCCTGCACGTGCAGCAGGCTGCTGCAAATATTAAGCCCTGCTGCAATTTTGCAGCAGGCTGTCTGCTGCTATTTGCAGCAGTCTACCTGCCTGCTGCAATTTGCAGTAGGTTTCAGGTCCTGGACGGGCCCACCTTACAAATTTATTTGTAGTAATGCTGCGGGTTCTAGGTGGGTCTAGCCTGTATTCATCATGTTGTTATTACCGTTTGGGTATTTTTTTAAAGTCCCTATTTTTTGGGATGTTACGGTTTTCATCGTCGGACAGCCTTCGATCAGCGTCAACATCAGGGGTTAAGCTGTCGAAGAGCCACTTTCCCAATAGTTTTGATTTTATTCGTTATTTTAGCATTGATTTGATGCTAATTTTGGGAGAAAATTTCCATACATCAATAAACCCTAATTTTACCCGGAAAAAAAAATTCCCCAAACTATCAAAATTGCAATTTACTCATTATAAAACATGTGTTTCAAAACAAATAAATCACATAAATGCTTTTCATACAATTCCTAAATCCATGCCCTACCAATTCAATTAACACATAATCCCAATGACATGGATTCTTTACGATTAAGAAAAATATGTATCTGTCTATCAATACTCAATTTGATTATTCTACTGAATCCAAAAAGGGTTTATTTGGCTCTGATACCAATTGTTATATATTATCCGAAATCGCATCAAATAATATATAACAAATCGCAGAAAAAATAATAAAACCCTTTTGCTAGATTCATCTATAGAAGAAACAAAAAATCAAGAATACTTACAGGTTTGCCTGCTGATATCCATCTAGTATTCTCTACAGTTCTTTTGCGTTCTTTAGCGATTCCACGTTCTCCTGCGATTCCGTTTATGAAACTAAGAGAGCTGCAGAATCAGATTAGAGAAGAAGGAAAAGTTTCCAGACACTAAGGAAGCGACCGTATTTCTGATTAGGGTTTAGAGTGATGAAATACCTAAACCTAGCCCCTTATTTATAGATTTTACAATGTGAAGTCCAACATTGTAAAGCCCATCCTTTGTTACTTCCTTGTGTGCGGGACCATAACCCAATAAATTGATAATTCAATTTATATCCCTGATTTATTAATTCAGGCTTAAGTGTTGAGATTTGGGCCCTCTTCATCACAATGCCCAAATTCAACGCGGTTACCACACTTGAGCCCATAACGCCTTTTTACCCATAGGTTCAATTTAGTTAATTAAATAATTAACTCGACTACTTTTAATTTGGACTTCCTTAAAACAATAATCGAATATGTTTATTTAGCATGTCGGTCCAAATTACTGTTAGTCTATAAATATATTAAATAAATATATTCCAACATCTATATCGTGAAATCTTATATGGAATGATAAAATATGAATGTATTTAAGAAATTCATTTTATGTTCAGAAGCACCCAAAAAAAAACTAAACGATTGGTATATATATATATCAGATTGTATTTTACCATAAAGTGTACATCTGGAGCGAGGCTAAACGAAATATTCTATAAAATACCTTAGACTGAGGTCTTTTGTATCAAATCACTCTTACCGTTCTAGAAAACCTTTGATACATTTCTCTAGCAATGGCAAACTACATGACAAGTGTGGGGCTAGCAGCAAACGTCGACCAGGCGAAAGAGAATCGTCCGTTGGCAAGCTTTGTCACTGCACCTTGGGGTGACCGTTTCATGTCTTTCTCCTTCGACGACACGGTAAATATTTTATTTATTTTCTACCTATAGCTAGGTTAAGTTTTTGTTTTTCGATAGTAACATTTCCTATCATGTTTCAACATAACCTTTTATTTTATTATCAATGTAGATGCTATAATTTATTCTGTCATATAACAATGAAACTGAAGTCGATTTCATGTTATCATATAAACCTTCATTAAACGGTTCAGCTTTTTATATGCTGGATTGGATGTACAGGATTACGAGTCACTTTCGAACAAGGTCGAAGAACTGAAAGAAAATGTGAAGAAGACTTTGATAGACTATGAAGACGATTTGATTGGAAAGATTCATTTAATCGATTCATTATGCCGACTTGGTTTGTCATATCATCTGGAGAGAGAGATAGACGAGCAGCTGGAGAAGACATTTCAAACCCAAAAGAATCTACTTGAAGAATATGAGTATGATTTATACACCACCGGAGTCATGTTTCGGGTTTTCCGTCAACATGGCTACAACATATCTTGCTGTAAGTATACTCATCTAACTCTATTTCTTTACTAAACCATCTGTACCAACTGAACCACGCAACCTATATGATATACCCACCATAGATTATTTTACGAATAATGGCTGAGTGAGTCCAATCTAAAAAACTTTTAAAGCATACAGATAAGGTTTACTAATAAATTATAATATCACTGATGATAACCTTAACAACTACTAATTACCTCCAATACTGTTAGTGTCCTTTGCTTTTAGGTTTACTTGTTGGAGACCAAATTTGTAAACTATACATATGACTCAGTTAGGTATCATTATATTAATAAAACTAAAATTAGAAAACGGGTGAGCCGGATTAGTCCAAAACTTCTGCATCCAAATAAAACCGAAATCCATACAATAACATAATCTTGTAAATAGAAAGATTATAATGACATGAATTGAATGATTTTGACAATCGGCACAACTTTATTCCAATAATGATTATGTGAACAAAACAACCCATCATATATGCTTAGAGTTGGTAAATTTTTAAAATCAAAACAATGTGGTCATAATTATCTCATTATAATCAGACTCTTACTCAAACAAACAAACAATATATCGGTATTATAACCGAGAGAATATAAATAACCGAATCGTGATAAAATAAAGTTAGATCAAAAAATATTTACCTTACTGGGCTGTTGTCAGTTAGGATTTTGATGGAACCTGACCGGATTGCTAAATTTTGGTTTAGTTTTTGGAATTGGATCGGTTCCATCCTATCTGGTGATTCGGTTCGGTTTCGGTTTGATACGAATTCGGTTTGGATTCGGTTCGGTATGGTTTCAGTTTGGTCCGAATTCGGATCAATTCTGTGTCGGTCTGGTTTTAAGTTTTGTTCATTATCGATTTTGTATCGATTTTATCAGTTTTTAATCGATTCGACCGATTTATCGGATTTATCGGTTCGGTTCCCAATCGATTCTACTAATTTTATGTGTTTAATTCCAAATTCATTTTATTGTTTTATTCCTTATCGATTTCGGTTTTTAAAATAAAAACCCTCTATCAAATGCGATCTTCTAAGAAATTTGTTAGAAACTTCGTTTTCTTCGGACTTGCAAATAAAAATGTAATTTTTATTTGGATAGATGATAGATTTACCCAAAAAAAATACTTAACTCTTGTTGTCATTAACCTTTTCAACAACCAACAATTGATATTTCTCCGATAAAGTTTTTATCCTTTTAACATTCCAATAAACTCCATTGGAGAATAAAAAAATCACGATGTGAGATATAGATTTTTGATTTTACGCTTTTGTAAGACAAATCATATTTGGTTACAAACAATCATAAATACTGCATTAAAAAGAATTAATAAAAACAAACGAGAAATCGGGTAGTCCGGTTTCGCTCATCTTTTTTTCTTTTTTTTCATATTCAAGCAATAGCACCATTTATATATTCATCTTCAAATTAAAGTTAGGAACTAATTTTGGAAACCAAAAATTGATTGATACTTTTACTCTTTTTTTTCATATATATTAAGATCATGGGTTATTTCATAAGTCAGGGATATATAAAAAAATCATATCTTATTTCATGAGTCACGGATATATAATCATGAATTCTAGTGGCTTTGATGAAACCAAATTATTTTCGTCAAATGATTTTAAGAAAATAAAATGATAGTATGCCATAAAAGATTTTGAAGATTATCTTGTTTGAAATTTTAAACAACCTAAGAGGACATCTTCTTAAATGAAGTCAAATACTTATTCTACGTGACGCATATATTTGTTTTAAATATTTTCCAAATCTCATCCGTTACGAATCAAAATGACGTCAAAACTTTATTAAATATAAATAGTTCCAAAAAACATAAAATCATCCTTACACTAAGGATTACCAAGGGCAAGAGCCAACCAAGAGTAAAAATCAACTAAGCTCAAGCGAATATTTTTTGAATATTCGAGAGCGTGATATGATTTTTTTTATCGTTCTAGTTTTTCAGCCACATAACCCGTAGTTTCTCTCTAAAACAGCATATTCTCTTTAAATAATAGGAGTGTATATCTTCCGACAATAATGAAGAGAACCAATTTTAATATTATTTTAAAAAAATTCACGTTTATCCAGAACTTTAATCTTTAATTCGAAATCTTTCATTTTTTAAGACATTCCTAATCGTATTATAATCTACAAATTTTAAAAAAACTTGAAGTCATTTCAGTTTGTTATACACTCGTTACAAGAGACTTCAAACTAAGTTGATCCTAAAAGTTCTTAACCATCGATATAAAATACTCATGTTCATGCGACATATACATGCATGTAAGCCAATATGCAATAGTATACTTCATAGTTATCTTAGTAACTCTCAATCACGTTTGGCAGAAACAAAACTATCCAAGACAGATTTTCCTTCAACCTCAACGAAGCATATACCGTGATGCGAAGAAACTTCGTATATGGAATCCTTAATGGAATTATTTTATAAGATTCGGATAAAGTTGATGTCTCCACCATCTAAGTAACCATCCATCTTCAGCCGCATATTAGTGTTAGAAACACATCTCGATTTATCTTTATGTTCCAAGATGACAATGAGATGTAAATCATAGAATTTCTTGATATGCTTCGATGAGGGAATTTTATGTTTTTCTTTAATCCCACTAGAGTTTTACATGATCGAACAAATCATAAAAAATCCAGAAGAGTTATAGAACATTTGGCCATCTTAGATTGCAGAAACTATGTCTAATAATTAGTAGTCTATTTTTTTTATAAATAATATTCATTCTATTTACCTTATCATCGTAATCTGCACCACTATCATATCTGGATAAAATTTTAGTTGTTAAACTACAATCAATAGGCGTGATAAAACTACAAGAATGAAAAATGTTTACCATATATTTAACGGGGTTTTGCTGATGTCACCATCCCCAAAATGCACAACCATTTTTATAGCATTGATAGTGGAATATTCTTTATACCATGCCACATTTTTTATAAGATAAACTTCAAAACCTATAAACTTGATATAGATGAATTTATTTGGATTTGACTTTTCTATTCACGGGTTGGAACTAGTTAGAGTGACCTCTTGCATCACAAACTCAATATCTACATGTGCAACAATATTATCTTTTTTTATATATATCTAGCGGCTTTTTTTATTATGACCATTAATATTTATCATTCATTCATTTACTTCCCTCAAGATGATGTCAATTTTATAAAAAAAACAACAAAAGAAACTAATAATGAAATTTCAAAGTTGGAGTTATTTTTTCTCTACCACTTCAATGTACTTTAATCCTTTACAGTAAGTTAAATTAAAGATGTCCAAAATTAAAAGAACCCTAATTATAGGGGTACTGGTACTTATTAATTATGACTTTTAAAAAATTAGTTGAAGAAAGAACACTCAAAGTGACTCATCTCCAATAGACACAAGAGGATACGCAAAATGGAACAAGCTGAGAATAAAGGCTTAGGAAGAAGAAAAAGTTAAGATGAGAAGAAGAGAAGGGTTATGTTTTGGAGCCAAAGTATTGAGTCTTACTTTGACTATATTCATATGGTTTGATTCGTGTGACTTACCAAGCCCAGTACTCTAAACACAATCCCAAGAATAATATTCTTTAACGTATACATTTCATAATGTAGTATTTGTACATTGTATTACATCTCACATATTCCTCGCGTATTACATTATACACATTGAAAAGATAAGGATAAATATCCTTGGTGATCCTAATTTTGTAAGAGCGCCTCTTAGCTTTCTATATATGTTGCGCACCAAAAAGAATAATGTATCAATCATTGTGAAAAATAAAAATTCCTTTATAACTTTATACTTAGTATGAGAACATGTTTTTTATTTAAAAAATGGCCAAATTTGATTCTTATACCATGAGATCAGATTCTCTTGTACCTGGGCTGATAAATTTTGACTCATGCTTGGGTAGCAAACACATGCAAATGCAACAAACAACTCATTTAAAGCTATAAAGCTTGATAGAAATAATTTTATGTTATGGAAAACAATGGTCTTGCCTATTGTTAAATACAACAAACTATGAGGTTTCATTGATTGTGATAAAATCTCTCCTCTTAAGTTTATAAAAAATAAAGATGGAAGTGTCATTGGAAACACTTAACGTGAATAATAATGTGCCAAAGATCAGTTACTTCTGGGATGGCTTTACATCATTATAAATCCAGAAATATATCCTTAGTTTATGGAATATAAGACTACCAAAGATATGTGGGATGGTATAGTCACGCTCTCCGGATCTCAAAGTAGATATAGAATCACCTTCTTGTTGGATATTTTAGTGTAATTGGATTGACTAGTCGACCAATGCAGTCGTAATATATTATCGAGCAAGTCGGTGAGTGTGGAGTACACGCTTGTAAGAAAATATTATGATTAGTGAGTCCAATGGGCGGCTCTTGGTTGTGGTTAAATTTATTTTGAATGATAAGACTATTGTGAATATTCATGGAAATTTTGAATTTGGAAAATTAATTCAAATTTAAATTTGAATAATTTTGCCCGTTTTTATCATTTAAAATTATAGCCGTTATTGGACGTAAAACTGTTTTACAGTTTTTGAAATTTGGTTGAATAAATAAGTATGGTTCTGTTGAAGAAAAATTATAACAACAAAAATCCATTCTCGTTGTTCAAAAGCATACGCTCTGATTTTATCCGGTTGAAAAGTTTGGAGAACCACCAAAATGATTTCAATCTGAAATTGTTAAAACAAGACTTCAGAGTTTATCCAGAAATCTCTAAACAAAATTCTCAACAAAATATTTAAATTATATGTTCTTGTTTTGCGAAGAGATTTGTACGAAGATGTTATTTTTTTATGATTTGTATGAAGATTGAAATCAAACGGTTTTGTTTAACGAGGATTGAAATGAAATGGAAAATAAAAAACAAGTTTGGTTGTCATCTCTTAGAAGATCATAACCTAGCAAAGATCGATGATCACCTACAACAAGTTCAGAATCTGAAAATCATGTCTACATCTTGTAAGTTTTCCGTCTTGTTAGAAATCTTAAGAATTCTTAAAGGAATAAATTTTGAAAACCTGCATATATTGTTCGGATATAGTAGTACTTGTATGTCCGGTAAAATAAAATTATATGGAGGTTGCTTATTTGATTAATTATCAAAGAAATTAAGTAAATATACATTCAATAAACAAAATTATGTTTTTGAATTTAATATGTAATTGGGAATTTATAATCAATGTAGTAATGGAATGCATAAATCTATGTTTTTACTAGTTTCTGGTATACACAACACTTAATGCAGTTGAAACTGCTTTAACTGTTTTAAGTAATTTTATATGTAAATGTAAATTAATTTAAACAGTTAGATTTCTGTGATTCTCTGATTCAAATGATTAAATCACTGAATGCATCCACTCAGTATAAAGAGTCATTATTAATCGATAAATTAATACAACTGCAGAAGCAGTTTTATTAACTATGCATAAAACTGTAAAATGTGCAGAAGATATATTAAATTGTGCAGGCATGAAGTAGATATAAGTTATGAATTTATATTATACTAGAATATATAAAAGTGGATTGACGTCAATGACAAGTCTGGTTAAAAGTTATATATAACCATATCCTTTACATTAACGGAACTGCGGGTTGAGTAAGTGCATATTTGACTATTTGAGTATTTTGTTTTTCAATTATATGATACAATTGAAAAGGTCACAGTTCAGAGGATTTAACATAGAGATGTGTACTTTATTAAGTATAACTTCATGTTGTATCTTGAAAAGCAGTAGAATAGAAAACTGTTTTTGTTTATTAGTTGGATGAAAATGTAGATGTTGTTTGTTAAATAATTTCCAAATGCTATTATATCGTGCACCTATAGTCAGTCGGTGGCGGATTTATTAAATTTTTTCATACATGTATTGAGTATAAGTTGTATTATATAATATATAATATAATTTATGAATTTGGTAAATTTTGATGTTATTCGGATATAATATAACTTACGAATTTTGGTAAACTTTGATGTTATTCGGATATAACATAATTTACCAATTTGGTAAATTGTGATATGTTTGTATGTAAGTGACATGTTGATTTTTGGCATTGACCAAATCAAGTTATGAAACCAAAACATTCTTATCATCTAGTTTTGAGATGGAAGATTTGAAAGAAGGTGAGAGGTTTCTTGGTATATGTATGTCATGACTAACACTAGGCTAGATATTGCATTTGTTGCTGGAAAGTTTAGTAAGTATACTAGCAATTCCAGTTCACATCATTGGTAAGCTTTAACTCGAGTATTCGAATATTTGAAAAGAACCATGGATTATGGTTTGAATCTTCGGATGCGAGTTATATTTCGAATATGGAAGTTCACTCTCTTTCACAAGTAGATGTGTAATTCTACTTGGAGGACTTGCTATCTCTTGGGCATCTAAGAAACAAAATTGTACTAACTGATTTAACAATGGAATCAGAGTATGTGGCATTAACAACAGTTAGTAAAGAAGCTGAGTGGCTAAGAAATTTAATATATGAAATTCTATTGTGGCCCAAAATATATCACCTAAATCTATCGGATGTGATAGTGAAGTTGTCTTGGCTAATGTAATAGACAAGTTTACGAAGACAGGTCTAGACACTTAGGTGTTAGAAAGAGTATGATTCGTAAGCGCATCACGCATGATGTTATTTCAGTAGAGTTTGTGAGAACTCAATAAAATGTAGCTGATTATTTAACCGAAAGGTTGAGTAAAGATCTTGTGCACAATCGGTTATTGGGATGTGATTAAAGTCCATTTGAAATCTCTCATGTTAAGATACCCAATTCCCATCTAATATGATGTTAGGTGCTGAATTCAATGTGGAAAGCTTAACATCTAGAGATTGGAACACATTAGTAGTATTATCCCAAAGTATGTGTTCAGACATGCAAGTTGCGGAGGTTGAAGTTTATCTTCTTAATAGCTCTTTTGAAAAATTTCATATGCATGTGCAAGAGTAAAAGATCTACCTATTTAAGCATGAAGTTTAGCCGCTTCAAGAAGCTAGGACTTGGCTTTGATATGCTTAAGAAGGATAAGGACACAAGGATAGTTAAAGATAGTGTCAAGTAAGAACATTTGAGAATGTAAATTTATGTGTATATTATCTTCGAGTATTCATTATGGATAGTAAAGGTTCAATCCTTAGTGATACCTTGATATTCGAATATTTGGACTGTGTAATATATAAATATGAAATTCAATCGTTACGATATTTCATTTATGCATAATTTGTTATTTGTTGTGAGTTTATTTTAGTTAATCATGAATTGCACTAAAATGGGGGAAGATTGTTGGATATTTTAGTGTAATTGGATTGACTAGTCGACCAATGCAGTCGTAATATATTATCGAGCAAGTCGGAGAGTGTGGAGTACACGCTTGTTATAATATATTATGATTAGTGGGTCCAAGGGGCGGCTCCTGGTTGTGGTTAAATTTATTTTAAATGATAAGACTATTGTGAATATTCATGGAAATTTTGAATTTGGAAAATTAATTCAAATTTAAATTTGAATAATTTTGCCGTTTTTATCATTTAAAATTATAGCCGTTATTGGACTTAAAACTGTTTTACAGTTTTTGAAATTTGGTTGAATAAATAAGTATGGTTCTGTTGAAGAAAAATAATAACAACAAAAATCCATTCTCGTTGTTCAAACGCATACACTCTGATTTTATCCGGTTGAAAATTTTGGAGAACCACCAAAATAATTTCAATTTGAAATTGTTAAAACAAGACTTTAGAGTTTATCCGGAAATCTCTAAATAAAATTCTCAACACTTCTTCAAGTCTAAGTTCCAAAGAACTCATAAAGAGAAAAATAAGATGGATGAATATCTGTGAAAAAGGGAGGGGGTTGCTGATAATCTAACCCTAGCTGGTTCTCCTATATCTATTGAAGACCTTATTTTGGATGTTGAATACACACCAATTGAAGTCAGCTTGGCTGAAAAAGAAAAGGGTTAAAAACTCGATTGATTTGCAAGCTATTCTACTCACTGAGTATGTTAGACCAGTTAAACAAGTTTTCTAACTCTATGGGACATCTAAGTATGACATTTTCCATTTTTTCAAGAAATATGACTCAAAATAGAACGTCAAACAACTCTAAAACCAGGAGACATAATACTGTATGTTTGAAAGGTCAAGACAGAGTTTTTCGAGCTAATAATTCATACTCTAACAACTACAGTGGCAAATCTAATTTTATATGAGGAAGGTATTGAAGCTTTACCCCTAAGAAACCTACATGTCAAGTTGGTGGCAAGTATGGTGACAGTAAAGTCTACTGCAACTATAGAGATGAGCCAAATGTTATGGGGTCTGTCTCAATTGACCATGTCAAAATTGATCAAGAACAAGGATATTTTTTACCTTACATAATCAACTAGGAGATAATGCATGTTACGTGGACAGTGTTGCTAGTCACCATGTCCCTAGTTCTCATAGTCTAATGACTCAGACGGGTGACTACTCAGGTAAGAAAACTATAAATGTTGGAAGTGGTGAAAAGATATAAACGACCAACCAAAGCTCTCTGTCAAAGTTGATTTCTCTTCTTACGGGACAAACTTGGGCTCACTGCTTAACCTTTTCCCTTGAAAGGATGGGATAAATCATCTGAATAAAGAACAACCCCATACGAAATGAAACCAACTGATAATAAAAGATGAAGTATACATAACAAATTGAGCTTAGAAGAAAAAAGGTTGTGTTTTTTAGTCAAAGGCTTGAGTGTGATTTTCATTGTATCCATATGTTTCGGATCCTGTGACTTACCAAGCCCAAGAATAATTTTCACTAACATGCTACATTTCAAAATTTATTATTTTTATATTGTATTACTCTCGCATATTCTTTAGATAGTACCTAGTACACAATGAAAAGCTAAGGATGGAATATCATTAGTGATCAGAATACTTAAGGACATCACACAATGAAAAGCTAAGGATGGAATATCATTAGTGATCAGAATACTTAAGGACATCTCTCGGTTTTCTATATATGCTGTTGTAGGGAATATCATTAGTGAGCAGAATACTTAAGGACATCTCTCGGTTTTCTATATATGCTGTTGTAGGGAATATCATTAGTGAGCAGAATACTTAAGGACATCTCTCGGTTTTCTATATATGTTGTGTAGGGAATATGGCTACCGCGTAGCCCGCATTCGTATATAAGTAAGAACAATTCAATCTCCGCACTGGTATATCCGCCTTGTGTTCGAAGGCCCTTATGGTTTTTCTTTTGGTCCATTTCCAAAAATACCTCAAACTAGTTGATATATGTTCTTGCTTATATACCATTTATCATACTCATGTTTAATCGATGTGGGACTTTGGTCACCACTCTAATAAATCCTCCTTTCGAACAAAGTACCCATTTAATCTCCTCTCAATTGACTTCCATCCGTCCACTCTAATCAGGTTGCGGACTACCTAAATGAAAGACACTACGAATGTTACTTCTCACCTTTTATTAGACCACCACTGTCTTGTTCCTTAGCGCCACTTTAGTCAAGTCACACCGCAGGATGAGTCGCGACACTCCGAACTAGGATCTCTAGAGCAAATATTTCACTTTGAGTATGTTTATGGCTTCTGGTACATCATGTTTGGCATCTGAGAATTTCACCACGTCACCCACCACATCCAGTTATATCTGGGTCTGGGGCTCTGATACCATTTGTTGGAAATATGGGTACCGTATATTCCGTTTCCGTATAAGAACAATTTGATTTCCACACTAGCTTTGGATCCAAAAACCGTCGCGATTTTGCTTTTAGTCCACTTACGAAAATCCTAATAAATACGAGGACGAAATATATTGCATTCATATTTCCAACCGCTGTACAATGATGTATAATTGTGAAGAATAAAAAATTCCTTAAACAATATTCTGTCACTTCCACTCTCTACTTGGTTTAATGGATTCACCAAACATTTTTTTTCTTAGATGCATCAAAATTAATTAAAGAATATTATTCAATGCAAATAAGGTTTAATGTACTTATAACCAAAGCTTAGAATTTACAAGTTTTCCTTGAATTCAAATATATTTGTTACTTTCTTTCGGTTACATCAGGTATATTCGAAAAATTCAAGGGTGAAGACAAGAAGTTCAAGGAAATGCTTGGTGATGACATAAGGGGAATCCTTAGCTTGTACGAAGCTAGCTACCTCGGAATAAAGGGAGAGGAAATTGTAGATGAGGCTCTGGCCTTTACAACAAGTCATTTAGAGTGTCTGGTGAGCGAAACCGGCCCTACTCTTTCAAGACGAATATCCGAGGCGTTGAACCTACCATTCCATAAAGGGATCCCAAGAGTAGAGGCAAGAAAGTACCTAGACTTTTACGAGAGTCTTGAAAATGCGAACGAAATATTGGTCAAGTTTGCTAAGTTAGATTTTAATCGTGTCCGACTGGTGCATTTAAAAGAGTTGCAAATTCTTTCCAAGTAAGTGTCAGAGAATGGCTGAGTTTTGTTGACTCCGCCTTTATACTTCCTTTGAAAAACACAAATTTGCCATGTTGTGCTATTCTATAAAATATATATTATTACATATTGTTGTTGTCTTTGGTTGCCAGTTGGTGGAAGGACTTGAAGATCGCAGAGTCCCTTCCTTATGGTCGTGGAGATAGATTGGTTGAAATGTACTCTTGGACAATCGGAGTATATTTTGAACCCAGGTAATCACATGCTCGTGTCATTCTCGCCAAACAGCTCATCATCTGGACAGTTATTGATGACACCTATGATACATATGGAACACTAGAAGAACTGGAGACCTTTACTAATGCAATTCTAAGGTCTGAGTCTGACATTATATATGTATTTCAGACATGCCCAGATATCTTGTATTTGTATATTGGCTAGTTTCTTAGGTAAAACTAACAGCTAACTCTTCAGATGGGACATCGATTTGGTCGATCAATTACCAAATTATATGAAAATCATCTACACAACGATGATAGATACTTACAACCAATTTGATGAAGATGTGAAAGACAAAGGTCGGAGCTACTGTGTTGCTCATGCAATTTCTGAGGTAGACGATCTATTTTATAGGGTTTATAAATAATGCATACCGATGCCTGAAAGTTTTTGTAATTAATTAATCAGATAAAGAAGGTTGCAAGCGCCTACTTGACTGAAGCAAAATGGTGTAGAGGAGCATTTGTCCCCAAGTTTGAAGCCTACATGGTGATGGGACGCATCACCTGCGGTATGGAAGGAATGGGTTCGACCGCAATGATTGGAATGAATGACATTGCAGGGGTAAAAGAGTATCAATGGCTGGATTCTAATCCTAAATTAATGATTATTATGGGAACTATTGGTCGTTATATGAATGACATCGCAGGCCACGAGGTAATTAATATGTTAGATATTTTAGTGTAACTGGATTGACTAGTGATAATATATTATAGAACAAGTCAAAAAGTGTAGAGTGCACACTTATAAAAATATATTGTGATTAGCGAGCAAGGGTTTGTTCGAAATAAAAACCCATAATTTAATCGGGTTGAAATTTTAAAAACCACCAAAATATTTGTAATCTGAAATTGATTATAATACTTCAGAGATTATGCATAAAATTGGAATATTACCAAAACATATGTTGCATAGGATTCACATTGATTTTGGAATTTTTCTTTTATATAACATACTCTTAGTCCTAGTCCTATCTCATAAGAGAGTATAGATCACAAGTGAAGCAGGTGGATTCTAATATATACAAGTTTATTGTTCAAAAGGCCGAGATGAAAAGAGGAATCATATGTAGCATCCCGTGCTATATGAAAGAGTACGGCGTGTCAAAGGTGGAGGTGATTAGTAAGTATCATGATTGGATTAGAGATGGATGGAAAGATATAAACGAAGAGATGATGCGTCAGGAAACTGTATCGGTACGCTTTCGTACCCGACTATTCAACTTGATGCGTGTATTGCAAGTAGTTTATGGCAATGGCATAGACGGAGTCACTCATCCGGATTCATTGAAAGATAGCATTAGTTCGTTCGTAGATCCTCTTATCTAGAGAGATATCTCTATCGTCTCAACTTCTCTACTTTATGCTGTTTTCAATTTCTCTATAGCTTGATTTGACTTGCCTTGTGATTTCTTTAGAATTGTAGTTGTGGAATGATGTCTAATGTGTGTTTTATTTTAACGAGTACGTCAATTACATTCTTCTTTTAGGGATAAAAACTATGGTTAATGGTCACTTATCCCAAAAATACTTATAATGTATTTTTTATCAAAATGGTTATTTTTATTACATACTTTTGACCAACCCGACAAGGTTCGAAAATATAAATTATATATATAAAAAATAAAAATTATAAATAATAATATATAATGAAGATACTAATTACTAACCATTTTTTTTTTCAGAGGGAACCCGCAGTCGCTACTCAGAGTGCAATGAGTGCGCAGAGGGTAAACCCTCAGTCTGAGGCGATAGCCTGCAAACCAACGCCAGAAGGTAAACCACATAAGGTGACAGACTCAGCCGAGAAAGCGTATGCAGAGGGACTCGAACTCATGACCTTTTGGTTATAAGAATGACATGCTCAACCAACTCGGCTACCCCTTGGGGACAATTACTAACCATTTATTTTCTAATAATATATAAATTTCATTCGTTCACTAATTACTAATTTATTATTCTACTAAATTCTATTTTCAATAATATAAATACTAATTAGTTAATCAATAATATTTAAATTTTTATAATTATTGATTTATTTGAATATAATTTTTATTATCAACATAAATTTTGTTAGGTATATATCTAAGTGTTTAGATATAGTATAAAATTTTGGGTTTGAGGATAGAGAGATACTTGAGGCGTTTGTAATTAATGTGTAGAGAGAATATGTTCCAAGAATATTAAATGTTGTTCTTTTGAGTATTTATAGGAAAATTTCATATCCATTTGCGAATCGGGTCGGGTTACGAATATGGGTCAAATTCATGAGCCTTCATGCCCACAAAGTGTTATTCATTTTACATATTTTATGATTAAACATGTGGCTTGCACACAACTTAGTTAATAGTCACACAACTTACTCAACATAATCTTTTATTTTGAGTCTAAAATGCCCCCTAAGATAAATTCGACCCGTTTCCTGCTCGTTGTTGTCAAGGATCTACAACCCTTACATCTAGGCCCCTTAGCTCTCTCAAAGATTTGTTGGGAGAGATAACCCACACATATCCGAATTCCAATGGGTTTATTCAATAATGGTTATTATCCAAAGGTCACAACTTTTAACCAGTTGTTATTTGAGACACCTGTCACTTTTTTATTGGACCCACGAACTTGTTTTATTGTTGGTGAAACTATAAATCAAAGGAGAGAAGCAATTACACTCCTCTAGAGCCCCCTAGCTACTACTGTCGATTTCAATCCCCTAGTAGGGCACTCAAACATTTTTACTCCATATATAAACTTCTTTTCATTTTTTCAATGTATGTATTTCTAAAGAGAGAAACAACTGTATTTTAATTTTAGATTGAGAAATTATTCTCCATCAATTTCCAATTTATTTTCAGCGATATGTTTCTCTTCCCACTACCGTAGTCACCGTAAATCATTTTTTCTTGTTTCTTTTTAAGGTTTGTATGTTTACTGCTAAAAACACTCTAACTAAAAGCGGTTGTCTAAACTTGTCTGAGCTAGAGGAAGAGAAAGAAAAAAAGCAAGATCCGTTGTTGGGTTACCTGCCTCCTCGGGTACGGTTGTTGTTACTCAATCTATTGAGTACTGAGGGGTTTACCCTTACAACAGGCACAATATTCCATCTGAACCTACACCGACTACCTAGTCCTTTACATCACCTGGTCATTCCCCTCAATCAATCAGGCCATCATAATCCTAAGGGGCCACTAGGCGTCGAAATCCTTCTAACTTCAAAATTATGAGATCAAATAATGATTAGAGTACTCCACGTAGAGTTACTAGACTTTCTAAGGCACTACTATTATCCAATTGAGCTCCCATTAGACCTAAATATGGGAGAAAACCCTACAACTTTAGCAACTGAGTCCTTTTGACCTGAGAAAAAAACCTTGGTGCTCAGCTCATTAGGTCTTCAAAGTCTAGACTACAAGTTATAGACGAAAACATAAAGGATAGTAATGAAGATTCCCATGTTCAGACATCTAGAGAGACTGGGGAAACTTAGAGGCCATCGAAAAAGCAGAATCCAATTGCATCAGAAGGTGGATAATATTTCTTATTTGTACTTCTACGAATCTTAATTAGAAGGAATTCGAGTCAAATGAGGATTCTCTAATTCAGTTAGAGTTGACTGCCCAACCTGGAGAGGCTCTGATATATTGTGGGGTAATAGAGTTAGTGGTTTACACCGATGTACTCAACTGGGGTCTTTGGTTTCCCTTGGACCTTGAGATAGTAAGGTACTCCAGTTTGGCCAGGTTGTGCCCATGCCAAGCTAGCCCAAATTCTTGGTTCTTTCTGATGGCGTACATCATAGCCTCGAGACTGTCTAAAATTCTGATGTCAATTAAGCAACTAGCTGTTGTGACGGGTCTATCTTAATGCTTATATTCCATTTTATTATTTTAATATGGGTAATAAATACAAAGTGGTAGATGACCTCTTGGAGGAAGACAAGATCTGGAAAACCCGAACGCATCCGAAGGTGGTGACAACCAGGGAAGACGAAAAGGCAAAGCCCCAGAAGCAGAAACCCAACCTCTTCTTTCATCGCTCGTAGGAGTGTCGCACTTAAATTTAACAAGGTTAGTCTTAAGTTTCTATTAGCCTTGGATAATATTTTTTATGTTTACTTTCACGAATCTGAATGAGAGAGAATCCGAGCCATATGGGGATTCCCTAATTCAGTTAGAGTTTGACTGCCCCAACCCGGAGAGACTCTGATATACTGTGTGGCTAGAGAGTTTGTGGCTTATACTGATGTGCTCAACTGGGGTCTTCGGTTTCCGTTGGACCTTGAGATAGTAAGGTACTTCAATCTGGCCAGGTTATGCCCACGCCAAGATAGCCCAAATGCTTGGTTCTCACTGATGGTGTGCATCATAGCCTCGAGGCTTCTAAAACTTTGATGCTAATGAAGCAACTGGTTGTTGTGGCCGGTTTATCTCGTAATACTTATATTCGTTTTTATTATTTAAATATTGAGAAAAACTACAAAGTGGTAGATGACCTCTTGGAGGCAGACAAGATCCGGAAAACCCAATTCTTATTTATTAGTGGCCATTGGGAAAATGGAAGGAATATCAACTATAAAAGGAATGTGAGCCAACTTGTTAGACATTGGAAGAACACATATAAATTTCTTTCTATTTATTTTATATTTCGGTTACTTTATCTGATATTTGTCGTTTATTTCTAATAAAAAATTATATCATCCACTTTGAAGCCCTTCGTACAAGATTTGGACGATGCAAAAGTGATATTCGGGAAGCTGAATCAATGGGCCCATGAAAAGTGGCCAATGAAAATCATATTTCGTTGGCAAGCTTTGTCACTGCACCTTGGGGTGACCCTTTCATGTCTTTCTCGATGTACAGGAATACGAGTCACTTTCGAACAAGGTCGAAGAACTGAAAGAAAATGTGAAGAAGACTTTGATAGACTATGAAGACGATTTGATTGAAAAGATTCATTTAATAGATTCATTATGCCGACTTGGTTTGTCATATCATATGGAGAAAGAGATAGACGAGCAGCTGGAGAAGACATTTCAAACCCAAAAGAATCTACTTGAAGAATATGAGTATGATTTATACACCACCGGAGTCATGTTTAGGGTATTCCGTCAACATGGCTACAACCAGTGGCGGAACCAGGAATCCAGGTTAGGAGGGGCTGAAGTATTATATAAATTAGACATGTTTAAAAAAAAATTCATTCACCTCGTACTTTTAATTTATTTTTTAATAATTTGT
The DNA here is from genome assembly GCA_036936605.1 of Limnanthes douglasii subsp. nivea. Classification (NCBI taxonomy): domain Eukaryota; kingdom Viridiplantae; phylum Streptophyta; class Magnoliopsida; order Brassicales; family Limnanthaceae; genus Limnanthes; species Limnanthes douglasii. Next base: position 40,690,183 of record JAUPFV010000001.1, read on the forward strand.
CTAGAAATATTAAAAACAATTAATCCGTATATTTTTATTGATTAAGAAAATCATGAATATTTATTGAAATTAAATATATATATATATATATATATAAAAATATACATTTGATTTATGGGGCATATGTCTAAATAATCTTATGTTTATATACGAGTTAGTACCAGTGATAGCATTTATGTATAAAATCAAAAGGCTTCATACTAGTTGAGATATGTTCTTACTTATTTGTCATTGATCCTTCTTATACCTATCCAACGTGGAAATTTGGTCGCAAATAACAAATTCTACCACTTTTACCTCCCCTCAGTTGACTCACCTAATGCTCCCTCTAATTAGGTTGTTTCATGATTCATGTCTAAGTCATAAAGTTTTACAATGGATATATTTGTTCACTCTTATTAGAGCATCTTAGAAGTTCCTTAGCGTCACTTCAATTAATCAAGTGACACTATCTTTATACACTCTAATAAAGTCACTCTGTTTGATGAGCATGACTGATGGTTCATCATCTTCGACATCTAAGAATTTCATCCATATCACGTTTTCGTCTGGGTATGGAGCTCTAATACCAACTATTAGTCCCAAATAATAGTATATCAACCACAAGCGAGATTAACTTCAAAACAACCAACCAAATAATAAAACAACCGATTTATTAACAAAATAAATCAACGGTAAAATAAATCAACAACCATAATATTTATATGAAAAGACCACTTCGTTCTGAAGAGTAAAAGACCACGAGACTTATGAAGATTCCACCAAAAACACTTCTACTATTATGATAAGTTGAAGGTAAAAGTATATCCATTTCAATATAATAAATATCTACAACCCACAAACAATTTTAAACATATAAACTAACAAAAAAAGAAACAAAAATGAATAATATTACAAAAACTACTCCACTATTCCAAAAATGATTTCTCCCGGACCGTAGCATCAAATAACAATCCAACCAGACATATTGAAGCTTTATATGTCACAAACATGTTGTCCAAATTTCAGCCAAAACCGACACCGTTTGACCATTGATCAAACATTTTAAACATAACTTCTTTAAAAATTCCGAAAATAAAAATTTCCCCAATACTAATCTTTCTTGAGGCTTGGGGGGGCTCGCGCCCCCCCTAGCCCCATAGTAAATCCGTCGGTGGCTACAACATATCTTGCTGTAAGTATACTCATCCAAACTCTATTTTTTTACTAAGCCATCTGTTTCTACCTACCAACTGAACCACGCAGCCTATATGATATACCCACCATAGATTATTTTACGAATAATGGCTGAATGAGTCCAATCTAAAAAACTTTTAAAGCATACAGATAAGGTTTACTAATAAATTATAATATCACTGATGATAACCTTAATAACTACTTATAAATCATAATATCACTGATGATAACCTTAACAATTGCTAATTATAACCTTAACAATTGCTACTTATAAATCATAATATCACTGATAATATCAATTCAATGATATTCCACTTTTCTCGCATGCAGTTATAGGTGGACTGGAAATACTTAAATCGGTCTGGCAGCGAATGAAATGTGAATCCCACTATGCATTCCTCAGGTAAGTCTAAATCGATTGCCTTTAACTTTTGGCCAATCATCGACATTCCCAGAATGTGCTCCCGGATTTTACCTTTGCCATTATACTTTTTGGTAGCTAGCTCGATGAGCAAACGCTGCATCTCTACCTTTTCATTTTTGGCAAATGCTTTCTCAATCTCCGTGAGAAAGACCGAGGCAGTGGTAACACCTTTAGGGACAGCCCCACACAATGCTACTGGTATTTCCTGTAACAAGAGCGCCATGCATAACTTATTTGACCTTTCCCACTTTTCATCAGCCTTAGTTTCATCCGGTTTACTTTCCGGACTAAGGGGAGATGGTTTGGGAGTTAACAGTGCATAGTCGTAATCATGTACAGATAAAAACAACAACTTTTCTTCCTTCCACAATTGGAAGTCCGAACAATCCAACGTCGGTGGACGATTCCCCAAAAAATTGTAACCTATGGATACTATAATAAGAACAAACAACACAAAGCACATCTAGCATCTTGACATATAACTGAAAACATATACATAAACATGACAAATACATGTAAAACATAGAATTCCTTGATAATAGATACTGGAGGGAAAATCAAATTAACATGAAATTTTATGAGTTTGAGAAAATACTATGATCATTATTTTAATTTTCTAATTGCTAATGAGACCTTCCGGAGGGCCGATGTCATTTACATATATTAAAATAACCATAATTTGATTTTCTTAAGTACCGGTGAAACCTTCCGGAGGGCCGATTTCACCTACTTAAAATAAAAAAATCGTAAGGCTGAATTTTATTTATCCTAAGTACCGATGAAACCTTCCGGAGGGCCGATTTCATCTAATTTTAATATAAAAATCAGCACAAACACCATTTTCAATAATTTTCTCCCGTTCATGATTAATTTAAACCCAAACGTGAACCTTTCGGAGGGCCGATAATATTTGAATTTAAATTAATCACCGAACCTTTCGAAGCCTAGGATCTTTAAGAAAATTAATTTTAACCTTCCGGAGGGCCGATTAAATTAATTTCTTAGTTTCACCTACCGGTCTACAAAACCTTAGTCATGCATCGTCATTTAATCATTCACACACATACAATTTAATTCACAAATAAACATGCAAAAACAAATGTCAAAGCATCATATTTGTGAAATATAGTATTCAAATATTTTCAAATTAATAATTTTTTTTTTATGAAAAAAAAAATTATTTTTATTATTTAACTTAATATTTGCAGCAGCCTGCACGTGCAGCAGGCTGCTGCAAATATTAAGCCCTGCTGCAATTTGCAGCAGGCTGTCTGCTGCTATTTGCAGTAGGTTGCAGGTCCTGGACGGGCCCACCTTACAAATTTATTTGTAGTAATGCTGCGGGTTCTGGGTGGGTCCAGCCTGTATTCATCATGTTGTTATTACCGTTTGGGTATTTTTTTTAATGTCCCTATTTTTTGGGATGTTACGGTTTTCATCGCCGGACAGCCTTCGATCAGCGTCAACATCAGGGGTTAAGCTGTCGATGAGCCACTGTCCCAATAGTTTTGATTTTATTCGTTATTTTAGGATTGATTTGATGCTAATTTTGGGAGAAAATTTCCATACATCAATAAACCCTAATTTTACCCGGAAAAAAAAAATTCCCCAAACTATCAAAATTGCAATTTACTCATTATAAAACATGTGTTTCAAAACAAATAAATCACATAACATGCTTTTCATACAATTCCTAAATCCATGCCCTACCAATTCAATTAACACATAATCCCAATGACATGGATTCTTTACGATTAAGAAAAATATGCATCTGTCTATCAATACTCAATTTGATTATTCTACTGAATTCAAAAAGGGTTTATTTGGCTCTGATACCAATTGTTATATATTATCCGAAATCGCATCAAATAATATATAACAAATCGCAGAAAAAATAATAAAACCCTTTTGCTAGATTCATCTATAGAAGAAACAAAAAATCAAGAATACTTACAGGTTTGCCTGCTGATATCCATCTAGTATTCTCTACAGTTCTTTTGCGTTCTTTAGCGATTCCACGTTCTCCTGCGATTCCGTTTATGAAACTAAGAGAGCTGCAGAATCAGATTAGAGAAGAAGGAAAAGTTTCCAGACACTAAGGAAACGACCGTATTTCTGATTAGGGTTTAGAGTGATGAAATACCTAAACCTAGCCCCTTATTTATAGATTTTACAATGTGAAGCCCAACATTGTAAAGCCCATCCTTTGTTACTTCCTTGTGTCCGGGACCATAACCCAATAAATTGATAATTCAATTTATATCCCTGATTTATTCATTCAGGCTTAAGTGTTGAGATTTGGGCCCTCTTCATCACAATGCCCAAATTCAACCCGGTTACCACACTTGAGCCCATAACGCCTTTTTACCCATAGGTTCAATTTAGTTAATTAAATAATTAACTCGACTACTTTTAATTTGGACTTCCTTAAAACAATAATCGAATATGTTTATTTAGCATGTCGGTCCAAATTATTGTTAGTCTATAAATATATTAAATAAATATATTCCAACATCTATATCGTGAAATCTTATATGGAATGATAAAATATGAATGTATTTAAGAAATTCATTTTATGTTCAGAAGCACCAAAAAAAAAAAAAACTAAACGATTGGTATATATATATCAGATTGTATTTTACCATAAAGTGTACATCTGGAGCGAGGCTAAACGAAATATTCTATAAAATACCTTAGACTGAGGTCTTTTGTATCAAATCACTCTTATCGTTCTAGAGAACCTTTGATACATATCTCTAGCAATGGCAAACTACCTGACAAGTGTGGGGTTAGCAGCAAACGTCGATCAGGCGAAAGAGAATCGTCCGTTGGCAAGCTTTGTCACTGCACCTTGGGGTGACCGTTTCATGTCTTTCTCCTTCGACGACACGGTAAATATAGTATTTATTTTCTAACCTATAGCTAGGTTAAGTTTTTGTTTTCCGATAGTAACATTACCTATCATGTTTCAACATAACATTTTATGTTATTATCAATGTAGATGCTATAATTTATTCTGTCATATAACGATGAAACTGAAGTCGATTTCATGTTATCATATAAACCCTCATTAAACGGTTCAGCTTTTTATATGTTGGATTGGATGTACAGGAATACGAGTCACTTTCGAACAAGGTCGAAGAACTGAAAGAAAATGTGAAGAAGACTTTGATAGACTATGAAGACGATTTGATTGAAAAGATTCATTTAATCGATTCATTATGCCGACTTGGTTTGTCATATCATCTGGAGCGAGAGATAGACGAGCAGCTGGAGAAGACATTTCAAACCCAAAAGAATCTACTTGAAGAATATGAGTATGATTTATACACCACCGGAGTCATGTTTCGGGTTTTCCGTCAACATGGCTACAACATATCTTGCTGTAAGTATACTCATCTAACTCTATTTCTTTACTAAACCATCTGTACCAACTGAACCACGCAACCTATATGATATACCCACCATAGATTATTTTACGAATAATGGCTGAATGAGTCCAATCTAAAAACTTTTTAAAGCATACAGATAAGGGTTACTAATAAATTATAATATCACCTCACCTAATGATAACCTTAATAACTACTAATAAAATATAATATCCCCTGATGATAACCTTTATAGTAGCGTATACAAACAACGCTGAATTCAATATTATATCATTTTGATGAATGATGATGATAACTCCAATACTGTTCGTGTTATGGACCAAATTTGTAAACTATACATATGGCTCGATTATGTATCATTTTATTAATAAAACAAAAATTGAAAGACGGGTGAGCCGGATTAGTCCAAAACTTTTGGATCCTAATAAAACCGGAGTCCATACAATAACATAATCTTGTAAATAGAAAGATTATAATGACATGAATGAATGAATTTGACAGCAGAACTTTATTACAATAATGAGGCTCTTACTCAAACAAACAAACAATATAGCTAAATTATAACCGAGAGAATACAAATAAAGAAGGGTGATAAAATAAAGTCGATAAAAATGGGCGGTTATCGGTCCAGATTTTGACAGAACTGGATTGTACGGCTAAGCTGTTGGTTCTAGTATTCAGAATCGGATAAATTTTCCGTTCGTTCTGAGTTTGGTTCGGTCCGAATTCGGATCAGTTCCGTTTCGGTCCGTTTTAGTTCGGTCCATTACCGCTGAGTTCTGTCCATTTATAAAAAAAATGGATTATGATTTGATTTTTAAAAATTTTATTTAAATATTTATATAAAAATTAAAGTTTAAAATTAGATTTTAAATTTTTCTAAAACAATTACTGATTAACTATTAATTTTTGACAATACAATATATAAAAAATAGAAAATAATAAAAAACAATCACAATTTTATTGGTTCGATTTTTATCGTTTTATTGGTTTTATATGTTAAATTCCGTATCAATTCGGTTCTAAAACAATTTTATTGTTATGATTTTTATCGATATCAATTTTTAAAATCAAACCGCAAATCAAACCTCCAAAATTCAATTCAATGTTAATATATTCGATTCCCATCCGGTTTTCCACTAGTCGCTAGAGAAAATAGTAACCGTCCAATCTTTTAGACGAGTTTTTAACTTTTTCAAGAGTTATGTTAGAAACAGGATACTATCACCCTCCTATTAACTGCATCGCCCAAGTAGTTTATTTTAAAAATTCATTTTCTTCGTACTTGTAGTTCATAAATGTAATTTTTATTCTGATAGATGATAGATTTACTAAAAAAATACCTATCTCTTGTCGTCATTAACCTTTTCACCAACTAACTATTGATAGTTCTCCGATAAAGTTTTTATCCTTTTAACACTCAAATAAACTCCATGGGAGGATAAAAAAGGCCAAAGCTATTTCCTCTATGGAAATTTTTATTTCCTCCATCTTTTGAAAAATTCCCCATGTTGTTATTTCCTCCGTAAAGGAAAATACATATTTGTCCTTTTACCTATTTTTTTTTACCTTCACCTATTATTCTACTTACTTTCACCCATTATCCCTATTCATTCACCAATTAAAAGAAAAAAACCCTAACTAAACTATCCCTTCATTTTCCAGCAACTTATCTCTTCTTTCTACCCATTTTTTTTCACCACCTACTTTCCCTTCTTTCTAGCAAACTATCCCTTCTTTCCAGCAACATCCAAGAGAGAGAAGCTTTTGGAGAAGGTAAACTTTCTCTAGTTTCTTTGTTAGATTCGGTTTAGATTCGATTTCTTTGTTAGATTTCTTTGTTAGAATTGATTATGGTTTTGTTTTTGTTTGATTTCTATGATAGATTCGGTTAGGGTTTGGGTTGTTGTTAGATTTCTATGTTAGGGTTTCCATTGGGGTTTAATTTGTTTGTTAGATTCGGTTTAGATTCGTTTGGGTTGTTCTTGTTAGATTTCTATGTTAGGGTTTCTAATACCATCGTTAACTGTGCTCGATTTTTTTTTCAGCCCCGAGCAGCTGATTCCGAGTGGGCCACTCGGAATCAACTGCTGCTCGGATTAAAAAACAGCAGCTGATTCCGAGTGGCCAACTCGGAATCAGCTGCTGTTTTTTATTCCGAGCAGCAGCTGATTCCGAGTGGCCCACTCGGAATCAGCTGCTCGGGGCTGAAAAAAAACAGCAGTTGATTCTGAGTGGCCAACTCGGAATCAACTGCTGTTTTTTTTTAATCGGAACAGCTGATTCCGAGAGAGCCACTCGGAATCAGCTGCTCCGGGCAGAATTTTTTTCCTTGTGTTGTGATTTTTTACCTAATCGGAACAGCTGTTTTTTTTTTCTTGTTTTATGTTTGTAGTATGGGACCAAGAAAACTATTCAAGAGATTAATCCGTGGCTCTTCATCATCCGCTCCGAATGCCGGAGACGATTCGGATATTGTTGCGACGCCGCAACCTCTTCAAATTGTTGCCCCCGATCCTTCGTCCCGTTCGATGAGACGTAATAGGCGTGATACAAGGAGGGAACCATCTTCTGTACCTCAATCAGAATCGGAGGATGAAGAAACTGGTCAACCCAATGACGAATCAACGTTATCAGCCGAGAAAGAATCATTCTTAGCACGCTTTCCGCACATACGCTTCTACAAAGGTTTTACAAACCATACGGCGTATCATGTTTACCATGGCCGAGTAGGTAATCTTGAATATAATGAGTTAATTTTGTTTTTCTATAATAACATTTCACTTTAATGTATTAGGAAAGAGGCGGACGTCCTTTGCGGTTTTTCGCCGCCGGAAATGCGGTCAATCGTTGGAAGCTGATCAACCAAACCAGTGTGCGTGAGGTTGTCGAGCTAACCCTTTTTGGACCATTGCTGGTTGCCCTCCAGCATTGGAGTACCGAGGTACCTTTGGTAGCCGCTTTCGTAGAACGGTGGCATCATGAGACGACATCATTTCACTTCTCTTTTGGTGAGATGAGTGTCACTTTAGATGATGTGGCTATCATCACCGGGTTACCGATATGCGGGAGATTGTTGGAGGTGCGTAGAAGCGACAATGTAGAGGAACGTGCCAAGCTGATAAAAAATGTTCTCGGTGTGCCATACGGGGAAGCTTTAGCGGAGCTCGAACAGTGTAAAGGTGCCGGTCTACGGTTAACTTGGCTACGGGAACGCTTCTCCGACGAGCGTTTTCAAGACGTAGGTCGATTAAGGAGGATCGATGTTCTCCGTTGTGCGAAAGCCTACTTGCTTTATCTCTTCGGGTCTTGTCTATTTGTAGACAAAAGCGGATACTACGTGAAAGCGGATTGGTTACACGTGCTCGATGACATTGATTCGTTGGGATCATATGCATGGGGGATGCATATCCTTGCGGAGCTTTATAATGGGTTACGTATGGCTTCAAAAGATTCTACGAAGACGATGAGTGGATTCGTCCAACTACTCGAATGCTGGATTTTCGACCATTTCACTCGCTTTCAGCCACCTCATTCGGAGGGATTCTATCCCTATATGCCGCACATTCGTACGTGGGCAACACCCAAACGATCCCACCCGATAGAAGAGTTTGGAGATCATCTTCAATCATATAGATTGACACTTGACCGATTAGACATATATACGGTATGTTTACATCCTAACTTAATTTATCAGATTATATTTTTGAAGTATGGCTTGATATTTGTTTTGTCTTCGGTTGTTGTCTATTTCAGGTTATTTTTCAGCCGTATGAGTATTTTCGGATGTTAAAACCCCTCCACGAGCTTGCGTGGTTCACCGGTGGGTTGAAATTTATGGACAAAACGGAGCCGTACCAACCACTTAGAGTTGTCCGTCAGTTTGGATACATCCAAGAATTTGGCGGTCTATTTGCAAAGCTTGCTCCTAGGCGCGGTCGGTTGTCGAATACGATGATCGACTTTAAAAATGATGTTTGGGAAAATCGGTACGAACACACAATACCACCGGACAAAAGAGGAACTCTTATCGTAGAAGGTAATGGAATAAGTACTACCGTACCGAATTACGATGATTGGGTTCGTCAAACTCTATGGTACGTAGTTCCTAATGCACCTCGAGATGAAGATTTTCCTATAGGGGAAGAACCACAACATTCAACCCACCAAGATAACATCACCGGAGGTTATGCGAAAATTATCGACACATACGAAGATCATGTGGAAGATATGACCGGCGAAGAGTGTCGTGCGGCCTTAAGGCATTGCATTCAAGTATGCAAGACGTATACAACTTGACCTTGTCAGATGTATTTTGTTGTTTATCGAATGTTGTTTTTTGTTTATCGGATGATGATGATGTTTGTCGGATGTATTATGTTTTTTGTCGAATGTTCGATGTTGTTTATGGGATGATAATGATGTTTATCGGATGTTTTTTGTTTATCGGATGATATTTTTTGTTTATCGATGTTGTTTAGCCTTGTTTAAATGTTTAGAGGTTAAGAAACAATCAAAGTTTAATATGGACTGCTGTTTTGCACTTGATTCCGAGAGGGCCACTCGGAATCAAGTGCAATGTCCCAGTGACCAAATTATGGAGTTAGCAACCGGGACAGAGGCTTTGCAACTGATTCCGAGTGGTCCTCTCGGAATCAGTTGCATATTTTTTTTTAAACATGGCAACTGATTCCGAGAGGCCTACTCGGAATCAGTTGCCATATTTTTTTTTAACATGGCAACTGATTCCGAGAGGCCTACTCGGAATCAGTTGCCATATTTTTTTAAAACATTCCAGCTGATTCCGAGAGGTCCACTCGGAATCAGTTGCAAACCCATTGTCCCCACTACTTAAATGTATATTTTGTACCAACTTGGTCATAACTTGAACAAAAATTACACAATAATAGAGTACAAACATTAACGTAACATTTGAATGATATTGAAGTTGAGTACATTACAAACATTAACATAACATTTTCGTCCCTAGAGTCAATCAATCGTTAAATCCACCACTTGTGGTTCTTGCGTAGTAGGAGGTTTTGGAGGTTGGATACCAACAAAGGATGCAATCCTTCTTTGCAAGGGAGGAAACCACGCTCTAGCTTCTTCGGAAACGTGTCTCATATACGTTGGATAAACTAATGGCAACGGTCCACCGGGAGATATGGTAACCTATAAACAAAATCAATTAGGCAACTAGTATTAAATTATGTTTGCAAAAACAAGAGTAGATTGGAAGGCACTCGTACGCTAATGTAATGATTGCCATGGACGTGTGCGATGCCAATCTCTTTTCTTTCATTCATAAGGGGCGGAACACCTTTTAGCGGTAGAAACGTATTAGTAATGCCCTCGGAAATTGTATATATGATGCATTTGAAAGCATTAGCAATCACATAACAAATATCCGGAATTGTCATCCAATTGCTATAAGGGGCAATCAGGGCATAGCAATCTAGGCAACGTAGTTCAGCATCAACCCTTTCACGTCCACCGTAAAGTTTGTCATAGAGAGGTCGGTCCGATAAGATTTCTTCTTTTAGGGAGGTCCTAACATGCGGCCAGACATTTTCGTCGTTAAAAAGTCCATGGGCGACGGCTCTAAAACCACAATGACCGTCGGAGCCTACATTTTTGCATTCGGAGATGAATGGACGTAAATATTTGGGGAGATGTTGCAAAAATATTGTCGTATCATTTGGGGTTTTTGCCTTCCGAGACTTGATATTTGTAGGAGTATTACGAGTCTTGGTACTCTTTGGCGCACTTGGTGTAGCCTTCTTTGGAACGTTTGGTGTACTCTTTGTTTCACTCATTAATGATCGAACGGTGTCTTGGATTGAAGCCGGGGAAATATCACTTACGTACGATGTGTTCAAACCGTTGCCTAGCTTCGCATGTTCGAATCCCGATGATTCCCTCTTCGTTGAATTGTCTTTTGCACGTTTACTATTTCTACCCTTAGTCTTAGCTTTCTCTACGGGTGGAATGACGTCGGATCTTCTCGGTTCTAGAACTTCTCGGATTTTCCTTATGATATGTAGTCGGCGATCGCGATCATACCCACGGATTAGGGAACCAATAGTTGTTATTTCTTCCTCCACGAAATCATCTTCTTTATACGCATTGTGCTTCATAATCCTTAACGTTGTCCACCTCTTGTCGACCATACTTGGATCAAACATACGGTGTTGCATTATTAATAAACCGACCTCGCATGCGCATGGCAAACCATGAGTGCTTCTAATAACACAACCGCATTCCGTTTTATCATTCCCTATTTGTTTCGCCCTATCGTATTGCTCTTTCATAATTTTAAGAGCAAATTCTGTTACGGAACGTCTAATAACCTCGAATATCCAAGCATCATACTCAAATTGGGAGAAAAACATACATTTTTCAAGCGATGCTTTTATGTTCGTGTGTTGCATCTCTAGTAAGGAATCGACTCTACCCCAAAATGCATCAAATGTTAGCAAACCCGTCCCGAGGTACCGTTTCAAGGTTGAATGCGAACTCTCCACCCTATTATTTATTACACAAACATATGTTTATATTAAATGAGTAAATATTATCATAATTGTATTACATTAAAACTATTTTAGCTTACCGATTCGTTGTGTTGTTGCCGAAATGCTTCAACTTGTTAGTGTATGCATAGAGAAACTTTTCACCGTAAGGAGGTTTGAGCCATGTTTGAGTGTAATCTAGGGCTTCGGGGTATGCCTTGTACTCTTCTTTCATACACTCGATGTTTGAGTTCAACTTGCTTACGGTGTCCGAGTAAACAATTGTATTCCAAGATGCTTGAAATTCGTTGAACACATTTTCTTCCGTAAAATATTTTTTAGTATTCGTTGCGATGTTTTTTTCAATGTGCCATCTACATAGCATGTGTGACGCCGTCGGAAAAATAATGTCAATAGCTTTCATTAATGCCAATTCCCTATCCGTCACCATAATATTAGGTAAAGCACAATGGTTTTCCGACATGAGCAACCGTAAACGATCCAACGCCCACATGTAATTTTCGACCTTTTCGTGACTCAAAAAAACAAAAGCAATCGCAAATGTGATGTTGGTTGATGTAACCCCAACTATTTCGAACAACGGCATCTTGTATCTCGTCATCTTATACGTACTATCCATAATAAGGACCTCCGGAAATGTCCTAAGAAGATCGATAGATGTCGGGTGGGCAAAAAATAACTCGGTGATTATTTGAGACCCATCATTTCCCGTTCTATGCCATTCAATGTAATTTTTCTCCTTCATCTTACCCAATAAATATTGAAGTTGTGATTGACCGCACTTTTCCAATGTACGATGTTTTTGTCTAGCGTTGTAAATGTTACGCATATTAGACACGTTATGAGGATTAATATCCTTTAAAGCGGGTAAAATGTTACGAGGAGTGGCACCGCGTATTGATAATTTCTTCACCAAATCTTCTTCGGCCGAAGTAAGTTTCCTTGCTTGAGGACAACCTTCTAAATATTCCGATGGAGGGTGGTTATGCCTACCACATGCAACTACCAAATACCATAGATCATTGTCAAGAGGATGAGCTCTTAGTAGAAACGGACAATTTGTTTTCTTTGTACTTGACTTTCTTCTCTTCACATTAGGTGCCTTTGGTTTTAACCTTGGTTCCCCATATTTTTCACAAGAATAAAACAATCGAGGAGTATTCCCATAATTTCCAGAGTCGTACCTACTTACCATCATAGAATATTTCAACTCTCGACCCTTTGTTAATACCCATTCCGTAAGTTCAGATCTAGTATAGCACGCTTGCGTAGTAAATGCGTCGGTCAGATCCGGATATATAACATCATTGTCAGAATGATAAGGCGATGCAATTTCAGGTTCCGAAGACATACGAAATTCCTACATGATTTAAAAGTAATGTGTTAATTATTTTGCCTGTCTACTGTAACGCACATGATTCCGAGAGGGCCACTCGGAATCATTTGCACAATCCACTTTGAAAAAATGCAACTGATTCCGAGAGGGACACTCGGAATCAGTAGCATTTTTTCAAAGTGAATTGTGCAACTGATTCCGAGTGGCCCTCTCGGAATCAGTTGCGTTTTCATAAAACAACTGATTCCGAGATACTGACTCGGAATCAGTTGCAAAATGCCCAGATATCAGTAAAACGGGAATGCAGAAATCGGGAAATGTTTCTATGACTATTCTAAAACGTAAAAACGATATTAAAATACCTTATCCGGTGCTTCAGTACTGTTCTCCTTCTCGGAATGAGATACTTGATTTTCCATCGTCGAACGGCGTTGAATCTTCAATAAGACAAATATTTTTTTGGTTTTAGGGTTAATTTTAGGGTTCAATCTTCCATATGTAGGATTAAATTTAGTTTAATCTTATGTTTTTACTGACTAGGGTATTCTATTTCATTAATGGCACAAACATTAAATTTGAGTACAAAAGAAGGGTAAAATGGTAAAATCCTGTTTCACTAGTTTTAGAGATTTCAAAAGATGGAGGAAATAAAAATTTCCATGGAAGAAATAGCTTTGGCCGATAAAAAATCATCCGCATTAAAAAATGTGCGAGATATAGATTTTTGATTCTACACCTTTTTAAATAAAATATATCTGGTTACAAACAGTAATAAATACTGCATTAAAAACTTTTCTAATAATAGAATATAAAAGGAAAATAGGGTCGTCCGGTTTTCTCCGTCTGGTCCATTTTGTTTTTCATTCTTTCCATATTCCAGCAATAGCATCACTTATATATTCATCTTGAAATTGAAGTGACGAGCTAATTTTGGAAACCAATATTTCATGATCTTATTGATATTTTTATTTTTTATTAAGATGGTCTGTCATTTCATGAGTTATGGAAATGTAGTCATAAATTCTATTATTTCTTATGAAACTAAATTATTCTCGTTAGTAGTTTAAAAAATAACAATATGCCACTAAATGTTTTGAAGATTATCTTGTTTGGAATATTAAACAACTTAACAGGAAGCTAATGTGAGAAATGAAGATGTAAAACTCTTGCATTATACCGGTCGAAATAAAAACTATTGCATAATCAACACAATATCAATCCCAACTATATACCATTATTTATGAAAGAAAATACTATTAAAACTAATGCATGTATTTATTTGAAGTATTTTTTTTATCCGTAATAGTAATTAAAATGAGATCAATACTTTATTGAATATAAAGTTCCAAAAAACTTAAAATCATCCCTAGATTAAGGATTACCAAGGGTAATAGTTCGGCCACAACAATCAATTGTTTCACAACATAGATATCCTATGAAAAACGTGGAAGTCTGTTAACTTTAAGCTCAATCGAAGATTTCTCTGATGCTCCAACTTTGAATGTGATGTACTTTTAGTTTTAGTTTTAGTTTTCCTTATCTAGCCACATAACTCGTAGTTTCTCTTTAAAAAGAGACTATTATGTGTATACCTTCCAATAATAATGAATATAACCAACTTCAATATCATTTGAAATTTTGTCACGCTCATCCAGAACTTTGATCTTTATTTCGAAATCTTTCAGTTCTTTGAAGACATTCCCAAACATATTATTTTTCTAAAAATTCCAAAAACTTTTGAAGTCGTTTCAATTTGATATACAGACTCGCTACGAGAGACTTGAAATTATGCTGATCCCAAAATTTCCTAACCATCGATATAAAATATTCATGCTCACACTACATATACATAAATGTGAGCCATGAAATGAACTCATAAGAATGTGGTCAGATTGTTTAAGAGATCCAAATATTATTCAACCAAAACTATTTAGTCTACAATAAGTCCTAGAATCCCCATCATTACAACATCTGAATCTCGTGCTAGTAAAACAAACATCAACAAGGCCAGCTTGAAAACAAAATTCAACAAATTCAGCAATATTTTCAACGTGAATCTCACACTTGCCTTTTTTATCTTCATCTTTGGTAACAACATTAAAATATCCTCAACCAACAAACACAATAGAGTATTTATACCTATATGCAATAATACACTTCATAGTTGTCTTAGTATCTCTCTATCACGTTTGGCATAAATTAAACTATTCAATAAATATTTACATTTAACCTCAACGAAGCATATACCGTGATGCGAAGAAACTTCATACATGGTAGACCTTATGGAATTATTTTATAAGATTCAGATAGAGTTGATGTCCCCACCATCTAAGTGACCATCCATCTTCAATCGTCTATTAGTGTTAGAAATCCACATCGATTTATCTTTATGTTCCAAAATGATAATGAGCTGTAAATCATAAAATTTCTTGATATGTTTTGAGAAGAGAATTTTGTGTTTTTCTGTAATCCCACTAGAGTTTCAGATGATCGAACAAATCATAAAAAATGAATTAGAAGAATTATAGGACCTTTGGCCACCTTAGATTGAAGCAACTATGTCTAGTAATTGGTATTCTATTTTTTAAAAATAATATACATTATATATACGTAATCATCATAGTTTGCACCAATCTCATATCTCTGGATAAAAATTTAGTTGTTAAACACACAATCAATAGATGTGATAAAACTAAAAGAATGAAAAATGTTTACCTTAGAATTAAAGGGTCTTGCTGATGTCACCATCCTCAAAATGCACAACCATTTTTATATCTTTGACAGTGGAATCTTCCTTATACCATACCACATTTTTTATAAGATAAACTTCAAAACCTATAAAGTCGATAGAGATGAATTTCTTTGGATACGAGTTTTTTATTCATTGGTTATAACTAGTTAGAGTGGCCTCTTGCATCACAAACTCGATATCTACATGTGCAACAGTATTATATATATATAGCGATATTTTTATTATGACCATTAACATTTATCATTCTTTTATTTACTTCCCTCAAGATGATGTCAAATCTATATAAAAAACAACAAAATAAACTGATAAATTGTTTTTAAAAACTGAACTTAGTTTTTCTCTACCACTTCAATATACTTTAATTCTCTATATTAGGTTAAATTAAAGATGTTCCAAAATTGAAATAACCCTAATTAAAGGGGTACTAGTATCTATTAATTATGGCCTGTAAATAATCAGCTGAAGAGAGAACACTCATAGTGAATCACCTCGAATAGACATGAGAGGATACGCAAAATAGAATAAGTTGAGAATAAAGGCTTAAGAAAGAAAAAGAAGTAAGATGAGAATAAGAGAATGGTTATGTTTTGGAGTCAAAGTCTTGAGTCTTACTTTCACTTTATTCATATGTTTTGGGTTGTGTGACTTACCAAGCCTAGTACTCTAAACACAAGCCTAAAAATAATATTCACTAATGGTTACATTTCAAAATGTATTATATATACATTGTATTACATCTCACATATTCGTTAGGTAGTACATAATACACATTGAAAAGATAAGGATAACTATCCTTGGTGATCTTAATATTGTAAGATCACCTGTCACTTTTCTGTATATGTTGCACACGAAAAGAATAATGTATTAATCATTGTTAAAAATAAAAAATTCATTGGATAATATTATGTATCTTCCTTTATAACTTTATACTTGGTATGAGAGAATGTTTTTTATCTAAATAATGGTCAAATTTGATTCTCCTACCACGAGCTCAGATTCTCTTGGATCTAGGTTGATAAATGATGACTCATGTTTGGGTAGCAAAGATATGCAAATGCAATAAACAACTCATTTGATGCTATAAAGCTTGATACTAATAATTTTATGTTATGGAAAACAATGGTCTTGCCTATTGTTAAAGGCAACAAACTATGAGGTTTCATTAATTGTGATAAAATCTGTCATCCTAAGTTTATAACAAATGAATATGGAAGTGTTATTGAAGATATTGAGCATAAAGAATAATATGCCAAAAATCAGCTACTTCTTGGGTGGGTTTACATCACTATGAATCCAGAAATATATCTTTAGTTTATGGAAGAGAAGTCTATCAAAGATTTGTAGGATGGAATAGTTAGGTTCTCTGGATCTCAATCAAGATATAGAAGCACCTTCTTCAAGTCTGAGTTCCAAAGAACTCGTAAAGAGAAAACTAACATGGATGAACATCTGTTGATGGCCTTGTTTCTCCAGGATTGGATGCGGAATACACACCAATTGAAGTCAGCTTAGCTGAAAAAGAGGTTAAGAGATCGATTAATTTTCAAGCTATTCTACTCACCTTTGAGAGTAGGTTAGACCAACTAAACAAGCTGTCTAACTCTGTGGGACATCTAAGTGTGGTATTTGAAATTTTTCCAAGAAATAGGACTCAAAATAGAATATCCAACAACTCTAAGTCTATAGGACATAATACTGGTTCTTTCAGAGGTCAAGCATAGGTTTTCGAGGAAATAATTCATACTCTAACAACTACAGTGGCAGATCTAATTTTAGAGGAGGAATGCACTAAAGGTTTACCTTTAAGAAACCTACATGTCAAGTTGGTAGAAAGTACGGTCACACTAAAGGCTACTGCTACTATAGAGATGACCCAAATGTTATAGGGTTTGTCTCAAGTGACCATGTCAAAACTGAGCAAGAACAGGGAGTTTTTTTACCTCAAAAGATCAAGTAGGTGATAATATATGGTACGTGGACAGTGGTGTTAGTCACCATGTCACTGGTTCTCCTAGCCTAATGACTCAGATAGATGACTACTAAGGTAAGAAAACTATAACTATTGTAAGCGGTGAAAAGCTAAAAAAACATTCATTTAGGTAACTCAAAATTGTATACAGCTACAACAAGACACTTAACCTGAACAACATATTACTTTTCCCAAAAATCAACAAGAATTTACTATCGGATTATCAACTAATACAACAAAATCCTATTTTTCTTGAATTTTATAAGAATGCTTGTTTGTCAAGGACCAGGAAACTGGAGCAGTGCTACTTAGAGGGAAAAATGAGGATGGTATATACAAGTTCAAGAGTGCTTCCAAGGCTAGTGTGTCCATTCCGAAGGCCTTTAGTTTTCTACCTAAAGTTTTCACTTTTGTAGTGTCTCCGAAAGGTCACTCCAAAACGTCTAGCACTTTGTTTTCCATAAGAGAAGGATGACATAGGAAACTAGACCATACTTCCAATAAAATTTTATCTCTTTACCTAAAATCATGTAACCTACATTTTGATTCAATTAATGAAAAACTATTTTGTGACTCTTTCGAGTTAGACAAGTCTCATTATTTGCCTTATTCAAACTCTATTTCTCAATCAATGAATGTTTTAGATTTAAGACATAGTGATTTTTGGTGACCATCCCTAATTATATCAAAATATGTCTACAAATACTACATCATTTTTGTATATAACTCTACTAGATACCATTGGTTCTATCTTTTAAAAACAAAAATGAAGCACTAAGGGTTTTCAAAAAAATTAAACCTTTGTTGAGAATCAATTTGACAGTGGAATTAAGGATTTTCAATCAGATTGGGATGGAGAATTTAGCAATTTTATTCCTTTGGCAAAATGGTATGGGATAATACTCAGAGCAGCCTGCCCTCACACCTTTGTCCAAAATGACAGAACTGAGCACAAACATGTTGTGGAGACAGATCTCACACTTCTTGCCCAGTAAAATGTACATATTCTTACTAGCCAAAGGCTTTCTTAAAACCAACCTATTTGATAAATAGGTTACCAACTATAATGCTTTGAAATCTCTCACCTTATGAAAACTTGTTCGGTTTTAAACCCCAATTATACCTTTTAAAAGTTTTTGGGTGTGCATGTTTCCCTTGTCTAAGCTTGTATCACTCAAATAAGTTCCAATTCTACTATACCAAGCACATCATTTTAGGGAATAATGATACCCATAAATGATAAAAATACTTAAGTTCAACTGGCAGATTATATATATATTTTTTTCAATTAATAAGATTTTCCTTGTGTCGCAAAATACCTAAACACTAGGGTTTCTGAGTCTCCTTGTGTTTCAGACTGGTTACTTAATCTGTTTGGACACCTATCTCTTGGCACCAACTCTAATACTGGCAGGTCTGATTCTAATCCTAATAATGCAACTATATATGTTTTCTGTACTCAAACATTATAGCCATACCACAACATACAACATCTACACAAAAAAACCAGTATACTGACCATAATACTCAATTACCAAATCATATCACATCAGTTGGCTCACACCAAACATCTTCAACATTATCTGCATATGACCACCAAAGACAGCAAATAAACACAATGAAAACTACACCTCATCTAAGACATGAGACTCAAACGGGAAACCCTAAATTAATCATAGATTTATGTCTACCCAATCCCACAACAACCCCTCAAACATCAAACCTAACATCCACATAATGTCTAATAGATCCAAACATGGGATTGTTAAATATAAACACCCCTACTTTAGCTCTATCACTACTTCACCAGACAGTTTAATTGAACCTACAAAGTTCTATGAGACAATGGTCAATCCTAACTGGGTAGATGCAATGGAGGAAAAGTATGATGCCTTAATGAGAAACTATACTTGATATTTAGATCCTTGATCCCCTGCCACGAACTTGCTAGGCTGCATATGGGTTTAGAAGGTTAAACAGAACCTTGATAGGTTTGTCCAGAGGTACAAAGCCATACTAGTATCAAACGATTTTCATCAAACACTAGAGATTAACTTCACTGAAACATTTAGTCCAATAATCCAGGTATCTAAAATAAGGTTAGCCATAACTTGAGTTGTCTCTAAGGATTGGGATGTAAAACCGTTGGAAATGAACAATGCCTTTCTCACTGGTAAATTACTGACAAATTTTTGTATGCCTCAACTAGAGTTTCCAAGATTCTCAAAGGCTTAATCATGTTTATCAACTACACAAGCCCTCTATCGTCTTAATGAGGAACCTATGGCCTCAAACTCTAAACTATGGGACACTCTACTTCTATGGGGTTTCCAAAAATCTAAAAATGATATTTATTTATTATTTATTGTCTTTAAACGGGTTATCATCCTACTCCTAGTCTATCTTGATGATATCATCATCAATGGAAATCAACTTGTCTATGTACACAAGTTCATACAACAATTGAATTATAAATTTTATTTGAAGGATATAGGAATTTTTAATATATTTTTAGACATAGAGGTATTCCATGACACTACATGTATATAACTCAAACAAAGTATGTCAGAAACTTACTTGCACGCGAAAAGATCTCCATTGTCAACCCTTTCTTCACTTATATAGAAGTTCATCCTTATATTTCCTTGACAAACGGGGAACCACTCCTGAAACTAACTAAATATAAGAGTATATTAAGCTCTCTATAATATCTTTGCATACTCGTGCTAATATTTCTTATGTTGTCAAAAATTGAGCCAATTTAAAAAAAAAAATTCCACTAATGAACACCTACAGAGTGTAAAGAGGGCTATACGATACTTATCTGGGAGTGACACCTTGAGCCTTCATATTAAACCCAATTCTGATTTACAACTAACTGGAATTACAGATGTTGATTGGGCCTCCTCCTCGGATGACCGTCGTTCATTGGGTAACTATTGAGTTTTCTTTGGAGAAACATTAGTCTTGTGGTCCTCCAAAAAACCAAATATTATCTCTCGTTCAAGCACATATTCTGAGTATCGCACACTCGTAAATATGTAGGCGGAACTCATATGGCTACACTGAAATCAAGTTTCCAATCACTTGACCACCGATTATCTGGTGTGATAAAATTAGGTGCAAACTGTCTTGCCTTTAACCTTGCTTTTCATGCTCAAGTAAACATATTGAGATTGACTTATATTATATGAGTGATTTAGTTGTTCAAAGGTTTCTAGACATCTGATATGTACCCTCTCATGATCAGATCGCATACGCCACAACCAAAGATCTCTATCAAAGCTGATTTCTCTTCTTACGGGATAAACTTGGGCTCACTGTTTCACCCTTTTTCTTAAAGAGGATATGATAAGTCAGCTGAAGAGAGAACAGTCCCACATGAAGTGAAATCAAATGATAATAAATTTTAAGACAATAGAAGAAATTAAGCTTAGAAGAAGAAAGGTTGTGTTTTTTAGTCAAAGTCTTGAGTGTGACTTTCATTTTATTCATATGTTTCAGGTCCTGTGACTTACCAAGCCCACTACTCTAAACACAAGCCCAAAAATAATTTTCACTAGCGGCTATATTTCAAAATGTCTTATTTTACATTGTATTACATCTCATGTATTCTTTAGATAGTACATAGTACACAATGAAAAATAAGGATTGAATATCCTTGGTGATTACAATATTGTAAAACACCTCTCAGCTTTCTGTATATAGTACATAGTACACAATGAAAAATAAGGATTGAATATCCTTGGTGATTACAATATTGTAAAACACCTCTCAACTTTCTGTATATGTTGTTGTAGAGAATATGGGTACCGCATATTCCGCCTCCGTATATAAGAACAAACAAATCTCTTCGTTAGTATGATATTTTTCGCTTTGTGTCCGAAGTACCTCGCGGTTTTGCTTTGGTTTATTTCCAAAAGGCCTCAAACTAGTTGAGATATGTTCTTACTTATATCTCATTGATCCTTCCCATGTTTAACCGATGTGGGATGTGGGACTTTGGTCGGCACCCTAATAAATCCTCCTCTCGAACGAAGTCTCACTTTAGCCTCTTCTCAATTGACTTCCATCCGTCCACTTTAATCAGGTTGTCGACTACCTGGATCATAGAGGCACTACGGATGTTACTTCTCAACTCCTATTAGACCACCATTATCTTGTTCCTTAGCATCACTTCAATAAAGTCTTACCGTATGATGAGCCACGGGCACTCCGAACTAGGATCTCTAGAGCATATCTTTCACTTTGAGTATGGTAAATGGCTTCTGGTACATCATGTTCGGCATCTGAAAATTTCACCACATCATCCGCCACATCGCATTCTATTTGGGTCTGGAGATCTGATACCATTTGTTGGGAATATGGGTACCGCATATTCCGTTTCCGTATATAAGTAAGAACAATCGATCTCCACACTAGTATGATATTGTACGCTTTGGTCCCGAAGGCCCGCACGACTTTATTTTTGGTCCACTTCCAAAAGGCCTCATACTAGTTGAGACATGCTCTTACTTATATACCATTGATAATTCACATGTTTAACCGATGTGGATTGTGGGACTTTGGTCACATTCCTAACAAATCATCCTCTCGAAAAAAGTACCGCTTTAGCCTCCTCTCAATTGGCATTCATCCGCTCGTCTGTTCCTTTAGCTCTATTCCGTAGGAGTTCCGAACTAAGTTTTATCATTGAACAAACCGTCTGTTCCTTAGCGCGACTCCATACAAGTATCACTGTCTCGATACACTCTAAACTAGGTCACACGGGTGATCTTATAGAGCAGATCATTCACCTTAAGCATGACTACTCTTTAACTTTGAGTATGGTATCTCGCTTCTGGTACATCATGTTCGACATCTGGAAATTTTACCACATCACCCACCACATCACGTTCAATCTCGTTCTGGATCTGTTATACCATTTCTAGAGAATATGGGTACTTCCAGGCCCACTCGATTATCGTTCGAAGGACTCAAAAATATGTGCTTCAGCACCCAAACATGTCGGACGAATGTCCAAATGGTCGGTCAAACTGGGCGACTTTGATATCAATTTTAAGCCAAGAACGGCAATTAAGGGCCATGCCTTGCTGATTTGTTATACCATTTCTAGAGAATATGGGTACCGCATATTTCGCGGCCATGTATAGTAAGAACAATATTATCTCTACACTAGTATCATATATATTCGGCTTTTGTATATAAGTCCACTGGCCCGCACGCTTTGCTTTTGGTCCACTTCCAAAAGGTCTCACACTAATGGAGATGTATTCTTAACTTATATACTGATCTTTCTTCCCAACCGATGTGGGACTTTTTGGTCGCACCTAACAATGCTTCCAACGGTTATACACCGAAATAATAATGTATAATCGTCAAAAAATAATTAATACTTAAACAATATTCTGTCTCTTCCCCTATTTATTTGGCTTTATGGATTGACCTAACATTTTGTTATTTTTAGATGCATCAAAATTAATAAAACAATATTATTCAATGTAAATAAGCTTCATTATATGTAGGGCTGTTATCGGTCCGGTTCGGTCCGGGTTTTGCCGGAACCGGACCGGACCGCTAAGCTTATCGGTTTGGACCGGACCGAACCGTTAAGCTTTCGGTTTTTTTTTGGAACCGGACCGAACCGCTAAGCTTTCGGTTCGGTTCGGTCCGGTTCGGTTCGGTCCGGAACGGTTCCGGTTTCGGTTCGGTCCGAGTTCGGTTCGGTTCGGTTTCGGTTCGGTTCGGTTTCGGTCCGGTCCCGTTTCGGTCCGATTTCGGTTCGGTCCGGTTTCGGTTCGGTTCGGTTTCGGTCCGGTCCCATTTCGGTCCGATTTCGGTTCGGTCCGGTTTCGGTTCGGTTCGTTATCGATCCGGTTTCGGTCCGGTTCGGTCCACTTAAAAAAAATTAAATTTAATTAAAATTTAATTTTTAATTTTTTATATTGAAGTAAATAATATAAAAATTAAAGTTTATAGATTAATCTTTTGAAAATCAGTAATTAACTATTAATTTGGTACTATAATTTATAAAAGAATAAATAATAATAATAAATAATCGGTTCTAACGGTTTTATTGGTCCGATTTTTTATCGGTTCTACCGGTTTATCGGTTCTATCGGTTCGATTCCGTATCGGTTCTATCGGTTTACCGGTTTTATCGGTTCGATTCCATATCGGTCCTATCGGTTTATCGGTTTTATCGGTTCGGTTCCTAACCGGTTTTTTGTTTCGGTTCCTTATCGGTTTTCGGTTTTTAGAATGGAACCGCGAACCGAACCGTTAAGGTTCGGTCCGGTTCTCGGTCCGGTCCTTATCGGTTCGGTCCCGGTCCGATTCTCGGTTCCGGAGAACCGTCGACAGCTCTAATTATATGTATAAACAAAGCTTAGAATTTACAAGTTTTCCTTGACTTAAAATATATTTGTTACTTTCTTTCGGTTGCATCAGGTATATTTGAAAAATTCAAGGGTGAAGACAAGAAGTTCAAGGAAATGCTTGGTGATGACATTAGGGGAATCCTTAGCTTGTACGAAGCGAGCTACCTCGGAATAAAGGGAGAGGAAATTATAGATGAGGCTCTGGCCTTTACAACAAGTCATTTAGAGTCTCTGGTGAGCAAAACAAGCCCTAGTCTTTCAAGAAGAATATCCGAGGCGTTGAACCTACCATTCCATAAAGAGATCCCAAGAGTAGAGGCAAGGAAGTACCTAGACTTTTACGAGAGTCTTGGAGATGCGAACGAAATGTTGGTCAAGTTTGCTAAGTTAGATTTTAATTGTGTCCGATTGGTTCATCTAAAAGAGTTGCAAATTATTTCCAAGTAAGTGTCAGAGCATGGCTGAGTTTTGTTGACTCCGTCTTTATTCTTATAAACTTTTATATTCGTTTCTACTTCCTTTCAAAAACACAAATTTGCCATGTTGTGGTATTCTATATAATATATCTTATTACATATTGTTGTATCTGGTTGCCAGTTGGTGGAAGGACTTGAAGATCGTAGAGTCCCTTCCTTATGGCCGTGGAGATAGATTGGTTGAAATGTACTCTTGGACAATCGGAGTATATTTTGAACCCAGGTACTCACATGCTCGTGTCATTCTCGCCAAACAGCTCATCATCTGGACAGTTATTGATGACACCTATGATACATACGGAACACTAGAAGAACTGGAGACCTTTACTAATGCAATTCTAAGGTAAGTATGACATAATATATATATATATATATATATATATTTCAGACATGCCCAGATATCTTGTCTTGGTATATTGGCTAGTTTCTTAGGTAAAACTAACAGCTAACTGTTCAGATGGGACATCGATTTGGTTGATCAATTACCAAATTATATGAAAATCATCTACACAACGATGATAGATACTTACAACCAATTTGATGAAGATGTGAAAGACAAAGGTCGGAGCTACTGTGTTGCTCATGCAATTTCTGAGGTAGACGATCTATTTTATAGGGTTTATAAATAATGCATACCGATGTCTAAAAGTTTTTGTAATTAATTAATCAGATAAAGAAGGTTGCAAGCGCCTACTTGACTGAAGCAAAATGGTGTAGAGGAGCAGTTGTCCCCAAGTTTGAAGCCTACATGGTGATGGGACGCATCACCTGCGGTATGGAAGGAATGGGTTCGACGGCAATGATTGGAATGAATGACATTGCTGGGGTGAAAGAGTATCAATGGCTGGATTCTAATCCTAAATTAATGATTATTATGGGAACTATTGGTCGTTATATGAATGACATCGCAGGCCACGAGGTAATTAATATGTTAGATATTTTAGTGTAACTGGATTGACTAGTAATAATATATTATAGAACAAGTCAAAAATGTAGAGTGCACACATAAAAATATATTGTGATTAGCGAACAAGGGTTTGTTCGAAATAAAAACCAATAATTTAATCGGGTTGAAATTTTAAAAACCACCAAAATATTTGTAATCTGAAATTGATTATAATACTTCAGAGATTATGCATAAAATTGAAATATTACCAAAACATATGTTGCATAGGATTCACATTGATTTTGGAATTTTTCTTTTATATAACATACTCTTAGTCCTAGTCCTAGTCCTATCTGATAAGAGAGTATAGATCACAAGTGAAGCAGGTGGATTCTAATATATACAAGTTTATTGTTCAAAAGGCCGAGATGAAAAGAGGAATCATATGTAGCATCCCGTGCTATATGAAAGAGTACGGCGTGTCAAAGGTGGAGGTGGTTAGTAAGTATCATGATTGGATTAGAGATGGATGGAAAGATATAAACGAAGAGATGAAGCGTCAGGAAACTGTATCGGTACGCTTTCGTACCCGACTATTCAACTTGATGCGTGTATTGCAAGTAGTTTATGGCAAAGGCATAGACGGAGTCACTCATCCGGATTCATTGAAAGATAGCATTAGTTCGTTCGTAGATCCTCTTATCTAGAGAGATATCTCTATCGTCTGAACTTAGAAACTTTATGCTGTTTTCAATTTCTCTATAGCTTGATTTGACTTGCCTTGTGATTTCTTCTAAATTGTAGTTGTGGAATGATGTCTAATGTGTTATATTTTAACGAGTACGTCAATTACATACTTCTTTTAGGAATAAAAATTATGGTTAAGTGTCATTTATCTCAAATTAGTTATAATGTTATTTTTTATCAAAATGGTTATTTTTGTTGGATAATCACGATGTTTGAAAATATAAATTATATATAAAACGTATAAAAATTAGAAATAATAATATATAATAATAATATTAATTACTACCACCTATTTTCTAATGATATATATATTTTTTATTTTTTTTATAAAAGACTTTTATTGAAACTCAAATAAAATCCAAACCCTCTTAAAGAATATTACAAGAAATTGAAAAACTAATAAAAACAACATCGTCTTCAACCTTCCCTCCATACCCACAGCCCCAAATTGAGAAGAAACCCTAATTTCAAATCCTCAAATAACCCAACTCCAGGCTCTCCAACAGTATAATCGCCTTCAGATTTGGAGGAGCATCTTCACCATCAAACTCAATATCCCTTTGAACCCTTAAAACCTCCTTTGCAAGCGAGTCAGCTCCATAATTCTCCTCCCTATAAACATGTTTAACCACCATTTCTGAACAAATTAGCTTCCTACAGCAGCTTATCAATGGCTCAAGAAACCAAACCGAGCAACCATGAAGAAGCAGATTCACAACAACCATCGAATCTACCTCCACATCAACTCTTTTCAGACCCAGCAACCTACAGAGCTTCAATCCATCAAACAGCGCTCGACATTCAGCAATGAGAGGCGTGGCCTTACCATACAGCCTTCCGATACCCAAAATCATACTTCCACTACTGTTTCTAATCAATGCACCTCCACCAGATTCATGACTGAAGGTACATGCTCCGTCTATATTAATTTTGTATCTGCCATGCTTTGGGCTTTTCCACTTTAAAAACAAAGGCTTGTTCATTGCATTAATCTGATGCACACATCCTAGATTCGTAGCTTCCTTAATATAACCAGACCAATGCTTCTTAGTCAAGACTTTTGCCTGATCCAGACTAGTTATAATGTAGATAATATGCTGAATGATTGTAGCAGTGCTTGTTGTTCATTGCTAGCCTTTTTCTTATTTCAAGCTGACCAAACAGACCAAACCACAATTGCAGGAAAAATAGTGTAGATATCACAGCCTCCTTTTGCAGACCAATACCATTTCATAACGATGTGAGAGAGGGTCATATAAGGTTGAAGATGTACTTTGAACAATAAACTAAAATGCATCCAGACAGCCCAAACTTGAGAACACTGAACTAAAGCATGGTGAGTAGTTTCCGTATTATTACAGTGAACACATTTGGAAGCCATTTGAAAACCTTTAGCTTGCATCACAGAATCAGTAGACAACCAATTATGCAAAGCTCTCCAAAGAAAGAACGAGCACTTCTTAGGAGTAACAGTATTCCAAGTCTTTGCATAGATTCTTGATTTATTTCCTTTGCATCTTATGTGATTCCAAGTATCTTTAAAACTGAACAAACCATCTCTAGATAGAGACCAATGCAGAACATCACTTTTATCAGTTAAACCAATCTCTCTAATCTTAGTAATCTGAGTGGTAGTGATAGTAGAATTTAACCTTTGCCAATCCCAAGAACCATTCAACCAAAAATCCCTGACAGAAACATTACTACTGTCCCAAAGCATCCTTCTATCATTATCATTATCCACCCTGATAAAAGGCTTATCAGAGCACCATCTCTCATACCAAAAGCTGATATTACCACAACCACGAAGCCAAAAAAGAAAATCTTCAGCCTTTTCTCTAGCCATGATTATTCTAGCCCAAGGTTTAGACCTTCTGTTAGGAGAGATAGCAAGATAGGTATGAATACCATCCCTACAATAAACAGACAGCATGAATCTAGCCCAAAGTGACTGTTGCCTTCTAAAATTGAACCACAACTTCAATGCATAAACATTCTGAACATCTTTAAGTCTTTTAAGATTAAGACCTCCTTCATTTAAAGGCTTACAAAGCTTCTCCCATTTAGCCCAACTAATGGCTTTCTTGTCTTCTTTGGTGCCCCACAGGAACTTGCTAAACAAAGTCTCCAGCCTACTGAAAATTCCAACAGGAAGACTAGTGTGCTGTAAAGTGTAATTGGGACAAGCAACCAGAATGGTCTGAATTAACAACAGACGACCAGCAAAGGAAAGATGCAATCTATTCGAGTCCATAATTCTGCATCTGACTTTATGTAACAAGTCTTCATAGTGAACAATTCTAGTATTTATTGCAATTGTAGCACCAAGATACCTGAAAGGCAAGTTAGTATGCTTTATGTTCCAAATATTTTCAATAATAGAAATCTGCTGAGAAGGCATTTTGTTTGAAACTATTGTTTTAGATTTAGCATGATTGATCTCTTGACCAGACACAGCCTGATAGTGCTCCAAACCAGCCTTAACAGCATTCATAGAATCAACATCTCCACTTAAAAAGACCATAAAATCATCAGCGAAGGCAAGACAGGCAATATTCTGATAGCTCCTAGTCTTATAACGAAACCTGACATTATCATCAGAAACTTTCTTTATCATCCTTATCAAGTACTCCTCTGCCATAATAAAAAAGACTCGGGGAAAGAGGATCCCCTTGTCTTAGGCCATGAGTATTAGCAAAGAAACCAGTCAGCTCTCCATTAACCAAAACAGAAGACCAGACCTGACTAATGCAATTTCTAATAAAAGAAGAAACGTTTGTGTTAAACCCAAAAAGCTTAAGAATACTGAAGAGAAACTCATTACTCAACTTGTCAAAAGCCTTGGTCATGTCAGTCTTAATAACCACATTCCATTTCTTTCTATTAATATTAATATCGAAGCAGAGTTCCTGAGCCATAAGAATTGAATCTTGAATACATCTCCCCTTCACAAATCCACCCTGTTCTTCAGATATCAGATTAGGCAACACATTGGCAAGTCTATTATTGAGCAATTTACTCACAATTCTTGAGAAAACAATGGTTAAACTAATAGGACGGAAGTCTATCCACCTACAAGGGTTATCAACCTTAGGAATCAAACAAATTGTTGTAGACTTAACCCCCTTAGGAAGAACAAAACCTCTGAAAAAAGCTTTAACAGCATTGCACAGATCTTCACCCACTATTCCCCAACACAACTTATAAAACTCAGCATTGTAGCCATCAGGACCAGCAGCAGAATCACACCTTAAAGATTTAACAACCCCATAAATCTCCTCAACTTCAGAAATACAAGCAATGCTATTGTTATCCTCCTCACTAACCAATGTAGGGATAACATCCAAAAGAGCAGTATCATACGCAGCACTGTCAGTAGGAGCAAGCAAAGATCTAAAATAATCAACAGCTGAATTACCTATATCCTCCTTAGTAGTCAACCAACAACCATCCACTTTAATTCTATCCACTCTATTCTTCTTGTTTCTCTTCTTAACAAAACTATGAAAAGCAGAAGTATTCCTATCAGACTCTTTAAGCCAAGAAGCATGGGCTTTCTGCATCCAAAACATTTCCTCCCTATCCAAAAGCATAGAATGATTCTGCCTGGCTTCAACCAAAGCAACCTTGTTGACCTCATTAAACTGAGTTTGAAGCATTACTTCCCTGCTATTTATGACCTCCTCAGACTTCTTAATTGCATCAAAAATATTGCCAAAGATACTCTTATTCCACCCCCTCAAAGAAACCTTCAATCTTTGCTGTTTTAACCAGAAGTACATAATAGGATTTCTCACACCTTCTAACTCAGCAGACCAACTCTCTTCAACCAATCTCAGAAAATCAGAATGAGTACCCCACATATTCATGAATTTAAACGAAGACTTGGCTCTAGCAACATTTGAAGAAACCTTAATAACCATAGGACAGTGATCAGAACAATTACGAGCCAATGAGATACAGCAGTGTTATCAAAATATTCCAACCAAGATGAGCTATACATAACACGATCCAAACGTTTCCATTTTCGCCCATTGGACCATGTATATGGACAACCACTATAGCCAGCATCAATGAGAGCACAATCCATAATAAGATTATTAAAATCATCCATTGCCCTTTGATTAACCATAGAACAACAAAGCTGCTCCTGAACACTAGAGATAGTATTAAAATCACCAAACAAAATCCAATCCTCAGATAACACATCCAGCCTTCTTAAAGAGTCCCAAAGAATAAGTCTCTGATCACGATTACACTTTGCATAAACAATAGAGACATAAAACTATTTACTCAGAACATAATGAGTAACCTTTAGATGAAGCAATTTCTCACTATCAAGAACGACATCAACTTTATAATCTTGATGCCAAAAAACCTATATTTTGTTATTTACATTACTACTAAAACCACTCAGCTTTAACTTCTTAGCAATCATACTCAATTTAGCAACCTCAACCAAAGGCTCTTGGATTGCAACAAAACTGACTTTAAAAGAGAACACCATAGACTTTAACCTCTTAATGGTTTCTTTATTAGCCAATCCCCTTGCATTCCAATTCAACAAGTTAATGGTCATTGATCAGATGGTGGTTTATGGGCTCTTTTGAGCTTCATAATTTTTGAAGAAACCGATCATTTTGATCCCCACAACTTTGGCACTTTCTTAACCTTCTGAGCAACATTCTTTCCCAGTCTATCTTTGTCCAATCTATCTTTCACGGGAGAATTAGGTAGACTGCCAATATGCTTAGGAGAACCCTGAATATCCTCACTCAAAACATCAAACATATTTCTCCTTTCCAAAGTCTTCAGAGCATTAATCATTTCTGCCTCATTAACAGCACTATTTAGATCACAATTTTCATCATCTTTAGCCAAAGGCAGAAAGCTATCAGACTCACTATCCAAAATCTCCTTAATCACAACTGATTTTAACTGGGCAACAACACCTTTTTCAACAGCAACAGAACCAGCCTCTTGATCACAAGTCTTATTAAACTCCTGAGAACTATTATTCACACTAATCTCATTAGAAGGACGAGAACAAGAATCAGACACACCATCAAGACCAGCATTATTATCTTGAATCTTCCTCATACATTTCCCTTCCATCAAGAACTTCTTACAGTTATCTCTCGAATGACCAATATGAGCACATTGATTACAATAAAGAGGAATATTATCATAAACCAGATCAACCCAATAATTGTCAACCTCTCCAAATTTCAACTGCACCTTATGTATTAATGGTTTCGATACATCAATTTCCACCCAAAACCGGCAACAATTTTGTCTCGCTCTATTAACTGATGGCACCCACACTTTCAGAGGAGTTCCCAAAACTTTTGCTACTTCATTAATCGTGGCTCTGTTGAACAAGAATTCCGGTAATCTTGGCAAAGACACCCAAACCGGTGTAAATGGACATTCCAAATTCGGATCAAAATTCGGCGTCCATTTTAACAACCTGAGAGTTTTACCACCCAAGACCCAAACATTCCTCGACCAAAGTCTTTTAAAGTCATCAATCTCATTAAACTCTACGAAAATGTGCCTGTAGTCCCAAACAGAAACACTGTAATTGCCAGTAAACTTGAATTTTGACAGAAAACTCCTGAAAACCTCCATCGAAGGCTTCCCTGAAGCAAACTTTGCAATCAATGTATGCTTAGACATCTTAACTAATCTTTCCTTATCCTCAACCTCAAAAGTAATAATAGGAAAATCCTTCAACATTGTAACTGTAACGTTCGAATGCTCGAACTCTGTTTCTTTAGATTTTAAAAGATCGGCAAAAGAAGTCTTCTGCAACTCCTCAGCACCCTTTTCTTTCACTTTCTCCTCAAACATTGGGTTAGATATCATATTACAATTCTTTCCAGAAACCATAACTTCCTCCATATCCTTCTGCAAGTCCCCTGTTTTCATCTGAACAGTATTCCTTAGTAAATGAAATTATTCATTCAACTTTCTTGATTCAAACGACATTAATCACACAGGAAAAAACAAAAAAAATCTAAATAAGATTGATCGATTCAAAGAATGAATCAGAAATCACAAAATTCGACTCTGTTCTTGAAGAACAGAGTTTTCTCTCTCCATCGGATCCCAATTCTGATTATTTTCTAATGATATATAAATTTTATTCTTCCAATAATTACTAATTTGATTATCCCACTAAATATTGTTTTCAATAATATATATATATATATATATATACTAATTAGATTTTCCCACTAAACTTAATCAATAATATTTAAATTTTTATAGTATTTATAGGAAACTTTCAGATCCATTGGTGAACTAGTTCGTGTTACGAATATGGGACAAACTCATGAGCCTCCATGCCCACAAACCGTTATTCATTTTACATATTTTATGATTAAACATGTGGATTGCACACAACTTAGTTAGTAGGCACACAACTTACTCAACATAATTTTTATTCTGAGTCTAAAATGCCACCTAAGATAAATTTGGCCCGCTTCCTGCTCATTGTTGTCAAGGATTTCCGACCCTATCATCTAGCCCCCTTAGTTCTCTCGAAGAATAGTTTGGAGAGCTAACCGACACATATCCGAATTCCAATGGGTTTTTCAATAATGGTTATTATCCAAAGGTCACAAGTTTTAACCAGTTGTTATTTGAGACACTTGTGAGTTTTTTATTGGACCCTCAAACTTGTTTTACCATTGGTAAAACTATCAAATCAAATGAGAGAAACAATTATACTCCTCTAGAGCCCCCTAGCTACTACCTGTGGATTTCAATTCCCTAGTAGGGCACTCAAACATTTTTACTCCTTATATAAACTTCTTTTCATTTTTTTCAATGTATGTATTTCTAGAAAGAGAAACAACTTGTACTTTAATTCTAGATAGAGAAAGTCTTTTCCATCAATTTCCAATTTCTTTTCGGCGATATGTTTCTTTTCCAACTACTGTAGTCACCGTAAATCATTTTTTATGGTCTATTTTTAAGGTTTGTATGTTTACAGCTAAAAACACTCTAACTAAAAGCGGTTGTCTAAACTTGTCTGAGCTAGAGGAACAGAAAAAAATCCGTTGTTGGGTTAGTTGCCTCCTCGGGTACGGTTGTTGTTACTCAATCTATTGAGTACGAAGGGATTTACCCTTACAACAGGCGCAATATTGCATCTGAACCTACATCGACTGCCCATTCCTTCACATCAACTGGTTATTCCCCTCAATCAATCAGGTCTGCCCAATCTCAAGGGGCCACTAGCCGTCGAAATCCTTCTACCTTCAAAAGTATAGGATCAAATAATGATGAGAGTACTCCACGTAGAGTTACTAGACATCTAAGGCCAAAAAAAAATATTTCAACAAATATTGATCCAACAGACCAACCCATACTTGTTAGTAAGAAAAAAGACGCCACTATTATCCAATTGAGCTCTCATTAGACCTAAATATGGGAGAAAACCCTACAACTTTAGCAGCTGAGTCCATTCAACCTGAGGATAAAAACCTTGGTGCTCATCTCATTAGGCCTTCAGAGTCTAGACTACAAGTTATGGATGAAAACATGAAGGATAGTAATGAAAATTCCCATCTTGAGACATCTAGTTAGACTTGGGAAACTCAGAGACCATCGAAAAAGAAGAATCCAAATACGTCAGAAGGTGGTGACAACCAGGGAAAAGGCAAAGGCAAAGCCCCGGAAGCAGAAACTAAAGCTCTTCTTGCATCTCTCGTAAGAGGGTCGAACCCAAATTTACCAAGGTTAGTGTTAAGTACCTCTTAACCTTGGATAATATTTCTTATGTTTACTTTTAAGAATCTGAATTAGAAGGAATTCAAGCCAAATAGGGATTCTCTGATTGAGTTAGAGTTGACTGCCCAACCCGGAGAGAATCTCATATACTGTGGGGCTAGAGAGTTAGTGGTTTACACTGATGTGCTCAACTGGGGTCTTCAGTTTCCCTTGGACCTTGAGAGAGTAAGGTACTTCAGTCTGGCACGGTTGTGCTTACGCCAAGATATCCCAAATTCTTGGTTCTCTTGATGATGTACAGCATAGCCTCAAGACTTTCTAAAATTCTGATGTCAATTGAGCAACTGGCTGTTGTGAAGGGTCTATCTTAATGCTTATATTCCCTATTATTATAGTAATATGGGGAATAAATACAATGTGGTGGATGATCTCTTGGAGGGAGACAAGATCTAGAAAACCTGAATGCATTAGAAGGTGGTGACAACCAGGGAAAAGGCAAAGGCAAAGCCCCATAAGCATAAACTAAACCTCTTCTTTCATCTCTCGTAGGGAGCGTCAGACCTAAATTTACTAAGGTTATTGTTAAGTACCTCTTAGTCTCGGATAATATTTCTTATGTTTACTTTTACGAATCTGACTGGGGGAGAATCCGAGCTAGATGGGGATTCCCTGATTCAGTTAGAGTTTGACTGCTCCAACCCGGAGAGACTCCGATATACTGTGAGGCTAGAGAGTTGGTGGTTTATACTGATGTGCTCAACTGGGGCGTTCGGTTTCCCTTGGACCTTGAGATAGTAAGGTACTTCAATCTGGCCAGGTTATGCCCACTCCAAGCTAGCCAAATGCTTGGTTCTCACTGATGGCATGCATCATAGCATCAAGGCTATTAAAATTTTGATGTCAATGGAGCAACTGGTTGTTATGGCGGGTTATCTCGTAATGCTTATATTCCTTTTTTTTATTTAAATATGGGGAATAACTACAAAGTGGTAGATGACCTCTTGGAGGCAGACAAGATCTGGAAAACCCAATTCT
Source organism: Limnanthes douglasii subsp. nivea (assembly GCA_036936605.1). Classification (NCBI taxonomy): domain Eukaryota; kingdom Viridiplantae; phylum Streptophyta; class Magnoliopsida; order Brassicales; family Limnanthaceae; genus Limnanthes; species Limnanthes douglasii. Next base: position 40,725,026 of record JAUPFV010000001.1, read on the forward strand.
TATTCATTAGTGCCATTGGGAAAATGGCAGGAAGATCACCTCTAAAGGGAATCTAAGTCAGCTTGGCAGACATTGTACGGACACGTATAAATCTCTTTGGATTTATTTTAAATTTAAGCTACTTTCTCTTACATTTGTCATTTATTTATAATAATATTTTTATATCATCCATTTTGAAACCCTTCGTACAAGATTTGGACAATGCAAAAGTGATATTCGAGAAGTTGAATCAATGGGCCCATAATAAGTGATTCAATGAATTCCAAAACCATTTTACCCTGTCAATTTTGTCAGATCCAATCTCTAAACGACCAACCTCGTTCGAGAACTGACGTGGAAGAAAATTATCATTTATTCTCGAGTTAGTGAAATCCTTAAAAGAACTGAGGCATACGATGGTAAATTATTTTTACTGGCCAGGAATAGAGCTCCAAGCCATCAGAATAAGAACAAAATAGCAATGAGGGCCCGTCACAGTTTGTTGCTAAAATAGGAAATGAGAGGCATGCATATTAAATTGACGTGGCCTTGTTGGATGTTGTTGCTGTCATTGTTGAGGAGGGTAAGGTGCCTTCGGAATATTTTGTGCCCAAAAAGAAGAAAGGACACAAAAGGGGAAAACAGGGAAGTGATAAGAGAGAGAGAATAAAAATAGACTTCGAGTGGTTTAGAGATTATTTTTTTATACAAAAATTTCCCCCTCGAAGTATCTCAATTATTGTTCCTCCTCCAACCATGGTATCTGATCCCCCTTTTCTATTATTTCCCTCATCTCAAAGGCCAATTTTTGGAGATGTTAATCCAATTGAAGATATGGGGACTTTCGAATTTGATGTCTTTGAGACTACCTTACCCGAGTCTACAACACCGCAATTGTTGTGGTATAGTTCCCTTTGAATTATCAAATGAGAAAGATAAGTTAGGTTATTCAATTATGGGCTATGTGAGGCCCCCTCTCGTTATCTTCTCATCAACTTCAACTAGGAACTGGACATCTCCTCTAGACAACATTATCTCCCTAAGAAACTCTAACCTTTCATCCATAGAATTAGGGTTCTACGCCAATTTGGTCGCTACGATTGAAGACCTTCCATGTCCACCATTGACAGCTTCAGACTCTCTGTCTGTTGACCTTGGACAAAGCAGCTCTTGTCATGTTCATCCTCTTTCAGCCTCAAACGAGCAGGCATTTACTGGGTCACCATCTCCTGGTCTTCTGGGGATCAATCCTATCTTTGCGTATGCGTCGTCGTCGTCGAACAAGACAGGTCATCTCTCTAAGAAAGAAAGCCTTCCTGCCTTGCTCTGGAACTGAGAATCTGTCTATGGTGAAGGATCTGAGGAAACGCTCTAAGGCTTACTCCCCTTATCAGTCTCAATCTAAGAGTATCAGTATTCTAGGGATTCAAGAAAAGGAAAGTGAGTTTGAAGAAACTATGAGACACTTGAGAAACAGCAAATCGGATAATCTAATTGAGAAAGAGAGATTCGACGACGAGTTTGGTAACCGGTCTGGTAACCTTAGATTCCCCTCAGGCAGTCGTCTCGAAATCGAGAGGTCGATGGCTTCCAGAACTGTCTTTGGTGATGGGTTAGGAAGATCCACTAACGTCTTGGGTCAAAAAGGCGATAAGGTAGCCCAATCCAACTCAGGTCCTTTCAACTTGGGTCGTTATTCTAAACAAATTTGGCCCACCCAAGTGTTATCTATAGAAAGACCCAGGAAAAAAAAAGTCAAAGGTCTGCTAGGAGGAGGAGCTCCATATGCCCACCACTCTCTCATCCGTAATTTTGGGAATGCGGGTAAAGGCCCTAAAGGGAGAAAATATAAAATAACCCATCCGAAGCCTTTTTTCCTTCTTATTCAAAGGATTTCTCAAGAGGTCGGGAAGGATTGGCTCGTCATCAGGTAAGAAGTTCCTCATTTCGCTCAATGGATCAGACTGAAAGATAATTTTTCCCTGGCCAGATTCCATGTGATATCTGGCCATGGCAAGAGTATTTTTGACGTATGATTCGTGCAAGGGAGAGATTTGGTAAATAGGAGGAGATGAGGGAACCAGGATGGCCTGATGGTCTGCTGAGGAGGTGGATGATGGAGTGATTGGTGTGATTGATGGGTCAGCATTAGTGGGGAAAGCAGCAAGGGAGGAAGAGAAATTGGTTGTTCGAATGGGTGAGAAGGTACCCGGGATACTTGGACTAAGGTGAAAAACCACAAATAATCATTTTCTCTGTCTTTTAACCAAACGTTCTCTTTCCTAATAGTTTTAAATAAAAAATAAAATTCTATTGATAATAGCCTTATAGACTGACAAGTTTACAAAGTGAGGGAGTGATAGACCCAAATTTGAAATTTACAAGAGCGAGACCAATGATTTTATCCCTGCATAAAATTTTATTCTAATTGGGGCCAATATATTGCATTTTTATTTGGTTCATGTCCTTGGATTCTTTGAATTTATACTCCATTGCATGACTGGCTCATCAACACTTGGATTTTTGTTTAGAATGTAGCATTATAGTCTACTTCCACCATTGAATATGATATCCTTAAGTTTACAAAACTTTAAACACTTTTGGAGCTAAGGGTTAGGTATTGTTATGTCTTGTAAGGATTAGTAGAAAAATAATAATAAATATTTGAGAAAATTGAATCCTATATAGGCTGCAAACGATTAGTTTTCAAGTCTAACATATCCTACGAATTGAAGAGACAAGTAAGGTCTCAAGTTGAAGAAATCACTTCTCTTCAGAATGAGAATCACAATGTGAAGAATTTAGTTGAGGAAGAAAAGAGAAAGGTTGAAAGTATAAACGAAGAAGTCAAGTCTATTAAAGATGAGCTAGCTTAGGTCAAAATCCGATCCTGGAAAGTTATAAGATGATCATGACAACTTATAAGATTATCATAAAACTTTGAAGTCGTTTACTTCCGAAGAGATTACCTTTTTAAAGAATCAACAAACAGATGACAAAACTACAATTGAGTGTTTGTCGCGGGAAAAAAACACGAGGCTCTTACTAATAAGAAAGATGGTGGTATTACCTCTCTCAATGCTAAATTTACTCAAGGGATAGCCGATATTATGGATGCATATGCCTAAACGGTGATAAATTATTTGCAAGGGATGGATGACTCAGTCAAATCGGACATGGATTTTCTATTTCACAAGATATTCCCTAAGTTACCCCTTGGAGAATTATCGGGACATGTATCAGTCGATCGGTTGCCTCATGACATACCTTTTTCCGATTAGTTTGTTATTTCTGAAGAAACATCCGATGATGGTTTTGATGAAGAAGGCTCTGATGGTGAGAGTTAAGAAGAGAAAGAAGTAGAAAAATAAGAAGGGAACGAGCCCTAAGGCCGGTATGTTTTAATGTATTTGTTTATATACAAGCCTTTGATGTGTGTACGATATTCTATTCTTTTAGTTTGAAATTAGGTACTTTTGTGCAAGTCCTTGGTATGGCCAAATAATTTTGTAATTTTCTCTTTGGATTTCACTAAGTCCTTGGATCACCCAGGGAACTTTATGTTATCTATCATTTTATCAACTTGTTTTTATATTTTCATATACTCTTATCTCCATAGCTTAATACTAGTTTATCCGAATATAGTTAATGTTAAGAGATGATTCGTTCAAATGTGATGAAAAGTTGCGCTTGCGACATTCGAATGCAATCTATTCAAACATAATAAAAAATTAATCCACCCGGGAAAAGTGATCATGCGAACTTTGTGTTTCCTTGGAAAAAAGTAGCTTATGCGATATCAGAAATTGAATTCGATCATGCTACAATTGAGATGCAATTAGACTACAAATAATATCTTTTTGCAATCAAATACACTGAAAATCCGTGGCTTGAAAAATATACTGATAAATTTGTTGTTTGGAAAACGAATAAGTTCATGCATTTCGAATATTGCACGACTAATTGGGTTGAGAACGCTCATTCAAACCTGAAGTGTTACCTACGTACGAGAAAACTCAACTTCGAGTTATTTTGGGCAATGGTGCATTCACTAGTCGAAATCCAACATTCTGCAATTAGATTTTCTTTTGAAAAAGAGTCGTTATATAGCACAACATAAATTTGGAGACAAAAATTTTCGACGAAATCTGGATAAACTTGTAATTGATATTATGAAGACTAAATACGAAAGTCATATAAAACACATTTACAAGAAATGGTTTGAAATTGTTCATCAGGAGATATCATCACTATTGAAACCATTGGAGAAGCAGAAACACCGCGGTCGTCCATAGGTGAAACGAAAAATAGTTGTTGATGCATCATCTATTAAATAAGATAAATATCATTAGGAGCATATTGATGCGGCTGATAAAGCCAGTAAAGCTTCAGTACCAAACCCCTTTAAAATTCCAAAGGTTACTGCCCATAAAGAAGTTCCAAGTGTTAATACGATTTGTGCAGGTGTACCTAAAGTACTTCAAACTTATTATGCTGCGTTGCTTTCTAGATATAGCATACCAAGATCTGTTGTGGGTGCAAAACATCTGATAAACGATCCAAAAGGATACTTACGCTGGTTTCCAACACATTTCGTTTCGTTTATAATTGGTATAAACGACGTTAGGTCTGATGGCCATTGCGAGTATCGTGCAGTTTCATATGGGTTATATGGCCTTCAAGATGGTTGGGAGGTGATTATGAACGTCATTTACGTTGAACTAATTGATAACTATGATGTATATAGCAAGATATATAAGGGTAAATAAAAATATCTGAAGGTGGCTGAAAGTATACAGTATTATGAAGCACCAGCTGTCATGCGTTATTGGATGAAAATACCGGAGATGGGTATAGCAATTCAAACAAGGTTTCAGTTTATTTTTCATTATATCTCACAATCATGATCTCATCATTACAATCACATTTTTCTACCACTACGAGGTGCACCGCCTCCAATGTCCAAAAGACTTGAAATTGGGTTTTGTTTTGTTGATAATAACCATTTAGTCAATGTAACTCGTTAATATCATTCTTAAGTTTTTTAGTCTACTCAATATCAACACTCATATTATATTTATCAACTATTTTTATAGGTTTCCATTACCGTGGATTGTACATGTGCACGTATACATCCTACATGGAATGTATTGCATACCGATGACGCTTCCACTTGGAAATAACCATTAGTTAGTCGATATAAGACATATGTTAAGCTCGAAAGTCGAAAGCCAATTAGTTCCCTCCCAGAAGTAACTAATTTGAATGAATTTGTTTCGTTGGTTAATTTTATTTTTGTACTTGATCTATGTCTTATTTTAGACTGATCGGACTTAATATTTTGTGTTCACGATTTATCTTATTTAATATTTTGTGTTCGAACTTTAGATTTTTAATATGTTTAGTTTGAACAAAAACACGACAAAAGGAACGACGATGAATTATAATTTCATAAATTTTCTCAATCGATATAAAACTAGAGATAAAGCAAAGCTACATAACTTAACCTAGGATATAAATTTATTCAAAATCATAACCTTCGTTATAGGTAATATTACATAGTTTTTCCTCCTTTTTCGATAATTTGAACCTTCACCTATTGAATCATCTCTTCGGAAAAATAGTTAGTGTTTTTTAAATCGAAGGATTCTACTACTTCATTCCTAATATCTTGTGGTTGGTTAAATACCAAAAATATTGGTCCACTTGTAACATACATGTATCTTATCGCTGTATCTTCATGGCTACGCGTGGGGGGGGGGGGGGGGGGGGGGTTAGGCATGAGATTTTCAAAAACACTTTGAAGTACATCAGACATAACACTTTGTCAAAAACCCATCGGCATTCTCATCCGACCTAGTAAGCTTCACATGTTTTGCAGCTTTGAGTAGATCAGCATACCCAGTGGCGGATCTACGTTGGGGCCCGGGGGGGCGTAGGCCCCCCCTTACCTAAAATATACCTTTTATATTTTTTTTAAGGTAATAATATAATATTAAAATAAAAGTTATACGCCCCCTTACCTAAATTATACGCCCTCCTACTTAAAATATATATTTTATATAAATAATATTAAAGTAAAAATTTAAGAAAATAATTGTTTTTTAGGAATGTTATAAATTTAAAGTAAAATTTTAATTTAAAAATTATTATGTTGACTATTTTTAATAAACTTTTTAATTAAAAGTCTGAGGCGTTAAAAATTTTAATTTAAAAAATCTTGGATTATGGCTATTTTTAAGGAAAAATTTAAGTAAAAAATCTTGAATTTTAAAAGAAAATTTTAAGTTGGTATTTATAAATGGTTGGATGTAGTCTCGGGCATCTCAATCTCTAGAATATTAGAACTCTTGATTGATTTTGTAAGTATTCTCATTCTTTTTTGCGATAATATGTTTTGATTTTATATTCGTTCAATCTTTCTATTTCTAATTAATTATGTTTTATCTCTTACTTTGATTTAGAAAAAGATAATGAATTGCTGCTTATGAACGAGAGAGACGATATTTAAATCAAAGAAAAGGGGAAAAAGGAAGAACACAATCCGAAGGAAGAACACGATACGTCCCAATTTATTTTTTCAAGGTATGTATGTTTTTTTTTTCTTTTGAAATTTTATTATTATTTTGATCTTAAAACAATTGATAATCAATATTTTTTTCTGATCTGATTTGTGGTCACTTAGGAAAGTAAAAATAGATTTACATAGTTTTAGATTGCAAAGTTTTATTTACTGAAATTATTTTTTATAAAGTAATTGATTTTAATTTTTAATATGTTTAAAGACAATATATATATATGGAAATATTTGTTATTTTTTAAAATAAAATTATATATTTATATTATAAATATCTTTTATATAACCAAATTTTATTTATTTTCATCTATTTTTCAAAAATATATTTTTTTATAACAAATTTTATTTAATTTTATGTAAATTTTAAAATATATTTTTAAAATATTAAATTTGGTTTTGTTATATTTTATTTTATTTTATATATCTTTTAAAAATAATATATATTAAGATACATTAAGATTTATGGATGTAATAATAACATATTCTAATAAGATATTTTTATTTGTAGACTTATAATGGAGCATTATTTTGCTAAAAAACCAAGGAATAGTGTTATAGTGTTGGTTATTCAAGTAGCTCGAGTAATAATAATAATATGATTCATCCTAATCTGATTGCCTCTATATCAAGACCTAATGATGATAGTGTAGAATTTCATTTGAATGATGATATAGTGAGTGATCCGGGACTACGCCAACTTATTGAAAATCCTGATAGTACTGTTAGAGATAAAATTCGACGAGAATTCATATCAAAAGGACCTTGCCAATCAAAAAATCATATTTTCCCCAAAACACAATTTAGGAAAAATAACCGGAGTTTTCAAGTTACATGGTTCGAAAAATATCAATGGTTGGAATACAGTGTGCATAAGGATGCGGCATTTTGTTTAGCCCCCCCTTACTTCAATTCCTAGATCCGCCACTGAGCATACCCATCGGCATTCTCATCCGACCTAGTAAGCTTCACATGTTTTGCAGCTTTGAGTAGATCAGCATCTTCGAACACGTTCCAATTTATATTTATGCAAGTTATAACAAATAGTCGAATTTGTATGTTTAGAATGAGTTATATTTATGCAAGTTATAACAAATATTTGAAGTTGTATGTTTAGAATGGGGTTAGTTAGTAATCTTTTATAGAAGAGTTAATCTTAAAATTGGCGGAAATGTTTGAGCGGGATTTTATTTTGGCGGCAAGTTGAAGGCGGAAAAAAGTTTTTGTCAAAAAAGTGGTATTATAGGTTCTGCCTCCTATGCACCAATAATGCACATGAGGTCATATCATCGGTGTCTAGTCGATGACACCATCGATACATAGGATAGTGCACCGATGGTGCCATCGACTGGGCACCTATGGTGCTATGCACCGACCGTGCAATATCCAGTGGTCGGTGCCTAGCACCATCGTCATGGGATACCTAAACCGATAGGTACAATCATCCCACCCCATCGGTCCTGTGCACCATCAAGGCACCATCGTCATGGGATACCTAAACCGATAGGTATAATCATCCCACCCCATCGATCTTGTGCACCATCAATGCACAACAGGCCAAACCGATGGTGCATAGTGTTTTACACCGTGGTTGCAGAGTAGTGTGAACAATTGGTTCTCATGACTTAGTACCCATGGTGCAAAATACTTGTTCTTTTTATGCGTAAATATTTTTCTAGGTTTTTTGTTAGGTTAAGTCTAAGTTTACTTCTACATGTTCAGGGTTAATCTTATTTTACGTTTATGGTTAGTTTAAGTTTTAGTTTTTGCATAAGTTTTAGTTTTAGGTTTATAGTTAGTTTGGAGTATAAGATTACTTATAATTGTTCATTGTTAATATTATTTTGCATTTTATGGTTAGTTTAACTCTTAGTTTTTTCAGAAGTTTTAGTTTTAGGTTTATGGTTAGTTTGGAGTAAAAGTTTTAGGCATATTTTTAATTAACTTTTTATTAGTAAATTTGGATACGAAATAAAGTACAACATAATAAAGTAAGCACAATAAAGTAGTACAAATTCAAATCATATATCGTCCAATGCAATACAAAACATAAACATTAAAGAAATCGTAGGTCAGCCTAGCATAACAAAAAAAGTCTAATAAGAAAAACAACTAGCCACGGAGAAAGAAGCAAAAAATACTTATTGTCCTCACTCTAGTACACCTTCTAAATCATCTTAGACAGGCATGTATTTAGAGATCGAACTACCTCGAGGAGTCTATCATCGCTAGTGTGCACATGTAGGGTAATCATGTACCAACCATACTGAGCCAGGTAATCCCGATGTATGGTCGTCGTCGATCGCTTATAAGTAGCAACGCTAACGGTCAAGTGATCATCATGTAGTGAATCATGACACCAATCTAACGAAACACTTTCACGCCAAGTGTATTAATCATAATCTCCCTTCTTATAACCAGGCCTAAGTACAAATGGAGGTTCTCGTTCATCCTAAACCCGTCCAAACTGGCACATCACTCGATCAGGCTTGTATCCTTCTACCGTGCACATCATCCGGAGTGGATAAGAAACTAAGCGGATAACATGGACGGGGAACTGGGCCCTCATGTTCTCGTACGGCTCGAACACGACCTGTAAAACAAAAAAAATATAACATATAATTAGAAAACATATGACTATTGAAATATAAATTACTTATATAAGTGGTTACTTACGTCATTTTCCTTCTAATCCGATAGAAACGAACACATCATCGATTTTGGGCAGACGTTCGATCCTACAATCCTCTTGGGTAGCCACCTAACAATATTTGGCTGCCTCAATACGTAGTTTGGGTTCTCTGGGTTTTTAATGTGGGGAATTGATCATATATCCAGCAGTCTAGCAGGTTAACAAATTCATATAGGTTGTGCTTTGAAGCTTTTGAAGCATCCTCCAAAGCACGAAATAGGAAGGCTCATGCACTAGTCCCCCATACGATATCCCACAAACCTAAATAAGAACATCACGTACGCTTGTGATACATGGTGGACAATATTATTATCAGCTTGCTCAAGGTAGCGGCCCTTGAAAAATGTTTCACATAGAAACATTTTATCTTGAAACCAACCCTTCTTGTGACTCCAGCTCTGCGCGGACCTCCTCGATAGAGAGTCTTAACATACTCGCATAATACCTAAAAGCCTCCTCGCGTGGGGTTGTAACCACACCTAGAGTCCTACCAAATACAGGAAGACCTGTAATGCACCTAACTTCATCTAGGGTGATGGTCATCTCCGGGAAGCTGAAGTGAAAATTGTTGGTCTTATGATGCCAATGCTCAACAAATACCTCATTCAATACAGAATCAGTGAAGGACTTAGACAGATGAGTAATGAGTGGTCTGAAGAAAGTACATGATAAGTGACGTTGCACCTTTGGCTGAGCGTTCAAGTCCACATACGTAGCACATTATTCTGTAACGAATATAAATAAATAAATAAATAAATAAATAAAAACGTTTATGTAATAAAGAGTAATAAATTGGTAAATAGGAAGAGACTAAATGTCTCGCACAACTTCTATAAACAGAAGTTGAGTATTAGATGTAAAAGGGTCAAAATAGATACAATGATACAATTATATTTTTTTCTTCTTTTTCTATTTTTATATATCATAATGATTGTATTGGAGCTTTCACGTAGTATGAAAGAGTAGACTTTCCGTCTCACATTTGGATCTCTAATCTTTTCCAATAATATTGGCTAAGCTAATTCAAGACCCGTTTTTTCTATAACGAGACCCGGTTATAGTGAAACCCGGCTTGGCTATAACGAGACCCTCATTATTTACGAATTTGCCACTGATATAAATAAAAAAACCCAAATTTTAGTTATTTCTCCTCTTCCAAACCCTAAACCACTCTAAACCCTCAAATTTTTCAGCGACGTTTTTTCAAATCCAACACCCAAGACTTGTTAAGGTAAGCATTCTCTACTTGTTGGTGTAATTTTTTTTAATTTCCATGGTTTGTTTTAGAGATACCTAGAGTTTAAGTTTCAGATAGAAAAAACAGATTTTCATGTATTTGCAGGTGTTTTTTGTAAGTATAAATGCATGTATGTGTTTAGTTAGGAAATTAGGTTCGTTTTGGGGTGTTTTTTTTAGAGATTTGGGGTAGTTTAGGGTAGGTTTTCAAAGTTGGGGCATGGCTGCTGGGTTTGGTATTTCCTCGCACGGTTTTGTGCATGTAACTACCGGATGCACACAAGAACACGCGTGCATCCGGTATTTCCTCGCACGAAATCGTACGAGGAAATAACAAATCCATGCACATAATCGTGCGAGGATTTGGACAAATCCACACTGCGTGGCTCTGTCCAAATCCATGAAATTAAGTGCGTTGCTCTGTAATTGAGCCTTGTTGGCCCCGATTTTGATTATTTTAACTTTGTCGCGTGTTATGATACATATTTTATATCCTTTTACAAAAAAAAAATGAAATCCGTTTAAGTAAATTTTTTGTCTCAAGTAGGTAGCCTCCACGCCCTCGTTCTCCCACTACAGACCGAGATACAGCTGATGAGACCGAGGAGATTGTATGAGGCGAGATGTCTTGGAGCGTTCATCACCGTACTAGAGGGAACTTACAGGGGCGTTCGTCGTCACCGCACTACGTACCAGCGCTTCCATAGATATAACTGTCATGTGATCGACCTATACTCGACATTCCATGCTTACAAAGAGCATGCGGCTTATAGCGTATTCAAAGGCAATGTAAGTTTTTTAGTTTTAATTTATTTGTTAAAGTTATTATTATTTGATGCAATGTGGTATGTGTTATAGTTATTGGTTTATGTTTAAAACATTGTCTATTGTATTGGATTGGTTATTGGTTTGTGTTATAACTTATATTTCTTATAGAATTTATTAGTTTACGTTAGAATGAATTTATTTGTTATTAAATTTATTCGTTATTAGTTTATCTTATATGTTTTATTTGTTATTGGATTTATTGGTTATTGGTGTATCTTATATGTTATACTTGTGATTTAAGTTATTGGTTATTGGTTTATCTTAGTTGTTATATTGCATATATTGAACATATTGGTTATTGGTTTATCTGAACATATTGGTTATTGGTTTATCTTAAATGTTAGATTGCATATATGTTCCTATTGTATTTTTTTATGCAGCCGAGGGTACATATGCGTTGTTATGCTATGTACCAGACTCACCATGTTTGGGACTTGAAATTCCGCCAGACACGAGTACATGAGCAGGTGATGGCCACATGTTTCGAACCCATTGTTGACGCTCTGGGTCGATGGGCTACAAATGTTCATCTGATATAGGCTTTTTTGGAGAGATGGAATCCTAAGACGAACACATTTCATTTCTCTTTCGGGGAAATGATCGTCACCCTCGATGATATCTACATGATCACAGAGCTATCAGTTGTGGGTGTTAAATGTGAGATATATGAGTACCCTACTACTGATGAGCGTAATGCGGCATACGCTCGCTTACTTGGGTGCAGTGTTCAGGAGCTTGTGGTAGAGATTGGGAAGAACAAAGGGGGTGGTAAGAGGCATGTTCGCCTTACATGGTTGAAGAGGATATTCTGCACTGATCAGTATTAGGACGATGATACTACTGATGCAGATGTTCGCCGAGCTACTAGGGGTTACTTGTTGCACTTCTTTGGCTGTACCATATTGGCCAACAAGTCGGGCAACAACATTAGCCTCGACTACTTACAGTTTATAGATGATTATAGTAGCTCGGGCAGGTATAACTGGGGACAGATGATACTCGCGTAACTCTACTATCATCTAGGCAGAGGATCCCTACACGCTACTTCCGATATTTCTGGATTTTTGGGCTTGTTAGAGGCATGTATTTACGACTATTTCTCATTATTTTCAGTTCATCAGTACCCGAGTTTTAGTATCGCACATCATACTTTGTGCAAGTATGCACCTCCACAGTTTCGACAAATCCAGCAGGCTCAAAACGGTGTTCGAGATTACCTAGCTACCTTCACCAGCATAATGTAACTTATAATTAGTTTCATTTATAATTATCGTGATATTTAAATTTAATATAAGTTTCTAAATGATTTGTTAATATTTTGTAGGTATCATTCATGCTGTATACGAGCATGAGGGATGCTCGAGGTTACTATGATGTAGTTTGGATAGATGCGACACTGAAGGTGTCGGACATTGTCGAGGCATAATATTCGCTACGGGTGGCTAGACACTTGGATCGCATCCAGCTGGTAATATTTTGGGATACTCGAAATATTAATATTTTTTGTTTTGCGCATGTGTGTTACATAATTTTTTTTAAAATACAGGTTCCCGGTGCACTGCGTCCTATTCTTACCGGTTCTAGTAGGGTTTTTCGTGTGAACACCTTCTATAACTAGGACGCATTCACTTGGGACAACTGGGAGTCCCACTGTATTCACCAGAGTTTGAAAGGTGGAGAGTATATTCCTGGCCAGGAGGATGGGGACCATTTTGATCTACTCTTCATGGGTTACGAAGAACTTGTGGTACATCATATCTGATCGAGAGGCTCACCGAGCTGATGCAGAGTTAGGGGTGAACCCTTCCGCACCCACACATGCCACCAGACTGCACGAGCTGACTACGCACCTACTGGATTTACAGGTGTACGAGCAGAGCAACCCCGACATTAGTTTGGAGGACCTTCGTGAGCCTTTGGACGAGTGCTACCGTCTTTCCCACGAGTGCAGGGATTGATTATTATTTATGTTTTCCGGGTTGACAGTTTAAGACTTTTTATATGTTATGTACTTTACGACTAGTTTAAATTTTGTGTTATGGTATTGTGTTATTGTTTAATTATGTGTTATGGTATTTTGTTACATTTGAATGATATAATTTTGGTATTTCGTTAAACTTTAAAGATATAATCATTTTGTAACCTCTCCCAAACATTTGTTCAAACTCTAACTTTAAAAACAGCATAAAAGTAGCAGAAACTGCAACATAAACTCAAACATAAGCTGAAACACAAATTCAAACATTTTTAGAAACACAAACTCCAACACAAACTCAAACATAAACCGAAACAAAAACTCAAACATAAACTAAAACACAAACTAAAACATAATCTGAAACATGAACTGTAACATAAGCCATCCACTTGTACAAATCGGAGTTTATCTATTAGGCCAGTTCCATTTCATCAACTTCATTTCTTCTTTCGCATCTTGGTAGTCACGCATTTCCTATAGCACGATGTCAATAATGTCAAAAACAGACCTGGTCCAGCTGCTCCTCTGTTATAGAATCCGTGACCTGGCAGTTGAACCGGTTATACGCAACACGACGTTCCAATTTGGTGAGGCCAGAAACTGGATGTTGACGGAATGTGACTAAGACTGACCATCTAGCTTTCACCTCATCAACACGCCTTAAAATTCTAGGTGGTTGAACATCATCCCTTCCGTATAGGAAGGACATCTGGCATAACAATGCCTCCCACTACCTTTTACCCCTCCTGTAGCATGTTCGTGTTACCAACATCAACTGATGCCATCAGCAGATATTGATCTTCCAACTCAGTCCATGAACACATTTTTGAAATTGTATATTTGCTATAATTTTTAATAGCTCGAAAACATCTACTTAAAGGCCTTTTATGCTTCAGATTACGTAATCCAAGTAGACCAATCAATAAACGACACTTGTAAGATAAGGATAATGTAATCCAAGTTGACGAATGATTTTGCGACACCTAATACTTACAACAGTGTGCAAATGTTGTAGTGAAATAATAGGGGTCTCGTTATAGCGGAATTTCCATTATTAAGTTTCTCGCTATAACGAGACCCCTAAAGAATTCCCGCCAAAAACTCCCGCCTTTAAAAATTTCCCGCCCAAATATCCACGAGCATATAAACAGACGCTAAGCACAACATCAACAAGACAACAACTAAACATTCTTAAACACTCCTTAAAGATAAACAGTTTAACAAATGGATTTTACCCGTCATGAAGACTACCATTTGCTGGAGGCGGTGAAACTTGCCCACCGAGAGTTGGGAGAAGATACTAGCAATGCGTTATTCGAGCGAGTCCTGTGTAAGATATACTACAACTACGTCCGTTTAGGAATGGGAGGTTTAATTGTGCGCAACCGTGAAAAAATCAAACAGAGGTACATTTTTTGCAAACCGATGGATCGTTTGTTGTTTCTACCATTTAAAATTAAGCAAGTTGAAGTCGCAGTCTGGAACATGACAGTGGTAGACTACATCACTAGGGATATGGTAGCGTATCTTCATGATAGGATTACGGAAAGGGAAGATGGGATTGACTCTGACGAAAACTTGGGATATGACTTCAACGATTAAGCATTATGATTCATTTGGTTGTTTTCATGTTGTTTTTACTTATTTTGTGTTGTATGTTTAAGTTAATGTTTGAACTTGTTGTTTTAGTTTTTATGTATTTCCTTTCAAATGTCTTATTTGGTATCCATTTACCATGATTTAGTGTTGAAGTCCAAAAACAAATTCCTTCCAAATGTCTTATTTGGTATCCATTTACCATGATTTTGTGTTGAAGTCCAAAAAAACATTTCTTCTTTTAATGTTGTTTTACTCTAAATGTTGTTTAAATTATATTTTATAAACATTACCAACACTTTACGCCCACTCAACAATTAATAAGTAATCCTAAACCCTTTTCTTTGAAAAACAGAGTATAGTTTTTGGCACTCGCACGCCTGTGCATGTACAAATCCACGCACTTGTACGCGTGGATCTGTACATGCATACGCGTGCGAGTGCCAAAAACGGCACTGTTTTTTAAATAAAATGGGTTTTCAATCCTTTTTACCCAAATTTTTATACCAAACTATAAAAGATAATTAAGATCAAACATATATAAAAGTCTAAATTAATGGAAACAAAAACAATAGTAGTCGGAGGTAGCGAAATGTGTTTGGAAAGTATTACCAAGAAAACAAGCAACACAAAATAATAAAACTATTACATCGATTTATGCATCCCCGGACAAATCATAGAACTGATCATCCCCATCGTGTAATGTTGGTGGTTGTGCTGGTTTAATTTTGTGATACTTGTTGAGACGTTCGCCTAGTGGTATGGCCCAATTTGTAAGCTCATCGGTAGTGCGGAACGCAAACCAGCTTGGGTATATATCCGGAAACGATCCATCTAAGACAATCTGCAAATTTCCATAATATGGAAGAATTAAATACCTAGCAGAATTAATGATAAAATGAAAATGAAGTATACATAGAATATATTAGTTTACTTATTTTCACAAAATGAATACCGTGTACGAAACCTATTCCAACTTCTACAATAGGACATGATCTTGGAGGCACACCACGCAAAGGAAGATACATGTATGATAGTTGGAGAGATGCATGGTACACTATACATTGATACCGAGTGGCTATCACCAACCCAAAGTCGGGTAATGTCATCCAGTGCCTACGACCGCTCTCGTACATTTTGAAACAATCCAATCTCCGCAATAGGTTATCAACACATTGTGCACCATAAAAAACCCTCTCCCAAAGATCACGTTGACTTGAAAGTTCATACATCAAATCCCTTCTCACTTCATCCCATGAATCAACATTGTCTTTAATCGTCAAAGCTAGGGTCCTAAATCCACAATTTTCGTCAGGAGCAACGCCTTCAATGTTAGTTATGTATTTGTGTAGGGAAATCAACTCTCGTACGGGCTCAATATTTTTCCTTTATTCGATTTTCTAGATCGAGTCGCTTTCTCCTTTTTTGGTGGGGCTTTAGATTTGGACTTGGCTTTGGGTACTAAAAATGCCTTAACCACCAACGCGGCCGTGCTACCTATGGTATCGGGAGTACTAGTGCCTAAATTATCACCGTATTCCCACTTGGATGGGTTCCGCTTAGTTGACTTGTCGGACCGGCTTTTTTCCGACCTTTCGTGACAATCGGTTCCTTAGGTTCCAAAACATTGCTTCTAGTGGAATCTAGGATTTGCATCATCATATTTATTATGTGATCTTGCACTTGTGGACCGTAACCACGGATGATACTATCTATTAAGGATAGCTTTCTTGTAAGCTCATCTTTGGTACCAACATTATCCCTAGGTTTGATCTCTAAAGTACTCCAATAAACATCACATTCACTCTTTTGAATCGACCTACCTTCTCTCGCGATCGTAGCACACTCACACGCACAAGGTCAATTGTGTGTTGTCCTAATAACACAACCACACTTTGCGAGAGTGAGCCATAAATCTCCGGCCTTTTTAATAGTTTCCTCTAATATTTGTATGGTCGTACATGAAAGTTTACCTTTGATGTCGCTAAAGATAGCTCCCCTAGATGCTTGTCTAGGACGAAACAAACTTCGTTCGAACGTTTCGAAGATAGTAGAGTGTTGAATGCGAAGCAACACATGAACTTTATCCCCAAATTGCTCAAACGTGCATAGGCTTGTGCCGATTGCCCGTTTTAGACTAGAGTGAGCACTCTCCGCCCTAAACCATAAACTTAAATTAGTTACAAGTCTAAAAATTAATTAAATAAAGTAATGTATATATATATATGATAATATAACTCACCGGTTGCTAGTCTGGTTGCCCAAATGTTTAATTTTGTTCGTGTAGATATTAAGGAATTTGTGTCTGCAAGGGTCTATCCATTGTTTCATCACGTACTCAAGAACCTTGGGACAATATGCGTACACTTGGTGCAACTCGGCTATGTTTTTGTTATACTCTTCGATCGTCGCCGAATGTTGAACCGCGACATAAAATTCTAAGAACTCTTCACCCATGTTCGCTTTAGGCAAAACTTTCTTAGAGTATGAGCTAATGTTCCTATTTATATGCCAAGTGCATAACATATGACTTGCATCCAGAAATACCTCATCGATAGAGTTCATTAAAGCCAACTCCCTATCGGTGACGATTATATTTGGTAAAGCGCACATGTTGTTCACCATCACTCTCCTTAGAACGCTCATTGCCCATGTGTAGTTCTCTTCTTTCTCCGAGTTCAAAAAAACAAAATCTATACAAAAAAAAAAATTCGTCGAAGTTTGGCCAACTACTTTAAGCAAAGGAATTTTATACCTTGTAGACTTGTACGTGCTATCCACTAAAAGCACTTGAGGAAAAGTGCGCAACAAATCGATGCTTGTAGGATGCGCGAAAAACAATTCAAGGATCTCGTCGGTTTCTTTGTTTGTTCGCTCCCAAACATAGTACTCGTGCTCCGTCAACTTATGGAACAAGTATTGCATTTGAGATTTGCCCGCTTTATCAACCAATTGGTGCTTGTGCTGCATGTTGTAGATGGCACGCATATTAAATACATTTTCCGGATATTTTAACTTCAATCCATGGTATATATCTCTTGGCCGAGAACCGATTGTTGTGAGTTTACGTACATACTCTTCCTCTTCCGCTTTTAATCTCGCGGCCCGTGAATGACCATCCAAGTGCAAGAAGGGTTGGTGGTTGTGTTTTCCATTTCTAACTACCAATTTCCAATAACCGGGTACTTCTAACACCGGATTGCCCTAAGCATGAACGGACATCCACATTTTTTGGATGAACAATCTCGTCGCTTCTTCACAATCCCCGGTTTCGGCCTCGTCTTGTAAACACCGTACCTCTCGCACTTGAAATATAGCCGCGGAGTTTTACCGTTTTTATTACCATCGTCATCTTTATCGACCACAACAATGAATCCTATACTCTTACTTTCTTTATCAACTCATGCTATCAATTCCGCCTTGGTGTAGAGATTATCTGTAGTAAAAATTTGGCTATAATCGGTCATGTTACATGGTGCTTGTCCTGGTTCCTACACAAACAAATATCATTTCACTCACACAAAATCACCATTCTTTCATATAACCAAAAAGAAAAATAACTTCATGAATTGTAAACATGTATTCACACTTCAAAAAATAAAGACAAACGCAATATTCGGCAAAAAATTGGCATATAAAACAAAAACAGTTCAAATATTCGCAATTTCATACCAACATTTGGCACAATCTTCGCACGATCGTGCGAAGATTTGTGTCTTCTACACGTGTTCTTGCGTGGAAGTGTTCAATTCCAAGCACGATTTCGTGCGAGGATGTGTTCTGTTCAGAAAAAAAAAATAACGTTTACCTCAGGGACACTCTCCATATGGTCAGTAAGCGGCTCCTCTTCGTCCGAAAGGAAATCATCAATGTTGCAGCTGAAATCATCGTTATAGTCACTCAAATCCATAGTTTGAGTACTTGGGGTTTTATTTTTAATAATTAAGATTATTAAATGTTTGAGTGAGAGTTTGGGTTTGTGGGATTTTGTGTTTTTTTTTTAATTTTGGAGAGAGAAGGGGTAGGGAATAAATGAGATAAAGAAGAAAATGAGTTGGTGGAAAAATTGATGGTTTTTATATGTGGAGGTATTTTGATAATTTCAAATTCAGACAAAGTCTCACTATAAAAAAAAAATCTCGTTTTAACCGTACCCCAATAATATCCATCTTATAAAATTTGAATATTATCAATAAAATATTATGTATAATCCACAAAAGATTAGGTCCAAATATGGGACATAAATCTATTTTTGAATTGTCACGCCATGGTTTCTAAACAGTCGCATAAAACGTGAAATGTAAGATAAAATAAAAGTGGAAAAATAGACGAATTTGATAGAACGCTAAACATTGATTTTTAACTAAAGGTTAGCCATAAACTAAAAAGAACTATTCAAAAGTGCGATACCATCTCTGCCGAGATTTAGTAGAACATATAAATCGGACCAAATATTTTAATCATTCATGTGAGCTTTGAGGATAGAAACCCCATGACATTAGGAATTATTTCATCTAATAGTCTTTACTCTACAAAATGACTGTACAAATAAACATGAATCTGCCTAAATAAGCATGGCTTGCCCTTTATTCTACATTAATGTTCTTACTACAACTCAAAACAATCTGGAACTACGTTCTCCCTCAGCCATCACGCTAGGGACATTACAGACGTCCTCTTCATCTTCCTCCACTTCCCATAGAAAACTAGCGTAAGCTGCATGCACATGACTGCAAGAAAATAATAATTTGAAACTTCAGTTCGTATGAAACACCCAAATGTGCTACCATATCAATTTTTCATAAGCCACAGATAAATCTTGTCCGAGTTGACCGATCTATTTTGTCTGATTCAGGCACGGACACTGAATTTTATGTCCAAAATTCTGATTCCTTCAAAGAAATAAAGTCAAAGTGGAAATCTAGATCGGGAGTTGGGACATACGGACAAACCTTTAAGATTTGGATTGTGGCAATCCGGATTACAATTTGGGTCAGAAAATTCGGAGGGAGTTCAGATAAAATAAGAATACTTTTGAAGTTCAACATTTATACAAGTGTTCCAAAAAGTAGGTCGAAACATGTACTGATCCGATTAACCTGGTTGGCTGCAATTGTATAATTCAAAACCGGATACGTATTCAGACATTTATGTGTCTGAGAACGAGTCCCAGAGTTTACAAAATTGTTATTATGTACGTAGTCAGATTCCGAAACATATTTTTGTCTCTTAATTATAATTTGGTTCAGGTACAATCGTCAACTAAAATCAATGCTTTATAATTTCTATATATGAAAAATCCAAATTATAGGTTGAAAACAGGTGTGGTCTAGCTAACCGGGCCGGTTCAATGTATGAAACAAACAAAAACCTTTACACACAGGAGCACGTCTAAGAGATTTATTATTTACTAAAAAAGATTTGTCCGATCTGGATGGGACGTAGAACCAGACCACCTTCAATCATAACTAAGATCAGGCTTTCTCAGTGGCGTAGAAATAGACATACTTTAAGATTTCACTTTGTATATCTACAAAATCCAAAAAAAAAAGTTGAAACCAGGTTGGGTCGTGGTTGGTTCCAGGTTGTATTAAAATTGAACTCGGATTTGGATTCAGACACATATGAGTCCGAGATCCAGGCCCAGGTCTAACAGAACATTGTTTTTTAAAAATCTTTGTCCGACCTGGATTGAAACCACAACCATACTTTTGCCACTGTTGGTAAAGTTTTCAGTTGTACAGTAGTAGTAAGGAAGTCTAAGGCTACAACAAATTATTGAAGGATTTTGGCATAAATTCAAAGATTTTAGATTGTTTTGGTTGTGTCAACTCACCTATCCTCTGCAGAAGCTTGAACTGCTTGTTCAAAGTAGAGCAAGGCTCTATCTTCATCTCTGTATAATTGCCACATCAACTTAGCATATTTCGCAAGAGTATCACCGTCATTAGGATCCAATAGGATTGCTCTGGAGTAGTACTCTTCTGCTCCTTTAAGGTCTTGTTTGATCTGTAAAAAACAGAATGTGATAAAACCGGGTAATAGGTTTCTTCTGATTTTCCTTGAGTTAACACATAAATACCCATTGATTATTGCATTTTCGGCAAACTATCAGCTTTTTTAGTTTTAGGGTTATAAGCAAAAAAATTGTTGTTTGGTTAAACATTTTAAGTTGTGGGTTAAAATTTAACCGAAAAGCTTGTAAGCTACTGTTGGAAACTTATTTCCATTATATTTTTCACTAACTTTTTATATAGTTATTAACATTTTCCGTTTATATTTCAGGTTTTATACCCTCTTTTGACTTCAGGAGTCATGACAATGTATCATTTTTAAGTTAAAAAAGCTAACTCTTTTCAGTGAATTGTTTTTTCTTAATAGCGAACATTATATTAGATACTTAGTTTATGTTAACTCTATAGTTTAACAGTCATGCACCAAATGGAAATGATTCAAACCTATCTACAAGGAGAAACAGAACAGGACTCACCTCGTACAAAAACTGAGCGTAATTTTTCACGATTAAAGAGTTCGAAGGATTCTCGTTGACTAATCGCTTATAGTACTCCTCAATTCCTTGTTTGTTATTATCCTCCCCATCTCCACCGGAACCAGCTCCACCAAACTCTCTACCACCACCGCCGCCACCGCCGCCACCACCACGGCTGCTGCCGCCTGTGCCATTATCAATGCCTAATCCTCTAGCAAGAAACAATCCTTCACTAACCACTTCAGTTTCTCTACCGAAATCCAAATTAGAATTTTTTTCGACAAGTCTCATCTCATTCATGACATAACCAGCCATTACTCTTTCACTCTCTTTCTTTTCAGCATTACCTTCTATCTCATCCTCCTCTTCCTCGTTATCATCTTCAGAAAACGAAAAAGAAAGTACCTCCTCCCTCATTAAATACTTGTTCTTCTTCACTAGCTCCTTATTGTTTGAGGAAGAAGAACCGGCATGAACAAGTTCTTCCAAATTCCCTTCAGATTGGGCACGACGAAAACACCCTTTTCTCGAAAATTGTGTGTCGGACACGGGATGAGAGATCGGAGACGAATTACAAGAGAAATGTATTGACCCATGTCTTGAGACTTTGCTGCTGCTTGGTGGGTAATGGTGCTTATTAGCGGAGGTAGGAGTGCTGTGATCATGGTGAAGACTACAATTGTTTGGACTTTCGCTAAAGGAAGAGAGAAGAGATCCAAGAACCGGTGTTGAAGAACTCCTGAGAAGCATTATGTTCTGTTCTTCTATGATTGCTTAAGCTTAAGCTTGTCTGAATAATTATCATTAAGAAAACAAAAAAACTCAGAAAAAAAAACCCTAAAACTTTTTTACTTCAAGTTTATATACGAAATATTTTTAACTTCAACTTGACTTATTCCAAAGTAAACTCAAAAGAAACGAATGCCATTATTCCAAACAAGGACGTGAAGTTGAAGATCGCTTTAGTAGCATATTCAAACTTAAAATTGATCTGAGTTCTAAGATAATTGAAGCTCAAGAGCATGAAAATTTTCCGCATTTATACTGGATCTAGCAACTATATCATCATGAATGAACCACAAAATTTAATAAAAAAACATAAACTTTTTCAGTTTGCCATCCCATAATTATTAAATTAGTCGAATTTCTTTGGAATATACATTATGAATCACGGTGTCCAACTGGGTTTCAAGTTTCAAACAAAATGTCTATCAAAGTCAATTGAATTTGCAACAAACTCGGCAGATCTAAAATTATATAGCTCGTTCGTTCTCAAGCATTTATACAAACAGTTGGTATGCAACTACCACGAACATACATAATCCTATAAACACTTTGATTTTTTTCCATAACCCTAATCTAGAAACATTGAATCTAAGTAAAAATAAGAAAGAAAACACACCTTCAATTATATTTCTTCAGATTGGTTTTGGCTTCCTCAAGATTGATTAGTGTGTCCACTAGAACTCAAGCTCATGTATACCAAGAAGCCATATTTTTTTTCAATAAAATTGAATAGAAATATAATATTTTTGTAAAGTTAAAATTTTTAATAGGTTATTTTATGTGGTGGGTACAAGTTTTGATCAGACTTGGTGGATGAAAATATCAAGTTGGTACCTTTCTTTTGGCTCTAAGTGCATAAGAACACATATCCGGACACAAGAGGGACTAATAATTAATTACGGGCTCTAAATATTATTGTATGGGCCACATCTCACTATTTTTTTTTTTTATGAATGAATCTATAACGTGACCAAAATTTGTGGTATTTGGTTACAAAAAGACGAAAATTACTGTGTGGACAAAATCAATAATGTCATCAAGATTCGATATAGGAAAAAGAATTATAAATAGTTAGTTTTTTTCGAACGAATTTTTTTTCTATTTCTCTAACAAAACAGTTGAAATCGGCTTTAAAAATTGTTTGTTTTAACAAACTCATTGCAATCTCTTAAAAATCTAAGGTGATATTCTGGATTTGTTTTATAAGCCTTTTTCAAAGTTTAAAAAGTTTTATAATTCAATTCCAACTATTTCAAATACCTAATCGGTTTCAATCCGATCCGCATACCGACTATATAAAAATTGAATTAATTTTATTTTATAGAAATTTGGTTAAATAAGTTCAAATTAAAAGTATTTTATGTAGTAAATAATAAATGTGGTTAAAATTAGTAAAGTATCGGGGGTGAAGTAGTTTTGAGTGAACAAGCATGTGGTCCATATACCCACCACAATTACTATATAAATATACATTCCATATTGGGAAGGGTGAACAATCATTACTTTATTTCGAATTTTGTGAGCTTTTTTTTTCTAATATTCACGTGTTTCTCTTTCTAGTATTTCCGTATTTCTCATTAGAATAGTGCTTCTGAACATATCTTTAACTCATTACCTTATCGGAAACCTTGGGAACCATCATTGGTGACCACAGTGGGAGCTCGTCTGGTACCTGAATTTGATTTGAAAAACTAAGTAGAAAAATTTAAGTACGTATGAAGAATTTAATGAGAGACATAAACACTAATATACAAGAGGAGCCTTTGGTCAAGATCGAGAGTTTGATGACTGGGGTTGTATCCGAGGAGCAACGCTTCGAAGCACAACAATTCGAAGAACAACATTATAACAATCAATTTATTGAAGAGAAACTCGAGCAGTCCACTCTAGTGGCACAAGGAATTGTTGAAAGACATTGCGAGCCTGAATGCTAAGAAGGATGCAACGATGGTCACTAAAGAGGTTCGATCTGAGGTTGGAAGATAACAGTATTCTAGAAGGAAATGAAACTAAGTGCAGTCGTCGATCGAATGATAAACACGACAAAAGCACAGAGTTTGTTACTTTTCTGAAAAAGAGAAGAAATCATAGCTCGGTGACTATTTCATATACGACTACGATGAATCTTGAGTTAGAAAGATAAGAAAGGAATTTGATGGAAAAAAAGCGACAAAGAATTAAAGAGATTTTTTTTGTTATCTTCTCTTGTACATTTCCTATATTTATATTACTATATTATTCTATTTTTATAACAAAATAATATTTTCGACTTATATAATATTTTGCTCAAATCACTTACATAATATTCTTACATCAATAATATATTATTCAAAATTTTCACCAATTAATTAATTAATGCACTTAATTAATTACTTAATTAATATCTTTCGAGCTTAATTTAATTTTATTCGAAATTTTTCTCAAGTTGAATATTTAGATTTTTAATATTCAACATGCTAAATATATTAATTGATATTCATCTTACTTTTGTTTGATGGTTGTTTGTTGCTACTAGTTGTTTGTGGATCCAATCACTGATAGCTAACTCGTGCATCCAACAAATGATGGCTAACTCTTCGATCCAGTCGCGAACTCGTGCATAGTCACGGATAGCTAACTCGTGCATCCAGTCACAGATAGATAACTCGTGCATCCAGTCACAGATAGTTAACTCGTGCATCCAGTCATGGATAGCTAACTCGTGCATCCAGTCACAGATGGCTAACTCGTGCATCGAGTCACGGATGGCTGACTCGCGTATCCAGTCACGGATGGCCGACTCATACATCTATTATCGGATGGCTAACTCGTGCATCCACTCTCGGATGGCTAACTCGTGCATCCACTCTCGGATGGCTAACTCGTGCATTCTTCAAGATCCTACTTTAGGCTCTTCTTGAGATCTTCTTCTTCTTCTTTTATTTCTTCTTTTATTTCTTCTTTTATTTCTTCTTTTTCATTCTTCTCTTTTCATTTTCATATATTCTTTTTTTCTTCTTCTTTATTTTTCTTCTTCTTCTTCATATTCTTTTGCATCATCTTCTTCATCTTCTTTTTCTTTTTATTCCTCTTCATTTTTTTCTTCTTTTTTAGTATTTTTAATAAGTAATGCACGCGGATAAAAAACAGTGCTCTGATAGATTTTTTTATTATATCTCATATATTTATATTGGTATATTATTCTGGTTCAGTGACATAATAATATTTTTTATTAATATAATATTTTCCAATAATAACAAAATCAAATCACTAACATTGATGAGTTCGGATATTGCTGGAAGCATATCTCTACTAATCCTAATAATAACCGAAGGGCTTTTCAGAAAATCCAAATAAATGATTAATAGATGAACGGTTTTAGAGTAGAACCATGACTCAGTTGCATGCCTAGTAGTTCGTCTATTGGGCCTATGGGCTCAAAACAATGACACAATTATATGGGTTGACTCATAATGCTCATGGGTCAAGGAAAAATCAACTATAAATACCCCAACAAACATCATTAAGAGGGGTTAGAATTTTTCTAAGAATATTAAATACAAGTACACACCTCTTTTATCCCTCTACCTTCTACTTGGTAATTTAATACTCTACTAATAAACTACCCACAATACCCTGCGATTATAAATCATCCACACCAGATTGACGACCATAGTGGGAGTGGAAGGTGTCCGAATAGCTTTATTCGAAACCAGCAAGTAAAAAATCGTAGTTCGAACATCATCCAAGCATGAATCTTAACATGCAGAATGCTTGACTTCCTGAAGTTGAAGGTTTAAGAGACAATGATGATGACACTACTCTGTTTCATGTCAATCACTCACAAATGAAAGACAGTTCATAGAGGATTAACGTGATCAATTAAGGGTTGAACTTGAAGCTTTAAGGGGCCAAAAGCGAGTTGAAAACGGTGAAAAAATGTCTGATGCATGTGGTGTGTCTGTCGATGAGCATGGTGACAAGGAATAGTCCCCAAAGGCGCATATTAAATCTAAAAATACGCATCGGGTTAAATAAGTTATGAGTGCATCAGATTCTTCTGATGGTTCATCTACTGATTTTGACTCTCATGAGTCTCTTTCATCTAGTTCTGACAAAGGCCGTCAGAAGAAGAACTTGAGGTTAGCTAAGAAGTATTCAAGAAAAAAAGACAGAGGGAGCAAAATAAAAAAGGAATAAAAGTCAAGAAAAAAAAGAATTAAATAGATTATGACATTGATTATCTATTGAGTGATGAATTTTCTATTCAATCTTAACCAAGTATTTTTGCTACTCCTGATGAAGATACAATATTTAGCTGAATTCATGATCGAAGGCAATTCCCATTTTCTTCGAAAATACTCTCCGGACATCTTCCTAGACGATTTGATAGTTCCAAGATGGAGAAGTACCGTATGATAGAAGTAAAGATCCGGACAACCACCTCGAGCAGTTTTAAAAAATTACGATGAACTTTGATGATGATGACAAGTTGTTATGTCCGGCTTACTCACAAACCTTTAAAGGAAGTGTCCTAAAATAGTATAACGTTCTCCCACATGGATTTATAAAAAAATTGATATATATATATATATATGGTAGCCTTTAGAAGGCAATTTGTGATAATCGATAAGCTCAAAGGGAATGGTGACACTATTATCCATTGTGCCTAAGAGCCGAAAGAGTCATTAAAAGAATTTATCAACCGATTTGTGAATACCAAAAATAGGTTAGCTTATTATTTTAGATAGGTGGTTATTGCCTCTTTAAGACAATAAATAAATTCGGGTATGTTAGCCAATGAAGTATGTCGGAAGAAGGTGATGACTTGGGGAAGGTTGTTGAATCAAGTTGGAAAACATATTATAGTTGAAAAAACTAAAAATTCTTGAGTACTGCGTCAGAACATGTTTGCTGCTGCAACATCAATTCCCTAAGTTACTATCCAATCTCAATCTAGCCAAAACCAACAAACTAGACCCAAGAGGGGCCAATGTGTTCAACCTAAATGGTTTGTCGAATTGGGTGAAGGTGTGGCCATGATGTATGATAAAACTAGGAATGCTGTGCATTTTAGAAGGCCATCCCAAATTCAGTCTCCCAGAGAAAGTCGGAATACTCGTTTCTGTAAATACCACAATGATGTGGGACATGATACACACGACTGTATAACTTTAAAACAAGAAGTATATAGTCTGATTGAGAGAGGAAAATCAGGTGCATTTGTTCAAAAGCAATGGGGCAGTAGACAATATAATACCAACCTTCAACCCAATAAAAATGCACCCCAAACAACATCACCAAGTGGTCCAGGGCAAAGTATAGGGGCATCCAGATAAGAAGACACCATGATGATTGTGAAAAGATTTGATGTAGACACTAAATATCTCGATCCTGATCGAGATCGGAACTAAGTTGGGGTAATAACATATAGGGATACAACTTTTCCCGATCTGCATAAAGTTTTCAATCATTGACCATTTTAAGGAGGGACGCTGTAACATCACCATCGAGATGTTCAAGAAATATATATGTTTACAGTTTGACAACTAAGATAGAAGGAAAAATATCCACACATCTTTACCCATACCCTATTCCATTTATTGTTTTAAATGAAGATGATTTAAGAAATATTGCAGGCCCATATGAAGATATTGTTGTGATCGGGGCATCTATTACGGGCAATGACATACGTCGAATTTTGGTCGATACGGGTAGTTTGGCGAATGTATTGTTTTTGAATACTTATATACAGATACAAAACCTTTCAGTCATCTAAAGTTTGAACAGAACCATTGTAGGCTTTACGGGGAATTTTGTCGATGTCATCGGGGAATTTGAAGAGGAAGTGTTATTGGGTAAATGACCATTTTAAAAATAATGGTAAGGGTGTTGTTCATTGTGGTTTATTGTTCAACGTCTTACAACACCATATTTGGTAGATCTTAGCTTTCTAGGATGCATGTACTGGCTTCCACTGTCCACCAATGTTTAAAATATGTTGCGGGAGGTCAAGTAGGTGTTGTCCAAAGCAGTCAGAAAATAGCTCATGAATGTTACGTCACTGCTCTTGCCTCAAAAACATTAGAGGCAGTAAAAATTAACAAAGAATGGCAGTTAGTGGAGCCTTCTGCTAATCAAAATGAAATATATGATCCGAGAGGGGCCCTTAGTGCTGTAATTCATGTTGAAAAGGTTGAAATTCATTGCCCGACAGAAGGCAAAAGTGTTAGGGTTGGAGACAAATTACCATTAATGTTAAAACAAAAATTATTATCTTTTTTATCTAAACATTTACATGTATTTGCATTGTTTAATGAAGATATGACATGAGTGCCAAACGATGTGATTTGTCATAATCTATCAATCCAACCTGATGTTGGGCCAGTGGTACAGCAAAGAAGGAATTTTTCTAGAGAAAAATCTGAAGTGATTTTGCAAGAAGTAAATCGATTAACCGGAATGGGGCATATTAAAGAATTTAAATATCCTCTTTAGACAGCTAATCCAGTTTTGGTCAAAAAAAGAATGGGAAATGACGTATGTGTATTAACTTCACGGATCTAAATAGAGCTTGTCCTAAAGATCATTTCCTAGTGCCCCGGATAGACCAGCTGGTAGACTCTACATCAGGAAATAAGTTACTATCTTTTATGGATGCTTTCTCTAGACATAATTAGATACAAATGGATCCGAATAATCAAGATCATACTACTTTTATTACTGGTAGGGGGTTTCATTGCTATAAGGTGATATTGTTTGGATTGAAGAATGCTTGAGCCACTTATTAACGGTTAGTAAACAAGGCATTTGCCAACCAAATTGGCAAAAATATAGAGGTTTACATAGATGACATGATGGTGAAAAACCTTAAAGAGGAAGATGACATAGCTGCTTTAAATCGGTTCATTTCAAGATCATCAAACAAGTGCTCTCAGTTTTTTCAAATGTTAAGGAATGCTAAAAACTTCAATTGGTCCCCACAGTGTGATCAAGCTTTCCTTGAAATAAAGAAACATTTTTCTTCGCATAAGACATTATTCAAGCGTAGTTAAAGATAGAGACTTTATATGTATTTGGATGTATCGGAGTATGTCGTAAGTGTTGTATTAGTAAGAGAAGTGATTAACTACCCATGTCTAGTATATTATATAAGTAAGAGTTTGTTCGAAGATGAAGTTAGAAAAATTGACCTTAACATAGGTGATAGCAGCTAGGAAAATGAGATCCTACTTTCAAGCGCACTCTATCACGGTTCGAACATATTTTCCTCTAAAGAATATGCTACAAAAGCCTGATATATCGTGAAGAGTGACTAAATGGTCAGTTGAACTTGGAGACTATGATATCGACTTTGGACCTTGAACTGCGATCAAGGCTGAAGCTGTAGCTGATTTTTTTAGTAGAATTTTATACTGAGAGACTTTATGAGGAAGCTCAAGGTAATAAGTTTCATAAATAATGGGTAGTCCGGGCAGATGGTGGATCTAGTACGATAGGAAGTAGAGCTGAGGTCTGTTTAAGTTCCCCTTATAGCGACATCATGTACCAAGCTATATGATTTGGTTTCAAAGTATCCAATAATGAGTCAAAATGTGAAGCATCCATAGCTGGTTTGAGGCTAGCTCAATTATGTGGAGCAAAAAAAATCAGGTTAGTAAGTGATTCTCAATTACTTATTCATGAGGCTAAAGGGCAGTCTGAAACAAAAAAAAAGATCATTTAATAAAGTATCCACAAGTACTAAAGGAAATTGCCACAAGTTTTAAGGATATCGATATGAACATATCCCTAGATCGGAAAATATTATGGTCGATTCCTTGGCTACCATAGCTTACTCTGAAACATACCCTTAGATCCTTATGCAAAGAGGTGCTTCCATTGAATCAATTCAAAGAAACAAAAGTGAAGTTGGAGAGAGTATGAACAGATCTGGCGTACCATCCAAAGGTTGGAGATATGAAGTCTAACAGCTTATTACCAATGGAATTTTACCTGTGAATAAGATTTTGGCGAAGAAAGTAACATACAAGGCTGGTGGTTTTCTGATGGTGAGAGGAGTTATTTATAAAAAGTTTTTCAACAGGTCTTTGTTACGCTGTCTTGGTTTTGAAGAATATCAAAATGTTTTATCTGAATTATACGATGAAGAGGTGTCAGCACATTGTGGTTACAAAGCTTTAACCATAATAGTTTTGATAGCAGAATACTACTGGCCCACCATAATGGGAGCCGTTAAGGATTTGGTAAGAAAATATTATCCTCGTAAAAACTATGGAAATGAAATACATGTACCGACAGTTCCCATGAGATCAGTATCTGAATCAATACCCTTTGACAGATAGGGACTAGATTTAGTTGGACCCCTTCCTATGGCCTCGGGTGGTTGTCGAACTATAATTGTGACCATATATTATTTTTCTAAGTGGATAGAAGTTGCACCCTTATCTGGAACAACGTCAAATGCACTGATAAAAATTAATCCTATCCAATATATGTTGCAGATTTGTAATTCCCAAACGCATTACTACAAATAATGGTCCTCAGTTCGACGACAATAAAATAAAGGCATTCTATATCGCAAGAGGAATTCAACACTGCTTCTCTTCTCTTTTCACCCTCAGGCTAATGGACAGGTCGAAGTTGCTAATCAAACAATTTTGAAGGGTTTGAAACAGAATTTAGAAGGAGCAGCGGGAAAATGGCCAAGTTATTTGCAAGAAGTGTTATGGGCCTACCAAACCACTCCTCATACAGCTACTCAGGAGATTCCTTTCACTTTTGTTTACGGAATGGATGCAATCACACCTATAGAAGCTACTTTTCTTTCATTATGAGTATAAATTATTCCGAACAAGGTAATGAAATGATTGTAAGAAGTCAGTTGGACCTAATTGAAGAAAGAAGGGTAAAAGCACACTTGAGAACATCACACTGCCAGGGTTTAATAAGAATCAGGTTTGGTTTTAAAGTTAAATGAAGATATTTCCAAGAAGGGGACAAAGTATTAAGAAATTTATCCTTACATACCAAGGAGAAACAATTCTGAAAGTTGGCTCCGAATTGGGAAGGCTTAGACACAGTATGTGAAAAAGTCAAACAAAGAACATACAGACTTCAAGACAAAGAAGGCAACCTTTTAAAGCATCCCTCAAATTTTGAACACATAAAGTTATACTTAGAATAAAATCATCTTGTAAATAGTTATTTTTTTATATTTCAATGCAAATATTTGGGGGAATACTCTTTCCTACCCCAGTGGCGCGGGGAGGTTTTAATGAGGTATCCGAATTCTAATAAATATAATATCTTGTCTTTTTAAAGAGTTGTTGCGTTTGTGAATGGATCAGATAAATTAAAAAATCATTAAAATCCTTGAAATACCTGTGAATGGATCAGATAAATTAAACACTCATTAAACTCCTTGAAATATTTGAGAATGGTTTAGATAAATTAAACACTGATTAAATACTTTTAGTTTTCAGATGGAATACCTTTTGAATACCTCGAGCATATTAAAAAATAATTAAATGCTTGAAATACTTGATTGGGTAAATGTTTACCATTTTTTAAGGATGACCGGATTCGAATAAAAACATTAAAAAGATAAAGTGAAGTACAGAATAAATGAAAGATGACATGAAATTACGATTGGATTATAAAAGATACCTGATCCATTTTAGAAAAAAAGGCCTTGGCTGTCCAATAACTTCAGTTCATAAAAGGAAAACTAACTAAAAAAATAAAATGCTTGGTCATTTAAGGAATTTAGTTCAAAACATAAACTCAAAATATAAATGAACCTTAGGGCTCATTTCCTTTGGTTGTCTTCTCAACGTCACTTTTTTCTTTTTCCTCTTTATCATCGCTTGAGCTTTCCTCAACCTCATTGTCAGGGTCGGAATCATCTAAAGTCATATTTTATTTATCACTTTATGCTAAAGTATGATAGGGCACTTCATCATATGGCACATAAGCCCACAACTTTCCAAGAGTCCGTTTAGGGAAAGTTTTATGGAGAAAAAAGACCATATCGAATTTAAAATACTCTCCCTTTTGTTCCATGGACTTCAACACCCCCTCAACATATTAAATCTTGGCAGCAGTTATAATTTTGAGCCATTTAGTCTTTCAAAGAGGTGATTGCATCATCTCTTTTCTTGAGAAGATCTTGTAGTTCATTATTCTCTTTAGACAATTGTTTGCTGGTAACCTTTTCCTTGATCAATGCTTCATTCAAGTTTTTAATTTGTTGGGAGGTGGAGGTATGCAGTTCGGTATAACTTGTGTTTTCTCTCGATCATCCTTGGCTTGTTTCAACTTAGTATTCAGTTTGTCTTTGTCCTTGGTTAAAGTCTCTACCTTGCTTTGTTCGGATACAAGGGAGGCCTTTAAGCTTTTATTATCAGTTTGGAGGGAAGTGATATCTTTTGTTTGGGATCTAAATTTTCTTCTAAAGAGAAGATGGGCCTGATATTTACAGTCATGAATCACTGCGTTGGCTATGTTGGATGATTGAGGAAAGGTTCAGTCAAAATCATCTTTGTCGAATTTGCTGAAGTATAAGTTCCCAATATCATCTAAGTTAACCTTGACTTTAGAATGAGGTTGGTCAGCAGTACGGAATACTGAAGAGGAAGGATTAGCACAAATACCTTCTTCGGTAAGAACTTCAGTAGGATTTTCAAGAGGAATGATCTCGGTTTGGCTTGCCCTGTCATCACTACATTCCTGGTGTCTCTTGATCTCTTTTTTCTTCTTGATTGTTGGAGAAGATGGTGGCGGCCTTTATGACTCACAAACTGTTACTGTCACAACCTCCGATAGTGCAACATTAATCTCTTATGGTAACCCCAAACTAACTGCATCAGGAAGTCCTTGAGAGGAGTCTCCACTTTTCTTATTTTTCTTCTTCATTTTGTCCAAGTAACTAGGAGCCTTATTCCTACCTGGTAAGAAGAGCTTACCATTTTTTTCTTCACTACGTTTGATGATTTCAGCAGCTTCGGGAGGGTTGGTGAATTCTTCCCAAGAAAGCTCCATAGTTGAACTTGTTCTCCATAAATAAGTCCTCATCATGTTAGTTTTCGTGAAGCAGTTATCGAAACCAGCTTCCCAAATTTCCATGGCTCATTGATTCAGTTTAGTAAAGGTGGTTCGACCCTCTTCCAAATGTTCTAAGAAAATTTTGGAAAACACTGAAAAATAAATCCAAATTATAAGTTAATGTTGAAATTATCCGATGTAAGAGTTCGATATTAAATGCACATTGAAAATAATCATTAAATGTGTACCTGAGCTTTTCCAGTATCTGGTTAGCATGCTTGGATTTTCCTAGCTTCTGATATTTCATTCCCCATGTTGAAATAGTAGAATCGGATATTATGACTCATTTACAATTTTTTAAAAGATACAAGTTCACACAGACAATGCTAAATTTGTTAAACGAATTTCTCTTCAAATGACTTAGTCAAAATGATGAACATAAATAGAATGAAAACGGAAAAAAAATTGTTTTTAATATCTTCTTCTTATCGAAAACATGTGATTAATTTTCAAATGAAGACATTGGTCCATATTTATAGAGTTTACTTTAGATATTGTATTAATCAATAAATTACATGTATGCCGAATCATTAATTTACATGTGCCATTCGGTTATAACCACCTAAGAAAATTTCTTGATAATCTTATATACGATGATATGTGTAAATAAACCGTCTAACAAACTTCCCACGTGCTCATCTCGACTCTTCATACAACCCTCGTCATAGGTCTGAAAAGACCCTTGTTATAACTCTTAAAGCAACCATCTTCATAACTTTTCTTTTATCCTTTGTCAGAATTATAATTTTAGCTCTCACCATAACTCTGAATTTGACCCTCCTCATGATCCTGAATATAAGCATTATCGTTTGGCCCTCGTCATATCTTTGGATATGACCCTTGTTTTGCTCAACTTTATACCCTTGTCCTAATCGATATAAGCTTGAAGATCCTGCCTATTATTTACATCTTATTAAAAATAGCTAGATTTACTTACCCTGTCTTAAAAAACAACATACTCAATCTGTGGAATATAGCCTTATCACACAATCGTCCGAAATAGTTACAGCATCTCTAGCTTTGGCCTTCCAATAACTATTGTCTTTTATTTATTTAGGCAGTCATATTGATATGAATTTTATTATTGCACAAACAACATCGCAAACCTCTTGGACTATTACCAAGATTTGTTTCTCATATTGTTTGAATCTCTCATTTATGGATTTTCTCTCATATTGAGTCCGAGATCTTTAGAGTTATCATTTAGAATAGTCTTTCGTTGAAGATCTTTCGAGTTCAATGTGCTCTTCAATTCATTCATCATAAGAAAATAATTATCGTATAGCATAGTATCGACAAAGTTCTCATACACCTCTGACATATAACTTAAGAGATTATGACATTATCCTCGTTATCCATATTAACATCAACTGCATTCAAGTAAAAAAGAACCTATTTTCTTCAAATATCTTTCCACACATCCCTTTACATCATGTAAAAAATTTCTCAAGATACAATCTATTTTCCAAGGACGTCTTGATGTCAATTGCTTTGAGTTGATTCTATATCCCCAGCGTCATAGGCTCTTCCGACACATCATGAATCACTTCATCCTCTAAGCTTAATATAAGGTCATTATGAGTCTTGGGCATCACTTCGGCATCAACCTTATCCATATTTTTCTCATTAATGGACGCAACCAATCCTTTACGTACTAGGAAAACTCCAACCTTAATTATCTAGGTTTTAAAATCATTATCTTCGTCAAATTTGTTCAAGGTTGAACTTTATGGAACTTATCTTGGTGGATATTCTTCGTCTCTTGGTGATGACATTCTCTCTAACCTCAAAAATAATCTTTGTCCTTTTTTTGTTTCAACACTGTAAACGGTTTTGTTCCATTATATCCATGTTGAACGCACCACTTGTTTAGAAAATCCTCATACAAGACCAACTACTTCAGAATAATAAAAAGCACCCAAGTCCTAACCTCAGCCGAGGTTTAGACAATGTTAGCTGAAGCTCAACTGCTCCAATTGAAACTTGTTAGTTGATACTACTAAGCTGAATCTAGTACAAATAAGCCACACAACTCCTACTCGTCCTTAAAGCTACGCTATGTACTAAAAACAATAGAAATAAATTAACAAGTATTTTAAACCTTACAAGAAAAAAAAAACTTAAACATTGTTCAGATTGTGAAAACATCCTACATCCACAGGCAACAAACATAATATATATATATATATATATATATATATATATATATATATATGTATATGAGGTTACAAGAAAATTCACTCAAATATGAAATACTCAATCACTACATGGTATTCATAGCTTACGAATTAACTATAGATCTCATAATGTCTCTAAGTATTTATGTTCTACATCACTATGTCGAAAGCTTCTAACTTTCTCGCTCAAAATTTCTAAAGTATTTTTTCTCAAATTGTAATGGCTTTATACCAAGATCTCACAATTTATAGAGGATTGATGATGTGCATAATAATTCATTTAGCTCACAATAGCGCCCGATAGTCGATATTTCCATTTGGCTAGACAAGCCAACATATAGGACAAGGCTGCCCCTGAAATCCGTACGACAACATGTCTGCAATATTTACTTGTACCATTTGTTCAGTGAAGCATGTCTTGATCCAAGAGCTATATGAAAAATGTTTTAGATTAAACATGAATTTAGACTTTAGTGATCTAGCTTCTTCTAGAAACTTCTAGGTATCTTCAAAAACCCTTCGACCATCATCCACAACCATTCCACACCGCAGATGATCCGCCTCCTCCTTCAAAATTTATTACTAACATAATTCTTGTCATCGAAAGAGCTTACCTTTAAGTTACAACGAATGTTTTTGCAACTAAATCTTACCCCAAACTCATGGTTAAAAATTTCAAACATATCTCAATTTATCCATATTCGATCAAATATATTTTTTAAACGTATTTCGTTCTCAAATTATTTATAGTCTATATCTAATAGTAAAGAATAAACTTATAATCTATATCTAACAATAATGAATAAACTAATATCACGGTTGCTTGAGTTCAAAACAGTTTTAGACATGCCATTTTAGAAAGATTTAAGATGAAACAAAAAGTCAATATTCCATTAACACTTTTTTTTGGAACCCTCATTTTTCTTTTTACCATCTTCGAAATCAACCGCACCGTGTAGTTCCACTTTCGAACATCTATATTTTCCCTACGTTTGGATTATAAACTTGCTTTCAACCATTACAATATCAAAATACAGATGAGTTGGGGGTTTTTAGAAAAACATTACAATATCAAAATACAGATGAGTTGTGGGTTTTAGAAATTTTTTTTTTTGCCTCTTTCTGCAAATCCTAATTCGGGTTTGAAATCTTTCTTTCAATCCATATGTCTCTTCCTTTTATTTTCTAAATTCTTATTTTTGAATGTTTTCGTCTAAATGGGTTTTTTATTGTCTCACTAGTTTTTTCAAACGTTGCTATCATTTCTTTCATTTTTTTTGTTTTTCAAACGCTACCATCATTTCTTTCACTTTCCTTTTTTTTTCTTTTTCAAACGCTGCTATAATTTCTTTCACTTTTTTCTTTTTTTTATCTTTGTTATATTTATGTGGCTCCGTTTTCAGATGTCTCACTTATTTTTTTTAAGTCCCTCTTGTCTAATCGGTAAGATTTGATAATGCAACGTGGTTTGCTAGTTTCATTCGAATTTGTTAGTTAACCTTTGAAGTCTCTTCGGTGGCTCTCCATTTCATTCCCGTGTATTTTTTTATCGCTCTCTCATCCCACCTTAGATCTTACAGTTCAGTCAGTTGTTCCAGCTACAACCATTAACCGTTTCGGCAATTCTGTTCTGTTGTTTCAGCTACCGTCTGCAATTCAATACAGATGCTCTTATCTCTTATGTAGATCTGATGTAGCGTTCATTTCATTGTTCCGACTACAACCATCAACCGCCACACAATTTAGTTTTTTTGTTTCAGCTACAATCATCGACCATCACGAGATTTAGTTACGAATGCTATCATCCCTAATATAAGTAGTGTCATATACTACTCTAGTTTTTTTTTTAATGAGATATTCCTCTTATTTTTGTTAAGAGATTTTTCAAAATATTTTGTTTCTTTTATTACAAATGCAAATCTGATGGGGTTTGTATTTTTTATTTCGTATTGATTTAGATCTATCCAATTTGGCATAGTTTTTTGTTTTAAAAAAATGCTTCTACGACCGTGTACAATTTTATAATTTATTTAATACTTTTTAAAACAACAAATAAGATTGCTTTATACACCAAGCACTTTACTGGGCGCTTATTCTTACCTTTCCCTCATGCTTCATCTATTTGAGACCGCGCCCCTTGGTCAATTTTACGGTGTTGGATTCACTTGAGGCTGAGTCACTTGCGTTTCACTGCCATGCCAATAGTAAGACGAAAATAAATTTTATTTTCAGCAGTCTCGCATCATTCGAGAAAATAATAGAGGAAGTTTACAAAGAGAAACGGATCCAATCATTTTATAGTTCTAAAATCATGCACGAGATCTTTTATATTTTTATTTTTTTATAGACATTTATCTATTTTTATATCAATAACTTGTCACACATCTATCTATATTTATTTTTTATTTTCATATCTATAGCTTATCACACATGTATCTATCTTTATAATGTTTCACTCAGTCCATTTCTATTTAAAAAATATTTTACAATATTTCGTACTTATTATATAATATCTCGATCTAGTTATTTTTTTTATAATATCTAAAAGTCTATCGTTAAATTTTTTTGATCTCGCATCTATCCAATCTAGACGATAGATGTGAGATATTGTAAACAATCCATAAATTAATAAAAACAAAAAAAATAAGAAGAACGTAATCCCTAATGAAACCATAGAAGAAAAAAATAGTAAATCTTTAATAAAACTATATTCAGACGCGAGACGTATAAATGAGCAGGTTACCAAACTCATCTTTTAGGAGAAAATTTAACTAAAAAATGCAAAAATACTTTAATAGAAAATATGTATCATATATAAAATGTATATATATAAAATTTATATCATTATGGCATGAATTACGTAGAACAAGATCATGAAAAGCAGAAAATAAATAAACATAATATAAAGAGGTTGTGAGGAGAAACAACCGGACATTTCAGCTATATTATAAAAAGAAACCATTATAGAAGAGTAATCAACAACTAGACGCATTATCAAAGAGTAATCAACAATTGAAACCTGCCAAAAAACGAGTTATTCTCTACTGGTGGTGGAAGAAGAAAGAATCAGAGAAAGATAACGTTTGTGAAAAAAATAAAGCTTTTTATATAATTCAATAACAATATTTGAAGTATTATGAAAATAGATGGGGTTTAGATAGTAAATAGAAAAGTTAAATGATTCATTCTCATAAATATATGAAAACTAAGGTCTCAAGTGGATAACGGTTTGATTTTTAGGTCTTAATCGATACTTAATCCTTAAATATATATTTTATGTTTTGATTTTTGGTTGTTTTTTTGTGTGTTTTTATGTCTAAAGAGTTATTATTTATATTTTCAAAAATTTTATGTTATCAATTTTTAAATTTTTTTTGTTCTCATTTGTCATTAACTCTTTTAAAAGTTGTTTTATTACAAAAGTATTCTGTAAAAAGAGAAACGATTTCTACTTTGTGTTCATTTATGATATTTTTATTTTGCTTTCAGCATTATTTTTTACTTTGTTTTTTGTTATTGTTATCATTTCTTAAAGTATTATTTTTTAAAATTATTAACTATATTATATGTTATTATATTATCATTTTTTTTACGTTTTGAATATAATTTTATACGATAATGAATCAACTTAAAAAATAAAAAGAAATAATAATTGGAATACATGCTATTGAAATACAGAACACAAAAATAAAATGTTTTACATATGAATCATGGTGTATCAAAATCTAGTTAGATGAATCCGAATTCTTGAACTACCAGGTAAATCATAAGATAATAAAATAACTCAAAGTTTGGGAGTACCAGGTAAATCATAAGATAATAAAATAACTCAAAGTTTGGGAGTACCAGGTAAATCATAAGATAATAAAATAACTCAAAGTTTGGGAGTACTTTATTTGTTATTCTAACAAATACTTTGTACATATATATATATATATATAAGTAGGTAATTAACCAATAACCATCAAACACAAAAGTATTTACCAATAACCATCCAAGGTTTGATACATTACGACTAATAAAATTTGGACTACGACGGGGTGCGGAAATACGTGTATTTTGGATATAAAAAAACAAAATATATTACAATTGCGTGATGTTATGAAAATGGTTGTAAAATAAGCCTGATTGTGTGAAAAAACAAAACACAATTGTTTTTATGTAAATAAGTGTTAATTGAGGTGTTCCAACAAACCTGGAGGTTCAATTTCTAGTACAGGATGAAATTTTGCATTCTTCTGATAATTAAGTGTTGTTTTTTCACATATATCTTTGAGATAGTTCTTTGGTTTCCTTTCAACTGAGATTTGGTAGAAGTATTTGAAGACACCCAAATTTAATCCAACCAACTTATGCCAAACACACAAAGATTAATTATGACAACCATCATTATATCCCATAAGGTGTATCAATACGTAATTTTCAGGAGTTTTTGGCCATGAACTCAATTGTTGGACGACGTTCTAATCCATACTTCTATTTTGCGATGAGAGATAAGACTAAGATCCTTGATGAACTCATTTAATAGAAATAATTTGTATATGTCTCTGGCAACTGGAAAGACTACGGTAAAATAAAAGATATGTTATTGTTCTCATATCAGGAATTCTAAAAGTGAGTCATTTATATTTCTTCTTATTTGAATTTTGATGCTTCCATTAGATATGATTTATTTATGGGATTTATCCCAAGTTTAATAGAAAATACTCTTAGATAAAGTTCCATATGTTGAAGCTCATTACATTAAGTTAGTGAGAGAAGTTTCCAGATGATGTTATTCATATTGATCCATTTATTGTGGGAGAATTTTGCTAA
The DNA here is from genome assembly GCA_036936605.1 of Limnanthes douglasii subsp. nivea. Classification (NCBI taxonomy): domain Eukaryota; kingdom Viridiplantae; phylum Streptophyta; class Magnoliopsida; order Brassicales; family Limnanthaceae; genus Limnanthes; species Limnanthes douglasii. Next base: position 40,765,259 of record JAUPFV010000001.1, read on the forward strand.
AAGTGATCCATGACCCTATATGTGTGCTCTTTGTTGGGTTTTCTTTAAAAAAACCAGGAAAAAACAAAAGTTAAAAATTAGAAGCTCCTCCAAGAAGGACTTCCAAAGTTTCTTATGCCTAAAAAAGAAGATAAGAGATGGTTCTTTGAGGATGACAATTGCAGTCACATAATCTATGACCAAGAAGGATGTTGTGAAGCTTACGGTGGTGAAAACTGAGCCAACCAAAGGTGCCATAAATAAGGTTGAAGAAAATAGAGCTAATAAGAGATATATGATGGCAAAATAATGTCCAAATAATGATGCATCCCTTGCCAAGTATGCTATAGTATATGTTGTTGGTCTGGAAGCTCAAAGCATGTTTTAGTAAATAGTAAATTTTTGGAATTGAACCCCAAGTATGGACCTAGAAATGAAATAACTGTTTTATGTATCCAATGTTAAATTGGGAAAACCCCTAATATTTAAGGTTTAGTCATTACATATGTTGTGTCAGAGATGCCACAAGTGATACAAAATGATTAAAAGTAAACCAAAATGTTTTCGTGAGGCTGAAGCAACAATTCCTTATTTTGAGATGAATGTGGTAAAAAGATTTATTGATGAGGCTGCCTATAGTACCTTGCAATTGTAATTTTTCCAATCCAAGGTAAGAGTGGTGGTTCCCCGTTTGCTATAATTGGAGAATAACTTATATATACATTTGATAAGTTAAATATTAATAACGTACTCGTGGTCTGTAGCAAAGGTTTGTGAATGCTGAAAGAGGTTCTGAGGCTGTTACGAAAGTTCATGTTGTTGAGCGTAATGAAAACTCCACTACAAAAAGTGAGGCTGAAATAGTCCTCAAAGCGATGAGGAACAATGAAGTTTCTTAGGCTAAAGCTCAGGCTCATGTTGGGGGAAATTAATTAGTAGAAAATGTAACTAAGCTGCCGAAAAATGGTATTTTACTACAAAAAAGTCTAACAATGATAAAAATGATGATGTAAAGACAAACAAAATAGTGGGAAAGTATGTTGCAACTAAGTATCATATGGGACCGTTAGACGTATATATAGATGAAGATTTGATGAATGATGTGCCCATATAGTGCATGTCAAAAGTTTACAGAAAAAGTCTGATCATGCTCATCATTTGGTTATTGAGACTGCAAATTTTAGAGCTTGAATATGTTTCAAGCTTCAATATACAAAATCCATTGTTGTATTTCACATCCTTAGCAACGATAAGGTTCCGAGGTGCTTAAGCTAAATCTTGTCTCATTTTAGCTAATTATTAAACTTGTAAGGCTCAGAAAAACTTGATGCACACACTGAAAAAACCTCTATAGTGAATATGGGTGGGTCTTCCAGATTTATGTGCTAGTGTAGGAGCAAACCCTAAGTTTGAGCAACTTTGTTGCAATAATTAGTAGAAGAAAAATTCCAAGCTATCGATCACTTGTTGATTTTGTAAAAAGACAACTTAATCTAATTGTAAGACATACGCTGAAAGTACACTTTTCCTTTCTAATTATTTATATATTTATATTAATGTCTTTTTATTTGTATTGTAGACGCTGGTTAATGATTTGACTGCTATGTGTCAAGCATGTTATACTCGTGCCATTTTCTAGGCTGATATTCAGCCAATTTTAGAGGTTGTTGGTGAGCCGTTTAAAGATAGCTCAAAGCTGAAAGCAGATCTCCAAGAAAGAGATATATGACAACGAGAATGTGAAGACTGAGCTTTAACATAAGTTGGTGGTAAAAAAACAAGAAGTTGAAGGATGATATTTAACATAAATTTGTGGTCAAAAGGCTATTGAGATTTGAGCTTCAATAGAAAGTTGAAATCAAGACTTTCCTTCAAGAGAAAGTGTATGTCAAGACTTCACGGTTTCGAAACTTCATGGGGTGTTTAAGGCTATCAACAATATTAATTATATTTTGGTGGCTTTGTAGGGTTCTTACATAGGATGACTCTTGTCAAGGCCAAAGTAATTTCCTCATGCCATAAGTTATTTGATAATACTAATGTTGAATTAGCCAATGTGCAAGAGAAGCAGGAAGTTGAACATACGGTAGCCTAATTGGAAAAAAATGTTGTGAGTACAACTACATGATGTATTACTTTGGTGGCCAAACGCGCTGAACAAGTTGAATTGGTTTTGGGTTTTAAATATGAAATGCTTGAAGCATCCAAGGATTTTATGCATAAATTTGAGAAAAGACTTAATATGATGAACCTCTTATAACTGCCAAGAAATAAAATTATAATGTGTATCAACATATCATGGATGTTGAGAGTAGATAGTTTATCCATTTATCTGAATAAAATGATGTCCAAGTTGATATTGTTAAGCCGGTGAATACACCACCAGACCAATTTATTTTGATGTCATCCCCTAGTTGAACTGGAGATGTGGTTTTTTGGGAATAACACTATTGTAGGATCTATCAAAGTAGGTGGTTCGACCGTACAAACTAGATTGAAACTCATTAATCATTTGGTAACTTGGTTTTTATTTTGTATGATTGTATACCTTGAGGCAGTTTGCTGACTATAATCTCAAGTTTTAGGATATTACCGTAAACCAAGTCTCTTTAGTTGGCGAAATTTTAATATATTTTAGATGTAGTGAATGTTATCACTTGTAACTGTCATTAACTTGTAATTTATTTTATGTTTTGTTTTTCTTGTTTTGTTTTTCTTGTTTTGTTTTCTAAAAATGATTTTATTGTTCGATGTATATTAATCTAATGTGAATGACCAATTTCAAAAGGGTGAGACTTGAATAAGGGTAATGTGAGATCTTTGTTTGTATTTTGTCTAGAAATAACCAATTTGTTTTTCGTTTGTCAATGGTTTATGATTCATTTGATTTTTTTTTATTAATCATCCTTTATAATTTTAATTTATTTTAAGGGTACACGAAATCTCTAAAGTACTTCTATTATATATATGTTTTAATTTTGTAACAAGGGTTCAAGCTCATATTGGGACTAAATATTATGTTTACTCTTATATATTTTTTAATTTACTAAGGTCGAAGCTTTTCAAGGGGTTAAAGTACGTTCATGCTTATCCTTTGTTGTTTTTATTTTTGTGTCACTAAATTCCAAAGTTCTTCAAAGAGCTTAATATTATGCTTAGACTTATCTCTTTATTATCGGTGGAGCTAAGCCGAATCCCCCGCATATGTTTGTGGATTGTTACCTTGTAGAATATAATATTGTTTCGAGGAAAAATAAATTAAGATTAATGTAATGGCGAGAATAAACATTTATTAAGAATAAATTCCTTCTTAAAACCTTCATAATCCATTGATGTATCCCAATATGAATAAATTAGTTACATATACAAAAATATATAAAATAGCAAAAGTTTAAGGTTAAAGATAAATCTTTAAATTCTTGATGTTCCAATGTTGTCAAAGTTATTTCCCTGGTTTTATTTTGGCTTAAGTTATGTAAGACCGTCCCTAATTAAAGGATAAATTATTGGCACTCTTATCAATGGTATAAATGAATAATCTTATTATAAACACATCAAAGTTTTTGAATATGAATTTAAATTATATTTATGTTTCATATTAAATTTTTGTAATTCTATTACTGTAGGTGGACTTTAACTTTGAGTTGAGCGCTTTTTGCTTCTAAATTACTTCTTGTATGTTGAGATACTAAAAGAAGGTATAAAATTATTATCCATAACTACTAATTCCATGTCATACACCAAATAAAAATGTGTTTTGCTTGTCACAGATTGTGGACTAGTTCAATAAGACCAACGCACTTCTTACAAAAAATATGGTCAATTGTCTTTGGTTCCTTCCAATATTTTTTTGTAATAAGCAGACATGGTCATATTGGTCACCTCCATTTTGCCGTTTGATCGAGGATGGAAATGAGAATATAAAATTTGCTTAATACCTCTTATGGTGCGGAACCACATTAGTCGTTCATTTAAAATGGATCTCATTTTCTGGTGTGATAACTCGTGATATGTCATATCTGGTGAAATTATTAGATATAAAGATGTCGATAAGTTTCTTAATGATAATGTTCACCAATTTTTACATCTATATCGATTTGAAAAAATAATCCACTACTACAAATATGTTTTTTCCTTCATGAGCCTTTAGAAAGTGTCATACGATGTTTGGATCTCATAAATCAAAAGTTATATCCTCAGGTATTATTTCTATGAGCACTACTAAGACTTTGATTTATTTAGATAAAAATTGTCATGTGCCACACTACTTAACTATGTTCTTGGTATCCTCATTCACAGTGGGCCAATAGTAAAATTGAAGTATAGTCTTCTTTGCAACTCTTTATACCCACAATGTGTATTTCCATCTTTATCTTGGAGATCTTCCACCATGAATGCTTCTTCATCACCTCGACACAACGAATACATTATTTGGTGAGGCCCTTCATATAGTATGTCAAAACCCCGAAAAAATCTCATCGACTTCATTTTTATTTTTCTATCTTCAGCTTTGCTTTTAGAAAGTTGCCTTTCAGTGAGTTAATTGATAATATATGTGCATAAATCCTATTCGTTTATCTACCGCCCCCTTGTGATTACTATAAGAATGTAGAGAGAAGGTTTTGGGAATAATGATGGAATGTATGTCTTTTAAGATGGCTCGTTTATCTTCAGCTTTGCTTTTAGAAAGTTGCCTTTCAGTGAGTTAATTGATAATATATGTGCATAAATCCTATTCATTTATCTACCGCCCCCTTGTGATTACTATAAGAATGTAGAGAGAAGGTTTTGGGAATAATGATGGAATGTATGTCTTTTAAGATGGCTCGTAGTTCCAATGAGATACATGAAGAAGAAGCCAAGGCATCAACAATTACATTCTTCTTTCTTAAGCCTTGATCAAAGGTAACATCATCGAATAGGTTTGTTTCGCGTCAAATATCATTTAGCTACTAAATAATATAATATTTTTTATCTTTAGTCTAATTGTGTGTTTTATAAAACAACAACAAAGAATCTACAGGTAGTCGGACCCCCTTTGCCCCCATAAATATTGGTCAACCAAAGGCCATCGATATTCTAATATTTTATTGGAAGTTAGAGAGAAAATTTAATAGATTATTACAAGATGTATCTTGTAGGAGATAATAGCTAGATTCATGTCCGCATAACTTGGTGATTTCTTATGTCATCCATTCAGAACTGCCAAATTGATTAAGCATGTTCTTTGGTAGGGTTTTGTCTTGTGGACTAAAACTTCGTCTAGAAATCTATCAAGGCCTGGAATTTTATTATCGTTAGTGGTTTGTATTTAATATCTTACTCTCCAAACTCCATGGAAAAACTGGATAGTCTAGTAGACACATCTGGTTTGTGTAATACATTCATTAAAGGTTATGATATCTGAATAATAATCGTATGAGACTGAAAGTATAATCTTATTGAGTTGCGACTGCCAATTTTAAACGAACTTCTTTGACTAAAAGTAACAAGTTTCTTCACGAAGTGAGTATTTAATTACATATTAAATAACCTTGGAATAATTTCATTCATCAAGTGTATCCCAATACCGTAAAATGTAAAAAACAGAGACTGCTATGGCTTTGGTTTTGTTAATATTTTTGGTGATGTTAGTAACTTCTTGATATTTTGAAATAATTCATCCCAAGCTAGAATCCAGTGGGATTTCAGTGCTCCTCACACAACTTAAAAAAGATGTTGACATTTTTCCAAAGATCTTGAAATAAATCGGTTCAATATAATCAATCTCACAACCAATATTTGTACTTATTTTATGTTGTGAGGATAAACCATGACGAAAAAGTTTTAGATTTTATTTAGATAAAATTCAATTCCATTATCACTAACCACAAACTCAATGAACTTGCTTGATTGAATGCTGATGGGTTATTGTTTTGCTTTAGTTAATTGTCAAGAGTGAATTCTAGAGAGAGAGAAAATCTAGAGAGTTTTTAGAGAGAGAAACCACAAGTATAAATGAGTTTCAAAGTAAAAAGTGTTCAACCTCTTTATTAGAGTGGTCTGGTCCTTTATATAGAGGAGCCAAGACTTAGTTTCAAACTGAAATCTGTTACAAAAGTGAACTAATTGCTATTTAGTCCTTACTAATTATACATAGTTACAAATATCGTCTCAAACTTACATCAGTCACGAATTAAGGACAAAACTCACATCACTTACAATTAAATCCTTAAATTTACATTATTTAGAATTTAGTCCTTAAAACTCTATTTCGATATTAGAAGCCTCCCTAGTTCTCATGTCAGTAAATGAATGAGAATTAAAAAGTCTTCAAATCCTTTGTCTTTTAATCTTAACATCTTCGAAAACTCCCATAGGCTATGTAACCTGTGATAAACTTAAAAATAATCATTCGAAGCAGTTAGTTTAAATGATCATTCGAAGCACTTACGCAATTTAACATCTTAAAACGTATTCAAATAAAAGAATAAAAATGGCCTCGAAATTCCTTGATAGTTAAATGTTGGCTTGAAATCACTTCGAAATGATGTAATAAAAAGCATCCTCGAATTTTCATTCAAAATGTTGCCTCGAATAATCATCCTCAAAAATAACCGTTACATATGTAACCGTTAAATTCATCATAACCCTAGAAGTCTAGCCTGACAGATGTCGAACATCTAACCAACTCACCGATTCATATTCCAACCTATCATCACAAAGGTCTTTCCACCTTCACACGTCTTCACTCGCTTTAGTATAAATACAACCTTCCCTTCATTTCCACTCTCCTCACACATAAACCTTTTTAGAGAGAAGTTAGAGTTTTGGCTACCTTCATCGTGGTCCTCCCATATTCTTAGGATTTTCGCCAGAAAACTCAAGCTTTCTGACCAATCTTCATCCTCTCTGATCAACCCTTACTTGGTTTATGAGAAAGAAACCAAGAACCAAAAAATCGAAGGCTATTCTGCCCAAAACACTAGAATCTTCTGATACTGATAGCAATTTAGTGTTCGGATCTTACGATTACTTTTGTATTACACAAAGGGCTGAAGAATACCGAAGAGGAAGATTAATTTGAGGAGGTCCGATCAGAACTACTACTGAAACATTTTATTACGGTAACTTTGATCCTACTAAAGTTCCAACTCTTTCACCTTCCCCCATAGTCGAAGAACAATTATCATCTAAAATATGAGGTCCTAAAACACATCGAGTCTCCTAATCTCAAAGTAGAATTTCTCCTCTAATCACTGAAAAATCTCGTCCAAAACCAAAACAAATAACCCTTCTCCGGAAAACTCTTCTGTAACCAAAATAAGAAAAACTTTCATCGCCATGGGAGATGAATCAACAATTATCCGAACTCCGTCCCCTCAAAATCCAAATGCTAACAATCCTCCTCAAAGAGAAGTAATAGAGGAAGCTCCTCGAGTTACTAACCCCTCTTTAATAACGATTATCCCAACTTCTCAAAATCTTCGAGAAGAAACTTCGAAAGACAACGAAGCTGATTTAGAAGCTACAAGAACCGATCTCGAGGCTGACTCTCAAGAAGAAGCAGATGCCTGTTCCATCTCCGAAGAAGAAAGGGAAAAGATTGGGAGAAACCTAAGGAACCTTGAATGCAAATACATTATTGCTTTGAAAACATTATGCTACATATATTATAAGGATAGCAAAGCTTCGGCTCTTAAGAAACAATGGGGAATGGGAGAAAACATAAATCTTCGTCTGCCAAAAGAGGGAGAAACTCCCCTGGACGGCAAGGATGATGAATTAGTAGTATACCCAGAAATCATCAACTGGGGTCTTTGGTTTCCACTAGATCCAATGATCGTGGAATACTTCGGGCTCCTCAGCTTATGCCCTACCCAGGTGACACCGAATTAGTGGTTCAACCTTATGTCAGTAATCATGGCATCTCGTCTGTCCAAAATTTTCCATCAGCATCAAAGACTTCATCTCACTGACCCAACTATCAAAAGGTCCGAAGCTTCCCTATTACTAACTCACTTTGATGGATGAGCTCAAGATCATCGATGATCTCTTAGAGGCTGACAAATTCTAGAAACAGAAATTTGTCTTCATATCAGGAGCTTGGGAAAACGGTAAAGTGATTTCTGAAGCTAACCCTTCAAAACTAACTCTCCTTTGGAGAAGCAATCGTAAGTTCTTCTAATTTTTCATGTTCTGATATAAAATTTACCTTCCCTTTTATTTTATTTTTTAACATTTTGTGTTGCTGATTTATACTAGAAATTTCGAAGCGCTACTCAACAGGTCGAGAAACAGCTAAGGAAATTTTCCAACAACTCGCCGCTTGGGCTGAGAATATATGGAATAATGCATTTCATACTGCCTTTTAGTCCATCAATTTCCTCCATAGTCATATGTTTCCAATCAAATAAGGTGGGTTGCCTCCTCATGATTTATCATCTGAACCAGATCTGAAGCTTGTGTGACAACGAATTCCTCAACCTGATTGCAAAGTCTTTCTTACCATTCGCAACAGATCAGATAGCCATTTGCCAAAAAAGAAGAAAGAAGGAGTTGCAAAAGAAAAGAAGGGTAAAAAGGCAGCTAGCACATCTGGTGCTAACCCTTCCACACCATCAAAGCCAAAGCGTCGAAAATGCAAAACTGCAGAACAACCTCTCTCGCCCATCGAAGAAGGAAAAGATCAAGAACCATCATCAAAGAAAAAGAAAGTTTCCTATGGTTCCCAAGGAAAGAAAAAAAACAAATGAAAATCACTTCGTACGCTTTGGTTGATGAGGACAAAGTCATTGTTGCTGAAAACCCACAAAACCCTTCAATAAAAAATCAATCAACCAAGGACAACACTGTGATAGTCATTGAAGATAGTAACTCCAACGAGAATCAAGCCACTACATCCTTCGATCCTGACATGTACATCAACTTCGAAAATACCGAAGCACTTACTGGTGAAGAAGACCCTGTTCTTCAAGTAATCCAGAACCACATGCTCAACTTCGGTAGACCACCACCAATCGAAGCTTCCCCAGAAGCTATTCGCTCTCTTGAGCCCATCACCCCAATGGTTTAAGGTCCTAGCACATCCAAACTTCGTGTTCCTACTCCAAATCCTGTCATTTCTGTCGCTCTTCAGCCATTTTTCGAGTTTGATACTACAGCAAAGAAACTTGCTTCCTAAGTCGAACCTTCTCAAAGCCATCTAAAGCAACTGGCCAAAGATATGGTTTACTATAAAGAATCTTACGAGGCTGAGAAAAAGTTTAGAGAAACTATGCACGGCAAAGTAGTTGATCAATTTCACGCTTATGAAATGGCACGGTCCAAAATGATCAAAGGTGCTCACTGCATAAAGAATCATCTGCGAATCTCCCACATTGTGGAGACTGAATTGCTGGCGAACACTCATGTAGAAGAATTGAAGAAACTCAACACTATCCATGCTACCGAACTAGCCGCTGAAAAATACAACTCTAGTAAGCTTCGAAATTCTCTCACTATTTGTGAGACAAAAAACAAAGAATTAACCGATGATATGGCTAAATTGAAGAAGCATTTCGAAGCTGAAAAAGTTGTTGCTGTAATTGCCGCCAAAGCTGAACTTTTAAAGGATATGCAAACAGCTATCAGCGTCGGAAAAGAAGATGCAACCATTCTTCTTCTTCGAGAACTTCACGCTGCTTATCCAAAAATCGACCTTACAAGATTTTGGAATGATATCCCTGAAGAAAAATGCCTAAGCGAAGCTTTCGACCCTTCATCCGAGGAAGAAGAATCTTCTGAATAACTTTATTATCATCTTTATCCTTGTCGAATTCAAATATCTTTTTATTTTTTTGTATCTTAATGACTTGATCTAAATGAAAAATGGTTTTTGTATGTTATCATTCTCCTTGCATATTATTCGATGCTGAATTTTACAAATAAAATAACTACAAAACCTTAACAAATTAATGTAAACTTACCTCCTCGAATAGCTTAACAAAATTGGTGGATATCGTAGCTCATCGATAAATTGTAGCTCTTCGAAAAAAATATAGTGTGATTAATAAACTTTGGTAGCTCTTCGAAAAATTAATGTTAAGCTTTGGTAACTCTTCGAAAATATCCGTGTGCTATTAAGCGTTCACTTCGAAATAAAAATGTAATATGATTAACAAACATGGTTGGTTTTTCGAAAAGTGTCATAAACACTTCGGGACATTCTACTCTTAACCAATCTCAAAGGTGACCAGTCTTTGATGATTTGTTAAGATAGTATTCAAACATATGTAAACAACTATTGGCCAAAAACGAACTTTATTGATAATATTGAATATGTACACGATGCCTCGTTAAAACCTTCCTGGGCCAACAACATAGGAAATAGTGCGCTAGTCAAAACAAAAATTCCAAAGTATAAAAACATATCTACTCCCAAAAAAGCTTCAAGTGTTGGATATTCCAAGGATGTTGAAGCATCCTCCCCTCGAAATCACAAAGATGATAAGACCCTGACTTGATGCTTTCAACAACTGTATAAGACCCTTCCCAATTCAGAGCCATTTTCCCAAGTTCTTCTCCTTTTTTGTGCAAGAAAACCTTTTGCAGCACCTTATCACCTTCTTTAAATTATCTTCTATTTAGCTTTAAATCAAATCTATTTCTCATAAGAGTTTGATAATGGATTACATTCAGATGAGCTAGAACTCTTTTTTTTCCTCAATCAAATCCATATTAGCCCTTCAAATTTCATCATTAAACCTTTCAGAATATTGAGATATTCTAAAAGATGACATCGTAGATTCGATAAGGCTGACTGCATCCATACCATATGCCAAAGCAAAAGGAGTCTCTTTTATAGCCTCTCTTGGAGTTGTTCGATAAGCCCAAAGCACCTCTTGCAAATAGTTTGGCCATTTTCCTGCCGGCCCCGATAAATTCTTATTCAAGCGATCTAAAATTATTCTGTTTGTCACTTCCACTTGTCCATTAGCTTGAGGATGAAGGCGTCGAAAAACATTGCTGAATTTCTTTAGAAGTAAAAAATGCAGCCATTTCCCTATTATTAAACTGCGGGCCATTATATGTTGTTATCCTCCGAGGAACCCCAAAATGACAACAAAAACTGTTCACAATAAATTTGATGACATCTTTTGCCTTTGTTCCTGATAGCGGTTCTGCCTCTGCCCACTTCGTAAAATAATCCACCGCCACAATTATCATCTGTTTTCCACAGAATCCATCAGCAAAGGTCCCACCAGATCCATTCCCCATCTATCGAATAGCAGTGCCTCGAATATAGACATTAGTGGTAGTGCTGGTTTGTGAATATCATTGGAAAATCTCTGACAAGTATCACAACCTCGGACTAAATTCTTAGCATCGTTCATGATCGTAGGCCAATAAAACCCTGAAAGTAAAAATCGACGCGATAGAGATTTGAACCCACAATGAGCTGACCATTCACCATCATACAACTCTGATAATACTTCTTGTGATTATTACTTGCTTAAACATCGTAATAATGGTCTGCTTAATGTCTTTTTATATAAAATCCCATCCAGAACTACATATCCGAAGGATTTACCCTTAACTTTTTGGCCAATCGGGAATCATCGGGCAGTAGTCCTTGAGTAAAAAAAATTAAGAATATCTGACCGCCAATCGCGTCAGCTTTCATCAGTGATAAAAAATTCTTCTATGCTTTCATATTGGCTAGATTGAGTAACAATCGAAGGATTTTATTGTAGCAAAATCCAATGATATTCTTCCTTGTAAGCAATATTTTCTTAAGAATCAACCACCGTGGTACTTCCTCGTCCAATATATTATACAACCACATTGTCAAATAGAAGCATTAAATTCCGAAGCTCCCGAAGATACAAAATTAAACGATCTTTTCTTGCTTTGAAAAATCCGGATACCTGATTTGCTAATAACTGAGAATCTATTTCCAAGCGCACTAAAGCCGCCCCACAAATTTTTCCCAATCTCAAACCTGCAAAAGCAGCTTCGTATTCAGCTTTATTGTGCGAAGCATGAAAACCAAATTTAATTGATTTGACCATCGTTTCTCCCGCCGGAGCTATCAATTGAACCCTAACACTGCACCCTGAAATACTGGATCCTCCATTCGTTCGAACAACCCACATAGAATCCACAAGTAAAGCTTTTTTAGTTTCTTCCTCATCCGATCGTCTTGAGTGGAACTCAACAAAAAAATCAGCCAGTGTCTGTGCTTTGATCGCTGTCCGAGGTGTAAATAAGATATCGTAATCCCCCAACTCCACTGACCATTTGGTCATCCTCCTTGAAATATCAGGTTGTTGTAAAACATTTTTTAAAGGGAATGGAGTTCGGACTTCGATAGTATGCACTTGAAAATATGGACGCATCTTCCTAGCAACAATCACCAATGTTAAAGCCAGTTTTTCTAATTTTATATCTTTCTCTTTTCTGCTGCCACCAATCTTTTACTAACGTAATACACCGGCTTCAGAATTCCTGAATCTTCACTGATTAACACTACGCTCAATGCAAAATCCGATACCGCGATGTACAAAAATAATTTCTCCCAATTTCGAGGCTTTGCTAGAATCTCTGGTGATGACAATAAATTTTTAATATTTGTGAAAGCTACTTCTCATTCCCACGTCCATTCGAACCTATTGGGTCCTCGTAACACTTGAAAGAAAGGAAAGCATTTATCAGAAAAATTTGAAATAAATCGATTAAGTGCTACTAACCTTCCTGTCAGAATTTGCACTTCATTGATTGAACGAGGATAATTCATTGTTATCAAAGCTTTGAACTATTCTGGTTCAGCATCTATTCACTAATAATAAAACCCAAAAAATTCCCCGATCTAACTCCAAAGGTCCATTTCTCAGGATTTAATATCAACTTGATCGCCCTTAGATTCAAAAAAACTCCCTCTAGATCATCAAGATGCACCTCGTCCCTTGAGCTTTTCACTACCATGTCGTCTATATATACCTCCATATTTCTTCCGATCTGCGTAGCAAAAGCTTTATTCATTAATCTCTGATAAGTGGCTCCAACATTCTTCAATCCGAAGGGCATCACTCTATAACAATGTAGGCCCCTATCGGTTATAAAAGTTGTGCACTCTTGATGTTTTGGATCCATTTGGATCTGATTATACCTTGCAGAAGCATCCATAAAAGTTAAAATTTTGTTTCCCGAAGTAGAATCAATCAACTGATCTATTCGAGGAACAGAAAACGGATCATGGGGCAAACTCTATTCAAATCTGTAAAATCCAGACAAATTCTGCATTTCCCATTCTTCTTTTTTACTACCACCGGATTCGCCATCCAAAAAGGATACTGTGACTTCCTATATGTCTAACCTTAGACAACCGATGCACTTCAGCAACAATTGCTTCTTCCTTTTCCGAGGAAAACGCTCTTCTTTTTTGAATTACCGGTTTGAACTTCAGATCTATGGCCAAGCTGTGTCAAATTACCTCAGTAGGTACTTTTATTACATCTTCTGTCCTCCAAGTGAAGACATCTAAATTTTGAAATAAAAAAACAAGCAATTGTTGACATAGAAAATGGGTCAATAAAGTTCCGATTCGAAGCACCTTTCCTTCTGAAAAAATAAACTCATATATATCTTCAATCACCGTTAAAGACCCCGGGGTTTCCCTCGGATCGTCAACCCTTTCTTCCAAATCCGAGGGTGCCCTTCCTAATTGCTATTCACGCATCAAATCTCCACTGCTAGATCTTGGGACCCAAAGTGCAGTGGCATAACATTCTCTGGAAACCTTCTGGTTGCCTCAAACAACCCAATTATGTCTCCAAATACGTACTTAAAGCACTGATGAACTGTAGAAAACACCCCGTACATTCTTGAAAGCCACGATCTCCCAAAAATAGCATTATAACTTGTGGGACAGTCCACCACCACAAAGAGTACCTGGACCTTTTTCTTAAATGGTCCTTTTTCCAAACTAACCTCACCTTCGAATTCTCCAACAACATGAGTTGTTACACCCGTGAATCCGATAATTGTACGATCCGATTGAATAATATGAGGTGGATTTGTCATTCTATCATATGTGGATTTAAATAGGACATTACCATAATTGCCAGTGTCAATCAGTACACGTCGAATTTTGACGCCAGCCACCTCAGCTCCGATCACCACATCATCTTCATGTGGTCCTGCAGTACCTCTCAGATCGTCTTCATCAAACAAAATGAAGGGAATATCTTTCTTTCCATAAAAGTGTGTTGAAATACTCCCTTCAATTTGAGTTTTCAAGTTGACAACATGCCTTTTCCACAAACTGTACGAATTTCGAGTCATTGAATCGCCTCCAAAAATAGCCAACAATTCAAAAAACTTGCATAGCTCTCGAACTCGCCCCTTTTCCACAAGCTCTTCGACTGTCATCAGAAGCAACCTATTCAGATCATTTTCAACATACTCAGAAGAAGCATCGAATGGTTCAGCTTGTGAATCCATGATCATCAAATTCTCAGCTGGAGGTGCAGCATTCGAATCGATGCACCATTATTTTTCGATGACTCCCATGCGACTTCATATAAGTCAAGAGTTTTCCATTCTCAATCAAATATTGGTTTTCTTTCTTCAGAGCAATACAATTATTTGTATCATGTCCAATATCATCATGATATATGCAAAATTTATTATTTCTTTCCTCCCTTGGTCAGATGACAGAAACATTCTCTGTCAGATCGGCATAATACTCAGGCTTGACCCATGTGTTTGGCCTAGGCCTGTTGTAAATATTAGATGGAGCATGATTTGAATAACCACCACTCTGAGGAGGAAAATTATTGTTCTTCTGCCTCGACTGCTGATTGCCATTGTTATTACCATTCGAGGGCTACCCTGATTATTGGATGCATGTCCTGAATGTTTTGAAGGGCTAACTGGTCCACCTCAGACTCTACTCGACTTCTCCACTTTGATCTAATCCTCAACCTGAGCCATCAAAGCTCCAAAATTCAAGACCCTTCTCTTTGTTGTCTCATTAACTAAATCTCCTAGCAACAAACCTTGGCGAAAAGCTGTCATTGCCACATTTTCCTCATAGTTGTTCAAACTAGCCTTTGTCAACACAAATTTCTTGGTATAGTCTTTCAATTTTTCTCCAGGTTCGTGCTTGCACTGAATAATAGTATCACCATTTGCTCTCATCTCTTTGCTTCCCATAAACTGCCTTCGAAAAGCAGTATAGAAATATCTGAAATTTGATATGGACCCCCTCAGAATCCTATTGTACCACTTAAGAGTTGTTCACTTAAAAGTCTATGAAAATGTACGACACACAAGTCGATCGTCATCTTCGAAATTCATCATATAATTCTTGAATTATTTGATGTGGTTATTGGGATCCTACATCCCATCGAACGTTTCCATCTTTAAAATGTCGAAACGCTTCGGAAGCGCCATGGATCGAATTTTATCTGTCAACGAAGAATTTCTCCAGTCAACACCTTGAACGAACTGATCATCAGTTCACATTGTGACATATAGGTTCCTATCAGTTTCAGCATACTAATTGGAAGTATTTCCTTCATGCCAAGTTGAACGAGGAGCATTCTTAGATTTGGTTTACTTTTTATACTTCCTCGAATAATCTCTATCAGATTCCCCTATTGAAGAACCTCTGTGCCTCTTAAAACCCGAGGCTGAGCTTTCGACCTCCTCGTCACTTGAAGTCATTAATTTATGTTTATCTTTTCTTTACTTTCGAGACGAATATCGCTCTTTAGGAGCCACAAAACATGTTTTTTGTGTTCAGACTTAGCGCGTTGATCATCGGAAGATCGATTTGACTGACCTTCCACCTCAGTCTATCTATTTCGTGTCTAACCTCGGATCTGAGCCTTGCTGAGAGTATCTCTTGCTCCTCCCGTTCATATTTCTCATTCAAAGTATTAATTTTATCTAAAAGTTGATTCATTCGCGCCTCGATATCAGATTGAGCTCGGATCGGAGATGATCTATTGGTTCTATTTCCATCAGTTCTATCAGCATCCATTGCTGACGGAAGCGTATGATTGTTTTCAGGATTCATCGTATGAATTTTAATCAGAGAATACAACTAGATTGTATCAATATTTCGAACGAAATAAAAGCATTAATTTTTCATCCCCAGTGGAGTCGCCAATTTGATGGGTTATTGTTTTGCCTTAGTTAATTGTCAGGAGTGAATTCTAAAGAGAGAAAGAGCTAGAGAGTTTTTAGAGAGAGAAAACATAAGTACAAATGAATTTCAAAGTAAAAAGTGTTTAACCCCTTTATTAAAGTGGTCTGGTCCTTTATATAGAGGAGCCAAGACTTAGTCTCAAACTGAAATCTGTTACAATAAGTGGACTAATTGTTGTTTAGTCCTTACTAATTATACATAGTTACAAATATCCTCTAAAACTTACATCAGTCACAAATTAAGGACAAAACTCACATCACTTACAATTAAATCCTTAAATTTACATTATTTACAATTTAGTCTTTAAAAATCTATTTCCATATCAGATGCCAAAAGTGCGCTTTTCTGGATTGAATCAAATGAGGTTGTCGAAGGTTTCACACAATTAAGCCAGATGATCCTATTCTTGAACGTTGGTAACCAATATGTCATGAATATAAGCTTCCAATTTTTGGCCAAGCTTTGTAGTGGGTCATAATTGGCTCGGCTTAATACTATTTTATTGTTTTTTTATCGGTCCAAGTAAATTAGGCATACCACATTAACGAGTGATGAATTGTTTCGTCCTTGCTCGTCTGTAGCAAAGATGTGCTTCATATTCGCTAGGACTAAGCGAATACAAAGATAAACCTTACTAGAAATGAATGATGAATTACATCATTTTTGTTCGAGCCTAGTACATACGAAGAGCAAAACGAGCAAGTTTCCCATTACTTATCTCCCTCGAATGTATAGTAAATTCGATAAATATGCATCTAAAAATTAGACCGACTTTACCCCTATACTATAAAACTAACTAAACATCCAAAAAATAACTAAAAAGGTACAAAATATCATTTTCTATTTTTTAGGAAACTAAAATTTAAATAACTAACAAACTAAAATATGTAAACTAAAGTAAACTACGCCGTATCAATTGTAATGCCTACTTTAATGTAGTTGTGAACTCCGATTGGAAAATAATCACTTTTGGAAATAAGTTAACTTCAAAAGTTTAAGGTGAATAGAAGAATGTAGAGAGTTTATGATGAAATATCTAACAAAATGATTCATATATATTTTGTGTTCACACAAAAGTAAACGGTACCAATTAAATTTTATAAGATATCGTACAAAAATGTGATGAGATATAGTTTAATGATATGCTTTTCATAACGGATAAAGTAAAGTATAAAGATGTAAATAAAAAAAGTTATTCAAATTCGGTATTTGCAAGGTAATTAAACATAAAATTTTCAATAAAATATACACTCTTGATTAAATGACTTTGTAGTTAGAATTTTTATTTTCATTTATGATTTTGCTAAAGCTTTTATTTCATTCATTAACGCATAGTTTACAAAAGTCTTTAACAAACAAAAGAATATTAATAGATTTGACTCGAAAGATGGACGATAAGAACAAAAATACTTGACACCAGCAATATATAATACACAAGGAATCATTCTCTTATTATTCATCTTGTGTCTATTCTAAATTTCACTTTTCTTATTCTGATGTCTGTATGTAAATTAATTCACTGGTCCTGCCATCCAGTCGATTCAATCCATCCTCTAGATGAACTCTCGTCACGTCAGATATTCAAAATCGATTTTCTAGTCAAGAAAATATACGAATCCAATGAAGTGATAACATATGAAGAAGCATGCGAATTTCCCACCAGGTTATTAGATGATGATGAGACACTTACATATGATGTTGTAAGTGATGTGTTTGATGATAACTATGTTTTTCTCAGCGATGTCGATGTAAATCATTTAGTACAAAGTTTAAAGTGTATTATTCAATTTATGAGACATAGTCAACGATATGGAATTCGCAAAGTTTTGCGTATATATATGTGTATTAATTTATTTTGTGAATTTGATGATCCTGAAATATTTGAGATGGAAGGCGGTCCTGCGACAGAACATTCGATAGAAAGGTATTTGGAGCAAATTGAGATTTCAGATGAAACTGAATGTGTTATATGTATGGAACAAATTGCAGTAGGATCTGAAGCAAGAAGAATGCCATGTTCCCATATTTTTCATGGGGAGTGTATTTTGAGGTGGCTTGAGACAAGTAGAAGATGTCCGGTTTGTAGATTTGAGTTGAATAATTGAAAGTAAGGCTAGATTTAAAAGATGATTTTAAATCGATTTTAGCTTTTGGTTTTGGGATTCTGTTGTAGTTCAATAAAATGTACTTTGTGTGATAATAAATTGTGTTGTTTTCTAATCTTATATTTGGAATTATGGATCTTTGAAAGATTATTATCTATTTACGGTTCGATTACACTTTATGATTTTTTATCTTAAAAATGAATTATATATATAAGGTTTTTTTCTACTATAAAAACCCTTAACCCAAATGCAAATAAATGTATTTCCCCTAATGAAATTGGCTGCAAGCTTGCGATTTATCCTTCTCAGTTCCAAGTACGATTAAAATAGAAAAGTAGCATGGATATTATTCTTATGAATTTCGGTTTAATTGTGAAGTACAAATTGTATGGATAATATAGATGAATTGTAATCTTGCTTCATAATATTGTGTCGGGGACTTAAGATGATTTTGTAAATCCACTCTTTTTTTCTCTCCCGGGATTCTATAAAGGCGTTCTTCTTTTTCTGTTTACTATCTGAATTTGTTTATTTTGTGTTCTGTTGTCGTCTTTGGGATGGTCATTTTCCTCCGGCGGTGCTAACTTTTTCGGAATTTCCTCTATTTGAATGGTTTTTGTCTTTTTAAAAGTTTTACTTTACAATTTTTTCTTGCAAATTCATTCTCTTTGTTAAGATTTGGTTTTTGGGTGAGGATGTTTTTGGTTGTCCGCCTCTCTCTTTCAATATATCGATGTTGTGATTTTTTTTCCGACCAGTTTTGCTTTATAAAATTGGTCTCCGTTTCGACCCTTGTTTTCTGAATCCAACATGATTTGGGTTGTTGGCCATGGAATCTACGGGTCTCTTTGTATTGTTGTCAAATAGGTTCTATGGGCCGCTTCTCTATAGTATTCTAAGATTTTTATTATTTTTATTTAATATTTTATTTTCAACTCTGTTTATATAAATTTGTAAGAGGATAAATTAAAAATATCAAGATAAATCAATCGAGCAATTTCAATATCCACCAAAATCTGAATAAAATACATTTTTTTTACAAAATCAACCAAAATCTCAATAAACATTGATGACTTTTTCGGTTTGAACATAAATCATAGTGTAGTAAGACCACCATAGATATTCATTAGTTATATATTTATAGAATTCCCGACTATAAACAAATACAACCCATTCCGTCTCCTAATTCTATTGAAAACATAAAGAAACTGTTTTAAATTTCATCCTCACATATACACAACAACAAATGTTTCTCCTAAAGGGGTAGCCGAGTTGGTTGAGTAAAACATGCTTGACCAAAGGTCATGAGTTTGAATCTTTCTATATACGCTTTCTCGGCTGAGTCTGTCACCTTTTGTGGTTTACCTTCTGGTGATGGTTTGCACGCTATTGCGTCAGACTGAGGGTTTATCCTGTGCGCACTCATTGCACTCTGAGTAGCGGCTGCGGGTTCCCTCCGAAAAAAAACAACAAATGTTGGTCTAAAGTGATGGTTGTAATCCAACTAAATATTTAAAGATCAAAGATTTGAGTAAGGTGGAAAGGTTGTTGTTGTTCGTTCCTTATGAAGTAAGAAGAAAAGTCGGAGACTACGCGACAAACATGTTTGTTGGACCATATATAAATGTTAATATTACTGTTGGCTCTAAGAGGTGCATCAACATTGTAGCAAAAGACTTTTGAATATACCTGATTGTTTCTAAGAGTATATGATTACCAATATGATTGCAGAATTAGAAATTGATGATTTTATCTCATCTGTTGATCATGTAGTTGTTGATCAAGGCGTGCTTCAAGATGGAATAGAATATGAAAATTGGTGCAGTGTCAAGGGTCTCAATGATGGTATAATTACCTGGTGTAGTGCACGAACGAATGGATAGCTGCACTGTAGTGCCATATTCGTTCGACTGCTTGGGGGACAAAGATGTAAGCTGCAAACGTGAGTCTGAGAGGTCATCTCACTCATCAATGTAAACAAATATTAGAGAAGGGGTATGAAAACAAAAGTTGCGCGATTAAGAGCTTTTGTCAGATCGATAAAATTTATAGATTGTCTAATTTTAGAAAAAGAGCCAAAGTTAGAAGATAAACACTTAAAAATATATCAAGATTTATAGTTTATTTTGTAAGCTCAAGCCTTTTAAAATAAGAATAATGATTGTGTTAGCCATGTTAGAGAGATTCTTTATGTAATATTTCCCTATGTAGGATTTCTTCATCATCCAAACCATGTTAAATATGTCTTATGTGATTGATTTTACTTATGTCTTTATATTTTATGTTGAAAGGTTCAGAGAGTCATTGATATAATTCCTTATTGCCACACTTTCAAGGAATAAATCATCTAAGGCCTAAAGCTACAACCTACTGGTGAATCATATAGTTCACGCCATGTGGTCTCTATTAACACCATTTGACACAATATTTTGATTACGACACAAGTTTCTTGTTTGGCCGAATAGTCATCTTGACTATTTGATAGCCCCGATAAGTGGTGCGATGAGCGTATATACTTTATAAAAATATTATTTTGGAGGTGATATACACACAGAAAAAGGATGAAGATCATTTTAGATCTCAAGGTAAGAGATTTGGGGCTTACCAATAACCAAAAGAAAGTCATCAAGTTTAGTGCTATGAAGTTTGACCTATAAACAATCAACGGAGAGAATAACTTTCACATTTAGAGAATTAAGATTTAGGTAATCCAAGTACATAGGGGGTTGTTAGCTGTCATTGATAATAATATCAAAGAATTGGCCGATGTCTAAGTTTTGTTGATGGCCCATAATAATATGATCTTTAGTTTGAGGGACACAATACTCTTAGACGTATTTGAAGAGCCGAAAGTGTTTGGGATATAAAATCAGTTGAAATCTATTTACATGAAAACGTCCCTAGTGCATAAAATGCATCTTAAGAAACAATTTTACATATTGAAAGTGTACAACGACGAGGAAATCCAAAAACACTTGGATGATTTCAATAAAATCATTCTTGATTTAAATGCATTGGAGTAAATATATAATATGTAAATCAAGAAATAACCCTCTTGATTTCTTTGTCAAAAGTGTATGAGCATGTTGTTGACACAATGTTCTTCAGTTTAGAGTCTTATAGGTTAGCCGAAGCGAAAAATGTTTCGAAATCAAGTAATCCTTCTTCGGAAGAATCTTCAGTAACCAAACGAAGAAAAACTTTCATCGCCATGGGAAATGAATCAACAAACATCCGCTCTTTCTCCTCAAAATCAAAATACTAACGATCATCTTGAAAGAGAAGTGATGGAGTAGGCGCCTCGAATTGCTAACCCTTCTACAGAAATGATTATCCCAACTTCTCAAAATCCTCGAGAAGAAACTTCAAAAGCCAATGAAGCTGACTCGGAGGCTACAAAAACTGATCTTGAGGCTGACTCTCAAGAAGAAGCTGATATTGATCCATCTTCGAAGAAGAAATGGAAAAGATTGGGAGGAACCTAAGGAACCTCGAAAGCAAGTACATTATTGCCTTGAAGAAATTTCGTTACATATACTACAAAGAGACCCAAGCCTCGGCTCTTAAGAAACAATGGGGAATGAGAGAAAATATAACCCTTCGTCTGCCAAAAGAAGGAGAAACTCCCCTTGACTGCAAATATGATGAACTAGTGGTATACCCAGAAATCATCAACTGGGGTCTTTGATTTCCAGTAGATCCAATAATCGTGGACTAATTCGAACTGCTCAGTTTATGCCCTACTCAAGTGACACCGAATCAATGGTTCACCCTTATGTTAGTGATCATGGCATCCCGTCTGTCCAAAATTCCCATCAGCATTAAATTTCGGCTCTGAGGACATGCTCATATGTTACTTTAGCAAATGACGCGGCTAATACTCGTAGTGCTACTAAGTACTGAACCAGGTGCTCTTTCCTAGCTTCCGACGCTCCCGAGGCTTGATTAATCAAAAGCTGAGAATAACTTATAAGACGTACGTGGGTAGCCCCGCACACCTGTGCTAGTCTCAAACCGGCCAAGGCAGCTTCATATTCCGCTTCGTTGTTGGAAGTGGGAAAACCAAATCGGATCGCCTGATGCATACTTATGCCCGTAGGGGTGACTAGCTGTACGTCTGCACCGCATCCATTGACATTCGAACCACCATCGGTTCGGATAAGACACTCAACTAACTCGTCTTCCTCGAGTGGTGCTTCGTGGTTTGGCCGGTCAGAATGGAATTCAATTATAAAGTCAGCCAGGGCCTGGCCTTTGATAGCTGTTCTTGGCTCAAAGTTGATATCGAAATCACCTAATTTGACCGATCATTTAGACATTCTCCCTGACATGTCGGTTGCTGAAGGACGTACTTGAGTGGAAACGAGGTTCGGACAACAACAAGGTGGGTCTGAAAATATGGTCGCATTTTTCGCACCGCGGTCACCAAAGCCAAAGCGATTTTTTCCAACTTTCAAATTCCAAGTCTCTGCATCCAATAGGCTTTTGCTTACAAAGTATACCGGTTTGGGAACCGCTCCCGATTCACTGATCAGCGCCGCACTTACTGCAAAATCTGAAACCACTATGTAAAGAAAAAGAGTATCTCTTGTCAGGGGCTTTGTTAGAAGGTTTCGGGGATGATAAATAAGTTTTGATCCCAAAAAAGGCTTTGTTGCAATTGGGCGTCCAAACAAAATTCTTAGCGTTTCTCAAGACCTGAAAAAATGAAGCGCACTTGTCAGACGAACGAGAAATGAATCGATTCAGGGCCGTCAGGCGCCCGGTCAAAATCTGGACCTCCTTAACGTTCTTAGGTGGTGTCATGTCGGTAAGGGCTTGTAATTGGATCGGGTATGCCTCGATTCCTTTTTTGCTAACAAAGAATCCCAGGAACTTGCCCGACCTTACCCCAAAGGAGCATGTCTCTGGGTTTAACTTGAGATTTATACCCCTTAGATTGTCAAAGGTTTCCCTCAAATCAGCGAGATGGTCCTCGTCCGTGCCGCTCTTACTAACATGTCATCAATGTAAACCTCCATGTTCCTCCCTATCTGGCAGTTAAAGGTCTTGTTAACCAATCTTTGGTAAGTTTCTCCTGCATTTTTTAATCCGAACGGCATAACCTTATAACAATATAGGCCTCGACCCGTGACGAACGTTGTGCTTTCCTGATCCGCTGGGTGAAACTTGATCTGATTGTAGCCCGCATATGCATCCATAAAAGAGAGTAATCTGTTTCCCGACGTGGAATCCACCAACTGATCAATTCTCGGCATCGGGAAGGGATCCTTTGGGCATGCGCGATTAAGGTCGGTAAAGTCCACACACATTTGCCACTTCCCGTTCTTCTTCTTGACCAAAACGGGAATGGACATCCAAAGTGGGTAACTTGATTCTTTGATGTGCCCGACGCTGAGCATTCTTTCGACCTCTCTCAGAATGATTTCTGCCTTTTCGGGGGGAAAGTCCCGACGCTTCTGTGAAATGGGTATGACATTCTTATTGACAGTTAACTTGTGAATTACATGGTTCTCTGGGACTCCAGTCACGTCCTCGGAGCACCACGCGAACAAATTCAAGTTTTTCTATAGCAACAATACCAACTGTTTCTTGAAATCTGGCGACAATTTGACCCATATCTGTAAAATTCTTCCCTCGGTAAATTGGTGTTTTTCTCATTCTTTGTCGGTAATTAAAAAACTGGGGGCTTCTCTGGGATCGTCAACGGGCAGCGACCCCAAGGGAAGTCCCACTAATTGCTAGTCTCGCGCTTGTTCCATCTCTTGATCCCTTTTTGGTGCTAAAGCCGCTCGGTAGCATTCTCTTGCCGCTTTCTGGCTGCTTCGCACTACCCCCACGTTGTTCTCGACCACGTATTTCAAACATTGGTAAATAGTGGATGTTAGCGCGTGCATTCGTGACAGCCACGACCTGTCAAAGATCGCATTATGGGAAGTCGGTGCGTCTACCATGATGAATAAAATGGTGACCTCCTTCTTAAATGGCCCGCGGTCCAACTGAACGATGCCTTCAAATTCTCCAACCACATCTGCAGCCGAACTTGTGAAACCTGCAATAGTTCGATCCGAACGTGTGATTACACGGGGAACCTTGAACTTAGCAAAAGTCGAAGCAAATATTATGTTTGCTGAGCTTCCAGTGTCCACAAGGATGCGTCGAACCTATTCCCCTGCAATGGCTGCTCCAATAACGACGGCATCCTCATGAGGACCGGCTCTGTCTCGTATGTCGTCGTCTTCGAAATACAAAATTGGTGAATGTATTCCTTTTGAATAGGGTTGAGCTTCTAGCTGCATAGCCAGGTTCACAATCACCCCCGAAAATAGTCAATGATTTGAAAAATTGGCAGAGGTTTTTTACGTTCCCGTTACTTTCCGCAGCTTCTTCCTCGATGACCCCGATGAGATTACGACTTAAATCAGGATCGAGATATTCAATGGAGACATAAAAAAGTTCGGTCACTTCGGAAATCGCCATGGTGGTCTCAGGTGCTTGTATCGCCACGATTTATTTCGAAGCCGCGCCCTGCTGCGCTTTCTTTTTCACATATTCAAGTAGGTTTCCATGCTCTATCAGCATCTGTATCTCCTTTTTTAGGGCGATAAAATCCTTAGTATCGTGTCCCATGTCTTCATGGTATCGGCAGTATATGTTGTTCCTATGTTCCCGACGCGTTGGTATGGGGAAAGACCTTCGATACATCATGCTCTTCTTAGTCTTTTCATAGATTGAAGACACGCATTCTGTCAAATCAGCGAAGTAAGCAGGTCGGATCCACTTATTAGACATGGGTCGCAAGACTATTTGGTTTGTATGCTTAACTCTTTGGCCCTGGGAAGCCAGATGCTTGACTGGTAAGGACTGGGTCGGTGGTATTGTGTTGACTGGCTGGACTTGGTGAGCATGGCTGGATTGGGAACCCTGTTTCATAACGACCGACGCTTGCGCGCTCTGCTGAATTTGCGCAGCTAATTCAGACGCCTCAGTTTCTTCTATCAATATCTGCTTTTCTACCTGAGCTAGAAGGGTGGAAAAAGTAAAAGCTTGCTTTTTAGTGACCGCTTGCTTCATCGGTCCTGGAAGCAATCCCAAGCGATATGCCATTAGAGCCACGTTCTCTTTGCAATGATCCAGGTCGGTCTTAGCATCGATGAAACGCCTGGTGTAATCCCGGAGGCTTTCTCCCAGTCTTTGTTTACAGTTGACGATCGTATCGCTGTTGGCCCGGAAACTCTTGCTTCCCACAAAGTGTTGACGGAACATCATCCAGAACATCCCAAAGCTTTTAATACAACCCTGCGATAGATGGTTATACCACTTAGACGCCCGATCCTTGAAGTTCAACAAAAAACGCCCGACACAATAACTTATCGTCATTGTCAAAACTGAACATAAATTTTTTGAAGGCTTCCAAATGGTTATCCGGATCCCTCTTGCCGTCATACTTCTCCAATTTGGAGATGTCAAACCTCTTCGGGAGGTGTCCCGACAATATTTCATCGCACAATGGTGAAGCTCTCCAATTCATTCTGAACCCGAATAATCCGCCTCCAAGCCCCTCAGTCTGAATCCCATACAATCCTTCATCTCCTGGGTTGATGAACTGGCTACTGACCCGGTATCCCTGGGTCTGGCTATTTGATGGTCGCCACTAAAATTGGGGTAGAACTACCCGCTCCTCTCTGCTGCCCGCTAGCATTTCTTCTTTCTCGAGAGACACTGGCGTTCTTTTCTCAGCACTCCCCTTCTTGAACTTGGGAGAGTCAGATCGGGGTGCCTTATTCCGTTGGGAGTTGCTTTTCTGAGCACGTTTGTTTAGCCTTTCCTTGCGTCGGTACTCTCTTCCCGACGAGTCATCCGAAGTATAATCAGCAGAGATTCTCCGGTTATCCTTTTGGCCTTGTTCTGCTCTTCCATCTTGCCTGTCTTCTGGGCGAGACCCTCCATAATAGCGAACAGGTCGGGCATCAATGCGATGGTCAATAGGTGGATAGCCTTCTCTAAGGTTGTCCACGACCGACTCTTTTCATTTTCCCTCTCGAACTCTTTTTTCATCTAGTGCTCGCTCTCACTCAGCATTGAGCTTCGCGATGTCTTCCAGCAGCTGTCTCCTGGTCATGATAAGAGTCGATCGCTTATCCCGACCCTGCGCGTAATACTGCCGACCCGGAGCTTCCTCGCCATCAGAAATTGAAACGGCTCGGGCTACTTCTCTCCTGACCCTCTCCCTGACTGCTCCGTCATTCATTCTTTTAAGATTAGATCGCGATTTTCAAAGAAAAATATTCCTTTTTGGTACCACGGATTCCCACAGACGGCGCCAATGATGAGAGAATAAATGACAAGAAAAGAGAATGTTGGATCTTGGACCTGATGTGACTAAAGCTAAAGATGTAGAGAGAGAAAGTAGAAAGAGAATATAATAATCAATCCCCTTCCACCAAGAATAAATGGGCTCTTTTTTATAGTAGGGAAGGTGGGTCCCATTTATGTCCTTAGTGGTCTTACATTATTTCACTATTAGTCCTTTACGAACTACTTTGTTTACAAATAGTTTCCTAATAAATAATAAATACAATAAGGGGCATATTTCTTTCTCTTGTTTACAACTAGCTCCTTTTCTATTAAGATCGACGAATTACTCCCTTATCAAGCCCAATGGTACTACGGTTTAGCGCGCTTGGGATCAAATCGCTTGGGATCAGCTCCCTTTCAACCCCCTGCTTTGGACTAGCCTAATTTTGCTGAACATATATTTCCTTTGACTCAATGGTCACCATTATTCTATAAATTCAATCATCCCTTACGATGAGTAGACGTCTTTGAAACTAAGTCACGAGTCAAGCTCCAGAGAGTTTCAAGTGTTCTTGCTTATACATGTAATGACATATCCAACTATGTCCATGTAGTCCAACGACAATACCTATGTTTATATATCCTACACCTAACTATAACCAACTTAGGTTAATGGTAACTTCAATATCTGTTAGAGCCAATATTATACTTTTTAAAAACCAACTCACTTTCATGTCATTCTTGAACTAGTCTAATGCAGTTCATAAGCTTTTAAATAAGTAATACAATAGTAAGAGAATCCAAAGAATTTTCCTCGCTAGCAATCTCAGCCACATTCACTTTCTCTTTCTCCACCAGGTCTCGAATAAACTACAACTTAATAAATACATGTCCAATTCATGCTTGAAACTTCAGATTTCTCATCAAATGAATAACACTAGTATTGTCACATAACAAAAGTACATCTTGCTCCAACTAGTGAGTTTACTCAAAACCTCTTTCCGCCAAATAACTTCATTCATGGCTTCCGGAGCAGCCATATACTTAGTTTATATAGATGAAAACACAATTAATATAAAGTATCTTCGACATATACTTCACATCTATTGATTCAGTTCGAGCTTGAGTAGAACTAAGTTTGCATTAAAAAAAAATTAGGACTTTAAGTATATATTTATTGTTGATATAAGAATAAATACCCCTTTGTCTTGTTTCTCTTCATCTCAATACCAAGTATCTTCTTAGTCTCTTTCATTTCTTTTATCTCATACTATTATTTCAACTCATTCTTTACCGTTTCATTTTTTACCATATCTCTGTTAGCTTTTAATATATCATCCACATACAACAACAATAGGATTGATCTCTTCATGTATGTTTCCCCATTCCACTAGACATAGTTGTCGTAGCACATGCAAATATACTTAATGTATCTCATAAAAGAACAAATCGTCTATCCTATTGCCTACAAATATATTTAATGTTCATGTCTACGTAGGAGAAAACAACTCAAAACTTAATTTTTATATAATGTGTTCCAATTAAAAAAAACACAATAATTTCGATTAACATCTTAATTATATTTTAAACAAGACAAAGGTATGATTTTGTGTTAAAATAACTTAGGACTTTATTAAAAGATGATTTAAGTTCAGATACTTGTAATGTAATTTATCATTATAATATTTAAATAAAATAAATAATTGATTAAATAATTTTTTCGTTAATATTTATTTTATGGCTTTACTAACATTTATATTTAATTCATAATCATAAAACCATTAACATAAGATTATTATTTATATAATCTTATGTTATGTTAATGGTTTTCTGATTATCCCTATGAATTAAATAAAAATGTTAGTAAAGTTGTAAATGATAAAAACTAAACAAAGTTATTTAATCATTATTTACTTTAATTTAAATAGTACGATGATTAATTACATCACAAGTATACAAACTAAAATTATTTTTTTATTTAGATCGTTATATTTTCTTATCCATACATATTTTCTTATCCATACGCACTTACATATCGGTTTTGAAAATTGGGTATAACTAATTAAATAAAATTTATTAGCAAATCATAAATAAAAATATTAACAACAAAATTATGTATGATGACTATTTTTTTTACCGAATTAATATTATGATTAATTTTATCTAAACACCATAGCTAAGCTATGTAGTATTTTTTTATTTTATATTTTTCCTCTGAGAAAAACATATTGAAAATTTGACCAATGTCCGAGAAGCTATTTCAAAATAGTCATATGTTTCAACTGTTTAAAATATAATTAAACTATTAAATAAAATTACTGTCATTTTTTTAAAAGGGAACCTAAGCTATTTGTGTTGTTTTCTCCTATTTATATAGGAACATTATTATAATTTTCATTTTTTTCTTTCTTTCATGTCATGTCAGGTGTTTCACTATATCTGGGAGACATTGATAATAATTGAGTGGAAATAGGGTAGTGATCAGATATAAATTTTAGTTTTAGTTTGAAGGATTTTATTATCCAAGAAGATTGGTCTCTGCAAGAGAGTTTGACATTTTTGGATTTCGGTTTTAGAGTTGAAAGTTCGATCAGTGGAACTTTGACCTAAGATTAGTTTAATTTTTAAATGAATTAATTTAGTGTATAAAACGTGATTTTGATATTGGAAGTTTCTAAGTTGTGGCATGGTTTTAGGAATCAGCCAGTAAATTAAATTTAATATATTTGTTTCGATTTAAGTCGGTAACGTTATACAGATTTTTGTTATAACTAATTGATAGTATTATTCGATCATGGTTATTAATATGAAAATAATAGAAGTTTATTATAACTGTTTGGTTTGCTATTTGACCATGTTCATTGATCTGAATAATATTACATATTTTTTTTAACAATTTTGGTTTGCTATTGTGGATATATATACAGATTTGTTTACCTAATTAAGAATAAAACCATTAGACAATACCACATTATCAAAGAAATTATGTCAATCTTTTGGTGCTTGTTTTATACCATACAAAGAGTTTTCAACATGTATATCTTGTTTCCACAATGATGTGGGACACGTCTGAAGCACCATCGGTGATGAGTTACGTGTGACTCTTCTCTGATCCATTTTACCCGGTAATTCCAGATTTGTACTCGCCATGAGGTTAGTCTCTGAAATGTGAACAATCACAAAAACTAGGAGATGTTAATAATAATTGAGTGGAAATAGGATACTGATCATACATAAATTTTAGTTTTAGTTTAACGGGCTTTATTACCGGAAGAAGATTGGTCTCTGCAAGAGAGTTTGGAATCTTTGGAGTTCGGTTTTAGATTTGAAAGTTTGATCAGTGGAACTTAGACTTATGATTGAGTTTAATTTTTACATGAATTAATTCGGTGTATAAAACTTGATTTTGATATCACCTTGTCTCGTTTTCTATTTGACCATGTCCATTTATCTGAATAATATTACATACTGTTCTAACAATTTTGGTTTGCTATTGTGGACATATATACACATTTATCTACCTAATTAAGAATAAAACCATTAGACACTACCACATTATGAAAGAACGTATGCCAATCTTTTGGTGCTTGTTTTATACCATACAAAGATTTTTTCAACATGTATATCTTGTTTCCACAAACATACATAATAATAGTATGACTTATAGAATACAAAGATCCACTCTTTACATTTTAAATGACATGTCTGAAGCACCATCGTGATGAGTTACTTGTGACTCTTCTCTGATCCAGTTTACCCCGGTAATTCCAGATTTTTACTCGCCATGAGGTTAGTCTCTCGAATGTGAACAATCACAAAATCTGCTAAACGTCCAACATATTTAATCTTCGGTCCCGGGTCTACTTCATTTCGTTTTTGAAAAATAAAGAACTGTCAAATCCTCCCTCATCCCACTTTGGACCACGCAATCACACGACTCTTATTGGATCTTCCTGATTTGTTCATAACTTTATTATTGCTACTAAACAACGCACATATTCTTCTTTTCTGAATTGCTGAGGACCCACCAAGACCATATGGTACATCTAACTCTATTACTTCACTCCTTTATACTGAACCTGTTATTTCAAAATTAGTCATTTCCTCCCATAACATACATAACGTTTCCCTAGCATGATCAACTCCCATTTTCACACAATTCAGGCTGAAATTTTTTATAGACTTTCATTTACCCATTTTATAATTTTTTATTACTATGAATCAGTATCTCTAATAGTTATGAACACCGAGCGTTCTACTATTAAAGTTCAATTTTTTCAAATTCAGTCATGTTACATGATAAGTCCACAAATTTCTTAATGGAGTTTTATGTCCTGTCTTTGTTCGTATGAGGATATATGTCGCAATAATGTTCGTATATTGCTATTTCTAGACAGAGAAATGAAATAAGTAGAGAGGGAAAGAACAAAAAGGAACAGTCAAGTAATAATTCTCTAATGATTGGATCTTTTCTCCAAAAGGGGCTGTCCTTTATATAGTACAAGAGGTAAGTTTCTAATTTACATATTTACCCATCCTTACACGTGTCTTTCACCTTACTACTTTACTGACTATAAAGATACACCTTAGTTATTATATTTGACCCCCTCAATTTATATACTTGTCACGTTTTGTACTCAATACTTTATCATATAAAATTAATCCATTTATTTATCTTATTTTGCTCATTTATCCCAATATTTTTCTCCCTTTATAAGTAGCCACCCGAGTCCTTGTGAAGATATTCGAGCAATGACTTATTCACGGAAGTAGATTTTTCTTCTTTTGGAACCTCCTCGAATTATTTTTCTCAGATTCGTCATCATATTTTTCTTCCATTGACTTCTAATCTAATTATCCTTCCTTTGATTTATCATCGAATTATCATTTTTATGGTATTATTATAGGCCCATGACTTCATCATTGTAAGAAATGACCTCATGGTCACTCATCACTCATCTTAGAGTTGTCCCAATCTGTGTATCAGAAAACTTATGATCACTCATTACCCACGTGTCACTCATCACCCACGTGTCAGCAACTTTCTAAAACACACTTGCATGATTTCGAAAAGTACTTGCGTATGAAGACAAATGTTAGCAAACCTTTATGCTTCTCCATACATGTGGGAATCAGGCCATAGGTAGAATAGTTTCTCCGAAATAAAACTTTTCATCTTCTCTAAGTACCCTTTTTCTTATTCGGTCCCTCAAATTCCTTAGAAGCCCATACCAACTCTATAAATATTTGATTATGCTCTCTAATTCGAAGTTATATATATTTTTACTTTTATACAGATAAAGTGAAACTTTGAACTAGAGAGAGAAATAGATTACATATCCCACTAAGAATTATTTTTATCCTTTTATGCTTAGAAATAAAAACTTTGGGAGTGGTTTAATATCGCATAAAATGTTAAGGAGAGAAGGGCTGTCGATGTGGAAGAAGAATCTAGGCCTTTAAGAGTCCTCCAAACAACATTTTATGGTCAGTGGCCTCCTCTATATAAACATTCTAATCGAGTAAAAACCTCAGGTTACCATATTGCATCTGACCCCCCTACTATCCAGCCCCCCGGTCAATCTTACATAATATTCTTCTTAACTGAATAATATTCTTACATCAATAATATATTATTCAAAACTTTGACCAATTAATTAATTAATTCACTTAATTAATTATTTAATTAATATCTTTTGAGCTTAATTTAATTTTATTCGAAAATTTTCTCGAGTTGAATATTCAGATTTATAATATTTAACATGTTAAATATATTAATTGATATTCTTCTTATTTTTGTTTGATGGTTGTTTATTTCTACTAGTTTTTTATGGATCCAATCACGGATAGCTAACTCGTGCATCCAACAACGGATGGATAACTCGTCCATCCAACAAATGATGGCTAACTCGTGCATCCAACAAATGATGGCTAACTCTTGGATCCAGTCGCTAACTTGTGCATAGTCACGGATGGCTAACTAGTGCATCCAGTCACAGATAGCTAACTTGTGCATTCATTCAAGGATGGTTAACTCGTGCATCCAATTGTGGATGGCTAACTCGTGCATCCAGTCACGGATGGCAAACTCGTGCATCCAGTCACGGATGGCTAACTCGTGCATCGAGTCACGGATGGCTAACTCATGCATCTATTCACGGATGGCTAACTCATGCATCCAGTCACGGATGGCCAACTCGTGCATCTATTCTCGGATGGCTAACTTGTGCATCCACTCCCGAATGTCTAACTCGTGCATCCACTCCCGGATGGCTAACTCCTGCATCCACTCTTGGATGGCTAACTTGTGTATTCTTCAAGATCTTACTTTAGGCTCCTCTTCAGACCTTCTTCTTCTTCTTTTATTTCTTCTTCTTTTACTTCTTCTTCTCCTTTTCATTTTCATATATTCTTTTTTTTCTTGTTCTTTCTTCTTCATTTTTCTTTTTCTTCTTCATATTCTTTTGCATTTTGTTCTTCATCTTCTTTTTCTTTTTATTCTTCTTTCTTATTCTTCTTTTTTAGTATTTTTAATAAATAATGCATACGGATAAAAAAACAGTGCTCTGATAGATTTTTTTTTATTATATCTCATATATTTATATTGGCATATTATTCTGTTTCAGTGACATAATAATATTTTTTATTAATATAATATTTTCCAATAATAATAAATCAAATCACTAACATTGACGATTTCAGATATTGCTGGAAACATATCTCTACTAATCCTAATAATAACCGAAAGGCTTTTCAGAAAATCCAAATAAAAGATTAATAGATGAACAGTATTTAGAGTAGAACCATGACTCAGCTGCATGCCTAGTAGTTCATCTATTGGGCCTGTGGGCTTCTAACAATGACCCAATTATATGGGTTGACTCATAATGCCCATGTGTCAAGGAAAAATAAACTATAAATACCCCAACAAACATCATTAAGAGGAGTTGGACTTTTTCTAAGAATATTAAATACAAGTACACACCTCTTTTATCTCTCTACGTTCTACTTGGAAATTTAATACTCTACTAATAAACTACCCAAAATGCCCTACGATTATAAATCATCCACACCAGATTGACGACCATAGTGGGAGTGGAAGGTGTCTGAATAGCTTTATTCGAAACTAGCAAGTAAAAATCGTAGTTCGAACATCATCCAAGCATGAATCTTAACATGCAGAATGTTCCGCTTCCCGAAGTTAAAGGTTTAAGAGACAATAATGAGCACACCTCTGTGTTTCATGTCAATCAATCATAGATGAAAGACAGTTCATAGAGGATGAACGTGATCAATTAAGGGCTGAAAGAAACGTCTGATGCATGTGGTGTGTCTGTC
The DNA here is from genome assembly GCA_036936605.1 of Limnanthes douglasii subsp. nivea. Taxonomy (NCBI): domain Eukaryota; kingdom Viridiplantae; phylum Streptophyta; class Magnoliopsida; order Brassicales; family Limnanthaceae; genus Limnanthes; species Limnanthes douglasii. The sequence goes on from JAUPFV010000001.1 coordinate 40,799,156, forward strand.
GATGAGCATGGTGAGAAGGAATAGTCCTCAAAGGCGCATATTAAATCTAAAAATAAGCATCGGGTTAAACAAGTTATGAGTGCATCGAATTCTCTTGATGGTTCGTCCACTGATTTTGACTCTCATGAGTCTTTTTCATCTAGTTGTGACAAAGGCCGTCAGAAGAAGAACTTGAGGCTAGCTAAGAAGCATTCAAGAAAAAGAGACAAGAGGGGGAAAATAAAATAGGAATAAAAGTTAAGAAAAAAATAAAGGATTTAGTAGACTATGGCATTGATTATCTTTTGAGTGATTGATTTTTCTATTCAATATGAACCAACTATTTTTGCTACTCCTAATGAAGATACAGTATTTAGCCAAATGCATGATTGAAGGCAATTCTCATTTTCTTTGAAAATACTCTATAGACATCTTTCTAGAGGATTTGATAGTTCCAAAATAGAGAAGTGTCGTATGAAAGAAGTAAAGATCCGGACAACCACCTCGAACAATTTAAAAAATTTACGATGAACTTTGATGATGATGGCAACTTGTTATGTCGGGCTTACTCACAAACCTTTAAAGTAAGTGTCCTAAAATAGTATAACATTCTCCCACATGGATCTATACAAAATTGATATATTCTAGGTAGCTTTTAGAAGGCAATTTGTGAGAATCGATAAGCTCAAACAGAATGGTGACATTATTTTCAATTGTGCCCAAGAGCCGAACGAGTAATTAAAAGAATATATCAACCGATTTGTGAATACAAAAAAAATAGGTTAGCTGATTATTTTAAATAGGTGGTTATTGCCTCTTTAAGATAATAAATAAATTCAGGCATGTTAGCCAATGCTGTATGTCAGAAGAAGGTGATGACTTGGGGAGGGTTGTTAAATCAAGTTGGAAAACATATTACAGTTGAAAAAATTAAAAATTCTAGAGTATCGCATCAGAACAGGTCTGCTGCTACAACATCAATTCCCCAAGCTACTATCCAATCTCAATCTAGCCAAAACCAACAAACTAGAACCAAGAGGGGCCAATGGGTTCAACTTGAATGGTTTGCCGAATTGGGTGAAAGTGTGGCCATGATGTATGATAAAACTAGGAATGGTGTGCATTTTAAAAGGCCATCCCAAATTCAGTCTCCTAGAGAAAGTCGGAATACTTGTTTCTGTAAATACCACAATGATGTGGGACATAATACACACAACTATATAACTTTAAAACAAGAAGTACATATACTGATTGAGAGAGGAAAATCGGGTGCCTTTGTTAAAAAGCAAGGGGGCAATAGACAATATAATACCAACCTTCAACCTAATAAAAATGCACCCCAAACAGCATCACCAAGTGGTCCAGGGAAATGTATGGGGGCATCCAGATAAGAAGACACCATGATGATTGTGAAACGATTTGATGTAGACACTGAATATCTCGATCCTGATCGAGATCGGAACCAAGTTGGGGTAATAACAGATAGGGCTATAAGTTTTCCCGATCTGCACAAAGTTTTCGAATCATTGACCATTTTAAGGAGAGACACTGCAACATCACCATCGAGTTGTTCAAGAAAAATACATGTTCACAGTTTGACAACTCGGAATGAGGGAAAAATGTCCACACATTTTTACCAAGACCATATTGCAATCATTTTTTTAAATGAAGATGATTTAAGAAATATTGCAGGCCCATATGAAGATATTATTGTGATCGGGCATCTATTACGGGCAATGACATACGTCGGCGTTTGGTCGATATGGTGGTTTGGCGAATGTATTGTTTTTGAATAATTATAGACAGATGAAAAACCTTTTAGTCATCCAACGTTCAAACAGAACCATTGTTGGCTTTACGGGGAGTTTTGTCGATGTCATCGGAGAATTCGAAGAGGAAGTGTTATTGGGTAAATGACCATTTTAAGAAGAATGGTAAGGGTTTTGTTCATTGTGGTTAATTCTCCAACGTCTTACAACACCATACTCGGTCAATTTCACGGAGTTTGATTCACTTGAGGCTTATTCACTTGCGCTTGACTGCCAATAGTAAGACGAAAATAAATATTATTTTCAGCAATCTCACGTTATTCGCGAAAATAACAGATGAAGTTTACACAGAGAAACAAATCCAATCATTTTATAATTCTATAATCCATGCACGAAATCTTTTATTTTTTATTTTTATATAGATATATTTAGTTTTAATGAAACTTTTTAAATTCATATCTATAGCTTGTCACGCTTCCAACTATTTTTATAATATTTTACTCCATTTCTTTATTAAAAATAATTTACAATATTTTCTACTTATTATATAATATCTAGATCTAGGTAGTTATTTTTATAATATCTAAAAGTCTATCGCTAAAAAATATTGATCTCGGATCTATCAAATCTAGACGATAGATGTGAGATATCGTAAAAAAATCGTAAATAAAAAAACAAAAAAAAGAAGAAGAACGTAATCCTTAATGAAACCAGAAGAAGAAAATAGTAAATATTTAATAAAAATATATTCAGTTCAGACGCGAGACGCATAAATGAGCATATTAGTAAACTATCGTTTAGGCGAAAATTTAACTAAAAAATGCAAAAATATTTTAATAGAAAATATGTATCATATACAAAATGTATATCATTATGGCGTGATATCCAATATAGTTTACATCAACTATTAAAATATTTTCCAAATATATTCTATTATGTTTATTTATTTTCTTCTTTTCATGATTTTGTTCTACGTAAGGCGGTTGTGAGGATAAACAACCGGGAATTTAAGCTATTCTATAAAAAGAAACCATTATAGAAGAGTAATCAACGACTAGAAGAATTATCAAAGAGTAATCAATAATTGAAACTTGCCAAAAAAATTAGTAATTCTCTATTGGTGGTGTAAAAAGAAAGAATCAGAGAAAGATGTTCGAAACTGTAGATCGAGATCTCAACGTTTGTGAAAAAAATAAAGCTTTTTATATAATTCAATAACAGTATTTGAAGTATTATGAAAATAGTTGGGGTTTAGATACTAAATAGAAAAGTTAGATGATTCTTAATCATAGATATATGAAAACAAAGGTCTCAAGTGGATAAACGTTTGATTTTTGGATCTTAATCAGTACTTAACCCTTATATATATTTTATGTTTTGGTTTTTGTTGTTTTTTTGTGTGTTTTTATGTCTAAAAAGTTATTATTTATGTTTTCAAAAAGTTTATGTTATCAATTTTTTAATGCTTTTTGTTCTCATTTGTCACTAACTCTTTTGAAAGTTGTTTTATTACAAAAAATTTATTTAAAAAGAGAAACGATTTCTACTTTATTTTCATTTATGACATTTTTATATTGTTTTCAGCATTTTTTTTGTTGTTATCATTTCTTAAAGTATTATTTTTAAAATTATTAACTATATTATATGTTATCATATTATCATTTTTTTTCTTTTTTACATTTTCAATGTAATTTTATACGATAATAAATCAACTTAAAAATAGAAAGAAATAATAATTGGAATACGAGCTATTGAAATACAGAACGCAAAAATAAAATGTTTTACATATAAATTATGATGGAGCAAAATCCAGTTAGATGGATCTAAATTCTTGAACTACCAGGTAAATCATAAGATAATAAAATAACACAAAGTTTTGGAGTATTTTATTTCTTATTCAAACAAATAATTTGTACATAAAAGCTTCTCATATATATAGTTAGGTAATTTACCAATAACCACCAAACATAAAATTATTTACCAATAACCATCCAAGGTTTGATACATTACGACTAATAAAACTTGGCCTACGACGGGGTGCGAAAATACATGTATTCTGGTTATAAAAAAGAAAATTATATTACAGTCGCGTGATGGTATGCAAATGGTTGTAAAATAAGTCTGATTGTGTAAAAAAATTTAATTGTTTTTATGTAAAAAAGTGTTAATCGAGGTGTTCCAACAAACGTGGAGGTTCAATTTCTAGTACATGCTGAACTTTTGCATTCTTATGATGATGAAGTGTTGTTTTTCACATATATCTTCGAGATGGTTCTTTGGTTTCCTTTCAACTAAGATTTGGTAGAAGTATTTGAAGACACCCAAATTTAATACAACCAACTTATGACAAATACACAAAGATTAATTATAACAACCATCATTATATCCTATAAGGTGTATAAATACGTAAGTTTCATGAGTTCTTGGCCATGAACTCAATTATTTGACGACGTTCTAATCCATACTTATATTTTGCGATGAGAGATAATACTAAGATCCTCGATGACCTCATTTATTAGAAATAATTTGTATATGTCTCTGGCACCTCGAAGACTACGATAAAATAAAAGATATGTCATTGTTCTCATATATAGAATTCTAAAAGTGAGTCATTTATATTTCTTCTTATTTGAGTTTTAACGCTTCCATTAGATATGATTTATTTATGGGGTTTATCCCAAGTTCAATAGAAAATACTCTTAGATAAAGTACCATATGTTGAAGCTCATTACATTAAGTTAGTGAGAGAAGTTTCCAAATGATGTTATTCATATTGATCCATTATGTTGTCAGAGAATTTCACTAACAATGATCCATGACCCTATATGTCAAAAGATGAGAAGACTCCCCCAAAAAGGACTTCCAAAGTTTTTTATTCCTAAAAACGAGGATAAGAGATGGTTTTTTTAGGATGATAATTGCAGTCACATAATCTATGACCAATAAGGATGTTGTGAAGCCTATGGTGGTGAAAACTGAACCAACCGAAGGTGCCATGAATAAGGTTGAAGGAAATAAAGCTAATAAGAGACATATGATGGCAAAAGAATGTCCAAATATTAATGCATCCCTTGCCAAGTATGCCATAGTATATGTTGCTGGTCTGGAAGCTCAAAGCATGTTTAAGCTAATACGATAAAGATATTTATTGATGAGGCTGCCAATAGTACCTTGCAATTGTAATTTTTCCAGTCCAAGGTAAGAGTGGTGGTTCCCCGTTTGCTATTATTGGAGAATAGCTTATATATACATATGATAAGTTAAAGATTAATAACGTACTCGCAGTCTGTAGCAAAGGGTTGTGAATGCTGAAAGAGGTTCTGAGGCAATTACGAAAGTTCATGTTGTTAAGCGTAAATGAAAACTCCATTACAAAAAGTGAGGTTGAAATAGACTTCAGAGCTATGAGGAACAAGGAAGTTTCTTAGGTTAAAGCTCATGCTCTCATGTTGGGAAATTAATTAGTAGAAAATGTAATTAAGCTTCAGAAAAATGATCTTTTACTACAAAAAAGTATAAGATTGATGAAAGTGACGATGTAAAGACAAACTAAGGAGTGGGAAAGTATGTTTCAACTAAGTCTCATATGGGACCGTTGGACGTATATATGTATGAAAATTTGATGAAGGATGTGCCCATATAGCAATAAATAAGGAACCCAGTCCCATAGAGTATGTCAAAAGATTACCGAAAGAGTCTGATCATGCTGATCACTTGGTTATTGAGACTGAAAATTCTAGAGCTGAATATGTTTCAAACTTCAATATACTAAATTAATTGTTCTATTTCGTATCCTTAGCAACCATAAGGGTCTAAGGTGCTTAACCTAAATCTTGTATCATTTTAGCTAATTATTAAACTTGTAATGCTCGGTTAAACTTGATGCACACACTGAAAAAACCTATATAATGAATATGGTTGGGTCTTCCAGATTCATGTACTAGCGTAGGAGGAAACCATAAGTTTGTTAGCCAGTTTGTTGCAATAATTAGTAGAATAAAATTTCCAAGCTATCGGCCACTTGCGGATATTGTAAAAAGATAACTTAATCTGATTGTAAGACATACGCTGAAACTTCACTTTTCCTTTCTAATTATATATATATATATATATATATATATATATATATGTCTTTTTATTTGTATTGTAGACGCTGGTTAATGATTTGACTGTTATGTGTCAAGCATGCTATACTCCTGCCACTTTCTAGGCTGATATTTTCAGCCAATTTTATAGGTTGTTGGTGAGTCGTTTAAAGATAGCCAAAAACTGAAAGCAGATCTCCAAGAAGAGATATATGACAACGAGAATGTGAAGACTGAGCTTTAGCATAAATTAGTGGTAAAAAACGAGAAGTTGAAGGCTGATATTTAACATAAATTGGTGGTCAAAAGGGTATTGAGATTTGAGCTTCAATAGAAAGTTGAAATCAAGACTTTCCTTCAAGAGAAAGTGTATGCCAAGAATTCACGGTTTCAAAACTTCATGGGGTGTTTAAGTCTATCAACAATATTAATAATGTTTTGGTGGCTTTGTAGGGTTCTTACATATGATGACTCTTGTCAAGGCCAAAGTAATTTCTTCATGCCATAAGTTATTAATAATACTAATGTTGAATTAGCCAATGTACAAGAGAAGCAGGAAGTTGAACATATTGTAGCCTAATTGGAAAAAAGTGTTGTGAGTACAACTATATGATGTATTACTTTGGTGGCCAAACGCGCTGAACAAGTTGAATTAGTTTTTGGTTTTAAATATGAAATGCATGAAGCATCCAAGGATTTTATGCATAAATTTGAGAAAAGACTTAATATGATGAACTCTTATAACTGCTAAGAAATAAAATTATAATGTGTATCAACATATCATGGATGTTAAGAGTAGATAGTTTATCCATTTATCTGAATAAAATGATGCCCAAGTTGATGTTGTTAAGCTGGTGAATACACCACAAGACCAATATATATTGATGTCATCCCCTAGATGAACTGGAGATGTGGTTTTTTGGGAATAACACTACTGTAGGATCTACCAAAGTTGGTGGTTCGGCCGTACAACCTAGATTGAAACTCATTAATCATTTGGTAACTTGGTTTTTATTTTGTATAATTGTAGACCTTGAGGCAATTTGCTGACTATAATCTCAAGTTTTAGGAAATTACTGTGAACCAAGTCTCTTTAGTTGGTGAAATTTTAATATATTGTAAATGTAGTGACTGTTATCACTTGTAACCGGCATTAACTTGTAATTTATTTTATGTTTTGTTTTTCTTGTTTTGTTTTTTAAAAATGATTGTATTGTCCGATGTTATGTTAATCTAATGTGAATGACCAGTTTCAAAATGGTGAGACTTCAATAAGGATAATGTGACATCTTTGTTTGTATTTTGTCTAGAAATAACAAATTTGTTTTTCGTTTATCAATGGTTCATGATTCATTTGAGGAATACTTCCAATAATTATCCTTTATAATTTTAATTTATTTTAAAGATACACGAAATCCCTAAAGTACTTCTATTATATGTATATATATATATATGTTTTAATCTTGTAACAAGGGTTGAAGTTCAAATTGGGACTAAATAATATGTTTAATCTTATATATTTTTTAATTTACTAAGGTCGAAGCTTTTCAAGGGGTTAAAGTACGTTCATGCTTATCCTTTGATGTTTTTATTTTTGTGTGACTAAATGCCAAAGTTCTTCAAAGAGCTTAATATTATGCTTAGACTTATCTATTTATTATTGGTGGAGCTAGGCCAAATCCCCCCGCATGTATTGAAGACTACTAATGAGAATCTAAGACTTATCCTTTATATGATGTTTGTGGATTGTTACTTGTTGAATATATAAAATTGTTTCGAGGAAAAATAAATTAAGATTCATGTAATGGCGAGAATAAGCATTTATTAAGAATAAATTCCTCCTTAAAACCTTCATAATCCATTGATGTATTAAAAAGGTTACACCCCAATTAGAATAAATTAGTTACATATACAAAAACATAAAAAATAGTTTAAGTTTAAGGTTAACGATAAATCTTTAAATTCTTTATGTTCCAAGGTTGTCAAATTTATTTGCCTGGTTTTATTTTGGCTTAAGTTATGTAAGACCGTCCCCAATTAAAGGATAACTTGTTGAGACTCTTATCAATGATATAAATGAAAAATGTTATTATAAACTTGTCCCATGCATCAAAGTTTTTGAATAGGACTTTAAGTTATACTTATGTTTCATATTAATTTTTTGTAATTCTATTACCGTAGGTGAGCTTTAACTTTAAGTTGAGCGCTCCTTGCTTCTAAATTACTTCTTGTATGTTAAGATACTACAAGAGGGTGTGAAATTAACGTCTATAACCACTACTTCCACTTCATACGCCAAAGAAAAATTTGTTTTGCTTGTCACAAATCGTGGACTAGTTCAATAAGACCAACACACTTCTTGCAAAAAATATGGTCAATTATCTTTGGTTCCTTCCTAAAACATATTTGTCAACAGACATGGTCTTATTGGTCACCTCCACTTGGCCGTTTGATCGAGGATGGAAATGAGAATATAAAATTTGTTTAATACCTCTTATGGTGCAGAACCATATGAGTCGTTCATTTAAAATTAATCCCATTTTTGGTGTGATAACTCGTGATATGTCGTACCTGGTGAAATTATTAGATATAAAGAAGTCGATAAGTTTCTTTACGATGATGTTCACCAATTTCTACATCTATATCAATTGGAAAAAATAATCCACTACTACAAATATGTTTTTTTCCTTCATGAGCCTTTAGAAAGGGTCATACAATGTCTAGATCTCCTCAATCAAAAGTTATATCCTCAAGTATTATTTCTATGAGCAGTACTAAGACTTAGATTGAATTAGATAAACGTTTTCATGTGCCACACTACTTAACTGTGTTCTTGGTATCCTCATTCACAGTGGGCCAATAGTAGAATTGAAGAAATAGTCTTCTTTGCAACCCTTTATGCCGACATTGTGTATTGACATCTATATCTTAGAGATCTTCCACGATAAATACTTCTTCATCACCTCGAAAAAACGAATATATTATTTGGTGAGGCCCTTCATATAGTGTGACAAAACCCCGAAAAAATCTCATCGGCTTCATTTTTATTTTTTTATCTGCAGCTTTGCTTTTACAAAGTTGCTTTTGACTGAGTTAATAAATAATATGTGTGCATTAATCCTATTCGTTTATCTACCGCCCCTCTTTTGATTACTATCAGAGTGTAGAGAGAAGGTTTTGAGAATAATGATGGAATGTATGTTTTTTAAGATGGCTCATAGTGCCAATGACATACATGAAGAAGATGTCAAGGCATCAACAGTTGCATTCTTCATTCTTAAGCCTTGTTCAAAAGTAACATCATCGAATAGGTTTGTTTCGCGTCAAATATCTTTTAGCTCTTCATTCTTAAGCCTTGTTCAAAAGTAACATCATCGAATAGGTTTGTTTCGCGTCAAATATCTTTTAGCTACTAAATAATATAATATTTTATCTTTAGTCTAATTGAGTGTGTGATGAAACAACAACAAACATTCTACAGGTAGCCGAACCAGCTTTGCCCCCATAAATATTGGTTAATCAAAGACCAGTGATAGTGGCTTCATATTCTATTTTTTTATTGGAAGTAAGAAAGAGAATTTAATAGATTATTATAAGATGTATCTTGTAGGAGATGATAGCGAGATTCATGCCCGCATACCTTGGTGATTTCTTATGTCATCCATTCAGAACTGCCAAATTGATTAAGCATGTTCGTCTTTTGGACTGAAAGTCCATCTAGAAATTTGTCAAGGCCTAGAATTTTATTATTGTTAGTGGTTAGAATTTAATGTGTTACTCTCCAAACTCCACGGAAAAACTGGATAGTCTAGTAGATACATCCGGTTTGTATAATACATTTCTCAAAGGTTAGGATATCTGAATAATAATTGTGTGAGACTGAAAGTATGATCTTATTGAGTTGCGACTACCAATTTTAAATGAACTTCTCTGACCACAAGTAACAAGTTACTTCACGAAGTAAGTATTTTATTACATAGTAAATAACCTTGGAATAATTTCATTCATTTAGTGTAGCCCAATAACATAAAAAGTAAAAAACGGAGATTGTTCTAGGCTTTGGTTTTGTTAATACTTTTGGTGATGTTAGTAACTTATTGATATTTTGAAATAATTCATCACAAGCCAGAGTCCAATGGGATTTCATTGCTCCTCACACAACTTAAAACAGATGTTGACATTTGTCCAAAGGTTTGGAAATAAGTCGGTTCAATATAATCAATCTCACAACCAATATTTGTACTTATTTTATGTTGTGAGGATGATCCATGACGAAATTTTTTTAAAGTTTATTTAGATCAAATTCAATTCCATTATCACTAACCACAAACTCAAGGAACTTGCTTGACTGGATACCAAAAGTACACTTTTCTGGATTAAATCGAATGAGATTATCGAAGGTTTCAGACAATTAAGCCAGATGATCCTATTCTTGAACGTTGGTAACCAATATGTCATGAATATAAGCTTACAAGTCTTGTCCAAGCATTGTAGTGGGCCATAATTGGCTAGGCTTAATACTGTTTTATTGGTTTTTATTGGTCCAAGTAAATTAGGCATACCACATTAACGAGCGATGAATTGATTCGTCCTCGCTCTGGCAAAGATGTGCTTCCTATTCGTTAGGACCAAAAGAATACAAAAATAAACCTTACTAGAAATGAGTGATGAATTACATCATTTTTGTTCGACCCTAATACATACGAAGAACAAAACGAGCAAGTTCCCCATAACCTATCTCCCTCGAATGTATAGTAAATTCGATAAATATGCATCTAAAAATTAGACCGACTTTACCCCTATACTATAAAACTAACTAAACATCCAACAAATAACTAATAAGATACAAAATAACAATTTCTATTTTTCAGGAAACTAAAATTTAAATAACTAACAAACTAAAATATGTAAATTAAAGTAAACTACGTCGTATCAATTGTAATGCGTACTTTAATGTAGCTGTGAACTCCGATTGGAAAATAATCAATTTTGGAAATAAGTTAACTTGAAATGTTTAAGGTGAATAGAAGAATGTAGAGAGTTTATGATGAGATATCTAACAAACGATTCATATATATTTTGTGTTCGTACAAAAGTAAACGGTACCAATTAAATTTTATAAGATATCTTACAAAAATGTGATGAGATATAGTTTAAGCATATGCTTTTTACACCAGATAAAGTAAAGTATAAAGATGTAAATAAAAAAGTTATTCAAATTTGGTATTTGCAAGGTAATTAATCATAAAATTTTCAATAAAATATACAATCTTGATTAAATGACTTTGTAGTTAGAATTTTTCATTTTCATTTATGATTTTGCTAAAGCTTTTATTTAATTCATTAAGACATAATTTACAAAAGTCTTTAACAAACAAAAGAACATATATAGATTTAACTCGAATGATGTACGATAAGAACAAAAATACTTGACACCAACAATATATAATACATAGGGAATCATTCTCTTGTTATTCATCTTGTGTCTAATCTAAATTTCACATTTCTTATTATGATGTCTGTATGTAAATTAATTCACTGGTCCTGCCATCCAATCGATTCAATCCATCCTGTAGATTATCTCTCCTCACGTCAGATCTTCAAAATCGATTTTCTAGTCAAGAAAATATATGAATCTAATGAGGTGATAACATTTAAAGAAGCATGTGAATTTCCCACCAGGTTATTAGATGATGATGATACACTTATATATGATGTTGTAAGTGATGTGTTTGATGATAACAATGTTATTCTCAGCGATGTCGATGTAAATCGTTTAGTACAAAGTTTAAAGAGTATTATTCGGTTTATGAGACATAGTCAACGATACATAATTCGTAAAGTTTCGTATATATATATATATATATATATGTGTATTAATTTATTTTATGAATTTGATGGTCCTGAAACATTTGAGATGGAAGACGGTCCTGCGACAGAACATCCGATAGAAAGGTACTTGGAACAAATGGAGATTTCAAATGAAACTGAATGCGTTATATGTATGGAACAAATTGCAATAGGATCTGAAGCAAGAAGAATGCCATGTTCCCATATTTTTCATGAGGAGTGTATTTTAAGGTGGCTTGAGACAAGTAGAAGATGTCCGGTTTGTAGGTTTGAATTGAATAATTGAATGTAAGGTTAGATTTAAAAGATGATTTTAAATCAATATTAGCTTTTGGTTTTGGAATTCTATAGTAGTTCAATAAAATGTACTTTTTGTGACAATAAATTGTGTTGTTTTCTAATTTTATATTTGGAACTATGGATCTTTGAAAGATTATTATCTATTTACAGTTTGACTTAATGATTTTTTATCTTAGAAATAAATTATACTTGTTTCATGTATATCTAGTTTTTTTCTTCTGTCAAAAACCCTTAACCCAAATGCAAATAAATATATTTTCCCTAATGAAATTGGATTGCGATTTATCCTTCTCAGTTCCAAGTACAATTAAAATAGAAAAGGAGCATGGATATTATTCTTATGAATTTCCGTTTAATTGTGAAGCACAAGTTGTATGGAAAATGTATATGAATTGTAATCTTTGCTTCATAGTATTGTATCGGGGACTTAAGATGATTTCGTAAATCCACTCTTTTTCTCTCTCCAGGGATTCCATAGAAGCGTTCTTCTTTATCCCTTTTACTAGTCTAAATATTTTTTATTTTCTGTTTTGTTGTCGTCTTCGGGATGGTCATTTTGAGAATTTCCCCAATTTGGATGGTTTTTGTCTTTTTAAAAGTTTTACTTTACCATCTTTTCTTGCAAATTCAGTCTCTTTGTTTGGTGTTTGTTTGCTGGCAGCGTTAATGGGTAAGATTTGGTTTTTGGCTGAGGATGTTTTTGGTTGTCCACCCGCCTCTCTCTTTCAATATATCGATGTTATGAATTATTTTTTCCGACCAGTTTTGCTTTATAAAATTGGTCTCCGTTTCGACCCTTGCTTTCTGAATCCAACATGATTTATGGGTTGTTGCCCATGGAATCGTTGTCAAATAGGTTCCACGGGCCGCTTCTCCTTAGTATTGTAAGATTTTTATTATTTTAGTTTAATATTTCATTTTTATTTTTTTTATATAAATTTGTAAAAGGATAAATAAAAAATAACAAGATAAATGATTCGAGTGATTTCAAAATCAACCAAAATCTGAATAGAGTACACTTGTTTTGGTTACAAAATCAACCAAAATCTCAATACACATTGATGGCCTTTTCGATTTAAACATGACAATAGATATTCATTAGTCCTACATTTATAGAATTCCCAACTACAAACAAATACAACCCATTCCCTCTCTTAACTCTATTAAAAACATTAGGAAACTGTTTTAAATCTCATCCTCACATATACATAACAACAAATGTTGGTCAAAAGGATGGTTGTTATCCAGGTAAATATTTAAAGATTAAAGATTTGAATAAGCTGGAACTGTTGTTCTTGTTCGTTCTTTATGAACTAAGAAGAAAAGCCAGAGACTATGCGGCAAACATATTTGTTGGACCAAATATAAATGTTAATACTACTGCTGGCTCTTTGAGGTGCATCAACATTATAACAAAAGACTTCTTAATATACTTAATTGTTTCTAAGAGAATATGATTTACTAATATGATTGCAGAATTTGAAATTGATGATTTTGTCTCATCTGTTGATCAAGTAGTCGTTGATCAAGGCGTGCTTCAAGATGGAATAGAATATGAAAAATTGGTGCAATGTCAATGGTCTCAATGATGGTGTAATTACCTGGTGTAGTGCACGACCGTATGGATGGCTGCATTGTAGTGCCATATTCGTTCGACTGCTTGGGGGACAAAGATATAAGCTGCAAACGTGATCCTGAGAGGCCAACTCACTCATCAATGTAAACTAATATTGGGGAAGAGGTATGAAAACAAAAGTCGCGCGATTAAGAGCTTTTGTCGGGTCGATAAAATTTATAGTTTGTCTAATTTTAGAAAAAGAGCAAAAGTTAGAAGATAAAGAAATATTGATATTTATAGTTTATTTTGTAAGCTCATAACTTGTAAAATAAGAATAATGATTATGTTAGTCATGTTAGAGAGATTCTTTATGTGATATTGCCCTATGTAGGATTTCTTCAAAATCCAAACCATGTTAAATATGTCTTATGTGATTGGTTTTACTTATGTCTTTATATTTTATGTTGGAAGGTTCAGAGAGTCATTGATATAATTCATTATTACCATACTTTCAAGGAATAAATCATCTAAGGCCTAAAGCTACAACCTACTGCTGAATCACATAGTTTACGCCATGTGGTATCTACTAACACCATTGGACACAATATTTTGATTACGCCACAAGTTTCTTGTCTAGTCGAATACTCATCTTGACTGTTTGATAGCCCCGATAAGTGGTGCGATGAGCGTAAATACTCTATAAAAATATTATTTTGTAGGTGATATACACACAGAAAAAAGATGAAGATCATTTTAGATCTCGAGGTTAGAGATTTGGGTCTTACCAATAACCAAAAGAAAGTCACCAAGATGAGTGTTATGAAGTTTGACCTGTAAACAATCAACGAAGAGAATAATTTTAACATTTATAGAATTAAGATTTAGGTAACCCAAGTACATAGAGGGTTGTTCGCTGTCATTGATGAGAATGCCAATAAATTGGCTGATGTCTAAGTGTTGTTGATGACCCATAATAATATGATCTTTAGTTTGAGGGATGCAATACTCTTAGACGTATTTGAAGAGCCGAAAGTGTTGGGGATATAGAATCAGTTGAAATCCATTTACATGAAAACGTCCCCAGTGCATAAACTGCATCTTAAGAAATAATTGTATACATTGAAAATGGACAATAACGAGGAAATCCGAAAACACCTAGATGATTTCAATAAAATCATTCTTGATTTAAATGCGTTGGATTAAATATATAAGATGAGGATCAAGAAATAAACCGCTTGAGTTCTCTGTCAAAAGTGTATGAGCATCTTGTTGACACAGTGCTCTCCAGTTTAGAGTCCCATAGGTTGGACGAAGTGAAAAGTGTTTTGTACTCAAAATATATTAAACGAAAGATAATTCTGAAAAGTGACTATGATGGACAATACCTGGAGGAGATATTCAAACAAGAATATAAGAAACTCTCGGACCAAATCAATGATATTTATGAGTGGTTCTAAGGTTACATGTTTACTTCCCAAAAAGGAAGGTCATATCATTACCAAATTCTTGTATAGGAGGAAGGGTGAGAGCTACTCGAAGCAGGATATCGAAGACGTTACAACGGTCTTGGATAAATGGACGATTTAATAATTTATGCTTGCAAGTACAATGAAAAGTGACTGTTGGATTCAAGAGCTTTTTCCCACATGATTTTGAACACAAATTGGTTTAAAAACCTCATATTCTTTGATGGTGACAATGTCATCCTCGAGAATGAACCCTATATTGTAAATGGGATAAACAATGTTTGTCTAAATTTGTTTCCAAAACTTGAGAGAGTGTTAATAAACATGAGATATGTGCATTATATAAAATGAAATATTCTTTCTAGCAACATGTTAGATGAGGAAGGGTTTACGAATAAGGGTGAAGACGACAAACTTACGGTCTTGCAAGGCTCACTAGTTGATGAAAACCTTTAAGACTAATGTTGTGTTAGTTCTTAAAAGGCCTATAGTGGTTGGGGTGTTTATAGTGTAGAGAGATTCAACCGATATGTGGCATCTGAGGTTAGGGTTTTCCTTATTCAGCTCAACAAACAAGGGTTGTTGGTTGTGATGAAGATATAATATCAGGGTAGTAACTATAATAAATATGGAGAGCATGTACAAATATCTAATAAATAGACAATAAATGTGGAGTTAGAGGGGTATGTTGGCACGTTCTGATATATAATAAATAGACAATAAATCGTGGAGAGAAAAATGATCTCTTAAATAAATAGATATATAAATCTCAGTAGAAAATGAGGATTTTTGGATATAAAGATATCTATTATATTATTTTATTCCTTTATATTTGATTGTTCTTCATGATTTTAGCCTCATCCGTTTGGTGGAATAGTTCAAAAGTTGAGCTTTTGTGAATATTGTATGCTAGGAAAAAGCAAGAGGATATATAATTTTTGCCTAGCAATCATACAACTAATGATGTGCTTGAATATTTTCATTTAGATCTTTGGTATCCTATAAATAAACCAAAAATTGGTAGTGTAAGGTACTTCATGTATTTGATTGACCACTATTCCAAAATAATATGTGTTATACTTTTGAAGACCAAAGACGAAGTGTTTAATACTTTTCAAAACTGCAAGAGACATGTAGATAATTAGACTCTAAAATAATATATTGAGTAAGTTGAGAATTGACAATGGCTTAGAATATAAGAATGAAAAATTCACTAAATGTTGTTTCAAATTTCAAATTGGTAGACAACTAACCGTGTAGGAACTCTCTAATAGATGGGCTTTACAAAATAATGAATCAAACCTTATTGGAAATACTTAAGTGTATACATCTTATGGCTGGAATGGGTGAAAGTACATGAGAGAAGTTGTAACCGTAGCTGCGTATATCATCGGCTTAAATCGCTGCTTCGTCCCTCGACTATCACGTTTTGTGTCATTTAGTCCCTCGACAAAAAAATCACGGTTGAGGGTCCCTCGTCTATCAAAAATCTATAAATTCAATCCCCACGCGTGATTTTTGCTGTAATGTTGCCACGTGTCACTATAGTTAAATGGTTTGCGTTCCACAGATAGTCCTTCAACTTTTAATTCCATTTTTACCCTTCGAATTTAATATTTTTTAAATATATATTTTTATTTTTATTTTTTTTGTTTTTCTCAAAACAGCTGTTTTTTTTTTCGACTACTTTAGTTGGATTGGTCCCTTCTTCTAGACATCGTGCATTGGTCCCTTTTTCGTTTTCTTGTTTCTCTTCTGATCTTCCTTCCATTAATGGCGATTTGAAACTATCATTACTCAATTATTGGTAGAGAACAAGACACACTCCACTCTTCTGTTTAGGGATTTTGTTTCCTTCTTGCTCGTGTCGTTTTGACACGAAGGTATTCACATATACGTAATCGGAAAGAGACGAGAGAGGTAGAGCTACAATGTCTGCATTGAACTCCATCGATGCGGTTCTCTTCTCTCTCAGCAGAGCTTTTTGTAGTCCGGCAGCTGTTTTGGTTCAGATCCAGGTTCCTGTTGGCGGAAAAATAATAAAACAACACTCTTTTAAAAACAAACAAACAACTTTGATAAAATTGAAAAAAAAAAATATTACAAGAACACTCTCACAACTTACACTAGAAGAGAAAATATTTTTTCTTTCACTCAAGAGAGTTTAAAACGTTCTGGTGTAAATCGATGAATGCAGTACAAGATTAAATAGTAAAACACATACAAGGCAGTTACTAAAAAATAGCACTTAATGTTGATAACTCCCGTAACGCTTCAGCACTTAATGTTGATAACTCCCGTAACGCTTCAGCACTTAATGTTGATAACTCCCGTAACGCTTTAGCACTTAATGTTGATAACTCCCGCATTCTCTTAACTACGTGGAAGACCAAATCAAAGCAAATAACTATTTTCAAATATCAAATAAATAACCCTAACGGAATAAATAAGTTTAGATTAATAAACCCAACATTCTCCCCTTTAATCTAAACTCGTGCCTGAAGAACTCG
The DNA here is from genome assembly GCA_036936605.1 of Limnanthes douglasii subsp. nivea. Lineage (NCBI taxonomy): Eukaryota > Viridiplantae > Streptophyta > Magnoliopsida > Brassicales > Limnanthaceae > Limnanthes > Limnanthes douglasii. Next base: position 40,816,673 of record JAUPFV010000001.1, read on the forward strand.
TGACCCCTAGTAGTTTCCTTAATCGTTTGAAGTCTTCGCTTTTGAGTGGCTTGGTGAAAATATCAGCAGCTTGATCTTGTGTCTTCACATGTTCAACTTGCACATCCTTTCTTGAAATACACTCCCTTATGTAGTGGTAGCGGACATCTATATGCTTGCTTCGATCATGGAATACTGGATTCTTGGCTAAGGCGATTGCTGATTTATTATCGACATAGACCTTAGTTGGCTCATGCTGTGTTAGGTCTATCTCCTTCAATAGATTTCTAAGCCAAATTGCATGACTAACACAGGTGGTGGCAGCAACATATTCTGCCTCACAAGTGGATAATGTGACAATCGGTTGTTTCTTTGACATCCATGTGAAAGCAATGTTTCCCATAAAGAATACAAATCCAGTAGTACTCCTTCGATTGTCTATGTCTCCACCCCAATCACTATCACTATATCCAACAAGCTTGTAATCATTAGAAATTGAATAGAGTAATCCAAAGTCGATTGTACCTTTCAGATAACGAAGGATTCTCTTTGCAGCCTTGAAATGAGTTGTTGTTGGAGATTCCATATAGCGACTAACCAATCCAACTGCATGAAGAATATCTGGTCTCGTACAAGTTAGATAGCGTAGGCTACCCACCAAACTTTTGAATAATGTTGGATCTACACTTTCGCCTTCTTCATGCTTGGATATTTTGACTCCAAACTCCATAGGTGTGCTTATCGAGCTACAATTCTCCATCTTAAACTTCTTGAGGATATCTTTTGCATAGCTTTCTTGTGAGATGAAAATTCCATCTTTTTGCTGCTTAACTTCAATGCCAAGGTAGTACGCCATGAGCCCCAAGTCTGTCATCTCGAATTCCTTCGTCATTACTTCCTTGAATTTATTAAACATACTTGGGCTGCTTCCGGTGAAGATCAAATCGTCCACGTAGAGACACACGATCAAAATATCTCCATCTTTGATCTTGGTGTATAGAGCGTGCTCGTACGGACATTTGTTGAAGCCGTTCTCTTGGAAATACTTGTCGATTCTACTGTTCCATGCCCTTGGTGCTTGCTTTAGCCCGTAAAGAGCCTTCTTTAGCTTCAACACCTTATCTTCGTGACCTTTGATCTCATAGCCTAATGGTTGTTGAATGTAAACTTCTTCTTCAAGGACGCCATTGAGAAATGCTGACTTTACATCCATTTGTTGTATCTTCCACTTGTTTTGAGCTGCCAAAGAAATTATTAGTCTAATAGTTTCCAATCGGGCAACGGGGGCGAATACCTCATCATAGTCAATTCCCGCCTTTTGACTATAGCCTTTTGCAACAAGCCTCGCTTTGTGTTTTTCAATCTCCCCCTTAGCATTTCTCTTGGTTTTGTATAACCATCTGACGCCTATTGTCTTGAACCCTTTGGGAAGTGAGGTGAGTTCCCATGTGTCATTCTTCTCGATGGCTCTAATTTCTTCATCCATCGCGTCTCTCCATTGTTTCTCTTGTGCAGCTTCTTGAAATGTCACTGGCTCACAATCAGCAAAGAGACAAAATAGTGTAATGTTATCCATTGGTTCGGTTACCTCATAAAGATCACTAAGGCTTCTTGTACGTTCCACTGCTCTCTCATTTTGACTACCATTTGACGATGATGACGGTGGCGAGTCTCCATGAGTAGTTGCTGTTGGTGAGGCATGTTGGGTAGCAACATCTTCTGATTGCTCATTTGGTGTCTTCTCATCTTCTTCAATTTGGGGGAAAAATGTGAACTCATTTGTAAGAGACCCAAAATCCCATTCGCCTTCTTCATCAACTATCACATCTCGACTTATCACAACCTTCTTGTTGTTTGGGTTGTATAACTTGTAGCCTTTGGAACTTGAGTCGTAACCGATGAAGATAAAACTTTTGCTTTTATCATCGAGTTTGGTTCGTTGTTCGTCTGGTACATGGACATGAGCTACGCTTCCAAATACTCTCAAGTGGGAAATTCCGGGCTTTCTTCCACTCCACGCTTCTTGTGGTGTCTTTCCCCAAACACTTCTTGTTGGAGATCGGTTGGACAAGTAAACCGCACATGCCACTGCTTCCGCCCAAAAATCCTTAGGCAGTTTCTTGCTTTTAAGCATGCTTCGCGCCATATCAAGGATTGTTCTGTTCTTCCTTTCTGCCACACCATTTTGTTGAGGAGATCTGGGAACTGTCAAGCGGCGACGAATTCCATGTGCTTCACAAAACTCCATAAATTCATTGGATGTGAACTCCCCTCCTCGGTCAGATCTCATGGCTTTGATCTTATTTCCACTTTCCTTTTCCACAACTGCTTTGAACTTCTTAAATACACCAAAGACTTCGGATTTCTGTTTCAAGAAATATACCCACGTTTTTCTTGAAAAATCATCAATAAAGAGAAGGAAATAGTTACTTTTACCTAGAGAGCTCGGCTTGATTGGACCACACACATCGGTATGAATAAGCTCGAGAGGTTTATTGGCTCTTGACTCTGACTCCTTTGGAAAGCCTTTTCTGAATTGCTTTCCAAGTAAACATCCTTCGCATAGTTGGTCAGGATGATTGATACATGGTAACCCTCTCACCATTTCCTTCTTTGACAATAACTCTAAACTTGAAAAGTTTAGATGCCCAAATCGAACATGCCATAGCCACGACGAATCTTTGTAACACGCCTTAAGACACTTTGCAACATCATTTTGAATATTCAAAGGAAACATTCTATTCTTTGACATTTGAACTTTAGCAATTAAATCCCCTTTTGCATCTCTCATAAAAAGACTATAATTTTTCATATGAATATCATAGCCTTTTTCTAGAAGTTGTCCCAAGCTTAAGATGTTGTTTTTCATGCTAGGTACGTAATAAACATTTGAGATCATTTGGTGACTACCATCTTTTGCACGAATAAGAATGCTACCTTTTCCTTTCACCGATATTTTGCTATCATCTCCAAAAGAGACATTTCCACTCACGGCTTCATTGATCTCTACAAACATGCTTCTTTTCCCACACATATGATTGCTTGCACCGGTGTCAAGATACCAAGTGTTTTCTTGGCCTTCATTAGTGGTTTTGTATGTTAGTAGTAACATATCTTTCTCCTCCGTCTTCTCTTCCACATAGTTGGCCTTCTCCTCAACTCTATTGTTGGGGCCTCTACATTCTGAAGCATAATGTCCAAATCTTTGACATTTATAACATTGGATTTGAGATTTATCATACCTCGAGTTCGGATTTCGTCTTCCACGACCTCGTGTTGAGCTTTCTCGTTTCTCGTAGTTGTAGTTGGAATTATTGTTGTTGTAATTCCAGCCACGTCCACGTCCATGATAATCACCTCGTCCGCGGCCTCTACCTCTTCCTCGGCCACGTTGATTTCTATCATCCTCTTGACTTGCATGCATGTCCTTGAGTTCTAGTTTGAGGACTTGCTCGGTGATTTCTTGCTTCTTCTTGTGCTTTTCTTCGTAGGCTTGTAATGAGCCTTGGAGTTCTTCAATCATCATTTTCTCCAAGTCTTTAGTTTCTTCAATCGTCACGACGATGTGCTCAAATTTAGGATCCAACGAGCGGAGTATTTTTTCGATTACTCTCACATCTTCTAACTTCTCACCATTTCTTTTTAATTGATTAGAAACGGTTGCTACTCTTGAAAAATATTCCGAAATAGATTCGGACGCTTTCATATGTAAGGATTCAAATTCACCTCTTAATGTTTGGAGACGTACCTTTTTCACCTTTTCGACTCCTTTATAAGAGATTTGTAATTTCTCCCACGCTTGCTTGGCGGAAGATGCGCTTGAAATTTTTTCGAAGCCATCATCATCTAATGCTTGATAGATGAGGAAGAGAGCTTTTTTGTCTCTCTTTCTTAAATCCTTGAAAGTCGTTTTCTCCTCTCGAGTAAGGCTTGCTTCATCTTCGGGTTCGTCAAACCCTTTTTCTACGGCATCCCATACATCATGTGCTCCAAGGAGAGCTTTCATCTTGATACTCCAATTATCGTAGTTGTTGTTGTTGAGTGTTGGAACTTGGAAGGATGATACACCATTCGCCATATTTTTCAAAATGTTGAATATTTAAAAACAAAATTTCGGAAAGAGCTTGTGGCTCTGATACCACTTTGTTGGCGGAAAAATAATAAAACAACACTCTTTTAAAAACAAACAAACAACTTTGATAAAATTGAAAAAAAAAAATATTACAAGAACACTCTCACAACTTACACTAGAAGAGAAAATATTTTTTCTTTCACTCAAGAGAGTTTAAAACGTTCTGGTGTAAATCGATGAATGCAGTACAAGATTAAATAGTAAAACACATATTACTAAAAAATAGCACTTAATGTTGGTAACTCCCGTAACGCTTTGGCACTTAATGTTGATAACTCCCGTAACGCTTCAGCACTTAATGTTGATAACTCCCGTAACGCTTCAGCACTTAATGTTGATAACTCCCGTAACGCTTTAGCACTTAATGTTGATAACTCCCGCATTCTCTTAACTACGTGGAAGACCAAATCAAAGCAAATAACTATTTTCAAATATCAAATAAATAACCCTAACGGAATAAATAAGTTTAGATTAATAAACCCAACAGTTAGTTCCTTGCTCTTTTCTCTTCTCTGTTATCATCTTCCTTGCTCTTTTCTCTTCTCTGTTATCATCGCTCAGATCCGTTTTATTTCTTCGCACGTTACTTGTCGACTTTATGCAATTGGAATAAGTGCGATTTTCTTTTTTGGATAGGGATTTTTTTTTGTTAAAGTTGACTGTTATAACTTGATCACTGGATAGCACAAACGTACATTGCCAATTGTCTATATAACTTCATTGCTAGCGATTCTGATGAAATCGGTAGCAGGAAGAAGTACTGAATTTGCCAGTGCTTGCCAATTATAGATTTGAGTTTGTGTAGCTTGACCTATCACGGAATTTTTGTAAACGTGTGTGGTATTCGGTCAGTGCTTTCTAGTGCAATGTAGGTTTAGAAGCTTAAAGTATCTGTGACAAATACGGTAGTTTGTTTGAATTTTTTTAAAGCGGAAGGAAGGTGATTATTCATGCTATTGAGAGAGAAATGATTGAATGTTAGTGAGAAAGTCATAAAGGGATTCCTAATACGAACCTTTTTAAATGTCTTTGTAGGGAACCATGATCTGTCTACTCCTTGCTCTTGGGTGGGTTTTGGCTGCCTTTGTCAGGTAAAGTTTGTAATGAGACACTGCCTTAGCTTTTGATACTACTTCGGCCTAGGAATCTATTTTTCCAGTAGAATTGGCTCCATTATTTTATTTCCGGTTGCAGGAACAAAGAAGCGAAGAGAATAAAGGATAGCACGAAAGCCGGCAATAACTTTGCGTTTCTCTGTCATGATATGAAAGAATTTGAGCACTCTAATCAAGTCAACCTACCAAGAGTGACTGTTGTTATGCCTTTAAATTGTTTCGGTGAACATAATCTACACAATTGGAGAAGTCAGGTAAATCCTTAATGCTAGAACTCTAGAGTGTACTTAATATCTGAAAATTCTTACTTATACTCAACTAAACCGCATTGGCTATCTGGGTATAATTGTAATGCTAGTACTCAACTAAACCGCATTGAGAGAGAATTGATCGAATGTTAGTTAGAAAGTCTTACAAGAAGAGACCAACCCACGATGTCCACAAGAAGGGACAACCCAACTAGAGTAGTCGGAAAAAAAAAACAAAGTACAGCAAATTTTGCTATACTCTGTTTTGAGAAAAACAAAAAAATAAAAATAAAAATATATATTTAAAAAATATTAAATTCGAAGGGTAAAAATGGAATTAAAAGTCGAAGGACTATCCGTGGAACGCAAACCATTTAACTATAGTGACACGTGGCAGCATTACAGCAAAAACCACGCGCGGAGACTGAATTTATAGATTTTTGATAGACGAGGGACCCTCAACCGTGATTTTTTTGTCGAGGGACTAAATGACACAAAACGTGATAGTCGAGGGACGAAGCAGCGATTTAAGCCTATATCATCAACATAAGTCCGTGTATGATAGATAAGTTCAAATGTCCGCAAAAGCCATGAATTGGGTATAACCAAGTGCCAAAATATTTAAGAGTGTTAAAATATGCTATTTATGCATGTTTGAAGAAAGATAAGCTTGAGTTGTAGAAACTAAAGTGTTTGTGTCTCACCTATCCTGAAAGGGTAAAAGATTATAGGTTGTAGTTCTTGGAACCTGGTATTCATAAAGTATTGAGTAGTCCAGATATGATATTTTATGAGGAGGTGATGTCATTGGTTAAAGTGGTTGAGACAAAACCTAGTACTTCCGAGAAGAGATGTGAAGTTGATGATTAGTTTAATCAGAAAGTAAAGTTGAGGATTCTCACACCAAAGATGATTTTAGACTTTGCATATATACATATAATATAGAGGAAAATTAGTAATTTCATGAGAATAAGACTTTCCGAGAGTTTGATATTCCATAACACTCAATTGATCACACTAGATATTAACATGGTCTTGAAAGGTAGTAGTTGGTGTAAGATAGAACACATAAACTTATTAATCCTCCACATAGGTATAGTTTTGTTGTTATTATAGGTTATGTTTTCTATGTCCGAAGATAAAGAGGTTGGAACTCCCAAGCACCAACCGAAAGAATATATAATAAGTTCGTGCAAGAGATACCTTATGCAAAATTCATTAAAATTATAATGCATGCAATGATTTGCACGAGAGCTGATATTGCCTATTCTGTTACTAGTTTGAGCAGATTTATGTTAAAGCAATGAAAACATCATTGACAAACCCTCAAATAGCTCAAGAGGTTATTGAAGGGTTCACATAAATCTGGGTTGTGTTATAATCAAATGTATAAGTCTGATGAGATGTTAATAAGGTATACTTATTCTGATTATTCAAATGGGCTTGACATATAGAAGTCAACTTTGCGTTATCTGTTTAATTTTTATAAAGGAGTTGTTAACTATAAACCACGTCTTCAAAAGTTCGTTCCGTTGTCATCTACGAAGACGAATACATGGTTGTTACCAATATAATGAAAAATTCTATGTGGTTGAAAGGATCGCTAAGTAAGATTACAAGCATATAACAAGATGTGACTACATTCTATGATGATACTAGTTCACTTATAATGAAAAATTCTAAGTTTCATGAGAGAACTAAGCACGTATATGTCAATTTACACTTTATCCAACATGTGGTGGAGAAAGAACTAGTAAGGTTGGAAGAGATTTCGGTTTTCAAAACCCGTATTGATGCTTTGCCTAAGGTTTTATCAATTTCAAAGTCCACGAACTATAAGAAGCTTATGAAAGTCTTCAAGGTAGGTGAATATGATGTTTCTAAAATGTAATTGGAACATTGAGGCGGTGGATATTATAATCACTATAAGCCTATATGGACAATGTTTATGAGTAGGCTTAAAATGAATTATGCTACTTAACCGTAAACTTAAGAGTCAAATACTTGAGTAAGCCATAAACTTAAGGGCTGATGTTGTTCGTTTCATATGAGGTAGAAAACTCAGCCAAAGACTTAGTTACAACGATGTCTGTTTGAAACTTACCGTGATGCAACCAAACCTAAAACATGAAGACAATCCGAAATTATCTTATAAAATGTTTAAAGGCAAAATTATTATATGAAATGTTAGAAAATCATAAAGGTATAGATAATTTATATAAATTAATGGTTCTAGTCTTCATCCTCTAATATTAGGATATTATCCCATCTAAATTTATCTTTGGATATGTTTATCTCATTATTTCATTTAACTAAATAAAAATAAAAATCACTTGATGAAATTTCATCTCTCATCTTTTTATTGAAATACTATTTATGTATAAATTAAAATATATCTTGATTGGAATGTTATCTTTGTATAAAGACTACAAAGCTTGAAATCCTTAATAGTCTTAATTATGTGGCTAAAGTTGAGAAGTTCGATGGAATACAAGATATCGATGACCACATCAAACAGTTTAAGAACTACGTGATGAATTTTAAAGACGATGATAGGTTGATATGCAGAGATTTCTCTCAAACATTTAAAGGTACAAATTTGAAATGGTACAATATAATTTTGAAGTGATCCATTTCCAATTTCAGAGATTTTTATACAGCCTTCCGACGTTAATTTATGGGAAGTAAAGAGATGCGGGAAAATAGAGACACAATAATAAAGAACAAGTTGTGGGAGAAAAGCTGAAAGATTATACTAAACCTTTTGTGTGAACAAAAGCTGGTTTGGATAATGTGAAAAGTTGGTAGCTATGACTGCATTTCAACAAGGTTTGTTACTAGGAGATTTAGCAAATGCAACAACAAAAACGAATAATTTTGACTTTTGAAGCCCTGATGGCTCAAGTTGAGGATCAAATTAAAATAGAAGACTCGCCTAAAGTTCGAGGAGTGGTTGGATCTGATGAGGTCGGATTTCTTTGACACTAGTTTACTACATATATCCAAAAGTCAGCTTGGACATATCCAATACCACACCACACTAAAGAGTACGATCACGTGGATTGTGACTCAGCAGGTTGCTAGTCATTCCCCGTCTTCGGTTTCTGATTTTTTAGACCTGACCCAAGTCTATGATCCGACCTGAAAGGGTCATGGGTCACAAAATAAGTACAAATACCCCAACCACCTTCATTTATGAGGGTGAGAAATAATTTACTGCTAGTACACACCTGTTTCATCTCTCTACATTTCACTCAAACATTAAATTCCTAAAAAGATAAATCTCCTTCCTAATATAACCTTTGATCATAAATTACCCTTACCATGATCCAGTCAAAAGAGTTCAGGGCAGCTCTCAAATAGTCAGGGGCACTCTTCGAACTTCGCCTAACCACCACGTCCGAGGAACAACAATAATTTTCTTCCTCGAACTGGTGGGTACCCAACTCAAGCTACATGGTATTAATTTCAAAGACTGAGACCAAATCGGTGGATAAGGCCACAATACTATGCTGATTTAACTAAAAATGTTGCTCCAATTTATGAAAATGGAAAGGGATATGTGAGTTTTAAAAAGCATGCTCTGATAAATAGACCAAGGGAAGAACATAATAACGGGTGATATAATGCTTATGATAGGATGCGTAATTCTCTTCTAATTTCTCAATCAGACCGTACTATAATTAGATTCACACGTGTGACGACTCAAGTGTTTAGAGATTTCGAGGGTGAGGTGTATTTGAGAAAGAGACCTTTTAGAAAAAAGGTTCAAGTTTTATTCATGATGGTGGATCGTCCGACCAACTATAATACCATTTTTGGAAGATCTTGGCTTTTGAGGATGTATGCAGTTGTATCCAAGTCTACCAATGTCTGAAGTATGTCATCGGAGATTGCGTTTGGGTTATCTGAAATGATCAGAAGGTAGCTAAAAAATGTTATGCCACAACTCTTTGAATTCGAGCTTCGAGCAGTGGTGATAAATGACTGAATAACAATGAGGGGGGTTGACCTCGGAAACAGGAGATGGGGTTGATGAACCGAGGGAAACTCAAGGTTCTTTAACAGTAAGTGAAAGGACAGAAGAGTATACTTTTCTGATGGGAATGTACTTTGGATAGGAACTTTACTGACCCCATCTTTCCAAGTATTATAAAGGCTAAAGGAGTTTGAGTGGACCTCAGAATGTGAAGCAGCAGTTTCAAACATTAAGAAGCTATTGCAATCACCAAAGATATTGTTTAAGCCTCGAATTGGGGAGCAACTCTTTTTATACATTGCATTATCAGATTTTTTTCGTGAGTTTTGTGTTGATAAGCGAAGATTCAGAATTTCGAAGCCAATCTATTATGTCAGTAAGAGTTTTTTGTAGCAGAACAAAGATATTTGAAGCTTGAAAAGTTGGTTGTGGCTTTATTGGTGGCTGCTAGGAAGATGCACCCCTATTTTCAAGCTCACACTGGGAGGATGACCAAATGGTCAGTGGAGTGAGAGATTTTGATATCATTTTTTCTCCTCGAACGGCTATTAAGGCCCAAGCCTTAGCTGATTTTATTTTTAAGTTTCATTAAAGTTGATCAGATGAAGAGATAAATAAGGAGGTTTTGCCAAGAAGTTCGATGTGGGTTGTTTGAACTGATGGAGGCTTTAGCATTATAGGATCCAGTGTAAGAGTTTAATTGGTTACTCTATCTGGGGAGGTATTGTTTCAAGCCATTAAATTCGGTTTTCATGCATCGAATAATGAAGCCAAATATGAATCTGCATTGGATGGTTTAAGGCTTGCAAGTATTTGTGGGGCAACTTCAGTTTGTTTAGAGACAAATTCCCAATTAGTAGCGAATATAGTGACCGGTGCTTCTGAAACTAAAAATGATCACTTAATTTTATATATTAGAGAGATTCGTAATTTGACTCTTCTGTTTGAACCAGATATGGTAGAATATATCAGCCGAGAAGATAATACAATTGCTAGTTCTTTGAAAACCGTTGCTTACACAGAAGAGTATCCTTGGATTTTACTACAAGAGAGTCCTTTGATTTTAACTGGGTCAGAGGTGTGTAAATATCCATGATAAGTTTTTGTCACACCAGATGTAATTCAAAGTGACTAGAGAACTGATATCTTGAATTTATTGTTAAGAGGAATGCTACCTCAAGATGTGCACCTGCCTAAAAAATTGAAGTATAGCTCACGGCTATGTTGTACTGGATGGGATGTTATATTAAAAATCTCTGAGTAGGCCGTTGCTGCATTGTTTAAATAAACAAGAGTCTTAAGAAATTTTGTCGAAGTTACATGATGGTGAGAGTTCAACACATTGTGGGTTCAAGGCATTAACATGTCGATTTTTGTTGGCAGGCTATTATTGGCTCGATTATGAACGATGCTAAAAGTTTGGTTCGAGGTTGCGATACTTGTCAACGATTTTCCAATTCTATTAAAAACGATGTAGTTCCACTAATGTCCACTACCAAAGCTATCTATTTTGATAAATGGGGAATAAATTGATTAGACCATTGCCAATTGCTTCTGGATGACGCCAAATGATTATTGTGGCAGTGGACTTTTTTCTAAAGTGGGCAAAATCTAAACCATTTTCTGGATCAAAAGCCAAGGAGGTTATTAAGTTCATTGTCAAAAATATTTGTCACTTTGAGGTTCCTCAAAAACTCACCATAATAATGGTCCTCAATTTAACAATAGATAAATGGTTTTCTTGTGTGCTTCGAGGGGTATTACACGGTTTTTTATACACCTTTTCATCCCCAAGAAAATGGTCAGGTGGAGGTGACAAATAGATCTATTTTAGAAGGTCTGAAGAAGAATTTAACAGAGGCTGCCGAAAAATGGCCTAACTATTTGCAAAAAGTGTTATGGGCTTATCGAACAACTCCTAGAGAGGCCACTAAAGAAACTCATTTTACCATGGTATATAGTATGGATGATATTTGTCCTGCAGAATCTACATTACCTTCTTATAAAGTACTTAAGTATTCTGAGGACCTGATTGAGGAAAAACGAGTAGATTTGGACCTGGTTGAGGAAAAAAGAGTTAGAACACATCTGCATACGATTAATTATCAAACTCTGATCTGAACATACCGTTGGGATACATCGACGATTTATCTCACACGGGATAAATCAAGAGTTTTAAAATATATTAGTTATCGGATTCGTGATCGATTACGAAAAGAAAAATTCACATAAGTACCCGATCTGAAGCCAAACCACAAAATATCTGCTAGTGTGTAAACTTCAAAATATATTTTCACTCTCTAAACTTTAAAATGGTATTATAATGTGATTTAATTACTTTTTTAATTTATGTATTTATAATTTTACTGTTACATTATTATCGTTATCTATATTTTATTTAGAATTATTTTAAATAAAAAAATTATTTGAAAAATGATAATTCAAAGATTCAAGTTGAATAATTTTCTAAAAAAGTTATAGTTGTTAAAAAAATTATACATTTAAATAAAAAAAATATACTCTAGGATAATGTATGAGTAGTTATCCAACATCAATCAAAACTATTTACCCATAACCACGAAGGTTCAATATCAAAACTATTTAGCAATAACCACCGAAGGTTAGAGAAAGTAATAATAACCACCTTGTTTTAGTGTTTGAGTATAGATAACCACTCTGAACTTTTCGTCAATACCAATATAGCCCTAAACTATTTTTTTATCGCATATTTTTTGTTTTTTTTAGTGCCATATCTTTCAAATCATAGCTAAAAAAACATCAGAAAATACGTTTGAGTTTTGTTAAGACAAATAAACAAGGTACGTGAAAGACTTTTTTTAATGTTTTTTACTGCATTTCGTTGCAAAAATAAGAGAAATATGGTTGAAAAATTAGTCAAGAAAAAGAAACTATGTCCCAGTTGAGAAGTTACGTGTTATTAGGTTGCAAAAAAAATATTTTCAGTTCCAAAATTATGTGCAAATGGGTTGCATAAATAAGAAGAAATTAGTTAAGTAAATAGAACTTTGATTCTAAAAAAAGTGTATTCCAGATGTGTAATTACGTGCAAAATGTGTTGCTTAAATTGGAAAAAAAAAGTTGGGTAAATAAAATTTTGTTGCAAAATAAGTGTGGAAAAAACAATTGTGGTGCACTTGTGTAATTAAATGTAAGTTGGTTACTAAAAAAATTAGTATGTAACAGTTGCAAAATTTTGAGCTATTTGGTTATGAAATGAGAAAAAAATTATATCACTCTGGATTTCGTTTATTCGTCTTTAACAAATAGATATATGAGTGTTTTTAGAAGAAAATAAATTAGATAGAGTTTGAAAGATATGAGGTTTCGAAAATTAAAATAACTACGAAGATAAAAAATTATAGATTAAATAGAATAATGTAAAAAACTTTATTTAGTAGTTGATTTAGATTAAAATGCTTGCAATTTCACTTAACTTTATTTGAGAGATCTTTAATTTGAGAGATTTGCGAGTTTCAGTTTTAAAGAAAGACATAAACCTGTTAGGTTGGATGTGGTTTTAAATAAACTTAAATATTGGAATTTTTATTGGTATTTTTAATTTATCCAAGTTAGTATTGGTAATTTTTACTAAAATATATTATAATTTTAAATAAATATGAAATTTTAAATAATAAATATAAAATTATAAATAACAAATATGTTTTTTGGATTTGTTAATAAATTTTTATATTTATTATTAAATTTTCAGATTTGTTACCAATTTGAAGGGTTTATATATTGTAATTTATTAAATATTTTTTTATTTTTTATTTTTTTTATTAAATAGTCTATTATAATAAAAACAATGTTTCCTCACAATATCATTGGATATCCGCTGAAGTGTACCGGAAAATTTGAACATAGAAAAAAGAAATGCTTACAGAAATTCAAACAAAATGAATTACCTGTTTAATTATCCATGTTAAATCATCCGACCTCCTACCATTTTTAATTGAATAGTTTATATTTTAAATTGATGAAATTCTTTTAGCATTTATACAAATTCTATATTTTGGGTCATAGTTAAAACCATTTTGATGTTCGGTTGTCCTCTAATTAAATCATATTTTTATAAAATGGAGTAAAATTTAAAAAATGGTAGAATTCTTTTTTCTTTTGCTAGCTATTGTATATGAATGAATTTTCCTTAAAATTGATATATAATTTTTTAGTAATACTTTGTATCTTAAAACTTACAATAGCTCTTACAAAAAGTTAGTAAGATATATATAAAAATAAAATATAAAATATACAATATAGAAACAAATAAGCCAAAATAAATATTAATAACAAAAATACATGTCATTAATTTCAAATATTGGTTATTATCCAATTTCATAAGTGCATTCAAAATATCCTAGGGTTATTAATTCCTAATCCAATTTTTTTTATATATTTAACGTCGTGATTGGTTCCATCATTATCCTAGGGTGATGCTTCCCACTTTTTTTCTAAACCCTAAAGTGAATGATATTTTCTTTTCGTTGTCGCCGCCAGATTTTCGAGGGTTGTGAAGAGGACATCTCATGTTTCTTCTGTGTAATGCTTCTCTCCCTAGTCTCGAGTCTTATATTTTTTTCTCCAAGACTCTTGCTTCCTCTACCGTCGTGCTTTCTCCATAGCTATCGTCGTGCTTTCTCCATCGCTACCGTAAATGGTATTTTTCTCTTTGTATCTCAGATGAACTATTGTGTTTCTTTTTATTCTAGATCTAAGATTTCTATTATAATTTAATACTTAAATCTACCATTTGTTGATTTAGATCTTGACTTTTCCGATGTAGATTTTAATTTAAGTTAAGAATGTATCTTCAGTGTTACAATTTTGTTCGGTTTATTTGTATTTCGATTATCTTAATCCTAAATACTAGATGTAATTCATTTTAATGGTTTTAAATCCAATTAAAAACGTTTAACTCCAAAGCTTAAACACTGGTAAAGCTGGCTTTTTCTTTTGTTTTTGTTGAATTTATAAAAAAGTTAATTTAATAAAAACAAAATCATATTTTTTTTTGTCATTTACCACTATTTTCTTTCTTTTAAATATTGAATGATTTTGTTGCATTTTGGACTTAGTTCCAGGATTAGCCAATTTTTTTGTCATGTTTTTCACATTTTTTTATCAATTTCTAGAAAAAATAAAATAAAATATATTTTTATATATATTTATATTGTTTATGTATAAGTTTTTTATGGTAGTATTACGGATTTTTTTTTCTGCCTTCTATACGTTACTTTCTTGTCTTTAAGTTTTTATTGTTTGAATATAAAAGTTTCATTTTGAAAAATAAACCTGTGATGTATTAGTTTTTTTGGTTTGTTATGATATTTGTATCTCTTTGTGTATTTGGCTCTGGAGGTGGAGAAGCTAGTTAAAGCTAGTAGTTTGTTTTCTCCGATTTGAGGTCCGGTGATTTTCGGGATAAACCCAATGACCTCATGAATACTCAATGATTGATGTCTCACTTCAGTGACTTTTTGTCTCATCGGTTTTTTTCTCTTTCACCAATACTTTAAGGAAGGTCGACGGTGTTGTTGTGCGTTCCCAAAAGGTTAGTAACTCTAGTTTTTTTTTAAATTGTTTGTGATGAGTTATTTTGAAAATAATTTTCCGTCATGCCCCGGTCGTCAGTGATAGCTCTTGTCAATTTTTGAGGTTTTTGTTTGATATTATTAACAAGTCGCAATCCACGTTTGTAATTGTTCATAACATTTCTGATAACAATTTTTTTTGCAAGTATTTTATTTTGTTACCATACCAATTGTATGGGTATGAGAGGAGCCCCTTAAAATAAATCTTATAAAGGCTTTTGAAAATGTTCATTTGCATCTCATACTAGATGTTTTTGTTTCATGGGCTTCTCAGACCATATGGTCTCACGAATTATTTAATGTATTTATTGTCCTTTTACAATCTCATAACTCATGATAATTTAATGGTCGTATTGTGTGACAATCATAGATATTTCTCATTTCCTTTATGTATTAGTCATCTAAGTCATCTCGACTATCCATAACAAAAATTCGATACAAAAATTTAGTTTGCATTAGGCTTAAAATCATCTTAAATGATTTTATGATCTTTTGCAAAGCCGTTGTCAACTCCATTCATGAATTTAAATCAGTCCAAAAAATAACATCTTCCTCTCTAATATATTAGGACACGAATAATGAAATTTGGAGTAAATAGGTAACTGAAGAATAAAAAATATTAATAATGAAATTTGGAGTAAATAGGTAACCGAAGAATAAAAAATATTGAGAGACTAAAAAATGAAATGAAAAATAAAATTATTATCCCATTGAACATAAGAGAATTGTTTTCTATGTTATATAGTTACGGTGTTGAATATTTCAGGCCCAATCATGTTTTTTGTCTTTATCTTTTTAAGGTTTGTAATGTTTTTTTTATCTTTTGGCAATACAACATGATCTTCTTCGAATTATGGTAGTTTATGTATTTTCTACATAAAAAATTGTCAATATTAGTAATTTTTAAAATAAAACTAATTATGTAAACATTGTTTTATTAGTGTTCCTTTAGATAAGTATATCATATTTTCATAAAAAAAATACATAATCATATTTTATTTAATTAAAAGTTATCCGGGTGATGTCTAGATAGAAAAGAACTATATTTATGTTATTTTTATTTCATCATTAAAAATAATAACGTAGATATAGAATTTTTTATCTCAACATCACTCTAATATTTTTTTATTTCTATAAAACACGAATATCTATATTTTTATGAAAATATGATACATTTTTCTAAAGTAAAATAAATAAAATAATAGTTATATAATTATTGTTATTTTTAAAAAAGACTAATATTAATAATTTTTCATGTAAAAAAGAATATAAAACTATTATTTTTCGGTATTGATACAAGATCACATTTTATCGCCAAAACATACAAACAAAAACGTAAAAAACTTCAAAAATATAAAGAAAAAAATTTTGATTGAACCTAAAAGTATTCAACACCGTAACTATATAACATAAATAGTTATTCCCTTCGGTTTATGCATCAGTAATTTTCTTTTCCATTTCAATTTTTAATCTCTCAATATTTTCATTCTTCATTTATCTCTTCACTCTAAATTTCATTTTTCTTGTCCTAATATTTTATTCAAACTATTTCACTGGTTGATCAACCCCGAACCCAAGATTAAGTCATGTCAAATATTCGAAATCGATTTTATAATTAAAGGAAGATATCAACCAAATGAGTCACCACATTTGAGAAGTTATCTATGTTTTTACCCCAACTATCATCGCATGTTTCATTTATGAGAACTATTTTTAACGGAATATTTACTGACTCTTGAGCTAAAAATATTTTGTTGAAAATAGTTTTGATAAATGAAAATCTGAGGATAGTTGGGCTAAAAATGTGGGAGATTTCTCAAATGTGGATTACATATTAAATAAAAGGATTCCAGCGGTTTTTGAAATTGATTTTCATAACCCGTGCAATTCTCTTCATAAATCAAAGGATTCGAGTGATTTCCAAATTGATTTGTTAACATACTTTGTAGGAAATACTAAAAGCACGTTTCCATACCTGAGATAAATCAAATAATTTTTCTTGAAATGATTACTTTTTCTCTATAAATCTGAGATACTATACATGAACCTATCTTTACATACTTCTTCATACTAATCCCCTTCTCATTGCTAATAAATCAAAACTTATCGCCCATAACCCTTCAAGTTCAGATACTATTACTATATTGTTTTTTTTTGCTTCAGGGCTGCGTTTTTCATGTTTGAAAAAGACAATGGGTGATTTCGATTGAGGAGGAGAAGAGATAGAGGTTGCAGTGTTTGGGAAGAGAGATAAAGGGACTTTTGTTTTTTGGGAGAGAGAAAGAGAGGGACGGCTGCGTTTGGGCGTTTGAGGAGAGAGAGATAGGAGCTGTTTCATTTGTGGAAAGTGAAAAAAGAGGACTGTTGTGTTTGGAGAAAGAGAAAAAAGAAGGCTGCTGCGGTTTTTGTGTTTGTGTAGATTTAGAGTTTAGTTTGGGGTGGTCCAAGACCACCCCTTAGATCGGCCACTGCATCAATCTTACTCTTAGTCCAAAAAAAATCATTTAATACAAAGTTTAATCTGGATTGCTCAATACATGATAGGTGATGAACCATATATGATTTAAATCTTCAACAAAAATGTATTTAATTAGATACAATAGAGGTTTCAAAAATAAATGAATGCGTTATCATTACATGGATGGAAGACAGTAGGGTACGTAGGAAGAAAAATTCCATGTTCGCACCCTTTCGGGACGAATGCATTCTACACAGGTTTGACATAAATAAACAGTGTCCGGTTAGTAGGTTTGAGTTGAAGGATTAAAAGTAATGTTAGATTTGTAATTTAGTTTTTAAATCCATCTTTGCTTCTTTTAATTTGAATTCTTGGAATGTACTTTTTATATCATTAATTTTTTCTAGTTGTTTTATGTTACATTGGTAGGTAGATTATGGATTTTATGAAAAGAGTTGTTTTGATTAAACTGGACTTTTTATGAGTTTTTCTGTTCTGCAAATAAAATGTGGTCATTTCACCTATAAACAAATAAATATATTTTTCTAAAGAAATTGGTTACAAAATAAAGGAACGGATCATAAATTTTTTTAATTATAAAAATATATGCACCTATCCTTTTGAGGTCAATGACCAAACTTTTAGTATTTTTCTTATAAAAAAGACTTTATTAAAATAAAAAGTTTAGTACAACTACAAAAAAATTCAAAGTTATTTAAAAAAGAAATAGGTGCCAAGACTAGAGGTGTCAAACGGGTTGAACCAGCACCAACCCGCACCGTTTAAATCAGAACCACGGGTTGCGGTCCTGGCGGGTTGCTCTTATGCGGTCCTAACGGTCTGGCGGTCCTGCCAGGTTGCAGTCCTAATGGGCCAGTTTCACAGTTAAACCGCCAGTTCAAACCACCAGACGAACCATTTAAGAGCCGTTTACCAGTTCAAACCATCAGCCAAACCATTTAACCATTTAAGAACCGTTTATCAGAATATTTTATAATGTTATTTAAAATTAATTTGTAAGTGTTAATTGAATCTAATTTCAATAAATTAGATATGTACCATATACACGAGTTAATTATTCTATTTCATGTATTTTAATTTAAATATGTTATCATTTTAATCGAAATTTTATAATCATCAATTACATTTAAAAAAAATAATTGTAGTTTGATTTTGATACGTTTGAATAATATATTACTATTAAATAATATATACCTATTAGACATATAATTGTATTAAAATTTTAAATTATTAGGTGATTCTTTAGATTCTTTCAAGCTTGAAGTGTTTATGGTTAGATGAATTATATAGTTTATTGTATTTTCGAACTATTCAATATTAGAAGTTTATATGCATAAACATAAATTACTTGTAAGTTGTAAAGAACAAAATAAAAATTGAAAGCTAGGTAAGTGATTTAAATAACATTTAATAAAAAATAGAAGCAAAACAAACAATTCATTAAAAATAAAAACCAAACAAGTAACATAGTTGTTTAATCAAATAAAAAAGATAAATCACATTTTTATACCGTTGGATTATTCGAACTCCAAAACTTCTACAAAAAATACCACACTTACCCGGACACCAGACTTCCTATCTGGAAGCAAATCAGAGTGGCCTCCCGAATAATATATTTATAAATATTATTATATATATGATGACATTTATTTATTTTTTAAAATTATAAAATAAAAATGGATTTAATTTTAATGAAATAAAAAAAATTATATAAGTTTTTTTATAACACATTTAATTTTAACTAAGTCATTAGGATAAAGTTTGAATATTATAAAAGTAGAAGTACAAAGTTAAATTTCTCAAAATTTTGGTGTGGGTTTTGTTTTTCTTTTTTTTTTGTCTTTTTTTTCTCAACCAAAAAATATTGATACTTGCTAGTTGCTACCTTGTGAATCGTGATAATTAATTAAATTAGATTAGAGTCAACACTGTTGACTCAGCAGTAATACTATTGTATTTTTCTCTGCGCCACAAAAGAGCATGTAGTGCAAAAACAAATCCAACGGCTAGTTCAAACGAACTAGCCCTTGGTCATCCGGGGCATCCGGGCGAACCGTCCGGATGCCCCGGTTACAAATCGGACCATCCGGACAGATCTCCGGATGGTTCGAATTTCCGGTCCGGGCGTCCGGAGATTACGTCCGGATGCCCCGGACGTCCGGACCATCCGGATGGTTCCAAAAAAAAATCGTTTTTTTAAATTTTTTTTTGGGTCTCCTCTATTTATAGAGGAGACCCCAAATCCACACTCATAAATTCATATACTCCTCTCTACATCTCTCTAAATCTTTCTACTTGTTCTAAATATTCTAGAAAACTCAAATTTCTTATTTTACATATTGTAGTCCTACTTTCGGAATTGTTTGATTTTTTTTCGCAAATTGTTTCTATTTGATAAAAACACTTAAATAACGTTGGGATAACATTATAATAGCTCAATTAAGAGCTTCGTATAATTTATCAAGTTATTTAATTGTTATAGTAATTTAAATTAGTTCTTTTAATTCTAATTTTATTAGTTGTTGTTAGTTGTTATTGCGTGTTGTTAGTTGTTATTGCTTGTTATTAGTTGTATTAGTTGGTATTAGTCTAAATTTAGTTTTTATTATTTGCGATATTAATTAGTTTCGATTAGTATTTTATTGCATATTTAAAAAAAAAACGTTGTTTTAAGTTTTAAAATGCCTATAAATCGTAGACTTACTAATGCTCACCAATCCGCTAATTTTCACTTGTAATGAATGATGTTTGTGATAACCATAACAAATTAATACTGACCAAAATGTAATAATAATTTTATAATCATTATTAAAATTACAATAATAAAATTCAAAATTTAATATTAAAATTATAACAATATAACTTGTAATCTTTTACCATGATAAAATATGATTTTGGTTTAAAAAATAATAAATAAAATTTGTAATATTTAAAACCAAATCACAATAATAATATTCAAAATGTAATATTAAAATTATAACAATATAACTTAAAAATAATAAATAACACTTGTAATATTTAAAACCAAATCATAATAATAAAATTCAAATTGTAATATTAAAATTATAACAATATAACTTAAAAATAATAAATAACACTTGTAATATTTAAAACCAAATCACAATAATAAAATTCAAAATGTAATATTAAAATTATAACAATATAACTTAAAAATAATAAATAACACTTGTAATATTTAAAACCTAATCAGAATAATAAAATTCAAAATGTCATATTAAAATTATAACAATATAACTTAAAAATAGTAAATAACACTTGTAATATTTAAAACCAAATCACAATAATAAAATTTAAAATGTAATATTAAAATTATAACAATATAACTTGTAATATTTTTGCATGATAAAATATGATTTTGGTTTAAAAAATAATATATAACACTTGTAATATTCAAAACCAAATCACAATAATAAAATTCAAAATTTAATATTAAAATTATAACCATAGAATTTGTAATATTTTAACATGATAAGATATAGTTTTGGTTTGTATTAGATCTAAAAACATAATAATAATATTCAAAATGTGATAATAACATAAGTAATATTTAAAATTTTGGACTATATAATAATTACAACACTTAAAATATTAATAACTAAAACAAATTAATATTAACAAAAATGTAATAATAATTCTATAATAATATGCAATATCTCAATATTTTTTAGATATAACATTTTGGTTATAAAATAAATAAAATCAGCATAATATTTACCAATAAACCGCCAATTTTTTACAAATAAACCGTGGTTTCGCAGTCCTGCCGGGTTGCAGTCCTGCCGGGTTACGGTCCTGGCGGGTTGCTCCTTATGCGGTCCTGGCGGATTGCGGTCCTAATGAGCCAGTTTCACAGGTAAACCGCCAGTTCTTAAGCAGGTTGTCAGCTTTGAACCGTGGTTCCTGAACCATTCGACACCTCTAGCCAAGACATAAACCAAGGTGTTAGTTATTTTCAAAAACAGCTAGAAATACAGTTGACAGCAAGAGGAATGACATTGCTCATAATGAGTTGACCTATTTTCAATATGTTTTATCTGCAAAACGACATATAAAGATGAAAACATATATTTATATAATTGTGATATTTAGATTTAATTAATCATAATATTAATTCAATAAAAATATATGAAGTCCTGATACATAACTTTGGTGTTAATATTTTGATTTATGGTTTTACTAAAACTTATATTTAATTAACTAAGCTACAATTTTTATAACATTCGATCTATTTTCTGTACGTAACAAGATTAAACGATCTAAATAAAAAGATAATTTAAGTTGGGATACTTGTGATTTAATTAGTCATATTAATGGCGTAAATGTAAATAATGATTAAATAACTTTGTTGTTAGTATTTGTTTCCTGCAAGACTTTACTAACATTTGTATTTAATTTAAAGATAATATTTTATAAAACAATTGACAAACACGAGAATATAAATAATTCTTTTACTTTCCAAGAGTGCCTCACTTTTCTTGCTTAAAATTTCACTTTTCTTCGTTACATATGTCTATATGTAAATTGGTGGGGTGGTCCAGTAGATTCAATTGAGCCTCAAGATGACCTTATCATGAAAATAGATAAGGGTGTCATACCACAGAATTTTCATTTGAAATGGAAGAGTCATACCACAGAATTTTCATTAGAAACTGAATGGGTTATATGAGGGGTACACAATTACAGTGGGATATGTGCTTGCATATCTTTCGCACTGAGTGTATTTTAATGTAATGCTAAATTTCAAATATGATTTTAGATCAATTTTAGCCATTGATTATGGAATTTTATAACATAAAACGGATGTTGGTGAATCTAATATTTGGTAGATTATCTCTTTAGAAAATTAATTATGTGAAGTTAGATTAAACTTTATGCCTTTTTTAATTATGTGAAGTTAGATTAATTAGGTCCGTATATTGTTTTTTCTTCTATTAAAAATCCTTTTAATTAGATAGAAAGCAAGTAATTGTATTTTCTCTCACCAAAACAAATATGGATGTTATATTTGGTATGTATAATTTGTAGATTGTTTTTATACATGTGAAGTTTAAAAGCCGGAAATAAAAATTATTCAACTCTCTATATAATCAGATTTAAAAATAATTCATCCATATTTATGTTTTATAAAAGGTATTTTTAATCATTTTGGTATATCCAAATATGAAGTCAGATTTAGAATCGAGAGTGTTTGCGATAATTAAGTTTTTCTATAAACATGCTTCAATTCAAAGTTTTTTAATAATTTGTACGATGATCGTACTTTTTGCGGACACTTGATCATCCAAAGCTTTTGCCACTTTAATACAGCCTTCTCACTTCGTGGATCGATGATTTATATGTTGATTTTATCGAAAATACTCCTTATGGCTCCAGTTTACATTTGTATCGCTCCCCAATATGATAGTGAGCTATAGTTGCCGCATTCATCAGCACGTCCCGCCCTTCCAAGATGTTTTTACACATCCTCAAATCGGACGTTGTAGCTAACTGGTTCATTAACCATTTCTTAAAATATTTATGTTTGACAACCCTCACTCATAGCTATTTTAATTTTGTAAGATCATCCACCAGTTTAGCCAAGTGCGTTTTATTGAAATTATTTGTACCCTTAAATCCTAGCCCTTTATCATTTTTCCCATGACACCCTATGTATATTCCTACCCTCCTAATGAATCCAAAACGAAATCTCTAATAATCTAGTCGACTTCATTGCACACATACATCGTCAACTTCATTGGTTGGATAATATAACTTAGAATCCAGCTCAAAACCGATTGTGCCCGAGTTATTCGACTCGTCATAGAGATATTTTAGGCTTTCTAATTCAGTCATTTTCCCCTCATCTTTGTAGTAATATGCCGCTAAAACCTTATCAGGAGGAGCCCTGAACCAATTGACGTACCCATATACATCCTCTAAGGATTCACTAAGATAAAATCCGCTCTTAAACATCAAATCATTTTTTTCAAAATATGTTTGACATTCCCAGAAATTACTATTAGAGAGTTTTCATCGGTTACTGAATGGACGAATTCACCGCAAAATATAAAAAATATTCATTTAATAAAGTCGACATGTTCTTTTAAAACCTCTACAAATAACATTAAATCTTATGGAAAGAAGACATGGGAGACCGAGGGGACTTGTCCATAAAAGCACTCAATCTTAATGGATAACCCCCATATGCGAAAAAAGATTATGCAGCATTGTATTTCAATACGATCTATCCATCTACCTCACTATCTAAGGACCAAAATTTTAAGAATTACACCATGTAAACATCGACTCTTCGAAATCCAAGTCAATCAACCCACACTCGTGACGTTATTCTTTGAATATTTTCATTCTACAAGTAACCCAATATACCATTTTTTATCATTTTTCTTTCCCACTTGATTGAATTTTCCTGCCATAATCCATTGTGTTTGAAGACCTTGAAAAAATACACTAAGTGCCTCCTCAATTCCATACATATCGTGGCTTTGGTCTTTTAGCATACACTTTCGATACAATCCAAAATTCAGACTCTTATTTTGAGACTTCAATAATAATGAATTGTTATATATTATATATAAGATTCGGATATCAATATATGAATCATCCTATATAAGCTAAACCTTTAAAGGTGTGTTCTCATATCTTTGTTGAGCATGTTTTACCCAAACTACAAATGATCTCACAAGTCATATGACCACTTACCATTGGCTCAATTATAACAATTATCCACACACAATATAATTGTATCTTCAATCGAACTACAAGTCAAAAATTATATATTTATTGTCTCATGGTCATACCAGACTAATACTTTTAATGGGTGAGTGATTGAATCTCACCCCACAATATTCTATTTAGTGTATTCATAATAAAAATATGCTTTACGGAAACCAAAGATCCACACAATATATTTCCAATGCCATATCTGAAACACTTGTGACAATTCTCTTCTCCATTTTACACCAACGATTCTGGAACCATAGTCGACATCAGGTTATTCTCTAGATATGAACAATTACCAAATCCATATAATCTCCAACATATTTAATCTTCAGTTCCCGGTCTAATTCATCTAGTTTTGAAAAAAAATAATTGTTAATTTATCCTCTTCCCGTTTTGGACAGCGCAATCACACGACTTCTACTGAACTTCTCCAAAAGTGTGATCAGTTCATCGGGCCTTATAAGATTTGTTGACTTACCTTCTCCATTCATATCTATATTGTTGCTACTAAACAAAGAACATGTCTCACTTTTCTCAATCTTTGAGGACCCACCAAGACCATAATGCACATCTAACTCTGTTACTTCACTCCTTTATTGTGAACCGTTACTTCTAAATTACACATTTACCTATTTTATTATTATTATATTTTACAAATCAATCTCTCTAACAGTTATGACCACCTATGGTTTTGTTATTAAAACCTACAATTTTTTCAAATTCACTCACTGTAATAACCTTATGACCTGAGTTCTCTTCATTTAATTTAGTGATTTTGCCTATTAGATTCGATATCTTTCCCATTTGAATACTTAGCAATACTTGCTCCAATCATGAACTTGTATTATTTATTAGTATGCCCCTCAATATATAACACGTCAAACTGTAAGACATTCCCTCATACTATCCCATTTCAATTACCACTGAGACTAGCTTCATAATACGTTTCCACTTGATGAGAAGTCGTTTTTGGATTAACTTATATCCAATCAACAAAGAGAGAAATCCTTTCCACCATCGGTATCTCCCTATTAAACCCTTACAGTTTACGGTTATAAGAATATACCTCTAG
Organism: Limnanthes douglasii subsp. nivea; assembly: GCA_036936605.1. Taxonomy (NCBI): domain Eukaryota; kingdom Viridiplantae; phylum Streptophyta; class Magnoliopsida; order Brassicales; family Limnanthaceae; genus Limnanthes; species Limnanthes douglasii. The sequence goes on from JAUPFV010000001.1 coordinate 40,842,030, forward strand.
ATTAGTATTATCTTACTGAGGTCCATCCGAGGGGAATTTTGTTTTTTGATGACCAAAGCGACAACACTTTAAAAAATACACATAATTTAATCCTCTCAATAATCTTAGCTCTAGAGCATGCTACTTGAAGGAACTCACATTTCTCAATAAATACATAATTTAATTTGTATATCATTTTGATGAACATTCAGGGGAATAAGAAGACTATACCTCTAGAGGGTTGTATATCAATCAAATGACTACACATTTTTTATAGTCTTGAATGTTCTTGAGCCAATTTTAAGATTGGAATTTTTTTAATATCTCTATCGAGAGTCGTATTCTTATCCATAAATATTGAATTTGTGTTACCTTTGCCACAGAGATTAATGTTGCCTTCAATATGTTAAGTGCAGCTTCAATAGTACCAATTTGAGACTCTCTCACAACTCGCGGAATACTTGGTAGGTGATTGGACCGTAAACCCATTTTGAAATGACATGTAAATAGATAATTTTAATTGGTACATAATACCGCATGGAGAAATTCAAACCACTTACACTTAGCAAATTATAGTTTACGATTAATGTAGATGAGTACTATATGATTTATGACTTTTACTTGGTTTTGGTAGGGGTGGAAAAATATTATTTAGTTAAGTACTTGTCCCGTAAACCTTTAATATTATCTTTTCGGAATTAGACTTTATGGTCAACTATAATTACCATTTGTATTTCATGTTGGCTCAAAATTAATGTTTGAATGAAATTACACAACTCTTGAAATTAAACGCATCTGACTAATCTGCAGTCATATTTTATTAGTTTCGGTTTTAAATCAGTTGCAGTTTTTTGGTTAAAACTACCTTTGAAAATTCAACCATTTTTTGTTTCACTTATGTATAATGTTATGTATTTGTAATTTGATCAAGTTGAATAGATTAAGAATTTCAGGAAAATATATTTTTATAAATTCATTTTCTACATTTGGTATCAGAGCCAATGTCGAAAAACAATAGTTATGCTAGTGCGGTGATAAGCAGCGGTAGCGCTTAATCAACAAAATAAGAAAGAAGAGTGTGGCAAAAGAAATAAAATCTATCACTTATTTATCCAATTATGACTTATACAAACTATCAAGGATGAGAATTAAAGATGAAGATATGCATGAGGGCTCATGAGGTTCGGGAAATTCTATTTCCTGACAAACCATTTGATCTTCGTCAATATCAAATCGCGTATGGAATTCTTTCTCAAAGATTTACTAAAGCAAAATTAATGGAATTGGATGACATCGAGACAACACAAGAAGCGTGAGAGTCTCTGTGGAAGATAAACGAACGAGAAACCGAGATAAAAAAAGGTGGGAGCGCAAGCATTGAGATGGAAATTTGAAGGTATGAAAAAGAAAAAGAATGAGACAATAGTGGAGTATACGAGAAAAATGACAATAGTGGTTAACCAAATGAATCACAACACCAAATGAAGGCATTTGGTGTTGTGATTAAGCCAGACTATGTGAACACGAAATTGATAAGTTCAGTCTTGTCAAAGTTTAACCAAAAACTGATGAAGAAGAAGATCTTGATGAAAAGGTGTTGTTGACAAAAGGAGACTGGGAGTCACGATTCAACTCGACATACTAGAGAGAGCTTTTGTTTCGAGTGAGGATGGACCAGAGGAGCTTGAGGGCGGCCGCCTGATTCCAGATTTTTAAGTCTGGAATCAGGCGGCCGCCCTCATCTTTGGACACGGTCAGCTTACTTCATGCTATATTTGCTCCTGTAAATTTCATTTCTGGTCCAGACCAGAGAAAGCGGCGGAGTAATTGGGACAATTCGTTGAGGACCCGAGCGAGGAGGATGAAGATGGAAGACCAGTAGACTTGGCTTGTAAAGAGCACAGAATTGATGAGTTGAAGACGGCCCGCGAAAGAGAGGTGCTTGGAGGTCCAAGAATTGATGCGGTTGGTGATGCTTTGGAAAAGAGGGCGACAATCATTATTGGAGAGGCGCGAGGAAATGAGAGGCACGCCTAGGTACCTGATTGGGAGGGAGCCTTCCGTGAAGTTATGGTAGTGGAGGATGTTGAGTTTAACAGTGGGAGAGGTGCCCGAGAAGAAGATATTGCTTTTGGCCGGATTTAGGTGGAGGCCTGATAGTTTACTATTTGATATACATAAAATTCTCCCCCAATATCCTTATGTAAATTATATAGGATGATGGAATCATCTTCTTTCTTGAGACATCACATAAGTGGTGTGGTAGCATTTTTTTTGTAAATTATATCGTCAATGAGTATATAATTTTCTTTTCATAAATGCAACACTCGTGATTGAGCTTTGTCCTCTAGTTTTGTATGAACTCTTAAACAAGATAATTATTGGGATAAACTGTGTCAAGTGTTTGAATACATTACATTTTATACATCGTTTCGCAATTGTAAGAAAGTTTGTAAGATAATAGTATGACCTTGAAATAAGGTCACATTTTTTTGAACGCTACAACTAACATAAGGTTCAAATAAAATGTTATTGCATCAACTAAACTCATTCTTACATATTACACCGTTTTTTGGATTCATCGTGGTAAATATGACACTGACGGAAAGTTAGAAATAGATAAATAAAAAAACAAAAGTTTTTCCTCCTAATGCTTTATATGGTTTATGGGTTGTAGCACCAAAAATTCGTGTATAATGTTTTTGCTTTATTCAATATATCAAAGAATACTGGACCTTTATTTGAAGCTTGGTAGATGAACATTGTGAATTGTTATACTTTCACTATGGATTTAGGGGTAGCATAGAAATATGTGCTTTTAGATGTTCCTCGTCAGCTTCAACACCTCTTTTACTAACCATGTAGTTGAACCAAGATAGATAGAAACAATTTGTAGAAATTGTATTTTACTTATTATTCAGTTATATTCACAATTCTACTATTTATAAAATGTTTCTATAGTTTGTGACCTAACAATTCATTGTTACATCTACAACTGATTCTAGTTACACTTATAAGACTTATTTACATATTAAAGAACTTGGGCTTTATCTCAAACCTAATTCACAATACAAACCATCTTTGATATAACAAACGAGCTTCTACCTGCTTGACCCACACAGCGACCCGACATATATATTCATCAAGCATTCCACTACTTTCTTCAATCTTTCCAGACACAAGCCCCAAATCAAACACGAAATCCTAATTTTGTTCCACCATAGCCAGCCTCTCATTCACTTGTACCTTTCCAGCATCATCGGCACTGTTATCCTTAACTTCTCCCCTCAATCTAAGCGGAGGAACACCGATGCCAAGTTTGTCCCGTAAAAACAAGAAACGAGATTGTGATAATGGCTTGGTGAGAAGATCTGCGATCTGATCATGCGAAGGAACATAGCAAATGTCGAGCAACCCTTGCATTACCTGATCACGAATGAAATGAACATCGATTTCAATGTGTTTTGTCTGAGCATGAAACAATGGATTGGAAGCCAGAGACGCTTCTCCAAGGTTGTCGCACCATATAACTGGAGACCGGTGAAAGAGGAAGTCATAATTTGTCAAACACAGAACGTAACCATATGAGTTCAGAAGACAAATTTATCAGCGAGCAATACTCAGAATCTGTGCTGGAATAAGACACCACTCCCTGCTTACTAGAAGACCAAGATACCAGGGTGTCACCCAAAAAGACACAATATCCTCCCATAGAGCGGCGATCATCCACAGAACGAGGCTAATCGGCGTCAGTCAAGCCAGTAAGCTGATGTGCATCACTCGGCTTGATATGTAACCCAAGCGAAGAAGTCCTAGATAAGTAAAGTAATATTCTTTTGACAATTTGTAGATAAGATGTCGTCGAGTATTGCTGATACTAACTCATTTTATTAACAACAAAAGCAATGTCTGGTAGAGTATGCAGCAAGTTCTGTAAGGAGCCTAACATGCTTTCATAATTTGTAGAAAACTGAAGGACTTCGCCATCAAGCTTAGAGACAGAAGGACTTACTTGCATAGGGATGAATCAAGGGTTGGCTTTAGAGAGACCTTATCTTGTGAGTAAGTCCTGTATATATTTGGTTTGAGTCAGATACAACCCATTGTCATTACGATAAACCTCCATTCCTAGAAAAAAAATTAGATTTCCTATGTCTTCAAGTCAAGACTGAGAATTCAGTTGTTGTATGAACTTGGATAGAAAACAAGAACTATTCTCGGTGACTATAATGTCATCAACATAGACTAACAATACCACTGAGACTTCCTTAGTCATTAAAAAGAACATATAACAGTCTGCTTTCAAGTTCTTAAAACCCTATTTAAGTAAAGTATCCTTGAGCTTGGAATACCAGGCTCTAGGAGCTTGCTTCAACCCATATAAAACCTTATGTAGTTTGCAGACATGATTAGTAGCCTCTGAGTCTACAAACCCTTCAGGCTGAACCATAAAGACTTGTTCTTTAAGATCACCATTTAAGAAGGAATTGTTGATGTCCAACTTCCTTATAATCCAGTCTCTTGACACAACTAGAGTTATCACAAACCTAACGGTGGAGGCTTTAATCATAGGGCTAAAAGTCTATGTGAAGTCAAGGTTGCTGATAAAATCCCTTGGCCACAGGTCTGGCCTTATACCTCTGAACAAAACCATTTGGGTTATACTTTAACTTGTATATCCATTTACACCCAACAAGGCTCATACCACTAATATAGGGAACAAAAGACCAAGTTTGATTATTCATCAATGTATTGTATTCTGCTTGCATAGCCTAAGACCACTAGGGAATTTTAATAGCCTCAGAATACTTTGTAGGTTCTGTGTCAGTAGCATTAGGTAATGTAACCATACCAAAAAAAAGTTTAGGCTTAGAAATATAATCATGGAATGTTTGTTTTTGAGCTGAAGTTGTGGTATATTTGTAGTGATAGGTCGTTCAATAACTAACTGAGGTGTATGGGAATTTCTTATAACAGGTTTTGGACTTGGCAGATCAAGGTTATCGGTAACAGTGGGAGAAGAGGGAACACCGGGTTGGATAAATTTTTGGGTTACAGGTAAGTTTATTGTATGTGTTGATTGAGTCACTGTGGGTGAATAGTCATTATTGTTAAAGTCAGGTAAATGATTGGTTATAGAAGTAGAGGGAATGTTTGATAGATTAGGAGTCTCACCATATGTCCTAACATTAGGAAACTGAGGTAGACACATTGACCTAGACTTAGAAGAACATACAAATGAACTTAAGAACCTAGTAGAACATGGAAATTCATCTTCATTGAAGATGACATTTCTAGAAATGTAGACTCTCCCCATAGAACTTAGACACCTATACCCTTTTTGGATCGAACTGTAAACTAGAAATACACATTTAACAGAGTGATATTGAAACTTGTTTGTCTGATAAGGTCTAAGACAAGGGAAACAAGCACACCCAAACACCCTTAAGAACCCATATTCTGGTTTAACACCAAACAGCTTTTCAAATGGAGACTTCCCTTATGGAAGATGAGTAGGAAGCCTAATAATTAGATACACATCAGTGTGAAATGACTATGGCCACTAGTTGAAAGGAAGACTAGACTGAGATAGCAAAGTCAGACCAGTCTTAGTGACATGTATGTGTTTTCTCTCTACTCTTCCATTCTGAGTAGAAGAGTAAGGACATGATGTCCTGAGTTGGATCCCAAACTCCTTTTCCAATGAAATAAAAAAAATTGAACTCACCATCCCCATCTGACTGAAAGCATTTAATTTTTCTGTCAAACTGATTTATCACCAAGTTTTTGAAATCATTGAAAGCTTGTATAGCATCACTTTTAAGTTTTAGTGGATACAGCCAAGTGAATCTAGAAAAATCATTCACAAATAGAATGTAAAACTTGTATCCATCCTTAGAAACCATAGGAGAATTAGCAAAATAATAAAGATACTTAGTGTAAGGAAGAGAGTGAGACTTTCCTAATTGGCATTCATCACAAAAGAAGTTCTCATTATTGAAACTGATAGGTAGATTACATTTTTTTCAGAACATCAGACATTACCCTTATCGAAGGGTGGCCTAACCTCCTATGCCAACCCTTTTTTTTAAAGAAGATACAGAACTAGATTAGACTGACACATGAGAAACTCTAGAAAACACTCTAAGACCTCAACTTTAGGATGAATAGGACCAGATGAAAACTCCAACCTATATAGGCCACTCTCAACTTTCCCTATAAGAAGGATCCTTCATGTTCTCTTGTCCTTCACAAAACATTTAGAGTTATGAAATTCAATAAAAATGTTGTTATGTAAGGTAAGTTGAGAGAGAGAGAGATATCAGATTTTTTTGATTTTAGGTACATGTAAAATGTTATCTAGATAAATGGTTTGGTCAATTTTAGTAGGTAGACAAGTCTGCCCAAGATGTTTAATTCTAAGTTTAGTTCAATTACCTACTGCCACAGATTTAGTACCTGAGTATTTCAGCCTTTTGAGTCATCATCTTAGTAGAGTTAGTGACATGGTGACTAGTACCATTGTCCAACTACCACCCTGCATCTGTACCTTCAGACTCTTGAGAGACAGTTAAACAGTCTAATCCTGAACAATTTTTTTCTGATCAGAAGAAAGTTTCCCCATAACACTAGGATCATCCATGTAGTAAAAATAAGCACCTCTATGACCATACTTACTACAAATTTGGCATATAGGCTTGTTATTAGAATTGAATCTACCTCCTCATCTTCCTCTGTAAGCACCTCTGCCTCTATAGTTATTGTTCTAATTTTGTGAATACCTTCCTCTGTAGGTACCTCTTTCATGTCCTCTGCTTGTGTTCCTTGAACCAGCATTGTAGTTGTTACTGAAAGACCTAGCATCAGTCTTCTTAGAAGAGGTCAAATTAACATTAGCCATAGTTGATTGTAACTTGCCTAGTTGATCCAATCTACTTTCATAATTCAGTAGAATAGCTTGAACATCAACCCAACTTTTCACCTCTTTATCAGCTAGGTGAACTGCAATTAGTGTGTACTCAATATCTAGACCAGCTAATACTTGAGTCACCAAATCATCCAAAGGCACAGAAGAGCCTGCCAGAGCTAGATTATCAACAACATTTTTCATTCTAGTTAGGTACTCTTCCATTGACAAACTTCATTTTCTCATCATCGACATATATATTCATCAAGGCTTTCACTACTCTCTTCAACTCTTTCAGAAACAATCCTCAAATCAAACACAAAACCCTAATCTTGTTCCACCATAGCCAACATCTCCTTCACTTGTACCTTTCCACCATCATCGATACTGCATGACTCAAAAAGATTCCCAAACTTATTCTGAATGAAAATAGCTTTAACCTTCATTAATTTTGTGAATCTCTTGGATTGCGTTTCGATATTCCAAAACTTATTTTAAATGAACATAACTTTAACCTTAAATAATTTTGTGAATATCTTGGATAGCGTTTCGATATGTAGCTTATCATTACTATTTTTAATGATTATATTGCATGCTTCAATTTTATTTTCCATTTTTTTATACGGATATGGTTGATAAGACACTTGTAAGTGGCTCATGAGTTCTTCAAACTGATGGACATTACTCTATAGCAATACATACCTTAAAGTGTAATGAAATTCGTGTTATCCTCATCGTATATGTTCATATTTATCTTCTGGTATCCTGAGTATGCATCTATAAATAAGTGAAGTTTGTGTCGTATTGTTGCGTTAATCAATTGATTAATCCGCGAGATGGAGAAAGCAACATTTTTCCATAAATAGTTTAAATTAATGAGATCGATACATAATCCGTTATTATTTTTTACCGATATCGGTTGAGAAAACCAATTTGGTACTTATCTCCCATTATGCGCCCCACTTTTAGTATTACATCCATTTTTTAGGGATAGCCTCGGCTTTGTATCATGAAAATATTTTCGCCTTTTATAATATACATTGAAATCTTTTGTCAATCAGTGGATGGAAATAATGGATAACGTCACTAATATTACATGAAAAACATCACAATTCAAAATAAATCCACTTTCTAGTTAAAACTTAAAAAAAAAAGTATCGAATGTCATGTGATCTGACGCATTTCTTTAGGGCCGTCAATTTCCCTTTCTTTATACTCTAGTCGGGGGTGTTATCACATGTAATTGTTCCCAAACGGATTTAGTAGTTGATATAACATGGTATTTTACAGGTTAATGGACATGTATAGCATTATTTCGAAGGCATCTAACTGCTCCCAACTATCCCAAATGGGTATCTAATAATGTGTTTGATGCACTAAAGAAGCCAACTAGTTTCCTTTTGTTTTCTAGTGTGAATTAACTGAAATAATTTGTTATTACCCAGTTTGGTGAAGTGTGGTAACCTAAATAATGGTATCGATCAACACCATTGTGGTATATGACAAATTAAAGCATCTTTATAAGGACTTACAACACTTAATAAATCATCATAAGTGAATGTAAACATACGGGATGGTGTCCGGTTCAAATGTAGTGATATTTGGTCTATGCGGTGTATCTCTAAGTTTTACTTATGTCTATTCCTTGCGGACTAAGATTTCCCTGCTAAAGTATATCGCTCCTACAACTATATAAGATTTATTTTGATCTTCTTTTATTTATTAGTATATTATCATACTTCTCTTTTTGTCTTTTTTTTTTCTTAGACAAACTCCACAGATTTTTGACTATCAATCAGATAATGTATCTCATTTATAAATTGTTATTAGTCACTCGTTGCATGACCATCGTCGAAGTGGTAGTCATAATAAAAAAAATGGACCTTTTTTAATTGTTGGTTTCTATATCTAATGACTTTCTGTAGTTCAACTTATCCAGGATTATCATCTTAAATGATAGTGATACTTATTATAAGACGTATGAATCTCCGAAGGGATATTTTTAGGTAAGCTAAATCTGCTATTTTGGTATGTGTTTAGGCCAAATATAAAGTGATTTGCCTTTAAATCTGCCTTTTATCAGATGTATCTAAATATAGCATAATTATCTCGTTCGGAGTGACACGCTCTCGCTTGGTTTCCTTCGCCATAATAAATATCTTACACGAATGCATCATATCTCCTATACATTTAACCGAGAAATTAATTAAGTTTTCAAGGAGTATGTTTTTATTACATAGACCACTTTTAGAAGTAGCTAGTGTTACGCTTTCCTTGCATCTATCGATGTTATTCATCTATTATACGGACCATTTTATGTATGTATGGTGCTTCGTGCCTCTTCTACTACATGATAAATATATAATCCTTTTCATGCTAAATAATTTTTTTTACCGAAGAAACGACTTCTAAAAAAGTTATATGAATTCTCGAAGTTGTTAATAGAGCTTCGTGGGAGATTGTTGAACCAAGTTAAACCAGGTCTTTTGAATTTCATATACAGCTTTGTATAAGAGTATCATCTAAATTAAATCCAAGCATAATGTTATGAGATTATTCTAGATGATGTTAGTGATTAGTTGTTCCATCACATTTATCTCTCCCAATGGATAGAATTTACGAGGGAATGTTCCTTCGCATATCTTGTGAGAAAAAAAGGATTTAACTAATGTGTACTATGTTATTTTCAAACTTTTATGGACTTTATTTGTGTTATATGTTACTTTTTATTTTTCTTTCTGATGCCTCCCACTTCTCTTGTGGTGCCTTTATAACCATAGACTATCATGAAGGGATTGTGCCAAGTACTTCTCTTGTGGTGCTTGTTATAGTCGAACTCAACATGATAAAGGTAAGAATCGCATGCTTTGAACTTCCCTAACCTCTGTACGAAACATGTTGACTAACGTTCGCTTAGTTACCTCGGTTTATCCAACTGTCTGCGTGTAATACACGCTGCTACAACTCAGGTTTGCGTTTATAAGGCATCACAAACTCCTCCAAAAGTGTCCGACAAACCGCGTATCACGATCAGAAACGATTTTCAGAGGTAGGCCATGTTAGCAGTAGACCTTCCAGATTATAAATTAGTAACATTCACAACGTCTGTGATTTCCTTGCAGGAAATAAAGTGGGAAATCTTAGAAATCCTACAAGACTCTCAAATATGTATCTAGGTAGTTTTATCGGCCTCCTTTGAGGAAAGATGTTATTCGTTTTGTGGTTGGATAGATCAAACGAAAAAATGGACGAATTTTACTGTGAGTCTGTAAATATCATTGCCTATATCAGAGGGACCATCAATAAGTGTGAGCATGGAATTTTTTATGGGTTTCCTAGGACATAAAGAGCTAATGATTCTCTGTTTTTGGTGGTTGGTCGTTTTTCTAAGATGGTCACTTTATTTCTTGCAAGAAGACATGTGATGCAGTGAATGTTGTTATCTTGTAATTCGAGGAAGTCTATCATTTACATGACTTACCTACGAATATCGTCTTTAATCGTAATTTGAGGTTTGTAGGACATTTCTAGAGAAGTCTGTAGCGGCTTATTAACAGGAAACTAGGGAACATGCTGCGTGCAGAGGTGGTTGGGAATTTGAAGTCATTGGATCAGTATTTATCATGTTGAGTTCTCCCATTAAAGGTACCCCAAGAGGATTATTACGCATAGTCCATTCATGGTGATATATGGTTATAATTCCACGGTGTCCTATGATCTAGTTTTCCCATAAGTAGGTAACGTTTATATTGAAGTTGAGACTATTATTGCTGAGTTATGGGACATTCATGCGAGCACTATATAGCATCTTAAGGAATCTACGTAGAAGTACAATGCCACTACTTACTATAGACATTGGTTGGTCGAGTTTGAGGTAGTGTATTTCATGTGGGATATTCCAACCAGGGATCGGCATCATGTACATTAGTATAATAAGATTGCAACTAGAAAGGTTGGTCCATATGAGATCGTGGAGAAGATCAATCTTAATTCCTACAGGTTTAAGTTTCCAAGCCATATGAAAATCTTGATGTCTTTAATGTGAAGCATCTGCTCTCTTTTTTAGCCTACTGAGTATATGAATTCGATGGTAAATTCTTTTCAACCAGTGGAGAATGATTTAGTTGAGAATTCCTACTATTATCATGCTCTAGTATATAAACACAAATGGACTTGTTTTACATTATAAGAATCTCATTATTAGGAGAAATTAGTACTCAAATTGATCGTCTCAACGAGTCTAACAATTTTTGAAATTGTAACGGAATCTAAAATCTCGGCCATAAAATTCGGGCTTCAAATTTCACTACAAAACTCTTATTTTTTGTGTTTTTTCTTAAATTTATGTTAGATTATAAAATATTTTAATTAGCGAATCAATTCGGATTGCATCCGCATTTTATGATATTGTGTTTTAATATGTTTAATTTATTTCCATAATATATGTTATGCATAACCTCTTACACATTCTTCATCTGTTACCCCAGCAAATTTATTTGTTCTCCAATCTGCTAAGTCGCTCTTCCATATCTTCCCGATCGACTAGTTTTACAATTGGTGCAGTGGCCTTTCCGCAATTAATCCTTTTAGGCAGCATATCTCCTTAAGCTACGCAGTATGAGCTCTAGAGCTTTGATACTAATTATGATGGTGGCTAGATATTAGGAAAAGAACTGACGCCTGCAAGAACTCAAAAAAAAAAGATAAATAGTAGGTGAAACCCTAACCCTAGGGTTAGAGAAAAGAATAACTCAAAGAAATAATCTCAAAATTTTCTATTAATCCAAGTATGTATAAAAGTAGGGTTTGAGAGTCTTTTACATAAGTTCTTGAAACCCTACACAAAAATTAAAGATTGATCTCCGCGTAATAAAATGAAACCCAACCCAATTTTAAAACTAATGGAGCTTTCCAAGTATTTTAAATAAATTAAACAAAAATAGCAATAACTGAAAAACTATGAAAACATCTGAATGAGGCCCTCAACGTTGGCATTTTGGGGTGAAATATCATCACCCGGCTTGGCCCTGTGATGCTCTTGAAAGTTGTTGGGCTTCTTGAGGTGCTCGTTTTGAGTATTCACATTTCCTAAAACTGCTAATATAGCCTCAAATAAGGCATGAATCTGTTTTTAAAAAATGACCATATGGTCGTGGGATTGTGCCACTACATCACCAACTTATGCCAAACCCACAAAGATTATTAATGACAACCATCATTACATACCACAAGGTGTCTCAATACTTTACTTTCAGGAGGTTTCCTAACCATAAATGCAATGGGCAACGTTCTAATCCGTATTTCTATTTACGATGACCTGATTTAGAAATTTTTATGTCTCTAGCAAGTGGAAGACTGTTTAAAATAAAACATATGTCGTTTTTCTCATATAAAGAAATCTAAAAGTGAGACAACTAGATTTATTCTGATTTGAATTTTGATGCTTTCATTGGACATGATTTATTTATCGAATTTATCCTAAGTTTCATAGGAGATACTCATAGAGAAAATACCAGATGATGAAGCTCATTAAGTTAGGTTTGTAAGAGATGTTTCCAAATTATATTGCTCATATTGATGAATTCTGTTGTCAAATAATTATGCTAACAGTGATCCATGATCCTATATGTCTGCCACTTGTTGTTTTTCATTCTACATAAACCAGGCATAAGTCAAATCTAAAGATGAGGAGACTCATCTAAGAAGGACTTCCAAAGTTTCTTGTGTCTCAAAAAATAAGAAATAAGATGGTTTTTTAGGGATGATAGTTGCAGTCACATGATATGCGGCTAAGAACGATGATGTGAAACCTATGGTGGTTAACATTGAGCCAACGGAATATGCAAAAAAGAAGGTTGAAGGTAATAGAGATAATAAAATCAATGTGAAGGCTAGGGAAAATGTCCAAATAATTATGCATCCCTTGCCAATCATACCATAATATATGTTGTTGGTTAGAAAGCTCAAAGCATGTTGAAGCCAAGAGTATATGTTCGGAACTGAACCCCCAAGTATGGTTTTAGAAATGAAGTAATTGCTTTATTTTTCGAAGGTTTAATTATGAAGAACTTAAAATTCGAAGTTCGACCATTACATATGGTGTGTCAAAAATACAAGAAGATATGCAAAATTATGTAGAGTAGACCATAAATTTTCTTAAGACCAAAGCAACAATTACTTCTTCTAAGAGGAATGTGGTAGAAATATTTATTGATGAGGCTTCCAAATGTACTTTATAATTATAATTTTTGAAGTCCAAGCTAAGAGTGGTGGGGTCATGTTTGTTGTCATTGGAGGAGATTTTATATATACAAATGATGAACTTATGATTGACGTACCTGCGATCTTTACCAAATAGCTGTGATTGTTGAAAGAGGGTCTCAGCCAGTTAAGAAAGTTTATGTTGTTGAACATGAAGGGAAAATACCGTACAAGAAGTGAGACCCAAGGTAGACTTCAAATCTCTGAGGAACAATGAATTTTCTTAGACTACAAATCAATTTTTTCACGTTGAGGCAACTAATTGGTAATATATGTAACTGAGTTTCCAACGAGGGATGTTTTACTTGCAAAACAGTCCAAGATTGATGAAGATGGTGATGTAAAGACCAACCAAGTAATGGAGAAAAAGATTTTAATTAAGTCTCCTACGAAGATGGTTGTATATGCGGATGTAGAGTTCATTAAGGATTCTACGTTTGTAGCAATGACTAAGAAACCCAAGGTCATGGATCCTTTCACAATTATATCTAGTTTGTCAAATCTTGTTGATCACTTGGTTATTCGAACTGAGAATTCTAGAGTTGAATATGTTTCAAGTCTTGACATGCTAAAGCCATTGTTGTATCTTGCATCCTTAACAAGCTGAGGGGTCTGAGGTGTCTAAGCTAATTCTTGCATCTTTCGAGCCAATTTCTAAATTTGTTAAGGTTAGGGAAAGTTTATGTGCCCTAAAGAAAGTCTAAAGTGAATATGATTGGGACTTTAAAATCCATGTGTTTGTGTTGGATAAGAACCTTGAGTCGGTTAGCGAGTTTGTTGCAATATTTTGTAAAAGAAAAATGACGCGCATGCAATACTCCTCGCACTTTCTGGGCTGATCTTCAGCTAATTTCGAAAGCTATTGGTGACCCATTTGTGGATAGTACGGAGCTGAAAGTAGCTATCCAAACATAGATAGATGACAATGAGAATTTGAAGATTGAGCTTTAACATAAATTGATGGCCCAAAAACAAAAAGTCGAAGGCTGATATTTAACATAAATTTGTACCATAAAGGGTATTGAGGTTTGAGCTTAAATGTAAAGTTGAAATCTTGAGTTTTCTTAAAGACAAAATGCATACCACGACTTCATGGTTTCAAATTTTCATAAGATATTTAAGGCTATCACCCAGTAGTAATTGTGCTTTATTGGATTTGTAGGGTCTTTGTAAAGGTTGACTCTTCTTAAGGGAAAAGAAATTTCTTCATGCCATAAGAAATTGGATAATCTTAATGTTAAATTAACCAACATGCAAGAGAAGGGAAAATCCAAACATATTGTTTCCTAATTAGAAAATAAGTATTGTGAGTACAACTGCATGATGTATTATCTTGGCGGCCAAACATATTTAACAGGTTGAATTGGTATTGGGCTTTGAAGATAGAATGCTTGAAGCATCTAGGATGTTATGCATAAATTTTAGAAAATATATATGAGCATGAACCTCTTATAACTTCCAAGAAATAAAGTTATAGTGTGTATGAGCATATCATAGAGGTTGAGAGTAAATAGTTTATCTAAAGTAAAATGATGGCTAATTTGATATTGTTGAGCCAGTGAGTGTACCACGAGGCTAATTTATTTTGATTTCCTCCCCAAGTGGAGCTGTAGATGTGATTTTTAGAAATTATACTACTGTCGGATCTACCGAATGAGATGGTTTGGGCGTACAACGTAATTAGAAACCAATTAATTATTTTGTAACTTGATTTTTGTTTTGTATGGTTATAGACCTTGAGGTAGTTTGTTGACTATAGTTTCAATTATTTAGGAAGTTGTTGTGAACCACGTCTCTTTAGTTGGGGAAATTTAATTATATTGTAGATTGAGTGAAGGTTATTGCTTGTAACTATTATTACCTTGTACTTTATTTTATGTTTTGTTTTCTTGTTGTATTTTCTAAAAAGTACTATATTGTTCGATGTTATGTTATTCTAGTTGGAATGATTAGTATCAAAAGGGTGAGAAATGATTAAGGATCATGTGGGATTCTTGTTTGTATTATGGATAGAAATAACCATTTTTTTATTTATTTTGTGAATGGTGCATAACTCATTTAAGGAATAATTTCAAGTAACATACTTTATATTAGTCTTTTATTGTAGGGGTACATGGACTCCTTGAAGTAATTCTATTGTATATATATTTTTATTTTTTAAATGAGGGTTGAAACTCAAATTCGGACTAAAGATTATGTTTAGTCTTACCCTTTTTTATTTTGAATTTAGTAAGGTCGAATTTCTACAAGGGATTGAAAAACTACCATGCTTATCCTTTGTTGTTTTTAATTTTGTATGAGTTGGTGTGGATAATAATCGTCTGAGGGTAGGCTAATAATTTGGTTGATGTTTTATAGTAGTGTGTAGGTGATATGTGTTTAGAGTAGAGAGTATAGAGATAATTAAGCAGCCTGGTAGCACTTAATTCTCATTACCCACACTTAATGCAAGTGGTTGGGTATTTATACCCTGATGTTTGGGCCCTTATGGGCTTTCGGGTCATGTTTAATGGACCCGGGTCATGTTCAAAGACCCATGAGCTCTAAGTAGGAGAGCAAGTAGCTTAGTCAAGAAGTGTTTAGGTTTTTAGTACTTTTGTCATAGTTTGAACAGTCCTATGGTCATAGTGCTCAAAGTGATCTGTCCGGTCCGTGTGATCTGTCCGGTCCGGAGGCCTTGGACCGATCTGCCCTTGTCCGGGGAGTGTGCAGAATTCGGGCTCATCAGGAGCCCCTTTTTTAGGTGTTTGTGCAAATATTCTTGCCAAAGACCTGAAAAACAGTCCGACGTCAGGGGTAGTTTTAATCCGGACAGGTCTATGGGTTTATCCGGACAGATAAAGCATCACGAATTCAAAACGGTTTTTGCCAGAGTTCGTGGGAAACGTGTCACCCTCTGATTGGTTGCTTCAACCGTTTTTTCACCTTGAATTTCGAACCCACCTTCTTCGAAAAGCAACCTCTTTGATTACAGGTGGTGACATCAGCACCGTCTTTTAGGTAAGCTAAATCTGCTATTTTGGTATGTGTTTAGGCCAAATCTGAAGTGATTTGCCTTTAAATCTGCCTTTTATCAGATGTATCTAAATATAGCATAATTATCTCGTTCGGAGTGACACGCTCTCGCTTGGTTTCCTTCGCCATAATAAATATCTTACACGAATGCATCATATCTCCTATACATTCAACCGAGAAATTAATTAAGTTTTCAAGGAGTATGTTTTTATTACATAGACCACTTTTAGAAGTAGCTAGTGTTACGCTTTCCTTGCATCTATCGATGTTATTCATCTATTATACGGACCATTTTATGTATGTATGGTGCTTCGTGCCTCTTCTACTACATGGTAAATATATAATCCTTTTCATGCTAAATAATTTTTTTTACCGAAGAAACGACTTCTAAAAAAGTTATATGAATTCTCGAAGTTGTTAATAGAGCTTCGTGGGAGATTGTTGAACCAAGTTAAACCAGGTCTTTGGAATTTCATATACAGCTTTGCATAAGAGTATCATCTAAATTAAATCCAAGCATAATGTTATGAGATTATTCTAGATGGTGTTAGTGATTAGTTGTTCCATCACATTTATCTCTCCCAATGGATAGAATTTACGAGGGAGTGTTCCTTCGCATATCTTGTGAGAAAAAAAGGATTTAACTAATGTGTACTATGTTATTTTCAAACTTTTATGGACTTTATTTGTGTTATATGTTACTTTTTATTTTTCTTTCTGATGCCTCCCACTTCTCTTGTGGTGCCTTTATAACCATAGACTATCATGAAGCGATTGTGCCAAGTACTTCTCTTGTGGTGCTTGTTATAGTCGAACTCAACATGATAAAGGTAAGAATCGCATGCTTTGAACTTCCCTAACCTCTGTACGAAACATGTTGACTAACGTTCGCTTAGTTACCTCGGTTTATCCAACTGTCTGCATGTAATACACGCTGCTACAACTCAGGTTTGCGTTTATAAGGCATCACAAACTCCTCCAAAAGTGTCCGACAAACCGCGTATCACGATCAGAAACGATTTTCAGAGGTAGGCCATGTTAGCAGTAGACCTTCCAGATTATAAATTAGTAACATTCACAACGTCTGTGATTTCCTTGCAGGAAATAAAGTGGGAAATCTTAGAAATCCTACAAGACTCTCAAATATGTATCTAGGTAGTTTTATCGGCCGCCTTTGAGGAAAGATGTTATTCGTTTTGTGGTTGGATAGATCAAACGAAAAAATGGACGAATTTTACTATGAGTCTGTAAATATCATTGCCTATATCAGAGGGACCATCAATAAGTGTGAGCATGGAATTTTTTTATGGGTTTCCTAGGACATAAAGAGCTAATGATTCTCTGTTTTTGGTGGTTGGTCGTTTTTCTAAGATGGTCACTTTATTTCTTGCAAGAAGACATGTGATGCAGTGAATGTTGTTATCTTGTAATTCGAGGAAGTCTATCATTTACATGACTTACCTACGAATATCGTCTTTAATCGTAATTTGAGGTTTGTAGGACATTTCTAGAGAAGTCTGTAGCGGCTTATTAACAGGAAACTAGGGAACATGCTGCGTGCAGAGGTGGTTGGGAATTTGAAGTCATTGGATCAGTATTTATCATGTTGAGTTCTCCCATTAAAGTTACCCCAAAAGGATTATTACGCATATTCCATTCATGGTGATATATGGTTATAATTCCACGGTGTCCTATGATCTAGTTTTCCCATAAGTAGGTAACGTTTATATTGAAGTTGAGACTATTATTGCTGAGTTATGGGACATTCATGCGAGCACTATATAGCATCTTAAGGAATCTACGTAGAAGTACAATGCCACTACTTACTATAGACATTGGTTGGTCGAGTTTGAGGTAGTGTATTTCATGTGGGATATTCCAACCAGGGATCGGCATCATGTACATTAGTATAATAAGATTGCAACTAGAAAGGTTGGTCCATATGAGATCGTGGAGAAGATCAATCTTAATTCCTACAGGTTTAAGTTTCCAAGCCATATGAAAATCTTGATGTCTTTAATGTGAAGCATCTGCTCTCTTTTTTAGCCTACTGAGTATATGAATTCGATGGTAAATTCTTTTCAACCAGTGGAGAATGATTTAGTTGAGAATTCCTACTATTATCATGCTCTAGTATATAAACACAAATGGACTTGTTTTACATTATAAGAATCTCATTATTAGGAGAAATTAGTACTCAAATTGATCGTCTCAACGAGTCTAACAATTTTTGAAATTATAACGGAATCTAAAATCTCGGCCATAAAATTCGGGCATCAAATTTCACTACAAAACTCTTATTTTTTGTGTTTTTTCTTAAATTTATGTTAGATTATAAAATATTTTAATTAGCGAATCAATTCGGATTGCATCCGCATTTTATGATATTGTGTTTTAATATGTTTAATTTATTTCCATAATATATGTTATGCATAACCTCTTACACATTCTTCATCTGTTACCCCAGCAAATTTATTTGTTCTCCAATCTGCTAAGTCGCTCTTCCATATCTTCCCGATCGACTAGTTTTACAATTGGTGCAGTGGCCTTTCCGCAATTAATCCTTTTAGGCAGCATATCTCCTTAAGCTACGCAGTATGAGCTCTAGAGCTTTGATACTAATTATGATGGTGGCTAGATATTAGGAAAAGAACTGACGCCTGCAAGAACTCAAAAAAAAAGATAAATAGTAGGTGAAACCCTAACCCTAGGGTTAGAGAAAAGAATAACTCAAAGAAATAATCTCAAAATTTTCTATTAATCCAAGTATGTATAAAAGTAGGGTTTGAGAGTCTTTTACATAAGTTCTTGAAACCCTACACAAAAATTAAAGATTGATCTCCGCGTAATAAAATGAAACCCAACCCAATTTTAAAACTAATGGAGCTTTCCAAGTATTTTAAATAAATTAAACAAAAATAGCAATAACTGAAAAACTATGAAAACATCTGAATGAGGCCCTCAACGTTGGCATTTTGGGGTGAAATATCATCACCCGGCTTGGCCCTGTGATGCTCTTGAAAGTTGTTGGGCTTCTTGAGGTGCTCGTTTTGAGTATTCGCATTTCCTAAAACTGCTAATATAGCCTCAAATAAGGCATGAATCTGTTTTTAAAAAATGACCATATGGTCGTGGGATTGTGCCACTACATCACCAACTTATGCCAAACCCACAAAGATTATTAATGACAACCATCATTACATACCACAAGGTGTCTCAATACTTTACTTTCAGGAGGTTTCCTAACCATAAATGCAATTATTGGGCAACGTTCTAATCCGTATTTCTATTTACGATGACATGATTTAGAAATTTTTATGTCTCTAGCAAGTGGAAGACTGTTTAAAATAAAACATATGTCGTTTTTCTCATATAAAGAAATCTAAAAGTGAGACAACTAGATTTATTCTGATTTGAATTTTGATGCTTTCATTGGACATGATTTATTTATCGAATTTATCCTAAGTTTCATAGGAGATACTCATAGAGAAAATACCAGATGATGAAGCTCATTAAGTTAGGTTTGTAAGAGATGTTTCCAAATTCTATTGCTCATATTGATGAATTCTGTTGTCAAATAATTATGCTAACAGTGATCCATGATCCTATATGTCTGCCACTTGTTGTTTTTCATTCTACATAAACCAGGCATAAGTCAAATCTAAAGATGAGGAGACTCATCTAAGAAGGACTTCCAAAGTTTCTTGTGTCTCAAAAAATAAGAAATAAGATGGTTTTTTAGGGATGATAGTTGCAGTCACATGATATGCGGCTAAGAACGATGATGTGAAACCTATGGTGGTTAACATTGAGCCAACGGAATATGCAAAAAAGAAGGTTGAAGGTAATAGAGATAATAAAATCAATGTGAAGGCTAGGGAAAATGTCCAAATAATTATGCATCCCTTGCCAATCATACCATAATATATGTTGTTGGTTAGAAAGCTCAAAGCATGTTGAAGCCAAGAGTATATGTTCGGAACTGAACCCCCAAGTATGGTTTTAGAAATGAAGTAATTGCTTTATTTTTCGAAGGTTTAATTATGAAGAACTTAAAATTCGAAGTTCGACCATTACATATGGTGTGTCAAAAATACAAGAAGATATGCAAAATTATGTAGAGTAGACCATAAATTTTCTTAAGACCAAAGCAACAATTACTTCTTCTAAGAGGAATGTGGTAGAAATATTTATTGATGAGGCTTCCAAATGTACTTTATAATTATAATTTTTGAAGTCCAAGCTAAGAGTGGTGGGGTCATGTTTGTTGTCATTGGAGGAGATTTTATATATACAAATGATGAACTTATGATTGACGTACCTGCGATCTTTACCAAATAGCTGTGATTGTTGAAAGAGGGTCTCAGCCAGTTAAGAAAGTTTATGTTGTTGAACATGAAGGGAAAATACCGTACAAGAAGTGAGACCCAAGGTAGACTTCAAATCTCTGAGGAACAATGAATTTTCTTAGACTACAAATCAATTTTTTCACGTTGAGGCAACTAATTGGTAATATATGTAACTGAGTTTCCAACGAGGGATGTTTTACTTGCAAAACAGTCCAAGATTGATGAAGATGGTGATGTAAAGACCAACCAAGTAATGGAGAAAAAGATTTTAATTAAGTCTCCTACGAAGATGGTTGTATATGCGGATGGAGAGTTCATTAAGGATTCTACGTTTGTAGCAATGACTAAGAAACCCAAGGTCATGGATCCTTTCACAATTATATCTAGTTTGTCAAATCTTGTTGATCACTTGGTTATTCGAACTGAGAATTCTAGAGTTGAATATGTTTCAAGTCTTGACATGCTAAAGCCATTGTTGTATCTTGCATCCTTAACAAGCTGAGGGGTCTGAGGTGTCTAAGCTAATTCTTGCATCTTTCGAGCCAATTTCTAAATTTGTTAAGGTTAGGGAAAGTTTATGTGCCCTAAAGAAAGTCTAAAGTGAATATGGTTGGGACTTTAAAATCCATGTGTTTGTGTTGGATAAGAACCTTGAGTCGGTTAGCGAGTTTGTTGCAATATTTTGTAAAAGAAAAATGACGCGCATGCAATACTCCTCGCACTTTCTGGGCTGATCTTCAGCTAATTTCGAAAGCTATTGATGACCCATTTGAGGATAGTACGGAGCTGAAAGTAGCTATCCAAACATAGATAGATGACAATGAGAATTTGAAGATTGAGCTTTAACATAAATTGATGGCCCAAAAACAAAAAGTCGAAGGCTGATATTTAACATAAATTTGTACCATAAAGGGTATTGAGGTTTGAGCTTAAATGTAAAGTTGAAATCTTGAGTTTTCTTAAAGACAAAATGCATACCACGACTTCATGGTTTCAAATTTTCATAAGATATTTAAGGCTATCACCCAGTAGTAATTGTGCTTTATTGGATTTGTAGGGTCTTTGTAAAGGTTGACTCTTCTTAAGGGAAAAGAAATTTCTTCATGCCATAAGAAATTGGATAATCTTAATGTTAAATTAACCAACATGCAAGAGAAGGGAAAATCCAAACATATTGTTTCCTAATTAGAAAATAAGTATTGTGAGTACAACTGCATGATGTATTATCTTGGCGGCCAAACATATTTAACAGGTTGAATTGGTATTGGGCTTTGAAGATAGAATGCTTGAAGCATCTAGGATGTTATGCATAAATTTTAGAAAATATATATGAGCATGAACCTCTTATAACTTCCAAGAAATAAAGTTATAGTGTGTATGAGCATATCATAGAGGTTGAGAGTAAATAGTTTATCTAAAGTAAAATGATGGCTAATTTGATATTGTTGAGCCAGTGAGTGTACCACGAGGCTAATTTATTTTGATTTCCTCCCCAAGTGGAGCTGTAGATGTGATTTTTAGAAATTATACTACTGTCGGATCTACCGAATGAGATGGTTTGGGCGTACAACGTAATTAGAAACCAATTAATTATTTTGTAACTTGATTTTTGTTTTGTATGGTTATAGACCTTGAGGTAGTTTGTTGACTATAGTTTCAATTATTTAGGAAGTTGTTGTGAACCACGTCTCTTTAGTTGGGGAAATTTAATTATATTGTAGATTGAGTGAAGGTTATTGCTTGTAACTATTATTACCTTGTACTTTATTTTATGTTTTGTTTTCTTGTTGTATTTTCTAAAAAGTACTATATTGTTCGATGTTATGTTATTCTAGTTGGAATGATTAGTATCAAAAGGGTGAGAAATGATTAAGGATCATGTGGGATTCTTGTTTGTATTATGGATAGAAATAACCATTTATTTATTTATTTTGTGAATGGTGCATAACTCATTTAAGGAATAATTTCAAGTAACATACTTTATATTAGTCTTTTATTGTAGGGGTACCTGGACTCCTTGAAGTAATTCTATTGTATATATATTTTTATTTTTTAAATGAGGGTTGAAACTCAAATTAGGACTAAAGATTATGTTTAGTCTTACCCTTTTTTATTTTGAATTTAGTAAGGTCGAATTTCTACAAGGGATTGAAAAACTACCATGCTTATCCTTTGTTGTTTTTAATTTTGTATGAGTTGGTGTGGATAATAATCGTCTGAGGGTAGGCTAATAATTTGGTTGATGTTTTATAGTAGTGTGTAGGTGATATGTGTTTAGAGTAGAGAGTATAGAGATAATTAAGCAGCCTGGTAGCACTTAATTCTCATTACCCACACTTAATGCAAGTGGTTGGGTATTTATACCCTGATGTTTGGGCCCTTATGGGCTTTCGGGTCATGTTTAATGGACCCGGGTCATGTTCAAAGACCCATGAGCTCTCAGTAGGAGAGCAAGTAGCTTAGTCAAGAAGTGTTTAGGTTTTTAGTACTTTTGTCATAGTTCGAACAGTCCTATGGTCATAGTGCTCAAAGTGATCTGTCCGGTCCGTGTGATCTGTCCGGTCCGGAGGCCTTGGACCGATCTGCCCTTGTCCGGGGAGTGTGCAGAATTCGGGCTCATCAAGAGCCCCTTTTTTAGGTGTTTGTGCAAATATTCTTGCCAAAGACCTGAAAAACAGTCCGACGTCAGGGGTAGTTTTAATCCGGACAGGTCTATGGGTTTATCCGGAGACATAAAGCTTCACGAATTCAAAACGATTTTTGCCAGAGTTCGTGGGACACGTGTCACCCTCTGACTGGTTGCTTCAGCCGTTTTTTCACCTTGAATTTCGAACCCACCTTCTTCGAAAAGCAACCTCTTTGATTACAGGTGGTGACATCAGCGCCGTCTTTTAATCATTGCCAAACTTTTCGAATTCTCCTAGGAATCAACTTCCTTTTTCAGATTTACTATAAATACAAACTCATTTCTAGTGTTTTACCATCTCCTTCAAATTTACTTCTGCAAAAACTCTCAAAGCTTTCTCTCTCTAAAGCAAAATTTTAGTTCAATAGTTTATGTTTACAGCGAGGAACGCTTTTGTCAAAGGCGGGTGGCTCAATCTTTCTGAGTTAGAGAAGGCTCAAAAAGTTGAAAGAGAAAGATGGATCGCAGCAGGGTTGCCCACCTCGCCTGTTGAGAGACTAAATACCTCTGTTACCGAGTCAGATCGAGGCTCGTCCTCTTCCAAAGGTACTAGGCCTAGGAAACTATTTCAAACCAACCTCTCCCCCATAATCTCTGGTTCCTCAGTTCAGGAATCGGTGCCTGCTGTCGAGCCAGGAGTTACAGCCACTAGCCTTAGAAAACCTTCTCCCTTTATTGCAATGGGATCGGATACAGAGCACTCTCCTGAGAAGCTGGTTGACAAGAGGAAAGGCCGGTTGGTTAAAGGCCTGGGGACCAAAAATACTCCCTCTAGGTCGGGGGCAAAGGACAGCAGCACCGAATCAGAGGTGCCTATTAAAGCCCCTAAGGACAGGTTGTCCGGACCGGAGGGCTCCAATCCAAACCTTCAACCAGAAACTTCTGTTCCAAACACCCTGCCGGAGAGCAAAAATCAAAGGGGCACTGAGGCCCATCAGTCCGGAGATAAGGCTGAGTCAAGTTTGAACCCTCCCCCCACTATAGCTGCTGAAATCCCTTCAACAATCATGGAGGAAGTGATGGAGGACTCTGTTGATGAGGCCCCGTTTGAGTCTGAGCCCTCCGGTCAGACCAGCAAAGAAATAGTTGCCAAGAAGGACAAGGGCAAAGAGAATTTGTACTTGAGGCATCCGGATCTGTCGGAGAGCCTAGAAGGAAAAGTAGGGCCTTGTTTTCACAAGGTCAGTGTTAATTATCTCCTCTCCTTACAAAACATCAACTATGCATTCATCCACACTGCTGAGTTGGGAAGGATGCGTTCGAAATGGGGCATTCCAGAGAATGTAAAGATCAGGATTCCTATACATCCGGAGACCCCCATGGACTGCAAGTTGAGTGAAGTGGTCATGTTCACGAAGTTGTTCAACTGGGGGCTCAGTTTCCCACTAGACCCAGAGATTGTCAGATATTTCCATTTGATAAAACTCTGTCCGAGCCAGCTGAGCCCCAACGCTTGGTATACCCTTATGTCATGTATCATGGCATCAAGGCTGTCCGGGATCCCTCTGCCCATGGAGGAGTTTGCTGCAGTGGCTAGCCTTTGTAGAAACCATCACATCCCCATCTACCACTTTAACATGGGGGATAACTTCAAAGCGGTGGATGATTTACTGGAGGCAGAGAGGAATTGGAGGACCCAGTTCTTATTTGTCAGTGGTGCCTAGGAGAACGGCAAGAAGACAAAATCCGGAGAGAACCCAAGCCTCCTCAGAAGTAGGTGGAGGAGTGATGGTAAGTCTCCTACTTTATTTTTTTGTGTCTCCCTTTCTTATCTAATGCAGTTCGAACTAATGGGTCTCACCTTTGCCTTGGCAGTGTTGCCCAAGGAGTTTAGTGACTATCAGAAAGACGGGCAGATAACTTGTGGCAAGATTAATGCCTGGGCTGCTGAGAATTGGGGGAACAGATTCCACGATGCTTTCACTAGTGGAAATTTGGCAAGGTCTCACCTGTGGAACACCACAGGTCGGAGAGACTTGACCTGGGAGGAGCTCACCACCCAGCCTTCTCCAGATGTTGTGTTCAAGAGGACCCATGAACCAGATGGGACACTCTTCCTGCCAGGCCGGGCCAAAGCCCCGAGCAAGATGAAAGGCAAGAAGAAGAAGGGAAAAGGGTGGTGGGTGATGCCAACCCTGCTGATGCTGAGAAGGATGCTCCAACAGTCCCGGAGGGGCCAGCCCAGAGCCAAATTGATGTCGCTCTTTTGCAAGTAGTGGAGCAAGAGACTAAAAGGCAGGAAACAAATCTCCCAAAACCTCCAAGGGCTTCCAAAAGAAATCACAAACAGGGAAGCGAAGGCGCAGACCGGGAGGCGAAGAAGAAAAAGACTTCTAAGGGAAACGAGCTTTCTCTCCGGGCTCCGGAGCCTTCTTTCCAAGCTGAGCCTTCTGACCCAACGCACGCCGAAGAGATTCCGGGGGACTTTCACACTGATGAGGTTGAGGGAGGAGATCTCAACATTGATGGAGTAGACATCACCGGTCTTGGTGAGCTTGGTGAATACTTCCTCAATCTCCCCAGAGATGACTTTGCAGGGACTTACATTCCTCCGAGCAGCTCCAACAGAGTCAATTTTAATGGTAAGACTTTTATTGTCTCTAGTGAAAGGGATACTGTAGCCCACTCCTTGTTAAGCAACGTGCAGCCTGTACATACGTTGGAGAGACAAGTTCAGAGTCAGGCAGACATCATTAAAGACCTTAAGTCTGACAAGGAGAAGCTGTCTGAAGACCTTCGCACTGCCACTTCCAATGCTGACATGTTAAAGGAAGCAAACGAGGAGTTGAATAGAAATCAGAAGGAAAGCGCCACAAAAGTAGCCACTTTAGAGGAAACCATAAGAGATCTCCGGGAGAAGTTGTCCGGTGTGGAGAAAGACCTTACTGCCTCAAAGGAAGAAACCAATGCAAAGGACAAAATCATCACCAACTTAAGTACTGACAAGGTTGCTCTTGAGAATGCAGCATCCAAGGCTGGCGAGGAGAAAAACACTTTGCTAAAGGAGCAAGAGGCCAAGATCCAACCCAAGATCAATGCCTATGCCAACCAGATGATCAAAAGCGAAGAGCAACTGCTTGAGAAGGTGAGGTCTGACATGGTTCTACTTTTCCATGAAAAGTTTCTGTTAAAGAACCTAGGGGACTTATGGCTTTATGTTGAGCCTGAAGACCTCCCATACCACACGATGGCCGAAGGCGATAGGTATGGCTACTCTAGTGATTCCTCAGGTGATGAAGAACATACTGGGGAGAGCCCAGATGAAGAGAAAGATGACCCTAAGGGAAAGAAGGTAGATGAAGAGAAAGACGACCCTAAGGGCAAGAAGGTAGATGAAGGTGAGCCATCTTCAAAGGCTCAACCTTAACTTATGATCCACTTTGTTTATTTTCTATCCAGACTAAAGTCCTTGGAAGGCCAAGGCACTCTTTTTGTAATGGTGTCCGGTATCTGACCGGATAGGTTTTTTGTGTTCTACTTTGATCATTTAAAAGTCCTTGGAAGGCCAAGGCAATTTTAAGTTATTTATTTCAATGAATATTTTTGTTCTGCGCAACTATCATCTTCTTTCATTGTTTGTTCTAATTTTGATAGCCGGAGTTTAAGTAGCATTTAGTTGTTTCATAGTGAGAGTGTTTAAGTTCTCCGGCTAGAGTTTAAATAACCCTTAGTTATTTCAATCCGGATAGTATGACAAGGGACAAAAGTTTAAAAACATTTAGAAAATTTTTAAGAAGGCATCAAACTTTATTCAACAGCCCGGATACCTAATTAAAACCTCCCCGTGCCACCAGGGAGGAGAGAGTATGCCCCCAAATATTTACATGGAGGTTTAAACAAGTAAATATTTACACAAGTACTACTCCAAGTACATCCGGAGATGCTCGATATTCCAAGGATGAGTTAGAACTCTTCCATCTTTGTCTTCCAACCAATATGTTCCAGGTTTAATTCTTTCAACAACCATATACGGACCCTCCCAAGTTGGGGCCAGCTTTCCGAACAGCTTTTCTTTAGTGTGTAAGAAGACTTTCCTCAATACCTTGTCCCCTGGTTGGAAATCTCTTCTTTTAACTTTGGAAGCAAACCTGCTTCTCATCAAGCCTTGATAGTGTGCAACTCTAAGGTGAGCTTTAACTCGTCTTTCTTCTATCAAATCAAGTTGACCTCTAATTGCTACTTCGTTAGCGTGTTCGGAGAAGTAGTGAACACGAAAGGAGGGGAGAGTTGCTTCTATGGGAGCTAATGTATCCATCCCATAGACCAAAGCGAAAGGTGATTCTTGTGTTGCAGCCCCAGGTGTTGTCCGGTAGGCCCACAAGACCTCTTGTAGATAACTAGGCCACTTCCCAGCAGCCCCTTCCAAATTCTTCTTTAAACCGGACAGTATAGTCCTATTAGACACTTCAACCTGCCCATTTTCTTGTGGGTGGAAAGGTGAAGAAAAACAATGTTGTATACCCCTTGAGGCACAGAAGCTCTCCATATCCCTATTGTCGAACTGTGGCCCATTGTTTGTGGTTATCTTTTGTGGGACACCAAATCTACAACAAATGTTGGATAAAATGAATTTTATAACCGCTTTTGATGTTGTCCCTGCTAGAGGGGCTGCTTCTATCCACTTCGAGAAGTAGTCTATGGCCACAATTATAGTTTTGCGTCCTCCGGACGCCACAGGGAGAGGCCCTACTAAATCCAATCCCCATCGAGCAAAAGGAATAGGCTCAGAAATTGACTCTAAAGGAATGGCTGGCACATGAATTCCATTGCTGTACCTCTGGCATGGGTCACACCTTCTTACCAATTCCTTAGCATCTTTCATGATTGATGGCCAATAATAACCGGAGAGTAAAACTCTTCTTGTCAAATCTCTAAACCCACAATGGGCTGATCCCTCACCATCGTGCAATTCGGAGAGGACCACTTGTGATTCTTCATCCCCCAAACATCGCAGGAGAGGTTTACTGTAGGACTTTTTGTATAACACTTCTCTCAATATGATGAAACCACGAGCCTTGTGTTTCAATGTTCTGGCTAGTGACTTATCTGGAGGCACGACACCATCGGAGAGATATCGCAGGAGAGGAAATCTCCAGTCTTGAGGTTGTTTTGCTTGTATTTCAAAAATTTCCTCTTCTTTACCCTTACAAAGTTGGATGGAGGGGCTTTCAAGCACATGGATCCATGAATATGACTCCGTATATGCTATGGTTGCCAGTGAGTCTGCTAGCTCATTTTCTGCCCGGGGTATATGTTCATAGACAACACCTTTAAACTTAAGTGCTTCATTTTTGAGGAGGAGTAAATATTTCACAAGCTGATCCTTCTTAGCCTCAGATTGGCCTTGGGCATGGTGGATAAGTAGTTGGGAGTCACTTAGTAGCTTGACCCTCTTAGCCCCACAAATGTGGGCTAACTTTAAACCAGCTATAGCTGCTTCGTATTCGGACTCATTATTAGATGCCCTGAAAGCAAAACAAATAGCCTGGTACATTTTATCTCCATACGGGGAAGTCAAACACACCCCTGCACCACACCCCATAGTGCTAGATCCACCATCTGTTTGGACGACCCATTTATATTTTATGTCAGTAGTTTTCTCTGAATCCCTGTCGGAGTGGAATTCAACCAAAAAGTCTGCCACAGCTTGGGCCTTGACTGCTGTTCGGGGAGCAAAATCTATGTCGAAGTCCCCCAATTCTACTGACCACTTAGTCATCCTGCTTGAAATGTCTGCCTTTTGGAGGACATTCTTCAGAGGGAAAGAAGTTCGGACGATGATGGGATGAGCCTGGAAATAAGGCCTCATCTTCCTGGCAGCTATTACCAGGGCCAATGCTAATTTTTCGAGTTTCAAGTAACGCCTTTCTGCATCTATCAAACTTTTGCTGATGTAGTATATTGGATGGGGATGACAATCGACCTCTCT
Organism: Limnanthes douglasii subsp. nivea; assembly: GCA_036936605.1. Lineage (NCBI taxonomy): Eukaryota > Viridiplantae > Streptophyta > Magnoliopsida > Brassicales > Limnanthaceae > Limnanthes > Limnanthes douglasii. The sequence goes on from JAUPFV010000001.1 coordinate 40,871,156, forward strand.
TACCAACACAGCACTGATGGCATAACTTGAAACGGCCAAATATACGAAGAGGGTTTCCCCATCAACTGGTTTAAACAAAGTCTTGGGAGAGGACAGGTGCTTCTTGATCTCACTGAAAGCCTCATCACACTGTGGGGTCCAATCGAATCCCTTTGCACCCTTCAAATTTTGAAAGAAAGGTGCACACCTGTCCGAAGACCTTGAGATAAATCTGTTTAAGGCAGCTAATCTCCCTGTTAACCGCTGTACTTCTTTAATGTTTCGAGGAGGCTCCATTTGGAAAAGAACATTTAGCTGGTCCGGATCGGGCTGTATTCCATGCTCACTTATGATATAACCTAGAAACTTCCCGAACTGCACTCCGAACACACACTTTTCTGGGTTTAATTTCAAATTCACTTTTACCAAGTTGGCAAACGTTTCTTGGAGATCGGACAAGTGCAACTGCTCATCTACACTCTTCACCATCATGTCATCAATGTACACTTCCATATTTCTTCCAATTTGATAAGCAAATGCCTTGTTGATTAACCTCTGATAAGTAGCCCCAGCATTTTTCAAACCAAATGGCATTACTTTGTAGCAATGAAGACCTCTGTCAGTGACAAATGTGGTATGCTCTTGATCCTTTGGATCTACTTGAATCTGATTGTATCCGGAGAAAGCATCCATAAAGGAAAGCAGCTTGTTCCCAGAGGTGGAGTCTACTAACTGATCAATCCGGGGAACTGGATACAAATCTTTTGGGAAAGCTCTATTGAGATCTGTGAAATCAATGCACATGCGCCACTTGTCATTCTTCTTTTTCACCAAGACAGGATTGGAAGTCCACAAAGGGTATTGAGACTCCTTGATGTGCCCCATCTTTGTGAGCCTGTCAACCTCTTGCACAATGAGATCAGCCTTTTCTTTGGAGAAAGCTCTTCTTTTTTGAACCACTGGAGCTACGTCTCTCTGGACGGATAGGTGATGTGATATCACTTCTGATGGAACTCCAGTAACATCAGCATTGCACCAAGCAAAAACGTGCTGATGGTTCTTCAAAAACTTTAACATTTCATCTTTCAAAACAGGTGGCATCTTAGACCCTATCTTGACACTTTTCCCATCTTCCAAACAGTGTGTTTCTACTTCTTCGATCGGTATTAATACTCCAGGGGTCTCTCTGGGGTCATCAATTTCACCCTCACCCCCAGAAAGGCCCTCAAACTGATATTGTTCATTAATACGGACTGCCCCCAGCGTTCGAGGAGCCAGGGCAGTGGCATAACATTCTCTTGCAATCTTTTGGCTGCTCCGGACGACTCTAACCTGTCCCTGAACAGCATATTTCAAGCACTGGTGGACTGTTGAAGCCACTGCATGCATCCTAGAGAGCCAAGACCTCCCTAGAATAGCATTATAGCAAGTGGGACAATCCACCACAATAAATAATATTCTAACCATTTTCTTGAAAGGGCCCTTGCCCAATAGAACTTCTTCTTCGAACTCTCCGATCACATCTGCTGAGCTGCCTGTAAAGCCCACGATTGACCTGTCCGAACTCTGAATTACAGCTGGATTTTTCATTCTCTTGTATGTGGTTAGGAAAAGATATTGGCTGAGCTTCCAGTATCCACCAGGATTCGTCTTATGTCATTGCCCCCTATAGATGCTCCTATGACAACAGCATCCTCATGAGGGCCAGCAATGTCTCTTAAATCATCTTCATCAAAAACAATGAAGGGGAATGAGTTTTGTGACTGATAGGAAGTCATGCCTCCTTCTAGCTGGAAGGCTAAAGTATGAACATGCCTCTTCCTCGAAGAAGCAGTAGGAGCTGTCATAGTGTCCCCTCCGAAAATTGTAAGTGACTCGAAAAACTTAATGAGCCCGGAGACCGACCTAGAACATTCCTCAATTGTACCCACTCAGTTTCGAGTTGGATCAGGATCCAAGTACTCAGATTCTACGTCAAACCTTTCAACTATAATCATGGCTCCCTCCGGAGCAGCATTACTTGGACCAACCCGGTGAGTGTTATCAGGCCTGTTACCCCCTCTTCTTTTCACGTAGGCCCCCAGCTTTCCCCTTTCAATCGAATTCTGAACTTCATGTTTCAATGCTATGCAGTCATCAGTGGTATGACCAATATCATTGTGATATTGGCAAAAAGAGTTATTGCGATGCTCTCTGGGAGACTGCAGTGTTGCCGGTCTCTGGTAATGCACCTCTTCCTTCGTTTTTACAAAATTAGTGGCCATACTTTCTTTCAATTCTGCAAACCACTCTGGTTGCACCCATGGCCCTCTCTTGTTTCTGGATTGCTGACTTTGAGCAGGAGCAGCTGGCTGAGACTGTGCTTTTTCCCTACCATTCCCCTGTCCGGTCTCTCTTGCTTTGTTCCTGGACTGATTCTGATTGGGATTTGGTGCCACTGGGGTAGACCTCACCTGCCTGTGCACCCTGGTTTTCTTTGTTTCATCGACGTTTATTTCTTTGCCAACTTGATTCAGCAGCCCTCCCCATGTCATGGCCTTCTTTCTGGTCACTGAATCAGCTAGATTGCCTGGGTTCAAACCCTGTCTCAGGGATGCTATTGCTACCTGTTCGAAGCAATCAGCCAACCCATTCTTGGTATTCAATAAACGGCTTATATATTCTTTCAAGGACTCATTTGGTTCATGGGCACAATGGATTATTGTGTCTCCATTGCCTTTTAGCTCTTTACTCCCTACGAACTGCCTTCGAAAGGCTACCCAAAAAGTATCGAAATCTTTAATACAACCCTGAGGCAGGCTGTTGTACCATTTTAGAGCACTCCCCGTGAATGATTGGGAGAATGCCCTACAGAGTAGTTTATCATCGTCATCAAAGTTCATCATAAAGTTTTTAAACTGCTCCAGGTGGTTGTCCGGATCAGTACTGCCATCGTACTTCTCTATTTTGGTGCTATCAAACCTCTTAGGGAGGTTTCCGGACAGAATTTTAGAAGACAATGGAGATTCCCTCCAATTCCTTCCACGACTGAACACAGTATCCTCATTGGGAGTTGCAAAGATACATGGTTCATCGTGGAAAGCGAAGGGATCCATCAGCATTCGATCCACATGCCTCCGGCTGTGTGATGACCCTTTACCAATATTCCTCTTCATCCTTCCATGTCTATCCCTTTTTCTTGAATATTTTTTAATCTACTTTTGCTTCTTTCTAGTTCGACCCTCATCGCTGCTAGAGGATAAGGATTTCTCATTTCCCTCACTGTCCGAAGAGCTATCAGAAGATTCTGAGCTTGAGTCAGAACTCTCCACTGGCTTAGACCGGTGAGACTTTTTGGAACTGGCATGAGTCTTTTTAGTGCTCACATGAGTTTTTGAAGACTCATGATCTCTGGGGTTATCGGTGTGATGAGCAGCCGATGCTTTGGACTTTTCTTTCACGCCCATCTTGGCCTTTTCAGCCCTCAGAGCTTCTATTTCACCCTTTAGCCTATCACTCTCTTCGATAGTGTATTCATCGTTCTCTCCCACCACTTCGAGCAAAGCTGGTGGTACTTCTGGATTGTCCGGATTCATTCGGACAGATTTTTTTAGCTGGTTTTGAATGCTTGATTTAGGCACCTTCTCCTCCCACTGTGGTCGCCAATTTGGTGTGGATAATAATCGCCTGAGGGTAGGCTAATAATTTGGTCGATGTTTTATAGTAGTGTGTAGGTGATATGTGTTTAGAGTAGAGAGTAGAGAGATAATTAAGCAGCCTGGTAGCAGTTAAGTCTCATTACCCACACTTACTGCAGGTGGTTGGGTATTTATACCTTGATGTTTGGGCCCTTATGGGCTTTCGGGTCATGTTTAATGGACCCGGGTCATGTTCAAAGACCCATGAGCTCTAAGTAGGAGAGCAAGTAGCTTAGTCAAGAAGTGTTTAGGTTTTTAGTACTTTTGTCATAGTTCGAACAGTCCTATGGTCATAGTGCTCAAAGTGATCTGTCCGGTCCGTGTGATCTGTCCAGTCCGGAGGCCTTGGACCGATCTGCCCTTGTCCGGGGAGTGTGCAGAATTCGGACTCATCATGAGTGAATGCAAAATTTCTTCAAGAAGCTCAACATTATGCTCAGAATTATCGCTTTATTATTACTGGAGTTAGCCCAAATCCCGTACTTGTGTTGAAGACTACTCATGTGAATGTACGACTTATCTTTTGTGTGGTGCTTGCAACTTGTTATCTTAGAAAAAGTATAATATTGATTCGAAGAAAAATAAATTAACACTCACGTAATGGCAAGAATTAGAATTATTAAGAGTAAATATCTCCCTAAAACCTTTATACATCATCGAGGTATTAAAAAAATTACACCCCAACTAGAATAAACATTTTACCTATAGAATAACATAAAAGAATTCAAGTTAAAGATGATGATATATCTTTAAATTCTTTATGTTTCAAGGTTGTCGAATTTGTTTGCCTAGTTTTATGTTGGATTCAATTATTTAAGACTTTTTCCAATTAAAAGCCAGGTCTTCGAGACTCCAAGATTTTAAATCGGACCTTAAATTTTTTGTATGTTTCACATCAATTTTTTATAATTTTATGACCAAATGTGGGCTTTAACCATTTCTCTTCAACCATATCAAATTCACCACTTCTTACTAGCAAATTACTCATCGTATCTGGAGAAACTGCAAGAGGGAATTTCAGTTTCATATATAATCATTAATTTTATGTTATACACCAAAACAAAAGGTGTTTCATATGTCACATATCGTTGAGTAGTTTATGTAAGACCAAAGAACTTCTTGCAAAAAACATGGAAAATCGTCTTTAGTTTATTTTTATATATTTTTTATATAATTAGATTTTATCATTGTTGGTTATATCTACTTGGCTATTGGACCTATTATGGAATGAGAACATAAAATTTGATTAGTACCTCTTGTATCGTAGAATCATATGAGTCGTTCTTTTTAGAGCGAGTCTCATTGTGTGTTGTGATGACTCATGATATCTCGTATCTGGTGAAATTATTAGATACACCTCTAACCATTTGAAAAAATGTTTTTCAAAAAAGTAATCAACTCCTACAAGTAATAATATTGTTGTGTTATGAGCCTTTGGAACGAGTCATACGATGTCTAGATCCTATCAATAAAAATTTATTTTTTCAGATATTATTTATAGAAGAACTACTACAAATTTGATTAATTTGGATAATCTTTTGATGCAGGAGACGGTTACAATGCCTAATCTATTCTAGATATTTCTAGATATTTCTTTTCTTTAGATATTTCTTTTTTTAGTGTTTTCCTTTTCTAGTTAAGATTCTAGTAATTTTCCTTATTTCGATTCTAGTAATTTTCCTTATTTCTAGGAACTTCCTATTTTATGCTTTAAGGTTTCTAGGTTTTTCTCTATATAAAGAACCTTAGGTGCTATGTTTTAAAGACACTTTTATCATCACTATTAATCAAAGTCTTCGAGTTTTCGAGATTTGTTTTTTTCTGGTGGATTCCAGAGTTTTTTCGTCAAGTTTGACACCCGCAAACTTGAACCTTCAATTCTAAGACCAACGTTTGTTGTCTTAGTGCATCCGTCTGCGTCAAGTGGTATCAGAGCAGGAAATCTCCTACTCTTTTCAAAGCTTGAACAGCTATGGGTGATCAACCAGTAACCAGGGCCGACATGGAGGGTTTCACAACGAGTTTGAACGAATCAACCACGAACCTGGCAAATCTGGTGGCAGCGTTAACTAATCAGATTGCAGCATTAACCAATCAGATTGCTAACGCAGGACAAGGAGGAGGAGAAGGAATGGGACGAAATCAGAATCGACAAGGCAGACACATACCAGTTGTTGAGGAGCCACCCCGAGTCCGACATGGTGGAAACAACCGACTGCCTGTTAGAAATAATCAACAACAAGGCAGGCATAACCGTGTTGCTGTAGATGATTCTAGCTCGGATGAGGAATTGGAAGAGGAAGAGGCAGAACAAGGGAATCAAAATAATCAGGATTACAGAGTGAAAGCTGTATTCCATTGTTCTATGGTACTATGGGTGTCGAGGACTTTCTCGATTGGAAAATTGATGTCGATCGGTTCTTTGATGTTACGGAAGTCCCGGAGAGTAAACAGGTTAAGATGGTGGCTATCCGGTTAAAGAAGACAGCAGCAAAGGCAAAGACAGAGGAAGGGTCCAGTTAGAACATGGCGCCGAATGAAGCAACTAATGACTGAGCGGTTCTTACCGAAGGACTACGAGCAGATTCTTTACAAGATGTACATTGATTGTGTACAAGGAAGCAGGACCGGTACTGATTATACAGCAGAGTTCTTACGTTTCTCTGAACGTAGTGACTTAAACAAAACAGAGAATCAGAAGGTGGCTAGATACATCAGTGGTTTATAGGGCTCTCTTCAAGGGAAAATAGGGTTACAGACTGTGTGGACAGTTCAAGAACCATCCAGTCTAGCCTTAAAAGTGGAATTGATGGAGAAATCATCTCGGGGTTTCACAAATTTCAGGAGACCCTCGATCCAGAACAACATCAAACCAGCCGGAGAAACGGACAAAGGCGTGGTTAACAGAGATTTCAACTCTCACAACAAAGGAGCAAGTAGTTCCATTAGTGGCATTCAGAAGGACAAAGCACCCACTCTGAAACATAACATTCCTTGTGCTAGGCCAACCATCGATAAGTGTTTCCGTTGTCAAGGAACAGGTCACAAGTCGAATGTTTGTCCTAGTAGGAAGACGGTTGCATTGCTAGAAGAAGAGGAAGACGACTTTATGAAGAATAAGGAGTATGAGGGAGTTGAATTTGCGGAAGAGGAATTTGCGGACAGATCAGCATTGTTTTACAGCGACTGTTGCTATCATCCAAAGAAGAGGGACAACGCAAGAATCTGTTTAGAACGCATTGTTCTATTCAGAACAAGGTGTGCAATGTGATTGTTGACAATGGGAGCTCCGAGAATTTAGTTTCTCAAAAGTTGGTGGCATATTTGAAACTACCCACGACTCGTCATGAGAAACCGTATGGTCTCGGATGGGTGAAGAAAGGATCTATAGTAAGGGTTAGTGAAACTTGCAAAATTCCTCTATCAATTGGTAAGCATTACAAAGAGGAGATAATTTGTGATGTTTTGGATATGGATGTTTGCCATATTCTCCTTGGGCGACCATGGCAGTACGATAACGACATTACGTACCGAGGACGAGACAATGTGGCCATGTTTACATGGGGGAATCATAAGATTGCAATGGCTCCTGTCAAGGATTTTGGTAGCATTGCAACAGAGAAGAAGTCAAACTTCCTCATCATGTCGTATGATGATAAAGAACTTGACAAGGCTGTTAAGGAATCATAGTGTTTTTATCCATTTGTGGTCAAGGGGTTGGTGAGTGCCGTGACGGAGGAGACAACAACTCCACGTGAGGTGTTAGAAATTTTGGAAGATTACAAGGAGTAATCAGTGGCGAATGTGTGTTGATTCTAGAGCCATCAACAAGATCACAATCAAGTACCGGTTTCCTATCCCTCGGTTGGAAGACATGCTTGATGAGTTGAATGGATCAAAGGTGTTTTCCAAAATAGATCTTCGAAGTAGGTACCATCAGATTCGAATCAGGCCTGGAGATGAATGGAAGACTGCTTTTAAGAGTAAAGACGGATTGTACGAGTGGTTAGTGATGCCTTTCGGCTTGTCAAACGCACCTAGTACTTTCATGAGATTGATGAATCAGGTTCTCCGTCCTTTCATTGGGTCCTTTGTAGTAGTTTACTTCGATGATATTTTGATCTATAGCAAAGCCAAGGACGACCATTTAGAGCATCTACGGCAGGTGTTACAAGTCCTCCAAGAAAATCAGTTGTACGTGAATTTAAAGAAATGCACATTCGGCACAAGCCAGCTGCTGTTTTTGGGGTTTGTCGTTGGTGAAGATGGAATTCAAGTAGATGAAGCCAAAGTGCGTGCAATAAAAGACTGGCTCGTTCCCAAAACCGTAACTGAGGTACGCAGTTTTCATGGTTCGGCTACTTTCTACCGGAGATTTGTAAGAGACTTCAGTACTCTTACTCCACCTATTACAGAATGCTTGAAGAAAGGGAAGTTTCATTGGGGACCAGAACAAGACGAGAGTTTCGCATTAATTAAAGAGAAGCTTTGTACTGCTCCTATGTTAGCATTGCCGAATTTTGATAAGATATTTCAAGTGGAATGCGATGCTAGTGGTGTAGGAATTGGTGTTGTGTTATCTCAGGAGAAAAGACCAATAGCTTTCTTTAGTGAAAAGCTAAGCAAAGCACGACAGAAATGAAGTACTTATGATCAAGAGTTCTATGCGGTAGTTCGAGCTCTTCGACAATGGGAGCATTATCTGATTCAGCGAGAGTTTATTATGTCCACTGACCGCCAAGCTCTGAAGTTTCTTCACAACCAGAAAGTGATAAATAAGATGCATGCTCATTGGGTAAGTTTTCTGCAAAAAATTCCTTTCATTATTCAGCATAAGTCCGGAGCTCTTAACAAGGTAGCTGATGCTTTGAGTAGAAGGGCTTTCTTGCTAACTACCTTAGCACATGAGATTGTGGGTTTCGAATTTTTGAAAGAGTTATATGAAAGTGATGTTGAATTCAAGGAACTATGGGACAAGTGCAACGGTAAGCATCGTTCTGCAGACTTCCATATTCGCGATGACTATCTTTTTAAAGGAGACAGACTGTGTATTCCTTGCTCGTCGTTACGAGAGATGCTGATCCGAGAATTGCACAGTGGTGGTCTTAGTGGTCATTTGGGACGGGATAAGACAATTGCAAGCTTGGAGGAAAGGTACTACTGGTCGCACCTTAGGAAAGACGTTGGAGCTATTATTTGGAGGTGTTTTGTTTGTCAGGTTTCTAAGGGACAATCTCAGAACACAGGTCTTTACATGTCGTTATCTGTTCCTGAAGATATCTCGCAGGACCTATCTATGGATTTTGTGTTGGGGTTGCCGAGGACGCGACGAGGTGTGGATTCTGTGTTTTTTGTTGTCGACAGGTTTTCCAAAATGACACACTTCATTACTTGCAGAAAGACCGCAGATGCAACCAACATAACCAAAAAAAAATTCAGGAAGTTGTGCGTCTCCATGGGGTTCCGAAGTCAATAGTTTCCGACAGGGATACTAAGTTTCTCAGTCACTTCTAGATTATATTATGGAGAATGTTTGGAACAAGTTTAAAACGAAGCTCTACAGCTCATCCCCAGAGTGATGGGCAAACCGAAGTCACAAACAGGACGCTGGGTAACATGATTAGAAGTATTTGTGATGATAAACCGAAACAGTGGGATTTAGCTCTACCGCAGGTCGAGTTCGCTTACAATAGTACTGTACATTCCGCAACAGAGAAATCACCATTTACGTTGGTATATACCTCTGTCCCGAAGCATGTGGTTGATTTAGTTCCACTACCGAAAGCTCCTGGAGTTAGTGCATTAGCTGAAGCTATGGCTAAAGACATTTTGGACACTAAAGAAGCAGTCCGAGCTAGATTGGAAGAAACTGGGAAAAAAACAAAAGGGCATCAGATAAAAAACGGAGCCTCAAGGTTTTCAACGAATGTGATGAAGTAATGGTGTTTCTCAAGAAAGAAAGGTTTCCAGTCGGTACTTATCGTAAGCTTCAGCCTCGCAAGTATGGTCTATTCAAGATTTTACGAAAGCTTAATGACAATGATTATGTGGTGGATCTACCAGACGACATGAGCATCTCTCATACGTTCAATAGGTGGAGAAGACTGATGTAGGAGACGGTTACAATGCCTAATCTATTCTAGATATTTCTAGATATCTCTTTTCTTTAGATATTTCTTTTTTTTGGTGTTTTCCTTTTCTAGTTAAGATTCTAGTAATTTTCCTTATTTCGATTCTAGTAATTTTCCTTATTTCTAGGAACTTCCTATTTTATGCTTTAGGGTTTCTAGGGTTTTCTCTATATAAAGAACCTTAGGTGCTATGTTTTAAAGACACTTTTATCATCACTATTAATCAAAGTCTTCGAGTTTTCGAGATTTGTTTTTTTCTGGTGGATTCCAGAGTTTTTTCTTCAAGTTTGGCACCCGCAAACTTGAACCTTCAATTCTAAGACCAACGTTTGTTGTCTTAGTGCATCCGTCTGCGTCATATTTAGCATGTACCACACTACTTGAGTTTGTTTTGGGAATCCTCATTCAAATGGAAAAATAGTAGCCTCATAGAAATAGTCTTTTTTACAATGCCTTATACCGATAATGGGTATTGCCTTCTCCATCATGGAGATCTTCTGCGATGAATCTTGCTTCATCAGGCCGACAAAATGAAGAAATTATTTTGTGAGACCTTTCTTCTAGTGTGTCAGAAACCCATACAAATGTCACCGAGTTTAATCTAATATCGCAGTCTCCGAACTCCACAAAACATCTGGATACTCTACTAAATATATATGGTTTGTCTAACATAATCCTCAAAGGTTAGGGCATCCAGATGAGCTTAGAATTATGCTCTTATTGAGCCACAACCACTAATTCTTAATAAACTTTTCCAACTACAAGTAACGAGTTTGTGCATGAAGTAAGGATTTAATTACATAGTAGATAACCTTTGATTCATTTTCTTCCTTCTTGTGTAGCCAAAACCGTCAACTAGAGAAACAAAGACTCTCCTTGATTTGGATTTGCTAATACTTCTCATGATGCTAGTAACTTCTTGATATTTTGAAATGATTCTTAACAAGCCGGAATCTAGTAGGATTTCACTGCTCCTCGAATAACTTGAAGAAGATGTTTACATTTTTTTGAAGATCCAAATGTGAATTGGTTTAACAAAATTAATCTCACAAACAATATTTATACTTATTTTATGTTACAAGGATCACCGTGATGGACATGTTTGAGAGTTTATTTAGATCATGGTATATTTCCTTATCACAGACCATAAACTGAAGAAGCTTACCTAACCGGGCGCAAAAAATACACTTCTACGAATTGAGTTTGAGATTAAATCACATCGATTTTCGAAAGGTTTAAGACAATTGAGTGAAACAATACTCTTCTTAAACGTTAGTAATCAACGTCTCACGAATATAAGCTTACAAGATTTGGCCAAGCGGTGTGGCAAAAACCTTCATGATGAGCCTTTGATACATAGACTCGGTTTTCTTCATCCCATAAAGCCTTACTTTTTAGCAATGTAGTCTGCTTTATGTTATAATTATTGTGTGTCTTTCATCACTTTCATGCATTTGTATCATATTATATTCGGATTGTGTTTATGAATGATAACATCTTATTCCCTAATGTGATATATACAAGATGATCGATATTCACCAGATGGAAATGGTTCTTGTGGAAAGCTTTGTTGTGGTCTCGAATTTTACACACATATGATATTTTCCATTATTATTTTTTACTAGTACCAACTTGGATGTTCAAAATCGATAATAAAAGTCCCAAATGTGGCCAAAAATAATAATTTTATCCATCTTTTCACTAATGTCTTATATGTTTTATTGAGATTAAGACCATCGTTTTGGTTTAATTGAACATAAGTTGTCATTTGTGGCATATAATCCCGATTAAGACCATTGTGACATATTTTGAATTTCAGGCAAACATGTCTAAATTAGGTTGCAGAAATTCAAGTAGCTTATACTTTAGTTATGTTGGTATGTTACAACCAATCAGTATTATCTTACTTCATTCCACATGAATTATTTCGACTTCATGTGAGTTTGGGTTTCATAAAAATGAGTTTATTTTTTCCCCCAAATTGAAGAAGATTAGCAGAATCCAAATGAGCAATCAGAAAATATCACAACCCAACATATTTCACCAATATCAACTACTCATGGAGACTCACTGCCTTCATCACCGTCAAATTGTATTCAAAGTGAGAGAGTTGCAGAACGTACAAGAATCCTTAGTGATATTTATGAGGTAACCGAATTAATGGATAACCTTACACTTTTTTTTCTCTTTGTTTATTGTGAACAAGACATTTTAAGAAGCTACACAAGAGAACTATGAAGAGACGCGATGGACGAATAAATTAGATCCATCGAAAAGAATGACATATGGGAACTCACCTCACTTTCCAAAGAGTGCAAGACAATAGGCGTCAGATGGTTATACAAAACAAAAAATAATGCTAAAGGGGAGATTGCAAAACACAAAGCGAGTCTTGTTGCAAAAAGATATAGTCAAAATGTGAAAATTAACTATGATGAGGTATTCACGCTCGTTGCCCGAATGGAAACTATTAGACTAATAGTTTCTTTGGCAGCTCAAAACAAGTGGAAGATACAAAAAAATGGATGTAAAGTCAGAATTTTTAAATGGTGTCCTTTAAGAAGAAGAAGTCTACATTAAACAACCATTAGACTATGAAGTCAAAGGTCACGAAGATAAGGTGTTAAAGCTAAAAAAGGCTCTTTATAGGATAAAACAAACACCAAGGACATGTAACAATAAATTCGACAAGTATTTCCGGGAGAATGACTTCAAGAAATGTCCCTATGAGCACACTTTATATACCAAGATCAAAGATGGAAATATATTGATTGTTGCCTCTATGTGGACGATTTGATCTTCACCGGTAGCAGCCGAAACATGTTCAATAAATTCAAGGAAATGACGATGAAGGAATTCGAGATGGCAGACTTGGGGCTCATGGCATACTACCTTGGAATTCAAGTTAAGAAACAAAAACATTGAATTTTTATCTTATAAGAAAGCTATGCCAATAATATCCTTAAGAAGTTTAAGATGGAGAACTATAACCTGATAAGCACACCCATGAAGTTCGGAGTCAAAATACTTAACATGAAGAATGCAAAAGTGTATATCCGTTATTATTTAAAAGTTTGATAGGAAATCTACACTATCTAACCTGACCAAGACCGGATATTCTTCATGCAGTTGGATTGGTTAGTCGTTACATGGAATCTCTAACAACAACTCATTTCAAGGCTTCAAAGAGAATCCTTCACTATATGAAAGGTACAATTGGTTTTGGCTTACTATATTCAATTTCTAATGATTACAAGCTTGTTGGGTATAACGATACTGATTGGGGTGGTGATATAAAAAATCAAATGAGTAATATTGGATTTTTATTTTTCATTTGAAATATTTCCTTTACATGGATGTCAAAGAAGCAACTGATTGTCACGTTGTCCACTTATAAGGCGGGATATGTTGATGCTACTACATGTTTTAGTTATAAAATTTGACTTAGAAATCTACTGAAGGAGATAAAGCTAACACAAAATGAGCCAACTAAGGTGTATGTCGAAAATAAGTTAGCCATCGCCTTAGCCAAGAATCCAGTATTCCATGATCGAAGCAAGCATATCAATGTTTGCTACCACTACATAAGGAAATGTATTTCAAGAAAGGATGTGCAAGTTGAATATGTGAAAACACAAGATAAGTTGTCGATATTTTCACCAAACCACTGAAAAGCAAAGACTTCAAACGATTAAAAAAAGAGTATGGGTCACGGGATCAAGTTTAATGAGGAGTGTTGATAATAAACTTGATCCAATTAAAAGGTCCAATCCACTTAATAAGGCCCATCAAGAAAACATATTTTTGAAACAATTAAATATTAATTTATTTTGCAGTGCAGGTTTTGTGTAAAATCATCTTTAGACTGAGTGTAAGAAACTCTTCTCTTTGAGTGTAGTCTTGTGGTTGAGTGCTTATTCATTCATAAGCTCTTTGATGGAGGATCCTTGTCTCTACTATGGTTTATAAATAGCAGAAGTCTCCTACTATTTAAATAACCATCAAAACACACCAAAAGAAAACTTAAACAAAAAAGTTAAGTGAGAAAAAAATTGAGTGAAAGAACAAAATACATATTTCTCATCGTGAGTTCTAAAAGTGTTGTAAAATTGTTTTACTTTCAATCGCTCTTGTTTGTTTTAAGTAGGGGTGAGATTCGGTCGGTTCGGTCGGTTTTTTAAGAAACCCAAAACAAACGTCTAAAGGGTAAAAGAGACGTTGTTGAAGCCGCTGTGAACAACAGCGGTCCAAACATAACACAAAAAAAGACAGAGACCAAAAGGATGTTAAGCCTAATTGCAGACATATGACTATAACCTGAAGACCACAGTCAGGCCAAATGAAGTAAGGTCGAATTAGACTATAACCTGAAAACCACAGTTAGGCCAAATGAAGCAAGGTCGAAATTAACAAAGGACCATAAGACCACAGTCAAGCCAAATGAAGTAAGGTCGAATTAGACTATAACCTGAAAACCACAGTTAGGCCAAATGAAGCAAGGTCCAAATTAACAAGGACCATAAGACCACGATCACTATAACCAAACAAGGACTAAACCTCACCCAAAAAATATCAAAACAAGGCATCTTCAAGGGTGCACACCAATCAAAGAAAACAAATCCAAATGAGTAAGGACATAAAGTGCAATGGTTGGAAGCAACCAAACCGAACGGAAAAAAAAAAAAATTAAAATTAACCTAACTACCCTACGAACAACCTAATCAAACTTCAGAACATGAATCAAGTGCCCAAAACTAAAACTGGAAACAATAGAGTCACCAAAAACGATAGTCAAATACAGGGTCAAATTCGCCCAAATGCAAATACAGGGTGATGAGAGGAAGTCGTTGAAGTCAAACAGCCGCGAAAGAACAACAACAGTGTCGCAACGAAAACCACGAGAAAGGGGAGACCTTTGGGGGCGGAGGGTGGAGGCTGCGGCATTGAAACTGCACCACAGCTAAGACAGGGTTCTTTAATTTTTAAGTTCTATTGAAGTGAACTTTTTAGAATGATCATTTAAACTATGTTTAAGATTGCCAGATTGGTTTGGACTTTTCCTTCTTGTCCTGTAGAGTTCCTACATCTCCCTCAGCTGCATACAATTGTCAAGAAAACTTATAACTACGAAAGATTTATCGAATTCTTAAACTGTTTTCAATGATCCACAAAATAAACTTATAAAAAGGCTATCTATCTACTAATAAATACAGTATGTGTTTTATTTCATACCATTGTTGGAATTTTTCTATTAAGTTGGACCGTCACATGTTTTATCGATGTATCGAACTATCGTTAATATTAGTCCAATAAAAGTAATCATAAAGAAAAGAACGGACTAGTAGATAAAATATGTATCTTGGAGGTAATTGTATAGATACTTAGGTTTAATTCCGAATACTGTGAAGGATTGGATTCGGAAATAAACAACTTTAAGCAAAACATAAAGTTTTGGGATTATTTTGTAAAACAAAATAATACCGGGTTATGGTCTCTAAGGGTGGCAATTTAATAAGGACTGGTCTTCATTAAGTAACCGTCTGGAAGTTACAAACTGTTAAAAGAGAAGAACCGTTTTCTCACTTCAGTTCTATATAAGAATGAGTTCCTCATTCTTAAAAAACACGAGATCAAATACAGAGAGAAAAATCTTTTAAGAAAAACGAATTGATTTTTCCTTCGAATCAATTACAAAAGTGTATTTTGGTTGCCATCTCTTAGAAGAATCGATAACCTAGCAAAGGATCACGGATCTTCCGCTTCAAGTCAAGAATCTGAAGATCAAAGAATGTCTACATCCTGTAAGTATTTATTCCGCATTATTACAGGATGATTTAATTTCATGGTTCAATAAGTTAAGTAAGAAATCCGTAGAATATTTCTTACAAGTGGTATTAGAGCCACCATGAAATTAAATTCTTAAGTTTTCGGATTTTCAATTTATAATCTTTGCTACTTGTTGATTTCTATTTAAAAATGCGTATTCATGAATATTTGAATCGATTCGGGAGTCAATTAAAAGCATGCAAAATTACGAGGGTCGGATCATTATACTAAAAAATATTTAAAAAAACACTGTTTGTAATTACGGTTTTTCCTGGAAACGTGCCATAAGTGGTTATTATAAAGTGTGCTTAATATAAAGTGGCGTAAAGAATTATAACTGATAACGTATAGATCATTAGAAGAGTAAAATAGGTGGGCTCTTTATGCATAAACCACCACTAAGTGCACTAACCACTATTTCCGTTAGTTACGGAAAAACGTTAGTAACTACGTGTGTGCTGTTTATATCAACAGACGTCAATTGGATACTTATATTATATTAATATAGTTACAGATATATTATAGTATATATATATATATATATGAATAAATGTTATATATATAAATAAGTATTATATTATAATATATATTAAGAATTATATCCTAATATAATTACATATATATATTATAATATAATAAATTTAAGGTGTAAATTTAAATCGATTAAATTTATACATAGACTATAAAATAGTTTGGAAATTAAGTTAATAGGTAGTCGTATAGTATTTTTCGAAATAATTAGCATGTTTTAAGTTGTCTGAACTTGGATAAATAATTAATGATTCAATATATTGCCAAAGTGATCCCTATTGCTGAATTAATTATTTTAGAGTTTTGACAAGTCTATGATTGACAAGTATGTAAATTTTAATCGGCCCAAAGGAAGGTTAATGTTTGACATAGTTAATCTTAGACACGAGATAGTTATTTGTGAATTGATCATTAAGACAATTGAACTAGGAAAATTGGCCCAAAGGAAGATTTTCTTATTTAAGTCAATTAGTAGGATCAACATTAATTATACTCAAACTCATACATATACAAATTAATATGATTGCCCAAAGGTATCTTATTGATGTTGTAAGAGTATGTTTTATTATGCTATGTTTATTTGTTAAATACTATGGAGATTATATGTTAAGTGATATTTTTGGCTATTTATTGTTTGTTGTTTGTTATGTTAGCAAATTCGTATCTCTATAACCCGGAAGGAAAAAAGGCACCCATACTTAATGGGAGCAACTTTGAGCTGTGGAAAGAAGATATGTTGATGCACTTGATGTGCCATGATTACGACTTAGCATTAAGGGTCGATGAACCTAAACCTCTGACTGATGACAGTTCTCCTACGGAGAAGAAAGAGTCAGAAGCGTGGGAAAAGTCGAACATGATAAGTCTAGGGATCATGAAGCAAGCAATTCTATTAGCATTCCGTGGTGCAGTTCCACCTGAGATCACTAATGCAAAATGTTTCTCGAAGAGGTAGAGAAATGTTTTGCCAAGAACGATAAAGTAGAGATTAAGACGCTGCTTATTAAGCTAGCCTTTATGAAATATCGTGGCAAAGGGACTGTTCGTGAGCACATCTTGGAAATGTCAAACATCGCTTCCAAACTGAAAGCACTTAAGATTGACCTTCCCGAAGATGTTGTGGTAAGCTTTGCGTTTCACTCTTTCCCTCCTCAGTATAAGAATTTTGAAACTTCTTATAACTGTCAGCGCGAGAAATGGACTCTCAACGAGCTCATCTCTCAGGCAGCGCAAGAGGAGGAAAAGATGAAGCAAGAACATCCAGAAGTGCAAATGGTGAAAGCTCAAGTGGACAAGGGAATTAATAGAAAATATGAAGGGTCAGATGCACATGCATCCGGTTCGGGACAAAAGAAGCATAAGGGTACGTCTGGTAAAGGGCGTTGCTTCCATTGTAAGAAACCGGGGCACTTTAAGAAAGAATGTGAAAAATGGAAGGCTATAATGAAAGCCAAAGGTATTTTCACTTCTATGGTCTGTTCTCAGATCAATTTAGTTTCAGTGCCGAGAAATACTTGGTGGATTGATACTGATAAGTCCGAATTCTGCATGCTCCCCGGACAAGGACAGATCGGTCCAAGGCCTCCGGACCGGACAGGTCACACGAACCGAACAGATCACTTCGAACACTCTGACCATAGGATTGTTCGAACTATGACAAAAGTACTAAAAAACCTAAAACCCTTCTTGACTAAGCTACTTGCTCTCCTACTTAGAGCTCATGCGTCTTTGAACATGACCTGGGTCCATTAAATATGACCCGAAAGCCCATAAGGGCCCAAACATCAGGGTATAAATACCCAACCACCTGCATTAAGTGTGGGTAATAAGAATTAACTGCTACCAGGCTGCTTAATTATCTCTCTACTCTCTACTCTAAACACATAACACCCACACACTACTATAAAACACCAACCAAATTACTAAGCCTACCCTCAGGTGATAATTATCCACACTAAATTGGCGACCACAGTGGGAGGAGAGGGTGCCTGAATCAAGCATTCAAAACCAGCTAAGAAAATCTGTCCGAATGAATCCGGACAATCCAGAAGTACCACCAGCTTTGCTCGAAGTGGTGGGAGAGAACGATGAATACACTATCGAAGAGCGTGATAGGCTAAGGGGTGAAATAGAAGCTCTGAGGGCAGAAAAGGCCAAGATGGGCGTGAAAGAAAAGTCCAAAGCATCAGCTGCTCATCACACCGATAACCCCAAAGAGCATGAGTCTTCAAAGACTCATGTGAGCACCAAAAAGACTCATGCCAGTTCCAAAAAGTCTCACCGGTCTAAGCCACTGGAGAGTTCTGACTCAAGCTCAGAATCTTCTGATAGCTCTTCGGACAGTGAGGGAGTTGAAAAATCCTTGTCCTCTAGCAGCGATGAGGGTCGAACTAGAAAGAAGCAAAAGAAGATTAAAAAATATTCAAGAAAAAGGGATAGACAAGGAAAGATGAAGAGGCATATTGGTAAGGGATCATCTCATAGCCGGAGGCATGTGGACCAGATGCTGATGGATCCCTTCGCTTTTAACGATGAACCAAGTCTCTTTGCAACTCCCAATGAGGGTACTGTGTTCAGTCGTGGAAGAAACTGGAGACAATCTCCATTATCTTCTAAAATTCTGTCCGGAAACCTCCCCAAGAGGTTTGACAGCACCAAAATAGAGAAGTACGATGGCAGTACTGATCCAGACAACCATCTGGAGCAATTTAAAAAATTCATGATGAACTTTGACGACGATGATAAACTACTTTGTAGGTCATTCTCCCACTCATTTACGGGGAGTGCTCTAAAATGGTACAACAGCCTGCCTCAGGGTTGTATTAAAGACTTCGATACCTTTTGGGTAGCCTTTCGAAGGCAGTTTGTATGGAGTAAAGAGCTAAAGGGTAATGGAGACACAATAATCCATTGTGCCCGGGAGCCAAATGAGTCCTTGAAAGAATATATAAACCGTTTTGTGAATACCAAGAATGGGTTGGCTGATTGCTTCGAACAGGTGGCAATAGCATCCCTAAGGCAGGGTTTGAACCCAGGAAATCTAGCTGATTCAGTGACCATAAAGAAGGCCATGAAATGGGGAGGGTTGCTGAATCAGGTTGGAAAACAAATAAACGTCGATGAAACAAAGAAAACTAGGGTGCACAGGCAGGTGAGGTCTACCCCAGTGGCACCAAATCCCAATCAGAATCAGTCCGGAAATAAAACAAGAGAGACCGGACAGGGGCATGGAAGGGTAAAAGCTCAGTCTCAGCCAGCTACTCCTGCTCAAAGTCAGCAATCCAGAAACAAGAGAGGGCCATGGGTGCAACCGGAGTGGTTCGCAGAGTTGAAAGAAAGTGTGGCCACTATTTTTGAAAAAACAAAGGATGAGGTGCATTACCGGAGACCGGCTACACTGCAGTCTCCCAGAGAGCATCATAATAACTCTTTTTTCCAGTATCACAACGATATTGGTCATACCACTGATGACTGCATAGCATTGAAGCAAGAAGTTCAGAATTTGATTGAAAGGGGAAAGCTGGGGGCTTACATGAATAGAAGAGGGGGTAACATGCCTGATAACACTCACCGGGTTGGTCCAAGTAATGTTGCTCCAGAGGGAGCCATGGTTATAGTTGAAAGGTTTGACATGGAATCTGAGTACTTGGATCCTGATCCAACTCGAAACATAGTGGGTACAGTTGAGGAATGTTCTAGGTCGGTCTTCGGGCTCATTAAGTTATTCGAGTCACTTACAATTTTCGGAGGGGACACTATGACAGCTCCTACTGCTTCTTCGAGGAAGAGGCATGTTCATACTTTAGCCTCCCAGCTAGAAGGAGGCATGACTTCCTATCAGTCACAAAACTCATTCCCCTTCATTGTTTTTGATGAAGATGATCTAAGAGACATTGCTGGCCCTCATGAGGATGATGTTGTCATAGGAGCATCTATAGGGGGCAATGATATAAGACGAATCCTGGTGGATACTGGAAGCTCCGCCAATATCCTTTTCTTAACCACATACAAGAGAATGAAGAATCCAGCTGTAATTCAGAGTTTGGACAGATCAATTGTGGGCTTTACAGGCAGCTCAGCAGATGTGATCGGAGAGTTCGAAGAAGAAGTTCTATTGGGCAAGGGCCCTTTCAAGAAAATGGTTAGAATACTATTTATTGTGGTGGATTGTCCCACTTGCTATAATGCCATTCTAGGGAGGTCTTGGCTCTCTAGGATGCATGCAGTGGCTTCAACAGTCCACCAGTGCTTGAAATATGCTGTTCAGGGACAGGTTAGAGTCGTCTGGAGCAGCCAGAAGATTGCAAGAGAATGTTATGCCACTGCCCTGGCTCCTCGAACGCTGAGGGCAGTCCGTATTAATAAACAATAGCAGTTTGAGGGCCTTTCTGGGGGTGAGGGTGAAATTGATGACCCTAGAGAGACCCCTGGAGTATTGATACCGATCGAAGAGGTAGAAACACACTGTCTAGAAGAAGGAAAAAGTATCAAGATAGGGTCTAGGATGCCACCCATTTTGAAAGATGAGATGTTAAAGTTTTTGAAGAACCATCAGCACGTTTTTGCTTGGTGCAATGCTGATGTTACTGGGGTTCCATCAGAAGTGATATCACATCACCTATCTGTCTGGAGAGACGTAGCACCAGTGGTTTAAAAAAGAAGAGCTTTTTCTAAAGAGAAGGTTGATGTCATTGTGCAAGAAGTTGACAGGATCACAAAGATGGGGCACATCAAGGAATCTCAATATCCTTTGGGGACTGCCAATCCGGTTCTGGTAAAAAAGAAAAATGACAAGTGGCGCATGTGCATTGACTTCACAGATCTCAATAGAGCTTGCCCAAAAGATTTATATCCAGTTCCCCGGATTGATCAGTTAGTAGACTTTACCTCTGGGAACAAGCTGCTTTCCTTTATGGATGCCTTCTCCGGATACAATCAGATTCAAGTAGATCCAAAGGATCAAGAGCATACCACATTTGTCACTGACAAAGGTCTTCATTGCTACAAAGTAATGCCATTTGGTTTGAAAAATGCTGGGGCTACTTATCAGAGATTAGTCAACAAGGCATTTGCTGATCAAATTGGAAGAAATATGGAAGTATACATTGATGACATGATGGTGAAGAGTGTGGATGAGCAGTTGCACTTATCCGATCTCCAAGAAACTTTTGCCAACTTGGTAAAAATAAATTTGAAATTAAACCCAGAGAAGTGTGTGTTCGGAGTGCAGTCCGGGAAGTTTCTGGGCTATATTATAAGTGAGCATGGAATACAACCTGACCCGGACCAGCTTAATGCCCTATTTCAGATGGAACCTCTTCGAAACATTAAAGAAGTACAGCGGTTAACGGGGAGATTAGCTGCCTTAAACAGATTTATCTCAAGGTCTTCGGACAGGTGTGCACCTTTCTTTCAAACTTTCAAGGGTGCAAAGGGATTCGATTGGAACCCACAGTGTGATGAGGCTTTCAATGAGATCAAGAAGCACTTGTCCTCTCCCAAAACTTTGTTTAAACCAGTTGATGGGGAGACCCTCTTCGTATATTTGGCAGTTTCAAGATATGCCATCAGTGGTGTGTTGGTAAGAGAGGTCGATGGTCATCCCCATCCAGTATACTACATCAGCAAAAGTTTGATAGATGCAGAAAGGCGTTACTTGAAACTCGAAAAGTTAGCATTGGCCCTGGTGATAGCTGCCAGGAAGATGAGGCCTTATTTCCAGGCTCATCCCATCATTGTCCGGACTTCTTTTCCCCTGAAGAATGTCCTCCAAAAGGCAGACATTTCAAGTAGGATGACTAAGTGGTCAGTAGAGTTGGGGGACTTCGACATAGAGTTTGCTCCCTGAACAACAGTCAAGGCCCAAGCTCTGGCAGACTTTTTGGTTGAATTCCACTCCGACAGGGATTCGGAGCAAACTACTGATATAAAAGATAAAAAGGTGTGGGTCGTCCGAACAGATGGTGGGTCTAGCACTATGGGGTGTGGTGCAGGGGTGTGTTTGACTTCCCCATATGGAGACAAAATGTACCAGGCTATTTGTTTTGCTTTCAGGGCATCTAATAATGAGTCTGAATACGAAGCAGCTATAGCTGGTTTAAAGTTAGCCTACATTTGTGGGGCTAACATGGTCAAGCTACTAAGTGACTCCCAACTTCTTATCCACCATGCCCAAGGCCAATCTGAGGCTAAGAATGAGCAGCTTGTGAAATACTTACTCCTCCTTAAGAATGAAGCACTCAAGTTTAAAAGTGTTGTTTTTGAGCACATTCCCCGGGCAGAAAATGAGCTAGCAGACTCATTAGCAACCATAGCATATTCGGAGTCGTATCCATGGATCCATGTGCTAGAAAGTCCCTCCATTCAACTTAGTAAGGGTAAAGAAGAGGAAACTTTTGAAGTGCAAGAGAAACGACCTCAAGACTAGAGGTTTCCTCTCCTGCAATATCTCTCCGATGGTGTTGTGCCTTCGATTAAATCACTAGCCAGAACTTTGAAACACAAGGCTCGTGGTTTTATCATATTGAGAGACGTGTTGTACAAGAAATCTTATAGTAAACATCTCATGTGCTGTTTGGGGGATGAAGAGTCTCAAGTAGTCCTCTCTGAATTACATGATGGTGAGGGATCAGCCCATTGTGGATTTAGAGCCTTAACAAGAAGAGTTTTACTCTCCGGTTACTATTGGCCATCAATCATGAAAGATGCTAAGGAATTGGTAAGAAGGTGTGACCCATGCCAGAGGTACAGCAATGAGATTCATGTTCCAGCTATTCATGTGGAATCAATTTCTGAGCCTATTCCTTTTGCTCGATGGGGGTTGGATTTAGTAGGGCCTCTCCCTGTGGCGTCCGGAGGGCGTAAAACTATAATTGTGGTCATAGACTACTTCTCGAAGTGGATTGAAGCAGCCCCTCTAGCAGGGACAACATCAAAAGCTGTTATAAAGTTTATTTTATCCAACATCTGTTGCAGATTTGGTGTCCCACAAAAGATAACAACAGACAATGGGCCACAGTTCGACAATAGGGAAATGGAGAGCTTTTGTGCTTCAAGGGGTATACAACATTGTTTTTCTTCACCTTTCCACCCACAAGAAAATGGGCAGGTTGAAGTGGCTAATAGGACTATACTGTCTGGTTTAAAGAAGAATTTGGAAGGGGCTGCTGGGAAGTGGTCTAGTTATCTACAAGAGGTCTTGTGGGCCTACCGGACAACACATGGGGCTGCAACACAAGAATCACCATTTGCTTTGGTCTATGGGATGGATGCATTAGCTCCCATAGAAGCAACTCTCTCCTCATTTCGTGTTTACAACTTCTCCGAACACGCTAACGAGGTGGCAATCAGAGGTCAACTTGATTTGATAGAAGAAAGACGAGTTAAAGCTCACCTTAGAGTTGCACACTATCACGGCTTGATGAGAAGCAGGTTTGCTTCCAAAGTTAAAAGAAGAGATTTCCAACCAAGGGACAAGGTATTGAGGAAGGTCTTCTTACACACTAAAGAAAAGTTGTTCGGAAAGCTGGCCCCAACTTGGGAAGGTCCCTACATAGTTGTTGAAAGAATTAGACTGGGAACATATTGGTTGGAAGACAAAGATGGAAGGGTTTTGACTCATCCTTGGAATATCGAGCATCTCCGGATGTACTTGGAATAGCGTTTGTGTAAATATTTACTTGTTTAAACATCCATGTAAATATTTGGGGGCATACTCTTTCCTCCCTGGTGGCACGGGGAGGTTTTAATGAGGTGTCCGAGCTTTTGAATGAAATTCGATTCCTTCTTAAAAATTTCTAAGTGTTTTAAATGTTGTTCTTTGTCACACTATCCGGATTGAAATAGCTGAGGGCTATTTAAACTCTAGCCGGAGAACTTAAACACTCTCACTATAAAATAATTAAAGGCTATTTAAACTCTAGCCATCGAAATTGGAACAAACAATGAAAGAAGATGAGATTTGTGCAAAACAGAAACATTCATTGAAATAAGTTAAAGTGCCTTGGCCTTCCAAGGACTTTTGAATAAGTCGAAGTAAGAACAAAAAACCTATCCGGTCAGATGTCGGACACAATTACAAAAAGAATGCCTTGGCATTCCAAGGACTTTAGTTTGAGTCAAAAGTAAACAAAATAAATCATAAGTTAAGGTTGAGCCTTTGAAGATGGCTCACCTTCATCTACCTTCTTTCCCTTAGGATCATCAATCTCTTCGTCAATTTTCTCCCGGGAGTGTTCTTCATCATCTGAGGAATCACTAGAGTAGCCATACCTATCGCCTTCGGCCATCGTGTGGTAGGGGAGGTCTTCAGGCTCAACATGAAGCCATAAGTCCCCTAGGTTCTTCTTAGGAAACTTTTCATGGAAAAGTAGAACCATGTCAGACCTCACCTTGGCAAGCAGTAGCTCTTCGCTTTTGATCATCTGTTGGCATAGGCATTGATCTTGGCTTGGATCTTGGCCTCCTGCTCCTGTAACAAAGTATTTTTCTCCTCGGCAGCCTTGGACACTGCATTCTCAAGAGCAATCTTGTCAGTGGTTAAGTTGGTGATGACTTTGTCATTTGCCTTGGTTTCTTCCTTTGAGGTAGCAAGGTCTTTCTCCAGACCGGACAGTTTCTCCCGGAGGTCTTTAATGGTTTCCTCTAAAGTGGCAACTTTTGTGGTGCTTGTCTGTTGGTTTCTCTTCAACTCCTCGTTTTCTTCCTTTAACATGGCAGCATTAGAGGTGGTAGTGCAAAGGTCTTCGGACAGCTTCTCCTTATCAGACTTGAGATCTTTGATGATATCAGCCTGGCTCCGAACTTGTCTCTCCAACGCAAGTACAGGCTGCACATTGCTTAACAAGGAGTGGGCTATAGCATCCCTTTCACTAGAAACACTAAAAGTCTTACCATTAAAAGTGACCGTGTTGGAGGTGCTTGGAGGAAGGTAAGGCCCGACAAAGTCATCTCTGGGGAGATTGAGGAAGTACTCGCCAAGCTCACCAAGTCCGGTGATGTCTACTCCATCTATGTTGATATCTCCCCCCTCGACCTCATCGGTGTGGAAGTCACCAGGAATCTCCTCAGCATGCGTTGGGTCTGCGGATCAGCTTGGAGACAAGGCTCCGGAGCCCGGAGAGAAAGCTCATCTCCCTTAGATGTCTTTTTCTTCTTAGCCTCCCGGTCTGCGCCTTCGCTTCCCTGTTTACGATTCCTCTTGGAAGCCCTTGGAGGTTTTGGGAGGTCCGCGTCCTGCCTTTCAGTCTCTTGCTCCACCCCTTGCAAGAGAGCAGCATCAATTTGGCTCTGAACTGGCCCCTCCGGGTCTGTTGGAGCATCCTTCTCAGCATCAGCAGGGTCGGCATCGCCCACCACCCTTTTTCCCTTCTTCTTCTTGTCTTTCATCTTGCTCGGGGCTTTGGCCCGGCCTCGCAGGAAGAGTGTCCCATCTGGTTCATGGGTCCTCTTAAGCACAACGTCCGGAGAAGGCTGGGTGGTGAGCTACTCCCAGGTCAAGTCTCTCCGACCTGTGGTGTTCCACAGGTGAGACCTTGCCAAATTTCCACTAGTGAAAGCATCGTGGAATCGGTTCCCCCAATTCTCAGCAGCCCAGACATTAATCTTGCCACAAGTTATCTGCCCGGCTTTCTGATAATCACTGAACTCCTTGGGTAACACTGCCAAGGCAAAAGTGAGACCCATTAGTTCGAACTGCGTTAGATAAGAAATGGAGAAACAAAAGAATAAAGTAGGAGACTTACAATCACTCCTCCACCTACTCCTGAGGAGGCTTGGGTTCTCTCCGGATTTTATCTTCTTGCCATTCTCCCAGGCACCACTGACAAATAGGAACTGGGTCCTCCAATTCCTCTCTGCCTCCAGCAAATCATCCACCGCCTTGAAGTCATCCCCCATGTTAAAGTGGTAGAAGGGGATGTGGTGGTTTCTACACAGGCTAGCCACTGGAGCAAACTCCTCCATGGGCAGAGGGATCCCGGACACCCTTGATGCCATGATGCATGACATAAGGGTATACCATGCGTTGGGGCTCAGCTGGCTCGGACAGAGTTTGATCAGATGGAAATATCTGACAATCTCTAGGTCTAGTGGGAACCTGAGCCCCCAGTTGAACAGCTCCGTGAACATGACCACCTCACTCAACTTGCAGTCCATGGGGGTCTCCGGATGTATAGGAATCCTGATCTTTACATTTTCTGGAATGCCCCATTTCGAACGCATCCTGTCCAACTCAACAGTGTGGATGAATGCGTAGTTGAATTTTTGTAAGGAGAGAAGGTAATTAACGCTGACCTTGTGAAAATAAGGCCCCACTCTTTCCTCGAGGCTCTCCGGCAGATCCGGATGCCTCAAAAACAGTTTTTTTTTGCCCTTGTCTTTCTTGGCAACTATTTCTTTGCTGGTCTGACCGGAGGGCTCAGACTCAAACGGGGCCTCTTCAACACAGTCCTCTATCACTTCCTCCATGATTGTTGAAGGGATTTCAGCAGCTGTAGTGGGGGGAGGGTTCAAACTTGACTCAGTCTTATCTCCGGACTGATGGGCCTCAGTGCCCCTTTGATTTCTGCTCTCCGGTAGAGTGTTTGGAACAGAAGTTTCTGGTTGAAGGTTTGGATTGGAGCCCTCCGGTCCGGACAGCCTGTCCTTGGGGGCTCTAATGGGCACTTCTGACCCAGTGCTGCTATCCTTTGCCCCCGACCTCGAGGGAGTGTTTTTAGTCCCCTTGCCTTTAACCAACCGGCCTTTCCTCCTGTCGACCAGCTTCTCAGGAGAGTGCTCCGTATCTGATCCCATTGCAATAAATGGAGAAGGTTTTCTGAGGCTAGTGGCTGTAACTCCTGGCTCGACAGCAGGCTCTGATTCCTGACCTGAGGAACCAGATATTATGGGGGAGAGGTTGGTTTGAAATAGTTTTCTAGACTTAGTGCCTTTGGAAGAAGAAGAAGAGCCTCGATCTGACTCAGAAACAGAGGTGTTTGGTCTATCAACAAGCGAGGTGGGTAACCCTGCTGCGATCCGTCTATCTCTTTCAACTTTTTGAGCCTTCTCTAACTCAGAAAGGTTGAGTCACCCGCCTTTGACAAGAGCGTTCCTCGCTGTAAACATAAACTATCAAACAAAGTTTTGGCTTTAGAGAGAGAAAGCTTTGAGAGATTTTTGCAGAAGTAAATTTGAAGGAGATGGTAAAACAGTAGAAAATGAGTTTGTATGTATAGTAAAATCTGAAAAAGGAAGTTGATTCCTAGGAGAATTCGAAAAGTTTGGCAATGATTAAAAGACGGCACTGATGTCACCACCTTTAATTGAAGAGGTTGCTTTTCAAAGAAGGTGGGTTCGAAATTCAAGGTGAAAAAACGACTGAAGCAACCAATCAGAAAGTGACACGTGTCCCACGAACTTTGGCAAAAACCGTTTATAATTCGTGAAGCTTTATCTGTCCGGATAAACCCATAGCCCAAGTTGACAGACCTGTCCGAATCAAAACTACCCCTCAAGTCGGACTGTTTTTCAGGTCTTTGACAAGAATATTTGCACAAACACCTAAAAAAGGGGCTCCTGATGAGTCCGAATTCTGCATGCTCCCCGGACAAGGACAGATCGGTCCAAGGCCTCCGGACCGGACAGGTCGCACGAACCGAACAGATCACTTCGAACACTCTGACCATAGGACTATTCGAACTATTACAAAAGTACTAAAAAACCTAAAACACTTCTTGACTAAGATACTTGCTCTCCTACTTAGAGCTCATGGGTCTTTGAACATGACCCGAGTCCATTAAATATGACCCGAAAGCCCATAAGGGCCCAAACATCAGGGTATAAATACCCAACCACCTGCATTAAGTGTGGGTAATGAGAATTAACTGCTACCAGGCTGCTTAATTATCTCTCTACTCTCTACTCTAAACACATAACACCCACACACTAGTATAAAACACCAACCAAATTACTAAGCATACCCTCAGGTGATAATTATCCACACCAGATACACCAGTAACAACTCATGTTTGTATTTCTTTGCAGGGTATGATAAGAAACCAAAGCTTGAGTGATGGTGAAACATCCATCTATACAGCTGATGGCAGTTCGTGTTTAGTTCATTCTATTTGTGATTTTTGTTTGTTGCTTACCAGTGGACATTTTTTTGTATTTAAAAGACGTATTATATGTACCTTCTTTTCGAAGGAACCTAATTTCCTTTCCGTTGTTGGACAAATTAAGTTATTCTTGTCTATTTGGAAATGAAAGTTTATGTTTTTATTTCCATGGTAATGTTGTTGGTTTTGGAAAGTTAATAGCAAATGATAGCTTGTATTTATTGGATACTATAAAGGATCACAAAGAGATAATGAATGTAGATGTACCTGGAAAACTAAATTGTAAAATGGAAAAATCAGTAAAACTTTGGCACAAGCGATTAGGTCACATTTCTAGAAATAGAATTGAAAAGCTTGTTTGAGAAGGTTTATTAAGTGAATTGGATTTTTCGGACTTCAACGTTTGCGTTAAATGTATAAAAGGAAAACAGACCAAAGTGACGATTACATGCATACAGAGCAAAAGGGGTCTTAGATTTGATACATACAGACATTTGCGGTCCGTTCCCTACAGCATCATGGAACGGCCAACGATATGCTGTATCTTTCATTGACGACTTTTCACGATTTGGGTATCTATATCTCATTCACGAAAAATTAGAGGTCATTGACAAGTTCAAAGTCTTTAAAACCGAAGTTGAAAAACAACTTGGTAAAGACATTAAGTGCGTCAGATTGGATCGTGGTATCCAAACCTTCTCCAAACGTTTATAACCATAACCTTGAATCAGGAACCATAACCCAATAGCCAGATATCCGCCAAACTCAGCTAACTTAAGCTCCCCGTGGACTGCCTTAAGAAAATCAAGAGCAACGAAAGAAACCTCTTGGGTTTTCATATCTAACGAAACCAGACCTACGGACATCCGAGAAGAAAAGTAAAGCCAATGGATTGATCCATTCAAAAACAGACCCTTCTTCGCATTTCTATGATTATCACTAACTCTCTAAGTAGACGAGGAAAATCGCGAGCTGTCTCTTTCCCATAAGGAGGAGGAAGACTATTGGTTGACTTTCTCCATGATTTTGTTTTGGAACTCTAAATTAGAACAGTCTTATCTTCTGGAAATTGCTGATAAATATAAACGATCTTCTATCCAGTCCTGGTGATATCAAACCCGAACCCTAACCCCAAACCCAACCCAAAGAACCATGTTTCTTTCAGAACTCTCGAAACAGATGCCAACTCGATAGATTCTCGTCTCGAAGGATTCCACAAACAAACTTTGCGATCTCGAAGCATAAGAAGAAGACAGCCTTGGGCAGCACCAAGAGCTCGAAACAGATCCTTGATAAGTGGAAACGCCGACATCGTCGTTGGTCTCCGCAAATCACCGTCGGTGTCATTCTCTTCTAATTGAAAGATGAGGGAGGGGCGGTACCCGAGGGATAGAGTAGGAATTCCTCGAGCGTGATGGGTTTTTATGAATTCGGGATCGTCGATTATTCGGCGATAGTGTTTGGCTACACATCGGCAACGCAAAATATATTTGACTGGTAATCTAATCTGTATAAGATCTCGTATATGATATCAGAAGGTACAATTCCAGAGCGAATCGAAGAAGGCTAGTGGTTAAGACGATAGACGATGGGCATATAACCTACGTTATTAAGTTGTGTTTTTGTAATGGGTTGGGGCCTGTATAGACAGAATAAAACAATCTGCCCATATCCTAGTGTCTTATATAATTTATGACTAGTGTTACGCCATGTAATCAAACAATTTTTGGTTAATTAAAGGTCAGTTATATCAAAAATCAATTTTCATTCATTTTTTTTTGAATCACATTGTTAAAATAACTTTTGTTTTTAAAATAAAATTTATATCATATGAAAGATTTGATATAACAAAAACGGATCATGATTTAGTGGGTTTTGATCCAACAAGCTCTTATATAGTCTAGTCACCATTTAATTTTATTCAATTTAAATCTACTGAAGGATTAGGTTATATTAAGACCTAGTTTTGTTGGATAAAAAATCTTCATTCAAATTTATTGTTTTAAAAATTTAAATTGTTTAAAATATCTCTAATTTATGAAAACACTAAATTGACCCTAACAACCCAAATTTAAACGTACCCAATATTCCTATAACTAAACAACGTTAACCTAAAGAAAATCTATTTTCTATTTGAATGGATACAATCATTATAGATTTAAGTTATTCAAAACGAACGATTTTAGTTAGAACATAAAAAAATTTATGTCAAAAGAGGAGGAACGTGATCACTACGAGACATATTTGCGATTGTGTTTTTCACAGATACGCGTATCGTTATACAAACTAGTGCACCCACACTGCGAGATGTTACCAAAATCGGGTATGCGGCTTTTACAAAGATTTTAATTGGAACATGAAAGATTCTCTCGGAAGAGTAAACCTTAACGGATCATCTAGAAACACAAATTAAAGTATATTTCAGTTTATATTTATGTCGGTGTATCTTTCGCACGATGCGCACACATTATACAAACCAACGCCTGTTACCGAAATTGTGTGTGTGGACTTTGCAATTTAACACAAAATCATCAACGTTATTCTTGCGCGATTATATGCAACTTCACGCAACCTAATATAGAATTTCGCCTACAATCGCAGGCGGAGGAATCCACGTGATTCCTTAAAATATATGTTTAGTATTTAAATGAGAGAGGGTATCATGATTTCGAGACTCAGCCATTTCAAGTGATTTGTTTTCTTTATTTCTCTAATTTTCATGTTCTGCTTTTTTTTTCCTTTGGTTAACTTGGTAGTTAAATAAATGAAATAAAGGTTAAAATTACTTGATCAAATTGTAAAAAAAAAATCCATAGGATTAGTTACTTTGGCGGGGATCCGTGAACCAAACATATTATAATTTAATATCCAAAATTTTTTATAGGATGTGTTATCGAATTATATTTTATATCAATAATATTTTTTAATATTAAATTAAATTTTTTAAAAAAAAACCTTATTTTTTTATACTTCTATTAGTAACACAACTATTGTTCAACGGGTAAAAAACACCACAGGTCTTCATGTTTCCCACCTGTAACAAGTTCATGCTTTTCCTTTGGAGCTGTAATAAAGTGGTCCTCCATGTTTCAAAAAGTGGAACAAAACGGTCCTTATCGACCTCGGCCCAAAATTTCTACCATTAGTACCCTTTGACTAGCCACATCAGCGATCCACGTGGGATGCTGATGTGGCAGCAGTAAAAAAAAGTTAAAACGCGTTTTACTTTTACCCCAAACATTAAACCTTAATTTGACCCATAACCCGACCCAACCAACAAAAAAAAACCAATAGGCCCATCTAGTTTATATTAATCCAGCCCAGTAACCCTAAGTCCTAACTTCTAACCCGAATACTAACCCTAAATCTCATCTCCTTCCACTCTCTCGTCTACCCTTAATTCAGCCTAGATTGACTCAGCCACATTAGGGTAAAAGATATGGCTACTTTCAAGCGCCCTATTTATTGTTTAGATAGTCAATTCATTTTCAAATAAAGTCGATGACATGAAAAACTTCTAAAGAAATTCATTCAAAAGAATGAATAAAAGAGATATGGAATAAATTCCTTACTTTTAGTAATTCAAACCAATTATCTTGAAATAAAGAAAGGAGTAGAAATTGGACAGGTGGGAGAAGTGGGTGAGTTATCAGAGATATTTCAGTGGAAAGGAGAAGTAGCAAGAGGACTTGCAAAATGGACAGAAGAAGAGAAAGTGCATTTAGGAGAGGAGCTGTCAGATGTGCTGCTCTACCTCATGAGGATCTCTCATGTTTGTGACCTCGATTTGGGTCAAGTTGTCTTACGCATACTCAAGCTTAATTCTATCAAGTACCCTCCTCCTCTTCCTAATTCCATCAATAACAATGACACCACCGCGTCCTCTAAATCCAATCCTTCTCTGAATGCTTGATTTCTAGTTCATATTGAATAAAATCTCATCAAATTAGGTTCTTTTCTTTTGTAATGTGTTGGATTCGATCTTTACCTATTATTATAGAATGATGGAAATTTGTTGATGCTTCAAAATTTAATCATGAATGAACATTTTTTTTTAATGAAAAGGGCTTTTATTGAAATAAAGAAGAATACAAGCCATATAGGAAATTTTACACAATTTCAAAGAGAACCCTAAAACAATTCGCGCTATCAGGACACCTTCTTCAACCTCTAGACATCGTCTTCAACCTCTTGACACCAAACAGCCCCAAAAAACCCTAATTTCAATTTCGTAATCTCAAATAGCCAAGATTAACGCTTTCTAAGAGAGCAATAGCTCTTAATTTCAAAGGAGCATTGCTCCCATCAAACTCCAAATCTGAATTCCTTTCAAGAACATGTTTAGCTATCCAGTCTGCTCCTAAGTTCTGTTCTCGAAAGATTTGATTCACTATCATCTCAGAACAAAGAAGCTTCCTGCAACATTTCAGCACTGGATCAAGGTACCATGGAGTATTACCAAAAATCAGTAAATTAATCAAGATAGAAGAATCGATCTCAACATCAACCTGCTTCAACTGTAACCTTTTACAAAGTTTCAAACCCTCAAACAGTGCTCTACATTCTGCAATCAAAGGAGAGCTTTTGCCAAAAATGCAACCCATACCCACCACGATCTTACCAGAGCTGTCACGAATCAAAACACCTCCAGCAGACTCACCATCTAAGGTACACGCCCCATCGATGTTAACTTTATACCTACCCTGCTTAGGATTCTTCCATTTCAAATGAATGGGTTTAAAACCAGCATTAACATGATTAATACAACCTAATATCAAAGCCTCACGAGTAAATCTGCCCCGGTGTTTCCTTTTCAAAATTTTACTTCGATCCAGACTAGACAAAATGAATAAAACATGCTTGATGATAGTAGCAGAACTAGTCATAACACCCTGCATTTTCTTCTTGTTCCTAGCTGACCAAATACACCATGTTATTATTGCAGGATGAATTGTGAAGATGTCACAATCTTTCTGAGCAGACCAATACCACTTCATTACTACATGGGAGATAGTCATAAAGGACTGAACCTGAACGTTGAATATATCACCAAAATGCCTCCACACAGTCAAGGCTTGCTGGCACTGAACCAAGGCATGGTGAGTAGACTCAACACTATCACGGTTAATACATTTTGATACCAACTGAAACTTCCTTAATTGCATGACTTCATCTGTTGGAATCCAATTATGTAACACCCTCCACAGCAGAAAAGAGCATTTTCTAGGAGAAACAGAATTCCAGGTCTTATCGTAGAGTCTTGTGACATTGCCCTTAGCTCTGATGTAACTCAATGTATCTCTAGTACTGAATGCACCATCTTGTGTCAAAGACCATAACAAAACATCATGTTTATTTGATAGTGTAACGTTTTTAATTTTCAATGTATCTCTAGTACCGAATGCACCATTTTCTGTCAAAGACCATAACAAAACATCTTGTGACGTTTTTAATCATGAATGAACATTAGATATCTTTTCCTTTTATATATCGCTATTGAATTTTCTATTGCAATTAGGGTAGATGAGACAGGGGAGGATATGAGATTTAGGGTTAGTAATTGGGTTAGAAATTAGGGATTTAGGGTTACTAGGCTGGATTAAAATAAGGTAGATGGGCCTATCGGGTTTTTTGGTTGGTTGAGCCAGGTTATGGGTAAAATTAAGGTTAAATGGTTGGGGGTAAAAGTAAAACGTGTTTTAATTTTTTTTACTGTTGCCATATCAGCGTCCCACGTGGATCGCTGATGTGGCTGGTCAAAGGGTACTAATGGTAGCAATTTTGTGCTGAGGTCAATAAGGACCGTTTTGTTCCACTTGTTGAAACATGGAGGACCACTTTATTAGAGTCCCAAAGAAAAAGGATGAACTTGTTACAAGTGGGAAACATAAGGGACCCGTGGTGTTTTTTACCCATTGTTCAACATTTTCAAACTATGAGTAAAATTAACTTATGTTTATGTTCTTATTTTAGTTTTTTTAATCATATTACTTATTTGTATAACGTATATCATGATAATAACAATTCAATTACTAAAATTTTAATATAAATCATATTTGTTATAACCATTTTTTATTCTATTTTAATTTATTTTCATACATATGTATATGCTGATTTGATAATAATTCGAAGGTGTAGGAATCCACATCTCAGATTCGGTGACAATGGAGGAATCCACGAAAATGTTTTATGGGAATTCGTGTCAACGGGGAATCTAATAATGTATAGTTTTTGTTTGTTTACCGATTATTCAAGAGGATTTTGGTCAAATACAAGAAAAGGAGATGTTATTGTCTCTGAACTTGATATTGAATCTTTCCTAGTGGTTTGTGAATATGAAGTATTGGGCTCTTCAAGAAGGCTGACAGGGGTAGAATGCTTTGCTCCGTGTCTTTCTAATTCTGAAAGCTTTGCTCCGTGTCTTTCTAATTCTTTGATATCTCTCGCTCCCAAGCCCTTCATTTCTACGATATTGCAGATCTTCAAGGCAACTCTTCAGCTCTGGGCTTTGTTTTCGGTTCAAAATAATCCACAGAAATAGTTTTTATAGGAAGGGTTAAATGGTAAAAAATAGGATTTTGATATAACAAAAACAGGTCGAATACAGGCCTAAGTCTTGATATAGCCTAACCTCTATTGAAAGGTATTATGTATATTTAAAGGGAGATTTTTGGATCCGGACTCAATATAAAAGTACTAATTTACCTTATCTACTCCGAAACACACTGGTCTCCCTCATCAGAAATACACTAGATGGACAGACTTCACTCCTCCACACTACACTCACCTCTCTCCTCTCTCGTGCTTATATCAGATTGTGTACTCGCCAAGAAGAATGATAGTAAATGAGTGTTCGAATGAAGGAAGGTGAGCACTAGGCTTGGTTTTGGTACTATGCATTCACTATTTCTGTCTTTGAAACCAGTAGGAAGGGCTGTTTATGTGCTGTGCTCATTCCTTTAATAGACTTTAATATAGCACAGGCTGGAGGATCAGAGAGTCGGCAGACGCAAGGTTAAGAATAAGAATTTAACATAGCAGAGGCAAGATCAGAGGGTTCGAAAGATGCAAATTTAAGAATAAGAATGCTGAAAAGAAAAAAGTCTATTACAAGCCTGAATCGTGAATGACGCTCACTAAACAGTGAAAATAAATAGAAAGGAAAGGCAATCCCTATACCAGTTGGAAAAACAACGTGGAACCATCACGGCCAATCATAAGTTGTTAGTTTCTTGAGTTTCTTTGCACCAAATTCCTTCTCCAAAAAAGCCAAACAAAAACCAAAATTGAAAGAGTAAACTAACTTATGACTCTCTCAAGCGGCCGGATCGTCTATTGTTTCTCGATAGAGTTTGGAAACACATCGGAAACGCAAAAGAGATTCAGAGATTCAGCAGACAATCCATACAGGATCCTAATTCCCATCTCCGTTCTATCAGACAATAAAGTTGTCCTGAGTTTTTGAAGACGTTGTCAGATAATTTAGTTCCTCATGTGTGCAGCAGGTTAGGCTTATCAAACAGCTACATGGGAATCTGATGTGCCTTACACCATGCCAAACCCACCTTAGCAGTTTTAAATTTTGCATAAACTGTTGCCAATATGGGAAGTATGAAACATTAGCTTAGTATACTCACTCGCACAGTGTTTGAGTCAGGATCCCACGGTCGAAGTTGAAAATAAGAATAAGAGTGCTGAAAATGAAAGAGTCTAACAAGAACCTTATTCGACAGTGATCTTTACTAAACAGAGAAAAAAAAAGGAAGACTCCAATCTCTAGATATAAGGGAACACCCATCTTTAAATTTTCGGTTTGTCCTTATTCTGCTAATTTTATCGAGATTAACATGCTCCAGCTCCTATTACTACGCGGTCACATAGAACACACAGCTTTCCATCTGACTTCGTAGATCTACACCCTAAATGGCAAAAATGGGTTTGCAGTTTTTATGCCAAAAATAATTTTGTCTCTAAGAATTGTAGCTGATAAAAATTTTAATCTATCAGAAGGACAACAACTTGCCACCATTGTAGTGGCATATACTGACTAGAGGTACTAAATGTGTCCCTCATGCCAGACTGAGTTTAAGCTAAGTATACATGAACATGAAATCTCAGGAAAAGTTTATATATAAATATAATAGATAAGTGGGAGCAGAAAAACAACACAAAAAACAAACAGAATAATAAAAGATACGAAAAGTAAACCGACTTAAAAGAGTTTGGGAGAGATGAGTGTTCCTTTGCATCCGATGATTTTTGCACACGGTCTTCTTTTGAACGGTTCTCCTGAACAGTAAAAAGCTTGATAATCAAGTTCATCTTGACCCTTGGGGTCTACAATTTCCACTATCTTCCAATGCTCACCGCCAGGATTAAGCCGCCCAGATATAGAAGAAGGTTTCAAAGGTCGTACCCTATTCCATGATTTTCTTTCCGAACTGTAAATTAAGCGATCTAAAGTTTTTCCATGTTTTTGAGAACCATAAAGAATATAGTACTTCTTCGTTGTGCTCCCCAACTTTAACCGAAAAAAACAAAAGCACATTTTTTTTATACCAATGGGAACAAACGCGACAACTATAGATTCTCGTCTCGAAGGATTACACAACCAAATCCGGTCATCTTGAAGAAGAAGAAGGAAGCCATCACGAGAACAAAGAAACTGAAACCGTTTGTAGATAAGAGGAGTTCTGCACCTTGCTCCCACCAATTGACCAGCATTCGCTTCTATTTCAAATATACGGGAAGCGGTGTACCTGAATGATAGAGCATCACTCTCTCGTGCGTGATGGACTCTGATGAATATCGGATCGTCTATTGTTTCTCGGTAGAGTTTGGATACGCATCGGAAACGCAAAAGCGATTTAACGGGCAGTCGATACAGGATGTCGTATATAATGTCGAAAGGTAAATCCTTCCCTTTCGTCGTCGTCATTGCTCCCGTCTTGGCAGAGAAGTCGACTTAGGGTTTAGAAAGATGGGTGTACATTCGTTATTTTAAAGTTGTGCGTGAGTGGGTGTCAACTAGGAGAGAGAAACACCTCTTTTAGCTAACAACCCTAATTTTACTCTACTCGTTTTTCTATCTTATCTTTTAAAATCCTTTTTAATTAACGATTTTAATTTATTTATTTTTTTAATGAACGATTTTAATTCCACTTGTTCTTATCCATATATATCAAAGATATTTTTTCAAAAGTATTATAATTAAAACTTTAATTTGGTTGTAATATTTATGTTTTGTGAATCTATCATCGGAAATTGATATGTCTGATTCGGATTATAAATCTTCAAATTTCTTACGGAAAGAAAGTTCGACGGATACCGACGAAGAACAAGAAATTATTTTGTATCGTCAACGAAAACGATCACGTAAGTATAATTTTTTCTTACATCTTCCTATTGTATCACAATGATCGTATAAAAAGAAAATATATATAGGAAGAAATCGTGACATTAACCATCAGATTATTTGGAATGATTATTTTGCATTGGATTGCACTTATCCGGCTGATTATTTTCGTATGCGAAGAGAGTTATTTCTTAAAATTTTAGAAGATATACAGAAACAAGACGATTATTTTATTCAAAAAAAAACTGTTGCGGTAAATTAGGTCTTTCTGCTATACAAAAGATGACGGCATCAATTCGTATATTAGCCTATGGTTTTCAGCGGATCATTGTGATGAATACATAAAAATTGGTCCAAGTACAGCTATTAAAAGCTTGAAACGTTTTTGTAGTGCAATTATAATGTTATATGAAGAACAATACATGCGTTCACCCAATAAAAATGACATTAAACGTCTTCTACATGAAGGAAAAAAACGAGGATTTCCAGGTATGCTTGGATCGTTAGATTGTATGCATTGGAATGGAAAAATTGTCCTACTGCGTGGCATGGAACACACAGAGGGCATCATCACAAGCCTACACTTATACTTGAAGCTATTGCATCAAAAAAATTATGGATTTGGCATTCATTTTTTGGTATGTCAGGTGCAAATAATGATTTGAATGTTCTTGATAACTCTCCATTGTTTGACAAACTAATCAATGTAAAAATGCCTTCTGTTGATTACAACCTTAATAATCATCCATACAGTCGAGGTTATTATTTAACTGATGGTATATATCCGAAATGGACAACCTTGACACAAACAATTGCACACCCAACAACAATGAAAGAAAAATTATTTGCTAAAAAACAGAAAGCTGTTCGGAAAGATGTTGAACGAGAATTTGGGGTTTTACAAATCATGTGGGGAATAACACAAGGTCCAGTTAGGTACTGGAATAAAGAAGATTTATGCAATATAATGAAAACGTGTATCATTCTGCATAATATGATCATTGAAGACGAACAAGATGTTGAAATAGAAACTTGGACACCTTTACCCGACGAACCTACCTCTCCTCCTTCCTATCTTCGTGATCCAACAGTTTTGGTCGCTAATATTTCTTCCCGTTTGGATAGGATTCGAAATCATAAGACAAACATATTGTTGAAATCCGACCTTAGGGATAATTTATGGAACTATTTTGGTGATGAAGATAAAGACGTCTAATATTTAGTTTAATATTATTATTATTTTCCGTTTGTTTTTTTTCCTTTTCCTGTATTAAGAACTCAAAATTTCAGTTTAATTTTTTTTTATTATCATTTTTTGTGTATAAATAATCGCTAAGATATATGAAAGTAGTTGTAGCAGTAATGCATATATAACAATAACAGTAGGATAACAGTGACAGTAATTCATATCCGACAGTAGCAGTGTGATATATGACAGTAGAAATATAGCCCTAATTCATAACTCTACTGTCATGTGACAAAAATCCTGAGATGCATGTAAGGATGTACCAACAATGTTAAATTTGAAGTTCATAGAAATGATCTTACATAACACACTGATGATTTTATCCAATCTACTAAATCGGTAGCAACATCAGATAATGTTAATCAAAGGTTCAAAGAACCGCTGTTGACTATCCTAGTTAAGAACTCCATTTCCTTTCCACCTAAACTCCATCAGTGATCTAGCCCCCTGCATCATTATACTTTAAATGCTCATAACTAGCGAAACCTTTAACTTTCAAACAATTAGAGGCACCATAGATACATCTATGATATATTCTTCCTGATTAAAAAAGAACAGTCACTCTTAACATATTGCACACTGCATAGTGATTATTCTATAACAACAGCCAGTTAAGAGTACAATTCGTTTGCATTAGACACAAAGTACACCTTCAGAAAATTCAAAAACTTACAAGCTATACAATCTAACTCAATCATAAACAGTTCCTACAGGGATCCAACTCTGAAACGACCAACAAAACCCCCCGAAATCTGGAGCATCACGAAGAGAGTGTACCTGGTAGACGTAAGACTGGAAAAGTGTAGAGAAGAACGAAGCAGCCATTGATGATACGGTTAAACAACCGAGGGATCAAAATAGAAAAACAACTTCGATTCTATCTGATTGAGTTAAAAAGATTATGACCAGACTTTTAGAGAATTAAAGGCTGAATCGGAGTCTCAAACTCCACTTCTCAGATGCCGAAATGACCAGAAAAGTTTCATTAAGTAGCAAAACCCTCGTGAGAAACCGAAATCACCGCTGCAAGCGCCGCAGTACGTCTGGATATTTCTGATTCGGTTCGTCCTTTTTCATACACACCGTTGTACAAAAAGCTCCTTAGTTCCAATGTCCAAACCTTTTAAAAAAAGCTAGCCTTTTCATTGTGACACTTCTTTGTAAATCCTTTCTATAAAACAAATTAGGACAAATGAAAGAATAAAGCACAAGATTTTTGTTTTTACCACATCACAGCAGTCCTGTAAGTTTTCTATAAAAAATTTACATTTTAATCTATCTTGACCCTCAATTAAGAAATCTATTTAACTTATAATGAAAGTCTAAATAAAAGTTCTAATTGCTACGATCCTACTATCAATCATATAAAGAAAACAAAAACAACTTAATCATTAATCAAAACAGCAACAAAATCATTCAAACATTACTTAAAACAACATAAAATTTACAATTTAAAATTAAAGGGCGTGTCTTCATCTTCATCTCGATAATCTTTCCTCAAAGATACTAGATATGATTTTTGTTTTTTATTATCCAAGCTCTACCCTCTTCTGTTGGAATAGAATTTGGATCCGTCATCATAATTTCTTTCTCCATTCGTATTTTTTCTTACTCTTGTTTTGCTGCAATTTCCATACGCTTGCTCTCTAGCTTCGCTTCTATTTTCATTTTTTCTTGTTCTTGTTTTGTAAATCCTTTTTATAAAACAAATCAAGGGAAATGAAAAAGATGTAAAAAAAGCGGGAGAGAAATAAAAATTCCGCCAAATTGTTAACAGAGTTGACGTGACTTTGTTAAGTAACTCTGGGAATTTAGCAGACCACTAGATTTTTTGTGTTAGTGTTAGTTAACTTCACCACTAACACGTTGATTGGAGATATTTTTAATTAAAAAAGTTAAAACATACTTTAACACCTACGTTGTACATGCTCTAAGTAATAGCAGTGTCGGTCATTAGTTCAGGTGTGCAGCTTTAATGTACTTGGATTGGTACCGTATATCCACCGAGTTGAATTATTTCGTGGGCAACTATTGTTGTTTGGTTAGGTTATTACGGTTTTCTATTAAAAGAATGTCAATTTATTTTTTATTTAAAATATAAATTTAATTTTTTTTATAATGTTAAAAGTTTGTATTTTCTAATCGTGAAAAAAAAAACTAATTGGTTTAATTTTTATAAAACGAATAAAATCAAAATTACGAATAATTTTTTTTTAATTTTTTGCGGATACAGTTAACCTGGCATCGCATCTAGCTTTTTGGTCTCACATTTATCATCTAAAAATTACATCTTACACGAATACGATATCTATTATCGATTTTTTACGCTAGTCTCACATCCAGCAACCGGACTTGCAAAAAAACACATTAGAATGTTAACTTATTTAGACGATCT
Organism: Limnanthes douglasii subsp. nivea; assembly: GCA_036936605.1. Taxonomy (NCBI): domain Eukaryota; kingdom Viridiplantae; phylum Streptophyta; class Magnoliopsida; order Brassicales; family Limnanthaceae; genus Limnanthes; species Limnanthes douglasii. The sequence continues at coordinate 40,912,394 of JAUPFV010000001.1, forward strand.
CCCTATTTGTGCCCGTAAAAAAAGGTCTACAATCCCGACTATCTTCTTTACATGCAATGTCGTCGACGATATTGTTTTACCTCACAAAGAGGTATTGCTAATAGCGGTTGATGTAGTCGAATGTGAGACAAGACGAGTTTATGTGGATCAAGGGCGGTAACAAATATGTTGTTCATTTCGGCAATGAAGTAGCTCCCACTTAAAGCCACCCTTCATCTCGCTTACCATCTTATTATGGGACTCGACGACAAAATCATGGTTTATTTGGAAAAGAGGATGCTAGAATTATCGATAAAATAAGAAGATGGGCCAAAACTCAAGGTGTGGAATTTGTGGTACTTGATGTACCATCCGTATATAATTTTAGTTTTAGGAGGCTATAGTTGCACAACTTTAAGGTTGCACCCTCAATCTACCATTAATGCTCAAGATACTTAGTGGGTGATGCGGTTGGAGTATTAATGGGACGTTAGGAGGAAACTCGTGAACTAACGGAAGTCTTATAAGAGTTCGCACATGCTCAGTAAATATAGATGTTGTTGTGTATAAAATGTGATTATTATTTAGTAATAAGGTCCATCTCGTTGTAGATGATCCTTGCAAGCACTAATCCAAATTTGGAGCAACATAGAAGCTGTAAGAAGTGTGCTTGGGGCATGAGTGACTGAACGGTGAATGTCGAGACAAAGTGTTATAAAGATAGAGGGAAGATACGATCCATCTTATGAAGTATTACGATGGCATCTTTAGATGAGACAACACATCGGTAACATTATCCCTGAATACTTTGCTACTCACTGATTTATGATAGTTGCTCAGTTGAAACCCATACAACAAAACGAGAGGCACGTAGCCCCAGAAAGATAAATGACCATAGTGAAAGAAAAAAAATTGATGGTTGGCCATCATACACATATAAGAAGTAAGATACGTAAAATGGGTGGGGAACCTCATCATTTTAGAAATGAAGAACATAAAGTGTATAATGTAGATTGACTTTATAGGCCTTAATCATGCGTGTCCCAAAAATATTTTCCAATGACCTAAATAAATTAGTTTGCCAACACAACCGCGTGCCATGAAATGGTACCTTAATTGACGCATACGGTGGATACAAACATATGATGATAAACCTGATGGATTAGGACAAAACATCATTTATCACAAATCGTTGGCTTTACCGTTACGTAGTGTTGCTGTTCGGACTAAAAACACGAGTCAACCTACCAAAAGATACAGAACAAAATGTTTAAAGAGTAGTTGGGCCGTAACGTGGAAATATACATTGATGACATGTTACTAACATGCAAACAAAAAGGCTACTTTTAGGACCTACAAGAAATATTTTCTATGCTACCAAAACAGAACATGAATTCTAAATGTAAGTGGCTTTTTGGCCTCACATCTGAGGAATTTTGTGGTCTCGTCTTCGAAAAATTTGTAATCGACGTTGAACCAAACAAATTTCCTCATTAAGAGACATGAGCCTACACAAATAGTAAATATTGTAAAAAAAAAATGAATGATAGATTCGTTGTTTTAATCGCTTCATCTTTTGGACAACTGATACATGTCTCATGTTTTTCAAAGTCGGGATCAATAAAGTTTGAATAAAGTAAGGAATGTAGTGTTGTATTTTAAAAATTGATGAGTTATCTAACATCACCTCAGTCTTTTGTCGTACCAATAGAGAATTATGAATTGATAGTGTATATAGGGGTATCTTTGAGGGTCGTTAGCGTCGTGTCGATAGTCCAAATGAAGTAAATAAAATGTCTCATCTACTACGTCAGAAAATCACCTCAATATGGTAGAAATAAACTATTCTACGGCATAAAAAAATTATATTATCGTTAGTAATTATTGCAATAAAGTTGTGATATTACTTTCGATCCCATTTGTCTAGGTACCTACTGATAGTTCTAGATTTATATGGGGCTGATTATCGAATATTGTGTATAGTGGAATTGAGTCAGGTGGACAAGTACAATGTTTTAGAGAGAGAAAGTAGTCAAATTAAACTACCAATGATTAGAAAGTACAATTTTCCCAAAAAAAAAAGATCTTTACTTATATAGTGCAAGTGGTGGGCTCCATTGTCACATCCTATGTTTATACTAATTACATAGTAGCCCTCATATTTACAAATATGCCCTTATATCCGTTTATATTATCAATTAAGCCCCATAATAATCTTGACATTTCACGCCCTTATCAGTAGCCCCCTAGTTTTACGGAGATTCGAGCAAAAAACTACTTGACTACCGAACTTTCTGGTCAGGAATCTGCAGAAGTAAATTTTAAGGTGTTGTTTACCTTGTCGTCACCCACCGCAAAAAACTGATGTTGTGGCCCATGTGTTATTATTCTACCTATCATTACAAAGTCTACAGAATAAACTATGAGTGTTCAACGATAGTTTGTTAATGATCGAACTACTGATCTATTATACCCCAATGCGTCGAATTTAATCATAATTGTAAGCAAACTCTTGGGCCTAACTCTAGAGGCCTTAGGTCAAGTTATCTTTTCCAGAGGCCCATTTCCTTTACCCACAAAACCGGTTTTCTTACTCTTCCACGTGTCTCTCATCTATGTGTCGTCTGTATTTTCAATTTCCACCTGTTGAACTACCCAACGCGTGCATCATGAGGCTAGCCATCTAGGTCTGCGGGAGTTATGAGGATGGACACGTGTCTCGCGATAACTTGACTACACTTTTACTAATATTTTGGTTAAGCGACTCTTGATATTCTCGACGCTCTTTTCGATTGCGCTTCTCCATGGAATGAACCGTTACCATGCTTACTCGCCTATAAATAGTCTTACTTCTTCATTTTCACATTTTACTTGAGTTCTAGAGAGATAAACACTTTTCTATTTTCCATTTCTTATTGAGAGAAACTCTGATTTTGTTTATGAGAAAACCCTCCTCTCATAATAAATCTAAGAAGAAATTCGACCCTACTGAGAAACCTGTTTCTTGCTTCATTGATTATCTCAGTATCACCGAAAGGGATGACGAATACCGAGTCGCTGGATTACTTCACAAAGGTCTCATATCTCTGTTGAGTTGAGAGCCGCTGATTTTTTCGAAACAAAACAATCTAGGCCCGTCTATACCTTCTTCCAACACGAGCCCCCCGAGTATCCAGAGGACTTCCTCATCAACAAAAAAACCCGACGCAGCTACTCGCTCTACTTCTTTAAGAACCAGAAAAACCGACGCTGCAATTCATCCTGTTCCTTCAAAACCCGGAGATACTGTTGACCGACCAAATAAAACTCCTTTCTTAACTATGTGTGACTCTAGCTCTTCGTCTACTCCTCCTGAATATGTCCAGCTAACTCCAACCACTATAGGAATTCGAACCAATCATAACACCGCGACCACTCCTAAATGGGTGGTTCAACAAGATGAGGAAATAAGGAAACGTGAAGAAGATGCTTCTAAAAAGGTTGAGGTCCCAGCGTCTGATCATACTCGAGTTAACAGCAGCTCGAGCATTGTTCTCACGACTCTCTCTTCCAAAGGGTTGGCGTCTGCTGATAAATCATTTCCCAAGAAAATCCAAAGCATCGAGGCCAAAAAACCAACTCTTAAATCTTCAACGGTATCTGCGTCGATAAGGGTCGAAGACAAGACTACTAAAAAACCCATTCATAAGCCTTCAACCAAGGCATCTATGTTGACGAGGGTCGAAGACAAAACTGCTGAAAAACCACTCATAAGCCTTCAACCAAGGCATCTGTGTCGACGAGGGTCGAAGACAAGATTTTCGAAAAAATTATGACGATTTATGCTTAATCCTAACCTATTATTTTCTTTTTGAAATTGACCATTTGAAAATTAGGACCGAAAATAACAACTTTAAAAAAAAGTTGGTCTTGTACGTTGCACCGAATGATAGAGTATGACTCTCTCGAATGTCATGAATTCTTATAAATATAGGATCGATAATGTTTATCGATAAAATTTTGATAAACATCGAAAACATAAAAAAAACATCGTTTTAATTGTTTGTTGAAGCGAATAAATATACACCCACCATTAACTCAAATAGGACTAGGAATGATAGGGTTCTTCCGAGTACGCCCGAATCAGCAGATCCATTGTAATCTGGTGGGATTACATATATGGAAATTATGTACTTTTAAGTTCTTCAATCTAACCCTATTAAAAATATAAACTATACATAAAAGTATCTCAGAGTTATTCCAGATCTTATGAAATTTCATAAATATACTTAGAATTTTCATTGTCTAAAATTTTGGATTATCAAACTATAACCGAGATAAGTTTTTAAGATAATTAATGTGTCATTTATTATTTGGAATAATACATATGTTTTTTCTAAAACCCAATATTTGGAACCCAATTATAAAAACTAGCATTATCATTAATTTCATTTTTAAAGACAAACAAAACTAAATTAATTAATTATGAATTTTGAGATTTTTTACTGACGGATTGAGAAGATTGGTAAAAAAATAGAATATTTAATTGAGTTTGGTTTTATGTTTCATGTACATTTTTTTCATTTTTTTTTATAAAATATAGTTGAACTTTTGTTTAGGTTTTAGTTCGGGTCTACATATGTATCATCTAGATTTCATAAATTGTAACACGAGTGGAAAATATTTTTTGATATACACGAGAAGAGTGTAAAATATTCACTGGTATAAAATAATTTTTAATGTAAGTTTGTTTTAGATAAGTGCTGGACTAGTGATTAATGAGGGAACTAGTGAAATTGAAAAAAACAACTCATTAAAAGCTATACATCAAGTTCATTAAAAACTTAATATTTTTGAGATTTTAAATAATGAATATATCTCTAACATTAAAAACTGAATATTTTTTTCATTCATTAAATTAGGAATGTATTGATAACATTTTCATTAAAAACTAAATATTTTTTTCAATTTTCTTTAAATCGTGATGAATATATCTCTAGTTTTTTTTTTTAATTTTCATTGAAAACTAAATTGTTTTTTCTATTTGCATTAAATCGTGAATGTATCTCTAGTTTGTTTTGTTTGTCATTGTTATTAAACACTAAATATATCTTTATCATTTTCATTAAAGATTTATTCCTAGTGTATAAAAAGATTAGATAGAATAAAAAAATTCTTCAAAGACAAAATAGATATCTAGCATTTTCATTAAAACTATGTTTGTTTGTGATTTTCATTAAATAATAAACTAGTTCTATATTTGCATTACATAACTTCTTTGCATCATCTAAAAATAGCTACTGAATAACACGGGTTTTTTCCAAGTAAAGTACGATTTTTTCGTTCTGAAGTACCGTTTTGTTAAGGTGTGTTTGGACAAGTGGTTTGATATAAAAGACCATTTGTTTTGAAAAAATTATGCATTGTTTGGTTGACAAACTCTGTTCCATTATCAGAACGGAGAATCTGTATTTTTTTTCAAATTGAGTCAAAATCATTTTGTAAAAACAAACAAATATTTCTGGTACTTCTGATTTATGTTTCATGAAGTATATCCAAGTCATTCTTGAGAAATCATCCACAAATAAAACAAAGTATCTGATTTGATTGTTAGTGAAATTTGGTACTGGACCCCAAACATCAGAATGGATTAGCGAAAAAGCATAATCAACTCTAGTATTACTTTGATTAAATGAGACCCTACGATTTTTTGCAAGAATGCAGGTTTCACATTTCTCATGAATGGAATTATTCAGAAAAAGACTAGGAAACAAACTTGTAAGATAGCTAAAAGAAGGATGACCAAGTCGTCGGTGGCATAACCAAAGTTGCCTTTCGGTTGTTCCGTGAGCAAGCATGGCATGTCCCTTATGAACTACCTCATCAACATAATATAGACCTCCTTGTTCAGTACCACGTCCAATGATCTCCTTCGTACGAATGTCATGTAAAATGCAAAAAAATGGATTTATAAGAACCACACAGTTGAGTTGTTTTGTTACTTGACTAACAAATAATAACTTTAAGGATAGTGAAGGAATGTAGAGGAAGTTTTTAATTTCCATTTTTTCCGACAAAATAATTGAACCGCCCCCTTTAACTTCATAAATTTCTCCACTAGCAGTCTCAATATAAGATTTCTTTGGAGATGAAATGTCACCAAAGTCTTTAGGATCATAAGACATGGTGTTCGTAGCCCCGCAATCAAAGATCCAATTCATTGATTTCTCAAACCCTTTACCTCTAAGTTTTTCATAGGAGTTCGCCGCCATTCCTCCAAAACCAGTACCACTTCCTTGCTCTTTTTTAGTCGGATCTTCACTGTCACTTGTAGACGAAGCCCGTTTGACATTAGATCTGAAACGCTGGTTATTTTTCTCCTTATGACTGTCCTCCCACCATTCTGGATAGCCAACCAGCTGGAAACATGTCTCTTTAGTGTGTTTCTTCATCCCACAATGAGTGCAATACAACTTGGATTTATCTTCTTTCTCTTTGGATCAGAATTTAAACCTGTGTGCAGAATCTTTAGCAGCCAAACCCATTCTAATTTCAATCGAGTCACTATCAGAAGAACTTGATTTTAGTATATTAAGCCTGGCCACTTCCCTTCGTATTGTAGCATATGTTGTCTCCACGGAAGGAAGAGGATCCTTTTTCAGTATATCTCTCTTGACTGGTTCCAGCTTGTCATTAATCGCCATTTGCAATTGATAAAGTCTTTGTTCTTGAGTCTTCTTATTGTAGATCTGAATGTCTTCTGGGTCTTTTATAGGGTTCGGATCTCGCCTATCTATAGACATCCAGATGTTCTGCAGTTTGTTCCACAAGTCTTCTAGTGTATCGGACCCTTGCCTTAATGAATTAGCCCTCTTATGAAGGTCAAACACCTGTAACGAATCTGTACCAGAACTGTATGTGGTGGCTAACCCATCCTAGAGGGATTTTGCAGTGGGATATTGCGAGACATTATTCATCAAGCTGGATTCAAGATTCTGGATAATCCATGTGAAAACACATTGATCATTTTGTTCCTACCTTGTATATGTTTTGTCAGTTTTGGATGGAGGTGTCGGCTCCCATGTAATGTGAGAACCTCTCCCCCTTCCCCCTAATTGCTTTCTTCATCAGGTTTTCCCATATGGCATAGTTGTCACCACCGAGTTTAATCCCTAGGGATAAATTCTCGGGGTTAGTTGTTTGTTGTTGTGTTCCGAGACCATTTCTCAGAATGGCAGCAATCTGCATTGTTAATTCATCAGGGATTTGACTGACCCCGACTTCATTGCCAGCCATCTTTGTTGAGGATGTTCAGAATTCCCAGAACCACACGTGCTCTGATACCATGTTAACATGCACATGTTCTACGTAGCATCTCAGTTGTTGTCTTTGTTAAAAACAAATAGAGAAGTAGCCGCCAGGAAGCGGCTAGGATTTTGTGTTCATTAGAGAATCTTTTTTTTTATTATAATGCAAACCCAAGTAAGGCTCTTAATATATAGAGAACTTAAAGGCATATACAAGAAAACTCAATATACTGAATATTCTAACACTAAGTGTTTTTTCTCCTTGCAAAAGTGTGTCTCCTAGTTGCTCCATCAGCTATATATTCTAACACATACCTTAAAGTGTCATGAAATCCGTGTTATATTCATCGTATGAGTTCATATTTATCTTGTCGTATCCTGAGTATGCATCTATAAACAAGTGAAGTTTGTGTCGCATTGTTGCGTTGATCAATTGTTTAATCCGCGAGATGGAGAAGACAACATTTTTTCAAAAATGGTTTAGATTAGTAAGATAGGCACACATAATTCATTATTATTATTATTATTTTTACCAACATCAGTTAAGGAAACCAATTTGGTACTTATACCCCATTATGGGCCCCACTTTTAGTATTATATCCACTTTTTTAGGGATAGCCTCGGCTTTGTATGGTGAAAATATTTTCGCCTTTTATGATATATATTGAAGTCTTTTATCAATCATAAGGTGGTTGGAATTAATAGGTATGTGACGTCACTACCTTGGAATTGAAGTTAAGCAGCAAAAAGATTGAATTTTTATCTTACAAGAAAGCTATGCAAAGGATATCCTTAATAAGTTTAAGATGGAGAACTATAACCTGATAAGCACACCTATGAGGTTCGGAGTCAAAATACTTAACATGAAGAATGCAAAAGTTTATATTCGATATTATTGAAAAGTTTGATATGAAGTCTACACTATCTAATCTGACTAAGACTGGATATTCTCCATGCAGTTGGATTGGTTAGTCGCTACATGGAATCTTTAACAACAACTTATTTCAAGGCTTCAAAGAGAATCCTTCACTATCTGAAAGGTACAATGGGTTTTGGCTTACTATATTCAATTTCTAATGATTACAAGCTTGTTGGGTATAACGATACTGATTGACGTGCTGATAAAAAAAATCGAATGAGTAATATTGGATTTTTATTTTTCATTTGAAATATTGCCTTTACATGGATGTCAAAGAAGCAATCGGTTGTCATGTTGTCCACTTATAAGGCGGAATATGTTGATGCTACTACATGTTTTAGTTATGAAATTTGGCTTAGAAATCTACTGAAGAAGATAAAACCTGACACAAAATGAGTCAACTAAGGTGTATGTCGAAAATAAGTTAGTCATCGCCTTAGCCAAGAATCAAGTATTCCATGACTGAAACAAGCATATCGATGTTTGCTACCACTACATAAGGAAGTGTATTTCAAGAAATGATGTGCAAGTTGAATATGTGAAAACACTAGATCAAGCTGTCGATATTTTCACCAAACCACTGAAAAGCAAAGACTTCAAACGATTGAAAAAGTACTATGGGTCACGGGATCAAGTTTAATGGGGAGTGTTAGATAATAAACTTGATCCAATTAAAAGGCCCAATCCACTTAATAAGGTCCATCAAGAAAGCATATTTTTGAAACAATTAAATATTAATTTATTTTACAGTGTTGGTTGAGTGTAAAATCATCTTTAGATTGAGTGTAAGAAACTCTTATCTTTGAGTGTAAGAAACTCTTTTATCTTTGAGTGTAAGAAACTCTTTTATCTTGAGTACAGTCTTATGGCTGAGTGTTTATTCATCTATAAGCTCTTGGATGGTGGATCCTTGTCTCCACTATGATTCTATAAATAGTAGATGTCTCCTACTATATAAATAACCATCAAAACACACCAAAAGAAAACTTAAACAAAAAAGTTAAGTGAGAAAAGGAAATAAAAAAAATTGAATGAATACATATTTCTCTTCGTGAGTTCTAATAGTGTCTTGTAAAATTGTTTCACTTTCAATCGCCTTTGTTTGTTTTAAGTGGATATTGTGCGAGTATGCTTAATATTTTTTAAGTTATATTCTTTTTGGGTAATGAAAAATATTAATTATATAATTAATAAAATTATAATGTAATGATTAATGAAACATATCCCGAAGGACTTGACCATTGTCGAATAACGTCCAAACATCTAACTAAAGAGGGATAACATCTAAAGACCTAAATACAATCCAAAAGAGAGGTACAACGATTACAACGGTGTAAAGAATACAACGGCATATAAGACCTTACCGGAAAACTTGAGATCACAATAATATCAGCAGACAAATGAAACCTCCAACAAACACAACGACATATAAGACCTTACCGGAAAACTTGAGATCACAATAATATGAGCAGACAAATGAAACCTCCAACAAACCCAAAACAAACGTCTAAAGGGTAAAAGAGACGTTGTTAAAGCCGCTGTGAACAACAGCGGTCCAAACATAACACAAAAAAGGACAGAGACCAAAAAGATGTTAAGCCTAATTGCAGACATATGACTATAACCTGAAGACCACAGTCAGGCCAAATGAAGTACCTGAAAACCACAGTTAGGCCAAATGAAGCAAGGTCGAATTAACAAGGACCATAAGACCACGATCACTATAACCAAACAAGGACTAAACCTCACCCAAAAAATATCAAAACAAGGCATCTTCAAGGGTGCACACCAATCAAAGAAAACAATTCCAAATGAGGAAGGACAAAAGTGCAATGGTTAGAAGCAACCAAACCAAACGGCAAAAACAAATTAAAATTAACCTAACTACCCATGAACAACCTAATCAAACTTCAGAACACTAATCAAGTGCCCGAAACTAAAACTGGAAACAATAGAGTTACCAAAAACGATAGTCAAATACAGGGTCAATTTCGCCCGAATGCAAATACAGGGTGATGAGAGGAAGTCGTTGAAGTCAAACAGCAGCTAAAGAACAACAACAGTGTCGCAACGAAAACCACGAGAAAGGGGAGACCTTTGGGGGCGGAGGATGGTGGCTGCGGCTTTAAAACTCCACCACAGCTAAGACAGGGTTTTTCAATTTTTAAGTTATATTGAAGTGGATCGTTTTCTCCCAATAAAAAGAGTTTGTTTCTAACTTCATATGCTAAGAACACTGAAGAAGAAAACACAACGAAAATGGAGGTCGCCAATGCATTCAAAGACAACTCCAGCTCCGGTTCTGATATTCTCTCTTCCAGTCTCTCCGTGGATACATCTCTCCCTATCCCTCTCATGACGCCTCGCATCGTAGAGTTGTGTAGAGATTTGTCGAAGAAGTGGGCGGACCTAGACGATTCTTGCTTTTCGATTCAGACAGTAGCTGGTGGCATCACGAATCTACTTCTAAAGGTTTCTGCGAAGGAAGAAGATGGGAACAAGGAAGATGTAACTATCAGATTGTATGGACCTAACACTGAGTATGTCATCAATCGAGAAAGGGAGTTGCAGGCCATTAAGTACCTCTCAGCTGCAGGATTTGGTGCTAAGTTGCTCGGTGTCTTTGGAAATGGCATGATGCACGTACCTTAATGCCACCAGACTTGAGATATCCAAAACTGGCTGCTGAGATTGCCAAAGAGCTGCGCAGGTTTCACCAAGTGGAAGTTCCTGGCTCTAAAGAACCTCAATTATGGAATGATATCACCAAGTTTTTTGAGAAAGCATCCACTCTCAGCTTTGAGGACATCAATAAGCAGAGGATGTATGAAACGATTCAACTTAAGGTGGTGCAAAAAGAAGTCGCTGAACTCAAGGAAATAACAGGCCTTCTTAATTCTCCAATTGTGTTTGCTCACAATGACCTACTATCTGGCAACTTGATGCTTAATGAGGAACAAGAGAAACTCTACATGATTGATTTTGAGTATGGATCATACAATTATAGAGCCTTTGACATCGCAAATCACTTCAATGAATATGCTGGATACGATTGTGACTACAGCTTATATTTAGATAAGAACAGCATCATTTTTTCAGGCATTATCTACAACCTGATAAGCCACATGAGGTGTCAGAAGCTGATCTTGAAGGCCTTTAGGTGGAGACAGATATATACAAGTTAGCCTCACATTTTTATTGGGTTTTATGGGCACTAATCCAGGCAAGGATGTCCCCAATCAACTTTGACTACATCAGTTATTTCTTCTTACGATATGATGAATACAAAAACCAGAAGGTTGCAAGCTTTACTCTTGCACAATCGTATCTCTCCAGATCTAACATTCGATAAACAAAGTTAGTCTTAGTGCTGTGAGTTTTGGTTTCTTGGTGAGATAATGTTTGTAAAATTCTTTGTAGCTCAAAAGAAAGAATAAAAAACGAACTATTTTAGTTTTAAAAAAAAGTTATATTGAAGTGAATTAACCTTTACAATGATCATTTAAACTATGTTTAAGATTTCCAGATTGGTTTGGACTTTCCCTTCTCGTCCGGTAGAGTTCCTACATCTCCCTCAGCTGCATACAATTGTCAAGAAAACTTATAACTACGGAAGATTTATCGAATTCTTAAACTGTTTTCAATGATCCACAAAATAAACTTGTAAAAGGTTATCGATCTATTAATAAATACAGTTTTGTGTTTTATTTCATACCACTTTTGTGACCCTAAAAACATAAAAAAAAAATTGACACAATACCAAATCTTTTGATTCTTGTGACTAATCAACTGAAATAGAACCAGACCAGTCGAGATTTTCAATTTAGGAACTTGCCTCTAAGAATTGTAGCCCAAGAAAATTTTAATCAAGTTGCCACCATTGCAGCTGTATATATACTTCCTCTGCTCCAAAACACTTTATAGCTACTTGACATGCTAAACTGAAACCCCTAGAGCCTCTCTAAGGGTATAAGAACTAAACCAAATGACACAATTTGCCGAAATAGTTGTTCAATGTATTCAGACCACCTTGGTTAAGGATTCCTGCAATGAGAATCAAATTCAAAATAGGAGAAAGACAAAAGGAAAACAATTATGATAAAAGTTGAAGAGATCTAATCTAAACCAAACTCACTTAAAAGTCCTTAAGAGACAAGAGAGTGTCTGCTTGCATCTAAAGACATCATCTATTCTACATTTGGATCCTTCATTATTCACATAATAATAGGCTTCATACTCATCCTTGTTTTCAATATGGATTATTTTATGTTTACCCTCCATAAGTATCCAAACCTTCTCTAAAGGTTTATAACCATAACCTTGAATCAGGAACCATAACCCAATAGCCAAATATCCGCCAAGCTCAGCTAACTTAGGCTCCCGGCGAACTGACTTAAGAAAATCAAACGCAACGAAATAGACCTCTTCGGTTTTGCATATCAAATAAAACCAGACCGACGGACATCCAAGAAGAAAAGTAAAGCCAATGGATTGATGCATTCAAAAACAGACCATTCGTCGCATTTCTATGATTATCACTAACCCTCTAAGTAGACGAGGAAATTCGCGAGCTGTCTCTGTCCCATAAAGAGGAGGGAGACTATTGGTTGACTTTCTCCATGATTTTGTTTAGGAACTTTAAATTAATTAGTACAGTCTTGTCTTCTTGAAATTGCTGATAAATGCAAACATTCTTGTATTCAGTCATGGTGATATCAAACCCTAACCCTAACCCTAACCCCCAACCCAACCCAAAGAACCATTTTTATTTCAGAACTCTCGAAACAGATGCCAACTCAATAGATTCTCGTCTCGAAGGATTCCACAAATATGGAGTTGATGGCTCCTTACAAAGGTACAAGACAAGAATTATAGCCAAAGGCTTTCACCAATCCCCTGGAATTAATTTTGGTGAGACTTTTAGTCCTGTGATCAAGTCATCCATCATCAGACTTGTGTGGAGTATTGATGTATTCAAGAACTGGGATATTCAACAACTTGACATAACCAATGTTTTTTCTAATAGAATTTTACAGGAGGTTATCTACATGTCTTAACGATAAGGCGTTGAGGACCCTCAAAGACTTCATCATATCTATAGACTACACAAAACCTTTTATAGGCTTAAGCAGGCTCCACGATCCTGGTTCTCTAAACTCAAGGATATTTCACTCAATTGAGGATTTCTTAATTCCAAAGCTGACAATTCAATGTTCCTTTTCATTACAACACAGCTTACTCTGATTATTCTCATCTATATAGATGATATAATTGTGACTGGGAACAGGTCTAAAGATCTACAACAGTTTGTCAACAGACTCAATGACATTTTCTCTCTAAAGAACATGGGTAGTCTCAATTTGTTCATAGGAATAAAGGTCACCTAAGACATCACATGTTTATATATTACTCAACAACGGTATGTTAACAACTTACTTGCAAACACTAATGGAATGAGTTGCTCAAAACCATGTGTCACTCCTTTGCCTGTTGGACATCAGATTGTCTATCATTGATGGAGATCTTCTCTCTGATCCTATAGTGTATCGCAGTCTATTAGGCTCTTTACAAATACTTACTGAATACAAGTCCAGATATAACCTTTGCAGCAAACAAGTTATCACAATTTCTAAAAGCTCCAGCAATTACACATTTACAAAGTGCAAAACGGGTTTTACGTTACCTATCTGGTACACGAAGACGTGATTCATCTGAACCTCATATTCAGCTGACATTAACTGGGTTTTCACATGTTGACTGGGCCAGTTCGGTTGATGATAGGCGCTTCATTGGTGAGTAGTTCATCTTCTTTGGTGCCTCCTTAATCTCCAGTACTGAGCCAAAGTACAAGGCCTTCGCCAACCTTTCCTCTGGACTAATCTGGCTTACGTTAGTTCTTCAAGAGCTTCAAGTACCTCTGCCTCGACCCTATGTTATCTGTTGTGATAACATGTGAGTTGCTTCTCTGGCTTCAAACCAAGTTTTCACGCACGAAGGAAGCATATCGAGATTGATATTCATTTCATTCGTGATCCGGTAATTCAATGAGCTTTAGACATTTTCTTTATACCAACAAATAAACAAATAGCATATACCTTCACGAAAGCTCTATATCAAGCCCGATATTGGCTTCTTCGAGACAAACTTGTAGTATGAATTGCTCCGTTGAGTCTGAGGGGGAATGATAGAAAAAATCTTGGAAAAATAAAGGCTAATGTCTTAGATAATGTTGAAGAAAAAAAAGCTAAAAAGGCTTAAGGAGAATTTTGGTTCATGTAAGAAAAACGACAAATGATTTAAAGAGTACGACTTGACTTACTAACTTGTGTGAATCGGGTTATACTAATGGATTGGGTTTCATCAATACTAAATATTCAAGGGCGAAGCTATTTCCTCCATTAGATTTATTATTTCCTCCATCTTAAATTTTTAAAAAAATAATTAACATTTGCTTTTACATTTTTGTCCTTAATTTACTTTCTAATTTATATTTTGATGTCCCTATGCACTATCCAACCCTTATTCGAAGGGACACATAATTAAGTCAAATTACAGCAAACATATATCATTTAACTTCTAAAATTAAACTTTAAATACCAAAAAAACTTAAATAGCTTAAAAATTAATCATGAAAAAGAAAAAAACCTAAACCAAAGATTCAACACCTAAAAACACCACCCAATCAACCGACAAGATAATTTAATATTGTAAAAATGGCAACGAACAAAAATCACAGAGTCATGTATAAAAAACAAGTTAAAAGTTTTTTTAGTAAATAAATCAAAAACAGATGTCCAAAGTTTTATAAATGTAAATAGATACTAAAAAACCAAAAATTTGTTCTTGGAACTTAATATGCGGGAAAACAAATTCATAGCAAAAGAGTTTCGGGACCTGTAATTTTTTTTCTGCATATCGAGAACTCGTTATACAGAGTACAACCGACTTCCTGGAACTCTTACCAACCGATAGATTAAAAAAGATTTAGGAGAGATTTTTACCTTTGGTAGATTGCTTCGATCGAAAGTGGTGGCTAGGTTTTTTTTTCTTGGTTAGAAGAGCTAATGGTTGTATATTTATATTAATAGGATTCGTGTTTATGGGTGGAAGTAAATATTATGGGTAGAAGGTTGTTGGAAAAATTAAGGTAGATATGGTATTTGGATGGTTGTTGGAGAAGAAGGTGAATATGAGTGTTTGGAGTAAAATTTAAAATAAGGGTAAATTAATAATTTTCTTTATGGAGGAAATAATAAAGTGGAGTCTTTTTTGAAATAAGGAGGAAATAAAAAATCTTATGGAGGAAATAGCTTCACCCAAGATTCAACATTGACATAAAGCAAGTAAACTTTTTTGAAATACGGAGGAAATAAAAAATCTTATGGAGGAAATAGCTTCACCCAAGATTCAACATTGATATAAAGCAAGTGACTGGTGACCAAACCCAACTTATAGTTGTTACCATATTTAACTAATGTTATTGTTTAAGTTACAAATACAGGTATTTAACGAATGTGTAACAAACTATATTGTGCTTGTTTTGTAGTGTAAAACAATGAAATACACCGCCTAAAAACAACGTGGAACCATTCATAAGTTGTTAGTTTCTTGAGTTTCTTTGCACCAAATTCCTTCTCCAAAAAAGCCAAACAAAAACCAAAATTGAAAGAGTAAACTAACTTAAAAGTGTTTGGGAGATACAAGTGTTCCTTTGCATCTAATAATATTCGGCTCCCGCCTATCTTTGAGCAATTCTCTTGAACGCACATAATATATAGCTTGATACTTAGCTGTACCTTTGTTCGCACTTTCGGCTATCTTCCAATATTCCAAGTCTAGAGTACCACGAATAAGCCAAGGAGATAGAGACATATGAGAAGATTTAATGGTTGATTTTTTCCATGATTTTGTTTTTGAACTGTAAACTATAGCTTATCTATCTTTTCCATACTCATTAGAACCATAACCAATAGTGTACTCCTTCATTCTACTATCAAACCTTAACACAAAACAACCGAAGGCCGTTTTCTTTATATCTACTGGAGGGGATGGCACGCCTATAGATTCTCGTCTCGAAGGATTACACAAACAAATTTGGTCATTTCGACGAAGAAGAAAGAAGCCCTCACCACAACAAAGTAGTTGAGACCCTTTGTAGGTAAGAGGAGACACCATCCTGGCTCCCACCAATTCACCATCATTCTCTTCTAATTCAAATATACCGGAAGCGCTGTGCCTGAATGATAGAGTATGACTCTCTCAAGCGGCCGGATCGTCTATTGTTTCTCAATAGAGTTTGGATACACATCGGAAACGCAAAAGAGATTCAGCAGACAATCCATACAGGATCCTAATTCCCATCTCCGTTCTATCAGACAATAAAGTTGTCCTGGGTTTTTGAAGACCTTGTCAGATAACTTAGTTCCTAATGTGTGCAGCAGGTTAGGCTTATCAAACAGCTACATGGGAATCTGATGTGCCTTACACCATGCCAAACCCACCTTAGCAGTTTTAAATTTTGCATAAACTGCTGCCAATATGGGAAGTATGAAACATTAGCTTAGTATACTCACTCGCACAGTGTTTGAGTCAGGATCCCACGGTCGAAGTTGAAAATAAGAATAAGAGTGCTGAAAATGAAAGAGTCTAACAAGAACCTGATTCGACAGTGATCATCACTAAACAAAGAAAAAAAAAAAGGAAGACTGCAATCTCTAGATATAAGGGAACACCCATCTTTAAATTTTCGGTTTGTCCTTATTCTGCTAATTTTACTCGAGATTAACAAGCTCCAGCTCCTATTACTATGCGGTCACATAGAACATACAGCTTTCCATCTGACTTCGTAGATCCTACACCCTAAATGGCAAAAATGGGTTTCCAGTTTTTATGCCAAAAATAATTTTGCCTCTAGGAATTGGCTACAAAATTGTAGCTGATGAAAATTTTAATCCATCAGAAGGACAACAACTTGCCACCATTGTAGTGGCATATACTGACTAGAGGTACTAAATGTGTCCCTCGTGCCAGACTGAGTTTAAGCTAAGTATACATGAACATGAAATCTCAGGAAAAGTTTATATACAAATATAATAGATAAGTGGGAGCAGAAAAACAACACAAAAAACAAACAGAATAATAAAAGATACGAAAAGTAAACCGACTTAAAAGAGTTTGGGAGAGATGAGTGTTCCTTTGCATCCGATGATTTTTGAACACGGTCTTCCTTTGAACGGTTCTCCTGAGCAGTAAAAAGCTTGATAATCAAGTTCCTCTGGACCCTCGGGGTCTACAATTTCCACTATCTTCCAATGCTCACCGCCAGGATTAAGCCGCCCAGATATAGAAGAAGGTTTCAAAGGTCGTACCCTATTCCATGATTTTCTTTCCGAACTGTAAATTAAGCGATCTAAAGTTTTTCCATATTTTTGAAAACCATAAAGAATATAGTACTTCTTCGTTGTGCTCCCCAACTTTAACCGAAAAAAACAAAAGCACATTTTTTTTATACCTATGGGAACAAACGCGACAACTATAGATTCTCGTCTTGAAGGATTACACAACCAAATCCGGGCATCTTGAAGAAGAAGAAGGAAGCCATCACGAGAACAAAGAAACTGAAACCGTTTGTAGATAAGAGGAGTTCTGCGCCTTGCTCCCACCGATTGACCAGCATTCGCGTCTAATTCAAATATACGGGAAGCCGTGTACCTGAATGATAGAGCATCACTCTCTCGTGCGTGATGGACTCTGATGAATATCGGATCGTCTATTGTTTCTCGGTAGAGTTTGGATACGCATCGGAAACGCAAAAGCGATTTAACGGGCAGTCGATACAGGATGTCGTATATAATGTCGAAAGGTAAATCCTTCCCTTTCGTCGTCGTCATTGCTCCCGTCTTGGCAGAGAAGTCGACTTAGGGTTTAGAAAGATGGGTGTACATTCGTTATTTTAAAGTTGTGTGTGTGGGGGTCTCAATTAAGAGAGTGAAACACTTTTTTAGCTAACAACCCTAGT
Source organism: Limnanthes douglasii subsp. nivea (assembly GCA_036936605.1). Taxonomy (NCBI): domain Eukaryota; kingdom Viridiplantae; phylum Streptophyta; class Magnoliopsida; order Brassicales; family Limnanthaceae; genus Limnanthes; species Limnanthes douglasii. The sequence goes on from JAUPFV010000001.1 coordinate 40,930,596, forward strand.
TTTACTCCACTCGTTTTTCTATCTTATCTTTTAAAACGATTTTTAATTAATGATTTTAATTTATTTATTTTTTTAATTAATGATTTTAATTCCACTTGTTCTTATCCATATATATCAAAGATATTTTTTCAAAAGTATTCTAATTAAAACTTTAATTTGGTTGTAATATTTATGTTTTGTAAATCCATCATCGGAAATTGATATGTCTGATTCGGATTTTAAATCTTCAAATTTCTTACGGAAATAAAGTTTGACGGATACCGACGAAGAACAAGAAATTATTTTGTATCGTCAACGAAAACGATCACGTAAGTATAATTTTTTCTTACCTCCTCCTATGGTATCACAACGATCGTATAAAAAGAAAAGATATATAGGAAGAAATTGTGACATTAACCATCAGATTATTTGGAATGATTATTTTGCATTGGATTGCACTTATCCGGCTGATTATTTTCGTATGCGAAGAGAGTTATTTCTTAAAATTTTAGAAGATATACAGAAACAAGACGATTATTTTATTCGAAAAAAAAAATGTTGCGGTAAATTAGGTCTTTCTGCTATACAAAAGATGACGGCATCAATTCGTATATTAGCCTATGGGTTTTCAGCGGATCATTGTGATGAATACATAAAAATTGGTCCAAGTACAGCTATTAAAAGCTTGAAACGTTTTTGTAGTGCAATTATAATGTTATATGAAGAACAATACATGCGTTCACCCAATAAAAATGACATTAAACGTCTTCTACATAAAGGAAAAAAACGAGGATTTTCAGGTATGCTTGGCTCGTTAGATTGTATGCATTGGAATGGAAAAATTGTCCTACTGCGTGGCATGGAACACACAGAGGGCATCATCACAAGCCTACACTTATACTTGAAGCTATTGCATCAAAAAAAGTATGGATTTGGCATTCATTTTTTGGTATGTCACGTGCAAATAATGATTTGAATGTTCTTGATAACTCTCCATTGTTTGACAAACTAATCAATGTAAAAATGCCTTCTGTTGATTACAACCTTAATAATCATCCATACAGTCTAGGTTATTATTTAAGTGATGGTATATATCTGAAATGGGCAACTTTGATACAAACAATTGCACACCCAACAACAATGAAAGAAAATTATTTGCTAAAAACAGAAAGTTGTTCGAAAAGATGTTGAACGAGCATTTGGGGTTTTACAAATCATGTGGGGAATAACACAAGGTCCAGTTAGGTACTGGAATAAAGAATATTTATGCAATATAATGAAAACGTGTATCATTCTGCATAATATGATCATTGAAGACGAACAAGATGTTGAAATAGAAACTTGGACACCTTTACCCGACGAACCTACCTCTCCTCCTTCCTATCTTCGTGATCCAACAGTTTTGGTCGCTAATATTTCTTCCCGTTTGGATAGGATTCGAAATCATAAGACAAACATATTGTTGAAATCCGACCTTATGGATCATCTAAAGACGTCTAATATTTAGTTTAATATTATTATTATTTTCCGTTTGTTTTTTTTTTCCTTTTCCTGTATTAAGAACTCAAAATTTCAGTTTAATTTTTTTTTATTATCATTTTTTTGTGTATAAATAATCGCTAAGATATATGACAGTAGCCGTAGCAGTAATGCATATATGACAATAACAGTAGGATAACAGTGACAGTAATTCATATCCGACAGTAACAGTGTGATATATGACAGTAGCAATATAGCAGTAATTCATAACTCTACTGTCATGTGACAAAAATCCCGAGGTGCATGTAAGGATGTACCAACAATGTTAAATTTGAAATTCATAGAAATGATCTTACATAACACACTGATTATTTTATCCAATCTACTAAATCGGTAGCAACATCAGATAAGGTTAATCAAAGGTTCAAAGAACTGCTGTTGACTATCCTAGTTAAGAACTCCATTTCCTTTCCACCTAAACTCCATCACTGATCTAGCCCCCTGCATCATTATACTTTAAATGCTCATAACTAGCGAAACCTTTAACTTTCAAACAATTAGAGGCATCATAGATACATCTATGATATATTCTTCCTGATTAAAAAAGAACAATCACTCTTAACATATTGCACACTGCATAGTGATTATTCTATAACAATAGCTAGTTAAGAGTACAATTCGTTTGCATTAGACACAAAGTACACCTTCAGAAAATTCAAAACCTTACAAGCTATACAATCTAACTCAATCATAAACAGTTCCTACAGGAATCCAACCCTGAAACAACCAACAAAACCCCCCGAAATCCAGAGCATCACGAAGAGAGTGTACCTGGTAGACGTAAGACTGGAAAGGTGTAGAGAAGAACGAAGCAGCCATTGATGATACGGTTAAACAACCGAGGGATCAAAATAGAAAAACAACTTCGATTTTATCCGATCCAGTTAAAAAGATTTGACCAGACTTTTAGAGAATTAAAGGCTGAATCGGAGTCTCAAACTCCACTTCTCGGATGCCGAAATCACCAGAAAAGTTTCATTAAGTAGCAAAACCCTCGTGAGAAACCGAAATCACCGCTGCAAGCGCCGCAGTACGTCTGGATATTTCTGATTCGGTTCGTCCTTTTTCATACACACCGTTGTAAAAAATCTCCTTAGTTTCAATGTCCAAACCTTTTCAAAAAAGCTAGCCTTTTCATTGTGATACTTCTTTGTAAATCCTTTCTATAAAAGAAATCAGGACAAATGAAAGAATAAAGCACAAGATTTTTGTTTTAGTTTTCTATAAAAAAAATTACATTTTAATCTATCTTGACCCTCAATTAAGAAATCTATTTAACTTATATATGGAAGTCTAAAAAAAATTTCTAATTGCTACGATCCTCCTATCAATCATATAAACAAAACAAAAACAATTTAATCATTAATCAAAACAGCAACAAAATAATTCAAACATTACTTAAACAACATAAAATTAACAATTTAAAGTTAAAAGGGCGCGTCTTCATCTTCATCTCGATAATCTTTCCTCAAAGATGCTAGATATGATTTTTGTTTTTTTATTATCCAAGCTCTACCCTCTTCTGTTGGAATAGAATTTGGATCCGTCATCATAATTTCTTTCTCTATTCGTATTTTTTCTTACTCTTGTTTTGCTGCAATTTCCATACGCTTGCTCTCTAGCTTCGCTTCTATTTTTATTTTTTCTTGTTCTTGTTTTGTAAATCCTTTCTATAAAACAAATCAGGGGAAATGAAAAAGATGTAAAAAAAAAAAGCGGGAGAGAAATAAAAATTCCGCCAAATTGTTAACAGAGCTGACGTGGCTTTGTTAAGTGACTCTGGGAATTTAGCAGACCACTAGCTTTTTTTGTGTTAGTGTTAGTTAACTTCACCGCTAACACGTTGAGTGGAGATAGTTTTAATTAAAAAAAGTTAAAACATACTTTAACACCTACACTGTACATGCTCTAAGTAATAGCAGGGTCGGTCATTAGTTGAGGTGTGCAGCTTTAATGGACTTGGATTGGTACCGTATATCCACCGAGTTGAATTAATTCGTGGGCAACTATTTTTGTTCGGTTAAGTTATTACGGTTTGCTATTAAAAGAATGTCAATTTATTTTTTATTTAAAATATAAATTTAGTTTTTTTATAATGTTAAAAGTTTGTATTTTCTAATCGTGAAAAGAAAAAAACTAATTGGTTTAATTTTTATAAAACGAATAAAATCAAAATTACGAATAATTTTTTTTTAATTTTTTACGGATACAGTTAACCTGGCATCGCATCTAGCTTTTTGGTCTCACATTTATCATCTAAAATTACATCTTACACGAATACGATATCTATGATCGATTTTTTTTACGCTAGTCTCACATCCAGCAACAAGACTTGCAAAAAAACACATTAGAATGTTAACTTGTTTAGACGATCTCCCTATTTGTTCCCGTAAAAAAAGGTCTACAATCCCGACTATCTTCTTTACATGCAATATCGTCGACGATATTGGTTTACCTCACAAAGAGGTATTGCTAATAGCGGTTGATGTAGTCGAATGTGAGACAAGACGAGTTTATGTGGATCAAGGGCGGTAACAAATGTGTTGTTCATTTCGGCAATGAAGTAGCTCCCACTTAAAGCCACCCTTCATCTCGCTTACCATCTTATTATGGGACTCGACGACAAAATCATGGTTTATTTGGAAAAGATGATGCTAGAATTATCGATAAAATAAGAAGATGGGCCAAAACTCAATATGTGGAATTTGTGGTACTTGATGTACCATCCGTATATAATTTTAGTTTAAGGAGGCTATAGTTGCACAACTTTAAGGTTGCACCCTCAATCTACCATTAATGCTCAAGATACTTAGTGGGTGATGCAGTTGGAGTATTAATAGGATGTTAGGAGGCAACTCGTGAACTAACAGAAGTCTTACAAGAGTTCGCACATGCTTAGTAAATATAGATGTTGTTGTGTATAAAATGTGATTATAATTTAGTAATAAGGTTCATCTCATTGTAGATGATCCTTGCAAGCACTAATCCAAATTTGGAGCAACATAGAAGCTGTAAGAAGTGTGCTTGGGGCATGAGTGACTGAACGGTGAATGTCGAGACAAAGTTTTATAAAGATAGAGGGAAGATACGATCCATCTTATGGAGTATTACGATGACATCTTTAGATGAGACAACACATCGGTAACATTATCCCTGAATACTTTGCTACTCACTGATGTATGATAGTTGCTCAGTTGAAACCCATACAACAAAACGAGAGGCACGTAGCCCCAGAAAGATAAATGACCATAGTGAAAGAAAAAAAATTGATGGTTGGCCATCATACACATATAAGAAGTAAGATACGTAAAATGGGTGGGGAACCTCATCATTTTAGAAATGAAGAACATAAAGTGTATAATGTAGATTGACTTTATAGGCCTTAATCATGCGTGTCCCAAAAATATTTTCCAATAACCTGAATAAATTAGTTTGCCAACACAACCATGTGCCATGAAATGGTACCTTAATTGACGCATACGGTGGATACAAACATATCATGATAAACCTGATGGATTAGGACAAAACATCATTTATCACAAATCGTTGGCTTTACCGTTACGTAGTGTTTCTGTTCGGACTAAAAACACGAGTCAACCTACCAAAAGATACAGAACAAAATGTTTAAAGAGTAGTTGGTCCGTAACGTGGAAATATACATTGATGACATGTTACTAACAAGCAAACAAAAAGGCTACTTTTAGGACCTACAAGAAATATTTTCTATGCTACCAAAACAGAACATGAATTTTAAATGTAAGTGGCTTTTTGGCCTCACATCTGAGGAATTTTGTGGTCTCGTCTTCGAAAAAGTTGTAATCGACGTTGAACCAAACAAATTTCCTCATTAAGAGAAATGAGCCTACACAAATAGTAAATGTTGTAAAAAAATTGAATGATAGATTCGTTGTTTTAATCGCTTCATCTTTTGGACAACTGATAGATGCCTCATGTTTTCAAAGTCGGGATCAATAAAGTTTGAATAAAGTAAGGAATGTAGTGTTATATTTCAAAAATTGATGAGTTATCTAACATCACCTCAGTCTTTTGTCGTACCAATAGAGAATTAGGCATTGATAGTGTATATAGGGGTATCATTGAGGGTCGTTAGCGTCGTGCCGATAGTCCAAAGGAAGTAAATAAAATGTCTCATCTATTACGTCAGCAAATCACCTCAATATGGTAGAAATAAACTATTCTGCGACATAAAAAATTATATTATCGTTAGTAATTATTGCAATAAAGTTGTGATATTACTTTCGATCCCATTTGTCAAGGTACCTACTGATAGTTCTAGATTTATCCGGGGCTGATTATCGAATATTGTGTATAGTGGAATTGAGTCAGGTGGACAAGTACAAGGTTTTAGAGAGAGAAAGTAGTCAAATTAAACTACCAATGATTAGAAAGTACCCTTTTCCCAAAAAAAGATCTTTACTTATATAGTGCACGTGGTGGGCTCCATTATCACATCCTATGTTTATACTAATTACATAGTAGCCCTCATATTTACAAATAGGCCCTTATATCCCTTATATTATCAATTAAGCCCCATAATAATCTTGACATTTCACACCCTTATCAGTAGCCCCGTAGTTTTGCGGAGATTCGAGCAAAAACTACTTGACTGCCAAACTTTCTGGTCAGGAATCTGCAGAAGTAAATTTTCAAGCGTTGTTTACCTTGTCGTCACCCACCGCAAAAAACTGATGTTGTGGCCCATGTGTTATTATTCTACCTATCATTACAGAGTCTACAGAATAAACTATGAGTGTTCAACAATAGTTTGTTAATGATCGAACTACTGATCTATTATACCCCAACGCGTCGAATTTAATCATAATTGTAAGCAAACTCTTGGGCCTAACTCTACAGGCCTTAGGTCAAGTTATCTTTTCCAGAGGCCCATTTCCTTTACCCACAAAACCAGTTTTCTTACTCTTCCACGTGTCTCTCATCAATGTGTCGTCTGTATTTGCAATTTCCACCTGTTGAACTACCCAACGCGTGCATCATGAGGCTAGCCATCTAGGTCTGCGGGAGTTATCAGGATGGACACGTGTCTCGCGATAACTTGACTACACTTTTACTAACATTTTGGATAAGCGACTCTTGATATTCTCGACGCGCTTTTCGATTGCGCTTCTCCATGGAACGAACCGTTACCATGCTTACTCGCCTATAAATAGGCTTACTTCTTCATTTTCACATTTTACTTGAGTTCTAGAGAGATAAACACTTTTCTATTTTTCATTTCTTATTGAGAGAAACTCTGATTTTGTTTATGAGAAAACCCTCCTCTCATAAGAAATCTAAGAAGAAATTCGACCCTACTAAGAAACGAGTTTCTTGCTTCATTGATTATCTCAGTATCACCAAAAGGGATGACGAATACTGAGTCGTTGGATTACTTCACAAAGGTCTCATATCTTTGTTGAGTTAAGAGCCGCTGATTTTTTCGAAACAAAAAAATCTAGGCCCGTCTATACCTTCTTCCAACACGAGCCCCCCGACTATCCCGAGGACTTCCTCATCAACAAATAAACCCGACGCAGCTACTCGCGGAGATACTGTTGACCGACAAAATAAAACTCATTTCTTAACTATGTGTGACTCTAACTCTTCGTCTACCCCTCCTGAATATGTCCAGCTAACTCCAACCATTATAGGAATTCGAACGAATCATAACACCGCGACCACTCCTAAATGGGTGGTTCAACAAGATGAGGAAATAAGGAAACGTGAAGAAGATGCTTCTAAAGGTTGAGGTCCCAGCGTCTGATCATACTCGAGTTAACAGCAGCTTGAGCATTGTTCTCACGACTCTCTCTTCCAAAGGGTTAGCGTCTGCTGATAAATCATTTTCCAAGAAAATCCAAAGTATCGAGGCCAAAAAACCAACTCTTAAATCTTTAACGGTATCTGCGTCGATAAAGGTCGAAGACAAGACTGCTAAAAACCCATTCATAAACCTTCAACCAAGGCATCTGTGTTGACGAGGGTTGAAGACAAAACTGCTGAAAAACCACTCATAAGCCTTCAACCAAGGCATCTGTATCGACGAGGGTCGAAGAAAATATTTTCGAGAAAATTATGACGATTTATGCTTAATCCTAATCTATTATTTTCTTTTTGAAATTGATCCTTTGAAAATTAGGACCGAAAATAACAACCTTAAAAAAAAGGTCGGTCTTGTACGTTGCACCGAATGATAGAATATGACTCTCGCGAATGTCATGAATTCTTATAAATATAGGATCGATAATGTTTATCGATAAAATTTTGATAAAAATCGAAAACATAAAAAAAACATCGTTTTAATTGTTTGTTGAAGCGAATAAATATACACCCACCATTAACTCAAATAGGGCTAGGAATGATAGGGTTCTTCCGAGTACGCCCGAATCAGCAGATCCATTGTAATCTGGTGGGATTACATATATGGAAATTATGTACTTTTAAGTTCTTCAATCTAATCCTATCAAAAATATAAACTATACATAAAAGTATCTCAGAGTTATTCCAGCTCTTATGAAATTTCATAAATATACTTAGAATTTTCATTGTCTAAAATTTTGGATTATCAAACTATTCAACCGTGTAATTATAACCGAGATAATGTTTTAAGATAATTAATGTGTCATTTATTATTTGGAATAATACATATGTTTTTTTAAAAACCCAATATTTAGAACGCAATTAAAAAAAAACTAGCATTATCATTAATTTCATTTTTAAAGCCAAACAAAACTAAATTAATTAATTATGAATTTTGATATTTTTTATTGACAGATTGAGAAGATTGGTAAAAAAATAGAATATTTGATTGAGTTTGGTTTTATGTTTCATGTACATTTTTTCATTTTTTTTATATAATATAGTTGAACTTTTGTTTAGGTTTTAGTTCGGGTCTACATATGTATCATCTAGATTTCATAAACCGGTATAAAATAATTTTTAATGTAAGTTTGTTTTAGATAAGTGCTAGACTAGTGATTAATGAGGGAACTAGTGAAATTGAAAAAAATAACTCATTAAAAGCTATACATCATGTTAATTAAAAACTTAATATTTTTGAGATTTTAAATGATAATATATCTCTAACATTAAAAACAGAATATTTTTTTCATTCATTAAATTAGGAATGTATTGATAACATTTTCATTAAAAACTAAATATTTTTTTCGATTTTCATTAAATTGTGATGAATATATCTCTAGTTTTTTTGTTTGTAATTTTCATTGAAAACTAAATTGTTTTTTCTATTTGCATTAAACCGTGAATATATATCTAGTTTGTTTTGTTTGTCATTGTTATTAAACACTAAATATATCTTTATCATTTTCATTAAAGATTCATTCCTAGTGTATAAAAAGATTAGATAGAATAAAAAAATTCTTCAAAGACAAAATAGATATCTAGCATTTTCATTAAAACCATGTTTGTTTGTGATTTTCATTAAATAATAAACTAGTTCTATATTTGCATTATATAACTTCTTTGCATCATCTAAAAATAGCTACTGAATAACACGGGTTTTTTCAAGTAAAGTACGATTTTTTCGTTCTGAAGTACCGTTTTGTTAAGGTGTGTTTGGACAAGTGGTTTGATATAAGAGACCATTTGTTTTGAAAAAATTATGCATTGTTTGGTTGACAAACTCTGTTCCATTATCAGAACGGAGAATCTGTATTTTTTTTTTCAAATTGAGTCAAAATCATTTTGTAAAAACAAACAAATATTTCTGGTACTTCTGATTTATGTTTCATGAAGTATATCCAAGTCATTCTTGAGAAATCATCCACAAATAAAACAAAGTATCTGATTTGATTGTTAGTGGAATAAGGTGCTGGACCCCAAACATCAGAATGGATTAGCGAAAAAGCATAATAAACTCTAGTATTACTTTGATTAAATGAGACCCTACGATTTTTTGCAAGAATGCAGGTTTCACATTTCTCATGAATGGAATTATTCAGAAAAAGACTAGGAAACAAACTTTTAAGATAGTTAAAAGAAGGATGACCAACTCGCCGGTGGCATAACCAAAGTTGCCTTTCGGTTGTTCCGTGAGCAAGCATGGCATGTCCCTTATGAACTACCTCATCAACATAATATAGACCTCCTTGTTCAGTACCACGTCCAATGATCTCTTTCGTACGAATGTCATATAAAATGCAAAAAAATAGATTCATAAGAACCACACAGTTGAGTTGTTTTGTCACTTGACTAACAAATAATAACTTTAAGGATAGTGAAGGAATGTAGAGGCAGTTTTTAATTTCCATTTTTTCCGAAAAAATAATTGAACCTCCCCCTTTGACTTCATAAATTTCTCCACTAGCAGTCTCAATATGGGATTTCTTTGGAGATGACATGTCACCAAAGTCTTCAGGATCATAAGACATGGTGTCCGTAGCCCCGCAATCAAAGATCTAATTAATTGATTTCTCAAACCCTTTACCTCCAAGTTTTTCATAGGAGTTCGCCGCCATTCCTCCAAAACCAGTACCACTTCCTTGCTCATTTTTAGTCGGATCTTCACTGTCACTTGTAGACGAAGCCCGTTTGACATTAGATCTGAAACGCTGGTTATTTTTCTCCTTATGACTGTCCTCCCACCATTCTGGATAGCCAACCAGCTGGAAACATGTCTCTTTAGTGTGTTTCTTCATCCCACAATGAGTGCAATACAACTTGCATTTATCTTCTTTCTCTTTGGATCGGAATTTAAACCTCTGTGCAGAATCTTTAGCAGCCAAACCCATTCTAATTTCAATCGAGTCACTATCAGAAGAACTCGATTTTAGTATATTAAGCCTGGCCACTTCCCTTTGTATTGTAGCATATGTTGTTTCCACGGAAGGAAGAGGATCCTTTTTCAGTATATCTCTCTTGACTGGTTCCAGCTTGTCATTAATCGCCATTAGCAATTGATAAAGTCTTTGTTCTTGAGTCTTCTTATTGTAGATCTGAATGTCTTCTGGGTCTTTTATAGGGTTCAGATCTCGCCTATCTATAGACATCCAGATGTTCTGCAGTTTGTTCCATAAGTCTTCTAGTGTATCGGGCCCTTGCCTCAATGAATTAGCCCTCTTATGAAGGTCAAACACCTGTTACGAATCTGTACCAGAACTGTATGTGGTGGCTAACCCATCCTAGAGGGATTTTGCAGTGGGATATTGCGAGATATTATTCATCAAGCTGGATTCAAGATTCTGGATAATCCATGTAAAAACACATTGATCATTTTGTTCCCACCATGTATATGTTTTGTCAGTTTTGGATGGAGGTGTCGGCTCCCATGTAATGTGAGAACCTCTCCCCCTTCTCCCAATTTCTTTCTTCATCAGGTTTTCCAATAGGGCATAGTTGTCACCATTGAATTTAATCCATAGGGATAAATTCTCAGGGTTAGTTGTTTGTTGTTGTGTTCCGAGACCATTTCTCAGAATGGCAGCAATCTGCATTGTTAACTCATCAGGGATTTGACTGACCACGACTTCATTGTCAGCCATCTTTGTTGAGGATGTTCAGAATTCCCAGAATCACACGTGCTCTGATACCATGTTAACATGCACATGTTCTACGTAGCATCTCAGTTGTTGTCTTTGTTAAAAAAAATAGAGAAGTAGCCGCCAGGAAGCGGCTAGGATTTTGTGTTTATTAGAGAATCTTTTTTTTATTATAATGCAAACCCAAGTAAGGCTCTTAATATATAGAGAACTTAAAGGCCTATACAAGAAAACTCAATATACTGAATATTCTAACCCTAAGTGTTTTTTCTCCTTGCAAAAGTGTGTCTCATAGTTGCTCCATCAGCTATATATTCTAACACATACCTTAAAGTGTCATGAAATCCGTGTTATATTCATCGTATGAGTTCATATTTATCTTGTCGTATCCTGAGTATGCATCTATAAACAAGTGAAGTTTGTGTCTCATTGTTGCGTTGATCAATTGTTTAATCAGCGAGATGGAGAAGACAACATTTTTTCAAAAATGGTTTAGATTAGTAAGATCGGCACACATAATTCATTATTATTATTATTATTACCAACATCAGTTGAGGAAACCAATTTGGTACTTATACCCCATTATGCGCCCCACTTTTAATATTATATCCACTTTTTTAGGGATAGCCTCGGCTTTGTATGGTGAAAATATTTTCGCCTTTTATGATATATATTGAAGTCTTTTGTCAATCATAAGGTGGTTGGAAATAATAGGTATGTGACGTCACTACCTTGGAATTAAAGTTAAGCAGCAAAAAGATTGAATTTTTATCTTACAAGAAAGCTATGCAAATGATATCCTTAAGAAGTTTAAGATGGAGAACTATGACCTGATAAGCACACCTATGAGGTTCGGAGTCAAAATACTTAACATGAAGAATGAAAAAGTTTATATTTGATATTATTGAAAAGTTTGATAGGAAGTCTACACTATCTAATCTGACTAAGACTGGATATTCTTCATGCAGTTCGATTGGTTAGTCGCTACATGAAATCTCTAACAACAACTTATTTCAAGGCTTCAAAGAGAATCCTTCACTATCTGAAAGGTACAATTGGTTTTGGCTTACTATATTCAATTTCTAATGATTACAAGCTTGTTGGGTATAACAATACTGATTGGCGTGGTGATGAAAAAAATCGAATGAGTAATATTGGATTTGTATTTTCATTTGAAATATTGCCTTTACATGGATGTCAAAGAAGCAATCGGTTGTCATGTTGTCCACTTATAAGGCGGAATATGTTGATGCTACTACATGTTTTAGTTATGAAATTTGGCTTAGAAATTTACTGAAGAAGATAAAACCTAACACAAAATGAGTCAACTAAGGTGTATGTCGAAAATAAGTTAGTCATCGCCTTAGCCAAGAATCAAGTATTCCATGACTGAAACAAGCATATTGATAATCAAGTTCCTCTTGACCCTCAGGGTCTACAATTTCCACTATCTTCCAATGCTCACCGCCAGGATTAAGCCGCCCAGATATAGAAGAAGGTTTCAAAGGTCGTACCCCATTCCATGATTTTCTTTATGAACTGTAAATTAAGCGATCTACAGTTTTTTCATATTTTTGAAAACTATAAACAACACAGAAGCTGTAAGAAGTGTTTTTGGGGCATGAGTGACTGAACAGTGAATGTCGAGACAAAGTTTTATAAAAATACGAGGGAAGATACGATCCATCTTATATTATTATTTTTATTGTAGGGGTACGCGGATTCCCTGAAGTACTTCTATTGTATATATATTTTTATTTTTTTAATGAGGGTTGAAACTCCAATTAGGACTGAAGATTATGTTTAGTCTTATTTTGTTTTTTGAATTTACTAAGGTCGAATTTCTTTAAGGGGTTGAAAAACGACCATGCTTATCCTTTGTTGTTTTTAATTTTGTATGAGTGAATGCAAAATTTCTCCAAAGACCTGAACATTATGCTCAGACTTATCTCTTTATTATTATTGAAGTTAGCCCAAATCCCCTGCTTGTGTTGAAGAGTACTCATGTCAATCGAAGACTTATCTTTTGTGTGGTGTTTGCGAGATGTTATCTTGGAAAAAGTATAATATTGATTCGATGAAAAATAAATTAACACTCACGTAATGGAAAGAATAAGAATTTATTAAGAGTAAATATCTCCTTAAAACCTTCATACATCATCGAGTTATTAAAAACATTACACCCCAACTTGAATAAACATTTTACCTATAAAATAACATAAAAGAATTAAATTTTAAGGATGATGATATATCTTTAAATTCTTTATGTTTCAAGGTTGTTGAATTTGTTTACCTAGTTTTATATTCGATTCAATTATGTAAGACCTTTTCTAATTAAGAGCCATGTCGTCGAGACTCGAAGATTTTAAACCAGACCTTAAATTTTCTGTATGTTTCACATCAATTTTTTGTAATTTTATGACCTAATGTGGGCTTTAACCATTTCTTTTCAACCACATCAAATCCACCACTCCTTACTAGAAAATTGCTCATCGTATGTAGAGAAACTGCAAGAGGGCATTCTAGTTTCATATATAACCATTAATTCCATGTTATACACCAAAGTAAAAGGTGTTTCACATGTTACATATCATGGAGTAGTTTATATAAGACCAAAGAACTTATTGCAAGAAATATGGCAAATCGTCTTTAGTTCATTTTAACATCTTTTTTATATAATCAGATTTTATCATTGTTGGTTATATCTACTTGGTTATTTGACCCATTATGGAATGAGAACATAAAATTTGATTAGTACCTCTTGTATCGCAGAATCACACGATTCGTTCATTTTATAGAGAGTCCAATTGTCCGCTGTGATGACTCGTGATATCCCATATCTGGTGAAATTATTAGATACACCTCTAACCATTTGAAAAAAGTAATCAACTCCTACAAGTAATGTTGTATGTTATAAGCCTTTGGAACGAGTCATACGATGTCTAGATTCCTATCAATAAAAATTTATTTCTTCAAATATTATTTATAGAAGAGCTGCTACGAATTTGATTGATTTGGATAAGCTTTATCATGTACCACACTACGTGACTTTGCTTTGGGAATCCTCATTCAAGTGGAAAATAGTAGCCTTATAGAAATAGTATTGTTTACAATGCCTTGTACCCACAGTGGGTATTGCCTTCTCCATCATGAATGTTTCTTCATCGGGCCAACAAAATAAAGAAATTATTTGGTGAGACCTTTCTTCTAGTGTGTCGGAAACCCACAGAAATGTCACAGAGTTTAATTTAATGTTTCTAGCTTACGTGTTGCTTTTAGGACGTTGCATTTTGGTGAGTTAGTTGATAATTTGTGTGCATTAATATTTTTTTTTGACCTCTTCCACCGTGATTATCATGAGAATCTAGGGATAAAGTTTTGAAAATAATAATGGAATGTTTTTTTAAGATGGATCGTAGATGATGAAGATACCAAGGTATCAACAGTTTTATTCTTCACTCTTAAACCTTGTTCAAAAGTAACATTATCGAATAGGGTTGTGTTGCATCGAATATATTTTAGTTACTATATAATTTTTTTTAAACTTCATTATAACCGAGTGCTTGATAAAACACCAATAGACATTCAATAAGTAGGTGGATTCACTTTGTTCCACAAATCTTAACCAACCAAAGGCCAACAATAGAACTTCATATTCTAATTTTTTATTGGAAGTTGGAGGGAGAATTTTGATATATTGTGTCACGATGTCTCGTGTAGGATATGATTTCTAGCTTCATATCCCCATTCCTTGGTGATTTCTTATGTCATCCATTATGAACTGCCAAGTTGATTCAACCTACTTTTACAGCTTTGTCTTTCAGACTGAAACTCAGTCAAGAAATCATTTAAGGCATGGGATTTTTATTATTTTTAATGGTTACAATTTAATATCGTAGTCTCCCAACACCACAAACCATCTCGATACTCTACTAGACATATTTGGTTTGTCTAACATAATCCTCAAAGGTTATGGCGTCCGGATGAGCTTGGAATTATGCTCTTAAGGAGCCATAATCACTAATTCTAAATAAACTTCTCCAACTACAAGTAAAGAGTTTGTGCATGAAGTAAAGATTTAATTACATAGTAGATAACCTTGGATTCATTTTCTTCCTTCTTGTGTAGCCAAAACCGTCAAGTAGAGAAACAAAGACACTCCTTGATATTTGGCTTTGCTAATACTTCTGGTGATGCTAGTAACTTCTTGATATTTTTAAATGATTCTTAACAAGTCGGAATCTAGTAGGATTTCACTGCTCCTCGAACAACTTGAAGAAGATGTTTACATTTTTTTGAAGATTCGAAGGTGAATTGGTTCAACAAAATTAATCCCACAAACGATATTTGTATTTATTTTATATTACGAGGATCACCATGATAGACATGTTTGAGAGTTTATTTAGATCATGGTATATTTCCTTATCACTCACCATAAACTCAAGAAGCTTACCTGACCGGGCGCCAAAATACACTTCTAGGAATTGAGTTTGAGATTAAATCACATCGATTTTCTAAAGGTTTAAGAGAATTGAGCGAAATGATCCTTTTCTTAAACGTTAGTAATCAACAACTCATGAATATAAGCTTACAAGATTTGGCCAAACGGTGTGGCAAAAACCTTCATGATGAGGCTTTGATACGTAGACTCGGTTTTCTTCATCCCATAGAGCCTTACTTTTTAGCAATGTAGTCTACTTTATGTTAACTGTTGTGTGCCTTTCATCACTTTCATGCATTTGTATCAGATTATATTCGTATATGTGTTTATGAATGATAACATCTTATTCCCTAATATGATATATACACGATGATCGATTTTCACCAAATGGAAATGGTTCTTGTGGAAATCTTTGTGGTGGTCTCGAATTTTACACACATATGATATTTGCCATTATACTTTTTTACTAGTACCAACTTGGATGTTCAAACTCGATAACAAGAGTCCCAAATGCAGCCTAAAATAATAAGTTTATCCACCTTTTCACTAATGTCTTATATATTTTTATTGAGAGTAAGACCATCGTTTTAGTTTGATTGAACATAAGTTGTTATTTGTGGTATATAATCCCGATTAAGACCAGTGTGACATCATGTGAATTTCAGGCAAACATTTCTAAATTGGGTTGCAGAAATTCAAGTAGCTTATACTTTGCTTATGTTGGTATTTTACAACCAATAAGTATTATCTTACTTCATTCCACGTGAATTATTTCGAATCCATGTCAGTTTGGGTTTCATATAAATGAGTTTATTTTTTCCCCAAATTGAAGAAGATGGGAATAATCTGAATGAGCAATCAAAAGATGTCACAACCTGACATACCTTCATCACCGTCAAATGGTATTCAAAGTGAGAGAGTTGTGGAACATACAAGAAGCCTTAATGATATTTATGAGGAACTGAATTAATGAATAACCTTACACTATTTTGTCTCTTTGTTGATTGTGAACCAGTGACATTTTAAGAAGGTACACAAGAGAACAATGAAGATACGGGATTGATGAATAAATTAGAGCCATCAAGAAGAATGACACATGGGAACTCACCTCACTTCCCAAAGGGTGCAAGACAATAGGCGTCCGATGGTTATAAAAAACAAAAAATAATGCTGAGAAGGAGATTGAAAAACAAAAAGTGAGTCTTGTTGCAAAAGGTTATAGTCAAAATGTGGAAATTAACTATGATGAGGTATTCACCCTCGTTGCCCGAATGGATGTAAAGTCAAAAATTCTAAATGACGTCCTTGAATAATAAGTCTACATTCAAGGATATTGGCAGCTCAAAGCAAGTGGAAGATACATCAAATGTATGTAAAGTCAAAAATTCTAAATGGCGTCCTTGAATAATAAGTCTACATTCAAACACCATTAGGCTATAAAATCAAAGGTCACGAAGATAAGGTGTTAAAGCTGAAGAAGGCTCTTTACGGGTTAAAAAAAGCACCAAGGACATCGCACAATAGATTCGACAAGTATTTCCGGGAGAATGACTTCAACAAATGTCTCTATGAGCACACTTTATATACTAAGATCAAAGATGGAAATATTTTGATTGTGTGCCTCTATGTGAATGATTTGATCTTCACCGGAAGCAGCCCAAACATGTTCAATAAATTCAAGGAAGTGATGACGAAGGAATTCGAGATGACAGACTTGGGGCTCATGGCATACTACCTTGGAATTGAAGTTAAGCAGCAAAAATATTATATTTTTATCTTATAACAACAACTCATTTCAAGGCATCAAAGAGAATCTTTTACTATCTGAAGAGTACAATTGGTTTTGGCTTACTATATTCAATTTCTTATGATTACAAGCTTGCTGGGTATAACGATACCGATTGGGTGGTGATATAAAAAATTGAATGAGTAATATCGGATTTGTATTTTTCATTTGAAATATTTCTTTTACATGGATATCAAAGAAGCAATTGATTGTCACGCTGTCCATTTATAAGGCGGAATATGTTGATGCTACTACATGTTTTAGTTATGAATTTGGCTTAGAAATCTACTGAAGGAGATAAACTTAACACAAAATGAGCCAACTAAGGTGTATGTCGAAAATAAGTTAGCCACCGTCGTAGCCAAGAATCCAGTATTCCATGATCGAAGCAAGTATATCGATGTTTGCTACCACTATATAAGGAAGTGTATTTCAAAAAAGGATGTGCAAGTTGAATTTGTGAAAACACAAGATCAAGCTCTCAATATTTTCGCCAAACCACTAAAAAACAAAGACTTCAAACGATTATAAAAACTAGTATGGTCACGGGATCAAGTTTAATGGGGAGTGTTGGACCATAAACTTGATCCAATTAAAAGGTCTAACCCACTCAATAAGGCCCAATAAGAAATCATATTTTTAAAACAATTAAATATTAATTTATCTTGAAGTGCTATGTAAAACCACCTTTAGATTGAGTGTAAGAAATTCTTATTTTGAGTGTAAGAAACTCTTTTATTCATCCATAAGCTCTTGATGGTGAATCCTTGTCTTCACTATGGTACTATAAATAGTGGAGGTCTCCCACCATTTAGATAACCGTCAAAACACACAAAAAACATACACAAAAAAGTAAGTGAAAGAACAAAATACATCTTTGTGAGTGTAAGTTCTAAGAGGGTCTTATAAAATTGTTTCCCTTTCAATAGCTCTTGTTTGTTTTATTGCATATTTTCAGCCAACAATGTTATTTTTCTTTGTTTAATTTAGATAAAAACAGTATTATTTTTGGCAAAAGTGAATGGTTGAGTATGTGCAAATATGATTAATATTTTTTAAGTTATATTTATTTTGATTTTGAAAAATATTAAATATTTAATTAATAAAATTAGATTGTAATGAAACATAACGAGGAAGGGGGTAAAAAGTACTGTTAGTCCCTCATGCTTACCACTTGTATCAACATAGTCCCATTCGTTCACTTTTGCATAAAACCCATCCCCTTCGTTTTAAAAATTTGCACAATTAGTCCTCCTGCACATTTTGGAGGTCCAAAATTGATACAAAATTTGAGATTTGGGGACCAAAAGTGATACAAAATTTTGGAGTTGGAGACCAAAAGTGATACAAAAATTGGGAGTTAGGTGCCATGTGTCAGTTTTTAAATGGTTTGCATGTGCAGGGGACTATATTTGCAAATTTTTAAAACGAAAGGGATGAGTTTTATGCAGAAGTGAACGAAGGGGACTATGTTGATACAAGTGGTAAACATGGGGACTAACAACGCTTTTTAGCCCAGACATCTAGAGACCTAAATACAACCCCCTGATAACATCTAAAGACATAAATACAACCCGAAAGAGGTACAACGAATACAAGTTACAACGGTGTAAAGAATACAACGGCATATAAAAATTTAGCGGAAAACTTGAGATCACAACAATATGAGCAGAAAAATAAAACCTCCAACAAACCCAAAACAAACGTCTAAAGGGTAAAAGAGACGTTGTTGAAGCCGCTGTGAACAACAACGGTCCAAACATAACAGAAAAAACTCAGAGACCAAAAGGATGTTAAGCCTAATTGCAGACATATGCCTATAACCTGAAGACCACAGTCAGGCCAAATGAAGTAAGGTCGAATTAGACTATGACCTGAAAACCACAGGTAGGCCAAATGAAGCAAGGTCGAATTAACAAGGACCATAAGACCACGATCACTATAACCAAACAAGGACTAAACCTCACCCAAAAAATATCAAAACAAGGCATCTTCAAGGGTGCACACCAATCAAAGAAAACAATTCCAAATGAGGAAGGACATAAAGTGCAATGGTTGGAAGCAACCAAACTAAACGGAAAAAAAAAATTAAAATTAACCTAACTACTCTACGAACAACCTAATCAAACTTCAGAACATGAATCAAGTGCCCAAAACTAAAACTGGAAACAATAGAGTTACCAAAAACGATAGTCAAATACAGGGTCAAATTCGCCCAAATGCAAATACAGGGTGATGAGAGGAAGTCGTTGAAGTCAAACATCGACAAAAGAACAACAACAGTGTCGCAACGAAAACCACGAGAAAAGGGAGACCTTTGGAGGCGGAGGATGGAGGCGGCGGCGGCGTTGAAACTCCACCACAGCTAAGACAGGGTTTTTTAATTTTTAAGTTATATTGAAGTGAATTAACCTTTACAATGGTCATTTAAACTATGTTTAAGATTGCCAGATTGGTTTGGACTTTTCCTTCTCCCTCAGCTGCATACAATTATCAAGAAAACTTATAACTGCGGAAGATTTATCGAATTCTTAAACTGTTTTCAATGATCCACAAAATAAACTTGTAAAAGGTTATCTATCTATTAATAAATACAGTTATGTGTTTTATTTCATACCACTTTTGTGACCCTAAAAACATAAAAAAAAAAAAAAGGGAATTGCTAAAAAAACGGCCAAAACTACTCCGCGAAGTCGCATGTTTCTGATTTTCAATATTTACAAATTTGCCACTAGGCAAAAAACCCAAAAAACCCTTCGAAGTCTAATTAATTACAACCCACGCCATTGAGCACTTCTAACTACTCCATGAAGTTGCAAACACAATTTCAAACATCCACCATAATCATCTTCTCCAAACTACCTAAAACCTCCAAAAGCAACAACCTATTAACCCATTTTTTGAAAAACCTCCAAACCTTCAATACATGGCCGGATGAGAGTCGGAACCACTTCCCATCCGGAGCACTATGGACGCCGAGGAGTTACATTGCTTAGTCCCCTATTATTTCTGCGAAAATTCGATATTTTGGAGGAAACCCGTTTTTTCCTGTTCGTCGCCACGCATTGGCGTGGCTGGTGTGTCGTACGCCATTGGTGTGGCGCCCGTTGGAATCCACACGCCAACTGATGGCGTGGGAAACCTGCATTTCGCCACACCTGTGGCGTACTCACGATCTTCGGCGCCACACTAATGGCGAAATCCATTTAACTATTCCGGAATGCCGGTTCAATTGGTTTAACTACTTCTTATGTGTTGCATGATGTTACACAATGTGAAATTTCGCTTGTTTCGGACTACGCTTATCATTTCATCATTTCACCACTTAAACTTTGTAATGAATGTAAACTTTGGATGTTTATCTTAAAAACAATCACACGTAAACTTCTTAATATGTCGATTGCATTAAAACATTACACTCTAATCAAAGCATTACATAATTAGAAATACATAAGAAAATAACTTAAAACAAATGATAGATAAGCTAACCCTCAGTTAGCATTGCACAGTTATAAATAAATAAGTATCGTACAATCCGAAATCCAAAATGATACGTATCATACAATCCGAAAGTATCATACAATCCGAAACAAAAAATGATACGTTTGATACAAAATATAAATAAAACGATCTCACAGCAAGGTGAGATTAACAACATTACATAGTGAAAATATAATTTCTTACTCGAAACCGTACATTCTGTTCTCTGGAATATGTCCGAAGTTCGCAATGTCATCTTCTATCGAATCAACCTTACTTTCGATATGATCCAACATATGTCTGGTAACGTAATCTGTCCTAAACAGGTTCCAATCAACAAGTGCTACTTGTTGAACTTTGTAAGGCAAGTTGGCCAAAAGCTGAAGTGGTTCAGCTTTCGCACGATTGTACCTGCTTTTGACTTCTTCACGACTACGTGGAATTGGATTAGGATACTCCAAGCGTCCATAATCATAAAACATCCTACAAACCACTCGATCAAAAAAAGCATCGGTCGTATCATCGGATATTGTTTGCTTAACAAACTTCACGGCCTGAAGCAACCGATGGTCTTCGTGATCATTAAAGTCCATGCCTAACTCCATAACCTGTAAATAGAAACGCAAATGTGAAGGCGTGCTTGAAAATACTAAAACTCAATTGGATATGTGTTTTTTTTTTAAAAATAGCATAAACACATATGATCGACACCAACAAACAATATGAAACCGGTCCCGGGCCATTCCAGTAACTGTAGCATCGCAGCACCACGTCATGGCGTAGGGTTGGTTCCACACGCCATGGCGTAGGCGTGGGATCCTGGCTATACGCCATCCTGAATGCGTAAAGCCAGGATCCCACGCCTTCGCCATGGCGTGTGGAACCAACCCTACGTCATGGCGTGGTGTAGGGATCATGTTCTTCGCCCCCGTGTGGCGAAGAACATTTTCGCCATGGCAGAAGCTTTAAGCTTCTACCATGGCTTACCGACAGCCCAAAAACCCGCATTTTCTACCGATCTGGTCTAACTAAACCTAATTAAACCTAACTAACCTATCTAACAACAACGAAATGAACTTACAATAATTTTTCGATTCTGAAATCTCGCCCGTCTTCTTCCTATTACGCCGACAAGAATTTCCGGTCACGATTTCGGTTTGGATGGGTGCCGGTGGGTGTGGAAGATTTGCCGAGAGAGAGGTGGGTTTCGGTTTAGGGGAGGGTTACGGTCTAGGGGTGGGTTTCACTTTTGGGGTGGGTAGAGAGGGTGGGTAGAGAAAGGTAGTTTTAATTTATTTTTGTTATAGTTTTTAGATTAGGTTAATTTAATTTAATTTAAGTTAGGTTAGACTTAATTTAGGTTTAGTTTTTTTTTAGTTTAATTTAGCTTAGGTTAGTATCAATTTTTAGTTATAATTGTAGTTATAATTGTTATAATTTTTTTTAGAGAGAAGGTAGAGGAAAGTTAGAGAATTTGAGTTTTTTTTTGAAATTATGGTAACTTCGCGGAGTAAAATTGAGTATTTATACGATTTCGGAAGGGCAAAACCGTCAAACAAAATAACTTCACGGAGTAGTTTTGAAAAAAAAAATTAAGCGACTTCGCGGAGTAGTTTTGGCCGTTTTTTTAGCAATTCCCAAAAAAAATTGACACAATACCAAATCTTTTGATTCTTGGGACTAATAAATTGAAATAGAACCAGACCAGTTGAGATTTTCAATTTAGGAACTTGCCTCTAAGATCTCGTATATGATATCAGAAGGTACATCCTTCATCTTCATGGTTTGTCAAAGCGAATCGAAGAAGGCTACTTAAGACGATAGACGATGGGCATATAACCTACGTTATTAAGTTGTGTTTTTGTAATGGGTTGGGCCTGTTACTTAAGAACGCACCCATATTGCGCGATGTTACCAAAATCGCGTCTGCGGACTTTGCAATTTGACATAAAATTGTGGACACTCTTCTTGCGCGATTATACACAATTTCACGCAACCTAATATAGGATTTTGCTACGAACATAGGCGGAGAAACCCACATAATTCCTTAAAATATGTTTAGTTTCTCCCACATAATTCCTTAAAATATATGTTTAGTATTTAAATGAGAGATGCTATCACGGTTTCGAGACTCAATCATTTCAAGTCGTTTATTTTTTTTATTTCTTTCATTTTTATGTTCTATTTTTTTTTCTTTTGGTTAACTTGGTAGTTAAATAAAGGAAATAAAGGTAAAAATTATTAGATCAAGATTAGTTTATGTGGATCAAGGGCGGTAACAAATGTGTTATTCATTTTGGCAATGAAGTAGCTGCCACTTAAAGCCACCCTCCATCTCGCTTACCATCTTATTATGGGACTCGACGACAAAATCATGATTTATTTAGAAAAGACGATGCTAGAATTATCGACAAAATAGGTTGATGGGCCAAAATTCACGGTGCGGAATTTGTGGTACTTGATGTATCATCTGTATATAATTTTAGTTTAAGGAGGCTATAGTTTCACAACTTTAAGGTCGCACCCTCAATCTACCATTAATGCTCAAGATACTTAGTGGGTGATGCGGTTGGAGTACTAATGGGATGTGAAGAGGCAACTCGTGCAGAGCTTACAAAAGTCTTACAAGAGTTTGCACATACTCAATAAATGTCGATGTTGGTGTGTATAAAATGTGATTGTTATTTTGTAATAAGGTCCATCTCGTTGTAGATGATCCTTGCAAACACTAATCCAAATTCGGAGCAACATAGAAGCTGTAAGAAGTGTTCTTGGGGCATGAGTGATTGAACGGTGAATGTCGAGACAAAGTTTTATAAAGATATGAGGGAAGATACGATCCATCTTATGCAGTATTACGATGGCATCTTTACATGAGACAACACATCGGTAACAGTTATCCCTGAATACTTTGCTACTCACTTATTTATGATAGATGCTCAGTTGAAACCCATACAACAAAACGAGAGGCACGTAGCCCCAGAAAGATAAATGACCATAGTGAAAGAAAAAAATTGATGGTTGGCCATCACATATAGGAAGTAAGATACTTAAAATGGGTGGAGAACCTCATCATTTTAGAAAGGAAAAACATAAAGTGTATAATGTACATTGACTTTATGGGCCTTAATCATGCGTGTCCCAAAAATATTTTCCAATAACCTGAATAAATTAGTTTTCCAACGCAACCGCGTGCCATGAAATGTTATTCTTAATTGACGCATATTGTAGATACAACCATATCATGATAATCCTCATGGATTAGGACAAAACATCATTTATCACAAATCGTTAGCTCTACTGTTACGTTGTGTTGCTATTTGGACTAAAAACACGGGGTCAACCTCCCAAAGGATACATAACAAAATGTTTAAAGAGCAGTTAGGCCGTAACGTGGAAATATTCATTGACGACATGTTACTAATAAGCAAATAAAAAGTCTACCTTTAGGACCTACAAGAAATATTTTCTATGCTACCAAAACAGAACATGAATTTTAATTGTAAGTGTCTCTTTGGCCTCACATTTGAGAAAAACTGTGGCCTCGTCTTTGAAAAAGTTGTAATCGACGTTGAACCAAACAAATTTCCTCATTAAGAGAAATGAGCCTACACAAATAGTAAATGTTGTAAGAAAAAATTGAATGATAGATTCGTTGTTTTAAATCGCTTCATCTTTTGGACAAGTGATAGATGCCTCCTCTTTTTCAAAGTCGGGATCAATAAAGTTTGAATAAATTAAAGAATGTAGTGTTGTATTTCAAGAATTGATGAGTTATCTAACATCACCTCAATTTTTTGTCGTACCAATAGAGAATGAGGCATTAATAGTGTATCTAGGGGTATATTTGAGGGTCGTTAGCGTCGTGCCGATAGTCAAAAGGAAGTAAATAAAGTATCTCATATACTACATCAGCAAATCCCCTCAATGGGGTAGAAATAAACTATTCTACGACATAAAAAAGTTATATTATCGTTAATAATTATTGCAATGAAGTTGTGATATTACTTTCGATCCCATGCGTCCAGGTACCTACTAATAGTTCTCGATTTATCCGGGGCTGATTATCGAATATCGTGTATAGAGGAATTGAGTCAGGTGGATAAGTACAAAGTTTTAGAGAATAAAAGTAGTCAAATTCAACTACCAATGATTAGAAAGTACCATTTTCCCAAAAATGATATTTTCTTATATAGTGCCCGTAGTGGGCTCCACTATCACATGCTGTGTTTATACTAATTACATAGTAGCCCTCATATTTACATTTGTTTCTTATATCTTCTACTTTTACAAGTGGTTACTTATATGCCTTTATATGATCGATTAAGCCCCATAATAATCTTGACATTTCACGCCCTTATCAGTAGCCCCTAGTTTTGCGGAGAGTCCACCAAAAACTACTTGACCGTTGAGCCTTTTGGTCAGGAATCTGCATAAGTAACTTTTCAGGTGTTGTTTACCTTGTCGTCACCCACCGCAAAAAACCGATGTTGTGGCCCATGTGTTATTTGTCGACCTATCATTACAGGGTCGGCAGAATAAACTATGAGTGTTCAACAATAGTTTGTTAGTGATCGAACTACTGATCTATTATATCGTGAGGCATCAAATTTAATCAGAATTGTAATCAAACTGTTGGCCCAACTCTACAAGCCTTGGGTCAAGTTATCTTTTCCAGAGGCCCATTTCCTTTACCCACAAAACCGGTTTTCTTACTAGTCCACGTGTCGCTCATCAATTTGTCATCTGTGATGAGAGAATAAATGACAAGAAAGAGGAATATTGGATCTTGGACCTGATGTGACTAAAGCTCAAAGTGTAGAGATAGAAAGTAGAAAGAGAATATATTAAAGAGAGAATGTATTAAAGAATTCTCCACCTACCAAGACTAAATGGGCTCCCTTTTATAGTGGGGAAGGTGGGTCCCGTTCATGTCCTTGGTGGTCTTGTATTATTTCACCATTAGTCCTTTACAAATTAATTTATTTACAAATAGTAATAAACAGTAAATACACTAATGGACATATTTCCCTTCTCCTTTTTACAATTAACTCATTTTCTATTAAGACCGTCAAATTACTCCCTTATCAGTAGCCACCTAGTCTTCAAGAGCGTCGAGAATGAAGACTTGTAAATGAATTAGTTCGAAACGCCTCCGTCCCCTATGTCTCGGTATCGAATGACTGGGTAGCCTCGGTATCGATTGATCGGAATGCCTCGGTATCGATTGAGCAGAATGTCTTGGTATCAACATGGATTAAAGAAGTGTTCCCCGATTGACCGCTCTCTCCTGTGACGGCTTCGAATCGTCCTGATGCTAAAACCCTTATCATGGGTCTGCTACTGACCCTGATTGACAAAATCCCCACGGGCCCACACGGGTAATCAGGATTTGGAAAACAAACCGGGTATATGAAGCCCAACTAGCGTATCTATCAGAGCTAGTCGGTGCAGACCTACGATGCTAGTCTGAGCTACAACTACACGTGGTGTCCCATTATTCGAAGCGTGCTCGTCTGCACATCTTTCCAAAATGCCCTTCGACTTCCCGCTGCTTTTTGTCGTTTGGACTCCCCCATACGTAAAGCGGTTAAGTGTTGCTGCCTATAAATACCTCATTCGCAAGAATCGCTCTAAGAGGAATTCTAAATAGAGAAAATGCTGCCTGGACTTTTCTAGAGAGAGAGAGAGAGCAGGGTTTATGAAAAGTAAGAACCCGAAGCTAAAACAAAAACCGAAAAAGAAGAAAGAGCCTGCATTTGGGTTATTCGACTGGACCAGTATTAGCGACCGAGCCGAAGAGTACCGAGTTACGGGACTAATTTGGAGTTCCAACACAAAGCCCTTTACGCCCGTGCCTCTTCCCCACGACCCTGTCCTTCCTAATCCAATCCCCGCTGAATCCTTTATTCTACCCGAACCATCTGGCACTCAAACACCCGAAGCCATTGTTATCCCCTCCAGCAACAGCTCTCCACACTCCCCTGTTACTCAGTTCGACCGCCCGACGCCTTCGTCGGTAAATTCCCATACTATCCCGACCCCTATTCTTCCTAGACGTCAAGACAAAGCTAGGTTTCTTTCTCTGGGAGACTCAAACACCTCGACTTCCCCTGCGGGGGGTAATTCTCCTGAAATAGTCTAGCTTAGACCCAACATACAAGGGTACCGGACCGACGTCAATACCACGCGTACCCATTTGGGCGTTACCTAACGAGATCTGGACCGTCAAGACCTGGAGATCGAGAGTGCTCGTCAACCGCAAAAAGAATCGATGCTCGCCCGTACCGCAAGTAGCTCCAGTTTTATAGAGCCTCTTGCCCAATTGGTCGACCCTCCAGCGGCCAGCCCCCTAAATCCGATGTGGTCCCAGCAGAAGATGCTGAAGAGCCAGAAGCGAACGTCTTCGCTTTCGAGGAAGGTATTGCCGTTGTTGGCAACGCTGCTGCTCCTCCCGAAGAACCTCTCCCCGCGGAGATTGAGGCGGTCATAACTACAACTTACCATCGCATGTTGCCAAGGGAAAACGTCATTTCCCTCTTTGAAGGCAAATACATTTACTTCTCTGCCGCAGAACATGCAGAGCTTCTGATCCGGTAGGGAATCCCGGAGTGCGTCACTGTATGATTCCCTGCTCCTGGTGAGACACCAGTGCATGTGCGATCGCGGGAGATCGTTATTTTCACATAACTCTTCAACTGGGGCCTCAGGTTTCATCTGGATCCTGAGATTGCTCTGTCTTTCAAGACCCTTAGCATCTACCCCTCACAGCTAATGCCCAACACGTGGTATACGCTGATGTCATGCATAATGGC
The DNA here is from genome assembly GCA_036936605.1 of Limnanthes douglasii subsp. nivea. NCBI lineage: Eukaryota > Viridiplantae > Streptophyta > Magnoliopsida > Brassicales > Limnanthaceae > Limnanthes > Limnanthes douglasii. The sequence goes on from JAUPFV010000001.1 coordinate 40,958,151, forward strand.
CTCACGCCTATCGGGTCGGGTTATGCCGATGACTGAGTACGTCGGTTTGTCTTCCTTTGTGGCTGCTGGGAAAATGGCCGCCCATACACCAAGGGGAACCCAAGGCAATTACTGCGCACCTGGGTTCCTGATGGTAACTATATATATATATTTATTTATTTTTAACAGGATAGATCGATCCTTTGTGCAGTGTCAAAGGAGTTTATCTAGGAGTTGAAGAAGGACTACTTCAAACCTGGCAAAGTGACCTTCCAAATTTTAAAGGACTTTGCCAGGAAGAGTTGGGGTCGTGCGTTTTACCGCACCTTCAAGAACACGAACCTGATTATGACCAACCTCGGGTGTTGCTCTTCTGAACCGCTCACATTGGAGCAGCTCCGCTAACCACCCAGCTTGGTGGATTTGGTCGCGAAGACAGATACGCCCGACACACACCTGTTCCTTCCGAAGCGTAATTAGGCTCCTAGGAAGCGTTCCAAATTGGACGAAGAGGCCGAGCAGGCGAATGCCGATACTGAAGGGGCCGACGCGGTGGGACAAAGAGATGAAGTTGCTGCTGAGGATGGCGAGGCGCATCGGTCTGAGGAGCTGACCAAGAAGCGGAAGGAAAAGGTTGAGGCGGATAATGCTCAAGCCAAAAGATCGAAACGCTCGAAGAAGAGTGGACCTGTCGCTGCTCCTGCCCTTGTCGATAACGCAACCATCCCGACGCTTTTTGAGCAATATGGGGAGGTCAAGGGTGTGGATGTAGCCGATCCCGCAGCAGTACCGGTCGAAAGTGCTCCGGTAGTGGTGATCCCCGACGAGCACGATGTTGGTTCTTCAAAGGCGTCAAAAGATGTCATGGCGTCTTCAAGTGGTACTAAGATGCGTGTCCTGTCAGTGTCTGGGAGACCCCATACCTTTCCTCTGCGGATAACAGACGGGTTGTCCTTGTCTTTGTATATTATGATCGTGTCTTTGGCGATGAAAGAGCGGCGGGCAGGGGAGCTCAGCCAGAAGCTGACGGAAGCGGAGGGGAAAGTTGCCGCGCTTGAAGAGGAAGTGAAAAAGGGAGTGGCAGCACAAAAGCTCTTGGAAGAAAAGCTGAAGAAGGTTGAAAAAACTTTGGCGCAGGTCAGAAAAGACCGCGATGACCGAGCTGGGCAGTTCGCAGTTTCCAAGATTCAGAGGCGCTTCTTTCGTTACTTCGCGGCAAAGAATGCGAAAGAAATTGTCGATCTGAAGGATGCCAATGCTCTTTTTGCTGCTAAGTGCTAGAAGTGGACGGATAAGGAGACGGCCGAGGCTAAGGCTGCTTATGTGCTGACCTTTCATCACTGTTTCCCCGACCTTCCTCTTGGGTCCATGTAGCTAGATGTTCCCGAAGCCGAACGCCCATCCGGTGTGGTTTGCGAGGATAAAGAGTCAGACGACACCAAAACTGATCCTGAGGATGAGGACACTTGACTTCTTCCCCCCTCCCCCCCTTTTGTATTGAAATTTTGTAACATTTGGGTCTGTAAAACCCTTTTAAACCGTTTTGTAACCGATGCTCCTTAAAGATGAAAGTTTTCATAGTTGTAGATCGGTTAAATACCAAAAAATCCATTTAAGGTTCTGTTGATCAATGTTTAATTGAAAAATTCCCATATGGTCGGGAATAAAATTTAGGTCGATTAAATACCGAAAACCCTATTTAAGGTTCTGTCAATCAATTGATATTGCCAAAAGTTGTCTATCAGCTCGTCACCTGATGGACCCCCTTCTAACACTTCTGAATTTCAAAGGCAAAAAAGTTGGATTTAAAAATATCGGTTGCTATGGATGCCTCATTAAAACCTTCTCGCGCCACCGAGGTAGAAAAGAGCACATCCCCGACCAAAGGTTCGTACATAAACAAGAATGATTACAAAGAATTTACAAAGATAGATAAAATTACTCCAAATATATCTTCAAGTGTTCAATGTTGCAGGGGAGCATCAATAAGCGTCCGTTCTTGTCCTGCAATCGGTAGGTTCCACTCTTTACTCTTTCCATTACTTTGTATGGTCCTTCCCAGTTCGGGGCTAGTTTGTCGAGGCTTTTGTCTTTTGTATGCTGAAAAACTCTTCTCAAAACCCTCTCCCCGACTTTGAACTCCTATCGACGCACTTTTGACGCATATCGAATCCTCATTAAGGTCTGATAATGTAAAGCGTTTAGCTGAGCTCGACCTCTTTTCTCTTCTATTAGGTCTAGGGCTAGTCGTCTGCCATCCCCGTTTTTGATCTCATCATAATTGCCGACCCTAAAAGATGGGAAGATTGATTCTGCTGGGGTGACCGCATCCATTCCATACACCAAGGCGTAAGGTGATTCCTTAGTTTCCGTTCACGGTGTAGTTTGGTAAGCCCACAATACTTCTTGCAAATAATCCGGCCATTTTCCAGCTTTTCCTTCTAGGTTCTTTTTTAGGCCATCCAAGATGGTTCGGTTCGTGACTTCAACCTGCCTGTTCGCCTGGGGATGGAAAGGGGCAGAAAAGCACTGCCTAATTCTATGGGTCGTACACAAAAATTTCATTTCGCTGTTGTCAAACTGAGGTCCGTTATCCATGGTGAGCTTCTGAGGTACCTCGAACCTACAGCAGATGTTCGACCAAATAAACTTGATGATATCCTTAGTTCTCGTTCCCAATAATGGCTCAGCTTCTACCCATTTGGAAAAGTAATCTACAGCCACCACAATCGTTTTTCTACCACCGGATGCCATCGGTGATTGCCCCACCAGATCGATTCCCCATCTGTCGAAAGGCAGGCCTTTGGAGATTGATTCTAACGGAGCCGCTGGCATATTGATCGCATTTGCGAATCTTTGACAGGTATCGCACGTTTTTACCATCTGCTGCGCATCGGCGGTCACCGTTGGCCAATAAAACCCGGCGAGGAAGATTCTCCTTATTAGTGCTTTGTAACCGTAGTGGGCTGCACCTTCTCCGTCGTGTAACTCAGAGACAATTATTTGTGATTCATTAGCCCCCAGGCATCACAGTAGAGGCCTGTTGAAAGACTTTTTGTATAGTAACTCTCCCAACAAAACGTAGCCTCAGGCCTTATTTCGTACTTTCCGAGCTGCACCGATATCATCTGGTAATAGTCCTTTAGATAGGAAGGCTGTAATATCTCTTCTCCAATCCGATATAGTTACCGAGGATATCTGGCAGGCGATTTCTGGTCGATTGTCTAGTTCTGCCCTCTTCACAATCAACGGGTTTTCTTGTTCGGTTATCCAGAGGTAACTGGTTGAGCAGGATGCCGGTGCCAGGGAGTCGGCAACCACATTTTCGGTCCTAGGTACATGCTCATATGTTACTTTGGCAAATGACGCAGCCAACACGCGCAAGGCTGCTAAGTATTGAACGCAGCTAATCCCGAAGCCTGATTAATCAAGAGTTTAGAATCATCAACAAGACGTACGTGTTTGGCCCCGCATACCTGTGCTAATCTTAAACCGGTCAGGGCTGCCTTGTACTCTGCTTCGTTGTTAGAAGTGGTAAAACCAAATCGGATTGCCTGATGCATACTTACGCCCGTAGGGATGATTATCTGGACACCCGCGCCTCACCCATGGACGTTCGACCCACCATCGGTTCAGATAACCCACTCAACTGGCTCGTCTTTCTCGGGTGGATCTTCTTGGTCTGGTCGGTCGGAATGGAATTCAACTATGAAATCAGCCAGGGCCTGGCCTTTGATAGCTGTTCTCGGTTCAAAATTGATATCAAAATTTCCTAACTCGACTGACCACTTAGACATTCTTCCTGACATGTCCGATCGCTGAAGAACATACTTGAGTGGAAACGAGGTTCGAACGACGATGAGGTGGGCTTGAAAGTATGGTCGCATTTTCCGCGTCACGGTCACCAAAGCCAAGGCCATTTGTTCCAGCTTCAAATACCGTATTTCCGCGTCCAATAGGCTTTTGCTCACAAAGTATACCGCTTTGGGAACCGTTCCCGATTCACTAATCAGTGTCGCATTTACTGCAAAATCTGAAACCGCTATGTAAAGAAAAAGAGTCTCCCCCGTCAGGGGCTTCGTTAGAAGGTTCGGGGACGGTAAATAAGTCTTGATCCCTGCAAAAGCATTATCACAAGCAGGAGTCCAAACAAAAGACTTAACGTTTCTCAAGACCTGAAAGAAAGGAGCACACTTGTCAGATGAACGAGAGAGAAATCGATTCAGGGCCGCTAGGCGCCCTGTTAATATCTGGACCTCCTTGAAATTCTAAGGTGGTGTCATGTCGGTAAGCGCTTGTGATTGGATCGGGTCTGCCTTGATCCCTTTTTCGCTGACAAAGAATCCCAGGAACTTGCCCGACCTTACCCCAAAAGAACATTTCTCCGGGTTTAACTTGAGATTTATCCCCCTTAGATTGTCAAAGGTCTCTCTCAAATCGCCGAGATAGTCTTCATCTGTGCCGCTCTTCACTAGCATGTAATCGATGTAAACTTCCATATTTCTCCCTATCTGGCAGTCAAAAGTCTTGTTCACCAGTCTTTAGTAAGTCGCTTTTGCGTTTTTTAACCCGAACGGTATAACCTTGTAGCAATACAAGCCTCGACCCATGACAAATGTTGTGCTTTCCTAATCTTCTTGGTGCAACTTGATTTGATTGTAGCCTGCATATGCATCCATGAAAGAGAGTAATCTGTTTTCCAACGTCGAGTCCACCAACTGGTCAATTCTTGGCATCGGGAAGGGATCTTTTGGGCATGCTCGATTAAGGTCGGTAAAGTATACGCACATCCTCCACTTCCCGTTCTTCTTTTTTACCAGGACGAGATTGGACGTCTAGAGTGGGTACTTGATTCTTTGATGTGCCCGACGCTGAGCATTCTTTCAACCTCTCTCAGAATGATCTCTGCCTTTTCCAGGGAAAAGGCCCGACGCTTTTGTGAGATGGGTCTGGCATTCTTATTGATAGTCAGCTTGTGAATTACATGGCTCTCCGGGACTCCGGTTGCGTCATGCGAGCACCACGCGAATAAATTTAAATTATCATGTAATAACGATACAAATTGTATCTTGAAGCCTGGTGACAAGTTAATTCCTATCTGTAAAATTCTTCCTTCGGTAAACTGGTGTTTTTCGCATTCTTCGTCGGTGGTAAAAAAACTGGGAGCTTCCCTAGGATCATCGACGGGTAGCGACCCCAAGGGAAGTCCCGCTGACTGCTAGTCCCGTGCTTGTTCCATCTCTTGATCCCTTTTTGGCGCTAAAGCCGCTCGGTAGCATTCTCTTGCCGCTTTCTCGCTGCTTCGCACCACCCCCACATTGTTCCCGACCACGTATTTTAAGCATTGATGCAGAGTGGACGTTACCACGTGCATTCGTGACAGCCACGACCTGCCAAAGATCGCGTTATGGGAGGCTGGTGCGTCTACCACGACAAATAAAATGGTGACCTCCTTCTTGAACGGCCCGCGGTCCAACTGAACGATGCCTTCAAATTCTACAATCACGTCTGCTGCCGATCCTGTGAAACCTACAATATTTCGGTTCGAATGTGTAATCGTCGGGGGTTCCCTGAACTTAGCGAATGTTGATGCAAAGATTATGTTTGCTGAGCTTCCGGTGTCTACAAGGATGCGTTGGACCTCTTCCCCCGTAATGGCCGCCCCAATAACGACGACATCTTCATGAGGACCGGCTATGTCTCGCATGTCGTCGTCGTCAAAATACAAAATCGGTGAAGGGATGCCTTTTGAGTGGGGATAGGACTGAGCTTCTAACTGAGTAGCCAGGTTCATAATATGTCGCTTTCAGGAAGAGTGCGTGATACCTGCCATAAAATCACCCCCAAAAATAGTCAACGATTCGAAAAATTATCGCGCGGTTTCTTACGTTCCCTTTATTTTCCGCAGCTTCTTCTTCAATGACCCCGATAAGGTTACGGTTTACATCGGGATCGAGATATTCGTCGGAGACATGAAAAAGGTCAGTCACTTTGGAAATCGCCATGGTTGTCTTTGGTTTCTGCACCGTCACAATTTATTTCGAAACCGCGCCCTGCTGCGCTTTCTTTTTCACATATTCAAGTAGGTTTCCATGCTCTATCAGCATCTGTATCTCCTTTTTTAGAGCAATGCAATCCTTAATATCGTGTCTCACGTCTTCATGGTATCGACAGTATCGGTTTTTCCTATTTTCCCGAGGCGTTGGTATGAGGAAAGGCCTCTGATACATTTCGTTCTTCTTAGTCTTTTCATAGATTGAAGATACACATGATGTTAAATCAGCGAAGTAAGCGGGTCGGATCCACTTATTAGACATGGGTCGCGAAACCACTTTGTTCGTCTGTTTTTCTCTTTGGCCCTGAGAAGCCAGAATCTTGATTGGTATGGACTGAGTTGGCGGTATTGTGTTGACTGGATGGACTTGCTGAGCATAGCCAGATTGAGCACCCTGTTTCATAACTACCGACGCTTGTGCACTCTGCTGAATTTGTGCTGCCAACTCGGACACCTCAATTTATTCTATCAATATCTGTTTTTCCACCTGAGCTAGAACGGCGGAAAAAGTAAAAGCTTTCTTTTTAGTGACCGCTTGCTTCATCAGTCCTCGAAGCAGCCCTAAGCGATATGCTGTTAGAGCCACGTTCTCTTCGTGATCAAGGTCGGTCTTACCATCGATAAAACGCCTGGTGTAGTTCCGGAGGCTCTCTCCCAGCCTTTGTTTATAGTTAACGATCGTATCACTGTTGGCCCGAAAACTTTTCCTGCCCAAAAAATGCTGACAGAACATCATCCAGAACATTCCAAAGTTTTTTATACAACCCTGTGGTAGCCGGTTGCACCACTTAGACGCCCAATCCTTGAAAGTCATCGAAAATGCTCGGCATAAAAACTTATCATCATTATCAAAACTCAACATAAAGTTTTTAAAGGCTTCCAAATGGTTATCCGGATCTCTTTTACCATCATACTTTTCCAACTTGGAAATGTCAAACCTCTTCGGGAGATGCCCTGACAATATTTCGTCGGACAACGGTGAGGCTCTCCAATTCATTCCGAATCCGAAAGATCCGCCTCCAAGCCCCTCGGTCTGAACCCCATACAATTTTTCGTCTCCCGGGTTGATGAACTGGTTGCTGACCCTGTACCCCTGGGTCTGGCTATTTAATGGTAGCCACTGGGCATGGGGTAGGACTGCCCGCTCCTCTCTACTGCCCGTCAGCATATTTTCTTTCTCGAATGAAACTGGCATTCTTTTCTCAGCGCTACCTTTTTTGAACTTGGGAGAGTCAGAACGGGGTGCCCTATTCCGTCGGTAATTGCTCTTCTGCGCGCGTTTGTTTAGCCTTTCCTTGCATCAGTATTCTCTTCCGACGAATCGTCTGAGGTGTAATTGGCAGAGATTCCCCGGTCGTCCTTTTGGTATCTCTATGTTCTTCCATCCTGCCCTCCGTCGGGATTAGACTCCCGATAATATCAAACAGGTCGGGCATCGATACGATGGTCCATAGTAGGATAGCCTTCTCTGCGGTTGTCTACGACCGACTCTTTTCCTTTGTCTTCCCGAGCTTTTTTATCATCTAGTGCCCGCTCCTTTTCAGCGTTTAGTTTCGCGATGTCTTACAACAACTATCTCCTGATCATGGTAATAGTTGATCGCTTATCCCGACCCTGCGCATAATACTCCCGAGCTAGAGCTTCCTCGCCCTCAGACAACGAAACGGCTCGGGCAATCTCTCTCCCGACCCTCTCCCCGATTGCTTCATCATTCATTCTTTAAGATTAGATTGCGATTTTCAAAGAAAAGGATTTATTTTTGGTATCACGTATTCTCACAAACGACGCCAATGATGAGAGAATAAATGACAAGAAAGAGGAATATTGGATCTTGGACCTGATGTGACTAAAGCTCAAAGTTTAGAGAGAGAAAGTAGAAAGAGAATATATTAAAGAGAGAATATATTAAAGAATTGTCCATGTACCAAGACTAAATGGGCTCCCTTTTATAGTGGGGAAGGTGGGTCCCGTTTATGTCCTTGGTGGTCTTGTATTATTTCACCATTAGTCCTTTACAAATTACTTTATTTACAAATAGTTGTCTAATAAATAGTAAATACAATAATGGGCAGATTTCCCTTCTCCTTTTTGCAATTAACTCCTTTTCTATTAAGACCGGCAAATTACTCCCTTATCAGTCTATATTTGCAATTTCCACCTGTTGAACTACCCACGCGTGCATCATGAGGCTCACCCCCTAGGTCTGTGATACTTATCAGGATGGACACGTGTCTCACGATAACTTGACTACACTTTTACTAACATTTTAGTTAAGCGACTCTTGATCTTCTCGACGCTCTTTTCGATTGCGCTTCTCCGTGGAACGAACCCTTACCATGCTTACTCGCCTATAAATAGTCTTACTTATTCATTTTCACATTTTACCTGAGTTCTAAAAAGATAAAAACTTTGCTATTTTCCATTTCTTATAGAGAGAAAGTCTGATTTTGTTTATGAGAAAACCCTCTTCTCATAAGCAATCTAAGAAGAAATCTGACCCTCCTAAGAAACCAATTTCTGGCTTCATTGATTATCTCAGTATTACCGAAAGGGTTGACGAATACCGAGTCACTGGATTACTTCACAAAGGTCCCATATCTCCGTTGAGTTCGGAGCCGCTGATTTTTCTGAAACCCGAAAATCCGGGCCCGTCTATATCTTCTTCCAACACGAGCCCCCTGACTATCCCTAGGACTTCCTCATCAAAAAAAAAACTTGACACCGCTACTCGCTCTACTCCTTTAAGAACCAGAACAACCGACGTTGTAACTCAACTTGTACCTTCAAAACCCCGAGATATTGTTGACCGGCCAAATAAAACTTCTTTCTTAACTATGGGTGACTCTAGTTCTTCGTCTACCCCTCTTGAATATGTCCAGCTAACTCCAATGATTATTGGATGTCAAACCCGTCATAACAACGCGAACACTCTTAAATGGGTGGTTCAACAAGATGATAAAATAAGGAAACGTGAAGAAGATGCTTCTAAAAAGGTTGAGGTCCCAACGTCTAGTCATACTCGAGTTAATACCAGCTCGAGCATTGTTCTCGCGACTCCCTCTTCTAAAGGGTTGGCGTCTGCTGATAAATCCTTGCCCAAGAAAGTCCAAAATACCGAAGCCGAAAAACCAACTCTTAAATCTTCAACGGTATCTGCGTCGACAAGGGTAAAAGACAAGACTGCTGAAAAACCCATTCATAAGCCTTCAACTAAGGCATCTTTGTCGATGAGGGCCGAAGACAAAACTGCTGAAAAAACGACTCATAAGCCTTCAACCAAGGTATCTATGTCGACGAGGATAAAAAAATATATTACCGAGAAACCTATTCACATATTTTCAACAAAGGCATCTGCGTCGACGAGAGTTGAAGACAAAATTTCCGAACCAGCTGCACCGACAATTCCGGAGGCTCAAACTACTCCTGTGGTTGGCGAGGCTGAAAAAGAACCTTTACCCCCTGAAGTTGCAGATGTTGTGAATGGCTACCACATTCTCCTGCCCAGAGATCACATTATGTATCTTTTTACCGGGAAGTAGATGTAAAGGTCGGCTTAAAGAAGATCTGGGGGATTCCTGACTGTGTCACTGTTGGTTTTCTGAAGCCCGGTGAGACTCCCTTAGCGGTACAATCTCGAGAGATAGTGTTCTTCACTAAGCTTTTGAACTGGGTTCTGCGACTTCGTCTTGATCCCGAAATTGTCAGATATTTCGAGATCCTTTAGATTTTCCCGACCCAGTTGACTCCTAGGCTTGGTACACTTTAATGTCTACCATTATGGCTTCTCGATTGGCCGGAGTCCCAATATCTATGGATGAATATATAGGCATATCTGGATTGTCAAAGTCTCCTAAGCTGGCCTTCTTCTACTCTTCGTTTGCCAATCCAAAAAAGATAGTGACAATTTGTGGGAAAATGAAGATCGTGGAAGTATCCATTTGTCTTCGTCAGCGGTATCTGGGAAAATGGCCGATCATACATAAAAAAGAATCTGAGGCGCCTAACTTACAAATGGACTCCTGAAGGTTTATCTCGTTTTTTTTACTCACCGACCTTCTTTTGTAAGCTGGCAAGGTAACTACTTAGGAGTTGAGAAAAGCTCACGTTAAGAAAGCTTCAGAAATATTTGCTGAACTCCGAGCGTTTGCCAGAAGGAACTGGGGTCAGCAATTCCGCCGATGCTTCAAAAACACCAACCTCATCAACAACAATATTTCGCGCTGCTCCAACGATATTCAAAGTATCGATTAGTTGCAGACTCCTACTGATGTTTCTGACTTCGCGAGGAGACTAGATGCCCCATATTTTGAGGTGATTTTACCTAAAAGAGATGGGGCATCTTGTAAACGGGTGAAATCAGAGGATTTGTTCGATCTAGAAGATTAACAAGAAAATGCCGACGGTGCCGCCGTAGACAAACCCTTAGAAGTATTACCCTCAAAGCCTGAAACCACTTCATCCTTAGTCACCCAACCGTAAGCGGGATAAATCTCCTACAGTCGGCAAAGGGATACATAAAGGACATGGTGAAAAAAGAAAAAAGAATGTCGCAGTTGACGAGGGTAATCATACTTTAAACAAAAAATCCAAAGAGAAAATCGTTGCAGATGAAATGCATTGTAACCCAGCCATGGAACAGATCACCATTCCCATAATGTTCGAACAGTTTGGCGGTACGAAGCCGACCACACTTGTCGAAGTCTTTGTAAGAGAAAGAGGCTCGGAGGAAATACATTCCGCGGGTAAAACTAGATCATCGATCCACTTAGATGATCTTCCTGTGGTGGCCCACCAAGACCATACTCCTTATCAAGAGGATACAATGCATCATGATCCTTCGACATTGCTTGTTCGCGCTCAGAGTTTGAACTCTTTTTTCCTTTAAGATTCGGACATCCCAGCGACTTCCCTGCAAAACATGCTTGCCCCCATAGCCCAAAAAGAAAGAGAAGTGATGAAACTTCAAAAGGAACTTGCAGAGCTCAAGAGAAGCATCTCATCCAAAGCACAAGAATCGCAGAACTTAATTGACCTTGTCAATGCTCGAGCTGATGCAGCTGAAGCTAAGATCCAGGCTTTGGATGTGAAAGAAAAAGAGTGAAAAAAATCTATTTCTCAAGCCAAAGAAAATCGTACCAAAGCCATCAAAGAATTAACTGCCCAGGAGCTTTAGAACGACTACCTTCGCTGACGATCGAGGAAAATGGCTACAAACCTTCACGACCTTCAAGTAATCGTCCACAAAAGTAAGGAAGGGAACCGTCTTTTTGCTGCTAAGTGCAAGAAAGTTATGGAGGAAGAGGTTGCCGGCGCAAGGGCCGGTTATGATTTAAACTTTCATGAACAGTTTCCTCGGATACCGTTAGGGTCGATGTGGCTAGACGTCCCAGAAGAAGATCATCCAGAAGTCGTTTGATAAGGTTTTAATTTTCTTAGGTAAAGTGCTGATGTATACAGACTTGGCATCCAACGTGAGAGGATGCGAATAAGGAATGTACAAAGTATCATTGGATTTGGATTTAATGCATCAAACAATTAGGCGGAATGTGAATTTATAATAGTAGGATTTAAAATAGTTGGAGAATTCACGACCCTCACTCTAAGAGTGTACAACGATTTATAGCTAGCGACAAAAAAAAATATTTGGGAAGTATGAAACCTGCGAAATATGATTTGACGATACTTAGAATAAGTAAAAAATTTGTATTAGCTCTTTGAGAACGTAATATTTGAGCATATCATATGAGAGCCTAACAAGATGGTAAATTTTTTCGCTTAAAGAGAAAGCTCAAGAGAGAACCTGGGAATAGGATAATTCTGTAGATTTTAAAGAGATATTTTTGAAAAAAAAAGAATAAGATTTTTGAGAACAAAATTATTTTTTATATTTTCTTTTCTTAATCTCTTTGTTTAGTACATCTCCTATATATATTAGTATAAATATATTATACTGTTTTAATGACAGAATAATATATTTTGCTAATATAATACTCTTTAAAATATAAAATCAAATCTAAACAAATTTTCCCTAAATTGAATAGTATATTATCAACTAAATAATGTATTTTCAATTGAATAATATTTTCAGTTGAATAATATTTTCTTAATTGAATAATATATATTATTCAAAAATACATTAATATATTATTAAAATATTTTAACTAAATTAATTAATTTATATATTTCAAGCTTAATTAATTATTGCATAAACAATGCCTCCTTTAAATTAAGCTTGCTTTTGATTCCCAAACTTTCAACATTCCTTTTGAAGACTTGTGTACTTTGTGGCTTTGTGAAGATATCAATCATTTGATCTTAGTCTTGCAATAGTTAACTTGAACATCACCATTATTCACGAGCTCCCTCAGAAAATGATGTCGAATCCGGATGTGTTTTGTTCTTCCATTAAGAACTGGATCTTTTGTGATTGAAATAGTAGAATTATAGTCACAAAATAAAATGGTTGACTTGACTTGCTTTCTTTTTAGACTTTCCAAAATTCCGCGCAACCAAATCAATTGACATCTTGCATAAGATGCAGCAATATATTATGCTTCTGTAGTCGAAATCGCCACAACTGATTGTTTATTTGAGCTCCATGAAACTGCACCGCTATTAAGGTGAAACACATACCCATAAGTTCTTTTGCTATCATCAATGATTCCTGCTAAATCACTATCTATATAACCAATGAGATTAACTTCTGTATTAGCTTCATAAAAAATTCCATAGTCAATGGTTCCCTTCACATATAGCAATATTCTTTTGGCAGCCTCCCAATGGTTAGAATAAGGTTTTTCCATGAATCTACTTATCAACCAGACTTCAGAACATGGTTAAATTAACAAGTTTTCCTTCATCTTCTTTAGATAACTTCAGACCTATGATGCATGAAGTAGTGACTGGATTATCAACTTCCATCTTGAATTTTTTAACATTTCTTTTGCATAGTTCTCTTGTGAAATAAAAATTCCGTTCTCAGATTGATGAATTTCAATGCCAAGAATATGATGAAGTTCTCCTAAATATGTCATCTCAAATTCGTCCATCATTGACTGTTTAAATTCTTCGAACATTTTTACATTGTTTCCTGTGAAAACAGGATCGTCGACATAAAGACTAACCACCATAAATGGTTGCTACTCTTGGGAAATATTCTGAAATAGATTCGGACGCTTTCATATGTAAGGATTCAAATTCCCCTCTTAAAGTTTGGAGATATACTTTTTTCACCTTTTCGACTCCTTTGTAAGAGATTTGTAATTTCTCCCACGGTTGCTTGGCGGAAAATGCGCTTGAAATTTTTTCAAAACCATCATCATCTAATGCTTGATAGATAAGGAAGAGAGCTTTTTTGTCTCTCTTTCTTGAATCCTTCAAATTTGTTTTCTCCTCTTGAGTAAGGTTTGCTTCATCTTCGGGTTCGTCAAACCCTTTCTCTACGGCATCCCACACATCATGTGCTCCAAGGAGAGCTTTCATCTTGATACTCCAGTAGTCGTAGTTGAGTATTGGAACTTGGAAGGATGATACACCATTTGCCATATTTTTAAATATCTTGAAAATTTTAAAACAAAATTTTGGATAGAGCTTGTGGCTCTGTGGAAAATATGAAAACAACACTCACTATGAACAAACAAACAACTTTGATGTAGATTAAAAAAAAGAAATATTACAAGCCACTTTTAGAACTCACATAGAAGAGAAATATTTTTCTTTCACTCAAAAGAGCTTTTCTTGTCTCTCTTTTATCTCACTTTAAATTTTCTCTCTAATGTACTTCTTAGTGTGTTTGGTCATGCTCTAGATGGTGGGAGAGTTCTACTATTTATAGAATCATCACAGTGGAGACAAGAATCCGCCATCTAAGATCTTATGGATACTTAATCTCTCAATCTCAAGACTACCCTCAATATCAAAGAATATCTTGCACTCAACCTAAGGATGGTCTTTCACACAACCTCCACTACTAAATAAATATTAATTTAATTGTTTCTAGAATGTGCTTTCTATATAGACCTTATTAAGTGGGTTGGACCCTTTAACAGGTCAAGTTTATGATCTGATAACCAATAGAATGCAAAATAGAAATCATAGTTATAGCTATTTGTTTTGCCGTTTCTTACGGGAGCACAAACCACCTGAAAGGGAATCCAGAATAGCTCAGAAATGACAAGCTAACATTTTCCGTATGGATAGATACTGATCTGTAACTAAAGTTGGAGAACAGACTATTCACTATATATTCTCATTGGTGTAGCACACAGTTTGAAGTATTGGAATTTGAATCCGATTTAATGATTTATACCCACCAAAAGAAGCTCGAGCAAAGTCATTCAACTCATTTATCTCAATCTGCAATACGTCAAATGGTGAAGAGCGTTGCAAAAAAGGTTTGAGTGTCAATAGGCAGATGTTGGAAGTACAAAAAGAAAAATAAAAAGACATACTGAAATTAGGATTTCGTTTTTAAATGTCACGGGTGAAGTAAAATTCGTATCCGACCTAGGATAGAAAAGATGTTTCTAATAAATCTAGTAAACAATCAACAAAGACATCATATACGAAGACACTATAAAACCCTAAATAAACAGATAAGATAACATTGGTCCAAGCACACATTCTTTTACAAAGACATCAGATGAACCTAGTGTACTGCCAGCATCCTACTTCCCATCTCCATTCTATCCCACAATAAAGTTGTTTTGAATTTTTGAAGACCTTGTTAGATAATTTTATTCCTAATGTGTGCAGAAGGTTAGACTTATCAAACAGCTACATGAGAATCTGATGTGCCTTACACCATGCAAAACCCACCTTAAGAATTTGAAATTCTGCATAAACTGTTGCCAATATGGAGAGTATGAAACATTATCTTAGTACTCACTCGCACAGTGCTTAAGTCAGGATCACACTGTCCAAGTTGAAAGTTAATTAAGGATAAGAGTGCTAAAAATGAAAAAGTCTTAAAAAACCCTGATTTGACAGTGATATTCACTGAACTGAGAAAAAAAAAGGAAGACTGCAATCTCTAAATACAAAAGAACACCTATCTTTAAATTTTCGGTTTATCTTTACCATGCGGTCATATAGAACACACAGCTTTCCACCTGACTTCATAGACTCTACACCCCAAATGACAAAACAGGTTTGCAGTTTATAAGGCAAAAATAATTTTGGCTTTAAGAATTCGCTACAAAAATTGTAGCGGATGAAAATTTAATTCTATTAGAAGGCCAACAACTTGCCACTATTCCTCTGTTCCAAAGACTTTATAGGCTTTTACCGTAGTTAGCTAGATTCATGAATTTTCAAAAATCCCCTAGTAGTCCCTGGATTATTCGGTTTGGTAAATTGGTCTACGCGTGTGTTGACTATCAATTTATTTGAGAGACGGTCCTCACTAAGTATACATCAACATGAAATGGCCCTCAAAAGTTCATATATATATATATATATATATATATATATATATATATATAAACAATATAAAGGGGAGTTTGAGAGATATAAGATTTAATTTAATGCCATATCCAGAAAAACAACAAAAAAAACAAACAAGAATAATAAAAAATTGAGATATGAAACTTAAACTGACTAAAAGTGGTCCGGAGAGATGAGTGTTCCTTTGCATCTGATAATATTTGAACCTGGTATTCTTTTAAATTCTGCTGAACTGTACAAAGCTTGATAATCAAGTTTGCCTTGACCCTCGGGGTGTACAATTTCCAGTATCTTCCAATATTCACGGTCACGATTAAGCCCAGGTATAGAAGAAGTTTTAAAGGGTCCTACCTTAATCCATGATTTTCTTTCCGAACTGTAAATTAGACGATCTAAATTTTTTCCATATTCTTGAAAACCACAAACAATATAGTACTGTTTCATTGTGCTCTCAAACTTTAACCGAAAAAAACAAAAGCACATTTTCTTTATATCTATGGGAACAGACGCCACAACTATAGATTCTCGTCTCGAAGGATTACACAACCAAATCTGGCCATCTTGACGAAGAAGAAGGAAGCCCTCAGCAGAACAAAGAAACTGAAACTGTTTGTAGATAACAGGGATCCTGCAAATTGCTCCCTCCTTTTCACCATCATTCGCTTCTAATTCAAATATATGGGAAGCGGTGTACCCGAATGATAGAGCACGACTCTCCCGTGCATGATGGACTCTGATGAATATTGGATCGTCTATTGTTTCTCGATAGAGTTTGGATACGCATCGGAATCGCAGAAGCGATTTAACAGGTAGTCGATACAGGATCTGATATATAATGTCTAAAGGTAAATCCTTCACTTTCGTCGTCGTCATTGGTCCCGTCTTGGCAGAGAAGTCGAGTTAGGGTTTAGAAAGATGGGCTTATATATAAATAATAGCAGGGTCGGTCATTGATTGCTTTATAGTCTATTTTGTAATAGGCATAGATTGGTATATCCACCGAGTTGAATTAAATCGTGGGCAACGGGTCATACTAATGGATTGGTTTCGTCAATACTAAAGAGTCAGCCGCCTTAGCATGGAGTAAGTCGAGCCCAAGCCAAAGACCGGTGGCCAAGCCCAACTAATGGTTATTACTATATTTAATAGAATGTTTTTGTTTAAGTTACAAATAACAAACTATATAACAAACTATATAACAAACTATATAACAAATGTGTAAATATATTATATAATATGCTTATAACTATATTGTAAAGCAATAAAATACATAACATTTAAATTCAACTAAATCAGATAGTCATCTTTTTATTTTTCAAGTTTCATTGTTTTTTTAATTCGACTTGGTATCAAAGAAAAGAATGGTAAATGTCAATTCTTCTTCCAATGTCTCAGATACGGCAGCATATGGTTGCTCTTTCTCTGAAATTTTCACAAAAATCAAAAATCAAATTGTGCAAGTAAGTAACTCTAGAAAAAATCTCAAGCTAGACATAACTAATTACTTATTGTGGAAGGTCATGAGCATTCCTGTTATCAAGGGAAATAGGTTGTTTGGTCACATTTTTGGAGAGACTCCATGTCCACTAAAGTTTCTACCTGATTCAACTAGCAACTTAGTTGAAAATGCTTCTCATGAAGATTGGAATTCCAATAATCAATTACTACTAGAATGGTTGTTCATCACTATAGATCCTGAAATAGCAGCATAGCTCCTGGGAGACGAGTCTTCAAAGAGAATCTGAGATAATGTAATAGAGCCCTATGGCTTACAAACAAGAGCTATGATCTATCACTATAAAAGTGAATTTTATAGAACATGAAAATATTCTTCCATAATGAGTGAAGACCTAGCCAAAATAAGAGCCATTGCTGAAAACTTGGCTATTGATGACTCACCTATCTTTATGGTTGATCTAATAGCTCAAGTGTTATCTGGTTTGAACTAACGGTACAATCCAATTGTAGTTAGTCTTGCTGTTAAAGAGAATCTAATCTAGGTAAGCCTTTAATTTTTTATCTTAGCCATTGAGTACAGATTAGAGCCACTCTCAAACATATAGGAAATTATTGCTAATCTAAATCTAGCCTCTACTACCAACATTAACAGCAGAAAGGCTGACAAAAAAACGTCTAATAATTCTCAAGGATCAAGAAAAAATATAACCTATTCTAGAGGATAAGGTAGAAGTTATATAGAAAAATTAAATAATAAAAACCATAGAGGAATATGGAATTACAATTACAATTACAGGAGCAGAGGAGGCAGACATTCTTCAAACAAGACAACTTGCCAGCTGTGTGTCAAGTATGGCCATACTGCTATGATCTAAATATTTTTACTCAGTCACTTGTAAATAATCGAGAGGGCAGGTCAGATTCAAATGCTTATCTTGTTACACATGAATCAAGCAATGAAAGTGGATGATATGAAAAATGAGGGGCAACTCATCATGTCACTCACAATCCTAGTCTTTTAAGCCAGATGATGGATTACTCAAGTAATGCGTTTGTTCAGGTTCACAATTGACATAATTGTTTAATCAGACATGTTGGCAATTCTATGATTCAAACCTATGTTAACAAACCGTTAAACTTACGTAATATGTTACATGTTCATACTGTCAATAATAATTGGTTATTCATTTTTAAACTTACTTCACAGAATCAAATATTTGTTGAGTTCTTTAAAGATTTTTGTTTAGTGAAGGATTTGGCTACATGGAAGGTCTTTCAAACATAAAAAATTGAGAAAGGCACGTACTGTATCAATAAGGCTATGAATGGTTCTCCTAAAGCCTTAAGTTCTGAGTTAGCTATATGATATAGTTCTAGGTTCATTGTACCTCAAACATGGCACTATCCTTCTACTTTTGTGTTGTATAAAATTCTGAATTTAGGTAACTTTCTTTTAATAAAAAACAACTTTCATTTTGTGACTCTTATCGACTAGGTAAGTCTTACAAACTACCGTATCCTATACCAAACTAATATACATCAAATATTTTATATATTATTCATTCATATCTAAGGGGACTAACCCATGTTAAAACTAGAAATGGCTTTAGATACTATATTTTGTTATAGATGATCACAGTATGTTTCGTGGGTGTATCCTCTTAAAAAAAAGAGTGAAGTCCTATATGTTTTCCTAAAATTCAAAAAATTAGTTGAAAAAAATTTGAAAGAAAAATTAAAGTGTTACAAACTGATGGAGGGGGTGAATACCAAACCTTATTTCCTTTCCAAGAAACTGTGTCGTAGAGCTAAAAATGTCATGTCCCTATACTTCTGCCTATAATTGTAGGGCATAAAGAAAACATAGGCACATTGTTGAGACTAGACTTTCCTTCTTGTCTTAGTCTCAACTGCTTTTATCTTACTGGTCGGATTCCTTCCACGCTGCCACGTATCTTATTAGTAGACTACTTACCCCTATCCTAGAACCAATCACCCTATGAGCTAATATATCATACGAAACCTAACTATTATGTTCTTAAAGTATTTGGCGAATCATGTTATCCTCATATCAGACCTTACCAATTTATAAGCTAAGTTTCCATTCAATCAAATGTGTGTTCTTCGGGTATTCTGCCACACACAAGGGATACAAATATGTCATTCTCACATGAAAACTCATCATTTCAAGACATATTGTTTCAATGAAGAAGAGGTTCCGTTGTATTTTGAGATTTTTCAACACAACCAAACGTGAGTCTTCAATCTATGTATCCAATTCAAACTGGTTTAACATCTTTCATAAGTCTTCTGGGTTTAATCATTCTACAACTACTGCAATGCAATACATACCTACAACTCTTGCTTCAACTGAAAGAGGTAACTAAATGAACCTTGTTATTTATTTAGTATCATTCTGCACCCATAGCTTCTGCTCCAGCTATTCGTGCATCTCAAAATCTAGACTTGTCACACACAACTAAAACACATTTGACATCTCAAAACAACTCAGGTACTAGTCCACAACAAGATAATTTTCAACCATAAACTATATCTCTTCTTACCTTAGCGACTAACTCTAATCTTAAAATCTATATTGATAATATTTTACCCAATAAATCAGTCTTAAAGAACCCTATACATCTATTCCTATTTTGACAGAAAATAAGAGTGTATTGCGTTCTATCACAAAAAAACATATTATGGGTAGCAAGACCAAGGCTGGTATCTCAAAACCAAACAATATTTATACTATTTTAATTGACACAAGTTTGGAATCACATAAATGAACCAACATATTTTAAATAAGATATGTTTAATCCACACTAGGATAAGACAATGCTTGATGAGGTTCAATCTTTAAACTCTAACTTTATATAGTCTTTAACCCCTTCTACCCTAACATGAATATTGTAGTAATAAGTGGGTCTACAGGCTGAAATATGGAGCTGATGGCTCCTTATAAAGGTACAAGACAAGACTTATAGCCAAAGGCTTTCACCAATCCCCTGGAATTAATTTTGGTGAAACTTTTAGTCCTGTGATCAAGATATTTATCATCAGACTTGTGTAGAGTATTGTTGTATTCAAGAATTGAGATATATAACAACTTGACAGAAACAATGTTTTTTTTAATGGAATTTTACAGGAGGTTATCTATATGTCTCAACGATAAGGATTTGAGGACCCTCGAAGACCTCATCATGTTTGTAGACTACACAAAACCTTTTATAGGCTTAAGCAGGCTCTACGAGCCTGGTTCTCTAAACTCAAGGATGTTTCACTCAATTGGGGATTTCTTAACTCCAAAACTGACAATTCAATGTTCTTTTTTATTACAACACAGGTTACTCTGATTATTCTCATCTATGTAGATGATATAATTGTGAGTGGGAACAGGTCTAAAGATCTACAATAGTTTGTCAACAGACTCAATGACATTTTCTCTCTAAATGACATGGGTAGTCTCAATCTGTTCCTAGGAATGGAGGTCACCAAAGACATCACATGTTTATATATTACTCAACAACAGTATGTTACCAACTTACTTGCAAACATTTATGCAATGAGCTGCTCAAAACCATGTGCCACTCCTTTGTCTGCTGGACATCAGATTGTCTATCATTGATGGAGATCTTCTCTCTGATCCTACAGTGTATCACAATATATTAGGCTTCTTACAATACTTACTCAATAAAAGTCCAAATATAACCTTTGCAGCAAACAAGTTATCACAATTTCTAAAAGCTCCAACAATTACACATTTACAAAGTGCAAAACGGGTTTTACGTTACCTATCTGGTACACAAAGACGTGATTCATCTAAACCTTATACCCAGCTCACATTAACTAGGTTTTCACATGTTGACTGGGCCAGTTCGGTTGATAACATGGGATTCATTGGCGAGTAGTTCATCTTTTTTGGTGCCTCCTTAATCTCCTGGTCTTCTAAGAAACAACAGGTTGTAGCTCGTTCCAGTACCGAGCCAAAGTACAAGGCCTTCGCCAACCCTTCCTCTGAACTAATCTGGCTTACGTTAGTTCTTCAAGAGCTTCAAGTACCCCTGCCTCGACCCTATGTTATCTGTTGTGATAAAATGTGAGTTACTTCTCTAGCTTCAAACCAAGTTTTCACGCACGAAGGAAGTATATCGAGATTGATATTCATTTCATTCGTGATCGGGTAATTCAATGGGCTTTAGACATTTTCTTTATACCAACAAATGAACAAATAACATATACCTTCACGAAAGCTCTATATCAAGTCCGATTTTGGCTTCGAGACAAACTTGTAGTATGAATTCCTCCGTTGAGTTTGGAGGGAATGATAGAAAAAATATTGGAAAAATAAAGGCTAATGTCTTAGATAATGTTGAAGAAAAAAAAATCGAAAAAGCTTAAGGAGAATTTTGGTTCATGTAAGAAAAACGATAAATGATTTAAAGAATACGACTCGACTTACTAACTTGTGTGAAACGGGTTATACTAATGGATTGAGTTTCATCAATACTAAAGATTCAACATCGACATAAAGCAAGTAAAGCCCAACCAGAGACCGGTGACCAAACCCAACTAATAGTTGTTACCATATTTAACGAATGTTATTGTTTAAGTTACAAATACATAATATTTAATGAATGTGTAACAAACTATATTGTACTTGTTTTGTAGTGTAAAACAATGAAATACACCGCCTAAAAATTCAATTAAATTTTATTTTTCTTTTCATTCAAATTTTGACTATATTTAGTATATTTCATTTGACGGAGAAAATGATTTATCCATTTTTTTAGCAGTACTATATATGTTTTATTTCAATAGGTCGATTTGGTGGTCATAGATTAAAACTCTTCAAATAGTTAGGAGGTTTTTTAATGTGATTATTTTCGGTGAGCTAGTAACTCTAATGTGTAGTTCTGATAATAGTCTCACATCCTAATTCTAAAAAACCTATAAGAAACAAATGACTATTGTCTTTACCATCTCCAAATTTCCAACAATTTATACTAACTACACAATGGTAGCACATATTGATTCGATTTTGTTATATTTTTTTCATGATTCGATTTTGTTATATTTTTTTCAAGTATATCTATAATCAGCCACAATGTCTCGTCGTGCTGGATATTTTGTTCCTCGTTACTTTTAGTATGTCTATTAGGTATCTTTTCAATTCGTCTTGTGATTTCAGACATCAAAGGGTGGATGCCATCAATGGCGAGCTGCAGAAGTTGAACCATCTCCTCTTCGATACCACTTTGGTACTTGAGGAGCTTGATATAAAAAACCTCATTGGTCCATTCTTCTTTAACGCTAGATTGGACCATCTGTAAAAATCATGTCCTATGTGCAAAAACTTACATTTCATTTACTGAAATATCTAATAGGCTAATTTTACTTTAATCTCCATATATAACATTTCACAAGTCTTTCATGCATTCTGTGGCAGTTGCTAAAACTAATATGCCATACCTACTTCAAGATCTAAATTTTGATTCATCAAAAGTCTAAAAACAACAAATTGGAAAAATGTGCATATAGCAAATAGTACAAGTTCATCGAAATCCGGTAATTTGGTGGAGTACAAAATTTATGCACAACAAAGGCTTTTAGAAAAAAAAGAAACCAACTGTTAATCTAATGTCTAGGACATAATGTAAACATGATACTCACCGAGACGAAGCCTTTAACGAAAGACTAATTTCTTTTTCAATCCCGAACTATGAAGTACATAGAAAGTAAAAGAAATTCTACAGAAGAAATAGAGAAACCAAATAGACCAAAATTATTTACATCATGCAGAATCAAAATCATAGCTATATTTGTTTTGTCGGCTCCTGTGGGAGCACAAACCTGAAAGGGCATCCAGATCAGTTCAGACATGGCAAGCTACCATTTTCCATATGGATACTCTGTAACAAAACCTGGAGAACATACTATTCAGTAGTATATTCTCATTAGTGTAGCACACAGTTTGAAACATTGGAATTTGAATTTGATTCAATGATTTATACCCACGAAAAGTAGCTCGAGCAAAGTCATTCAACTCCTTTATCTCAATCTGCAACACGCCAAATGGTGAAGAGCGTTGCAAAAAATATTGGAGTGTCAATAGGAAGATGTTGGAAGTACATAAATAAAAAGAAAACAACATAACGAAATCCGTCGTTTTTAAATGTCAAGGGTGAAGTAAAATTCGTAACCCACCAAGGATAGAAAATATATTTTTAATAAATCCAGTAAACAATCAACTATGAGAAAAGTAAAATAATTCTCACTAAAAGCAACTAATATAAGAGTCTAGATACGAAGACACTATAAAACCCTAAATAAACAAGTAAGATAACATTAGTCCAAGCACAAATTCTTTTACAAAGACATCGTATGAACCTAGTGTACTACCAGCATCCTAATTCCTATCTCCGTTCTATCAGACAATAAAGTTGTTCTGAATTTTTAAAGACCTAGTCAGATAATTTAGTTCCTAGTATGTGCAGCAGGTTAGGCTTATCAGACAGCTACATGGGAATCTAATGTGCCTTACACCATGCCAAACCCACCTTAACAGTTTTAAATTCTGCATAAACTGTTGCCAATATGGGAAGTATGAAACATTAGCTTAGTATACTCACTTGCACAGTGCTTAAGTCAGGATCACACGGTCGAAGTTGAAAATTAGAATAAGAGTGCTGAAAATGAAAGAGTCTAAAAAGAACATGATTCGACAAGGATCTTCACTAAACAGAGAAAAGAAAAGAAAGACTGCAATCTCTTAATATAATATTAAGAAACACCCATCTTTAAATTTTCGGTTTGTCCTTATTCTGCTAATTTTACTAGAGATTAACAAGCTCCAGCTCCTATTACTACGCGGTCACATAGAACACACAACTTTGACTTCGTGGATCCTACACCCTAAATGGAAAAAATGGGTTTGCAGTTTTTATGCCAAAAGAATTGGCTACAAAACTGTAGCTGATGAAAATTTTAATTTATGAGAAGGACAACAACTTGCCACTAGAGGTGTAAAACGGTTCAAACCGCGAACCGTCAAAACCGTTTAACAGAGAACCGCGGTTTACGATTCTAACAGTTTGCGGTCCTAACGCTTTGCGGTCCTGGCGGTTTACTCCTT
Source organism: Limnanthes douglasii subsp. nivea (assembly GCA_036936605.1). Lineage (NCBI taxonomy): Eukaryota > Viridiplantae > Streptophyta > Magnoliopsida > Brassicales > Limnanthaceae > Limnanthes > Limnanthes douglasii. Next base: position 40,982,222 of record JAUPFV010000001.1, read on the forward strand.
ATGCGGTTCTGGTGGTTTGCGGTCCTAACGGTTTGCAGTTCTAACGGTTTGCAGTCCTTGCGGTTTGCAGTTCTAATGGGCCAATTTCGCAGTTTACCCACCAGAAAAACCATTTAGGTACCATTTATTAAAATATTTTATAATATTATTTAAAATTTATTTGTAAGTGTTAATTAAATCTAATTTAAATAATTGAGATATATACAATATAAACGAGTTAATTATGCTATTTAATGTATTTTACATTCTAAAAATAATAATTGTAATGTGATTTTGATATGTTTGATTATATTTATGTATTTAAGATATTTTATTTAATATTAGGTAGATATTAAATAAAATATATACATCTAATTATATTTTTATTACAACTTTCAATATCATTGAAAATATTTTTTTTGATTATAAAAATAATAATTTGATTGTCTTAAACAAGATATCGTAAACAATATAATTGTAAAATGATTTGTATATTGTTTGAACATACTAGATACTTAAGATGTTTTATTTAATTTTTAGGTACATATTAAATAATATATACCTATTAGATTGTATTATGATTTTAAATTATTAGGTGATTCTTTAGATCTTTCAAGCTTGAAGTGTTTATGTTTAGATGATTTAAATTGTTTATTGTATTTTCGAACTATTCAATATTCGAAGTTTAAATTTAAATTTTTTAGAATTGTATAAATATATGCACAAACATAAATTACTTATAAATAACAAAATAAAAATTGAAATTGAAATAGATTTAAATAACATTTAATAAAAAAAAGCAAAACAAACAATTCTTAATACTAAAAACCAAATAAGTAACATAGTTGTTAAAAAAATTATTAATAAATTTCTAAAAAAAAAGGTCCGGGGCATCAAAAAAATCTCCGGATGGCCCGAATTTACAGTGTGGGCGTCCGAAAATTACGTCCGGATGCCCCGGACCGTCCGGACAATTTTGTTTTACGAATTTTTTAATTTTTTTTATGGGTATCCCCTATAAATAGAGGAGACCCCAACTCCAAACTCACAAACTCACATACTCCTCTCTATATCTCTCTAAATCTCTCTACTTGTTCTAAATATTCTAGAAAACTCAAATTTCTTATTTTACATATTGTAGTTCTACTTTCGGAATTGTTTGATTTTTTTTTCCGCTAATTGTTTCTATTTGATAAAATCACTTAAATAAAGTTGGGATAACATTATAATAACTCAATATAGAGCTTCGTATAATTTAACTTGTTATAGTTATCTAAATTAGTTCTTTTAATTCTAATTTTATTAGTTGTTATTGCTTGTTATTAGTTAATATTAGTATAAATTTAGTTATTATTATTTGCGATATTAATTAGTTTCGATTGGTATTTTATTGCATATTTAAAAAAAACTTTGTTTTAAGTTTTAAAATGCCTCTAAAACGTGAACTTACTAATGCTCACCCACCCGCAAATTTTCACTTGTTATGAATGATGTTTTTGATAACAAAAACAAATTAATACTAACCAAAAGTTAATAATAATTTTATAATCATTATAAAAATTACAATAATAAAATTCAAAATGTAATATTAAAATTATAACAATATAACTTGTAATCTTTTACCATGATAAAATATGATTTTTGTTTAAAAAATAATAAATAACACTTGTAATATTTAAAACCAAATCACAATAATAATATTCAAAATTTAATATTAAAATTATAACAATATAACTTGTAATCTTTTACCATGATAAAATATGATTTTGGTTTAAAGAATAATATATAACACTTGTAATATTTATAACCAAATCACAATAATAATATTCAAAATGTAATATTAAAATTATAACAAATATAACTTGTAATCTTTTACCATGATAAGATCTGATTTTGGTTTGCAAAATTAACAAACACTTGTAATATTTAAAACCAAATCACAATAGTAATCAAAATGTAATATTAAAATTATAACCATAAAATTTGTAATATTTTAAGGTCATAAGATATAGTTATGGTTTGTAACATAATATCAACCGTACTAATATTGGATCCCGTAATAACGTAAGTAATATTTAAAATTTTGGATCATATAATAATTACTACACTTAAAATATTAATAACCAAAACAAATTAATACTAACCAATATGTAATATTAATTTTATAATCATATAAAATATCTCAATATTTTTTAAATATAATTTAAGATATGATTTTGGTTATAAAATAATTAAAACCGGGGTTTGCGGTCCTAGCGGTTTACTCCTTATGCGATTCTGGCGGTTTGCGGTCCTAACAATTTGCAGTACTAACGGTTTGTAGTTTTACTGGGCCAATTAAACAGTTTACCCACCGATTTACAAATAGTTCTCCACCTTTTAACCGCGTTTCCATAACCATTTGACACATCTCCGCTTGCCACTATTGTAGTGGCATATCCTTCCTATATCCCAAAGACTTTATATTGACTAGAGGTACTAAATGTGTCCCTCATGCCAGGCTGAGTTTAAGCTACTTATACATGAGCATGAAATCTCAGGATGCCCTCAAAAGTTTATATATAAATATAATAGATAAGTGGGAGCAGAAAAACAACACAAAAAACAAACAAGAATAATAGAAGATATGAAAAGTAAACCGACTTAAAAGTGTTGGGGAGAGATGAGTGTTCCTTTGCATCTGATGATTTTTGAACCCGGTCTTCTTTTGAACGATTCTCCTGAACAGTAAAGAGCTTGATAATCAAGTTTCTACAATTAAGCCCAGATATAGAAGAAGGTTTCAAAGGTCGTACCCTATTCCATGATTTTCTTTCCGAATTGTAAATTAGGCGATCTACCGTTTTTCCATATTTTTGAAAACCATAGACAATATAGTACTTCTTCATCGTGCTCTCGAACTTTAACCGAAAAAAACAAAAGCATTTTTTTTATACCTATGGGAACAAACGCGACAACTATAGATTCTCGTCTTGAAGGATTAAACAAACCAAATCCGGCCATCTTGAAGAAGAAGAAGGATGCCCTCAGGAGAACAAAGAAACTGACACCGTTTGTAGATAAGAGGAGTTCTGCACCTTGCGCCCACCAATTCACCATCATTCGCTTCTAATTCAAATATACGGAGAGCAGTGTACCTGAATGATAGAGTATGACACTCTCGTGCATGATGGACTCTTATGAATATCGGATCGTCTGTTGTTTCTCGGTAGAGTTTGGATACACATCGGAAACGCAAAAGCGATTTAACGGGCAGTCGATACAGGATCTCGTATGTAATGTCCAAAGGTAAATCCTTCACTTACGTCGTCGTCATTGCTCTCGTCTTTGTAGAGAAGTCGAGTTAGGGTTTAGAAAGATGGGCTTATATAAGTAATAGCAGGGTCGGTCATTGATTCAGGTGTGCGGCTTTATAGTCTATTTTGAAATGGGTGTGGATTGGTATATCCACCGAGTTGAATTAAATCGTGGGCAACTATTGTTGTTCGGTTAAGTTATTACGGTTTAATATCAAAAGAATGTCAATTTATTTTTTATTTAAAAAAAACTATTTATTTTTTATTTAAAAAATATATTTATTTTTGATTTATAATATTAAAAGTTTGTATTTTCTAATCGCGATTTGAAATAATGGAGTAATTTGTCGGTCTTAATAGAAAATGAGTTAATTGCAAAAAGGAGAAGGGAAATATGCCCATTATTATATTTACTGTTTATTAGACAACAATTTGTAAATAATGTAATTTGTAAATGACTAATGGTGAAATAAAACAAGACCATCAAGGACATAAACGGGACCCACATTCCCCACTATGAAAGGGAGACGTTTCGCTGTCTGAGGGCGAGGAAGCTCTAGGTCGGGGTCGGGAGTATTATGCACAGGGTCGGGATAAGCAATCGACTCTTATCATGACCAGGAGACAGTTGTTGGAAGACATCGCGAAACTAAAACGCTGAAAGGAGCGGACACTTGATGATAGAAGAGCTCGGGAAGGCAAAGGAAAAGAGCCGGTCGTAGACAACCGCGGAGAAGACTATCCTAATATGGACCATCGTATCGATACCCGACCTGTTCGATATTATCGGGAGTCTCATCCCGACAGAGGGCAGAATGTAAGAACAGAGCGATACCAAAAGGACGACCGGGGAATCTCTGCCAATTACACCTCGGACGATTCATCGGGAAGAGAATACCGACGCAAGGAAAGGCTAAACAAATGCGCGCAGAAGAACAATTCCTGACTAAATATGGCACCCCGTTCTGACTCTCCCAAATTCAAGAAGGGTAGCGCTGAGAAAAGAACGCCTGTTTCATTCGAGAAAGAAGAGATGCTGACGGGGAGCAGAGAGGAGCGGGCAGTCCTACCCCAGACCCAGTGGCAACCATCAAATAGCCAGACCCAGGGGTACAGGGTCAGCAGCCAGTTTATCAACCCGGGAGACGGAGGATTGTATGGGGTTCAGACGAGGGGCTTCTAGGCGGATCTTTCGGATTCAGAATGAATTGGAGAGCCTCACCGTTGTCCGACGAAATATTGTCAGGGCAACTCCCGAAGAGGTTTGACATTTCCAAGTTGGAAAAGTATGATGGTAAAAGAGACCCGGATAACCATTCGGAAGCCTTTAAAAACTTTATGTTGAGTTTTGATAATGACGATAAGTTGTTATGCCGGGCATTTTCGATGACTTTCAAGGATCAGGCGTCTAAGTGGTACAACCGGCTACCACAGGGTTGTATAAAAGACTTTGGAATGTTCTGGATGATGTTCCGTCAGCGCTTTGTGGGCAGCAAAAATTTCCGGGCCAACGGTGATACGATGGTCAACTGTAAACAAAGGCTGGGAGAGAGCCTCTGGGACTACACCAGGCGTTTTATCAATGCTAAGACCGACCTTGATCATTGTGAAGAGAACGTGGCTCTGACAGCATATCGCTTAGGGCTGCTTCCAGGACCGATGAAGCAAGCGGTCACTAAAAAGCAAGCTTTTATTTTTTCCGCCCTTCTAGCTCAGGTGGAAAAACAGATATTGATAGAAGAAACTGAGGCGTCCGAGTTGGCAGCACAAATTCAGCAGAGTGCACAAGCGTCGGTCATTATGAAACAGGGTGCTTAATCTGGCTATGCTCAGCAAGTCCATCCAGTCAACAAAATACCGCCGACCTAGTCCATACCAATCAAGCCTCTAGCTTCCCAGGGCCAAAGAGCAAAACAGACGAACCAAGTGGTTTCGCTACCCATATCTAATAAATGGATCCGACCCGCTTACTTTGCTGATTTGACAGAATGCGTGTCTTCAATCTATGAAAAGACTAAGAAGAGAGGAATGTATCGGAGGCCTTTCCCCATACCAACGCCTCGGGAAAATAGGAACAATTGATACTGTTGATACCATGAAGACGTGAGACACGATACTAAGGATTGCATTTCTCTCAAAAAGGAGATACAGATGCTGATAAAGCATGGAAACGTACTCGAGTATGTGAAAAAGAAAGCGCAGCAGGGCACGGTTTCGAAAGAAATCATGACGGTGCAGAAGCCAGAGACAACCATGGCAATTTCCAAAGTGACTGAGCTTTTTGATGTCTCCGACGAATATCTCGATCCCGATGTAAACCGTAACCTCGTCGGGGTCATCGAAGAAGAAGCTGCGGAAAATAAAGGGAACGTAAGAAACCTTTGTCAATTTTTCGAATCGTTGACTATTTTTGGGGGTGATTCTATAGAAGGATCACGCACTCTTCCCGAAAGCGACATATTGTCAACGTGGCTACTCAATTAGAAGCTCGGTCCTATCCCCACTCAAAAGGCATCCCTTCATCGATTTTGTATTTTGACGACGACATGCGAGACATAGCCGGTCCTCATGAAGATGTCGTCGTTATTGGGGCGGCCATTGCAGGGGAAGAGGTCCAACGCATCCTTGTATACACCGGAAGCTCAACAAGCATAATCTTTGCATCAAATTTCGATAACTTCAGGGCACCCTCGGTGATTACACGTTCGGATCGAACTATTGTAGGTTTAACAGGATCGACAACAGACGTGATTGGAGAATTTGAAGGCATCCTTCAGCTGGGCCGCGGACCGTTCAAGAAGGAGGTCAACATTTTATTCGTCGTGGTAGACGCACCAGCCTCCCATAATGCGATCTTTGGCAGGTCGTGGCTGTCACCAATGCACGCGGTAACGTCCATTATTCATCAATGTGGGGGTGGTGCGAAGCAGCCAGAAAGCGGCAAGATAATGCTACCGAGCGGCTTTAGCACCAAAAATGGATCAAGAGATGGAGCAAGCACGGGACTAGCAGTTAGCGGGACTTCCCTTGGGGTCGCTTCCCGTCGACGATCCCAGGGAAGCTCCCAGTTTTTTGACCACCGACGAAGAATGCGAAAAATACCAGTTTACCGAAGGAAGAATTTTACAGATAGAAATTAACTTGTCACCTGGCTTCAAGAGACAATTGGTATCGTTACTACATGAGAATTTAAATTTGTTCGTGTGGTGCTCGCAGGACGTGACCGGAGTCCCGGAGAGCCATGTAATTCACAAGATGACTATCAATAAGAATGTCAGACCCATCTCACAAAAGCGTCGGGCCTTTTCCCCGGAAAAGGTAGAGATCATTCTGAGAGAGGTTGAAAGAATGCTCAGCGTCGGGCACATCAAAGAATCAAGTTACCCACTCTGGACGTCCAATTTCGTCCTGGTAAAAAAGAAGAACGGGAAGTGGAGGATCTGCGTATGCTTTACCGACCTTAATCGAGCATGCCAAAAAGATCCCTTCCTGATGCCAAGAATTGACCAGTTGGTGGGCTCGACGTCCAGAAACAGATTACTCTCTTTCATGGATGCATTTACAGGCTACAATCAAATCAAGTTGCATCCAGCAGATCAGGAAAGCACAACGTTTGTCACGGGTCGAGGCTTGTATTGCTACAAGGTTATGTCGTTCGGGTTAAAAAACGCAGGAGCGACTTACCAAAGACTGGTGAACAAGACCTTTGACGAACAGATAGGGAGAAATATGGAAGTTTACATCGATGACATGCTAGTGAAGAGCGGCACAGATGAAGACCATATTGCCGATTTGAGGGAGACCTTTGACAATCTAAGGGGGATAAATCTCAAGTTAAACCCGAAGAAATGTTCTTTTGGGGTAACGTCGGGCAAGTTCATGGGATTCTTTGTCAGTGAAAAAGGGATCGAGGCAGACCCGATCCAATTACAAGCGCTTACCGACATGACATCACCTAAGAATGTCAAGGAGGTCCAGATATTAACCGGGCGCCTAGCGGCCCTGAATCGATTTATCTCTCGTTCATCTTACAAGTGTGCTCCTTTCGTTCAGGTCTTGAGAAACGCTAAGTCTTTTATTTAGACTCCCGCTTGTGATAAAGTTTTTTCAGGGATCAAGACTTATTTATCGTCCCCAAACCTTCTAACGAAGCCTCTGACGGGGGAGACTCTTTTTCTTTACATAGCGGTTTCAGATTTAGCAGTAAGTGCGGCAATGATTAGTGAATCGGGAACGGTTCTTAAAGCGGTATACTTTGTGAGCAAAAGCCTTTATAACATATGAGAACGTACCTAGGACCGAAAATGTGGTTACCGACTCCCTGGCGTCGGCATCCTGCTCAAGCAGTTACCCCTGGATAACCGAACAAGAAAACTCGTCGATTGCGAAGAGAGCATAACTAGAAAATCGACCAGAAATCGCTTGCCCGATATCCTCAGTAACCATATCGGATTAGAGAAGAGATATTATAGCCTTCCTAGCTGAAGGACTATTACCAGATGATAGCGCCGCAGCTCGGAAAGTGCGAAATAAGGCCCGAGGCTACGTTTTGTTGGGAAAGGTACCATACAAAAAGTTTTTCAGCATGCGTCTACTGCGATGCTTGGGGGCTAATGAATCACAAATAATTGTCGCTGAGTTACACGACGAAGAATGTGCAGCCCACTGCGGTTACAAAGCACTAATAAGGAAAAAATCTTCCTCGTTGGGTTTTATTGGCCGACGGTGACCACCGATGCACAGAAGATAGTAAAAACGTGCGATACCTGTCAAAGATTCACAAATGCGATCAATATGCCCGCGGATCCTTTAGAATCAATCTCCGAAGGCCTGCCTTTCGACAGATGGGGAATCGATCTGGTGGGGCCATTAGCGATGGCATCCGGTGGTAGACAAACGATTGTGGTGGTTGTAGATTACTTTTCCAAATGGGTAGAAGCTGAGCCGTTATCGGGAACGAGAACTAAGGATATCATCAAGTTTATTTGGTCGAACATCTTCTGTAGGTTCGGGGTACCTCAGAAGCTCACCATGGACAACGGACCTCAGTTTGGCAGCAGCGAGATGAAATCGTTTTGTACAACCCATAGAATTAGGTAGTGCTTTTCCGCCCCTTTCCATCCCCAGGCGAACGGGCAGGTTGAACTCATGAACCAAACCATCTTGGATGGGCTCAAAAAGAACCTAGAAGGAAAAGCTGGCAAATGGCCGGATTACTTGCAAGAAGTACTGTGGGCTTACCGAACTACACCGCGAACGACGACTAAAGAATCACCTTACGCCTTGGTGTATGGAATGGATGCGGTCATCCCAGCAGAATCAATCTTCCCATATTTTAGGGTCGGCAATTGTGATGAGAACAAAAACGGGGATGGTAGACGACTAGCCCTAGACCTAATAGAAGAGAAAAGAGGTCGAGCTCAGCTAAACGCTATACATTATTAGACCTTAATGAGGAGTCGTTATGCGTTAAAAGTGCGTCGACGGGAGTTCAAAGTCGGGGACAGGGTTTTGAGAAGAGTTTTTCTACATACAAAAGACAAAAGCCTCGGCAAACTAGCCCCGAATTGGGAAGGACCGTACAAAGTAATGGAAAGAGTAAAAAGTGGAACCTACCGATTGCAGGACAAGTACAGACGCTTATTGAGGCTCCCCTGCAACATTGAACACTTGAAGATATATTTGGAGTAATTTTATCTATCTTTGTAAATTCTTTGTAATCATTCTTGTTTGTGTACGAACCTTTGGTCGGGGATGTGCTATTTTCATCCGCAGAGGTAAGGTATGCAGACTCCCAGGTACTGACAGCACATGAAGCTTAGTACCACATGAAGACGTCATGAAATCTTTTGATGCCTTTGAAGAATCAGCATCGTCCTCGTCAGGGATCACCACTACCGGAGCACTTTCGACCAGTACTGCTGCAGGATCGGCTACATCCCCACCCTTGACCTCCCCAAATTTCTCAAAAAGCGCCGGGATGGTTGCGTTATCGACAAGGGCAGGAGCACCGACAGGTCCACTCTTCTTCGAGCGTTTAGATCTTTTGGCTTGAGCACCATCCGCCTCAGCCTTTTCCTTCCGCTTCTTGGTCAGCTGCTCAGACTGATGGGCCTAGCCATCCTCACCAGCAACTTCATCTCTTTGTCCCACCATATCGGTCATTTCAGCCTCAACATTCGCCTGCTCGGCCTCTTCGTCCAATTTGGAACGCTTGCTAGGAGCCTTATTGCGCTTGGGAAGGAACAGGTGTGCGCCGGGCGCATCTGTCTTTGCGACCAAATCCACCAAGCTGGGTGGTTGGCGCAGCTGCTCCAAGGTGAGCGGTTCAGAAGAGCAACGCCCGAGGTTTCTCATAATCGGGTTCGTGTTCTTGAAGGCGCGGTAGAACGCCCGACCCCAGAGGTTGCTCATAATCGGGTTCGTGTTCTTCAAAATTTGGAAGGTCACTTTGCCAGGTTTGAAGTAGTCCTTCTTCAACTCCTTTGACACGGCACAAAGGATCGATCTATCCTGTTAAAAATATATATATAATTACCATCAGGAACCCAGGTCCGCAGTAATTGCCTTGGGTTCCCCTTGTTGTATGGGCGGCCATTTTCCCAGCAGCCACTAAGGAAGACAAACTGATGCTTCAACCCTTTGTCGCCTTCTAGGAAGTCGTTTACAATCTTCCAAGTGTTGGCCAAGGAAGAATAGAAGAAAGACCCTGACATCACTATGTACTCAATCATCAGCATAACCCGACCCAATAGCCGTGAGGATATTATGCATGACATCAGCGTATACCACGCATTGGGAATTAGCTGTGAGGGGCAGATGCTAAGGGTCTTGAAATATAGACCAATCTCAGGATCCAGAGGAAACCTGAGGCCCCAGATGAAGAGATCTGTGAAAATAACGATCTCCCGCGACCGCACATGTAAAGGCGTCTCACCAGGAGCGGGGAATCGTACAGTGACGCCCTCCGGGATTCCCCACCGGATCAGAAGCTCTGCCCTGTTCCGCGGCAGAGAACTAAAGGTATTTGCCTTCAAAGAGGGGAATGACGTTGTCTCTTGGCAACATGCGATGATAAGTTGTAGTTATGACCGCGTCAATCTCCGCGGGGAGAGTTTCTTTGGGAGGAGCAACAACATTGCCAACATCGACAATACCTTCCTCAGCAGCCAAGACGTTCGCTTCTGGCTCTTTAGCATCTTCTGCTGGGACCGCATCAGATTAAGGGGGGCTGACCGCTGGAGGGTCGACCAATTGGGCAAGAGGCTCTATAAAACTGGAGCTACTTCTGGTATGGGCGAGCATCAATTCTTTTTGCGGTTGACGAGCACGCTCGATCTCCAGGTCTTGACGGTCCAGATCTCGTTGGGTAACGCCCAAATGGGTATGCGCGGTATTAACGCCAGTCCGGTACCCTTGTATGTTGGGTCTAAGCTGGACTATTTTGCGAGAACTACCCCCCGCAGGAGAAGTCGAGGTGTTTGAGTCTCCCATAGACAGAAACCTAGCTTTGCCTTGACGTCTATGAAGAAAAATGGTCGGGATAGTAAGGGAATTTACCGACGAAGGCGTGAGGCGGTCGAACTGAGTAACAGGGGAGTGTGGAGAGCTGTTGTTGGAGGGGATAACAATGACTTCGGGGGCTTGAGTGCCAGATGGTTTGGGAACAATAAAGGATTCAGCGGGGATTGGATTAGGAAGGACAGGGTCGTGGGGAAGAGGCACGGGCGTAAAGGGCTTTGTGTAGGAACTCCAAATTAGTCCTGCAGCTCGGTACTCTTCGGCTCGGTCGGTAATACTGGCCCAGTCGACAAACTCAAATGCAGGCTGTTTCTTCTTTTTCGGTTTTTGTTTTAGCTTCGGGTTCTTACTTTTCATAAACCATGTTCTCTCTCTCTCTCTAGAAAAGTCCAGGCAACACTTTCTCTCTCTATAATTCCTCTGAGAGCGATTCTTGCGAATGAGGTATTTATAGGCAGCAACACTTAACCGCTTTACGTATGGGGAGTCCAAACGACGAAAAGCAGCGGGAAGTCGAAGGGCCTTTTGGAAAGATGTGCAGACGAGCACGCTTCGAATAATGGGACGACACGTGTAGTTTTAGCTCAGGCTAGCATTGTAGGTCTCCACCGACTAACTTTGATGGATACGCCAGTTGGGCTTCATATACCCGGTTTGTTTTCCAAATCCTGATTACCTATTTGGGCTTATGGGGATTCTGTCAATCAGGGTCAGTAGGAGACCCATGATAAGGGTTTTAGCGTCAGGACGATTCGTAGGCGTCCCAGGAGAGAGCGGTCAATCGGGGAACACTTCTTTAATGCATGCCGATACCGAGGCATTCTGCTCAATCGATACCAGGAATTCCGATCAATCGATACCGAGGCTACCCAGTCGTTCAATACCGAGATATAGGGGACGGAGGCGTTTCGAACTAATTCATTTACAAGTGTTCATTCCCGACGCTCCTTAAGACTGGGGGGGGGGGGGGGGGGCTACTGATAAGGGAGTAATTTGTCGGTCTTAATAGAAAATGAGTTAATTGTAAAAAGGAGAAGGGAAATATGCCCATTATTGTATTTACTGTTTATTAGACAACTATTTGTAAATAAAGTAATTTGTAAAGGACTAATGGTGAAATAATACAAGACCACCAAGGACATAAATAGGACCCACCTTCCCCACTATAAAAGAGAGCCCATTTAGTCTTGGTAGGTGGACAATTATTTAATATATTATCTCTTTAATATATTCTCTTTAATATATTCTCTTTCTACTTTCTCTCTCTACACTTTGAGCTTTAGTCACATCAGGTCCAAGATCCAATATTTGTCCTTTATTGTCATTTATTCTCTCATCAGTCGTCACCCACCGCAAAAAACCAATGTTGTGGCCCATGTGTTATTTGTCGACCTATCATTACAGGGTCGGCAGAACAAACTAAAAGTGTTCAACAATAGTTTGTTAGTGATCGAACTACTGATCTATTATATCCCGAGCCGTCAAATTTAATCAGAATTGTAATTAAACTGTTGGGCCCAACTCTACAGGCCTTGGGTCAAGTTATCTTTTCTAGAGGCCCATTTCTTTTAACCACAAAACCAGTTTTCTTACTCGTCCACGTGTCGCTCATCAATTTGTCGTCTGTATTTGCAATTTTCACCTATTGAACTACCCAACGCGTTCATCATGAGGCTAACACCCTAGGTCAGGATGGACACGTGTCTCGCGATAACTTGACTACACTTTTACTAACATTTAGGTTAAGCAACTCTAGAACTTCTCGACGCTCTTTTCGATTGCGCTTCTCCATGGAACGACCGTTACCATGCTTACTCGCCTATAAATAGTCTTACTTCTTCATTTTCACATTTTACATGAGTTCTAGAAAGATAAACACTTTGCTATTTTCCATTTCATATAGAGAGAAACTCTGATTTTGTTTATGAGAAAACCCTCTTCTCATAAGAAATCTAAGATGAAATCTGACCCTCCTACGAAACCAATTTCTGGCTTCATTGATTATCTCAGTATCACTGAAAGGGCTGACGAATACCGAGTCGCTGGATTACTTCACAAAGGTCCCATATCTCTGTTGAGTTCACAACCGCTGATTTTTCCGAAACCCGAAAATTCGGGCCCGTCTATATCTTCTTCCAACACGAGCCCCCCGACTATCCCGAGGACTTCCTCATCAACAAAAAAACTCGACACCGCTACTCGCTCTACTTCCTTAAGAACCAGAACAACCGATGCTGCAACTCATCCTGTACCTTCAAAACCCCGAGATATTGTTGACCGGCCAAATAAAACTTCTTTCTTAACTATGGGTGACTCTAGCTCTTCGTCTACCCCTCCTGAATATGTCCAGCTAACTCCAACCATTATAGGACGTCGAACTAGTCATAACACCGCAAACACTCTTAAATGGGTGGTTTAACAAGATGAAGAAATGAAGAAACGTGAAGAAGATGCTTCTAAAAAGTTTGAGGTCCCAGCGTCTAGTCATACTCGAGTTAATAGCAGCTCGAGCATTATTCTCGCTAATCCCTTTTTCAAAGGGTTGGCGTCTGCTGATAAGTCCTTGCCCAAGAAAGTCCAAAATACCGAGACCGAAAAACCAACTCTTAAATCTTCAATGGTATCTGCATCGACAAGGGTCGAAGATAAGACTATTGAAAAACCCATTCATAAGCCTTCAACCAAGGCATCTGTATCGACGAGGGTCGAAGACAAAACTGCTCAAAAAACAACTCATAAGCCTTCAACCAAGGTATCTATGTCGAAGAGGGTAAAAAACATATTGCCGAGATACCTATTCACAAATCTTCAACAAAGGCATCTGCGTCGACGAGAGTTGAAAACAAAGTTTCCGAACCAGCTGCACCGATAATTCTAGAGGCTCAAACTACTCCTGCGGTTGGCGAGGCTGAAATATAACCTTTACCCCCTGAAGTTGTAGATGTTGGGAATGGCTACCGCATTCTCCTGCCAAGAGATCACATTATGTCTCTTTTTACCGGGAAGTAGACGAAAAGGCTGGCTTAAAGAAGATATGGGGGATTCATGACTGTGTAACTATTCATTTTTCGAAGCCCGGTGAGACTCCCTTATCAGTACAATCTCGAGAGATAGTATTCTTCACTAAGCTTTTCAACTGGGGTCTGCGACTTCCTCTTGATCCCGAAATTTTCAGATATTTCGACATCCTTCAGATTTTCCCGACCTAATTGACTCCTAACGCTTGGTACACTTTAATGTCTACCATTATGGCTTCTCGATTGGCCAAAGTCCCAATATCTATGGAGGAATTTATAGGCATATCTAGATTTTCAAAGTCTCTGAAGCTGGCCTTCTTCTACTATTCTTTTTCCAATCCAAAAAAGATAGTGACAATTTGTGGGAAAATGGAGATCTTGGAAGTATCAATTTGTCTTCGTCAGCGGTGTCTGGGAAAATGGCCGACCATACAACAAAAATAATATGAGGCGCCTAACTTACAAATGGACTCCTGAAGGTTTCTCTCGTTTTTCTACTGACCGATCTTCTTCTGTAAGCTTGCAAGGTAACTAATTAGGAGTTGAGAAAAGCTCACCTTAAGAAAGCTTCAGAAATATTTGCTGAACTCCGAGCCTTTGCCAGAAAGAACTGGGGTCAGCAATTCCACCTATTCTTCAAAAACACCAACCTCATCAACAACAATATCTGGCGCTGCTCCAACGATATTCAAAGTATCGATCAGTTGCACACTCCTACTGATGTTTCTGACTTCGTGGATGCCCCAGATTTCGAGGTAATTTTACCTAAAAGAGATCGAGCGTCTTATAAACGGGTGAAATCAGACGCTTTGTTCGATCTAGAAGATGAACAAGAAAATGCCGACGGCGCCGCCGTAGACAAACCCCTAGAAGTATTACCCTCAGAGCTTGAAACCACTTCATCCTTAGTCACCCAACCGTGAGCGAGATAAATCTCCTACAGTCGCCACAGGGACACATAAAGGACATGGTGAAAAAAGAAAAAAAGAATGCCATAGTTGACGAGGGTAATCATACGTTAAACAAAAAATCCAAAGATAAAATCGTTGCAGATGAAATACATTGTAACCCAACCATGGAACAAATTATCATTCCCATAATCTTCGAACAGTTTGGCGGTACGAAGCCGACCAAACTTTTCGAAGTCTTTGTAAGAGAAAGAGGCTAGGAGGAAACACATTCCGCGGGTAAAACTAAAGCATCGGGCCACTCAGGTGATCTTGCTGTGGTGGCCCACCAAGACCCTACTCCTTATCAAGAAGATACAATGCATCATGATCCTTCGACATTGCTTGTTCGCGCTCAGAGTTTGAACTCTTTTTTCCTTTAAGATTCGGACATCCTAGCGACTTCCCTGCAAAACATGCTTGCCCCCATAGCCCAAAAAGAAAGAGAAGTGATGAAACTTCAAAAGGAACTTGCAGAGCTCAAGAGAAGCATCTCATCCAAAGCACAAGAATCGCAGAACTTAATTGACCTTGTCAATGCTCGAGCTGATGCAGCTGAAGCTAAGATCCAGGCTTTGGATGTAAAAGAAAAAGAGTGCAAAAAATCTGTTTCTCAGGCCAAAAAAAATCGTACCAAAGCCAACAAAGAATTAACTGCCCATAAGCTTTAGAACAGCTACCTTTGCTGGCGATCGAGGAAAATGACTACAAACCTTCACGACCTTCAAGTGATCGTCCACAAAAGTAAGGAAAAGAATCGTATTTTTGCTGCTAAGTGCAAGAAAGTTATGGAAGAAGAGGTTGCCGACGCAAGGGCCGGTTATGTTTTAAACTTTCATGTACAGTTTCCCCGGATACCGTTGGGGTCGATGTGGCTAGACGTCCTAGAAGAAGATCATCCAGAAGGCGTTTGATAAGGTTTTAATTTGCTTAGGTAAATTGCTAGAGAGAAATTCTAGAGAGAGAAATTGCTTTAGACTTTTTTAGAGAGAGAAAACACACGTACAAAATGAGTTTCAAGTAAAAAGTGTTCAACCCTTTTATTAGATCTGTCTGGTCCTTTATATAGAAGAGCCAAGAATTAGTTGAATAATTAAATTTGTTACAAAAACGGATTAATTGCTATTTAGTCCTTACAAATTATGTGAAGTCACAATAGCTTCCTAAAACTTACATCATTCATAAATCAAAGACAAAGCTTATACTAATTACAATCAAATCCCTAAATTTAGATTGTTTACAAATTAAATCCTAAAAACTCATTTCCATATTAGAAGCCCCCTAGTTCTCATGTCAGTAAATGAATGAAAACTAAAAAATCTTCAAAATCGTTTATCTTCGAATCATCAACCTGTCATAAATAAAAATAAACAAACTATTTGAGGCCAATGTCTTCGAATAACAAATCTATGATCATAAAAATAATTATTCGAAGCCATTATCTTGAACTAATATTCAAAACGTATATATGATATCTTAATTATAAACTCTTAACACCAAATTAATCTTAATGATATATTCGAGGCCATAGTTAAATAACCTTTGAATAATAACTAAAAGATTCGATGTAATTACTTCGAATAATTCCCAAATAAAAAGTGCCTTCGAATAATTTCCAAGAAAAAATTTCCTTTAAAATATTGCTTAGGTGTTCCCCCTTCGAATGTAACGGTGATATTCAATCGGTGAAGTAAATCTGAGAAGTGTCAAATATCTAACCCACCCAATGATTCGTATTCTAACCTATCATCAAATGGGTCTGTCTATTTTCACATGTCCTCACCTACTTTTGTATAAATACCATTCATTTCTCATTTCAACTCTTTTTACACACAACCATTCTAGAGAGAAGTCAGAGATTTTTTATCTACCTTCAACTGCTCCTCCTTTATTCCCAGAATTCTCACTGCCAAACTCAAAGTTTCCGATCAATCTTCATCTTCTCCGATCAATCCATTCCTGGTTTATGAGAAAGAAATCGATAACCAAAAAGTCGAAGGCCATTTTACCTAAAACAACAGAATATTCTGATACTGATAGCAATCTGGTGTTCGGCTCTTACGACTGAGACATTTCACTACGGTAAATTAAATCCTACCAATGATAGTTCTAGATTATTCCGAGGTTGATTATCGAATATCGTGTATAGTGGAATTGTATCAGGTGGATAAGTACAAAGTTTTAGAGAGAGAAAGTAGTCAAATTAAAGTACCAATGATTAGAAACTACCCTTTTCCCAAAAAAGGATCTTTCCTTATATAGTTCCAATGGTGGATCCACTGTCACATGCTATGTGTATACTAATTAAATAGTAGCCCTCATATTTGGGTATTTATACTCTTTAGTTAATGACCCATGGGCTTACCGGGTCAAGTTTAAGGACCCATTAGTCTTTAAGTAGACTAGCAAATAACTTAGTCAAAAGGTGTTTTACATTTGACCTGTTCGGATTTTTCAGTGGTGTGTTATGGTCCGAATTACCCCTGGCCGGATTAAGTGGTGGTTGTGTCTGAACTATCTGAACTCATCAATATTTACACTTGTTTCTTATATCTCCTAATTTTACAAATAGACCCTTATATGCCTTTATATTATAAATTAAGCCCGCTAAAAATCTTGACATTTCACGCCCTTATCACCTACGACCTTACCTATCAAGTATATCTTGAGCAAGCTCAAGACCTCGGGACGCCTCGAAAAATAGACGATCGAGGTTGGAGGGTTTGAAAAAAGTTTTATGCCTCGAAATGCAGTGAAATGACACAGACCCATAATGGCTGATGTATACAAACTTGGCATCCAACGTGAGAGGATGCAAATGAGGAATATACATAGTATCATTGATTTTGGATTTAATGCATCAAACAATGAGGCGGAATGTGAATTTATAATAGTAGGATTTAAAATTGTTGGAGAATTCACGACCCTTACTCTAAGAGTGTGCAACGATTTATAACTAGCGACAAAAAAATAATATTTGGGATGTATGAAACCTGCAAAATATGATTTGATGATACTTAGAATAAGTAAAAAAGTTGAATTAGCTCGTTGAGACGTAATATTTGAGCAGATCAGATGAGAGCCTAACACGATGGTAAATATCTCGCTTAAAGAGGAAGTTCAAGAGAGAACCTGGGAATAGGATAATTCTATAGATTTTAAAGGGATATTTTTGAAAAAAGAAGAATAAAATTGGAGAGAACAAAAGTATTTTTTATATTTTCTTTTTTTAATCTCCTTGTTTAGTACATATCCTATATATATATATATATTAGTATAAATATATTATACTATTTTAATGACAGAATAATATATTTTACTAATATAATACTCTTTAAAATATAAAATCAAATCTAAAGAAATTCTCCCTAAATTGAATAGTATATTATCAATTAAATAATATATTATCAATTGAATAATATATTCTTAATTGAATAATATATATTATTCAAAAATACATTAATATATTATTAAAATATTTTAACTAAATTAATTAATATATTTGAAGCTTCATTAATTATTGTCCTAACAATGGCTCCCTTAAATTAAGCTTGCTCTTGATTCCCAAACTTTCAACATTTCTTTTGAAGACTTGGGCACTTTGTGAAGATATCAACCATTTGATCTTCACTCTTGCAATAGTTAACTTGAACATCACCATTATTCACGAGCTCCCTCAGAAAATGATATCGAATCCGGATGTGTTTTGTTCTTCCATGAAGAACTGGATCCTTTGTGACTGAAATAGTAGAATTATTGTCACAAAATAAAACGGTTGACTTGACATACTTTCTTTTTAGAGTTTCCAAAATTCTGCGCAACCAAATCAATTGACATCCTGCATTAGATGCAGTAATATATTCTGCTTCTGTAGTCGAAAGCGCCACAACTGATTCTTTATGTTCGTAGTTATTTTAATTTTCAAAACACCATATCTTTCCAACTCTAACTATTTTCTTCTCAAAACATTCATATATATATATATATATATATATATATATATATATATATATTAAAAGTCGAATAAACGAAATCCATAGTGATATTTTTTTTCTCATTTTCATAACCAAATAGCTCATAACTATGCAACTCTTACATACTTATTTTTTAGTAACCAAATTACATTTAATTACACAACTACAACATAATTTTTTTTCGGACTTATTTTGCAACCAAAATTCTATATACGCAACCCTTTTCTTCAAATTTAAGCAACACATTTTGCACGTAATTACACGTCTCGAATACAACTTTGTTTGGAATCAAAGTTCTATTTAATTAATTTATTTCTTCTTATTTACGCAACCCATTTGCACATAATTTTGCAATTGAAAATAATTTTTTTTGCAATCTAATAACACGTAACTTCTCAACTGGGACATAGTTTCTTTTTCAAGACTAATTTTCAACTATATTTCTCTTATTTTTGCAACAAAATGTAGTAAAAAAACAATAAAAAAAATCTCTCACGTACCTTGTTTATTCGTCTAAACAAAACCCAAACGTATTTTTGGATGTTTTTTTAGCTAAGGTTTATAAGATTTGATACTAAAAAAACAAAAAAATAGAAGATACAGAAAATAGTTTAAGGCTATATTGGTATTGACAAAAAGTTCAGGTGGTTATCTATACTCAAGCACTAAAACAAGGTGGTTATCCTTGCATTCTCAAAGTTTCGGTGGATATTGTTAAATATATATCAAATGCTTTTGTTGCATTTTGGACTTAGTTTCAGCTGTTCTGGGAAATTTCTTTTCTTTGTTAAGATTAACCAACTTGTTTTATTCAGTGATTCCTCGTTTCACAATTTTTTTATCAACTTCTAGAAAAAATAATATATATATATATATATATATACAATTTTTATTGTTTATGCATGAGTTTTTATGGTAGTAATCCGGGTTTTTTTTTTGTTTTTTCCCTCTCTATATGTTACTTTCGTGTCTTTAAGTCTTTATTGTTTAAATATAAAGGTTTCCTTTTTAAAATTAGCCCCGTGATGTATTAGTTTTATTTTTTTTGGTTTTGTTCTGTTATTTGTTTATCTTTGTCTATTTGCCTCTCAAGGCGGAGAAGCTAGTTAAAGCTAGTAGTTTATTTCCCCCGATTTGAGGACCAGTGATTTTAGATCTATTGATTCGGTTTTGCGTATTGGTTTCACATATGTATTTTCGAGATAAACACAATGATCTCATGAATAATCAATGATTCTTTGTTTGATGGGTGTCTCACTTCAATGACTTTTTCTCTCATCGGTTTTTTCTCTTTCAACAATACTTTAAGGAAGGTCAACGTTGTTGTTGTGCGTCCCCAGAAGGTTAGTCATTCTAGTATTTTTTGTAAATCGTTTGTGATGAGTTACTTTAAAAATAATTTTTCGTCATGCCTCGGTCGCCAGTGATAGGTTTGGGAATCAATTTTTGAGGTTTTTGTTTGATATCATTAACAAGTCGCAATCCACGTTGTAATTGTTCATAAAATTTGTGATAATATACAAATTATTATCATACCAATTGTATGGGTATGAGAGGAGCCCCTTAAAATAAATATTATGAAGGCTTTTGACAATGTTCATTTGCATCTCATACTAGATGCTTTTGTTTTCATGGATTCTCAGACCATATGGTCTCACCGATTATTTAATACATTTATTGTCCTTTTATAATCTCATAATTCATGGTGATTTAATGGTCGTCATGTGTGACAATCATAAATATTTTTCCATTTCCTTTATGTATTTGTCATCCAAGTCATCTCGAGTATCTATAAAAAAAGTTACGATATAAAAATTTAGTTTGCATTAGATATGTCACAAGCTTCAAATCATCTTAAATGATCTTATGATGTTTTGCAAACTCGATGTCAACTCCATTAATGAACCTAAGTCGGCCCTTAAAATAACATCTTCCTCTCCAATATATTAGGACAAGAAAAATGAAATTTGGAGTAAATAGGTAAATGAAGAATAAAAAATATGGAGAGACCGATAATGAAATGGAAATACAATTATTATAAGATTGAACATACGAGAATTGTTTTCTATGTTTTTTTTTTCCGGAGGGACCCCGCAGCCGCTACTCAGAGTGCAATGAGTGCGCACAGGGTAAACCCTCAGTCTGACGCGATAGCCTGCAAACCAACGCCAGAAGGTAAACCACACAAGGTGACAGGCTCAGCCGAGAAAGCGTATGTAGAGGGACTCGAACTCATGACCTTTTGGTTATAAGAATGCCATACTCAACCAACTCGGCTACCCCTTGGGGGCAATTGTTTTCTATGTTATATAGTTACGATGTTGAATATTTTCAGGCTCAATCATGTTTTTTGTCTTTATGTTTTTAAAGTTGGTAATGTTTTTGTTTTTATGCTTTGGCAATAAAACATGATCCTTTTTGTATTATGGTAGTTTTATGTCTTTTTACATAAAACATTATCAATATTAGTATTTTTGAAAATAAAACTAATTATATAAACATTGTTTTTAGTGTTCCTTTTGATAATTATATCATATTTTCATGAAAATATACATAATCCTATTTCATTTAAATAAAAGTTATTCCGGTGACGTCTAGATAAAAAAACTATATCTATGTTATTTTTATTTTATCAATACAAAATAATGTAAATATAGAATGTTTTATCTAAACATCACTATAATTTTATTTTATTTCTATAAAACACGAAAAACTATATATTTATATGAAAATATGATACATTTTTCTAAAGTAAAATAAATAAAATAATAGTTATGTAATTATTTTTATTTAAAAAAAAAAACTAATATTAATAAGTTTTTCATGTAAAAAAAACATAAAACTATTATTTTTTGGTATTGGACGAAAAATGATCACATTTTATCGCCAAAAAATACAAACCAAAACATAACAAACTTCAAAAATATAAAGAAAAACGATAATTGAACATAAAAGTATTCAACACCGTATCTATATAACATAAACAACAATTCCCTTTGGTTCTACCCATTAGTAATTTTCTTTTCCATTTCAATTTTAAATCTCTCAATATTTTAATTCTTTATTTATCTCTTCACTCTAAATTTCATTTTTATTGTCCTAATATTGCATGCAAACTATTTCACTGGTTGATCAGCTCTGAACCCCAAAATGAGCTCCGAACCCCAAAATGAACTTCCTATGTCCAATATTCGAAGTCGATTTTATAATTAAAGGAATATGTCAATCGAATGAGGTCACCACATTTGAGAAGTTATCCATATTTTTACCCTAACTATCATCGCATGTTTTATTTATGAGAACTATTTTTAACGGAATATTTACCGACTCCTAGGCTAAAAATATTCTGTTGAAAATAGTTCTGATAAATGAAATATCCGATGATAATTAGGCTAAAAATATGAGAGACTTCTCAAATGTGGATTACATAAATCAAAGGATTCCACCAGTTTTTGAAATTAATTTTCAAAACTTTGTGAAATTCTCTTTATAAATTAAAGGATTCAAGTGATTCTCAACTGATTACTTAACATACTTTGTAGAAAATACTAAAAGCACGTTAACATATCTAAGATAAATTAAATGATTTTTTTTGAAAGGATTACTTTTTCTCTATGAATTTGAGATACTATACTAGAACCATGTATCTTTACATACATCTTGATACTAATCCCCTTTTCATTGCCGATAAATCAAGACTTATCACCCATAACCCTTCAAGTTCCGGTACTATTACTATATTGTTTTTTTTCTTGAGTGCTGCATTTTTCATGTTTGAAAAAGACAATGGGTGATTTCGATTGAGGAGGAGAGGAGAGAGAGGTTGCAGTGTTTAGGAAGAGAGATAAAGAGGCTGCTTCTTTTGGGGAGAGAGAAAAAGAGGGACGGTGAGCGTTTGGGGTAAGAGAGATAGGAGCTGTTACATTTGGGGAAAGAGAAGAAAGAGGGCTGCTGCGTTTTTTGTATTTGTGTAGATTTAGAGTTTACTTTGAGGTGGTCCGAGGTTCGACTCTTGAGCTCACTAATAGAAACTAAACACTCCTACCACTATACAAAACTTATGTTTTGAATTTTGGGTGGTCCATAGCCACCCATTACATCTGCCATTGCATCAATCTTACTCTTAGTCCATAAAAAAACCATTTAATACAAAGTTCATCCGCCACTGCATCAATCTTACTCTTAGTCCATAAAAAAAACCATTTAATACAAAGTTTAATCTGGATTTCTCTCTACATGATAGGCGATGAACGATATATCGATTGAATTTTCAATAATGTACTTAATTAGATACAATAGAGATTTCGAAAATAAATGAATGCCTTATCATTACATGTATGCAATAAATGATAGTAGGGTATGTAATAAAAAAAATACCATGTTCGCACTTTTTCTCGACGAATGCATTTTAAAGAGGTTTGACATAAGTAAACAACGTCTGGTTTTTAAATCCATATTTGCTTCTTTTTATTTGAATTTTTGGCATAAACTTTTTATCTTAAATTGGTAGGTAGGTTATGGATTTTATGAAAAATAGTTCTTGAAATTTTTTGAAACCAAGAGATAAGATAAATTATTTGATGGGATCCGTTAAATCTCAATAACCTTCATTTTTAACAGAAACCGTAAACTTTTACAAGAAATTGTAATAGGATATTTGTTATTCATACAAAAAATAAACTTCTAAGCCACAAATATTCCTTGTCAATACCCCACACAAGCCAATACTCTCTCCTTTAGAAATATCTCCAAAACTCATTCACAAACTACACGTAAACAAACAAACAAAAACCAAACCAGAGACACCAAACCAACCATAGCCTGTTGATAAGATAAACAGCTGTTTCAAAAGTTTGTACCCAAAAGTTATAAGGTAGACTGGCTTGAGCTAAGAGAGTTGACCATGTCTCCACTAAGTTACTATGTTTGCGCTCAGCTTTACCATTATGATCTGAGGTATGGGGACATGACTTCCTTAAAATAAAGCCTTGTTCCTGAGCCATAGTAGATACAGGCAGAAACTCTCCTCTACCATCACATTGAAAAGTGTTTATAACTCTTTCAAATTATTTTTGAATAAGGCATTTGAAGTTTTTGAAGATACTGACTACTTGACTTTTATGTTTGACAGGGTAAAACCAAATGAATCTGGTGTGATCATCCAAAAAGATCACATAGTACCCGTGACCTTAGCTGGAAGCCACAGGAGAGGGACCCCATACATCTGTATTTATGAGGTCTAAGAAATTGCTAGCATGCGAATGAGACAGGGAATATGGCAACACATGAGACTTCCCATACTCACAAGCTTCACAAAAGGTACAAACATCTTTTAGAATAGAATTGAGATTACAAGTTTTGAGAATAGAATTGAGAACATGTGGAGATTCATTGCCAAGCTTTCAAAGCCATCCATCTACTAGAGAATTAGACAAACCAACAGACAAAACTTTAGGAAATGATAGGTTCAGGTACTTTTACCTTTGAACAACCTTCTTTTGAAGAAGTATTCGAAACATCCCGTCTAAGTACTGATACTTCTTCAAATAGTTTTTCAATTCAATCATTGAAGCAAATCGAGAGGTTGTTTGCGTCTAGAATTTTCTTCCTGATGTTTTCATTTATATTTTTCCTCACGTTGGAATCGATATTGGCATCATTCTGAATTTACTCATACAACTTAGAAATATGAGCGAACACACTAACTTCATCTTCACTTGGTTCTCCGATTAGGTACTCCAAACGAGAGATTCTTTCGTTCGCGTTGGATAGGGTCACTTTTCCACCTTGTTCTAGTACCATTTTGGTATCCTTTCAACCTGATTAAACTCGGTCTTCCAAAAAATCGATGATTCAAAACTCATTCTATACCCAGTTTCTTGGTATCGTTTAAGGCTCTAATACCAGCTCGTAGTATCGTTTCTCGCTCTGATACCAGTTGTCACACGGGTAATTTTTCGCTATGGGTTTTCCCCGTGTCAAGCCGAAAGCGTCTACTTTAGTCAGCCTACTACCCTATGCCAAAGTTATTTTAACCCTAACACAGAAACTGAGGCTGGATTTTGAAGTGTTTTCGAATTTCCCCACAATACACAAGATAAGAAACTAAGACTAAAGCACACACACAAGTTTAAGGGACACCAGCCCCAACCTTTAGTATATTAATAAAGAAGTAATACCTCCAGATATTACAATAATGTTTAAAATTCTCAGTAATAAATCCTAACTCTCTCTCTATATGATCTAACATCTATTTATAGGAAAAGAAAGCCAATTACTTCCTTAAAAACCGAAATGGCCATGTGGCAGAATCTTGGCCCATCGATTTTGCATATCAAATCTTGTGCATTCGCTCTGAAATTTCACCAACTAACCTATTTATGGTTATATAAGACGTGGATTAAAGATGACCCGAGTAAAATAGTGATCTGCCTGGAGTTCCTGAAAATCATGCGGCCGACCAAACTGGGACGCGTGGCCCTGTTGTGGCGAACGTGCCAAGCATAACTCCCAATTTTTACTTGTCATGTTCCTGAACTCCTGCGCCACTTCCCATGATTTTCTCGACCACATCTAGTGGTGAACGTTCTTTTGGTAGTTGAGGATTGTTGCCCATGATTTCCACTAACCTCCAAGGTTAATCATGTGTTAACTACTTCACCAGACGTCCAAATGCTCTGAAACTCGTGGGGAGGTTCTTTATAACTGCATATGACAGTTATAAAATTTTAGCGCTGGTGAAATTAGATTTGGCGCAGCCATTTTGCATTTTGGCCTGTTCTAGCCCATTATGGCCCAGCCTGGCCGAGTCTGGCTGACCAGCTTAAGTGGCAGCATGGGCCGCTCCGCGTGACCACTGGGCCACATAGGGCCACATCCGAATATCTTCATACCATTTTTTGTCTATACCTCCTCTAAGTTATTTCCAAATGCATGCTCAATCGCCAGTACTATCACACTTCAAACGAACCACTCGCACTGGAACCAAAGTTCCCCTTTTGATATTTTTCCATAATTGTGCCATATCACGCGCCAACTCTATCTTTCGTGCTCATTGTCTTAGCCATATTTCTTTTTATTTTCCATCCCTTCTGTCCGTCAAGAGTCATTAGATTGTATGAAGAGCCAACCGAAGCTCCCGGGTGCACCAAATAACGTTGCTAGTTTGTGGCCATATTGTGGTACCAATGCAGCTTATCCATCGACTAGTGCTCTGATACCAGTTGTTACACAAGTAATTTTTCGCTATGAATTTTTCCCCGTGTGCAGCCTAAAGTGCCTACTTTAGTCAGCCTCCTACCCTATATCAAAGTTATTTTGACACTAACACACAAACTCTGACCTTATTTTTAAAGTGTTTCTGAATTACCCTACAATACACAAGATAAGAAACTAAGATTAAAACACACACACAAGTTTAAGGGACACCAGCCCCAACCTAACTATATTACTAAAGGCGTAATACCTCAAAATATTAAAATAATGTTTAACACTATTAGTACTAAATCCTAACCATCTCTATAACTGATCTACAATCTATTTATAGGCAAAGAAAGCCAACTACTTCCTTGAAAACAGAAATGACCATGTGGCAGAATCTTGGCCCAACGTTTTGGCTGATCAAATCTTGTGCGTTCGATCCGAAATGTCACCAGGTAACCTTTTTATGGTTATAAAAGACGTGGTTAAAAGATGGCCCGAGTAAACTAGTATCTGTATTTGTATCTGCTGTTTTATTTTAGGGACCTTCTCCCTACAAACCACACCTTTACCGGAAACATTTGTACCATTCCATCTCCGCTTGTTTACCGATTTCTTCTTCTCACTGGCTGAAGCTCTTTCAGTATTAACCTTTGCTAAATCCTTCATTGAAGAAATTAAAGACCTAACCACACTCTTGCCGGAAGCTCTTGTATCACTTCATCTTTGCACGTATTCAGATTTCTTACGGACTAAAACCCCCTGAGTATTATCTTGGGTTGAATCCTCTATTTAATAGAGAATTAGATAATAAATATACCAGTAAATTGATAAACTGAATATAATCTTGCAAAGTGAATAATACACGATGAACAGTACCAACAATAAATAGTGGTCTATTTGTTTCGCCAAAATTAAATCGTACAAACTTAATTGATAAACAATGTAGATTGTAGTGCCAATATCCGAAACAAGATAAAACCACTAGTGGATTTGTGAATTAAATCATGGTGAATCGGTGAACAGTGCCTGTTGTTTCACAGAATATATTGTTGGCATATATTGTTGCCTCCGTAAATTCCGCGTTTCCGTTATATATATGTAATCTGATCAACTTGAATGGATTTAGAATTTTAGGAAAACAAATTCTCTAAGATTTATTTTTTTCATTTGGTATCAGAGCCAATGTCAAAAAACGATAGTTATGCGAGTGCGGTGAGAAGTGGTGGTAGCGCTGAATCATCAGAATCAGAAAGAAGAGTGTCACAGAATGAAGGAAATCTATCACTTATATATATCCAATTATCACAGACACAAACTATCAAGGATGGGCATTAAAGATGAAGATATGCATGAGGGCTCATGGAGTTTGGGATGCTGTGTTGCCCGACAAACCATTTGATCTTCGTCAAGATCAAATCGCGTATGGAATTCTCTCTCAAGGATTGATTGAAAGCCAATTGATGGAATTGGGTGATATCGAGACATCACGAGAAGCGTGGGAGTCTCTTCGCAAAATGAATGAAGGAGCATACGAGGTCAAAGAGGTGCGAGCGCAAGCGTTCAGATGGGAAGAACGACAACAGTGGAGTATGTGAGAAAAATGGCAACAGTGGTTAACCAAATGAAGGCCCTTGGTGTTACGATTAAGCCAGACTATGTGAACAAGAAATTGTTGAGATCTGTCTCGTCAAAATTTGCCCAAATTGCAGCGTCAATTCAACAATTTGGAGATGCTAAAAACAAGTCTTTTGAAGATGTTATTGGGGCACTAAGAGCCCATGAAGAACGTCTTAATGGTGATGAAGAAGAAGAGCATGATGAAAAGGTATTGTTAAGAAAGGCAGAATGTGAGTCACGATTCAACTCGACAGATTCTGGAGGGACCCGAGGTCGCGGTCGAGGAAGAGGCAGAGGTGGCTTTGGCTATGGGAGAGGAAGCTTTTCCTATGGAATATCAAAATCTGTTGATGGAGAAGGACATATCCAGAGAAATTCAAACTTTGATATCACAAAGATACGATGTTATACTTGTCATAATTTTGGGCATTTTGCTAGGGATTGCAAACCGAAGAAAGATAAAACAATGAATCTAACAGAAGAAGTAGAAGACAAAGATACATTGCTAGTCATGGAGACAAATTGTGTTTTTTCTAGAGAGAAAAAATTGATGTTGTCCAAAGATCAATCTGAAACAATGGCAACGAAAGGGAGTGTTGATGAATCAATGTGGTACTACGACACATGCGCTTCAAATCATATGACCGGGGACCGAAACCTATTGACAGACTTAGATAAATCAATGAGTGGTACAACAAAGTTTGGCGATGGCTCTATGATCAATATTTGTGGAAGAGGAACTGTAAACTTCCGAAGCAAAACCGGGAAAAACTTGCGCATGAAGAACGTCTATTATGTACCAGGATTAAAATCTAATATCATTAGTTTGGGACAAGTAGATGAGTCAGGAGGAAAAGTTGTTGTTGAAGGCGGATTTCTAAGTGTTTTTGATGCAGATTACAATATGGTGGCCAAAATACCTCGAGCAGAAAATAGACTCTATGCAATGAAAATGAGTCAAGCAATTTCACAATGTCTCTTATCTACCGAATCTGAAAACTCTCGCTTGTGGCATGCTCGTTATGGGCATCTGCACTTTCAAGCCTTGCAAAAACTTGGACGAGATAAATTAGCCCATGGATTACCTGAGTTTAAACAAGATGGTCAGAATTGTGATGTATGTGTTCTTGGGAAACAACACAGAGGAAGCTTTCCCACACAAAGTCACTATCGAGCAAGTTCATTGTTAGATCTAATCCATGCAGATATTTGTGGTCCTATTTTACCAATTACCAAAGGAGGAAATATGTATTTTATTTTGTTTGATGATGATTTTAGTAGGTACATGTGGCTAAAACCACTAAAATCAAAAGATGAAGCACTTATTGGATTTAAGAAGTTCAAAGCAGAGGTCGAGACGCAGTTGGGAAAGAAAATAAAAATGTTACGGACAGACAGAGGCGGAGAATTTCAGTCTCAAGAGTTTAAATTATTTTGTGAGCTCCATGGAATTCAAAGGCAAATGACAGCACCATATTCACCACAACAAAATGGTGTGGTGGAAAGAAGAAATCAAACCATTGTCGAGATGATGAGATGTTTGCTGAAGGATAAACAAATACCATATGAATTTTTTGGGCAGAAGCTATAGTTACAACAACCTATCTTCTAAATCGTTGTCCCACAAGAGCTATAAATGGAAGGACACCATATGAAGTCTACTTCGGAAAAACACCAAGTGTAAGTCATTTTCAAATTTTCGGATGTATAACTTATGTTAAAAATCTGAAATATGATGTTAAGAAGCTTGATGATCGAAGCAACAAAGTTTTTTTTTTGTTATGAACTTGGTTCAAAAGCCTACAGATTTGTGAATCCAAAAACAATGAAAATAATAGTGAGTCGAGATGTGGTATTTCGAGAGTCTGAGAAATGAAACTGGTCTGACACTGTAGAATTCATGGAACATCAACCCGGTAACTCCATTTCCATTAGATATTCAACTGGAGAAGTAGAATCTATGAATCTTGAATCACCATCAATTTCTTTTCAAAGTTTATTAAATTGGGATGATACAAGATTATATGAGGAACCTAGCAACGAGGACGATGAAAATCCACCAAAAAAGTTTCGATCTTTACAAGAGTTATATGATGAAACTAAGGAAATTGGGTTAGATTCAGATATGAGCGTTCTGTCTATTGAAGAACCAACGACACAAGAAGAAGCATTCAACAATGAAAATTGGAGGCTGGCAATGTTGGAGGAGCTTGAGGCGATTAAGAAAAATAGAACATGGGAGCTTAGAAAATTACCACCAGAACACAAAGCAATAGGTTTGAAATGGGTTTATAAGTTGAAGAAGAATCCAGACGGTGAAATTATCAAATATAAGGCAAGACTCGTGGTCAAAGGCTACATTCAAGAACATGAAATTGATTATGAGGAGGTTTTTGCTCCAGTTGCTCGATTAGAAACTATTAGATTTCTTATGGCACTAGCAGCCCATGAAGGGTGGCAAGTATACCATATGGACGTGAAATCAGCGTTCTTGAATGGAGATCTAAAGGAATTGGTTTATGTTAAGCAACCACCAGGTTTTGCTGAGAAAGGAAGAGAAGAGGAAGTTTTGAGATTGAAGAAAGCATTATATGGTTTGAAACAGGCTTCAAGAGCTTGGAATGAAAAACTAGACTTTTGTTTACAGAATTTGGGTTATGAGAAATGTAGTCTCGAACATGCAGTTTATAAAAGAAGAAGTGGAGGTGATATGCAGTATGTTGGTGTTTATGTGGATGATTTAGTAATAACCGGCTCAAACTTGGCGAACCTGAGAGGTTTCAAAGAAAAGATGAAAGAAATGTTTGACATGACAGATTTGGGTTTATTAAGTTTTTATGTGGGAGGTTAAACAAAGGTCTGATCATATAACTTTGAGCCAAACAAGTTATGCAGAAAGGATTTTGGAGAAAATGGGAATGCTGAGTTGTAATCCATCTCGTGTACCAATGGATTCAAGGCTAAAGCTAAGCAAGACTGATGGAAATCCATCTGTTGATGCAAGAATGTATCGCAGTGTCATCGGGACTTTGAAGTACTTAGTCCATACTAGACCTGATATATCATTTGCTGTTGGCGTGGCTAGCCGTTTCATGGAAAAACCCTCTATAAAACATATGAGTGCTGTCAAACAAATTCTTCGATATATAAAGGGTACACTCAATTTCGGTTTGAAGTATGTTAAAAGAGAACAACAACATCCAGAGTTGATTGGGTATGCTTATAGTGATCTTGCTGGAGACATTGATGATCAGAAAAGTACCTCTACGTTGTTTTTTTTTCTGGGCAGTGATCCGATTAGTTGGACTTCACAAAAACAGAAAGTTGTAGCAGTGTCTTCATGTGAAGCTGAATATGTTGCTGCTTCTGCAGGAGCTTGCCAAGCAATGTTGCTCAAAAGGTTGCTGGAAGAGTTATGCGAAATTAAAGTTGAAAAAGTTAGTCTGCGAGTTGATAACAAGTCTGCAATTGCTTTAGCAAAGAACCCAGTCTTCCATGGAAAAATTAAACACATAGATATCAAGATTCATTTTTTGCGTGATTGCCTGAAACAAGGAATCCTTGATATTGCGCATGTTAACACAGAAGAACAAATTGCAGATTTGTATACCAAGCCATTGCCGCGTGACAGATTCGAGTTCTTAAGAGAAGCAACTGGTGTGTTCAACTTGAAGCCTGAGTTACGAGATTAAGAGGGAGAAATGTTGGCATAATTAATATAATCTCGTATTTATTTATATGTAAGCAGTTATATTTTATTAGTTTCCGTTATAAATTATGTGCAGTTGTAACTGCCTACGTAAATTCCGCGTTTCCGTTATATATATGTAATCTGATCAACTTGAATGGATTTAGAATTTTAGGAAAATAAATTCTCTTAGATTTATTTTCTTCATATATAACTCGTCAAGAACTGTTTTTGATGCAGCGACGAAAGCTGTATTTTATTGCTGAATTCTTGTACTGTAGATGTATTTCGATGAAGAAACAAAAGAAAACCAACTGCAATAATGTTTAACAGTCTCAATACTAATTAAAGCTTAAAGCCTAACTCTCTCTCTCTCTCTAACTGATCTACGATCTATTTATATGCAAAGAAAGCCAACTCCTTCCTTAAAAACCGAAATAGCCATGTGGCAGAATCTTGGTCCATCAAGTTTGCATATTAATTCTTGTGTGTTGGATATAAAATTTCACCAATAACCTATTTATGGTTATATAAGACGTGGTTAAAAGATGGCCCGAGTAAAGTAGTGATCTGCCCGGAGTTCCTGAGAATCAGAAGAATGCGACCGGCCAAACTGGGCCGCGTGGCCCTGTACTGGTGTGCCAGCGGCGCCACGATCAATTGGCCAAGCATAACTCATGATTTTTACGTGTCACGTTCCTGAACTCATGGGCGACTTCCCATGATTTTCTCAACCACATCTAGTGGTGAGCGTTCTTTTGGAAGATGAGGACATTTGCCCATAATTTCCACTAACCTCCAAGATTAATCATGGCCGGCCAGCTTGTGTGTCTGTATGGCCCGCTGCTGGCCACGTTGGGCCACATCCAAATTTTTACGTGCCATATTTTGTCTATACCTCCTCTAAGTTATTTCCAAATGTATGTTCAATCGTGAGTCCTATCGCATTTCAAATGAACTCCTTGCACTGAAACCAAAGTTCCCCCGTTTGATCTTTTGGCATAATTGTGCCATGTCGCGCGCCAACTTCAGTTGTCGTGCTCCTTGTCTTAGCCACATTTCCTTTTTCTTTGCCATCCATCTTGGTTGTCAAGAGTCATTAGATTCTATGGAAAGCCCACCGAAGCTCTCGGGTGCACCAAAAACAGTTGCTAGTCCGTGGACATATTATGATGCCAATGCAACCCAGCCAGCGACTAGTGCGTGCTAACTTGTAGGGGTCTTACAAACCATCCCCACCGGGTGAGTAAGATGTCCTAATCAGAGTGTCATTGACATGTTGCATGAGTTCCTCTTCAAACTCCCATAGGTTATCTTGTTCCCACGTTATGTGTCCTGGGTCTTCTCTTTTCCATTGGACCAAACAATTTATTTTCTGGTTCAATTTCCTTTCACCTTGTGTGCGAGTCTCTTGGATATTCTCTACTTCCTTCGTTATGTATAGAAGATCTATCTTGTCTTTGTAAAAATGATAGATTCTCGGTAACCTCCTTTGATCCTCTTGTATCGCCAGTCCTAGTGATGTTCATGGATGATCTCCCATAAGTAATTATACAGGAATTAAACTTTGTGATGATGAATTGTGAATATTGTAGCAACATTGAGTTGCACCGAGCAACTCCACCTATTTCTTTTGGCTTGTGGTAGCATCATGCCTTAGAAATCATCAATTCTGATCCACATATCCCACCAGAGATCATTTCCACTGAGGCCGAAATCCATGGTCTCTTAGGAATAAGCAACAACTTTAATAAGCTTGCTTGCTTCTTTTTTCGTCTTGTCTACTTGATAATCTAGACAAGGCTTGACATAGTTCGTTATGTCTTGTTCTATCTTTGGCCAATGATACGACCAAGATAAGAGAGTCATCGTCCGCTGCACGTCTGGGTGACCAGCCCATTGAGTGTCTTGTGTCTCCCTTGGTATTCAATTCTCTCCGCTGGTTAGCCCCAGCATGCCCCTATAGGCATACAACAAATTATTTGTTACTGGCTTGTCATATGTGGCTCCGTAATTTGGAAGAGGTTTGACATGATCCCTCATGTCATTTCTAATTTTTTGCGACTAAAATGATCTAAATAGAAGAGTTACCATCCCTGTCATGTCCAGGTTCACATCTTGTGTAGCATGCATCTTCTTTGATAAATCATTTCGAATAATATCGTTGGTTAGTCCCAGCATGCCATCTGTGACATATAGCAAGTTGCATGTTGCTGATTTTGACTTGTTAAATGTAAGCTTGCATTTGCTCAGACAATCCCAAACTCTTTTGTCTTCAACAAGTTGGTCAAACGACTTCCAACCGTGGAATAGCCTATGATGAACTCATGATTGTAATTTTCCAAGCCTAAGAAACCTTTTAGGTATGCTACGTTCTTAGGAGGTATCAAGGCCGAAATATCCTCCTTTTTGTGTTCATCCTTCCGTATCTCACCTATATTACTACTTACCTCTTTTAACATCCCCTTACCCCCATTTACTCGAGCTCTACATCTTATTTCTGCTGAATTAGACGCATGGTACCATAAGGTGCCTTAGAAAGATTGATCGATCTCTCATCTCGTAAGTCATTCCATTGATTATGTAGTCCTTTCAATTATGTCGAGGTCTCTTTTTCTGTCACCTCTTTTGGTGTCCTATCCTTAGGTTCTAACTTGATCGTTTGGTTGACATTGCTTTGAGGGTGGAGTTTTTTTGGTAACTCCGATGTTATTACGTCATTGGCCCTTAGAATTCCTTCTTCTATTCTGGTCGAGACTTCACCTTTATGCCCTATTTGATCTTCACCAATCCTGCAACATGATTAGTGGCATACTCTATACACAAATCTTCTTTGATCTTCAAGGTTTTGGATACTTGTGATGTGCTATCTTTCCTTTTCCCATTCAGTCGCTTAAATTTCACGAAACATGGACAAGTTTCATCACTGATGAACATTCCATTCAAATATGATACCAACATTACTTTGGCTTTCAGGAGGAAGTCCATTCCGAGTATCAAATCGAAATCGTCGAGCGACACCACTATTAACTTGCACTGTCTTTGCCATTCATCAACGCTCAAGTTTGTGATGGTCATTCCACATATTTGTATTTCGTTTGAATTTGCAGCTTTGACCTTGTTTGTCATTTCGGTTAATTCTAGGCCAATTTTCCTAACTTCTCTTGCGGCCAAGAAATTATGTGTTGCTCCTGAGTCAAACGTTGCTTCGAGTGTCTTCCCATTTACCTTCACCATGGTTTACATTAACATGTTATGTTGTCTTTGATCATCTTAGGTTATAATGTTAAGTAACTGTAGAAGATTGACATATCCATCACCATCCTCACTATCTCCGGCAAACGCAGCCAGTTTTACACGGCTTGGACAATCGCGCGCACGATGGGTACCGTCTGAAATAAAACATCCATTTCTTGATTGCGCGGCATCTTCCGTACCATCGTTGTCACCACCATGTTTGGACTTGGTTATGGGCTTTCTAGTACTGTCTTTGTTGTCAACTTGGTTACTCTTGTCTGGTTTGCTCTTCTTCGTAGTGGTGTTTGAAGAAGGTTGTTATCTAAAATCCATTAGACCCTCGACTGCAGCTATGGCACTAGGAAAATACGAATCTCCTTTCCTGTGTAACTCCGTTTGTGCCCAATTTTGAAATCTTGAATTTTTTTTACCAACTTGTCCCCCTCAGAAATATCTTTAATGTCCAACATTAAAGAACTGAACTCAGTCACGTAGATACGAATGGTACCAATATGTTATAGCGACTTCATGTTCTCCCTTGCAACCCAGGCCGTGTTGCAGGGTATGAATTGATCCTTCAATTCCTTTTTGAGTGTAAACCACATGCTTATGTTGTCTCTATGAGCATTGATGTCATCTTCTAGTCTGGATCGACCATAACTTTGCATCTCTAGTTAGGTAGATGCTAGAAATCGTCACTTGCTCTGTCTCCGGGATTTTGGCAGCTTGGAAGTAATTTTCAAGATCCCGTAAGAAATTCTCAAGTTTCTTTGAGTTCCTTGAACCGTTGAAGGGCTTAGATTCAGGTAATTTTACCTTTAAAGAGTCTTCTCTTGGAGAAGTAATTGAAATAGCCAGTCTAAGTAGTGATACTTCTTCAGACAACTTTTTAATTCGTTCATTAAGGAAAATCGAGAGGTTGTTTGCGTCTCGAATTATCTTCCTGATGCTTTCATCTATATCTTTCCTCATGCCAGAATAGATATTGAAACCGTTCTGAATTTACTCAGACAATTCAGAAATATGAACGTATAGACCCAATCCATCTCCACTTGATTCTCTGATTAGGTCCTCCAGATGAGAGATTCTTTCCTTCGCGTCGGCTACGGTCATCTTGCCACCTTGTTCTAATACCAATTTGGTATCGTTTAAGGCTCTGATACCAGTTGTCACACGAGTAATTTTTTGCTATGAATTTTCCCCGTGTGCGACCTAAAGCACGTACTTTAGTCAGCCTACTACCCTATTTCAAAGTTATTTTGACATTAACACTCAAACTCATGCCTGATTTTGAAGTGTTTTCGAATTGTCCCACAATACACACGACAAGCAACTAAAATTAAAGCACATACCGGTTTATAGGACACCGACCCCAACCTTTACAAAATTAATAAAGGAGTAATACCTCCAAATATTACAATAATGTTTACACTCTCAGTACTAAAGCTTAACTCTCTCTAGAAGTGATCTACAATCTATTTATAGGCAAAAAGCCAACTACTTCCTTAAAATTGAAATGACCATATGGCAGAATCTTGGCCCGTCGATTTGGCATATCAAATCTTGTGCGTTCTATCTGAAATTTCATCAAGTAACCTCTTTATAGTTACATAAGACGTGGTTAAAAGATGGCCCGAGTAAAGTAGTGATCTGTCTGAAGGTCCTAAATATCGGGCGCATGCGGCTGACAAAACAAATTTGTATAAAGTGAAAACAAGAACTAAAACAAAGTTAAAAAAGTTTTCATTGAAATTCATAATAGAGATCTTTAATTTGAGAGCTTTATGAGTTTTAATTTTAGAGAAAAACAAGGAGTTGTTTCCGACTTAGAAAATAAAGGAATTCTTTGTTGTTTTTATACGTCAAGGGTCAAAGGTAATGTTGGAAGATTTTATATTGTATGTGGTTTTCAATAAACTGAAATATTGGGATCGTTATTCGTATTTTTAATCTATCCAGGATTGGTATTGGTAAGTTTTTCTATAATATATTAAAACTTAAAATAAATATGAAAATTTAAATAATAAATATGAAAATTTAAACAGTAAATACTTTTATATATTTGTTAGTAAGTGTTAGATTTATTATTGTATTTTTAAATTTGTTACTAATTTGGAGAGTTTATACTCGTTGTATTAGTGTAATTTATTAAATATTTTACTTGTTATTTTTTATATTTTATTGAATAGTTTATTATGGAAAAAATATTTCTACAAGAAATGATAAATGAGTATCCGAAGAACGGTATCCAAACCTGACAAACTTGGACATAAATTTTTTTTTTAAAAAAAACTATCTAGCAATTATCAGAACCCAAACTAAAAAATAAAGCAAGATGAATTACAAATTTTGAATTTTAGATCATAGTTAAAAAGTAAATACAAAAAATACAATATAGAAACAAATAAAAAGAAATAAATGTTCATAAAAAAGTTAATATCATATTTATTTTAAATATTGGTAATTATCTAATTTCATGAATGCATTAAAAATATCATAAAAAAAATTCACCTAAACCAATCACAATTTTGACATTTTGACATAGAACGTACGAATTCCTTTCTATAGTGTTTTAAAAAAAGATTCACTTGTTATTTTTACTACCGCGGTTATTTTCTTTTTAAACCCTAATTTTAATGATATCTTGTTTATTCTATTTAACCTCGTCATCGGTTCCGTCGGTATTTTAGGGTGGTGCTTCTCCACATTTTTTCTAAACCATAAAGGTTTTTTTTTTCCAGTGCTGCCGGATTTTTCGAAGGTTGTGAAAGACATCTCATGTTTCTTCAGTGTCATGCTTCTCTTCCTAGCGTCTAGTCTTATATTTCTCCAACATCGTGCTTCTACACGGTAGGATCTTTTCTACCATCATGCTTTTTCTGCTCTAGTGACATGGTATTCCTAGATCGCTATTGTGAATGGTATTCCTCTTTTTGAGACTCAGATGAATTATTGTTTGTTTTCTGCTTCAATTCTAAATTTATAATTTTTGTTAATTTTGTTCGGTTAATTTGTATTTCGATTATGTAAATCTTACATGTACTCGTTGATGTTGTAATTAGTTTTAGGCCAAAGCTATTTCCTCCATGTTATTTTTTATTTCCTCCATCTTTCAAACTTTCAAAAACAATAGTGACTTGCTTTTACCAAATTACCCTTATTTTTATTTCAAATTTATCACTAGATGCCATTTATCTAATTAAAAGTCTTATATGAAAAAACACAGCATTAAGCTAACTTTAATCCAAGATATATGATTCTACCTCTGAAATTAACCCTAAAACAAAGAACTTCAATTTTATTGAAGATTAATCATGGAAAATGAAGAAACCCAAACAAAGCCGGAGAACATCACTCAATCGACAAACAATGTAATTTAAACTTGTTTTTA
Source organism: Limnanthes douglasii subsp. nivea (assembly GCA_036936605.1). NCBI lineage: Eukaryota > Viridiplantae > Streptophyta > Magnoliopsida > Brassicales > Limnanthaceae > Limnanthes > Limnanthes douglasii. The sequence continues at coordinate 41,020,092 of JAUPFV010000001.1, forward strand.
CGTTTTACAACTTCGTAGCTTGAAAATACCTATTTCGAAACTTATTTTTTTTTAGCTAAACCCGTTTTTACAGTTCTGAAAAAAAAACAACTATTTCCGAGCCAGGAATTAGGAATCAGGTGTAATTTTTTTAAGAAAATGTGCATCTGATTCCGAGAGGGCCACTCAGAATCAGTTGGAGTTTTTTTTAAAAAAATGTGCAACTAATTCCGAGAGGGCCACTCGGAATCAGTTGCAAACCCTCTGTCTCGTTAGATTATGTGATCATTTGTTTACTGGGACATTGCACTTGATTCCGAGTGGCCCTCTCGGAATCAAGTGTAAAACACCAGTGTAAGAATAGCATGGTGCTCGCTATTAAATATAATCAACCTATTGCCGAAAAAAGTAGGCAACATAATTTATTTGTATACATGTCTACACCTAAACCTGTTTGCTACCAAGTGTTAACGATCTTTTAGCATTTACCGTATTCAATAGTTCAACCAAAGGTGCACTTACGGAGACGTAGTACAGACTTCTAATCCCTGTTTTATAACCACCTAAAAGGTTCTTCTTTTTTCTACCATCCATCTACAATATCAATCACACACACTATTCTGATTTTTTTTTTGCCCACTGAGCATGTGATTCTGAGTGCCCTACTCGGAATCACATGCTTTTTTTTAAACCGAGCATCAACTGATTCCGAGAGGGCCACTCGGAATCAGCTGCTGCTCGGTTTAAAAAAAAAGCATGTGAATCCGAGTAGGGCACTCGGAATCACATGCTCAGTGGGAAAACAAAATTCAGAAGAGTAGGATATCCCAAGGCGAACCCAAGATCAAACCCTAATCGATTCTAACAATAAAATCAAACCCCAAATGAAACCCTAATCGAATCTAACATAGAAATCTAACTTCAAACCCTAATCGAAATCGAACAACAAAATCTAACTACAAACCCTAAATTTGATAATGGAGAAGAACCTAGAATTTCTTTCTCCAATCTTTCTCTATCTTCGAATCAGCTGTTGTAAGGTAGTGATAAGTGAAAAATGGGTTTTCTTCTTTGTAAGGTAGTTCTCTAGGGTGAAGAATGGGTTTTGTGAAGAAAATATGGGTAAAAGGGTAATTTTATAACTTCCTTTATGGAGGAAATAACATCATGAAGGATTTTTCAAATGATGGAGGAAATAAAAAATAACATGGAAGAAATAGCTTTGGCCTTAGTTTTAATAGTTTTAAATCAAATAAAAAAACGTTGAATTCGTGTTTTTCTCTTGTTTTTGTTGAATTTATAAACAAGTCAATTTAACAAAAAATATTCATTCTTTTTTCCTATTTACACTATTTTTTTGTCTTTAAAATATCAAATGATTTTGTGGCATTTCGGACCAACTCTTTTTTATTGAGTGATTAGTCCGTTCACATATCCTTTTTTGTCAATTCTTTATATATATATATATAATTTCCATTGTTTATGTATAAGTTTTTATGGTACTATTCTTGTTTAATTTTTATATATTTTCTCCACCATCTGTGTTTTATTTAAAACTAATCATGTGATGCATTAGTTTTTTTTTTGTTTTTTTTCGTTTGTTGTGATTTTTGTTTCTCTTTGCCTTTTGGCTCTAAAGGTGGAGAAGGAGAAGTTAGTTACAGCTAGAAGGTTGTTTTCCCCAATTTGAGGTCGGGTGTGTTTGGATCAATTGATTCGGTTTTGCGTGCGGTTTCGTACACTTTTTTGGGATAAACGCTTTGAACTCATGAATACTCATACTCTAAGAAAGATCGAAAGGGTTGTTGTGCATCTCCAGAAGGTTAGTAATTCTAGTTTTTTGTAAATCGTTTGTGATGAGTTACTTTGAAAAAATTCTTTTTCGTGCCGCCGTCACCGGTTATAGTTCCTATGAATTTGGTTCGGGAAGGAATGTTTGAGGTATTTATTTTCTTTTTTAGTGGGGATTGTCCTTATGTTATGGCTTGTCCGGTCTTTTAAAAGCTAACTTTAAAAAAAGTTATGATCTGTCCACCCCAATCGTAAGTGTTCTTTAATGACTATTGCATCATGAAATTTATGTTGTTAAACGATCAAATACAATAAAACTTTATAGTCATGAAGAAGATTCTATTATCATACCAGTAGCCAATTTTGATATTATACGATGGACTTCACCTCACACCCTCTTGAAATAATTTTAAGTGTCTCGAACGTTAGTATCCTTAAAGTTCGTATTTTTTTTATTTTCCTTGAAATAATTTTAAGTGTCTCGAACGTTAGTATCCTTAAAGTTCGTATTTTTTTTATTTTCCCTCTCAGCTCATCTATCACAAAATACATTGTTGAACTCCACCTTCGTGTATGTTATGACAATTATTTATGTTATTAACGATTTATCCAAATGTATGCCTACTTGATCCCACTTAGGCTCTTTATACGAATCATTATATCTTCTAAATTATAATGGGAGATTAAACATCAATCATAGATCAAGAGATCAAACAAGTTACTCCCACCTTGGAATTGTTCGATTCATAGTTATTTAAATTAGTTCTATAAATTTGGTTTTACTGATTTGTGTGTATATGTTACCAATACTCATGGTCAAACAAGCAATCTAGTAACCCTATTGTATCCAAATTTGATTATATTCTTGTATCACATTATCATTTTTATCACCTTCAGCCTTCAGTTCCCCTGCTGTCACATTAAAACCATTTAGATTCTATAATATATGGCAATCTCATCATTAATATAATAATAGTGCGCTTATTAGTTGGACCATTCTCTAGTATGAACATATTGCTTACCAAACTATATTATTTTTATAAGACCTTCACTCTATGAACCATCGTGATTTAGAGATACAAGTGAATGAGTTATCGAGGCCTAAAATAAGTTATTCTAGGCACAAGCTAGGATGGATGATGACCATCTCAATCCCAATCTTTTGTCTGCAAAAATTGACCTTATTTGACTTTTATTTATCCCAATATAGGCGAGTCTTCTACCTTTCCAAAAATCCAAGGAGTCTTGGTTTAATTTGGGTGACCATAACACAAAACTATACCATAATAGACTTTAATCTTGTATTTAACTTAAAAAAATTGTGTTCATTACAAACTTCCAAGGTGATCTCACCGGCACATCTATTGGGGTTGCCAAGGTCTTCTTAACTATTTCTCTAACTTCCTCGGTAATTAGAGTGCTCACAAATATTAGTAGTTTATCCTTGTTTTCTCCATGATTCTCGAAACTCTAGCTTTGTGACATGGCTATCATGAGTCGCTTTACTACCGATTTTGAAATTTAGACGGTAATTTTCAGTGTCAACAGTAATAAAGCCCTAGGATTAGACTGCTACAGTTTATTTTCCTTAAAATCTTAATAAATGTTGTTAAGCGTGGCCCCTATGATAAGCTTCGTCGTTTCTTCTAATCCGGGTATCTTGATTAATCTTTGAATAATATTTTAATGCCTTTATTCTTAAAAATGATACACTTCACCCGTCATACACTTTAGATTCAACTGCATGTTACAATGTCTCATAAACTTAATCCATAAACTTTTGGCGAATATAATCAAGGAATCTTGTTTAACATCATTGACAGGTGGAAATCCACGTTTGTCATTGGTCATAACATTTTTTATAACATTCTTTTTTCGCAAGTACTTTGATTTGGTTACCATATAATTGTGTTGGTCATATCACGTTTAATGCATTTATTCTTCTCTTACAATCTCATAATTGATGGTGACCTAATGTTCCTTGTGTCCGACAATCATTAATATTTTCCCATCTCCTTTATGTATTAGTCATCTAAGTCATCTCGAATATACATAAAAACGTTTTGATATGTCACTAGCTGAAAATCCTCAATCTTCACTTTGTAAATGATCTTATGATTTTTTGCAAAACCGATGTCAATTTCATTCATAAATTTAAGTCAATTCTTCTCCCATATATTAGGAAAAGAAAAATGAAATTTAGAGTAAAAAATAAATGAAAAATAAAAATATTGAGATACTAAAATGTAAAATGAAGAAGGGAGATAAAAGAGAATTATTGTCGATGTTATATACTTGCGGTGTTGAATATTTTTAGGCTCAACCGAATCTTTCATCCTTATTTTTCTAAAGGTTGGTTATGATTTTGTTTTTATGTTTCGACAATAAAACCTGATCGTTCTTTTGGTTTTATTTAATGTTGAGATACTAATATTCATATATTATGCAATACCTTACAATCCATGTATCGTCAATCACCTATCATAAATGGGATTGCTCCCTTTGTGATATGTAATGAATAATACATGGATTGTAAAGTATTGCATACATATATGAATATTAATATTTCATACATATGTGTCCATTTCCTTCCATGAAACTAGTGTAAAATAAGTAGAGAAATAACGGTTTCTAGAAAACGATTTAGTAGACGTGGTGGTCTCGAATAAAAGAAAACAAATTTGTATAAAGTGAAAACGAAAACGAAAAAAAAGTTAAACAAAGTTTTTATTGAAATTCATTATAGATATCTTTAAATTTAGAGATTTGTGAGTTTTATTTTAGAGAAAGAAAAAGAGTTGTTCCCGACATTAAAAATAAGGGAATTCTTTGTTGTTTTTATACGTCAAGGGTCAAGGGTAATGTTGGAAGATTTTATGTTGTAGGTGGTTTTCAATAAACTGAAATATTGGGATCGTTATTCGTATTTTTAATTTATCCATTGTTGGTATTGGTAAGTTTTTCTATAATATATTAAAATTTAAAATAAATATGAAAATTTAAATAATAAATACGAAAATTTAAACACTAAATACTTTTATATATTTGTTAGTAAGTGTTAGATTTATTATTGTATTTTTAAATTTATTGCTAATTTGGAGAGTTTATACTCGTTGTATTATTTTAATTTATTAAATATTTTACTTCTTATTGTTTTCATTTTATTGAATTGTTTATTATGAAAAAAATATTTCTACAAGAAATGATCAATGCATATCCGCACAACGGTATCCAAACCTGACAGACTTGGACATAAATTATAAAAAAAAAAACTATCTAACAATTATCAAACCCAGTCAACTTTAAAAAATAAAGCAAGATGAATTACAAATTTTGAATTTTGGATCATACTTAAAAAGTAACTATAAAAAATACAATATAAAAACAAATAAAAATAAATAAATATTATTAAAACAATTACATGTCATATTTATTTTAAATATTGGTAATTATCTAATTTCATGAATGCATTAAAAATATATAAAATAAAAATCACCTAAAAACAATCACAATTTTGACATTTTGACATAGAATTAAAAAAACGAGTACAAATTCTTTTTATATTGTTCTTATAGAAAAAGATTCACTTGTTATTTTTACTACCGCGGTTATTTTTTTAAACCGTAATTTTAATGATATTTGTTTTATCTATTTAACCTCGTCATCGGTTCCGTTGGTATTTAGGGGGTGTTTTTCCACAACTTTTTTCTAAACCCTAAAGGTTTTTTTTTTCCAATCCCACCGGATTTTTTGAAAGTTGTGAAAGACATCTCATGTTTCTTGAGTGTCATGCTTCTCTTCTTAGTCGTATAGTCTTATATTTTTCAGCACCGTGCTTCTCCATGGCGGTACTTTTCCTACCAACATGCTTTATCTGCCCTGGTGATATCGTCGCGATTTCTTCATCGCTATTGTGGATGGTTTTTGCTTCAATTCTAGATTTCTGATTTCTGTTACACATTTAGGATTTAGATCTAGGATTTGCGGATTTAGATCTCGAGTTTTGTGATGTAGATTTTATTTTAGTAATATACTTTCAATGTTACAGTTTTGTTCGGTTAATTTGTATTTTGATAACCTTAATTTTACATTTACTCTTTGATATTGTAATTAATTTTAGGGAATTGCTAAAAAGAGAGCCAAAACTACTCCGTAAAGTTGTATTTTTAATTTTTTTAATTTTTATAAAATTATTATTCATTAAAAAATTTAAAGTTATAAAATTTTATTTGTTCTATTTATTTAGATTTTATACAAAATTTGCATTTATAAAAAAACCATTAAAAACTTTAAAATTTTAATCATTTATTTTTCATGAAACTTCATGGAGTAATTTTGGCCGTTTTTTTAGCAATTCCCTTAATTTTAATGGTTTTAAATCCAATAGAAAATATTTAACGCGTTTTTCTGTTGTTTTTGTTGAATTTATAAGGAAGTTAATTTATCAAAACAATATTCATTATTTAAATCATCAAATGATTTTGTGGCGGACTTAATTTTAGTCGTTTTTGTGCGTTATTTTCCTTTGTTAAGATTAACTGACTCTTTTTATTGAGGGATTAGTCCGTTCACGTATCTTTTTGTCAATTCCTTATATATAATTTCTATTGTTTGTGTATAAGTTTCTATGCTACTGCTCCTGTTTAATTTTTATATACTTTCTCCACCGTCTTTATATGTTTCGTTTTAAAATGTTTCGTTTTAAAATCTAACTCATGTGATGTATTAGTTTTTTTTGTTTTGTTGTGATATTTATTTCTCTTTACCTTTCACTCTAAAGGTGGAGACGGAGAAGGTAGTTACCGCTAGAAGTTTGTTTTCTCCAATTTGAGGCAGGGTGTTTTTGAATCAATCTATTCGGTTTTGCGTGCCGGTTTCGCACATGTTTTTTTGGGATACATGCTCTAACCTCATGAATACTCATAGTCTAAGGAAGGTGGACAGTTTTGTTTTGCATCTCGAGAAGGTTAGTAATTCTAATTTTTTGTAAATCGTTTTTGATGAGTTACTTTGAAAAGATTCTTTTTCGTACCCCGGTCACCAGTGATAGCTCTTGTGAATTTGGTTCAGGAAGCAATGATTGAGGTCTTTTTTTTTTCTTATTTAGGGTGGATTTGTCCTTATATTATGGCTTTTCGGGTCCTTTAAAATCTAACTTTTAAAGAAGTCATGATGTATCCACCCCAATCGTAAGTGTTCTTTAATGACTATTGCATCATAAAATTCACGTAGTTAAACGATCCAATACAATAAAAATTTATAGTTATGAAGTAGATTCTATTATCATACCGGTATCCAATTTTGGCATTATACCATGAACTTCACTTCACGCCCTCTTGAAATAATTTGAAGTGTTTGGAACCTTAGTATCCTTAAAGTTCATGTTTTTTTATTTTCCCTCTCACCTCGTCTATCACAAAATACATTGTTGAACTCCACCTTCGTGTATGTTCTAACAATTATTTATGTTATTAACAATTCATCCAAATGTATCCTTGTTTGATCCCACTTTGGCTCTTTATACGAATCATTAAATCTTCTAAAGTATAATGAGAGATTCAACATCGATCATAGGTCAAGATATCAAACGAGTTAGTCTGATTTTGGAATTCTTCCATTCAGAGTTATTAAAATTATTTCTATAAATTTGATTTTACTGATTTGTGTATATCTGTTATCAATACACATGGTCAAACAAGCAACCTAGTAACCCTATTGTATCCAAATTTGAATATATTATTGTCTCACATTATCACATTATCACTTTTGTCACCTTCAACCTTCAGTTCCCCTGCTGTCACATTAAAACCGTTTAGATTCTATAATGAATGGAAATCTCATCATTAGTATAATAGTAGTGCGCTTATTAGTTGGACCCTTCTCATGGCCTTTTATAGTATGAAGATATTGGTTACCAAACTATATTAGTTTTATAGGACCTTCACTTTATGAACTATCGCAATTTAGAGATACACGTGATTGAGTTATCGAGACCTAAAATAAGTTATTCTATGCACAAGCTTGGATAGATGATGACCATCTCAACCCTAGTCTTTTGTCTGCAAAAATTGACATTCTTTGACTTTTATTTATCCCAATATAGGTGAGTCTTCTTTCAAACAAAAATCCAAGGAGCCTTGGTTTAATTTGGGTGACCATAACACAAAAATATACCATAATAGACTTCAATCTTGTATTTTACTTTATAAAATTGTGTCCATTATAAATTTCCTAGGTGATCTCACCAGCACATCTATTAGGGTTGCCATGGTCTTTGTTAACTATTTCTCTAACCTCCTTGGTAATTAGAGTGCTCACAAATATTGATAGTTTATCCTTGTTTTCTCCTTGACTCTCGAAACTGAAGCTTTGTGACATGACTATCATGACTCGCCTTACTACCAATTTTAAAATCGAGAAGGTAATTTTCAGTGTCAACATCAATAAAGCCTTATGATCAGATTGCTACAATTGTTTTATAAATCAATATATGTTGTTAGGCGTGACCTCTATGATAAGCTTCATCGTTTCTTCTAATCGAAGTGCATTTATTCATATTTGAACAATATTTTAATGTCTTCAGTCTTAAAAATGATACACTTCACCCGTCATAGAATTTAGATTCAATTACATGTTACAATGTGTCATAAACGTAATCCATAAACTTTTGACCAATATAATCAAAGACTCTTGTTTGATATCATTGACAAGTGGGAATCCACGTTTTTCATTGGTCATAACATTTTTTATAACATTTTTTTTTGCGCAAGTACTTTTATGTAGTTACCATATCAATTATGGTGGTCATAATATTTTTTTATAACACCCACGTTTCATGCATTTATTCTCCTCTTACAATCTTATAATTGATGGTGACTCAATGTTCGTCGTGTGCGACAATAATTAATACATGCTTTAACATCTCATTTATATATTAGTCATCCAAGTCATCTCGCTTAAACATAATTTTTTTTATATGTCACTAGCTGAAAATCATCAATCTTCACTTTGTAATTGATCTTATGATCTTTTGCAAAGTCGAAGTCGACTTCATTCATGTCACATCTTCTTCTCGGAAAAGAAAATTAAAATTTAGAGTAAACAAATAAATGAAAAATAAAAGTGTTGAGAAACTAAAATGTAAAATGAAGAAGAAGGGAGATAAAAGAGAATTTTTGTCGATGTTATATACTTGCTGTGTTGAATATTTTCAGGCTCAACCGAATTTTTTATCCTTATTTTTCTAAAGGTTTGCTATGATTTTGTTTTATATTTTGACAATAAAACCTGATCCTTTGTAAAACGTGATCTTTTGGTTCTATTTATTGTTGAGATACTCATATTCATACATATACGCAAGACCTTACGATCCATGCATCGTCCATCACCTATCATAAATGGAGAAATCTCCATTAAACTTCAATGGGATTTCTCTCTTTATGATATGTAATAAATAATACATGGATAGTAAAGTATTGCATATATGTATGAATATTAATATTTCATACATATATCCCATTTCCTTCCGTGAAACTAGTGTAAAATAAGTAAAGAAATAACAGTTTCTAGAAAAAGCTTTAGTAGACATGGTGGTGCCGAATAAAAGAAAACAAATTTATATAAAGTGAAAACGAGAACTTAAAAAAAGTTACAAACATTTTCATTGAAATTCATTTTAAAGATATTTAATTTGAGATATTTGTGAGTTTTAATTTTAGGGAAAGACAAGGAGTTGTTCCTGACATGTAAAATAAGGGAATTCTTTGTTGTTTTTATACGTCAAACGTAATGATGGTATATTTTATGTTGTATGTCGTTTTCAATAAACTGAAATATTGGGTAAAACATAATCAATATGGAGTTTAAGATTAGAGTTAGTCGCCAAGGTAAGAAGAGATATAGTTTATGGTTGAAAATTATCTTGTTGTGGACTAGTGTCTCAGTTGTTTTGAGATGTCAAAGATGTTTTAGTTGTTTGTAACAAGTCTGGATTTTGAGATGCACGAATAACTGGAGCAGAAGATATGGGTGAAGAATGATACTAAATGAATAACAAGGTTCGTTTAGTTACCTCTTTGAGTTGAAGAAAAAGTTATAGGTCTGTACTGCATTGCATTAGTTGTAGAATGATTAAACCCAGAAGACTTAAGAAATATGTTAAACCAGTTTAAATTAGATATATACACTGGAGACTCAGGTTTGGTTGTGTTGAAAAATCTACCAATACAAGGGAACCTCTTCTTCATTGAAACAATATGTCTTGAAATGATGCGTTTTCATGTGAGAATGACATATTTGTATCCCTTGTGTATGGCAGAATACTCGAAGAACACAGATTTGATTGAATGGAAACTTACCTTATGTTTCGGTAAGGATTGCTATGAGGATAACATGATGCACCAAATACTTTAAGAACATAATAGTCAGGTTTCGTATGATATATTAGCTCATAGGGTGATTGGTTCTAGGATAGGGGTAAGCAGTCTATTAATAAGATACGTTGCTCCGACCAGTAAGATAAAGGCAGTTGAGACTAAGCCAAACAGCAAAGGCCAGTCTAAAAAATGTTCCTATGTTTTCTTTATGCTCTAAGTATAGGGACATGACATTTTTAGCTCAACGACACAGTTTCTTGGAAAGGAAATAAGGCTTCGTATTCACCCCCTCCATCAGTTTATAACACTCTAAGTTTTCTTTCAAACTGTTTTTCAATTATTTTTTTAAATTCTAGGAAAACATATAGGACTTCACTCTTTTGTTTAAAATGATACGCCCAAGAAACATACTATGATCATCTAGATACAGAATATAGTATCTAAAGTCATTTCTAGTTTTAACATGGGTTGGTCCTTTTAGATATGAATGAATAATATATAAAATATTTGATGTATAAGAGTTTGATATAGGATAAGGTAGTTTGTACGACTTATCTAGTCGACAAGAGTCACAAAATGAAAGTTTCTTTTGATTAAAAGGAATTTACCTAAATTCAGAACTTTATACAACACAAAAGTAGAAGGATGGCCCAGTCTAAGTTCCATGTTTGAGGTACAGTGAACCTAGAACTATATCATATAGCTAACTCAGAACTAAAGGCTTTAGGAGAACCATTCATAGCCTTGTTGATGCAGTACATGCCTTTCTCATCTTTTTCTGTTAGAAGGACCTTCCATGTAGTCAAATCCTTCACCAAACCAAAATCTTTAAAAAAACTCAACAAATACTTGATTTTGTGAAGTAAGCTTAGAAATGAATAACAATTTTTTTTAAGTACAAACAAGTAACATATTGCTTAAGTTTAACGGTTTGTTAACATAAGTATGAATCATAGAATTACCAACATGTCTGATTAAACAATTATGTCAATTGTCAACATGAACAAAAGCATTACTTGAGTAATCCATCATCTGGCTTAAAATACTAAGATTGTGAGTGAGATGATGAGTTACCCCTCATTTTGCATATCATCCACTTTCATTGCTTGATTCCTGTGTAATAAGATAAACATTTGAATCTGACATGTCCTGTCGATTATTTATAGGTGATTGAGTAAAAATATTTAGATCATAGCAGCATGGCCATACTTGCCACACAGCTGGCAAGTTGGCTTGTTTGGAGAATTTCTGCCTCCTCTGCTCCTGTAATTGTAATTGTAATTCCATATTACTCTATAGTTTTTATTATTTAACTGGATGGTCTGTTGAATCTCTTTTATGTTTCGATGTGTATCCAAACTCTAGACCAGGAATATTGGAAGATAGGTGAAAGTGCAAACAAAGGTACAGTTAAGTATCAAGCTATATATTATGTGAGTTCAAGAGAATTGCTCAAAGATAGACGGGAGCCGAATATTATTAGATGGAAAGGAATGTTAAATATTATTCAATATCGCATCAAATAATATATAACAAATAGCGGAAAAATAATTACCCTTTGTAGATTCACTTAATGAATAATCCTAAAACCAAGAACACTTACGGGTTTGCCTGCTGCTCTCCATCTAGTATTCTCTTTAGTTCCTTTGTAATCTTCAGTGATTCCACGTTCCCCAGCGATTCCACGTTCCCCATAAATCTCGTTTATGAAATGGAGAAACCTGCAGATCCAAATTAGAGAAGAAGGAAAAGGTTTCCAGACACTGAAGAAAGCGGTTGTATTTCTGATTAGAGTTTAAAGTGATGAAATACCTAAACCTAGCCCCTTATTTATAGAATTTACAATGTGAAGCCCAACATTGTAAAGCCCATATTTTATTACTTCCTTGTCTCCGGGACCATAACCCAATAAATTGATAATTCAATTTATATCCCTGATTTATTAATTCAAGCTTAAGTGTTGAGATTTTGGCCCTCTTCATCAGAGTGCCCAAATTCAACTCGGTTACCACACTTGAGCTCATAACGCCTTTTTACCCATAAGTCCAATTTAGTTAATTAAATAATTAACTCGACTACTTTTAATTTGGACTTCCTTAAGACAATAATCAAATATGTTTATTTAGCATGTCGGTCCAAATTATTGTTAGTCTATAAATATATAAATAAATATATTCCAACAATCTCCCACTTGGACCGTCATATGCTACTCAAGAATACATATTTAACTTTAATGGGATCCCTATATTCATTGTCAATGGGCAAACGGTACAACCACGTACATGATTGATACCAATAAAGGACTAAAGACCTTTTTCTCGTAATGTGAACAATAGGATGCAACAGTAATCACATTACCATTATCAATCAATTACTTGGGCCGATTATGGAGCGTGGCCTAAGAGTAATATGGCTTGTAATCGTACATATATACTCTTAAGTGGTTCCTACTTTTGGAGATCCATACACTACAGATATCAACCCATATTTCCAAGCATATATATATATTGCAATAAACTTTAATGTGGACAATACTGCAAAATATAACATCAGATCCTATTACAAACTGTCCCACTGAAACTAACAATCCTCTAAATCAACTACACCCATACTGATGGTGTGTCTCTGGAAAACCTTAGGCAGAACCGCCTTTGTTAGGGGATCTGCTATCATGGAGTTTGTTCCGATGTGCTCTATACTTATCTGACCCATCTGTACTCTTTCTTTAACAGACGGTAACTTTATGTCTATGTGTTTGGAGTTAGACGCGCTCTTGTTGCTGTTAGAGTACTGCACTGGGGAATTGTTATCGCAATATAACCTCATAGAGCCTTCTATCCCTTGTTCAATGCGTAATCCAGTAACAAAATTTTGCAGCCACGGTTCCTGGTTTGATGCCTCAAAGCATGTAACAAATTCTGCTGCCATTGTGGACGATGCAATAAGTGTTTGCTTTACACTTTTCCAGGATATTGCACCTCCAGCCAATAAGAATATGTTTCCTGACGTGCTTTTTAATGTGTCTGTGTATCTACCAAAATCTGAGTCGGAATACCCAATGATCTCCAGTTTATCCGACTTCCTATATGTTAACATGTGCCCCTTTGTTCCTTGCAGATATCAGAGTACTCTTTTAACTACTTTCCAGTGATCTATTCTTGGGTTACTAACGTATCTTCCTAATATATTTACAGCAAAGGCAATGTCCGGCCTAGTACAAACTCGAGCATACATTAAACTCCCAACTACTGAACCATAAGGGACCGTTTTCATTTCCTCAATCTCAAGTTTTGTCTTAGGACATTGACTCAGACTAAGTTTGTCACCCTTTGCTATAGGGATACTTAGGGGTTTCCAATCTGCCAATCTATAACGTTGTAACACACTTTTAATGTATGCCAATTGTGATAATCCAAGAATACCATGAGAATGATCTCGATGTATCTGGATTCCTAACACAAAACTGACATCACCAAGATCATTCATATCAAACTTATCTGATAGAAATATTTTTGTAGTGTGTAACAATTCCTTATTGTTCGAGGCAAGCAATATATCATCCACATATAATATAAGAAATATGAAATTGCTCCCACTAAACTTGTGATACACACAATCCTCAACCGAGTTGATCTCAAAGTCATAACCGACTATCACCTCAAAGAATTTGTGATACCATTGAGGAGAACCTTGTTTAAGCCCATAAATGGATTTCTTAAGCCTGCAAACCAGATCTTTTGAGTTACTTTCTACAAAGTGTTCTAGTTGCATCATATAGATCGTTTCCTCAATATTACCATTGAGAAAAGCGGTCTTAACATCCATCTCATGAAGCTCAAGGCCAAAATGTTCTAAAGGAATCCTTCGTCGATACTGGAGCGAAGGTTTCTTTAAAATCAATCCTTTCATGCTGAGTATAAATCACGTTTGGTTTTGTAAACCCATTTACAACCAATTGACTTTTTCCCTTCAGGCAATGGGACAAGATCCCATACAGCATTATCCTACATTGCTTTATACTCTTCTTTCATAGCGTCAATCCTCTTTTGAGATTCAGAGCTTGCCATGGCCTGTTTGTAGGATGAGGGATCATCTATAGTTCCAGCACATAACTCATCATGCTCCTGAAGATATACTATAAATTCTGGACCTATAGTACGTTTCCTTTCTCTAGTGGACCTTCTTAATGGCACTATTTTCTCTTGTTGCACTTCTTGAGGATGTAGAGTTTGATCATTATGAACGATGTCATTTTGATTCCCTTGTGAAAGATTATCTTGAGGTTCCTATTGTTCTACCTGAATCTCTATATCATGGTTAGAACCCTCAAGTGGAGCATCAGTGTTAATCTGAGGATTACCTTGTTCTAATGGTACCGAAATGATTGTCATTACCGCCCAATCTTCAGATATTTCAGTATCCCTATTAAAACCTTCATGAACCTTTATGAATTCTTCCTCAAAATCAACATATGTTCCCTTATTCTTCCCCCAAACTCAAGATCCTCTAGAAACTTGGTCGTTCCTGTCTCAAATATTGTACCTGTGAGAGAATCATAAAACTTAAACCCTCTAGATTGTTCGGAATAACCTTTGAAGAAACAACTAACTGTTTTTGGGTCCAGTTTCTTTTCTTGAGGTTTGTAAGGCCTCGCCTCAGCTGGACAACCCCACACATGCAGATGCTTTAAATTAGTTTTACGCCCATTCTAAAGCTCATATGGAGTCCTAACAGTAGCCTTTGTGGGTACTCGATTGAGTATATAAGCGGCACATTTGGTGGCTTCCCCCTAGAGAGATAATGGTAGAGATGAGTGACTTATCATGCTTCTAACCATATCTTTTAATGTTCGGTTCCGTCTCTCAGATACACCATTCATGCGAGGTGAACCGGGCATAGTGTATTGATGGACTATTCCACACTTCTCTAGGTACTGTGCAAAGGGTCCTGGACATTGTTCACCCGATCTGTCATATCTACCATAGTATTTACCACCACGGTCAGATCTAACGGTCTTAATGCTTTTACCAAGTTGTTTCTCAACCTCGGTCTTAAAAGTTATGAACTTGTCCAATGCCTTAGACGTTTCATGAAGAAGATCGAGGTAACCAAAACGAGAGTAGTCGTCGATGAATGATATAAAGTACCGTTGTCCGTTCCATGATTCCCGTGGAAACGGTCCACAGATGTCGGTATGTATCAACTCTAGGACTTCTTTCGCTGTATATGCTCATATCCTTTTAACTTTGGTTTGTTTCCCTTTGATAAATTCGACACATATACCAAAGTCAGAGTAATCAAGGGGGCCTAATAAACCTTCAGCAACAAGCTTGTCCATCCTAACTTTGGATATATGACCTAACCGCTTGTGCCACAATTTAGAAGATTTTTCAGATTTAATAATGTTGTTTGGTGTACGTTGTGTATTCATAGAAATATTGTGATTATTAATAGTATTCAACAAATACAAATTATCCTCTTTAATCAAATTTCCATTTCCAACAATCATATTATTTAGAGAGACTGTAAAACAATTGTTTCCCATCAGACAAAAGTAACCTTGCAAGTCTAAAACTGGAAAAGAAATTAAGTTCCTTCGAAAAGTGGGAACATACATTACATCCTCTAAAAATAATATATGTCGAGTGGAAAGTTTTAAAGAAAAATCACAAATAGATAAAACATTACACAAGCTCCTGTTTGCTGTGAAAATGGTTCTATCATCATCACTTAGCATCCCGCTCTTTGACTTACCCTGCAAAGAAACACAAACATGAGATGTTGCAGCCGAATAAACCCACCAAGTATTCCTTTTCACATAAACTATATTACTTTCTGAAACAACCAAAGATGTGGGAGTACCTTTGCTTATCATGTAAGCCCGGCGTTTCT
Source organism: Limnanthes douglasii subsp. nivea (assembly GCA_036936605.1). Classification (NCBI taxonomy): domain Eukaryota; kingdom Viridiplantae; phylum Streptophyta; class Magnoliopsida; order Brassicales; family Limnanthaceae; genus Limnanthes; species Limnanthes douglasii. Next base: position 41,036,129 of record JAUPFV010000001.1, read on the forward strand.
CACAATCCTTCTTCAGATGTCCCTCAGGCTTTTTCTTCTTTACCGGACCTTGACTTGGTCCTTTACCATCTGCTTTCCGCTTAGTTCCTGCCTTATTTGGTGATGTAATCACATTAGCCTCAGGCGATGTGCCTTTAAGTCTTTCCTCCTCATGTGCGGCGTGGGAAATCAACTCATTGATATTCCGCTTTTCTCGCATACAGTTATAGGTGGACTGGAAATAATTAAACCGGTTTGGCAGCGAATGAAATGTGAATCCCACGATGCATTCCTCAAGTAAGTCTAAACTGATTGCCTTTAACTTTTGGCCAATCATCGACATTCCCAGAATGTGCTCCCGGATTTTATCTTTGCCATTATACTTTTTGGTAGCTAGCTCGATGAGCAAACGCTGCATCTCTACCTTTTCATTTTTGGAAAAGGCTTTCTCAATCTCCGTGAGAAAGACCGAGGCAGTGGTAACACCTTTAGGGACAGCCCCATGCAATGCTACTGGTATCCCCTGTAACAAGAGCGTCATGCATAACTTATTTGACATTTCCCACTTTTCATCAGCCTTAGTTTCATCCGGTGTACTTTCCGGATTAAGGGGAGATGGTTTGGGAGTTGACAATGCATAGTCGTAATCATGTACATATAAAAACAACAACATTTCTTCCTTCCACAATTGGAAGTCCGAACAATCCAACGTTGGTGGACGATTCCCCAACAAATTGTAACCAATGGATACCATAATAAGAACAAACAACACAAAACACATTTAGCATATTGACATATATCTGAAAACATATGCATAAATATGACAAATACATGTAAAACATAAAATTCATTGATAATAGATACCGGAGGGCAAATCATACTAACATGCAATTTTACGTGTTTGAGAAAAAAAAATAGCATGATCATTATTTTAATTTTCAAAGTACCAATGAGACCTTCCGGAGGGCCGATGTCATTTAATTAAAATTAAAATCAACACAACAACTATTTTCTGTTATTTTCTCCCGTTCATAATTTATTTAAACCCAAACGTGAACCTTCCGGAAGGCCGGTAATATTTGAATTTAAATTAATCCCCGAACCTTTCAAAGCTTAGGATCCTTAAGAAAATTGATTTTAACCTTCTGGAGGGCCGATTAAATTAATTTCTTAGTTTCACCTACCGGTCTACGAAACCTTAGTCATGCATCGCCATTTAATCATTCACATACATACAATTTAATTCACAAACAAATATACAAAAAAATACATACCAAACGCATCATATTTGTGAAATATCTTGCTTCAACAAAAATAATACAAAAAAACTAATTTCGAGAAAAAAAACCATTTTTTTTAAACTTTTTTTTTATTTAACTTAACAATAACAGCCTGCACGTGCAGCAGGCTGCTGCTGTTATTACGCACCTGCTGCAAATTGCAGCAGGCTGTTCGCTCTCCATTTAGTATTCTCTTTAGTTCCTTTGTAATCTTCATTGATTCCACGTTCCCCAGATATCCCGTTTATGAAATTGAAAAACCTACAGAATCAAATTAGAGAAGAAGGAAAAGGTTTCAAGACACTGAAGGAAGCGGTTGTATTTCTGGTTAGAGTTTAGAGTGATGAAGTACCTAAACCTAGCCCCTTATTTATAGACTTTACAATGTGAAGCCCAACATTGTAAAGCCCATCCTTTATTACTTCCTTGTGTCCGAGACCATAACCCATAAATCTAATTTAGTTAATTAAATAATTAACTCGACTACTTTTAATTTGGCTTCCTTAAGATAATAATCAAATATGTTTGTTTAGCATATCGGTCCAAATTATTATTAGTCTGTAAATATATTAAATAAATATATTCCAAAAAGGAACACTTGTATCTCACAAACACTTTTAAGTTAGTTTAGTCTTTCAATTTTTGTTTTTTGTTTGGTTTTTTCGGAGAAGGAATTTGGTGTAAAGAAAATCACGAAACTAACACCTTATGATTGCTCGTGATCGTTCCACGTTATTTTTCCAACTAGTATAGGTATTGCCTTTTCTCTCTATTTATTTTCAGTGTTTAGTGAGATTCATTCACGAATCAGGCTTGTAATTAGGGCTGTTATCGGTCCGGTTTGGTCTGGGTTTTACCGGAACCGGACCGGACCGCTAAACTTTCGGTTCTGATATTTGGAACCAGACCAGAATCGGTAAGAATCAGTTCGGTTCGGTTCGGTCCGGTCTGGTTCGATTCCGGTCTCGGTTCGGTCCGTTTTCGGTCCGGTCCGGTTTTGGTTCGGTCTTTTTCGGTTCTTTTCGGTTTGTTTTCAGTCCGATTCAAACTGTTCAGTTTTGGTTCGGTTCGCTATCAGTCCGGTTTGATCCAAAAAAATTAAAAAAATCTAATTAAATTTTTTTACAAATTTCAAGTAAAAGGAATTTAATTTCATTAAAAAATCAGTTTTGCGTCAGATTTTGGGGTTATTTTTTAATCACTCACCATCTATATATACATATATTATTTTAAGTTAACTAAAACTACTTTGTATATTATCAACTATCTACTGCTACTTAAACACTTAATACAATTCATTTGTTTTGTTTGTAATTTTATTTAGCCAACTCTATCCTACTCAATGATTTGGGTTATCAATGTGTGGTAAACACTAACCACTATACATATGTGTTTTCATTGGTAAGTAAAATGTTAGAAAACATATTTAAAACTACCATAAAAGCTGTTGTTGAAGTTGCTGTTGATTCAAAGTTACAAACACATAGATAGTGTACCATTTCAATTTCAAGCACAAAGAAAAATTACAACGTTGAATTACTCGGTACTATAGAATATCTTTTTCTTCTTCTCTGCCACTATATTATCGCGAATTCGATCAGATTTTTGTTTTATTCCACCAACCAATTTCACAGTATCCTCTTCTATCTGCATTGTCGGCAAGTAAACTTCTAAAAATTCAAATCATTGGCCTTGCCTAGCGTCATGCTCTCTAAATTCACCTTCATAGAAACTGTATAATTCAAACCAAACATGAGAACTTGACTATAAAACTTTTCAATTCAAAACTTTATATTATCAAATACAAAACTATTGTGCTAGTCCATTGACTAAGCCATACCCGAAAAGGAAGATAAATAAATACTCAGTTAGCACTTCAGAGAAACCCAGTGGACAAAAATCCCAAGACAAAGCCCTATGATAATAAAATACATTGAAAACTAATGGCATAAATGAAGTACCAGTAACAGTAACACCAATCATAGACCTGGGCGAGAGAAACCTAGTGTTAGGTTTGACCCAGTAGTTCTTCGTAGCCGTTGTCTTGACCTATATAAACAAGACATTTTTCACATGTACAAATTGTGAATCCGCAGAGATATACACACTAAATCACAATTTGAGCTTTAAAATTAGTGTCATCTAATACCTTGAAAGTAATAAAATGATCAGTCCTGTTAGACAATAGCAAAGAACAAGAGAGATTCTCCATCGATTTAGCTATAGTAATTTCACGACAGAAAATTAGGAGATGTAAAACTAGAAACTGATGAAAATACGAGTACAAGAAGTCTCAATCTGACTATCAGTGATAGCTATAGTATATTAGCAGGTTAAGATCCTGACCTGCCGACTAAAATTTTGCCAACACCATTTCCTGCGGAAATTTTAATGATGATCTGCCTACGAGGCTTTCATAGAAAGTTAAGGGGTTGTTCCATTTCAGAGATCTCAACCATAACACTTAAACTTCAAACACTAACAAATATCAAACAACATTTAAACCAAACAACACGCCCCACAAAACCTTACTAAAACCAAACAACACTTGATTTTCAAACACTAAACTTCATATATTACAAAAATTGCAGCAAAACAAAACATGTGATCAAACCAAAACAAAGTAACAACAATCTATGATCAACCTAAAGCTAAGTAACATCATACTCAAACTATAAGGCCAAACCTTACAAAAACTGCATACTTAACATGTAAAGAAAAATCTTACAAAACCATACAATGTATGCATACATGAATTGGACGAGTCAAGCAGCTGTAGTTGAGTTGGATGGCTCGTCAATCTGCCCAAACATAAATTCCATTTCTGTTTCAACTGGCTCTTCTTCGGCAAGCTACAAAGAAAAATACATTAGAAAAAGGAGCAGATGAACAATTAAACTAAAAACAAAAATAAACTCTTACAATGCTTCACCCATGTCCTTTTTTAACACCGTGGAAATCTTTTGGCCAATCACCTCCACACATAAGCATCTCCACAGTCTCAGGTTTCAATGAGGTGCGTTTCGGATCAATCACGCGCTTCCCGGCGCTAAAAGCTGCTTCCGAAGCAACCATTGTAATAGGTATGGATAAAATATCTTTAGCCATGATGCTAAGAATAGGATATTTTGGAGCATTAGCCATCCACCAAGTCATTATATCAAACTCTGCTCTACGATCAATTTTCTCTAGCTTCTCCATCAAATAGAACTCAAGATCAGTTCGAGTCTCGTTGTCCTCCTCAGTCTCATCGAGATATGCAAAGAAAGTAGATCCACTAGGATTATTTATTGTTTGAGAAGAAGGACTAACAGGTTTATTATGTGCTTCTTCATAGATTGAAAACAAATTTCGTAAGTCGGTTGACACTGATTTCTCTCTATTTTTAGCCTCATCGGGAAGATGATACAAGAATGGGTAAACCCACTTAATGAACGTCATCTTATATCTGCGTCATAACACAAAGTAATAAAACTTATTAACAAAATACATTCGAGTCTTAGCTAGAGAAATAAAAATGAAAAACTAAAAAGAATCAGATACATTTCAATTTGAAACCATAATCATAACCTTACTAAAAAAAGACCTGTCTTACCTTGGGTCAAGAATAACACTAATGGAAATTAACAAATTTGACTCCGACCAATACTTTTGATACTTGATCTTCATCTCGCTAACCGCTAGCATTAGTTCTGGATTTGTGTCACAATACTCGAACTTATCCAACACAACTTTAACTTGATAAAGTTCAGCAAGAAATAGGTTCACCGTAGGGTAAGTTCGACCACTAATAACTTTAGTGACACGCTCAAACACCTCCAAAAAATGACAAATGGCCTTCACGCTCTTCCACTCTTCATCACTAGGCAAGAATTGCATAAAGACATAATTAACTTCTGCAGACCTCTTGATGATAAAATAACACAGTGGATAGCATCAACCATGTGGAGTTCCACTTGGTCTTCACATCAAGTACCATCCGTTTTCCTTTCAACCCCATATCTTTCACTATCTTATCGAATTCAATGCATCTTGCCTCAGATGAAAGTATATATTTGGCATCTCCCCTAACATTTTCTACAGATGGTTGAATGAATTTTAGACCCTCTTGAGCCAACAAATTCAGTATATGTGCACAACACCTCACATGGAATAACTTACCATCCAAAGGAAGATTTCTTTTTCTAGTAAAGTCTATTTTCAGTCTAATCAGACACACGTCATTAGCTGTAGCGTTATCAACTGAGATTGAAGTAACTCTATCCCTAATCTTACAGTCTTCCATCACCTTAATTAACTCCCAAGCAAGAACTTCACCACTATGGGGGGTGGTACATGAACAAAAGCCAATACTCTATTGTGTAGTTGCAACTTATTGTCTATAAAATGCGCGGTGACAGTCATGTAACCTATTTTCTGCTCCCCACTCCACCAACAATCAGTAGTAAGTCCTATCTTACTCACCTTTGCCATTAGTTTTTTCATTTTCTCCTTCTCCTCTAAATAATATGCCATACAATCAGCTTTGACATGATGCCGAGAAATCTTCTTATACACAGGATATATTGTGGTATATACCTTGTTCCAAACAGTTCCTTCTAAACGGCTAAATGGTGTATCATGCGCCAATATTGCTTCGGCCATAATATTTCTAACACTAGCATGATCATATCTCCACGTACTAAGACTTGGTGTCCCATCTCCTTGGAATGAACTACTGTCTAAAAATGTATGTGTACCTGCAGTATTTTTTTTCTATGCCCACAAATCTTTAAATGCTTCAAACAGGTAGAGGTACCCCCATCTTTCACATTGTAAGAATACAATATCCCACACCACTTACACTTCCTCTTTTGTGATCCACACGGCATCATAACGATTTGAAATTCTTCCCAAATAATAGATTTTTAGCCCTTTTTTTAGAAGGTGCAGATGGATCTTCATCAGCATTAGCATTGCCAGTAGTATTAGCAGGGGTTCGTGTTGACCCATCAACTTGGCTACCGAAATTGGGATCTATATCTTGAAGTTCTCCGATCTCAATCCCTCATATAGTCTCACCATCATCGTCACATTCGAATGATTCATTATTATGCATTGGACTTGAAGAATCTTGAAACGACATGAAAAATATGTATCACTTATACAAATTTATAAAATTATTGGAAATAATACAAAATTTGGGAATAAAACCTAAGACTGTTACTATAAATTCAAAAGACTTAACTAAACAATTTCTATCAAAACTCAGACTGAGGCAATTAAAAAACTAGAGCTCAACATAGATTATTGATGTTGTAAATTTAAAAAGAATCTTTAAAACATTGAACTCAAATTGGATCCAATAAAAATGATGAATCATGAATGTGACGAAATCAAATGATATAGAAATTAAGGAAGGGATGAGAAAAAGAATAAGAAATATTACCCTAGGTTTAACTTTATGTCCAAAGAAATCAAATTTTTCCAAAAATCGATAAATTTCCCTCCAAATTAATTTTCATCCAATCAAAATATATTTTTCGTTTTAAAAGCACGAAATTTTCCCACTCAAAATGTGTATTGCGCTGTTTCTATATTAGTTATATAATTTGTCATTAAAACTATTAAGGTTCTCATTTTCAATTTTATGGTGAGGTAGCTGTTTCAATATTAGTTATATAATTTATCATTAAAACAATTAAAGTTCTATTTTCAATTTTATTGCGAGGTAATGTTGTTGATTATAACATTTTGAGACATTGAAACAAAAAGAATTTGATTTTCAGTCAAATTGTTATAATTTAATTTAAAATTTTAGCTTTTAAATCCAATCAAATTAATTTTTCCAATTAAAACAAAAAAAATTCCATTTCCTTATCAACCACAAGTTATATAATATGTCTACCTAAATTATATAATTACAATTTAAATTATTAGCACTAAAGAGTAAGAAAATCAATTTTTTAATTAAATAGAAAAAAAGAGTTTCCTTTTCCATCGTATAAATAATATAGTTTTTATATATTTTATAATTTATTTACTTATCTTATGGCATATATTATATTAATCAATTTTTAAATAATTTATATTATCTTTTAAAATTAATTTTTATATAATTTTATATAATTTTATTTTAAATTTATTTTAAATTTATTTTTTAACTTTATCGGTTCTATTGGTTTATGGGTTCGGTTTGTTCTACCGGTTTGTCGGTTCTATCGGTTCGGTTCCTAACCGGTTCTACCGGTTTATCGGTTTTACCGGTTCGGTTCCCAACCGGTTTTATCATTTCGGTTCCTTATCGATTTTGGTTTTAAAAATAGGACCGCGACCTAAAAATAGAGGTAACGAGACGGATATGAAATCAGATAAGAAGATAAGGGGCGAGAGGTAGTAGTTCTGTGGTTCGCCGAGTAGAGGACCGTTAAAGTTCGGTCCAATTCTCGGTCCGGTCCTTATCGGTTCGGTTCCGGTTCTCCGGAACCATCAACAGCCCTACTTGTAATAGACTTTTTTCTTTTGAGAATTCTTATTCTTAACTTTGCATCTTTCGAACCCTACTTGTAATAGACTTTTTTCTTTTGAGAATTCTTATTCTTAACTTTGCATCTTTCGAACCCTCTGATCTTGCCTGTGTTGGGAATATGGGGTCCGGTCCGCATATTTCTCCTCCGTATATAAGTAAGAACACAACCTATCTCAACACTAGTATGATATTGTCCGCTTTGGCACCCGAAGGCCCTCACGGCTTTGCATTTGGTCCACTACCAAAAGGCCTCATTACTAGTTGAGATATGTTCTCACTTATATACCATTGATCCTTCCAATGTTTTACCGATGTGGGATGTGGAACTTTGGTCGCTACCCTAACAAATCCTCCTCTCGAACAAAGTACCACTTTAGCCTCCTCTCAATTGATATCCATCCACTCACTCTAATCAGGTTCGGTCCACTTTAGCCTCCTCTCAATTGATATCCATCCACTCACTCTAATCAGGTTCGGTCCGCATATTCCTCCTCCGTATATAAGTAAGAATACAACCGATCTCAACACTAGTATGATATTGTCCGCTTTGGAGCCCGAAGGCCCTCACGGCTTTGCATTTGGTCCACTACCAAAAGGCCTCAAACTAGTTGAGATATGTTCTCACTTATATACCATTGATCCTTCCCATATTTTACCGATGTGGGATGTGGAACTTTGGTCGCTACCCTAACAAATCCTCCTCTCGAACAAAGTACCACTTTAGCCTCCTCTCAATTGGCATCCATCCGCTCACTCTAATCAGGTTGGGGCTGCCTGATCTCTAGAGCCTTTAGAGCGGATCTATCTGATCTCGACCATCCTGCCTTGTTCCTTAGAGCCACTCCAAACAAGTACCACCGTCTTGATACACTCCAATCAAGCCACACTGCTCTGATACCACTTTGACAAGAAATATAAGCAAAAACGAAATCTTCTTTCTTGTATCAAGTATGATAGAGATATCGATCCCAAAAAATATCAAGTCTGAATAAAATAAACGCAAACAACACAGAACACTTTTTACGTGGAAAACCTTCCCAGTGTAGGAAGTAAAAACCACGGGACTGATTTCGGAGTCCAACCAAATATTCACTATCAGAATATGGGTTACAAAACTATTCTCTAGATAAAACTAGAGCATACGCCACAAGAAGTATGACAACTTCATACACAACCCTAATACACAAGATAATGAACCAAAATCAGAAAACTCACTGAAATATCCCCAAAATGCAGTTAGAATAAGATGATCTAAAAACACACTTAGATGACTCCAAATCAAAAACCCTCTGGATAGATTGTAGAGGACAAGTAGACGAGCCTTCTCACCAAAATTGAAGCCGATCGGACAACCGGAGACAGTCCGATTGAAATCACAAAGTTCCGCCTCGAATCACCTTTTTCTCTCAACAACTGCACTATAGAATATGATGCTCATCTCAGAAAGACACTGTATAAATATATATTTATACATAAACCAAAATCCTATGTGTTATCCAAATTGGGCTTAGCCCATATGATAATTGGACTCCCACATAGATAGAGCCCAACAAATCTCCCCCTCACGACTATGTGGTAGGATTCGCCATCCCGGCGATCAATCTACAATGTTCAAGCTTTCCCCTAGGCAAAGCCTTTGTCATCATGTCAGACCCATTATCATCTGTATGAACTTTATCAACCTCCATTAGTTTAGCATTAAGAATATCTCGAATCCAATGATATCTCACATCAATATGTTTCGACTTTGAGTGAAATGACGAATTCTTCACGAGATGAATAGCACTCTGATTATCACATAACAGTACATACCTGTGTTGCTCAAATCCAAGTTCTTTCAAGAACTTCTTCATCCATAGTAGCTCTTTACTAGCTTCTGTCACTGCAATGAATTCAGCTTCTGTCGTTGAAAGGGCAACACACTTTTGTAGTCTTGATTTCCATGAAACAGCGCCACCACAAAAGTTAATCAAATATCCAGAAGTAGACTTGCGAGTATCAACATCTCCAGCCAAGTCTGAATCAGAATAAGCCAACAACTCAAGTTTATTCATCCCAAAACTGAGCTTCAAATTAGAGGTTCCTCGCAGATACCTCATAATCCATTTCACGGCTTCCCAATGCTCTCTACCTGGGTTTGACAAAAATCCGCTCACAACACAAACACTATGAGCTAAGTCAGGACGAGTACATACCATGGCATACATGAGACTTCCAACTGCAGATGCATATGGAATATTAGCCATGTCTCTCTTTTCTTCATTAGTTGAAGGACATTGTTTCTTGCTTAACTTGAAGTGACCGGAAAGTGGTGAGCTAACCACTTTAGCATTGTCCATATTAAACTTCTGAAGAATTTTCTCAATGTATTTTTCTTGTGATAAGAACAACTTCTTCAAGTCTCTGTCTCTTGTAATTCGAATGCCGAGAATCTGCTTTGCTGGACCTAAATCTTTCATTGCGAAAGACTTACTTAACTGTTTCTTCAAAGAATCAATCCGCGAAGTATTCTTCCCAACAATAAGCATATCATCCACGTAAAGTAAAAGAACGATAAAATCGGCATCAGAAAATGTCTTCACAAATACACAATTATCAGAAGAAGTCTTCTTGTAATCCTGCTCCCCCATAACTGACATGAACTTCTTATACCACTGTCTCGGAGCTTGCTTCAAACCATATAGACTCTTTTTCAATCTGCACACATAATCTTCTTTTCCTTCAACCACAAAACCTTCAGGCTGTTTCATAAAAATCTCTTCTTCCAAGTCACCATGCAAGAATGCTGTTTTTACATCCATTTGCTCAATTTCCAAGTTTAGACTCGCTGCAATGCCTTTTTTCTGACCAAAGCCTTTGACTACCAATCTTGCTTTGTACCGAGGTTGCAGAGAACTATCATCTTGCTTCAACCTATACACCCACTTGTTACTCGAGGCTTTTCTCCCTTCAGGTATCTTCACTAACTCAAATGTATGATTCTCATGAAGTGATTGCATCTCTTCATTCATCACTTCAATCCATTGATTTTTACATACACCACTAATAGCCTCATCATAACACTCAGGCTCACCTGCGTCGGTTAACAAAATATATTGATCAGAAGGATATCTAGTAGAGGGTTGTCTATCTCTAGTAGATCTCCGCGTTGGAACTTCAAATTGTTCAACATCTTCTTCATTCACTTGTTCATCCATGAAATCATTATCATGATCACCAGTATCAAAAATATGTGAACCTCTGGAAGCAGGTGAGTCACCATCCGAATTTTCTTCAACTTCTGTAGGAGTATGTGCAAGCGGAATATGCCCCAAATCTACCAAGTCATTCTGAGACATAGGCACTGAATTTTGACTCTTATCAATATCATGAACTATCTGATCTTCCATAAACACGGCATCTCTGCTCCTAATAAGTTTCTTATTAATTGGATTATGAAATCTGTAGCCGAACTCATCAAGACCATAACCAATGAATACACACTGTCTTGTCTTCGAATTGAGTTTAAATCTCTCATCTTTAGGAATATGCACATAAGCTTTGCACCCAAAGACAGACAAATGATCATAAGAAACATCTTTACCTATCCAAACTCTATTTGGGATATCTCCATCTAAAGGTACAGAAGGACTAAGATTCAAGACATGTACCACTGTATTCAAAGCTTCACCCAAAAGTATTTAGGGAGTTGTGATTGTGAAAGAAGACATCTTACCCTTTCAATTAATGTTCGGTTTAGTCTCTCCGCTACGCCATTCAACTGAGGGGTCTTGGGAGGTGTCTTTTGATGCCGAATACCTTGCTGTCTACAATAATCATCAAAATGACCAATGTATTCTCCCCCATTATCACTTCTAACACACTTCAATTGTTTCCCAGTCTGTCTCTCAACTGAAGCTTGAAACTGCTTAAAGACATCTAACACTTGATCTTTTGTTTTCAAAGTGTAAGCCCAAACTTTCCTGGAATGATCATCAACAAAGGTAACAAAGTACAAACAACCACTAAGTGTTCTCGTTTTGAAAGGACCACAAACATCAGTATGTACCAAGTCAAGCAAACTTGGTTTTCTTGAAGGAGCTGAGCTCTTGAAAGATACTCTATTCTGCTTTCCAGCCAAACAATGTACGCATTTCTTTAAATGAGCTTTGTGTATCCCACGAATGTACTGTTTCTTCCTCAGAATATCTAATCCTTTTTCCCTAATGTGACTGAGTCTTTTATGCCATAAATCAAGCATTGCTTCATCATTAACAACATTGATTTTCTCAGCAGACACCCTTGCAGACCTGATGTAGAGGGCTGAATATTTTTGTCCTCTTGCCACAACCAACGAGCCCTTAGTAAGTTTCCACTGCCCATTCGCAAAAATACTGCAATAACCTTCATCATCTAGCTTCCCTGTAGATATCAAATTCAATCGAAGATCGGGTATATGTTTAACACCCTTCAAAATCAATCTTGCACCCATGCTTGTTTCTAGATAAACATCACCAATACCAACCACTTTAGACAAATCATTATTTCCCATCTTTGCAGAACCAAAGTCACCAGAGGTGTAAGATGAGAAAAATTCTCTACGAGAAGTGGCATGAATTGTAGCACCAGTGTCAACTACCCAACCATTTTCATCAGACACAGAATTCACAACAGCATCATCAATAACGACGAAGTAGCTATCTGAAACTGCAGCAACATGTTTCTCGTCACCACTTTCATCATAATTTTTCTCCTTGTTCTTTTCTTCTTTACCATTATTAGATTTCCCAAAATTATTCTTCTTTCTCAACTTAGGACAAAAATTCTTAGTGTGCCCGATCTCATGACAGTAGTAGCACTCCCAATCTGCAAATTTATTAGACTTGTTTCGACTCTTGCTTCTACTTTTACCTCTAGTTTTCCAACCGCGATTTTCATTTCTACCACGTTTCTCAACGACTAGAGTTTTTGAATGTGAAGAGAAGCCAACTGTTTTTCTTCTCATATCTTCATTCAACATACTACTTTTAGCTAATGCCATTGAGATATTGCCTTCAGGAGCTGAATTAGAAAGAGACATTATGAAAGTATCCCATGAGTCTGGCAGCGAACCAAGCAACCATAACGCCAAAACCTCGTCATCAAATTTGATACCCATAGCAGCCAACTGATTAATCAATCCTTGAAAGGTATTCAAGTGATCTGTAAGAGGTGATCCATCTTGATACCTCAAATACATCAACTGTTTGAACAAAAGTAACTTACTATTTCATGTCTTCCGAGCATATAACTCCTCAAGTTTACTCCACAATTTACTTGCATCTGTTTCGTCTACAACATGATTCAGCACATTATCATCAACCCATTGCCGAATAAAGCCACAAACCTGTCGATGAATAATTATCCATTCTGCATCAGACTTATCTTTAGGTTTTTCATCACCGAACACTGGTAAATGAAAACTTTTAACATAAAGAAGATCTTCCATCTTCGATTTCCATATATGATAATTTGAACCATTCATCGTCACCATTCTGCTTGTATTCACCTCCATATTTGATACAAGACAAGTACACAACCTCTCGCTCTGATACCACTTTAATGGTCGAGATCCTCATTTGGAGTGGAGATCCAATTCTCGGTCCGGTCCTTATCGGTTCGGTTCCGGTCCGGTTCCGGTTCTCCGGAACCATCAACAGCCCTACTTGTAATAGACTTTTTTCTTTTGAGAATTCTTATTCTTAACTTTGCATCTTTCGAACCCTCTGATCTTGCCTGTGCTATATTAAATTCTTATTCTTAACCTTGCGTCTGCCGATTCTCTGATCCTCCTGTCTGTGCTATATTAAAGTCTATTAAAGGAATGAGCACAGCACAGCACATAAACAACCCTTCCTACTGGTTTCAAAGACAAAGATAGTGAATGCATAGTACCAAAACCAAGCCTAGTGCTCACCTCCCTTCACTCGGTAACAAAAATATTTCCGGTTCGACTCATTTAGTATCATTCTTCTTGGCGAGTACACAATCTGATATAAGCAGGAGAGAGGAGAGAGGAGAGAGGAGAGAGGAGAGAGGAGAGAGGAGAGAAGTCTGCCCATCTAGTGTATTTCTGATGAGGGAGACCAGTGTGTTTCGGAGTAGATAAGGTAAATTAGTATTTTTATATTTAGCCCGGATCCAAAAATCTCCCTTTAAATATACATGATACCTTTCAATAGAGTTTAGGCTATATCAAGACTTAGGTCTCTATTCGACCTGTTTTTGTTATATCAAAATCCTATTTTTTACCATCTAACTCTTCCTATAAAAACTACTTCTGTGGAATTATTTTGAACCGAAAACAAAGGCCAGAGCTGAAGAGTTGCCTAGAAGATCTTCACTGCAGTATCGTAGAAATGAAGGGCTTGGGAGCGAGAGATATCAAAGAATTAGAAAGACACGGAGCAAAGCATTCTACACCTGTTAGCCTTGTTGAAGAGCCCAATACTTCATATTCACAAACCACTAGGAAAGATTCAATTTCAAGTTCAGAGACAATAACATCTCCTTTTCTCGTATTTGACCGAAATCCTCTTGGCTAAGCAGTAAACAAACAAAAACTATAAATTATTAGATCAATATAATTTGGATGCCCCGCTAACCCGAATGCCCATAAAACATTTCCGTGGATTCCTCCAAACCACATTGTCACCGAAATTGAGATGATTGGAGCAAGTGACGTAGTGAGATCAAAACGTAAATATGATTAAAAAAACTAAAATAAAAACACAAATATTAGTTAAATTCAAATAACTAATATGATTAAAAAAACTAGAATAAAAACATAAATATAAGTTAATTCTACTGATAGCTTGAAAATGTTGAATAATAGCTGTGTTACTGATCGTGGTAAATGCCTTTTTTTTCTACGAATGTCACCAAACAATCATGAAGCCATAGATCGCTCATTCTATTTTTTAACTCATTCACATAATTCAAACCTCATAAAACTCACTCAACACTCGTCACTGCTATGGGTAAAAGCAAAACCAAATTGAAAAGCTCACAAAGTCAATTGAGGATTTTATGCTTTTTTTATTCACAATAATCCTCATTTCATTTTGTGTCTCTCTCCCGGTTAACTTTAGTAATTAAATTAGAGACATTTGTATTTGCTCTTTATATTTAAGAGTTGTTTTAAAATATCTGTTCATCCTATAATTAGAAACATAAAAACTCGATTAGCAATAAATTTAAACTTAGCAAAACAAAATAAAACTTATGATTTATGTAGGTCTATTTACTATTAAATTGAACTCTATAGCTCTCTATCTTAAAAAAACATAGATCGACAATTATTATTCAAAACTGGACTTCTAAAACTAACAAAGCACAATTAAATTCCAAAAACTCCTAATATTAGCATTTAGAACAAAAAATTATCGTACACTATAAGAAGAACGAGACGAAGAAGACTAAAGGAAAAACTTTGAAAAGAAAATCTAGTTAAGTTTTCGACGAACATGAAACGAAGACTTATTATGAATTTTATTTTAGAAGTTGAATTCGTCGTTTGGTTATTTATTTAGTTTCTAATTGTCACGATTTTGGAGATAAAATATAACTATTGAGAGAAAAACAAGAAAAATCATATAAATGTACTAGAAGTATAAAAATAAGTTTTTTTTTAGTTTTAATTTAATATTAAAAAATATTATTGACATTGTTATTAATTTACAATACAAGTATCACAAAATGGCTCAAGCAGAGAACATATGCGAATGGAAGATTTAAATGAACACAAGATTTAACGTGGTTCGACAATTGTCTACGTCCACGGGCGCCATCAACAAAACCAACCAATGATCCTGCAACATCATTCAACGATTCACCAATATCGGTCTTGTTAAAATTTAAGCTAACGTTCACAGTATTCTTAAGATACCGAAGTATCCATTTCACTGCTTGCCAGTGTTGTTTCCCACGACATCATATGTACTTGTTAACTACACTAACCGCATGTGAAATATCACAACGTGTGCATACCATAGCATACATGATACTACCAAATGCACTTGCATATGGAACCTTCGACATTTGTTTCTGATATGGAAATAGAGTTTTAAGGACTAAATTGTAAATAATATGAATTTAAGGATTTAATTGTAACTGATGTAAGTTTAGTAAGGACTAAACTACTCTAATAAACGGGTTCAACGGATTTCAGTTAAGACTAAGTATTGGCTCCTCTATATAAAGGACCAAACTACTCTAATAAATGGGTTCAACACTTTTACTTTGAATTTCATTTGTACTTGTGTTTTCTCTCTCTAAAAACTCTCTAGTTTTTTCTCTCTCTACAAATTTTTCCTATGCAATTTACTAGAGCAGAATTATAACTCATCAAATTGGCGACTCCACTTGGAGCTTTTTGAATGTAAGGACGATCAGGTTGAAGTTAAATCCTGAGAAGTGCGCCTTTGGAGTTCGATCGATGAAGTTTTTGGCTTTTATCATCAGTGAAAAAGGAATAGAAGCTGACCCAGAACAATTAAAAGATTTGATAACAATGAATTCTCCTCGGTCAATCAAGGAAGTGCAAATTCTAACAGGAAGGTTAGCATCACTTAATAGATTTATTGGTAGATTTTCTGATATATATTTTTTTCTTTCTTCCAAGTGTTACGAGGATCCAATAGGTTCGAATGGATATCAGAATGTGAAGCAGCTTTCACGAACATTAAAAATTTGTTGTAATCACCATAAATTATGGCAAAGCCTCGAAATGGGGAGAAATTATTTTATGTACATCGATATCGGATTTTGTACTAGGCGCACTGTTAATTAGTGAAGATTCAGGAATTCCGAAGCCGGTGTATTACGTTAGTAAAAGTTTGGCGGCAGCACAAAAGAACTATATGAAATTAGAAAATTTGTCATTAGCATTGGTGATCGCTGCTAGGAATATGCGTCCATACTTTCAAGCTCATACTATCGAAGTCCGAACTTCATTTCCCTTAAAAAGATGTTTTACAACGACCTGATATTTCAGGGAGGATGACTAAATGATCAGTGGAGTTGGGGGATTTTGATATTTTATTTACACCTCGAACAATGATAAAAGCAGAAATATTGGCGGATTTCTTTGTTGAGTTCCATTCAAGCCGATCAGATGAAAAAAGAAATTAAAGAAGCCAAACGTGTCGATTCGAGGTGGGTTGTTCAAACAGATGGAGGATCCAGTATTTCAGGGTGCAGTGGTGGGGTTCAGCTAATAGCTCCGATGTGAGAAACAATGGTTCAATGAATGAAATTTGGCTTTCATGTTTCGAACAATGAAGCTGAATACGAAGCTGTTTCAGTTCGTTTGGAAATGGATTCTCAACTATTGGAATCAGGATTCTGGGTTTTTCCGAAGCAAGAAATGATCGTTTGATTTTGTATCTTCAAGAGCTTCAGAATTTAATGCTTCTGTTTGATAACTTTGTTGTGGAATACATTGGGAGAAGAAGTAACATGGTGGCAGATTGATTAGCAAACGTTGCTTACAAGGAAGAATATCATTGGATTTTGCTACAAGAAATTCCTTCAATTGTTACTCAATCTAGCCAATGTGAATACATAGAAGAAATGTTTACCATTGATAAAAGCCAACACGATTGGAAATCAGATATCCTTATTTTTTTTACTCAAGGAATACTGCCATATGATTCACAATTGGCCAAAACGTTAAGGGGTAAAGCCTTCAGATATATAGTTATGGATGGGATTTTATATAAAAACGCATTGAGCAAACTATTATTACGATGTTTAAGCAAGCAAGAATCACAATAAGTATTGTCAGAGTTGCATGATGGTGAAGGGTCAGCTCATTGTGGGTTTAAAGCTCTATCACATCAAGTTTTACTTGCAGGGTTTTATTGGCCTACGATGATGAACGATGCTAAGAATTTAGTCCGAGGTTGTGATACTTGTCAGAGATTTACTAATGATATTCACAAACCCGCTGTTCCATTTATGTCTATATCTGAGGCTATAGCTTTTGATAGGTGGGGAATTGATCTGGTGGGTCCTTTGCCTATGGCTTATGGGGGAAGGCAGATGATAATTGTAGTGGTTAATTATTTTACAAAGTGGGCAGAGGTAGAACCGTTATCAGGAACAAAGGAAAAGGATGTCATCAAATTTATTATAAACAATATCTGTTGTCGTTTTAGAGTTCCTTGGAGCATTACAACAGACAATGTCCCTCAGTTTAATAACAGGGAAATGACTACATTTTGTACTTCTAAAAGAATTCACCAACGTTTTTCGACGCCTTTTATCCTTAAGCCAATGGAAAAGTGGAAGTGACAAATATAACGATTTTATCTGGTTTGAAGAAGAATTTATCAGGGACAGCGGGAAAGTGGCCAAACTATTTGCAAGAGGTGCTTTGGGCTTATCGAACAACTCCAAAAGAAGCTACAAAAGAGACTCCTTTTGCTTTGGCATATGGTATGGATGTAGTCCGCCCCATTGAATCTACGATGTCATCTTTTAGAATATCTCAATATTCTGAAAGATCTAATGAGGAAATTGGAAGGGCTAATTTGGATTTAATTGAGGAAAAAAAGGTTCGAGCTCATCTGAATGTGATTCATTATCAAACTATTATAAGGAATAGATATGATTCGAATCTAAAGAGAAGAGAATTTAAAGAAGGTGATAAAGTATTGCGAAAATATTTCCTGCACGCAAAGGAGAAGAGCCTCGCACAAATGGCTCTAAATTAGGAAGGGCCTTATACAGTTGTTGAAAGAATTAAGTCGGGGTCTTGTCGTCTTTGTGATTTCGAGGGGAGGATGCTGCAACATCCGTAGAATATTCAGCACCTGAAGCTTTATTGGGAGTAAATATGTTTTTGTAGTTTGGATTTTTTTTGAATGGCGTACTATTTCCTATCATGTTGGCCCATAAAGGTTTTAACGAGGTGTCGTGTACATATTCAATTTTATCAATAAAGTTTGTTTTTTGGCCAATGGTTGTTTACATATGTTTGAATACTATCTTAACAAATCATCAAAGACTGATCACCTTTGAGATTAGTTAAGAGTAGATTGTTCTGAACTGTTTATGACACTTTTTGAAGAAACAACTATGTTTAATAATTACATTACATTTTTATTTCGAAGTGAATGCTTAACAGCACACTGATAATTTTTTGAAAAGCTACAAGAGCTTAACAATAGATTGATATGTTTTCGAAAAGATGAAATTTTTTGAGGAGCTGCGATTTTTCGAAGAGGTAGTTACGGTGGTAAGTTTATATTTTGCAATTATTTTCTTTTTAAAATTTAGAATCGAATAATATACAAGGAGAGTGGTAAAAAGCGAAAACAATTTGTCATTTAGATTAAGCCATTGAGGTACAAAAAGAGAAATTTTAATTGGACAAAGATAAAAAAGATGGACAAAAAAGATAGTTAATAAAAAGATTCTTCCTCTTCGGACGATTCATCTTCTGAAGATAAAGAACTAGGAACATGGTCGAAAGCTTCGTTTGGACGTTTTTATTTAGGAATGTCATTCCAAAAAATTGTAAGATTGATTTTTGGATAAGCAGCGTGAAGTTCTCAAAGAAGAAGGATGGTTGCATCTTCTTTTCCGACGTTAATAGCAGTTTTCATATCTTTTGAAAGCTCAGCTTCAGCAACAGCTACAGCAACAAATTTTTCTACTTTGAAATTTGTCTTCAGTTTCTCTATTTCATCGGTCTGCTATTTGTTTTTTGTTTCACAAAGAGTGAAATAATTCCGAAGTGTGGTGGAGTTGGACTTTTCGGTCTTCAATTCAGCAGCATGCTCGGTTTTGAGTTTAGTCATTTTTCTTCGTGAGATTTTTTCAGTAACTCTGTATCAACTACATCGTTGTGCAAAATTTCTCTAAACTTCTTTTCAGCTTCGTAAGATTCCTTGTAGTAAACTATATCTTTAGCCAGCTATTTGAGATGGTCTTGAGAAGCTTCGACTTGGGAGGCTAGTATTTTTGCAGCAACGTCAAGATAAGAAAATGGTTGAAGTACGACGGCGATTGCAGGATTTGGAGGAGGGCTACGAACTTCCGCTGTACTAGGCTTTTGAATCATATCTAGAGATGTGATAGGATCGTGAGAACGAGTAACATTTGAAAGAACTTCGTCTGGTGTAGGTCTTCAAAAATCAAGCATGTGATTTTGGATGACTTGAATAACAGGATCTTCTTCGCCAGCAAGCGCCTTTGTGTTCTCAAAATTGATGAACATATCAGGATTGAAGCTGGTAAGAGCATAATGTACGGTGGGGGAACCGTCTTCGATGAGAATCACATGGTTGTTTTTATTAGAATGTTCTTGGATCGAAGAGTTTAGGGGGTGTTGTTGGTCTCCGGCAGCAGTGTTTTCACCTTCGTCAATCAAAGTATACGAAGTGATTCTCAACTGTTTCTTTTTCTTTCCATGAGAATAAGAACCTCTTTTCTTTTTCTTCGAGGACAGTTCTTTGTTTTTATCCTCTTGGATCAAAGAGAGGGGTTGTTCAGTAGTTTTTATTTTTCGAGGCTTTGGTTTTGATAACGTGGAAGGGATAACACCCAATGCGTTAGCTGCCTTTTTACCCTTCTTCTCTTTGAAAAATTTTTCTTTCTTCTTTTTTGGAAAATGGTTATCTGATCTATTACGAATGGGAAGAAATACTTTGCAGTCAGGCTAAGGTATTCGTTGGCACACAAGCTTCGGTTCTGGTTTGGATGATAAATCTTGAGGAGGCAACCCACCTTCTTTGATTGGAAACATATGGCTATGAAGGAAATTGATGGGCTGAATGGTAGTATGAAATGCATTCTTCCATTCCTTTTCGGCCCAGGCGACGAGTTTTTGAAAAATATCCTTAGCTGCTTCTTGACGTGTTGAATAGCGCTTCAAAATTTCTAGCATAAATTAATTAAACAAAGTTTTAAGAAAAAATAAAAGGGAAGGTAAATTTTATATAAGGACATAACAAATTCGAAGAACTTACAATTGCTTCTCCACACGAGAGTTAGCTATGAAGGGTTAGCTTCGGAAATCACTTTGCTGTTTTCCCAAGCTCCAAATATGAAGACAAATTTCTGTTTCTAAAATTTGTCGGCCTCCAAAAGATCATCGATGATCTTGAGGTCATCCATCAATGTTAGGTAGTAAAATAGAACCTTAAGACCTTTTGAAAGTTGTGTTAGTAAGATAAAGTCTTTAATGTTGATGGGAATTTTGGATAGACGAGACGCCATGATCATTGACATAAGGGTGAACAATTGATTCGGTGTCACCTGGGTGGGGCATAAACTGAGGAGTTCGAAGTACTCCACGATCATTGGATCTAGTGGAAATCAAAGACCCCAGTTGATGATTTCTGAGTATACTACTAGTTCATCATCCTTGCAGTCCATGGGAGTTTCTCCTTCTTTTGGTAGACGAAGGGTTATGTTTTCTCTCATTCCCCATTTTTTCTTAAGAGCCGAAGCTTGGTTTTCCTTGTAATATATGTAACAATTTTTTTAAAAGCAATAATATATTTTCTTTTAAAGTTCCTTATGTTCTTCCCAATTTTTGCTCTTTCTTCTTCCGAGATGGAAGAAGTATCTGCTTCTTCTTGATTGTTAGACTCAAGATCGGTTTGTGTAGCCTCTGAGTCAACTTCACTGGCTTTCAAAGTTTCTGCTCGAGGATTTTGAGAGGTTGGGACAATTATTTCTGAAGAGGGATTAGTAATTTGAGGCGTTTCTTCTTGTTAATTCTTTTTGAGGAGGATCGTTAACAATTGGATGTGGAGGAGAAAGAGTTCGGATGATCGTTGATTCATCTCCCATGGCAATGAAAGTTTTTCTTCGTCTAGTTACTGAAGAGGTTTCTGAAAAAGAGTTACTTGTTTTTGGTTTTGGAGGATTTTTTTAGTAATTAGAGGATAAATTTTACTTTGTGATGAGGAGACTCGAGGTATTTTCGGCAATGAGATTTTAGATGATGATTGCTCTTCGATTGTTGGAGAAGGAGAAAGAGTCGAAATTTTAGTGGGATCGAAGTTACCGTAATAGGATTTTTCAGTAGTAGTTCCAATAGCACCTCCTCGAATTAATCCAACTCTTATATATTCTTCAGCCTTTTGTGTGATACAGAAATAGTCGTAAGATCCGAACACAAAATTGCTATCAATATGAGAAGATTCTTGTGTTTTGGGTAGAATGGATTTTGATTTTTTGGTTCTTGGTTTCTTTCTCATAAACCAAGTAAGGGTTGATCAGAGAAGATGAAGATAGGTCGGAAAGTTTGAATAGTCCGGAAAGAATTTTGAATAAAGGGAAAGAACACGATGAAGGTAGCCAAAAACTCTAACTTATCTCTAAAAAGGATCTGTGTGAGGAGAGTGGAAATGAGAGGAAGGTTGTATTTATACTAAAGCGAGTGAAGGTGTGTGAAGGTGGAAAGACCTTTGTGATGATAGGTTGAAATACAAATGGGTGAGTTGGTTAGATGTTCGACATCTGTGAGGCTAGACTATTAGGGGTATGATGAATTTAACGGTTACATATGTAACAGTTATATTCGAGGATGGTTATTCGAAGATGATCTATTTACATAATATTTCGATGATGATTTTCAAGCTACACATTTTATTACATCGATTCGAAATGGTTTAAAGCTCGTATTTATCTATCAAGGATTTTCGAGGCTAATTTTCATTTATTCTTTGATTCAAATTTTAAGATGTTAAATTGGATAAATGCTTCGAATAACTATTTGAGTTAATTTCTTCGAACTATTGTTTTTAAGTTTATGACAGGTAACATATCGTATAAGAGTTTTCGAAGATGCAAAGATTTGAAGACGAAATGGATTTGAAGACTTTTTAGTTCTCATTCATTTACTGGCATGAGAACTATGGGGCTTCTAATATGGAAATAGAGTTTTAAGGACTAAATTGTAAATAATATTAATTTAAGGACTTAATTGTAACTGATGTAAGTTTTGTCCTTAATTCGTGACTGATGTATGTTTTAGGGGATATTTGTAATTATGTGTAATTAGTAAGGACTAAACAACAATTTCTCCCCTTTTTCTAATAGATTTCAATTAAGACTAAGTCTTGGCTCCTCTATATAAAGGACCAGACTACTATAATAAAGGGGTTCAACACTTTTACTTGGAAACTCATTTGTACTTGTGTTTTCTCTCTCTAAAAACTCCCTAGATTTTTCTCTCTCTAGAAATCTTTCCTAAGCAGAATTATAACTCATCACCCATGAATAATTATCTCCAACTAAAGGCCCCATATCATCTAAATTAATGCAGCTCAAAGGAACTCTAAAACCTCTAACTCTCTTAATTGACAATTTCAATATTAAATTCGAATGTTATAGGGTTAGGTAATAAAAAGACTTTCAGAATGCTAAAATCTCTCAAGAATTCTGAAAAACCAGACTTTTAGACCTTACAAGAGCGTATGGTAAATCAAGAAAATCTTGAGATTATGTTAAGAAAACTTGTGTACAACTGTTTTATAGGTAATGTGAGTAAATATAGGTTATATGGAATCAAGAGTTTACGTTGGATCTACTTGTTAATGATGAGCAGTTTATTCATCTGAATGTTAAGCATCATGCTCTTAACAAACACTTCAAAGTTAGAGTGGTCTATGTTAAATGCAAGAAAAATTTGATGGAACTATCCTATGAAACCCATTTGTAAGAATTAACGTATCCACCATCTCATTAACTATCAAACTTAAGTCGCATAGCAGTAGTAAAGATCTAGTCGAAGTTATCATTATGTTCAATAATTATAATCAAATGTAAATTATATATTTTTTAGACGTTTTAATTAGGGAATTGTATCTTTACCGTTGATCCCCATTGGATTCCAAATAACCAAGCTAATAATTAAGACTTGAATATGAATTATACTATTGTGCTTTTCTTCATATTCTATATTGCAGCTCTGGACAATTCTTTCATAATTTAACGCATTATCAGTTGGAGTATTGATTACATGACAACAATGAACAATAGCCTTAGTATTTATCGCATAATTCATACCATAATTACAAAGTCAGATAGTTCCCATGCGATCATTACATAATGTATTATTAATTAATAAATGAGACATACAGTGTTTGGAAAAATATATCAGACCATTTCAAATGTGTTTCCTCCCTATAACATACAAACTTTCCATTGATATTCTGCACTCATTTGCCTCTTAAACTTACTAATGTTTCTGACACTAGTCCCTGTGACCAATAGATCATCTACGTATACTCTAATAATCAGAACTTCATTACCTTCCCTCCTTGTATATACTGCATGTTCATATGGGCACTTAGCGAAGCCCAACTCTTCCAAACACTTACTTAACTTGGCATACCAAGCCCGTGGCGCCTGCCTTAGCCAACTTATAGACAAAGTATTTCTTACCCTTTTTTACAAAACCCTCAGGTTGACACACATAGACAACTTCTTGTAAATCCCAGTTAAGAAATGCGGATTTTACATCCAAGTGATGCACTTCCCAGTCATTCTTAGCGGAAAGCACTAACACTAATCTTACCGTTTCTAAGCGAGCAACTGGGGAAAATATGTCTTCAAAGTCTATTCCATGTTGTTGAACATAGCCCTTTGCTACAACTCTGGCTTTGTGATTGATAATATGTCCATCTGTATCCATCTTTAGTTCCTTAACCCATTTCAGCCCTATGGCTTTATGCCTAGGTGGTAACTCTACCAATTCCATGTATTGTTCTTTTCTATAGCAGCAATTTCACTTTTCTTAGCTTCCACCCATGCAGGCTCTGTTATAGCTTGTTCGTAATTACTAGGCTCATCAACACCAAGTAGAAAAAGCTCATCTTCCAACTCTACTTCAACAGTTTCATCATAAATATCACTGAGTAGACGAAATTTTCTGGGCTGTTCACTCCTATTACTCTCACTGCTACTGCTTGAGTCTGCAGAATGTGTGCCACTACTCAGTTCCTCAACATCTGTTTGAGGATAAGCTGTTTTTGATCCCATAGAATCAATGCTTTCATTATTTGGTGTAACTAGTTCTTCTTCAACTTAACAATCAACCACCTCTTCTGTAAGTATGTCGAGCACAGTGAAGTTACCAGGGTGTAGAAACCCTTCTTCTTGTTGTTTCTCCCATTCACATCCTCTAGCCTTATTAAAGATGACGTCTCTGCTTACAAGAATTCTCCCATTGACTAGATCGTAAAGTCTACATGCATTTGTGTCTGGCTCTTTACCCATATACACTACCATTTTACTGCGATCGTCAATCTTCTTGGTGTGTACACTAGGCACCGTCATATGTGCTACACAACCAAATATTCGAATATGTCCAATATTTGGTTTATTTTCAGTCCATGCCTCATATGGTGTCTTTCCTGATAAAGCTCGAGTAGGTAGGCGATTTTTATGTAAACAGCATGACGAGGAGCTTCTCCACAAAAGCTGGAAGGTAGTTGTTTTTATTTCAAAAAACTGTGTATCATTGCTACTACTGTTCTATTTCTTCTTTCGATAACCCCATTTCTGCTGAGGTGACTAAGGAGCAGTGAAATGCCTATTAATCCATGTATCTTCACAGTAAGAAGTAAATAACTTTGAAGTGAATTCACCTCCTTTGCCCGTTCTCAAAACTTTTATTTTCTTCTCTGTAATTGTTTCTACCGAATCTCGAAATTTCTAGAATGCCTCTAGTGCTTCGTCTTTTCTTGCAAGAATATATAGCCACATTACCCTGCATAAATCATCGACTAGTAGAAAGAAGTATTTATTTCCTCCTTTTTTTGTAGGAGAAATTTGCCCACACAAGTCTCCATGTACCAACTCAAGCATTTCTATTGCGTGGAAATTAGCTTGACCTAGAAATGGCTTCCTCGTCTGTTTTGACAATAGACAGCCAGTGCACACTTCTTTTGGTTGAATAATCTCTGGTAGGCCATACACCATCCTATTCTTTGATAACAATACCATAGCTTGAAAATTCACATGCCCAAGGTGTGAATGCCATAGCCATGATAAATTCTCCATTTTAGAAATAAGCAAGTAGATTTACTTGTTTCGGCAATAACCTTATACAATCTATTAGCTGATCTTTTAACCTTCACAAAGAGGCGTCTCTTGTCATCGTATATAGATAAGTATTCACCACTAAGTACCACCTTATTTCCAGTTTCTAATGACTGACCAAGACTCACAATATTATTATCTAGACTAGGAATATAATATACCTCTTTGAAGACCAGTTCCTCCCCAATTCGGCATTTAAAAGTCACGAAGCCCTTTCCTTTGATTTCTACTGTAGAACCATCACCAAATCTAACACACCCAGTTACCCCTTCATCCAATTCTTTAAACTTCGAGTGTTGTCCCGTCATGTGGTTATTAGCGCCACCGTCTAGATACCACACATTTAAATCAACTTTTGTACCTCCATCTTTGTTTAGTTTTAATACCACATTGTTCTGGTTCAATAATAACTCGGTGTCTTTATCTCCCCTGTCTTCTACCAACATAAGTGCAGGCTCCTTATCTTGTACTGCCAAATCTATCTCTTGCTTTTGCTCTTTACGTGGCTTTCTACACTCAGCTGCGTAGTCCCGTAAAAACTGCAATTCCAACATCTTACTTTAGTCATGTCGCACGCTGCACGTCCACCTTGGTAATTGACAATACCTCGATTCCTCTGGTTATCGGTTCCTCCTCGATTTTTCCTTTTCATCCACTCTTCTCTAGTGAATGAAAGCTTCGCCTCTTTGTCTTCTCGTTTATTTCATTCTTCCTCAGTCAGCATCAACTGCCCTCCAGTGTTCTCTGTTTGGCCACGAAGCCTCTCTTCATGTTCCTTTAGAGACCCAATTGTCTCTTCAACTAACATCACATCTAGGTCTCCAAACTGTTTTATTGCTGAAGTGATTTGTAAGAATTTGGAAGGTACTACTCTAAGTAGTTTTTTCACGACATAGGTCTCTTCAATCGTAGTTTCAATGGTTTCTCCTAACGCACGAATATTAGTCACCAACCCATTTAATCTCATAGAGACGTCGTCAATCATCCATATATCCCTCATGTTTAGATTCTCAAACTCTGCTTTTTGTGTCTGCACTCTTGCTTTCTTGACACGCTCTGCTCCTAA
Source organism: Limnanthes douglasii subsp. nivea (assembly GCA_036936605.1). Classification (NCBI taxonomy): domain Eukaryota; kingdom Viridiplantae; phylum Streptophyta; class Magnoliopsida; order Brassicales; family Limnanthaceae; genus Limnanthes; species Limnanthes douglasii. The sequence goes on from JAUPFV010000001.1 coordinate 41,063,046, forward strand.
ACACATTGTTTCTATCGCTGTCCATGCATCATTTGCTATTTTCTTGCAGCCATTGCCACCTTACCTATTTTTCCGTCATCCTTTGCATCCGGGTTAATAGGGTCAATTGCTCGCCACATCCCATGAGCTTGCATGAAAACTCTCAACTTTAGTGACCAAGCCGTGTAATTACTCTTCGTTAATATTGGGTAGCTTAATCCCATTGATCCTTTTTTGTTCTTGCTAGCCTCCATTGTGATTGCCATTTGCTCTGATACCAAATGGAGGAAAAAATTCCATGAGATAAACAACAATGCAGATAACCTTAAGAGACAGACTAATATATATTTATAGAGATAAACAAAAAGTGCGGAAATGTTAACTTCATTCCAGATATCAATACATGGGTCTGTTTTCTTATATTGAAAGTACAGACATACTGTTCGATCTTATCTAAATAACTAGACAATACGTATTCAAATCAACTAGTTTAGATTACTTCCAACATTCCAATGGTGTGCTTCTCCAAGAAGACTGTGTTTTTTCCACCGTCGGGCTTTCTCCATCGCCATCGTTGTGATTTCTTCATTGCTACCGTGAATGGTATTTTTTTTTAATCTCAATTGAGTTATTGTATTTCTTCTTTGCTTCAATTCCAGATCTAGGATTTTTGTTATAGATGTAGGATTTAGATCAACCATTTGCGGATTTAGATCTTGACTTTTTTAATGTACTTTAATTTTAGTTAAGAATGTATTTTCAATGTTCCAATATTGTTCGGTTAATTTGTATTTCCATTTTTGATACTGTAAACTTTATTTGTAATTAATTTTAATCGTTTTGGACGATATTTTTTATTTTGTTAAGATTAACTAATTTTTTTTATTCAGTGATTAGACATTTCACATATATATTTATCAATTCTTAGAGAAAAAAATAAAAATATATAATTTTTATTGAGTATGTATAAGTTTTTATTGTAGAACTCCCGTCTTGTTTTTATTTTTTTTCTCCTTTTCTATATGTTACTTTCTTATTTTCGAGTTTTTTTCATTTAAATATAAAATTTTTGTTTTTAAAAATAACCTTTGTAATGCATTAGTTTTTTATTTTTTTGGTTTGTTGTGATATTTGTTGTTCTTTTTTGTTTTGGTTCTGAAGTTTGTTTTCCCCGATTTGTGGTCCGGTGATTCTGGATCGATTAATTCGGTTTTGCGTGTTGGTTTCGAATGCATGTCTCACATCAGTGTCATGTCTGATCAGTTTCTCTCTTCAATAAATATTCTAAGAAAGATCGATGGTGTTGTTGTGCATCTCCGAAAGGGTACTGTAAGGGAAATATGCTAGTTTCCTGTCAAATCAGATAAAAAAAAGGTAAAGTACAAAAACAAAAGTGAAATCAAACACACAATTGTTAACGGAGTTCAGCAATTTATGCCTACGTCTCCGAACCTGCTATAGATCGATTTTATTAGAAAGAAACAATGACTCTCACGTTTTTCAATGAATACACAAAAACCATAGTTCTTAGTTTTATAGAGACTGTAACACTTAAAAAAGAGGAAAACATTTACAGTCCTTAATGTGTAATTTATGACCTACTAAAATTACACTGTCTTTTCAATTCGCTTCAGCTCTCTTTAATGTGTTTAGCACTTGCCTCATCTTCACTATCTTTTCATGTAACATCTTTTCTATCCAATAATAACATGTTGAATAAGGCTGGATTATTATATCAAAATAATAATCTCCCACTTGAAGACTGGTTTTAACCTATCTTCACACCTTGATCTATGCAGGAGATCTTTCTGTTGTAATTACTCTTGCAGACCAATTGAAGCTGAACACAACTTCAGTTTTTCAATGGCTACTGTCTTTGTCAACATATCAGCTGGATTCTTGCTTCGTTGGATCTTTTCTAATATTAGCACCTCATCTTCTAATAAAGATCTAATGAAATGATAGCGAATACTGATGTGCTTAGTTCTTGAATGAAATGTTGAATTCTTTGCCAATTGAATTGCACTTTTACTATCACTATGCAGAACATTGTTCTTATTGGATAAACGAAAGTGACTTGCCAATGGTGTTAAATCTCTTCAAAACGCGATCAATGTACTCCTTCTGAGATAACTGGAAAACTTTTCTATGCTTATCTCTTATGATTTGCATTCTAAGAATCTTCTTCGCCGGACCCAAGTCCTTCATGTCAAATTCTTTTGACAATTGTAGCGTTAATTTTCTAATATCATCCATATATGAACCTGCTACTAATATATCATTAACATAGAGTAGCAAAATGATATAACTGGACTTACATCTTTTAAAATAGCAACAGTGGTCCGCATTACACTTCTGAAAACTCTCTTTCTGCATAAAACCGTCAAATTTCTTGTACCACTGTCTTGGAGCTTGTTTTAAACCATACAAACTTTTCTTAAGTCTGCATACCATGTTTTCTTTCCCTTCTTTTAAGAAACCTTCCGGTTGATACATGTATATCTCCTCATCCAAATCCTCGTGAAGAAATGCAGTCTTCACATCTAACTATTCAAGATAAAGGTCTTTAATGTCAACAATACTCAACACTGATCTAATAGTATTGAGCTTCACAACTGGAGCAAAAATATCGGTGTAATCAATTCCTTCCTTTTGCTGGAACCCTTTGACAACTAGTCGGGCTTTGAATCTCTTAGAGCCATCATTCTCATCTTTCACCCGATACACTTATTTGTTATGAAGTGCCTTCTTACCCATTGGTAACTCGGTTAGGTCCCATATATCATTTGAGATTAAAGACTTCATGTCATTTTTTATGGCAAACTCCCACTTACTAGCATCACTAGTTTGGCAAGCTTTATCATAGCATTCAGGTTCCCCTCTATCGGTAACTAACAGATATTCAAGTATCTCTAGTTGGGTACATGGGTTGGGAAGATCTTCGTAATATAGGAATTTCCTCGGTCGTCTGTAGGGTATCGGATTGCTGTCGATTGGTCTGTCCAATGGACTCTCTTTGTTGAGGGGTTAATCTGATCAACTCTATTTCTTGACTATCTGGGACTCTCTCGATATCTGCAAATACTGATTCATATGAATTTAAGTTATTTGCTTCAATTTTATGTCTGTCTTTGTACATCACTGTTTCATTGAAGATCACATCTCTGCTTCATATCATCTTCCTCTTTTCCTCATCCCAAACAGGATAATCGAACTCATCTTCGCCATAGCCGATCAGGAAACATTTTTTTGATTTCGGATGAAGCTCGTTCCTGCCTTGATCACTTATATGAACATATGTTGTACAACCAAAAACTCTTAGCTGGGATAATTTTATATCCTTACCACTCCATACGTCCTCAGGTATTCGATGTTCTAAAGGAACTGACGGACCTCGGTTAACCAGGTAAGCCGATGTGTTGATTGCTTCTAGCTCTTTCTGTCAATGTTTTGTTCATACGTTCGGCAATACCATTGTGTTGAGGCGTACCTGGAACGGTTCTCTCCATCCTGATATCATGCTCATAGAAAAAGTTCTTGAATTTGGTGTCCTCATATTCACCACCATTATCAGTCCTCAGCTTTTTAATCTTCATACTTGTCTCATTCTCAACCATAGATTTCCATCTCCTAAAAACATCAAACACTTCAGATTTATGTTTTAGAAAATAAACCCATACCTTTCGAGAATGATCATCGATAAAGGTCACGAAATAGTGTTTTCCTCCTATAGATGAAACACTTGGTGGCCCCCAAACGTCAGAGTGAACAAGCTCCAGCCTTTCTTTCTTTGGGGTTCTACCACTCGTCTGAAAACTGACCATTTTCTGTTTTTGAAGTATGCAATCTTCACACATGGGCTTCCCATTCGAGTACATAATTTCCATACCTTTCACACTCATATGGCCAAGCCTCTGGTGCCAAACATTTAGATTTTCGTTTCCTGCTGCTATTGCAATTGAACAGCTCGTCTCTGTTGTCTTGTAAAGAGTACTACTCTTCTTTCCGCGAGCAACCGTCATTGCTCCCTTTGAAATTTTCCAATTGTCACCATGAGAGATCGTATTATAGCCTTTGCTAGCCAACTGCCCTACTGAGATTAAGTTCTTTCTCAGACTGGGGATATGTCTGATATCTTTTAATATCCATACAGACCCATTCAAATACCGCTTCCATATGTAAGACTGAGGAGATTGATTACTCACCTGATTCTCTCCTTCGAATCTCTTTACTGAGAACTAGGTCACGAACATCATCAAATTTCAATTTATTGCTTCATGACGAGCTACTCACTGCAGTGACAGTAGCATTCCAACTATTTGGTAGTGAAGACAACAGTATCAATGCTCGTATTTCTTCATCAAAATCAATTTCAACTGAACTCAACTAGGTTGTGACTGTATTGAGTTCATTGAGGTGTTGACCTACCAAAGCGCCTTCCATCATTCACAAATTGAATAAACGCCTCATCAAGTGAACTTTTTTAGACATTGATGGCTTCTCATACATACTGGAGAGAGCCTTCATAAGACCCGTCGTGGTTGTTTCCTTTATGATGTTAAAAATAACATTGCGGGATAGCGTCATTCGGATGACTTCAAGAGCTTGTCTATCAAGAAGGGTCCATTCTTCTTCTTTCATACCCTCTGGTTTCTTTTTCTGAGAGGGGTTGATAAAGCTTTTTGTGGTACAGATGATCTTCAATCTGCATCTTCCAGAACCCGAAATCTACACCATCGAATTTTTCGAGTCTCACCATTCCTTCGTCTGTAGCCATTGTTTCCACTCAAATATGATTTCCTTTGGATCGCTACCAGTCTGGCTTTGATACCAGTTGTAAGGGAAATACACTAATTTCCTGTCAAATCAGATCAAAAGAAAAGGGAAAGCATAAAAATAAAAGTGAAATCAAACACACAATTGTTAACGGAGTTCCGCAATTTATGCCTACGTCTCCGGACCTGCTGCAGATTGAATTTATTATAAAGAAACAGTGACTCTGCCGTTTTTCAATGAATACAAAAAACCCTAGTTCTTAGTTTTGTAGAGACTGTAACACTTAAAAAGGGGGAAAACTTTACAGTCCTTTGTAATTTATGACCCACTAAAATTACACTGTCTTAATGTGTTTATCACTTGCTTCATCTTCACTATCTTTTCATCTAGCATATTTTCTGTCCAAAAATAACATGTTGAATAAGGCTGGATTATTATGTCAAAAATTGCGGATTTAGATCCTGAATTTTTCAATGTACTTTAATTTTAGTTAAGAATGTATTTTCAATGTTCCAATATTATTCGGTTGATTTGTATTTCCATTTTTTATATTGTAAACTTTATTTGTAATAAATTTTATTCGTTTTGGGCGATTTTTTTTCTTTTGTTAAGATTAAAGAATTTTTGTATTCACTAATTACACATTTCACATATATATTTATCAATTCTTAGAGAAAAAAATAGATATATATATATATATATAATTTATATTGTTTATGTATAAGTTTTTATGGTAGTATTCCCGTTTTGTTTTTGTTTTTTTTCTCCTTTTCTATATGTTACTTTCTTGTCTTCGAGTTTTTTTCGTTTAAATTTAAAAAATTTGTTTTTAAAAATAAACGAAGCCAAGGGAGGAGGATTAGGCTTGAGGTACCCAACGTTAGCCAAAAACAATTATACTACATGGGCATTGAAAATGAAACTATATATATGCATGTCAACAATACTCAATGAGAAAAAAATATGGTTGCTCCGTGTCAAGATACCTAGGGTGAGAGAGACCGCCATTGAAGACAGCAGCTTGGAAAATTAGGAGCAGTCGACAAGACACACTCTTGAGCTCCTCACTTGGGATTATCTCTAAACGACGTGACTAGGTGTGTTTCGGGTCAGAGACTAGCGTGTTGGGCAAATATTTTATTGGACTATACTTAAAGGCCAAGGCCTTATAAGTCTACACCTAGTTCTATAACCAAACAACTAAGTCTCTTAGAGAAGCCCTATTCCTATAGCCAAACACTCTTGTTTGTTATAACAAATTACACAAGGTTCATGAATAATTTTGTTATATTAAAGTGTATAAAAACATTGATTTACAATGAGAATGTAATTTGAATTGATATCTATAATACACATAAAATTATCTTTCTTCTATTTTTATTCCACTTGGTATCAGATCCATTCTGAGCAGTCAATGGCGAACGCCAGTATATCTCATTCTTTCTCGTCAAGGACAAAGTAAAACGGAGTATACTACTCAAAGAGAGGGCTGAAAATGGTCTCAACGGGATGGATGCTCTTTCTAAGTCTCAACTTATCAATTCAACTACTCAAAATCCACAAGTTTATTTGTCTAAACTTCTTTCAAGTTCTTCTAATATTCTGTCTAGCAGTCAGTTTGTGTTTCTTAGAGATGGATGGCATAGAAAGCTTAACCATCCATCTCAAGTTGTTCTAACTATAATTCTTAAATCCTGCAATCTTCAGTCTGTTTTAAGAAATGATACCAATTTCTGTGAGGCTTGCCAATTAGGAAAATCTCACAGTCTTTGTTACTCTACTTCTGATTCTCATGGAAACAATGTCCTTGATCTTATTCATACAGATGTTTGGGGTCATGCACCTATTGAGTCCACTTAGGGTTTTAGGTATTATTTTTTATTTCTTGATGATTTCTCTAGGTACACTTGGATGTATCCTATCAGGAATGAAGGAAAATTTGAAAGGAAAATTAATGTTGTTCAGAGTGATTGGGGAGGGAGAGTTTAGGACATTGGCTTCCATAGCTAAAGATCATGGTTTTTTGTTAAGAAGGTCATGTCCCTATACCTCAGCCCAGAATGGTATGGCTGAGAGAAAACACATGCATCTATTGGAGAGTTGGCTGACTCTTATGGCTCAGGCTCATCTGCCTTATAAATTTTGGGTTGAAGCTTTTGAAACCAATGTTTATCTTATAAACAGACTCCCTACCACTGGTTTACAGAAATAATCCCCTTTTGAAATCCTTTTTCACAGAACACCTAACTATCTAGTCCTCAAGACCTTTGGTTGTTCTTGTTTCCCTTGACTTAGGCCCTATCAATCTCACAAGTTTCAGTTCCACTCTCTAAAGTGTGTTTTCTAAGGCTATAGTTCAAATCATAAGACCTATAAGTGTCTTAGTCCTACTGACAGAGTCCAAGTCTCTCGTAATGTTGTCTTCAATGATAGTGAATTTCCATTTCTATCAGGCTTTCTTAAGTCTTCTCTGCATGAACAACTTGGTTCTCAGTCTGTCAATTTGTGGTTACCTCAGTCTGTATACATCGTAATCCTATATTCAAAATAAACAGAAGGATTAAAATCTCAACATAAATTCGATATGTTTTTCTTTTAAATAAAATATACATTTATTTCCTACTTGTTATATAATTGTGATATAATTTGTTTATATAATTTGAAATGTTCGAAGTATATTCCCTTGAAGATGACGTGCTTGAAGCATCCAATGATGTTATTCATAAATTTGAAAAAATACTTCTGAGCATGAACCTTTTGTAAGTGTAGAAAAATAAATTTATAATGTGTATGAGCATATCATGGAGGTTTAGAGTAAATAGTTTATCCATTTATTTGTATAAAATGATAGTCAGGTTATTGAAAATATTTTAAAAACAATCGTGTTAAACTCAATCTAAAATTCAATTAGGGATTACTATACATAAAACCAATGAGAACATCTTTTACCAAAACAGTCTCATATATAAGAACATCATATACATGTATTTTTTTCTTCTTGTTTTATTTAAATCTTTCAAACCGTAGATCGGAAAATTTAACATTGTTTAACATTATTTTCGCATTTCATTTTATCCTCGTCTCGCATTTCGTGTATTTACTAAACTTTGGTTTCACCTATCAAAGTTGGATAACAATAAAATAAAATTTAACACTTATTTCACATTTCTATTCAACATTTGTTTTATTTCGCACACTTACGCAAAAAAAAAATCAAATTTAAGACTAGCTTTGAATTTTGCATTTCATTTTAACTTGGTTTTTCATTTAACACTTACGTAAAGTTAATATCAAATTTAGTCATAGTTTCACATTTCATAGTTTTAGATCATTTCTTTCTTGCATTTTTCGATAACTAAGGTTTCACCAAACGGAGTATAGATAACTTTATAAATCACCGACAAATTTTCTTAAATCTGACTTCCAAGCTAATTGAAAGAGAATTAATAAACTTTTCCATAAAATTTCGAAATGGATTTTAATCGAAACCTCATTCATAAAAAAAGGATAGAATAAGTACCAAAAAATTTGAGAAAGAAAAAAAATTATTCGTAAAAAAAATAAAATCGTAATTACCGTACAAAATAAATAAGGATCATAAAATTAAACGATATACATATGGTTTATATGAAAAAAGCATTGAAGGGTGGAATCTATTACATTATATATAGGTTTGAGTATGCAGGTATCTGATCTGAACGCACCGGTGGGATAATCCAGACTATTTATGTCATGCGCGATGAATAAGAGTTTCAAAATATATTAGTTTTGTGATCCATGACGAGTTCTAAGAAGAATTTGTTATATATTTTCCGAAATCGTATCAAATAATATATAACAAATCATGGAAAAATAATAAAACCCTTTGCTAGATTCATCTATAGAAGAAACAGAAAATCAAGAATACTTACGGGTTTGCCTGCTGCTATCCATATAGTATTCTCTAGCGTTCTTTTGCGTTCTTTAGCGATTACACGTTCTCCGGCGATTCCGTTTATGAAACTAAGAGACCTGCGGAATCAGATTAGAGAAGAAGGAAAAGTTTCCAGACACTAAGGAAGCGGCCGTATTTCTGATTAGGGTTTAGAGTGATAAAATACCTAAACCTAGCCCCTTATTTATAGATTTTACAATGTGAAGCTCAACATTGTAAAGCCCATCCTATGTTACTTCCTTGTGTCCGGGACCATAATTTAATAAATTGATAATTCAATTTATATCCCTGATTTATTAATTCAGGCTTAAGTGTTGAGATTTGGGCCCTCTTCATCACAGTGCCCAAATTCAACCCGGTTACCACACTTGAGCCCATAACGCCTTTTTACCCATAGGTCCAATTTAGTTAATTAAATAATTAACTCGACTACTTTTAATTTGGACTTCTTTAAGACAATAATCGAATATGTTTATTTAGCATATCGGTCCAAATTATTGTTAGTCTATAAATATATTAAATAAATATATTCCAACAATCTCTCACTTGGACCGTCATATGCTACTCAAGAATACATATTCAACTTTAATGGGATCCCTATATTCATTGTCAATGGGCAAACGGTACAACCCCGTACATGATTGATAACAATAAAGGACTAAAGACCTCTTTCTCGTAATGTGAACAATAAGATGCAACAGTAATCACATTACCATAATCAATCAATTACTTGGGCCAATTATGGAGCGTGGTCTAAGAGTAATATGGCTTGTGATCGTACATATCTACTCTTAAATGGTTCCTACTTTTGGAGATCCAATACAGTACAGATATCAATAAATATTTCCAAGCATATATATTGCAATAAACTTTAATGTGCATAATACTGCAAAATATAACATCAGATCCTATTACAAACTCTCCCACTGAAACTAAAAATCCTCTAAATCAACTACACCCATACTGATGGTGTGTCCCTGGAAAACCTTAGGCAAAACCGTCTTTGTTAGGGGATCTTCTATCATGGAGTTTGTACCAATGTGCTCTATACTTATCTGACCCATCTGTACTCTTTCTTTGACAGACAGAAACTTTATGTCTATGTGTTTGGATTTAGACGCGCTCCTGTTGCTGTTAGAGTACTGTACATCGGAATTGTTATCGCAATATAACCTCATAGGGCCTTCTATCCCTTGTACAATGCGTAATCCAGTAACAAAATTCCGCAGCCATAGTGCCTGGTTTGATGCCTCAAAGCATGCAACGAATTTTGCTGCCATGGTGGACGATGCAATAAGTGTTTGCTTTACACTTTTCCAGGATATTGCACCTCCAGCCAATAAGAATATGTTGCCTGACGTGCTTTTTAATGTGTCTGCGCATCCACCAAACTCCGAGTCGGAATACCCGATGGTCTCCGGTTTATCTGACTTCCTATATGTCAACATGTGGCCCTTTGTTCCTTGCAGATATCGGGGTACTCTTTTAACTGCTTTCTAGTGATCCATTCCTGGGTTACTAACATATCTCCCCAACATGTTTACAGCAAAGGCAATGTCCGGCCTAGTACAAACTTGAGCATACATTAAACTCCCAACTGCAGAAGCATAAGGGACCGTTTTCATTTCCTCAATCTCAAGTTTTGTCTTAGGACATTGACTCAGACTAAGTCTGTCACCCTTTGCTATAGGGGTACTTAGGGGTTTGCAATCTGCCAATCTGTAATGTTGTAACACACTTTTAATGTATGCTTTTTGTGATAATCCAAGAATACCACGACAATGATCTCGATGTATCTGGATTCCTAACACAAAACTGGCATCACCAAGATCCTTCATATCAAACTTGTCTGATAGAAATCTTTTTGTAGTGTGTAACAATTCCTTATTGTTCGAGGCAAGCAATATGTCATCCACATATAATATAAGAAATATGAAATTACTCCCACTGAACTTGTGATAAACACAATCCTCAACCGAGTTGATCTCAAAGTCATAACCGACTATCACCTCGAGGAATTTGTGATACCATTGGCGAGAAGCTTGTTTAAGCCCATAAATGGATTTCTTAACTCTGAAAACCAGATCTTTTGAGTTACTTTCTACAAAGTGTTCTGGTTGCATCATGTAGATCGTTTCCTCAATATTACCATTGAGAAAAGCGGTCTTAACATCCATCTGATGAAGCTCAAGGTCAAAATGTGCAACTAATGCCATGATTGTTCTAAAGGAATCCTTCGTCGATACTGGAGCGAAAGTTTCTTCAAAATCAATCCCTTCACGCTGAGTATAACCTTTCGCTACAAGACGTGCTTTATGTCTTTCCACATTACCCAGGGAATCGCGTTTGGTTTTGTAAACCCATTTACAACCAATTGCCTTTTTCCCTTTAGGTAATGGGACAAGATCCCATACCGCATTATCCTGCATTGATTTATACTCTTCTTTCATAGCGTCAATCCACTTTTGAGATTCAGAGCTTTCCATGGCCTGTTTGTAGGATGAGGGATCATCTACAGTTCCAGCACATAACTCATCATGCTCCTGAAGATATACTATAAATTCTGGACCTATAGTACTCTTCCTTTCTCTAGTGGACCTTCTTAATGGCACTATTTCCTCTTGTTGCACTTCTTGAGGAGGTAGAGTTTGATCATTATGAACGATGTCATTTTGATTCCCTTGTGGAAGATTATCTTGAGGTTCCTCTTGTTCTACCTGAATCTCTGTATCCTGGTTAGAACCCTCAAGTGGAGCATCAGTGTTAATCTGAGGACTACCTTGTTCTAATGGGATCGAAATGATTGGCATTACCGCCCAATCTTCAGATATCTCAGTATCCCTATTAAAACCTTCATGAATCTTTATGGATTCTTCCTCAAAATCAACGTATGTTCCCTTATTCTTCCCCCCAAACTCAACATCCACTAGAAACTTGGCCGTTCCTGTCTCAAATATTGTACAAGTGAGAGAATCATAAAACTTAAACCCTCTAGAATGTTCGGAATAACCTATGAAGAAACAACTAACTGTTTTTGGGTCCAGTTTCTTTTCTTGAGGTTTGTAAGGCCTCGCCTCAGCTGGACAACCCCACACATGCAGATGCTTTAAATTAGGTTTACGCCCGTTCCAAAGCTCATATGGAGTCCTAACAGTAGCCTTTGTGGGTACTCGATTGAGTATATAAGCGGCACATTTGATGGCTTCCCCCCAGAGAGATAATGGTAGAGATGAGTGACTTATCATGCTTCTAACCATATCTTTTAGTGTTCGGTTCCGTCTCTCAGATACACCGTTCATGCGAGGTGAACCGGGCATAGTGTATTGAGGGACTATTCCCTTCTTCTCTGGGTACTGTGCAAAGGGTCCTGGACGTTGTTCACCCGATCCGTCATATCTACCATAGTATTCACCACCACGGTCAGATCTAACGATCTCAATTCTTTTACCAAGTTGTTTCTCAACCTCGGTCTTAAAAGTTATGAACTTGTCCAAGGCCTCAGACTTTTCATGAAGAAGATACAGGTAACCAAAACGAGAGTAGTCGTCGATGAATGATATAAAGTACCTCTGCCCGTTCCACGATTCTTGTTGAAACGGTCCAAAGATGTCGGTATGTATCAACTCTAAGACTTCTTTCGCTCTATATGCTCCTATCCTTTTAACTTTGGTTTATTTGCCTTTGATACGCTCGACACATATACCGAAGTCAGATTAATCAAGGGGGCCTAATAAACCTTCAGCAACAAGCTTGTCCATCCTAACTTTGGATATATGACCTAACCGCTTGTGCCACAGTTTAGAAGATCTTTCCCATTTAGTAATGTTGTTTGGTGTACGTTGTGTATTCATAGAAATATTGTGATTATTAATAGTATTCAACAAATACAAATTATCTTCTTTAATCAAATTTCCATTTCCAACAATCATATTATTTAGAGAGAGTGTAAAACAATTGTTTCCCATCAGACAAGAGTAACCTTGCAAGTCTAAAACTGGAAAAGAAATTAAGTTCCTTCGAAAAGTGGGAACATACATTACATCCTCTAAAAATAATACATGTCCATTGGAAAGTTTTAAAGAAAAATCACAAATAGCTAAAACATCACATGAGCTCCCGTTTGCTGTGAAAATGGATCTTTCATCATCACTTAGCATCCTGCTCTTTGACGTACCTTGCAAAGAAACACAAACATGAGTTGTTGTAGCCGAATCAACCCACCAAGTATTCCTTTTCACATAAACTATATTACTTTCTGAAACAACCAAAGATGTGGGAGTTCCCTTGCTTATCATGTAAGCCCGGCGTTTCTCACAATCCTTCTTCAGATGTCCTTTCTCTTTGCAGAAAAAGCATCGACCTACAGTCGATTCCTCAGGCTTTTTCTTCTTTACCGGACCTTGACCTGGTCCTTTGCCATCTGCTTTCCGCTTAGGTCCTGCCTTATTTGGTGATGTAATCACATTAGCCTCAGGCGCTGTGCCTTTAAGTCTATCCTCCTCCTGTGCAGCGTGGGAAATCAACTCATTGATATTCCACTTTTCTCGCATGCAGTTATAGGTGGACTGGAAATACTTAAACCGGTCTGGCAGCGAATGAAATGTGAATCCCACTATGCATTCCTCAGGTAAGTCTAAACCGATTGCCTTTAACTTTTGGCCAATCATCGACATTCCCAGAATGTGCTCCCGGATTTTACCTTTGCCATTATACTTTTTGGTAGCTAGCTCGATGAGCAAACGCTGCATCTCTACCTTTTCATTTTTGGCAAATGCTTTCTCAATCTCTGTGAGAAATACCGAGGCAGTGGTAACACCTTTAGGGACAGCCCCACGCAATGCTACTGGTATTCCCTGTAACAAGAGCGCCATGCATAACTTATTTGACCTTTCCCACTTTTCATCAGCCTTAGTTTCATCCGGTGTACTTTCCGGACTAAGGGGAGATGGTTTGGGAGTTAACAATGCATAGTCGTAATCATGTACAGATAAAAACAGCAACATTTCTTCCTTCCACAATTGGAAGTCTGAACAATCCAACGTCGGTGGACGATTCCCCAAAACATTGTAACCCATGGATACTATATGTGAACAAACAACACAAAACACATTTAGCATATTGACATATATCTGAAAAACATATGCATGAATATGACAAATACATGTAAAACATAAAATTCATTGATAATAGATACCGGAGGGCAAATCATACTAACATGCAATTTTATGAGTTTGAGAAAAAAAAATAGCATGATCATTATTTTAATTTTCTAAGTACCAATGAGACCTTCCAGAGGGCCGATGTCATTTACTTAAAATTAAAATCAACACAACAACTATTTTCTGTTATTTTCTCCCGTTCATGATTAATTTAAACCCAAACGTGAACCTTCCGGAGGGCCGATAATATTTGAATTTAAATTAATCCCGAACCTTTCGAAGCCTAGGATCCTTAAGAAAATTAATTTTAACCTTCCGGAGGGCCGATTAAATTAATTTCTTAGTTTCACCTACCGGTCTACGAAACCTTAGTCATGCATCGTCATTTAATCATTCACACACATACAATTTAATTCACAAATAAACATACAAAAAAAATATCAAAGCATCATATTTGTGAAATATATTGTTCAAATATTTTCAAATTAATAACTTTTTTTTTTTAAAAAAAAATTATTATTATTTAACTTAATATTTGCAGCAGCCTGCACGTGCAGCCACGAGCAGGCTGCTGCAAATATTAAGCCCTGCTGCAATTTGCAGCAGTCTATCTGCTGCTATTTGCAGCAGTCTACCTCGCTGCTGCAAATTGCAGCATCTTACCTGCCTGCTGCAATTTGCAGTAGGCTGCAGGTCCTGAACGGGCTCGCCCTACAAATTTATTTGTAGTAATGCTGTGGGTTTTGGGTGGGTCCAGCATGTATTCATTATGCTATTATTACCGTTTGGATATTTTTTGTTGTCCCTATTCTTTGGGCGGTAACGGTGTTTATCGCCGGACAGCCTTCGATCAGCGTTAACATCAGGGGTTAAGCTGTCGATGAGCCACTGTCCCAATAATTTTGATTTTATTCGTTATTTTAGGGTTGATTTGATGCTAATTTTGGGAGAAAAAATCCATACATTAATAAACCCTAATTTTACCCGAAAAAAAATCCCCAAACTATAAAAATTGCAATTTCCTGATAATAAAACATGTGTTTCAATACAATAAATCACATAACATGCTTTTCATACAATCCCTAAATCCATGCCCTACCAATTCAATTAACACATAATCCCAATGACATGGATTCTTTACGATTAAGAAAAATATGCATCTTTGTCTATCAATACTCAATTTGATTATTCTACTGAATCCAAAAAGGGTTTATTTGGCTCTGATACCAATTGTTATATATTATCCGAAATCGCATCAAATAATATATAACAAATCACGGAAAAATAATAAAACCCTTTGCTAGATTCATCTATAGAAGAAACAGAAATTCAAGAATACTTACGGGTTTGCCTGCTGCTATCCATATGGTATTCTCTAGCGTTCTTTTGCGTTCTTTAGCGATTACACGTTCTCCGGCAATTCCGTTTATGAAACTAAGAGACCTGCAGAATCAGATTAGAGAAGAAGGAAAAGTTTCCAGACACTAAGGAAGCGGCCGTATTTCTGATTAGGGTTTAGAGTGATAAAATACCTAAACCTAGCCCCTTATTTATAGATTTTACAATGTGAAGCCCAACATTGTAAAGCCCATCCTATGTTATTTCCTTGTGTCCGGGAGCATAATTTAATAAATTGATAATTCAATTTATATCCCTGATTTATTAATTCAGGCTTAAGTGTTGAGATTTGGGCCCTCTTCATCACAGTGCCCAAATTCAACCCGGTTACCACACTTGAGCCCATAACGCCTTTTTACCCATAGGTCCAATTTAGTTAATTAAATAATTAACTCGACTACTTTTAATTTGGACTTCCTTAAGACAATAATCGAATATGTTTATTTAGCATATCGGTCCAAATTATTGTTAGTCTATAAATATATTAAATAAATATATTCCAACACAATTCACACAAGTAGCCAATCGGGAGCCAAACCACAAAATATCTGCTAGTCTGTAAACTTGACAAGATATTCTCATTCTGTAAACTTCAAAATCGTATTATAATCTGATCTCATTAGTTTTTTAATTTTTTTTATTCATGCATTTATAATTTTATTTTCAGTATTATCGATATCCATATTTTATTTAGAATTATTTTAAATTAAAAATTTATTTAAAAAATGATAATTCAAAGATTAAAATTGAATAATTTTCTTTAAAAAGTTATAGCTGTTAAACAAATTTATATATTTAAATAAAAAAATATAATCAAGGATAATATATGAGTAACTATCCAACATCAATGAAAATAATTTACCCATAACCACCGAAGGTTTGAGAAAGTAAGCATAACCAACTTGTTTTAGTGTTTGAGTATAGATAACCACCTCAAGTTTTTGTCAATACCAATATATCCCAAAACTGTTTTCTCTATCTCCTATTTTTTTTGTTTTTTAGTGCTATATCTTTTAAACCACAGCTAAAAAAACATCTGAAAATAAGTTTCGGTTTCGTTAAGACGAATAAACAAGGTACGTGATAGATTTTTTTTTTGTTTTTTTTATTGCATTTCGTTGCAAAAATAAGAGAAATCTGGTTGAAAAATTAGTCTGGAAAAGAAACTATGTCCCAGTTGAGAAGTTACGTGTTATTAGGTTGCAAAAAAATTTATTTTTAGTTGCAAAATTATGTGCAAATGGGTTGCGTAAATAAGATGAAATGAGTTACCTAAATAGAATTTTGATTAAAAAAATGTATTCCAAATGTGTAATTACGTGCAAAATGTGTTGCTTAAATTTGAAGAAAAGAGTTTTGTAAATAGAATTTTGGTTGCGAAATAAGTCTGGAAAAAACAATTGTGTTGGAGTTGTGTAATTAAATGTGTTAAAAACAAAGAGAGAAGTAGCCGCAGGAATCATTAGAGATGTTAACTCAATAGTAAGACTCTCAATATATAGAAAACTTAGATGCCTATACAATGAAACTTAATACACTGAATATTATAACACTCCCTTTCAGGTTGTGTAGTGGGATCACCAATACCCAACTTGGATAAAACTAATTCGAATGTTCTTACAGAAACCGCTTTTGTCAGGATGTCTGCCAGTTGGTCTTCGGATCAAACAAACGGGAGTTCGACTGTCCCATCTTCAATCTTTTCTTTTATGAAGTGCCTATCTATTTCAACGTGCTTTGTTCTATCGTGTTGTACCGGGTTCTCTGAAATCTTAATCGCAGCTTTATTATCGCACATTAACTGAGTTGGACACTTGAGAGGGGATCTGATTTCTTTCATTATCTTTTTTAACCAAAGTATCTCGGTAATCCCCTTAACGATTCCTCTAAATTCTGATTCAGCACTTGACACTGATACTACTTTATGTTTCTTACTCCTCGAAGTCACCAAGTTACCTCCAAGAAGAGTAAAGTAGCCAGTAGTTGATCGCTTGTCATTAGGATTCCCTCCCCAATCAGCATTTTTGAATACTTCAACATCAAGGTGTCCATTTTTCTTAAAAATTATGCCTCTTCTTGGTGTGCCTTTGAGATATCGAATAATCCTTATTATTGCCTCCATATCGTGTTCCTGAGGAAGATGCATGAACTGGCTAACAACTCCTACCGCGTATGCAATGTCGGGTCGAGTGTGAGCTAGGTAAATCAATTTTCCCACCAACCTTTGGTACCTTTCTTTACTCGCTGGTCTGGCCCCTTCAATTATCTTTAGTTTGTGATTCACAACCATATGAGTGTCATTTGGTTTGCAATCCACCATGCTAAATTCAGCTAATAAATCCAATATATATTTCTGTTGGGAGATATAAATCCCTCCTCTTGACCTAAGAACCTCGATTCCTAGGAAATACTTCAATCCCCCAAGGTCTGTCATTTCGAACTCCATGAAGAGTTTTTCCTAAGAGAGCTACTTTCTTCTTCTTTATTACCCGTTATAATCATATCGTCGACATATATTATAAGACAAGTGACTAATTCTCCTCTCTTTTTGTAAAACAAGTTATCATCCCCATTACTCTATTTGTAGCTATACTGCTTCATTGTTATTGTAAATCTCCCAAACCAAGCACGAGGAGACTGATTGAGCCCATATAATGCCTTTTTCAGTTTACATACCTCATTTTCTTGAAAATCATCAGAGAACCCTGGTGGGGGTTCCATATATACCAAGCCTCCATGTAAGAAAGAATACTTTACATCAAATTGATGAAGAGGCCAATCTTTATTCGCGGCTATTGAAAGTAAAACTCTGATAGTGTCAATCTTTGCAACCGGAGAGAACGTTTCAGTGTAGTCTATACAATATGTTTGTGTATATCCTTTGGCAACCAATCTGGCCTTGTGTCGCTCAATCGTTCCATCGGATTTATATTTTATATTAAACACCCATCTACACCCGACTGCTTTCTTCCCTTGTGGTAACACACAATTCTCTCATGTACCACTCCTTTTTAGAGCTTCCATCTCGGTATTCATTGCCGCATGCCATTCAGTCATCTTCTTAGCTTCTTGAGCTGTTTTAGGGATTTGTTGAGAGAGAATAGTAGCTGAAAACGCCTTTGCAATCTTCGTCATTCCTTTCTTGTCCTTTTTTACCGGATATGTAGAAGCACGATGAACGTGTTCCGGTGAATACCGGTCAGGAGGAACTCCTCTATTTTTTGTTGGGGGAAGAACCAGAGTTTGAGTTTCAAAAAATGAACTTCCTGAAATGTCATGGTCAGTAGCATTTTGTGAATTATGACATTGTAAATTGTTTACCTCTTGATGGATACTTTCTTTGGCTGATTCGCTGGTAGTATTCATGGAATTTATTTCTTGTTAGACATAGAATCATTGGTGGTAAGAACTGCCTCGTCAGTCTCCTTTATGTTAGAAGAGGTGTGTTCGGTGGCGCCATCTACCGACTCTGTCGGCACATCCTCAAAGTAACTTTCATATAGCAACCAGTCGAGTGATTCACTTACTTTCTCCCCCTGAGCACGAGATTGGTGGTCAAAACAATAATCGGATTCTAAGAAGTCACAGTCCATGGTGACATGGATTCGACGAGTAACTGGATTGTAATACCGATAGACCATTTGATGGACACCATAGCCAACGAATACACACTTTTCAGCACACAAATTAAGTTTGTTTCGATTAGTTTTAAGGATATGAACAAACACCGAACAACCAAAGACATGAGGTGGTAAGGTCATAACAGATGGAATTGTAACTTCGGTGGCAATCACTTGTAATGGAGTTTTATTACCTAGACATCAGGTTGGTAGACGATTTGCAAAATACGCGGCTGTAGCAAGAGCTTCTGGCCAAAGAGAATGAGGAACTCTATATTCAATCATAATAGCACGAGTTTTTTCAAGTAAAGTACGATTTTTTTGTTCAGAAGTACCGTTTTGTTGAGGTGTGTTTGGACAAGTGGTTTGATGGATAAGACCATTTGTTTTGAAAAACTTATACATTGTTTGGTTGACAAACTTTGTTCCATTATCAGAACGGAGAATCTGTATTTTTTTTTTCAAATTGAGTCAAAATCATTTTGTAAAAACAAACAAATATGTATAGTACTTCTGATTTATGTTTCATGAAGTATATCCAAGTAATTCTTGAGAAATCATCCACAAATAAAACAAAGTATTTGATTTGATTGCTAGTGGAATTTTGTGTTGGACCCCAAACATCAGAATGGATTAGCAAAAAAACATAATCAACTCTAGTATTACTTTGATTAAATGAGACTCTAGTATCACATTTCTCATGAATGTAATTATTCAACAAAAGACTAGGAAACGAACTCTTAAGATAGCTAAAACAAGGATGACCAAGTCGCCGGTGCCATAACGAAAGTTGCCTTTCGGTTGTTCCGTGAGCACGCATGGCATGTCCCTTATGAACTACATCATCAACATAATAGAGACCTCCTTATTCAGTACCACGCCCAATGATCTCATTCGTACGAATGTCCTGTATAATGCAAAAAAAATGGATACATAAGAACCACACAGTTGAGTTGTTTTGTCACTTGACTAATAGATAATAACTTTAAGGACAATGAAGGAATGTAGAGGTAGTTTTTAATTTCCATTTTTTCCGAAAAAATAAGTGAACCTCCCCCTTTGACTTCACAAATTTCTCCACTAGCAGTTTCAATATAGGACTTCTTTGGAGATGACATGTCACCAAAGTCTGTAGGATCATAAGACATGGTGTCCGTAGCCCCGCAATCAAAGATCCAATTCATTGATTTCTCAAACCCTTTACCTCCAAGTTTTTCATAGGAGTTCGCCGCCATTCCTCCAAAACCAGTGCCACTTCCTTGCTCATTTTTAGTCGGATCTTCACCGCCAATTTAGACGAAGCCCGTTTGACTTTAGATCTAAAACGCTGGTTATTTTTCTCCTTATGAACGTCCTTCCACCATTCTAGATAGCCAACCAGCTGGAAACATGTCTCTTTAGTATGTTTCTTCATCCCACAATGAGTGCAATACAACTTGGATTTATCTTCTTTCTCTTTAGATCGGAATTTAAACCTCTGTGCATAATCTTTAGCAGCCAAACCCACTCCAATTTCAATCGAGTCACTATTAGAAGAGCTTGATTTTAGTATATTACGCCTGGCCACTTCCCTTCGTATTGTAGCATATGGTGTTTCCACGGAAGGAAGAAGATCCTTTTTCAGGATATCTTTCTTGACTAGTTCCAGCTTGTCATTAATCGCCATTAGCAATTGATAGATTCTTTGTTCTTGAGTCTTCTTATTGTAGATCTGACTGTCTTCTGGGTCTTTCATAGGGTTCGAATCTCGCACATCTATAGACATCCATATGTTCTGAAGTTTGTTTCACAAGTCTTCTAGTGTATCGGGCCCTTGCCTTAATGAATTAGCCCTCTTATGAAGGTCAAACACCTGTAACGAATCTGTGCCAAAATCGTATATGGTGGCTAACCCATCCCATAAGGCTTTTGCAGTGGGATATTGTGAGACATTATTCACCAAGCTAGATTCAAGATTATGGATAATCCATGTGAACACATATTGATCATCTTCTTCTCACCTTGTATATGTTTTGTCAGTTTTGGATGAAGGTGTCGGCTCCCCTGTAATGTGAGAAACTCTCCCCCTCCCCCCAATTGCTTTCTTCATCAGGTTTGCCCATAGGGCATACTTGTCACCATCGAGTTTAATCCCTAGGGATAAATTCTCGGGGTTAGTTGTTTGTGCTGTGTTCCGAGACCATTTCTTAGAATGGCAGCAATCTGCATTGTTAATTCATCAGGGATTTGACTGACCACGACTTTATTTCCAGCCATCTTTCTTGAGGATGCTTAGAATTCCCAGAATCACACGTGCTCTCATACCATGTTAAAAAACAAAGAGAGAAGTAGTCGCGGGAAGCGGCTAGGGTTTTGTGTTTATTAGAAAATGTTCCTTTTTGTTTTATTGATGCATTAGATGTGTTAACTCAATAGTAAGGCTCTCAATACTTAGAGAACTTAGATGCTTATACAAGGAAACTTAATACACTAAATATTCTAACAAAATGTAATTCGGTTTATAAAAAATAAGTATGTAACAGTTGCATAGTTATCAACTGTTTGGTTATGAAAATGAGAAAAAAATTACATCACTTTGGATTTCGTTTATTAGTCTTTAATAAATAGATATATGAGTGTTTTGGAAGAAAATAAATTAGTTCGAGTGTGAAAGATATGGTGTTTTGAAAATTAAAATAACTACGAACATAATAAATTAAATATTAAATAGAATAATGTAAAAAAACCTTACTTAGTAGTTGATTTCCATTGAAATGCTTGCAATTTCACTTAACTTTATTTTAGAGAACTTTAATTTGAGAGATTTGCGAATTTTGTATGTGGTTTTAAATAAACTTAAATACTGGGATTGTTATTGGTATTTTTAATTTATCTAGGGTTTATATTGGTAAAGTTTTCTAAAATATATTAAAATTTTAAATAAATATAAAATTTTAAATAATAAATATAAATTTTAAATAGTAAATATGTTTTATAAATTTGTTAGTAAACTTTTATATTTATTATTAAATTTTCAAATTTGTTACTAATTTGGAGTATTTATACTTATTGTATTATTGTAACGTATATAATATTTTAAATTTTAAAGTTTTTATTAAATTTTTTATTATAATAATAAAATGTTTCCTGATCATTGGGTATTCGCCGAATGATACCGATCCCAAAAAAATTGAATATTCAAAAACACAAATACCTAAAAAATATGAGAATGCAATTGACATAAATAAATAAAAATAAAATGAATTACTTGTCTAGGTATCCCTCTTAGCATTTTTAATTGAACAGTTTGTATTTCAAATTGATGAAATTCTTTTAACATTTATACAAATTCTAAATTTTAGATTATAGTTAAAACTATTTTGATGTTTGGTTTTCCTCTAATTAAATCAAATTTTAATAAAATGGAGTAATATATAAAATAATGGTAGCATTACTTTTTTCTTTTTCTAACTATTGTATATGAATGAATTGTCGTTAAAATTGATGTATGATATTTTGGTTATAGTTTGTATCTTAAAAATTGATATAGCTCTTACAAAAAGTTAATAAGATATATATAAAAATAAAAAATAACTATAATATATACAATATAGAAACAAATAAGCCGAAATAAATATTAATAACAAAAATACATGTCATTAATTTCAAATATTGGTTACTATCTAATTTCATGAGAGCATTCAAAATATGTTCAAAAAACATTTCACCTAAAAATAACCACAATTTTGACATATAACTTAAAAAAAGAGTGGCTTGTTCTTTTTACTACCGCGGTCTAATCCATTTTGTTTTTTCTATTTAATGTCTTGATTGGTCTAATCCATTTTGTTTTTTCTAAACCCTAAAGTGAATGATATTCTTTTTCCGTTGCCGCCGCCAGATTTTTTAGGAGTTGCGCAGGATATCTCATGTTTCTTCAATGAAATGCATCTCTCGTTATAGACCAGTCTTGTATTTTTTTACTGTCGTGTACTTCTCCAAGACTGTGCTTCCTCTACCGTCGTACTTTCTCCATCGCTATCGTCGTGATTTCTTCATTGCCTCGTGAATGGTGTTTTTCTCTTTGCATCTCAGATGAGCTATTGTGTTTTTTTTCATTCAATTCTAGATCTAAGATTTCTACTATAGATCTAGCATTTAGATTCACCATTTGTTGATTTAGATCTTGAATTTTCGTAGAGTTTGATTTTAATTTTAGATAAGAATGTATCTTCAACATTTCAACGTTACATGGTTGATTTTTATTTCGATTATCTAAATCTTACATTCCAGATGTAATTCATTTTAATGGTTTTAAATCCAATTAAAAAGGTTTAACTCCAAAGCTTAAATACCGGTAAAGCAGATTTTTTCTCTTGTTTTTGTTGAATTTATAAAAAAGTTAATTAATAAAAAAACAATTTCATGTTTTTTTTGTCATTTACAATCATTTATTTTTTTAAACATCAAATGATTTTGTAGCATTTTGGACTAAATTTCAGCGGTTTTAGGAGTTTTTTCCTTTGTTAAGATTAACCAAATTTTTTTTTTGGTAATTACGCGTTTCACATTTTTATTTATCAATTTCTCGAAAACAAATATATAATTTTTATTGTTTATGTATAAGTCTTTATGGTAGTACTCATGTTTTTCTTTTGTTATTTTCCCTCTTTATATGTTACTTTATTGTCTTTAAGTTTTTATTGAAGGAATATGATTAAATATAATAGTTTCTTTTAAAAAAAATAACCCCCGTTATGTATTAGTTTTTCTAATTTCTTTCTGATATTTTTTTCTGTGTTTTGGCTTGAAGGCGGAGAAGCTAATTAAAGCTAGTAGTTTATTTTTGCCGATTTGAGGTCCGGTGATTTTGGATCGATTGAATACTTTAAAGAAGGTCGACGGTTTGTTTCATTGGGTTTTCTCTTTCATGAATACTTTAAAGAAGGTCGATGGTGTTGTTGTGCGTCCCGAGAAGGTTAGTAATTCTAGTTTTTTTTAAAATTTGTTTTGATGAGTTACTTTGAATATAATTTTACATCGTGTCCTGGTCGCCGGTGATAGCTCTTGTGAATTTGGTTTGAGAATAAATTTTTGAGGTCCTTGTTTGATATCATTAACAAGTCGCAATCCACGTTTGTAATTGTTCATAACATTTCTGATAACGTTTTTTTTTTCGAAAATACTTTTATGTAGTTACCATACCAATTGTATCGGTCTGAGAGGAGCCCTTTAAAATAAATGGCTTTTGACAATGTTCATTTGCAACTCATACTCGTACTTTTGTTTCGTGTTTTCGCATTTCCTTTATGTATTAGTCATCCAAGTCATTTCAAGTATCCATAAAATAAAGTCGATATATAAATTTAGTTTGCATTAGATATATTACATGTTTAAAATCAAGTTAAATGATTTTATGATCTTTTGCAAAGTTGATGTCAACTCCATTCATGAACTTAAGTCAACCCTAAAAATAACATCTTCCTCTCCAATATATTAGGACAAGAAAAATGAAATTTGAAGTAAACAGGTAAATGAAGAATACAAAATATTGAAAGACTAAAAATGAAATGAAAAATAAAATTACTAACTAATTGAACATCAGAAAATTGTTTTCTATGTTATATAGTTTCGTGTTGAATATTTTTAGGCTCAATCATATTTCTTGTCTTTATCTTTTTAAGGTTCGTAGTGTTTTTGTTTTTGTTTTGGCAATGAGACATAATGCGTTTTGGATTATGGTATGTCTTTTAAAAAAAACTTTTTTCAATATTAGTATTATTTAAAATAAAACTAATTATATAAACATTGTTTTATTAGTGTTCCTTTAAATAAGTATATTATATTTTCATATAAATATAGATGATCGTATTTTATTTCAATAAAAAATTATTACGGTGATGTCTAGATAAGAAAACTATATCTATGTTATTTTTATTTTATCAACAAAAGAATAATAATAATGTAGATATAGAATTTTTTTCTAAACATAACCATAATATTTTTTATTTTTATAAAACATTAATATGTAAATATTAGACATTTTTAAAGTAAAATTAATAAAATAATAGTTATATAATTATTTTTATTAAAAAAAAGACTTATATTAATAATTTTTTCATATAAGAAAACATAAAAGTATTATTTTTCGGTATTAGATACGATGAAAAAGGATCACATATTATCGCCAAAACATACAAACAAAAACGTAACGAACTTAAAAAATATAAAAAAGACAAAAATGACTGAACCTTAATGTATTCAACACCACCGTAACTATATAACGTAAACAACACCCTTTGGTTCTATCCATTAGTAATTTTATTTATCATTTCATTTTTTAATCTTTCAATATTTTCATTCTTTATTTATCTCTTCACTCTAAATTTCATTTTTTTGTATGCGAACTATTTCACTGAAAATATGTTTATCGAGTCGATTCAATCAAACCGCAAGATGAACTATTTCTGGTCAGCCCAGTCGTTCAATCGAACCGCAAGAAGAACTCATCCTCTGTCAAATATTCGAAATCAGTTTTATAATTAAAGGAAGATGTAAATCAAATGAGCTTACCACATTTGAGAAATTTTTCATATTTTTACCCCAATTATCATCGCATGTTTCATTTCTGAGAACTATTTTTAACAGAATATTTAGGGACTCTCGAGCTAAAAATATTTGGTTGAAAATAGTTCTCATAAATAAACTTTTCGATGATAGTTGAGCTAAAAATGTGCGAGATATCTCAAATGTGGATTACATTTTAAATTAAGGATTCCACCAGTTTTTTGAATTGATGTTTACAACCTGTGGAATTCTCTTTATAAAGTAAAGGATTTTAGAGATTTTTAAATTGATTTATTAATGTACTTTATAGGAAATACTAAAAGCACGTTAACATTCTTGAGATAAATCAAATGATTTTTCTAAGAATGATTACTTTTCTCTATATACCTAAGATACTATACAGGAACCAGTAAGATACTTCTTTGTACTAATCCCCTTTTCATTTCTGATAAGTGAAAACTTAATATCGATAACCCTTCAAGTTTAGGTACTATTATAAAATTGTTCTTCTTTTTTTTCCTTCAGTGCTTCGTTTTTCATGTTTGAAAACATCCGGAAATAAGTTTCGGTTTCATTAAGACGAATAAACAAGGTACATGATAGATTTTTTTTGTTTTTTTTTGTATTTTGTTTCGAAAATAAGAGAAATCTGGTTGAAAAATTAGTATGGAAAAAGAAACTATGTCCCAGTTGAGAAGTTACGTGTTATTATGTTGCAAAAAAATTATTTTTAGTTGCAAAATTATGTGCAAATGGGTTGCGTAAATAAGAAGAAATGAGTTACCTAAATAGAATTTTGATTAAAAAAATGTATTCCAAATGTGTAATTACGTGCAAAATGTGTTGCTAAAATTTGAAGAAAAAAGTTGTGTAAATAGAATTTTGTTGTGAAATAAGTCTGAAAAAAACAATTGTGTTGGAGTTCTGTAATTAAATGTGTTAAAAAATAAAGAGAGAAGTAGCCGCAGGAAGCGACTAGGGTTTTGTGTTTATTAGAAAATGTTCCTTTTTGTTTTATTGATGCATTGGAGATGTTAACTCAATAGTAAGGCTCTCAATATATAGAAAACTTAGATGCCTATACAAGGAAACTTAATACACTGAATATTCTAACACTCCTCCTCGAGTTGTGTAGTGGGATCACCAATACCCAACTTGGATAAAACTTATTCGAATGTTCTTGCAGCAACCGCTTTTGTCAGGATGTCTGCCAGTTGGTCTTCGGATCTAACAAACGGAAGTTCGACTGTCCCATCTTCAATCTTTTCTTTTTTGAAGTGCCTATCTATTTCAACGTGCTTTGTTCTATCGTGCTGTACCGGGTTCTCTGAAATCTTAATCGCAACTTTATTATCGCACATTAACTGAGTTGGACATTTCAGAGGGGATCCAATTTCTTTCATTATCTTCTTTAACCAAAGTATCTCAGTAATCCCCTTAACGATTCCTCTAAATTCTGATTCAGCACTTGACACTGATACTACTTTCTGTTTCTTACTCCTCCAAGTCACCAAGTTACCTCCAAGAAGAGTAAAGTAGCCAGCAGTTGATCGCTTGTCGTTCAGATTCCCTCCCCAATCAGCATCTGTGAATACTTCAACATCAAGGTGTCCATTTTTCTTCAAAATGATGCCTCTTCCTGGTGTGCCTTTGAGATATCGAATAGTCCTCATTACTGCCTCCATATCGTGTTCCTGAGGAAGATGCATGAACTGGCTAACTACTCCTACCGCGTATGCAATGTCGGGTCGAGTGTGAGCTAGGTAAATCAATTTTCCCACCAATCCTTGGTACCTTACTTTACTCGCTGGTCTTGCCCCTTCAATTATCTTTAGTTTGTGATTCAGAACCATAGGAGTGTCATTTGGTTTGGAATCCCCCATGCTAACTTCAGCTAATAAATCCAATATATATTTCTATTGGGAGATATAAATCCCTCCTCTTGACCTAAGAACCTCGATTCCTATGAAATACTTCAATCCCCCAAGGTCTGTCCTTTCGAACTCCTTCAAGAGGTTTTTCCTAAGAGAGCTAATTTCTTCTTCGTATTCCCCATTATAATCATATCGTCGACATATATTATAAGACAAGTGACTAATTCTCCTCTCCTTTTGTAAAACAAGGTATGATCCCCATTACTCTGTTTGTAGCTATACTGCTTCATTATCATTGTAAATCTCCCAAACCAAGCACGAGGAGACTGTTTGAGGCCATATAATGCCTTTTTCAGTTTACATACCTCATTTTCTTGAAAACCATCAGAGAACCCTTGTAGGGGTTCCATATATACCACTTCTTCCAAGCCTCCATGTAAGAAAGCATACTTTACATCAAATTGATGAAGAAGCCAATCTTTATTCGCGGCTATTGAAAGTAAAAATCTGATAGTGTCAATCTTTGCAACCGGAGAGAACGTTTTAGTGTATTCTATACCATATGTTTGTGTATATCCTTTGGCAACCAATCTTGCCTTGTGTCGCTCAATGGTGCCATCGGATTTATATTTTATATTAAACACCCATCTACACCCGACTGCTTTCTTCCCTTGTGTAACACACGATTCTCCCATGTACCACTCCTTTTTAGAGCTTCCATTTCGGTATTCATTGCCTTATGCCATTCATTCATCTTCTTAGCTTCTTGAGCTATTTTATGGATTTGTTAAGAGAGAATAGTAGCTGAAAACGCCTTTGCAATCTTTGTCATTTCTTTCCTGTCCATTTTTACCAGATATGTAGAAGCACGAGGAACGTGTTCCGGTGAATACTGGTCAGGAGGAACTCCTCTATTTTTTCTTGGGGGAAGAACTAGCGTTTGAGTTTCAACAAATGAACTTCCTGAAATGTCATGGTGAGTAGGATTTTTTGAGTTATGACATTGTAAATTGTTTACCTCTGGATGGACATATTCTTTGGCTGATTCGCTGGTAGTATTCATGGAATTTATTTATTGTTGGACATTGTCTTCGGGAGAATCATTGGTGGTAAGAACTGCCTCGTCAGTCTCCTTTATGTTGGAAGAGGCGTGTTCGGTGGCGCCATCTACCGACTCTGTCGGCACATCCTCAAAGTAATTTCATATAGCAACCAGTCGAGTGATTCACTTACTTTCTCCCCCTGAGCACGAGATTGGTGGTCAAAAAAATAATCGGATTCTAAGAAGTCACAGTCCATGGTGACATAGATTCGACGAGTAACCGGATTGTAACACCGATAAACCATTTGATGGACACCATACCCAACGAATACACACTTTTCAGCACACAGATTAAGTTTGTTTCGACTAGTTTTAGGGATATGAACAAACACCGAACAACCAAAGACATGAGGTGGTAAGATCATAACAGATGGAATTGTAACTTGGGTGGCAATCACTTGTAATGGAGTTTTATTTCCTAGATATCGGGTTGGTAGACGATTTGCAAGATACGTGGTTGTAGCAAGAGCTTCTGGCCAAAGAGAATGAGGAACTCTAGATTCAATCATAATAGCACGAGTTTTTTTCAATTAAAGTACGATTTTTTTGTTCTGAAGTACCGTTTTGTTGTGGTGTGTTTGGAGAAGTGGTTGGATGGATAAGACCATTTGTTTTGAAAAACTTATGCATTGTTTGGTTGACAAACTCTGTTCCATTATCAGAACGGAGAATCTGTATTTTTTTTTCAAAATTGAGTCAAAATCATTTTGTAAAAACAAACAAATATTTTTGGTACTTCCGATTTATGTTTCATAAAGTATATCCAAGTCATTCTTGAGAAATCATCAACAAATAAAACAAATTATCTGATTTGATTGTTAGTGGAATTTTGTGCTACGCCCCAAACATCAGAATGGATTAGCGAAAAAACATAATCAACTCTAGTATTACTTTGATTAAATGAGACCCTGCGATTTTTTTGCAAGAATGCAGGTTTCACATTTCTCATGAATGGAATTATTCAACAAAAGACTAGGAAACAAACTCTTAAGATAGCTAAAACAAGGATAACTAAGTCGTCGGTGCCATAACCAAAGTTGCCTTTCGGTTGTTCCGTTAGCAAGCATGGCATGTCCCTTATGAACTACCTCATCAACATAATAGATACCTCCTTGTTCAGTACCACACCCAATGATCTCATTCGTACGAATGTCCTGTAAAATGAAAAAAATGGATACATAAGAACCACACAGTTGAGTTGTTTTGTCACTTGACTAATAGATAATAACTTTAAGGATAATGAAGGAATGTAGAGGCAGTTTTTAATTTCCATTTTTTTCTGAAAAAATAATTGAACCTCCCCCTTTGACTTCACAAATTTCTCCACTAGCAGTTTCAATATGGGACTTCTTTGGAGATGACATGTCACCAAAGTCTGTAGGATCATAAGACATGGTGTCTGTAGCCCCGCAATCAAAGATCCAATTCATTGATTTCTCAAACCCTTTACCTCCATGTTTTTCATAGGAGTTCGCCGCCATTCCTCCAAAACCAGTGCCACTTCCTTGCTCATTTTTAGTCGGATCTTTACCGCCACTTTTAGACGAAGCCCGTTTGACATTAGATCTAAAACACTGGTTATTTTTCTCTTTATGATCGTCCTCCCACCATTCTGGATAGCCAACCAGCTGGAAACATGTCTCTTTAGTGTGTTTCTTCATCCCACAATGAGTGCAATACAACTTGGATTTATCTTCTTTCTCTTTAGATCAGAATTTAAATCTCTGTGCAGAATCTTTAGCAGCCAAACCCACTCCAATTTCAATCGAGTCACTATCAGAAGAACTTGATTTTAGTATATTAAGCATGGCCACTTCTCTTCGTATTGTAGCATATGCTGTTTCCACGGAAGGAAGAGGATCCTTTTTCAGGATATCTTTCTTGACTGGTTCTAGCTTGTCATTAATCGCCATTAGAAATTGATAGATTCTTTGTTCTTGAGTCTTCTTATTGTAGATCTGACTGTCTTCTGGTTCTTTCATAGGGTTCAGATCTCGCATATCAATTCCACAAGTCTTCTAGTGTATCGGTCCCTTGCCTTAATGAATTAGCCCTCTTATGAAGGTCAAACACCTGTAACGAATCTATGCCAAAAACGTATATGGTGGCTAACCCATCCCATAGGGACTTTGCAGTTGGATATTGCAAGACATTATTCACCAAGCTAGATTCAGGATTCTGGATAATCCATGTGAAAATATATTGATCATCTCGTTCTCACCTTGTATATGTTTTGTCAGTTTTGGATGGAGGTGTCGGCTCCCATGTAATGTGAGAACCTCTCCCCCTTCCCCCAATTACTTTCTTCATCAGATTTGCCCATAGGGCATGCTTGTCACCATCGACTTTAAAAACCTAGGGATAAATTCTTGGGGTTAGTTATTTTTTGTTGTGTTCCGAGACCATTTCTCAGAATGACAGAAGTCTGCATTGTTAATTCATCAGGGATTTGACTGGCCACGACTTCATTGCCAGCCATTTTTGTTGAGGATGCTTAGAATTCCCAGAATCACACGTGCTCTGATACCATATTAAAAAATAAAGAGAGAAGTAGTCGCAGGAAGCGGCTAGGGTTTTGTGTTTATTAGAAAATGTTCCTTTTTGTTTTATTGATGCATTAGATATGTTAACTTAATAGTAAGGCTCTCAATATGTAGAGAACTTAGATGCCTATACAAGGAAACTTAATACACTAAATATTCTAACAAAATGTAATTCGGTTATTAAAAAATAAGTATGTAACCGTTGCATAATTATCACTTGTTTGGTTATGAAAATGAGAAAAAAATTACATCACTTTGGATTTCGTTTATTAGTCTTTATTAAATAGATATATGAGTGTTTTTGGAAGAAGATAAATTAGTTCGAGTTTGAAATATGGTGTTTTGAAAATTAAAATAACTACGAACATAATAAATTAAATATTAAATAGAATAATGTAAAAAAAATCTTATTTAGTAGTTGATTTCCATTGAAATGCTTGCAATTTCACTTAACTTTATTTTAGAATCTTTAATTTGAGAGATTTGCGAATTTTGTATGTGGTTTTAAATAAACTTAAATACTGGGATTGTTATTGGTATTTTTAATTTATCTAGGGTTTATATTGGTAAAGTTTTCTAAAATATATTAAAATTTTAAATAAATATAAAATTTTAAATAATAAATACAAATTTTAAATAGTAAATATGTTTTATAGATTTGTTAGTAAACTTTTATATTTATTATTAAATTTCAAATTTGTTACTAATTTGGAGTATTTATACTTATTGTATTATTGTAACGTATATAATATTTTAAATTTTAAATTTTTTATTAAATTTTTTTATTATAATAATAAAATGTTTCTTGATCATTGGGTATTCGCGGAATGATACCGATCCCGGAAAATTTGAATATTGAAAAACACAACTACCTAGAAAATATGAGAATGCAATTGACATAAATAAATAAAAATAAAATGAATTACTTGTCGAGTTATCCATGTTAAATCATCCCCTCTTAGCATTTTTAATTGAATAGTTTATATTTCAAAGTGATGAAATTCTTTTAACATTTATACAAATTCTAAATTTTGGATTATAGTTAAAACTATTTTGATGTTTGGTTGTCCTCTAATTAAATCATATTTTAATAAAATTGAGTAATATTTAAAATAGTGGTTGCATTATTATTTTTTTCTAACCATTGTATATGAATGAATTGTCCTTTAAAATGATGTATGATATTTTGGTTATAGTTTGTATCTTAAAAATTGACATAGCTCTTACAAAAAGTTAATAAGATATATATAAAAATAAAAAGTAACTATAATATATACAATATAGAAACAAATAAGACGAAATAAATATTAATAACAAAAATACATGTCATTAATTTCAAATATTGGTTACTATCTAATTTCATGAGTGCATTCAAAATATGTTCAAAAAATATTTCACCTAAAAATAACCACAATTTTGACATATAACTAAAAAAAAAGTGGCTTGTTCTTTTTACTATTGCGGTCATTTTATTCTAAACACTAATCCATTTTGGTTTTTCTATTTAACGTCTTGATTGGTCCTAGGGTGATACTTCTTCACTTTTTCTCTAAACCCTAAAGTGAATGATATTCTTTTTCCGTTGCCGCCGCCAGATTTTTTAGGAGTTGTGCAGGATATCTCATGCTTCTTCAATGAAATGCTTATCTCTTTGGAGACGAGTCTTGTATTTTTTACTGTGCGTGTACTTCTTCAAGACTGTGCTTCCTCTACCGTCGTACTTTCTCCATCGCTATCGTCGTGATTTCTTCATTGCTGTCGTGAATGGTGTTTTTCTCTTTGCATCTCAGATGAGCTATTATATTTTTTTTTTCATTCAATTCTAGATTTTAAATGTCTACAATAGATCTAGCATTTAGATTCACTATTTGTTGAATTAGATCTTGAATTTTCCGATGTAGAGTTTGATTTTAATTTTAGATTAGAATGTATCTTCAACGTTTCAACGTTACATGGTTGATTTGTATTTCGATTATCTAAATCTTACATCCTAGATGTAATTCATTTTAATGGTTTTAAATCCAATTAAAAAGGTTTAACTTCAAAGCTTAAATACCGGTATAGCGGATTTTTTCTCTTGTTTTTGTTGAATTTATAAAAAAAGTTAATTAATAAAAAACAATTTCATGTTTTTTTTTGTCATTTACAACCATTTATTTCTTTTAAACATGAAATGATTTTGTAGCATTTTGGACTAAATTTCAGTGGTTTTAGGAGTTTTTTTCCTTTGTTAAGATTAACCATTTTTTTTATTTGGTAATTACGTGTTTCACATTTTTATCTATCAATTTCTAGAAAAATAAATATAATTTTTATTGTTTATGTATAAGTCTTTATGGTAGTACTCTGGTTTTTCTTTTGTTATTTTCCCTCTTTATATGTTACTTTATTCTGTTTAAGTTTTTATTGATGGAATATGATTAAATATAATAGCTTCTTTTAAAAAAATAACCCCCCCGTTATGTATTAGCTTTTCTAATTTTTTTTCTGATATTTTTTTTCTGTGTTTTGGCTCTGAAGGCGGAGAAGCTAATTAAAGCTAGTAGTTTGTTTTTGCCGATTTGAGGTCCGGTGATTATGGATCGATTGAATACTTTAAAGAAGGTCGACGGTTTGTTTCATCGGTTTTTCTCTTTCACGAATACTTTAAAGAAGGTCGACGGTGTTGTTGTGCGTCCCGAGAAGGTTAGTGATTCTAGTTTTTTTAAAAAATTTGTTGTGATGAGTTACTTTGAAAATAATTTTACATCGTGTCCTGGTCGCCGGTGATAGCTCTTGTGAATTTGGTTTGAGAATCAATTTTAGAGGTCCTTGTTTGATATCATTAACAAGTCGCAATCCACGTTTGTAATTGTTCATAACATTTCTGATAACTTTTTTTTTCGAAAATACTTTTATGTAGTTACCATACCAATTGTATCGGTCTAAGTCATTTGACAATGTTCATTTGCAACTCATACTCATACTTTTGTTTCATATTTTGGCATTTCCTTTATGTATTAGTCATCCAAGTCATTTCAAGTATCCATAAAATAAATTCGATATATAAATTTAGTTTGCATTAGATATGTCACAAGTTTAAAATCAAGTTAAATGATTTTATGATCTTTTTCAAAGTCGATGTCAACTCCATTCATGAACTTAAATCAGCCCTAAAAATA
Source organism: Limnanthes douglasii subsp. nivea (assembly GCA_036936605.1). Classification (NCBI taxonomy): domain Eukaryota; kingdom Viridiplantae; phylum Streptophyta; class Magnoliopsida; order Brassicales; family Limnanthaceae; genus Limnanthes; species Limnanthes douglasii. Next base: position 41,097,138 of record JAUPFV010000001.1, read on the forward strand.
ACATTTTCCTCTCCAATATATTAGGACAAGAAAAATGAAATTTGAAGTAAACAGGTAAATGAAGAATAAAACATATTGAAAGACTAAAAATGAAATGAAAAATAAAATTACTAACTAATTGAAGAAAATTGTTTTCTATGTTATATAGTTTCCGTGGTGAATATTTTTAGGCTTAATCATAATTCTTGTCTTTATCTTTTTAAGGTTCGTAGTATTTTTGTTTTTGTTTTGGCAATGAAACATAGTGCGTTTTGGATTATGGTAGTTTTATGTCTTTTATAAAAAACTATTTTCAATATTAGTATTATTTAAAATAAAACTAATTATATAAACATTGTTTTATTAGTGTTCCTTTATATAAGTATATTATATTTCCATATAAATATAGATGATTGTATTTAATTTCAATAAAAAATTATTACGGTGATGTCTAGATAAGAAAACTATATCTATGTTATTTTTATTTTATCAACAAAAAAAATAATAATAATGTAGATATAGAATTTTTTTCTAAACATAACCATAATATTTTTTATTTTTATAAAACATTAATATTAATATGTAAATATTAGACATTTTAAAGTAAAATTAATTAAATAATAGTTACATAATTATTTTTATTAAAATAAGACTTATATTAATAATTTTTTCATATAAGAAAACATAAAACTATTATTTTTCGGTATTGAATACGATGAAAAAGAATCACATTTTATCGCCAAAACAAACAAACAAAAACGTAACGAACTTAAAAAATATAAAAAAAACAAAAATGATTGAACCTTAATATGTTCAACACCACCGTAACTATATAACGTATACAACAATTTCCTTTGGTTTTATCCATCAGGAATTTTAATTATCATTTCATTTTTTAATCTTTCAATATTTTCATTTTTCATTTATCTCTTCACTCTAAATTTCATTTTTCTTGTATGTGAACTATTTCACTGAAAATAGTTTTGTCCAGTCGATTCAATCGAACCGCAAGATGAACTATTTCTGGTCAGCCCAGTCGTTCAATCGAACCGCAAGAAGAACTCATCCTCTGTCCAATATTCGAAATCAGTTTTATAATTAAAGGAAGATGTAAATCAAATGAGCTTACCACATTTGAGAAATTTTTCATATTTTTACCCCAACTATCATCGCATGTTTCATTTCTGAGAACTATTTTTAACAGAATATTTAGCGACTCTCGAGCTAAAAATATTTGGTTGAAAATAGTTCTCATAAATAAACTTTTCGATGATAGTTGAGCTAAAAATGTGCGAGATATCTCAAATGTGGATTACATTTTAAATTAAGGATTCGACCAGTTTTTTTAATTTTTTACAACCCGTGGAATTCTCTTTATAAAGTAATGGATTCGAGAGATTTTTAAATTGATTTCTTAATGTACTTTGTAGGAAATACTAAAAGCACGTTGACATAGTTGAGATAAATCAAATAATTTTTCTAAGAATGATTACTTTTCTCTATATACCTAAGATACTATAGAGGAACCATTAACATACTTTTTCGTACTAATCCCCTTTTTATTTCTGATAAATCAAAACTTAATGTCCATAACCCTTCAAGTTTAGGTACTATTACAAAATTGTTCTTCTTTTTTTGCTTCATTGCTTCGTTTTTCATGTTTGAAAAAGACGATGGGTGATTTCGATTGAGGTGGAGAGGAGAGAGGGGTTCATTGTTTGGGAAGAGAGATAAAGGGGCTGCTGCTTTTGGGTAGAGAGAAAGAAAAAGACGGCTGAGTTTGATCTTTGGGGAGAGAGAGAGATAGGGGCTGCTGCGTTTGGAGAAAGAGAAAAAAGAGGCTTGCTGAATTTTTTGTATTTGTGTAGATTTAGATTTTAGTTTGGGGTAAATCTAAAGGAACCTTCTCGTGATGTCCTCCTTTATTGTTGGTGCTCGAACCTGTCCTCCTTTAGTGTTGCTGCTTGATCCTGTAGTCTTAAACACCAGTATACACACACAAATATGAAGCAAAAGTAATGAAGTGAATATGGAAAACAAAAACGTTACTATAAATTTGCTTAACAGAAAGGAAATACAAACTGATACTTAAAGAAATAAACTGCCTAAAAACGCAACTGCACTACCCCACGTTCTAGCTAATCACAAAACTACTTAATTTATTTCAAAAAAATTATTTAGATTATTTCCAACATACTCCCCATAATCTAAATACTTGTCTGCACCTCCTTCATTCTGAGTAGATCACGCATTTGTTCAAACTTCACTGCTGGCATTGACTTCGTTAGGTGTCAGCTCGTTGCTCCTGTGTGTTGATGTGTTTAATGATTACCTCCCCTCTTTCAACAAACTCACGAATAAAATGATAACGTATATCGATATGTTTACTACGCCAATGAAAGACCGGATTCTTCGCCAAATCAATCGCAGATTTATTGTCTATGTAAACAACTACTGGACGAGGTTTTGAGTTTGTCAACTGACCCAGTTAATTGCCCAGCCACACACCTTGACATGCCGCTGCAGTAGCATCCATGAACTCCGCTTCACATGAGGGTAACGCCACGCACCTCTGCTTTTGTGATGCCCAGGAAATTAGACTTTCATTTAGATAGAAAGCCATCCCTCCAGTACTTCTTCTGTCCTCAATGTTACTTGCCAAGTCACTGTCGGAGTACCCTGCTAACGTATAGTCTCCAGCTCCTTTGGTATACATTAACCCATAGTGCAGTGTACCTTTGATGTAACGAAATATTCGTTTTACAGCTCCCATGTGCAGTACTGTAGGTCTCTCCATGTACCTGCTAACTACACCAACTGAGTGTGCAATATCAGGACGTGTATGGACTAAATACCTCAAACCTCCAACAAGACTCTTGAACTGTGTAGACTTAACAACCTTCCCCTTTTCATCTTTCAAATCTGAATTTTGGGCTCCATGGGATATCGAAAAGAGTTGCACTCACTAAGACCAGCCTTTTCCAATAATTATTTTGCGTAAGCACTTTGTTTCAACTTGATGCAGCCATCCGTTTGACTCACTTCAATACCCAAGTAGTAGGAGAGCTTGCCCATGTCGCTCATTTCAAACTCTGTCCCCATATGTCTTTTGAACTTGATGATGTTGTCAACATTTGTTCCTTTAATCAATAAGTCATCGACATATACCCCGATGATCATAATTTCACATCCTTCGTGTTTGAAGTAAACAGCATGTTCGTAGGGACACTTGGTGAAGCCTAGATCCTCCAAACATCTGTTCAACCTCGAATACCAGGCCCTTGGAGCCTGTCGCAAACCATAAAGAGCCTCCAAAAGCTTGTACACCATGCTTTCTTTACCCTCCTTCACAAAACCTTCAGGCTGCGTGACGAACACTGTTTCCTGCAATTCTCCGTTCAAAAACGCTGATTTGACGTCCAAGTGATGGAACTCCCATTCATTCCTTGCTGCTAGAGCCAACAATAGTCTAACAGTCTCCATACGTGTAACTGAAGTGAATATTTCTTCGAAATCTATCTTAGCTTTTTGATGATCTGGCCATCTGAATCTTGTTTGGTTTTATAAACCCATTTGAGGTCGATGGGTTTGTGTCCAATTGGTAATGTCACCAACTCTCAGGTGTGGTTCTTCTCTATAGCATCGATCTCATCCTTCATGGTCATTTCCCATTTGTGTTCACCTGCTACCTGAACATACGTCGTAGGCTCTTCCTCCGCAGTTCCCAACAAGAGTTCCTGCTCCACTTCAATCTCATCTGTTTGATCATACACATCACTCAACAGTCGAAAACGTCGAGGCTCACTACTTGCACTACTCTGAGAGTCACCACCACTGCTACTTGACCTACTGCCCTGAGAATCACCACCACCACTTGTACTGTCCTGAGAATCGCCATCACTGCTATCTGTATGAACTGCACTGCTTGCAGATGTTGTCTCAGAATTACTCTCCCCCACATCTGGAAGTGGGGTGTTTCCTGTTGGTGTTGCATCGACAGTGATACTAACCATAGAGAAACTGCCTTGTTGCCCAACGTCGAAAGCGTCTTGATTTTTCCGTACCCAGGGTCTGTATTCCTAAAAAACTACGTCTCGACTCACAGAGATGTTGTTGTCTTCGGGATTGTATAGACGACATCCCTTAGCTCCTGGTTCTTGCCCCAAGTAAATCAACATTTTACTTCGGTTATCAAGCTTGCTAGTATGAATGTTTGGTACCTTGGCATGTGCAATACAACCGAATATACGGAGATGTTCTATGTCCGGCTTATCTCCTTTCCATGCTTCATAAGGCGTCTTTGCTGTCAGCGATCGAGTGGGGAGTCTGTTTAACACGTAGACAAAATGACGTGCTGCCTTTCCCCATAAATGTATTGGAAGTCGTTTTTCTTTCAAAAAACTTCGAGTCATGGCTACAACCGTTCTGTTTCTCCGTTCGACAACTCTGTTCTGTTGCGGAGAATATGGGATGGTGAGATGTCTGGTAATACCTATGCTTTCACAATAGAAATAGTAGAATTACAAGGAAAATGATAACACCATATTCACCACAATAAAATTGTGTGGTGAAAAAGAGAAATCAAACCATTGTCGGGATGATCAGATGTTTACTGAAGGATAAACAAATTTCGTATGAGGTTTGGGCAGAAGTTACAGTTACATAAACCTTTCTTTTGAATCTTTTTCCCACAAGATCTATAAGTGTAAGGGTTCCATATGGAGACTACTTCAGAAATACGCCAAGTGTAAGTCATTTTCGAAATTCTGGATGTATAACTTATGTTAAAAAACTAAAATCTGATGTGAAGAAGCTTGATGATCGAAGAAACAAACTTGTTTTTCTTTGCTATAAACGTGGTTCAAAAGACTACAGGTTTAAAAACAATGAAAATCCTAGTGAGGCGAGATGTGGTATTTTGAGAGATTGAGAAACGGAACTGGTTAGAAACTGTAGAATCCATGGAACTTCAACGAAGTTATAACTCCATCACCATTAGATACTCAGCTGGAGAATTAGAATCTATGAATCTTGAATCACCATCATTTTTTTCATAATGTGTATTACATCTGACCTTAATTTTTCACCAACCTTGAGAAATTGATTTGTGAATTCGAAAATGTTAGGGTCTTGATCCCTGACCAAAAGATCACTTCAATTAAGGACATAATTCAGGAATTATAGAATACTACTCAGTTAAGAACTCCCTTGATTATTTTTGTTGAAGATGTTATTGGGGAGGCCCTAGCTACTTTGGTTGTAAACAAACTACAAGGTAGGTATCATTGAAGTTAATGTAATTAAATCTCTTGGTTTGTTAAAATGAGAAATACTATATTAATTTTAATAGGAGTTGATTATCTTCCAGGTGAGCTAGGTTTAAAAATAGAGATTGTAGCAGTCGACCAACTTGGTACTGCAAGAAAGGTAACCATTACGAGAGACTCTAGTTTCCTAATCGCAAAGGTCACATCAAATGATGAATTACAAGCCAAGATAGCATAACTAAAAAAAAGCTAAACGAAACAGATTCTATATATGACAAGGAAAAGCTAGCTGAGAGAATTGCTAAGTTGTCCAGCGGTGTTACCGTTATAAAAGTTGGAACTGCTACGGAGACTGAGCTCAAGGACCGAAAGCTACGAACTGAGGATGCCAAGAATGCAACCTTTGCCTCCTTTAAAAAAGGATTGTTCCAGGTGGTGGTGCAGTTCTAGTTCGTCGCTCGACATATGTCCCAACAATTAAGGAAACTATTGGGGATTTAGATGAACGGCTAGCAGCTGATATCGTGCATCATTTATAGTGGACAAGCCTAAGCCTAGGGATCTATAATTAGGAATGTTATTATGAATATGTTGTTTCCGAGTTTCATGATGATGATGATGATGATGATGATGATTGATATGGAAATAGGATTTTGAGGACTAAATTGGAAATCATGTAAATTCAAGGATTTAATTATAATTAATTTAAGTTTCGTCCTTAAATTGTAACTGATTTAAGTTTTAGAGAGTATTTGTAACTATGTATAGTTGTTGGGGACTAAACAGCAATTAGCCCTCTTTTGTAACAAATTTCAGTTTGAGGCTAAGTCTTGGCTCCTCTATATAATAGGCAAGGCACATCCAGTAAAGGGATTGAACACTTTTACTTTGAAACTCATTTGTACTTGCATTTTCTCTCTCTAAAGACTCTCTAGCTCTTTCTCTCTTTAGAATTCTCTCTCAACAATTTACTTAGGGAAAACATTAACTCATCAAATTGGCGACTCTGCTGGGGACTGAATAAGAAAAATCAGTGGCTTATTCTGTTAGAAATTAATACAATCTAGTTGTATTTTCTGATTAAAATTCATACGATGAATCCTGATAACAATCCTACGCTTCAGTCAGCTGTGGAAATTGTAAAATGTGATTTGTAGAGAGATGGAAATAGGATTGATGGATCGTCTCTGATCCGAGCTCAATCTGATATCGAGGCGCGAATGAATCAGTTCTTAGACAAAATTAATGCATTGAATGAGAAATATGAACAAAGAGAACAATAGATACTCTCGGCAAGGCTCAGATCCGAGGTTAGACAGGATATAGAAAAGATCGAGATGGAAAGTCAGTCAGATCGATCTTTTGATGATCCGCGCGCTAAGTCTGAGCACAAAAAAGTATATTTTATGTCTCCTAAATAGTGATATTCGTCTTGAAATGAGAAAAAAGATAAACATAAATTAGTGACTTCTAGTGACGAGCAGGTCGAAAGTTCAGCCTCAGATTTTAAGAGGCAAAGAGTTTCTTCGAAAGGGGAATCAGAAAGAGAGCAAATCTAAGAATGCTCCTCGTTCAACTTGGCACGAAGGAAATCCCTCGAATCAGTATGCTGAAACTGATATGAATTTATATGTCACAATGGGAACTGCTGATCAATTCGTTCAAGCCGTTGATTGGAGAAATTCTCCATCGACAGATGAAATTCATTCCATGACGCTTCTAAAGCGTTTTGACTTCTAGATGGTTAAAAACTTCGATGGGATGCAGAATTCCGATGACCACATCGAACAATTCAAGAATTATACGATGAACTTCGAAGATGATGACCGGGTTGTGTGTCGTGCATTTTCGCAAAATTTTAAAGGAACAACTCTTAAGTGGTACAACAGGATTCCAAGGAGGTCCATATCAAATTTCAGAGATTTTTATACTTCTTTTCGAATGTAATTTGTGGGAAGCAAAGATATTAGAGCAAATGATGATACGATTTTTCAGTGCAAGCAGGCACCAAGAGAAAAGTTGAAAGACTATACCAAGAGTTTGTTTTTACCAAGGCTAGTTAGGACAACTATGTGGAAAATATGGGGATGGAAGTTGTGGCCAGGGTATCTGCTAATAAGACGACAAAGAGAAGAGCCTTGACTTTTGGAGCTTTGATGGCTCAAGGCGAGGATCATATCAAAGTGGAGGAGTCGAGTAGGGCCGAGGCGGGCCGGTTAGCACTCCGAAAAAATTGGGACAAGCAGCCAATAATCAGGGGCAGCCCTCGAATTGTAACAACAACAACAACAACAAAAATGGCAATGGCAATCAACAGTCGAGGCAGAAGAACAACAACTTTCCTCCTCGTAGTGGTAGTTATTCAAATCACGCTCCATCTAACAATTACAACAAGCCTAGACCAAATACATGGGTTAAGCCAGAATACTATGTTGATCTGACAGAGAATATTTCTGTCATCTGGGATAAAACCAATAGCTTCGTAAATTTTAGGAAGCCAGCTCGTATCAGCAGACCAATGGAGGAGATGAATAATAAATTTTGCAAATATCATGATGATATTGGACATGATACAAATGACTGCATTTGCTCTGAAGAAAAAAAATCCAATATTTGATTGAGAATGGAAAGCTCCTGACTTATGTGAAGTCACATGGGAGCGCATCAAAAAATAATGGTGCATCAACTTCAAAGGATGCGCTGCCAGCTGAGAATTTGATGATTTTGGATTCACAGGCTGAACTTTTCGATGCTTCTTCTGAATATGTTGAAAAGGATCTGAACAAGTTGCTTCTGATGACAGTCAAAGAGCCTGTGGAAAAGGGACGTATTCGGGAGCTGTGCAATTTTTTTGAATCGTTGGCTATTTTTGGAGGTGATTCGATAACTGAAAACTCGGATAGTTCACGGAAAAGGCATGTTATCAACTTGACAACTCAAATTGAAAAGAGGATGTCTACGAACTTATATGGGAAGAAAGATATTCCCTTTATTTTGTTTGATGAAGATGATCTAAGAGGTACTGCAGGACCATATGAAGATGCAGTTGTGATTAGAGCTGAGGTGGCTGGCGTTGAAATTCGACGTGTGCTGAGTAACAATGGCAGTTCTGCTAATGTTCTTTTTAAATCCACCTATGATATAATGACGAATCCACCTCGAATTTCTCAATCGGAGCGAACAATTATTGGATTCACAGGTGTAACAACTCGTGTTGTTGGAGAATTCGAGGGTGAGGTTAATTTTGGAAAAAGACCACTTAAAAAAAAGATCTAGGTACTCTTTGTGGTGGTGGACTGTCCGACAAGTTATTATGCTATTTTTCGAAGATCTTGGCTTTCAAAAATGTATGGGGCGGTGTCTACATTCATCAGTGCTTTAAGTATGTGGTTGGAGACAGAGTTGGGGTTGTTCGAGGCGATCAGAAGCTTGCCAAGGAATGCTATTCCACTGCACTACGGATCAAATGATCTGGAAGTGGAGATTTGATGCGTGAATAACAATTATAAGGGGTACCCTTGGAGTTGGAAGAAACGGTTGACGATCAGAGAGAAACCCTGGGGGTCTTTAACAGTGAGTGAAGAGATTGAGGATTTTACTTTTTCGGAAGGAAAGGTACTTCGAATGGGAACTTTATTGACCACTTTTTTACGTCAACAATTGCTTGATTTTTTATCTCAAAATTTGGACGTCTTCGCTTAGAGGACAGAGAACGTAACAGGAGTACCTATTGAGATAATTCGACACAGTTTGGCTATAAATCTGAAGGTCAAGCCGGTTATACAGAAAAGAAGAGCGTTTTCCTCTGAAAAACAGAAGTGATTGTTGCTGAAGTGGATCGATTGTCTAGGGTCGGATACATAAGGGAGTCACAGTATTCTTTGTGGACGACGAATACGATGGTAGTTAAAAAGAAGAATGGGAAATGAAGGATATGTGTGGATTTTACAAGTTTGAATAGATATTCTCCCAAACATCCGTTTCCCGTTCCTTGAATAAATTATTGATTGATTCTACTTCGGGCAACAAAATTTTAACTTTTATGGATGCTTTTTCACGATATAATCAGATCCAAATGGATCCAAAAGATCAAGAATGCACAACCTTTATAATTGATAGAGGCTTTCATTTTTATAGGGTGATACCTTTCGGATTGAAAAATGCTGGAGCCACTTATCAAAGATTGATGGATAAAGCTTTTGCTACGGAGATCGGAAGAAATATGAAGGTATATATAGACGACATGGTAGTAAAAAGTTCAAAGGATGAAGTGCATTTTGATGATTTAGAGGAAGTTTTTTTGAATTTAACGGCGGTCAATGGAGTTGGGGGACTATGATATTTTGTTTACACCTCGAACAACAATAAAGGCACAAGCGTTGGCATAATTCTTTGTTGAATTCCACTCAAGCCGATCAGATGAGGAAGAAACTAAAGAAGTCATACATGTTGATTCGAGGTGGGTTGTTCGAACGGATAGGTGGGAGTCTAGTGTTTCAGGGTGCAGTGCTGAGGTTCACTTGATAGCTCCGACGGGAGAGAAAATTATTCAATCTATTAAATTTGGTTTTCATGCTACGAACAATAAAGCTGAATATGAAGCTGCTTTGGCAGGTTTGAGATTGGCAAAAATTTGTGGGGCAACTTTAGTGCGCTTGGAAACAAATTCTCAATTATTAGCAAATCAGGTATCTGGATTTTCCGAAACAAGAAAAAATCGTTTGATTTTGTATCTTTGGGAACTTTGGAGTTTAATGCTTCTGTTTGACAACATTATTGTGGAATATATTGGGCGAGGAAGTAACATGGTGGCTGATTCTTTAGCAAACGTTGCTTATAAGGAAGAATATCCTTATATCTTGCTACAAGAACATCCTTCAATTGTTACTCAATCTAGCCAGTGTAAATGTATAGAAGAATTGTTTACCACTGATATGATCCGAAGCGATTGGTGATCAGACATATACTTAACTTTTTTACTCAGGGAATACTACCAGATGATTCACAATTGGCCAAAACGTTGAGGGGTAAAGCCTTCGGGTATATAGTACTGGATGGGATTTTGTACAAAAAGGCATTGAGCAGGCCATTATTACGATGTTTAAGCAAACATGAATCACAAGAAGTATTGTCAGAGTTGCATGATGGTGAATGGTCAGCTCATTGTGGTTTCAAAGATTTGTCACGTCGAGTTTTACTCGCAGGGTTTTATTGGTCTACAATCATGAAAGATGCTAAGAATTTAGTCTGAGGTTGTGATACTTCTCAGAGATTTGTCAATGCTATTTACAGGCCTGCAGTACCGCTTATGTCTATATCCGAGACAATACCATTTGTAGCGGTCGATTATCTTACAAAGTGGGCAGAGGCAGAACAACTATGAGAAACAAAGGCAAATGATGTTATCAAATTTATTGTGAATAGTATTTGTTGTCGTTTTGGAGTTCCAAGGAGAATTACAACATATAATGGCCCTCAGTTTAATAACAGAGAAATGGCTGCATTTTGTACTTCTAAAGGAATTGAACAATTTTTTTGACGCCTTTTCATCCTCAAGCTAATGGACAAGTGGAAGTGACAAACGGAATAATTTTAGATAGCTTGAAGAAGATTTTGTCGGGGGCGGCAGGAAAACGGCCAAACTATTTGCAAGAGGTACTTTGGGCTTATCGAACAACTCCAAGAGAAGCTACAAAAGAGACTCATTTTGCTTTGTCATACAGTATGGATGCAGTCAGCTCCATTGAATCTACGATGTTATCTTTTAGAATATCTCAATATTCTGAAAGGTCTAATTATGAAGTTCGAAGGGCTAATTTAGATCTGATTGAGGAAAAAAGAGTTCGAGCTCATCTTAATGTAATTCATTATCAAACTCTTATGAGAAATAAATATGATTCAAAGCTAAAGAGAAGATAATTTAAAGAAGGTGATAAGGTGCTGCGAAAGGTTTTCTTGCACACAAAGGAGAAGAACCTCGGAAAAATGGCTCCGAATTGGGAAGGGCCTTATATAGTTGTTGAAAGAATTAAGTCGGGGTCCTATCGTCTTTGTGATTTTGAGGGGAGGATGGTTCAACATCCTTGGAATATCCAACACTTGAAGCTTTATTGGGAGTAGATACGTTTTTGTACTTTGGAATTTTTGTTTTGAATGGCGCACTCTTTCTTATCATGTTGGCCCATGAAGGTTTTGACGAGGCGTCGTGTACATATTTAATTTTATCAATACAGTTCGTTTTTTAGCCAATGGTTGTTTACATATATTTGAATACTATCTTGGCAAATCATCAAAGATAGATCATCTTTGAGATTAGTTAAGAGTAAAATGTTCCGAAGTGTTTTTTGACATTTTCCGAAGAACCAACCATGTTTGATAATCACATTACATTTTTATTTCGAAAGGGATACTTAATAGCACACTGAGAATTTTACGAAAAACTGTGAAAGCTTAACAACACGTTGAGATTGTTTCGAAGCAGCCAATTTTGTTTCCAAGAGCAACTATATTCACCAATTATGTTAAGGTATTTAAGGTGGTAAGTTTACATTTTATAATTATTTTGTTTTTAAAATTTATCATCGAATAATATGTAAAGAGAATTATAGAATACAAAAACCGTTTGTCATTTAGATTAATTCGTTGAAGTACAAAAAGAGATTTCTTAATCTGACAACGACGAAAAAAATGATAAAATTAATCAGAGGATCCTTCATCTTCGGATGATTCATCTCCTGAGGTCGACGAACTAGGAACAGAGTCGAAAGCTTCACTTGGGTGTTTTTCTTCAGGGATGTCATTCCATAAACTTGTAAAGACGACTTTTGGATAAGCAACATGAAGCTCTCAAAGAAGGGGAATGGTTGCATCCTCTTTTCCAACGTTAATAGCAGTTTGCATATCTTTTGAAAGCTCACCCTCGTGAGCAGCTACGACAGCAAATTTTTCACATTCGAAATCCTTCCTCAGTTTAGCTATCTCATCAGTTAGCTCTTTGTTTTTTGTTTCACAAAGAGTGAGAGAATTTGATAGCGCAGTGGAGTTGGATTTTTCAACAACATGATCGGCCTTGAGTTTTTTCATCTTTGTTTCATGAGACTTCGTTTTCAATATTTATCTATTAAATTGTAATCTAAATTTTGTAAAAAAAGATAAATCAATTATTTTATTATATAAAATTTAATATTTTAATTAATTAATTAAAAACATTAAATTTATAAATAATATTTAATATTTAACATTAATCTTAGATATTAAATTTCAAAATTAATATATTAAATTAAAATTATAACCAACACATACATATATATAGCAACAATTTATCTATAATATATCTTGTTGCATAAAATTATATTTAGCAAAAACTTTTTAGTTATTAAATATGTTGGAAGTAGGATTTTTTTCAACCATAAATTAAGTTGTTGCCATTAGGCTTATATTACAAAAAAAATGTTGCGATTACATAATTTTTACAATGAAAATTAAAATTATTGTAATTATATTTTTTTACATCGAAAAATAGTCTAAAAATAGGCTTAAATCGCTGTCTAGTCCTTCGACTATCATGTTTTCTGTCAATTAGTCATTCGACTAAAAAATCACCGGTGAGGGTCCCTCGACTATCCCATTTTCTTTCTTTAGTCCTTCGACTTTAAAATCACCGGTGAAGGTCCCTGGACTTTGCGAAAATCTATAAATTTATTCCCTGAATCTAAGAAAAAACCCCAAATCAGGGACTAAATTTATAGATTTTTGCAAAGTCCAGGGACCCTCATCGGTGATTTTAAAGTCGAAGGACTAAATGAAAGAAAGTGGGATAGTCGAGGGACCCTCACCGGTGATTTTTTAGTCGATGGACTAAATGAAAGAAAACGTGATAGTCGAGGGACTATTTCTTAATTTAAGCCTCTAAAAATAGTCTAGTAGATTTTCATTTTATATATGAAACACACCTTCAATAAATAACTAAGCAAATAATTAAGAACTCATAAACTTTTACAGTATTTTCTCCCTCTTTATTTTATTTAAATTAATTTTTTCAAAATTTACATCTTTTCAACCGTCATTCGAAAAAAAAATTGAAAATAATATTGATTTTTTAACGGGAACAAAACTAGATCTATAAGTAATATTTATTGAAGATTTTTTTTTTCTCGATCCTCGTTAATCCTAGTTTCGCATTTTATATTTTTGTTTTTGGTTTGATCTTTCACACTTAAAACCAAAAAACAAAACCATATTTAACATTGTTTTTGCATTTCATTTTATCCTTATCTTGTTTTCGTGTATTTATTTAACTTCGGTTCCATGTATCAAAATTGGGTAATAATAAAATAAACTTTAACACTTATTTCGCATTTCCGTTTAACATTAGTTTTGTATTACAGACTTAGGCAAAAAAAAAAATCAGTTAACCCTAGTTTTAAATTTCGCATTTCATTTTATATTTCCTTTTCATTTCATATTTGCGTAAAAGGGAAATCATATTTAGCCATAATTTCACCAATCTCACTATTTCGAACTCTATAAATCACTACAAAATTTTCATAAATCTGACTTTCTAGCTAATTGAAAGAGATTTAATAAAATCATCCATAAAATCTCCAAATTGATTATAATTGAAAACTCATTCATAAACAAAAAATAGAATGAGTATTAAAAAAATTAAAAAAAAAATATTAATTAAAAGAAATTGTGATTACCGGACCACATAAATAATGATCATGTTTATTATCTAAACAGCACATGTTTTATGAATTATATATATATGATAAATATATCGAAAAATTAGTTTAGAGTCGAACCCAATACATTTAGTATACGTTTGAGTCTGCAGGTATCGGATGTGAACATACTGGTCGGATTAGGAAATCCGAAGTATTTATTTTAGACGCCATGAATCAAGAGGTTTAAAATACATTATTTATCGGATTTTGGATTGGATACGAGTAATTAAAAAAAATCACACAAGTACCAAATCCGAAGCCAAACGACCAAATATCCGCTAGTCAAAAAATATTTTTACTCTGTAAACTTCAAAACCGTATTATAATGTGATTTCATTGATTTTTATTGTTTGTGATCTGTGTATTTATAATTTTACTTTGATGCTTTTATCGTTATTCATATATTATTTTATATACAAGTATTTTAAATTAAATTTATTTAAAGAATGATAATTCGATATTAAAATTTAATAATTTTTTAAAAACGTTACCGTTGTTAAAAAACAATTTAAATAAAAAATATAATATAGAGTTATCTATGAGTAACCATCCAACATCTATCAAAACTATTTACCAACCACCACTAAGGTCTAACATAAAAACTACTCCCTCCGTCTCATAATAAAAGACGTTTGAGGGTTATGCACACAAATTAAAAAAAGTAATAATTGTTGTTTTCACTTATAGAAAAAGTAAAATGAAATTAATTTAATTGGTTAACAAATAATAAAGTAGATAATTGTTTAATTATTCATTAGCCAAAAATAAAGTAGGTGTAATTAATATACATTGGAATTCACAAACCACAGTTATTATGAGACATATTTTTTTCTCTAGGACGTCTTATATTATGAGACAGAGGGAGTATTTAACAACAACCACTGAAGGTTTAAGAAAGTATGGATAACCACATTGTTTTAGTGTTTGAGTTTAGATAACCACATGAATTTTCTGTCAATACCAATATAGCCCTTAACTATTTTATCTCCCTCCTATTTTTTGTTTTTTAGTGTCATATCTTTCAAACCGTAGCTAAAAAAATTTCCGAAATTACTTTTGGTTTTTGTTAAGACGACTAAGAGAAATCTGGTTGACAAAATAGTCTGGAAAAAACAACTATGTTCGAGTTTGAAAATTACGTGCTATTTTTAGTTGCGAAACTATGTGTAAATAAGTTGCATAAATAAGAAGAAACGAGTTGCATAAATAGAACTTTGATTGTTAAACAAAAGTGTATTACAATTGCGTAATTACGTCCAAAACGTGTTGCTTAAATATGAAGAAAAGGGTTGCATTAATAAAATTTTGGTTGCGAAATAAGTCTTGAAAAAACAATTGTGTTGCTAA
This sequence comes from Limnanthes douglasii subsp. nivea, assembly GCA_036936605.1. Taxonomy (NCBI): domain Eukaryota; kingdom Viridiplantae; phylum Streptophyta; class Magnoliopsida; order Brassicales; family Limnanthaceae; genus Limnanthes; species Limnanthes douglasii. Next base: position 41,112,457 of record JAUPFV010000001.1, read on the forward strand.
TTAAATGTAATTTGATACTAAAAAAATAAATAGTAACAGTTGCATAATTATGAGCTATTTAATTAAGAAAATAAGAAAAAAAAAACAAAATATATCACTCTGGGTTTTGTTTATTCGTCCTTCACAAATGGATATATGCATGTTTTTAGACGAAAAAAATTAGTTAGAGTTTGAAAGATATGATGTTTTGAAGGTTAAAATAACTACAAACATGAAAAATTATAGAATAATGGGAAAACATTATTTACTAGTTGATTTATGTTGAAATACTTGCAATTTCACTGAGATTCATTTGGAGAGATATTTAATTTGATAGATTTGTGAGATTCATTTGCAGAGATATTTAATTTGATAGATTCATGAGATTCATTTGCATAGATATTTAATTTGATAGATTTGCGAGTTTCAATTTTAGGAAAAGACAGACAGCTGGTTTCTGACATAAAGAAGAAAAGAAATCTTGGTTATTTTTATACCTCAAGGATAATGTTGATAGATTTTATGTTGAATGTGAATTATAAATAAACTTAAATATTGTGATAGTTATTTGTATTTTTAATTTATACAGGGTTGGTATTGGTAAATTTATTAAGATATATTAAAAATTTAAATAAAGATGAATTTTTTAATAATAAATATAAAAATTTAAATAATTAATATGTTTTATAGATCTGTTAGTAAAGTTTTTTAATTAATTATTAATTTTTCAAATTTTTACTAATTTAGAGAATTTATATTGGTTGTATGGTTGTAATATATTAAACATATTTTTTTTTATTGAAAAGTTTATTATAAAAAACATGTTTCCTCAAAAAATGATCATTGTGTATCCACGGAAAAGAAACTAAACCGACAGATTTGAACATAGAACTTAAAAAACTATCTAGCAAATATCATAATCTAACCGACTTAAAAAATAAAAATAAAATGAATTACAATTTTAGTTATCCCCGCTAACCCATCCGGCCTGTTATCATTCTGAATTAAATAGTTTAATTTTCGAAATTGATGAAATTCTTTTAACATTTATACAAATTCTAAAAAATTTATCATAGTTAAAACTATTTTGATGTTTCGTTGTCCTCTAGTTTAATCATATTTTAAAAAAATGGTGTAAAACTTAAAATAAATGGTAAAATTCTTTTTTGTTTTGCTAACTATTGCATATGGATAATGTTTTGTTAAAATTGATGTATGTTTTTTAGTTACACTTTATATCTTAAAAATTACCATAGATTTTACAAAAAGTTAATAAGATATATAGAAAGGCATTGAACAGTACATCGTCCCTCGACTATCGCGTTTAGTGTCAGATAGTCCATTGACTTCTAAATGTCCGTTGACAGTCCCTAGACTATCGCGTTTGGATAAGTTAGTCCACCAGAACCTCTAATCCATGAGAGGCTCCCACCTGTCACCATAGTCCCTAGTTTTTTCTATCATCACTAGTCCCTTGAATAAAAATGTACTTAAATCAAGTTGAAATTTTAGAAATGAGTAAATGTGTTATCTGTACGACATAAATGACAACACATTTAAAGCAAGAAAAATGCCATGTTCACAATTTTTATAAGGAGTACATTTTAAAGTGGTTTGAGATAAATAAATAGTGTCCTATTTGTAGTTTTGAGTGAAAGTATTGAACATAAAACTACTAAACATATGAGAATATATTTTATTTTTGTTATATATTATGTTGGTAGGTAGATTAAACTTTACTTTTTATGTGTTTTTCTGTTCCACAAAGGAAAAGTGGTCATTTCTGATGAGTTAATGTTTTGCCTAAGTAAATTGTTAAGAAAAAATTCTAGAGAGAGAAAGAGCTAGAGAGTTTTTAAAGAAAGAAAGTGAAAGTACAAATGAGGTTCAAAGTAAAAGTGTTCAACCCCTTTATTAGAGGAGCCTTGCCCTTTATATAAAGGAGCCAAGACTTAGCCTCAAACTGAAATCTGTTACAACAGAGGGGTAATTGCTATTTAGTACTCAGCAATTATACATAGTTACAAATACTCTCTAAAACTTACATCAGTTACAATTTAAGGACCAAGCTTAAATTACTTATAATTAAATCCTTAAATTTACATTATTCAAACATGATTGCGCCATTTAAAACAAACATTCCAAAGTACAAAAACATATATACTCCCAATAAAGCTTCAAGTGTTGGATATTCCACGAATGTTGAAGCATCCTCATCTCCAAATCACAAAGACAACCGGACCCCGGCTTAATTCTTTCAACAACTGTATAAAGCTATTCCCAATTCGGAGCACTTTTTTCTGAGGTTCTTCTCCTTTATGTGCAAGAAAACGTCTCGCAACACTTTATCACCTTCTTTAAATTCTCTTCTCTTTAGCTTCGAATCATATGTATTTATCATAAGAATTTGATAATGAATTACATTTAGATGAGCTCGAACTCTTTCTTCCTCAATCAGATCCAAATTAGCCCTTCGAACTTCATCATTAGACGTTTCTGAATATTGAGATATTCTAAAAGATGACATCATAGATTCAATGGAGTTGACTGCATCTATACCCTATGCCAAAGAAAAATGAGTCTATTTTGTAGCCTCTCTTGGATTTGTTCGATAACCTAAAGTACCTCTTGCAAATGATTTGGCCATTTTCCTGTTGCCCCCAATTAATTCTGCTTAAATCCATTTAAATTGTTATGTTTATCACTTCCACTAGTCCATTAGCTTAAGGATGAAAAGGTGTCGAAAAACATTGTTGAATTCCTTTAGAAGTACAAAATGCAGTCATTTCTCTGTTATTAAACTGAGGGCCATTATCTGTTGTAATTCTTCGAGGAACTCCAAAATGACAACAGATATTATTCACAATAAATTTGATAACATCCTTTGCCTTTCTCCCTGATAGCGGTTCTGCCTCTGCCAAATTTGTAAAATAATTAGTCGCTACAATTATCATCTGTCTTCCACCAGAATCCATCGGCAAAGGTCCCACCATATAAATTCCCCACCTATCAAATGGTACTGCCTCGGATATAAACATAAGCGGTACTACTGGCCTGTGAATAGCATTGGCAAATCTCTGTCAAGTATCACAACCTCGGACTAAATTTTTAGCATCGTTCATGATTGTAGGCTAATAAAACCCTGTTAGTAAAACTTGACGTGACAAACCTTTGAAACCACAATTAGCTGACCATTTACCATCATGCAAATCTGACAATACTTCTTGTGATTCTTGTTTGCTTAAACATCGTAATAATGGCTTGTTTAATGCCTTTTTGTACAAAATCCCATCCACTACTATATATCCGGAGGCTTTACCCCTCAACCTTTTGGCCAATTGTGAATCATCTCGTAGTATTCCCTGAGTAAAAAAGTTTAGTATATCTGATCGCCATTTGCTTCAGATCACATTAATGGTGAAAAATTCTTCTATACATTCACATTGGCTAGATTGAGTAACAACTGAAGGATTTTCTTGTAGCAAAATCCAAGGATATTCTTCCTTGTAAGCAACGTTTGCTAAAGATGTTACTTCTTCGTCCAATATATTCCGCAACAACATTTTCAAACAGAAGAATTAGATTCTAAAGTTCCCGAAGATAGAAAATCAAACGATCCTTCCATGCTTCGGAAAATCCAGATACCTGATTTGCTAATAACTGAGAATCCGTTTCCAAGTGCACTGAAGTTGCTTCACAAATTTTTGCCAATCTCAATCCTGCCAAAGCAGCTTCGTATTCAGCTTCATTGTTCGATGCGTGAAAACCAAATTTAATGGATTAAATCATTGTCTCTCTCGTTTGAGCTATTAGCTGAACCTCAGCACTGCATCCTGAAACACTAGACCCCCCATCCGTTTGAACAACCCACCTCGAATCAACAGGTATGACTTCTTTAGTTCATCAGACTTGAGTCGAATTGAATAAAAAAACATGCCAATGTTTGCGCCTTTACATATGTTCGAGGTGTAAAAAATATATCATAGTCCCCCAACTCCACTAACCATTTGGTCATCCTCCCCGAAATATCAGGTCGTTGTAAAACATTTTTTAAGGGGAATGAAGTTCGGACTTCAATAGTATGAGCTTGAAAACATGGATACATCTTCCTAACAACAATCACCAATGCTAATGCCAGTTTTTCTAATTTCATATACCTCTTTTCTGCTGCCACCAATTACACCGGCTTTAGAATCCCTAAATCATCACCGATTAACACTGCGCTACATGCAAAATTTGATACCGCGATATACAAAATCTCTGGTGATGACAACAAATTTTTAATGTTTGTGAAAGCTGTTTCACATCCCGATGTCCATTCGAACCTGCTGGGTCCTCGTAACACTTGAAAGAAAGGAAAACATTTGTCAGAAAATCTTGAAATAAATCGGTTGAGTGATGCTAACCTTCCTGTCAGAATTTGCACTTCTTTGATTGACCGAGGATAATTTATTGTTATCAAAGCTTTCAATTGTTCTGGGTCAGCTTTTATTTCTTTTTCACTGATGATAAAACCCAGAAACTTCCCCGATGGAACTCCGAAGGTACACTTTTGAGGATTTAACTTTAACCTGATCGCCCTAAATTCAAAAAAAGCTTCCTCTAAAATCATCAAGATGCACTTCATCATTTGAACTTTTTACTAACATTTCATCTATAAATAGCTTCATATTTCTTCCGATCTGCGTAGCAAAACGTTTATTCATCAATCTTTGATTAGTGGCTCTAGTATTTTTCAATCTAAAGGGCATCACCTTATAACAATGCAAGCCTCTGTCAGTTATAAAAGTTGTGCATTCTTGATCTTTTGGATCCATTTGGATATGATTATATCCTCCAAAAGCATCCATAAAATTTAAAATTTTGTTTCCTGAAGTAGAATCAATCAACTAATCTATTCGAGGAACAAGAAACGGATCTTTGGGACAAGCACTATTAAAATTTATAAAACCCACACACATTTTTTATTTTCAATTATTGTTTTTGAATACCACTAGATTTGCCGTCCACAAATGATATTGTGACTCCCTTACGTGTCCGACCTTAGACAATCGGTCCACTTCAGCAACAATTACTTCTGTTTTTTTGAGGAAAACACTCTTATTTTTTTAATAACCAGCTTGACCTTCGAATCTATAGCGAGCTGTGTCGAATTATCTCAATAAGTACTCCTGTTACGTCCTCTGTCCTCCAAGCGAAAACATCCAAATTTTGAGATAAAAAATCAAGCAATTGTTCACGTAGAAAATGTGTAAATAAATTTCAGTTCGAAGTACCTTTCCTTCCGAAAAAGTAAACTCCTCAATCTCTTCACTCACAGTTAAAGACCCCGGGGTTTCCCTCAGATCGTCAACCCTATCTTCCAAGTCCGAGGGTACCCTTTCTAATTGTTATTCACTCATCAAATCTCCACTGCCAGATCCTTGGATCCGAAGTGAAGTGGCATAACATTCCCTGGCAATCTTATGATATCCTGGAACAACCCCAACTCTGGCTCCAACCACATACTTAAAGCACTGGTGAACTGTAGACACCACCCCATACATTCTTAAAATCCAAGATCTTCCAAAAATAGCATTATAACTTGTGGGACAGTCCACTACCACAAAGAGTACATGGACCTTCTTTTTAAATGGTCATTTACCCAAACTAACCTCACCCTCAAATTCTCCAACAACACGAACTGTTACACTCGTGAATACAGTAATTATTCGCTTCGATTGAGAAATCCGAGGTGGATTCGTCATTCTATCATTAATGGATTTAAAAAGAACATTAGCAGAACTGCCAGTGTCAATTAGCACACGTCGAATTTCGACGCCAGCCACCTCAGCTCCAATCACCGCAGCATCTTCATGTGGTCCTGCAGTACCTCTCAGATCGTCTTCATCAAACAAAATGAAGGGAGTATCCTTATTCCCATATAAATGCGTAAACATCCTCCCTTAAATTTGAGTTGTCAAATTGACAACATGCCTTTTCCTCAAACTATCCGAATTTCCAGTCATTGAATCGCCTCCAAAAATAGCCAACAATTAAAAAAATTGAACAGCTCACAAACACGTCCCTTTTACACAGGCTCTTCGATCGTCATCAAGAGCAACCTGTTCGGATCCTTTTCAACATACTCAAAAGAAGCATCAAAATTTTTAGCTTGTGAATACAAAATCATCAAATTCTCAACTGGTGGCGCAACCTTCAAAGTTGATGCTCCATTATTTTTCGATGCGCTTCTATGTGACTTCACATAAGTCAGGAGCTTTCCATTCTCAATCAAATATTGGATTTATTTCTTTAGAGAAATGCAGTCATTTGTATCATGTCCAATATCATTATGATATCTGCAAAATTTATTATTTCTCTCCTCCCTTGGTCTGTTGATAGGAACTGACTTCCTAAAATTTATGAAGCTCTTGGTCTTATCCCAGATGAGAGAAACATTCTCTGTCAAATCAGCATAGTACTCTGGCTTAAGCCATGTATTCGGTCTAGGCCTGTTTTAGTTGTTAGATGGAGCGTGATTTGAATAACCACCACTCCGAGGAGGTAAATTGTTGTTCTTCGCCCTCGACTGCTGATTGCCATTTCCATTGTTATTACCATTCGAGGGCTACCCCTGATTATTGGCTGCCTGTCCCAAAGTTTTTGGAGTGCTAACTGGCCTACCTCTGACCCTACTCGAATCCTCCACGTTGATCTGATCCTCGACTTGAGGCATCAAAGCTCCAAAACTCAAGGCCCTTCTCTTTGTCGTCTCATTAGCCAGATCCCTTCGCAACAACCCTTGGCGAAAAGCTACCATCGCCACATTTTCCTCAAAGTTGTCCAAACTAGCCCTGCTTCTCGGTGCCTGCTAGCACTGAATAATCGTATCACCATTTTCTCTCATCTCTTTGCTTCCCAAAAACTGCCTTAAGAAAATTGTATAAAAATCTCTGATATTTATATGAACCCCCTCGGAATCCTATTGTACCACTTAAGTGTTATGTCCTTAAAAGTTTGCAAAAATGTATGACACACAAACCGATCGTCATCTACGAAGGTCAGCATATAATTCTTGAATTATTTGATGTGGTCATCGGGATCCTGCATCCCATCGAACTTTTCAACCTTCGAAATGTCAAAACGCTTCAGAATCGTCATGGAACGAATTTCATCTGTCAATGGAGAATTTATCCAATCAACGCCTTGAACGAACTGATCATCAGTTCCCATTGTGACATATAAATTCTTGTCAGTTTCAGCATACTGATTCGAGGGATTTCCTTCGTGCCAAGATAAACGAGATTCATTCTCCTTTCGAAGAACCTCCGTGCCTCTTAAAACCCGAGGCTGAACTTTCGACCTCCTCGTCACCAGAAGTCACTAAGTTCTGTTTATCTTTCTTCTAATTTCGAAAAGAATTTTTCTTTTTACAAGACACAACAACATGATTTTTTGTGCTCAGACTTAGCGCGTCGATCATCAAAAGATCGATCTGACTGACCTTCCATCTCGTTATTTTCCATGTCCTGTCTAACCTCGGATCTGAGGCTTGCCGAGAGTATCTCTTGTTCCCTTCGTTCTTATTTCTCATTAAATGTATTAATTTTGTCTAAGAGCTGATTCATTCGTTCCTCGATATCAGATTGAGCTCGGATCAGACACGATCCATCAGTCTTATTTCCATCTCTCTGCAAATCACCTTTCACTGTTTCAATTGTTGACTGAAGCATAGGATTGTTATCAGGATTCATCGTATAACTTTTAATAAAAAAATACAACTAGATTGTATTAATTTCGAACAGAATAAGCCACTGATTTTTCTTATTCAGTCCCCAGTGGAGTCGCCAATTTGATGAGCTAATGTTTTTCCTAAGTAAATTGTTAAGAAAGAATTCTAGAGAGAGAGAATGAGCTAGAGAGTTTTTAGCGAGAGAAAGTGCAAGTACAAATGAGTTTCAAAGTAAAAGTGTTCAACCCTTTTATTAGAGGAGCCTTGCCCGTTATATAGAGCATCCAAGACTTAGCCTCAAACTGAAATTTGTTACAACATATGGCTAATTGCTATTTAGTCCTCAACAATTATACATAGTTACAAATACTCTCTACAACTTACATCAGTTACAATTTAAGGACCAAACTTAAATTACTTATAATTAAATGCTTAAATTTACATTATTTACAATAGTCCTCAAAATCCTATTTCCATATTAATTTCGTTTAGATATTTTTCATAACTTCTATATATATATATATATATATATATATATATATATATATATATATATATATATATATATATATATATATATATATATATATATATATTATCTAAAGAACTTGGTTACAACTTACAACCTTCACTTTTAAAATAAAAAATTATGGATATCATTCTCGGATTCAGATTATCTATAGATTATTTATGAGAGTTTTATTTTTATTTAGAAATACAAAAGTTTAACAGAAAGAATTTTTACTTTTAACAAAAAGAAATGTATCCTTATTTTTCAAAATATAACTCTTTAAGATATATTTGACCATGATCCTTTAGGTCTTTCTATATTTTTTCTTACTTTTCACATTTTCTATAAATTTTAGAATGCCTTTACAATTTTTTATTCATTAGATATATTAAGCACACCTTCAATAAATAACAAGTAAATAATTAAAACTTGTGAAACAAACATGTAAGATAAATTATTTTATGTAACCTCTTTTGTAAATAAAACTCAGAAACTTTTACAATAAATTGGAGTAGATATTTATGATTCATAAAAAAGACTAAAATTCTAAGCTACAAATATTCCCAGTAAATGTGGTTTCGATACTAAAATAAACTTTGTTTGAGTTTTGCAAAAAAGAAAGAAACTAAAGTGAGAGAATAAGTTTATGTAAATTTCAAAATATAAATATTAGGTACTTAATTACTATCCAAAGAGTTTTTTATATATAGAATAGAAAATAACTACCAATTTATTAACTACCCTAACTTTTGTAACTTTCATAACGTCTATAACTTCCATAAATTACATATGACGTGTCAAATTTAACAACATTCTAACAATCTCCCCCTTAAGTTTTACTTTGGTCGAGATCTTTCACTCCGAGTAATTCTTGTATCTATGCAAATTTAAGTCTTTCTAGAGCTTTGCTGAGAATATCAGCACGTTGATCTCCCGCAAACAAATTCCGCAACTATCTGGTGCTTCTCGACACATTCACGGATGAAGTGGAAGCAAGTGTCTATGTGTTTTCTTCGTCCATAAAATACTAGATTTTTTATTAATGCAATTACAGATTTATTGTAAACATACAATGTTAGTGTCTTTGGTTTCATTTTAGTCACCTCGCACAACAAGACAACGCCACAATTCGTTGCTTTTGAGATTGCTAAGTGATCAAATTATCATTGAGATAAAATGTCGTTCCTCCGGTGCTTTTTCTATCATCGGTGTCTCCAGCTAAATCACTATCAGTAAAACAACTAGATCTTCAGATCCTTTCCTTTTTTCACATTTCAATCCACAGGTTATGGACCCTTTTATGTAGAAAAGAATGTGTTTGACACCTTGATGATGAGTCGTAGTAGGTTTCTCCATGTACCTACTCCATTGTCCGACAACATATGAGAAATCTGGACGAGTATGAATTAAGTACCTTAGACATATGATGATGAGCATATACAGAGTGAGATCTACCAAATTTCATTTAGTATCTTTCCTAATTTGTAGCTTTGCTTCTATGGGCTACTTGGTAGGATTAAAATCGTCAATCTTAAATTGATGTAACATTTTCTAGGCATAGGATGTTTGTTTAAGTTTTATGTAACCTTTCTTTTGCTCCACCTCAATCCCAAGCTAGTAAAAAAGTTACCCAAGATCAATCATCTCAAACTCGTCCATCATTTGTTTATTGAATGTTTTAATTCCCTTCATACTTGAACCGGTGATAATAAAATTGTCAACATACACACGCAATATCAAAGCTTCTGTACCGTTATTTCTTGTATAGATCATTTGTTCTTGTGAGAAATTTACAAAACCAAGAGTTTTATAACCCTCGTGGAGGCGAATGTTCGACATCCTTTGATGTCTGTCGTAAACTATAAAGTTCATTTGACAACTTGTATACTTTATATTGTTTATTTTTTTATTACAAAATCTTCTGGCTATAAAACATATACTTCTTCTTCAAGGTCACCGTTTAAAAATTTGATTTTAAATCCAAATTATGGATCTCCCATCCATGTTGGGCTACAAGGGCAATAATGAATCTCATAGTATCGCCTCTAGCCACATGTGCGAAAACGTTATCAAAATCAACTCCTTGTTATTGAACATATTCCTTCGCTACGAGCCTTGCTTTGTGCTTGGTAACATTTCTTTCATTGACCTTTTTTAGTTTTAACACCCACTTCAAACCTATGGTATTTTGACTAGGGGATAAGTTCGTGAGTTTCCATGTTTTGTTTTTTCGATGAACTCAAGTTAATTTTTCATAGCCTCATGTTATGCCTTCTCAGTTACGGCCTCACTATGATTTTTTGGCTCCTCAGCAGCAAACAATACTTGATCGTGAGGATGTACCTTGCATCACCATAAATTTCAGTTAGAGAGCGGAATTTCTTCTGACAATCCTCTGTTGTGGATCATGTTTAATTTCTAATTGCATTTTTTATTTCATAAAAGCTCTTCACATCATTCGGTGTAACCGGTGATGTCATGTGTGGGCTTGTTGGTGTACGTGTATCAACACACTCCGACCCTTCATGGTATTTTCTAAACTTGTAAACTCCATATTAATATGTTTGTTATCGTCGTTGATAAACCTCTGTGTCTTGGTTCGTTGTCTACGCCAAAATACACCATCTTTTGACTTTTATCCTCAAGTTTCTTCATATGTGGTCCTACAATACTTGCATATGTTGTACAACCAAAAATTATTAAATGATCAAAATAGGGTCTCTTTCCAAACCAAATTTCATAAGGGCTATGATTTCATAAAATCTTTGTTGGCAAACAATCTAACAGATACACTGTATGTAGTACAACCTCACCCCAAAAGACTGCAAGAACTGACATACTGTTAAATAGACTCCTTACAGTATTCATTATAGGGTGGTTTTTGTGTTCAAAACACCATTCTGGAGTGTATAGTGCGGTAAGATAACGTTGGATACCCTCATCTTCGCAAAAATATGAAAACTTCTTAGATAAGAACTCAACACCTCGATCAATACGAAAGGTTATTATCTTGTAATCAGGTCCATTTTCAACAAGTATTTTTAATTTTCTAAACATATCAAATGCCTCTCTTTTTTCTTTTATCATATACACCCACATCCAACGACTATAATCGTAAAAAAGTAAAAGAAAATATTTATTACCAACAATTGATGTTAGACAATCGGGCCACATAAATCTGCATGTATGAGTTGTAATGTCACTTGCCATGAAAATTTTCTTAATTTAGAAATGGTAACATCACTTGCCTAGACACTAGGAAAATTTCACATAACTGGTTTGGGTGTATAATTTTGGGCAGCCCAAAACCCATAATTTTCTCCCCCATCATCTTGCATGCCATAACCAAACCGGATCTTCTAGTTTTATCAATAGAGACGTGGATTGGCTAGTTTTCAAAACTATTTTGGTATAGGTGACTTTGTGATTTCAACCTGAATTATCATATCTCCATTTCTATCGAATATCTTGAGAAGCGATCTGATTAACTCCACTATACTTTTTCTATCATTTTACCAAGACTAATAATAATATTTTTCAAACTAGGAATAAAATATACCTTGGTTTTTGTTCATATCTTTCAAACCATAGCTAAGAAAAACATCGGAAAATACTTTTGGTTTTTGTTAAGACTAATAAGAGAAATATGTTTTTTTATCGTTATTTTAAGGCATTTTGTTGCAAAAATAAAAGAAATCTGGTTGAAAAAATAGTCTAGAAAAAGCAACTATGTTCGAGTTGAGATATTACGTGTTATTTGGTTGCAAAAAAGATATATTTTTAGTTGCGAAACTATGTGTAAATGAGTTGCATAAAGAAGAAGAAACAAGTTGCATAAATAAAACTTCGATTGCAAAAAAAAATGTGTATTACAGTTGCGTAATTACTTGCAAAATGCGTTGCTTTTTAATGAAGAAAAAGGTTGCATTAATAGAATTTTGGCTGCGAAATAAGTCTTGAAAAAACAGTTGTGTTGGAGTTGTGTAATTAAATGTAATTCGGTACTAAAAACAAGTATCTAACAATTGCATAATTATGAGCTATTTGGTTACGAAAATGAGAAAAAACCAAATTATCACTTTGGATTTTGTTTTTTCGTCTTTTGCAAATGGATATATGCATGTTTTTAGACGAAAATAAATTAGTTAGAGTTTGAAACATATGGTGTTTTGAGAGTTAGAATAACTACGAACACGTAAAATTATTGAATAATGGGAAAACCTTATTTACTAGTTGATTTATGTTTAATTACTTGAAATTTCACTGAAATTGATTGTAGAGATATTTAATTTGATAAATTTGCAAGTTTCAATTTTAGAGAAGGACAGAGAGCTGGTTTCCGACATAAAGAAGAAAAGAAATCTTCGTTATTTTTATACCTGAAGGATAATGTTGGTAGATTTTTTGTTGAATGTGAGTTCAAATAAACTTAAAATTGTGATAGTTATTTGTATTTTTAATTTATCCAGTATTGGTATTGGTTAATTTCAAATCAAGGGTTGATTTTAATCTGCATGTATGAGTTGCAATGTCTCTTGGCATAAAAAATTGCTTGATTTAGAAATGATAACATCGCATGCTTAGACACTAGGCAATTTTCAAATAATTGGTTTGGGTGTATAATTTTGGGCAGCCAAAAACACATCATTTTCTCCCTCTTGCATGCCATAACCAAGTCGGATCTTCTAGTTTATCAATTATAGACGTGGGTTGTGATGAGATAATATTTAATCCTATACTATTTATAAAGCACAAAATATAAAGCTGTATCAAATTCGCAATAAACTATAAAATGAAAATCTAACAAAAACTATGATGAGTATAATCTGTTACTATTTAAACCTCACGATGTATAAAGATGTATAAAAATGTAAATAAAAAAATTATTTAAATTCCGTATTTGTGATGTAATTAATCATAATATTGATTGAATAAAGATAAATAGAATATCATCATTAAATAACTTTGGAATTTGAATTTCATAGCTTTTACTTAGTTCATTAAGCCATAATTTACAAAGCCTTTAACAAACCATGGCTGATAAAAACAATAATACTTAACACCAGCAATATATAACCCATAGGAAATTATTCTATTGTGTTTCATCTTCTATTGTGTTTCATCTTGTTCTTCGCTTTTCTTATTCTGATATGGCCATATCAGAATCAATTCATTAGTCGGACCGTCAGTCCATTTAATCCATCCTCTAGATGAACTCTAGGATGTTAGATCTTCAAAATCGATTTTCTAATCAAGAAAATATATCTTTCTAATCTAATGAGATGATAACATTTGAAGCATAATGCAATTTTTTCACCGGTTATTAGCTGAATATTTTGGTGGTTAACTCGGAACCCGTCAGTTTAGTTTCTAGTTTGTCAAACGCTTTTAGTAACCGGTTCACATGATTGCCCAACATCTCGATAGTGTGTAACATACCAAAATGTTTCCATGACTGTTTACCATCACATTCAAATCTTCACGATTATAAACCTCAATCATTGAAGCAATATTTTTTCCTTTTGATTTCTCGAAGGCTTGATACCAAATAATGTAAAAAAATATCAATGAACAAAGAGATAGATGCTATTCTATAGAGAGTAACAAAAATGAAATTTCAGTAAGAAAAATATATTATTTTTAAAATATTCTGGCAGAGGGTCCTAATGAAGAACACGGTTAGGATGTGCATTTGTTTGCACAACGTAGGGATTTTGCAAGAGGATGTTTGGCTCCACAAAATCCTCGTGGACCAGCTTTCGTACAACTTCCAAACTATGGTCACAATCAAAGCACGAAGAGTCGATGGGAATCAGGTTTTAGAATTGAAATTCCATATTTTCATGGAGGGCCTTCAACCGAAAGAATTAGTGGATCGGATTGCATCAGTTGAAGAGATCTTAGACTACAAAGATCTTGCAGATTATAAGAGGGTTCAGTTAGTTGCAACCGAGTATCATGGTCGGGCTACATCATGGTGGGAACAACTAAAACATATTCGTTTAAGGTAAGGTAAATCTAAAATCTAGACGTGGGTTATGAAAGAATTGAAGGTTATGTTTTTAACTGTCAATTGTACGAGGACCATGTATCAATAATTCCATATTTTAAAACATGGTTCAAAATATGTTGATGAATTTACTTTTGATTTTTATAACTTTCATAATCGTGTCGAACGTTCTGACACAGTAGATCAGTTGGTTTCGCGGGTTAAGGCATCAATTTTATGGCTATTTGAATATATTTGATATGATTAATGTTTATGAAGCACATAATCATGATTTACATCTTGAAAAATCATTAGTAATGAGACCTTATGGAAACGATAGTGTTAAGGCGTCAACTATGACATTTCTAAAAAAGATGGTTCCACATCTTATGTTTGCAGTACAACCTACACCATATATTCATCATGGAACTTCTTTTCAGATGATATTTTTTTGTTTTCATGAGATGAGAGATCGTGCATCGGAGTGTTCAATGAGACAAAAATCCAAGGTATCAAAGAAAACTTATGGGGGAGATAGTGTTAAGGCGTCAAGTATGATATTTTCCAAAACGGTGGTCAAGTCTTACTCTTGCAGTACAACCTACAACATATGTTTATTATGGAACTTCTTTTCTGATAATGTGTTTTCGTTGTCATGAGAAGTGACATCGTACATTAGAGTGTTCAAGGAGACAACAATCCAATGGTTTGTTTATAGAAGCTGCTGGTGACTAGGAGTTTGATGTGGGGGTGCAGATATTAATATGGGGAATAAGTGGAATACAACATTTAAAACGTGGGAGGCCTTGTTTTAGTGGATGATTTAACATTTTGGTCTTTCTAATCCATCTAGTACTTTTATAAGGATAATGAATCATATATTTTGTCCATTCTTAGAAAACTTCTTGGTTGTTTAGTTTGATATAATCTTGGTTTATAGTACTAACAAAGACTTACACCTATAACATTTAGGAGAGGTATTGTTAGTTCTAAGACGATAAAAATTTTAAGGACGAATCCACAAATGTTATTTTATGACATATTTTGTTATATTTCTTGGATATGTTCGTGATAGGAAAATTCTTACCTCTATTGCTAAAATTTGTTCATTTCATGGGTTGGTTTCTCCTATCAGTGGTTCATCTATAAGTTCGGTACCATCAAGGAAAACATTACATATTGTATGTCAAGATATTTTGTTGGATTTCTGAAGTAACATCGGCGTTTAAAGAGATTAAGGTACGATTGACAACTGCATCTATACTAGTTTTACCTTATTTCTCAAAAGAATTTAAGATACATTGTAACGTGTCTAGACTAGTTATTGGGGATGTTGTTAGCCAATAGAGACGGTTTGTGGCTTATTTTTGTAAAACTTTAAGCGGCTATAAACTCAATTATAGTACTTATGATGTGGATTAGGATATCAGAATTAAAATAAAATAGTTCTCAAAATAACCACATTGACGAGCGTGCTGAAGCCGAAAGCCTGGTCAAGAAGTTCGGACTTTAAATTTTATCACCAAACTCTTATTTTTGTGTTTTTGTTTAAATAATTAGATTATAAAAATATTTTAATTAGTAAATCAATTAGATTGCATCATGTTGTGGGATTATATTTTAATATGTTCAACTTATTTTCATATCATTTTATTAGAGTTTGAAATATTCTCCATACAAAACGTTTTCTACCCTAAACTCTGAAAACGTTAATATATTTTTTTATTAAAATTTTAGTACTGTTATATTCTATAGAGAATTCCATTTTCCTCTTTGATTGTTGATATTCCTTTGCACCATCAAACAAAAATATCGAGACTTGTTTAAACAAAATTTACAAATCAACAACTTTGATTGAGAAAATTTAGCATCCTCTAAACATCATAAATCAAATGTCAAAATTTTATGAAATAATTGAGATGATTAATTTAATAAATATAACTATATTAAGACTCCTACCATTTTATAACAAGATTTGCAAATAAATGTCCATCTGAATGATAGGCTAAACTCTTAAAAGAAAGTAAACTGTGAACATGATCTGATTGTTCATCTCCTTGTAAGGCTTTCAATTTCTAGGATAAATAAAGTCAATAATATTACCGGGGTACATTATCATGTTTAATAATATGGAATAGTCATCAGGGGTACATTAGAGTTTTTACGGGAAGGTCAATGCTGAGTTTAGAAGTTCCTAATAAAATACTTGATTTTTCTACCAAAATATGGACATTATGGTAGTAAAAGGTATGAATCTACAATATCAATTCTTCAAGTGTGAGTTCACAGTTCCAAAGACAAATGTTATAATTAAGATAAAATATAAACAGAAAATCTAGAATGCTATTGAACAATGAAGAATATTGAAGGCTATCAAGGAAGTAGAAGATAGTGAAACATTATATCTTGATAATGGTTAAAGAAGAGTATATTTATTGGTCTCTAAGGGGTAGCCGAGTTGTTTGAGTAAGGCATGCTTGTGATCAAAGTTATGAGTTCAAATCTCTCTACCTGTCACTTTGTGTGGTTTACCTTTTAGCGTTGGTTTGCACACTATTCGGTCAAATGAGGGTTTACCCTGTGCGCACTCGTTGAGTAGCGGCTACGGGTTCCCTCCGAAAAAAATACAATATTTAATTATTGGTAATGTGATGACATCAAAATTATTAGATTTCTTCAAAAGATAACGAAAAGTATCGAACGTTTGAAAAAGTTATAAAACAACTAGCAAATGAATTAGTAGCAAAAAAAGAGAGGATAAAATGTCCAAAAACGACAACAAAAATGTGATAGATGATTAGATCAGTTGTTTTTTATCAGGTAATGTGATATTAATGCAGCTTTGGAACCTTTTAGCTTGAACTTGGCACTCGCGTCATAAAATTCAAAGTCTTTGTTGATTTTCCATCCAATTTGTTAATTCCAACCAACCCCATATCTCAAGCATATGTTAGAACACAACCATTACAAGCAGGTGCTCAAAACCTGTTACCAACAGGTACGACACAACCCCATGTCTCAAGTATCTGTTGCGACACAACCATTACCAGTAAGCGCGCAAAATCTGGTACCATGTTGAAAATATGGGTACTACTTATTTCACTTCCGTATATAAGCATGAACAATTTGATCCCAACACTAGTATGATATTATCCGTTTTGGATCCGAAGATCTGAATGACTTTACTTTTGGTCCACTTCAAAAAGGTCTCATATTGGTTAAGATATGTTCTTATTTGTATACCGTTGATCATTCACATGTTTAACCGATATGGGATGTAGGACTTTAGTCGTTTCCAAACAAAACCTTCTCTCGACTAAAGTATCACTTTATAACCTCCTCTTAATTGAATTTCATCCTCTCACTCTAACCAGGTTACTCCAAGGATCATCACTTGAGCCATAGAGCTTTATAACGGATTCATGTGCTCACTCATATAACCATAATACCTTGTTCCTAAGTGTCACTCCAATATATTACCGTCTTGATGAGCCACGAGAATTGTAAACTTGGTCATAATTCACCTTGAGCAAGGCTGCTGGTTTATCATGTTCGATATCCTAGAATTGTTTCCGCATCATGTTCCGCCTAGTTCTCGAGTCTTTATACCATTTGTTGGGAATATGGATACTTTTATACCATTTGTTGGGAATATGGGTACCACATATTCCGCTTCTGTATATAATTATAAAGCTTATTCACCTTCAGCATGGTTGTTGGTTAATCATGTTCGACATCCAAGAATTTCTCTCACATCACGTTTCGTTTGGGTCTTGAGCTTTGATACCATCTTTTAGAATATGGGTACCATATACGTCGGTTTTGTATATAAGTATGAATAACCTATTCTCAATACTAGTAAAATATTATCCATTTCAGGCCTGAAAACACATACACAGTTGCTTTTGGTCCACTTCCAAAAGGTCTTGTACTAGTTAAAATATGCTCTTACTTATATATCATTGATCATTCACATGTTTAATCGATGTGAAATATGGAACTTTATTAGCACCTAACATACCATATATTCAAAACTTTTTTGTTGTCATGTTTCCAAAAATGAAGAGCCCAATCTTAAAACATCCAAGGACCTATTCTAAAAGTAGATGAAAAGTATGTCGCTTTTGTTAAGTTCTGAAAAAACACTGAAAACTACTTAATTATGGTGTGCGTAAAAAAACCCAGGTTGCTAGAGAAATGATTCTCTCGCATGCTAAAGTTTCCTTGATTTGTAGATAGTAATAATAAG
This sequence comes from Limnanthes douglasii subsp. nivea, assembly GCA_036936605.1. Taxonomy (NCBI): domain Eukaryota; kingdom Viridiplantae; phylum Streptophyta; class Magnoliopsida; order Brassicales; family Limnanthaceae; genus Limnanthes; species Limnanthes douglasii. Next base: position 41,130,899 of record JAUPFV010000001.1, read on the forward strand.
TACCAACATGAGCATCACTACAATTCTTTGCGAATTTCAGTAAGATGAGCCACTAAGTAACTGAAAATATAAAATTTTCAATACAATGAAAGCAAAATAGAAGGCTACATAAAATTATATTTTAGCTTCTGCAGCAACCGAATCTATTGATACAAATGAGCTTAATTTGACGAAGTTTATTGATAGAATAACTTGATGATGAAGATGAATTTAGTGTTAGGAGTAAGTAAACTTAGTCATTTATCTCACATCACTTAGACTGAAAAAGTACTTACAATATATAAGTGAATAAAATATCTCAACTAATGCGAGGCCTTTTGAGAGTGAACCAAGAGCAAAGTCATGCAGGACTAATCGCTCAAAGCGCATAATATCACATTAGTTGGTGAGAAATATTATTAACATTGTATTAGAGCGAGGTTGAAACCTGCGTTCTAAGTGATGGAATGGGATGGTTGTGTTGAGTGAGGCGGAATGAATTATGCAGATCAAGTTTAAGGGAGAGTGTTAAGAGTAAGTAAACTTGGTCCTTTATCCCACATCACTTGGACTGAAAAATTACTTACAATATATAAGTGAATGAATTATCTCAACTAATGTGAGGCATTTTGGGAGTGAACCAAGAAAAAATTTGTGAATATTACATTAGTTGGCAAGTGATATCGCTAACATTAAGTAGAAGTGTCTAACATTAAGTAGAAGTGTTATCTCAAAAAAAAATATTAAGAAGAGTTTATATAATTATGTAAATCATAATTATTAACAGAAATCCTCTTAAAATGTAAATCATTGTAAAAAAAATTGTATTCATAGTGTTACTACTTTCAAAATCCAAATTGCAAAAGTCAAGAATTGCATTCAGTATAAAATATTCACAAATATAAATCTCAGGCAAGTAAAAAGTGAGTTTATTTAACAACAATATAGTAATGCTTTATTATACTCTGCTACGACAAGAATAACATACACATGTTCTACCAGTTCATTAAATCTTAAACAAGTTGTCAACATATTAAGAGCAACTTTTATTTGTCGATGTAAAAATTGATGAGAAAGAGCAAGTTTGATGACAAAGATAATTTCATGATGCAAAAATACACTCTGTTTTTCTATAATGGAAAATTAAGGAAATAAGCGACATAAATTAAAAAAACTATAACAAAATTATAACTAATAAGAGAACATGGCTACAAGCCAAGCACAACTAAAATATGTAAGACGTTACGCATCTAATTAACGAGAATATGGGTATAAATCAAGTTTAGCTTAAACATGTAAGAGGCTACGTTAGAGTTCTAAATTTTAGGATCTAAATGCCTGAAGTTGCGATCATGGTTATAAGTCAAGCTTATATATTAAGGCATAAATGACCAAGCACCATAATCAAAGTAAAGATGGAAATACGGCAATTATATCTAAAAGGTGTAAGAGGTCATGCTACTTTTCTAATATTTTTAATATCAAAAGTGGGAGTTCATGATGTTTCTGAAGTAAAGCATCGTAAAATATGTTCTCCATACATATGACGAATGAAAGGAAATGTGAAAATATATTCTCCATATGTCTTTCAGACAATGTTGTAAAGCAACGACTAAGTATTCCTTCAAAAATGATAAACATTTATTCTTGAGACGATATATATATATATATATATATATATATATATATATATATATATATATATAATTGTAAACATATATTATTAAGGTAAAGGCCTTGGTTTAATCTGTTATTAAAATATCGGGTTGATAATTAAACAGAATGGCAGATGAAAAGTAAACATTACAAAAATATATAAATGAATACATCGACAAAAAAGAGAGATTATTTGGCGGTACATGGTGAATAAAAGGAAAAAGTAAAGCCATGTTGGATGACGGGTAAGATATTCAACTTGACAAGTGAGATCTGAGATGATGTTTCAAACCATCGGTAAATTATTTATATTTGACAGCGGGTTTGGTGGTAGTGTCTATTATTTTCCGGCGGCCAAAATAATGAGGGGAATATATTACCTTTTGTGAGAAGATTGTGATATTTATTTTCTCATATTAGTTGGTTAGCAACGAAAAATTTGGTAAAACATTATTTGAATAATTACTATAATATGCTCTTGGTTTCAAAAAATTAAAGTAATTTATGGTAAATATAAGAATAAAAAATAATAATATATGAAACTCGGATACATTTCTTGTTCTCCAATATATTTCAGCTACGCCAACTAGCTCAGATGATTTGTATTCTTAGTTGCTATTAACATTAGAAATTCTAACGTCCTTAGATAAATTGATGTCCCGAACTTACTGGTAAAAAATAACACCAAAAAAATCAACTTATTTTTTTAGGTTGGTTGAATTATGAGGCAATTGAAGAGATGGTAGTTTTATTAAAGTCTTGACCATCTTCATTTTTATCAGAATTAAAAATTTAAAACGCTTTTTTTGGAAAGCTGAAACTTTTTCCTTTAACATTGTTATCGGTTCGAGGGTTGGTATCGTTTTCAAATTGGTACTTTTTTTGTTCTTTTCAAGTTGAAGGTGAAAATCGTGAAAAGTAAGTGTTATAATGTCATTTGTTTTTTATTTATTAAATATGCATACGTATTTAACAATGTAGGTAGATGACGGTATATTAAAATTTAAAAATGATATAATTTTTTTTTATGTTATTGATAATCCTTAAAAATATTAATATATTTCAGGACTAGGGGATCCTTGATAAAGTTATATTCCGTGAGGATGCCATTAAGGTAAAGGTGGCAGAAAAATAACTAAGTAAAATACTTTATCAAATCTGTTATTAAAGTGTCAGCTATAATGAAGACAAAAAATGATGGGTTTCGCAATATTTTAGTGACGCTCTACGCATAACCAACGTACCTAAGACGAAGAAAAAAAATGAATACAAACACGTAGATTTAATACAAAGAATGATGGGTTTCGCAATAAAATGGAAGAATCGACAAAGTACATGTAATAGGAAGCTGACACTAAAAGTAAAGTCCAAAAGAAGATGGAAAAAACTTACAAATAATTAAATATTTGAGATAGATAAAATGTAAAATACAAGATTCAATCATTGTAAAAAATATTGATTCATTTGGTAATAAAATTAATCTTGACCATTTATAGTCTATACTCTTGATCATTTCTAGTTTTAACTCTTTTGGACAAATATGCGAAGGAAACTCCCTCATCAGGATCAAGATCATGTCTATAACCGGAGGGTCATTGTTTCCTATTTTATACAAGATCCAATCATTGTAAAAAAATATTGATTCATTTGGTAATAAAATTAATCTTGACCATTTATAGTCTATACTCTTGATCATTTTTTACAATATTTAGGATTAAAGCGGTTATGAATACAAGATCCAATCATTGTAAAAAATATTGATTCATTTGGTAATAAAATTAATCTTGACCATTTATAGTCTATACTCTTGATCATTTCTAGTTTTAACTCTTTTGGACAAATATGCGAAGGAAACTCCCTCATCAGGATCATATCTATAACCGGAGGGTCATTGTTTTCTATTTTATTAGAAGGACAGTCGTGTATATCCATTTATTGATCATGAGGATGTTTCATATCACTAGGATCATATACATTTTCCCTATCTTAAACCGTGATTCTTGATTCTTCCCTATCTTAAGTAAAAGAGCCCTCTTAATACATGTTTTTTTTATTAGGTCACTCTTTTATATTTTTCTTATTATGTGTACATGTTTCCTTTCATATTTTTAGATATCATGAGAGGTATTTTTTATATCTCTATGTTTTCGTTCAATATAAGTAGTGGAGGTGTTTTCTCAAGTTCAACCCCTCTCTTTTTATATGTCTCTCTCTTTTTACCTTTTTTATCTCTTTCCTCAATTATAACATTACATTCTTATTTTTTAGTGATTCACTAATTTTGTTCTTCAAAATATTTATTAGTAATTTCATATTTCATTATTTTTTCCACAATTTTTAAGTTAATATTTTGGCCAGGCATAGGCTCGGTTGTTGTTGTGGTTTAATATTAATTTATCTACAAAGTAAATAAACATGAATATTAAATGAAATAGAAATTATATTTAAAAACATGATAGATGTGAGGCTAGATAAATAAAAAATATGACAAATGAGAGGCCATGCAATCATGATACATGCGATGCCTTGAAATTAATGTCAGATAATGATAATATATGCATGATAAGACAATGATGATACATGCAAGGCCATGAAATGACTTTATATGTCATGCCAAACAATGGTAATGGGTGTGAGGCTAGGAAATGATGATATATGCGAGGTGAGGGAATGTTGATAGTTGCAAGGCCAGACGATGATGATAGATGCAAGGCTAGGAAATGACGATATATGCGAGGCCATAAAATAATTATGCATACGAGGTCATACAATAATGATAAATATGAGGCCATAAAATGATAATACATGTGAGGCCATGCAATAATGATACATGCAGAATATAATATGAGAGATTCTTACCTTTTGTTTGTACAATAATCTTTTTATATGTTTATTTTCTACTTTTAAATCTTAGTATATTTCATCTACATTCATTAAAGCTATCTTATCTACCAACTTTTTAGGTCTGTTTAGATTTGAAAGAATTTAAGATACCAAAATTTGTCTACATGAACTAGCAGCAAGTTTTCTTGGTACCAGCTTCTCTTGAAGTTTTCGTATAAGCTTCTATTTTTTTTAGAAAATGTCATCGGTTGTGCAACATTCCTTGCCGTATATTTTGTAGTCCATGTAGTTGATTTTATACTCACTTATGTGGCCCTTATATGATCATAAAATAAAACAACCTTGAGTATTAAGGGATGCCCTCGGGATCGGATAACCACGAGTTAAGAAGATCCAATGGTGCACCCTCGGTTCGGGAAATAGAATTCAACACCAATCAGAATAAACAATCAAGGAGTTCTTCTAGAACCGAATTGATATGGTTAGCGAGGGGTCCGCGCTTTACTGATGCCAATTACAAACAATGCTACCCACGTACTATAACCGCTATTACTCTTCAAGGTAACCGGCCATGAAGAATCTTAAAGGTCATTAAAAGTGGTCCATGTTCAACGAAAGTGGTCCATAACTAAAATAGCATCGTTATGCATTTAGTGGATGGTAGAATTTCGCTAAGAATTATATAAATATGATTAGTATCATGTAAAAGGTATATTTTCTTCTCGGTGAAATTAAGTTATCTAATTCGCATATATTTCTGAGTCTTTTCCCTTAACAAACTTGGCACCGTCCGTGGGAAACTAGTAACCAAAAAAGATAGAAACTTAATCTTATAGTATTAACTAGATTCAGGATCAAAGGGGAAATGTCGAAGAGAAATCTCCCGACTGAAAATTGAAGATTTTCTCTAGAATTGGCAAACGACCTAACTGGTGATTAAAACCCTTGGACCATCAACTAGGAAATCTAGCTGTAACCCATCTGATCATCGTTTCTAATGGAGTACTAACATATGAAGGCCAATTATAAGCCAATGTTGGGCCAAGTACCGACCCCATTGGAAACAATGATACAACCACCCATATCAAACTCATTATTGATCCAAATAATCTGATAACCACTTTTATAATTCATTGTATGGAATCCCAAATCAAGGAAATGCACCAAGAGCAACTGAAAGCAGTCTCGTTACAAGAAACCAAGAATCAAGAGGCCAGAACTACGTTGGTGAAGATGAATGACGCCTTGTACGAGCTAATTAAGGGGGAAATTCTCAAAGCGAGAGGATCTAAATGAATCAGGAGGAGAAAGGAGTGGAAACATCGATTTGATAACCATGACAGACCCGTGAAGCGAGTCAGGCTGCACCGAACGAGCCAAAGAAAAAATGCTCTTTAGTACAATCAAGTTCACCCCTAGATGGATGAGTACGTACTTAAAGAATCCCTGTTCGTGGAAAAATATTTGGAAGCTGATCACCTCTACAAGTTAAACTCAGTATGTATGGAGGGCTACGATGGTATTGGGAACCCTGAGATGCACTTGGAGCACCTTTGAAACATGATGATGGCCTTCATGATGCTCTGCAGAGCCCTTTTCATGATCTAACATGTAGTGATATGGACTAGTTTAATGGTTTACTGAAGGGGTCTATACATAAAATTTTAGGACTTTGCAATGCTTTAAGAGACAAATTGATAGGTTATAAGGAATTCAAGCGCGAGAGCGACTCAAGTATTGATTTGTATCAGAGAATTGGAGATTCGTTGAAGAGCTATGCCATGAGGTTTTTCCAATCCATGAATACCCGATAAGATTCCAAAGAACCGATAAGGGTGAAATTCTAAAAGAGGAGCTTGGAAGAGGGATTTCTATGCTTGAACCGATAAGGGTGGCATCCTTGAAGAGGAGTTTGGCCCGAGCAGACCAATTCATCCAAGTGGAGAACATTCATAGAGCCGACTTGCCAAATGGAACTCATTAGGTCACCAAATGAGCGTCGTCGAAGCACGAAAAGGTTAATGAGAGGGTGCATTAAGATATTCTGAACAATTGTAATAATCGTAAGGTCACACATTATAAAAATATGGCATGCAGCTTTACACCATTGACATAGACGATATCGTTAATTTACGACATAATTGAGGGACATATGTGATACTAGCCTTCGCGTACCATGAGTGTTCTCAGTCACAAGCGGTCGAGTCGAGACTTTTGCTCATATCACAATGATCATGGTCACCCGACCGATGAATTTTGGTAGCTCAATGAAAATATTTAAAGGCTTATCGACAATGAGGAGCTCATGAAATTTGTCAAGCGAGAAGAGCACGTTATGACATAATAATTGGAAGTCCCTTTATTCCAATCTACGAACCAATCCATAGTAAGGTGTGAGGGTAAGTCATCACAATGTGTAAGAGAGGTCGAGCTCATGGTAACAGTTGGACATGGTAATACTAAGAAAGAACTCATGATGCACTTCGTGATCTCCAACGCTCTCGACTCCTACCATTCTATTAAAAGCAGGTCGTGGTTGCACTGTATGAAGGCTACACCGGAAACTTCCCGGTAATGCGTCAAGTATCCCATTGGCAACTCGGTAGGTATTATTAGAGAGAACCAACGGACTAACAGAACCTACTATATTGTAGACGTCGATCGTTCCAAATCATTGTGATAGCAATTAGTTGATGATAGGATAGGGGATCGACCCATAAACCACATCTAATTTCCCGAGTTGGTAGACGGTCCCCAGGAAGCCAATTTGGCAGTCGGCGCTTCTGGAAACACAAGTAAAGAAGTAATGGCAAAGGGTCATGCTCTTCGAATTAGTAATGAACTAGAAACTACTTTTTGATGTTCTATGATTACTTTATCACAATAAAATTATGATATTTTCATGGAGTGTTAGAAACATGTTTGGGGTCGACCCCCCTGTTATTTTCCATAAGCTAGCCATTGGTAGATGAGTTAAGCCGATCCGCCAGAAACGATGATCATTCTCAACGGAGAATGGTAAAGTCATTACCAAGGAAGTAGACAAACTCCTTTGAATTGTGAAATTCGCAAAGCCAAGGGCCCAATATGGGTAACAAACCCGGTTTTGGTTAAAAAGAAAGGCGGGCAATAACGCATGTGCGTTGACTTCACTAACCCCAACCAAGAATTCCCAGATAACGCCTTCCAGCTCCCTCATATCAACCAAATTGTAGATTCAACATCAGGGTGTGAGTAATATAGATGCTTACTCGGGCTACAATCAGATATGCATGCACCCCAAGAACAAAGAACACAATATATTTTAGACCAAAACAGAGATCTATTGTTATACAGTTATGTCATTCGGTCTCAAGAATGCATGTTCTACATATTAGCGTCTTGTCAATTAGATCTTTAAGAACCAGCTTGGAAATAATATAAAGGCGTACGTTGATAACATAGTTGTTAAAAGCACCACATGACTCGTCAAATGGAAATATTGAGCAGTATATTCAATATTATACGATAATTTAACCTTAAGTTGAATTCAATGAAGTGCTCTTTCGGTGTTCCAAGTGGTAAATATCTCAGTTATATTGTCATCAAGAATGGAATAAAAGCTGACTTAGATCATCTGAAAGCACTGTGGCATATGGGACCTTTTAGAAATATCAAGGAAGTATAGTTTTCAACCGGACGCCTATCAACATTGTCGCGCTTCATTTCACGTGTGTTGGATAAAATCCACTTTTTGTTTCGAGGTCCTTCGAGAAGATAAGAAGTTTTCTAGGGACAAACAGTGTAGTGAAGCATTCGATGCGCTAAAAAACTACCTTACGTCACCAAAAACCATATCCACTCCCTCTCTAGGTAAACCTTTTTTATACCATTCGGTCTCTAGATTTTCAGTAAGATCAGTGTTAGTTCGGAAGCTAGATGGTGTACAACGGTCGATCGACTACACCAGTAAAACTTTGGTCAAGGTATTAACCCATTATCTTAATCTGAAGAAGCGGGCCCTAGGATTATTAGTAGCGGCGCGCAAGATGCGACTCTATTTATAGAGTCATACTATCACTATGCGCATATCCTTTCTCTTGATGTATATATTTCAAAACCTGATAGATGTACAAGATTAGCAAGATGGTATATGGAGCTAGATGAATATGATATCAAGTACGAGCCTCGTACAGTGATCAAAGGTCAATCTATCACTAACTTCATTAACAATTTTTCGGTATCGCGAGGCGAGAATAGTATGGCCGAGCCCTAAGAGATTGACACCCTGTATGAATGGATTATCAAAGACAATGAGGCCTCAATCGCACTTGGTAGTGTAGCAGGTATAGTCATGAAATTTCCTATAGGTGAAACAATTCGATAGGCCATCCGGTTTGGTTTTCCTGTCATGAATAATGATGTTGGATACAATGTTGTGCTTGGAGGAATGAAGTTGGTACATATATGTAGAGCATCGACAATACAAGTCCGATATGGTTCTGAACTAGTGGTTAACCATGGAATGGGCGTCTCTGACACCAAGTATGATGCAACTCATCATTATCTCGCAACCTAAAGAGTGTGAGAATTTGAATTTAGGTGATTTATTTATGCCAATGTACCACGTGTTGACAACACGGCTGCTGACACCTTAGCCAGGACCGCCGCTTGAAGGGATAGTTCACTCGTCCTTTTACAGCGATCCTCATGACCTATACATCCATAAATGATCCCAACATTTACATAGTTGAGTCATTGAGCGGCTCGCGCCAACTATACCTCTTATACCTCGGCTAGAAAAAGGCAGCAGTGGGGGATTTGTAATTGTACACTCCTAAATAAAGTATGTTAGATGGCGTCATTTACTAAAAATGTGCTATGAGACCCATATTGCGATGCCTCAGTCAAGACAGAGCTACCATTCTACATAAATTGCATGCAGGAGGAGCAGGAGCGTATTATGGTCATGAAATTTTAATCTGATGTTTCCTACTGGCAGGATATTATTGGCCCAATTTGGTCACAGATGTCAAGCCTATCGTACAATGATGTCACGCATACCAATAATACGCCAACACTATTCATCTGACGAGCGAGCCCATAACTCGCAATCCAACCTCATCCCCTTCTCATAAGTGGAGGATCGACTTGGTTGGGTCACTGCCTTTGAAAACTAAGAAGCGTCAATATCTAGTGGTCGTCATGGACTACTTCACAAAGTGGATTGAGGCTAAAACATTTTGTCTCACAAGAGCACAAAAAATATGTGACTTCGTACATCATTAGATTTTCTCCCGATTTGTTATCTGCTTTATTTTCATGAAAAATAACGACCCATAATTTCAAAATTCTATCCTCATAATGTTCTATAGACGTTATGGCATCGAACAAAAGTTTTCTACCCCCAACGATTCTTAAGCGAACAACCAAGTTGAGGTTACCAGCCAAACCATCTTGGACGAAATCAAAAAGAAGTTGGAATGTGCCAAATGAAAATGGTGAGATAAACTAATTTAAGTCTTATGGGTTTATTAAAACACCCCGCGCTCAGCAACATACGTGGCCCATTCATTTTAGTGCATGGTATAGAGGTGATCATCCTACCAAAAGTCACCACACGGAGACATAGGATGGTGAACTACTCAGATCTCACAAAAAATACCATACGCACAATCAGCATCCATTTGATTGAGGAACGACATTAACAAGCCCGGGTACACGCTGAATATTACAAAAATCTAGGGGAGGGAAATTTAGTAATGAAAAACGTATTTCAAGGATCATGTGATAAAGCTACAGGTAAGTTGGGCCCTACTTGGGAGGGTTCATACAAATTTATTGCTCGAGGATGCTATGGTGCCTATCGTCTAGCTGATTCAGATGTTTAGGTACTCAAGCAACATTAGAATGTTAACCATTTAAAATTCTATCACCATCTTATGTAATTTTGATGTGTTCTCTTTTTCATTCATAATGAGGCACATTTTTTCTTTCATTAATGATAATTTTCTGTTTTCATCCATTTTTGGGTTTGTTATACGTTCTCCCTTCTCCTACAAAATGGAATTTGGGCCACGAACTACGCTAAAGGGCTACGAATTGGCCCATATTGAGCCCGAACCACTTTATTCTATCAAATAACTGGGTTAATAGGCCACTTTAGTCCATTTATGTAACAAACATTGTAGAAGCTAATACATCCATGTATGTCAAGAAGAACAATGTAAAGTATTCTAACATGATGAACACTATGAGAATATCTGTTATTGTTTTATCGTTTGGTTATTTAACTACTATGGTTATTTAATCCTATAAATACGTGAAGCCTTAGTTAATATGAGTAACTATGGAAAACCATGCAAAAATGATCTGTGTGAGGCCAGGAAAAGATGATCCAGACGAGATCAAGTAAAGATGATCCATACGAGATCAAGTAAAGATGATACATGCAAGCCCAAATTAATATGATCCATACAAGGCTAAGAAAATATAATACATGCGATGTTACGAAAAGATAATCTATGATATGCCACGAAAATATTATCCATGTGGGGTCAGAAAAATATGAGACATATGAGGCCATGCAAAGACGATACGTGCGAGACCAGGCAAAAATGATCCATGAGAGTCCAAGAAAATATGATTCATATGAGGATAAACAAAGATTATTCATGTGATACCATTAAAATATAATCCATGAAAGGCTAAACAAAGATGATTTATGTGGAAGTACTTACAAATGAGTAATGCCCGTCTCGCTGCTTGCCTTGCAATACACGAAAAAACTAAATATTACGTATATTAGATGTGAGACAAGTATTTATACATAACCAAAAATACGAGAAACTACTATTTAACTACTAGAAAACTAATAATTAATAAAAACATTTATAAACAATACAATATGATTTCTTACTGTATTTACGATTTCTAATACTCAATAGAAATAAAATAAATAAACAAATCTAATTTTAAGTGGTATCAAAATTAAAAGTCATACTATAAATATATTTGATTTTTTGTTGTTTTTATAAAATAGATTAACAGAACTTAAACGTGTCATAACTTGATTTTCTAAGTTTATAGACAAGTGGATCGTTTAAAACTGTTCTGAAATGCTTGTATAGTTGATTTTGTACTCTGAGGAAAAAAAAATACAAAACAAATATTAAATCATTATTTTTAGTTATTTTTTAAAACGTGTTTTTATATAAGAATATTTCTGATAGATAGTAAGCTAGATTTTTTTATAATAGACCGCAATCGATTTATTGGCCTGTGTAGTAAACAATAAATGACCCTAAATTATAGGTATATCATAAAAAAGAAACTTTTTTTATAATATAAAATTTATCAAACATCATGAACGAAATAGAATTCAATAAATATAAAATTTGCAGGTTTATGTAAGTTTAAATATTTGTATTCTACTAACACTCGAATCAAAAACAATAAAAAAGATAGAATATAATACATTATAAATGATTTAATATTTGTTTCCTCCTATATCTTTCTTATTTTTTATTTTTAGAAAAATATTAACTTAAACATAAATAAAATTATACTGAACATTCCCCATAAATCGAAATACCAAAATCTACTAGAATATAATCCATCTCGGAAAACTTACGGTGAAACAATAGAGCTACAGTCTGTGAGACCACGATTATCGAACATAAAACCGCAAGGTATAACTGGATTCACGTTAGGGTGTTGTTCGGTAAAGGAGCGAAAAAAGGTTACCAGACATTCCGAAAATGCCAAGAACACCAGATAAAAAACCTACCGGACACCGTAGTCTCCGCTTCAGATCGGAATCATGACATATCAAAACAAGAGTGAAAAATAATATATGAAAAAAAAACTATAAAACACTTATCCAATACCGCTGGTATTAAGAAGAGCTGAAACATTAGTGAAATGGCTGTCTAAAAAAACACCAATAAAAAGGATGGAACCATAACGTACAACTGGTTTACCACAATGTTTTGAGTGTCAAGATCATTCCCGCGACGGAAGATATATTCTACAGAAAGCATCTAGTCACCTTAGCAGGATAAAAAAACCACCTAGAAAGTATTTGAGGGTCAGAAAGACGAGTTGTGGTTTCCATGATGTTAGGTGCGACCACAGTCTCACATCCCACATCGGTTAAACGTGAGAAAAAAGATCAGTGTATAAGTTAAGAATCATCTCCATTAGTGTGAGGTCTTTTGGAAGTGGACCAACAGCAAAGTTGTGCGGGCCAATTGGTCCAAAGTGGACAATACCACACTGGTGTGGAGATCGAATTATCCTTACTTGGAACGCGTGTGGTGGGTGTGATGTGGATGAAATTCTTAGATGCAGTACATCGCGTCAGGAGCCATACTCAAGGTGAATGATCTGCCGGATAGATGGAGCACCTGATGGCTTATCAGCAGATGGCTTGATCAAGGAGCGACGAAGTGTCATCTATAGATGGAGCACCTGATGGCTATCAAGCAGGTAACTTGATTAAGGAGCGGCACAGTATCATCTGATACTGAGCAGATAGAAGGAGCAACGTAGTGTCATCTATAGATGGAGCGCCTGATGGCTATCAAGCAGGTGACTTGATTAAAGAGAGGCACAGTATCATCTGATAGTGAGCAGATAGATCCGCCCCGCCGTAAACCTCTAGATGTGGTGGGTGTGATGTGGGTGAAATTCTTAGATGCTGAACATCGAGTCAGGGATCATACTCAAGGTGAATGATCTGCTGGATAGATGGACCGCCTAATTGCTTATCAAGCAGGTGGCTTGATCAAGGAGCGGCACAGTATCATTTGATAGTGAGCAGATAGATCCGCCGCCATAAACCTTTAGAGTTCAGACCTCTCCACCTGATTAGAGTAAGCGGATGGAAGCCAATTGAGAGGAGGATTGTTAGGCGAGCCATGATCCATACTCAAGGTGAATGATCTGTTGGATAGAGGGAGAACCTGATGGCTTATCAAGCAAGTGGCTTGATAAGGAGCACGCAATTTCATCTATAGATGGAGCGCCTGATGGCTTATCAAGCATGTAGTTTGATCAAGGAGCGGCACAATATCAATAGTGAGCAGATAGATCCGCCATAAACCTCTAGAGTTCAGACCTCCACCTGAGTAGAGTAGGCGGATGGAAGCCAATTGAGATGAGGCTAGAGTGGTACTTTGTTCGAGAGGAGGATTGTTGAGTGCGACCAAAGTCCCGCATCCCAAATCGGTTAAACATGGAAAGAAAGATCAGTATATAAGTTAAGAATAACATCTTTCCATTAGTGTGAGGCCTTTTGGAAGTGGACCAAAAGCAGAATATACGGACCTCATATTCCCTACACATTTATGCAATGAGTGCAATACAGATGTGCGGCAGCACTCTCTAAGATTTCTAAAGAGAGGATAAAATTCCAATATAGATAGTTAAAAAGAGGTGAGTGACATTTATAAAAAAAAATACGTGTGAAATGTGGAAGGTGACGGCTAAGAAGAAAGAGGTGTCGAGTGTTAGAAAGATAAAGAAAGAGAATAAATTTATTAATTTTATTGATGGTGTATTCTCTTGTAGATCTTGTATATTTAAATTAGTATATTATCATGTTTCAATTACAGAATAATATTTAATATAATATTTTTTATTATAATAATATTTTTTTATTATAATAATATTTTATTATTATTATAATATTTTTCCTAATTGATTAATATTCTTAAATCAAGAATATATGATTCGAAACAATGACCAATCAATTAACCTTTATTATATATCTTGGTCCCCAACAACATTAATTAGAAAAATCTTCAACATTCCCCCTCAAATTGAATAGTCGGATTTCCAATACTCAACTTGCTCAAAATTGTAGTGAACATTCATCATATTACAGTTTTAGTCTGGATGTCTTCTAGTTGATCCTCTCATCTTACAAAAAGAAATTCAATTGCACCATCTTTAATTTTTTCTTTTATAAAGTGTCAATCTCCTTCCACATGTTTAGTTTTGTCGTGCTGAACAAGATTTCCAATATACGTATTGCTTCTTTATTTTCACACTTGAGTTGACTGGGAAGAGATGATGGAAATACAATTTCAATCATTAATTTCTTGATCCACAAGATTTCTATTACTCCTTTAGAAGTTCCCCAGAATTTTCCATCAACACTAAAAAAATCCACAACTAACTGCTTCTTACTTGTCCAAGTCACTAAGTTTCCCCCAACTAGTGTAAAGTATCCTGATGTAGACCTGCAATCATTTAGGTTACTAGGCCAATCTACATCAGTGTATGCTTCTATATTTATATTTGCATTTCTTGTAAACATAATTTCATTCCGTAACGTGTCGTGACTTTTAAATACCGTACTATCATCATCACTGCTTCCATATGATCTAATTGTGTTCGATGCATAAACTGACTTACAACCCCAACCTCATAAGCTATATATGGTCGAGTATGTGACAAGTAAATTATTTTTCCAACTAGTCGTTGATATCTTTCTTTTTCTGCCAGGTGAACACCTTCAACCATTCTGAGTCCATTGTTAATTTGCATTGGAGTCTCAACTAGTTTACAATAAACCATTCATGAGTACAAATGACGTTGTAAGAGTACTTGATGGTGAAGTTGGGATTTCTAGTATTCGTGGTTCAAACATGAGCATGGTTGAAAATCATGTTAAGAGGAGGTAGAGTGAGAATAAGATTTTTAATCTCTTAAAGATTGTCGTGGTTCCTCGTTGTACCTGGTTTGATATTGGATGTCCAATTCCAGTGACCATTGTATATGATGTCCAAGATCTTAAGGTTTTTCCGAACCTAGAGTCTTTGATGATACTTTTGTCATATTGAGTCACCAAAGGATTGAAAAGAAGCCAAGGAATATACGATAATGAAGTATTAAATTTGTTGTAAATAGAAATCGTGTACAATTAACTGCCATATGGCAGAGGCGTAATATCTTCCTTCAAGTCCAAAAAAGAGAGGACCCAATATCATATATGTTATAAGTCACTAAGTACATAAAATTTCTTTATGTATGTTTAGATCACATACATTATATTTAGTATATGATCCAAAGGGTTTTTTGATGACCCATCTATATGCTAAAAAGAAAGATTTAACGCAATGGAATTAGAGGAAAACAAAATCTTCTTAAAATAGTAAAGATTGTCTTGTGATAATAATACAATTTTTTTAGGAAAATAGAGTTATATAAAGTACAACAAAAAAACTAAATGAAATGAAACGTGTTTTTTATGAAAATTCTTGTGCAAAAAAAAGTTGGTAAGAAAATATTGACAATTTTTTAGCTTTATAAGCTTTAAAAAGCTATTTTTTTAAGACTTATGAAGTCGGATCGACCATGGCAAAAAGCCTAATGGTAGAAAACAATCCCATATATTGAGAGAGTGCTTTCTTCCAATCTTAGGAAAAATAACTCGTAGTTGGCATGTAATCATATGTAAATAACTTATATATCAACCATGTGAGGTGGATAATAAGATACGATATTTTTAAACGAACTCCATGTTGTATATATCCAAAAAATATCACCAAACAATCGATTGATTGCTTATACATATTGACACGGCTAGAATAGAATAATAAAATAAAAACACCTAAATATTTATATGATCTTACATTAGTCTCTCAAAACATAGTTATAATCTAACATGTTTCCGCATTCATAGAGTTTTCGCTGCATATCTACACACGTGTGTTGAGCTGATACATACTTATATTTGAATCGAGTCGCTAAACTTCGAAAATAATCATACTTTGTTTCTGGAAAAAAAATAACATGATAACTTGCTTAATAATCTATGTAGATTACATGATCATCACATGAAACAAAAATGAAGAAATTATAAGGCTAAAGAAGAACTTGTTCGCATAATTTGAGATGAAATATCTAGAAGGGTTAAAAATACTTCTTAAGAATTGAGGTTTTATATCTCAGAGGAAGTATATTCTCGATTTACTAACAAGAATGTTTGATTGTAAACCAGTAGAGACTCCAATACAGGTTAATTATGGGCTCAAAACGGTTGAAGCAATTGGGGTTGTAAGTCAGACCTAGCCTATACAGTTGGGGTTGTAAGTAAGTTTATGCACCAACAACAATTGGATCATAAAGAAGCAGCCATGAGGATAGTATGATATTTAAAAGGCAAGTTAGAGAATGAAATTATGTTCAAAAGAAATGGCATCCTAATATTGAAGCATAAATTGATGCATATTGGGTTGGTAACCCAAATGATTGCAGATCTACATTAGGTTACTTTACGTTGTTTGGGAGAAACTTAGTGACATGGAGAAGCAAGAAGTAGAAAGAGGTGGCACTTTCGAGTGCTGAGGTATAATTCTGGGGAATTTCTAAAGGAGTAACATAAATCTTATGGCCCAAGAAATTAATGACTAAAATTGGATGTCCATTATCTCTTCCGAGTCAACTTAAGTGTGACAATAAAGCAACAATAAGTATCTCAGAACATCATGTTCAGCATGATAGAACTTAACATGTGGAAGTAGATTGAAAAGAAGAAGAAAATAATGAATCTTAAATTAAACTAATATAGATATATTTAGTGTGTAATATAAATGACAAACAAAATATTAGAGATATATTCATTCTTTAATGAAAATCATAAAAATATTCACTTTTTAATGAAATGATTATAGATATATGCACTATTTAATGAAAATAAAAAAAACAATTTTAATGAAAATATTAGAGATAAATTCACTATTTAATGAAAATTAGAAAAAAAATAAATTATAATGTAATTGCCAAAGATATATTCACTTCTAAAAAATAAATTTTAGATTCATCCCGCTACTATTATTGGTCTCGTCGCATTTATGGTCCGCATCTATCTATTTTTTATCCCGCCTCTATGAGCGATAGAGATAGATTTATCTGGTGAATATACTAGAGATATATTCACTCTATAATAATTTATAAAGATAAAAATATTCAGTTTTTAATAAAAATGTTAGAGATATATTCACTATTTAATAAAAATTACAAGAATATTCATTTTTAATGAAAATACTATAAATACACATATTTGGTATCTAATATTTTTTTAAAGGAGTCCTGTGTCTATAACTATAAATAGTCTACATCTATCTAAAAACATATTTTATAATATCTCGCATTTATCACCGGTCTCGCATCTATCTGAATATGTTTTACAAGGTTCCACATCTATCATAGTCTCGAATCTATTATTGGTCTCTCAATTTTAAATTGGTCACACATATATCTAATATTTTTAAATGAAAATTAAAATCGAAAAAAAAAACAAAAATAAGATAGTAAATCAAATATTTGACCAAACTAATAAAAATATCGCCAGTGTTTAATATAACTCACAACGAAAAGTACTAAAGATGTATTCACTAAATATATACCAATAACTATAGTACAAAATATACATCGTCACCATAACTATTATAATATTTTTCAAATATTTCCTATCATGTTTACTTATTTTCTTTTCAGGATTTTGTTCTACCTATGGCCAAAATCATAACACAAGAGTAATCCATAACCGAAAGCATTAATATAAAAAATGGAAGTGGTGAAAAAAAAAATGAGAGAAAGATGTTTGTTGAGTAGGTCGAGTCTTTTAAAATATAATATTCAAATATAAGTTTAGATAAATAAATTGTTGAGACATAATTCAAATATAAGTTTAGATAAATAAATTTTTGAGACATAAAAAAAAATCAAAATTATTAGGATAAAGGGAGGGAAGACAAACCTTTGTAAAAATATAAGGTTTTTATATAATTAATTGAGGTTATTTGGAGAATTATAAAAACAGATAAGTTTGAGATAGTTAAAAAAAATTAAATGAGTCTTTTTGGTAAATATATGAAAACGGTTTTAAATGGATAATAATTTTTTTTTTGGATTTTAATAGGTATTTAATCTTTATATATATATATATATATATATATATATATATATATATATTAGTTTTAATTTTTTGCTTGGATGTGTTTTTATGTTATATTTTAAATTTTTCTTGCGTAATTTCGTTTTTATTTGTCAGTAACACTTTTAAAAGTTGTTTGCTAACAAAAATATTCATTAAAAAAGTGAGAGATTCTACTTTATTTTCACTTATGATGGTTTATTTTATTTTCATTCTTATATTTATTTTTATTATTATTATTTATTGTTGTTATTTATTAATGTATTTTTGTATAAATTGTTAATTATATTATATGTTATATTGAAATAGTCTTTTTTTTTGTTTTTTTAGATCTTCAATGTAATTTTATACAATTATAAATCAACTTAGAAATAACAAGAAATAATTATTAGAATACGAACAATTCAAATACGAAATGCAAAAATAAGAAATATGAATTATGATATAGCAAAATCTCGTTAGGTGGATCAGAATTCTTTAACTGCTAGGTAAATAATAACATAATAAAATAACTTAAAGTATGGTAGTAATATATTTGTTATTCTAACAAATCTTTTGTACATGGATAAGGTACAAATAACAAAATTTGGACTGTGACAGAATGCAGAAATACGTGTAATTCAGTTGTGAAAAAGTAAATGTGTTCCAGTTGCGTAATTATGTGCAAATGCGTTGTGAGAAAAAAATAGTTGCGTAATAATATTTTTGGTTGCGAATTAAATATGGTTATGTGAAAAAACAAAATACAACTTGTTTTTGTGAAAATATATGGTAATTGGATGTGAAACACTAACATTTTTGTAGTTGCAAAAATATGTGCAATTTTATATCAATTTTTTTTAAGAAAAAAATTACAATTTGGAATGCGACATGGTGCAAAAATACATGTGATTTGGTTACGAAAATAAGAAAAGATAAAAATTCTCCAAAAATATCACTCATGGATTTCATTTTGGTCATCGTTAAAAATAGAAAAATATATGTTTTAGATTATTTTTAATTTAAGCTTTGAAATATATGGATTTTGTAAGGTTATAAATAACTAATTGTTAAGAGTGTACGTGTTTTGTGTGTTCAAATGTATTTTTGGAAGCATCCATATTGCAGGTGGTTATTAGCAAAATTGAAATTATCTTGATGGTTATTGGTAGTATTAGGACGAATACTTGGACTTCATTACAAAAATTAATTATATGTGCATAACGACTCATTATATTGACGTGAATTGGTATTTACATGAGAAAATAATTAATTTTTATCGGGTAGATATTCATATGGGTGAGATAATGGATCGAGACTTTGATATATATATGAGGGAATGGGGAGTATCAAAAGTATTTACAATCATAGTCGACAATGCAAGTTCAAATAATATTTCTTTAAATCAATTGAAAGGAAAGTTGGTACCCCCGAGGTTGTGATTATATGAAAGGTAAATATCTTCACATGAGATGCATCGCACGTATCATAAATTTAATTATCACTGATGGATTAAATGATGAAAGTGTAAGAAAATCGATAACAAATGTGAGAGATGCGGTTAGATATGTGAGCCAGTCTCCGACTAGACTAGCCAAGTTCAATGAATGTATTGAAATGGAGAATTTGGAAATTAAATGTATTTTGTGGCTTTGAACAATAACTTGTTTGTGCACTGTCGATTTTGGTGACATATAGTCTCTGGACTTTCAAAATTCCACTAGTACTCCCTAGACTATACAGTTTGGACAAAGTTAGTCCCCTTGCGTGTGTTGACTATCAATTTTTGTGACAGATAATCCCTCGATTATTCATTTTCGATAAAGTTAGTCATTTGTCTTTCTATTTTTAATAACGTTAGTCCCCTTAATAAACATGTGCAAGGAACTAACTTTATCCAAAATGGATAGTCGAGGAACTACCAACAAACGTTTAATAGTCCAAGGATTATATGTTGCCAAAATGGATAGTTCAAGGACTACTAGCGGACTTGTAAAAGTCCATGGACTATTTGTCACCAAAATCGATAGTCTAGTGACTAGGTACTGTTCAAAGCATGTATTTTGTATTTAGATGTGAGTCCAAAGTGGAATTTAACTTATTTAATGTTGAATGTACCTCAAAATTTTGAAAAAGCATTTGAATTGTTTGACCTTCGTGATCTATACATTAAACTTGAGTTGGAAATAAGGGTCCTTACTTTTGGGGATTGAGATGTTATTAGGAGGATGGTTGATATGATGTTTCATTTTTATGAACAAAAAATGAGGAGTTCAATATTTTGAATTGGTGGGTACTTAATTCGAGTAGGTTTCATCTTCTTTCACAATATTTGATCGTGATGTTTTTGTTATTCATATCTTCATCGTAACCTCATAATGTGTCTTTCGTATTAGTGGAAGGTTTCTCGATGCATTTAGAAGTTCTTTGTCGCATGAAGTTCTGAAATCCCTGTTTAATGCTCAGAAATGATTGAGGAAATACAAACATAAAGATTCAGTTGAGAAGAATATGATATTTATTAAGAAGATTGAATCAGTTACACTATACATATTTTACATTAAATTTGTTTTATATCAATTTCTTATTATTAATATGTTATATCAGCTGCTAACGGGTTTCAATAGGCTTTGAACAGTACATCGTCCCTCGACTATCGCGTTTGGTGGCAGATAGTCCCTTGACTTTCAAATGTCCGTTGACAGTCCCTGGACTATTGCGTTTGGATAAAGTTAGTCCACCAGATCCTCTGATTCATAAGAGGCTGCCACCTGTCACCATAGTCCCCAGATTTTTGTATCACCACTAGTCCCTTGAGTTTAGTTATCCGTAATATTCTACAATTTGGGTTTGACCTAAACTCAAGGGACTAGTGGTTATACAAAAATTTGGGGACTATGGTGACAGGTGGCAGCCTCTCATGGATCAGAGGATCTGGTGGACTAACTTTATCCAAACTGGATAGTCCAGGGACTGTCAACGGACATTTGAAAGTCAAGGGACTATTTGCCACCAAAGGCGATAGTCGAGGGACGATTTACTGTTCAATGCCGGTTTAAATATTTGATCTTGTTTGTCGCAGTTACACGTTGAATAGGAACAATGTGTTCTGAATCTGATATTAGTTTTGTATGTGCAGACTGTGCTCTACTTATTCATGTTTATTTTGTCGTTGTAGATTGTGTTCTGATTTTGATATTAGTTGTTTCGTTTGTATATATACTCATATCTGTTTCTAATATTCTTTTAAGATATCTTTATATTTCAAGATTTATATTTGTTTTAATCGGGCTGTAACTTCCATAAGTACATGAATACGATGACTTATATATTCGTCTTTATTTCTAAGATGTTATTATAAGCTGAAGACTCTGAACACTAAAGTTCGAGTGGAGTGTGAACTTGTTTTATCTTTAAGTGGAGTGTCATATAAGATGTTGTTATCTATACCTTTATTTGTGCTAATAATTTATTAGTATAAAAATTTCTTTTATTACTCAATTATGATTATGCCTAAGTACCATTACAAATGTCATCTAAAATGTGTTGGTATTCACAAATAATATGATTTTTAAGGGTTTACTACTTCATTACAGGTTTTAGTGATACCTGAAGTGATAAAAGATGCAATTTCAACTTTGGAACTTTTTTCTGATCAGACTTTGTCTTCGGTTTTGTTAAACAGCTAGAGGTATATATGTAGAGAGTGCACATTACTGGAAAAAAGTTCGGGTTAACCATACATCGAACCAAATTCACCAAAATTTTATCGGTCGGGTCGGTTTGGTTCATACAAATATATCGGTTTGGTTCGGCTTAAGAAAATATAGCAAGTTTAGTTTTTGGTTTTTTTTGTTTGGTTTGGTTTTGGACCGAACCGAAGAATGTTCACCCTTAGTTTTTGGCTCGAGAAACATGGTTTGGTGATTAACATGTAGGTGGGAATCCACAATTATTCATGCAAGGTAAAACATATATACTTTCTTCGAGAACTTCTCCACTAGTTCAATGTTTACATAATCATCAATTATAGGGGAACCAATTGGACTAAGTGGTTCACATACCTCTTGTAGGTAATCATTCAAAGGTTGATCATTGGCAAGTATAAAGTTATTGGTCCATACTACGTTGATGGGTGGTTCAGTGATACAATATTCTGGAATGGTCGGGGAAATTAACCAACCTAGTGAATCACTTGTGTTCTCCCCCTGAAAAAAGGTTGGGTAAGATAGTATTAATTTGTCTCATGAAAATTGAAATTCATGGTGATATAGATCCGATGATTAAATAGATTATAAAACTGATACCATTTTTGATGAGGTGCAGAGCCCAAAAATATGTATTTTATGGAACAAGGATCTAATTTAGATCTATCACCCCTTGGAACATACACAAATACAAAACAATTAAAGATAAGAGGTGAGAGAGTTAAAGTGGGTGGTATATATGTTTGGGTTTCCAATATTTGAAGTGGGTTTTTATGGCTACAAATCTTGTTGGTAGACGGTTAACTATATAGGATGATGCGACAATGGCTTCAGTCCATAAGTGTGTGGGAAAATTAGACTCAACCATCATAACTCTAGTCATTTCAAGAAGAATCCAATTTGTTCGTTCTAGAACTCCATTTTGGTTAATCTTTGAACAAAAAATTGATTTCCTTCATTCTTAAAAATGACATAACCCCACTCATCGTAGACTTTAGATTCAATGATCTCTTACAACGTCTCATATAAATTAATCCTTAAATGTTTGGCCAATATAATTATGGACTCTTTGTTTGATATCATTGATAGGTCCTAATCCTTGTTTTTCACTAATAATAACATGTATGATATTATTATTTGTTCACAAGTAAGTTTACGTAGTTACCATACTAATTGCAAGGGTCTGAGGGGAACCCTTAAAATAGATTTTATAAAGACATTTGATAATGTTCGTTGGAATCTCCTTCTAGATGCTCTTATTTTAATGGGTTTCATGAGACCATACGATCTTAAGGATTATTTAATGCATCTATTCTTCTTTTACAATCTCATAATTAACTATGACCCCGTGGAAATTTTATGAGTTGTCATGTCTGATAAAGAGACCTGTTTTGTCCTTTCCTTTATGCATAAGTAATCCAATTCATCTCAAGTATCCTTAAAGAAAGTTTTGATATGAAAATTTAGTTTGCATTAGAAATGTCACAACCTTAAAAGCATCAATATTCACTTTAAAAATGATTTTATGATCTTCTAGAAAGTTGATGTCAACTCCATTAGAATGTTTAAGGATGAACTTAATTAATTTTAAAATATTTATGAACTTTAAATCAGACATAAAAAGAGCCATATTTTCCTCTCCGATGTTGGGATCACCCTTAAAATTTCTTAGTTAATATATTTGGATAGGTATTGGTTCAATTCTAATTAAGTACGTTGGCGTCCCTCTTATTGCCAGCCACCTTACCTATTATTAATCCATAATTATCTTTAATCTTATCACTTCCAGAATTCGCGCATTAACCTCTAATCATATCTCGGATCTCGGCAGGCTCCAACCTATTAAATCATCATCTTTGTATACGGATTATATTGGTCTTTAATTTTTGTCTTATTGATTCGAATCCTAAACGAATTGGCCAAGATACTAACTTCTGTATCTCGTTAGGCCACGAGATAAAGTTTACAAGTGACAGATAACGAGATGAATTTTACAAATTACAAACTCGCTTGAAGATATCAATTTACCTTTTTTATGGTCGTTTTGGGATAATATACCTTGAATTTTGAATGATTGTCCTCGAGTATTATTAGTTCATTACTAGTAATAAAAATTCAACAATGTGATTAGATTTAAAAAAATAATAACAACTTTAATACTCCATCATTTGGACTTGGAAAAGAAAATTTATTATATCGACCCAATATATAAAACTATGGTAGAAAACTATTAATCAAATTCTCTTTTTATTGACCGGAAAGAGAGAAATAAATTTCACCATTCCATGTAGTTTTATTCTCCACCATTTGTATCTATAGACAATTGTATATTCATATTCTTTAGGTAAAGGACAATTGCATATTCATATATGTAACGGATGAAACAAAGACAATTGTATATTCATATTCTTGAATATTTATGGGTTTAAATCATATTGTCAGTCTTTAATTTTTTAAGTTTGTTGTATTAGTAGGCTGGTTAAATCTTCTTTTGACACATTATATCGATAAAAATATAATTAAATAAAAATAATGTAGATATAGTATTTTTTTTATCTAAACATCACTATAACAATTTTTAATTTTACAAAAGACGAATATGTTTATTTTACGAAAATATGGTATATTAGATAAATTAAAATTAATAAAATTATACTTATATAATTAGTTTTATTTTTAAAAAATATTAATATTCAGAACTTTTTCATGTCAAGAAAAATAAAACTACTATTCTTTTAATGTTAAGAAAAATAAAACTAATATTTTTCTGCATTAGATCCAATTGAATAAGATCACGTTTATCACCAAAACATAAAAACAAAAAATGTAACAAACCTTAAAAATATAAGGATAAAAAACATGATTGAACCTAAAAGTATTTAACCCTCTATGTATATAATAGACAACAATTCTCTTCAGTTCCATCACTTAAAAAATTTCTTCTTCATTTCTTTAGTTATATTTTTGTTGTCCTGATATGTCTGCATGCAAATTAGTTCATTGGTCGGGCAGTCCAGTAGATTCAATCGAACCGCAAGATGAACGGTTTATGTATCAAATACTCTGAGTGGATTTTATAATCAAAAGAAAAGGTCAATCAAATGAAGTGACAACATTCGAGATATCTCGTACATTTTTAGCCGAGCTTGCATCCGATTTTTCGTTTATGAAAACGGTTTCCAATGGAGTACTTACTGACATTAATGTTAGTCTTAGTTTCATACAGGGAAATCATTTAGCGCAAAGTTTAATAAGGATTACCCGATTCATGATAGGTGATGAACGCTATATGAATAGTAAGGTATTGCATATGTTGAAGGAAGTGCTTCTCTCAAGCACACTGGCTTCACTCGAAGAAGAGAAGAAGAAGAGAACAGAAATGAAGAGAGAAAAGAAGGAGGTGACAGAGGCAGAGAAGAGAGACAGACTCGATCTGTTGTCTGAAGCATGACTAAACCCTACTTGGTGTATTAGGCCGGGTTTAGTCATGGACCAGACTTGGGCCTCCAAATGGGCCTGGTCTTATGTGAGCATGGATCAGTCTACAACAAACAAAGCCCAGTTCTATTAGATTAAATCAGTGTGTGTATTACAATTGGCCTTGTAGCCAAACAGTCTGTAACAAGGTGTAACAAACCTCACATGGGAATATTCCCAAGGTTGTTACACCCTCTAAATCTCTATAAATACTACCCTATGTACATTGAACAGATTATGAAAAGAAATTACAAAATTACCAAATCTAAATTCTTCTTCTTTTCTTCAAACTTTAACTACATATATCCATGAGTGTTTGTATTTCAGATCAAGTTGATGATCTGGAGTCAATGTTGGATGGCGACTCAGCTGAATCGTCAATGGTGGATGACAACTCTATGGCTGAATCTTCGGTAGAAATGTATTTAGACAAAACTGAAATTTCGGAAATGAGTGAATGTGTTATATGTATGGAACAAATGGCAGTAGGATCTGAAGCAAGAAAAATGTCATGTTCACACCTTTTTCACGACGAGTGTATTTTAAAGTGGCTTGAGATAAGTAAACAATGTCCAGTTTGTAGGTTTGATTTGGAGGATTGAAAGGAAGGTTAGATTTGCAATTTAGTTTTTAAATCCATCCGGTTCAGTACAATGTACTTCTTGTTATATGTTATGTTTGTCAGTAGATTATGGATTGTACTTCTTGCTATATGCTATGTTGGTTAGTAGATTATGGATTGTACTTCTTGTTGTATGTTATATTGGTCCGTAGATTATGGATCTTTGCCAAAAACAGTTGTACTTTTGATATGTTTTTCCGCTAGAAATGAAGTATGTCCATTTCATTTACATGTTTTTCTTATGAAAAACACTTCACCGTTACAACCTTCCCCTTTACTTTTAAAGAAAAAAATTATGGATATTATTCTCTGATTCAGGTTGTCAGAGTTTGACTTTCATTTAGACACAAAGAGACATGTATATACATGGTCCTTTGGTTTGTTTTTATTTTTTTTGAATTTTTTCAACTGGTTTTTAGATTTTAGAATGCTCTTACAATAATTTGGTAGATTTTCATCTTACATATTAAGTAAATAACTAAGTAAATAATTAATAACTTATAAAACGACAAATAAGGTATATAATTTTATGGCATCGCCTAAATTTTAATAACTTATTTTTTTAACATAAGTCAAAACTTTTGCAAGAAATTGCAATAGATATCCGTTATTCATACGGAAACTGAAATTCTAAGCCACAAATATTCCTACTCACTACCACACACACAAGCCCATTCTCACTCCTTTATAAAGACCTCCAAAACTTATTCACTCATTTAAAGAACACTTTCAAGAAATATAATTTATATTTTTGTTTTATTGTATAGGTATACTATATGGAGTACTTTTATTGTATATATTTTTTTTTTTACTTTTATTGTTTAGTCTTACCGTTTTTTATTTTCAATTTAGTAAGGTCGAAACTTTTCAAAGGAATAAAATACGATCTGTTTATTCTTTGTTGTTTTTATTTTTGTACGAGTGAATGCCAAAATTCTTCAAGGAGCTAAATATTATGCTCAGACTTATCTTTTTATTATTAATGGAGTTCGGTTTAATCCCCCATATTTGCTAAAAACTACTTATGGAAATCTAAGTTTTATCCTTTGTGGGGTGTTTGCGGCTTGTTACGTTGGAAAATATATAATATTGATTCGAAGAAAAATAAATTAACATTCATGTAATGGAAATTATAAGAATTTATTAAGAATAAATATCTTCTTAAAGTCTTCATACGTCATCGAGGTATTAAAAGCATTACATCCCAACTGGAATAAACTTTTTACATATAAAATAACATAAAAAAAGTTAAAGTTTAAGGATGATGATTTATCTTTAAATTATTTATGTTTGAAGGTTGTCGAATTGTTTTCCTAGTTTTATGTTGGCTTCAATGATGTAAGATCATTCCCAATTAAGGGCCAGGTTCTTGAGACTCTTATCTTTGGTGTAAAGGAAAAATAATGTTAGAAACTTTTCCCCCATCTCAAAGCTTTTAAACTGAACCTTAAGTTATATGTATGTTTCACATCAAATTTTCGTAATTAATGACTGAATGTGAGCTTTAACCATTTTTTTAAAATCATATCAAGTTTAGCACTCCTTACTAGAATATTACTCCTTGTATGTGGAGATAATGCAAGAGAGCATGCTAGTTTCATATATAATACACCAAAGGAAAAGGTGTTTCACGTGTCACATATCGTGTACTAGTTCCGATATGGTTTTTTATGTCATTACATATTGTTATTGTTGGTCATATCCACTTGTGCATTGGACCGATGATGAAATCACAAGATAAAATTTACGTAGTACCTCTTGCGCCACAGAAACACATGAGTTGTTCATTTTAGAATGAGTCTCATTGTCTGTTGTGATGACTCGTGCTATCCCGTATCTCATGAAATTACTATATATACCTTAAACTATTTGAAAAAAGTAATCAACTGCTACAAGTAATAAAAAAAAATCGCCATGAGCATTTGGAACGAGTAATACGATGTTTAGATCCTATCAATAAAAACTTATTTCCTCAGATATTATTTCTAGAACCACTACTGAGAATTTGATGGATTTGGATAAGCTTGTCATGTACCACACTACTTAAATTTGTTCTAGGAATCCTCATTCAAAGTAGGCCAATACTAGCCTTGTAGAAAGAGTTCTTTTTACAATGTCTTGTACCCATAATGTGTAATACCTTATCCATCAAACTTAGGTGTTGCTTTTAGGACATTGCCTTTTGGTGAGTTAGCACCATTATTTTTCTTATAACTCTTTAACCGTGATTAGCATAAGACTCTAAAGAGAAAGTTTTTAAATTAATGACAGAATGTTTGTTTTGTAAGATAGATCATAGATGATGAAGATACCAAGGTATCAAAAGTTGCATTTTCCACTCTTAAACCTTGTTCAAAATTAATATCATCGAATAGGGTTATCTCGCGTCAAATATATCTTATTTACTATATCTTAGATTATTATTTATCTTTATTATAACAGAGTGCTTGATAAAATACCAATGGACAATCAGTAAGTAGGTGGACTCACTTTGTTCTACAAATCTTGACCAACCAAATTCCAACAATATGAGTTTCATATTCTAATTTTTTATTGGAAGTTGGAGGAAGAATTTTGATATATTGTGTCAAGATGTCTCATGTAGGAGATAATATCTAGATTCATATCTGCATGCCTTGGTGATTTCTTATGTCATCCATTCTGAACTGCCAAGTTGATTTAACCAACTTTAACGGCTTTGTCTTTCAGACTGAAACTCAGTAAGGAAATCATTTAAGACATGGGATTTTTATTATTTTTATGGTTAAAATTTGATATCGTAGTCTCCAAAATCCACAAACCATCTGGATAGTCTACTAGACACATCTAGTTTGTCTAAAATAATCCTCAAAGGTTAGGATGTCCAGATAATAATCACGTGAACCTGAAATTATGCTCTTATTGAGCCGCGATCACTACTTCTAAATCAACTTCTCCAACTACAAGTAACGAGTTTGTGCATGAAGTAAATATTTAATTACATAGTATATAACCTTGGAGTTATTTCCTTCTTTTTGTGTAGCCAAGACAGTTGAGTAGCGAAACAAAGAATCCTTTTGATTTGGCTTTGCTAATAATTCTGGTGATACTAGTAACTTCTTGATATATTAAAACGATTTCACTGGTCCCTAAACAACTTGAAGGAGATGTTGTTAGTTTTTTCACTATTTGAAGGTGAATTGGTTCAACGAAATTAATTTCACAACCAATATTTGTACTTCTTTTATGTTATGAGGATCACCGTGATGGAAATGTTTAGGAGTTTATTTAGATCATGTTTAATTTCTTTATTACAGACCATAAATTCAAAGAGCTTACCTGACCGGATGCAAAAAATATACTTTTTTCGATTTGATAAGGTCAGATAATTTTGACACTACTACTTACCCCTATCTGAAGTACAGTTCAGACTTAAGCATTACCATGGGAAACCAAAGAGGATACAATTAGTGGAACGTGACTCAACTAGGTGCTGGTCAATTCATATCTTGGGCTAATGGGTTCTTAAACTTAACTCAAGCCCACAATCCGACTCGAAAGGCCCATGGATCATTAATTAAATATAAATATCTCAACTACTTTCATTAACGAGGTTGATCAGAATTTAATACAAGCACACACCTTATTTATCTCTCTACATTGCCCTCGATAAAAAATAATCCACACCAAATTGGTGACCACAGCAAGAGAATGACGGTGCCTTAATTTCATATTCAAAACGAGCCAACAAGGTAGTTCAAATGGATCCGAATCCAAAGAATGTTACACCTCCTGAAGTAAAAATAGCAGTAGAAAACAATGAATACAATATTGAGGAGCGCGATCAGTTAAGGGCTGCGATAAGCATTGACAACGCTAAAAAAAGTAGAGAAAGGGGTTAAATAAAAATAGAGTGTGTCGGTGCTTCACCATACTGACAATCCTGGAGAGAACGAACAGTCCGTAAAGACTCATTTTAGCTCCAAAAAAAAGTATCGATCTAAACATGAAGAGAGCTCCACTTCGGAATCCTCCAACAGCTCGTCCAATGATGCAGAGCTTGAAGAGTCAGCTTCTTTCAGCAGTGATGAAGGATGATCGAAAAAGAAAATTAAGCTTATTGAAAGAATTCAAGAAAAAAAGATAGGAACGGTAGGCTTAAGAAACACCATGAGAGGTTAAAGGGTTCCGCTGATCAGCATATTCAACGCTTGCTGATTGATCCTTTTTGTCTCCAGTCTGAACCATGTATTT
Source organism: Limnanthes douglasii subsp. nivea (assembly GCA_036936605.1). Classification (NCBI taxonomy): domain Eukaryota; kingdom Viridiplantae; phylum Streptophyta; class Magnoliopsida; order Brassicales; family Limnanthaceae; genus Limnanthes; species Limnanthes douglasii. Next base: position 41,161,323 of record JAUPFV010000001.1, read on the forward strand.
TTGCTACTCCAAATGAGGATACTGTGTTTAGTCGTAACAAGAATTGGAGGCAATCTTTCCAAGAGGTTTGACAGCTCTAAGATGGATAAATACAACGGGAGCAAAGATCCAGACAACCATCTTGAGCAGTTTAAGAATTTTATGATGAACGTTGATGATGACGACAGATTTTTGTGTACGACCTTCTCCCAAACCTTCATAGGAAGTGCCCTTAAGTGGTATAATAGTCTCCCTCACGGATCTATAAAAAAAATTGATATATTTTGGGTTGCCTTTCGGAGGCAGTTCGTGGGAAGCAAAGAGCTTACAGGTAATGGAGAACCATCATCCATTTTGCTTAGGAGCCAAATGAGTCTCTAAAGGAGTACATTAGTCGGCTTGTGAATACTAAGAATGGTTTTGCAGACTGCTTTGAACAAGTTGTGATTTCTTCCCTTAGGCAAGGTTTGAATCTCAGAAACTTAGCGGATTCAGTAACTCGGAAGAAGGACATGACCTGGGGCGGGGGGGGGGGGGGGGTGGGGGGTGGGGGTTGTTGAATCAGGTTGGAAAACAGAAATGTTGAGAAAACAAAGAAATCCAGAGTGCCTTGCTAAATTAGGTCCACCACTACAGCATCAACACCTCAAGCTGCTAATCAGTCTGGTTACAGATCAAATGAGACTGGACAGAGATCTAACCGATCAAGGCAGAATCAGTCCAACCAGAACGAGAACCAACATGTTAGAAATAAAAGGGGACCTTGGGTTCAACCTGAGTGGTTTGCTGAATTGGGAGAAAGCGTGGCTAGAATATACAAAAAAATTAAAAATGAAGTACATTTTAGAAAACCAGCAGCGTTGCAGCCTCCAGGAAAAACCGGAGTACTCGTTTCTGTAAGTACCATAATGACATAGGTCATGATACCTATGATTGCATAGGTTTGAAGCAAGAGCTCTAGAACCTCATTGAAAGGGGTAAGTTGGGAGCTTATGTCAAAAATCGAGGGGGGGGGGGAGCAGACCAGATAATACACAATCCAATGTGAATACTTCCCGAACTTCTTCTTCAAGCAATCCTAGAACATTTACACAGGAAGATACTATGGTGATTACTGAAAGATTCGATATAGACTCTGAGTACCATGATATGGATCCAAGTCGGAATCGGGTGGGAATAATAAGAGACAAAATTACTACTGTCTCTAGTTTGATTAAAATATTTTGAATCTTTAACCATATTTTGCACCTTTGAGTTCTTCAAGGAAAAGGCATATCCACAGTTTGATCACCCAGTTGGATGGAAGACTGTCCGCATACTTGTATCAAGCTCCAGCTCCTTTCATACTGTTCGACGAGGATGACCAAAGAGACATTTCAGGGCCTCATGAACACGCTATGGTGATAGGGGCATCAATAAGGGGAAATGATATACGTAGAATCCTGATTGACACAGATAGTTCGGCAAACATCTTGCTTTTAAGCTCCTACAAACAAAGGAGAAACCCTTCGTTTATACAATGTTCAAACAGAACCATTGTGGGCTTCACAGGGAGTTTTACAGATACGATTGGTGAATTTGAAGAGGAAGTATTGTTGGGCAAATGACCCTTTAAGAAAATGGTGAGGGTATTGTTTGTTGTGGTGGATTTCCCAACATCTTATAATGCAATATTAGGGAGGTCTTGGCTCTCTAGATTGCACGTGGCCTCTATAGTCTATCAATGCTTAAAATATGTTGTATAGGGACAAGTAGGTGTTGCCTGGAGCAGTCAGAAGGTAGCCAGGGAATGTTATGCAACGGCTCTTGCCTCTAACTCTGTAGAGGCAGTCAATATTGACAAAGATTAGCAGCTATTGGAGCCTTCCACCGATGAGAATAAAATTGATTATCCCAGTGAGGCTCCTAGTGTCATAATACCCGTACAGGTGGTTGAATTTCATTTGGTAGCCGAGGGAATAATTATTAAAATTGGTACCAAGTTGGCGCCAAGTTTGAAACACAAGATATTATCTTTTTTAATAAATAATCTACATGTATTTGCATGGTGCAATAATGATGTTACCAGAGTGCCAACTGATGTAGTTTGTCATAAGTTTTCCCTACGAACTGATGTTACGCCGATTGTACAAAGAAGAAGGTATTTCTCTAAAGAAAAAGCAGATGTGATTGTTCAAGAAGTTGATCGTCTAACCAAGATGGGCCATATAAAAGAGTCTCAACACCCTTTATGGACTGCCAACCCTGTTATGGTGAAGAAAAAGAATGGGAAGTGGCGCATGTTTATCGCCTTCACTGATCTTAATAGAGCAGGTCCCAAGGATCCTTATCATGTTCCTCGGATAGATCAGTTTGTGTACTCTACCTCACGAAACAAACTGTTGTCTTCCATGGATGCCTTTTCAAGGTACAACAAAATACAAGTAGATCTGAAGGATCAAGATCACACTACTTTTATTACAGATAGAGGTCTTCATTGTTATATATCGATGCCATCCGGATTGATAAATGTTATGGCCACCTATCAAAGGTTAGTAACGAAAGCCTTTGCTAGTCATATGGTATAAATATGGAAGTTTACATAGATGATATGATGGTGAAGAGGGTTGGAGAAATTGCTCACATATCTGACCTTCAAGAAACGTTTTCCAACTTAGAGGATGTGAACTTGAAATTAAACCCTGAAAAGTGTGTTTTTGGAGTCCGATCTGGAAAATTCTTGGGTTATATAATAAGTATTAAAGGATTTCAACCTGATCCAGATTAGCTCAATGCTTTATTAGCTATGGATCCTCCTCGAAACATCAAAGAAGTTCAAATATTAACCAGACCATTGGCTACATTGGACAGGTTTATTTCAAGATCATCAGACAAATGTGCTCTATTTTTCTATATGTTAAGGAATGCCAAAGACTTTAATTGGTCTCCATGGTGTGATCAGGCATTTCTTGAAATCAAGAAACATTTGTCTTCACCCAAGACCCTCTTTAAACCAGTTCAGGGGAAAAACTCTACATATACTTGGCTGTATCAGAGTATGTTATAAGTGTTGTGCTAGTAAGAGAAGTGGATAATTACCCTCGTCCAATTTATTATATTAGTAGAAGTCTATTGGATGCTTAAAGAAGATATTTGAAGTTAGAAAAGCTGGCGTTGGCTTTGGTAATTGTGGTAAGAAAAATGAGACCATACTTCTAAGGTCATTACATTATCGTTCGAACATATTTTCCCTTGAAGAATGTTCTTTAAAAAGCTGATGTATCAAGCAGAATGACCAAGTATTCAGTTGAGATGGGTGATTATGATATTGATTTTGCGTCCTGAATGGAAATTAAAGCTCAGTCAATGGCTGATTTCTTGGTATAATTCCATGTTAATCGGTCCCCCGGACAGATGCAAGAAAACCAGTTTAAGAAATAGTGGGTAGTCCGAACAAATGTCGGATCTAGTACTATGGGATGTGGGGCGAGAATTTGTTTAACTTCTACTTATGGTGATACTATGTACCACGCTATATGTTTTGGATTAAGAGCTTCTAACAATGAATCTGAATAGCACCTATAGCTGGTCTTAAGCTAGCCCTTATATGTGGGGCCAAAAGAGTCGGATTAATGAGTGATTCCCAACTTTATTCACCATGCTCAAGGATAATCTGAAGCAAAGGAAGAACAATTGATAAAATACTTTCTTATGCTGAGAGAAGTTGCTGCAAACTTCAAGAGTATCCACTATGAACACATCCTTAGATCGGAGAGTAATGTGGCAGACTCTTTGGCAACCATAGCTTATTCTGAATCTTACCTTTGGATTCTGATGTTAGAGTGTCCATCGATACAAGTGGGCCAAGAAAAAAATAAAGAAGAAAGTATGAGCATATTTGTCATTCAACCTAGAGAGTGGAGGTATGATATTTTTCAGTTTATTTCCAATGGGATTCTGCATCCATATAGAGCCATGGGTAAGAATATTAAATATAAGGCTCGTTGTTTCCTGGTATTATGAGAAATTCTTTACAAGAAATCTTTCAGTAGACCCCTCTTGCGTTGTTTAGGATTTGAAGAATCCCAAATTGTGTTATCTGAACTGCATGACGGGGAAGGTTCTGCACATTGTGGCTATAAAGCTCCAACCAGAAGAGTCTTAATAACAGGGCACTATTGGCCAACCATAATGGCAGTTGCCAAAAATATGGTTAAGAAATGTTATCCTTGCCAGAGATGTGGAAATGAAATTCATGTGCCAGCAGTTCCTATGGAGTCCATATCTGAACCGATACCTTTTAATAGATTAGGGTTGGATCTGGTTGGGCCTCTTTCCATGGCATCCGTTGGATGTCGAACGATCATAATTGCTATTTATTATTTCTCTAAGTGGATAGAGGCAGCTCCCCTATTTGGAATCATTTCTAAGGAAATTATTAAATTCATATTATCTAGCATATGTTGCAGATTTGGGGTTCCCGGGAAGATCACCACAGATAATGGGCCACAATTTGATAATAAAGACATGGAAATGTTTTGCACCTCCAGAGGAATTCAACATTATTATTTTTCTCATTTTCACCGTCAAGCCAATGGGAAAGTTGAAGTTGCTAATCGAATGATCTTCCTTGGGTTGAAGAAAAATCTGGAGGGAGTTGCAGAAACTAGCCAAGTAATCTGCAAGAAGTGGGCTTACCAAACTACTCCTCAGATTGCTACACCAGAATCTCCTTTTACTCTCGTTTATGGGATAGATGAAAGCACACACATAAAATCTACTTTACCATCTTACAGAATCCAAAACTATTCCGAACGGGAAAATAATGTGGCAGTTAGGAATCAGTTGGTTCTGATTGAAAAAAGAAGAGTTAAAGCACATTTAAGGACATCACACTACCAGGGTTTGATGAGGAGTAGATTTGTCTCCAAAGTTAAAAGCAGAGATTTTCAATTGGGGGACAAAGTATTAAGAAAGGTCTATTTGCACACCAAGGAGAAACAATTCGGAAACCTGGCTCCGAACTTGGAAGGTCCTTATATGGTATGTGATAAGATCAAACCAAGAACATACAGACTTCAAGACAAAGAGGGTAGAATACTAAAGCATCCATGGAAGGTTGAACATCTTAGGTTATATTTAGAGTAATACTTTCTTGTAAATATCTACTTCCTAAATGTCAATGTAAATATTATGATGGGATACTCTTTCCTACCCTGGTGGCATAAGGAGGTTCTAATGAGGAGCCGAAATTTTCAATAGTATCTTATGCCTTCTTAAAAAAACTGGTGCAAAATTCTTCTTGACTTAACCATAAATGTGAGGTGCTCAGATATTAAATACTTATTAAACACTCTGGCTCTCAAATGAAGTATTTGAGTTGATCAGATTTGTTAAACATTTGATAAATATCATTTAATATTTGTGATTGGAATTATTTAATGGTTATTAAATGCTTATTTATCGAATAAAAAACATTGGCTATGAAGAGACAAACAAGATTCGTACAAAGAAAAATATGATATTAAAGCTTGCTCGGAAAAGACCCAATCAATAGTTCAAAAATGCTTTCACCCTTCAAGGACTTTGGTTCATAAGATATAAATTCAAAAATGCAACAAATGCATTGTCCGTCCAAGGACTTTAGTTTTAAAACACAAAATAACAACAAAAACTGAGGGCTTTTTCCCTTCGGTATCTTCATTACCTATATCTTCCTTGGGACTTTTGAGTTCCACAATTGAACTCTCACCAATTCCTTCATTATCTTCAGATTCTTCTCCACTTGCGTAGTTGAGCTTGTCACCATCAGCCATTGTGTAGAAAGGAAGGTCTTAATATTCCACAAAATTCTATAAAGGACTAAGGGTCCTCTTCAGAAAAGTCTCGTGAAATAACAAGACCATGTCATACTTACTCCTATCATATATTTTCTCCAAAGAGTCCACCACTCCAAAAGCATAATTCTCTATTCTGCAAGCTATCTCTCCAAAAGCACAACTTGACACGTGTCACACGTCGAAAAATGGCCTTTGGAATTCTTAATGGTAAAGTTAGTCTCTTCGAAATCCGAGAATGACTTTTGGGCTAATGGGTTCTTAAACTTAACCCAATCCCACAATCTGACCCGAAAAGCCCATGGATCATTAATTAAGTATAAATACCCCAACTACTTTCATTAATGAGGGTGATCAGAATTTAATACAAGCACACACCTTATTTATCTCTCTACATTTCACCATAAACCTTAAATTCCTAAAACACTTTACAAAATTTCCCTCAATCAGAAATAATCCACACCAAGATTAAGTTTGAGACTGAATCACATCGGTTTTCCAAAGGTTTAAGACAATTACACGAAATGACCATCTTCTTAAATGCTAGTAATCAGCATCTCATGAATATATTCTTACAAGCTTTGTCCAAGCTGTGTGGTGAAAACCTTCATGATGAGGCATTGATACGTAGATTCGAGCTTCTTCATCCCATAGGATATTACGTTTTGGCAATGTAGTCCCCTTGATGTTATAAATGTTGTGCGTCTTTAATCATTTTCATGCATTTGTATCAAATTATATTTGGATAGGTTTTTATGAATGTTAACATCTTATTCCCTAATGTGATATATAAAAGATGATTGATTTACACCAGATGAAAATGTTTCTTGTAGAAAGATTTGTTGTGGTCTTGAATTTTATGCACATATGATATTTTACATTATTATTTTTACTGGTACTGGCTTGGATGTTCAAACTCGATAACAGGAGTCCTAAATGTGGCCTAAAATAATAACTTTATCCACCTTTTGACTAATGTCCTATGTTTTTATTAAGAGTAAGACCATCGTTTTTGTTTGATTGAACAAGATTTGTTATTTGTGGCATATAATCTTGGTTAAGACCTTTGTGACATCTTGTGAATTTCAGGCAAACATGCCTAAGTTGTGTTGTAAAAAATCAAGTAGCTTATACTTTAGTTATGTTGGTAAGTTATAATTAATCTGTATTATCTTACTTCATTCCATATGAATTATTTCGACTTCCTCTCCTTGCTCTATAAGATGAGGGATTTTTTTGGGCCAATTATATCATCAAAGATGACAGATCCTCTAAATGATTGTTATTTTTTGAGTGCTAGGAAAGCTATGTAATATTTCCTAAGAGTCTTCTGATTCATCATGACCAATCCTAATTTTCTACTGATTGGGTATTCAATCTATTCTAGAATGATAGAGACTAAAACATACATTTGGTAATGAATGGGCCAAAATTATAATGTAGTAGGATATAACTTATACTATCATGAATAAACAGTGGCTCATCTTCCATAACTCAAATATCCCAAGGGTGACATCTAATGTGAATTCTTCCAACACATTAACATATGTGTCGGTGAATTCAATCAAGATACTTTGATAATGAATAAGAAGTGGAGAACCTAGCATCATATCATATGTAATTTTGTAGAGAATGTTAGTCAAGATTTTGATGCCTATCATCAATTATTTCACCGTTACTCATTCCGTTTTACTGTGATTAATACGAATTCATTGACGGTTATTACCAATCCTCTCAACTCAAAATTGACAAAATCTAAATTGGGTATCGATTATGGTAAAGGTAAAAGGAAGTGTGAAATTTATAATTGACTTCTAGATCGTCCACATGTCGCGTTTTTAACGTTTTTATAAAATTTAGAGAAATGATCATCTTCATCAATAACTATGATGGTTTGTATGTCATGGTCAATATCCATATACTACTCTTCTTCTAACTTGATGATTGCATTGTTGTCAAAGGCTCTCGGTTCATATGGTGCTGCTAGAACCTGCCTCTCATGCCTTGGCAGAGGGTCTCGATCAAACTATGTGTGTATTAGTTTGTTTATGTTCTTATTCTTAATGAACTCCAAAAGTTTTCCTTTATTAATCATATTCTAGACCTCGTCATGCAACACCTAATAATACCTGGTATAATATCTATCATTATGGAACTTACATAACTTGTACTTATATTTGTGCTCTGTAGGAACTTGCAACTTCTATGGCCTCCTATATGTGAGTATATCTTTAGTTTGTTTATAAAGGATTTCAGCTGAGCACCCATCAACACTTTATTGTTTTGCACTAGAGAATAGTATAAGGGGTATGTAGTTAGAGTTATTGTGTCTCCTTCGATACATGCTCTAGAGATCTCATCGACCTTGATGCGACATTATGCCTACTTCATTATGTCTCCAAATTTTATTAGATTCTTCTTTATTATAAAACCTGAGAGAGGTCTTGAGAAAAGTCCCCACTATATATTAATGCAGTTCACTTTTTATATCCACAAACCTCTAAGGATATTCTCATAAATTTCCTTTCGCCGCCATTTGCTTACAACAGATGATGTAGTATCCATCTATCTCAATCACTTTAGAACCAATAAAAAAGTTCATGAAGGTCATTCTCAGTTTCCTCAAATTTTTGATGCACCCTAGAAGAATAAAATTTTTGATGCATCCTAGAAGAAGACTGTTGTCATAACCATACATTTTACTTTGTCACTCATCTTGTACTGCATGATCTCTTTTCAATTACTCAATATGATGCTTTGGATCTCTCTTACTAGTGTATGTATACATCTTGTATTGAGGAAGTCTCCATATATGATGTTTGGAATAGGATTATTCCTCCTCTAATTTTTCATCATCATTCAAGATATTATCGTCCTAAGTGTTGTTTATTTATCGGAGGAATAAGTAAGTCTGTTGGTGACCTGACCTTCGCCACCGCTCGGTAAAATGTTTTATACTATTTTTATTTTGAAACGCTAGGTAATACTCCTGGCTTATTTAACATAATATAGGTTCGACTGAGATGAAAGGTTGTTCTTTACGGGTGGTGTTTGTTGGAATCTGTAGGCTTAGGTTGAAATTTTCATATGGCTTCTCTCTATGGCGTATGGGCCTTGTGTATTTGTTACTCATATTTAGATGCACTAGGGCATAATTTTGTTAAGGTTGGTGCATGTAGAAGGTGTGGTGTTGATTCTTTTGAACTTCTAGCGGTGGTTCCAAAGCATGTAAAAATCCCAGTGGGATTTCTGATGAAGCTTGCTTGAGGTTTCGTTGTACTCCAGAGAATGAAATGCATGGTTGATTCCTTAGCTAGAGATCATAAGACTCATGATGGAGATTCGGATGCCCTCTAGAGAATTGGAGAACCCGGTGGTTACTCAACTGGAACACCCTATAAGTTTGTTGGATATTTTGTAAAAGACCAGAGTAGCTTATTCGAGACTTGACTGGAATGTCGGTTGGTGATGTTTTTTGTTTGACTGGTACATCAGATAATTCTATTTAATATTCTATTGAATTCTTGTTAGTATTTGAATAAATTGCTTCCCATTTATGTGTAGTTGAACGATTGCTTTGAGTCTCACATGTCGTTCACCAAAATGATGGATGGGATCCTTTGCTCCCAGACTTTCTCCTCTCTTCCTTCGCCAACGTGTGGTTTTAATCTGTTTCTTTATATTATTGTTGTTCACGCGTCTTCCATTCTAGTCAACATGGTCAATGTTTGGATGTGTCTTTGACATTCTTATCCTTAGTTCACATGGAGACGATCTTACGCCTGTTATTGGTGGTTTTATAACCCTTTCTTATCATGTATCTTTTTCATTATCGAATTCCCCTCTGTATTGCATTACGAACACTGGATAACCATTTGACACGTGTCATTTGAGTAGACAACATCCTCTAAAAAAATTAAAGTTAGCCAATTGTTACAGTTTCGTAACTAGAGGTTCCTGAGCTGGTGGAAGAACGCCAAAAGCATATAGTCTCATGCCTTCATCAACAAACATATCAAAATCTAGATTGAATTCACAATCACTTTCTCTTAGATATTTATGTTTTTTGAAACTTTTGAGAAATAAATATTTGAAGTGCAATCGATTTCGATAAACAGTACCATTTTAGTGGTGCGAAATAACGTTAGATAAATTTGAACGTTTGAATTGCTATATAGGAAGAGTTGAAATATAGAAGAGAGAAGAAGAGATTAAAAATTTGTAAATCTGATTCCTTACTTCATGAAATGAGAGCTGCTGTACATATAGTAGTGAGGAGAGAATCTTAGTTTGTTAGGGTAGTTCTTCAGCTAGTGGGTGTTAGTTACATTTCTGTTACACTCTATATTTAAACATATTTGTTTAGTGAAAATACCAACTAGTCCAAACAACTTAAGAACGTGCGATATGGCCCATGGATAACTGAGCCTTGACATGGGCTTCAGTGATTGAAAGATCCGACCCAACTGGAGGCCCATGACTTTAATACTGCTTGAACTAGATCGATACACTAAGGGTTGTCTGAAGAAACCCTAAGCCCTTTCTCTTCTCTCTATCTCTTCTCCAACACCAAAGGCAGCAGCCATTAAAGATCAGGTCGAAGTTTCAAGCAACCCATTGTTGCCTTGAAACTTCTCCGGTCTCACATTCTTCACATCCCCCCGCAAACGAAGGGGCGATTCAGTGAGCCCAAGTTTGTCCTGGAGAAACGAAAAACGGTGGTGAGGAAGCGGTTTGGTGAGAAGGTCAGCAAGTTGGTTATGAGAAGGAACAAACCGCACTTGAAGATCACCCTGGAGAACTTGGTCACGGATGAAGTGAATATCCAACTCGATATGCTTCGTCCTGTCGTGGAAGACAGGGTTACATGCAAGAGAACTCGCTCCTAAGTTGTCACACCAGATGACTAATGGAGGCTTGACGGGAAAATCGATCTCGGTGAGAACTGATCGGAGCCAAATCAGTTCTGCTGATAGGTTAGCTAAAGCCATGTACTCAGATTCAGTCGATGACCGGGCAACCACATTTTGCTTCTTGGATGACCACGAAACCAGAGAGTCTCCAAGATAAACGCAATAAGCACCAACGCTTCTTCTGTCGTCTGGTGAAGAAGCCCAATCGGCATCGACGAACCCCTGAAGTTGAAGACTGCAACTGGGTTTGATGTGAATGCCAACCCACCTTGAGCCAGATAAGTACCGAAGTATTCTTTTTAGACTTTGTAGATGTAGGGTTGTAGGTGATTGCTGATATTGGCTTAGCTTGTTAACAGCAAAGGCAATATCAGGTCTAGTGTGTGTTAGATAACGCCCCTAATAAACTTCTGTATGGTGTAGGATCAGCAAGAGGAGTCCCTGAGGTGCTCGAGAGGTGGACACCAGCAGCAATAGCAGTTGGACATGGCTTTGCTTGGGAGAGCCCCTGCGAAATCAGTAAGTTCTTTATATACTGTTGCTGAGTTAAGTACATGCCTGTGGGGTCACGATGAACCTCTATTCCAAGGAATAGATGGAGTGGCCCCATGTCCTTGACTGAAAACATTGCATTCAGCCTGTGAATAAAACTCTGTAGACATTCTGTTTGTGTGCCTGTGATAAGCATGTCCTCAATATAGACCAATACCAAAATCACAGTAGTTTTAAAGACAAAATAGAACAGGGAACAATCAGCCCTGGAGTTTTTGAAACCCCACTTAAGTAGAGTATCCTTCAGTCTAGAGTACCAGGCTCTTGGAGCCTGTTTAAGACCATACAGGGCCTTGTGAAGCTTGCACACATTTGTAGGCTTGGCAGGGTCCTGAAACCCCTCTGGTTGAGCCATATAAACGTCCTCAGCAAGAAAACCATTTAAGAATGCATTATTGATGTCTAGTTGTCTGACCTCCCAATCCTTAGATACTGCCAAAGCTAGAACTAGTCTAACTGTAGATGGTTTAATCACAGGACTAAACGTTTCATAAAAATCAATGCCAGGGGTTTGATGAAACCCCTTGGCAACAAGCCTGGCCTTGTACCTTTGAACAGAACCATCCATGTGATATTTGACCTTGTAAACCCATTTGCAGCCTACCACATTTTGATTAGAACTCCAAGGAACCAAAGACCAGGTTTTGTTAGACATAAGAGCCTGATATTCAGTTTCCATAGCAGTGACCGATTGTGGACTAAGAACAGCCTTAGAATAAGTAGTAGGTTCCATGGTAGATAGATCAGTAGTGGTTAAGGAGCCAACATAAGGGACTTTAGGTATACGAATCCCATCTTGAGACCTAGTTTGCATATGGTGAGTGTGAGAAATAGGCAGAGATTTGAGAGAAGGATCAGGAGAAGAAAATGGCAGACAGATAGATATTTTAGGATGAGATAGGTCAAGGTTTAAGGCAGTGTTTGAGGCTTGTCTGTGAGTGTTCAAACTAGGGCTAGAGATATGAGTAGAAGAAGGGACATTTGGTGGAGTGTGTAATGAGATAGGACTAGTGTGAGTTTAGAGTAAGTATCAACATCAGGATTAGATGAATTCAGAGTAGTACCTTGTGAGTGAGACTAATGTAGGGAACTGGCTTCATGAGATACACCAAGAGAGGGAGTAGGAGCAGAACAGTTGTCTTTAGTCACAAGCCCTGTAGGCAAACAAGGAAACCACATCTCTATAGGATAGCTAGTAGGAGACTCGGATTTTGATGTGTTTAGAAAATCCCCTTGAAAAGGAAAATCAACCTCATTAAAAACCACATTTCGAGAAACATAAACCTTGCCCATAGAACTGAGACAGACATACCCTTTATGAGACTGACAAAACCCCAAAAAGACACACTTTGTAGTGTGAAACTGAAACTTGTGAGTCTGATAGGCCCTGAGACAGGGGAAACGTGCACACCCAAAAGTCTTTAGAACTATATAATTTGGAGTTTTGTGAAACAATAACTCATATGGTGACTTGTTTGACAAGACTGGTGTAGGGAGTCTGTTTATAAGGTAGATAGCAGTTTCAAAAGCTTGAACCCAAAATCTGTAGGGCAGGCTGGCTTGAGCTAGAAGAGTCAGTCCTGTCTCTACAATATGTCGATGTTTTCTTTCAGCCCTGCCATTCTGTGCAGAAGTATAGGGACAGGACTTCCTTAGAATAAAGCCATGTTCATGAGCCATAGTGGACAGGGGTAAGTATTCCCCTCCACCATCACATTTAACCACTTTTATAGCTTTATCAAACTGCTTCTCAACTAGACATTTGAACATTTTGAAAACCCCAACAACTTGACTTTGTGTTTGATAGGATAAAACCAGGTAAACCTAGTGTGGTCATCTAGAAATATAACATAGTATCTATGACCTTGAGTGGACTGAATAGGAGAAGGACCCCATACATATATATGTATGAGGTCTAACACACTACTAGCATAAGAGTGAGACACATAATAGGGTAGAACATGAGATTTGCCAAACTGACATGCTTCACAGAAGCTACATTCATCCTTTAAAACAGAAGAAAGATTACAAGCTTTAAGGACAGTATTTAGAACATGTTGTGATGGATGGCCAAGCTTCCTGTGCCATCCATCTTTTAGGGAATTTGAAAGACTAACAGACAAAGCTTGAGAAGATAGAACATTAGTGACTTGAGACCTAGGCTTTGTAAAGATAGAATGATCCTCCAATGCTTGTGACTTAGGAACACTTTCCATTCTGTACAACCCATTCTCAGTAGTCCCTTTGAGAAGCACTATCCCTGACACCTTGTCCTTCACAAGACAAAAACCATCATGAAATTCAACAAAAACTCTGTTATGATTTGTAAGTTGTGAAACAGACAATAGATTCTTGTTTATTTTAGGTACATGTAGGATATTCTTTAAGTAAATGGGTGTTTTAGTGTAACTAGAATCCCAATACATTGTATTGGCAACCTGTGACCACTACCAACCATGATACCATTGTTACCTGCATACTCAGTTTTCTGAGTCAAACCAGCTGAGTTCCCAGTCACATGGTGACTAGCACCTGATTCAGCATATCAAGCAGAATCTCCATTTGAGTCTTGAGTAGTCAGATAGGGAGAGTGGTCTCCATCCCCTTTAGGTTGTTCAGATGAAGTGGATCCCATAACAGATGGATCATCTCTATAGTAACATACTGCAGCAGAATGTCCAAACCTACTGCAGATTTGGCAAGTAGGTTTATTTTGGGAGAAACGTCCCCCTCTCCCTCTAGAGTAATTGTTCCTTCCTCTTCCATAGTTAGAGTAGTTACTTCTTCCTCTATTGTTTCTGTAGGCACCTCTATACTGACCATTGGAACCTCTTTGATTGTTGCTGTTATTTTGTTGTTTATATTCTGTTTTCTGAGTGAAGTTAGCAGAGGCTAAACTTAAGTTAGCTACATTTTTTTGTAGACTCAACAGCTGATCTAGTCTGCTCTCAAATGTTAGCAGACTAGTTTGTAAATCCAGCCAACCAACAGACTCCTTATCTACTAGACTTACAACAATAGGAGTGTACTCAGAGTCCAAACCAGCCAGGACTTGAGTCACTAGATCATCAATAGATACACCACAGTCAGCCAACACTAGATTATCAGCTATATTCTTCATTTTACTTAGGTAATCATTCATTGTAGAAGTACCTTTACGTGTCCTCTGGAACTCTGACTTGTAGTAGGTGATTCTAGCTCTAGTTTGTGAGCCAGAAAGTTTGCTGGCAGCATCCCATAGCTCCTTAGACGTACCTTCTTGCATTAGTTGAGTAGCCATTTCAGAAGTCTTAGTGGAATATAGCCAGCCAAGTAGAAGCTGATCCTTAGCGATCCAGTCTTCATAGTCAGTATTTTCAATCATGTTTCCTTCAGGATCACTAGTGAACTTAGGAGGACAGGGCTTGTCCCCTGTGATGAAGCCTCCTAGTTTGTTTCCTTTAACAATAGGTAGAACCATTGTTCTCCATAGTAGATAGTTGTTTCTGTCAAGCCTTATTTGATTGTTGTGATTGCTGATTGTTTGCAGGTGAGCATTCTTGGTTGCAGTAGGGAAACAGCCAGGAAGCACTGAGCCAAGTGACTCATTGCTCAGTGTTGGTGAATCAAGATTTTCCATTGAAGGCCTTGGTAGCTCTGATACCAAGTTGAAATATAGAAAAGAGAAGAAGAGATTAAAAATTTGTAAATCTGATTCCTTACTTCATGAAATGAGAGCTGCTGTACATATAGTAGTGAGGAGAGAATATTAGTTTGTTAGGGTAGTTCTTCAGCTAGTGGGTGTTAGTTACATTTCTGTTACACTCTATATTTAAACAAATTTGTTTAATGAAAATACCAACTAGTCCAAACAACTTAAGAACGTGCGATATGGCCCATGGATAGCTGAGCCTTGACATGGGCTTCAGTGATTGAAAGATCCGACCCAACTGGAGGCCCATGACTTTAATACTGCTTGAACTAGATCGATACACTAAGGGTTGTCTGAAGAAACCCTAAACCCTTTCTCTTCTCTCTATCTCTTCTCCAACACCAAAGGCAGCAGCCATTAAAGATCAGGTCGAAGTTTCAAGCAACCCACTGTTGCCTTGAAACTTCTCCGGTCTCACATTCTTCACAGGAAGATCATTTTTACATAGTGTCTTTTAATTATAGTAATATGATCACTAATAAGAGAGATTAAAATCACTAAATATTTGTCATAATTATATAATCATTTTGTTAATACTGTGATAACACGTACTTTCTTTTCGTTTCTTCTTTCTTATTTTCTAAATTACAAAATAATATTTTCACTTTTTACCGAATCGTACGTACGAATGTGTGTTTTAGTTTTGCTCATACCCAGAGAACTTACCCAAAAATAATGATCCTAAAATTAGAAAGATATTCACACATTCACTATTACAAAGCAAAGTTTATGACACCATTCACTCATGGAGTGAAAATAAGCTTTCGTTTATAATTTTAGATAACCTATTTTGGCATAGACACTCGAATATTTTTTTTTAATTTATCCAATAACTAAGTGTTTTTATGACAAGTTTTATTATAAATTATTTGTCTAATTAAAAATAAATACACTTCGTTAACTATTTTTTACAATATGTAATATATCGTTATAATACAAAATGGTAGCATACATGCTCGCAAGATAGATCTGTCGAACATATGTATCGGGGTCCGATGATTATGGATCGACCAATATGTAATATTGGTTATTATTGAGAAAATTAGGATAATCAAGACATATCCTGTCAAGATGGAGAACATGATGTCGTTAGTTAATTCACACATTCTCATCTTAATGAAACATCGCTCTGACACGTCTACCAATACTGAGAAAAATAACTTGTAGTTTACATGTTATCATATGTAGATAACCCATACGTCAAGTCACGTGAAGGTACGTTGGTTTTGAACGAACTAGTGCCCCATATATGCAAAAAAATATCATTAGATAATCGATCAATTGTTTCTATAGATTGACAAAACTATAAGTTAACCTAACAATAAGTAAGCAAAATGGTAGCTCTTTTTTATTCATAGAAGAATAAAAGAAAAACACTCAAATATATATATGACCTTACAGTAGTCTCTCAGAACATAGTTATAACCTAACATATTTCTACATCTGAAGAGTCATCGGCCCATATACACACATGGGTTGTGAGATGATAGCATACTTATTGTAGAATTGAGTCGTTAAACTTCAAAAATGACCAAGTATTCACACCTCGAACAACCCTATAAAGCCACAAAAACCACCCCTCATGAATCAAACTCTCCCTCAAACGCATTTTATAACTTAGAGAATATTATTTAAATCTAGTGATGCTTCTCCATCAGTTTTCGATAAATCATAAATTAAAAATAATCACGGTAAACAATATTGTTCGCCTTATTAGAACATATGCAATAACCAAATAATTAGATGAGATAAAACTGAATGGTAAACGTGACACCTCTATTTGTGATATATGAACTTTCTAATTGATACCTACTACCAAGAATAGTCTCCCTTAACCATAAGGGACGAAAAACAGTTGGACTCTTAGTTTTCTAACAGCGTTGTGTTTCAAAGGTGTCCTCTTGAATACCATCCACGCATGTGAGATACCAAAACCCATCAACATCTCTATTAAAATTAAGAGGCACATAATCACATACATGTTGTCTAATGTTACCATTATCTTATTAAAAATAAAATAGAACAACGATTACCTTGTGTCATCTCTCGAAAAATGTCTCAACAAGAATTTGTTTTCGACATCGTAGATAATCGATAATAGGGTGCAAGGGTGTTCGCATAATCTCAGTCTTGACAGATTCTACATTTCATGGTCTATTTATATAAGAGATCATACGACGTGTAATATCGTAAGGAAGCTCGAGGTTAGAAAATATATGAAAATATATCAATAAAAAAACTATCTACTTTTATTCAAACATACATTTTGGAGAAACTAATTTCTCCATTGAACACTATGTACGTCTCGTCAAACGTAGTACCACCACAAACAAACCGGTGGTCGTGAGATAAATAGTCATGAAATATTATATTGGGGTTCGGCCAAAAATAAGGCTGATCCACCCTTATTCCACTTTAAAATGACTCATAGTGGATGAAGGAGTATGATTGTCCTCATATTATAAATCAAAAATAACACGCCGCTTATATCTGCCTGCACTGTACGAAGTTTGGCCACTTATAATTTGAGGTCAAGATTGTGGCTCAGTATGCGATGCCTTACATAAACCTCGACCAATCTTCCGAACGGAAGTCCTCTTATACATAACACAAATTATGTTAGTTACGATATTAAAGAAAAATACATATAAGACAAAGGTTATCTATCATTTAAAAAACATATATAAAAACAATTATAAAAATATTGCACGACGTAAGAAAATAAAAAAAAAAGCTATATATCAAGGCATTTCAAAATTGGCTAGGCTTAATACTATTTTATTGTATTTTTTCCCTCTACCAAGCATATTAGACATACCACATTAACCGGGATATAAGTTTTAAACTCATTCGTCTTTGCTCGTGTTCAGCGAAGATGTGCTTCGTTGTTTATGGGACCAAGAGAATATAAAGATGACTCGGAATAAGAGATTATTTACATAATTTTTGTTTGAACCGGTACATACAAAGAACAAAACCAGCAAGTTGCGCATAACCTATCGTTTTTAAATTATCTCAACTTCGACAAGTATGAATACTAAAAATAGAGCAACTTCATTCTTATACCTATAAACCTATCTAAACATCCAACAAATAAGTAAAAAGATACAAAAAATAATATTTTTTATTTTTAAAAAATTAAAACTTAAATAACTACAACTAAAAAACAAAAAAAAATATCAATTGTAATAAGTACCTAAATGTAGTTTTGAACTCCGGTTAAAAAAATCAACTTTCGAAATAAACTAACTTAAAAGGTATCAAGTGAATAAAAAAAGTGGAAAATTTAACTGAATGATTTATATAGATTTTGTTTTCCAACCAAAGTAAAAATGTATAAACCAGATGAAATATGTGACAAATTCGCAATCCACTACTTTGACATATATCCATTAGGCATGAATGAGACACTCTGAAATATTTTTAATTTGTTCAAAAAATGAGTGTTTTTATCATGCGTTTATATTATAAATTATTTTAATAATTAAAAATAAATACACTTAGTTAACTATTTTTTTATAATATGTAATATATTATTATAATACAATATGGTAGCATACATGTTCGCAAGATAGATCTCTCTAGCATATGTATCGGGACCGATTGATTGTGTATCGACCAATCTGTAGCATAGGTTATTATTGAGAAAAATACGATAATTATTGTCCTCATAATTAAGATATGTCACGTCAAGATGGAGAACATTATGTCGTCAGTTAATTCACACATCCTCATCTTAATGAAATATCGCTCTGATACCTCTATCAATCTTGGAAAAAATAACTGATAGTTTGCATTTTTATATGTAAATAACTCATACGTCAAGCCATGTGAATTTATAATAAGGTTCTTGGGAAAAATAACTGGTAGTTTGCATTTTTATATGTAAATAAATCATACGTCAAGCCATGTGAACTTATAATAAGGTACGTTGGTTTTGAACGAACCTAGTGCCGCATATATCCAAAACATATCCTTAAATAATCGATCAATTGTTATTGACAAGACTATAACTTAACCTAGCAATAAGTAAGAAAAAATGGTAGCTCTCTTTTATTCATAGAATAATAAAAGAAAAACACTCAAATATTTATATGACCTTACAGTAGTCTCTCAAAACATAGTTATAACCTAACATATTTTCACATCTGAAGAGTCATCGGTGCATATACACACATAGACGGTAAGATAATAACATACTTTTGTAGAATTGAGTCGTTAAACTTCAAAAATGATCAAATATTCACATCTCCAACAACCCAATAGTGCCACAAAAACCACCATCTCATAAATCAAACTCTCATTCAAACGCATTGTATAACTCAGAGAATATTATTTAAATCTAATTATTCTTCTCCATCAATTTTCGATACGTCATACATTAAAAATAATCAAGGTAAACAATATCGTTCGCCTTGAAATAACATATGAAATAACCAAATAATTACATGATAAACCTGAATAGTAAACGTGATACCTCTATATGTGTGACATATGAACTATCTAATTGATAACTACTATAAAAAATAGTCTCATTTAACCATACAAGACAAAAAACAATTGGACTCTTAGTTTTCTAACAGATTTGTGTTTTGAAAGTGTCCTCTTGAATACCATCCACGCATATGAGATACCAAAACCTAGCAATATCTCTATTAAACTCAATAGGCTAAAAAAAGTCACCATGAACATGAATATACATAATCACATGCACGTTGTCTAATGTTATCATTATCTTATTAAAAATAAAATAGAACAACGATTACTTTGTGTCATCCCTCGAAAAATATCTCGACCAGAATTTGTTTCCGACATGGTAGATTATCGATAATAAGGTGCAATGGTATTGGCATAATCCCAGTCTTAACGATTTTACTTTCCATGTTCTATCTATGTATGAGATCATACGACGTGTAATATAGTAGAGAAGCTCGAGGCTAGAAAACATATGAAAATATATCAATAAAAAAAACTATCAACTTTGATTCAAATATACGGTTTTGAAAAATTTATATCCCGAACATTATGTACCCCTCGTCAAACACAGTACCACCACAAACCGGGGGTCGTGAGATACAGCGTCAAGAAATATTATATTGGGGTTCGGTCCTAAAGAACCAAAAAAAATAAGACTGCTTCACCCTTCTTCAAAATGTTGGGATGATATATCAAAAATAAGACGACCCTTATATATGCCCGCACTGTATGAAGTTTGGCCACCTATGACTTGAGGTCAAGACTGTGGTTCAGTATTTGATGCCTTACATAAACCGCTACCAAATTTCTTACGAGAATTCATCCTATTAAAAACACAAATTATGCTAGATACGGTATTTAAGAATATATTTTCAAATGAAGATATAAATATACACATAAAACACAAGTTATCTATCATTTAGAAAAATATATCAAAACAATTTTTTTTCGGAGAAAACCCGCAGCCGCTACTCAGAGTGCAATGAGCACGCACAGGGTAAACCCTCAGTCTGACGCAGTAGCCTGCAAACCGACGCCAGAAGGTAAACCACACAAGGTGACAGTCAAAATCAGGCCTTACTCAACCAACTCGGCTACCCCCTTGGGACAAAATAACAATTATAAAACTAATTCACGACGAAAAAAATATAAAGAAAATCTATATATCAAGGCATGTCAAAATTGATTAGGCTTAATGTTATTTTTATTGTGTTTTTTTGCTCGATCCAAACATATTAGACATACCACATTAACCGTATACAAGATTTAAACTGATTTGTCTTTATTCGTGTCCAACAAATCGTATTTTCTAGGACCAAGAGAATACGAAGATGACTCTTGCTGGGAATGAGAGATGAATTACATTATTTTCGTTTGACCCCTAGTACATACAAAGAACAAAACCAGCAAATCTCCCATAACCTATTTTTTTCGACCTTATCCCAAATTCAACAAATATGAATACTAAAAATAGAGGGACTTCAGTCCTATACCTATAAACCTATTTAAACATCCAACAAACAACTAAAAAGATGCAAAATAACATTTTTTATTTTCAAAAACTAAAACTTAAATAACTACCACCCTAAAAAATAAAAAATAAAATAAACTACGCGATATTGATTATAATAAATACCTAAATGTGAACTCTGGTTAAAAAAGAAAATCAAACTTTAGAATGAACTAACTTGAAAGGTTTCAAATGAATAAAAGAAATGGAAAGTTTACGATGAAAAGTTTAACACGATGATTTATATAGATGTTTTTTGAACAAAAGTAAAAATGTACAAACTAAATGAAATATGTGACAAATTTGAAATTAACTATAAAAAAAATGATCTAAGAAATATGTGATGAGATAATATCTAATCATATGCTATTTATAGAGCAAAATATAACATGTTAGGACTTTAATGTTTTATTTGTAACCAATTCGCAATAAGCTATAAAATGAAAGATCTAACAAAAACTGCAATGAATATAACGTTTGAAGCATCATGCAAAATTTTCAGCTCTTATTAGCTGATGAGACTGTTAGGACTTTAATGTTTTATTTGAGGGATCCAATAGTGCATCTACTGGATACAGCGCAGATGCATCTACCAACAGAGGTATCTAATAAGTGTTAGGACTTTAATGCTTTATTTGGTAAAGATAGGAGTTACACTCCACTTCAAGTTTGTGTCTTTTAAGTGTATTTTCGTTTTTTTATATTGTCCTTTCACTTTGTGTTCTTAGCTATCGTTTCATTTTGTCTATTCAATCTTTGAGTATTTAATAGTCATTTCTATAACCTAATAAAATCATTGAAGCTTTTCTAAGCTTTTGTCTGACATTTATTCATCTGAAATCAACAAATCTGGTATTAGAACCATTAAATTAACAGAGAAAGAGAGCAAACACATAGAAAAGATGAGAGAACCGAGTAATTTTGGGCAACCTTGTATACCAAAATTCGATGGAGATTATGACCATTGGAGTCTCCTTATGGAAAATCTTCTTCGGTCAAAGGAGTATTTTGATGTTGTGGAAGATGGAATTGATGAACCAATTAACAAAGAAGGATTGATCGAAGCAGAGAAGAAGATCCTTGCTGATGCAAGGTTAAAAGATTTGAAGGCAAAAAATTATTTTTTCAATGCGATTGACAAATCAATTCAGACGATAACTTTGAAAGAGACATCAAAGGAGTTGTAGGTATCTATGAAGACCAAATATCACGGAAATGCAAGAGTGAAGCGTGCGCAGTTATAAACCGTGAGGAGAACGTTTGAATTGCTGGAGATGAAAAATGGAGAATCCATCTCTAATTACTTCACAAGGGTGATAGTAGTGGCAAACGACATGAGAAACTGTGGGGATTATATGCAAGATGTCAAAATTGTGGAAAAGATCTTGTGAACCCTGACTGAAAACTTCAATTACATTGTGTGTTCAATTGAAGAATCGAAAGATATTGACAGTTTATCAGTTGATACCTTGCAAAGCTCATTACTTGTTCATGAGCAGAAAATGAGAAAGCCAAGAATAATAGAAGAAGAGCAGGTACTTAAAGTTTCATACGAGTATCAAAATGGAAGGGCAGAGGAAGACAATTTGGCCGAGGAAGAGGAAGAGGTAGATTTAACAAGGAAACGGTGGAATGCTTTCATTGTCACAGACTTGGAAATTTTGCATACGAATATCCTATGGAAGAGAAGGCAAACTATGCAGAGATTGGATAAGAGGAAGGTGATGTTTTGTTAATGGCGCACACACCAGTTCCAGAAGAAAGAAAATTTGTGTGGTATCTTGATTCAGGTTGTTACAACCACATGACAGGAGACAAATCATTGTTTTCAAAGCTTGAGGAAGAGTTTCAATCTTCAGTAAAACTCGGCAACAATTCTATTCTTTTTGTAATTAGAAAAGGTGATGTAACTTTACGTGTCAATGGAAGGACTAATGTCATTTCAGATGTATATCTATTACCAGAGTTAACGAGTAACTTGGTAAGTTTGGGAAAACTTGTACAAAAGGGATGCGAGATTTTGATACATCATGAAGTATGCAAGCTTTATCATCCAGAGTTAGGGCTGGTTATGCAAGCAAAAAATGACGGAAAATAAATTGTTCAAGATTTTGGCCTCAAAAGGTAACTCGTTTACGACTGAGAAATGTTTGAAAATAACAGCAATGGCTGAGCTTAAACTTTGGCATCAAAGGTATGGGAACTTAAGTTACAAGGGTTTAAGAACTCTCAAATATCATAATATGGTCAAAGGGATACCACATCTGAGCACCAATGAAGCTGAGAAATGTGTTAGCTGTTTTGTTGGTAAATAACATCGTGAGAGTATCCCTAAGAAAATTTTGTGGTGTTCGTCAAGGAGGTTGCAACTGGTACATTCTGATATTTGTGGGCCAATTTCTCCTGCATCGAACTCCGACAAGAGATATATTCTTACTTTCATCGATGACTTTAGCAGAAAGGTATGGATATATTTTTTGTCACTAAAGTCGGAAGCTTTTATATTCTTTACTCGATTCAAGATCCAGGTAGAGACAGAGGGTGGAGAAACGTTAGCATGTCTACAAACGGACAAATGAGGTGAATTCACTCAAATGAGTTCACTGATGTTTGTGAGGAAGCCGGAATTAGCAGACAACTCACTACATCTTTCACTCTGCAACAAAACGGAATTGATGAGCGGAAGAACCGGAAAATAATGAATATGGTGCGTTGTATTCTGAATGATAAAGGAGTTCTTAAACATTTTTGGGCGGAACCATCAAAATAGGCTATACATGTCTTGAATCGAAGTCCAACTTCCATGACACAAGAAATAATATCTGAAGAGATGTGGAGGGGAATAAAGCCTAGAGTTGATTACTTTAGAATTTTTGGTTGTATCGCTCATGTCCATGTTCCAGATCAAAGAAGAAAAAAACTTGATGATAAAAGCAACATATGTGTGCTTATTGGAGTAAGCAGCGAATCCAAGGGTTATCGCCTATACAACCCAAAAACAAAAAAGGTCATTACAAGTAGGGATGCGATTTTCGAAGAAGAGAAAAGCTGGGATTGGGGACATAAAACAAAGAATTAGAGGCTGAGCAATTAATCTGGGAGGATAAAGAAACCGAAGCTGAGGAGAATGTTGAATAAGTGACTTATGAGCCTGAAACAGATAAGATAAATGAAGAAGAAGAAGTTTTGAATACATCAGAATCGCTTAGGCCTCCGAAAAATCAGAAGAAGCCCAGCTTATTTGCAGGATTACGAGACCGGATGGGAGGAAGAAGAAGAAGTTTCGGGCCTTGTAATGTTTGTGTCAAGCGATGATCCTATAACATTCAACGAAGTTATTAATGAATAAAAATGGGTTAATGTTATGAAGAAAGAGTTGGAGTCAATAGAATAGAACGGAACTTGGTTTCTCACAAATCTTCCAAGTGGAGAAAAGAGAATTGGTGTTAAATGGCTTTATAAAACCAAGCTCAACGAGAAGGGAGAGGTTGACAAATACAAAGCTCGATTAGTGGTCAAAAGCTATGCGCAAGAAGAAGGAGTAAATTACAGTGAAGTCTTTGCTCATGTGGCGCGTTGGGATACTATTCGTACGATGCTAGATATAGCAGCTCAAAAGAATTGGTGTGTTTATCAGTTAGACGTAAAGAGTGTGTTTCTTTACGGTGAACTTACAGAAGATGTGTTTGTAGATCAACCGCAAGGATACATAAAGGAAAGAGAAGAACACAAGGTTTACAAGTTGGTGAAGGCTTTATATGGTTTAAAACAAGCCCCAAGAGCTTGGTACAGTAAAATTGAGGCATACTTTGTTAGAGAAGGATTTCAAAGGTGTGAGAATGAGTACACAATATTCGTGA
Source organism: Limnanthes douglasii subsp. nivea (assembly GCA_036936605.1). Taxonomy (NCBI): domain Eukaryota; kingdom Viridiplantae; phylum Streptophyta; class Magnoliopsida; order Brassicales; family Limnanthaceae; genus Limnanthes; species Limnanthes douglasii. The sequence continues at coordinate 41,186,120 of JAUPFV010000001.1, forward strand.
ACTGATGGAGGTAACAAGATTATCATTGTTAGTCTTTATGTAGATGATTTAATCTTCACAAGAAATGATGAAAAGATGCTTGAGGAGTTTAAATTATCGATGCAAATGGATTTTGAGATGACTGATTTGGGGAAAATGAAGTATTTTTTGGGTGTTGAGGTGACACAGGATGGTGATGGAATCTTTACCCATCAAAAGAAATATGCTGGATAGATTCTTGAAAGGTTTAATCTGCGTAACGGAAATGATGTCAAAAATCCTATTGTGTCCGGAGTGAAGTTATCAAAAGATAGTGATGCTAAGAGAGTTGATTGCACAATATATAAACAACTTATTGGAAGTTTAATGTATATCATGACGACAAGGCCTGATCTGATGTTTGTGGTTTGTCTATTGAGCAGATACATGTCTGATCCTAGAGAGGAACATATGCAAGGAACAAAGTGTGTGTTAAGGTACATAAGAGGAACGGCTGGATTCGGTGTGTTCTACAAAAAGGGAATGTTGGAGGAGTTGATTGTCTATACTTATAGTGATTATGCTGGAGACATTGATAATAGACGCAGCACAAGTGGATACGCTTTCTTATTAAGTGGAGGAGCAGTTTCTTGGGCTTCAAAGAAACAACTAGTAGTCACTTTATCCACCACTGAAGCTGAGTTTATAGCTGCATTATTTTGTGCTTGTCAATGTATTTGGATGAGAAGGATTTTAGAAGAAATTGATAATTTGCAGTCATGTTGCACTATGATTATGTGTGATAACAGCTCAAGAATTAAACTAGCAAAGGATCTTCATGGTCGTAGCAAGCATATTGATGTTAGGTTCCATTTTCTGAGGGATCTTGTCAAAGATGAAGTTTTGAAATTGGTTTATTGTGGTACCAATGATCAGGTTGCAGGCATATTGACTAAACCATTGAAGTTGGAAGCTTTTGTTCGATTAAGACATAAGCTTGGAGTTTGCGAGAAGATAAACTAAAAATATTGCTTTCAGTTTAGGGGAAGCAATGTTAGGACTTTAATGTTGTATTTGAGGGATCCAATAGTGCATCTACTAGCAAAGGACACAACGCAGATGCATCTACCAACAGAGGTATCTAATAAGTGTTAGGACTTTAATGTTTTATTTGGTCAAGATAGGAGTTACACTCCACTTCAAGTTTTTCGTTTTTTTTATATTGTCCTTTCAGTTTGTGTTCTTAGCTGTCGTTTCATTTTGTCTACTCAATCTTTGACTATTTAATAGTCATTTCTATTACCTAATAATATTCATCTGAAATCAACCGAGACACTTATATTTATATATATGATACGATGTTGTATGTGATATGCTTGATGACACTGATGTCGCTGATGTCTATGTAGACCGTTTCGTACAAAGTTTAACGAGTATTATTCGACTTCTGAGATATAGTCGATGATATGGAATTTCTAAGGCTACATTTTAAAAGATGATTTTAAATCAATTTTAGTTGTTGGTTTCAGAATTCTGTAGCAGTTGAAGAAAATGTACTCTCTCATAATAAACTGTGTTTTTTTTAATATTGTATTTGGAAGATCATTATTTATTTGTAGTTCGATTAAACTTTATGTTTTTTATATCGTAGAAATAAATTTTCTATCAAGAACCCTTGACCCAAATGCAAATGACTGTATTTTCCCTTACGAAACTAGCTGCAAACTTAGGAAATCAATATGGATATTACTATTGGATTCATATAATATGTATTAATTTTCATTTTATTGTGAAGTAAAAATTCTAAGGAAAATAAATATGAGTAGTAATTTTGGCTTTTATAATGACTTACGATGATTTTTTAAAGACTTTTGTACATTTTTATTTCACTTAGAAAACATATCTTCCATCAATAACGCTATAATTTTTAACGTATAATTTTTAACGCATTGGATATGCACTTTTTTTTGTCTCAATGAATTTTAAAGAGAGTTCTGTTTTTTTTTGGAAAAGTATCAGTAAATACCCACTCAACTATGTGATTACCCATTAGTAGCCAAATTTTGGATAGTGTCACTTAATATCTCTATTTAAATTTTGGACAAAATTACCCCCGATTATACATACCCATTTTTCATTGCAAACCCACTTTTTCCCCCTTCTCAGCACCCTAAACCAACTCAAATTACCCCCCGATTATATATACCCATTTTTCATTGCAAACCCAATTTTAAAGAGAGTTCTGTTTTCTCGTGGAAAATGTTTTTTTGTTGAGTTTGTTGACTTCAAACCACTTGTTACTGTTATTTGATGATCGATGTTGCTTATTTCAACTGAAATCAAGTATTTAGTGATGGGAGTTGGTATGTTAGTTTCTGGGTTTATTGTCGAACCCAGGGGTTTCTTAGGTTGCATATAATGTTAATACAATCTTGAGAGTTTTGATGTATATTAGATGGGTATTAGGTGGTTGTTTGTTGATTTTGGTATTGTTTCGATATTTCCCAGATCCATACAACGTGCATATAAAAATTAGAACAATTTGCGTCTTGTACATGTGCGTTGCAGTGCACTTCGCATCTCAATTCATCACGTAGGAATGCATAAAATTTGCAGCTTCATTGTTTTTTATAGTTGCGATACAATTCGTATCTTGATTGCCTTTATTTTCCATACAATTCACAACTTATATTTGCAAACAATTCACAGGCTATCCTGAGAGTTGTTTGCAAATGCAGGCTGATAGAGTTCTAAATAATTCGCAGTCTATCCTAAGAGCTGTTTGTAACTACAAGCTGATAGAGTCCCTTTGTGGGAACAATTCGCATGCATATGATGATTTGTGTTTTTCCATGAAGTATGACAACAAATCACTCATTCTGTCACCACCTTCACATAGAAAATCTGTTAGTATATCCTTAAAAAGCTCTCGACTGGGAGCATAAGCAAGACGATGGAAGAAACACAACATCTTTTTTTATAGTCTCTGTTAGTGTGTTCCAATTTGGATTTCAAATTCTGCAAGAGATGGAAATAACATTACGCATGATAGCAGTTTGGATACAAGCTAGAAACAACATTAACGATACCATAATGACAGTCTGAAATAAATGTGATTTGACGTTCCAACAAATGAGGTTTCAAACGCCCCAAAAACCACATCCAATTGTCACAATCTTCAACGCTAACTATACCAAGAGCAACATGGAATAGTCCTGAAACAAGGCACCTCAAATGATCAATATAATAGAACTCAGGCATGTCAAAAATGCAAACAATTTGCATGAGTGCCTGAGAGTTGTTTTCAAATCTTAGGTTAATCTGAGAGTTGTTCTGAACTCTGAGAATATCCTAGGAGTTGTTCGCAAGTCTTATATTTACAAATAGTAATTAGTAACTCTCACGATTACCTGAGAGTTGTTTGCAAATCTTGTATTTCCAAAGAATTGTTCTGAAATCTCAAGATATCTTGGGAGTTGTTTGAAAGTCCTATATTTGCAAAGAGTAGTTTGTAACTCTCAGGATTTCCTAATAGCTGTTTGCAACTCTTGTATTTCACTGTGAATTGTTGTGAACTCTCAGGATATCCTGGGAGTTGTTTGCAACTCTAGGCTGCGAGTTGTTTACAATTTTTCAACAAAACATCATAATCATTCAGATTTCAAAAAAAAATAAAACTAACTGTTGTTGTCCTTTGCGACGACAGTAAGCAATACACCCTTATACTTTCCATATAAGAATGTTCTATTGACAAACAACATTGGACGACATGAATGGAAACCTTGAAGGGATGAACCGAATGCTACAAAACAACGCTTGAAGTGGTTTCCAGCTAATAACTCCAGCCGGCAGTCCGTAGTAATACAGCAACTCTTCAATCGTTTCAAGTACCCACTTAGTAAACTAAAAGAACTTGAACTATTTCCGAAAACTCCCCTCCTCTCCTTCTCTAGAGCATTCCATGACAAGCAGTAGGAGATGTCAAGGCCATAATTTTGTTTGATAATCGATTGTATGGTTTTGGCTGTCAACGAATGGCATGTCCGAATGAAATCCTGAATTTCCTCCGCACTCAAATCCGATGTCAAATGCCTATGTCGCTTATGTTTTTAGGAGAAAACACGACTGAAGTATGGTGCGAATATACTTCTTGATCGTCCCGGTTGTGAATTTATTTTCACAATAAGAAGTGATCTTGTTTGCTGTGTTGCGCAAGTATTTGAAAGAAAAACCATGCTCTAAAGCAAACTTGCAGAAAGATAACCTTATACCTGCAGCACCTTCTTTGGAAGCTTGACTCACTCCTGTAATAGAATCAGCCCAACCAGCAGTAGCAAGTTGTTTTTTTCTCTGATCAGAATTAACTAATTTGTTGATTAAGAGATCTTTATCCCGCTAATTAGTTGATTAAGAGATCTTTCTCCCAAACTTATGCTATATTTTTTACGCTTTAGACCAAAACCCTTATCACGAAAACCCTTATCACCAGAACTTTTATCACCAGAACCTTTATCGAAGACGTGTTGTTCTATGAGAAAACTAACCTATTTTAAACGCTCCAAATCAGGATATAATACTAAACCAACATAATCTTTCTTGTTATTAAAGAAACAATTCTTGTTATCCCCGCAGGAGTAGGTAATTAGGTAGTCACTTGTGACCAGCTCCTTCCATGTGCTCTCCACATAGTCTTGGATACTTTAAAATCTCTCAAACTCCGTGAAAGGCACAACTGCAGTCTGGTGACCATGTCAAAAAGTACAAACTCGTGATTTAGACATACCTTATCATACACTGAACAATCATAAAGCAATTTATTAGTTCCTGCACTCAGCAACTCGCATTCTCTCCTGAGAGTTGTGTACATCTATAAAATACGAATTATTCCCATTTTTATGTCTACTTGCATCTTAATTTAGTACTCAAGCATGAACAAAATGTATATAATTTGCAATAGTGCATGAGAGTTGTTCTCATTCCTCAGGATTACGTGAGAGTTGTTTGCAAATCAAGTATATTAACACTCAAGCATAAACAAAATCTAAACAATTCGCAATAGTGATGTTCTCAACTCTTGAATATTCTAGAGTGTTGTTTGCAACTCTTGATTTATGATAGTTGTTTGCAACTCTTGGATTTCCTGAGAGTTGTTTGGAACTCTTATATTTGCAAAGATTTGTTTGAAACTCTTAGGATATCCTTAGAGTTATTTGCAATTATCAGGAAACCCTAGAATTGGTAACACAATTCACATCTCCCTCTTTATATACATAAAACAATTCGCATCTTCTACGTTAATAACCATAGAACAATTCAGATTTTTTTTCGGGAATGCCTGGACAACTAAAATTATAGTCTACACATGTAAAGTAACTAAGTTTCCCTCAACTAGTGTAAAGTAACTTGATGTAGATATCCCATCATTTAGGTTACTAGGCCAATCGACATCAGTGTATGCTTAATATATAGATGCCCATTTCTTTTGAACATAATTTCATTCCCTGATGTGCCTTTTAAATACCGTACTATCATCATGATTGATTACATATGATCTAATTGTGTTTGGTGCATAAAATGACTCACAACCCCAACCGCATAGGCTATATCTTCTTAAGTATGTGACAAGTAAATTATTTTTCCAACTAGTTGTTAATATCTTTCTTTTTCTGTCAGGTCAACACCTTCAACCATTATGAGTCCATGATTAATCTACATTGGTGTCTCAACTGGTTTACAATAAACCATTCATGTTTCTGCAAGTAAATTAAGAATATTGAGAAATAAAGATTCATTTTCTTGAACGTAAAATCTTGATTTGTAAGAAGTATTTTAACTCTCCTAGATCCTTCATCTCAAATTCTGCAAACAAGTTCATTTTTTAGCCTTGTAATTTATTCAGTGTCGTTTCTTGCGATGATCATGTCATCTACATAGATTATTAAGCAAGTGATCATGTTATCTTTTTTCAGAAACAATATATGATCAGAGTTACTTTGTTTGTACTCGTAATGTTCCATTACCATAGTAAATCTTCCAAATCATGCTCGTTGGGACTGTTTGAGCCCATACAGTGCCTTTCGAATCCTACATACTTCATCATTTCGAAACCCAATAGAGAATCCTGGTGGAGCCTCAATATATACTTCATTTTTTTCTTGTAGAAATGTTCATTTATATACCATTATTATTAAGGGCATCTATTTTGACATTCAGCGCCAACCTTCACTCCTTCTTTTGTGATTGTTCTTGGATATTTTTTGGAACTGCATGGGTGTAGAGAATTATAGTAAATACCTTGTCCTCTTCTGACATTCTTCCTCTAACCAAGTTTCCCATAGTATATTTTATGGTAGCAATGAGCAAAAACCAAACCAAATTGATCAACCGAACTAAACCGATGCAATTATGTTGGTTCAGTTTGGTTTTTATTGTATTCGATTTGGTTTGGTTGCCATTTTAATTAAGTATTTCATATTTCAGATTGAATATTTCAATTAAATATTTGGTTTAAGAATACGATGAGGTAGAAGAAATGCGAAGAAATATACATGAAGAAGATGCGTGAAGAATAATACTTAAAGAAGATTTATGAAGAATATGGGAAGAATATCAAATTCTTACTCATTAGCAGAAGAGTTCTCGAGTTCCTCATTGTTGTCCTTCATTACGCACCTCTGGTTTCTCAATAAATTTGGGTTCATTCCTTTGGTTGAAGTTTTTAAGTTCTTCTTACGTTTCTTGATTCCATTACAGTGAGCCTTAATTGTGGGACTCGTTGTAAGCGGTGTGAAGAAGACATATGAAGAAATTGAAGACAACTTACCGATTTCTTCACACGTATCATTTAAAGATAATATATTCACGTAGGCTCAGTCAAAACTACGGTTTTATTTTCTTTGTTACAAACTCTCAATGTTTATAATTGTTCCATTGTGAGTTTCGGAGGGTGTTAGAGATATTATGCCCAAGCTCATTAGCTCATACAATTTATCTATAAATAAGATCTTATACTCTATCTAATAGATATGTTTTCTACATAATAAATACTCTAATTGTATTTCTTTGTTTCTTTTTTTCTACATGTGTAAGTTAGGAATTTATGTTTTGAAAAAATCAATATCCAACTTACAGAATAATGGAGTATGATTTATGTAAATAACTAATAAAAAAAATATGATGTACATATTCATCATGTATTATCTTTTTAGGATAGTGGATGTCCAACTATAACGTTTGTCTAATTTACCTTTGTTAAACAGTTTATGCAAGTCAGCAGAGTCTTCTCATCTTCAGTCACTAATAAAGGAAAAATGACCTGCAATCCAAGCTACCGTTACATTAAAGGCTAAGATATCATCATCATTTTTTTATATTAATAGATCATATATATTTTTTAACATTAAATTAAACAAATCATACAAATATGTGGGGCATATTCCGAGGAAATATAATAAACACAAACAGAGTCTAAAAAGATAGGAGAACGACTCTACAACATACAAAGTAGAATGAGAAATCTTCAAACAACACGGGGGCATGCCAAGTGACCGTAAAATAATAATAAAGCATCATATGAGACCATAAATAATAAACAAAAGAGGCTATCAACAAAGAGCGAACAAAGAACAAGGCCGACAATGGACATGGGACCTGTAAACATAAGTAAATACAAGCAAATATAGGGAACTAAACAGGCCAGCTAATCTTGGTGTTGTGAAATATATACAGAAGATCAGAAAAGACTCAATAAGAAACCATAGAGGCATTAGAAGGAATGGAACCAAAAATGCTTGCATTCCTCTCCCTCCAGAGGAAGAGCGCCAAAAATATTTTGAGAATGAGACCAATTTGACATCTCGAAAACCCAAGATTTCCAGCAACTGCCGGACATCAGGTTTTTTTAACTTAGAATTAGAATAGTTTCAAAGACTCTTAGAGAAACTACAATCATAAAGGTTATCAGAAGTAGATTTAGAGTCTGAGTTGTTGGAAAAAAAGATAACATGATAACTTGCTTAATAATCTATGTAGATTACATGATCATCACATGAAACAACAATGAAGAAATTATAAGGTTAAACAAGAACTTGTTCGCATAATTTGAGATGAAATATCTAGAATGGTTAAAATATTTCTTAAGAATCGAGGTTTTATATCTCAGAGGAAGTATATTCTCGATTTACTAACAATAATGTTTGATTGTAAACTAGTAGAGACTCCAATACAGGTTAATCATGGGCTCAAAATGGTTGAAGTTGCTAACCTGATGAAAAATAAAGATATCAACGACTAGTTGGAAAATGAATTTACTTGTCACATACTCGACCAGGCCTAGCCTATACAGCGGGAGTTGTAAGTCAGTTTATGCACCAAAAACAATTGGATCATATAGAAGCAGCCATGAGGTACGTATGATATTTAAAAGGCATGTTAGAGAATAAAATCATGTTCAAAAGAAATGAGCATCTAGATATTGAAGCATACACTGATGCATATTGAGTTGGTAACCCAAATGATTGCAGGTCTACATTAGGTTACTTTACGCTATTTGGGAGAAACTTAGTGACATGGAGAAGCAAGAAGTAGAAAAAAATGGCATTCAAAAGGAGTAACATAAATCTTATGGATCAAGAAATTAATGACCAAAAGTAGATGTCCATCATCTCTTCTGAGTCAACTCAAGTGTGACAATAAAACAGCAATAAGTATCTTAGAACATCATGTTCAGCATGACAGAACTTAACATGTGGAAGTAGATTGAACAGAAGAAGAATATAATGAATCTTTAATTAAACTAATATAGATATATTTAATGTGTAATAAAAATGACAAAGAAAAATATTAGAGATATATATTCACTATTTAATGAAAATCACAAAATTATTCAGTTTTTAATGAAATTATTATAGATCTATTCACTATTTAATGAAAATCGGAAAAAAATCAATTTTTAATTAAAATATAAGAGATATATTCACAATTTAATGAAAATGGAAAAAAATAAGTTAGAATGAAAATACTAAAGATATAATCACTCTTAAAAAATAAATTTTAGATTCATCCCGCTACTGTGATTGGTCTGGTCGCATCTATGGTCTGCATCTATCTATTTCGTATTTATGGTCCGCCTCTATCTATTTTTTATCGCGCCTCTATGAGCGATAAAGATAGATTTATTTAGTGTTCTAATGAAAATCACAAACAAATAAACTAGAGATATATATTTACCTTTTAATGAAAATTACAAAAATATTGAGTTTTTTATAAAAATATTGGATATATATTCACTATTTTAATAAAAATCATAAAATATTCAGTTTTTAATGAACATACTATAAATACACCATATTTTCCATCTAACATTTTTTTAAACGGATTCATGCGTCTACAATTACAACTAGTCTACATGTATATAAAACATATTCTATAATATCCCGCATTTATCACCGGTCTCGCATCTATCTGATTATACATTACAAGGTTCAACATCTATCATGGTCTCGCATATATTATTGGTCTCTCATCTATCTAACTTTAAAAAACTCAATTTTAGATTGGTCCCACATATATCTAATTTTATTAATGAAAATTAAAATCGCAAAAAGATACATGAATAAGATAGTAAATCAAATATTTAATCAAACTCATAAAAATATTGTCAGCGTTTAATGAAAATCACGACAAAAAATACTGAAGATATATTCACTAAATATATACCATTAACTTTAGTACAAAACATACATTATTACAACAGCTATTATAATATTTTTCAAATACATTCTATCATGTTTACTTATTTTATTCTTTTCAGGATTTTGTTCTACTGAATGCCGAAATCATAACACAAGAGTAATCAATAACCGGAAGCATTATCAAAGAGTAGTATAAATATTGAAAGTGGTGAAAAAAAAGCATGAGAGAAAGATGTTTGTTGAGTAGGTCGAGTCTTCTAAACTATAATATTCAAATGGAAGTTTAGATAAATAAATTGGTGAGACATAAAAAATAAGTCACTATTATTAGGGTAGAGGGAGGAAAACAAACCTTTGTAAAAATACAAGGCTTTTATATAATTTATTGAGGGTATTTAAGGTATAAAATCACTTAAACAATTTACGCATTTATCCGTAATAGGTTTGTTGGATGTGTCTTAAATTGTAAGTATCTCACCCATGATATGTTTTGAATGTTAAAAAATATATATATATTTTACACACGTTTCTCAGTTATATAGTTTCGCATCTAGCATCTAGCATCTATCATAGTGGTCCTAAATTCACATCCAGCTGTACACAATTTAAAAATGTTTCGCATCTAGCAAACAAAAAAGGTTTCGCATCTAGCAAAACAAAGAAGGTTTCGCATCTAGCAAAACAAAGAAGGTTTCGCATCTATCAAAAGAAAGAAGGTTTCGCATCTATCAAAATAAAGAAGGTTTCGCATATATCAAAATAAAGAAGGTTTCTCATCTTTCAAAATAAAGAAGCTTTCACATCTATCAAAATAAAGAAGGTTTCACATCTTCTTCGTTTTCCCTTTAAATTTAAAAAATTTAAAAATTTGTATCTTATAAACCGTAATTCAGAAAAAAAATCCGAAAATGCCGTTGGTTTTGTTTTTTTAAGACAAACAAAACTAGTACCACTCATGATATGTTTTGAACTTTTTTAAAAAATATTTTTTTTGCATCTATATGTATTAATGTTTCGCATCTATCTGCATTAACGTTTCGCATGTCAAAATTGGTTATCTTAATGTTATTTTTATTGTGTTTTTTCGAACGATCCAAACATATTAGACATACCACATTAACCGGGATACAAGTTTTAAACTGATTCATCTTTGTTCGTGTCCAACGAAGATGTGCTTCGTATTTTCTAGGACCAAGAGAATACGAAGATGACCCTTACTGGGAATGAGAGATGAATTACATCGTTTCCGTTTGACCCTAGTACATACGAAGAACAAAACCAGCAAGTCTTCCATAACATATCTTTTTCGAACTTATCCAAATTCGACAAATATGAATACTAAAAATAGATCAACTTCAGTCCTATACCGATAAACTTGTTTAAACATCCAACAAGGAACTAAAAATTACAAAATAACATTTTTTTATTTTCAAAAAACTAAGACTTAAATAACTACACACTAAAAGTAAAAAATAAAATCAACTACGCGGTATTGATGGTAATAAGTACCTAAATATAGTTGTGGACTCCGGTTAAAAAGAAATCAACTTTGGAAATAAACTAACTTGAAAGGTTTCAAGTGAATAAAAGAGATGGAAAGTTTGGGATGAAAAGTTTAACAAAATGATTTATATAGATTTTGTTTTCGAAACAAAAATAAAAATGTACAAACTAGGTGAAACATGTGACAAATTCGCAATCCATTACTAAAACGAGAAATCTAACAAAAATGTGATGAGATATATGGTGCAAAATATAAAGCTGTAACAAATTCACAATGAATATATAAAATGAAAGATCTGAAGAAAATGCGGTGAGATAACCTGTTACTATTTAAACTCCATAAAGTATATAAATGTAAATGAAAAAGTTATTAAAATTTGGTATTTGTGAAGGTGATAAATAGCTTTGTAGTTTGAATTTTTATCTTGATTTTGCTATTAAAAAAACCATTAAGGCATAATTTACAAAGTCTTTAATGAAAAAAAAAATATAAATAAATTTGACAAACGATATGGATGATAAAAACAACAATACTTAACACCAGCAATATATAATACAGAGGGAATCATTCTTTTGTGTTTCATCTTGTTCTTCGCTTTTCTTAATCTGATATGGACAACGTGTGTAAATTAATTCAATAATCCTACCGTCTCGATTCTCTAGATGAACTATCCTCATATCAAATCTTCAAAACTAATTTTCTAATCAATATCAATCTAGTGACGACATTTAAAGAATCATGCAAAATTTGTTGATTTATTTCAAGAAATGTACTTTCTGTGATAATAGATTATGTTGCTTTCTAATGTTATATTTGGAAGATTATTATTTATTTGCAGTTCGATTAAACTTTATGCTTTTTTTTATAGTAGAAATGAATTGTACTTGTTTTACGTATGTGTGGTTATTCTCTTCTATCAAGAACGCTTAACCCAAATGGAAATGATTGTATTTTCCCTAATGAAATTAGCTGCAAGCTTGCTATTTATCCTTTAGCAATCCAAGTACAACTAAAATAGAAGCTGTAACTTGTATGATTTTTCGTTTAACTGTGAAGTACAAATTCTAAGAAAAATAAATATGAGAGTAATCTTGGGATTTACGATGATTTTCTAAAGTTTTTTTGTAGATTTTTATTTCACTTAGAAAACATATCTTACATCGATAACGTCTATAACTTTTAACGCGTTGGATATGCACTCTTTTTTATCTAGTTAAAGTTTGAAGAACAGAAGATTTTAGATCTGATATTTTGTAATTTCTTTCCTTAATCTTTTCCATGTCCATAGTGGTACATTTATAGAGATTTAGAAGGTGTAACAACCTTGGGAATATTCCCATGCGAGGTTGTTACACATTGTTACAGATTGTTTGGCTACGAGTCTAATGTAATACACTAACAGATTTAATAATGCAATTGGGCTTTAAATCTTTAGACCCAGACCCACACTAACACAAGACCAAAGCTTGTTTGGAGGCCTAAGTCTGGTCCATGACTAAACCCGGCCTTAGAGACCAACTCGGGTTTAGTCAATGTTCAGACAGTAGGTCGACAGCCTCACTCTTCTCTTCCTCTCTCTTCCTCTTCTCTTCTTTCTTCTTTACTTCTCTGTTCTTTGCTTCTATGGTGAGCTTGAGTTTATCAGTACCTTTAACATATCTCCATGGATTTTGAAAAGAGGTTATGTTTTTTTTTTTAAATTTATGTTTCTTGGTAGTTTCTGTAATGCTCATTTTTCGGATTCACACGGTGTTAACCTTTTTGGAATTCTCTCACTCCCGCTGTTTTATATCTTTTAAAAGTTTTAACTTTAAAATGTCTTTTGTAAATTTACTCTCTTTGTTTGGTATTGTTTGCTGGTAGTGTTAACTGTATGAGATTTGGTTTTTGAGTCGTGAAGTTTTGGTGTTATGAAATAGATATCTGTTTCAGTTCTTGTTCTCTCAATTATAGCGTGAATTTTTTCGTTTATATGATGTTATCCGCTAATTCTCCAATTATTATATTCCTGTCTCATAAATTAAATTTGTTTAGAGACCACATAATGCAGTTGAGAAACCCACAATTATGTTGTGTTGGGTGAAAAAAGCAGACGGTTTTGGTTCTACATTTTGTTATAAAAAATTGGACGAATTAGTAGTTAAACTGACGGTCTCGACGAGCCTAACCATTATTAACCTTGCTAAGGTTGAAAGCTCGGTCACAAACATTGGGCCCTAAATTCCACTGTTTAGGGGGCCAAACTCCTATTTTTATATTTTTTAATATTTAAGTTAGATTATGAAAGTATTTTAATTAGAAAATCAATTTGGATTACATTCGGATTTAGTGAGATTATATTTTAATATTTTTAACTTATTTACATAATGTTTGATTAGAGTTTCAGATGTTCCGCATATAAGATATCATATATCCCATAAAAAGCACGTTTTTATTGAATAATATATTTTTTTACTCAAATTTCACTTTTGTTATTGTCTCTGGCGAATATCATCTATCTCTTTGCTCAATGATATTTTCTTGTATCATTTGGTATCAACGCCCTAGTTCCATGAATCATGCCTTCGAGAAAAAAAAAAGATTGCTTCAATGGTTGAGGTTTATAATAGTGGAGATTTGAATGTGATGGCAATCAGTCAAATAGAACGTTTTGTATGTTAGAGCACACCATCGAGATGTTGGGGGATCATGTGAACCAGTTACTAGAGGCGTTTGACAAACTAGAAACTCACGGGTTCCGAGTTCACGGCCCACATATTCAGCTAGAGGGTCCTAATGAAGAACACGGTTTGGATGTGCATGTGTTTGCACAACGGACTGATTTCGGAAGAGGACGTTTGGCTCCACAAAATCTTCATGGACCAGCTTTCGTACAAATCCAAAATGTAGTTACAATCAAAGCATGAACAACCGATGAGAATTAAGTTTTAGACTTGAAATCCCATATTTGCATGGAGGGCCTTAAGCCGGAAGAATTTATGGATTAGATTGCATTAGTTGAAGAGATCTTAGACTACAAAGATCTTACGGATTTTAAGAGGGTCCAGTTAGTTGCAACCGAGTTTCATGATCGGGCTGCATCATAGTGGCAACAACTAAAACATACTCGTATAAGGCAAGTTAAATCTAAAACCTGGATTTTTGTTAAATTTATGAAATCATTTAGGGTTATGTTTTTAACTCTTAATTATGTGAGGACCATGTATCAACAATTCCATATTTTAAAACATAGTTCAAAATATGTTGATGAATATACTTCTGATTTTTATAAGTTTCATAATCGTGTCGAACTTTCTGACACAAAAGATCAGTTAGATCTCGCAGGTTAAGGCATTAATTTTATGCCTATTTGAACATATTTGATATGATTAATGTTTATAAAGCACATAATCGTGATTTACGTCTTGAGAAATCATTTTCAAAGAGACCTTATGGGAGAGATAGTGTTAAGGCATTAACTAGGGCATTTCTCAGACTGGTAGTTCTAAGTCTTATGTTGGCAGTACAACCTACACCATATATTCATCATGGAACTTCTTTCAGATGAGATTTTTTTCCATGAGATGAGACATATTGTGCATCAGAGTGTTCAATGAGACAAAAACCAAGGTATAATGTTAAGGTGTCAACTATGGCGTTTCGCAAAATAGTGGTCAAGGCTTACTCTTGCAGTACAACCTACAACATATGTTCATCATGGAGCTTCTTTTCAGATAATGTGTTTTCGTTGTCATGAGAAGTGACATTGTACATTAGAGTGTTCAAGGAGACAACAATCCAATGGTTTGTTTACAGAAGCTGCTGGTGACTAGGAGTTTGATGTGGGGGTGCAGATATTGATATGGGGAATAAGTGGAATGGAAATTTTAAAACCTGGGAGGGCTTGTTTGAGTGGATGATTATGCATTCTGGTATTTCTAATTCCTCTAGTACTTTTATAAAGGTAATGAATCAGATATTTTTTCCATTCTTAGAAAATTTCTTGGTTGTTTACTTCGATGATATCCTGGTTCATAGGCAGGTCGTGGTTGCATCGTATGAAGGCTACACCATGCACTTCCCGGTAATGCGTCAAGTGTCCCATTGGAAACTCGGTGGGCATCATTAGAGAGAACCAACGACTGCCAGAACCTACTATATTATAGATGTCGTTCCTTCCAAACCGCTGTGATAGCAATTAGCTGGTGATAGGGTAGAGGATCGGCCCATAAACCCTATCCAATTTATCGAGTTGGTTGACGATCCTCGTGAAGCCAATTTGGCAGTCAGCACTTCTGGAAACGCAAGTAAAGAAGTAATGGGAGAGCGTCATACTATTTGAATTAGTAATGAACTAGAACCTACTTTTTTATGTTCGCTGATTACTTTATTACAACGAAATTATGATATTTTCATGGAGTGCTAGAAACATCTCTTGGGTAGACCACTCGGTTATTTTCCATAAGCTAACCATCGGCAGATGAGCTAAGCCGATCCACCAGAAACGATGATCATTCTCAACGAAGAAGGGTGAAGTCATTACCAAGGAAGTAGACAAGCTCATTTGAATCGTGAAATTTGCAAAGCCTAGGAACCAGTGTGGGTAACAAACCCGGTTTTGGTTAAAAACAAAGGCGGGGAATGACGCATGTGCGTTAACTTCACTAACCTCAACCAAGAATGCCTAAATGATGCCTTCCAGCTTCCTCATATCAACCAAATGGTGGATTCAACCTCAGGATGTGAGTAATATAGATGTTTACTCGAGTTACAATCAGATGTGCATGCACCCCCAAGAACAAAGAGCATATTACATTGTAGATCGAAAGTGGGATCTATTGTTAAAAGCACTATAGGAACTCGTCAAATTTAAATATTGAGCAGTATATTCAATACCATGTGTTAATTTAACCTTAAGTTGAATTCAATAAAATGCTCTTTTGGTGTTCGAGGTTGTAAATATCTCAGTTATATTCTCAGCGAGAACGGAAAAGAAGCTGACCTAGATCATTTGAAAGCATGGTGGCATATGGAACCTCCTATGAATATCAAGGAAGTGTAGTGTTCAATCGGACGCCTATCAATATTGTCGCGCTTTATTTCACGTGCGATTGGATAAAAGCCACCCATTCTTCGAGTTCCTTCAGGAAGCTAAGAAGTTTGCTTGGGACAAACGGTGTAGTGAAGCATTCGATGCGCTCAAAAAATATCTTACCTCACCAAAAATCATATCTGCTCCCACCCTAGGTGAACCTTTTTTATATATAATTTGGTCTCTGGTTTTTCTGTAAGTTCGGTGTTACTTCGGGAGGGTGTACAATGGCCGATCGACTACACTAGCAAAACTCTGATCAAGGTAGAAACCCATTATCTTAATCTGAAGAAGCGGGCCATGGGATTATTAGTAGCACCTCACAAGATGCGACTCTAATTCTAGATTCATATTCACTATGAGCACATCCTTTCTCTTCATGTACACATTTCAAAAACCTGATAGATTTAGAAGATTAACGAGATGGTATGTAGAGCTGGGGAGGGGGAACACGTTATCAAGTACGAGCCTCGTACAGTGATCAAAGGTCAAGATATCACTAACTTCATTAACAAATTTTTCCCATTGCGAAGCGAGAATAGTATGGCCGAGCCCCAAAAGGATGACACCTTGCATGAATGGATTATCGAAGATAATGAGGCCTCAATTGCACTAGGTAGCGTAGCAGGTATAGTCATGAAATTTCTTATAGGTGATAAAATTTTGTTTTCCACTCACGAATAATGATGTTGGATACGATGTTGTGCTTAGAGAGATGAAGTTGGCACATATTTGAAGAGCATGGATAATACAAGTCCGATATGGTTCTCAACTAGTGTTTAACCAGGAAAATGGCCTCTCTGGCACCAAACATGACGCAACTCATAATTATCTCGCACCCTTGAAAGTGTGAGAATTTTAATTTAGGTGATTCATTTAGGCCAATGTACCACGTGTTGATAAATGGGCTGGTGACGCCTTAGCTAGGATCGCCACTTCAAGGGATAGTTCACTCGTCCTTTTGCAGCCATCCATTATGACCTATACACCCATAACTGATCCCAACATTTGCATAGTTGAGTAATTGACCGACTCGCGCTAACTATATCTCTTATAACTCGGTGGGGGAAAAGACACTAGTGGGGACTTTGTAATTGTGTGCTGCTAAATACAGTATATTAGATGGCGTCATTTACTAAAAACGTGGTATAAGACCCATGTTGCGATGCCTCAGTCAAGACGAAGCTACCGCTCTACACGACTTGCATGCAGGGAGAGCAGGAGTGCATTATGGGCATGAAATTTTAATATGAAATTTCCTACTGGTAGGATACTATTGGCCCAATTTGGAACAGACGTCGAGCGCATCGTACAAGGATGTCACGCATGCCAACAATACGCCAACACTATTCATCTGACGAGCGATCCCATGACTCACAATCTAACCTCATCCCCTTCTCATAAGTGGAGGATCGACTTGGTTGGGCCACTGCCTTTGAAAACTAGGAAGCATCAATACCTAGTGGTCGTCGTGGACTACTTCGCAAAGTGGATTGAGGCTAAAGCACTTTGTCGGACACGAGTACAAAAAATATGTGACTTCGTACATCACTAGATCATTTCCCGCTTTGTTATCCCCTGTATGTTTATGAAAAATAACGACCCACAATTTCAAAATTCTATCCTCATAATGTTGTACAGATGCTATGGCATCTAACAAAAGTTTTCTACCCCTTCTGATTCTTAAGCGAACGACCAAGTTGAGGTAACCAACAAAACCATCTTGGACGACATCAAAAATAAGTTGGAATGTGCCAAATAAAATGGTAAGATAAACTAATTGAAGTCTTATGGTTTATCAAAACACCTCGCGCTTAACAATAGACGAGACCCCTTCATTTTAGTGCATGGTATAGAGGCGATCATCCTACCAAAAGTGAGCATACCGTGCCATAGGATGGTGAACTACTCAGATCTCACAAACAATACCAAACGCACAATCAACATCGATCTGATTGAAGAACGACGCGAACAATCTTGGGTACACGCTGAATATTATAAAAGTCTTATGCGAAGTCGTTTTAACTCGAAGCTTAGAAAGAGAACCCTATGGGAGGGAAATTAAGTAATAAGAAATTTTTCCAATGATCATGTGATAAAGTTACAGGTAAGTTGGGCCATACTTGGGAGGGTTCATACAAAATTATTTCCTGAGGATACTATGGTGCCTATCGTCTAGCCGATTCAGATGTTTGGGTACTCAAGCAACCTTGGAATGTTATCCATATAAAATTCTATCACCATCCTATGTAATTTTGATGTGTGCTCTTTTTCATTCTTAATTAATGACAATTTTCTGTTTTCGCCATTTATGGGTTTGTTATATGTTCTGCCTTCTCCTACAAAATTGGATTTGGGTCATGAACTACGCTTACGGGCTACGAATTGGCCCATATTGAGCCCGAACCAGTTTAGACCATCAAATAACTGGGTTAATAGGCCACTTTAGTCCATTTATGTAACAAATATTGTAGAAGCTAATACATCTATGTATGTTAAGAAGAACAATGTGAAGTATTCTAGCATGATGACCAGTATGATAACATCTTTTATTGTTTTATTTTTTGGTTTTTAAGCTACTATGGTTATTTCATCCTATAAATACATGAATCCTTAGTTAATATAAGTACATTATAGATGCGACTCGAAGGTAACATGTTAGGCTAGCTAAATATAACATATGGAAGGCCATGCAAAAATGATCCATGTGAGGCCAGGAAAAGACGATCCATATGGGATCAAGTAAAGATGATCCATATGAGATCCAGTAAAGATTATATATGCAAGTCCAAATTAATATGATCCATACAAGGCCAGGAAAATATAATCCATGCGATGTTACGGAAAGATGATCCATGATATGCCACGAAAATATTATCCATGTAGGGTTAGGAAAATATGAGACATACGAGGTCATGCAGAGACGATACGTGCAAGACCAGACAAAGATGATCCATATGAGTCCGAGAAAATATGATACATATGAGGATAAGCAAATATTATTCATGTGATACCCTAAAAATATGATCCATACAAGGCTTAACAAAGATGATTTATGTTCGAGTACTTACAAAAGAGTAATGCCTGTCTCGTGGCTCGCCTTGCAAGACACGAAAAAACTAAATATTTGGTATATTAAGTGTGAGACAAGTATTTATACATGACCATAAATACGAGACATTAGTATTTAACTACTGGAAAACTAATAATTAATAAAAACATTTATAAAAAATACAATGTGATTTCTTAGTGTATTTACGATTTCTAATTCTAAATAATAAAAAAATCTAATTTCGCAAATTTTACGAACGGAAGCCCTTATTTTCATAGTAGTTATTCCTTTTTTTAGTTATTGGAAGAAAATAAGGTTCTTGAAATTTTTGAATCTAGAATCAAACTTCATTATTTCATTTTTTCTTTGTAAAAGCCTTTCCTTTAAAGTATCAACAAATATTGGACGAGTTATATTAATATTCGAAACAACCTGTCGAATTATTTTAGTATTACGATTTCCTAAATATTTAGTAAATGAATTTTTGTATTTCTTTTCATCATTTAGGAAAAATTTACCTTTACGTATAACCAAAACGATTTTTTTATTTAACTATTTTCGGTATGGACAGCGCACTACCCTCGGATTCTCCCCGAAAACATACTTCTGTTTTTGAACCTATTTTTAAAGAATTTAAAAAAAACCATTCTAAAAACTAAAACTAAGTCTTTTATGGTTTTAAAAGAAGGCCTCTGGAATCTTCTATATTACCTATTTTTGATATTTGGATGTAATGTGGCTTTATTCAAAATAGGATTTTAAAGATTTTTAAAGATAAGGAATAAACAAATCATGGATAAACCCAAGCGACTCTTTACTAAACCCAAACGATCTTTTCGTAGGCGTTTGCACCCGATCCAAGCGGGGGGGCATGGCCAGCTCCCATAGTGTGACGGGCAGGAACCCAGGTATCATATACGCCCCCAAAATAAAGAGCCTTGAATACGAGAAGAAAAGCACCTATACCTAACAAAATTAAGTGAATACCCAGAATTGTGGTCATTTTATTTCTATCTTTCCATACGGAAACTCTTGAATAACCTAATCCTAAAAAAGCTTGTATCATCTAACTTCATTCAAAACATGTAGTTTTTTCTAAATATGTAAAAAATGGAAAAAAAGAAAAAGAATTTGATTCCTTATTTAATTTTTATTGTTTCGAACGTTTTTAAAGTTTAGAATTTTGACATTTTAGAATAAAGAATAAATAGTGATCTTATACCCTTTTAATATCAATTAAAATATATAAATAAATAGAAAAAATTAAAATAAAGTAAATAGAAATAAATATCGTTGGCCTCTATGGTAGAATCAGTCAGGGACCTGATAGGTGGTGGTTTACCATGTGGCGGATGTCAGCGGTTCGAATCCGCATTTTTATACTTTCACCTTAGTTGTATCAAAATCAAAACTTATAACTATAAATATATTTGATTTTTTTTATTGTTTTTATAAGAAAGATTAATGGAAATTAGAACGAGTCATAACTTGATTTAAGTTTGCAGACAAATAGTTTAAACCTTTTGTGAAATCGCTTAGATAGTTGATTTTGTAAGAAAAAATTCAAAACAAAAATGAAATTATTTTTTTGGTTATTTTTTTAACCCGTATTTTTATATAAGAGTATTTCTTGTAAGATAATAAGTTAGGTTTTTTTGGATAATAAACCGCAACCCATTTATAAACCGTAGTAAACAATAAAAGACCCTAAATTATATGTATACATAAAAAAAACTTTTTTTATATATTTAATTTATCTAATATCATGAAACAAATAGATTCCAATAAATATAAAATTTGAAGGTTTATGTAAGTTTGAATATTTGTATTCTACCATTCGGATCAAAACCAATAAAAATAATAGAATATAATATATTATAAATATTTTTATATTTGTCTCCGCCCGATTTATTTCTTATTTTTAATTTTAAAAAATATTAAATTAAACATAAATAAAATTATACTGGGCATTCCCATGGATCGAAATACGAAAATCTCCTAGAATATAATCCATCTGGGAAAACTTACGGTCAAACAATATAACTACGGTCTGTGGGACAACGATTATCCAACATAAAACCTAAATACACCATCTAAATCTATAAATAACTTTAGATGCAGACCAAAGTCAAATATAAAACCATGTATAACTGGATTAACGTTTGATTTAGGATTATGGAATCCTTATCAAAGAAGGTGAGTGATAAGAAGGTGAGACACTATCACTCAGGGTGTGGTACAGAAACGAGAAAAAGGTTACCAGACATTCCGACAATACAAAGGACACCAAAGAAAAAAACTACCGGACCGTAGTCTCCGCTTCAGATCGGATATCGTTAGTGAAATCGTTGTCTAAAAAAACACCAACAAAAAATGATAAAACCATAACATACAAATAGTTTACCACAATAGCGTGAGGGTGAAGATCATTCCTGCGACAGAAGATGTATTTTGCAGAAAGCATCTAGTCACCCAAGCAGGATCAACAAATCACCTAGAAAGTATTTGAGGGCTAGAAAAACGAGGTGTGGTTTTCATGCTGTTAGGTGGGACCAAAGTTCCACATCCCACATCGGTAAAAATGAAGTTGTGCCAGTGGGCTAGTGTGGAGATCGGATTATCCTTATTTGGAACGCGATGTGGTGGTGTGATGCGGGTGAAATTCTTAGATGCAGAACATCAAGCGAGGAGCCATACTCAAGGTGAATGATATGCTGCATAGATGGAGCACCTGATGGCTTATCAAGCAAGTGGCTTGATCAAGAGCGACGCAGTGTCATCTATCAAAGAGTGTCTGATGGCTTATCAATCAGGTGGCTTGATCAAAGAGTGCTACAGTATCATCTGATAGTGAGCAGATAGATCCGCCCTAAACCTCTAGAGTCCAGGCGTCTTTCCAGCTGATGGAAGCCAATTCTGAGGAGGCTAGAGTGGTACTTTGTTCGAGAGGAGGATTGTTAGGTGCGACCAAAGTCCCACATCCCATATTGGTTAAACATGGAAAGAAAGATCAGTATATAAGTTAAGAATAATCTCCATTAGTGTGAGGCTTTTTGGAAGTGGAGTAAAAGCAAAGTCGTGTGGACCAGTGGGCCCAAAGCGGACAATACCACACTAGTGTGGAGATCAGATTATCCTTCTTTATATACAAAGCCGGAATATGCGGACCTCATATTCCCTAAACATGTATGCAATGAGTGCTCTCTCTAAGATCGGAATTTTAGAAGATTAGAAAGACAGATGTTCGGCAGCACTCTTTAAGATTTCTAAAAAGAGAATAAAAAAACCTATATATATAGTTAAAAAGAGGTGAGTGACATTTATTAAAAAATACGTGTGAAATGTGGAAGGTGACGGCTAAGAAGAAAGAGTTGTGGAGTGTACGAGTGTGGAGATCGGATTATCCTTCCTTATATACAAAGCCGGAATATGCGGACCTCATATTTTCTACACATGTATGCAATGAGTGCTCTCTCTAAGGTCGGAATTTTAGAAGATTAGAAAGACAGATGTGCGGCAGCACTCTCTAAGATTTCTAAAAAGATAATAAAAATCCTATATATAGTTAGTTAAAAAGAGGTGAGTGACATTTATAAAAAATACGTGTGAAATGTGGAAGGTGACGGCTAAGAAGAAAGAGTTGTGGAGTGTACTAGTGTGGAGATCGGATTATCCTTCCTTATATACAAATGCGGAATATGCGGACCTCATATTCCTACACATGTATGCAATGAGTGCTCTCTCTGAGATCGGAATTTTAGAAGATTAAAAATGTGCGGCAGCGCTCTCTAAGATTTCTAAAAAGGGAATAAAAATCATATATATATATATATAGTTAAAAAGAGGTGAGTGACATTTATAAAAAATACGTGTGAAATGTGGAAGGTGACAGCTAAGAAGAAAGAGTTGTGGAGTGTACTAGTGTGGAGATCGGATTATTCTTCCTTATATACAAATGCGGAATATGTGGACCTCATATTCCTACACATGTACTGAGATCGGAATTTTAGAAGATTAAAAATGTGCGGCAGCACTCTCTAAGATTTCTAAAAAGGGAATAAAAATCCTATATATATAGTTAAAAAGAGGTGAGTGACATTTATAAAAAATACGTGTGAAATGTGGAAGGCGACGGCTAAGAAGAAAGAGTTGTTGAGGGTTAGAAAGATAAAGAAAGAGAATAAATTTATTAATTTTTTTGATGGTCTATTCTCTTGTAGATCTCCTATATTTATATTAGTATATTATCATGTTTCAATTAGAGAATAATATATTTTTTAATATAATATTTTTTAATTATAATAATATTTTTCCTAATTGAATAATATTCTTAAATCAAGAATATATTATTCGAACCAATGACCAATCAATTAACCTTTATTATATATTTTGGTCTCCAAAACATTAATTAGGAAAATCTTCAACATTCTCCCTCAAAATGAATAGTCGGATTTCCAATACTCAACTTGCTCAAAATTGTAGTGAACATTCACCATATTATAGCTTTAGTCTAGATTTCTACTAGTTAATCATCTCATCTTACAAAAGGAAATTCAGTGGAACCATCATCATTTTTTTCTTGTATAAAGTGTCAATCTCCTTCCACATGTTTAGTTCTGTCATGTTGAACAACATTTTATAATATTTATTGCTTCTTTATTTTCAATTTTTGAGTTGACTTGGAAGAGATGATGGAAATCCAATTTCAACCATTAATTTTTTGATCCAAATGATTTATGTAACTCCTTTAGAAGTTCCCCAGAATTTTGCCTCAACACTCGAAAATGACACCACTCACTGCTTCTTACTTCTCCAAGTCACTAAGTTTCCCCCGACTAGCGTAAAGTAACCTGATGTAGACCTGCGATCATTTAGGTTACTAGGCCTATCAACATCTGTGTATGCTTCAATATTTAGATGCCCATTTTTTTAACATAATTCCATTCCTTGACATGTCATGCCTTTTAAATACCGTAATATCATCATCACTGCTTCCATATAATCTAATTGTGTTCGGTGCATAAACTGACTTACAACGCCAACCCCATAAGCTATATATTGTCGAGTATGTGACAAGTAAATTATTTTTCCAACTAGTCGTTGATATCTTTCTTTTTCTACCAAGTGAGCACCATTCTAAGTCCATGATTAATCCGCATTGGAGTCTCAACTGGTTTACAATAAACCATTCATGAGTAGAAATGACGTTGTAAGAGTACTTGATGGTGAAGTTGGGATTTCCAGTATTCGTGGTTCAAACATGAGCATCGTTGGAATTGATGTTAGGAGGAGGTAGAGTGAGAATAAGATTTTTAATCTCTTGAACATTGACGTGGTTCGTCGCTCTAGCTGGTCTAATATTAGATGTCCAATTCAGTGACCAATGTAGATGATGTCTGAGACCTTAAGGTTTCTCCGAGCCTAGAGTATTTGATGATACCTTTGCCGTATTGCGTCACCAAATGATTGAAAAGAAGGCAAGGAATATACCATAATGAAGTATTAAATCCGGTGTAAATAGAAACCGTGTACAATTAACTGGCCATATGGCAGAGGTGTAATATCTTCCTTCAAGTCCAAAAAAAGAGAGGACACAATATCGTATATGTTATGAGTCACTAAGTCCATAAAATTTATTTATATATGTTTAGATCACATACGTTCGATTGAGTATATGATCTAAATGGTTGTTTGGTGATCCTCCTATATGCTAAAAAGCAAGCTTTAACGCAATGGAATTAGAGGAAAACAAAATCTTCTTAAAAGAGTAAATATTTTATGGTGATAATAATACAAATTTTGAAGGAAAATAGAGTTATATAAAGTACAACAAAAAACTAAATGAAATGAAAACGTGTTTTTGATGAAAAAATCTTGTGTAGATAAAAGTTGGTAAGAAAATATTGACAATTTATTAGCTTTATTGGCTTGAAAAAGCTAGCTTTTTTAAAACTTATGAATTCGGACCAACCAAACCAAAAAGCCTAATGGTACAATACAACCTCATATATTGAGAGAGTACTTTCTTCTAATGATATATATGTAAATAACTTATATATCAACCGTGAGAGGTGGATAATAAGATACGATAATTTCAAACGAACTCAATGTTGTATATATCCAAAAAATATCACCAAACAATCAATTGATTGCTTATACATATTGACACGGCTAGAATAGACTAATAAAATAAAAACACCTAAATATTTTTATGATCTTACATTAGTCTCTCAAAACATAGTTATAACCTAACATGTTTCCGCATTCAAAGAGTTATCGGTGCAGATCTACACATGTGCGTTGAGATGATACATACTTATATATTTGAATTGAGTCGCTAAACTTCGAAAATGATCATACTTTGATTCTGGAAAAAAAAATAACATGATAACTTTCTTAATAATCTATGTAGATTACATCATCATCACATGAAACAAAAATGAAGAAATTATAAGGCTAATGAAGAACTTGTTCGCATGATTTGAGATGAGAGATCTAGAAAGGTTAAAACACTTCTTAAGAATCGAGGTTTTATATCTCAGAGGAAGTATATTCTCGGTTTAGTAACAAAAATGTTTGATTGTAAACCAGTTGAGACTCCAATTCAAGTTAATCATGGGCTCAAAATGGTTGAAGATGCTAACCTGGCGGAAACAAAAAAGATATCAACGACTAGTTGGAAAACGAATTAACTTGTCATATTCTCAACCAGACCTAGCCTATACAGTTTGGGTTGTAAGTCAGTTTATGAACCAACAACAATTGGATCATATTGAAGCAGCCATGAGGATAGTATGATATTTAGAAGGCACGTTAGAGAATGAAATTTTGTTCAAAAGAAATTGGCATCTAAATATTGAAGCATACACTGATGCATATTGGGTTGGTAACCCAAATAATTTCAGGTCTACATTAGGTTACTTTACGTTGTTTGGGAGAAACTTAATGACATGGAGAAGCAAGAAGTAGAAAGATGTGGCACTTTCGAGTGCTGAGGCAGAATTCTGGGGAATTTTAAAGGAGTAACATAAATCTTATGGATCAAGAAATTAATGACTAAAATTGGATGTCCATCATCCCTTCTGAGTCAACTCAAGTGTGACAATAAAGCAACAATAAGTATCTTAGAACATCATGTTTAACATGATAGAACTTAACATGTGGAAGTAGATTGAACAGAAGAAGAAAATAATGAATCTTTAATTAAACTAATATAGATATATTTATGGTGTAATAAAAATGACAAACAAAAATATTAGAGATATATTGAGTCTTTAATGAAAATCACAAAAATATTCAGTTTTTAATGAAATGATTATAGATATATGGAATATTTAATGAAAATCATACCGAAATCAATTTTTAATGAAAATATTAGAGACATATTCACTATTTAATGAAAATGGAAAAAAATAAATTATAATGAAAATGCTAAAGATATATTCACTCTTAAAAAAATAAATTTTAGTGAAAATGCTAAAGATATATTCACAAGAATATTCAGTTTTTAATGAAAATACTATAAATATACACATATTTGGTATCTAATATTTGTTTTTAAACAGAGTCATGTGTCTACAACTATAACTACTCTACATTTATCTAAAACATATTTTATAATACTCCGCATTTATCACTGGTCTCGCATCTATCTGAATATATTTTGTAAGGTTCCACATCTATCATGGTCTCGTATCTATTATTGGTCTCTATCTATCGATTTTTTAAAAATCAATTTTAGGATGGTCCCACATATATCTAAGTTTTTTAATAAAAATTAAAAAAAAATCAGGAATAAAATAATAAATCAAATATTTAACCAAACTCATAAAAATATCGCCAGTGTTTAATGAAAACCACAACAAAAAATACTAAAGATATATTCACTAAATATATACCAATAACTTTAGTACAAAATATACATCATTACAACAACTATTATAATATTTTTCAAATACATTCTATCATGTTTACTTATTTTCTTATTTTTGGGATTTTGTTCTATCTAACTCTGAAATAATAACACAAGAGTAATAAATAACCGAAAGCATTAATATTAAAATTGAAAGTGGTGAAAAAAAAAATTGTTGAGTAGGTCGAGTCTTCTAAAATATAATATTCAAATGGAAGTTTAGATAAATAAATCGTTGAGACATAAAAAAAATTCATTATTTTGTTTTTCGGAGGGAACCCGCAGCCGCTATTCAGAGTGCAATGAGTGCGAGCGTATGTAGAGAGACTCGAACTCATGACCTTTGGTCACCAACATTCCTTACTCAACTAACCCCTTTGGTCACAAGCATGCCTTACTAAGACTTTTATATCATTCATTGAGGGTATTTAGAGTATTATAAAAACAGCTAAGTTTGAGATTGTAAAAAAGAATTAAATGGGTCTTTCTCATAAATATATGAAAACTATTTTAAATAGATAATAATTTAGTTTTTTGGATTTTAATAGTATTTAATCCTTAAATATATATATATATA
This sequence comes from Limnanthes douglasii subsp. nivea, assembly GCA_036936605.1. Classification (NCBI taxonomy): domain Eukaryota; kingdom Viridiplantae; phylum Streptophyta; class Magnoliopsida; order Brassicales; family Limnanthaceae; genus Limnanthes; species Limnanthes douglasii. The sequence goes on from JAUPFV010000001.1 coordinate 41,213,886, forward strand.
TATATATATATATATATATATATAGTTTTAGTTTTTTTTGCTTAGATGTGTTTTTATGTCTAAAAATTATTATTTATGTTTTCAATTTTTCTGTTTATTTTATTTTCACTATTATTGTTTTTTTATTGTTATTATTATTTATTATTGAAATAACCCATTTATTAATGTATTTTTGTATAAATTGTTAATTATATTATATGTTTTCCTTATATGGTTTTTTTTTTTGCTTTTTTAGATTTTCGATGTAATTTTATACAATTATAAATCAACTTAAAAATAACAAGAAATAGTTATTAGAATACAAACAATTGAAATACGAAATGCAAAATAAGAAATATGAATTATGATATAGGAAAATCTCGTTAGGTATCTGAAAGCAGTAAATAATAACATAATAAAATAATTCAAAGTATGGTAGTAATAAATATGTTATTCTAACAGATCTTTTGTACATAGATAAGGTACAAATAACAAAATTTGGACGGTGACGGGTGCAGAAATACGTGTAATCTGCGAAAAAGTAAATGTGTTCCAGTTGCGTAATTATGTGCAAATGTGTTGTAAAAAAATAGTTGCGTAAATAAGATTTTTGGTTGCGAAATGAATATGGTTGTGTGAAAAAAACAAAACACAACTTGTTTTTGTGAAAATATGTGTTAATTTAGATGTGAAACACTAACATTTTTGTAGTTGCAAAAATATGTGCAATTTTATGTCAATTTGTTTTTAAATAACAATTTGGAATGCGACATGATGCAAAAATACATGTAATTTGGTTGAGAAAATAAGAAAAAATTTAAGCTGTTTCCAAAAATTTCACTTATGGATTTCGTTTTATTCAACTTTAAAAATAGCAAGTATATGTTTTTAGATTTTTTTTAATTTAAGCTTTGAAATATATGGATTTTTGAAGGTTATAAATAACTAATTGTTAAGAGTGTACGTGTTTTGTATGTTCAAATGTATTTTTAGAAGCATCTATCTTGCAGGTGGTTATTAGCAAATTTGAAAATCTTGGTGGTTACTGGTAGTATTAGGACGAATACTTGGACTTCATTACAAAGAATTAATTATATGTGCATAACGGCTCATTATATTGACGTGAATCAGAATTTATGAGAAAATAATTAATTTTTATACGGTACATAGTCATATGGGTGAGATAATGGATCGAGACCTTGATATATTCCTGAGGGAATGGGGAGTGTCAAAAGTGTTTACAGTCACAATTGACAATGCAAGTTCAAATAACATTTCTTTAAATAAATTGAAAGGAAAGTTGGTACCCCGAGGTTGTGATTTTATAAAAGGTAAGTATCTTCACATGAGATGCATCGCACATATCATTAATTTAATTGTCATTGATGGATTAAATGATGAAAGTGTAAGAAAATCCATAACAAATGTGAGAGATGCCGTTAGATTTGTGAGGCAATCTCCGGCTAGACTAGCCAAGTTCAGAGAATGTATTGAAATGGAGAGTTCGGAAAGTAAATATATTTTATGGCTTTGAATAGTAACTCGTTCGCACATTGTCGATTTTGGTGACATATAGTCCCTGGACTTTCAAAATTCCACTAGTAGTCTCTGAACTATACAGTTTGGATAAAGTTAGTCCCTTTGCGTGTGTTGACTATCAATTTTTGCAACAGATAGTCCTTCAACTATTCATTTTCGATAAAGTTAGTAATTTGTCTTTCTATTTTTAATAAAGTTAGTCCCCTTCATAAACATGCACAAGGAACTAACTTTATCCAAAATGGATAGTCCAGGAACTACCAACAAACTTTAATATTCCAGAGACTATATATCGCCAAAATGGATAGTTCAAGAACTACCAGCGGACTTTAAAAGTCCATGGACTATCTGTCACCAAAATCGATAGTCCAAGGATGAGGTACCGTTCAAAGCATGTATTTTGTATTTCGATGTGAGTCCAAGGTGGAATTTAACTTATTTAATATTGAATGTAGCTCAAAATTTTGAAAAAGCATTTGAATTTTTTGACCTTCGTGATCTATACGTTAAAATTGAGTTGGAAATAAGGGTCCCTACCTTTGGGGATTGAGATGTTATTAGGAGGATGGTTGATATGATGGTTCATTTTTACGAACAAACTTTGAGAATTTCGGATTCTTTGTATGTCACATCGAATGAGTTTTATCATGAGATTAGTACAGTGAATTGTTTATTGAGATAATAAATGTCAAGTTATGATTTTGGTTTGATCTTTATGGGTCAAAAATGAAAGAGAAATATGATAAATATTAGGGTGATCCAACCAAAATGAATATACTTATATATGTTGCGATTATTATTGATCCTAGGTATAAATGGGCAAGAACTTGGGTCTATCTTGGAAAACAACACCAAAAAGGTCACTAGAGAGTTATATGAGGAGTTTAAATCGATATATCAATCTAAAAAAGAGATGGATCATGTTATTCAAGGATATTATCCAACCTCAAATATCATTTCTTCAACTATGTCGTCAAGAAAAATATCATAGTTAGCATTATGATAGATTTATAATGCATAAAATGGAGAGTAGAGAGGTAGAATCGAAATGAGAGCAAGATATATATCCTAAAGAAAATGTATTTGTCACAAAAACGAGGAGTTTGATATTTTGAATTGGTGGAAACTTAATTCCATTAGGTTTCATATCCTTTCACAATTTGCTCGTGATGTTCTTGTTATTCATATCTTCATCGTAGCCTCGTAATGCGCCTTTAGTATTAGTGGAAGGGTTCTTGATGCATTTAGAAGTTCTTTGTCGCACGAAGTTTTGAAATCCTTGCGTTATGCTCAGAATTGGTTGAGAAAATACAAATATAAAGATTCAGTTGAGGAAGATATGATATTTATTGAGAAGGTTGAATTACTTACATTATATATATATTACATTCAATTTGTTTTATATCAATTTCTTATTATTAATCTGTTCTTTTAGCTGTTAAGGGTTTAAATATTTGATCTTGTTTGTAGCATTTTTTGCTACCTCTTTTGAAGAAATTGATGGAACTCCAATGCACGTTGAATAGGAAGACTGTGTTCTAATTCTGATATTAGTTTTGTATGTGCAGATTGTGCTCTGCTTATTCATGTTTAGTTTTGTAGTTGTAGACTGTGTTCTGATTTCTATATTAGTTGTTTCGTTTGTATATATACTCATATCTGCTTTTAATATTCTTTTAAGATATCTTTATATTTCAAGATTTATATTTGTTTTAGTTGGGTTGTAACTTCCATAAGTACATGAATAAGCTGATTTATATCTATGCCTTTATTTTTAAGATATTGTTATAAGGTGAAGACCCTGAAAACTAAAGTTAGGGTGGAGTGTGAATTTGTTCTATCTTCAAGTGGAAGGTTATATAAGATGTTGTTATCTATGCTTTTATTTGTGCTAATAATTCATTAGCATAAAAATTTCTTTTATTGCTCAATTATGAAATAACCTTTATGCCTGATGGACTCAGAAAATTCTTAGTGAGATTCAAAAGCGAATATGTTCGTAGGAGTGGGTCGGACAAGGAATATTCGTATAAAGTGACATAAAATAGTGAAGTCAACGATTACTAGAAAGAGAAAGAGACAAAAGGAATAAATGTAGCAATAATTGACTAATCATTGGCCCCTTTTCCCAAAAGAGAATGTCCTTTATATAGTAAATGAGGTAGATAGTAAAATTACATATTTACCATCATAAAAGTGGATTTCTCACCCCCACTATTTGACTATTTACAAACAAGTTCTTGGGGTGTATCATTTGACGCCTCTATATCTTATGTTTGCTTTACTTTGGTCATTAACCACTAAATATCTAGACCTTGGTCTCATTTGTGGAATAAATTACATATTAATCACCTATATTTTCCTTTCCTTATCAGTAGCCCCTCAATCCATGTGCAGTTCTCTGGATGTGGACTTCAATTGCTATTTTATCCTAGTCCATCGGAAGCCTTTGCCTCCTGGTCGGACATTTTGCTTCTTAATAAAAATCTGATATGATCGGATCGGATGAATTTGTGTTGCTAACCACATCTCTGGTAATGCTGACCTCACCTAAGTAATCATTTACAAAAGGCCCACGTGCCTCCTTTTGTTGTTATCGAGTCAAATATTTTTTAGGCGGTGGAGTTACCATGGGACACATGTCACACTTTCGCCCATCTTGTCAGCGTGTTTCAAGGCGATTCGACGCAGGCTAGCATGTCAAAATACTATTACCCTTTAAATGTTCATCTTCTAGTCCCCTTTACTATAAATACCTGTCTCTTTTCCTGAGTAAAGTTTTCCTTTCCTCTTAGTTTCTACTTGTCTTTCTGAATAATCTTGTTCTAGGGAGAGAGATCACTAATAAACCAACTCCTTGTTCTTCACTTACATGTCTGATGAGTTTATCACTTTTCGAGAGGTACAAACTTTGGAGGTAGTTCAACATTTCTACCCAAATCGGCACTCGCAGACCCTCTGGTGCAAGAGAGTACCCTTTCCATGTAGAATTTTGGGAATCCCCCTTTCGTGACAACTGGTCTCCTATCCGTGAGCGCTCCCTCAATTTTGTCATATCCTCCCCCGGTCAAGCTCAACTTTCAAGTGGTGGGTTGATCTTTCCGTTCTTTCAACATCTCCAGAATTTCCTTCTCGACCTTCTCCCTTCATCATAATGGGTGACAAGAGGGGAAGACCAACTGTCAAATAAAACAGAGATAGAGTTAAAAGAAAAAGGTCACCCGACCCGCCAACCAAATCTGTTAAGACGAGGATTTCCTCTTCGGCCTCGACTCCTCAAATAACCCCACAAGGTTCCCCGCAAACGACTCCAGAGGTTAGCCCTAGGAAACCTTTGACAAGGGAAACTCGACCAGAACCGTCTCTCATGTCTATTCTAGAAGTTCAGGAAAGAAATTTGACCGACGATCCTGATAATGATAGGGAGAATCCTTAACATGATGGTGGTTGAAGAGGAACCTCTTCGAGTTGTTCCTGCTGATGTTGCTTCCTTGGATAATGATGTTTTGGCTACTCCCTTGGAACCTGCCCCTCGCTCCTCCCCCTCCCACCCTCAATGCAGTGAGACTTCTTTGGTGCAGGGAAAAAATAAGAAGAAACGTACCACAGGTTTGCCTTCAAATATAGAGGATATTTTAGGCGACAACCTTCGCGGTATTGAATCTAAAAACCTCTTGGCTCTGTATAGAGTGAATTATAAATACTTTCATCCGACTGAGGAGGTTAAGCTAAAAGATCGTTGGGTTATTCCGACTAACATTACCATCTGATTTCCCACTGTTGGTGAGACACCTTTGTCTGTTCGGAACAATGAGCTGGTTCTCAATACTGAACTTATGAAATGGGGTCTTCGACTGCCCCTCGATCCTCTCATGGCTGACTACTTCCACTTGATCGGACTTTGTCCCTCTCAGGTCAGGGCCAACATGTGGTACACCCTCATGGCATGTATTATGGCCTCGAGACTGTCCGAGACCGCCTTTACTATGGAGCAGCTTATTTTTGTTTCAGGTGTGGCCAAGAATTCCCACTATCCCTTCTACTCGCTTGGTTTTTCTAGACAACTTAAAGTGATTAAGGCTTTTTTAGAATCCGACAAGAAATAGAAGCAACAGTTCCTATTCATCTCTTGGTTGTGGGAGACTGGCTTCAAAGACTCCGAAGACCTTCCCCATCGGTTAACGCTGAAGTGGACCAGACAGGGTAAGTATTCCAACCTAAGTTTTTTCCGAGTCGTCGGGTTCGGTAGATTCTAACTTTGTTCCCTTTTCATCCATGAAGGGGATTGATAAGTCCTTTAAGTGTCATGCTAAAGCCGGCAATAATATCTTTGAGAAGCTAAGCGCTTGGGCAGGTGAACATTGGGATCGCAAGTTTCACCAAAGCTTTCTTCCCATGAACTTTGCCAAGAGTAACCTTTGGCGATGCGATCTCAATGATAAAAACGTCCGCCTCGGAGCTTATGGTGCCTCCCCCAAGCGATGACGTTCTTAAACGTTTAGAACGCCTGGACAGTGCGGTCTACCTTCCTACTCGGGCCCGGGCTCTAGGTCATCAAGATGCGGAAAAACCCGAGGAAGAAGAAGAGGAGGATACCGAGGAAGATGTCGAATCGGAAGGTGATGCTCCCAAGAAAAAAGGAGTCAGCGCTCAAGGGGGTTCTCAACATGAGGCTCAGGGTGGTCCCCAAGAAGGAGTGTAGGGTAGTCTTCCAACAGAGGCTCGGGATGATCAACAAAAGAAAGTTCAAGTGGATCTGTTACAAGATGCATGGTTATCGAAGACTCAACAGGAAGCACCCTCTGGCCCTCATGTTGTCTCCCCAAATTCTCAACCGGAAAACAAATCAAGTGAGGCTGACCATACAGTTGAAGTTAGGCCTCATGGTCCGGCTGGTGCAACGAGGCCGCGAACGCTTACTGTTGAGGAGAAAAAGAAAAGGGTCGTTGAGAGTGGAGGGGAGAGCGACAATACTACGTGTCCAAGCCTGCCTCCGATAAAGAAGTTCGTAGTTCTTGACTCGGCCTCTGGTGGTGAATTTATACTCCAACAAAGGGAAACTCAAGAAGATGATTCCGACGAAGGAAGGTATCCTTCCCTTGCCTCAACTTACCTCGATGTGTATGAAAGTGATTATGTTGCTAATGAGTTCAATAAGCTACTTCGCGTTGCTGCCCTTTTCGAAAGCAAATCTAACCGCAAAGACCGCTATAAGGGTGAGATCATTGAGAGGAGGGCTGAGGTGAAAGCCTTAAATTCTGAGGTAGCTGAATTGAAGGTTAAACTGAAAGACTTAACCGATGAGATCGCCGAACAGACCGATATATCTTCCAAGTTAAAAGGCTTAGTCTCTGAATCCGATGAGTTGAAAGAGAAAGTAAAGGAATTAAAGGATGAGCTAGCCAAGACATCGGAGGTGTCTGCCAAGGTAGAGACTCTGACCTCAGATTTCGAGGAGTTGAAGAAGAAAGTAAAAAAATCTAATTGATGAGCTAGCCACGACATCGGAGGTATCTGCCTGACTAAGGAAGGTCGGGGATGATCTTGCTAAAGATAAGAAAACCTCAGAGGACCGATGGGCCATCATTACTTCTCTTAGGACAGAACTATCCGAGGAAAAGACAAAATTTGACGATGAGCGGGAGAAGTTTATTACTAAGGATGTCGAGCGTGACACAACGGTAGATAGTCTTGTTGAGCGTTATTACAAGATAAAGGTATACTTTGAGAAAGTAGTTGCAGACATTGAGAAATTAGCAGCAAAAAATGAAAGTTTCAAGAAAAACTTCGAAGTTGAGCAGAAGAAATGCTTTGATGAATATGTTGCTAAGATCGTTACTCGTCTTGAAGAAAGAGATGCCAAGTTGAGGTCTGCAATGGTGATGGAGATGCATGAGAGGTTCACGGACCTGCACCTTGGTAGTCTTTGGACTTGGGGTATTGAACAGCATCCCCCCCGGAGTGTCCGTGGAGGACCCGGAATCCAGTGAGGACTCGCAGATCTGGTCGTCGGATTCGGATTCCCCCGCAGATCTGGTAGAATTTTGTTTCCGAGTAATATATGCTAGGCCTTCGATCGTTTGTTAACTTTTTGTTCCTTGAATCTTTTAAGAAATTTTTTGTATAATCTTCTCCACACTGTGGGAGCTTATGATGGGATAATTTTTAATGTGATGCTTCATTAAATCATTTCTTCCTTATATTTTTCTACTCATAATTCAACACTGGATTCTTTATCCAAACTTTTGTAGAGTATGTTTTGAGTTCAAAAAGATGAACTTTCTTGTCCAAACGTTTTTGGAATACGTTCTGAGTTCAAAAAGATGAAATTCCTGTCCAAACTTCTTTGGAATGCGTTTTGAGTTCAAAAAGATAAACTTTTGTGATTCGTTTAAGATGGCAATAAAATTCATATATAAGCCGGCTATTTAGGCACCTAATTAAAACCTTCCTAGGCCACCAGGGTAGGAAAGAGTGTGCCACCGGAACTTACATAAACTGATAAAGAAAATATTTATATGGCACACATTCACTCTAAAAAAACCTTTAGGTGCTCAATGTTCCACGGATGGTGAAGATCTCTCCTATCTTTATATTTTAATTTGTACGTCCCTGGTTTTGTCTTCTTTGTTACTGAGTACGGACCTTCCCAATTTGGAGCGATTTTTCCAAGTCTCTTTTCTTTCGTGTGTAAGAAGACTTTTCTTAGGACCTTGTCGCCCACCTCGAATTCTCTTTTTCTGACCTTTGATGCATACCAGCTTCTCGTTAGAGTCTGATAGTGCAAAGAAATTTAATTGTGCCATTCTTTTTTCTTCTATCAGATCCAGCTCGGTGCGCTTTCCTTTGTCATTTCCCTCTTCGGTATACTCGCCCAGTCGGTAAGATGGGAACAAAGTTTCTGACGGCAAAACTGCATCCATTCCGTACACAAGCGTGAAGGGCAACTCATGCGTTGCGGTCCAAGGAGTAGTCCTGTAAGCCCATAGAACTTCTTGTATGTAATCTGGCCCTCTGCCCAGTTCTACCATTCCCTCAAATTCTCCAACAACGTCTGCGGTCGCACCAGTGAATCCCACTATCGTTATGTCCGATCGTAGGATTGTTGGGGGATTGGTTATCTGATTGTAAGTTGTCATAAAAATTGTGTTGGCAAAGCTCTCTATGTCAATCAAGATTTTCTTTATCTCGTTTCCCGCAATTTCTACTCTGATCACTACTGCGTCCTCATGTGGACCAGCTATATCTCTCATGTCGTAATCCGCGAAGCAAAGAATTGGTGATGGTTTTTTATACAGGTGCGATGAGGCTCCTGCTTCCAACTGCGTTACAAGACTCACGATGTGCCTTTTCCAGGAATAGTTTGATATACGTGCTACCGTATCCCCACCGAAAATAGTTAGTCATTCGAAAAAGGCGCATAACTCACTAACTTTCCTCTGGAGATTGATTCCTCTACCACGTTTACATTGTTCCTGTCCGGATTTGGATCAAGGTACTCCATAGCTACATCAAACGCATCCAAAAACTCTTCTCCAATCACATCAGATATCATCATGGTGTCCTCTTACCTCGGAGCGACTTTTTATTTTGGTGCAACTGCGGTATTCTTCTTGACAAAGTCAACTTGTTTTCCGTTCTCTATCAGATACTGGACTTCTTTCTTTAAAACCACACAATCCTTGGTGTGATGCCTAATATCATCATAGGTAGCAGTATTTGTTCTTCTTGTGCTCCCTTGGAGTCTGTAATAGGAAAGGCTTGCGAAAATGCACATTCGCACGTGCTTTTTCGAAAATAGTTGAGACGCATTCGGTCCATTCGGTGTAATGAGCTGGTCTGACATATTGTTGAACTGCTTGACCTACCTGTTGGTTATGCATCGTCCGTTGAGGGGTTTGATTTGTTGCTTGAACTGTTTGTGCTCGCAGTCGGACAGTTACGACCGGTTGCGTAGCTTGGGGTCGGATGTATACACTCGTCGTACTGGCCCTGGCTAAGTTTGAATCCTGATAGAATTGAGACATGGATTCTATCTCTGAGGCTCTAGTCTCCTCGACTAAGATTATTTTCTTTATTTGATCAAAGATAGCTCCAAATGTAATAGCTTGTGTCTCCGCGGCATTGTCTTTCGTTACCCCAGGAAGAAGACTCATTCGGAAAGCGGCTAGCGCTGCCTTGTTTTCACATAACTCCATGTCCGTCTTGACCTGGATGAAACGCTTCGTGTATTCTTTCAAACTTTCTCCAATTTTTTGTTGACAATAAATGATTGTATCTCCATTGGCACGAAACGTTTTGCTTCCGAAGAAGTGTTATCGGAGCATGCTCCAAAACATGTCGAAATTCTTTATACACCCGTGTGGTAGATGGTTATACCACTTGGAAGCAGTGTTCTTGAACGTCTGAGAGAATTCTCTATACAACAACTTGTCGTCGTCATCGTAGTTGATCATAAAGTTCTTAAACTGCTCAATATGGTTGTCTGGATCCTGAGTCCCGTCAAACTTTTCTAGTTTGGAAATATCGAACCATTTGGGAAGATGCCCAGAGAGAATCTCTGGGTAAAGGGGGGATGAGCTCCCGTTGTGTCCAACTTTGTAAGCGTTTCCCTCCGGACCATCCTTGGTGGCTGGGTACAACCTCTCTTCGGTCGGAGAAGTAAAATGATTACTGACTCGGTAATCTTGGTGATAGTTATCGGACTGAGATTGTCTATGAGTGGTGACATGTTCGCCTCGTATATTTCCTGTTTTTTCCTGCTTCTCGGAGTACATTTTCCGCTTACCAAGATCGACTTTCTTTCTTGAATCCTTCCTTCTCTGACTAGTCTGATGGACATGCTTGCGTGTCCTTGAATCTGTGTGTCTTCGCTCCACCTTGTACCTTGCATCCGTCTCCGACGAGGAAGACTTATCAGAACTCAAGGAGGTATATTCGCTAGACTCAGACGGCTCGTATCTTTGCTCCGATCTAGCACACCTTTTAGAATGTCGACGACTTTTCCTACGTCGGTTCTCTTCGGGTCGAACAACGTCTTGGGTTTGATCAGCCTTGATCCTTTCTTGTCGGACCTTAGATCTGAACTTCTTAGAACTCGCCATCATGGCTTCCCTTTCCGCATTCAACCTTTCGATGTCTTCTAGTAACTCTTTTTGCCTAGCGACCAAGACCGATTTCTCCAAAAGCTCTTCTGAATATCGATTCGGGGTATTGCCTTCGTTCGTGACCTGTTCTTCCATTAGATGGTCACCCGACTCAACACCGACTAGATCTCTCGTCGTATTAGTCTCGATCTCTCCACGAGCTTTAGTATCCATATTTTTTAGAATTGAGGTTTCACTAATGAACTCAGAAAATTCTTAGTGAGATTCAGAAGCGAAGATGTTTTTAGAAGAGTGTCGGACAAGAGAATATTCGTATGAAGTGACAACAAATAGTAAAATCAACGATTACAAGAAAAAGAAAGAGATAAAAGGAATAAATGTAGCAATAATTGACTAATCATTGGCCCCTTTTCCCAAGAGAGAATATCTTTTATATAGTATATGAGGTAGATAGTAAAATTACATATATACCATCATAAAAGTGGATTTCTCACCCCACTATTTGATTATTTACAGACAAGTTCTTAGGTGTATCATTTGACCCCTCTATATCTTATGTTTGCTCTACTTTGCTATATTACATATTAATCACCTATATTTTCCTTCCCTTATTAATGCCTACGTACCACTTCAAATATCACATGAAATGTGTTGGTATTCACAAATAGCATCATTTTTAAGGGTTTACAACTTCATTACAGGTTTTAGTGATACATGTCTGAAGTGATATAAGATGCAATTTCAACTTTGGAACTTTATTTAGATCAGACTTTGTGTCAGGTTTTGTTAACCAACCAGAGGTGTATATGTAGAGAGTGTATACTACTGCCAAAAAGTTCGGGTTAACCATATACCGAACCAAATTAACCAAAATTGTATCGATCGGTTCGGTTTGGTTTATAAAAATATATCAGTTTGGTTCGGTTTGGGAAAATATAGTAAGTTTAGTTTTTGGTTTTTTTGGTTTGGTTTGGTTTGGTTTTGGACCAAACCGAAGAATGCCCACCCCTATTTTTTGGCTCGAGAAACATGGTTGGGTGATTAACATGTAGGTGGGAATCCACGATTATTCATGCAAGGTAAAACATATATACTTTCTTCGGGAACTTCTCCACCAGTTCAATATTTACATAATCATTAACTATAGGGAAAACAATTGGACTAAGTGGTTCACTTACCTTTTGTAAGTAATCATTTTAAGGTTGATTATTGGCAGGTATAAAGTCATTAGTCCATTCTACGTTGATGGGTGGTTCAGTGGATACAATATTCTTGAATGGTCGGGGAACTTAACCAACCTAGTGAATCACTTGTGTTCTCCCCCTGAACAAGATGTTAGGTAAGGTAGTATTGATTTGTCTCGCGAAAATTGAAATTCATGGTGATATAGATCCGATGATTGACTATATTATAAAACTGATACCATTTTTTATGAGGTGCATAGCCCACAAACATTCATTTTATGGAACAAGGATCTAATTTAGATCTATCACCCCTTTGAACATAAACAAATACAAAACAAATAAAGATATGAGGTGGGAGAGTTAAGGTGGGTGGTATGATCTTCTGGAAAGTTGATGTCAACTCCGTTAGAATGTTTAGGAATTGGCTTAATGAATTTTAAAATCTTCATGAACTTTAAGTCAGCCCTAATAAGAGCCATATTTTCCTCTCCGGTGTTGGGATCACCTTTAAAATTTCTTAGTCAATATATTTGGATAGGTATTGGTTTGATTCTAATTAAGTACATTGGTGTCCCTCTTATTACAAGTCGCCTTATCTATTATTAATGCATAATTATCTTTAATTTGATCACTTCTAGAATTGGCGCATCAACCTTTAATCATATCTCGGCAGGCTCCAACCTATTAAATCATCATCGTGTATACCGAGTATATTGGTCTTCAATTTGTGTCTTATTGATCTCAGTCCTAAACGAATTGGCCAAAATCCTAAGTTGTGTATCTCTTTAGACCACGAAATAAAATTTAAAAGTGACAAATTAACTTGAAGATATCAATTTACCTTTTTTGTATGGTTGTTTTGAGATCATAGACTTTAAATTTTGGATGATTGTCCTCAAACATTATTGATTCATTATTAGTAATAAAAATTCACACTATGATTAAATTTTAAAAAAAATAACAACTTTAATATGTTAATATGAACTCTCCATCATTTTTTACCTGGAAATTGTTTTTTTCTCCACCTATATAAATATTATATAAAACTATGGTTGAAAATTATTAATCAAATTCTCTTTTTACTGACGGGAAACGGGAAATAGATTTCACTGTACCATGTAGTTTTATAGACAATGGTCATTTGTATCTATAGACAATGGTATATTCATATCGGTAACGGATGAAACAAAGACAATTGTATATTCATATTCTTGAATATTTGTGGGTTTATATCATACCGTCAGTCTTTACTTTTTAAGTTTGTTCTATTAGTAGTTTGTTTAAATTTTCTTTTGACACATTGTATCAATAGAAATACAACTAAATAAAAATAATGTACATATAGTATTTTTTTTATCTAAGCATCACCATAACAATTTTTTATTTTTACAAAACACGAATACGTTTATTTTATGAAAATATGGTACATTAGATAAATTAAAATTAATAAAAATATAGTTATATAACTAGTTTTACTTTTAAAAAAATATTAATATTCATAATTTTTTCATGTAAAAAAAAATAAAACTACAATTTTTCTGCATTAGATCCAATGGAAAAGATCACGTTTATCACCAAAACATGAAAACAAAAAACGTAACAAACCTTACAAATATAAGGACAAAAAACATGATTGAACCTAAAAGTATTCAAACCCCGTAAGTATATAACAGACAGCAATTCTCTTCAGTTCCATCAGTAAAAAAAAATTCTTCTGCATTTCCTAAGTTTCATTTTTGTTGTCCTGATATGTCTGCATGCAAATTAGTTCATTGGTCTGGTAGTCCAGTCGATTCAATCGAACCGCAAGATGAACTCGTTCAGTATCAAATATTCGCAGTCGATTTTATAATCAAAAGAAGAGGTCAATCAAATGAAGTGACAACATTTGAGATGTCTCGAACTTTTTTAGCTGAGCTAGCATCCAATTTTTCGTTTATTAAAACCGTTTTCAACCGAATACTTACTGACATCAATGTTAGTCTTAGTTTCATCCAGGGAAATCATTTAGCTCAAAGTTTAATGGCCATTACTCGATTCATGATAGGTGATGAACGCTATATGCATCGAAAGGTAATGCACATATCTATGAATGTTTGTATTTCAGATGAAGTTGATGATCTGGAGTCAACGGTGGATGGTGACTCTGCAGCTGAATCGTCAATGGTGGATGGCGGCTCTACAGCTGAATCTTCGGTAGAAAGGTATTTGGAGAAAACTGAGATTTCGGAAATGAGTGAATGCGTTATATGTATGGAACAAATGTCAGTAGGATCTGAAGCAAGAAAAATGCCATGTTCACACCTTTTTCACGGCGAGTGCATTTTAAAGTGGCTTGAGATAAGTAAACAGTGTCCGGTTTGTAGGTTTGAGTTGGAGGATTAAAAGGAAGGTTAGATTTGCAATTTAGTTTTTAAATCTATATAGCTTCTTGTTATTTGAATTCTTATTTAGTTCACTACAATGTACTTTATGCTATATGTTATGTTGATCAGTAGATTATGGATTGTACTTCTTATTGTATGTTATATTGGTCAGTAGATTATGGATTGTACTTCTTATTGTATGTTATATTGGTCAGTAGATTATGGATCTTTGCGAAAAAAGAGTTGTACTTTTCATATGTTTTTCCCTGCTAGAAATGAAGTATGTTCATTTCATTTACATGTTTTTCTTATGAAGAACGTTTCACCGTTACAACTTTCACCTTTACTTTAAAGAAAAAAATTATAAATATTATTCTCGGATCCAGGTTATTTGTCAGAATTTCACTTTCATTTAGGCACAAAGAGGGCATGTATATACATGGTTCTTTGGTTTGTTCTTAGTTTTTTGAATTTTTTCAACTGGTTTTTAGGTTTTGTGCTCTTACAATAGTTTAGTAGATTTTCATCTTACATATTAAGTAAATAACTAAATAAATAATTAATAACTTATGAAACGACAAATAAAGTATATAATTTTATGGCATCGCCTAAATCTTAATAACCTATTTTTTTAACAGAAGTCAGAAACTTTTGCAAGAAATTGCAATAGATATTTATTATTCATACCTAAAACTGAAATTCTAAGCCACAAATATTCCCACTCACTACCTCACACAAGCCCATTCTCCCTCCTTTAGAAACCCCTCCAAAACTCATCCACACATATACATAATTCACAAACAAACAAACAAACGCATAAATAAACAAACAAAAACCAAACCAGAAACACAAAGTCAGCTCAGGATTATCTTACGAAACAGTTACTTAATATTAGCATCATCTACAGTTGTACTGGTCCGAGCCTGAGATATCCGATTGGCATAGATTGTTATTAATCGCAATTGCGTGCTGTTCAACCCTTCCAAGTATGGTAAAAATGATTTCCCCAACGTTATGTAGATATCCACTAGACAGAATACAACGGTCTGCATTGCGTATAACAAAACTGTCAATTAGACGACCAAATAGAGAGAGAACCGATGGTGAAAATAATAATAAATAGCTAATGTATTTAACATAGCTAATTAGTTTTAGATATTGGTAAAACACCAGCATTTTAACAAGTTTTTAACTTATAAGCCTAAAAACCCAACGGTACCAAAGGAACCTTCAAAAACAGCACAATGTTAGATCGGCCTATAATTTCAGGTGATTTAGGTCGCGGCCAACATTACAAAATCAGCAAGTGTCATTGTCGATACAGGTTGTTGCATTTTATGTATTTAATCTAAACATGTTTTATTTATTTAAGTTATAATAAGTTAAGTAACAGGTAGTTGAGTGAAAAGAGGAGTGATTAGTGGATCCTACTTTGTAGCTTCCACGTCGTTTATTGCCTATTTATTTTCTTTGTACGTTGCATTTTGATTAAGAAGAAGAACCACAGTTTTACTTTCTCAGAGTTATACATACAAAGCGTGCGTGTGAATTGTGTTTAAAGCTAATACTTGGTATCAGAGCTTCAGGAGGTGTTCATAACTTCAGATGGAGACGACAAGCAAAAGCAAGGAAAGCTCCTTTGGTCGTCTCAGCTACCCGATGTTGAGCAAAACCAACTACACTGCATGGGCTCTCAAAATGACGGTATTCATGCAAGCCCACGGAATGTGGGAGGCAATCGAACCCAAGGACCCTAAAACTCTTGTGGAAGACAAGGTCGACAAAAAGGCACTCGCTGTTATTTACCAGGGACTTCCAGAAGATGTCCAGATGTCACTTGCAGAAAAGAAGACGGCCAAGGATGCGTGGAAGGCTGTCAAAACCATGTACCTGGGAGCAGACAAGGTAAAAGCAGCTAGAGCCCAGACCCTCAAGAGCGAATTCGAAGCTCTAAGCATGAAAGACAATGAGCCATTAGACGAATTCTATCTGAAGCTGAACAGCCTGGTTACCAATATTCGAGTGTTGGGAGAGAAAGTGGAAGAGACATATGTGGTTAAGAAACTTCTCAGAGCGGTTCCCACAAAATTCTTACAGATTGCATCTGCTATTGAGCAATTCGGAGATCTGGAAGAGATGTCGGTAGAAGAAGTCGTTGGTTCTTTGAAAGCCCACGAGGAAAGATTGCGAGGGACAACGGAGAAACACCAGGGACAATTGCTGCTGACAGAAGATGAGTGGAGAAAGAAAGAAAGCGGCGAGGGGCAGCTTTTGTTGACTCGAGAAGAATGGTTAAGGAAAACCAATAGAGAAGGGACTCGAGGTGGAGGAAGTACTCGTGGAGTACGAGACAGAAGTAGAGTGAGGTGCTTTAACTGTCAAGCACCGGGACACTTTGCTGCGGACTGCCGTAAACCAAGGAAGGAGAAAGACATGACGAGAGAAGCAAATCTCTCGAAAATTCAAGAAGATGAGCCAGCCTTGTTGGTTGCTGAGGTCGGACAAATGGATATCGAATCTATGCTTCTGAAGGAGGATGGAGTGGTTCCAAAGCTACGAACAAACACAGGTGAACAAAAGGAGTCACAGGTGTGGTACTTGGATAACGGCGCCAGCAATCACATGACTGGGCAGCGTGGAAAATTCAAAAGCTTGGATGAGCGTGTCTCCGGGAAAGTGAAGTTTGGCGATGGATCGACCGTGTGTATCAAGGGAAAGGGAACAATGGCGTTCCAGTGCAAGAATGGTGAAGAAAGGATACTTGAAGAGGTATACTATATCCCAAATCTCTGAAGAGGTATAATATTATAAGCTTGGGACAACTTTCTGAGGCAGGGAATAAAGTCGTACTTGATGGGGATTATTTGTGGATTCACGAGGCGAGTGGAAGACTATTGATGAAGGTGAAAAGGACAGAGAATCGACTATATAAGATCAGTCTTGAAGAAAGTAGAGCAACATGTTTGTTTAACAAGGCCGAAGAAGATGGCATACGGGATTCCAAGCATGACTCAACCACTTAAAAGGTGCGAAGGTTGTTTAATGACGAAGCAATCCAGAAAATCCTTCCCACATCAAACTAGCTCTGTGTCGAGGAAAGCACTCGAGATAATTCATGCTGATATTTGTGGCCCTATCACACCAACGACAACTGGAGGTAATCGTTATTTCCTTCTATTTGTTGATGATTTCAGTAAGAAAATGTGGGTCTACATGTTAAAGGAGAAAAGTAATGCTTTCGAGATGTTTAAAAATTTTAAAGCTTTAGTTGAAAAGGGGAGCGAGAAAAGCATAAAGATCTTGAGGACAGATAGAGGCGGTGAATTTTGTTCCAAGGAATTCACCTTGTATTGTGAGAAGGCTGGTATTTTGAGGTATTACACAGCACCATACACTCCGCAGCAAAACGGGGTGGTGGAACGAAGGAATATGATTGTGGCTGCTATGGCAAGAAGCTTTCTAAGGGGAGCAAACCTACCTGCGTATCTCTGGGGTGAAGCGGTGCGTCATTCGATCTATGTTCTCAATCGACTACCAACTCGAAGTTTAAACGGAAGAACACCATATGAAGCATGAAGTGGGACTAAGCCGGACCTGACACACTTAAGAGTGTTTGGGTGTATTGCATTTATGAAGATACCTTCGATACATGTCAAGAAACTGGATGATCGTAGTAAGAGGGTGGTGTATCTCGGTAAGGAGCCGGGAACAAAAGGGAGTCGCTTGTTTGACCCACAAACAGGGACTGTACACGTCAGTAGGGACGTGGTATTTCAAGAGGAAGCCTTCTGGTCATGGGAACAAGAAACAGGTGGTGAAGTAACTTTTCCTGGGAGCTATGTTGAGGTAACCGAGAACACGGAAACTGGGGACAGTGTGGATGCAGATTATGAACCCACAACTCCTCTGCAATCCATGACTTCACAGTTATCGTCATCGTCACAACAGACTATGACGACCAAAACAGCTGAAACTGTTGGAACATCATCTACCACGAGCAGTGAACCTAAGAGGTTCGGGTCTTTGGCAGATATTTATAATGACACTGAGGTCATTGAGCTGATTGATGAGCTGATGTTATTAAAGGCTGAGGAACCAACGTCATATTTCGAAGCCATAAAAGAGAAGGATTGGCAAGATGCTATGAAGACGGAGTTCGAGACAATACAGAAGAACGAAACCTGGGTACTCACAAGTTTACCACCTGGGCATAAACCAATAGGTTTGAAGTGGGTATATAAGTTAAAAAAGGACCCCAGATGGGAATGTGGTGAAACATAAGGCACGGCTCGTCGCAAAGGGATACGTTCAAAGGAAAGGAATAGATTATGATGAAGTTTTCACTCCCGTAGCACGTCTTGACACGGTTCGACTCTTGCTAGCACTTTCAGCGAAAGAAGGTTGGGAAGTTTATCATCTTGATGTAAAATCAGCTTTTTTAAATGGAGAGCTCATTGGAGAAGTTTATGTCATCCAACCTGAGGGGTTCGTCAAGAAAGGACAGGAACAGATGGTGTATAGACTGGTGAAGGCTTTGTACGGGCTGCGTCAAGCTCCTAGAGCGTGGAATGCGAAGCTAGACAGATGCTTGAAAGAGTTGGGATTTGACAGATGCTTACACGAGCAAGTGGTGTACATGAAGTACAAAGAAGGGAGTATACTCATAGTGGGTGTGTATGTTGACGATTTATTGGTGACAGGTTCAGACAAGCAGGAAATCGAAGCATTCAAGCAGCAAATGAACAAACGGTTTGAGATGAGTGATCTGGGTTTATTGTCGTTTTATCTTGGAATAGAAGTAAACCAAGGAGAGATGCGTACTACACTGAAGCAGTCATCATATGCCAAGAAGTTACTGGAAAAATCTAGAATGATGAATTGTAACGCGTCCAAATTTCCTATGGAGCATAAGTTACAGTTGGACAGAGATGAAGAAGGAGTAATTGTTGATGCCACTGAGTACAGATGTATCGTTGGAAGTCTGCGATATCTAACTCACACTCGTCCAGATATTTCATACGCTTTGGGAGTGGTGAGCAGATTCATGGAGAAACCCACAGTGAAGCACCAACAAGCTGTGAAACATATCTTGAGGTACATTCGAGGGACAATTGAGTATGGGCTGGTTTATGCAAACGAGAAGAGTAGTAGGATGTTGTATGGGTTTACAGATAGCGATCTTGCTGGAGATGTTATCGACAGGAGAAGTACTGGGGGCATGTGTTTCTACCTTAACAGGAGCTTAATATCTTGGACATCGCAGAAACAGAAAGTGGTTGCTCTATCTTCGTGCGAGGCGGAGTACATGGCCGCCACGACAGCAGCTTGCCAGAGCATATGGCTTTGTGGACTACTAAAGGAAATCTCGGGACAATCGGTTGGACCAGTGATACTCCACATAGATAACAGGTCAGCCATCGAGTTAATGAAGAATCTGGTACTACACGGGAGGAGCAAACATATCGACGTACGGTTTCATTTTATTCGAGAGTGTATTGAAAGGGGTGAGTTGATCATTAAGCACGTGGTGACTCAAGAATAGAGGGCAGACATCTTAACTAAGGCATTGGGGAAGGTTAAATTTGAAGAAATGAGGAAGGCAATATGGGTTGAGGATCTTACTGCGAGCTCGGGAAGCTGAAGTCGAGGTTTGAAAAACATGTTGAGATTAGGGGGGGACATGTTGCATTTTATGTATTTAATCTAAACATGTTTTATTTATTTAAGTTATAATAAGTTAAGTAACAGGTAGTTGAGTGAAAAGAGGAGTGTGATTAGTGGATCCTACTTTGTAGCTTCCACGTCGTTTATTGCCTATTTATTTTCTTTGTACGTTGCATTTTGATTAAGAAGAAGAACCACCGTTTTACTTTCTCAGAGTTATACATACAAAGCGTGCGTGTGAATTGTGTTTAAAGCTAATACTGGTCTGTTTTCATTTTTTATAGACTTATAGTTTCAGGTGTTTTAGATCCCGGCCAGCAATCCAAACTCCAGCAAGTGTCCTTTAAGGACATACGGATGTCTTCATATTTACACAGATTGGGAATTTTATTTCAGACATTTAGAAATCTATCGTGCATGAGTAATAGTTATGTGAAGCTACATATGTGAATAGGTGGAAATCTTACTTTATTTAATAGGTGGAAATCTTACTTTATTTTGTGTATGTAACTTCACACAAATTTCATACTAAGTATTACCTTTCAGACATCTGCACCCTGGTCTCCTAAAGCTTCAAAAAGATCAGGTAAAAATGATTGCAACTAAGTCATCAATTCCTCTTGTCATAGCCGACTCACAAGCAGAAGAAAAAATAACATAAATATTTAACATCCAAACAACCTCGGACAAATGTACAATATGGATTTAGGGCAGTGAATTTGCAACTGTGATCTATGCATATATTAGGTATTTTATTAAAAATAAATGTTTTAATGAATATCCATTTGTGTTTTTAGAGACATTAGGTTCAAGCCCATTAGTTCATATGTTTTATCTCATATTTCTTTGTTTCTCCTTTTTTACATGGTAGGAAGGCTATCACCCAGTAGTAATTGTGCATTTTTGGATTTGTAGGGTTCTTGCATTAGTTGACTCTTGTCAAGGCCAAAAAAAATCCATGTCGCAAGCAATTGGATAATATTAATGTTAAATTAACCAACATGCAAAAGAAGCGCAAATCCAAATATATGTTCCTTAATTGGAAAAATAAGTATTGTGAGTACAATTGCATGATGTATTATATTGGCAGTCAAACGTATTCAACAGTTTGAATTGGTATCGGGCTTTGACGATGTAAATCCTTGCAGCATCTAAGGATGTCCATATATTTAAGAAAAGACTTATGAACATGAACCTCTTATAACTGCCAAGAAATAAAGTTATAATGTGTATGATTATATCACGGAGGCTGAGATTAAATAGTTTATCTGTTTATCTGAAGCAAAATGATGGTCAGTTATTTGATGTTGTTGAGCCAGTTAATGCACCACGAGGCCAATTTATTTTGATTTCATTCCCAACTAGAGCTGAAGATGCAACTTTTAGAAATTATGTAACTGTTGGATCTGCCAAATGAGATGGTTTGTTCGTACAACGTGGATGAAAACCAATTAATCGTTTTGTAACTTGGTTTTTGTTTTGCATGGTTGTAGACCTTGAGACATTTTGATCACTATAGTATCAATTGTTTAGGAAGTTGTTGTGAACCATATCTCTTTAGTTGGGGAAATTTTATTATATTGTAGATTGAGTGAATGTTATCACTTGTAACGATTATTAATTTGTACTTTATTTTATGTTTTTTTTTCTTCTAAAAATGACTATATTGTTTGATGCTATGTTATTCTAGTTGGAATGATCAGTTTCAAAAGGGTGCGAAATGAATAAGGACCATGTGGGATCCTTGTTTGTATTATGCCTAGAAATAACCAATTTTTTATTTTTATTTTGTAAATGGTGCATTACTCATTTGAGGAATACTTTCAAGAAATATAATTTATATTGTAGGGGTACGCAGACTCCATGAAGTACTTCTATTGTATATATATATATATATATATATATTATTTTTTTAATGAGGGTTGAAACTCCCGTTCGGACTAAAGATTATGTTTAGTCTTGCCCTTTTTATTTTCAATTTCGTAAGGTCGAAGCTCTTCAAGGGATTGAAGTATGATCATGCTTATCCTTTGTTGTTTTTTTTTTGTATGAGTGAATGTCAAGGTTCTTGAAGGAGCTGAATATTATGCTCAGAATTATCTCTTTATTATTAATAAAGTTAGGCCGAATCCCCCGTATTTGCTGAAGACTACTCATAGAAATCTAAGACTTATCATTTGTGTGGTTTTTGCGGCTTGTTACCTTCGAAAATGTATAATATTTTTTCGAGGAAAAATAAATTAACAGTCACGTAACAAAAGTTATAAGAATTTATTAAGAACAAATATATCTCTTTGAAACCTTCATACGTCATCGAGGTATTAAAAACATGACACCCCAACTAGAATAAACGTTTTACATACAAAAGAACATAAAAAAGAGTTAAAGTTTGATATATCTTTAAATTCTTTATGTTGGATTCAATTATGTAAGATCCTTCCCAATTAAAAGTCATGTTCTTAAGACTCTTATTTTCAGTATAAAGGAAAAATATTGTTAGAAACTTGTCCCTTATCTCAAAGCTTTTAAATTGGACCTTGAATTATATGTATGTTTGACACCAATTTTTTCTAATTTATGACCAAATGTGTGCTTTAACCATTTTTATTCAACTATATCAAGTTCAGCACTCCTTACTAGAAAATTACTCCTGTATGTCGAGATAATGCAGAAGGGAATGCCAGTTTCATATATAACCATTAATTCTATGTCATACACCAAAGCAAAATGTGTTTCACGTGTCACATATTGTGTACTAGTTCTGTAAGACCAAAGAACTTCTTGCAAAACATATGGTCATTTGTCTTCAGTTTGTTCTTATATTTTTTTATGTCATTAGGTATTGTCATTGTTGGTTATATCCACTTGGTTATTGGACCGATGATGGAATGACAAACTTAAATTTACTTACTACCTCTTGTGTCGCAGAAACACATGAGTCGTTCATTTTAGAAAGAGTCTTATTATTTGTTGTGATGACTCGTAACATTCCGTAACTGGTGAAATTAGTAGATACACCTCTAACTATTTAAAAAAAGTAATCAACTGCTACAAGTAATAAAAAAATATGTTATGAGCCTTTGGAACGAGTACTATGATGTCTAGATCATATCAATAAAAACTTATTGCTTTAGATATTATTTCTAGAAGCACTACAGAGAATTTAATTGATTTGGATAAGCTTGTCATGTACCACACTACTTAAAATTGTTATGGGAATCCTCATTCAAAGTGGGCCAATAGTAGCCTTGTAGAAAAAGTCTTTTTTTACAATACCTTGAACTCACAATGGGTAATACCTTCTCCATCAAGGAGATCTTCCACCACGAATACTGCTTCATCGGGTTGAGAAAATAAAGAAATTATTTGGTGAGATCTTCCACCATGACTAATCCTAATTTTCTACTGATTGGGTAATCAATCAATTCCAGAATTATAGAGACTACAACATGCATTTGGTTTAACCATGAATAGGCTAAAATTACAAGGTAGTAGGATATAGCTTATACTATCATGAATAAACAGTAGTTCATCTTCCATAACTCTAATATCCTAAGGGTGACATTTAATGTGAATTTTTCCAACATATTGACATTTTTGTCGGTGAATTCAATCAAGATCCTTTGATAATGAATAAGAAATGAATAACCTTACATCATATCATATGTACTTTTGTATAGAATGTTAGTCAAGATTCTAATACCAATCATGATTTATTACCTTTACTCATTCCATTTTATTGTGATTAATATGAAGTCATTGAGGGTTATTGCCCCTTCTCTCAAATCCAAATTGAAAAACCCTAAATAGGGTATCGATTATGATAAAAGTACAAGGAAGTGTGAACTTTGTAATTGACTTCTTGATTATCCACATGTCGGGTTTTCAACGTTTTAGTAAAATTAAGATAAATTATCATCTTCAGCAATAACTATGATGGTTTGTTTGTTAGGGTCCATATCCAGATACTACTGTTCTTCTAGCTTGATGATTGCATTGTTGTCCAAGGCTCCTGGCTCATATAGTGTTGCAAGAACATGTTTCTCATACTTGGGAGAGGGTCCCGATAAAACGATGTGTGTCTTAGTTTGTTTATGTTCTTATTCTTAATGAAATCCAAGATTTTTCCTTTCTTAATCATATACTAGACCTCATCATGCAACACCTAATAATACCTTGTATAATATCTATCATTCTAGAACTTACGTCACTTACACTTATATTTGTGCTCTATAGGAATTAGCAACTTCTATTGCCTCCTATATGTGAGTATATCTTTAGTGTGGTTATAAAGGATTTCACTTGAGCCACCATCAATACTTTATTGTTTTGCACCGGAGAATAGTGTAAGGCTGTGTAGTTAGAGTTATTGTGTCTTATCGATACATGCTCTATATATCTCATCGACCTTGATGTGACATCACGCCTACTTCAGCAAGTTTCCAAATTTGAGTATATTCTTCTTTATTATAAAACGTGACAGAGGTCTTGAAAAAAGTCTCCACCATACATTAATGCAATTCACTTTTTATATCCACAAACCTCTGAGGATATTCTCATAAACTTCCTTTCGCCCCTTACTTGCAAAGGATGATGCAATATCCATTTATCTCAATCACTTTAGAGCAAATAAAAAAGTTCATGAAGGTCATTCTCAGCATCCTGAAACTTTTGATGCATCCTAGAAGAAGGTTTCATGTCATAACCATACATTTTACTTTGTCATTCATCTTGTACTGCATGATCTCTTTTCAATTTCTTAGTATGATTCTTTGGATCTCCCTTTCTAATGTATGTGTACATCTTGTTATTGAGGAAGTCTCCATACATCATGTTTTGGAATAGGATTATTCCTCCTCCAAATTTTCATCACCATCCAAGATATTATCGTATTGGGTGTTGTTTATGTATCGGGGAATAAGTATGCCTTATGGTGAGTTAGCCTTCACCACTGCTTGACCAAATTTTTTACACTATTTTTATTTTGAAACGCTAGTTAATAATCCTAGGTTATTTAGCATAATATAGGTTCGACTGAAAGGAAAGTTTGTTCATTACGGGTGGTATTTGTTGAACATGTGGCTTCTCTATATGGCGTATAGGCCTGTGTGTATTCGTTACTCATATTTAGATACACTAGTGCACATTTTTGTTAAGGTGGGTACATAGAAAAGGTGTGGTATTGATTCTTCTGAACTTCTAGTGGTGGTTCCAAAGCATCCAGATATCCTAGTGAGATTTCTGATGAAGCGTGCTTGAGGTTTCTTTGTACTCTAGAGAATAAAATGCATAGTTGATTCCTTAGCTAGAGCCCAAAAGACTCCTGATGTAGATCCGTATGCACTCTAGAGAATTGGAGAACCTGATGGCTACTCAACTGGAACACCTTATAAGTTTGTTGAATAGTTTTGAAACATTAGAGGAGCTTGTTGAAGATTTGACTGGAACGCCGGTTGGTGATATTTTTTGTTTGACTGGTACATCAGATGATTATATTGAATATTCTATTGAATTATTGTTGGTACTTGAAGAAATTGTTTCCCATATATGTGGAGTTAAACGATTGCTTTGAGTCTTGTATGTCGTTCACCAAAACGATGGTTGGGGGTCATCTGCTCTTAGACTTGCTCCTTTCTAATTTTGTCAATGTGTTTCTCTAAGGGAAATATGCTATTTTCCTTTCAAATCAGATCAAAATAAAGAGGAAAGCACAAAACAAAAGTGAAATCAAACACACAATTGTTAACGGAGTTCAGCAAATTGTGTCTACGTCTCCGGATCTGTTGCAGATCGATTTTATTAGAAGAACACAGTGACTCTGCCGTTTTGGTGAATACACAAAAACCCTAACCCTAGGTTTTGTAGATACTGTAACACTTAAAAAAGGGATAACATTTACAGTCCTTAATGTGTAATTTATGACCCACTAAAATTACAGTGTCTTTTAAATTCACTCCAACTCTCTTTAATGTGTTTAGCACTTGCCTCATCTCCATTGTCTTTCATTGTCTTTTCATCTAGCATCTCTTCTATCCAATAATAACATGTTGAATAAGGCTGGATTATTATGTCAAAATAACAATCTCCCACTTGAAGACTGGTTTTAACCTGTCTTCACACCTTGATCTATGCAGCAGATCTTTCTGGTCTTATTACTCTTGCAGACCAACTGAAGCCGAACACAACTTTAGTTTTTCAATGGCAGTACTATCGTTGTCAACATATCAGCTGGATTCTTGCTGCCTTGGATATTTTCTAGTATTAGCACCTCATCTTCTAATAAAGATCTAATGAAATGATAGCGAAGACTTATGTGCTTGGTTCTTGAATGAAATGTTGAATTTTTCGCCAATTGAATTGCACTTTGACTATCACTATGCAGAACGTTGTTCTTTTGTTTGAATCCCAACTAGGTTAACAAACCTTGAAGCCATATAATCTCTTTACTGGCTTCGGTCACTGCTACATACTCAACCTCTGTAGTTGATAAAGTGACAATTTTCTGTAACTTTGACATCCAACTAACAGTTGTAGTTCCAACAGTAAATATATAACCGGTAGTGCTTTTTCGGTGATCAAAACTTCACCTCCAAAATCTGCATCTACGTAGCCTTGTACCTTAACTCACCCTTACCAAAGTACAAACACTTTTCTATGATATCTAGTAGGTACCTCAAAATCCATTTGACAGCTTCCCAATGAATTTTCCCTCGGTTTGACATAAACCTACTCACAACTCCCACTGCATAACTAATGTCTGGTCTCGTATATACCATTGCATACATCAAACTTCCAATAGCTGAGGCGTAAGGAACCTTAGCCATGAAGTCTTTTTCTTCATCCGTCTTAGGGGATTGATCCTTGGATAAACGAAAGTGACCTGCCAATGGTGTACTAACTGGCTTTGCATCACACATGTTAGATCTCTTCAAAACGCGATTGATGTACTCTGACTGAGATAACTGCAAAACTTTTCTATGCTTATCTCTTATGATTTGCATTCCAAGAATCTTCTTTGCCGGACCCAAGTCCTTCATGTCAAATTCTTTTGACAATTATAGCTTCAATCTTCTAATATCATCCATATCTGAACCTGCTACTAACATATCATCAACATAGAGTAGCAAAATGATATAACTGGACTTACATCTTTTAAAATAGCAACAGTGGTCCGCATTACACTTCTGAAAACTCTCTTTGTGCATAAAACCGTCAAATTTCTTGTACCACTGTCTTGAAGCTTGTTTTAAACCATACAAATTTTTCTTAAGTCTGCATACCATGTTTTCTTTCCCTTCTTTTAAGAAACCTTCTGGTAGATACATGTATATCTCCTCATCCAAATCCCCGTGAAGAAATGCAGTCTTCACATCTAAATGTTCAAGATAAAGGTCTTCAATGGCAACAATACTCAACACTGATCTAATAGTATTGAGCTTCACAACTGGAGCAAAAATATCGGTGTAATCAATTCCTTCATTTTGTTGGAACCCTTTAACAACTAGTCGTGCTTTGTGTCTCTTAGAGCCATCTTACCCATTGGTAACTCAGTTAGGTCCCATCTATCATTTGAGATTAAAGACTTCATCTCATTTTTCACGGCAAACTCTCACTTACTAGCATCACTGGTCTGGCAAGCTTCATCATAGCATTCAGGTTCCCCTCCATCGGTAAGTAACAGATAGTTCAAATATCTCATGTTGGGTACATGGGGTCGGCAAGATCTTCGCAAAACAGGAACTGCCTCGGTCGGCTGTAGGGTATCGGATTTCTGTCGATCGGTCTGTCCAACGGACTCTCCTTGTTTAGGGGTTAATTTGGTCGGCTCTATTTCTTGACTATCTGGGACTCCCTCGATATCTGCAAATACTTATTCATACGGCTTTGAGTCATTTGCTTCAGTTTTATGTCTGTCCTTGTACATCATTGTTTCATTGAAGATCACATCTCTGCTTCGTATCATCTTCATGTTCTCCTCATCCCAAACACGATAACCGAACTCATCTTCGTCATAGCCGATCAGGAAATATTGTTTCGATTTCGAATCAAGCTTGTTCCTGCCTTGATCACTTATATGAACATATGTTGTAGAACCAAAAAATCTTAGATGTGATAATTTTATATCCTTACCACTCCATACCTCCTCGGGTATTTGATGTTCTAAGGGAACCGACGGGCCTCGGTTAACTAGGTAAGCCGATGTGTTGATTGCTTCTGCCCAGAACTGCTTTGGTAAACCAGACTTTATTCGAATGCTTCTGGCTCTTTCTGTCAGCATTTTGTTCATACGTTCGGCAATACCATTATGTTGAGGCGTACCTAGAACGGTTCTCTCCATCCTTATACCATGCCCATAGAAAAAGTTCTTGAATTTGGTGTCCTCATATTCACCACCATTATCAGTTCTCAGCTTTTTAATCTTCAGACCTGTCTCATTCTCAACCATAGATTTCCATCTCCTAAAAACATCAAACACTTCAGATTTATGCTTCAGAAAATAAACCCATACCTTTCGAGAATGATCATCGATAAAGGTTACGAATAGTGTTTCTATGAGTGAACAAGCTCTAGCCTTTCTTTCTTTGGGGTTCTACCACTCGTCTGAAAAGTAACCCTTTTCTGTTTTCCAAGTATGCAATCTTCACACATGTCTATATCGACTGACTTTAGACCTGGAAGATTCCCATTCGAGTACATAATTTTCATACCCTTCACACTCATATGGCCAAGCCTCTGGTGCCAAACATTTGGATTTTCGTTTCCTGCTGCTATTGCAATTGAACAGCTCGTCTATGATGTCTTGTAAAGAGTACCACTCTTCTTTCCGCGAGCAACCGTCATTGCTCCCTTTGAAATTTTCCAATTGTCGCCATGGAAGATCGTACTATAGCCTTCGCTAGCCAACTGCCCTACTGAGATTAAGTTCTTTCTCAGACTGGGGATATGTCTGACACCTTTCAGTTCCCATACAGACCCATTCAACTTAATCTTGACAGTACCTTTACCAATAATATCACAAGCTTGATCATCACCAATATATACTTTTCCAAGGTTACCATAGACATACCTTTCGAAGAATTCTTTCTTCCAAGTCACGTGAAACGATGCTCCAGAGTCTAATACCCAAGACTCTTCCCTGCTTTCTAAGGAGCATATTAATGCATCGTCTCCTTCTGAAGTGATATTTGCCTCTGTCTTCTTCTCTTGGTCCTTTGGTTCTCTTTTGTACTGAAATTTATAGTGCCCGGTCTTCCCACAATTCCAACACTCGTTGTTTCTCAACCCCTGGGAATTTTTGGGATTCTTAGACTTGGACCTCTAGTCTCTTGATTTACTTTGGTAGTTCGATTTACCGCGTCCATATACTCTGGTTGAATTTCTTCCTCTCGATTCTGTATGTAAGACTGAGGAGATTGATAACTCACCTGATTCTCTTGTTCGAATCTCTTCACTGAGAACTAGGTCAATGACGAGCTACTCACCGCAGTAACAGTAGCATTCCAACTATCTGGTAGTGAAGACAACAGTATCAATGCTCGTATTTCTTCATCAAAATCAATTTCAACTGAGCTCAACTGGGTTGTAATTGTATTGAGTTCATTGAGGTGTTGATCTACCGAATCGCCTTCCATCATTCACAAATTGAATAAACGCCTCATCAAGTGAACTTTGTTAGACGCTGATGGCTTCTCATACATATTGGAGAGAGCCTTCATAAGACCCGCCGTGGTTGTTTCCTTTATGATGTTAAAAGCAACATTGTGGGATAGCGTCAATCGGATGACTCCAAGGGCGTGTCTATCAAGAAGGGTCCATTCTTCATCTTTCATACCCTCTAGTTTCTTTTTTAGAGGGGTTGATAAAGCTTTTTCTGGTACAAATAATCTTCAATCTGCATCTTCCAGAACCCAAAATCTACACCATCAAATTTTTCGAGTCTCACCTTTCCTTCGTCTGTAGCCATTGCTCCCACTCAAATCTGATTTCCTTTGGATCACTACCAGTATGGCTCTGATACCACTTCTTAGGGAAATATGCTAATTTAATGTCAAATCAGATCAAAAGAAAGGGGAAAGCACAAAACAAAAGTGAAATCAAACACACGATTGTTAACGGAGTTCAGCAAATTGTGCCTACATCTCCGGATCTGCTGCAGATCAATTTTATTAGAAGAACACAGTGACTCTGCCGTTTTTGGTGAATACACAAAAACTCTAACCCTAGGTTTTGTAGAGACTGTAACACTTAAAAAAGGGAAAACATTTACAGTCCTTAATGTGTAATTTATGACCCACTAAAATTACAGTGTCTTTTCAATTCACTCCAACTCTCTTTAATGGGTTTAGCACTTGCCTCATCTCCATTGTTTTTCACTGTCTTTTCATCTATCATCTCTTCTATCCAATAATAACATGTTGAATAAGGCTGGATTACTATGTCAAAATAACAGTTTCGACAAAATATTTCAATCTGTTTCTTGATATTCTTGTTGTTCTAGCGTCTTCCACTCTAGTCAATATGGTCCGTGTCTGGATGTGTCATTGACGTTCTTATCCTTAGTTCATATGGAGGTGATCTTATGCCTGTTATTGGTGGTTTAGTAACCCTTTCTTATCATGTATCTTTTTCATTATCGAATTCTCATCCTTATTGCATTATGAACACTGGATAACCATCGACTCATGTCGTTTGAGGACACAACATCTTCTGAAATTTTTTAAAGTTAGCCAAATGTTATAGTTAGGTAACCGGAGCTGCCTGAGCTAGTGGGAGAACGCCAAAAACATATAGTTGTATGCCTTCATCAAGGAACATATCAAAACCTAGATTGAATTCACTATTTTAAGTAGCAATCGATTTCCATAAACAGTTTCATTTTAGTTGTTCAAAATTAGGTTAGACAGATTTAAGTGTTTGAATTGTTATACAAGAAGATTATTTTTAAATATAAGTTTCTTTTAATTATAGTAACATTATATATGAGGAGATCACTAAAAATAGAAATTAAAATCACTAAATATTTGTCACTAATTATATAATCATTTTGTTTATATTGTAATAACACATACTTTCTTTTCGTTTCTTCTTTCTTATTCTTTGACCTATATTTATTAGGCATAACTAAGGAATTCGAAAATATTTTTAATTTGTCCAAAAAATAGTGTTTTTATGATGCATTTATTATGAATTATTTTGCTAATTAAAAATTAATACACTTAGTTAATTATTTTTCACAATATGTAATATATCATAATACAAAACGGTACGATACATGCTCGCAATATAGATCTCTTTAGCATATGCATCTGGACCATTTGATTGTGTATTGACCAATATGTAGCATACCTATCACGTCAAAATAGAGAACATAAATGTCATTAGTTAATTCACACATCTTCATCTTAATGGAACATCGTTCTGACACGTCTACCAATCCTGGGAAAAATAACTTGTAGTTTGCATGTTATCATATGTAAATAACCTATATATCAAGCCACGTGAACTGGATAATAAGGTACGTTGGTTTTGAATGAACCTAGTGCCCCATATATCCAAAAATTATCATTAAATAATCGATCAATCGTTCGCATATAGACAAGACTAGAAGTTAACCTATTAATAAGTAAGTAAAAATGGTAATTTTCTTTTATTCATAAAATAAAAGAAAAACATTCAAATATTAATATGACCTTACAATAGTCTCTCAAAATATAGTTATAACCTAACATGTTTCTACATCTGAAGAGTCATCGGTGCATATCTACACATGGGCGATGAGATGATAACATATTTATTGTAGAATTGAGTCGCTAAACTTCAAAATGATAAAATACCCACACCTCCAACAACCCTATAAAGCCAAAAAAACCACTCGTCTCATGAATCAAACTCTCCCCCAAACGTATTTTATAACTGAGAGAATATCATTTAACTATACTTTTGCCTCTCATTCAATTTTTGATGGGTCACGAATTAAAAATAATCAAGGTCAACAATATTGTTCGTCTTGTTTAAAGATATGCAAAAACCAAATAATTACATGAGATAAACTTGAATGGAAAATGTGACACCTCTATTTATGATATATGAACTATCTTGATAACTACTACCAATAATAGTCTCCATTAACCATACAAGGAAAAAATACAATGGGCTCTTAGTTTCTGAAAAAGTTGTGTTTCAAGGGAGTCCTCCAGAATACCATCCAGGCATGCGAGAAAACCTATCAACATGGCTATTAAACTCAAGAGGCTAAAAAAGGTCACATCGAACATGAAAACACATGATCACATGTTGTCTAAATTTACCATTATCTTATTAAAAATAAAATAGAAAAACAATTACCTTGTACCGTCTCTCAAAAAATGCCTCAACAAGAATTTGTTTCTAACATCGTAAATAATCGATAATAGGGTGCAAGGGTGTTCGCATAATATACATGTCTAATTTATATAAGACATCATACGACGTTGAATATCGTAAGGAAGTTTGAGCCTGGAAAACATATGAAAATATATCAATAAAATGACTATCAATTTTTATTTAAACATACGATTTCGAGAAAGTCGTATCCCCATTGAACACTGTGCGCGCCTCGTCAAACGTAGTCTCACCATGACCCAGAGGTCGTGAGATAAAGAGTCAAGAGATACCATATCGGGGTTCGGCCATGAAGAACCGCAAAAAAAAAGATTGTTTCATCCTTCTTCCCTTTCAAAAGGACTCATAGTGGGTGAATGAGGATGCTTGCCTTCATAGAATATATCACAAATAACACGCCGCTTATATATGTCTGCACGGTAAGAAGTTTGGCCACCTGTGATCTTTTTTAAAAGTTTTTGTAGATTTTTATTTCAGTTAAAAAGCATATCCCCCATCAATAACGTCTATAGTTTTTAACACGTTGGATATGTACTTTTTTGTTGTCTCCATGAATTTTAAAGAGATATTCTTTTTTTTTATTTTAGTATTTTAATTTTTTTATTTTATGTTTCTTTGGATTCACGCGGTGTTAATCTTTTGGAATTCTCTCAATTTCGGTGTTTTATATTTTTGAAAAGTTTAGTTTTGGAATGCCTTTTGCAATTTTAGTCTCTTTGTTTGGTATTGTTTGTTGGTACTGTATCATATTTGGTTTTTGGATCATTATGTTTTGGTGTGGATCGTTATGTTTTGGTGCTATGAAATAGATCTTTGTTTAAGTCCTTGTTCTCCGAATCCCAACGTGAATTATTTTTTGTATGATGTCATCCGCTAAATCTCTAATTATTATCTTCATGTTGTAGAGATTGAATTTGTTTATAGACCAAATGATGTAGTTGAGAACTCAAAATTATCTTGTGTTAGTTGACAAACGCTAAAGGGTTTTGTTCTACATTTGGTTATCAGAATTTGGAGAAATTAGTAGTTAAATTGACGGTCCCGACAAGGTTAACAATTGTAAAAAATGTTACTAAGGTTGAAAGCTCGTTCACGAACTTTAGGCTGTAAATACCACGATTTAGGATCCAAACTTCTATTTTTGTATTTTTTTAATACTTAAGTTAGACTAAGGAGGTATTTTAATTAGAAAGTTAATTCGGATTCATCCGGATGTAGTGAGATTGTATTTTAATTGTTTTAACTTATACATGTAATGTTTGATTAGAGTTTCGGATGTTCTCCATATAAGATGTCATATATCCGAAACTTAAGACACGTTTTTATTAAAATAATATATTTTTCTTGATGAAATTTCATTTTTGTTATTCTCTCTTGATAACATCGTCTATCTCTTCGGGTCATTGATATTTTTCTGCATTATTTGGTATCAAAGCCTTAGTTCCTGATACGTAGATCCATATATCATGCCTTCGAGAAATCAAAATATAAAAAATATTGCTTCAATGGTTGAGGTTTATAATCGTGAAGATTTGAATGTGATGGTAAACAGTCACGGAGAACGTTTTGGTATGTTAGAGCACATCATTGAGATGTTGGGGAATCATGTGAAATGGTTACTAGAGGCGTTTGAGAAACTAGAGACTGACGGGTTCTGAGTTAACGGCCAAAATATTCAGGCAGAGGGTCCTAATGAAGAACACGGTTAGGATGTGCATTTGTTTGCGCAATATAAGGATTTTGGAAGAGGGCGTTTGGCTACACAAAATTCTCGTGCATCAGCTTTTATACAACTTCCAAATTGTGGTCACAATCAAGGCACGAACAGCCGATGAGAATCAGATTTTAGACTTGAAATTCCATATTTTCATGGAGGGCCTTCAACCGAAAGAATTTGTAGATTTAATTGCATCAGTTGAAGAGATCTTAGACTACAAAGACCTTACATATTATAAGAGGATTCAGTTAGTTGCAACCAAGTTCATGGTCGGGCTACATCATGTTAGTAACAACTAAAACATGTTCGTTTAAGGCAAGGTAAATCTTAAATCTAGACGTGGGTTAAATTATGAAAGAATTGATGGTTGTGTTTTTAACTTTTAATTATGCAAAGACAATGCATCAACAATTCCACATTTTAAAACATGGTTCAAAAATATGTTGATGAATATACTTCTGATTTTTATAAGTTCCATAATGTGTCAATCTCTTTGACACATAAGATGGGTTAGATCTCGTTATATATATCGGTTAAGGCATCCATTTTATGGCTCTTTGAATATATTTGATGTGATTAATGTTTCTAAAGCACATAATCATGATATACATCCTGATAAATCCTTTTCAATGAGACATTATGGGAGAGATAGTGTTAAGGCGTCATCTATAGTATTTCTCATAAAGGTGGTTCTAAGTCTTACATTCGTAGTACAACCTACACCATATATTCATCATAGAATTTATTTTCATATAAGATTTTTTTGTTTTCATGGGACGGGACATGTGACATCAGAGTGTTCAAGGAGATAAAAATCCAAGGTATCAAAGAGACCGTATGGGGGAGATAGTGTTAAGGCATCAACTTTGGAAATTCCCAAAAAGGTGGTTCCAAGTCTTAATCGTGCAGTGCAACCTACAGCATATGTTCATCATTAAACTTCTTTTCAAATAAGGTGTTTATGTTTTCATGAGAAATGATATCATACATCTGAGTGTTCAAGAAGATAAAAATCCAATGGTTTGTTTATAGAAGTTGCTGGTGACGAGGAATTTGATGTGGGGCTACAGACTGATACGAAGAATAAGTGGAATACAACTTCTAAAAACTAGGAAGGTTTGTTTGAGTGGATAATTATGCATTTTGATCTTTCTAATTCCTCTAGTACTTTTATAAGGGTAATGAATCATATATATTGTCCATTCTTAGGAAGTTTGTGGTTGTTTACTTCGATGACATTCTGGTTTATAGTACTAACAAAGCCTTGCACCTTCAATATTTACGAGAAGTATTGTCAATCTAAAGATGAGAAAAGTTCATGGACGAATCCACAAATGTTCTTTTATGATAGATTTTGTTATATTCCTTGGATATGTTGTATCAAATGATGGTATATCAGTTGATGAGTCCAAAGTGGAAGGAGTTCGTGATATGAAAATCCTTACCTCTATTGGTAAGTCCAATATTTACGAAAATTCTTTCTATCGGCGGTTCTAATATAACTTTAGTACCATTAATGCACACATTACATATTGTATGAGAGGCAAGATATTTTGTTGGACTTTTGTAGTAACATCGACATTTGAAGAGATTAAGGTACGATTGACGACCGCATCTATACTGGTTTTTACCTGATTTCTCTAAATAATTTAAGATATATTGTGACGTGTCTAGACTGGTTATTGGGGATGTTTCGAGCCAATAGGGATGGTTTTGGCTTATTTCAGTAAAATGTTAAGTTGCTCTAAACTCAATCATAATACTTATTATGTGGATATGGTTCGGATATTGAAGTACTGGATTTCGTATCTTGCTTACAATAATTTTGTGTTATACACTGATCACGATACATTAAAGTACTTGCATATACAAGGCAAGTTATATGCATTGTCACGCTCGATGAGCAACGTTTACCTAGATTAAAATTAACTTATCAAACACATATCCATGTAGTTAATCGTGTAGGTTATGCACTGTGCAAGTAGAATCTCATGATTCCTATGGAGGGAAGGTCACTGGATTTATATTTATAAAGGACTTGGTGGTTACAAGTCCTTATTTTAGCATCATCTTAGAGGATGTTAAGGCTGCTCTGATGAAGGATTATTCTATGACCAATGACTACATGTGCGAGTTTAATGTCGTTGATGGTACAGTAAAGGCACAATGAGATGCATGATGCTTGAGATCAGACTCTCACATTTGTATCTCTTCAGTTTTATAGGCCATATTTGATGAAGGATGTTATTCTGGATGCAGAACTTGACAGATGGAAAAAGGGACGACTTTCATTGCGAGTTTGTATATACCATTTCCTATATTAGAGGGACCATAAGTGACTATGAGCATGTATTTTGTTTCCGGGTTATCAAGGTCACAAAGAGGTAATGATTCTACTTTTATGATGGTTGATCGTTTATCTAAGATGGCTCACTTTATTTCCTGCAAGAAGACAAGGGATGTAGTGAATGTAGTAACTTTATATAAGTCTATCATTTGCATGGCTTACCTATGAACATCGTATCTAATCGTAATCTGAGGTTTGTAGGAAAGTTTTGGAGAAGTCTGTGGCGGCTTACTAATACGAAATTGAGTTTTAGTAGCTCATACCATCCAAAAACAGATGGGCAGACCAAGCTGACTAACAAGAAACTAGGGAACATACTTTGTGCAGAGGTGGCTGGGATTTGAAGTTATAGGATCAGAGGCTTTGTCATGTTGAGTTCTCCTATAATAGGTACCACAAGAGGAGTATTGGGTATAATCCATTCATGGTGGTATATGATTATAATCCACGGGGTCCCATCAATCTAGTTACCCTAAAAGTAGGAAATGCTTTTGTTGAAGTTAAGACTATTATTACTGAGCTATAGGACACTCATGAGTGCAATGTAAAGCATAATCCATCCAGAAGTACAAAGCGACTGTTGACCATCGACACTGATTGGTCAAGTTTGAGGTAATGGATTTCGTGTGGGCTATTCAAACCATGGATCGCTATCCTACACATAATTATAATAAGATTGCAACTAGAAAAGTTGGACCATATGAGATCGTTAAGAAGATCAATCTGAATGCCTACAGGTTGAAGCTGTCAAGCCATATGAAAACTCTTGATGTCTTTAATGTCAAATATTTGGTGTCCTTTGTTGAGCCTGCAAATTATATGAATTTGAGGGTGAATTCTCTTCAACCAGCGGAAAATGATGTAGTTGAGAAGGCCCAAAATTATCTTGCGCTAGTAGATAAACACACATGGATTTTTTCTACATTATGATATCGGAATTAGGAGAAATTAGTCCTCAAAATAACCGTCTTGGCGAACGTAAAAATTGACGAACGTAAAAACTATATTTTAGCTTTTGCAACAATCGAATCTATTAATACAAATGAGGTTAATTTGATAAAAAAAATTTATAGAATAACTTGATGATAAATATAAATTGAGTAGAAGTTTTGTCTCATAAAATGTTTAATATTATCCAAAAAAATGTTTAATATTATTATAAATCATTAATAAACCCAAAAAATGAATCACAAGATAAGGAGAGTTTATATAATTATGTCAAACGAAATCCTCTTAAAATGTAAATCATTGTAAAAACTAAATCATATTCATAGTGTTACTACTATCAAAATCCAAATGGAAAAAGTCAAGAATTGCATTCAACATCAAATTTCAACCAATAAAGTCTAATTATCAACGGATAAAGTCTAATATAAAAGTATATTCATACTTAGAAAAGTAGATTATGATAAAATTCAAAAAAAAATCACAAATATAAATCTCATGTAGTTCATAAATCACAAAAGTGCTCTACCATAGTGTGCTACGATTAGCATATAATTCCTTAAAGCTTAAACAAGTTGTCAATACATTAAGAGCAACCTTTATTTGTCGACATAAAAATTGATGACAAAGATAATTTCATAACGCAAAAATATTATTATTTTCATAATGGCTAATTAAGGAAATAATCGACATAACTTAAAATATTATTGTTATCCGAAAACTTAAACACCGATAAGCCAAAGTAGTAAATATCATTGATTTCTGAAGATTTTTAACTGATCCTATTATATAGCTTTTTATATTTATTTATACTATTTTTAATCGTTACTCTCTTCATTTATTGCATGTGATTATTCATAAGATATAAAGATTTAGACCGTACGGTTCGCTGATTATCCATAATCAGCGGTCTTGATTGTAGTTTTCAAGTTGACTCTCATAATGTACTGGTACGTTATAATGATCATCTGTTTTCTAACTTCCTGAGCGTCTCAACTTTCATCTTTTGTACCTCGAGCGGAGCTTCGATTTTGGGCTCGCTCGGTCTTAGCTTGATCCGCCTCGGCTTGATACATCTTATATTTATCAGGACTGTCACTCGTACAGATCTCTAACTTCATGTTCGTGCTCGGTTTCAAGCGCACTCGGTCTTTGAACCTGCTCAGCTCTGTTCAAACTCTTATCTTCTCTTTCTGTTTGGTTTTGAGTGTGCTTGCTCCTGTTATACCTCAGCTCTTTCTTGGTTTATTTCTTGCTCTGCTTTCCTTTGTCTAACGCTTTCCCTTCACATTAGTTGTGGATATCCACTACCTTATCAATTATAACAAAATTATAACTAATAAGAGAGCATGGCTACAAGCCAAGAACAATTAAAATATGGAAGAGGTTACACATCTAATTAAAGAGAAGATAGGTTTAAGTCAAGTTTAGCTTAAACACGTAAGAGGCTACGTTAGAGTTCTAAAGTTCATGATGTAAAGGCCTTAAGTTGTGATCATGGTTATAAGCCAAGCTTAAATATTAAAGCATAACTCACCACGCACCATAATCAAAGTAAACATGGATATAACGCAATTATATCTAAAAAGTGTAAGAGGTCATGCTGCTTTTCTAATATTTCTAATATATAAAGTGGGAGTTCATGATGTTTCTGAAGTAAAGCATCGTCAAATATGTTCTCCATATGTACTACATATGATGGATGAAAGGAAATGTGAAAATATGTTCTCCATATGTCTTTCAAACAATGGTTGTAAAGCAACGACTAAGTATTCCTTCAAAAAATGATAAACATATGTACTTCAGACGACATATATATAATGGTAAAAGTATATTATTAAGTTAAAGGGCTTGGTTTAATCTCTTATTAAAATATTGGGTTGATAATTAAACAGAATGGCAAATGGAAAGTAAACATTAGAAAAATAAATAAATGAATACATCGACAAAAGAGAGAATATTTGGTGGTACATGGTGAATAAAAGGAAAAAGTAAAGTCAATCATTTGATGACAGGTAGGATATTTAACTTGACAAGTGACATAGGATATTTAACTTGACAAGTGAGATCTGAGATGATGTTTCAAACCATCGGTAAATTATTTCTATTTGACAAGGGGTTTGGTGATAGCGTCTATTATTTTCCAGCGGCCAACATAATGAGGGGAATATATTTCATTTTGTGAGAAGATTGTGATATTTAATTTCTCATATTAGTTGGTTAGCAACGAAAAGTTGGGTAAAACAGTGTTTGAGGAATGACTTTGAAATGCTCTTAGTTTAAAAAAATTAAAGTAATTCATGTTAAATATATTTATGAAAATATAAGAATAAAAGTAATAATATACGAAACTCAAACATATTTCTTGTTATCCAATATTTTTCAGCTACGCCAACTAGCTCGGATGATTTGGATTCTCAGTTTCCATTTAAATCAGACATTTTAACGTCCTTAGATAAATTGATGTCAAGAACTTATTGGTAAAAAAATAACACTAAAACAACCAACTTCTTTTTTCAGGTTGTTGGATTATGAGGCAATTGAAGAGATATTAGTTTTATTAAAGTCTTGATCAACTTTATTTTTATCATAATTAAAAATTTAAAAGGATTTTTTATGAAAGTTGATGCTTTTCCTATAACATTGTACTCCGTTCTAGGGTTGGTATTGTTTTCAAATTGGTAAATTTTTTGGTCATTCTAAAGTAAGATGAGCGGTCCAAATAAAGTGTTGGAGGTGTTAGAAACAAATCATGAGAAGCCAATTGGTGAAAAATAAGTGTTATGGTATCATTGATTGTTTATTTTGAATTTATTAAATATGTATAAATATTTAACGATGGAAGTAGATGATGGTATATTAAAATTCAAAAAAAGATATATATTTTACATTTCTTATGTTATTGATAATCCTTAAAAATATGAATATATTTCAGGACTAACGGGATCCTTGATAAGTTTATATTCCGTTAGGATGTTATTAAGGTAAAGGTGTCGTAAAAATAATTAAGTAAAAGGCTTTATCAAATCTGTCATTAAAGTGTCAGTGATACAACTATTATCCAACATAAAACCTAAATAAACGATCGAAATGTATAAATAACTCCAGACCGAAGTCAAATATGCAATGAGTACAATCGCTAAGATTGGAATTTTATGAGATCAGATGTGTGGCAGCATTCTCTAAGATTTCCAAAAGGAGAATAAAAATACTATATACTTAGATAACTAAAAAGAGGTGAGTGACATTTATAAAAAAAAATACGAGTGAAATGTGAATGGTGACGGCTACGAAGAAAGAGGTGTATGGAGTATTAGAAAGATAAAAAAAAGAGTAAATTTACTATCAATTTTTTATGGTCGATTTTTTTACATAATTCTTCTATATTTATATTAGTATATTATCATGTTTAAGTTACAGAATAATTTTTATTTTTAATATAATAATTTTTTATTATAAAAATATTTTTTAATTGAATAATATTATTAAATTAAGAATATATTATTCGAATCAATGACCAAATAATTAATCTTTATTTAATATTTAGTCTCTAACAACATTAATTAGAAAATATTCTATATTTAAAAACAGTTAATCTTTATTTAATATTTTAGTCTCTAACAACATTGATTAGGAAATCTTCAGCATTCCTTCTCAAATTGAATAGTCAGGTTTCCAATACTCAACTTGCTCAAAATTGCAGTGAACATTCACCATGTTACAGCTTTAGTCTCGATGTTTGCTAGTTGATCCTCTGATCTTAAAAAAGAAAATTCAATTACACCATCTTCCATTTTTTCTTTTATAAAATGCCAATCTTCTTCCACATGTTTAGTTCCATCGTGATGAACAAGATTTTCCGAGATACTTATTGCTTCTTGATTTTCACACTTGAGTTGACTGGTAAGAGATGAAGGAAATCCAATTTCAACAATTAATTTCTTGATCCACAAGATTTCTGTTACTCCTTTAGAAGTTCCCCAGAATTTTGCATTTTCAACTCGAAAATTCCACCACTTTCTGCTTCTTACTTCTCCAAGTCACTAAGTTTTCCCCAACTAGTGTAAAGTAACTTGATGTAAATCTGTGATCATTTAGATTACTAGGCCAATCGACATCAGTGTATGCTTCAATATTTAGATGCTCATTTCTTTTGAACATAATTATGTTCCCTGGCGTACCTTTTAATACCGTACTATCATCATGATTGATTCCATATAATCTAATTGTGTTTGGTGCATAAACTGACTAACAACCCCAACCGCATAGGTTATATTTGCTTAAGTCTGTGACAAGTAAATTATTTTTCCAACTAGTCGTTGATATCTTTCTTTTTTTATCAAGTCAGCACCTTCAACCATTCTGAGTCCATGATTAATCTGCATTGGTATCTCAACTGGTTTACAATAAACCATTCATGTTTTTGCAAGTAAATCAAGAATATTGAGAAATAAAAATCAATTTGCCTGAACGTAAAACCTCGATTTGTAAGAATTATTGTAACCCACCTAGATCCTTCATCTCAAATTCTTCAAACAAATTCTTTTTAAGCCTTGCAATTTCTTCAGTGTTGTTTCCTGCGATGATCATGTCATCTACTTAGATTCTTAAGTAAGTGATCATGTTATCTTTTTTTTCAGAAACAATGTATGATCAGAGTTACTTTGTTTGTACTTGTATTGTTCCATTGCCATAGTAAATCTTCCAAATCACGCTCGTTGGCACTATTTGAGCCCATACACCACCTTTCGAATCTGACATACTTCATCTTTTCGAAACCCAGTAGAGAATCCTGATGGATCCTCCATATATACTTCATCTTTTTCTGGTGTAAATTTGCATTTCCATACCATTCTTTCCAAGGTCATCCATTTCGACATTCATTGCCAACCTTCACTCCTTCTTTTTGTGATTGTTCTTAGATATTTTTTGGAATTACATGGGTGTAGAGAATTATAGTAAATACCTTGGCCTCTTCTAACATGCTTCCTCTA
This sequence comes from Limnanthes douglasii subsp. nivea, assembly GCA_036936605.1. Classification (NCBI taxonomy): domain Eukaryota; kingdom Viridiplantae; phylum Streptophyta; class Magnoliopsida; order Brassicales; family Limnanthaceae; genus Limnanthes; species Limnanthes douglasii. The sequence goes on from JAUPFV010000001.1 coordinate 41,256,109, forward strand.
ACCAAGTTTACCATAGTATATTTGCTGGTAGAAATGAGCAAAAACCAAACCAAACTGATTCAATTATGTTGGTTCAATTTGGTTTTTTAATATATTCGATTTGGTTTGGTTGGCATTTTAATTAAATATTTCAAATTTCAAATTGAATATTTCAATTAAATATTTGTTTTAATAATATGATGAGGTAGAAGAAATGCGAAGAAATATACATGAAGAATATACGTGATGAATAGTACTTGAAGATGATTTATGAAGAAGATGGGAAAAATATCAAATTTTTACTCATTAGCAGAAGAGTTCTCGAGTTCCTCATTGTTGTCCTTCATTACGTACCTCTGGTTTCTCAAGAACTTTGGGTTCATTCATTTGGTTAAAGTTTTTAAGTTCTTCTTATGTTTTCCTTGATTTCGTTACGATGAGCCTTGTGGGAATCGTTGTGAGCGGTGTGAAGAAGACATATGAAGAAGTTTTAAAGATTGAAGACAACTTACCAATTTCTTCACAAGTATCATTCGAAGATAATATTTTCACAAAGGGTCAATCAAAAGTACGGTTTTATTTTCTTTGTTACAAACTCTCAATGTTTATAATTGTTGCATTGTGAGTTTGAGAGGGTGTTAGAGATATTATGCTCAAACTCATTAGCTCATACGTTTTATCTATAAGTAAGAGCTTATACTCTATGTAATAGATACGCTTTCTAAATAACAAATACTCTAATAGTATTTTTTTGTCTCTCTTTTTCTACATGTGTAAGTTAGGAATTTATGTTTTAAAAAAATCAATACCCAACTTACAAAAAAGTGGAGTATGATTATGTAAATAACTAATAAAAGAAATATTATATACATATTCATCATGTATTATCTTTTTGGGATAGTGGATGTCCAACTGTAATGTTTGTTTAATTTACCTTTGTTAAACTGTTTATTCAAGTCAATACAGCCTTCTCAACTTCAGTCACCAATAAAGGAACAATGACCTGCAATCCACGTTACCGTTACCTTAAAGGCTAAGATATCATCATCACTTTTTTTATATTAATAGATCTTTTTTAATATTAAATTTAAAAAAATCATACAAATACATGGGGCATATTCTGAGGAAATACAATAAACACAAAAAGAGTCCAAAAAGATAGGAGAACAACTCTAAAACATACAGAGTAGAATGAAAAATCTTCAAATAACAAGGTGGCGTGTCAAGTGAACCTAAAATAATAAAAAAGCATCACATGAGACCATAAATAGTAAACCAAGAAGGTTGGCAACAGATAGCAAACAAAGAACAATGCCAATAATGGATAGGGGACCTGTAAACATAAGTAAATATAAGTAAAGATAAGGAACTAAACAGGCAAGCTAATCTTGGTGCTGCGAAATATATACAGATGATCAGAATAGATTTAATAAGAAACCATATAGGCATTAGAGGTAATAGAACCAAAAATTATTGTATTCCTCTCCCTCCGGAGGAAGAGCGCCAAAAATGTCGGTTTCCAGAAGGAGAACAATTTGACACCTCGCAAACCCAAGATTTGCAGCCACTGACGAAAATCAGAAATCTTAACTTAGAAATAGCGTGGTTCCAAAGAATTTGAGAGAAACTACAATCATAGAGGATATCAGAAGTAGATTCAGAGTCCGAGTTGCATAAGACACAGTCCGGTAGGGTTTTATACCCCAACTAAGAAGCTTGTCTCGCGTGGAGACCTTACCTAGAATGGACATCCAAAGAATAAGAGAGTGACGAGGAATATTAAATTTGTTTCATACTAAGCCAGACCACCACATGGTTGGGGTAGGCATACGAATGACGTTATAAGAGTACTTGATGGTGAAGTTGGGATTTTTAGTATTTGCGGTCCAAACATGAGCATCATTGAAATTGATGTTACGAGAATGTAGAGTGAGAATAAGATTTTTAATATCTTGAAGATTAACGTGGTTCCTCGGTCTAACTAGATATTGGATGTCCAATTCCAGTGACCATTGTAGATGATGTCTGAGACCTTAAGGTTTTTCTGATCCTAGATTCTTTCATGATACTTTTGTCGTATTGTGTTACCAACGGATTGAAAAGAAGCCAAGAAATATACCATAATGATGTATTGAATCTGCTATAAATAGAAACCGCGTACAGTTAACTGGCCATGTGGCGTAGGCATAATATCTTCCTTCAAGTCCAAAAAGGAGAGGACCCAGTATCATATATGTTATGAGTCACTAAGTCCATAAAATTAATTTATATATGTTTAGATCACATACGTTAGATTGATTATATGGCCCAAAGGGTTGTTTGGTAACCCCTTATATGTTAAAAAGAAAGCTTTAACATAATGGAATTAGAGGAAAACAAAAACTTCTTAAAAGATAAAAGATTGTCTCGTGATAATAATACAAATTTTTAAGGAAGATAATGTTATATAAATTACAACAAAAAACTAAATGAAATGAAAATGTGTTTTTGATGAAAAACTCTTGTGTAGATAAAAGTTAGTAAGAAAGTATTGACAATTTTTTAGCTTTATAAGCTTTAAAAAGGTTATCTTATTTAAAACTTATCAAGTCGGACCAACCAAGGCAAAAAGCATAATGGTACAAAATAATCTCATCTATCGAGAGAGTACTTTCTTCCAATCATGTGAAAAATAACTTGTACTTGCCATGTAATCATATATAAATTACTTATATATCAAGCCATGTGAGGTGGATAATAAGATACAGTACTTTCAAGCAAACTCAATGCGGTATATATCCAAAAAATATCACCAAACAATCGATTGATCGCTTATACATATTGGCACTGCTAGAATAGACTAATAAAAGAAAAACACATAAATATTTATATGATCTTACATTAGTCTCTCAAAACATAGTTATAACCTAACATGATTCCGCATTTAAAGAGTTATCGGTGCATATCTATACATGTGTGGTAAGATGATACATACTTATATTTGAATTGAGTCGTTAAACTTCAAAAATGATCATACTTTGTTTCTAAAAAAATATAACATGATAACTTGTTTTATAATCTATGTAGATCATCACATGAAACGACAATGAAGAAATTACAAGGCTAAAGAAGAACTTGTTCTAATAATTTAAGATGAAAGATCTAGAAGGGTTAAAATAATTCTTAAGAATCGAGGTTTTATATCTCAGATAAAGTGTATTCTCGATTTACTAACAATAATGTTTGATTTTAAACTAGTTGAGACTCCAATACAGGTTAATCATGGGCTCAAATGGTTGAAGGTGCTAACCTAGCGAAAAAACAAAGATATCAACGACTAGTTGGAAAACGAATTTACTTGTCACATACTCGATCAGGCCTAGCCTATACAGTTGGGGTTTTAAGTCAATCTATGCACCAACAACAATTGGATCATATGGAAGCAGCTATGAGGATCGTATGATATTTAAAAGGCACGTTGGAGAATAAAATTATGTTCAAAAGAAATGGGCATCTAAATATTGAAGCATACATTGATGCATATTTGGTTGGTAACCCAAATGATTGCAAGTCTACATTAGGTTACTTTATGTTGTTTCAAAGAAACTTAGTGACATAGAGAAGCAAGAAGTACAAAAAGGTGGCATTTTGGAGTGCTGAGGAAGAATTGTGGGAAAATAAAAAAGAGTAACATAAATATTATGGATCAAGAAATTAATGCCTAAAATTTGATGTCCATCATCTCTTCCAAGTCAACTCAAGCATGACATTAAAACAACAATAAGTATTTGAATCTTTAATTAAACTAATATTGATATATTTAGTGTGTAATAAAAATGACAAACAAAAATATTAGAGATATATTCACTCTTTCATGAAAATCACAAAATTAAGTTTTTAATGAAATTATTATAGATATATTCATTATTTAATCAAAATAGAAAAAAAAAATCAATTTTTAATGAAAATATTAGAGATATATACATTATATAACGAAAATGGAAAAAAAAAAGTTATACTAAAATGTTATATTCACTCTTAAAAAATAAATTTCAGCTTCATCCCGCTACTGTCATTGGTCTTGTCACATCTATGGTCTGCATCTATCTATTTCGTATTTATGGTCCGCATCTATCTATTTTTTATCGCGCCTCTATAAGCGATAGAGATAGATTCATTCAGTGTTCTAATGAAAATCACAAACAAATATATTAGAGATATATTTGCATCTGTTGTTCCGTCAACCTTTGCATCTGGGTCAGTAGGGTCAATTGCTCCCCAGATCCCATTAGCTTGCATAAAAACTCTCATCTTTAGCGACCAAGCCGTGTAATTACTCTTCGTTAACATTGGGTAACTTAATCCAGTGATCCTTCTTTGTTCTTGGTAGCCTCCATTGTGATTTCCTAGGCTCTGATACCAAATGTAGGGGGAAAATCCCAGAGATAAACAGCAATGTAGATAACCTTAACAGACAGACAAATATATGTATTTATAGAGATAAACAAGAAGTGCGGCAATGTTAACTTCATTCCAAATATCAATACAAGGTTCTGTTTTCTTATATAGAAAATACAGACAAACTGTTCGGTCTTATATAAATAACTACCCTAATAACTGATATTAGACACGTCATAAACTAGACAATACGTATTCAAACCAACTACTTTAGATTACTTCCAACAAATCTAAAATCTGGACTTTGGTTAAATTTATAAAAGAATTGAGGGTCAAGTCTTACTCTTGTAGTACAACCTACAACATATGTTCATCATGGAACTTCTTTTCAGATAATGTGTTTTCATTGTCATGAGAAGTGACATCATACATTAGAGTGTTTAAGAAGACAACAATCCAATGGTTTGTTTACAGAAGCTGTTGGTGACTAGAAGTTTGATGTGGTGGTGCAGATAATGATATGAGGAATAAGTGGAACACAACTTTTAAAACCTAGAAGGGCTTGTTTGAGTGGATGATTATGCATTTTGGTCTTTCTAATTCCTCTAGTACTTTTATAAAGGTAATGGATCAGATATTTTATCCATTCCTAGAAAATTTCTTAGTTGTTTACTTCGATGATATCCTGGTTTATAATACTAACAAAGACTTGCACCTTCAACATTTACGAAAAGTATTGTCAGTTCTAAGAAGAGAAAAGTTTTAAGGACGAATCCACAAATTTTCTTTTATGACATATTTATTATATTCCTTGGATATGTTCGTGATAGGAAAATTCTTACCTCTATTGCTAAAAATTGTTCATTTCATGAGTTGGTTTATTTCTATCGGTGGTTTATTTATAATTTCGGTACCATCAAGGCAAACATTACATATTGTATGTGAGGCAAGATATTTTGTTGGACTTCTGAAGTAACATCGACGTTTGAAGAGATTAAGGTACGATTGACGACTGCATCATACTGGTTTTACCTGATTTTTCAAAACAAATTTAAGATACATTGTGACGTGTCTAGACAGGTTATTGGCGATGTTTTGAGCCAATTGGGACGGTTTGTGGCTTATTTCAGTAAAAAGTTAAGTGGCTATAAACTCAAACGTAGTACTTATGATGTGGACTAGGATATCAGGATTAAAATAAATCATTACTCAAAATAACCATCTCGACGAGCCTAACAATTGTCGAAAGCGTGCTGGAGGCTGAAAGCCTGGTCACGAAGTTCGGGCTTTAAATTTTATCGCCAAACTCTTATTTTTATGTTTTTTTAATAATTAGATTAGAAAAATATTTTAATTAGCAAATCAATTTGGATTTCATCTCTTTTGTGAGATTATTTTTTAATATGTTTAATTTATTTTCATATTGTTTAGTTAGGGTTTCAGATATTCTCTATACAAAATTCCTAACCCAAACTCAGAACAAGTTTTTGTTGAATAATATATTTTTTTTATTAAAATTTTAGTATTTTTATACTCTATGGAGAATTCCATGTACCTCTTTGACTGTTGATATTCGGTTACACCATCAAACAAGAATATCGAGACTTGTTAGAACAAAATTTACACATCAGCAATTTTGATTGAGAAAATTTAGCAAACTATAAGCATCATAAATCAAATGTCAAAATTTTATGAAATAATTGAGATGATTAACTTAGTAAATAGAACTATATTAAGATAATGAATTTGATCCCACCATTTTATAACAAGATTTGCAAATATATGTCTATGTGAATGATAGGCTAAACTCTTAAAATGAAGTAAACTTTGTACATCAAACGATCTGATTGTTCATCTCTTTGTAAGGCTTTCAATTTCTAGGATTAATAAAGTCAATAATATTACAGCCAACGTTGAGGAACTGGGATTATGATTATGATGTTTAATAATATGGAATAGTCGTGAGGGGTACATTAGGGTCTTTAAGGGAAGGTCAATGCTGAGTTTAGAAGTCGTAATAAAATGCTTGATTTTTCTACCATAATGAATAGGCATGGGAATTTTAACCGGAACCGAAAGAACCGAACCGAAAGAACTGAACCGAAGTAGATTTGGTTCTTTCATAATACCCGAATGGTTCCAGTTTTCAATTACCCACGGTTCTCGGAACCGAACCGTACCGAACCGAAGAACCGTGGGTACCCGTTAGGAACCAGACCTATGTATTAACCCTTAATTTTAAATTGTTTTAAAACTATATTTTCTATTTTAAAGTTAGATTCCCCTAAATTTGTCTTTTATCATTGATCTCTAATTATGTTCTCTTGAATAAATGACAGCATACTTTATTAAAATGGGGACATATTTACAAACTATTATGCGTATAAACAAAATGTCAAAATACCAACCTTTATATAATTTAATAAACTTGATATCATCTCTCTATTTTTTTTTTATTACTAAGATTATTCTTTAATATATTAATTTTGAATATTTTTTATATTTAGTATTTTTTTCTTACAATTTGACATAGTTTTATTGTTTTGAAGTGTAAAAAGAGTTTTATATACGTTGATATTGTAAAGCATTTAAAGTATCCAAAATTACCCGATTGGAACCGAGTTAAGTACCCATACCGAACCGAATTAAGAAGAACCAAACTGAACCGAACCGAAATTTATTCGGTTCCTAAATGGGTACTAGTTTTGAAGAACCGAAAGAACCGAACCGAACCGAAGAACCGAATTCCCATGCCTAATAATGAATCTACAATATCCGTCTTCAAGTCTTTAAGTGTGAGTTCACATTTCCAAAAAGTGACAAACAAGACAAATTTTACAATTAAAATAAAATATAAACAGAAAGTAGAAGACAGTGAAACATTATATCTTGATAATGGTTAAACAACACGATATTTATTGGTAATGTGACGACATAACAAATTATTAGATTTCTTCAAAAGATAACGAAAAATATTGACCGTTTGAAAAGGTTATAAAGCAACTAACAAATGAATTAGAGACGAAAAAAAGAGAGGATAAAATGTCCCAAAACGACAACAAAAATGCGATAGATGATTATATCAGTTGCTCTTTCTCAGCTACATGATATCAATATCAATGCAGTTTCGGAACCTTTTAGCTTGAACTTGGCACTCGCCATAAAAATTAAAAGTTTTTGTTGATTTTCCATCCAATTTCTTAATTCCAACCAACCCCGTCTCAAGCATCTGTTGGAACACAACTATTACAAGCAGGTGCTCAAAACTTGTTACCAACATGTACGACACAACCTCATGTCTCAAGTATTTATTGCGACACAACCATTATCAGTAAGCGCGCAAAATCTGGTACCATCTTGAAAATATGGATACTACTTATTTCACTTCCGTATATAAGTATGAACAATTCGATCCCAGCACTAGTATGATATTATCCGCTTTGGATTCGAAGACCAGAACGGCTTTACTTTTGGTCCACTTCAAAAAGGTCTCATATTAGTTAAGATATGTTCTTATTTGTATATCGTTGATCCTTCACACATTTAACTGATATGGGATGTAGGAATTTAGTCGCACCCAAAAAAAATCTTCTATCGACTAAAGTATCACTTTATAACCTCATCTTAATTGACTTTCATCCTCTCACTCTAATCAGGTTACTCCAAGGATCATCACCTGAGCCATAGAGCTTTACAATGGATTCATATGCTCACTCATATCACCATACTACCTTGTTCATTAGCGTCACTCCAATATAGTACCACCGTCTTGATGAGACACGAGCACTCCAATATAGTACCACCGTCATAATTCATTTTGAGCAAGCCTGCTGGTTTATCATGTTCGACTCCCTAGAATTTTTTTCGCATCACGTTTCGTCTGGTTCTGGAGTTCTTATACCATCTGTTGGGAATATGGATACTCTTGTACCATTTGTTGGGAATATGGATACCACATATTCCGCTTCTGTATATAAGTATAAAGCTTATTCACCTTCAGCATGGTTGTTGGTTAATCATGTTCGACCTCCACAACTTTCTCTCTCACAACACGTTTTGTCTGGGTCTTGAGCTCTGATACCATTTTTTAGAATATGGATAACATATAGGTCGCTTCTGTATATAAGTATGAATAACCTGATCTCAATACTAATATAATATTATCCGTTTTGGGCCTGAAAACACGTACACCTTTGCTTTTGGTCCACTTCTAAAAGGTCTCGAACTAGTTAAAATATCCTCTTACTTATATATCATTGATCATTCACATGTTTAATCGATGTGGAATATGGAACTTTATTAGCCTCTAGCATACCATATATTCAAAAATTTGGTGTTGCCATGTTTCTGAAAATGAAGAGGCCAATCTTAAAACATCCAGGGACCTATTCAGAAAGTAGATGAAAAGTATGTCGCTTTTCTTAAGTTCTCAAAGAAGCACTGAAAACTACTTAATTATTTTGTCCGTAAAAAATCTAGGTTGCTAGAGAAATCATTCTCTCTCATGCTAAAGTTCCATTGATATGTAGATAGTAATAATAAGTACCAACATGAGCATCACTATAATTCTGTGAGAATTTCAGTAAGAAGAGCCATTGAGTAACTTAAAATATAAAATTTTCAATACAAGGAAAGCAAAAAAGAAGGCTACATAAAATTATATTTTAGCTTCTGCAACAATCGAATCTATTGATACAAATGAGCTTAATTTGATGAATTTTTTCGATAGAATAACTTGATGATGAAGATAAATTAGTGTTAGGAATAAGTAAACTTAGTCATTTATTTCACATCGCTTAGACTGAAAAAGTACTTACACTATATAAGTGAATGAAATATCTCAACTAATGTGAGGCCTTTTGGGAGTGAACCAAGAGCAAAGACGTGCGGGACTAATCGTCCAAAGCGGACAATATCACATTAGTTGGTGAGAGATATAACATTGTAGCAGAGCGAGGTTGAAACCTGTGTTCTAAGAGATGGGATGGGATGGATATGTTGAGTGAGGCTGAATGAATCCGGAGGATCAAGTTTGAGGGAGAGTGTTAAGAGTAAGTACACTTGGTCCCTTATCCCACATCACTTAGACTCAGAAATTATTTACAATATATAAGTGAATGAAATATCTCAACTAATGTGAGGCCTATTGGGAGTGAACCAATAGAAAATTTGTACGGTCAAAAATAAATTGAATTCATAGTGTTACTACTTTCAAAATCCAAATTGCAAAAGTCAAGAATTGCATTAAGTATAAAATCCAAAACACAATTAGATTAGGCTATGATAAAATTCAAAAAAGTTTCACAAATATAAATCTTATGCAAGTAAAAGGTGAGTCTATTTTACAACAATAGAGTAATGCTCGTGCTGCGATAAGAAGATCATACACATGCAAGTTGTCAATACATTAAGAGCAAATTTTATTTGTCGACGTAAAAAATGATGACAAAGAGCAACTTTTATTTGTCGACATAAAATTTAATGATAAAGATAATTTCATGATGCAAAAATACACTCTGTTTTTTCATAATTGCTTATTAAGAAAATAAGCGACATAAGTTAAAAAACTATAACAAAATTATAGCTAATAATAAGAGAACATGACTACAAGCCAAGCACAACTAAAATATTTAAGAGGTTACACATCTAATTAAAGAGAATATGTGTATAAGTCAAGTTTAGCTTAAACATGTAAGAGGCTACGTTAGAGTTCTAAAGTTTAGGATGTAAATGCTTTAAATTGCGATCATGGTTATAAGTCAAGCTTAGATATTAAAGCATAACGACCACACACCATAATCAAAGTAAAGATGGATATAAGGAAATTATATCTAAAAAGTGTAAGAGGTCATGCTACTTTTCTAATATTTCTAAAATCTAAAGTGGGAGTTCATGATGTATCTGAAGTAAAGAATCATCAAATATGTTCTCCGTATGTTCTACATATAAAGGATGAAAGGAAATGTGAAAATATGTTCTTCATATGTCTTTCAGACAGTGGTTGTAAAGCAACGACTAAGTATTCCTTCAAAAAATGATAAACATGTGTTCTCCAAACGAACTATATATAATAGTAAAAATATATTATTAAGGTAAAGGCCTTGGTTTAATCTGTTATTAAAATATCGGGTTGATAATTAAACAGAATGGTAAATTGAAAGTAAACATTAGAAAATTAAATAATTGAATACATCGACAAAAGAGAGAATATTTGGCGGTACATGGTGAATAAAAGGCAAAAGTAAAGTCAAATATTTGATGAGGGGTAAGATATTCAACTTGACAAGTTAAATCTGAGATGATGTCTCAAACCATCGGTAAATTATTTCTATTTGACATGGGGTTTGGTGGTAATGTCTATTATTTTCCCGCGCCCAAAATAATGAGCGGAATATGAGAATATTGTGATATTTATTTTCTCATATTAGTTGGGTAGAAACGAAAAGTTGGTAAAATATTCTTTGAGGAATTACTTCAAAATACTTTCAGTTTAAAAATAAATTAAATTAATTCATGGTAAATATATTTTATGAAAATATAAGAATAATAAATAATAATAATAATAAATAATATATGAAACTCAGATATATTTCTTGTTATCCAATATCTTTCAGCTATGCCAACTAGCTTGGATGATTTGTAGTCTTAGTTTCTATTAACATTAGAAATTCTAACGCCTTTAGATAAATTGATGTCGGGAACTTAATGGTAACAGAATAACACCAAAAAAAATCAACTTCCTTTTTCGGGTTGGTTGGATTATGAGGAAATTGAAGAGATGGTAGTTTTATTTAAGTTTTGATCATCTTCATTTTTATCAGAATTTAAAAAATTTAATGTTTTTTTAGAAAAGCTGATACTTTTTCCTTTACCATTGTTACCCGTTCGAGGGTTGATATCGTTTTCAAATTTGTAACTTTTTTGTCATTTTTCAAGTTGGAGGTGTTAGAATCCAATCGTGAAACATTAATTGGTAAAAAGTAAGTTTTATGATGTCATTAATTGTTTGTTTTGAATTTATTAAATATGCATAAGTATTTAACGATGTAGGTAGATGGCGGTATATTAAAATTTATAAATGATATGAATTTTACCTTTCTTATGCTATTGATAATCCTTAAAAATATGAATATATTTTAAGACTAGGGGATCCTTAATAAGGTTATATTCCGTTAGGATGTCATTAAGGTTAAGGTGTCGGAAAAATAACTAAATAAAAGTCTTTATCAAATATGTCATTAAAATGTCCGATATATGAAGGTTCAAAGTAGGACATGGAAAAAGAGGGTCGGTAAAATAACACAAAGTGAAAGAATCATCTTAAAATAGAATATTTGGGACTTGACGCTCTACGCATAACCAACGTACCTAAGACGAAGACAAACAAATGATGGAAAACACTTAGACTTAATACAAAGAATGATGGGTTTCGCAATAAAATGGAAGAATCGATAAAGTAAATGTAATAGGAAGCCGACACTAAAAGTAAAGTCCAAAAGAAGATGGAAAAAACTTACAAATAATTAAATATTTGAGATTGGTAAAATGTATTACTAAAATATCCATGATGGTCAAGAGGTAAAATAGTAATTTATGTTATGGATAGCCGACATATCTCAAAATATACACGTAACATCCATTTTTAATATTTAGGAATAAAGAGGTTATAAATACAAGATCCAATCATTGTAAAAAAGATTGTTTCATTTGCTGATATTATTAATCTTGACCATTCTATTCTATATCTTTGATCATTTCTAGTCTTAACTCTTTTGGACAAATATGCGAAGGAAATTCCCTCATCAGGATCATGTCTATAACTGGAAGGTCATTGTTTTCCATTTGATTAGAAGGACAGTCATGTACATCCGTTTATTGATCATGAGGATGTTGCATATCACTAGGATCATATACATATTCCCTATCTTGGAATGTGATTCTTGGTTCTTCCATATCTTAAGTAAGAGAGACCTCTTAGTACATGTTTTTTTATTAGGTGATTATTCTATATTTTTCTTATTATGTGTACATTGTTTCCTTTCATATTTTTAGATATCATGAGAGATATTTTATATCTCTCTGTTTTCTTTTAACATAGGCAGTTATGTGTTTTCTCAAGTTCAACCTCTCTCTTTTTATATGTCTCTCTCTGTTTATCTTTCTCTATCTCTTTCTTCAATTCAAATATTACCTTCTTCCTTTTTAGTGATTGACTAATTTAGTTATTCAAAAAAAAAATATTAGAAATTTCATATTTCTTTATTTTTTCCATCATTATTAAGTTAATATTTTGGCTAGACATTGGTGTGGTTTTCATATTAATTCCTCTGCAAAGTAAATGAACATGAATACTAAATGAAATAGAAATTATATTAAAAGATGATAGATGTGAGGCTAGATAAATAAATAAATATGCCAAATGTGAGGCCATGCAATGATGATACATGCGAGGCCATGAAATTATTATATATGCAATGTCACGTAATGATGATATATGCACGATAAGACAATGATGTTAGATGCAAGGCCGTGCAATGATTTTATATGTCTTTCCAGACAATGATAATAGGTGTGACGCTAAGAAATGATGATATATGTGAGGTGAGGGAATGTTGATAGTTGTAAGTCCAGAAGATGATGAAAGATGCAAGGCCGGGAAATGACGATATATGCGAGTACATAAAATAATTATGCATACCAGGTCATACATTAATGATAAATATGAGGCCATGAAATGATAATACATGTGAGCCCATGCAATGATGATGTATGTGGAATATAATATGAGAGATTCTTACCTTTTTTTGTACAGTAATACTCTACGATGTTTATTTTCTACTTTTAAATCTTAATATATTTCAGCTACATTCATTAAAGCTATCTTCTCTACCAACTTTCTAGGTCTTTTTGGATTTCAAAGAATTTAAGATACCGAATTTTGTCTATATGAACTAGCAGCAAGTTTTCTTGGTAGGAGCTTCTATTGAAGTTTTTGTACAAGCTTCTATTTAATTTTTATAAAAATTCCCTCGGTTGTGCAACATTCATTGTCGTATATTTCGTTGGACATGTAGTTCTTTTAGTCCATGTAGTTTATTTTCTACTCACTGAAGAGGCCCTTATATGATCATAAAATAAAATACCTTTGAGTATTAAAGGATGCCCTCGGGATCGAATAACCACGAGTTAAGAAGATCTAAGGGCGCACCCTCGGTTCACGAAAGAGACTTCAAGACCAATCAGAATAAACAATCAAGGAATACCCTTCGGGAAATGACTCGGTAGGGTTACCGAGGGGTCCGCACTTACCGATGCCAATTACAAACAATGTTCAAGGTAACCGGTCATGAAGAAGCTTAATGGGCATTAAAAGCGGTCAACGTTCAACGAAAGTGGTCAACGACTAAAATAGCATCGTTATGCATTTAGTGGGGGTAGAAATTCGCTAAGAATTATATAAATAGGATTAGTATCATCTAAAACGTATATTTTCTTCTATGTGAAATAAAGTTATCTAATTTGCAAATATTTGTGAGTATTTTCCCTTAACAAACTTGGCACCATATGTGGGAAACTAGTAACCAAAAATACAGAAATTTAATCTAATGGTATCAACTAAGGGGAAACTAGTAACCATATGTGGATCGAAGGGGAAGTGTCTGAGAGAAATCTCCCGACTGGAAATCGAGAATTTTCTCTGGAATTGGCAGACGACCTTATTGGTGATTCAAACCCTTGGACCATCCAACTTGGAGATCTAGCTGTAACCCATCTGATCATCGTTGCTAATGGAGTATGTTAGTCCTTTTCTCACGCAAGTATACGCGGTCAAATCGTAGCAAGTAATAAGTAAGAAAGATCGTTCCTACGAAGACTAGGTGTATAAGACAAAGATTTACTTATGCAACAGTGTACGATTATTAGACTACTGCTGGAACAAATAATAAAGTATGAGTGAATGAATATAACTAAGCAAATTAACTAACAAGATTAACTTATGCGATAGAAAACATGGAACCCTAACTTCATTTTTTATTTTACTTAGAGTATTAATATACTTAATCAATATGTAAGATAACTACGATTACTAATGAGATAACACAAAATCAGAATACGCTACCTTTCAATACACGTAAACCAAACCACTTAATCAACCACAAAAGAGATAGCATTTAAGCAGACATCGCATGCATGACAATCCTATATGTCTATATGAATTGAGGTACAATTGGTTTTAAGCACAAGTTATCTATTTCGATTACATAGGGTAATATGATATGGTTAATGACATATTACGAATCATGAACAATCACAATATGAATCATTCAAGAACCTATGCTAGCATGGCAAGTTCTAACCTTTAATTAAACTTTCGCATTCATTAAAGATAAACAATCTAGATGTTCGCGACATCTAACAAAAAAACACAACCATACTAGGTAACCGATAAACATATCTTAAAAAAAATCAATTAAGCAATAAACCCTAAATATTATTCAAACAAATCCGCTAAGGTTCCATGACAACGATTAGTTCATAATCGAACAAATCATCATTATGGTCTTAAAAATTAACATAGTTTGATGAATATAAATAAGAATAAAAATAAACTAAAAAGAGTATAGAAAAATTAACATAGCGTGATGAATATAAATAAGAATAAAAATAAACTAAAAAGAGTTTAGAAAAATTAAACCGAAAAAGAAACTCAAAGTTCGTTTGCCGTCAATTGCTTTTGCCGCCGCCAATTGCTTTTCTCTGCTTTGCTTTATAACAGAAACGATTTGTCTTTTGTGACAGTTTGATTGCTTTTCGAACTGTATAACGCGAGTCTTACTTTTCGCCAATCGCTTTCTTTTTCTATTCTCTGTTTATTTATTTTTTTTTCTTTTATTTGTATTTTGTCGAAAGACCAGAAACCAAACGGCACACCCCTTTCTCTTTTACGTCTGTCTCTTTATATAGATATTCTGCCGAAACTCTAAAAACAATTAAATTACGTAACATAAATATTTATGTTAAATAAAATAATATAAACAATTTAATTAAAAAATTTATGTTAAATAAAATAATATAAACAATTAAATTACGTAACGTAAATATTTATATTAAATAAAATAATATTTTAAACAATATAGCTAAATAAAATATTCAGATTAATCTAATATTCTTTTCTTAATTCAGCATTAATTTCCTTTTATGCTTCGCTTTAATATTTTCTTCTTAATTTAATATTTTAAACAATATCTTAGAAAATATATTTTCCCTTTTTTTCAACATTACTCCCTCGTTTCTTATTATAGGTCGTTTTTTTTATCAAACTGCAGCTTTTTATTATAATTGACCAATTAAATTTATTCATGTTCTAATTTTTTATAGGAAAGAGAACTCATAATGAGTTTCCTTAATATCCGTGCTCCCACCTTAAACGTCCATTAATATTACTATGGAACGGAGGGAGTAGTATATTTTTCAAGCATATATATATTTTTTTGGAAAATCACTTTCATAATATATTTTTAGCATTAATATATATTTTCTTTTTTTAAAATCACTTGTCATAATATATTTTTAGCATTAATATATTTTCTTTTCTTTTCAACTGTTCCAAAAAAATTCCTAAATACATTAATTTTCTAGTTTCTTCAATTTCAACCAAATTTATTAATATTGTCACAATTTACCCGCGGCACAAGCGACTTTAATAATACTGGAAAAACATGTTAAAACTCAACGAATACTTGAGAGCCAATGATGATTTTAAGAATAATGGAAGCGTAATAAGTGATATGAAATGCACTTATCAGAGTACTAGCATATGAAGGCCAATTATAAGCCATTGTTGGGCCAGGTACCGACCCCATTGGAAAAAATGATACAACCACCCATATCGAACTCATTGTTGACCTGGGTAATCCGATAACCACTTCTGTAATTCCTCGTATGAAATCCAAAATCAAGAAAATGAAATAAGAGCAACTGAAAGCAGTCTAGCTGCAAGAAACCAAGAATCAAGAGGCCAGTACTACGCTGGTGAAGATGAATGACGCCTTGTACGAGCTAATCGAGGGGGAAAATTCTCAAAGAGGGAGGATCGCAATGAAGCAAGATGATAGAATAGTGGAAAAAGCGATCTGATAACCATGACAGACCCGTGAAGCGAGTCAGGCTGCACCGAACGAGCCAAAGAAAAAACACTCTTCAGTACAATCAAGTTCACCCCAAGATGGATGTGTACGTTCTTAAAGAATCCCTCTTCGTGGAAAAATATTTAGAAGTTGAGCTCCTCTACAAGTTCAGTCGTTCCGCATAGAGGGCTACGATGGTACTGGGAACCCTGAGATGCACTTGGAGCAGTTTTGAAACATGATGATGGCCTTCAACCCATTCGGCATGATGCTCTGCAGAGTCCTCTTCATAATCTAAAAGGAAGCCATATGGCTGGTTTAATGGTTTAAAGAGGGTTCTATACATAAATTTTTAGGACTTTGCAATGCCTTTAGAGACAAATTGATAGGAAACAAGGAATCCAAGCGCGAGAGAAACTCAATTATGAATTTGCATCATAGAATTGCAGAGTCGTTGAAGAGCTATGCCACGAGGTTTTTCTAATCCATGAATACCCGATAAGATTCTAGAGAACCGATAAGGGTGGAATCCTAACAGAGGAACTTGGAAGAAGGATCTTTATGCTTGAACCGATAAGGTTGTCATCCTTGAAGCGGAGGTTGGCCTAAGCAGACCAATTCATCCAAGTGGAGAATGTTCATAGAGCCGACTCGCCAAATGGAACTCATTAGGTCACCAAATGAGCTTCGTCGAAGCACGAAAAGGTTGATGAGAGGATGCATTGAAATATTCTGAAAAGTTATAGTAATCGCAAGGTGGCATATTATAAAAATATGGCATGCATCTTTACACCATTGACATAGATGATATCGGTAATTTACAACATGACTAAAAGACATACGTGATACCAGCCTCCGCGTACCATGAGTGTTCCCAGTCACAAGCGGTCGAGTCGAGACTTTTGTTCATATCACAATGATCATGGTCACCCGACCGATGAATGTTGGCAACTCAATGAAGAGATATAAATGATTATCGACAATGAGGAGTTTATGCAATTCGTCAAGCAGCAGGAGCACGTTATGACAGAATATTGGAAGTCCCCTCATTCCAATCCACGCACCAATCCATAGTAAGGTATGAGGGTAAATCTCATTGTGTAGGAGAGGTCGAGCTCATGGTAAAAGTTGGCCATGGTAATACTAAGAAAGAACTCAAGATGTTCTTCATAATCTCTATTGCTCCCGACTTTTACCATTCTGTCATAGGCAGTTCGTGGTTGCATCGTATGAAGGCTACATCGTGCACTTCCTGGTAATGCGTCAAGTGTCCCATCGGAAACTCGGTGGGCATCATTAGGGAGAACCAACGGACTGCCAGAACCTACTGTAGACGCTGATCCTTCCAAACCGTTGTAATAGCAATTAGCTGGCGATAGGGTGGGGGATTGGCCCATAAACCCTATCCAATTGCTCGAGTTGGTAGACGATCCTCGTGAAGCCAATTTGGCAGTCAGCACATCTGGAAACGCAAGTAAAGAAGTAATGGCAGAGGGTCATGCTCTTCGAATTAGTAATGAGCTAGAACCTACTTTTTAATGTTCCTTGATTACTTTATTACAACATAATTATGATATTTTTCATGGAGTGCTAGAAACATGTCTTGGGTCGACCCCTCAATTATTTTCCATAAGCTAGCCATCGGCAGATGAGCTAAGTTGATCCGCCAGAAATGATGATCATTCTCAACGAAGAAGGCTGAAGTTATTACCAGGGAAGTAGACAAGCTCATTTGAATCGTGAAATTTGCAAAGCCAAGGAATCGGTGTGGGTAACAAACCCAGTTTTGGTTTTAAAAAAAGGCGGGCAATGATGCATGTGCGTTGACTTCACTAACCTCAACCAAGAATTCCCAAATGATGCCTTCCAGCTCCCTTATATCAACCAACTGGTGGAGCAACCTCAGGATGTGAGTAATATAGATGCTTACTCGGGCTACAATCAGATATGCATGCACCCCAAGAACAAAGAGCACACTACATTTTAGACCGAAAGTGAGATCTATTGCCATACAGTTATGTCATTCGGTCTCAAGAATACAGGTTCTATATATTAGCGTCCAGTCAATTAGATCCTTAAGAACCAGCTTGGAAATAATATAGAGGCTTACGTTGATGACATGATTGTTAAAAGTACGGAAGGAACTCGTCAAATTGAAATATTGAGCAGTATATTCAGTACTATGTGATAATTTAACCTTAAGTTAAATTCAACGAAGTGATCTTTTGGTGTTCCAAGTCGTATAAAATCTCAGTTGTATTGTCAGCAAGAACGGAATAGAAGCTGATCTAGATCATCTGAAATCACGGTGGCATATGGAACCTCCTATGAATATGAAATGAGTATAGTTTTTAACCGGATGCCTATTAATATTGTCGCGCTTTATTTCACGTGCGTTGGATAAAAGCCATATTTTCTTTGAGTTCCTTCGAGAAGCTAAGAATTTTGCTTGGGACGAACGGTGTAATGAAGCATTCGATGCGCTCAAAAACTACCTTACCTCACTAGAAATCGTATCTTCTCCCACCCTAGGTGAACCTTTTTTTATATCATTCGGTCTCTGGTTCTTTTGTTAGTTGAGTGTTAGTTCGGGAGCCAGAAGGTGTACAACGGTCGATCGACTACACCAGCAAAATTTTGATCAAGGTAGAAACCCATTATCTTAATCTGAAGAAGCGGGCCCTAGGATTATTAGTAGCGGCGCGCAAGATGCGACTCTATTTCTAGATTCATATTCTCACTATGAGCACATCCTTTCTCTTGATGTACATATTTCAAAAACCTTATAGATTTAGAAGACTAACGAGATGGTATGTGGAGCTAGGTGAATACGTTATCAAGTACGATCCTCGTACAGTGATCAAAGGTCAAGCTATCACTAACTTCATTAAAAAAGTTTATGCATCGCAAGGTGAGAATAGTATGGTTGAGCCCCAAGAGGATGCACATTGCATGAATGGATTATCGAAGACAATGAGGCCTCAATCGCACTAGGTAGTGTAGCAAGTATAGTCATGAAATTTCCTATAGGTGACCAAATTTGGTTTTCTTGTCACGAATAATGATGTTGTGCTTAGAGAGATGAAGTTAGCACATAGGTGAAGAGCATGGACAATACAAGTCCGATATGGTTCTCAACTAGTGGTCAACCAGGAAAAGGGCCTTCCCAGCACCAAGCATGACGCAACTCTTTATTATCTCGCAACCTTAAAAGTGTGAGAATTTGAATTCGGGTGATTTATTTAGGCCAATGGACCACGTGTTGACAACTCGGCTGCTGACACCTTAGCCAGGATCGTCGCTTCAAGATATAGTTCATTCATACTTTTGCAGCCATCCTCCATGACCTATACACCCATAACTAATCCCAACATTTGCATAGTTGGGTCATTGACCGACTCACGCTAACTATATCTCTTATACCTCGGTGGGGAAAAGACAACAGTGGGGCTTTGTAATTGTATGCTGCTAAATACAGTATGTTAGATGGCATCATTTACAAAAAACGTGCTATGAGACCCATGTTGTGATGCCTCAGTCAAGACGAAGCTACCACTCTACACGACTTGCATGCAGGGGAAGTAGGAGTGCATTATGGTCATGAAATTTTAATCTGACGTTTCCTACTGGTAGGATACTATTGGCCCAATTTGGTCACAGACGTCGAGCGCATCGTACAAGGATGTCACGCATGCCAATAATACGCCAACACTGTTTATCTGACGAGCGAGCCCATGACTCATAATCCAACCTCATCCCATTCTCATAAGTGGAGGATCGACTTGGTTGGGCGAATACCTTTGAAAACTAGGAAGCGTCAATACCTAGTGGTCGTCGTGGACTACTTCACAAAGTAGATTGAGGCTAAAGCACTTTATCGGACAAGAGGACAAAAAATATGTGAATTCGTACATCACTAGATCATCTCCCGCTTTGTTATCCCCTGTATTTTTATAAAAAATAACGACCCACAATTTCAAAATTCTATCCTCCTAATGTTCTACAGATGCTATGGTATTGAACAAAAGTTTTCTACCCCTTACGATTCTTAAGAGAACGACCAAGTTAGGGTAACCAACAAAACCATCTTGGCCGACATAAAAAAGAAGTTGGAATGTGCCAAATAAAAATGGTAAGATAACTAAATTGAAGTCTTATGGGTTTATCAAAATACCCTGCGCTCAACCACAGATGAGACCCCTTCATTTTAGTGCATCGTATAGAGGCGATCATCCTACCAAAATTCAGCATAGCGAGCCATAGGATGGTGAACTACTCAGATCACACAAGCAATACCAAACGCACAATCAACATCGATCTGATTAAGAAACGACACGAACAAGCCCGGGTACACGTTGAATATTACAAAAGTCTTATGCGAAGTCATTTTAACTCGAAGCTTATAAAGAGAACCCTACGGGATGGAAATTTAGTAATGAAAAAAGTATTTCAATGATCATGTGATAAAGCTACAGGTAAGTTGGGCCCTACTTGGGAGGGTTCATATAAAATTATTTCCAAGGACATTATGGTGCCTATCGTCTAGTTGATTCAGATGTTTAGGTACTCGAGCAACCTTGGAATGGTATCCATATAAAAATCTATCACCATACTATGTAATTTTGATGTGTGCTCTTTTTCATTCTTAATGAGCCACATCTTTTCTTTCATTAATGACAAATTCTAGTTTTCGTCCATTTATGGGTTTGTTATATGTTCTCCCTTCTCTTACAAAATGGGATTTGGGTCATTAACTACGCTTATGGGCTACGAATTGGCCCATATTGAGCCTGAACCACTTTAGTCCATCAAATAACCGGGTTAATAGGCCACTTTAGTCCATTTATGTAAAAAATATTGTAGAAGCTAATACATCTATGTATGTCAAGAAGAATAATGTGAAGTATTCTAACATGATGAACAGTATGATAACATCTTTTATTGTTTTATCTTTTGGTTTTTTAGCTACTATGGTTATTTCATCCTATAAATACGTGAAGCTTTAGTTAATATAAGTACATGATAGATGTGACTCGAAGGTAACATGTTAGGCTAGGTAAAGATGATATATGAAAGGCCATGCAAAAATGATCCATGTGAGGCCAGGAAAAGACGACCCATATGGGATCAAGTAAAGATTATCCATACGAGATCAAGTAAAGATTATATATGCAAGTCCAAATTAATATGATTCATACAAGGCCGGGAAAATATAATTCATGCGATGTTACGGAAAGATGATCCATGATATGCCACGAGAATATTATCCATGTAGGGTTAGGAAAATGAGACATACGAGGCCATGCAAAGACGATACGTGCAAGACCAGACAAAGAAGATCCATGTGAGTCCAAGAAAATATGATACATATGAGGATAAGCAAAGATTATTCATGTGATACCATAAAAATATGATCCATGCAAGGCTAAACAAAGATGTGGGAGTACTTACAAAAGAGTAATGCCCGTCTCGTGGCTCCCCTTGCAAGACACGAGAAAACTAAATATTGTATAGTAGATGTGAGACAAGTATTTATACATGACCATAAATACAAGACACTACTATTTAACTACTGGAAAACTAATAATTAATAAAAACATTTATAAAAAATATAATATGATTTCTTAGTGTATTTACGATTTCTAATACTAAATAAATAAAAATCTAGTTTTTATACTTTCAAACCTTAGCTGTCAAAATCAAAACTCATACTATAAATATATTTGATTGTTTTTCCTTTTATAAAAAAGATTAACAAAACTTGAACGAGTTATAACTTGATTTTGTAAGTTTGCAGACAAATAGTTTAAACCGTTGTGATATCGCTTGGATAGTTGATTTTGTAAGAAAAAATCCAAAACAAAAATTAAATTATTGTCTTTGGTTATTATTACTTTTAACCCATATTTTTATATAAGAATATTTCTTGTAGATAATAAGTTAGGTTTTTTGGATAATAAACTGCAGTCGATTTATGAGCCGTGTAGTAAACAATAAAAGACCCTAAATCATATGTATACATAAAAAACTTTTCTTATATATTAAATTTATCTAATATCATGAACCAAATAGATTCCAATAAATATAAAATTTCAAGGTTTATGTAAGTTTGAATATTTATATTCTACCATTCGGATCAAAACCAATAAAAATAATAGAATATAATATATTATAAATAATTTTATATTTGTCTCCTCCGATTTATTTCTTATTTTTTATTTTTTAAAATATTAATTTTAACACAAAAAAATTATATTGGGCATTCCCCAGATATCGAAATACCAAAATCTACTAAAATATAATCCATGTTGCAAAACTTAGGGTCAAACAATAAAACTACGGTCTGTGAGACAACGATTATCAAACATAAAACCAAAATACACGATCTAAATGTATAAATAACTTTAAATGCAGAGCAAAGTCAAATATAAAACCACAGGGTATATAAATGGATTAACGTTTGATTTAGGATTAAGAAATCCTTATCAAAGAATGTGAGACACTGTGTGGTTCGGTCGTACACTATAGAATAGTAAAAGAAACGAGAAAAAGGTTACCAGAAATTTCTGGATACAAAGGATACCATGTTGGAATTTTTTATTGAGTTGGACCGTCAGATGTTTTATCGATGTATCGGACTATCGTTAATTTTAGTCCAATAAAAATAATCATAAAAAAAGAATAGACTAGTAGATAAAATATGTATCATGGAGGTGATTGTATAGATACCAGATTTAATTTTGAATACTGTGAAGGATTTGATTCAGAAATAAACAACTTAAGCAAAACGTAAAGTTTTGGGGTTATTTTGTAAAACAAAATAATACCGGGTTATGGTTCCTAAGGGTGGCAATTTAATAAAGACTGGTCTTCATTAAGTAACTGTCTGGAAGTTACAGCCACTTAAAAGAGAAGAATCGTTTTCTCACTTTAGTTCTAAATAAGAATGAGTTTCTCATTCTTAAAAAAACACGACATCATATATAAAAAAGAAAAAAGTGCCTTTAAGAAAAACAGATTGGTTTTCCCTTCCGAATCAATCATTGGGTTTTGGTTGTCATTTCTTAGAAGATCATAATCTAGCAAAGGATTCAAAGACCATCTGCTGCAAGTTCGGAATCTGAAGATCAAAGAATGTCTACATGTAAGTATTTCTTCCGTATTATTACATGATGATTTAACTTCATGGTTCAATAAGTTAGATAAGAAATCCGTAAAGTATTTCTTACAAGTGGTATCACAGCCACCTTGAAGTTAAATTCTGAAGTTTTCAGATTCTCAAATTATGATCATGATACTTGTTGATTTGCTTGTTAGAAGTGCGTATTTAAAACTATTTGAATTGATTTGGTAATCCATTATAAGCTTGTTTAAGAAATGCATAAAGTCAACGACTCAACCGTATATTAATATTGCAGAGTTACCGTGCTTTATAAATGCAATAAGAATAGAAGAATAGAGTAAAAAAAATACTGCAGTTATATAAGCTTTAAAATAAAATTTTAGAAGGATTTTATCCTAATTATTTCATGAATTAAAAAACATGTAAAATTATAACAGTTGAATCATTATGCTAAAAATTATTAAAATTGAAAAGGCTAGTTATGGATTTATCCAATTGTCAAATTAGATACAGTGTGTCTGTAACTATTTAATTAATTAGAAAATGAAGACGTATGAAATTGTTTTTCCCCTACCAATTAAAATTATATTAATAAAATTATAATATATTTAAAACCCAAGTTTGAAAGTTGGTTTCTCGTGCTTATTATAAAGTGGTGTAAAAGAATTATAGAGATTGTTTTCTTTGGCAAGAGACGCTAACAATTGGACTACGTGTGTGACGTGGTGTAATTGTAGAAAAGTTTCTGCAAGTAACCGCACGTGTCATTCGGTATATAAAATATGTTATATTATATATTTTAAGAATTATATTATAGTATATAATTAAAGTTTATTATATATATAAATATTATATTATATATAAATAAGTATTATATTATAATATATATATTAAGAAATATATTATAATATAATAAATTTAAGGTGTAAATTTAAGTCGATTAAGACTACGAAATAGTTTGGACATTAAGTGAATAGGTAGTCGTATAGTATTTTTAAAAATAATTAGCATGTTTTAAGTTGTCCGAACTTGAATAAATAATTAATGATTCAATATATCGGCAAAGTGATCTCTATTTGTGAATTAATTGTTTTAGAGTTTTGACAAGTCTATGATTAACGAGTATGTAAATTTTAATCGGTCCAAAGGAAGTTTAAGGTTTGACATAGTTAATCTTAGACACGAGATAATTATTTGTGAATTGGTCATTAAGAAAATTGAACTAGGAAAATCGGCCCAAATGAAGATTTTCTTACTTAAGTCAATTAGTATGATCAGCAATAATTATGCTCAAACTCATACATATACAAATTAATATGTTTGCCCAAAGGTATCTTATTGATGTTGTAAGAGTATGTTTTAGTATGCTATGTTTATTTGTTAAATACTGTAGAGATTATATGTTAAGTTATGTTTTGGGTATTTGTTGTTTGTTGTTTGTTATGTTAGCAAATTTGTATCCCTATAACCCGGAAGGCAAAAAGGCACCCATACTTAATGGGAGAAACTTTGAGCTGTGGAAAGAAGATATATTGTTGCACTTGATGTGCCATGATTACGACTTAGCATTAAGGGTCGATGAACCTAAACCTCTGACTGATGACAGTTCTCCTACGGAGGGGAAAGAGTCAGAGGCGTGGGAAAAGTTGAACATGATAAGTCTAGAGATCATGAAACAAGCAATTCCATTAGCATTCCGAGGTGCAATTCCACCTGATATCACCAATGCGAAAATGTTTCTCGAAGAGGTAGAGAAATATTTTGCCAAGAATGATAAAGTAGAGATTAAGACGCTACTTATTAAGCTAGCCTCTATGAAATATTGTGGCAAAGGGACTCTTCGTGAGCACATCTTAAAAATGTCAAACATCGCTTCCAAATTGAAAGCACTTAAGATTGACCTTCCGGAAGATGTTGTGGTAAGCTTTGCTTTTCACTTTTTCCCTTCTCAGTATATGAACTTCGAAACTTCTTATAACTGTCAGCGCGAGAAATGGACTCTCAACGAGCTCATCACTCAGGCAGCGCAAGAGGAGGAAAAGATGAAGCAAGAACATCCAGAAGTGCAAATGGTGAAAGCTTAGGTGGATAAGGGAATTAAGAGAAAGTATGAAGGTTCAGATGCATCCGGTTCGGGACAAAAGAAACATAAGGGTACATCTGGTAAAGGGCGTTGCTTCCATTGTAAGAAACCGGGGCACTTTAAGAAAGAATGTGAAAAATGGAGGGCTATGATGAAAGCCAAAGGTATTTTCACTTTTATGGTCTGTTCTCAAATCAATTTAGTTTCAGTGCCGAGAAATACTTGGTGGGTTGATACAGCAGCAACAACTCATGTTTGTATTTCTTTGCAGGGTATGATAAGAAACCGAAGCCTGAGTGATGGTGAAACATCCATCTATACAGCTCATGGCAGTTCATGTTTAGTTCATTCTATTTGTGATTTTCGTTTGTTGCTTACCAGTGGATATTTTTTGTATTTAAAATACGTATTGTATGTACCTTCTTTTCGAAAGAACCTAATTTCCTTTCCGTTGTTGGACAAATTAAGTTATTCTTGTCTATTTGGAAATAAAAGTTTATGTCTTTATTTACATGGTAATGTTGTTGGTTCTGGAAAGTTAATAACAAATGATAACTTGTATTTATTGGATACTATAAAGGATCACAAAGAGATAATGAATGTAGATGTACCTGGAAAACTAAATTGTAAACTGGAAAAATCAGCAAAACTTTGGCACAAGCGATTAGGTCACATTTCTAGAAATAGAATTGAAAAGCTTGTTTCAGAAGGTTTATTAAGTGAACTAGATTTTTCAGACTTCAACGTTTGCGTTGAATGTATATAAGAAAAACATACCAAAATGAAACGATTAGATGCATACAGAGCGAAAGGGGTCTTGGATTTGATACATATAGACATATGCGGTTCGTTCCCTATAGCATCATGGAACGGCCAACGGTATTTTGTATCTTTCATTGATGATTTTTCACGATATGGGTATTTATATCTTATTCACGAAAAATCAGAAGCCATTGACAAGTTCAAAGTCTTTAAAACCGAAGTTGAAAAACAACTTGGTTAAGACATTAAGTGCGTCAGATCGGACAATGGTGGTGAATACTACGGGAGATATGATGGTTCAGGTGAACAACATCATGGACCGTTTGCAAAGTTCCTAGAGGAGTGTGGGATAGTCCCTCAGTATACGATGACGAGTTCGCCCAATATGAATGGAGTATCTGAGAGACGAAACCGTAAATTGAAGGATATGGTAAGAAGTATGATTAGCCATTCAACATTACTTATATCACTCCGGAGAGAAGCAATAAAATGTGAGACCTACCTACTTAATAGAGTTCCGACAAAAGCAACAACTAAGACACCGTATGAACTTTGGACTGGGCGTAAACCTTGTTTAAAACATTTACATGTTTGGGGATGTCCAGCTGAAGCGAAGCCTTATAGGCCAAATGAAAAGAAATTGGACTCCAAAACGGTTAGTAGTTATTTCATCGGATATCCCAAGCACTGTATAGGTTTTAAGTTTTATGATCCTTCCACAAAGAATATATTTGAGACGGGTACAACAAAATTCTTTGAGGATATAGAGTTTGGGGGAAGAATTTAGTAACGAACATTCATTTTGAGGTAGAATCAGTAGAGATTCATGAAGGTTCTAACAATGATACTATAGTGTCAGATGATGATATGGTAATCAGAAGGCCAATCATCACTTCAGATTCGTTAGAACATATAGATACTCAAGATGATGTTAATCTTCCTCCTATGGATGTTGTTCCAATGGAGCAAAATCAAGTTGTTCAAGAAGAACAAACTCTACCTCCTCAAGAAGTTCAAGTGCAAAATGAAGAAATCTATTTGTGGTCTCAAGCAAGCGTCTCGACAGTGGTATCACAAATTCTTTGAAGTTATTGTCTCATTTGGTTTCGAGATAAATTCAGTGGAGGATTGTGTGTATCAAAAGTTCAATGGGAGTAAATTCATATTTCTAGTGTTGTATGTTGATGACATATTATTAGCCACGAACGATAAGAAATTGTTACATACGACCAAGAAATTTCTTTCTGACAAATTCGATATGAAAGATCTTGGTGATGCATCATCTGTGTTAGGAATTCAAATTCATAGGGATTGATCCTATGGAATTTTGAGTTTATCACAAAAGGCGTATATTGAGAATATGTTACAACGTTACGGGATGGCTAACAGCAAAGGAAAGGAAACCCCTATATCAAAAGGTGAAAAGTTTAGCCTTAAACAATGCCCAAAGACAAAACTTAAGATTGAGGAAATGCAAAAGGTTCCATATGTTTCGCCTGTTGGAAGTCTGATGTATGCTCAAGTTTGTACACAGCCAGATATTGCTTTTGTGGTGCGTGTGTTAGGGAGATACGTAAGTAATCCGGGTATGGAACACTGGAAAGCAGTCAAAAGAGTTCGCCGGTATTTGCAACAAACAAAACATCACAGGTTAACATATAAGAAGTCGAATAAACTGGAGGTCATAGGGTATTCAGACTCGGATTTCGCTGGATGTGAGGATTCTATTCGTTCAAACTCAGGCACTATATTCCTTTTAGTGGGAGGTGCAATCTTATGGAAAAGTGTTAAACAAACACGCATTGCAACTTCCACTATGGCTGCAGAATTTGTTCTTTGTTTCGAGGCATCCAATCAGGAGCTTTGGCTGCGAAATTTTCTCACGGGATTGCGAATCGTTGAGGGGATAGAAAGACCCTTAGATTATACTATGATAATAACTCGTCAGTTCAGTATTCAAACAGTAACAGGAGCTCGGTTAAGTCCAAACATGTAGATATCAAGTTCTTGTTTGTTAAAGAGAGAGTACAGAGTGGTCAAATCAGTGTGGAGCACATAGGGACAAACTCGATGTTAGCAGATCCTCTTACGAAGGCATTAGTGCCTAAATCTTTTATTGAACACACCATTAACATGGATTTTGTGTACTTAGAGGATTGTTAGTTTCAGAGGGAGTTTGTATTAAGCTATTAAATTTGTCTGTATTATGATAATCGTGAACTTAAGGTCATTAATACAAACATATTTATACATAAGTTTTCAGTGTGCTTTTATCTTTGATTATTCATACTCTGTTGTAAGTAGACCTCCAATTAAGTGGGACCATTCAAGAATAGATATGTAAGATTACATTTCATATTATTTTTATGCTATGTACCATGATAGATCCATGTAGTTGATAGTTGTGATATCGTGATTACTGATGCATCTATTTGCGGCTTGAAATACATTGATGATGACTTTACTCATATATTGTTAATCGTCATTTACGGGATTGTTAAGGTTATCTATGTGATGATAGAAATTAAGAACGTTCATAGTAGCATATGATGATCCAAGTGGAAGATTGTTGGAATTCTCTATTGAGTTGGATCGTCACATGTTTTATCGATATATTGGACTATCGTTAATTTTAGTCCAATAAAAGTAATCATAAAGAAAGGAACGGACTAGTAGATAAAAATATGTATCATGGAGGTAATTGTATAGATACCAGGTTTAATTCTGAATACTGTGAACGATTGGATTCAGAAATAAAAAACTTAAGCAAAACGTAAAATTTTGGGGTTATTTTGTAGAACAAAATAATACCGGGTTATGGTTCCTAAGGGTGGAAATTTAATAAGGACTGGTCGTCATTAAGTAATTGTCTGGAAGTTACAGACAGTTAAAAGAGAAGAACCGTTTTCTCACTTTAGTTCTATATAAGAATGAGTTTCTCATTCTTAAAAAAACACGACATTATATATAAAAGAGAAAAAAGTGCCTTTAAGAAAAACAGATTGGTTTTCCCTTCAGAATCAATTATTGGGTTTTGGTTTCCATCTCTTAGAAGATCATAATCTAGCAAAGAATTCAAAGATCATCTGCTGCAAGTTCGGAATCTGAAGATCAAATAAGGTCTACATCCTGTAAGTATTTCTTCCGCATTATTACTGGATGATTTAACTTCATGGTTCAATAAGTTGAATAAGAAATCCGTAAAGTATTTCTTACACACCAGAGAAAAAAGCTACCGGACACCGTAATATCCGCTTCAGATCAAAAATCGTTAGTGAAATCGTTGCCTAAAAAAACACCAACAATAAATGATGAAACCATAACATACAAATAGTTTACCACAATGGCTTGAGGGTCAAGATCATTCCTGCGACATAAGATATATTTTGTAGAAAGCATCTAGTCACCCTAACAGGATTAAGAAATCACCTAGAAAGTATTTGAGGGTTAGAAAAACGAGTTATGGTTTTCATGTTGTTAGGTGCGACCAAAGTCCCACATCTCAGATCGGTAAAAGTAAAGTTGTGCGGGCCAGCGGCCTAGTTTGGAGATCGGATTTTCCTTACTTAGAATACGATATGGTGGGTGTGAGGTGGGTGAAATTCTTAGATTTAGAACATCGAGCCAGGAGTCATACTCAAGGTGAATGATCACCTGCATAGATGAAGCACCTTATGGCTTATCAAGCAAGTGGCTTGATCAATGAGCGATGTAGTGTCATCTATAGATAGAGTGCCTGATAGCTTATCAAGCAGGTGGCTTGATCAAGGAGCGGCACAGTATCATTTGATAGTGAGCAGATAGATTCTCCCTAAACCTCTAGAGTTCAGGCGTCTCTCCACCTGACTAGAGTAGGCGGATGGAAGCCAATTGAGAGGAGGCTAGAGTGGTACTTTGTTCGAGAGGAGGATTGTTAGGTGCGACCAAAGTCCTACATCCCACATTGGTTAAACATGGAAAGAAAGATCAGTATATAAGTTAAGAATAATCTTCATTAGTGTGAGGAATTTTGGAAGTGGACCAAAAGCAAAGCTGTGCGGACCAGTGGGCCCAAAGCGGACAATACCAGATTAGTGTGGAGATCGGATTATCCTTCCTTATATACAAAGGCGGAATATGTGGACCTCATATTCCATACACATGTATGCAATGAGTGCGATCTCTGAAACTCTCTAAGATTTCTAAAACGAGAATAAAAATCCATATAGATAGTTAAAAATAGGTGAGTGACATTTATAAAAAATATGTGTGGAAGGTGACGGCTAGGAAGAAAGAGTTGTGGAGTGTTAGAAAGATAAAGATAGAGAATAAATTTATTAATTTTTTTGATGGTCTATTCTCTTGTAGATCTCCTATATTTATATTAGTATATTATCATGTTTCAATTACAGAATAATATATTTTTTTAATATAATATTTTTTTATTATAATAATATTTTTTCTAATTGAATAATATTCTTAAATCAAGAATACATTATTCGAACCAATGACCAATCAATTAACCTTTATTATATATTTTGGTCTCCAACAACATTAATTAGGAAAATCTTCAACATTCCCCCTCAAATTGAATAGTCGGATTCCCAATACTCAACTTGCTCAAAATTGTAGTGAACATTCATCATATTACAACTTTAGTCTGGAAGTCTACTATTTGATCCTCTCATCCTACAAAAGGAAATTCAATGGCACCATCTTCAATTTTTTCTTTTATAAAGTGTCAATATCTTTCCACATGTTTAGTTATGTCATGTTGAACAAGATTTTTTGATATACTTATTGCTTCTTTATTTTCACACTTGAGTTAACTGGGAAGAGATGATGGAAATCCGATTTCAACTATTAATTTCTTGATCCACAAGATTTTTGTTACTCCTTTAGAAGTTCCCTAGAATTTTGCCTCAACACTCAAAAATGACACCAATGACTGCTTCTTACTTCTCCAAGTCACTAAGTTTCCCCCAACTAGCGTAAAGTAACCTGATGTAGACCTGCGATCATTTAGGTTACTAGGGCTATCAACATCAGTGTATGCTTCAATATTTATATGTCCATTTATTTTTAACATAATTCAATTCCCTAACGTGTCGTGCCTTTTAAATACCGTACTATCATCATCACTGATTCCATATGATCTAATTGTGTTTGGTGCATAAACTGACTTACAACCCCAACCGCATAAGCTATATCTTATCGAGTATGTGGCAAGTAAATTATTTTTCCAACTAGTCGTTGATATCTTTCTTTTTCTGCCAGGTGAGCACCATTCTGAGTCCATAATTAATCTGCATTGGAGTCTCAACTGGTTTACAATAAACCATTCATGAGTACTAATGACGTTGTAAGAGTACTTGATGGTGAAGTTGGGATTTCCAGTATTCGTGGTTCAAACATGAGCATCGTTGAAATTGATGTTAAGAGGAGTTATAGTGAGAATAAGATTTTCAATCTCTTAAACATTGACATGGTTCCTCGCTCTAGCTGGTCTGATATTGGATGTCCAATTCGAGTGACCAATGTAGATGATGTCCAAGACCTTAAGGTTTTTCCGAGCCTAGAGTATTTGATGATACTTTTGTCGTATTGCATCACCAAAGGATTGAAAATAAGCCAATGAATATACCATAATGAAGTATTAAATCCGTTGTCAATAGAAACCGTGTACAATTAATTGGCCATATGGCAGAGGTGTAATATATTCCTTCAAGTCCAAAAAAGGAGAGGACCCAATATCGTATATGTTATGAGTCACTAAGTCCATAAAATTGCTTTATATATGTTTAGATCACATACGTTAGATTGAGTATATGATCCAAAGGGTTGTTTGGCGATCCGCATATATGCTAAAAACAAGCTTTAACGCAATTGAATTAGAGTAAAACAAAATCTTCTTAAAAGAGTAAATAGAGTTATATAAAGTACAACAAAAAAACTAAATAAAATGTAAACGTGCTTTTGATGAAAAATCTTGTGTGGATAAAAGTTGGTAAGAAAATATTGACAATTTTTTAGCTTTATAGGCTTTAAAAAACTATCTTTTTTAAAACTTATGAAGTCGGACCAACCAAGGCAAAAAGCGTAATGGTACAAAACAACCCCATATATTGGGAGAGTACTTTCTTCCAATCCTGGGAAAAATAACTCGTAGTTGGCATGTAATCATATGTAAATAACTTATATATCAACCATGTGAGGTTGATAATAAGATACGATAGTTTCAAACGAACTCAATGTTGTATATATACAAAACAAAATCACCAAACAATCGATTGATCGCTTATACATATTGACACGGCTAGAATAGACTAATAAAAGAAAACACCTAAATATTTATATGATCTTACATTAGTCTCTCAAAACATAGTTATAACCTAACATGTTTACGCATTCAAAGAGTTATCGGTGCATATCTACACATGTGCGTTGAGATGATACATACTTATATTTGAATTGAGTCGCTAAACTTCGAAAATGATCGTACTTTGATTTTTGAAAAAAATAACATGATAACTTACTTAATAATCTATGTAGATTACATGATCATCACAGGAAACGACAATGAAGAAATTATAAGGCTAATGAAGAACTTATTCGTATAATTTGAGATGAAACTTCTAGAAAGGTTTAAATACTTCTTAAGAATCGAGGTTTGATATCTCAGAGGAAGTATATTCTCGATTTAGTAACAAAACTTTTTGATTGTAAACCAGTTGAGACTCCAATACAAGTTAATCATGGGCTCAAAATGGTTGAAGGTGTTAACCTGGCGAAAAAAGAAAGATATCAACGACTAGTTGGAAAACGAATTAACTTGTCATATTCTCGACCAGACCTAGCCTATACAGTTTGGATTGTAAGTCAGTTTATGAACCAACAACAATTGGATCATATAGATCAGCCATAAGGATAGTATGATATTTAGAAGGCACGTTAGAGAATGAAATTATGTTCAAAAGAAATGGGCATCTAAATATTGAAGCATACACTGATGAATATTGGGTTGCTAACCCAAATAATTGCAAGTCTACATTACATTACTTTACGTTGTTTGGGAGAAACTTAATGACATGGAAAAGCAAGAAGTAGAAAGAGGTGGCACTTTCGAGTGCTGAGGCAGAATTCTGGGGAATTTCTAAAGGAGTAACATAAATCTTATGGATCAAGAAATTAATGACTAAAATTGGATGTCCATCATCTCTTCTGAGTCAACTCAAGTGTGACAATAAAGCAACATTCAGCATTATAGAACTTAACATGGGGAAGTAGATTGAATTGAAAAAGTAAATAATAAATATTTAATTAAACTAATATAGATATATTTAGTGTGTAATAAAAATGATAAACAAAAATATTAGAGATGTATTCGGTTTTTAATGAAAATCACAAAAATATTCTGTTTTTAATAAAATCATTATAAATATATGCACTATTTAATGAAAATCTGACAGAAAATCAATTTTTAATGAAAATATTAGAGATATATTCACTATTTAATAAATATTATGTTTTCAATACTAAAAATATATTCACTCTTAAAAAATAAATTTTAGATTCATCCCACTACTATCATTGGTCTGGTAGCATCCATGGTCCGCATATATCTATTTTTTATCCTGCCTCTATGAGCGATAGAGAGATTTATTCATTGTTCTAATGAAAATAAAAAAAAAAACTCTATACTAATAATTATAAAAATATTCAGTTTTTAATAAGAATGTTAGAGATATATTACTATTTAATAAAAATCGCAAGAATATTCAGTTTTTAATAAAAATACTATAAATACACATATTTGGTATCTAATATATTTTTTAAACGGAGTCATATATCTACGACTATAACTAGTCTACATCTATCTAAAACATATTTTATAATACTCTGCATTTATCACCGCTCTCGCATCTATCTGACTATATTTTACAAGGTGTCACATCTATCATGGTCTCGCATCTATTATTGGTTTGTATCTATCTATTTTCTAAAAACTCAATTTTAAGGTAGTCTCACATATATCTAATTTTTTTAATAAAAATTAAAATCGAAAAAAAAATAATAAACAAATATTTAACCAAACTCATAAAAATATCGTCAGTGTTTAATAAAAATCACAGCAAAAAAAACTAAAGATATATTAACTAAATATATACCAATAAAATATACATCATTACAACAACTATTATAATATTTTTCAATTTACTTATTTTCTTCTTTCCCGGATTTTGTTCTATCTAAGTCTCCGAAATAATAACACAAAAGTAATAAATAACCGCATTAATATAAAAATTGAAAGTGGTGAAAAAGAAATGAGAGAAAAATTTTTGTTGAGTAGGTGGAGTCTTCTAAAATATAATATTCAAATGGAAGTTTAGATAAATAAATGGTTGAGACATTGAAAAAAGGTAATCATTATTAGGGTAAAGGGAGGGAAAACAAAACACTAAGGCTTTTATATAATTCATTGAGAGTATTTTAAAGTGTTATAAAAACAGCTAAGTTTGAGATTTTAAAAAATTAAATGGGTCTTTTTCATAAATATATGAAAACCGTTTTAAATAGATAATAATTTAATTTTTTGGATTTTAATAGGTATTTAATCCTTAAAAAAATAAATATATATTATTTAAAAAAATTGATGTTTTTTAGGTCTAAAAACTTATTATTTATTTTTTCAATTTTTCTTGCATAATTTTGCATTTATTTGTCAGTAACTCTTTCAAAAATTGTTTACCAAACAAAAATGTTTATTAAAAGGTGAGAGATTTCTACTTTATTTGCACTTATGATTGTTCATTTTATTTTTACTGTTATTGTTTTTATTATTATTATTATTTATTGTTGTTATTTATTAATGTATTTTTGTATAAATTGTTAATTATATTATATGTTTTCCTTATATAGTTTTTTTTTTGTTTTTTTAGATTTTCAATGTAATTTTATACAATCATAAATCAACTTAAAAATAACAAAAAATAATTATTAGAATACTAACAATTGAAATAAGAAATGCAAAAATAAGAAATATGAATTATGAATTATGATATAGCAAAATCTCCTTAGGTGCATCTGAATTTTTTAACTGTTAGGTAAATGGTAACATAATAAAATAACTTAAAGTATAGTAGTAATATATATGTTATTCTAACAGATCTTTTTGTACATAGTACAAATAACAAAATTTGGACTGTGACGTGTACAGAAATATGTGTAATTCGGTTGCGAAAAAGTAAATGTGTTTTAGTTGCGTAATTATGTGCAAATGTGTTGTGGAAAAAACATTGCGTAAATAAGACGAATATTTGGACTTCATTACAAAGAATTAATTATATGTGCATAACGGTCCATTATATTGACGTGAATTGGAATTTACATGAGAAAATAATTAATTTTTATCCGGTACATAGTCATATATGGGTGAGATAATGGATCGAGACCTTGATATATATCTGAGGGAATGGGGAATGTCAAAAGTGTTTACAGTCACAGTCGACAATGCAAATTTAAATAACATTTCTTTAAACCAATTGAAAGGAAAGTTGGTACCCCGAGGTTGTGATTTTATGAAAGGTAAGTATCTTCACATGAGATGCATCGCACATATCATTGATTTAATTGTCACTGATAGATTGAATGATGAAAGTGTAAGAAAATCCATAATAAATGTGAGAGATGCGTTTAGATTTGTGAGGCCATCTCCGGCTAAACTAGCCAAGTTCAGGGAATGTATTGAAACTGAGAGTTTGGAAAGTAAATGTATTTTGTGGCTTTGAACAGTAACTCGTTCGCGCACTGTCGATTTTGGTGACATATAGTCCCTGGACTTTCAAAATTCTGCTGGTAGTCCCTGAACTATATAGTTTGGACAAAGTTAGTCCCCTTGCGTGTGTTGACTATCAATTTTTGTGACAGATAGTCCTTCAATTATTCATTTTCGATAAATTTAGTCATTTGTCTTTCTATTTTTAATAAAGTTAGTCATCTTCATAAACATGCACAAGGAACTAACTTTATCCAAAATGGATAGTCCAGGAACTACCAACAAACTTTAATAGTCCAGAGACTATATGTCGCCAAAATAGATAGTCCTAGGACTACCAGCGGACTTTCAAAAGTACATGGACTATCTGTCACCAAAATCGATAGTCTAGGGATGAGGTATTGTTCAAAGCATGTATTTTGTATTTCGATGTGAGTCCAAGGTGGAATTTAACTTATTTAATTATGAATGTAGCTCAAAATTTTGAAAAAGCATTTGAATTGTTTGACCTTCGTGATCTATACGTTAAAATTGAGTTGGAAACAAGGGTCCTTAATTTTGGGGATTGTGATGCTATTAGGAGGATGGTTGATATGATGGTTCATTTTTATGAACAAACTTTGAGAACTTCGGGTTCTTTGTATGTCACATCGAATGTGTTTTATCATGAGATAAGTACGGTGAATTGTTTATTGAGATAATGGATGTCAAGTGATGATTTTGGTTTGATCTCTATGGGTCAAAAATGAAAGAGAACTATGATAACTATTAGGGTGATCCAACCAAAATGAATATACTTATATATGTGGCGATTATTGTTGACCCTAGGTATAAATGGGAGTTTGTTGAATTTACACTTTGTGAAGAACATGGGAAAGAACTTGGCTCTATCTTGAAATACAACACCAAAAAGGTCATTAGAGAGTTATATGAGGAGTTTAAATCGATATATCAATCTAAAGAAGATCAGGCTCATGTTAGTCAAGGAGATTATCCAACCTCAAATATCATTTCTTCATTCGTATCGTCAAAAAAATTACAATTAGCATTAGGATAGATTTATAATGCATAAAATGGAGAGCAAAGAGGTAGAATCGAAATGAGAGCAAGATATATATATCCTAAAGAAAATGTATTTGTCAAAAAAACGAGGAGTTTGATATTTTGAATTGGTGGAAACTTAATTCCAGTAGGTTTCATATCCTCTCACAATTTGCTCGTGATGTTCTTGTTATTCATATCTTCATCGTATCCTCATAATGTGCCTTTAGTATTAGTGGAAGGGTTCTCGATGCATTTAGAAGCTCTTTGTCGCATTAAGTTTTGAAATCCTTGCTTTATGCTCAGAATGGGTTGAGGAAATACAAATATACAGATTCAGTTAAGGAAGATATAATATTTATTGAGAAGATTGAATCAGTTACATTCTACATATTTTACATTTAATCTGTTTTATATCAATTTCTTATTATTAATCTGTTATATCAGCTGCTGATGGGTTTAATTATTTGATCTTGTGTGTAGTATATTTTGCTACTTCTGTTGAAGAAATCGATGGAACTTCAATATACGTTAAATAGGAAGATTGTGTTATGATTCCAATATTAGTTTTGTATGTGCAGATTGTGCTCTGCTTATTCATGTTTAGTTTTATAGTTGTAGACTGTGTTCTGATTTTGATATTAGTTGTTTCGTTTGTATATATACTCATATTTGCTTTTAGTATTCTTTAAGATATCTTTATATTTCAAGATTTATATTTGTTTTAGTCGGGCTGTAACTTCCATAAGTACATGAATAAGCTGATTTATATATGTGCCTTTATTTCTAAGATGTTGTTATAAGCTGAAGAATCTGAACACTAAATTTAGGGTGGAGTGTGAACTTGTTTTATCTTCAAGTGGAATGTTATATAAGATGTTGTTATCTATGCTTTTATTTGTGCTAATAATCCATTAGCATAAAAATTATTTTATTGCTCAATTATGAAATAACCTTTATGCCTGATGAACTCAGAAAAATCCTTAGTGAGATTTAGAAGTGAAGATGCTCGTAGGAGAGGGTCGGAGAAGGGAATATTCGTATGAAGTGACAGCAAATAGTGAAATCAACGATTACTAGAAAGAGAAAGAGACAAAAGGAATAAATGTAGCAATAATTGACTAATCATTGACCCCTTTTCCCAAAAGGGAATGTCCTTTATATAGTAAATGAGGTAGATAGTAAAATTACATATTTACCATTATAAAAGTGGATTTCTCACCCTACTATTTGACTATTTACAGACAAGTTCGTGGGGTGTATCGTTTGACCCATTTATATCTTATGTTTGCTTTACGTTGGTCCTTAACCACTAAAGATGTAGACCTTGGCCTCATTTCTGGAATAAATTACATATTAGTCACCTATATTTTCCTTCCCTTATCAATGCCTACGTACCACTACAAATGTCACATGAAATGTGTTGGCATTCACAATAGGCATTCCATCTTTTGTTGACTTTTTGTTCCTTGATGGGATGATTTTTAATGTGATGCTTCATTAAATCATTTCTTCTTTATATTTTTCTACTTATGATTCAACACTTAATTATTTATCCAAAAAAAATTAGAGTATATTTTGAGTTCAAAAAGATGAATTTTCTTGTCCAAACGTTTTTGGAATACGTTTTGAGTTCAAAAAGATGAACTTCTTGTCCAAACTTCTTTGGAATGCATTTTGAGTTCAAAAAGATGAACTTTTGCGAGTCGTTTAAGAGGGAAAGGAAATTCAATATATAAGCCAGCTATTTAGGCACCTCATTAAAACCTTCCTCCGCTACCATGGTAGGAAAGAGGGTGCGGCCGGAACTTACATAAACTGATAAAGAAAATATTTACATGTCACACATTCACTCTAAGTAAACCTTTAGGTGATTAATGTTCCAGGGATGGGGAAGATCTCTCCCTTCTTTATTTTTTAATTTGTACGTCTCTAGTTTTATCTTCTTTGTTACTGAGTACGGACCTTCCCATTCTGAGTCTCTTTTATTTCGTGTGTAAGAAGACTTTTCTTAGGACCTTGTGGCCCACCTCAAATTCTCTTCTTCTGACCTTTGATGCATACCGGTTTCTCATTAGTGTCTGATAGTTTAAGGAATTTAATTGTGCCTTTCTTCTTTTTTCTTCTATCAGATCCAGCTTGGTGCGCTTTCCTTTGTCATTTCCCTCCTCGAAATACTCGCTCAGTCGGTAATATGGGAACATAGTTTTACGACGGCACTACTGCATCCATTCCGTAAACAAGCGCGAAGGGCGACTCATGCGTTGCGGTCCGGGGAGTAGTCCTATAAGCCCATAGCACTTATTGTAAGTAATCTGGCCCTCTGCCCAGTTCTACCATTTCCTCGAATTCTCCAACGTCGTTTGCGATCGCACGAGTGAATCCCACTATTGTGCTGTCCAATCGTAGGATTGTTGGGGGATTGGTTATCTGATTGTAGGTTGTCATAAACATTATGTTGGCAGAGCTCCCTGTGTCAATCAAGATTTTCTTTATCTCGTTTCACGCAATTTCTTCTCCGATCACTACTGCGTCCTCATGTGGACCAGTTATATATCTCATATCGTCATCTTCGAAGCAAAGAATTGGTGATGGGTTTCTATATAGGTGCGATGAGGCTCCTGCTTCCAACTGCGTTGCCAGACTCACGATGTGCCTTTTCCGGTAATAGTTTGATATACCTGCTATCGTATCCCCACCGATAATAGTTACTGATTCGAAAAACGCACATAACTCACTAGCCTTTCCTCTGGGGATTGATTTCTCTACCTTGTTTACACTGTTCCTGCCCGACTTTGGATCAAGGTACTCCGTAGCTACATCAAACGCATCCACAAAGTCTTCTTCAATCACATCGGATATCATCATGGTGTCTTCTTGCCCGATATCATTATGAAACTGGCAGTATTTGTTCTTCATGTGCTCCATCGGAGTCTGTAATAGGAAAGGCTTGCGAAAATGCACATTCGCACGTTCATTTTCAAAAATAGTTAAGACGCATTCGGTTAATTCGGTGTAATAAACTGGTCGGACCCACCTATTTGATGCAGATCTGACATATTGCTGAATTGCTTGACCTGCCTGTTGGTACTGTTGGTTATGCGTTGTCCGTTGAGGGGTTTGATTCATTTCTT
Organism: Limnanthes douglasii subsp. nivea; assembly: GCA_036936605.1. NCBI lineage: Eukaryota > Viridiplantae > Streptophyta > Magnoliopsida > Brassicales > Limnanthaceae > Limnanthes > Limnanthes douglasii. Next base: position 41,296,490 of record JAUPFV010000001.1, read on the forward strand.
GAACTGTTTGTGCGCGCAGTCGGACAGTTGCGACCGGTTGCGTAACTTGGGGTCGGACGTTCACAGTCGCCATACTGGCCCTGGCTAAGTCAGATCCTAATAGAATTGAGACATGGATTCTATCTTCGAGGCTCTAGTCTCCTCGACTAAGATTCTTTTCTCTATCTGATCCAACACAGCTCCAAATGTCATAGCTTGTGTCTTCGCGACATTGCCCTCCATTACCCAAGAAGAAGACCCATGCGGAAAGCGGCTAGTGCTACCTTGTCTTCACAGATTCCATGTTCATCTTGACCTGGACGAAACGCTTCATGTATTCTTTCAAAATTTCTCCAATTTTTTGTTGACAATAAATGATGGTATCTCCATTGGCACGAAACTTTTTGCTTCTGACGAAGTGTTGTCGGAACATGCTCCTAAACGTGTCGAAATTCTTTATACACCCCTGTGGTAGACGGTTATACCACTCAGAAGCAGCGTTCTTGAACGTCTGAGAGAATGCTCTACACAATAACTTATCGTCGTCATCGTAGTTGATGATAAACTTCTTAAACTGCTCAATATGGTTGTTTGGATCCTGAGTCCCTTCAAACTTCTCTAGTTTGGAAATATCGAGCCATTTGGGAAGATGCCCAGAGAGGATCTCCGGGGAAAAGGGGATGACCTCCAGTTGTGTCTAACTTTATAAGCACTTCCCCCCGGACCATCATTGGTGGCTGGGTACAACCTTTCTTCGTCGGAGAAGTGAAATGATTACTGACTCGGTAATCTTGGTGATAGCTATCGGACTGAAGTTGTCTCCGAGTGGTGACATGTTTGTCTTGTATATTTCCCGTTTTGTCCTGCTCCTCGGAGTATATTTTCCGCTTACCAGGGTCGGCTTTCTTTCTTGAATCCTTCCTTCTCCGACTAGTCCGATGGACATGCTTGCGTGTCTTCGAATCTTTGTGCCTTCGATACACCTTGTACCTTGCATCCGTCTCCGACGAGGAAGACTTATCAGAACTCAAGGAGGTATATTCGCTAGACTCGGACGGCTTGTATCTTTGCTCTGATCTAGCACGACTTTTAGAATGTCAACAGATTTTCCTACTGATAAGGGGAGGAAAATACAGGTTCTTAGCATGTAATTTAGCCCACATATAAGATCAAAGTCCATATATTTAGTAGTTAAGGATTAAGGTAAAGCATACATAAGAAGTGAGGGACTTAAATGATAGTCCCCTAGAACTTGTTTGTAAATAGTAAAATAGTGGGGTAAGAAATCCACACTTGTAATGGTAAACATGTACTTTCACCATCTACCTCTTTTCCTATATAAAGGACATTCCCTTTTGGGAAAAGGGGTCAATGATTGATTGATAATTACGACACATATTCCTTTTGTCTTTTCCATTTCTAGTAATTCACTGTTTCACAGTCACATCACACGAACATTCTCTAGTCCGACCCCTTCACGCGAATATCTTTGTTCCTAAGTCTCACTAAAGAATCTCGGAGCTCATCAGTGGCATCGTTTGTGGGAACCGTTTGGTACCCAGAATTAATTTTCTAAAACCTTGAAAACTAAAAGCAAAAAATTATGGATACAGAAATGCGTGGAGAGATCGAGGCTAATCCAACCAAAGACTTAGTCGGTATCGAGTCTGGAGATCATTTGATGGAGGAGGAACTCTTAGAGGAATCAGTTTAGGTAGCCAGACGGAAAGAGTTGTTGGAAGACATCGAAAAGACTAAATGTTGAAAGGGACGCTATGGTGGCGAGCACGAAAAGGGTTAGATCCGAGGTCTGATAAGAAAAGGTCGAGGCCGACCACATCCAAAATGTTGTTGTACCCAAAGAGAGCCGACGTCGGAAAAGCCATCGGCATTCTAAAAGATGTGCTAAATCCGAGTGAAAGTATGAGCCTTCCGAGTCAAGCGAATACACTTCGTTGAGCTCCGATAATTCTTCCTCTTTGGAGACTGACTAAAGTTATAAGATAGATCGAAGGCACAAAGATCCAAGGAAGCATAAGCATACTCATCGGACCAGCAGGAAAAGGAGTGATTCGAGGAGGAAAGATGATGTTGGTAAAAGAAAGATACACTCCGAGGACCATATCACTACTCGGAGGCAAACTCAGTCCGACAGCTATCAACAAGATTATAGAGTCATAAATCATTTTACTTCTTCAACCAAAGAGAGATTTTACCCAGCCACCAATGACGGTCCGGGAGGGAGCACATACAAGGTCGGACATAATTGGAGGTCGTCACCTCTCTCCCCGGAAATTTTTTATGGGCACCTTCCTAAATGGTTTGATATTTCTAAGCTAGAGAAGTTCGATGGCAACCAGGACCCTGACAACCATATCGAACAGTTCAAGAACTTCATGATTAACTATGATGATGAAGACAAGCTGCTGTGTAGAGCTTTCTCTCTGACGTTCAAGAACGCCGCTTCTACATGGTACAACCGACTGCCTCAAGGGTGATAAAGAATTTTGATATGTTCTGGAGCATGTTCCGACAACATTTCGTCGGGAGCAACAAATTTCATGCTAACGGAGGCACCATCATTTACTGTCGATAAAAGATTGGAGAGAGTTTGAAAGATTACACCAAGCGATTCATCCAAGTCAAGACGGACATGGAGTACTGCGAGGACAAAGTTGCGTTGACTGCCTTCCGGATGGGTCTTCTTCTGGGGGTGATGAAAGATAATGCGGCAGAAACGCATGCAAAGATGTTTGGAGCTTTGTTAGATCAGATAGGAAAAAAAGAATTTTAGTCGAAGAAACCAGGGACTCAAAGATAGAGTCCATGTCTCAATTCTATCAGGATCTGAACCTAGCCAGAGCAAGTACAAAAACGGTGAATGCCCAACCTCAAGCTACTCAACCAACTACGATTGTCCGACCGCGGGCTCAGACAGTTCAAGCAACGAATCAAACCCCTCAACGGGTGGCTCAGAACCAACAGTACCATTAGGCGGGTATGGCAGCTCAACAGTATGTACGACCAACCTCGAATAGATGGGTCCGACCAGCTCACTACGGTAAATTAACCGAGTGTGTCTCTACAATCTTTGAAAAAGCACGGAAAAACGTGCACTTCCGTAAACCCTTCCCTCTTCAGACTCCGAGGGAACACAGAAAGAACAAATACTGTCAGTTCCATGACGACATTGGGCATCACACTAAGGATTGTGTGGCTTTGAAGAAAGAGGTTCAATACTTGATAGAAGACGGAAAATTGGTTGATTTTGTCAAAAAGAATACCGCAGTGGTGCCCAAACAAGAAGCCACTTCAAGACAAAATGGTACCATGATGATTTCCGACGCAATCGAAGAAGAATTTCTAGATGCTTTTGATGTGGCAACAGAGTATCTTGATCTGAAGTGGGCAGGAATAGCGTAAACATGGTCGAGGAAATAATCCCTCGAGGAAAGGGCAGTGACTTATGTTCATTTTTTGAGTCACTGACCATTTTTGGGGGAGATACAGTGGTAGGAATATCAAACTACTCAAGGAAAAGGCATATCGTTAGTCTAGCAAAACAGTTGGAGGCGGGTGCCTCATCGCACCTTTATCGGAACCCATCACCAATCATTTGCTTCGAGGATGACGACATGAGGGAATTTGCTGGTCTGCATGAATACGTCGTGGTAATCGGAGCGGATATGGCTGGAAACGAGATAATAAAGATTCTGATTGACACGGGAAGTTCCGCCAATATCATGTTCATGACAACCTACAATAAGATAACTAATCCTCCAACTATCCAACGATCCGACAGGACGATAGTAGGATTTACCGGTGCGACCGCGGACGTCGTCAGAGAATTCGAAGGAATGATGGAGCTAGGCAGGGGACCATTCAAGAAAATAGTGACAGTACTGTTCATTGTAGTAGATGCAGCCACATCATACAACGCCATCTTCGGAAGGTCATGGTTGTCTAAGATGCATGTTTTATCATCCATGGTCCACCAATGCTTGAAGTATATAGTGGGAAGTAATATTGGAACAGTAAGATCAAGTCAGAAAATGGCTAGAGAATGCTATAGGGCAGCGTTGGCCCCTAAGCAGTTGAAAGGGGTCGGATCCAGAAACGAATAGCAGTCAGAGGGGCCTCCTTCGGATTCTGATCCTGTTGATGATCTGAGGGAGTCCCCTAGATTCATGGTCCCTGACGAAGGTTTTGAGGATCATGTGTTTGTCCCTAGGAAAAGTCTCAAGATAAGAACGAGATTATCACCTGAGGTAAAAGAAAGCTCAATCAGATTTCTTTCGAACAAATTACATATGTTTGTGTGGTGTACAGAGGACGTTACAGGAGTACCAGAAGAAGTCAATTGTCACAGATTAACTATTCGGAACAGCGTACGGCCGATTATTCAGAAGCGAAGATCTTTTTCCCAAGAAAAAACTGAAGCGATAATGACAGAAGTAGACCGTCTAACGAAAGTAGGCCACATCCGTGAATCACAATATCCGTTATGGACCGCTAACCCGGTCTTAGTGAAAAAGAAGAACAGAATATGGCGGATGTGTGTAGACTTCACTGATTTGAATAGAGTCTGCCCTAAAGATCATTTCCCAATCCCAAGAATAGATCAACTTGTGGATTCGACATCCAGAAATCGTTTACTATCGTTTATGGATGCGTATGCTGAATACAATCAAATTCGGATGGACCCGAGAGATCAGGAGAGCATGATTTTAATAACTGGAAGAGGTCTACATTGCTACCGATTCATGTCATTCGGACTAAAAAATGCGGGGGCAACATACCAACGACTAGTGAACAATGCATTCGAAAGTCAGATTGGCAGAAACGTGGAATTTTATATTAACGATATGTTAGTCAAAAGCTTAAGAGATGAAGATCATTTGGCTGACCTAGAAGAAACTTTTGTTAATCTGGCTAAAATAAATCTCAAGTTGAACCCGGAAAAGTGCACATTTGGAGTAAGATCTGGAAAGTTCTTAGGTTACAAAGTCAGTGAGCAGGGCGTCGAAGCAGATCCTCTGTAGTTAAACGCCTTATGTACTATGGATCCGCCTAGAACCATCAAGGAGGTGCAAATTTTAACTGGAAGGTTGGCTGCTTTAAACAGATTCATATCTAGGTTATCAGACAAGTGTGCTCCTTTCTTCCAAGTGTTAAGGAAAGCAAATCGGTTCGACTGGACTCAAGAATGTTCAGATGCCTTCAATCAAATCAAAAAACATCTTTCATCCCCAGAGATACTGATAAAGCCGAATCTGAGGGAGAAATTGTTCCTATACTTAGCTGTGTCCGACTGTGCAGTCAGCTCAGTTTTAGTCCGAGAAGAAGCAGGCCTTCCTATACGAGTTTATTATGTAAGCAAAAGCCTCTTAGATGCAGAAAAAAGATACTTTAAGTTGGAAAAGCTAGCCCTCGCCCTAGTAACATCGGCTTGAAAAATGAGGCCATACTTCCAAGCTCATATGGTGGTGGTACGAACATCTTTTCCTTTGAAAAATATGTTACAAAGACCCGACGTATCTGGAAGGATGACTAAGTGGTCGGTAGAACTGGGGATTTCGATATCGATTTTGAGCCACGAACAGCGATCAAAGCGCAAGCGCTAGCTGATTTTTTAGTGGAATTTCATTTGGACAGAGACAGTATGGACATGGAAGAAGAAAAATCTGACTCTGAGTGGCAAGTCCGAACCGGTGGGGGTTCTAGCTCATCCGGATTGTGGAGCAGGTGTGCAATTAACGTCACCGGATGGCATCGCAATGTGTCAAGCAATTCGACTCGGTTTCCAAGCATCAAACAATGAGGCAGAGTATGAAGAAGCCCTGGTCGGATTGCGACTTGCAAATATTTGTGGAGCTAAACGAGTTAAGTTGATCAGTGATTCTCAACTCCTAGTGAACCATGCCTTTGGACGTTCGGAGGCAATAAAAGATCATCTGGTGAAGTATCTGGGAATTTTGAAAGCCCTGGCTTTGGAGTTCAAAGACGTCCGATTTGAGCACATTCACAGGGCAGGAAACTCAGTGGCTGATTCATTGGCCAAGGCGTCTTACTCAGAGGAGTATCCATGGATAGTGACTCAAGAAAATCTGTCCATAACCAAGGGATCTGAAGCAAGAGAAGGTAGCATCGAAGCATTCCAGATATCCACGACTTTAACAAAAGACCGGAGAAGCAAAATGCAAGATTTTTTAGTCCATGGCATGCTGCCCGTTGACAAAGTCAGAGCCAAGAGAATACGCTTCGAGGCCTACAGATACATCGTCCTCGGAGATGTGTTGTATAAACGATCTTTTAGCCGACCCTTACTTCGCTATTTAGGGAAGGATGAATCGCAACTGGTACTCTCCGAATTACACGATGGGGAAGGCTTTGCCCATTGTGGATACAAGACACTGATACGAAGAGTATTTCTGGTAGGATACTATTGGCCTACCCTCTTGGCGGACGCCAAAGAACTAGTGCAGAAATGTGACACCTGTTAACGATTTGCAAATTCGATCCACCTACCTGGGGTACCTCTAGAGTCAATATCAGAATCTCTCCCTTTCGACCGATGGGGAATAGATCTGGTCGGACCACTTCCTATGGCTTCAGGGGGACGTCAAACAATCATCGTTGTTGTGGACTATTTTTCCAAATGGGTGGAAGCAGAACCATTAGCGGGAACGAGGGAAAAATATGTAATCAAATTTATTATCTCTAACATTTGTTGCCGTTTTGGCATACCCAGGAAGATTACGATGGATAATGGCCCCTAGTTTGATAACAATGAAATGAGAGCTTTATGCGCTTCTAAGGGGATACAATAATGTTTTTCGATACCGTTCCACCCCCAAGCGAACGGTCAGGTCGAAGTAACCAATCGAACGGCCTTGGACGGTCTAAGAAAGAATTTAGAGGGCAAAGCGGGGAAGTGGCCAGATTACTTACAAGAAGTGCAATGGGCTTATAGGACAACTCCTCGGACAGCAACACATGAGTCACCCTCCGCGCTTGTATACGGAATGGACGCAGTGGTGCCATCGAAATAATGTTCTCATCTTTCCGATTGAGTGAATATTCCTAGGAAGGAATGACAAAGGAAAACACACAGAACTCGATCTGATAGAAGAAAAGAGAAGAAAGACACAATTGAATTCCTTGCACTATCAAACGTTGATGAGAAGCCGTTATTCGTCGAAGGTCAGAAGAAAATAATTCAAGGTGGAGGACAGGGTCCTAAGAAAAGTATTTATGCACATAAAAGACAAGAGACTCGGAAAACTCGCCCCAAACTGGGAAGGTCCGTACACAATCACAAGAAAGTTGAAACGAGGGACATACAGATTGAAAGATAAAGAAGGAAGGGGTCTTCCCCATCCGTGGAATATTGAGCATCTAAAGGCTTATCTAGTTTGATTAAGTGATGTGTAAATATTTTCTTTAACAGTCTATGTAAGTTCCGGTGGCATACTCTTTCATACCCTCGTGGCGCAGGAAGGTTTTAATGAGGTGCCTAAATAGCCGGCTTATATATCAAATCTTATTGCCTTCTTTAAAAACATGACCAAGTTCATCTTTTTTTTTAACTCAAAACACACTCCAAAGAAGTTTGGACGAGAAAGTTCATCTTTTTTAACTCAAAATCTACTCCAAAGAAGTGTGGACGAGAAAGTTTATCTTTTTGAACTCAAAACACACTCCAAAGATGTTTGGACGACAAAGGTTAACCTTTTTAACTCAAAATCTACACCAAAGAAGTTTGGACGAGAAAGTTCATCTTTTGGAACTCAAAACATATTCCAAAGAAGTTGGGACAAGAAAGTTCATCTGTTTGAACTCAAAACACATCCAAAAAATGTTTACCTCAATATTGAATCAAAGTAAGAAAAATATGAAGTGGGAAAATTGAGCGAAACATCACACTAAAAACATACCACTGAAAATCCAAATAACAAGGAAAATATTACATTAAACGTTTTTTGCTACAGGAATCACAAAACAAAAGGTTAACAAAGCAAGAACTACCCAATATGAACTAGTCGGAGGCTGAATTTCCTTTACTATCAGCACGAGAATCCGAGTCCGACGAGGAGCTCTCCAATTCCTCACTGGATTCAGGAGCTTCCACGGATACTCCGAGGGGGGCCAATGATGTTCGATGACTCGAGTCCGGAGACTACCAAGGTGCAAGTCTGGGAATTTCTCATGCATCTCCATTACCATTGCTGATCTCAACTTAGCATCTCTCTACTCAAGATGAACAACAATCTTAGCAGCATACTCATCAAGACTTTCTTTCTTCTTAGCTTCGAAGCTTGCCTTCAAGCTCTCATGTGCTGCTGATAGTTTCTCAAGGTCCTTAACAGCATTTTTGAAGTATACCTTGATTTTGCAATAGCCTTCAAGAAGACCATCAACTGTATTATCGCGTTCGGAATCCTTAAGGATAAACTTCTCTATTTCATCGTCAAATTTGGTCTTCTCCTCAGAAAGTTCAGCTTCAAGGGAAGTGATGGTAGTCAAATGCTCCTCGGAGGTCTTTTTCTCCTTAGCCAAATCATCGGTCAGCTCTTTAACCCTCAACTTTAGCTCTTCGGACTCGGAATAAAGAGATTGTACCTTGGCGGTAACTTCTGATGTCTTGGCCAGCTCATCCTTTAGTTCATTTACCTCTTTTTTCAGATCGTCGGATTCAGCGACTAAGCCTTCTACTCTAGAAGGTATCACAGTCTGTTCAGCTATCTGAGCGGTCAAATCCTTCACCTTATCCTTCAACTCAGAGACCTCCGATGTTAAATCTTTTACCTCTGCCCTCCTCTCAGTAACTTCTTCTTTATAGCGATCCTTCCGACTCTCTTTGCGTTCGAGTAGAGCAGCAGCATGCAGTAGTTTATTTAACTCGTTCGCCACGTAATCATTGCCATAAACATCGAAATAAGGAGATTTCGGAGAGAGATATCCATCTGCATCAGAATAACCTTCTCGGCCTTCCTCTCGAGTGGAAACAAACTCCCCACCAGAATCCGAATCAAAAATAACAAATTTTCGGGATAGTGGCAGACTCGGACGATTGGTGTTGTCGCTCTTCCCCCCCCCCCCCCCCCCCGCTCTCAATAATCTTTTTCTTTTTCTCCTCAGCAGTAAAATTTTGTGGCCTTGTCGCGCCGGCCCGACCTTGAGGTGTAACCTCAACCTGGTAGTCAGCATCACTCGGTAGGTTTTCAGGCTGAGAGGATGGAGAAAATACCTGAGGATCGAGGGGGCAGGCTGTTGATGATCTGATGGCATCGTACCCGGAGGCAAGCTTATGTGGGCATCATCATGATCATCTAGAGCCCTTGAAGGAGGACTGACCTGCACCCTCTCTTGAGAATCACCTTGAGCATCGGGAGCTTCATCATCGTCCTTAGTGTTTTCTTCTTCACCCTCCTTGGGTTTGTCTGCGTCCTGATGACTCGGAACTCGGGCCCGAGTAGGGAGGTAGACTGCATTACCCCAAATGTTCTAAACGTACAAGGACATCATCGCTCGGAGGAGCTGCAATAAGATCTGAGGGAGTCTTCTTTTCGCTAAGATCGTATCACCACAGATTACTTTGAGCGAAATTCATCCGCATAAAGCTTTGGTGGAATTTGTGTTCCTAGTGCTCACCAGCCCAGAGGCTCAGCTTCTCAAAGATAGCTTTACCGGATTTAGCATGACGCTTAAAAGACTTGGTGATTCCCTTCATAGCTGAAAAGACAAACATTCAGAACTTACCGAAGATGGGGGATCGGAAATAACTTAAATGATAGTCCCCTAGAACATGTTTGTAAATATTAAAATAGTGGGGTAAGAAGTCCACTCTTGTAATGGTAAACATGTAATTTCATCATCTACCTCTTTTCATATATAAAGGACATTCCCTTTTGGGAAAAGGAGCCAATAATTGATTAATAATTACAACACATATTCCTTTTGTCTTTTCCATTTCTAGTAATTCACTGTTCACAGTCACATCACACGAACATTCTCTAGTCTGACCCCTTCACGCGAATATCTTTGTTCCCAAGTCACACTAAAGAATCTCTGAGCTTATCACCTACGTCGATTCTTTTCGGGTCGAACAATATCTTGGGTCTGATCAGCCTCGATCCTTTCTTGTCGGACCTCATATCTCACCTTCTTAGAACTTGCCATCATAGCTTCCCTTTCCGTATTCAACCTTTCAATGTCTTCTAGTAACTCTTTTCGCCTAGTGACCAAGACTGATTCCTCCAAAAGCTCTTATGCATATTGATTCGGGGCATTGCCTTTGTTCGTGACCTGTTCTTCCATCAGATGGTCATCAGACTCAACACCGACTAGATCTCTTGTTGGATTAGTATCGATCTCTCCATGAGCTTTAGTATTCATATTTTTTAGAATTTAGTTTTCAAGGTTTTAGAAAATTAATTATGGGTATCAAACGGTTCCCACAGACGGTGCCACTGATGAACTCAGAAAATCCTTAGTGAGAATCAGAAGTGAAGATGTTCTTAGGAGAGGGTTGGACAAGGTAATATTCATATGAAGTGACAACAAATAGTGAAATCAACGATTATTAGAAAGAGAAAGAGACAAAAAGAATAAATATAGCAATAATTGACTAATCATTGGCCATTTTTCCCAAAAGAGAATGTCCTTCATATAGTAAATGAAGTAGATAGTAAAATTATATATTTACCATCATAAAAGTGGATTTCTCACCCCCACTATTTGACTATTTACAGACAAGTTCTTGGGATGTATCATTTGACCCATCTATATCTTATGTTTGCTTTACTTTGGTCCTTAACCACTAAATATATAGACCTTGGTCTCATTTGTGGAATAAATTACATATTAATCACCTATATTTTCCTTCTCTTATAATTGCCTATGTACCACTACAAATGTCACATGAAATGTGTTGGTATTCATAAATAACATCATTTTTAAGGGTTTACTACTTCATTATAGGTTTTAATGATACCTGAAGTGATATAAGATGCAATTTCAACTTTGGAACTTTTTTTTATCAGACTTTGTGTCTGGTTTTTTTAACCAGGTAAAGGTATATATGTAAAGAGTGTATAGTAGTGGAAAAACGTTCGGATTAACCATATACTGAACTAAATTAACCAAAATTTTATCGGTCGATTCGGTTTGGTTCATACAAATATGTCGGTTTGGTTCGGTTTGGTTCGGTTTGGGAAAATATAGCAAGTTTAGTTTTTGGTTTTTTTGGTTTAGTTTGGTTTTGGACCGAACCGAAGAATGCTCACCCTTATTTTTTGGCTCGAGAAACATGGTTGGGTGATTAACATGTAGGGGGAATCCACGATTATTCATGCAAGGTAAAACATATATACTTTCTTTGCGAACTTCTCCACTAGTTGAATATTTACATAATCATCAATTATATGGGAACCAATCGGACTAAGTGGTTTCACTTACCTTTTGTAGGTAATCATTTTAAGGTTGATTATTGGCAGGTATAAAGTCATTAGTCCATTCTACGTTGATGGGTGGTTCAGTGGATACAATATTCTGGAATGGTCGTGGAACTTAACCAACCTAGTGAATCACTTGTGTTCTCCCCTGAACACGAGGTTGGGTAAGGTAATATTAATTTGTCTCACAAAAATTGAAATTCATGGTGATATAGATCCGATGATTAACTAGATTATAGAACTAATACCATTTTTTATGAGGTGCATAGCCCACAAACATTCATTTTATGAAACAAGGATCTAATTTAGATCTATCACCCCTTGGAACATAAACAAATACAAAACAACTAAAGATACGAGGTGGGAGAGTTAAGGTGGGTGGTATATATGTTTTGGTTTCCAGGATTTGAAGTGGGGTTGTATGGCTAAGAATTTTTGTTGGTAAACGGTTAACTAGATAGGATGTTGCGATAACGGCTTCAGTCCATACGTGTTTTGGAAAATTAGATTCAACCATCATAGCTCTAGTCATTTCAAGAAGAATCCAATTTTTTCGTTCTGCAACTCCATCTTGGTTAATCTTTGAACAAACGTTTGATTGCCTTCATTCTTAAAAATGACATAACCCTACTCATCGTAGACTTTAGATTCAATGATCTATTACAACGTCTCATATAAAGCAATCCCTAAATATTTAGCCAATATAATTAAGGACTCTTTGTTTGATATCATTAATAGGTCGTAATCCACGTTTTTCACTGATCATAACATGTATGATATTATTATTTTTTCACAAGTACTTATACGTGGTTACCATACTAATTGCAAGGACCTGAGGGGACCCTTTAAAATATATCTTATAAAGCCATTTGATAATGTTCGTTGAAATCTCATTCTAGATGCTCTTATTTTCATGGGTTTCTGAGACCATATGATCTTATGGATTATTCAATGCATCTATTCTTCTTTTACAATCTCATAATTAACTATGATCCCATGAAAATTTTATGAGTTGTCATCTTTGACAAAGAGACTTGCTTTCCCATTTCCTTTATGTATTAGTAATCCAATTCACCTCAAGTATCCTTAAAGAAAATAGTTTTGATATGAAAATTTAGTTTGCATTAGAAATGTCACAACCTTAATAGCATCAATCTTCACTTTGCAAATAATTTTATGATCTTCTGGAAAGTTGATGTCAACTCCGTTAGAATGTTTAGGGATTGGCTTAATGAATTTTAAAATCTTCATGAACTTTAAGTCAGTCCTAAAAAGGGTCATATTTTCCTCTCCGATGTTGGGATCACCTTTAAAAAAAATTAATCAGTATCTTTGGATAGGTATTGGTTCAATTCTAATTAAGTACATTGGTATCCTTCTTATTACCGATCGCCTTACCTATTATTAATGCATAATTATCTTTTATTTGATCACTTCTAGAATTCGCGCATCAACCTCTAATCATATCTCAGGATCTCGGCAGGCTCCAACCTATTAAATCATCATCGTTGTCTACCGAGTATATTGGTCTTCAATTTTTGAGTATATTGGTCTTCAATTTTTGTCTTATTGATCTGAGTCTTAAACGAATTGGCCAATATCCTAAGTTGTGTATCTTGTTAGACCAGATAAAATTTACAAGTGACAAATTCACCTCAAGATACCAATTTACCTTTTTTATGGTCGTATTGGGATTATAGACCTTAAATTTTGGACGATTGTCCTCGAACATTATTAGTTCATTATTAGTAATAAAAATTTAAACTGTGATTATATTTTAAAAAAAAAAATAACAACTTTAATATTTTAATATGAATTTTCCATCATTTTGGACATGGAAAAAAATATTTTATTTTCTCAACCTATATAAATATATAAAACTATGGTGGAAAACTATTAATTCTCTTTTTATTGATCGGAAACAGGAAATAGACTTCATTGTACCATGTAGTTTTATTATCCACCATGTATTCATAGTCTTTAGATAACGACAATTGTATATTCATATAGGTAACGGATGAAACAGAGATAATTGTATATTCATATTCTTCAATATTTGTGGGTTTAAATCATATTGTCAGTCTTTATTTTTTAAGTTTGTTCTATTTAGTTTGTTTAAATTTTCTTTTGACACATTGTATCAATAGAAATACAATTAAATAAAAATACTAAACATCACTATAAAAAAATTTATTTTTACAAAACACGAGTACGTTTATATTACGAAAATATGGTACATTAGATAAATTAAAATTAATAAAATCATAGTTATATAATTAGTTTTACTTTTAAAAATATTAATATTCAGAATTTTTTTATGTCAAGAAAAATAAAACTACTATTTTTCTGCATTTGATCCAATTGAATAAGATCACGTTTACCACCAAAACATGAAAAGAAAAAACGTAAAAAACCTTACAAATATAAGGACAAAAAACATGATTGAACCTAAAAGTATTCCACCCCTTATGTATAAAATAGACAACAATTCTCTTCAATTCCATGAGTAAAAAAAAATTCTACATTTCTTTAGTTTCATTTTTGTTGTCCTGATATGTCTGCATGCAAATTAGTTCATTGGTCGGGCAGTCCAGTCGATTCAATCGAACCGCAAGATGAACTCTTTCTGTATCAAATATTCGCAGTCGATTTTATAATAAAAAAAAGAGGTCAATCAAATGAAGTGACAACATTCCAGATGTCTCGCATTTTTTTAGCTGAGCTAGCATCGGATTTTTCGTTTATTAAAACCGTTTTCAACGGAGTACTTACTGACATCAATGTTAGTCTTAGTTTCATCCAGGGAAATCATTTAGCTCAAAGTTTAATGGGCATTACTCGATTCATGATAGGTGATGAACGCTATATGAATCGTAAGGTAATGCACATATCTATGAATGTTTGTATTTCAGATGAAGTTGAAGATCTAGAGTCAACAGTGGATGGCGACTCTGCAGTTGAATCGTCAATGGTGGGTGGCGGTTCTGTGGCTGAATCTTCGGTAGAAATGTATTTGGACAAAACTGAGATTTCGGAAACGAGTGAATGCGTTATATGTATGGAACAAATGCCAGTAGGATCTGAAGCAAAAAAATTGCCATGTTCACACTTTTTTCACGGCGAGTGCATTTTAAAGTGGCTTGAGATAAGTAGACAGTGTCCAGTTTGTAGGTTTGAGTTGGATGATTGAAGTGAAGGTTAGATTTGCAATTTAGTTTTTAAATCCATATAGCTTCTTGTTATATGTTATGTTCTTCAGTAGATTATGGATCTTTGCGAAAAAGAGTTGTACTTTTCATATGTTTTTCCGTACTAGAAATGAAGTATGTTCATTTCATTTACATGTTTTTCCTATGAAGATTTCCTATGCAGAACACTTCTACCGTAACAACTTTCACCTTTACTTTTTAAGAAAAAAATTATGGATATTATTCTCGAATTCAGGTTATTTGTTAGTTTCACTTTCACTTAGACACAAAGAGACATGTATATACATGGTCCTTTGGCTTGTTCTTATTTTTTTTTAATTTTTTCATCTGGTTTTTAGATTTTAGAATGTTCTTACAATAATTTAGTAAATTTTCATCTTACATGTTAAGTAAATAACTAAATAAATAATTGATAACTTAGGAAACGACATATAAGGTATATAATTTTATGGCATCGCCTAATTTTTTTTAACGGAAGTCAGAAACTTCTGCAAGAAATTGCAATAGATATTTGTTATTCATACGAAAACTGAAATTCTAAGCCACAAATATTCCCACACACAAGCCCATTCTCCCTCCTTTAGAAACACCTCCAAAACTCATTCACACATATACATAATTCACAAACAAACAAACAAACGCATAAATAAACAAACAAAAACCAAACCAGAAACACAAAGTCAGCTCAGGATTATCTTACAAAACAGTTACTTAATATTAGCATCATCTACAGTTGTACCGGTCCGAGCCTGAGATATCCGATTGGCATAAATTGTTACTAATCGCAATTGCGTGCTGTTCAATCCTTCCAAGTATGGTAAAAATGCTTTCCCCAACATTATGTAGATATCCACTAGACAGAATACAACGGTCTGCATTGCATATAAGAAACTGTCGATTAGACCACCAAATAGAGAGAGAATCTAAAACTAGTTTAAAACAAGTAAAAAAAATTACACTTTCTAGAAAAGACTATGGAAATTGCTAAAAACACGGCCAAAATCATTCAGTATAGTCGCATAAAATATAAATAAATAGAATTTTACGGATTTTAAAAGTTTCTAATGAGTAACAATTTTGTAAAAAATGTAAATAAATAGAGTAAATATTTTTTAACAAAAAAATTGGAACTCTTTTAATAAATAACAATTTGAAAATACAACTCCACACGGGAGTGATTTCGGTCGTCTTTTTAGTAGTTCCCAAAAACTATAGTAGACATGGTGGTGCCAAATAAAAGAAAACAAACTTGCATAAAGTGAAAACGAGAAAAAAAAAACAAAACGTTTCCAGTGAAGATATTTTAACATGTATAGAGAGAAGAAGATGGTGAAAAGCAGTTAATAGCTAAAATAATCAACATAGCTAAGTAGTTTTAGATATTGTTAAATAACAAACATTTTACCAAATTTTAACCCTTTAAAAAACAGCACAATGTTAGATCGGCTTATAGTTTCAGGTGTTTTAGGTCGCGGCCAACAATCAAACTCAGCAAGTGCCATTTTAGGACATACGGATGTTTTCACATATTACAAACTTATTCCATAGTTTCAGATGTTTTAGATCGCGGCCAACAATCCAAACTCAGCAAATGTCATTTAAGGACATACTGATGTTTTCATATTTTACACAGATTGGGATTTTCATTTCAGATATTTAAGAATCTTTCGTGCATGAGTAATAGTTATGTGAAGCTACATATGTGAATTTCGTTGAAATCTTACTTTATCTTGTGTATGAAACTTCACATAAGTTTTACACTAAGTATTACCTTTCGGACGTCTGCACTCTGGTTTCCGAAAGCTTCAAAAAGAGCAGGTAAAAATGATTGCAATTGAGTCATCAGTTCCTCTTGTGATAGCCGGCTCACAAGCTGAAGGAAAAAAAACAGAAATATCCACTATTAGCGTGGATTTAGGGTAATGAATTTCCAACTGTAATGTACGCATATTTTAGGTACTTCATTATGATGAATGTTTTTATAAATAAGTGTCTCTGTAAGTTAGGTATTGATATTTTGAAAAAATCAATACCTAACTTACAGATTGATCGAGTATGATTTACAGATTCTTTATAGTCAATATGTTTACAATGATATAGATTTATGTAAATAGCTAGTAAAAAATTATGATGTACAGATTCATAATGTATTTCTTTTTGGGATAGTCGATGTCCAACTGTAACGTTCGTGTAATTTACCTTTGTTAAACAGTTTATGCAAGTCACCAGAGTCTTCTCATCTTCAGTCACTAGTAAAGGAACAATGACCTGCAACCCAAGCTACCGTTACAGTAAAGGCTAGGATAACATCATTGCTTTCTATATTAATAGATCATATATGTAAAGTGTCACTTAGTCCGTACAATTGCTTTCTATATGTTCAGATCACTTACATTAGATTGAGTATATCACCCAAAGGGTTGTTTGGTGACCAGCCTATATATGCTAAAAAGCTAGCTTAACACAAGGGAATTAGAGGAAAACAAAAGCTTTTTTGAAAAGTCAAAGATTGTTTGGTGATAATAATACAAACTGTTAAGGTAAATAGACTACAACCAAAAACTAAAATAAATGAAAACATGTTTTTGATGAAAAAAGCGTGTAGATAAAAGTTGGTAAGAAAACATTGACAACTTTTTTAGCTTTATAGGCCTTAAAAAGCTAGCTTCTTGAAGCCTATGAAGTCGGACCAACCAAGGCAAAAAGCCTAATGGTACCAAACAACCCCATCTACAGTAGTTGAGAGAGTAGTCTTTCACCAAAAACATGGAAGTTAGGATCCTTCATCTAATCATGGCCAAATATACGAAACGAATGTTGCTCTCTTTTTCCATTCTCTTTTATATGATTTGTTATATATATTACTTCTGCTAAGAGAGTAAAAGATAGTAATAAAGGAAAGAATACAGATTTCAGCACGTACACTTAAGCATCTGAGTGGATCATACTGAGATAACACAATAGTTAAGCAATGCTCAGCTTCATTTGAGACCTAGTAATGGACCACAAAAGCCTTGAGGAAAAAGGAAAGCAAAAAATTGCTTAAGAATTAAGTAGTGTTAGTATATTACTTTGGCATCAACATCCTTCATCACATGAAGCAGTTTTTCGATTACTATCTCGACTGAATCTTCCATGGCATCTTTCTAGAAGCATTAACATGAGAAAATCAGAAAAGTATATAAGTAACTGAGGAACCTCATATAAGTATTAAATAAAGATTGATGTGTGAAATGACAAGAGCATGAATAACAACACAAAATCATACTGACCTGATTTTTAAGCATCTCAGTAATCAGTGAAAGAGCGAGTTCCCGAATTGTGGAATCAGACTCATCTAAAACTTCAAGCACAACTGTCAAGATCTGATTGAAGTACTGTTTAGCATAAAGATACTCAAGTCAGTGTTTATGGAATGTGGGCAAAGTTATACAGCAGATGCAGCCTCATTAAAATAATAGTTTTCTGAGACAAAAAACAGAGAATGTTTTTAAATGCATAAGCATCAACTTATCACTCAACCTGAAGCAGGCTGAATAGGTAAGTATTAGTAGCCGGCAAGTACATCTCAACCAATATTTCAAGGACACAACTTTACAAATTTCAACGCAAAATATAGAGGGTGAAACATCTAGTAAGTGATGGAAAGCGATACAGTGGAGAAAAGAGTTGGCATTAGTTAATGAAATCAGATTGTAAGAGTTAGCATCAATTCACTTTACTTGAACCGCACTCCCTTTGTAAAAGGAAATTTGACAATTAGAAATTAGCATACCTTTTCCCAAACTGAATGATCATTTACCACAGAAGCTTCTATTAATTGTTGAAGTGCATCAATCTTGCTTGCCATAGGATTTCCATCACTTGCGTTAATCTAGAACATTGAACGAAAAAGGCTAATTTAATTATGATTTACTGCTCTGCTAGCGACTTTACAAGAAAGGTTGTTTTGAATTTTATAAAAGTTACCAGATGAAGAACTTGAGGAATGCTAGGTCCTAAATCCGACAGTGAGCTAATCTTCATAGATGTAAGCATGTTATCACTAGACTGCAACTCGCGCAGAGCTGGACTATCATGTGTATCCCTGACTGGTTCAGAACTCACTAGACCATTGATATCGGGACGTGGAGTAGTAGACAAACTCTCAAAGTTTACAGTGCTGTCCAAACTTTCTAAATGGCCAGCCCAGGATGCAGCATTCTGACTGGTCGAAGTAACTATATAACTCAAATCCTTGGTTCCCATAATATCAGTACTAGTATTAGTCTCAAGATTCTGATACAAGTTATCATGAGTTTCGTCAGAACTTGTCTGTGCCATACCATTTGGGCTCGAGGTTGTTTCTTGGGTGGAACTCCACTTCCTGCCACCATCACTATCAATGGAACCAGAGGAATACCTTCCAAAGAAATGAGTCTGTTTAGATGCACTAAAATATCCTTCTTCTGAGGATGCTCCAATGCCATCAGAAGGATCGTAGGAGGATTTTGACCGCTGGCGTTCCTTCTTATTCTGCAGGTAGTTCATTAGGTCAACTTCGATACGAGGAGTGTACTGTTTAAGCGCTCGTCTCAAAGAATTTTGTTCTTCAATTGCCAAACTAAGTATGTAATTAAGGAAAGCTGCTGAATCATAGTGGGTGTAGACTGATATGATACATGTGATCGCAGCTTCCTTCAACTTGGTATTTTTGTCGTGGACTAATGGTGTCAGCTTAGCAAGCCACAGCTTCAGTATACCAATATTCCCAGAACCTTCAGCAGTCATTGTATGCTTGTTGAAGGAACTGATTGCAAAATCTATAACAGCCAACTTAGCCTTTGGTGACCGCTGTTCATCTAGTGAACGGAGCATGGCAGGTAACAACGAATCTACACTATATGTTTTGCTAACAATGTCCAAGGTTGTTGAGCAGGGCTGTCTTACTAGCTCCTTAGGATCAATTAACCGAGAGAAAACATGGGGTAAAATCCTTTCCATGTAACTCTCAAAAGGCTTCCGGCAAGATGGTATAATATCTGCAAGTGTAGAAAGAGCTGCTTGTGCGACTTTATGGTGGGGATCATCCAGGTGTTGAAAAAACAGCTTCATCACCTTCTCAAAATTCTGAGTCACTTCTTGAACTCCTTTGGGGCCCTGTTGCATCAATGACTGAAGATAAGTAAAAGCAGCTACTCTTGCACACCAGTCGGAACTTGGACTGAGTCCCTCACTTAGGGCGTCATTCAGAGAAGCTGGACCTTCAACATAGTTTGAAATTTCCCCAACTGACAATTGGCTATCATCAAAACTCCTTCTCCTGCCTGTAGACATTCGTCCAGCTACATTCTTCCTCAAAAGGGGTCGTTGAAAATTAGGGACACTGCTGTTGTGAGAATCCTTCAAGTTGGCATCTTTATAATGTGCTTCCATATACTGCTTGTCTAAATGGGAATTCATGAAACGCCTGGTCTCCCTAACGTCATTGATATCTTCAAAAGAACTTCTGTCTTGCCTTTCAGTTACCCTTTTCGAATATGATGAAAATGATGGCAAGGACTCAGTTACAACATTGCCACGATGGGCTAGCTTTCCAGAATCTTTGGAAGCTTGA
Source organism: Limnanthes douglasii subsp. nivea (assembly GCA_036936605.1). Classification (NCBI taxonomy): domain Eukaryota; kingdom Viridiplantae; phylum Streptophyta; class Magnoliopsida; order Brassicales; family Limnanthaceae; genus Limnanthes; species Limnanthes douglasii. The sequence continues at coordinate 41,316,730 of JAUPFV010000001.1, forward strand.
ATTTGAGAAATAATATCCGAAAAGTTTACACCACCATTGCGGTTGCTAGATTTACTGAGAGTAGAATTTGTGAGATGAGAAGCTCGAGCCGCTGCAGGGAACGGTGGATCACGGGATGATGGAGCGTCAACTCCTGCACTAGGAACAAACGAAAGAAAAATTTAGCCACTCATAGAAACTTAAAAGCCTCTTACACAAACTCATCAATAAAACCATTGAATAATTTCATTTGCTAAGAATTTATACTGCTTTAAGCTTGAGGTAGAAAAGAACAAAAAATCTACACTACCTAGATCCAAACTAGTTGATCGAAGGGCTGAAGGATTCTGTTTATCGGATATATTCAGGCCACTTAGCATGCTCTCAATTGCAGAGACCTTCTGTTTGCTCGCTTGCAAGACACTTTCCAAACTACGTTCAGATGTTCTACCAATGGGCTTTGCTTGTGACAACAGCATACCCGAAGATAAACTTGGAGTTCTATCCATTGCAACTATAGCAGAAGTTCCATATCCAGGTGGATTAAGAGCTTGTGGGTTTCGATCACGAAGGGAAGGAGACGCATGTCGCCGATGTCCTCCGCCATCTTCTTCGTTTATAATCTGCCAAAGAAAAGAGAAAAAGTTGAAACTTAAAGACCAACTAAATTTATAGGTCAACCTGCCCATGGCATGCATCAGCTTTTTCAGATATATGAGAAGAAAAGTATATGTACCCTTTGAATGACAGGATCGAAGGAAGAGAACAAGCGCCGAGAACGTTCATGCCAAGTTTTAGCAAACAACCTGTAGCACATTCGCGCAGTTGCCCGTACCTATTTATTCCAGATGATACATCAACAGACCTTTATCACAGGTAAAAGAGAAGACCGGAGAGCGGGCCATATATGTACAGAAAGAAAACATGGTGTATTGAAAACGTCCCACAACAGAAGCTGCTACGAAGTAAACAGTATGCAACCATATGGATAAAAATTAAATACAAGATCTTTACAAAATAATAATCATGGCCACAACAACTTAAGCTATATCTAAGAGGCCTCAAACTCTATATGATAAACAATAAACAGTTGCATAGAAGCTGAAACCAAATTGTTTTATAGAATCAGATACTATTAGTAGATAATCTATTTACTATATCTGATTCAAAAATCCTTCACTCTTGAAAAATTTGATATCTCTTTTCGAAACCATATGTGACAAGACAAGCATGTAAGCACACACAAGAACCAAATGAGAGTTTTATTTATACATACCTCGCTCATTGCATCTGCAACACAACACCTTATAAGATCTTCATAGAGATCCGCTGACCGTTGTATTTCCGGTGCATCAGCCCAATACTCAAGTATCAACAGTGCATATTCGCAACATCTACAAAACAAAAGGGAAAATGGCCTTACTCTAAAATATCATGAGATTTCATATAATGCCATAAATGAAGCTAAAATACCTGGCACGGAGAACTGCATTGCGGTCATTTTTGGCACAGTCAGCTATTCGAGGGAGCACACGGACAGTTTTGCAATTGCGCAACATCTGAAAGAACAAAGAGGTATGTCACAAAAAAAACAATATCTTCCCTTCTTAAGTAAAAAAGGTAAAATGATTTACCGTCTTTATGCAATTATCAGCAGACTCTTGAATTACAAGTACAGTGATCACAACCAACTTGAAAAGGACCTGGCAATCATTATCATAATATTGACTAAAGCATAAAAAAGCATGTAATAATTCCCAATATTCAGCAATAATAGAGACTTACGGGAATGAACATCTCAGCACATCCTTCAAAATCACCCAAGAGTTCCTTTGATAAAAAGCACAAAAGGTGGCAAGCCTAGCAAAATGCAAGGTATACAAATAAAAGGGATGTCCTTTGAACTATACTTAAGAAATTAAAACTACATTGTTCATATGGTCAATTACTAACTGTATCAATAATTTCAACCCATTTACTCATGACTAGAAACTCAAAACAAAGAATGAGCAGGCGACTTAATGAAATCCTTCAAACGTATATACACAAGACTGTAGTTTCTTCATAAGAGAATGCAAGTAGGATGCATGTTATAAACCACCCAAGAGACAACGGCTCACCTGCTTCACGATACTAGACCTTCGATCAGATAACTGTGTAGTTAGAGGGTTAAGAAGTTGTTTAAGAAGACCTCGGAAACTAGGATAGTCAGCAGCACCTGCCAAGGAGCAGATTACCATATTCAATCATATGCTTATTCAAACAAATAATAATTCCCTATATTTTACCAATTTCAGAAATAAAGTTCTAAACACATTATGACCCCTTTGATGCTCGAGTGCAACCAAGTAAAAGGGAATTACTATGTTCAAGTAATCACCATCCCTTTGAATTGTAAAATGAAACGCAATCTGCTTCCGAAGCATGCTTGTATTTACGATTTCAGAGAATTAATAAGAAGACACCAAAAATTATCCCTTGGGGAAAAGAAGAAAGAATTATAAAAAAAATTATAGAAGAAACATCCAACAAACCGATAAAACAAGATAACATAAACTAACAAGAAAAATTGGTCCGCTTAGTATATCCAAATACTATCAAACGAAAGCATGCCAGTATCTGGGCTAGAAAACGAATATATTAAGCTGCAGATCTTTTTGAGGGAGGGGCAGCCACAAGCAAAAAATGAAGCTATATACCTCCTACAACCAAGCCTTCAAGTCTCTGCATGGCTGCAATACGGAAAGACCAATCCTTTTCAGGTACAAGTATTGATGCAATCTTTTCAATTTCTCTGATTAGTTCCTTTTCAGAATACACTTTGATTGGCTCAACGGGTTTTTCCATGGAATCATTATCTCCTATAACAAGAAAATAGCAATGCTGTTAAAAAAAGGCATCATGCACTTCATTAGCACTAGCAGTCGGAAATATTTAAAGATTCAACCATTCTGAAATTTTGAATTGTCCACATCTGTTTAAAAGAGTGCATGAGCAAGATGTATCAACCTCCAAAAACGGAAGTCTCCCTCGTCAAAGTCTTGGCTTTTGGACTACTCCTTTTGGGGTTAAGATTACTAGACTTGATTTCTTCCACTGCAAAATTTCCACTTACCCCATCTGAAGATCGAACTTGAGGCTCAATCTTTTCTAACCTGACATTAATATCTTTTACCTGCAGTTACATGCAATTTTATTGTCAATAAATGATGATTACCTTGTATTCTAGATTCTAGCCTTATATTAGAAAAAATAACATGCTTGAGACAGACAAATCGTTTAGTAAGTAAACAAATTTACGATTCGATATATTCACCATGGATGAAGGAAGATTATATCGCTGAAGTTCATCACGGAATTGCGACCCACCATGTGTATACATTTCCTGAAAAAGATGATTGGACTAATTAATGTATAGGAGCATGTCCAAATGATTTGGATTTTTTTATCGAAGTAACAGAGAATTTGGTATATAAAAATAGAAAGCAACTACGATCCATGTGGATACATAACAGAGTACTTCCGCAAATTAATCGAAGAATCTTCATTGGATATATCAGTTGTTAAGTCATTTAGATACTAATGAATTCACTGGACTTTTTAAAAGATTTATGTATGTTGGACAACGAGCTCTCACCATATTATGATGACAAAAAGGTAAAATACTTCAGGAGGATTAAGAGTACCTTGTGTCATAATTTCGCAGCTTAAAACACTACTAACTTGTAAAAAAAACATCTTCAAATTCATAATTTTCAACTCTAACGAAAATAACTTGAGCATATATATACTCAGAATCCGCATATTGATAAAACTAAACATATTATGCAAGCACGACTGTACCAACCTCAATGCAGAGAATTGCTGCTTCTCTAACAGAATAATTTGAGTCATTTAGCATCTGCAATATCTGGTATTGATGAAAAATTGTCAAGTTAGTCTAACTTGATAGTAAAGTAAAGTACAAAGAAGAAGCAACTTCTCTCTATAAAGGATAAACAAATTACAGGAGGAAGTATGGCTCTTTGAAGAGGAAGTTCCGTAGATCCAAAAAGACTCATTGCTGAAGTAACAGTCCTTGCAAACTCTTCCCGGATTCTCCAGCTTTTGTGTGCCCAAGCATATGACCCTGCTCTTTCGACGATGATCGTAGGAGAAGAAACCTGTAGATTCAACACCATTATTTTGAGCAATCAACTCCACAACAAACCAAAATAGAAAGAGATACAGAGTGAGAGATAATGCAAAAACCTCCATGAGTGTGAGCAACAACCGCCTCGCGGCATCTCTCACAGGTTGCTTCCCATCGCCGAGCCTTTCGACGACTGCGGGAACGATCGAGTTCAAATGCAGTTTAAAGTGCTCACCGGAGAGCACGGCGGCGGAGGCAAGCGCAAGAAGACCTCCCTGTGAGACTCTAAAGTTGTTGTCCTTCAGGAGATCCAAACAGCAATCCACCAGAGACGTCACTTCCGTCGAACTCATGCTTCTTCTAGAAGCTTCTAGAAGTTGGTGAAGCCTCTCCACCCCTGCCATCCTCTCCTTCGTGTCCTTCGCCCGTGCGAGCTCCAGTGCTTCCTCCATTTCTGGATCTGGTTTTGGATCTACAGATCCTTCGACTTACAATGGAAAGTGAGTAATTGAACCTATTCATACATGATATTATAGCAAGTGAAAGTGATGGGAATTGAGAATGTAGTTCTAGAGAGAGAAATGCTGCTTGATTTTTAGTGAAGAGTGAGACAACCAGACTTTGAATTGACGGGGAAGATGAAGAAGAAGAAAGTTGGGTGGTTGAGTGACGGTTTGGTTATCTACCCTTTCTTTTCAAATTATTTACGACGTTATGCCACCATTATCCGGTCGATGACATGTGCTACAGTGATACACCACTCACCAAAGAAGCCAGTAAGGCTCATCGCGTAAATGCAACGTAACTAAGGATGGTCGCCTATAAATAGAACTGAAATTTTAAATTATTATAACGCAAAAATTATTATAACGCAATTACTCTATTTGAGTATTTGTTTTCCTGATAACTAATTTTTAATTTTCAATATGCTATAATAATTTTTTCGATTTGTTAAAATAAATAATTACTGTCATCTTTATTTTTATTATAAAACGTGTGGCGTGTACAAAATGCGTAGAAAATCAAACATTATTTTAAATATGATGTTGATTTTCTATTCGTTTAAATACTCAATCATTCACCTAGAGCGTTTATTAAAATCTAAGAGTTAAGCATAGCCGAAGCGAGTCGGTCAACCGAAACATATTTGTTGGTCTGAAGCGAATTGGTTTGGATTAGTTTGGATTGAACCGAGCTTGAGTGAAACATATGTGTTGGACTAAAACATATGCTAGACCGAAGCAGTTCGTCGGTGTTATGTTTCGTCGGTGTTATTGAAACATTGTGTTTTAATAGGATGGAACTAACCTTAAGATTTTTAATTGTTGTGTTTATAAATTTGAGGTTAAGGATTGTTTGGAGAATAAAAATGGTTATGTGTTCCATAAATTTAAGGTTAGGGATTGGTTGGAGAATAAAATGGTTATGTGTTCCATGTAGATTTTACTGCATCTCGTATTTAGTATTTTGCTAAATGTGAGACTAAGGTAAAATAAAAATATTAGATGCAAATCCAAGATGGTAGATGTTAGATGCGACACCTAAATGATGGATATAGATTTTAGATGCGAGACTAGAGTAAAATAAAAATGATAGATGTTAGACGTTATATGCTAGATACGAGATACGAGATTATGATAAAATGAAAATGTTAAATGTTAGATGCGATACCTATATACTAGATATTAGACGTTAGACCATGATAATATAACAATAGTATATGTTATATGTGAGGTTTATATGTTAGATGCTAGATGTTATATGCAATACAGTGATAAAATAAAAATGTTAGATGCAAGATGTGAGACCTATATGCTAGATGCGAGACCAAGTAAAATTAAAAATGCTAGATGTTAGATATGAAACCATGATTAACTAGACTCGCACAAAAAGTTTTAAAAAATTTAAAATCAATGGTATTTTCATTTTTTTTCCCGAGTTATGGTTTGAAAGATAAAGACTTTTAAAAATCTAAACTGATAGTTCAAAAGATATCTTGAAGGATAACATGTCAAAGATGTTTTCCAGAGTAAAATTATAGATAGAAGTAATAATTATTCACTCTTCCCAAAAGAAATATTTCTTTATATAGTAATAGTGGTGGATCTAAATGCCACATGGTTGGTCCATTTACGGTCATTCCACCCTATTATTTTACTAATTTTAACATATTTACTATTTATTAAATTAAATACCCTAAATGTTACACATTTGTTGGGCTTATTTACAAGATTTATATAAGCCAAATTAACCCAATATTATATCAATGAGGCTCGCGATTTGGATAAATATGACCCTTATCAATAACATCTTTAGTATTTGCAACAATATTTGAGGAATGACTAGCCCATGCGATGCCTCAAATATGCCCGATCTGAACCTATCATTTTGTTGTAACTCCCATCGCACCAATTCGTGCCACTTCCCCATTATAAGATTCTACCATAAAAATTGTTGTCTTGATAATTGTCCGTTATGCATATTTTCTTTTCGTACACTTGTCCATCAGTTAATGAAACTATGACATGGGTCTTAAAAAAAATTATGGGTAGTTTACCAAATAATAAAACCTTTTCACTTCTCTATGTACGTGTTACAGAAAACATAGCGGAGAAGATGTGAAACATTTCCCCTTTCCTAGGCCTATATGGTTGTTGAGGACCTGCAATTCCTCGATAAATAAGCTTCCCTTCTCACAATATTCAATTGCCAACTTTTTAAAGAGAAATGGAGAAGAGTTCTGTAGAGAGATAGAGAGAAAAAAAATCTTATTTGTTGTCGTCCTAAGAAATATTACTCCGGTGAACCAACCACCATTTTGTTATTCAAATGTTCTTTATTCTCGGATAACCAATGTTTAAGAAAAATAAATTCATCGTTCTTTACTGGTTTCTGATATCCAAAAAAGCCGATCAGAAAATTTGTTAGGATTATAGATGAAGACTTTTTGTCATTGTCTATCAGCCAAACCATCTACTACAAACCTTTCCACTAACCAAAAGCAATATGAGACGACTAACGCTTCAAATTCCACCACCATTTCCATATTTCCCCACACTCAGCTCTCCGATCAGACTTGTTCTCAACAAGAAAAAAGTGACCTCGAATTCTCGATCAGAGTTGTCTTGTAGACTACTTATCTTCTGACGGGTCATATTGGTGTTGATCACGTGAGACCAAACAAAACAAAAGATAAAGCCCATAACATGAAAATGTCTAATCGACCGAAGAAAAATCGTTACACGAAGATAAAAGTTTCATTAGGGACAATTAATCCATTATAGAAGTCTACGGCACCCATACAACATGAAGCGTACATCTATCGGGAGGTTGACCTAGACCGTACTGGGTCTTTAATAGTTCCTACAGAGTCATGTCCCCTTCAGGTCGGGAAGTGATAAAGTTAAATAGACATACTTGATGAACCTTTGAAAGTGATTGAAGGCCATGATACTATTTATGTCGCTCAAAGTGAAGCATATAATTAGAAAGATGTTAACAAAAACCAAGAAAAGGTTTAAGTCAAGATAAAAAAAAAAAGGCTTCAAATAGCAAGAAAATTAAATTTAACATGGAGTTCCCCTCATAAATTGTTGCAATTCTCAATAAAAACCTTCGCAATATGGAGAAAAGATTTTATTGCACTCTACAAGGTAAACTACCGGTACTTTCCAGACTCCAAAGAAGATAAATTGCGAGACTAGTGGGGTGTCATTAGCTCAGTTACAATTCAGATTTTTAAGGTGAGAGATACCTTGTGGTCTTTTTTTAGATTCCAAACTGGGGGATTCAGTTCCTTTTGGACCCGAACTTGTTCAAGTTCTTCAAATTGGTTAACATATGTCGTAGCCAGACCAATCCAAACTTGAGGTATACCTTGATGGGTTGCATCATGGCCTCAAGGGTCTCTAGGATTGGGTTCTCTATGGGATAGTTTGTGGAACTTACCATAGTGTTGAATAGCATCTATATCCCTTTTTATTCATTTACCTTGGAATAAGTTCAAAGTAGTTAAGAATTTGTTGGAAGTTGACAAAAAATTGGAAGCAAAGATTCTTTTCTATTTCAAGGCTATGAGAGATATAATTCGAAGAGTCGGTCAAAAATCCGTATTGAATCTATTTTAAATGGAAAAATAAAGGTAAAATTATCAATTCTGAACAAACTTTCTCTTTTTTTTTCTTTTTTTCCAAATTTTTTTTACCTTGGAAAACAAGGATGATTAGGGCCTTGAAAAACTAAGCACTTGGGCCAAACTGTTTGGTTCAACGAGTTTCATCGGTGCTTCACCCCCGCGAACTTGGCAAAGAGCCACATCTAGAGGGTTGACCTAACAAAGACTTTTTATTTATATCTACTCATGATACTTCTCGAAAAGACTAAAGTGTTGAAGAGGTTTGAGGCTTATGATGTGCTTGTTTTTCTGTCGGAGAGGTCTAAGGTTCCAAGCCACCAAGTCCTCAAATGTGATAATGAAGATCTGGGGAAAAATATAGTCTCTGCTTATACAAGATATTGTATATGCTCGAGACGCTAAGGTAAAATATTCTTTGACATTATATATTCATGAGCGTTTTTTCAGGCTTGAAGTTAGGTAGTTACTGAGAGCTCGTCCCTGAAAATAATCATCATATGGGCTCTTCCTCTTGAGGACAGTGAGGGTTGTTCAATCAAAATCTCGTCTGTGGAGTCTGCGGGCATTGGAAGCTCTTCAGACGACTCTTCCAAAGCGGGAGCTAAAGAAGCCTATGAAACATGAAGTATGTAACAACATTTTTGTGTAACTTTTGCGATGATTGTAATTTTTTTGAACAAGTTCATATGTGGCCATGGAATTTTGTGGTTCATATGTTTTATCAATAGTAATTTTATTTTCATTTGCCTTTTTTTAGTAAAACAAAGATTATGTTTTTGAGTTCCCTCTAGTTAAAAGTGAGTGGTCGCGCAACTAGTTCATGAAGTGATAATTCATATCCAAAAGTGAAAACAAGTGAATGTTGACCAACTTTCGTTGGAAGATCCCTCAGATCTAAATAATAATAATAATAGATGAATGTTGACCAACTTTCGATGGAAAATCCCTAAGATACAAAAAAATTGATAAATGTTGACTAACTCTCGTTTTGAATATTTCTCAGATCCAAAAAATAAAAGAAAAACATTAGCCTCGAACCTTGCAAAAAATGTAAGAAGGCAAAAAAAATTTATATTCACAAACCGGCTATGTGGGAACCTCGTTAAAACCTTCCCGCGCTACCAGGGTAGGAAAAAGTATGCCACTGATCATTACATAAACTAAAGAAAAGTGTACAATCTTGTTTTGTATTTACTTTGGATATAATTTTAGGTGCTCAATATTCCATGAGTGCCAAAATGACCTCTCATCTTGATCTCTCAATCGATACGTTTCGGGTTTCACCTTTTCAGTTACCGTATATAGACCTTCTCAATATGGTTTCTCAACTTTATAATGCATGGTATCACATATTTTGATAATTTTTTGTCTCTCGAATTTATTGTGCATGGTCTCTCATGATTTAGTAATGCCTAGTATCTCAACTTTATCATGCATGGTCTCACATGATTTAATAATGCATAGTCTCTCAACTTTATTATGTATAGCCTCGCATGATTTAATAATTCATGGTCATGTCTCACATTTTTTAAACATTGTATCATATGTTTTCTCGCACGAAAAATAAAATAATATTATCAATGGATCTAGTTTTGTTCGTTTCAAATACAAAGTCATGATACTTTCTCATTTTTTCTAGAGCTATGGTTTGAAAGATATAATTTTTTAATTTAAAAATAATAAAAAAAGTAAAAAAAAAAGATTTGCTCAACAAAAAGAAAAAAGTAATAACTTATGATTTTTCAAAATTCAACCTAAAATATAAGGTTTTTAATATCATAAACATAATAATATTTTTCACTTTGAATTATGAAGATCAAATATAACCGAACACGTTAAAAACTAGGGTAAACTTCCCATAAATATCCAACCAAGTATCTCATTACCACATAATACCCAAAAATGGATCATGGTGAAAAACCACAAGTAATCATTCAAAATTCTCTTTCTTACTTTTTTTTGTTTAAAAAGTTCATATCTTTCAAACTGTAGTTCGGAAAAAAAATCCAAAAGTACCATCAGTTTTTTTTTTTGCAAAACTAGATCCATTAATAATATTTTTGATTTTCTTTATTCCTTTTTCGTCAGTAGCATGCGAGACCATGCAAATCCGAACATTCGAAACCAGACATAAACATGCGAGACCAGACATAAATAAACATACGAGACGTGTAATAGTTAATGATAAAAACGTGACACCAAAGTTTTTGAGTCTGATGAAAAAAAATCATCAACGTATATGGTTCTGTTCATCTTTAAAAAAAATCTCGTCTAATAATGTTCGATATGGTCTCGCATGATTATTATATATGGTCTCGTGTATTAATTATGTCTGGTCTTGCGATTAATTATAGCTGGTCTTGCGTGTTTTTTATGTCTCGGCGTGCATATTTATTTAGGCACTGCCTCACATGTTTTTTTTACGTAAGATCTTGCGTGTTTGGTTATATCTCGTCTTCTTGCGTGTTTGGTTATATCTCGTCTCACAATTTTTAACGAAAAAAATTTAAAAAAATTTAAAAATATCATTAATTAATCTAATAATACAAAAAAAAAATGGTTACGTAATTGGTAGTGAAACAATTAAATAAAAAATTCAATATTAGCTATAGTGAAACCACAATAAAATTTGATTAAGGACATCTATCCTGAAAACTAATTTTTCAATTTCAATTCTGAGTATAAAAAGCCAATGGTAATTGAACTTGTATAATCTGAAAAAGGCTTAAAGTTTAAAAGTGAATTATTATAAATAAATTTGCTTTTAAAAGTTGTCCACGTGAACTTGTCTATATCTTTCAACAACAATGAGCTGTTTTAAGTAGACAATGGATTTGGGTTATATAGTGGAACAAATAATCCATAACTATTCTACTACTGCTAAGTGCTAACATATATATCTATAATACTTGCACCATAATTGGTCATTGTTAGTCCGATATTTCAGTATCAAATTTAAAAATTTACAAAAACCTAATACATAGCCTCAAAAAGTCCGGCTTGTTAGATCCGCCACAACCTCCTCCACAAGTTCTTCAAAAATCCTACTCTGGATTTCCTTGCTTAACTCATCCATTTCCAGTTTCATATTTTGATTCCAGTCCTCGAAATCGTAAAACGGCAGTTCTTTTAGATACGCCAATACATAATCAAAAAGCCTAATTCTTTTCAAATCGAAGCTGGAGCCTGACCAAGTTACGAGTTCCATTAATGCAGCATTGACACAGTCAAAGTATAACTTCCAGTCTGGTATCCGGTCATTGTACTTGAAATTTGAGTATTTGTTTCTTAGTGACGGGTCTAATGGGCTATCCGGTGAATACCACTTGGATAAAAATGAGGTAGATAGGGTTCCGTTGTCTAGTCCAGCGGCAGATAATATTGTGTGGACGTAGAATCGGGAATCTGGTAGTTGATCAGTAACTGAAGAGGGCTGCTTTGTATGTGGCGCAGTTGATGATGTAGTATACAGATTGTCACACGAGAGTGTACGTGAAATCGATCCGATTGGTGGTGACTTGTCAATTAAGTTGGACTTGAGAGGCAACTCGAAACCTGGTTCAAGTATAAAAGATTCAAATATATAAGCTTTAGACTGAGTATAGCATTTTTTGTATTGTATTTTTTTGTACAAGCATCGTTATTCTACAAGTTGCTCTTACATTTTTTGTAATAGAAACTATACACTTTACTATTACATTTTTTGTAAAAGAAACTATATACTTTGACTATTGCATTTTTTGTAAAAGAAACTATACACTTGGACTATTGCATTATTAAAGGCATTAATTGGCCAACGGGAGACAGATTTTAAAGAAACAAAATCTGCAACTCTATTTTCTTGGTCAATAAATGTTTGCCGAGAAATCCAAATCAATTAGTTTAAAGAGGTTCTAAAATCTAATAAACTTTTCATTATCAAATCACCCAACTTAATCACCGTTCCAGACTCTCAACTAGTTACAGATCCCTTCCATGACTGTGTAAACTTCATATGAAATTTAAGGGGTTTAAAGTTTTTGTCCGAGTCAAAGGACTTGTAAAATTAAATCAATAGTTCGAGGATGCTATCAAATGATAGCAACAATATGAAGTTCACTTTAAACATACACAAAAGTGTTCAGACGTAAATGTGGAATAGAAAGGTCAATATTAAAGGTGAATTTGTAAGTGTCAAACTTACCCAAAATATCTGATTTGATGGCGCTAGAAGACTGGAGCACGATGTTGTCATCTTCGTCGAATGGCGGATCTAATACTGAGACTGGACTAGGTTGGTTTTCGGTTGCATTCACTTGTGTTATAACAGGCTTTGCTGGTGAATGTCTTGCCTGCAGAAAGATATACAGCTCATGTTGAACCATCAAATAATAGGATAAAACAAAAATGGAAAAGTAGAGAGCTAAGAGAGAAAGAATCAAATGCGGGCTCTTTATTATTACCGAATAAACAGAAAACCTTTTGAGGGAGTTATGCATTTGGTTCATGGAATCTTTAATATGAATGTAAACAGAAAAATAGATGCATGAACGAAACACCTTGCAAAATTGAATGACCTAGAAAATACTAAGAACCAACCGCAGAAGAAGTAAATTACCTCCCAAGAAACTATGCTCTGTTTTTGTTGTGTAGCATCCAAACCCAAAGAAGTTTTGCTTAAGGATCCACGCAGAACAGGCAAGAAGCACCCATCAAAGCCACCATCACCAGCACATTCCGATTCGGAACCACTGCTCTTTGCAGAGAAAGAGCCTTTTACTTCATGGGTTTTGGATCTAGATTCATCTACACTAGTACCCCCCTTGCTTGATTTCTTACTTTTAGAGAAAAACAAACTCGAGACTTTTCCTTTCAGTGACAATTTAGAGTTCTTTGTCTTTGTCGAGTCCTTAGTAACTTGCGGTTCTTGTGTTGTACTAGCTTCATATGCTTTTAAAGGTGCAGGAACTGATTGTGATCTCGAAAGAAGACTATTAGGCAGATCACTTACAACTTCTTTATTTAAGTTACTAGCTAAGATTGAACTGGATGGTTTGAATCCGTTGTTATTTTCGCTCTCTTCCTCAGATCCCACCAACTTCTTTGAATCTGAAAGTGCAAGCATCTCACCCAATGTATTAGAACTTCTGTAGACATGATGTTGCTCCTCAGAAATTTCATTTGATGCCATCATAGCCCATCTCTCGGAAAGTCGTTTTTTAGCTTCTCGACAAACAGACGACTCCGGAGAATAAGATGCTCTACTGAAGGAGGTAGAATAAGGGCTATCTGGCCTATTTGGGAAATCCCACGAATGTCTAGACACCGGTGACATGACTCCAGAATCACTAAAGTTTTCAGCAACGAATTCGTTTTCTGATTTACTGAACGAACTATAATCACCAGTATATCCGTTGGATAAGACAGAAGAAAGAACAGTTTCGTCTCTTCTGTGACCCATCAGATTTTCACGCATATGTGATGTGATTGTCTTTGCTACCTCTCTCGATTCTTTCTCATCATCATCTTCTGATACCTCATAAAAATCGTCTTCATGTACTACCGCAGGAGCTGAGGGAGATGTCGGAATTGTAGCATGAGCACTCCCAGGGCTAGGCTTCAGTACAACTATTCGAGTCGGTTGTACAGCCGAAAACCGAGGAGAAAAGCCATCCTCATTTATTCTAGCTGATTTGTTTGACTGTTTATCACTCCTCTTCCTTGTTACAGAAATTTGTTCTGTATCCACCATATTTGAAGGTTTAAGAACAGTAATGCGCTTTGTATTGGCAGAGGGAGGAAATGACTGTATATCGTACAGATGCTGAGAAAGTAAATAATTTGGTTCTTGAAGATATTTAAGAAATAAATCCTTATTAGAACTCAAAAACTCTAAAGCATCTTGGAATTCCTTAGACTGACGTGTCTTTTCATCTGTCGCTAGACGTTTTGCTTCCAAGAATTTTTGATGGACAAAATTTACCTTCTCTTCATTTCTATTTCCATCATGCCTTCCTTTTTTAGGTGAAACGTATCCTGCGTGAGTTTTCTTCTGAGACTGCTGCCGCGAATCATGGATGTCTGTGTACTCATTCAGTCCGTTACATAGATGACTATCTAACTGCATTTGCTCGCTCTCAAAACTACAATTTGTCTCCCAGTATTCCACTGGAATCCCTGAATGATGCGAAGCACCCTTTGAATTATTCCTTTGAGCAACTGAATATGGTGGCTGGTTCGGAAGGGTGTCGAGACCCATCAACTTTGCAACCACGTTAGGCGAGTGATGCTTACTGTTCACTTCTAACGGCATTTCTTGTTCTACAAGCTTCTTAATTGGTGTGCCAGTAAATTTCTTCTCTGAACTAGTTCTCTTAAAGTGAGACAAACCCTAAAATTCCATAAAATTAACCGAGATCAGGAAGTGTTTATAAACTAATACTATACCATGCTTCGAATATACTACTTTTGAATAGTTTAAACGTTACCACTTTTTCGTCAATCTGTGCTACAAAAGGGGCACTGTTAGTCCTAACTACATCAGATTGACTCCTTCTAAGTGAGGAACCTGCCAATAAACGACACCACCTCATCAATAGCTGGATCAAGTTATTAATTTAAAATCATACATCTAAAAACCAATAGAAAAACAAATTGATTCCTATGCATCATATGAAGTGTCAGAAGAGATAGCTAAGATTATTAAATAATACAAACAGAGCTATAAGCATACTTGATAAAGTAAAATATGGCAAACATGATCAAACCAACATGTCGATCTGATTGATAATATATTAACATTTTGAATCGTCACCCCCAACTAGTCTTTATTTATTTATACATAGATCAACAAATTTCCTTAAGGGACATTGAGGAGTAGATACAAAGATTTGATTAGCGTTTAGTAATAAGACAATTACCATCATAATATGGTTTATCGGTAAGCATCTTGTTCGCAGCGATGCCTGTGTTTAAATCAAATAGATTTACCATCCTACCCAAGCAACCTTGAAACGATTTGTCTAACTTTTGATGTTTTCCACTCCGAGGATGATTCATATCAGCAGCTGCAATATCACATTGAACAAATTTGAAAACGCAATCAAAGACTAGTAACTTTATATAGAGTAATTGAAAGCAACCTTAGAGATGTGGAATTATAGTAAGAGTGTTGTCACTCAGTAGTAATTACAAAGTTAGGTAACAGATCTAGCTACGATAAAGATATATGGAGACGACATTATCAAACATTGCTACCTCATACATACATACATTTAAAGATCGAAAACCTGTAAATTACACATGTTAAATATCGTCACTAAACGAGTTAATAAGCAAAACACTAAGGATATGCTAAACAAAAACTTAATACGCAAATATACAAATACACAATCGTGTTACCTTCATCTCCGTTACTACTCCGATAGTCGAAACAAGAGACGATTTAGGTTTCAATTTACAAACAGAAACAAGCAAAACAACACATGAATCACCAAAATAGAGCATTCGAAACGATAGATTTACGAGTCACGGACGTAAACTGAAATCGGAATCGGAAAATAAATAGAAATCACGAGATAGAAAGAGAGAGAGAAAAGAGAAAGATACGCGAATCCGAGTGAGAAAGTGATATAGATTCCATGATTATACAAACTACAAACAAAAAAGGTAGAATATAAAAAAAGGTTTGAATAGCTATGATGAGTACCATAAACTGACAAAAACTTTACAGTTCAGCTCCGTACGGAGAAAGAAAACATAGAATATTGTATTGTATATGAAGAGAGAGAGAGAGAGAGAGAGAGAGAGAGAGAGAGAGAGAGAGAGAGAGAGAGAGAGAGAGAGAGAGAGAGATAATGGAAAACCTGTTGTTCGTAATCAGCATATTCCGGTCAATTGTCGCCGGAGATTCGTCGTGACGTGCAGATCTGAGAGAGAGAGAGCCTTGACTGCTCACAATGGAGATAAATGTCGGAGTTGAGAAAGAATTTATGGTTTATCGTGATGATGATTAAATTATGTATTCCAATCACGAGATAGAAAGAGGAGAGAGAGAGAGAGAGTGTGTGTGTGAAGAGAGAGTGGGGAGCTGGAGACGAGGAAATGTAGGGAAGTGGGTAGTTTGAGCTACGTGTGGAATTGTTGTAGAAAATAATTCGACTCAAATTTGAATTTCGTTTTTTAAAACTCCAATAAGATTCGATAAGATTTTAATCCAATCCAAAATTGTTTCTATATTTGATGTGATTTTATATTTCCAAAACAAATTGTTAGCCTAATTCAAAACTAAAGTATTCAAAATACAAATAAAACAATTTAATTATTAGGTTAAAGGGTTGGGAGGGCTCAAATCCTAATTCAAAACTAAAGTATTTAAATTAATAATTTAAAATAATTAAAATAATATAATTATTAAGTTAATATGATTGGAAAGGTTTAAATTTATGATTATCATTTGATTATAATAATTTTAGTTTTTTTATATTAAATATGGATATATTTTTATTTTTTATAAATTTAATATTTTGATTTTAAAATATTTGATGAGCGTTTTTGTACTTTAGGATTATAATTTTTTTTATTATATAAATCTAGTTTTTAATTATTTTTACATGAGATATTAAATTTATTAAAATTAGCATAGCAAAAAAAAAGACTTTTTCTTAAACGATATAAAATAACTCATTATAAAACGCAAAATATTGATAAAATATTTTAAAGTAATAAAATTATATATATAAAATAGCCTTAATACCTTCACAAATTCAAACCGTATAATTTTGTAAAGAAAAATAATTTGATATTATTATTATTATTTATGTGTAATAATATAAAGTTTATAAACCAGTATCATTAATTTTATTTACAAATATATGGAGCCATTTTTTTTACTAAACATAAATTAGTTTCCCATGCTTATAAACGTATTTGTGTTATAAATTCTTTTGGATTAGCTATGTAATTAGATCATAGTTGCAAATGAAAATATTACAAATTACAAGATAATTAAAGAGAGATCAAATAAGTCAAATACAATTAAATAACTAATACTGAAATTAATGAATCGTTAGCTTTGTTGACTACTAAATATATTGGTCAAAATATTAATCTAAAAAGAATTACGATGTGCTTTGAAATCAATAAATCTTTAATTTTATCGATTTAATAAATATACATAACTATTAAAACTTTTTATTATTATTTATCCATTGTTTTACTTGTAAAATATGTAATAATGCTAAAATCAGCCTATTCCTTTTGTAAAATAAAAAACTCTTTTCCCATTCGTGTTCAAAACCATTCAAAATATATATTTTGAAATATATATATAACAAAAATAAATTACCTAATCAAAATAGTATTAGAAAAATCTAAATTTTGAAAAATACTAATATAAATAGATAATATTTTTTAAATATTTTTTTATGTAATATTAATATAACTAATGATCCTAACTCTAAACTTTAGAGTTGAAAAAAAAGGTTTGGTGGAGTGGCTGAGGCATTAAGGGGCAAAGGGTGCGCCCGGCACCCCTCTACCCTAAAATATTAGTTTTTATATATATATAATATAAATATATTTATGATAATAAATATTTAAAAGAAAAAAGATAAATTAGATAATGGTTATTTTCTGGAGATTTTAAACTAAAAGTTTTGGAATAGATTTTTAAGTAAATGTTTTTATAAAATTTTAAATTAAAATATCGGTTATTTAAAAAAATTAGGATAATAAATATTAAAAAAAACTTAAGCTGCTTTATTCTTTATGAGTTTTTTAAACTTAAATCCAAGATTTTTAAGTTAAAGTTTTTGGATAAAATTTTAATCTAAAGGAATTGGATAAAATTTTAAACCCGAATCTGGGAGAATATTTATTTTTATCCAAGATTTTAAGTTAAAGTATATATAAATTATAGGATGCAGTCTAGTGTTTACCTCATTTTAAGTTAAAGTATTTATAAATCGGAGGATGTAGTAATTAGTTTAATCTTTCTCTCTAGATTTAATTTTTTTAACTTTATATTCTTCTATTATCAAGAAAACGAGATTGTAATAAAAAAAATTAAAAAAAAAAGGAGAAAGTAAGAACACCAACTGAATTTATAAATAAATTAATAAAATAAATTATTTATATTATAAATAATGTGATTTGATTTATGGATCTGTGTTTTAGTATAACCTTTTACACATTAGTAGGTTATAACGTGTTTGTATTTATATATATATATATATATATATATATATATATTTGTAAATTGTAATAGATTTTGTTGTAGGTGGATTCATAAGAAGTTTGATAAAAAGTTATTTTAAATCAGGTATTTATCTACTAAATTAATAGCAACTTGCCATGAAGCACGTGACGTGTCGATTAAAGAACAAATGGATTTGGTGATTAGATATGTTAATAATGACGGAGGGATCATGGAAAGATATTTAAGTTTGGTTCATGTTATTGATACAACTGCAAAATATTAGGAAAATGGGATAGACTTAAAATTTGCTGAACATAAGTTATCTTTATCACAATTGAGGGGTCAAGGTTATGATGGTGCATCTAACATGCGTAGTGAATTTAATGGTTTGGAAACACTTATATCGAATAAAAATGAATCTGCCAAATATGTTCATTGTTTTGCACACCAACTCCAACTAGTTGTTGTCACTGTTGCAAAAGACCATAGTATTATTAGTGATTTTTTTAGAATTATCACTATGATTGTAAACACGTGTGGAACATCTTGTAGAATGAGGGATATACTACGACACTTTGAGTATGAAAGAATTGTTAAATCCCTTGAAAGTGGAGAAAATACAAGTGGGAGAAGAAAAAACCAAGAAATGAGTTTGAAACGACCATGTGACACTCGATGGGGATCACATTTCAATAATTTGCTACGCTTGAAGAGTATGTGGTCTTCGATAATTAAAGTGCTTGAACATGGATGGTTATAATCGAGATAATAGAGGCATATAAAAACATTGATTATGCGAATGAAGAGTTATGATTTCATATTTATTTTATATTTGATGATTAAATTGCTTGGGTCAATAGATGTTTTATCTCGATGTTTACGACGGAGGGACCATAATATTTTGCAAGATATTTCTTTGATTGATACAACAAAAAATATATTCCACAATTATAGAGAGAATAACTGGGATGAATTTTTGGACGAGGTCAAAAAAAATGTGTGTCTAATTTTATTGACATTGTTAATATGGAAGATATAATTAAGACTCGAGTGCGTATGAAGTGAGATGGATGTGTAACTAATTACCATCATTATAAGGTGTAAATTTAATCGTGTAAATTTACTATGTATTTGATTGTAATTTAAGATTATAATATGCTTATACATATAATTCTAAATTCTTATTTTCTTAAATTCTACATGTTTTGGATTTACTTATTCAATAGATGGAACATCGTTTTATAAAAGCAAATACAGAGTTGCTTACTTGCATGAATTGTCTTAGTACAAAATAATCATTTGCTAATTTTAATGTTCACTAGTTGGTTCGTCTAGCAGAACTTAATCCAAATGAATTTTTTGATTCCGAACGTATGAGGCTTAAATTCAAACTTGAAACGTATATCAACGGTATGATTGACAAGGATGAGTTCTCCAATATTGAAGATTTGAGAGATTTAACTAAGATGATAGTTGCTACTGGAAGACATTGAAGTTTTCCATTGGTGTATCGCTTGATCGAATTGACATTAATCCTTCTAGTTGCTACAACATCAGTAGAAAGAGTATTTTTTGCAATGAAGCTTTTGAGGATGGACTTGCGGAATAAGATGGGCGATATTTGGATGAATGATCTTTTAGTTGTATACAATGAGAGAGAGATTTTAAAAAAAAATTGATAATGAAACCATTTTACGACGATTCCAAGATATAAGGAATCGTCGTAGTAAATTGTCATCTATCGGTTCCTAGAACTTTAAATGAATTCTATAAAAAAACGTTAGCCCCCTTATTTCCATTCCTGGTTCCGCCAATCAGTAGGATATCCTTTCTTTTGTTTTATATCATCATTGCAATGCAAGTTTTGTAAAGTACTAAAAAACAATAATAAGAAATTTTAAATTTTATTAAAAATATCAATAATTTAAAGTGGCTGACCTTTATTTTGCTAATGGTCCTATAATTTTATATTGTGTTGATTTTAAATCTTTCAATCTCTTAAGGGAGGTCTAAATGATTTCTTTGATCTTTCGGGTTTTCAAACTAGTCCGATAAAAGTCACATATTATTCTATGGGGTGAACTTTATCCTCGGACAATAACTAATCAAAATATTAGGATCCAAGATTGATTCACTCCCAAGTAAAGTATTTGGGTGTCCCTTTCCTCACTGGTTGTTTTTCCTATAATGATTACCGACAATTTTTCGAAAACATAACTGTCCGTATTGGCTCATCGACCTCCAAACACCTTTGATATTCTGGTAGACTTCAACTCATAAAGTCTATCATTATTACTGGGTGAGGTTTATTGGTCTTCAATTTTCATGCTCCATTACGGGATACTCATTGAGCAATCTCAAACATTCTGATATTTCCTATAGTATGGCCATG
Source organism: Limnanthes douglasii subsp. nivea (assembly GCA_036936605.1). Lineage (NCBI taxonomy): Eukaryota > Viridiplantae > Streptophyta > Magnoliopsida > Brassicales > Limnanthaceae > Limnanthes > Limnanthes douglasii. The sequence continues at coordinate 41,337,545 of JAUPFV010000001.1, forward strand.
AGATGAAAGCCTCGTGGGTAAATGTGACTTAGTCCAAGGTTACCTTTCTCGCATCGGAGGACGATCTTAAGATTCTAGATCTATAAATCTAAAATCAGATAGTTATCTTAAAATATTTGTTGTCCATAATTAGTAATAATAACAACTCAATATGGTGTTATAAATAAAAACTTTTGCTATTTAAATCTTGGCTTATCATCTTTTTATATTTAGATAAAAAAATTATGTTTAGGTCTCTAGCTACCAAAATATACAAGGTGACGATTGGTATTTAGGAGACTACTCTTTCTGGTACGACCGATTATTTCTTCTTACCTTTTTTAATAAACCAATATAAGAAAAGTATTATTTGTGACTTAAGTCTTGACAACAATCTAAAGGTAATTCTATTTTTACACTGGAACTGGCCGACCCAAATAAGGTTGGTAAATGCTAAAAACTATTACAACTTCCTGGAGATAAATTACATCATCTTCTCACTCCCACCTTCAAGCATCAATATGACGATACACATTGTTGGATCGTGAAAAATAGAAATGTAAAATTTATAATAAAAAACATTTACAATAAAATATGTACTTCCACGCTCTATGTTGGGTAGGTTGAGTTAGTTTAGTATAAGTATAACATTTCCAATAAATCTTTTATTATATGGATTATTATCTAGGACAAACTATCTACTCATAGAAAACTTATAAGACCGGGAATAAACTTTCGTCCTGATTGTGTGTTATGTCATTCTCGTGATGAATCCATCAACAAATTCCTCTATGATTATGTTTTCACTAAGGGTATATAAATTTCAACTAGTACCAAACTCGAGTTCTCTTTAAGCGGTGATAACTGGCCATCTTGGATCAGTGTGACTTCAAATTAACATCCCTCTAGCACCCGTCATCTTTGTCATTCATATTTTTTACGCGATAATATACTACGATTGATATAAAAGAACTTAATAATTGTTTGTTCTCATTCTATAATTGCATCTGCAGTTTCCTACAATATATTTTTTTTTACCTACAATTCATATTATTTGGTATCAAGGTTTTTTAGCCGATGTAATATGTTCTTTACTTTTAACTTATATTTTTTTGTATGTAGTTATCACCCCGTATTTTTATGGTAAGTATAGTTGGTTATTGGACATTATGGAATTGGGCTCACATTTCTCAAGTTTTATGAAAAGTTACAAGCTTATGATGAGTATCTTATTGTTTCTCAAACCAATCTATTTGGATTTATCCAATATATCAGTACTATCTTTTGTATTTTTATATATCTTGACATATTTTATTTATATCTAACTATAACCTTTGTATTCCTATTTTAGGCTTAATTTTGATCTCCAAAGTTTGCGTTGAATACTTGTATTAACTATCTCTGAACTATGCATTGAATGCTTGTATTAACAATACAATATTTATTTAACACTATTTTTACCAAATAAATATATTGAAATAATTTGATTATTATGTTGTTGGACCATATCTCCAAACTTTAAAGTGTTTGTATATTTTTTATTCTTAATTTATTTTATCAATTTTTTTGTTTCTGGATTTTCAGTGAGTAATAGTTTTTTATTTCATCTTAGTTATATTATAAAGAAATGAATACGCATATCATTTAAATAAAGAATTTGGCTAAATCTAGTCTAAAAACGTTATAAATAGCCCAAAATGGAATATTTTTTATTTTTTATTATTTTGTCATGAACTTAAGTAAATCTTGTTTGGTCACCCGCCAAGGCGAACCTTCTAACCCGGAGGGGAAGTGTTTTTTATCTTACCCGCCTAGTGAAAAGACCCGCCATGACCGGGATATGAGGGTATTTTTTGTAAGCTCTTAAATTTGACAAAAAATTGAGGCTAGTTATCTTTTTTGGACCAGATTTAGCCAAACCATTAAACAAATTGAAATTATAGTTTTGTAATACATTTTTATGTAACTTGATGTGTAATGGACAATACGTATTGACTATTTGTTTTTCCCAAATTAGTATTTAAATTAATGTGCTCTTAAGTTATCAATATTCGAATTAAATATTTTATAGAAACCGAATTCGACATGATACATAGACAATTACCTATGTGAATGGTTTTCATCTATTAATCAAATACTTATTTAGACCATTATTGATAATAACCAGGGCATTATTAAGCATGCGACAATCCATATTAATAGAAAAGTTTCAATAATCTCCTACTTGGATCATGATATGATATCACAAGATGCATCCACATAATGATTTTTTTAATTATAACATCATTTAGATAAATTTGAGAAACCACGTACGTGATTATTAATGACAAAATACTAAATAAATTCCATAACATTAATGAGCATAAATAGACCTAATAGTAATCACGTTATCATCAATAATTCACCACATAGATTTATGATGGTGTCTAAGATAAGAATAACATAAAATCTAACTATACATGTATATTCTTAATTGGTTCATACTTAAGTATAAATGTACTTAATGCGAAAAAGAAGTCAATAGAACTAAATGAGCATACTTAATATATAAGTCTGAATCAAAACTCAAATGTATACATTTAAAATGAGAAGTATATATTAAGACTTATTGCAAAATCCACTAAACTTAATGATCATATATACAAACAACATATATCCTAATTTTGTGTTCCTTAAACATTGTAAGCGTCAATCTTTAGTTAGAGTGTTTGACATCATAGAGTTTGTCCCGATATGCTTTATGTTGATTTTTGTTAGAGATATAAGGTCCAAGCCCATTAGATTATATATCTTATCGATAAATAAGAGCTTGCACTATTTATAATATACACTCTTTCAAAATAATAAAATCATAGTCGTTTTTCCTTGTTTTATCTTTTTCTAAACGGTATTAAAGTATAGACTTATATCTTGAGTTTAAGTTTCCGTATCTTATACTGTGTCGGCGGGAAATTAATCTAGCTATCTGCCGAAAGAAAAAAAAAAACAATGTTCGATTTTTGGATCTGGTGTGTGCAACCACAATCAACAAACCTGATCGAGAGGCAATGCCGATTTTTCTTAAATTTTAGATAGTGGGTTTAGGACATCTAATCGTTCAATCTAATCGGTTGGATTATGAATTGGTGCTACGCTTCGCGAGAAATCACTACGGGAGCATTGTAGATTTTTGTTGGTAAAATCATTGATTTAATTTTGATTTTGATTTTGATTGGGAATTAGATTTGAATTTAGATTTGGTATTTGGATCTAATATTGAATTTAGTTTTAGATTTGGATTTAGTATTTGGATTTTGCATTCAGTTTTTTTTGGTGTTTAGATTTTGTTTGACATTTGGACTTTGTCTAACGTTTGCTTATATTAACGTTTGGCGTTTAGATTTCGTTTTGGTGTTTAGATTTTATTTGACGTGTGGAATTTATCTGAAATTTGCTTAGATCGATGTTTTCCATCTAGATTTTTTTAGTTTTTATATTTTGTTTGATGTTTTCTTTGTCTAATATTTGCTTAGATCGGCGTTTCTCGGTTTGTTTCGTTTGGATTCGTTCGGATTCATTTGGTGTTTAGATTTTGTTTATCATTTAGATTCGTTTGGATTCGTTTGATGTATTGATTTTGTTTGGAGTTTGCAATTTGGATCTTATAGTTTGGAGTTTGGAGTTTGAAGATTGGAGATTGGAGATTGACGATTGAAGATTGGAATTCGACTTTGGATTTTGACATTTTAATTTTGGTTTTGGTGTTTTGTTTTGATTTTGGCTTTCGATTATGGTTTTTACGTTTGGTGTTTGGATTAGATTCGATTTTGGTTTTAGAATTAGGGTTTGAGGTTTGACATTTATGATTAGGGATTTGATATTTAATGTTTGAATTGAATATTTTGTTGAAAAAGACGATGAGGTTGAAGAAATACAAAGAATAATACTTGAAGAAAATGCGTGAAGAAAAGTACTCCAAATTTTTTTATTAAAAATATGGGAAAAATATCAAATTTCTACTCATTAATAGAAGAATTCTCCAGTGCCTTGTTGTTGTGCTTCATTGCATACCTTTGGTTTCTCAAGAAATTTGAGTCTATTTCTATGGTTGAAGTGATTTATTCCTCTTTAATTTCTTGATTTCATTATGATGAGCCTTGTGGGACTGGTTATGAGCGGTGTAAATAAGACATATGAAGAAGTTTTAAAAATTGAAGACATCTTGCAGATTTTTTCACACATATCATTTGAATATGATATTTTTACAAATGTTCAGTCAACAACGCAGTTTCAGTTTCTTTCTGACAAACTCTCAATGTTTATAACACATTGTGAGTTTGAGAAATGGTTTTAGAGATATCAGGCCTAAGAATTAGCTCGTATATCTTATTTATAAATAAGATCTTATACTTTTTGTAATATGTAATATTTCATAATAATGGAATCTTAATCTCTTTTGTTTTGTTATATCATTTTCTACAGATTTGACGAGTGTTCACTTTTTTTTAACGTACAATAAGTTGATATTTATATGTAGCTCTTATTTTTGTTCTAATATTATAATATATATTTTTTCCATAATATAACATTGGGACATTTTTTTATCACTTCTATAATATGCAATTTTGTGATAAAATTTTGTATTAATAAACATACGATAAATTATATTGTCATAACAAGGGATGCAACTACTATTTGTTTAAAACTTTTCAATGAAATTGCACCTCTAGTTAATGATAATATGATGCGTGACAATTATTTTGAGCAAAACTCTTGAAGGCTTCACAAAAATATGACGAATCATTTACCGCTACACCACATGAATCTTTGTTCTTGAAGATACACTATATAATTTGTATATATAAAATTATTAATTTATAAAATGGACCTTCTTAAGAGAACTATTAATTCAGTTTATACTTCTTGAGAATATAGACTTTGATCTTCTTGAAAAACTTCAGTTTGTTCTCTATAGGGAAGACACACATCACCTTGTCTATATTTATGTTCTAACAATACTTAAATTATTGGCAATTAAATCAAATCATTTGATACCTAAGTATCTCCCTTAAAATATTCACGAGTCTTTATAATGAATTCCTCAAAATGAACATTTGTTCTTAACTTATTTTCTTAAATTCAACATATTCAAAGAATCTTATTTTTCCCGTCTCAAATATATCTTGAATCGAAAGATCATAAAACTTAAATCCCTTTAAATATTCTGAATATTCAGTAAAACAACTGTTACCATCTTAGATTTTAATTTCTTTTCATTCGGCCGATAATGATTCACTTTAATATTGATATGCTCAAACATGCATATGATTAAAGCTAGTGATGTGCATAGTCCTAAGCTCATTTGTGGTCTTAATGACTACTTCTTTAAGAACTATATTTAGAATGTATGCAACACATTTAATTATTTCACCTCATAGCAATAGTAGTATAATATAATCACTAATCATATTTCTAAGCACACCTTTAAGCATATAATTTTGTCTCTCTCATACATTTTATTCACATTGGATGAACCATACATCTTGTACTGAAATACTACAATATACTTCTTTAGGTACTTTATAACTGGTTTATGACATTTTTCACTTGAATCAGAATATCTGCAATAGTATTCACCCCCATGGTTAAATCTGAAACACTTAATGCTCTTAAGTTGTTTTTAAAGTCCGATATTAAAATCCATAAATGTGTCTAGGATTTTGATTTCTTATGAATAAGAAATAGATACTCATACCGAAATAAATCACTTACAAATGATGTAAAATACTGTTGCATGTTCCAAGAATCTTTAGGGAACGGTTTACCAATATCGGTATATATCAATTCTAAGACTTATTTTTTTATGTATGTACCTAACCTTTACACCTTAGTCTGATTTCCTTTGATACATTCGATGTTAACAAAAAATTCTGAATAATCAAGAGAACTTGATAAATCTTCACCAACAAGTTTATCCATTATTGCCTTAGAGATATGACCTAAGAGCTTGTGCTAAATCTATACTGAATTTGCATCCTTAATAGCTGATGCAATGAGGCTATAAAATTTGTAATATTTTTTTGTAGGTGATATACATAAAAAAAATAAGAAGATAGCCTCATTTCTTGATTTTAGAGATTTAAATCTCACTGGCTAAATCATAGAAAGTCACTAAGATGAGCTCCATGAATTTGATCTTGAAAATTTTGACAGAGAGAATAATTTTAACCTTTAGAGAATTCAGGATTGTTTAGTAGAAAAAGTGTTGTATGCTTCCATTTATAAGAATATAAAAGAATCAATTAATGTTGAGGTGTTATTCATTTCCCATAGTACTCTGATCTTGGGCTTGGGGGATGAGATACTTCGAGAGGAATATGAAGAGCCGACGGTACTGGAAATATAGAATCAGCTACATATTATTTACATGAAAGACGTCTATAACAAACAAACTGTATCTCGAGAAACAATTATATACGTTGACAGTTGATAGTAATAAGGAGATTCAAAGACACTTGGATGATTTCAATAAAATAATTCTTAATTTGAATACATTTGGAGTCAAAGTATATCCTTTTGAGTTTTCTACCAAAAATGTATGAGAAATTTGTTGACACCATGCTCTATATAAAAAAAATCATTTAAAATAACCAAAGTAAAAAAGTGTTTTAAACTAAAAAGATCTTCGAAGAAAGATAAGTATGAAAAATGACTCTAAAGGTCTTATATTGAGTGTCAAAGACATATCTGAAAGAAGAGATCAATCAAGAAGATAGAAAACTCTCGGTCCATATCAAGGAGATGTGTGAGTGGTTCTAAAATGAGATGATAGTTGTGTAAGAAGAAATTTCATATTAGTAGTAAACATTTTGCTAAAACAAACGGTGATAACTATCCGAATGATATCAAAGATGATGTAATAGTCTTGGATAACTATATTTATATTGATGCGATAATGATTTCTAGTTGTAGGTATAATGGTAAATGAGTGTCGGATTCATGAGTTTCATTCTATATGGCTTCCAAAAAATATTGGTTTAAAAACCTGATATTGTTTTATGGTGGCAAAATCATACTCCAGAATGATGAACTCTATGCTTTATAAATGATGGGTAATGTTCTACTCAAGCAGTCTATAGGAGTTGAGAGAGTGATAGTTTTTTTAGGTATATACCCGATGTTAAACGAAACTTTTTTTCTATCGAAACTTTACATAATGAAATGTTAACATATAACAATAAATACATCATACTTAGGGTTATACAATGCTCACTTTTTGTTATTAAAGTCTTGTAAAAATATTAAATTTCATAGAGCCAAGATCTTGTAAAGCTTATTTAATGAATCTTTGAATTTTATAGCACAAGATCTTGTAATTAGACCAACAAGTACTTTGTAATACAACATCTTTCTCAAAATTGTTGCTCATGATCATATAATTCCCTTCATTTGGAAACTTATTTGACATCAAATCTAGTTGGTCATGTACATAAAAAAGATTCAATTCAGACACGTTGAAGCTGAAACTTATATTAGCTTTCTCTGTAATTCTAGCTATTATACTTCACACGCCGATCAAATTGCCACGACCATCCCAACAGTATATGACCTGCTTTTATTGGTACAACATCACACAACAACTCGTTTTTATACTTTCCACTGTAAAAAGAGACTAAAATTTCTTCATAACCTTCACTTAACCACTATAATTAAACCATTATAGTTTATATGGTTTTGAATGGTTTGTGATTTTTAAACCCAAATCTCCATATTAAGGTAATGCTTATCATAGTTTTATAACTCCCTCTGTCGATAATCAGGTTGCATACTTTGCCTTTCATATGACACCTAATACAAAACAGATTTTCACGCTACCCGTTGTTTAATTCATTGGGTTGCACACTCAAAGACCTACTGCAGCCAGAAAGTCTCCATGTGCAACAAGATCTTTACAATCTTCTAATGATTGAATATAATTTTATTCTTATTATTCTTACGTTTTTATCTCATCATCATCTTTAAATATTGTTATTCTTTTATTCGGACATTAGTTGGCATAATGACTCTTGCATTGGCACTTACAACACTACACATCACGAGTACGTGTATTCGAAGATTAATGTTTACTTTTTTTTCATGACTGATTGTAGGTTTCCGTGGTTCAGATTTTTGTATTGATATTATCTTCTCCTTTTTTGGCATGTGAAATTAACTTAAACTTAATTTTTTACGTGTGGCTCCCACTTTTTTGAGAAGTTGCTCAACCAAAATAGACTTGTGCAACATATCATCAAATTTCGCATGATGTTGCATGCATAATATTTCTTCAATTTATTTATTTAGACCATTAATCGTGCAGTGGTAGCTTCACTTTGTTCTTTTCATTGCTAGATTTTAGCACTATGATCTTTATTTTCTAAAAATGATCATATACACTCTGATTACCCTGACTCAATTTAGTGTAACACCATATGATACTGGATTGGTGCAAAGCATCTTCTCATAACAGTCTTCATCTCTTCTCATAATTCAATAAGATCATCACCAACTGATCCCACAAATTAATAGCATAATCATAAGATTCATTCATTGTGACTTGTACTTTTTTATATCTTAGTAATGTTAGCAATAAAAAACTAACTCAATATTTTCTCCCATTATAGATAGCCATACAAATTATTCATTCCATGAAACCATAATTTTTTTATTTAATAGTTCTCATGTTGTGTTCATGTTAATCTTCGTTGTATCATACTATTTTTTCTTAATAAATTACATGGTGGTTGTATTAATCATCCACTGTTTAAGAATTTGCTCATTGTTATTATATTATTTATATTTAATGTGTATTATGCATGTTTTGGGCCCGCCTTGGATTTTCCTCTCTTGAAAATCTATCCATTATGTGATGAATTCTTTATATCTCATCTGTTAATAGCCTTTTCGTTTTTCCTATTAGTGCTTGCACTTGTATATTTGGAATAATGGGTGTTTAACCTGTTAAATAAAGAACAAACGAGAGAAAAGAGAGCGGTTAGGGTTTTGTATTATTTAGAAAGCATATGTATTACATAGAGCATAGGCTGGTGTATATAGATAAAATAAAAGGCTAATGGGTTTGGGCCCTTCATTCTCTAACACCCTCTCTCAAACTCACAATGCAACAATAATAATCATTCAGAGTTTGTCACAAAGAAAACGAAACCGCGATGTTGACTGAGCCTTTGTGAAAATATCAAGAACCTATAAAGCTGATGGAACATATGGAAGCGAGATAGTGCCAATCTGAAGATGATGCCGAATGAAATAACAATCTATTTCAATGTGCTTCGTCCTCTCATGAAAAACAGAATTCTTTGTTATCTGCATGGCGCTTTTGTTATCACAATGTAAGGAAGTAAGTTTAGTAACATTAACCTCCATATCTGTAAGAAGCCATCGTAACCAAACAATCTCACAAGTGGTCATGATCATAGCACGGGACTAAGCTTCAGTAAACGATGTAGAGAAAACATATTATTTCTTACTTTTCCATGAGATTAATGAATCTCCAAGGAAAATATAGAAACCAGTAGTCAACTTTTGGTCATGAGGATCACTATCACAATCAGCATCGCTATAAGCACGCAGTTTAAGTGAAGAGGTTAAAGGAAATAAAATGCTCTAAAACTGAGGGCCACGAAGATATCTCAATATACAAAGAATAACTCCCCAATGGACAAATTTGGGAGCAGTAACAAACTGAATAACCACATGCACAACATAAGCTATATCTGGTCGGGTAACTGTAAGATAAACCAAGCTTCATACAAGAGTTCGATATAGAGTTGGGTCGGACAAAAGATCACCATCAGTCGGAGAATACCGAGCATTGGTTTCAAGAGGGGTCTCTAGCGTCCTGTTATCAGAAATTCGCCCTCGCTTGAATGAATCAGATATATCTTATATCTGAGAGAGAATATAACCTTTTGGAGAGTGAGCCACCCAAGTACCTAAAAAATAACACAATAGTCCCAAGTCCTTCATCACAAAGCACTGAGCCAAATCACGTCTTAGTGCCTCAATACCATCAATATCATCAGATGTAATGATCATATCATCTACATATAGGGATAAAATATTTCTTCCTGCGCTCATACATCTGATAAACAAATCTGAATCATGATTACTAGCAAGAAAACCAAGTGAAGTAATAGGTGTAGAGATTTTTTCAAACCAAGCACGACGAGCTTGTTTGAGACCATATAAAGCTTTCCTAAGTCGACAAACTTCACGTGATTGGTGAGAAACACCTGGAGGAGGAGTAATGTAAACCTCCTCATGAATATCACCATTCAAAAATGCATTTTTGACATCTAGTTGGAAGATCTTCCACTCGCGAAAGGATGCAACCGCAATAAGAGTACGAACTGTTGTCATTTTTTCCACTAGGGAATTTTTTCATTATAATCCATACCATACTTTTGTGAATACCCTTTTGCTACAAGACGAGCCTTATATCTTCCAACAAACCCATCAGACTTTGTTTTAATTTTATAAACCCATCGAGAGCCTATTATATGCTTACCGGATGGAGGTTTAACTATATCTCATGTATGAGTCTGATAAAGAGCGATAAGCTTTTTGACTATTGAATTTTGCCAATGAGGATCAGAAACAACTTCTTTAAACGACTGAGGTTCGAATAAATCATATATTTTTGCTATGAAGAGGCGAAAGGAGCTGAGTAAGAAGAATACACAAAATCTGGTAGTTTAGTAGACTTACTTGTACGAGTAGATCTTCTGAGGGGTGGAGTTGGTGGTTCACTAAAAGAAGAACCTGAATCAGGCCTTGATGGATTAAAAGTAGTATCAGATATAGTCGATGTCTCAGGAGCTGGCACATCAATATCATTGGATATGTCGCTATTATTTTCAAAAGGATCAATAGTCTAAAGTTTGGTACTTGTTATATCATATGATGTCGCTGGAATCGAATAAAACGGGATATGCTCAAAAAATGTAACATGTCGAGAGACATAAATTTTCTGACTAGTGGGATCAAAACAACAATAACCTTTCTGTCTAACACCATAACCCAAGAAAACACATATTGCGGATTTAGGGCCCAATTCGTTGCATTTACATGAGGACGAATGACAAAACATGTACATCCAAACACTCATAAGGAAGAATAATTTGGAAGTTGTCCATATAACTTATGAAAGGGAGACATCCCTGCATTATAAGCAGTGGGACTTCGATTAATCACATATAAAACAATATATATTGCTTCTCCCCGAAAAATAGTAGGAACCTCAGCAGATAAAAGTAAAGAACGAGCAGTCTTTATAAGATGACGATGTTTTCATTCTGCAACACAATTCTGTTGAAGGGTGTCAGTGCAAGAAGACTGATGTATGGTACCATAAGATGCATGTAATTGAGTAAAATCATTGGATATATATTCACTCCCTAAGTCACACATGAAGCATTTTATTACAGCGGAATGTTGAGTCTTAACAAGAGCCCGAATGAATAATCGTCGATTAAAGAAACATAATACGATGAACCACCCTTTGTGGAGACAGGAGATGGACCCCAGACATAAGAATGAATAATATCAAACATAGCAATAGAATAAGTCACACTTTTATTAAATGGTAACGTCAAAAAATTTGTAAGTTTACAACCACTACAATCCGAGATATTACAAGTGTTTAGCTTACCTAAAGCACCTATAGATACTAAAATTTTTAAACGCGATGCAGATACATGTCCAAGACAAGAATTCCATAGATAAAGCTTAAACGATGAAGAATTTAAACAAAATGAAGACAAAATAAAAAACACCAGAGGCATCAATATCAGTCAAGTATGCTTTTCCACTACTAACACCATATACATCCACATCTGTTACTTCGAGTTTCTCCAAAACATAAAGTTCCCATATTTTATGAACTCTCCCAATCATTATATGGGTCTGTTGATTTTGTATAGCATAAACAGAATCAGTAAACAAGACATAATAACCAGATTTACACAATTGGCTAACCGAAACAAGATTCAAAGCAAGGGTGTGAACGTAGTAAACATCAGATAGCGATATATGAGGGGTAAAAATAGAGCCAATACCCTCTAGTGACATTGATGTAGCACTAGCAGACAAAACAGATATGGGTGAAACATGAGACAATGAAGCAAAGTTTGACATGTGAGGTGACATATGATGAGATAGACCCGAAACCAAAATCCATAATGACGAATCAATACCTGAAGTGGAAAACGAGGACATACATGGATGATATGCAGATGTAACAAAGTTCTTGTTATTCAGTTTGTTACTGGTAAACTGTTAAAAACCATATTTTCCTATAATATTCGCAATAAGATCTACAATCTCTAACAAAACAAAATCAAACAATCAACAAGTACCAAATCCAAATCAAATCGAACCCCAAATCCAAAATCAAACCAAGTCCAAATTCAAAATATCAGTGGTTCAGCAAAATCAAATCCAAATCCAAAACCAAGTCCAAATACCAAACTAAATCCAAATACCAAGTCCAAATACCAAACTAAATCCAATTTCCAATTTCTAATCTCAAATTTCCAATTTCCAATTTCCAATTTCCAATTTCCAATCTCAAATTTCTAATTTCAAATCTCAAGTTTCTAATTTCCAATTTCCAATCTCGAATTTCTAATTTCCAATTTTCAATCAAAATCAAATCCAAAATCAAAATCAAAATCAAAATCAATTTGAATTCACGGGTTTACCAAGAAAATTGGTGCACTGTTCCAGTTGCGACTTATCCTAAGTCATAGCACTGAATCATAATCCAACCAATCAGATTGAAGGATTAGATGTCCCGAACACGCTCTTCAAAATTCAACAAAAACGGACAACGTTTGTCTTTCGATCAGACCGTTTGATTGGGATTGCAGATATCAGATCCAAAAACCGAAAACTATATATATTCTGACGAAAAGCAGATCAAAATTTCCAACACAAATTCAATCGAAAAACAAGAGAACAAATTGGAAACCACACAAAAGCAAATCCAAATTAAAATAAAAAACCAACATTAATATTGATAAGGTCGGATAATTTTGACACCACTATTTACCCCTATCCGAAGGGCTGTTCAGACTTAACCAGTACCATGAGAAACCGAACAAGATAAAATTAGTGGAACATGACTCCGCTAGGTGTTGGTCATTTAATATCTTGGGATAATGAGTTCTTAAACTTAACCCAAGCCCACAATCCGACTCGAAAGACCCATAGGTTATTAATTAAGTATAAATACCCCAACTACTTTCATTAATAAGGGTGATCATAATTTAATACTAGCATACACCTTAATTATCTCTTTATATTTCACCTTAAACATTAAATTCCCAAAATACCTTTTAAAAATACCCTCAATCGGAAATAACCCTCACCAAATATAACTCAAAGAACTCAATAGATTATACCTCCCAAATCAAAACAATAATACAACTCTCTAACGAATTTTAACATGCTCTGCCAATATCAATACCAATACATAATCCGAAATTGCCGAACATATCCAAGATTTTCGAATAAACCCAATTCTAAACCAAAATCCAATACTAATACGAAATTATATACCTGGTAGATATATGAAACATGGGGATCGCTACGCTTCCCCGATCAGATTACTCCAAGCTCTGATACCATGTTAAATAAAGAACAAAAGAGAGAAAAGAGAGCGGCTATGGTTCTGTATTATTTAGAAAGTGTATGTATTACATAGAACATAGGCCTATATTTATAGATAAAATAAAAGGCTAATGGGCTTGGACCCTTATATCTCTAACATAACATTCTCATTAGACATGTTCTAACCTGAAACCAATGTTAAAATATATAATCATCATAGTCTTAAGCATTTCACTCAAAATCGTCTCATTTGTCACACATTTTCTCTCTTTTTTGTGTGATTCTCAAAGAGTTTTGTAATAATATATATATATAAAAGTCAATCAAAAATTTAAAGCGATATGATATATATATATATATATATATATATGTTTTTTAATTGTACTAACATAAAATTGGTATACTATATATAAGTTGTGGATGTTGTAATATCATTCATTAAATATATGAATAAATACTATGTTTACTACTAATCAAAGATATATAGAATATCTCAATTAATTATATAAAGATATAATTTTTTAGTTCGTTACATTGATAATAATATAAAGAATAATTTTATATTTTTATTATTTGAGACAATCAATATGTCATCCACATATAATATAAGAAATATGAACTTACTTCTACAGAACTTGTAATACACACAATTTTCAACCGAGTTGACTTCAAAGTGCAAAGAGACTATCACCTCAAGGAATTTGTGATACAACTGACGAGAGGCCTGTTTTAGCCCATAAATCGATTTCTTAATAATGCAAACCAGATTGTTTGAGTTGCCTACTATAAAGGGTTATGGTCGCACCATAAAGATCACTTCCTCAATATTATAATGGATAAAAGTGGTATTAACATCCATATGATGGAGCTCGAGGTCAAAGGTTGAAACTATTACCATGATTATTTTAAAGGAATTTTGCGTCGATACCGGAGGTAAAGTTTCTTTAAAATCAATCACTTCACGTGGAGTATAATTTTTCGTTACAAACATGCTTTATATCTTTCCATATTACCCGTAGAACTATGTTTGGTTTTGTAAACCCACTTACAACCAATTTTCTATTTCCCTTTAGATAATATGATAAATTCTAACACCGCATTGTCCTGTATCGATTTATACAATTCCTTCAGAACGTCAATCCACTTTCAAGAGTCAGAGCTTTCTATGTCCTTTTTATATGATGAGGCATCATATATAGTTCAACCACATGACTCATCATGCTCCTGAATATATACTATAAATTCTTGATATATATCACTATTTATTTCTCTCGTGTACCTTCATAAGGGAACTATTTCCTATTATTACACTTCTTGATGATGTAGAGTTTGATCTTCATGAATGATGTCATTTTTATATTTTTATGGAAGATTTCCTTAAGGCTCCTCTTAGTTTCATTGAACTATATCTATATCATGGTTAGAAATATTAACTGGAGCATCAATGTTATTTTGAGTACTAATAGGATCAACATGATTGACATTAAAGGATAATATTCCAATACATGAGTATCCCCGTTAAAGCTTCATGACTATCTACAATTTCTTCCTCAAAATTAAAAATATGTTCTTTTATTCTTCCTCCCAAACTCAACATCCTCGAAATTTGTTGTCGTTTATGTTTCAAATATTGTCTAGTAAGAGAATAAAAAAACTTAAGCCCCATAGAGTATTTGGAATAACCTATGAAGAAAAAACTAATTGTTTTTAAGTTTAGTTTTTTTTTATTTTGAGGGTTGTAAGCCTTTGCCAGCTGGGCAACCCCATACATGCAAATAATTTAAATTGGGTTTACGCTCATTCCAAAGCTCATACAGTATCCTAACAGTAGCCTTACTGGGTATCCTGTTGATTATATAAGCGACACATTTGATGGTTTCCCCTAGAGACATAATGGTAGAGATGCGTGACTTATCATACTTCTTACCATATCTTTTAGTATTCGGTTACATCTCTCAAATACACCATTCATGCGGCGTGAACCCGAAATTATGTATTGAGGGACTATGCCACACTCCCTCTAGGTATTGTACAAAAATTCCTTGACATTGTTCACTTGATCCGTCATATCTAGCATAATTCTCACGACCACAGTCACGTATAACACTCTTTATGCTTTTACTGAGTTATTTTTCAAATCTGGTCTTAAAAGATTTGAAATTTTCAAGGGCTCATGCTTTTCATAAAGGAGATAGAGGTATATGGAACGAGAGAAATCATCAATAAATGTTACAAAGTATCATTGCTCGTTCTATAATTCTTGTGAACACAGTTCACAAATGTCGGTATGTATCAACTCTAAGACTTATGTCTCTCTATATGCCCATATCCTTTTGGTTTTGGTTTATTTTACTTTAATACACTCGATATATATACCAAAAATCATAATAATCTATGAGACGCAATAAACCTTTAACTACAAGCTTGTCCATCCTAACTTTAGATATGCGACCTAGCCACTTGTGTCATAGATTAGATTTTTTTAGACTTAGTAAGTTTGTTTGGTATACATTATGCAGTCATGTAAATATTATGGTTATTAACAATATATAAAAAGTACAAGGTATCTTCTTTTATCAAACTTCCATTCCCAACAATCACATTATTTAAAGAGAGTGTGTAACGCTGTTGTTTTCCCTAAGACAATAATATATATACAAGTTTAAAACTTCAAATGAAGTTAAGTTCCTCCAAAACCTGGGAACAAATATTACGTTCTCCAAAATAAAGTATGTCTAACGGAAATTTCTAAATGCAAATCGTAAATCTCTAAAACATGGCATGAGCTCCTGTCTACTATGAAGATGGATCTTTCATTCTCACTTAGCATCATACTCATTGATGTACCATGTAAAGATATACATATATGAGTTTTCATTTGGAAACAACCAAAATATATGAGAGTACTGTTGCTTAACATGTAAGCCCAAAATTTCTCGCCATCGTTCTTTAGATGTCATTTTTCATTGAATAAAAAAAAGCCAATGATCTATTTCGTTGGATGTCATATTTGGCTTAGGCCTCATCTTTTTAAAGAGTATCACATTAGCCTCAATCATTTCCACTTTAAGTCTCTTATTCTCTTGGGTAACGTGAGAAATCAACTTATTGATATTCTAATTTTCTCGCAAGAAATTGTAGGTGGACTAAAAAATTCTTATATCCTCTGATAATGACTGAAATAGGAATCCCACCACACATTCTTCAAGAAAGTCTACCCTGATTGCCTTTAATTTTTGGTCAATCGCAAATATTCCAAGAATGTGTTCACAGATTTTCCCTCTGTCATTGTAATTTTTGGTAGAGAGCTCGTTTGTAAGGCGCTGCATCTTTACCTTTTCATTATGGGAAAAGGATTTCTCGACCTTCGCAAGAAAGACTGTAGTTGTGGTAACACCCTTCGATACAACCTCACAAAGTGTTATTAGGATACCATGTAACATAAGACTCATTCGTAACTTATTTGACTTCTATCATTTTTCAAACTCCTTAGTTTCATCTTGTGTACTTTCTAGACTAAGAACAAAGGGTCTGTGGTGGGTCATAGCATATTCGTACTCATACATAGATAAATAAAACAATATATCTTCTTTCAATAAGCTAAAATCAGAATAATCATGCATGGGTGGACGATTCTAAAAAATATTGCAACCCACGTGCACTGGAAAAAGAACAAATAACACACAAAATGTATTTAGATACATGACATATAATTGAACAATATGTATGAACATGGTAGATATATGTAAAACATAAAATACCATGATAATAGATACCGGAGGCAAAATCCTACTAACATGCATTTTATGAATTTAAGAGAAATACCATGATCATTATCTTAATTTCTTAATTATCAGTGAAACCCTACAGAGGGCTTATTTCACTTACTTAAATTAAAATAAGGTAAATTTTCTTAATTACTGGTGAAACATTCTGAAAGACTGATTTAACCTACTTTGAATTAAAAAATTGCAAGTATGAATATAATTTTCCTAAGTACCGATAAAATCTTGAGGAGTGCTAATTTTACCCACTTAGAATTATATCCAACACAAATACAATTTCAGTAAGTATTTCCCGTGCATGTTTAATTTAAACCCAAATCAGAGGGTCGATAATATCTGAAATTCAATTAACTCCCAAATTTTCTGAAGCACAAGGTCCCAAGGAGATTAATATAACCTTCTCGAGTACCGATTAAATTAATTCATAAATAACCTACCGATCATGCATATCCATTTAACATTCAAACATCTAAAAAATTATTTCATAATTATTGATACAACAAAAAACATGCATAAATACATAAATTTGTGAAACAAATCATAGAAAATCAGTTTAAATTAATTAACATTTAATTTTAAAAAACTTTTGTTTTTTAAATTTAAAAAATTAAAAAAACTGGATGTTGTTGTTGGGCGCACGCCCATCCAACAGCCCTCCACTGATGTTATCACGGCTGTAGTGGTTTTGTGGGTCCTCACATGTTACGATGTTCATACACAGCGTCAGTAATTCGCTATCCATGGTGAAGAATATTGGAAAACCTTCGATCAATGTTAACATCAAAGGTTAAGCCATCGATGAACCATTTCCCTAATAGCTTGGATTGATTCATCAAATTACGGTGGTATTATACTAATTTTGGTATAAATTCCAGCTATCAAACTAACAGTAAACCAATCGAAAAAAATTCCAAAACTATTGCAAACAATAATATTTATTCAAATGTTTAGAACAAAAAACATATAATCATGTTTTTAACAAGAATATATCACCACATCATGCTTTTCATATCATATATATATATATCCACGCTCTCACCAGCTCAATTAAACATATAATCCCAATTGGTATGGATTCTTTACGGCAAGAAAACATACATAATTGAATAAACATGCAGTCGATTAGTCTACGGATCACAAAAGAGGTTTTATTGACTCTAATACCAATTGATGGATTGCTCATCAAACCGCATAAATACATATGTAAAACCTATTGTTGATTCACTCATTGAATAAATGAAAATGATAATACTTACTGATTTGCTTATTATTATTCTCCATTATCCAACTTTGGAAATATACTACTTTCCTATTGATCTTTAAGAGTTGTTACCAAATTACATACTAAAAAAAGGTTAGAATATATTTTAACCAACATAATGGAGAGCCTCGAGTGTTTTAGTTTTGTTTTTATTTTGGCTGAAGAAATGTCAAAATCCTAAGTCAGATTATATAGGCAAAACGATATGACCCAAAGTTGTAAAGCCCAATAACCTTTTCCATCCGGTGATCAAAGACCACAACCTAGTAAAATGATAAAATTAATTTACTCTATGACTTATTAGTTCGAGCTAAAGTATTGAGATTTGCGTCCTCTTCTTTGCAGTGCCCAAATTCAACCCGGTAACACACTTATGCTAATGATGTATTTTGTATTTATAGGTAAAATATATTTAATTGTGTTAGATAATTAACTCAATTACTTCTATTATTAGACTACCTTAAGAAAACGACCAAATATATATTTAGCATGTTGGTCCATATTGTGCCGGCCCATAAATATTCAAACAATACTTTTTTCAAATATTTTTCTTTTGTAACCCTTAATGTTTTTTAAAATCTGGCCAAATGGTTATATTATATGTAACCCTTTATTTTCCAAGCTCGATTTGTAATTGAGTATATATGTGTTATATTATATTCTTTGATATTTTCTTTTCAAAATAGATACATGTAATCTTTATTGGAGAAATATATAAAAATTATTAATTAAATATAATTTACTTTTAAGTGAGAATAATTCTGCTTTGTTCCTTGTGAACTATTTGGTCTATTCGATGCGTAATATCCGAGTAATCATATTATTTGGCGTGTAATATCAAAATAGTTAGTCGGCTTAACAAATGGTTCTCCACCAATGTTTGTGGCATATTTAAGCAACATTTTGAGTTCCACTACGTTAGTATTAGGGCTTGGGTTTCATACATCCAAGGTTCGTGCTACACGAGTTATTTAGATTGTGGAGTCCACTACAAACATCTTAGAGTTCTTTCCGTTTGGATAAAATCTATATCATTTTCGATTATAGTTGATATCTAAGTTCGGTTTTATCCTTTTATGTATATGTATATATATATATATATATATATCAACTTCTTTATAACATCTCAGAATTTTCCATATTTTTTTAGTTATCTCTTACATCTTATGGTCTTTAAAACAAATATTTGAATAAGAAATCTTTAGAAACAAAACAAAGAAATATTTTACAAAAATACTAAAGTCTTCAATATGCAGAATAAAAGTTGGGCTTGATAAGTTTCACATCTGACGGAGTTTTAAATGATCTATTACATCATTTGTGAATAATCAAACTGGAAATATCTTGAAGAATTAAGAACTAATAGTGGTTTTTATATGTGAATGAGGCATTCACGAGATATTATTCTAAACTTGGCATTGATAAAAATCAAACCGTTAAATAAAACCTAACATAATAAGCTTGCTGAGAGGATGAACTGCACCTTGCTGGAAAAGGTAAGGTGTATATTTGTAACAGTTGAAATGGGTTGAAAGTTATAAGGTTAACTTGTAACGATAATTTTACATATCATCAACAGAAGTCCATCTACAAAAGTAGATTTTAAATATCCATAAGAAATATGGAATAGAAAGAAACATGTATTGGAATATATGAGAGAGTTTAGATATGCTATATATGCATATGTAAAGCAAGATAAGCTTTACACAAGAGCACTAAACTATTTGTTTCTTGGCTATCCAGAAAATATAAAATGATATAGGTTGTGGTGCATGAAACCAAGTAATCAGAAGGATATGGTTAGCTGATACATGGTATGTAATGAGAATGTGATGTTATTGGTTAAGGCGCTGTCGACCAAACCTAGTACTTTTGAGAGAATATATGAAGTTATTGATAAGTCTGATCAAGATAGTGAATATAGGATGCCTCGATTGGAAATAATTTTAGACTTGGTACGGATACAACTCATACAAAGGAAGTTCACCTATTATATGAGATGGAAGAGGCCAGAAAGTACGGTATTCTAGAGCCTTCACATGTTTAGATTGATGAGTATGAGGGTGTTCTTGTCAATTACCAATTGGTGATGAATTTAACACGTAAACCTAAATTAAACATATGTACGACTTTTTTGCTATTATGGATTATGATTTTCTAATTGAAATGTATGGATATTATTTTACCCAAGATCTATCATGATTCCATGAAGATCATTAATAAACCTAAATGGTTGGAAGACATGTGGGAAAAGCTGAGATATCTAAAAAGGATGAGCACCCAGTTTTTTTGTGAAACAACCAAAGGTTCATAGCTTGTTGAGGGTAAATAGATATTAAAGATAAGGCAAAACATCCTTAGAGTTTAGTTATCTAGATACAAAACTAGACTGATAGCTAATAGATTCACAAAAATGAATAGTGCTGATTTCTATGAAACATTCTCACCGGTTGTGAAACAAATCTCAATAAAGGTTATGTTGTTATTTGATCTTGAGTTATATCAAATAGATATTATTATTTATTTTATACATAAAGAGCTATATGATACGATCTATATGAGTTATCCTAAAGGTTTTGAAGAAAGGAAAGAAAGGGATGTGTGTTTGTTAAAAAAGACCCATTTACGGACGAAAAAAGTCAATGAGGCAGTGGAATCAAAGATTTGATTAATTTGTAAGGTTCATCAAGTATATGAGAAATTTTTATAAAAATTATGTCTATTGTAATGAGAAAACATACATAGAGAGACGTAACATATTGTTATTAAATATAAATGACATATTGGTAGCTGGAAAGAACACGATGAGAATTAAAACGGTGAATACTCAGCTGAAGGAAACGTTTGAGATAAAGAATATGAGAGGCTAAGATGATACTTGGTATATAGATGAAGAGAAACATATTGAGAGAATATCTATTATTATCTTATCACAAATACATATGGAGAGTTCTTAAGTAGCTTCGTATTTTTGAAGCCATAGCGGTTGGAATTCCCATTGCTATCTATTTGAAACTTAGAACCACTCAAACATCACTTAAAAACCAACCAACATAATTGCTAAGAGCTTCATGCAAGAGATATATTATGCTAATGTCATTGGAGGTATTACGTATGCAATGATATGCACGAGAACTGAGCTTTCTTACTCCATTAATATTTTAAGAAAATTTATGTCAAATTTGGAAAATTCGTACGAGCAAGCCCACAAATAGCTCATGAGACGATTAAAGAGTTCAACTGAAGTTGGGTTGTATTATAATTATAAGTATAAAACTTGATAATATGATGAAAATGTATGTTAAAATTTGATTATACATGTTATCTTGAGACAAAGAAGTCAACTTGGGGTTATATGTTTACTATGTTTTGAGGAGTAGTTAGCTGAAAATTATGTCTTTAAATAGTCGTTGCCTTGGCATCTATAAAATCCATATACATGGATACCATTTAAGCAAAAAAAATAAGATGTGGCTGAAATGATTTTTGAGTTAAATAATTGATTTTGAACAAAATGTGACTTTGTTATATAATAATACTATTGCTCTTAATTTAACGAGGTTTCCAAAGTTCCATAAGAGAACTACGTACTTAGATATCAAGATTCACTCCATCCAATGTGTGGTGGATAAAAAACAAATGAGCATGGAAAATATTGCAAGTGCTGAAAACCTTTAAATGCTTTAACCAAAGTATTACAAATTTCAAACTTTACAAACTACATGAGGTTTTTTCAAGTCTTAGAGATAGGTAATCCGGATGGCTCTAAAAATTAGTTGGAATATCAGGGTAATTGATAAGTATATCAATAATTATTAGGTTATTACAGCTTAGGTGAATACTTAAGGCCATAAGACTTGAGTAAGTCGAGAACTTAAATGTTGTATTTTTTATTCTCTACTTGGCTGGATGCTCTAACAAATACTTAGGTTCAAATATGCCTACTAAAACCTTAGTGCGAGCTTTACTGAAGATAAGTATTAATATTTATACTGGATCTGAATCGTATAAAAACATTGTAGCCGAATGCTTTTGAATATACCTAATTATTTTTTAGAAGAAACTGACTTTATTATTATGTTGAAAAATCTAAATTGATGAGTTAATTTTAACTAGTTGATCATGTAGTCTTTGATCTGAGTGTGCTCTAAGATTGGGCATAATAGTACATTGGTGCAGTGCCAGATGTCAGAATAATGGTGTCACTAACTGGTGTAGTGTAGTATTGTTTTGTTTGGATATTTTGGAGAACAAGCTATAAACTACTAGCATGAGTTTGAGAGGATAAGCGCTCATCAGTGGTTTCATACATAATGGATAAAAGATATGAAGTCGTTCTTGAATAGAAAACAATTGTTAGAAAGACAAAACAAGTACTTGTCTGATTTTAGAGAGACGACAAGGTAGAAGATAAAAAAATAAGAGAAACATTAAGATCCATAGTGCTTTTTGTAAGCCATATGAGTTTTATAACAAAAAAAGAGTGGATGTGTTAGTTGTGTTGGAGAGAGTGTTATTGTAACCTTTCTCTCTATCTGTGTATAAAATATGTATGTTTTTTTGTAGATGTAGATTTTTTTCACAATCCGAACCACTTTAGATTTGTCATGTGTAATTGGTTTTATTTTATGTATTTATAAATAATTTATGTTGAAAGGTTCACACAATTGGTGCTTTATTTCATTCTTACCACAATTGTAAAAAGTGAATCATTTATTGGCCTAAAGCTACGACATACTATCGAATCATATAGCTTAAGTCATGTGGTCTCAACTAACACTATTGGAATCAATATTGTGATTACCACACAAGTCTTCGCGTGTGGCCGAATAACTATTTAACTTGTTATATCCCAACAGAAACTCAGTTTGATTAAGTGTTACATTGCTCACGTTGGAGGGCAACATTGAGATTTTAGAGTTTAAAAACTGAAATTGGGATATTGTGTTGAGATATTTGTTGTCTGTAATTAGTAATAATGGAAAATTAATTGGATGTGACTGGATTAATTCAAATAATATTAGAGATAACACTTTTTGTATTTAAATTTTGGCTCATCTTCCTCATAGACTTTGTGGGAAATTTTACTTTTTAGGCTTGTTGCTAGAAAAATATACAACGTGACGATTTGTAATGAGGAGACTACTTTTTTGGGTACGACCTATGACTAGTCTTTACCTTTATGCTAACCCACTATGAAAAAAATATTAATCACGACTCAAAGCTTGGTAAAACTCTCAAGATTTTTGACATCATTCTAGATGTATACTGGAACTGGCCAAACCAGATAATGTTTGCAATTTCTAATAACCATTGCAACTTCCAAGAGATAAACCACTTTATTCTCTCACTCCTACCTCCAAACATCAATTATGACGATGTACAATGTTTGACCGCTAATAATGGAAATATAAAATTCACAATAAAAAACAGTTACAATGCAATATGTACGTCCACCGCTACATCGGGTGGGCTTGGCCAGTTTGGCATAAGTATATTATTCCCATAAATTCTTTATTCTTTGGCTTGCTATCTAGAGAAAATTTATCCACTTGAGACAAGCTTATAATCCCGGGATTAAAATCCCTTTTTGACTGTGTGTTGTGTCATTCATGTGCTGAATCTATCAACCTTATCTTCTAGGAGTGTGTTTTCACTCATCGTAACTGCATTGCAGCTAACACCACGCTCGAGTTCACTTTTAACGACGATTATTGGTAATCTTGGATCGTGGTGGCTTCAAAACGGCCTCCTTTTAGGGTCCTCCATCTTTGGCGTTTATGTTTTGACACGCTAATATACTATGTTTGTCACGAGAGGAACTCGAGAATTTTTTGACCCTCCTCCCGCATTTGCATCTACAATTTCACACCGTATGCTTTTTGAACTACGGTTTGAATTCCTTACTTCCGAAGCTGTTTGGCCGATGTAATCTCGTTCTCCGTTCTAATTTATTTTTATTGTATGCAGTTATCACTCCATCTCTTTCGTGGTATTAACAATGGAGTATTGGACATGATAGATTTTGACTCACATAACTTAGTGATATATGCGTATTTATCTGTTTATAACAACTATGTTATTGTTTCTTAACCCTATCTATTGTGGCTTTAGTTGTATTATTTTTCGTGTATATATATATATATCACGCCAAGCTATTTGGATCTAATTGTAACTTCCGTATTATTATTTTAAATTAATCAATTTTCATGTATGTCGTGAATATTTATATGTTTTGTACATTATTTAGTTAGCAATTTTTTTAATTAAAAAAATAAAAATAAAAAACTAAAATATAAATGTACTTTTATATAGTCGTTTTCTTATCTAAATCAATATATTAACATTTGAACACCAAATATAACCGCATTATAATTCCAAGCATAAACTCAAGTTCCGTTTGGGTAGGTGATTTAGTTATAGCGCATAATATCACGTTATTTAGAGAAGTAGTTGTCTACTTAATAACATTATAATTTTGTTCAACAAACACGGTTTTATAGCATCGATAATCACTAATATCATACCGAACCTAACAACTAAATTCATTACCGAAATGAATAGCCTACCATTATTGTATTGCTCCCCCGTGGTACATTTATAATATGCGTTTAATTTACGACTTCGGATTGCAATATTATGTAGTTACGATGACGTGAAAATTGAATTATAAAAAAAGTAAGCAAGTGATAATTATTTGGATAATTTGAATTTTTAGATTTTTTAAAAATATAAATTCTAAATTTATAAAAAACATCTAATATTTTTATAATATTTTTAGATATATGAACTTAAAATCCATGTTATTTCATTTTCTTATATACTTTCATTTATATCCTTCTTTCATCGTAATTATCAAATATTCGTGTAACTAATATCGGTGATGTATTTGTTCGTCTTTAGTTGTGAAGATTCATATGTCTTTTCACTCAACCAACAATATCATTAGTAACCTATGAACTGTTTCTGTAGGTGTTTCAAAGTTATTGATGAATTGTTTTTCTAATAATTGCACATATTTTCGTAACGAAATGACTTAATTTTCAAAATCTGATTTTATTACTATTTTCACATCTAACATACTTTTCTTCGTAACTATTTTACACTTATTTCCGGAACTAGGTTATCTTTAATTTTTAACCAATTTATATAATATTTTTCGCACCCAAAAGACCTTTTTTGCAACCTAATTACAAGTATTTTTGTAACCAAGTTACAATAGTTTCCATACAATTGTTTTACTTTGTTTTTTCACACATAAAGGGCATTTTCTACAGTCCAAGTGCACTTATCTACGTAACCTGTTATGAATGAGTCGAATAGTGCATTGATAGTGTACCATACTCGACGGTACAGTTTTGTGTCATTGACAAGCTGTAATAAAAATGATGATTTTCCTAAAAGAATCTATGAGCCCATTAGGCCCACTGTCTAGTAAGTCTATTAATTCCCTATAAATAGACTACTAAGACTACACAAAACATAATCTGAAATCTATAACCTTTTCTATCATAGTGAAACTCTTTTCTCTGGCGGCGCCCGTGGACGTAGACAATTGTCGAACCACTTTAAATCTTGTGTTCATTTAAGTTTTTCCTTCACATATGTTCTGTGCTTGAGCCATTTTGTGATAATTGCATAGTAATTTAATAACAAAATTGGTATAAGAGCCACGTGGTGAAATTAGGGCTTTTGCAATTAGGGTTTCACAATAGCGTCTACAGCAACAAAATACATGATTGAAAAATTTAATGGGAGATCTCGCTTTGCGTTGTGGAAGATTAAACTGAAATCTTCATTGGTAATGCAAGGGCTGTGGAAGGCTGTGGAGAATAAGTTACCAGAAGAGATGGAAGAAGAGGAGAAACAAGATCTTCAAGAAAGGGCTTTGTGCTGGATTTTAATGAGTGCAAAAGACAATGTGTTTCGCGAGATTAGTGGTGAGAAGACTGCTGTCTGCGCATGGAAAAAGCTAGGAGATCTTTACTCAGAGAAATCAGTAGTAAACCGATTATACTTGAAGAAGTGTTTGCATGATTTCAGATTGAAAAAAATATGTCCATAACAGATGACTTAGATATTTTAAATCAATAATAATGGACTTGGAGAACATAGATATCAATATTGAGGATGAGGATCAAGCTTTGTTTGTATTGAGATCGTTACCAACTCCCTATGAAAACTTCGTAGATACCATTATGTATGGTAAGGATAAGTTATCGCTAGCAGATGTCTAAGGGGCACTAAAATCAAAGAAGATGAGACAGTTTCAGCCAAACAATCAAGCTGAAGGGGACAGTCTTATGACTAGGGGAAGATCTGGAAGCAAAGCGAGTTCTTTTAGAAAGAAGAACTGGAGGTCCAAGTTAACAGCAAAGCACTCAAACTGTTATGAATGCGGTGAGCATGGTCATTATAGGAGAGATTTTCCGAAACTGAATGGTAAGAAGGGAAATTAAAAGGAAAATGCAGCAAACATTGTTGAAGGTGTGAACAATTCCGACGATAGTGAAAAAAATAGTAGATGAGATGTATTGTCCGTGAGTTCAGACTTTGGGAAAAACTCTTAGGTACTCGGTACTGGCGCTACATATCACATATGTCAGTTCAAGCAGTAGTTTGATACTTACAAGCCAATGTAGGGAACTGTTTATTTAGGAAACAATCATTCGTTGGCTGTTGGTGGTATTGGTAACGTCAGAATCAGATTGTTTGACGGGGTTGTTAGAATCTTGACGTGCTGGCATGTTCCTGAGTTAAAGAAAAACCTAATTTCTCTTAGGACTCTAGACTCTCGAGGTTACAAGTACCGTGCAGAAGACGGTGTAATCAAAGTGACAAAAGGCTCAATGGTATGCATGAAAGGAAGTTTACAGAAGGGTCTTTACATTCTCCAGGGGAGTGTTGTTATGGGCGATGCTACAGTAGCATCATCAGAGAGTAATAGCCAAAGTAGGCAGGATCAAAATAAGTTGTGACGCTGGCGTCTTGGTCACATGAGTGACAGAGGATTAGCTGTTTTGGGAAAGAGAGATTTGTTAAAAGGGTATAAAGCATAATCATTGTGATTTTATGAGCATTATGTGTTTGGTAAACAAAGTAGAATCAAATTCAGTAAATCGACTGTAAGAAAGACAAAAGGAACAGTAGACTACATTCACTCAGATCTTTGGGGTCCAAACAAAACTCCATCCAAGAGCGGAGCCAGATACTACATGACTTTGATTGATGATTATTTAAGGATGGTGTGGGTTTACTTTTTGAAACCGAAAGATGAGGCATATTCAACCTTTGTCAAATGGAAGACGATGATTGATAAGCAAACAAGAAGAAAAATCAAACGTTTTAGGATAGATAATGGGTTAGAATATTGTAATTGTGAGTTCAACGAGTTTTGCGAAGCTGAGGGAATAGTGTGCCATCACACTTGTTCTAGAACACCACAACAGAATGGAGTCGCAAAAAGAATGAACAGAACACTTTGTGACAAGATTCGAAGTATGCTCTCGCATTCCTACGTGGGAAAAGATTTTTGGGCTGAAGCTATCAATACAGCGTGTTACTTGGTGAATCGGTCTCCATCAACGGTTATTGATTGTAAAACTCCTTTTGAGATTTGGTCTGGATTGTCGGCTGATTATGAATATCTGAGGGTGTTCGGTTGTCCTGTGTATGCTCATGTGAGAGATGGTTAGCTTGAGCTGAGGGAAAAAAGGTGCATATTTTTAGGATATGCTACTGGAGTGAAGGGATATAGGTTATGGTGTACCTCTCTAAAGTCTCCAGGTTTTCTCAACAGTAGGGACGTTACTTTTAATGAGTTTGCTTCGATAGACAGTAAGAATGAAGTATGAGAAATGGTGGAATCAGGATCAGTTGTGAGTAAACAGGTGGAGCGTGAAGTAGAATCAGTTCCTAGCATGTCTAATAATTCAAGTAGTTCTGAGGTGGATCCAGAATCAGAAGGTGAAGCGCCAGCATCAGATGATAGTGATGATGATGCGCCTGAACCAGAACAACAACCTTATAGCATAGCATTGGGCAGAGAAAGAAGAGATACTAGACTTCCAAAAAGGTATACAAATCTATTTGCATATGCTCTTTCAGTTGCAGAAGAAGTTTAGATGCAGGAACCTAGTACCTACAGAGAAACTATAACGAGTTCAGAGGAAAATCAATGGATTAATGCTATGGGGGAAGATATTGAATCTTTTCATAAGAATCAAATATGGAAGCTTGTTGACTTGCCTAAAGGATAGAAGATAGTAGGAAGTAAATGAGTGTTCAAGAAAAAGGAATGTAATCCAGGGGTTGAGACATCTCGATTCAAAGCAAGACTGGTTGCTACGGGTTTTACTCAAAGGAAAAGAATCGACTTCAATGAAGTGTTTTCTCCAGTGGTGAAGCATAGTTTGATTCGAGTTTTGTTAGCCATAGTAGTTTTACAAGATTTAGAGCTTGAGCAGTTGGATGTGAAGACTGCGTTTCTACATGGTGAATTGGAGGAGCAAATTTACATGAGTCAACCGGAGGGATTTATCGAACCTAATATGGAGGACAAAGTTTGTCTGCTGAAAAAGTCATTGTATGGTTTGAAACAGTCACCTAGGCAATGGTACAAACATTTTGATACATTCATGGTGTCAAAAGGGTTCACGAGAAGTCCATATGATAGTTGTGTGTATCATCAAAAGATGTCAGATGCTTCTTATGTTTACTTGTTGTTGTATGTGGATGATATGCTTATTGCTGCTTGTCAGTATGTCACACATTGTGTAGTTAAAGAAGCAGCTTAGTGCCGAGTTTGAGATGAAGAATCTGGGTAGAGCAAAGAAAATTCTTGGTATGGAGATTATCAGGAACATAAATTTAGGATCATTACACTTGTCTCAACGAAGTTATATTGAGAAAATGTTACAACGATTCAACATGTTTGATGCTAAAGCAGTTAGCATTCCATTTGCTACTCATTTCAAGTTGTCTGCAGTAAGAGCGGCCAAGGACGATGCTGAGTTGGAACAAATGTCGAAGGTTCCATATGCAAGTGCAGTTGGTAGTATCATGTATGCTATGGTATGCACACGTCCTGATATTTCACATGCGGTTAATGTAGTTAGCAGGTACATGGGATGTCCTGGGAAAGAACACTGGCAGGCAGTGAAATGAATACTTCGGTGTCTTAAGAATAATGTGAACGCTGGCTTAACTTTTAACAAGACCGATATTGGTGAATTGCTGAATGATGTTGCAGGATCATTGGTTGGTTTTTTTGATTCTGATTTTGTAGGTGATA
The DNA here is from genome assembly GCA_036936605.1 of Limnanthes douglasii subsp. nivea. Lineage (NCBI taxonomy): Eukaryota > Viridiplantae > Streptophyta > Magnoliopsida > Brassicales > Limnanthaceae > Limnanthes > Limnanthes douglasii. The sequence continues at coordinate 41,367,513 of JAUPFV010000001.1, forward strand.
TAGATAAAAGAAGATCTCTGACAGGATATGTATTTACTCTAGCTGGGAGTGCGATCAGTTGGAAAGCACAGTTGTAAGCTACTGTAGCTTTGTCTACAACAGATGCAGAGTACATGGCGGTAACAGAAGCAGTTAAAGAGGCAATATGGTTGCAAGGTTTGGTGGCAGATTTGGGCTTGTATAAGACTAATACAAAAGTGTTTTGTGACAGTCAAAGCACCATACACCTTATAGGGAACTAGATGTACCATGAGCGTACAAAGCCCATAGATATCAGGTATAATTTTATTCGTGATAAAATATCAAAGGGAATTGTTGATGTGAAGAAAGTGTCTACACACGATAATCCAGCAGATATAATGACCAAAGCAGTATCAGTTTGAAAGTTTAGGGAGTGCCTAAACTGGATTGGTGTTTGCAGTATAAAGTGAATGCCTTAGGGGCATTTGGTGAGTCAGAAGAAAAGAAGTTTCTTTGTTGATAGAGAAGAAAGGATATTCGCCTCAAGGGGAAGATTTGTTATGATTGAGTCGAATAGTGCCTTGACAGTGTACCGTGCTCGGCGGTACAGTTTTGTGTCATTGACAAGCTATAATACAATGGATGATTTTTCTAAAAGCGTCTATGAGCCCATTAGGCACACTGTCTAGTAAGTCTATTAATTCCTTATAAATAGACTACTAAGGCTACACAAAACCTAATCTGAAATCTGTAACCATTTCTATCATAGTGAAACTCTTTTCTCTGGCGGCGCCCGTGGACGTAGACAATTGTCGAACCACGTTAAATCATGCGTTCATTTAAGTTTTTCCTTCACATATGTTATGTGCTTGAGCCATTTTGTGATAATTGCATAGTAATTTAATAATATAACCAAGTTACACTAGTTTACAAACCCAGTTTGTATGAGTATTCACTCCTAAAAATCATTTTCTTAAACCAATTGCACGTAATTCTGTAATGAAATTATAATTTTGAGACCCAATTGCTATTTTTTTCATACTTCAATTTTTTTCCACAATCCAGTTGTACGTACTTTTGTAACCAGGTTAGAGTAGTTTCCAAACATACTTATTATATTCTTTTCAGACCCAAACAAACCTTTCTACTATCTCACCGAAGGTGTATATGATTATCAACATAATGGTCTTGCTTCAAGGAAGAACTGAAGATTATAACTCAAATAATAAAATCTTTTTCCCATAAGAATGGAGCTTTTATGTTCAGTTGAAAACCTGTTATACTAACAAAAAAGATGTTATGCTTATTTTGGGAATCAAGTGAGGAGAAAGCCAAGTTAATATGAATATAGGAGGAACTGAAGGTTCTTCAAATGAAGAACCACAATTCAAGAATCACCATAACCTATGTTTTAGATTATGAGTTTACAAAAAAACGGTAATAATATTTCTTATTTTGTTTATTTTACCAATTAATAAATTATTTATATAACCAATTTACTCGTAATTCTGCAATAAGTCAACACAAAATTCGGTAACTAGTTCTTTTTTTTCGCAACTAAATATCTATTTTTGCAACATAATTGCACTTAACTTTGTACCATAAAGTAAAACTTAAAATTGTTTTTGCATGATGCAATCAAGCTAGATGCAAATTTTCCAGGAGAACATGATATCAAAAATTTAGTTGTACTCTTCAGACTGTATGTTTGTGCAACAATACTTTTCACAACATGTAGAGGAATATTAGCTACTTCAACAATCAAATATGTTGAAGATTTTTCAAAAATCAATTAGTATGATTGACCAGAAATAATAAAAGAAAATCTAATAGATTCAGTGGAACATACTGCTAAAGTGCACTTGGAAACAACAATTGGTTATGTAGCACTAATCGTGGTAAGAGTACTAATTCATATATATATATATATATATATTTATTCAGTAAAGTATAATAAAAAATAATAATTCATGCAATAATTCATTATCATTGTGCAACCATGATTTCTTAAACACATAAACATTAGATTATACTTAAAATGAATGGAAACTATACCACGATGATTCAAATGGTTCATATTAGAGACTAGATGTGTTCTGAATTACTTAAAATATTCTAAAATAATGAACTCGACGAACTGATTAAAAATTTGAAATAATTAAATTGCAGTATTAAATATCAAGTTGAAAAAAATAGAAAGTGAAAATTAATATAAGAGCAACAATATTATTTTTTAAATGATAAATTCAAAGGGATTAATGGTGCTAATAGATCCTTAACTGAGAGAGTAGTTGAACAAGATCGTCTAATCATAGATAAAAATATGTTCTCAAAACACAATAAGCAGAACTGAATAGCTATTAGTCATCAAAAGCAGTGGTACTCCTTATGTCACAACCTTTTTGGATAGTGAAACAAATAGCTAAACTAGTTGATAAGATAAATTTAAACAAAAAAGGAAACATAACACATTTTATCAAAGACTTCATAAGAAAAAAGACTCAAAAAGAGAAAAAGGAACAAAAAGAAAAAGTGGTTCAAACAATTATAGGAGCTTCTCATGTTTTATTGGAAAAAATGAGATTCAAACAGGTGGTATAAAAACTCATCATTTACAAGAAAGATTTAAATAAGTTCCACTATAAAAGAAACAACAATTACAATAGTTGTAAAATGTCATTTTCCACAAGAAAAATCTCAACATGTTCCACCACAAAAGAAAAAAAAGTTGCAAAGAGTTGTACAACCTCATTAGTAAGTTGTAACTGAAGAAAAGTTTAATTTTTCAGCATATGACAATGAAGCATATAATAAGCATATTGAAGATATTGGATTTTATTGGTCAATCGATAATGAAACAAAGAAACTAATATATCGCAAAGATGCCTAACATTTGTTCAAGTTAAAGAAAACTGAAGAAGCTTTGTTGATTGAGAATCGAAGTGTATGTCATATCAAGCAAAAAAAGTTATTTGTTGAATTTTAAAACATGTTGAAGATTGCAAATGAGGATGAGTTGGACTACTAGGTAATTCCGCACCTAACATTTTATGTTTGCACCCAATTTTGCGTAATTTTGTATCTATATAACTCGCATTTCCACTACCAGTTATTTTTGTTTTTTCACAACTATTTTATTTATAATTCCGCAACAAATTAACATATATTGCACCCTTTTTATTTATTTTATTTTTCATCACATCCTTTTTTACCTTATTTCCACAAGTCCTATCACATGCATGTAATTGATGCATATATATTATATGTATTAGAAAAGATTGTTCATAATATCGTTCTTTCACAACCTTTTAGAAGAACAGTATACTTATCAAGTTTGGTGAGTTAATTGATTATATTAAAATATATGTTTTAAATTCCTTTCTTAACTATTAATTTTCTTGTATATATAACCTTTTATAAATATCAATCCAAAATAAAGTAAATGTTACTGAAATGGTTAACAGTATCTACAAAGCGGGACCTAGAGAAACCAGACATATCATGATTCCAATCTATAAAAAAAACTAAAAAAAAGGTGGATCGAATCATTGTAATGTATGTATAGTTGATTTAGATAATGACATTAAATTCAACTCCAACTATGTATTATCTAGTAAAATGATACAACACTAAGATCGGTCAAATAATTGGTAAGGATTATCAAAATATAATATTATTTGTTATATATATATATATATATTTAAATAATATACAAATGCTTGTGCCAACTTGATTTTATAGTATAAATAATTTATCGATAGAAAACTCATGCGAATAAGTGATCCACCAATATAATTTTATAGTCTGAAAAATAATCTGCAATAAAATTGTGGTTCTGTTGCTTGTGAGGCTTTTGTGTGCGACTATGCGAGGAATTTCGCTACAAGTGGAAAGGTTTTTGAAACTTTTGAAGGAGATCTAGTTTCAAACAGAAGAGCCGAAATGTATTCTTATATATTCGCACAAGTATTGATAGATGCTCGTTTATTTATGTCACAACTATGTCTTTATGTAAAATGTTGTACATATGTAAAATACACTCTTTTTTGTTTGGACTATTTTTTATCGTTTATTATATTTTATTATTTTAAAACTGGAACCTTATTATCAGACCTAATTTTCCTTAACTTAAAAGCCAATATTATTTTGCAACTCAAAATGTTATTTCGTAACTATTAACAACGTAATTCTACAACTAATTAAATGATAAGTTCGCACCAGTTATACTTATATTTTCAAAAACAATCTTTTCCTACAACAAATATGTTACTCCACAACCAATAAGAATATAATTTCACGCCCAATTAGACTTATAATTTTAAACATCATTATTTTTCTGCACCCAACTTATAACGGTTACTTTCGTAGCTGAAAAAATGGACATTATATGTCGAGTTCCAATTTTTTATGAAAAATAATAATAGAAATGGAATAAAAGAACATATCCAATTAAAAACACAAAACACATTATTTATTTTTTTCCCATGATCTTCAATTATGACCATGTTTTTTACAATGTCCACATTTTAATTTATGAACCAAGTCTTCACCTTTGAATATAATACGCTTCTTCTTAGGTCTTTCAAATCTTATTAATAGTCCAGGTGGAAGAATAACAAGAGAATTATTTAGATTAGAAGTTTCATTAAAAGTAGTTAAAGCTAGTATGCTCCGAGAATAAGTTTTCTTATAAGATCTTAAACTATAATATCATTTCACATTGTTGAAGGATTTCCATAAATACTTAATATAGTAGTACAAATATGTGATCAAAGAAAACTTTCAATTATCCCAATATCACAAGAATATTTGTAGTTCAAAAGATCAACAACAATAATCGATTTCGATTGTACTTTTAATAGTACTTTGGTAGACGACCGAACAATCTACAAACGATATTCTTTAATGTTGCTTTTAATATTTCTCTAAATATCAGGAATCAACTCGTTTTTCTAACATATACTATCAGATGGATGTTTTGACATACATCTGGGTCATAAGCGTAATCATAATATTCTCCAATAATTATGAAATAAGCATGCTACATTATTTTAATTCAATTATTAAAAGACTCGGTTGCACTAGAAGCCATAACATCATATATTTTACCTTTAAAGTATGGGTAAACATACTTTTCAGAAGGGAATGTTTCCATAAAGGTAACTATTTTTTACCGCATTCATTAATAAATTCTTGCAAGGAATGAGAAAAATGCTTTAATATCTTGACCATTTTCATATTAAAATCCTTTTGTGTACATCTTAACACATGCTTCATATATCCAATACGCTGATAAAAAAATATTGGTAGAAATTAGAGAAAACAATTGATACATCATTAACTATACATATGTAACAATCATATATTAAAATGATTTGACGATAAAGTAAATGACACTTTAGTGTCTCAAAGAACAATTTCCAATTACCACCATCTTCAACCCTAACAACAACAAATGCTATGGATCAAACCCCGATATAATGTACTAATTATAGATTGAATAAAATAAATTAGCAAACTATTATATAATTATTAATTCCGCAATGAAAACCTAATTCCGCAACCATTTTACTCATAATTCTGCAACAAGTTGACACGTAATTTTACAACCAAAATAGAATTATGTATTTTCACAATATCAGACTAACTTCGCAACTGCTTTTCAATATAGTTTTGCAACATAGTCACACTCATTTTTACAATAATATTTTTAACACCAATCAAAATAAAAAACATATTTAAAAATATTTTTTCGTTAAAAAAAACTTACAGTTGTTATCATCTTTAGCTATTGTAGAAAGTAAAATTTCTCGATGTCACCCGGTAAAACATATACTAGCGATAAAGAACATGAAACGACAAGAGTGAAACCATGACCACTTAACATGTCGAAGAAATCTCCGGAAACTTCACTTCTAGCTTTCTCTAAAGCAAACAATGACATGCGGTAAGAAATATCTAAACTGTAGTCAGATATAACATGGATTAAATGTTTTTTAGAGTTTCATCATTTCTTGGCCTTGTGCCATCACATATCTCGTTTGATATTAAATCGGACATTAAGGGCTTTTTATTTTGTATCAAGAAACCACGATAACAGTTATGATCACCAACATAGTTTTTAATAATCATATCCTTTCAAATTATCAATTGAATCATAAAGTCTCCATGAACATCTTTTTCTTTCATTCATTGAACAATGAAAACTAATTTTTTATTTTTGAGTATGAATAGATTTATAATTAAATTAGTGCTCGATAGAAATCGAGATAAAACAAGACACACGAAAGTAACAAAATCTTCAAATACACGCCCTACACCTTTAATAGCATCAACCCAACTTTTAGTAGCAAGCTGTTTTTTCTTATGTTAAAAAAAGCTAACATCCCAACTAGGTACTCCAATGACTATATTATCTTCAACTATCGAATCAATAGTATGAAATAATACACTATCCGAATTAGTACAATCTCTATATAAAATTATAGTTTAAACCGCATAAAAATCTCATTGTCAATATCTTAACCTTAAATAAAATCACCCAATGCAACCAATGATATAAAATCAGATTTACTACGTAAAAAACATTTTTTATATTCAATCATTAAATAATTAAAACTAAAACGAACCATACTTTCATAATTTTTAAAACTATTGAGTTGAAGAATATAAACATAATTATTTTATTTAAAAACAACCAATGAAGACATTGCAAACCTAATAATAAACAAATAAAAGAAAAAACAAAAATTGAGATTATTTTCGCACCCAACTTTCACATATTCCCGCAGAAAAAATAGTTATTCCACAACAAACTTGCACACAATTCCGTAACTCAACAAAGCTAACTAATTCCAAAATTAAAGTGAACGTAATTCCGTATCTCAACAACACTTACTAATTTTGTAACCTAATTGAACGAAATTCTACACCCCGTTAACATTTGGTATTTACGCAACGTACAATCCATAATTTTACAACCGCACCTTCAAACTACCAAAAATCCTCAAATATATTTTCTCGAAATTACTCTTTTCATATAATTTTCAAAATATTTACGTAAATGTATGATATTAAAAAATCAACAGGATTAAAATAATCATATATCAAGAAACAATCATATAATATTTTTATTAAAACTACATGAATCAATAAACGGCTTCAAAAAATGTAGATACGATTAGACAAAAAAAAAACAATATTTGATCGTAAATTGCATAAAAAAATTAACAAAAAAAACCTATAATTCAACCGAGCCTACAATTCACGATCCAAAAAGGATAATGAAACGAATAACAAACCATAGACATATAACATAGATGTATCATTGAAATTTAAATATATTAAAGTCATTGTCATCGATAAATAAATAACATTAAGTGTTTATCCGTACTTTATCAAGATTTTGAACGATTATTAATAAATAAGATTAATATTGGGTGGTTGTTAATAAATTACTTAATATGAAAATATATGAATATTTTTGATTCAAATGACTTTCTGAAAATAATATTGATATTTCGATAAATTATTTAGTCGGAGATATTTAAATTATTGTTTAATTGTATTCAATATTAATTTTTTTTTAAATTATTTAATAATATTATGTCTATTTCACCCGTGCCAAAAAAACGAGATTGTTTTAGGTAATATTTTTAAATACGAAGATTGTAAAAACAAATTACCATATTTTACTCTATATCTAATCTAAAAGTTCATAATATTGTTTTTACTCTTTCAAATATATTTTAAAAATTAAATTTCGTGATATAAAATTTCAAAAATATAATATAAAACCCTACATTTCTATAAATTATATTTTAATGTTTAATCTTTCAAAATGTATATTATTTAATAATTAAAGTGTAATCTTTTATATTTTGGTCATTAAATGTTTTTCAAGAAACCTTGCATTAATTTTGGAATTGAATGTTACAAAGCTCTTAAACCTATTACATGTCTAATTTGAACCAGAAGTTTTAGTGGGAGTTATAATCGTAGAATTGAAAACGACTCATTGCTTGAGTTTCTTGATTCTACCAAATGAATCTCGGCTTATCATCTTTTTCTCAAACATTTCTGAAGTCGATTTTCATTTTTTTCTTGACTGAGGAAATAAAATTAGGACGAGATAAGTCTTTACTGTCAAGACTTAGCTTTGAAGAATCGTATGATTTGAGATGAAGAAAGTTTCTGTTTAAATAATTGAAACTCATATTATGAGGTAGACAACACTGAATGATGGACCTTTTGACCTTTTCCATTGAACTAAATATTTTGCCAACATCTTGAAGTTAGGTAATAGATTCTTTAATACTTTAGGTTCACCGCTTTTCATCTATTTAATTTCACGAAACTGATATCTGGCCTCTGTTACTATTCTGAGCATCATTATACAAGAGAAGAACAACAAGCCTATGTATCATTTGTTTAGTATATATACTTCTTGCAACTTTTGTAGTGTCCCTTTTATGAAATTATCGAATTGAACTGAGCTACATTTTTGTTTCCATCTTTGAGCCCCTTTAGTTGTAAATGACTCCAGGTACCATCTGCCTTAATGCAATGCCCCTCAATCTTAGCTACTATTTGGAGTTAAAATCTGCAAGAACATATTACCAGTAACACTTGATTAAAGAACCATATGGACAATGATATTAGAATGTAGGATAAGTTTTGGGAACATAGTTAATTTTAATATTAAAACAAAGAGACCATCATGCTTCTTGTCTATATATCACAATCCTAAACCTTCTAAAATTGTGATTGTCCTAAGATGATTTGAGGCTTGATTTAGATTAAAAATACAACTTCATTTTTCATTTCAGAGTCCAGTTGGCCAATCCGTCAACAACCTGGTTTTGGACTATGAAGATATCAAGCAATACTATGTTAGAGGTGATGATTTTCCTACAATAGTTAAGTAAGGGCTCTACACTTCAATGAACTTTACCACTAATAAACATTGTAATCAGAATTTGGGAGTCTGATTTAATGTCAATATTGTCAATACCAAGGTGCTTTCGTAACATTAATCTATTAAATTAGGCCCTAACTTTAGCCAATATGGGAGTTAGTTTGCCATATAGTCTAACAAACCCATCAATAATGTCACATTTTCTATCTCTTATTAGGCCACCATCGCTAGCCTCACCACTAGGCAAACATAAGCAATCAATATTCAATTTATATAACTACTGGTGGTATCCAATTAAGGATAATTGCATTCTTTTTTTTTATTTAAATGGTTATAACAGCCTATGTCAATAGCTGCCTTTAAGTCCTTAATCCAATGTTTCCTATTGAACATATTAGCATGATCAAGAGCATTCAGAATATGTTTAGTTTGATCGATTATAACATTGGCGTACAAATGTAAGTATTAAATTTAGCACGATTCCAAGCTCTCCAAAGGACCCAACAAATAACGGTAGAGATTCTTGTTCTAGCATGGACATATTTATTAACAGACTAAAACTAACTTCTTATCAAGTGAGATATAGTCATATATCTTCCTAGACTAATACCAAACAAATTTGAGAAGTAGTTCTATGCTTTCCAAGAATCTTTGTAAGATACAAACAGGTGGTTGATTGTTTCATAGCTTTCACAAACTAACATTTGAAATCCAGAAGAAATTTCCTTTTTTTTGCAGCATATAGTCCACAAAAATCCAACTATTTTTAATCCTCTAAATAAGAATAAAATATTTGTTAGGAGTTATATTATTCCAAATTTTATTAAACATGTTGGATTTGTTATTCTCCCTCTCGAGATACTTCAAGTTTCTTTACTTTTGAATTTTCCATCCATTAATAAGGTCCACCTAATAGTTTATTCCTCATTATCCTTGATAGAGAGTTTCTGGATGATCTGTATATCTCATGGAAGAATAGATCCCGTAAGCTTGTCGAAAATCCAACAATTATTGTTTCAATATGAATTGATTTTGTCTTTAGAGAACCAACTATTGTCCTTAGTAGCTGAAAGAGTTATAAAATAAGATGAGATACACCATATGTCCAGAAATCAGATTACTTTTGCCTAACTTCCAATAGATATGCTTCTAAAAAATGTCATTAACATTAATTAATCATTTCTAAACTTGAGAATGGTGCATCGAGTAGTTGACCTCTAGGGGATGAGAGTCCTTATAGTACATATTATTCAAGTATTTAGACCAAATGGGTTATCTCTAAATCTATACCACATATAACATGAATATGTGTCTTAAAGGGCTTGTATTTGCCTTAGATCCAGTTCTTATCCTTCATAGGGTCTGAATATATTAGATCATCTAGTCCATTTAATATATTAACCTCTTATGTGGAACAACAAAAGAAACTATTGAATAACCTTTACATTATTTCTAAAACATTCTTAGGAAGTAAACAACATTAAATCCAGTAAGTAGGTAAAGTCATCAAAATAGTTTTACCACCATATGAAAGATTCTTACCTTCCTAAAACATAATCTTATCCCTGCCTTTAGATATAAATATTTCATAATTATTTGTTTATTATTAGTATTAATTGGGATTCAAAGGTAAGTGATATGAAGGTTTCCAACTGAGAAACCAATATTAATTTCTAGACTTAATGATATGGACTGGACAATCCTATTAGAGGGTATTACCTTAGTCTTTTTTTATTTATAACTTTACAAGATTTCTCCTGGTAATGTTTTCGGAAGTTACCTAGTTTCTTTATAGAATGAGGTAGTTTATTTATGAAGATGATTACATCATCTGCAAAAGCTAGGCAGGGGATAACTATATGGATTTTGGTTTTGAATATCATATCTCTCTTATTTTCAAACAACCTTCTCAAACCTCTAGTTAAGTACTCTTGCAATAATAAAAAGGTTAGAGAATAAATGATCCTCTTGCCTAATGCCTATCATAGTTTTGAAATAACCTTTAGCTTCACCATTGACCATAACTGAAATGTGTAAAAATTTGATTAATGTAGCAATTATATCTAAGAATGCATTGTTAAATCCAAATAACTACATAACCATAAGTATGAAATTGTGGATCTTCTGTCAATGACCTTTGATATATCCACCTTGACCATGGTATTGCCCTATTTAGTCTTCATGTTAATATCATGAGATAATTAATTTGCAAGTATGATGTTGTCATGATAAATCCACCTTTCTCATCCGAGATTATTTTAGGAAGAAGTGGTGTTAATCTATTATTTATTAACTTAGATATGATTTTATTGAGCATAGTACACAGACTGATAGGTATGTAATTCTTCCAGGTTGGAGGGCCAGTGTTCTTTGGGATAAGATATGTGGTTGTGGCCATTATACCTAGGGAATAATATAACCATTAAAAGGGATTCAATAGAAGAACACAACTTTATTTTACTGATGCGCTAGCAAGATTGAAAGAATAAGCTATTTAATTCATCAATTCCAGTTGCATTCATATGTTTTAAGCTAGTAATCACCTTAGGGATCTTGTCCACATAAGGTATGTTAATAAGCATGCCATTCTCCTCTTAGTGTCCATTAAGTCTTCAACTTCTTTTTGATTTGGATTACCATTTAGTATAGTTTTAAAATATAGTTCAACATATTTATCTAGTAGGTCTTGATTAGTGATCAATTCATCCCCTGAAAAATGTTGTGAATTCTATTACTCTTTCTTATTTCTCTTATGTAATTGTGGTATGTGGCAGTGTTCTTATCCCCATATTTGATCTAGTTTGCATAACATTCTTTATGCTAGTAAGCTTCTTCTTTAGTCAGTAACTCAAGATAGTTGACTTTAGCTTTAGATAACCTAATTATGTCCTTTATTTCTTGAGATTCCTTGTAGCAAACTTCTAAAACCTTAACAACTTCTTCAACATTAAGAACACCATAAAAAAATATTTCTAAATCTCTCATTGTTACATACCCGAAAACATTTTTTTAATATCTTAAGCTTGTTCCAAAATACATACCTAGGTTGCCCTTCCATAATCTGATTCCGATTTTTCCCATAATGTTACGAAAATCATGATATTGAATCCATATATTTTTTAAATTGAAGGAAGTCTTAAGTTTATTAGTATATTGGGAGATAAATATACATATTGGTGAGTGATCTGAGCAGGTTCCTACCATATGTTCGACCCTAGTTTCTTTGAAATAATCAATGCAAACAGAGTTGTAGAGAACTATGTCAAACTTTTTCCACTTATTGTTATTTGACCATATGAACTTTGTATCAGAGTAACCTATATTCTTCAAACTACTGTCTCTTATTGTGTCATTAAAATCTTCTAAACTTTTAAACTAAGAGAAGAACATGTAAGCTGCTCATGAGGTGAGGAGATGACATTAAAGTCTCACATCACTATCCACTCATTTTAATTTTCTGATAAAAATTGCAAGTTATTCCACAGATCCAAATGCTTGTCCCTAACACATTTAACGTAAACAATTGTAACAAAGAAACCTTTATCCAACGATGAGTGACTGATTGAAGCATCTATAAATTGGTGGAGGTTTCTTATGATATCAACCTTGAAGTTTCCTTCCACATAAGCCATATCTTATTGTAGATGTTAGCCATATAGTTAGTGAAACCAGTAATTCTAGCAACCTTGCCAAGATTTACTTCATGAATTAATGGCTCCTGTAAAGCAATAACGTCAATGTTTTTAGATTTTGTAATTAATTTTAACATTCTCTTAGACACTTTGTTTCCAATTCCCCTAATGTTCCAATTAAGAATCTTAATGGTTATTTGGAGTTACTAGTGAATCGTATGCTTGGCTCTTTATTCTGAGGAGATTTGACTGCTAGTTGTTTTTAGTTTCTATTTTGGCTTCCTTTATTTTTTTACTTGGAATTTCTTTGAACTATTTATCAAGTTCTATTTTTCTAAGGGTGGGTGAAGAGGGAAATCTTCTAATGTTAAACTGATTGGAGGAGTGAAGTTCAGAATTCAAGTTTTTCATAATCAGTTGAGTTTGTGAAGTCGAAGTGTGACTCAATGGATTGAATAACTTCAATTATTTCAGCCTATTTTAAGGTCTTATTCTCACGAAAAAACAGAGTCTTTACTGAAAACTTTTGATGCCTCTGCGTAAGATTTGAGAAAATATGGAACTTGTGTTAGGTCTTTATTTGAACTTTTTTCCAGGTCAAAGATGAGATCGGTTCTAAGATCAATTCCTTGCAATTCAAATAATGTAGAAGTTTCTTAAAGGGTTGGTAAAGATGGAAATTCGGATTTTAATCTTGCTCTGTTTTTGATTTCTTGAACATAAACTTTGTTCTCTATGGCTTGACTTGAGGATGAAGAGCCCATGATTGAGTTCTTTTTGGAGATTGCGGCAGAACGACACATTTGAAAGTATCATCTTCCATGATTATCTAATTGCTGGCAAGTGGCCAACATTTAAATGTTGCTCTATTCTTGGAGTTTTTCTTGAATTTCACACTTCAAAATTTTTGGTCGTTGAATTTTTAGGATATATATATATATAAATATAAATTTTAAAAATTATTTTTCTAATCTTTAAACTTTTAAAATTAACATTTTCGTATATTTTAAAAAAAAATGTATTTTAAAAGTACATTTTAGGTCTTTAAAGTTTGAAAATTATATTATATTCTTTACCGTTTTGAAAATGACATTTTTTTTTACATTTAGACCATAAAATTTAGAAGATTATAAATTTAGTCTGTAAATTTTAAAAAGTTACATTTTAGTTACTAAAATTCTGAAAATTACATTGTCCCTTAATGTTCTGATAATTGTGGTTTAGTCTTTTAATTTTTAACTATTATATCTAAGTCGCTAAGAGTTTTTAGTGTGTTAAAATTATATATATTTTTAATAAAACTCAATATTATTAAATTTAAAAGCTCAATAACATGCTAAATAAAGATAAAAAATCTAATTGGACCCAAAATCGAAAGTTGAATTTTGGTACCAAAAAATAATTTTAATTTCTTTCCCTCCATTGAATAGCCTCCATTGAATAGGGAGAAAGAATTCCACAAAATCTCATTCAATCTTCCTTCACTCTACTCGCCCGACATAATCCTTCTTCTAAGAATCTACTCTTCATCTTGAAATTTCCATTGACTTCTCGGACAAATTCTTCCATTAACAAAACTCGAACAGAAATGAATTCCCAATTAAATATTATTTTTAAAACAAGATCAGCCACTTTTATCTTCTCCCTCTCTTTTCTGAACCTTCTTTGTTTTTAGTAACGTACCTGCAATTACAAAAATAAAATTTGACAACTTGTCAAGCACTTCTTGTACCAAGAGAGTTAAAAATATTATTTTAGTTGGTTAAGTTTTGGAAAGTACCTTCAGTTTATAAAGTTTAAAGAAGTATACTTTCAGTGTATAAATATTCGGATATTAAAGTTTAGTCCATGATACTTTGAAAATTATATTTTCGCCAATAAAAATTGAAAATTACATTTAAGTTGCTACAAGTTTGAAAATTGCATTTTAGCCACTATATTTTCGAAATTTATAATTTTATAACTTAGGTTTTGAAATTTCATTTTGGTCCCTTAAGTTAGAAAATACAGTAGTCCTTAAAAGTTTCAAAAATTTCAATTCAATCCCTATTTGTAGATAATTGCACTGTATCCTCTAAAAAATTATAAAATTTCATTTTAGTCCACTAATTTGGATAAAATTTACATTTTTATCCAAACATTTTTAAAAATTACAGTTTAATATTTTAACTTTTGAAAATATTATTTTTGTAATTAAGTTTTAAGTTTTGAAAATTATGTTTTGTCCCTAAACTTCCAAAAATCAAATTACAATCCCGTAGGTTTAAAAATTCGATGTTATTCATTTATATATTAATTTTAAATTTTAAAACATTATATCATATATAATTATCTTTTATTTCCAAAATGTAATATTTATAAATAGGTTAACCAATTTTATAAATATATAATTAAAAAAATATGGTTTAATTTATTAAAATATTTGTACAAAGTAGTTATTGTAAATGGTTTTTATTTGAAATATACGTATATAAATAATATAGTCTTAAGTACCATCTTAAACTCAAAACCCTAACTATAATCCATTTAAGATCCGTATTTTCATGTTTCTTTTGAAAAAAGATCAATTTCATTTAAATATTTACCATTTAAGACCTCCTAATACCCTAAATACCCTTACTGAATTATATGAAATCTTTTATGCTTTTAATATTTTTCTCTCTACGTGAATAGAACAGTCCCCTACCATTATAGGCGATGATCAATTTTTTATTCTATTTCTTGTTTTTCTTTTGTTTTTGTATGATTTTGATTGTGTTTTTTACTTGATTTCGAAGTTTGATTTTGGATATTTGTTTAGATCAGTCAATTTGTGTGTCTATATAACTCAATTTTTTATTGTGAAATATCATGGTACTCGCGATCTATTTTGTTTTTTATTTTTCATATTCTTCTGGTTTTACGTTGCTAATGTGGTGTAATTGTTGTATTGAAGTTATGTTTTTGTCTATTTTAGTGTGTTTGTAGGTTTTTGGAAAAACTGTGTTCGAGTAAGGGTTCAGAGTTTAAGTCATAAAAGATGCAGTAGAGAAGACGCGAAACCTGTTTTATTTTTCGTACTGATATTTGCGAAACGTGTTAATTCTTCTCGACTGGTAGATGCAAAACCTATTTTTAATAGATGTGAAACGTTAATATTCTTTTGTATTGTTGATGCGAAACATGTTTACTAGTAGCCGCGAAACATTTGTATTATTTTCAATCAGTAAAGAAACGTAGTATTTACTGCTAGCTGCAAAATATTTGTATTGTTTTCTACTTATGGATGCGAAACATATGTATTCCTTGTACGGATAGATTCTAAGCCTATTTACTGCTAGCTATGAAACATTTGTATTATTTTCCAACTGATAGATACGAAACATATGTATATTTTACTGTAATAATAGATTTCAAACTTTTTATATTTCTGTCCAATGCGGGTACGTGATGTCTAGAAGTCGATTGTGTATTTTTAAACTAAATGGGGAACTTGCAATTTGTGATCTTGGACTGTTTGGTGATTTGAAGGATGTTGTTAAATTTGTTTTAAGTAGATATTGATATGTGTGAGTTATAAAGAAAGAGTTTGATTTTAAAGAGAGAAAGTAAAAGTGACAAAGTAATCTCAGCTTAAGATGTATCTTCCCTTGTATTAACAACCTCAAATTTTATTTATAGGCGTTCAAATTTAGTGTAACAGAATTAGTTACACAACTCGGTTAATAACACTTTAGTCCTCCATCTTTATAAACAATCTAAAATCTATCTTACATATTTACAATTGATCATATAAGACTTTAATTTATTACATTTAAGCCCTCAACATTCTATATCCGCATTAGTAGCCGCCTAGTTCTTATGAAAGACAATAAATAAGAACTAGTTATCACCTCAAAGATCATAATAAGCAGAAAATACCCCTTTCCAAGTTCAATATGCTTCGAACATAAATCACTCCAAAATTATATAACTTCATATTTATCCTCTTCGAATATATTTACACGTGCATTCATTTCGAAATTAGCTTAAGCCATCATCTCGGATACATTGGTGTGTGCATTCACTTTGAAATTAGCTTAAGCCTTTGTTAGTACTTCGAACATTTGTATATAGAAACATGAGCTGACCCTTTCTTAGCGGTCATAAACATTTGGTATGGTATGGTACACATGCGATGAATAATTATGTAGTAGACACTAGACCGACCATCAGGTCTGACAGTAAACAGACGTCACACTACCCTCTTTACACACAACCGTTTGGTCTCCACCTATTCAACTTTTATGACACCATTCTCTCTTTCTCTCTCTCTCATAACTCTTCTAATAAATATCCCTTCATTTATTTCCTTGATATCACACAAACTTCATAGAGAGAGAAAATCATCTTCGCCTGAGAGAATCCTTAGCTACCCTTCCTTGGGTAATCTACTTCTTGGCTACCATCACTAAAAAACTCATACTTTCCAGCCAATCTTCAAGTTAGTATACGAAAAAACGTTCAAAAACAAAAAAAAAACCCAGAAAACCAATTTCCCCAAATACTGACAAACTTGTTTTTGGTGCTTACGATTATTTTTGCATCAGTGAAAGGGCTGAAAAGTAAAAAGATGCAGGATTGATAAGAAACGCTCCTCGATTCTCGATTGAAACCATATATTACGGTAATTTTGATTAAAATCGAATCTTCCTTGCACTTTCAAGCTTACCAACTCTAGAATCTCAATAACCAACACCTCGAAATCCTTCTCCTACATCTTTGCCTGTTCCTCGTCGAAATTCACGCAAGGTAACACCAAGATTTTCTACTTAAAGAAGTCCGGAAGAATGTATATCACGTACCAATTCTAGTCCTCCTCGAACATCACACAAGGTAACACCTCGAATTAAACTAGAGCTCATTTTCGTTGTAATTTTTCTACCAAAAGAAGATTTTCATAGCTATGGGAGACTTCAAAACTGACATCTCTTCACTAAAAAACCCCAACATTATCTCCTCCCCAGAGGGAGATTTCTAAGACCATCAGAGAGTCTCAACAAACTCATTCGCATTTTCCAGAAGCATATTTAGCCTCAAACTCTAATTCTTCTCGATTAATAGATGAAGCGTATGAGGAAGAGGCTGATTCAGCAGTAACATAATCCAATGTCAAGGCCAAAGAAAGTGATGTTGCATCTGAAACAGAAGATGAAGCCTTGAAACCACGATCAACAAAGATAAGAAGAAAGAATAATAAAGCTCGTGTTGAGATTCGCGAGGACGTTGCTGTCTCAGTCAGTGTAAACCTGAAACCACTTCTCCTCGAATACATCATGACGCTAAATAATGTATCATACATTTAATATAACGAAGCTCATACTGATTGTTTAAAAATACAATGGGGAATGACAGACAACATCACTCTTCGAATTCTAAAATAGAGGGAGACTCCATAATATTATGGAGCAAATGAGTTGGTAGTCTATCTTGAGATCCATCAATTGGGGTCTTTGATTCCCACTAGATCCACTGATAGTTGAGTACTTTAATTTTTTGAACCTCTGCCCTACACAAGCAACACTGATTTGTGGTTTACATTTTTGTCAGTAATTATGGCTTCGAGACTAGGCCAAACCCCTCTTTCCATCAAAGATTTCCTTACCATGAATCGTATTATGAAGAGACCAATACTACCCTTTTACTACTTGACATTAGTAGACGACTTCAAGGTTATCGATGATCTACTCGAATTTGACAAATTTTAGAAGAAAAAAATTGTCTTTATATCAGGATTTTGGGAGAATGGTATAGAAATATCTGAGGAGAACCCTTCCAAACTTAATCTTGTTTGGAGAAGCAACAATAAGTCTTTTACTTTTTTCTCTTTTAATCCTTTATAACTGAAATATGCGTTCCCACATATATTGTCATTGTTATTATGAATTTTGATTAGGTACAAAAATCGACAAAACGATGCGAAAGATATCTTTGCTCAATTGGACACTTGGGCAGAAAATAAACGGGGCAATGGATTTCATTCAGCTTTTCAACTCATCAATTTCATTAACAGTTTTCCGTGGAGGATTTCCCTAGGTGCCGACCTCCCCGAAAATTTAATAGAGCAACCAAACCCAAACCTTGTTGTGAAAAGACTGCTTGCACCTGATAACAAAGTTATATTGGATGTGCACAATAGATCTGACAACCACTTGCCTTCGAAAAAGAAAAGTAATAAGAAAAATAAGCTAGTAAATCTGGTGCTAGCCCTTCCACTAAACCGAAGCCATAAAAGAAAAAAAGGAACCAAAAGCAAAATGAAAGCATCTGAAGTTAAACTTCCAATAATCAATGAGAGAGTCAAGGTTGAACCTTATTCAAAAAGGAAGAAGACTTCTACCCCAAGGAAAAAGAAAGTTGTAAAACATTCATCATCAAAATGAGTAGAAAAACCCCCTCAATCAATTGCTTTAGATATTCCTCCAACTGAAGCTGAGGAAACTACAACAGACAATCTTCAAGGAGGAGTTGAAGTGAAAGATAATCAAGGAGAAATATCGGCAAATCATTACCGAGAAGATAACCAATTCTTTTCCGATGAACTTGCTAATGAAGAAGAGATTCAAGCTCTATATAAAGATATGGATCAAAAGGTTCAAGAAATCTAGGAACGACTTTGGAAAATTGGCCTTCAAGTCACTACTCCTCTCTTACATGAACTCATGCCTTCTTCAAATACTCACTTGGCTTCCTCATATGCTATCATACCTTACAACAATGAAAGGTTCATCCCTATCCAAGAGCCATCCGAAGAGGTCTTACTTACTCTGCAACCTTTTGCCAAACTCGAAGCAATAACCAACACATTATGCATATAGGTAAATTATTCTTGAATTCATTTAGAAAATATAGCTAATGAGATGGTCTAATATAAAAATAATGTTGTTGTAGAGAAAAAAATGAGAAAAATAATGCTGATATAAAAAATGAGCAATTTCGTGTATTCCAAATTGATAGATCGCAATATATTCATAAAGCGATCCAACTTAAATGTCATCTTTGCTATGTGCATGATAAAAAACTGGAGGAGCTCAAGAATTCTCATGAAGCTAAGATAGAAGAACTTAAGAACAAATATGCAAATGAATTATCCGAGGAGCAGCAAAACTATTCTACTATTCAAGAATCGTTAAAGAATAATGAAGAAGAAAGAAGAAGCTAACAAATGATATGGCTGATCTTAAGATTGCCCTTGGGAAAGAACAAAACAATTTTGTGGATGCCGCCAAAACTGAGTGTGGGAAAGACACATTGGCTGCTATAATGAATGTCGAGGAGCAACAGTCAATCAATTTTCTTCGTGAAATACACGCAACATTCCCTAAGGTAAATATGTATAGCTTATGGGAATTGATCTCTATAGAAAACTGACTCGACAAAGCCTTTGATCATATCCCCATTGATTCTTCCGAAGATACAGAATCAGAACTAAATAAAACTGATGAAGGTGATTCTTCAGAATAGAATTTCGAAGACAAATATCTGTTTTTTTTTTTTTCCGAACTCACTTGACCTTGTGTGATGACTTGTTTTTAATGAATGCTTAGTGGTTTAACATTCAGAATATATTTTTGTAAGGTCGGATTATCTTTGATGAATTAGTAATTTTCCTTTCTTTATATTCATTACCCAATCATAAAACTTATAATTTCAAGAATAAAGTCATTTTTACCTCGAATAATAACAGTGCCTTAAAAAGTATGGTTAAAGAATGTAACACCTCGAATAACAATTGGCGTGTTTAAAGAATATAAACACCTCAAACACACACACACACACACACACACATATATATATATATATATGCGTTTAGTAAATGTAGCACCTCGAATATGTACAATGCGTTTAAAGAATGTAACACCTCGAATATGTACAGTGCAAGAGAATGTAGCACCTCGAATATGGTTGTCTCTTCAAAAAGTGTTGATAATGAACGTTTAACACTTCATATTAATTACTCTTGGTCAACAACTTCAAAGATGACCAGTCTTTGCCTATTTATCCTAATTATTTATATACTTATGTCTAAAACAACCATTGGCAAAAAAGAACTTTTTATATATCTTTAAATATTTACATGACACCTCATTATAACCTCTCTGTGCCAACACGGTGGGAAAAAATGTGCCAATTATTAAAAAAAGATTCAAAATAAAACATGATTCCCATTATAGATTTATGTGCTCTATATTCCAAGGATGTTAAATTATCATACACTGCTCATCACAAAAACGATATGTACCTGGCTTTACCCTTTCCATAACCATATAAGGACCCTCCCAATTTGGGGCTATATTTCTGAGGCGGTTGTACTTTTTTCTCTTCGATCAAATCTAGCTCTGTTCTGTTTGCCTCTTCATTCACCTCTTCAGAATATTGAATTACCCTATAAGAAGGTAGAGTAGATTCTACATGACTAATAACATCCATACCATAAACCAATGCAAAAAGGGTTTTCTTGAGTAGCCTCTCTAGGAGTTGTACGATCAACCCACAACACCTCTTACAAATAGTTAGTCCTGCATCACCTGTTAAATTCTTCTTCAAACCTTCTAGAACAGATCTATTGGTCACTTTTACTTAACCATTTTCTTGTGGATGAAATGGCGTAGAGAAACACTGTGTTATTCCCATCGAAGCATAAAAAGAAGTCATTTCCCTATTGCTAAATTGAGGCCTTTATATGTGGTGATTTTTTGTGGAACCCCAAAGAGGCAACAAATATTATTCACAATGAACTTAATAATATCCTTTGCCTTTGTTCCAGGCAATGGTTCAACTTCCTCCCACTTTGAAAAGTAATCCACTGCTACAATGATCATCTGACACCCTAGAAGACATAAGTCTATTTCCCATCTGTAAAAAATGATAGCTTCGAAAATAGACATAAGTGATATTGTTGGTTTATAAATAGAATGAGCAAATCACTGACAAATATCACAACCTCAAACTAGAATTTTAGCATCATTCATAATTGAAGGTCAATAATACCATGCCAACAAAACCCGACGTGTCAAAGACTTGAAACCACAATATGCTGAACCCTCACTATCATGCAACTCAGACAAAATCTCTTGAGACTCTTGTTTTCCCAAATAACGTAACAATGGTATAGTCAAAGATTTCTTGTATAACACTTCATTCAATACAACATAACCACGAGCTTTATATCTTAATGTTTTAGCCAGCTGTGGATCTTGAGGCAACATAACTCTTAGTAAAAATTTAAGAATACCAGACCTCCAATCACATCGAATTGTATATGGAGTGAAAAATACCTCCTCAACGTATTTACATTTCTTTGATCATGTTAAAATGGATGGACTCTCCTGTAACAATATCCAAGGACATTCTTTTGTACAAGAAATTATCGCCAAAGAGTCAACAACTATGTTATCCCCCCAGTTAATATGTTCTATAGTTACTTTTTCAAAGCTCACGTAGATACAAAATTAAATGATCTTTCTTAGCTTAAAAAACACATGCCATATGATTTTCTACTAATTGCGAATCTGTTTATAACCGAACTGTTGTTGCTCCACAGATATTAGGAAGTCTCAAACCAGCCAACGCAACCTTATATTCAACTTAATTATTTGATGCACAAAACCCAAATCGAATGGATTGATACATAGCCTCCAAAGAAGGAGCAACCAGTTGAACTCCTGCGATGCACCCCAATATACTAGACCCACCATATGTTCGAACCATCTACACCAAATTTCCTAGAAAAGTCTCTTTATCTGTCTCCTCATCAGATCGGTTTGAATGAAATTCAACAAGAAAATCAGGTAAAGCTTGAGCCTTGATGGTTGTTCGACGAGCAAAGGTAATGTCAAAATCTCCCAATTCTACTGACCACTTGGTCATCCTCCACCACAAAAGCTAAAGCCAATTTCTCGAGTCTCAAATAATTTTTTTTGTTGCCAACAAACGTTTACTAACATAATATATCGGCTTTAGAACTTCCTTATCCTCACTTATCAAAACAACACTCACAGCAAAGTCTGACACTGCTATGTATTGGTGTGGATAATTATCGCCTGAGGGTAGGCTAGTAATTTTTGTTGGTGTTTTATAGTAGTGTGTGGGTGTTATGTGTTTAGAGTAGAGAGTAAAGAGATAATTAAGCAGCCTGGTAGTAGTTAATTCTCATTACCCACACTTAATGCAGGTGGTTGGGTATTTATACCCTGATGTTTGGGCCCTTATGGGCTTTCGGGTCATGTTTAATGGACCCGGGTCATGTTCAA
This sequence comes from Limnanthes douglasii subsp. nivea, assembly GCA_036936605.1. Classification (NCBI taxonomy): domain Eukaryota; kingdom Viridiplantae; phylum Streptophyta; class Magnoliopsida; order Brassicales; family Limnanthaceae; genus Limnanthes; species Limnanthes douglasii. The sequence goes on from JAUPFV010000001.1 coordinate 41,390,294, forward strand.
AGACCCATGAGCTCTAAGTAGGAGAGCAAGTAGCTTAGTCAAGAAGTGTTTAGGTTTTTTAATACTTTTGTCATAGTTCGAACACTCTTATGGTCATAGTGCTCAAAGTGATCTATCCGGTCCGGAGGCCTTGGACCGATCTGTCCTTGTCCGGGGAGCGTGCAGAATTCGGACTCATCAGGAGCCCCTTTTTTAGGTGTTTGTGCAAATATTCTTGCCAAAGACCTGAAAAACAGTCCGACGTCAGGGGTAGTTTTAATCCGGACAGGCTATGAGTTTATCCGGACAGATAAAGCTTCACGAATTCAAAACGGTTTTTGCCAGAGTTCGTGGGACACGTGTCACCCTCTGATTGGTTGCTTCAGCCGTTTTTTCACCTTGAATTTCGAACCCACCTTCTTCGAAAAGCAACCTCTTTGATTACAGGTGGTGACATCAGCGCCGTCTTTTAATCATTGCCAAACTTTTCGAATTCTCCTAGGAATCAACTTCATTTTTCAGATTTACTATAAATACAAACTCATTTCTACTGTTTTACCATATCCTTCAAATTTACTTCTGCAAAAACTCTCAAAGCTTTCTCTCTCTAAAGCAAAAGTTTAGTTCAATAATTTATGTTTACAGCGAGGAACGCTCTTGTCAAAGGCGGGTGGCTCAATCTTTCTGAGTTAGAGAAGGCTCAAAAATTTGAAAGAGAAAGACGGATTGCAGTAGGGTTGCCCACCTCGCCTGTTGAGAGACTAAACACCTCTGCTACCGAGTCAGATCGAGGCTCGTCCTCTTCCAAAGGTACTAAGCCTAGGAAACTATTTCAAACCAACCTCTCCCCCATAATCTTTGGTTCCTCAGTTCAGGAATCGGTGCCTGCTGTCGAGCCAGGAGTTACAGCCACTAGCCTTAGAAAACCTTCTCCCTTTATTGCAACGGGATCGGATACGGAGCACTCTCCTGAGAAGCTGGTTGACAAGAGGAAAGGCCGGTTGGTTAAAGGCCTGGGGACCAAAAATACTCCCTCAAAGTCGGGGGCAAAAGATAGTAGCACTGGGTCAGAAGTGCCCATCAGAGCCCCTAAGGACAGGCTGTCCGGACCGGAGGGCTCCAATCCAAACCTTCAACCAAAAACTTCTGTTCCAAACACTCTACCGGAGAGCAGAAATCAAAAGGGCACTGAGGCCCATCAGTCCGGAGATAAGACTGAATCAAGTTTGAACCCTCCCCCCACTACAGCTGCTGTAATCCCTTCAACAATCATGGAGGAAGTGATGGAGGACTCTGTTGAAGAGGCCCCGTTTGAGTCTGAGCCCTCCGGTCAGACTAGCAAATAAATAGTTTCCAAGAAGGACAAGGGCAAGGAAAAGTTGTACTTGAGGCATCCGAATCTGCCGGAGAGCCTAGAAGGAAAAGTAAGGCCTTGTTTTCACAAGGTCAACATTAATTATCTCCTCTCCATACAAAAAATCAACTATGCATTCATCCACACTGCTGAGTTGGGCAGGATGCGTTCGAAATGGGGCATTCTAGAAAATGTAAGGATCAGGATTCCTATACATCCGGAGACCCCCATGGACTGCAAGTTGAGTGAGGTGGTCATGTTCACAGAGCTGTTCAACTGGGGGCTCAGGTTCCCACTAGACCCAGAGATTGTCAGATATTTCCATCTGATCAAACTCTGTCCGAGCCAGCTGAGCCCCAACGCTTGGTATACCCTTATGTCATGCATCATGGCATCAAGGCTGTCTGGGATCCCCCTGCCCATGGAGGAGTTCGCTGCAGTGGCCAGCCTGTGCAAAAACCACCACATCCCCTTTTACCATTTCAATATGGGGGATGGCTTCAAGGTTGTGGACGATCTGCTGGAAGCGGAGAGGAACTAGAGAACTCAGTTCCTATTTGTTAGTGGCACCTGGGAGAACGGCAGGAAGATAAAATCCGGAGAGAACCCAAGCCTCCTCAGAAGTAGATGGAGGAGTGACCGTAAGTATTTTGCATTTGTCTCTCTTCTCTTTTTAGACTTAGTTTATACTAACTTATCTCACTTTTGTCTTAGCAGAAATGCCCAAGGAGTTCAGTGGGCACTTGAAAGCCGGGCAGGTCACTTGTGGCAAAATTAATGCCTGGGTTGCTGAGAACTGGGGGAACCGATTCCATGATTCTTTCACTAGTGGAAATTTGGCAAGATCTCACCTGTGGAACACCACAGGTCGGAGAGACTTGACCTGGGAGGAGCTCACCACCCAGCCTTCTCCAGATGTTGTGCTCAAGAGGACCCATGAACCAGATGAGACACTCTTCCTGCCAGGCCGGGCCAAAGCCCCGAGCAAGATGAAAGGCAAGAAGAAGAAGGACAAAAGGGTGGTGGGTGATGCCAACCCTGCTGATACTGAGAAGGATGCTCCAACAGTCCCGGAGGGGCCTGCCTAGAGCCACATTGATGCTGCTCTCTTGCAAGTAGTGGAGCAAGAGACTGAAAGGCAGGAAACGAATCTCCCAAAACCTCCAAGGGCTTCCAAGAGAAATCGCAAACAGGGAAGCGATGGTGCAGACCGGGAGGCAAAGAAGAAAAAGACTTCTAAGGGAAATGAGCTTTCTCTCCAGGCTCCAGAGCCTTCTTTCCAAGCTGAGCCTTCTGACCCAATGCATGCCGAAGAGATTCCGGGGGACTTTCACACCGATGAGGTTGAGGGAGGAGATCTCAACATTGATGGAGTAGACATCACCGGTCTTGGTGAGCTTGGTGAATACTTCCTCAATCTCCCCAGAGATGACTTTGCAGGGCCCTACATTCCTCCGAGCAGCTCAAACACAGTCAACTTTAATGGTAAGACTTTTATTGTCTCTAGTGAAAGGGATACTATAACCCACTCCTTGTTAAGCAACGTGCAGCCTATACTTACGTTGGAGAGACAAGTTCTGAGTCAGGCAGACATCATTAAAGATCTTAAGTCTGACAAGGAGAAACTGTCCGAAGACCTTCGCACTGCCACTTCCAATGCTGACATGTTAAAGGAAGCAAACGAGGAGTTGAAGAGAAATCAGGAGGAAAGCACCACAAAAGTCACCACTTTAGAGGAAACCATTAGAGATCTCCGGGAGAAGCTGTCCGGTGTGGAGAAAGACTTTATTGCCTCAAAGGAAGAAACCAAGGCAAAGGACAAAATCATCACCAACTTAACTACTGACAAGGTTGCTCTTGAGAATGCAGCATCCAAGGCTGTCGAGGAGAAAAACACTTTGTTAAAGGAGCAAGAGGCTAAGATCCAAGTCAAGATCAATGCTTATGCCAACCAGATGATCAAAAGCGAAGAGAAACTGCTTGAGAAGGTGAGGTCTGACATGGTTCTACTTTTCCATGAAAAGTTCCCGAAAAAGAACCTAGGGGACTTATGGCTTTATGTTGAGCCTGAAGACCTCCCATACCACACGATGGCCGAAGGAGATAGGTATGGCTACTCTAGTGATTCCTCAGGTAATGAAGAGCATACTGGGGAGAGCCCAGATGAAGAGAAAGACGATCTTAAGGGCAAAAAGATAAATGAAGAGAAAGACGACCCTAAGGGAAAGAAAGTAGATGAAGGTGAGCCATCTTCAAAGGCTCAACCTTAACTTATGATCCACTTTGTTTATTTTTTATCCAGACTAAAGTCCTTGGAAGGCCAAGGCACTCTTTTTGTAATGGTGTCCGGTATCTGACCGGATAGGTTTTTTGTGTTCTACTTTGATCATTTAAAAGTCCTTGGAAGGCCAAGGCAATTTTAAGTTATTTACTTCAATGAATATTTTTGTTCTGCACAACTATCATCTTCTTTTATTGTTTGTTCTTATTTTGATAGCCAGAGTTTAAGTAGCCTTTAGTTGTTTCATAGTGAGAGTGTTTAAGTTCTCCTGCTAGAGTTTAAATAGCCCTTAGTTATTTCAATCTTGATAGTATGACAAGGGACAAAACTTTAAAAATACTTAGAAAATTTTTAAGAAGGCATCACACTTTATTCAACAGCCCGGATACCTCCTTAAAACCTCCCCGTGCCACCAGGGAGGAGAGAGTATGCCCCCAAATATTTACATGAATGTTTAAACAAGTAAATATTTACACAAGTACTACTCCAAGTACATCCGGAGATGCTCGATATTCTAAAGATGAGTTAGAACTCTTCCATCTTTGTCTTCCAACCAATAAGTTCCAGGCTTAATTCTTTCAACAACCATATACGGACCCTCCCAAGTTGGGGCCAACTTTCCGAACAGCTTTTCTTTAGTGTGTAAGAAGACCTTCCTTAATACTTTGTCCCCCGGTTGGAAATCTCTTCTTTTAACTTTGGAAGCAAACCTGCTTCTCATCAAGCCCTGATATTGTGCAACTCTAAGGTGAGCTTTAACTCGTCTTTCTTCTATCAAATCAAGTTGACCTCTGATTGCCACCTTGTTAGCGTGTTCGGAGAAGTTGTGAACACGAAATGAGGGGAGAGTTGCTTCTATGGGAGCTAATGCATCCATCCCATAGACCAAAGCAAAGGGTGATTCTTGTGTTGCAGGCCCAGGTGTTGTCCGGTAGGCCCACAAGACCTCTTGTAGATAACTAGGCCACTTCCCAGCAGCCCCTTCCAAATTCTTCTTTAAACCGGACAATATAGTCCTATTAGCCACTTCAACTTGCCCATTTTCTTGTGGGTGGAAAGGTGAAGAAAAACAATGTTGTATACCCCTTGGGGAACATAAACTTTCCATTTCCCTATTGTCGAACTGTGGCCCATTGTCTGTTGTTATTTTCTGTGGGACACCAAATCTGCAACATATGTTGAATATAATGAATTTTATAACAACTTTTGATGTTGTCCTTGCTAGGGGGGTTGCTTCTATCCACTTCGAGAAGTAGTCTATGGCCACAATTATAGTTTTGCGTCCTCCGGACGCCACAGGGAGAGGCCCTACTAAATCCAATCCCCATCGAGCAAAAGGAATAGGCTCAGAAATTGACTCTAAAGGAATGGTTGGTACATGAATTTCATTGCTGTACCTCTGGCATGGGTCACACCTTCTTACCAATTCCTTAGCATCTTTCATGATTGATGGCCAATAATAACCGGAGAGTAGAACTCTTCTTGTCAAAGCTCTAAACCCACAATGGGTTGATCCCTCACCATCGTGCAATTCAGAGAGGACCACTTGTGATTCTTCATCCCCCAAACAGCGCATGAGAGGTTTACTGTAGGATTTTTTGTATAACACTTCTCTTAATACGACGAAACCACGAGCCTTGTGTTTCAATGTTCTGGCTAGTGACTTATCTGGAGGCACGACACCATCGGAGAGATATTGCAGGAGAGGAAATCTCCAGTCTTGAGGTTGTTTTGCTTGTATTTCAAAAATTTCCTCTTCTTTATCCTTACAAAGTTGGATGGAGGGGCTTTCAAGCACATGAATCCATGGATATGAATCCGTATATGCTATGGTTGCCAGTGAGTCTGCTAGCTCATTTTCTGCCCGGGGAATATGTTCATAGACAACACCTTTAAATTTAAGTGCTTCATTTTTGAGGAGGAGTAAATATTTCACAAGCTGCTCCTTCTTAGCCTCAGATTGGCCTTGGGCATGGTGGATAAGTAGTTGGGAGTCACTTAGCAGCTTGACCCTCTTAGCCCCACAAATGTAGGCTAACTTTAAACCAGCTATAGCTGCTTCGTATTCGGACTCATTATTAGATGCCCTGAAAGCAAAGCAAATAGCCTGGTACATTTTGTCTCCATACGGGGAAGTCAAACACACCCCTGCACCATACCCCATAGTGCTAGACCCACCATCTGTTCGGACGACCCACACCTTTTTATCTTTTATATCAGTAGTTTGCTCCGAATCCCTGTCGGAGTGAAATTCAACCAAAAAGTCTGCCACAGCTTGGGCCTTGATTGCTGTTCGGGGAGAAAAATCTATGTCGAAGTCTCCCAACTCTACTGACCACTTAGTCATCCTGCTTGAAATGTCTGCCTTTTGGAGGACATTCTTCAAGGGGAAATAAGTCCGGACGATGATGGGATGAGCCTGGAAATAAGGCCTCATCTTCCTGGCAGCTATTACCAGGGCTAATGCTAACTTTTCGAGTTTCAAGTAACGCCTTTCTGCATCTATCAAACTTTTGCTGATGTAGTATACTGGATGGGGATGACCACCGACCTCTCTTACCAACACAGCACTGATGGCATAACTTGAAACTGCCAAATATACAAAGAGGGTCTCCCCATCAACTGGTTTAAACAAAGTCTTGGGAAAGGACAGGTGCTTCTTGATCTCATTGAAAGCCTCATCACACCGTGGGGTCCAATCGAATCCTTTTGCACCCTTCAAAGTTTGAAAGAAAGGTGCACACCTATCCGAAGACCTTGAGATAAATCTGTTTAAGGCAGCTAACCTCCCCGTTAGCCGCTGTACTTCTTTAATGTTTCGAGGAGGTTCCATTTGGAAAAGAGCATTTAGCTGGTCCGGATCGGGCTGTATTCCATGCTCACTTATGATATAGCCTAGAAACTTCCCGGACTGCACTCCGAACACACACTTTTCTGGGTTTAATTTCAAATTCACTTTTACCAAGTTTGCAAAAGTTTTTTGGAGATCGGACAAGTGCAACTTCTCATCTACACTCTTCACCATCATGTCATCAATGTAAACTTCCATATTTCTTCCAATTTGATCAGCAAATGCCTTGTTGACTAACCTCTGATAAGTAGCCCCAGCATTTTTCAAACCAAATGGAATTACTTTGTAGCAATGAAGACCTCTGTCAGTGACAAATGTGGTATGCTCTTGATCCTTTGGATCTACTTGAATCTGATTGTATCCGGAGAAAGCATCCATAAAGGAAAGCAGCTTGTTCCCAGAGGTGGAGTCTACTAACTGATCAATCCGGGGAACTGGATACAAATCTTTTGGGCAAGCTCTATTGAGATCTGTGAAGTCAATGAACATGCGCCACTTGCCATTCTTCTTTTTCACCAAGACAGGATTGACAGTCCACAAAGAGTATTGAGACTCCTTGATGTGCCCCATCTTTGTGAGCCTGTCAACCTCTTGCACAATGACATCAGCCTTTTCTTTGGAAAAAGCTCTTCTTTTTTGAACCACTGGAGCTACGTCTCTCCGGACGGATAGATGATGTGATATCACTTCTGATGGGACCCCAGTAACATCAGCATTGCACCAAGCAAAAACGTGCTGATGGTTCTTCAAAAACTTTAACATTTCATCTTTCAAAATAGGTGGCATCTTAGACCCTATCTTGACACTTTTCCCATCTTCCAAACAGTGTGTTTCTACCTCTTCAACCGGTATCAATACTCCAGGGGTCTCTCTGGGGTCATCAATTTCACCCTCACCCCCAGAAAGGCCCTCAAACTGCTATTGTTCATTAATACGGACTGCCCCCAGCGTTCGAGGAGCCAGGGCAGTGGCATAACATTCTCTTGCAATCTTTTGGCTGCTCCGGACGACTCAACCTGTCCCTGAACAGCATATTTCAAGCACTGGTGGACTGTTGAAGCCACTGCATGCATCCTAGAGAGCCAAAACCTTCCTAGAATAGCATTATAGCAAGTGGGACAATCCACCACAATAAATAGTATTCTAACCATTTTCTTGAAAGGGCCCTTGCCCAATAGAACTTCTTCTTCGAACTCTCCGATCACATCTGCTGAGCTGCCCGTAAAGCCCACGATTGACCTGTCCGAACTCTGAATTACAGCTGGATTTTTCATTCTCTTGTATGTGGTTAAGAAAAGGATATTGGATGAGCTTCCAGTATCTACCAGGATTCGTCTTATGTCATCGCCCCCTATAAATGCTCCTATGACAACAACATCCTCATGAGGGCCAGCAATGTCTCTTAAATCATCTTCATCAAAAACAATGAAGGGGAATGAGTTTTGTGACTGATAGGAAGTCATGCCTCCTTCTAGCTGGGAGGCTAAAGTATGAACATGCCTCTTCCTCGAAGAAGCAGTAGGAGCTGTCATAGTGTCCCCTCCGAAAATTGTAAGTGACTCGAAAAACTTAATGAGCCCGGAGACCGACCTAGAACATTCCTCAATTGTACCCACTCTGTTTCGAGTTGGATCAGGATCCAAGTACTCAGATTCTATGTCAAACCTTTCAACTATAACCATGGCTCCCTCCGGAGCAGCATTACTTGGACCAACCCGGTGAGTGTTATCAGGCCTGTTACCCCCTCTTCTTTTCACGTAGGCCCCTAGCTTTCCCCTTTCAATCAAATTTTGAACTTCTTGTTTCAATGCTATGCAGTCATCAGTAGTATGACCAATATCATTGTGATATTGGCAAAAAGAATTATTGCGATGCTCTCTGGGAGACTGCAGTGTTGCCGGTCTCCGGTAATGCACCTCTTCCTTCGTTTTATCAAAGATAGTGGCCACACTTTCTTTTAACTCTGCGAACCACTCCGGTTGGACCCATGACCCTCTCTTGTTTCTGGATTGTTGAATTTGAGCAGGAGCAGCTGGCTGAGACTGAGCTTTTGCCCTACCATGCCCCTGTCCGGTCTCTCTTGCTTTGTTCCCGGACTGATTCTGATTGGGATTTGGTGCCACTAGGGTAGACCTCACCTGCCTGTGCACCCTGTTTTTCTTTGTTTCATCGACGTTTATTTGTTTGCCAACCTGATTCAGCAACCCTCCCCATGTCATGGCCTTCTTTCTGGTCACTGAATCAGCTAGATTGCCTGGGTTCAAACCCTGTCTCAGGGATGCTATTGCTACCTGTTCGAAGCAATCAACCAACCCATTCTTGGTGTTCACAAAACGGCTTATATATTCTTTCAATGACTCATTTGGTTCCTGGGCACAATGGATTATTGTGTCTCCATTGCCTTTTAGTTCTTTACTCCCTACAAACTGCCTTTGAAAGGCTACCCAAAAAGTATTGAAATCTTTAATACAACCCTGAGGCAGGCTGTTATACCATTTTAGAGCACTCCCCGTGAATGATTGGGAGAATTCCCTACAGAGTAGTTTATCATCGTCATCAAAGTTCATCATGAAGTTTTTAAATTGCTCCAGATGGTTGTCCGGATCAGTACTGCCATCGTACTTCTCTATTTTGGTGCTGTCAAACCTCTTAGGGAGGTTTTCGGACAGAATTTTAGAAGACAATGGAGATTGCCTCCAATTCCTTCCATGACTGAACACAGTATCCTCATTGGGAGTTGCAAAGATACCTGGTTCATCATGGAAAGCGAAGGGATCCATCAGCATCCGATCCACATGCCTCCGGCTGTGTGATGACCCTTTACCAATATTCCTCTTCATCCTTCCATGTCTATCCCTTTTTCTTGAATACTTTTTAATATGCTTTTGCTTCTTTCTAGTTCGACCCTCATCGCTGCTAGAGGATAAGGATTTTTCAATTCCCTCACTGTCCGAAGAGCTATCAGAAGACTCTGAGCTCGAGTCAGAACTCTCCACTGGCTTAGACCGCTGAGACTTTTTGGAACTGGCATGAGTCTTTTTAGTGCTCACATGAGTCTTCGAGGACTCATGCTATCTGGGGTTATCGGTGTGATGAGCAGCTGATGCTTTGGATTTTTCTTTCACGCCCATCTTGGCCTTTTCTGCCCTCACAGCTTCTATTTCACCCTTTAGCCTATCACGCTCTTCGATAGTGTATTCATCGTTCTCTCCCACCACTTCGAGCAAAGCTGGTGGTACTTCTGGATTGTCCGGATTCATTCCGACATATTTTCTTTGTTGGTTTTGAATGCTTGATTCAAGCACCTTCTCCTCCCACTGTGGTCGCCAATTTGGTGTGGATAATTATAGCCTGAGGGTAGGCTAGTAATTTTTGTTGGTGTTTTATAGTAGTGTGTGGGTGTTATGTGTTTAGAGTAGAGAGTAGAGAGATAATTAAGCAGCCTGGTAGCAGTTAATTCTCATTACCCACACTTAATGCAGGTGGTTGGGTATTTATAACCTGATGTTTGGGCCCTTATGGGCTTTCGGGTCATGTTTAATGGACCCGTGTCATGTTCAAAGACCCATGAGCTCTAAGCAAGAGAGCAAGTAGCTTAGTCAAGAAGTGTTTAGGTTTTTTAGTACTTTTGTCATAGTTCGAACAGTCCTATGGTCATAGTGCTCAAAGTGATCTGTCCGGTCCGTGTGATCTGTCCGGTCCGGAGGCCTTGGACCGATCTGTCCTTGTCCGGGGAGCGTGCAGAATTCGGACTCATCATGTATAAAAATATTTACTCTCCAATTTGAGGCTTAAACAAAATTTCTGGTGACAACAATAGTTCTTTAATCCTTAAAAAAACGACTTCACAACTTGATGTCTATTCAAATTCTTTAGATCTTCGCAACACTTGGAAATAAGGAAAAGATTTATCAGAAAACCTTGAAATAAATCGATTAAGAGCAATGAACATTCATGTCAATACTTGCACCTCCTTTATAGTTCGAGGTGATGTCATAAAAAACAAAGCCTTCAATTGTTTTGGATCTACTTTTATCCTTTTTTCACTAATAATATATCCAAAAAAAATCCCGATCGGACACCAAAAGTACATTTATAAGGATTTAGCTTCAAACGAATGGCTCTCAAATTTAAGAAAGTCTCCTCTAAATATTCAAGATGTTTATCATCTGCATAACTCTTAACCAACATATCATAAATGTACACCTTCATATTCCGTTCGATTTAAGTAGCAAAAAGCCTTGTTTACCAACCTCTAATATGTGGCTCCAACATTCTTCAACCCAAATGGCATAACGCTATAACAATATAAACCTTGATTAGTGATGAACGTAATTTTTTTTATATCTTTTAGGTCCATCTGAATATGATTATACCATGCAAAAGTATCCATAAAAGACAAAATTTTATTTCCTGAAGTAGAGTCCACTAGCTGATCTATTCGATGAACATGAAATAAATCTTTATGATAAGCTCGATTCAAATCCGTGACATCAACAAACATTCTCGATTTTCCATTCTTCTCTTTAACAATTACTGGATTTGCTGTCCACAAAGGATATTGTGCCTCCCTAATATTTTCCTTAAACAAGCGATCCACCTCTACCATAATAGCCTATGACTTTTCAATAAAAAAATCATATTTTTTTTAATAACAATCTTGATCTTCGGATATATAGCTAAGCTATGACATATCAATTCAGGTGGAACCCCCACTGCATCTTCTGTTTTCAGGGCGAAAACATCCAAATTAGAAAATAGAAATTGTAATAATTGATGACGCAAAGTTAGTGACATCAATGTTCCTATTTGAAGATTTTTCTAATTAGAAAAAACATATTATTTTATACTTTCATTCATTGTTAAAGAACCCGGATTTCCCTCAGATCGTCGAATCCCTCTTCTTCATTCGAGGTCAACCCCCTTGATTGTTATTCAACGATTCGATCTTCACAATTAGGACCTCGAATACAAAGATTTATCACATAACATTCCTTGGGAACTTTCTGATCACATAGGAATACCCAAACATAGTATCCAATGACATACTTCAAAAAATGATGAGCCGTATAAACAACTGCATGCATCCTTGAAAGCCATGATCTTACAAAAATAATAGGATAACTGGTCATGGAATCCATTACCATGAACAAAACTTGAACATTCTTCTTAAAAGTTCCTTTCCCCAAACAAACCTCACCCTCAAATTCTTCAATCACTTGAGCTATTACACATGTAAATCCAATTATAGTACGATCTGATTGACAAATTCGAGGTGGATTGCGCATCCTATGATAAGTTAATTTGAACAATATGTGCACAAAACTTCCTGTTTCATCCATACTATTTCTCCTCCAATAACTATTACATCTTTATGAGGTCCTGCAATACCCCTCAAATGATCCTCATCAAAAAGAATAAAAGAAGTATCATTTTTGCCATACAGATGTGTAGACATCCTCCCATCTATTTGAGTAGTTAGATTCACCACATGTCTCTTACTAGATCAATTAATATTTCCAGTCATAGAATATCCCTTGAAAATTGATAAGGATTCAAAATACTTACACACAATTTGAAGTCGTCATTGTTCTACTGGTTCATCTACAACCATCAAAATCAACCGATCTGGATCAACATCCAAATATTCCGAGGTTGCATTGAATTCCTCACACTTAAAATCTAGAATTATTAATGAACTTTCTTCCTTTGAATTTGGATTGGCTGCCTGTTGTGTTGAAGTGTTTGGAATTTTTGAACCACTACTTTAACTTTTAACAAAAGTGGCTAACTTGATATTTTCTATGAGAACCCAAACCTTCTTTTTTAACCCAATATCATGCCCAATATCATTATGATACTTGCAAAATCCGTTGTTACACTCTTCCCTTGGCCTTTTGAAGCTCACATAACCCTTGGCCTTTTCATAAATTGCAGCAACATTCTCAGTCAAATCAGCAAAGTACTCTGGTATTATCCATTGATTTGGCCTTGGTATGTGAAATTTGATGAGAGAATAAATGACAAGAATGAGGAATCTTGGATCTTGGACCTAGTGTGACTAGAGCTCAAAATGTAGAGAGAGAAAGTAGAAAGAGAATATATTAAAGAATTGTCCACCTACCAATTGGGATCAGTGAATTACTTCCTTATCAGTAGCCCCCAAGTCTTCAAGAGCGTCGGGAATGAAGACTTGTAAATAAATTATTTCGAAACGCCTCTGACCATTATGCCTCAGTATCGACTGACCACATTGCCTTGGTATCGACTGACCACATTGCCTCGGTATCGGCACGACTCAAGGAGGTATCGCCCTACCGATCGCTTTCTCCCGAATGATGACCGACCCCCTGTATTTTTTATTAAAGCTTCAGGGACGGTTATGAATCATCCCCGACGCTAAAAGAATTTATTATGGGTCTACCATTGACCCCGATTAAAAGATTCCCCATGGGCCCAAACGGGTAATCATGACTTGGAAGGAAAACCGAGTATATGGAGCCCATCTAGCATGCCCATCTGTACTAGCCGGTGCAGACCTACGATGCTAGCATGACAAGACCCTATGGCGTGCTCTGTTAGGCTGAATCTACACGTGCCATCCCTTTACTCGAAGCGTGCTCGTCTGTACATCTCTCCAAAAGGCTTTTCAACTTCCCGCTGCTTTTCGCCGTTTGGACTCTCCTATGCGTAAAGTGGTTAAGGAAAGCTGCCTATAAATACTTCATTCAAAAAATCGCTCTCAGAGAAATTCTTGAGAGAGAAAGTCCTCCCCTAACCATTCTAGAGAGAGAAAGCAGTGTTTATGAAAAGTAAGAACCCAAAGCTAAAACAGAAACCAAAGAAGAATAACAAATCTGTGTTCGGGTTTATTGACTGGGCTAGTATTAGCGATCGAGATGAAGAATACCAAGCCGCGAGATTAATCTGGAGTTCTGACACTAAGCCTTTCGCACCCATGCCTCTCCCCCACAACCCTATTCTACCTAATCCCATTCCTGCTGAATCTTTCATCGTGCCCGAACCCGCTAGCACTTAAACCCCCAAGGCCATTATCATCCCCTCCAGCAGCAGCTCTCCACACTCCCCTATCTCGCGGTCCAACCACCCGACGCCTTCGTCGGTAAATTCTCCTACCAGCTTAACCCCTTTTCTTCCTAGACGCCAAGGTAAAACTAAGTTCCTTTCAATGGGAGATTCCAGCACCTCTACTTCACCGGCGGGGGGTACCTCTCCTAAAATAGTCCAGTTAAATCCCACCATTCAAGGGTACCAGACAAGTGTCAATACCGCATGTACCCCTTTGGGTGTTTCCCGAAGGGATCTCGACCGTCGGAACCTGGAAATCGAGCGTGGTCGCCAAGCGCGAGAAAATGAATCAAAGCTCCCCCGCACCGGTAGTAGCTCTAGCTTTATAGAGCCTCTTTCCCATTCAGTCGATCCTAAAGCGGCCGGCTCCCCTATGCCCGATGCTATCGCCACGGAAGACGCTAACGAGCTAGAAGCGGAAAATGGAGCGGGGGAGGGTGTTGCCGCTGTTGGTAACGTTGCTGCTCCTCCCGAAAAATCCCTTCGAGCAGAGATAGAAGCAGTCATATCTACAACTTACCACCCGATGTTGCCAAGGGACAAACTCATTTGGTCTAGCGGTATAGTTCTCATTTTGGGTACAAAAGGTACCGTGTTCGATTCTCCTTCTGTACAAACCTAGCTTGCCATAAAAAATTGTTAATTCTTTCCCTTTTTGAAGGAAAATATCTCTACTTCTCTGCCGCGGAAAAGGCAGAGCTTCTGATCCGGTGGGGGATCCCGGAGTGCATCACAGTACGATTCCCCGTTCCTGGTGAGACGCCCGTGCACGTTCGGTCGCGAGAGATCGTCATCTTTACAGAGCTCTTCAACTGGGGCCTCAGGTTTCCTTTGGACCCTGAGATCGCTCTATACTTTAAGACAATTGGCATCTGCCCCTCACAGCTAACGCCCAATGCGTGGTATACGCTGATGTCATGTATAATGGCCTCTCGCCTATCGGGTCGGGTTATGCCGATGAAGGAGTACATTGCCATGTCCGGGCTCTCTAAATCCCCCAAATCACCTTTCTTCTATTCTTCCTTAGCCAACACTTGGAAGATTGTAAATGATTTCCTCGAGGGCGACAAGGGCTGGAAGCATCGGTTTATCTTCCTTAGCGGCTGCTGGGAAAATGGTCGCCCATACACTAAGGAGAACCCGAGGCATTTGTTGCGGACATCGGTTCTCGATGGTAATCATATTACATATATTATTTTATTATATATATATATATATATATATATATATATATATATATATATATATATATATATTTTAAGAAAAATCCGACCCTTTGTGCAGTGTCAAAGGAGTTTATCCAGGAGCTGAAGAAGGACTACTTCAAAGCTGGCAAAGTAACCTTTTAAATTTTGAAGGACTTTGCCAGGAATAACTGGGCTTGGGCGTTTCACCGCGCCTTTAAGAACACGAATTTGATCATGAGCAACTTCTGGCGTTGTTCTTTTGAACCGCTCACCTTGGAGCACCTGCGCCAACCACCCAGCTTGGTGGATTTGGTTGCAAAGACTGACGCGCCCGACACACACATGTTCCTTCCCAAACGCAATAAGGCGCCTAGTAAACGCTCTAAATCGGACGAGGATGCCGAGCTGGCGAATGTTGAGACAACGAAGGCCGACGCTGTAGGACAAAGGGTTGGAGTTATTGCTGAGGATGATGAAGCCCACCGGTCTAAGGAACTGACCAAGAAACGGAAGAAAAGGCTGAGGCTGATGGTGCCCAAGCAAAAAAATCGAAGCGCCCAAAGAAGGAGAGTGGTCCTGCCGATGCTCCCGCTTGCGTTGACAACACGACCATCCCGACGCTTTTTGAGCAGTATGAGGAGGTCAAGGGTGGGGATGTGGCCGCTCCCAAAACAGTACCGTCTGAGAAAGCTACGGTTGTGGTGATTCCCGGCGATGATGAGGTGGGGAGAAAGAACGCTGGTCTATCAAAGACAGCGAAGGCTGACGGGGCGCCATCCAGTGGTACTAAGCTGCCCGTGCTGTCAGTTCTTGGGAGCCCACATACCTTTGCTTTGCGGGTAACTGACGGGTTATCCTTGTCTTTGTATAATATGATCGTGCCTCTGGCGATGAAAGAAAGGCGTGCAGGAGAGCTAAACCAGAAGCTGACGGATGCGGAAGGGAAATTGCCGCGCTTGAAGAGGAGGTAAAAAAGAGAGATGCAGCAAAAAGGCTCTTGGAGGAAAAACTGAAAAAGGTTGCAAAAACCTTGGTGTGGGTCAAAAAGGACCGTGAGGACCGAGCTGGGCAATTGGCTGTGACCAAAATTCAAATCCATTTCTTTCGTTACTCCGCGGCAAAGAAAGCGAAAGAGATTGCCGATCTTAAAAATGCCAACGCTCTATTTCCTGATAAGTGTCAGAAATGGATGGACAAAGAGACTGCCGAGGCCAAGGCTGCTTATGTGCTGACCTTTCACAACCGTTTCCTCGACCCTCCCCTTGGGTCCATGTGGTTGGATGTTCTCGAGGGAGATCGCCCATCTGATGTGGTCTGCAAGGATGAAGAGTCGGAAGACACAGAGACTGAGCTTGAGGATGAGGACGTTTAAACTCTCCCCCCATTTTTGTATCGAAATTTTGTAACCTTTGGGTCTGTAGAACCCCTTTGACTGTTTTGTAACTTGATCACTTTGAAATGTTTAAACTTTCCCATAATCTTGAAGTTTTCTCCAATATGCTTTTGTAAGTCAATATCTGGTTGGGCATGATTGTTTTTATTGTTAAGAAATTTCCATAGAGTCGAAAATAATGTTTTGTTAATCAATGCTTAATTGAATTTTTTCATAGGGTCGGGAATAAAAATGTAGATCAGTTAAAACACTGAAAAACCTATTAAGGTTCTGTTGATCAATGTTTAATTGAAATTTTTCCCATAGGGTCGGGAATAAAAATGTAGATCAGTTAAAACACTAAAAAACCTATTAAGGTTCTGTTGATCAATGTTTAATTGAAAACTTTCCCATAGGGTCGGGAATAAAACGTAGATCAGTTAAAACACTGAAAAACATATTAAGGTTCTGTTGATCAATGTTAAATTGAAAATTTCCCATAGGATCGGGAAGAAAACGTAGATCAGTTAAAACACTGAAAAAACTATTAAGGTTCTGTTGATCGATTAAGATCGTCAAAAGTTGCCTATCATCTCGTCAGCTAATGGACTCCCTTTTAATGCTTCCGAATTTTAAAGGCCAAACATTGGATTAAAAAGATCGGTTGCTATGGATTCCTCATTAAAACCTTCTCGCGCCACCGAGGTAGGAAAGAGTACATCCCCGACCAAAGGTTCTTACATAAACAATGATTACAAAGAATTTACAACGATCGATAAAGATACTCCAAATATATCTTCAAATGTTCAATGTTCCAAGGGAGCCTCAATAAACGTCCGTGCTTGTCTTGCAATTGATATGTCCCACTCTTAATTCTTTCCACTACTATATACGGTCCTTCTCAGTTCGGGGCGAGATTGCCGAGGCTTTTGTCTTTGGTATGCAGAAAAACTCTTCTCAAAACCCTATCCCCAACTTTGAACTCTCATCGACGTACTTTTGACGCATACTGACTCCTCATTAAAGTCTGATAATGTAACAAATTCAGTTGAGCTCGGCTTTGTTTTTCTTCTATCAGGTTTAGAGCTAGTCGTCTGTCATCCTCGTTTTTATTCTCATCATAATTCCCAACCCTAAAAGATGGGAAGAGTGAATCTGTTTGGGTGACAGCATCTATTCCATAAACCAAGGCATAAGGTGATTCTTTAGTCGCCGTTCGAGGTGTAGTTCGGTAAGCCCACAATACTTCTTGCAAGTAATCCGGCCATTTGCCAGCTTTTCCTTCTAGGTTCTTTTTGAGCCCGTCCAAGATGGTTTGGTTCGTGACTTCAACTTGCCTGTTCGCCTCGGGATGGAAAGGGGCAGAAAAGCATTGCCTAATTCTATGTGTCGTACAAAAGGATTTCATCTCATTGCTTTCAAACTGCGGTCCATTGTCCATGGTGAACCTCTGAGGTACCCCGAACCTACAGTAGATGTTCGACCAAATAAATATGATGATATCCTTAGTTCTCGTTCCCGATAATGGCTCGGCTTCTACCCATTTGAAAAAGTAATCTACAGCCACCACAATCACTTGTCTACCACCGGATGCCATCGGTAATGCCCCCACTAGATCGATTCCCCATCGGTCAATAGGCAGGCCTTCCGATATGGATTACAAGGGAGCCACGGGCATATTGATCGCATTTGCGAATCTTTGACAGGTGTTGCATGCTTTCACTATCTGCTGAGCATCGGCCGTTACCGTTGGCCAATAAAAACTGGCAAGAAAAATTCTTCTTATTAGTGCTTTGTAACCGCAGTGAGTTGCGCCTTCTCCGTTGTGTAACTCGGATACAATTATCTGTGATTCATTTGCCCCCAGGCATCTCAGTAAAGGCCTGCTGAAAGACTTTTGGTATAGTATGCCTCCCAACAAAATGTAGCCCCGGGCCTTATGTCGTACCTTCCGAGCTGCGATACTATCATCTGGTAGTAGTCCTTCGGTCAGGAAAGCTATAATATCCTTTCTCCAGTCCGATAACGTTACCGAGGATATCTGACACGCGATTTCTGGTCGATTTTCCAGCTCTGCCCTCTTTATAATCGACAGGTTTTCTTGTTCGGTTATCCAGGGGTAACTGCTTGAATAGGATGCCGACGCTAGGGAGTCGGCAATAACATTTTCGGTCCTACGGACGTGCTCATATGTTACTTTGGCAAATGACACGGCGAACACTCGTAATGCTGCTAAGTATTGAACCAGGTGCTCTTTCCTAGCTTCCGACGCTCCTGAGGCTTGATTAATCAAAAGCTGAGAATCACTAACAAGACGTATGTGCTTAGCCACGCACACCTGTGCTAATCTCAAACCGACCAAGGCAGCCTCATATTCCGGTTCGATGTTAAAAGTGGTAAAACCAAATCGAATTGCCTGATGCATACTTATGCCCGAAGGGGTGATTATCTGTACGCCCGCGCCGCATCCATTGACGTTCGACCCACCATCGGTTTGAATAACCCATTCAACTAGCTCGTCTTTCTCGGGCGGCTCGTCTTGGTCTTGTCGGTTGGAATGAAATTCGACTATAAAATCAGTTAGGGCCTGGCCTTTGATGGCTGTTCTTGGCTCAAAATTTATATCAAAATCGCATAGCTCAACCGCCCATTTAGACATTCTTCCTGACATGTCCGGTCGCTGAAGAACATATTTGAGTGGAAAAGAGGTTCGAACGACAATGGGGTGGGCCTGAAAATATAGTCCCATTTTTCGCACCACGGTCACCAAAGCCAATGCCATTTTTACAGCTTCAAATACCGTGTCTCTGCATCTAATAAGCTTTTGCTCACGAAGTATACCGCTTTGGGAACTGTTCCCGACTCGCTGATCAATGCCGCACTTACTGCAAAATCTGAAACTGCTATATAAAGAAAAAGAGACTCCCCTGTCAGGGGCTTCGTTATAAGGTTCGAGGATGATAAATAAGTTTTTGATTTCTAAAAAGGCCTTATCACAAGCTGACATCCAAACAAAATACTTAGCGTTTCTCAAGACCTGAAAAAAGGGAGTGCACTTGTCAGATGAACGAGCAATAAATCGATTCAGAGCCACTAAGCGCCCGATTAATATATGAACCTCTTTGATATTCCTGGGTGGGGTCATATTGGTAAGAGCTTGTAATTGAAACGGGTCTGCCTCGATTCCTTTTTCGCTGACAAAAAATCCCAGGAACTTTCCCGACCTTACCCCAAAAGAACATTTCTCCGGGTTTAACTTGAGATTTATACTCCTTAGATTGCCAAAAGTCTCCCTCAAATCAGCGAGATGGTCTTCGTCTGTGCCACTCTTCACAAGCATGTCATTGATGTAAACTTCTATATTTCTCCCTATCTGGCTCTCAAAAGTCTTGTTCACCAATCTTTGGTAAGTCGCTCCTGCATTTTTTAACCCAAATGACATAACCTTATAACAATACAAGCCTCCACCCGTAACGAACGTTGTGCTTTCCTGATCTGCTGGGTGCAACTTGATTTGATTATAGCCTGCATATGCATCCATAAAAGAGAGTAATCTATTTCCCAACGTCGAATCCACCAATTGGTCAATTCTCGGCATCGGGAAGGGGTCTTTTGGGCATGCTCGATTAAGGTCGGTAAAGTCTATGCGCATCTGCCACTTGCCATTTTTCTTTTTAACCAGGACGGGATTGGACGTCCAAAGCGGGTAACTTGATTCTTTTATGTGACCGACGCTGAACATTATTTCAACCTCTCTCAGAATAATCTATGACTTTTCTGGTGAAAAGGCCCGACGCTTTTGTGAGACGGGTCTGACGTTCTTATTGATAGTTAGCTTGTGAATTATATGGTCTTCTGGGACTCCGGTAACGTCCTTCGAGCATCATGCGAACATATTCAAAATATCATGTAGTAATAAGATCAACTGTATCTTGAAGCCTGGTGATAAGTTAGTTCCTATTTGTAAAACTCTTCCTTCGGTAAAATGGTGTTGTTCACATTCTTCATCGGTAGACAAAAAACTGGGAGCTTCCTTGGGATCATCGACAAGTAGCAAGCCCAAGAGAAGTCCCGCTAATTGATAGTCTCGTGCTTGCTCCGTCTCTTGATCCCTCTTTGGCGCTAAAGCCGCCCGGTAACATTCTCTTCCCGCTTTCTGGCTGCTTCGCACCACCCCTACATTTTCCCGACCACGTATTTCAAGCATTGATGAATAGTGGACGTTACCGCATGCATTCGTGACAGCCATGACCTACCAAAGATCGCATTATGGGAGGCTGGAGCATCTACCACGACGAATAAAACGGTGACCTCCTTCTTAAAAGGCCCGTGGCCCAGCTGAACAATGCCTTCGAACTCTCCAATCACTTCTGCAGCCGACCTTGTGAACCCTACGATAGTTTGGTCCGAACGCATAATAACTGGGGGTGTCCTAAACTTAGCGAATGTTGATGCAATGATTATGTTTGTAGAGCTTCCGGTGTCTAGAAGGATGCGTCAGACTTCTTCCCCCGTAATGGCTGCCCCGATAACAACGGCATCTTCGTGAGGACAGGCTATGTCTCGCATGTCATCGTCGTCAAAATACAAAATCGGTGAAGGGATGCCTTTTGAGTGGGGATAAGCCCGAGCTTCCAACTGAGTTGCTAGGTTCAAAATGTGTCGCTTTCGGGAAGAGTGCGTGATCCCTGCCATAAAATCACCCCCAAAAATAGTCAATGATTCAAAAAATTGACAGAGGCTCCTCACATTTCCTTTACTTTCTGCAGTTTCTTCTTCAATGAGCCCGATGAGATTACGGCTGACATCAGGATCAAGATATTCGACGTAGACGTCAAAAAGGTTGGTCACTTCGGAGATCGTCATGGTTGTTTCTGGCTTCTGCACCGTCATGATTTCTTTTGAAGTTGTACCCGGCTGCGCTTTCTTCTCCACATACTCGAGTAGATTTCCGTGTTCTATCAGCATCTGTATTTCCTTTTTGAGAGCGATACAATCCTTGGTATCGTGTCCCACGTCTTCATGGTATCAGCAGTATCGTTTGTTCCTATTTTCCCAAGGCGTTGGTATGGGAAAAGGCCTCTGATACATCCCGCTCTTCTTAGTCTTTTTATAGACTGTGGACACGCATTCTGCCAAATCAGCGAAGTAAGCAGGTCAGATCCATTTATTAGACATCGGTCATGAAACCACCTGATTGGTCTGTTTTGTCCTTTGGCCCTAGGATGCAAGAGCCTTGATCGGTGTAGACTGGGTCGGTGGTATTGTGTTGATCGATTGGATTTGCGGGGCATAGTAAGATTGAGTACCCTGCTTTATAACGACCGATGCTTGTGCACTCTGCTGATTTTGTGCTGCCAACTCGGACGCCTCGGTTTCTTCTATCAATATTTTCTTTTCCACCTGAGCTAGAAGGGCGGAAAAAGTGAAAGCCTGTTTCTTAGTGACTGCTTGCTTCATCGGTCCTGGGAGCAGCCCTAACGATATGCTGTCACAGCCACGTTCTTTTCGCAATGATCAAGGTCGGTCTTCGCATCAATAAAGCGCATGGTGTAATCCCTGAGGCTTTCTCTCACCCTTTGTTTACATTTAACGATCGTATCACCATTGGCCTTGAAAATTTTGCTTCCCATAAATTGCTGACGGAACATCACCCAGAACATCCCAAATTTTTTTTATACAACCCTATGGTAGCCGGTTGTACCACTTAGATGCGTGATCCTTGAAAGTCATCGAAAAATCTCGGCATAACAACTTATCGTCATTATCGTAACTCAACATAAAATTTTTGAAGGCTTCCAAATGGTTGTCCGGATCTCTTTTACCATCGTATTTTTCCAATTTAGAGATTTCAAACCTCTTCGGGAGATGTCCCAATAATATTTCGTCTGACAATGGTGAAGCTCTCCGATTCCTTCCAAATCCAAAAGAACCGTCGCCGAGCCCATTCTTGCCGATCTGATCCCCGCCGAGTCCTTTACCTTGCCCGAGCCATTTGGTGCTCGGACCCCAAAGCCCATTGTCATTCTTTCTAGCAGTAGCTCTAGCAGTAGCTCTCCACGCTCCCCAACTGCTCAATTAAACCGTCCGACGCCTTCATCAGTCAATTCTTACGCTGCTCCGCCCCCTTTTCCGCTCCGACGTCGAGGGAAAGCCAAATTTCTTTCCATGGGAGAAACCAGCTCTCCAACTTCTCCCGCGGGAGGTAATTCTCCTGAGATGGTTCAGCTTACTCCCTCTATACGAGGATACCAAACCGGTACTAACACTACTGTGACTTTTTTATATCTTAACCAGCGGCCACTGACACCCGCAGAACTGGATCCCGAACGCGCTCGTCAATAACAAGAGGAGGCTCATCTGGCCCAAACTGGCAGCAGTTCTAACCCTTCGGACCTTCTTGTTCGACCATCCGACCCAGGCGTAGCCAATGCCTTAGTTCTGACAAACTCCCGGTTGTGAATACCGAAGAATCAGAGGTGGATGTCCTGCCCGCCGAAGACGGTGTTGCTGCTGCTGGCAATGCCGCTGCCCCTCCCGCGGAACCTCTTCCCGAGGAGATAGAGGCGGTCATAACCACCACATATCATCGCTGGTTGCCCGCGAGAAATGTCATCTCTCTTTTTGAGGGCAAGTATCTTTTCTTCCCCGCTGCCGAGCAAGAAAAGCTACTGATCCGGTGGGCATTCCGGAGTGCGTTACTGTTCGGTTTTCCGTTCCTGGGGAGACTCCCGTGCATGTTCGGTCACGGGAAATTGTAATTTTTACCGAGCTGCTCAACTGGGGCCTCAGGTTCCTTCTCGATCCTGAGATTGTTCTTTATTTCAGAACTCTCAACATCTGACCCTCTCAGCTGACGCCCAATGCGTGGTACACGATGATGTCTTGCATAATGGCCTCGCGCCTTTCAGGTCGGGTCATGCTTATGGAGGAGTACATAGCCATGTTCGGGCTGTCAAAGTCTCCCAAGTTGCCGTTCTTCTACTCCTCGTTAGCCAATACATGGAAGATAGTAAACGACTTCCTCGAGGGTGACAAAGGTTGGAAGCAACGTTTCATCTTCCTGAGCGGCTGCTAGGAGAATGGCTAGCCCTACAGTAAGGAGAATCCGAGGCGACTGCTGCGGACTTGGGTTCCTGATGGTATGTATACATATATATATATAATTTTTAAGAACCAATCCTTTGTGTAGTCTCGAAGGAATTCGTCCAAGGGTTGAAGAAGGATTACTTTAAGCCATGAAAGGTCACCTTCCAGCTGTTGAAGGACTATGCCAAGAAGCATTGGGGTCGGACAATGCATCGGGCTTTTAAAAACACCAACCTGATCACGAGTAACCTCTGGCGTTGCTCGTCAGAATCGCTCACTATCGAGCAGCTGCGTCAACCCCCCAGTATGGAGGACTTGATCGCAAAGACCGAATCGCCCGATGCCCACCTATTTCTCCCGAAGCGCAACAAGGCGCCCGACAAGCGCCCCAAATCAGATGATGAGGTCGAGCTGGACAATGCCTGGGCTGAGGAGACGGGTGCAGAGGGGCACCAGGATGAAGCTGCTGCTGAGGCTGGCGAGGCCCATCAGACCCAGGAGCTGGTGAAGAAGCGGAAGGGGAAGGCCGATGCAGAGGGGGCTCAGGCTAAGAAGCCTAAACACTCAAGGAAAGAAAGCGGGTCTGCCACAGGTGTTGATAAAGCTACCGTTCTAGAGCTGTTTGACCAGTATAGGGGGGCTAAGGGTGGTTCGATGGCCGCTCCCGTAGTTGTGATCCCTGACGATGCTAGCCCTTCAAAGGCTTCTAAACGTGCCGTGGCGTTGTCGAGTGGCATGAAGCTTCCGGTGCTGTCTGTGCCCGGGAGTCCGCACACTTTTCCGTTGCAGGTTACTGACGGACTAGCCCTTTCCTTGTACAAAATGCTCGTGCCCTTCGCCCTAAAAGAGCGTCAGGCAGGGGAACTGAGCCAGAAGCTGTCGGGCGCAAAGGCGAAAGTTGCCGGTCTGGAAGAGGAGGTGCGGAAGGCTAAAGCTGCTCAAGAATTGGCAGAGGAGCGGCTCAAGGAGACCGAAGGAGCTTTGGAACAGGCCAGGAAGGCCGGGGAGGATCGTGCCGCGGGCTTGGCGTGGGAGATCACTGAGCTGAAGATGGCCAATACTCTTTTTGCTGAAAAATGCAAGAAGTGGATGGAGAAGGAGACGGCCGAGGACAAGGCCGTATACGTGCTGTCTTTTCGTCATCGCTTCTCTGACCTTTCCCTCGGGTCAATGTGGCTGGACGTTCCGGAAGACGACCACCCTTCTTTTGTTGTTTGTGAAGACGACGAATCGGACGACACCGAGTCGGAGGAAAAAGATGCTTGATTCCCGACGTCCTTGGTCGTCCTTGTTTAAGACCTTTTAGTGTGGGGACTGCAGAATCCCCTATAAACCTTTTCTGTAAACAAAATTTCCAGACAATCAATATTTCATTCGTACTTATATTTTTGTGAAGGTTGCATTCTACAATGGTTTTATAAATCCATGTGAGGGTCAGAATTTTGAGATGTAATCAGTTCGGTCACTAAAAAACTCATGAAATTTCTGTTGGTCAAAATAAAGCGGTCGGGAATTAAAGATGTAGATCTGTTTGATAACTGAAAAACCGATTACGGTTCTGTTGATCAATGTAGAATTGAAATTTTTTCCGTAAGGTCGGGAATTCAAGATGTAGATCAGTTCGAAAACTGAAAACCGATGAAGGTTTTGTTGATCAATGTAAAATTGAAAATTTTCCCGTAGGGTCGGGAACTTAAGATGTAGATCAGTTCGAAAACTAAAAAACTGATGAAGGTTCTGTTGATCAATTTAAAATTGAAAATTTTCCCATAGGGTCGGGAATTTAAGATGTAGATCAGTTCGAAAACTGAAAAACCGATGAAGGTTCTGTAAAGTAGTCAAGATTGTTAAAAAAGACTCGTCGATCAGCTCGTCAGCTGACAGAGTCGTCTGTAACACTTCAAAGATGGAAAGACAAAAAAAAAAATTCGATTAAAGGGGTCGGGTGTTGTCGATGCCTCATTAAAACCTTCTCGCGCCACCGAGGTAGGAAAGAGTGCATCCCCGACCTAAAAAAAATATTTACACAAATAAGTCTGAGTTTACAAAATATGAAATTACTCCAAATACAATTTCAGATGTTCGATGTTCCATGGTAGCCTTAATGAACGCCCCAGCTTATCTTGTAAAAGATAAGTCCCGCTCTTGACCTTCTCTATCACTTCGTATGGCCCTTCCCAGTTTGGGGCGAGCTTACCGAGGCTTTTGTCTTTGGTATGCAGAAAAACTCGTCTCAGAACCTTATCACCGACTTTGAATTCCCGCCGTCGTACTTTAGTCGCATACCTACTCCTCATTAAGGTCTGATAATGTAGAGCATTTAACTGGGCACGGTTCCATTTTTCCTCTATGAGGTCGAGGGCTAACTGTCTATTATCTCCATTTGCGTCTTTGTCATAAGTACCGATCCTGAAGGAGGAAAAGATAGATTCTGCCAGAGTGACCGCGTCTATGCCATAGACCAGAGCATAAGGTGATTCTTTAGTCGCCGTTCGAGGCGTAGTTCGGTAAGCCCACAATACTTCGTGCAAATAGTCTGGCCATTTTCTAGCTTTTCCTTCGAGGTTCTTTTTGAGGCCGTCCAAAATTGTCCTGTTGGTGACTTCGACTTGCCCGTTCGCTTGAGGGTGGAATGGGGCGGAAAAACATTGCCTAATCTTATGAGTTGCGCAAAAGGATTTCATCTCTCCGCTATCAAATTGGGCTCCGTTATGCATGGTGAGCTTCTGGGGTACCCCGAACCGACAACGGATATTGGACCAGATAAATCTGACGATGTCCTTAGTCTTGGTGGCGGATAATGGTTCGGCTTCAACCCATTTGGAAAAGTAGTCTATGACCACCACAATCGTTTGTCTCCCACCAGATGCCATTGGTAACGGCCCTACAAGATCGATTCCCCATCAGTCAAAGGGTAATCCTTCATATATAGATTCCAAAGAGGCCGCAGGCACGTTTATTTCGTTCGCAAATCTTTGACAAGTGTCGCAGGTTTTTACTATCTGATGAGCATCTGTCGTTATCGTTGGCCAATAAAATCCGGCGATAAAAATTCTTATTATCAAGGCCTTGTAACCACAGTGGGCCGCGCCCTCACCGTCGTGCAACTCGGACACAATGATCTGCGACTCATTTACCCCCAAACACCTCAGTAAGGGTCGGTTGAACGATTTTTTGTATAATACGTCGCCCAATAAAACGTAGCCTCGAGATTTGTTGCGCGTCTTTTGGGTTGACGCGCCATCGTTTGACAATAAACCTTCGGCTAGGAAAACAATAATTCCCCGTCGCCAATCCGACGTAGTTACCGAAGACACCTAACAAGCGATTTCAGGCTGATTATTCAGCTCTTTCCTCTTTATGATTGACGGGTTTTCCTGTTTGGTTTTCCAGGGGTAGTTGTTTGAGCAAGAGGCCGACGCTAGAGAGTCGGCTACCACATTCTCGGCTCTTGGGACATGTTCATATGCTACCTTAACGAATGACGCAGCTAACACCCTTAATGTGGCTAAGTACTGAACCAGATGTTCTTTTCTGGCTCCCGAGGCTTGATTTATCAAAAATTGAGAATCACTAACGAGACGTACATGCCTAGCTCCACATACCTGTGCTAGTCGTAGACCGGCCAGGGCGACCTCATACTCGGCTTCGTTATTAGAAGTGGAAAAACCAAATCGGATTGCCTGATGCATACTTATGCCCATTAAGGTGACTATCTGTACGTCCGCTCCGCAGCCATTTACGTTCGATCCCCCATCGGTGCGGATGGTCCACTCATTTGGTTCGGCTGGTCCTGAGGATGCGTCTTGGTATGGGCGGTCGTCCGTGGCTCAAAAATTGATGTCGAAGTCGCCCAATTCGACCGATCATTTAGACATTCTCCCTGACATGTCCGGGCGCTGAAGAACGTATTTGAGTGGAAACGAGGTGCGGACGATAATAGGGTGTGCTTGAAAATATGGCCGCATTTTTCGTGCCGCGGTTACTAACGCCAATGCCATCTTCTCCAGTCTTAGATACCGTGTTTATGCGTCCAGTAAACTTTTGCTCACGAAATATACTGCTTTGGGGGCCGCTCCCGACTCGCTGATCAATGCCGCACTCACCGCGGAATCTGAAACTGCTATGTAAAGGAAAAGAGTCTCGCCTGTCAGCGGCTTTGTTAGAAGGTTTGGAGATGATAGATAAGTCTTGATTCCCAAAAAGGCCTCATTACAATCCACTGTCCAAACAAAATTCTTGGCATTTCTCAGGACCTGAAAAAATGGAGCACACTTGTTAGACGATCGAGAGATAAACCGATTTAGAGTCGCGAGACGCCCGGTTAATATATGGACTTCCTTGATATTCTTAGGTGGAGTCATGTCGGTAAGAGCTTGGAGTTGAGTCGGGTCGGCCTCAATTCCCTTTTCGCTAACAAAGAAACCCAGGAACTTGCCTGACCTTACCCCGAAGGAACATTTTTTCCGGATTGAGCTTGAGATTTATTCCCTGGAGGTTGTCAAAAGTTTCCTTCAAATCGACAAGATGCTCTTCGTCCGTGTCGCTCTTTACTAACATGTCATCGATGTAGACTTCCATATTCCGCCCTATCTGGAAATCGAAGGTTTTGTTAACCAACCTCTGATAAGTCGCTCCAACGTTTTTTAGGCCGAACGACATGACTTTGTAGCAATATAAGCCTCGGCCTGTTATGAACGTCGTGCTTTCCTGTATTAAAGATAACAACTGTTCCCTGAAGGTTAGCGACAACTGGATTCCGATCTGCAGGACCTTCCCTTTGGTAAATGTGTGCTTTTCACATCTTCATCGGTGGTTAAGAAATCGAGAGCTTCCCTAGGATCATCAATGGGTAACGACCCCGAGGGAAGCCCCTTCAATTTCTAGTCCCGCGCTTGTGCCATTTATTGATCCTTTTTGGGCTCCAAAGCCGCTCGGTAATACTCCCGTGCCGCTTTTTGGCTGCTCCGGACTATGCCCCCGTTGTTTCCGACCACGTATTTCAAACACTGATGAACTGTGGATGATACCGCATGCATTCGTGATAACCATGATCTGCAAAAAATAGCATTGTGAGAAACTGGGGCGTCCACCACCACGAATAAGACTGTGACCTCTTTCTTGAACGGTCCGCGGCCTAGCTTAACGATACCCTCGAACTCCCCAACTACGTCTGCTGCCGAACCCGTAAACCCCATGATAGTTCGGTCTGATCGCATAATGACCGGAGGTGTCCTGAACTTTGCAAAGGTGGATGCGAAGATTATATTGGATGAGCTACCGGTATTTACCAGAATACGCAAGACCTCTTCCCCCGCAATGGCCGCCCTGATAACGATGGCGTCTTCATAAGGGCCGGCTATATCCCTCATGTCGTCGTCGTCAAAATATAGGATCGGTGAAGGGATACCTTTTGAGTGAGGATAGGTCCGGGCTTCCAACTGCGTAGCCAGATTCAAGATATGCCGTTTCCTAGAGGAATGCGTGGTACCTGCCATAGAATCTCCACCAAAAATAGTTAATGATTCAAAATTTTTACAAAGGTTTCTCACATTCCCAATACTTCCCGCAGCTCCTTCTTTAATGATCCCGATAATGTTGTGATTCGCTTCTGGGTCGATATATTCGGTTGAAACATCAAACAGGTCGGTGACTTCGGAAATGGTCATGGTCGTTTTGGACTTTGGTATCGTGACGATCTCTCTCGAAGTGGTATTCTGCTAAGCTTTCTTTTTCATGTATTCTAGGAGGTTCTCGTGCTTTATCAACATATGTATTTCCTTTTTGAGGGCAATGCAATCCTTAGTATCGTGCCATGCGTCTTCATGGTAGCGGCAATACCGGTTGTTCCGCTGCTCTCGAGGCGTTGGTATATGGAAAGGCCTCCGATACATCCCGCTCTTCTTAGTCTTTTCGTAGATCGAAGACACGCATTCCGTCAAGTTAACGAAGTAAGCGGGTCGGATCCATTTGTTAGACACGGGTCGCGAAACCAATTGATTCGTCTGCTTTTCTCTTTGGCTCGGGGGAGCCGAAGGCTTGGCTGTCAAGAATTGGGTCGGAGGTATCGTGCTGACCGGCTGGGCTTGCTGAGCGTAGCTGAATTGAGCCCCTCGTCTTATTACGACCGATGCTTGCGCGCTTTGCTGAATTTGCGCTGCCAGCTCGGACGCCTCGGTTTCTTCGATCAGTATCTATTTTTCTATTTGAGCCAGAAGGGCGGAAAAAGTAAATGCTTGCTTTTTAGTTACCGCTTGCTTCATCAGTCCCGGGAGCAAGCCCAAGCGATACGCGGTTAGCGCCACATTTTCCTCGCAATGGTCCATGTCGGTCTTAGCGTCAATAAAATGCCTGGTATATTCCCCGAGGCTCTCTCCCAACCTCTGCTTACAATTCATGATGGTGTCTCCATTAGCTCGGAAATTATTGCTTCCGACGAAGTGCTGTCGAAACATTGTCCAGAACATCCCGAAGTTTTTGATACAACCTTGTGGTAACGGGTTGTACCACTTGGACGCCCGATCCCGGAAGGTCATTGAAAACGCCCGACATAGAAGTTTATCATAATTTTCGAAACTCAACATAAAGTTTTTGAAAGCCTCCAAGTGGTTATCCGAGTCCCTTTTTCCGTCATACTTTTCCAACTTGGAAATATCAAATCTCTTCGGGAGATGCCCCGATAATATCTCGTCGGACAACGACGAAGCTCGCCAATTCATCCCGAATCCGGACGCTCCGCCTCTGAGCTCTTCTGTATGAATCCCGTAGAGACCTTCGTCCCCAGGGTTGATAAATTGGCTGCTAGTTCGGTACCCCTGGTTCTGGCTGTTCGAAGGTTGCCAATGGACCTGAGGCAGTGCTACCCGCTCTTCTCTGCTGCCTGCTGGCATTTCTTCTTTCTCAAATGACATTGGTTTTCTTTTTTCGGTGCTACCTTTTTTGTACTTAGGAGAGTCTGATCGGGGTGCCCTGTCGCGCCAGGAACGGTTTTTCTGCGCGCGTTTGTTTAACCCTTCCCGACGAATCATCCGAAGTGTAATCGGCAGAGACGCCGCTGTTATTCTCAGGGTACCGCTCCTCTCTGGCGTTCTGCCCGTCCTCTGGATGAGGCTCCCGATAATATCTAACAGGCCGGGCCTCGATGCGATGTCCCGCAGTCGGGTTGCCTCCACCGCGGTTATCTGCGAGTGGTTCTTTACCTTTTCCTTCCCGAACCCTTTTCTCGTCTAACACCCGTTCTCTCTCAGCGTTTAATCTGGCAATGTCTTCCAGGAGCTGTCTCCTGGTCATGATAAGGGTCGAACGCTTGTCCCGACCCTGGGCGTAATACTCCCGACCCGAGGCTCCTTCGCCTTCAGATAACGAAACGGTTCGGGCTACTTCTCTCCCGACCCTGTCTTCGATAACTTCGTCATTCATCCTTTAAGATCAGATCGCAATTTTCAAAGGAAAAGATTCCTTTTTGGTATCAATAATTCCCACAGACGGCACCAATGATGAGAGAATAAATGACTAGGAAGAATATTGGATCTTGAACCTGATGTGACTAGAGTGAGAATATAGAGAGAGAAAGTGGAAAGAGAATATTATATTGTAGAATGTCCCACCTACCAAGAATAATGGGTCTCCTTTTATAGTAGGGAAGGGTGGACCCATTAATATCTTTGGTGGGCTTGTTTTATTTCTCTTTTGTTCCTTCATTAAATACTTTGTTTACAAATTATCCTCTAATAAGCGACAAATGCTATTACACTCATATTAATTTCCTTCTATTCATAATTAACTCCTTATTATTAATTTTGGCGAATTATTCCCTTATCAATATTAACAACCTCAACCTTTATTTATAGGCGTTCACACTTAGTATAATAGAATTAGTTACACAAATGGGTTAATTTCACTTTAATCCCCCATCTTTACAAACAATCTAAAATATATCTTACATCTTTACAATTGATCATACACGAATTTAATTCAATATATTTAAGCCCTCAACATTATATGTCCTTATCAGATATGATACGTTGGTTCGGGGTAAATTCAGATTAAGATACTGTTGTGGTGATCTATAACAAATTATCTTAGGTTGTGATGGTGATTTAATTTCTTTGGAACCAGTTGTTGATACTTTGGGTGTTTCAACTGTTACTATTAAATTTGAAGGTAATGTTGTTGTTGGTGATAATATTAGAAAAACTGCTCAAAGTATATTTGAAGCTTCAAATGAAGATATTGTTTATGCAGAAACTGGTCAAACTTCTGGTGTTAATGTTATTTATCACAAGAACAAAGCACTTGTTACTGTTGGTTGGGTTAATGAAATTAGTGGTGTTGGGCAGGTCTTTGAAGATGGTGCAGTAGGTTTAAGATTAGCTGTTAGTCGGTTTGCTTTACAAAAAGGTTTTACTTTTAAATATTTGCATAATAATAAAGAAAGGGTAACTATTTATTGCACGAAAATAGATTCAAAAGGCTTTCTTTGGAGCCTTTATGCTAAATTAGAGATGTTTAATTGATTTTATTATTATTAAGAAGTATGTCCAAACTCATACATGTGAGATTTGTTTTAGCAAAGAAAATAGAAAGTATTTGTCAACATAATTGACTGCGAATGAAATACGTGGTTGTGTTATGAGGAGAGTTGATATTACAACTACAAGTGTGAAATCTTTGTTAAAAAATAACTAAGGTTTATATATTTCTTACCTTGTTTCATGGATTGATTTGGAGAAAGCTAAGAGGGTTGTATATGGAGATAGTTCTACTTCGTCTAGATTACTTAAGAATAAATTTAAAACATTAAAGGTTCTTGATAGAAGCAGTGGTTACATACTAAAGTATTGTTTGGAAACCACTGTCTTCAAGTGTTGTTTCATAGCATTCGGTTCTTATCTCTATGATTTCAATTCCTGTCGTCAAGTTTTATTTATTAATGTAATTTTTTAACGGGGAAATATAAAGGGGTGTTGATATCCTGCCATAGCTAAAGATGGTAACCATGGTGAGTTTTTGTTATTAACTATTTTATATTGGAAGACATGTTATCTTTCTTATGTTATATATAAATCCGCGGAACCAAGCATATAATAAAATATACTAGACGCGAAACTTTGTATAATTAACGAGATAAATGCGAAACATTATAATATCAGTAAAATGATAGATGCGAAACACATACCTAAGGTATAAGTAAATTGGTAGATGCGAAACCCGTTGTAATCAATCATTTATAATATTTTTTCTTTATATTTGTTGCATGAATTTTCCTTATTGCATTTGGTATTGTTGCAGCTAAATATACTGATAATTGGTTATGGTTTTTGGATATGTTAAAACCAGATTTTTCGGATCGACAAATCACATTTATTAGTGATCGTCTTCTAGGTATTGAAAGTTTTTTATGTGCTATATTTCAAAATTGCCATCATGCATACTATCTTTATCATCTTTAAACAATTTGAGGTATTGTTTAACTTGTACATCGACAACATTTAAGGATACTATGGTTCAAATATTTAAAAGATGCACATATTCAACTATTCATAATTTTTTTTATTCAGTATATGGATGAATTTCTTAAACATGGAGGTTGGAAGGTTGAAAGTTTTTGTGATAATTTACCTCCCGAAAATTATGTTTGTTCTCTTTCCAAAGACAAGATGTATGGTTCTATGACTTCTACTATAACCGAGTCTTTTACAATCAAATCAAACAGTATATAGTCTAATCGAGGCTTGATTTGTAATAAGTATGAGGTTTTTCAATTACATAAATAAGTAATTAAAAATGAAAAATAAAATAAAAAGTTATAGGGTTTCCAATGTCGATAGGTTTAGTAATGACGTAGCTTTGAAATCGACTAATTTAATAATTTATCTAAAGATCAAATTTGATGAGTTCGGATTATTCAGTCACAGTTCACTGTGTTAACCGAACAAGGGTAATTTGGACATAATTGTGCCACTAAACTATCCGGACAAGACAAAAGTAACGAAACACCTAAACACCTTTTGACTAACCCTATGTGTTAATCAGCTTAATAAGTAAATGAGTCTTTAAACTCGACTCGAAAGCCCGTGGATCCTTAATTAAGGTTATAAATACCCCAACTACTTTCATTAATGAGAGTAATGAACATTTAATACAACCAGACTGCTCAAATCGCTCACTATTTTACACTAAAACATTTAATACTCTATATACTTTCCAAAACACTTTACAAAATTCCCCTCAAACCAAAATTAACCTAATTTGTGTTTAACAATTTTTATCAAATGTTATTAAAATAACCATTATATTTTTTTTACTTTAGCCATACATTTGAATAATTCTTTTATATCATATACGATTATGTTTAATATATATATTTATAACATATTATTATTATATATCATTTTCTAACTCTTTTTTATCTCTATTTCGACCAACATTTCTCTTTCTGCTATTTATTTTTCTGCTATTTATTTTTCAAAGCATACGAGATCATCAATTCCTGTGACTATTCTATCCACTTAATAGTGATCAACTATACATAATAGTGGGTAGGTAACAGAGTCATGATTTCATCTTCTATTTATTTTTCACTTTGTTATTAGCTTTTATTACTCATCCATTTTGGTTTATATATCCTCTAAAATTTAATTTTTTTACTCTCAAATTGTATTAAATAAAAAATTAACAACGGTAAAAGTATATAACTTATTTATTAACCAAACTAGATAATAAACTAATGTAAAAAGATAAATAATTCAAAAATAAATATGCATTCATCACAGGTTTTGGCCAGAGGTTACCTATGGGACCGAACCAACTATTGCTCTAAATTCTTTCATATTGGTCACAATCAAAACGAATCCAGAAAATCTGTGAAACCAAACTCAACCCCAAGAAGCAAACACTCAACTATCACAAAAATTAGAAAGTGAAACCATCCTACACCAGCACATACTTTACCTAAACTAAAGTCCATAATAGTAAAAGAGACAAACTCTAATATTATAACCAATAACTATTTTGTTCGTAAAAAACGAAGTAACAAAATAAAAAAAACCCAACTATTAAGCTCAAAGCCCCATCCATATAATCCATTCCATCTATCACAAAAATTAGAAAGTGAAACCATCCTACACCAGCACATACTTTACCTAAACTAAAGTCCATAATAGTAAAAGAGACAAACTCTAATATTATAACCAATAACCATTTTGTTCGTAAAAAGCGAAGTAACAAAATAAAAAAACCCAACTATTAAGCTTAAAGCCCCATCCATATAATCCATTCCATCTTATACCCTATCAGTTAATACCAATGAACCAATTGACTTCAGTTAAATCTCTAGCAACACTTTTAATAATATTAAAATCAAGAAGAGATATTTGAAGCAATAAATACCTTAGAAGCAAGCTATATGCTTACAAAATATAAAGACCAACCCTCCATATTTTCATCTTTCCATCTTCAAAATTATATGACAGCCTACCATTCTCTCCGAAAGACAAAGAAAAAGCTTAGAATTCAAACAATTTATAAGAAAGGAAGCAAAAAAATCAAAACAAAGTCTAACAGACAACCTATTTCTGCCAAAACAATACAATCCAAAAGGAATGTCAGGCCCAAAACTAGATATTCTAAATGACCATTAAAATTCTCCATTGGAATGTCAAAGGAATTAGCAACAAGGCATCCAGACGCAAACTAAAACACATTAAAAAAACAAAAACAATAGTCTTCCTGGCAGTTGAGGAGCCTATGGTTGTTGAAACTAATCTTCCCAACCTCACAAAACATTAGTATATCAAAAGAGCATTCCTAACACCAATAACAAGATTTGGCTTCTATGGAAAAATGAGTTTGAAATTTCAGGTTCTGGATAACTTTAGTCAAGTTCAGATATCTCACTACTCTCTTAAATAAATATTTTTTTTGTCTCAATTATATATTTAAAATGTACAAAAATCCAGGGACTTCAACTATGGGACAATCTCAAAAGATTTGTTGACCCTAATAAAGAATGGTTAGTGATGGGAGACTTAAATGCTATCACTAACCATTCTGAGCAATTATCATGCACCTCACTATGCTTAAGGAGTATGGAAGACTTTAACAACACTATAAGTAATTGTACATATTAGATTTTGGTTTTTTGGCTTTAAATTCATTTGGACAAACTTTCACAAGTGGAAACGCTTGAAGAAACGTTTTCGTAATATTTCATGGACTACATGTTTTGACACTACTTATGTCAAACACCTGGCCAGAACAGGTTCCGACCATAGTTCTTTATTTATCACCATATCAAACTCATCTGAGAAGCCTAGACCATTCTCAACTAGTATGAGATCTTTTGGAAGTGGACCAAAAAAGCAAAACCGTGAGGGACTTCGGGCCCAAAGCGGACAATATCATACTATTGAAGAGGTCCGGATTGTTCATACTTATATACGAAGGTGAAATATACAGTACCCATATTCCCAACAAATGGTATCAGCGCTTCAATCCCAGACATAACGCGATAAGAGTGAAATTATCGAACATGATGAATTAACAACCATGCTCAAGGTGAATGATCTGCTCTATACGACCTAGTTTAGAGTGCATGTGGCTCATTGGATCAATGTGGTGTGACTTGTATGGAGTAACGCTAAGGAATATCCGATGTGATCGATGGTAAGACCTAATTTCGGAGTGCCTATGGAGTGGTGCTAAGGAACATGCAAAGTGGTCTTGAGTGAACAAATATATCCGCTGTAAAGCTTTATTGCTCATGTGAAGAACCTCAGAGAACTCTCTGATTATATTGAACGAATAGAAATCAATTGAGAGGAGGCTACAATGGTGGTACTTTGTTTAGATGAAGATTTGTTAGGTTGCAACCAAATTGTACATATTTCGTAACTGGAACACAATCTAATTTTTTCCCAAAAGAAAGTTTTTTACACAAAAATGCACAGATTTCCACAAATACAAAAAAAATTACTTGTTTCACATTAAATTAACAACTAAATTAACACTTATTTTCAAATAAAACAAGTTGTATTTGTTTTTTTAACACAATAAGGCTTATTTGGCAAACAAACTACTGTTTCTATAACACATATGTACGTACTTCCGCAATTGAAATACAATTGTTTTTAGCAGCTAATAACACGTAATTCCGCATCTAAAGCACAACTATTTTTTAGCAATCAAATTACACGTTATTATGCAACCAAAACACAATTACTTTTTCCATTTATTTCGCAAGTCGATCACACGTCATTATAGAAAAAAAATCAAAAAATATTATTCACGAATATAGTTTTGTTCGTCTTAAAACAAACAAAACAGTTACATTTTCAAATTTTCGTTTGAAGCTATGGTTTGAAAAATAAAACATGTTAAAACATGATAGAAAAAAAAAACGATAGAAATATTTCGTATTACAAATCTATAGATTCTCATTTATCTTTATCCATCATGAAGTGGTTACGGGTAAATATTGTTGTTGCAGCGTAGATGACACCCCCTCTATGTACAAGGACACTTAAGACGCCCTCTAAATATAATGACAGCATTGGCCGATATCTTTTCCCAAGTCATAAACTTGTTGGACAATTCCTGCAAGTCATACTCTTCCTCTTTGATTTGGTCGTCTATAACATTGTATCCATTTGCTCTCTGGGTCGTGATATAGAGCTTTTGAAGCACCCTCGTTTTTCCGACCATAAACTTTAGGAAATTGAGTAGGAGTTTTGACCTCAACTTGGAGGTTCTGGTACATCTGAAATCAATGGTGTTTAAATGCAAATCCAAACATCTGAAAGTAGTTTGCGGCGGCTCCCATTCATCTTCAGAATCGTCGATGAACTTACAAATAGTAACCAATATAGTTAGACATAACCTCTATTCAATACATACAAAATTTACGTAAAAAACAAAAGCATCATGAAGAAGAACATCAACCTCGAAGAAAGCATCCTCGCATTCTATTGTGAGCTTGTTCAGATTCGGTAAAGCTTTGAGCAAGTTTAGTAACACAATACGGATATTCCAGCAGAAGACGGAGATTCTGAAGCTTAAGTCCTTGCGATTCGTTAGAATAAAAGATGGCCTCTTGTTGTCTTCCCAGTTCAAAAGACGCTGGATACAAACCAAACTTATCCATTATACAATGACATTTGTTCCATTACAAAATTCGATTTGAAACATAATAAGGATACCTACCAGAAACAAAGGCTCTCCATGTAACGGAATTTTCTCAACAGGATTTAGCTGCTGAAGAATGTCCTCTATGAGCTTTACTACAACTAAAGATGGATCATTTATAGTTTCGGCATTCATATTGACTTCAAACAAAGAAGAGATGTCAATGAAGTGTAACTTCACCCGTTGCCTTAGATACGTACTAATTCTCTTGAGATTAGGAGCCCAAATCTCTAGTTTAACATGATTAGAGCCGTCAATATCTAGCTCTAACTTCCTCAAACTCCGAGAATTAATCTGATACACACCTTTCAAAACGCAAAACTCCAAGTAGAAACACTCAAGCACCGGACAACCAGACATAATTGCTGCGAATGCATCCTGAGATATATCAGTACGAAAAGAATACTATAAATCTCTTCTTACTGTTAATTTTTTTTTAATCAAACCAATTGTATTTAATTTTTACACTGTTTTGCATGAGCTAATCGTACAAAGAACATATATGTTCAAGAGCTTCGTTATCTAAACTGTTGGATAAACATTGAACTTGGACACGTGTTAATGTATTAATTATTAAAGCAGTTAGTAAGATAAGATCATACCGTTAGTTATTTGTCTATATAAAAGACAGTGTAATGATGTTTGATAAATGAAATGACATTTACATCATTTCCATACTTGTTGTTTTATGTTAGTATATATATATATATATATATATTTGTATCTGTATTTGTATCTGCCTGCTCTATTTTAGGGTCCCTCTAATCAAACAAAAGATGCAGACAATACAATATAACAGATAAAATGTAAATCTGACAGAGGTAAGGAATGAAAGTATTCTTGAAGGGGAACTGTTTCACCACCCTTTAAATATTACTAGAACTTTGTTCAAATAGACTAATACATAACAGTTAGCCGATCTTATCTAAATAACTGACGCAATAACTTATAATAACCGTGTTCAATATTATCTAACATTTTCTCCCTTAAGATTGAACACAATTGTTGTTTTTCTACTTGATCATCCGCTCATCACTCTTTTCCCTCATCTTCAGGCTTCCTTGATAGCGACTTTGTGAGAATATCAACACGTTGATCTTTTGTGCAAACATGTTGGATTGCAATCATTCCCGATTCAATACAGTCTCTAATGTAGTGGAATCGAGTATCAATGTGCTTGTTTCTCTCATGGTGGACTGAATTCTTGTTCAATGCGATTGTGGACTGATTATCTATCTTTAGAACCACTTGATTAACCTTCTTTTTTAATAAATTTGCCAACAATCGTCCCAGCCACACTCCTTGACATGCTGCTGCACAGGCAACGATATATTGTGCTTCACAGGAAGATAACGCAACAACCTTTTGTTTTTGTGAACACCAACTAACCGGGTTTGACCCAAGAAAGAATATTACCCCTGTAGTGCTCTTCTGATCATCAACATCACCAGCTAGATCACTATCAGAGTAACCTAACAGCTCCAAGCTTCCTTTCTTTTTCTCATAAACGCAGCCAAGATTTAAAGTTCCTTTCACGTACCGCAATATATGCTTTATTGCAGCCATGTGCTCCGTTGTGGGCTTCTCCATGTATCTACTCACCATGTCGACAGAGAATGGTAAATCTGGGCACGTATGCAGTAGATACCTTAAGCTGCCAACAATGCTTCGGCATAGGGTTGTGTCTACATGTGGACTTGTGCTTTTCTTGCTCAATTGTAGACGAGGTTCCATCGGAATTTGTGAAGGGTTACAATCTTTTATGCCGCATTTTTCTAACACCTTTGTTGCATATGCGGACTGGTTGAGTGTGATCTTCTTAGAACATTGACAGACTTCAATCCCCAAATAGTATCTTAGTAAACCAAGATCACTCATACTAAACATCTTTTTCATCTGAGATTTAAACTTGTTTATATCTTGTATGCTCTCTCCAGTGATGACTAGATCATCCACATAAACTCCAACTATCAAATTCCCTTTCCCTTGGCTTCTTTTGTACACAACATGTTCTAATGAACACCTCTCAAAATATAGTGTTTTCAATGACTTGTCCAGTTTT
Organism: Limnanthes douglasii subsp. nivea; assembly: GCA_036936605.1. Classification (NCBI taxonomy): domain Eukaryota; kingdom Viridiplantae; phylum Streptophyta; class Magnoliopsida; order Brassicales; family Limnanthaceae; genus Limnanthes; species Limnanthes douglasii. The sequence goes on from JAUPFV010000001.1 coordinate 41,429,742, forward strand.
GAATTCCAAGCTCTAGGTGCTTGTCGCAATCCATACAATGCCTTGTGCAGTTTTAATACCTTGTGCTCTTCTCCTTTTTCTTCAAAACCCGGCGGTTGAGTAACGTACACTTCTTCTTCCAACTCCCCGTTGAGGAAGGCGAACTTTACATCCATGTGATGCACCTCCCATCCTTCGTGTGCTGCGATAGAAATCAGAAAACGTACCGTCTCTAGCCGAGCAACGGGGGCAAAAATTTCATCAAAATCTACACCTTTTCGTTGAACGTACCCTTTTGTCACTATTCTTGCCTCGTGCCTCACTATTCTACCTTGAGTGTCATTCTTTAGCTTGTAAACCCACTTTAAACCAATAGGTTTGTGGCTGTCAGGTAATGGAACGAGCTTCCAAGTTTCATTTTCTCAAATAGAAAAAATTTCTTCCTCCATTTCTCTTCTCCACATCGGATCAACCTTGGCTTCTTCAAAAGTTGAAGGCTCATCTTCTCCAAGAAAACACAGTACTACAATTCTATTGGGAAGGTTTCATCGTAAAGTTCTTTGATGTCACGCTTACCCCGTGGTCCTTCGGATGAACTCTCATCAAGTGTCGAGGGTTGTAGTTTTTCAGTTGATACTGAATCTTCAAACGTTGCTGCTGGAGTATATGGTGAATTTAAAACAGATGTTCTGGATCTTGTGTTCATCACTGGTGTAGCATGCTGATTTCGGTTACCGTTTAGTTCCTGTTTTGGTTGTGGGAAATCCATGCCGAAATCGTTGACACCTTCTTTATCTTGGAGATTTTTGGTATCAGATGTGCTTGCTATGGTAAAGTAAGGTGCGGCAAAAATGTTCCATGTTTCCGTTACTGGAAATTTGCTCCACTCCCACTTTTTCTACTCTTCGAACACGACGTCTCGTGTTACGACTACTCGTTTTGACTTTGGATCAAACATCCGATAGCCTTTTGTATTCGAATCATAACTAATAAACACTATCTACTTGCTTTGGTCTGCAAGTTTTGAAAGGGTGGTGAAACAGTTCCCCTTCAAGAATACTTTCATTCCTTACCTCTGTTTTTATTTGTTATATTGTGCTGTCTGCATCTTTTGTTTGATTAGAGTGACCATAATTTACATTTGGTATCAGAGCCCGTGTTGTCAAATAATGGCCAACGAAGGAAGTTGCAGTAATCAAATCGACCGACGACAAGAGGAGTCTCAGTCCCGATCAAATATCCAACGTTAAGCGAAACAGACTACAACATTTGGGCTATCAAGATGAAGATAATCTTGCGTTCGCTAGGAGTATGGTCAGTGATCGAAGGTGAAGACAGAGACTAGTAGCCATTTCTCAAGCCGAAACAGACGGCAAAAGAGGCTTGGGACGCACTCAGGGAGATGCGGGTTGGTGAAGATAGCGTCAAGAAGGCACACGTAAAGGTGCTAAACGGCAACTGCATAAGATTACACAGGTGGCAATTTCAGAGAAGCATATGGTAAAAGAGATCTTCACAAATTCTTCGGATAAAGAGGAAGATCAGGCAGACACGAAGAAGACAACAATCAAGTTCAATGTTAAGGGGAAGAATGTTGGATAAACATTGAACTTGGACACGTGTTAATGTATTAGTTATTAAAGCAATTAGTAAGATAAAATCAAACCGTTAGTTATTTGTCTACATAAAAGACAGTGTAATGATGTTTGATAAATGAAATGACAGTAGTTTTCGTTCTTGAACCACTTGTGCCAAATGAATCGGAGAAACCCTAGCTACAGCTGTAAAAGATCTTGAAGGTTAAAAAGATGGAGAGAACATAAAAGAAACAGAAATCTATTAATTATGTATATTTTTTTAGTAATACAAAAAGCAGCAGTTTATATAGGATATAGATCCTACTAATTCACCTAAAATAACTAACTACAACTAACTATTAAACACCAGCAGCCACTTTTTCCTCTTTCTATAGATTCCGATAAGAGGCTATACCCTCGATTGCCCTGGTCTATTAGCATAACTTGGTTCTTTCGTTTGATTCTTCACATCCTCCTTCAATTTAGAGGAGTAATATTGATTTAAAATATGTCCCGCACATGAAGTAGTCGGGCTTGAGAAGGAGGTGGGGCCAATAGATCGGTGGTTTGATCTAAGGAAGGTACTTATCGGATGTCCATAAACCCTAGCCAACTTTGCCCTTTCTTCACTTTTAATGAAGAAACTGAAATGAATTTTAAGCTCCAAGTACCATTGTCGCTTATCCATGCTCCTTTCCACAGTCTTGAAATTGAGAGTCTTTTCAACGATACTTTGTCTCTGTCAACTTTTGATCTTGAGAAGATTTATTATGTTTGCTCTGCAATCCCAATCTGCATACAGGTATTTATTTTTCCTGTAAAAAGTAGTTTGTCATGTATTCCTACGTGCCATGCTTATTAATGGTATTTATAGTTTAGTATAAAAATTGATATCTTGAAATATTAAAAAAAACGATATTTAGTTTTGAAGTTCTAGTTAGTTAGGATATTATTCTAACGTTTCTAACTTTAAGACTATCTAGTAGCACTATGGCTTTGAGTTGATTTAGTATATGTGTAGGACTTATGCCTAGTTTGTATTTTCATTTGATTGTCCACTTAGCGAGCCAATCGGCTGCTAAGTTTTGCTCTCAAAAAATATGAGTGATTGTCGTACTTGGATATATTAATTTCCTGAAACATTCATTAGTGGTGGTAAGAACCAAGGTATATTATGATTCAATAACATAGTTATAAGAATGCTAGAATCAGTTTCAATATCCAGGTTTGAGATTTTCAAGTTTGAGCAAACAATCAAACCATCAAAGAGAGCTATTCTTTCAGCTAAGATTGGAAATTGTTTACCTTATAGTCTTTTAATAACAAAGATTATGTCACCATTCTTGTTCTTTATGATTGCTCATCCACTTGCTTCACTAGCTGTCGAGAAAGAGCCATCAATTTTTAAATTGAACCTTGAGTCAATAGGTGGTGTCCAATTAAAGATCAATAATCTTTCTAGGGTTTTTGAGAGGGTTGTATTCGTCTCATATATATGACGTGTCTGAGTCATTTTCCTAGTATTCTCTTCTAAAAAGACTTGCCACATCGAGCTTGATAATTCGGTTATGATATTTTGAATGACAGTTGTAATAGTAACCCTCAGTTGTTGATATTTTGCTTTGTTTCCATGATGCCACAAGGACCAGAAAATCACAAGAGTAAGAATGGTTCGTATATGAACTTCATTAGAGGAAGAACATAACCAGGGTCTGATGATATGGTTTAGAGTCATATGCCTGACAATATTTATTTTGAAGGTACAACCACAATATTGCCACATATCTTATGAAATTTTGCAATGGACAAAAATGTGAGTTAATATTTCACAATTGTTGCAGTGTTGACATTTTGACACTATGGTAAAATTTATGTGTTGCAAAATTTAATCTACTCAGATCCAGTTATTCAACAACCTCTAAATAAGGAAGGAACACTTCTTTGGAGTGATATTATTCCATAATAATTTGAAGAGATTAGATTTGGTTCATTTGGTTTTGATGTGATATCAGATTACTTTAGTATTCAAGTCACCATGTGTAGATAGATTCCATTATATTAAGTCTTTTTAATTTTGTTGATAGAGATAAGATTTATTCTTTGAATGTCAGGTGGGACCACTGAGTTGTCTAGTTTAAGAGTGTTTCATGTGCCATTAGACCAGAACTCTTTGACCTTGTCTTGAATATACCACGAATTAAAAACATCATTGTTTAGGGAGATGAGAGGATGTTTATTAAACCATTTGTCCAACCAGAACTCTACCACAATTTCCTAGTTTCCAAAATATCAAAGGCTCGACTATAGGTCTAATTTCTATAAGTCTCTTTCAAAATTTTGACTTTGTAATTTTGATTTGAACTTGCATAGGATGATGAATAAAGAAGTAGTAGATATGCATATACTTAGACCATAAACTCTTCTTGTCCCTAAATTTGTACTAGAGTTTGCAAGAGAAAGCTTGTTGAGTGTCTTCAAGCATTCTAGTGTTTAGGTCACCTTCTTCATATGGCTTACAGATTGTACTCCATTTATCCCATAATATAGCTTTATGTTGGTCATTTGAGCCGCATAGAAATCTTCCAAAGATCATATTTATTCTATTTAGAACATATTTAGGTAGAGTGACACTTTGGAGATGATGATTTGGATAGGAAAGTAAAACATATTGGATCAATGTTAGTCTGCCCTAAAAGAGACAAAAATATAATCCCAATTTTGAATTCTCATTCTATTATTTTTTATTAAATTTCCATGTAGAGAAACCTTGTTTTTATGATGAATGTTGATGCCATGATGCTTTATTAGTAGACTTCCTTGTTTGAATCCAGTGAGCTGATTGATGTAGTGTAGTCTATTTGTTGTGATTTTTCTAAATGGACTAAAAATTGTTTTGTCTTTGTTTATTACCTGACCTGAAATGTCTTGATATTTTTGCAGGAAAGAGAGGACTTTGTTGATGATTGAGGATGAATCATTTGAGAAAATGACCATATCATCTGTAAAATCCAGGCAAGAAACAAATATTAAACTAGATGTTTTGTACCATAAGTTTTTGTTTTCTTGCATAAGATGATTTATTCCGCTATTTAAGAACTCTTCCGCAATGATGAAAAGGCTAGGAGATAGTGGGTTTCCTTGCCTAATTCCATTATTAGAGTGAAAGAATACTCTAGCTTCACTATTTATAATCATAAAAAAACCAAACATTTGATATAAAGCTCCTTATCCCGCTGATAAATCTTTCAGAGAAAACAAAAACATTTAGTATTTTTTGGAATAAAAGGAATTGAAAGCTTATCAAAAGCTTTAGCCATATCAATCTTTAGGATTAGGTTTCCTCCTTTAGTTTTTTTGTTTAGCTCATGTACCATCTCTTGTATAAGGAGAATATTTTTATGAATGTTTCTGCCATGAACAAAGCCATTTTGTTCATAAAAAATAAGTTTAGGGATAAGGCTAGAAAATATGTCATTTTATAATCATAAGATAATCTTGTTGAATACAATATATAAGCTTATGGGTTTGTAGTCATTCTAGATTATAAGATAGTATTTCTTCAATATTAGACATATAGTTGTTGCGTAAATACCATAAGGAGCTTGGACACCTTTGAAAAAATCTCTAACGACATCACTTAAGTAATTACCTATTGTATTCCAACATTTTTGGTAAAAGGAAGTGTTAAAACGATCAAATTCGTAGACACTAGTAGGATTCAAAGCCTTGATAGAGTTGTGAATTTATTTATGAGTGTGGTAGCTGATTAAGACTACTCTCCTCATTTGTGATGATCTTAGGAATTGTGTTTGAGAGATCATAAATGTCTTTTTTTATTTTGTTAGAAGTTTTTGAAAGTGGTTAACTGCAGATTATCTTATATCTTGAGGGTCTTCAAGTCAGTGGTCTTCATACCAAATTCAATGTATGTAATGTTTATAAGGGTGCATGAATCCATTTGGTTTTTTTTAACAAGCACTCATGTACCACATTGCACACGATTGACATTATGTCGTAAGATAGATAATATTGTAAAATGAATTGGTCGCAACGTGTCTCTTGGATACCATTTGTTTCTTTATACCTAGTGTTATAATGGCTCAATAGAGCGTAAACGTTTTGTCACTAATCATGAATGAGATCGATAGAGCTGGTGCCTTTCAGATGTAGCTTTATGTTGGCTCAATTAAGCTTTTAGCATGTTTCTGCCGAAGCCAGGCATAGGCCCAATAAGACTTTTAAGTCTCGTTCGAAGGATTTTATAGGCTAATATGGCTAGGATATCTCAACCGAAGCCTTATTTGGGCCTATAAGACTGGGATATTCCAAAGCCTTGCATAAGCAATATGTGGATGGGATATCTCGGTCAAATTCTTGCAGAGATCCCAGAAGGTTACTAAGTCTTAGTCGAAGCCTAATGTGAGTGTGGTTGTACATAAGTAAAAACACGGACACATATAAATAAACTAGATTTGTGTAATGACATAAATAAATGTTTATTAAACATGAATGCTTCGTTAAAACCTTCTAATGTCACTGATGTAAGAAATGGTACATCTAATATAAAATAAATAGTTTATAAATAGCATGAGTATTAAATTTTTGATAAAACTTAGAGGGATATGTATAACTTTAAATGTTCAATGTTCCATAGATGTCAAATTTCGTTGTTGCTACTATTTAGCAACCAGTATGTATCTAGTTTAAACTTGTCTTCAATCGGTATAAGGTTCTTCATAAATTAGGGATAACTTTCTGAGAAGTTTATCCTTGGTATATATAAATACTCTTTGTAGTACTTTGTTGTCGATTGAGCTCTGATTTTTGTTTTTGCTTTGGATTTTTATTCCACGAGTTTTCCTCGTGTGGGGTATTGGATAATGATAGTTTGCCGATCGTCTATCTGATCATCTCCTTCTATTATCAACACTTTATTCACCGAGACATTGGAGATGAACTTATGGGGTAGGTGATGAAAGGCTTTTCTTGAATGATTATGTATGAGATATGATAAGGTAGATTAAGCTGATGATAAGGCCCATAAGGAGCACAAAGATTATAAAGCACATTTAGTCCAAAACATTATATTGGCCCGATGTCGGAGAGGGTAAAGGTTCTGATTGACTTTAGGTTGTGGTTGATTCAAAGGTTGAGGTATATGTGGCATAGAAGGTTATTAAGGTTTAACCCGATGTTTGGGAATCAATATTTAAGTATGATCAAGTTTCCTCCGGGGCACAACTTCTTGAATTGGTTCGACCTTCTTCCAAGGAGTTGAAGTCCAACGAGTATTCCTAGCCCAAGAAACGTGACGACGTCTTCATAATGCCTACTTTAATAATAATGTCTTCTTTCCGAGGAGGAATAATACTTTTCACTATCCTTAGGTTGATCTTCACTAATTTTATGAGAACAATATTTACACTGAGCCTGATTCTCAATCATAAAAGATCTATAGCTTTTGTCGAGGGAGGAAGTGATCCAGATATTCTGAAACATCATCATCACCCTCACCGGTCTCATATTCAACCACGACCCGTATCAATTTATATATCAAATATGGAAGCCTAATAGTTAGGTTTTATCCTTCTTCTCAGAGCTGATTGATTATTGACAAAAATGTCTGACATCGCTCATTAATTTGAGCTTAAAACATAGCCAGATTAGGGTGATCCCCCGACTCTTGATGAGTACATCTTATTGTGGAGAATGCCAAAGGTTCTATCCAGTTATGTGTATCCATTTTTCTGAAGTACGCTCTAAATAAGGCTTGCAGGTACTAACAAATGGTTTTAAAAAGACACTTTTGGATACCAGTCTTTCATATAGATGTCAAAGACAGTGTTAGAGGTTGCAAATACTAAACGACTCAAGAATGATATAAAACATAATTTTTATCAATTTTCACTTTAAAATATTGTTCAACCTAAAAGTTTAGATAATTATTTACAATATTTAGGATCCTAAAATATAGCGATGAATTGCACGCGTATTACATGATACATAATACTTATTTATTACACATATTACAATTTAATTCCCTAACCACATACAATAGATTAATAATTTAATAACTACCCGTAAAGCTTCTAGGATACTTTATAAACCACATGAACGTTTGCCTTCAGATTAACTTATTTATGTCATACTATCCAAATCTAAGGCTTTCAACTCGTTACACCTTATGTTGTATGTACGTGGTTTAACCTTGCTCACATTGTTTTCTTTCATTTACTTCATATATCAATCTGGATGTTCTATGTCGTTGTAACCTTTATGATGGTTTGGCGGAAGATTAGAAGAAGAAAACATTAGATATGACCCTAACCCTAGGTTAGAGAATAAATGAGACTCGGAGAAATAATCTCAAAATTCTATTAATCAAAGTGATGGAAAAATACGGTATAAGATGTTTTATATAACACTACCCAAAACTCTAATTCCAAATAAGGGAATCAATGGTCTCTGGTACCAACTGATGGTGTGGCGGAAGATTAGAAGAAGAAAACATTAGATATTCTCTTGGTTCTAATTCCAAACTGTGTAGAAGGAATCGATGGTCTCTGATACCAACTGATGGTGTGGCGGAAGATTAGAAGAAGAAAACATTAGATATAAATAAATAAAATTAACGCTAAAATATTAAAACTGGTTTTCGAAGGCTTTACAGGTCGAATCTAGGTATCAAACGTTGTCACATTTTGAAATCTGGCGGGCTCGTTGAAATATTTGATTTGAGTACCTATTTGATCTAATTCTGATACCTGGGCGAGAAATCAGTATGTTCGCAGTCTTCGCTACATCACTTTATATGTTTTAATCGTTTTACTTTAACTTATTCATGTCGTCTTGATTATTCAAGATGATGTTTTACTTTGTTCTCATCCTAAATGACGTTTTACCTAATTCACAATGATAATTTACATAATTATTTCTTTTGAAAATGTTTTGCATGGATATTATTTAAGACTATGTCTTGTCTTATCTTCAATCAAGATAACATTTCACCTTATTTTTGTGAGAGATTTTTTTTTGTCTTACTCTTATCGAAGACGATATTCTGATTTATTCAAAATGACATTGTAACTTATTATTATGGAATATGAATTTTGTTTTGAGTTAAGTATCATTGTTCAAAATGACGTTTTCCATACTCAAATAGTTTGTATCTCTTAATGTGAATCCTTACCTATTGTAACAAGGGTAATGACACCCTGAAGAAATATGTCATTATCCAGACTCCCTTCTAGTCCTTACGTTTATTCAAATGCTTAAGCATAAAAAAATTCATTAGTTAGGTCAAATTCATCATTTTTAACACTCTATTTACTTCATTGTCTTTCTTACTGTTTTTTACAAAAATTCTTACATGAAATCTTCAATACACTATTTAATTTATTCATGCTAACTATTTCTTTATTTTTTCTAATCACCGATCATAATAAAGTGGTTGTCTTGATGTTGACCATGAAAAAAATTCAAATTCATACCTAGGCACGTAGAGTAGGGGACTTACAATCTGTTGATCTTTTTTTATTATAGCATTATAAATTTAACAACTTGTAGTATATAAAGAAATTATTCTCAAAGTTTAAATCATTTTCCTTCTTTCATTATTAGATCTTATCTCAGTAAAACTCTATATTTTCTCTTTAAAACTTTGTCAATAGTTTAGTTACCATGGCAGGTAAAAGTAGAAAATCAATCAAATACATTAGTCCATAATGTAGTATGTCCAATGAAGTAGTCAATAGGAACACTAAGCTAGTTCCACTAACGATTCGGCTAGTAAAGTTTAGAACCAAGCTCAACAGTTGACTCTTCTAACATCCTCATTAAATTATCAAGGTCAGACATCCAAAGTTGCTGCTAATAACCATGCTACCAAACATAAAGTTGAAAATGACTATAACATTTCATTCACCAAAAAAATGGAACTCATAAACAATGATGACACTTCCACACCTCTTGAGACAATTAAACCCAACAGTGTTTCATCGTCTAAAATATCTCTCTCCCTTTCGTGGCTTCATTATAACCAACAGTCAATTTTTTCAAATGTTTCTTCTTAAACAAAATTTAATCTAGAAGAATAAAAACTTATTCATTTCAGATAGGGTATTCTTAATGATGTTACCATTCCTTTCCAAAACCAAGAGATCGTCGTAATAATGTTGTTGACGAAGAAGTATGCTTATTTTATATTACTTTGAAATAGGGTGTTAGATTTCCACTCTATCCCAAACTTGAAAGATTTTTCAAATGTTTTAGGATATGCCTTAGTCAACTTACCTCCAATTGTTAGAGGAAGTTTAGTACTTTGATTAATTCTTACATCATACTAAAAAATCTTTTTCTAAGATTTTGAATTCTTCATCAATGTAAATTTAACAAATTACAAAGATCACCACTATATTACTCCAATACTTCAATGAAACATTGTATGGTGTTATCTCTGATTATTCATAAAAAATATATTTATTTTATTTTCATGGAAATCGGAATGAAGCTCATCAAATAAAATTGGTCAAGCCAAACTAAACTGGGTGACAACAAGTATGCTATTACTTTCGTACTCTCATCATTGTTTTTATTTAATTATTTACTTTGTTTTATTGTTATCAAATTCATCATTTGTTTTTGTTTTGACATGAAGAAGCTCGTACTCTCTCAAACATTAAGAAACATCAAGCCTCTCAAAAAGATGTTTTGACTCATCTATTTGTTGCAATTAACCAACTTTGGAAAGATCAGTATCATTAACTCCCGAGATAGCTTTTTTTGTCCATGATTTTGGAAATTAGAAGGGATGTCGATTATTGATAATTGTAAAGTAATAGGAACAAACCGTAATTCTCATGTAGAATAACTTTAAATGGTTGATCTCTTTAAAGTAAGATTTGCAAAGGAAGACAAACATGTAATTTGTTTACCAATTCCCACTAAGAAAACAAATCAACCAAAAGGCATCGTGCTGAAGATGATGATGCTCCACTTTCAAAATCTCAAAAAACCAAACACAATAAAAATAGAAACATACAACTCATATTTGAAGAAATAAAATCCTCAAACCGACATTCATATTACTATTACCAAAAATAACAATGTTCCTACTACTTCTATAAATATTTTTCTCCTGTAAAAAAGAAAGCACGCCTCACTTTAACCCACGGTAAAAAGAAAAACGATAAAGTTTCACTCCTTCATATATTAAATTTGATATGTTAAATTATCCGATAACAGATGTTGTATCATCGTCAAGTCTCGATCCTAATTTTCTAATCAGTCGTTTTATGAGTTGATGTTTTGGGCCGACCTTTTCTTCTTTATATAACCTATCGGATTCTAAAAATGACCAAATAAGTGGTAAATGAGAAGAAAATGTTAGTTTTTTTAATATTCAACTAGTAATAGTTCAAAAACAAACTAAACAATTAATTTTTCTAGTAGTCGCATTAAAGTCTCTAGGTCAGAAAAATGTTTCTAATAACCATGCTACAAACATAAACTTGAAAAAGATAGATAATATTTCCTTTACCAAACTAATAAAACTCATAGATGGTCATGACACTCACACACTTTCTAAAGATCAAACCCTGAATTATTTCATCCTCTAGCAACCTCCATCTCGTGGCTGTATCACAACTAACCCTGAACGTTTTACAAATGGTTTTTATTAAATAAAATTACTTTATCATGATGATGATGAAGAAGAAAAAATCATTCGTTTCAAGTGTTTTATTCTTGATGACATTATCTATCATCTTCCAAAACTATGAGATCATCTCAATAATGTTATTGAAGGTGAAGTATGATTTTTTTCAATAAAACTCTTAAATAAGGTGTTAGATTTCTACTTCATCCACAACTTGTAGAAGTTTTTCAATGGTTAGGCTCTGCCTTAGTTAACTTACTCCTAAGGCTTGGATGACGGTAATTTGTTTGATTACTTCTTTCGCCATACTAAAAATCCCTTTTATAATTTCTCAAATTCTTCATGAATTTAAATTTAATATAGGGGCAAGATCTCCATTCTATTACTCCACTACTCTAAACATACATCGTATTATAAAATTTCATAACTCACAATTCTTGACAAAATATATCTTTTATGTGAGTGGAAACTGGAATCGAGCTTATTAAATAACATTGGTCAAGTCGAATGAACTGAGTGACAACAAGTGTGTTATTACTTTCACACTTTTTTCATAGTTTTTTTTATTTAATTTGGATTTATTGTTATCAATTTCATCATTTTTTTGTTACATAGAAGCTCATACTCTCTTAAAAAGTTGGAAACATCAAGACTCTAAAAGAGACATTTTAACTCAGCTCTCTTTGTTGCAGTTAACTGGTTTGGAAAGATCAGTATCATTACCTTTTTACCTTACGACAATTTTTTCCATTTAGGTTTTTAATATTAGAAAGGATGTTGGTTGTTGATTGATAATGACCGGATTTATCTGACCCACACGTTAAACTGGTAAAATATTAGATCGGTATTTACTGTGTAATATAAACTCAACAATTGTGTAACTTTGAGGGTATTTTGTGTAAAAAAAGTAAATGTGTTTAATATTATTGATTTAATGAGGGGGAATAAAAAAATGAGCTAACTATATAGGCCAAAGGATCCACCCCCATTACTATATAAGGTAATGTAGCTTTTCTTAAAAATGAAGAATAATAATTATTATTACTACTTTTGGCAGTTTTTCGCTCTAGAATTTTTGTTTCAGTTTATCTCTCTAACATCTATGTGACTCTCTTTAAAGTATTTTATACATTTATTTAGGCTCATATTCAGGTACTACGAGAGATAAATACCGAGATGCACGTAGTTTTGTAGTAGTTACATAAGGAATAACAATCAGAGAAGGTTTTGATCAATTAGCATGAACGTTTAAACGCAACAACAGTATGAAGAGAAAAAATATCAATTTACCCTAGAAGAACACATAGATCGATTGGAGAGTGAAATCGCTGCTTTAAATGAACAAAAAGAAACAATGGTATCTCAACCAAGAAATGTCTGATCAGAAATTCAAAACGTTAATAGAGGGGAAAAGGTTTTCGAGGGTGATGACTCTGAGTGTGATTCCTTGCGAAATTAGGAAAATGTCTAATGAAGCCTCAAGGTTCCATCAAGAATTTCTACATGTTATTGAAAATGTTTAAATGGTAGTTTGTGGGAAGTAAAAGGATGAGGGGGATTGGGATATGATAATCAAATGCAGACAGTTGGGAGAAAGTCTACAAATTATACCAAACGTTTCGTTCTTACAAAATATGGTCTAGATGATTGCTATAAACAAGTCATTATTTCTTATTTTAACAAGCGTTTCTCCCCCAAGAATAAGCCAATGAAGTGACTAGAAAAAATCTCTGACTTTTGAGGCTTTACTAGCTCAGGTCGAAGAACATATCAAAGTAAAAGAATCTAATAGATTAAAACCGATTCCTATACAAAGACATATTTACAGTCACCTACTCTGGTTTATCACCAACAACAGGGGCCAAACCTTTCAAGCCTATATTATGACTATTTTTCATCCGATAGGCACATGTCAAATGTCCCTCAGCAGAAGGTAAATCAAAAGCCTCAAACTCAGCAACAAAGGCCCATAATTAATCAATGAGTGTGATCTGATAACTTTGCAAAGCTGAATAATAGTGTAACAATAATTTTTGATAATTAATAACCAATTTTGCAAGTATCATAATGATGTCGGTCATCATATGAGGGACTGCATAGCTTTAAGGTAGAAAATTCAAACTCTAATAATTTATACTGATAAATTTAAGAACTGCATAACTTTAAGTTGACAACTTTTGTTAAAAGACAGTCAGGGGCCCCACAGGAGGCTCCAGCGGGTAATCAAGTAGCAACTCAAAGGGAAGTATTCAAGGTTACACCAAAGCAGGAAAATGTGATGGTCATAACAGGACCCATTAATGATTTTGATGTGGATACAAAATATTTAGACCCTGATCCCAACCGAATGAGTGTTATAATAATTGACGAGCCCAAAGCTGAGGGAAAGGTCAAAAGATTTTGCAAGTTTTTTTGTTGTCGGGTATTTTCGGTGGGGATACCGTATTGGGAAGCACCAATTATTCTTATAAAATTCATGTTGTGAGTTTAGTGACACGGTTGGAAGGAATAATTTCAACCCACCTTTACATATATCCATTTCCCTTTATTATTTTTTACGATGATGATATAAGAGAAGTTGTTGGACCTCAAGAGGATATTATGGTAATCAGAGCAGCCATTGTAGGAACCAAAATCTGAAGGATACTAATAGATACATGAAGTTCAGAAAACATCTTATTTATGTTTCCTTACAAACAAATGGAAAAACCTCTTGTCATTCACTTATCCCATAAAACAACAATGGGATTCACTCAGGTCACTGCTGATGATATCATAGAGTTCAAGATAGAGGTATTACTGGGTCGAGGGTATTTCAAGAATATGGTAAAAAAATTATTCATAGTGGTGGATGATTTGACATCCTATAATGCATTTTTCAACATGTTTTGGTTGTCAATAATTCATGGCATTGCCTCTAATTTCCATCAATTATTGAAGTACATAATTGAAAGTCAAGTGGGAATTATTCGTAGTAGCCAGAAAGTGATAAAAGAGTGTTACACTATTGTGGTGGTTCCAAAGGAAAATAAAATGTTGAGACAAAGCAAGAATATTAGTTGTTGGGGTTTACTTCAGAGTCATATGTTTTAGATGATCCGAGGAAGACTCCCAGTTTAATAATTCCCGACAAGGATGTTAAAATTTATATATTTTCAAGAAAAAAGAGTTTAAAGATCAGTATCCAGTTTCGATTGTCGTAATAGAACAACTAATATCCTTTTTTGTCAAGAAATTTGCATATGTTCTCATGTTGTACCGTGGATGTAACGAGAGTACCTGGGAGTGTTATTCGTCACAAATTCAAGTAAGATTGTCACAGAGAGAGTGCTACACAACTGTGTTGGCTCCAAAGAAAATTGAAAGTGTTGAGACAAAGCAAGAATAATAGTTATTGGGATCTACTTTAGAGTCAGATGTTGTATATGATCCAAGGAAGAATCCCAGTTTGATAATACTCGATGAGGATATTGAACTTTATACCTTCCCAAGTGAAAAGATTTTAAATATTGGTATCCAGTTTCGACTGTCGTAAGAGAACAACTGATATATTATTTTGTAAAGAAATTTGGATATGTTTGCATGGTGTACCAAGGACGTAACGGGAGTACATGCGAATGTTTTTTGTCACAAACTCGTTATATAACCTAATGTACACCCCATAATTCAAAAATAGAAAGTGTTCTATGTTGAAAATTCGAAGTGATTATGGTGGAAGTAGATCAATTATAAAAAATAGACCACATCATAGAATCTTAGTATCCATTGTGGATAACGAACCCAATACTTTTGAAAAATAAGAATATGAAATGAAGAATGAGTGTTGATTTGACCAACTTGAACAAAGCTTTTCTTAATGACCCATTTTTCATTCATATAATTGATCAAATGGTATACTCGACTTCGGGTAACAAACTTTTATCGTTTATGGATTCATTTTTCGGGTATAATCAAATACAGATGGACGAACGACCATGACAACACTATGTTTATAACTAGTAAGGGTCAATATTACTACAAGATAATGTCATTTGGTTTGAAGAATGTTGGGGTTACGTATCAACGACTAGTGAATAAAGCTTTTGCCAGTTAAATCAGTTTAAAATGTTAAAGTCTATATGGATGATATGCTCGTAGAAGGCACAATAGTCAATGATTATTTTTCCGATTTAGAGGAAAACTTTTATAATTTAAAATCCATAAACTTAAAATTAAATCCAAAAAAGTGTACATTCGGAGTGGAATCCGGTTTTTTTAGGCTATATAGTCAACGAAAAATGAATTGAAATTGACCTAATAAAATTGAATGCTTTAATTGGTATCCACCAGATAAGTACATATCTTGACCGGAAGGTTGGACACTCTAAACAGATTCATATTGAGATCATGAGACAAATGTCATCTATTTTTTTTGTCAAATTCTAGAAAAAGCAAATCATTTCAACTAGAATCCAAAGTGTGACGATACTTTAGTCAAAATAAAATATCATTTATCCTCTCCAAATGTTTTGACTATTCCCACTATCGGGGAAAATAATTTTTTTTATGTCGCCCTGTCTGATTATACAGTAAGTGTGGTGTTAGTCAAATATGTCAAATATTATCCTTGCCTAGTATATTATATGAGAAAACACTTATTAAATACTGAAAATTTACTTTAACTTAGAAAAACTAGATTTGGCTTTAGTTGTGACGGAACAAAAATAAGGCCATATTTCCAAGCCCATCTGATTGTGGTTCAAACTTCATTTAGTCTAAAAATATGCTACAAAATCCATAAGTATCAGGTCGAATGACTAAGTGGTAAATGGAGCTATGAGACAATAACATCAATTTAGAACCTCAAACAACAATTAAAACGCGTATCTCAGAAAATTTGTTTAGTCGAGTTTCATTATGAAAGACATGAAGCAGATCTAGATATTGACATGTCCAAATACGAATGGGTTATTCAAATTGATGGGCTCTTAAGCATTTTCGGTTGTGGAGCGGGGGTTCAGTTGGCAGCTCCAACCGATTAATAAATATATCAAACGATACATTTTAGCTTCAGAACATCTAACAACGAAGCAAAATACGAAGCACCTTTCGAAGGGTTACGACTTGCAAAAATTTATGTTGCCAAGAGAGTTCGTTTGATAATTAATTTGCATGTTCTAATCAACCACGCTTCTGGCCAGGTCGAAGCAACTAAATATCATTCGGTAAATTACCTAAGGGAGTTAAGAAAATTGATAACCTTCCTCAATTACACTAAGTATGAACACGTTCACCGAGCAGAAAATTTTGTTGTTGATTTCCACAAAACTATAGCATACACCAAAGGGTATCTGTGGATACTTAAAGAAGAACATTCATCGATAACATCAGCCTCTAAGCAAAAACTAGACACAAATGAAGGATTACAAATTTCGACAAACTTGGAAAAATATTGGAGGTAAACTTAAAGAATTCCTCGTGATGGGGACTTTGTTAGTTGGCAAAATGTTAACTAAAAATTGATATTTTAGGCACATGGTTTTGGGGTCTTCGGATACGTTCTTTACAAAAAAATATTTAACCCGATTGGTATTGTGATGCCTTGGAATCAATGAATCCTTACGGCATTATCTGAATTACATGATGAAGATGATTCTAGTCATTGTGGGTTTAAAACTTTGATAAGAAGGGTTTTGTTAGCCAAATATTATTAGTATTTTATCATGGTTGATACTAAATAATTAGTGACACCGCAATACATGTTTGATACCTTCCCGTGATTTTTGAATGTAATACATGTCGTGCAGTAATGCTTGAGTTAATATCTGAAGGGTTGCCTTTTGATAGTTGAGGTTTAGATTGAGTTGATTCGTTTCCTATGGCCTTCAGGGGACGTCAACCCATAGTTGAATGTTTAACAAGTGGGTGGAAGTCGAGCCCTTGTCTGAAACTAAGGCGAATGATGTTATCAAATTTATTCTATATAATATACGATACAAATTCGGATTCCCGAGAACAATCACTACAGATAACGGCCCTCAGTTTGATAACAATAACATCGAAGGTTTTTGCTCTTCCCGGGGCATCCGACATTGATTTTCAGTATATTTCCACCCGTAGGCCAATGGGAAAACAAAGGTTACAAACAAAATTATCCTTGATAGCTTGAGAAAGAGTTTAGAGAGGGCAACCAAAAAATGGCCAAATTATCTGCAATAAGTATTTTTGGATTACCGGAGGACCCCTTAGGTAGCGATCAAAGTATCCTCTTTTGCATTGGTTTATGAGATAGAGGAAGTTCACCCTGTCGAAGTCACCTTCCCATATTTTAGAGTAACTATTCCGAGGTGAGAAATGATGAGGGTCGAAGAGCCGAACTTGACTTGGTTGAAGAGAAGAGAACGAAAGAGCAACTAAGATCCTTTTATTATCATACTTTAATGAAAAGTAGATATTCATCTCGAGTCTACTAGAGATAATTCAAATTGAAGGATAAGGTTTTAAAGAAGGTTTTATTACACACTAAAGATAAACGGTTCGGAAAACTGAGGAAAATGGTAAAGGACCTTATTCAGTAATTGAGAGGGTAAAACCCTGAACTTATCGGTTGAAAGACCAATAAGTAAAACTACTTTAGCACCCTTAGAATATTGAACATTTGAGGTCGTATTTGGAATGAATTTGTAAAAAATATAAATATTTTCAATTAATTATGTACTGACCGGTAGCGTGCTCTTTCCTACACTGGTGGCGCATGAAGGTTTTAATAATGTGTCTACATACCCGGCTAGTAAATATAAATTATTGCCTTTTATATTCTTCAATTTCATTTTCAATCGGAATGGAAAATCTGATCTAGAATTTTACTTTAAAAGGTTCCAACACTAGTTGGTCATGCTTAAAAGGTTCCAAAACTAGTTTGTCATTCTTAAAAGGTTCCAACATTCATTGGTCATGTTTCAAAGGTTCTAACACT
Source organism: Limnanthes douglasii subsp. nivea (assembly GCA_036936605.1). Lineage (NCBI taxonomy): Eukaryota > Viridiplantae > Streptophyta > Magnoliopsida > Brassicales > Limnanthaceae > Limnanthes > Limnanthes douglasii. The sequence continues at coordinate 41,447,908 of JAUPFV010000001.1, forward strand.
AGTTGGTCATGTTTAATAAGTTCCAACATTAGTTGATCATGTTTAAAAGGTTCCAACAATAGTTGGCCAATTTCTAAAACAACTTTGGTAACCATTTCAGGATTGATCACCCTCAGCTAGGATGATTCTAAAGGCATGATAAACAAAATTGAATAACGAGATTGATCTTTATAAACTCTGAATAAAATTGCAAAATGACTTGGTCGACCATGGACTTGATCCAAGAAAAAAATATAAAAAACGTTACAATATTGAGTATGCAAAAACAAAGTTATTCAATTATTCTTAGAGTCTTCTCCTAATGGATTGTCTTGAGAGGCCTCTTCTTCAGCCTTCTTACTCTCAAATTCATAGTCATCGTAATCTTTACCCCTCGAGTGTGTGGGCACTTCAGATACATCTTTTGGCGTCATTTCTTTATCTTTGAGTGAAATGTTTACGGGGTGATCCTCTTCCGAAACCATATTCCAATTAGCATCCAAATTCAATTCTGGAAAGGTTTCATAAAAGTTAAGGACCATTAGAGATTGAAATCTAGCATCACATTGGGTTAGCGCTCAATACATTCATCAGCAACAACGAAACAAGGAGTAATTATGTTTGTTTATGCATGATTTTGAAAAGTAGTGAAATATTCGATATTTTTTGTTTCTCTTCTTCAACCTCGCGGGTAGGTTTTATCCACTATTCTTATTTTCCGATCATAAGATCTGAGTGCATATATTTATATTTTCATGTCACTTTATGATCAGAATTTGATTTTAGCATCATATTTGCTAATTAATTCAACTTGGCATGAAAAATAGAGGTTTGATCCGTAAGTTGTTGGAAATAGGAGCCACGAGCTCATGAATAGTTAGAGCAAAGTGGTCTTTCTCGAGTAGAGTTGAGAGAATCCTACCTTTGTTAGGTTTTCTCTAGAAGAGTTGGCAGTTGGTTTTATCGGGGTTTAGTGTCCAACACATGTAGGTTCACCCCCGGTGTGTCTGACATCTGCTGTTTTTCTTCAAGAAGAGTTGGTGATTGGGATCCTAAGATTTGAATATCTTAATAATTCAGCACGGTAGTCGCGATCTGACGTGAGAAGGATAATGTTTTTCACAGTATTGGATTTTTTTTGTTCGAACAGCTCTTTTTACGTCCATTTTTTATCATTTGATGTGTGTGTTAGTTTCTTTTTCAGGGTGAGGGATTTTTATTTTCCCTTTGAATTTTAACGGATCGGCATCATCATCTATCAGCTTAATGATTTCCAAATCGACCAATATAGCTTATTCTTCATTGTCATCGGTCTTCTTAGATTTATTTCCCTCATAACCAACAGAATCCTCCTTCCTTACTTTGTGGCTAGGATCCCTCTTTCTGGTTGGAACAAACACTTGAGCGTCCAGAGTGGCCAAACATGTGATGACTTCAATGGAATCAGGAGGAGTCATCAGTTGCTCCAAAGAGCGGGTAGTTTCTTGGTTCATACTCCAAAATAGGCTTTGGACCAAATTAATCGGAGTAAAGCAATTTTGGGATTTGCTCGACCAATGTTCTCTAGCCCACCAGCTCAGTTGGGTGAAAGTTTGCTCAACAACTTCTAGATGTCATTGTTGGGACCTCTGGACTCTTGCAAAAGAAGATCATGTGAGAAGTTAAAAACTAAAGAACTAAAAGTTTTATAATTACTTTAACCCGATTCAGTATAAGACTCGGCTCACATGTATATTTCAATATCATCGGAAGACAATTGAGGTTTCTATTCTTCAAGATGGGCTTCCCAACACCGCTAATAAAGAAGAATTGTTGTTTCGAGGTTATCTCCGCTTTGAGGGGATTATACACCACCTTGAACTCATTCATTCGAGTAATAAAGTAGAAAGGTATGTAGGGAATCCCTAAAAGCTTAATTCTAACAACCCTTGATGCAATGACGCATGACATGATAGTAAACTATGTATTCGGACTAGCCTGACTGGGGCACGAGTTCACCACCTCAAAATATTGAATGGTAGCAGTGTCTAGGGTGAACCGAAGTCCCTAGTTTAAAATGTCTGGATAGACGAGGAGCTCATTGTTGTGGACAAACATCGACATTTCTCTCATCTTATTTAATGGGATATTCGTTGATTCTGGAATACCTTATCACCGTCGAAGTTTTGGTCCATCCACCTCGGAGAAGTAATTGTACTTAACAACATACATAGATATGAGATATCGTTTAATAACTTTACGAAGGTTGCACCCGAGCACCTTGGATATTTTAGAAGGCAGTTCGACTTCCACTTCTTTTTTCTTTAATTTCTTTGACTTCAGGTTCTTCTTTTTGTTTTCTTTTAAGATTTCCACTTCATCTTCATGATGATGATGATGATTATGAACTCACCGTTTCAAGTGCATTAATTTTTATGACGTTACCATTCGTCGTCCAAAACGAGGATATCATCGTAATAATGTTGTTGACGATAAAGTCTATTTTTTAAAAAATACTCTAGAACGAGTGTTAGATTTGCACTTTATCCTAAGCTTGTAAATTTTTTCCAATGGTTAAGATCTGCCCTAGTCAACTAACCCACAATGGTTGGAAGATGTTAACTGATCATTCACTTAAAAAATATTTATGCTATGTTATGTTAGTTAAAAAATATTTATGTTATGTTATGTTAGAGTGAGCTCATCAAATAACATTGCTCAAGTCAAATGAAACTTGATGACAACAAGTGTGTTATTACTTTCAAATTTCTTCATTGTTTCTTATTTATTCATTTACTTCGTTGTATTGTTATTAACTTCATCAGTTTTTGTCTTAAAAAAGCTCATACTCTCTCAAAAAAAATTCAAAACATAAATCCTTTCAAAATAACGTTTCGATTCAGCTCTTTATTGCAGCTAATCAAGTCTGGAAAGATTACTATCGTTATATTTTTACTTGAGATAAAATTTGTGTTCAGGTTTATAAAAATTAGATAGGATGTCGGTTTTTGATAATTGTAAAGCAATAAACATAATTACTAACGATCCTATATAAGAATTATAAATGGTTGATATTTTCAAAAGAGGGTTTGGAAAAGAAGACAAATGAAGAATGGGTTTACTAATCTCCACAAATAAAGAAAAATCAACTAAAAGTCACCATTTTGTTGATGAACGATGCTTTTGCTTCAAAATCTTAAAAACCCAAACATGAGAAGAAGAAAAAAATACACAACTTATGGTATTTATTTGAAGAAAACAAGTCCTCAAACTGACGTTCAAACTCATATTCCCAAAAATTTCATTACTCATACTATCATTCAATAAAGTTTTTTCTCCTCTAAAAAGGAAATTATGTCTCATACTTACCCACATTAATAAGAAAAACGGTAAATTTTTACCTCTTTCAAATCTTAACGTTAATATATTATATTATCCCATAACATTTGTTGGATCACCGTCAAGCCCGGATCCCAAATTTCTAATCAGTCTTTTTTTTTGTCAATTTCGTGAGTCGTACTCTTCCTTATTGTATTTTTGATAATTTTTTGAAATTCCCCACAAAAATTACATTAGAGATTACAATATACTTGCATCCTTATTAACCTTTAAATATTTATTTATTTTGATTTCATTGTTTTGCTTTTCTGAAGTTGCTTCAATTTTAATGGTTAGTAAAACTTTGTCACTTGACAATGTCAATTTGTTAAGCCAAAATATTGTTTTGTCACAAGTATCAAATTTGGTGAAGGAACATCATCGTTGAAAGAGAAAAACTCAAACGTTTCATTCAACTATGTGCTACTAGTTGCAACTTTAAATATAATTATTGAAATAATCAGACATAGATTGAAATCATGAGAAAACTAAGCTAGTAAATGATGCGAAAAAACACCAATTTGTTTTCTATAAACTTTAAACAAATATAGATGGTTTAATCTTTAAGTTTAACAAACTAACCGAATCTCAAGAAACTGATGTTAATAATAAAAAACCTTCACTTCAGCAAATCAAACAACTCGTGAAGAAAAACAAATTGACTACTTTAACTCATAGATGGAGCATAAACATTAATTGAACAAAAACAAACACATATTCTCATTAATCACTATCGTACTATCGAACTAAGATTTTATTAGATATAAAGTCCTTAAAGATGAATAACATTGGATAACGGTTGAAACCAAATATCTTTCCTATGAAGGTTTTACTAATGATAACAAATCTTCTCAATGAAAATAAAAACATGCAACAAACTAACGACGAAACATAAAAAAGCCCATGCTCTTAATACAAAATATGTCAATATCCCACCAAATTAAAATGCATAATTGTATCACTTTAAACTTTTTTTTAATAATAACTTAGGCGTCCACGATTTTTCTTATGTGTTTTACCAGCTGTTGCTTTGCTTTGATTTTTTTATTGGGTAACGTATTGTTAACTTATTTTAAACAGCTCTTTGTTACTATATTTGCATGATATTTAATTTCAAGCAAACATAAATTGCATTTAAATCGTTTTCTTATATTTTCTTAGTAGATTTTTGAATCCATAAACTCCATTCATATGTGTTATTTAGAATGGCTTCTTGAATACATCTAGAAGCCATTTTTTCGTATAAACTTTTTTTCGTTTGTAAACATTGTCTAAAAATATATATGATGTTTTTTGAAATTGTTGTTCAATAAAACCTTTAAACTATTTATATTATATCATTTTTAAAAAAATTATATAATGTACATCCCTAAATATCATCCAAAACATATCTGATGACATTGCTCTGGAAACATCGATTAACAATTTAAATAGATAACTTTTATTATGACCTTGTAGAACATATCTTTAAACGTAGTTTTAAAAAGTCATTTAAAGAATATACGAAGTTGATTTATTCTTATAATATTTAAACTGTTCATGCTTCTTTTGCTATCTATTTGAATCTCTTTGTCTTAAATAAACGTTTATCAAATATCTTGTCTTTATTTGCTAACTATATTTCGTATATTAAAAAATTATTCGTCAACTTTAATCATCATATTAAACTTGCACTTTATTAATATCATTTACTTTTTATCTTCAATCTCCTTAACCATAACCATATGACCTTTGTTAAGTATATTATACAACTCGTATAATCCATGATTGTTTCTTAGATTCAATCTCATTTAATACCTCACTTTCAATAATAAGTCGTTTATCTTGATATTCACTAATAAAATCCATTTTTACTTTTGCTTTCATGGTATCAAAATATACTTCATAATCACCCAATTTAATTGACTAGCATGGTGATCGACTTGAAACATTTAAATTTTGCAATAATTTTTTTTATGTAAAATACGTACATACTATGAATTCATGACATTAAAAGTATGTTCACTTATTTTTCGCCCATACGACCAAACCAAGAACATTTTTTTCCAAATTTAAGTACCTAGTTTAAAAATCAATTAACATATTACTAATTTAATACATTTATCATCTAATACCATCATAGTTTCGCATAAGAGAAGCACTAATAATGAAATTTGATATTGCCAAATACAAGAACATAGACTCTCTTTCTTTCGGTGTAAACAATATGTCAAGTGAAGTAAGATATTATTTTAATCATTAAAATATTTTTCATATTATTATCCCAAGAGAATTTATTTGATATTTTTTAAAATGTAAAAAAAATAAATGACTTATGTTTGATGTTTTAGAAATAAATCTTGTCAAATCTGCCAAACGTCGTGTTAGCGTCTGAACTTCTTTGATAATTTTTTGTTGAGACATTTTCACTAAAGTTTTCAATTAAACTAGATCAAATTTAATTAATTTTTACTTATTATAAAAATCCAAAATATTTCCAGATCTTATTCCAAAAGAACACTTCAATTGACTAAAATACAAGTTATACTTCCAAAAATTATCATTTTTTGTATAATTCTAACACGTGATCGCCTGCTTCATCAATTTTTACTATTATCATTAATTAACCTTCTATATTCTTTTCTAATTGTAAAGAAAAAATATGATAAACAAGTTGTTGATAAATAACAGCAATGTTTTTCAAACCGAATGGTATTATTTTGTAGCAATATAAATCTTGCTCTCTCATAAAAGTTGTATTCTATGTATCTTTTAAATACATCTTGATCTGATTATCCCCAAAATAAGAATTCATAAATAAATGACAGAAACTCGTGCATTACTGTAGCATCCACCAAATGATCTGTACGACATAAATGAAATGCATCACTCAGCCAAGAACGATTTGAATCAGTAAAATCAACACACATCCTCTACTATCCATTTGTATCTTTTAATAGTACTAGATTCGCAACCCACGTCGACTACTTAAATTCTTGAATATGTCCCCCTTAAGCAATATTTCTACCTCATTAACAATCACTTCAAATTTCCCTATCGAAAATCACATTATCTTCTGTCGTATTGGTCTAAACCTCTAATAAAAAACTAACTAATGATAAATACTTGGCTTTCTAGCACCAATAATATCAGATATGCTCCAAGAAAAAAAATCAATTTAACTTCAAACATGCATTAAGATCATCTTTAAATTTCTGATCTAAGTGACTACCAATCTTTACCACTTTACCATTATCCAAAATAAATTGTATAGTTTCATCAATCGGCTTAGTTGAACTTAATTATTTATGAGTATCATATTTTTCTCCTTCTTTTATTTTTATCAAACGTTCTTTATTTTCTAATATTTTCCCATCCCTTAATATATTCTCTTATTGCTATAAAATGGTGTTTTCAGGAAAAATAGACATGTAATAACAATCTATGGTTATCCTTTGTATACTTCTTATTACTTCAACTTATCATCTTACTAAAAATTTAACATATTGATGATAAGATAATGCTACATCTTCCATTTTGTGCAACCAATGACGATATAAAATCGCATCATAAGAAGTTAATGCATCAACAACCATAAAAAAGTATTACCAGTTTTCTTTATGTGGCATCATGCCCAAGGGTTACTCATAACTCTACTTGTCAGATGCGATTGGTTGGTCACCTAGTTGAACTTACTAAATTTCAACTAGTGTTCTTATATAGAATAAAAATAATCATTTTATTGTAACATTTATGATACAACATGTTAATTGAATTGTTTGTATAAATCATTAATTCGTTTATATCACTCAAGTAATTTTAAAATAACAAGTAAAAAATCTTTATCAGGTGTAGTTGTGCCTCTCAAACCACGCATTGCTTCTCCTCGTCGCTCGCTTCATCCTTATGTTTTATCTTTCCAGGATTTCTCCACCGGTCAGAGATCAATCAAAACCTTGTCATCTCTTTTCTCTTTCTATTTTCTTCCCAGTTTGGCAGGCTTTATACTGCACGCGGTGCCATTTATTTATTACCACTCGTATTTGCTCTTGGAATTTCAAATACCTCTCTTATGTTGGTCATCTCCAACTCATTAAATTTCTTCACTTTGTTGGACAAGTATACTAGTCTTTCATTTTCATCATCCCTTCGGAAATTCTAAAAGAACTCCCTCAAAACCTCCGGTGTTTCATTTGGTCCAGCCATGAGATAAAAACCACGGGGGCTAATGTGGCCTCGACTTCTGTTATTATGCCCACGGTAGAGGGCGTTCTTTCTTAAACATCTTTGGTCTATCATTAAACATATTTCCAAGTCTATCTTGTGCGACTAGATTAAAACCGAAAAAAATAACAAAAACATTATGGAACATCACTCCGGGCTTCTCTACCTCATGGACTTGAAGCAAAATTTTATCCTTTTGGCATATGGTGAGTAATATTTTTAGGGTGGCGATCGGTAATGATAAAAATACCTTCTTCTGGTTTGATCCCTGGCTACTTACTACCTTCCTTACATCTCAGTACGGGCTATATGTTATTTACGATTCAAGGTTGGGTAAGAACCTTAATGTCTCTGATTTTATCTCAAGAGGGCGTTGGATTTGGCATATCAACAGGATAACCGCCAATGCAAGAAACATAAGCAACCTCTTGAAAATCTTAATCATCGGTCCCTCCCTTCATTCGTCATGCGTCATCCTTGATGAGATCATCTACTGGACTGCTAAGGTTGGATTCCCAAAATCACGATCAAAGACACTTACAACGTCATCCGCACACGTGTCTCATATGTCGGATGAACGGTGTTAGTTTGTAATAAATTTGAATTTTGCATCATTCCTTCATCCTCTCGCTTGCCATCCATGGCAAGCTAACTACCCGTGACAAGATTTTGTCTTGGGGTATTACTAATCTCTCTCTTTCGTTCTCTACAATTCCGCCGACAAAACTATCATTCATATCCTCTTTGATTGTAGTTTGTCCATGAGCTTATAGGAGTTCGCAAGTTCTCCTATTGCAACTTTTGGCTCCATGAGACTTCCAATTGGCCCCCATCTAGCTTACGTCACCTATGAAAATCTTGTTTTGGTCTACCATTTACTATATTTAGAGTGAAAAAATAATGTGGAATTGGTCATCCATGTTGATCATTACTTGTTTCACTTGTTTTGCATTCTTTATTGATTTCAGATTTGTCGTTTTGTCATCTTCATCATTCGTTATACGCTTCTATTTGCTTTGATTTTGGATACGTTATAAATTAGTTGCTTTTTTGTTATTTTTTTTATACAAACATTTTTTTTATATTTAATCAATTTTTTACAAAAGAAATAGACTAGATGGGGAATTATTATATTACAAACTAAATAAATATAATTAACTTTTAATACGAGACCGATAGAAAATACTGAATCCATTTCCTATGTAGTTTTTGTTTGAATTGATCGGTGATGGATTATAATTTGTGAGTTATATACAACTAAGACAAATATATAAAACTCCAAGAGTAGACATAACACACTTGAAATAATTTGATGGACAAAACTCAAAGAGAGGGAGAATTACATGTAATCACATTATCCACTTATAGAGATATGGTGCACGCGTGGCACCACATGAGTGGACAAAACGATTTGGGAACTTATTTTCCAGCAAAGATATAGATAATTCTTTCAACACAAAAACAAAATTTAGTTGGCTCTAAATCACTTCCATTTTTCAAAAGATTCCATTTTTTTTCTTGCAAGAACCTGATCAAAACATAAGAAACCTACAGAGAGAGAGAAGAGAAGTAGAGAGAGAGAGATGGCTAGTTGTAGTATAACATCAGCTGCGTCTGGGTTTTTACTTACACCAACTTCAACTTCAGTTTCTTCTTCAAGGGCAAATCTGTCTTTTGTCGCTTTAAAGAACAACAACAACAATACTTCTAGGCTTGTTTTGAGGGCGACAGCCGATGATGCAGCACCACCGGCGGCGACCACCACCACCGTATCTGAAGGAACTGATGCTCCTCCTCCTCCTAAGCCTAAACCTACTCCTATTGGTCCTAAGAGAGGCACTAAGGTAAATTAATTAGCCCAATATATAATATATATTTTCTTTTATCGTGAGAGATGGTGTTAATATTTATTCCAACGACCCGATTAATCAACTTCTAAAATCTGGATTGTGTTTGGATTCGGACTTTCGGATTTATTGATGAAATAATTTATTGATAAATTAGAAAGATTATGCATGTATACAAATTTCTGACAAACGGACCAGACTAAAAATGGGTCAGTTGTGAAATATATGAACTAGAATTAGATTTGAGTTGGGAAGATGGGTTCTGAATATTAGTAATTGCCAAATACTTTTTGGATTCGATTTTAGTTATATATTTTGGATAAAATTATTGTTTATCATATTTTTATGACCGATCCGCTATCGATTTTTAATAAAGTCAGTCTATTCTATTATTCTTTTCGATAAAATGAGTTTTTTGAATAAAAATGATGGAACTAATTTTTGAGAGGGTAGCGAATTTGGTGGAGTAAGATATGGCAGTGATGAGTTCGAGTCTCTCTACAAATATATTATTGTGATTTATTTTCTGGTGTCGGTTTAGAGACTATTACGCCAGATCGAGGGTACTTTGTGTGCCCTCGTTGAGTAGGACTATTGGTTCTTTAAAATAAATAAATAATAAAACTAATTTTATTATAAATAGATAGTGAACGGATAACATTTAACGATATATAGTTGAAAAACAATGAAAAAATTAAAATTTAGTATTGGGTAAGGAAGACTATCTATTGACAGTAAAAAAAAAGTTACTGTTGAAAATCGTTTAAAGATACGTAGCAAAAGTCTTGATCCTGAACTGATCGAAGTTTGATTGGGAACGGTAGATATTTAGTTTCGAAAAGCAAAGTACAATCGCAATCCGTTGAATAGTCTACCATACAATACAAACCCAACATTTTAAGAATATGATAGTGAATTTGTACATATCAAATAGTTTGATTTTGCATTTTGCAGGTGAAAATATTAAGGAAGGAATCCTACTGGTATAAAACCTCTGGATCAGTTGTAGCCGTTGATCAGGTACATCTCTAAATGACATTCTTGGTCTTAGTAAACTAATCTAAGTACGAGTATGATTAAATTCATTAGTATAATAAGCCAAAACTTAAATACATTCCTGCGTTCGTTAAATATGTTTTGGATATCCACATAGCTGGTATAGTTGTTTTATCGATACATTTTCTAGATATTATTTAGTAGAATGAGGATGTTTAGACCCGGGTTTGAAACTAGTTCGGGCAATTAAGTTATTCGTCTTATCGGTCCGGATCAATGGTTGGATTGGATTCAAAATTCAAAATTTGAATTATGGACCGCCAAATAGCACAATGGAATTGGTCGTAAAGAGTTTTTATGGGACCGGTTCCCGATAGATTATGGAATCCGAAAGACCCATAACAGCCATAGAAACTAAAGTATAGTCTTTTGTATATTAAAAAGGGTTTTGACTAAATGTGATAAAAAAGGAATTTGACAACTTTTTACAAAATTTAAAAGCTTAAAAAAATGTCTTCTTATTTATGTCGGGACAGACTTTTTCATCCGATGAAGGAGGCCAAAAACACCTCCGGTCGGGTGAGAAAGTTCCCTCTGACGGATGACCATATAGAATCTATTTAAATCAATAGCAAAATAGTTTTTGAACCAGTTATAGTTTTTTGTTGGTGAAATTTAACCAAAACCTTAAAAAAAGATATAAGTGGAATTTTTATTCATCCAGACCATAGACCAAACTGGAAACTCGATTCCTTAACCATGCTGTAACACTATCTAACCGGTAATTTTGTCAAACCGATCTCAAACAAACAGGTTACAGGTTACAGTTCTAACGAAGTCTATATAAGATAGGAATGGTCTTAAAATTATGGTGGTCATTCAAATATTTCCTTAGATAATGTTAATTTAAGTCGATCTATATAAGAGTTCTCGGCCTATTTATATTTGTGGATTAATATTTTATTTTTGTGAAACAGGATCCTAAAACTCGATATCCAGTTGTGGTAAGATTTAACAAGGTTAATTATGCCAACATATCGACAAACAACTATGCATTGGATGAAATCGAAGAAGTTAAATAAACTTTCTATGGTTCGCTATTATTGTAATTTTTGATAACATCGCTCTTCTTAAGTTTCTATCTCAAAACCATATTGTTGTACTTGTACTCCCTTTCACAATGTATTATATCCTCTCTTTATTTTGTTTTTTTTCTATTCTGAACTTTTGATTCTTATACGATGATGATGTCGTTGGAAGTTTAATTACAAATCAAAGGTAACGATGAATTTTATTTATGAAATGAAATTCTGGACAATGGAAAAGAAAAAACATATTGATCATTATTATTATTATTAGCCTGATTATGCCCCAGCATTGGCTAGCAACTGTCCTAACTGGCCTTGACGGTAGAGTATCAGAATCTCTGCATCAAAATAATAGACATCATCAAAACATAAATCTACTTCAAAACACTTCGTCTGAACAGATAGATCGACAAAACAAGAAACTACAAACATTAGTTTTTTTGTCTGAAACCTGGGTCGGGGTAAGGTAGAATTGACGGATTTGAAAACCTAATTGGCTTAGAAGTGAAGACATTCTAGTGTTATTGAAAGTACGAGGTTTTGAATAGTAATTAGTCAATTGGCTATCCACCTTCGAGGTTTTGAACAGTAAATCGTCTATGGACTATCAAATTAGGCGATAGATACTCCTTAGACTTACGAAAAGTTCGTTGCTAGACTATCTATTTTGGTAACATACGTCTATGGACTTTCAAAAGTCCGTTGGTAGCCTCTGGACTACACATTTTGGATAAAATTAGTCTCCTCTACATGTTTATTAAAAGGATTAAGTTTTTTAAAATAGAAAATCAATCGATTAACTTTATCGAAAATGAATAGTTGATGGACTGTATGTCACAAAAATTGAGAGTGAACACATGAAGGGGACTAACTTTATTAAAACCGGATAGTCTATGAACTATCAACGGACTCTTGAAAATCTACAGAGTACTAACGGATATAAAATTTTTACAGGTGAGACCGCGTACCTGCATAGCTACCAATGTACCTTCCGCCTGGTCGCAAATATAGATAAATATTAGCATACTTAATACTCCATTACCAAAAGTTTCATATCGTTAAATAAAACAACAAATATATAATTTTGAAAAGAAGAGTTTCTATATTTATCTGACCGATGTAAATATATGGAACTGTATCAAGTCCGGTCAGCTTCCTTAGTACCTTCTGAAGTTCAGGTCCTTCAGAACAAGAAACACAAACAAATGTTAAAGGCCACGCGTTATGTTTACTGTTTTCGTTTTCAGAATTCTTTTGGTTAAAAAAACTGGATACATTACAGGTGAAGTATACGTTTCGATCTTTCTTGTTCACCAAGCTAACATGTATGATGTATCGTATTGTTTGTTAAGCTGATTTGAGATTGAATCAAGTTCATATACCTGCCGCATCCAACTCGATAACCACTGATTGTACACCAAAGCTATCGATCAATGTCTTTGCACCAGACGAATACCTTAAAAAAACCAATGAAAAATCAACGAAAACTTATTGAATGAACGACGAATACCTTAAACAATAAGAATACACAATTGACGGAGAGAAAAAGAAAACCTACGGGCACCACGCTCTGGAATAAATAACAACCGGATAAGAAGCTATTGTCCTCTTAACATTCTTCTCATAGAGGATCAAAGAGCCTCCCATAACTTGTAGAGGAGGAGGCCTTTTCTTGCATTTCGTGGTCGTGGTGTTGATCGAGTTAGTGCCATGGACTTTTGTTTTCGAGCTGAAACTGTTTCGTAATTGAATCACAGAAGGAGAAATGGAGAGGGAAGACTGCAGAGAGAGAGAAGGAAAGTAAGTTAGATTAGATGTGAGCGCCATTGTTGTTTGTTCTTCAGATTTCTGGTCGAGATCTTATGTTCTTAATTTGTTTCGTTGATGGTCAATACCGTGTGAAGCACTAATAAATAGGTGAGGTTAAACATTGACTTTGGTATTATTAATCCATTTATCCATATATTTATCACCAAATGGACATTATTAGCTTACTACAGCTAATCTGTTTGGTTTTCTTAAAGATTAGTTTGGTCTGAACAGATTTAATTCACACTTCGATCTAAAAAGTCTGGTCAAGAGTGTGTGAATATTCGAAGCATGTACATTAGAACTACCGAGTAATTTCCAGATGGGTAGCTCCAATTATATCTACACTCATCAATTATTAGGAGTAGTTACAATTTCTATCAAAATTATTTTTATCGAATACACTAAATTACACTAAATATATTAATCAGTCTTAAAATTAAAGACGTTCTTACCCATTTTTCATTTCTTCTTGTTCACCTTATTTTTTTTTTCTTTTAAGTTCTAAAAACCAAAACTTAAAAATTCCATTTCGATTTTTGGAAAGCAACCTTAGTTCTTTAATTACCAACAAAAATAGTAGGCAAAGGATAAGTGTAGATCTTTTGCTCTTTTATTAGTTTTTCTCTTTTTGTTGGTTTTCGGTTGATTTTTTTTGGTAGATCGTAGATTGGAAGCACTTAGAGTGCTGAAATAGTTAAATATGTTGGGCTCTTTCTATGTGGGAGTCCAATTATCGGATGGGCTAAGCCCAATTTGAATAACCCATAGGATTTTGGTTTATGTATATATTTATAGAGTGTCTTTTGGAGATGGGCATCATATTCTATAGTGCAGTTTTTGAGAGAAAAATGTGATTCGAAGCGGAACTTTGTGCTTTCAATCGGAGTGTCTCCGGTTGTCCGATCGGCTTCAATTTTGGTGAGAAGGCTCGTCTATTTGTCCTCTACAATCTGTCCAGCGGGTTTTTGATTTGGAGTCATTTAAGTGTGTTTTTCGATCATCTTCTTCTAACTGCGTTTTGGGGATATTTCAGTGAGTTTCTGATTTAGGTTCATTATCTTGTGTATTGGGGTTGTGTATGAAGTTGTCATACTTTGTGTGGTGTATACTCTAGTTTTATCTAGAGAATATTTTTGTAACCCATATTCTGATAGTGAATATTTGGTTGGACTCCGAAATCAGTCCCGTTGTTTTACTTCCTACACTGGAAAGGTTTTCCACGTAAAAAGTGTTCTGTGTTATTTGCGTTTATTTTATTCAGACTTGGTATTTTGTTTGGCATCATTATATCTATCATATTTGATACAAGAAGGAAGTTTTCGTTTGTGCTTCTATTTCTTGAGAAAGTAGTATCAGAGCGAGTGGTTGTGTACTTGTCTTGTATCAAATATAGAGGTGAATACAAGCAGAATGGTGACGATGAATGGTTCGAATTATCATATATGGAAATTGAAGATGGAAGATCTTCTTTATGTTAAAGGTTTTCATTTACTAGTGTTCGGTGATGAAAAACCTAAAGATAAGTCTGATGCAGAATGGATAACTATTCATCGACAGGTTTGTGGTTTTATTCGACAATGGGTTGATGATAATGTGTTGAATCATGTTGTAAACGAAACAGATGCAAGGAAATTGTGGAGTAAACTTCAGGAGTTATATGCTCGGAAGACATGAAACAGTAAGTTACTTTTGTTCAAACAGTTGATGTATTTGAGGTATCAAGACATATCACCTCTTACAGATCACTTGAATACCTTTCAAGGCTTGATTAATCAGTTGGCTGCTATGGGTATTGATGCAGAGAGTTCGGTGAATTAGTAGTTTCGAGCTCCGGTGTCAGTTTTTTACCCACAGCACCTTGTTTCGAAGGAAACGACGTCACGAACGCAAGTCACCAGCTTTGCTAGTGAGCTATGGGCTTTTTTAGGCATCCGGGCTCATCTATCCTTTTTTTTCGCACTTTTAATATTTTAGGTTATTTTTGTAATTTTCATATTTTTAATTTTAGGGTTTTGCTTGAACTCTATATAAACCTATCTTCTATTCATTATTAGGGGAATTGTTTTGTTTAATAAAAATTAGGGTTATCCCTTTTTAAGCTTCTGCTACGTTTCACTCTCTTTCATTTGGTATCAGACACAAGCAGTCCGCGATGGTACGAGCAAGAACCAGCGGTCGCGGTAAGAACCAGCGGTCGCGGTGGCGCTAGAGTGTACCGAGATACAAGTGATGTAGATGATCGTGAAGATGCTGACCTACGCCGTCAGGTAGCCGATCTTACCCGGCAGGTGGCTGTTCTTACCGCCAAGCAACAAAGCACAGAGGTTGAGGGAATGGTTCACCCTTTTGGGGAGGGGATCGACCAGACTACTTCTCACCCACGCTGTTGGGAGCTTGGATTCAAGATAGACATCCCGGACTTTGATGGCAGCCTTAAGGCAGAGGCACTTATCGATTGGTTATCCCAGATTGAAAAAGTCCTGGACTTCAAGGAAGTTCCCGAGGAGAGAAGGGTCGCATTAGTCACCATTCACCTACGCGGTAGGGCACAGGCTTGGTGGCAGCAGGTGAAGCAGAACCGCGCGCGTGAAGGCAAGGACAAAGTCCAGAGTTGGAAGAAATTCAAAAGAAAACTCTGCAAGGCTTTCCTTCTCTACAACTTCGAGCGGGATCTCTACCAGCGACGTCAGAATCTTCGTCAGGAACCTAGATCTGTGGATAAATATACCGACGAATTCTATCAGCTGCTGGCTCGCACAGATGTGACCGAGTCGCCGCACCAGTTGGCTCGCCGGACCTAGAAAGTCAACATTCCTGACTTTAATGGTGACATGGAGGAGTCGCCGATACTCAAACATCCACTCTTTGATGAGTATGAGGCTGACAACGAAGGTGAAATTTCTTATGAAACTTGGTTCGAATTAGGAGATCCGATTTATGATGTATACGGTGATGAAGAAGAAGACGATCCGATTTATAATGTATACGATGATATTTGGATAACACCAAAAAAAATCGCATCTTCTTTCGACAAGGTATACAATAATTCTTTCTCTAATCCTAGACGAAAATCAAAAATTAAGATTAAAAAATTAAAACCTTTGAAACAAAAATTTTGGTACAAAAATTTGGAATCGAAATTTTCAACGACAGCGGATAATTTTGGAGATTATTCAACACTGTTCTTGCCGCCATCCAGACCTCCTGACGACTATCACTCGGTCGTTATATTGCCACGGATAACCACTGCCAAAATTTTAGTCCGTGTTGCATCCTTTGAGTTACTGGATAGAATATTTATGGAATTCGCGACGATTTGGGTGCAAATGAAAGATCAAAGTTTTGTTCAAGTTCTCAAAGTTTGGGATTTAATGCCACCGGGGGATATCTCTAAATGGGTTCAGCGTCTTGATAGTATTTTTGCGAAATATACGGACGATTTTGTCTGCCGCTGCAGTCTGAAATATCTTGAAGGGGATACTGAAGTTCCAAAAACATGGATCGCCTCTTTGGATCTGGTACGTTACGCAAGAGGCTGCAACAAAGAGGGTGGTAACGGATTCAGTGCAGATGGCTCTGATAGTAGATGCTATGTTGAAAATTCCAACGTTAGGGATAGTCTTTTGCTGATGAAATTTTACTCTTTAACATCTGATCTAGTAAACAACTTGTTATCTAATAATGAGGGTATAGACCTTCCGTTTGAAGTAACAGACGAGGAAAACGCGATGATTTCGTTCCCAAGTAGCACTTGCATCCTTGGGCGATCAGGCACAGGTAAAACAACAGTTTTGACAATGAAATTATTTAAGAGAGCGCAAGTATTCCATATGCTAAACAAAGGGTCTCTTAAACCAAGTGGTACTATCTGCAGCAGAAATATTACTGCTGATGCTTTGGTGGAGACTGAGGAAACCGTCCTGCGTCAACTTTTTGTCACTGTCAGCTCTAAACTATGTTATGCTGTCAGACACCATGTTTCTCATTTGAAAAGATCTCTATCGGGCAGGACCGTTACTGCAAAATATACTCCGCTGGATGTGTATGATATTGCTTGTTCAGACCAGTTCAAGGGCATCCCAGAATCGTTCATTCACATTCCTTCGGAGTCTTACCCACTTCTTATCACTTTAAGTAAGTTTCTGCTGATGCTTGATCAAACTATCGGTGTTTCTTACTTCGAAAGATTTCGTGATGCACGGGAGTTACTGCATTCTGGATGTTCAACTTCATTCGCCCTTCACTCTTTCATGAAAATAAGGGAGGTCGAATATGACAAATTCTGTTCTAGCTATTGTCCCCGTCTCAATAGTCAAGTTACGAAGAAGTTAGACTCGTCCAGAGTATTCACTGCAAAGATATTATCAATAGATGATTCGGCAGCCAAGCTTTCATGTGGCTTTGTTGGTCTGTTTTTCGCCAAAGATATTCCTGGGGAAAATATAACTGGGGCAATTACTCGTGACGAGGAAGTATTTGCCTCTGAGCTCGTCACTTGTGTAGGCCAGGTGATAGGAGTAGTTGTTGCAGACACCCATGAAAACGCAAAGCTAGCAGCTCGGAAAGTTCATGTGGAGTATGAAGAGCTCCCACCAATCTTGTCACTTCATGAAGCTATTGATGCTAAAAGCTTCCATCCTAACACGGAGAAAATTATGAGCAAAGGAAGTGTAGATGATTGCTTTCAATCTGGTCAATGTGATCAAATATTACAAGGAGAAGTTCAAGTCGGTGGTCAGGAGCATTTTTACCTGGAGCCACACACCAGTTTAGTTTGGACACTTGATGGCGGAAATGAGGTTCATATAATTTCATCCAGTCAAGATTTATGCAAAATTCAGACGCATGTTTCTGATATTCTCGGTCTCCAATTGTCAAAAGTTGTTTGCAAAGCCAAAAGACTCGGTGGTGGCTTTGGTGGGAAGGAGTCACGATCAGGTTTTATTGCGGCAGCGGCTTGCGTTCCTTCGTATTTGTTGAATCGGCCTGTAAAATTCACCTTAGATAGAGACATAGACATGATGACAACTGGACACCGTCATAGATTTCTTGGAAGGTACAAGGTTGGATTCACTAATGATGGGAAAATGTTGGCGTTGGATCTCGAACTTTACAGTAACGGTGGAAATACGCTGGATCTTTCTCTTGCTATATTGGAAACGGGTATGTTTCATGCGGATAATGTCTATGAGATACCAAACATAAGGATTGTAGGAAAAGTTTGTTTCACAAATCTTCCAAGCAATACAACCTTCAGAGGTTTTGGTGTGCCTCAGTGTATGCTAATCACCGAGAACTGGATACAGCGAATAGCAACACATCTCTCAAAAACTCCCGAAGAAATACGAGAGACTAATTTTCAAAATGAAGGATCAATAATGCACTATGGACAATGACTTGAGAATTGTACACTACATCAGCTGTGGGATGAACTCAAAGTGTCATGTAATTTTCCAAAGGCTCGAACAGATGTTGACAACTTTAATCTCCATAACAGATGGAAAAAGCGTGGTGTTGCTATGATTGCTAATAAGATGGGCATATCATTTAAACCAAAGATGTTTGCTCAGGCTGGGGCTCTAGTACATGTTTATACAGATGGAACTGTTTTAGTAACACATGGAGGCGTGGAGATGGGGCAAGGTTTACACACTAAAGTGGCTCAAATTGCTGCTTCTGTCTTTGACATTCCTCTTACTTCTGTCTTCGTGTCAGAGACCAGCACCGACAAGATTCCTAATTCATCACCGACAGCTGCTTCTTCAAGTTCTGATTTGTACGGTGCTGCTGTGTTGGATGCATGCAATCAATTAAAAGCACGAATGGAGCCAATTGCTTCTAAACACAGTTTCAGCCCTTTGGCCGAGTTGGCGACCGCCTGCTATGTGGAACAGATAGACCTGTCTGCGCATGGGTTTTACATCACGCCTGGTATTATTGATTTCGATTATACCACTATAAAAGAGAACCCATTTAAGTACTTCAGCTATGGAGCAGCTTTTGCCGAAGTTGAAATCGATACCTTGACTGGAGATTTCCACACAAGGACAGTTAATATACATATGGACCTTGGATATTCTTTAAATCCGGCTATTGATGTTGGACAGATCGATGGAGCTTTTATACAAGGACTTGGTTAGGTAGCCTTGGAAGAGCTACAATGGGGAGATGCAGCTCATAAGTGGATCGCTCCTGGTCACTTGTTCACCTGCGGTCCAGATTCGAGGGCGAATCTTTTCTATCCCAGAGGGAATGATGCAGAGAGTTCGGTGAATTAGTAGTTTCGAGCTCCGGTGTCAGTTTTTTACCCACAGCACCTTGTTTCGAAGGAAACGACGTCACGAACGCAAGTCACCAGCTTTGCTAGTGAGCTATGGGCTTTTTTAGGCATTCGGGCTCATCTATCCTTTTTTTTCGCACTTTTAATATTTTAGGTTATTTTTGTAATTTTCATATTTTTAATTTTAGGGTTTTGCTTGAACTCTATATAAACCTATCTTCTATTCATTATTAGGGGAATTGTTTTGTTTAATAAAAATTAGGGTTATCCCTTTTTAAGCTTCTGCTACGTTTCACTCTCTTTCAGGTATCAAATTTGATGACGAGGTTTTGGTATTATAAATGCTTGGTTCATTTCCAGACTCATGGGATACTTTCATAATGTCCCTTTCTAATTAAGCTCCTGAAGGTAATATCTCAATGGCATTAGCTAAAAGTAGTATGCTGAATGAAGATATGAGAAGAAAAACAATTGGTTTATCTTCACATTCAGAAACCTAGTAATTGAGAAACGTGGTAGAAATGAAAATCGCGGTTGGAAAACTAGAGGTAAAAGTAGAAGCAAGAGTCGGAACAAGTCTAATAAATTTGCAGATTGGGAGTGCTACTACTGTCATGAGATCGGGCACACTAAATTTTTTTTCCTAAGTTGAGAAAGAAAAATAATTTTGGGAAATCTAACAATGGTAAAGAAGAAAAGAACAAGGAGAAAAATTATGATGAAAGTGGTGACGAGAAACATGTTGCAGCAGTTTCAGAAAGCTACTTCGTTGTTATTGATGATGCTGTTGTGAATTCTGTGTCTGATGAAAATGGTTAGGTAGTTGAAAGTGGTGCTACAATTCATGCCACTTCTCGTAGAGAATTTTTATCATCTTACACCTCAGGTGACTTTGGTTCTGCAAAGATGGGAAATAATGATTTGTCTAAAGTGGTTGGTATTGGTGATGTTTATCTAGAAACAAGCATGGGTGCAAGATTGATTTTGAAGGGTGTTAAACATATACCTGATCTTCGATTGAATTTGATCTCTACAGGGCAGCTAGATAATGAGGCTATTAGTGGTGTGTATAAAAATCAATGGATTGAAGCAATGGATGAAGAGATGCAATCACTTCATGAGAATCATAGATCCGAGTTAGTGAAGATACCTGAAGGGAGAAAAGCCTTTAGTAACAAGTGGATGTATAGGTTGAAGCAAGATAATAGTTCTCTGCAACCTCTGTACAAAGCTTATGTGCATATTCCTAAAGATGAGAGATATAAACTCAATTCGAAGACAAGACAGTGTGTATTCATTAGTTATGGTCTTGATGAGTTCGGCTACAGATTTCATGATCCAATTAATAAGAAGCTTATTAGGAGCAGAGATGCCGTGTTTATGGAAGATCAGATAGTTCATGATATTGATAAGAGTCAAAATTCAGCGCCTATGTCTGAGAATGACTTGGTAGAATTGGGGCATATTCCGCTTGCACATACTCTTACAGAAGTTGAAGAAAATTCAGATATTGACTCATCTGCTTCAAGAGGTTCACATATTTTTTATACCGGTGATCATGATAATGATTTCGTGGATGAACAAGAGAATGAAGAAGATGTTGAACAACCTGAAGTTCCAACGCGGAGATCTACTAGAGATAGACAACCCTCTACTAGATATCATTCTGATCAATATATTTTGTTAACTGATGCAGGTGAGCCTGAGTGTTATGATGAGGCCTTTTGGAAGTGTACCAAAATCAAATTTATGCGGACCTTTAGGTGCCAAAGCAGAGAATATCATACTAGTGGGGAGACTATTTGTTCTTACTTATATACGAAAGCGGAATATGCGGTACCCATATCCCCAACAAATGGTATCAGAGCGTCAGGCCCATACGGAACGCGATGGTGGTGAAAATTCTCAGGAGGTCGAACATGAAGAAGTTAGATGCCATGCTCAATGTGATCTGCTCTAGAGATCCTACTTCAGAGTGCTCGTGGCTCATCAAGCGGTGGTACTTGATTGGAGTGGGGAGTGACGCTAAGGAACAAGACAGAGTGGTTTAATAGGAGGTGAGCAGTAACATCAGTAATGCCTCTATGGTCAGGTAGTCTTCCAACCTGATTAGAGTGGGCGGATGAAAGTCAATTGAGAGGAGGCTAGAGTGGTACTTTGTTCGAGAGGAAGATCTTTTAGGGTGATGTCCAAAGTACCACATCCCACATCGGTTAAGCATGGGAAGGATCAGTGGTATATAAGTAAGAACATATCTCAATTAGTATGAGGCCTTTTAGTAGTGGACCAAATACAAAGCCGTCAGGGCTTCAAGTGCCAAAGCGGACAATATTATACTAGTGTTGAGATCGTGTTGTCCGTACTTATATATGGAGGTGGAATATGCAGACCGGACCCCCCCAATTCAAATCTATGGTCATAATTGTGTTTGTATTTAGCTATTAGTTTGATTTATATTAGATTACGACTTATGATTTGAGTTCTAGGGATTTTGCAAAAAACAACTGTTAAGTTTTCGTAGTTGTTCATCGTCATGTCGATGTAAAGAATCTGAACCGACAACGTGGGACCTTCATACCGGTGAGGGCTAAATTTATAGCTTAATTAAATTAGTCTCCACTAGTGCGTATAACTGGCGCTGGCGGTGGCAGAGTTCACACTGTCAGTGTGTAGCTTTGGTGTTGGCGGATGGAAAAGTTCATACTTCCAGTGTAGATTTTCCACTGTCGATGCCAGTTACTCGCGCTGGTGGGACTAATTTGGTTCAGCTATAAACTTAGCCCCAGCTAGTGTGAAGGCCAAACGCTAGCGGTGCAAATGCTTCACGCTTGCGGGAACGAAGACCAATTTTATGTTTTTCACCATTTTTCTCTTAAATGTGAAACCAACCAAAATATTTTCTTATTGTTGCAGGCAACCAATTTCTAGGCCGGATAAATCCTCTAAAGGTTTGCGGAATAAAGGTCGGAAAAATGCGTAGAATTTTTTTTCGAAAATGTCACATGTAGCATAAGGTAGTCGGGCTGAGCGTTCCGAGCATACAGAGTAATCAATACAGCGTAGTAGGTTAAAAATTGTTAGGGAACGGGGTCAAGGTAGCATCCGCGGCGAAAATATTTTTTGTGATGAATCACCTATAGAGGATTCGGGTAACTAGGAAAATGAGCGTCAAATTCGTACCCAAGTACATAGCACTAATCCGAAGATCTCAAAGAATTTATTTATGTCTCAAAACACTATTATATTGTTTCTCAACTACCTACACCATGAGGCTTACAACGCCTTTATTGGAAATGTAAGTCATATCGTTTATGTCGTAAATTAGTTACTTTTTGTTTTGTTTATATCGATAATAGTCTTCTAACTTGATTTGTAATTATTTGAGTCTTATCCGGGTATTATTATCCAGACTAAGTAACGACTTTTGGCCAATGGAACATAACCACCCAATAAGCTTTAAAGACTATCCTCCAAGTCACTCCATTTTGGCCGATCATTCGCCACTTGCCTAAACTCAACTCAAACTCACAGTTGAAGGAGGTTTTTATTGAACGCTGACATCAAGAGACGAAAACCTTCCAGTTTTCCTTTGACAAAATGACAATCACGTTGGACGACGTATTTGTCAATACCGACCTCCCGATGGTGGGGAAATAGTAAAAAGGGATTAGAACCGCACTTATGGTGAGATTTATTCCACTTACAGTCGGCTCTTGGAAGTTACGCTTGGGGAGATTCAAGAAAAACTGAAGGACCAAGATGAAGTCGGTTGTGGTCTTAGATGGCTCAAGGAGAAATTTACAAGAAATGATTATTTGGGTTCGAATCCTGCATGCACCGATGCTATAAATTTACATGTCATGCGTGCCTACATTATGTTCATATTTGGTTATACCATATTCACCAACACGAGCTAAAAATTCATACATGCAGATTTCTTATATCTTTGGAGCACATGGATAGGCTTGGCGAGATCACTTGGGATACATGCGTGTTGACGTGGCTTTACAGGGGTTTGAGAGAAGTTTTAAAGACTTCTCTCAAGAGTGTGATTGGTTACTCTGGCTTGTTAAATTGCTGAATCTACGATAATTTCCCATGTTTTAGGCCTCAGTATAACAGTTCATATACTATATTAAATCTTAAAATTGTCAACTAGTTGCCCAAAAAACTAGCTAAGATAAAATTTCGGCCAAAAATTTACTACCTCGACGTTTTTGTCGGTCTAGAGGAGAAAAATGTAAGTAGTGTTATTTAACTATTGTTAATTTTAACTTCACCAAATTATTTCTTACCTAGTTATGTTCTTGTTTGTTTTGCATGTGATTTTACAGCCTTATTGGGATGAGAGAGGGGTTTCCGGATCATGAGATTGGCTTGTATCGCAATCGTATTCAAATTATGAATATGATTGAAGTATATCTGTCAGACCGAGTGATGCGGTAATTTGGGTGGATGCAAAATAAGCCACTGGATTCTATTACCCCTCGACCTCTTATCAAGAGAGAATATAATATGCGGTATCGTGTTGACTTTCAAGATTTGAAAACCTGACGGTCGCATTTGTATGTCATTGATAATGGGTAAAAAACACCAATCATCCTCCACGTTTGCCGATTGTAACAAGTTAGTCCATGTCCTTTGAGGTCGTAATAAAGGGGTCCTTGTCGTTGTATTGGGTAGATTAAAACCATCATTTTCGAGTCCAGCCCAATATTTCTCCCCATAATACCCTTTGACCAGCCACATCAGCGATCCACATAGGACGCTGATGTGGCAACAGTAAAAAAAGTAAAATCAGTTTTTACTTTAACCCACTTCTTTTACCCTTCTTCCAACCCTTAAACCCGACCCATTTAGAAATTATAACCCGGTTAGCCCTAAACCCATCTATAACCCAGCCCAGCCCAACCTCTAACCCTAGATCGACATCAAGGTCTGTCTCCTTCTCATTCCCACCTAAATCCCACCTAAACCCCTTCTATCAACCCTAAATTTCTCTCATTAACCTAAACCAGAAGACTAACAGTATATCGAAATCTCATTCTCTATCGTTCCAGCCCAGCCTCTAACCCCTAGATCGACATCTCCTTCTTTATCGTTCCCTCTTCCTTCTCCTCTCTCATCTCTCATCGAAATCCACACTCGTAATAATGTCTCACAGTACATCCAAAGTTTCTATCAATTTGATGGGGGAAGGTCTCTGTTATTGTGGGCAGGGAAGAGCTCAGAGCCCGAGCCCCTGGTCAGGTCGTGGTGGGGGCTTTAGAAGAGGAGGGGGTGGAAGAGAGCGAAATTTTCGTTCGCAGGATTTTGAAGCCGGCAGAAATTTGGGTGGGGAATGTTATTGCGACCGATCAATAAAGGAAGATCCGTGGAAAGACTTAAAACCGGTTTTGTGGAAAGGATCTGGTAATGGATCTTCTTCGTCTTCATTTTCTTCAGAACCAGTTAGCTCGAAGAAATCTGAATCGTCAGAAGCTTTCAATAAACCAAATGCTAAACAAAACCTAGCTGAATTCATGGCTTCGTCTTTGAGTGAAACCATCAATGATACACTGACTTGAGATGCTAGTATACTTGATTGTGGCATGTACCTTAGTTTTTTTTGTACACACTTTTTATATAAAGAGTTGATAGGTAGAGCAGAAAGCCTACTTTATGAACTTGGTATTCCTTGTTTTGTTACAAGCTAACTTGAATATATTGAATCTTTCCGAGGTTTTGGTTTCAGGTTTCTGTTAGAACCCTCACATTACTCACCTGGCTGGTCGGAATCTTATTATTGAAATAGACAATACTGAATTACTGATATGCATCTGTTTGTTATATCTAGCGAAGTGGCGGAATATGGATGTTTTGAATTACACACTAAGGATTGTTTGGTACTGAGTTTATAAGCCAAAAAATTGAGTTTAAGGTAAGCAAACAAAAAATGTTTAGAAAAAGTCGAATCAAAATAGAAAAAACTAAACTCTCCTGTTTTGCTTAAAACCTAGAGTGGCACCAAACAACCCCTAAAGTGGTAACATTCAGCTTGTAAATAAAAATTATGAACAAGATTTACTGCATCAACAGTGCAACCATGAATTTCACTGATTTCACTTCTGCTGCAACCTACTGAGTGAAAAGAGGGTTTCGATTTGGGTAAGAAATTAGGGTTTTGTTAGGAGAATTGGGAAAAAGAGAAAAGGATTAGGGATTTGGAGTAAAATGAGGGTTTCGATTTGATTTCGGGTTATTAGTTAGGGCTGGGCTGGGTTATTGGGTCAGGGTTGGTTCTTGGGTTAGAAACTGGACTGGGTTATTGGGTTAGGGTTGGTTGTTGGGCCGGGTTTAAGTTTTAGTGTTGCCACATCAGCGTCCTACGTGGATCGCTAATGTGGCTGGTCAAAGGGTATTATGGGGAGAAATGTTGGGCTGGACTCGAAAATGATGGTTTTATTCTACCAAATACAACGACAAGGACCCATTTATTACGGCCTCAAAGGACCGGGACTAACTTGTTACAATCGGCAAACGTGGAGGATGACTTGTGTTTTTTACCCCATTGATAATTATACACGACCTTTGACGAGAAACGTAGGATGACAATGTCTCAGTATGCAAAGTACGAGTGGTTTCACATCACTTTATATATTATTGATTATTGTTCTATTGTAGAGGCGATTAATACAATTAATCATATTTTACCTCTAGATGCCAGCGCTAAAGAGGCGATTGATTAGCTATGTTAGTATTATGTATGTTTATTTAGCCACCTCATTTTGATGTAACTTGGTTTTGAAGAACTATTTTGTACGTTTTTGTATGTTTTTTGGATAGTTGCATAACATAATATTTTGTTTTGGTGACGGGCATATATGTTATATAACATAAATTTGATTATTTTGTTGTACTTTTGCTATGTATTGATCGTATTTTATCTTGCTTTATATTTATTGTGTTGTTATTTGTGATTAACAAACTCCTTATGGAGGATTTTTTATACTTGTATTAAATTTTGGAACTTTTGTACGTCTACAGCGTCGGTACGGGACATCTACACAGTTAGTCGAATAACCATGCGACCAGTATGGAAATTCTACACCGGCGATAGAGTTTTCCACGTACAGTTGAATAATTCAACAATGTCGGTGTTAGTAGGTCAATAAAAAACTGGCAAATAATTATTTTGGGTTGCTCATACCGGCATTGTCAAAAACGTTTACCACCGGTGTGGTAGCCTAGCAACAACCACTCAGAGTTATTGGGTTATCACCACCGGTGTGGAACATCTACATCGGTCGTCGATTAAACACACTGACGGTTAGGAAATTCCACACTGACGGTGTAATTTTCCACTAGTTAGAAAAAAATTATCTACTGTCGGTAAATGCCAACATGTAGAGTTGGTTGAAAGTTGTTCTAGAAGCCCACCAACTGTGTAGGGCCTCCCAACTAACGATTGATTAAACTCATTGTCATTTTAAAAATTCTACACGCGATGGTGGAATTTTCCACGGACGGGAGGCAAATTCTACACTACCGGTAAAATACCTAAGTTAAATAATTTTGTAAGGTGTTTCCCACCGACGGCGTGGAATTTTCTAACCACTGGTGTGAAAATTCCATATTGGTAGTGGAGTCTTCCACCGTCGGTTGGAAATTTTGCAATAGGTTAGATATCCTCTCAGTGGTAGGTTAGATATCCTCTCAGTGGCTTTCCACTGGTGGTGTGGGAACTTCCAACCACTGGTGGATTAAACACGTTGTCGATGTGAAAATTCTACACCGAAGTTTGGAAAATTCTACACCGCTGGTAGAGATATCACATTATATAGTAGGTTAGGTATCCTCTCAGGATTTTTCCATCAGTGGTGCCAAACTATCCAACTATCGGTCGATTAAATACACCGTCGATGCGAAAATTCCACACTAACGGTTGGAAATTTTTACACCGGTGGTATAATGTTCATTATTTATAGTTAGGGTTTCCCGCCAAGTTAGAATATTATGTCAAATGATAGTAGTTCTCGTCTATTTATTTTTAACATATCTGTAAAGTATATTTTTCATCGCCAATCACTCTTTATAAATGAAGCACCAACGAGTAAAATACATACCACAATGCATGAAGATGTGCATCTACTCAAAGTTGTTGAGTTTGTTAAAAGCATGATATCGCAAGAGATGTATGATTTTATCGACATTGTTTTATGCATAATCTATAGCATACACGTTAGAGAAATAACGTGATCGACATGTATGATGCCCCGATCATGCGGACGTGAAAAGGTCGCCATTAGGTTAGATTTTTCGAACATGGTTCCAAGTATACTAATTGTGTCACCCCCGTGTGAAATCCAACACGAAACCCATGATCAGTATGAGATTTCAAAGTACAGTTATGAAAGATATTGTGGATCATGTGGTGCAAAAACTACAAGATAAAGCGGACGTGAAAGCCAATTACGTCGCCACTTACCCAAGTTATGATGGAACTAGCGAAGATAAGTAATACCCTTTTGATAAACGGTCCGAGCATAAATGGAATTATATGTCACCAAAAACGTGCATTTAACGTATATTATGCCAACTATGCCAACTATGTCAATTATCTATTTATCATGGTTGCTGGCGTTTGTATTTCGAATTATGTAATGTTCTTAACTATATGAACTAATTAACATCCAATTTTATTGCTTCAAGTTTACTTTATCATAATATTTAAAGCATACAAGTTTGTAGTGTGTGAAATTGTATGTAGATTACAATGATAAAACATTTTATCAAAAGTGACTAAATCGTTTACTTCGAGGCTACGATTTTTAAATTTTTCAATGAATCAGTAATACCCAATCTTCCACATCTATTGAACGTAATTTTAAGCAACAATGATGTATCCTTGCACATGGGGCATCAGTCGCAATGGAAAGCAACAAAACGAAAACACACATAAAATTACAATAACAAAATTGGTGGGATGTTGTAAGTTTAATCGAATGTTTGATGAAATGAAATACTTACGTTGACAAAGTGGTTGGTATTGACCCAACTCAATCCAATTTCCAACTGGTTTGACATCACAAGGTACACCTATTAACGGTAGAAATAATAAACTAACATCAATGGTATTTGATTGTCCTAACATTAGTGGAATGAGTCATCTCCACGCGATTAGTGGTTTGGTTACCAAAATGTCATGGCTTGTTAGTTCTCCACATGTTAAACTTATTATTGTAAGGCTCTAACCAAGTTTTGGTGTATCTGATTGATTTCGGATATTCTTTGAAGTCCCAGGGTATTTCTGACTGATAGTTATTGAATAAGAGCTCCTTATGCGACAACATCATTTGACTCCACATTTTCAAAAATTCATCGAGACATTTTTTTTATTTATATTTTTTTCGTTTTGGCTTGGACGTTCAAGTTAATGTGCCATCTACGTAACATGTGGGTTGCATTGGGGAAAACTTCCTCGACCGCCTTCATCAGTGTTTAGTCTCCGTCCGTCAAAATAATGGAGGGTGGTTCGATGGAGTGAGTTACTATCAACGATTGTAAACATATTAATACCCTTTAGTAGCTCTCAAATTTCTCCCCGGACGGAAACGCAAAAAAATCCGATGTAAAAAGTTTTACTAGTACATGTGGCTTAAACAACCTCATATAAAAGCAGAATGTATCTTATTACTTTTTAGGGGTTATCCATTATTATCACATTTGAAAACGTCTGTAACAAATCCAAGCTAACCGGGTTTGCGAAGAAAATTTCACTTATGATAGCGCTTATGTCTTCGCACGATCTATATCATTCGTAATAATTTAACCTTTTTAATTCACCTAGCAAGTATTGTAACTGCGAGGGACCGCCTTTCTCGATATTCCATTGTTAGGGTTTAAATTTTCCACTATACAAAGAATATCGCGAGGACGGGATCCCGTTTTAGCAGAACTAATTACAAATTCCAACTCTTCTTTAGACAACCGTCCCAAGTACAAATGACTTTCACTGAAGTTTAAAGTCTAATGATTGTGAAACCCGCATACGACCTCTAAGGACCATAAATCATCATTAACCATATTCCAATAAAGCACGAAAGAGAATCCGCATTTTTTGTTATGGTATGACTTCCTCTCAAGATCTTTGGGTTCTACAACTTTATGTACTTTACTGGTCTCTCGCATACAAACATTAGTCTATGATTTTTTCTAGTTTTGGTATCGTCTCGACGTCGTAATATAACTACAAACCCGTTGTCATTTGCAGTAACCTTAACTCAATTAATCAATTGTTGTTGCATATAGTTGAATTTTATGGTGAACGAATCACTGTAATCGATGGTACAAGCCTCAAAATTCTCTCTTATTAATCCGGAATCATTAGGTTCCTCATATATATATGCAAACTTTAATCATGAAAATCATAATATAAGTGTAGCTTCAACAAACTGGAGGTCGAATTAATGCACCGGCGGTTTTGTTTTCCGCCACAAAAATTCAACACCAGTGGTGTGGGAAGCAAATCATAGACTACCATTGTTGTTTGTTTTTTCGCCCGCGTCAATAAGCATCCACGCCGGAAGTGCCAAAACATAACCATCGGTGGTGCCTATATCGATAAATCGTTGATGCTTAATTTTTGGCAGATGAAAAATTTATTACACCAATGACGTAGGCCTCGTTACAACGCATTGTATTTTTATACAATGCAAATTTAGCACCGCTGGGAAAATGCTTGCACCAGCGGTTTGGGCGATCATCGGTGTCAAAATCTAATTCTACGTTCATAGACAAAATGTACCGTCAGTGTCAAGGTTCTACAACGATACGCGACCGTAAAAAAGAAAATTCGTAAACGGAATTGATTTACAAAAATATAAAATATACATCTAGCCGATTAGAAAGACTATTTTATTTATTTAGAATTTCAAATTCATCAAGATTTTTATTCTTGTTTTCCATTTAAAAAATTATTTAAAGATGGGAGATTTCTATAGAGAAGCATGATATTTTTTGTGTTCAACAATTTTTTAAGTTCGATAAAAAGGATAGATTCTATATATAAATAGGAAGTTTGTAACAAAAATTAAATGTTTGTACAATTGACAAACTTAATCTAGCTAAGTTCATCCATTTTTTTTCAAAAAAATGTTTCTTTTATCGAAATAATAAAACAGTAACAGCCTCACAAAATTAAAAAAAGATTTAAATCATTAATTCGCATAGGAAATATATACATTAAATCTAAGATTTAGTCCGAATGACGATGATCAGCTTTAAATTTGTAGTAAAAATAGCAACTCTTTAAATGCTAAATACCAACAATAAATAAATCACCAATTTGTATATGCTCTAATTAGAACCATTCACAGAGATGTTGTTTAAAGTTTTAAAAAAGAATAAACTTTAGATGAACCCATCATTGACATTGTTACTGTGTACAAATCTGGCTAGCAGACTAGGCTTGTGTGTTCTTGGCACCGTCTAGCATCGCCTCGAGTTCTCCTTTATGGTATAGTTTCACAGTATCTGCATCAGAACATGAAGCAATTCCGAAAACTTAAGTCTCTTCCTTACTTGAGCAAGTCTACCATTTTTTACCTAAACCATATTAAACAACTTTTGTCTCACAAAAAGACTAGTCTTTTTATATTCCGTTGACTTACTGGTGTCATTAGCTGACTTACTGGTGTCATTAGCTTCCAAGCAACTCACTACTCGGTTGTTTGATACCTAAGTTATAAAGCTACCTTAAAATACTTGAATAAAAAAGGTTATCTTCTTAGAAACAGTCATAGGTTGATTAGGCTCCAACTTTTAAGGCTAAAGACAAGGTACGAAGTGCAGAAAGAAGCACAGCATGTGAAAGTTTTATATTTTAAGAAAAAGGTTTAAAATTGAAGTTACAAAAAGCTTTTTTTATAACTTTTTTAATCGTAACGTATAAACAAGAGATAGAGAGCATATACTGACACTCGCAAACACATTATGATTCAAAATATGGTGCGGAACATTAGTTGGAGACACTTCAAAACAATGAAGAGACTAAAGGAATCCCATACCTGTACAACCGCCAATATGTTTTCCTCCTGATCATGAATATGAAAAAATATTAGATTCCTCGATAAAAAGCAAAGCGCATGTCCTAAACAAGACGCAGAAATACTACACTCCATCTTCTACATGAATAGAGTTTGTAAAATTTACTGAGTTCGAGTAATACAATGTGACACTGACCAATAAAAACATTTGGAACTGTATGCTGTCCAGTCAGCCTCTCAAGCACCTTCTGCAGTTGGGGACCTTGAGGACCTGAAAAATATAGAACATGTCAAAAATCTACAAGCCATTTTCCCCGATTCAGATCATAAACATTAAAACACTTCAAAATATATACGGAGTGCCTTAAAGAAAAATTTATGGTAGGTCGGAATTTTATATGCACTTAACTTTAAGACATGAACATTAAACTTTAAACCTCGCTTTGAAACAAACCCAAGACACAAACACTAGACTCAATGTTTCTTACTATTTCATACAAGCACTTGAAAGACCGAGAATAGTTGTCAAATAGTCTATCGTATTGCATATCACTTTTCAATTTATACGTATCATGTAGATATAAAATACTTCAGCGAAAAACAAAAGGCAAAACATATTACAGATATAGTACTACTATCATACTCCTATGTCAGATGATGTAGCACAACTAAAGGAGCCTTAAACTTTTATATAGCAAATGCTTTGGTGACGAACTATCGAAAGTCAATAAAATAATCACAAAAAGTAACAAAACCGAATAAAAACCTAAACGATAAGACGAACAAAGGCATTTTTCGGTTTGATATCGTGTTACACATAGGTGCTGGATAATGACAATTATGCCTAAGATTACCGTGGACTCGCATAATAGATAAAGGAGGAAATCCTATATCTACTAATGTGAAAAAGCTTAAATTCGATCCAAATTCGATAAGCAGCTAAATTAGTATTTCATCCTAGCCACTAAATTCGCAAACATTAGACAATCTATCTACTTATGCATTCGTTTCCTTATAATTTGAAATAGTTACATTTCACTGAACAACCAATAGCAAACATAAAGGAACTCCTAAAACTGAGTATTAAGAACACTAAATTTCTACTGAAGATCAGATTAGTAGAACTTCCTATCCCTTAATCATCACTCTACTTAAACACTCAACCAATAGTACTACATTTCCACTAAACCGCATTGTGATTAAACAGTCATAAACTTCAATGTTCAATCCGGGTACAAATCGAATCAATTCTCGAAAACACACAATACATACCTAGTTCATCCAATTCGATGACCAGTGGCTGCACACCGAGTCTGTTAAACAACGTCTTCACCTCAGATGAATACCTAAAACCAACAAAAACGACGAATCAGAACGAAATCGAAACCACATTAGCACAAACTAATAAGTGATAGAGTGATTGGATCTAAAACCTACGAGCACCAAGTTTTTGAGTAAACAACAACCGGATTCTCCACCACCGTCTTCTTCACGGTCTCTTCGAGTCTGGAACCGAAGGAAGAAGACGTCATCGCCTGAATCAAAGCAGGTCTGTGGTATCTCCTTGTGGTGCTCAAGCTTGTTGTGCCATGGATTTTGGTTTTGGAGAAGCAATTGTGATGTAATCGAGTTGGAGAGGAAGAAGATGAAGTAGGGCGAGAAGAATCTAGAGAGAGAGCAGAGACATAGGTGAGATTAGATGTGACTGCCATTGATGCTTGTAGTTGTCTCTCTACAGAATTCTTGGAGCTCGTTCTTCGTGTTTGTTTATCTGAATTTTATTTGCATTGTGTTTTAGTGAATTTAATTATTTGGGCCTGATTTTGGGCCTAAACAGACTATATGTAGTTGAGAGCTGTTAAACCCGTCTCACGTTGGTTAAAAAAGTTACCTCAAAATTTATGATAGTAAATGCAAAATACAGTTCCTAGAGTAATATATGGGAATCGTTAAAAAAAAAATAACAATCTAAAATTATTTCGGTGAAGTGGTAGTAATTTTGACATTTTCTTTGGGCAAAATTGGAAGTTTTATTAATAATTGGTTCATTTTACCACCCAATGGCATCCCGTATTTATACTAAGAAAATCCATCATTAAGCTGACATCCACTTGATATTGATCACCACGCAAACCTCAAAGAGTCGGTACAATGGGATTGCTCTGTTCATCCACCCATAGTCTACGAGAAGTCTGCCCTTAGCTTAGGAAGAAGATAACATATCTAAATATTTTGCTGGTTTTGCGGAGATGCCACAATTTCCCTAAGAATCTTAAAATTACAGCAATAGTCGAAGTTTGCGCCATATCTTGAGAAACAATTTTAATAAGTACATTGTGGAGTCGAATTGTTCGTGACTCTTAATGCATATGTTGTAAAGCGATAGTGAAGTATATCCATAGGAAATAGTAGGGAAGACCCATGGTGGAAATGCAGAGACTTATGGAAGACATAAAAACGATCCTTCAAAGCAAACCAACTCAATCACCAAAAAGCCTCATAAAACATCCACTATTGCACAAGAGAACTACCACATTGACATATTTGAGCCTTACTAGGAGGGCTTCCATCGAAGAGGTAAATGGAGGCCTACTAATAGGGAAAATATTTATCGAGCCCGAAGGCTTAGTTTTTGGACGGTGTTAAGTCTTATAAGTTGTATGATAAGCCTTAGATCTACGATTAATTATATGAATTAATGAACCAGTGGAGCTTAAAATCCTATTTCGTGTACTATAAATATAAGAGGTCACCTTTCTTCTGCGGGATGAACATTTATTATTCTAACTTGTCATTTATCATTACTTTCTCTTTTATTAGATTTCTCTCTCTATACCTATTACTTATCAATTCTATATGAGCCAACTTTGGGCTCATCAACCTACATTAAACATTCTTAAACATATTATTAGACATGTTGTCGCACGATTCACAATCTGTTTGATTTTAAACTTTATCATCAAGTCGTAACCCAATGGGCTTCAATAGTTAGTGGTTTGGGTAATGTTAGCACACATATTTTACCTTTATCAATACCCATCTAGTCATTGCAAGAGCATCAAGAAAGTATTAGAATATTTGCAGTATCTAAGACGCTTGTAATCTTTGTTTTGCAGTATATTCAAAGCTTGATCATGTAAATATCTTTGAATTCAAACGCTCTTGTCTCTTGGCTACTTGTCGAACCAACCTAAAATTCATTCATAACTATACTTTTAAGGTTTTTGAGTTATGTTGGTCTTACCTTTGATGGGTTCATCTTAATCTATTCAAACAAATCTCAAAGACGGCGACATATTAGTTTGTGTTGACCATATTCTTGTCTTGTGTAAAAATATTTGATGGTTAAAACATCCCTTTAGGAAAAGACTTAGTTTTACAAAGTTAAAAAGAGTCAAACTAACCAGTAACATGTTGACAGAGTCATTGGAGCATTTTGTCGATTCGAAAATACTTTAGATTTGCTTAAGACTGCTTCTAGATATATCAGAGTAGAAGGAATTACTAAACAAATTCTAGATTAAGCAAAATATGAATTTTCGTATTGTACATCATCTAATCGAGACTTGATAATTTTATATATAGAAAATATCTGAAGGTAATTATTATGAAACATTACCAGGATAAAACTATTTTATTGTAAAAATGAACGACATAAATTGATTTATTCATAGTTCATTTTGAGAATGAGCAAACATGTTGGCACGATGGAAAAAATGTTTCATGTTAGGAGAATCTTTCCCATAGAGCATAGTGTCCATGAAGTATTCATACTTATTTTGTAGATAGCTCAATATGATGGTTGATTGTTCCTCTTCTTCCACTTTCACAACAATTGTATTTAAGTCGTGTATAATTTGGTTGTGATCATTTAGGTTCCTTTTGATCTTTGTGTTATTATCCATTGACAGTCTATAAAGTTTTTTATTTATATACAATCTGTTCACCAATTATTTCTTCATGAAAATCACCTCCAGACAATTCCATATGCGTAATGCAGTATGGTCTTCAAATACCTCTCGTAGCACTTTATCTCTCATGCTCAACATGAGTTTTGTCGGAATACCCATTAAGTGTCATGGTTATATCAAGTGTCACCAAATATTTCCATAAAAATATCATTTACTATGATATATCGAATGAAGGTATGAGTGAGAGAAGAAATATGCACGATATCCCATAGGAAACCAACATACGACGAAACAAACAATAATTAAAATTAAGAAAGGTAGTCGATTTCGTCAAAAAAAGAAGGGTTAAATTTAACCTCTGCTAAAAGCATCACAAAGAAATTATGAGGAATAAATAAAATTCTAAAGTCCAATCCATAAATTTTGAATCGGAGTAAAAAATAGTAAGAATAATTTTCCAACATCCATAGGGAGATTAATTGGAAAACTACGCCCGAATCGCAAATAATCGTTTATGGTTGAATAAAAGAAAAACAATGGATCCACGCATTGTTGGAAACTCTTAGAATGAAAAAGTTTCTTAAGTTCGATAGACTAAAAAGTCGGTGACTCACTATTATTGATAAACATATTCATATGAATAATTGTTTCCTTCTCTTGAAGGCATAAAAAGTCTCGATGAGGTATTTAACCTCAATAAAATATTTGACATGCCAAAAATACAACCTGTGTTTAAAGGCCCACAACAAACCATGCTTGAAAATATGTAAAACAAAAAATATCCTTTGGAAAATTTAAAAAGGCATAGAGTATATTGACTAAAATAAATATGGTCAAACAAAAATGTTCTGCCAAGCTACCAGAGCTAAAGAACAATATGTTGAAATAAAAATATATCTTAGAACAAATTAAACATATATCAAGTCTCCAAAAATAAACAATCTTTGTTAACAAATATTAAAATAGGTTAAGCATAAATATGATCCGCCAAGATACAAGTGCTAAAGTACATTATGCTAAAGGAAATATGTCCTCCGGAAATAACTGAACATACAAAAAATCTTCAAAACAAAAATTACTTTAGAAAGAAAGTGCTTCAGTTAGAATTAATATTATATAAAAGAAGAAGAAGCTAATATGCTTCAGATGATAAAAAAGCGTAGATCATGAGTCATCAATCCAAATAATAGAAAATAAAATAAATACGGATAGCAATGAGCCAAGCTGCACACATAAGCTACATTTCCTTACAAAAGAAAGAAAAACTCATACGAGAAAGTCATGTACCCTAAACATACTTTGAAAATTCAAGAAACATCCAAGTACACAACCAAATTATTCTAGAAAACAATTATCTGCCTATTGTACATGATAAACGAGTAGAAAAAAAATCCAAGACGTGTCATAGACAGAAATACTCATTCATAAAAAACCAAAAGAGTACTCAAAAAATAAAAAATAAAATCTTACAAAAAATATATTCATATAGTGAAAATAAAAATTATATAGAAAATTTAAGAATGAGTCAAAAGCTGCAAGGTAATAGTCATGAGCACGATACTAAAAGCAACAACATCGGCCACTAAGCAGAGGAAGCACCATTAAAAAAATCTGAAGATATACTAACTCATTCAAATGATTTACATGGGCATGGTGTCACATAGTCAACTAATTGAAAATAAGATGTAAACAAAGGAGAAAACTATAAGTAAAAAAAGGAAAAACAACCAAAAAGCAGAGAAAATGAGGAGAAGTAGTCATCTCAAAACCAAGGTCCAAGTAACGACTAGCTAGTTCCAAAAGATACATATGGATGAGAAAAGATCGTTGGCTCGCCAAAGTACCAAACTAAGTAACCACCTCATGAACTTGATTAAGAGGAAAAAATAAAAAGAAGAATGAGAACCAGAACCATTAGCAACACTTGTTCAAGGAGCCCGATCATGATCTCGAAAAAGAGCTGAAAGAGGTGCGAGAACAAGAAAAATTTTCTACATATCCACGAAATAATGTAAAGGTACACAATTTATAAAACACAAATCTATATTTTCCTTTAATAATTAAGGTATATAATGCAAAATGACATGAAATAACTGGACATTTACACCTCTTAAGAGTTTGACATTCTTCTTCAGCGTCCACCTAATCTGCTTCGCTAATAGAAAAAAACATACTAACTACTCTGGAAACAATAGTGGACGAACTAGATGATTGCTTATTCAAAGTACGTTTCTTGGATTTACTATGAAGATTTCTTATTGGAAAAAAAAACAGACTTAACAATAGTAAAAAAATACCAAAAAGTGACGAAGAGAGAAAATAAGTTGGGGAAATGAGTACTCATGCTCAACACTCCAAAAATGGTTGATTGAATCATAGGTATTCTCAACTTTGGTGGACAAATTACCATTAACATAGAAAATATTTTATGGAAACTTCCATGACTCCAGACAAATCGCTAACGATATGCAAAAACATAGCGATAACAACATAAAAGAAATGTCTCTCCTTTCGATTCAAAAACTCAATGTCTGTCAAAAGATCCTTAACAAAAAGCGTGCAAATAGTTGTCTTGACAAAATAATAGTTGAAAGCAACAAAAGCCAAAATTTGGGAACCAATACATATTTTAGGATACAACAGTCTTCAAATCTCTGGAAGGTCTCACCCTCCTACATCAATAACATAGATTAAGTCAGAAGAAATTAAAGATCTGGAAAAATTCATATCAAATAATTGCAGTCGCACCTATAAAGTAAGTAATTTTATTAAACGCGTCATTTTTTGCCAACAAAAATGCATGTGAAAATTTATTTCAAAAGTATAATTACTTTGAAATAAAAAGTGTGTTCTTTGCGCAATGTATAAACTATAATACATATTACTATTCTTAACTAAAATAGGCGAAAATTGCTTCGGATAAAAGAACAGAAAATAAAAGTATTAGCCTACAGCTTTAGCCTTTAAGTAGGACTATGGAGGTTACTAAAAAAACATGAGAAAATCAATTCCTTTAAACAAAAAATTATTCTAAGTATAAAATTACTTAGGAATGAAGACAAGTGTCTCTATTTACAGCATTATGTATTTATACATAAATATATTTTTCAAAATTATAATTCTCCAAAATTAGCAGCAATTTGCTCCGGTCGAATATTTAGAGGTACCAAATATTTTAGCCCTTAATTTCATTCTTTAATAATGACCAATGGGATATATAAAAATTCATACAAAAATAAAGGAACAAATTACTTTAGAAATAGAGAAGAAAAATCGCGTTCATTCCTTCATCCTTCATCAAGGGCTAGAAGGGCTAATGGAATGCTTATATAAACACTCTTGGAGAAAAGAAGAAAACAATCAAACAAATGAGATATAAAAAAATGTTGTCAAAGAAAAAATAAATAAAGATAAAGCAAATAAAAAAAACTCCGCAGAAGCATCATCAACAACAAGTCGAAGTTTTTAAAGCAATCACACATTTAAAGACCAAGCGTCGTTGAAACAAAATAAATCAATAAAAAAAGTGAATGATTTTTTGATAAAGACAAAAAATGCAGCAGATAAGCAATATGTGCCTCAGCAAAGACAAAAGAACGCTTAAATCAATAACATGAATG
Organism: Limnanthes douglasii subsp. nivea; assembly: GCA_036936605.1. Taxonomy (NCBI): domain Eukaryota; kingdom Viridiplantae; phylum Streptophyta; class Magnoliopsida; order Brassicales; family Limnanthaceae; genus Limnanthes; species Limnanthes douglasii. The sequence goes on from JAUPFV010000001.1 coordinate 41,487,027, forward strand.
CTTCGAGTAATACTGGGCCTTCGTCAGTCGCACAAAGACGAATTAACTACTCATCCATATCCAGTAAAACATCAAATTGTGTTGAAACAAAAGGCTTCGGCGAAAAAGATAACAACTTCAGCCATGAAGACAAAATCTCGACAATCAGCAAATTTAAAAATCAGAATTACAAGCCTTCGGTAAATGACAAAAAATACCCAAACAATAAAAGTTAGTCGTTCATCGATACCCAAACAAAAATTTCCGTCCAAATATATTGACGCATCAACAATTTAAAATTTTATAGCAAGAGGCTAAATCAAAAATATGAAAAATAATAATGGTTTGTTAGCGTGGCGACCAAAGTCCCACATCCCACATCGGTTAAACATGGGAAGGATCAATGGTATATAAGTGAGAACATACCTCAACTAGTATGAGGCCTTTTGGCAGTGGACCAAATGCAAAGCCGTGAGGGCCTTCGGGTGCCAAAGCGGATAATATCATACTAGTGTTGAGATATGTGTGTTCTTACTTATATACGGAGGCGGAATATGCGGAACCCCATATTCACAACACCCATATTCCCAACACGTGGTATCAGAGCATGCTCCTCCACCTACTCGATGACACTGTGCCGCTCCTTGATCGAGCCACCTGCTTGATGAGCTATCACGCACTCCCTCTTTAGATAAATCTGCGCCGCTCCTTTATCAAGGCCACCTGCTTGATGAGCCGTGGCGCTCCATCTTTAGATGAATCTGCGCTGCTCCTTTATCAAGCCACCTGCTTGATGAGCCGTGTCGCTCCATATTTAGATGAATCTGCGCCGCTCCTTTATCAAGCCACCTGCTTGATGAGTCGTGGCGCTCCATCTATAGATGAATCTGCGTCGCTCCTTTATCAAGCCACCTGCTTGATGAGCCGTGACGCTCCATCTATCCAGTAGATCAATCACCTTGAGTATGGCTCCTGGCAAGATGTTCGGCACCCACATCATCACAACCTACCACATCGCGTTCTGTCTGGGCCTGGTGCTCTGATACCATTTGTAGGAATATGGGGTCCGTATATTCCGCCTTTGTATATAAGTAAGAATACTCCGATCTCCACAATAGTGTGATATTGTCCGCTTTAGGCCCACTGGCCCGCACGGCTTTGCTTTTGGTCCACTTCCAAAAGGCCTCACTCTAATGGAGATGTATTCTTAACTTATATACTGATCTTTCAAATCCTCATCTCGAATAAAGTACCACTTTAGCCTCCTCTCCATTGACTTTCATCCGCCCACTCTAATCAGGTTGGAAGACTACCTGACCATAGAGCCTTTACAGCATGGGTGTTGTGAATATGGGGTGTTGTGAATATGGGGTTCCGCATATTCCGCCTCCGTATATAAGTAAGAACACACCGATCTCAACACTAGTATGATATTGTCCGCTTTGGCACCTGAAGGCCCTCACGGCTTTGCATTTGGTCCACTACCAAAAGGCCTCATACTAGTTGAGGTATGTTCTCACTTATATACCATTGATCCTTCCCATGTTTAACCGATGTGGGATGTGGGACTTTGGTCGCCACCCTAACAAATCCTCCTCTCGAACAAAGTACCACTTAGCCTCCTCTCAATTGACATCCATCCGCTCACTCTAATCAGAGAATGCTCCTCCACCTGAGCAATAGAGTTTTTTTACAGCGGATCTATCTACTCACTCGACCATCCTGCGCATGTTCCTTAGCTCCACTATCCACTCCAATCAAGTACCACCGCTTGATGAGTCATGGACGCTCCGAACCATCTTGCGCCGGTTCCTTAGCTCCACTATCCACTCCAATCAAGTACCACCGCTTGATACACTCCAATCAAGCCACACTGCTTGATGAGCAACGAGCACTCCAAACGAGGATCTTTCCAATCAAGCCACAATGCTTGATGAGCCTCAAATCAAGCCACACTGCTTGATAAGCCACGGGCACTCCAAACAAGGATCTTGAGCATGGCTACTAATTCATCATGTTCGATGAATGAGAATTTCACCCACATCACCCACCACATCGCGTACTGTCTGGGCCTGGAGCTCTGATACCACATGTTGGGAATATGGGTCTGGTCCGCATATTCCGCCTCCGTATATAAGTGGAGCTCTGATACCACATGTTGGGAATATGGGTCTGGTCCACCGCATATTCCGCCTCCGTATATAAGTGGAGCTCTGATACCACATGTTGGGAATATGGGTCTGGTCCACCACATCGCGTACTGTCTGGGCCTGGAGCTCTGATACCACATGTTGGGAATATGGGTCTGGTCCGCATATTCCGCCTCCCTATATAAGTGGAGCTCTGATACCACATGTTGGGAATATGGGTCTGGTCCGCATATTCCGCCTCCGTATATAAGTAAGAACACACCGATCTCAACACTATTTTGGAGTATTCTTACTTATATACAAAAGTTGATACCATTTGTAGGGAATATTGGATCTGTATATTCCGCCTTTGTATATAAGTAAGAATACCCTGATCTCCAGAATAGTGTGATATTGTCCGCTTTGGGCCCACTGGCCCGCACGGCTTTGCTTTTGGTCCACTTCCAAAAGGCCTCACTCTGATGAGGTATGTTCTTACTTATATACCCTTGATCCTTCCCATGTTTAACCGATGTGGGATGTGGGACTTTGGTCGCCACCCTAACAAATCCTCCTCTCGAACAAAGTACCACTTAGCCTCCTTCTCAATTGACTTTCATCCGCCCACTCTAATTAGGTTGGAGACTACCTGACCATAGAGGCACTACGGATGTTACTGCTCACCTCCTCTTAGACCACACTGTTTTATTCCTTAGGGCCACTCCAATCAAGCCACACTGCTTGATGAGCCACGAGCACTCCGAACTAGGATCTCTAGAGCAGATCACCTTGATCATATGGCTACTGGTTCATCATGTTCGACCTCCGAAAATATCACCACCTATCGTGTTCCGTCTGGGCCTGACGCTCTGATACCACGTGTTGGGAATATGGGGGTCCGGTCGGACCCCATATTCCTACATGGTTCATAACTTATTTAAATAGAATCATAGATCGACTCCAAAACCACTTATAAATTCTATATAAAAAAAATCTAACAAACGGATTTATTTAAAAATTTATATATTTAATATTTTGTCTCTATCCATCAATAATAATAAAAAAAAATACTTTTAAATTAGTTTTTAGATTTGTTAAGTCGAAAAATCACGTCACCGATCTATATTGATACATCTTATGATTATAAAAGAACTTTTGATGGATGAAAACAATCATCTACATCATATACAAATCTGTTATTTTTTTATTTACCGTTAGTTTTAATAAAAAATAATATTTCATATTTATTGATTACTAAATTTTATTTCCAAACAAAGCAACTGGACTTTTGTATAGATCGATTCTATATAAACCCACACAATATAATATGAAAATATAGTTAATTTAGTTAAAAACAAAATCTTACCTAACTCGGCCTTAGGTTGGTATGCCTTGATTCAAAGGAAAAAATATGAGACCACCCATGTGTCCTACTGACTCGTCTTCACTTTCATAATTTCATTATAACTTATGTGCATAAACCTCAACATATCCAAGGGTAGCTGAGTTGGTTGAGTATGACATTCTTGTGACCAAAAGGTCATGAGTTCGAGTCCCCCTAAATATGCTTTCTTGGCTGAGCCTGTCACCTTGTGTGGTTTATCTTCTGGCGTTGATTTAGGGTTCACCCTGTGCGCACTGATTACACTCTGAGTAGCGGCTGCGGAACCACCAAAGTTGCTAACCATTGCATACCGATATATATTATATAAATAAATATATTAATTATTAATTTTTTAGAAAGTTAATTTAAAAACCTTACGAATATTTTTTTTAATATAAATATTAAATTAAAGTAAAATGGTATAAATATAAACTTGAGCTTCCTATATTTTGCTTTGATCGTAATTTATTCAATTATATATTCAATTTGAAAATTTATTCAGTTCGAAAACTAAATTATAATATAAATATAAGTTTAATTATAGTATAATAAACTTAAGTTATAATGTAAATATTTTATTTATAATAAATATTTAAATTTAAAAATTAAATTAAAATTTGTAAATAGTCTCCACGAATTCATTTATAATAAAAACTTAATTTATAAATTGCGGAAATCAAATACATAGAGGTATTAATTTGTTCGAAAATAAATTTTCGAAAAAATAGCAACCGAAACTTGAAAACACACATGCAAAATAAATAAAAATACAAGAAAACACAAATAACAAAGAAACAATTACGATAAATTCCATAGTGAAATTATTGAAACCAGAACTTCCACTAGGTCCATCATTTCCATAATCCGTTCCGTCGTTAAACGAAGGTCGATATGTAGCGCGCTCGATGCGTTCACGTATATTTTTCTTTTTTTGGTCTAAAAGCTTTTCGAGTCTGAAGTCATATTGGTGGTATCAACATTCATGATGCTACAATCATTCGCCTCTTCCACCAATCTATAAGTATCTTTCATATATCTTATCTTAGTCTGTGTAAGATCATTCGCCTATTTCATGAGTGCGTTAGCTTCAGCTTGCATTGCTAGAATCTTACCCAAGCCTTGAGTCATTTCCGCAGATGCATCGCTATCACTTATCTTTTGTTTATTTTTATTCCGACGAGCATGATTTCTACCCATGGGCCTATTAATATCAGTAGCGGGTGGATCAGTATCAACTCCGAGATCACAATAAGGTTGTGATTCCGTAAACTCTTGTTCAGAATCCGTATCAATAGGACGAGGCTCGTTGGTTTGAGAAGTATGAGAATTTGATGTTTTCTATTGAAACATCACAGAATCCTTTAAAATTTCCCAACAATGATGGAATTGAATTTTTTTCCACGAGCAAGATTTGAATATAAGTGTAGTTTGAGAATTTCCTAAATGAAAAATAATAGATAAATTAGTTAATATTAATATATACATGAACATTAACAACTGCTAAATGTTGAAATCATGTGTAATAAAAATACTTACTTGATCCTCTATGTTAGTTCCACTAACCGGTGCTTTTTCAACTTGCTTGATCGCTTGGTTCCATTTGTTAACCGAAGGAAAAATATGTTTTTCCAACGATTGCTAAGACCTTCTTCAGTTCGTTGTACATGGTTGATGTTGTTATCAACATATCCTAAATATTCATACATTGAATCTTTGATTTTTTTTCCAAAAACAACTTTCGGTTTGTTGCAATCCTACACATGGATCTTCAGAAATTTTTCTATAGGCTTTGCATAGAGCTATGTCTTAGTTTGAAGTCCATTTTTTTACATTTTTTTGGTAGAAGATAAAAGGTTTTTTTGAGAGAGACTATTATTTTCCTTTGGGATAAATGTTTCTGAAATGTTATGAATTAGTTTGGTTCCAAGCTTGTGTATTTATACCATTCAAGATATAATAAAACACCCACTAACTCCCACCAATCTATCAAAACTCTATTCCGATTTGACAAAAAGCTTACTCAATTATCTTCAATATAATAAAACACCCACTAACTTCCACCAATCTGTCAAAACTTTATTTCTGATTTGACAAAAAGCTTACTCAATTATCTTCAATATAATAAAACATCCACTAACTTCCACCAATCTATCAAAACTTTATTCTGATTTGACAAAAAGCTTACTCAATTATCTTTAATATAATAAAACACCCACTAACTTCCACCAATCTGTCAAAACTTTATTTCTGATTTGATAAAAATCTTACTCAATTATCTTCAATATAATAAAACACCCACTAACTTCCACCAATCTATCAAAACTTTATTCTGATTTGACAAAAAATTTACTCAATTATTTTCAATATAATAAAACACCCACTAACTTCCACCAATCTATCAAAACTCTATTTCGATTTGACAAAAAGCTTACTCAATTATCTTCAATATAATAAAACACCCACTAACTTCCACCAATCTATCAAAACTTTATTCTGATTTGACAAAAAGCTTACTCAATTATCTTCAATATAATAAAACACCCACTAACTTCCACCAATCTATCAAAACTTAATTTCTGATTTGACAAAAAACTTACTCAATTATCTTTAATATAATAAAACACCCACTAACTTCCACCAATCTATCAAAACTTTATTCTGATTTGACAAGAAGCTTACTCAATTATCTTCAATATAATAAAACACCCACTAACTTCCACCAATCTATCAAAACTTTATTTCTAATTTGACAAAAAGCTTACTCAATTATCTTCAATATAATATATACACCCACTAACTCCACTCACCACAAATGCTTCTATAAATACACGGAATCCATAACTTCTTCCAATTCAAAACACTTGCCACAACTTTTCCAATTCGAAACACTTCTCGCAATCCTTTTTCTAATTCAAAAGACTTCTCTGATATGTTTTCAACAAAATGAGTTTCAATAAACCTGATTTTTCTCGTATGCTTTCGGAATGGGAAGAAGATTTTGAAGAGTCTCAGAGTGATATTCAAAATTTTGTTCGAAGTCAGACTATGACATATCTTACAGAAATGTATACGGAAACTGGTACGGGAAATTCAAGTGGTGAAGCTTTAAAACCTCGTGGCTCTGTGCATGGTCGTAAGTACAAACGCCGTAACCATGAAGGGGGACATGCAAAAATAATGGCAGATTATTTTATTGAAAATCCAACATTCTCCGATGATGATTTTAGAAGGCGCTATCGTATGCATCGTAGATTATTTTTACGTATTATGGAAGATGTTCAACAAGAAAATTCATACTTTCAAGGAGGTCTGTATGCCACTAGACGCAATAAATTTACCCCACATCAGAAAGTAACTGTTTCTTTACGTATGTTGGCTTATGCAATGCCCGCGGATAGCTTAGATAAAATATTTCATATAGGGGAACAAACTGTTATAGATACTCTGAACGAGTTCTGTGTAACTGTAATAACTTTATATAGAAGTGATTACCTACGTGGACCAACGACACAAGATTTACATCGTCTAGTCGCTAAAGCTGAACGTCGGGGATTTCCAGGTATGATCGGTTCACTTGATTGTATGCATTGGACTTGGAAAAACTGTCCAACAGGTTGGCAAGGAGCATACACTGGTATGTCCAAAAGACCAACTATTGTGTTAGAAGCAGTTACTTCTCATGATACATGGATATGACATGCATTGTTTGGTATTCCGGGAGCTCAAAATGATGTGACCGTTCTTAATCGTTCACCGTTGTTTGATGATTTAATTAACGGGAATACTCCTACCGTAGCTTATGTTGTAAATGGTCATGAGTATAATATTACATACTATCTCGCGGATGGTATTTATCCAAAACGGGGAACACTTATCCAAGCTATTCGATCACCGATTAACCTTCAAGAGAAATTATTCTCTAAAATGCAAGAATCATACCGTAAGGACGTTGAAAGAGCGTTTGGTATTCTACAATCTCAGTTTGCCATAATAAAAAACCCTGCCCCCGGATGGAGTACTCAACATCTTTCTAATATCATGATTACATGTGTGATATTACATAACATGATTGTGGAAGACGAACGTGAAGAGTATGCAGACGAAGATTCTGACGACGATGAAGCTGATCCCGCCATATCTCGTCGAACACGAGCATGTATATATGAATGTGGTAATGTAGATATGGACAATAGGAGTGGAAATATTTCACTTGAGGACTATATGATTCGTCATCGGTCAATCCGCAGTGAAATATTAAACAAACGGCTCCAAGATGATCTTGTCAAACATGTGTGGTCCGAACATGGTCGATATGAGTAGTATTCTATGTTGTTTTTCTTTAAAGTTTTTTCCAATGTTGTTTCAGTGAAATGTTTTTAATTTAAGCTTTTTCCAATGTTGTTTAAGTGAATTGTTTTTAATTTAAGATTGTACTATGATGTGTAAGTTTAATGTTGTTTAAGTTTAGTTTGTAACCCTTTTTCATTCAGATTGTTGTTTTTTTATTAGACTTTTTGCAGTTGTTTTTTTAACAATTGTTAATTGTGTTAAAAATTCAGCTACATAAATATTAAGTTGACAATACAGCATTAAAATTGGACATAAAACAAATACAATAGATTAGAGGGCTTAGAATTAAACATGAACATTTAAACGCAAACTAAAAAACACCATAAAAATATAACACAACATTAAACGTGAATGTAAACCAAATATAACACAACATAAAGTTTAATTAAAGTCATATCATTCGTCAATGGTAGAAAAAAACACCCGACGGGAAGAAACAAATGAAGTGAAGGTTTCCCGCCTCAAAACGTTTTACGCGGGAACAAAAACACCCTTTCCCGTTAATTATTTTAGAATTGAACAACCGAGTTTGAGTCTATAAATACTAGATTCTGACTATGAAACTAAACATTTTAGTTATAACAATGGGTGATTCAGGCTAGAATGTGCATGAAGATGCAAGCCTCCTAAGCGCATTTGACTTCGTTAGAGGTACGATGCAAGAGGAGATTCGTGGTTTCGTCGATGCGGTTTTGTGCCGAATGTTCTTCAACCACGGTAGGGAGGCATCGTGTCCAAGATGTTTAATGCCCCGACCACGCGGACGCGAAAAAGTCGCCAATAGGTTAGCTTATCTTAAAACAATGACTATACATATCGAGTCACTTCATTGGGAAGTCCGAACCAAAGTCCGAAATGTATTCGGCATGGGATTGCAAACTACAATTACGCAGGAGATGGTGTCACATGCGATACAACGAATGGAGCAAGAAATAGCCGACGCAATAGCCAGCGCCGTTGAAGCGTACTCAACTCCCGAAGGAAGTAGTGATGAAGATGAATATTCGTTCGAGAAAAGATTTGAGTATGGAATGAACTATCCGACTTCGTAAAACTAAGTGTGAAATGCTAACTCAGGGTTAGCTTATCTATCATTCAGTTTAATTTATGTGCTTATGTATTTCTAGTTATGCAATGCTTTTGATTTAAGTGTAATGTTTTAATGAAATCTGGCATTCTCGGTCTTTTCAAGATAATTATTGTATATTATAGTTAATGCAATCAGTGAAATGTCACCCCGTAGTAATTTCAAAAGGTTAAAATTTTAGAATTTATGAATAAGACGACATTTGCTTAACACAATTGAATTAAACAAATATTAATATCAATTATTAATTAACAATATAGGTTTAATTATTTATTATAGAATTAGTAAATGTAGGATGATAATATAAATATTGAGAGAGTGAGATAGAATGAGAAATTAAGAGAGTCAAATGAATAGTTAAAGAATACATATTATTTTTGAATGATAATGTAGATATTGTATATATTGAGAGAGTGAGATGGAGGGATAAATAAAGAGAGTGAGATGAATAGTTAAAAGATAGTGGAATTGTTTGAATTGAATTTTTTTATATTAAAAGTCTCCGGAATAGTAAAACAACGGTTAGAAGCTGTGTGGCAGATCTGTAAATAAATAGAGGTCTCCGGGGCTAGACCAGGTCTCCGGGAAGACCTGCGATTAGAGATGGCCTAACTGTTTGTATTACTATTCCGGAGACTTTTAATATAAAAAATTCAATTCAAACGATTCCACTATCTTTTAACTATTCATCTCACGCTCTTTATTTACCCATCTATCTCACTCTCTCATTATTTACATTATCATCATAAATTTTGCTAATTTTATGATTGATACTTTAACCTATATTGTTAATTAATAATTTAAATTAATATTTTATAATATTATTTATTTTAAATCTATCTTATAAATTTATGTGTTTAATTTTTATTTAAGATAAATTAATAGGTATCTTTTAACTTTTCATTTGACTCTTTTTATTTCTCATTCTATCTCGGTCTCTAAATATTTACATTATCATCCTACATTTACTAATTTTATAATAAATAATTTAACTTATATTGTTAATTAATAATTAATATTAATATTTTCTTAATTCAATGATGTTAAGCAAATGTCGTCTTATTCGTAAATTCTAATTTTTTAACATTTTCAAATCACTACGGGGACATATGACTTATTGTGTTAACTATAATATACAATAACTATCTTGAAAAGACCGAGAATGCCATATGGGAACGAATTAACGGCGGAACGAATTATGGAAATGATGACCGAGAATGTCATATGTGAATGAATTAACGACGGAACGGATTATGGAAATGATGGACTAAGTGGAAGTTCTAGTTTCAATAATTTATTTATGTGATTTATCGTAATTGTTTATTTGTTATTGGTGTTTTCTTGTATTTTTATTTATTTTGCATGTGTATTTTTAAATTTCGGTTGTTATTTTTTCGAAAAATTATTTTCGAAAAAAGTTAATGGCTATGTATTTGTTTTCCGCAATTTATGAATTAAGTTTTATTATAAAAGACTAAAATCTTCTATAAGTCAATTAAATATATTATAAATTAAATATTATAAATTATTATTTTTTAAATATTAGGTAAATCTTTTATTAGAATTAAACTTTAATAGTATACTAAACTTTTATAATAATATTAAAACTTCAATTACACCAAACGTGCATTAATTTATCCATCTCTCTCCTTCTTCTCCTTCGACCGTTTCTTCTTCCTGCGATTGAAACTTTATTCAATCAGAGTGCTTTTCTCTTCCTCTATATCTTTATTCCGGACTTGTCAAAGATCGAGATCGAGACCGAATAGTGATTCAGGTTTCCATATTAAAAACCGAGACCCGCGATTAGAAATCATTTTTCGTCGTCGGTTTCGACCGAGACAGACGGTTAAAGATGGTCTAACATCAGGAACCAATTGTAAATTATAAATCCAAAGAAAACAAGCATAGACGAATCCAAAAAGTACGAGACGAAAAATTCCCTAAAACAGTCCGAGCAAAAACATAAAACCGCCGAAAACAACTGTAAGTTTATAAAAAAGATTAAATTAAGACTTTTATATAAACAACCGTTTTACAAAATTATGATGTTAGGAAGTTATTATCGTTTTAAATTTTTAATATTTAACCATACATTAAAATAACATATATACTTCGTGAAAGTTTGTACAAATAATTTTACATCCGTAAAAAGAGAATTTAAACCGGTTAATTCAGATTACAAATAATCAATTGTATATAAATACATCATAATATAAAAGCAAACCAGCGAATTCTAATAAAATAGTATAATACTTGATAAAATCCCTTCTTCGATTATACTTGGACTATCTTCCTTTAAAACATAGATCGCACTTTTTTTTGGACCGTATCGATGAAGGACATTTATCTCTTGAAGAAGTACATATGAACCGTAAGGGAATATGACTTTGTCAGCGCTCCCATTAGTCTTTAAGTATAATTTTATACTTAAGAACTACTAGATGAGGTAAATGTCGTGTTATTGTGACATTATTAACTCCCCACCCCCTTTTGATTTTAAACCAACACTTTTCTCTCCTTGAAAATAATTCAACTTATATTTTATTCAATAAATAAAACTTCAAATTCTTCATATTTTAACCTCATTTTCCGTGATCAACAATTCGTCCATTTCATTCTTATTTTAATTTAAGAATTCTAATTCACAACTATCAACTATATAAGGCTTCAAATTTTTCCTTTAAATATTATTTGAGAGCTTCCCTCCACACTTTCTCTTTCGATAATTTATATGTTTACAAATATAGTTCACAATTCTCCTACCTGTTCTTTGCATAAAATTCTAAATCGCGTTGTTCAAAATTAAAAAAAATCAAAGGTAATATTCTTAATTTTTTAGACTTATTATCTTTCTAATTTAATGGTTATCGAGATAAGTCATGAATCTAATTTATCCCTTCGTTTACTAAAAATAATTTTACTTAATCTGACCTTTGGTTATTGGAAAGGTTTCAAAATGTCTTCTCAGAAAAAATTTAAGATCGAGAATGATGTATTTCAAATGAATAAAAATGATATCAGTAAAGCTTTTTATGAACAAATAGTTGGTGAATAAATTTAATAAATTAACCTTTATAGTTCCTCACAAGAAAAATAACAAAAATTGTAGCAACAGAAATGGCGAAGCTAGCCCGTCAAATATACTAAAGCAATTTGGCAGGGAAAACTAAAAATTATTCGTAAGCCATTTTCAAAACAACAAATTATAGTCCTTGTGACAGAGATATCTACCCCTACTACTGCCTTTATAACAAATATTCTACAAAGAAAATGTGTTAAATCTTCAAAAAACCTCATATCATACTAGCTATTCAGAATCCCTCTCCAACCACCTTGGACACTACCTTGTCATCTCATGTAAGGATATGGTCGTCATCAAGTTTAGATCCAAAAACTTTACTCAATTGTCAACTTGTCTTATGACCTGTTGGTCCTATTGACTTCTCAACATTTCTCATAGATACCCTCCAGCTCCAAACAGAAATTTGCTTGGAGGAAGTATTATTTTCTTTAACAAACATACGTAATTTTCTTTAAACCACTAATAATCTAGCGTATGATAACATGGTTAAAGAGAATAATAAATTGAAGGAGAATGCTAGTAATGTGAAAAACCTGAAGTCAGAGATAACTGATTTAAACGAGAAAGCAAAAAAATTGAGGAAAAAAAAGACAATGCAAAGAAGAATGCACTTGAAATTTTCAAAACCGACTAACATTGCATATACAAGATATCGTAATGAATTGATGTTAGAAATACGGAAACATAACCCTTGTATTAATTTAGACCCAATGCAAAAATATTTTTTTAAAGAAGAATGACATTTTCAAAAAATTAAAGAAAATCTTTAATTCAAACTTGTGGTATCTGATGAATATAACGAGTTGAGTAAAGACGAACAAGAGGATGACCTGATTGGTGAAGATGATGAGGATATGGTGGTTGTATATAGCGTACAAGTAAATGTTTGAAGATGTCGTAGATGGTAAACACAATTTTTTAAAGAAATTGCTCATAAACAAAAAACAAACCTTGATGCATTCGTCAAGATAACTACCCTCGACGAGGACAAAATAAATTTGACTTTATTGATTTATGAAGTTTACCAACTATTTGATGAACGTTTCTCCTCTTTTAACCAATGAGACTTTTATGCTTTATCATTTCCGTATCTTTGTAAATGCAATTGGGATTTAATTTCCAATTTCTTATTATTGAACTATTCTCTAAATTTGATATTTACCTCTTATCAATTTAACTTATTACTTCAAACATTATCATGTATCTTTCATATTTGTATGTTAAATAATAAGAACTCATTCGGTCCTCAAATAACTTATTTATTCCTTTGTTGCTTTTTATTATAACCCTTTGTGCTATTTTTTTTGCTTTTTGATTGTATTCATGGATTCGTCAATTATTGTAAAACCACTTTTATAATAAATTTACTGTTTGTTTGTTAATTTGGATTCATCATATCACTACTATCATTAGCATCATATTATATGCTTTATTTCTTGAAATATGTTTAATTTAAGCCACAATATGAGGGCTTGGCTTATAGTCATATTCGTGTTTGGTACAGTGCTCAGGCCATAGTATAGGAGATTTCATATCCTATATGACATGACTTGTAGCCAGGTTCGCATTTGACATAGTGGTCAAGCCACGATACAGGAATTTGTGTACCATGTAGGGTGCGACTTGTAGCCAAGTTTATATTTGATATAGTGGTCATGCTATAGTACATGCAATTATATACCTCGTATAGCCATGTTGGTTTGCGTGGATTCTTATTCTTTTTAAAAAACAAAATTGGTTTATAATTATATTTTCTTTTAATTTTATTTTTCCCTTTGAACTCGTTTGTATTTATTTACAACAAAATTATCATGGAAATGAAAATTGATTCGCAGAACTTTTTATCTTTTATACTTTCCAACTCATGATTTAAATTTATTAAAATAACAACTATCATTATTAGAGGATTAAATTATATTGTTAAAATAGCAAAAACTTGTATTAAGATTATCTTTTATGGTGCCTCATTAAAAAAACCACCTGCACCACTAGGAGGAAAAGTATACATCGACTATTTTTCTTTCTTCATCATTCTCCTTTGAATAATAATATTAAATTCTATAATTTGATACCAAAATTTCTACTAGAATCAGAACTTCTGTTCTGTAAACCATGAAGAAAATCATCTCATTTGTAGTTATTCTTCGAGTTGTTGATGTAGTTGCACGAGCTCATGGCTATAAGCCCCTTTTGGACAAACGAAAACAGGATTTATTTGGGTCCTAGGTATCATGATTAGGCGTTGTGACCACTCAAATTGTACGCATCAAGAAGCCCAACGATTTTCGAAAGCATCACGTTGTGATGAAGTTCAGGCCCTAAATTCCTTCTTTAGGCCCTTTTTTGTTGTTTTCATGAATTTTCTACATTTTTCTATTTTTGTTGGATTTTATTAGAATCCTTAACCAGCTCCAACCGCTTTGAAAATGAGCTGAGCTTTATTTTATTTCGTAAGGAACAAGCTGTAATTTTGGCCTAGGATTTCGAGCACTTCTTAAAAGGCTCTCAAACCCTAGTTTTGCGGTCAGACTTTTTAATAGAACTTGAGTTTTCTCTAAAGTCTCCTATACTCTGACCTAGGGTTAGAGATTATCAATTTTCTGTTTTCGTCTTTCTTTTCTCTGTGTTTGCCGTCGTCTATTCTATTTCGTAGTTCGGAGCTACCATATTGGTATCAGAACGATAAAGCTCTTACGGCGTGGGTTACAAAGGTAGGCCGCCAAAGAGATCCTTGCGTGGGAAGTCCACTCTTGGATCGCAGAATCGATCGACCGTGATGAATTTGAAAGCTGATTCGGCCAAATTGGTGAACAGATGCACTCGTTGGGAAACCGGATGAGACACTTACATGAAGCACTACACATGATGTTGACAACTAAACTAACAGATTTCGAGCCCCAGGTTCGAGCAATCAACCGTCGGGATCTGAGAAAGAAGTTGGTCGCGAGCAGAATCCGTTTATTCCTTAGAGAGAACAACGTACGAGTCAATATTACCCACAGGGTTGTCGTGAACAAGTCTTTGAGCAACTGCCAGTGAGAGATGCCGATCATAACGCCAATACCCGGAGGGAATCTGGATCCAGACTTGAGGTCTCAGAGTTCCAAGGGGGTCTCAAACCGGAGGTGTTTTTAGATTGGATTGCCTCATTAGAAGAATTTTTTGATTTCAAGGAGGTTCCGGATGCAAAACGGGTACAATTGGCTGCAACTAAGTTTTGAGGCCGAGCTACATTTTGGTGGCAGCAGCTCAAGCAGACTAGATCATGGCAAGGTAAGCCAAAAATAACAACTTGGGATAAATTTGTGAAGCACTTGAGGGATGCGTTTTTGCCTTACAACTAAGTGCGTATAATGTATCAACAGTTCCAAAACCTTAAACAAGGGTCAAAGACTGTTGACGAATACACTAATGATTTTTTCAAGATACAAAACTGTGCCGATATTGTTGATTCAACAGATCAATTAGTATCTCTCTACATAGGTGGGATGAGACAGCACTTTCAGGACCAGTTGAACATGTTCGACCCTATGAATGTGTCTGAAGCACATCAACGTACACTACATCTAGAGAAAGTCCTTTCATGAAAGCCTTATAGAGGAGATATAACCAGAGCAACTCCAATGTCGTTTCCAAAAAAGATAGTTCCAGGCCCTAATCCAAGAGTACCAACTGTCCTCGCATGTCAGGTGCTACCATTTTCATGAACTAGGGTACGTTGCTTTAAAGTGTCCAAAATTACGAAGACAACCACAACAATTGAGGGGTTTGTTCACTGAAGCTAATGATTTTGACTTGGAAGGGGACCCACAATTTGATGAGGAACTGGAGGATATTGTTGATGAGGTTCAAGAGGACCAGGTGATAGGAGGAGATGTTGGACAGACATTGGTTTTAAGGCTTATCCGTTTGACGCCCAAAGCAAGAAGTGAAAGGGATGATTGGCTAGGAAACAATAGTTTCCAGTTGACTTGTACTATCGGGGGAAAGGTATGAAAATTTGTTATTGATTCAGGGAGCTGCAGAAACGTTATATCTGAAGAAGTTGTGCAGAAGCTGGCCGTGGAGATAGAAGACCACCCAAACCACTACAAGCTCGCCTGGTTAAAGAAAGGTAATGAGGTAACAATCTTTAAAAGATGTCTGGTGTCTTTTTCTGTTGGTAACTATAAGGATAAGACATGGTGCGATGTCATTGCTATGGATGTTTGTCACTTATTTCTAGGCCGAACATGGAAGTATGATAGAAGTGTCACATATGATGGTAGAAAATACTGTTATAGTTTCATATGGAATAACGTTAGATTCGTATCAACCCCAACTAAGGATATATCCCCAAAACCTACACTTGTTGTATCACATGAGTCGGGTAAGAACTTTTTAGCTCAAACAAAATTTATAGAGCATGCTAGTGACACATGGATTGTTTATCTTTTGGTTTAAGAATCTAATGCTGATCCGTTTCCGGGGATACCTGAGCACGTTCGGCCGCTATTAGCAGATTTTTTTGTTGTCTTTCCCGATAATCTGTCTACAGATCTTCCTCCATTAAGAGACATCCAACACCAGATTGACCTAGTATCGGGGGCTAGTCTACCAAACCGACCGCACCACCAGATGAGTACAAAAGAGCATGAAGAGCTCCGCAAACAGGTGGAAGAACTGTTGACAAAAGGCCACATCCGAGCGTCTTAGTCCTTGTGCGGTTCTTGCACTGTTAATACCGAAGAAGGATGGCTCAATGAGGATGTATGTGGATAGCCGGGCTATCAACCAAATTATAGTCAGGTATAGATTTCCTATTCCTTTCCTTAATGATTTACTAGATCAGTTAAGTGGTGCTACCGTGTTTACGAAGCTGGATTTGAAGAGCGGATATCACCAGATTCGCATTTGCATGCGAAATGAGTGAAAAACAGTCTTTAAAACCCGAGTAGGTCTGTTCGAGTGGATGATCATGCCATTCGGTCTTTCCAACGCTCCTAGCACGTTCATGTGGGTTATAAACCAGGTATTTCTTCCGTTCATTGGAAAATTTATAGCTGTATACTTTGACGATATTCTCATATATAATACTACGGAGGAGCTTCACCTCCAGCACATACGAGAAGTGCTGGTTGTTTTGAAATATGAAGAGTTTTATAGGGGACTCGACAAGTGTTGCTTTATGACTGATTCGGTTCTCTTCCTGGGGTATGCTGTGTGAAAGGATGGTTTGTTAGTAAATAAGTCAAAAGTGGAAGCAATGCGTGACTGACCTAAAACTACTTCTATCGCTGAAGTCCGCTCTTTTCACAGATTTGTCTCCTTTTACAAAAGGTTTATACATAACTTCAGCACTGTTATGACTCCTATTACTAATTTTATGAAGGGCAAGACGTTCTACTGGACCCTTGAAGCAACTACCACGTTTGAAGAGATCAAGGTGAGACTGAACACTGCACCGATTCTGGTTTTACTTGACTTTTCTAGCAGGGTTTGAACTGCATTGTGATGCATCTGGATTGGGAATTGAAGCTGTACTCAACCAACGAGGCCGACATGTAGCCTACTTGAGTGGAAAGTTGAGTGGAGCTAAACTCAACTACAACACATATGATAAGAATTTCTATGATATTGTATGAGCTTTGAAGCACTAGAGTTCCTACTTGTCATATATTGACTTTGTCCTACACACCGATCATGATGCCTTAAAGCATTTGCAGAGTCAGGAGAAGCTCTCTTCCCGCCATGCATGTTGGGAAACATTTACTTAACAATTTACCTTTTTCATCAAGCATACTTTGGGGGCAGTTAACCGCGTAGTTGATGCACTAAACCGACGCAGTATGATGATTCGTATGGAAAGAGAAGTCGTGGGATTCGAGATGATAAAGGATCTACTGACTATCGATCCATATTTTGGTAATATTCTAGAAGATGTCTGTGCAGGTTTGAGAAACGATTTTGCAGTGAGGAACAATTACCTCTTCAAAGGTAATTTACTTTGTATTCCTGAGGGCAGTTTGAGGTTAATGATTGTACAGGAGAGACACAATGAGGGGCATGATGGTAGAGATCAAACCCTCCACTCTGTATTCGGTCAGTTGTTCTGGCCGCATTGAAGGCGTGATGTTATCCGTTTTGTAGCTGGTTTTCGGGTTTGCCAGGTGGCAAAATGTACATCCTCCAACGCAGGTCTATACCTACCACTCCCAATACCGGAAGGACCGTGGCGAAGCGTCAGCATGGATTTTGTTTATGGGCTACCAAGAAGACATAGAGGTAACGATTCTATTTTTGTGGTGGTTGACAGGTTTTCTAAGAAGGCCCATTTTATTGCCTGCAAGAAAACCACAGATGTTGTGAATGTTGCTAATTTATACTTTCGTGAGGTCTACCGCTTACATGGCCTACCCATGAATATCGAATCTGATCACGATACGTGGTTTGTTGGGAATTTTTGGAGGAGTTTGTGGCGCTTCACAAACACAAAGCTGAGTTTTAGCAGCACGTATCATCCGCAGACAAACGACCAAACTGATGTAACTAATCAAACGTTAGGCAACATGTTACGCACAAAGGTCTCCGAGAACTTGAAAGCATGGGATTCCCGCCTATATCACGTTGAGTTCGCCTACAACATGCACCAGAAGCGCAGTACTAGGTGTAGTCCTGTCATGGTAGTCTATGGTTATAACCCAAGGAGTCCTATGGATTTGGTTTTCCCAACGCTTGACAAATTTCCAGCTAGGGTCGATAACGCAATTGCTGGTCTATAGGGGATCCATGAGAACACATGTAAACACCTTGAGGAAACAACACAGAAGTACAAGGTTACCGCAGATAAAAAGTGCCGACTTGTGGAGTTTGCAGTAAGGGACTTTGAATGGGCAGTTTTGACCAGAGATCGCTATCCTGCGCACGAGTACAACAATTTACCTGCAAGGAAGGTGGGTCCGTTTAAAATCATTGAAAAAATTAATCTCAATGCATACAGGTTGAAGCTACCCAGGTACATGAAGACCCGTAATGTTTTCAACATGAAGTACATGGTGCCGTTTACCAATGATGCAGAGGATGATGAAGCTAAGAATTCGTAGCCGAATTCTTCCGAAGAAGGAGAGGATGATGTAGTTGCACGAGCCCATGCCTATATAGCCTTTTGGACAAACGAAAACAGGCTTTACATGGGACCCCGGTATCAGAATTAGGCGATGCGACCACTCAAATCGAACGCATCGAGAAGCTTAACAATTTTTGGAAGCATCATTATGATGAAGTTCGGGACCTAAATTCCATCATTTAAGCCCTCTTTTTGTTGCTTTTATGAATTTTCTGCATATTTCTATTTTTGTTAGATTTGATTAAAATACTTAACGAGCTCCAATCGCTTTGAAATTGGGATGGGTTTTATTTTATTTCGTAAGGAACAAGTTGTAATTTTGGCATAGGGTTTTGAGCACTTCCATAAAAGTCTCTCAAACCCTAGTTTTGCGGTCACACTTTTTTTAATAGAACTCGAGTTTTCTCTAAAGTCTCCTATACTCTGACCTAGGGTTAAAGATTATCAATTTTCTGTTTTTGTCTTTCTTTTATCTGTGTTTGCCGCCGTCTGTTCCATCTCGTAGTTTGGTGCTACTAGTTGTTCTATAAGCTCATAAGACGTTTTGCAAAACATTATGCCATTTGCTCTTAACTAGGTCAACTTTTCTTTTAGTTCCACTTAGAATAGTCATGTTTGTTACTTCAACTTGCTCATTTTCTTGTGGATAATATAGAGCAGAAAATTATTGTTCAATTCCATATTTTTCACAAACATTTATAAATGGATCACTTTGAAACTACTGACCATTGTCTATCATTAACACCTAGCAATCCAAACCTACTCAAGATATTATTTTGCAAGAAATCACATACTTATTTAAAACAAGTCTTCATTAATGGGTTTGCCTCCATCCATTTTTAAAAATAATAAACAACAACAATTACAAATTGCCTTCTTCCAGATTTCATCGGTAATGGACGAACTAAATATATTCCTCACCTGTAAAAACAGAAAATGAGAATGATTGACTTCATCTTTTTTACTGAAATGTGGCTCGTATTAGCGTATTTTTATCATGGATCAATTGTTTTTACTAAATTCGTAGAATCCATCAACAAAGTTGGACTATAGAATCCTCTCAACATAAAATTTCTAATTAGTAATGTTATATCTGATGAACTCAGAGATACTTTAGTGAGACTTGGGAGAAAATATGTTCGCATGAAGGGGTCAGACTAGAGAATGTTTGTGTGATGTGACTGTGAACAGTGAATTACTAGAAATGGAAAAGACAAAAGGAATATGTGTTGTAATTATTAATCAATCATTGACCCTTTTTCCCCAAAGGGAATGTCTTTTATATAGAAAAATAGGTAGAGGGTGAAATTACATGTTTACCATTACAAGAGTGGACTTCTTACCCCACTATTTTACTATTTACAAACAAGTTCTAGGGGACTATCATTTAAGTCCCTCACTTCTTATGCGTGCTTTACCTTAATCCTTAACTACTAAATATATGGACTTTGACCTTATTTGTGGGCTAAATTACATGCTAAGCACCTGTATTTTCCTCCCCTTATCAGTAGCCCCCCAAGTCCAGGTGCAGTTCTCTAAACGTGGACTTGAATTGCTGCTTGACCTCGTTCGGATCGGATCAGGCGCTACCCTGCTCGGGCACTTTGCTACTTGAGCGAACTTTGTTGGGCTCGGATTTCATCGTGGTCGGTTCCCATCTTCCATGGTAGGATCCTGGCTCGGATCGGATCCTTACTTGCTGACCTCACCCCTTGGTCAGGCTGATGTTACCTAAATAATCATTTAACGTCGCGTGCTTAATTTCTCTGTAATCGAGTCAAAATTTTTATTTGGCGGCGCAGTTGTCATGGACACGTATCATGATACCGTTACTCTTCAACTGTTCACCTTCTGCTCAATTTACCTATATAAACTCCACTTTTTCCCTGAGCAAAAGTTTCGGATTTCTTCTAAACAGATTTCGCTCTAGAGAGAGAAGTTGTGCCAAACAAAAGTTTTGAATTTGCATTTTCATGCATGAATAGATTTTTAATCTTGGAAAGTACAAGCTTTGGAGGTGGTTTAACATATCTAATGAGATTGGTTCCGGTAGATCTTCTGGTGCGACAGAATATCCCTCCCCTGCAGAGATTTGGGAGTCTAACTTTTGAGACAACTAGGCTCCGATCTGCGAACGTTCTATCCAGCTTGCTACATCCTCCCCTAGTCAAACACACCCTTCAAGTGGTGGGGTTGATCTTTCTGCTTCTACAAATCCCTCGACTCTTCCTTCCCGGTCTTCCCCCTTCGTCATAATGGGTGAATAAAGAGAAAGACCACCGGTTAAAAAACATCGGGATAGGTCTAAACGAAAACGATGGTCGTATCCAGCCGTTAAATCGTTTCGAATGAGGATTCCTTCCTCAGTATCGACTCCCTCTACGGCCCCCCAAGGCTCTTCTCAAACGACGCCGGATGTCAGCCCTCGAAATTTTTTTCCAAGAGGGACTCGGGTGGAACCGTCCCTTACCTCCATTCCAGAAGTCCACGAAAAAACTTTATCCGACGAGCCTGAAAACGATAAAGTCGATCCTGACGTTGCAGTGATTGAGGCAGAGCCTCTTCGAGTCGTTCTTACCGACTCTCCTCCCCCGGAACCTACAGCTGATCCTTCCCTTCATCCAGGTGAAACTTCCCTGGTAAAAAGTAAGAAGAAAAAGAAAAAGAAACGTCTGACGGGCTTGCCCTCGAATGTGGAGGATATTCTGAGCGATCATTTCTGTGACCTCGAATACAAACATCTCTTAGCTCTATACAGGGTGAAGTACAAATATTTCCACCCGACTGAGGAGATTAAGTTAAGGGACCGATAGGGTATCCCCACCAATATCACTATCTGATTCCCCACTGTTGGAGAGACGCCTTTATCGGTCTGTTCCAACGAGTTGGTGATTTACACGGAGTTAATGAACTGGGGTCTCCGATTACCCCTCGACCCTCTTCTGGCCGATTACTTCCATTTAGTCAAGCTTTTTCCTTCTCAGGTTGGAGCCAACATGTGGTACACCCTGATGGCTTGCATTATGGCATCACGGCTCTCTAGGAACACTTTTACCATGGAACAACTTATCGTTGTTTCCGGAGTGGCTAAGAACTGTCATTATCCCTTCTATTCGCTTGGCTTTGCTAGGAACCTGAAGGTGATAAAGGATTTTCTAGAGGCTGATAAAAAATAGAAATTATAACTCCTGTTTATTTCTGGGTTATGGGAGACCGGGTTCGAAGACTCTGAGGACTTTCCTCATCGGCTTACCTTGAAGTGGACTGGACAAGGTAAGAACTTTCACCTAAGTTATTTCTGACCCCCCATCTTTGGTGAGTTCTGATTGTTTGTCTTTTCAGCTATGAAGGGGATCGTCAAGTCTTTTAAGCGTCATGCTAAATTCGGTAAAGCTATCTTTGAGAAGCTGCGCCTCTAGGCTGGTGAGCACTGGGAACATAAATTCCACCAAAGCTTTATGCCGATGAATTTTGCTAAAAGTAATTTGTGGAAATACGATCTTAGCGAAAAGAAGACTCTCTCGGATCTTATGGAAGCTCCTCCGAGTGATGATGTCCTTGCACGTTTAGAACGTTTGGATAATGCAGTCTACCTCCCTACTCGGGCCCAAGCTCCGAGTCATCAAGACACAGGAGAGTGAAGAAGAAAACACTGAGGACGATGCTGGGTCCGATGACGAAGCTCCCGATGCTCAAGGTGAAGAAGAAAACACTAAGGACGATGCTGGGTCCGATGATGAAGCTCACGATGCTCAAGGTGATTCTCAAGAGAGGGTGCAGGTCAGTTCTCCTTCAGGGGCTCTGGATGATCATGATGACGCCCACATAAGCTTGCCTCCGGGTACGATGCCATCAGATTATCAACAGTCAGCCCTCCCCCCCCTCGATCCTCAGGTATTTTCTCTATCCTCTCAGCCTGAAAACCTACCGAGTGATGCTGATTACTAGGTTGAGGTTAGGCCTCAAGGTCGGGCCGGTGCCACAAGGCCACAGAAATTTACTGCTGAGGAGAAAAAGAAAAATATTATTGAGAGCAGGGGGGAGCGACAACACCAATCGTCTGAGTCTTCCACTATCCCGAAAATTTGTTATTGTTGATTCGGATTCTAGTGGGGAGTTTGTTTCCACTCGAGGGGAAGGCCAATAAGGTTGTTCTGATGCAGATGGATATCTCTCTCCGGAGTCTCCTTATTTCGACGTTTATGGCAACGATTACGTGGCGAACGAGTTAAATAAACTACTGCATGCTGATGCTCTACTCAAACGCAAAGCGAATCGGAAGGATCGCTATAAAGAAGAAGTTACTAAGAGGAGGGCAGGGGTAAAGGCTTTAACATCGGAGGTCTCTGAGTTGAAAGATAAGGTGACGAATTTGACCGCTCAGATAGCTGAACAGACTGTGATATCTTCTAGAGTGGAAGGTTTAGTCGCTGAATCCGATGACCTGAAAAAGGAGGTGAAGGAACTAAAGGATTAGCTGGCCAAGACATCGGAAGTTACCGCCAATGTACGGTCTCTTTCTTCTGAGTCCGAAGAGCTATAGTTGAAGGTCAAAGAGATGACCGATGAAATGAGCATTTGACTACCATCACTTCCCTTATAACTGAACTTTAGGAGGAGAAGACCAGATTTGACGATGAAAGAGAGAAGTTTATCCTTAAGAATGCCGAACGCGATACTACAGTTGAGTATCTTCTTGAAGGCTATTGCAAAATCAAGGTATACTTCGAAACTGTTGTTCAGGACCTTGAGAAACTATCAGTAGCACATGAGAGCTTGAAGGCAAGCTTCAAAGCTAAGAAGAAGGAAAGTCTTGATGAGTATGCTGCTAAAATTTGTTGTTCGCCTTGAGGAGAGAGATGCTAAGTTGAGATCGGCAATGGTAATGGAGATGCATGAGAAATTCCCAGACTTTCACCTTGGTAGTATCTGGACTCGAGTCATCGAACAACATCGTCCCCCTGGAGTATCCGTGGAAGATCCTGAATCCAGTGAGGACTCGGAGAGCTCTTCGTCGGACTCGGGTTCTCCTGCTGATAGTAAAGGAAATTCGGCCTCCGACTAGTTCGTATTGGGTAATTGTTGCTTTGTTAACCTTTTGTTTTGTGATTCCTGTAGCAAAAAACGTTTAATGTAATATTTTCCTTATTATTTGGATTTTTGGTGGTATGTTTTTAGTATGATGTATCTCTCAATTTTCCCACTTTATATTTTTCTTACTTTGACTCAATATTGAGGTAAACATTTTTAAGATGTGTTTTGAGTTCAAGCAAATGAACTTTCTTGTCCAAACTTTTTTGGAATATGTTTTGAGTTCAAAAAGATAAACTTTCTCGTCCAAACTTCTTTGAAGTAGATTTTGAGTTAAAAAAGATAAAATTTCTCGTCCAAACTTCTTTGGAGTGTGTTTTGAGTTCAAAGAAGATGAACTTAGTCATGTTTTTAAAGAAGGCAATAAGATTTGATATATAAGTCGGCTATTTAGGCACCTCATTAAAACCTTCCTGCGCCACCAGGGTAGGAAAGAGTATGCCACAGGAACTTACATAGACTGTTTAAGAAAATATTTACACATCACTTAATAAAATTAGATAAGCCTTTAGATGCTCAATATTCCACGGATGGCGAAGATCTCTTCCTTCTTTATCCTTCAATCTGTATGTCCCCGGTTTCAACTTCCTTGTGATTGTGTATGGCCTTTCCCAGTTTGGGGCGAGTTTTCTGAGTATCTTATCTTTTGTGTGCAGGAATACTTTTCTTAGGACCCTGTCCCCCACCTCGAATTCTCTTCTTCTGACCTTCGACGGATAACGGCTTCTCATCGACGTTTGATAGTGCAAGGAATTCAGTTGTGCCTTTCTTCTCTTTTCTTCTATCAGATCGAGTTCTGTGCGTTTTCCTTTGTCATTCCCCTCCTCAGAATATTCACTCAATCGAAAAGATGGGAACATGGTTTCCGATGGCACCACTGCATCCATTCCGTATACAAGCGCGAAGGGTGAATCATGTGTTTCTGTAAGCCCATAGCACTTCTTCTAAGTATTCTGGCCACTTACCCGCTTTGCCCTCTAAATTCTTTCTTAGACCATCCAAGATTGTTCGATTGGTTACTTCGACTTGACCGTTCGCTTGGGGGTGGAACGGTGTCGAAAAAAATTGTTGTATCCCTTTGGAAGCGCAGAAAGCTCTCATTTCCATGTTATCAAACTGGGGGCCATTATCCATCGTATTCTTCCAGGGTATGCCAAAACGGCAAAAAATATTAGAAATGATAAATTTGATTACATCTCTTGTCTTCGTTCCTGCTAATGGTTCTGCTTCCACCCATTTAGAAAAATAGTCCACAACAACGATGATTGTTTGACGTCCCCCTGAAGCCATAAGAAGTGGTCCGACCAGATCTATTCCTCATCGGTCAAAAGGAAGAGATTCTGATATTGACTCTAGAGGTACCCCAGGTAGGTGGATCGAATTCGCAAATCGTTGACAAGTGTCATATTTCTGCACTAGCTCTTTGGCGTCTGCCGAGAGGGTAAGCCAATAGTATCTTTCCAGAAAAACTCTTCGTATTAGTGTCTTGTATCCACAATGGGCAGAGCCTTCCCCATCGTGTAATTCAGAGAGTACCAGCTGTGATTCATTATTCCCTAAAACAACGAAGTAAGGATCGGCTAAAAGATCGTTTATACAGAACATCTCCGAGGACGATGTATCTGTAGACCTTGAAGCGTATTCTCTTGGCTCTAAATTTGTCAACGGGCAGCATGTCATGGACTAAAAAATCTTGTATTTCGCTTCTCCAGTCTTTTGTTAAAGTCGTGGATATCTGGAATGCTTCGATGCTACATTCCTTTGCTTCAGATCCCTTTGTTATGGACGGATTTTCTTAAGTCATTATCCACGGGTACTTCTCTGAGTAAGATGCCTTAGCCAATGAATCAACCACTGAGTTTCATGCCTTGTGGACGTACTTAAATCGGATGTCTTCGAACTCCAAAGCCAGGGCTTTCAAAACTCCCAGATACTTCACCAGATGATCTTTTCTTGCCTCCGAACGTCCGATGGCATGGTTCACTAGGAGTTGAGAATCACTGATAAATTTAACTCGTTTAGCCCCACAAATTTTCGCAAGTTGCAACCCGACCAGGGCTGCTTCATACTCTGCCTCATTGTTTGATGCTTGGAAACCAAGTCGAATTGCTTGATACGTTGCGATGCCATCCGGTGACGTTAATTGCACACCTGCGCCACATCCGGATGAGCTAGAACCCCCATTGGTTTGGATGCCACTCAGAGTCGGTTTTTTCTTCTTCCATGTCCACATTGTCTCTATCCGAATGAAATTCCACTAAAAAATCAGCTAGCGCTTGCGCTTTGATTGCTTTTCGTGGCTTGAACTTGATATCAAAATCCCCCAGTTCTACCGACCACTTAGTCATCCTTCCAGATACATCGGGTCTTTGTAACATATTTTTCAAAGGAAAAGATGTTCGTTCCACCATCGTATGAGCTTGGAAGTATGGCCTCATTTTTCGAGCCGATGTTACTAGGGCGAGGGCTAGCATTTCCAACTTAAGGTATCTTTTTCTGCATCTAAGAGGATTTTGCTTACATAATAAACTGGTCTATGAAGGCCTGCTTCTTCTCGGACTAAAACTGAGCTGACTGCACAGTCGGACAACTTCTCCCCCGGATTCGGCTTTGTCAGTATCTTCGGGGATGAAAGATGTTGTTTAATTTGATTGAAGGCATCAAAACATTCTTGAGTCCAGTCGAACCGGTTTGCTTTCCTTAACACTTGGAAGAAAGGTGCACACTTTTCTGATGACCTAGATATGAATCTGTTTAAAGCAGCCAACCTTCCAGTTAAAATTTACACCTCCTTGACGGTTTCAGGCGGATCCATAGTACATAAGGCGTTTAACTGCAGAGGATCTGCTTCGATGCCCTGCTCACTGACTATTTAACCTAAGAACTTTCAAGATCTTACTCCAAATGTGCACTTTTCCAGGTTCAACTTGAGATTTATTTTAGCCAAATTAGCAAAAGTTTCTTCTAGGTCAGCCAAATGATCTTCATCTCTTAAGCTTTTGACTAACATATCGTTGATATAAACTTCCACGTTTCTGCCAATTTGACTTTCGAATGCCTTGTTCACTAGCCGCTGGTACGTTTCCCCCGCATTTTTTAGTTCGAATGGCATGACTCGGTAGCAATGTAGACCTCTTCCAGTTATAAAATTCGTGCTCTCCCGATCCCTCGGGTCCATCCAGATTTGATTGTATCCAGCATACTCATCCATAAACGACAGTAAACGATTTCCGGATGTCGAATCCACAAGTTGATCTATTCGTGGGACCGGGAAAGGATCTTTAGGGCAGGCTCTATTCAAATCAGTGAAGTCTACACACATCCTCCATTTTCCATTCTTATTTTTCACTAAGACCGGGTTAGCGGTCCATAACAGATATTGTGATTCACGGATGTGGCCTACTTCCGTTAGACGGTCTACTTCTGCCATTATCGTTTCAGTTTTTTCTTGGGAAAAAGATCTTCGCTTTTGAATGATCGGTCGTACACTGTTCTGAATAGCTAATCCGTGACAAATGACTTCTTCTGGTACTCCTGTAACGTCCTCTATACACCACGCAAACAGATGTAATTTGGTCGAAAAAAATATGATTAAGTTTTCTTTTACCTGAGGCGATAATCTCGTTCCTATCTTGAGACTCTTTCTAGGGACAAACACATGATCCTCAAAACCTTCATCAGGGACCATGAACCTAGGGGACTCCCTCAGATCATCAACAGGATCGGAATCCGAATGAGGCCCCTCTGACTGCTATTCTTTTTTGGATCCGACCCCGTTCAACTGCTTAGGGGCCAACGCTGCCTTGTAGCATTCTCTAGCCATTTTCTCACTTGATCTTACAGTTCTGATGGTACTTCCCACTACGTACTTCAAGCATTGGTGGACCGTGGATGGTACAGCATGCATCTTAGACAACCACGACCTTCCGAAGATGGAGTTATACGATGTGGGTGCATCCACTACAATGAACAATACGGTCACTATTTTCTTGAATGGTCCCCTACCTAGTTCCACCATTCTTTCGAATTCTCCGACGACATCTACGATTGCACCGGTAAATCCTACTATCATCTTGTCGGATTGCTGGACAGTTGGAGGATTGGTTATCTTATTGTAGGTTGTCATGAACATGATATTGGCGGAGCTGCCCGTGCCAATAGAATCTTTCTTATCTCGTTTCCGGTTATCTACGCTACGATTACCACGACGTCTTCATGCGGACCATCAACTTCCCTCATGTAGTCATCCTTGAAGTAAATGATTGGTAATGGGTTCCGATAAAGGTGCGATGAGGCACCCGCCTCTAACTGTGTTGTTAGACTAATGATGTGCCTCTTCCTTGAGTAGTTTGATATTCCTGCCACTGTATCTCCCCCAAAAATGGTCAATGACTCAAAAAATGAACATAAGTCACTGACCTTTCCTTGAGGGATTATTTCCTCGACCATGTTTACGCTATTCCTGCCCGGCTTTGGATCAAGATACTCTGTTGCCACATCAAAAGCATCTAGAAATTCTTCTTTGATCGCATCAGAAATCATCATGGTACCATCTTGTCTTGGAGCGACTTCTTGTTTGGCACCACTGCGGTGTTCTTTTTGACAAAATCAACCAATTTTCCATTTTCTATCAAGTATTAAACCTCTTTCTTCAAAGACACACAATCCTTAGTGTGATGCCCAATATCGTCATGGAACTGGCAGTATTTGTTATTTATGTGTTCCCTCGGAGTCTGAAGAGGGAAGGGTTTGCAGAAGTGCACGTTTGCCCGTGCTTTTCAAAAATTGTAGAGACACACTTGGTTAATTAAGCGTAGTGAGGTGGTCGGACCCATCTATTCGAGGCTGGTCGTACATACTGTTAAGCTGCCAGACCCGCCTGATGGACTGTTGATTCTGAGCCACCCGTTGAAGGGTTTGATTCGTTGCTTGAACTGTCTGAGCCGACGGTCGGATAGTCGTAGTTGGTTGAGTAGCTTGAGGTCGGTCATTCACCGTTGTTGTACTTGCTCTGGCTAGGTTCGGATCCTGATAGAATTGAGACATGGACTCTATCTCTGAGGCCCTGGTTTCTTCGACTAAAATTCTTTTTTCTATCTGATCTAATAGAGCTCCAAACGCCATTGCTTGCGTTTCTGCCGCATTATCTTTCATCACCCCCGGAAAAA
Source organism: Limnanthes douglasii subsp. nivea (assembly GCA_036936605.1). NCBI lineage: Eukaryota > Viridiplantae > Streptophyta > Magnoliopsida > Brassicales > Limnanthaceae > Limnanthes > Limnanthes douglasii. The sequence goes on from JAUPFV010000001.1 coordinate 41,516,405, forward strand.
GACCCATCCGGAAGGCAGCCAACGCAACTTTGTCCACGCAGTACTCCATGTCCGTCTTGACTTGGATGAATCGCTTGGTGTAATCTTTCAAACTCTCTCCAATCTTTTGTCGACAATAAATGATGGTGCCTCCGTTAGCATGAAATTTGTTGCTCCCGACGAAATGCTGTCGGAACATGCTCCAGAACATATCAAAATTCTTTATCACCCTTGAGGCAGTCGGTTGTACCATGTAGAAGCGGCGTTCTTGAACGTCAGAGAGAAAGCTCTACACAGCAGCTTGTCTTCATCATCATAGTTAATCATGAAGTTCTTGAACTGTTCGATATGGTTGTCAGGGTCCTGGTTGCCATCGAACTTCTCTAGCTTAGAAATATCAAACCATTTAGGAAGGTGCCCATAAAAAATTTCTGGGGAGAGAGGTGACGACCTCCAATTATGTCCGACCTTGTATGTGCTCCCCCCCGGACCGTCATTGGTGGCTCGGTACAATCTGTCTTCGGTTGGAGAAGTAAAATGGTTACTGACTCTATAATCTTGCTGATAGCTGTCAGATTGAGTTTGCCTCCGAGTAGTGACATGGTCCTCAGAGTGGATTTTTATTTTACCAGCATCATCTTTCCTCCTCGAATCACTCATTTTCCTGCTGGTCCGATGAGTATGCTTATGCTTCCTCGGATCTTTATGCTTTCGATCCATCTTATACCTTGAGTCAGTCTCTGAAGAAGAAGAATTATCGGAGCTCAACGAAGTGTATTTGCTTGACTCGGACGACTCATACTTTCGCTCGGATCTAGCACGTCTTTTAGAATGCCGATGGCTTTTCCGGCGTCGACTCTCTTTGGGTTCAACAACATTTTGGATGTGGTCGGCCTCGACCTTTTCTTATCGGACCTCGGATCTAACCCTTTTCGTGCTCGCCACCATAGCGTCCCTTTTAGCGTTTAGTCTTTCGATGTATTCCAACAACTCTTTCCGTCTAGCGACCAAAACTGATTCCTCTAAAAGTTCCTATGCACGCCGATCTGGAGCATTACCCTCGTTGGTGACCTGCTCCTCCATCAAATGATCTTCAAACTCGATACTGACTAAGTATTTTGTTGGATTAGCCTTGATCTCTCAACGCATTTCTATATCCTTAATTTTTAGTTTTTAGTTTTTAAGGTTTTAGAAAATTAATTCTGGGTACCAAACGGTTCCCACAGACGGCGCCACTGATGAACTTAGAGATTCTTTAGTGAGACTTGAGAGCAAAGATGTTCGCGTGAAGGGGTCAGACTAGAGAATGTTCGTGTGATGTGACTGTGAACAATGAATTACTAGAAATGGAAAAGACAAAAGGAATATGTGTTGTAATTATTAATCAATCATTGGCCCCTTTTCCCAAAAGGGAATGTCATTTATATAGAAAAATAGGTAGAGGGTGAAATTACATGTTTACCATTACAAGAGTGGACTTCTTACCCCACTATTTTACTATTTACAAACAAGTTCTAGGGGACTATCATTTAAGTCCCTCACTTATTATGTGTGCTTTACCTTAATCCTTAACTACTAAATATATGGACTTTGACCTTATTTGTGGGCTAAATTACATGCTAAGCACCTATATTTTCCTCCCCTTATCAATATCCATAATGTGCTCCAGCTATACCTCATGCAGATCCTTCAAAATCAATGAAGTTTCATCTTTATTTAAATATGTTAGAATTGGTCATGTTAAACTCTTTCTATATAATGTCTCGTCAAGTAAAACATATGTTGTTGCTTTAATTTTCAAAGTGTATGTCTTGTCTTATCTCAAGGCAAGACTTGATCCTTACGAAAGAAAATGAATTTTTATGACAATCAATAGAAGTATCAACCTACATGATTTTCAATTCTTCTTTCATACTCTTAATTGATGAATTTTTTTGAAGTATTACCATATGGTTTCCTTTCAAACAACTAAAATTTGAAGACAAATTGGGATGAATTTTTTTCCAAGACAAGGTATTTGTTAAAAAATAACCCTTTCAAACCCTTAGTCTAGTTGTTTAACCAATTTCAAATACTCTTTTGTATTCTCTTGTTTTATATCAAACATTCATTGCATTTGGCTTACAACCACTGAAGAATCAGATACTATAAGAACAACACTCGCCACATAAATATGAGTAGCTTTCATTCCAACTAAAATTATTATGTATTCAGCTTCATTATGAGTGGTTTCAAAACCAAACTTAATAGTTCTTTATTTCTCCCCGTAAGGATTAATTAATAAAATTACTGGTTTACAATCGCTCATGCTGGAGACTATATTTATTCATATAATCTATTTTGTATGTTTGAACATTTCATAATTTAACCTTTCCCTTTATTATTCATTTTATCCTCCTGGAGTCCTTTATAAAATCCGTAATTGCTTGTGCCTTGATTACCAATTTTGGCTCAAATTTTATATCGTATTCACCCAGTTCGATAGAGTACATTATTCACAACCCAAAATATTATGATTTTTAAAAAATGCTCTTCAATGGAACTGAAGTCTGTATAATAATAATAATAATATGATTTTGAAAATATGGGATCATCTTCATTGCTGATACTACTAGACTGAGAACTAGTTTTCCAAATCCAAATACCTTGTTTTAGCATCGACCAAATGTTTTCTTACACAATAGACGGGTCTTTGAATTCTATTATATTCTCTAACTAGGACTAAACTTAAAACCACAGTTGACACAAACAAGTATAAAAGTAAATATTCCATTTTAACATATGTTGATAAGATCTATGTAGAAATCAAATATTTTTTAAGATGGTCAGAAGTCTTTCACATTCATGATTCCAATTAAAATGTTTTTTCTTCGTTTGATATTTCAAAGCAATTATGGCTTTTATCTGATGTCTTTGATATGAAGCGAGACAATGTAATTAGATGACATGTTAATCTTTATAATTTTTAAGAAATAGTACTTCAGAATTCTTAAGGTGACCCCATGAATGTTTAAAAAAAGTGAAACATGGCCACTCATATTACAAATTTGGTAAACGAGGAAGAAAAATATACAAAACAAAGGACTTTGGAGGCCAATATGGTTAATATGATTAAGATTACACCTCAAAATAAGAGGAAAAGACTCAATCATTGGAGTTGCACATGATACACATTCGGGATCCAGCAAGGAAAAGGAAAACCCTCAGAAGGGAAAATGTCAGGTATTGCACTGTCTCTGTTATGAACCACTGGAAGAGAGACTTACCCAAGTTCAAGGCTTGGTTGACAAGGTAACTCTCTTATGTAGTAAATTTATAGGTTAATTATTTTCGGTGTTAGAAGACACATTGTGGGTTGATAAAGCAGTATTAACTCACGTATGTATTTATTTTTAAGAATTAAAACGAAATAGGCATGTCAACGATCAAGAGATTCATATTTTCACTGCAGGTGATGTGGTTTGCCCGATTGAAGCTTATTTTTAATTTAAACTTTTTTATTATTAATTTTATCGTATCTTACTTTATTAATTGAAACGATGAAACCAAACTTGATCGATGGTTGAAAATATTATGTGAGGGGCTAATTAGGGTTGTAGCCTATTTTTAAAGTTTTTAGACCCATAATTATTTTGAGTAATCCACTCGGGCTGTCAAAAAGCTCATATTTAAAGTTGGTAAAGAATTGACTATAATTTTGGTTTTAACTACCTTTGAGGCTCATACATAAAGTCAAAACTCCTAAATTAATCAAACATAAGGTAATATGTTCATAATTGTATATAAATTTAGGGTTGTTCACAAATAAAATGAGGTACATACCCTAATTAAGTACCATTTGAAATCTAGCATTTTCCAAGTCGGAACCACCAACGTAAGTAATATATTTATGAGTTGAAGGTCAAGTTTATGTATCGAGAATACTTTTCTGACTTAGTATATTTCTTCAATTGTTTGACTATCCTCGTGAATGATTATATTGCACACAACAAGACACGACCAAATGTCAGTATATGGTTTCCTTATGGATTGGTTGGGATACAATTTATGGAGATTTCAAATTATTTTTGATTTTTCAAAGGCAACATCACAATACACTCTAGTCACTGGAAACGTCGTGCCACCTTTAACACTTGAAAGAACTAAAAACAATTGTGTGATGTCGAGGATGACTAGTCTTCTTATAAGCACGTGAATTTTCTTAATTGACTAAGAGAGTTCTATGTCTTCCAAGGCAGTGGGGTTGGTTTGTATTCTTCTCCCACTTACCAGATCAACGATCTTATTCTACAAGTACAGTTCTCCAGGTTAAATTTTATAGTACCATATCATAAATTTTTGAATGGCTCCGTAAAGTTGGATAAGTGATCGATATCATAGTACTTTCTACCATTATATCATTCATGTAAGATTGCATATTATGTGCGGATTTTTTGAAAAATATCTTGTATACCGATCATTTGATGGGTTCTTTTTTATTTTTTACACCAAAATACAGCATATTGTTGCAATGCATACCTCTTTTGATTATGAACGTTATACCCTCTTGATTGCCCGATTAAACATATATTTCATTACGGTCAGACTAATATAATAAAAAAACTAATTTATCCATCAAATACATAATGATTTTTTTCGGATATTTGTTTTGTTTAAATTTATGAAGTATACAAATGTGGGATATAGTCATGTCATTTTCTCAACTAGCACTAGATTAGTTATTTAGACTAGTTAATGCGCTTTCCAAATCTATATAATCTCGTTAAGGGTGTTGGCTTATCTGATGGTCACTTTCTTTTTTTCTTGGTAGAAAGGGGCGTTTGTTCTGTTTTAAATATTGAAACTCTAAATTAGCCGATATTCAACAAAAAACAACTTTATTTTGTATTATGTTCATAAATTATGCATTATATGTAAAACTATTCAAATTGTTAGTTTAAAAGTTCAATAAATTATTACGTATGTTACATGTTAGTGTCCGACCAACCCATAGTATTTGGTCATTTCTTATGTTAATTTCTTTAATATTTTCAAAAAACTTAACCAAGTAAGAGAAATCTAGTGGGTTGTCAATCTTTCAGCAAAAAATGATTTTTTAGTAGTTTCTGTTTATTGAGAGATAGAGAGGTTGTGCAGTTAGATTCATTGACTATTTTGGATAATTTCCATCAGATTATTGACCACATAACAAACATTATGGTGAATATTTAAAGAAACTGTATGATATTAATTTAGTTATGGTCAATTTAGAATAATATTATAAGAGGGCGAGACATTTACCATCATAGCAAAAATGTATACTTTTTTCTTCATCTTTTTTCCAAGATTCTTCTCCAGCTCAAGCTTCCTAACAACATGAATGTATTGATCGTAAAACTCATTAATATCTACTTAGACTGGCAAAAAAAAATTCTCTTATTTTATCGTGACTTTACTTAAACAAAATATTGGTCGAATTATTGTATCAATCATAATTTTTTAACGTCGTCACTGTATCTTTATGTGGTTCAATTATATTCCATAACTAATTGTTTAAAAACCTGATACAAGGGTGGATATTATGGTAATTCAGCAATAAACTTATCTTTGATTGTGTGATTTTGTTTTTATATATATGACTGTTTTGGTTATGTTGATCTTTGACTTCATATATTCGTGTAAATTTTTTTACAATCATCTGGAAATAATAATTGCGGGAATACAAATTTGGGATTTTTTTTTATATTTTTGCATGTGTGGTTGCGGAATTATGTTTATTTTGGTTGCGAAATTAGTTGGTGTTATCTGGGTGCGGAATTATATTTAATTTGGTTACGAAATTAGTTAGTGTTATTTGGTTGCTTAGAATTGTGCACAACTTTGTTGCAGAAATACCTATTTTTCTTTGTTGTGTTTTTCTTACATAAGAACGTAAAATTTGGGTGTCAAAATAGTCTCAACATATATGGAGTCATGCTATAGTTCAAGTTCTTATAAGAAAAATTATTCTCGGGGTGTACCAGTTTTAACTACTTTTGATGAAGTTTCTAGTTCAAATCAACCTCATGTTGTCTTATCTAAGTTGAAAAAAAGAGTTTGAAGACATAAGAATAAACGTATTCTATCAGAAGTTGAAGAATTGATTCATAATAGAAGATCGTGTATAGAAAACATATAAACTAATTTCTTTTTGTTTTTGTAATTGAATATATTTTTTGTATTATTTTTTTATTATTTTTTAAATAATTTAATATTGGACATACAATATCTATTTTTGTTATGGAAGTAACCATTGACAGTTAGGTACAGAATTACACTCATTCTGGCTGCAGAAAAAGTTATATTATGAACAAATAAAAGTCTAATTGGATTCATAATTACGTTTTAATTAGTTTGAAGAATTATGTTATAATTGGTTGTAAAATAAAATTTGAGTTGCGAAAAAAGACTCATGTTATGAAAAATATAAGTCTAATTGGTCGCGGAAAAATATTTGAGTTGCATAAATATTACTAATTTTGTAAATTAGGGAAATTTGGTTGTGATAAAAATGCTAGAATTATGAAATAACAATATATAATAAACGACAAAAGAACAATAATATTACAGATTAAAAAATAGTGTAGTTTAGAGACATACAACTTTTATTAAAAAGTATAGTTGTGACTTTAACAGATGATCATATATCAATATCTCATTTTATGTATTTGGTTAAAAAATAAAACAAATATTTTTGCTCTTTTGTTTTGCGTAATAACTTTTTCTATTTGATGCAAGATCTCCTTCATATGGTTATGGACATAGATTGATTTTCCTTTTCCAGTTTTTCAACATGATCTTTAATACTAGCATTTGATTATTGCAGTTATTTAATATGTGTATTGTAGTCATTGTTGTTTGTTTTTAGTTATTCAATTTATTTCTAGACCCAAATTTTCTGATTGAGAAATTAAAAAAATAAAGCTTTGTCAAAGTTTTGTTGCAGCATTACGTCAATTGTGTTGCATACAATTAAGATGTGATAAAAAATAATTGCAGAACTATGTGTTAACTTGTTTTAGTATTATAAGTAAAATGATTGCGCAAATAGATTTGTTGTAGAAAAAAACTAAAATTCCCTATTGATATTGATTCTTCAAATTGTTGACTTCTTCCTGAAAATTCTTTATTTTTTGGGCTAAATTATAGTTAGACTTCCCGATATATCTGCATTACAAAGTCAAAATACATGTAGATTAGTACTAAAACTACTATAGCTTGGCTGTAGAAATACGTACAAAATGGTTGCAAAAAAAGTCTTTTTAAGTGTGAAAATCAAAATAAACAATGATCTGGAAACTACTGTAACTTGGTTGCGGAAATACGTGCAAAATGATTACGGAAAAATATTCTTTAGTGTGAAAATAAAAATAAAAATTGATCTGAAAACTATTGTAAATTTGTTGCAGAAATACGTGAAAAATGGTTGTATAGAAAAACTATTAGGCGTGAAATCAAAATAGCAATCAGATATGGAAACTATTATAACTTGATTAGATAAATACATGTAAAGTGACTGCAGAAAAATGTTTGTTAGGCGTGAAAGTAAAAATATAAACTGGTTCTGGAAACTACCATAACTTGGTTATGGAAATATGTGCAAAATGGTTGCGAAAAAAATAAGAAATTCATCCAAAACCTTTAAACATATACATAAGCAGTTCATATGTTACTAATTATACTTTTGGTTCAGTAAAAAGACATAAAAATCACGATCACTAGACACGAATACTTCTTAGGTCATGCATGTTATTTAGAAACACAAAAGGTGAGAAAAAAAGTTAAGAAAATAGATAAATTTCTTCGTGAAAACCTCATTTAGTAGATGCTTTATGTTGAAATCTTTCGAATGGAAATGAATTTAGTTGCAGAAATCAGTAATTTGAGAGAGAGATGGGGAGGGAGAGAGAGAGAGAGAGAGAGAATGTTTTATAATGGAAGTGGATTAAATTATCTTACATTAGTTTTTGGTCTAGTTAAAATTCACGTCTAATAATACATTTCTCATATTTATTAGATAATAAATCAAGGATTTTGCTAATCGGTGTCCATGACTGGTTAAGCAATGATTTAATATTCCAATTAGAAACATTTTTCAATTAAGTAATCAAATCTAACCAATTTATTTTATAGAAAAGGTACCATCTTATTTATTAAATTATTGCTTAACAAGTGTTCATGTCACCGATTAGCGAAATTGTGAATGTGTTGTATGTATGAAACAAATATCATTCAATGAATAATCCAAAAACACAAATAAAATATTTGAAACGTTCAGTGAATGTGTTTTTCGTATCTTCATCCTTTCAACACGAAAATCAAATTACCTATCTAGGAATATCACAATTACTATATATATATATATATATATAATATGAGAGAAAGTAAACTCTAAACCATATATAGACTAATATTAAATAGTTCATATATATATGTTAACACATCCACATACATTTGATTCTAATCATGAAACTCTAACAAAAATCCATGAATCAATAATATCATAAAAAAAATTTAAACTAAAAACTATATACTCACTTTTAGAACTGTCAACGGTTCTGAGGAACCGAGAACCGAACCAGAACCGGACCGAATCTTAACGGTCCGGTTTGCGGTTCCATCTTAAAAACCGAAACCGATAAGGATCCAAAATAATAAAACCGGTTCGGAACCGAACAGATAGGAACGATTAGGAGCGGGATCTATAAAACCGGTAAACCGATAAAACCGACAAAAAAACGAACCGATAAAATCGATAAACCGATAGAACCGATAAAGAGTTGAACCAACAAAATCATTAAAACCGATTATTTTATTATTTCTTTTTATTTTTTATACATTATATTACCAAAATTAACAGTTAATTAGTAATTTCTTAATAAAAATGAAAGATTATTTTCTAAATTTTATGTTATTTATTTAAGTTAAAAAATTGAAAATTAAATTTTAATTAAATTTAAAAAAATTAAAATGGACCGGATCGAATTGGACCATAACAGACCAAAGCGAATTCGGATCGAACCAAATCGGACCGAAAACTTAACGGTGCGATCCAATTCTAAAAAATAGAATCGAAATTTTAACGAACCGATCCGGTCCAAACCGATAAATTCAACGGTCTGATCCGATTCCGACAAAATCGAGACCGACGACACCCCTACTCAGGTGAGTGCTTTTACAAGTATATACGGTTTTGAGTGAAACTTACTGTATTCGAAATTATACAATGTTGTTTGACCACCGATTGAATTTGTATAAGCAGTAGTATATTAGTATTTCGGAAGAAATGGTCGGTTTGTTTCAAACATAATAAGATAACGTTTGATTTGATAGTAATGTTAGGTTTACAAAATTGGGAACATTGTGAAATAAATGAAGAAAAAACATGATATCTTCAGCAGTCAGGTATGGTTTGTGAGGACACTATGCCTTTTACTCAGTGCCATAAAAGTAAGGGCCATATCAGTATCAAATAATGGCCCAATTCTTTTCATTTTTTTTAATTACATAACTCATAACCCAACTCAACCGGATTCAACCCACCCGGTATTTTAATTCATATTAGTTAAAAAGAAAAAAATTAATATTATTTGAATTCGTGAATATTCATTCGAACAGATTCGATGGGTTAAAGTATTCAAACTATAATTTTTTTGGAATGTATTCTGGTTTTATGGGTTTGAAAATAAATGATATGTCAAGATTGAATCAAATTGTTTATTTTCTGAAAACTTCAACGTAACAAACCCGAATTTAATATACAGGATACTATCTGATGGGTAATTTAATATTATTTATTAATTTTAGAAGTTATAATGTTTATAAAATTGGAAAGTTGCATATAAAATACTTACTCAACTATTATACCTCCATTTAATATCTAAGTTTCTTTTCATTATTACTTAATACTCATCTCAACTATCTAACACACATTTGATATCCAACCATTTTTTAATGTCTATACTACCCTCTACCAGCTATAGAAGGAGAAATTTATGTCTTCTTCCCAATTTCTAGCTTTTAAACATTTAAACTAACAAGCTTTTGACCACATTAACCCTACGACCAACAAAAACCATCAAGAAACCACCAGAAACCCTCATTTGCAGGCGATCAACGAGTTTAAGGTCTGTATATTTATGTAATCCCTATTTTAAATGCATATAACTACTATTTTTAGGTTATATTAAGAAACAGGACGTTCATCGGCGTTTTAATGTGCTCTGTTTCTTTTCATTCTACTGGTTTATGTAAGTACCGGTGGTTAACTACTTGTTTTTTGTGTTATTTCTTGATTTACTAGTTAAACCATGTGTTTGTATAGTTTTTTGAGCTAGTATAACCTACATGATGTGATTCATGGCTTTATAATTTTTTTCTTCTATAAAACGAATGTTCATTAGGAAATTCAACAATATAATCGTTGTTTAATAAGTTTTATACTGTTTTTACTGTACTAGGATTGTTTTCGGGCTTGAAATAATATATAGATTCGGCATTATTGTTGTCTAAGCATGTCGTTAGAGGATGCAAGTTGTTTGGATGAGGAAGCGAGTTGTTTAATTTTTTAACATGTAAAAGATGTGAGTCGTATGTTTTATATTGTCTATATGAACATGCGAGTTTCTTGCACTTTACGATTGCCAGTGTTTCGTAATTGATTCAACGAGTTGTATAGCTAATAAAATTGGAACCTGAGAGTTATGTACACATTATTGCGTGTTCTTTGTATAATATTAACAATGTGATTTGTGTACATTATATTGAGAAATTTAGAGTTGCATTGATAACATTTGATATTGTGAGTTATATTGCTAATTAAAATATAATTGAGAGTTGTATATTATTGCGTGTTCTTTGTATAATATTCACAACACGAGTTGCATACATTATACTGAGAAAGTGAGAGTTGTATTTGATAAAATTTTAATATTGCGAGCTGTGTTACTAATTAAAATAAAAATGAGAGTTGTACATTATTGCGTGTTCCTTGTTTATAAAAAACAGTGTGAGTTGTGTACATTATATTGAGAAAGTGAGAGTTGCACTAATAACATGGATAATGCGAGTTGTGTACAGTATCATGAGAAAGTGAGAGTTGGAATGATCAAGTTGACAATGTGAGTTCTTCATTGTACTGTATATGCTAGTTCATTGTCTTAGCGATTTGTTTGGATATGGTATTGCGAGTGTGTTAATTACAAACTGACCTATTTGAATTTTTTATGCCACGTAGCTGCATTATAATTGTTCAATGCAGGAAAGGCATGTCTAAAACACGATTTTTAATTTTCAAACATGGTCACCAAACTGAAATTGTGCCTTTCACAGAGTTTGAAAACTTTCAAAGCATCCAAAAGTACGTGGAGAGCATTTGAGAGGAGCTGGTTAGAGGTAACTACATTATTATTTACTCCCGCGGTGATCACAAGAATTGTTTCTTTAATAATGAGAAACATTTTATTGGTTTAGAATTATATCTTAATTTGGAGCGTTAAAAACGGGTTAGTTTTTTCATAGAACAACAAATCTTTGATAAAGTTTATGGTGATAAGGGTTATGGCCAAAAGCGTAAACAACCTAGCATAAGTTTTGGAAAATCCTCTCATAATCAACTAACTAGCGGGGAGAGTAGTAATGGTTTAGTTAATTCTGATCAGATAAAAATAATAATTTGCTACTACTGGTTGGGTTGATGCTATCGCGGATGTTGGTCAAGCTTTTGAAGAAGGTGCTACAACTCTAAGGTTATCTTTATGTCGATATGCTTTAGAGCTTGGTTTTTCTTTCAATACATGCACAATACAGTAAACAAGATCGCTGCTTATTGTGAAAATAAATTCACAAATGGATGCAAATGGAGACTTTATGCATCAATTGGTGCACCGGCTTAATGATGATTAAGAGGTATGTTGCGCACCATACTTACAGTCCCGTTTACTCCCCAAAACATAAGAGGCATATTCATTTGACATCAGATTCGAATGCGGAGGATATTCATGATTCTATCAGGATATTCCATTCGTTGACAACTAAAACCATATAATCGTTTGTCAAACGAAACTACGGTTTAGACATCTCATACCGCCTATCATAGAATACTCTAGAGAAGGAACATAGGGGATTTTTTGGAGATAGATCAAGTTTTTTAAGTTTACTGAATGGGTAATTCAAATGATTGAAAACTCGTGATATTATTATCGACTTCCAGTTGGAATTATCAGCTGGAAACATCTTCAAGCGTTGTTTATAACATTCGGTTCATGTCTTCAAGGTTTCCATTCATGTTGTCTGATGTTTTATGTCAATGGAACATTCTTAAGCGACAAGTATAGGGTTATAAAGTTGTATGCCGTAGGAAATGATGGAAACAACGGTTAGTTTCATATTTTTCTTATAATTTGATGGATTACGAGAGATGTGTAAAATTATAGAATACAATGCGAGTTCTTTGTAAACTGAATGCGACTTTTTTATTATAATATAATCATTCAAGTTGTTCGATTTATATTATGCATATGAGTATGAGAGTTCTTTGTTAACCAAGTGTGAGTTGTTCATCGCAATATACACTGTGATTTGTTTCGAATTATATTTTTTATACGAATATTACAGATCTAACTAACTCACATAATGCGTGTTGTTCATTATAAGCTAGACGTGCGAGTTGTTTTATTTGTATTATTGTATACGAAGATTACCGTTTTTTGTTAACCAAATGCGAGTTGTGTCTATTGTAATATAACATATCACGAGTTGTTAGATAACATATATTACGAGTTGTGTTCATTCTAGTATAAAGTTACCGCGAGTTCTTTTACAACTAACATTGCGGGTTTTTTACACCATTTGATCATATCAATTCCCTGTTGCATTTGGTATCGCGAGTACTGAGGATTCCGACAATTGGCTGTGGTTTTTCGAGTGTTTGAAACCTCATTTTTTGGAGCACCAAATCACATTTACTTTGGACCGTCATTATAGTATCATTAATGATGTTTCTGTCTTGTATCGACACGGTTATCATGTGTACTGTTATTTCCATCTTGTTCAACATTTGAGAACTATTCTGGATCACACGAATAGAGACTGTAAGTCTAGGATGCCATGTTTCTTCCATCGATGTGCTTATGCTCTTACTCGAGAACTTTTTAGTGATATACCAACAAATTTTCTATGTAAAGGCGGTGACAGAACTAAAAAAATTCTTTAAAATTTACCTCCAGATAAGTACGCTCAGGTATTTGTTAAAGGAAAACGATACGGGGTTATGCCTTCTACTGTGGCCGAATATTTTAACACACAGATCAAAAACAAGTGTGGCCTACCCATTGTTGAATTGATAAACATTATTAAAGTCTTACTTATAACTCAAGTTTCACGAAGATATAAAGAGGGGTTAAGCTGCAATAATTTGTGCCCATGGTATGAAAAGAAGCTAAAGCAGATTGTTGAAAATATCGAACGTGGGTAGTCGATAAGTCTTCTAAAGCCCTGTTCGAAGTCTTTTCAGACCCTATAATAGTTGTTAATATGATGTATTTCAAATATTCTTGTGGTGCATGGTAACAAGAGTGTTTCCATTTCCTCATGCTTTAGCGGAAATATAGTCCACCCAGCAAGATCCTCTTACGATAATAGAGTTGTTCTTCACGGTTAACAATTACAGGTCAAACTATTCTTTCACTATATCAACAATAACCGATTTTGGGGAAGGATCAAGGTCTAATGATTTGTCGAAGCTGGAAATTCTACCTCCTAACGTGAAAAGTCGCCCTGGAAGGCGTAAGAAAAAAGGAATTTTGTCTAGAGAAGAAGTGACAACCAAGCAGTTGAGGTGTGGTCGTTGTTCTAAAACAGGTTATAATAGGAAGATCTGCGAGGTTCCAGTTTAAATAACGATATGTTTGGTACATTACTCAGTCACATTGTGAGTTGTTCTACTTTATCAATGCGACTTGTTTGCATTACACTAATAAAATGAGGTTTCTTTGTATATTAAATTCAAAGTGAAGAGTTCTTCATTAGCAATATTGCTAGTTGTTTACTTTACAGCAAGTAAATGCGAGTTGTTTGTATACTGAGATAACGAGTGTTATTTTTATATTAAAAAGAACATCGCGAGTTGTTTACTACCCATATTGAGAATTGTTTACATATCGTTGAAGAAATGGGAGTTGTTTGTATGTCTTTCCAATGAGTCTTCCCTGTAAATTACCCTCGACCATTTGCGACTTCTTTGAAGTTTTAACATGTGAGTTTTCTTGCGAGTTGAATGGATATTACTATACAGATAGTTCTTTGTAATTACAGTACTGACACTTGTATGTACACAAATAGAGCGAGCTATTTGTAAAATACCAAGCGAGTTATTTGAAATGAGATTCATATAGTTGATTTTAATTAGATACAACGGGTTGTTTGAAATGAGATTCAACGTGTTGTTTGAAAAGAGATTCAACGTGTTATTTGAATAGAGGTTCAGCATGTTGTGTGAAATAGGATTCAGAGAGTTCTTTTAAACTAGATTCAGCGAGTTCTTTGTAATTAAAATGTGTGAGTTGTTTGGATATTGAGCCACTGCTATTACTTCATAAATATTTTACACTATTACAAAGTTTATATAAAAAAGAGATTACAAGGCCATAACATCCTTCATGTACTCGACCCTTCCAAAAAAACACTACCATCTTTAGGATTGGTCAGTTTGCATGCTAAAAAAAACTAAAGCATTAACAATCAGCCTTTACCAGATGAGTCTTCTTCTTCAGACTCCACTTCACTTTCATCGTCAGCAACTTCCTACAAGTTCTCCTCATCGTCTTCCTTCATCTCATGTTCTTCCTCCGACGTCTGATCATTTTCCTCATCTCCCTTTATCATCTCCTTCTTCATTTTATGGGTTGGAACCTCATTAGGTTAAGAGTCAGCCTCGAACTCAACTAACCTAAAGTATGTAGAGAAGTAGTCGAGGGTAAACTCCAATACAAAGGTTGAGCTGTTGAGCGGTGCCACTACAAAGATTAAACCAGAGCTTTTGATGATCGTGATGGAAGACCATGAGTCGCCTAAGGAACCAGAGCTAGACATGGTTATTTGAGTTGAATATGTTAAATGTTTTTTAGTAAAAGAGTTTATTTTTAAATTACCCTATGGTTACTATTATTTATAGGCAAAAAGGGAGTTCTTTTGAAGTGGTGGCTATGTTAATGATTACAAACTCTTCTTTCGAATCAATAATTAATGGGTTGTCTTGATTAGATGGATCTTTGCGTGCTCAATTTATATACCAGTTACTAAGGAAAACGCTTTAGTTGTTTCGTATTCATTGATATTCTGCGAGTTGTTTGAGAAATTCCAAGCGTCGCGAATTTTTATGTTGATCTCAATAGTGAGAGTTGTTAATTACTACACACACGCGACTTGTTTAGTTGTAAATTCTTGTACACATTGTGAATTGTTATGTCGAGCTCAATGGTGAGAGTTGTTAACTATTACATAAACCCGAATTGTTTTGAGCTAAAATATATAACCGTTTGTGATTTGTTTTATACAACGAATCTGAGTGTTGGGCTAAATTACTCACATTTATTTCAAGTAAGTTCCAGAATGTTATACATTGCATTTTGAAGGAAAAAAATCTATATATATACACCAAAAAATTCCATGCAATATATGTACACCAAAAAAATCTCAACTAATATATCTACCACTGCATGCTAGTGTTGATATACAAAAGATATGTATACAATTTTCCACATAAAAAAGATGACTACCAGTGTTGGTTAGTGTTTTTCTCATTTAGGAAATATTAAAACATTTGAGCTCTGGTATGTCTTACATATCTTTTTGGTAAGTCTTGAGCATGCAGCCTTTTTCGATAGTATTTTTGGCGTATTGACAAATGAAATTACCACAGTCGAGGGTGCCTAGTTTTTGTTGTGGAATTCCTCTAGCATTTTTCACTTTATATCCAATCTTTGAATTAGGTAAGTATCCCATTTCAACACAATATGCCAACTGTTTATAAGAGTTTTTACAGACATCAGATATTAATAAATAGCGAGGTGTTTAATAAATAAGGGTGCGAGTTGTTTATTAACTTAACACCAGCCTGATTTGTTCACTAATAATAGATGTAATATTTTTACTAAAAACAAATGCGAGTTGTTTACTAAAAATATGTGAGATTTGTTTACTCAAATCAGGAGAGAGTTGTTTACTAAAAACAGGTGCGAGTTGTTTACTACAAGTAAATGAGAGTTTTTTAACTACATTATTGCGAATTGTTTGGAAACTACAATAAGTGAATTCTTAGCAACTATATTCAGAAAGTTGTTTGATTTTTTTTTTGACAAATATGCAAATACCTTACGAGTCTAAAAATAGGGAAAAACTTACCAGCAGATCAACTATCCTTGTCTTGTAGTCCGTTGCATGTTTATTAAGAGGTATGGGCGTGTTGTAGTTTGTTGTCGTCATTTGGTCTATATCAATAACAAGCAACGTCGAATGGTTCATTGTATCCTACTTAATGCTAAAGACTGAAATGAGCACAATGTTCGTGTATGGCCTCATGTTTTTCAATACTTCGTCAACTATATATGCCATATCCTTTCTGAAGTCTATTGAGGACTGCATTCAAGGAAAAGTACATTACAACGAGAACGTGAGAGTTGTTTGTAGTTTATACCTAAACTTACCGTAGTGTGGCCAGAAATTTGTATGACACGTATTTTGCCTTGGGGAAACCTTGACATGCAAATTTTCAATCTACTTCTCTAAAAATATTTAGAATTCAAGCGTCAACAATCTACCAAATGAAATAAAGTGAATTGTTTTGAAAATCCGATAAATTAATTTTTTTGAAAAGCGAATCACATAGTGTATTAAACAACGATTTGTTTGACAACATGATACCAAGAGTTGTTTAAAACACTAGAAGAGAGAGTTGTTTGTAGTATATCGAGCGAGTTGTTTACTAACTGGAATAGTCTTACGAGATATTAATAAACATACGCTATCAAATGATACCTTGTAGTCCAGGTCATGTTCAAAGGGTAGCGCCAACACTTCACTCATGGCCACGTTAAGTTTGTAGGTAAAGTCGGACATTGGACAATACCATACTTACAGATCTTCTTGGTCTTTAATGCTTTTAATTATGAGTACTTTTGTGGTATTCACTAACATCGCTCAGCTTCGTTGTTGGTGTAGTCTTTGGCCAATCAGTGAGAGTTACATTTGCCACTGCCTCTGGAGCTATTAACAAACTTACCTCTTCCACTCTCTCTTGTGTCGGACTCAGTAGTGCAAAATTAGGGCACATATTATCCTCTTTCACTGTCTTTTTCCTTGAATTGAACATATAAAGGTGGCTATCAAATTATAAAATCCTAACGACACACCTTTTATGTATAATTATTAAAAAACCCATTTACCAAATCTTTTGCAACGACCAATGTTGTTGATTCCTCTGCAACCTTCTCAGCAGCACTAGCTTGATAAAGTCCATTAATCGCATCCTCCAACCTAGATTCCAAAGTATGTTATAGCATAAGATCAAACTCAACATTATCAACTTCATATAAAAATGACTGTGTACATTGCGAGTAATAATCATAAAAAAATACATTTGGTAACCATACTGTGTTATTAGGCATATCAGCTGATTCTAAAACTTGTCCTTCTCAATGTTAAGGTTGATTAAGTATTGGTTCCACAACTGCTGCTTGGCTCAATGGTTCTAACTTTGCGTAGGACATTTTTTTTGTGTTCAGCTACCTCTCCATCTCGCTATTGGACTTCTACCGCTGCTTCTTGCTAGTTGAGTATTTCTGACTTCTTGCAGGGGACTCTGGAGCTTCTCGTGGTACTGGTTGTGCTTCTTCAGTTTGGGTTAGCCTTTCACTATTTGCCCAGGCTGGGTGTTGTTGTTTTTGTTCTCCTTGATGTTGTTATTTTGTTGGGTTGGTTGTTGGTCAGCATGTTGTTTCATATCAAACATGAGAGTTATTTTGCACTAACAAAACAACTAAGAGTTCTTTGCAATCACAAAATACAAATTCTTTCCAACCTTACAATACCAGGTCTTTGCAATCATACACTGAGAGTTGCTAAAAATTAATATTTAGCAAGTTTCTTAGTGTGTGACTAATGCGATTAGTTAGAAAGTTTATCATGCTAGATGTTTGAAAATAGATACCCAAGTACAAGTACAACTATAAGAGATAATGTGAGTTGTATGACCGATAACCTTAGAATTCATTGACAGATATATAATGTGAATTGCTTGTAACACATATCATGTGAGTTTTTTGTAACACATACCACGAAAGTTGTTTGAAATACATCATATAATGAAGATGTGAATTGTTTTTAATAGATATCACAAGAGTTGTTTATAACACATGCCACAAGAGTTATTTTGAAACCATATCATGAGAGTTGTATACAAGTAGGTTTTGCAAGTTGTTTTCAAATACATTCATTCAAATTCTATAAAACACTAACCTCGCTAGTTTTTTCAAAATCACATAACATAGATTAACATCCCAACACTATTACCCCTACACAATATCACTTAACAAACGATATATCACGACACATATTCACATATTTGTATCTTAATGTACTTCAGATCCACTTACATCTTCATGACCTTCTGCATCGGTCAGTACAGATTCTTATGATGTCACTTCCTTCTCACGAGCTTCTACTTCATTCGCTCTATATTCTTTGCCACCTCTTTCATTTTGCGATGGCTCATCCGTCCTCGTATCCTTCGGAAAAGACTCATCTATATTTTTATCCTTTGAAGGACTATGACCTGTCGATGCCTCATCTAGAGGAGGAGACTAGTCCGTCTGTATTTCCGGTCTTTCCACAAATGACACATCTACCGCCTTTTCAGCTTCCACCAGTTTTGCAGGACAACGAGTTGTATCATCTACAACCGCCTCCATTACTACATATATTATCGGTACAGGTGAATGGTTTATATCATCATTCTTCTACTGCGACAGTACTTCATTAACCTTTTCAGCCTCCTGCATTGCAGTGGAGCCCGCTTTTGTTGGTAGTACCAGTAGCATTGGTTCTTTCTCTTTGGCAGGGATTCCACTGGAACAAAACGTTTAAGAGACAACATTATCAAGTTGTTGTTGTTTAAGTGCCGCTACCTTTTTCTGTTATTCTTCAATCTGCAACAAGAATACCAAACACATTATAACTTATTTGGCGAGGATTAAACAAATTAAACATATATAACAAGGCTCAAACATATACTTACTTCTCTTGCCTGGATGTCAAGCTTCCGTTTGAACCGATTCTTATCGGTATATGTCTTCAATCTCTTTCCGGTTTGTTCAGTTCCAGACTTTTTTGGAGTAGTCTGTCTGCGTTAAAAATAAAAATAACCAATCATTTCATCCATACCATCATCTTGTATGTCATCGGTCTCTGTTTGAGATATCTGGGTTGGCATTAATTGAATCGTTAGTGTCGGGCCTGTTGGTGGTGGGTAGTTTGGTTCCAGATTAGAGTTTTTCCGTGTGTGTTGCCCTTTTCCTTGTTTTTTGGCTGTATTTTTTTGCCTTTTCCTAGGTCTTTCTTCGAGTAAAATCGCATTTCTTTCAACTCCTCCGAATGATGCTCTTTCGGCCTTTGTCAAACATAGAGCAGCCTCCACAACCTATTAGGTGAAGAAGAACCAAGTTAATACATTCACACGAGTTGTTTAATAGAAAAGACAAGTAACGTGAATTATTTTTTATCGCACAATATGGGAGTTCTATTTTACCGACTTGTATTGCGAGTTGTGTTATAACAAATAATTCTAGTTGTTTGCCTACTACCAATTGCCAATTGTCAGATTCTGAGAGTTCTTCTATAATTAGTTAGATTCTTAGAGTTTTTCTATACTGAGTTATAACAAACAGTGCGAAATGTTTGCGAGCTGTTCTAAAATATGCTAGATTATAAGAATTTTTTTATTTTTATATTATGCGAGTTGTTCTATAATATGTTACCACAAGGTTGAGAGTTGTTTTGCACTTAATTATGAGAGTCGTTATATATGTATACATATATTTCATACCTCATCTCGCAGCTGGTTTAGCCTTCCAATCATCTTCATGGTCATCGGTTTGGAATCCAATCCTCATCATTTGAAGAACCTTGAGATCATGTTTGGCTTTGCGAGATCTAACCCAATCGTCGTGTGCTCCACGACGAAGGGTTGCATCACGAAAATTTTATTTAATTAAGACAAAAAAAATCTTACGAATAGAAGTGCGACGCATCCGATAACTCTATCGGGTTTTCCCCTTACAACATAAACTATGATCGAATGGAGAAACTTCAACAATATTGATCCAGACCAGCCATAGTCGTTTATTTTGCCAAACTATTCGATTAAATACATCACATTCCAACCCATTACATTTCCCAAGACTGAGTAGAATATGGTTGAGCAAAGAAACAATATCAACAGCTGGGCAATGTCCTCCAATTCATGCTTCCCCCACAACTGATGGCTATGGATATACCTATCTGTAAATCATGGCACAACATGATATAGTAGTGCAACAAAAAGTAACATCCTGCTTATAATGTAAATTAGATTTACAGGTATGTTTATAATGTTGTTGGATTCGGTTTGTATTCTTTGGTCCAATTTTACTTGATGTTTGACTAGTGAAGTATGTTTTCATAATCCTTGAGTCATTCTCCACCCAGTCTACGTATTTCTTGAAGAATGCTCCTGATTTTGTTAAAGCCATTTTCTCTGTTTCGTGCTTAATTCTGAAAATGGCCTTTACATCGTGGGTCGTTAGTTTCACCAGTTTGGACCCAAAATGGAACGCATCTTCTTCAACCAAGAACATCACTATGATCCGCTAAACTAGCACATAAAACTTTTTCTTCGCTATCTTCTCACGGCGGAGGTCGAAGGACTTTTTTTTTAAAAGGGCGTCGAAGGGTGTGTTTCTGGTAGCTTGGATGTGGACATAGGTAATAAGGTCATTTTCAATAGATTCGTAAGCTCACCAATCCGGACTTGTAGAAGCTTGCTTTCGCAATCATATTTCCTGCAAATACATGAATATGCACTTGTAAATAACAAATAACTCCTATGAGATAATTACAACACAACTATCTTAATCAATGACACTAACAAAATGCTTGGGGGGGTGGCATTTAATAAGGATATTTCTTTGTTAACATTTACAACGAGTTGTTTGGAAATAGTAGAATCGTGAAATGTTTGAATTATTTGTATTTCCGACTTGTTCGTTATACGATCATATATCGAATTGTATTCTACCCTAATCATGCGAATTGCGTTGAAACACCACCAAACGAGTGTTCAGTCGAATATACTACCAAATGCGAGTCTTTTGCATAATTCTACGATGAGGATGCTAGTTATTCTACTGTATATGATATACATACGCGAGTTTTGCCTACTTTTCACATGCACGTTGACAGGTACTAGAAAGTATGGAAACATAAGACAAACCAACAAGCAACTACATCTAATAGACACAACAACACGTGGAAACCAATACACAGTACATGAAAGCGCAAAACCTAATGTTGATCATGATAAACCCAGTAACGAATAGCCTACTTACGATCGTAACTACGTAATTTCAGTACAACTAACCAACTTCGATCGTGAATACATTAACTTCAAACTTAGCAAAAACACAAATAAAGAAACATTTTTTAGAGAACCATGTACGTGTAAATTTACCGATGGTTTCTTCACCATGGCGTATACTCAACGAAAAACGGGCTTAGTGCTTAGTGATTTTAGGTTAGTGGTTATTGTTCGACGGTCGCTAGTCGAATTTCGGACGAGAACGATGTAAATGAATTTCAGAGAAGAAATGTTTTGTTGGCTTTGGAAGTTTAACGGTTTCTGAATTTAGAGAGAAATAAGAGAAAAAAAAATGAGGCGTATTTTTGGGGTTAAGGGGGTCTCAAAGAGGAAAAAATTAGTTTGAAAAGAAAAATGGGTATATGTAGTTGAGGGGTATTTTTGTCCAATTTTGAGATTATGGTATCAAATGACACTATCCTATTTTTGGGTACTAGTTGATAATTAGGTAATTTAATAAATATTTGCTGGTACTTTTCTCTAATAAAATATCATAGTTAGATAAATATTGTCTGGATATTCGTGGTTGGGTATCCAAACTCGACCGATTGAAAAATTAAAAGAATATTTCTATCCGATGAATTTAGATTCAAATTTGGATTGAGTTTTTATTCGGATTTAGGTCTAGCTATGTCTACCCTCTTCTCTGTCTATTGTCATCCTACTATTGAATATGGTTGTAATTTTGTTTTCTAAATTTTTTCTAACACAAACCCTGTCAGTTAAGTGTTTCTCTAGTCTAAATCGACGGTTATTAATTGTTAAAGCTAAAACTTCGCAAACATGTTTAACTGTTTATTCGTATTTACTTTTTGTATAATATCGAATTGAGTTTGGGTTACTGACCATACGTTGTAGCGACTAGGATAATATTTCTTATTTAAAAAAAATGATGATATGCATTTAAGAGGGTTTGATTCAGACCTTACATTAAAAAGTTGGGTTATGATCGATCGGTCTCAACCCGACTGATGGCTCTCCTGAATTGAGAGGTTTATATCGAAACCCAGGTAGAATATAAAACCGAAACGAATCTTTATAGATGGGATGGATTGATGAGGTATTAAAGGCAAAGGACTCTTTATATTGTAACAAAAGATGGTACTATTAGGCGAAGCTTGATCAAATTTAGAAATGTGTTAAATGAATATAGACCTAAATTAATTAGCACATAATCAAACAGCTAGTAATGACCCATATTACATTTCGTAGCTTTTGTTTCTCAATTATACATACAAGCTTTACAGGAAATGATTAAGTGTAATGTGTGATTTGTGGCTATTAATCCCATGTGCAAGAGATAATCTCTTTTCAAATGTCACAATTTATTTGGATTCTAATGGTCGATTCTTGTTGGAAATTTATATGTGTCGAAACTTGAATTTTGTACGATCAGCTTATATCAAATCAATGATTAGATTTCGTAATCAGTGGGGTTTAGTGATGTGAAGCTCAACTTTATTTACATACATCGCTAAGGAATTAGGATCATAGAAATGATCCCAGATTACAACAATTTTGATGAGAGAAAATTTAAGCAGATGTTGTCCAGAATAATATTATATGAAGCTGGGTTAAACTAGGGTGGCAAACCGACGTCCCGTTCCGTATAAAGCAGACCGTCTAGTTGGAACAATAATTCTATTCCGATAGAGTATTTTTCTTTTCAAATAGGGGAATTATATTACTATGAAGGGTAAAAACAAAAGATAGTCCTAGAAGTGATTTAAGAGAAAACATGATAATCCAAAATGGACTTAAAGAAACAGTCGACTAAAAATAAAATTCAGATGGCGCCGAATCAGAAATGCGCTAAAGAGAAATTTGTGATCTAGGATTTAGATTCAGAGGCAGAGGAGCTGAAACAAATTCTTCGATGAACCAGGGAACGAAATGACCGAAAAATTGACCAAACGTTGAGCATCCATCAAGCAATTTCAAGAGGAGAACCAATTCCAGTAGATGAGAATCTTTGACGAAGAACATGACGAGATGGAGCATGTTGAAATTGGAGAAAGCATAAAAGTCGTCAATTGGAACTGATGAAATTTATCTGATGCTAGGTTTTGCTCTATGTAAATATGATTAACAATGAAAGATGGAGAGATTAAGTATCTGATGTTAGATAGAATAGAATCAAAAGATGTGGGGTACTTTCCTCAAGTTAGAAGCTTGATAAGAATCTGAGAGTCTGATTCAATATCAATGTTTGACAGACTTTTGAATTTGCAGAGTTGAAAGCTGTCGTGAAGAGCTCTGGCTTCTACTTTGATTGGAGATAACGCGCCATAAACATTTCCATAGCCATGGATAATACTACCAGAACAATCACGAATAATGACGCCTTCACTGGATTCATTGAGACAAGGGTACAAGTGTCAGTATTTAATTTGTATCTACCAGGCTGAGGAGGAATCCTGAATAGAATGATCGATTTTTTAGGCTTCATCAGATCGTTATAGCAATTCAGAGAATGAGCAGCAGATTCCACATTTTTCCAGTTCTTACACTTTAACAGGTAAGAATGATCTAGAGCAGATAATATGTTTTTATATAGTTATAACAGTGTTTGGGGAGTGCGTACTTCCTCTATGCTTGACTTTGTTCGTGTTTTTCCAGATTACCCAAGTTATAATAGCAGGTAAGATTGTGTTGATGTGAACCTTTGAGGAGAGTTCCAAAACCAGCTTTTTATGATGTGTATTGTTGTCACGTGTTTGTTGATTTTAGTCTTAAACAATATCTGCAAAATAGCTCCAAATTTTCCAAGCATAATCACATGACACGAATAGATGGTTAGGAGTTTTAGCATGAAATGTATTTTAAATAGTTTATTAGATCTTTCAATTGATATTTTATTATTTTTTCAACTATATTATTAATATTTTTGAAATATTTTGTTTTTAGATCTTTCGACTATTATATAGATTTTAACTTATAGTTTATTAAATCTTTCAACTACATCTTAGATATTTTCGATAGTTTATTAAATCATTCAACTAATAGTTTATTAGATCTTTCAACTATATCTTTAAAGTTGTTGGAATGTTATATACTTATACAACAATTCAAAATGGTTGGAATTGTATACACACACTACTTGTACAAACTGTAAATAACAAAATAAAATTAAAAATATATATAATTAACAAAACAAAATATTTAACGTTTATATAAATAAAACCAAACAACAGATTGATTGAAAATAATAATAATGATGTTTAATATAATAAAATTAAAAAACATAACAAAATAAAAAAATGTTTAACACAATCAAACATAAATAAAAACTAAATTATCATAACTGTAGTGGTAATGGATGATCGATTGGCTAGCTTGAGGATATGTAAGAGAAGGAAAATGAGTACCCATATGTTGATTAATCTCATCAAATGACAATCTTTGAGCAGTTAGTCGAATGTACTCGTTTTGATGCTACAAAGCCAATCTGCATATGCCTTTGGTTATTGTTAAATTCACCAAACTGAGTCTCAATTCTATCCCACCGAGTCTTGATCTATCCCATCAAGTCATATTTGAGTATGCATCCATTCCATATATTTGCAGTCGGACAATACCCTTGCAGGTTGATGAGAAGAACTAACAATATTGGAAGTGGTCGACTGACTCGCTCTTACATCATAGTGTGCATGATTGGCCTCACCCAATCTTGAGGTGGATTAGGTGTACTACATTCATTCAACAGTTATACTTCGTCCAAGCTAGTACAAAGTTCAATGGTCTGCCACTTTGACTAGAGTTGTCAGCTCTAAGAATATATTTCTTGGCTTTTTAAAGATATATTTATTATACTGGAATCCCGACGAATAAGATAAATCAACCCAATAACATCAACCTTCTTATTCCTAAGAGGCCGACTTATTATTATCCCATAAGGTATAGAATATTTACCACGTGATAACTGATAAGTGCATTTCATATCACTTATTACGCTTCCATTATTCTTAAAATCGTCATCGGTTCTCAAATATTCGTTGAGTTTTAACGTATTTTTCCAGTATTCTTAAAGACGCTTGTGCCGCGGGTAAATTGTGATAATATTAATAAATTTGGGGTTGAAATTGAAGAAACTGGAAAATTAATGTACTTGAGGGCAAATTTGGAACAGTTGAAAACAAAGAAAAATATATTGATGCTTGAAAAAATATATTTATGTTGAAAAAAAAATATATTAATCCTACGAAAATATATTATGAGGAGTGATTTTCCAAAAATATATATATTAATTTTTGAAATATATTATGACGAGTGATTTTCAAAAAATATATATATATTAATGCTTGAAATATATTATGACGAGTGATTTTCAAAAAAATATATATTAATGCTTGAAAAATATATTACTGTTGAAAAAAAAGGAAAATATATTTTATAAGATATTGTTTAAAATATTAAATTAAGAAAAAAATATTAAAGCAAAGCATAAAAGGAAATTAATGCTGAATTAAGAAAAAAACATTAGATTAATGCGAATATTTTATTTAGCTATATTGTTTAAAATATTATTTTATTTAACATAAATATTTTACGGTTTGTAATTTGATTTTTTTTAGGAATACAAAACCGCTTTGGATTTTTTTTGCAAAACAAGCGAGAAAAGGAAAACAAATATTATTGGTCTGCTGAACATAGACAAAGGAAGGAATTAAATAATTATACTATATAATTATATGAGTGTGGGTCCAGCGGAAGCATTTAATTAAAAGCCCAGGAGAAAGAAAGAAAGGCAATGGACTTCTTAGGTTTTCACGAGAAAAGTTATAAATAACAGAGACAGACAAAAGGGAGAGCAGGCGTTGATTGGGTTTGCGGCAAAATACAAAACAGAGAAAAAGAAAAAGGTGAGAAGGCACTGGACACTGTATTTGGGTTTTCTTTCGGTTGAATATACACAGAAGGGAGAGGAAGACAGGAACGGTTGTTTTTCAGTTCTCTTTCGGCAGCGGCAACGTATTTACGACTACTTTGTTCGGTTTAATATTTTTTAAACTCTTCTTCATTTATTTATATTCTTATTCATATTCATATTCATCTTAGAGTGATGATGATTTGTTCGATTATGAACTAATCGTTGTCATGGAACCTTAGCGGATTTGTTTGAATAATATTTAGGGTTTATTGCTTAATTAATTTGTGAGATACGTTTATCGGTTACCTAGTATGATTGTGCTTAATTTTAGATGCGTCGCGAACATCTCGTTTGTTAATCTTTAATGAATGCGAAAGTGGATTTAAGGGTTTAGAACTTGTCATGCTAGCATAGGTTCTTGAATGATTCATATTGTGATTGTTCATGATTCCTAATATGTCATTAACCATATCATATTACCCTATGTAATCGAAATAGGTAACTTGTGCTTAAAACCAATTATACCTCAATTCATATAGACATATAGGATTGTCATGCATGCGGTGTCTGCTTAACTGCTATCTCTTTTATGGTTGTTTAAGTGGTTTGGTTTACGTGTACTGAAAGGTAGCGTATTCTGAAAGGTAGCGTATTCTGATTTGTGTTATCTGATTAGTAATTGTAGTTATCTTACATATTGATTAAGTATATTAATACTCTGAGTAAAATAAACAATGAAGTTAGGGTTCCATGTTTTCTCTCGCATAAGTTAATCTCGTTAGTTAATTTGCTTAGTTATATTCATTCACTCATACTTTATTATTTGTTCTAGCAGTAGTCTTTTTTTCCCAAGAAATTGAATTTTTATTGATAAAAAAACCTTTACAAATGTTAATACAATTGAGGTAGCTACAGATTGTATAGCTTTACTACTTATTTTGTACAGATTAAGTAAACTACATTTGTATTGTTTATAGGCTTCTAACTTGTGTACCCTTTCTTATTCATCCTCTCTTTCAAGCTTCTCTTCCCTTACATTTCCTTCTTCAGCATACCTCTTAGACCTTTTATCCCCTTGCTGCCCTATACCTTTCTTGCTCCCGTCCTGCAAAAACAAACACCATAAATGGTCAAGTCTTTCAACTTGCCAACCAGTTAATCAAAGAATCTAAAATAACCTAAGTTTAATGATTCCAGCAAAGTAATTGCATTTAGTTCATTCAAAGAGTGTGATGATTCAACTATAAATCTAGACTGAATTTTTAATGCATACTTTGCCACCCAATCAGCAGCAGAGTTCTTCTCTCTATATATGTGTTTTAAAGTCATTTGTGGCTTAATAAGTGATCTACAATATTGAAGAATCTTGTCTAGATACCAAGGATGTTTCCCTGTTGCAAGCATATTGAATAAACTGATACAATCTGTCTCAATATCAACACATGTTAAATCATTATCATTGCAATACATTAGACCATTTACTAGAGCAAGAACTTCAGCAATTATAGCAGAACACTTCCTATTAAGTCACCTTTAGCTATTAAAGTTGTTCCTAAGCTATTCATAATAATAAAACCATAACTAGACTCACCATTATATAGAGAAGAACCATCGCAATTTAATTTCAGTCTATTATTATCAGGCATAGACCAAACAACATACATACTTGATGTAGAATTTTTAACATGATTAAAACATTGTAAATCTTCCAGCAGTAGTCTAATAATCATACATTGTTGCATAAGTAAATTTTTGTCTTATACACCTAGTCTTCGTGGGAACGATCTTTCTTACTTATTACTTGCTACGATTTGACCGCGTATACTTGCGTGAGAAAAGGACTAACAATAACATATGACTACTGATAAAAATTGGTAAATATATTATGCATCTCAACGCTATGGTAGCAGTTAAAAATGCTTCAAGATACGATAAATTTGAATCATTATTATTAGGAGCGAAACAAGTGTATTAACCAATTTCAAAGCTAATTTCTGAATTCCATTCAGATTATGTCTATTAGGTTTATGTTTACCCTCATCGATTGAGATCTACCATTACTCAGATTTACGAGTGCTTTATTTAACAATATAGGCCAATTCTTACGAGGATAACTTTAAGACCCTAAAATATTTCCAAAACGGTCATGTTAATGCAATATAAATTCTTGTTTTAGGTTAGTTTCAAAAACGTTACAAGGGATATTATTAATTGTTCAACTCATCTCCAACTTAGATTCATAACCCAAATTGTACTTGTTGTTGAATAAAATTGTTTGTATTATCCCTATATAACAGTTATGATCAAATTTGGCTAAATAAAACCAACCCATCACGTTACGAAGATAAAAGAAGTTTCATACCTATTGCATCGTTAATGTCATCATTTTTAAAAAATAACATGACTTTGTAATGATTCCACTTTGCGCCAACTCGTTAAGAATGTGAACATCGCCTTCGGGGCCTTCTTGAATATTATCACTAGATTTTATTTATATATCTTTATATACATCTTTTGCTGAATTTGTTTCGACCTTTCATTCTCCTCAATGAGTATCTATCTAAGGAATTTTTTTGGGTGTTTGTTAGACTTTTTCTCAGGCCTGTCGAAATATGAATTGAGAAAAACAAAATGGAAGGATAATTTGAATTTTAGTAATAATATAATGAGGGTGTGAGAAATATAAAGAAGAAACATCATATTTATTTTCAATTTGGAGTTCTAGTAGTTAAAGAAACAAATATTTGCTTCCACAATGGCTTTTATTTTTGAAAACTTGGCCCGAACGAATCCCATTTTGCCAAATATATATCCATTTTGGCCAAGTTTTTTTTAAAATAAAAGTAGTTGTTGTAAAAAAAATCACTTTTGATCATTTTTAAAAATAATAATAATCGTTGATCAAAATGTATATATGATTTTCGGCGAAGAAACGTTTTTTTGGAGTTTATTCTATAAATTGAGATGTAACTCTTCTATTTTCATTCATCTATCAAATCATATATCAATTCACTTCTCAAATCCTCTCTCAAACAATATTGTTCTTCCAGAATATCTCAAACTCAATTACGAAAATCACTAATATAATCTCTCAAACCAAGATTGTTTTTTATAATGTTCGATCAAAATTCATAATCGATTTATTCAATCAAGTTCGCTTGGAGGTGGAGGTCATTGGTGATTTAAGTACTTGGCATATTATTTCCTTTATTTTATTTGCGCTATTAATTGATATTATTTTTATTTACTAGTTTTTTCTTACTTAAACAAGTATGTAAATGACATCAAATAGAAAGTGATCAAATGCCCAACTCAACCTAGGGCTAATTCAGACCTAAATTCTTATGATTATAATATTAATATGAATGATCCAGTAGATACTAGTCTAGAAAATCCAATATTCGAAACACATTCGTTCGGTAATGCATTTACAAATGGTTTAACTATTGAGTTACTTAAAATGATTACAAAATTAATTTACCTCAAAGGTTTCACATTAGATGTTTATGTGATATACTTAAATTGGTTGTAAAAGATGGAATAAGGACGATATCTGATGATTATATCAATAATATTAAAATGGATCATACAATGCACGACACTAGGTCCTAAATGAAAAAACAACTGGAAAAACATTGTTGAGGCTAATGGAAATCAATACAAAAAATTACTTTTAGATGTCGAAACTAGATAAAACTATACATATTATCTTATTGCACGTGTTTATACGTATAGACATGAGATTACTCAGCTTCCTAATAGACATAAAAACAAAATTTATAAAGTATTTTCATCATTTTTAAAAAACAGATGTATTTTATCTTTTTTGTTGATCTTTGTCATAAAAGTATAAAAATTGCTAATGTAACCTATAAGTATAAAAAATATAATAAAAAATTGACGTTTTTAGTTATAAAATGTATAATGACTATGTTGACAAATACGAAAAAAACAGAATTGCTAGATCTTCAAATGTAGCAAGTAGGGTAGTAATAAGGGGATAAGAAGAAATTATATCTCTAATAACTACATGGAAACGACAATGCTAAATAGATGGGTGACAAAAGAATCTCATTATGATAGTTATAGGTATGGGATTTTGTGTGGCATATTTTAATCGGGGTCATTATCCTGTATATGAGTTTAATAATCTTGCAGGTAGGAATGTTGGTCCATACAAGATCCTGAAGAAGATCAACCTGAATACTTACAAGTTGAAACTACCAAGCTATATGAAAACCATGATATATTTAATGTGAAGCATTTGATGCCCTTTAATGAGCCTGCTAATGATGATGTAAAGTCGAAGGTGAATTCTTTTCAACCAAGAGAGAATGATGTAGTTGAGAAGGCTCATAATTATCTTGTATTAGAATACAAACGCAAATGAACATTGTTTAATTCTTGGGGATTTAAATTGGGAGAAATTATTCCTCACATAATTTAAGGCTAAGTTACCGCATGCGAGGAAGTGTGATTCCGTGTATGTATATAGTGTCTTCCATAATAATGTATCTAGTAGACCAAATATTTGCGAGTGTGAGCTTGATCTTTGTCCACTGTGGGGTTTCATTACAAAAATATGTGTTGATCAAGTTTTACCAATCATAGGTATTTAATGATAGAGCCTCAATTTTCTTGATCAGGTCGAGCGAAAGTGTATAAAAATATGTTCTTAGATGATAATCCAATGTGTGAGATTTGCACTATTTAATGTCGCGAGTTTATTTAAGACCAATTTATCCGAGCCATGGACCTATTGATATTTTAATTAGTAAAAAAATGTAGCGTGATGTCACAAAATCTTTTAGTATGTAGTGAGGTTATCCTTTATGACATCCACTTAGCAGATGGAATGGTTGATTAAGAGTTTGAAGTCTCTCATAAGTTTGATCTGACGGGTACTACATATATTTTCAACCTAGAGTCTGACTATAAACGCTTCATATCAGGCCTCGTTATTAGATGCATGGAAACTAATTTTGATCATTTGGTGAAACGTCTCTTCATAATTTGCAACGTGGTAAATCCATAACCCATTACTCCAAAAACTAGACATCCTCCCCATGTTAGTCCAAATTGTCCACTACGGCTTGGGACTATTGACGGTGGATAATGTACGCTATGTATGAAAATATATGAAGTAGTGAATGATGAGGACTTGTACTTTGATACGAGAGTGTGTCTCAAATTTAATATCCAAATCAATCAGCTCTACCGACTATCGGGTTATGCATCTTGAGATATATAGATTTTGTAAGATATTTTAGAAAGAGAAAGAGGTCTGAAGAATAATATGATACCTCTGAAAATATGGGTTCATCTTCCTTACTACACCACATAAGCCAATGCTATTCTTTCCAACTAAATATTCCGAGTTTACAAATTGATAATACTTTTACTAACATAATATACATTATAATTTATTGGTATAATCTTCTTTCGATATTTTTTTTAACATGATAATCTGAAACGACTAATTAAAGACATAATTCATGTTTATGGTAGGTTTAAGTAAAAATTAGAAAGGGACAAGTCTCACTTGATCTTGCGCAAAGCTTTATCACATTATGACGATCATTGAAACAACCTCTTACGAATTTGAAAATAAAATAGAAACATTTTTCATGAGATCGGGTGATGAAGCGATAAAGGGTGGCCAACCTACGGTCACTCTGCGGACGTGTAACCACTACACCCATGCCACTGATAGTACATATATCACACCTGATAAGTATGGAAATCGTGTATGACACCCTACGAATAAAGCATCTAACACCGTACGATTTTGCAACTACAAAGACGAACATTGCTCTGATAAAGCACCTAGAAGACCAGAAAGTGTTTCACCAATGAGGAGGCTTCTATCAAGGCCTGCCTCAGAATTAAGACCATTATATAAGGAGTAAAAGAGTCATATGAAGCCATGGTGAAAATTAGAGAGAAAAAGAATGATAGAAACAAAAATTCATTGTAATTATAATCATGTTTACAATATCAATACAAGTATTATTCAAAATGGTTATCAACTTCATATCATGTTTGTCTCTTAGATCTTGTTTACGTCTTATATTTAAAATGAAACTTGTTGTGTGATTTTTTACCTGCCTGTATACATTTTACAAGAAGTAGGGATTGTTTTTTTATGACGAATCATCATATGCAACGGTCATAAGGACCAAAAGATTTAGACAATATCCAAGTACTCAAATTTGTTGAGGATAAGAATAGTTTCTTTGGTCTTAGAGACAATAGATTGTGCCTCAATGTATACTATTTTGGTTAGCTAAAGTTTTTATGGTTTGGTCTTAACCTCATTCCACATCGGGGTTACATGACTGTGGGCAAACTTGGCTAATTTACTTTCATCGATAACATTTTGAATCTCTTCTTTAGACATATGAAGATCCCAAGTAATATGACCCATATCATTTAGTAATTTTAAACCTTGTTGGGATTATGTTGGTCCTAAAGATTAGTAATGCGGTAAGGTAAAATTTCACGAATTACATGTATCTTCAGCAACCTTAATATGATTATGGTAGAATAAGCAGTGGTCTGAACCAAAACCGGTCATCCAAAACTTCTAAATATGATGTTCAGGATCACCAGACTCGTTTTACTTATCTATATTATACTGATTAAATTTTAGGACAAGATCGACATTGAGGATCTTGTGTGCCAAAGGTGAATGCAATTTTTTTTATATAAACAGAGATATGGATATCACCATTCTTCTGTGCGGGTGGCATGATTAGTTTAATAATAAGAACATACTTGCCTCAAAACTCAAAGGATCAATTGTGGTGCCTTATTGTCGATTGAATCGTAAAAATGATATTTTTTACCTTGAGTGTCGGTGTCCGAACTCGAAATGGGTCCAAAAAGTAACCTCAAGAATATCGACCACTACTTTCCGAAGAACAAGAGAAGCACCGTCAGTGTAGTTGGTCATCTGGCTTAGGGATGGGTGATTTTTAATAGTGCGGATATATTGCACCGACTAAAAATCAAATCCATCATTTTTTGTGTCCGACCTGACATTATTGATCTTGATGAACTCAGATAATTTCTTAGGTTAGTTCAGGAGCGGAAATGTTCGTAGGAGAACATCTGAATGATAAATGTTTGTATCGGATGCTTTTAATAAGAGAATTGGTGTTTTGTAAAGAGAGAGAGATAAGAGACAAAAGAAATAAATGTAATAATAATTGACTAATCATTGGTCCCTTTCTCCAAAAGAGAATGTCCTTTATATAGTACATGAGGTGAATAATAAAATTACATAATTACCACGGTTAAAGTGGATTTCTCACCCCACTCCTTTACTCTATACAAACAAGTTCTAAGGATATATCAGTTAGCCCCTCTATCTCTTATTTTTCTTTAATTTAGTTCTTCATCACTACATACATGAATTTATTCTCTATATTTAATATAATAAACTTTGTTATTATATATATTTTATTTCCCTGATCACATCTCACGCTAGAACTCGGAGCACAAGCAAGAAGGTGGAAATATGTTTGAAGAATTAACGATATTAAAATGTTGATTATTTGTGTCGTATAAGAGTGTCGTATTTCATCCACCTATTATTGCAACAAACAAAAATGTTGAGACTGAACGTGACAAATAACTTGATCTTGCGGGGTTTTAAATTGATGAGTATGAAAATGTATTAACAATTCACAACTTGGTTTATGTGAAGTTCTTTCGTTTGGATATTTATTAGCTCACACCCACATCATCTAATGATAAAACCGAACTGAAATATAATGTTGAAAAAATATACTACTAACACATTGTAAAATAAAAAATAGCTATTAAAAACTAAATAAAATATTTATTCTCCATATATAAATAGATTCTCTGCATATTTCTAATGGTACGATGTCACTTTGATACATAAATAAATCAAAATTAGGTAATAATTTTTTATATCTAAACCATTGGTTTATTATGACATAAATAAATATTTTATCAAATTTGTTACGGGTACTTTAGCTTAAATCCAAAATTGGATTTAGTATGATACAATAAGTACTAATGACACTACCAACTTATTATGTCCAATGTTGCGCACTGCCAAAAAAATTATTAATTAAATAAAATCACTCTTTAATAGATTTATTTGGGGATCAAAATAGTCTTCTAATTATTGGTCTAGATAGAAAATGCTTTGTAAACCTTACAGTGAAGGTGATTTGAATATGAGAAAAATCAGTGACTTACAAGATACACATGCATGTAAGCTCTGGTTTAACTTTAGGAAAAGTAACTCACGTTAGGCCAATTACACGAACTATGTATACTGTGAAAACAAACACCCCTCTTCAAATTAAAACAACTCTAAAAGGTACAATAACTTGAAGAAGATTAATATTTATAAGATAAATTGTTGAACCTTATATTTTTTGGAAATTAGAAAATTGTAACTTTGATTTCTGGTTAGAAAACTGGATTGGAAAACCTTTAATCAAACTATCAAATGATAAAAATAATGACTAGTATGTTATTGAAAGAGTTAATACTTTTTGGACTATTAACAGATGAAATTTAACGAAATTGAAGTCAAATGTAACCACTTCTAACATTAATAAGATTGAGAAACTTAAAATTCATATTGAGAAACATGATGAGATTATATGGACCTTAGAAAATACTAGTGACTTTAACACAAAACTACCTTGAATTATATAAGGCAAAAACGTCCAACTACTAATGTCTTTGCTAAAATATGGAATAACTTTATCCCCACAAAGCTATCATTTATTTTATAGAAACCCATGAAAGAATATATATCAGTTGACACTAATTTACAAAAGAGAAAGTTTAGTTTAGCTTCGAAATGTATATCTGTCAAGATATAGAGAAAGTGAAGCAATTATATGTTAGTTTTCCTATAGCTTGGGAGATCTGAAACCATTTTTTTATATTATTTGGAATCTCCATAGGAAGATATATGACAATTCATCACTTGATTATGTGATGGCTTTGGTCTACCAGCAAAATGGTTCACATTAAAACAATTCTTCCAACCATAATTTGCTGGTCAATTTGGAATTTTAGGGTCATAATTAAATATGATGGTATTCAAGTAAACAATAAAAATATCTTAGATAAGATTCTTCATATTCTCGCATACCTTAACAATGCCAATATTGTCAAAAAGAAGTTATGGTCTAGTGATAGTCATTTAGCAAAAAAAAATAGGTTGCTTCTTCAATGATGAAAAACTTGTGAGGACTAATGTTATTGAATGGATTTCTCCTAAGGATAATATAATTAACTTAACTATGATGTTGTATTGAATGGTGAATCTGGTGGTGCCGGAATATTTAGAGATGATAAGGGTGATACAATTAGTACATATGTAGGTTATATGGAAAATTAAATCATTTGGTTGCTCAAACCATGGCCTTATTAGATGAATTGATAATCTGTAACCTAAAAGAATATAAGTACGTGGAAATTGAATTGATTCTAAATTTCTAATAGGTATGTTATCCAAAAGAAAGGCTCCTTAATTTTTATCTCGGTTGATCAACTGTTGTAGAAGCCTAATTAGATCCACCATAAATATTAAACATATCTCTAGATCTCAAAACCAAACTGCCAATTGGCTGGCCCATTGGACACTTAAATGTAAGATGAGATTTTATCTTGATAACAATCATATTCCCAACCCTCTTAGAACCACTGTTCCATTAGAGAATTTAAGAATAAGATATATAAATATAAATGAATAATATGCATGTGTGTTTATTATTTGATCTCATTGGTCAATTGTTTTTAAATGAATATGTGATCATTTGCTAACTTGGAACCAACAATAGTACCACAAGAAATGGTCAGCACTTATTATTCATGGAGATCAAAGTTAATGATCGATATTAGCTGCCTAAAAAAATCAAACATAAACCCTTAATGAAGTAAACCTGGAATTCTTTCTTGAATAACTTTTTTTTATCAAAAACAATAAAATTTATAGTTGTAATTAAATTAGTACTGAAAATAATCCTCGTTATATTTCTCTAAACAAAATTTCGTTACAATTTCAATAAATTTTTTGTTTTGGTAAAAAACTTAAATCTTTAAGTCTGAATCCAAATCCGAATCCAAAACAATTTTTTATACTAGTTCAAATATCTGCAATAAGCCTAACCTACAGTGGTTGAGATGTATGATAAATCATGTGATATAGAATTCATCAAAGACAGTTTTGTAGATTGATTGTCCAATTTTTGTTTTTAATAATATCAAAACATTTTATAAATATAAAAATGTATACTTCTTGATGACACAACAAAAGGCTTGATAAAGCTTCTGTCTCAAATCACAGAGATTATGTTGATGGTATAAACTCATAAAAACATCCACTTCTGTTTAATCCATAATATAACACTGATTAAGATCACTACTACTAGTAAGAATATACAAAAATATTTTATATTTTTATATAAATGATATCTATATACATGAACAACTTAATTTTTACAATAGTATAATATTATTAGTTTTGGATTAAAGAATTTATAATTTATTTTTGTTCATCTTAAAAAAAATTATACTATATCTATCTCATATCTATTTGATTGAACTTTGGTAGCATCTATTATTAAATTTAAATTTGGTTATATATTTATTATTCATGTAACTATTTTTAATTTGTTAAAAAATAATAGTTGGTTGGATTTAAATAATAGTAGTATTGTAACTATAAATATTTATAAATATTTATTAAAAATTAATAGTTATTAAATATTAGTGAGCTTGTGAGTTCATTTAATTATTTAAAAAATAGTTAGTGCGAATATAAGTTTATATATATAATTATAGTCAATAATATTGCTTTTTGTAACAAACCAAAAGATTAAAATAGGAGAATACATTTCATTTAACTTTAATCATTAAGTAAAAATAGCAATAAAAACTATACATAACAACTTTGAAAAAAAAACAACAAAAGCCTCCATCATCCTAAATACACAAAATGCCCAAACAACTCAAAAACCATTTTTTAGGCTGTCTCCAGGAGAGGGCTCTTGTACTATCTCATTCTTTTTTTCCCTCTAAATATCATTATGTAATTTTTTACACCATAATTTTTTTTTTTAATTTTTTCAATTTTTTTAAAATTGTGAAATGCATCTTCTATGGCAAGCTGTTGTTCTTTTTTTCTGTTGTTTAGTCTCAAGTTTCCACACACTGCCAATATCTTGTGCAATATGCACAGCATCAAATGAAGCACCGGCCAATCCTTTTTTCGTAAACCCGACCGCGTAAATCCCGCTCTTTCCCTTCCAAGCATTAGGGAATGGTGATTTAGGGAATCCATTCTTTGAAAAGAATTCATTCTCTTCTAGCCAATTTGGAACGTTGCTTCGGTATCCAGTTGCTAAAATGATCGAGTCGATATCGATTTTCTCTCCAGTGACTAGTTCAGCTTGAAATTTCGTCAACTTTTTAATCCCGGCCACGGTTTTGATACCTCCTGTTCTGATTTTCTCCAATGCACCGATGTCTAGTACTGGGGTTTTGCCGTTGATGCCTTTGTGCTCTAGTGGACCTAACTTTGGTCGGTTTAGACCGTATTTTGTGATGTTTCCGAGGATGAAGTAGGTTAGGAGTAAGAGGATTTTATCCACTAGCCATAGCGGCAGCCATTTCATTAGTAGCATTCCTAGCTCGAATGTCGATTTTCCGAGGATTTCTCTTGGTAAGACATGAACCTGAATAAAGAGATAGAGCAGAAACTGATTAGAAAACAGATTTCATAATAAAAAAAAAGGGTTAAAGGGTTTCTTGGGAGTCAAGCAATCAAATCTTGAACCAAAAGATGATTTTTTTTTTTAGTGTTTTGAGTTGAGCAAACTTATAAAAATTGAATCTTTAAGTGTCGAATCAAAGACTTACCGAGCTGCGAACAACCATCGAAGGGAGAGCATTGTGATTACAAAGATCAAGAGATACTTCCATGCCTGAATTTCCACACCCAACGACCAAAACTTTCTTTCCTTTAAATTTTTCGCCGGATTTGTACTCGGAAGCATGAAGAACTTCACCGGAAAACTCAGTTAGTCCTTCAATTTCAGGTGTCACGCACTCTGCATTCTCCCCTGTAGCCACCACAAGCCACCTACAAATGTACTCAACCTCGTTGCGGGTCGACCCGGATGTGGAAATGGTCTTAACCCTCCATAAACCGCTTGTCTCGTCGTACCGGGCGGATTGGACCGACTCATTAAACTGTGGGTTGATTTCGAATTTGGTAGCGTAGGACTCAAGGTAGTCAATAAATTGTCTTCTCGTAGGATACTCAGGGTAATTTTCAGGGAAGGGCAGTTTGGGTAATTGACAAAACTGTTTAGGGAGGTGTAGTTTGAGCCTATCATAAGTACGTTTTTGCCATAGTGAAGCAATACAATCAGATCTTTCAAGGACCACATAGGGTACCCCTTGATCTTTAAGGCAAGCCGCTGTGGCTAAACCGGACGGTCCAGCTCCAACAATGACCGGACCGTTAACCCAAATGCACCTTTTAGAAAAGAAATCAGCTTGATCACCTAGACGGAATAAATTCTCCATTCTTTTTTTTTTACTAAACAAAAGATTGCGTTTTTATTTGATTTTCGGGATTCGAAACACAAAAAGACTGTTACTTTCTTTGTTTTTGGCCAAAAGGGTATTCAAATCTTCAAGAAAAAATCAAATTGAGATTGTTTTGAGAGTATTTTCTGATGTTGTTTTTGTTGATGAGAGAGAGAGAGAGTGAGAAATATAATTGAGAGATTGTGGTTTGGTTTGATGTTAGAGAGAGAAGTATATGGGTGATTATATAGAGGAGTTTGCCATGTGATAGGTCCATTCCTCAAATCATATATAATATTATTTAATTATATTTTAATTATATTTATACATTCCAAGAAGGGTTAGCAAAGTTTGTTTCATTATTTTATTATGTTATGAGAATATTTGAATGTGCCTTTTTTGCTTTGACTATTTATTTATTTTAAAAAAATAGTAATGGTTTTAATTTCAAAACCACTAATGTGCTTGTAGATTTGTAGCAAGCTTGAGATTCATTATAATAATAGTAATAACATCAATTATATGGCTCCACCAACTCACTCAAATTTGATCACATCAATCATACACTATAGAGTATAGATAGAGATATTTTCAACAATCAAATTAAATACATGAAAATAGTGTAATTGTTTGGGAAATATTTAGTTATTCTATTTGGATAATTTGACTGAAACCACAAGAAAAATATTAAATATTGTCACCTATAATTTGTTTAGTTTATTTTAATTATTAAAAAATTGTTAATATATTTAATAGGAATATATTTGAAATAATTAATATAAAATTGAATATAACTACTACATAATAGAAAAGAGTGAAAGTGATAGTGATCAGTCAAATTGATTTTATGGGTCCATTTGAGGGAGAATAATGGAGGGAGTATATCCAAGTGGAAAATAATGCTGACTAGGAGACGCCACGTGGAGTGGAGCCAGGAAACACAAGGTTCCATAAGGTAAGGTCCTAAAGTTGTAAGGCTGTTATGAATCACAAGCCCATTCTGTGCCAACCTTATTTTACACCACACTACAGTGACATGTTTCGGTCCCATTCACATGTTTTCCTGATATATAAACAGAATACGGTTCATGTCCGTTATATATTTGATTTAGGATTTGGGTGGTTTACATGTAAATTAATATATATTCGAAAAGAAAAATAAATTATATTAACAAATAATAATACATCCTAACAAATGTGAAGTTTTTTGGAAATATATAAAAAAAACCATGGTATCAAAGCGATCAGAACTATTTTAAAAGCGATTTGTTTAATTTTGCAACTATACCAAAATAAAATTTTGGTCATGCATTAAACAAGGTTACATCTCAAATTATCTATTATTAACCAACATTATAAGGAATTATTAACAATTAGATGATATCCAATCTTTTTTCTAATACTTCGAATACACAATTTCTTCTTTTTTTAATTTTTCTCTCTTTCAAATTGGGAGAGAGAGGATGGGTCACATTATTGCTGTCTTGCGTCAATCTTTTTTTTTAATTCGAATTTTTGTATCACGAACCCATCCACTCTACAAACTTGACTATCCTTTTCGGAGCTTTTCAGGAATATTTTGTTGTGATTTATCAAAGTGTTTTTGGTTGTTTAGTGTAGGTGAAACCCTGACATATCAAATGTAAAAAAAGATGATTTTTGGTTACAACAAATGCGAATGATGATATCATACAAATAAAAAAAATACAAAAATGATAACCTGCCAATGTGAATTGTGAAACCAGAGTTACACAAAATACGAAACCATAGTAAATATGAATTTTATTTTGCCTAAATGCAAAATATAAAACTAAGATTAAATGAAAATAAAAAAAAATATCATTTAATGATCTAATTTTTTCGGTCTTTATATTTTTTTCTAACTATAATTTGAAAGATACAAATTTTTAAAATTTTAAATACAAACAAAAATACATTTAAAAAGTTGTGAGGTGCGAATAAAAAGTTATTTATACTAAAAATGAACATAAAAGAGTGTATATAACTGTGAACCCAATCTCACATTGCTAAAAAGGAACATAAAAAGTGTATATAACTGTGAACCCACCTCAGCTAGCAAGAGTCCTTTTGGGAGTACGCCCAAGAGCAAACCCGTACACGCATCCGAACGTAAAGCGGATAATATCTTGCTGGTCTCTGAGGTCCGTCGCACACATGCACACCCAATTCTAACATAAAACTATAAAACAAAAGTTATTACCTTTAAATTTTCCATGAATTATCTATTCGTGTTTGCAGTGAGAAACCGACGACCTCATAATATTATGAAGAAAATATAATTTTTTTATTGTTTTCAAGTTATTTTTTTTTTGTTTGTTTTGACATTGGTTTGTTTTGTTCAATTAGTCTAGAAGAAAAAAGGATATGTTTTTTTCTTTGATCTCGATCATACGGTTTTTATTTTTATTTTTAATTTTATATTCCATCGATTATAAATTTTTCGAAAATAATAGATTTTAGTGGTGCGCCATTATTTTTGTAAAAGAGAATAAAAATCAGCCATTATTGATCTCTCGTTCGCAAATCTACTATTTTAATTTAGTTAAAAAAATATCTAAAACTTATCATTTATTAATTTTGTTTTGGTC
Organism: Limnanthes douglasii subsp. nivea; assembly: GCA_036936605.1. Lineage (NCBI taxonomy): Eukaryota > Viridiplantae > Streptophyta > Magnoliopsida > Brassicales > Limnanthaceae > Limnanthes > Limnanthes douglasii. The sequence goes on from JAUPFV010000001.1 coordinate 41,558,142, forward strand.
GTTTTAAAAAAATAAAAATAATTTTTTATTTAAATATTTTGTTTGAATTAGAGTCATATTTGAATTTTAATTATAACAAATAAAATATATAATATTTTTGTTTTAAATTTATAATTCGTATAGTTGTGTTTTTTATGTTATTTAGCATGATTTTTTATATATTATAATATATATATATATATATATATATATATATATATATATATATATATATAATAAAAAAATGCCACACAAATCTAAATAAGTCGAAGAAAAAACATGCACCAAATCATAATTTATATAAATGATAACTCAAAACCCCCTAGCAAATAACGGGTAAGTTGTGTCTTTATTTCTGGAACATTGAACACCTACTTAATAAAAGTTGGTAAGTAGTAGATACTACGAATTCCGGTTCTTGAATTCTGAGAAATGAATTGCTACCTTCGAGAAAACCTTGAAGCTTGATCAACATTGTATGTGGAAAGGTTGCAACGCGAACATTCTTTGAATATTCTTTTAGTTTAATATAGCCATGATGGTGGATGGATTAATTAATAGGATTATGATGATAAATAAATAATTTCATAATTTAGTATTCCTAATAAAGAAATTAGATAAAATTCAGTCGGTGCAAATCCATTTAATAAAATATGAAAAGACAGGAATTCAGACCAAAACTTCCTTATAAAAGCCAAAGTCTTAAAAGTAATAGATAGAGATATACATAAATTGGAGTCGGGAAAAATCGAAAATTATAGATGGTTATAACTTATATAAACCAAATTCATTATCAGAATAGGTTGAAAGTTACTAAATAAATTAAAAATGAAAATTAGCTGATTTGATAGAATTAGAGAGTTAGGCCTATCAAAATAAAACCAATAAAGTTTATATATAGTCAATGTTTTGAATTGTTTAAAAATCCACATTAGTTTCGTGTAGTCGGTCGAAATAAGGTTTTCGGTTCACTTTACCGGTTAACGGTATTTTATAAACAGTATTTTATGTTTTAAAATTTTGTATTTTAATTCTGAGTGTAATTAATTAGAACTAAATTACAATTTTGTTGAGATATAAAAGACCATTTAATTACATTAGGAAAACATAAAAGACTATCCAGTGATATTGGATTAATATGAAAGCTTAAAATACAATATTGAAACATGAGGGATGTGTTTTTTTTTTACAAAAGTGAGCATTGAGAAATACAAAATATAAAAGATTAATGTTGATTTTTAGCTTTAAGAATTCGTCTCCATAACTTAGATTTAAAAATATAATTTTCGTAATATAAAAAATTTATAAAAAAAAAGAGATATGTCACTTATGGTTATAAAATATTACACATAAATTTATTATTACGAAAGTATTATTAGCTACAATCCAAAAAGATGCAAAGAAATAATGTAAAAAATTGTGATACTTGTCAACGATTTGTCAGTATAATATAAGCTCCATCTATTTTTTCTTGAAAACTATTTCGGAGGTTATTTATTTCGACGGATGAGATCTTGATATTGTAGGGCCCTTCCGAAATTTCACGAGGATGACAATTTTTATTGGTGTTTGTGGATAATTTTTCAAAACGGGTAGAAACACAATTGTTAGTTAAAATCACAACAAAATAGGTTACCAGTTTTTTAAAGACAAACATAATGTGCAAATGTGAGATTCTGAGCGTTATCAAAACAAACAATGGAACACAATTCTAAAATGATCAATTATTATTGTTTTTTATAATAAAAGGTTTCGAGCAAAAAAAAATATTCTCTCAATCTACGGAAAAATGGCCAGATGGAGGCCACAAACTGAACTATAACATATTGCATAAAGAAATATTATAACGAGTAACATGGAATTGGCTTGATTTCTTGCGTGAAGTCTTATGGTCCCATTTGAACACCTCGATAACTGCAATGACGATAATACCTTTCACTTTGGTGTATGGAATAGAAGCAGTAATGTAAGTCGAAACTAGTATGCCTTCATATTGAATAATAACTTACGATGAATGAAGTAACATTTATGCCAGAATTGGAGAGCTTGATGTCATTGAATAAAAAATAGTGATGCATCACTTAAGATCAGAACACTACAAAAATATCGTGAGAAACGAGCACAATTTAAAAGTCCTACTCAAAATCTTTGGATTCGGTGACAAAATTTTCAGAAGAGTTTTCCTACATATTAAAAACAAACCTATCGACAAACTAGGTCCAAACAAGGAAGGGTAATATAAAATAGAGTCAAATATGACGCCTATAACGTATATGTGGTTGTATGAGGAATGATGGTGAATTTCGGCATCCCTCAAACATAAAGCATTTGAAGTTTTACAACTCATAAGCACATCATAGCTTCAGTTATTTCATTTATTATTTCAACTTAAATTTTTATTGTATTTACTTCTTAAACCTTCATTTTGGGATACATTTTTTCCTACCTTAGTTGTGCGTTAAGGTTTTAATGTAGTATTCGTTATTAATAAAATATTTTTGTTTTTTCATCTCAAGTCTCATATGATTTATTATTCTAAAACACTAAAAATAGTATTTGCACCCATCATACAAACCAAAGTTATGTGTGGGATGATTAGAAAAGTAATCATAAACATTTCATGAATTTTATATTCCCACTCAAACAAATAAAAGTTAAGTGTGAGATTATTAGAAAAGTAATTCTAAACACTTTAGAGAGTCTTTGCACCCCTTACAATAACAAAAAATATCTAAATATAGGACAGTTAGAAAAGTAATCCTTAATAATTCACGGAGTCTAGTACCCCTTATCAAACAATAAATCTAATTGTTAGATAATCATCAACACTTCTAGGAGTCGTGAACTCTTCAAACAAATAAAAAAGAAACTATATGGATAATTCTAGAGAAAATCATATATAAAAAAGCCCATGTGTTTTTTATAAAAGTATATGTTTTCGGAATTGTTCACTACATTTGGAGCAACAAAGTCAAGGAAATAAATTTTTTCCTTTAAAAAATCAAACAAAAGCTCATAAATTTTGAAAAAAAATATATTCCGAGACAATTTATAAAGAAACAAAACACATGTAAAAAATAAAGCAAAATAAGTTTAGATTAAAATATTCTCCAAAAAAATGAAAAGCTATAAAAAATATAAGTTCCTTAAAAAAATGCATCAACCATATAAGGACTTTAGTTTAAAAAATCAACCTCATGACATAGTAAGTATAATCAAACAAAAAAAACAAAATACTAAGGTTGTTATGAGGGTTAGTTTGCACAATAGAAATAATATATCTAGTTTGACTGGTAACAACAACATAAAGAAGTACAACCTCATGAAAGAAGATCACTTACATCTACAATAACAACATAAAAAGAATTTAATTCGGAATACCTCAAGCATAAGAAATAATAGTATTTGATTCTCAATCTTAAGCATTAAAGAAGAAACATTAAATCCACCCTTCATAAAATTCACAAGTGGCCTACTTTAAGCAGATGAACTTGTCCACTCAATTTGTGGTGGCGTGTGCTCACATGAAACATATTGCCATAATTTTTATAACTAAAAATTTAGAAATTTCTCATGGATTGCAAACGCCGACCTTGCTTCAGCAACATCTATTGTCAGTTTTTTCTTTCCGACAATTTTTCAAATTTTTTGTAAACCCAAAACGTTGAAAGAAATCAAGTCTAATGGTCTCCACCAAATTGTTTTTTTGCTTTAACATCTTTTCTTTTGTAACACTTTGCTTATTTTTACGTTCATCATCTACATATTTCAACAACTTCTCTAAATCAGTCTCTGAAGTCTTCAAAAACTCTTCATGTTGTTTCTTTTCAACATCATTAAGATATTTTTTTTTTTCATTTGTAATTTGACATAAACATTTCACAACGCTTCCGAAGAACAATATTGTTAACTTTCCAACTTTCTGAAACACACTAGATTTTGTTTTGGAGAGTCTCAAGTGTGCCTCGACTTCAGCTTTAGCTTATAGATGAGCTTTCAAATAGTTCTCTTTTTTTGAAAAATCATCTATAAGTTTTTGCCTACTTTAAAATGGATTTATTAAAACTTCAAGTAATGGCTGGAGATCTGGAATAACTAGAATATGAATCCCATAGTACTAATGTACCAGTATGAAGGCATTAAACAATAACTGATAAAAAAGTATACAGATATAAAAATTATAAACAAACACGTAGTCATGTCTTACTTCAACTACTAGATCAATTTGCCTCGTGTCAAAACTATATAGAGGAAAGATGAGTTAGTAACACTCTTATGCATGCTGAAGTTACAAATTTGTTGAATACATATGTAATTTGATCCATGGAAAAAATCTCATTGAAAAAAGGGAGGATTTTTAAGGAATAGCCGTCAGCAACCATTTGATTACTAGTTGAATACACATGAGTTACTTAAGCTGCAACATTAGGAGTCTCTGAAACTTTAGCAGTATACTAAGAAGAAATTATATGAAGATTAATAATTTTGCTAATAATAAGTAAAAGGACTGAGGTTAGGGTGAGCTGAGGTGAGACTAAGGAAGTTTCATTATCCATAATATAATAAGCGGGTTTTAACATCGGTTCACTACCAATAAGCTCAATAATTTTGGCATTATCAGTTCTCAAACCCTCAACATAATTTGTTGCCCCAAAGTTTCAACATCTTCATTTCCTTTAAACGACAAACTTCTTTAACACAATAATTTTTAGTTACTTTCTCTGAAAACATATTAGCCATCAATTCATTATATTTAAAACTATCAAGCACATGTAAGGTCTTATCAATCTTTCTTTTTTCTTTCCCAACAGTAAAATGAGTCTAATTAACAGTTTGAGGGAATACCTCATTTATAAAGATCATGCTATTGGTAGTCGGAGGATTCATAATAAAATGAAGGTTTACCATAAAATTAAGATTACTACTTTTAACTACAATAATTTGAATTTCGGGATAGAAGTATCAACATCATGCACTTCAACATACGAAGGCTCTAGATAAACTAAGTTTTTAGGAGATTACGATGTTTTTCAGGACTATTTGGTTTAAGTTTAAGATCAATAACCCGATGTTTATTTGTTTTGATAGAATGTTGATCATCAACTTAGGCATAAGATTTGCTACCAGTTTTCACATTCAGCATTTCAATTTGGTCTTCTAATGATTATGTAGATACAACTCAAATACTTTTAACTTTACGACCATACTATTTGGTCTTCTATTTTATTAAATAATAACATTTCGAATAAGCTTTTTACATTTTAGAATCATCATCCGTGGGCTGAGAAAATCTGGGAACAACCAAAGCACCTAAAGTTTATGGTCATGGTAGGTGAATATATATGAAAAATAATAGTCGGATCGCACACCCAAGACTGAATGAGCAACATACCGTGAGTATTAGGCCACAAACTACTAAACAAAAAATTCATGGCTAAAAGAAAAATTTCTATAACATAATCCAAAAGTTAAGTGTAATTTATTTTAGCATAGAGAACATGTTTCTTGTATTTCTCCTATCTTTACAGAGTAAGTAGGTAGAAGGTTTAAATATAACTAAGTACCGTGAACAGAGAAAATTTTTATGTAAAGTACAAGAACAAAATAGAAAAATGTTTACTTGATGTTTTTTAGCTCATATGACATACAAACTTCCCCTTCTAGCGACATACTTCCCAAATTACGAGAGACACAAACAAACTATTTCTTCCAATGTGTGTTAGATCTTCTCATTGTTGGCCATGGTAACATAAAATAGAGATTTATCATCTTATAGGAAAGAGTCGTCACCGTGTAAAAATATTCAAATCTGAACTTCTTAAAGACCTTTCTAGAAATGATAATGGATGTTTTTAAAGTTTTTTACCCATGAACTAGTTAACCGAGGAACATGTGGGTCTTTTTAATAATTCCGGCAAAATCTTTATTGATAAAAATTTAAAGCCCAATTTTGAACATAAAAGTGAAAATCATTACGTCGTCAACCAAAGCATCGATAAGATTTTATCTTTGCTTCAGATACCAATTAACACATGGAAAAATTCCCAATTTAAATTTATTCTCAAAAATATATTCCTCCTTAATATATACATATTATTCATATACTAAGAAATATTGCTCAACGAGATTCAAAATATGCTTGTACACTTAGCCTCCTCTTTTCCAACCTTAGGAGCTATTTGAGTCTTCATTAGGAACAAATCAAAAGAATACTCAACTTTTGGATTTACTAAGGATGTACCAAAATCAGTTCATTAGCTAGGAATACTAGCAGACCCAATTAATAGAGGAACATGGGTACCCGTTGGAAATAGTGGTACCGATTGCAAGGAAAAGACTTCAAAAACATGAGCACCAGGGTAATGGCCATGATTACTAAGAAAGATATAAGTTTATTTGAATATTTCAGAAGTATTGTTATCATTATCAGACAAAGTGAGATATAATGATCTCCAAAGGTACGTTAGTATTTTTATTTTGGCCATCAGTTCTAAGTCATCACCGCGAGTGCATAAATTTATACTCTAGTCATTTTATATGTGAAATGAGGTTAAAAACAACAAACTTTATAAGATAATAAGAAAGCTAAAGTGGCAAACTTTAAGCAAGAAAGAAAAAAAGGTAAAATTAATAAATCAAAACTCTTTATTAATTGTAAGTAAACGTTTTAAATTATTTTATAGATTAGTGGATAAAATTGAAGAGAATCTACAATTACAAAATAACAAACTGAGGCGGTAACACAAATATAAAAGTAGTAACATATCTTCACGTTTTTTATATGTGTCTTGAACTTTTTAGTTTTCTAGAGCATGCATATCAGTCTCTTTTTATTAAATCAATACATTATTTGGTATTTATACCTTCCGACGATAAAAAAAATTCAGCAAGAAAAAACATAAAGGTAGAAAGTCTTAGCAATAAAGTTTTATCGCCGAACAAAGTCTTGGATGATATTAAACACGAAGTCTAAATTACCTTATCAATAACTAAGCTTTTTTTATTAGTTATTCTCTCATACTTTCAAAAGACTATGAGACTACTCACATATCTAAACTAGTAACCCAAAACAGATATTTTGAAACATTATTTTTGAACTTTTTTCCAATCACAAACTAAGTAAAGTTTGAAGAGTTTTAAGATGGTCCAGGGGTGATTATGCGATACGAAGATTACTGAGAGACGATTTTGCGATACAGAAATATCTTAGTGTCAGTTTTAGAGAGAGAAAATCTAGATTATTAGGTTAAGTAGAGAGAGAAAGTCTCGTACTATTCATCTCGGGATTTGTGAAGCGTGTGTGGTCCTTTTATAGTACAATTGCGGACCCCACACGCTTTATCTTTGGTTAATTACACTATTTAGTCCCTATATTTTACTTTCTTCCTATTCTGGCTATCTCTTTATGTAGTTTATACAATTTAGTCCTCACGCAGTTTTCTCTATGCTATTTTCCCCTATCACACTTTTCCTGTGCTGTTTTCTCCTGTAGAGTTTCTTCTTCACACTTTTCTCCTTGTCTTTTATTCTTCCTTATCAAATTTGTTTCTTATGAGATAACCATCTATCAATAAATCTGAATATAGAAAATGATATTTATAATTGTACTAGTTAATTTCAATACAATAGATTTTTTTTCATCAAGGAAAGTTTGGGCTGGTAAATGATTTTGATGAGATAAGTATAACATTATGAGACCTCAAATCTCTCACGATTTCTAATCGTAATTGGTTCGGAAGTCTAGCTCGATAGACAAATAGTTACTTACGAACTTTCAACCTATATACTACAAGTCATACAAGGTTTGACATAACTACAAAAAATAAAGATAACAAATTTATCCGCCAAATAAAAGCATTTCAAGATCTTAGTCCTTCTTCGTTTCTCTTGCAAGGACTAGATGGGCTATTGATAATGCTATATATTGTAACGGTTGAAGTCCATTTAAGTTTATATATGTAATATATTTTTTGGTTGAAGTTTAGATTTATAAGGCTAAGACAATATGATCATGTTGTAAAATCAAAGACTTATGCTATAAAGCCGAGTCAAGCAATTAACACAAGTTTATACTTATAAATACAACAAGATTCTCATATAGAAAATCATTTAGATCTCACATTAATATATGAGATTCTAAAATATATGAATTTTATCTCTAGTAACTCAAACTTAATAATATATTATCCTCTAACAATATTCCAACTTTCTCTCCAGCAACCATATATTCACGAATATTTTGTTTCTCCACTAACTTTTAACCTCTTTTTCCACGGTGTAAGTATCATCCTGTTGATTTCAGATGAATAAATCTCAGACAAAAGCTATGAAAAGCTTCGATAATTTTATTAGGTAATATAAATGACTATTAAATAGTCAGTACACAAAATGAAACTGACACCTAAGAAGAGAAACTGAAAGGACAATAAAAAATGGAAACACAATTAAATGACACAAACTTAAGTGGAGTGTAACTCCTATCTTGACCAAATAAAGCATTAAAGTCCTAACACTTATTAGATACCTCTGCTGATAGATGCATCTCTGCTGTGTCCTTTGCTAGTAGATGCACTATTGGATCCCTTAAATAAAACATTAAATTCCTAACATTGCTTCCTCTAAACTGAAAGCAATAGCTTCAGTTTATCTTCTCGTAAACTCCAAATTTCTCTCTTAATCGAACAAAAGCTTCCAACTTCAATGGTTTAGTCAATATGTCTACAACCTGATCATTGGTACCACAATGAACCAATTTCACAATTTCATCTTTGACAAGATCCCTCAAAAAATGGAACCTAACATCAATATGCTTGCTACGACCATGAAGAACAGGGTTCTTTGATAGTTTAATTGTTAAGTTGTTATCACACATAATCGTAGTGCAACCTGACTGCATCATACCAATTTCTTCTAAAATCCTTCTCATCCAAATACATTGACAAGCACAAAATGATGCAGCTATGAACTCAGCTTCAGTGGTGGATAGAGTGACTACCGGTTGTTTCTTTGAAGCCCAAGAAACTGCTCCTCCACTCAATAAGAAAGCATATCCACTTGTGCTTCGTCTATTATCAATGTCTCCAGCATAATCACTATCAGTATAGACACTCAACTCCTCCAACATTCCCTATTTGTAAAACACACCGAATCCAGTCGTTCCTCTTATGTACCTTAACACACGCTTTGCTGCTTGCATATGTTCCTCTCTAGGATCGGACATGTGTCTGCTCAATAGACAAACCACAAACATCAGATCAGGCCTTGTCGTCGTGATATACATTAAACTTCCAATGAGTTGTTTATATATTGTGCAATCAACTCTCTTAGCATCACTATCTTTTGATAACTTCACTCCGGGCACAATAGGATTCTTGACATCATTTCCGTTATGCAGATTAAACCTTTCAAGAATCTCTCCAGCATATTTCTTTTGATGGATGAAGATTCCATCACCATCCTGTGTCACCTCAACACCCAAAAAATACTTCATTTCCCCCAAATCAGTCATCTCAAATTCATTTTTCATCGATAATTTAAACTCCTCAAGCATATTTTCATCATTTCCTGTGAAGATTAAATCATCTACATAAAGACTAACAATAATAATCTTGTTACCTCCATCAGTTTTCACGAATAGTGTGTACTCATGCTCACACATTTGAAATCATTCTCTAACAAAGTATGCCTCAATTTTACTGTACCAAGCTCTTGGGGCTTGTTTTAAACCATATAAATCCTTCACCAACTTGTAAACCTTGTGTTCTTCTCCTTCCTTTATGTATCCTTGCGGTTGATCTACAAACACATCTTCTGATAGTTTGCCGTAAAGAAACGCACTCTTACGTCTAACTGATAAACACACTAATTCTTTTGAGCTGCTACAGCTAGCATCGTACGAATAGTATCCCAACGCGCCACGGGAGCAAAGACTTCACTGTAATATACTCCTTCTTCTTGCGCATAGCCTTTGACCACCAATCGAGGTTTGTATTTTTCAACCTCTCCCTTCTCGTTGAGCTTGGTTTTATAAAGCCATTTAACACCAATTCTCTTTGCTCCACTTGGAAGATTTGTGAGAAACCAAGTTCCGTTCTTTTCTATTGACTCCAACTCTGTCTTCATAGCATTAACCCATTTTTCTTCCTTAACAGCTTCATTGAATGTTACATGATCATCGCTTGACATAAACATTACAAGACCCGAAACTTCTTCTTCTTCCTCCCATCCGGTCTCGTAATCCTGCAAATAAGTTGGTCTTCTTCTGATTCTCTGAGGCCTAAGAGATTCTGCTGGATTCAAAACTTCTTCTTCTTCATTTATTTGCTCTGTTTCAGGCTCATGAGTCACTTCTTCAACATTCTCCTCAGCTTCGGTTTCTCTATCCTCTCAGATTAATTTCTCAGCCTCTGATTCTTTTGTTTTATGTCCCCATTCCCAGCTTTTCTCTTCTTCGAAAATCACATCCCTGCTTGTAATGACCTTTTTTGTTTTTGGGTTGTATAGACGATAACCCTTGGATTCGCTGCTTACTCCAATAAGCACACATATGTTGCTTTTATCATCAAGTTTTTTTCTTTTCTGATCTTGAACATGGACATGAGCGATACAACCAAAAATTCTAAAGTAATCAACTCTAGGCTTTATTCCACTCCACATTTCTTCAGGTGTTTTTCCTTGTGTCATGGAAGTTGGACTTCGATTCAAGACATGTATAGCCCATTTTGATGCTTCCGCCCAAAAATGTTTAGGAACTCTTTTATCATTCAAAATACACCGCACCATATTCATTATTGTTCGGTTCTTGCGCTCAACAATTCCGTTTTGTTGCGGAGTAAAAGCTGTAGTGAGTTGTCTGCTAATTCCGGCTTCCTCACAAAAATCAGTGAACTCATTTGAAGTGAATTCACCGCCTCTGTCCGTTTGTAGAGATGCTAGCGTTTCTCCACTCTCTTTCTCTACTTGGATCTTGAATCGAGTAAAGAATATAAAAGCTTCCGACTTTAATGACAAAAAATATATCCATACCTTTCTGCTAAAGTCATCGATGAAAGTAAGAATATATCTCTTGTCGGAGTTCGATGCTGGAGAAATTGGCCTACATATATCAGAATGTACCAGCTGCAACCTCCTTGACGAACGCCACAAACTTTGTTTAGGGATACTCTCACGAAGTTGTTTACCAACAAAACAGCTAACACATTTCTCAGCTTCGTTGGTGCTCAGATGTGGTATCCCTTTGACCATATTCTGATATTTGAGAGTTCTTAAACCTTTGTAACTTAAGTGCCCATACTTTCGATGCCAAAGTTTAAGCTCATCCATTGCTGTTATTTTCAAACATTTCTCAGCCGTAAACAAGTTACCTTTTGAGGCCAAAATCTTGAACAATTTATTTTCCGTCATTTTTGCTTGCATAACCAGCCCTAACTCCGGGTGATAAAGCTTGCATACTTCATGATGTATCAAAATCTTGTAGCCTTTTTGTACAAGTTGTCCCAAGCTTACCAAGTTACTCGTTAATTCTGGTACTATATATACATCTGAAATTACATGAGTCCTTCCATTGACACGTAAAGTTACATCATCTTTTCCAATTACCGAAAGAATAGAATTGTTACCGAGTTTTACGGAGGACTGAAACTCTTCATCAAGCTTTTAAAACCATGCTTTGTCTCTTGTCATGTGGTTGGAACAGCCTGAATCAAGATACCACACAAATTTTCTTTCTTCTGGAATTGGTGTGTACGCCATTAACAAAACATCACCTTCCTCTTCTCCAATCTCTGCATAGTTTGTCTTCTCTTCCATAGGACATTCGTATGAAAAATGTCCAAGTTTGTGACAACGATAGCATTCCACCGTTTCCTTGTTAAATCTACCTCTTTCTCTTCCTCGGCCAAATTGTCTTCCTCGGCCAAATTGTCTTCCTCTGCCTCTTCCATTTCGATACTCGTATGAAACTTTGAGTACCTGTTCTTCTTCTACTATTCTTGGCTTTCTCATTTTCTGCTCATGAACAAGTAATGAGCTTTGCAAGGTATCGACTGATAAACTGTCAATATCTTTCGATTCTTCAATTGAACACACAATGTAGTTGAAGTTCTCAGTCAGTGTTCGCAAGATCTTTTCCACAATTTTGACATCTTGCATATCATCCCCACAGTTTCTCATGTCGTTTGCTACCACCATCACCCTTGTGAAGTAATTGGAGATGGATTCTCCATTTTTCATCTCTAGCAATTCAAACGTTCTCCTCAAAGTTTGTAATTGCGCACGCTTCACTCTTGCATTTCCGTGATATTTGGTCTTCATAGAATCCCACAACTGCTTTGACGTCTCTTTCAAAGTTATCGTCTTAAACATTGATTTTTCAATCGCATTGAACAGATAATTCTTTGCCTTCAAATCCTTTAACCTTGCATCGGCAAGGGTCTTCTTCTCTGCTTCGGTCAATCCTTCTTTGTTAATTGGTTCATCAATTCCATCTTCCACAACATCAAAATACTCCTTTGACCAAAGAAGATTTTCCATAAGGAGACTCCAATGGTTATAATCTCCATCGAATTTTGGTATACAAGGTTGCCCAAAATTACTCGATTCTCCCATCTTTTCTATGTGCTTGCTCTCTTTCTCTTTTAATTTAATGGCTCTGATACCAAATTTGTTGATTTCAGATGAATAAATCTCAGACAAAAGCTATGAAAAGCTTCGATAATTTTATTAGGTAATATAAATGATTATTAAATAGTCAGTACACAAAATGAAACTGACACCTAAGAAGAGAAACTGAAAGGACAATAAAAAATGGAAACACAATTAAATGACACAAACTTAAGTGGAGTGTAACTCCTATCTTGACCAAATAAAGCATTAAAGTCCTAACACTTATTAGATACCTCTGCTGGTAGATGCATCTCCGCTGTGTCCTTTGCTAGTAGATGCACTATTGGATCCCTTAAATAAAACATTAAATTCCTAACACATCCACCATCATAGAAACGTTTAGTAAACCATTTAATTGTATACTCCGGTGACTAGAATTCTTCCTAAATGTCATTCGTTCATCACATAACATCCAACCGCAAATTCATCTAAATAATATCGTCTAATCAGAATAAATGTTACATTTTTTTTTAATAAAATTTATTTTTAGAGTATTCAAATAGTTGATTGTATTTAGTTTATTAATAAGTTCAATATATTAATCATGTTCTTTATGAATGTGTTATCAAGCGTTGAATTTGTGACACTACAAGTTCTAAATTTGAGTTTATCCAGAATTGTCACGATTAATCTGAATATAGATGGTTGAAAATTGGTTACCCTCACCCATCATCACTTCTGTCATACGTTTTTTGGTGATGTGATCTATCACATCTGGCTGAAGAGAAACATAAAGTGTTATGTTCACTCACATCTCTGACTTCTGCAGTTTAATACTACATGTTTTCTGACATATACGAAAACCTATTACGGTCTAGTTTCAAAAAATTTAAACACATTATGTGTCTAAAATATCTTTCTATATAAAATCATCAAACACGTGTACACATTCTCTTTGCTTTATTTTTTTGTACTTTTAAACTATAATTCATGAAAAAAATCTAAAAGTATCATCGGTTTTTTAAAGACGAATAAAACTAGATCTATGAATGTAATTTTGTTTGCACGAGCCTAGTTAAGACTAGTCTCGCATCTAGATTTTTTGTCCTATATCTATCATCTAATAATTATATTTTACATTGGCCATGCAACTCTCATATACCATCCCGCAACTCTCATCTCTAATTGCTTATCATGTAACTCTCATCCCGTAACTCTCGTGTCTCGCCCTGCATTTATCATCTCGCGTCTCTCATCTCTCGTCTATCGTATCCCATATCTTATTACTTGTCTTTTGTCTCTCGTCTCTCTTCTATCTTCTCGCGTCCCACAAATCTAGTCTTTTACCATGCAACACTCGTCTATCGTCATGTAACTCTCATCTCTCTTCTATCGTCCCGCAACTTTCGTCTCTTGTAGCTCGTAAAAAAAATAAGAAAAATCATTTCATGGATCTAGTTTTGTTCGTCTTTAAAAAATTAATTTTAGTTTCAAACTTTTTTTTGCCGATTTACGATTTAAAATATACAAATTTTTGAAAATTAAAATCACAAAAAAAAAACACATAAGAGAAATTATACTTGATAATTTTATATAAAATAATATTTTAAATATTATAAAAAATAATTTGATAGTAAATAGTAAATAGGAAAATTGAATAGGTCTTTGTCATGAATCTATTATAATGAGGGTAGTAAATGGAGAGTAACTTTGCTTTTGTGTAATTGTTATTTTTTATCTCTCTTTCTCTAATATGAAATCTAACAAAAACCTAAAATAAATATTTTGGCAACGTTTCAACCCTAGTGTTTGTTCTACCTATCTTTTATGAGTCAAGCCACAACTTTCTCCACCGTATCATCGTCGGCATTGTAGGAGAAGTGAACCCTTTCTCTCATAATATTGGTATAGGCTATTATGGTGTATCGATTGGCTCCTTGACCAACATACATGCTTCATCCAACAAATTCAAGAATCCTAACATATATCATAAGCTACCTTTGAATCAGTTGAATATATCGTTTGTTGATGTTACGAATGGAAATTCAAATGATACCATTGCGCTAAATGCACGTATTCAGAAAAAGAATATTATATAGCTATAATATTTTCTTCTCATGAGAAATAGTTATTTTTATCTAAGATGAAATTTACTTTGATCAGAAAGTTCTCCGATTGTAGACCTCTATAGGAAACTATTTAGACATAATTGAGCAACTTTGGATTTGTATGAGAGTTTAATATTTCTATATGGGATCCAAAACATGTTTCGATTGAATTGGACAAACAAATAGATTATTCAAAGCTATGAAAAGAACAATGTGGTTTATTGGATAATACTCAATGGGGATTATAAAGTGATTTTCCTTTCTACAATTTTAAAACTGAGTCTCATATCACTCTAGTGTGGATTACATTACCAAACCTTCCACAATTTATTATAGAGGATATATTATATATGTTATCATTAATGCAATAGGAAAACTTTAAAAGTTTGGGTTCCAACAAGAAACAGAGCCAAGTTTAATGCATGCAAGGCATTGGTTAATTTGAATATTTCAAGCGATTTAAACATAAAGATCTCAATGATTTTTGGAGAATAAGAAATGAATTAGAAGGAATATGGATTATGACATGAAATTATATATGGTGATATGACTTATTACTATAAGGAATGTCAATATCTAGGTCATAATATATGGTCTGCAAAAACATATCCTCATTAAGGGAGATTATTCCATTGAGAGAAAAAATTGCAATCTAAACTTTTTGAAAACAATAATGTCTCGATCAAGGAAGACCAGTACTTGGAGAAAAAAATAGATGCAATCTCATATTTTTGTAAACCAAAATTGAAAGCCTTACAATCCAGTTGAAATTTGGATCTGTAAAATCAAAACAATAATCATACATGATTCAACTTCATATGAACAATCTATAGATAAATCAGAATGTCCAAAGACTTACATAAGCAACCATGATAATGAAGTGTGTATTCTAAGGGCAGTTGGCAAAGATCGGTTATTAACTTTATTGGTTCAGTAGCACAATTAACTTTATTGGATGACTTTGGAAATTTAGATATTGAATTTGTCTCTCTATAAAAAGAAACTATATAGAGTCTACAAATTTCTGATATATTTGGAAATATTGAAAAAATAAATGAGTTTAAAAATGTTATTAGTAAAAGGAGGAAAAAGAGCATGTAATACATCAAAAAGAGTTAGAAAGCAGTAAAGTATTAATATCTAAAAGGTCATCACGACCCTTTCATGGGCATAATTAAATGAAACTCACAATCCTTAATTTGAATGTAAAATGGATCGGGAATAAAACTAATCTAATTAAGTGGATACACTTTAATTTTAATGTAACATGATCGAATTAGTTGATACACTTTAAGTGGATTAATAGTCATATAACATATAATTCTATAAAACTAATCATAAACTTATTTTGAAAATGATAGAGTTGATATCATAAATAAAGGTACAAATCAAATTTTAAATAAAACTAACACATTCGATATTTTTAATTCAATTATTTTATTAAAAACAAATTTTACATCATAAATATATATTGATTTTATACGCATTATTTCTAAATTTTCAAAGTTTACAATTCTGGTTTCACAATTGGTTTTTATGCGTTGCAAGAATATGCTTCGATTTATGTTTATACATCTTATTCACAGTCATAAATTTTGAAATCATTTTTAAATATATATAGCATAGAGAAATTATTTCAAATAAACTTAGCAAACAAAAACGATAAATTTTAAAAGCTAAAAATGTTAGAGAACAACTATTGTATATGATGAAAAAAATAATAAACATTTTTTTTATTATATATGAAAGACAACCTTAAACACCAACACAACCTGTGAGGAGTAATATATATTTTTGAATTTTTTTTAACTAATACATATTTTATTTTGATATTGTTAAAAAGAAGGTGCACTACATCGAGCAATATGTAACTTACCAACATTTATCCACGCAAACATTTTTTTTTATAAAACTTGCGCACCGGTGTGAGTATAATTTATTAATAAAAAAGAAAATTTTACAACTCGGATAGAGTGATTAGACCAAAACCTCCCAAAACTTAGAACATGCAAATCTAGTCTAATTTTATAGCAATGAGTGTTAGCCTTTTTGAAAATATTACAAATCTCAATTTTTTCATATAATTTGTTTTTAACTCAACATCACCAATAGCATAAATGAACCTATCCTCTCGGACTTTATGTTCATATATGGTCAATCAATCAAAAATTTCATTGGTCATTCTACAAACATGTCCAATTTTAGCCATAAATGTAAGATCATGAATATCCAAGAGTTCATTCCTTATAACCCAAGACTTGGAATGAGACTTTGCAGTATTAATCACCAATTAAGAATATTCATCAATAATATCGACAACCAAAGACGGAGAGTAAGTAACTTACAACCCAAAAAAATATAGCACGATATTTTGTCTATAAAGAATTTATATTTCCTATAATTAAAGTAAAATCCATAATCATATCCGCATTCACATTACATATAATTCCTCCAACTGTACATTATTCATTGCATCATCCATTTAGT
This sequence comes from Limnanthes douglasii subsp. nivea, assembly GCA_036936605.1. Classification (NCBI taxonomy): domain Eukaryota; kingdom Viridiplantae; phylum Streptophyta; class Magnoliopsida; order Brassicales; family Limnanthaceae; genus Limnanthes; species Limnanthes douglasii. The sequence goes on from JAUPFV010000001.1 coordinate 41,575,319, forward strand.
CATTACTATGTGGTTAACTACTAGTATATTAAGTGAATAAAAATTACTATTGGAATAAAAATTAGAGAAATCAATGACCTTCATTCCACTGCATATGTCAATCAATATACTTTCTATTAAATTTATCACATGTTGACTTGACCAAACGCTTCTTATATTTTTTTTTACTTATTTTTTCATTTCCAAACGTGCCAATAAATGAATCCCCGAAAAGAACGACTGAGAAGAAAAAAAAATTGTTGGCTTTTATTTATATCACAATGAGATCTAAATACTTGCAAAAATCAAAGAAAATGTCGGACTTCGTAACCAATAAGCAAAGTAGTCCCACAAAATTGACAAAAAAAGATATGGTAGACATCTTTTCATCATAATAATAATATGTCTTCTTACTATGTCAAGCTGGGTTAGTTTCCTCAATGAGTCATGTATAGTTTCACGAGGAAATATATCTTCCACGTTTGCTATATGGGCTATGCTACTTGGCACGACTAACAAGGTTGTCATCGCAACAATATTTATCTTGTCGTGATGTTTCGGCACATTGCGTACCATGTTGTGGCGATGACTTGTGCTTTATGTCACGAGCATGGCTATTTTACCAAATATGACAACAGTCTTGCTTTGTCACGTTTTATTTTACCTCACAATTATTTGTTAGGCATAAATTTTATTTGTTTCAATATTATTCTTTTGATTTCCATGTTTTTGTTTCGAAACTCATCTTCATATTGTAATTTTCATTAACTTCACTTAATCAAAATTTTAAAAAATATTTATTTTTGGAATGAGATAATATTTTTGGCATTGAGATAATATGTGTAAAAGTATAATTTTTTAGCACTCGTTATTTCAGATCATTTTTTTCGTTGACAAAAGGGCTAACCTCATACACGTAAACATTTTCACTAATGTTCTATCTTTGGTTTTTGTTTAAGATTTATATATATAACTGTATGTTTATCCATTCAAAAATAACTTGGAAGAAACTGAAAAAAGATTTATGAAACGTTCACACTTCGAAATTTGTATAGCCATAATTATTATAGTGTTTTGCTTGTTTTGGAAACACATGTCAAACTTTGACTAGATCATATTAAAAGTTCCACAAACTAAACCTTTAATCCAACAATAACCATCATATTTTCATCTCATATGGAACTCATTTTTATATGTATGTTGAAACCTCTTTGCTTAATGATTTGTTATCATCCATGAAATTTGATGGTTAAATATTTATTTTAGTCAAATTGGATTGTCATCATTTGTGAATTTTTCACTTAAAATTTTTAAGTTTATATTTGTACATACTGAGTTTAATGATTCTCGAAATAATTGATTAGTAAACTAATTTTTTAAGTTCTCACTAAAACATTTCTATATCGTATTTATCCATCTTTAGACTTTGTATTTTATATATCATTATCAGCTTTATTTAATATTTAACTCGTATAATCTTGGTGAATTACAATTTATGTAAAAGAAATGATATTTTCAATAATAAATCTCTTAATCATTTTGTTTTTTTTACTTATTACGATTATACCCATAAGCTATTATTTTATAATTAATAAAATACAAATATTTTAATAATAATTTCTTGCAAAATAAAATATATTTTTTTATTTTTTGAACTTCTGTTTTATTAGTTAAACTTCAATTCATTTCTAATTTATAGATTTGGATTCTTGCTATTTACCCTAGAAATTGTTGTATAAATAACAAAATAGTTTGAAGTAATTTATGATTGTATTTGTAGCTAGCTAGGGTTTGTTGTACTTGAAAAATCTATAAAGACTATTGAACAAGTACAAATCACTTTGTGGCTAAGAGTTCATGAGTTATGAGTTGGAAAAGGGATCGTGTGACCCACTTTCACCCACTTGAGTAGTAAGTAGCAAGAGAAAGAGTATTGATTCATGGGGGAGATGAGAGAGAAGCATGTGCATCGCTTCTCTTCTTCTCTCCTTTTGATGTTAATATTGGAAGCTATGGGTTTGGCTTTTTCAATATCTCAAAAATATATGGAAACGAATAACGAATGGTCTAGCACCAGAGAATCTTCTCAAAGCCTTCACAGTTTCCTAGTCTCCTATCCAAATGCAACATACAAAAGGAACAAGTATATACTTCTATAAATTTAGGTATGGATGCCAAACGTCACAACTTACGTCCGGAATTTTTAGCACCTAAATAGAATAGGTTGGATTTCTATTTAGGTGCACGGCCGTCGCGCTAAAAATACAGTCGTGTTACGCATACGAGGGAGCATAATAGAGTTAATGTTGAGAAATTATGGTCACGATAAAAATATAACCATGTTACGCGTTCGAGGGAACATAATTGAATTAATGGCAAAAAATTTACGATCACGAATATGCGTGTTGGACTCTTCCTATGTGGGAGTTCAATTATCATATGGGCTAAGCCCAAATATGGGTAACCCATAGGATTTTGGTTTATGTATAAATATATATTTATACAGTGTTTTTTTGGGAGATGAACATCATATTCTATAGTGCAGTTTTTGAGAGAAAAATGTGATTCGAGGCAGAACTTTGTGCTTTCAATCGGACTGTCTCCGGTTATCCGATCGGCTTCAATATTGGTGAGAAGGCTCGTCTATCTGTCCTCTACAATATGACCAGAGAGGTTTTTATTTGGAGTCATCTAAGTGTATTTTTTGATCATCTTCTTCTAACTGCGTTTTGGGGATATTTCAGTGAGTTCTCTGATTTTGCTTCATTATCTTGTGTATTGGGGTTGTGTATGAAGTTGTCATACTTTGTGTGGTGTATGCTTTAGTTTTATCTAAAGAATAGTTTTGTAACCCATCTTCTGATAGTGAATATTTGGTTGGACCCCGAAATCAGTCCCGTGGTTTTTACTTCCTACACTGGGAAGGTTTTCCACGTAAAAAGTTTTATGTGTTATTGCGTTTATTTTTATTCAGACTTTGTATTTTGTTTGAAATCATTATCTCTATCATATTTGATACAAGAAGGAAAATTTCATTTGTGTTTCTATTTCCTGAGAAAGTGGTATCAGAGCGAGTGGTTGTGTAATTGTCTTGTATCAAATATGGAGGTGAATACAAGCAGAATGGTGACGATGAATGGTTCAAATTATCATATATGGAAATCGAAGATGTAAGATCTTCTTTATGTTAAAGGTTTTCATTTACCAGTGTTCGGTGATGAAAAACCTAAAGATAAGTCTGATGCAGAATGGATGATTATTCATCGACAGGTTTGTGGCTTTATTCGGCAATAGGTTAATGATAATGTGTTGAATCATGTTGTAGACGAAACAGATGCAAGGAATTTGTGGAGTAAACTTGAGGAGTTATATGCTCGAAAGACAGGAAACAGTAAGTTACTTTTGTTCAAACAGTTGATGTATTTGAGGTATCAAGATCGATCACCTCTTACAGATCACTTGAATACCTTTCAAGGCTTGATTAATCAGTTGGCTGCTATGGGTATCAAATTTGATGATGAGGTTTTGGCGTTATGGTTTCTTGGTTCGCTGCCAGACTCATGGGATACTTTCAGAATGTCTCTTTCTAATTCAGCTCCTGAAGGTAATATCTCAATGACATTAGCTAAAAGTAGTATGCTGAATGAACATATGAGAAGCAAAACAGTTGGCTTATCTTCACATTTAGAAACTCTAGTCATTGAGAAACTTGGTAGAAATGAAAATCGCAGTTGGAAAACTAGAGGTAAAAGTAGAAGCAAGAGTCGGAACAAGTCTAATAAATCTGCAGATTGGGAGTGCTACTACTGTCATGAGATCGGGCACACTAAGAAATTTTGTCCTAAGTTGAGAAAGAAGAATAATTTTGGGAAATCAAACAATGGTAAAGAAGAAAAGAACAAGGAGAAAATTTACGATGAAAGTGGTGACGAGAAACATGTTGCTGCAGTTTCAGAGAGCTACTTCGTTGTTATTGATGATGCTGTTGTGAATTCTGTGTCTGATGAAAATGGTTGGGTAGTTGACAGTGGTGCTACAATTCATGCCACTTCTCGTAGAGAATTTTCTTATCTTACACCTCTGGTGACTTTGGTTCTGCAAAGATGGGAAATAATGATTTGTCTAAAGTGGTTGGTATTGGTGATGTTTATCTAGAAACAAGCATAGGTGCAAGATTAATTTTGAAGGGTGTTAAATATATACCCAATCTTCGATTCAATTTGATCTCTACATGTAAGCTAGATGATGAAGGTTATTGCAGTATTTTTGCAAATGGGCAGTGGAAACTTACTAATGGCTCGTTGGTTGTGGCAAGAGGACAAAAATATTCAGCCCTCTACATCATGTCTGTAATGGTGCCTGCTGAGAAAATCAATGTTGTTAATGATGCAGAAATGGTTGATTTGTGGCATAAAGTACTCAGTCACATTAGCGAAAAAAGATTAGATATTCTGAGGAAGAAACAATACATTCGTGGGATACATAAAGCTCATTTAAAGAAATGCGTACATTGCTTGGCTGGAAAGCAGAATAGAGTATCTTTCAAGAGCTCGGCTCCTTCAAGAAAACCAAGTTTGCTTGACTTGGTACATACTCATGTTTGTGGTCCTTTCAAAACGAGAACACTTAGTGGTTGTCTGTACTTTGTTACTTTTGTTGATGATCATTCCAGGAAAGTTTGGGCTTACACTTTGAAAACAAAAGATCAAGTGTTAGATGTCTTTAAGCAGTTTCAAGCTTCAGTTGAGAGATGGACTGGGAAACAATTGAAGTGTGTTAGAAGTGACAATGGGGGAGAATACATTGGTTCTTTTGATGATTATTGTAGGCAGCAAGGTATTCAGCATCAAAAGACACCTCCCAAGACCCCTCCGTTGAATGGTGTAGCAGAGAGACTAAACCAAACATTAATTGAAAGGGTAAGATGTCTTCTTTCACAATCAAAACTCCCTAAATAAATTTGGGGTGAAGCTTTGAAAATAGTGGTACATGTCTTGAATCTTAGTCCTTCTGTACCTTTAGATGGAGATATCCCAAATAGAGTTTGGACATGTAAAGATGTTTCTTATGACCATTTGCGTGTCTTTGGGGTGCAAAGCTTATGTGCATATTCCTAAAGATGAGAGATCTAAACTCAATTCGAAGAGAAGACAATGTGTATTTATTGGTTATGGTCTTGATGAGTTCGGCTACAGATTTCATGATCTAATTAATAAGAAGCTTATTAGGAGCATAGATGTTGTGTTTATGGAAGATCAGATAGTTTATAATATTGGTAAGAGTCAAAATTCAGTGCCTATGTCTGAGAATGACTTGGTAGATTTGGGGCATATTCCGCTTGCACACACTCCTACAGAAGTTGAAGAAAATTCGGATGGTGACTCATATGCTTCAAGAGGTTCACATATTTTTTTATATTGGTGATCATGATAATGATTTCGTGGATGAACAAGAGAATGAAGAATATGTTGAACAACTTGAAGTTACAACGCAGAGATCTACTAGAGATAGACAACCCTTTACTAGATATCCTTATGATCAATATATTTTGTTAACCGATGCAGGTGAGCCTGAGTGTTATGATGAGGCTATTAGTGGTGTGTGTAAAAATCAATGGATTGAAGCAATGAATGAAGAGATGCAATCACTTCATTAGAATCATACATTTGAGTTAGTGAAGATACACGAAGGGAGAAAAGCCTTGAGTAACAAGTGGGTGTATAGGTTGAAGCAAGATGAAAGTTCTCTGCAACCTCGGTACAAAGCAAGATTGGTAGTCAAGGGCTTTGGTCAGAAAAAAAAAGTATTGATTTTGATGAAATATTTTCTCAAGTTGTAAAAATGTCTTCTATTCGTGTGGTTCTAGGCATTGTAACGAGTCTAAACTTGGAAATTGAGCAAATGGATGTAAAAACAACATTTTTGCATGGTGACTTGGAAGAAGAGATTTTTATGAAACAACCTGAAGGTTTTGTGGTTGAAGGAAAAGAAGATTGTGTGTGCATACTGAAAAAAGAGTCTATATGGTTTGAAGCAAGCTCTGAGACAGTGGTATAAAAAGTTCATGTCGGTTATGGGGGAGCAAGACTACAAGAAGACTTCTTCTGATAATTGTGTATTTGTGAAGAAATTTTTTATGTCGATTTTAATGTTCTCTTTCTTTACGTGGATGATATCCTTATTGTTGGGAAGAATACTTCACGGATTGATTCTTTGAAGAAACAGTTAAGTCTTTCGCAATGAAAGATTTAGGCCCAGCAAAGCATATTCTCGGCATTCGAATTACTAGAGACAGAGATTTGAAGAAGTTGTTATTGTCACAAGAAAAATACATTGAGAAAATTCTTCAGAAGTTTAAGATGGACAAAGCTAAAGTGGTTAGTTCACCACTTTCCGGTCACTTCAAGTTAAGCAAGAAACAATGTCCTTCAACTAATGAAGAAAAAAGAGATATGGTTAATATTCCATATGCATCTGCAGATAGAAGTCTCATGTATGCCATGGTATGTACTCGTCCTGAATTAGCACATAGTGTTTGTGTTGTGAGAATATTTTTGTCAAACCTAGGTAGAGATCATTGGGAATCCGTGAAATGGATTATGAGGTATCTGCGAGGAAGCTCTAATTTGAAGCTCCGTTTTGGGATGAAGAAACTTGAGTTGTTGGCTTATATAGATTCAAACTTGGCTGGAGATGTTGATACTCGCAAGTCTACTTCTGGATATTTGATTAACTTTTGTGGTGGTGCTGTTTCACCGAAATCAAGACTACAAAAGTGTGTTGGCCTTTCAACAATAGAAGCTGAATATATTGCAGTGACAGAAGCGAGTAAAAAGCTACTATGGATGAAGAAGTTCTTGAGAGAACTTGGATTTGAGCAACACAGGTATGTACTGTTATGTGATAATCAGAGTGTTATTCATCTCGTGAAGAATTCGTCGTTTCACTCAAAGTCGAAACATATTTATGTGAAATATCATTGGATTCGAGATATTCTTGATGCTAAACAAATGGAGGTTGATAAAGCATTGATTAGGAGAAAGCTTGAACATTGTAGATTGATAGCCGGGATGGCGAATCCTCCCACATAATCATGAGGATAAATTATGGTCACGATAAAAATATAACCATGTTACGCGTTCGAGGGAACATGATGTAATTAACGTCAAAAAATTTACGATCACGGCCGTCACGATAAATATGCCAACATGTTACGTGTACGAAGGAGCATAATAGAATTCGTTATAGTTATTATGGTTATTAATTTTATATTGTTTTTTTAAGGTATATAGTATGACTATTGTAATTGTCCGATAAATAAATTGTTATATAATTTGTATATTATAATTAAAAATTAATATTATCATAGTTTTATATTATTTTTTAAGATACATGGTATGAGTATCGTAATTTTTTTGATAAACAAATTGTTATATAGTTTATATATTATAATTTAAAAATAATATTATTATATTTTTATTATTATATATAGATTATTATTATGGTGTGGTTATAAGTATGTTGTTATATTTTTATTATTATTTACAGATGATAAAACAATTGTTACGATTTGATTACACTATAACTTGTTATAGTTTATTTATTTTTATAAATGGCAAAAACAATTGTGAAATTATGAGATTAAAAAATAAAAATATATTTTATTGATATAAGTCTTTAACTGTTTATACTTTTGCGGATTACGAGTTGTTAATATGTTTTCAAATTGAACTATCATATTACAAACTCTATTATAAATGTTATTCATCTAATAAAATACCATCTTCTGATTCAAGAGATTCATTATATCGTCCCGCAACAACATCTTCAACTTCATCCATAAGATTTTGTTCAAGATCTTCTGGAAATTCATCGAAGATGTCCGTTGGATTTTCGTTCATCTTATAATCTTCGTCTTGCATCCTATGATTCTTCGCAGTCTCATCTTTGATTGCAACAAGCATTCTAAGTGACTCGTCTGTCAATCTTGTTCGTTTAATCGTGTATTACAGTAGGACCTTACTAAACGCACATTTGCTTACCACTATAAACCTAAGTATTGGAAAAATCTCCTTGGCTAACCTACAAAAAATAAAAAATCGTCTTCTTTGGAATTCTACCACCTTAAGATATCAAGAGGATTTTATGGGTATATACTGATAATGTAACTCAAATTGAGCCTTCAATTATCTGGTCACTTCATTATCAACTTGAAGAGTTATTCTTGTTATCCCACTATTTAGCATTGTCATTTACATATAGTTAGGATGACATCTGCATCTCCCTCTATTAATACTGTTATTACCCGCTACATTTGAAGATCTATCATTTCTATTCTCCTGTATTTTTAACATAATCTTTATGCATTAAATAAAGATAAGCGTCAATTTATCGAATATATACATCTCGAAAATAAGTAACTAAAAAAATATAAGGCCAGAATATTTTTTAAAGGATAAAAAATCCACCTAATAGCATAAACCTATGGCATGTGATGAAAATACTTTTAAAAAAATGTATTCCACATCCGGCTCCATTTCGCGACATACACTCTTATACCTATATTTATCCATATACATGACAAGATTAATAATTTTTACAAAGTGCCAAGTGGATCTTAGGATTATATTACGTAGAAAACGTTTTAGTTTCATCTTTAAGGAGCCTAAAAAGCTTAACACTGAAGCACAATAAATCTAATGTTGTTGTCCAAGAGGTGTATTAGAATTACGTCCATTATAAAACATAGTAATCTCATATTTACACGTATAAGCATGTGCAAAAGGATAATATATAGAGTTTACCTAGTTTTGAAATCTAAAACTAGTTTTTATAGATCTTTAGTAGCCTTAATAAATTCTCCTCATTCTTTTTTAGGTCTCGAGGTGGGGCATATTAAGACCCCATGTTTAATAGGATCGATATAATCCTTAAGTATCATACTTATTCTATCTTTTACAATCAATCGAAGCATATGACATAAACGTTTAGTGTAAACATTTTAGAAAATATAGGGTTACAATCATTTTGAAGATACTCAATAGCTATCATTTTTGTAGATGTATTATCCAAAAACTTTATAGAGATAAAAATTTAATTTAAGAATCACTCATACACTCTAACACACTATCTCTAATTATAGTAGCGTTGTGTTCGCCAATAGATTAAAAATACACAATTCCTCGTTGGAGAATCGATTCAGGCTCCATCCAATATAAAGTAATACATATTATATCAAACTCAATAATTTTTGTTATATCACTAATAAAAAAAATTCCATAGCAAAGTTAACATAATATCATGAATGATTTTTTTCTATTTTTTATAATATTTTTAAAAATGATCTCATAGAGCTACGTGGGATGCATGTGAACTTCTGGTGCTGCTTTGGTTTGGGTGAGTTGTTCTCTCTTTATAGAAGCTGGTTCTTACTGTTGGGGTTGATGATGTTGTTGGTGTCGCTGGTGTGAGGTTTGATGGTGTTGGGCTTCGTCTTCTTGTTGGTGCTGGTGTTGGGTTTTTTCTTGGGGTTGATGGTTATGTTGGTGTTGGGGTTGATGGTGTTGGGCTTCTTATTGTTCTGTTACTTCTTGTTCGGGTTGGTGGGTGAGTTCTTAGACAGGGTTGGATGATGAAACATTTGATTTTTGTAATATAAGTATAACGCGAGACTTGTTAATATATTTGGATAGATCATTTCAAGAAAACAATTTCCAGACATTTACTGAATACTTACCAATGGTTTCCTATCGGTTCACTTGATCTGGTTCGTTAGATTGCTGTACGTTGGGGCTAATGTTTTTTCCATGTGATTTCTTGTATGATGAACATGCATTTACATTTTTATTATATATATAGGATTTGTTATATGATGACCATACGACTTCAATTATTATTAACCATGCGAGTTCTTACATACGAAATTATGGCATTGCAAGTGTATTAAACATGTGATTCTCGATATAATAAAACATGCAAGTTTACTTACAGTTATAAATAGTGAGTTCTTTGTATATTAAACATATGCTTTGTTGAGTATTTAAATATGCGAGTTGTTTGATATTTAAGCCATATGAGTGCTTTGATATTTAAAACACGAGATATCTGAATTGTCTTTATAATGCGACTTCTCGGGTATTACAACCTACAGTATATGACTTTGGAAACCGACAATATATGATAATATATACTAAAAGTTGAATCTTAATGTACTTAAGATCCACTTACATCTTCATGAACTTGTATCACTAGTTTAGTTTTTATCTTCTTTAGAAGAGACTCATTTGTTACCACTTTATGTTCATGTGGTACCAGTGGCACGTCTTCGGGGACCGTTGATTCTGTTGTGACTCATTCGTCGATTGGCTATTTTGGTGTTGTTGTATAAGATGTGTAGCTTTACAATCTGTCACAATAATTGGAAACATATTAGTATGAGACATGTGAGGACGAAACAAATAAAACATATATAACAAGCAGGACCATATGAGAAACATATACTTACTTCTTTGTCATTTTTTTAAGCGAACACTACATGCATTTGTTTTTAACAGACTACCTGTAGACAATTCTATTTCGAAGTTCCATTCTCTCACGTAAAAGAGAGTTTTTCTTGAAGTTGGTCGTATGCTTTGTTCGGATGTTGGTCCGAACTTTAGATGTCGTTTCATCATTCTGTAAGGATGTTAGAGTCTTTTTCAAGTATTGCCTTCTTTAGACGATAAAATCAGTTATTATGAAACTAACGTCATATGCTAATTGTGCTCCCCCCCGGTTTCAGTTGGGGATGTCCGGGTTCATTTTTCCTTGCTGGTTGTGGGCTAGTTTGTTCGGCATTGGATGGTTGGTGGTTGTCTTAGATGTACTGGCATTTTTATTTTTTGTTTGCTACAAGTTTAGTCCTCTTCCTAACTTTTTCATAAGCTACAACATATGGGTTCCCAGTTGCTTCACCCCGCCAAGTCTTATTCTTGCAACGTTTGTTAACGTCAACTCACCCTCTAAAACCTATTCAACGAAGAAGACCCAGTAAAACATTTGTCTCTAGGAATCTTATGGGATTCTTATTGACCATCCATCTTTTTTAGTTTTATAACATGTGAGTTTTATTATACTAAAAACTACTCTGCGAGTTCTGTACATACGATACGATTCAACATGCTAGACATTAGTGATTTTAACCATGCATTTATACTCAAAATATAATAACATTTGAGAATATATACTCATCATCTTCTAGCAGGTGAATGTTTTCAGTCATCTATATGGTTGATGTTTTGGACTTCCATCCCCACCATTTGTAGCATCTTGGGATCTTGTTCGGTTTGGCTTGTGCTTGCGTAATAGTTGTGTGCTCAATGTGAAGGGTTGCATCATAAAATTTATTAGCATCATGAAATATTCCTTAAACTTATATGGAATTACGTAGCACAATTCTTACGAATAAAAGTGCAACACAACTGATAACTCTATCGGGTTTTCCGGAAACAACACAAGCTCTAATTGACCCAAGAAGCTTTTGTTTTATTACACCAGACCATTCGTAGTTGTTTATTTTTTCAAGGTATTCAATATGATATACTGTTGTCCAACCCAGTATATCTTATGATACTATATAGAACATGGTAGAGCAAAGAAACAATATAAATAAAACAACAACGTCCTTAGCAAAGAAACAATATAAATAAAACAACAATGTTCTTGTAAAACACCGGAGACCATGCAAATTCAGTGTTAGTTTCCATGTTATATATATAGTCATGCGAGTTTAGTGTACTAACCATGATAGTTAAAATAGACCATGTGATATTAATGCTACTAAACATTATATTTATACTAAACATGTGAATTCAATGTATCGACCATGCTAGATTAGTACAACTGAACATCCTACTTATAACATACCATAGATATAGACATACATTTATCAAAGAATTTGATGTTTTTTTTGTTTTTTATGCCTATTTTTGTTGAACTTCTAGCTAGACTATATGATTGCATGATCCTTAACTCCGTTTCCATACCATATTCATAGCAAAGTAAGAAGCCTCCAAATTTGTTTAAATGTATTTCTCGTTGATGTATTTGAGCTCGAAAATAGCCTTTACATCATTGGTCGTTAGCTTGACCAGTTTTGAACCAATTTTGAAAGCATCCTCATTGACCAATTAAGTTTTTATAATCTTTTCAATAAGCATATAATAATTTTTCAACATAAACTTCTCATTACGGAGTTTGAAAGAAACATTCAATATTTTATAAAATGGAGTTTCTTTGGCAGCTTTGATGTTTCTAGTGATAATATTTCTCTTATCTTTCATCAGATTTAGAATGCTAACTAATCCTGATTGTAGAACCATGCTTTAAGAGACAAATTTCCTACAAAAAGGAGATTCGGCACATATTAATTAAACATGCCATAACAATGTATTTTCTTATGATCACGCGACTCTAGATACTAACTCTGCTATTTCTTGAGAATCTTAACCATGTGTTTACTTTGTACGCAAATAACCATGTTATTTGCACAACCATAAATACAACCATGCATTTCCTTTGTACTAACACAGAATGCACAACCATAAATACAACCATGCATTTCCTTTGTACTAACATAGAATGCACAATCATAAATACAACCATGTGTTTCCTTTGTACCACATGTAAATAAAATGTAAGATTCATGTAATTTCAGACGAAGAATATGCGATATTTTGTGTTACTTTCACATGCACGTTGACAAAAAATCAAAAATAGAGTTTGAAACCACTAGACCCATGAACCATACAACACAATACAACCTAGTTATAAATGTAACACATTATATGCACCTACGAACCCTTGAAAGTACTCCAAAATAGTATGCAAACCAAAACCAGAAGCTACAAATGATCAACAAAATACATAAGAAATATTTAAGATTATAGAGCAACCAAATTGCAATTAATATACTAGCTTACACTCTAAGTAAATTATATACGTACAAATGCAGATGCTATGCGACGATAACTATAAAAATACAGTGAAAATTATTATCGTTACGATTATTACCTTTAGGGCGTTTCGTAAGGTCCCAACGCCAAATAAATCATCAAATAAGTATTCATCGACGATGAAGAACGGTCGGCGATGTCTTGAGCTTTTTCGGACTAAGAAATTATCGTCAGAGGTAGCCGGAAGGTTATTGAGTTTAGTGAATTTATTGTGTTTCATGGGTTTGTGGGTTTACTGGGTTTATTGAGTTTGAGAGGTGATGGATATTGAAAGGTTTTGGTTCAAAATGGGGAAAATTTAACCTAAAATATTATATTTCTACTAATGTGGGCATTTTTATCCATTTTGAAGGTTCAGATATCTATTGGTAGTATACAATTTTTGGATATTATATGGTAATGAGATAGTTGAATGGATATTTATGTGTACTTTTCTCTTTAATAATATATATATATATATATATATATATATATATATATTAAATTATATGAATTCTTGTATATTATTAGTGACTCTAGAAATTTATGTATGTAACATTAGTTCATATATAAATCCAAATATTATAAGAAATAAGCGTTAAAATAATATTTTATAAAAAATTAATAAATTAAACTCACATCTAATATATTTTTTGAAATAAAATCATTTATATGAGAAACAATTATTTTAAGAATAAAAGAATAAACACATATATTAAACATTATTTAAAAAATGTAATTTTAATCAACTTTTACAATTAAATTGAATTTTTTAATATACATTTTTAACTTATATTTATAATGTTTGGTAGTATTATCTGCATTTTATCGTAATAAAATTTTCAAATAAATTAATATTTTAGATTATTTAATATTATTTTGTTTTTTTATAGTGTTAATATTAACGGTAACCCTTGTGAAAATTTAAAATTCATAAGGATTTTCGATAAAAAAAACAATGTACACCATTTTTATTGGTTTTAGTTGTGCAAGCTCTTTTTAGTATTTTTATGAGGAAAATAGTGATATAAAGTTCAATTTTCATTGGAAATATCACAAGCTCAAATTTATCAACCTTTGTTTCGTTGATAATCTCATGATATTTCGTCGGGGTGTTAAGTCTCACAATCTTATTAAGGATGACCTTAATGATTTTTACAAAAATCTTGAGCTTCATGTCTCTCCCTATAAAATCCACGCGTTTCTCTATGGTATGTGTACTACCTTCAACAACGACCTAGTAAATACTATCGGTCACAAAGGCCATACTCTCCTTGTTAAGTACATGAGAACTTCCTCCTTATATGATATCTCTTTAACAATTTTTGTCCTTTCCTCGAATACATTACTCTTAGAATTGGATATTGTGTTTTAAAATACACTTCATATGCTTGTAGAATCTAGCTCATTAAGTTTGTCTGTTTGCATATCAAGTTTTTTGGTACTTTTTTTTATTTTTTCCAATCATGGTCCTTGAAGAACCAGCTCAATATCTTCTTCATTTCCACTAGTCGGGTCACTGAATGAAGGTCTCAGAAGCTAAAGTGGCTTTGACTTTACTCTACCAAGAGGGTGTCCTTAGAATTCTAGATCCAAAAGTTTAGAATCAGTGGTTGTCCTTAAATATATGCGGTTCGTTCTAAGTAGTAACAACTATTCTATCAAAAACTTATAGTACTTAAATATCGACTCCTCTCCCTCTTTGACCATTCTCTGTCTTAGACATCTGGCTATTAAAATGTACAAGGTGGCGAACGATAATGGTGAGTTCACCTCGTTCTTGTATAATCATTGGTTGCTCCTCAACTCCATAGTAACCCATTATAAACAAAGTATAATTCGTGATTTCTAGGCTGGATAGCAACCTCAAAGTTTCAGAATTTATTGTGGATGGATGTTGGAGTTGGTCTGCCCAAAAACCATAACAATATTCAACATTATTAACAACCATATTATTTTGCTCCTCACACCAAGTACTTAAAGGAAATATGTTCACTGTTAGACTATTAAAAGTGAGGATTTATCTTTTACTATCGAGGATGCTTATCATACCATTTGTATGCCCGCTCCATGTGTTGTGTGGACTGGTTGGAATGCCATAAATATAATATTTACTGTCACTTTTTTATTCTCTAGTTTTCCTTCCCGAATATGTTATGTGTTATTCATGTACTGTATCCATACTATATCCTATATGAGTGTCCTTTCACTCAAGAAATCTACAATATTATTTGCACAAAGCACGAATTTACCAATGAATGGCCACGATTGGCCTAGCTAACTTCGGATGGTCACAAATTGGCCTATTTGTTTGGTTATTTTTACTGTACCTTCTTTGGTGTGTTGATTTACCATGTTTGGCGCGAGAGAAATGTTAGATTTTTTTTCCTCTCGTTTCCCTTGCTTCTGTGGTTTTACAATGTTTGCTACCTGACCTTTGATTCAGAATTCTTGGTACCAAGTTTATCCAGTATGTTCAACTCAACTTATTTTATCCTCTTGCTTATACTTGTTTATTGTAGTGCTTGGTATACTTTTTACTTTATTTTAGTTTTCAGTTTTCATAGATCGTTTGCGGCGCATGTTTTACTTGTTCACTCTTGTACGATTTATATTCAATGTCCATAATTATGTCGGCTACTAAACCTTTATTGTTTTGTTTATTTGGCCATTTTAGCTCAAAAATATTTTACATTTGGATTATTTCTTTCTCGTCTCGATATATTTTATGGATATATATGAACTTATAATATTTTATATATTTAATATATAGAGAGAATTCCACCCAAAATTTTGAAATCCAAACTATACTATCATTTAATACACCAACTATCAATAGTGATTGTTTAATACCCTAATATGCTTCATCACAAGCTATAATATTCTCTCTCTCTCTCTCTCTCTCTCTCTCTCTCTCTCTCTCTCTCTCTCTCTCTCTCTCTCTCTCTCTCTCTCTCTCTCTCTCTCTCTCTCTCTCTCTCTCTCTCTCTCTCTCTCTCTCTCTCTCTCTCTCTTAAAGTCTGTATCTTTCAAAACGTAGCTCGGAAAAAAATCTTAAAGTATCATCAGCTTTGTCTTTTAAGACGAAAAAAACTAGATCCATAAATGCTATTTATTTTATTTATCTTTTATCAAAACTAGTTAGGTTGGTCTCACACTACGTTTGATTGGTCTTGCATCACGCACTTGATATGTCATAGTCTTATATGATGCATTGGAGAGATGCAAGAAAATACGTAATGTAATAGAGATACGAGACCAAGGTTTGAACTGAATATATCTTTTTTGCCTAAGTCCGAGGTCGGTACCAGATTTATAAGAAATACGATATGCGACACTAAGTTACAATTTGAATTATCATTTTTTTCTTTTGTGCGAGATGATTAAAATTGATTTTTTTTTGCCTAATGTGAGGTGCGATACCAGGGTTACAAAAAAGGTGAGATGCGATATCAAAATTAAAATTAAAATTGTTTTTGTCTTACGTACGAGACTAGGGTTACAAATAAGTTGAAGACCATGATAAAACGAGATGAGAGATGTTAGACCACGATAAAACGAAATGTGAGATGCGAAAGTGGAGACTAAACAAAGTATGAGATGCGAGACTTAACAAACATAATGCGAGACCAACATAACTCGGTCTCGCTAAAAAAAATTTAAAAAATTAAAAGATATTATTTATGAATCTAGTTATATTTGTCTACTAAAAAAACGAATAATAATTTCGAAAAAAATTCGAACAAAAAATACAAAAATAATATTTTTGTTTTGAAAAAACTTGATTCAAGTTTTCCTTAGACGGTTCATGTGTTAACTAAAATCTAACTAAAAGTTAAGTAAAACATATTCACCAACTTAACAATTTCAAATCTCTTTACCATAAATTTAACTAAAATTTAATATTTGGCTTCTTTCATTTTGCGTAAGATTTTGAGGATTTCCTTACGTGGTTGATGTGTTTAGCCCTAGGTAAAGCCGATGATACTGGCTAGGAAGTTAGCGCGTGTTTGAAAGCATGTACATACTATATATTCAAGAGTAGTATTTTATTTTGTAAGTTTTCTATTTATCTTTCGATTCTAAAGAGTCCAAAATACATAGTAACCACTCATTTAGTATATACTTAAAGATATCTTTATGGATTAAACAATAGTATTGGGAAAAAGGAAGGAATTCAAAAATAATAAAGGACTAAGTCACGCGTAAAGAAAAGGTAATTAGGGTTTGAAAAAGAGAAGCTGGGCTGGAAGATGAGATGCCAACTTCACTAACAGTAAGATGTGAGTAGAAAGTTAGGTCATTGGAGGGAGAGCTCATCGTTACCAACAAATGGCGGTGCATTTCTTTAACTAAACAATTTCGTATACTATACATAACAGGGTGGCCAAAATTTGGATCCACTAAATAAACCTTTTTTAATACCTAAAAGTGTGTTTAAAATGTTGTTTTTGTTTTTTTATGTTATCAATGAAACAGGTTTAGGAACTGGCATTATTCATGCTTTTCAAAATAATAATAATAATAATAAAATATGATAAATTATATTAGTTTGATAACTAAAAATAATTATGATACGAAAATAGAATATATTGTAATTATTATGCATAAATGATAAAAAAATTGTTTTTTTATCGATTATATTATTAAAACTAATATGTGTAACAGTAAACTCGTGGGTGTGTTTTTGTTTTTAATAATGTTCGTTTGAATTCATTGGATCTACGGATGGATTAAATCTTTTTAATCTTGACATGCATTATGAATCGAACTAGAGTTTTTTATCAACCCAGAAAAGAAACATACAGAATATAAAAGAATGAGAAATTAGGATTTTGTGTGATTAATTCAACCAACAAAATGACAGATAAAATATTGTATGATAGATGAAGCAATTCTAAGACACTTCTCCTCTTATATAGATAATGTGATTGTGTTTAATCTTTGACTTAATACCATTATATCCATTTATTATGTGTCGTGGTCGGAGACCATAACTCACTAAATTGATTTCCATCAATTTAATTTATAAACTTATCAGTTCAGTCTTAAGTATTAATATTTGGATTCAATCATTTACCGGACCCAAATTTAATCTAGTATCTACAATTATACTTTCATAATAAGTTTCACTTATTAGTCTAATTTTTCAATTGTATAAATTACTCGATTACTTATTAACTGGATCATCTTATGATGATGACTAACTATAATATTAGCATAACGATTTATAAATTTTCAACAATAAATTCTAGCTTTACTAAATTATTTTAATTTATTTCAACTATTTTTTGTTTTATATATATTTGTTCATCTTTATAGATTAAAATTATGTAATCTATTAATAAAAAATTTAGGATTTTTTCATATTTTTTGCGTTAATTAGTTATAAATTTTGATTTTGATTTTATTTTAGGGTTATTTCTTATTAAATACATAGAAACTTTTGAAATTCTGATTTAGTGGGTCGTATTATGCCTGATTCTTAATAGATACATCAAAGCATGTCGTTATCTAATTAGATACGTTTTAGTTTTTTTATTGACAACAATACCCTTCTTCTTTAACAATACAACTCTAACTTCTCAGCCGTTTACCTTCTCTAACTTTATTCTTCCATATCATATATATGGAAAACTTCGATATAAAAAAGACGACGAATTCCTCGAAACACTCGACGAATTCACCTTCTACGATTGCATGACTTCGCACCTTCTGGATGTTGCATCAGTTTTTGAAATTTGAGAGAAAAAAAAGAAACAGGTAATTCGAATAAAAGGGAAGCGAATGAAAATCCACGATTACAACCGGAAGCCACGATCCGGTTGCGGCAGTTGCGGTGCCTCCTCTTCGTTCGATTTGGCTATTATTTTTGGGTAAGTTACCTACAAAAGTAGTTGGATTTCAATTCAATTCGATGGTTTGCTTGATTATGTTTCCTTTGAAGATCATATATTGGATTTTATCTTCCGTGTGAATTTATCTTCCGTATTTTTGGTTTTAGGACTATAATTCCCTTTGTATATTGCTGGTTAAAAGAGAAAACAAATTTGTTGAACTATGCCCTCTGATTCGGTGGGGATAATAATTCCCTTTGTATATTGCTGGTTAAAAGAGAAAACAAATTTGTTGAACTATGCTCTCTGATTCGGTGGGGATAATGGCTCTCTAGGCTTGCTTTATCTTATGTGCTTTTTTGGTTTCATCCTTTTTGTGTAGTTGGTTTACCATGAGACGTTTGGTGGAGGAGCCAATTGTGATTAAACAAAACCTCAATTTGATTTTACCAACCACAACCGTCCTGCTTGTCTACCCTTACCTTCCTGATACTAATTGGAAACTTGCTTTTCGAGAGAGTTTCGATTCACCCATTATACCGTGCAATCACAAGTTTCAAATCACATCACTATTTCCTTAATCCCGAATCAAACTACAATACAGATCTTGGAATTTTCCAGATATTTGATTTAATAAACATCTCATAGTCTATCTTACATATGTTTATATGAGTTCACTTGTTCTTTATAGTATGATTTTCGATGCAATTTTTATTATGAATGAGTTCAGTTAGTGTTTCTATTTAAATCTTTATTGGTTTTAGAACTATTGATATAAAGAATGTGCTTAGTCTTGTTCTTGTTACTATGTGGAGTAGTTTTCATTTGTAAAGATCACATTATCGTGAGATGTTCTTCAATATTTTTTGTAAATTAGATTGATTCTTTGAAGCTGTTGCTCGATTTCCTATCAACCGATGGGCGAATAATTTCTGGTGTAAGGCATCCATCTATATTAAAATTCAAACTAAATCGAAACATTATCAGTATTAAATTGCAAAAAGAAGAGGATATTAAATCGAACATTTCCGGAAAAGGATTAAGTATGTTTAATTAATGAGAAAAATCATTTTCAGTAAGGTGAAAACAAATAAAGAATGATGAACACTATTTTATATATAAATATCTCACCTTAAGCTGTTGTAGCTTTTGGTTATTTGAGTTTATTTTTACTGAATGTTTTGAATGATTGGCAGGTAGGAGTTTCGTAAGGAGTAACAAATTTAAGGCTGGTCCTTTAGCTGGAGAAATCAAACAACATCGACGAATACATAATAGAATAACCAGTTACTACGATCTTTAATCGTTTGAATATTTATGTAATTTTACCTAAGAGGTGAGAGATTTGACGGACTAGGGTTGCGTGTTTTGTTTAGTTACATCCATGTCGTCGGGTTGTTGACTCGGTGAGTCATCACCGTGTCGCTTGGAACGAGCTATGCAGGTTAGCATTGTACTCTGCACTTGAGACAAATAAACAATAGAAATCGACATCGGACATATTTACATATTCACAAATGCGAACTGTTTAGTTAGTTGGAAAAGGAAGATATGTAAGAAGATGTTATTACCTGTGATTATAAATTGATTCAGGTTGAAGCCATTTGTGGTTATTTAGATTTATTTTAAGGTGGTTTCTGATGAGACTATGAGGAGGAAGAGGAAGATATGAAGTAGATGCTGGTTTTGGTTGTTGTTTTCGATAACTAAAATAATAATGGGAGAAGTATTCAATGTATTTATGTTGTGATTTCTCTTTAATTTGTTCACTTGTAAAACAATTTGATTATATTTAAGTCTTATTGATGAATGTCTCATCTTTCCCTTTGAAATTGAAAAATAGGGTTTTACTATTAAGTGCATTAAAACTTTAAAAATTCTGATTGAGAAGGCCTTATTATCCAAAATTAAAAATGGGTTTTTACTATTATGTGTATTCAAATAAGAATAACATTCATATTTGAATAACAGTCTTATTACTGTTATTCTTAGGTTTTTACTATTATGTGTATTCAAATAAGAATAAGATTCCTATTTGAATAACAGTCTTATTACTGTTATTCCTAACATAGTAACAGTCTTATTACTGTTATTCTTATTTGACTAACAGTCTTATTATTGTTATTCCTAACAGAGTAATAATCTTATTACTGTTATTCCTAATAAAGTAACCGTCTTACTACAAATAATCCTAATAAGAGTAACATGATGGTGGTGGCGGCATTGGTCGTGGTTGTGGTGATGGTGATGGTGGCATTGGTCGTGGTTGTGGTGATGGTGGTTGGGTCGTACTGGTGTTTGTGGTAATGGTGGTGCAGTTTGTGGTTGTGATGGTGGTAGTGGTGGTCGTGGTGGTGCCAGCGGCGGTGGTGATGGTCATGGTGGTGGTTGTGATGGTGATGGTGGTGGTGATAATGGTGGTTGTGATGGTGATGATGGTGGTTGTGGTGGTGGGGGTGATAATGGTGGTTGTGGTGGTGGTGTTGGTGGTGGTGCCGGTGGTGGTGTCGGTGGCCGTGGTCCCGGTGGTGGTGGTGGTGGCAGTGGCGGTGGTGGTGGTGGCAATGGCGGTGGCGGTGGTGTCGGGGTCGGTGGCGGTGGCGGTGCCGACGGTGGCGGTGGCTGTGGTGGTGCCGGTGGTGGTGCCGGTGGTGGTGGTGGTCCCGGAGGTGCCGGTGGTGGTGGTGGTGGCGCCGATGGCGGTGGCGGTGCCGGCGGTGGTGGTGGCGGCGGCGGCAGTGGCGGCGGCGGCGATGGCGGCGGCGGCGGCGGCGATGGCGGCGGCGGTGCCGGTGATGGTGGCGGCGGTGGCGGTGGTGATGTCGGTGGCGGTGGTAGTGGTGGTGCCGGTGGCGGCGACGACGACGGCGGCGGTGATGGTGGTGGCGGCGGCGGTGGTGGCGGCGGTGGCGGCGGTGGCGGCGGTACCGGTGATAGTG
This sequence comes from Limnanthes douglasii subsp. nivea, assembly GCA_036936605.1. NCBI lineage: Eukaryota > Viridiplantae > Streptophyta > Magnoliopsida > Brassicales > Limnanthaceae > Limnanthes > Limnanthes douglasii. The sequence goes on from JAUPFV010000001.1 coordinate 41,597,045, forward strand.
GTGGCGGCGACGGCGGTTCTGGTGGTGGTGGCAGCGGCGGCGGTACCACTGGTGACGGCTGCGGCGGCACTGGCAGTGACGGTGACAGTGAATGTTAAACTTGATTGTTTTCTTTTAATAATAAAATGATTAAATGTCTTTTTTAATTAGAGGGGTATTTTTGTACATCAAAAAATCTTATACACCTATTGGAATTATTAAAATTTGATGTATGTATAAGAATTTTAAAATATTTGATGTACCCCTTAGGAACTTACCCTTTATTTTATATGTTTTAGTGATTCAGTTTTGCAAGTCGAGCATCGTCAAATAAAATAAGGATGAGGCTATATACAACACATTTTTTACTATTTGTAGTTGTCGTGTTCGTCATTGTACTTGCGGAATAACACTATTTCATCACCATATGTCGAATTTCACAATTGTCTCATCCGATGTTGTAATATATTGACTGAACAGTATTTCGCAAGACCAAAATAGGATTTCACAATACCGATAATGAAATGCATTTCGCAAGATATATACTGGTCATTTCACAAAATATATGCTCTAGTTCGAATAAAAAAATATTACTCCTATAACAATACATATAACATGAACATAATTTGGGGAGAGTTACCAATAACCACTCAGCTAGAAATTAAATAACTGAGAACCACTTGTATTTTACACCATAAATTCTTTCAATTATACCCATATATACACAAAGACGTACAACCTTCAACAATTACTTAATTTTAACATTCAAAACTTCATATTTTTCAATCCCTAACTCAGCAAAAATTCTAAAAACACATATGTTTTTATTATTGAAAGTCGAACAAAACATAATCAATGAGTGATATTCTAGAGAATTATTTTTTATTCTATTTTTGCAACCAAATTACACGTGATTACGCAACTGGAACATAATAACATTGTTAGCAACCAAATTACATGTAATTCCAACAAAAACATAGTTTCTTTTTCCATACTAATTGTGCACCTCAATTACACGTATTTTTGCACCTTGAACACAATTAAAAAATATTCTTAAAAAATCGACACAAAAATGCATATATTTGCGCAACTATAACAAAAATTGGTTGTTTCACACCCAATTAACATTATTTTCACAAAATAAGTTTGTATTTTCTTTTTTACACAATCAGACTTATTTAGCAATCAAAGTCATATTTCTGTAACTAATTACTTCTTACTTTTTAACACATTTGCACGTATTTTCGCAACTAAAAAACAGTTTTTTTTTACGCGACCAAATTACCGGTAATTCTAAAACTAGAACACATTTATTTTTCCGCACCCAAATTACATGTTATTCCGCAACGGTAACATAATTGCTTTTTCCAAACTAATTTTTGCATCTCAGTTATACGTATTTTTCACCTAGAACATAATCCATTTTCTTAAACAATATCTTTCATAGATCTAGTTTTGTTTGACTTCAAAAAATAAAACCAATAATATTTTTGAATATTTTTTTGGAGCTATAGTTAAAAAAATATGATATTTGTTAAAGAAAAAAAACGGTTATAAATACTTTCGGAATACCATATGGTTATTTATAAATATTCCTCTATCACCGGACGATTATTCGTATATTATCAAACTTTGGATAGTTATTGGTAAATAAAATTGATATTAGATGGATATATTTAGACTATCCTGCAATCGTTAATATCAGCTAATAATAATAATAAAATTAATTTTAAAATTATTGTTTTTAATTTATAATATAAAATTAATATAATAAAAAATACTCATAATATAAAATAAACACTAAAAAGTATATAATAGTGGTTGTTTTCATTAATTGACATTTTCATATAAACTAAACAGACTAATTATGTAACTTTAATCAAATTAAAGTTTACATAATTTATGTATTCTGTTTTTATAAGATATATATAGTTCTGTTTTCGTGGAAATTTACTATCTCTCTTTTGAGTCAACAAATTAATGAAAATATATTAAATGTCAATTGAAAAGGCAGTATAAAATATTTAGGGTTAGGTTTAATTCATGATTAAAAGGTCTCATAAAATTGCAATTGGGATATATGATAAACCCTAACTTTCTATCTACAGATTGAGTTGCTTAAAATATAGAGGTAGCCACATACCTTTGCACCCAATACTGAAATAAATTATAAACTTCATTATGAGTTGTTGGATCTATATTTTAATTTGCTTGATAGGTACCAATCATTTAAACTACATAACGACTGAATACTCTATACAATGGTTATGAGTTGAGTTTTGCTTTATAATTTATAAATTTTATAATGGGCACCGCCAAACTATTCAATTAAAAAATAAATTATCTATAGTTATTCAAATTTTAAAAATTATCTGCGGTATAAATTTTTCTAATAATATTTTTAGAAACACAAACATGCACATTTCTAAATAATTATATTTAAATAATTAGTTACTTTTAATTCTTCCAACTTTATGTTTTTCAAACCCTAATTTAAAATAAAATCTCAAAAATATTTTTATTTTTATTTTTTAAGGAGACACAAAACGGAATTCGTTAGTAATTTTTAGACATCCCACTACTCATAATGCAGGGATGTCTCCTTTTTAAAATTTATACGAACAACTTCCAAATTATTCTTCCTTACGAGTGTTTGGATGTACATGTTTTGTCATTCGTCCTCATGTCGAATGCAACAAATTGGGCCCTAAATCCGCAATATGTATTCTCTTGGGTTATGGTGTTAGACACGAATGATATCGTTGTTTTGATCCCACTAGTCAGAAAATTTGTGTCTCTTGACATGTTATATTTCTTGAGCATATGATGTTTTATTCGATTCCAACGAAATCACATGATATAACATGTACCAAACTTCAGACTATTGATCCTTTTGAAAATAATTGCGACATGCCCATTGATATTGATACGCCAGCTCATGAGAAATCAACGAAAACTGATACTACTTCTGCTCCATCAAGGTTTGATTCAGCTTCTTCTTTTAGTGAACCACCAGCTTCACCCTTTAGAAGATCTACTCATACAAATAAGTCTACCAAACTATCAGATTTTGCGTATTCTTCTTACTCATCTCATTTCGCCCCTTTCATAGCAAACATACACGATTTATATGAACCTCACTCGTTTAAAGAAGCTGTTTCTAATCCTTGTTGGTAAAATGCAATTGTCGAAGAGCTTACCGTTCTTTATCAAACTCATACATGGGATATAGTTAAACCTCCATCCGGTAAGCATATAATCGGCTCTTGATGGGTTTTTAAAATTAAAACAAAGCCTGATGGTCTATTGAAAGATATAAGGCTCGTCTTGTAGCAAAAGGGTATTCATAGAAGTATGGTATGTATTATGATGAGATATTTGTCCTAGTGGAAAAATGACGAAAATCCGTACTTTTGTTGTGGTTGCATCCATTCGCCAGTGAAAGATCTTTTAACTAGATGTCAAAAATGCATTTTTGAATGGTGATCTTCACGAGGAGGTTTATATCACTCCTCCTCCAGGTGTTGTTCACCAACCATGTGAAGTTTGTCGACTTAGGAAAACCTTATATGGTCTCAAACAAGCTTTTCGTGCTTGATTTGAAAAATTCTCTACGGTTATTACTTCACTTGGTTTTCTTGCTAGTAATCATGAGTCAACCTTGTTTATTAGATGTAAGAGTGCATGACTGATTATTTTATCCCAATATGTAGATGATATGATCATTACAAGTGATGATATTGAGGCACTAAAACGTGATTTGGCTCAGCGCTTTGTGATGAAGGACTTAGGACTATTGCGATATTTCTTAGGTATTAAGGTGACTCACTCTCCAAAAGGTTATATTCTCTCCAAAAGGATATTTCTTAGGTATTAAGGTGACTATTGCCATATTTATAGTTATTCAAATTTTAAAAATTGTTCGCGTCATAAATTTTTCTAATAATATTTTTAGAAACACAAATCCTAACTTAAAATAAAATCTCAAAGATATATTTATTTTTATTTTTTAAGGATGCATAAAACGGAATTCGTGAGTGATTTTTAGACATCACAATACTCATAATGCAGGGATGTCTCCCTTTCATAATTTATACGAACAATTTCCAAATTATTCTTCCTTACGAGTGTTTGGATGTACATGTTTTCTCACTCGTTCTCATGTAGAACGCAACAAATTGGGCCCTAAATCCGCAATATGTACTCTCTTGGGTTATGGTGTTAGACACGAAGGTTACCGTTGTTTTGATCCCACTAGTCAGAAAATTTGTGTCGCTTGACATGTTACATTTCTTGAGCATATCTTGTTTTATTTGATTCCAGCGAAATCACATGATATAACATGTACCAAACTTCGGACTATTGATCCTTTTGAAAATAATAACGACATACCCATTGATATTGATACGCCAGCTCATGAGAAATCAACGAAAGTTGATACTACTTCTGCTCCATCAAGGCCTGATTCAGCTTTTTCTTTTAGTGAACCACCAGCTTCACCCCTCAAAAGATCTACTCATATAAATAAGTCTACCAAACTACCAGATTTTGCGTATTCTTCTTACTCATCTCATTTTGCCCCTTTCATAGCAAACATACATGATTTATATGGACCTCAGTCGTTTAAAGAAGCTGTTTCTCATCCTCGTTGGCAAAATGCAATAGTCGAAGAGCTTACCGCTCTTTATCAAACTCATACATGGGATATAGTTAAACCTCCATCTGGTAAGCATATAATCGGCTCTCGATGGGTTTTTAAAATTAAAACAAAGTCCGATGGGTTTGATGAAAGATATAAGGCTCGTCTTGCACCAAAAATGTATTCATAGAAGTATGGTATGGATTATGATGAGACATTTGTCCTAGTGGCAAAAATGACGACAATTCGTTCTCTTATTGTGGTTGCATCCGTTCGCCAGTGGAAGATCTTTTAACTAGATGTCAAAAATGCATTTTTGAATGGTGATCTTCATGAGGTGGTTTACATGACTCCTCCTTTAGGTGATGTTCACCAATCATGTGAAGTTTGTCGACTTAGGAAAACTTTATATGGTCTCAAACAAGCTCTTCGTGCTTGGTTTGAAAAATTCTTTACAGTCATTACTTCACTTAGTTTTCTTGCTAGTAATCATGATTCAACTTTTTTTATTAGATGTACGAGTGCAAGACTGATTATTTTATCCCTATCTGTAGATGATATGATCATTACAGGTGATGATATTGATGGTAATGAGGCACTAAAACATGATTTGGCTCAGCGCTTTGTGATGAAGGACTTGGGACTATTGCGATATTTCTTAGGTATTAAGGTGACTCACTCTCCAAATGGTTATATTCTCTCGTAGACAAAATATATATCTGATTCGAGCGAATGCGAATTTCTGATAACAAGACGGTAGATACCCCTCTTGAAACCAATGTTCGGCATTCTCCGACTGATGGTGTTCCTTTGTCAATCCCAACTCTGTATCGACCTCTCGTATGGAGTTTGTTCTATTTTAAAGTTACTTGACCATATATAGTTTATTATGTTCATGTTGTTAGTCAGTTTGTTAGTGCTCCTACATTCGTCCATTGGGGAGCTGTTCTTCGAATATTGAGATATCTTTATGGCACTTAGTTCTAGATCATTTTGTTTCCTTCGACCTCTTCACTTGAACTGTGTGCCTATAGCGATGCTAATTGGGATAGTGATCCTTATGACCGAAAATCTACTACTGGTTTCTGTATTTTTCTTATAAATTCATTAATCTCATGGAAAAGTAAAAAACAAGATGTTGTCTTTAGATCATCTAATATAACTGAGTACCGTGCTATGGTCGTCACCACATGTGAGATTGTTTGGTTACGATGGAAAAATAGACGAATAAATTATTTTGCTATGAACAATTATATCAATGCTAACCATTTGAAATTATTTAAATTTATCGATAAATAAATACAACAAATAAATAAAATAATTTATTTTACCAATTTCCTTTTTTTAACTTTTATAATAAAAACAAACACAAATTTTCAATCCTCCAAAATTATACAAAGCTATAAAAAAAATCATTCAATATTTTTAAACTGGTATCAAAAACAATGTTGTAGCTCTTTTAGATATAAAATTTGGCTTTATTATATACTAAAAAAGGCCCAATTTAACATAAACTGAAATTGTGATTACCTCAAACTCATAAAATTATTATTGAAACCAACTATTTCACCATAATATATATTATAAGGATTGCATACAAAATTAACTTAAGCAGAACCTTACTCCACTCCATTAAGATTGATGATGAGATCACATGGCAACATGAAAACTTTTTGAAGATTACAGGGCAGCAGAGGAACTTCATAAAATTATAACAAAAATCTAGTACTAATTTTTGTATATTAATTTAGATTTTTAGTTAATTATTGAGGGTTACTAAAAATAAAATAAAAAAGATTTGGAAGATCTTTGGTGGTATTTTTAATACAAAAATTAGTAGTAGATTAATCATGTGATGTGAGGCACCGTATCTTTCTTCCTTGGAGTAGAATTTAGTAGATGGAATAATGGTACTAAAAGACATTATAGTTGGAATATATCATTTAATGCTTTTAGATTTCTAAAATCTTAGTCAATATCATTGATTCAGTTCGTATTTAATCATTAATTTGATCGGTTTATAGTACAATAATTCGAAAGTAGAGCGAAATTGTTTATACCCAACTATATATATTGATATACATACACTCCGTTAATCATTCGGCTTTTATATTTAATGAAATAAATTAAGTTCAAGTTTTGGATATGAAATGGATTTTTAATTAGTTTTAATATTATTATAATTTTAACCTTTTAATTTTATGATGTTCATTATTAAATACATTCCTTTGTTTATTTTAGGGTGTATTCATTATTAATTTTTAGCTATTGGTTTCGGACGGTTTATATAATTTGTACAAATTTATTTTTAAAATATATATTTAAATATAAAAATTAAATTACTTTTATATTATTTGTGAAAAAATTGATATTTTTATAATATTTTTAGTTTTGTTTATCAATCATAAAATAACCAATATTTTAAATTCAAATTATTTTCAGCCAATTTATTTTGAACCAGTTGAGTTAGTGTTTCATAAAATCGATATCGGATTATTGAATTTAGTGATCATGGACTATTAAAAGTCTAGTGGTAGTCCATGGATTACTTATTTTTAGTTTTTGGATTTTGAAAAGTCCATGATAGTTTTTAGATTATCTATTTTGGATAAAGTTTGTCTACTGCGCATCTTTATTAAGAGGACTAAGTTTATAAAAATAGCAAGTCAAATAATTAATTTATCAAAAATGACTAGTTGATGGACTATCTATCACAAAAACTGATAGTCAACATACGAAGAGGGATGAATTTTATCCAAACTAGATAATCTATGGACTACCAATAGACTTTTGAAAATCCAAAAAATATTTGTTAGTATATTCGATAGTTCATGGACGAACCAATGTTCCAAACCATTTTATTTTGAGGAAACCCGCAGTCATTTCTTTTTTTCAGAGGGATCCACAGCCGCTACTCAATGAGTGCGCACAAGGTAAACCCTATGTTTAAGGTAATAGCTTGCAAACCAAGGTCAAAAGGTAAACCGCACAAGATGACAAGCTCAACCAAAAAAACATTTGTAGAAGAACTCGAACTCATGACCTTTGGTCACAAGCATACCTTACTCCACCAAACTGTCTTTTTTTCAGAGGGAACTCACAGCCGCTACTCAACGAGTGTGCTGACGAAATAAACCACACAAGTTGATAGGCTCAACCAATAAAACGTACGTAGAGAGACTCGAACTCATGACTTTTGTCACAAACATACCTTACTCAGCCAACTCGGCTACCAATTTGAAACCCCACCAAACCGTTTTTTTATAGCATTCGTTTGGAGAAATTTTTTATATCAATATCTTAAACAAAATTAATTATTAGTCTTTTATAATATTGGGTTGAAAAAAAAAAATATAACAATATCTCAAATAATAATAATAATCTTATATTATTTTAGTAGATTTAAAATTTCAAAATATATATATATATATATATATATAACATTTAATTAATTATTTTCTATGAAATTGTTTTATTTTCGTTCCATATTTAAAAAATAAAAAAAGTCTTATAATGCGAGATAGTTATATATATATATATATATATACTCACAAAAATTTATGTCAAAACTGTTCGAATAAAAAATCGGAATAAACCGTGACACATAATTAAAATAGGATAAATCTTTCATCGAACTTGCTTTAGATATTTTTAAATAATTAAAAAAAAATGTTCAAATTAGCACTGTATTTAAGATGTTTAATTAATTTTGAACTATTATATCAAAACTATATCATCTTTTTTACAAGAAAAATATATCACGCAAAACTTTAAAATAGTTCAAATTTTAATATAAATTTGTAGTTACCAAATAAAATCACTATTTTAAAAAATATTCTTTAAGTATAGAACATGTGAGTGAGTTTATTTAAACTAATTAGAACAGTCCCCGAAATGTATATTCTGTTAATGAGGTCGGTAATTAGCGGCTAAACCGATGATTTAAAGTTTAAGTAATAATCTCAAGAAAGCTAAGCTTGTGTTATGGGACTGAACGTGGCGCCTCCGTTGCATCCCATGTAGCATAATAACTATATTATTCTCCTATTTAACGTATGGTAGTGCTTAGTGAGACGTGGTAACATACATACACACATAGATTTGATTTATTGTTTGATTATTTATAATCACAATTAATTAATCCATTTATATTATTATGCTAATGATTTGCTGTTACTTAATTATAGTGATTGGTACTATTATGATACTCACATTTAGTTTTGTATCATTCATGGGTTTGTTTGTTTTAAATGGAAAGTAAAATTATTAATTATGAAATTATAAAATTATAAAATTATAAAATATATATATATATATATATATATATATAATTTGATTTTTTTTTTATTTTGAATAGAAAATTTTATTTCTAATGAAATGATGTTACATTATTGTAATAAAAGTATTAGATATAATCAATTACAAAGGATTAAAGAATTTCATCTTTAATTTTAGTTTTGACGATGTCTATTATGTATTTGGTGGTTTGGATTGAGCTTAGTTTGGAACTTCAAATTTGAGTTGCTATCATTTTCATTTCATTATGTTCTCTTAATCCTGCAAAATAATTATCACTAAAAGATGGTTAAAGAGAAACCTGCCAAGTTGTTGGTTTTAAATAGTTTTGGAATCTTAAGTATCAAGTGCTAATGCTTTCAAGTAAGAGTATTGCATTTAAAGGAGCATGGGTTTGAAATCTATTTTATTGTGTATTTAGCTACCCAATCGGCAGAATAGTTATGCTCCCTAAATATATGTATGACGACTATACTAGATGATATCAAATTCATACAACAATTTATTATTAACATGAAATACGATAGGGTTTTCCCCATAACCAACAATGTCAAACAAGATTAGGAAATCAATTTCAATATCAATATGTTTATAATCATTTTCTTTGCTATACAATAGTCCATCTAGTAATGTTATAGTATCTGGTACTAAAGGAGTGTTTTTTCCTAACAAAGTGACTCTAGCAATGCTTGACTCTCCATTAGTTAAAGTTGAACCATCACATTTTAATTTGAGTTTATTTGAGGGTGGTCTATTTTAGTTAAAGACAATGTTATGATTTTGTAAGTGATTAAAGCATTGTAGTTCACTGGCTGTTTTTAAGTCTCATTTCTAGTGTTTTTTTTTTTATAATGTTTGAGTTCTCAAGTGTTGTTATTATGTATGTTACATTATCAATAATATTTTTAGAAGAAAAATCAATATTATTGTATTTTGATTTGTTTCTGGTCATCCATATAGACCATATAATTACACGAGGTAAAATTGTTCTAATGTGAATGGTTTTTGAAGTAGAGTGAAACTATATGTTTATAATGTGATTGATTGTCATGTGATTTCCTATCATAATTCCAAATAATATTTCCAAACACCCCAAGAAATCTGACAAGATACAAACAGATAGTTTATTGTTTCTAAGTTTTAATAGTTTTGGAAATTTGATGCTAAATCAAATCCTTTCTTCCGGAGGATTGAGTCTATTTATATTAGATTGTTTCAAAGCCTCCAAAGAGTGAATGAACACTTCTTTGGAGTGATGTTATTCCAAAAAAAAAAATTTATTTTTGGTCATATTCCCTGATTTCATTCCATATTTCTTTAATGAGAATTTGACATCAAAAGATACTTTCCACATGAAGTATCATTCTGATTAATGTTTAGTGAGATCTTTTGAATTCTGGTGATATCAGATTGAAGAACATTATCCCTAAGTTTTTCTATATCTCATTCATTGTTTGTCCAAAATTCAGAGACCTTGACTTGTCTATTCCGAAAATTGTTTTCATTTGGGAAAGTGTGATCACGGGATGAGTGTGGCTCCATTTATCAAGCCAAAAATCAATACCAAAATATGTACTTCTCAGCTAGCTCTCTTGATTTGTTTATCATTTTCTAAACTTTTGAATCTTTTTGTTTTTTATTGGTTTGTAAAAGATGCACATTTGGATAGTACATTGATTACATGAGGTTATACCATAGGGTTTTATGTTCTCTGAAGGTTAGCCGTAGTTTACAGGTTAAAGATGTTTGAGTATCTTTAATGTTGCTCATGTTTAAATCATTTTCATCAAATGGTTTACAGAGTTTTGACCAATCTGACCATTTTATTGTTTTAGTGTTAACCTTGTATCCCCAGAGAAATTTATTCATGAGTTTATTGATTCTTGTTATAACACTGTTTGGAAGTGGAGTACTTTGTATGTAGTAGTTTGGAATAATAACGATAACTGATTTGATCAAAATCAGTCTCCCCCAAAAGATAATGTTTTAGTGCTCTATGGTCTAATATTTTGCATCTAATCTTGTCTAATATTATTATTTGAGTGAATTGTTATGGCTAAATATCTAAAAGGGAGATAGTCGTGTTTGAATTCTAAAGTTTTTTCAAGAGAGGTGATTTTGGTTATACTCATTTGAGTGGAAGAAATAAAAGTTATTTTGTTTTTATTAACTTGTTGACCATAGACATTCAGATAAATGTCAAGAAAATCACATATTTTCTTTAACATTATTCAGATATCCATTTTTGAATATTATTACATCGTTTGTGAAAGAAATACATGGAATAGACTCTCTTGAATTTTATTGCATGTGGGTATATTGTTGTGTTAGTCTTTTAATTCCCTTTATTAAAAAATCTTCAGCAATGATGAACAGGTTGGATGACAAAGGGTCACCCTTCCTGACACCATTACTGGAATTAAAATAACACAAAGAGTGTCTATTTATAATTATTGAGTAGAAAACATTTTATATTCCTCTTTTGATTAGATTAGTGAATTGAGAGCTAAAACCAAATACCAAAATTATGTTGTATATGAAATTGAATTATATCCTATCAAATGTTTTTGCCACATCTAGATTTATAATAATGATGCCTACCCTACTTTTTTATTTTATTTTAGTCATGTGTAAGTTCACGAGTTATTAGGATATTTTGTTGGAGGTTTTTGTGTTCAACATATGCATCATATTCTTCTAAAATAATTTTGGGGAGGATTTTGGCAATGTTATTGTTTATTAGCTTTGACAATATTATGTTGAATAATGTGCAAAGCCTAATAGGCTTAAAATATTGCCAGTGTTTTGGAGAGTTTGATTTTGGAATTGGGTAGACAGCTGGAAAAAAATATTCCTTTAGAAGTTGAGATGTTATTGAATTAGGTTGTTACTGCTTCAAATAAGTCATGTTTAATAAACATCCAGCATGTTACTACTTCAGTTACTTCACAAGAATCCACGTGTTCATTTTCTTAAGAGATCTTTATCTTTTCCTCATGGCCTTCAATTACTCTGGTTTATCATTAATCTTTATAATATTGTCATAACTCTTAGGTTCAAAAAAATATCCTTGCATTTCAATCAATAAAAATATTAAACTATAATATCAGTAGAGCCATACCTTTGAGTAGGCTTTCTAGGTCTTCGTATTATATACATCATTAACTAATAACTATTAAGATCATCATATTGATCATTATTATGAATATCTAAACGCTCTAAAACATCAAACTCTCGGCTAACTTCTAACTAATGCAATGGGTGAATTGTCTCTGCATGCGTCAAATCTGTACCAAATCTAAAATCATATTTTGTAAAAGAATATTTTACTTTACTTTCTTGTTCAGATTCATTATCAATTCCACATATCTTCTTGACAGTACTAGATTTGATCTCGACCGCCTTAACCAATGGTATCACCTCTAGAATACTACATCTCGACTAATCAAATACTTATGACTTCCAGGCTCCAGACATAACAACTTATACCTTTTTACTTCTTCCAAGTATATGAAGAATAAAGACTTGTGTGCTCGTGGATGAAGCTTATCTTGATTTACATGTGTGTAGGAAACATATTTGAACACTTTCAAATGTTCTTCCATACATTTTATAGACATTTAAACTTCATTGTCTTAGATGGAATCATATTTATGATATATCCAACTGTCATTACAACTTCTTCCCTAGACCTTTGACCTATTCCACTTGTCAAAAGCATACACCTTACAATTTCCAATAAGGTTTTGTTCATCCTCTCAACAAACCCATTTTTTGGGAGTTTCTCTCATGGTTCGTTGTCTATTAATCTAAATTTTAGTACCATAACTAGTAAATGTCGCATTCACATAGTCCAAGTTATTGTCAGTTTTTAACTTCCTGAGTATTTAGTCATTTTGATTCTCCACTAGTCTCTTTGAGTTTCTAAAAGCATTAAATTCTTCATCATTGATCTTAAGAAGCATAACTTATACTTTTTTGGAGTAGTCATCAATCAAAAAAATAAAGTACCTTGCACCAACCGTGTTGGGTTACCTTGAAATAGCCCAAAGATATGAATGGACATATTCAAGCACATCACCGGTTATAGGGTTTCTAGGTATGAACTTAATCTTTATAATTTTATATAACACACAACTTTCATAAAAGCTCAACTTCTGAATTGTATTATAGTCCAATAACCCGTGTTTGTTAATTTCAATAAGTTATTTCCATTCGCATGCCCTAAATTCAGATGTCACCGCTTGGTTGAATCTATTTATACACTAGACACACCCCTAACCACTATATATCTTTCGGGAACTATCACATCATTAGTCATATAATCTTTCGTAATAAATAGTGAGCCTTCGAGAACCCTAACCTGTTATCTACACCTTTATATATAAACCTTTTATCATCCTAACATGTCGATAAAAAAATTCTTTAAAATCAGCTACATACCGCACATTCATTATCACTCGTTCAAGCCATATAGATAACTTGAACCAAAAGTTCATCATCTATTTCACATCATATGGTTCATCATTCCCGAGTATGCCCTTTTCACCATCAAACAATCTCAGGTTTCCATCTTAATGTTTGTTGGAGTCATGTATAATGATGCTTCTAAATCTAAGACCCACTTGAAACTGTACGTACAAATAGTATTCATTAAAACATTAGTGTATTCATACACATCCACGACCATTATAGTCTCTTCAACAACATATTTTGTTATTACATATCACCCTCTCTCTTACTTGGGCAGTTCATACTAATATAAACATCATTCTTACCCATCCAACATGTCACTTTAGGTTCACTCACAAATCTTCTTGATTTGTACCAATATTTCTCTCTTTTTTTTAATGATCTCTATTTTCATGCTTGCTCCCCACACTCAGTCTGATATCTTATAAGTCACTTTTCATAACTGTCTTCCTTTGAGTTCAAAGCATTCTTCACTTCGACTATCATAAGAGAATATTGTCTATAGAGCATGGTTTCGAAAAAACTATTATACACCTTCGGTATAGAACTCAATATGATTATTGGTTGATCATCATCTTCTACCTTGACTATAATTAAACTCAAATCAAGAATGATTATATGGAAATCATCTAATTGTCTTTAGATCTTTTGACATTCTCATTAATGGCATCATACAACTCTTTTATACTAAGAATGCCTAAATCTGAATTCTCTATAAGTTAAAATCATTCTCTTTGTTTAATTTTTTAGAATCAAAATTTATGGAACTCATCTTGGTGGCTTTCTTTAAGTTTATAGTGAAACACAGATCTATAAGCTCAAGATATGAAATGATCATTTTGTTTTGTTTTTTTTGTATATCACCTAAAAAATTATTACATATTAACCACGTTCACCGCACTAATTGTTTGAGACATGTAACTATTTGGCCAGACAAAAATAATTCAGTGGGAAATTATAATAAATGGTCAAACGACATTAGCCGAGACCATATTTCTTAAGTTATATGATTCAGAATTAGGCCGACACTTTAGGATTTAGGTTATTCACTTCTTGAAAGTGTGGCAAGAAGAAAGTATAATAGTAGGTCTATGAAACTTCCCACATAAAATATATGAGCTAAACATAAAACTAAAACCAATTACACATGACATACTTAACGTGGTCCGAATTATGAAGAAATCCTACATCCACGAGTAACAGACACAAATTTTATATAGAATAGTATTATAAAAATACATTCTAAAAAACAATTAACACAGCTAATTCGGTTTACAAAAAGCACTATAGATCTCACTGTTTTTCTTATACCTTGTTTCTCTCTTTTAAATTAGAGAAGTTTGAGATATTCTCTCACTAGTAGTATGCACATGTATCACTCCAGCCGCGACATCATACATATTCTCCACTATATATGGAATCAATGATGAGTAAGTTGAACCCATCGATTTTAAGATAGCAACTTACAACATATTCCTTTAGCAGCCGAACGAAAAACGACACTGCAACACTGTCGTCCGTAGGATCGTACACTACACTAGATAATGGCAGCACTTTTTTTACACCTTGACATTTTTCTAATGTACTATTCTGCTCAGTCTTCAAGCACGCTTTAGACCAACAACAGTTACTTGATCAATGGTTTAGATTAATTCATCAAATTAACATTCTTCAACATATTAGTGAATTATTTTCTCCTAGATCTAGTTTATTCAGAAGTCTTTGGATACATGTTTATACACCTAAATTCAAAAAACAATAATCTTGCCTCTTCGGTTGCAGCACTAACATAATGCTTATCTTCGTCCAGATTCACTTTTGGATTCCAGCTATATTTTTACACATAAATATTCAATTTTCCAGTCAGATAAAATTTCAACAACTAAAATTTGTAAATTTTCAGTAGACGCAAATTTGTGAACACTAAACAGTGAGCTGAGTTTCAACGATTACTCTTAATCAACCCATAATTATTATTATATTAAATATTAGTTTATATTAATCTAAAATATATTTGGTCCCATCAAATTTGAATCGAATATTTTCTTTTTTATTCAAAACCCATAATCTAACATGAATCTTAAAACTATAACTTTCTAAAAAGATTTAAGCTTTCTTATATATTTATTTTATAAACTGCATCGGATACCGCATTTAGAAAAACATATCATCCCTCATTATAATACCAGCTAACTATCAACTATAGTTAGAATATCAACTTCTTTTAGACGTAACTTTAAAATAATAGTAAAACACAAATGTTTGTTCACAAACATACACAAGAACTGAAACAATAAGAACACACAAGAGTTGATTGTATTACTTGAAGAATGAAACCAAAGAGTTCAGTACTTATAAAATATATGATTCACACTATCCACTAACGTATTTTAGTAAGTTGAGACTTTCAGACTTCTTAATATAACTCTCACTACTCCAATAGTTAGTCATTTAATAGTTTGGAATTGTTTTTGAGATGTCTGCTTCTTTGCGGGTCCTTTGTGTAGTCTGTCTGCTTCTTGTAACTTAGATTAAAGAGTGCACTAATTTGTGACACTCCTTTATAGTGCATTCTTTTTATCAACTAGACCGAGAGCTCCTCTGAACATTTCAAATTTCGATTTGGGAAGAGCCTTGGTAAGGCCATCAGCCATCTGCTCATTTGTCCGTGTAGATTTCAACTCAATTTCTTGATTAAGTACCTTCTCTCGGATAAAGTAATGGCAAGTATCAATATGTTTTGCGCGAGCATGAAGCACGTGATTTCCAGCAAGTTTAATGGCACTTTCGTGTCACAAAATATGGAAATAGGAAGGTGTAGCACCTGATTGACATATCCAAAAAGTCTTGTAAGCCAAATACACTCCTGTGAAGCTAATGTGGCTGCAACATTTTAGCTTCAGCAGTTGATAATGCCACTGTGTCTTGCTTCTTGCTGCACCAAGAGATAGTTGCTGAACCAATATTGAAGTAGTAGCCCAAAGTGGACCGTCTGTCATTCACATTGCCTGCCCAATCAGCATCAACAAACCCATATAAGCGGAACTATGTATTCTTTTGATACATCAGTCCATACTCTAAAGTTGCTTTCACATATCAAAGAATTCGTTTTGCAGCAGCCATGTGACCAACACATGGTCGATTCATAAATTGGGATACTATTCCAACAGAAAAAGTAATATTATGACGAGTTACTATTAAGTATAAAAGACAGTAAGTTTGTAATACTCAGTCGCATCAACTAATAATTCACCTTCATTCTTGTGTAATTTTAGACCTGGATCCATTGGAGTGGTTGTATAGTTTGTATTTTCCATTCCAAACTGTGCTAAAGGTTTAGTAGCATAACTTCTTTGTGACATAAAATAGTCGTCTGCTTTTTCAACTTCTAAACCAAGGAAGCAGTGAGCTTTTCCTAAGTTTTTCATCTCAAAACGAGTAGATAAATCCTCTTTCAACCGTTCGATTTCAGTTGAATTATTACCAGTAATAATCATATCATGAACGTAAAAAAAGATCATAGTATTTAAATTTCCATCAATTATCACAAAGAGGCTTGGATCTGAATCAGATGGATAATAACCGCAAAATAAGAAGTATTTCGCAATCTTACCACACCACGGACGAGGTGCTTGTTTGAGACCGTACAGTGCCTTATTAAGTTTGCAGACATATTCTGGAAAAAAAAATTGAAATAAAACCAAGTGGTTGTTCCATATATATATATATATATATATATCCTGATCCAGTTCGTCGTAGCGAAAAGTATTCTTTACATCAAACTGCCAAAGAGTCCAACTTTTGTTTGCTGCCAAAGAAATAATGGTATGAATTGTTACCATCTTTGCAACTGGGCTGAAGTTTCTTCATAGTCAAAACCATGTTGTTGAGAGAAACCGCGAGCAACTAGACGAGCTTTGTGTCTAGAAACGCTTCCGTCTGCTGCCTTCTTTAACTTGTAAACCCATTTACATGTTATAAGTTCAACATCTTTCGGTTTCGGTACAAGAGCCCAAGTAGAATTTATTATCAAGGCTGCAATTTCATCTTTCATTGCATTCTTCTATTCTGACTTACCTTGAGCTTGAATAGAGGATGAAGGCTCATTTTACAGCATGTCTTCTAACATGAAATAAGAAGTTATAGTATACTGGTTTGCTTGAACTTCATAATCCTTTAAATAAATAGGTAGGTTCCTAGGTCTTGTAGTTCTTCGAAGTGCGATTTCTTCTTGTGGTGAATTATTATGACCAGAAAATTCTGAACTCCCCCTCTCACTAACAACTTCTTGAGCTGAGATCGGCTCAGGATCAGTTTTAACAAATGGCATAAGTACAGAGATTTCTTCCGGACCAGCAGTTGGGTAAAAATTAGAAACCTCGTCAAAAACAACATCACGAGAAGTCACAATCTTCTTAGTGATATGATCCATACATCTCCATCATTTCATGTTCACATCATAACCAATAAACACACACTTTATTGCTTTTGGATCAAGCTTAGTTCGATTTTGCTTAAATATATGAACATAGGAAAAAGACCCAAAGACTCTAAAGTAACTCATAATAGGTCTAATAGTAAATAGAAGCTCCAAAGGATATTTCGATGTAACTGGCCATAGAGGAAATCGGTTTATCACATGACAGGCATACTGCATAGCTGCTGCCCACAACTCTCTAGGATGGTTTTTATCGTGCATCTAAGATAAGGTCATTGTTGTAAGATGTTCTAACTTACGCTCGGTGACTCCATTCTGTTGTGGAGTATTTGGGCATGTTAGTTATCGATGAATACCATGTTTGCGGTAGAATTCTAAAAATTCGTGTGACTGGAATTCACCTCCATTATCAGTTCGCAAACACTTCAAAACATACATGAATTTTTTCTCTATCATTTGTTTGAATTGAACAAAGTGTGTGAAAGATTCGCATTTATTTTTCAAGAGATACACCCAACTATAGCGAGAGAAATCATAAAAAATAACCATCATATAGCGGAAACCAATAAAGATTGGTGTTCTTGTAAGACCCATGAGATCAGAATGTACAAGCTCAAACATCGACAATGCACGGTTCATGGATTTTTGAAAAGGGAGTCGATGTGACTTACCATATTGACAGCCACCACAAATGACATCCTGATTTGTTGATTTAAATAAATGAACTCCTTCAAGTAGTCTATTTGTTGATATTTACTGCAACAGTTGATTACCAACATGTCCGAGTCGAGCATGCCGAAGTGAAGTTGTTGTATTTTGACTTGTCTTTTCTACATACGCCTCACTTGCAGATAAATATATAAAGATTTTATCTTTCTTCCAGTGAATAAGACATTAGCATCAACACCTTTATAACCATTAAGAATTTGAACATCGTTTGGTCCGAATAAAACATACTTACCAGAATTAGTGATTTGAGAGACGGAAGCAAGATTCTTCTTTAAACCCGGTACTTGATATACGTTTTCAAGTGTAAGACTTTCATCATCTGAATTTGCAGTCTTCACACTGAAATCACCTTCTTTCACTACTAGATGTAATAAGTTGACTGCTGTCACAATTACTCGTTTGCCCAAATGAGGACGAATATAAGAAAGTATAGAAGCATTACCGGTAGCATGATGTGAGCAACCCAAATCAACGATCCACTCGTTCTTGTAGTCAATAAAACTAGTATTAACTTCCGATTTTCTTTTCAAATCTATGTGCAGCAGAAGCCATGTTGTCCGGTTGATTAATAACTTCAATTGAGAAACAATTTTTCCATTGTAGCTCATTGTTATCTTCAGCATCATATGCAACATTTGCATCTGATTTAACAATTTTCGAATAACAGTTTGGTTTAATGTGGCCTGGTTTTCCACACTTATTGTAAATAAGCTTTGCACGACAATCTGACTTCATGTATTCAGTCCTTCCGCATCTAAAACATGTCCGTTTAAAGTGGTTTGCTGACTCCCCTTAATCCTTTTCTTCTTACCACCATTTTGAAAGTGACTTTGTGTGTTTTTCCATCTTGACCTGTCTTTAATGAACAATGTATCTTCAACATCAACTGAATACTTACCAAGCATTTGTTTAACCAATGCTTCCTGGTTAGAGAGTAGGTTCTGTAACTCAACAATTGATGGTTGGTTAACCCATCCTTGTATTGATGATATAAACGGCATGAAGTCATATCATAATCCATAAATCAAATAACGTCTTAGCCTTGCATCACTGATAGGTTCATCGCTATCCAAGCGTGAAATTTTCAAACATATATTCTTAACCTTAAGAAAGTAATTAGATATTGACATATTACCTTGGGTTAACGAAGCAAGTTCATTCTCAAGGTACTGAAGTCGCATAGTATTTTTCTGGATAAATAACATGTCAAGAGTATCCTGAATATCCTTTCGAGAATTCATTGCCCGGACATGATCAATAAATTCCTTACTGATCGAAGTTCTCAACGCGAATAAAACCTTTTGCGCCTTACTTTATATTTCCTCTCAGCATTTTCTGGAGCATCACTAGGAAGTATCTCGGTACCAGAAACAAGATCCCATAAATCATGTCCTTGAAGGAAAACCTCCATACACAACCGCCAATATTGGTAATTGGTTCCAACAAGCTTCTCTGTAGACATAGGAGAAGCTGAATTACTTCCATTCATATTGATTTAAAAGTAATAACACTTGACGGGATTTATCTGGGTAATAAAATCAAACACTTGATATGCAGAGATCTTGCTCTGATACCATGAAACAAATTGAACAGACACATGAACTGAAACAATAAGAACACACAATAGTTGATTTTATTACTTGAAGAATGAAACAAAAGAGTTCAGTACTTAGAGAAAATATGATTCATCCTACCCACTAACGTCTCTTAATAATTTGAGACTTCCAGACTTCTTAATATAACTCTCACTACTCCACTAATTAGTTATTTAATAGTTGAGAATTGATTTGGAGCTGTCTGCTTCTTTGCAGATTCTTTCCAAGTCATTTGCGAAAACTTAATATGTCTGTTTCATGTGACTTTGATTAAAAATGTACTAATTTGTGACAAATTTGAATAGAATGATTTCTTTTTATTCAAAACCCATAAGCTAATAATCTAACATGGATCATAAAACTATAACTTTTTAAAAAGATTTAATCTTTCTTATATATTTATTATAAACTGCATCGGATACCGTATATAAGAAAAAACATCATCCCTCATTAGAATATCAACTAACTATCAACTATAGTTAGAATATCAACTTCTTTTGGACGTTAACTTTAAAATAATAGTAAAAATTAAATGTTTGTTCATGAACATTCTCCTATATTTGTAGCCACACTATTTATATATGTATATATTAATGATAATTTATGGTCAGTCAAATATATAGTCTCTAGAATTTCATATGCTTCTACCATGTGCATATTAAATGACGAAACACGACATTATCTAAAATTCGGAGATAAATAAAATATAATAATAATAATGTTGGAATTATAAAATAGAGTTGATATCCCGAGTAATAAATTCTCCCAAATGGAGGAAAAACAGGCATGTTCGAGCTCTGACGGACCAGTTAGAATCTCAAGGCCATTTTGGGGATTTCAAGAGAAAAGTTGACGTGGCTATTTTGGTTCAACAGTGATTCACGTTGAATGAAGTGAGATGTAAGTTTTCATGCACTAATCCACTTACAAGCTGACTCACGTAAATTGGTACTATTATTATATTAAAAATGTGTGTCTCCATAATTTATGTAACGTGGAACTTGAACCTAATACTACTCAATAAACAAATGTTTAATGACCGCTTTTATGTTTATTGTATGACATCTATAAGATATCTTATATATTTATATATAAATTTTTATTTATATATTTTAGATACTCCTATATACTGTTTCTAAATAAATAGAAACTTTGGTGGGCTTTTTTAATATACTATTGGAGTTTAGATTTTGAGTTTAGGTTTTCGTATCTTTTAGTACGTCGCTGGAAAGGAATGTATTGTTTGTCTTCTGTTTTTTTTTCGTCACAAAAAAAGAAAATTTTGGATCGAGAAGTAAACTGTATCGGTTTTTCATAAATTTTGGTCAGTGAGTTCGAGACATCTAATCTTTCAATCTCGTTGATTATATTCGATTCAGTGCTACGGTTTGGGAGAAATCGCTACTGAAACAGTGCAAAAAATTTGTTGGTAAAAGCGTGAATTCAGTTTGATTTTGATTTTGATTTTGATTTTGATTGGAAATTGGATTTGAATTTAGATTTAGTTTTTGGATTTGGATTTAGTTTTGGATTTAGTTTTGGATTTCGATTTGGCATTGATTTTGTTTGGATTCAGATTTGGTATATATTTTTTTTTAGGTTTGGTATTTAGATTTAGTCTTGGATTTGGATTTTGGTATAGATTTTGTTTGGAGTCGTTTGGTGGTTAGATTTTGTTTCACGTTTGGACTATGTATGAAGTTTGTTTATGTCGTTTAGATTCGTCTGGTGTTTAGATTTAGTTTGGATTTGGGTTTGGATTTAGTTTGGATTTGGATTTAGTTTGAAGTTTAGAGATTGGAGATTGGAGATTGGAGATTGGAGATTGGAGATTGGAGATTGGAGATTGGAGATTGGAGATTGGAGATTGGAGATTGGAGATTGGAGATTGGAGATTGGAGATTGGAGATTGGAGATTGGAGATTGGAGATTGGAGATTGGAGATTGGAGATTGGAGATTGGAGATTGGAGATTGGAGATTGGAGATTGGAGATTGGAGATTGGAGATTGGAGATTGGAGATTGGAGAATGGAGAATGGAGAATGGAGAATGGAGAATGGAGAATGGAGAATGGAGAATGGAGATTGGAGATTGGAGATTGGAGATTGGAGATTGGAGATTGGAGATTGGAGATTGGAGATTGGAGATTGGAGATTGGAGATTGGAGATTGGAGATTGGAGAATGGAGATTGGAGATTGGAGAGTGGAGATTGGGGATTGGAGATTGGGGATTGGGGATTGGAGATTGGATATTAGGGATTGGAGGTTGGGGGTTGGGGATTGGAGATTGGAGATTGGAGATTGGAGATTGGAGATTGGAGATTGGAGATTGGAGATTGGAGATTGGAGATTGGAGATTGGGGATTGGAGATTGGGGATTGGGGATTGGGGATTGGAGATTGGATATTGGATATTGGATATTAGGGATTGGGGATTGGGGATTGGAGATTGGAGATTGGAGATTGGAGATTGGGGATTGGAGATTTGAGATTGGGGATTGGGGATTGGGGATTGGAGATTAGGGATCGAAGATCGAAGATAGGGGATCGGAGATTGGGGATTGGAGATTAGGGATCGGAGACCGGGGATCGGAGATTGGGGATCGGAGATTGGGGATTGGAGATTAGGGATCGGAGACCGGGGATCGGAGATTGGGGATCGGAGATTGGAGATTGAATATTGAAGATTGGATATTGGCTTTTGATTTTGGGTTTTGGGTTTTGACGTTTCGGTTTTGGTTTTTGGCGTTTTGTTTTGGATTTGGCTTTTAATTATAGTTCTGGAGTTTGGTGTTTGGTTTTAGATGTAATTTTGATTTTTATTGTGTATAGGAAACTCTTTAGAGAGATGATGATTTGATATTTAGGATTGAAGGTTTGAGATTTAATAATTGAATTGACTATTTGATGGAAGAAGATGATGGGATAAAAGAAATGTGAAGAAGAATACTTAAAGAAGATGCATGAAGAAGAGTACTTGAAGAATATTTATTAAGAAGATGTGAAGAATATAAAATTTATACTCATTAGTAGTAGAGTTCTTCAGTGCCTCATTGTTGTGCTTACTTGTGTACCTGTTGTTTCTAAAGAATTTTGGGCCCAACCTCTGGTTGAAGTGTTTATGTTCCTCTTAGGTTTCTTGATTCCATTACGATAACTCTTGTGGGACTGATTGTAAGTGATATGAAGAAGACGTATGAAAAAGTGTTAAAGATTGAAGGCAATTTACGAAGTTCTTCACAAAGAAACATACATTAGGGATTTATTTACAAAGGCTTTGTCAGTATCTCAATTTCGTTTTCTTTTTTACAAAATCTCCATGCGTTTGTTGCATTATGAGTTTGAAAGAGGATGTTAGAGATATTAGGCCAAAGCTCATTAGCTCATATGTAGGGATGTCAAAAAAATCCGAAATATTTGATATCCGACCGAAATATTTGATATCGAATCCGAATAAAACGGATAATATCCGTATTCGAAAGAAAATGGATAATATTCGTATCCGAATTCGTATCTGAAAATAGTGGATATGGATATAGTCATATCCGTATTCAAAATATCCGATATCTGAATTTTATAAATAAATATATATAAAAAAATTATATTTAACATATTTTTTAGTTATCCCACACTGTAAAAAAAATAAAACAAATTAGTAACAAAATTGGCTATAAATATATAGGGTTGCTTCTTTAAAAAATGTATCTTATCCCACATCTAAAGTTGGAAAAAAAAGTTGATACCAAGCTGTTTATAAAACACATGGTTGCTTTTCGTAACAAATATATCTTTTTTAGTCTTCTAACTCTTATCCCACATTTAAAATGTGGAAAATAAATTCTAACAAATTTTCTATAAAATACATGGTAGCTTTTCAAAATAAGTATATTTTTCTTAGTCTTATCCCATATCTAAAATGAGAGTATGAATTTCTACTAAGGTGCTTTTAAAAGTAGCCCATCCAATAGTCAAATTAGTTAAAAAATTTATTAGAAATTCTGATCTGGATAATATCCGTCGGATTCGGATGTTGTTGTTTTTTATAAAACTTTGGATTTGAATTCGGATTCGGATAGTGATTTCGGATTCGGATATAGGGTATCCGAAATATCCGTTTGACAGTCATACTCATATGTTTTATCAATAAATAAGAGTTTTATACTCTATGTAATTTATATACTTACAAAATAAACAGAAACCCTACCGACTTAATTCCGTCTTTTCTACGGTATTAACTAAAATAAAACACGGACTCTAACTTAATTCCATCTTTTCTACGGTATTAACTAAAATAAAACACGGACTCTAACGTTTTCATGATTCAAGCTAGGATAGTAATGACTGGGATGGATAGGAGGTTAATTAAACTCGTGATTATCACATTTTTATTTTTTAAAATTTATCTGAAAATAATTATTTTTAAATTAATATTTAAAATAATACCAATAGTAATAAATCAAAATAAATTATAAAATATAATAACATATCTATCAATTTAGGAAACAAATCTATTAAATATATTTAGTATTTAAAATTTCATATATATTTAAATTTTTAATGAATTATATTTATCACTTAAGTATATAATTTTGGTAAATAAGCTTTAATTTTTTTAAGTTTTTTTAAATACGCAATTTAAAATAATATAAATCTTATAAATACGAAAAACAATAAAACTATCTGAAACAAAATCATAAATACATAAATCACAAACAATAAAAAAACTAACTAAATCATATTATAATATAATTTTAGACTTTTATAATAATATCTAATGTATTATTATTTTACTATTAGAATATTGGATATCGAGTGGATTAGGTTTGGGTTGGGTATCCGTCGGGAATTGTTTTAAATATGTAACTCATTCCAAACTCGTTAGATATTATAGTTTTAAAAAGCCACGATCTATCTTACATAAAATAAAAAGTTCGGATACCATAACCACCATCTAAATTTAGTTAAAACTTTCAATATTGTTGAGTCATGTTGAAGATATAAGTAAGTTTAGTTTAGATTTTGGATTGATTGTTAATGTAGTACGCTTTGTGTTGAGTTCTTAGGTATCACATAAGGGTTTGAAGAGTTTTAATGATGATGGAACGATATATTTAGATTGTTTGGACTTGTAAATAACTAAGAGTGGTATATAGTGAGGTTGTTATGATCTGTGGATGTGGTTTACGTGTGCTCGGATGTTTAATGTTGAGATATTGTGTTTCAAAAATAAAGAAGGCAATTGATACACAAATTTTCCAATAATATTTAAGTGGTTAAGCAAAGTCTAATGGGTTCGTACATCGATGGCGATGATATTGATAAGGTTGGTTTGGTTTTGGGTGGTAGCTCATGACTTATTATTGATTTGGAGAGTTGAGGTTATTTTCTACCGCGGTCAGGATATATCGGCTTCAACCCGGTTCCGATGATGCCAAAGGTTAGATATTTTCTAGGGGTGTTGCAATTGCAAGGAGATGATGTTAGTCAAATTAACTTGGATATTAATGATGTTTCGTCCTTTTCCAGAGATTGTGCGACAATAGGTAATTCTCTTACGGTCTGGAATTATGGGTATTGATAAATGTAAGGTTGCGACCGTTGATGCTTCTAAAAAAGGGATGCAATAGATTAAATCTATATATTTCTCTTGAAAAATCGATCGTACAAAGACAACAAATTTATGTTTAATAAAAAAACAAAATGAAAGCTTAAATAAAAAATAAAACACACAAGACAATATTTTAAGTGTTTTGGATTGTGAAAATAATCATACATCTATGAGTAACAAACACAACCTTTTACTAAACAATGAGGACACATAAAGACTATCCAAACACAAGAGGCTCAATCACTCTATGTTAGAAAACTCTCACATTTTATAAAGATAAAATGATTCACAAAACTCTCTATTCAATCTTTATCTCTAATCTCACTTATCTCCCTAAGAGACCAGAGCTTCCTCTTATTAGAAATAATATAGAATTGTTTTACAAGCCAATCGGCGTTCACGTCACTTTTATCATAAAATCCTAGCTTTATATTTCTTCTTCAATCTATAAACTTAAGGAAAATCATAATTCTCCAACAGGTGCTCCATATTAGATCTCATTAATCAACGACTATAATAAAGCCCTAAACATAAATAGAAAATTGATATTAGTATGGAACCTAATTAAATGGAAATCTCAATTAATATAAAATCTAATTAGTAAAAACATTCAATTAATAGGAAGCCCAATTAAATAGGAAAACCTAGAAAATAGAAAAAACTTAGTTCAATCAAGAACTTAAGATCGACATCATCTGAAACTTCAGTCCAAGTAGTATACGGCAGACAACTTTGGATCAGGGTATCGACGATATACATTCGACTAAGTCTCTGCACATTTGGCACAAGTATTTGGCCCAGTAGAAAACATCTCATATAAGTTCAACCAGTCTCTTTTATAGGCTTCAAAAAATTTCTTTGCACTTAAGTTTTGGCCACAACTATGTCTTGAGAGAATCCAACAGTTTAACCTATACAAGTCTTCGACTAATCCATCTTTAGCCTATATAATCCTTTGTTAGTACATATGTTGACAAGCTATGTATAGCCTACACTTAACATTTTCATATTTATATTTCAAAATCATGTATGGAGCCTTTGAATTTCGTTAATAAGATTCATCTTGCGTTCAAGTATAATTTTCCAAAAGATGGTATTTTATGGTATTTTTCATTCCTGATGATTTAAAGGTTATGTATGACTAGTATGTTAGGTCGATGATTCTAAAATTGTTTATGATACATTGTCATTTTAGAGATTGAAATATATATTTAATATTGAGTGGAAACTATCTCTTTCGGTTACATTAAGTTTAATTGACCCACGACATGTGATGATGTTTATTCAGTCACAACCGCATTGCATCAAAACTTTGGCTCATGAGTCTATTAGAATCAACAAATGTATTTTTAGGATATTTAGATGGACTCTATTATTTGATTTCATATATGAATCGGTGTATACATTGAATTGGATTGGATTTTCTTTGATGCCTATATAATTGTTAAACACAATCATGTTAGCCCTTTTGGTTATATAATAAGATTTTTTTTTAGGGTGGATAGTGATAATATGGCTCTACAATCCATTATAAATTTCTGAATATATGTAGAATTGGATATTACTCTACCAAAAATGGAGAAAATATGGACTGCTACAAATGAAAGCAAATAATTTTTATGAGTATAATTTATCTTATTATAATAACTTTGTTCTACATGACCACTCTATGATAATTGTAGTGAGAATACTAATATATTGAAATTTTTTATCAAACAACTGATTCTTAAACCGATAGTAGAACCTAATATCAGTACTAATTGGTCTATGTCGGTGTTAGAAAAGAATGAGGATATTTAGAATGTGCAAGATTTTTCAATGACAGAAAATGAAGACTTAAAATTTTAAAGTGACAATCTCTTCTAATTTTGATTTTCTCAAAATTATTTATGAAAATATAAGATAAGAATGTTGAAATTACTAAAAGTGTTTGTAGAGAAAACATTAGTTATTGATGTGGTAGTGTATATTATTGAGACTATTAAGATATTAGTGGAATAAGAGATGCCTTGTGAGATTATACTTTCTCGGAACACACCAAATTAATTATCCGCACTACTAGTATAGAGTGAGATTTAGACTATTATGTGAGTATCCTATCAAATGTTAGATATAAGTATGAAAGAAACATCATAATTTTCCAATCTTTTGTTGTTAAAAGTTTATTGACATTGAATATCCCAAGTCATCATTTATTTTATGTTCGATTGACGGTTATTTTGTCATAAATGGTAATTTTTTTACTTGTGGTGAAATGATAGATTTCTTTGTTTTCGTACTCCCAAATATTATGGTCTAAAGTGGGATCCTCCAAGTGATGTGAAATTTAATAACTTCTAGAATCAATATTTTATAGATGATGAAGACAAATATTCAAATAATGGTTCGATACAAAGTCCTTTAGGTTCTGAAGAGAATGAAGACTATGGTGCTGCGTTTTATATGGATTTCACGAAATATGAGCTATGAAGTGTATGGTGATGACTTTATTATATATATATATATATATATTCATTTAATAACTTGCATTTTTATCTTTTATTTTATTTGGTTATATCTTACAAGAGGTTTATACTAAAAATTAGGGAGATCATACCCGATTTCATATTTTAAAAGTCTTTTAGATTATAGAAATAAATGGATTGTTATGCTCATATAATTAATAGTTTTATAGAGTATTAAATTTAGTTCATTAACTTATACGACAATGGTGTTTATGGTTGAACAATTAAATAACTTGCATAGCTTTTCGATCCTATTTTAACTAAGAGATTTTGGCATTGTCTCCATTTTGGGTTTGTATCTTTTGCGTCTTATTTACAAACTTTGGCTCCTATTTTCAAGTTTTTTTTATAATAACAAAATAAATTAAAATTATTAAAAAATTAGTCGAAATTTTTTAAATATATATATCGTTTATGAATATGGGTTCATATCCAAATAATTCAATCCATAAAAAATTAATTTTCAACCACAACAAAATCAATTAAAAATTTAACTTCTTCAATCTAAAACACCAATCATATATTATCAATATTTTCGGGTTATTAACATCTCAATTGGATATTATAACAATTTGACTTCCATTCATTTATAATTTCATGTAAGTAATAGTGTTTGAAAGTAATGTGTTTGTTATGTCAATTTTAGATATTGTGTCTTACTATTTGTATGAAAAACTTATTATCATACATTAAAAGAACGTGAATAACAACCTTCATCACCAAACTCGTTGGTATGGATATTAATCAAGTATTTTGTTTTGTTGTTGAAGCCAAAGTTCAATATTTCTAAATGAAATTATAGTTAAGTGTTATTTTTGAAGCCTTAACCAAACACCTTCGACATAAATATAAATACATAACTTTAATGAAGATTATAGGTATTCAGAGCATCGAGTTCAGCCATTGTATGTTAAACAACGTGTTTCACACTTTTAAATGTTATCCACGTTTCATGTGTATCTTTTAAATACATTTTCATCCTTTTGGTTTCTCCGATATAAATTTTCCTAGGATTTTACAGAAATCGCGACAAATTTGTGTGCCACACATGATGTCAGGTTCAATAGAGAAAAGATCCAATAAGTTTACTAATATAAATTTTATTGTTGCTCATCATATTAATATGATCTTTGATTAGAAACCTATTAATCAAGTACACATATGTATTTCAGCTTATAGTTTCTAAAAATTAATTCTTATTTTAAATATAACGTGTAATTGATAGAAATACTAATACGGATTTCTAATCTAACTTATTGAACCATGAAGTTAAATCATCCTATAATAATGCGGAATAAATACTTACAGGATGTAGACATTCTTTGATCTTCAGATTCCTGACTTAGAGCAGATGATCGGCGATCCTTTGCTAGGTTATTGATTCTTCTAAGAGATGGCAACCAAAACACACTTTTGTAATTGATTCGAATGAAGAATCAAATTGTTTTTCTTAAAGGATTTTCTCTCTGTATTTTCTTTCGTTGCTTTCAAGAATGAGAAACTAATTCTTATACAGAACTGAAGTGAGAAAACGGTTCTTTATTAAGTAATTGTTTGTAACTTCCAGACATTTACTTAACGAAGACCAGTAACGGTTCTTCTCTCTTAATTGTCTGTAACTTCCAGACAGTTACTTAATGAAGACCAGTAACGGTTCTTCTCTCTTAATTGTCTGTAACTTCCAGACAATTACTTAATGAAGACCAGTCCTTATTAAATTGCCACTCTTAGGGACCATAACCCGGTATTATTTTGTTTTAACAAAATAACCCCAAAACTTTACGTTTTGCTTAAGTTGTTTATTTCTGAATCCAATCCTTCACAGTATTCGGAATTAAACCTGGTATCTATACAATTACCTCCATGATACATATTTTATCTACTAGTCCGTTATTTTCTTTATGATTACTTTTATTGGACTAATATTAACGATAGTTCGATACATCGATACGACATGTGACGGTCCAACTTAATGGAGAAATTCCAACAATCTCCCACTTGGATCATCATATGCAACTATAGGATGCATCCACTTAATGAACGTTCTAAATTTCTATCGTCACATAGATAACCTTAACAATCTCGTAAATGACTATTAACGACATAGGACTAAAGTCATCATCAATGCATTTCAAGCCGCAAATAGATGCATCAGTAATCACGATATCGCAACAATCAACTACATGGATCTATCATGGTGCATAGCATAAGAATAATATGAAATGTAATCTTACATAGCTATTCTTGACTAGTCCCACTTAATTGGAGGTCTACTTACAGCAGAGTACGAATAATCAAATACAAGAGCACACTGAAAACTTGTATATAAATATGTTTGCATTAATGACCTTAAGTTCGCGAATATCATAATACAAAGAAATTTAATAGCTTAATAAAAACTCCCACTGAAACTAATAATCCTCTAAGTACACAACACCCATGTTAATGGTGTGTTCAATAAAAACTTTAGGTACTAATGCCTTCGTAAGAGGATCTGCTAACATTGAGTTTGTCCCTATGTGCTCCACACTAATTTGACCACTCTGTACTCTCTCTTTAACAGACAGGAACTTGATATCTACATGTTTGGACTTAACCGAGCTCCTGTTACTGTTTGAATACTGAACTGTCGAGTTATTGTCACAATATAATCTAAGGGGTTTTTCTATCCCTTCTACGATTCGCAGTCCCGTGACAAAATTTCGCAGCCAAAGCGCCTGATTGGATGCCTCGAAACAAGAAACAAATTCCGCAGCCATAGTGGAAGATGCAATGAGTGTTTGTTTAACACTTTTCCATGATATTGCACCTCCCGCTAAAAGGAATATAATGCCTGAGGTTGAACGACGAGAATCCTCACATCCGGCGAAATCCGAGTCGGAATACCCTATGACCTCCAGTTTATCCGACTTCTTATATGTTAACCTGTGATGTTTTGTTTGTTGCAAATACCGGAGAACTCTTTTGACTGCTTTCCAGTGTTCCATCCCCGGATTACTTACGTATCTCCCTAACACACCCACCACAAAAGCAATGTCTGGCCGTGTACAAACTTGAGCATACTTCAGACTTCCAACAACCGAAGCATATGGAACCTTTTGCATTTCCTCAATCTCAAGTTTTTTCTTTAGGCATTGCTTAAGGCTAAACTTTTCACCTTTTGATATAGGGGTTTCCTTTCCTTTGATGTTAGCCATCCCGTAACGTTGTAACATACTCTCAATATACGCCTTTTGTGATAAACTCAAAATTCCATGGGATCGATTCCTGTGAATTTGAATTCCTAACACAAATGATGCATCACCAAGATCTTTCATATCGAATTTGTCCGAAAGAAATTTCTTGGTCGTATGTAACAATTCCTTATCGTTCGTGGCCAATAATATGTCATCAACATACAGCACTAGAAATATGAATTTACTCCCACTGAATTTTTGATACACACAATCCTCTACCGAATTTATCTCGAAACCAAATGAGACAATAACTTCAAGGAATTTGTGATACCACTGTCGAGACGCTTGCTTGAGACCATAAATAGATTTCTTCAGTTTACATACCGTCGACTTTGGATCACCAGAGACAAAGTTTTCAGGTTGTAACATATAGATCGTTTCCTTAATGTCTCCATTAAGAAAGGCGGTTTTTACATCCATTTGATGGAGCTCAAGGTCGAAGTGTGCAACTAATGCCATGATTGTCCGAAAAGAATCCTTCGAAGAAACTGGAGAGAAGGTTTCTTTAAAGTTAATCCCTTCACGTTGAGTAAAACCCTTAGCTACAAGTCGCGCTTTATGCCTCTCCACATTACCCTTAGAATCCCGTTTGGTTTTAAAAATCCATTTACAACCAATCGGCTTCTTTCCTTCAGGTAATGGAACAAGCTCCCATACCGCGTTATCTTGCATTGATTTAAACTCTTCATTCATTGCTTTAATCCAGAAGTGAGAATCATAACTTTTCATGGCTTCACGAACACTTAAAGGATCGTTTTCTGTTGAACCATAAAATTCTTCATGTTCTTGAAGATACACTATATAGTCTGAAGATATAGCGCTCTTTCTTTCTCTAGTAGATCTACGCAAAGGCATAATTTCTTCATTTTGTACTTGAACTTCTTGAGGAGATAGAGTTTGTTCTTCTTGAACAACTTCATTTTGCTCCATTGGAACAACATCCATAGGAGGAAGATTAACATCATCTTGAGTATCTATATGTTCTAACGAATCTGAAGTGATGATTGGCCTTCTAATTACCATATCATTATCTGACACTATAGTATCATTGTTAGAACCTTCATGAATCTCTGTTGATTCTTCCTCAAAATGAATGTTCGTTACTAAATTCTTCCCCCAAACTCTATATCCTCAAAGAATTTTGTTGTACCCGTCTCAAATATATTCTTTGTGGAATGATCATAAAACTTAAAACCCCTACTGTGCTCGGAATATCCGATGAAATAACTACTAACCGTTTTGGAGTCCAATTTCTTTTCATTCGGCCTATAAGGCTTCGCTTCAGCTGGACATCCCCAAACATGTAAATGTTTTAAACTAGGTTTACGACGAGTCCAAAGTTCATACGGTGTCTTAGTAGTTGCTTTCGTCGGAACTCTATTAAGTAGGTAGGTTGCACATTTTATTGCTTCTCCCCAGAGTGATATAGGTAATGTTGAATGACTAATCATACTTCTTACCATATCCTTTAATGGACGGTTTCGTCTCTCAGATACTCCATTCATGTTGGGCGAACCCGGCATCGTATACTGAGGGACTATACCACACTCTTCTAGGAACTTTGCAAACGGTCCATGACGTTGTTCACCTGAACCATCATATCTCCCGTAGTATTCACCACCACGGTCCGATCTGACGCACTTAATGTCTTTACCAAGTTATTTTTCAACTTCAGTCTTAAAGACTTTGAACTTGTCAATCGCCTCTGATTTTTTGTGAATGAGATATAGATACCCATATCGTGAAAAGTCGTCAATGAAAGATACAAAATATCGTTGGCCGTTCCATGATGCTGTAAGGAACGGACCGCAAATGTATGTATCAAATCCAAGACCCCTTTCGCTCTGTATGCATCTAATTGTTTCACTTTGGTCTGTTTTCCTTTTATACATTCAACGCAAACGTTGAAGTCCGAAAAATCCAGTTCAGTTAATAAACCTTCTGAAACAAGCTTTTCAATTCTATTTCTAGAAATGTGACCTAATCGCTTGTGCCAAAGTTTTGCTGATTTTTCCATTTTATAATTTAGTTTTCCAGGTTTATCTACATTCATTATCTCTTTGTGATCCTTTATAGTATCCAATAAATACAAGTTATCATTTGCTATTAACTTTCCAGAACCAACAACATTACCATGTAAATAAAGACATAAACTTTCATTTCCAAATAGACAAGAATAACTTAATTTGTCCAACAACGGAAAAGAAATTAGGTTCCTTTGAAAAGAAGGTACATACAATACGTCTTTTAAATACAAAAAATGTCCACTGGTAAGCAACAAACGAAAATCACAGATAGAATGAACTAAACACGAACTGCCATCAGCTGTATAGATGGATGTTTCACCATCACTCAGGCTTCGGTTTCTTATCATACCCTGCAAAGAAATACAAACATGAGTTGTTGCTGCTGTATCAACCCACCAAGTATTTCTTGGCACTGAAACTAAATTGATCTGAGAACAGACCATAGAAGTGAAAATACCTTTGGCTTTCATCATAGCCCTCCAGTTTTCACATTCTTTCTTAAAGTGCCCCGGTTTCTTACAATGGAAGCAACGCCCTTTACCAGACGTACCCTTATGCTTCTTTTTTCCCGAACCGGATGCATGTGCATCTGAACCTTCATACTTTATCTTAATTCCCTTATCCACCTGAGCTTTCACCATTTGCACTTCTGGATGTTCTTGCTTCATCTTTTCCTCCTCTTGCGCTGCCTGAGAGATGAGCTCGTTGAGAGTCCATTTCTCGCGCTGACAGTTATAAGAAGTTTCGAAGTTCTTATGCTGAGGAGGGAAAGAGTGAAAAGCAAAGCTTACAACAACATCTTCGGGAAGGTCAATCTTAAGTGCTTTCAGTTTGGAAGCGATGTTTGACATTTCCAAGATGTGCTCACGAGCAGTCCCTTTGCCACGATATTTCATAGAGGCTAGCTTAAGAAGCAGCGTCTTAATCTCTACTTTATCGTTCTTGGCAAAACATTTCTCTACCTCTTCGAGAAATATTTTCGCATTAGTGATCTCAGGTGAAACTGCACCACGGAATGCTAATGGAATTGCTTGCTTCATGATCCCTAGACTTATCATGTTCGACTTTTCCCATGCCTCTGACTCTTTCTTCTCCGCAGGAGAACTGTCATCAGTCAGAGGTTTAGGTTCATCGACCCTTAATGCTAAGTCGTAATCATGGCACGTCAAGTGCAGCAACATATCTTCTTTCCACAGCTCAAAGTTTCTCCCATTAAGTATGGGTGCCTTTTTGCCTTCCGGGTTATAGAAATACGAATTTGCTAACATAACAAACAACGAACAATAAATAGCCAAAAACATCACTTAACATATAACCTCCATAGAATTTAACAAATAAACATAGCATAATAAAACATACTCTTACAACATCAATAAGATACATTTGGGCAAGCATATTAATTTGTATATGTATGAGTTTGAGCATAATTAATGTTGATCCTTCTAATTAACAAGAAAAATTAAATCTTACTTTGGGCCGATTTTTTTTTTCCTAGTTCAATTTTCTTAATGATCAATTCACAAATAACTATCTTGTGTCTAAGATTAACTATGTCAAACATTAACCTTCCTTTGGGCCGATTAAAATTTACATACTTGTCAATCATAGACTTGTCAAAACTCTAAAATAATTAATTCAGCAATAGGGATCAGATATATTTGATCATTAATTATTTACCGAAGTTCGGACAACTTAAAACATGCTAAACATGCTAATTATTTCGAAAAATACTATACGACTACCTTACTTAATGTCCAAACTATTTCGTAGTCTATGTACCTTAAATTTAATATATTATAATATATCTTTAATTATATTGTAATATATCTTTAATTATAATATATCTTTAATTAAATTAAATTTAAATCTTAAATTTAATATATTATAATATATCTTTAATTATATTGTAATATATAATTAATTATAATATATCTTTAATTAAATTAAATTTACACCTTAAATTTAATACATTATAATATATCTTTAATTATATTGTAATATATCTTTAATTATAATATATCTTTAATTATATTATAATATAATTCTTAATATATATTATAATATAGTATTTATTTATATATATAAAACTTATTCATATATATACTATAATATATATTTATATATAATAATAAACTTCAATGATATAATATAATTCTCATAATAATTCACTTATAACTTTATATAATATATAAGCAAACTTAATTACACGGTGGTCACGGATATTTCACCTATTCTTTAAGCGAAAGGACAGTTACTAAATTAATAATTAATAATTTCAGATTTTAATTTAATTATATTAATTATAGTAGCCGCATATGGCATCTTTTAACTGCATATATAATTATACCACCGTAATTGTTTAATTGTTTGTGTAATTTCCGAGAACCTTAATTTCATGGTGGCTCTGATACCACTTGATAGAAATACTAATACGGATTTCTAATCTAACTTATTGAACCATGAAGTTAAATCATCCTATAATAATGATGCGGAATAAATACTTACAGGATGTAGACATTCTTTGATCTTCATATTCCTGACTTAGAGCAGATGATCGGCGATCCTTTGCTAGGTTATTGATTCTTCTAAGAGATGGCAACCAAAACACACTTTCGTAATTGATTCGAAGGAAGAATCAATTTGTTTTTCTTAAAGGATTTTCTCTCTGTATTTTCTTTCGTTGCTTTCAAGAATGAGAAACTCATTCTTATATAGAACTCAAGTGAGGAAACGATTCTTTATTAAGTAATTGTTTGTAACTTCCAGACATTTACTTAAAGAAGACCAGTAACGGTTCTTCTCTCTTAATTGTCTGTAACTTCCAGACAGTTACTTAATGAAGACCAGTAACGGTTCTTCTCTCTTAATTATCTGTAACTTCCAGACAGTTACTTAATGAAGACCATTCCTTATTAAATTGCCACTCTTAGGATATTATTTTGTTTTAAAAAAATAACCCCAAAACTTTACGTTTTGCTTAAGTTGTTTATTTCTGAATCCAATCCTTCACAGTATTCGGAATTAAACCTGGTATCTATACAATTACCTCCATGATATATATTTTATCTAATAGTCCGTTCTTTTCTTTATGATTACTTTTATTGGACTAATATTAACGATAGTTCGATACATCGATACGACATGTGACGGTCCAACTTAATGGAGAAATTCCAACAGTAATCTCAATAATATTCATGTTTTTTTATCTTTTATATCATATAATATATAGGTGAATACCTCATGAGAATATGTTGTTTAATATCGTTTTCACCTAAAAATTTAAAAAACTCGGGAAATATATACTCTATTCTATCATTACTTATAATTTCTTTTACGATTTTTTCATTATTGTAATCCACATATAGTCGAGCTCTTTGAAATCTGTAAAACAAATTGAATTTTTTCTAATAAAACAAACCAAATCTAATATGATAAGGCCCTCAATAAATAAGATATTGCTTCAACTATATATTTTACACCCATAGAACTACATAAATTTGTGTGTATTAGGGGAAAATATTATATGGACCAATTGATGTAAAGTTAGGAAAAAACAGTTTATATTACTTTTTCATTATACATCTCTTACCTATATTTTTTATTTCTTTGATTTATGGTAATCACATACTAGATTCTCAGTTTATAGAACTATGACATACATGCCAAATTTCTTCTCACAATACGAATTATTTCATTATACTCACATAATTTGTCTTCTTTCTTTTCCTCAAAATGATTGGAAAAAAATCAATATTTTTTTTATTATTATGTTTATCTTTATTATCGTATATACCACCTACAAACTATAACCCTTTTTTCATCATCTTCCCCATATTCAACAAATGTATGCTTTTTTAAAAAACATAAATTATTTTTGTATATAATAAATATTATCTCTAGTTATGATATTTATGATATCGATCTCACGCACATCAACTAAGATTCTGTTTTCAAACTTAATATGAAAAATATGTTTTCTTTTCAAATTACAAAAGTATTCTTTATTAACGTACATGTGGTTTTTGTATTTACTAATATCATATTTTATCATTTAACTATTATATATCAAGCTTGACAAAGTCACAAAGAATATGCAATCTATTCACTTTGTCTTATAATGTAATTAACATTAGTCTCATCTTTAAACTTACATTTTTTTATAGTTTTTGTGTTGTGAATTAGTCGAATAGTGACTTAACAGTGTACTGTGTCCGGCAGTACAGTTTTGTATCTGTGATAGTGATACTGTGCAATCTGTTTGGTTGTGACTTGAGTTAGTCTTGTGGTATGAGCCCATTAGGCCCATTGTCTAGTAAGTCTATTAATTCCCTATAAATAGATTACTAGGGCGACACAAAACACAATCTGAAATCTGTAACCTTTTCTATCATAGTGAAACTCTTTTCTCTCGCGACGCCCGTGGACGTAGACAATTGTCGAACCACGTTAAATCCTGTGTTTCATTTAAATCTTTCCTTCGTATATGTTCTGTGCTTGAGCAATTTTGATAATTGCATAGTAATTTAATAACAAAATTAGTATCATAGCCACGTGGTGAAATTAGGGCTTTTGCAATTAGGGTTTTTCACAATGGCGTCTACATCAACAAAATACATGATTGAAAAATTTGATGGTGGATCCAGCTTTGCGTTGTGGAAGATTAAACTGAAATCTTCATTGGTACTGCAAGGGTTGTGGAAGGCTGTGAAGAATAAGTTACCAGAAGAGATGAAAGAAGAGGAGAAACAAGATCTTCAAGAAAGGGCTTTGTGCTGGATTTTAATGAGTGTGAAAGATAATGTGCTTCGCGAGATTAGTAGTGAGAAGACTGCTGCCTGCGCATGGAAAAAGCTAGGAGATATTTACTCATAGAAATCAGTAGTAAATCGATTATACTTGAAGAAGCGTTTGTATGATTTCAGATTGAAAGAAGGTATGTCCATAACAGAGCACTTAGATAATTTCAAATCAATTATAATGGACTTGGAGAACATAGATATCAATATTGAGGATGAGGATCAAACTTTGTTTGTATTGAGATCGTTACCAGCTCCCTATGAAAACTTTGTAGATACCATTATGTATGGTAAGGATAAGTTATCGCTAGCAGATGTCAAAGGGGCACTGAAATCAAAGGAGATGAGACATTTGCAGCCAGACAATCAAGCTGAAGGGGAAGGTCTTATGACTAGGGGAAGATCTAGAAGCAAAGCGAGTTCTTTAAGAAGGAAGAACTGGAGGTCCAAGTCAAGGGTGAAGCACTCAAACTGATATGAATGCGGTGAGCAGGGTCATTATAGGAGAGATTGTCCGAAACTGAATAATAAGAAGAGAAATCAAAAGGAAAATGCAGCAAACATTGTTGAAGGTGTGAACGATTCTGACGATAGTGAAAACAGTGGTAAAGGAGATGTATTGTCCGTGAGTTCAGACTTTGGGCAAAAATTTTACGTAGTCGATACTGGTGCTACATATCACATGTGTCAGTTCAAGCAGTGGTTTGATACGTACAAGACAATGCAGGGAACTGTCTATTTAGGGAACAATCATTCGTTAATTGTTGGTGGTATTGGTAACGTCAGAATCAAAATGTTTGACGGGATTGTTAGAATCTTGACGTGCTGGCATGTTCCTGGGTTAAAAAGAAACCTGATTTCTCTTGGAACTCTAGACTCTCGGGGTTACAAGTACCGTGCAGAAAATGGTGTAATCAAAGTGACAAAAGACTCAATGGTATGCATGAAAGGCAGTTTGCAGAAGGGTCTTTACATTCTCCAGGGGAGGGTTTTTATGGGTGATGCTGCACTAGCATCATCAGGGAGTAATAGCCAAAGTAGGTAGGATCAAAATAAATTGTGGCATTGGTGTCTTGGTCACGTGAGTGACAGAGGATTAGCTGTTTTGGGAAAGAGAGATTTGTTAAAAGGGTATAAAGCAGAATCATTGGGATTTTGTGAGCACTGTGTGTTTGGTAAACAAACTAGAGTCAAATTCAGCAAATCGGCTGTAAGAAAGACTAAAGGGACAGTGGACTACATTCACTCAGATATTTGGGATCCAAACAGAATTCCACCCAAGAGCGGAGCCATATACTACATGAGTTTGATTGATGATTTTTCAAGGATGGTGTGGGTTTACTTTCTGAAAACAAAATATGAGGCATATTCAACCTTTGTCAAATGGAAGACGATGATTGGGAAGCAAACAGGAAGAAAAATCAAACGTCTTAGGACAGATAATGGGTTAGAATATTGCAGTCGTGAGTTTAACGAGTTCTGCGAAGCTGAGGGAATAGTGCGTCATCGCACTTGTTCTAGAACACCACAACAGAATGGAGTCGCAGAAAGAATGAACAGGACGCTTTGTGACAAGGCACGAAGTATGCTCTCGCATTCTAGTATGGGAAAGGATTTTTGGGCTGAAGCTATCAATACAACGTGTTACTTGGTGAATCGGTCTCCATCAACGGCTATTGATTGTAAAA
This sequence comes from Limnanthes douglasii subsp. nivea, assembly GCA_036936605.1. Lineage (NCBI taxonomy): Eukaryota > Viridiplantae > Streptophyta > Magnoliopsida > Brassicales > Limnanthaceae > Limnanthes > Limnanthes douglasii. The sequence goes on from JAUPFV010000001.1 coordinate 41,637,052, forward strand.
CTCATTTTTAAATTTGGTCTGGATCGTCGGCTGATTATGAACATTTGAGGGTGTTCAGTTGTCATGTGTATGCTCATGTGAGAGATAGTAAGCTTGATCCGAGGGCAAAGAGGTGCATATTTCTAGGATATGCTACTGGAGTGAAGGGATATAGGTTATGGTGTACCTCTCCAAAGTCTCCAGGTTTTCTCATCAGTAGGGACGTTACTTTTAATGAGTTTGCTTCTATAGACAGTCAGAAGGAAGTAGGATAAATGGTCGAATCAGGATCGGTTGTGAGTAAACAGGTGGAGCTTGAAGTAGAATCAGTTCCTAGCAGGTCTAATAATTCAAGTGGTTCTGAGGTGGATCCAGAATCAGGAGGTGAAGCGTCAGCATCGGATGATAGTGACGATGATGCGCCTGAACCAGAACAACAACCTTATAGCATAACATTGGGCAGAGAAAGAAGAGATATTAGACTTCCAAAAAGGTATGCGAATCTAGTTGCATATGCTATGTCAGTTGCAGAAGAAGTTGAGATACAGGAACCTAGTAGCTATAGAGAAGCTATATCAAGTTCAGAGACAGATCGATGGATTGGTTCTATGGGGGAAGATATTGAATCTCTTCAAAAGAATACTGTGAACGTTGGCTTAATTTTTAACAAGACTGATATTGGTGAATCGCTGAATGATGTTGCAGGATCATTGGTTGGTTTAGTTGATTCTGATTTTGCAGGTGATATGGATAAAAGAAGATCTCTGACAGGATATGTATTTACTCTAGCTAGGAGTGCGATCAGTTGGAAAGCACAGTTGCAAGCTATTGTAGCTTTGTCTACAACAGAGGCAGAGTATATGGGGGTAACAACATCAGTTAAAGAGGCAATATGGTTGCAAGGTTTGGTGGCAGATTTGGGCTTGGATAGGACTACTACAAAAGTGTTTTGTGACAGTCAGAGCGCCATACACCTTACAGGTAACCAGATGTACCATGAGCGTACAAAGCACATAGATGTCAGGTATCATTTTATTCGTAATATAATATCAAAGGGAATTGTTGATGTTAAAAGAAAGTGTCTACACACGATAATCGAGTAGATACAATGACCAAGACAGTATCAGCTTAGATATTGTGTCTTCCTATTTGTATGAAAAACTAATTATCATACATTAAAAGAACGTGAATAAAAACCTTCATCACCAAACTCGTTGGTATGGATATTAATCAAGTATTTTGTTTTGTTGTTGAAGCCAAAGTTCAACATTTGTAAATGAAATGATAGTTAAATGTTATTTTTGAAGCCTTAACCAAACACCTTCGACCTAAATATAAATACATAACTTTAATGAAGATTATAGGTATTCAGAGCATCGAGTTCAGCCATTGTATGTTAAACAACGTGTTTCACACTTTTAAATGTTATCCACGTTTCATGTGTATCTTTTAAATACATTTTCATCCTTTTGGTATCTCCGATATAAAGTTTCCTAGGATTTTACATAAATCGCGACAAATTTGTGTGCCACACATGATGTCAGGTTCAATAGATAAAAGATCCAATAAGTTTACTAATATAAATTTTATTATTGCTCATCATATTAATATGATCTTTGATTAGAAAACCTATTAATCAAGTACACATATGTATTTCAGCTTATAGTTTCTAAAAATTAATTCTTATTTTAAATATAACGTGTAATCTCAATAATATTCATGTTCTTTATCTTTTATATCATATAATATATAGGTGAATACCTCATCAGAATATGTTGTTTTATATCGTTTTCACCTAAAAATTTAAAAACCTCAGGAAATATATACTCTATTTTATCATCACTTATAATTTCTTTTACGATTTTTTCATTATTGTATTCCACATATAGTCGAGCTCTTTGAAATCTGTAAAAAAATTGATTTTTTTCTAATAAAACAAACCAAATCTAATATGACAAGGCCCTCAATAAATAAGCTATTGCTTCAACTATATATTTTACACTCATAGAACTACATAAATTTGTGTGTATTAGGGGAAAATATTATATGGACCAATTGATGTAAAGTTATGAAAAACAGTTTATATTACTTTTTCATTATACATCTCTTACCTATATTTTTTATTTCTTTTATTTATGGTAATCGCATACTAGATTCTCAGTTTATAGAACTATGACATACATGCCAAATTTCTTCTTACAATACGAATTATTTCATTATACTGACATAATTCGTCTTCTTTCTTTTCCTCAAAATGATTGGAAAAAAATCAATTTTTAATTTTAACTTGTATTATTATTATGTTTATCTTTTATTATCGTATATACCACCTACAAACTATAACCCCTTTTTTCATCATCTTCCCCATATTCAACAAATGTATGCTTTGTTGAAAAACATAAATTATCTTTGTATATTATAAATATTATCTCTAGTTATGATATATATGATATCGATCTCACGCACATCAACTAAGATTCTGTTTTCAAACTTAATATGAAAAATATGTTTTCTTTTCAAATTACAAAAGTATTCTTTATGAACGTACATGTGGTTTTTGTATTTACTAATATCATATTTTATCATTTAACTATTATATATCAAGCTTGACAAACTCACAAAGAATATGTAATCTATTCACTTTGTCCTGTAATGTAATTAACATTAGTCTAATCTTTAAACTTACATTATTTTATAGTTTTTGTGCTGTGAATGAGTCGAGTAGTGCCTTGACAGTGTACTGTGTCCGGCAGTACAGTTTTGTGTTTGTGATAGTAATATTGTGCAATCTGTTCGGTTGTGACTTGAGTTAGTCTTGTGGTATGAGCCCATTAGGACCATTGTCTAGTAAGTCTATTAATTCCCTATAAATAGATTACTAGGGCGACACAAAACACAATCTGAAATCTGTAACCTTTTATATCATAGTGAAACTCTTTTCAATGGCGGCGCCCATGGACGTAGACATTTGTCGAACCACGTTAAATCCTCTGTTTCATTTAAATCTTTCCTTCGTATATGTTCTGTGCTTGAGCCATTTTGATAATTGCATATTAATTTAATAACATTTTGCAATTAGAATATTTATGTTTTACCATATCTTAATCATTTTTATGATGTGTTTTGCCACACGTTTTACAATGTGGTCTGATTTTTTAAATGTTTTTCAGATACTTAGTTTCTTCTGGTGTGTAGTAACAATTATATTATACTATTAATTAAAACTTATAAATGATTTATATAAAACACACATGTAAGGTATCATATATATTATGTTCTTTATAAAACAACAAGAATGAAACTCTCCAAGAATCAGTTGCAACTTCTTCTGGATTATCGATTCCTTTGAAAGTTCTTCACCTCCTTTGTAGTAGATCATCATTAATCTTCATGCGTGAATGGAAGTCTCTACCAACTTCCCTTCTATTAGTAGATCGGTTAATCTTGATACTCATTTCCTTGCACTGCCTCATTAAAAAATAATTCCAAATATTATAGATAATCCAACTTGCGAATCAGTCACCGGCAGAGAATCTACTCTTCCTATGAAGTCTTTCGCAGAGTTGTTTTCATCAAATTCTTACAAGGGAATTCATGAGAATGTAGTTTATGGTATTGAAAATGGATATCCAAGTGTGAACTTTTCATCAGTAGACAAAAAAATTCTAAAGTCCTGCTCAAAACACACTCTAGTAGGCAAATTCTCTAGTAGCAAACCTAATGCTGATGTGATAAAGAATTTATTGGGAAGTTTTAATTTTAAAGGTTATTTTACTGTCACCAATGTGGACCGTAGATATGTTTTTATAGAATTTGGGTTGCTTGATGATCTTAAAAGGATTTGGCGCAGAAATGTTTGGCCAATCGGAAGTAAAACAATGCGTCTGCTAAAATGGGGGCCTTTCTTCAATGTGAATTATGAAAATCCAGTTACCTCAGTCTACATTAATCTTCCTAACATGCCATAATACATGTATAACAAGAAAATTGTTCTTAATATTGCAAAAGGCCTTGGGTCTCCACTGAATATTTGGTTCCTTCAAAGAACCGGGCTAGGTTCAACTTTTGTAAAATCTGGGTGGAACTTAACGTCTCCAAGACTATGCCTAAAAAGGTTTGGGTCTCTTTTAGTAATTAGGGTTTCTGGCAAGATCTGGTCTATGAAGCATATCCTGACTACTGCAAAACATATTACCATCTGGGGCATTCTGACAAAAATTGCAAGAAAGTGAATCTTACCAAGTCACAGTCACAGTCTCTATCTGCTTCAACTGGGACTTCTGATGTTATTTTTCCTTCAAAAGTTGTTGAACCTCCTGTAGTACTTGATCAACCTAAACCCATTGGATCTTCTGGAAATCTTGAAACTTCTCCTGATCCTCACCTAAAATTAAACATAAATCAGATTACTCAGACTACAAAAACTGTCATAACTCCTAAGATCAGATCCATAATAGCCCAAAAGCTTTTTGATAACTCCACATCTCAGTTGATACTTCCTACTGATATGGCCACAAATGATGCTATGACTAATGTACATGGAGGGGTTGGTAATCATGAAGTGATTGAATCACTTCATATGTTAGATATGGGTAGAAGTAACCAGAACAGCCTCTCTATAAACTTGTCCCTTCAAGATCCTCTACTACTACAAAGTATACTATTTTGGAGACTTTCTTGTTCTCCTGTAAACATGAAAGATACCATTGTAAAAGAGACTAGAAAATATGAGATAAAGAAAAATAAGAAGCTTAAGATAATCAACAAAAAGATCAGAACAACACCCAATCGTGTGCAGTTTAAAGGAACTGCAAATACCTCAATTTCTAAATGACAATCAAAATGTTGAGCTGGAATTTTCGTGGTTTGGGGCGGACAAAACCAAGTCAGGAAGATTGATTGATAACAAAATTTAAAGATTCTCTGAGAAAAAAGATGATCATATACCACATTTCAAGCAGGTTTGCTAGAAATTATCTTGAGCAGTGATTCCAGTGAGCTGTCTGGTATGCCATTGTTAGGTTCAAAGGCTCTGAAAGATGCTTTTCTGAGGCTTCTAGCCTGCGCTAATTTGCAGTTTCTATGGGTGTCAAATACAAAGAAGAATAACAGGTTTGGGATTCGTGTGATGAAATCTTGCCGGCTGAGGAGGTTTCTCGATGATGCTGATAAAACCTAGACGATTTAAGCTGATATAGTCATTGGAAAACACAAGAAGAAGACTTTTGGTTCGTCAGAAAGAAACAAATATCAACATGAGGAAATTCATAAGAAGGACCTATTTTGAATCAAAACCAGAAGAAATCAATACCTTCAAGCGCTGATAATAGGGAAATTTCTTCTTTGATCTAGATGAAAGCTCAGTCTTGATAATAAAGACCGATCTCATCTCCCGAGAAGCTTAAGGGAGCTAGTTTCCACTATTTTTCTCTCCGTCTTCAATCTGGTTGTAAAAGATACCGACAAGAATAGTGAGACGGACCTGAAGTAACCCAGTAAGCTAAATTCTTCCCCGTTGGCCCGAATAAATCAAATTTTGGTCGGTTGATCAGAAGAGCAATCGTTCTTCTCTGAGAGTGAAGAATACCTTCTTCAAAGTTGGCCTCGATCCCCTATCCCTTTGCATTTGAATTGTGAGGGTTAGATTCTGAATTGAATGAGCACTTTCTCTAAGCTTCCTAAATCTATGAAAATAATAGAATGATGATGCTTGTACTAAGTTTCTAAGCAGGAGCATCTACTCCATCCATCCTGGCTCAGAAAATGTTTTATCATTTTGACTTGCTAGCTGAATAAAAAACAACAGGTGAAGAGAGAGTGGAGAAAGAAATGTTTGTGCTTTAGGTCTTAATTTTAGGGATTAAGTTGTACCCTCTATTGCTCCTTTTAATACGACTGTGTACCTGTATTTCTTTAATAAAATTCTTTATACTAAAAAAATATAGTATGTTCTTTATATATTCATTACTTCATTATTTGGTTATAATCATTCGATGATCTTTTAGATTTTTCCCATGTGCAAAGTTTGAAATTTAGTCTTGTATTCTGCATCTTAACTATATGTATCTTAGTGAATACCTTTTATTTATATGTCTCGTGTGGTTTTTACATACCATACAACATTCATTCTTAAAAAAACGTTTATACAAATACGTTTATACAAATGTGAAAATTTTATATATTACAAAGTTATCACGCTTTTTCTCGTGGTCTCATAGCGTTTGTGTTATTATTATTATTATTATTTTAAGGTCTCGTATTGCAATCCAAATCTTAAATTATTTAGAATTTTAAATTTGGCAATCACTTTGAATCAGATTTGGATTCAAGATATAATTTACATCATCTCATGATACTTATTCAAGCTATAACACAAAGCTATATATCACCATTTGCCTCAAATGTTGTACCTTAAAATAACGATTCAAGTGAGTAGTTCGGTAATCATGTATTTTTCATCAAAACACCATAAATATTGATGCTTACTTGAATCATCTTACATACTTAATTAACATTCAAATTTTAATCTCAAATCACTCCTAAATTTCACACAGGTATCTTCACTACATATAATTATAAATATATTTTAATTGAACTTCACATCCATTATAAAATAAAATATCATGCTTATTGAAATGTCGGTCTAATAAAAAATAAATCAAGTTTTAATTAATTTAATTTGGACCGATAATAATAGGATAGTAATATTTGATAGTACTAAATTCTGTTTGTAGGGTATTTAAAGTAATTTTTTAAATATTGTCTTTAATTTGGAGTAGATGATACAAAGATAATAAAGGTGGTAGCTATTAATAAGTAGAGATATTTCAACTCATTTAATCTTGTTCTTTGGACTATTATAGGTTAGTTCGGATCCAGGGATCAATCGGTCGGATTGTATGTATGGATCAGACTCGTGAGTCCTCAGATCCGAGAATATATGTAACTGGCACACAACTTAGTCACTAAACATCCAGCTTACTCAGCATGGTTTTTATTATGAGTTTAAAATGTTCTCTAAAACAAATCTGTCCTAACTTCCAACAAAATTCGACCATGTCAATCTTAGTTATGTAAAAACTATTTGGACTATAAAAAAACTTAAATTTAGCTATTAAGTTATATATGGTTGATATATATTATTATTTATGCATTGTGTGGGATGTACTAGATTTATTTTTCATAATCAAAATCTGTTGATATTTTTATTCTCTCAAAACTTTCACATAACACGGAATCTAAAACATATCATAAACACTATTATTATCTATAAAAATCAAGACCTTATAAAAAAAATTACGTAAAAATTATACAAAATTACTATTATAAAACTTATAAAAGTATTTTATTGATTAAACCCGTGTAATTTTAGATACTATTTTTGATATTCTATGTTTAATTGCCTCCTATAGGATAATTAATATATTAGCTTGTTTAATAAACATATTGATATATAATTAATTATTTTTAGATTTTGATAACCAACCACCGGGAACTATAAAAAATAAATATTTATATAGAGGTAGGTACTAACCAATATCTAAAATATTGGTTAAAAGAGTATTAGTGTAATATTCAATAAAATAATTTATATATTTTAAAACCACATATTCTAAATTTTAAAATAATTTATTAAATATTCAATTACTCAACGAATGTATATCCCACCAGACCGCTAACTAAAACTAAAACACAGTATCCTATAAAAAAAAACTTAACTATTACAAATAACATGAAAATTATATTTTATTTCCATAAATTTTATTCATTGCTAGACACAATTCTTAGAAGTTTAATGTCTATTTTTGGTTCATCTACCCGAGCTAGTCAATTTTATGTGTAATTACTAAAAAAGAATAATTTATGAAAATATTATCATTAAACAAATATAAATTAGTTTTAATAACATTTTTCTCAAATATATAAATATATTAGATTCAAAGAATCTATGGGGTAGAAAATGGTCAAACCAAATAAAATAAATAGTAAGAGAAAACATTATTCTCATATAAGGAATCAAAATCATTTTCATTAAATTTTAGAACATGAAAAATAAAATGCTAATATAATAATCTTTGACCAGCAGTTAAGAGATACTTATAAGAGAAACAACACATGACATCACATGCAATTCTAATTTTAATTTTAATTTTAATTTTAAATTAATTATCTTAATTTAATTTTGGTAGATCAATTAATGCAGTTAATTTGACTGTTATTGCCAAATTAGTCAAATAGGATTCTTCTAATAAAAATTACTATGTTTTTCTAACTAACATGTGCAATGATCTAATTTATATCCACAATTATACTCTATGTTGTTTGACCAAAATATCTAATCTAAATTTTAAAAATGTTAATAATTCAATTTCAATACATATAAAACATAATTGGTTTTGAACAATTATTAAGATCCTCATAAAAATAAATTGAGATATGAATATTTATCATATATTCTATTTGAAGTATTATTAATTATTTATTTATGATAATTAGTGTCAAGTAAGACAAAAAAAATTGTGTTTTTATATATTCAAAGTAAGAAACTGTGGGAAATAATTTATTCAACACATTTGTATAAAAAATAGTCAATAATTATAAGGTTTGTATTATATAGTTTTTATGTTTGATTATCGAAATAAATCCAAAAAAACAATAAATTGTACATTTATTTCGACAATCCTTTATTCAAATCAAGCCAAAAATAGCTAAAATAGAAATTTCGAGTTAGTTTCGTAAACAAATCGGCCAATTTATGATATACTTTTTTTAATTTCTAGTGACTTTAGGGTTCTGATTCACATTTCCGAACATAACATGCATCTAGACTTATTATTCCTATAGTGCGGTACGTGAACATAGTCATTAAAGATTAACGAGAGTACAGCTTAGATTCGTCCCAAAAAATCACTTCTTCTAGAAAAGTTTTTATGAGTTACCAAAATTTCAAAGTTTTCTGCAAAATAAATTAATTGTCGGGTTCGAGTGGAGACGCGTAAATCGGGATTCAGATCATGTCGACAATTTTTAGTTTTGAGCGGTGAAACATAGGAAGCTGTCTTTCCTTTAGGGCCTAAAGTTGGTGCCATCGGGCTGGGTTGGGTTGGGTTAGATGATCCATTTCTGAACTTTAATATTTATTAAGTTTGTGGTGCATCTTAATAGTTACTGAGATAGATGCCAATAAGATGGGTTTGGTCGGTCCTATTGGCTTGGGGGTTTGGATTGCTTCATTTTTTCATTTTTTTGGCGGGTCGATCCTAAGTGGATTTATTCCGTTATATATTTTCATTGATTGGTTAACTATTTGGTTCTAATGTATTTTAAATTATTCGTTTAATTCATGTTTTTTTATAATTTGGTTAATTTAATGCTACTTAATAATATTTTAGATTAGTATTTTGTTAGAATAGTTTAATATAAGCGATGTGAGATTTTGGACTAAGTGTGAGATGAAGTTTATTATTCTTCAATATAAGTGTGGATTATTTTTTATAGAAGGGTATTTGGGAAAGAATTTTGGGAATTTAATGTTTAGTGTGAAATTTAGAGAAATAAGTAAGGTGTGTGCTAGCAGCAAATTTTTATCACCCTCATAAATGAAAGTAATTAGGATATTTATACTTGTTTAATGGGCTGTGGGCCTTCCGGGTCAGATCATGGGTTTGGGTCAAGTTTAAAAACTCATAGGCCTAAGATAAGAAGTGACTAGCAACTAGCTGAGTCACTGTTCACTTTGTCATGTTTGGTGGGGCATGGTACTGGATATGTCTGAACCGTCCTCTAGATATATACAATAGTCAGTGTCAAAGAAATCTGACCTCATCAGTAGCCCCTTCAGGTCTTGCAAAGATACTTTGGAAGAGCTAATTCGAAAAATAAAACGTAGTTTGTATCTAAGGTGAAGTCCGATGTGAATCTATATCGGATTCGAAGAGATTAATTTTGCAGTTATGAATTCCAAAAGTCAGTTTTTCTGACCTGGGTATGTGTCGAGTTTTGGTTCGAACTCTCAGTTGTTTTTCTCCTAGATTCTTGTACCTACCTGGCCAAAAAGTAACTAGGGTGTAATCCTCATACTTCCTAGCCCCTAATCATTACTTTTATTGATTAAACTTCCCCTAGGCGAAACTCCCACCACTTCATCTCTATTTAAACGAGTTTTACTATTTATTTCTCTAAACATACAAAAAATTCAAGAGAGAGAAAGCTTGAAAATCTTTCAAACTTGTGTCTGGGTAGATTATACGTTCATAACCAAAAACACATTGGTGAAAGGAGGTTGGCTAAACTTGTTTGATTTAGAAAGAGCTTGAAGAGATGCAAGAGTTGCAGCTAGGCTTCCTGCCTCTTCTGGTGGAGAAATCAGTCAATCAAAAACAAACACAGAGAAAAGTTCCTCATCATCAAAGACATCAATTGTAAGAAAACCATCTTTTGTCCCAACCCTATCTCCCTTAGAATCAGGGTCTTCAATTCAAGATTCTCAAAATCCTATGCCTAAAGAAAAAGCAGTTTCCAGTGTTAGGAAACCTTCACCTTTCTTGGTGATGGGCTCAGATGCTGAAAAATCCACCTCTCATAGGGTCACTCGTCTGTCTAAAGCCAAAAGTACTCCCTCTTCTTCGAAAACTGCTAGTTCGGAGATAATAAATCCCTAAGCAGATACTAAACCGTATGAACAATAGTCAAACGTAATGGAGGAGACTATGTAAGACAGTATGGAAGGTACTCCCTTCGAGACGTCCAGACAGACAAAAGATGCAGTAGATCGGACTACCAAAGTGAAATTAGGTTTATCCAATCCTGATTCACTTCCGGAGTGTCTTGAAGGGAAACTTGGGTCGAACTTTCAAAAGGTTAGTGTGAAGTATTTGATAGCTCTCTAAAATATTTTTTATGTATACACTCATACTGCTGAGTTGGGTTGGATCCGAACAAAGTGGGGCTTCACTGATTCTGTTAAAGAGAATTTTGGTCACTCGGAGACCACCCATGGACTGTAAATCCCACGAGTTGGTGGTATATACTGAGGTGCTCAATTGGGGTCTTCGGTTTCCTTTGGACCCAAAAATTGTCAGGTATTTTCACCTGATAAAGTTATGTCCAAGTCAACTGAGCCCAAATGTATGATATACGTTGCTGGCTGGTATGATGGCATCTAGATTGTCAAAAATTCCTCTACCCATGGAGCAATTTGTTGTCGTGGCTAGTCTATGCAAAAACCACCATATTCATTTCTACCATTACAACATGGGTAATGATTTTAAGGTGGTAAATGATCTGTTGGAGTCTGAGAAGTCATGGATGACTCAATTTATTTTTAAGAACGGGGCGTGGGAGAATGACAAGAAGATAAACTCTACCACAAATCCAAGCTAGTTGACCAGACGCTGGAAAAGTTCAAGTAATACATGTTCATGTTTTTATTGGTTTCTAAATGTTATGTTAATATTTCAAACTGATTATTGTATTTTGTTGTAGTATTGGCAAAAGAGTTTCTAGAGCACCTAAAGGCGGGCCAAACTATCTGTACCAAGCTAAATGAATGGGTATTGGAGAGATGGGGATTGGGTTCCCGCAATTGCTTTACTTCTGGAAACTTCGTAAGGTCTCACCTTTGGAATACTACGGGGAGTAGAGATCTTACTTGGGACCAGCTGATCACTCTTCCTCCTGTAGATGTTATTTTGAAGAGAACTGAGGCTAAGGATGGAAAACTTCACTTGTCTTCCCGGAACAAAGCCTCTATCCATCTGGACAAGATTAAGAACGAGAAGAAGGAAAAAACCAAGGTTGACCCATCTCAACAAGTCACCGAAAGGGTCAGTTTGGAAAACTAAGGAGGAATCAATACCGTTTTGCTGGAGGCAATTAAAGTTACAATCAAAGAAGCTGGTGGATTGGATCATCCACCCCAGATTTCAAAGAAAGACCATAAAAGGCGGAAGGAGAGCAGTGACGAAAAAGCTGCAAAGAAAAAGAAAAGTAGCCTGAGGTCAGAGATAATTTTGTGTCCTTCCGAACTTCCTCCTCCCATTCCTACTGATCCTCCTCTACAAGAAGGCATTCCACCTAACCCTCATTGCCCAACCTTCTTACCAGTCAGACATGAAACTACTGAAGGAGATGTGAATCTAGATGAATTTCAGAACATATACTTTACTGATCTGGATAAAGATGATTTCAAATAGACTTTTCCTCATGCCTTTGCGGCCAACGCTGCTACCCATAATGGTGAATTGTACGAGATAGAAAGTGAGCAACATACTCTGGGCCATTCCTTCTTGGGTTATATCCATCCGGTAGTTGACTTAGAAAGGCAAGTGAGGGAACAAACAACGACCATAACCTCTCTAACCACAGAAAAACAGTGGTTAAAAAATGATGTCTCCACTGCTCAGCAAAGTATAGATGCCTTGAAGAATTAAAAAATAAGACTTGGCTACCGAACTGTGCCAGTTAAAAGATTCTCAAAAGGATCTTCAAACCAAGTATTCCGGATTGGAAACTTCTGCCTCTACCGAGATCAAAATTCCGAAGGAGCAACTAGCTGCCCGTGCCAGTACTATCACAACTTTATCCAAAGAAAAAGGTAATTTGGGAAGGCTTCTCAACGAGAAGACAACTGAGAATGCTTCTTTAATAAGCAAGCAAGCTCAGGAGATAGCTGCAGGAATAGATAAGTATGCTACTAAAATAGTGGATTCTTTGGAGAAAAGAGACAATGGGGTTAATTCAGACATGGTTTTGTTATTCGATGGGACTTTTCTGAAGAAGACCATTGGTCATTTATGGAAATATGTACCTTACGAGGAGATTCTTTTCCATACCATGTCAGATGGTGACAAACATGGTTATTCAAGTGGGAAAGATTCTGATGAAGGAACTGGTGAGAGTTCGAGCGCTGAACTCAAAATTCCCAAGAAAGGTAAAAGTGATGAAGAAGCCTAAGGGAAAAATCCCCAAGGTCTTGATGTTATTTTGTGTTTAAAACTAAAGTCCTTGGACGGCCAAGGCATTTTTTTGTGTTTTTTGAATTTATGTCTTATGAATGAAAGTACTTGAATGGTCAAGGCATTTTGTGAATTGTGGATCGGACTTGTTCTGATCAAGTTTTAATATTTCATCTTTCTTTGTATGAATCCCATAACCTTCTCACAATCAATGTTTTAAATAAATTTTAATATTTCCGATTTGTTAAATAAGTATTTAATAATCATTGAATGACTCAAATCACAAGTGTTTAATTAATGTGATCAAGTATTTTAGCAAATTCGATCAACTCAAAGATACTTCATTTGAGAGTCGGGGTGTTTAATGAGTATTTAATTTATCTGATTGCCTCATACTATGGTCAAGAATTTTGCACCAGAATTTCAAAGAATGCATAAGATATTATTGAAAAACCTGGACACCTCGTTAAAACCTCCCCACGCCACCGGGGTAGGAAAGAGTATGCCCCCCTAATATTTACATTGAAGTATAAAAAAAGGTAAGTATTTACAAGAGAGTTTTATTCTAAATATAACCTGTGATGTTCAATGTTCCATGGGTGCTTTAATGTTTTACTCTCTTTGTCTTGAAGTCTATATGTCCCTGGCTTAACTTTTTCACATACCACATAAGGAGGTTCCTAGTTCGGAGCCAGCTTTCCAAACTGGTTTTTTTTAGTTTGCAACAAGAATTTCCTCAAGACTTTGTCTCTCAATTCAAGATATCTTCTTTTAATTTTGGATGAAAATCTGCTCCTCATTAAACCCTGATAGTATGTTGTTCTCAAATGTACTTTGACTTTTCTTCATTCAATCAAGTCCAACTGGTTCCTAACTGCCATATCATTGGTATGTTTGGAATAGCTTTGGATTCTAAAAGATGGTAAATGAGCTTATATGTATGTGATTGCATACATCCCATAAACGAGAGCAAAAAGGGATTCTTGTGTAGCAATCCGATGAGTAGTTCGGTAAGCCCACAATACTTCTTGCAGATAACTTGGCCATTTCCTTGTAGCTCCTTCCAGATTCTTTTTTAGACCAGACAAGATCATTCGATTAGCCTTAAACTTGTATATTAGCTTGAGGGTGGAATGGAGAAGAAAAACAGTGTTGAATCTCTCTGGAAGCACAAAACATTTTATGGCCCATTATTTTTAGTGATCTTCCGGGGAACTCCAAATCTGCAACATATGTAGGATATAATGAATTTTATAACTGTCGTAGAAGTGGTTCCAGATAAGGGAGCTGCCTCTATCCACTTAGAGATATAGTCAATAACAACTATTATCGTTCGATATCCACCGGATGCTATGGGATGAGGCTCATCCAAATCCAACCTCCATATATCAAAAGGTATTGGTTAAGATATGAACTCCATAGGAACTGCTGGTACATGGATTTCATTCCCATATTTCTGGCAAAGATCACACTTCTTGGCCATAACTTTGGCATCTGTCATTATTGTTGGCCAATAGTACCCTGCTAATAAGACTCTTCTGGTTAAGGCCTTATAGCCACAATGTGCAGAACCTTCTCCATCGTGCAGTTCAGATAAAACATTTTGGGACTCTTCAAATCCTAAACAACGTAAGAGAGGTCTGCTAAATGATTTCTTATAAAGAAATTCTTTTAATACCAGGAAACCATGAGCTTTGTATTTAATTTTCTTAGCCAAGACTTTATCCGGAGGTAATATCCCATCGGAAATAAACTAAAAGATATCATACCTTCAGTCTTTGGGTTGAATGACAAATATGCTCATACTCTCTTTATTTTTTTACCCTTTTCTTGGCTTGTTTTTATTGATGGACACTCTAGCATCAGAATCCATGGGTAAGATTCAGAATAGGATATGGTTGCTAAAAAGTCTGCCATAGTAATCTCTGATCTATGGATACGTTCATAATGGATACTTTTGAAATTTGCAGCAATTTCTCTCAACATGAGCAAATATTTTATCAATTGTTTCTTCTTTGCTTCAGATTGCCCATGAGTATGGTGAATAAATAGTTGAGAGTCACTCATTAATCAGATTCTTTTCGCCCCACATATAAGGGTTAGCTTGAGACCAGCTATAGCTGTTTTATATTCAGATTCATTATTGGAGGCTCTGAAACTAAAACATATAGCCTAGTACATAGATTCACCATATGGAGAAGTTAAACAAATTACATCCCCACACCCTATAGTACTAGACCCACCATCAGTTCGGACTACCCATTCTTTTTAAACTAGTTTTCTTGCATTTTCCCGAGGGGTCTATCACCATGGAATTCTACCATAAAATCAGCCACTGATTGGGCTTTAACCGTTGGTCTGGGTGCAAAATCAATGTCATAATCACCCAGCTCAACTGACCATTTGGTCATTCTGCTTAAAATATCAGCCTTTTGGAGAACATTCTTTATGGGAAAAGACGTTCATACAACAAAGGAATGAGCTTGGAAGTATGGTCTCATTTTTCTTACAGTAATTACCAATGCCAATGCCAATGCCAACTTTTCTAACTTCAAATATATTCTTTCAGCATCCAACAGACTTTTGCTAATATAATAAACCGGACGGGGGTAATTATCCACGTCTCTTACTAGCACAACACTTACTGCATATTCGGATACAACTAAGTACATGTAAAGCTTCTCCCCCTGAACAGGTTTAAAAAGTGTTTTAGGTGAAGATAAATGCTTTTTGATTTCAAGAAACGCTTGATCATATTGCGGAGACCAATTAAATCTTTGGCATTCCTTAACACCTGGAAAAATAGAGCACATTTGTCTGATGATCTTGAAATAAACATGTTCAATGCTCCGATGAGGATCCATAGCTAATAGAGCATTGAACTGATCCGGATCAGGTTGAATTCCTTTTTCACTTATTACATAACCTAAGAACTTTCCAGACCAGATCCCAAAAACACATTTCTCAGGGTTTAATTTTATATTCATAGCCTCTAAGTTGGAAATCGTTTCTTGAAGATAAGATATGTGCGCATCTTCTTTAAGGCTCTTTGCCATCATGTCATATATATAAACTTCCATATTTCATCCAATCTGACTAACAAAAGCTTTATTAACTAACCTTTGATAGGTGGCCCCTGCAATTTTCAATATGAATGACATCATTTTATAATAATGAAGACCTTTATCCGTAATAAAAGTGGTGTGATCTTGATCCTTCGGATCTACTTGTATTTTGTTGTACCCATAAAATGTATCCATGAAAGACAATAGTTTTTTCCCAAATGTAGAGTCCACTAAATGATCTATCTGAAAAGCATGATAAGAATCTTTGGGACATCCCCTATTAAGATTAGTAAAGTCAATACACATGCGCCATTTGTCACTCTTTTTCTTGACCAAAACAGGTTTGGCAGTCCATAATGGGTAATGAGATTCTTTGATGTGGCCCATTTTGGTCAAGCGATCAACTTCTTGAACAATTACATCTGCTTTTTGTTTAGAGAATAACCTCCTTCTGTGTACAATTGGTCCAACATCAGCTCGTACCGACAACTAAAAAATTACATCAACAACCACTCTGGTGACATCATCATTGCACCATGCAAAATACATGTAGATTATCTGATAAAAAAGATAGTAGCCTTTGTTTTAAACTTGCTATCAACTTGATACCAATTTTAACACTTTTGACCTCAACTACGGAATGAATTTCAACTTCTTCGATAGGTATTACGACACTAAGAGCCTCTACTGGATCATCAATTTCATTATCATCGGTGGAAGACTCCAATAGCTGCTAATCTTTGTTATCCTTGACTGCCTCCAAAGATTTCGTGGTAAGGGTTGTTGCATAGCATTCTTTAGCTACCTTCTGACTGCTTCAGACAACGCCCACTTGTCCCTCCACATCATATTTTAAGCACTTATGGACAGTAGAAGCCACAACATGCATCCTAGAGAGCCAAGATCTCCCAAATATCGCATTATAAGATGTTGGGCAATCCACCACAACAAGTAATACCCTCACCATTTTCTTGAAAGGCCCTTTGCCCAGCAATACTTCCTCCTCGAATTCTCCAATCACATATGTTGAACTCCTTGTGAAGCCCACAATAGTTCTGTTCGAACATTGAATAACCGAGGGGTTTCTCATCTATTTGTAGAAGCTTAAGAACAATATATTTTCCAAACTACCTGTGTCAATCAGGATTCCTATCACTACAGCGTCTTCATGAGGTCCTGCAATTTATCTTAGGTAATCTTCATCAAAAACTATGAAAGGAGCTGGATTTTGGTACAGATATGTAGACATCCTTCCATCTAACTGGGTGGTCAGACTATTGACATGCCTTTTCTTTGAAGAACTAGAAGGTGCAGTCACAATGCCCCCCCCCCCCCCCCCTCAAATGGTTAAAAACTCAAAATACTTAACCAACCCGGAAACAATAACAGTCATGTCCATTATCACCCCCACCTGATTCCGAGTTGGATCCGGATCAAAGTACTCAGAATCCACACCAAATCTTTCAATAATTACCATAGCGTCCTCTTGCCTAGATGTTCCAAGAAGGATCAAAGGGGTAGTTCGGGAAGTATTGATAGTGGATGGCGTATTATCCGGCCTGCTCCCCTTTTGTTTCTTAACAGAGGCTCCCAATTTTCCCCTTTCAATGAGATTCTGCACCTCTTGTTTCAAAGCGATGCAATCATGGGTATCATGCCCAATGTCATTATGGTATTTGCAGATACGAGTATTTCGATTTCTTTGGGAGATTGCAACACATTTGGCTTTCTAAAGTGTACTTCATTTTTAGTTTTGTCGTATATCGTAGCCACACTTTCTCCCAGCTCAACAAACCACTCAGGTTGAACCTAAGGACCATTTTTATTTCTAACCTACTGGTTCTGGTTTTGGTTGGACTGATTCTGCATGGACCAGTGAGATTCTTGTCCCATTTCCTTCGATATGTGACCGGACTGGCTAGTTGTTTGAGGTGTTGATGTTGTGGTTGTGGATATGATCTAGCGAGGTACTCTGGATTTCTTGGTATCCTCAACATTAATTTGTTTCCCCACTTGGTTCAACAACCCCCCACATGGCATAACTTTCTTTCAGGTCACAAAATCAGTCAAATTCCCCAGATTCAATCCCTACCTAAGAGAGAGAATTGCCACTTGTTCAAAGCAATCTACTAACCCATTTTTTTTTATTGACAAACCTGTTGATGAATTCTTTTTAAAAACTCATTTGGCTCCTGGGCGCAATGGATGATCGTATCTCCATTACCTTTTAACTCTTTGCTTCCAACATATTGCCTCCGGAAAGCAACCCAAAATATGTCAAAACAATTTACAGATCCCTGAGAAAGCCATATATAGTGATTTATCATCATTGTCAAACTTCATTATAAAGTTCTTAAATTGCTCAAGATGGTTGTCCGGATCTTTACTCCCATTGTATGTTTCCATCTTAGAACTGTCAAATCTTTTAGGAAGGTGTCCAAATATTATTTTTGCGAATAAAGGTGATTATATCCAGTTTTGGCTACGACTAAATACAGTGCCTCATTTGGAGTAGCAAATATACATAGTTCGGATTGGAAAGCAAAGGGATCAATCAACAAACGGTCAATATGTTGATAAGTTGAACCCTTCATTTTTTCTTGATACTTCTTGAGCCTGCCATGTTTATCCCTCTTTCTTGAATGCTTTTTGGTAAACCTTATTTTTTTTAATCGTTCTTCATCATTGTTGAATGAGACTGACTCTTCAAGCTCTGCATCATTAGAAGAGCTGTTGGAGGATTCTGAAGTGGAGCTCTCCACACGTTTGGATCGATGCATTTTCTTGGAACTGAGATGAGTCTTCAGGGACTGCTTGTCCTCACCAGGATTATCAGTATGGTAAAGCGCCGACGCACCAAATTTTTCTTTAACTTATTTCTCTGCTTATTTTAATGCCCTCAAACCCTCAATTTTAGCCCTTAATTGATCTCGCTCCTCAATAGTGTATTCATTATTTTCTTTTTCTCTTTTCACCTCTAGATGTGGAGTATACTATGCATTTAGATCCATCTGAACTGGTTATTATCACTGGTTTTGAATTTGTGATTCAGGCACCGTCGTGTCCCGTTGTGGTCGCCAATTTAGTGTGGATTATTTCTGATCGAAGGGTAGTTTGGGAAAGAGTTTTAGGAATTTAATGTTTAGTGTAAAATGTAGAGTGATAAGTAAGATGTGTACTAGCAGAAAATTTTTATCACCCTCATAAATGAAATTAGTTGGGGTATTTATACTTGTTTAATGGGTTGTGGGCCTTCCAGGTCGGATCATGGGCTTGGGTCAAGTTTAAAAACCCATAGGCCTAAGATAAGAAGTGACTAGCAACCAGCTGAGTCACAATCCACTTATATGTCCTGTTTGGTGGGGCATGGGACTGAATATGTCAGAACCTCCCTCCGGATATATATAATAGTCAGTGTCAAAGAAATCCAACCTTATCAAACATCCCCCTTAATGATTCCATTGATGGATTAATTGGCGGAATAAACGTCGCCAAATCACAGCGGAATCAAGAGGCCTTTTGGAAGTGTACCAAAGGAAAATATATGGGGCCATACAGGGCCAAACTGGAAAATATCTTGTTAGCATGCGAGACACGTTTCAAACCTACACATCTAACATGGTACCCGAGACAAGTTCGAAGCAATGTGGGACTAAGAAAATATGTTTAATATCCAGCGATGTTTATTCCGTTGTGATTAGGCGACTTTATTTTCGCCCATCAACACATACAACGATGTTGATTCCGTTGTGATTAGGCGACGTTTATTCTGTCTATTAATGAGATCAAGCTTAAGGGCATGTTGAAGTAAACTTCATCCATACTTGGTCTATAATCTCATATTGTTAACATTGAAAATATAGAATATATATAAGTGTAAACCATCCTTAACTAGTAAGAGGTCTTTTGAGAGTTACACCAAAAGAAAATCTGTGAAGCGAACAATATCTTACTATTATGTGAAGGTACACCGAAACTTTTTAAAAAATATTGAGTGTTTATTTTTATTGTGTATAATTTTTTATTTAGCACATTAAGACTTTCAAAATTGTAATTATAAAACAACTATTTGTTTAATGTCTTCGACTTAGCTCTGATTCGATTTCGTTGACTTAGCCTTGATAAGATGTCGTTGATTTCATCTCATCTCAACGGCATAAATTTTGATGTGGACAATTTCGTATCAAATCTTTTATCATGTTCTACCAACTGAATAAGCTTTTACCTTATTCGAACAACAGTTATGGTTTTAATCTTCGTTTCCTAATTTTTTTTCTAAAAGCTTCTTCTTCAACCTAGCTTTCATTCAACCACAATAACAACTATTTTGTTTCTAATTCTTCTCTATTAATCCTAAAGCATATTTAGTTTTTCTTCTAATAAAATACAAAATATTTTTATATATTTAGTATATATTATTGCCTAATTAGTAGCTATATAAATCATAGCCCAATTAATAGTTAATGGCTTTGTGTGTATGTATGTATATATATATGTATATATATTATCTTTGTTTAATGAGAAAACACGGAATTATATTCTTTCATGGTGTCAGAGCAGGGTTAGGGTTTATCTCTTCTTGCTTCCGTCGTCCTTCTACGTTACTGTTTTCTCCTTTCTTACTCTTCTTGATTCTTTCTTCTCCTCTACTTCTTTCCGTCAACATGGGCGAATCAAGTACCAAAACTTCGTATTCCTCCTTTCACCATACACTTGTTGTCTCTTACATCAAGACGCATGTTCCCATCATTATTGAGACAGAGAACGTTCAATATTCTAATTGGGCATAATTATTCAAGGTTCATTGTCGCTCGCACAAAGTTCTTCATCACATTATCCCGTCGAAACTAGAGGAAGGTAAAGACAAAGAAAAAGGTCCTCTTACCGATGATGAACAAGAGATGTGGGATACCTTGGATGTTGTTGTGGTTCAATAGATTTATTCCACCAACTTTGTCGGTCTCTTGACTACTATTATTGAAGCGGACGTTTCGGCCGTGACTTTGTGGAATCGTCTTCGTGATTTGTTTCAAGACAATGCGAATTCTTGTGTTGTTAATTTGGAACATGAGTTTAATAACACGTATTTTCGGGATTTCTCGTCGGTCTCTGCTTATTGCCAACACCTCAAGACTCTTTCTGACCAACTCAAGAATATGGGGGCTCCGATATCGAACAATCGTCTGGTTTTTCGTATGGTGGGTAGTCTTACCCATGCTTACAAAAGTGTAGCTTCTGTAATTCGACACAAAAAGATTCTAGCACTGTTTTATGAAGTTCGATCTATGTTGGCTTTGGAAGAAACTAGCATGAAAGAGGCACCAACTGGGGGTGATGATGTGATGATGGTGACTACTCGTGAATCAGATGATATACATGATCATCGTCCTCCAAGTCATGGTCAAGGATGCGCCAAACAGTCCAAGAACCTCAACAACAACAAACATCGGAATCCTAGGCAATTCGGTGGTGGTTCGGGACAGATTCCGGCTGGGGGTCATGGAAGTACTGGACGTGGAGGCTACCATGTATGTGGTTAAAATTCAGTAAGTGATTAGTCTTGAGCGATGCCTTCTTGGTGGGCTTGGATGTAGCCACCCTGGACCGTACCCCCTGTCTATACCCGACACAATCTTTGAGCAGGCCTACTGGACCACGACAGGCAAGAATCTTGGGGCTTAGACCCACAGCCAACATGGTATTTTCAATCCTAAAACTATATTCAACCAATCTTAGGCTAATACCACCATGGTTACGTCGTCACATTTACCCCGTAATCTTGTGGTTGCCCTTCATGACCCGAATTGGAAATTGGCTATGGTCGATGAATTTGATGCTCTTATTAAAAATAGGACGTGAGATTTGGTGTCCACCCCGTAAATGTTAATGTTATTTTCTCTATGTATATTTTTAGTAAGAAAGTCAAATCTGATGGTTCATTTGAGAGGCATAAATCTTGCCTTGTAGCTGATGGTAAACTCAGCATATTTGCATTGATAGTGAATAGACTTTCAGTATGGTGGTGAAACCGGCTACCATTCGTATGGTGCTCGGTATCGTCTTATCGAAGCAATAGTTGATTCATCAATTAGATGTCAGGAATGCTTTCTTGCATGGACACATGAATAAGACTATTTATATGCATCAACCCATGGGATTCGAGGCATGTTGCATCCGGATTAAGTTTGTTTATTGCGGAAATCCTTGTATGGTCTTAAGTAAGCCCATCGGGCGTGGTATAAAATATTTGTTGATTTTGTTTCCAATATTGGTTTCTCTAATAGTAAATCGGATACTTCATTGTTTATCTACAAACAGGGTCGCATATGGCTTACTTGTTATTACACGTTGATGACATTATTTTGACTGCTTCATCTGATACTTTCCGCAAAACCATCATGGTGCATCTTAGCTCTGAATTTGTTATGAAGGATTTGGGTTTCTTGCACTTCTTCCTAGGCATAAGTGTGACTCAGCACAAGCGAGAATTGTTTTTATCTCAGCGAAAATATGTCGAGGACATTATCCAAAGGGCTGGAATGAGTTAATACAAGCCAACCCTCACTCGTGTTGATACAAATCCAAAAGTTAGTGCCACTAAAGGTGAGTTGTTTGCTGATCTGACACTGTACTGCAACCTTGTTGGTGCACTCCAATATCTTGCATTTACCCGACCGTATATCTCTTACGATGTCCAACAGATTTGTCTACATATGCATGATCCTCGAGACGAACATATGAATGCTTTAAAGAAAATCATATAGTATATCCAAGGAAATATATATATCTTGGACTACATCTCTCTTCTTCTTCCATTACATTTCTTGTCTTGTATACAAATGTGGATTGGGGAGGGTATCCGGATATTCGACGTTCCACCTCTGGATATTGTGTCTTCTTGGGTGACAACTTGAACTCTTGGTCATTAAAATATTAACCTACTCTTTCTCGATCTAGCGCAGAAGCTTAATACAGAAAGGTAGCGAATGTTGTTGTTGAGTCTTATTGGCTGCGTAATCTTCTTCTGGAACTCTATTGTCTCATCCGTAAAGCTACATGGGTGTGTTGTGATAATGTGAGCGTTATTTATCTTTCCGGGAATCACGTACAACACCAGTACACGAATCATATTGAAATGAATACTCATTTTGTTTGATAACAAGTAGCGCAAGGTGCATTTCGGGTTCGTCACGTGCCTTCCAGGGTTGCTGATATTTTTACGAAAGGGCTGCCTTTTTTCTTATTTGATTATTTTTAGGCCAGTCTCAATGTTTGTGAACCTCCAGTTTCGACTGCAGAGGAGTGATAGGATAAAAAATATTTTTATATATTATTGCGTAATTAATAGATGTCTAAATTATAACCTAATTAGTAGTTGCCTAAATTATAGCCTCATTAGTAGCTAATGACTTTTTGTGTGTGTGGATATATATATATATATATATATATATATTATTTTTGGTTAATGAGAAAGATACAAAATTATATTATTTCATATTTTTCTTTAATAAACTTTTGAAATTGAACATGTGTTCTTCTCTTTCGTTTTAATTGTATGATTATTTAGTTTATGGTTTTGGTTTAGTTTAAGAATGTGGATTGCAACATAATATTTATGTTTGGTTTGTGTAATATTGTTTGTCTTTTGTTTATGATTTTGCTTAAGAAGGTATATTGCAACATAATGTTGTTGTTTTGTTTGTCTAACATTGGTTTAAGATGTGCACTGGTTCCATTTCATTTATACTTTGATTTAAAATTGATTATAACATAAATATTGATGTTTGGTTTGTGTAACATTGATTTAAGGTGTACATTGGTTCTATTTTGTCTATTTTTTTGTTTAAGAAGGTGTATTACAACATAATGTTCTTGTTTGGTTTGCGTAACATTGGTTTAAAATGTACATTGGTTCTCTTTTGTTTATGTTTTTAGTTTAAGGGGGATTACAGCATAATGTTGTTTATTGGTTTGCGTAACATTGCTTTAAATATTTTTTTCAATTAAAATTATGCATGGTTTTAACATGTTCACTATATTTGTGTTTTTTAAATATAATAAAGACATTACTATCAATTACCATGTTTAACATTTTCCAGTTGTAGAATTTTACCGATTTTGTTTAGTTAATTTTCATAAACATGTTTATTTTCTTACTTTCACATTTTCCCCCAACATTTTTAATATGTCTAACATGAGTACTTCATTTTTTATCAAATACATATTGTTTAGGGAACATTGACGTTGGTAAAGAATATATGATGTCTATCTACCTGATCTTTTTGGTAATGTCTATTGAATATACTTTGTAGTGAGGATTTTAGCAGTACACTATAAGTCCTTGTTGCGACTGATTATCGCTTAAGCTACATGGAGAATGATGAATTACGGAGATATAATTCATTTTAGGCATTTGAAGAACTACGGAAAAAATACGCATTATCAGATAATTGAAAATGAAGTAAAATTACGATAGTTACTACTTATGATACGGTGAACCAAAAGAAATACTTAAATATAGTATTTTACTTATGAACTCTCATTTTTTTTGTTAACGATTTTACTATATTATGGGTGATTTAAATCCCATTTTAAAAACAATTATTTATAGATGACCCAAATAGAAAATTTTACTTAATAATATTGAATTTTATAAAGTTTAATATTTTATTTTATATTGAATATGTTTGTTATATGTATGTTCTCAGGAATAACAATATCATTGCTATTATTTATAATCTGAGTATGTAACTAATGCTATATTTTTTAATGAATAACATGATTGAATATCACTAATATAACCAATCATATTACTTTTTTATATCAATAATGAATATCATTATTTATTCTTTTAAATGAACTATACTAACATTATTATTTTAGCTAAAATGAGATTATAAATTTTGTAATTGACAATATTTTAATTATTGTAATCTTTGTTTCTGGTAAAAAAACAAACATGTGAAAACAGATATATGTAATTAGAAATTATATTAAGAATAATGATATTAAATCATAAATAACAATTTTAACACTGTTTTTCGCATATGAGTAACAAAATTAATCGCGAATAATAGTATTAATGTTGTTATTTCTTATCTAAGTAACAGTATTAGCAAACAAATCAACAACGAGAAGCAGCATATGTTTTCCATAAATATAGCTTAGATCATAAAAGTTCATAACCTAGAAAAAAGGTAATGCAAATTTAAAATAAGCTTGACAATCAAACTGAAATCACACAAAAGTTTAATGTAAATCAAACTCAAAATAATTTAGTCGGATCAAACCAAAAGAACATATTCAAGTAAATTTATGTAATTCATATTCGAAACTCTGATATCAACCAAAATCAAACAAAAAATAGTTTTTATTACATTTATGTCTTATGATAAAGAAAGAAAATGTATGGACCAAACCATGTTGCATGAAAAACTTGTGCTACTTAAGACACAATTTCTTACATCATTTTTATCCATAAGCTTTCGCCCTCGAAGAATACAGATTTTGAACTTCTTTCATAGAAGAATCTGAGCAGTTGTGTTTCTTATTTGGTTAGTTTTGACCAAGTATCTGAGAAAGTATAAACAACCAGTTATCAAACATGTCAAAAAAAATTAAGTGTTTGAATCATGGCAAATCTTTTGGACAATACCTTACTAAAATCTATGTTGTGTTTATTAGCAAAGTGTAATTCAAAGCTAATATATATATATAGTGATTGCAAATACGACTGATATAGAAATACAAAAAATACTTAATCATTAATTATAAAATCGTTAGCACAAAAACCATAAACTTAAACATAAAAAATCATATAATAAAGATATTATTAAACGAATAATACTAAAATACATATAACATTAACTGAATTACTTCAGTTATAAGTATCGTAAACTTAACAACGAGTAAATATACTTACATTTTTAGTCCAACCAGTCACTTAAAGTAGACTTTAAAAGTTACACACATACAAACATTAAAAGAGTAGAAGTAGCCATAGTATGTGTATATCAAGATACTCATAATGGAACAACTAAATATGTTAAAGCATGTAATAAAAAATATTGATAGAATAAAAGTATTTGTAATATGTATATACACAAGACACTTATAATGGAGCAACTAAAATAGTCAAGACATATGTAATAAAAACCATTGATAAAGTAGAATTTTCAACAATATATATATACACATGACACTTATAACTGAGCAACTAGAATATAAATTTCAACTTTGGTGATACACATGGGTAAGGGAATTATTAGTCTGAATTTTGACCGGGTTTGTTTGTATTTATTGATCATAAATAATAAGTCCAATAGAGTATCATTGTATTTATGGGTCATAAGCTCTTAAAAGTTCAAACAAGTCACTATAAATATAATTTTTTACGCCTTTTAAAGTGAGTGAACAATCATTATTTTGTTCATATAATATTTAATATATATTTTTCTCTCTAATTACCTTCTCTTTTATTCTATTCATCGGTGACTTCTAATACCATTTGTTAAAAACTAAGCTCTTTTTTATTTGCATCAATAGTATGGATGTGAAGCATAAGAGAATCATTTATCATCCTGGAGGGTGATATTACACGTGAAGGATCGGGAAACCACTAGATTCAACATTATCACAGTTTTAGTTTGAAGATCAAAGACGAGAACTTATGGCTGAAGTGGTTTCACTTTAGGCTAAGAGAGAAACATTGGTTGTAAATATTTCAGTCGTCCAATCTGAAGCCAAAGTTCAATTAGAAACAAAATGAATGAAGGAGAAGACATGAAGTCTATTGGACCCATGATATGGACAAGAGGTATAGCTATCATAGGAAGAATTATTAGACATGTTGTTGCTTCATTTTTCCCATTTTTGCTAATGAGCAACATTCCGATAGTGAGGAATATATATCTTCACCCGGGAGAAAGAATCTTTGGAGGATACATACGTGTAACAAATGCATGTATCACTCTTGACCCAAGTAAGAGAGCAGAGTCCCCCTCTGTTGTAGTTGCAAAAATAGAGAGTTTCAGGGTATCAACTAATATCATTTGCCACAAATTATATGTTAACCTAAATCTCAGGTATGTATTGCAGAAAATGAGGTAGTTTTCAGTTGATAAATTTGAGTTTATATTCGCCAAACTTGATAGGTTATCGAGCGTAGGTTAAAGTCCAAATATGATACGTGGACAACCAACCTTTTTTTAGGGAAAAAAGAATGGAACGTGGAGGATGTGCATTAATTTCACGGGCTTGAATAAATCATGTCCTAAATATATATTCTTGATCTCAAAGGTAGATCAATTGGTGGAATTAACCTCAAGGAATAAAAATATTTCTTTCATGAATGCATACTCCGGGTACCACCAAATTCAAATGCATCCAGCAGACAAAGAAAGCACGATCTTTGCCACTGACTTGTGCTTAAATTGTTAGATAATCATTTCATTCACCTTAAATATGCTACGGAAACTTATGAGATATCGGTCAATAAGGATTTTTATACCTATATTTGTAGGGACGTTGAACTGTATATTGATGATATATTAGTCAAAAGCGATGAATATTCCAAGCACAATGACAATCTGGTTGAGACTTTTGAAAACCTAAGTGATATCAATATAAAACTTAATCTAGAGAAATGCATCATCGGGTTTTGGTCTAATACTAAGAAAGGAATCAAGCCTGATTCAACGCAACTAGAGGCATTCGCTTTGGTGCAGCCGCTTCAGCTCATCAAAAAGGTTCAGATGTTGAAGGGTAGGTTTAGTACCTTCAACGAATTTATATCTGGATATTCTAAATATATATTCACTTTTCTTCTAAGTTTTGAGAAAATCTAGTACTTTATAGTGGATAAAATAATGTGACAAAATTTTCTATAAAGTAAAGCAACACTTTTATTTTCCAATATATATTATCTAAATTTATCCCCATAAGAGAAGTTATTTATTTATCTAGCTGAATCTGACTATGTTGTAAGTGCAGTCTTGATAAGAGAATAGGCTAATTATCCGAGCATGTGTATTATGTGATTAAAATTTTGCTAGCAGTAGATACCATGTACATACAGCTTGAGAAATTAACTTTGGATGTGATTCTCGCTACAAGAAAGATGAGGCCTTATTTTTAAGGGTACGTTATTATGGTTTATACTTCTATTCTGTTACAAAACATTTTTCCAAATCCAAATATCTCAAAGAATTTAACTCGATGGTTGGTATAATTGGGAGATTTTGACAAATATATGAGTCGTGAAGAGTTATCAAAACTCTATCCTCAATCTATTTTTTAACTTAATTTCATGTTGAAATTCCCAAACCGTCGATCGAAATCTCAAAGCTGGATTGATTAGTCTGAGCTGATGGGGGTCTAAAATTTCGATTTGTGAGGCAGATGTGCAATTAATGCCCCTTCTGAGTAAATAATAAATCAGGCCATCCATTTTGGTTTCCAAGCATCTAACAACAAGGCTAAGAACAAAACTATTATCGTTGGCCTTTGTTTGGTTTATGTTTGCGGATCGAAGAGGGTGTAATTTATGAACGACTCATATTTTTTTATAAATCGCGTCCTCGGACGGACAGAGGCCGTAGAAATAATTTGGTGAAATATATCAAGGCAATGAAGAATCAGGCTAACTCTTTGAAATCGTTCAGTATGAATAGGTCCCAAGTGTAGAGAATGTATTGGCATTTTATTTTTGACCTCGATAGTCTACTCTGAAATCAATCCTTATGTTACTTTATAGGAGTATCCCTTTATTGATAAAGAGCAAAAATCAAATCCATATGAGACATTTTGGGTGTGTATAACTGAATCAGGAGATTGGAGGTTAGAATGTTGGATTTTCTTATAAATAAGACCTTTCCAAGTGATAAGGCAGTGACCCGGACGTTGAAGTTCAAAGCATGCAGGTTCCTACTGTTGGCGGGGAAGTTGTACAAATAGGGTCTAAGCCGACCTTTTTTATGATGTCTCGGCCCCGAAGAATCCCTCATAATTTTTAGAATACTTGACTGTGGGACTAGTTTTTCCTACGACGGTTTTAAAACATTAACGCAAATAGTGCTTTAAGTTTTTACTAGCTGACAATCATGGTCAATATAAATAAGTTGCTACAAAATTTTGATGCATGTAAATAATTTGCCAACAAAATCTATTGCCTAATTGTACCATTCGAGTCGACATCAAAGAGTTAAACTTTGATAGATAGGCCATTCGAGTCGACATAATTTATGTGGATTATTTTTCAAAATAGGTGGAGGTCAAACTGATATCTAGGACAATAGCCACAAATATGAGCGAGTTCATCCTAACTAATATTTTTCCAGGGTCGGAATGTCTAAGTCGATCACCACAGACAACGACCTTCAGTTTCAAAAAGAATACGTTGTTTTTTTATTCTCTATAAAAAAAATTCTTAGTATCTTTCCACCTTGAGGAAATTAGGCTAGTGGAATTAAGGGTTATTACGAGTCTTATTTACGAAGCTTAACTTTGGAAAAATTAGACTCCAACCTGACTCAACTTTTACTTTTATATTAATGAAGACAAATTCTCAAAATCTGTTTTATTGTGAATCACTGTGCAATATATCACTGATATCTTGAACACAACAAAATGAAGAACATGAAATAAAAGAATACAGGATTTTAACGTGGTTCAATAAATGTCTACGTCCACGGGTGCCGCCATAGAAAAGAATTTCACTATGATAGAAAAATGGTTACATATTTTCAGATGTCGTTTTGTGTAGTCCTACTAATCTATATATAGAGAATAAATATAATAACTAGATAATGGGCGCAATACACAATACCATAAACTATAGCCATGCTATATTTTAACACAAAAATACACCGTCAATGACACAATATTGTACCAGCAGAAACAGTATACATGATTCTAAATCATCTGCCGCTCCACTGTTCCCAATGAATTGACAATATTATTTGGCTCGTCCGCAATAAATCTTCCCCTTGAGGCGAATATAATTTTTTACTATCAAAAGAGAAACTTATCTTCTTCTAACTCACCAAATTCCTACAAGGCATTCATTTGATGTTGTGAACACC
This sequence comes from Limnanthes douglasii subsp. nivea, assembly GCA_036936605.1. Lineage (NCBI taxonomy): Eukaryota > Viridiplantae > Streptophyta > Magnoliopsida > Brassicales > Limnanthaceae > Limnanthes > Limnanthes douglasii. The sequence goes on from JAUPFV010000001.1 coordinate 41,667,133, forward strand.
AACCCAGTTTAGGCATTCTCTAAACTTTTAAACATGTATTTCCTTGGTCATTATATATGTTGGATTATCGTGTATAGACATTTTTCTCCACATCAATAATTCTCTTTTGATATTATATCACGAATACAATAATACCTGACATCTATGTGCTTTGTACGCTCATGGTACATTTAGTTCCCTGTAAGGTGTATGGAACTCTGATTGTCACAAAATACTATTGTAGTAGTCTTATACAAGCCCAAATATACCACCAAACCTTGCAACTATATATCTTCGTTAAATGCTATGGTTACCGCCATGTACTCTGCCTCTGTTTTAGACAAAGCTACAGTAGCTTCCAGCTATGCTTTCCAACTGATCACACTCCCACCTAAAGTAAACACATATCCTGTCTAATATTTTATTTTATCCATATTGCTTGCAAAATTAGAATCAACAAAACCAACCGTTAACCCTACCATAATGTTTACTAGATCCATCAAAATTGGTCTTAATGAAAATCAAGCCAATATTTACAGTACTCTTAAGATATTAAATTATTCATTTACTGACTACCAGTGTTCTTTCCCGGGCATCCTATGTATATACTGACCATACAAACTCCATGTGAGATATCAAGATGTGTGTATACCATAGCATACATGATACTACCAACTGCACTTGACTATGAAACCTTCGATATTTGTTCCAACTCACAATCGTCATTTTCAGATCATGTTGATAAATGGAAATGAGTAGCAAACGGGACGCTAACTGCCTTAGCATCAAACATGTTACATCGTTGTAGCACTTTCTCAATGTAGCTTCGTTGAGACATTCTTACACTTTTGTTACTGATAATCTTCATACCAAGAATCCTATTTTCTCTACCCCAATTCTTCATCTCAAACTCGGCACTAAGATGCTTCTTTATCCGCATAATATGTAACATACTACAAGCACTAATAAGCATATCATCCATATACAACAACAAGTAAACAGAAGAATCATCTGACATCTTTTGGATACACACAACTGTCATATGGACTCTTCGTGAACCTTTAACACCATGAATGTATTAAAACGTTTGTACCATTTTATAAGTGACTATTTCAACCATACATTGATGTTTTCGATAGACAAACCTTTTCCTCCATGTTAGGTTTGATAAATCCCTATCGTTGTTTCATGTAGATTTGTTCCTCCAATTCACTATGTAGAAACTCAGTATTCATATCCAATTTCTCATGTTCTAAATCTTTCAAAACTACCATGGCTAACAAAATTCAAATCAAACTACGTTTCACCACTAGAAAAATCACTCCATTGAAGTCGATTTTTTCCCTTTAAGTAAAATCCTTAACGACCAGTCTTGCCTTGAATTGAGGTGCCTCAACCTATGGATTACATTCCTTTTCTTGAATACCAATATTTTGTCTATTACCTTTTGTCTTTTATGCAAGTTAAAAAGCTTCCATCTCTGATTCTCATAAAGAGATTCAATTTCTTCTACCATAGCACCAATCCACCCATATGTTTCTAGAATCACTATAGCTTCCATGTAGCTACTAGGTTCCTGCATCTCAATTTCTTTCACAATTTCCAGAGTATATGCAACTAGATTCGCGTATCTTTTTTGTAGTACAATTTATCTTCTTACTCTGCCTAATGTTATGTTATAAGGTTGGTAGTATATGGCTCCACTCTTTGATGGAATTATTTTTGGGCCCCAAAGATCTTAGTGAATGTAATTCACTATCTCTTTAGTCTTTCTTACAATCGAGTTGTTGAATTTGACTTTAGTTTGTTTATTAAACACGCGATATTTTAAAAATCCCACTATACTTTATAGCCTTTCAACAAATCTCTTTTTCCCAAAACAGCTAATCTTCTTTCACTCATGTGACCGATGTGCCAATGTCATAACTGATTTTGATCCAGCCGAATTTGACTATTATTCCCTGATGATGCTACTGCAACATCACCCATAAAAATACTCCCCTGGATAATGTAAAGCCCTTTTTATAAACTTCTTTCCATACACATCATTGAGCCCTTTGTCGCTTTGGTTAAGCCATTGTCTGCACGATATTTGTAACCCCGAGAGGCTAGTATCCCAAGAAATATCAGGTTTCTCTTTAACTCATGAACATGCCAACATGTCATGATTCTAACAAACCCATCAAACATTTTGATCATGAACCTACCAATACCACCAACATGCAATGAATGATTGTTCCCTTGATAAAAAGTTTCATGCATTCGCGTGTAAGTATCAACTGTCTCAACTCCTTTTATTGCAGCTCCCCTTTTACATCTGCTACAATTAACTTATATTTGCCATGCATTATAGTATTCACGAAGTTCTCATAAGAAGTTTGTCACGATCTTAATACAAACAAAGCTTGATCCTCATTCTCACTGATGATATTAATCTTCTCCAAATCCATAATAATTGATTTTAAAACATCTAGGTGTTTAGTTATGGACATACTTTCTTTCAATCTGAAATGTTACAAGAGTTTCTTAAATTATAACCAGTTCACAACTGATTTCTCTAAGTAAAGTTCTCCAAACTTCTTCAATGCGCAGGAAGCAGTCGTCTCACCATTAATCTCGCAAAGATCACTGTCTTTTACACTTATTAGATACCATCATAAAGCTTTTTCTTAAAGATCTTGCTTCTCTTCTTCTTTCATCTCTTTTCGTAACTTCTTCTCCATAGTCTTCCACAACCCTTCTAGGACCGATAAAGATATCATCTTAATCTTTCACGATACAAAACTGGATTCCCCATCAAGTCTTTCAATGTGGACGCCATTGCAAACCCTAATTGTAAAACTTAATTTCACAACACAGGCTTTGATACCAATTTGTTGTGAATCATTATGTCATATATCACTAGCTCAAACACATAACAAAACAAAGAACATGAAAGCAAAGAACACTGGATTTTAACGTGGTTCGACGGATATGGATGTCCACGGATGACGCCAAAGAAAGAGTTCCATTATGATATAAAAAGGATTACGAATTTTTAGACGCCATTTGGGTAGTCCTGCTGATCTACTTATAGAGAATAATAGACTTCCGAGATAATGAGCCTAATTGGATTATATACACAAGACTGTTATATTTTAACAAAAAGGTACATTGTACCAACGAACACAGTATACATTGCAACATTATTCAACTCATCCTCAACCGTTTCGATACGAAAAGATTTCATATACTAAACAACTTATCAACAATACTGCGAACATTATTAATTTGAAAAAATAATTACATAATCTGCAAAAAAAACGTCGGAACAAAATGAAAACGTAAATCACCTGACCACCAACAACAGCTACAGTAGAAAGAGCTTCCCGTAGAGACATTCTTTCGCCTCCATACTTTCGCCTCCATAATCGCATTGTTAATAAGATCACTTAAGTTCGTTAATGTCATCATTTAACAGACAAATCTAAAAAAGGTGAGATTTGTACTTCGGGTAGAAAAACGGAAAAAATAATAATTAAGTTAAATATGGTGATGATGGGGCAAAGATTGAATCAAAAGAAAATAATATTTTGGTGCTCGATCGAGTGACTTTCGGAAGAAAAAAAATCGAGTATGAAAAAATCGAGTGGATTTTAAAGCGACAAATTGACATTTTCTTTTGGATTTGATGGATCTTATGTGTGATTTTTCTTTTGGAGGGAACCCGCAGCCGCTATTCAAAGTGCAATGAGTACGCACTTTTCGCCATGAGCATGCTTTACTTAACCACCCGTGGGCATTTTATATGTGATTTGTTATTATATGGACTTGTAAATCATAACTGAATTCCGGAAGTCTATTTTATTTTGTTATTGCAAATGGAAGTTAAAAAAGACAAAATACAAACCCTATCTTCTTTTTCTTTTTGTGCGTAAAAGAAACAATTGGTTAACTTGACCAACGTATGGTATTGGCTTCACAGCCGACCAAATGCTCATAAAAATCGATCCTAGAAGCCGGTTATTAAACAAATGATTTGCTACATTATTTCTGAGCATAAATATACATCTTAGATATGATATTTCAAGTTTGAATGTTTCTTCCGCTAACAGGTCAAGTACATTTGGAGATTAGTACACAAAACATACAATATGTATATAATTGTCAAAAGATTTGAGTCCACAATACACTATGTTTTTTGTACAATACAAAGATTACGTGATGCCCAAGTCCACCAAACTGCAAAGACACCACAATCCTCCTCTATGTATTTACACCCTCTAAAAAAAATCACAAATTCAATTGAATCAAAAGAATTTTAAAAAAAATCTGGACCTGGATGTACTTATATGGAGAAAGATTCACCTCAAAACCCGGTTTCTTAACTAATGCAAAAATTGAAAAGCCGGATTATCAAGAAGTTCTTCAGCCGGTTTTACATTGATAAGTTCTTTCTCTTGCAATGAACTAGCTAGATCTTCCACCGAAAATGGAATTCTGTTAAGTAACAAACAAACAACAATCAGTTCTTGTATGTTAACGACAACGTACAACACTTAGGTATACAAGGTTGGTTCGCGAAGCTGTTTTCGATTTCCATGTTTAGTGAGTTTGAAAAATTAGGCTTATACCTTGAATCGTCATCCAGCAGAAAAGAATTGCTTTCGGCATCATTTGATTCCTCTATCATAAGTACCCGCATCGTAGAAATGACCTGTTGATAAGTTCCATTACAATTTACCGAACAATCAAGTTGTTAGAAACAGCAGACACCACGAAAAGTCATAAGAACAAATTTAGCTTAAACTACTAGTTAGTTCGACGATTGTGACGCAGTCTATAAACTAGTCTCGCTTTTATCAAATGTGACACTAGTAATCCCCAAGTTACTGAAATCACACATGGTTAGTCCAGGTCTAGTGATTTCAGTAACAGTAAGAAGAGTAATAAAGATATTGAGCCAAGAAATTTCGTACAAACTTACTTCTTGTGATACGGTTTTTGTATTGTAGCTATCGTCCCAGTAAAGCGTACATATTCTGTATAGTTGTTGAACACTCAGAATCTGAATAAATTAGTAAATCATTTTAGAGAGGGAATAATAATATTTCATATTCAAAAGTGTGATGAAAAAGGGTTAGTATTAAAACAAAGAAGAAAAAATAACACTCGTGAATAGTACCGGACAAAGATCATTTGCTATATCATCGTAGGAAATTCTGTGCTTTTGATATATAACCTGCCGAAATGATTGATGGAATAATATTAAGTAAAAAACATGTTCACGAACCAAAGACCACCTTATACACCGCTACTTAAAAATCAGTTTTTATAACTTACCAAGAATCCAACAGCTTGTCTTATGTGCTTAAGTTCATCTAAGGCCGAACCGGTGTACTGCAATTCAACCAAATTCGTCAACTTAAGCACATAATAGTTAACTGGCTTAAACATAGATTTACAAAAGACAGAAAAGTTAAAAATTACTTCTTTTGCGTTGGAGGACCATAGTTCTAACTCCGTTAATCCAGCTTTCACATACTCCCCGTTGCTAAACGTACAGCATTCGCGCCGTAAAAGAAGACTGAACAAGTATGACGAATTGTAAGCGACGGTGTAAAGTTAGTTTTGACTGCATATAGAGAAAATCTGTTTTCCTATGCACCAAATAACTTATAACTTCTTTCTTAAGTTTTTAGCTCGTAAGCTACCTGTTAAACAATTGTTCGTTGATGTAATTGAAAGTTTGCGTAAAGATCTTCTGGACAAGTACCTGAGGCACCTGAAAAGACCAAAACAACCTCGATGGATTAAAATAAGACGAAAAGAAGGTTGTACAATATTAAATTTGCTTTAAAAGTTTCGTACAAAATTTTCTTGTAATGTGACAAGTATGGAGTCTAGGCAATCAACGATGCTCTGCCAATGAGTCGAAGAAGATTCTTTCTTGAAGGACCGCCCTGTTCTTAACACGCTTCCTTTAGTTTTCTTTGGTGCCTGGATGCACATATGAAGGAAGGAAGACAACTCTTTTTTCAAGTTCTCTCGAATCATCCCGTAAATTTTTTCAACATATGCAGCCAACTGTTCCTTGAAAAGCAAAGCTGAGTATTTAGCCTCCACCGGACGTATAACTGCAACTGCTGCCGCCTGAGCAGCATTGGACGAAGAAGAGGATAATCTAAACCCCTAGTAATAGGACAAAAAATATCGTCAACATTGGTGTCGCTATTGGCAAGTAATAGTACGAAAATGAAATAAATTCAGTGTTTCATGAAAATAAAGAGTATAGAGAGAAAGAAGAAGCCGGTGAAAACACCTAACAGCCCCTAAAACAAATTCGAAAATTTGAGTACCATAGCCATCCTCCCGAATAAGGAAGTCGAAGCGGGCGGGTTTCTTTGTGTAGTTGCACCCCCGCCATTTGAAGGTTTTAAACTTTGTACGAGCATAAACAATAATGTTGACGTAGTTGATGCCCAATAGGCCAAGTGTTCATTGTCATCTTCTTTCTGAAATCAATAGAAAATGTAAATTTAAGGCTTATAAGCCTAAAAGCCAAAAGAACAAAACTGATGACAAAGTATCACTAAGTTACCTCGATAGCAGAACCGATCATTTGAATGAGTCGATCAAACACATTAGTCTTTTCCGCTTCAAAAGACTTCCAATGAAGAAGGCATTTATATATCGTAATTGCAGCTACAGGCTTCCCATTAGAAAACCCGATGTTTTGCGAAACAACATTGATAAGTGCATTGACGTTTTCCTATAGTGATATAGAAAGAACAAAGAAATATTAATACTTCATCATTCTGCATCAACAAGAAGGATGAATGAATAAAACTTCCGTTCAGCACATACACGTTGTTGTTCATTGCGTAATCTCAGTGACTTGACATCAGATTCTGTCCTGGACAACTTCGGCGGAGCAGTCTGTTTTTCTTGTAATAAAGGTTTCTGGAGGGAACAAATAAACAAAGAAAAATATGATTAAAAAATCTCCAAGTGTAATTATTTTGTGTCCAGCTTATAAAGCCAGTAGACCAGTAGTACCGAACGACCGCTAACTATAATGGTATGCTTTATAGCTCGGAAAAAATCAATAATATTTTAATATTTAAGAAGAACAAAGAAAAGCATTAACTACGTTGGATCTGCTGTCTTCACTGACAAGGCCACCATTTTCCAGAATCTGTTATCAAATATGAAGATTAGAGCAAAACAATGACAATCATCAAGAACTCCATTGAAGTTCCAAATCTTGTGTCTACCGTAGTTGGTGTAGTTGGCGGAAGCCCTAAGGGTGTAGTAGGTGGAAGCACCGGTGCTGCCGTAACATTCGCCTTTAAGAGACTTTGCTGTCGCATAATTCGTTTCTCAGATTCCATGTCCGAGATCTTTTCTTCAAGGCTGCAAATGAAAATGATGAGTTTCTATAATGAAGAAATAATAATTAAACCGATGAGAAAGAAAAATATATATTTAGTTGCTGATACTTAATTGGAAAGTCTATATTAAACTCTCTGATTACCTGTGCAATACAGTCTTTAGCTCAACCAACTTTGATTCAGCCTCCAGAGCTTGCTTCAACCTTTCTTCACTCACTTTGGAAGTCTCTTCGAATTTTTTCTCTGTTTCGTCAACCTTATTTTCCAACGAACCCACCAGTGCCTAGAGTATTACAAGAAAATCAAATCACAACCGACTAGAAAACTATGTATGGAAGATACACATAGGATCAAGTCCATGCATATAAGTCCTAAAGCCAAATATGGACTGCGCCAAAGGCTAACAGTTAAACATATCATATATTTTTTTTTCTATTATTATCAGACCGATATTATTTCAATTTTTTCTTCACATCTATGTACGGTCATTGCATACCTTAAGTGTTTCAATTTCACTGTTAAGTTTCTCCACCAATGTATTGTCAACTACAGTAATCTCCTGTACCACCGGGGTCATTTCTAATGGTGTTTTCGCAGTTTCACGTTCTTTTGCAAGCATTGCTTTAGTTTCTTTAAACTGAAGCTTCATTTCCTCCAAAGCAGATTGCAGTTTCGAATTTTCTTGTGATTTAGCTTCCTCCATGTCAATCTAGGAAATAGAGACCAATTAAGAGTTTAGAGAAAAGAAAATAGAACTATTTAATGAGTCAAATAAGCAGCACTGCACATAGATATCGCTCCAAAGAAATTTTTTAGTAACTGATATTCCGGTGGACCCATATCCTATCCATCATACCCGTACCATGACCCAGATATTATGACATATGATCCAAACCCGGTTTTGAACATAAAATACTTGTCCGTACCCAATTTTTTCGGATCAGACAAAATCGGTTGGTCATATAGGACAAAAAAGTGCCATACATTTTAGCATGTTCATTGCTGTGATAATATGGGTTAGGAATCATTAGAAACACTGAAGTCTAATCGAACTAAGAAATTACGTATTTTGTTCAAATTTACAAAGGATTAAATCTGAAAGAAAAACACAACTAAATCAAGTTGCTTCAGTATCATACTTACCCTCATACGCTTCTCGAGGTGCAGTCTCAATGTCAGTTCTTCGACTTGCTTTTCAAGTTTACTCTTAGCAGCTTGCAGTGCTCCAGTTTCCTTCGCAGCCTATAAGCAGTAACATAAACAGAAAGCATGTCTTTAGCATGCAAAGCGGACGGCTGAACCACATGCGAAAACTGTTAACTAGTAAACATATTTTGGAAGCTTAGAATATGAGTTAACTAACAGATTAGAACTATGTAAAAAATATTTGTTTTGAAAAATAAAATTTCAGAGTGACACCTGCTAGTAAAGTTATGAGTTATAGCAGCGGACTTATAAAAATGTTACCGTCTTAAGTTGGCGCAGTTCTTTTCGAGCCACTTTGCCTCTCCATGCACATTGTGTTACAATCGCTGCTTTCTTTAACTTCAAATAACGTGACCGAGCTACGAATCTTCGCCAGTGGCTCTGGAAAATTATTCCAAATATATGTCAACAATTCTCACAAGATAGTCAAAGTTTAAAGATAACACTTTTAAAGAATATTGGACCGGACACATTCAATGGGCACGTGAAGAGAGTAACGATACAGTGGACACTACTTATATATAATGTGGGATTTAGTGATGAGAATTATATGCTGACCTGTCCAAATCCGACCCAGCTGAGTTTTACATGAATAGCAGGTTAGGTATGGTTTTTCATTTTGAAAGCTGAACTTGACACGGATGATAATAAATTTATAGTCTCTTTGTTTACAATTGTTTTAAGCTATCATTCGAAAAAAAATTAAAAACTTCTATTTTTTTTATTTTGAAAGACTAATGTAGTTGGAAGTAAAGGTAATTAGGCTTTTTTATAGGTTGGTTTAGCAAAAATATTAGAAAAAAATTTGAAAAGTAAGTCTTGTTGACTAAGTCTTATCGGATTAGTAGATAGGATATAGAAAATTTGTGGTCATACGGAGCAGACCATGTCGATCAGATACAGAGATCTGGGTCGGGTCTCCCCGGACCCAACCCATTTCCATCCTATGTGGAGTTCTTACAAATACTGTACTAAAAGAAAGTGCACTACCTGGATTTTGATTGCTGCTTTAGTCCGCTGTCTGAAGCGCAGTTCATCACGGGCAGCCATCCCGCGCATACCAGCTTGTATCGTAATTGCACCTGAGCGTCGATCGTTATAGATTTTTCTAGCAAGACGCATCCGCAAATCTTTTTGTATTTTCAAACAAGCAGCTTCTCTTCGAATACCCTGGTGTACGTTTCGAGCAAGTTGACCTGCAAAAGACACAGTTAGCGATACATTAGAAAAATGATAAGTATTTTCTACATAGAAAATGACAGTTTAAAGAGTTGTTTGGTGCATGGCTTATAAGCTAAAAAGCCAGCAGAAAATTAGCAAGCAGAAAAAGTTAAAAGGTTCTTTAGTACCTCTGCAACCAGCTTGAATTTGTGTAACAGATCGGCGAAGCAATATAAAATGTTTGCGAGACAAATGAGAACGAACTTGTCTCTGGATAATGCTAGCTGATCGTCCTAAGACCTCATTCCTACGAGTATCTAAATCAGCCATTTGTCCAGCCCTGAGAAAAACCTTCGTCTTACCGATCTGCAAAGACAATCACTAAATTCGTACTCAAACCCTGATAAGGAATTCATTAAGAGACATTTTACACACAAAAAATGTTAAATATCATCAGAGAAATTTGTTTCCTAATTATAATAAATTTGCTAATTAATAAAACTTGTGTTACCTGATAACCTTCCAGTCCTACTTTATCTAAAAGTTTCGCACAAGCAGTGGCATCATCGGAGCTAACAAGAAAAACAATCAGAATCCGGTTCGACGGAGCGTTTAAATCTATCGAAAGATGAATATTGCAATACCTTTTGTCCAAAACTTCAGGTGCAAGTACACCAAATCGGTCTAAGAATTCCTCGAAGTACTTTCTAGTTGGAAATCCAGCACAACTTATCCTGATCGCTTCCAACACTCCCTGACCGTACAAGAATTGTCAGTCTTTTACTTGATAAAGAAAAAAAGAATGGACAATAGAATATGAACATCCTTACCCCACACCGAAGTTGCTGCAAAGCATTTTGGTTCTCAAAGATTGAAGGCTTGAGAAGATTATTGGGCTTTACACACCGGATATAACGCGGCTCTGTGGCACTAAGTGTTTCAAGTAATGACTGCAATTGTTGCTGTTACGAAATACAAAGTGATTCGTAAGTGGTGACCATAATAAGCAACTACCATTCTATATTTTAGAGCCATTAACAGCCACTATAAAAAGTAGCACAAAAATTGCGTAGTGAAATTTTTATTTGAATTGTGTAATATTTTTCGAAAATAATAGTTTTTCCGTGCTTTAGTTTGTTAGTTAATACATATTCTAACTTTAGAAAACAATTTTATTATTTAATAAATTTATTGTAACTAAAGAACAAATTTTAAAGCGACAATAACAATTTGAGTCCATATACTGCCCTACCTTAAAACGAGAAGCTATGGAGGAGAACTTTGTTTTTGAGGTTTCTTCGGTCAACGGTGGAAACAATTCTGCTACGAAAGGAAATTCGGAAGCACTTAACAGTGTATGATGATCAACAACAACATAATCTTTGTTTTTGTCCAAAAACAGTTCTGTCTGATAAGTAACCTGAAATAAAATTTGACAAGCATAATTTAAGTTAAAGATTGTCTAGTGATCAAAAACACTTAATCAGTGATTAATTTTAAAACCATGCAAAACAATATAAATGAAGCATACTCACATCACCGGCATAGTGGCAAATGGTGAAATCAGTACGAGATAATTTCGGCTTTTTGAATCGCTTATGACTTGGAAACGACTGATATAACTTCTCGGCAAATGTCTCATGTGTCGATCTTGGAAACATGCTGAAAAAAAAAATAGAATACCTCAGCTATTCTCCAAAGCATGATAAGAAAAAAAGTTGACGGAAGTTGGATAGCAAATATATATGTAGCTTCACTTACCAAGCTTCGTTTAGAATAGATATTATTCCACTAGGACTCTGTAAGATTGAAAGGTGAAAATGAGAAAAAGATATCAAGAAGTTGATTTTTTTATTTAAATTTATTCAACGCTGTATAAGGTAACAAACAAACCTTTTCAATAAGGTCCAAAATATCTTTATTGTCGACAAACTCGATGTAGCTCCAATCAATTTCTTCTTTCTTGTACTCCTCTTGCTCCATTTTAAATACATGCTTCACAGCAGGAAGTCAAAAACACCGTAGATTAAAAGAAATTCGAAAACATCTAGAAAGAGAAGAAAACCTGATTGAAATGTTGCTGGAGCTTCTCGTTCGTCAAATTGATGCAAAACTGCTCGAAACTGTGTAATCGTTAAAAGATTAAACATTGTACTGATAACAATATTAAGTGAGCAAATATAAACCAAATCATTTTAGCTATTCTTGTTATATATTTATCTAATTTTCATTTTAACTAAATTTGTATATTAGTTATAGTTTGTTGGTATGCTTTAAGCCCTCAAACAATATGTTACTGTCAATTATTACCACAAAAGGCGTACCGGTTAAGCACCTGTTTGTCTTAAAACTCTCGAATCCGTAAATGTCGAGCACACCAATTAAGAACTTTGAGTCGGCATCTTGACCGATTGAAGAGTTTATCCTTTCAACAAGCCTGCACAAACATGAAAGGGGATTAAGAAGACGGGCACCACTAAAAACGGTATAGTCTCATAAATGTGTGCTTTTACATTATAATTTTCATACCAGTTTCCGCAACAAAGTGATTCGGGGTAAGGCAGTAAGTAAACTTACCAATCAAACAGTTTAGAATACATGGTTTTAGCCAAAGCATCTCTACCAAGAGCTGCAGCTTCTGGATCCAGCCATTTTGTAATGATTTCACCTCGGGTCACGATTACACGTTTGCATAGACAATTTTCTAGTGCCTTTTCATCACACATGAGAAGCTCGGCTGTAGTTTTCAAATGAAACAAAGATTTTTCGTCCTTAGGGACCGATGAATCTGATTCCTTTCCCTTTGCAAATTCAACATTTCCAAGATGGAGAATAGCAGCTACAACTTGGAAAATAGAATCCTGACAGCATATAGCAACAAAGTTTAGAAAAAAAAAATCTATTAATTGCTATTGTAGTATTCCTGCTAGCACAGCAATACCTGTTCCTCAGAATTTAGTCCAACAACATCCATTGCCTTCCTCGTCTCAAGATATTCCTTAGCTTCATCCATCCCATCCAACTCGAAGCAATCAGACTGATTTAGATAATGAAAGTCTCTGGGGTTTCCCAACTTCAGCCTTTGAACTTCCTGAACGAACAAACAAAAGTGATGAAAGAGCCTATAGACACCAAACTATCCCTAAGTGTTTGAGAAAATCTAGCTTCTTGAGGTCAGATAAAGAGGCTGGAAGCAAAAGATAGTAATCCCTTTAGAAAGTTAATAAAGAAGATAAGTTAAGTTACCTCTAGCGGTGCAGCACATAGCAAATAAAAAGCGTGGTAGTTTCTTTCCGGATTGGACACCTGACAAACACGGGATCTTTCCAACAAATAAGTTCTGATTGCTGCTCCTGAAATCCTTCCTTTTGGATCAAACTGGATTTCCACGAACTTACCGAAACGACTACAGCATTGAGAAAGTTTGAATAAACCAATTGACTAGGATTTAACAATGCATGTAGGGAAAAGCTCTGGAAAAAAATCTGCACCTTGAATTGTTGTTTCTAACAGTTTTGGCATTACCAAATGCTTCTAAAACGGGGTTGGACTGCATAAATGGAAAAATAGAGCAATGAATATATGAGATGGGCCTTTGTAGACACAAATGCGTAGGGGTTTTAGGCTTGTAAGCAAAGATTTTGTTTAGTTGGTAAGTTTTTTAAGCTTTGAAAATTAGTTTTTATAAGACTATATAAGATCGAAAAGCTAAAAGCTTAAATCTTTTTCTACTTTCTTTATCTTATTTTATTTTCCTGACAATGTCTTTAACGGCTTCCTCTCTATATAAGTTTAAGCTAGAATATTATATTATAAGAACAGCTCCACTATCTAGTTAGTTCCGGGTTTAAAGAGCTGTATCATTTATTTTTTAACCATTGTGGAGAAGATAAGAGTCATTTGACATGTTTACCTCTAGCACTTTCTGTTCAATAGTCCTCTCCTCAGCAACAGCAATTCTACCTCCCATATAAGCAAGATAATGCATCAGTAATTTCGTGCTTTCTGTTTTACCAGCTCCGCTCTCACCGCTTACCAGGATGGCCTGACTTGCTTCATCATTCATCATCTGTCTGCAATTGTTGTGTCAAGGGTCAGATTCAAGTCGGGTCACATTCAGTAGGATAAAAAACCACGATCCAAATCCGACCTGCTTTTTCATGTTGTAGGTTCGACCCGGTATCTAATATGGATCGTAAATATGTAGACCGTAACTCTAAGATACCATGTTGGGTTTACGGGTGTGTGTCATATATCGACAAATATGGGTGTCAATTTCATGTTGCAAGTCGGTTTGTGTTGGTCGCTTCGGGTTGGGTCATAAAAACATATGATTTGAACCCAATCTATTTTCTTTTTGTCGTGTTTGGGTCGACCCGAAATTCCATCGGATCATAAATATCTCGACCCTAACTCTAAAATATCATATTCGGTTGAAGGGTATGTCACATAGTAATAGTCCTATGTAGTACTATACCTGTATGCAGAATCTGCTACTGCAAAGGGATGTGGACTTAGCTCGCCAAAAGCAGCACCTTTATACTGTTCCATCATATGAGTGCCGTAGAGATGAGGTAGTCTTCTAAATGGGTTAACAGCTATCAGTATATTCCCTGTGTATGTCTGAAATGAGGGCCCATTCAGTATATTAGTCCCTATATTAATATATGAAACATAGATAATTTCATAGATATGAATTTATTAACACGAAATACTAAATCAGAAGACTTGACTAAGGAGTTGTTTGATGCAATGCTTATAAGCTAGAAAGCCAGCTCTAAAAATGCAAATAAAGAAACAAGCTTTTTAGAAAATGTTGGGAATGTTTTAAGGTTAACGGCAATTATTATTATGACAGGGCAGCCTTTCGAACTTCCCAAAAAGACTACGATAAATAACTGAAGAAAAATGCATGAAAGATGCCTGCATAAAGAGATGTGAAGCAAACACGAAAAAGAACACTAGATTGTAAATCTGAAAAAGACTTAAAACTCACGTATATTTCATTTATATCATATCTTGATTTCAAATTATGTAGAACACCGGGTTCATGTAAATATGCCAGCCTTGTCATATCATCCACTCCGGAAGGTGGTGCTTCAACATCTTTTGGGTAGACATCGGAAGCCTTAGCAATAGCCTGAAGTTTCCAAGGAACAAAAAAATAAGAAAATATAAACACCCTAATAAATCTTATACATAAATATGATTATGTAAATTCACAAGAGCTAAATGGCATGAAAAAAATTACTAGTCTAGAATTTTTGCTACACTAAAATGTAGATCCCACAAACATTATTAGAGCACTTAAGGGTCGTTTGGCGCTTGGCTCATAAGTAGATCGCGTAGATATTACTAGACTACTTGGATAAGAGCAAGAGTTATAAAACATACTAATGTAAGCTTGACACACATAAAGATATTCTTCTAATTTCTCTCTAAAAGTCTGAATTATCAGTTTTCTAAGCCAGATACTAAATTTCCATTTAAATCAAATAAACAGGACATTTATGTAACATACCATCCTTCCTGTAGTGCAAAGGACTTTTATCTCTTCACCATTAACCTCCACGACTTCACCATCTATCCAAGCCTCTTCAGGATCTTCGACCCAAACAACTGACCCAACCGTAGGACCGAAAGTAGCAGCCTGCAAAGACAAGGGACTCAATATATCACTCGACTATATCATATAAGAGAATAGCTAGAATACTTCATGGGGTTGGATCGGATTAAAATGACCCAAACCTCAAAGTGGTTCTAGTTAGTCTTGGCGATACTAATTACTCCAAGATTCATTAGTCATATATTGAACTAATTAATCTCACGACTAATCGATTATAATTTATATCACCAAGCATCCTACTAAAAATAGTCTAATCCGGTCACAATCCGTTGTACCAAATGAGCCCCATAAATAACCCACACAGGTAGGGAAGTCGATTTACGACGCGACCCAGGTTAGGATCAAGATATATACATTCCAATAAAATTTCATGTTGACCTAAACACCCAACCATACCGGTGGAACGAATTTGAAACCTAGAGCTGCCAAAATATAACATCACTCATAAACCCAAACCAATATCTTAGAATTAAGATGGATTATGGGTTCTTTGTAACCAAAAAAAATCGACACGAACTCGATCAGCTAATCGTATTCCGAAGCCTTATTATGCAACCAAAAACACTATACCCTACTCACATTCCCCTACAATGCTAAAGAAGTTGCCTTCTTACTTCTTTCGGAGACAAGATTTTCGTCTAAGGCCAGCCAAAATGTGAAGCAAAAGCCACACATATCTCAAGAACTGAGAACCTAGTTCAAGGTTAATAAGTACTAGTCCTAGAAATGGTCAATGCAAATTCAACTCAATAGAACCAAACCGGTCTAATTACAGGTCTCAGCTAAACCTTGGTAAACTCAGAAACAAAGTAATCAGGACTATTATAGTAATCAAGCAATAGAAGAAAACATCAAAAACCAGAAAAAATAAAAATCATATAGAACAATTAAAGACAGATGAGTCCAATCATATGACTAAATCTTATGCAATCAAAATCATTCGAAACCCAAAAAATGTACCATTGCTGCTTAGCTACAGATCGACTGGATCAGAAAAAAATTGTGCTCGTTCTTGATCTAATTGCAGCAGCTTCTTCAACGAAGACCATTCGATCCAACAAACAGAGGTTGAACTTTCTCTTCACTCTTGAGTCTTGGCTGCTGATGATTTCTAACTCCAAACAATTATAAAACATACAACTTATAACATCAAAATTTAAAGCAGACAATTTTTTCTCTCTCCTCTGTCTGTAAGTTTTTTTTCTATCTTTTTCTTTTGCGTTTTTCTGTTTCTCCTCCGATTCTACAGGGACTTGGTCTAGCAATTAAAGACTCTAACCGGTAACTAATAATAAAAAAACGTTTAATACACGCGTACTTAATGCCAAATATACCCTTTGTTATGGCTCGTAATTACCTGAATTCTCTTATTAACGACGACAACTAACAAGAGAGCTTGTCTCTCTGTTAAATTATAGAATGGTCTGTTTGTTCTTTTTATTTTCAGTTTGGTCCATATATTTTAAACTTTTAGATTTTTGGCCGTTTTAAATTTAATATCATCATATAGTGGACAAAAAATATCATTAGGGTTTATTAGGGTTTATGTTTTCGTTTGTATCAAACTAGTTTTACATATTCAATTTTGTTTGATTGATCTTTTATATTTTTAAAATTTATATTATTAATCCCGCGTAGAATTGGATAGATGCGTTAAATATACGATTCAAAATCTCTGGACTATTCAATTTTATATTCAATTCGTCCCGTGTAATATTCGATTTTAGAAACAATCTGTCACTAAAATCGCATAGGCATTTTGAAAATGTCATGTACTATTCGATTGTAGGGACAATCTGTCACTAAAATCGCATACGCATTTTGAAAATCTATAGAGCATCTGTTACCGAAATCAAATTAGCGATCAAGACTATATAATAATATTAACCACCATTGTCGAATTGATCAAAAATATCACATAGATTATGAGAGTCTAAAAAAAATTGGCAGGTTGTTCACGTAATAAAAAATGTGGTAAAGAAATAGTAATAAACTAAAAATATTGTTTGAAAATTCAACGTTGGTAAGCTATAAATAATATCATGTGTTAATATTTGGCAACTTGTAATTATCTTTATCTAGTTGACAATTATGACTTAGTCGCGTAAGCTCATTATCTGAATAAACAAAATTCACAACGAAAGAGAAATTTAATTGTTACCGATAAAATACAAGTAAAAATAATAATATTCGGCCAAAATTATAACTGTTATACAAATAAGTCCAAACTATGTAACCACATAAATATTTAAATACCACACATGCATCTATTGACTATGCAGAAATATATAATATATATTTTGGATTACCTACACTTACACCAATTGACACCGGTAACCGGGAAATAAATCCTCCAGGGACGGAAAATCAGCCCTCTATAAACTGTACAATTTTTAATAACCACACTCAATAAGAAGCAACCTCAAACTTCAAACCCAGTAAGCATCACTACGTCGCCGCTGCTGAGAAAACAGCCCGCCATGTTCGCTTCTGCTTCCTCGTAATCTCGACAACTGCAATTTGTTTCTAACAATTCTCAGTGGTCCAGATCGATTTCCTTGCCGTAATGCCAAAGACACGCTGTCAGCGGCAAAACTCGGCGGAGATGAGAACTGTCTGTTTTCCAATTCATCTAATGTACCGGAGCTGGAATCCATCGTCATAAAAGATGAAGCTTGTCCGTAAGTTAAACGCGGGGTTGCATTCCACCAGTTACTATCAAGATCGGCTCGAAAATCTGATTCATGAGCTGAAGACTCCTTTTGGCTACAGAAATCAGTGCCTGTGTCGTCAGTGTCATTATAAATCAGCTTTAGTGCTTGTACTACTTCCCCCATAAAAGGTCGGTTTGTTACTTCCGTGTGGACACACATCGACGCAATCGAAGCAACTTTAGCCATGTGGTCGAAATCGTAGGTGCCGGATAAGGAAGGATCAATTAGTCGCTCTAAGCCTTCTCTAGTGGCCAGTAGAGGTCGTGCCCAAGTTACGAGATTTTCTTGTCCTGAGGGTTGAGACATGTCAACAGGTTTTCTACCAGTAAGTAGCTCAAGTAAGACAACTCCGTAACTGTAGACGTCACTTTTGACTAATAGATGGCCTGTCATTGCATATTCAGGAGCGACATACCTGTAAAGCCATATTTAAGATTCTACTCAAAAAGATTAATTTATAGGATTTTACTTATCATGAGAGAAATTCCAATCATGAAATTCTAATAAATAGAAAATGTTATTTGAAATTTTCGTAAGTGCAAAATTTGAAACAAAGTGGATGAATCTGAGAGCCGAAATTGATACACATATTCTGACATAGAGTAATAGGCTAGGGGTGATTGTGAGGCCATGAAACCCTGATAGTCAGCCGGAGAAGACAAAAGTAAGACAGGGTTTCTTACTTGTATAAAGATTACGAAATGAAAATGCTGAAGCTATAAGCAAGTAAAATCATTAAAGCTTGCTTACCCAAAAGTTCCCATCACCCGAGTGGAGATATGTTGGCTTCCTTCAGTTGCTTCTCTTGCCAGCCCAAAATCTGAAACTTTTGGGGTATAGTTATCTTCCAATAGAACATTACTAGCTTTGAAATCTCTGTGAATCACTCTAGGAGTGGAGTCTTCATGAAGATAGGCTAATCCTCTGGCAGCTCCAAGGGCAATCTTTAAACGCGCATCCCAGTCAAGAGGTCTGTCTTCCTTATCAGGACCTAGACACGAGAAAAACAAAAAACCTATTTAAACTCAAAGCACCTTGATTCAGTATAAGAAAAACTTCGATGTAAATTGAGATTAGGCCGTCTGAGGGATTCAAGAAAATGAAAATTGTTCTTGCTTAACAAGAAGCATGAAATTAAGATATTATTCTTCTTCAAGACTATATGTTCCCATCAAAGACAATTTTGAGATGGACCAAGGACAGATAGCAATATAGACTATAAAGTAACCCTCGGTTAAAAGAAAAACACGTAAACTACCAGCCATACCATGTAAGTGAGACTCCACACTTCCGTTGCTGACAAGCTCATAGACTAAGCACCGTGTGCGGCCTTCAATGCAGATGCCAATCAGTTTCACAAGATTCCGATGATGTAACCGGCTCAGCATCTCAACTTCTGCAATAAATTCACGATCTCGATTCTGATTAGCCCTTATTAACAACTTAACCGCTACTTCAGTTCCATCTTCCATGGCACCATGGTAAACCCGTCCAAATCCTCCTTCGCCCAAAATCTTTTTTGAGCTGAACCTATTTGTTGCTTTCTCAAGCTCTGCGAGGCCAAATTTTTCAACAGACAGAACGCAGGTAGCCATTGAGGGCATAAGAGACGTCGATCTGGAGCTTGTGCTAGTACTTGATATAATAGCCCTATTGCCTGACACAAAAACACAGAATAGAATATATTGTGAATGACCACCGTACAGGATCTGTAGTTGAATCCACAAGAAGTAATGCCTTGTAAGAGTTAAGAAATTTAGTACTAGAAAGCTGCCTCTTAACCAGACTTTATATATAAGATGACCTATTTATATAATCTCCCATAACAATAACTTAGTGGGAAGGACGTTAAGCCACTAGAAAACTGAAGGATAATGCAATATAATGAGCCTAATTAAAGTTCGAATCGATGACTTTCCATATCTGAGTAATTCTCTGTAAATGAATAAAACATGAAAAAGAATGAGACAACGTACCAGATCTTTTGTTAATAGATGAAGCAAATGTTGGACCAACAGCATTTGATGGTCTTCCGAATCTTCTCCATTTAATAAGGACAGAAAATGCTCCAACCAGAACCAATAGGAGTACAAAGGCAGACAATGCAATAATGGCAATGGTTTTAACACTCATTCCTGAGTTCTTATTACCAAAGTTAACTGTGATAGGCATATTTCCAGGATTTGTAACTGGACCAGTTCCAGTGGAATTATGGTATGGGGATGGTGAAGGTATTCCTGATGAAGAGACAACAAATATCAACTAATCCAGCAACACATCTGTAAAATATTAATTTATAGAGTTAAAATATTACCTGGATAATTCACATCTAAAACTTCATAAGCCCCAAAAATACTTGCATTTAACGGCACTTTTTTATGCAAAAACCTCTCATAAGTCAGTATAGCAGTAGTATTATCAAACTTGTCTCCAAGTGGAAGCAGGTTAATATCCACTACTGTTCTTTGTTGATTTTGACTATCAACGCTGACGCCCATTAATGCAACTTGACTCAGTTCCAAGTATGTACCAGCTGCAATTTCAACCTCTAACTCATGCATTAACGGAAAAATAGAAATAGTAGCGACGTCCAGAAGGATTTTAACTTTCATTGGAAAAACACAACCACAAGGTGAACCATACGGAGCTGCAGTAAGTGGATCGACACAAACTTGTTCACAACCTGTCGAAGATATTATTCAAACCTTAAAAATCATCCAAGAAAGTGAAATGCAGGAAGGGATTGCATCAATCTGAGTGAATCTCTAATGTCTTCTGATTACAAACAAACGGGTTATTCTCGTAAAAGTCCCAAAGTCTAGACATCAACTCTCTAACATGACATCGTGAAAGATGAAATGATAATAAAAAGACCAATTCTTCACAAACTTCAACCACAAATCCTGTAAATAAAACGTGAATGCTATAGTCTCTATTTATACCTGCGGCCTGCCTACAAAAAGTAACTTTGATTTCTTTTGCTCTTTACAAATCCAGTGCTAGTAAAAGTAGACAATGAGTCATTACACTATTGGGAGGGTGCACGCATAGCAATAGCAAAGAAAGAAGTAGTTCCGTCATTGGGCATGCATATTAATGGCAATGAATGAGAATAAAAGTCGCACGCGAACCTTGTCTTGATGGAGATGGTGCAACCAGACCAGCTTTTGCATGATAATGATGATGATGATGATGACCCCTGCGTTTTCGTAAGGGACTGCTAATAGGCCTAGCACCATATGCTGAAATTGAAGTAATCACATTGGTATTATTAAAACTATAAAGATAGAAGGAGTTGTAAAACTGTCATAACAAGTACCTGGGTAACTGGGTAAAGGTGCCGGCACAGGTGAGATGGACATTCCTAAGGGAGATTCTGCTAGCTGTACCCCATGCGGATTTGATTGAGATATTGACATACTCGTCGAAAATGTCTTTGCTGCTGTTGTAGAGCAACCTCAAAAGTTATTCCAAACGTAAACAAGCACATGCATACTTACGAAAAGGAAATCAGTAGCAAATAATATTATTGACTTGTTATACGATCATCTTTCTCTGCTATGCCCTATTATTTCTCCATACATTACTTATTGTATAGTGTATAGAGTAGGAATTCGCATTATATATATGGAATCCCGTTTGGTCAGAAAGGCCATTATTCACTAATAAATATACGATACTAGACCATCCAAGAGTAAGTAGATGTACATGAATCCCAGAATATTCTAATGTATATGGTTATATATTTTAGCTTATATCTACAAATTCGATTCGGAAAGCGATTATGTATTAGAATTATTAATACAATTGTTAAGATTTTAAAATCTTATTTGTAAAGTCGTATTATATGCTTTAACTGCTAAGGATTCACAAAGCATTGAAGTTTAACTATTTGAATACTACGACATCATGTACTAGAATTTGCGTGAACATGGTAAACTCCTCTACATAGTAAAATCTTATTGCGTATCTCATTCGTGATTCGTCAATATTATTTTCCATCTTAAAATATTATGGTTTTCTTAACTTCACTACAAGTACTGCAGGTATTATGAAAAACTAATAAAAATCACAAGATCGGTAGACGCACCATGTTGAAAAATAGCTCTGAAAGATATAGGTTTATACGACGGTAGTAGCAACGGATGCCCTGGAGAAACACATATATAACATATTAGCTTTCTTCTACCAATCATCAACTAATTATAGAGCCAATTAGATAGATACTCAGCCAACATAAAAACTGGAACCACTAGGAGGAACTACATTCCTAAGTAGCCAAATAGGTTTCTTGTCAAGAACGAAGTGCACAATAAGTCTCTTACAAACTATAATATCTGAATTTCCGCATTAACACAAAATATAAAGGAAAGTGAGGATGATAGTTGATCTCAATCAGTAGCAGCCATAAATTTGATCCTTCTCTATATAACAATGTCACTAGAAATTCAATTACTGTCTAAGAAACAACTGAATTTACTATAACCTAATCAAATTTCAAGAACATAACAAGAGCTACACTAATCGCAGAAAAAAAAAAACCCTACAAAACACCATCCATAACCATCTAAACAAAAGCTCCATACCTGAACCACTACACAGAGACGAGTTCAGCAATATAACAACAACAGCAATCAACAGTTTTAATCTCTGCATCTTAACTCGCAGAAAAAAACCCTACAAAACACCATCAGAAACCTTCGAGCTCAAGAGTCAAAGCCAGAGAGCAAAGCAGACGTAACACTCGTAGCTCTCCTTCGCATTGTAAAACAGATAGGTGCATTGGAATAACGGCGTGCACCTCAGGGGAACGAGCGGAACTCGATCGTTGGAAGCGGAGAGGAAGGAGTCGTCGAGTCAAAACCCTAGAAAGAGAAATGTGAAGAGACTAGTGGTGGACTACAGATCCATGAAATGCGGTGAAAATGTTTAGAAAAATGAATGCGTGAATATAGGATGAGAGAGCATCGATTGATTTACGGAGTGAGTTTGAGAGAGGAAGCAAGCAAAGCAAGGATCTAAGACAGAGTGATTGATGTTAGCTTTTGATTGAATGAAGCATGGCAGAGAGTTGGTGAGTGAGATCGAGGGAGAGAGAGAGGTGCACTTTAATGATGGTGAAGTGGCAAGTGAGACATGCTTGAGAAATCTTTTTTATTATTATTTTATTGCGACAATCGTTCGGATTTATTTCTTCATTTGTTCAGATTCTTAGTTTTGTCGATTCATCCATTCTCAAGACTCTCGAGGAAAGTCAAATATAAAACTTATGTTTACTATTTAAGAAACTTTTGAATGACTAAATAGAACCTTTTTTGTTTGATGTATATATAAAAAATTTACTTTAACTAACTCTAAACTAATATAATAATATAAAATTAAATTAAATTTCAAAATTAATATTTAAAAAAATACAATAAATATCGAATGTTTGCGTGTTATGGTCATCCTACTGATAATAAATATTTTTTCATTTTTTTTCACCTATTATGTCATGTTGTCCAATATTTTTGAAGGATTTTTCGTAAACACTATGTAATAGGGTTGGACTAGTTTTGTAAGATCGGGAGTTATCAAGCAAGTTTTGATCAGACCAGGATTAACTATTGAGTGAGGCATATGTGTACTAATTTGTATGGGTCGTATTGCGATAGTAGTAGGATTTGTTCGCGAAGTGAGATTTTATGAGATCGATCATAAACGTGGTTCATAGGATTGTTAACGACCAAACTAATGTTAAGACTGTGTATATGCTGAAATCGAGCTAATGTTGAAGTTGAACTCATGTCGATGTTGAACCATGTTGATGTCGAACCTATATTGCGGTCGAACCCATATAAGCTTTTTGTAGCACTCACAAAGTGGGGCTCATTGGGGTCTCTTACGAAGTAGGCTTCTTGCGTTGTTTATGGCTAAACTCGTGTTAAATAACAAAACTATGTTGAGATCGAAAACATGTTGAGGTTGAATCCATGATGAGGACGAACCCATGTCGAAGTCGAATATATGCCGGAACCAAACCCATATAGGTTCTTTGTAAAACTTACAAAGTGGGACTCATTATGGTCACTCACGGAACAAGGTTTTTGCGTTGCTCATAGCCAAACTCGTATTAAGACCAAACCTATGTTGAGATCGAACTCATATTAAAGTTGAATGCATGATGAGACCGAACATACGTCGGTGTCGAACCATACTAAAGCTCAAGTCATGTTGAGATCAAAATCTTGATGAGTCAAACTCATATCGTTCTTTTCTTTCGTTGTTGAGCAGAATTAACCAAGATATTAATAATTAAGAGCGAATCGAGAGGAGATACATAGATGTGCAGGAACATCCTTAATTATCAAAATGGTATATTCCACTTTTTTATTTCAATAAATATATTTAGATACCAATTAATTAAAAATTAAATTATCAACAAATTTTTTAACACTAGCAAAACATACTAAAAATTTAATTTCATTGTATATAATGATTTGACTAATATTACAAATATTTATTGGCTTCTTGATTATTGTTTAATCTATATTTTATGTTTATTAAAATTTTAACTATTGTGGTTGTTTAATTATATTTAATTTATTTTATGATTTAGTATCAATTAATACCCAAATATCAAACTATTTTTTTAAGGAGGGAACCTGCAGCCGCTATTCAGAGTGCAATGAGTGCGCACAGGGTAACCCTCAGTCTGGCGCAATAACCTGCAAATCAACGCCAGAAGGTAAACCACACAAGGTGACAGGCTGAGCCGAGAAAGCGTATGTAGTGGGACTCGAACTTATGACTTTTGTTCACAAGCATGCCTTACTCAACCAACTCGGGTACCCCTTGGGGGTCAAATATCAAACTATTATGTGCATAAGAACTTGATTTTCATATTCTAAAAAGACTCACTTAACTCCTTTATTTACCATCTAAAACCCAATTATTTTTTATAATACGCAAAATATATTTAATTAACTATATAAAGCTTTTATATTTTATTGATTTTTTTTGTCTTTCTACCCCAATATTACTGATTTTCTTTCTTTCTCCCTCTACATAAATGATATATCTTATTTGTAGGTGACAATTCAACTTCTTTTTCGGTTTTTTTTTTTGTTTTTTCATATGATTTTTATCGTATTTTTAAATTTGATAGTCGCTTTTATCTAATTTTGGTGTTTAATTTTTTATTGTTGTTTTATATAAGTTGATTTTCTGTATATTCTTTATTTTTGAGTTTGTGACTATGCTTTACTCATGATTTTGGTATTTTGTCTGTTTTACTTTTATTTGTAATTGAAATATTGTATTGATTTGGGTTTTACTCGTTTAGTTTTTTTTGTTTATGTAAAATATTGTTGAGCAAGGTTTTTACGGTAAAACGAAGGAAATAAAGTTTACTGAAAAATATAAAGTTTAATAGATGCGAGACCTATTTAATTTTTGTAATGATAGTTGTGAAACCTTCTGTAATTGGTGTGGATAATCTATTATCAAAGGGTATATTAGGAAAGATTTTTATCTTTTTAGGAATTTAATGTCTAAGTGAAATGTAGAAAGATAAAAAAAGGTATGTACTAGCAGTAAATTTTTTCTCACCCTCATAAATGAAGGTGACTAGGGTATTTATACTTGTTTTGTGACACATGGGCCTTCCGGGTTGGACTATGGACTCGAGTCAGGTCTAAAGACCCATAAGCCCAAGACATGAGATGATCAGCAACCTGCTGAGTCATAACCTATTTAATGGTACTGTTTGGTGTGACATGCTATCGAATATGTCTGAACTACCCTTTGGATATATACAGTAAATCAGTGTCATAGAAATCTGACCTTATCAGTAACCCCTTTAGGTTTTGCAAAGATACTTTAGAAAAGCTAATTCGAAGAGAAAAATACAACTTGGTACATATCCGGAGTGAATTCTGATTTGGTTTGTTTTTTAATTGAATTCTGCTCGGATCCCAAGAGATTAGTTTACAGTTAGAAATTCTAAAATTTAGTTTTTTTAAGTATGACACGTGTCGCGTTTTGGGTCGACCTTTCAGTCGTTTTTCTCTCCTAGGTACTGGCTAAAAAGTAATGAGGGTGTAACCCCATGCTTCCTAGCCCATAATAATTACTTTTGATCGATTTATCTCCCCTAGGTGAAACTCTCATACCTCTCACCTCTATATAAATTAGTTTTACTATTTTGTCTCTAGAATTAGAAGAAATTTATAGAGAGAGAAAGCTTGATTACTTGTAATTGTATCTGGGCGATTTATGTGTTCACAGCCATAAACGCTTTGGTGAAATGAGGTTGGTAAAACTTATCCGATTTGAAAAGAGCAAGAAGAGAGGCAAGAATCACAATTGGGCTCCCAACATCTCCTGGTAGAGAGATTAGCCAAACAAGTCTAAATACAGACAAAGCTTATCATCATCAAGGAAATCAGTAATTCGAAAATCTTCTTTTATCCCAACCCTATCTCTTTAAGATTCATAGTATTCAGTTCAAAAGTCTCAAAAGCCTTTGCCTAAGGAAAATCAGTTTCCAGCGTTATGAAACCTTCACATTTTTCTTGATATGGGATCAAACGCTGAAAATACCACCCCTCGAAGGGTCACTCGCCTTTCAAAAGCCAGAAGCACTCCTTCATCTTCAAAACATGCCAATTCGGAGACGATAAAGCCTTATATAGATCCTAAACCATCCGAACAACAGTCAAACATAATGGAGGAAATTATGAAGGACATTAGGGAAGATACCCCATTTGAGACGTCCGAACAAATAGAAGATATTGCACCATATTAAAAAACAAAGGAAAAGTGGGGCTGCCCAACACTAAGTCACTTCTAGAGTGCCTAGAAGGGGAAATAGAGCCAAGCTTTCACAAGGTTAGTGTGAAGTACCTAATAGCTCTTCAAAAAAATTCTTATGTGTATACCCATAATGCTGAACTGAGTCGGATTCAAACAAAATGGGGCTTTATGGAGTCCGTTAAGGTGAGAATCCCAGTAACTTTAGAAACTCCCATGGACTGTAAGGCTCATAACTTGGTGGTGTATACTGAAGTGCTCAACTAGGGCTTTCAGTTCCTTTTGGACCGAGAAATAGTTAGGTATTTCCATTTGATAAGACTGTACCCAAGTCAGCTGAGTCCGAATGTGTGGTATACTTTGCTGGCTAGTATTATGGCATCTAGGTTGTCAAAAATTCCCCTGTGTATGGATCAATTTGCTGTTATAGCGAGTCTATACCAGAACCACCACATCCCAATCTATCATTACAACATGGGAAATGATTACAAGGTGGTGAATGACCTGTTGGAGTCTAAGAAACCATATAGGACCAATTTTCTCTTTATCAGTGGAGCATGGGAGAATGGAAGAAATATAAACTCCATAGACAATCCAAGTCAGCTAACTAGCCGATGGAAAAGTTCAAGTAATTTGTTTTTGTATTTTGATTAGTCTCCACATTCTATGTTGATATTCTGAACTCATTGGTGTGTCTTCTTGTAACATTTTTAAAAATGTTTTCAGAATACTTGGAGGCAGACAAAACTACATACACCATGTTGAACGAATGGGCATCAGAGAACTGTGGACTTGTTTTTCATAATTGTTTCACCTATGGAAATATGTTGAGGGCTTACGTATGGAATACTACGGGGAGTATAGACCTTTCTTGGAAGCAACTGACCACTCATCCTCTATCGGATGTTATTCTAAAGAGGGATGAGGCTAAGGATGGAAAATTTTACTTTCCCGAAACAAAGCCCCTAGTCACTTGGACAAAATCAAGAACAAGAAGAAGAAGAAAACTGAAGTCAACTCATCTCATCAAAACTCTGAAAGTGTTGGTTCGGAGAATCCATGAGGAATCAACGCCGTCTTGTTAGAGGCATTTGAAGCCACATTAAAGGAAACTGGTGGGTCGGATCATCCGCCCCAAATTAAGAAGAAACATAAGAGGCGCAAAGAGGGAAGCGACCGAGGAGCTGTAAAGAAAAAGAAAAGTAGCTTGGGGACAGAGATAATATTCCGAACTTTCTCCTCTCATTCCTACTGACCTTCCTCTACAAGAAGATATTCCACCTAACCCACCAGCCGAACAGCCAGTTACCAAAAGATATGTTAATCTGGATAAATTTTATAACATGTACTTAAGTGATCTTTATAAAGATGACTTCAAACAGACCTTTCCTCAAGCCACCATATCCAATGTTGTAACCTATAATGGTGAGTCATATGAGGTATCAAGTGAGAATGATACTTTGATTCATACTCTCTTGGGTTATATATGTCTGATAGTTGATCTAGAGAGGCAAGTTAGGGAACAAGCAAAGGACATATCTTCCTTAACCATAAATTATCAGGACTTGAAGAATTCCCTTTCTTCCACACGGCAGAAAGTGGAAACTTTACTTAAAGAGAAAGAGGAATTGAGTTATGAGCTTTCCCAGGCTAAGGATGCCCATGGGGATATCAGGACCAAGTATTTCGGACTGGAAACTTCCAGCACCATCAGTACTTTATCCAAAAAGAGGCTAGGTTAGAGAAGCTTCTCAAAGAGAAAAAAAAAATGAAAATGCTTATTTAATAAGAAAACAAGCCCAAGGGATAATTGCAGGAATATAGAAGTACGATGCCAAAATGGTGGATTCTTTGGAGAAAATGGATGAAGGAGTCAAGTCGGATATGGTTCTGTTATTTCATGAGACCTTTCCAACGAAAAACCTTGGTCCTCTATGGAAATACGTACCATACAAAGAGATGCATTTTCATACCATTTCGGGCGAAGACAAACATGAGTATTCATCACCAAGTGGTAGTGACTCTAATGAAGGAACTGATGAAAGTTCTAGCATTAATACCAAGAGTCCTACAAAAGATGTTGGTAAGGAAAAACTGAAAGAGAATGAGCCCTGAGGTTTTTGTATTTTCTTTTGATATTTAAAACTAAAGTTCTTGGATGGCCGAGGCATTTTGTATCGTTTTTAAACTAAAGTCCTTTGATGGCCAAGGCATTTTGTTTAATGGTCGATCATATCTTTTCTATCAGTGTTTAATACAATATTCCCTTCGTATATATACATTATTCTTATGCTTCAATATTTCATCAATATTTAATTCTTACGATGTGATTAATTATTGTTTAATTCATCGGATTACTTGAAAAATCAACAGTGTTTAATAAATCTGATCACTTTAAAGATATTTCATTTGAATGGTGGAGGGTGTTGAATAAATTTGATTACTTCAAAGATATTTCATTTGAATGATAGAAGGTGTTGAATAAATCTGAAAACTTTAAATATATTTCACTTGAATAATGGAAGGTGTTGAATAAATCTGATCATTTCAAAAATATTTCACTTGAATGATAGACGGTGTTGAATAAATCTGATCACTTCAAAGATATTTCACTTGGACGATGGAAAGTGTTGAATAAATTCGATTACTTCTTGCTCAACACAATTCTTGAAAGAAGGCTTAAATTATTTATTGATTTAAAACTGGACACCTCATTAAAACCTCCACATGCCACCAGGGTAGGAAAGAGTATGCCCCAAATATTTACACTGATATATGACAAAGTAAATATTTACAATATAATTTTATTCTAAGTACAATTTGAGATTTTCGATGTTCCAAGGGTGCTTCAACAGATTTCCCTATTGATCCAAAATCTTATACGTCACTTGTTTAATATTCTCACGTATGACGTATGACCTTTCCCAGTTCAGAGCCAGCTTACCGAACTGTTTTTCTTTAGTGTGTAAGAAAAAATTTATTAACACTAAATCCTTTCTTTTTTACTTTAGATGCATACCTGCTTCTCATTAAGCCATGATAATGCACAACCCTCAAATGTGCCTTTACTCTTTTTTCTTCAATAAGATCCAACTGATTTATTATTGTTATTTCATTAGCTTGTTCAGCATAATTTTGTATTTGGAAATATGTTAGTGTTGCTTCCATAGGCATTATCGCATCCATCCTAGAGACAAGGGCAAAATGATAGTCTTGGGTGGTCGTTCGTGGAGTAGTTTGATAGGCCTACAAAATTTATTGTAAATACCTTGGCCATTTTCTTGCAACTCCTTCCAAATTATTTTTCAACCCTGTTATAATGGTTCGATTAACAACTTCAACATGCCCATTAGCCTGAGGATGGAAATGAAAAGAGAAACAGTGTTGAATTCCTTAGAAGGTGTAAAATGTCTCCACATCTTTATTGTCAAACTGTGCCCCGTTGTCCGTAGTAATCCATGGAGGAATTCCAAATTGGCAACAAATATTGAATGTGATAAATTTTATGACTGCCTTTAATGTGGTTCCATCTAGTGGTGCAACTTCTATCCACTTAGATAAATAATTTATTGTCGATATTATTGTTCGGAATCCTCCGGATGCCATGGGAAGAGGTCCAACCAAGTCCAAAACCATCTGGAAAAAAGTATTGGTTCATATATTGACTCCATAGAAACTCATGGCACATGGGTTACGTTTACATACCTTTGGCATGGATCGCATTTTTTGATCATATCTTTAGCATCTGTCATTATTGTAGGCCAATAGTACCATGCTAATAGAACTCTCATGGTTAATGGTTTGAATCCACAATGGGCAGAGCCCTCTCAGTCGTGCAGTTCGGGTAGAACATTTTGGGATTCTTCAATTCCTAAGCAATGCAAGTGGGGTCTGCTGAAAGATTTCTTATAAATAACTTCTCTTAATACCAAGAACCCACAAGCCTTATACTTAATCGTTTTAGCTAGGGCTTCCGGAGGAAAAACTCTATCGGAAATAAACTGAAAGATATCATACCTCCAGTTTTCTTGTCTTTGCTAACAAAGCCTTTCAGTATGAAACTCTACTAAGAAATCAGCCACCACTTGAGCCTTGACTACAGTTCGAGGCGCAAAATCAATATTGTAATCACCTAGTTCAACTGACCACTTGGTCATTCTGCTTGATATATCAGCCTTCTGTAGAACATTATTCAAAGGAAAAGATGTTCGGACAGCAATTGAATGTGCTTGGAAGTAAGGCCTCATTTTCCTGGCTGCTATGACCAAATCCAATGCTAACTTCTCTAACTTCAAATATATATTTTCTGCTTCCAATAGACTCTTGCTTATGTAATACACCGGACGAGGGTAACTATCCACTTCTCCTGCTAACACAACACTTACTGAATACTCTGATACAGTTAAGTGCATATAAAGTTTCCCCCTGAACAGGTTTAAACAGTGTCTTAGGTGAAGACAAATGATTCTTTATTACAAGAAAATCTTGATTACATTGAGGAGACCAATTAAAGTCTTTAGCACACCTTAATACTTGGAAAAATTGAGCACACTTGTATGATGACCTTTGATGAGGATAAAAATAGCCTGGGGGTAGGCTAGTAATTTCAAGTGGAGTTTTAAGGTGGTGTAGGGGTGTTTCAAGGTGGTGTAAGGGTGTTTCAAGGTGGTGTAAGGGTGTTTCAAGGTGGTGTAAGGGTGTTTCAAGGTGGTGTAAGGGTGTTTCAAGGTGGTGTAAGGGTGTTTCAAGGTGGTGAGAGAATTAAGCAGCTTGGCAGCAGTTAATTTTCATTACCAGAAGTTAATGCTGGTGGTTGAGTATTTATAGTGTGTTATTTGGGCCCTTATGGGCTTTCGGGTCATGTTTAATGGACCCGGGTCATGTTTAAAGACCCATGAGTTTTAAGTAAGTGGGCAGGTAGCTTAGTCAGAAAGTGTTTAGGTTTTTTAGTACTTTAGTCATAGTTCGAACTGCCTTAGACTCATAGTTTTCGAAGTCATCTGTCCGGTCCAAAAATCCTGTCCGATTTAAGTTCTTAGTGTCTGTCCGGTTTCCGGGGAGATTTACATTGGTCTGCCCTTACGGGGAGCATTCTGAATTCGGACTCATCAACCTTGAAATGGACATATTTAATGCAGCCAACTGTCCCGTTAGTCTTTAAACTTCTTTAGTGTTTTGAGAATGATCCATAACCAACAGAGCGTTAAGCTGACCCGGATCTGGCTGAATACCTTTTTCACTTATAACATATCGCAAAAAGTTTCCAGATCGGACCCTAAAAATACATTTCTCCGGGTTTAATTTCAAATTGAGGGCTTCTAAGTTAGAAAAAGTTTCTTGAAGATCAGATATGTTCTCATCTTCCTCAAAGATCTTCACCATCATGTCATCTATATATACTTTCATATTCCTACCAATTTGACTAGCAAAGGCTTTATTTACTAACCTTTGATAAGTAACCCCAACATTTTTCCAATCCAAATGACATCACTTTATAGCAATGAAGCCCTCTATTAGTGATGAATGTAGTATGATCACGATTGTTCAGATCCACTTGTATCCGATTATATCCTGAAAAGGCATCCGTAAAGGACAGAAGTTTATTTCTTGATGTAGAATCCACCAAATGATCTATTCGGGGCACTGTAAATGGATATTTAGGACATTCTCTGTTAAGATCGGTGAAGTCAATGCACATACGTCATTTTCCATTTTTTTTCTTGACCAAAACAGGATTTGTCGTCCATAAAGGATATTGGGATTCTTTAACATGACCCATCTTGGTTAACCTATCGACTTCTTGACTATCACATCAGTTTTTCTTTAGAAAAAAATCCCTTTTCTTTGAACTACTGGCCCAACATGAGATCAGACCGATAACTTGTGGCAGATCACTTCGATTGGAACTTCAGTCACATCATTATTGTTCCATGCAAATACATGTAAATTGTTAGATAAAAAATATAATAGCTTTCCTTTCAAATCTGATGGCGACTCAGCAAAGGAATAGATTCAACTTCCTCAATAAGTATTATAGCACTGGGAGCCTCCCTTGGATCATCTATCTCATTCTCATGCGTGGAAGGCTCTGATTGTTGTTATTCCTTGTTAACTTTAACTGCCTCTAAACTCTTTGAAGTAATGGCAGTAACATAACATTCTCCGGCCACCTTCTGGCTACTTCAAACAATACCCTATTGTCCCCCTATAGCGTATTTTAGCATTGATGGACTGTGGATGGTACAATATGTATCCTAGAGAGCCAAGACCTTCCAAATATGGCGTTATACGATGTGGGACAATCAACTACGATAAATAACACTCTTACCAACTTTTTAAAAGGTATTTTGCC
Source organism: Limnanthes douglasii subsp. nivea (assembly GCA_036936605.1). Lineage (NCBI taxonomy): Eukaryota > Viridiplantae > Streptophyta > Magnoliopsida > Brassicales > Limnanthaceae > Limnanthes > Limnanthes douglasii. Next base: position 41,700,337 of record JAUPFV010000001.1, read on the forward strand.
CAATAACACTTCCTTTTCAAATTATCCATAACCTTATTTGAATTGTTAGTAAACCCTGCAATAGTTTTGTATGATCAATGTATCACTGAAGGATTCGTCATTTGTTTGTAAGGAGATAAAAATAATACATTTGTCGAACTACCAGTACCAATGAGGATCCTCAGACGTCACTACCCTCAATTAATGCTCCTATTACCACAACATCTTCATGTGGGCCAGGTATATCTCTTAAATCATCCTCATTAAATACTATGAAAGGAGTAGGGGCATGATACAAGTGTGTAGAAATATTTCCTTCTAATTGGATAGTCAAATTGTTATCGTGCCTTTTTCTTGAACAACTCGAAGGTGCTGTTACATTGTCTCCCCCAAATATGGGTAAAAATTCAAAAAACCGTACCAGATCGGAAATATTACCCGACTTTTCCACTATTACCCCCACTTGAATTTGGTATGGATCGGGATCAAGAGATTCATTATCAATGTCAAATCTTTCAACAATCATCATAATGTCATCTTGTCTTGAAGTTCCTGGAGCAGTTGATGAAGGTGTTCGAAGCGCACTAGTACTTGGTTTAGTGCCCCTCGTTTTTTCACGAAGGCACCCAATTTTCCCATTTCGATGAGATTCTTTACTTCCTGTATTAGTGCTATAAAATTATTTGTATCATGACCTGCATCAATATGGTACTTATAGTAGCGAGTACTTCAGATCTCCCTATGAGACTGTAATGGGTTTGGGGCTCTAAAATGAACCATATTTTCATATTATCATAAATTGTTGCTACACACTCTCATAACCTCAACAAACCATTCAGGTTGAACCCAATGACCTCTTTTATTTCTGCCTTACTGGTTTTGGTTAGACTGATTTTTCCTAGTTCGGTAAGATCCATGTACGAACTCTTTTGGTTTATACCCGAACTAGATTGTTGGTTGTGAAGCTGGTATAGAAGTAACCAATATGTTCTGACGAGGGACTATGGTCTTTTTAGTTTCTTCAACCGTGATTTGTTTTCTAACTTGGTTTAATAGCCCCCCAAAAGTCATCGTTTTTTTCCTAGTCACTGAATCAGCTAAGTCACCCAGATTCAGGAATTGTCTCAAAGAGGCAATGACTACTTGTTCGAGCAGCCAGCCAACCCATTCTTTATATTCACAAACCTACTTACATATTCTTTTAAAAAGTCATTTGGTTCCTGAGAACAATGAATAATGGTGTCTCATTCCCTTTTACCTCTTTTCTTTATATGAATTGTCTTTGGAAAACAACCCATAACATATCAAAATTCTTTATAGATCCGTCAGGGATACTATTGTACCATTCAAGGGAGCTTATTTTAAAGGTTTGTGAAAAATTCCAGCAAAGAATATTATTATCGTCATCAAAGTTCATCATAAAATTTTTAAACTACTCAAGATGGTTGTCCGGACATAATTTTCGAAGATAGAGGCGATTGCCTCCAATTATGGCTACCACTAAACAATAAATCTTCATTAGGGGGGCAAAATACCTGGTTCAAATTGATATGTAAATGGGTCAATCAACATATGATCAATGGTTGATCATCCAAACCTTTTAATTTCCCTTGATACTTCTTAATTCTGCCTCTTAAATCCTTTTTTCTCAAATATTTTTTAGTAAATCTCAACTTCTTCTTCGACCGAACTTTACTAATCATAGATGAAATTTATTTTTCAAGGTTTAGATCATCGAAAGAACTATCTTAGGACTCCGGAGTAGTACTTACACGGTGTTTAGAATGATGTGTTTTCTTAGAGCTAACTCGAGTCTTTGTAGACTGCTTATTTTCAGCAAGCTCATAAGTATGATAGGGTCTGGATGCATCAGACTTTTCTTTCTCAGTCTGTTTTGAGCCCTTAAAGCCTCAATTTCATACCTCAGTTGGTTACGTTCCTTTTGCATGAACTATCTTTTGTCTGTGTTGTGATTGACATAAGACACAGTAGTATGCTCATTAATTTCTCTCGCCCCCCTCAACTTCCGGAGGAATTCTTGTGTATTGGGATCCATCTGCTTTGACAACATCCCAACTATTGTTTCTTTTGTTTGTTTTGAATATAGAATTCAGGCCTCGTTGCCTCCCACTATATCGCCAATTTGGTGTGGGTAATTTCTGATAATAGGGTATATTATGAAAGAGTTTTATCTTTTACGAATTTAATGTTCGAGTGAACTGTAGAGAGATGAAAGAGGTTTACTAGTCGTAAATTTTTTCTTACCCTCATAAATGAAGGAGGTTAGGGTATTTATACTTGTTTTGTGACCCACGAGCCTTCCGGGTCGAACTATGGACTCGGGTCAGGTCTAAAGACTCATAAGCCCAAGATATAAGATGATCAACAGTCTGATGAGTCACCTTGATTGTACTGTTCAATGTGGCATGCTATAAAATATGTCTGAACTACCTTTCGGATATATACGGTAAATCAGTGTCATATAAATCCAACCTTATCAGTAATGATAGTTGCGAAACCTATTATTTTTTCTAGGTCCAAAACGTGTTATTTCGTGTAACGATATTTGCAAACCTTGTTATTTTCTACAATGATAGATGTGAAACCTGTGTATTTTATATAACTATAAATGTTAGTTGTTTAATTTTTTTTATTTTTTAAAATTTTCAAATATGGGTACACGATGTTTAGAAGTCGACTATGTATTTTTAAACTGAATATCAAACTTGTAATTTGAGATCTTGGTATTTTTTATTATTTTAAAGATATGATTAAATTTATTTTAAGTATATATGATGCGTTCATTCGTGGTAAATTAAGATTAAGATATTGTTGTAACGGCCTAGAAAACGTTATCTTATATTGTGATGGTGAGTTAGTTATTTTAATTTCAAATGTCGATACTTTGGGGGTTTCAATTGTTATCATAAATGTTGAAAGTGATAGTTGCTCGTGATAATGTTAGAGAAATTACTCAAATTTTATTTGTTGCTTCAAATGAAGATTTTATTTATGGAGAAATTGGTCAAAGTTTTGGTATTAATTTTATTTGTCACAAGAACAAACAACTTGCTACCGTTGGTCGGGTTAATGAAATTAGTGGTGTTTTACATGTTTTTGAATAATGTGTAGTATGTTTAAGATTTGTTATTTGTAAGTTAGATTTACAATAAGGTTCCACTTTCAAATGTCTGTATATTATTAAACAAAGAATAATTGTTTGTTGCACCAATGAATATTCAAATGGTTGTTTTAAAGATTTTATGCTAAAAAAGATAAGTCCATCGTTTTTTTAATAAGAAGTATGTCCAACCTCATATTTATAGGACTGGTTTTACAATGAAAATAGAAAGTATTTGTCATCGTATTTGATTCATAATAAGATATGTGATTATGTTAGGAGAAATGTTGATGTTACAGCTACAAGTGCAATATATATATATTTTTAAATAACCATGGTTTATATATTTTTTACCGTGTTTCATGGCTTTCTTTAGAGAACGCAAACATGATTATATATGTATATATTTATATTTTTTATAAACTACATAAAAGTTATTTAAAAATATTGAAGATCTTTGATAACGGCAGTGCTTACATATTGTATGCTTTGAAAATCAATGTTTTCAAACGTTATTTTGTAGCATTCGGTTTTTGTCTTCATTGTTTTGATTTCTTATCGTCCACTTTTATTTATTGATGAAACTTTTTCAGCATAGAAATATAAAGGGGTGTTGATATCTGTCATAGTTAAATATGGTAACAATAGTGATTTTTTGTTATGTATTAGTTTTATATTACAAAACATGTTATTTTTCTTATATTAGATCTAAAACTGCAAAACTAATCATGAGCCAAATATGATACATATGAAATCGGTTATGATAGGTGTGAAACTAGATATGATCATTATGAAAGATGTGAAACCTCAAATATTCAATATGATAGATGAAAAACCTAAAGGTATAATTAATACGATAGTACGAAACTATTTATGACCAGTTATAGATGTGGCAACCGAATACGATCGATGAAAACTAGGTATAACCAACATATTTAACAATTATTTATACTATATTTTATATATCATTTTTGCAGGCATCTTCCCTATTTCATTTGGTATTTTTGGGTTTGAAGATACTGAAATTGGTTATGTTTTTTTTAGATGTTGAAACAGTATTGGTCGAGCAAGCAAATCACATATATCAGTGATCGTAATTTATGTATTATTAGTGTTAAATACGCTTTATTTCAAAAAATTTATCATGCATACTATATTTATCATCTTATAAATAATTTAAGGTATTATTTAAGTGGTACATCGACAATATTTAAGGATGATATGGTTCACATATTTAAAATATATGCACATGTTGCTACCGAGAATATTTACATTCAATATATGGACAAATTTAATAAATAATAAGGTCACAAGGTTGTTAGTCTTTATTAGAATTTACCTCCTGATAAATATGCTTGTATTTTTTCAAAGGAAAAAGGTATCTATCTATGGCTTATACTCCAACTGAGTCTTTTAATCATCAGATCAAACAATATTGTGGTTTACCTAAACTAGAGTTAGCTAACAAGATTAAGGTATTACTTATGAGTCAAATTTCAAGACGTTTTGTTGATAATGAACAGTGGAATAATGATTTATGTCCTGAATTTAATAAGAAGTTTAAAGCCAACGTCGAACAAGGTCGTCCATGGATAGCTCATTGGTCTAGTTCTATTTTACACGAAGTGTTTTGTGATCCCGTTATGGTTATCGATTTTAGTGTATTTACTTATTATTGTGGTGTGTGGCAAGATGGACTATATCACATGCTCTTATGCTTTTGATGTCGTATTTTATATAAATGCGGATCATATGAAATATGTTGAGTCATGTTAGTTTATAAGCTATTATAAGGCAACATATTCATACTGCACAATTGTGTTCCCATTGTTTAAAATATGGTCATAATGGACGTACGTTTTGTAATATCAATTTAATTTTTGATACGTTTACTTACTTTTTTTCATCTTCAATTTACATTGATAGTGGTAAGCTTTATACTTTTTTGTCATAATTAAAATACATGGATAGTGATATATGCACATCGTTTTTTATGATGCATGATAGATACAAAACTTGTACAGTGCATGATATACGTGAAACATGTTTGATGCATGATATATGCGAGACTCATAATAATACATGTGAGGGTGGTAGATGCGAAACCATGTCATAACTAAATACATTGGTGGTGATAGGTACGAAACCTATCATAGCAAAATACATGGGTTTGATAGATGTTAAACCTATCATAACCAAATATATTTTGGTTGTGATAGATGCAAAACCTAACACAACTAAATACATGAGTTTGATATGTGTTATACGAGGTCATAACTAAATAAATTTTGGTGGTGATATATGTGAAACCTATCATAAATACATGAGTTTACTAGATGTTAAACATATCATAACCAAATACATTTGGTTGTGATAAATGCGAAACCTATCATAACTGTTATTAAATTACTATGCAATTATCGAAATGGCCCAAGCACAAAACATATGTGAAGGACAAACTTGAATGAACACAAGATCTAACATGGTTCGACAATTGTCTACGTCAATGGGCGCCGCCAGAGAAAAGAGTTTCACTATGATAGAAAAGGTTACAGATTTCAGATTGTTTTTTTGTGTTGTCCTAGTAGCCTATTTATAGAGAATTAATAGACTTACCGGATAATGGGCCTAATGGGCTCATACCACACGATTGACACGATATTATCATAACACTTAGTTGTACTGCCGGACACAGTACACTGTCAAGGCACAATATCACTATCACAGACACAAAACTGTACTGTCGGACACATTACACTGTCAAGGCACTATTCGACTCATTCACAACAAATCTTCCCCTTGAGGCGAATATCATTTCTTCACTATCAACAAAGAAACTTCTCTTCTTCTGACTCACCAAATGCCCCTAAGGCATTCACTCTATACTGCGAACATCGATCCAATTTTGGCAGTCCCTAAACTTTTGAATTGATATTGCCTTGGTCATTATATCTGTTGGATTATCGTGTGTAGACATTTTCTTCACATCAACAATTCCCTTTGATATTATATCACGAATAAAATGATACCTGAAATCTGTGTGCTATGTACGCTCATGGTACATCTGGTTCCCTGTAAGGTGTATGGTGATTTGAATGTCACAAAACACTTTTGTAGTAGTCTTATACAAGCCTAAATCTGCCACCAAACCCTGCAACCATATTGCCTCTTTAACTGCTTATGTTACCGCCATGTACTCATCCTCTGCTATAGACAAAGCTACAGTAGCTTGCAACTGTGTTTTCCAACTTATCGCACTCCCAACTAGAGTAAATACATATCCTGTCATAGATCTTCTTTTATCAATATCACCTGCAAAATCAGAATACACTAAACCAACCATGGTCCTGCAACATCATTCAGCTATTCACCAATATCGGTCTTGTTAAAAGTTAAGCCAACGTTCATAATATTCTTTTGAAGAGATTCAATTTCTTCCCCCATGGCACCAATTTATCGATCTGCCTCTGAACTCGCTACAGCTTCTCTGTAACTACTAGGTTCCTGCATTTCAACTTCTTCTACAACTGACAGAGCATATGCAATTGTATTCAGATACCTTTTGGAAGTCTAATATTTCTTCTTTCTTTGCCCAATGCTATGCTATAAGGCTGTTGTTCTGGTTCAGGCGCATCATCGTCACTATTATTCGATGCTGACGCTTCACTTCCTGATTCTGGATCCACCTAAGAACCACTTGAATTATTGGACCTGCTAGGAACTGATTCTACTTCAAGCTCCACCTGTTTACTCACAACCGATCCTGATTCGATCATTTCTTCTACTTCCTTCTGACTGTCTATCGAAGCAAACTCATTAAAAGTAACGTCTTTACTGATGAGAAAACCTGTAGACTTTGGAGAGGTACATCATAACCTATATCCTTTCACTCCAGTAGCATATCCTAGGAATATGCACCTCTTTGCCCTCGACTCAAGCTTACCATATCTCATATAAGCATACGCAGGACAACCGAACACCCTCAAATGTTCATAATCAGCCAACGATCCAAACCAAATCTTAAAATGAGTTTTACAATCAATAGCTGTTGATGGAGACCGATTTCCTAAGTAACACGCTGTATTGATAGCTTCAGCCAAAAAATCCTTTCCCACACCGGAATGCGAGAGCATACTTTGTGTCTTGTCACAAAGCGTTATGTTCATTCTTTCCGCGACTCCATTCTATTGTGGTGTTCTAGAACAAGTGCGATGGCGCACTATTCCCTCAACTTCGCAGAAATTGTTGAACTCACGACTGCAATATTCTAACCCATTATCTGTCCTAAGAAGTTTGATTTTTCTTCTTGTTTGCTTCTCAATCATTGTCTTTCATTTGACAAAGGTTGAATATGCCTCATCTTTTGTTTTCAGAAAGTAAACCCACACCATCCTTGAATATTCATCAATCAAACTCATGTAGTATCTGGCTCCGCTCTTGGATGGAATTTTGTTTGGACCCTAAAGATCTGAGTGAATGTAGTCCATTGTCCCTTTAGTTTTTCTTAAAGCCGATTTATTGAATTTGACTCTAGTTTGTTTACTAAACACACAATACTTACAAAATCCCAATGATTCTGCTTTATACCCTTTTAAATAATCTCTCTTTTCCAAAACAGCTAATCCTTTGTCACTCATGTGACCAAGAAGCCAATGCCACAACTTATTTTGATCTTGTCTACTTTGGCTATTACGCCCTGATGATGCTACTGCAATATCGTCTATAACAACACTCCCATGAAGAATGTAAAGACCCTTCTGCAAACTTCCTCTCATGGATACCATTGAGCCTTTTGTCACTTTGATTACACCGTCTTCTGCACAGTACTTGTAACCCCGAGAGTCTAGAGTCCTAAGAGAAATTAGGCTAAATTATATTGGGTCCGCCTATCCTAAGAGCAAAGCTGTGCGTGCGGGCCAGTAGCTCTGATTCCATTTGTAAGGAATATTGGGTCCGCATATTCCGCCTTGTATATAAGTAAGAATACTCTAATCTCCACACTAGTGTGATATTTTCCGATTTAGGCCCACTGGCCCGCACGACTTTGCTTTTGGTCCACTTCCAAAAGGCCTCATACTAGTTGAGATATGTTCTTACTTATATACTACCGATCCTTCCCATGTTTAACCGATGTGGGATGTGAGACTTTGGTCGCCACCCTAACAATAATAAAAATACACGGGGTTCGATATATGAGAAATGATATCATGTTAAACCATGAAAACTATATATGATTCCAAACCATATAATGCAAAACTAGAGAAATAAGAGACATCCAAACAATGATAGACCATATCATCCCGGAAAAAACCATGAGATATTAAATAAAATGATATATATTAGAAAACAAAACTAGAGGTGAGAGAAAATATAGAGATTAGTGAAAAAGATTAGAGAATAGATAAACGATAATTCACTTACTTGTTTTTGTGTAAATATTTTTCAATTCGTATAATTTTTATCTCAAAAGCTATATCCATGTCACTTACTTTAGGAATCGATTTCTTGGCGTTCAGTGGCATGATCTTTTATATAAAAAAATTGTTTATTAGTACTTCAAGATTAAATAATGAAGATTTTACAAAACTAGGGAAAAAACAAGTGAGAAAATAATGTGGGTCCTCATAATGCGAAACTAAACATTACAAATTTATCATATACTATAATATTAAAGATTTTTTAAATAAATACTATAACATGAGATATCATACATTAAATAAAATTATTATAATATTACAACATTAATGTAAAAAAAATATTTACATAAAAAAATACATGTCCAAATACATATGTTTTTAAAAATATTATTAGTTAATTTTGAGTAATCTAGATCAACATCAACAACATTATGGGTCACTTCTATTGCATTATAAACCTTTTTACTTTCCTTAATAACATTAGCATATAAAGTACGAACGTTATAGAGCACACATACAATACAACAAACGTCTTTGTTTTCTATAATGATGTTAAGTGGAGTGTCATGATCTTTTACAACAACATTGGAATCATGTTCTTTGACAACATCAGTCACATTAAGATCATGTCTTTAAGACAACAGTATTCAGTGTAACATATTGGTTTTTGAAATCAACGTAAGTATGAGGATGAACATTCATTTCTTCAATATTAACACGAGGATGAACATATTGTTCTTTAATAACAACGATAACCATAACATCTTTTCTTTCCACAACAACATTAGATGCAGTTCCTTGCTTTTCGACACTAACATTAGGGTTCTCTTGTGGTGGAGGTGAATCTTGTTTTTGCACATCAACATTAGAATTAACATGTCGATCTCCCACAAAAACAACAACCTTAAGATTGTATTATTCTAAAACAATATTATATGTATTGTCTTTGTTTTCAGCACCAACATCAGGGTTCTTTTGTAGTAAAGATGGATCTTATTCTTCCACAATAACATTAGGTGTAGTGTCTTGGATTTTGACACCAACATTAGGGTATTTTATATCAATATTAACAGTTATATTAGGGTCTTTCTGGGCGGGAGCCCTAGTTATATTAGAACAGGTTGTTATACAACGATTTGTTGATGATTATGGCTCATAATCAACTTTTTACTTGTATTGTCCTCTATAATAGTGTTCACAATGCATGTTTTTTTATTTGGTGATTGTTGCACTTTTTTATGTAAGCTTTTCTTATTTTTATCAGTTTTTGAGTTTTTCCAAGTGTTTTTTTAAAGTTCATCATCTGTGTATATCTTCAACATATGAAGTTGAAGTGTCTATTGTAGCTATATCTCTATGTCATCTTTGTATCCGTTGCATTTATCTCTTCAGATAATTTATATATATATTTTCATTTATGAAATGACCTTGTCGTATGTATTTTAAAATTTGAAGTTCAGACATTTTACGTTTAATTACATTTTTCTATAAGCTATCTACTGTTGATAAGTCAATGTTCTTGCTAGAGATATGCTCTGTTGGTGCTGTAGATTTTTTGTTAATGTTCTGTAAAATAAATATGAAACCATATTAATGATGAGAAAACATTAAAATTGTGATAGACGCGAAACATTGGTAACAATGTGAAACAATTTAAACTATGATGTATATGAAACCATGATAATTGAAAGACCATTAAATATGAGAAACCATGTAAACGATGTGAAACCTTTCATAAAGTTGATAGATGTGAAACATTATAAATGAGAAACCATTAGATATGAGAAACTATGTAAAAGATAAGAAACCTTCATAGAGATGATAGATGCAAAATATTATAAATGAGAAACCATGTAAAAGATGCAAAACCTTCATAAAAATGATACATGTAAAACATTATAAACCATGATATATGCGAAAGTATGATAGATGATAGACCATTGGATTATGAGAAACTATTTTAATGATGTAAAATCTTTATAAGGATGATATATGTGAAACTATGTTAACGATGAGAAACAATGTAAACTATGACAAAGATGGTAGAGGCAAAACCAGTGTAAATGATGAAGATGATAAAAGAAAGATTTTTATATTTTGTTGGTACATTAGTCTCTTCAGTTTTTTATATATAATATCATATGATATATTCTATCACTTTATTTGTTTAGAGACTTATTTTATATATATTTTCAGATCTCATTAGATTCATAGGAATTCACGATACTAAATTTTCCTTTTTTGATATATAAGCAGTTGATTTTTGTACCTACTCCCGTTCTTCTTCGGGACTAGTTTATATTTGTAAAGAATGTTGTGCTACCTTTTTTGATGATTTTTTTCTTTAGGTTGTAGTCGTTTTAGTCCTTGTAGTTTGTGGACGTTATTGAACAATTTATTGATTTATTGTTGTGTCTGCATCAATAGAATAATTTTCATCATATGCTTAGTGCATATCCCAATTTAATTCTTAGTCGCCGCTGCTGAGATTGACTTATGCACAATGAACATCCTCTGGAACATCATCATGTTTTTCCTCCACATGAACATCATTACTTTGTTAATTATCCAAAGGAACGTTATTCTCATTGTTCTATGCATTAACATTTTTGTGTTCAAAATCTTCCCCATTGTCAACCTCTTCCGCTAATTTGAGCTCTCCTCTAAATTACTTTGCTTCTTTTCTTTTGTTAGGTTTAATTATTCTTCGAGAGCCTAATTTTTTAAAAAATATTTAAGTAAAGACATATATCAATGCGAAATCGGACAAAAAACAATGTGTAAATATACTTGTTCATCTATGATCTCCTTTATGGTGTTAATCAAATTCAATTTTATTTTACCCTTAATACCCAGTCATTTGAAGCATTTTCGTATACGATCTTCAATAATATTTGTAAGATGTATTTGTGTGTTCCATGGTGAATGTTGTATTTTAACAATACTTTAGATACTTTTTTAGAATAATTTTTAATGATATTTTAAATAGAGCAAAAACACTAACTAATAATAGAGTAACACAACCAACTACTTTATCAAGTTTATTTCACGATAAAGGTTTATTGAATTCTGCCCCCAAGGGGTAGCCGAGTTGGTTGAGCATGGCATTCTTATAACCAAAAGGTCATGAGTTCGAGTCCCTCTGCATACGCTTTCTCGGCTGAGCCTGTCACCTTGTGTGGTTTACCTTCTGGCGTTGGTTTGCAGGCTATCGCGTCAGACTGAGGGTTTACCCCGTGCGCACTCATTGCACTCTGAGTAGCGGCTGCGGGTTCCCTCCGAAAAAAAAGAAAAAAAAAGGTTTATTGAATTCATTAGCTTCTCCTAGACTACTTAAGCCCAATCATAGTTGTTTATTTTATCCAGGTATTTTGAGTTTGTATGATTTATTTTCTAGAGTTTGTATGTTCCATTTAGAAGAGAATATATAGGTGTTTTTTTTATTTTTCTATGTGTTCGGGTTTTATTCTTGTTTATTTCATCTATTTTATCAAAGAAAAAAGACCTGACTTGAAGAAAGAACCTTTTGGAAGCATTTATCCAGTAAAATCAGCAACAGAGATATCATGAGAAACAATATCATGCAAAACCAAACAAACTGCAAATGATGCGAAAACATGCAAACTATAATATACGCTAAACGATATTATGCAAAACTATACCAACTATAAATGAACAATATAATGATAAACTAAACCAACTACGATACATGTTATACCAAGGAAAATATGATAGATGTTAAACTATATTATATAAAACCAAAACAATTATGTTAGTTGTTAATCAATATTGTACAAAACTAGGAAAACCAATTCTCAGACATCTCCTACGATACCAGTTGTTTGAGCGGGTTGGACTGCAGCTATGTAGCTATGGAGAGAAAGGGGCGACACCCCTCATCGGAGCTGCTTAATTTGGGTTTGTACTGTATTTGTTTGAAGTTGAAACAAGCCAAACTAGGTAGGTAAGCCAAACGAGGTACATAAGTCAAACAAGCCAAACGAGGTAGGTAAGCCAAAAGAGGTAGGTAAGCCAAACGAGATTTAAACCGAAATGAGTCTTTCTGCATAAAAAAAATACTAACTGGGGCTTTAAATTAGTAGAAATGATCAAGTAGTACTACCCACGATTCTGATCCAGAGTATGCTACCTTAGGAACGTTATAGTTACGGCCGCCGTTCACCGGTGTTTCGGTTGCCGACTTGAATGAGATATCAATTCCAGCGACGGTTTCATTAGATATCTTACAACTAAAATCCCTATTTTTTCTGATCCAACTCCTCTACCACCGCAAACTCGAGTTAGATTCAGGCATGATACACTTTTTAGTTATTGTGAGTACCCAAGTACTCTTTTTCGGATCCCGGAAAGAGCTCTGAGAGATCTTTTTTCCTTTTGGAAAATACAAGAGTGAAACAATCAACATATTGATATTGGAAGACGGTTCAGCACATCTCTATTTCAAGGAGGCAGCGGGGATTCGACTTCCCATGGGGGGTAGGGTACTACAAAAGGAAATCGCTCATGGAGTAGAAAATGGATAATTTCATGTCTAATCTTTATTTTGTTTTGTTTTTTTAGCTTAGTGGATCGACTAAAATTGATCAATCCAATAAAATAAACTTTTTGTGGGCGAATATTTACTCTTTTAAATATCTATTTCAGTTTTAGGGTTAGGGTTAGCCCACGACCGCTCATAATTAGAATAGATAAATAGGTTTCTGGTTTGTTCCGAGATCCACCAGCAAGTTTATTCTCCCATTTCAGAGAAGGACAACGTACCCAAAAACTTTAATTTAAGATCAAACAAACCTTAGGTTTTCCGATTTTCGGGTAAAGGGACTGACCCCGGATGTAATCGCGTAGGAGAAACCGAGTAACCATTTAATGAGAATTCTCAGTAATATGCCTTGAAGAGGACTCGAAACTCCATGCTCTTTAGCACGGGATTTTGAGTCTCGCATGTCTAACATTTCACCACCAAGGCATCTTGAAAGTAAATCTATTCCATGAATATGGTATCTATCTAGTATGATGTATGGGACTTAAGGAAAGAATGATGGAAGGGAATAAAAAAGAAATCAAAAAAGAAAAAAGAAAGAAAAAAATAAATAAGTAAATAAATTTGATTGAATCCGTAGATGTTTGGTAAAAAGAAAAATATTCTCGTTCAGACGCAAATTTTAGTTCGAAAAAATATATGAAAGAAAAACTAGATATATTGTCCCTATTCTTATGGGCTTAAAAAATATTAAAGGATTTTTTCGTTCCTGATAGTCATTGTTTTGGCTTGGTATAGTGGGGCCCCCAGCAGGAGGCCCACACGACGGGCTATTAGCTTAGTAATAGAGCGCGCCCCTAATAATTGCGTCGTTGTGCCTGGGCTGTGAGGGCTCTCAGCCGAGGGGGAGGTCATAAGCATCTATACCGTAAAATAGATTTTCGACGAAATGAAAAAAACATATATGGTAGAATCGTAACCATAGAATACGACCCTAATCAAAATGCATACATATTTGGACTTAATTATAACTTCTAAATTAAGGAAAGGGGCACACGTTCAGATATTGTATCCAAAACATTTTATCCGCACAATTCCCCCTTCATGTATGGTTACCTGATGCCATAGATCTGATCTCCCCTATGCCTAGGACGTTTTCTGGGCCAAGAGATATAGTTAGTTGCTGTTTTCCTTTGTTTTATTTCTCGTTGTTGATACCGGCAAGACCCAGCCGAAATCTTCCCTCTTTGCCTTCAATTACATCTGAAAACGACTTATAAACCTCTGTGGACCGAGAAGAAATGAGGCTCAGCGGGAAGAGGATTTTAGCATATAAGCAAGGAGGTCAACCTCTTTCAAATATACAACATGGATTCTGGCAATGCAATGAGTACATGTTCCCCGGCGCTGAGGGCATCCCCGAAGGGCGGGGGATTTCGTGACATTTCTGATTGGCTGTCTTATATTTCTAATAAGTTGTTTAATAGTTGGCGAAAACATCACTAGCTTATGCTCTGACCCGAGTAGCATAGGGTACGTGGAATCCCGTGTGAATCACCAAGGACCACCTTGCAAGACTAAATACTCATGGGTGACCGATAACGAAAAAGTAACAAGCATTTTGAAATAACTTTACAGAAGAGAGAGAAAATAATAATTCAATTTCAATCCATTAGACACGTAGATCCAATGTCGATCTTATTCATGGGGATTCTATAAATATTCCATTAAAAAAAGAAAGTTCGAAACAATTGGTTTTTTTTGGATTGAATGAGAATAAACAAGTTATTGCACAATGAGATCACTCGAATTATGCCCCCCTCCCTCCCGGACCGCCCGGATCCCACGAGTGAATAAAAATTTGGATCTACATTAGATCTTACCTGAATCACCCCATCTATCCTCCTGAGGATAAGTTTGGTTTCAAACCTCGGTTCGAACAGGAGAAGTACGCCATGCTAATGTGCCTTGGGTGATGTAGGGACTTATGTCACCACAAACAGAGACTAAAGCAGGTGTTGGATTCAAAGCTGGTGTTAAAGATTACAAATTGACTTATTATTCTCCTAAGTATGAAACCAGTGATACTGATATCTTGGTAGCATTCCGAGTAACTCCTCGACCAGGAGTTCCACCAAAGGAAGGATCTCGGAGACCCACCAAAACACGAAAGTCTGGATCTTTTGGAAAATGAATTCATATTCGAAGAGTGCATCAAGATGTTCGCAAGGGCCAACTTGATCATCTTCCCCAGGGATCCCAGAGATCCAGCTCCGTATCAAGTTCACGATCGATATCGTCAGTATCATCAATATCGTTACTATCATCAATATTGATACCATCAATATTGTCACTAGCACATGTCTATGAAGATGCGGACTACCCGCACCTGGACAGAAAGACCCTGTGAAGCTTCACTGTTCCCTGGGATTGGCTTTGGGCGCGTAGCTTAGGTGGAAGGCGAAGAAGGCCCCCTTCCGGGGGACCCGAGCCAGGTTCACCCCAACATTTCCCACTTGGCCGACTGTTGCTGAGCCGTTTTTGGATATCAAACGTACCTCTCCAGAAGGTAATTTTAATGTGGCCGATTTCCCATATTTTGCAATAAGTTTCGGTACAGCACCCGCTGCTCTAGCTAATTGTCCACCCTTTCCAAGTGTGATTTCTATATTATGTATGGCCGTGTCTAGTTAATGGTTCCAACTTGTCCTTATTTTTTACTGTTGTAACTGGAAATCCACGTGACTGAGTCGTGAAGACAAAATGTGAGAAAGAGACTTTCATTTACAGTTTTTGATTTTTTAATTTAATATTGAATTGTATTGAATAAAAAAATGAAATTTCTTCTCATCGGAATTCTTTCACTTGCCATGGTAAGGAAGAGGGGGGACCAAACACACTTGGAGAGGCGCAGATTTATGAATATGAGATGTTGTGCGAATATCTACAGGACCTAAATTATCAACTGGTTCTCCAAGTACGTTGAAAATTCGTCCTAGATTCACTCCGCCGACAGGAACACTTAAAGGATCCACCCGCCCCATGAATTGGTTATTCCTAAACGAGCCATGAAGGGTATAACAAACATACCTTGTCTCCACATTGGATCAAAAACAGGGTCCGAGGGATAAAAAACTGCTAATTCATATGGTGGGTATCCTTAATTCTCTTATTTATTGAATCTATTCATTCCATATCTAAAACTGAAATGACCCCTCCCACAATTTTTGTGTGTTATAAGACACATTCTAAAAAAAGGCAAATAAAGAAGACAAAAAAAGATGAGGGGTCCAACTTCTAGAACTTGAATAAAATATTAATAAAATGAATTTTGCATTCTATTAGAAATTCAAAATTTTCATAAAATTAGAAAATATAAGAAAAAATAATAATTAGTAATTAGAATCCAACAGATTTATAAGAGTGTTTCATCAATGGTGGTGAGTCAGAATTCCCTTTTTTGACTCTACTCAAGTGATTTCACTAGTGGCTTAGGTCGACCTAAGTGTTCTTCTGTCGTGCGAGAACCTGGGGGGAGGGTACTACTCCTCTGCGACGGGTTGACGCCTAGCGTCCGACGAACTCATTATACGACATCCATCTGGATAGGTCCTTCCTATTTTTCATCAGAAAAACGAAGCCTTATCTAGATGTCGGAAATAAATTCAGAGCAAAACCTAAAGCATCAATACGTATTCATGCATAATTATTAATTAGTTATTCATAATTATAATTATAAAAATTTGTTCATAGAACAAAAAAAGAGTCTTGAGCCAATAAAAACTAAGAAGATTTACTCTATTAATAAATCTTTTATTCATTTTTTTGAATTAAATATGAAAGGCTCCATTAGTAGAATTCAGACCTAACCATTCATCAAGAAGCGATGGGAACGACGAAACCTATGAATTCTAAAAAGAGGAAATAAAATCTTTATTTGAATACCATTCGTTAACCATTTTTTTGGAAATTCTTTTTCTGATACTTGAACATCATTATAGGTACATTTAATATGTATTTCTCGATTCCAATCTTTGCAATCGTCATACCATTCAGGAACTTGCAATAAAAGTATACGGACGATATTTTTTACTAGGAAAGATTTCGTGAGACTCTGCTTGGCAAACATGTTGATTATTCGGGACGTTCCGTCATTGTGGTTGGACCTTCACTTTCATTACATCCCTGTGGATTACCTCGCGAAATAGCAATAGACTTTTTACAGACATTTTTAATTTGTGGTCTAATTAGACAACATCTTGCTTCGAACGATGAAATAAGGGGAAGGGAGTCAAATACTGATTGCCCTAAAGGATTTTTGTGTGTTACCTTGTTAGCAGTTGCCCCTTTTACCTTCGTCACCTTGCCCTGGATCCTTAGGTGAAACGTTATTTTTGTCTTGTCTTTATTTTATCCTAAAATAAATTCCTTTTATTTTTTATTTTTTAGAATTCAGTTCATTTAAATTTATAGATTTTATTTGAATTTGGATCAAGTGCTGAAAAGACAATTATTGTTTTATGAAGAATGAAAAATTACAAATAAGAATCAAATTAGATCCAATATTTCACTCGTCACCTAAAATAAAAAGGTTGCCAGTCGGCGAAAATATTAAGAGATAATGGTGCTTCCAACGTTTATATGTCGGAAGGCCTTGACGTGAGTAGATCTTATAAGATCCACCATGTAACCTGTACGAACACTTCGCAGCACAGCTGCGAAAACAAGAGAGCGTAAACTCCGGAAGAGAGAGTACGGAGAACCCGGAGGGACATAGGAATAAAGTCATCGCAAACAGTAATTCAATTGATGATAAAGAAAGAGAATTCTTGGTTCAGTTCTCAACCTTAAGGGCAGAAAAAAAGATTCATCAAATTCTATTGAGTCCGACTCATAGTGATCAGAATAGATACAGAAGAAAATGTTCTCTATTGATTGAAGTGTTGTACCTACGAGATAGGGATAAAGAAAGAGGAAAAAGGCGAAGATTTCACATAGTGTTTTTTATCGAAAAATAAATCTGATTTAATTTAAATTTATTTCGTACCCTTCACTCAACGAGAAAACAGGTCAGATTCTGTCCCGAATTCAAGTTGATTATGTGTCGCCTCTTACTCGGAGAAAGACGATCAAACAATCCTCAATCATGGCCCTTGCGGATCAGATCATTCATATAATTGATAAAAAGATAGTTATTAAATCGTTTCTTTATGGGAAACTATAAAAAAATGCCTTTGTTGACAATAGAAAAACGATCCGCTGATGAATTCTATACTAATTGGATTTTTACTAATCAGCAAAAACATAGTTTTTTCCTAATATTGTGTATTCTTTCTTGTTTGTAATTAGTTGTTTCCATATAGTTATGTATGACTTGACAATCACCTAGTATCGGCAATAGGTCTGAAAAAGTATCTAAAAAGAAAAAATTTAGATAGTTATACACTGTCAAAGTAAGAAACCATGGCATATATGTTTGAAATAGATTCCATTTTGAGAGAGTTGAAAAAGCACTATCTCGTTGAAAGGTTCTATCCATCTGCACGTGAAACCATTTCATAGATGTTCATTGATATCTTCTTTTTATAAAGCAAATCGACTTCGATTCTTGAATAATCCACATTACTTCTACTTTTAATGTGACAAAATATTCCCTTTTTATGTGGAAAAGGCTCGTATCAATAATTTTGATTTTACGTCAAAATAAGATTCCTCTTCTGAATCAAATCTATAAGATTCCTCTTTATAAGATTCCTCTTTTGAATCAAATTCAATGGGATCTAGAAAGACCATGTCTTCGTACCGTCTTCTCCATAAAAATAAATAATATTATCATGGATAAAACCACATAAAGAATTAACCAAATTTTCCAGATGTAGAGGCAATCAAGAAAGCCGCATAAGTGAATATATAACCTACAGAGAAGTTCCTGTATGGTTGTTAAATTTATCTCTTTTTTATTTCTTATTATTAGTTATCTTTTTCTCATCATGCGAGATAGATGAACCTTTCTTTATGTTATATCATTAGGGTAATGATCCATCAACATGGTAGCTCTTTTTATCAGTCACAAACGGGAGAATTTATCTTAGAAGCGGAATAACTACTTAAACTGCTACGGACTTAATAGGATTGAGCCTTAGTATGGAAACTTACTAAGTGATAACTTTCAAATTAAGAGAAACCCTGGAATTAAAAATGGGCAATCTTGCGCCAAATCCTGCTTTGTGAAAAAACAAGGGTTCAAAAAAGGGAGAGGTGCAGAAACTCAATGGAAGCTATAAAGATTAATATTGAATAGATTGAAAAATGGGACGTAGCCAAGCGGTAAGGCAACTGGTTATGGTCCCGCTATTCGCAGGTTCGAATCCTTCCGTCCCAGATCATACACAAATAGATGTTATTTGAATTTGTAGATTTTATTCGCGAACACTAATTCAATTGATGATAAATAAAGAGAATTCTTGGTTCAGTTCTCAACCTTAAGGACAGAAAAAATGATTGATCAAATTCTATTCAATCTGACTCATAGTGATAATTTATCAAGGATGGAGACCCGTTTTGGTGAAGTATCTCTTTGAAAATCCAGCCCTCACGAGCAGCAAGGTGGCAGATCAAACGACTTTCCTGTCGAACCCCTTTGTGTCTGTATGAATTTATGACCGTGCGGAATCTCCATAGCCAATTTTCCTTTTTTAGTTATAAGATTATAGGGTGCCTTTAGTACTACTCTTTCGGGTTGGAACAAATTACTATAATTCGTCCCCACCTACAGATTAGTCGACACTAATCAATTACAATAAATTGGATCGGATTTTGCAATTTTTTCTTTTACAGTACCTCGACGTGACATGAGTGTGAAAGGGGTTCAAGAATCAATTTTCTTTTTATAAGGGCTAAGTCTATTGAAAGAATATCCTAACAAGTCCTTCCTTGCGTTGTTACTTTAGTAACCCGCTCTGCTTTTCGACTTTACATAGCGCCCAGCCGTACAATCTAGCTCGACAACATATAATGCAGATGGAAAGTCACTGGTGGACCAACCACTTCAGTCGTGGAGAATAAATAACTGGATGGCCCGAAAGGCTTTTACGGGGTGGTTGAAATCAAAAGATGAACTTGGGATATGTTAGAACGGGCTAAACCAATCCATCATAAAATGTCTTTTCGAGTCGCCAAGTGAGGGCAAGAATAAAGAAAAGCCATAGCTATTGTAGGACCTTGCAAGCCCTCTCTTTCAAGAATCAATAATTCCCTATTCTAATATAGAGAGTTGAACATAAAAAAAATTAAAAGATTTCGTTAAAATTGTTCGTTTGGAAATTTCCTGAAAAGCTAATCATAGGTTCTTCTCTCCATCGGAACAATAGGGCCGTTATGCTCATTACTAAACTTGTTGAAGATATGAAATATAGCCAAGGTATATTTTTTTTATCAGAGGTTGAATCAATTATCAGAAGAATAATTAGGTTTATTTCCCTCATTTTCCTGCTAGGATTAGAAATCCTGTATTTCACATATCCATACAATTGAGTCCTTGGGTTTCCAAAATAGTGTAAAAAAATTGCTTCGAATCATTGCTATTTGACCCTGACTTATTCTAAAAAAGTCGAGGCATTTCAAATTGTTTGTTGACACGGACAAAGTCAGGGAAAACTTATTAAATTATTTCAATATTGGACCTTGGACAAATAATAGTTATGAATCGATTTTTTTTAGAAATGAGATCTTTTGTCTCATGGTAGCCTACTCCCTTAGCTATGAACCTCCTTTAAATTTTTGATTAAACTCCAACCTTCTAGCTAATTTATGATCCAAAACGAAGAAGAAAGGAACAACAAATCTATAAGTAATATGATTGTTTTTTTATAACTCTATTTTCTACTTATTAGATTTAAAACAGTTCTAGTTCACTAAAAAAAGAATAATCGTTGTCAATCTCAAAATTTTGAAAATAAAAAATAAAAAAGATGTCATCCGAGATGAAATTTTGAATGTCATTGGCGCCGATTAAATTGTTGTTTGAAGAAACCCTCCGCTTCAATTTCAATTGGTATTTTTTCACGAAAAGTAAACATGAGATAACAAATTCAGCATTTCACTAAGATTTTGAATAGCTGTCCCGAATTCAAGTTGATTATGTTTCATCTCTTACTCGGAGAAAGACGATAAAAAAATCCCCAATCATGGCCCTTGCGGAACAACCAATACTAATATTTATAAAGATTATTATTGAAGAGAAAGAAAAATGGGACGTAGCCAAGCGGTAAGGCAACGGGTTTTGGTCCTGTTATTCGGAGGTTCGAATCCTTCCGTTCCAGATCATACATCGCCCTTCAATTTGAATTAGCAAAAGCAATATCTCCTGTTATTTGTCCCTCTATTATAGGTGTTCCAGAAATGTCTGCGATCAATTAAATACCTCTACGAACTAATGGATCAGATTAAATTGCAAAATGGAAAGATTTGTGCAAGTACGCTAGGGTAGTTCGGGCGGAAAACCGAGTTGCGTATTGGGTGAAGCTTAATCTTTAGGACCTTTCAATGTCTCATGATCAAGGGTATTTGAGGTTTTTTTCTTATATGAGTTTTTTTAATACTTCCATGTTGGGATTCGTTACTAGTTCTAATTTGATACAAGTTTATATTTTTTTGGGAGTTAGTTGGAATGTTCTGCGATATTTGGTGAATACCTCAATGTAGGTCCGGGATAATCCTTTGTTCCATAGTCATGCGGCTATTTACAACTAGTCAATTAAGAATTCTCAGATGTACTAGTACAAACAAGTGCATCAAAGATACAGTTATCGATTCTCCCGATAGGTCACAATTACCGCAAGTAAACATATTAATTTAATTACTTAATGGCGAGGAACACATTTTTCTAATACTTTTACTTGCTATTAATGATTGTGACAACTTTTATAGGATACGTACTACCTTGGGGTCAGATGAGCTTTTGGGGAGCTACAATAATTACAAGCTTAGCTAGCGCCATACCTGTAGTAGGAGATACCATAGTGACTTGGTTTTGGGGTGATTTCTCCGTGGATGGTAACAGTTGGCGTTTTCATGATAGCAAGGTGCTCCCCTTTATTTGAATACCCACCTACGGTTTTGATTGCTTTGGAATAAGTTTGTACAGTTTGGGAAGAGGTTTTGATTGATCAAAAAGAAGAATCTACATCAACCGATATGCTCTTAGGCACGACCATACATAATGATATTGAGCACGTTTCCCATCTCTTCCAGAGAAACAAGTGGGCTATTTCTATTTATTTGCAAAATTTTGCTCAATTTCATGTGGGAATCATTGGTAAGTGCTACAAGATCTCGTGTATTGGAACCCATGGTTATGGACTCAAATCCATTAGTATGGAACATTTTATTTTCCAAGTGAAATCCCCTAGCATATGAAAGAGTGAAAAAGTGCTTTCGTTATTGTGGAATAAGAAGCCTTCGTATCTTAATGCATATATTTAATTTATTTGGGGCTGCACCTGTCAAAGCAACTAAAAGAATTATTAAAACGAGTTCAAATGCAATAAAAAAATCGGTTACTAAATGAATTCCAATTTGTTGGCTATTACTTATCAGATCTTGTATAAGAATCTGGTTTAATCGTGTAGTCCAAATCAACCCATACCATGACGTATCCAAAATAATAGTAATTAATGAAAGAAAAAGACTTGTGCAAACCAACGAAGTAATCCCATCCCCAACGGTCGACAAATTGAAATCTTTGTAATATTCTGAACCATTCATGAACATCACAACAAATATGATTAGAATAGATTCTCTTCAAGCAAACCAGCTTATCCTATGTATGGGGTTTACGCGGTGGTTGAAGCAAAGATACATTTGGTTGTGAATTCCAATATAGCAGATAAAAGTATTTTTCTGCACGGCCTTATCAATAATTCAAGTCACACACTCCCATAATTCATTTTCTCTTCATACCCTTCAACTCCACAATCAGTCATCCTAAAATTAAGATTCATTTCTTGTCGCAAATATTCACTTGTAACATACCATATCTCAATAGATTGACGTAATTTTTTTACCGCGTGTACATTCCCATAATGATTGTGTTTTTCCAAAATAAAACTTTGTTGTTCAGCATCTTGAACTAGCCATCCTTTAGACTTTTTTGGAATGGAATATTTATGGAATATCCATTAATAGGATCAAACTTTGGATTTATAGGCCTCCCAAAAGGTAACGGAGGTGTGAAAAGGTTTCCTCGAGCCGGACGGAGATTAGCCCTCGAGTGCAAAGGCAGAAGGGAGCTTGACTGCAAGACCCACTCGTCGAGTAGGGACGAAAGTCGGCCTTAGTGATCCGACGGTGCCGAGTGGAAGGTTCGTCGCTCAACGGATAAAAGCTACTCTAGAGATAACAGGTTGATCTTCCCCAAGAGCTCACATCGACGGGAAGGTTCGGCACCTCGATGTCGGCTCTTTGCCGCATGGGGCTGTAGTATATTCCAAGGGTTGGGTTGTTCGCCCATTAAAGCAGTATGTGAGCTGGGTTCAGAACGTCGTGAGACAGTTCGGTCCATATCCGGTGTGGGCGTTAGAGCATTGAGAGGACCTTTCCCTAGTACGAGAGGACCGGGAAGGACACACATCTGGTGTACCAGCTATCGTGTCCACGGTAAACAAGAGACAAAGTATTATACCTATTGCTATAACAGAGTTTCTATTATTCGTATTAACAGCTACTTTATGAGGAATGTTTTATGCGGTGCTAACGATTTAATAACTATATTTGTAGCTCTAGAATGTTTCAGTTTATGCTCCCACCTATTATCTGGATATACCAAGAAAGATGTACGATCTAATGAGGCTACTACGAAATATTTACTCATGGGTGGGGCAAGCTCTTCTATTATGGTTTATGGTTTCTCTTGGCTATATGGTTCATCCAGGGAAGACATTGAGCTTCAAGAAATAGTGAATGGTATTATCAATACACAAATGTATAACTCCCCATGAATTTCAATTGCGCTGGTCCTTAGATTTTTTTGTGACCCTCGAGGAGCCGTATGAGGAAAAAAATCATGTACGGTTTTGTAATAACGGTGGGAACAGTGATGTTATCGCCGACTCTAATTATCTTATAGTTCAAGTACAATTGATATAGTTGAGGCACAGTCAAAATATGGTTTTTGGGGTTGAAATTTGTGGCGTCAACCTATAGAAGACTCGCTTTCGCTATGGCTCCGGTAGGTTCCCTTAACCAAGCCACTGCCTATGAGTTGCCGGCTCATTCTTCAACAGGTACGTGGTCAGAGGCCAGGGCTCCTCTCACTGCTTGGGAGCTTACGGTTGCTTTAGCTGCGGCTTATATAGGTGAATCCATGGAGGATCATCATTGACTAGTTTTTGCATTTTTTAGGTTAGCCCAAGGAAATGTAGGAATAATCTACTTAGGGAACATAAAAATATAAACAACTAAGCCTTTTGTGAAGATTCCGATCTTTCTAGTGATATGCGGGACAAACATCCTTATAAGTTATCCAAGTTGCCAAGAAATAGTTCATTTGCACGAGTAAGAGACCGATGTATTTCCACGGGTCGCCCTCGTTTTGTATATGAGTTCTTTTGAATTTCTCGAGTGCAAGAGACACTTTACCCCAAGCCAAGATTGGTTGATTAATCATCCTGGCTTGAAACGGGTTCAAAATATTGACTGTATGAAATCGTTTGTATGACTTGTTTTATAGCAAGAGTTATTAATCGTTGTTGTTTTAAGGCCAATCTATTCACCCGCATATATAATATTTTTCCTTGTTCACTAATAAATCAACTAATTAAACTCATGTTTCTATCATTAATTGGATCCTCGCTTGGATCGGGGGCAAACACCTACAAAAAGATTGCTTGGGTTTAGTAAAGAGTCGTTTGGGTTTATCCGAGCATAACGGCCCTATTGTTCCGATAGAGAGAAGAACCTATGATTAGCTTTTCAAGAAATTTCCAAACGATTTTTTTTAACAAAATCTTTAAATTTCTTATTTTATTATGTTCAAGATTTTTTGTTTTTTTTCTTATGATCATACTCATGATTTTCTTTTTCTTTGTTTTTTCGCATCCAGTTTCTAAATATTCGTTTTAGTAGCCCGGCTGCTGCCTCCCGTAGGAGTCTGGGTCGTGTCTCAGTCCCAGTGTGGCTGATCATCCTCTCGGACCAAAGCCGAGACAGCAACGGGTTCTCTGCCCCTGCGGGGATAGAGTGACAGAAGTTTTGAGAAGTCAAGAGAAGGTCACGGCGAGACGAGCCGAGTTGAGTTCCCCATCTTAAGAAGATAAGTGGCTAGCCGTCTTGATTAGAAGCTCTGACTTATTTCAGTTCCTATAGGCCGGTTCACAGTATGATCTAAGGGGGCATGGAGAACAAAGAGTAGAGATTTGATGATATGTCTTGTTAAGAAACATCTTTTCTTTCTAGGAGCGTGACGGAGGCTTATGGGACAAAAAAATAAATCCCATAAGGAGTCTATAAAAAAATGCACTGATCACACATACAATCAGTATCTATCGAATTGAGTATGATTGTATGTGTGATAGCATCTACTATACCAGGAATATCAATGAACCCGAATTAAAATATATAAATAAATAGAAGAAATTAAAATAAAGTAAATATAAATAAAGATAATAGGAAGCTTGTATAGTTTGGGAAGGGGTTTTAATTGATAAAAAAGAAGAATAAACTTCAACTGATATGCCCTTAGGCATGAACAACTGATCACCACGTCTGTATTGTAAATATGCAGTTACGAATAATCTAGCCAAAGTAATAGGAATTAGACCTAAGACGATTCCAAAAAGAAAAACTTCAATCATTTTCATTTTTAGGAGAAAAGAGGGATAATATCTATCCATAAATACGAAATATTAATCCGTATTGACCATGAATCCATCGTTTGGGCTCATAATAAATTAAAAGTTGCTCATGCTACTCAGCCTAGAGCCTTGAGCATTGTACAAGGACGTGCTGTAGGAGTAACTCATTACTTTTGGGTGGAATTGTCGGGGGAGAACTCATGCTCACAGGTTCCCTAAAACCAAGAGACGAGACAGACAAAAAAAAGAAGCAGAGGATACTGTGGATTCAGAGTGGCTTCAGAATAGAAACTGAAGATTATATAAAACGATGAATCCAACGGGTTGGTTTTTCCTAATTCATGAAGTAAATTCTAAGATTTACACAATTCAATTGGATACACGATCTCAATTGATTTTTTTGCATAATTGAAGAGTTTTTGTTTGTTTTTGTAATGATGAATTAATAATAGTGGATAGTATTCGATAAAATAAATCTAAAAATAATTTTAAAAAAAAGCCTAAGGCTCCTGTCATGATGAATCCTGCGATGTATTGGTGATGGGTATATAATGCAACTTGGGTAGTAAAGTCTTGTGCTATGAAGGCATAAGCATGTAAAGAATACATGTGTTGAGCTACCAAAGAAGTAATAACCCCTAAGGAAGCTAGAGCAAGGCCTAATTGAAAATGAATCGAATTATTTATTGTGTCATAAAGAGCAGTGCTTCGATCCTTTGAACAAGTTGCCGGAGCTGCAAGAGGGGCATAATATATATATTATTTATAAATCTTATAATCGAGGTATAAAACTAAAGGTCAAAACACTGGCTGTAATGTGGGGGGCTCTTATCTTAGTCATGATGTTTAATGAATCTGTGGTACCCCCCCTCAAGAAATAGAACCGACTAATCCTAAGGCAAAGGGTCGAAAAACTCAAGGTCATTATTCTTAAACAACTTGGAGTCATGCTTTCCTTTTGCACTATTACGAATATGAAATGAAAATAATTGAAAAAGTTAGATTCAATTGTCAACTGCTCCTATCGAAAATAGGATTGACTCATTAGGCCAGCATGAAACTAAGAAAGAGAGATGTGTCTAATGCGGCATGCAAGCAAACTGTGCACACTAAGAGATAAAGAGATGTTGCCCTTATGCCATGGGCGACACACGTGCTACTATGGCCGGGACAAAGGGTCGCGATCTCGCGATGATGAGCTAACTCCAAAAACCTGTTCTCAGTTCGGATTGCAGGTTGCAACTCGCCTGCATGAAGCCGGAATCGCTAGTAATCGTCGGTCAGACGCGCGCGTATGAACAGTCTAACTAGTTATATATACTAATCGTAGTATATATATATATAACTAAACGAGGGCTCTAGGTTTTGATCTGAATCTATTTCTGTCATCTAGATAAGGCTTTGTTTTTCTAATGAAAAAGAGGAATGACCTATCCAGATGAGATGCCGTATAATGATTTCGTCGGACGCTAGGCGTCAACCCGTCGCAGAGGAGTAGTACTCCCCTCAGGTTCTCGCACGACAGAAGAACACTTAGGTTGACCTAAGCCATTTACGAAGAATTTCTTGATCGTTCTGCCGCTTAATGTGAATCACTGACGATGTCTACCTTCGTTTAGGAAAGTTGGTTGGTAGGAACCAATGAACCCAGCAATTCTCTGATATCTCCTACGATACTAGTTGTTTGAGCGGGTTGGAATGCAGCTATGTAGCTATGGAGAGGAAGGGGCGGCACCCCTCATCGGAGCTGGTTAATTTGGGTTCGTACTGTATTTGTTTGAAGTCGAAACAAGCCAAACTAGGTAGGTAAGCCAAACAAGCCAAACTAGGTTGGTAAGCCAAACGAGGTAAGTAAGCCAAACGAGGTAGGTAAGTCAAACAAGCCGAACTAGGTAGGTAAGCCAAATGAGGTAGGTAATCCAAATGAGGTGGGTAAGCCAAACTATGGAGGTAAACCAAACTAGGGAGGTAAGGTAAACGAGGCAAGGTAAACAAGGAAACAAGCCAAACGGGGTAAGGTAAATCAAGGGTTGAAAGTTCGGACTGTTGCTCGACAAGCGAGGTGAGTACCGGGGTTCGACAAGTGAGGTAAGTATTGAAGTTCGGATCGAAGGAAGGTCATGGTTGTTTGCTCGGACTACGATTTATATGTAAGGTAAGTATCGAAGTCCGGATCGAAAGAGGGGGTAAAGGCAGGAGTGGATCGAAGAAGGGGTAAAGGCATGAGTGGATCGAAGAAGAAGGTAAAGGCAAAGATATGGGCTCGTGTAAGTAGGAAACATAAAATATATATTCTAGTTTTATCATCAGCTATGGGTTCGAATCTAAGAGAAATTCTGGAGAATGTTTGCTACCTTGAAGTTTTCTTGTCTTTCTTGACCATACTTGTTCAATTTATCTTTTTCAACTTGAATACCACGAGGGGGTCCCTGGAAAGTTTTAGAATAAGCAGGAGGGATTTGCAGATCCTCTAAACGTAGAGCGCGCAACGATTTGAACCCAAATACATTACCCACGTATCCTCTTGACTTGGTTCTGATTTCTCTATTTTTTCAGTTTAAGAAAAGAAGACCACTTCTACTACCCGTATTGAATAGAACATGTTGAGCCAAATATTTTTGATGTAAATAAAACCGGCTTGATTTAGATCGGGAGAATCCTTCATTGGTTGGCCACGTATTCCATTATCAAGAAGTGTATCCACGACTTCTTGTACCAATTTTTCAAGTAGAGTCTTTCAGTGGCATACTTCGGTCTTCTTCCCCATTACTTAGAAAAAGTGAGCCACCGGTTCAGGTACAAGATACTATCATTACCGCCTAGACGTGAGGATCCTAATTTGCATGAGCAATCGGTCTTACATGTAGAGGGTCCTGTACCCACGCCTCAAATTTTCCTTGCCAAGATACATAAAACAAATTTCTGGAAGTCCACAGAAAAATTATTGCTAATTGACCGAAGTGAGAAGCAAAAATATTCAGATAAAGACGTTCCTCAGTAATATCATCATGACTCTCGAAGTCATGTGCAGTAGCAATACCAAACCAAATACGACGAGTAGTGGGGTCCTGAGCTAAGCCTTGGCTAAACCTTGGAAATCTTAATGCCATAATGCCTTTCAAATCCTCCTAGCCATTATCCTACTACAATAATTCTTGCTAAGAAGAACGCCCATGTTGTGGCAATTCCACCCATAAGGTAGTGAGTTACTCCTACAGCACGTCCAATAAAGAAGGAGGTTTAAAATGCGAGATCTAAAAACGTATATTTCTGTAGCACCGGTACTAACTACTTTATGGTTCGGTTCTTTAGCAGGTTTATTGATAGAGATTAATCGTTTATTTCCGGATGCATTGACATTCCTCTTTTTTCATTAAAGCCAAAGTAAATAAGGGTACTACTGTGAAAAAATTTAAACCTCGAGCCCGAGGACGGAGTTATCCGATAAAAAAACCTACTTGTCATATAAGTATCATATTGCAAAAAATATCCATATATGACGTATATGCAGAATCGGTAATGTGCTTAAAAAACTAGCCATATATAGATGACGAGAAACAATATCATGTAGAGGGTCCTGTACCCACGCCTCAAAATTTCCTTGCCAAGATACATAAAACAAATTTCTGGAAGTCCACAGAAAAATTATTGCTAATTGACCGAAGTGAGAAGCAAAAATATTCAGATAAAGACGTTCCTCAGTAATATCATCATGACTCTCGAAGTCATGTGCAGTAGCAATACCAAACCAAATACGACGAGTAGTGGGGTCCTGAGCTAAGCCTTAGCTAAACCTTGGAAATCTTAATGCTATAATGCCTTTCAAATCCTCCTAGCCATTATCCTACTGCAATAATTCTTGCTAAGAAGAACGCCCATGTTGTGGCAATTCCACCCATAAGGTAATGAGTTACTCCTACAGCACGTCCAATAAAGAAGGAGGTTTAAAATGCGAGATCTCAAAAACGTATATTTCTGTAGCACCGGTACTAAGTACTTTATGGTTCGGTTCTTTAGCAGGTTTATTGATAGAGATTAATCGTTTATTTCCGGATGCATTGACATTCCTTTTTTTTCATTAAAGCCAAAGTAAATAAGGGTACTACTGTGAAGAAATTTAAACCTCGAGCCCGAGGACGGAGTTATCCGATAAAAAAACCTACTTGTCATATAAGTATCATATTGCAAAAAATATCCATATATGACGAATATGCAGAATCAGTAATGTACTTAAAAAACCACCCATATATAGATGACGAGAAACAATATCATGACAGAAATATGTAAATGACGCGAGACCTAAATTACAATATACAAAGTATATAAGATACACAATTTTAATAAATGCGCGACTATACAAAATTAATTATAGATTTTGTTTCGTAGTAATTATTTGGTAACTACTGAAAATTGATGAATGCATATCTTGTGTCTCGCTTTAGTGAGACATGGGTAAGCAATACATGTTGATAGACGAAATACAAAAGTAACCATTGTTGCAAAATGGATAACTAAAAAATATAACCCAAAACTAATATAAATGAATAAAATGATGACTATTGAAATAGCTTTATTATGAAACTCTAGTTTTATAAAAAAAAAGGTACATCGAACTATATTTTTAAAGAAGAATGTGATCATAACTATAATTTCATACTGGTTTTATGTAGATAATGATCTGAAGTAGTTGGAATTTTTGATTTAAGAGTAATCATAGCTTTAACAGTTTTGATTTTTGTGATTTCTGATGGTTGGGAAACGAACGGTTTGTAGTTTGTAGAGAAAGGTTTTCGATAATATAAAGGAGTTGACACATTTGGTGAACGATTTCATGTTTTCAAATGCCTATGTATATAAGAGGTCATTTTGGAATAAAGTTATCCAAATATTTTGGGTCTTTATCTGTAATTGGTTTGTCTAACAGACCTCTTTTAGTAACTCATCTTTTATTTTATTTTTTTACTTTTATTTATATTTTAATTATTAAATAAATTATTTTGGCTATAATGTGTTTTTAAAATCTATATTTGATTTTTTTGTACTTTTATAAATTATTTTTGTAAATAGCATTCTTTTAATTTTGTTTTCAATTATATATATATATGAAAAATATTATTATATAATATTTTATTTTTAATTCTAATAAATATATAAAAATATTGTTTGCATTATTTTTTTACATTAATTTTTTGTAATTCATTATTGAATATATATAATTTATAAGTATACATATAAAAAAACTTTAAAACACAAACTTTAATAAAATCTTAAAAATATTTAAATTAATAAAAACTGATAACTAATGTATGTGTTACATATATTTATAACATTAATTTTTATCAAAATTAAATATTACAGTTTATTGAGATGTTATCAGTATCCAATTTTAAACTTTGTCTTTGTTATTTATTGCAGGGTTTTTAAAACGTCATGAAGCAGTTTTCTTAGTTATGACGTCGCTTCCGGTCATAAAGGAAAATCTCGTGCCTACGTATTTGGCCATTAATATGTTTAAGATGGTGGTTGGAAACAAAGAATCAACATCTTTTTGGTTTGCCCCGCGACTCATCTCCACGTCTTTTGTAATCCACTACGAGCATCGTATTTTTGTAATTCTATATTGGAAAGTAATATTTTGGTGTCTGACATCGTTGTTGATGATAACAACTGTTGCCTCATGGCAATAGGTTGACCAACTTTAGGAATAATTTTTTTATAAGATCTTATATAACGTTGTCTCCTCCATAAATTAGTAGTTTTTATGTCTTTTACTCAAATTCTAGTTTGAGTCATAATAAATTCACTATTAAATATAGTTACCATTTCATATGATGTTTTGTTCCCTGTATCGCGTGAGATGGTAAAAGTACAATATTCTTTATCACACCTTTATCCTTTGACCAACTATAATGAGAAATCGTCAACTTGTGACAAGCTTATCAGTCGAGGTTTAAAACTCTCCTACAAAACCTAGGTATATCGTTATCCCAAATATGGTAAATAAATAAGACCGGTAATAGAATGAATCCATTGCGGACCTACTGATATACATTAAATTTTCTCATATTCTCGACCACTATCTAACACATAATATGGAGGATAATAACCATTAGACCAAGTCCTAAAACCCATCTCATAAAATTCTTAGATCAATTAAATCGATGAGGTTAAAACTCAGACCTTCTCCAAGATACCGCTAAAATACATCATTAAAGCATCAATAAAAGGGTCGTAAGTCATTAACATATATGGTACCGAATAAGCCATTTGAGCAACTGTCTCATCCAACCGTGAGCCATAACTCACTAAAAAATGTTTTTCTCTATTGGCATCGTGGAACATATCAACCACATATTTATTGAATATACTTGTATGCATAGTATTTAATTTTTGCTCGGACCAAATTTAGTTCTCAATGTGTTGGGTTATATTGGACTGGTTGGGTAGAGACTGTGTATCAGTAGTCATCCACTGGTCCTGCCCATCTTTGTCACACATAATTTAGCGCGACATACATCATACTTAGAGAGAGAAAAATTAAAAATCTCAATATCATAGTCGAAGTGTTTATTTGGTAAGTATACAAGTTTCTTAACAAAATATGAATAAATAAAATAATTAAAAAAGATAAGATAATTTTAAAGGGACACCACTCTCGGTTGACTATTTTTCATTAAGTAAAATCAGGTTACACGCAATTATACCTAAAAATTTCTCTATGAATAAACACCTTATTACTATATGCTCTGGATTTATAACTCAATCTTAGTTACATGTTTATAGACATTAAAAACCTACACATTTGCTTAATTTCTCTATAACACGGAAAGATAATGCATACGTTTTTTTCGACTTATTCTCTTGATTTTTATGTCTGCTTACGTATGATAATCCATTTTAGTTAGAAAACTAACGGTAAAGTTTGACCCACAAAAAATATACTTTGACCCATTCTATTTTATTGCCCGTTTCTACACTTACTCGGAGAAAGACGATCAAACAATCCCCAACGTAGGTAAATAACTATGCCATATTTTTTTGCTTTGCTCTGATTCATCATTGTCTTTTATGCTTTTTTTCCACTGTATAGCACTAAAATATATTCGTTTTGCCAAAAATATCTTACTTCAACCACACATCCAAATATATCATTTCTTTTACACAATTACCAACTTTTTATTTGAACATATATGCCTTTAAGTCGATCTTATGCTTTATGTTTTGCTTGTGTTAGTTGTGATTTAGATCATAACTGAATTTTCTCCCTCGTGTGGTTCTATTCGCCAATCTTGCTTGCCACATAAATATTTATTTCTAGCATCTTGTCCACCTGTGGTTTTTGTTCTTGAACAAACTTCCTCACATTTAGGCATTTTGTTTATTAGTTGTAATAAATATTGTGTTGCTTTATGTTAATAAGCGTCACCCCTGTAACTTCCCATATTATCACTCAATTTCCAGGTTTTGACCCATTTTATGTACCATATTCAATTTTTCCTGCGCCAGTATCGGTATTCTCATTCCTTGCGTCTTTTTTTGGTTTTCTCCCATGATCTCATATAATTCTTCATACTTCTATTAGGGCATTAGTCCCTTTTGATTCACTCTAGTACATTATGTATATGTGCATATTTTTACACAATATCACACATAACTGACCCTACACGTGTGAAACATACATTTTTGCATCCCATAATCTAGCCCTTGTCATAAAATTTTAAGTTTTATAAGCTATGTTTAATAAGGATGTAACAAATCTTCCCCACTAAATAAACTTGATGTTTGCATTGGGGTGCACTTTACTTCTTCTAAATTGTTATTGATCTTTAATTCAAATATTTTCTCGATGTTACTCATCTTTTTTATGTAACTGGAACTCCTCTAAGTATCCATTTATAATTTTTTTTTTTTTTATTTTGCTGGTACCTACAACACAAACATTGTTAGATCAAAATAATGTTTTTGGCTATTTATCTCATGGAACCCATTTGAAAATTGTTTAATGTCATCGAACTCTTACTCTCTTTTGTCATAAATGATTTATTAACTAGAATGTGCCCTTTCTTCTTGATCTTCTCTTGTCCTTTGAAGTTTACACTAACTTGTTGGATGTTTCTTCAAATGAGGGTTAATAGACTTGCCCGACCCTCGTCCCATTTCATGAGTTTGTTGATGAAAGATTATGAACTTAGTTGGATTGTATCCACATAATTATTTTCTTATCTTTCTCACACTACCATCGTATTGATATGTGTTCTGCCCAATATAGGCCTTCACAGGTGAAACATCCCGAGAAATCCATTTTCTTTTCTTGGTTCTCTATTCTTTCACATGAATCTACACATTCTTAAAACTTATTAGATATATAGTAGGCTTATTTTTCTATTCATCACATACCATTAACGTTTAACATGGAAACTCCTAATACCTTAGACCCATTCTTCATCTCATGTTGGATCTCACTTTGCAAACCTGAAACAAAATGATGTATCATATCATCTTATGACATATGGTGGATGTCCCGCATTATCCAGTTAAATACTTATACATATTCGTTGGCACTCTTATTATTGTCTAACTATTGTAACCTTCTAATTGCAAGAGCTAAAGTAATAATATGAAGATAAAACTCCATAAACTCATTCTTAAACTCGTGTATACTTGAATTTTAGGTAATTTAGATTTGACCATCCCCTTCTTCCATAAATTATTCGCAATATGTCATAGATTCACGCCGATAACTCTCATTTGATCATCCCGTTTTACTCTTATATCCTCAATTTTTGTTATTGATATTGATAATATAATTTTCTAATTCTTTGGTGCAATAAGTGTTGTCTTAATGTGGGTTAGGCTTGTGCACGCTAAACTCATTCACCCTAATATTTATGTCTTAAAATTTGGAGTGCACTCCGAGATTTTTTTTAAGATTGTCAATTCGGTCATGGATTAACTTCTCTATGATGCTGAGTATAACCCTAAGACCAACCGTTGTTTTGTCCATATATGCGACATAATCATAAAGTATTGTCTTAATTACCTCATTCTCATGCTCCATTGATGGGTATTTTTGGGTGCCATGGATTGATGCACCCGATTTTTGTAATCGTGCGATTCTCGCACTTTTGTTGGTCTTACTTTACGTTGTATCTAATGCTTCTATAAATTATCCCAACCATGTTTTTATCGCCTCCTTTATCTTAAACCTTAAAAAATGCAAACATAAGTACTGTCTATCATCGATTTCATGATACCAGATTTTTTATAGTACCAGTCCTAACTACAACTCAAACTTAACTACGTTCTGGCACCAAATGTCATGGGGTCCTAAATTCCCTATAATTTTTTGCTCGTGCAGCTCCAAGAATCATTAACATCGTTCATTGAATCAATCCATCAATGTCCAAATATAAGTGTTTATTTGGTAAGTGGAAAAGTTTCTTAACAAAATTTGAATATGAAAAATAGTATAATGAGATAAGACAAGTTGTAAGAGACACCACCATCGATTGACTATTTTTTCATTAAGTCGAAGAATCGGGTTATACACAATTGCATATTTACAAACCTCCATAAACCTCAACTTCATCTATTTTTTCATTATTCTCGGGCTTTTAGAGAAGTGCAACCCTTTTGATACACTATAACCTATTATATATATTAATTCAAATTTTTACACAACACCACTCATAGTCGAACCCATTATATCAAGCTAACACTAGTGCATATCATAATGTCTATCGTTTGTCATGATATTTTGTTTTTTTGCGTGTCTTTAGTAAATGCGTAATAGTTTTTTTTGCTTGACTGAATATTTTTCATTAAGTAAAAGAATTGGGTTATACACAATTACATTTATATCAAGCCAACACATTTGCATATCATAATGTCTATCATTTGTCATGATTTTTTTTTCTGTGCCATTTAATAAATGCGTAATAGTTTTTTTGACTTAACTAACTATTTTTTACACAACACCACCACCGACTGACTATTTTTTTATCAAGTAGAAGAATCCTGTTATACACAATTACATTTATCAAACTGAAATAAGTTATGTATGTCGTAAAATCTTTCGTCGTCACTAAGTTCCATATGTTTTATTGCTCGTAACTTTGAAAGGATGTATTATAAAAAAATTACGGTGTTATTTACTTTTTTTGGGATCAATTTTCACTATTTTATTCATAGTTAAATATGGTAGCTCATAGTTGAATGTGGTGGATTTAAAGAATATTATTTGTTGTCATTATATTATGTTATGTACCCATGGTGTTGTGATGTCGGGGTTAGTTATTTTTAGATCATATCAAATAGGGTATATCATTAATTATTTTTTATTTTAAACATTAATCATATATTTATATATTAATATATATATTTTTTGGGTGAGTATTTAAATTTTTAAATTATAAATTTTACATTTTAAAAATTAACATGGTTCCTTGGTTTATAAGATATTTTTGTATTTAGATGTCCGATATAAAGTTATAGTTAGCAATATATGATTTAATTTTAGGTTTTGGGCTCAGTTTTCAGGTTTATAATTTAATCGGACAAGTTTAATGATTAAATTTAAAATTTTGAGATTATGATATTATGATATATAGATATTAGGGAAATTGCACCTAAAGTACCCACTCAGCTATTCAATTGTCACTTACTACCCAAGGTTTGATCAATTGTTACTTAATACCCAACTCAACTATCTTATTGTCACTTACAACCTAATATTATTTTAATACCCTAACTACCCTTAACCCACTATATAAGCATATTTTTCTGTTTTCTTTCTATTTTTTCTAGCTTTTTGAAGATTTGAATTTGTTAGCCGCTCTAACCACCTAACCCTACGAACCACCACGAAGACCGGTTGAAATCACATTTCTGGTGATCGGAAGCTGCTGAAGGTTTGTTTATTTATGTAGGTTTTGGTGTTAGTCCTGTTTAACCACTGTTTTTTACGTACAGGAGTTGGTCGTGGTTTTTTGGAATCTGTTGGCTTTGAAGTAATCGTTTTGCTTGCTCTTCAGGTAATTACCTAACGATTTCGAAGTTATTTATTGGTTTTCTCTGTTGGAATAAGTTCTATTCTACTGTTTTTAGACGTCATTGCCTGATTTCGAGCTTTTCTCTGTTTTTTGGGTTATAGTGATCTGTTATTGTTTGTTTAATATTGTTCGTTATATACTTATGTCATTGTTTTCTGATGTTATATACTATTTTTGTAGTGGTTTAGTTTTTTATTTCATGTGTAGATTACGAGTTTTAGTTGTCCATGCCTTACACTAAAGATGCGAATTGTGTGGTGTATTCGATGAGAAAGATGCCAATTGTATGATCAATTTGCATGGTGACATGCGAATCATATGAATGAAGTTCAAAGTTTACATACGTTTCGCATGTTAGGATGTGAACTGCGTGAAACTATAGAGTAGTGTGTGTTCAAACAAATACCAGAACTTTAGAGAATTTTCTACACAGTTCGCATGTTATGATGCGAACTATTTATAACCTTTTAGAGTATTGTATATCGAAACAAATATCATGAATTTTTTTACACACAAATATCAGGACAGGATGCGATTTACTCGATGTATGTATACACAATTCGCAAGTTAGGATGCGAATTGTTTGATGCAGTAGTAAAAAATTTGCATATATTTTTTGTGACTAATAACTAATAATTTGTTCTGTCCATGGTAAGAGATGTCCAAATCACGAGTTTGTATTTTTAAATATAGTCACCAAACCGCAATTGTGCCTTTCACGGAGTTTGAAAGCTTTCAAAGTATCCAAGCTTATGTAGAGAACACATGGGAGGAGCTTGCCACAAGTGACTACCTAATTACCTACTCCTGTGGGGATCACAATAATTGTTTGTTTAATAACCAGAATGATTTTTTTGGGTTGGTGTTATATCTTGATTTGGAGCGTTTAAAACGGGTTAGTTTTCTCATAGAACAGCACGTCTTCGATAAGGGTTCTGGTAATAAAAGTTCTGTTGATGAGAGTTCTGGTGGTAAGGATTGTGGTGTAAAGCGTAAAGAGCGTAGCTTGATTTTGGGAGAACCATCTCCCAATCAACTAGTTAGCAGAGAGAGTAGTAACGATTTAGTTAATTCTGATCAGAGAAAAAAACAACTTGCTACTGCTGGTTGGGCTGATGCTATTACAGGAGTGGGTCAAGCTTTTGAAGAAGGTGCTCACGGTCTGAGGTTATCTTTGTGCAAGTTTGCGTTAGAGCATGGTTTTTCTTTTAAATACTTGCACAACACAGCAAATAAGATCACTGCTTATTGTGAAAATAAGTTCACAAGTGGGTGCATATGGAGGCTTTATGCATCTATTGACTCAAGCACCAGCTTGATGACGATGAAGAAGTATGTCCCACACCATACTTGCAGTCCTATTTTCTCCCAGAAGCATAAGCATAAGCGGCACATGCATTTGACATTAGATTTGATTGCATAGGAAATTTAGGATTCTTTACGGACCTGCCATTCGTTGACAGCCCAAACCATACAATCAACTGTCAAACAAGATTACGGTATTGACATCTCTTATCGTTTGTCATGGAATGCTTTAGAGAAGGCTAGGAGGGGAGTTTTTGGAGATAGTTCAAGTTCTTTTAGTTTACTCAGCAGATACTTTAAACGCTTGAAGAGTCGGGATATTACTTTAGACTGCCAGTTGGAGTTGTCAGCTGGAAACCGATTCAAGCGCTGTTTTGTAGCATTCGGTTCGTCCTTTCGGGATTTTCATTCATGCCGTCCAATGTTGTTTGTCGATGGAACCCACTTATATGGCAAGTACAAGGGTACCTTGCTCACTGCTGTAGCAAAGGACGGAAACAACGGTTAGTTACATTTATCTAGTTTATCTGAATGATGTTTTTGTGTGAAAATGCTGATGCAATTCGCATCAGAGGCTGCGAATTAAGAAGTGTTATGATCTTAACCTTTCGCATCCTTTGTTGTGAACTAGGTATTATCTGAAACTGTACTTACATCGCAACTTGAATTAGGTATTATTTGAAGTTGTCACAAACAATTCGCATGCCAAGCTGCGAATTGCATGTATGAGCAATTAAAATGTCCAACATAATTTGCATGACAAGCTACGAATTGTTTGTTCCTGGACAACATGCGAATTGTTTACAATTTTTAACACTTGGGGTACTGTTGTAGTGTTCATTTGATCTGCCTTTTTTCAAGACTATTCCCTGTTGTTGTTGGTGTAGTTAACATTGAAGATTGTGACAATTGGATGTGGTTTTTGGGGTGTTTGAAACCACATTTGCTGGATCGCCAGATCACATTTAATTCAGACCGTCATTCTGGTATCGTTAATGTTGTTTCTGTCTTGTATCCAAACTGCTATCATGCGTATTGTTATTTCCATCTCATGCAGAATTTGAAAGCCAAACTGGAACATACTAACAGAGACTATAAAAAAGGATGTTGAGTTTCTTCCATCGTCTTGCTTATGCTCCCAGTCGAGAGCTTTTTAAAGATATACTAACGGGTTTTCTATGTGAAGGTGGTGACAGAATGAGTGATTTTCTTGCAAATTTACCCCCTAAAAAGTATGCACAGGCTTACGTAAAAGGGAAGCGATACGGCTCTATGGCTTCTACTGCAGCTGAATCGTTTAACAATCAGATTAAAAAATATTGCGGCCTACCTATTGTTGAGTTTATTGATTGGATTAGAGTCTTTCTTATGACTCAAGTTTCACGGAGATATGAAGATGGTCTCAGCTGGAGTACTAATTTGGTTCCCGAGTACGAAAAGAAGCTAAAGCAGAATGTTGACATGTGCCGAACTTGGGTAGTACGTAAGTCCTCTACCGCCATGTTTGAAGTCTTTTCGAATCCTGTGGCTGTTGTTAATCTGTTGGATTTCAAGTGTTCATGCGGATCATGGCAACAATAGTATTTTCCATGTCCTCATGCTTTAGCGACATTACAATACACTGACCAAGATGCATTGACTGTAATAGAACCCTTCTTTACGGTTAAGAATTACAAGAAAAGTTATCCTTTCAGCATACCAGCTATAACTGATTTCGGCGAATGGTCCAGTGCTAACGATCCTTCTTTTGTTGAAGTTCTTCCTCCGAACGTTAAGAGACGCTCAGGAAGGCCTAAGAAAAATCGAATCCCTTATAGAGGAGAAATCTCAACCAAGCAGTTGATGTGTGACCGATGTTCAAAATCAGGCCATAACCGGAGGACTTGTGATGTTCCAGTTTAAGGACAATCCGTGTTGTGGACAATTCTGGTTGGCCAGATCACATTTATTTGTAGTACTGTTATTGTTCTGTACAGCAAACTAAACATTTTTACATTCCTGTGTTTTGTAATTCTATTATTAGAGTTACGAAATGTTAAGTGCTTTGGGTTGTAAGCATTTCGCATCATGTGCTGCGAAATATGTACAATATGTTGGTATATTGTTGCAAACATCTATCAGGATTACATGCGATTTTGTGTGAAATTTTACCAGGATGCGAATCGTTAGTAAAATCATATCAAACACATGAGGCTGCGAACTGTGTTGAGCTATAACGTAATGCCTTTTCATATAAATATCAGGACTCCTAGCTGCGAATTATGACCAGAACATATGATAATAATTATACGCATACGTTTCGCATGATAGGCTGCGAATTATGGCCAGAATTATGATGCGAATGGAGAATAATTAGTAGTCCTGATATTTGTCATATGATAAGCTACGAAGTGTGCTTTAATAAAAATACCATGATATTCAGTAAGGTTGAAAACAAGTAATATATCAGGTTAACATGCGAATGATGTGCAAATTGTAATTGGATGCGAATCGTTTATATGATTGAAAGTCTGTAAACAAATTGGATTACAAAAAAGAGGATTACAATATTTTCATGCACTAACAACTGTTTACACATATCACTACAAGCTACTGCTGCTAGTTAGTTGCATTCCAAAAAATAAAAAATAAAAACCAACTCTAGCAGTTGGTAGAGGATTCATCACCATCCTTTTCCTCTTTCTCCTCTTTGTGCTGGTCATCTTTGTCTTTCTCCTCTTTCTCTTCCACTTTATCTTTCTCTTCCACTTTCTCTTCATGTTCAATATCTACGTCCATCATGCTTAAAATTTTTGTCCTTGATGGACCAGCTTTGTCTTCCCTCTTCCTTTTGTTGTTTCGAACCGTTGTCGTTTGAGGTTGCACCTTTTCTGGCTGAGGTGCAGCAGCAAGAGTTGGAACCTCTTCTGGCTGAGGTTCAGTAGCAACAAGTGGAACAACTTCCACTGGTTGAGAGTCAGCAGAGTAGTAGTCATCATACATGTCTAACCCAAAAACAGATACTGGGCTGGTTAGTGGTGCTGCTTGCATGATCAACTCATCACTCCTGTTAACAGTTAAGGATGACCAGGAGTCACCCAGAGAACCAAGTGAACCAGAGTTTGAGTATGAGGTGGTGGTTGTGGTGGTGGAAAAATACATGACTGTTTGAATTCGAAGAGAAGAAGATGTGTTTAAAAAAAATAGAGTTTGTTGTAAAATTAGCCTCTGGTTACTAGAGGTATTTGTAGGGAAATGAGGTAATCATTACATAGCCTCCATGTCCAATCAGCATTTAATGAATTATGTACTTGATTAGATTGTTTTTTGTGTGCTCAATGGAGAAAACGTTTACCAAGGCATAAGCCACAACCCGTTCGTATCCTTGAACTTTATATTTTGAATTTTTTATTTCTGCACCATAACCGATTTTAAGGTGGTATACCAGGCT
Source organism: Limnanthes douglasii subsp. nivea (assembly GCA_036936605.1). Classification (NCBI taxonomy): domain Eukaryota; kingdom Viridiplantae; phylum Streptophyta; class Magnoliopsida; order Brassicales; family Limnanthaceae; genus Limnanthes; species Limnanthes douglasii. Next base: position 41,741,992 of record JAUPFV010000001.1, read on the forward strand.
GTGAACTGTTTGTGTAGTTAGGCTGCGAACTGTTTGTGTTGTTAGGATGCGAACTGTTTGTGTAGTTAGGCTACGAACTGTTTGATAGATAAGCATCTAGCAGGTTAGGCTGCGAACTATTTGCTGATAAGTTAGGTTGCGAATTATTTACTGATAAATAAGCATATATCGGTTTAGGTTGCGAACTGTTCATACATACCAGGGATTTGCTGCGAATTATTTGGTTGGAATTAATCGAATATTAATCAACCCTTATAGATCAGGTTATGATGCGAACTATAAGCTAAGGAATATTCACATTTCTGAAAATGTAATTTGTTTATGTATGCACAACAAACTAAAAATTACAACCGATGTATTTTACAAGCAAACGAATAGTGTTTTAAATCGAATCAGCCATATGCGATGCGGTCTTTGTCATTTAAAAAGTAATAAAACATATCTTCTCTGAAGGCAGTTACCATATATGCATCGTATTTTTTATGCACTGATCCATGCTCGATAATATCTCTTGCATATTTGCAGACAAAGATACCACAGTCCAGGGTGCCTCGCTTTTGTTGTGGGACACCTCTTTCAACTTTCACCTTCCACCCTGTAGTATATTTAGGTAGGAATCATCTATCCAACAAATATTTGATCTGTGTATAATAATTAGTGTTAGGAATAAGCACAAAAACAACAACAGTTGGTGCCGTACAATTCGCATCTTAGGATGCGAATTGTATGACACCAAATCCAACACAATTCGCACCTTAGGCTGCGAATTGTACAACAATAAACCCAACATGGGCATGTCACACGATTCGCAGCTTAAGCTGCGAATTATTTGATATGATGCGAATTGAGTTATGGATAGGCTGCGAATTGCAATTGATTTACTCACAATTCGCAGCATATCCCGATCACAGTTCGCAGCATGCATACTTAAGATGTGTTTAAATTTAAGTGTATAGTTTGGAATATTTACGAGTAGTGCAGGTGTCCTTGTGGTGTGGTCTATGACTTTCAGCTTAGGCAGAAGCGGATTGTAGTTTGAAATTGTCCTGGCGTCGATGTCAATGACGAGCAACGTCCAGTGGTTTACGGTGTCCTTCATCTCGGTGCATACTGGAACCATGATGATGTTGACATCTTTGCGCCCCATTCTAAAAGCCATGTCCACCAAATTTTCTACTTGCCAGCCTGCTTTCATTTGATGCTGCATCCAAGCAAGAGTATATTAAAATGAGAACATTTTCTGAAAACTTTCTTCAATTTACCTAAGTTAAACTTACCGCAGTCATGCCGGAAATCAGTACGGCGTCATGATACTCTCCTTTAGCTTTAGTGCATGGAACTTTGAAGTCTGCTTCTTCAAGCATCTTTCGAATCCAAGCATCGATAACCTAACAAAGGAGTTGTAGATTTATGTTAAATATACAAGACATATTTGAAACATTGAAAATAGAATTGGTTGACAATTGAATACCTTTACGTCCAGCTCCAGTTCTAAAGGTAGTGCCATGACATCACTCGCTTGCACTCTGATTCCGTATGTAAACTTGGACTCTGATAACTGCCATACCACTGGATCAGGGGTGTCGCTCTCGTAGGCTTTAACTAACTATATTTTGTGGTATTCTGCCAGATCGATACAGTCAGTTACTTTTGTTTTCTTTGGCCAGTCGCTGTATTCTACTTTTGGCGGTTCCCGTATTGTTATAACGAACTCCTCTTCCTCTGCCACTTGAGGCTGTGTTTGTGTCAGTAGAGTAAAACTTGGCTCCTCTATCTCTTTACTGGGCTCGGGCTTAGTAAATAACAAAAATCAAAAGTATAAAGATTCAGTAATTATAATATCAACGACTCCAAACATTTCGCATGCTAACATGCGAACTGTTTGGTTCCAGTTGAATAAATTTCATAGTATCCATTAGGGTAGGATGCAAACTGTTCGAGGTTCCACTGACAATTCGCATGATACCCTGATATGCGTTTGTAATACCCCAATCAGTTTGCTAACACAAATCTCACGTTATGATGCGAAATCATTATAAGTAAGCCTTACCGCACGGTTAGCGAAAACCAATGTCGTTGACTTGTTCGGCATAGGATTTGGATCGTGTCGGCAGAAATCATTAAAGTCATCCTCTGACATGTTCTCCAAAGAACGTTTTATTATAGAATCGTAATATACATTATCAATTTCATTTAAAAATGTCTGTAAAACTTGAGTGTAAATACCATAAACAAAAGCATCAGGTAAACCTACTGTGTTATCGTGGGACTCTAGAGCTTGCAGTTGATTTGTTACCGGGCCTACAGTTTCACGTTGCCTTAGCAATTCTGACTTTGTTGACAGCACCGTTGGTCTTTGAGGTTCCACTGAAGAAGTGGTGTTGTCTTCTAAGTATGGTCCTTCCTGGCTGAGTAGTTCCGTCTTCTCACCGTGATGGACAGGTTCTGACTCTTGAGCTGCTATCTCTTGCGTTAGCGTTTCTCTCTTTGCCAAGGTTATCTGTTGCTGCTGTTGTTGTTCTTGTTGTCCTTGTTGCTCTCGTTGTTGTTCTTGTTGTTGTTCTTGTTGCCGGTCTTCGTGTTGAACTCGTTGCTGTTGGTGCTGGTGTTGTTGCTGGTGGTGTTCTTCTTGTTGTTGGTGTTGGTGTTGTTGTTGCTGGTGGTGTTCTTCTTGTTCTTGCTGTTGGTTTTGTTATTGTTGTTCTTCTTGTTCTTGCTGTTGGTGTTCTTGCTGTTATTCTTGTTGCTGTTGTTCTTGTTGCTGTTGTTGTTGTTGTTCTTGTTGTTGTCTTTCGGTCTCATGTTTCATACAAAATTCCAAAAAAACAAAAAGGTAGAAGGGTTAAGCATACTATAATCATTGTTGCGAACGATTCGCATGCTGACCTGATATTTGTTTTATCCACCCCAAACAATTCGCAGCTCAGCATGCGGATTGTGTAACAATTCGCAGCTCAGCATGCGGATTGTGTAACAATTCGCAGCTCAGCATGCAAATTGTGTAATAACCAATCAAATCATCCACTTACATCGTCTATCTTCTTTGGGTCGTTCGGAGTAGAATCGTGTCTTTCTTTCTCAATCGGTGTCTCCATGATGTCCATCTCTGCAGATTGTACCGGTATGGGTGAATGGTTGGCATCATCGTCCCTTTGTTCTGGCAGTACTCCATCAGCATGGTGCTGATCAACATTAGACACAGATGCTTGTTGATCAGTGGATTCTTCTATGTCTGGAAATGCTGGTACCTGCTCATCTATTGGGCTTTTAATCCGGAAAATTGGCTGAGAGATAGCATTGTGGAGTTGTTGTGCTTCAAGTTCCGCTATCTTGCGTTTTAATTCTTTTAGCTGGAAAAATGATAGCAAACGTTTTATAAACATATTAAGTGCTGATTGTAGTGATTATTTAAGCCTCACGTCATACGTACTTCTCTGGCCTGTTTTTCTATCTTTCTCTCGTACTTGTTCTTGTCGGCGTATGTCTTCAAACGCTTTGATTCAGCAACAATTGCAGAAATCTCAGGATTAGAACCTCTGCGTTTGAGTACATAATCACCGATTGTTTCACTCATACTGGTTGTGTCGTCGTCGGGCTCCTGCCTAGATTTGCCTTTCGGTTGTGGTGGAATCGTTTGCTTGGGGAGTCTTGGTGGTGGAATCGTTGGCTCGGGTGGTGTTGGTTGTTCGGGTCTGGGGGACATCACCTTATTCACTACTTTCTATGATGCTCGTCTCCTTTGTCTTGGTTTTGATGCTGTGCTTTTCGTCCTCTTCCTTGGTCTTTCTTCCGGTGAAGTAGAAAAGGTTTCTGCATCTTCACTATCTTCTCGTTCTCCGAAAGCTTCACTTTCAGCCTCGGTAAGACGTAATGGACCTTCTAAAACCTACCAACACAGGCACATGTAAGTAAATAAATTTTTTCGAAAGTATGAGGGTGTAGACAAACAAATTGTTTTTTAGAAATAGTTCGCATCATATGATGCGAAATGTGTGATTTTAATCATGTTAGAGTTGCAAAGAATTCGCATGCTGAGCTGCGAAATGTGTATGGGACAATATGCTGCGAACTATGTGTAAACCATATGTTGCGAACTATGTGTAAACCATATGCTGCGAACTAAGTATTTATGTCAGGCTGCGAAAATGATTGATGCATGCAGAGCTGCGAAATGTGTGTAAAACTATATGATGCGAACTGTGTGGGAAAAGAAGCTGCGAAGTAAAATTCATATCAGGCTGCAAAATGATTGATACATTTTTCTAAGCAAAACGCATGATATGCTGCGAACTGTTTGCACCCCCAGTTCAATACATATATAAATCTTATACCTGGTCATTATCCAGCGAGGGTGTTCTAAGAAGATATGTCATGGTTGATGCTTGACACTCTAATCCCAACCATTTGAAAAACCTTGGTATCGAGGTTGGCTTCGCTACCTCGTGGCCGATTGTTGTGTGCTCCATGATGAAGGGCTGCATGGGGACAAGTTTTATCAACAAGATGCTCTGTATGTAACTAATTTTTATACTGAATAGATCAATCTTACAATTACAAGGGCGACGCAGCCGACGACTTTATCAGCTCTTTCTATTGCTAAGCAACTCCTGATAGACTGTCGAAGCTTGTACAGTATTGATCCAGCCCAGTCATAATTATATATTCTGCTGAGGTCTTCAACGTAATAAACCGTGCTCCAACCCAGGATATCTCCAGATACGGAGTAAAATAGTGTGGAGCACAAAAACAGTATCAACAGCCTCGCAACATCTTCCAACTCATGCTCCACTCCTTCGTTTATGGCCTTTTGTATACCCTCCTGTAAAACCAATGACAACATGCTATGTTAGAAATGTACAGAATCTTGCTTTATAAAGATGAAGTCCAATTTAGACGTACCTTTATAATGGCATTTGTTATTGTTTTGGTGTTACTAGCTGTTACTTTCCTGCCAGTTTTACCCATGAAGTATTTCTTCATCATCCTTGATTCGTCCTCCTCGCAGGGTGCATATTTGTTGTGAAAAGCTCTGGTTTTTGTTAACCGCATTTTCTCGGTGCCATGCCTCAACCCGAATATGATCTTCACATTGTTTTCAGTTAGTTTTACATACTTGTTGCCAATCCTAAAGGCATCTCTATCCACAGAGAATTGCTCGATGATATACTGAATGATTTGGTAGAATTTTTTCTTTGGCAGCTCTGCCTCATTACGGATTTGGAAAGCCGTTTTCAGAAGTGTGTAGAAGGGTGTGTTTCTTGCAGCTTCAATATGGGCCCTTGTAATACGCATGTCTTTGAGTAGCTTGAGAAGGCTCACCAACCCTGATCTGTAATAGCTAGGTCTTGTTGTCATACTTTCTGCACAAACACAAATCAGTTGGAGTGTCACGAATAATTCGCATCACAAGCTACTTAACATGTCACACACAATTCGCATGACAAGCTGCGAATTGCATATATATGAATATTGTTTTAACAGACAATTCGCAGCCTTGGTTGCGAATTTTTTGTAAATAAACGACATAAACATATAATCGAGCTGCGAATTGCTTGCATAATGGGTGATTAGGATGTGAACTGTTCCACTTTTTACATGCACGTTGCAGGGATCTGAGAATTGTTGAACAAACACCAAAATAAACAATGAACTACCTAATGCACATCTAACATACATAATATTTCTCAGGAAAGTATTAGCATTACATGTAACTAAACTTCTACCCTGCCTTCGACGATAAACCCAGAAACTGAGCAACTATCGTCAGTAGATACTTCATTCCAGTATAAAAAGCAACGCCTATCGTGAATTAACAGAAAAAAGTGGTTCAAATTCGTCAAAAACGCAAAAAACGTACACTTTCCACGATAATGCATACCTGTTAAATTTCACCGGTCGGAGAACGAGATTGATGCTTTCAGAGACTACTTCACGACAACTTTGTCGAACAGAAGGTTTGTAGTTACAATGAGTAAAAGACGCTGACCGGTGCGATAGTGTCGAAGGTGCGAACGGTGAGAAGCTGTAGGGTTTTTGGGTTTGAGAGAGAGAGTATCACGAAGTCGAACGGTTTTCTGGTGGTTTCTAAAATTAGACTTTTGTGTTTGTTTAGGGTGATAGGAAGGTGGAAAAAGTGGGTTGGAATTGAAAAATGGGTATATATAGTGGAAGGGTATTTTTGTCAAATTTATTAGTCTAGGTATTAAGTAACATTATGTCAAATTTGGGTAGTGCCGGGTAATATATATTAAAATATATATTTTGGGTGAGTATTTAAATTTTTAAATTATAAATTTTACATTTTAAAAATTAACATGGTTCCTTGGTTTGTAAGATATTTTTGTATTTAGATGTCCGATATAAAGTTAGAGTTATATGATTTAATTTTAGGTTTTGGGCTCAGTTTTCAGGTTTATAATTTAATCACAAGTTTAATGATTAAATTTAAAATTTTGAGATTATGATATTATGATATATAGATATTATTGGTAAGGTATTTAAACAACAACTTTCCTTTTATGTATGTAAAGAATTAATAACTAGAAAGCCCATCAAGGAAAAACCTAATCTCAGACCCAACGGCAAAGACGACCTAATAGATATTTAATCCTTAATGGTTGCATCAGCTTCACCCTCTTCTTCTCTCTCTCTCTCTCTGTATCATTTAGGTTTTCACTCCTCAAATACCTAAAGGATCCGAAAACCCAAAATTCACCCACCAAGCGCCCTCTTCGATCCACACCATCACCGAATTAGGTTTCGCAGCCGCATCAACATCGTCCTCTTCATTTCTATGATTTTTTATTTGTGGAGATGACAGCACCCACCTCGTCACACAATCGATCACCTTCCCAATCACCGTCTTCGTCGCGGTCTCACCTCCACAGGTGCGGTTGATGCATAATTAACGTAATTGGATATAGAAATAAACTCGTTTTGTGAATTTTGTTTTGAATTGTGAGATTTTACTGGTTTAATGGATTGACTGCGAGATTTGTAGTTAGTTTTCCTGTTTTGAATCGTGAATTCCGGTGTCTTTGTTTAGGTCATCGGTCGATGTGACTTTTGTAAGGTTGTCGAGCTCAAATGCTAGCTTTTGTAGTTTATATATATATATATGTATGCATATAACTCCTGGAATCTTTGTTTAATTGGTTTCTACAACTTAGATAGCTTAACTGAATCATATGAGAAAGTTGATAATTAGTTGTGCTGATTCGATTTTAGAATTTGAATGGCTTTACTAAGTTCTGTGAGAAAGTTGATGATGAATTGATATATTTGTAGAAGTAACTATATCCTTTTCTGAATTATGATATATATATATATATATGTTTGATTTGTTAATGAGATAGATGTGCCGATTTGTTTCTGATCTACTTGTATAAGTAATTATAGCCTCTGAATTAGATCTGTTTCCAAATATATATAGTGGTAAAAACGTATTTAGCTTGGTGGCACGGAGAGAGATTTCTCCTAAAACAAAGTATGTACCAAAAAAGCGCTGGGTGGAAGCTTCTAAATCGGGTTTCGGTTCCACATCATCATTGATCCGTGAACCAGTGAGAGATACAAAATGCGAAGCAGTGAGAGATGCAAAAGGCAGTCTTATTTCCTGGTACTTATTCTTTTTAAGCTGTCAGTTTTATCGCTCTCCGCACACATCTACCTTGTTTTACAGTATTCTATTCAATATCATATTTATCATTGATCTAACGAATTAAGGTCTTACAAATACAACGTTTTCGATCTTTGAAAGGGTTGAGGCAGAGTCGTTACGCCATTTATCTGGAAAATATTGTCCCTTGCTGCCTCCACCGAGGTCAACGATTGCTGCAGCATTTAGTCCTGATGGAAGAACTATTGCTTCTACTCAGTGAGTTGATTTTCAATTTATGTTTATCGACTCTTTAACACTTGGTTAATTTGATAAATCTGACTCTGTAACATTATTTGCAGCGGAGACCATACAGTCAAGATAATTGACTGCCAGACCGGGAAGTGTTTAAAAGTTTTAAGTGGTCACCGAAGGACACCTTGGGTGGTAAGTTAGTGTTGCTTGCTGCATTCTTATTGATGCCTGAGTTTAGTTTTTTTGGAGTAAAGAGGTAAATCATTTTTTAAAGGACTAAAAAGCTCACTAAAACAAAATTCTTCTACTTTTTCTTGTGCATAGTGAAGCTGAACTGTTTCAGCTTCATCTAAAGAGATTTTTAAATACAGGCCTTCTGTTAGACTGAAGTCTTATATTTTTTTAAGAAACCTTCTTTCCTGTGACTATGTTAGTCGCCAGCAGAAGACAGCTATGAGACTGAAAAAGAGTATTTCAGTAAGCTGAGTTGGAAAAGTCTGAAAGAGGCAGATTGATAGTTAATAATATCATAAATGTGGAATGGTGTGAGTGAAGCTGCTTGTTTACAATGAAATGCTAATGGAGCTTTTACAGGTTAGGTTTCACCCACTACATCCAGAAATAGTTGCAAGTGGGAGTTTGGATCATGAAGTGCGCATATGGAATACAATAACGTCAGAGTGTATTGGATCCCGTGATTTCTGTAATTCTTTTCCTCTTCTCACTGCTATATTACTAGTCCCCTATGGGGCACTTAAGTTCCATATAGCTATAGGGAATTAAAATGTATGTAACACAAAAAAAAGTCAATGGTTTAGATTAAAAGAAAAGTGTATGCATAAACTACAATAAATAAATAAATCTCAAAATCTAAAGTCTAAACTCCTCTAAATCATTAAGCCCAAACCTTGAACCAGAAACCATTGATTTTAACATTTAGTTAATCTAAGGTCATTGGTCTTTTTCAATTCACTTAATTATATAAAACCTAAATTCCTCCGTTGTTACTAGTAGTTTACTTTTACTACCGAAGTTTGATTTGTGGATGTCATTCAATAAATTTATCTTTTGAATTGTTGTTCAACAGATCGTCCTATCGCATCCATAGCTTTCCATGCTGAGGGCGAACTTCTTGCTGTTGCATCAGGCCACAAGGTGTTCAATCACATATTTAAACTCTTCTACCCTACTTGAATCTACTTGCATTTTGTCGCCCAAGCATCCAATCTAGAATCTGGAGAATTAATATATTTAGATCTCATTTGAGTTGCGGATTATATCTTACAGTTGTACATCTGGAAGTATGACAAGAAAGGGGAAGGTAATTCACCAACCATTGTATTGAAGACAAGGCGTTCCCTCAGGGCTGTACATTTTCACCCACATGCTGCTCCATTTCTCTTGACTGCTGAGGTGAAGGTTTAACCTACCTTTCAATTGATTATCCACTTCTGCTGTATAGATTACATATTGGACGGACTTGCAGGTTAATGATCTTGACTCTTCAGATCCCACAATGTCAAGGGCCACGACTCCAGGTTACTTAATGTATCCTCCACCCACAGTGTTTGTAACAAATGCACAATCTAGTGATGGTGCCAGTTTGGATGCTGAGCTGGCTTTTGGGTCAGTACCATTCTCGGTCATACCTTCGTTTTCCGTATATGGTTCAAGAATTGAAGAGCCAGTGGCTAGACCTCTTATTTCTAATGGCACACGAGCGGGATTTCAGGCTGATCCAAACGTGGTAGAACGGCTAAGCAATGCAATATCTGCAATGGAGAGGCACCCTGCAGGGAGTGGAGGTAATGCTACTGACACCACTGCTGATGCTATGGATGTTGATGAAACGCAAGCTATTGGACAAGCTGAAACGGGAAGCTCTACCAACGTAACTAGTAGTTCAGGTGATTTTGGGGCAATGCCCCAAGACTTACCCAACCGATCAGATTTTATCGAAGTTGGGCAACTTCAGCAGTTCTTACCCTTTAGAGATTCAAATTGGGAGATACCTTTTCTGCAAGGATGGTTAATGGGTCATAGCCATGCTGGTGCTCCGTCAATTATTCCTCTTCGGGGTGGCAGTGGCAACAGACACCCTACACAGGATATGGGGTCTACATCAACATCGCATACATCCTCCTCCAATCTTGAGACTCCAGTAGCTTCTTTAGCAATACCTGGTGTGGTGAGAATAACTAGTAATTCAGGAAGAGTGGATCTACATCCCCGTACATCTGTTTCTGGAATGGGAGAAGGTACTGCTCCCATTATTGCACAACATGATGGAAATGATTACCAACCGGTCATGAACTTAATCCAGACTGAACTTGGTAGGTCACTAGCTGCAGCAGCTGCTGCTGCACAGTTGCCGTGCACCGTAAAGCTCCGAGTCTGGTCTCATAACATTAAAAACCCTTGTGCAGTGCTTAATGGGGAGAAATGTCGCTTAATTATACCACATGCTGTGCTTTGCAGGTAAATGCTTTTCATTTTAATATCGTGTGATGTTATGTGAGGTTTTGATTAACTGCATCATGATTGGGAGATTGACAAAGACAAGAGTGCATTTAATGAGCCTTATAATAGTCTTTGGGTCTGATTGGATTAAGTTTTGTATAATTATGATATAAGACATTCAGTAGGATAAGGTTTGATTAAGGATTTCTGTAATCTTACCTTATAAAGCCTATTCAAAGGCTTTAAATGATGGATATTTCTTGGACTTGGCTTGTTGAAATCTTGATGTTTGTTGGTGCGGATTTCAATTAAGACCCTTTGAGACTTCTGGGGACTTGTGAGAGTTTATTGTCATTCGGATCAATATTTCCATCGTGTGTTACATTAGGCATTTTTCTTTAAATATGTCCCAATTGGATGTAATATTGCTGGTTAGATTAAGTCAATTTTTTTTAGTGTAGTCATATATTGGATACAGTTTTTCACTACTATATGAGAAACTAATAGCATCGCTGGGTGGGAAATTTGTTATCAGTGAAATGGGTGCTCACTTTTCACCATGTGGGAGATTCTTAGCCGCCTGTATTGCTTGCACGCTTCCACATGTGGAGGGTGATCCTGGATTACAAACAGTAGTTCATCAAGAAACTGGGGCCGCAACGTCCCCTACTCGACATCCTGTCTCGGCCCTCCAAGTCATGTACGAGCTCCGGATTTATTCTCTGGAGGAGGCAACGTAAGCTTGATTTCTCATCCGCTGTTCTTCATAGAATTTGTTGGTGTAGTATTATTCTTGTAATATGAGTTTTCTACTACAGCTTTGGTTCAGTGCTTGTATCAAGGGCTATCAGAGCTGCTCATTGTCTGACTTCAATTCAGGTCTGTCAGCTTTAATTATAAATAGGACTTTACTGAATGGATCATGCTTTTATATCTTTTTCATCATTAGTGGCCTCCCTGTTAGAAAAAACAGTGGAAAATTCACTGCATTCTGGCATCAAGAAATAATGATATATTTGCAGGTGGTTAGTTTTATAATATGTATGAAAGATTCTGACATTTTGTAGAAAGAACTTCGGGAGGCTTCGATGTCTCTCTCAGTTAAGTGGCATGCATATATAAATTGGTATTAGAGATGTCAATTTAATTTAATGATACTGAAAATCCTATTAACTACCTAAACTTGATTCACTGAATATTACTTCTTAGCATCTACCTTGACTACCTTCAAATTTATTCCTAGAGCATTAAAAAAGGTTTTAAGTGAAATTATAATGGAGAAGGTTTTGATTGTCACTAGTGGAGCTAATGTATTTGATGTTATGGATGCAGTTCTCACCAACTTCTGAACACATATTACTTGCCTATGGCCGGCGTGATAGCTCTCTTCTTAAAAGTATTGTCATTGATGAAGAAACGCCTTCACCTATATATACAGTTCTGGAGGTATAAGAGTTCCTGCATTTTATATTTTTAGTTCTTACCAGAAGTGTTACATATCTATCTTAATGCATTAACTTAATGCCTTAATAATTGGTTAACTTTGTCTTGATATAGACATTCACGGCAAGTGAGATGAATGACCAGTTGCTGTGTAATAAATGGACTACATTATGTTGTCGACCCGACACTATATTGATTATTAACGAGGCATAGCTTAAAAAACTTATTGGAGTTGTCCTATTAAATATGCTAGCCTGAGATTCATTTATTACCTGTTCATGACTATCCTGTTAAAGACTAAAATATGATAATCGTAAACCCAAAAGGCCTTCTTATCCAGAATGTCCAGAGTAGTGCTACTTGTATTAGTTCATGTAGTAAGTAATTCTTACGCAGTTTTTTTCAAGTAAAACTATCATATGTTTTTGTTGTTGACCTTGAGGGAGTAGGCTATCTTGTTGGAGATTAGCAGCTCATAGTCTGTTTTGTGATCAGGTCTACAGAGTATCAGATATGGAACTTGTTAGAGTCCTGCCAAGTGTGGAGGATGAGGTCAATGTTGCTTGCTTCCATCCATCTCCTGGCTCAGGTCTTCTTTATGGGACCAAGGTCTGTGTCCTCTGCCTCCCACAATTTGCAGTTGTATCAGCTTATTCTTGAATTCTGATTTTGAATGTGAAATGCAGGAAGGAAGACTGAGGGTCCTCTCTTATGATAGCGCTACCGGTCGCAGAGGACCAACTTACTTTCCTGATGAAAGCATTGCTGAGGTAGAATCATGAATAAGGTTGCTGTACATTGCTCTGATGCTTTAGTTGCTTCGCATGTATCATATTTAATTTTATTGACTCTACTTGCACCGAACGGAACACGCCACTTATTTTGGTATTTATCTAAATGTGCCTTTCACATACCGTGCTTGCTGATGAAGTAGAAAGAAGGATTAGGACCATTAATAGGTTGCCTAACACTCTGTAGTACGGATTTTGTTTGATATCCTTTCACATACCGTGCTTGCTGATGAAGTAGAAAGAAGGATTAGGACCATTAATAGGTTGCCTAACACTCTGTAGTACGGATTTTGTTTGATATCCTTTCACATACCGTGCTTGCTGATGAAGTAGAAAGAAGGATTAGGACCATTAATAGGTTGCCTAACACTCTGTAGTACGGATTTTGTTTGATATCAGTCCCCGGACTATGCAAATAACCTTTCTAATCACTATAAAAGCAGCGCAACAATAATTTAGGTTTTTAATATAACTTTGTTGAAGCTCATTTATCATCCTCAAATAGATCCATATTGAAGAGGAAAATGGGAGCGGTTATGAAAAAGACCATTTTGCGATACATATGTAATAAAAAAGGTCAAAGTCGATAACTATAGTTACTGTTTTGGACAGAAATATACTTGGTCTAAAAACAATTTTAAAAAATGAAAATAATAAAAAATAATTTAAGACAAAAATGTTACGCTCTTTCCAGAAGAAGAACCTCCTCCTTTGGGTTTACTCTAAAAAAAATTGTTTTTCTTTCTAATTTATTAATATCGTTTGACAGAAGAAGCTCTACAATTGTGATTACCTGATGGGTTGTTTATGCTGGTTTTAGGTGCAGACATATACTTTCGAATGCTAAAAACAAGCAAACTCACTTCGTATGTCGCCAACAAAGCTAGAAGACGGTATACAACCCTTCCTTATTTAGTAAATTTTGTTTTTTCCCCTTCTTTTAGCACTGTGTTCAATGTTCATAATACACACACCTTGCTAGAAAACATCATCACTCTCTTTGATCATAACTTTCTATTGGTGTCATACTCTTACCGTTGTAGCATTTCTACTCCTTCAGGGAATTCAGCGGTGGTGCATAAACAAACATGATGGATGTGTTTGGCTATGCATAAACAAAGAGGATATATGTGTTTAGCTACCAGAGACCTTTCAGATTTTGACAAATCGCCAGGTTGTATCAGTTACCAAATAAATTGTATGGTTCTATCTTCTGTATGTTCTGGTGATAAAGGCTGCTTAAATATGGTTATAGATTTTCCGGGAAACTATAGCAGATAATGGGTCAGAGATGTAATATTAGATAAAGTAACCGAATGTTATTATGTATGTATGCTATAACATAGTCTCTAGTTTTATAAATTCACTTTTATACTAAATACCAACGTCATTGTCTTATGATCATAATTTTTTAATTGCTTTTCAATTATCATTCCAATACTTGATTTTGGATTTTTTGCTTTTTGGATAGAAGCTGAATATGCTAGTATCAGGGTTACATGAACAAAATTTTACAATATTAGCGTTTCCCAAAAGTTTTGCCTTTGATCAGTTTTGAAAGTTAGTCCGAGTTATCGAAATTGTCCACGAAATAGTTTATTTCGTATGTTTTTTTTTCCGAAGCGGAAAAACACATCCATACCAAATAGTTTTTAGTGTATATTGACGTCATATAAAATAAGTCTTTTTTACTTTAACGAAGTAAAGATTACGTACATAATCAATTCCAACGGGCAATTGCGTGAAGGTAAAGGTAAATATGTATAAAAAATATGTAAAGAAGGATGATATACCACTTATAGATATCGAGTAGTTATCATAAAACTGGTGCGGAGTAATGTCATCCAATAACATTCATTCATGTATGATTTAAAACCAAGTTAACATGTATGATTAACATATATGAAGTAGTTTATGCAATTTGTTTTGCACAATTTAACACTTACAACCAAATAATCGACGCTCGTTCGATTCAAATTACAAATTCCATTTCACACCTGATCGCGCTATATATATATATATATATAGTCTGATAACCTCAATAATCATTTGGATCAATGTCCACCACGCTGGTAATAAAATCGTGTAACTAATTTAGGGAATATTATACGTAACAAATTTTATCTTTGATCTCATTAGATTTATTTGGTCGAGTAATTTTCTTTTTCATGGGAGCTCTAGGTACTAGGAATGAATTTAGTTTCGAGAAAGCCATGATACCTCTCGTATTAGGCGTTTTAGTAGTATTGTTTTACTCAATGACATGTTCAAATTTACATTTTTCTCATTCAGTCGATCGGCCAGGATTAAATATTTTTCTACATCTACTAGTCAGCGGTTCCTTAAGCTCCTGTACATGACTTATTTCGAGTTTGAGAATTTACATCGCTTCATTTATAATATGATCTTGAATATATGCCATGTAACCACAAATAGATTATTATGATTTTTCTTATTAGGTAATCTTCCATTCTAGATTTATCTCTAGAAGCCACCTTAAAATCTCTCTAATGTATATCAGATTATTCTTTCACAAAAGGATTATGTTCTCTATCGGCCATAAATAGTTCACATGAACATGGTAACCTTTTTGTTTTTCTAAAAACACAACTACACACTACCTAATTTATCGCATATATTTCTAATACAATCATTTTTTGTTGATAAATCTGTATAAATATGAATTGTATGGATGGATTTTGGTCAAAAATTATATATATATATATATATATATATATATCGATTGATTCCCAAATCTTCGCATGCTAAAGACCAAATAATTTACAAATTTTAGCACAAAATATTTCAAAATTTAGTTGAACTGAAGTGATATAGTGTTTTAGCCTCGCGTGAGCGCTCATCACCCTATAAAAATATAAATGAAAGATTTTGATTATAACATTGAATAAAAAAAAATTAAGTTTGAAAATGAAAATCTCACTTGTGGACTGGTTGTTCTATTCTAAAATGTTGATACTCGTTCGTAAAAAACGATGAATAAATCCCCCCCGAATAGTGTTATCAATAAATTTATAATGTAATCTATAACTTTTGAGAAAAAGGCGAACACTTCGTTCAGTGTTGCTAGTTTTGTATTATACTATTCCTTCGTGTTTTCTTCAACAACAATGTTATAAAACTTTATAAACTCGTCCCATCGTCTTTTTTGGCCATCAACTTTTTAGTGTGTGCAAGAATGTTTTTGTTCATATTCCATTTTCATAGCATATAGATTGCATCCGAAAATATGTATTCAATAGCTCGCATCAACGTTAACTACTGACCAATGACGATAACACTTAGAAACATACAAATATTATCAACCATCAATGTCTTTAAAATACTCAAAGTCCACGTGTAGTTCACTTGTTTCTCCAAACTCATAAATACAAAACCAATACAAAATGTTTGGTTGATTGATGTTACACCAAAAATTTGGAGTAACAAAATTTTATACGACATTATCTTGTAAGTAATGTATGTGTTACGAACTTGTGTGAATATACACAACAACTAGATATTTGTAGGATGGGTGAAAAAAATTATGTGATCACGTATATTGATTTGGTTGATCGATGCCATACATAGTAATTGTGTTTTTTCATTTTCATTAACAAGTATTGCATTAAGGTTTGGTTAAAATTTTCATCTAAACAATGTTTTTTACAAATATTTTTGAAACCATATACACATAGAGTTTCTTGTTTTTAAATGTCTAAGAGAATAAAAATACATCATTGTTCCTTTAGTTATTTTCTCACTCCATAGTAGGTTTTTAAGAGTTTTTACATCTTATAAGACAACTTATGCATCTTCAAAAAATAGGTCTGAACCTAAATCTTTGTATATTCTCTCCAAGGTGTTTATATGTAATTTTGCAATCACAATTGATTAATATGTTTATCTATCTATATGATAAATTTATTTTATGAATTGATATGAATTTAGGTTTAAATGAATCTTTATTTATTTATTTATTTATTAATACATAACTATTCTTATGAGTTAAGAAAACAATTACGGGTTTTCTCCCATTCTGTTTTTTTTGGTTTTTTGAATTGTATGATTGAGATATTTATATATATATATATATATATATATATAATTATGTATGATTATGTGTTTGAGTTTGGATTAAATTTTAAATGTGTACTAGTAAACATTTACAAATCCAATTTTATGGATTTATAAAAAAAAAGTTTATAATTGAAAGTGATTTTTTCTAATATATTCTTAAAAAAGTTGAGTAGTCACAACGATATTCAGGATGTGACAGTTCATTGATTTCAATTCCACAACACCGTTATAAGTATATGTATCACCGCGAAGATGTTAATCTGGCCCTTAGTCGCCGCGATAATTTAAGTTGTTCCCCGCACGTATAGATTTGTATGTTTAACTGTAATGCGTATATATGCCTGTTTGTTTTGGTGTTTAGAGGGATCATAACTATGTTATCTCATCTATATGTATTTTAGGAAGTATGTTAGTGTTGAATGAATGTTTGGTCTTAATGATGCATGATTAATGACCTGAAACTATTAGGTTATTCGACCTCTTGATATACAAGTGATGTATTTAATGCATATGGATTGTTTGTTTCAGGTTTGGATTTAGGATGATATTCACATCTCTTCATGGTGCGGTGAAATAAAATACAATCTCTCATTTTGATATGAAATAGTAATGTTCAACATGATTCATACATGAACACTTCATATATTCATACTCTGGAACTATAATGTAGCCTGATTATGCCACATGATTTGACCTATGTTTATGCGAGCTTGCATGAAATGAGTTTGGACGCTCACGCCATAGACTAATATTTTTTTATATTGACCGAATTATATGTAAAATTTGTACTCATTTATCTAAAGGCGAGAAAACCACTACATAATGTCGTTGATGCTTCGACCTGCTGCATACTCATGCAGAACTAGAATTTAGTTTTGAATAATTTCAGTTAAGTGTGCCATAAAATAGTCAAATTGACTCATATGAAGGTTTGGTTATTTTTAAATGTGGTTTTGAACCAATATTATTTTCCATAAAAAATGATATCTAGAAGTATGTATAGCACCCTTTGGCTCATAACGTCTCCGCTTTGAATAACCTGATTCATATGAATGTTTTTCCAAATTTATAAATTGAAATATTAAAACCTTTGTGTTGATTTATGCGATAACTAAGATTAAGTATTGTGTGTTTAGAAATATGCTATTATTAATTTACATTCAATAGCTTTTAGTTATATCCATATGAAGGTTGGGTTTGTTTTTAAATGTAGTCGTGAACCAACACTATTTTACATAAACAGTGGTATGTAGAAGTATGTATAGCGCACATTGGCGCTTAACCTCTGTGCTTAAAGTTACGATGACCCGGTTCATATGAATGTTTGTCCAAATTTAAAACTTGAAATATTCAACCCTATGTATTGACTTATACGATAACTAAGATTAAGTGTTGCATGTTTAGTAATATACCATTATTAATTTACATTAAATCTAGATTTTAGTTATATTTTTTGGTAACCAAAATTTTCAAATCATAATAAATTATTTAAGTAAAATAAATATATGGTATGAACAATTTGTTAGGATATCCATCAGAATATAAGAATGGACAATTTTTTTTCTCTTACTTTAAAATTTAAGCGAAAGATAAAATAACTATAATAGGAAGGGTAAAATAACTATAATAGGAAGGGTAAGATAAATTTTTTTTTCTAGTGCTTTAGTTTTTCCAGATTTATCCAAGTTTGTTTAATCTAAAAATGGTGTTACATTAGAATTCATTATGTCAATGGTGAAATTTATGAAAAAACATGTTATAAGTCTATTACCTGGTCAAGTTTGAGAGTTTTTTTTTTAGAATTTTATGAGGTCTTCATAATTGACTATACACTTCACCTATTCACGTGTCAGTTTAGTTATTGTTAGAGTGTCAGGATTAGAATAAATTTGGATTATATATATATGGGTTGTGCTAAAATGTATATGGGCTATTTAATATTAGTTTGTATATGGGCTAGGGTTTACTTTCTGTCACAGTGTATATATACACTATAATTGTAATTATAGGACGAGATTTGTGCTAATCTTTCTAACTCATATAAAGAGTGAGAATATAAGATACACATTCATAATTATCTTAACATGGTATCAGATCCAGAGCCTCTGAAACCCTAGCCTCCAACGTTTATCCGAATTTTGTTCTCTCAAAACCGACGTATTTTCGGTCTTTTCCCCCTTGCACGACGTGTTTCCGGTGCAACCTTTATCAACCGACGTGTTCCCAGTGCAGCCTTCATCAACCGATGTGTTTTAGGTGTAGCCTTCATCAGCTGATGTGTTTCTGGCCTTTATTCTCTTGAGACTGACGTATTTTTGGCCGTGTTCTCTTGCGCCGATGTATTACCGGTGTAGTCTTGTTTGTTTTCTCATCACCGACGTTTTTCTGGTAGTTTTTTAAAGGTCCCGATGGCATTTGCGGTTCAATCTATCCCTCAAGGTACTACTTTGTTTACCACACATCATTCTCAACACTTTTGTACTTATTGTCACAAAATTGGTCATGAGGAATCCAATTGCTACTCCAAACATGGGTATCCTGCAATCTGGGTGAAACATCTAGGTGCTACTTCACCTTATGACCATCCAGAGAGAGGTCCGTCCCTGTGGCAGCGCCACTCGCGGAGGTTGTCGAGGTGGTGTCTCAGATCTGCTAGTAGTTTCAGATACTCTAGGTATTTCTTCAGATCTTGGACGGGGCAAGCGTAGTAAAATTCCTTCTACTCATTTGACGGATTTTGTGATGAATACAGTAGTACATTCAGCATCATATGCTCCTCCTGTTCCTGGTTCGAGTCTATCTTCTGATCAGGGTATGCCTTATCCTCTCACTCATTATATGGATAATTCTCTTTATCGTTGGCACACCACTCTTTTCTTACAGCTAATATCTCTAGGGATGCGCCTAAGTCATTTCGAGAGGCTATACGGCACCCTGGTTGGAGAAAGGCAATACAATAGGAGATTCAAGCACTAGAAGATAATCATACTTGGACCTTGGTACTAGAGGATGGTGTTCTTGGGTGATTCCCCTGTTTTTTAGAAGACTAAGAAACAAGGTGTTGTTGCATTGTCTTCTGCTGAAGCAGAGTACCGGTCTATGACAGGATTGACTTGTGAGTTGAAGTGGTTGCATGGTTTGCTCAAGGATTTTGGGATCTCACACTCAGGGGCTATGCAAGTTTTCTGTGATAGTCCGTCGGCTTTACATCTTGCCCACAATCATGTGTTTTATGAGCGTTCAAAGCATATTGAAGTAAATTATCATTTTCTATGAGATGCGATACTTGATGAGGTTATTTGCGCATCTCACGTGCCCACTCAGTCTCAGCATGTAGACATCTTTACCAAAGCATTAGGCGAGCAGCAGTTTGAGTTTTTGCTTGGCAAGTTGGGCATTCATAATCTTCATGATCCAACTTGAGGGGGGTGTTATAGTGTGAGGATTAGAATAAATTAGAATCAAATATATATGAGTTGTGTTAAAATGTATATGGGATATTTAATATTAGTATGTATATGGTCCAGGGTTTACTTTCTGCCAATGTGTGTATATATATACATTGTAATTGTTATTATAGGACGATATTTGTGTTAATGTTTCTAATTCATACAAATAGTGAAAATATAAGAGACACATTCACAATTATCTTAATAGTTATGATGAGATTCTATACTTTTTGTCAATGTCAAGTTGAACAATAAGAGGGGAAAGTGATTCAGTTTTGACTAATACAAAATACTTACATGGTAAAAATCTCTAAAAAATACAATTCACTAGGAATGATAATCTATTTTTACTAAGTTTTGAATCTTTAGAAGGTTAAGTAGAATTTAGCACTATAACTAATTTTTTTGTAAGATCTTACGCAAATTCTGAAAGGTTGCGAGAGGTTTACAACTTTCTCTGAGAAATAAAGTTTCTTTCAAAAGTTTAGAATGGTCTTTATTTCAACTTATTCTCAGTTCTTAAACATGCTTGATGGATTAATAAGTATGCAACCATTATAATATCTATTCATTCATAAGATACATTGTATTACCTAAAAATTGAGTGATGGTAAAACATCGTTACAAAACATGATGATTCTTGTATTGAATATTTATAAAATAAATAAGTTAGATACAATATAAATATATATATATATATACACACACATATATAGTTATCTATACATATTTACATATCATATAGTAAAATAAATTGAAATCATAGGATAAATAGGTACACATATTCCACAAGTATTAAGGTTATTTTCTCAAAATAAGTTTGATAAGCTAGATGTTCGAGGTCTTTTAAATTGTCTTGATTATTTTGAATATACATAAATGTGTTAGATATATAAAAAAAATAGATCAAGTAAAGTAAATTAGCTATATAAAAATTAATAAAATACTTAAAATAAGTTCAAAAATCAAATATAAGTCCTTCGTAGGTAAGGATGACCAATATAACACATATTGTATATATACCATATAATATACATATCTTATATTAATTAAAATTCATTGAAAAGTTCAAGTCTTTTATTACTAGGATAAGTTACCACTTCAATAAAAGAACTAAGTACGTCATATTTGACCCTGGTGATTACCACTAAAAAAATATATGATAATTGATCGATCAATGTCATAATCCATTTTTTGGTTAGTTAAAAATTGAAAAAGCTTTATTCTTAACACAATAAATTTGAGAGTATTGATTAAAACCACTATATTAAACTTAAACCTAGTAAAATATCTATTTGAAACACTTTTATGTTTTAGGAATATTCAGCGGACGCGAAGCCTTACAGGACTACCAAAGGAAACTGGAATCCGATATAGTAATAGCTATTTCATTTTAACATTTCATACATTATATATAAGTTTAGTTAGGATCTCACATCCAAATTTACATTTGAAACATACAATAATTTCGAGGATATTGAAGTTAGGGAGAAATAATTGGCGAACACAACTTTTATTTTGAGGAAAAATCGGAAATGATTCATTCAAATATCAATGACAAGGATTCGATCTTTCATTATCGATAATATTTTAATTGCAAAAAGGTTGTTTCCTTTATGAATCAATGTTTAAATCCTCACTTTATAAGAATTAATTGAAGTTATTCATGAAGAACAAATTCAACATGTTCAAACAATTGTGTAAGTTAGAGTTAATATAGTCCCTTACAAAGATCCACAAAAAGAGAGAGAGAAATACAGTATATTCAAGTTATGCAATATATATCTATAAAATATTGTAAAAAAACATTATAATGATTGTGATATCAAGTAATTATTTGATTTAAGCTTTTACAACATCATATAAAATTATAACTTTCAACCGTGACTTATTGTAACAAGATAAAAAATCGATGTAAGATAATTCAATTCTAAGTTCTTATATAGTTATATAAAGAAAAAATTAGTTTGTTGTGAATTCACATCTAAAACATATTTGACTCGAAATATAACATGATAAATTATACATAAAATTGTCTATATCAAACAAGTTTCACTCAATATGAAAAAAGGACCTTTAAGTGAATATTTGTTTCCAGTCAAGCTAATGATTCTTTCAAGACAATCATAATAGAGATTGCGTAGTTCAATATTAAGTTTTGTTAAATAATTTTAAGATCATATTTATCTAAATGGTGAAACTGAGAAAGTTTGACATATAGTACAACCTAATGACTTTATAAGTTGTGTATGATATGTTACAAACGTCAATCAGCCTACAAAAAAGTTAAAAGGATTGTAACGGTTACATGTAAAGTTTAGTTTATATAAATTATTTATAATATTAAGAATTTTGTTTAAGATATTCAACAATTGTCTCATCAGTAATGCTATAATTTCTCAAATTTGTAATCTCGTGAAGGTTTGAAATGAAACTAGTAGACTATTTAGCTCTATATGTCGATGATATGTTCCCTGCTATAAAGTATAAGAACATTTTGCATGCGACCAATAATTTATGTTCAAGAAATTCAGTATATAATTTTTGGATGAGGAATATTATGTGTTAGGATTCCAGATTCATCAGAATAACTCTTGATGTTCCATGAGTTTATCAACAAAGACATACATTAAGATCATGTTGTAATGTTATGATGTGAAATGATTAATCCATCTTCAAGAGTTCTGAGATAAAAATAAATCATAATTGTTTATGAATATATTTTTACTATAACTTAATTTGTAAATTTAATGTATCTTATTAATGAAGAGAAATTATGGTGGTTGGAGGTTTATCAATCCATCAAAGATCTCAAAAAATTGAATATGAACTCCCGGATATGCTTTACTTTTGTTAATGGATGACCTCTGCCACAATTTCTTCATATTTTTTGGTAAAAAAAAGCTATTCTTATCTAAATAATATGACATATTGGGTCGTACGACTAGTTTATGCTAAATAAAACGTATAAGGACACTTGTTTTATCCCCCGTACAATAGGAAACAATGTACAAATTCTTTGATAAAATGATAGTAGTTGTTACACTGGCGGTAACTGAGCTCCAATCTTTATTTTTTTATTTGGAAAAGTATACACCTCAATATCCTCATTAGGAATTACATAACTAGAAGTATCACTCTGATCGTCTATATTGTATGCTCTGAAGCGAACTAGGGTAATTATTATTCTTTATTGTTTTCCGTATTCTAGATCATCTTAGGAGCCAAAAAAGTAATGCAACATTCTCTGGCCACTTTCTGACTGCTACAGAGAACTCCGACCTGCCCCCAACAACATATTTCAAACACTATTGGACAGTGGAAGCGATCACGTGCATTTTTGACAACCAAGATGTTCAAAAATAGAATTATACAAATTCAGATCCAACACTATAAAAAGTACTCGCACCGTATTCTTGAATAGTCATCGTCCTAACAATATATCTCCTTAAAATTCTCTAATGATATCCACACTGATCCCAATAAATCCCACTATTGTTTTATTGGAATGATAAGAGAATTTTCATTTACTTGTTGGTGAACATGAACAAGATGTTTGCCGAACTACCCAAATCAACCACAATTGTTTGGATTTCAAACCCCTTAATTATCACTCCGATTACCATAACATTCTCATGAATACCATAAACATCTCTCAAATTATCACCATAAAACATAATAAAAGATATATATGATCTTGGTAAAGATGAGTATACATTTCCCTTCTAATTGAGTCACCAAACTTACAACATGTCTCTTTTGTGAGGAATATGAAGGCCCTGATACTGTATACCCTCCAAAAATAGTCAGTGATTTAAATAATTCACACAAACTCTTAACTTTTCCTTCCTCACTGGGTTCATCAATCACCATAATACTCGTTCCGTCAGGACCAGGGTCGAGATACTCAGAGTCCACATCAAACTCATTGTAGGGTCCGGTTATAACCATTGTATTTTTCTACTTAGGGACAACTTATACTTTCTTCATTCGGAATATGGCTTGATTGCTACTCGGAGCTTGGTTATACCTATTTTTTCATTTTTGATCAAAGTTTAGATCTCATGTTTCAAAGAAATGAAATCATATGTATCATGGCCTACAAAAGTGGCTTTATAAACTAAATAAAGTTCCTCGTCGTGCTAAAAATACTAGCAATGGTCTTTGTTAGTTCAATATAGTTATTAGGTCGGACCTATCGATTCACTCTGGATCTGTACTGCTGGCCTTGTGGGTGTAGATTTACTAGTAGGCCGTGGCAGAGTCTGATTTGGTTATTTTGACAGAAATTAGTAACTATTTGAGGCTGAAAATTTTGGGTATGTTGATGTTGATGGCTTTAGGTTGAAGATTGTGGAGCCTGTCTTTGCAAACAGATCAATATTAATCTTTTTGAATCCGCCAATTTAATATACTTTTCAACATGAGCTAGAAAACCTCAGAATATTAAGTACTTTTTCTTGGTCACGTTATCAACGAATTCTCCGGGGGAGAAGCCCTTGTATGAAAGAAGCTATAACCACTTGCGCGTAACAATCGTCAAAACTATTCTTCTGCTCCTGTTCCGGTTTTTGTGCCGACAAGTATGTCTCTTTAGTTAATGCTTACCACTGACTTTTTTTTATGATGGTAATCTCTATTTGGGGAAGACAAAAATTCCTCACGCTCATGCTCAGAATACTAACTAAACTCTGAAGGACTCTAGAAATACCTGATCATTCATTCATTTTTCAAGGAATGATGGCCTTTGTTTGATCGACCTTTTTGGTATTTCTCTTAGTGGTGTCGAAGATCTAAGTTTACAACTTCCTCAATGGAGCCATCTTGTTCTCCAAGATTTTAAACTTCTGAAGACCTTAACTGGCTAGATAATTATTGTTTTCAATTGAGATATCAGTTCCTCGATTTACTCCCGCAATTGGTCACACTCTTTTTCCATGAGTAGTCGTTCCTCATTTTCGTCATTTATTTCTGGTAGTTAAGATTCCTAAGCCAATTGACCAGACCCTTCTCCAATTGCGAATCTCTCAATCATTTTTGAAGGATCCACCTGCATCTTAAAATCCATTATTTAATAGATTCCGAAGACAAACTTGAAGTACCTAAGGCTTTGGCTGTTTTAATCTGGGTACCTAATTAGGCTCCTACTTTGGTCACCATTGATGGTGTCAAATATTTTCAAAGGATATTTTCATAATAATGGAACTAAATAACTAAATTTTAGATAAGCTTTAGAGAGATAATTGAGAAACTTAGTATATTAAGTATAAAGGGAGAAGCTCTGATCAAAAGTGCTTGAAAAGTAAATTTATATTAAATTTTCTAAAAGCCTATACAATGGTATATATAAACTTTTAGTCGCAATGAGCTTATATGGTCCATGGGTTCAACTTGGGTAACCAAGCCCATATAACTGAATCTTATTATTAAATTAAATACCTTTAATTATTACACTTTATTACATCATCATCATCATACATTATAATCTTTTAATAACTCATTGGTTCGACATGCCCTTCAAAGAATTCGGTCCTTATCAATTACATACATCATTCAAATTCTTATAAATACATAGATAGTGGGTTGAATGAATGCAAACCCATACACATATATCACAACATCTAGCATGGCATACATACAACATCACAACAACCATTCTAAACGTGATTGATCTAAACATGTTATACAAACAAACTGTAAAGTATACTAAAATATCATATATACAAGCTTGTATTAAACATGTTATAAATATATATACATACAATATTAACAATAGTCAAGATCTGAATTAGTTGATGTTATACTGAATGAGATTCAATGTAGCCAACCACATGTAAATCAAACACACACATCATATATACTAATTTTATGAGAGTAAACTACTTATAAATTTTAGGTGAAATAAAAATAATAATCACTTGATTTGGATAATCAAGCACCGAGTTATGGCCTTTTAAAGTTAGACATCCATAGTAAAAAACATTTTTTGTTGTCAGGTTTGTCTTGGTCACCATCTAAGGTGATCACGACGTAGGGTCTAATACCATTCGTTGCGAAAAGCTCTGGATTGTTTGCAGTGAAGTCAGCAGTTCCTCTATGCAATGCATGCTCAAATTAGTTAGTCGGCGATCTTCCTCTTAATCGTGACGAATAACCCTAATGATTTTGAAAGATTGAAAACTCCCTTGATTTATCTGAATTAGGGTTATGTCCCGAATGCTCCAAAATTGATCTTGCAATGAAAAACATACAATACATATTTAATTACTTGTCCTAGATTGCACCATCTAATCCTAACACACAATCATGCGCTCTTTATCACCTAAACATACATTTAGTCTAAAAATCAAGAACTTAAATATGATTTTTTCCTAATTTGAGTTAATTGTCAAATCATATTATTAGGAGACTTAATCAAAAGTTTATATCTCCGTACAATGAGTAATCAGATAACTCTAATACTAATTGTTAAATCTAGTTTTGATTCATATGGGTCGCGAAACCTTGGTATTTCATAGATCATCTAACTGGTACATGTATAGATAAGTATAAATAGAGAAGATGAGGCTTACCATTCTGTATCTTCAAGCAGTAGCGATCAGCGTTGTGTAGCGAGAACATTGTCTCTAATTGATCAAGATGGTGGTAATGATCTATCCACAACTTGTTGGTTTGCATATTAGACTGTTCTTGAAGAAAGGAGAACAATGGCTTTTATAGAATTGTTGGAGAGTGAGAACAATGGCTTTTATCAAATTATTGGAGAAGAAGAACTGTAAAGAAAAAAGAGAGAGTTGTAGAATTGGTGAAACAACATATTTATGGTGTATGTTTATAAGTAGTCCAAATTAAAATTAGATTATTCATTTATGTACTTAATGAATTGTAATTGACTAATTGAATACAAATATTTCAATTCAATATTATGTTTGGATGTGTCCTTTTTTTAGACTTCAATTTACAAGTTATTGTCTCTTATATTCTGATGTTCTAGCCGTTCGGAGGAGACCACAATCATTATTGGACTTTTAAAACCCAAAACTTAAGTGTTTGGCTAAATTATTCTCATTCAAAAATCAAATTAGTTGAACCAATTAAATAATTCTCATTCCAATTTCTATAATACCGATTACATTAATCAATTCAATCTGTAAAGATATGTTTAAATATCCAGTATTTACCTGTAATGAGACATGTTAAATTTAATATTATTTACAATATTTTTTTTAATTCAAAATTATTAAATTTATTATTTATTAATTTCACACAATAAATTATAAAGACCTTCCTATGATATTTTTTTTGCATATAATTTTCTTAATATAAAAAACGAATGTTTAACATATTAATTAAAATCAAATAAAAATAATTTCTCATTCTCATTAACAAAATATGTTTTTAAAGGAAAATTGGTAGAAGATATTTTTGATAAAAATACAGACCGTACCCTTCTGGTTGTTTTTTATACTGATTTAAAAATAAAAAAATAATTCCATCCTTTCTAATAATTTGTGGATCTGATATTTTAACATTTTGGTAAACAAAAATATAATCAATAATTTTACAGTGGGGTTCACAAAATATAAATTTTAATCGAAACAAGTTTTTTTACTTTTGTTATCTAAATTTTTATTTTATTTTTAGAAAAAATAGCAAAAAAAAGACGTAAATTGTTTTTCAAAACCAAGTTTATAAAAATAAATTGGATAATTTTTTTGTTTTTAAATAAAAATAAATTGGATAATTTTTTTGTTTTTAAATAAATAAAATAATAATAATAATAATAAAATATCCGCAAAATTAAAAACCGTGAACTGTTTTTTCAAACCACGTCTTATAAAAATAAATCGGATAGCTTGTTGAGATTTTAATATATTCTCAAAAGTTTTAATCTCCAATTTCGGACTATTTAAAAAGAAAATGAAGATCTTCAAGTTTTTTAGAATGTCTTCGATTCCCAGCAATCTGGAAAAGAACCATAGGAACCTGCAGAAGAAAATGAAGTAATTGATGCTTTAAATTTTTTGAATAAAATCTTGGATTCAAAACTTTCTCAAGGTTATATTAATCTCTGTTCTAGGAATAACTCACCAAAACAAGAAAATATTGGCAGTGAGTGTACCTCTCTAGTCAAGATGATGAGTCTAAATTCTTCAGCAAATCAAGGCTTTAACAACATCATGAAAAAAAAGTTAAAGTCAGTTAGTAAGGGAAAAAGACCAAGAAAAATAGTTTTGAAGTCTCTGCATTTTTCAGGGATAAAGAAGAAATATAGATCTGTTTCTGATAATGATTAAAGTTTTAAATTGGAATGTTCGAGGGATTAATAACAACTCTACTATTGGTAGGTTGAAAGATATAATTCTTAAAGAGAAGGTAAAGTTGTTGGCAATTCAGGAACCTATGGTCAAAGTTGAGGTTGAAGGTGATGTTGCTGCTAGATTGGGATATCCTAATTTTTGTGCTAACTCAACAAATAAGATCTGGGTCTTTTAGTCTCGGAATATCAGTATTAACATCCTTGCTAATAAATATCAATGTCTTCATTTGGATGTTTGTTACCCTGGTATCTGTAGCAACATTGTCTTAAATGTTGTCTACGCTAAGTGTAATATGATTCTTAGGAGGGATCTCTGGGCTGATCTAAGAAGAATTTCTACTGAAAATCGTATATGGCTTACCATGGGAGATTTTAATTTTGTGGCCTCTGCTGAGGAGAAAATTGGTTGCACTTCTCTTTGCCAAAACATCATTGAAGACTTTGTGGATGCTATCAATGACTGTCATCTTGAGGATGCTGGTGTGATGGGCTCCAAGTTCACCTAGAACAAAAATATGAAGTGGAAGCGGTTAGATTGTGTGATGTTCAACACTAATTGGGCTAACACCTTTAACTATACTCAGGTTATCAACATGGTCAGAACTTGTTCTGAACATGCTCCACTCCTTAACAATGCATCTGTTTCTAATTCAAATTATCTTAACAATAATAAAAGCTTCAAATTTTTAAATATGTGGGTTTCTGATGACTCTTTTTAAGTATGGTTGAACAAAACTGGGATCTCAACATTAGGGCTTCTACAAATGACATTTTATGGTTTAAAATGAAAATGCTGAAAAACTACTTAAAGAATTGGAATAAAAGTCATTTTGGAAATATTTTTAACAACATTAATGAGGCTGAGGAGAATGTGAATAAGATGGATGCTATTCATTAATTGAAAACAACCCTGTTTCTAATGCTGGTCTCAAGAAGGCTATAGATTTTCATCTAAAGGCTCTTAGAATTAAAGAAACCTTTTAGAGACAAAAGTGTTATAATTTCTGGCTAAGGGATGTTGATAGTAATTCTAAAGTATATCATGCATATGTGAATAAGAAAAGAAGAAAAAACACTATTAAGGGCATTAAAAATAGGGATTGTTGGTATTATAATGAACTGAACGTAGGAAACTCTGCAGTTAATTACTTTTCTTCTTACCTGTCTTGAGGATGAAATGATGTCTGATTCTATCTTTGAAGCTATCCCTAATCTGGTTACAGATGAGGAAAATGAGTGGCTGATGATGCCTATAAAGGAAGATGAAGTATGGGACACCATTAGCACTATGAAAAAGGATAGTGCATCAGGTTTGGATGGTTACAACATCACTTTTTATAAAGTCTGTTGGGATATTATTAAAAAATCATTGTGTAATACTATAAATTCCTTCATTAATGGTTTAAATATGCCAAATGGTATGTTTGCTACTGGTATTAGTCTACCTAAGACTTCTAATCCTATTAACTGGAGCAATTATAGGCCCTAAGCCTTTGCACAATGTTAAATATAATATTCTCCAAACTTATAAATACTAGTCTTTCTAATATTCTTCCTTATATTATTTCAAAAACTTAAGGAGCTTTTGTGAGACATAGGTCTATTCATGAGAACATTCTCATTGCCAAAGAGATGGCTTATGACCTTAATATGAAGCCAAAAAAGGTAATATCATGGTGCAGTTGGACATGTCAAAAACTTTTGACAGAATGTCCTTCCCTTTCATTATGAAAGTGTTAACCCTTTTTGGCTTCTCAAACAAGTTCACCAATCTAATTTATAATATGATTCGGAATGTCAACCTTTCTATACTAATAAATGGAAAAGTCTATGGCTATTTTAAGTCTAAAAGGGGCTTGAGACAAGGTGATCCCTTGTCCCCAAGCCTCTTTATTATTGGAGAGGAAGTCCAAATAAGAGGCTTATATAGTCTGGTGATCTCTAACATTTCAATGCAGTATACTTCAAGGTCAAGTATACTTGTCCCTTGTACTGCATTTGCTGATAATATTATTATTTACACTAATTTTTACCTAATTCTATTAAGCTTTTAAGTAATTTTTTAGACAGATATCAAATTATCTCTTGACAGTCTATAAACAAGGAAAATACAAAAGTTATTACCTCTAAGAAGCTGCATCAGTGTAGAATTCATAGTCTGGAGAGCACTACTGGTTTCACTGCTGAGAACCTGCCCACTTGTTAACTTGGTATCACCCTGCACAATAACAACAGAGCTCAGAACATTAATCCTTTATTGGATAAGATCAATGCAAAAATCATGGAATGGGACTCAAAACACTTATCATATGGGGAATCCTTTAAAAGTAAATTTTAAGAAAACTGGTTCTCTAACCTGGAGGCGTCTTGTAGATATCAAAGCTGTTGCTGAAAGAAATATTAAGTGGCTGCTTGACAGGGGAAAAATCGACTTCTGGACTGAGAACTGGCATGATCTGCCCCCATTTAGACCATAATCTGCCGACCACTAATTGGTTTTTGGAGGCCTGGGTTAACTCTTTTTGGATAGATGATGCTTAGGATTTTGAGTCCCTGAATGACTTTATTCCTGAAAACAGAAAGATTCAAATTAATAAGTTCAAAATCAACACTGCTAAAGATGATGAGATGATCTGGATGTTGTCCTCTGATCACCATTTCAACTTGAAGTGCACTTGGAATTCTGTTAGAAATTCCAAAAGTTCTTTAAGTTTCAATAAGAAGATCTGGTCTACCATCACTCCTAGGAAGTTTGCCTTTTTTATTTGGAAACTCTTGCGTAATTATATCCCCATAGACTCTGTTTTACAAAATAGACACTTTCATTTGGGATCAAAGTACCAATTTTGCTCAAACTGTGAAAATATAAACCATATTTTTGTAAATTGTCATTATTCCTGGAGACTATGGAGACATTATAGCAATATATTTAATATTAAAGTATAGAGATATATGACGATCAAACATGTTGTTTACAACTGGTTTTGGTTCTCAAATCAGAAAGTCAATATCACCCAATGCTTACCAGCTATAATTTGTTGGGTAATATTAAAAAGTCGTAATAATGTGAAGTATAAAGACTCTGGTATCAGTCTATATACCTCCATTATCATGATTAATAAAATTATTCTGGGCTTACACATTTCTAAAGTACTTACAAACAAACACTGGTTGAATGCCACTGATGCTGGTTTGTCTCTAGGATGTCTATCTCAGGAAAATAACTGTAACAAGGTGACTTATCTTAATTGGGTTGCTCCGGTGAATGGCAGGTTGAAGTTAAATGTTGACACCTCCTGTCTTGAAAATGGTGAGTCCTGTGATGCTATGATTTTCAGGAATCATGAAGGCACTATTGTCACTGCTTCCTCCAAACCCTTTGGAAAGCTCACTCCTCTGGTTGCTGAAACCAGAGCTTTATTAGAAGGGCTTTTGATCTGCAAGGAAAGAAAATGGGTGAACATCGATATTGAAACATATTGTTTAACATTGATAAACATTCTGAATAAAAAAGAAAAATCCATGGTACCTTCAAACCCTAATTCCCATCTGTGGAGAATTGATACTGCCTTCAATGACTTTATCCTTTGTTTTGAGAGTTCAAAATCGGGCCGCGGATTGGCTCACTAAGTGGACATTGATATGCAAAGAGAAGTTAACCTTCTCACATTTAGATGCCCCGAACACTCTCCTCTCGATTGTTTTTCTTGAAAGCCTGAATTTAGGCTACGTGTGTTCATCATAAAATTTTCGCATTATATTTTGGATACTGCTGGTTTGGGGTTTCGGTTTGCAGATAGAGATCGAGAACTAAGAAAGGATTTATGGTGATTGGAGCTTTGAAGATGAGGCAATGACTAGTGAATTGTTGAATGTCAGATAAAGATTGAAGATGGAAGGTTTTGCTAGGGTTTGTTTTTGGTTGTTTTGGCTGATTAAAGCTCTGATTATCAAATTGGTGGCCTGAACTGATGAATTGGTGAGGATCGATAGAATTAGGATAAAAAATTGTTCTAGGGTTTGGTCTTCAAAATCGGATTTAGCGCTAATGGATTGTAAGCGATCTTGTAAGGAGTGAATTTAAACTCGAAATTGTTTATTCTCCTCCATCTGCCACTCTTTTTCTTCCGGATATTTTTTTATCTATGAAAGTCTCTCCTAGGAAGTTTTGGTTATGGTGAATCGAGAAGCTACTTGAGACTCAAGACTTTTTCTTGGTGTGATTGCTTTTAAGTCTTTCATTTTGTTTGTTTAGCCTATTAACGCATAATACTTTTCTAATTTCTCTATTTGGTAATATTGTTTACTTTTTGCTTAAAAAAAAAAAAAACGAAAAGAAAAATAAATAGTTTTTTTTCTTATTATTTTGATACGAAAATTAGTAATAAACTATTTTTTGATAAATATTATATTTGTATAAACCATATCTAATTGAATAATATAAGTTCTTATTAATTTCCCATAACTCTAAAGATAAAAAAAATATAATTATAAAAAATAGGGGTGTGTAGCTAAAAGAGTAAGTAAGTAGTATTAAAAACGAATGGTCATCTTTCTTACAACATTTTGTTCTCTTCTCTAACCTCACCTCACCGAAACCTTTATTTGGTGTCTCTCCAGGACTCTACAATCAATGGCGATTCTACATTCCCTTTCATTGGTATCTCCGGTCTCACAGCTCTCTAAGCAACCACGTTCAGGTACTCTCACTTCTCTTCATCTTTTTCTTCTTTTACCTTCAGATTTTACATCTTATCTTCTTCGAAATTATCACTTCTTTGTCTGGGAACCGAAATTCGGATTGAATTTGAATGGTTGTTTCGGGATAGATACCGTTTTTGGAGTTTAATTTTATTATTTATATATTTGTTTTTGAGATTGATAGTTTCGATATGGTCGATAAATTTTGGGTGGTTCAAATTTGTGGAATCCAACTAGGCTTTATCCATTTCAGACAAAATTGTATGTGAAAACAGTTCATCCTTTTTTCGAAATTTAAGTTGATTCGAATCTAGGCATTCGGAGAGATTTGTTAGATTATGGCACTGAATAAATTATTTGAATCCGATAATCAATCGGATGTAGATGATAATTCGATTCAAACAATATTAGTAGGATGCAAACGATCATATATAAAGAAAAATTAGTGAAAATTCTGAACATTCGAAAATGTAATTTTAGGAAAATACAAAATAAGTTTAGTTGTCCATTGATTATTCAATTTCTAGTTATCTAATTTTTCAATTTTTTTTTTTTTACTATTAATTTTTTTTTATAAAATTTGTTTGTTTGATCTGATTAATTTTATCGGAAATAGATAATAAAAAGAAAAGGCGATCTTTTTTATTTAACTGTTGGATTTTTTGAATTCTCGAATTTTTAAATTCAAAATAACCACTTGTGAACTAAATAAAATAGTTTTTAAATCTTTTTATTAGACTTTTAGAGCATGTACCGTCGAAGCTTTAAATAGTAAGTTAACTTGACTTTTAGTTAAAATACTAAAAAATTAACTCCAATGAAGGTATTAAAATGTTAGTTAGATGATGTGGAAGAAATTTTTGTTAATTGGTTTGTTAAATTCCCATAGCGAGTTAGCACATATATCCTTTGTATTTTAGGGGTTAGTTTTTCTTTTTTTCCTCTTTTATTTTCTCTATTGGTTATTTTATTCTTTAATAGATAGTCTTTTAACATACACGAATGAAACAAAATTAAATTTTAGCTAAAAAATATTTGAAAAATATTTTTTTATCTAGATATCACTAGTTAAAGTATAATTTTAACACGTACCACTATCAGACCGGTAAGTTTATTTGTTCGTGGTGGAGTAAACTGTGGATTTTAGTTTTTAAAAGAAGGGACTTGTTAAGTTTTTAGTTTGGTTTCGTTCAATCCAATCCAGTTCATTTGATTCGGTTCTGCTTTGGGTATTCGATTCGGTTTGTTATCGGTCCAGTTTGGTCTAGTTAAAAGAATCTAATTATAATTTTATTTAAATTTTTTAATTTAAATAAAATAATATAAAAATTAAAGTTTAGAAAATTAATATACTGAAGGTTGAATTTTTTTAATAATTAACTATTAATTTTGACAAATAATTTATTAATCATAATAAATAAATAAAAAACCATCCATCTTTAACGGTTTATAAGTTCGATTCCAAATTGGTTTTCCGTTCCGAACCAGTTTTTCTGTTTGTTTTTTTTTATTGTTTCGGTTTTTAAAATAGAATGGCAAATCGAACCTTTCAAGTTTGGTCCAGGTTTTGGTTCTCTAGACTGCCCTACTTTTTATCTAAACTGTTTACTAACTGAACCAGCTTAACATTTTGTCTAAAGCTTGTTAAACATTTTCAACTGGTGTGATGCTCTAATACAGGCACAACACCACGGCATCAGATTCATCACCACCACCGTATACAGTCATCCTTCCACGGTCAATCATTAAACCTCCACAGCCCAATTCAACCAGCCTCTACATTTACAATCCACAAACCTCGTCCAATCACATCATCATCGTCACTAGTGAAACCAAGGATTCAGTTCATCGAAGGAACCGACGAACTAACCATCCCAGATGTCCGGCTAACACGGTCAAAAGACGGATCAAACGGCGTAGCCATATTCACATTCGATCAGCCATCGGTTTTTGACGACTCGGGTGAATTCGGCGAAATTACAGGATTGTACATGATAGACGAAGAAGGAGTGATGAGTTCGAATAACGTGAATGCCAAGTTTGTGAATGGAAAACCGTCAGCTGTTGAAGCTAGGTATATAATGCGGACGCCGAAGGATTGGGATCGGTTTATGAGGTTTATGGAGAGGTATTCCGATCAGAATGGGTTGCAATTTGTCAAAAAATGATTTGATTTGGATTCTATTTTGTACAACAAAAAGGTATGTATTATGATTTATGAGGCAGTTGATCAATGTGAACTTGAGATATTATTCTATAATGTTGTTGTGAACTGAATATTTTGAATTTTTTTGGGTTTGGAGTGTTGTTTACTATTATATCTTTTAAGACAATGTAGGAAATCAGTTTCAAAATATCAACATTTCTAATCCATCTCCCGATCGGAATTCAGATGGAATGTATTGGAGTGGAGTTTGATTTTACCCAAACTAATTAGTTCTTAGTTTGATTTAGTTTGTAGTATATGGCCCCGAGTCTAGTGGTATTGAAAATGTTTTCAGGTTTGGTTTTGATTTTGGTTAGGTTAGGTTAAGATATTAATGCAAAGTTTGAGATCAATTATAGCCGTAAACCATAGATGTGGACCATACCCGTCGACTTAAATTAATTTTATCATTCTCACATGATATATTTTTATGTTGCTTACATTTTGTTAGAGACCCTAATTATTATAGGATTAATTTTTCTTTTATGTACGACCAGTTTATTGTACTAAATCTCATTGAAAAAACCAACACAATACAATACAATATGAAGTTGTACGCCCCCAAGGGGTAGCCGAGTTGGTTGAGCATGGCATTCTTATAACCAAAAGGTCATGAGTTCGAGTCCCTCTGCATACGCTTTCTCGGCTGAGCCTGTCACCTTGTGTGGTTTACCTTCTGGCGTTGGTTTGCAGGCTATCGCGTCAGACTGAGGGTTTACCCTGTGCGCACTCATTGCACTCTGAATAGCGGCTGCGGGTTTCCTCCGAAAAAAAAAGAAAAAAAAAAATATGAAGTTGTACGTTCTTATGCGGGTATTACAAACAGGGCAGCATTATCTATGACTAAAGAATTTGTGATCAACATTGATCACAAATTTTTAAAACACGTAAAGGACAATAGAAATTAAACAAATATCATGCACGTTGAGCGGAGTTCATTGAGATATTTTCTTATTAATATTTGCTACAAGAGAGGTAAGAAATTTTTTGTGTTTTCTGCATTATCTAAAATATATTCTTTACTTCCTACATAACTTGGTTTTGCACACGTCAACAAATTATATCGTTCTTACCTTGTTTTTTAAAATATGTACGATAAATGTGAGAATTTTGCAGATCGAAAGTTTTTCCGGTCTAAAGGATTTCTGTGTCAAACTAATAAAATGAGCGTGTTTAATTGTTGTTAAGAGATATTATTTTTAAAGAATCACGTAAAGGATGACTATTGGGTATTTTGGAATTTTTGTTTATTGATTATTGTGCAGAAACATATATATTGGATACACAGGAAAAAAAGATGTCGAGATAGTCCATGATAGTGTGTCACTTGTGAAAAAGCTAAGTTAAAGGTGCAAACAATAATATGCATACTTTTTTTCCAAATCCTAGTGAACCATTGACCGATATATTAATGGACTTTGTGCTAGGCTTGTTTAGAACTAATAAAGGGAGAGATTCTGTCTTTGTGGTTGTTGATAGATTCTTTAAGTTGACAAACTTTATTCCATGTCATAAAACTGATGATGTTTCACATGTTGATGATTTCTTCTTTATGGAAGTTGTTAGATTGCATTGCATACCGAGAACATTATTTAATATAGAGATGCTTAGTTCTTAAACTATTTGTGGAAAACTTTGTCACTAAATTAAAACTAGTTATCATCCTCAAACTGATGGTCAAACTAAGAGAATGAATAGAATTTTGTTTGCTTTAGTGTGTGCATAATCAAGTAACATCAAAACTTGAGAATATTTTTTTGGCACATGTTGAGTTTGCTACAATCATGATATACATTATGATACTAAGTTTTCACCTATTTATATTGTTTTATGGTTTTAATTCTTTGACAACATGTTCCATGAGCATTTAAATTTTTGATGGAAAAAAAAAGTGAACTTATGAAGTAGATTCATGAGAAGGAAAATCATAACATAGAGAAGAGGACAAGGAAAAATAAAAAACAAGCAAATAAAGGTATACACTCAGTGATCTTTAAACCTGGTGATTTGATTTGGGTTCATATGAGAAAATATTTTTTCTAGAACAAAAAAAAAACAAAGTTTTTCTCAAGATGAGATGATCCATTTCAATTACAGTACGTATCAGTGATAACGCGTACATGAACTTATCAAGTAAGTATAATATAAGTTCAAACTTCAACGTTTCTGATTTGAACTAGATTTGAGATCAAATCCTTTTTAAGAGGATAAAAATAGTGTGATTAGAATAGTGTTAAGCAAGAGGATGCATTACAAGTACGTGTTTTCCATTATAAGATCCGGTGTTATAGTACAAAAAAATACACTAAATATATTTAGTATTAAGATTATTGACAAAGAGTACATTAAAAAAATCTAATAGATATGATACTTGTCAATTCTAACCTCTTTTATGTATATTAAAGAGTGGAAATTATACTTACATTAAACTCTATTAGTTATCAGTTTTCAAAAATATAGATTACTAGCTTTTATTTATTTTTTAAATTTTTTTCATCTTGAAATAGATGTAATTTCCATTGGTTCTCTTTTTAACTTGTGAACTTTGCGCTCTTTTAAGATTTTAATATTTGAATGATCCATCAACTTATCAAACGGTTCTTGATCACCATTTGTGACTCCTTCAATCAACTTCTTAACTTAAATTGTGTGATTGCTGCATTTTGGGTTTCATATATCCAATATTTGTGCTATGCGAGTTCTCTCGATCGTAAATTTTCCTACATCGATTTTGGAGTCATTGTTCTTCGACCATTTGCGCATCAAAATACCATTTTTTTGGAAAACAGCATAGACAAAAATCTTAACCAATACGTCATTATCAAATAAGATGACATTGAAACCAAACAAAAAATATGTCTCATATTTAATTTCATTTGTTACAGAAATATTTAAAAGTTATTTTGCAAAAAAAAAAATAAAAAAATATTTGTCTATGCGGTTTCCATTCGTCACCTATCTTTTTTTATGAAAATTTGATGATAATCACTCTTAACATCAATTTTAGGTAAAACATAAGAAACATGCAATTCATCAAATATACCATCCAAATGAGAAGTCGATATATTAAGAAGATATCAAATTTTATGTTTTTCTCGTCTTCAATATTTTTTTATTCAGTTTAAAATTTTATTTGCTGTTTTATTTAAACATTCAAACTATTTTTTCTCAACAAAGTCCGAGCTGTTATATTTTCTTTCAAATTTATTAATTGCACTAGTGATCATATAAAACAAATTGAACAACAATCAATGGATCTATTGTACCCACAAACTTCAGTCTAGTAAGAACAAAGCCAAATATTATCAAAGTAAAGTGATTGTTCTTAGAATAGATGTGTAGGTGTGAAACGTGCCTTACGGACTAGCAAGATATTGTCCGCTTTAGGATTGAAGGCCCGCACATATTTACCTTTCGTACACTCCCATAAGGCCTATTGCTAGTTGAGGTGGGTTCACAATTATATACACTATATTATTTTCAATCTAAGAAATGCAGGACTCTAGACCAAGTATGGGATGAAGTTTACTCTTCAACATCCCCCCTTTAAACTTGATCCCTTTAATGGGCGGCATAAACATCGTCAAATCACAGTGGAATGAACATCGCTATATATTTTAGATATTCAACACATTTCTTCGAATTGAATATGATACCATGTTAGAATAGATATGTTAGTGTGAAACGAGGCTCACAGACTAGCAAAATATTGTCCATTTTAGATCATAAAGTCTGCATAGATTTGCCTTTGGTACACTCCCAACAGGTTTCTTGCTAGTTGAGGCGGGTTCACACTTATATACACTATATTATTTTGAATTTAAATAATGTGTGAATCTGGACAAAGTATGAGATGAAGTTTACTCTTCAACAATTGCAAAATCAAAATAAGACAAAAACAATAACATGTTATAAACATTATGAAACATATATTAAAATTGAAAACGTAAATAATACCGGTAGCGTATGATGGTGTAATCAATAGATTTATCCAAATTTGGGTCCCATTAAAATATGGCTTTCAACTGTATTTTTGTTGATTTTTTTATTCTCGAGTATAGATTCAAATTTGATGATATCTTTTTTAGGAATTCAAAAAATGGAGGACATACAATATGACTAATAAGAAAAAATATTGATAAAGATATTAAGGGTATTTAGTTTTTTAATAATTAAAATAGTTTCACATTTTAAGACTTAAAATCCTAATTTTGGAATCAATTCTAAATGTATTGTTTTTTACCATGCGAAGAAAATAGATAACTTAAGAGAGAATTAAATAGGAGTTAATTTGTATTAGGTAATAAAAAATGGTATGTAGAAGAGAAAATGTGTCATTTGGTCAGTCAACACAGTTTTGGTGAAGGGATAAAAACTAATCGAAGAACTATATGTCAATATTTTAGTTGTTATCTTTGGTGTTACATAGTAGAACTTTGTTAATTTACACATCATAGAATAACTTTAGTGAAATTGGATAGTCAAAAGATCTCAACTCGTTGATTTTTAGTCAAAGAACTATATGTATCAAAACTTGATAGTCGAGGGACTATATAAAGTTTTGAACCCAAACCTCTAACAATCTAAAACAATTCACGTTTTAAGCATATTTTTTTTTTACTTTTTAGCTCTAATTGTTTTTACATAGTGTTCAGTTTCTCTCCACAATCTTATTATCACCTTTCTACCTTCGGTCTCCCATATAGAATAATTTTTCCAATAACTCGTAGCACACATCAATGAAAATAACATGTTATGATTTTATAGATTAAGATATTACATGGTCCATTTCACATTTATGAAACATCATTATATAAAAAGTTGCTCACGTTGTTTAGTGTTTAAGTGTTACATGGGCTTTTATCCTATTAGGATATTTTTTCCAATTAAGGTTTTTTCCTAAAGTGTCATTATATATTCCATCCATCATATTATGATTTTGTATCATTGTAAATAATTTATTTTCAGATATAGTGAAAAGATACAATGCTCTTTGGAGGTAACTTATTAGGAATAACATCTTTAATGAGAAGTTTATGTACACAAACAAACTAAATGCAGTAGAAAAAACAGAGGCACCAAAGGTAACGATTATGTTGATTTGGGTAAGATTCCTAAATTTAGTAAGTAGGACAAGGTTGTCCATCACCATTAAAATGAAATGTTGTAAATAGAGAACAATATTCTATTTTTTCCAAACCCAGTACTTTGGTTCCCACTTTTTGGAGAAATCATAGGATACCTAAGGTAGTCGATCTTTGTTCATCCTTTATTCATCACACCTCATTTTCAGCCGGAGGTGAGCCTAAAATTATGTTGAAGTTTTGCAAGTTTAGAATTTAAGAAAGTGGGAGTTAGATATGAAAGATGAGATGCACTATTTGCTAAAAGATTCAGATTTGGCAACTAACTGAGCTACTGGAATGGAAGAAATATTTACATAAAAAATGGGTGTGGATTGATATTTTCTATATAATAATAAAACTAAATACAATAACATTAGTTTTGAGAACTATAGGTGCGAAAAATTTATATCTTGAGGAATTAAATGGTGAAGATTGCATTCCTTCATAATGATATGAAAGAAAATATTTATATGGTGCAACCACAAGGTTCCATAAGAAAATAAAAGGATAATTTGGGTTTCAAGCTGAAAAAAGACTTGTAGGGTGTGAAACAAGCTCCATTATAGTGGTATATGAAGTTTGCTAGTTTTATGGGTAGTATCGGTTTAATTATATGTGAATCAAATCATTGTTGCTACATAAATAGGGTTTGCAAAAACATTTATAACGCTTCTACTATATGTGGTTGATATGCTTATTGTAGGACCTAGCAGTGAAGAAATAAATGATATGAAAGAATAAACATCAAAAGAATTTATAATGAAAATTTGGAAGCTACAATAGAAATTCTTAGTATGAGTATCACGAGCGATAACAACCATGGTACCTTGAAATTATATAAGTCAGAATATGTAAATAAGATGAGGTTTAACATGAATAATGCAAAAAATAGTAGTAACATATTTGCGTATCTACATTAAGTTAATTAAAGACTAGTAACTTAACGCAACTGACGATAAAGCTTATATGATGAAGATACCTTATGCATCGGCGATTGAGAGTTTTATGTACGTCATGGTTTGCACCAGCTATATATTGCACATGCAGTGGAAGTTGTTACTAGGTATATGAGAAACTCATAAAAACAACATTAGGAGGCCGTCAATTGTCTACTTTGTATTTGAAAGGTATCAGAGATACATCACTTTGCTTCACAAATTCTAGAATAAAATTGAAGCATTATGTTGTTGTCTCCTTGGCTTGAGACATTGATATTATAAAGAAACTACTAGGTATGTCTATACTATGGGTGCTACTGCTGCGAGTTTAGGTTAAAATTTGTAAAAGATAGTAGCCTTATCAAATAATGGATCTGGATATGTTGCTATAACTAAGGCGAGCAAGAAGATGATATAGTTATAAAGTATCTTGGATGAATTGGGTATGAAGAAAGAAAATATATTTTTGCATAGTGATAGTCGAAGTGTTATTTTCTTAGTGAAGAATTTGATATACCATTTCATAACCAAGAACGTGGATATTAAATATAATTTAATTTCATATTCATAAGATATGTTCAATCGAGACTTTAGAAGATTGATGGAGCAAAACATCCATCAGATATGTTTGATAAGATTAAAAGTAACTAAGGTATGTATCTTGGATTTAGGGTTTGATGTGACTAGAGAATAAAGTGTAGAGAGAGAAAGTAGAAAACGAATGTATTTAATAATGCCCATCGACCGAGAAAAAAAGGGTTCCCTTATATAGTGGGTGAGGTGGTCCCCACCCTTTTTCCTTTGTGGTCCTTCTATATTCCTAATTTACTTT
This sequence comes from Limnanthes douglasii subsp. nivea, assembly GCA_036936605.1. Lineage (NCBI taxonomy): Eukaryota > Viridiplantae > Streptophyta > Magnoliopsida > Brassicales > Limnanthaceae > Limnanthes > Limnanthes douglasii. Next base: position 41,784,187 of record JAUPFV010000001.1, read on the forward strand.
TACACCTTGGTCCCTCACTTTCCAATACTTGGGGATATTTTCCACCAGCTATTGTTACACAATAATAAATATAAGAATAAAATAAATACATTTATTTTATTTAGTAGTTAATATTTCTAATCTCGAGCCCGGTGATTTGTTGCCTCATCAGTAGCCCCCCAGTCTTCAAGAGCGTGAGAGTGAAGACTTGTTATATTTTGGGCTCGAGTAGCTTCTTGCGTGCCACAGCTTCGAGAAATATTCCTTTGTAAGTGGAAATTCGAAAGTGCGGTCGCATCGGGACTTATTTCTTGAACGTCAGACATCCCTGGTTCCCTGATCCTGCGGCTAACGGTCTGCTCCCTCGCCGGATCTTCGTATCCAATCCGTTTACTGCCTTCATGGTACTCAGAAAGAAAATCAGACCTGCTTCTATTTACTTAGTCTTGGGCTTTTACGTCCTGGGGCTCTTCATATTGGGCGTAACTCGGGTTTCTTAATTCTTTCCAGTCCATTTGAGAAAACGAATCGTCATGCTCTTTAGCGTTGGTGTACACGCGGTACTCGTTTGAGGGACACGCGAGTTCAGACGCCTCCACACGCCTACTGGGCTAGATTAATGATTTCCTATTCCTTTTGTAGCTGGTGATGGCTTCCACATGTCATATTCTTACTCGAAGCGTGTCTGGTCACACATTTTCCCAGGAGACTCTTCACTTTTCCGTCTGACTTCCCCATACAAAAGTCCATTGTGGCACAAGGCTGCCTATAAATATGTCTTCCCCTCATTCACCATTTACATCCACAGAGAAATTTTAGTGCGAGAATGTGCCAACCTCGTTCGTTCTAGAGAGAGAAACTACTGTGTTTATGAGAAAGAATGTACCAAAGAGAAATCAAAAGCCTAAACATAAAAAGAAGCCTGTGTTTGGGTTCATAGATTACGCTAGTATTATTGATAGAGCTGAAGAATATCAAACTGCGGGGTTAATTTGGGATTCTGCCAAAAATCTTCATACATCAGTTCCCGCTCCTCACGATCCGGTTCGGTCCTCACCAATGCCCTTGGAACCATCTGTGCCTCAAGAATTACCTGTTATCCAGACCCTAGATCTGGTTCGTATTTCTTCAAGCGATCCTACCCCGACCCCTCTTGCCGGTTCTTCTGGTGACTTGAAACCTAACCCAGTAACTCTCCCTGGTGATTTTGTCGGTCCTTCCGCTCCCGAGCATCGTTTGGAAACCAAACCCCGACCTCAGTTCCTTGTAATGGGTGACTCCAATACCTCTTCCACCCGAAAAGCCTCTCCCACCCGAAGTTGAAGCAGTCATAACGACCAGCTATCACCGGGGTTTGTGCAGAGACAATATTATCACCTTATTTGAGGGAAAGTACTTGTATTATACCCCAAAAGAGCAGCCTGAGTTAGAAATCAGATGGGGCATACCAAAAAACATAAACGTGCGTTTTCCCGTTCCCGTGGAGACGGCGTTATCTGTCAAGACCCTAAAGATAATCATTTTTACCGATCTCTTCAATTTGGGTCTTAGACTTCCTCTGGATCCCGACATTGTAAGGTATTTTGATATTATCGGCCTTTGCCCATCCCAGCTGACCCTCAACGCCTAGTATACACTCATGTCCTGTATCATGGCCTCCCGACTGTCCGGTCACCCTATGCCAATTAGGAAGTATGTCAGAATGACCAACCTCTCTAAGTCACCCAAGTTGCCTTTCTTTTACTACTCTCTGGGCAATAGCTGGAAGATAGTAAATGATTTCTGGAAGGTGACAAGTTGTGGAAGCATATGTTCGCTTTTGTCGCTGGTGCTTGGGAAAATGGACGGCCTTACTCAGCTGAAAACCTGAGGCGATTGTTGCGCACATGGATTCATGACGATAAATATTTATGTATATATATATATATATATAAATTGACCCGAGCTGTCTATTTCAGTGTGCAAGGAGTATATCCAGGAGATAAAGAAGGATTATTTTAAGTCTGCCAAGGTGACCTTCCAAAAACTGAAAGACTATGCTCGAAAAAAATTAGGGTCGGGCGTTCCATCGGTGCATCAAAAATACCAACGTGATAGGCGGTAACCTATGGCGGTGCTCAAACGAGCCTCTGACTGCTGAACAGTTGCGCTAGCCACCTAGCTTGGTGGACTTGGTTGCAAAGACCGATGTGCCTGATGCACACTTGTTTCATTCCAAACGTAATAGAGCGCCCAACAAGCGTTCCAAATCCGAAAAACTTGCTGAGCAGGAGGACAAGGGCGAAGCTGATGCTGAGGGGAAAGATCTGGTGATCCGTGCAGATGGTAGGACTACCGTAGTCCTTAGTGATCATAGTGCCAGTGGTAAGGAGGATGAGGTTAAGAGGAAAAGAAAGAAATCCATGGCCGATGGTGGAGAAGCCAAGAGGCCAAAAGTGTCGAAGAAAAAGGTCGGTCCCAAGACGGGAGAGGTTAAAGCGGCTCTGACGGTCGTTGAGAAAACTAATATCCCAGCTCTTTTTGAACAGTATGGAGAAGGTGTCAAGGATAAGGATTCTATTGCGCCAGCGTTTCCCTCGACGGAGAACGCCACGGTAGTTGTGATTGCTGACGAAGATGAAACCGGTGAACCTACACCAGAGAAAAAGAAGGTCGGTCCTGCTGATGGGAAGAAAGTTGTTGGAGTATCGTCTAGCAGGACGAAACTTCCCGTGCTTTTGGTGCCTGGAAGTTTGAATTCCTTTCCCTTAGAGTGTACTGACATCTTTTCTCTATCGTTGTATAGCATGATTATGCCATTGGCTATGAAAGAAAGACGGGCGGGACAACTGAGCCACGAATTGTCTGATGCCAAAAAACGTGTAGCTGACTTGGAGAAAGAACTTAAGGAGAGGGATGAAGGCCAAAATCTTCTGGAGGAGAAAGCTAAGGAAGGAGGAAAGAAAGCGACAAAATTTGAGGTGGAGTTGACGTCCCTTCGGGCAAATAAAACCTCTATGAGCAACTCTCTTTCGCGAGTCAAGAAAGACCGTGACGACAATGGGCGCAACTTGGCTGCACTGAGGCTCTAGAACCAATTTCTCCGCCACTTGGTGGTAAAAAAAGGCTAAGGAGAATGACGAGCTTGGGACCAAGTTAAGGAGGAAAACACCCGTTTCGCTGCCTCATGCAAAAAATTAATGGAGAGGGAAGTCGCTAATGCTAAATCCGCTTATGTTTTGAACTTTCATAGCCGATTTCCCAACCTATCTCTAGGCTCGATGTGGTTGGATTTTCCAGAAGAGGATCGCGCGCCTGGCGTCGTTTGTAAAGACGAAAAGGACGATGATGCTAGTATGTCGGATACCGACCCTGATGATGAAGATGTCTGAATTTTACTAAAGTTGTATTTTTGTTGTTGTTGTTATTTTTTTTACTTCTCGCCCACGCCGGCGTGTTTTGTAGAACCAACCTGAATATATAATCAGTTATGTTATGGCTTTATTAAATCTTAATGGTCTCTTCGTCTGTTTTTTGTTAGTGAAACATCCCAAACGTGTAGATCAATTAAGATTGAAAAATCCCGTTACTGTTTGGGATAATGTGCGGATCAGCTTAAACTGAAAAACCCTATTAAAGTTCGGGCTAACTTGTAGATCAATTAAAATTGAAATTTCTCATTACTACTCGGGAGAATATGTAGATCAGTTAAAACTGAAAAACCCATTAAGGTTCGGGATAACACGTGGATCAGTAAAAACTGAAAAACCCATTAAGGTTTGGGATAACATGTGGATCAGTTAAAACTGAAAAACCCATTACGGTTCGGGATAACATGTGGATCTAGTTAAAACTGAAAAACCCATTAAGGCTCGAGATAAAATGTGGATCAGTTAAAATTGAAATATTTGTATTACCGAGCTCAAGGTAAGCCCGTCAAATTGCCAGTTGATGAACTTTTCGAGAGATCTTATACTTTGGTATCGCATTTGCAATTTAAAGGCAAAACAAGTTGATTAAACAGATCGGTTTCCATGGATTCCTCATTAAAACCTCCTCGCTCCACCAAGATAAAAAAGAGTGCACCCCCGGCCAAAAGTTTTTATACAGTTATAAACAGTCATAAAAAAGAATAAGTTCAATCCAAATACATTTTGAGATGCTTGATATTCCAAGGGAGTCGCAAGAGTCGCCCGTGCTTGTCTTGAAGTCTGTAGGTGCCGTTCTTTAATTTGTCAACCACTTGATACGGGCCTTCCCAATTGGGCATGAGCTTACCGAGGCTCTTATTTTTTGAGCAGAAAAACTCTTCGTGAGACCTTGTCCCCAATTTTAAATTCCCGTCGACGAACTCTTGACACATATCGACTTCTCATTAAGGTCTGGTAATGTAACGAATTTAGATGCGCTCGACTTCGTCTTTCTTCCACTAAATCGAGAACCAAAGATTGGTCATCTCCATTTCTATCTTCGTCATAGCTTCCGACCCTGAAGAAAGGAAAAATTGTCTCTGCAAGGGTTACTGCGTCCATTCCATAAACAAGAGCATAAGTCGATTCGTGGGTTGCTATTCGGGGGGTTGTGCGATAGGCCCAAATTACTTCACGTAGGTAGTCTGGCCTTTTGCCATCTTTTCCTTATAAGTTCTTCTTGAGTCAGTCTATGATAGTCCGGTTCGTGACTTCGACCTGGCCATTGACATGTGGGTGGAAAGCTACTGAAAAACACTGCCTGATTCCATGAGACGAACAAAAAGACTTCATTTCATTGCTATCAAATTATGGACCGTTGTCCATGGTAAGTCTTTGGGGAATTCCATACCTATGACATATGTTTGACCAAATGAATTTGATGATATCGTTAGTCTTCGTTCCAGATAATGGCTCGGCCTCGACCCACTTGGAGAAGTAATCCACTGCAACTACTATCATCCGTCTTCCGCAAGACGCTATTGGTAATGGCCCGACCAGATCAATCCCCCATCGGTGAAACGGGCGGCCATCTGAGATAGAATCCAAAGAAGTTGCGGGTGTGTGAATTATGTTTGCAAATCTTTGACATGTATCTCACGTTTTTACTATACCTTTTGCGTCGACAGTTATGGTCGGCCAATAGAATCCTGCAAGAAAAACCCTTCTTATCAGTGCTTTGAATCCACAATGAGCGGCTCCTTCTCCGTCGTGGAGCTCCGATAGAACTATTTACGATTCGTTTGTTCCCAAACATCGTAACAGTGGTCTGCTAAAAGATTTCTTGTAAAGAACATTTCTCAGGAGTACGTATCCTCGGGCCTTGTTTTGTATTTTTCTTGCCGACACTCTGTCTTCGGGTAAAGAATGTTCTGCTAGGAAGTTCATAGTATCTCTTCTCCAGTCCGACAAGGCTAACGATGATATCTGACAGAAGATTTCGGGTCGGTTTTCCAGCTCTGTACTTTTAATGATTGAGGGATTTTCCTGAGTTAGTATCCATATGTAATTGTTCGAACAAGAAGCAGACGCTAGGGAATCCGCGACCGCATTCTCAGTTCTAGGAACATGCTCGTATGTGACCTTTGTAAAGAGGCGGCGGAGACGCGCAGTAGCCAAATATTGAACAAAGTGTTCTTTCCTGGCTTCTAACACACTCAACGCTTGATTTATCAACAACTGGGAATCACTAATGGGACGTACGTGTTTGGCACCACATACCTGTGCTAACCTTAATCCGGCCAGCGCGGTCTCATACTCAGCCTCATTGTTAGATGCGGTGAAACCGGAATGAATTACCTGGTGCATCGTTATTCCCAAAGGTGTGGTGATTTGAACGCCGGCCCCGCATCCGCTGAAATTTGACCCGCCATCGGTTCAGATTGCCCATTCTTCCGATTTACTGGCCTACAAAATTACACTTCCTCTGGTCGGCTCGAATGAAACTCTACCAGAAAATCGGCCAGAGTTTGACCCTTTATAGCCATTCGAGATTCAAAATCAATATCAAAATCGCCTAACTCTAGCGACCACTTGGACATCCGTCCAAAGATGTCCGGTTGTTGCTGGTTTGGTTTATTTTGGGATGGGGGTAATTTTGTAAAGTGTTGTAAAATATTTTGGGTATTGAGCAGTCTGGTTGTATTAAATGTTCATTACCCTCATTAATAAGAGTGGTTGGGGTATTTATACCCTTAATTAAGGACCCATGGGCTTAAGGGTCAAGTTATGAAACTAGGTCAAGTTTAAGGACCCATTAACCTTTTAAGCTGATTAGCACATAGCTTAGTCAAAAGGTGTTTAAGTGTTTTTACTTTTGTCCTGTCCGGATAGTTTAGTGGTATGTTATTGTCTGAATTGCCCTTCTCCGAATAATGCAGTGGGATGTGACTGGATAATCCAAACTCATCAGTAGCCCCTTTTTTAGGCCTTGCCAAATATCTTTGGTATGACTAAAAAATCTACTTAGCCAGTAATGACTTTGTCCGATCTGCCTGTGTAGTTCGTACTAGGAGGTTTATTCTCATTATTAACTCGGTTCGAAGTCTGTCCGAACTGATTTCTCTTTCCAGAATTGTAAGAGTTTTCTTCCTGGATCATGGGACACGTGTCACAATCTGGTTTGACCTGCCAGCCGTTATTCTTCCTAGATCGGCGCACCCACTAAGTCTAGAAAGTTACCTAGGCATTTAATCCTTCACATGTTTGCACCGTGTTTACTCATTGCCAAACCCTCTTCAACTTATCCTAGGTAACATTTACTTTTTTCTACTGTTATATAAATCCTTTTCATTATTTCATTGTCTTCATCACTCAAAACCTTTCTAGAGATATTTTCACTCTTATCTTCAAACTTATTCTTGAAGAGTTTTATGTTCACAGCCAGAAACGCACTTGTTAAAGGCGGTTTGTTAAACTTATCAGAGCTAGAAAGGGCGAAAAAAGTTGAAAGGGAGAATCGCATTGCTTCCGGTCTCTCAGTTTCCCCAAGTGAGAAATCTGGTGAACCGACCAAAGAAGCTGACCAAGGATCATCCTCTTCCAGAAATCCCAAGCCTAGATAGTTATTCAAACCAAGACTCTCTTATCTTCCCTTATGCTCTTCTGTTCAAGAGTCTCAACCTTCAGTTGCTAAAGAAAAAGTGGTTTCGAGTGTCAGAAAACCTTCCCCCTTCATAGCCATGGGTTCTGACGCTGAGAAGTCCCCGGAGAAGTCAACCCCTCGTCGAATGACTTGTCTAACTAAAGCCCAAACAACTAGTTCATTGCCAAAGCCCTCCGGATTGGAGGCATCTAAAGCAACCTCAAAAGATAAGCCCTCCGGATCAGAGGCATCTAAAGTAGCCCCAAGGGCCAAGCCCTCTGGATCCCAACCTCAACCGGACACCATGCCTTCAGAAACAATAGGCGCTCATCCATCCGAATAGCCTTTGGTTCCAGAAGCTGATCCCCATCCATCCAAGGCAATTGATAAACCTTCCACAGTGATGGAAGAAGTAATGGAAGATAGTATCAAGGAGCCTCCCTTTGAAACTGAAGCATCAGGTCAAACGGGGGATGCTGCTTCTGACAAGAAGGGCAAGGGCAAAGTCAAGGTCTGTTTGACCCATCCGAAGCTTCCAAAGTGCCTAGAGGTCAAGGTAGGCCCTTGCTTCAAAAGTGTCAATGTTAAATATCTGTTGGCTTTACAAAATATAAACTATGTCTACACCCACACTGCTGAGTTGGGCCAGATCTGGACGAAATGGGGGATCCCAGAGTCAGTGAAGGTAAGGATACCTATCATTTCGGAGACTCCTATGGACTGCAAACTCAACAAAGTGGTTATCTTCACTTAGGTGTTAAACTGGGGACTTCGGTTCCCATTGGACCCATAAATTGTCAGGTATTTCCACTTGGTTAAACTCTGCCTAAGCCAGCTACGCAAAAACGCCTGGTGTTCCCTTCTTGCTTGCATAATGGCATCAAGGTTATAAAAAATCCCACTCCCAATGGAGCAATTTTCCGCTGTTGCAAGTCTATGCAAGAATCACCATATTCCATTCTACCATCATAATATGGGGAACAATTTCAAGGTGGTAGACGACTTGCTGGAGTCTGAGAAGAACTGGAGGACACAGTTCCTGTTTATCAGTGGAACATGGGGGAACGGTAGAAAGATCAAGGCCAACACCAATCCTAGCATGTTAACTAGCAGGTGGAAGAGTACTGGTGAATTTTTTATCTTTGTTTTTCATGCTCTTCTTTTTAAATTATAAATATACCTTACTGGTTAGTTTGTCACTCCTTTTTTTCAGTGTTGCCGAAGCAATTCACCGGACACCTAAAGGAGGGGCAAACAACATGTGTCAAGCTTAATGCATGGGCTGCAGAGCGTTGGGGGAATGCCTTCCACAATTGCTTCACCTTAGGAAATCTTGTAAGGTCCCATCTGTGGAACACCACAGGTCGAAGGGACCTCTCATGGGAAGAGCTAACTACGCCGCCTCATCCTGGTGTAATTCTCAAGCGAACATAGGCCAAAGATGGTAAATTGGTCTTATCTTCCAGAGCAAAAGCTCACATCAAAATGAAAGGGAAGAAGAAAGCTACAATAGAGCCGGTTTAAGCAGCCACATAGGGGACTAGTTTGGGGAACCAAGGGGGAATTGACGTTGCCCTGCTCAAAGTGATAGAGCCTGAAACTGTAAGAGAAGCGAGATAGTCACAAAACCCATCAAAGCCTCCCAAAAAGGACCGGAAAAGAAGGGCCAGCAGTGACGAAAATGCTGCAAAAAAGAAGAAGGTCACCTTAGGAGAAGAAATAATTCTTTGCCCTTCGGAGCCTCTACCTCCACCAGCCCCTGTTGATCCCACTTTACAAGAGAAGATCTCAACAGGTCTGAAGTCCGGAGAAGTTGGTAGGGGAGGGACTGAAGAAGTGGACATTAGTGCCCTTCAAGACATTGATTTATACTTTAATGACTGCGAGAAGGATAATTTCACAGGTCCCTTCCACCCTTCGAGCTCTGCTAACATGGTGACCTTTAATGGTAAGTCATTTTCGTCTCCGGAGAGCAAGATGTTTCTAAGCCATTCTCTTCTTGGTCATATCCAGCCAGTGCTTGACTTGAAGAGACAAGTGAAAAGCCAGAACACTCTCATCAATTCCCTCACCACTGACAATGAGTCTCTATCAACCAATCTTCTTAATGCCAATCAGAGCATATAAGAACTGAAGAAAGAGATAAAAACATTGAGGAAGGACAAGGAAGATCTATCAACCAAGTTGGCCACTTCAGAGACTGCTAGTACTAAGCTCCAAACTAAATATTCCGGTTTGGAAAAGGATCTCACAAAATTAAGGGAGCATCTGAAGACCAAAGATGGTGTCATTCAAACCCTATCCGGTGAGAAGACTTCCTTAGAAGGTACTATGTCTAAGATGGCCAAGGAGAAAGAGGACTTGGTGAAGCAGGAGGAGCAAGCCATTCAGGAAGGTATTGATAAATATACCAATGAAGTGATAAACTCCCGTGATAAAAGATACGATGAAGTCAGGTCTGACATGGTGCTACTCTTCCATGAAACCTTTCCGAAGAGGACCCTTGGTACCCTATGAAAATATGTGGATTACGAAGACCTTCCTCATCATACCATGGAAACTGGTGACAAGTACAACTACTCAAGTGGAATTGATTCCACTACGGATGACGAAGAGGGAACTGGTGAGAGTTCGAGTGCTGAACTCAAAAGTCCCAAGAAAGGTGGTGGTGGTGAGACATCCAAAGGGAACAAGACCTAAGGTTTAATAATATTTTTTTATCTTTACTGAACAGTTAAAGTCCTTGGATGGCCAAGGCGTATTTTGTAGTATTATCTGGTCAAGGTCTGGATAAGTTTTTGAAATACTTAAAGTCCTTGGATGGCCAAGACATGTTTTGTTCTTCCTATTCGGTTAAAGTCCGAATATGTTTATTTATCAAATCTTCCTTTATTTAACATTTTCTTTCCTTAAAATTTTAATGGTTAATGTTTAAAGAGCCTCTAGTTTTTCAGAAGCATTATACTGAGAGTGTTTAATATCTCTGATGGCATGTATTCAATAGTCATCACTCCAACAGGTTTATCCGATCTATCAAAGATCCAAAGTGTTGAACCAAAGATTTGTACTTGAATTGAATTGTAGTTAAACCACATCGGATGTTTTAAGAAGGAATCACATTTTATTGAATGAAAAAATAGGACATCTCATTAAAACCTCCCAGCGCCACCAGGGTAAGAAAGAGTATGCCCCCTAATATATACATTGAAATCTAACAAGTAAATATTTACACACAACTTTTATTCTAAATGTAACCTGAGATGTTCAATATTCCATGGGTGATTCAAAACCCTTCATTCTTTTCCTGAAGCCTATATGTCCCAGGCTTAAGATTTTTGGAGACCTCATAGGGGCCTTACCAGTTCGGAGCCAGCTTACCGAACTATGTACTATTTTCCGAATTTCCCTTGTCTGGATAATGCAGTGGGCTATGACTGGATAATCCGAACTCATCAGTTGCAACACGTATTTGAGAGGAAAATATGTTCTAAAGATTATCGAATGAGCCTGAAAGTACGGTTGCATCTTTCGAGTCGCGGTAACCAAAGCCAAAGCCATCTTTCGAACTTCAGATATCTCGTTTCAGCGTCTAACAAACTTTTGCTTACGAAATAAACCGCTTTAGGGACCGCCCCTACTTTGCTGATTAGAGCCGCACTTACTGCATAATCAGAGACCAATACATACAAAAACAAAGTTTCTCCCTTCAAAGGCTTTGTTAAAAGGTTCGGGGACGACAAATAATTCTTGTATGTAAAAAAAGCCTCGTCGTAGGAGAACGAGAGATATATCAACTTAAAGCTGCCAACCTCCCCATTAGTATCTGTACTTCTTTGACGTTTCTTGCGGGTGCCATGCTAGTTAAAGCTTGCAATTGGGTCGGGTCTGCTTCATTCCCTCTTTTGCTGACTAAGAAGCCCAAAAATGTCCCTGACCGAACGCCGAAAGAGCATTTCTCAAGGTTCAGCTTGAGGTTTATATCCCTTAAACTGTCAAAAGTTTCCCTCAAGTCAGCTAGATAATCCTCGCCAGTCTCACTCTTGACGAGCATGTCGTCAATGTAAACTTCAACGTTTCTCCTGATCTATTTCTCAAAAGCCTTGTTAACTAGTATTTGATACGTTGCGCTTGCATTTTTCAGCCTGAAGGGCATAACCTCGTAGCAGTACAGTCCTCGTGCGGTTATGAAAGTTGTGCTTTCCTGGTCGAGCGGGTTCAATTTGATCTGGTTGTATCCGGCGTACTCATACATGAAAGAAAGTATCTTATTTCCTAACGTTGAATCAACCAACTGGTCGATTCTTGGCATCGGGAACGGATCCTTAAGTCATGCCCTGTTGAGATCGGTGAAGTCCACACACATCCTCCAGTTGCCATTTTTATTTTTGACCAAAACAGGATTGGACGTCCATCGTGGATACTTTGATTGTTTGATATGCCCGACGCCTATCATCCTTTAGACTTCCCGTAATATGATCTCTGTTTTTTCTGGTGAAAAAACCCGACTTTTCTGCGAAATTGGTCGGACGTTTTGATTAACTGCTAGACTGTTGATACTTAAATTATCTGGAACCCCGGTTACATCTTCCAACCACCAAGCAAATAAATGTGGCCTTTGCTTCAACATCTTCCCAATCACATTCCTCATCGGTAGTTAACAAATTGGAGGATTCTCGAGGATCTTCCACCAGTAGTGATCCCAAAAGAAGCCCCATTAATTGCTAGTCTTTTTCCTGTATCAATTTTTGGCCGTCCTTTGCTGCCAGCGCGACTCGGTAGCATCCTCGTGCCGGCTTATGACTACTTCTAACGACGCCTATATTGTTATCGACCACATACTTTAGGAATTGCTGAATTATGGATGTCATTGCATGTATTCACGACAACTATGATCTGTCAAAAATTGCGTTATGCGAAGCGGACGCGTCAACAACCACGAACAGAACCGTGACTTCTCTTTAAACGGCATGCGGCCGAGCTGCACCATACCTTCGAATTCACCAATTACCACTGCCGTCGGACCTGTAAACCCAACGATGGTCCGATCTGACCTCAAAATTATCGATGGTTTCTTAAACTGAGAAAAAGTAGACAAAAATATTATATTCGTGGAACTTCCGGTGTCCACAAGGATACGACGAACCTCCTCTCCTTCGATTGCAACTCCAATCACGACCGCGTCCTCGTGAGAGCCTGCTATATCCCTCATATCGTCATCGTCGAAGTATAAGATGTGCGAGGGACTCCCGCTTAGATGAGTAGACGTTCGAGATTCTAATTGGGTTGCTAGATTCACAATGTGTCGCTTTCAGGAAGAATTGGTGATTCCTGCCATTGAGTCGCCTCCAAAGATCGTTAGAGAGTCAAAAAATTGACAAAGAGTACTTACCCTCTTCCGAAATTCCAAGATCTCTTCTTCGATGACCCCGTTGACATTACGATTAATGTCGGGATCCAAATATTCTATTGATACATCGAAGAGTTCTGTAACCTATGTTATGGCCATCATCGTTTCTAGTTTCGATACTGCCACAATTTCTTTGGACGCTACTTTTAGTTGCACTCGTTTTTTCACGTAGTCAAGTAACTTTCCATTTTCCACCAGCATTTGTATATCCTTTTTAAAAGAGATACAGTCCTTTGTGTCATGTCATATGTCTTCATGGTATCTACAATATCGATTATTCCTGTTCTCCCGAGGGATGTAGATTGGAAATGGTCTTCGGTAGATACCACTCTTTTTTGTCTTCTTATAAATGGTTGACACACATTCGGTCAGGTTGGCATAATGGGCGGGTCACGTCCATTTGTTAGAAATGGTCGGGTGACCACTTGGTTGTTTTTCTTGGCTTTCTGTACCTATGACGTTTGGGTTTTAACCAGATTAGACTGGGCCCCGGGAAAAGTGTGTTAATCAGTTGTGGTTGCGGGATATAACTTGACTGGGTATGCTGACGAGTGACGATCGCGGCTTGCGTGCTCTGCTGGACTTGAGCGGCCAATTCAAATGCCTCTGTCTCCTTAATCATTATTTTCTTTTCCACCTGGGCCAACAGGGCGGAAAAGGTAAATACCTGTTTTTTTGTTACAGCTTGTTTAATTGGTCCCAGAAGTAATCCTAACCGGTACCCTGTTAATGCCACGTTTTCTTCGCAGTGGTCGATGTCTGTTTTAGCATCGATGAAATGGATGGTATAATTCATGAGGCTTTCACCTAGCTTTTGTTTACAGTTGAAAATCGTATCTCTATTTGTCCGAAAACTCTTACTTCCAACGAACTGCTGACGAAACATAACCCAGAACATCCCGAAGTTTTTTATGCAGCCTTGCGGCAATCTGTGTACCACTTCGAAGCCCGATCTTTGAAAGTCATTGAGAAAGCTCGGCAAATGAGCTTGTCGTCGCAACCAAATGCAGTCTGATTTTTATTTTATTTTAAAAAAGTCATGGATTTAAGTTTGTTCTTCTTAACAAACAAAACTAATAGTATATCCGTATTTATTTTTAGAACTATGGTTTGAAAGATATGATACTTTTTAATATATATATATATATATATATATAAATAAAAGGTTAATGGACGCATTAGTATTAACCGAACATAAGTTCAAAACTTAAATCAAATGGTTCAATACTTTTTTAAATCATGTGTTTATTAATAAATAATTTTGATATAAAAAAATTATAGGTAGATTACCATTTCAAAAATAAATTTAAAAAATAAGTTTTTTATTTAAAAGAATCTATCCCACCAAATCTACTTATATATAAACTTTATTTTTTACTTTGCTACGATATTCACTCTCCAATTCTTTTTTATTTCACACAAAAATTAAATAAATTAGATTATCTATACGTAGAGCTATTTCTCTCCACCCCTCAAAAGTATTTTGGAAAAATTATTAACAGCCCCGTCCCCGAGAGACTTGTTTATCGCGAAAGTGCACGATGGCAATAAAAACTAAAAAATCGATTCTAGAAAAAGAAAAGTATTAGTAAATACCCGCTCAAGTATTTAATTATCTGGTAATATCCAAATTTTGGATAGTGTTACTTAGTACCTCGAGTTAAAAATTGGACAAAATTACCCCCGACGATATATACCTATTTTTCACTTCAAACCCATTTTTTTCCACCTTCCCATCACAGTAAACAAACCCATACACGTCTAATTTTAGAAACCACCAGAAACCATTCGACTTCGTGATACTCTCTCTCTCAAACCCGAAACCCCTACAACTTCTCTCTGAAATCAGCCGTCTTTCACACCTTCAACGGAATTGGACCGGTCACCATCTTTTACTCCGTCCAACGAGTAACGACCTATTGTACGATAATTTGCCGTCTAGTCGTCTCCGGCCGGTGAACACTACAGTGTTTAGAAGCAACCAGGTAAGCATTATCGTGGAAAGTGTATTATTTTTTTTGCCTTTTTGATTACTTCGAACCACTATTTTCTGTTATTTCACGATCGACGTTGCTTTTTATACCGGATTTAAGTATTTAGTGACGATAGTTGGTGAGTTTCTAGGTTTATCGTCGAACCCAGGGTAGAAATTTGGTTGCATGTAATGTTAATACTTTCCTGATAACTGTGATGTATGTTAGATGTGCATTAGGTAGTTGATTGTTGATTTTGGTGTTGTTTTGATATTTCCCAGATCCCTGCAACGTGCATGTAAAAAACAGTACAGTTCGCAGCTTGTACGTGTGCGTTGTAGTACAGTTCGCATCTTCATCACCTAGGATGCAAACAATTCCCAGCTTCATATCTGTTTATATTTCATACCAATTCACACCTTGATTGAATGTGTATGTCATGCATTTCGCAGCTTATATATACATACAATTCGCAGGACAGCCTACGAATTGGTTGTAAATACTCTACTGACAGATAGGCAATTCACAGCTTGTCATGGGAATCGTGTGACACTTTAACTGATAGATAGGAAGTTCACAGCTTATGATGCGTGGTGTGTAACACTCCAATTGATTTGTGTTTGTGCAGGAAGTATGACAACAAAACCAAGCTATTACAGGTCAGGATTGGTGAGCCTTTTGAAGCTTCTTAAAGAGAACCGTATTACCCGTGCCCACATTGAAGCTGTAATAAACACACCCTTCTACACGCTTTTGAAAACGGCTTTCGACATCCGTACTGAGGCAGAGGTGCCAAAGAAGAAATTCTACTCGCTTATTCAGTATCTTGTCGAGAGGTTCTCTGTTGATAAAGACTCCTTCCATATTGGCTCAAAGTTTGTAAAGCTAACTGCAGACAATGTAAAGGTCATATTCGGGATGAAGCATGGCACGGGGAAAATGCCGTTAACAAAAACCAGAGCATTTCACAACAAATACGCGCCCGACGAGGAGGACGAATCGAGGATGATGAAGAAATACTTCACGGCTAAAACTGCCAGGAAAGTATGACCGAAAAATACTAGAACAATAACGAATGTCATTATAAATGTACCTGTAAAATCGACTTCATCTTATAAAGCAGGATGCTGTACTTTACTAACATAACATGTTGTCGTGGGTTTTACAGGAAGGTATAAAAAAGCCATAAGCGAAGGGGGGGGGGGGGGGTGAGCATGAGTTGGAAGACATTGCAAGGCTGTTGATACTGTTTTTGTGCTCAACCCTGTTCTACTCCGTATCTGGGGATTTCCTGGGTTGGAGCACACTTTATTTTGTTGAAGACCTCAGCAAAATAAACAATTACGACTGGTCCGGATCAATACTGTTTAAGCTTCGACAGTCTATCAGGAGTTGCTTAGCTATCCAAAAACCCGATAGAGTCGTCGGTTGCGTCGCCTTCTAATTGTAAGATTGATCTATTCAGTATAAAAATTAGTTATGTGCAGAGCATCTTGATGATAAAACTTGTCCCAATGCAGCCCTTCTTCATGGAGCACACAACAATCGGCTGAGAGGTAGCGAAGCCGACCTCGATACCAAGGTTTTTCAAATGGTTGGGATTAGAGTCCCAAACAGCAACCGTGGCGCTGCTTATTAGAATACCCAACCTGAAAGATGATCATGTATGAGCTTTATATAGGTATTGAATTGGGGTTGCAAACAGTTCGCAGCATATCATGCGTTTTGTTTGGTGTTATATTAGAACAATGTATCAAACATTTCGTAGCCTGGGATGTGTTCTGAATTCGCAGCTTATTGTTTCCATACAACGCGCAGGTTATTGTTTACACAAAATTCGCATGCTAACCTGCGAGTTGTTTGCAACTCTAAAATGATAGAGTTTCACACAATTCGCAGCATATAATGCGAACTGTATGTCTACACCCTCATACTTTCAAAACAAACCGCTTGCAGCTATTTACTTACATGTGCCTCTTTTGGTAGGTTTCCGAAGGTCCACTACGTCTTACTGAGGCTGAAAGCGAAGCTTTCGGAGGAGCAGTAGATAGTGGAGATGGAGATGCTGAATCTATTTCACCGGAAAAAAGACCAAAGAAGAGGAAGAAAAGCACAGCCCCAAAACCAAGGAGACGAGTTCCCCAGAAACATAAAGAATCGAATCAGGTGATATCACCCAGACCCCAACAACTAAGACTCCCCGAGCCAACGATTCCACCACCACCACCGATCAGCACATCCCAGCAGGAGCCCTACGGCGAGGGCACAACTAGTATGAGTGAAACAATCAGTAATTTTGTCCTCAAACGCAGAGCGACTACTCCAAAGAAGTCTGCAACTGTTGTTGAATCAAAGCGTTTGAAGAGATACACCAACAAGAACAAGTACAAGTACAAGAGAAAGATAGAAAAACATGCCAAAGAAGTAAGTATGAAACTGAGCCTTACATAATCGCTATAATCAGCACTTAATATGTTTATAAAACGTGTGCTATCATTTTTTCAGCTGTACCTATTGAAACGGAAGATAGCAGAGCGTGAAGCACAACAACTCCACAATGCTATCTCTCAGCCAATTTTCCAGATTGGAAGCCCAAAAGTTGAGAAGGTACCAGCATTTCCAGATAGAGCAGCGTCCACTGAATTGCAGGCATCTGTGCCTGATGCTGATCAGCATGATGCTGATGAACTACTATCAGAAGAGAGGGATGGTGATGGGAATCATTCACCCATACCGGTATCATCTGGAAGGATGCAAGAAGAGTTGTTGGTGTCCATAGAGACGGACACCACGGAGAGACATACAGACAAGTCTCCTCCTATACAAGAGGCAACCATGTTTCTGAGTCCTCCATTAGAGAAAGAAAGACACGAGTCTCTTCCAAATGACCAACAACTCGTACTTCACATGGAAAAGGAGATAGAAGATCGTGAGAAAAAAGTGGCAGACCCAGACAGCCTCGAAGATTTAAATATCTTATTTATTGTTGTGATGAAATTGTTTCTATAATAATATTTAAGGTTGTATACATATTCAAACAAAGTCAGTGTATGTATTTAAAACAGTCAGCGGGGTTTTCTAGTTGAATACATATTCAAACAATGCATCACAGGATATGATGTTATCAAACAAATATAAGGACTGTTGTGTAGTCCTGTCCAAACAATTCGCATCGTATATTGTGAATTGTGTTTTATTCTAGTTGGTTGGTTATTTTACAATTCACAGCTTATCATGCGAATTATTTGAGATGGATCAAACAAATCTCAGGTTAGCATGCGAATCGTTCGCAACTATGATTATAGTATGCTTAACCCTTCCACCTTTTTATTTTGGAATTTGTATGAAACAGGAGGCTGAAAGACAACAACACCAACAGCAGCAACAACAACAAGTTCAACACCACCACCACCACCACCACCACCACCAAAAACAACAACAACAACAACAACAACAACAACAACAACAACAACAACACCAACAACAACAACAGCAGCAACAACAACAAGTTCAACACCACCACCACCAACAACAACAACAACAACACCAACAACAACAACACCAACAACAACATCAACAAGTTCAACAACAACAACAAGAAGAACAACAAGAACAACAAGAACAACAACAACAAAAAATAGCCTTGGCAAAGAGAGAAAGGCTAACACAAGAGATAGCGCCGGAAGATTCAGAACATGTCAATCCCTGTGAGAAGATGGAACTACTCAGCCAGGAAGGACCATCCTTAAAAGACAATACCAAATATGGAGATGCACCTCAAAGACCAATGGTGGTGTACGCAAAGTCAGAATTTCTAAGCCAACATGAAATTGTAGTACCAGTACCAAATCAACTGCAAGCTCCAGAGTCAAACGATAACACAATAGGTTTACCTGATGCTTCTGTTGATGGTATTTACACTCAAGTTTCATAGACATTTTAAAATGAAACTGATAATGTTTATTACGATTGTGTAATACAACGGTCTTTGGAGAACATGTCGGAGGATGACTTTAATGATTTCTGCCGACACGATCTAGATCCTATGCGGAACAAGTCAACGGCATTGGTCGTCGCTGACCGTGTGGTAAGGGTTATTTTAAATGATTTCACAGCATATCATGAGAATTGTGTGGATCTATTTTAAATTTTAGTAACGAATATCAGGATAGCATGCGAACTGTTCAGTGTAACCTCGATCAGTCCGCATGCTATCCTCATAGATACCCTGAAATATATTCAGCTAGAACCAATCAATCCGCATGTTAGCATCCGAAATGTTTGGGGTTGTTAACATTATAATGACTGACACACTCTTTTAATTTTTGTTATTTAATAAGCTCAAGTCAAGTAAAGAGACAGAGGAGCCTAATTTTAATCTACTGACACCAACACAGCCTCCAGTGGCAGAGGAAGAGGAAGAGATAATTGTAACAGAATGTCAACCGCCAAAAGTAAAATACAGCGGCTGACAAAAGAAAACAAAAGTAACTGACCGTATCGATATCGGAGAATACCATAAAATACAGTTACTTAAAGCCTATGAGCATGACACCCCTGATCCAGTAGTATGGAATTTACCATCCTCCAAATTTATATACGGAATTAGAGTGCAAGCGAGTGATGCGATGTCGCTACCTTTAGAACTGAAGCTGAACGTAAAGGTATCCAATTGTCAACCAATTCTCTTTTTAATGTTTCAAACATGTCTGTATATTTAACATAAATAAACAACTCCTTCCATAGGTTGTGGACGCTTGGATTCGAAAGATTCTTCTAGAAGCAAACTTCAAAGTTCCATGCAAAAAAGTTAAAGGAGTGTTACATGACTGCGTAATGATTTCGGGCATGACTACGGTAAGTTTAGCTAAGGTAAATTTCAAAGTTCCTCACATGTGCTCGTTGTAATGTACTCTCGCTTGAATGCAGCATAATCTGGAATCAGGGTGGGATGTATCAAATCTAGTCGACGTAGCTTTTAGCAAAGCGCCTGAAAACCCCAACATCATCATCATTCCAATATGGACCGAGACAAAGGACCAGATAAACCATTGGACGCTGCCCATCATTGATGTCGACGGCAGGTCGGTAACAAACTACAACCCAATGCTGCCTAAACTCAAAGCGATAGACAACACCACAAGGACACCTATCAAGCTGGTAATATTCCCAACTATTTAATTACTTTTAAACACATTTTAAATTATGCATGATCAAGATATACTGCGAACTGTGATCAAGATATTCTGCAAAATGTGAGCAAATCAGTTGCAATTCGCAGCATATCCATACATATAATTCGAAGCCTAGGATGCAAAATGTCTTGGATGATGAACATTTCATAATTCCCACCAATCTCTGGTATATATTAAAGAAAGGATCCTCACCAAACAATCCGCATCCTGACCTGATACATGCTTAATTATCACTAAACAGTTCGCATCAACTCCTGGTATACCACATTAGCATACTACAGGCTGTGAAATTATCATTAAAAAGTTCGCATCCTCTCATGGTATATCACATTAACAAACTACAGGCTGCGAAATTATATTAAACAGTTCGTATCAACTCATGGTATAAAATAAATAATTCAAAATTTATCGTTAAAGAATATGAACAGGCTATGACGTCTGTCTTGGTAAACGTTAACTGTATTGAGTACGCAAACAACAATCTAATCACCAGAGGTCCAGAGCCCATTAATTGCTGATTGGACATGGAGGCTATGTAATGATTAATATAGCCACACCACCTCATAAGCTAAGGCTCCCTCCATCCCTATAAATAACACTAGTAAACATATGCTAATATTAAAACAAACTATATATTTTTTAAAAAAACCTCTTGTTCTCTTCAAATTGCAACGGTCATGTCATTTTCCACCACCACAACCACCACCATATACTTTGGTTCAGTAGGTTCTCTAGGTGACTCCTGGTTATCCTTAACCACCAACTGGAGCGATGACTTGATCATGCCGGCAGCACCACCAAACATCCCAGTCTCTGTCCTTGATTTAAACATAGAAGACTACTTCTCTGCTGACTCTCAACCAGTGGAAGTGGTTCCAATGGTTGCTGCTGAACCTCAGCCAGCAGAGGTTCCGCCTAAGACGGCAGAGGTTCCACCTCAGATGGCAGAGGTTCCAAACAATAAAAGAAAGAGGGACGACGAAGTCGGTCCATCAAGGACCAAATTTTTATGCATGATGGACGTAGATAACGAAGAGGAAGAGGAAAATGAAAAGGCTGATGATCAACGCTAAGAGGAGAAAGATGGTGAAGAATCCTCTAGTGATGACTGATAGAGTCTTTTTTTTTTGTTTTTTTGGAATGCAACTAACAAACACTAATAGGTTGTAGTGATTTGTTTGAAAATTTGTTAGTGCATGAAGACTGTAATCCTCTTTTTGGAATCCATTTTTTTTACAAATATCATATATACACTTCGCATCCTATTACCACCTACAAAAAATTCCCATCTTAACCTGAGATATTACTTGTTTATCAATATTACTGATTTACACAAAATTCGCATGCGGATCTGAGTATTATAGTGCTTTGTATTTCCATTCAATTCGCAGCATAAGATGTGCTTTGCAACCAACTGAAAGTCCTGCTATTTGTATGGACCACCATTCGCAGCTTAACATGCGATGTGTAAGCTACAATATCAGGACTTCTGGTTGTTCTCAATTCACATCATATCATGCGATATACAAGCAACCAGAAGTCCTGATATTTGTTTCGGTCATAATTTGCAGCATATCATGCGATCCGTAGTTAATTAAAAAATCCAGGTATTTCTTTGCAAACATAATTCGCAGCATATCATGCGGTTTGTGATATTTTGTTTGAAAATAAAATATTGTAGAGTTGAAGTCAATTCGCATCATATTATGCGAATCGTTAAGCAACTTAATTTGTGATATTTGTTTGAAAAAGCATTACGTTTGTATCAACACAATTCGCAACATACATACTGATAGTTGTTTGATATGATTTTACTAAAGATCCGCATCCTGGTGAAATTTCACACAACTTGCATGAAAACCTGAGAGATGTTTGCAATATGATATCAAGATATTGCACACAATTCGCAATACTGAATGCGAATTGCATGCAACTCAAACACTTAGCATTTCTTTACTGTAACAAAAAAAATGTGTAAATGAACTAACAACTGTAAAAATGTTTAGTTTGTTATCCACAAAAATAACAATATTACAAATCAATGTGGCCAACGAGAGTTGTACACAACACGAATTGTGTTTAAACTAGAACATCACAAGTCCTCCTGTTATGGCCTGATTTCGAACAACGGCCACACCTCAACTGCTTGGTTGATATTTCTCCTCTAGATGTGAGCGTCTCTTAACGTCTCTTAACGTTCGGAGGCAGAATTTCAACAAACGAAGGATCGTTAGCGTTGGAACCTTTCTCGAAATCCGTTATCGCTGGTATGCTGAAAGAGTAACTTTCCGTGTAATTCTTAACCGTAAAGAAGAGCTCTATTACAGTAAATGGATATTGGTCAATATACAATATTGCGGCTAAAGCATGAGGAAATGGAAAACACTCTTGTTGCCATGATCCACATGAAGATTTGAAATCCAAAAGATTAACAACAGCCACAGGATTTGAAAAGACTTCGAACATGGCGGAATACGACTTACTACCCAAGTTCGGTAGATGTCAACATTCTGCTTTAACTTCTTCTCATACTCGGAGACCAAATTAGTACTACATCTTAGCCCCTCTTCGTATCTTCATGAAACTTGAGTCATAAGAAAGACTCTAATCCAGTCAATAAACTCAACAATCGGTAGGTCGCAATATTTTTTGATCTGATTGTTAAACGATTCTGCTGCAGTAGAAGCCATAGAGTCGTATCGTTTCCCTTTTACGCAAACCTGCGCATACTTTTCCGGGGGTAAATTAGCAAGAAAATCACTCATTTTGTCACCACCTTTACATAGAAAATCTGTTAGTATATCTTTAAAAAGCTCTCGACTGGGACTATAAGCAAGACGATGGAAGAAACTCAACATCCTTTTTTTACAGTCTCTGTTAGTATGTTCCAGTTTTGCTTTCAAATTCTGCATGAGATGGAAATAACAGTACGCATGATAGCAGTTTGGATACAAGACAAAACAACATTAACAATACCAGAATGACGGTCTAGAATAAATGTGATTTAGCGATCCAACAAATGTGGTTTCAAACACCCCAAAAACCACATCCAGTTGTCCCAATCTTCAACGCCAACTATACCAACAACAACAGGGAATAGTCCTCGAAAAAGGCAGCTCAAATGAACAATACAACATCACTCAAACGTTTAAAAAATGTAAACAAGTCGCATGTTGTCCTGAGAGTTGTTCTCAAAATTCACGTTGCGAAATGTGTAAAATTATAAGCTGCGAATTATTCATAGTTTTATGTTCACATCGACTGATTCGCATCCTCTCTTGCGAAGTGTTATCATATAAAAAACACTACTTAATTCGCAGCCTCTAATGCGATTCGTTCTCAATTATCAGGATTCCATGACAATAGTGTGCAACTATAGGATGTGAAATGTTGCACAAAATTTCAAACAAAAACATCATAAACATTCAGATTAAATAGTTAAATGTAACTAACCGTTGTTGCCGTCCTTTGCTACGGCAGTGAGCAAGGTACCCTTATACTTGCCATATAAGTGGGTTCCATCGACAAACAACATTGGACGGTATGAATGAAAACCCTAAAGGGACGAACCGAATGCTACAAAACAACGCTTGAATCGGTTTCCAGCTGATAACTCCAACTGAAAATCTGAAGTAATATCACGGCTCTTCAATCGTTTGAAGTACCCGCTTAGTAAACTAAAAGAACTTGAACTATGTTCGAAAACTCCCCTCCTTGCCTTTTCTAAAGCATTCCATGACAAATGGTAAGAGATGTCAAGACCGTAATTTTATTTGACAGTCGATTGTATGGTTTTGGCTGTCAACGAATGGCAGGTCCGGAGAGAATCCTGAATTTCCTCTGCAATCAAATCTGATGTCAAATGCCTGTGCCGCTTATGCTTCTGGGAGAAAACGGGACTGCAAGTATTGTGCGGAACATACTTCTTGATCGTCATCAAGCCGGTACTTGAATCAATAGATGCATAAAGCCTCTATTTGCATCCGCTTGTGAACTTATTTTCACAATAAGCAGTGATCTTCGTTGCTGTGTTGTGCAGGTATTTGAAAGCAAAACCATGCTCTAAAGCAAACTTGCACAAAGATATCCTGAGACCTGCAGCACATTCTTCAAAAGCTTGACCCACTCCTGTAATAGCATCAGCCCAACTAGCAATAGCAAGTTGTTTTTTTCTCTGATCAGAATTAACTAAACCGTTACTACTCTCCCCGCTAACTAGTTGATCAAGAGATGGTTCATCCAAACTTAAGCTACGCTCTTTACGCTTTACACCACAATCCTTACCACCAAAGCTCTTATCACCAGAACTTTTTTCACCAGAACACTTATCACCAGAACCCTTATTGAAGACGTGTTGTTCTATGAGAAAACTAACCCATTTTAAACGCTCCAAATCAAGATATAACACCAACCCAACAAAATCCTTCTGGTTATTAAAGAAACAATTATTGTGATCCCCGCAGGAGTAGGTAATTAGGTAGTCACCTGTGACAAGCTCCTCCCATGTGTTCTCCACATAAGCTTGGATACTTTGAAATCTTTCAAACTCCGTGAAAGGCACAGTTGCGGTTTGATGATCATATTTAGAAATAAAAACTCGTGATTTGGACATACCTTACCCTGCACCGAACAAACTATTAGTTATTAACCCAAAAATAAAGTGCAAGTTATTTATTATTGCATCAAACATATCGCATCCTATCTTGCGATTTGTGTATATCTATAAGCTACGAACTGTGTACAATTCGCATCATCTCCTGAGAGTTGTTTGTAAATCAACTGGTACATTGACACTAACCAGAAATGTAAACAATTCGCAATTATACCTGAGAGTTGCTCTCAACTATTAATTCCCAGAGATTTGTCTGAAAGATGATAAAGTATGATATATAACACAATTCGCAGCATCTCATGCAATTCGTAAAGCAACTAAAAAAGTCCTGATATTTGTTTGGAAATACAATACTTAAAAGTTCTACAAAGTTCGCATCATATCATACGAATCGTACAAGTAACTAAAATTCCTAATATTTGTTTGAAAATGCAATACTTTATAGTACCATACAGTTCGCATCATATCATGCGAATCGTAAAAGTAACTAAAAGTCCTGATATTTGTTTGAAAATACAATACTTTATAATACCACACAGTTCGCAACCCATCCTGAGTTTTATAAGCAACTAAGAGTCCTGATATATGTTTGAACATGCATTGCGTTGGAGTTCCATACAATTCGCAGCATATTTGTAAGCAAATTTTGAAATTGTTTCATGTAATTCGCACGTAACCATGCGAATTGGTAACACAATTAGTATCTTCCTCATTGAATACATCAAACAATTCGCATCTTGTATCGAACGCCTGGACAACTAAAACTCATAGTCTACACATGTTTAACGTCCAAAATAAAAATCTAATACACTACAAAATTAGTATATAACATCAGAAACAAGGACATGAGTATATAACGACAAATATTAACAAAACAAGCACAGATCACTGAAACAAAAAACAAAAAAAGAACAGAGAAAAGCTCGAAATGAGGCTATGACGTCTAAAAAGAGTAGAATAAAACCTATTCCAACTGAGAAAACCAACAAATAACTTCGAAATCAGTAGGTAATTACGATTACCTGAAAGCAGCAACACGATTACTTGTAAAACAACAGATTCCAAAAAGCACGATCAGTTCATGTACGTAGAAAACAATGGTTAGATAAGTTTTACACCACAACCTACATAAATAAACAGACCTTCTAACGCTCCGTTCACCGGAATTGTACTTTCAATCGTGCTTCGTGGTGGTTCGTAGAGTTAGGTGGTTAGAGCGGCTAACAAATTCAAATCTTCAAAAAGTTAGAAAAAATAGAAAAAATAGAAAATTATGCTTATATAGTGGGTTAAGGGTAGTTAGGGTATTAAAATAATATTAGACATTAAGTGACAATTAGGTAGTTGAATTGGTATTAAATGACAATTGTGCAAACCTTGGATATTATATGACAATTGAATAGTTGAGTGGATACTTTAAGTGCAATTTCTCTTCTAAAACATGTTAAAAATAGTACAATATTATTCATCTCCCTAAATTCATTAAACTTATATTTATATAGAAGCTAATATATATATATATATATATATATATATATATATATATATATATATATATATATATATATATATATATATATAATAAAAAAACTTATAACTCTAACGAGAATAAGGATATAAATATGATAATGGCTACTTCTAGTTAACATTTTTTTATCTCCTTCTTTCTTTTAACATTAAGATTATGGTTTTTTTTCTTGCGTTTCAAAGAGCATGCTCATCATGGAAGTATCAGTCACAAATAATGATGTTTTGGCTCTTCCTGGTGTTTCAAATAGAGCTCGGATTTCCCAGACAATACAGTCGGCCATGGTGGGCGATGACATAACAATGGGGTGTATACCATCGGTTTCACAAGTTTAATATGTTGGTGCAAGTCGGTGTTTCACATGATATATTGTTTGGGGTTAACAACGGACGTAATATGTTCCATAATGCTCCAAGGATCAAATTAGTAGCGTACAACAACACGGTGATATGTCCAACATTGACACTATACAAACTTTTTCTTTCAAAAAATTGAAACAGGTAATGCAGTACAAACTTTTAATAATTTGAAAATAATAACAATAATAATGTGTATGCGTTTTTATTGATTTAAAATAGAAAAATATTTTAAAGTATTTAAATAAAAAAATGTCTTTAAACACATATCTGAAAGATACGGTTGTTACACGTAAAGATATATTCTAACAACTCTATTTAAACTTTACATCTCACTTTTTTTCTCGATTTTACTCCAATTATGTTTTTTTACTTGTAAAGATAAATTCTAAAAATATATTTCATTTTAATTTTATCTCTTGATTATTTTAACGGATTTCACTTCAATTTTGTTTGTGATTTCATTCGGAGATGAACTGAATTTGAAAAATTAATCACCATAGTGACTTCTCTACATTTCTCAAAGGTATCTACGGTAAATTGATTGTGGTGATTCTATAGTATTTTAATCCAATACATTTTCTGAATAAGTATTCTATAGTCTTAGGTTCTTGCAATGGATTCTTGTGAGGTATAAATTCAAAACAATTCTTATGAAACCCTTCTGCGAGGGAGCATAAGAAAATGCATAATGTGCGACTTGATGACAAAGAGTTTGTGACTAGATATTGTTGGATATTTTAATGTAATTGGATTGACTAGTCAACCAATGTAGTCGTAATATATTATCGAACAAGTCGAAAGAGTGTGGAGTACACGCTTGTTAGAATATATTATGATTAGTAGGTCCAAATGATGGAGCTTTGCTGTGGTTAAATTTATTTGAATGATAAGACTATTATGAAAATTCATAGAAAATTGAATTTGGAAAATTAATTCGGATTTGAATTTTTGGTCGGTTTTTATCAGTTGAAATTTTTACCAGTTTTTAGAAATAAAACTGTATTATAGTTAGACTAGTTTGATTGAATAAATAAGTATGGTTCTGTGAAAAAAGGCGATTAAACAAAAATATTCATTCTCTTTGTTCCAAAAATATGCTCTGATTTTACCGAGTTGAAAATTTTGAAGAACCACCAAAATAATTTGAATATGAAATTGTTAAACAAGATTTCAGAGTTTATCTAAAAATCTAAACAATATTCCCGAGCAAAGATTGAAATTATATGTTCTTGTTTTACGAAACTATGAAAATTAAAATGAAAAAAATTATTGGCAACTTTAAGAAAATTCATAATCAAGTATTAAAGCATTAATGAAACTATGATATCATCGTACATAAGTTTATATTTCCAGATTTTAAATTTACGCATGAAAATACATCTGTAATATTTTGGTGGACAAAAAATAAGAGGTTATAATATGTATTTTTAATATGTGGTTTAGAATTACTGCAATCTGTTTTCCATATGTAAAAGTAATTTGCGCAGACAAAGTTGAAAAATAAAAACGGATGCACGTATTTTATACGTATAAGTTCACAACAAAAATAAGAAAACTGATGCAAAAACAAAAACTGTGTTTACACTTGTCTCGTCTGCATTTGATACGAAATTCGTTTAACTGTTATTCTATATACATGCAGTTGGAGTATTTAATAAACTCCATTAGTAATTTTGCATGCATGCTGTCGTTTGTTCAATACAAAATTAGTTTAAACTGCTAGCAAAATCATAGTATTATTTTATATGCATGCAATTATAATATATAAATGTCTTTATGCAATATATGAATTTTGGATGGAAAATTGTTGGTATATATTACTTTAAATAATATATATATGGCCTCCATACATGACATGCAATTAGAGTTTGTTAGATATATTTCTGAATGCAGCTGTGTTCATAATATGAACTCGCAGTTTTATCTGGAACTCAACATATTTCATCAGATTACACGAATTGATTGAAGTCGGGTTTGTTAGATTTTAGAATTTGTTAGATCGTAACCCTAGGGTTCACTTGAAGTCGGGTTTGTTATATTTTGGTCCATGCAATTGTACGAGAATTTGGTGTTGCTTTGGCTTCACCAGAGAAGAAGACGAAGAAAGTGAAGAATACAATGCATCCCATAGCGGAACCCCAATCCCACATTGCTAAGATTGAACATAAAAGAGTGTATATAAGTGTGAGTTCACCTTATCTAGTAAGAGGCTTTTTGGGAGTACACCCAAAAGCAAACCCGTGCGCACCATCGAGCGCAAAAAAGACAATATCTTGCTAGTTCGTGAGGTCCGTCACGCACTTACACACCAATTTTAATATTGTATCAATATTGTATCAGAGCCATAAATGGCTTAATCGCCGAATTTTTGGTAAATTACAGGGATAAATTTAAGGGGGAAAATGAATAATAAACTTCATCCCATAGAGGAACCCCAATCCCACATTGCTAAGATTGAACATAAAAGAGTGTATATAAGTGTGAGCTCACCTCAACTAGTAAGAGGCCTTTTGAGAGTACACCCAAAAGCAAAACCGTGCGCGCTTCCGAGCGCAAAGCGGACAATATCTTGCTAGTCCGCGAGGTCCGTCACACACTTACACACCAATTCTAACAAAGAAGAAAGATAAACCAAAATTTTGTTTTCCAGAGAAAACGATGGTGGCAATGTGAACCACCTATAGGGGGCTGGAGGTGTACTTCCAATTGATGAACAGGCCACGCGGTTGGTGCTCGGTATTGACCGTCGTGGTAGAGGTTCTGCCGTTCAGGACCGTGAGGATATGAAGATGCTTTTGAGTATGAGAGATGGTGCCGGTGTTCCACCTGAGATGAGGTCGTGAAATTTTTCACGGCGGGACGAGGAAGAATGAAGCTCTGGTTCTGCACTAGGTAGTGGCATGGAAGATATTGACTATGATTTGTACTACAAGAATGGGAAAATTTACTCCGAGGATCAGTGAGTTCACTTTGTCTCAATATCATTCTCACGGTTGTAAACTCTCTATTTGACTGTATGTGAATTTCTTTCCTCTTAGATTAAAGTCTTGACATAACAATTCTATTCTATACCAAAAGTTAAAGTTCCTTCAAGCTTATCGAATATCTCATATGCATGATTTGTTCAATGGGAAATGGTTTTTTTTCTAGAAAGTAAGTCTTGTTGCGCATGGACTCTAAACTATAGGAATAGTAGCATCACTCTGCTTTGAATTTTTCACTTACAACTTGCAAATTTTGTGATATTAACTTGAGAGGTTTCTTGGTATATGCATGTTGATGAGTCTGGAATTATTCACCACCACTCACCGTGAAAACTGGACAGGGGTAATCCGGACAATAATTACCCACTGAAGTATCCAGACAGGACAAAAGTATTAAAACACTAAACACCATTTGACTAAGCTAATTGCTAATCTGCTTAATAAACTAATGGGTTTTTGAACTCGATCCGATTTCATAGTTTGACCCGAAAGCCCATGGGCCCATAATTAAGGGTATAAATACCCAACCACTTTCATTAATAAGGGTAATGAATATTTAATACAACCAAGCAGCTCAAATATCTCACTACAAATACCCAAACATTCAATACCCTTAAAACTAATACAACCAAGCAGCTCAAATATTCACTTTTTGACTAAGCTAATTGCTAATCTGCTTAATAAACTAATGGGTTTTTGAACTCGACCCGGTTTCATAAGTATGACCCGAAAGCCCATGGGTCCATAATTAAGGGTATAAATACCCAACCAGTTTCATTAATGAGGGTAATGAAAATTTAATACAACCATGCAGCTCAAATCTCTCACTACAAACCACATAAACATTAAATACCTTTGAAACACCACAAAACTCCTGACCAAATTACCCTCAGTCGAAAATAATCCATACCAAATTGGCGACCACAGTGGGAGAAGAAGGTGCCTGAATCTAGCATTCAAAACCAGCAAGAAAAACCAGTTCGGATGAATCTGGACGAGAAAGTAGTGTCACCACCTTTGATAGAAGTGGTGGGAGAAAACGATGAGTACACGATCGAAGAACGAAACAGGTTGAAAGCTCAAATAGAAGCCTTGAGAGCTGCTAAAAAGGTGGAGTTAGGCTTGAAAGAAAAATCGAAAGTGTCAGATCCATCAGCAAGGACTCACTTGAGCACTAAAAAGACTTATTTCAGCTCAAAAAAGTCTCACCGATCTAAACCGGTGGAGAGCTCGGAGTCAGAATCCTCTAGTAGCTCCTCAAACGAGGATGGACTTGAGGAGTCCCTGTCATCCAGCAGTGATGAAGGTAGGTCCAAGAAGAAGAAAAATTTGGTTAAAAAATATTCAAGAAAGAGGGACAGGCATGGAAGGTTGAAAAGGCATCTAAGTAAAGGGTCATCTCATAGCCACAGCCATGACCGGAGGCATATAGACGAGCTGTTGATGGATCATTTCGCTTTCCATGATGAACTAGGTATCTTTGCAACTCCTAATGAAGATACTGTCTTTAGTCGTGACCGAAATTGGAAATAATCTCCATTGTCTTCCAAAATACTGTCCATAAACCTTTCTAAGAGGTTTGACAGTAGTAAGATGGAAAAGTATGATGGGAGCAAGGATCCAGATAATCATTTGGAACAGTTTAAAATTTTTATGATGAACTTTGACGATGATGACAAGTTGCTTTGTAGAGCCTTCTCTCAATATTTTATGGGGAGTGCTATGAAATGGTACAATAATCTACCACAAGGGTGCATCAGAAACTTTGATACATTTTGTGTGGCCTTCTGAAGGAAGTTTGTTGGAAGTAAGGAGGTGAAGGGAAATTGAGACACTATTATCCATTGTGCCCAAGAGCTAAATGAATCATTGAAAGAATATATAAGTCGGTTCGTAAACACAAAGAATGGATTAGCTGATTGCTTTGAACAAGTAGCAATAGCTTCTCTGAGACAGGGTTTGAACCTCGACAATCTGGCCGATTTAGTAACCAGGAAGAAGGCCATGACGTGGGGCGGTTTACTGAACCAGGTGGGAAAAAAAATAAATGTGAATGAAACAAAAAAGACTAGGGTGCACATGCAAGTGAGATCTGCCCTAGTTGTACCAAACCAGAATCAGTCCGGATACAAGGCTAAGGAAGCCAGATAGGGTCCCAACAGGGCCAAGGCTCAATCTCACCCAGCTCCAGCTCAGAGCCACCAGTCCAGAAATCAGCGAGGACCTTGGGTCCAACCGGAGTGGTTTGCCGAATTGAAAGAGAATGTGGCAACTATATATGACAAAACAAAAGATGAGGTGCATTTTAGGAAGCCGACAGCGCTTCAATCTCCTAGAGAAAGTCGTAATGCTTGTTTTTGTCAATATCATCATGATATTGGCCATAACACCGAGGATTGCATCCCTTTGAAACAAGAGGTGCAGAATCTGATTGAAAGAGGAAAATTAGGTGCTTATGTCAAGAGAAGAAGTGGGAATAGGCCTGATAATGCTCATCAGACCAGCCCAACAAACAATGCAGGGACATCGGCTCCGGACGAGGCCATGGTAATTATTGAAAGATTTGGTGTATAATCAGAGTATTTGGATCCTGATCCAGCCTGGAATAAGGTGAGTGTTATAACAGAACATACCAAGACGGTGTATGGGCTCATAAACCTTTTTGAGTCACTTACCATATTCGATGGAGACACAATGACTGTACCAACTCCTTCTTCAAGGAAGAGGCATATTCACACTCTGGCTACTCAGTTGGAAGGAGACATGTCCTCCTATAAATTCCAAATTTCTTTTCCCTTCATTATTTTTGATGAAGATGACTTGGGAGATATAACTGGTCCTCATGAAGATGCCGTGGTAATAGGAGCATCAATTGGGGGCAATGACGTTAGGCGAATTTTGGTGGACACTGGCAGCTCAACCAATATCCTCTTTTTGAGTTCTTACAAACAAATGAAGAATCCGGCAATGATTCAACGTTCAAATAGGTCCATTGTGGGTTTCACTGGAAGCTCTGCGGACATAGTCGGGGAGTTTGAGGAAGAGGTTTTGTTGGGCAAGGGCTCTTTCAAGAAAATGGTTAGGGTACTTTTTGTTGTGGTAGATTGTCCCACGTGCTATAATACCATTTTGGGAAGGTATTGGCTTTCCAAGATGCATGTAGTGGCTTCAACAGTTCACCAATGTTTAAAATATGCTGTTTAAGGACAAGTGGGAGTTGTCCGGAGTAGTAAAAAAATAGCAAGAGAATGTTATGCAACTGCGCTTGCCCCTAGGACTTTAGGGGCATCTCGGATAAATGAAGATTAGCAATTGGTGGGGCCCTCTACGAAGAGGGTGAAATTGATGACCCTAGAGAGACCCATGGTGTTTTAATACCAATTGAAGAGGTTGAAACTGACTCTCTGGCTGAAGGGAGAAGTGTCAAGATTGGATCTAAGATGACATCATAATTAAAAAGCAAAGTGCTTTCCTTTTTAACAAACCACCAACACGTTTTTGCTTGGTGTAATGCTGATGTGACTGGAGTGCCTGCGAATGTTATATCACACCAACTATCCATCCGGAGAGATGTAGCACCTGTTGTGTAGAGAAGAAAAGCTTTCTCTAAAGAAAAAACTGATGTCATAGTTCAAGAGGTTGACCGACTTACTAAAATGGGACACATAAAAGAATCTCAGTACCCTTTATGGACAGCCAATCCAGTGTTAGTAAAAAAGAAAAATAGGAAATGACGTATGTGTATTGACTTTACTGACCTCAACCGAGCTTGCCCAAAGGATTTGTATCCAGTCCCCCGGATCGATCAGTTAGTAGACTTCACATCTGGGAACAAGTTGTTGTCCTTCATGGATGCCTTCTCCGGTTATAATCAGATACAAGTGGATCTGAAGGACCAGGAACACACTACTTTTGTTACTGATAGGGGCCTCCATTGTTACAAGGTGATGCCTTTTGGGTTAAAAAAATGATGGGCTACTTATGAGAGGCTGGTGAATAAAGAATTCGCTGATCAAATTGGCAGAAATATGGAAGTCTATATTGATGACATGATGGTTAAGAGTGTGGAGGAGGAATTACACTTGACCGATCTCCAAGAGACTTTTGCCAACTTGGTGAAAGTTAATTTAAAATTAAATAAAAAAAAGTGTATTTTTGGAGTATAGTCCGGGAAGTTTTTGGGGTATATAATAAGTGAGAAAGGGATATAGCCTGATCCGGACCAACTTAATGCTTTATTACAGATGGATCCTCCTCGGAATATTAAAGAAGTACAAAGATTGACAAGAAGGTTAGCTGCACTAAACCGTTTTATCTCAAGGTCTTCGGATAGGTGTGCTATATTTTCCAAACTTTAAAGGGCGCCAAGGGCTTTAACTGGTCTCCATAGTGCGACCAAGCGTTCAATGAAATAAAAAAGCATTTATCTTCCCCCAAAGCTCTTTACAAACCTATTGATGGAGAAACATTGTACATATATTTAACAGTGCCCGAGTGTGCTATAAGTACAGTACTAGTGAGAGAGGTGGATAGTTATCCTCGTCCGGTGTACTACATCAGCAAGAGTCTGATGGATGCTGAAAGAAGATACTTAAAACTTGAAAAGCTAGCACTGGCTTTAGTAATTGTTGCCAGGAAAATGAGGCCCTATTTTCAGTCTCATTCTATTTTACTCCGGACATCTTTTCCTTTGAAAAAATGTTCTTTAAAAGGCGGACATATCAAGCAGGATGACCAAGTGGTCAGTAGTATTGGGAGACTATGACATTGATTTTGTCCCTCAAACTGCAATCAAAGCTCAATCTGTTGCTGATTTCCTAGTTGAATTCCATTAGGACAGAAGTACTAAACAAACTACAGATGAAAAAACTAAGAAGGTATGGGTTGTCCGGACCGATGGTGGATCAAGTACCATGGGTTGTGGTGCTGGGATATGTTTAACCTCTCCGTACGGGGACAAGCTATACCAGGTTATATGTTTTGCTTTTAAGGCTTCTAAAAATGAGTCCGAATACGAAGTTGCTACAACTCGTTTGAAATTAGCCTTGCTATGTGGAGCGAAAAGAGTTAGGTTAATGAGTGATTCTAAGCTTCTTATCCATCATGCCCAAGGTCAATCTGAGGCAAAAAAGGAGCAATTGATTAAATATGTATTCATTCTTAAAGAAGTGGCAGCTAACTTCAAAGATTTCAGCTATGAGCATATACCCAGATCGGAAAATACATTAGCAGACTCCTTGGCAACCATAACATACTCTGAGTCGTACCCATGGATTCATGTACAAGAATGTCCATCCATACAGTCCAATTGGGGTAAGGAAGAAGAGGAAAGTTTAAGTACATACATCCCCTTTTTCAAGGACTGGAGACATCCCCTTTTTCAATACATTACTAATGGCTGCCTCGAGAGAAATCTGTGACCATGAAAATGAAGTACAAGTCTCGTTGTTTTTTAGTCATAAGAGATATTTTATACAAGAAATTATTTAGTAGACCTCTCTTGCGTTGTTTGGGGGTTGAAGAGTCTCAAACTGTGCTATCTGAACTACATGATGGTGAGGGGTCAGCACACTGTGGCTATAGAGCTTTAACCCGAAGGGTTTTATTAGCCGGATACTACTGGCCATCCATAATGGGAGATGCCAAGGAATTGGTAAAGAAGTGTGATCCATGCCAAAGATATGGTAATAAAATTCATATCTTAGCTGTCCCCTTGGAATCGATTTATGAGCCAATACCTTTTGCTCGGTGGGGACTGGATCTAATAGGGCCTCTACCGATGGCGTCCGGAGGGTGCAGAACCATTATTGTGGCCATTGATTATTTTTCGAAGTGGAGAGAGGCAGCCCCTTGGCAGGAACTACTTCAAAAGCTGTTATAAAATTTATCCTATCTAATATTTGTTGCAGATTTGGGGTTCCACAAAAGATAACCACAGATAATGGGCCACAATTCGATAACCAGGATATGAAGAGTTTTTGTGCCTCTAGGGGCATTCAGCATTGCTTCTCTTCTTCTTTCCACTTACAGGCAAATGGTCAAGTTGAAGTGGTGAACATGACTATTCTATCAGGTCTCAAAAAGAATTTAGAAGGGGCTGATGGAAAGTGGCCAAGCTATTTGCAAGAAGTACTATGGGCCTACCGGACTACTCCTGAAGCTGCTACACAGGAATCCCCGTTTGCCTTGGTATATGGGATGGATGCAATTGCTCCTATAGATGCAACTCTTCCATCATACAGAGTCCAAAATTTTTCCGAACAGGAAAATGAAGTGGCAGTCAGAAGTCAATTGGACTTAATAGAAGAGAAAAGGATTAAAGGCTCATCTTAAAGCCACCCAATATCAAGGTTTAATGAGAAGCAGGTTTGCTTCCAGAATCAGAAGAAGGGATTTTCAACCGAGGGATAAAGTATTGAGAAAAGTCTTCCTACATACTAAGGAGAAGTTGTTCGGCAAGCTAACTCCAAATTGGGAAGGGCCCTATGTGGTCATTGAAAAGCTTAAGTTTGGGACATACAAGCTTCAGGATAAATATGGAAGAATCTTAAACCACCCTTGGAATATTGAACACCTCCGGATGTATCTAGAATAAAGGTTGTGTATATATTTACTTGTTTAAAATCCATGTAAATATCGCGGGGCATACTCTTTCCTACCCTGGTGGCGCGGAGAGGTTTTAATGAGGTGTCCGGGTTTTTTAATAAAATTTGATACCTTCTTAAAATATTCAGAGTGGTTTGATTCACAGTTTCTTTAAAACTTTCTAAGTATCTTTAACAGATCGGATTAATCTGGTGAAATGATGACCATTTAACATTTGCCATCAGAGAATTTAAACACTCTCATCTTAAAATACTTGTAAAATGAATAGGGGATATTTAAACATCGGCCATCAAGATTGGGCAAATATAAAACAAAGCAAGAATTTAGCAAAGTAAAACTACCTGGCTAACACCAAATTATGATATTAAAACATAAAGAATTCCTTGGACATCCAAGGACTTTAAGTTTAAGAAGAAAAACTTGATCAGACTCAAACCAGACACAATTACAAAAATGCCTTGGCCATCCAAGGACTTTAGTATGCTATAAGGATAAAATAAAACAGAAAATAGTTAAAACTATAGGGCTAGTTTCCCTTAGATGTTCATGCATCATCTTGTTTCTTCTTCAGATCTTTGGGTTCATTACTGGAGCTCTCTCCGGTCCCTTCTTCCTCATCAGTAGTGTCATCGATACCACTAGAATAGTTTTTCTTATCACCATCCACCATTGTGTGAAATGGGATATTTTCATATTCAACATACTGCCACATAGTACCGAGTGTCCTCTTCAGGAATGTTTGATGAAAAAGAAAGACCATGTCAGATTTAACTTCGGCATACCTCTTTTCTAGGAAATATATCAGATCGTTGGTATACGCATCGACCTTGTCCTAGATCGTTTTTTCCTGCTCTTTCACCAAATCTTCTTTCTCCTTGGTAACCTTGAGCACAACATCTTCAAGAGAAGTCTTATCATCAGACATGGTTTGGATAACATTGTCCTTGGTCTTCACCTCTTCTTTCAAAGTGGAGAGATCTTTCTCCAAGCCAGAGCACTTGGTTTGGAGCTCTGTGCTAGCCTTCTCTGAAGTGACCAGCTTGGTTGCCAGATATTCTTTCCCTTTCTTAACTCTTCGAGTTCTTTCCTCAATGCCTCAACACTTTGGTTGGAATTAAGAAGGTCGGTGGATAAGCTCTCTTTATCTGCATTGGGTATTGATGAGGGCATTCTGAATTTTTACTTGCCTCTCGAAGTTGATCACTGGCTGAATATGGCCCAGCAAAGAGTGAGTCACCGTATCGTTTTCCCCTGAAATAGTGAAAGACTTGCCATTAAAGGTCACCATGTTGGAGGATCTTGGGGGAAGGTAAGGACCAACAAAGTCATCTTTGTCAAACTCTCCAAAATAAAGGCCAATGTTTTGGAGGCCACTGATGTCAACTTGTTCCAAATCCCCTCCGACACACTCTCTAGTGGGGTCTGTTGAGTCGGACAAAGGTTGAGACTCCGAAGGCCGGAGAGCAACTTCATCCCCCAGGGAGACTTTCTTCTTCTTGGTCGTCCTCTCTTCACTACGTGCTCCCCGTTTTCGGTCCTTCTTAGGAGGCTTTGGAGGATCTTGAGGTCCACCTGCCTCCTTAATACTCTCATCTTCAACTACTTGAAGGAGAGTAGCATCAATTCCCCCTTTGGCCTGCACTCCCTGACTCGCCGGAGTGATCTCCTCTACAACACCTTTAACACCCTCTGCTGCAACCTATTTTTTCTTACCCTTCTTACCTTTCATCTTACTTGGGGCTTTAGCTCTCGAGGGCAGGGCCAGTTTGCCATCCTTCTCTTCTGTTCTCTTAAGAATAACATCCGGAGGGGGTGGTGTGGTCAGATCCTCCCAAGTAAGGTCTCTCCGGCCCGTTGTGTTCCAGAGGTGGGACCTCACCAAGTTGCCTGAAGTGAAGCAGTTGTGGAAAGTGTTTCCCCAATGTTCAGTAGCCCAAGCATTTAATTTGGTACATGTGGCCTGCCCCTCCTCCACATAATCGGAGAACTCCTTCGGCAACACTAACAAAAGAAAAAGAAAAGTAGTTCAGAGATAATTTTTTTACAAAGTAAGAAAGACAAACATGATAAAATATTTACTTGAGCTTTTCCATCTGCTGGTGAGCATACTGGGATTGACACCAGCCTTGATTTTCCTCCCATTTTCCCATGTCCCGCAGATAAATAGAAATTGGGTATTCCAATTCTTTTCTGACTCAAGCAAGTCATCCACCACCTTAAATTTGTCTCCCATATTGAAGTGGTAGAATGAGATATGATGGTTATTACAGAGGCTGGCCACAACAGCAAACTGCTTTATTGGAAGTGGTATACCGGAGAGCCTTGACGCCATGATGTAGGCGATGAGAGTATACCAAGTCTTGAGACTCAGCTAGCTTGGATAAAGTTTTATCAAGTGGAAATACCTGACAATTTCTAGATCCAAGAGAAATCTGAACCCCTTAGTTAAATAGCTCGGTGTAGATGACGATTTTGCTGAGCTTGCAGTCCATCGGGGTCTCCAGAGTGACTGATATCCTCACCTTAAGAGATTCAAGGATCCCCCACTTCGTCCGGATCCGACCTAACTCAGCAGTGTGAGTATAGACGTAATTGATATTCTATATGCCCATCAGATACTTCACATTAACCTTGTGGAAGCAAGGTCCCACTTTGCCTTCCAGACTCTCCGGCAGATCTGGATGAGTTATGCAGATTTTCTCTTTTCCTTTTTCCTTTTTCCTTTTTATCAGAGGCAGCATCCCCAGTCTGCCCGAAAGCCTCAGTCTCGAATGGAGCGTCTTCAACACTGTCCTCCATCACCTCTTCCATCACCGTAGAAGGTTTATCAGCCGTTGTTGATGGGAGAGTGCTAGTCGGTGGCTCAGCAGGTTATCCGGACGGTTGAGCATCACCCTCTTTTAGGGATCTGGTGTCCGGCTGGGGCTCAGTGTGAGAGATGATTCTAGTGGCCTCAAGACCCGAGGATTTGTCTTTTGGGGCTCTAATAGGTGCCTCGGATCCGGTGGCTTTATCTTTGGTCCCAGACTTGAAGGGCCCTGACTTTGAGGACTTGGTTTGAGAGCCAGTTTCCTGACCCATTACTAAATGGCTTCTCCGGTGAAGATTAACTTTTTCTGGAGACTTCTCAATATCTGAACCCATAGCAATGAACGGAGAGGGTTTTCTTGTACTTGATACTACTTTCTCCAGCACAACATAGGGCTGAGACTCCTGAACCGAGGAGCCTGACAGGATGGGCGAGAGGCTTGGTTGAAACAAACGCTTAGGTTTGGCACTTTTGGCAGAGGATGATCCTCGATCAGATTCTGAAGACGGTGTGTCGGGCTTACAGATTGAAGAAACTGGAAGACCCGCAACGATACGTCTCTCTCGCTCAACCTTTTCGCTTTTTCTAATTTTGAAAGATTTAGCCAACCACCTTTCACCAGAGCGTTTCTCGCTGTGAACATAAACCTATACAAGAAATATTTTGAAAGGAGAAGTAAAAATCTCTGAAAAGAAGAAATGACAAAGTGATAAGATGGTGAAACAGTAAAAGGAAGTAATTTATACTAGTGAGGCAAAAAAGTTACCAATACCTAGGAGAAAACGAAAAGACAAATGTAATGATTAAAGGCGGCGCTGACGTCAGGAACATTAAATACATGAGTTGATTTTTGGGAGTAGTGGGAGCGCCGTTCTAGGAAGAAAACGGCTGGTAAAATGAATTAAAGTGTGACACGTGTCCCACGATCTAGTGCAAAACTCTTAAAATTCTGAGAAGTATTCAGTCCGGATAAACCCTGAGCTGAATACAAGAACCGTCCGGAGAATATTGTTATTACCTAAGAGAGTTTTTTGGTCTTGCCAAAGACCTTTGACAAAACCTAAAAAAAGGCTACTGATGAGTCCGGAATTATTCACCACCACTCACCGTGAAAACCGGACATGGGTAATCCGAACAATAATTACCCATTGAAGTATCCAGACAGGACAAAAGTATTAAAACACTAAACACCTTTTGACTAAGCTAATTGCTAATCTTCTTAATAAACAAATGGGTCTTTGAACTCGACCCTATTTCATAGTTTGACCCGAAAGCCCATGGGCCCATAATTAAGGGTATAAATACCCAACCAATTTCATTAATGAGGGTAATGAACATTTAATACAACCAAACAATTCAAATCTCTCACTACAAAACACCCAAACATTCAATACCCTTAAAATACTCCAAAACATCTAACAAAATTACCCTCATTCTAAAATAATCCACACCACATGTTATGACTATCACTATGCAGAATATTGTTTTTGTTGTTGGAAAACTTCATAGGTATACTATTTATCCTAGTTCACATCATTGACAAGCTTTAAATCGAGTATTCAAGTCCTTGAAATGAACAATAGATTATGGTTTGACTTATATTGGATTTTCTTATGTACTTGAAGGATATTCATATGCGAGTTATATTTTCAATATGGAAGATCACTCTTCCACAAGTGGATGGGTAATTCTACTTAGAGGAGGTCTTATATCTTGAGAATCTAAGAAACAAACTTATATTACTGATTCAATAATGGAATCAGAGTTTGTGGAATTAGCAGCAGCGAGTAAAGAAGCTAGGTGGCTAAGAAATTTAATGTACGAGGTTCTGTTGTGGCCCGAACCAATATCACATATATCTATCGGATGTGATGATAATGTTTCCTTGGTCAATGTCTACAGGTAAGTAAATAAGGCATGTCTAGATACTTAGGTGTTAGAAACGGTATGATTCGTGAGCGCATCACGCATGATGTTATATCGATATAATTTTTGAGAACTCGATATAATTTAGCTGATCATTTAACCACAGGGTTAAGTAGAGATTTTAGGCACAAATCGAGTATTAGGATGAGATTAAATTCCATTTGAAATATTTCATGTTGAGATACCCAACTCCCATCTAATATGACATTAGGTGCTAAATTCATATGTGAAAAGCTTAACATCTAGAGATTTGAACACGTTAGTAGTATTTTCCCAAAGTATGTGTTCAGATATGCAAGTTTTGGAGGTTGAAGTCTATATTCTTAATAGCTCTTTTAAAAAATTGCATATGCATGTGAAAGAGTAAA
The DNA here is from genome assembly GCA_036936605.1 of Limnanthes douglasii subsp. nivea. Taxonomy (NCBI): domain Eukaryota; kingdom Viridiplantae; phylum Streptophyta; class Magnoliopsida; order Brassicales; family Limnanthaceae; genus Limnanthes; species Limnanthes douglasii. Next base: position 41,824,965 of record JAUPFV010000001.1, read on the forward strand.
AGATCTACCTATTTAAGCATGAAGTTTGGCGACTTCAAGAAGCTAGGACTTGGCTTTGATATGCTTAAGAAGGATAAGGACACAAGGCTAGTGAAAGATAGTGTCAAGTAAGAACATTTGAGCATGTAAATTTATGTGTATATTATCTTCGAGTATTCATTATGGATAGTAAAGGTTCAATCCGTACTGATACCTTGATATTCGAATATTTGAAATGTGTAATATACTAATATGAAATTCAATCGTCATGATATATCATTTATGCATAAATTTGTTATTTGTTTTAATTTTGTTTTAGTTAATCATGAATTGCACTAAATGAGGGGAGATTGTTGGATATTTTAGTGTAATTGGATTGAAATGTAGTTGTAATATATTATCGAACAAGTCGGAGAGTGTGGAGTACATGCTTGTTAGAATATATTATAATTAGTAGGTCCAAGAGTGGAGCCTGGTTGTGATTAAATTTATTTGAATGATAAGACTATTATGAAAATTCATAGAAATTTAAATTTGGAAAATTAATTTGAATTTTTGGTCGGTTTTATCATTTGAAATTTTAACCATTTTAGACATAAAACTGTTTTACCATTAGAGTAGTTTGGTTGAATAAATAAGTATGGTTCTATGAAAAAGACGATTACAACAAAAATATTCATTCTCTTTGTTCAAAGAATACGCTCTGATTTTATCCGGTTGAAAATTTTGGAGAACCACCAAAATAATTTCAATATGAAATTATTATAACAAGACTTCAGATTTTATCCGGAAATCTAAACAATATTCCCAACAAATATGATTTTGGCTATGACACAAAAACCGATGACTACAAAATTGTTATCTTAATAACCCTGTTAAGAGTAAACTTGGTCCTCTAATCTACATCGCTTAAATCTAGACAATGTATAAGTGAATGTAATATCTCAACTAATGTGAGGACTTTCGGGAGTGAACCAAAAAGAAAAACTGTGAGGGTATGTAGGCCCAAAACGGACAATATCACATTATTTTGTGAGATGGATTCTAACATGGTATCAGAGCGATGTTGCAATTTTTGTTATGCATCTAAACGATGAGATGGTGTATCGAGGCGAAATGCATTCCGTGAATCAAGTTTAAGAGAGAGTGTTAAGAGTAAACTTGGTCCTCTAACCCACATCGCTTAAACTGAAAAGAATATACAATATATAAGTGAAAGTAATATATCAACTAATGTGAGGTCTTTTGGGAGTGAACGAAAAAGCAAAATCGTGAGGGTATGTAGGCCCAAAGCAGACAATATCACATAGTTGGTGAGATATATTCTAGAAACACCATAGCGATCAAATGCTTGGTTCCAAATGCTCCTTATTATCAAGTTGTTTACTTATATGGATCCCTCTATTAGATTGTCAAGAAAAATGCTAAATTAAAGCTTAAAAATGCGTTTTCAATCGTCTATTTTAATCTAGATGATAAAACTTTGAAAGAGATCATATTTCCAAATTTTGAGGATGGTTGTAGGCCGAATCTTAGTATTATAAATAGTCATGTGTTTCTTTTATGTTTTATTTCTTAACCAAGGATGTGTTATATGTCATAGTTGGATGATGCACCAATATGAACATTCATTATCTTTCATTAAGCTATCTCATATTATTAGAAACAATCTATATGGTTCATATAATCTTTATCCTTTGTGTTGCACGAAACAACGCAAAATAATATTGGGGCTTATAAATTTTGCGAACGGGATAGGGCAGTCGGCATAACCCCAATGCCAATTGTCAATATCGTAGCAGTATATGTGCCTTCGTACCAAATTACTAACTTCATCAACTCTTCTTTAATACCTTTATCTAAAGGCCCAAATACTATCTCGCCTTGTTTCGTGCAACACAATGGATAAGAACCGAATAAATCATATAAATGGTTTCTAGTACCATAAGATAACAAAATAGAAGGAGGAGAGAGAAGGTCTCTTCTCTCTCTTAAAACTTAAACTAAAACCATATAAGGACTCTTTTTTTCTTCTGCATTTTCCGGGCATTAGTGGTTTTTCAAGCCTTTTGGTCTGAAAACCATGGTTGTATTGTTTCCTCCCAGCCCTATAAATACAAGCAGTTTCTTAATTGTTTGGTTTTGTCTTGTTGGTATCGTCTGCTAAGTTTTTCTCATCTGTTCTGTCTTTTCGACGGTTTTGGCTTTCTTGCCAAAAACGATTTAGGACTGCCTAATCTTCGTCTCAATTCTTCTCTTTGGAAGCATACTCATTCGGCTTCTTTTTCGGTTTTATTCTTCTTGCCGAATGTACGCTTCGTGGGTCTCTCTTGGGTTGTTACCGCCAGATCTGACAGAAATCTTATGGCTAACGTGGTTCCGGTCGACAACAAAGTCCTTGGTATCCCATCGTCGGAGTGGTTTGAAATCATAACAAACGAGCTAAGTTCTTTAAGGGCTCGTGTCCTCCTTTTCGGTTTCGAAGTTGCCGGACCAACTCAGGTGGGAGGAGCATCGCCGGAATGGTGGTGCTTGGTGAGCGTCGAGGTGGAACAAAGTTTCATGTTGTCTCTCGAATTCAAGTTATCACCAAATTTAGCGGTTTGCCGATTCAGTTACCGCACCTGTACCTACCTTTGTCGATTCAGTAGCTGCACCTGTACCTGTCAAAATATGGATAAGACGAGTACCTGCAAAACACCGAAGGACTATCGCTCTATTCTATTCTTATCGGTGGAAAGTCTCGATGCTAATGCTATTAATTCTGAGGGAGTCAATGTTAAAGGACCATCTGATACACTGTAAGTCTTCTATTAATGAATTTAGCTTCTTGGAATGTTCGCGGTCTTAATGACCCGATTAGGCAAACAGATGTCACCGCTTTATAATTTCAAATCATATCTCTTTGATAGTCCTAGTAGAAACTAAAGTCCAAATTCTGAATATCGATCCGATAATCAGACGTATGGTTCCGTTTTGGCATGTGATCACCAATCACTCTTCCCACCCCTTAGGTAGAATTCGGATTACTTGGAACCCTAGTATTATTACGATTACTAGGATTTCTCAATCGCCTCAATTCATTCATTGTATGGCCAACTGTCATAACTTTAAAGCCACTTTCAAGCTCATTGCAATCTATGCTTTTAGCGAAGCTCAAGATCGCATTTCGCTTTGGAATGACCTAAAAAATATCTCCAATCAGGATAATCACATCCCATGGGTTTCCCTTGGGGATTTTAATGTTATCCGCCATCCGGATGAGCGTCTTGGCTCCTCTGATTCTTGGTCTTCAGCAATTGATGAATTCAACAATTGCTGTTATCATTGCGAGCTTAGTGATCTTCGATCATCTGACTTTCCTTTCACTTGGATTAACAAGAAACCTGCTCACGCTATCCTTTCCAAAATTGATTAAGTCATTGTCAACCCTGATTGGGACGACCTCTTTCCCATGTCCTCATAGGTCACTTTCGCACCTCTGACCACACCACTGTCACTCTCAATCTTGGGCTCCCACGCCCAAGATGGAAAAAGCCTTTTCGTTGTTTCAACATGTGGCAATCTCATCCCCACTTCAAGGACATAGTTTCCAACTACTGGAACTCCCCTTTTTCTTCCTCGGGAATGAGAATGGTCTCTGACAAACTAAATCGCTTGCAAACCGAGTTAGCTTTATTAAATCGTAAGGACTTTAGTGATATTTCCTCCCGAGGCGATAAAGCTCAAAAGGATCTATTTGAGGTTCAGTCTAACTTAGCCTCTGACCCTCTCAACCATGGGTTATTAACAATCGAATTGGAGGCCTCCGTTTCATTCATTTTTCTAAGTCGAGCTGAAGAGTCTTTCTTGAAGCAGAAATCTAGAGAAAATTGGATTAAGTTGGGCGATATGAATACCAAATTTTTCCACAATAGTATCAAAGCCCGACTTTTTCGCAATAAAATCATCTCGATTTCAAATGGTCAAGATGTCATCGTTTCCTCCCCTGTGAAAGTGTCAAAAGTTTTTGTTAATTTTTTTGAGAAATCTCTTGGTACCAAACACTCTGTGGTCTACCCTGGTCTGGAAAAAGTTTCTTCTCTTATCTGTTCCAAAGTTAATTCCGCTGATAAGGAATTTATGACCCGTGATATTTCATGCGCTGAAATCAAATCTGCTCTTCACAGTATTGATAGCGATAGATCTCCGGGCCCAGATGGCTTTAATTCTAGTTTCTTTAAGTCATCTTGGAACATCGTCGGCCCTGACATCTGTAACGGGGTCCAAGAATTATTCCTCACTAGCACGCTGTTTGAATCTTGGAATGCCACCTCCATCACCCTTATCCCTAAAAAAGACTCACCCTCTGAGCTTGCTGACTTTAGACCAATTGATTTATGAAATGTTGTATATAAAATCATCTCCAAAATTCTGGCCAACAGAATCAAAGTATCCTTCTCTTATCTTATCGATTCTTCCCAATCAGCTTTCGTTTCTGGAAGGAATTGCCCTTAAAATCGATATAATAAAAGCTTTCTATAACGTTCACTGGCATCTCATTCTCGATGTTCTTGTTGCGATGCATTTTCTTGAGAAAATAATCTCATGGATTATCAAATGCATCTCCTCCCCCTCTTACTCCATTATTATTAATAAAGACACTCATGGAAATTTCAAAGGCAAAAAAGGTCCGAGACAAGGTGATCCTCTATCCCCTCTTCTTTTTTTGCTCGTTGTGCAAGTACTTTCCGACATCCTTAAAGAGAAAAGTCATAATGAGAATTTCCATTTTCATTGGAAATGCCATAAGCAGAAAATCATTAACCTCTGCTTTGCAGATGACCTGATGATTTTTTGTCATGGTGATACTCGTTCCCGTAATCTCATTAAAGAGGCTCTAGACGACTTCTATCTTCTCTCTGGCCTTAAAGTCAATCCCTTTAAAATTCATATCTTTTTATCCGGCATTGACAATCAACTTAGATTGGATCTCCTGCCTATTTTGAATTTCCTAGAAGGAACCCTCCCGGTGAAATACATAGGAGTCCCTCTCTTCACTGGTAGGCTAACTCACTCGGATTGACGCCCCCTCCTGCACAAGATTACCTCTAGAATTGAATCACTGACCGCACAACACCTCTCTTACGCGGGTAGGCTTCAATTGATTAAATCAGTTTTATTTGCTGGTCAGGTATATTGGTCTTCAATTTTTATTCTTCCTTCTAGAATAATTAAAGAATTAACCCAGTATCTTCGTCGGTTCTTTTGGTCTAGATCTGCTATGAAGATCTATGGGGCCAAGGTAGCCTGGTCCACCATTATCACTCCCTATAAAGAGGGTGGCCTTGGGATCCTAGATTTAAAAAGCTGGAATCAGGTGGCCGTCCTTAAGCACCTTTGGTCCATAGTTAGTAATAAGACCCAATCTATCTGGTGTGATTGGATCAAAACGGAAAAAATTAAAAATAAAAGTTTTTGGGACGTTTCCTTCGGATCCTCCCCCTCTTGGATCTGGAGGAAAATTCTTCGTCTTCGACCTTCGGCTCGTAATTTATACAAGGTTGCAATTGGAAATGATCTAAACACCTCCTTCTGGCACGACCCGTGGCTTCTCTCCTCGTCGATTGCACTCCACTATGGCACTGACATTATTTCTGACTCTCGAATGGGAAATAACCTTAGGTTTGCTGACATCATAAGCAATGGTGAATGGAGCTGGCCTGCCAACTTGAGATCGGCTCGAGCTCGTAGTCGGAGTCATCTGGACGAAATCAACAGACTAATTCGCTCACTCCCCCAACCAAACTCTCTCTTGATGGATGTTCCATACTGGACTGCGAAAGATGGATGCATCACTTTCACAGTCAAGGACACGTACAATGCTATTCGTGTGCCTACCTAAAACGTGGGGTGGGCAGGGTTAGTTTGGAATAAATACAACATTTCGCGTCATTCTTTCATATCATGGCTTGCTATAAAGGGCAAGCTAGTTACCAGAGACAAACTCATTAGTTGGGGTTACAATACCCCAACTGATTTCCCTCTCTGCTCCTCTGATTTGGAATCTATATCTCATATTCTCTTTGAATGTATTTTCACTCAGAGTATCTAGATTGTCGCAAGTAATAAACTTGGGTTCCCTTTTCAATCCCTGAGCTGGCAATCTTGGACTCTTGAGGCTTCAAGTTGGTCAAATTTGCGTGACCATTGTATTTGGCGCACGTGCTTCAATGCGGTCGTCTACCACGTTTGGAAGGAGTAGAATTCAAGAATTTTTGGATCCGCTCCCGCTTTAGCCTCCTCGATCTCATACCAAATCTTATCGGATCTCCGATACAGATTTCATGGTACCAAGATTGTCTGGCCAACAACGTAGTTTTAACCTTTCCTAACTTATTCTATCATAATTAGTTTCAGGTGATCTTCTTTCTGGACTGGAGCGTGGATTCCGACTGGAAGCTCTCGGAGTAGCTTCGTCTCTTTAGCTTGATTTTGTTATGCTATGTTATATCTACTGTGTCATATCTCTGCTTGGGCATTTAGACACTGTTCTGTCTTATAGTACCTATGTTGTCTTGTTATTGACTTTTATTGTAGTTGATGTATTACCGCGGGGTATGCCCCAGGTCTATGTATGAACCCTTTCATTTAATTTAAGTTTCTTACACAAAAAAAAAAGATAACAAAATGAAAGATAAATCCATTTCATGTTGGTGCATCATCAAACTACGATCTTGAACACATACTCAATTATACAAAAACATTGTAAAAAACAAATGACCATTTATAACACCAAGTTGCGGGGAGTAACCATACTCATAATCTGGAATTGTGATCTCTTTCAAAGTTTCATCATCTAAATTAAAAGTGACAATTAGTAACACATCTTTGAACTTTGTTTTAGGACTCTTCTTGCCAACCCAATAAAGGGCTCCATCTAAGTAAACAGCCCGGTAAGAAAAACTGTAAATAGCTCTGTAAGGAGAACTGGTAGACAAACATTTGATCATGATATTTTGAGAGCTCCTCAATCTATTGTGTCTTAACGAAAATATTTTGAAGATAGATTCATCATTCTGTTTTTTAGCGGTAACTAAGATAACAATTTTGTAATCATCAGTTTTCGTGTCATGTCCAAACGTTTGATATACATAACAATTAATTGCAAGAACCTACAATTATATAATAGTTATTAACAAAATATGATCCTTTTAGCGATTCAGAAGAAGATAGATCACCCAAACACAACGATATAAGATAGTTACTCGGACTCAGTAAAAAGATTATATGTTTACGGTTTAAAATCGATCAGTTAAGATGCCATAAGTTGAATGGTGAACATTGTGGTTGAAAATCATGATCATTAAATTGATTTTAATAATTTAGTGTGTGAACTTTATTAGTTGAATGGAGAACTTTAATATTTAGATATTTTTTCATTCGATTCTAAATTTAATCTGATTTTTTAAATAAATTTTCACTTGTTAGTTTAGGTATCACTTATTTGAATAATTTGATTATTTATTAGTTATATCACTTTACGAATACGAATAGTAAGATATCATTTATTTATAAATTTTCAACGGTAAATTTTATATAAAGTTCAAATTTATATAAAATATAAATTTTTTATAATTATACATTTTACCATAAAAGTTCATCTATAAAATGCTTAGGACAAATACCAATTTGTATGTAACTATTAAAATTAGTTTTTTTAGTGGTGTCATCTGATTAAAATAAATTAATGTTTAGAAAAAATTTAGCATTTGTGATAGGACCAAGGGGTTGAATCTAGTTCAAATTTAATCACATACTTTTAATATATATATTATATTTCTGAATAAGACAAAACTCACAAATTTAAAAGAAAAGTAAGATATGATAATATATAATAGCGGCAAAATTTATCACTAAAGATAGGAACAGATGAAGAAATCTAATTTCTTAAAGTTTTTAGAAAAATCAATAAACTTAACCCTCTTGAATCCAAAAATAGAATCTTTTGAACTTATATTCTTAGTATTTCGTTATATCCACCAAACAATTATTATTTTGAAAGAGCAATGCTTTTGGTTTTGATAACCGGAGAAAAGCCGCTTTGAAACATAAGTAAACAACCACGCCGGTCTCACCTCAACCTAGCGGTAATCGTGAAATTAGGGTTGGTTTTACGAAAATAGAATTATTTTTAATTTAGTTCACTTGCCAGTGAAATCAAAAATATAATTGGAGTGAAGTCTGATGAAAATAAGAAATAAAATTTATATTTAAAGGGTTCTCTTATAAAATATTTTTATAATTTTTAAAGGGTTACTGTTTATAATTATTCAACCTAAAGTATTACTATTGGTAATTATTGTATGAGAAGAGGTAAAAATATATCGAGTGATTCATTAAAATATTCTCATAATGAAATCTATAACGAAATCTATAAAGACAAGAACATTTAAGATACCATACGGACTGGCTAGCTCATTCTGTCTCTGAAAATACTGAGGAAAAGTTTTACGAAAAGGATGATGTTCGAGCTAAACTTCGAGCCATAATCTTTCTAGATGGTTTAGGGTTAGGGCACATCAGATCTACTCCAAATGACTGAAGGCCTTGCAAATAAAAAACAGTGAGTTCTAGTTATTACCTTGGGATTTTTGTCGATTCTTCTCTTGCATGTCGTTTCTTCCTCTTGCATGTCGGATTTTTTGCTTGCTGGTTGATGAACGTCAGTATTGAAAGAGTTTGGTTTGGGGGGTTGTTCGAAAAGGCAGATGGTGGTCTGGGCTCAAGTGTTGAAAGAGGTTGGTTTGGAGAGGGCTCTGTTCGAATAAGCGGATGGTTGTCTGATTTCGAGTGTTGCATGTCGATTTCAAGTGTTGCATGTCGGATTTTTTGATTGCTGGGTTGATAAACGTTAGAATTGAAAGAGTTTGGTTTGGGGGGACTGTTCGAAAATGCAGATGGTGGTCTGGGCTCGAGTGTTGAAAGAGGTTGGTTTGGAGAGGGCTCTGTTCGAATAAGCAGATGGTAGTCTGAGTTCGAGTGTTGCATGTCGATTTCAGGTTCGTATTTCTGTGTTTTGTTGGATCGATGGATCTCAGGTTTGAGGCTGGTTTGATCGAAAAAGAAGTTGTTGTAAAGCGGTTTGAGGCTGGTTTGATAAAAAAGGAAGCTGTTGTAAAGCGGTTTATGGCTGGTTTGATCGAAAAGGAAGCTGTTGTAAAGCGGTTTATGGCTAGGTTTATGTTGTTGGCTATCTTGATCTTTCTGGTTTGGAGCTTTTGGAGTTCTGGCTATAGAGTTCTAGCAATAGTTGGCTGGCTATGCTCAGAACTTATGGATTTTCTTTCAAGATCTAGGGATTTTGGTTTTTTCTAGGTTTATTTGGTTTTAGATCTTAGATTTTCAGATCTAGACTTGGGTTTTCAAGTATTTTAACTTTGGTTTTTGTTTTTTCGGTCCTATATCTTAGATTTTGAGATCCAGACTTGTTTTTATGTATTTTATTTTGTCATGTTATCTAACTTTGGTTGTTAGTTTGTGTTGATCTTAGATATTTAGTTCTAGACTTGGGTTTTATTTACTTTTTTTTTTAAAGTTTTTTGGTGCTAGATCTTAGATTTTTCCGATCTAGATTTGATTTTTGTATGTATTTCAACTTCAACTATGGTGGTCCGACTGTAGTGGTAGTTTGGTAATAGGAGTTGTCGTTTGGCTTTATAATCCGTTAGTTATAGTTGTTGTTCGCTATTGTACTACCAACTCAACATACATTTGAAGGCTAATGTGTTTGTCACACCCCATGGAAAGTTCTTATGATCGGTAGACACTTATGTTTTTATTTGTTGTGCGACACTCGTAGTTATCTGGGATTATCTAGTGGTTGATCAGGACATACATGTTCTTTTTACGTTTTATGGTTTATTGTTTGCCATGCACTTGCTTTTCTGATAAAGAAACTTCTCATAAATTTGTATATATCAATGAGCAACGAGGTGCATCTGATGAAGAAATTATTCATATTGAACATGTTAGAAGGCACTTCAGTTATGAAGTATTTGGATGCGTTAAGTGAAATCGTGAATTCTCTATCATTTGTTACAATCAATTTTGATGGTGAAATTCGTGACCTAATCATTTTGGTTTCTTTACTTAATATTAGGGAAGTTTTGAGAAGTGTCATAAGTAATTCCACCGAAAATGAGAAGCTAAAGTATAATGATATACGCGATCTGGTTCTTTGTGAAGATATTCAAATGAAGGATTTTGGTGAGTATTCAAATAATAATGTCGCTCTTAACTTCGAACCAAAAGGAATATCATATCTAAAAAATCAAAACATATGTAGAACTAAGCTCCAAGATACTTGTATATGAAGTTTGATAGTTTTATGGGTACCATGGTTTTCACTAGATGCAAATGAGATCATTGTTGCTACATAAAAAGGTTTGAAAACACGTTTATCATTTTGATACAGTGTGTATATAATATTTTTATTTTTATTACGAACAATGAGGAAATAAATTATATGAAGAAAAAACCGTCAATGGAATTTGCAATGAAAGATTTGAAAGCTACAGTACAAATTTATGGTATGAGAATAACGGGAGATAGCAATCATAGTAGTTTGATGTTATATTAGATAGAATATGTGAATAAGATTGTGAATAGATTTAGCATGGATTATTTCCTTATCATTATATGAATATTATTCCTTCATCATAGTCCTTGAGTTGGAATATTAAATGAATTTAGCGACTATCGATCACCGAATGTAGACGGATAATGTGATATTTTAACTTTTTCCTTTTCATGCTTTAATATTCAAATCCTTCATTTTATAGCTTATACTTGTACTTAAGGACCACCTGCCACGCTTTAGACTTGAGCACCCTGAGAAAAATATTTCCATTGTCAAGTTCATTGAAGCATAAATGGTCAAACTTTCCCGTGAAAATCGCAGATGAACTAACATAGAAAAGTAAGTGGAGAAGCACAGTGAATGATCATTGCACCGCATCCGTAAAGGTTCGAGGCATACTTTAAAAATACGGACAAAAAAGTTGATCAAGTGAAGGTTGGATAATCTAGACATGTTATACCACCACAGTCACCACCTTCAGATCATCGTTCACCATCACCGACGTATCGTTTACCATCATCACCTCGTCATTCACCACCAGCGCATGTTGCACCTCACTAAAATGTGGCTACCAGTACCACCAACGTTGGTGATCTAGATTATCAATTATTAGAGAGGAGGAGGAGAACGACACGACTCAAAGAGAAGGGAAATAAATTTGTATTTTTAGAATCTAATAAAAATACCACTGTTTTTTCTGACTACAAGAAGCATGAGACATTCAATAATTTCGTCAGGAGTGTAAAATTTTAATTATTAATTTACAAATTTAACAAATATCTATTTTGTTTAGTAAATGTTGTTTTGTTCATAAACATATTTGTTTACAACCATGCAGTTTTCTTAGCATCTATGCACATTATAATAATTCATATGTGGGACTTGACAGCACAACCCGAGGTAACTACTCATCTCGCTCGTACTTCATTCAGACCTCTCATAGCCCATCTTCCAAATTATTCTCCTTGTCATGACGATACAAACTTAATTGTGTTAACACAACCTTGATACTCGTGACTTGCTTGCATAAAAGACCGATAATACCTTAATCGTAATATGTAATATAATCTTTTATTACTTAGCATAAAGTTTGTCAATATATTGTTTTAAATCTGATCCAACTCATCAAATTGAATGTCTTCCTTATTTTGTTGAATTATCTTGTGGAATAATATCTTATAGGAAAATATTCATAAAGGTGATGGTATATCATGATCATTCCGTTTGGACATATTCTAGGAAATATAATGTTTTTTATAAAAAAAACAAAATATTCTTAACGATGAAGGTGAAAATACATAATTAATATAAATAAAAGAAAGAAAGTACATATTATAGATATAAATTTACTTTTTAGTTATTCTCAAGTCGACGCAAGAATAAAATAATAACTTAGTTTAAAATATTTACAATATGTGGGGTGTGTGGTTCATAAATGACCTTATAAAAAATAAGAAGAAAACTATTAAAGACCAATAAGTTGATCGACAAGAACAACAACTTCAGTCTCTACATCAGAAACAACAATTTAACCTTGATATTAAAAGCAACAACTTCAATTATTTTAAGGGGAATGAAACATTCTTCTTACTCAGGTGAAAAAACAAATCTCTTGGGAAAGAAGAATATCATATGGACCGAGAGAAATAACAGAAAAAACTTCTCGACTTATAACCCCACAAGATGAGGTATTACCATCTTTATGATTTATTTTTTGCATTTCTGGTTGAAAAACTTTCTTATCATAGTTGGATCTCTTATATTGATATACATCTCTAGGATCCTACCTCTACGGCTCAGATCGTACGATCCAACTATAATTACGAAGTCGAGGTGTTTACCAACTTACTTTATTTATTTGGTAATCACATCGATGTTATAATAGTTATAGGTCACAAAACGATAAACACCATCTTATATTGGCAATATTTCACCAACATATACTAATGAGTCCGGATTCTGTCACCACACTTTATGGGAACCGGACAGGGTCAATTCGGACAATGTCCACCTTACCGGACAGGGGCAGTTCGGACAACTATCATCCACTGAACTATCCGAACAGAACTAAAGTACTTAAAACCTAATCACTTTTTGACTAAGCTTCCTATTTACTTACTTAGAACTAATGGGTCTTTAAACTCGACCCGAATCCATTAAACAGGTCGACGACCTGAAAGCCCATGTGGCCCAAATATAAGGGTATAAATACCCAACCACCAACATTAAATGAGGGTAATGTAAATTAAATACAACTAGGCAGCTTAATTCTCCCTCTACATTCTACCCAAACATTAAATACTCTCAAAATTCCACAAAACTTTAATCAAAAATTACAAACTTACCCTCAGACAAAAATAAACCAAAATTCGCGAACAGAGTGGGAGCACGACGGTGCCTGAATCTAGCATTTTAAACCATCAGAAAAACCAGTCCGAATGAATCCGGACGCACCTGAAGTACCACCAGTTTTGCTTGAAGTGGTGGGAGAAAATGATGAATATACCATCGAGGAGCGTGATAGGTTAAAGGGCGAGATAGAAGCTCTGAGGGCAGAAAGGGGAAATATGGACATAAAAGAGAAGTCAAAGGCATCATTTGCTCATCATACCGACAACCCTAGAGAGTATGAGCCTTCAAAGACCCATGTGAGTACGAAGAAGACTCATGCCAGCTCCAAAAAGTCTCACCGGTCCAAGCCGGTGGAGAGGTCTGATTCAGACTCAGAATCTTCTAGTAGCTCCTCGAGCGAGGATGGAGTTGAAGAGTCCTTGTCCTCCAGCAGTGATGAGGGCCGATCTAAAAAGAAACAAAAGTTGGTTAAGAAGTATTCAAGAAAAAGGGATAGGCATGGAAAGTTAAAGAGGCATATAGGCAAAGGGTCATCTCATAGCCGAAGACACGTAGACCAGATGCTGGTGGATCCTTTTGCCTTCCATGATGAACCAAGTATCTTTGCAACTCCCAATGAGGATACCATTTTCAGTCGTGGCCGGAATTGGAGACAATCTCCATTGTCATCCAAGATTCTATCTGGAAACCTCCCTAAGAGGTTTGATAGTACAAAAATAGAGAAATACGATGGCAATAAAGATCCGGACAATCACTTGGAAGGATTAAAAAATTTCATGATGAATTTCGATGATGACGAAAAGTTACTTTGTAGAGCATTCTCCCAATCCTTTACGGGGAGTGCTCTGAAGTGGTATAACAGCCTACCACAGGGGTGCATCAGAAATTTCGATACCTTTTGGGTGGCCTCCGGAGGCAGTTTGTTGGAAGTAAGGAGGTGAAGGGCAATGGGGACACAATTATCCATTGTGCCCAAGAACCGAACGAATCTCTGAAAGAATACATAAGTCGTTTTATAAAGACCAAAAATGGGTTGGATGATTTCTTTGAGCAAGTAGCAATAGCATCTTTGAGGCAGGGCTTAAACCCTGTAAATTTCGATGATTCAGTGACCAGAAAAAAATCCATGACTTGGGGAGGTCTACTGAATCAGGTTGGAAAGAAAATTAACGTTGATGAAACAAAGAAAACTAGGGTGCACAGGCAGGTGAGGTCTGCTCCGGCTGCACCAAATCCAAACCAAAATAAGTTCGGGAACAAAGCAATGGAGACCGGCCAGGGTCATAACAGAGCTAAAGCACAGTCTCAGCTAGCTGCGCCTGCCCAGAGTCAGCAATCTAGAAACAAGCGAGGACCTTGGGTTCAACCAGAGTGGTTTGCTGAGTTAAAAGAGAATGTAGCCACCATTTATGACAAAACAAAAGAAGAAGTACACTATAGAAGGCCGGCTGCGCTACAATCTCCTAGGGAGCATCGTAACAATTGTTTCTGTCAGTACCATAATGATACTAGCCATACCACTGAGGATTGCATTGCTTTAAAGCAAGAAGTCCAAAATTTAATTGAGAGAGGAAAGTTGGGAGCATATGTTAAAAGAAGAGGAGGAAATAGGCCTGATAACGCTCATCGGGCTGGTCCTCATGAAGATGCTGTTGTCATAGGAGCATCCATTGTGAGCAATGACATAAGACGCATTTTGGTAGATACTAGGAGTTCAGCCAATATCCTCTTTTTAACTTCCTACAAAAAGATGAAGAATCCAGCAGTAATTCAGCGTTCAGACAGGTCAATTGTGGGTTTCACTAGAAGCTCAGCAGATGTGATCGGGGAGTTCGAAGAGGAAGTTTTGTTGGGCAAGGGCCCTTTTAAGAAGATGGTTAGAATACTTTTTATTGTGGTGGATTGTCCCACTTGTTATAATGCTATTCTAGGGAGGTCTTGGCTCTCTAGGATGCATGCAGTGGCCTCAACAGTCCACCAATGTTTGAAATATACTGTGCAAGGACAAGTGGGAGTTGTTCGGAGCAGCCAAAAGGTAGCAAGAGAGTGTTATGCAACAACAGTGGCTCCTCGGACGTTGGGGGCAGTTCATATCAATGAGAAATAGCAGTTTGATGGGCTTTCTGGGGGTGAGGGTGAAATTGATGACCCCAGAAAGACCCATGGAGTTTTAATACCGGTTGAAGAAGTTGAAACACATTCTTTGGAAGAGAGAAAAAATGTTAAGATAGGGTCTAAAATGACATCTGAAGTAAAGGGTAAGATGTTGAAGTTCTTAAAAGACAATCAACATGTTTTTGCTTGGTGCAATGCTGATGTTACCGGGGTACCAACAGATATTATATCACACCACCTATCCATCCGAAGAGACATTGTCATCGTTCAAGAAGTAGACATGCTTACTAAAATAGGGCACATAAAGGAGTCTCAGTATCCTTTATGGACAGCCAATCCAGTCTTGGTGAAAAAGAAAAATGGCAAGTGGCGTATGTGCATTGACTTTACAGATCTCAATAGGGCTTGCCCAAAGGATTTATACCCGGTCCCCCGGATTGATCAGCTGGTGGATTCCACATCTGGGAATAAGCTACTATCTTTCATGGATGCCTTCTCCGGGTATAATCAGATTCAAGTAGATCTGAAGGATCAGGAGCATACAACGTTTGTCACTGATAGGGGTCTTCATTGTTACAAGGTGATGCCATTTGGGTTAAAAATGCTGGGGATACTTATCAGAGGTTGGTAAATAAAGATTTTGCTGATCAAATTGGAAGAAACATGGAAGTATACATCGACGACATGATGATAAAAAGTGTGGATGAAGAGCTACACTTGACAGATCTCTAAAAAACTTTTGCTAACTTAGTAAAAGTAAATTTGAAGCTAAATCCAGAAAAGTGTGTGTTTGGAGTTGAGTCCGAAATTTTTTTAGGGTATGTAATAAGTGAACAAGGGATACATCCTGATCCGGACCAGCTTAATGCTTTATTTCAAATGGAGCCTCCTCGAAATATTAAAGAAGTACAATGGTTGACTGGGAGGTTGGGTGCGTTAAATCGATTCATCTCGAGGTCTTCGGACATATGTGCCCCGTTCTTTCAAACTTTAAAAGGTGCAAAGGGATTTGACTGGACTTCACAATGTGATGAGGCCTTCAATGAAATTAAAAACATCTGTCCTCCCCCAAGACTTTATTTAAACCTGTTGATGGAGAGACACTCTTCGTATACTTGGCAGTTTCCAGTTGTGTCATCAGTGCCGTATTGGTGAGGGAGGTGGATAATTATCCCCGTCCGGTGTATTACATCAGCAAAAGCTTGATAGATGCAGAAAAACGTTATCTAAAGCTTGAAAAATTAGCATTAGCCCTGGTGATTGCGGCAGGGAAGATGAGGGCTTATTTTCAGGCTCATCCTATTATTGTTCGAATGTCTTTTCCCTTAAAGAACGTTCTTCAAAAGGCAGACATTTCAAGTAGAATGACTAAGTGGTCAGTGGAATTGGGGGACTTTGATATTGATTTTTCCCCCCGGATAGCGATCAAAGCCCAAACTGTTGCTGATTTCTTAGTTGAATTCCATTCAGATAGGGATGTAGAGCAAACAACTGATACCAAAGATAAAAAAAAGTCTGGGTCGTCCGAACTGACGGTGGATCAAGTACCATGGGATGTGGTGCAGGGGTATGCTTGACCTCTCCGTATGGTGACAAAATTTACCAGGCTATATGTTTTGCTTTTAGGGCTTCTAATAATGAGTCTGAATATGAAGCTGCTATAGCTGGTTTAAAGTTGGCTTTTATTTATGGAGCCAAAATGGTGAAGTTAATGAGCGATTCCCAACTTCTTATCAATCATGCACAAGGTCAATCCGAAGCCAAAAAGGAGCAACTGGTAAAGTACTTACTTCTTCTTAAAAATGAGGCACTTAAGTTCAAGAGCTTCGTTTATGAGCACATACCCCGAACAAAAAATGAACTGGCAGACTCCTTGGCAACCATAGCCTATACTGAATCCTACCCTTGGATCCATGTGCTGGAGTGCCCTTCTATTCAACTTAGTATGGGTAATGAGGAAGAGAGTTTCGATATACGGACGAAACAGACTCAAGATTGGAGGTTTCCTCTCCTTCAATATCTTTCAGATGGCATTTTGCCTCCGAACAAATCAATAGCAAGAAAAGTAAAGTACAAGGCTCGTGGTTTCATCATATTAAGAGATGTTCTTTATAAGAAGTCTTACAGTAAACCCCTCTTACGATGTTTGGGGGTTGATGAATCTCAAATAGTGCTCTCCGAATTACATGATGGTGAGGGATCAGCGCACTGTGGATTCAGGGCTCTAACAAGGAGAGTTTTGTTGGCTGGTTATTATTGGCCCTCTATAATGCAAGATGCTAAGGAGCTGGTGAGGAAGTGTGACCCATGCCAGAGATATAGCAATGAAATTCATATCCCAGCCATCCCTTTAGAGTCAATTTCTGAGCCTATACCTTTTGCTCGATGGGGGTTGGATTTGGTGGGACCTCTACCCATGGCATCCGGAGGACGCAGGACAATAATTGTTGCTATTTACTATTTTTCGAAGTGGATCGAAGCAGCTCCACTGGCAGGTACAACGTCAAAAGCTTTTATAAAATTCATTTTATCCAATATCTGTTGCAGATTTGGCATTCCACAGAAGATAACAACAGACAATAGGCCACAGTTCGACAACAAGGAAATGGAGAGTTTATGTGCCTCTAGAGGTATACAACATTGTTTATCTTCACCTTTCCACCCACAAGAAAATGGTCAGGTTGAAGTGGCTAACAGGACTATACTGTCCGGTTTGAAGAAAAATTTAGAAGGGGCTGCTGGAAAATGGCCTAGTTATTTGCAAGACGTTTTGTGGGCTTACCGGACTACACCTGGGGCTGCAACACAAGAATCACCTTTTGCTTTGGTCTATGGGATGGATGCCATAGCTCCCATAGAGGCAACTCTCCCTTCATTTCGATTTCATAATTTCTCCAAATACGCTAACGAAGGGGCTATCAGAGGCCAGCTTGATTTGATAGAGGATAGAAGAGTTAAGGCTCACCTTAGGGCTGTGCACTATCAAGGTTTGATGAGAAGCAGGTTTGCTTCTAAAATCAAGAGAAGGGATTTTCAACCGGGGGATAAGGTGTTGAGAAATTTTTTTCCTACACAAAGAAAGGCAGTTTGGTAAATTGTCTCCGACTTGGGAAGGAACCTATGTGGTCATTGAAAAGCTTAAACCTGGAACATACCGGCTCCAAGACAAAAATGGAAGAATTTTGCACCACCCTTGGAATATTGAACACCTCCGAGTGTACTTGGAATAGAAACTATATAAATATTTACTTGTTTAAAAGTTCATGTAAATATTTGGGGGCATACTCTTTCCTACCCTGGTGGCGCGGGGAGGTTTTAATGAAGTGTCCGGGTTTTTTTTATAAAATTTGATGCCTTCTTAGAAATTCGGAGTGTTTTTACTTAATAGTTCATTGTCAAATTTTTATTCAAACACAGGCCGGCTTAAATTGAAGGAGTGATGACTACTTAAACATTTGTCATCGGAGAATTTAAACACTCTCACTTTAGAATTTTTATGAAATCGCTAAGGGTTGTTTAAACATTAGCCACCAAAATTGAAAAACTATGAAAGAATGCAAGAATTGTGCAAAGTAAAGATACCCATTAAAACAACCGAAGTGCCTTGGCCATCCAAGGACTTTAAATTGTCAATCAAAGCAAAATGATCTATCCGGTTAAACACCTGACACAGTTACAAAAATGCATTGGCCTTCCAAGGACTTTAGTTCAATCAAAACAAGAGGTAAAAAAATAATTGATATTATAAGACTAAGCCTTTGAAGACGGCTCAGCCTCACTCGTTTTCTTCTTCTTGAGGTCATCATTCTCCTTATTTGGACTCTCCCCGGTGTTCTCATCCTCATCGGATGAGTCAACACTAGAATAATCGTGCAAGTCTCCATCAGCCATTGTGTGGAAGGGAAGGTCTTCGTACTCTACATAAGTCCATAAATCTCCCAGATCCCTCTTCGGGAACCTCTCATGAAAAAGTAAGACCATGTCCGACTTCACTTTGGCATACATTTCCTCCTGAGTGTCTATCACATTGTTGGTATAAGCATCAATCTTGGCTTGGATTTTTGCCTCTTGCTCCCTTAGGAGATCAGCTTTTTCCTCTGCAGCCTTGGACACCGAGTCCTCGAGCGCGATCTTGTCATTGGTCGAAGTATGAATGACTTGGTCCTTGACCTTCACCTCCTCTTTTGAAGAGGAGAGATCTTTCTCTAACCCGGACTTCTTTGCCCGGAGGTCTTTGATAGTATCTTCTAAGGTAGCTACCTTTGTGGCCCAACCCTCCTGACTCTTCTTTAACTCCTCGTTTTCTCTCTTCAAAACATCAGCATTTTGGGTGGCAATGAGGAGGTCGTTGGATAGTTTCTCCTTGTCAGAATTAAGGGCAGTAATGATAGCTGACTGACCTAGCACTTGCTTCTCCAGAACCAACACTGGCTGAATATTACTCAATATAAAGTGAGTTATAACATCTCTTTCACTTGAAACGGTGAAAGATTTACCATTGAAGGTAACGGTGTTCAAAGTGCTTGGAGGGAGGTAGGGCCCAGCAAAGTAATCCCTGGGGAGGTTTTCAAAGTAGTCACCAATCCCCTCAAGCCCTGTAATGTCGACACCGTCAATATTGATGTCTCCTCCTCCAATCTCATCAGTTTGAAAGTCACCAGGGATCTCTTCTGCTCTTGTTGGATCAGTAGGGTCAACAGGAGGGAGAGGCTTCGGAGGCCGGAGAGAAAGTTCATCACCCCTGGAGGACTTTTTCTTCTTGGCCTCCCTGTCCTTGCTTTCTGCTCCCCGTTTCCTGTCTCTCATAGGAACCCTTGGGGGTTTTTGGAGATCCTGCCTCTTCCATAGCACTCTCATGCTCTACAACTTCTAGATGAGCAACATCAATCTGACTTAGAACTGGCCCCTCTTGGTTTGTTGGAGCAGTTTCCTCCGCTTCGGCAGGGTTAGCCTCAACCGCACTTTTCTTGCCCTTCCTTTTTTTTGCCTTTCATCTTACTTGGGGCCTTGGCTCGACCAGGAAAATACAATGACCCGTCTGGTGCGTGTGTTCTTTGAAGGACTACCTCCGGAGGGGGTGGAGTGGTAAGTTCCTCCCACGATAAGTCCCTCCGATCAGTAGTGTTCCATAGGTAGGACCTTGCAAGATTGCCTCCGGTAAAGGCATTGTGGAAACGACTTCCCAACTTTTCAGCAGCCCAAGTGTTTATCTTGGTGCAAGTGGTCTGCCCGGCCTTTAGGTGATCATTGAAGTCTTTAGGCAGCACTGTCAAGAAACAAAAAAAGAAAAGACAAGTAAGATAAACAAATTTACAAAGAATGAAGATGGGAATTAGGGATGGGATTCTTACCATCACTTCGCCATCTGCTGGTGAGGAGACTTGGGTTGGTACCGACTTTAATCTTCCTCCCATTCTCCCAGGCACCACTCACAAACAAAAAATGAGTCCTCCAATTTCTCTCCGACTCGAGCAGGTCATCCACTGCTTTATAGTTATCACCCATGTTGAAGTGATAGAAGGGAATATGGTGGTTTCTACAGAGGCTGGACACATCTGCGAATTCCTCCATTGGAAGAGGAATTCCGGAGAGCTTGGAAGCCATGATACAGGCCATGAGAGTGTACCAGGCGTTAGGGCTCAGTTGACTTGGGAAAATCTTGATGAGGTGGACATATCTGACTATCTCCGGATCTAAGGGAAATCTTAATCCCCAGTTAAAAAGTTCAGTGAAGATGACTATTTCACTAAGCTTGCAGTCCATCGGTGTTTCAGGGTCTATTGGGATCCTTATTTTTACATTCTCCTTAATCCCCCACTTCGTTCGCATCCGACCCAGTTCGGCTGTGTGAATGAAGGCATAATTATTTTTTTGCAAATCAATTAAATACTTAATACTAACCTTGTGGAAACAAGGTCCCACTTTTCCCTCAAGGATCTCCGACAGATCTGGATGCCTTAGGCACAGTTTTTCTTTGCCTTTATCCTTCTTGGCAGCACCAGCATCACTCGTTTGTCCGGAGTTTCGGACTCAAACGGAGCCTCTTCAATAGAATCCTCCATTACTTCCTCCATTACCAAGGAGGGGTTTTCAGTTGTTTTTGGGTGAGGGAAGTTAGAGATTGGCTCAGTATGCCCCCCGGATTGTTGGGTTTCTTTGGTTTCTTGTACTCTGGCCTCTGGTTAGAGCTCAGATGCAGTAGCTCCTTTCCGGAGACTTGAACTAGATGCCTCTGGTCCGGACAGTTTATCCTTAGGAATTTTCATGGGTGCCTCTAACCCTGTGTTGCTATCCTTGGCCCCTGACTTGGAGGGTGTACCTTTTTGAGCCTGCACTTTTACCAGGCGACCCCTTCTCCGATCAATTAACTGGTTTGGAGAGACATCTGTATCTGATCCCATGGCGATAAATGGAGAAGGCCTCTTAAAACTGGTAACTGCTTGCCCTAGTTCAACAGTGGGCTCCGATTCCTGAACCGACGAGCCTAAAACAATTGGTGAAAGATTGGTTTGAAACAATCTCCTCGGTTTAACACTTCTGGTTGAAGAAGAGCCCTGGTCAGACTCTGTGTTTGGAATTTATGGTTTGTCGACAGGGGAAGTACGAAGGCCTGCAGCAATGCACCTTTCTCGTTCAACTTTTTGGGCCTTTTCTGACTCTGATAGGTTAAGCCACCCGCCTTTGATTAAAGCGTTCCTAGCTGTGAACATAAACTCACAAACGAAAAGAAGTATTTGTTTTTGAGAGAGAAAGCTCTGAAGTTTGGAAAAGTAAGGATGAAGAGGATGGTGAAACAGTAAAGGAATGATTAATTTATAGTAAACACACAAAAAGATGCTTTGATACCTAGGAGAATTCGAAAGGATTGCAATGATTAAGGAACGGCGCTGATGTCATCTTCATTAAATGAAGAGGTTACTTTTTGGAAAAGGTGGGAGCGCCATTCTAGGTGAAAAAACGGCTGACATGACGAACCAGAGAGAGACACGTGTCCCACGAACTCTGACAAGAAACCGTTTAGTTTTCAAGAACTTTTTTCAGTCCGGATAAAGCTATAACACAGTTCGAAGGACCTGTCCAGATGTAACAGTCACCAGCAACAGGCTGTTTTCTAGGTTTTGCCAAAGGTTTTTGAACACCACCTAAAAAAGGGGCTACTGATGAGTCCGGATTCTGTCACCACACTTTATGGGAACCGGACAGGGTCAATTCGGACAATGTCCACCTTACCGGACAGGGGCAGTTCGGACAACTATCATCCACTAAACTATCCGAATAGAACTAAAGTACTTAAAACCTAATCACGTTTTGACAAAGCTGCCTATTTACTTACTTAGAACTAATGTGTCTTTAAACTCGACCCGAATCCATTAAACACGACCCGAAAGCCCATGTGGCCCAAATATAAGGGTATAAATACCCAACCACCAACATTAAATGAGGGTAATGAAAATTAAATACAACCAGACAGCTTAATTTTCCCTCTACGTTCTACCCAAACATTAAATACTCTCAAAATTCCACAAAACTCTAAACAAAAATTACAAACTTACCCTCAGACGAAAATAAACCACACCATATACGTCATACAACATAAAAACAATAAAGTGGATCAGTAAATGGTCCAAACTAATGTTTCCAAAATATGTCAGAATCGTGCATGAAATTTGTGAGGTTTTAGAGTCCTACAAAGAGACATTTTCAAAATTTTATTTATTTTTCATGGTAAACATCCAAACATATCTCGAATAATCATCTACATATTATTATTTTTATATAAAAATATGTCTTCAAAAGATCCCAGACACGAGTGTGCACATAATCAATAATATGTGTTCTCTAATTTACAATTGTACCAAATTTAACTTTGGTTTTCTTACCCATTACATTATTTTCACAACACTATATTATTTTCACGGACTTCACCTGGTTGGTGAGCAAGACCAGGGAGAGGAGTCCTGTAAACCTCCCCATGAAGATCACCATTCAAAATCACATTTTTGAGATCTAGTTGGAAGATTTTCCACTGGTGAACATGCAACCGCAATAAGAGTATGCACTGTCGTCATTTTTCTACTCGAGAAAATGTCTTATCATAATCCATATCATACTTTTATGAATATTCGGTTGCTACAAGACGAGCATTATATCTTTCAACAGACCCATCAGACTTTGTTTTAATTTTAAAAACCCAATGAGAACCGATTATATGCTTACCAGATGAAGATTTAACTACATCTCATGTATGAGTCTGATAAAGAGCCGTAAGCTCTTCGACTATAACATTTTGCCAACGAGGATCACATACAACTTCTTTAAACGAATGAGGTTCATACAAATCATGTATTTTGCTATAAGAGAAGCAAAATGAGCTGAGTAAGAAGAATATGAAAAATCTGATAGTTTGGTAGACTTACTTGTACGAGCGGATATCCTCAAAGGTGGAGGATCTGTTTTTCTACCAGAAGAAGGAGTTGGCTCAAGTATTGATGAAGTTGGCTCGTGAATTGATGGAGCAGAAGTAGTATCAACTATTCTAGATGTTTTATGAGCTGAAATATCTATGACAAAGGATGTATGGCTATCAATTTCAAAATGATAAATTGCCAGAAGGTCTGTCTTTGTTATATCATGTGATATTGTCAGAATCGAATAAAACTGGATATGCTCAAGAAATATGACATGATAAGATACATATAGATTTTGACTGGTGGGATCATAACAACGATAACCTTTATGTATAACATCATAACCTAGAAAAGAACATATAGATGTTTTGAGATCCAATTTATTTTTTAGTTAGTTTAAGTCTTTATTATTTTTCCTAGTCTGAATAAAATTTGCTAACAAGTTTATGTACTTTTTATTTTTCAGAGTGATTTTTTAATTAATATATTAGTGAGGATAAATTTTTAAAGGAGGCACTTCCTGAATTACATCTTGTTGTTAAATGTTTGTTGTCTGGCTTTGAGTTTATATCAACACAAAAGATAACATAAAGAACAAACTTCAAGCCTTTCGTATGTAAACTCTTGCATTTTTTATTAATAAAAAAACTAAAAAATTTAATTTTTGAAAATGGGTTTTATATATTGTTAATGGTAGGTGGAATGATTTAACTTCACAAGCACTTGAAAGCTTAGTAACACATCCTTCTTACAATAAATAGATGAAGAAAAATAGTTTTAAAGAATGAGAAACGTAAAATAGAATCCTAAAAACACTATCGAAATCACGATATTAGATTTGAAAATTAAAAATAAAAGTTGGTTTGAGTGTATCAAACATGTTAGTTTATGTAATTTTAGTCTATATGTCATTAATCGAAAACTATAATCTGAAATTTAGATGAGAAAGGAAGAATACAAACAAATCTCATGATAGTTAATGTATCATTCACAAACAAATTTAAGATTTTTACTGCTTATTTTTCGACCAAGCACCCCCCCCCCCCCCCCAAACCGAGATCACGACGTCCATGAATCATGAGCTTGCAATTAGAATTTTTTGTCCACACAGTCTAGTTCATGGTTGTTAGTTTTGGTTGCCGATACAACGGTGGATCCAATTTCCATGGCCTACCTCGATGAAACATGAACTCATTAAACCATAATACAAGATTCTTATTTATAGAGTAAACTACTGTTAACATGAGATGCAGTAGGAAGCCAAGTGGAATATGAATCAATTCTTATTGATTGACTCCATAAAGCCTAATAAATCCTCATTGATTGATTACATAAATCCTAAACCTTATTGTTTCTAAATTTGTTTCAATTATAATCACGAAGTTAATTAACCAATAATAATAACAAGAGGGAAGAGTTTGTATTGAAGTAGAAGTATCAGATTTTTTATAACGTCATTAAAAAATCGATTAAAAGTTTAGGAGAATTAGAACAGCCTAGCATTTAGTAGAAACTCACACTACACATTACAACACTCTATCTAAATTTGATACATCTATCTCTTGATCCTTTGTAAACAAATTTGCGGCCGAATCTTCAGTTGGGCAATTTTCTAAATCTATCAAACCCTCTCGTGTAGCTTGTCGAACGCAATGAAGCTGCATGAATTTCTAATTACTTATCCTGTGGAAATAAGATACTTAAATATGATTCCAAAAGTTAGATTACCTTTCAGGTACCTCAAAACTCTCTTAGAGACTCTTAGATGTTGCACATACCAAAACAAGCAATCAATACTAAACATAATGTTAGGATGAGTTTGCGCTTGTTATATTTATGTACTCAACCTCATCTACTGCAGCTTCTTCCACCAACAAACATGGATGTGAACAACAGTCCATTTCAAAGTAATAATTAATATTAGATGATAGCGATATATTCTAATTTTGATGGACAAAAATAATATCACTTGGCAATAGGAAATGATCATAAAATATGTATTTGTTATTCGTGTTTTGCCTCACATCCAAACCATGTTTATACAACACATGCGGGGTATTATTTATTTATATTTTGGGTCTGTAACATGAATTGGATATGAGGAGTTCAACTAGTAGGGGAGAATGTTGGAGTTTAATCGTTATACTATCTTGTGTGTTGACATAACTTGAAGGTCACAGTCAACAAACTTTTAGCATAAATAGCCTTCAAATCTTCGAATTCTAAACACAATAATTCTTCTCTCATAATTGTTTTCTTATTACAAGGTTACACTAAGTAACAACCATGGCGATAGGTAATACATCCATTAGTTTCTCTCTATGGCTACAATATAAGGGATTCGACCTTTATAAACATAATGATTGAATAAAAAAACACTTCAAAAAGTTGAAGGTGGTGTGGTTTATTTTTGTCTGAGGGTAAGATTTTAATTTTCATTTAGAATTGTGTGGAAGTTTGTGAGTATTCAATGTTAGGGTAGAGTGTAGAGGGAGAATTAAGCAGCCTAGTTGTATTTAATTTCCATTACCCTCATTTAATGTTGGTGGCTGGGTATTTATACCCTTATATTTGGGCCTTATAGGCTTTCGGGTTGTGTGTAATGGACCCGGGTCAAGTTTAAGGACCCATTAGATCTAAGTAGGAGAACAGGCAGCTTAGTCAAGAAGTGATTAGGTTTTAAGTACTTTAGTTTTGTTCGAACAGTCCAATGAATGATGGTGTCCGAACTGCCTTTGTCCGGTAAGGTAGACATTGTCCGAACTGACCCCGTACGAAGTGGTGACAGAATCCGGACTCATCAGAAGGTATATAAACTTGTTCATATATCTTATTCACACCATTAAAAAAAGTACTAAAGACTCAAATTTACTAGAGAGAAAGTGAGTATCTAAAAAGAAATATAAACCATCAACAAAAGAAAGATAAATCAAACAAAACTTCAAACATCTCACAAAAGAAATTTGTTATCCCCCGATTTTATGAGTTTATTTTTAACCTTTTCGCTTTCGTTCACTATTTTGTTTCTTCGGTTTTCTCGGTTTCTTTTGATTCCCACCAAATACTTCTTTTTTATTCCCACCAAATGCATTTGGCGATACCAGAGTTTCAACGTAAACAGTCGGCATGACCCCAACACCAATTGTCAATCTCGTAGCAGTTTCCGTGTGTTCGTTCCAAATTAACAACTTTCTCAACCCCTCATCAAAACCTTTATCTAGGGTCCCAAATACTATCTCACCTTGTTTCGTGCAACACAATGGATAAAAACGGGAAAAAATTATATAAATGGTTTCTACTAATATGAGATAGCATAATGAAATATATATCCGGTTCATATTGGTACATCATCAAACTATCATTTTGATCACATCCTCGGTTATTAAAAAAATAGTAAAAAACAGATGACCATTTATATCACCAAGAAACGGTAAATAACCATACTCAGAATCTGGAACCGTGATATCTTTGGAAGCTTCATCATCTAGATTAAAAGAGACAATAAGAGAGACATCTCTAAGCTTTATTTTAGCATTCTTCCTGCCAACCCAATAGAGGGCTCCATCTAAGTAAACAACTCGGAAAGGAGGGCGAGAATCCAAACATTTGATCGTGGTATTTTGAGAGCTCTTACATGTATTATGTCTTAACGAAAAGATTTTGAAGATAGATTCATCATTTTGTTTTTAGCAATAACTAAGACAACAATTTTATAATCATCAGTTTTCGTGTCATACCCAAAACCATATGTAGTCAGAAACCATTTATTATGAAGGTTCATAGAAGGTATTCTCCTATACTCTTTAGTAGAAGGGTTCCATAAATGAAATGTCTTCAACCAACGATTTGATATACATTGATGAGTCCGGATAACTTCACCACTACTTACTGAGATTTCCGGACAAGGACAATTCGGACATAAACTGCCCACTGAACTATCCGGACAAGACACAAGTATAAAATAATTAAACACCTTTTGACTAAGCTAGATGTTAATTAGCTTATTAAGTGAATTGGTCCTTAAACTTGATCTGGTTTCATGATTTGACCCCGAAAGCTCATAGGTCCATAATTAAGGGTATAAAAACCCCAACTATTTTTATTAATGAGGTTAATGAACATTTAATACAACTAGGCAGTTTAAATCTCTCACTAAAAAACACCCAAACATTTAATACTCCAAAACACTTGACAGAGTTACCCTCAGCGTAAAATAAATCACACCAAATTGGCAACCACAGTGGGAGGAGAAAGTGCCTGAATCTAGCAAGAACAACCAGTTCGGATGAATCCGGACGAGCAAGTAATTCCACCACCTTTGGTGGAGGTGGTGGGAGAAAATAATGAGTACACGACCGAAGAGCGAGACAAGTTGAAAGCTGAAATAGAAGCACTGAGGGCCACTAGAAAGGCAGAGATGGGCTTAAAAGAAAAGTCAAAAGCGTCAGCCATTCACCATACTGACAACCAAAGGGAGAACGACCTATCAACGAAGACTCATTTGAGCACAAAAAACCCCATGTCAGTTCCAAGAAATCTCACCGGTCCAAGCTGGTGGAGAGCTCAGAATCTGAGTCCTCCAGTAGCTCCTCAAATGAGGATGAGCTTGAGGAGTATTTGTCATCAAGCAGTGATGAAGGGAGGTCCAGGAAGAAACAAAAGCTAATTAAAAAAATATTCAAGAAAGAGGGATAGGCATGGGAGACTAAAAAGGCATCTGGGAAAAGGGTCGTCTCACAGCCACAACCATAGTCACATTTATGTGGATCAGCTGCTGATAGATCCTTTTGCTTTCCATGATGAGCCAAGTATTTTTGTAACACCTAATGAAGACACAGTTTTTAGTCGTAGTCGGAATTGGAGGCAATCGCCATTATCATCCAAGATATTGTCCAGAAACCTTCCAAAGAGGTTTGACAGTACTAAAATGGAGAAGTATGATGGGAACAAAGATCCAGACAACCATCTGGAACAGTTTAAAAAATTTATGATGAATTTTGATGATGATGACAAACTTCTTTGTAGAGCCTTCTCTCAATCTTTTACGAAAGTGGTTTGAAATGGTACAGCAGCTTACCATAAGGTTATATGAGAAACTTTGATACGTTTTGGGTGGCTTTTCGAAGGTAGTTTGTGAGAAGTAAGGAGGTGAAGGGAAATGGAGATACTATTATCCATTGTGCCCAAGAGCCAAATGAGTCACTGAAAGACTATATAAGCCGGTTCGTAAACACTAAGAATGGTTTAGCCGATTTCTTTGAGCAGGTAGCAATAGCTTCTTTGAGACAAGGGTTAAGCCCTGGGACTCTGGCTGATTCGGTAACCAGGAAGAAGGCCATGACTTGGGGCGGTTTTTTGAATCAGGTGGGAAAGCAAAACAACGTAGATGAAACAAAGAAGACTAGGGTACACATGCAAGTGAGGTCTACCTCAGCTGCTCCAAACCAGAACCAGTTCGGATACAAGGCCAAAGAAACCGGACAGGGGCCCAATAAGGCCAAACAGACTCAATCCAACCCAAATCCAGCTCAAAGCCAGCAGTCCAGAAATAAACGAGGACCTTGGGTCCAACCGGAGTGGTTTTCAGAGTTGAAAGAGAATATGGCAACCATTTATGACAAAACAGAAGATGAAGTGCACTTTAGGAAGCCGAAAGTGCTTCAATCTCCTAGGGAAAGTTGTAATACTTATTTTTGCCAATACCATCATGATATTAGCCACAACACCGAAGACTGCATTACTTTGAAACAAGAAGTGCAGAATCGTATTGAAAGGGGGAAGCTGGGAGCTTATGTCAAGAGAAGAAGTGGAAACAGGCCTGATAATGCTCATCAGACTGGCCCAACGAACAATGCGGGGACATCTACTCCGGAAGGGGCTATGGTAATCCTTGAAATATTTGATGTTGAATCAGAGTATTTGGATCCTGATCCAACCCGGAATAAAGTGGGGGTTATAACAGAACAAAGTAAGACAGTGTCCGGACTCATAATCTTTTTTGAGTCACTTACTATATTTGGAGGGGACACTATGACTGCGTCAACTCTTTCTTCAAGGAAGAGGCATGTTTACACTCTAGCTACTCAGTTAGAGGGAAGCATGTCTTCTTATCAATCCCAAATTCCTTTTCCCTTCATTGTTTTTTATGAAGATGATCTAAGAGATATAGTTGTGCCTCATGAGGATGTTGTGGTGATAGGAGCTTCAATTGGGGGAAACGACATCAGGCGAATTTTGATTGACACTGGCAGCTCACCCAATATTCTCTTTTAAGTTCTTATAAACAGATGAAGAATTTAACAGTGATTCAGCATTCGAACATATCCATTATGGGCTTCACAGGAAGCTCTGCGGATGTAATCGGAGAGTTTGAGGAGGAGGTATTATTAGGCAAATGCCCTTTCAAGAAAATGGTTAGGGTACTTTTTGTAGTGGTAGATTACCCAACATGTTACAATGCGATCTTTGGGAGGTCCTGGCTCTCTAGGATGCATGTTTTAGCTTCAACAGTCCATCAATGTTTAAAGTATGCAGTTCAAGGACAAGTGGGAGTTTTCTGGAGTAGCCAAAAGATAGTAAGAGAATGTTATGCAACTGCACTTGCTCCTAGAACTCTGGGGGCAGTCCGGATTAATAAAAATTAGCAGTTGTTGGGGCCCTCTGAGGGTGAGGGTGAAATTGATGACCCCAGAGAGACCCCTAGTGTTTTGATATCAATTGAAGAAGTTGAAACCCACTCTCTGACTGAAGGAAGGAGTGTTAAAATTGGCTCCAAGATGGAACCAGAATTGAAGAAAAAATTGTTGTCCTTTTTGGCCGATCACCAACATGTTTTTGCTTGGTGCAATGCTGATGTGACCAGAGTACCTGCTAGCGTTATATCATACAGGTTGTCTATCCGAAGAGATGTTGCACCGGTTGTGCAAAAAAGGAGAGCTTTTTCTAAGGAGAAAGCTGATGTAATAGTCCAGGAAGTTGATCAGCTTACCAAGATGGGGTACATAAAGGAGTTTCAATATCCTTTATGGACAGCCAACCAGTGTTAGTAAAGAAAAAGAATGGGAAATAGCGTATGTGTATCGACTTTACTGACCTCAACAGAGCTTGCTAAAAAGATCTCTATCTAGTCCACCGGATAGATCAGTTGGTAGACTCCACATCTGGAAACAAGTTATTATCGTTCATGGATGTCTTCTCCGGTTATAACCAGATACAGGTGGATCCGAAGGACCAAGAACACACTACCTTTATTGCAGATAGGGGTCTTCATTGTTATAAAGTGATGCCTTTTGGGCTGAAAAATGTTGGGGCTACTTATCAGAGGTTAGTCAACAAAGCATTTGCTGATCAGATTGGGAGAAATATGGATATATATATATATATATATATATATATATATATATATATATATATATATATATATATATATATATATATATATATATATCGATGATATGATGGTAAAAGGCTTAGAAGATGAGTTTCACCTAACTGATCTTCAAGAAACTTTTGCCAACTCGACAAAGGTTAATTTAAAATTGAATCCAGAAAAATGTGTGTTTGGGGTGCAGTCCGGAAATTTTTTGGGTTACGTAATAAGTGAAAAAGGGATACAGCCTGATCCGGACCAGCTCGATGCCCTATTAAAAATGGACCCCCCTCGAAATGTCAAAGAAGTACAAAGGTTGACAGGAAGATTGTCTGCATTAAATCATTTTATTTCGAGGTCTTCGGACAAATGTGCCCTGTTTATTCAAACCTTAAAGGGTGCTAAAGACTTCAACTAGTCTCCACAGTGCGACCAGGCGTTTGATGAAATAAAGAAGCATTTGTCTTCTCCCAAAACCCTTTTTAAGCATGTTGACAGAGAAACACTATATGTATACTTGGCTGTGTCAGAATGTGCTATAAGTGCAGTGCTGGTAAGAGAGGTGGACAATTATCCTCGTCCGGTATACTATATCAGCAAGAGTTTGATGGATGCTGAAAAGAGGTACCTAAAGCTTGAGAAGTTGGCACTAGCCCTAGTAATTGCTGCCAGAAAAATGAGGCCATATTTTCAGTCTCATTCCATCATCGTCCGCACATCTTTTCCTTTGAAGAATGTGCTTCAGAAAGCCGACATATCAAACAGGATGACTAAATGGTCAGTAGTTTGGGTGATTATGACATTGATTTTACCCCACGAACGACAATTAAAGCTCAGTCTGTTGTTAATTTCTTGGTAGAATTTCATTCGAACATGAGTACTAAACAAGCTACATAATAGAAACTAAAAAAGAGTGGGTTGTCCGAACGGATGGTGGATCAAGAACAATGGGTTGTGAGGCTGGTATTTGTTTAACCTCTCTATATGGTGATAAGTTATACCAGACTATATGCTTTGCTTTTAGGGCTTCTAACAATGAGTCTGAATATGAGGCAGTTATAGGTGGTCTAAAGTTAGCTTTTATGTGTGGGGCTAAAAGAGTTAGATTAATGAGTGATTCTCAGTTTCTTATCCATCATGATCAAGGTCAGTCTGAAGCCGAGAAGGAGTAGTTGATCAAATACTTGTTCATTCTTAAAGAAGTAGCAGCCAACATAAAAAATGTTAGCTATGAGCATATTCGTAGATCGGAAAACACACTGGAAGACTCCTTAGCAACCATAGCATACTCTGAGTCCTACCCATGGATTCATGTACAAGAATGCCCATCCATACAACCAAATCAGAGCAAGGAAGAGTAGGAGAGCTTAAGTGTACAAGTGGTTCAACCCAAAGATTGGAGATTTCCCCTTCTTCAATACATCTCTGATGGAATTTTGCCTATGGAGAAGGCTATGGAAAGGAAAATGAAACACAGGGCTCGTGGTTTCTTGATCATAAGAGAGTTTCTTTATAAGAAGTCGTTCAGCAGACCTTTCCTACGTTTTTAGGGACTGAAGAGTCCCAAATGGTTTTATCTGAACTACATAATGGAGAGGGGTTAGCACACTGTTGCTATAGATCTCTAACCCGAAGGGTTTTGTTGGCCGGATACTATTGGCCATCCATAATGGCAGATGCTAAGGAATTGGTGAAGAAATGTGACCCGTGCCAAAGATATGGTAATGAAATTGATATCCCAGCTGTTCATATGGAGTCAATTTCTGAGCCAAAGATATGGTAATGAAAGTGTTAGCTTTTTTGAAAGACCATCACCATGTTTTCGCTTGGTGCAATACTGACGTAAAGAGTGTGGACTAGGAGCTACATTTAGCAGATCTCGAAGAAACCTTTGCCAACTTGGTGAAAGTAAATTTAAAGTTGAATCCAGAGAAGTGTATTTTTGGTGTGCAGTCCGGAAAATTCTTGGGATATGTGATAAGTGAGAAAGGGATACAGCCTGATCCAGACCAGCTTAGTGCTTTATTGCAAATGGAGCCTCCTCGAAATATTAAAGAAGTAAGAATATTGACAGGGAGGTTAGCTGCTCTAAACTGTTTTATTTCAAGGTCTTCGGGTAGGTGTGCCCCGTTTTTTCAAAATTTAAAAGGTGCAAAAGAATTTAATTGGTCTCCACGGTGTGACCAGGATTTCGATGCAATTAAGAAGCACTTATCCTCCCCTAAAACTTTGTTTAAACCTGTTGATAGAAAGACACTCTACATATACTTAACAGTTTCTGATTGTGCCATAAGTGTGTTAGTAAGGGAGGTGGATAATTATCTTTGTCTGGTGTACCATATCAGCAAGACCTTGATAGATGCGGAAAAACGGTATTTAAAACTTAAAAAATTAGCACTGGCCTTAGTAATTGCTGCTAGGAAAATGAGGCCCTACTTTAAGTCTCATTCTATTATTGTCCGAACGTCTTTTCCCTTGAAAAACGTTCTTCAAAAGGCACACATTTCAAGCGGAATGACCAAATGGTCAGTGAAGCTGGGAGACTATGATATTGATTTTTCCCCTCGAATAGCAGTCAAGGCTCAGACTGTTGCTGACTTCCTAGTTGAATTTCATTTGGACATAGACACTAAGCAAGCAACAGGTGAAAAAACTAAAAAAGTATGAGTTGCCCAGACTGATGGTGGATCAAGTACCATGGGTTGTGGTGCTGGGATATGTTTAACCTCTCCGTACGGCGACAAAATGTACCATTTTATATGTTTTGCTTTCAGGGCTTCCAATAATGAGTCCGAATATGAAGCTTCTATAGTTGGCTTGAAATTAGCTCTCATTTGTGGAGCCAAAAGGGTCAGGTTAATGAACGATTCTCAGCTTCTTATCCATCATGCACAAGGTCAATCCGAGGCAAAAAAGAAGCAACTGGTTAAATACTTATTTGTTCTTAAAGAAGTGGCACTTAATTTCAAAAACATCACCTATGAGCATATACCCCGAACTGAAAATACGCTAGCAGACTCCTTGGCAACCATTGCCTATTCTGAGACTTACCCTTGGATTCATGTGCAAGAGTGCCCATCCATTCAAATCAATCAGAATAAGGAAGAAGAAAGTTTGAATATACAAGTAAAACAACCTTAAGATTGGAGATTTCCTCTTTTCCAATACCTCTCAGATGGCATCTTGCCTTCGGAAAAAGCGGTGGCAAAGAAAATTAAGAATAAGGCTCGTGGATTTGTCATTCTAAGAGATGTTCTTTACAAAAAGTCTTTTAGTAGACCTCTCTTACGATGTTTGGGGATCGAAGAGTCCCAAATAGTGATCTATGAATTACACGATGGCAAGGGATCAACACATTATGGGTTTAGGGCTCTAACAAGAAGAGTCTTGTTAGCTGGGTACTACTGGCCCTCTATAATGCAAGATGCCAAGGAATTGGTGAAGAAGTGTGATCCATGCCAAAGATATAGTAATGAAATTCATATTCCAGCTGTCCCTTTAGATTTAATTTCTCAGTGAATACCTTTTGCTCGTTAGGGGCTGGATTTGGTGGGACCTCTACCCATGGCATCCGGAGGGTGCAGAACTATAATTGTTGCTATTGATTACTTCTCAAAGTGGGTAGAAGCAGCCCCATTGGCAGGAACTACTTCGAAAGCTGTTATAAAATTCATCCTGTCTAATTATTGCTGCAGGTTTGGAGTTCCCCAAAAGATAACTACAAACAATTGGCCACAGTTCGATAACAAGGATGTGGAGAACTGTTGTGCCTCTAGAGGCATTCAACACTGCTTCTTTTCTCCTTTCCACCCACAAGCAAATGGTCAAGTTGAAGTAGCTAACAGGACCATCTTGTCCGGTCTTAAAAAGAATCTAGAAAGGGACTGCTGGAAAGTGGCCAAGCTATCTACAAGAAGTACTATGGGCCTACCGGACTACTTCCAGGTCTGCAACACAAGAGTCCCCATTTACCTTGGTATATGGTATGGATGCAATAGCTCCCACAGAGGCCACTCTCCCTTCATTCAGAGTCCACAATTTTTCTGAACAAGCTAACGAAGTGTCAATCAGAAGTCAACTTGACTTGATAGAAGAAAGAAGAGTTAAGGCTCACCTTAGAGCTACACACTATCAGGGTTTGATGAGAAGTAGGTTTGCTTCCAGAATCAAAAGGAGGGATTTTCAACCAGGGGATAAAGTGCTGAGAAAAGTCTTCCTGCATACTAATGAGAAGCAGTTCGACAAGCTAGCTCCAACTTGGGAAGGACCCTATGTGGTCAGTGAAAAGCTTAAGCCTGGGACATACAAGCTCCAAGATAAAGATGGAAGGATTTTAATTCACCTCCTCTTTCCCCTGGAACATTGAACACCTCCGGTTGTATCTAGAATGAAAAATATGTAAATATTTACTTGTTTAAAGTCTATGTAAATATTAAGGGGCATACTCTTTCCTACCCTGGTGGCGCGGGGAGGTTTTAATGAGGTGTCCGGGTTTTTTTAATGAAATTTGATGTCTTTTTGAAAAATTCGG
Source organism: Limnanthes douglasii subsp. nivea (assembly GCA_036936605.1). Classification (NCBI taxonomy): domain Eukaryota; kingdom Viridiplantae; phylum Streptophyta; class Magnoliopsida; order Brassicales; family Limnanthaceae; genus Limnanthes; species Limnanthes douglasii. The sequence continues at coordinate 41,860,340 of JAUPFV010000001.1, forward strand.
AATGATTTGACTGACAGATTGGATTGATTCGGTGGAGTGATGACCATTTAAACACTTGTCATCCGAGAATTTAAACACTCTCACTTTAAAATACTTGTAAAATAACTAAAGGTCATTTAAATACAAACCATCAAAATTGGGGAACTACAAAACAATATAAGTGTTGTGTAAGATAAAATTGCCCGGCTAATACCGGAGAATGATATTAAAATATATAAAATGCCTTGGCCATCCAAGGACTTTGAAGTTTTAAAAAAGAGAAGGTTTATCCGGACAAGGGTCGGACACGGTTACAAAATTGCCTTGGCCATCCAAGGACTTTAGTCTAACACAAAAGTTAAAGAAAAATAGAAACATAGATGGCCCAGCCTCACTTGGTTTCTTCTTGGGATCCTTGATCTCCTCGTCTGGACTCTCTCCGGTCCTTTCGTCTTCACCAGTAGTATCATCCCAACCACTGGAATAGCAGTGCTTATCACCATCGGCCATAGTATGGTGAGGAAGGTCTTCGTACTCCAAAAATCACCATAGATCTCCTAGTGTCCTCTTCGGAAATTGCTCATGAAAAATCAAGACCATGTCTGATCTGACTTCAGCATACCTTTCCTCTTGGGAGTCTATCACCTTGTTGGTGTATGCATCAATCCTGGCTTGGATTGTCTTCTCCTGCTCTTGTAACAAGTCATCTTTTTCTTGCTTAGCCTTAGACACATCATCTTCGAGCGAAATTTTATCACTGGTTAGGGTCTGAATGACGTTGTCTTTGGCCTTCACCTCCTCTTTTGAAGTGGAAAGATTCTTCTCCAAGTCAGAATACTTGGATTGGAGTTCTTTAATAGCTCCCTCCGAAGTGGCCAGCTTGGTGGCCAAATCCTCTTTCCCCTTCTTCATCTCTTCGTTCTCTCTCTTTAATGCCTCAACATTCTGGTTGGAAGTAAGGAGGTCGTTAGACAAACTCTCTTTATCAGAGGTGAGTGTGTTGATGATGGCTGATTGATTTCGCACTTGCTTCTCCAAGTTGAGCACCAGTTGAATATTTCTCAACAAGGAATGGGTCACCATGTCTTTCTCTCCTGAAACAGAAAAAGATTTACCGTTGAAAGTGACAATGTTCGAAGAGCTTGGGGGGAGGTAAGGGCCAGCAAAGTCGTCCTTCTCAAGGTCTCCAAAGTAAAGGCCAATCCCTTGAAGCCCACTGATATCTACTCCATCAATGTTGATGTCCCCTCCGGCGCCCTCTCTAGTGTGAAAGTCACTTGGGATTTCCTCTGCTTGAGTTGGGTCTGTTGGGTCGACCGGAGGAAGAGACTCTGGAGGCCGGAGAGCAACTTCATCTCCCTTGGAGGTTTTTTTCTTCTTAGCTTCCCTATCTCCACCTTCTGCTCCCCGTTTTCGGTCTTTCTTGGGAGCTTTTGGGGGGGTTTGGAGATCCAACTACTTCTTTGGTCCTCTCATTTTCTACCATTTGAAGCAAAGCAGCATCAATTCTTCCTTGGTCCTGCACCTCCTGGTTTGCTGGGACAGTCTCCTCAACACCACCTGGGTTGACCTCAGCCACGTCTTGCTTTATCTTGCCTTTCTTGTCCTTCATTTTGCTTGGGGCTTTAGCTCTGCCCGGCATGGCTAGCTTTCCATCCTTTGCATCTGTCCTCTGAAGAATGACCCCCGCAGGGGGCGGAGTGGTTAATTCCTCCCAAGACAAGTCTCTCCGGCCGGTTGTGTTCCAGAGATGGGATCTCACCAAGTTGCCGCCGGTAAAACAGTTGTGGAAGCGATTTTTCCATTTTTCAGCAGTCCAAGCATTCAGCTTAATGCAAGTAGTCTGCCCCTCCTCTAAGTAGTCAGTGAACTCCTTCGACAGCACTACCAAAAGAAGAAGAAGAATGTTTAAGTAAACAAACTTTTTAAGGAAAGAAAAACAAACACGATGAAAAATTAACCTGTGCATTTCCATCTGCTGGTAAGAATGCTTGGGTTGACACCGGCTTTAATCTTCCTCCCATTCTCCCAGGCACCACTGATGAACAAGAATTGGGTTTTCCAATTCTTCTGTCGATTTGAGCAGGTCATCCACCACTTTGTAATTGTCGCCCATGTTAAAATTCGAGAAGGGGATGATGTGGTTCTTGCAAAGGCTGGCCACAAAAGTAAACTGCTCCATCGGAAGCGGGATTCTGGAGAGCCTAGAGGCCATGAATCCCGTGAGTGTGTACCAAGCGTTGGGGCTCAATTGACTTGGGTAGAGCTTTATCAGATGGAAATATCTGACGATCTCTGGGTCCAAGGGAAACCTAAGCCCCCAGTTGAATAACTCCGTGTAGAAAACTATCTCACTGAGTTTGCAATCCATTACCGTCTCTAGATCGACCGGTATTCTCACTTTAACAGATTCTGGGATCCCCCACTTCGTCCGGATCCAGCCTAGTTCAGCAGTGTGAATGAAAGTATAATTGATGTTCTGCATGGCAAGCAGATACTTTATACTCACTTTGTGAAAGCAAGGTCCCACTCTTCCCTCAAGGCACTCCGGCAGGTCCGGATGTTTTAAACACAGCTTTTCTTTACCCTTTCATTTTCTTGACAAGGGCAACCTCACTCGTCTTCCCTGAGACATCAGTCTCAAAATGGGCTTCTTCAAGACTGTCCTTCATCACGTCTTCCATTACCATAGAAGGGTTGTCAGTTGTATTTGGGAGAGGATTGATGGTGGTTGGCTCAGTAAGTTGTCTGGATGGCTGAGCATCGCTTTCCTTTTGTGGTCTGAAGTCCGGCTAGGGCTCAGATCCGGAGGGTTCATTTCGAAGGCTTGTACTGGTGGCCTCCAGACCAGACGATTTGTCCCTAGGAACCTTGATGGGTGCTTCTGACACTTTAATTTTGCGTTTGGCCCCAGACTTAGAAGGCACTAATTTTAGAGATTTAGACTGTGGAACAACAGCCTGACCTTTTACTAAGCGACCTCTTCGTCGAAGTGTTAGCTTTTCTGGGGAGATGTCAGCATCCGATCCCATGGCTATGAGTGGGGAGGGTTTCTTGGTACTTGTAACTGCTTGCTCTCATTCGACAATAGGTTGTGACTCCTGGACCGTTGAGCCTGAGACGATTGGTGAAAGACTAGGTTGAAATAACCTTCTAGGTTTAGAGCTTCCGGCAGAAGACAAACCTCGATCAGGCTCTGAGCTTAGTGTTTCAGATTTGTCGATAGGAGAAACTGGGAGGCCTGCAGCAATGCACCTTTCTCGTTCGACTCTTTGTACTTTCTCTAACTTCGAAAGATTAAGCCATCCACCTTTTACAAGTGCGTTTCTTGCTATAAACATAAACTTACACCAAAAAGGGTTTTTGGAAAAGAGAGATAAAAGCTTTGAAGAATAGGAGTGAAAAGATGATGAAGATGGTAAAACAGTAAAAAATGAGTTGATTTATACTAAAGAAACAAAAGATACCCTGAAACCTAGGAGAATACAAAAAGATGGAAGTAATGATTAAAGACGGAGCTGACGTCACAAGCATTAATTGAAGAGGTTACTTTTTGGAATGAGTGGGAGCGTCGTTCTAGGAGAAAAAAGGCTGGTGAGGCGAATCAGAAGGGGACTCGTGTTCCACGATCCGTGGCGAAACCTTTGAGCTTCTAGAGAGTTTTGTCAGTCCGGATAAATCCTTTACTCAATTCGAAATTGGTCCGGACAATGTCCCAAGTGCTCAAGAGAGAGTTTTTAGGTCTTTCCAAAGGCCTTCGAACACAACCTAAAAAAGAGGCTACTGATGAGTCCGAATATTTTCACCACTCACTGTAGAAACCGGACAGGGTCAATTCGGACATAAACCACCCACTGAACCATACGAACTGAACTAAAGTATTAAAAGCTAATCACTTTTTTACTAAGCTAATTGCTAATCTGCTTAATAAACTAATGGGTTTTTGAACTCGACCCGGTTTCATAAGTATGACCCGAAAGCCCATGGGTCCATAATTAAGGGTATAAATACCCAAACGCTTTTATTAATAAGGGTAATAAAAATTTAATATAACGAGGCAGCTCAAATCTCTCACTACAAATCACATAAACATTAAATACCTTTGAAATACCACAAAACTCCTGACCAAATTACCCTCAGTCAAAAATAATCCACACCATCTGGAATGAAAGTTTTGTAAATATTTACGTGTTTAAAGTCCATGTAAATATTAGGGGGCATACTATTTCCTACCATGGTGGCGCGAGGAGGTTTTAATGAGGTGTCTGTTTTTTTTAATGAAATATGATGCCTTCTTAAAATATTCGGTGTGATTTGATTACGATTCCTTTCAAGTCTTCAATTTAATACTAAAGATCTTTGACACATCAAATTAATATGGTTGAACGATGACCATTAAATACATGTCATCGGAGATTTTAAACACTCTCACCCTAAAATATTCGTAAAGTAAAAGAAGGCTCTTTGAACATTAGCCATTAAAATTGAAAGCAAGTATGGAGCAAAGTAAAAATTGGGTAAGATAAGCCTGTCCGGGTAAGAACGGGACAATGATATTAAAACACAGAATATGCCTTGCCCATCCAATGACTTTAAATTTTAGGCTTAATCGGACTCAAAACTGGATACAATTACAAAAATTCCTTGGCCATCTAAGGACTTTAATAGTTCACAAAATAAAGAAAACAAACAAGATAGTTAAAAACCTCATGGCTTATTCCATTCGGACGTTCCTGTGTCACCTCTTTTCTTAGGGCCTTTGAGTTCAACGCTTGAACTCTCCTCGGTTCCTTCTTCCTCATCGGTGGTAGAATCGATTCCACTAAAGTAGTTCTTTTTATCACCATCTGCCAGTGTATAGAACAGGATGTCCTCATACTCCACAGATTCCCACAAGGGACCAAGCGTCCTCTTCGGAAACTTCTCATGAAAGAGCAGTACCATGTCAGACTTCACTTCATCATACCTTTTCTCCAATGAATCTATCACCTCATTAGTGTATTTGTCAATGCTGGCCTGAATTCTCTGTTCCTGCTCCTTCTCCAACTCTTCGTTCTCCTTGGTGGCCTTAGACATAGCCTCTTCAAGGGAAGTCTTTTCGCCGGACAGGGTCTGAATAGTGCTATCTTTGGTCTTCACATTTTCCTCTAGATCGGAGAGATCCTTTTCCAAACCAGAACACTTAGCTTGGAGCTCAGTATTAGCATTCTCCGAAGTGTCCAGCCTGGTTGACAAATACTCTTTGTCCTTCCTCAATGCTTCAAGCTCTTTCTTCAATTCCTTTATGCTCTAATTAGCGTTGAGGAGGTTGGTTGACAGAGACTCCTTCTCGGTATTGAGGGTATTGATAAGGGTGGACTGGTTTTTCACTTGCCTTTCCAAGTTAAGTACTGGTTGAATATGACTCAGAAGAGAATGAGCCACCACATCGTTCTCCCCGGAGACAGTATAGGACTTACCATTGTAAGTCACCATATTAGAAGAGCTTGAAGGACGGTAGGGGCCAACGAAGTCATCTTTCTTAGAATCATTGAAATAAAGATCAATGTCTTGGAAGGCACTGATGTCTACTCCATCAATCTCTCATCCGGTACCTTCTCCGAATTGCAGTACAGTGGGAATCTTCACTACTAAGGTGGGATCAGTTGGGTCTGCTAGGGGTAGAGGCTCCGAAGGGTGAAGGATTACTTCTTCCCATGTGAGATCTCTCTGGCTTGTGGTATTCCACAGGTGAGATCTCACCAAATTGCCAGAAGTAAAACAGTTGTTGAAAGCGTTCCCCCAACGATCTGTGGCCCACACATTCAGTTTGGCACATGTAGTCTGCCCCTCTTCCAGATAACCGGTGTACTCCTTCGGTAATACTGACAAGGAAGAAATGAATGATTCAGAAGTGGAATATTTGTAAAAATGAGAAGAAAACTGAAAAACAAAATTAAAGACTTACTTGTACTCTTCCACCTGCTAGTAAGAATATTGGAGTTAGTATTGGCCTTGATCTTTCTCCCACTTTCCCATGACCCACTGATGAATAAGAACTGATTTTTCCAGTTATTCTCTGACTATAACAAATCATCTACCACTTTGAAATTGTCTCCCATGTTGTGGTGATAAAATGGGATGTGATGATTTTTACACAGGCTTGCCACAGCGGCGAATTACTCCATAGGGAGAGGGATGTCGGACAGCCTCGATACCAATATGCAGGCAAGGAGGGAGTACCAAGCGTTTCTACTTAACTGGCTTGGGCAAAGCTTAATCAGGTGAAAATACCTGACAATCTCTGGGTCTAAGGGGAATTTGAGCCCCCAATTGAACAGCTCGGTGTAGATGACGATTTCATTAAGTTTGCAGTCCATTGGAGTCTCCGGAGTGACAGGAATCCTCACCTTCACTGACTCTGGGATCCCCTACTTAGTCCAGATCCGGCCCAGCTCGGCAGTATGAGTATAAACATAGTTGATGTTCTGCATGGCCAACATATACTTCACGTTGACCTTCTGGAAGCAAGGTCCTACCTTGCCCTCCAAGCACTCCAGAAGATCCGGATGAGCTACTTCAACCTTCACATTGCCTTTCCCTTTCCTTTTTGAGGCAGCATCCCCAATTTTCTTTGAGGCTTCAGTTTCGAGGGGGGCCTCTTCGATACTATCTTCTATCACATTGGAAGGTTTATCGGTTGTTGTGGATGGAAGAGTGTCAGCTTCTGGCTCAATGGTCTGTCTAGATGGTTGAGCACCAGTATTTTCTAGAGGCTTGGTGTCTGGTTGGGGCTCAGTTCCGGAGGATTTCGCTTGAGAAACTACTTCGGATGCCTCGGATCCGGAGGGATTATTTCGAGGGGCTCTTATATAAATCTCTGATCCGGAGGGTTTGTCTTTGGATGCAGACTTAGAGGCCTCCGGTTTGGAAGATTTTGAATGTGAGGCAGTCATTTGGGCTTTCACCAAGTGAGTTGTCCGGCGTGGATTGGATTTCTCTGGGGATTTTTCAATATCAGATCCCATGGCTATGAAAGGAGAGGGTTCTCTAATGCTTGATACTGCCTTTTCTTGGGTAGCAGAAGGTTGGGACTCCTGAACAGAGGAGCCTGGTGGGATTGGTGAAAGGTTTGGTTTGAATAGGCGTTTGGGTTTTGGATTTCTGGTAGAAGATGATCCTTGATCAACTTCTTGGGATGTTTTATCAGACTTGTCACCTGGGGAGACTGGGAGATCAGCAGCAATGCGCCTCTCTCGTTCAACTTTCTTTGCCTTCTCCAATTCGGATAGATTTAATCAACCGTCTTTTACAAGAGTGTTTCTAGCTATGAACATAAAACTACCCGAGAACGATTTTGAAAGAAAGGTTGAAGAACTCTGTGAAAGATTTGTTGAGAGATGAAGATAATGAAACAATAAAAATGGTTTATATATTAGTAGGAAAAGGTAACTGATACCTACGAGAAGATGAAGAGATTCGTGCAATGATTGAAAACGGGGCTGATGTAAGAAAAATTAAATGCATAGGTTACTTTTTAGGTTTAGTGGGAGCGCCAATCTCGGTAAAAACGGTTGGTAGGTCGAATCAGATTGTGACACGTGTCCCACGATCCAAAGAAAAACTCTTAATATTCTAGGAAATAATCAGTTCAGACGAACCTCAAGCCAGATACACAAGCAGGTTGGAAAACTTCGTTATTGACTAAGTAAATTTTTTAGTCTTGCCAAAGATTTTTTGACAAGGTCTAAAAAAAGGGCTACTGATGAGTCCGGATAACTTCACCACTGCTTACTGAGATTTCCGGACAAGGACAATTCGGACATAAACTGCCCACTGAACTATCCGGACATGACAAAAGTATAAAATAATTAAACACCTTTTGACTAAGCTAGATGCTAATTAGCTTATTAAGTAAATGGGTCCTTAAACTTGACACAGTTTCATGATTTGACCCGAAATCCCATGGATCCATAATTAAGGGTATAAAAACCACAACTACTTTCATTAACGAGGTTAATGAACATTTAATACAACCAGACAGCTTAAATCTCTCACCACAAAACACCCAAACATTTAATACTCCAAAAACTTTCCAAAACACTTGACAGAGTTACCCTCAACGTAAAATAAACCACACCATACATAACCGTTCATTGCAAGAATCTACCAATATAGAATACATATTAACAAAATATGGCCTTTCTACGGATTCAGAAGCATATAGGTCATCGCAATACAACGATATAAGATAGTTAGTGCTACTCGTTAAAAAGATTCTATGCTTACGACTTAAAGTTGATTGGTTATTGATGGAGAGTGAAACGTAGCAGAAGCTTAAAAAGGGGTAACCCTAATTCTTTTTATTAAACAAAACAATTCCCCTAACAATGAATAGAAGATAGGTTTATATAGAGTTCAAACAAAACCCTAAAACTAAAAATAGGAAAATTACAAAAAAAGCCCAAAGTACTAAAAGTGCGAAAAAAGAGGATAGATGAGCCCGGATGCCTAAAAAAGCCCATAGCTCACGAGCGAAGCTGGTGACGTGCGTTCGTGACGTCGTTTCCTTCGAAACAAGGTGCTGTGGGTAAAAAACTGACACCGGAGCTCCAAACTACTAATTCACCGAATTGTCTGCATCAGTTATGATGCCATTTAACAAAGTCACTGCTTGAAATGAGGGACGCCCACCCTTTCGATACAGCTTTAAATCTCAGGAGAATTTTGGTAGGCAATATTGATAGCACCTCTGTAACGAGATCTTCCGAAAAAAAGATGAGAAATAAATTTTTAAAGTACACGTTAACAAGTGACACGTACAAAAAGTATACTTATCTATTTTTTAACAAATTAATCTAATTTGATTAATAACAAATAAAAAAATGAAAGAAAAAAATAACTGCTAAAATACAAAAGATCTATCTTCTAACTCACTCTAAAGTTTAAGAAGTGAGTTAGCAAAAATTTAAGGCTTCCGTTCTAGATGACGTAGAATAGTTGGTATTAAATTTAAGTGTTGGTGGGTCACATAGTTGGTATTAAATTTAAGTGTTGGTGGGTGTGACGTAGGGAAGAGAAACGCCATTTAACACCGAACGTATTTGTTACCGTATTTAAGTGTTGGTGGGGTGACGTAAGAATATGATATACAAAATATTAAAACGGTGAAATTGAGACAAATAAAGAAATATATTAAAATATAATATTTTTGTTTGATTTAAAACAGTGAATTTGAGAGAAAAAAAATAAGGAAATACAAATTTAATTTAAATTTCAAATATATTTGATATGTTTTTCAACAATAGTTTTTATATAACCAATTTTATTTCTAATATAAATTTAAAAATTTCTTTAAAATATTAAATTTAATTTTTTTATATCATATTCAGACATATCTTTCACAAATAATATATTAAAATTATTGGTATTTTTATAAAAGATAATTATTTTTACTTACTAACCAACACTAAAAAATGAGAATAAAAATTGGAAAAAAAGAAAAAGAATATAAAAAAAGGCTTTGTTAAGTAGTTCTGGTATTTAACAAAGTACTTCACTTTTTAAAGGTTTTTTTAGTTAACGCTTAGAGCATATATAGTGTATGTGTTAAGCTATGCTTTATAAAGTACACATGTTTGTTAACACCTTCCTTAGAAGGTGTTAAATTATTCTTTAACTAAATAGTTAGTGGTTTTGTTAAATATACACTAAGCCATGTCGTTGTTTTTTTATTTTTTTTATTTATTATTAAGTTTATTTATTTATTTTATATTTTGTTTGTGTTTTTAATTTTATTTTATAACTTTTTATAAAATAATGCTTAAGCCATATCTTATTTTGTAATAACTTTTTATAAAATAAAAAAAAAATTAATATATTATTTTTGAAAGATATTTTGAAAATAAGATATAAAAAAATCAAATTTAATTTTTGAAAAATATTTTTAAAAGCAAATAGAAATAAAACCAAATCTGTCATATATATATATATATAAAAGATATTGTTATAAAATAGATTGAAATAAAAACAACTATTTTATTAAAAAAATTAAATACATTAATAATTAAAATATATTTTAAAACTAATAAACAAAATAAAACGTATTTAAAGTTATATTAAAATATTTTAAAAGATATGATAAAATTAAAAAAAATTATTGTATTTCCTTATTTTTCTCAACTATCTAATGTTTTTTAAAAAATCATATCTTTTACGAATACTCATATATATTTTTATTCTTTCTACTTTTTTTACTTCTTCTCTTTTTCATCTTTTTAATATCTTAAAAAAAGTTTTTGATCTTTTTTTTCAAGACAAAAATAATGAAAGAAAATATTTAAAATCTTATACCATAACAAAATTAAATACCACTTTAAAATTTTATAAAATTAAATAAAAAATATTAAGAAAAGAAATATTGCTTCTCTCACACTTGAAATTAAGTTTGTTAACTAAAATGAAGCCGAAAGATGTTTCTCTCCTATATGCATCCACTAACACATAATTTTAACGCCAAAACTGTATATGTTTTTATTTTAACACTTTCATTAGAGCATGTACAGTCGAAGCGTTAAATCATACGTTAACTTAACTTTTAGTTAAAACACTAAAAAATTCACTCAAGTGAACGTCTTAAAATGTTAGTTACATGATGTGGAAGAAATTTTTGTTAACTCGCTTGTTAATTTCCCAGAACGAGTTAACACATAGATCCTTTGTATTTTAGCAGTTAATTTTCCTTTTAACTCCTCCATTCTCTATGTTTTTATTCATTAATTATAACCTTTTAATAGAATTAAATTAGTTAGCTAAAAAATAGTTAAATGATATTTTTTTGTATACACGACTTAGATGCTCTTAGAGTGAATTTAGGAAATCACTAAAAAACAATGTATTTAACATATAATTTAATATCTACTCTCTTACGGTAAGAGTCTTACCACTAACATATATTTAAACTAAAGATATCTTTTAATTTGAATAAACTTTAAAATATTTTTATTTTAACATATATATTTATATACATAAAAAAGTATATCTATTATGATACCTGATGAGGATTATTTTCGACTGAGGGTAATTTTGCCAGATGTTTTGTGGTGTTTCAAGGATATTAAATGTTTAGGTATTTTGTCGTGAGAGATTTAAGCTGTCTGGTTGTATTAAATGTTCATTACCCTTATTAATAAAAGTGGTTCGGTATTTATACCCTTAATTATGGGCCATATGGGCTTTCTTGATACTTTTGTCCTGTTCGGATGGTTCAGTGAGTGATTATTGTCCGGATTGCCCCTGTCCGGTTTCTACAGTGAGTGGCGAATATTCCTGGACTCATCAATACCTAAACATATACATGCTCTTACAACTAACAAACATATTTTTCAGTTTCTTCCCAATGTTCCCACATTATCTATTTTATCAAAAGACACAGAGTTATTCAACTCCGGCAACTGATGCTGGTTCCGACGTCTCTTTGCTATCTTTCCGGTAAAAACCTCGACTCAGGTTCCTTCACTGCCTTCTTTTGTTGTGCCTTCTTTTGTTATGTCAAATGTAGTGCTTGAAGTTGTTTCTTTTCCATATGTCAGTCTGCATTATGAAGTTGGTAGATTTGTAAGTAGTTTTATGGTAGGGTTTATGCTGAAGAGGTCTTTAAATGATTTTGATCTCAATTGGTTTAGCTCGATATATGACTATCATTAAAAGCAACAAGAAAACCTTTGAATGATTTTGATCTGGATTGGTTTAACTTGATATATGTCTATCATTAAACGCAACTAGAGACCTTGAATGTTAAAATTTTATGTCGTTGTCGTCATGAAATGGATTACTCAATGCTATTTTGATATGTGGTGTTCTTTTTTTTATAGGACATTGCCTTGAGTATCTAATTGGCACCTTTCTGGTTGGTCAAAATCAGGAAGTCTCTATTGTCTCAAATAAAATTGTTTTTTATTTATTATTTTGAATCGTATGATACCACTTGTTGCTTTAGCTGGATGTCAGCCTTTGGGTTTTGTAGCTACTGTTTTAAGATTCATTTTCTTCTTAGGTTAACCAATTTTTAGGACATGTTTAAATCAGGGAGCATTTGTAGTTCAATTTTTTGGATGTTGGATTTTACTGTTTTATTGTGCTGTGAAGCTTTTGATGGATACAGACTCTGTCTATGGCATGGGGGAAAGTTGTTCATATCAAGTTATGCTATATTTTCATATTAAAAGTCTTAATTGATAGGTTGGTTGCTTATATTTGTATGTTACCATAGTTGACCATGGTTTGTGTGATCATAAATTGTTGTCTGCTTATATTTGTATGTTACCATATTTGTCCAAGTTTGTATGATCATAGTTGGTGCGTTTTCATCCAGTTTGGATGAACATCATTCTTAAGATCTAAATGTAGTTGGTGTTGTGGTTCGTTGGCGTTGTGGTTCTAGCAGTTTGTCAGATATCCAAGACGCGTACAAGCTAAGTTCTTAGATCATTTGTTGCATAAGAATACTATTTATAATAGTGGACTTGAATATCTTAACACACTCAATGTCCTATTATTCAATAAGATGCTATCGAAACCAACCCAGAAACGTGTCTCAACTAAATAAGGGTGAGAAAATATAGTGTTGCATCATGGTGCTACAACTCATTACGGTAACCCAGAAAATAGTTCGGGTAATCGAATTTGAAAGTTAAAAATAATAGCTGATTTGAGTGTATCATACATGAAAGTTTTAAGTAATTTTCGCCTATACATTAATTAAAATACCATCACGGTTCTGTTTCTCCTTTCCACTATACTGTTATGTTGTGGGGTATACACTTAAGTAAGTTTTTTTAGAAATACCATGTGCTTCACAAAACATATTCAACTCGGCATATGGGAACTTTCATTCCCTGTCAGTTTTAAGTAACTTACTTTTTTGAATTTCTCAAATGCATTCAATTTCTTTCTGGAAAGTATCATCCATATGAATACGTACCTATTTTTTGCCAAAGATCACTGTGAATCAACTCCAAGTTCCTTGAGGCTCTGGAACGTGGCCTTTGGGAAAGATAATTTCGTCTATTTTTTGGCCAAGCACCCCTTACAAACCAAGATCTCATCCTCTATATGTGGCATCCTTATCCCCATGGTCTTTCTCACCGTGAGCTTCATTGGGCCAGCGTACAAGTGTCCAAGTCGCCTATTTCATTGCCATGTTAGTCCATCCGGTCTCGCTTGCAAATTTATCAAATTAGCTATTTTTATTTATGCCATGTACAAGCGGTTACTAGACCTTTCACTATGGATAATCGATCTCCCACCAGGATCATGTATGGTAAGTGTTAGAATATTCAGTATATTAAATTTCCTTGTATAGGCCTCTAAGTTCTCTATATATTGAGAGTCTTACTTGGGTTTGTATTATAAAAAAAAGACTTCAATACAAAAAGGAATATTTTCTAATAAATACAAAACCCTAGCGGCTTCCTGACGGCTACTTCTCTCTTTGTTTTTTAACATGGTATCAGATCCCGTGTGATTCTGGGAATTTTGAACATCCTCAATAAAGATGGCTGGCAATGAAGTCGTGGTTAGTCAAATCCCTGATGCATTAACAATGCAGATTGTTGCCATTGTGAGAAATGGTCTCGTAACACAACAACAAACAACTAACCCCGAGAATTTATCCCTAGGGATTAAACTCGGTGGTGACAACTATGCCCTCTGGGCAAACCTGATGAAGAAAGCAATTGGGGGAAGGGGGCGAGGTTCTCACATTATATGGCAGCCGACACCTCCATCCAAAACTGACAACATATATACAATGTGGGAACAAGATGATCAATGTGTTTTCACATGGATTATCCAGAATCTTGAATCCAGCTTGGTGAATAATGTCTCGCAATATCCCACTGCAAAAGCCCTATGGGATGGGTTAGCCACTATATACGTTTCTGGTACAGATTCGTTACACGTGTTTGACCTTCAAAAAAGGGCTAATTCATTAAGGCAAGGGTCTGATACACTAGAAGACTTGTGGAACAAACTGCAGAACATCTGGATGTCTATAGATAGGCGAGATCTGAACCCTATAAAAGACCCAGAAGACATTTAGATCTATAATAAGAAGACTCAAGAACAAAGACTCTATCAATTGCTAATGGTGATTAATGACAAGCTGGAACCAGTCAAGAGAGATATCCTGAAAAAGGATCCTCTTCCTTCCGTGGAAATATCATATGCTACAATACGAAGGGAAGTGGCCATGCATAATATACTAAAATCAAGTTTTTCTGATAGTGACTCGATTGAAACTGGAATGGGTTTGGCTGCTAAAAATTCTGCACAGAGGTTTAAATTCTGATCCAAAGAGAAATAAGATAAATCCAAGTTGTATTGCACTCATTGTGGGATGAAGAAACACACTAAAGAGACATGTTTCCATCTAGTTGGCTATCAAGAATGGTGGGAGGACGGTCATAAGGAGAAAAATAACCAGCATTTCAGATCTAATGTCAAACGGGCTTCGTCTACAAATGGTGGTGAAGATCCGACTAAAAATGAGCAAGGAAGTGGCATTGGTTTTGGAGGATTGGCGGCGAACTCCTATGAAAAACTTGGAGGTAAAGGGTTTGAGAAATCAATGAATTAGATCTTTGATTGCGGGGGTACAGACACTATGTCTTATGATCCTAAAGACTTTGGTGACATGTCATCTCCAAATAAGCCCTATATAGAGACTGCTAGTGGAGAAACTCGTGAAGTCAAAGGGGGAGGTTCAATTATTTTTTTCGGAAAAAATGGAAATTAAAAACTGCCTCTACATTCCTTCATTATCTTTAAAATTATTATATGTTAGTCAAGTGACAAAACAACTCAACTATGTGGTTCTTATGTATCCAATTTTTTGCATTTTATAGGACATTTGTACGAAGGAGATCATTGGGCGTGGTACTGAACAAAGAGGTCTCTATTATGTTGATGAGGTAGTTCATAAGGGACATGCCATGCTTGCTCACGGAACAACCGAAAGGCAACTTTGGTTATGGCACCAACGACTTGGTCATCCTTCTTTTAGCTATCTTAAAAGTTTGTTTCCTAGTCTTTTTTTTAATAATTCCATTCATGAGAAATGTGAAACCTGCATTCTTGCAAAAAATCGTAGGGTCTCATTTAATCAAAGTAATACTAGAGTTGATTATGATTTTTCGCTAATCCATTCTGATGTTTGGGGTCCATCACCAAATTCCACTTACAATCAAATCAGATACTTTGTTTTATTTGTGGATGATTTCTCAAGAATGACTTGGATATACTTCTTGAAACATAAATCGGAAGTACTTGAAATATTTGTTTGTTTTTACAAAATGATTTTGACTCAATTTGAAAAAAAAATACAAATTCTCCGTTCTGATAATGGAACAGAGTTTGTCAACCTAACAATGCATAATTTCTTCAAAACAAATGGTATTATCCATCAAACCACTTGTCCAAACACACCTCAACAAAACGGTACTTCAGAACGAAAAAATCGTACTTTACTTGAAAAAACTCGTGCTATTATGATTTAATCTAGAGTTCCTCATTCTCTTTGGCGAGAAGCTCTTGCTACAGCCACGTATCTTGCAAATCGTCTACCTACCCGATATATAGGAAATAAAACTCCATTACAAGTGCTTGCCACCCAAGTTAAAATTCCATCTGTTATGACCTTACCACCTCGTGTCTTTGGTTGTTCGGTGTTTGTTCATATCCCTAAAACTAGTCAAAACAAACTTAATCCGTGTGTTGAAAAGTGTGTACTCGTTGAGTACGGTGTACATCAAATGGGCTATCGGTGTTACAATCCGGTTACTAGTCGAATCCATGTCACCATGGACTGTGACTTCTTAGAATTCGATTATTATTTTGACCACCAATCTCGTGCTCAGGTGGAGAAAGTAAGTGAATCACTCGACTGGTTGCTATATGAAAGTTAATTTAAGGATTTGCCGACAGAGTCGGTAGATGGCGCCACCGAACACGCCTCTTCCAACATAAAGGAGATTGACGAGGCAGTTCTTACCACCAATGATTCTCCCGAAGACAATGTCCAACAAGAAATAAATGCCATGGATACTACTAGCGAATCAGCCGAAGAAACTGTACATCAAGAGGTAAACAATTTACAATGTCATAATTCACAAAATGCTAGTGACCATGACATTTCAGGAAGTTCATTTGTTGAAACTCAAACTCTGGTTCTTCCCCTAAGAAAAAATAGAGGGGTTCCTCCTGACCGGTATTGACCGGAACACGTTCTTTGTGCTTCTACATATCCGGTAAAAACGGACAGGAAAGGAATGACGAAGATTGCAAAGGCGTTTTCAGCTACTATTCTCTCTGAACAAATCCCTAAAACAGCTCAAGAATCTAAGAAGATGACTGAATGGTATGAGGCAATAAATACCGAAATGAAAGATCTAAAAAGGAATGGTACATGGGAGAATTGTGTGTTACCACAAGGGAAGAAAGCAGTCGGGTGTAGATGGGTGTTTAATATAAAATATAAATCCGATGGCACCATTGAGCGACACAAGGCAAGATTGGTTGCCAAAGGATATACACAAACATATGGTATAGACTACTCTGAAACGTTCTCTCCAGTTGCAAAGATTGACACTATCAGAGTTTTACTTTCAATAGCCGCGAATAAAGATTGGCCTCTTCATCAATTTGATGTAAAGAATGCTTTCTTACATGGAGACTTGGAAGAAGAGGTATATATGGAACCCCCACCAGGGTTATCTGATGGTTTTCAAGAAAATAAGGTATGTAAACTGAAAAAGGAATTATATGGGCTCAAACAGTCTCCTCGTGCTTGGTTTGGGAGATTTACAATGGCAATGAAGCAATATAGCTACAAACAGAGTAATGGGGATCATACATTGTTTTACAAAAGGAGAGGAGAATTAGTCACTTGTCTTATAATATATGTGGACGATATGATTATAACGGGGAATGACGATGAAGAAATTAGCTCTCTTAGGAAAAACCTCTTCAAGGAGTTCGAAATGAAAGACCTTGGGGGACTAAAGTGTTTTCTAGGAATCGAGGTTCTTAGGTCAAGATGAGGGATTTATATCTCCCAACGGAAATATGTATTGGATTTATTAGTTGAAGTTGGCATAGTGGATTGCAAACCAAATGACACTCCTATGGTTGTGAATCACAAACTAAAGATAATTGAAGGGGCCAGACCAGCAAGTAAAGAAAGGTACCAAAGGTTGGTGGGAAAATTGATTTACCTGGCTCACACTCGACCCGACATTGCATACGCGGTAGGAGTAGTTAGCCAGTTCATGCATCATCCTCAGGAACACCATATGGAGGCAGTAATGAGGATTATTCGATATCTCAAAGGCACACCAGGAAGAGGCATAATTTTTAAGAAAAATGGACACCTTGATGTTGAAGTATTCACAGATGCTGATTGGGGAGGGAATCCTAACGACAAGCGATCAACTGCTGGCTACTTTTATCTTCTTGGAGGTAACTTGGTGACTTGGAGGAGTAAAAAACAGAAAGTAGTATCACTGTCAAGTGCTGAATCAGAATTTAGAGGAATCGTTAAGGGGATTACCGAGATACTTTGGTTAAAAAAGATAATAAAAGAAATCAGATCCCCTCTGAAGTGTCCAACTCAGTTAATGTGCGATAATAAAGCTGCGATTAAGATTTCAGAGAACCCGGTACAGCACGGTAGAACAAAGCACGTTGAAATTGATAGGCACTTCATAAAATAAAATATTGAATATGGGACAGTCGAACTTTCGTTTGTTAGATCCGAAGACCAACGGGCAGACATCCTGACAAAAGCGGTTGCTGCAAGAACATTCGAATCAGTTTTATCCAAGTTGGGTATTGGTGATCCCACTACACAACTTGAGAGGGAGTGTTAGAATATTCAGTATATTACGTTTCCTTGTATAGGCCTCTAAGTTCTCTATATATTGAGAGCCTTACTTGGGTTTGCATTATAAAAAAAGAGTTCAATACAAAAAGGAACATTTTCAAATAAACACAAAACCCTAGCCGCATCCTGGCGGCTACTTCTCTCTTTGTTTTTTAACAGTAAGAATGTCACCTCTCAATATTATCTCACATCAATTTCATGTTGCTTGACCAAAGCTTCGTATATTAAGCTTGTGCCGAGGAATATTCTTTTCCTAACGACTTTGTAAACGAATTCCCCGACCCTTTTTTGTCTGGAGATTTGCCTGGTATTGCGCAAGCAGTAGGGTGGTTTGGGTTATTAGACTTTCACGATCCTTTTATCGAACGTCTTCAATATGTTCACCATGTCTACTTACATGGTAGTCTTGAGGTCCAACACTTGTTCAAGAGAAGCTAAAAGGGGGATGTATTTATGTGGTAAACGTTTCAACAATGTCTTCACCAGTGTAGCTTTATCGACATTTTCCTCTAGAGAAATATTATTTGCCTTGATCAATGATAGCTTTGCTGAGAAATCATACATCCTTTCAGAATCTTGCATTACCAAGTTATCAAACTCGGTAGCTAATGCCATCCACCGTGTGTCACTAACATGTTCAACGTCCTGAGTTCTCATTTTAATCGCGTCCCAAAGTTCTTTGGTTGTCTTAGTTTCACCCAACTCAAGTATGAGATTCTCATGTATTGCTTAATGCAATAACGCAAATCCATCAATATTTATTCTCAATGTTGCCTCTGTAGTTGTTGGATCCACAATGCTTTCAGTGGACTCTATAGAGTTCACTGATTTTCACAGCCATGATCAAAATTGAGGTACTTATACCAATAAATGTATCAATCACACACAAATTAAGAACTTTACTTCTTATTGAAGGAAATTCATCAAAAAAACATAACAACTCTTTCATGTTTGTGAGAAAACATATGAACTCCTTAAACCTTAATACAAGATTCCTAAACCTCATTGTTTCTAGATTTATTTCAGTTATAATCATTGAATTAATTAGCCAACAACAGTAACAAGTAAAAACTTGTACTGAAGTAGAAATATCATAAAAAAAACTATCCAACTACTTGAACTCAGTTATTATCAGACTCACTTGTCTATTCACATCAGTACTTTGTCCTACAAAATATCGTGATGAAAGTTTAAAGGCAGAAAAAAAGAGCCATATAGTTAAACAATCCAACTACTTGAACTCAACAAACTTAAATATAATTCTAATAGTCTCAAAACTCTCTTAGCGGCACTTAGATGATGGGCTTAAAGGTGTTGCACATGCCTAGATAAGCAATCAGTATTGAACGTAATGTCAGGATAAGTTGGTGATAGATATCACAAACTTCCTATAGTATTTATGAACTCAATCTCATCTACTGCAATTCCTTCCCCAAACAAACTTGGATCTGAACACAGGCTTACAAGTTAGCCAAATTAGAGATATCTTCAAGTTTCAATTGAGAATTATGTGTATTGATGAGTTCACTGTTGATGCAAACTGTGATACTAAGTCTCGGGTTGCTGATGGTAAGATGGAATAGGATAAGGTTCTTATTTGTTTAGAGGCATGTTCAAGTTTTAAAATAGTTTCAATTTCGGTCCACAGTCCATTGCAAAGCAAGAATTGATATTAGATGATAGCGTGAGATTCTAATTTTGATGGATAGTTCATTGAGAAACGAGAGTTTCACGATTTTTTGCTTGATGGTGACAAAAATAATATCACTCGGCAATTGGAAAAGATCATGAAATATGCATTTGGAGTTTAATGCTGACATAAATTTTAAGGCTACAGTCAACAATCTTTTAACATGAATAGCATAGTAGTTCTTCTTTTAGAAGTGTCTCCTTATTACAACGTTACCCTAAACATCCACTAGTTTGTTTCTGTGACAACAATATAAGGGGCTCAGCCTCTATAAACATAATGAATGAATAAAAAAATCGTTCGAAAAATGAGAAGTCTATAGACTTGTTAATAAATTTTATTCGGACCATTAAGAAAAAGTAATAAAGACTCAAATTAACTACAGAGAAAAAAGTGAGTATCTTAGGAAGAAAAATAAAACATCAACAAAAGAAGAATAAATCAATCAAAACTTCAAACATCTATCAAAAGAATCTTGTTGTCCCGAATTTGATTTCATGGGTTTTCTTTCAACGAAGTCGCTTTGGATTTCTGTTTTGTTTCTTCTGTTCCTTTTGATTCCTGCAAAATGCATTTGGTGATACCAAATTTTCAACGTAAACAGTCAGCTTAATTCCAGCGCCAATTATCAATTTCGTAGCAGTATCTGTGTGTTCATTCCAAATTACTAACTTTCTCAATCTCCCATTAAAACCTTTGTTTATAGGTCTGAATACTATCTCACCTTGTTTCGTGCAACATACCGGATAAGAATCCAACAATATATATATATATAGTTGGTACGAATATAAAATAGCTTAATGGAAGATAAATCCAGTTCATATTAGTGCATCATCAAACTATCACCTTGAACAGATACTCGGTTATACAAAAACATAGTAAAAACAGATGACCATTTATAACATCAAGATGCGGAAAATAACTATTCTCATAATCTGAACTGTGATCTTTTTCAAAGTTATATCATCTAGATTAAAAGAGATAATTAGAAACACATCTCCGAGCTTTGTTTTAGCACTCTTCTTGCCAACCCAATAGAGGCCTCCATCTAAGTAAACAATCCGGTAACGAGAACTAGAAACCAAACATTTGATCATTGTGGTACTTTGAAAGCTATCTTGTCTTAACGAAAAGATTTTGAAGCTAAATTCACGATGCAATTATTTTTTAGCAGCAACTAAGATAACAATTTTATAGTAATCAGCTTTTGTGTCATACCCAAAACCATATGTACTCACAAACTCTTTGTCCTTAAGGCTCAAAGAAGGGATTTTCCTATACTCTCTAGTAGAAGGGTTCCACAAATTAATGGTCTTAAAATTAACATTGGATATACATAACAATCTCTTGCAAGAACCTATAACTATAGCATGCTTATTAACAAAAGATGTCATTTTTAGCTATTCGGAAGCAGATAGGTCATTGCAATACAATGATATAAGTTTGTTAGTGTGGCTCAATAAAAATATTTTATGCTTACGGCTCAAAATTGATTGGCTATGATGCCATTTAACAAAATCAGTGTTTGAAATCAAGGACGACCACCCTCTCGATACAACCTTAAATCTCAAGAGAGTTTATGGTAGACAATCTTGATAGCAACTCTGTAATGAGATCGTTTGGTAAACCACTCTCCATTTGCAGCTACTCCTGTGAACAAAAGAATTAAAGTGATGCGGATTTATTCAAAATCCAACTACTAATATGAATAGGTTGTGTAAAAATATAGTTGATTCTGAGTTATTCAAAAACAGGATCCTAGTATGAATTCCTAAACTCTTAATTAGTGCATTTGAAAATCAGTTCATATCAAATTTGCTAAGTACATTTAAAAAAAACTAACGTTCATCCAAAAAACAACAAATCTCGTATTATTTAATAGAAAAAAAAGAATATTATATTAAAATATTATCGAATCACAAACAATCAATTTACCGCTAGGTTAGATTGATTAAATAACAGTTCATCCAAAAAACAATAAATCTCATAATATTTAATAGAGAAGAAACAATTGGATTAAAATACTATTGAATCACATACTATCAATTTAGTGTTAGGTTAGTTTGAAACAAAAAGATAAACTTAATCAAAAATACCTTCAGAAATAGAGAGATCGCGCTGTCATTTAAAGGATCTGATTCGAGGAGATTCAGTTCTTTTGGCGTTTAGATGATATGATTCCTTTTAGATGATGATTTAATTCTTTTGTGGGATATAAAAAGCTATTTGAAGTGAGATTGGGTAGAAAATGGATAATAAAGTTTGAATTTAAATTATCATATATTTTTATAAATAATAAACATACATGTTAAAATTTAGACTTTATTTTTATATATATAAATAAATTTTTGAAAGATATTTTTAACTTAAATTCAAACCTTGCTTTTTTTATAAATATATATATATATATATATATATATATATATATATATATATATATATATATATAAACATATTTTAAAATTTGTTTAAATTATACAAAAATATCTTTAAACATGTACATTTGAAAATTTGAAAGATATATTTGTTAAACTCCTAATTCTCGAGAACGTGATGATCCGTATCTATGATCAAACTTTTGATAACCACCCAAGTTTTTAATCTTATTTTTTATGTGGATTATCTTTGAATCTCATTTTTCCTAGTCTATTAGAGTTGGAAACTATTTGGTCTGTATTTGAAATCTTTTTAGATTAGTTCCTAAAATTTATTTATTTAGCCCGTAAAATTGCTTTCTAAACTTCTAAGAAGTGGTGATCATCCTACTCTATTCTTAGTGAAAAAAAACATAAATACAGATTTCAATAATTGAATAGTTATACTCAATATATAATTATTTTGATTAATATTCTCAAATGATTTGGATAAATACTACTAGACATCATGTTCAGTTTTTAGATAACCGATACCCATGCATTCTAATAGAGCTGGTTATAAGAAACCGAGAATCAGAACCGAATCGATAAAAATCAGACCGAATTTTAACAGTCTGATTCGCAGTTGCATCTTAAAAATCAAAATCAATAAAGAATCGAAACATAAAACCGGTTCGGAACCAAACCGATAAACCGGTAGAATCGTTAAGAACCGAACCGATAAAATCGGTAAACCGATAAAGAACTGAATCGATAAAATTGATAAACCGGTAGAACCGATAAAAATCGAATCAATAAAACTATTACAATCGATTATTTTATTTTTATTTATTTATTATACATTATATTTCCAAAATTAATAGTTAATTATTATTATTATTTTAATAAAAATAAAAGATTAATCTAAACTTTAATTTTATGTTATTTATTTAAATTAAAGAATTAAAAATTTAATTTTAATTTAATTTAATTTTTTTTAAGTGGATCGGACTGGACGGAACCGAACTCGGACCGAATCGAAACCAGAATTGAACCAAATCAAACCGAACCGAAAACATAGCGGTCCGTCCTGATTCCAAAAAATAGAACCAAAAGTTTAGCGATTATCCGGCCAGAATCGATAAGCTTAGCTGTTCGATTTTGTTTAGA
The DNA here is from genome assembly GCA_036936605.1 of Limnanthes douglasii subsp. nivea. Taxonomy (NCBI): domain Eukaryota; kingdom Viridiplantae; phylum Streptophyta; class Magnoliopsida; order Brassicales; family Limnanthaceae; genus Limnanthes; species Limnanthes douglasii. The sequence goes on from JAUPFV010000001.1 coordinate 41,883,453, forward strand.
CCCGGACCAAGACAGGACCGATAATACCCTACCTTCTAATAATGTTATTGTTCTTAAATATCCACTGCCCATAGCTTTTGTTAGAATATTCAGTGTATTGAGTTTCCTTGTATAGGCCTCTAAGTTCTCTATATATTAAGAGTCTTACTTGGGTTTGCATTATAAAAAAACAGTTCAATACAAAAAAGAACATTTTCTAAATAAACACAAAACCCTAGCCGCCTCCTGCGACTACTTCTCTCTTTGTTTTTTAACATGGTATAAGAGCACGTGTGATTCTGGGAATTCTGAACATCCTAAACAAAGATAGCTGGCAATGAAGTCGTGGTCAGTCAAATCCCTAATGAATTAACAATGCAGATTGTTGTCATTCTGAGAAATGGTCTCGGAACACAACAGCAAACAACTAACCCCGAGAATTTATCCCTATGGATTAAACTCGGTGGTGACAACTATACCCTATGGGCAAACCTGATGAAGAAAGCAATTGGGGGAAGGGGGAGGTTCTCACATTACAGGGGAGCCGACACCTCTATCCAAAACTGACAACACATATACAAGGTGGGAACAAGATGATCAATGCGTTTTCACATGGATTATCCAGAATCTTGAATCCAGCTTGGTGAATAATGTCTCACAATATCTTACTGCAAAAGCCCTCTCGGATGGGTTAGCCACCACATGCGGTTCTGGTACAGATTCGTTACAGGTGTTTGACCTTCATAAGAGGGCTAATTCATTAAGGCAAGGGTCCCATACACTAGAAGACTTGTGGAACAAACTGCAGAACATCTGGATGTCTATAGATAGGCGAGATCCGAACCCTATGAATGACCCAGAAGACATTTAGATCTACAATAGGAAGACTCAAGAACAAAGACTCTATCACTTGCTAATGGCGATTAATGACAAGTTGGAACCAGTCAAGAGACATATCCGGAAAAAGGATCATTTTCCTTCCGTGGAAACAGCATATGCTACAATACGAAGGGAAGTGGCCAGGCTTAATATACCAAAATCAAGTTCTTCTAGTAGTGACTCGATTGAAATTGGAATGGGTTTGGCTGCTAAAGATTCTACAAGCAGAGGTTTAAATTATCATCCAAAGAGAAAGAAGATAAATCCAAGTTGTATTGCACTTATTGTGGGATGAAGAAACACACTAAAGAGACATGTTTCCAGTTGGTTGGCTATCCAGAATGGTGGGAGGATGGTCATAAGGAGAAAAATAACCAGCGTTTCAGATCTAATGTCAAACGGGCTTCCTCTACAAGTGGCGGTGAAGATCCGACTAAAAATGAGCAAGGAAGTGGCATTGGTTTTGGAGGATTAGCGGCGAACTCCTATGAAAAACTTGGAGGTAAAAGGTTTGAGAAATCAATGAATTGGATCTTTGATTGCGGGGCTACAGACACCATGTCTTATGATCCTAAAGACTTTGGTGACATGTCATCTCCAAAGAAGCCCTATATTGAGACTACTAGTGGAGAAATTTGTGAAGTCAAAGGGGGAGGTTCAATTATTTTTTCGGAAAAAATGGAAATTAAAAACTGCCTCTACATTCCTTCACTATCCTTAAATTATTATCTGTTAGTCAAGTGACAAAACAACTCAACTGTGTGGTTCTTATGTATCCAATTTTTTTCATTTTACAGGACATTCGTACGAAAGAGATCATTGGGTGTGGTACTGAACAAGGAGGTCTCAATTATGTTGATGAGGTAGTTCATAAGGGACATGCCATGCTTGCTCACGGAACAACCAAAAAAGTAACTTTGGTTATGGCACCGACGACTTGGTCATCCTTCTTTTAGCTATCTTAAAAGTTTGTTTCCTAATCTTTTTTTAATAATTCCATTCATGAGAAATGTGAAACCTGAATTCTTGTAAAAAATCGTAGGGTCTCATTTAATCAAAGTAATACTAGAGTTGATTATGCTTTTTTGCTAATCCATTCTGATGTTTGGGGTCCAGCACCATATTCCACTAACAATCAAATCAGATACTTTGTTTTATTTGTGGATGATTTCTCAAAAATGACTTGGATATACTTCATGAAACATAAATCGGAAGTACCAGAAATATTTGTTTGTTTTTACAAAATGATTTTGACTCAATTTGAAAAAAAAATACAGATTCTACGTTCTGATAATGGAACATAGTTTGTCAATCAAACAATTCATAATTTCTTCAAAACAAATGGTCTTATCCATCAAACCACTTGTCCAAACACACCTCAACAAAACGGTACTTCAGAACGAAAAAATCGTACTTTACTTGAAAAAACTTGTGCTATTATGATTGAATCTAGAATTCCTTATTCTCTTTGGCCAGAAGCTCTTGCTACAGCCACATATCTTGCAAATCGTCTACCAACCCGATGTCTAGGAAATAAAACTCCATTACAAGTGCTTGCCACCCAAGTTACAATTCCATTTGTTATGACCTTACCACTTCGTGTCTTTGGTTGTTCGGTGTTTGTTCATATCCCTAAAACTAGTCGAAACAAACTTAATCTGTGTGCTGAAAAGTGTGTATTTGTTGGGTATGGTGTCCATCAAATGGGTTATCGGTGTTACAATCCGGTTACTCGTCGAATCCATGTCACCATGGACTGTGACTTCTTAGAATCTGATTATTATTTTTACCACAAATCTCGTGATCAGGGGGAGAAAGTAAGTGAATCACTCGATTGGTTGTTATATGAAAGTTACTTTGAGGATGTGCCGACAGAGTCGGTAGATGGCGCCACCGAGCACGCCTCTTCCAACATAAAGGAGACTGACGAGGCAGTTCTTACCACCAATGATTCTCCCGAAGACAATGTCCAACAAGAAATAAATACCATGGATACTACCAGTGAATCAGCCAAGAAAATGTCCATCAAGAGGTAAACAATTTACAATGTCATAATTCACAAAATGCTAGTGACCATGACATTTCAGGAAGTTCATTTTTTGAAACTCAAACTCTGGTTCTTCCCCCAAGAAAAACTAGAGGGGTTCTTCCTGACTGGTATTCACCGGAACACGTTCCTCGTGCTTCTACATATCCGGTAAAAACGGACAGGAAAAGAATGACGAATATTGCAAAGGCGTTTTCAGCTACAATTTTCTCTGAACGGAAAATATGTATTGGATTTATTAGTTCAAGTTGGCATGGTGAATTGCAAACCAAATGACACTCCTATGGTTGTGAATCACAAACTAAAGATAATTGAAAGGGTCAGACCAGCAAGTAAAGAAAGGTACCAAAGGTTGGTGGGAAAATTGATTTACCTGGCTCACACTCAACCCGACATTGCATACGCGGTAGGAGTAGTTAGCCAGTTCATGCATCATCCTCAGGAACACCATATGGAGGCAGTAATGAGGATTATTCGATATCTCAAAGGCACACCAGGAAGAGGCATAATTTTTAAGAAAAATGGACACCTTGATGTTGAAGTGTTCACATATGCTGATTGGGTAAGGAATCCTAACGATAAGCGATCAACTGCTGGCTATTTTACTCTTCTTGGAGGTAACTTGGTGACTTGGAGGAGTAAGAAACAGAAAGTAGTGTCACTGTCAAGTGCTGAATCATAATTTAGAGGAATCCTGAAGGGGATTACCGAGATACTTTGGTTAAAAAAGATAATAAAAGAAATCGGATCCCCTCTGAAGTGTCCAACTCAGTTAATGTGCGATAATAAAGCTGCGATTAAGATTTCAGATAACCCGGTACAATATGATAGAACAAAGCACGTTGAAATAGATAGGCACTTCATAAAAGAAAGGATTGAAGATGGGACAGTTGAACTTCCGTTTGTTAGATCCGAAGACCAACTGGCAGACATCCTGACAAAAGCGGTTGCTGCAAGACCATTCGAATCAGTTTTATCCAAGTTGGGTATTGGTGATCCACTACACAACTTGAGGGGGAGTGTTAGAATATTCAGTGTATTAAGTTTCCTTGTATAGGCCTCTAAGTTCTCTATATATTGAGAGCGTTACTTGGGTTTGCATTATAAAAAACCATTCAATACAAAAAGGAACATTTTTTAATAAACACAAAACCCTAGCCGCCTCCTGCGGCTACTTCTCTCTTTGTTTTTTGACAGCTTTTAAGAATGTTATTGCCTGGTTAGGAGTGTGGTTAAGGTTAAAATCCAATTTCATAATCACTAAGCTAACTCTTCCGAAATAATTTATTGCGTGTAATGACATGTTTCAACCATATTATTTATATTATTCTATGACTTTCTAAATTTAGGTTTTGTGGAGAATAGTATATTATTAGTATAACTAACCAAAAAGGGAGAAGCTTTTGAGGTTTCTTTCATAATAATATATCTAATAAATATTAATGAAACAAAAATATAGCCATGTTGAAGAACACGGACCGTTCACCTACTTTATCAACGGTAAAGAATCTGGATGTCTTTTGTTGATTTTCATAAAAAGCAAAGGACGTGAATTTTGTGGTTGATTCATTTCTTCTATTTAAATTTTTGGAAATTATTATTTTTACTGGATAACTTCTTCCTCCTTCGCAGATGTTCCTTAAATCTTGTTGAAGCTTAAACTGTTTTCATAGCTAATAATTGAGGACATGTATTATTTGAAGATCTACAATTACTCATAAGTCAGGTATTAAGTATGTTTGAAAATTGTTAGTAAAAATTTAAATACTTATACTAGATTAATTGTATTGAGTAAATTAATCTCTGTAAATTGAAATATGAAGCTCTTTCATAATCAGAGCTCAATAAAAAATTTAGATAGTTAAGTAGGTTATCTAAAAATCTTGTAAAGAATACATTGTTGTTTATTTATAAGAAGAAAATGTGCTTTTAAAAATTATATGTTAGTCTTCAAGTCTAATGTAGCACACATCTAAGCTTTCAAGTAAAGTTATTGCTCTTAGTTGACCTGAAATTTGATTAGAGTTGAAGTCTTGTTTCATTTACATTTGTGAGTCTATTTTGCCAACCAATCAGCTGCCAGATTTTGCTCCCTGTAAATATGAACTAAAGACATACTATGAAAAATCAGTTTCTTGTAGCAATCTAAAGTAGAAACCAGAAACCAAGGGATTTGTCTTTCATCAGTATTGTTATTGAGATGTTTGATTCAGTTTTTATATCTAGATTTTATATTTTTATTTTATTACATATGATGAGACCATCGAGAAGGGTCCTGCATTCAGCGATTATAGGAGTTTGTTTACCATAGAACCCAAGAATATATCACTTTTATTATCCCTTCAAAGACCACCAATGCTTGCTTCCCTAAGTAATGAACCATCAATGTTAAGTTTTTTTCTATTTACGAATGAGGTTTCTATTTAGCGACAATACTCTTTCTAGGATTATTTAGGGATTTAAGCAATTTAGTTCATAGGCTACAACAAGATATTTATTCCAGTGATTTATCTTAAGTAAGTTAGGAAAATCCAGCCTTAGAATAATATACTTAATATGTTCAATGATACCTTTGACAGAGATACTCATCTCCTGATGCTATATTTATTTCTTGAAAACCAGATAACCCAACATATAATGGGAGGAAGGATAGTTCGAATGTGGGCTTTCTTGTTAATTGACCAATACCAAATCCTAATCGTGTGGTTTGAGGTCATACGTTTGCCAATTATCAAGTCAAATAAACCACCAAAATATTTACATAATTCCCATGAATTATTACATTGATCAATAAGTGGTTTAATGAATCAATATCTTCGCAAAACTGACATTTGGAAGCTGAATCAATTTTTCTTTTTTGTAAAACTGTGTCTACAACAATCCAATTATTCAACAGTCTCCAAAGAAGAAATGAATACTTCTTAAGAGTAATGTTGTTCGAAATCCTCTTGAATAGCTTAGATTTAGAGCATTTTTCCCTTATCTTATTCGAAGTTTCTTTGGTATTGTAATCCTCAGTTGTAGATATAATCCATATGATTGTATCATCTTCTACTTCTTTGATTGAAAAAATCTGATTTTTTTAATGTATGAGGGCGGAACAATTGTTTATTTTGTCAATATTTCATTTACTTTGAAGCCAGAAGATGTTGATTTTTTTTTTGGCATGCGAATTATCATTTTTCATCATTTAAACGAGTAAATGGCTTAGTGTCACACCATTTGTCTAACTAGAAATTTGTTTCACCTTTTCCTAGCTTCCAGAAAATAAATTCTTCTGTAATGTGCCTAATATTCAGTAACATTTCCAGGTTTTTTAGCTTTTAATTGTAGCTTGAACTTATAAATGATGGTATGGAGAGCAGTTGATAGAGTGCATATATTTTGATGATGTTTTGTGTTCTCTAAACTTCTATCAGAGCTTGCAAGAGAAGGCAATTTGAATTTCATCAATTCTTTTTATATTTAAGCCCCCTTATTCATAAGGTTTATGTAAATTCCACCAATTAGACCATGATATTGCTTTATTGCTTCCAGAATTACCCAAATATACCTACTACAAAGCTATTCTATTCTTATAAGAACTTTGTTCGGGAGCATGCAACTTTGCATATGATAAGTTGGAATAGCCAAAAAGACAGATTGGGTAAGAGTTAATCTTCCTCTAAATGATAATAGTTTGTTGTCCATTCTTGAATATTTGATCTGATTTTGTTTACTATTTCTTTAACATAGCAAGCTTTATGTCTTATATATATATAACAATACTAAGATATTTAATAGGAAGATATGCATGCTTGAAACCAGTTTGGTTTCCAATTGATTTGATTCTTGTATAACTCTTTCTTGTAGATGTTATGAAGATGGTTTTTTTCATTGTTAATGACTTTACCTGATTTTTTTTATAGTAATGGAGGAACTTGTAGATGTTGTTAATTCTTGAAGATGAACCATTTACGAAGATAACAAAATCGTCAGCAAAAGCCAAACAATGTACCAACAAAGAAATTCTAGCATTGAATCCCATACTTATATTATCTTCAAATATCTTTTTAATACCTCTTATAAGGTATTTCTCTGTAATGATAAACAGAGTATGCAAGATGGGATTCTCGTGTCTAACACCCTTTGATGATTTGAAATAGCCTCCAAGCTTACCATTATTAACGACAGCAAACCAAAGTGCATTAATAGAAATCTTAATTATGTCTATAAACCTTCTGTCACAACCAGAGGATTCCAATATTCTAAGTATAAAGGTGAATAACATTATCTCAAATATTTTTTCCATATCAATTTTAATCATCAAGTTACTTTCTCTAAATTTTATGTTTACATACTAGGTTATCTCTCAAGTCAGAAGAATATTGTTATTAATTTTACTTCCTCTGAAAAAACTAATATGTTCTTCAGATATAATCTTGGGAAGAACAACAGATAATCGTTCATTCAAAATTTTAGATATAATTATGTTGAATTTATTACACAGACTTATTGGTCCAAAGTTTTTCTATGTTTTAGGTGAATCTTTTTTAGGGATTAAGCATGTTGTTATTGCATATATACCATGAGGAACATTATGACCATTAAAGAAGGCCACAATTATAGCATAAATATCTCAATAGTTATAACCCAGCAATACTTAAAAGAACTTTGTGTTGAAGTCATACACTCCCGTAACAATGTTGGAGTTCAATGATTTGACAGAGTTTAGTATCTCATCTTCTGAAGGTAAGACCATTAGATTCTTGTTATCTAATTCAGTAATGATATTTGGTATAATGTTTTGTAAATCTTCTAGTTTCTTTGGATCAAGTTTCTCAAATAATAGTAGCTTGAAATTATCTTCAAGAGATATACCAAAAGCATTTTGGTCCTCAATCCAATTATTTCCTTCTAATATTTTATGAATTCTTCTCTTTTTCCTTTTCTTATTTACAAAGTTATGAAATCTTGTAGTGTTCTTGTCACCATTTTTATCCAATTAGTACAAGATTTATGTTCCCAATATGAATCTTCTCTAGCTAAGAGCTCCATATATATGGCTTGTATTTTGGATAACTTGATTTTGTCCTTAATATTCTTGGTTACTTCCATATAGTTTTCTAAGAACTTTACTTCCTCCTCAGATTGATCAATGGCATCAAACACATTGCCAAAGACTTCTTTATTCCACGTCTTGAGTTTAATCTCAAATGTTTTAAGTTTCCACAAAAAAACTTGAATAGGTAACCCTAGAAGTTCTTCATTCCACTTTTACTCAACCAAGTTTAAAAATTTATGGTGGAATGTCCACATGTTTTGAAATTTAAATGAGGTTTTAACTGTATTATGAGAGTCATAGAGAGTAATACATGAGGGGTATGGTCAGATCCTATTCTAGATACATGTTTAACATAGGTGTGTTCAAAGTAACTAGTTCACGTTGTATTATATAACACACTATATAATCGCTTCCATTTGCGATTTTTTGTCCACGTATGTTTTGAACCATTGGCACCCGAATCATCTAAATGACAGCCACTGATGGAATTATTAAAGTCATCAATGCTCCTTAAATAAAGAGTTGAGCATGAGAATTGCTCATAAGAGTTGGTGATTGCATTGAAATCACCTATAACTATCCACTCCATAGAAAAAATCAGCCACTTCTCTTAAGTTATCCCATATATATTTTATGTGTTCCTTATACACTTTTCTTAAACTATTAAAACATAAAAGTCATTGTCCAAAGAAACATGCCTTACTTTTAAGTGTAATAGTTGCTCTTTATTTGCAATGTGTCAACTGTAAACTCTTGTTTCCAGAATAACCATATCGTATTATAGATGTTAGCAATACTATCATGAAAACCAAGTAGGCTAGTTATCTTGTCTAAGTTTTCATAAAAATTCATGGGCTCTTGAATAGCTAAAAAATTAGTCTTTTCAGTTCTCATGATAAATTTAAGTATTCTTTTTTATTCTTTATTTCCAATCCTTCTTATATTCCAACTTATGATTGAAATAGTCATTTTGAAATTTTTTATTTTTATATTCCAATCCTTCTTATAGCATACCCTTTGTAGTGGAATGCTTTGGTGGTAACAAATCCTTTAGGACATTTCATCTTAGTTTTTTTCATTTTCTTGGTCAAGATATTCTTAAATGATTTCCCATGCTCTATGTTACCTAGATTATGGGGATAAGGGATGACTACCTGGTAATATTTGATTTGGGGAATTAGTATATGTATCATAGATTTCCAAATTGTTATTAGCTAAAAATAAATCTCACGTTTCAATAGTTTAAAGAGCTTCAAGGATATTAAAGTCTCTAATCTCAGCACTTCATCATTCCCGATTTGACTGTTGTTCTCCTTTTCATTCTGGTTACTTTTGATAAAAGATGCTTGGTAAGAGTGATAAAATTATTTAGTCTCAAAATTATTATCCGATGAGTCTTGATTACTTAAAATTTGTTAACTATTTTCTTCATCTTTTCTTAGCAATGTAGCTTCTTTTTGTTTGTTGTCTAATATGTCTTGCTTAAAATCCTTGACTATTATGGATTTTATCTTAGGAATCCATTGAGTTGTTGAGTTAGTTAGTTTATCAATATATGAAGACTGGTCATTATGTATATTTGCTTCCTATCCTTATTTTGATGGAAACTTTTTTCTGCAGTCTGTTTATTTATGACTTATATATAAACAAACAGAGCAGTAATACGCTATTCCATCGCATTTAATATCTTGTCAAAATCCTTCTACCTCTCCAAAACTTATCCAATATTTAGATATGAGGTTCTTAGAGATGTCGAGCTCAATTCATGCCCTATATCAATTGAACATTGCTTTATTTTTGTTGGGAACCTAGATAGCTAAAAGATAACCAATTTCCTCAGCTATAATATTTATTGTGTCTTTGTTGTATAGTATTAAGGTATGTTAGGTAAGAAAATCATTATGTGTTTTGGATCCCACAAGTCAAGACTGAACTTTCTTCTAAAACAAATGTATCAAAGAACTTCCAAATCGGTATCATTTGGGGTCTTCAATTCGAGAATTCGCCAATTAACGTGTGCTTTGAATTAGATTGTAGTCTTTTTTTATAATGTTTCATTAATTGGATTGATTAGATATCACTTTTGTCTTGAATATTCACCTTGTCTTTTATTAATTTTTTTGGTATTATCATGGTAACATTTGCATAACATTTGGAAGGTAAAATTACATTCTGAGACTGCTGCAGGTTTTGTGTGTGGGCTATTGAGTAGATTTTTGTTCAAATATAGGATTATTTCTCAGAGCTTAGAATTGATTTTTGTTGTGAGTATACTTCTGTTAACATGAGTTTTGTGGTTCTTTCCTTTGAAGAATGGGTGGAAAATCATTTGTTGTAATTTATTGCTTAGAGATTTGAGAAGAGAGTCTCTAATTTGATTCTCTACTATTTAAAACATAAGTTAATGGTTTTGTTTTGGTTGATTTTTTATTGGCAGATGTCATCGGCAGTTGGAGATGTAATGGTTTCTTGGAACAAGGTTTTCACCGGACATCTTGAAATTGGCCGAATGAGTCATCATTTCTCCGATCTTTTATATATATAAAGTAAAAAAGTGTTCAATCAAATTTTTTTATCATCAGGAACATCAATTATTATCACTCAAATAATTTTACAAATTACTATTTAATATCGATATTTTTTAATACCTCAAATTATACTAATTATATAAAATTTATTTTATTTTTACGAAAATGATTAAAACACATAATGATTTTGTTACAAACATATTTATCTCTCTTTTTTTACATAACAAAATTTTTAAATGTATGTTTTTTGTTTTAAAATCTTGGTTCATTTTTTATTTCAAGTTTACAATAGTATTTTTTTACTAGATTTACTTGAATTGATTTTGTTAGGTGTATAATTTTGTAGGATTACATAGGAATAGTTTGATTTTTCGTGATATGTATAAGTAAAAAATGTTGAAACTTTTTAGCTGAAACTTGATTCGTGACTTAGTGGCAGAGACGTTTGTTGGATCCTAAGAGCTGAGATAAGCTGACAAGACTGGTGATATTTATGTCGAATAAGATATGTGATGATCCAAAGTAGACTAGTCCTAGGTAGGATGGTCTGAAACAAGCTGATCTAAAGAAGTTTGATCTGAAGCAAGTAGGACCGTAGTACCACAGTTGGACCAAACTCGAGTCTTCTATTTGCTAGGTCTCCTATATTAATCGGGTCTCCTACTTTTCGGTTTTTCTATATTAATTAGGTTTCATGTTAATTAGTTTTCTTTATGAAGTTTCCTATATTAAAGAATTATGAGTTACCATAGTCGTTGATTAATGGGCATTAATATGTAGCGTCTGAAAAAATTGGGGTTTTTCAAAATTATAAATTAAAGAAGATGTTTCCATGCAATATATTATGTTATTACGTGAGCAATATATATTCCTAAGTGATAGAAATAGCTCTATGTATTTTGAGAGGTAAATAAGGTGAGAGATAAACAATAGAAAGATGGTATTGTGAATTATGTTATATTTTGTAAGAAAGAGTGATTGATTCTTTTGTGTTTAAGAGTCACTGTGTAACATACTTGTTTATAAATGATTATTTGTTGCATGTGGATGTAGGATTTCTTCAGAATATGAACCACGCTAAATTTATCTTATATCATTGGGTTTATTACGCTTTATTTTATTTGTTACTCGTCTTGAACAAGATAAATTGTTTTTCTTCTGAAGATTCATTATTCGCTACATCAGTTCTTACCTCAACCAAACAATGGTTTCCTCAACGAGTGGTGTAGTGAACGTGGAATGTTAGTAAAAGAAGTAGATCGATCGATGATCTGTAGGCTAGAGAAGTAAGTGTAGTCTGAAAACTGAAATCCACAAAAGATGAGTTTCATAAAATTTAGGGTAAAAAAATCCAATGGATCTAATGTTTTTAAACTCTGGAGAATAAGCTTAATGCTTACCTAGTACATGAGTGATTGATGGTTTTTATCGATAGTAAACCTGCATATGTTGATATTGTGGTAATCAAAATCTTATACTACTTTTAGTTTGCTCATGGATGTAGGATTTCTTCACAATTCGAACTATATTAAATCAATCTTGTGTGCGTGATTTTACTACGCTTTGTTTTACTTCTTACCTCGGCCGAACGGTGGTTTCCTCAATAGATTTAGTCGAGAAAGACATCTTGAACTTTTCTTGTTTGATTCAAGTTAACAATAGAGTTTTCTCTATTTATTAACTAGATTTAATTGAAATTGATTTAGTCGAGAAAGATGACCTGAAGTCTCTTTTCTTTCTGTTGACAATTACTTATTTTTACAAAATCCATATCACCAATGTTGGTTTCCATAACTTGTTTTTTAGTTAGGTCTTAAGTTTTTAGTTGGATCAATGTTTAAAGTTAGATTTTTTTTTCATCTTAGTCAGTCTAAACGCGAATTGTAAAACATGTTTATAACGAAAAGCGAAGTGAGGATAAAAATAGCAAGGTTTCACCTTCGTATTTCATTATTCACATTTCGAATGTAGGAAAAAAAATTAAGTATGATTCAAATCTGAATCGGAAAATATAGAACAACAGTAAAGTGAAATGCATGTTTGTGAAACACGCGTTAAATGGTCTTACAAAAATACTGAAGCAGAAAATATCAGCTATAGATCTAGTTTCGTTGGTACTAAAAAATCAACGGTACTCCGGATGTTTTTCACGAAATATAATTTTTAAATACAAACTTTTAAAAAAATGGTACTTATTGTATCAATTAGTCGGACTCCAATTGCATTTTTTTAAATACCGGAATAATTATGATCATAATACTTTGAATTACTCACAATTATGTAGAGTTAAAATTTAAAAGTTAATAAAAAAAACAAGACAATTATCCATAAAATAACTCGGATTTAGTCGCAATGTTTTTTATATACACCAAGTCCAAAGTTCTTAATCAGAGTTACTGATACTTCGGAATAGAAAATATAACATTAATTCCCATAAGTTCTCTCAAACAATCCTGATTTTAAAAACCCGAAAATACATTCCAAATTTAACTTATTTTTTACTATTTGATCACAATTTTATCTCGTTACTATTCAATTCTATTATTCGAATATATTTTTAAAAAATTAAAAAAAAAATTGTGAATAATTGTGAATATATTATTCTATTATTCTATTATTCAATTCTATTATTCGAATATATTTTTTTATCAGAATTTAAAAAATTGTGAAGTCGATGAATTAATTTTTTTTACAAGAATCATAATATTTAAATAATACAATCCATAAATACTTTAGGATTCCATTAAAAAGGAAAAAATCACACTAGGGAGAAAAAAGAAAAATAGAAGAAAAACTTAATTACTCGATTTGCATTTGATAAAAAAATATTTAATTTTATTAAAAAATAAGTTATATATAGTTAATAAAAGTATGGGTATTAAAAAATGTGATAATAAATAGTAACAATACGGTAGTAAATAATTATTAGATATTACATAGAAAATATATTTGTTTTTAATAGTTATTGACATTTAAATTTTATAAATATAATTTTTTTAAAACTGGAATTTGAAAATGAATTATTATATAATTTAATATAAAAAGTATTATAAATTATGTTACCGGAGAGAAAAGATTTTTAAGTGAAAAAGTTATTGAAAATTAAAACAACTTCTGATTCTAAATGGAAACCTAAATATTTATAAAAAGAATATGACAAAAATAAAAGACATAACTCAGCCTGTCTTTGAAAGATCGTGATTAGGATGTTATGGGTTCGGTTTGGTTTAGGTTTCGGAGGAATCGGATCGGGTTGTTAAATTTATTGGTTTAGATTAGATTGGACGGCTAAGTTTTCGGTTTTATATTTTGAAATGGGATAAGTTTATTGTTTGGTTTGGTCCGATTCGATTCGGTTCTGATTCGGTCTGAGTTTGATTCGGTCCGAATCCGGTCCGATCCCGTTTTGGTCTGCTTATCTGTTACCGGTCCGATTTCCATCGGGTTCTGTCCGTTTAAAAAAAATTAAATTAAATTATAATTTAATTTTAAATTTTTTAAAATAAATAAATAACATAAAAATTAAAATTTGGAAATTAATTTTTTATTTTTATTAAAAGAAATTAATTTTTTTATTATTAAAAATGGGTAATTAACTATTAATTTTCGCCATGTATCGTATAAAAAATAAAAAATAATAAGAAATTAATCGGGTTCTAATGATTTTAATCGGGTCTATCAGTTTCTCGATTTTATCGTTCGGCGGTTTATCGATTCCTAATCGGTTCTACCAGTTTATCGGTTTTATTGGTTTGGCCTAAACCGATTTCTTATTTTGGTTTCTTATAGTTTTCGGTTTTTACGATGGAACCGTGAACCGAACCGTTTAAATTCGGTATGATTCTCGGTCCGGTTCTCAGTTCTCCGGAACCGTTGACGGCCCCTACTCATGATTATATAACTTTTAATTAAAAAATTTTCCACTAGAGCTAATCGACCTTAAACAATCCAAAAACATAGTTCTTTTTTTACTTTTTAAAAACCTAAAATCCAGTCTCTTCTTTGATGAAATCTTCGAAGAACCCAAAATTAAGTTCTCACTATACGTTTAAACTCTATAACCCTTCTCTTTTTTTCTCCTCGCCAAAAATTCGCATCTATTTTTCAACTTCCTCCATTTCCGAGTCTCTGTACAAAAAAATATTACCTTTATGAGACCCTAAAATCTCTATGGTATCAGTTCTTGAGGAATGGGTCAAAGCAGGGAACACGGTGAGCAAACAACAGCTTCAACAGATGATAAAGGAACTCGCCAAGTTTATATATTACAAGCACGCCCTTGAGGTTTGGATTCATAGTTTTTTAGATTTTGATTTATATTAATGTACTGATTATGAAAAGATTTTGTTTTTATCTGGAGGTTTGTGTTGGTTTTCTTTTTTTTCGTTGATAGAGGATCTGGTTTGGGCAATAGAGAATAAAAAAGTTTAATGCTGAAATTAGATGTAAGTGGTATATTTTCATAGTCGTTGAACATACAATTATATCCTCATTTCGATCTAACAAATCGATATATATTACTTTGTTAAGTTTTGAGGTTATTGATTTGGAGTTACAATATAATAAACGATTGTTTGTGCTGTCAAAACAATGCGTCATAAATAAAATTAGAAAAAAAAATACGACCATAGAACATCACATGTGCACATTCAAGCCTCTTGCATATTATATTAAACAAATCACTTCACGAATGGATATCACGCACTGGTAGAAAAATAAATGTGTTAGCTAAAAGTTGTATGAAGAAAGAAAAAAGAGGAAATCTCCAAGATTATTTTTTACTTGCGAGAGATCCGATAAATATAAATAATTACCATAACTAGATATAATATAAAGATAATATCGATATGCATGGAAAAAATACGATTTTTAAACGTAGTGCTCATCAGATCGGACTTGAAATATGGTCTTCAGAATTTTTATATGGCAAAGATAATCATATACCCACTATATTCTTTGAAGGAGAAAGTTAAAAAAAGAATATGAATATATTGTTACAGAATTATCCTTTGTTGGTGCTCGCTCTTGAGAAATTTTAGTGAGTTTGAGAATAAAAAATTCAGTAATGTATCCAACATACATAATATTTACAATATAAGGCATAAAAATCATATGTCCGAGATGTTTTGTAAATTGCATATGCATTATTTTTTAGGTCAAATGAAAAAAAACAAGTGCGATGAATAACATATGACGACATCTGATGGGTATGAAGTTATCAAAAATTTAATTTTCACACCCGACATCTATCAACAAGTTAAGGACATTCCCACATGTTCTAATTACGGACAATACCTATAAGAATACTAGGTATAAAATGTCATTGTCGAAATTAATAGGGTTACGACAACAAATATTATATTTTGGATTATTTCTCTTCAGTCATCGGTTTTAAGACTTGATTGTGTCCAAATTTTATTCCATCAAATAGAGCATCATTTTCTATACTTTATCTGCAAATATGTTTGACTTTATTACCTCTCAGAGGTATCCCGACACTCTCTCACCCAAATTTATTACATTACCCGCGTGAATATGAATAATTCTGTTAACATAAATAAATATATTTATTTAAATTATTTTATATATTAATTATAAAACTTTTTTATACTGATAATCCTATGTGGACTTCACTAGTAATCCATGACTTCATTGATGGATTAATTCATTATTCGAACATATTGTCACGTACATCCGAATTCATCCTGATATACAACCACATTATAGGGTTACAAATCTTATTGGAGACTCACATTAGATAACCGATTTTTTTAGAAGTTAGTGGTGTCATAATTCAATTTTTTTTGTATTGATAACTATGGTTATTAATTGTTCATAATTTTATTAATGAAATTCTTTAGAACAAAAATATTTAGGAAACAAAACAACTTTAATAACCGCTTCACGGGAAAACATGTTTAAATATGTTGAAATGAGTTTAAATTTGTATTAGAAAAAAAAAACTAATTTTGACCTTGTGATTCGAAATTGGAACCCAAAGTGTATAGTGAAATGAAACTGATTTCAACTATATGGATTGAAATCAGCTGTATTAAAGTAACAAATATAATTAGATTTGGACTCATTAGATTAAAATCAGATGTATTTTAGATTTATACCCCTTAAAGAGATATAAGGGTTTCCTTTATATTTCGACACATCCCATCAAACTATGAAAACATTTCAAAATGCATATGATTTCGACCGCGTAGGGTGAAATCATATGTCAACTAAGTATAACCAAATACAACTTATTTTGATAGAGTAGGTCGAAATCAGTTACATTATTAAAAAATGCCTATTTATGACCTCAATTTTCTTATATTAATTATGATTTTTTTGTCTCATATACTAACTTAATGTATTATGTATTATTTGCATTATTTTTACTTTTTTGGTATCTAGGTGTAACAAAATCCAAAATAAAAAATCTCCAAAAACATCTACAATGCATCATGAAGTCCAAAAATTATGTACGAATACATAACGTAAAACACAAATCCAAAAATCTAAAAGATCTACAATGCATCATGAAGTCCAAAAATCTACATCACATATCATGATCGTGTCCTATAATGCGGTACGATAATGTTTGGGCCTCATACTTGGAAAGCATCTCTTGTTCTTGGTGACCACCCTCTTATAGCATGCACACAAACTAGTTTCTTGTGTCATTTGCACCGGTTCAACCACTGGTTTTTCCACATCCAGAATTGATGATAAAATATACACAAAGATTTTGGAGATTCCAAACATTATATTCTCGCTCAACAATATGCAAGCCAAAACTTTTGATCACTATTGAACCTCTCTCATGCGGCTGTAAGATATGGGACCCCCAAGCCATCCAAATTGAATTCTCCCAACGCACAAACATTTGTCTCTCATACCAACTTTCTTTGGAGCATGATGCGATATAGATTACATTTGGTCAAATTTCGGAAGTACACGATTTGATTGATATAACTCAATCTTGGCACCATGATAGTTTCAAAAATATATGAGATGGATTTAGCTGCCCGATATCTTTGGAGCCACTTCAAGAGAGATAATCATATGAGGTAGAGAGAGAAAATTCTAAAAACAGTAATTGTTTATTAATTGTTCACCCTTCTCCAAAAAGGGTATGCTGATTTATATAGTAAATGTGGTTGGCCCAAAACCATATTGTTGACCCGTTTAAGATTATTACATCTCATTATTCTACTACTCTTAAACACGCATTTATTATTACATCATATGCCCTTAATATTAAACATTTGTGATATTTTATATTACAAAGTTTATTTGAACTAATCCATTTAATACTTGACCAACGTGGACCTGATCTGAATAAATCCCACCCTTATTAGTATCCCCCTAGTCATTGCGAGAAGATCAAGTAAGGACTATGCATATTTTCTTCATACCAGAGACTCATCGTCATTGAACCACATTATCAGTTCGGATTTGAGTACCAAGAACCATTGAGGTACGAAATACTGGCTAATTATCTTAGCCCCCTAGCACTTTGCTACCCATCGTTTTTCCTTACACATGTTACCACAAGTATTCATACCAACTTACTCAAAACTTTGTAAACCAAACTCTTGCCTTCTTGCAGTATAGTCGTTTCCACTTCCATATGAAGATGATGGTTGGGTGAGTGTTTCCCCTATAAATACCCATCAATGCCTAATAATTCAACCATAAAATTATTCTATAAAAGAGAGAGCTCTAGCGTCCCAACTTCTACAGAGAGAAGGCATGTTCCTGACCGATTGGCTCGAAATGTCCATAATTTATGAGACGTAGATTCAATGCTCTTGATTGGTTTTCCATAACTAAAAGGGTCATTGAATTCTGAGCTGCAGGCATAATCAACAATTCGCTAAAAAAAGTTACTCAAATTTTTACCTACTGAGATTTCGACCTGAAAAAGGTTTGAAAATTCGAAGTGGTTCCTCCATCCATCTTTGTACCAATACAACCCTTACCCAAAGGCACCAAAAACTAGCCTAACCAAAACTTTGAATAATGAAGAGACTCCAGCATATTCACGACCCTTGGTTCCAAAGCCCACTACTGTACACGAAGCTTCTACTAAAAAATTCGTCAGAAATTGTTGAGGACTATAGTTTTGACTCTTCATACGAAGAAAATTCCAGATTTGTGAAGATAAATTCCTCTCTCACTAGCGTCATGATCGGTATCAATCCTAAAGGATTGTGGTGACGCGAAGGATCTAACATGGGAAATCAAGCAATCTATAAATTTCCACAACCCAAAATCGATGTTATAACAAAATCCATTACTTCTACCAAAGAGCATGCAAAATCTAACATCCTCGTAAAGGTTTAATTATAAACTTTACATGATAAAAACAGTATGTTCATTATATTTTTAATTAAAAAATCTAGTCTCAATAGATGTCTAAAAGTAAAAAAAAAGATGAGTCATCGAGTCTATGGCACAAGTTCTATGGGAATATAAGCAACACATACATCAAGACTATGCAAGAAAATTAAATGGTAAATGGATTACCTCAAATGAAAGAGGCAACGAAAGTGTGTGAAGTATGCAATATTAGAAATCAACATCGGGAAATCATGTCAAAGAAAAGTCAGTAGAGAGCAACAAAGAAATTGAAGCTTGTTCATACAGACTTATGCAGGCCAATATCTCCTGCTTCTCAGAGTGGAAAAAAGTACATATTCTTGTTAATAAATTATTATAGTTTCAAAAGCTGGATATATTTTTTATCACAAAAGAATGAAACTTTGATTGTTTTTAAAAACTTTAAAAGCCTTATCGAAAAGGAAGCTGGAAAATTTATATGTTGTCTGAGAACTGATAAAGGAGAAGAATTTAGTTCAAATAGATTCAACAAATTTTGCAAATAAAATGGAATTAGAAGACAACGAATTGTTTCTTACACTCCTCAACAAAATGGAGTAACTGAGAGAAGCAATCGTGTAATCATGAATATGGTCAGATGTCTACTCGTAGAAAAGAGCATGCCAAATAATTTTTAGCTTGAGGCGGCTAAGTGGACATGTCATATATTGAACAGAAGTGTGACAAGTGTTGTAAGTGATATGGTACCAAAAAAGTGCTTGAGTGGAATTAAACCAACTGTGAGCTATTTTATAATTTTTGGTTGCATAGGTCATGTGCACATCCCTCAACAAGCTAGATAACATGATCCATAAGTGTATTTTACTTGGAGTAAGAGAGAATTCAAATGCATACCGACTTTAGGATCTAACTTCAAAGAAAATTGTCATTATTTAGGCTGTAATATTCAAAGAGGAAGAAAAGTGGGATTGGAATGATGATGTGAAAAAATCTGATGATACTTTTGTATAGAGAGAAGCTGACACTGCTAGATAGGAGAATGATGAAGAGATCGAAATTGTTGATGGATTAGTGAAAATAATATCATGTCACCTCAACTAAAACACATCAGAAAAGAAGTCATAGAGTACCAATATGGATGCAAGATTATGCAGGTGGAGAAAGGAATTCAGATGAAGAGGCTGAAGTACAAATGACATTGGTACTATATATGTCTCATGCTGATCTGATGCGTTTTAAAGAAGTTGTCAAAGAAACAAAGTGAATTGAAGCAATGAAATGTGAAATATAAGCCATTGAGAAAAAAACACATGGGACCTTGTAACTCTCCCTGCTAATGCAAAGAACATCGAGGTTAAATGGGTTTTAAAGACTAAATTAAATAAAGATGGGAGGTCGATAAATACAAAGCAAGATTGGTGGTGAAAGGATATGCACAAGAAGAAGGCATTAACTATGATGAAGTCTTTACACCGGTTGCAAGATGGGATACAATCAGAATATTATTGGTTGTTGTTGCACACAAAAGTTGGAAAGTATATAAATTAGTTGTAAAAAGTGCCTTATTATATTGAGAATTGAAGGAAGTTGTGTATGTGGATCAACCAAAGGGTTTTGTAAAACAAAGTGAAGAAGATAAAATATATCGACTCAAGAAAGCTTTGTATGGTTTGAAGCAAGCTCCCCGAGCTTGGTTTTGTCGGGTAAAGAGGTACTTCAAGCAATAAGGATTCGAAAGAAGTAGTCATGATCACATATTATAGTTAAGAGAGAATGAGTGAGTATATCATCAGTAAGTTTTTATGTAGATGATTTAATTTTTACTGGAAATGATGAACAATTAATTGAAAAGTTTAAATTATCAATGACACGAGAATTTGAAATGATTGATCTTGGTTTGATGAGGTTCTTTCTTGGTATTGAAATTCATCAAAGCGAATATGGGATTCACTTAAGACAGAAAAATATGCTCATGAGGTGCTCGAAATGTTTGACATGGCAGACTGTAATTCAGTAAAAAAATCCCATTGTCCCAGGTCCCAAGCTCTCAAAGGAAGAATCGGGAAAAGAAGTCAATAGTATTCTATACAAGTAGTTGGTGGATTGTCTAACGTATCTCATAGTTACAAGACCTGGCATGATGCATATGATCTGCTTATTGTCTCGGTTCATGGCCAAACCAATATAGGAACATATGCAGGCAACTAAGAGAGTTTCGCCATACTTAAAAGGTACAATAAGACTTTGGAATTTTTTATAAGAGAGGATCAGAGATGAAAGTGAAAGCATACACCGATAATGATTATACTGGTGATATGATAGAAAAATAACTTCAAATTATGTTTTTATGTTCAGTGAAGCTTCAATATCCTGGAGCTCGAGAAAACAAGAGGTAGTTACTTTGTCTACAAGTGAAGCAGAGTACATAGCTGTAACTTCGTGTGCTTGTCATTGTGTCTGGATCAAAGATATTATGTAACAAATCACATCTGAACAATCTGAGTGTCTAGAAATCTATTGCGACAACTCTTCTTCAATTGAACTCTTTAAGAATCCAGTGATGCATAGACGCACAAAGCATATCGATATAAGGTATCATTATCTACGAGATCTTACAAATCAAGAAGTTGTGAAGCAGATTTATTGTGTAACAGAAGAACAAGTTGCAGATATAATGACAAAGCCAGTGAAGTTGGAGACGTTTGTTAAGTGTTGAAGTTCACTTGGAGTGCAAGCACTAGAAAATTAAACTCGTATTTTTACAGGTATATCTAGTTTAAGGGAAGGATTTTTTTGAATTGATTTAATTATTAATTGCTTTAATTATCTTATTTAATAATTAGACGTTATATAAATAGTATTTTAGAAATTATATGAATTAGTATTTTAGTTACTACTATTCCGGTCAATAAAAGCTATCATTTATTTGATGGAATATGAAACACTCCTTGTAGGCTATTCAAAGTCATTTTGTGCTTCAGTTTAATCATGAAATTTTATTCCTTTTGCATATTACTCTTTCATATTCTCAAAGAGAGAAGTTATGTTTTGAACATGACATCGAACAAACTGATAGTTCAACCACAATATCTTTTCCTAGCCCTCTAACTGTGGTAATACTTACAAGAAACTTGAGAACATTAGTCACTTAAACTAAAATAAATGAATACGCCTTAAAGTAAAACTTTTTTCATTCGATAGATATGTTTGATTTATATGTATTTTATATTAATTGATTTACTAATTTGATTTTATGTTTAATTTTGAATTTAATAGAAAATTTAGAAATTTAAAGAATAAAAAGAGCAAAAATAAGCTAAATTGAAAAAAAAAACTATAAAGGAAGAATAAAATATAAATTTAAAGACTTGAAGGAAAGAAATAAAAAAAAGAACAAATTCAAATATCAAAATCATGCAAAATAAGAGAGAACATGAAAATAACTTCTTTTAATTCTAGATCACTAATTAAATGCACGTTATTTATACAAAAGAATAAAAATCCAATATTTTAAGCTTAAAGATAAAGTGTCATGAATATTTATTATACTCAATATTTAAGCTTAAAGATAGAATATTTCTATTTTAAAATATAGAGTTTTTTGTTATAAATACTAGACATTTGATGGAGAAAAAAGAATCATTTATATCATATCACAACAAACAAGAGATCGAGAAATAACTTCTTGATTTTCTTCTTTTATAGGGTTATTGAACATTTGTGAATATTTTTACTATGAATCTATATATATATATATATATATATATATATATATATATATATATATATGTTTTTATATTTGTTCCTTAGCATTAATATTAACTTTAATGCTTTCAATTATCTACTATTTTAATTGAATAATGATAGATCTAGGTCGAGATCGAGAGATAAAATCTAGTTCTGAACTATATTAATATCTCTAGTTGAATTAGTATATACTACGACAATGATCTAAATTAGATTTTTAATGTTGTGACCGAATTTTAGGAGGTAAGGGATAAAAGTATAAACAACCATATACGAAGGTGGATGACGCGGCGGAGATAGAAGAAGAATCAATGATAGATGAATTAGGGTAACATAGATGATAGATGAAACCATAATCCAATGGTAACAAAGACTAAAATTTTCAGAAAAAAAAAATGTTCCAACAACTTATTTAAAACCTACGGGCATATGAGAAAATAAAATAAAATATCTTAAAATAAAAAAACAAATCAAATCTCACTACAATCGGATTTAATTTTAATAATATAAGATATTTGAATAAAATAAAATATAAAAAAATAATTTGTTTTTGTTTTGCCTACTGGACTACATCCATTTGAATACCTTTAGATTTGATTTCAATAAAATATAATATAATTAAAAAAAAATTGTTTGAACTTTTGGACTACATAAGAAGGTTAGTTATTTAAGATAAAAAAAATGATAATAACAAACGATAGAAGAGAGAAATTTTAATAAATAATATAAATTAAATTAATTGTGATAATTCTTCATAAATTATTATATGTTATATCATCCTATAACATTTCTTTATTAATATTCTTTATGAATGATAGATGAATTTTTGGATTCAATATTAAACACGAGTATAAAACATTCATATTATTTTACGATAATCGGTTTATCAATGGAAAGTGTAAAATGCAAAACGTTCCACCGTGCGAAATAGGAAATGTGAAATATTAATTTTTTTATTATTATTATTTTGAAGTGTGAAATGTGGATTAAGTTTGATTATTTTTTTAAAATGTGAAATGCAAAACAAAAACTAATCACTTTGACAATAAAAAAGTTTCAATATCTACTAAAAAATAAACCTAATGTTATATTCGGATAAAGAAATAAATTATAAAAAAATACCTATTGGAAACAATAAGATGAAAAAGGTTCGCTACAAATGTAATTTTGATCGAAAAGTTTATTGAAATACCTTTTAATAACAGCAACAAAGAAGATACTCACTACTAATTGAATTTGTCGTTGCCATTTGCATACTTAGATACTCACCCATTGCCTTAGACGATGGTTCTAATAATTAAAAAAAGTTAAAATACGATGGCAACCACTTCAATTGTTGTAATTAAAAAACAATGGTGGTAGATAAAAACAAAATTATAAAAGATAATGACATTTTTATTTTAGTTTCTCCCAAAACAATAATTATATTAAATATTTTAACATATTTTTTAATAATGATCATTTTGACTTTTAAATGAATCATTATTTTTGATGAATTGCTTTTTGGACTGATAATTAAAATCAGTTAAAAAATCAATATGTTATATGGATTTTATTTTGGTCGTTTGTACTGGTAATTTTAATAATAGTTATTTTAGAAAAACTTCAACTTTGTTTTGTAAATAAACCATAATGTTAGATCTATTTATTTGTATATTAAAATTGTTGCATTGTTGTTCTTATTATAACATATCTTTCAGTGTTTTTCAATGATTTCCAATAACCTTCGGACAGTTCAACCAATATATTGGTACACAGCTGACAATTACTCCTCCAAACTGAATATTGTTTTCGAATACAGAGAATGAGAAAAGAGAGTATATTTTCTTTATTAAATCATATGGCAAATTCCTCAAGACTAGTCTACAACAAACAAAGAGCTAAGCAATCACTGCCTTCAGAAGATGAATTTACTTGAATAGACAGACAGCCGGTGAGAAGCAAAGAGTTAAGCATCTTCTCTAAAGGAAATAGGCTGCCTGTTGGTACATACCAATTACATTTTTTCTCAAAATTAGGCCACATCATTTTTCACAAGCACAAGCTCTGAGAAGTAGAGCATCAAGTGTTATAATCATTAGGTACTTTGTCGCTTACGGTAGAACCAAATTGAGGACCACCCTTACGCCATTGGATAAGATACTCGGTAGGATATCCCTTCAACTTTTGAGGGACAATTCCCAGATTCTCAAAAGTTAAAGCTGCAAAACAAATAGTAAACATTGATTAATTGTTCAAACTTAGCAGTTTTGAAAAGAAATAATCGAATTCTACTAATGGGTTGTTCTGTGCCCAGCTCATATAGCTCTAAAAAACCACATTTCTTTGAATAACAGTGTAACCTTATACTACTGACTGTATATAGATTGAGATCCAGAAGTTAAAAAAGTTAAACAAATGGTTTGATTAAAACAGTGTTTATAGAGGGAGCCGGCATAAAATAGATCGTGAGTAATGTCTTAATTTTTTTTTAAAAATACGTGTAAAATGTCAGATCATCCAATCCACCTTTCTATATAAATCAAAAAAAAATTATAAAACGAAAACTAACCATTTTCAGATACTACTGTATCGGTTGTGAGGGCATTGATTTGATCCAGATTGAAGATGTCAGGAGTTGGTAATGGGAATGGTACTTTCTTAAGCAGTAACTCGCGAGGTAATGACATAGCCTAGCACCATGATGATATGTAAAACATAGGTCAATACTTAGTATAGAAGGTAACAGCAACAAAAAAGCAAGTACCACAGTTGCTTATTTGATATCAGAAAGTAGAAGTATATAGCTGTCTGTCACATCCGAAGCCGGATTACAAACAGATGTGTCCCAATTCAAACCAAGATTTGGTTTATACAACTTGGAAACAACCAGGTTCATCGAATTTGAACTCTTTTTCAACCTATTATTTGTAGCCTAGTAGATTTTTAAGATTTCTAATTTACTAGTACCCAATTCAGAGTGTCTGACCCTAACTATGAGCCGATTAACAATTTTTAATACCCGAATTTGACCAGCTTGTCCGACCTTCAAACCGGACCATATCTGAACCAAGTTGTCAAAACTATTTGGTCCAAATTGTGCATGTTTAAGAAGAAACTGTTAAATTTGCAGGGAGTCTCTTAAACCAATTATATCGAATATATTAACTTGTCTACAGATTTATTTATGTTTTATTCAAAGTGGTTTCTTACTAGACTAAAGGCTGGAAACTGTAGAAAATATCTTACCTAAGCATCACTTTCACATATATAAGACATACAAGATGCGTATTTTATATTGGATAATTACTTATCAATACCCGATTCTAAGGTGAAAACCATTTCCCATTAACAACTTTTTGCTTGCACAAAATCAGTTGAAAAGAATTTGAATATCAGCCAAATCTGTCACTACTGACTGATACAGAAGTTATGCATTTGCATACAAGGCATGGATTGCTCACTTCTCACTTTTGATGCATACATCTCCTAAATACGTAAGAATGGTTGAGGATTCACCTTTGCAATGGGAAACGGAATTGGTACATAGCGGGGATATTCACGGATAGTATCATGCATCAGATCAGCCTGCAAGGCACTTAAGGATCAGTGAAATAGAATCGCTGAGATTACAAGTTGAACTGCAAGACGGTATAGAGATTACCAGCTCGTGTACAGTAAAAACGTCCGGCCCACCCAATTCATAAACATTTCCCATGCTGCTTCCATCATCTTTCAAGGCAGCAATAATTGCAGCAGCAGCATCAATAACATAGACAGGTTGAATTCTATAATGAAACTGTTGTTAGGATATGAAAGATTTAGAATAAATGTATAGTGCGGTTCAATGTAGATATAAAAATGGACCGAAGTTTCAGGGCATACTTTGTGCTCCCACCCCCAAAGAGGGGAAGAAAACCATATTTCTTCACAAACATTGCCCACCGATTCAGAATACGATCCTCAGTACCAATCATGGCAGCAGGCCTTAAAATTGTAGCCTAAAGAAACAAAATATATTATGAACTGGGTAAGTTAACAGCAAACAAGCAATCGATCAAATTAGTATAACAAAAATTGACGCAGCTATTTAGAGTATAAGGTTTATTTTGACAGTTTAAACCTCAGGCAACTCTCTCAAGATAGCTTCCTCTGCAGCAGCCTTAGCTCTAAGCATTCTTGATGCAGATGAAGCTGAAGCACCGAGACAAGAAACGTGAATAAATCTCATGATACCACCATGTTCTTTTGCGATCTGAAAAAGACAAAAGATCCTACTCAATTCATACTGTTTGGTATAAACAAAAAATCAAATAGACCAGGTGATAAAGATAAAGGTATGACAACATGGGAAAGCAAGAAAGCCCAGCCAACCGAACTTAAAAAGCTAGTTTGGCCAGTTCATACCCCTATGCATGGAAAGAAAAAACAAAATAAAGGACAACCAAAATAAACAAGTTGATGTGAAAAGATAAATTAAATATATCAGGCATATCGAAATTGAGGTAAAAACAAGACTGTTCATAATTCATTAAAGTTTAAACCCAGATACAAAAGGAAACGGTTTGGGCAAGAGAAGTATACATGGTATTTGTTGAATACGAGTGAAAGAATATAAAAACACATGACCAGGATAAATCCTAATGAGATTAATAAAGTAAATCATCAAAAAAGATAATGATTGCTCTGGAACCTACAAGCGCAAGCTTTTCAGGAATCTGGTGATTTACTTCCTCAAAGCCGTAATTTCTTGTTTCAAACTCTCTTCCTGCAAACAAGAAGAGAATCAAACGTGCGTCAATTTAATCAACAGCCAAAATTACATATACTATAGTTCTACAAGAGACTGTTCAGTACCAACAAGATTGATTACAACATTAGCTTTTGCCATCACAGCTTTGATCGAGTCTTCATCCCTTAAGTCACATTGCATTGGCACTATCTAAAACATAAAATATCATACATTTAGGAATCCAGGTTATAATAATTTTGAGCAAGATTCTTAGTCACCACACAGTTATAGGATTCAAACAACACTACAAACGAAACCATCTACTACCTCACCTGTCCCAAATCTCCCATCAACTTAAGATGACGATGACAATCCTCTGAACCCCGAAATGGAACTAACACTTGAGATCCAACTTTAGCTGCAAAAATCGGAAAAAAAAAGAGAGCAGACATTTTCAGAATCATGCAACTCTAGTGATACAAAGAAAACAGATATAAGCCCAAACTGAACTCACCAAGTTGTTGCACAACATACCGACCCAGAAAACCTGTTGCTCCAAAAACTGTAGCAACTATCCCACTGTCACCTCAAAATATAAGTAATCAATTTCAAATCTCTACCGACCAAAAATGCCACTCACTTCGAGCTCAAATCTCTATAACAAAACTCTCATAAACTCGAAACTAAACAGTCATTATTTCATCATCTTCCTATTTATCATCATATAGTTTCATTTGAAATAAGACAATTGTTTCTCCTAACCCTCATTTTCTCGAACACTAGAGACCAAAAAAAAAATCACTCCATTGTTCGTAAGAACATAGCTCAAGATAGGAAACGCAAAATACGAAGAAGAAAGACGAGGCATACCTAACGGAAGATCTTCCACCAGTTCCCTTGCGAATAAGGTGTCCCACGCCTTTGGTGGCGAGAGTAGACGAGTACCGTGGATTCTCACAACCATAATCTGCAACGAAAAAACATTGAAGTTTTTTACACTCATTGATCAAATTGAAATCTAATCAACAAAAAATGTGATGAACACACAATTGAAAATTCATTAGATATTCGAAAGTTTAAACATCGTACACTGATCGGAGAGATAATAAGTCGATTGGATAGAGGAGATCGGAGCTGAAGACTTGAGTGACTGCTGAGCTAATCGCCTAGAAATTGACTGCATCTTTCGTATCTCTCAGGTACTTCGCGCACAGGAGAGAGAGAGAGAGAAGGAGAGAGAGAGCAGAGGAAGAAGAGAGAAGAAATGGTGGGAGGAAGGCTTGGTTTACAAAAGCCAGGCCCGTGTGAATATAAACCGGTACGCGATAGTTGGGTCGAATGCTATATGAAAGCCCAATTTGAAATTTTTACATGTTTCAGTTTTGTGTTGGAAGTGTTTCTATCCATTTTTCGGTTTCCAACTTCTGTTAGTTAGAGAAGTTTGGTTGTTTGTGTCTGAAAAATTACAGACGGTCGGTGAGTCTATTTTTTTTTAGTGTTAAATTTATAATAAAACGATTTACAGTGTAATACAACTTATCCTAATGTATTTACAAACCGACATCTAAATACTACCGCAGATAAAGATTTTGGTACCTAGATCCATCAGAAATACAATGAAAATCAATTTCGGTACATAAATATAAAAAAAATACAATCCAGACATATTTCGGCGCCTAAATACAACAGAAATACAGTCCAGGCAGATTCTGGTGCCTAAATATAGGAAAAACTAAACATCAATTACTCCGGAAATACATAGAAAATAGATTGGGTCAGATCTAAAACAAATTATGAAAAAATTAGACATAATTTTGTAACAGACACAAAACACAACAACCGTATGAACCGGATCTGAACTAGATCTGATGGACACTATCGTTTCAGACTTCATATCAAAGAGTTTATCTCTCTAGAAACCCCTCTTATCTCATGGTGAGTCTACTTTTGATATGGACCATTTGTTGTTCTAACCTAATATGTAATTTTTTTAAATGGCTGCTTAACTTTCTTACGTACCAAGATATTATTTTTTAATACACTCTAAATGTTGATCTTGTAAAAAAATGAATACATTTTTGTATTACTGGATACCCCTTTAACATTATCCGTAATGTCCGAAATGTCAATCCATTTCTTCAAAGACGTCATTTTTAGATTTTTTAAATTGATCTACTACCAGCTAGTTTAAATATGAAACCTAATGGGTAAGGGGTAGATGTGGTCCATTATTTTGTATAAATTTTATCAGTATTTTTGGACTATATAATGTAAACATTTATGCAAAATGAAGATGAAAATATGCATTTTACTAAACCATAACATGTTCAGAATAACATAATACAAAAATGATCCATTTATCACAACAAATATTAAACATATTTCTGTTTTTCTCTTATATTTTCTTCTTCACAAAATTACTTACGCTTTGAAATCTCCACATACGAGTATGTTTAACCTTGTAAAACATGTTATCGTTTTTTTATTAAAAATGACCAAGGTCTTTTATTTTATTGTAATTTAATTTGAACACGAACTTATGGAACTACCATTATTTAGAGATGGAAAACATGATAGGTTATTGTAAGATCTACCAGAATCACAATAGAGCTGTCATGGTATGCACGGAAACTGAACACGGAAGAATTCACGTTACAACCCTCACGGTCACGGTAAAAGACGATCACGACAAAACACAACATAATTAACGTTACGGTCGTCACAACCATCCATTTTATATTTTTTTATAACATGTATAGTATAAGTGTTATTATTGTTTGATAAACAAATTGTTACGTAATTTGTATATTATATTAATATATA
Source organism: Limnanthes douglasii subsp. nivea (assembly GCA_036936605.1). Lineage (NCBI taxonomy): Eukaryota > Viridiplantae > Streptophyta > Magnoliopsida > Brassicales > Limnanthaceae > Limnanthes > Limnanthes douglasii. Next base: position 41,913,548 of record JAUPFV010000001.1, read on the forward strand.
TAACGTTATTATAGTTTAATTATAATGTTTTGATTATAAGTATTAAAAATATTACTATATTTTAATAATTACTTAATGGTGATAAAATCATTGTTATAGTTTAATTATACTATAACTTTTTATAGTTTGTTTATTTTTATAAGTGATAAACAAGTTGTTATAAGTTGTTACATTATGAGATCGAATGATAAAATATAAATTTATTAATTTAGGTCATTCATAATTTGTACTCTCGCGTACCAAGAGTTGGGGAAATGTTCTCAAATTGAACTACCATATTACAAATTTTATTCATTTTTTTATTCAAGATCTTCATCATCACATCCCGCAGCAACATCTTCAACTTCATTCATAAGATCTTGTTAATATCCTCTTCAACATCTTTTGAAAACTTATAAAAGGTTTCCTTTGAATTCTCTTTCAAAAGATGGATTAAGTTGATATCCAAGTATTATATCGATCTTGAAAAAGTTTTCAAGATTATGAATGACCTAAATTAATAAATTTGAGAACATTTCTCAAACTCTTGGTACGCGAGAGTATACATATCCTATTAATGAAATAATTTAAATAAATTTCAAATAAAATTTGACATACAAGTTTTCTCAAGTTTCAAATTTGGATGAGTATTCATTTGAATTGGTTCGTCGTAATCCTTAATAGAGACATTACGCGCTAACACATTATACAATATTTTAGATGTCAACTCTTTAAGAAAGACGTTGATTCACGATCATATTTGAAAATAATCAAACCTTTATGTGGGCCAGTTTTATTACTTCATAGAATACTTAACCTAAATAATTCAACACTGAATTCTAGTTGTTTATGAGAATGTCACATGTGAACGCATCAACGATATCATGCAATATTTTTATCACCCTAAAAAATGTGTGTATAGTCTTCATATGAGCCGCATATCCGCTGGTCTTTGACGTGAGCGAATAAATCTCTTTCTTGTAAGACTCACACACATATAGACCACTTGGGTGACATGACAAGTCCGTCATATAGTTCCATAATATGAATATATAAAATGTTTATATGATAGTTATATCTATCAACAGTTTCCAAACATAAAATAATAATTGTGTTGTATCTCACATCAGAAAAATATATAAGATCTATAATATCTTATCAAGAGCTCAAATATACGAAGGGGGATGAATGTTGGTGTGGATTATTTCTGGTCGAACGGTACTTTGGGAAAGAGTTTTAGGAATTAATATTTAAAGTGAGGTGTGTACTAGGAGTAAATTTTTATCACCCTCATAAATGAAAGTAGTTGGAGTAGTTATACTTGTTTAATGACTTGTGGGCCTTCCGGGTCAGATCATGGGTTTGGGTCGAGTTCAAAAACCCATTAGCCCAAGATAGGAAATGACTAGCAACCAGTTGAATCATGAGTCCACTTGGTTGTACTATTTGGTTGGGCATGGTACTAGATATGTCCTACAGCCCTTCAGATATATACAACAGTCAGTGTCAAAGAAATCTGACCTCATTAGTAGTCCCTTTAGGTCTTGCAAAGATATTTTGGAAGAGTTAATTCGAAAAATAAATCTTAGTATGTAGTCAAGGTGAAATGTGATCTAACGTTTGTATCTGTACTGAATCTTGATCGGATTCGAAGAGTTTAACTTACAGTTTAAAAATTCCAAAAGTCAATTTTTTGAAGTGGGACACATATTGCTTTTTGGTTCGACCTCTCAGCCATTTTTTCTCATAGTCTTTTGTACGTACTGGCTTAAAAGTAACTTAGAGTGTAATTTTCATACTTAATAGCCCCTAATCATTATTTTGATTTATTCATCTTCCCTTAGGTGAAACTCCTACATCTTCATCTCTATTTAAAAAAGTTTCACAATTTTATCTTTCTGAGAATACAAAAATTTATAGAGAGAAAAAGCTTGATGTGTCTGGGTTGATTATATTTTCACAGCCATAAATGCATTGGTGAAAGGAGGTTGGCTAAACTTATCCGATTTGGAAAGAACAAGAAGAAACGCAAGAATCGTAGCTGGACTCCTTGTCTCTCCTGGTGGAGAAATCAATCAAACAAAACCAGACACAGACAAGAGCTCATCATCATAAAAAACATCAAAACCCATAAAACCATCTTTTATCTCAACCCTATCTCCTTTAGAGTCAGGTTCTTTAGTTCAAGAGTCTCAAAACCCTTTGCCTAAAGAAAAAGCAGTTTTGTAGTGTTAGGAAACCTTCACCTTTTTCTGGCTGTGGGTTAAGATGCTGAGAAATCCACCCCTTGAAGTATAACTCGCCTTTCTCAAGAAAAAAATACTCCCTCTTCTTCGAAACCTGCTAGTTTTGAGACAATAAAGCCCCCAGCAGATTCTAAACCGTCCAAACAATAGTCAAATGTAATGGAGGAGACCATGGAGGACAGTATAGAAGACACTTCCTTTGAGACGTCCGGATAAACAGAAGACAACGCGGAAAATTGGTCAAACAAAGTGAAAGTGTGTCTGCCCAACACCAAGTCACTTCCGAGGTGCCTGGAAGGAAAAGTATGGCCAAACTTCCATAAGGTTAGTGTGAAGTATTTGATAGTTCTTCAGAATATTTCTTACGTATACACCCACACTGCTGAACTGGATCGGATCCAGACGAAATGGGGATTTCCTGATTATGTTAAGGTGAGAATTCTGATCACTCCGGAAGAACCCATGGACTGTAACTTCCATGAGTTGGTGGTATATACTGAAGTGCTCAATTGGGGCCTTCGGTTTCATTTGGACCCATAAATAGTCAGGTATTTTCACCTGATAAGGTTATGTCCGAGTCAACTAAGCCCGAATGCATGGTACCATTTGCTGGTTGGTATAATGGCTTCTAGACTGTAATAAATTCCCCTACCCATGGAGCAATTTGTTGTCGTGACGAGTCTATGCAGAAACCACCATATCTCTTTTTACCATCACAATATGGGCAATGACTACAAGGTGGTAAATGATCTATTGGAGTCCGAGAAGCCACGGAGGACTCAATTTATTTTTATCAGCGGAGTGTGGGAGAATTGAAGAAAGATAAACCCCACCAACAATCCAAGTCAGTTAACCAGCCGCTGGAAAAGTTCAAAGTAATATATGTTCGTATTTTTATTAGTTTCCAAATGTTATGCTGATATTTCGAACTGACTGTGGTATTCTTTTGTAATATTTTCAAAAAAATTCTAGAGTACCTAGAGGCAGGCCAAGCTACTTGCACCAGGTTGAACGAATGGTCATCAGAGAAATGGGGATTGGGTTTCCATAACTGTTTTACTTCTGGAAATTTTGTGAGGTCTCACCTATGGAATACTACGGGGAGTAGAGACTTTACTTGGGAAAAACTGACCACTCCTCCCCCAAAAAAATTTATTCTAAAGAAAACTGAGGCTAAGGATGGCAAACTTCACTTGCCTTCTCGAAACAAAGCCCCTACTCACCTGGACAAGATCAAGAACAAGAGGAAGAAGAAGACTAAAGTCGACTCATCTCATCAAGTCTCCGAAGGGCTTGGTTTGGAGAATCAAAGAGGAATCAACACTGATTTGTTAAATGCATTTGAAGCCACTATAAAGGAAGTTGGCAGATCGAAGCATCTTCCCCAAATTACAAAGAAAGATCATAAGAGGCGCAAAGAGAGCAGTGATGAAAAAACTGGAAAGAAGAAGAAAATGAACTTAGGGTCAGAGACAATACTTTGCCCTACCAGACTTCCTCCTCCCATTCCTACTGATCTTCCTTCACAAGAAAAGATTCCGCCTTACCCTCCTACTCCAACATTCATACCAGTTGAACAACCAACAATTGAAGGAGATGTCAATCTGAATGAATTTCAGAACTTGTACTTCAGCGATCTGGACAAAGATGACTTCGAACAAACTTTTCCTCATGCCAATGTGGCCAATTATGTAACCCATAATGGTGAGTCATGTGAGATATCAAGTGAGTAAGATACTCTGAGCCATGCTCTTTGGGGTTATATCCGTCCGATAGTTGACCTAGAAAGGCAAGTCAGAGAACAAACCACGACCATAACTTCACTAATCACAAAAAACCAGGGCTTGAGAAACGATCTCTCCAGTGCTTAGGAAAGTATAAAAGCCTTAAAGAAGGAGAAAGAGGAATTGGCTACCAAACTTCACCCGTCCAAGAGTACTTGAAAGGAGTTCCAGTCCAAATATTCAGGACTTGAAATTTCTAGTTCTATTGAGATCAAATCCTTGAAGGACCAACAAATTTCCAATACTAGCACTAACAAAACTTTATCCAAAGAAAAAGCTACTTTGGGGAGGCTTTTCAAGGAGAAGAAAGATGAGAAGGCTTTTTTAATAAGTAAGCAAGCCCAAGAGATAGTTGCAAAGATAAAGAGGTATGTTGTTGAAGTGGTAGATTCTTTGGAAAAGAGAGACGAGAAGGTCAAATCGGACATGGTTTTGTTATTCCATGAAACTTTTCGAAAAGGACCATTGGTCATTTGTGCAAATATGTACAGTGTGAGTAGATCTCTTTCCATACCATGGTGGCTGGTGACAAGTATGGTTATTCAAGTGGGGAAGATTTTTATGAAGGAACTGATGAAAATTCAAGCGATGAACTCAAGATTCCCAAGAAAGGTGATGAAAAAACCGAAGGGAACAAACCCTAAGGTTGTAATGTTATGTCGTGTTTTTAAAACTGAAGTCATTGGACGGCCAATGCATTTTGTTATGTTTTTTAAATTCATGTCTTATGAACCAAAGTCCTTGAATGGTCAAGGCATTTGGTGAATTATAGATTGGACTTAATCCGATCAAGTTTTCTGAATCAAGGTCTTTGGAAGGTCAAGGAATTTTATGAACTGTGGATCGAACTTGACCCGATCAGGTTTAAATATCACATCTTTCTTTCGTAAAGCTTTATTGTCTTTTTATAGCTAATATTTTTAGTGGTGTTTAATATTTCCAAATTGTTTAATAGATGTTTAATAAATGTTGAATGATTCCAATGTTGAATGTTTAATGAACCTGATCAAGTATTTAGTAAATCTGGTCAGCTCAAAGATACTTCATTTGAGAGCCGGGGTGTTTAATAAATGTTTAATATATCCGATCTCCTCATACTATTCACAAGAATTTTGAAGAAGATGTAAAATATTCTTGAAAAAACCCGGACACCTCATTAGAACCTCTCAGCGCCACCAGGGTAGGAAAGATTATGCCCCATGAATATTTACATTGAGATATGAAAATGTAAATATTTACAAGAGAGTTGTAGTCTAAATATAACCTGAGATGTTCAATGTTCCATGGGTGCTTCAATACTCTGCTCTCTTTGTCTTGAAATTTATATGTCAATGGCTTGGCTTTTTCACATACCACATATGGACCTTTCCAGTTCGAAGCCAACTTTCCAAACTGTTTTTCTTTAATGTGCAATACGACTTTTCTCAAGACTTTGTCTCCCAATTGAAAATCTCTTCTTTTAACCTTGGATGCGAATATACTTCTCATTAAACCCTGATAGTGTGTTGCTCTTAAATGTGCTTTTATTTAACTTTCTTCAATCAAATCTAATTGATTCCTAACTACCATATCATTTGTTTGTTCATAATAGTTTTGGATTCTGAAAGATGGTAAGTAGCTTTTATGGGTGTGATTGCATCCATCCCATAAACGAGTGAAAAAATGGGATTTTGGTGTAGCAATCCGGGGAGTAGTTCGGTATGCCCACAGTACTTCTTGCAAATAACTTGGCCACTTCCCTGCAACTCCTTCCAGATTCTTTTTCAACCAGGACAAGATCGTTCGATTAGCAACTTCAACTTTCCCATTAGCTTGAGGTGGAATGGAGAAGAAAAACAGTGTTGAATCCCTCTGGAAGTGTAAAATATCTACATGTCTTTATTATCAAATTTTGGCCCATTATCTGTAGTGATTTTCAAGGGAACTCCAAATCTGCAACATGTGTTAGATAGAATGAATTTTATAAGTGCCTTAGAAGTGGTTCCAACTATGGGAGCTTCTTCTATCCATTTAGAGTAATAGTCAATTGCCACTATTATCATTAGATATCCACCGGATTCCATGGGAAGAGGCCCAACCAAATCCAACCCCCGCCTATCAAAAGGTATTGGTTCATATATGGACTCCATAGGAACTACTGGCACATGGATTTTATTTCCAAATTTATGGCAATGATCGCACCTCTTGACCATATATTTGGCATCTGCCATTATTGTTGGACAATAGTACTCTCCTAACAAGACTCTTCTGGTTAAGGCCTTGTAACTATAATGTGCAGGGCCTTCTTCATCGTGGACTTCAGATAAAACATTTTGGGATTCTTCAAATCCTAAGCAATGTAAGAGGGGTCTGCTAAATTATTTCTTATAAGGAACTTCTCTTAATACAGAATACCAAGAGCCTTATATTTAATTTTCTCAGCAAGGGCTTTATCCAGAGGTAAAATTCCATCAAAAATAAATTAAAAAATATCATACCTCCAATCTTTGGGTTGAATGACAAATATACTCATATTTTCCTCATTCTCTTTACCCTTTTCTTAGCTTAAATCTATTGATGGACGCTCTAGCATCAGAATCCATGGGTAAGATTCAGAATAAGCTATAGTTGCTAACGAGTCAACCACTATATTCTCTGATCTAGGGACATTTTTTTATTGGATATTTTTTTTAAGTCAGTGGCAACTTCACTCAATATGAGCAAATATTTTATCAATTGTTCTTTCTTTGCCTCAGATTTCCCCTGAGCATGGTGAATAAGTAGTTCTGAGACACTCATCAATCAGACTATTTTTGCCCCATATATAAGGGTTATTCTGAGACCGACTATAACTGCTTCATATTCAGATCTATTGTTAGAGGCCCTGAAGCCAAAAACTATAGCTTGATACATAGTATCACCATAAGGTGAAGTTAGACAAATTCCGGCCCCACAAGCCATGGTACTAGACCCGCCATCGGTTCGGACTACCCACTCTTTTTTAGACTGGTTCTCTTGCATTTTCCCGGGGGTCTATCAGCATAAAACTCTACTAGGAAATCAGTCATTGATTGGGCCTTGGCTGCCGTTCAGGGTGCAAAGTAAGTATCAAGATCACCCAGCTCATCTTCCTTAACATATCAGCCTTTTGGAGAACATTCTTCAAATGGAAAGATGTTCGGACGACAATCGAATGAGCTTGGAAGTATGGTCTCATTTTCTAGCTGCTATTACCAATGCCAACGCCAACTTTTCTAACTTCAAATATCTATTTTTAGCATCCAACAGACTCTTGCTAATATAAAAAACTAATATTCACCTCTTTTACTAGCACATCACTTATTGCATAGTTAGACACAACTAAGTAGATATAAAGTTTCTCCCCTTGAATAGGTTTGAACAGCGTATTGAGCAAAGACAAATGCTTCTTGATTTCAAAATCACACTGAGGAGACGATTAAAGTTTTTGGCATTCCTCAATACTTGGAAAAATTAAGCACACTTGTCTGATGATCTTGAAATAAATCTGTTTAACGCATCCAAGTGCCTGGTTAATCTTTGAACTTCTTTAGTGCTCTGAGGAGGGTTCATAGCTAGTAGAGCATTTAGTTGATCCGCATCAGACTGAATCTTGTTTTCTCTTATAACATAACCCAAGAATTTTCCAGATTGGACTCCAAAAATGCATTTCTCATGGTTCAATTTTAAATTGGTAGCCTTTAAGTTAGAAAACGTGTCTTGAAGATTGGATATGTGTGCATCTTCTTCTAGGATCTTCACCATCATGTCATCTATATAAACTTCAATATTTATTCCAATTTGACTAGCAAAGGCTTTATTCACTAACCTGTGATAAGTAGGCCCATCATTCTTCAATCCGAATGACATCACTTTGTAACAATGAAGTCTTCTATCTGTAATAAAAGTGGCCCATCATTCTTCAATCCGAATGACATCACTTTGTAACAATGAAGTCTTCTATCTGTAATAAAAGTGGTGTGATCTTGATCACTCAGATCTACTTGTATTTGGTTGTACCCTGAAAATGCATTCATGAAAGATAATAATTTGTTTCCAGAGGTAGAGACAACTAACTAATCTATCCGAGGAACATGATAAGGATCTTTAGGACATGTCCTATTAAGATCAGTGAAGTAAATACACATACGCCACTTGTCATTCTTCTTCTTGACCAAAACACGGTTAAAAATCCATAATGGGTACTGAGATTCTTTGATGTGGCCCATTTTGGTCAAGCGATCAACTTCTTTGACAATTATATATGTCTTTTCTTTAGAGAATGACCTTCTTCTTTGTACCACCGGTCCAACATCAGTTCGTACTGACAACTTATGACAAATTACATCAGCAGACACTCTAGTGACATCATCATTGCACCATACAAATACATGTAGATTATCTTATAAAAAACACAATTTGGAAGCCTCCATTGGATCATCAATTTGGAGACAGCTTAGTACCAATTTTAACACTTTTTCCCTTAACTAGGGAATGGATTTCAACTTACTCTATATGTATTATGGCACTAGGAGCCTCTATTGGATCATCAATTTTATTCTCATCGTTGGAAGGCTCCAATTGTTGCTATTCTTTGTTAACTTTGACTGCCTTTAAAGACTTCGAGGCACGAGCTGTTGCGAGAATTCTCTAGCTACTTTCTGACTGCTTCGGACAACACCCACTTGTCCTCCCACAATTAATATTGATAGATCACCGTTAATATTGATACTATACGAGAGGGTAGCCATACACTGAATGATCTATGTGACCATTCGCTCGGGGAAATCCATACATACTAGGATGTCTAAAATAAGGCGTCATCTAACATTGTCAAAGGCTTTCATCAAATCAATCTTAAGAGCGACTCTCTTTCCTTTGGAGTTGAGATGATAACCTTGAAGAAGCTCTTGGGAGAGAAGTACTTCTACCAGCAAAAAAAGCAGATTGGGATTAATCAATAAGGTAAGGAAACAAGTCTTTAATTCTGTTGGCTAGAATCTTAGAGATGATTTTATAGACAACATTGCATAAAGCAATAGGACGGTAGTCATGGGCATACGACGGGGTATTAGATTTCGGGATAAAGTCAATGGAAGAGGCATTCCAAGAAGCATTCATTTTATTTGAGTGAAAGAAATCAAGAACACCATTGCAAATATCGTTTCTCACAATGATCCAAGAGTGTTTGAAAAAACTCGAGTTAAAGCCATCAGGCTCGGGTGATTTGTTGTTGTCAATACTGAACAAGGCATCTCTTATCTCGTCGCAGGTAATCGGATGAATCATGGACGATTTATCAAGATGATTGACCTTTGAAGAGATAAGAGAGGATACTCTAGACAGCCCCGGATAACCGGAAGAGTGACTAGACCACAACAAAGAGGTAAAATGTTTGACAAGGACATTGGAAATTCCGGTGGGGGATGAGAACAAATTTCCATGAGAGATCATTATGGAGGTGATTCTGTTTCTAATCAAACGGGTTTTGATGATGTTATGGAAGAACTTAGTGTTTCTATCCCCGAACTTGAGCTAGTTTTCTCTGGATTTGCTTAAGGAAAGACTATTCAGCCCTACTGAGGAAGTTATAGGTCGAGAGAGCATCGATCTCGTTAATAATTAGGTTCAAGTTTGAGGGATCTAAAGCAAGAAGGTTTTGGATGGATAAAAGGTCCTTTTGGGCATTTGATACTCTCAAACTGATATCACTATAAGCAGTGCGATTGAGATTCTGAAGGGATAACTGAAGTTTGTTAAGCTTAAACGAGACCAGGTCCATTCCCTGGAGAAGGCATGAAGAATTCCAGCTAGGGGAAACAATTCCATTGAAGGTAGGGTGGGATTGCCACATGTTGAAGAATTTAAAAGATTTTTTCTTGCGATTGTGGAATGTTTCCAGGTATAAGGTGATGAGTCCGAATATTGCTACCTCTCCGGACAGGGACAGTTCGGACCAAGATCACCAGACCAGACAGGGCAATTCGAACATCTAGCCCATTGGGCTGTTCGGACTATAACAAAAGTACTTAAAAACCTAACCACTTCTTGACTAAGCAGCTTTCTCTTCTACTTAGATCTCATGGGTCTTTGAACATGACCAGGGTCCATTAAACATGACCCGAAACCCCGTAAAGGCCAAATATAAGGGTATAAATACCCAACCACCTGCATTTAATATGGATAATGAAAATTAAATACAACTGGGCTGCTTAATTCTCCCTCTACTCTCTACTCAAACATTAAACACCTACACACCTCTAAAAAACTCTAAAACAAATTACAAATTTACCCTCAGACGAAAATTAACCACATCAAATTGGCGACCACAGTGGGAGCACGAAGGTGCCTGAATCAAGCATTCGAAACCAACAAGAAAAGTCAGTCCGAATGAATCCGGACGCCCTGAAAGTACCACCAGCTTTGCTCGAAGTGATGGGTGAAAACGATGAGTACACCATCGAGGAGTGTGATAGGTTAAAAAGCGAGATAGAAGCTAGAAGCTCTGAGGGCAGAAAAGGCTAAGATGGGCATGAAAGAAAATCGAAAGCATCAGTTGCTCATCATACCGATAAACCTAGAGAGCATGAGCCTTTAAAGACTCGTGTGAGTACCAAAAAGACTCATGCCAGCTCCAAAAAGTCTCACCGGTCTAAGCCGGTGGAGAGTTCTGACTCAGGCTCAGAGTCTTCTGATAGCTCTTTGGATGATGAGGGAGTTGAAGAATCCTTATCCTATAGCAGCGATGAGGGTCGAACTAAAAAGAAGCAAAAACAGATCAAAAAATACTCAAGGAAAAGGGATAGACATGGAAGGTTGAAGAGAATATCGGCAAAGGGTCATCTCACAACCGGAGGCATGTAGACCAGATGCTGATGGATCCTTTCGCTTTCCACGATGAACCAGGTATCTTTGCAACTCCCAATGAAGATATTGTGTTCAGTCGTGGCTGAAATTGGAGACAATCTCCATTGTCTTCCAAAATTCTGTCCGGAAACCTCCCTAAGAGGTGTGATAGCACCAAAATGGAAAAGTACGATGGCAGTACTGATCCGGATAACCATTTGGAGCAATTTAAAAACTTTATGATGAACTTTGATGATGATGACAAGCTACTTTGTAGAGCATTCTCCCAATCGTTTACGGGGAGTGCTCTAAAATGGTATAACAGCCTACCACAAGGTTGTATCAAGAATTTCGATAATTTTTGGATGGCCTTTCGAATGCAGTTCGTTGGGAGTAAAGAATTAAAGGTCAACGAGGACACAATAATATATTGTGCCCATGAACCAAACAAATCCTTAAAATAATATATAAGTCGTTTTGTGAACACCAAGAATGGGTTGGTTGATTGCTTCGAGCAAGTGGCAATAGCATCCTTAAGACAGGGCTTGAACCCTATGAATTTGGCTGATTCGGTAACCAGAAAGAAGGCCATGACTTGGGGAGGGTTGCTGAATCAGGTTGGAAAACAGATTAACGTTGATGAAACAAAGAAAACTATGGTGCACAGGCATGTGAGGTCTACCCTGGTGGCACCAAACCCCAATCAGAATCAGTCCGGGAACAAGGCGAAGGAGACCGGACAGGGGCATGGCCGGGCTAAAGCTCAATCTCAGCCAGTTGCACCTTCCCAGAGTCAACAATCCAGAAATAAGAGAGGACCTTGGGTTCAACCGGAGTGGTTTGCAGAATTGAAAGAAAGTGTGGCTACCATTTATGATAAAAAAAAGGAAGAGGTGCACTATAGAAGACCGGTCACACTACAATCTCCTAGAGAACACCGCAATAACTATTTCTGTCGGTATCACAATGATACTGGCCATACCACCGATGATTGTATAGCTTTAAAACAAGAAGTTCAGAACTTGATTGAGAGGGGAAAGCTGGGGGCTTATGTCAAAAGAAGAGGAGGTAATAGGCCTGACAATACTCACCGGGTTGGTCCAAGTAATGCTGCTCCGGAGGGAGCCATGGTTATAATCGAAAGGTTTGATGTGGAATCTGAATACTTGGATCCTGATCCAACTCAAAATAGAGTGGGTGCCATTGAGGAATGTTCTAGGACAGTCTCCGGGCTCATTAAGTTTTTTGAGTCACTTACAATTTTCGGAGGGGATACTATTACAGCTCCTACTGCTTCTTCGAGGAAGAGGCACGCTCATACTTTAGTTACCCAGCTAGAATGAGGCATGACTTCCTATCAATCGCAAATTCCATTCCCCTTCATTGTTTTTGATGAAGATGATTTAAGAGATATAGCTGGCCCTCATGAAGATGTTGTTGTCATAGGAGCATCCATTGGGGGCAATGACATAAGACGAATTTTGGTGGATACTGGAAGCTCAACCAATATCCTTTTCTTAACCACTTACAAGAGAATGAAAAATCCAGCCGTAATTCAGAGTTCGGACATATCAATTGTGGGCTTTACTGGCAACTCAGCAGATGTGATCGGGGAGTTCGAAGAGGAAGTTCTATTGGGCAAGGGCCCTTTCAAGAAGATGGTCAGGATACTTTTTATTGTGGTAGATTGTCCCACTTGCTATAATGCTATTCTAGGGAGGTCTTGGCTCTCTAGGATGCATGCAGTGGCTTCAACAGTCCACCAATGTTTGCAATATGCTGTTCAAGGACAAGTGGGAGTTGTCCGAAGCAGTCAAAAGGTTGCAAGGGAATGTTATGCTACAGCCCTGGCGCCCCGGACGTTGGGGGTAGTTCGTATCAACGAGCAATAGCAATTTGAGGGGCTTTCTGGGGGTGAGGGTGAAATTGATGACCCCAGAGAGGCCCCTGGAGTATTAATACCAGTCGAAGAGGTAGAAACACATTGTTTAGAAGAAGGAAAAAGTGTCAAGATAGGGTCTAGAATGCCACCCGATCTGAAAAGAGAGATGTTAAAGTTTTTGAAAAGCCATCAGCATGTTTTTGCTTGGTGCAATGCTGATGTTACTGGGGTTCCAGCATATGTGATATCACATCACCTATCTGTCCGGAAAGACGTAGCACCAGTGGTTCAAAAGAGAATGGCTTTTTCCAAGGAAAAGGCTGATGTTATTGTGCAAGAGGTTGACAGACTCACAAAGATGGGGCATATCAAGGAGTCTCAATATCCTTTGTGGACTGCCAATCCGGTCCTGGTAAAAAAGAAAAATGGCAAGTGGCGCATGTGCATTGACTTCACAGACCTCAATAGGGCTTGCCCAAAATATTTGTATCCAGTTCCCCGGATTGACCAGCTAGTAGACTCCACCTCTGGGAATAAGCTGCTATCCTTTATGGATGCTTTCTCCGAATACAATCAGATCCAAGTAGATCTGAAGGATCAAGAGCATACCACATTTGTCACTGACAGGGGTCTTCATTGCTACAAGGTAATTCCGTTTGGGTTGAAAAATGCTGGGGCTACTTATTAGAGATTGGTGAACAAAGCCTTTGCTGATCAGATTGGAAGGAATATGGAAAAATACATCGATGACATGATGGTGAAAGTGTGGATGAGCATTTGCACTTGGCTGACCTCCAATAAACTTTTACAAACTTAGTAAAAGTGAATTTGAAGTTAAATCCAGAAAAATGCGTGTTCGGAGTGCAATCCGGGAAGTTCCTAGGTTATATAATAAGTGAGCAAGGGATACAGCCCGATCCGGACCAGCTTAATGCTCTATTTCAAATGGAGCCTCCTCGAAGTATTAAAGAAGTACAACGATTAACGGGGAGATTAGCTGCTTTGAACATATTTATCTCAAGGTCTTCGGACATATGCGCCCCGTTTTTTCAAACCTTGAAGGGTGCGAAGGGATTGGACTGGACATCACAGTGTGATGAGGCTTTCAATGAAATCAAGAAGCATTTGTCCTCTCCTAAAGCCTTATTTAAACCAGTTGATGGAGAGACACTCTTCGTATATTTGGCAGTTTCAAGTTGTGCCATCAGTGCTGTGTTAGTGAGAGAGGTGGATAATTACCCCCATCCAGTGTACTACATCAGCAAAAGCTTGATAGATGCAGAAAGGCGCTATTTGAAACTTGAAAAATTAGCATTGGCCCTGGTGATAGCTGCAAGAAAGATGAGGCCTTATTTCCAGGCTCATCCTATTATCGTCCGAACATCTTTTCCTTTGAAGAATGTTCTCCAAAAGGCAGACATTTCAAGTAGGATGACTAAGTGGTCGGTAGAGTTGGGGGTTTTCGATATAAATTTTTCTCCCCAAACAGTAGTCAAAGCCCAAGCTGTGGCTGATTTTTTAGTTGAATTCCACTATGATAGAGATTCAGAGCAGACTACTGAGATGAAAGACAAAAAGGTCTGGGTCGTCCGGACGGATGGTGGATCCAGCACTATGGGATGTGGTGCAGGGGTGTGCTTGACTTCTCCATATGGTGACAAAATGTACCATGCTATATGTTTTGCTTTCAGGGCTTCCAATAATGAGTCTGAGTACGAGGCAGCTATAGCTGGTTTGAAGTTAGCTTTTATTTGTGGGGCTAAGAGGGTCAAGCTATTGAGTGACTCCCAGCTTCTTATCTACCATGCCCAAGGTCAATCTGAGGCTAAAAAGGAGCAGCTAGTGAAGTATTTACTTCTTCTTAAAAATGAAGCACTCAAGTTTAAAAGCATTATTTATGAACATATACCCCGGACAGAAAATGAGTTGGCAGATTCATTGGCAACCATAGCATACAAAGAGTCGTATCCATGGATCCATGTGCTGGAGAGCCCCTCCATTCAACTTAATATGGGTAAAGAAGAAGAAATTTTTGAAGTACAAGTGAAACAACATCAGGATTGGAGATTTCCTCTCTTGCAATACCTCTCCGACGGCATCGTGCCTCCGGATAAATCACTGGCAAGAAAACTGAAACACAAGGCTCGTGGTTTTATCATACTGAGAGACATTCTGTATAAAAAGTCTTACAGTAAACCTCTTCTGCGCTATTTGGGGGATGAGGAATCTCAAGTAGTCCTCTCTGAATTGCATGATGGCGAAGGATCAGCTCATTGTGGATTCAAGGCTCTAACAAGGAGAGTTTTACTGGCTGGCTACTACTGGCCATCTATCATGCAGGATGCTAAAGAGCTGGTAAGAAGGTGTGACCCATGCCAGAGATACAGCAATGAAATTCATGTCCCAGTCATTCCTCTAGAGTCAATTTCTGAGCCTATACCTTTTACTCGATGGGGGTTGAATTTAGTGGGGCCTCTCCCTATGGCGTCCGGAGGGCGCAAAACTATAATTGTTGCAATCGATTACTTTTCAAAGTGGATTGAAGCAGCCCCTTTGGCAGGAACAACATCAAAAGCCGTTATAAAATTCATTTTATCCAACATTTGTTGCAGATTTGGGGTTCCACGAAAGATAACGACAGATAATGGGCCACAGTTCGACAATAGGGAAATGGAGAGTTTCTGTGCCTCAAGGGGTATACAACATTGTTTCTCTTCACCTTTCCACCCACAAGAAAATGTTCAGGTTGAAGTGGCTAACAGAACTATACTGTCCGGTTTAAAGAAGAATCTGGAAGGGGCTGCTGGGAAGTGGCCTAGCTATTTACAAGAGGTCTTATGGGCCTACCGGACAACACCTGGGGCTGCAACACAGGAATCATCCTTTGCCTTGGTTTATGGGATGGATGCAATAGCTTCCATAGAAGCAACTCTCCCATCATTTCGTGTTCACAACTTCTCTGAATGCACTAACGAAGTGGCAATCAGAGGTCAGCTCGATCTAGTAGAAGAAAGACGAGTTAAAGCTCACCTTAGAGCTGCACACTATCAGGGTTTGATGAGAAGCAAATTTACTTCTAGAGTTAAAAGAAGAGATTTCCAGCCGGGGGACAAGGTATTAAGGAAAGTCTTCTTACACACTAAAGAGAAGCTGCTCGGCAAATTGGCCCCGACTTGGGAAGGACCTTATATGGTTATTGAAAGGCTTAAACCTGGAACATATTGGCTAGAAGATAAGGATGGAATGTTTTTGACCCACCCTTGGAATATCGAACATCTCCGGATGTACTTGGAGTAGCATTTGTGTAAATATTTACTTGTTTAAACATCCATGTAAATATTTGGGGGCATACTCTTTCCTACCCTGGTGGCGCGGAGAGGTTTTAATGAGGTGTCCGGGTTTTTAATGAAATTTGATGCCTTCTTAAAAATTTTCCGAAGTGTTCTTACTTTGTCTTTTGTCACACTAATCGGATTGAAATAAAAGAGTGATGACCACTTAAACATTCGTCATCGGAGAATTTAAACATTCTCACTATGAAATAACTAAGGGCTATTTAAACACTAGCCATCAAAACTGAAACAGACTATGAAAGAATGTGAGAATTGTGCAAAACAAGGATATTCATTGAAATAACTTAAGTGCCTTGGCCTTCCAAGGACTTTCAAATTGTCAAGAAGAGTAAAAGATCTATCGGGTCAGATACCGGACACACTTACAAAAAAGGTGCCTTGGCCTTTAGTTTAGATAACGTGAAAAGTAAAAAATAATTCATAATTTAAGACTGAGCCTTTGAAGATGGCTCAGCCTCATCCATTTTCTTCTTCCCCTTGGGATCGTCTTTATTTTCAGGAGGACCCTCCCCGAAATTTTCTTCTGCCTCGTCAGAAGAGGAAGCACTGGAGTAGTCACGTAAGTCTCCATCAGCTATGGTGTGGAAGGGAAGGTCTTCATACTTTACGTGAAGCCACAAATCACCTAAGTTCCTCTTCGGGAACTTCTCATGGAAGAGCAAGACCATGTCTGATTTCACCTTGGCATACATTTTCTCTTGAGTGTCGATCACGTTGTTGGCATAAGCATCGATCTTGGCTTGGATTTTGGCTCCTTCTCCCTTAACAGATCAGCTTTCTCCTCTGCAGCCTTGGACACTGTGTTCTCAAGCGCAATCTTGTCACTGATCAAGTTGTTGATAATTTGGTCCTTGGCCTTGGTCTCCTCTTTTGAAGAGTTGAGATCTTTCTCTGCTCCGGACAACTTCTCCCGGAGATCCTTGATGATGTCTTCCAGAGTAGCAACTTTGGTGGTCCACCCCTCCTGATTTTTTTTCAACTCCTCGTTCTCCCCCTTTAAAATATTAGCATGTTGAGTGGCAGCGAGAAGGTCATCGTACAGCCTCTCCTTATCAGACTTGAGGTCTTTGATAATGTCGCCCTGACTTCGAACTTGCTTCTCCAAAGCAAGCACCGGCTGAACATTGCTTAATAAAGAGTGAGCAATAACATCCCTTTCACTTGAAACAGTAAAGGTCTTACCGTTGAAAGTGACGGTGTTTGAAGTACTCGGAGGGAGATAAGGCCCAGCAAAATCATCTATGGGGAGGTTGATGAAGTACTCACCAAGCCCACCAAGACCAGTGATGTCTACCCCATCAATGCTAAGACCTCCCCCTTCGACCTCATCGGTTTGAAAGTCACCAGGATTCTCCTCTGCTTGTATTGGGTTAGTGGGGTCAACTGGGGGGAGAGGCTCCGGAGGTCGGAGAGAAAGTTCATCACCCTTAGAGGTCTTTTTCTTCTTGGCCTCCCTGTCTTTGCTTTCAGCTCCCCGTTTACGGTCTCTTTTGGAAGCCCTTGGAAGATTTGGGGAGTGAACTTATTGCCTAACGCTCTCCTGCTCTACCGCTTCCAAGAGAGCAACATCAATCTGGCTTGGGGGTGGCCCCTTCGGATTGGTTAAAACAGCTTCCTCCACCTCAGCAGGGTCCGCTCCACCAACCACTTTCTTGCCCTTCTTCTTCTTGCCTTTCACCTTACTCGGGGCCTTGGCCCGGCCTGGCAAGTAAAGTGTCCCATCCGGGTCGTGTGTCCTCTTGAGAACTACATCCGGAGGGGGTTGAGTGGTGAGCTCTTCCCAAGATAAATCCCTCCTGCCAGTAGTGTTCCAGAGGTGAGATCTTGCTAAGTTGCCCCCTGTGAAGGCATCATGGAACCGGTTCCCCCACCGTTCAGCAGTCCAAGCATTGATCTTGGTGCAAGTAGTCTGCCCGGACTTTAGATAGTCATTGAAGTCCTTGGGAAACACTGCTAAAAAAAGATAAAACAGTCAATTTAAGCAAATTTGATAAAAGAAGTGATAAGAATATAAAGAAAAAGTCCTACGGTCACTCCTCCATCTGCTGGTGAGGAGACTTGGGTTGACTCCGGCCTTGATTGTCCTCCCGTTTTCCCAAGCCCCACTTACAAATAGGAATTGAGTCCTCCACAGCTTTGAAGTTGTACTGGTGAGGAGACTTTGAGTTGACTCTAGCAGTTCATCCACAGCTTTGAAGTTGTCCCCCATATTGAAGTGGTAAAAAGGGATGTGGGGGTTTCTAAAGAGGCTGGCCACAGCAGCAAACTCCTCCATTGGTAGAGGGATCCCGGAGAGCCGAGAGGCCATAATGCAAGCCATAAGGGTATACCAAGCATTGAGACTCAGCTGGCTTGGACAGAGCTTTATCAGATGAAAGTATCTGACAATCTCTGGGTCCAAGGGGAATCTGAGCCCCCAATTAAACAGCTCCGTGAAGATGACTATCTCGCTCAACTTGCAGTCCATGGGAGTTTCGGTGTCTATAGGAATTCTTATCTTCACGTTCTCCGGAATTCCCCATTTCGTACGCATCCGGCCCAGCTCAGCTGTGTGGATGAATGCATAGTTGATCTTTTGCAGGGCGAGAAGGTACTTAACATTGACCTTGTGAAAACAAGGCCCCACCCTTCCTTTGAGACACTCCGGCAGATCCGGATGCTCAAGCACAACTTTTCTTTGCCCTTGTCCTTTTGAGCAGTAATAGCACCACTAGTCTGTCCGGAAGGCTCAGACTCGAATGGAGCCTCTTCAATAGAGTCCTCCATTATTTCTTCCATGATTGTTGAGGGATTTTCAGTAGCAGTGGTAAGGGGAAGGTTTAGATTTGGCTCAGCCTGACTTCCGGACTGTTGAGTTTCAGTATTTTCTTGGTTCCTGGCCTCCGGTTGGGGCTCTGGTGTAGATATTTCTCTTCGAGGACTTGTGTCAGTGCCCTCCGGACCGGACAGCCTGTCCTTTGGTGCTCTAATGGGTGCCTCTGACCCAGTACTACTGTCCTTGGCACCCGATTTCGAAGGGGTTCCCTTAGAAGCTTGACCCTTGACCAACCGGCCTTTTCTTCGATCAACTAATTTCTGAGGAGAGGTTTCAGCGTCTGACCCCATGGCTAAGAAAGGGGAGGTTTTTTTAAAGCTTTTAACTGTTAAACCTGGTTCAACGATGTGTTCCGACTCTTGAATCGAGGAGCCTGAGATAATAGGTGAAAGATTGGTTTGAAATAACTTCTTTGGTTTGATGCCCTTTATGGAGGAAGAACCTTGGTCTGATTTTGTGGGTGAAGTTGCTGGTTTGTCGATGGGCAAAGCGGGAAAGCCTGCTGCAATGCACCTTTCCTTTTCAACCTTTTGCGCCTTTTCTAATTTAGAGAGGTTGAGCCACCCGCCTTTGATCAAAGCGTTCCGATCCGTGAACATAAACAATCTAGGTAAAACTTTGTTTTGGAGAGAAAAAGCTTTGAGGATTTGCAGAGTGAAAACGAGAGTGATGGTGAAACTGTAGAAAGCATTTCAATTTATAGTAAATCTGAAAAAGGAGTTGGATTCCTAGGAGAATTCGAAAAGACTGGTAATGATTAAAAGACGACGCTGATGTCACCCTCTTTAATGAAGAGGTTGCTTTTCGAAGAAAGTGGGTGCGAGATTCAAGGTGAAAAAACGGCTGAAGAAACCAACCAAAAAGTGACACGTGTCCCATAAACTCTGGCAAAAAACCGTTTGGATTCACAAAGCTTTATCAGACCGGATAAAGCCATAGCACAAGTCGAAAGACCTGTCCGGATAAAACTGCCCCTGATGTCGAACTGTTTTTCAGGTTTTTGACAAAGGAATTTGAACAAACACCTAAAAAAGGGCTCCTGATGAGTCCGAATATTGCTACCTCTCCGGACAGGGACAGTTCGGACCAAGATCACAAGACCGGACAGGGCAATTCGAACATCTAGCCCATTGGACTGTTCAGACTATAACAAAAGTACTTAAAAACCTAAACACTTCTTGACTAAGCAGCTTGCTCTTCTACTTAGATCTCACGGGTCTTTGAACATGACCCGGGTCCATTAAACATGACCCGAAAACCCGTAAAGCCCAAATATAAGGGTATAAATATCCAACCACCTGCATTTAATATGGGTAATGAAAATTAAATACAACTAGGCTGCTTAATTCTCCCTCTACTCTCTACTCAAACATTAAACACCTACACACCTCCAAAAAACTCTAAAACAAATTACAAATTTACCCTCAGACGAAAATTAACCACATCATAAGGTAACGATGGCGTGGTTCAAGGATCGCGAGTTGCTGAAATGGGCGGAAGAGTGCGAAAAAATCTCATCCCATATGTTATTGACTAAAACTCGATTGATCTTAGAAAAGATAGGGTTATACGGGCATTTTCTATGCCAGGTAAATAAGGATCCAGTACATTTAAGGTCACTAAGTTCACAATCAAAATAACAATTATTAAACTCATCAATCACTAAGGACCAGCCACCGAATGACTCATATTGTTCTTCCGGGCTACGAATAGCATTAAAATGCCCAAGAGCAGCCCACGGGACACTATGGTCTTGGGTGGAAATAGATTTTAGAGTATTCCGAAGAGGAATTCTCTCAATAGTTTCATTGAAAGCGTAAATAACAGTAAAATAGAAGAAGATCGTTGAGTTCATATGCTTCACAAAACAATGAATGTGTTGCGATAAGGAAGATGAGATAGAGATAATGATCACACTAGGGTTCCAAATAATCCAGATTCTCCCAAGAGGGCGGTGCTCGTGGTTAGAGAAATGATGCCAGTATGAAGCAATCTTATTGAGGATAATGATGGAATTTTGGAAATAAATTTTGGAAACGAATTTTGGTTTCGACGATGATGATAACAGAAATACCATTTTTTGATAATAAAATCATTAACATTTTTTTGTCTAACGGGGTCGTTTAACCCACACACATTCCAAGAAGTTATAAACATAGAACTTACAGTGGGTTAGGAATATGGATAGGGCTGTCAGAAGCCTCGTCATTGGAAATGAGCCCGCCGGGGCGCCCATGTCAATACTGTTGACAACTGCGTCAGTCAGGGAAGCCGTAGCCTCAGAAGCGTCAGACTCAAAAGAGGTAACCGAAGAAGGAGGGCGTCTCGAAGGAAAATGGGAGGAAAATGGTGGGTAGAGCTCCAAGTATGGAAGATGAGCAAACACCAGAGCTATGACCAAATACCATGCAATAAGAACATTAGGACGGAAGGCCATGATACTCCATTCTCACGGAAGCAATTTTACTTAAACATTCAAACTCAATCGAATTAGGGAGGTGAGTGTCTGCTTTGATCAGGACGCAAATACGCGTAAACTTGAGCCTATCCTTCCTCTCAGTTTGTTTGTCCCCGTAGAGTGGGATTCTAATAACCGAATTGATGCGACTTAAGGATTTTGAGGTCCAGAGTTTCAAAGAGAGTTTGAAAATTCTAACCCAAATTGGAATCTCTTCGAGCGGATCTTTGGAAAGGATAGATAGAGGTTCCTAATTCTTAAGGACGAGAAGAAGGTCATAAAAATGCCAATGAGCATTTTTTAAGACTTTCTTAGCACTATCTTCTGAGTTGAATTCGAAAAAAAAATCCTTCAGGAATACATTTGAATTCATCAAGACCAAGCTTCCCCAAAATGGCAATGACACTTGCTTTGAGGTGAGAAAAGTTAGGAGATTCCCAAAGAAAGTATCCCGATAGGCAAGATTTTCACGAATCTGGGGTACCACTAATGGCATCATCATCCATAATCAGGGTGTTTCCGTTAAAATCGTTATGTAGAGCTTTAATAACAAAATGGGTAGATGGTTTAAAGGGGCCCAAAACCACGTTGATCTAAGAGGAAGGAAAAGAAGATGAAGGTTTAACGGAAGAGTTAGATTATGGGAAGAGGCGTGGGAGTTGGTAGATCTAGAGAGAGGAATAGTTTTGGATGGGGGATTAGGGTCCAATGAATTGGGTATCGGTGCTATAGGAGGAGGGTTGAATAAAATTAGGGTTGCTAAGTTGTTGGGTATAAAGGTTGCCTTTAAATCTTCTACCGCGGGGTATATTACCACCGAGTTTGGGTAACGAAGGCATGCGATAGGAAGAGATCGAAAGAGGACGGGAGACACTTAATTTATGAGGCGAGGGAGGGTTCGAGGGGGCTAAGGATGATGGGGTAGAGATTTAATTACAAGCTAGGAGATTTTCGGTTGACGAGGTGAAAAAGCTCGGTAGGGAAGCCATTTTTGGGAAGTTTGAAAGGCGATGATGGGTAAGAAATAGCTAATTAGGGTGTTGGGGAAAACGATTGTGGCAGATGAGCCCCCGGATCTAATATAGGTATGGTCCAAGGGAAAAGGGACGAAATAGGCCTAAGAGACCTAGTTTGAGAGTGATCCAAACTAGGGGAAACGTTATGTTTTTGGGAGTCGGGAAACAATCCCTAATTTGGCCCAAATGAGTTGAGAGAGGGAATAATTGGATGACCCAGATCCATGAGGAGGTAGGTTCACTCGATTTACAGAGAATCCTAGACAGGGACTCGTCCACAGGGCGAACGATATCAGAGACAACATTTAAGAAGGAAGGCGACAAGGATAGAGCATAAATTAAGAAGTTTCTTGCGTCTTGCAGGTAAGATGGACTGTGGTTCTTTTCTGTTAGGTTGTTGAGACGTTCAGTGAAGATATTCAGGCGATAGTTGGAGATGTCGGTGTTATGCTTAGGATCGAAGAGATCATAAGGGTTTTAGGAAGACAATGGGAGACCGACAAGAGTAGCGACGACGTTGGAGTAGAAGGTTCCAGGCATATGGTTATCAATTCTAATCGGGATGATGATTTGTTGGAGGTTTGGGGGGTTGTTGGAGCAGTCCAGGATTGAAGATTGTTGGAGGGACAATGGGAGAGGTATAAGACCGGAGAGGTGACTCAAGGAAACTGACCGAAATAGAGATTCATGGGGAGACGAATCCATCGACTTCTTAGATGAGAATAACGCTCCAGGATTGTTAGTGCATTGGGTACCTTTACCCGATTCCATATGAATTCTGGCTTCGGAGAGGGCAAGCTTCACAACCTCTTCGTGGTTAGCCGTGAACGGGGACCAAGGGCGGAGGTATGCAGGTACGTATGATGGCTCGAGTTGACTGTAAAGTGGTACACAAGGGTAGATTGCGAAGGCAAAATTGTCAGGACAGAGGAGAAAGGCGTTGGTTTCTTCGGCGAGAAGGATCCCGGGATCCCGAACGGAAGGTAGGGGCGAAGGGATAAATAGTGAGTAGACGATTGCTCAGAGTTTCCATTAGATTTGGATGAGGCCATTACAAATCTTTGAGGTAAGGTTAACTGATTTTTAGAGTGAATGTAGTTTGAAGAACTGCTTTGAGATGGTTGATGAGAGTCTGAAAAGAGATTAATAAGTCTAGAGAAGGAATTTGAAAAACTAAAGAGGTTAGGGGTTGAAAGACTTTTCTTAGTCCAGATAGAAGGCCAGAGGTTAGGGTGATGCTTTAAGAAATTGATTATGTTGAAAGGGGTGTTGGGATTGCAGATGAGAGTAGGATTAAAGCTGGTATAAGGGATAAGCCTCAGGGAATCCTTAGAGAAGTCATGAAGCAGGTAGAGAAGGGAAAAGGAAGGTCTGCACCTTGCCAAAAATATATGAAAATTGGTATAGAGGTCAGAATTAAAGCTGATTCTGATTAAAAGGGGAATGAAGACCGTCTTGGTAAACTGGAATAGCTTTATGCAGACTTGCAGTCCACCAAAAAAGAAAGTTGAAGGCGGATTTCGGGAGATAGAGACGTGAGCTTCCAAGGGCCGAAGCTCAGACCATAGGAAGGAACCATAATGAACCTGGACTGTCTTAGACAACTGGTACATGAAGCACAAAAAAAGTATGAATTTTGGTGAAGAAAGCTTTCGAATAGCGAGGTTTAAAGAGGATGAACATGCCAATGATATTGAGATAGCAAAGGCCGGTGGAGAAACGCAAAAACCGCCAATGTGAGAAATTGCAAAAACTAACAGTTATAGGATGAAAGAGAGAGAGTTTTCATAACCGTTTGAAAATGTAAAAAGATTTAAACATACTTCGATTAGTCTTGGATGAACATACTTTAATTTAATATCCAAATTTTATAACATGTATCAAAATTATTTAAGAATATTTTTGTTTTGGATTTCTAAAACAATATAGAGTGTATTAAAAAGTATGATACAAACAAAAGAAAAAACAATAAATATAACATATGAAAAACTTGCAAAAATATATTTTTTATTAAATCTATAAACAATTTACAATATAAATAATGTCTTAACACATATTGACATCCTCTGTAAAAGATGAGGGTACAACATGTATTTCGTATTTACTAATAATTTACTATAATTTCAGACTACAAAATTCTTTTGTCGATATTCTGCAGAAGAAAAACTAACAGCAAAAACCTTCAAAATATATTTGGTGAAGTAAATAATCTATAACGTTAGAGAAGTAATGTCAATACTTTTCTTCATACTTAATTACCTTTTATGATTTTAAGTTTCTGGATTTATATGGAGAGATTTTTAAAAGAAGTAGGTTTAAGATGTATGTGTCTCAAAACTTTACAGACGTGAATCTGATAAAACGCTGAATAGTTGTGTGTCAACGAATAACTGCAAACAACAAACAAAAGAAAAATAAAAGTAAACATAAATTAAATATTAGATGCCATTAGGATACATAAGTTACACTGAACACAATTAATAGTTAAAACAAAAAATTGTATATATATAACTAAAATCAAATTTAAATATAAACATAAAATAAAACTATTGAAAATATAGATTAAAATAAAATAATGAGTATAAAATAAATTAGATTTTATATTTTAAATTAATTTTGATGGGTAGTCTTTTTTACCGCTGATCAAATAGAGTGATTTGACCGGAAGATAAAAATAAAAATACCTAAAAAGTAAAAAAGAATAAAAGAATAGAGTAACAATAACAATAACTTTCTTTGATTATATGGGTCTCTATATTTAATATAGGTAAGTAAAATTATTCTATATTTTACTTATCTTGGGCTAAGCCGTACATTATCACCTATCCTACCTTTTATAAGAGCTCATCCCGTTGGTCACAAGTTACCACCTTATCTATTTTATATTTTATTTACATTCGGTCCATTTATATATTTAAATTTTATCCGATTTAGTTATAACTATTTTTTTTAATCTAAAAGTCTTAGAGCATGTAAATGTTTAAATTCAGTTGTTACCTTATAACACGTCGGAGGGAGAGTACAAGCTAAAAATTGTTTGTTAACAATATAAACTAGTTTTGGCCTAATCTGTCCTAAAAAAAACTATAACCAACTCCAATATTTTATATTTTTAATTATTTTGCCTTATCCATCGGATGAGAACTCCATAAATTAACATTTTCGATGGACTCTTATAGTTTAAAGTTGACAAAAAAAAATTTGAGGCGGGTTATCTGATTTTGTAGCGGATTTAGCCAAAACCATACAGATCTGTTCCGTGAATAATATTTGAATAATATTTTTAATGTTGTTTTTTGTTTAATGATCATAAGTATTTGGATATGGAGAATGAAACTCCATTCTTGTAGTATATGAAGAAATAGGAAGAGGTAAAAGGAAAAAAGAAACGAATATAAATTAGATAAACACGATTATTATTGTTTTGTTGCAGGTACTAAATATAATAACGTGATATTATTAGCCGAGTCTGAGAATTGAGAAATTAACAGATATGAGATATGATTTTTGTTAGTTAGCATTAGCGTTAGCACGTTCGATATAGTGTTGTTTTAATAGTTTTTTTAGAAGCAATTTAGCCAAGGGATATTCTAAACAGATGATTTAATTGACCTATACACTCCATATGCGCCTAAGCAGATAAAAGCTATTAGCCTAAAAAGCATTTAAAGCGATGTTGAAGAATTTGTACCTTAACGAATGGCCGGTCCCTTCTAGGAAAGGAATCAACAAAACTATCCTTAAGAAGCAAAGAAACCTGAAATGTTAACCATAGACTCTCATGTTGATTGCAGCATCGAACTCTAAGTAGTAGGAAAAAGGGTCTTTTATCTAACTTTAGAGAACAGAAAACTATGGAAGTACCCTGTCACTATCGGATTGTACGCTGGTAATGGCGTGAGACCTCAAATCCGAACAAAGAGACTCCATATAGTTTCTCATGACATTCAACAGTTCATTTGCTGCTTGAGCCTGCAGTACTAACATAAAGTATTAGTTGCCCCTTTTAAGCATTAAAGGAATAACAACCTATACAAAAATGGTGAACAACCAAAAATAGGTGCAGCACTGACGTTTGGTGATAAAGAGCCTAGTACATTTTTTTACTTTTAAATTTGTACTAGTTAAGCGTAGGAAGACAATCACTTTTCACCATACATGCCAGCATTATATATATAGAGAGAGACGGATTTATGGTCACAAAGAAGGTTCAGTATATTGTTCAGACTATATAATAAATGACCTATGCAAACTTTATTTGATGAAGATGCTACCGACACTGTTTGATACATAGGATTTTGACCGGTGGGCTGGATAGATCTCTTTTTAGGACTAATTGGTCGTCGGATTTGCAATTATGTTTGGTAATACCTAGGAGGCTAGGACTTGCTAGTCGTCAGATTTATTACTCTATCAAGTGTTCGGTGATGTCTAGATCTAAATTAGTTGTAGAATTAAATAGTTCAATCTGAAGTTTGGTGTCGGTACACGACTAATTGATCATGGACTAAAATAGTCCTGACAAGTCGCGATAAATTTAAGATATGGAGAATGCGATATTTGCAACTTGAGCTGACTGTGTTTGAGTGAAGCAATCAGCAAGTACCTGCACGTCATTACACCTATACACTGGATTCCTTTTAGCAGCTGAAAGTTGATATGCCAGTCTGGAATGAATTGGCCCAAGTTGTGACAAAAGCTCTTGACGTCGTGGAAGAGCTGGCAATTTACACGTCCTCACCTAAAGAGCAAAAGTTAAAAGAAAATCACCTTCGAGACTTTTCTTAGATTTAATGGGATAAAGATGAGGATATACCGCCACTAGTTAGATAATTAGAATATCAAACTGCTTTATAACCAAAAGCACAGCAAATAAAAACTGACACGAAAGCCTATAAACCTGGTCTTTAGCAACGTTGACTTGAATAAGATTCGCTGTTTTGAGCTTCAATTCGGTAGAATTATTATGTATGCCAACCTGTAAGTATAAAAGCACAAAAAACAGTGAAAAAGATTCTTGTATTCTTGTCTTCCTTGACTTAGATTAAAGCACCTTCTAATTGGGCAGGCATTTGTCCTTCCGAGTTACAATATCGAGCCATAGTTAACCCAGCAGTTTTTTAGTAATTAAAGATATATTGTAATACTGCTAGTAGGTTGAAGCCAGAACAAACAAATGCTGACTAGATTGATCCACTATCTTCTCAACTATACACATGCAATCATTATTCTTATACTTACTAATTCATGAAACCGACAGATATTAGATAGAAACTTGTTCTAACTGTAAGCTGCTTTAATATGCATGCCAAGCAAAAGGCAACTCATAATTACAACAAAACACCGAAGATCTAATTTTTAGGATAACTAGGTATGGTCTGTGTAAGAAGGCATAAACAAATCAACAATTGGTTTGTTCTTCCAGAGGTAATGGAGAGAAATATAGAAACCTAGGGGTATATTTAACTTACAATAAATGGAACTGGTGCGTCAAGAAAATCAATCATTCTCCCCGGTAGAACCTGAAAACATGATATCAGCTCAGCAAAGAACGTGAAAAGTAATCGTCTCCCAAAATGATATGTAATCATGAAATAGTAAATAAGATTACAGAAACCTACTTTTGAAACCTTCATTTTAGTTGAGGTTCTTTAATAACATAAGTCACAACTACAACTGTTCAATCAACAGTCATTGAAGTTTCAAATCGAAAGAATGGTTTCTATATGCTATGATACTCACCGGAAGCAATAAACTCTGCCATTGAAATGGACGTATCATGGGAATAAGAGACAACACTACAGCCGATAAAATGCCCTGCAATGGTCAGCTATTAATGTCACAACTAAACTCCACTTTAAACAGCAAGTTCTTACTTCGACCTTATCAAAGTTAAGTAAGCAAATTACTTATTTATATAAGTCAAGAGTAGTTATTCTGGGTCACTGGAATAACTCACCAGATTAGGGCACACTATCACCATTTGTTTTTCTAGTAGTACTCCTGCAAGAAGTGACAAAACCTGGAAGAAGCATCGTACAAGAAATCAGCTATTCTGGTTTCTTACAACAAATGCAAGTATGCAACTGAGACAGTCGATAACTTAAATGCATATATATTGCAAATCAAGTTCTTTGAAACTCAGTTAGCCTATCTGTGCCCACTCTATTACAGATTTGAGAAAGATTACACTTCGGTCCATATTTTAGTGTTTCATGACTGGTGTACTTTTTTTAAGACTACTACACCATTGCAGATCACTGTTTCTGCAGAGCGTTTCAAACTACTGAGCCCACTTTATCAACATATTATAAGGCAAATTGACTCTAGCATAAAGAGTCAGGGTGGACACCAGATTCAACATAGTTCTAAATACATAGTTTCTTTCAGTTGCCTCTAACTTGCAACTGTAATCGATTGAAAGATGAAAAACTACGAAATTAGAAGAAGTTCATGTGCAGAATAAGGGAAATTAATGTACTCGAGGGAACATTACACTGTCGAGCGAGAGAACACGACAAACAGTTGCTGTAGTCCATAGTGAGATGGTAAGAGCCTCTTCAGCAGCAGCCAACTTTGCTTGGATCTATTTCAAAATGTAGATTAAAAGCAATTATTCAGAGTCACTGCACAAGGAAAATAAGTAAAAAGGTACCTCAGAAGCTTCAAATAAGGCCAAAGACTCGTCAGAATATCCAAGGGCAGAAACTGGAGCACGTCTATAATGAATAGCCTGTAAATGTTCAAGAGGCTGAAAAACAAACTCACTTCCTCTGGAGGGTATTGCTACTCTGTGATAATCACAAACTATTTGTAGCAAGCAATTTTTGTGATCCTATAACAAATACATAGCAAAAAGAAATAAAAATCAATAAGCAATCACCCGATTAAATAAATTTAGATGCAAGAAGACAACAAGAGACTAACCCTGGCCCATTCCATTATTAAGTCATCTCCAAAATCAGTTTCACTAGTAGAGTAACGTAGGTTCTCATCATCATCCTCGGAAACCACACTTTTAGCTGAACTGCCAAAGATAGGAAGGTATAACTGTACTTGAACTGGTGAAGAAATTAAAGGTTGTGGAGTGAACTAATAAGTCAAATATGAAAAATAGAAAATCTAAACGAAGAGGCTTTGATCTTATACCAAATAGGATTATCCCATGACATCGGCATGTAATTAAATAAATCAAGCTACCTGAACAAAGACTCTGAACTGCTCACACGCTCCAACGTAGGAGGCCTAGAGCTGGAGCCTGCCATATCAGGAGAAGCGAATCCCTTTTCACAGCTTCCACCCTCAAAGATACTACGGGACCTAGCATTGAAACTTGCTATCTCAGGAGAAGAGGGTCCCAATTCATAGCTTCCGTACTCAAAGATATTACGGGACCTAGCGTTGAAACTTGCTATCTCAGGAGAAGTGGGTCCACTTTCATAGCTTCTAAAGGTTCTATCTTGAGCATCAGATTGATTGTCTAAGACATCGTCATTATGATCCTCTAAATATAGTGAACTCTTCTTACCATCTTTATCCGTTTCTCTCAAGTCACTTGCATCTGAGGACTCAATACCAGTTCCATTTTCAGGAGATTGCTGATCCAACAACTTTGTTGAAGGTAATTGACATCCGTCATCTGATATGATTCCCGCAGCAGCAGCTGTAAGAGCTACAGCTTGGTCAACAGGTATTGCAGACGACATCCAGTTATCATAATACTCCGTATCATGAGAGCCAGCATTCTCATTCATTTCTTTGTTTAGTTTGGCCACCATATGGGAATGATCAGCACAAGTGAGCGACATTTCAGTTACGAACTGTGTGATCCGATTCAGGCGTTCCTGTTGAATCAGACTGCATCCATGGATGGGATCAAACTCACATAGAGGGATAAAAATAAGAAACACGTTGAAATCATAATCAGCATATATCAAAAGCTATGAAAAAAGGTGGATTTAATCAACCTCCTTTCTTATATGTTGCTATGCCACGGACTGTGTACAAGCAAGTAAAATTCTATGGGTAAACACATTCCTGTTGTTCCCTTATTGCCAGCCAAAAATCAAATTCTTGCGAGGTCTAGGAATGAAGGTTAACCTGTTTAACATCGCAAAATGTAACTCAAAGAAAGGTACTCCAGTTAGCAAGCAGTAGCATCGAGGTGCAGCAAACAGAAAACGGCTTCCAAGTCCAGATGTGTGCAGAAGGGGTGATGAAGAGCTTAAGATTCCAGGTGGCCTCTGAACGATTTCTGAGACATGTAGGCATACACCATAAAGTGTAGCATTGTCTGCCACCTGATCAAGGGCAAAGCAGATATTCGAGCATCAATCTAATGCTTCCTTGTACATTTTATTGACAACTTAAATGAGTAAACAGACAAAAAGGATGAAGTGCTCGCCTTGAGTGAAAACACAAATGACGCATCGTCTCTGCCTAGATGCTCCTGAGATGAGTGATGAACATCGAAGTTAATTTTTCATGGTACTTGAAAGGAAAAGTCTCCAAGCTGATAGAAACATCTTTGGAACAAAACATCCAAAGATGAATATAACTTAGCTCCCATTAGCTGCACCGTCTTTTCAATTTTGGATGAGAAAAAGGAAGAATGGTCTAAAAAGTATATGTTGCCTTGCATCGTCCTCAAATTATTTTTAGAAAATTAATTGTTTGGATTAAAGAAAGATCTTCGTTATTTTTGAGACTGACTAGTTCTTTCCCTTGTTAATTAATTAAAATATACGCATACGTGAAAATCATCTGTAATATAAGTATAATCATTGTAATCATGATATATACATTTCATCAAAGAGCAAAAGGATAAATATATCATAGATCTCAATCATTGTAATATTACTATATTCGTCCATAAATTCTAACCTTCTAGCTTTGGATAGCAGATGCTAACAAATTACCATTAGCCGCATGTTTTAATAATGTCGCATTTTAGTCCTTCATATTTATTTGTGTATAAAAAACAGCTTCTATGTTTCAACAATGTTGTATTTTAGTCCTGTGTATCCAATATCATCCAATAGTTTTTCATATTTTCTCAATGTCATCAAATAGCTCCCATGTTTCAACAAAATTGCACTTTTAGTCGTAGTTAATTACACGCAAAAGATTAAAATGCAAAATTTTAAAGCATAATAAACTATGGGAAGACAAAAGTAAACACAAGAAACTAGTTTGAGACAAAGCAAAACATGAAAGACTGATACTGATTTTTAGCAGTAAAAAATGATCACAATATAATCATAAAAATCACGAAATCTGATGAGAGAACCTAAAGGAAAATGCAATGTATTATACTAAGGTATGAAAATATTGTGTTACTGACAACTATCCTCATTCCTCACTCCTTATTGGTAACTTTGTTTTGCGCATGCATATATACAAACGATGTGAACACAAGTAGACGAACGATGCAACATCTTGTCTTGGAGTTTCGACCAGCTTATGTTTTACCCAACTAGGCATAGGAAATACAAATCCACACTACAAGGATAGGAAATACTTCATTCCAAAATCAGACTTGAAAGAACTTATAGAAATTTTAGTCATCGAGAGATACTTAAACATATAAATTAGTTCCACATACCTGTCCATAAACGAGTTCGTTTAGATCACTTAGAGATGGGGTCTTCTCAAGCAGCCGTGGCTGTATTAAGAATCAATGTCAAAAAAAAAGTGTCAGGAACTGCCGTAGACGCTTGTATTCTAAATCAATATCAACTTTTTCTTTTAGCAAAACAGCAATCAGCCAACGCCGGTTTTTAATAGATTGTGTCTCGTCCAAGTCTATTTATAAAATATTTATCTGCAACAGTGTTTTGCATCATCTAAAAACTTCACTGTCGTGTATCTTCATTTAGTTTCTAATACAATTTCTAGTATTATAAAATTGTGTAATATATGTCCACAATGTGAACAATCAACCTTGTGAACAAAATTAGCATGTGTATCATACTTTCCATCATAGTTTTAAAGTATTAAAAGCCAGAATGGAGGATAGTGATCGTTTTTGGTTTGGTGAAAGGTGAGATGTACAACAGACAAACTAGAGGTAAAAGGAAAAGGACAAACATATATAGCACAAAACCTACAACTAAACTGAGTAAAATGAACCAACATTCATTTGGATATTCAGAGCAGCTGGAGTGGCTAATTATGAAAACAGAACAACTATTAAAGGTATTCGCAATATCAAACCTTAACACCTCCAGGGAAACAGAAAGCTGCTAAATCCTTTGCACGTATGGCTAATTTCTTTCCAGGAGGATATTTAAAAAGTATCTGAGACAAAAAAAATTGATACATAATCAACTGTCACTGAAATGCATAAACCAAATATTCACTAGAGTAAACAGACAAAACATAAATTTCTTATAGCCACTAAAGTAACAGTAAAAGAATAGTCTGGATAGAGGATCGTGCATCAAGCAAATCACACAAGCAATCCCATGAACATGAATTGCATAAACGGAAAATATACACAATCAACTAGAAAGGTATGCCGTACGCTGGAAAACTAAACTCGAAGAGAAAAAGAAAACACTAATGCAACCTGAAATATATCTTGGAACCATAAACAACGACCACTTCACATATTAAAAAGGGTATCGAAAAAGAAGATTTATTAAACTATAAATTTTTCGGCAGTGAACCTGAGGGTCTAATGCTGGAAGTTGAGGCCCGCGCTGATGTAGTATTTTGTACTGCCCTAATTCAGTCTGTGACATCACCTTTTCCCACTGCTTCTTTTTAGCCACTGCATCCTCCACAGCCGCCAAATTAGCTTCGGGATGGAGGCCCACTATGATAAAGTGTTCAAAGAATGAGGCAGGATCCTTATACTTGGCATGCTCCTAAAAAAGTCATCCCCGATCAATTTCTATATAATCAATAAAGCCAAGGTATAATTAAGCACAAAAGAAAGTAAAAGAGGTATATAGAAATTTCTAAGTCTTAAGTTTTCATTAAAAGACTAAAAATAAACCGCTGATATTCTTCCTTAATTTTGTTTGAAATAACTATGCGGGTAGCTTGGATAATAAGGAAAGTTCTATACAACAGTCATATACAGAGTTCTTGCTAGTATTAGTATCCAAGTAGACAACATAGATTCTTAAGCAAAGAGAAATAATAAGGGCCAAGCTAAATAAAAGGCACGAATCACTATTCATAGTTATTCGCCGGATTTGTGCATTTCCTGCCAACCGGTTGGCGGAATTTATAAAATATCTCGCCAACCGTTGGCGGAAACAGTTTTTTAATTTATTTTTAACCTTAAAATCCACCAAGAGCTTGCAAATTTTATGCAAGCTTCCGCCAGCGCTTGGCAGACGCCACTACGAATAGTAAAACTGCTCTTTTGATATCCATTTTCATAATAAGAACTACAATAGAAAGGGGTTTACAGGGCTAGAAATACCCTAGTTTTGGAGTGGAGCTGGTACCACTGACGTTTTTGATTTGCAAGGACCTCTGGATTGAAACTTGGCCGCGAAATATCATCCCGCGGATTGCCACCCCATCGCCAAGCTCTTTGCATCTGACTTCTTAACCTCTGAAAACTGTTCATACGCTTATGGTTTAAGGTCGCCATGTCACTGTGGCTGCGTCTGTGCCCCTTCGGGTTGCTAAAGTTTTGAAATGCCTCTCCTGCCACTCTAACAGCCCCCTCTGAGATTTGCTGTAAAACCTCGTAGGTTGATGGGCGGTCTTCTTCTGCTTCACTTTTTATATTCATTATAGTAACACTCAACTTATCTTCTATCTTACACCTCTCAGTACTCAGCTCATCATTTTGTATATCCATCTTTAAAACTAGCCCATCCTCTTCATCACATCTCTTAACAGTAAGTTCATCTTCTTCTGTATCACGTTGGTCGTTTATATCAACATCCCTTTTTGTATTCCTACATAGAACCCCAACCTCATTTTCGTTAATATTTTCTTTTACAACACTAGAATCACCACCTTCCCTATCATCCACTGAAACATTTACCTCGCTACTCTCGTTTTCTATTGGATTCTTTGCCACAACACTTTCCTCTTCCTCTTTGATATCCATCTTTCAATCATTAATCAACACACAAATCATAGGACACAATCGTTGTGACGCCAGTTTCAATTAAATTTGACGAATTACAACTTCTATCCACTAATGTGACATTTTTATAGCAATATATCACCATTCTATTGGTAACCTCAACCCTACACAGCACATAATATTATACGACGAAAGATCACAACATTCTACATGCTTCTCTTGATTCTCCATTCCATCAAAATCTTGGATCAGAACTACATTCTGCATATCGATTCATGAACACTACTTCGTTCTCGCGTGATCTTCACAAGTCTAAAACAAATTCAATTAATCAATGCAATGTACTCAATACTCCGCATTTAACAGAACGAAAGAAGGATGCAACTTTATAACAATAAAAGAAAAACGCTTCTACTGTAGATAATCAATCGATTAAAATCAACAGATTCAAACATTGCAAATGAATCGACCTAATGAGAAATTAGAATACCTGTAATTTGGATTGAATTTGATTTGATTCGGTGTTCATGTGAAGAGACGACGAGAGAAGAGAGGGGATGGACGTTTTACTGAAAATAGGAGGACGTGAAATGGGTAGTTACGCTGAAGGGAAGGAGAATTAACGGATAATTTAAAAATATATATATATATATATAAAAAAGAAGAAGAGAATATCCACTAATTTATCACATAATTTCCTAATAGAAATTGTTTCATGACACGGATATATCTGTTCTTGGAACAACAAGACAATTTCTTGGATATCCGAATTTGAGTCTCTCGATGGGTAACCATACGACGAGGGTCGAGCATCGCTGATTTCAAGAGAATAGTACTATATATTTTTATAGTTTTCGAAATAATACTGTGTCATCAGTATGGTTTGTACAAACGATACACAAAACACAAGACTTATAACAATCGGAGGAGGCATTGAACATTAAATCATCTTTCAACTGTCGCGTTTGGTGACAGATAGTCTTTTGATTTTCAAATGTCCGTTGACAGTCTCCAACTATCGCGTTTGGATAAAGACTTTCGAATGTCCGTTGACAGTTCCTGACTATCGCGTTTGGATAAATTTAGTCCACCAGATCCTCTGATCCATGAGAGACTGCTACCTGTCACCATAGTCCCTAGATTTTGTATCTGCACTAGTCTCTTGTGTTTAGGTCAAACCCAAAATATAGAATATTACGGATAACTAAACTCAAGGAACTAGTGGTGATACAAAAATCTAGGGACTATGGTGACAGGTGGCACCCTCTCATGAATCAGATGATCTTGTGGACTAACTTTATCCAAACGTGATAGTCCAGAGACTATCAACGGACATTTAAAAGTCAAAAGACTATCTGCCACCAAATGCGGTAGTCGATGGACGATGTATTGTTCAAAGCCGAAGGAGATATACGTTTAGCTTTATAAAAATTACGTTTTAAGTGTATACTCACCGAACATATTGTCATTTAGTATCTCAA
Organism: Limnanthes douglasii subsp. nivea; assembly: GCA_036936605.1. Taxonomy (NCBI): domain Eukaryota; kingdom Viridiplantae; phylum Streptophyta; class Magnoliopsida; order Brassicales; family Limnanthaceae; genus Limnanthes; species Limnanthes douglasii. Next base: position 41,949,463 of record JAUPFV010000001.1, read on the forward strand.
AAATAGATTATATTTACTTAATATCTATCTCATTAAAATAATTCTCATTCAATACCAAATAAATTTAAAATTTAACTATCCTCAACCAACTATTTAAGACCTTTTTTAGAGAAAAATCTCATATTTTCACCCAACCAGATATTTTGAATTTTGAATTTCTAACCAGCCGCCTCTATCTCTTACCCTAACCAAATACCTATTTTTCACAGAGAACCTGATTTTTGGAAAAACCACTCTTCCGGTGATCAATCCGGTAGCCACCGACGTAACAACCACCGTCCATAACCTTTGTCAGACCTTTATCAGAATATTGAGGTAAGTTCATAACATTTTCCAGACCTCCGAGACTAGTGTTTATTCATCATTCTTTCTGGTACTAACATCCTGCTCTCTGATCGACTGAGGTATGTTGTCCAGAGCTTGTTTCATCGTCGATTTTCAGTGAGGAAGGTAACTTCGAAGGTAAGCTTCTCAGTTATGGTGCCGAAACAACAATCTGTTTCTTTATTTTTTTTCCTTCTGAACTGAATTGGTAACATCAAAAATTCATATATAAATCAGATATTTTGAATTTTGAATTTCTAACCAAATGCTTCTCTCTCCCTCTCTCTTAACCTGACCAAATACCCATTTTTCAAAGATAACCTGATTTTTGGAAAAACCACTTTTTTGGTGATCAATCTGGTAGCTACTTGCGTAACAACCACCATTCATAACCTTTGTCAGACTTTTATTAGAATATTGAGGTGAGTCCATAACGTTTTTCAGACCTCCGGGACTACTATTTCTTTATCATTCTTTCTGGTACTAACATCCTGCTTTCCGATCGACTGAGTATGTTGTCCAAAGCTTGTTTCATCGTCAATTTTCAGTGAGGAAGGTAACTTCGAAGGTAAGCTTCTCAGTTATGGTGCCAAAACAGCAATCTGTTTTTTCATTTTTTTCCTTCTGAACTGAATTGGTAACATCACGAATTCATATATATTTTAAGTCGATTTATAAGTTAAAAATAGGTTTCAGTGTGTCTACAATTGAGTTTATGATATTTTCATGGTCTTCTACGTTTTTCAGTAGCCTAATTACAATTTTTAGAGATGCAGAAACAAAATGGGAAATTGTTGAAGAAGAGGATGCATATTTTGAATAGTTAAACGACATTGCGATTTATATGTTACATGTATGACATTGCGATTTATGTGTTAATTGTATGACCATAATTGTAATTGTTGCATAACCTTGCTAGATATTACCATGATTTCTAGATATGACCATGATTGGTAGATATGACCATGATTACAGTACACCTTAAAACATGATTGTTATATATGACCATGCTTACGCTACACCTTAATGATTGCTAGATATGACCATGCTTACACTACACCATAAGAGATGATTGCTAGATATGCCCATGATTGCTAGATATGGCCATGGTTACACTACGCCTTAAAACATGATCGCTAGATATGACCATGATTGCTAGATATGCCCATGATTGCTAAATATGACCATGGTTACACTACACCTTAAAACATGATCGCTGGATATGACTATGATTGTAACTATTGCATAATATTGCTAGATATAACCATGATTGCTAGATATGACTATGATTACTATATATGATCATGATTACTAGATATGACCATAATTGCTAGATATGACCATTCTTACACTACACCTTAAGACATGATTGCTTGTATGACCATGTTTCCTAGTTATGACCATGATTATAACTGTTGCATAACATTGCTAGATATGACCATGTAACACATTGCTAGATTAGGTGTGTTAATGATAATGATATATTCAATATAACACATTGGTGATTAATGGTTTCCAATATGAATAGGTATATGACATTACGATTTATGACCATGATTGTTAGATATGACCATGTTTGTAGCTTTTGCATAACATTGCTAGATATAACCATGGTTGCTAGAGACGACAATGATTGCTAGATATGGCCATGTTTGTAATTGTTGCATAACATTTCCATATATGACCATGACTGCTAGATATGACCATGTTAGATATGGCATTGCGATTTATGTAACACGTTGCTAGATTGTAGTTTGTTGCATGACATTGCTAGATATGACAACAATTTGCTAGATTGGGGTATGACACTGCTAGATTGTAGTATGTTGCATAACATTTCTAGATATGATAACACTTTACTGATTTAAACTTTTATGATGCAATGTAATTGTGTGTTTCATGTTTTTATGTTGATTGCTTAATTATAAACAAGTTGTATTTTGTATTTAATTCACTTATTGTAGATGTTTTGGTAGTGGTTGACTATATATAATCGGGTATCTGGTTTTCAGTATGACAAGTTGAGGATGCGATTGTTCTGCTTTTAAAACAACAGCCACTCCACAACTAGCTGGTTGTTACTTCTCCTTTAGATGGAATCCGTTTCTTTTTATGTCTTGCATTGTACATGTGTGAGTCAGTAAGTTGTATTTCCAACCACAAAGCAGCAATATTTTACATAAAAAATCGAATTATCATTAATACACCCAATCTAGCAATGTGTTACATAGGAAATTGCATTATCAATCATGATGATATCTAGCAATGTTATGCAACATACTACAATCTAGCAAACTAGCAACGACATTACAATTGCAATGTCATACCCCAATCTAGCAAAGTGTTATTATAACATTGCTAGCAACCATGGTCATATCTAGCAATGTTATGCAACAATTACAATCATGGTCACATCTAACAATCATTGGTCAGATCTAGCAAACTAGAAATGACACTACTATCGCCATATCATACTCCAATCGCTATGACAATATACCTATGAATCAAGTATCTAGCATGGTCCTATTGACACATAAATAGCAATATCATATCTAACACGGTCTTATCTATAAATCATGGTCATATCTAGAAATGTTATGCAACAGTTACAAACATGGTCATATCTAGCAATCATCGTTATCTCTAGCAATCATTTTCATATCTAGCAATGTTATGAAAAGTTACAAGCATGGTTATATCTAGAAATCATGGTCATAAATCGAAATATCATAAACCTATTCCTATTCCTATTGGCAACCACAAAGCACCAATGTGTTATATTGAACATCTCATTATCATTAACACAACTAATCTAGCAATGTGTTACATGGTCAAATCTAGCAATGATGGTCTAATTGGTCTAATCTAGTAATGTTTTAAAACTAATCTACCATTTACTCACAATCTAGGATGACAAAACCAATCTAGCATTATCATTTATGGTCTTATCTAGCAATGTTTTACAACTAATCTAACATTTACTCACAATCTAACATGACAAAACCAATCTAGCATTACCATATAGGGTCTTATCTAGCAATATTTTAACACTAATCTAGCATCCTCTACATAATCTAGCATCCTTTACCTAATATAACATCCTCAACTTACAGTTCTAAAACTAATCTAATATCTTCAACTTACAGCTCTAAAACTAATCTAGCATCATTAACCTATATAAATAAAACTAACAGCCACGAAACAAATATCACCATCCAAATCAAACTAACAACCACGAACCAACCTCTACTTACGGTTTCGATACTCACTCAAGAATTACCTAAACAGACTTACAAAACATCGACATCAAACCAATAATAAGAAACAAAAACTAATATCTACAAATCAAGTATAACCATCAACACCCATAAATAAAAAAAGAATTCAGAAATTAAGTTCATAGTGAACCCACGAACTATACTAGATGAAATCGGAAAAAAGAAAACCAGAATAGGAACTGTACTCCGGCAAGATAACCACTTTATCTCTGCTTCTTTGAACATATAGTAACTCGAACTCCGACAAAAAAACACTTCTCTAACGTCAAAATTGGTGTCAGTTACCGTAATCGGTGGTGACTAGACTAACGAACGGTCGTTAGTGGTTCTAAGGCCGGTAAATAAGAGTTAATGGTTCATATGTGGGTTTATGGGTTTGTAGTATTAGGTTTTGTTCTCTCTCTTCAAAAATAAGATTATGAAACTTGAGATGGAAAAGGAACCCAAAAGGGTGGCTTACAAGAGAAAAAAGAGTAGATTTCAACCTAATTTGGCCTATTTATACCCTAAGGGTATTTTTGTCTAATTTCTAAGTTAAGGTACTTTATGAAACTACCAATTTTTTGGGTACTGGTTTGGTATTACATACTTGAGAAGGTATTGTTGGGTAGTTTTCTCGATTTAACTAGTGCTTAAAGTTATTTATTGATTGAAAACTGTTAAATGAATTTGGTTTTTTGTATTAGTTGACTTGATTTATAAAAGTAATTGATTAAATTGATATAATATTTTGTTTTGATTAGTTATGTTACACATTATCGATTTCATTGAAACAATATATATATATATATATAATGAGTTTGGTTCATTTGAATTTGATTATATATTGAATTTGATTATATATTGAATTGCTTATGGTAATTTGTGATGATTGGTTTGAGTTTGATTAGTTATATTATAAATAATTAAATTTTGATTGGTTTGATGAATTATATTTTTTTTGTTATTGTTATATTTTGGTATGTATTTGTGATCGATCATTTACCCATTGGTATGTGTTATACGAGATATTTTAAAAATGAAACCTGAACTGTCGTGATGTTGTTTGAGATTATATTTTAAGGATATTATTTGGCAATCTCATATACATTCTACGATACTGGACAACCACCATCCCTGTCGTAGAGGCATTTATTACACGATGCCTCTAGGAGACAAAAAATTATATTTTTTTACGATGAGTTGACGGTTAACATGGAGAACGTCCATCTTATTACAAGTATTTTGATGATGGATGATATTTTAGAGCTTCCGATGTTTACAAATGATTTGTTGAGGCTCTAATATCTCTTTGATATGCTCAAAATTAATGTTGTGGTGCTAAAAATAGTTTGTTTCGCCAAACACGAGTAATAATGTTGTATGTCTTCAATGGTTGTGGACAACCTTTTGCAATATAATATATACGGACAATGATAACTTTTCAAAATTTAATTCACTTAAAGCAACCCATTCTTATTTGTTGCATCTTTTTTAATATTCTATATTTCTAAACAAAATGGGTAATATTGTTTTTTTAATATATTAATTTCTTATAGCATCTAAGATAATTGTTGAATTATATCTTGTGGTGCAACGATATTGGCTAAGGCATACCATTCTCTTGAGAAAATTTCATTTCACAATATAAAAGGATTTTATGTTTGGAATGTTAAAAGCATACATATATACATATATTTGAAAATATTCATCGGTTAGTATCTCTCATACACACTGATTATTCTATAAAATTTGCACGTTTATAGACATTCGTCGAGTAATGTAATTATGATTCATATATACATACAATCTATATAATTTGAAAGATAAATGTAAGTTCAATTATGTTAATTTTTTTATTAATTTTGTTAGTTTTTTTGTTATGAATTAACATATACTTATATATTTTTTCTAATCTATGTTGATTTTAAGTTATATCGTTATTTATGCATATATAAAATGTTTGAGTCAATTTAATGGATAAAAAAATACATTCGAATCATTCAAAAACATTAGAGTAAATTATATATAATGTATCGAGTGACAGTTTGGACATGGTTAGAAAATACCACACTTAGTCCGAATAATTTATCCTAAGGTTAATAAATGTGTTAGAGAAACATTTAATTGGGACATATACATGTGAATAAATTAGTTGGATTATTTGATACTTGATGAGCATAAAGGTCTAAAACACAATGAAGAGAATCACATTGTGGATTTAACTATCATATTTGGATCATGACTAAGTTGTGGGACACAGTTTGCAACCAAAGTATGTTCAAACCAAGTGCGATGTTCATACTTACGGAAAAAAACATGCATCCTCCATATTCCCAACAATTGATACTAGAACTACATACCCAAATATCGTAATGAACATGATAAACCAAACCATGCTCAAGGTGAAAGATTTTCTATAAAGCTCTATGAATCAGACAATATGGTCTAATTAGAGTGAACATATAGCCCCGTTGTAAAGCTCTACAACTTAAATGGAGAATCTATATGAAACTTGATTAAAGTGAATCGACGAAAGTAAATTTAAAGGAGGATAAAATGGTATTTTTTTCAAAAGGATGATTTGTTATGTTCCAAAATCCTTGAGTGTTGAACATGATAGACCAACTATGCTCAAGATGAAAGATTTTCTATAAATATCTATGATTAAGACAATATGGTCTTATTAAAGTGCATATAGATCTGTTGTAAAACTCTATGACTCATGTGATGAACCCATGCACAACATGATAAAAGTAAACGAATGAAAATCAATTGAGATGAGGTTAAAAGTGATACTTTGTTCGAGATTAAGATTTTTTTAAATGCAACCAAAGTTTTAAATGGTTCAATATGGGAATGATCAATGGTATATAGGTAAAAACATATTTCAACTAGTATTAGACCTTTTGTAAATGAATAAAAAAGCAAAACAGTGCGTGCCTTCAGACCAAAAGTGAATAATATCTAGTACAAAAATTGGATGGGTTCATACTATAAGAATATGCTTCTTTACGCATTCTCTGAAAATTATGATATTAAAATCCAAATATTTTAAACTTAGTTTTTATTTAAAATTTATATTTAAGTTTATTATTTAAAATATCAACTTAAAGTAATATAATTTAGTTTTGAAAATCATATATAAATAGTCCACTTAAATTCATATATCTTGTTATAAAATATATAGTTTTTAATATCTTGCTTATAAATAATAATAAAAAATAAAATTTATATACCATTTAAAAAAAGTTAGCAAAAACATAAGATATAAAATATACGTCACCTTACGTAAAACATGGATAATCAAATCCTACGCGAGAAAACTCAAACTAATCAAATCTGTTCTCTTCACCGATCAAGTTTACTGGTCCTCGGTTTTCATTCTCCCGGTCAGATTTTTGAAGGAGCTTGCTCAGCTCATAAGGCGCTTCCTTTGGTCGGGTTCATATATGAAAATATCAGAGGCTAGGATTTCTTAGGACAGGGTAACTGTGCCTGTTGAAGAGGGCGGCCTTGGGATCCCAAATCTAAAGATTTGGAAACAGACGGCTGCCCTGAAGCTTTTCTGGTCCATATTGACCAATAACAATAATTTAATATGGGCTCAGTTGACTATCACATAAAAAACTTAAAAACAAAATCCTTTGGACCCTCCCTCTCCTTCCAGCACCATCTGGGGTTGGTGAAGGATCCTTAATATGCGTAATCAGGTCATGGGTTTATACAAAATGCTCATTGGAAATGGTAACAACACCTCGGTCTGGCATGACCCATGGCTATTCCCAACTTCCTTCTCTAGCTGTTACGGCCTTAACATTATTAACTTTGCAAGGTTACGTAATATCTCTAAGGTTACGAATATCCTTTGCAATAGGAGGCGGGTATGGCCCATTCATACCAGGGCTCCTAACAGACGTCTGCAGCCTCATCTCTCTGAGATTATTAACTCTGTTAATGCCCTCCTGCTGGATTTCGATGAGTATGATGTCTTTTTATGGATCCCCAACAAGTCAAAACCTCACTTCACCATCAAAAGCACCTACGCCGCCCTTAGGCCAAGAAAGGACAAAGTCACTTGGGCCTCCTTAGTCTGGAACAAGTTCTCTATCCCTAGACACTCGTTTATCCCCAGACCATCAAAAGCACCTACGCCGCCCTTAGACCATGGTGTTTATCCTTTTAAAATTTCTATGACATTGAAGATAAATTAAAATTGCAGGGGCACAAATACTATTTAAAGGGAATTTAAAGGGAAAATGGATTATAGACACATATACGTCAATCACATGAAATAACTACGCTTTTATAGGGTTTAGATTTTGTGTGTGTGAAAATAAAGCATTAAAATAGATAATATAGTATTCATACATAGCATAATCAGGAGAAATTCCATTGAGCTAAAATAAGAATACAAAAATTACAATTAGACCCAAATAGTTTGGATCAGAATATATAAAATACCGCTAGATCCAAATAGTTTGGACCATGATAAATAAAATACGAGACGTAGCTCAAATATAATGGTTGGACCCACATAGATTAGGCAAAACAACAACAACAATATCGACATAAGTCGAAATCATGTTGATAAAAATAGAAACTACAAAAAAATTCCAGTGGTGTGATCCTAAAACCGTCATAACGTGGTGAAATCAACAACTTTCACGAAAGAAGAGGGTGAAAGGTGTGAAAACACAAAGGAAAAGGGCAGGAGGAGAGCCAAAATTCTTGAGCTCCAATTGAAGTATACGAGAGGAGATCCAATAATCAGGAACAAAACAAACCATAAGCAATGCGTCAAAAGAATGAAATTTGCTAAAAATTGAGCATCGTGAGACCAAAACCGACATCCCTAGAGTTAACTGCACCATTCACAAAAGAATGAGGATAAACTAAAATCGATAATAGTAAGTTAGAAACAAAGCACCTGATTACACCGACCAAAAAACATGGATCCAAAAAATCTAAATTGAAGGTCTTACTGTGTACGGTGCAAAACTAAATAATCGAGAGAAAATGAGAGAAAACAAATTATTGAGTTTTGATTCCGCCAAACATGATAAATGACCACACCAAATCAAGAATAACAAAAATGATAGTAGCTAGAGGTATTCAAAGTCAAAGACACACTTAACTTATATGTCCAATCAACGTTGTTAATAATGAACTCGAGCTTGGTTCTAGAAACAATCTAGATAATCTAGGTGTAAATACACTCATAGAGGATATGGTTGATGGATTTAACATATGAATTACACAACACACAATCATGAAGGAATTTTATCCCCATATAATAATCTTATCCCATGTAGACAAATGACTTTGGACGGTAATCCAAATAATAATAAAATATGAATATTATATATATGTCATACTAATCCAGCCCGCCCAACTCTAGAGGTAGGCGTATGGATTTCATTGTAAGTGTCATTAATTGTGAATTTTACATTATCATTCTTGGAAAACCAACAATTCGCATCGTCATAGTTGATGTTTGGAAGTGGGAGAGAAATGACGAGATGATATATCTTCCGGAAGTTTTGATGGTTTTTAGCACTAGCATACCTTATTTGGATCAGCTAGTTCCAGTGACAATCCATAATAATATAAAAAATATTGAGATTGTTGCCTAGTTTTGAGTCATGAATAATTCTTTGCCTATAGCGGTTTACCATAGAGTTATAAAGCAACAACGAGTTGTACCAGAAGTAGATATTCTTCCCATTACATATCGACACCCAAAAGAAGAGAAGTTAAGCCTTAAATACCATAAGTTTTTATCTTTAATTTTCTCAAAGTTAATCTAGTCACACCAGATTGAGTTAATATTTTTACTAACTATGGACCACAAATGTTTGAGGACAACCACATGATTCCAGGTTTTTAGGTCTACAATCCCAAGACCACCATAAGATAAGGGCAAGGTTATAGTTGAGTAAGCCACTTTCGCATCCAAAACTTTCATCTCATACTTAGACCATGGAAACGACATAGAGACTAAGATATTTATGTAAGAACTTTTGTGGGGAGAACAAGATTGAATACCAATAAACCTACCCCGTGAATATAATAGAAGTAATAAGTTGAAACCTAACCGCATATGAAAGGTTCTTGGAAGTCCATGAGGAAATACATGTAGTAATTTTGTCTAGGTAAATGGAGCCAATCATTATGGGAAAGACGACCCGTGAGAAAAAAGACTTCAAGTTATTAACAAGGCAACATTGTACCTAAAGATATTGATCAACTTAATTCTTGGAGATGGGTTAACCTCGTGAATAAAGATATGTCTCTTCTCGAGGCTAACTTTAAGGTCTCATAGGTAAAAACAAATTCCTTAATACAATCCGAAATAAGGTTTATGGGAGTTAATGTGACCTTAATAAGAAATCATCTAATCATATGCAAATAAATATTTACAATCTTAAGCTTATGACACTTCCAATAGAATTTGAATTTTACATCATTACTTTTCTCCTTATCGAAAAGAACTTGCATGAACAAGACAAATAAAAATGAGAACACAAGATCACCTTGTCTAAGACCCATCCGTCTTTAATTTTTTTGTGTCGAGAGGGGGAAATTATTAAGGATTAAGGAAATAATAATGATATTCTAATAGGGCTCAAGACATCTAGTATTAAAGAACATTAAGATCCCATCACATATATATTTTCATATTATATTCCAAGAATTTTCAAAAAAATATGTATTTAAACCATCAAACCCAAGAATTTATCAATATCAATAAAAAGAGTGCTTTTAATTTATGTTCATGTAACAAGGCAAACCATTAAAGTAAAATCCTGAGTTTTAACTTTTATAAAAATAAGTGAGGAGACTTTATCGAGCCTGTGGTGTCGTGGGGGGAAACTAGAGACTAAAAGGTTCAAAAACTATTTGACTAGGATACTCGCCACCCTGTTTGGGGAAGTGACGAAGTCCCCGTTATTATTAGAATTTAGACAATTTTCTTTCTCAAAATATGATTTCTAATACTTTTATAGATGAATTTTATATTGCGATCCCCAAGCTTGAGCCAACTATCTGTAAACTTTTGTCCTTAGAAAGATTGCTCAACATGGTTGAGTAAAATAAAAGCAAATGAGTCTGCAATTTCATCAAAGACCATAATGGGATTCAAGTGATCATCAACTAAAATATTGGACCGAGAATATTTAGTTTTGGGCATTAGACACCTTAAAGGTTATATCGTTATATTCCATACGAATTAGGTTACAAAGGGAATATTGGAGAAAACTGAGTTTATGGGAAACCAGAATCATACAATGAACACAGATTAGGAGGTTTCATATAAGATACCAACTCGTTGTATGTGGGGTGAGGCTGCCACGTGTTAAAGAGTTTACATATTTTTTATTACATGGCCTAATGGTACCCGAATTTATATAACTATGGTGTGGTCTGAAGAGCGCAAATACCTATAGTAGGCACTAAACATGGGTAAAGAACCATTCCAATCATTGTTAAGTAAGACGCGTGTAATTTTAAAAGCTGTGAAGTTTAAGAGATTTAGTTGGCTCAAGTGAATTCTAATCGATACGATCTAAAATTACTTAACTCACATTGATAAAAAAAAGTGATTGAATTCGTCAATGGAAATCTAATCAGACGAGGTAGTTCGTTTTTCATATTTACGATTTGGATTGAAATTCCTTATAACAATCTAGGTATATTCACGAAATGTTACCAATAATAATAAAGTAATAATGATTGCATTCTAATTATCCAAATAATGATATTAATAATGATAATCTAATGATAACCATCTTGATAAGTTTCAAATTACCGATAATCACGTGAGTTTACAAGTCTAGCAAAAACAACCTACAACATAAACTCTTCCAACAATACCTCGTGAAAGCACAAGCACGTACAACCATCAACTATTGATTATTTTTAACCTTTAAAACTCTAAATCTTTCAAACTATAACTTAAAAGAAAATCTAAAACAAATATATATCTATTTTTAAAAAACGAACAAGACAAATTCCATGAGTAATAATATAAAAGATTTTTTTTTCAAGGATAAATTCACAACCACATTGTTTCTAATTTCGCAACTAAACAACACTTGTTTTCTACAACCAAATTACACAAAATTTCACAACAGAACAACAATCTATTTTTTAAAAACTTAATTCAATACCAAATTGCACGTAATTTAAGTTTTTTCATAAAAAATATACATAATTTTGCAACTACAAAAACTAGTTGTTTCACACCCAACTAACATTTTTTCACAAATTAAGTTTATATTTTGTCTTTGCACACAATCGAACTTATTTAGCAACCAAATTTATTTTTTCGTAATTATTTTCTTCTTATTTCCGCAACACATTTGTACGTAATACCGCAACTCCAACTTTTTTATTTTTTATTAAAAACTAAAAAAATGCTCATATTTTTGGAACTACCGAAAAGTTAGTTGTTTCATAACTAAACAACAACTGTTTTTTCTAACCAAATGACATGTAATTCTGCAACTAAACAATAATTTATTTTTCAAAACCAATTTATACGTAATATCAAAACTAATATATACATATATATTATGGATCTAGTTTTTTCATCTTAAAGAAGCAAAACCAATAGTATTTTCGGTCTTAAAAAACAAACCAATAATATTTTTGAAACTTTAATTTGAAAGATATAATATTTAAAAAGAACAACTACTGATATTTCAAATTACCAATTGGTCATGTGTAAATGCAATTTTTTATTACTATATAGTCATTCATATCCTATAAAACTTTACATAATTATTAATAAATAAATTTGTTATTAAATGGTTATTAATAAATTACCATAACAATAATAAAACAAATCAATAATCTAACTTACATTATATATTATTGTATAACTAGTAAAATATGGATCAATAAATAAAATTTTATATTAATCACTCCCTCATTGGTTCCTTCTACCAAAAATCACTTTCCATCATTGAAGCCCACTCATCCTCTCTGTTGTGCTCCGCTTGACCCTCAACCTTTACCCTTCTTTCCCCCAAATCTGATTCATACCATATATGGCTTAGAATCGATGCCCTTAGATCAAGAAATATCGACCTTGAGTACTTGCAAACAGCTCATACTTTTTTTAATGTCACCCTTCCCTCGTCGTTGACCATTGACTTCAACCCTAACCCATACATCGACACTTTTTTCATTCATGGTAGCTCTATTTATGGCCCTCATAATTCTAATTTGGGAACCCTCAGGGATATGGAATTCTCGACCCAGAGTCTTTAAGTACTAATTTTGTTGGGCCTTATTCTCAAGCTTAAATCTATGGGTCACTCGATCAACTTTTATACACCCTCTACAACTCTTTGGACTAGACTCATGTTGGGCCGTTGGACCTTACTCCCTCAAATAATTTCTTGAACCAACTTACTGGTAGGTCTTTAAACCCAAACTCCCTTCCTCCAACCTACTTTCTATTGTCAGCCCACATCAACCCCTTTATAACCACCTAAACATACCCAAAATGGCCTTTTTTATCACTTATCCAATTCAACTCCTCTAAATTCATTATTTTCACCTCTAACTCCATACCATCATCTTCATCTTCTTCAAACCCTCATTCAGATCATAAATTAGGTTTTTCCACCCCATCTTGATTTCCTCCCATCGTACCTCCTCTTTACCCCTGGTCAAATTGGTTGAAGAGGTCATCGTTGAAGAAAATTGAAAAGATAACATCTTAACTCAACAACTTAAGAACCCAAACTTCTTCAACCCCCTACTATTATCTTTTATCTTTATTTTCTTGGAGGCTCACAACTCCACTAAACCATCACTCTCCCTTGATCATCTAACTCCCAAGCCTCCTATTAAAGATCCAACACTTCTGTAAACTCTTCCTCCTCATTTCCCTCTTCATATGTCAATGCGGTTGCGGGCTCCTCTAGTCCCTTTATACATTTTGTTCTTGAAGTTATCCAAAATGACTTCAATGGTAATGCTTTGATTATGAATGATGATTTCATCATTGGATCTCCAAATTACTGGCAATCTTGTTTATCTGGTTACTTCTTTGAGGAAACCCCCATTTTTTTCAACTCAAAGCTAATGTTATTTTTAATTGAAAGAAACTTGGTCTTGAGGAATTCAAATGCGTTTCCGATCGGAATTTCTTCATCAAGTTAGCTCGGAAGAGAATGCTAAGAACATCTTGGAAAAAGCTCATTGGAATTTTTGTGGTATTCTATTAGTCATAAAAAATTGGGAACCTTTAACAACTCTTAACAAAGATCATCTTAAAAAGATACTAATTTTGGTTAAAATCTTTAAGCTCCCCTTGGAACTTTGGACTTCTAAAAATCTAAGCTGTATCAGTTCAGTTTTTAGGATCTCTCCCTATGGCAACAAGAAGACTGAGCGAAGAGACAAACTCATATTTGTGCGTATTTATGTCTTGATTAAAGTGAGATTCACTTTCCATACCACAATTGATCTTGAGTGTATGGGAAAAACCACGTCGATTAGAATTGAGTACCAGGGTTTTCTGCCTCGACAATCTAATTGCATTATATTTGGTCACAACTCTAGGTTTTGTTTTGTCTCCCTCCATGTTATTCTCCTCTTCGTAGTCCCGCCATTTTTATCTAGACTTTCACCTACTTCGATGACCTTCTTTGAGTCTGATCCCTCCAAAGAGAAGACTCTTCAGACTAATGCGATGGAAAGTGGTGAAAAAGTGGACTTCCCGAAGAGTAGATCCACCCTTCATAGAGAGGCCTTTGTTGGTCCTTTGTTTATACCATAAGACAGAGCTACTAACTAACCCTTTGTAAGTACTCTTTATGTTTATCGCTTTATGGAATGTGCGTGGGTTAATGACCCCGTTAGAGAAAAAGATATTAATGATTTTATTATGGGTAATAGTATATTTGTGATGATCTTTGTTGAAACTAAATTCCACTCCCATAAAGTCATCCTTATTATTAGTAAAATGGCCCATTAGTGGAATTATATTACTAACCATGATCATCACCCTCTCGGTATAATATGGATTATTTGGAATCCTAGTGTTATTAATATCTATCCTTTATTATCCTCCTCTGAACACATACATTGCTATGTAAAGCACTTTAACTCTTTAATCTTTTTTTTGCTTCACTGCTATCTACGCTTTCAATGATGGCCCTGATAGAATTCCAATCTAGAATAATCTTCAATCTATTTCAGCTCATGATCATGGCATCCTTTGGGTTACTCTGTGGGATTTCAATGATATCCGCAATCCAGAGGAGCGTTTTAACTGCCCCAGGACCTTGTCTTCAGTGATTGACGAATTCAATAACTATTGTTTTTATTGTGGACTTAGTGATCTTCGATCTACCGGTTGCTTCTTTACCTGACATAGTAAAATCCCTTCTAATCCCATCTTCTCTAAGATTGATCATGTTTTTGTAAATAATAACCGAAATGAGGCTTTCCCGGGTTTGTCAGTCCACAACGGTTACTCTCGTTACCCTGACCACACCACCGTTACCCTTAACCACTGTATGTTATATAAACATCAGAAGAAACCATTCAAATTCTTTAATATGTGTCAATTCCACCCTAATTTCCGTGATATTGTCACCTCTAGCTGGAACACTTCTTGCCCCGTCCAGGGCATGTAGTGGGGTTCCTTTAAACTCAACTGGCTTCGGCTATCGCTTGAGAATCTCAACCGTACCGCCTATAATGATATTAGTTTGAGAGTTTCCAACGCTCAAAAGAAACTCTTCTCCTCTCAAAACTTTTTCGCACATGATCCTTCTAATTTTTCTCTTATCACTAAGGATATTGAGGCCTCTTCATCTTCTGTCTTTCTCAGTAAAGCTTAATAGTCTTTACTTAATAATAAATCCATAATAAACTGGCTCAAGTTAGGAGATGAAAACACTAAATTCTTCTATAATAGCATTAATAATTACATGCTCCGAAATAAAATTATATCTATCATGAACATCAATGGTAATTTAATCACAACTCCAATATCCTAGTACGACCTTTTAATTCTCAATCGGGCACCAGAAATCATCCAGGATATCCTGGTCTTTCAAGGGTCGCTTCCCTGATCTCTTCCAAGGTCAATCCCTCGAACAAAGCCTCAATGACCCCCCGATCACCCGTGATGAAAATTAAAAATTCCCTTTTCATTATAGATAGAAAAAAAATCCAATGTTCATGGTAGTTTTAACTATATGTTTTTTCCATAAAATCTTGGACCATTGTGGGCGACGACATCTGCAATGGTGTTCTTGAGTTGTTAGCTCAAATAAAATAGACCCAACTTTGAATGCCATATATATTTCCCTCATCCTGAAATCTATTGCCCCAACCTATTCCTCTGACTACTGTCTCATTGCCTTATGTAATGTTATTTGCAAAATTATCTTTAAATTTCCGACCAATAGAATCAAAGAACCCTTCCCCTACTTGACTGATAAATCTCAATCGACCTTTGTGGTCGGTAGGAATATTTTCGATAACATCCTCATATCCCAAGAATTACTCAAGGGTATCATCTTAAATTCAAAGTTAAAAGAGTCACTCCAAAAATCAACTTAACAATGTTAGATGACACCTCGTCCTTGATATTTTTGTCTTTTTGGAGTTCCCTGAGCAAATAATCACTTGGATACCCCAATGTATTTCCACTCTCTCCTACAACATCAATGTGAATGGATATCCTACACAATCCTTTATGGGAATAAAAGGGCTTAGGAAAAAAGATCCTTTCTCTTTTTTCCTATTCGTCATCGTCATACAAGTTCGCTTTGACATCCTAAAAAAGAAAAACAATGATCATCATTTTAAATTCCATTGGAAATGTCATCAACTAATTTTTTTTAATCTTTACTAAGCAGATTATTTAATGATCTTCTGTCATTGTGGTATCAACTCTCTTGTTCTCATTAAAGATGATCTCACTGACTTCTTCCATCTCTCAGGGCTTCAAATTAGCCCTAATAATAACCAGATTTTCATATCTCTAATCAACCCCACCCTTAAGCTTGACCTCATTAACCTCTATGACTTCAAGATTGGCTCTCTCCCAGTTTAATGTCTGGGAGTCCTCTTGATCACTAGCTGTCTTTCTCAGTCTAATTATCGACCCATTCTACACAAAATTATGGCCTGCATCAACTCTTGGACTTCCAAATACTTCTCATATGTCGGTCGTCTCAAACTCATTAAATATGTTATTTTTGTTAGACATGTTTACTGGTCATTCATTTTCATTTTCTCTTCAAAGCTCTAAAAGAACTCTTCCAAAACCTTTGTTGTTACCTCTTGACCAGTCATGAGATGAAAATATATGGTACCGAAGTGGCCTGGACTTCTGTCATAGTTCCAAATTTGGAGAGGAGCCTTGGGATTCTAGATTTAAAAACCTAGTTCATGCGGCCTTCCTTAAACATCTTTGCTCCATCATTAATAAATCTTCTAACTCTATATGAAGCGATTGTATTAAAATTTAAAAAATTAAAAACAATAACTTCTGTGACATCTCTCATAGATATATCTCTCATGGACTTGAAGGAAAATATTATCCCTTGAGCCTCTGGCCAATACTATTTTCAGGGTGGCTATCGGAAATTACAAGAACACCTCATTCGGGTTCGACCCTTGGCTTCTTTCCACCCCCTTGCAACTCATTACGACCATGCAATTATCTACAACTTAAGGTTAGGTAAGAACATAACTTTCTATGACTTCATCTTTGAGGGGCGACGAATGTGGCCCCGTAATAGGAGATCCATCAGTGCAAGAAACATAAGCAACCTCATGGAAGTCCATAACATCATTATCTCCCTTCATCCTCCAAGTTTCCTTATTGACGATATCCTCTATTGGACGGCTAAAGATAGATCCCAAAAATACACGATTAAAGATACTTATAATACCATCTATACGCCTATCTCCTGTGTCGGATATGCGGAGTTCGTCTGGAATAAATATAATATTCTGCATCACTCTTTCATTCTCTGGCTGACCATTCATTGCAAGTTAACCATTCGTGATAAACTTTTATCTTAGGGAATTACTACCCCCCTTTCTTGTTTTTTGTGTAATTCTACCGATAAAAATATTAATCATATCCTCTATGATTGTAGCTTTTCCCAGAGCTTGTGGGAATACATTCACGCAAATCTTGGGATCTCGTACCATAATAATTATGATTGGAATTCTTGGATCCTCAAAGTTTCCAATTGTCCCCCTTCTAGCTTATGTTATTTATGTTAAGCCTGCTTTGGTACTACCATTTACCATATTTGGGGTGAAAGAAACAACATAATATTCAGCTTACCCCCGAGCCTTGTCTTTGTTGTCTCTTTCTGTTTGTTATATGATCTTCATTTCCATTTCATGGGAACTAATATTATATGGCTATTTCAGTCCCCACCTCCACTAACTTAATCTTGTTTACATTTAATTTCTTTCTTAAGGTGTTGATGGACCCATTGTGGACTCATATGTGGTCTTGGTTATCACCTTAATGTACTACTTATCGACCTTAGATTGTTGTCACTCTGTTTGTTTTATTACTGACCTTGTTGTGGTCTTTTTATGTTATTTTTACTTTTATCCTTATTCTCTGGTTTTAAAGCCAAACCTTGGAGTATGCCTTTATGTATGTGTAAGAACTTTTTTTAGTGCATTTACTCCAACCCCCCAAAAAACATATCATATATTTGTTATTAATATATATAATAAAATAAATCAATGTAAGATACATTTTTCTCTTAAAATTACATTTTGTAAATCTTACGGTAGACTTTTATTATGTCAAACATAACGATATTAAAACATGTTGAAAGAAAAGTTACTTACTCAAAGCTAAAAAATAAGTAATAGTAACTCATAGTTTTATTTGTTATGTAAAATTATATTTATTTTTAAAAAATCAAAACTATAATATATTATACATAAAATAATTAATAACAAAAAAATAGAGTAAAAACAAACAAATCAGTGAGAATAAGTCCTTTTAAACATCACAATCAGGCATTGAACAGTATATCGTCCCTCGACTATCGCGTTTGGTGGTAGATAGTCCCTTGACTTTCAAATGTCCGTTGACAGTCCCCGGACTATCGCGCTTGGATAAAGTTAGTCCACCAGATCATCTGATCCATGAGAGACTACCACATGTCACCATAGTCCCGAGATTTTAGTATCACCACTAGTCCATTGAGTTTAGGTCAGACCCAAAATGTAGAATATTACAGATAACTAAACTCAAGGGACTAGTGGTGATACAAAAATCTAGGGACTATGGTGACACGTGGCAGCCTCTCATGGATCAGAGGATCTGGTGGACTAACTTTATCCAAACGCGATAGTCCAAGGATTGTCAACGAACATTTGAAAGTCAAAGGACTATCTGTTACCAAACGCGATAGTCGAGGGACGATGTACTGTTCAAAGCCTCACAATCATTTTAATTTTAATTTTTTATTTTAATAACCCAAAAAAAGTTTTATATAAAATATATATATTTTGTTGTAAAAATGTATTAAATGAAAATAAAAATGGTTTCATACAAGTACCTGAGGCATACCCTGAGGAGAGCATTAAGAGACGTAAAATAATAATATAAGAAGGTAAGTAGACCTTAGACTTACTCAAACCTAAATAAGAAATAATAAGTGAAAGTGCAAAAAAACCAACACAGTTAACGTGGCAAAATTACAGAGACGAAAAACATATGGGCAAAACAACATACAACCGAGATGAGGATAACTGCAAATTAGCCAAACAAGCGCTGACAAAGCAAAATGATTGGGCTAAGACCACTATGATCAAATAGGCTAGGCAACAACGACATAAGCGAGTAAAGGCAGTGAACCAAAAAGGAAGAAAACTTCTTCAATAAAAACATAAAACAAAATTAAGTTAGAAATTAATGAGACTAGATTGGTCAGACAACCTTGATACCAAGGAATCTGAACTAGAGGTAAAAAAGCATATGATAATATACCGCAGATGTGAGGGAAGGATACGATCTTAAAATTATAGTGTTTCTCTCACTCCAGATGTGGTAGACAACAACGTCAAATCATGCATGCTAAAGGAATCATAAACTGGATAAAGGGCCAATCTTTCTTAGCGATAAGAGAAATAATGGTTGTGTTCCAAGAAAGCTCAAGAGGACCCGAACTAAAGAATATTTCGATCCCATCACAAATATCGTTGTCGACGATGTTCCAGGAGTTCTTGAAAAATGTACTTTTAATTTATACGCACATAATATGACAAACCATCAAAGATCGGTCTCGAGATATCAATTTAACAGAAATAAGAGTGGAGATACGAGCGAGGCTTGGGTATCTCGGGAGAGACCTAGTTCCAAAAGGTTAGAAAAATAGTTAACTAAAACGTTCGCCACCTCATTTGAGAAAGTGGCGAGATCCTCGTTACTATTGTTAATACTATTATAAAAGAATTTTGTGTTACAGTCCCCATGCATGAGCCATGTCTCTATAGCCTTCTGGTTTATAGAAATATTCCTCAGCACGACTAAATGAGATATATACAGAAGCAGCAGCAATCTCAGCAAAAATCAGAGAAATTCACTGGGTATTAGCTAAAAGAGATTGGATTGAGAAAAGATGGTTTTGGGAAATAGACACCCTAGAGCTTAAATTACTATATTCCTTATGATTAAGTTCACAGAGGGAAAATTGAAGCCGAGTGAGCTTTTGGAAAACCAATCTCATACCGTGAGTAGAGATCAGAAAGGTTCTAGTAAGAATATACTAACTCGTTATAAGAAGGATGAGTGGGCCACATATTAAAAAGTTTTTTTTAATAAGTGGTTTAGGGGAGCCCAAAATAAGTTTAACAGTGGAGTGATCATAAGAGCAGACAGATCCAAAGTGGGCAACATATGTGGGAAAAGAATCATCCTAAACACTATTAACAAGAACTCGATCAATTGTTGAAGCTATATGGGGTAAGCGGTTTTTATTGATCTAGGTGAAATGAGAACCATACGACCGAAGGTCACTCAATTCATAATGATAAAAACATAAATTAAAGTCGTCAATCTCACCCTGAGAGAACGAGCTAGTACATTTATCGGGATTACGAAAAGCGTTGAAGTATTCCGAGAGCAATCCAAAGATAATTGCAAAAATAAGTTGAAATAAACTTAAGGTCAGCCCACAGAGGGTGACGCTCAGATCTATTGTTGAAGGCATAGATAACCTAGAGGAATAAGGGGACATGGTAACTAAGACTACAAACTTTACAATGAATGAATTGAGAAAAATATGAGAAAATTAAAATGGAAAAGAAAATAGAGTTCCAAATAACTCAAATCATACCTAGTATATGAGAAGTTATATTAACGACATACTTCCAAAAATGAGCATTGTTTCTAATAATGCAGTTAACATTAGAAATACACACCTTAGTCTCCAGCAGGATCATAATTGTGATACTATTTCTAATTATAAAATCAGTAACATCTTTTTGTCGAACAGGTTCGTTTAACCCACAAACATTCCAAGAAGCAATAAACATTAAAAACTTACAGTGAGTTTGGTTCAAAAGTGGAAAACCACTACACAATTACTATTCAAATACTAACCATTCGAATTGTTTCTAGTAGGAAAAGAAATTATAAGTTGCACCAAACTTCCAAATCTAACCTTCTCAAAAAAATTGTTTAGTAATAAATATAAAAATTCAGTAACTTTAATTTTGACATATATAACATTAAATTCCTAAAAAATAAAGAGTGAAGCTATTTCCTCCATCATATTTTTTATTTCCTCCATGATTTGAAAAAAACTCTATGTTGTTATTTCCTCCATAAAGGAAATAACATATTTACCATTCTGCCCATTTATTCTACCTTTTTCATTTTCAAGAACACCAACATAATAAACTTTCACCCAGAATGACTTTTTTCTTTTTCATAAACCTTATTCCTAAAAGTAAAGTTATATTGTAAACTTGATTAAGATATAATTGCTTGATTACCTTTATTACTCAAAGAAGACGACCATTTCTTCTTACCCCACCACCTAGACAAAGCTAATTCAATTTTTATACGTCAGTTTTCAGTACAAAGAATAAGCGTCTTCATTGATTTACTGTGCTCTCTCTCCAGAACCCAGTCATGCTAAACACAGTGTAGTTTACATTTCACATATTTTCGGGAAATTGTCTAATTAGCTTAATGGTTGGAATTTCATTCTGTTCTGTTATATTCTGTTCTAAGAAGCAATCGATTTTGGTTCGATTTGGCTGTTTCTATTTTGTTCTGCGGTTTCTTTTAAGAAACATGTGTTTCCGAGAGGCCATCTCAGAATCACATGCTTCATAATACCTGACAGTTGTGCTTGGTTAAAAGCTGTGACGATGGATGAATCATGTCACTTTAATTGGATTTTGTTTGAGTCTGCTCTTTATTTTTGAAACATGGATTTGGTTTGAGAATTTTCATGCTGATTGTATATATCATGACTAATTTATGATTTATACACTGAATTTTTTTGTTTTAAAGTTAATTTTAGAGGCAAAAATCAAATACGTAGGATTAAAAATGGGTTAATGATGTGTTTTTTCACTGTATGACTTTCTATTTGAATAATGGTACGTAATGTTAAATTTGAAGACAAAGTAAGGGTAGTCTAGTAATAACAAGTTTCAAGAATTTTAGAAATTTCAAAGGGCTAGGCTAAAAAAAACCCGTTTTTTCTATAACGAGACCCGGTTATAGTGAGAATCGGCTTGGCTATAACGAGACCCCATTATTTACAAAATTGTCATTCATATAAATACGAAAAACCTTAAATTTGTTCCTCTTTCTCCTCTTCCAAACCCTAACTCTCTCTAGCCTCCTAAAACCCTCGATTTTTTAAACGATTATTTTTCAAATCCAATGCCAAGAAGCTGTTAAGGTAAGCATTCTCTACTTGTTGGTGCAATTGTTTTTCAATTTCCATATATTTTTTGGGATATTTAGAGTTTAAGTTTAGGGTAGAAAATCGAATTTTTATGTATTTGCAGTTGTTTTGTTCAATTATAATTGCATGTATGTGTTTAGTTAGAAGATTAGGATCATTTATGGGTGTTTGTTTTGAGATTTGGGGTCGATTTGGGTATTTTGGGATCGAGCAGGGGGATTGCTGGCCTGGGTAATTCCACGCATGTCCCTGTCCATCGTTGCTTATCTACGGACCAACGGTTCCGTATATATAATTCTCACGTCGTAGACCTATACTCGACATTCCATGCCTACAAAGAGCATGAGGCTTATAGCGTCTTCAAAGGCGATGTAAGTTTTTTAGTTTTAATTTACTTTTTAAAGTTATTATTATTAGAGGCAATTTGGTATGTGCTATAGTTATAGGTTTATTTATTGTCTACGGTTATCCGTTTGGTTTTAACACTGTCTACTGCATTGGATTTGTTATTGGTTTGTTTATTTCTTTGAAAATTTATTAGTTTAGGTTAGAATGAATTTATATGTTATTAAATTTATTCGTTATGTGTTTATCTTATATGTTTTATTTATTATTCGATTTATTCGTTATAGGTGTATCTTATATGTTATACCTGTGATTTAAATTATTGGTTATTGGTTAATTATAGTTGTTATACTACATATATATTGAACATGTTGGTTATTGGTTTATCTTAAATGTTAGATTGCATATATGTTTATATATATTGTATTTTTTTATACAGCCCCGGGTACAGTTGCGCTGTTATGCCATGTACCATACTCATCGTGCTTGGGACTTGAAAGTCCGCCAGACACGGGTAAGTGAGCACGTTATGGCCATATGTTTTGGGCCTATTGTTGACGCCTTGGGTAAGTGGTCTACAAATGTCCATTTTATTGAAGAATATTTGGAGAGATGGCATCCCGAGACGAACACGTTCCATTTCTCTTTCGGGGAGATGACCGTCACCCTGGATGATGTCCATATGATCACAGGGCTCTCAGTTGTGGGTGTCAACTGTGAGATATACGAGTACCCTACTCCTGATGAGCGTACTGGGGCATACACTCTCTTACTTGGGTGCAACGCTAGGGAGCTTGAGGCGGAGATTAAGGAGAACAAGAGTGGTGGTAAGAGGCATGTTCGCCTTGCGTGGATGAAGATGAGATTTTTCACTCATCAGTATTACGATGATGATATCACTGATGTGGATGTTCGCCGAGCTACCAGGGGTTACTTGTTGCACATCTTTAGTTGTACCATATTGGCCAACAAGTTGGGCAACAACATTAGCCTCGACTACTTACAGTTTATTGACAATTACAGTAGCTCGGGGAGGTATAACTGGGGACAGATGATACTCACGCAGCTCTACTACCAGCTAGGCAGAGGTTGCCTACACGTTACTTCGGGTATTTTTGGATTGTTGGGCTTGCTAGAGACGTGGATTTACGACAATTTCCAGTCGTTTTCTGTTCATCACTACCCGAGGTATAGTATCGCACATCCTGCTTTGTGTCGGCATGCGCCTCCAAAGTTTTGACAAAGCAAGGAGGCTCGAGACGGTGTTCGAGATTACCTAGCTACCTTCACCGAGCACGATGTAAGTTATAATCAGTTTCATTTCAATGATCGTATATATAATATAAGTTGCTAATGATAAATGGTTTGTTAATATTTTGCAGGCGTCATTCATGCCGTATACAACCATACGGGATGCTCGAGGTCACTCTGATATAGCTTGGATAGATGCGACGCTGAAGTCATCAGACATTGTCGAGGCGTACTATCCGCTACGGGTGGCTAGACAGTTGGGTCGCATCTAGCAGGTAATATTTTGTTACTCGAAATATTAATATTGTTTGTATTGCGCATGTGTGCTACATAATTTAGATTTTTTTTTAAAATACAGGTTCCTGGTTCACTGCGTCTTATTCTTACCGGTTCTAGTAGGGGTCATCGTGCGAACACCCTCTAGCTCTGGGATGCATTCACTTGGGACAACTGGGAGTCACACTGTATTCACCCGAGTTTGAAAGGGGGAAGAGTTTATTCCTGGTCAGGAGGATGGTACCACTTTGATCTACTCTTCATGGGTTACGAAGAACTTGTGGTACATCATATCTGATCCAGAGGTCACCGAGATGATGCAGAGTTAGGGGTGAACCCTTCACCACACACACATGCCACCAGACTGCACGAGCTGACTTCGCACATACTGGATTTACAGGCGTACGACCGTAGCCACCCCGAAATTAGTTTGGAGGACCTTCGGGAGCCATTGGAGGAGGTCTACCGTCTTGTTAACGAGTACAAATATTGATTATCATTTTATGATATGGTTGTTTATGTGTTGCGTCGAACATTTTTATGTGTTGTTTAATTTTTAGCAGCTTCAATTTTGTGATATGGTATTGCGTCGTTGTTTAATTATGTGTTATGTTATTTTGTTACATTTTAGTGATATAACTTTCAAACTCTAACTTTAATATAAGAATAATAATGCAAAAAAAAATACAACATAAACTCAAACACAAACTCGAACATTTTTATAAACACGAAAAACAACACAAACTCAAACATAAACCGAATTAGGCACTTAGACATAAACTCAAACACAAACTCAAACATAAAGTAAAACACATGCTAAAACATAAACTTCCTTTCTTCTTTCGCATTCTTGTTAGTCACGCATTTCCACTAGGCGGAATGTGACCACGATGGACCACCTGGCTTTCACCTCATCAACACGCCTAGAAATTTTAGACGGCTGAGCACCATCCCTTCCATATAGGAAGTACATCTTGCGTAGAAATGCCCACTCGTACTTATTACCCCCCCTATCATGTTCGCGTTACCAACTTCAGCTGATGCCATCATCAGATATTGATCTTCCAACTCAGTCCATGGACACATTTTTTTGCAATTGATATATTTGCTATAATTGTTACTGTCTGAAAAATGTCTTTTTGTACCACTTTTATGCTTAAGATAACGTAATCCAAGTAAACATATCAATTAAAGACACTTGTAAGATAAGGATAACGTAATCCACGTTGACGAATGATTGTGCGACACCTAATATTTACAAAAGTACTCAAATGTACCAGTGCAATAATAGGGGTCATTTTATAGCGTAACTTCCATTATTAGACGTCTCGCTATAACGAGACACCTACAAAAATTGCCGCCAAACACACCCGCCTTTAAAACTTTCCCGCCCAAACATCCACGAGCCTATAACTGGATGCTTAACACTCCTCAAACAGAAACAGTGTAATAATGGAGTTTATCCCTCATGAAGACTACCATTTGCTCGAGGCAGTGAAACTTTCCTTGCGAGAGTTGGGTGAAGATAGTAGCGATGCATTTTTTGAGCTAGTCTTGTGTAAGATGTACTACAACTACGGGCGTTTAGGAACAGAAGGTTTTGTTGTGCGTAACCTTGAACAAATCAAACAAAGGTACATTTTTTGCAAACCAATGGATCATTTATTGTTTCTACCATTTAAAATTAAGCAAGAAGCAGCCGCCGTATGGAACATGACGGTGGTGGACTACATCACTAGAGATATGGTACTGTATCTTCAAAATAGGATTACTGAAAGGGAAGAGGGGATTGACTCTGACGATAACTTGGGATATGACTTCGACTAATGAGCATTACGTTATGTTTTTAATTGTTTGCATCTTGGGGTTTTTGTACTGTTTGTTTAAGTTAATGTTTTAACTTGTTGTGTTTTCCATTTACCATGTACTAGTGTTTGTTATTTGACTACCCATTTTTTTGTTCCTATTTTTATGTATCCAACGTATCATTTTCTGTTTTGGATTGTAAGATGCAGTTTTCTGTATATTGATGTTTCGGCTCATGTATGATACTTTTTCCTTTGTGTTTGATATTATAATATTGTATTTATGTATTTTTAATAACAAAATAGACGGTGTACCCCGACGGGAAAAAATAAATGGAGCGAATGTTTCTCGCCTCAAAAAGTTTTACGCTGGAAGAACAACCCTGTTTCCCGCTAATTATTTTAGAATTGGCATACCGACTTCGAGTCTATAAATACTAGAAGCTGACTATGAAACTAAAAATTTTAAGTTATAGCAATGGATGATTCATGGTGGAACGTGCACGAAGATGCAAACCTCCTATGCGCATTTGACATCGTCAGAGGTACGATGCTGCTTCTTGCTTTTTGCTTAATTAACGATGGCAAGAAACACAAATGCTGTATTGGCTGGCAAAAAATATATCTGCATTTGATCTGCTCACGAGTACGCACTAGGACACGCTCGAAAAACTGGTCGCTAATATCTTCCCCTAGTATCTGGCGGGAAATTTTCACAGCTTGAAGCATGTGGTAGTCTTCGTCCGCCGTAAACTCCATATGTAAACGTTAACGAGTTTTATATTTATGTTGAATCCTAAATGTTTGGCAGATGTCTTATGATTTCTTGATTTTATGTCATATTTTATAGGGGACGAGTCAATTTTGGTGGGCGGGCAATAGTAGGGGTCTCATTATAGCCGAACCTCTATTATTAGGTGTCTCGCTATAACGAGACCTCTTAAACATCTCCCGCGTTGATTGTTTGGCAGTATATGTTTGGAATTATATGATAACTTGATTTCTTTTTATTTTTTTGCGTAAGTTAATGTTGAGCTTGTTGTTTGTTTGTTTAAACTAATGCTCGTATTTGTTGTTTTACTTTTTGATTGGTTAGCCCTTACGGCTTGATTTTGTGTAGAAGTCTAATTTTTTTTCTTAAATAACAGCCTTATTAGGTACCCATTTGCCATTAATTTTGGTTAAAGGCCAATTGTTTTTAAAGGATTTTCGACCTCAAATGTTGTTAAAATTATGTTTTAAGACCATTGGGAAATATAAATGCGCGAAATTTTTTTTGTAACTGACCTTAAACCCTTTTTTCGGAACAGAACTTTTTTCGGCACTCACAAACGTGTGCATGTACAAATACACGCACTCTTATGCGTGGATATGTACATGCACACGCGTGCGAGTGCCAAAAATGGCCATGTTCCGCCAAAAAAAACAATTGTCCTTTTAGAATAAATAAATAACTTTGCAAACCTTCAAAAAATACTTTAGATAAAACACAAAACACATCAAAAATAAATAAACGTCGTAATTAATATCAACCAAAACAATTATAGTCAGAGGTAGCGAAATGTGTTTCGAAAGGATTAAAAAAGAAAACAAGCAACACAAAATAATAAAAATACAACATCGCATTATGCATCCCCGGTCAAATTGTAGAACTCATCATCCCCATCGTGTAATGTTGGAGGTTGTGCTGGTTTAATTTGGTGATACTTGTTGAGACGTTCGCCTATTGGTATGGACCAATTTGTAACTTCATCGATAGTGCGGAACGCAAACCAGCTTGGGTATATATCCAGTACAATCCGAAAATTTCCATAATATGGAAATATTAAATACGTAGCGGATTTTTAGATAAAATGAAAACTAAGTATCAAGAATGTACTAGTTTACTTATTTTCACAAAATGATTACTGTGTACGAAACCAATTCCAACTTCGACAATAGGATATGATCTTGGAGGCACACCACGCAAAGGAAGATACGTGTATGATAGTTGGAGAGAGACATGGTATACTATACATTGATACCGGGTGGCTATCACCAACCCAAAGTCGGGTAATATCATCCAATGCCTAGTTCCGCTCTGGTACATTTTGAAACAATCCAATCTCCACAATAGATTATCAACACGTTGTGCACCATCAAAAAACTTTTCCCAAAGATCACGTTCACTTGAAAGTTCATACATCAAATCCCTTCTCACTGCCTCCCATGCGTCCGCATTGTCTTTAATCGTCAAAGCTACTGCCCTAAATCCACGATTACCGTCCGGAGCAACATCTTCAATGCTAGTTATGTAGTTGTACAAGTACTCGGGAAAATAACTCTCGTAGGCGCTCAATCGTTTTTCTTTATTCGATTTTCTAGATCGAGTTGCTTTCTCCTTTTTCGGTGGCGCTTTAGCTTTGGACTTGGATTTGCGTACTAAAAATGCCTTAACCGCCGACGCGGCCGTGCTACCTATTGTGCCAGAAGTACTAGCGCCTAAACTATCGTATTCCCACTCGCATGGGTTCCGCTTAGTTGACTTGTCGGGACCGGATTTTTTCCGACCTTTCGTGACAACCGGTTCCTTAGGTTCCAAAACATGGCTTCTAGCGGGATCTAGGATTTACATCATCCTATTTATTATGTGATCTTGCACTTGTGGACCGTAACCACGTATGGTACTAACAATTAAGGATAGCTTTCTTGTAAGCTCATCTTCGGTACCAACGTTTTCCCTAGGCTTGGTCACTAAAGTACTCCAATAAGCATCACATTCACTCTTTCGAATCGACCTACCTTCTTTCGTGATCATAGCACACTCACACACACAAGGAAAATTGTGTGTTGTCCTAATTACACAACCACACTTTGCGGGAGTGAACCACAAATCCCTGGCCTTTCGAATAGTTTCCTCTAATATTTGAATGGTCGTACATGAAATTTTACCTTTGATGTCGCTAAAGATAGCTCCCCTAGATGCTTGTCTAGGACGAAACAAACTTCGTTTGAACGTTTCGAAGATGGTAGAGTGTTGAATGCGAAGCAACGCATGAACTTTATCCTAAAATTTCTCAAAAGTGCATAGGCTTGTGCCGATTGCCCATTTAAGACTAGCGTGAGCACTCTCCGCCCTAAACCATAAACTTAGATTAGTTACAAGTCTAACAACTAATTAAATATATTAATGTATATATATATATATATATGATAATATAACTCACCGATTGCTAGTGTGTTGTCCAAATATTTAATTTTGTTAGTGTAGACATTAAAGAATTTGTGTCCGTAAGGGTTTATCTATTGTTTCGTCATGTACTCGAGAACCTTAGGACAATATGCGTAGGCTTGGTGCAAGTCGGTGAGGTTTTTGTTATACTCTTCGATCGTCGCCGAATGTTGAACCGCGACATAAAATTCTAAGAACTCCTCCCCTATGTCCACTTTGGGCAAAACTTTCTTAGAGTATGAGCTAACGTTCCTATTTATATTCCAAGTGCATAACATATGAGTTGCATTCGGAAATACCTCATCTATATCGTTCATTGAAGCCAATTCCTTATCCGTGACGATAATATTTGGAAATGCGCACATGTTGTGCACCATCACTCTCCTTAGAACGCTCATTGCCCACGTGTAGTTCTCTTCTTTCTCCGAGTTCATAAAAACAAAAGCTATACAAAAGGTTTTTTTTGTCAAAGTTTGGCCAACTATTTCTAGCAAAGGAAATTTACACCTTGTAGTCTTGTACGTGCTATCCATTATAAGCACTTGAGGAAAAGTGCGCAACAAATCGATGCTCGTGGGATGTGCGAAAAACAATTCTAGGATCTCGTCGGTTTCTTTGTTTGTGCGCTCCCAAACATAGTACTCGTGCTCCTTTAACTTACCGAACAAGTATTGCAATTGGGATTTGCCCGCTTTATCAACCAATTGGTGCTTTTGCCGCATGTTGTAGATGGTACGCATACTATATACATTTTCCGGATCTCTTAACTTCAATCTACGATATATATCTCTTGGCCGAGAACCGATTATTGTGAGTTTACGAACATATGCCTCCTCTTCCGCTTTTAACCTCGCGGCCCGTGAATGACCATCCAAATGCAAGAAGGGTTGGTGGTTGTGTTTTCCATTTATAACTACCAATTTCAATTAACCGGGTACTTCTAACACCGGATTGCCCCTAAGCATGAATGGACATCCGCATTTTTTGGATGAACAATCTTGTCGTTTCTTCACAATCCCCGGTTTCGGCCTCGGCTTGTAAACACCGTGCCTCTCGCACTTGAAATATAACAGCGGGGTTTTACCGTTTTTACTACCATCGTCATCTTTATGTACCACAACAATAAATCCTATACTCTTGCTCTCTTTATCAACCCATTCGATCAATTCCGCCTTGGTGTAGAAATTATCCATCGTAAAAATTTGACTATAATCCGCCATATACATGGTGCTTCCGCCGGTTCCTACACAAACACAAATCATTTTAATAACACAAAATTACAACAAAAATAACTCCATCGATTGTAAACGTGTATTTACAATTCAATTAACAAAGACAAACCCAATATTCAACCAAAAACGGGTATATAAAACCAAGATAGGTCACATCTTCGCATTAACATGCGTAGATTTTGCCAAATCGTCGCAAAATCATGCCAAGTTTGTGCCAAATCTTTGCATGATCATGCGAAGATTTTGGCACATCTTCGCATGAACACGCGAAGATTGTGCAAAATCTTCGCATGATTGTGCGAAGATTGGGCACAATCTTCGCGAGTTCATGCGAAGATGTGTCATCTTCCACGCGTGTTCTTGCGTGGAAGTGTACATTTCAAAGCACGAAAATGCGAAAATTTGTTCTGTGCATAAAAATACTTAATTTTTACCTCAAGTACACTCTCCATATGGTCAGTAAGCGGCTACTCCTCATTCGAAAGGAAATCATCAATGTTGCAGCTCTAATCGTCATTATAGTCGCTTAAATCCATGCTTGGAGTAGTTGAGTTTTAACTTTTAATAATTAAAGTTTATTAAATGTTTGGGTGGGAGTTTGAAATTGTTAAATTTTGTGTTTTTGTTTGGAATTTTAGAGAGAGAAGTGGTAGGGAAAGAGAGGAGGAAAAGAAGAGAATGGGTAGTTGGAAAAAATTGCGGTTTTTATATGCGGGGGTATTTTGGTAATTTCACGTTTTCAGAAAAAATCAAGATTATAGGTCTCACTATAAAGAAAATATGTCTCATTTTAGCCCCAATTTCAAATCATGGAGGAAATAATAAATATGATGGAGAAAATAGCTTTGGCAAAAAATAAATTGAAAAATCAACTCAAAATTAATAGTTATATCCATTAACATTAATGGACATATAAAACCATTAAATAAATAAAAATTCAATCGATTGAAGATAATAAGTAATCAGAACAATTGAAATTGAAAAGTGAGGGAGTTTCGAGACCTAAGTTAAAATTAAAGGAATACTATGGATAGCTCAACCTGATTAAGGAGTCATGAAGCCAAACATCCAAAATAAGTGAGGAATAAGCAGCCTGTGGATATTGATTTTGAGAGAAAAAGGCGAACACATGACCTTCTGGGCAGTCACGCATCGATGCTCACTAACACCATCCTCGTTCTCATATGCAAAGCTTTGTCCGAGATTTTCTCCGCTCTGTTGAAGCATAAACAAACAGAGATAGTATTCGAGAGGAACCAAGTCGGGTCAAAGCACTTACCTCGATTTATACAACCAGCAAAGCTCGTATGTATCCCAACCGAAGCGCCCGTCACGTACCTCCGCTCCAACAATGATCCACCCGCGAACCATGAATCACCATCAGCTATAATTCCTTTTAAATATACTTCAAAGAAAATACAATAGCCAAACGCCACCGGAAACGAACAAACATAGTCGAAAAAAAGGAGTGACACGTCCACAAATTGGTGACCCCTTTTGAACTGAACCATGAATAGAAAAAAAGAGGTATACAGCTTTCCGACGATTCCGGCTACAAAAGAGAGATAAGAGCATCCCAACAGATATGCTATTTCACAGTTATTTTAAAAAATACTTATTATCTTTAAAAAAAATGTTTTCCAACAGTTAATCTAAAACGTAATCTAAATTTACAGATTTTATTTTGATAATCTATATTTACCTAGACGGTTACACAATGTGTATATTTTTTTCTTATTTTTCTCATCACTTACAAAACTTAAAAACTAACTTAATTATAGATTAGCCGTTGTAGATTAGTTGTTGTATTATTTAATAGTCTAAAATTATAAAGTGTCATAATTTAATCTATATTTAGCTAAATTATAGACTAGCTGTTGGATGCTCTAAGAGGAAAGTCGAAAAACGAAAATGGAAGAGTAACCGAAAGGTCTTTTGGTATGGTGGCCTAAGGCCTCAAGGAAAAATAACCGCCAAGATTGAAACTTCCTAAGCTAGCTCTTGATACTCTCACTACCGTTACTATATATTGTTTCTCTCTTTTCTGTTAAAAATACATCCTAGTGAAAAATGTACAAAGTATTTGGACGATTTAGTGATAAAAATACAGATTATTAATGGGCTATGTTAAAATGAGATTTTTTTTAAATGAGACCCCGTTATAATGATATTTGTTTTTCTTAAAATGAGATTTCCATTATTTATAATTCTGCCACTCGTGAAAGAGCATGGGTTTTTATATGCTATGGCGTTTTAATCATTTTAAGTTTTTGAGAACAAAAATTTACGTTAAAATCTAACTCAAAACATAGAGGGTCTCATTTCAACCTAACCCATTATTAATTTCTGGAAACCCAAATAATTATTGTGTTTAAATATTTAAAATACAAAACACAAAAGATAATGAAATTATGACTTCAAATATAACCATCTCAATTTTTTTCTTACAATAAGTATGTCAAAATTTAATCATTAAGACCCATATTTTCATGTTTCTCTAAGAAAGACCCATTTCACACAAAACCAATACTATTATCCACTTAAGACCTATACTTTCATGTTTCTTCGAGAATGACTCATTTCATCAAAATATTTACCATTTAAGACCCGCTAATACCCTAAATACTCTTACTTAATTATATGAAATCTTTTAAGATCCACATTTCACCATTCTTTCTCTCTATACGTGAATAGAACAATAAGTAACAGTATAGGTGATTTTTTTTTAATTTTGTACTCGATTTCTTGTTTTTCCTTTGTTTTCATATGATTTTGATAGTGTTTTTACTTGATTTCGAAGTTTAATTTGGGATATCTGTTTCGATAAGTCGGTTTGTGTGTGTGGTAACTAGAATTTTGATTTCGAAATATTTGGGTACTTGAGATCTGTTTTCTTTCTGATTTTTGTTATTCATCTGGTATTAAGTTGCTAATGTAGTTTATTTGTTGTATTCGAGTTAGAGTTTTGTCGATTTTTAGTCTGTTTTTGTGTTTGTGAAATTTATGTTCGAGTAAAACGGATTCGAGTTTAAAACGACGGAAATGCAAAATGTGTATCTTTTGTACGTACACACAATTGCGAAATGTATTGATTTTTCTGGAATGGTAGATGCAAAACATATTTTTGATAGATGTAAAACGTTAGTATTCTTTTGTATTGATAGATGCGAAACGCTAGTATTCTTTTGTACCGATAGATAACTCGAGATTTGTAAAAAATATAATTTTAAAAAAATTAAAAACATACCATGATTTCAAATTAAAAAAAAATTATTTGCTTGATTTTATATAAAAGATATATTAGATATATATTTTTTTTTTAAATTTTAAAATCTTTACTTATAATAGATTCGTTAATTTTAATACCGCTATAAAGTTAAGAAATAATCAAATAAATCTAATCTTGAATGAACATCTGCTTATAAAAATTAACCAAAATCAACATTTTCAAATATACTTCCAAAATACTAATGTTAAATGAATCCTAGAGAAACAATCAAACAACAAACCCAAGTTAATGTCAACCTTTAGTTGCCATACACCTTATTGAATTAAGCATTTTGAAAGATCCGTTCGGTTCAACAGAATTGTTAAATTATCAGCTCAGTTAGAAAAGACTCAGATTCAGTTCGTTTAGGTTTTGACAGGATAGTTCCGTCCACTTTAAACTATAATAAAAAAATATAAATTTAATTATATTTTAATAATATAAAATATAATTAATATTAAAAAGTTTTTTTTTTAATTTTGTACAAATTTAAAACTGGTTTGTCACTTCGATTTCGTATCGATTTGATATGTTCATTGATTTTGTAAATTATCATTTTTATTAAGTTTCTAGTCGGTTTGATTTAAGAGAAAAGTACCGGTAAATACCTTCTTAACTATGTTATTATCCGGCTCGAACTGAAATTTGGACAAAAATACCCCCGACCAGATATAGGCGCACGGTGGTAAAAAAAAAACTGGTATGAAAAAAAAAACTGGTACAATTCTCAAGATGCGAATTGCTTGCAAATTCTCAGGATGCGAATTGCTTGAAATTTCTGAACGATTCTCATGATAAGATGCGAATTGCTTGCAATTTCTGAACGATTCTCATGATAAGATGCGAATCGCTTGCAAAATTCTGAACGATTCTCATGATAAGATGCGAATTGCTTGCAACTCTCAAGATTTCTGAACGATAAAAAAAAAAAACTGGTACAATTCTCAGGATGTGAATTGCTTGCAAATTCTGAACGATTCTCAGGAGAAGATGCGAATTGCTTGCAATTTCTGAACGATTCTCATGATAAGATGCAAATTGCTTGCAATTTCTGAACGATTCTCATGATAAGATGCGAATTGCTTGCAAATTTCTGAACGATTCTCATGATAAGATGCGAATTGCTTGCAACTCTCAGGATTTCTGAACGAAAAAAAAACTGGTATGAAAAAGAAAAAAAAAACTGGTACAATTCTCAAGATGCGAATTACTTGCAATTTCTGAACGATTCTTTCAACTGGTGAAATTTTATTTTTTAAAAAAATCAAAAAATATCATCAATGGATCTAGTTTTGTTCATTTTTAAAAAACAAAAGTGATGGTACTTTCATTTATTTTTTTCGAACTCCGGTTCGAAAGATACGGATCTTTTAAAAATAAAATTAAAGAAAAAGTAGGAAAGAAAAGAAAAGAGAAATTTTGGTTACGTGAGGGTAGTCAGGGTATTAAAATAAAGTTAGGTACTATGTGACAATTAGGTAGGTGAGTTGGGTATTAAGTGACAATTGATCAAACCTTGAGTATTAGATGACAATAAAATATTTGAGTAGATACCTTTGGTATAATTTCCCTTGATTTAAACTAATTTTATTATAATGTATTTCTATAGTCTCTTATTCTCATAATAAAATTTTAAACAATACTGTTAAATTTGGAGCGGATTCTCAATCGAATTTCAACCTACTTTTGATGCGTTGTTTTTTCATATGTTCAATATATGTTGTTAGAAAAAAGAAGTCAAAATAGCTGTACCCTAATACTTCACATACAACAAATAAATCTTTAAACTATTTTGTCACTATAGATAATTAAATATATAAACTAATTTTTATTTAGATTATTGATAATTTTATAGTTGGAAAATATGCTTATAATAATCTTATATTGTTATTGATTTCTTATTTTTATTTGTTATTATTCGTTTATATTTTTATTTCAACGTTTTATAATAATGACATAATGATCTTATTTATATTCTTTGCCTAAGATAAAATGCTTTTGAAGTTGAATTACTTGAGCTAGTTCTCTCTTGCAGACGTCGTGAACTAGTTGAGCTTCACTGAAGGAGTCAAAAACTATTCTATCGAGTTAAGTTGAATTTATAAATTAATATGATTTTATTTTCATAGAAATGGATAATTAGTAAGTATAAGTGAATAATATTTATTTATTTTAATAATATTTATTTATTTATATATTTTAATAATATTTATTTATTTATTATTATAAATAATTATCTTAAAATCAATAGTAACCGAACTTGTGAAGTTGTATTCTGTTGTATATCTTGACATTCAACCAAACATAATAAGATGTGTTAGGATATTAGAAGTTCAAAGTGAAACAACATAAGTTTTAAATGTCTATAAAAAATGTCTATTATTATAAGTAATAATACTAAAATTGATTATAGTTGGAGTTTGTTAAGAAAATTAAAAAAGTAATATAGTTTAGAAAAACAAATGGTATTATTATATTAATATTTTATGGCTAAATAATTGAACTTGATAAAATATTTTAAATAAAGCATGAATAATATTATTTTTTTATATTTAAAAAAAAAATCATAACCATTTGAAAATAATAACATAATAATAAAAACTATTGCGATAATAAATTTAGCTTTACCAAAATATTCTATTATTAAATTACTATACTATTAACTTACTACCATATAGATCTTTTTTTTATAATAATAAACAAATTAAATTACTATACGATTAACTCACTACCATAGATCTTTTTTTATAATAATAAACAAATATTATACATTGCAAAATAAATTTGAAGTCAAATGATGCAACATTTCAAAATTAATGCAAATCACGACTTTTTTTATTTGCATGCATTTACCTCTTTCAATAAAAATATAATAAAAATATTAAAATTTATTGTTTTCGTTAAGAATGATGTCATATGTCTAAAAATTAGATAATAGTAACGGTTATTTAAAACTGAATCTATTAAAAAAATAAGAGTAGGTTAAGTTAAAATTGTATTCCATTTAATTTTTATCAATACCTTAAGTTATCTAATAATTTTAAAAATATTTTATTATTTAAAATA
This sequence comes from Limnanthes douglasii subsp. nivea, assembly GCA_036936605.1. Taxonomy (NCBI): domain Eukaryota; kingdom Viridiplantae; phylum Streptophyta; class Magnoliopsida; order Brassicales; family Limnanthaceae; genus Limnanthes; species Limnanthes douglasii. The sequence continues at coordinate 41,986,448 of JAUPFV010000001.1, forward strand.
GAAGAAAAAAACACAAAAATTTATACCTAATTTATAACAAGTGAAACACAATGTTTCTTAAACAGTGTTATTTAAGCTCGTTTGAGTTAGAAATTTGTAGTAATATTTAGTAAGTGTGGCTTTAAGGAAGACACCATACATCAGAGTTAGGGTTTCTTGATACTATAGGTATTTGATAACAGTCTATTGAAATATATATAAAAAAAAAATAGAAATATAAGATATAATAGTTTATCATCATTACCATAAATAAAATAAATTAATTAAATAATAAAGTCATGTTTTACCGACGGTTTCTATTAGCAATTAAGAATAAAAAATAGTAAATAAAAGGAAAGAAGATGAATTACCGAAAATGCACCCGGTCTCTCTCGCTTCTTTCTCGTGTATTTAAGAGAAGCCACAGCAACTCTTGGTCGACCCAGAAACCTTAAGCATTTTAGTTTATATATATATATATCTCATCTACAAAATTGCCTCCATCTTCAAGAAAAAAGAGAGGAAGAAGAAACCTAGCAATCTAACCTTTTACATACTCAAACCCAATACCCAATGTTTAGTTTCTTCGGAAGGGTAAAGATATCTTCTTCTTCCCTGTAGAAACTACTTCCTACTTCAATCCATTTAGGTTTGAATTCAAATTTTCGATTCGATTCGATTCTTGTTTTCCATTGCCTCGAATAGAGTTTTAATTCACTTCGAATATTTCGATTTGAAGAAATTTTGAATATTCGTTGAGTTTGAGTGAAACCCTAGTTAGTTGTGCGGCTTTTTCGGATTATGAGGGAGGATCGAGTTGTAGTGGACATCAGCTCCGACGAAGATGAAGCAGAATCCTCACCATCGGGGTGGGACTCGCATGGAGAAGAAATCGCTTGGTTATCGGAGCTTTTACATGGTCCGAAACCCTACGATCCAGAAGAAGTTATAATAGTAGATGAAATCAATACAAAATCAAAGTCGCGTTCTAATCCGGATCCGGCTGCCGTTTCCTGTGTCGATGATGACGGCGATGATTGTGTGATTTTGGAAGGTGACCCTGATAAGGGGTCGACGAACATGGCTGCTGTCAATGACGACGATAGTAATGGCAGCGATGATGATGCTGTAGTAGTCGTTGGAGAAAAAGGACAGGTAGTTTTTACTTCGCTTTTATTCATTGTGAAGCAGCTTGTATTTGAAATTTTGTAATCGAGAAAGTGTAACATGAGTATAGAAAATTAAGTCCGGTGATTAGAGAATAAAGTGGATACTTCATGAGTGTAGAGAGACACTTCTCGTTAGGAACGAATAGGAATCTTTAAAACCTAGGGACGAATTAGAAATTTCGAAGCAATTGAACCTAGCGCCTGTCATGAATACAGGGTCTGGGTCTTTCTGTGTTGATATAAAGGCCACACACCGAATTCCATTGCGTTGTATGGTGTCTGGTTTATGGGTTGTATCCTACGTATTTTTTTCTGATTTGTGATGCTTAATGATGCCGTTTTGTTTTGTAGATTGCATGTAGGGACTACCCGCATCCACGGCATTCTTGCGCAAAATATTCGTTTGGCTCAACGCCGCATGAAAAGCATTGTGAAATGGTAAAGTACTCTTCTGGGTTGATATTGCTACATGTACTGGTGTCAGTACTCAAATTATAGTAGCAAGCTCAGTATGCCTTATCTAGCTTGGAAAAGCCAAATTTAAAAGAGTTCTGCAAGCTAGTTAAACTTATCGAAATTTCATATTTGTTTTCATCATTTGTGAAAACATAGCAGTTTAGGTCCTTTAGGGAAAGTAAAAGTGGAGTGCTAACATTAAACTAGCTGAAACGGCTTGGCCACAGGGTTGGAGTTGGAAATTTGGTTTGTTTGGTGTCCTTCAGCTTTGACTTTTGGGCTTATAAGCTGAAATGTTTGTTTGTTTGGTTGGAAAAGGCCAACCTTTTGAGCTTTTGTCTTTAAATAAGATCAAAAAGTTTAAAATGCTAAAGCTAGTTGTTTACTATTTCTTCCACTATATTTCGTATCTCTTTAAGTTTCCTATAGATTGCATTCTTGGTATATGTTTTTGGTCTTCTGTCGTCTTTTGGCTACACATCCTTTTGTTTGCTTATAGGTCATGCACCTAACAATCCTGTTTTAGGCCGTGCATGAAGCTATGATTGAGCTTGCGCTTGCCTGTTTAGGGGCCATCAAGGTCACTGTTTCAACATTTATCAGACCTGTCACTATTTCATCATTTATCGAACCTAAGCTCTAGTATATATGATTTTGTTGTCGCTTTAATTATCATTCTTATTACATTGCAGTGTCATTGTTATGTTTGCGACCTACCTGCTCCATGTATATATTGGTACAATGGTGTTTCAAATATTGACCATTGCCATGCAACCGATACATCCGATAGATGGACGGATGAGCGAAAAAAGTTCCGAATCGGTAAAAATACTGCTCCGCAAATTCCAAATCCCACTAATACCTCTCTCTCTCTTAAACCACCTCAAGCTCCACTGCGCAATATTATACGCTTGTCAACTACTACCTCTTCCTCCTTACCGCGGAACCCGGGGTTTACTACACCGTCCATTGTTCGCGCCTGTACCTCTTCCAACCGGCCTGGCATGTCAGTTAGTCGAATTCGGCCACCGAGCCATCCCTTATGTAGAAGTCCTTTTCAGCCTCGGGTGCGGTCAGGTGGTGACCAGTTACTTCAATGTGTGCATAATAATAACGCTAGAGGTCGTCATCCAGCTGTAGGGCCCACACCTGTCTTAAAACGGGCTCGTGATTTTCGGTTTGAGGCCCAGACTGCACAAAATCCTGTTAGCCCACCTGTAGGGCCCACACCTATCTTAAATCGGGCTCGTGATTTTCGGTTCGAGTCCCAGACTGCACAAAATCCTGTTAGCCCATCTGTAGGGCCCACACCAGTGCCGAAAAGGCCTCGGCTTCATAATTTACAGAACTTGAACAGTTTCTCGCATGAGTCACAGACTATACAGAGACCTAGTACACTGGATCCTAGAAATCCTGTAGGGTGGCATGACATTCCTTCAAGAACAAGTAGCGGAAACGTTACTTACGACCGCATGTCTGATAGCCTCTTCCCTGAAGCATGCATGCAACAAATTCCCTCGACAAATATCTCTGAAAATCCAGATCAGTTCATGAACCGAACTCAAGTCAGCCCAGGTCTGTTATTGGGTGAAAATCAAAGCATGGAGTTTCCGGGTTTTACAGATGTTTCTTTTAGGAGCTCAAATCAAACCATAGAACTTCCATTGACTGGTCCTCAGGCTCCAATCGCGGGTTCTTCTTCAAATGAGCTTTTGTACCAATTCGAACACTGGCTTATGGATAATAACTCACTTCCAGTGACTCCGAATGGTTCGATACCTGAACCCCCTGGTTTTGGTACAGGTATGCATGTATTTGATTTCGAGACGTATTTGAGTCACTTAACACGTCTTTGAATCATTTAGCGCATACATAAGGCTAATTATCACATAAGGCTAATTATTATAAGTATCTTTGGTTTGTTGGTTTCGTGGGGAAAGAGGATAAGCTTGTTCGTTGGTTTCGCGCGGAAAGAGGAGATGATGGTTGGTTTTGCGCGGAAAGAGAAGGTCTTGGCCCAAGAAGTGAAAACAAATGATACAATTTTTATATTTGGAATTTTGTTTCTTGGATGTAAACTTTATATCAAATCTGCGGAAAATTTGGCTGTGGATTCATGATGCTTTTCTGCTAGGGACAGTCTGGTTTGGCTGAGTAGAATTTATCTCTGTCTCTGCCTAAAAATTTCTCTTTTAGCTCCGTCTAAGAAGATGGGTTGTGTTTGGTTCGGTTTGTAAAATAAAATGTTTGTCTTCGGTTTCTGTCTTTGTTTTTGGTATCTAATTTTATCAGTTTATTTTATTAATATTAGCTGTGCTTATTAAATTTTTGGATATATAGGAAAGTTCAAAACTGTATATCTCTTTGTTTGTGATATTTGTAAAATTGTATATTGGAATCTCAAACCAGAGTGGATATTTTGTGTTTTTGTGAGAGATAGTATGAATTGAACTTGTGGACGTAAATATTATGAAAAACTGACAAGTACATTTGAGAAAATGAAAGAGATTGCGGAACGTATAAGTCTTGAGGTGTTGCTTTCTTTTGGTGCTTCCAATCACATGAAAAAGCTAAGGTTTTGGTTCAGAAATTTGTTGTATTTGTCGAACAAGACTAGTGTTTTTTCTTGTTACGTCTAAGTTTCCGTCGGTTTAGTTTAATCGAAGTGTAGGGAACATATGACATAATCAAGTGTAATTTCTGTTGTGAATGATACTATTATTGGAGGTATATGATCACAAGGAGCCCATAGGAACAGTGACAAGATCAGGATTTTGTGGTCATTGGGTCCATTAGTGTTACAGACATAAGTTATGTTTGTTTGCTGACTCGAACAGAATAACAGATTTGGAATCTAGATGTTTAATAGCCTCGGACAATTTAATAACATAACAATTGTTATGTTTTAGAAAACGAAATATATTATGAAAATTAAACGGAGTAAAGGTATTTTAAAATTATTTATTTTAAATTATAAAACGAAACATATTGGAGCTTGGTCATTTTATAATGGTTAGAAACAATATAATTTTTTGTAGGGACGTACCTATTTAAGGTATACTGAATATTTTAAGTTATTATGTCCGTCACTACTTAGAACGACGGGGTAGGATACCATCTTATGACTTAAGTTATGATGTAGTCATGTAATCTATCATGTTCTAGATAGCTGAGGATTTTCAATAAGCTGAATCAGTACAAGATGGATAAATATGATGATTTTAAAAATTCAGTACAAGATGGATAAATATGATGATTTTAAAAATTCAGAACATTATATAAAACAGTTAAAAACAAGATGTGTTTTAAAATAGCTGTTAGTTTCTTTTGTGGAATTTTTTCAATGACCTTTAGAAGAAACACCTTAATTTGGTTCAAACAACTCTTTTTAGAACATTTTATCTCTTTTTAGAACCCATTAAAGGGTTAATGAACATTCGTTTTTAATGGTATCTTGCATTGGGAAAGTAGACGGGTAGTTGACCTCTGTTTGGCCATCCCGTATGTTCGACCGAGACCTCCTCGACTGAAAGGAAATTTTGAACCTTCAAAGACTTAGTTATGCTGATTCTTTTATGAAAAATGAACTAATACAACAAACATCCAAGACTCATAGTAGTCGAAAAAGCTAATTTTGAAAAAAATTAAATTCATAAGTGTTTGCAAACGGATTATCATGATGTGCTTGGGTACAAAGTGCACAATAGTGCGATAGACTATGTCATGAGAAGGTAGTTGAAAAAACTGGGTACAAAGTGCACAATAGTGCGATAGGCTATGTCATGAGAAGGTTGTTGAAAAAATCTATTTACAGTAGCCCTTTTCAAAAATTTAAAGTTTACTACCAATCCTTAATGAGAGCTCGGCCCACAACTAAAATATAGTTATCTTCATGGATTCAGAAACAATTGCTACCAAGAATCAATACGACCTCCAAGATGAGGTACCATCTCCTTTCACTCACGCACGTAAATTTAAAGTTATTCCGTCAGTCAACTAGCAACCTCAGGAACATAGGCTCCTTGATCAACAATAATTTGGTTAGTCATTATCCCATCTTTTATTTTAATTCCATGATTTTAACTTCTTGAAATATTCACATTCTGAAGGACTCAGTCCACCAAAAAGGCGTACCATAATTCATTTTATGTAATCACATTACCTTTATCTCTCTTATTAAAACAAGAGTATTTAAGAATAGGGTTGAGAACATCATGCATTTTATGTTTTTTTATTGGCACTATAAAACAAATTATTCGTCACATCCCTTAGGTAGGTTATGACTAGATTGGAACCCTAGCGTTTATAAAGTAGAAGTTAGAAGCTTCTCCACACAACTCATCGAATGTACCATCATCTACATCTTGTCATTTATTAAAATTTTATTTTCCGCTATCTATGGCTTCAACGATGTCTCAAATCGATCCCCTCTTTGGAATGATCTTAAGTCCCTATTTGTAAGTCGGTCATACAAGCCATGAGTTATTTTTGGCGACTTTAAGGTCATTCGTAAATCAGAGGATCAACCATATAATTCAAACATTTAAAATTCTTCAATTAACGACTTCAACAAGTGTTGTTACCTTTGAAAACTCAATAAGCTCAGAGCAACCGACTTCTAGTTATCTTGGTATAATAAGTAAGTTAGAAACCATGTAGCATATAAGATCGACATGGCCCATAATGATTTTCCTCGTACATATGACAATACCCCAATTTATCGTGTCTTAATTTCCCCTTGTTACACCATAAAAAAACCTTATGCTTCTTCAACATGTGAGAATCTCATCCAGATTATAATTCTATCATTTCCACTAGCTGGAACGTTCTCATTGACGAATCTGACATGTCAATTATCCCCGCAAAACTTAATCCCCTCCAAAAAACCTTATTCTTTCTCAACAAAAAAGAATTATAAAATATTAGTGAAAGGGCCTCATTTGCTAAAACATCATTTTCCAAGCCCCGCAAAATCTGACAGCTGATCCCCAAAATCCTTATATCATCAAAGTGGAAATAAATGCTTAAATTTTTTTATTTTTCTTAGTAGAGTAGAAGAATATTTTCTACAACATAAATCCTGCGAAACTTGGTTCAAACTAGGTGACCACAACTTTAAGTTAATTCGTAACGGTATTAAGACTCGTATTATCCATAATAAGATCATTTCCATCAATCATAATCTCAACAATTTTTGCACCTTCCTCACAAAGTTTCAAACTTTATGTCAACCGCTTTTGTAACCTCATTGGGCTAAATAACTCTTTTAGCTATCCTATCTTGCACGAAATTAACCGTCTCATCCCCATCAAACTCAGCCACTTGGATAAGGCCCATATGATCTATCTTATCACGCAAGAGGATATAAAATTGAATATCACCAACATTGGTTGTTTTGAGAAGGGAACCCACCCAATATGTTACTTATGAGCCCCATTGATCATTTCAAGACTCTTGTATAATGTTTGCCAGTCTCTCTTCGAGAAACTTAGGGCCCATATAAACTCATAGACTTCAAAACACCCAATGGACAATTCTATTGGTTAATTATGTTCATCATCCTCGTTAGAGTCTTGAAAGAACTCTATAAACTACTTCGATGCTACCCTTAATCTGGCTCTAATATGAAATTTTATGGTGCCAAAATAGTTTAGAATAAAGTTTCATTTCTCTGATTTGAGGGCGACATTAGGATTATAAACCTTCAAATATGAAATCAGGAGGCCATCCTTAACAATATTTTATCCATATTGAGTGACAAAATACTTCAATATGGTGTGACTTAATTTATAAAGAGAAGGTAAACACAATTTTTTTAGAAACCTCACCCCAAGTTCCTTCCCAAGTTGAGAGAGGATAAATATCCTCTAGCGAGGTCAATTATTTTTGGAGGGTACTTAGGTTACAAAATAGATTCAATTAATTCTTAGGTGGAAAGTAAATATATAATTGAGTTGCATAAATAACTATTTAGAGAAAAAGAGATAGTTTGACAATAGTAGTAAATTTCATCATTCTTTCATTAGTGTCCTTAAAAGATTACTTATAGGCTAAACAAATCCTAAGGAGCTTAATGAGCCGAATGTACGGTTAACCTCATGATCCAAGCCAAAAAACCAATTAACTTTCGGCCCATAAATTAAATAAATTAATTTTAAATAAATAACTTAATATATATACAACATATATATTAAAAATTAACATTCGACAAATCATTCTTTTTTCTGATTTATCTTTTTGATAATTTTACCCTCATCATCCTCAACCTTAGAAATCTTGTTACTAACTTATACAAATCTAAAATCGAAAACGACAAATCAACATGGGTCAGGTATGACCCATGACTCTTTTCTAATTCATTGGTTAACCGTCATTGTACTAATATTATACGTTATATTGAAATGAACAACAATAACAAATTCACATAAATTATCTCCAAGGAAACTCGAAGCTTGTCAATTCAAATTCATTATGGTAGCAGATCCTGCCATAATTGTCTACATTAAATCTGTAACTCTATTAGTCAAGTCTATCATACTACGGACAAGGATGATGTAAAACTCTTAACCTCAAACGAGAGAAGTGAGATATTTACTATCAACGCTGTTGAGTGTAAATCTAGTTCTTGAGAGATAAAAAGAGAGTTTGATTATAGAGAGAGCGAAAGTAAAACTAAAAGTCAGATTGAACTAAAAATATTATCCCTTTTATTCACAGCCTTCGCCTTTATTTAAAGGCGTTCTAGCTTGATGTAACAAAATTGGTTGTACAAATGGGTTAACTGCACTTCAGTCTCCCATATTTACAATTAGTCCAACAGATATCCTCCAACTATATAATTCGTCATATAAGACTTTGGTTTATTATATTTAAGACCCCCAATATTCTATATCCTTATCAGTATCCCCTCAGTTCGTATGAAAGATAATAAATAAGAACTAGGTTTCACCGGAAATCATAATAGGCAAAAAATGCTCCTTGCCAAAGTTCAACATGTTTTGAATTAGTTCTTCCCATTTCCTTGTCATAATGATTTTTGACAAGATCTCTTGCCCTCGAAACAATTCATTACATAATGATGCTTCACATGTATATTACTTCAAAAATGTTTAACCTCATACTTATCATTCTCGAATAAATGTGTATGCCCATTCACCTCAAATTAACCTGACCCTTGCTTCGTGCTTCGAACATTCATATATAGAAACATGAGATGGCTTTCTTGTAACGGTAAAAAATGTTTGGAATGGTACAGAATGCGTGGGATGATTCACTAGGCATTAGGCCTGCCACTAGACCTGACAATTAATAGGTGTCACATTATCTCTTTCTCAAGCAACCGCTTGATATTCCACCTTTATGCCCAATCATTGATACCACCTCTTCCACTTCTCTGACCTTTCTCTCTCATTATTTTCTTCTATAAATACTTATCTCCCTCATTATTTGTGTTTTAAAAACATCTTCAAGTGAGAGAAAGCTCATCCAAACCAGAAAATCCTTAGTTACTTCCACTTGAACACCCGATTTCGTAGCTACCTTCCCCAGAAAATTCATACTTTCTAGTCAACCTTCAAACTTTATGAACTGATTTGAAGATTTTTCTTCGACTTAGTTTATGAAAAAATCCTAAAAAACTAAAAATAAATTTTTGGCGTTTACGATTATTTTTGTATCAGCGAAAGGGGTGCTGAGTATAGAGCTGCAAGATTGATAAAAAATTATCCTCGATTATCTAATCAAACAATGTTTTACGGTAATTTCAAGTCAAATCGAATTTCCCCTGTGTTTCCAAGTTCATCCATCCCATAATCTCAACAACCTTTATCAATAAATTCTTTGCAATCAATGCTTCAAAATTCTTCTCCAGTACCTTCGGGTTCCACAACTGCATCTCATTGAAAGAATTGCAAAGTAACTCAGAGCATATCTACTCACATAGAATCAGAAGTAAATGGTCACCCACCAGTGCTGATCCATCTCGGACCTCACGCAAAGAAATGCCTCAGATTCAATCGAAAGGTCACCTTTCTCTGAATCTACCTGCCAAAAAGAAAACATTCATAGCCATGGGAGATATCGATGCTGAAAACACTTCACCAAAAATTTCCCAAAACCTTCTAGATAACCCTACACCACCATCTCCTCCCCGAAGGGAGATTGTTGATACTATCACTGAGTCACAACAAACTCCTTCAAATATTCAAGAGGAAAACCCAGTATCAACCTCCAACCCGCCTCGATTAATAAATGAAGCTTATAAGGAAGAAACAGATGCAATAGCTACTTATTCTAACACTAGGGATAAAAAATTAGAGCTACGTCAGCTACAGAAGACAACACATCAAAACAAGGAGCAACTAAAAAGAAAAAGAAAAATAAAAAGAAGGCTCCAGTTGTTATTCCCGAGGATGTTGCCGCCTCAATTAGTGTAAACCTAAAACTACTCCTCCTAAAATATCTCATGGTGCTGAAAAATGTACCATATATTTATTATAACAAATCTCAAGCTGATCGTCTGAAAAAATAATAGGGAATGACAGATAACATTACACTTCGACTGCTAAAAGAAGGGGAGACTCCACTTGAGTGTGGAGCAAATGAACTAGTGGTCTATTCAGAGATCATCAATTAGGGTTTTTGGTTCCCATTAGATCCGATGATAGTGGAGTACTTCAAATTCTTAGATATTTGTCCTACACAAGCAACACCAAATATTTGGTTCATACTTCTATCAGTAATTATGGTTTCAAGACTAAGCCAAATCTCTCTCTCCATTAAAGACTTCCTTGCCATGACTGGACTTTGAAAGGGACCAGTATTTCCCTTCTACTATCTAACCATTGTAGATGACTTCAAAATAATCAATGATCTGCTCGAGCTGACAAATTCTAGAAGCAAATAATTGTCTTCATTTTTGGAGCTTGGGAAAATGGGAAGGACATATCTGACATACATCTTCCCGCAAAAAAAAACAGCTAGTACATCTAGTGGTAGTCCTTCAGAAAATCCGAACCCTTAGAAGAAGAAAGAAAGGAAGACAACTGACACCAACCAATTTTTCAAGTCTCAAATAACTTTTCTCCGATGCCAATAAACATTTATTGATATAGTAAACTTGCTTCGAAACTCCCTTATCTTCACTTATCAAAACGTCACTCACAGCAAAGTCAGAAACCGCTACGTATAAAAATAACTGCTCTCCAGTTCGATGCATAAACAATATTTCTGGTAATAACAAAAGTTCCATAATTCTAGAAAATGCTATTTTACAATCTGATGTTCATTCAAACTCCTTTGGTCTTAGTAGCACTTGGAAAAAAGGAAAACACTTGTCAGAAAACCTCAAAATACATCGATTAAGGGCGTTAACATTCCTGTTAAGATTTGCACCTCCTTAATTGTTCGAGGTTATGTCATTGAGACTAAAGCCTTTAACTGCTCTAGATCAGCCTCTATCCATTTTTTCACTAATAATATACCCTAAGATTTTTTATGATCCAAATCCAAAGGTGCACTGCTCAGGATTTAGCTTCAATCTAATAGCTCTTAGATTAAAAAAAGTCTCATCAAAATCCTTCAAGTGTGCATCATCTGCTAAAGTCTTGACCAACATGTCATCAATATACACATTCATAGTTTTTCCAATATGAGAAGCGAAGGCTTTATTCATTAACATCTGATATGTTTCTCCAACATTCTTCAACCCAAAAGTTATAACCTTATAACAATGAAAGCCTCAGTTTGTGACGAATGTGGTGCTCTCATTATTTTTTAGATCCATCTGAATTTGGTTATACAATGCAAAAACATCCATAAAAGACAAAATTTTAATTCCTGAAGTGAAATCAATCAGCTGGTCTATTCGAAGATCAAGAAATGGATCTTTAGGAAAAGCTCGATTCAAATCTGTAAAGTCAACACACATTCTCCATTACCCATTCTCCTTTTAACCAACATTGGGTTTGGTGCCCATAAAGGATATTTCGCCTCACTAATACGTCTGACCCTAAACAAACGATATTTTTTGAATAACTGGCTTGATCCTCAGATTTATAGCCAAGATATAACATATCACATCAGATGGGACCCCCACTACATCCTCTGTTTTCCGAGAAAAACATAAAAATTAGCAAACAAAAATTGTAACAATTGATGCCGCAAATTTGGTGACAGTAACATTCCTATTTGAAAAGTCTATCCATTGGGAAATAAATAATCCTCTATACCTTCACTTATTGTTAAAGAATCTGGGGTCTCCCTCGGATCATCAATTCCTTCTTCTTCTTTTGAGGTTAACCCCCTGATTTTTATTCACCCATTCGATCCTCACTGTTAGGACCTCGATTACGATGGGTTGTTGCATAACATTCTCTGGCTACTTTTTGATCACTTTGGACCATCCCAACACGGTCTCCAATGACATAATTCAAAGACTGATGAACATTGGATACAATTTCATACATCCTCGAAAGCCAAGATCTCATAAAAATAGAAATATAGCTGGTCGGACAATCCACCACCATGAATTAAACTTGAACCTTCTTTTAAAAGGCTATTTTCCCAAACACACATCACCCTAGAATTCTCCAATTACCTGAGTTGTCACACCTGTAAACCCATTATAGTAAGATATGATTACAAAATTTGAGATGGATTCCGCATCCTATTGTATGTTGACTTGAACAAAACATTCGTAGAGCTTCCTGTATCTATCAAAACACGTGTGATTTCAATCCAAGCTATTTATGCACCAATAACCACTACGCCTTCATGAGGACCTGCAGTGACTCTCAAATCATCTTCATCGAAAAGAATAAAGGTAATATATTTCTTTCTATATTAGTGAGTAGAAATCCTTCTTTTTTATTTGAGTAGCTAAACTTACCACATGCATTTTCTGGAGCTATTAGTGTTACTAGTCATAAAATCTCCCCCCCCCCAAAATTGCCAATGACTCAAAACACTCACATAAGCTTCGAAGTCGTCCTTACTCTACTAGTTCATCAACAACCATCAAAATTAACCGATCCGGATATGGATCCAAATATTTCGAAGCTGCGTCAAACTCGTCGAACTTAGAGTCTAAAATCATCAAATTTTCTTCCTTCGAATTTGGATTTGCTGCTTGCGAAGTTAATGCACTTGGGCATTTGATCCACTACTATGTCCTTTAACAAAAACAACTAATTTTCCATTCTCTATTAAAATATGCACCTTATTGACTTGAGCCATCAGTGCTTCAAAAGTCAAGGATCTCCTCTTTGTTGTTCCATTTGCTAAACCACCTGGTAATAAACCTTGTCGAAATGCAGCCATATTCACCAACTCTTTACAATTATCTAATCCTGTTTTTGTTAACACAAAACGTTTGGTATAATCCTTCAAATTCTCTCCCACAACTTGCTTACACTGTATTATAGTGTTTCCATTTGCTTGTATTTATTTACATCCCACAAAATTTCGTTGAAAATCTATATATAAATCTATAAAAGTGGAAATAGACTCCCTCAGAATCCTATTATACCATTTCAAAGTTGTGGCCTTAAATGTCTGAGAAAAGGATATGCATACCAGCCTTTTATCATCTTCGAAGTTCATCATATAGTTCTTGAATTGTTCGATGTGATCATCGGGATCTTGCATCCCATCAAATTTGTCTACCTTAGAAATTTCAAAACGCTTCGGAAGTGTAATAGACCTTATCTGAGTTGTTAAATGTAAATATCTCTAGTTTACTCCTTGTACCTACTGATCATCTCCTCCTGTTCCGATAACAACGTACAAATTCTAATAAGTTATACATGTATATTGATTTGATGTATTTCTTTCACACCATTTTGCTTCCCCCAAACAATGAGGCACATTTTTATCTTTATTCTTTATGCGGTTTTTGAGGTCGGTCTCTTTCTTCTTTCAAAGATCCCCGATACCTCTTTTGTTCATATGCCGAACTTTCAATTCATAATCACTAAACGTAACATACCTATATTTGTCTTTTTTCTCTTTCCGTGAGGTACAATACTTTTTATCAGACTCAAAATGTGTTTTCCTTTAATAATTTTGAATCTGCCGAGTTGTATAAGATCGATCAGATTGCCTTTCTAGATCGTACTTCTCCTCCACTTATCGCACCTCAGATTTCAGCATACCTGATTGAATATTTTGCTATCTTTTAACATACTTCTCATTTAGAATTGTGATTTTATCTAGCAATTGATTTATTCGAGTTTCAATGTCCGAATGAGTATGATGGATTCTAATTTGACAATCTTCTTTACTTTCTCCTCTTTGCAAATCATATCTTAACATCTCGATTGCCTTTCGCAAATTAAATCCTTACTTTCTCCTATTCACGTAGAAAATTGAGTTTGATTATAAAGAAAGAGAGTATAAGTAAAAGTCGGATTGAACTAAAAATATTGTCCCCTTTATTCACCGCCTTCACCTTTATTTATAGGTGTTTTGACTCGATGTAACAGAATTGGTTATACAAAATGGACTAACTGCACTTCAGTCCCCCATATTTATATATAATCTAAAAGCTATCCTCCAACTATATAATTTGTCATATAAGACTTTGGTTTATTACATTTAATCCCCCTAATATTCTATATTATTATTAAACACTACTTGATTCGTAATTCTGACACTCAGGTTGATTGAGTCAACCTTGTTTGGAACAAGTATTATATCTCAATATAGTTTTTATTGTCTGGCTGACCATCTAAAGAAAAATTATTACTAAAGATAAATTAATTATGTGGGGTTATAATACGGTCCCTAACCGGGCTCTATGCAATAACTACACATAATCAATAACCACCTCATTGGTTGAATGCTCATTCTCTCATCTTATATAGAAATCCTCAAGTGTGAAGCTTAGATTCTCTCTTCTAAATTTTGATTGGTCTTTCTAGTTAGAAAATTCCAGTTTTTTAGACCTCCACTTCTTCAGGTCACGGACACAATTTTCAACACAGTGATTGATCATATATGGAAAGATAGAAATGCGAGAATAATAAATTCCACTATCATTGCATATGCGTATCCTATCACATCCCCTCCGACCTTCGTTATAGATTTTATGACCCAAAAATCGAATGACTAATTTAACTAGTACTCATTTTTTTTGTTGGTAACTTTGATTGTCTTCAGCATCATCTTTATCCAAAATTTCTTGCAGACGATGAAACCAATTTCTTGTTGGTTCATCACCGTCGTTGCTTTATCCCACCGTCATATGTTAAATACATTTTTTCAGACTATAGCTACGTTTTTTCTTATGTTAATTATTTTTTAGTTTGTCTATTTTATCTTTTACCAGAAAATGCATAATTAAATCCTTAAAGTTTGTTTGGAATGTCTGTTGTATGCTTAACAAACTCTTTTATTAATATATTTTAAATTTTACTTTTAAGTTTGTCCATGATCTTAAAGGGTGAATATATGTGTATGGAACTAGATGATCATTTGAGTCTTTAACCGACTCTATCTACAATGAGTACTTTAGCTTCAAAAATTCTCTCGAAAACTAGTCTTAATGAGTTTGATGAGATATGAAAATTTTAATTTTACCGTGATGCTTTGGGGCGTCTATCGTGACAGCAGGTCCTGTCGTATCCTATTTAACACAGACTCACCGTGATAAATTTATGTTGTACTGGCGCACACCGTGACAGTATTTTACCGTATCACATTTATCATTTTTTAGATATTTTAATATGTTTATTAAAAACTATTTTTTATGTGTCAATCTAGTCGAATTAAATAAATTAGAATATGTATATGGTTATTATTTGACATTTTTGTACTTCTAGAGATATATAAATAGTTTATTATATTTTTTAATAAATAATTTATTGATTTTTTAAATGATAATTTTAAACTTGGATATAAATATTAGCTCTTTAAAATATATGTTTATGAATATTTAAAATATATATTTACAAATCTTTAGATACTTATAGTTTTCAAATATTGGATATTTTAAATAATTTATTAAATGTTTGAATTAATAATTTATCATATATTTAAAATATATTATTTAAATATTTATATCTTTCAAATATTATATATTTAAAATAGTTTATTAAATATTTAAATTAACATTTTGTTATATTTTTAAACCATATTTTTTTTGTTAAAGCTGTTAAATATTTTAACAAATATATATTTTAAGTAGTTTATTAAATCTTACAACTAATAGTTTATTAGATATTTAAAATATATTTTTATGGTTTTTTGAATCTTTAAATATTTATATATATTAAGTATTAGATATTTTAAAAAGTTTATTACATTTTTTAACTAATATCTTTAGATATTTTAAATAGTTTAATATAATTAACAAAAATATAAATATAAAAATATATTAAATTGATAAACTAATAATTAAATTGAGAAGATAATAATGATGTTTGATATACTAAAATAAAAAACATAACAAAATCAAATAAACATTGTTTAATAAAATCAAATAAAAAACTAAATCAATGTTCATTGTAACATGAGTGATGAGACTCTACGCACGTTTGCAAATTCATAATAGTTAGCATTTGTTGCATGTCATGTCTGTTTTCTATTTGAATGGTGCATAATCCAGTCAATCGGTTATTGACGTCTCTAATGCTGCTTATTTCGAACCCAACACTGCTCATTAGAGTACTAGTATATTCCCAATGCTGCTCATTTCTTGTATACGTGACACATTCTCATAATGCATCATTCCATATATTATCGATCAAACATCCTTTGTTGTTGATGAGAAGAACTATCCATATTGAAAGTAGCCGACTGAGCCTGCATCATAATGTACGTGACCTGCCTTTGAAAACTAGTAGTTGGAGCATGTGGATTGGTAACGCCATTAGCTCCCCAAATTTATGTGAACACATCCGTACGTAAGTCATAGACCTGTTATTTCACACAGATCATTCATTCCTAAGAATATATTTCATAGGCTTTCAATGAGTGCCTTCTTATACCTACACTTTTCATAACAAGACGCAGAATCCATCGAGTGACATCTACCCAATTTCTCATAAGCAACAAACTTAGTACTATCCCATAAAGTAACCTCGTACCACGAACTTCCGAACTCATATGCCCAATTATCAAACTAGTTAAATTTATTTGATACGACTGCGTGATAATATCAGTTACATATGTTTGAATAAACAAAAAGTTTTTATCATTGCTATTATTTGGAAGAAAACAATGATTAACTACTTTCAAATATAATTTATTGTATCCATTAAGATTATTTATACTAGCTTTACATTTACGTTAACCTTTGGTTGCTCTCTATTGGAACGTAAGTCTACTGCTTCATCCAACGATTGAGTCCAATCTTAAGGCCATCTCATAAAATGATAAGTAAGAGACGGTAAAAAGTACTAATCAATGAAAACCTAGTCAAACGAAACTATTTTACAAAGTCAGTTTCAAAAAACTAAATTTGGTACCATTTATTATGCAGCTCATTCCCAAACCCCATGGATCATTCTCAATTAGACTTGAAGTTTCATAAAAATGTTGTCCTAGTTCAATATACCAAGGATAATTAAATTTCGTAAAATACAATCAACATATACCATTGTCCTCGCTAATATTATCT
This sequence comes from Limnanthes douglasii subsp. nivea, assembly GCA_036936605.1. NCBI lineage: Eukaryota > Viridiplantae > Streptophyta > Magnoliopsida > Brassicales > Limnanthaceae > Limnanthes > Limnanthes douglasii. The sequence continues at coordinate 42,003,671 of JAUPFV010000001.1, forward strand.
AAAACTATCTCATACAATCTACACCACTAAGTTCATCGTATTGATAATACATACCAGTGTAAATATTGGTATTTTGTGGCACCAGATAATTGTGAATCCGAATCTCATCTTCGTTCTTAACTTTAATATTATTAGATACTTGTTCATGCTCCGATGAATCCCTATTTAATCTTGATCTTATTCAACTAAAAGTTTGATATGATTTGATGACATCGGTTTGAGATTTTTTAGACCTTTGGATTTAGGAGCCATTAGAATTTCGATCTGAGTACTTTAAATTTTTATGATTTTTGAGAGAATAAAGGTAATTTGAGAGGTGTAAAAAACAAAGGAGAATACTCATATTTACAGTTTTTTTTTATATTTTTGGCTATTAGCTAATCAAATATCCGATTAGCCAACAACTATTTTTTAAAATAGCCGGATATCCAATTTGATCAATCGAATATCCGATGGCCAAATCCGATATCCGGATGATCAAAGCATATATACGATTTGGTCAAACCTTTTTTTTCTCTATAAATACACTACTAACTCTTCCAATTCTCATTCATCTCTCAACAAAATAATATTCTTCGAAAATGTCTCACAACATAGTTATACAAATACTACTTCAACATCTCAAATCATTCTACAATAGTCTTTTTTTTTTCAAAATTCGATCAACTTTCCATATCGATCAACTCAATCAAGGTTTTTTTTGCAGATAAAACTCATTGCTAATATTAGTGCTTGGTATGATTTCTTATTATTTATTTGATATTTGTTTAAAAGATTAGTTTTTTCTTATTTTTAAAAAATATCTTTTAAATCGTTTTACTAGTTCTTTAAAAAAAATTAAATCTCTTTTAGATGACACCAAAGCAACAAAATGTCCTGACTAACCGTGGTGCTGGAGATAATGTCAACACTTCCTATATAGGTACTCTTAACCTAGATAATTTTTATGGTTTCGGTATGCATTATCCCGTAGAAAACCAAAACTTTAAATTACATTCTTCCCAAGCTATCGCTGATATATTCGGTAATACTAGTGTTGGTAATAAGAGTAGGGAAGAAAACATCAGGGCATGAGAACACTTTACTGAGAATCTTAATGAAAATTGTGTTAAATTAAGTATTGTGAGAAAACATATACATATAAGTCTAGAATAACAAATTATGGCACTGGGGGTATGTCGAGACAATTAGCCACACATAACATTTTTTATCCTTCGAAAATTTATAAAGAAGAGAATACATCCATAGATCTCCAAACCGGTAATGCATTTGTTTTTAACAAGAATACATATAGGGAAAAAACCATGATATATGATTTTGGTAATTCACAACCGATTGTTTTTTGTGATAATTGGAAATATGAAAATTGGATGCTTAGTGGGGTAAACCCAAGAGCTACATGTATCCCACGTACCTTTATGAGATCTGAAACTTTCAAATATTATACATCTAAAAAAATCATTCTTGAAACTATTTTAACTTTGCCATGGAAAATTTATTTGACTAGTGATATAGCTACTTTTCTTGACTTTGATATGATATGAATTACCTTATATTGGATGGATCATGGATGGATACTACAACGTAGACTTGTATATTTTCAATTCATTGGCAAGAACACCACATCTATAATTAGAGAATGCATGTTATAGTTGGTGAGAATTATTTTCCACTGAGGGTAATTTTGTTAGGTGCTTTGTGGTGTATTAAAGGTATTAAATGCTTAAGTGGTTTGTAGTGAGTGATTTGAGCTGTCTGGTTGTATTAAATGTTTATTACCCTCATTAATGAAAGTGGTTGGGTATTTATACCCTTAATTGTGGGCCTCATGGGTTTTCGGGTCAAACTCATGAAACCGGGTCGAATTCAAAAACCCATTAGTTTATTAAGTAGGTTACCAATTAGCTTAGTCAAAAGGTGATTAGCTTTTAATATTTTTGTCCAGTTCGGATGGTTCAGTGGGTGGCCTTTGTCCGAATTGCCCCTGTCTGGTTTATACAGTGAGTGGTGAGAAAATCCGGACTCATTAGTAGCCCCTTTTTTAGGTTATGTTCGAAGGCCTTTTGCAAGACCTAAAAAGTCAATCTTGAGCACTTGCGACATTGTCCGGACCAATTTCGAATTGAGCAAAAAATGTATCGGACTGACAAAACTCTCCGGAAACTCAAAGGTTTTTTACTGTGGATCTTGGGACACGTGTCCTCCTCTGATTCGACTCACCAGCCGTTTTTCTCCTAAAATGACGCTCCCACTCACTCCAAGAAGTAACCTCTTTAATTAATGTTTGTGACGTCAGCACCGTCTCTAATTATTACTTCCATCTTTTCGTATTCTCCTAGGTTTTAGGGTATCTTTTGTTTCTTTAGTATAAATTAACTCATTTTTCACTTATTTACCATCTTCATCACTTTTTCACTCTTGTTCTTCAAAGCTTTTATCTCTATTTTCCAAAACACATTTTAGTGTAAGTTTATGTTTACAGCAAGAAACGAACTTTTAAAAGGTGGGTGGCTGAATCTTTCGGAGTTAGAGAAAGCAAAAAGAGCCGAATGAGAAAGGTGCATTGTTGCAGGCCTCCCAGTCTCTCCTTTTGACAAATTTGAAACACCAAACTCAGAGTCTCATCGAGGTTGGTCTTCTACCAGAAGCTCTAAACCTAGAGGGTTATTTCAACCTAGTCTTTCACCGATCTTCTCAGGCTCATCGGTCCTGGAGTCAGATACTATTGTTGAACAAGAGCAAGCAGTTACAAGTACTAAAAGACCCTCCTCATTCATAGTCATGGGATCAGATGCTGACGTCTCCCCAGAAAAGCTAAACCTTCGAAGAAGAGGCCGCTTCGTAAAAAGCCAGACTGTTGCTCCACAGTCTAAATCTCTAAAATCTGTGCCCTCTAAATCTGGGGCCAAAGACAAAATCTCAGGGTCAGAAGCGCCCATTAAAGTTCCCAAGGTCAAACTGTCTAGTCCGGAGGCTACTAGTTCAAGCCTTCGAAATGAGCCCTCCGGATCTGAGCCCCAACCGGACCCCAGACCACAAAAGGAAAAAAGATGCTCAGCCATCCTGACAGCTTTCTGAGCCAACCACTAGCACTTCTCTCCCCGAAACAATCGATAATCCTTCCATTGTAATGGAAGACGTAATGGAGGTCAGCGTTGAAGAAGCCCTTTTTGAGACCGATGTCTCCGGGCAGACTGGTGAGACTGTCATTGTCAAGAAAAACAAGGTTAAAGAGAAGCTATGTTTAAAACATCCGGACCTGCCGGAGTGCCTTGAAGGAAAAGTGGGACCTTTCTTCCATAAAGTGAGTGTAAAGTATCTGCTAGCCATTCAGAATATCAATTATGCTTTCATTCACACAGCTGAACTGGGCCGGATACGGATGAAGTGGGGGATCCCAGAGTCTGTTAAAGTGAGGATTCCGGTCGATCCGGAGACGCCAATGGATTGCAAGCTCAGTGAGATAGTTTTCTACACGGAGTTATTCAACTGGGAGCTTAGGTTTCCCCTAGACCCAGAGATAGTCAGATATTTCCATCTGATAAAGCTCTGCTCAAGCCAACTGAGCCCCAATGCTTGGTTCACACTCATGGCCTGCATTATGGCCTCCAGACTCTCTAGAATTCCGCTTCCGATGGAGGAACTTGCTGTTGTGGCCAGCCTTTACAAGAACCACATCATCCCCTTCTACCATTTTAACATGGGCGAGAACTACAAAGTGGTAGATGACCTATTTGAATCGGAGAAGAATTGGAAGACCCAAATTTTGTTCATCAGTGGTGCTTGGGAGAATGGGAGGAAGATTAAAGCTGGTGTCAACCCAAGCATGCTTACCAACAGATGGAAAAGCACAGGTTAGTTTTTCATCATATTTTTTCTTTCCTTAGAAAATTTGTTTACTTAAACACTCTTCTTCTTCTTTTTGTAGTGCTACCGAAGGAGTTTAATGATTATTTAGAGGAAGTGCAGACTACTTGTGCCAAGCTGAATGCTTGGGCTGCTGAGAAGTGGGGAAATCGCTTCTACAACTGTTTCACCGGTGGCAACTTGGTGGGATCCCATCTCTGGAACACCAGCGGTCGGAGAGACAAGTCTTGGGAGGAATTAACCACTCTGCCCTCTCCGGAGGTCATTCTTCAAAAGACAGATGCAAAGGATGGAAAGCTAGCTTTGCCGGGAAGAGCTAAAACCCCAAGCAAGATGAAGGCCAAAAAAGGAAAGGCTAAGCGGGATGCAACTGAGGTCAACCCAGGTGGTGTCGAGGAAACTGTCCCAACCAACCAGGAGGTGTAGGACCAAGGAAGAATTGATGCTGCTCTGCTTCAAGTGGTGGAAAATGAAAGCACCAAAGAGGCAGTTGAACCTTCAAAATTCCTAAAGGCTCCCAAGAAAGACAAAAAACGGGGAGCAGAAGGTGGAGATAGGGAGACCAAGAAGATGAAAACCTCCAAGGGGGATGAAGTTGCTCTCCGGCCTCCGGAGTTTCTTCCTCCGATCGACCCAACAGATCCAACTCATGCAGAAGAAATCCCAAGTGACTTTCACACTGGAGAGGGCACCAGAGGGGACATTAACATTGATGGGGTAGACATCAGTGGCCTTCAAGGGATTGGCCTTTACTTCGAAGACCTTGAGAAGGATGACTTTGCTGGCCCTTACCTCCCCCCAAGCTCTTCGAACATAGTCACTTTCAATAGTAAATATTTTTCTGTTTCAGGAGAGAAGGATATTGTGACCCACTCCTTGTTGAGCAATATTCAACCGGTGCTCAACTTGGAGAAGCAAGTGCGTAACTATTCAGCCATCATCAACACACTCAACTCTGAGAAGGAGAGTTTGTCTAACGACCTCCTTACTGCCAATCAGAGTGTTGAGGCATTAAAGAGAGAAAATGAGGAGCTGAAGAAGGGGAAGGAGGACTTGGCCACCAAGCTGGCCACTTCAGAGGGGGTTGTGAAAGAACTTCAATCCAAGTATTCTAACTTGGAGAAAAATCTTTCTACTTCAAAAGAGGAGGTGAAGGCCAAAGACAACATCATTCAGACCCTAACTAGCGACAAAATTTCCCTTGAAGATGTTGTGTCTAAGGCTAAGCAAGAGAAAGACGACTTGTTAAAGGAGCAAGAGAAGACAATCCAAGCCAGGATTGATGCATACACCAACAAGGTGATAGACTCCCAAGAGGAAAGGTACGCCGAAGTCAAATCAGACATGGTCTTGCTCTTTCATGAGAAATTTCCGAAGAGGACACTGGGAGATCTATGGCGATTCGTGGAATACGAAGACCTCCCTCACCATACCATGGATGATGGTGATAAGCACGGCTATTCCAGTGGTTGGGATGATACTACTGATGAAGATGAAAAGGCTGGAGAGAGTCTAGATGAGGAGATCGAAGATCCCAAGAAGAAACCAAGTGAGGCTGGGCTATGCAAGAAAGCTCAGCCTTAAAGTTTTAACCATATTTTTCTTTAAGTTTTGTGTAGACTAAAGTCCTTGGATGGCCAAGGCCATTTTGTAACCGTGTCCGGCTCTTGTCTGGACAAACCTTCTCTTTTTAAAACTCTAAAGTCCTTGGATGTCCAAGAAATTTTACATATTTAATATCATTCTCCGATATCTGCCGGGCAGTTTCATCTTACACAAGTCTTTTATTGTTTTATAGTTTTCCAATTTTGATGGCTCGTATTTAAATGGTCTTTGAATATTTTAAAGTGAGAGTGTTTAAATTCTCCGATGACAAATGTTTAAATGGTCATCACTCCATCGAATCAATTCGATCTGTTAGTCAAATCACTCCAAATTTAAGAAGGCATTGAATTTTATTAAAAAACCCGGACACCTCATTAAAACCTCCCCGCGCCACCAGGGTAGGAAAGAGTATGCCCCCAAATATTTACATGGACTTTAAACAAGTAAATATTTACATAGTCTTTATTCTAAATACAAAATCCTTCCATCTTTATCTTTGAGCCTATATGTCCCAGGCTTAAGCTTTTCACTGACCATATAGGGTCCTTCCCACGTTGGGGCTAGCTTGCCAAACTGCTTCTCTTTGGTATGCAGGAAGACTTTCCTCAGCACCTTATCACCTGGTTGAAAATCCCTTCTTTTGACTCTGGAAGCAAATCTGCTTCTCATCAAACCCCGATAGTGTGTGGCTCTAAGGTGAGCCTTGACTCTTCTTTCTTCCATCAAGTCAAGCTGGCTTTTGATTACCTCTTCATTAGCTTGTTCGAAAAAATGGTGGACTCGGAATGAAGGGAGAATGGCCTCTATAGGAGCTATTGCATCCATACCATACACCAAGGCAAATTGGGACTCTTGTGTTGCAGCCTCGGGAGTGGTCCGGTAAGCCCATAGTACTTCTTGTAGATAACTTGACCACTTTCCAGCAGCCCCTTCTCGATTCTTTTTAAGACCGGACAAGATGGTTCTGTTAGCTACTTCAACTTGACCATTTTCCTGTGGGTGGAAAGGAGAAGAGAAACAGTGTTGAATTCCTTTAGAGGCACAGAAATTCTCCACATCGTTGTTATCGAATTGTGGCCCGTTGTCTGTAGTTATCTTTTGGGGAACTCCAAGCCTGCAACAAATATTAGACAGGATGAATTTTATAACAGCTTCCGAAGTTGTTCCTGCCAATGGGGCTACTTCTAACCACTTTTAGAAGTAATCAATAGCAACGATTATAGTTCTGCACCCTCCGGATGTCATGGGTAGAGGTCCCACCAAATCCAGCCCCCAACGAGCAAACGATATTGGCTTAGAAATCGACTCTAAAGGACAGATGGGATATGAATTTCATTACTGTATCTTTGGCATTGATCACACTTCTTCACCAACTCTTTGGCATCTTGCATTATGGAAGGCCAATAGTACCCAGCTAACAAGACCTTTCTGGTTAGAGCCCTGAATCCACAATGTGCTGATCCTTCGCCATCATGCAATTCGTAGAGCACCATTTAGGACTCTTCGAATCCAAAATATCGTAAGAGAGGCCTACTAAAGGATTTTTTTTGTAAAGAACATCTCTTAGGATGACAAAGCCACGAGCCTTATACTTTACTTTTCTTGCCACTACTTTTTCCGGAGGCAAGATGCCATCTGAGAGGTACTGGAAAAGAAGAAATATCCAATCTTGAGGTTGATTTACTTGTATATTTAAACTTTCTTCTTCCTTGTTCTGACTGAGTTGAATGGATGGGCACTCTTGCACATGAATCCATGGGTATGAATCAGAATAGGCTATGGTTGCCAAAGAATCTGCTAACGTATTTTCTGTTTGGGGTATGTGCTCATAGGTGATGTTTTTGAAATTAATTGCCACTTCTTTAAGGACAAATAAATATTTAACCAATTGCTCCTTTTTTGCCTCAGATTGACCTTGTGCATGATGGATTAGAAGTTGGGAATCGCTCATTAACCTGACCCTTTTGGCTCTACAAATTAGAGCTAATTTCAAGCCTGCTATAGCAGCTTCATATTCAGACTCATTATTGGAAGCCCTGAAATCAAAACACATTCCAGCACCAAAACCCATGGTACTCGATCCTCCATCAGTCTGGACAACCCATACTTTCTTATTTTTTTCAACTGTTGCCTATTTGGTGTCTCTGTCTGAGTGAAATTCAACTAGGAAATCAGCAACAGTCTGAGCCTTGACTGCTGTACAAGGGGCAAAATCAATATCATAGTCTGCCAGCTCCACCGACCACTTGGTCATTCTGCTTGAAACATCTGCCTTTTGAAGAACGTTTTTCAAGGGAAAAGACGTCCGGACAATGATCGAATGAGACTGAAAGTAGGGCCTCATTATTCTAGCAGCAATTACTAAGGCCATTGCTAGTTTTTCAAGTTTCAAATATATTTTTTCTGCATCAATCAAGCTTTTACTGATATAGTACACCGGACGAGGATAATTATCCACATCCCTAACTAGCACTGCACTTAGGGCGCAATCAGAAACTAGCAAGTATATGTAGAGTGTCTCTCCATCAACACGTTTAAACAAAGTTTTAGGGGAGGATAAGTGCTTCTTAATTTCATCGAAAGCCTGGTCACACTAGGGAGACCAATTAAACTCTTTTGCACCTTTCAAAGTTTGAAAAAACGGGGCACACCTATCCGAAGACCTTGAGATAAAACGGTTTAGAGCAGCTAACCTCCCAGTCAACCTTTGTACTTCTTTAATATTCCGAGGAGGCTCCATCTGCAATAAAGCACTGAGCTAGTCTGGATCTGGTTGTATGCCCTTCTCACTTATCACATACCCTAAGAATTTTCCGAACTGCACCCCGAAAACACACTTTTCCGGATTCAATTTTAAATTTACCTTCACCAAGTTGGTAAAGGTTTCTTAGAGATTTGCCAAGTGTAGCTCTTCGTCCACACTCTTCACCATCATGTCATTGATATAGACTTCCATGTTTCTTCCAATCTGGTTAGCAAAAGCCTTGTTTACTAATCTCTAATAAGTAGCCCCAACATTCTTTAATCCAAAAGGCATCACCTTGTAACAATGAAGGCCCCTATCAGTAACAAATGTGGTATGCTCTTGATCCTTCAGATCTACTTGAATCTGATTATACCCAGAGAAGGCATCCATAAAGGATAATAGCTTGTTCCCAGATGTGGAGTCCACCAACTGATCAATTCGGGGGACCGGATATAAGTCTTTTGGGCAAGCTCTATTGAGATCTGTAAAATCAATGTACATATGCCATTTTCCATTTTTCTTCTTCACTAGCACCAGATTGCCTGTCCATAAAAGGTACTGAGATTCCTTTATGTGTCCCATTTTAGTAAGTCGGTCAACCTCTTGAACAATGACATCAACTTTTTCCTTAGAAAAAGCTCTTCTCTTTTATACAACAGGTGATATATCCCTCCGGATGGATAATTGGTGTGATATAATGTCTGCTGGCATTTCGGTTACATCAGTATTGCACCAAGCGAAAACATGCTGATGGTTTTTCAAAAAGGCTAATACTTTACTCTTCAATTCCGATGTAATCTTGGACCCGATCTTGACACTTTTTCCTTCAGCCAGAGAGTGAGTTTCAACTTGTTCAATTGGTATTCAAACACCAAGGATCTCTCTGGGGTCATTAATTTCACCCTCTCCCCCAGAGGGCCCCTCAAATTGCTAATCCTCACTGATCCGAACTGCCCCCAAAGTTCGAGGGGCCACTGCTGTTGCATAACACTCCCTTGCTACCTTTTGAGTGCTTCTGACAACTCCCACTTGTCCTTGCACAACGTATTTTAAACATTGGTGGACAATTGAAGCCATAGCATGCATCCTAGAGAGCCAAGATCTCCCTAAAATGGCATTGTAACACGTAGGAAAATCCACCACAACAAAAAGTATTCTGACCATCTTCTTAAAAGGGCCCTTGCCCAACATAATTTCCTCTTTGAATTCCCCAATTACATCAGCTGAGCTTCCAGTGAAACCCACTATTGACATGTTCGAACGCTGAATCACCGCTGGATTCTTCATCTATTTATAAGAAGTTAAAAAGAGGATATTGGCTGAAATGACGGTGTCCACCAAAATTCGTCTTATGCCATTTCCCTCAATTGAGGCTCCTATTACAACAGCATCTTCATGAGGACCAGCTATGTCCCTCAATTCATCCTCATCGAAAATAATAAAGGGAAATGGAATTTGCGATTGATAGGAAGTCATGCCTTCTTCTAGCTGGGTAGCTAAAGTATGAACATGCCTCTTTCTCAAAGAAGTTGTTGGTGCAGTCATGATGTCTCCCCCAAGTATTGTAAGTGACTCCAAAAAGCTGATGAGTCCGGACACCGTCTTGCAGTTCTATGTGATAACGCCCACCTTGTTTCGAGTTGGATTAGGATCCAAATACTCTGACTCTACATCAAACCTTTCAATTATCACCATAGCCCCATCCGGAGCCGATGTCTCTACATTGTTCGGGCTAGTCCGATGAGCATTATCAGGCCTATTTCCACTTCTTCTTTTAACATATGCCCCCACCTTCCCTCTCTCAATAAAATTCTGTACTTCTTGTTTCAACGCGATGAAATCTTTAGTGTTATGGCCAGTATCACGATGATACTGACGAAAACTATTATTTCGACTTTCCCTAGGAGATTGTAATGCAGCCGGCTTTCTGAAATGTACTTCGTCTTTCGTTTTATCATAAATGGTGGCTATATTTTCTTTTAGTTCAAAAAACCACTCTGGTTGAACCCAAGGTCCTCGCTTATTTCTAGATTGCTGGCTTTGAGCTGGCGCAGCTGGGTGGGATTGAACCTTAGCTCTATTCTGACCCTGTCCGGATTCCTTGGCCTTGTACCCGGACTGATTTTGGTTTTGATTTGGTGCAGGTGGAGCAGACCTCACTTGCCGGTGCACCCTTGTTTTTTTTGTTTCATCCATATTAATCTGTTTGCCGACCTGATTCAGTAAAACTCCTCATGTCATGGCCTTTTTCCTGGTTACTGAATCAGTCAAATTTCCAGGGTTCAAACCCTGCCTCAGAGAAGCTATTGCTACTTGTTCAAAGCAATCAGCTGACCCATTTTTGGTGTTCACAAAGCGACTTATGTATTCGTTCAAAGATTCATTTGGTTCTTGGGCACAATGGATAATAGTGTCTCCATTGCCCTTTACTTCTTTACTTCCAACGAACTGCCTCCGGAAAGCCACCCAAAAGGTATCAAAATTTCTGAAGCAGCCCTGTGGCAGACTATTGTACCACTTCAGAGCACTCCCCGTAAAAGACTGGGAGAAATCTCGACAAAGAAACTTATCATCATCGTCAAAATTCATCATAATTTTTTGAATTGCTCCAGATGTTTATCTGGATCTTTACTGCCATCATATTTTTCCATCTTTGTGCTGTCAAACCTCTTAGGAAGGTTTCCGGACAGTATCTTGGAGAACAATGGAGATTGTCTCCAATTTTGGCCACAACTAAATATAGTATCTTCGTTGGGAGTTGCAAAGATACCTGGCTCATCATGAAAGACAAAAGGATCCATTAACAATCGGTCTACATGCCTCCGGCCATGGCTGTGACTATGAGATGACCATTTACCCAGATGCATCTTCAACCTTCCATGCCTATCCCTTTTCCTTGAATATTTTTTGACCAACTTCTGTTTCTTCTTAAAACGGCCTTCATCACTGCTGGAAGATAGGAATTCTTCGACTCAGCTGCTAGAAGATTCTGAGTCTGAATCTGAGCTCTCTACTGGTTTGGACCGGTGAGACTTCTTTGAACTAGCATGAGTCTTTTTAGTACTCACATGGGTTTTTGATGGCTCATGCTCTCTTGGATTGTCAGTATGGCGAACTGCTGACACTTTTGACTTTTCTTTCACACCCACCTCTGCCCTTTTAGCAGCCCTCAAGGCTTCTATCTCAATTTTTAGTCTATCTCGCTCCTCGACTGTATATTCATCGTTTTCTCCCACCACTTCTGCAAAAGCTGGTGGCACTTCCTGTTCGTCCAGATTCATCTGAACTGGTTTTTCTTGATTGTTTCGAATGCTTGATTCAGGCACCTTCTCCTCCCACTGTGGTCGCCAATTTGGTGAGAATTACTTTCCACTGAAGGTAATCTTGTCAGGTATTTTGTGGTGTATTAAAGGTATTAAATACTTAAGTAGTTTGTAGTGAGAGATTTGTATTAAATACACTGAGAGTATTTTGTGGTTTATTACCCTCATTAATGAAAGTGGTTGGGTATTTGTACCCTTAATTATGGGCCTCATGGGGTTTCGGGGTCAAACTCATGAAACCGGGTCGAATTCAAAAACCCATTAGTTTATTAAGTAGGTTACCAATTAGCTTAGTCAAAAGGTGATTAGCTTTTAATACTTTTGTCCAGTTCGGATGGTTCAGTGGGTGGCCTTTGTCCGAATTGCCCCTGTCCGGTTTATACAGTGAGTGGTGAGAAAATTCGGACTCATCAATACTGTATAAATTATTCTCAAATTAAAAATTAAAATTTTGTCTATTTCTTTCGATAATGCATCTACGAATGGGAAATCTATTAACCATCTTAAAAATAATTACAACTATGTATTTCCTAAAGAATTTCACACTAAATGTTTATGTCATATACTTAAATTGGTTGTAAAATATGGAATAAGTATAGTTAAATATTAAGTCAACCCTATTAAACAAGGGGTCCTACTAGGCTCTACCTCGTCTCATTGAAAAAAATAGAAACAAATTGATAAAGATAGTGGAAAACCATTCAAAAAACTAGTTTTAGATGTCGAAACTAGATGAAACTCTGCATACTTTATTCTTGAACGTGCTTATGCGTTAAAAACGAGAGATTATTATGCTTTATAATAGACATAATCATGTTACACCTCTTGAAGTTCAAAATTAGATTTATTATGCTTCAATTTTAAACTTCTTGAGGTTGTTTAACTATGCAACTAAAAACATTTCTACGTAAACAAATCCTAACATTCAGTTGGTCCTTCATGAAATTACTAATCCTCTTGGCATGTATATAGGTACATATAGGTCACATAATGTATGTCGCGACATGGAGCCCGATATAGAGGTAAAAGTTTTGAAGTATTTGTATCCCATCCCATCCCATACACTTATGCTATTGGGCGTATTTATTATCTCTTTATAAAAATGACGGGTTTTTAATTTTAAGTTAATATTTTTATGACGCACTAAAAATTCCTCTTGGTGCATATACGTGTGATGTATTTATTCAATAAATTAACGTTTTTCTTTATATAATATACAATGAGTATGTTGACAAACACGAGATAAATTTATCATCTTCAAATGTAAGAGGTACTAATAATGGTAATAAGGCGAAAGATAAAAGTCGCCCTAACTATGTGAGAATGAAAATGCTTAATCGTGGGGGTGTCAAGAAAAACTCCTCAAGCTGATAATGAAATGACGAGATATTTAAACACTCCATTTGAGTTAGGATAATATGAGGATATCAACCCACTTGATATCTTAAAGTGGTGACAATCGAAAGAAGGTGAGTTTCCTATTCTTTGCAAGTTAGTTATGGATATTTTTTCAATACCTATGTCTACAGTAGCAAGTGAATGTCCGTTTAGTTAGGTTAAACTTCAATACACGACTAAACGAACAAGATTGACTAGTGGGGCACTTGGAGCAGTTGTTAAAATCAAAGATTAGACCGAAATGTATCAAATGATGCTAGACGAAGAGTATAAAATAAAACAATCTAAAAAATATTTTTGAAGATTATCCAAATGATATGGATGATGTACTTGAACAAGATCTTATACCCGAAGCTTCTGTGGATTTGGATAATGAAGATATTGACGAGGACGAGGTAAATAGGCAAAATGAATGACATTTCACATTTATATTAGAGTTTGTAATAGGATAGTTCAATTTGATAATATTTATACAACTCCTGACCCGCAAGAGTATAAATTGTGAAATGCTTAAATAATTAACATTCATTTTTTACCATCCAGTCTCATATTGTAACAAATTATCATACTTTTTTACCACTTATAAAAATAAACAAACCGTAACAAGTTATAGTATAATTAACCTATAAGCATATAACAAATTTTTAATCACTATTTATTAGTAAGCAATAATCAAAATATAACAACACTTGTAGTATTTATAAATTATAAAACCACAATAATAATCAAAGTATAATAATAAAACTAAATTAATCTATTAAGGTTATACTAATTTAAAACAATATAAAAATTTAATTACAAAAAAAGAACAACACTTATACTATATGTTAGTTGTTACAATAAAAATATAACAACACTTGCAGTACTTATAAATTATAATCAAACCATAATAATAATCAAATCAATATAATAAAGTTATTATAATCCATAATAAAACTATAATAATAAAACTATTATAATAAAACTATGAAACTATAATAATAATCAAACCATAATAAATAATCAAAGTATAATAACAATTAGTTTATCAAACAATACCACTATTTATTTATTCTATATATGATACAAAAACTAATATATTATATAACAACACTGGCAGTATTTATAAATTTTAGTTAAATCAAATAAAAAAGTATAATAATAAAACTATATTAATAACATATTTGATATAGTGTCGTGATCGTGATTTTAATTTTACCGTCTTTGTTGTGCGCCTTGACAGCCGTGATGGTCTCTTGTCGTGGTTGTGACAGCCGTATAAATGATTCTTGCCGTAACTGCTTGTTGTGCATAACATAACAGCTTACCCTGAAGACGCAAAATCATACCTGTCAAGGTGGCAACCAAAGTCCCACATCCCGCATCGGTTAAAAATGGAAAGGATCAATGATATATAAGTAAGAACATATCTCAACTAGAATGAGGTCTTTTGGAAGTGGACCAAAAACAAACCCGTGCGGGTCTTCGGGCGACAAAGCGGACAATATCATACTAGTATGGAGATCGATTGTTCTTACTTATATATGAAGGCAGAATATATTATAGCTATATTCTCAAAAAATGGTATCAGAGCCAGACCCAGACAAAACGCGATGATGATGAAATTCTCGGAGGTCGAACATAACCAGATGCCGTCCTCAAGGTGATATGTTCTAGATATCCTAGTTCGGAGTGCCTGCGACTCATCAAGCGATGGTCCTTGATTGGAGCGGGGAGTGATACTAAGGAACAAGACAGTGTGTTCTAATAGGAGGTGAGCAGTACCATCTGTACCACCTTTATGGTCAGGTAGTCTCAACCTGATTAGAGTGGGCGGATGAAAGTTAATTAAGATGAGGCTAAGTGGTACTTTATTCGAGAAGAGGATTTGTTAAGGTGGCGACCAAAGTACCACATCCCACATCGGTTAAACATGGAAAGGATCAATGATATATAAGTAAGAACATATCTCAACTAGTATGAGGCCTTTTGAAATTCGACCAAAAGCAAATCCATGCGGCTCTTCGGGTGCCAAAGCGGACAATATCATACTAGTGTGAAGATCGGATTGTTCTTACTTATATACAAAAAAGGAATACGCGGTACCCATATTCCCAACACCACCGTATCACATCTCATTAGACACCTTTAGTGATGCCGAAATGTTATTTTTACAAGTGGATCCATTTTATCATTAAATAGTTTAAAATCCGTACATGCGTACGTTTGACAATAAATGAGGATGATTATTCAATCTCGGAGCATAACTTGAAAAACCCAAAGAACTACCAAATCAGTAGTTGGATGCAACAAGGAGATGAATGTAATATAATTAACATTCTAAATTTAATAGTGATAATTTCTCTATATGTAACTCATGTGTGATATGTAATTCTTCTAATCTTCCAAATGGTACAAATTATCAAGTTGATAATAACTCTATTCATAGTGCGATAAGTCGGTTTTCTTTTGCTTTATCGAGTTTTGTCGAATGAATTTCTTTGGCTCATGTTAATGTTGCTGAAAATCTTGTAGTTAATCCAGCTTTTGAATGCATATCTAGTTCTAGATCCATCAGAGGTAATGTCAAAATTAAAATTTTAATCCTTACTAGTAATGTAGTAGCTGTTAGTTGAGGGTTTTATTTCCAATCGAGGGGTATTTAAACCGAGGGGTCTGAAACCGAGTCATTAGATAAGAATATTGAAGAAGAGGCTTCTGTAACTGAGAGGTTTACAATCAAGAGTCCTCAAAAAATGATTTTGAAGATGAAGTTTCAACCTAGGGGTACTCAAACCAAGAAGGTTGAAACCGAGGGTCCTTAAAATATGATCTTGAAGATGAGGCATCTGCAACCAAAGAGGTTGAAACCGATGTGTCTTTAGACACAGAGTCTCCAACCCGAGGGTCTTAAAGACGAGGGGTATTTAGACAAGGTTCCTTATACGAGAGATCAGAATACAAAGGCCCTCATGACGTTTGGAATTCTGGAAGAGCAGTGAAGTCACTTAATGAGTCATAAATGGCTTAGTAATGAGAGTTAATAACCCTTGTAATCACTTTATTTTCCTCTGTGTTGAAGTTTATATATATGACCTAGCTTTTGCAAATGCATTTGTGTGTACCCAAGTGTATCAAAAAATAGTCACAGAGTCATATCTCTTAAAATCGATATGCAGCAGGTCCAGAGATGTACGCATAATTTGCTAAAATTCGTTAACAATTTTTGTTTGTTCGATTATTATTTTTTATTTATCGTTAATCTGATTTCAAGAACTTTGAGCAAAAATCCTAACAACTGGTATCAAAGCTACAGGTAGTGATCCAAAATAGGGCAAATTTGAGTGGGAGCAATGACTACAGATCAAGGAAATGTGAGATTCAGAAAGTTTGATGTGTAGATTTTGGGTTTTAGAAGATGCGGATTGAAGATTATTTGTACCAGAAAAATCTTTATCAACCCCTCTTAGAAAATAATCCAACGAGTATGAAAGATGAAGAATGGACTCTTCTTGACAGACAAGCCCTTGGATTCATCCGATTGATGTTATCCTGTAATGTTTCTTTTAACATTGTAAATGAAACAACCACGGTGGATCTTATAAAAGCTCTATCCAGTATATGTATGAGAAGCCATTAGCGTCTAACAAAGTTCACTTGATGAGGAACTTATTCAGTTTGAGAATGATAGAAGGCTCATCGGTAGCTCAACACTTCAATGTACTCAATATAATTACAACTCAGTTAAGTTCTGTTGAAATTCATTTTAATGAAGAAATACGAACACTTATATTTTTATCTTCCCCACCATATAGTTGAATGCCACTGTCATGGTTGTGGGTAGCTCGCCAGGAAACAATAAGTTGAAATATAATAATGTTCATGACCTACTTCTCAGTAAAGAGATTCAAATGAGAGAATTGGGAATGAATGTGGCAAATCAAACTAACGAGGTAGATCAAAAGACGAGAGGTCCAAGTCTAAGAATCATAAAATTTTCTTTGGGTCGAGAAATATCGAGTGTTGGAACTGTGGGCAGACCAGACACTAAAGAAACTAGTACAAGACAACACTAAAGGAACAAGAGAAGAAGACAGAGGCTAATTTCATTTCAGAAGGAGATGATGCGCTAATATTCTCCTTAAAAAGCAAGGAAAAGGCTTGGGTGTTAGACTCTAGAGCATCGTTCCACAGTACTTCAAAGAAATAATTCTTCTAAAGGTATACATCTGGTAACCTTGGAAATTTATATCTTGGTGATGATCAACCTGTGATATTATTGGTAAAGGTAGTGTGAAGATTAAGTTGAATGGGTCTATCTGGGAGCTGAAAAACGTCACAACTATCTCGACCTGAGGAATAAGTTTATCGCAGTTGGACAGTTGGCTAAAGAATGCTATATTACTATCTTCCATTGTGACAATTAGGGGATTTCAAAGAGAGAAATAATGGTTACTCATGAAAAGAAGAGTGATACTCTTTAGAAGACAGCAGAGACGCGCTATTCAATTGTAATAACATCAGGAAATAAAAATCAAAATATGTAGCATTAGAAGTTTAGCTACATGAGTGAGAAGGGTATGAAATTATGTACTCAAAGGTTAAAGTTCAAGGTCTAGAGCCAATTGATATAGACATGTGTGAATATTTCATACTTGGAAAACAGAAAAGGCTCACTTTTCAGATAAGTGGCAAAACTCCGAAGAAAGAAAAGCTAGAGCTTGTTCACTCTGACTTTTGGGGGCCAACAACTGTTTTATCTATTGGAGGGAAACATTACTTTGTGAATTTTATCGATAATTATTCTATAAAGGCATGGGTTTATTTTCTAAAGCATAAATCTGAAGTGTTTGATGCTTTTTGGAGATGGAAATCTATGGTTGAGAATAAGACAAATCTGAAGATTAAAAAGCTTAGAACTGATAATAGTGGTGAATATAAGGACACCATATTCAAGAATTTTTTCTATGAGCATGAGATCAGGAAGAGAACCGTGTCGGGTACACCTCAATATAATGGTCTTGCCGAGCATACGAACCGAACATTGACAGTAAACGCCAGAAGCATGCGTATACAATTAGGTTTATCGAAGCATTTCTAGGCAAAAGCCGTCAACTTATCGGCTTAATTGGTTAACTGAGGCCCATCAGTTCCTTTAAAGCATATAATATCTGATGAGGTATGGAGTGGAAAAGAAAAAAAATTAACACATCTAAGAGTTTTTGGGTGTGCGACTTATGTTCATATAATTGATCAAGGCATGAACAAGCTTGATCCCAAATCTAACAAATGTATCCTGATCGGTTATGGCGATGGTGAGCTCGGTTATCGTGTTCGAGATGAGGAAAACATGAAGATGGTCTGAATCAAAGACATGATCTTCAATTGAGTAGTAATGTACAAAGACATACATAAAACCGGAGTAAATGACTCAAAGCCGCACATGTCAGTATTTGCAGATGTTGAGGGGGTCTTAAAGCCGTACGAGTTAATATTTGTAGATACCAAGAGGGTCCTAAATATTCAAGAAACAAAGCCGATCAGATTAACCCCTCAACAAGGAGAGTCCGTTGGATAGGTTGATCGAAAATATTCCTATGCCCTATAGCAGACCAAGGCAGTTCCTGATCTGAGATGATCTTCCCGACCCCATGTGCCCAACATGAGATACTTGAACTATTTGTTACTGGCCGATGAGGGGGAGCCTGAATGTTATGATGAAGCATATCAGACCAGTGATGCTAGCAAATAGGGGCTTGTCATAAAAAATAAGATGAAGTCCCTAATCTCAAGTCAGGATTGGGAACTAGCTGAGTTACCCATAGGTAAGAAGGCACTTCATAATAAATGGGTGTACCGGGTGAAAGACAAACATGATGGCTATAAGAGATACAAAGCCTGACTAGTTGTCAAAGGAGTCCAGCAAAAGAAAAGAATTGATTACACTGATATTTTTTCTCTAATTGTGAAGCTTAATACTATTAGATCTGTGCTGAGTATTGTTGCCATTGAAGATCTTTATCTTGAACAATTAGACGTGAATATTGTATTTCTTCAAGGGGACTTGGATGAGTACATATACATGTACCAATCAGAAGGTTTCTTAAAATAAGGGAAATAAAACATGGTATGCACATCCCAGAAAATTTGTATGGTTTAAAACAAGCTCAAGACAGTGGTACAAGAAATTTGAAGGTTTTATGCACAAAGAGAGTTTCCAGAAGTGCAATGATGATCATTGTTCCTATTATAAAAGATGCAAGTCTAGTTATATCATTTTGATACTCAATGTTGATGGTATGTTAGTAGCAGGTTCAGATATAGAAGACATTGAAATATTAAAGCAACAATTGTCAAAATAATTTGATATGAATGAACGTGGGTACAACGAAGAAGATCATGGGAATGTAAATCACAAGAGATAAGCATTGAAGAACATTGCAGTTATCTCAGACAAAGTATACCGATAGTGTTTTGCAGAGATTTAACATGGATTTCACAAGCATATCGGTCTTCGTTATGAATTTATCATATCTTTATTGGAGGATGAGGTGTTAATACTGGAAAAGTTCCAAGGAAGCAGGAATCTTGCTAACATGTTAATGAAGAGAGTAACCATTAAAAAATGATATTGTGCTCAGCTTCAGTTGGTCTTCAAGAGTAATAAGACCACAAAATATGTTGCATTAGATCAAGGTGTAAAGACAGGCTGAAACCAGTCTTCAAGTGAGAGATTTTTAGGCGAGGTCCTTACTTCCTACCGAGGGGTACTCAAACCAAGGGGTCTAAAACCGATTCCTTAAAAAATGATCTTGAAGAAAAAGTCTATAACCAAAGGGTTGTAATAAAGGGTCCTTATAAAAGGATCTTGAAGATCAGGTTCTAACCGAGGGGTACTCAAACCAAGGGGGTTAAAAGCGAGAGTCGTTAGGAAATGATCTTAAAGATGAGGCCTCTACAACCGAGGGGGTTGAAACTGGGGTGTCTTGAAGACGAGGGATCTTTAGAAAATGGTCATTATATAAGAGATTTAAAGACAAAGGGCCTCGTGGCATTTGGAATTCTGGAATACTAGTGAAGTCATTTAATGAGTCTTAAATGGCTTAATAATAAGAGTTAAGAACCCTTTTAATCACTTCATCTTCCTTTATGTTGAATTCTATATATACGACCCTTAACTAGCTTTTAAAAATGTATCCATGTGTACCTAAGTAAATAAAAAAAGATTCACAGAGTCCTTTCTAATAAAATCAATTTGTAGTACGTTTGGAGACGTAGGCATAATTTATTGAATTCCATTAACAATTTTTATTTGTTCTATTGTTATTATTTGTTTTCCCCTAATTTGATTTCAGGAACTTTGGGCAATAACCCTATCACTAGCCGTAACTAAAATAATGTCGCCTTTATTTGGTTGTCTAATGTTGGCCAAACATTCTTAAAACAAGGTCAAACTAAAAGATTTTCCGATATGGTAGATATGCGACATTTGCATCCAATAGATATGTGGACTACCGAACACGTTTTTGAATTTTCTAAACAAAAAAATAACTTGGAACAATAAACGAATAGAGACTATAAAGGTTGTATGAACCAAATATAGGTGTGTTGACCGATCTTGGGTACATATCCGGAGCCAAACGTTTTTGTTACCAAAGACATTATACGGGGTAACTCTCTAACTTGTTTCAATTTTTTGTCTTGGAAAACCAATCATAATGTTTCAAATTTTCCGATCAGAGCATTATCGATGATTGTTTGGGTTTTGCCGAAGGTGTATAAATTTGTGAATAATGGTATGTTTATCGAAGCATCGTTGAAAGTTTTCAGATTTTGTCGAGGTTGTTCCAAAATTAAGAAACATCGATACTATTTTTTAAGAATTTTGTTTATTAAAATCGATGAGTCTAGGGCTGGTTGATCTGTTTCATCTCACTTGTGTTTTGGTGCACTATGTGAAAGCCTGATTACTGCAGAACTGCCACATCAGAATCAATATTGGATAGGTAGAAGAGAGAAAAACTAGGGAGAAAAAAATTATGTTTTTGAATAACAAAACTAAATGTTTAGCCATGAGAATATAGATCTTATTTATAGTGACCAATATGGATCCTTTTGACTCCAACGATCAAAGTAATTAAAAGTCTCTCATGGAATCTATTAATGATAACAATAAACATAACTTGGGCCGATTCACAGACCGGTCCAAGCACAACAAAACATTCTCTTATCATTAGCTTCATATTCCTATTCCTAGAGAGTGTATCGAAATAAGACTATGTTGAACCGAAGCATTACTGATCTATAAATAATCCGATAAAATTAATTTGGAGAACATTTGTTCGAATCCTAATAACTAGAAAAACCCAAATCGTATATCCCTCACATCATGTTGTTATCCAAAGGACAAAGAAAAGTCATATTCCAGCTTCAACTGCTCTGATCCATGGTTAACAACTGAGCCTGCTCCAAAGTCATCGAAAAACTAGAAGAAACCAAACTAATTTCCTGCGAAAAAAGAAAATATATATATTATGAAAATAGGCATATATTTTATTACGTCAACCGCCCGGAAGCCACGTGTTATTCCCGGATCCGGCCTAGATACTTTGACGTGAGTAGGTTTCTGTTCCTTTTGGTGGAATCAAGATGAACGTCAAACCAATGAAGATAGATCACCACACCCAAACCGCTAAAGCCTCTATAAGTAGAAGTATGTCCACCCTCTTTCTTACTTAATTTTGAGAGATATAGAGCATCTAGTGAGAGAAGCTCATACGGAATCAGATGGTACTGTAAAATATTTTTTGACGAGCTAAACCACTTTCCAGCTCCATCCACAATATTCATCTCGTATCATTTGGTTTTCCGATCTTTGCTCCGCTAACATACCTCCGTTGCACCTTCCAGTTATTTAACACACTGCTCGACCTTTATCCTCTTATCAAGTACACTCTCTTTAAATATCTTTCCCTTGATAACTCAATGATGGCAAGCACTTCAAAACCATTAAAAAAGAGTGTGGATTAAGAAATTCTCCGCTTAAAATTGAAGATAAGGGTGATGGTGAGGGAGGGTTTGTCCTATTCCATCTCCTAAAAATTATTGGAGGAAGAATACTAGGTCCTCCAAATTGTCCAAGACCCTCTCATGCTTTGAAACTTAAAGGTGGTACGACCCATAGTTTGTAACATCGAAGGGTACTCTCTTGGGGAAACTTTTTATTAGTCCCGGAACCGCGATTTCCTTTGGTCAAGATCCATCTACCACTTCTTCTCATGTAGATACCAATGCTCTAGAAGCGCAGACCCTTCCCACAATTGGTACTCATAAATTAGGATTGTCTCTCATGAGGATTATCCAGCTTCTAAGAGAAAAGGAACATGTACTCTTGAACTGGATGTCACCAAAGCTCCCTCTAAACGTAGGAAGAAAGGGTGCAAAAGTAAAACCTCATGTAGTGGTTCGGTTAAGATTTGAGCTCTCTTTTCTCAATTTGAGAAATGCAAACTCAAGGCCATGTATAAAATTCGATGATCCGAGGGAAGATTCTAACATGCGCAACAAGTGAGACATCCCCTTAAACGTTAACATTCGGCTCTCCAAACCCGAGAGACTCTGCTTGTCGTAGATAATGAAGAGTTGGCAGTATTCAATGAGTGGTCAACAAAGGACTTTAGTTTCCTTTTCACCCACATATTATTAAGTTCTTCTAGTTTCTTGATATGTTCCCTAGTCAAGCTAGTCCCAATGCATGTCGCACTATAATGTCTTACATTATTACTTTGAAGCTATCAAATATTAAATTTGAGATGGACGAGATTTTGTTGCTGTGAACCATTACCCTTAAATAAATATACTCTAAATATGACTCTGCCGAACAAGTATATTTTTTTCATCAACTTAATGGAATGAGGAAGAGAATAGCAACACCATTTTTTCTTCGTCAGTGGTGCTTGGACCATAAAGGTCTTCCAACGAATGGAGGTCAATAATTTATATCTTTTGGACCGATGAGGATCTTCTAATAAAATTTGATGAATAATAATGTTTTCATATTTTGTGAAAACAAATAACCGAAAAGCACTATTCATAAGAGTTTTCATTGTACAAAATGCCTCGAAACAATCTGAGGATTTAACAAAAAGTTTCCCAAGGTAAAATTAGTTTACAAAGGATTAAATGAAAACGATAGAAACAAAAACTAGTAAAATATTTTTTACCTCAAAGCGGTACCTTCATCATCATCCTCCGATGAGCTGTTCAAGGAAGAATTGTTTGACTCCTTAAAGTCGCTAGATGCTTCTTCATATACTAAATAAAATCCCTAAGGATGGTGCTTCTCCTTAACACATTCGCAAAGATTTCTCAACTTTAAATTAGGATAACACTCATGAATCTCATGTAACGCGGATTTGATCTTGACATGCTGTTTTTTCTAGACGAGAAATACAGCCACCAATATATTCCTCCATATAAACATTCTTGTACTTATCAGAATTATCCCTAAGTGATTTCCTCTCAATAGTGAGTTTCTCGATTTCTTTGACAATATTCTCAAAATATATTTTAGTCTTGCCACAAACATTGGTGAGGCCATCAACAAGTATATTCTGATCGGTGTGTCTATCAATAAACCACACTCATTTATCATCAGATTGATCTTGTTCTTGTTTTTAATTGAGCTTCCAACTCCGCAATCCTCGTCAAACGATCAATAACAATCTTTATGTAGTGGGAAAGTTCTCCCATAATTTTTTTATGTCAGCCCTTATTATGAACAATTTCTTTCTTATAATGATCTTTCCGATTCACTTTTCTCTCAAGAAGAGCAGTAACATGAAGTAATTTGTTAAGTTCGTTTGCTATGAATTCATTCTCGTAGACATCAAAATATGCAGAGGAACGAGAATTAGCTTTGATATTCAATTGGGCTCCTTTATCGCTTCTATGACCTTTTGGCTTGTCATTCGTCTTGCTCTCTTGAGAAACAAATTCTCCTGTTGAATTTTGAGCAGATTCTGAGTCAATAATAACGACTCTCTTAGGAGCAAGCATGCTTGGATCCATTGTGTCCTCCTCTTTCGTCAACAATTTCCTTCTTACCTTTATCTTTGGATGTGTACCTCCTTAGTGGACTCTTGAAACCACCTTCCCTTGGAGTATCAACTTATTCGGCCTCAACCTCAACTTTATTTCCCTCCTCGGCTTCGGTCTCAACATTCACATCTGATTCTTCGACCACATATGTTTTGGGGTCCTTGTCCTCGCAGAAAGAAAGACCAAGTTGTCTGGAGTATCCAAGCGCCTAAAACACTATCTTGGATGGGAGGCATCATCAGCTCTTCCATAGACATTTTTCGTAAAATTAGCCATCCAAAGATGACTTAGGGCTAGATTCGATGGAGTGAAACATCTGTGGAATTTGTTGGACCAAGAGGTTTTGGCCCAGGAACTCAACTATGCAAACATCTGAAATGCTTCCTTGTTATTCTCCCCGAATGATTTAGAGATCTCCTTAATTACTGCCTCCAAAAAAACTTAGTAACCCAGATCAAACAGATAAAGTACAGTAAATATAAAGTTAGTACATCGACTAGTCCACTTCAATGAGAGTCGATGGGGAAAGTCATCAGAATCCCTGAAGTGGGTCTCCCACAGTCCGAAAATAAATAAAAATCTTTGCTTCCATTTCTTGTCGGCTTCTAAGCGATCGTCGACTATCTTGAACTTCTTCCAAAGGTTAAGGAGTAGAAGGGAAAGAAATGTTTCTTGGTAACACTTGTCAGCTCGACAAATTGTTCCATCGAAGATCCAAGCCTGGAGATCAGAGAAGCCATGATATCAGACATCAGTGTGAACCACATATTAGGACCCGCCTAAGTTGGACACAATTCTATCAACTTGAAGTATATCACTAGAGAAGGGTGTAGTGGGTATCGAAGGCCCCAATTGAGGATCTTCATGTAAACAATCGATTCATCGTCCCGAACTCACAGAAGAGTTTCCTATATTTCTGGAAATCAAATTTGGATGGAGTCCAGAATCCCCCATTGATCTCTACGCTTGGTCTCCTCAGATAGATGAAAATACTTTTATTTGATTTTATACAACCGCCAAAATATGCTTAGCTTCCACCCTTCGTAGATTGTTTCCTAGAATAGCCTCGATGTTTGAGGGCAATTCAATGTTATCATTTTTTCTTATTTTTTTGGTTTAGCTATCCGGTGGATAGGAGAACTGGTGACAACTTCATCTTGCAGAGCCAATGCTTGAGTATCTGCAGAAGATCCGACATGGAAAATTGGCGCAACAACAACTCTTATGGGTTGAGTATCCACAACAAAAATATTTTCTTCTTGATCATCATCGGGTTTATCAACCAGATGCCTTTATCTCATCTCTGGGATGTATTCGAGGGGATGTTTCTTTATTGATTTCCTTACATGAATGATATTTTCTTCTGATGATGACCGATGGGCTGTTGGTACAGATTTTGATGAAGTTTATTGAGGAGTGACCTCAAGAGTCTTCAGATGAGTACCTTGTGGGGTATTATGAGGAGTAGGAACAGTGGATGCGATCTTAATTTTGTGTACCTTTTGGTTGTCGGCTCCATATATTTCTTCATCTTCGAACGATCAGTTTTGGTTTTTTCAGTCACCTGATATTTGTCTTCCATCAGAATAAATGTGGAAGTGTTACTTGGTTTCTTGGAAAGGTTAAGGTCACCCTTTTTTAGCCTCAAACCGGTCTCACTGGAGGCTACGCAGTAGGCGGATCAGAAGGGGCGTTATTACCTAAAGTCCGTGTTACCTCAGAGTGTTTTTTGATAGGATGCCATTGACCGTATTAAGTAGTTTGGAGAATTTGCAGCGGTCTGGGTTTCTTTTCTATGCCAATGGCTTTTCTTTTTTCAACCCTTTTACCAATGTTGCACCACTCCAAAATTTTATATCTTTCAAGACAGTGAGACTTTTTAGGCATGAAAGGTGGAAGAAACGTTTTAAAGAAGAAAAATGTTTCTCTCTCTAACCAAAGGCTTTCTCTTTATCTCTCTAGAAACTATGAAAATAAGTAACTTTGAAATTATAAATGAGTTGAAGAATTTATAGGAGGAAATGTGGGCTTCCAAATGTTGCGAAGGCCGAATGAGGTGAACAGTTTTTCTTATGTAACTGGTGCCTAGGAAAGATGAAGAGTCTTTTGGAAGATAACCACTCTACCTATTATTTAAAGTACATGCGTGTTGAGAAGTGTAAGAGTTTTCTGACACACATTTTCATCCACAAGTCATTTTGGAAGCCATGCATATTTGTGTTAGGAAATAATTGACACGTGGATCAAAAGAGTTGCATACGTCATCAGTCGAAAATTATTTTGACACGTGGACTAGACGCAGTACGTGTGCCACCTGTCAGAAATCACCCTAATATGTGGTCTAAAATACATGACGCACAAATATGAAGTCATCACTGCCTTTAGTGAGGTCATGAGTCTGATGATGCACTTATGGAAGAATAATCTGATGAGACACACAAGAAAGAAAAATCCAATTCCATGAACTAGTCCTTGTTTAGATACCTTCATAAGGACTCAGGGCTACTAATAAGAGGAAAAAATATTGGGGAGAATAAGTTAAATTTGGAAAATAAGGGAGTTAATTTGATGTAATAAAATATTGCATAAGAAACCCAAAAAATATGTAATATTGAGGGTGTATTGTGTAATAAATAACTACTATGATTAAGGTTAATAAAATAGTGAGGTGAGGTATCCTTACGAGAGGATAAACATGTAAATTATGGACTAATCACTTGTACAATATAAATCAACTCATTTGTTGGAAAAGATAAATCATTACTCAATCATTGATGATTATTCCGTTAGTCATTTTCTCTCTATATTTACCTTCTTATTTCACTCTCTATTACTCTCCTACAAACATTGCGGTAACCGATAACCTTCTTAGAGTATTTGGAATCACCAAACCTAACATTATATTGTTTGTTATTTTCCCACCATGACATATTCGGAATCAATATTTAACCCACATATTTTGTATTAAATCTATAAACCTATAATTTTGATTTAACACAATTTATATTTTCGTATAATCCAACGTCACATTCCATAATATCAGATTTGATGATTCTATATGACCTAGATGTAAAAAATACAAAATAAATGAATTTTATAGTTTTATTCATTAGACTTTCACAAGTACATTATTTTACCATTTTGTTTCAGGAGTATATTTTCATATTAAATTATCTCATTTTGACCGAAATATATGTATATATTATTGCATTCATTTGGGAATAGTTCTTATTATAATAAATTACACATAAAGGAATGAGAAAAGAAATATAATTTGAGCATAGTCCTCTTCAGCTTTATGAATTGCAATGTATGCATTCACAAGTTGTTTTGGAGAGACACTTCGTTTTCAGAAATCCAAATTCCCCCGGGTGATTCAATAAGCAAGTCCCAAAGCAAAGAAAATCAGTGCAACTTATCCTTTTTGGAAAGGTGAGCTCCTTTGCTGGACCACAATCTTCTCCATATGCAACTGCCACCAAAACACCACCACTTAGTTTTCAATTCAACAATAATAAATAATAATGTATATTTTAATAATACATGTCAATGAAATACATATTGAACATAATTTCTTTTGAAGAGAGAATAAACCTGCTGTGACCAAGAGAAACACCAAGAATATTGAAGCCATCAATTTCACCATCTTTATAATATTTATATTATAACCAAACCTAAAACAAAATATAATAAATTGTGTGTACGGTGCAAAAGAAACAAATTTATAGATAGCAAAGACAAATGTCATTTATTAATTTAATCCATTAAAACTGTAACGTATGAATGCTATTATAGCAAAATAAAATCTAACGTCTGAATCTGAATCTGAATCATACTAAACTATGGGTAAATACAGAGAAAAGCTCTTATAAATGGTTTTCTTTTGAAATATGTATTCCTATTTTGTTCTCTATCTACCATCAATATGATGATCACTAAAAAGGAAGATATCAAAATATTGTGATTAGTTTTATTAATTTAAAATTAAAATAATTATGGTTATGTAAATCAATTATTAAAATGAACCTAATATAATTAGTTACTCCTATTCCTATATAAGCATGGTTAATTATTCCTATATAAGCATCGTTAATTTTTAATTTTTTAATTTTGAGAAAAAAAAAATATGTGTTAGGGCAATTAAAAAATAAATGTATTCTAGTTAAATTTCTTAAGTTTTTATTATTTAATAGTTATAAACAAATTGTATTATGTATTTGATTTAGTTATTATATATGTTTAGGGTTGAAAGAATATGTAAAAGTTTTCAGGTGTACGCGACTTTAGGCGAGGAATATACGAATTGTTTGAATTATCAACTGTATATAAACATACGAGTTTAGGTGATGAGGATACGAGTTGTGTGTTTTCTTTCATGAATGGCATACGTATACAAACATGCGAGTTTAGTGAATGAGGACTGTGAGTTGTGTGCGTTATTTTATGAAAATCCATCTGTATACGAACTTACGGTTTTAGTTGCAGATATGTATTGGTGATAATGCGAGTTCTTTGTTGATTAACTACGCTAATTACTTGTTAACCGATTGTGTGAGTTGTGCTCAAGTTTGAAACATCTATTTATTTGTATGCTCTTGACCGCTTCCTAATTTTTCAATGCACGGTGAAGTATGTCTAAACCACGAGTTTGTATTTTCAAACATGATCACCAAACTAAAATTGTTTCTTTCACCGAGTTTGAAAACTTTCAAAGTATTCAAGAGTACATTGAAAGCATACGGGACGAGCTGATCAGAGGTAAGTACATTATTACCTACTCATGCGCGGAAAGTAGGAATTATTTGTTTAACAATCAGAAGGATTTTGTCGGTTTCAATTTATATCTTGATTTGGAGCGTTAAATACGCATTAGTTTTATTATAGAACAAGAATTCGTTGATAAAGTTTATGGTCAAAAGCGTAAATATGCTAGCTTAAGCCTGGTGGGACCCTTGAATAATCAACTAACTAACGGGGAGAGTAGTAATGGTTTAGGGTTTTCGGATCACAAAGACAAACAACTTACTACTACTAGTTGGGCTTATACAATTAGAGGTGATGATCAAGCTTTTGATGAAGGTGTTGCAGCTCTAAGGTTATATTTATACTGATATGCCTTAGAACATGGTTTTTCTTTCAAACACATGCACAATACAACAAGTAAGATCATTGTTTATTGTGAAAATAAAGTCTCAAGTGGATGTAAATGGAGACTTTTTGCATCAGTTGTTTCAAGGACCGACTTCGTGATGATTAAGCGGTTTGTTGCGCACTATACTTGCAACCCTGTTTTCTCCCAAAAACATAAGAGACATTTGATATCGGATTTGATTGCAGAGGAAATTCATGATTCTATTAGGACATATCATTCGGTGACAACCAAAACTATACAATCATCTGTTAAATAGACTATAATTTAGACATATCTTACCGTTTGTCATGAATGCTTTAGAGAAATAAAGGAGAGGAGTTTGCGGAGATAGTTCTAGTTATTTTAGTTTACTAAAGGGATACTTCAAACGATTGAAGAGTCGTGATATTACTACCGACTACCGCTTGGAATTAGCAGTTGTAAACGTCTTCAAGTACAATTTTATAGCAACAAGGAACCTTTTTAACGAGCAATTATATGGGTGTATTGTTGTCTGTCGTAGGAAAGGACGGTAACAACGGTTCATTTGCTGATCTCTTATAATTTGATTAACTACGTGTTTAGTTACAATTAGAAATTATAATGCGTGTTATTTGTAATCTAAAGGCGCGAGTTATTCAGTGTAAGACAAACACGCGAGTTCTTTCTCTAACATGAGGACATGTGAGGTCATCATTTATCATGATATTTGTTTGTTACACAGTTTTGCGAGTTTTTTGTGCATACAACATGCTAGTTCTTTATTTTCATCTTACATTATTAAATATGTGTGTTATGTACATTATTAATCACAAAATTTATGTACATTTATGACATTGTGAGTTGTTATATAACAGACAACGCAAATTCTTTGTACATCTGAGGATGCTTGACATGTAAAAGTAGTTTACTTGTTTTATTTTTTAGGTTTATTCCCTGTTGCATTTGGTATCATGGGTAGTGAAGATGCTGACAATTGGCTGTGGTTTTTGGAGAGTTTGAAACCTCATTTGTTGGAGCGTCAAATCATATTTATTTGTTACCGTCATTTAGTTATCATTAATAGTGTGGATTATTTTCAACTGAGGGTAATTTTGTCTAGAGTTTTGTGATTTTTCAAGGGTATTTAATGTTTGGATAGATTGTAGTGAGAGATTTGAGCTTCCTGGTTGTATTAAATTTTCATTACCCTCATTAATGAAAGTGGTTGGGTATTTATATCCTTAATTGTGGGCCACATGGACTTTCGGGTCAACTTATGAATTCGGGTTGAGTTCAAAGACCCATTAATCTTTAAGCAAGTAAGTAATTAGCTTAGTCATGAAGTGATTTAGGTTTTAATACATTTAGTCCTGTTCGGATGGTTCAGTGGGTGAATTTTGTCTGAATCGCCCCTGTCTGGTTCCCTCAGTGAGTGGTGAGAAAATCCGGACTCATCAGTAGCCCATTTTTTAGGTTATGTTCGAAGGCCTTTGACAAGACCTAAAAAATCGCTCAAGTGTACTCATAACTTTGTCCGAATATTTCGAAATGTGTAACGACTTTATCCGGACTGATTGAAAACCCTTAGAAGCTGAACGGTTTTGCCAAAGATAGTGGGACACGTGTCCTTCTCTGATTCGTCTCATCGGCCGTTTTCCTCCTAGAATGACGCTTCCACTTGCTTCAAAAAGTAACCTCTTAATTAATGTTGGTGACATCAGCGCCGTCTTTAATCATTACGCCTATATTTTCGTATTCTCCTAGGTATCAAAGCATCATTTGTTCTTTTACGATAAATTAGTCCACTTTTCACTGTTTTATCATCTTCATTATCTATACTCTGTTAATCTTCAAAGCTTTTACCTCTCAAAAAACTCTTTTTTTGTTGTGAGTTTATGTTCACAGCAAGAAACACCCTAGTAAAAGGTGGATGACTCAACTTGTCGGAGTTAGAAAAAGCTCAAAAAGTCAAAAGAGAAAACCGCATTGCTGCGGGCCTCCCTGTTTCTCCTGTTGACAAGCCTGATACACCAAGCTCGGAGCCTGATCGGGGTTCATCTTCTGCCAAGAGTTCTAAACCCAGAAGGTTATTCCAGCCCATCCTTTCTCCAATCGCTTCAGGCCCATCGGTTCAAGAATCAGAGCCCGTTGTTGAACCAGAACAAGTGGTTACAAGCCTTAGGAAACCTTCCCCATTCATTGCTATGGGATCAGACGCTGATATTTCCCCGGAGAAGCTAGTAGACCGACGAAGGGGTCGTTTGGTGAAAGGTCAGGCTGCTACTGCACAACCTAAACCTCTACAATTCACACCATCTAAATCTGGGGCTAAGAGTAAGACTACAGGGTCAGACGCACCCATTAAAATTCCCAAGGACAAGCTGTCCGCTCCGGAGGCAACCAGTTCAAGCCTTCGGAAAGAGACCTCCGGATCTGAGCCCCAGCCGGACTCTAGACCACAAGAGGAAAATAATGCTCAACAATCCGGAGGGCCTACTGAGCCAACCACTAGCTCTTCTCTCCCCAAAACAGCTGACAATCCCTCCATGGTAATGGAGGATGTAATGGAGGACAGCATCGAAGAAGCCCCTTTTGAGACTGATCTCTCTGGGCAAAAAAGTGAGACCGCTATCACCAAGAAGAGCAAAGGCAAAGAGAAAGTGTGTTTAAAGCATCGGGACCTGCTGGAGTGCCTTGTAGGAAAAGCGGGGCCTTGTTTTCACAAATTAAGTGTTAAATATCTGCTAGCCATGCACAAGATCAATTACGCTTTCATTCATACAGCTGAACTTGGCCGGATGAGGACGAAGTGGGGGATTCCGGAACATGTTAAAGTGAGGATACCAATTGATCCGGAGACGCCCATGGACTGTAAACTCAATAAGATAGTCTTCTACACTGAGTTATTTAAATGGGGACTTAGGTTTCCCTTGGACCCAGAAATAGTCAGATATTTCCATCTGATAAAGCTTTGCCAAAGTCAACTAAGCCATAATGCTTGGTTCACCCTTATGGCATGTATCATGGCTTCCAAGCTCTCCGGAATTCCTCTTCCGATGGAGCAATTTGCTGCTATAGCAAGCCTCTGCAGAAACCATGTCATCCATTTCTATCACTTTAACATGAGCGACAATTACAAGGCAGTGGATGACTTACTCGAGTCGGAAAAAAGCTGGAAGACTCAATTTCTGTTCATTAGTGGTGCCTGGGAGAATGGAAGAAAATTAAAGCTGGTGTCAACCCAAGCATGCTTACCAGCAGATGGCGAAGTGATGGTAAAAAATCTCACTACATACTTCTACTTTTACTAATAACAATTTTTTTATCTAATTCCTCTTCTTTTGTTTTTTGGTAGTGCTGCCCAAGGATTTCAATGATTACTTAGAGGCTGGGCAGACTACTTACGCCAAGCTAAATGCTTGGACTGCTGAGAAATAGAAAAACCGCTTCCACAACTATTTTGCCGAAGGCAATTTAACCAGATCCTATCTTTGGAATACAACTGACCGGAGGGACCTGTCTTGGGATGAATTAACCACTCCACCCCCTCTGGGAGCAATTCTCCGGAAGACAGAGGGAAAAGATGGGAAATTGGTCTTACCGAGCAGAGCTAAAGCCCCAAGCAAGATGAAGGGAAAAAAAGTTAAGGCCAAGCAAGGTGTGGTTGAGGCTAATCCTACCGAGGTGGAGGAAGTTGTCCCAAAAAACCCAGAGGGACAAGATCAAAGGCAAATCGATGTTGCCTTACTGCAAGTGGTGGAACACGAAAGCACCAAGGAAGTAGCTGGGTCTCCAAAACCCCAAAAGGCTCCCAAAAAGGATAGAAAACGGGGAGTAGAAGGTGGAGACAGGGATGCCAAGAAAAAGAAAACCTCCTAAGGAAATGAAGTTTCTCTCCGGGCTCCGGAGTCCCTACCTCCATGTGACCCAGCTGACCCCACTCAAGCAGAAGAAATTCCAAGTGACTTTCACACTAGAGAGGGTGTCGGAGGGGATATCAACATTGATGGTGTCGACATCTCAGGGCTCCAAGGGATTGGTCTTTACTTTGAAGATTTTGCCAATGATGATTTTGCTAGACCCTACCTCCCCCCCAAGTTCTTCGAACATCGTCACTTTCAATGGTAAGTCATTTTCTGTTTCGAGTGAGAGAGACATCATCACCCACTCCTTATTAAGCAATATACAGCCAGTGTTTACCTTAGAGAAGCAAGTGCTCAATCAGTCAGCCATCATCGATACCCTCAACTCTGACAAAGAAAAGTTTTCTAGTGACCTCCTCAGTGCCAACCAAAATACTGAGGCATTGAAGAAAGAGAATGAGAAGTTGAAGAAACGTCAAGAGGACTTGGCCACCAGGTTGGCCACTTCGGAGGGAGTTGTCAAAGAACTCCAATTGAAGCAATATTGATAAGGAAAAGTATTCTTTAGGGACTAAAGTGATAAATGCTGTAATTATAGGATTAAATTAGACTTTAGGAAGAACCTAGGGGTTAAGTTGTAGATTTAACAATATGTAACCGCTTTCTCTAACTAACTCACCTGGCCTATTTAAAGAGGCTGAATGAGTTATTTTGACCTATGAAATATTCAGAGGTACTTTTCACTTTTGGAAATTCTCACTGTGAATTCTCTGTTCTTAATTCACTCTTTGCAACTTAATTTCTCACCAAATATGATCTGGAAAGAAACCTCTTTTCTTCAAAAGAGGAGGTGAAGGCCAAAGATAGAACCATTCAGACCCTAACAAATGACAAGATCTCTCTTCAAAATATTGTATCCAAGGCTGGACAAGAAAAAACTGACTTGTTAAGGGAGCAGGAGAAAACAGTCCAGGCTAGGATTGATGCTTATACCAACGAGGTGATAGATTCTCAGGAGGAAAGATATGCTGAAGTCAAGTCAGATATGGTCTTGCTCTTCCATGAAAAATTTCCGAAGAGGACACTGGGATATTTATGGCGATTCGTGGAATACGAAGACCTTCCCCACCATACCATGGCTGATGGCGATAAGTATAACTACTCCAGTGGCTGGGATGACACAACCGATGGAGAGGAAAAGACTGGGGAGAGCCCGGAGGATGACCCAAAGAAGAAGAATCCAAGTGATGGTGAGCCATCTAAGAAAGCTCAGTCTTAAAGTATCAACCATCTTTTTAATTTTCTGTGATCGAACCAAAGTCCTTGGATGGTCAAGGAATTTTTTGTAACCATGTCCGGCCCTTGTCCGGATAAACCTTTCTGTTTTGTGAATTCAAAGTCCTTGGATGGCCAATGCATTTCGTACATTTTAATGGGTAGTTTCATTTCACACAACTCTTGCATTGTTTCATAGTTTTTCAACTTTGGTGGCTAATGTTTAAACAACCCTTAGTTATTTTACAAGTATTCTACAGTGAAAGTGTTTAAATTCTCTGATGACAAATGTTTAAGTAGTCATCACTCCACCAATTCAATCTGGCCTACCATAAAAAATTTCAAAGAAAACTATAAACTGAAACACTCCGAATCTTTTAAGAATGCATCATATTTTATAAAAAAGACCGGACACCTCATTAAAACCTCCCCGAGCCACCAGGGAGGAAAGAGTATGCCCCCAAATATTTACATGAACTTTTAAACAAGTAAATATTTACATAGTTTTTAATCCAAGTACAACCGGAGGTGCTCAATGTTCCAGGGGTGATTCAAAATCCTTCCATCTTTATCTTGGAGTCGGTATGTCCCAGGCTTAAGCTTTTTACTGACCACATATGGTCCTTCCCAAGTTCGAGCTAACTTACCGAACTGCTTCTCCTTGGTATGTAGGAAGACGTTTCTCAATACCTTATCCCCTGGTTGAAAATCCCTTCTCTTAATTTTAGAAGCAAACCTGCTTCTCATCAAACCTTGATAGTGTGTGGCTCTAAGGTGAGCCTTAACTCTTCTTTCTTCCATTAAGTCAAGCTGGCCTCTGACAGCCAATTCGTTAGCGCGTTCGGAAAAATTATGAACTCTAAATGAAGGAAGAGTAGCCTCTATGGCATCCATCCCATATACTAAGGCAAAGGGAGACGCTTGTGTTGCAGCCCCGGGAGTGGTCCGGTAAGCCCACAAGACTTCTTGTAAATAACTTGGCCATTTTCCAGCAGCTCCCTCTAAATTATTTTTAAGACTGGACAGTATTTTCCTGTTAGCCACTTCAACTTGACCGTTTGCCTGTGGGTGGAAAGGAGAAGAGAAGCAGTGTTGAATGCCTCTAGAGGCACATAAAGTCTCTATTTCCTTGTTGTCGAATTGTGGCCCATTATCTGTAGTTATCTTCTGTGGAACTCATAATCTGCAACAAATGTTACACAAGATGAATTTGATAACAGCTTTCGAGATAGTTCATGCCAATGGGGCTGCTTCGATCCACTTCGAAAAGTAATCAATGGCAACAATTATAG
The DNA here is from genome assembly GCA_036936605.1 of Limnanthes douglasii subsp. nivea. Classification (NCBI taxonomy): domain Eukaryota; kingdom Viridiplantae; phylum Streptophyta; class Magnoliopsida; order Brassicales; family Limnanthaceae; genus Limnanthes; species Limnanthes douglasii. The sequence goes on from JAUPFV010000001.1 coordinate 42,039,232, forward strand.
TTCTGCACCCCCCTGATGCCATGGGTAGAGGTCCCACTAAATCCATCCCCCATCGAGCAAAAGGTATTGGCTCAAAAATTGACTCCAAAGGGACAGCTGGGATATGAATTTCATTACTATATCGTTGGCATGGATCACACTTTTTTACCAATTCCTTGGCATCTTGCATTATGGAGGGCCAATAGTACCCAGCTAAAAAACTCTTCTAGTTAAAGCCCTGAATCCACAGTGTGCTGATCCCTCACCATCATGTAATTCGGAGAGCACTATTTGAGACTCATCGATCCCCAAACATCGCAAGAGGGGTTTACTATGATATTTTTTTATAAAAAAATCTCTTAGGATGACAAAACCACGAGCCTTGTACTTTACTTTCCTTGCTACTGCTTTTTCCGGAGGCAAGATTCTATCTGAGAGATATTGAAGGAGAGGAAGTCTCCAATCTTGGGGATGTTTTATCTGTATATTCAAACTTTCTTCTTCCTTATCCGGATTAATTTGAATGGATGGTCATTCTTGCACATGTATCCAAGGGTAGGACTCAGAGTAGGCTATGGTTGCTAAGGGTCTGCTAGCGTATTTTCCGTTCGAGGTATGTGCTCATAAGTGATGCTTTTGAAATTGAGGGTCACTTCTTTGAGGATGAATAAATATTTAATCACCTGCTCTTTTTTAGTTTTGGATTGGCCTTGTGCATGATGTATAAGAAGCTGAGAGTCGCTCATTAACCTGACCCTTTTGGCTCCACAGATAAGAGCTAACTTCAAACCAGCTATAGCGGCCTCATATACGGACTAATTATTGGAATCCCTGAAGGCAAAGCATATAGCCTGGTACATTCTGTCACCGTACGGAGAGGTTAAACATATCCCAGCACCACAACCCATGGTACTTGATCCACCATCAGTCCAAATGACCCATACTTTTTTATCTTTTACCCCGGTTGCTTGTTTAGTATCTCTATCTGAATGAAATTCAACTAAGAAATCAGCCACAGTTTGGGCTTTAACTGCTGTTCGAGGGGCAAAATCAATATCGTAGTCTCCTAGTTCCACTGACCGCTTGGTCATTTTACTTGAAATGTCGGCCTTTTGGAGAACGTTTTTTAAGGGAAAAGACGTCCGGACAATGATAGAATGAGCCTGCAAATAGGGCCTCATCTTCCTCGCAGCAATCACCAGGGCTAGTGCTAATTTTTCAAGTTTTAAATACCGTTTTTCTGCATCTATCAAGCTCTTGCTGATATAATATACCGGACGAGGATAATTATCTACTTCCCTTACCAACACTGCACTTATAGCACAATCAGAGATTTTCAAGTATACGAAGAGGGTCTATCCATCAATGGGTTTTAAAAAAGTCGTGGAGGAAGACAAATTCTTTTTAATCTCATCGAAGGCCTCATCACACTGTGGGGACCAATTGAAATCCTTTTCACCTTTCAGAGTTTGAAAAAATAGGGTCCACCTGTCCGAAGACCTTGAAATAAAACGGTTTAGTACAGTAAGCCTCCCGGTCAATCGTTGTACCTCTTTAATATTCCGAGGAGGCTCCATTTGTAGTAAAGCATTAAGTTGGTCCGGATCAGATTGTATCCCTTTCTCACTTATCACATACCCCAAAAATTTACCAGATTGCACTCCAAAGACACACTTTTCTGGGTTCAATTTTAGATTTACTTTCACCAAGTTAGCAAAAGTTTCTTGGAGATCTGCCAAGTGTAGCTCTTTGTCGACACTTTTCACCATCATGTCATCGATGTAAACTTCCATGTTGATCAGCAAAAGCCTTGTTCACCAACCTCTGATAAGTATCCTAACATTTTTTAACCCAAACGGCATTACCTTGTAACAATGGAGGCCCCTATCAGTAACAAATGTGGTATGTTCTTGATCCTTTGGATCTACTTGAATCTGATTATACCCGGAGAAGGCATCCATAAAGGACAACAGCTTGTTTCCAGATATGGAGTCTACCAACTGATCAATTCGGGGGACCGAATATAAATATTTTGGGCAAGCTCTGTTGAGATCTGTGAAATCAATGCGCATACGCCACTTACCATTTTGATTTTTTACCAATACTGGGTTGGCTGTCCATAAAGGGTACTGAGATTCCTTTATGTGCCCCATTTTAGTAAGCCGATCAACCTCTTGAACTACTCCTCTTTTATACAACAGGTGTTATGTCCCTTCGGATGGATAACTGGTGTGATATAATGTCTGCTGGTACTCCGGTAACATCAGCATTGCACCAAGCAAAGACATGCTGATGATCTTTCCAGAAATCTAACATTTTACTCTTTAATTCCGATGTCATCTTGGATCCTATCTTGACATTTTTTCCTTCAGCCAAAGAGTGAGTTTCAACTTCTTCAATTGGTATTAAAACACCAGTGGTCTCTCTGGGGTCATCAATTTCACCCTCTCCCCCAGAGGGCCCCTCAAACTACTGCTATTCCTCATTGATCCGAACTGCCCCCAACGTCCGAGGAGCCAGTGCTGTTGCATAACACTCTCTTGCTACCTTTTGGCTGCTTCGAACAACTCTCACTTGTCCTTGCACAGCATACTTCAAGCATTGCTGGACTGTTGAAGCCACAACAGGCATCCTAGAGAGCCAAGATCTCCCCAGAATAGCATTATAACAAGTGGGACAATCCACCACAATGAATAGTATTCTAACCATCTTTTTAAAATGGCCTTTGCCCAATAATACCTCCTCCGCAAACTCCCCGATCACATCTGCTGAGCTTCCAGTGAAACCCACAATTGACCTGTTCGAACGTTGAATTACTGCCAGATTTTTTATTTTTTATAGGAAGTTAAAAAAGATAATATTGGCAGAACTTCCGGTGTCCACCAAAATTCATCTTATGTCATTGCCCCTAATGGATGCTCCTATGACAACATCATCTTCATGGGGACCAGCAATATCCCTAAAGTCATCCTCATCAAAAACAATAAAGGGGAATGGAATCTGTGATTGGTAGGAAGTCATGCCTACTTCCAGTTGGGTAGCTAAATTATGAACGTGCCTATTTCTCGAAGAAGTAGTTGGTGCGGTCATGGTGTCTCCTCCAAATATTGTAAGTGACTCAAAAAAGTTAATAAGTCCGGACACCGTCTTGCAATACTCCGTGATAACACCCACTTTATTCCGGGTTGGATCAGGGGATCTAAATATTCTGACTCTACATCAAACCTTTTGATTATAATCATAGCCTCATCCGGAGCCGACGTGCCTGCATTGTTTGGACCAGCCCGATGAGCATTATCAGGCCTATTTTCACCTTTTTTTAACATACGCTCCCAACTTTCCTCTTTCAATCAAATTATGCACTTCTTGTTTCAACGCAATACAATCCTCAGTGGTGTGGCCAGTATCATTGTGATACTGGCAGAAACAATTATTACGGCTCTCCCTAGGAGATTGTAATGCAGCCGGCCTTCTGTAGTGTACTTCGTCTTTTGTTTTGTCATAAATAGTGGCTACGCTTTCTTTCAACTCAGCAAACCACTCTGGTTGAACCCAAGGCCCTCGCTTATTCCTAGATTGCTGGCTTTGGGCTGGCGCAGCTGGATGAGACTGAGCCACCCAAAAAGTGTCGAAATTTCTGATGCAACCTTGCGGCAAACTATTGTACCACTTCAGAGCACTCCCCGTAAAATATTGGGAGAATGCTCTACAAAGTAATTTGTCGTCATCATCAAAATTCATCATAATTTTTTTGAATTGTGCCAAGTGGTTATCCGGGTCTTTACTACCATCATATTTTTCCATTTTTGTACTGTCAAACCTCTTAGGAAGGTTTCCGGACAGTATCTTGGAGGACAATGGAGATTGTCTCCAATTTCGGCCACGACTGAATACAGTATCTTCGTTAGGAGTTGTAAAGATACATGGCTCATCATGGAAGGCAAAAGGATCCATTAACAATCGATCTACGTGTCTCCGACCATGACTGTGAGACGATCCTTTGCTCATATGCCTCTTTAACCTTCCATGACTATCCCTTTTTTGAGTACTTTTTGACCAACTTTTGTTTCTTTTTAGAATGGCCTTCATCACTGCTGGATGACAAGGATTCTTCAACTCCATCTTCACTTGAGGAGCTACTGGAAGACTCTGAGTCTGAATCAGAGCTCTTCACCGGTTTAGACCGGTGAGACTTTTTTGAGCTAGCATGAGTCTTTTTTGCATTCACATGGGTTTTTGATGGCTCATGCTCTCTTGGGTTGTTAGTATGATGAGCTACTGACGCCTTAGACTTCTCTTTTGTGCCCATCTATGCCCTCTTGACAGCCCTCGGAGCATCTATTTCAACTTTTAACCTATCTCGCTCCTCAATCGTATATTCATCATTTTCCCCCACCACTTCTGCCAAAGCTGGTGGCACTTCTTGCACGTCCGGATTCATCCGAACTGATTTTTCTTGATGGTTTTGAATGCTAGATTCAGGCACCTTCTCCTCCCACTGTGGTCGCCAATTTGGTGTGGATTATTTTCAATTGAAGGTAATTTTGTCTAGAGTTTTGTGATGTTTCAGGGGTATTTAATGTTTGGATAGAATGTAGTGAGAGATTTGAGCTGTCTGGTTGTATTAAATGTTCATTACCCTCATTAATGAAAGTGGTTGGGTATTTCTACCCAACCACGTGGGCTTTTGGGTCAACTTATGAATTCAGGTCGAGTTCAATGACCCATTAATCTTTAAGCAAGTAAGTAATTAGCTTAGTCATGAAGTGATTTAGGTTTTAATACATTTAGTCCTGTTCGGATGGTTCAGTGGGTGGTTTTTGTCCGAATTGCCCCTGTCCGGCTCTCTCAGTGAGTGGTGAGAAAATCCGGACTCATTAATTAATATAATTGTTGTCTTCTATCCATACTTCTATCGTGCGTACTGTTTTTTTCATCTTGTTCACAAATTGAGGATTTCTCTAGATCACACTAATAGAGAGTTTAAAGCTAGAAAGTTATGTTTGTTTAGTCGATGTGCTCCCGCGGTAGATACTTTTAATGATTATTTTTCAGAATTTTTATGTGAAGGTAGTTGTATAATTAGAAATTTTCTTACTAATTTACCTCCAGAGAAGTATGCTCAGGCATTTGTTAAAAGGAAATGATATGGTGATATGGCATCTATTGCGGCCGAATCGTTTAACGCACGGATAAAAAAAACTGTGCAGTCTATATATTGTTGAATGGGTTGAAAGATTAGAGTCTTGATTATGACTCAAATTTCATGATGTTATTCAGAGGGACTAAGCTTGAGTACTAATTTAAGCCCCGAGTATAAAAAGAAGCTAAAGCATAATATCAAAAAATGTCGTACCTGGCTAGTCTGTAAGTCTTCATATCTCACACTTTAGCGACAATACAATCGACTCAACAAGATCATGTGATGTTGATAGAGCCGTTCTTCACGGTTAACAATTACACACCAACGTACTCTTTTAGCATATCTGTTGTAACTAATTTTGGAAAATTATGACCCGTCTGTTGGGAATCCTGTTATATATAAAAAATGAGAGTTCTTTGCAATTATAAACATGCTAGTTACTTGTAATATCAAACATGAGAGTTCTTTGCAATGCTTAGTTTTTAAACATGTGGGTTCTTTCATATTTAAACACGAGAGTTATTTAATATATATTCATGTGAGTGCTTTGAAATTAGAATAATGAGAGTTCTATGAACAATGATCATGCAATTTATTTTGGATCACTAACATACGAGTTGTTTCAAGCATTGCAGACCCAAGTATATCAAACATACCATGCAAGTTCTTTGGAACGAGAGTAATGAGAGTTTTTTGAAACATTAATCATGCAAGTTTTTTGTAACACTAACCATGCGAGTTGTTCATGACGAAATTAATGAGAGTTCTTTCATGCATTATAGATCCAAGTATAACAAACCATACTATGTGAGTTGTTTGGAACGAAAGTAATGAGAGTTCTTTGAAAGATTAATCATGCAAGTTCTTTGAAACACTAACCCTACTAGTTTTTTTAAAATAAACTATCCAAGTTAAACAAAAACATATTTTCATACCCCTAGACAATATGACTTTTGAAACAGTATATCAGAAAATATATTCAGCAAGTTGATTAATTCATTTCAGATCTGCATACTTCTTCATGACGTTCTCCCTTCTTAAGTCTTGATTCTTCCGTTACCACTTCCTGTTTATAACCTTCTACTTCTTTTAGTCATGATTCTTCACGACCTTTTTCCTCTTATATTTATGGTACATGTGGTGAGTGATTTATATATATATCTCTCTTTTGGAGGAGACTGATTTATCTCTGTCTATTTTGGAAGATAGTGATTTATCTCTGTCTCCTTTGGATAAGATTGATTTATCTATGTCTCCACTACCTCTTCATGTCATTCCATTAATGGCACGTTTTCCGCGTTTTCAGGTGGTACCAATGCAGGAGACTGATTTGTATCATCTACCGCCTTCTCAGGTACTACTTCATTAATTTTTTCCTCATGTTTTTGTTGTTCCGGTGGTGTAGCCTATGCCTGCATTTCAGATTGTGCAACTGCTATATTTTAACTGTTACCTAAAACATATACAAGAGCTTTAGTTAATACCGCTTCTGTTGGTAGTGCCGATCGTATATCTTCTTGTTTTGTGACAGGGCTTCATGTACAACAAAAAGTCAGAGAATATATTTTTTCAACTTCTTGTTGTTCCAATTTTGTATTTGCCTCAGCTAGCTTTTTTGTAGCTCTTCAATATGTCATAATAATAACACAAATATTAGTATTTGTTTAAAATTAAAAATATATAACAAGGTAAAACATATACTTACTTATTTCACCTATCTGGCAACCAAACGCTCCAGACGTTTATTATCAATAGAGGTCATGTAGGCAATGCTCTTTCTTTTTTCTTCTAACTCTCTGGCGATTAACATAACAAGAATGGAACTTGAAATTTTTTATTTTCTTTGTGCCTCATGTATTAATTGTTCCGGTGGTGTAGCATATGCCTGCATTTCAGATGGTGCAACTACTATTTTTTTCAGTGGTTACCAGCCTCTCACCATTTACACTTAAAACATATACAAGAGCTTCATTAATTTGTGCCCCATGTATTTGTTGTTCCAGTAGTGTAGCCTATACCTGCATTTCAGATGGTGCAACTACTATTTTTTCAGTTATTACCAACCTCTCACCATTTACACCTAAAATATATACAAAAGCTTCAATTAATACCGGTTCCGTTGGTAGTACCGATCGTACATCTTCATGTTTTGTGGCAGGGTTTCATGTACAACAAAAAGGCAGAGAATATATTTCTTCAACTTCTTGTTGTTCTAATTTTGTATTTAACTCAGCTAGCTTTTTCCTTAGCTCTTCAATATGTCACAATAATATCACAGATATTAGTATTTGTTTATGACGATGAAACAAATTAAACATATATCACAAGCTAAAACATATACTTACTTTTTTCGCCTATCCGGTAACCAAACGCTCCAGACGTTTATTTTCAATAGAGGTCATGTATGCAATCCTCTTTATTTTTTCTTGTAACTCTCTGAAAATTAACATAACAGGAATGGAACTTTAAAATTTTCATTTTTTTATGGGATGATGGTCCGACCTTTGGATGTTGCTACATCTCTTTTCGATGTCGTTCCAGTCTTCTTCGACGTTAATAGTGAAGTATAGTTTTTTTGGACGAGAAAACCAGAGAGTGGTACATTCAAATCATCATCTTTTATGTCCCCGGTCTCAGTTTGGGATGTCCGGGTTTGTTTTTGATAGAAGGGTTGAGGGCCAGTTTGTTTGGGGTTGGTTGTTTTGTTATGGGTTAGGTTTTTGCCTTGGATGTGGAACCCTTTTGCTTGTTTTTTGGACTATAGTTGTTTCATTTTCCTAGGCCTTTCATCTGGTACACTGGGTGCAACATCCGACTTTCCACTTTCTTATGATCCTCTGAATGATTCTCTTCCAGCCTCTTTCAACTTCAGTGTATCCTCTCAACCTATCAAGTGAAGAACAACCCAGTTAATACAATTATGCGTGTTATTTAATACCATCAACAACCCATGGGATTTGTTTGGTTCACAAACATGCGTGTTCTATGTTATCAACAACATGCGTGTTTTGTTATACTACAACTATGCGTGTTCTATGTTACTACACCTCTGCGAGTTCTTTAATACTAAGACTATGCGAGTTGTTTTATACTACAACTATGCATGTTTTATGTTACTAACCATATATGTGTGTTTTATTTTACTAAAAATATGTTTGTTCTATATTACTAACATTATGCATATTCTATGTTACTAAGCATATATGTGTGTTCTGTTTTACTAAAAAATGCGTATTCTATATTACTAACATTATGCGTGTTCTGTTATGATAAAACTAAGCGAGTTCTTCACAAAATAACTAATAAAGTTCGAGAATATATATTTAATAACTCATCATCTTGTAGCAAGTTTGGTTTTTGAATCATCTCTATGGTTGATGGTTTACATTCCAAACCCCACCATTTGAAGCATATATCATGATCGAATTCGTGTGTTCTTGCCCAATGGTTGTGTGCTCCATGATGAAAGGTTGGATCACAAAAATTATTAGTATCAGGACATATTCGTTTCACTTATATTTAACTACGTATCTACATTCTTAGAAATAGAAATGCAACATAGTCGATAACTTTATCGGGTTTTCCACCAGCAACACATATTCTAACCGAGTGAAGAAGCTTCTGCAATACTGCTCCAGGCCCATCGTAGTTATTTCTTTTTCCCAGGTCTTCGACATAAAATACCACATTTCAACCCATTAAATCTCCTGAGACTGAGTATAACATGGTAGAGCAAAAAATAATATCAACGGTCGAGCAACGTCCTCCACAACATGCTCCCCCTTGGCTGATGGCTTTGGTTATACCTTCCTGTAAAACATGACAAAACATGTTATATTAGTGCAACTGAACATCTTACTTATAACATAACTTAGATTTAGATGTACATTTATAATAGCATTTGATACCGTGTTCGTATTTATCGGGCCAACTTTTCTTGAACTTTCGAACATGAAGTATGTTTGCATTATCCTAGAATCATGTTTCACCCCGTCTATGTATCGACCTAAGGATCATCCGGCTTCTTTGGTTAAAGACATGTCTTATATGTCGTGCTTAAGGCCAAATACAGCATTTACATAGTTGGTCGTTAGCTTGACCAGTTTCGACCGTATTCAGAATGCGGGCTCCTCAACCGATTACGTCCTTATAATTTGCTCAATTAGCGGATAATACTTTTTCATCGCGAACTTCTTCTCACGGAGGTCAAATGAAACTTTCAAAATTGTATAGATGGGGTGTGTCTTTTGCAGCTTTGATGTGGGTAGATGTAATCAGTTCTTTTTTTCATCAGATTCAGGATACTCACTAATCCTGATCTGTGGAAGCTTCATTTTGCAGTCATATTTCTTGTAAAAACATAATTGGCAAGGGTTGATTAAAGAACTTGCATATCTTTGGAATAACAAGACTCACTTAATCTATTCACTAAAACTATGCGAGTTGTGTTGACATTTACTAACACGGGTTTTTTGGAAACTTAATCAAGCGAGTTTTTTGGAAACTTAACAAAGCGAGTTGTTTGAAAAACTAAACACGAGATTTTAGAACAAAACCGAATGCACAACCAACAATTGTGCAAGTTTTTTATACTAATACAAATTTTCCCTACTACAACACAAACAAGCGAGTTTTTTTATCCAACAATCTAAGAGGATACGAGTTGTCCAACTGCGTAGATGATGAATATGCGGATTGTTTCTAAATTTCACATGCACGCTGGCAGAATTGAGAAATAAGAACACCGCCACTTAACTCAGAAGCAACACAACGCATAAAAAATGAAACACAATACATGCACCTAAAAAACTTAATGTCGACCAAAAAATACCCAGAACCTACTATCTAATACACGATCGTAATACCAAATTACAGTATAATTAAGCAATAGAGATTGTAATGAACTACCTAAATGCACTTTAAACTCAGTAAAAACATAAAAATGCATACACTTTATCTAATACACGATCGTAATACCAAATTTCAGTATAATTAAGAAATAAAGATTGTAATGAACTACCTAAATGCACTTTAAACTCAGTAAAAACATAGAAATGCATACACTTTATCAGAATTTCAGTACCTGAATGGAGCTTTCGTTGGTCTCTTCATTGGTGTATATTTATTGGGTTTATGTAAATGGATTCTATTCACTAGGTTAATTATCTCATGGTATCAACGATGGTTGTCGGATAAAAATTATTCTTTGACGGAGTCATATTATCGACGACGGTTGTGGCGGCGGTATATCGAAAGAAGTTCAAAAGTTTAGGTGTAAAGGTGTGTTTGTATTTGGGTTTACCAATTAAATGGGTCTAATGGATCTCAAAGGGGAAAAGAGGTTTCAAACCTAAAATGGCCTATTCATACTAGTGAGTGTATTTTTATCCATTTTTTGGGCCCCGATACCTATTGGTACTATTCAATTTGAGGATACTAGGTGGTAATGAGATAGTTAAGTGTGTATTTATGGGTACTTTTATCTAGACTTTATACTTCAAGAGAAAAATATTACATTTAACAACGTCAAGTAATATGTCCAGTAATATGTGATGCCAACAGTGGAAGCTAAGAAATGGATTTAAACAAAAGCAAAACGTAATAATGAAGAGCTTACGATTCTGTAATAATATTTTTGTCTTGAATATTTATTAATATTTTATGTTATATTAAAAATATATATTTTTATTTGGAAAATAACTTTATATAATAATAATTCAAGTATAAAAATTTTATTCATTTATTTATATGAATGAGTGTAGTATATTTTTAAGTTGAAACAAAATAATATATATATATATATATATATTAAAAATAATTAGGATAAATGATTTATATGTTTATTGATGTATTGATTATTGTGGCTAAAGAGTCTAATTTATAAATAATGAGATAAAATATAAATAAATAAGAGTTTGACTATTATATAAAAACTCATTATAAAACTAAATGTGTAGATATCATATCAAATTTATATTTTTATGAAGCATGAATATGAATTTTGACATTTAAATATAAACTATTAAGTTAATGAAATAATTTATAAAGAAATAATTAGTCAAGATTATCATCTTTAGTCACGATAATGGAAGAATCAAAGGATGAGATTGTAATTAGGCTTAAGTTGAAACTCTATTTGCAATGGAATATTCTATTCCTCTCATAATATCGATCTCATTTTCATCCAAAAACATAGAATATCTTCAGAAGCTTGAAAGACTAATAGTATGCACTTAGTTGTTTCTGATTGAAGAGAGCTCAAAAGTTAGTTTGGTGGCTCAAAATTTAAAACTTCACAAGGACAATAGCAAGATTCAAGATCAATGGAACAAATTTATTGAGGTACATTTTGTATGACTGTCTTGAGAAGGTCCTGTTCAGAATCATTAGATGACCAATCTACCCGGGCTCTATAAGGGTTGTTAGATTGTATTGTCCGGCAGGAGGATCGAACTATAAAATATTGGCTGATAACTTTGTCCTCTGTTGGCCGGCCACTGGTGCCATTCTGCGTGCCAGCCGTCCAATTTGACTAATAAACAAAGCCAACTCCTCCTTTCTTCATGCCAATACTTTTTTTTCGCCTCCTATGACTCCATACTGCCCCTAGCATCCAATTTATCCACACTTATCCCACCGTAGCTCAACGCAACACCCACTTGAGTCCCATTTTCCACCCTTAAGCTTGCCTTCCCTCGGCTTGGTCTTGCACTTAGCTTTCTCCGCGCCAACCCTCCTTGTCTTGCCACTTAACTTCTAGAATTTTTCAAGGTTGCTTTTTTGGCTCCACTTTAGCACACGTGACCGAGATCGTCTCATGTCTTTCGCCCATCTCTATGCATATCCGTCTTAGACCGTGCCACACCAATTTTCTCATGTGTCCTTATCGGTTTCCTCCGCACTTGTGTCTCCATGCCATATGTTTCACTCATTGCTAGTGTATTTCCCCCATTATAACCATGTCTCTTTAGTAGAGTCTTACAAACCTCCCACACTAAATTGGTTTGATGCTCTCATCGAACCCGCAGTCATAAGTTTTTTAAGGATTGCGTTTGATCACCATCATGCTTTCTCGATGTTGCTAAACTCAGCCTCGACGGACTTTTCAAGCAACTCCACTACTTGTCCACCCTGAATTTCTCTTTAAACCTGCAACACAAGCATATGTTAGATCGAACTCTCTATTTTTTTTCTTTTTTTTTACTTGTAACTTCACTCCTCCTCCTTGGTTTTAGGTTTGTCCTCTGATGGTTGGCCTAACCCCGCCTTCCTCCTCAAGCCCTTGCAAGAACCACGTTTGAATATCTACGTGTAACTAACAGACTCAACTGACCCGTTTCTCCGCCTTCCTCATCCTCTTCTCCTTGCGCCACCATGGACTTAATTTGTCCCTTGTGTGGGCAATCTCTTGCTCGATGGGGTCCTTCGTAAATGAAGCACCCCGAGAACGTCGTTGGGTCCTTCTTCTTGGACCAGTCCTTCTTCAAGATTTGACGCTCCTCCTCTACTCCCTAGCATCTCCAACTCAATAAAACAGGTACCATACGGAGACATCACCGCATCATGTGATAGATTCAATGGTAAGTTTTATAAAGAATGATGGCCTATAATTTATGGTGATCTAAGTGAAGCAATCAAGAAGATATTCAAAGGTGGTTTGAACCCTAAAGGTTTTCATGCAAAAACAGTTTGCGTGATTCCTAAAATTAACCCTTCAAATTCCTGGAAAAACTTTGTCCTATAAGCTAAACCACAATGCTAAACAGAATATACTCAAATATCAGTAATAACAGATTAGCTTTATTTCTCCCTAAGCTAGTCTCAGAGGATCAAGGTGTCTTTGTCAACAGAAGAAGCATACAAGAGAATATCCTATTTTACTCTAGAGTTATGCTACGATCTATATCTCAGAAATAAGAGAGGGAATTTAATTCAGAAAATTGATATGGTCAAAGCCTTTGACATGCTCTCTCACTGGTTTCTAGTAATATCCTTAAGTCCTTTGGGTATAACTCTAAGTTCATTGATCTTGTGAACAAAAACATCAAGAATAATCATTTTTCTTTGATTATTAATGGAGTTATAAAAGGTTTTTTCAGAGCTAATCAAGGGTTAAGACAAGGGGACCCTCTGACCCCTAGTCTGTTTATGCTTGCAGAGGAGTATCTTATCAGAGAATAAAGAAAATCAATGAGGATTCTGGTAGAGAAAGATACAAGACAAGAGGTAATTTAAGTGTACCTTGTTTGGCGTTTGCTGATGATTTCACGATCTTCTGCAATGCATCTGCTTCATCCCTGAACAAGATTTCCATTTTCCTGTCTCATTACTATAGTATATCGGGTCAATTAATAAACAATGAAAAATCAAAGATAATTGTTCCTAAAAAAATGAAAGTCCAAAGATTTCATGTTGCTGAAAGAACTTTGGGTTTCAGGCACAGCTTTAGGCCTTTTAAGTACTTAGGTAATGGAGACGCGAGTGAATGGCAGCATCAGGAGATTAATTACATCCTGATTTCCTAAAGAGTTCTTAAGAGATACTGGTCTCATCTTACCTGAAGTGTGGTAATTGTGGAAATCTCTTTTCTTTGCTGAAATTGAAACCAAGAAGAATCAATCTCCGTAATTAGGAGAATCATATCTTAGTTGTTGTACACGATACACCACAACTTCCCCATTTTCCAACGGCTTGGAAATGGAATTTGTTTGTCTTGCAAGAAGAGATTCTATTGCAAGTACAGCACCTTGGAAGTGTTTTTCTTCCTTTCATCGCACGAAGCATCTTTTGAAGAGTCGGAATACTTAAGTCCGAAATACCCATATATTAAAACATGAATGCGGTCCTCCTGGGTTCCAGTTTCCGCAAGTCATTCTGATGTCCTCCATTCATCAATGCAACCCTCTGAAGCTTCTCTTGATGGATGAGCTCTGCCTTCTGCTTCTTCATTTTTCTAATCAAACTGACTTGATGTGACAACCTCCTCCAAATCTCTTATCTCAATACTTATTTCTTTGCACCTGGACGAGGATTCAAGATTGAAGAGGCCTTTGAAGGAAAAATCGATTTATATAAGTAGTGAGAAATGGAGAAGACTGTTAAGTAGAAAAATTGCTTTTGCTAACTTTAGATCTAGGGTTTTCATTGTTCGAATAAGGCTAGATAAGTCGGTCTCTTGTAGCTGGACTGGTTCTTGTATAAGGCCTTGGGCCTAATTTTCTTTCATGAAAAAAAAGTACTTATGTATTATGGTCAGTAATAATAACAGGGTTAGCCATTTTGATGGAATGGTATCTAAAATTAGAGATAAAATTCTGGAATGGGATAACACTACCCTCTCATTTGGTGGAAGACTTACGTTAATTCAATCAGTTCTCTTTTCATATCCTATATACCATATTCAAAATACAATCTTGCCCAAAACTGTGATAGGAAAAATAGAGAATTTGTACAATTAGTTTCTTTGGGGCAATAAGGTGGATTCTCAGGTCATCAACTAGTCATCATGAGGAAGGCTTTGTAAACCTTATGCTGAAGGTGGGTTGAATGTTAAAAAGATTGATGATTTCCAAGAAGCATTCTCCTTCAAGCTATGGTTTTACCTCAAAGCTAAGAATACATTATGGTCTTGATTGATGTTTGCGATTTAGTGAAATCATCACCATCCGATTGCAGCTCCCATTCCCTCAAGAAAATCTAAAATTTGGTCGAGACTTATCAGTGTCAGAGATAAAGTAGATAAGTTTATTTTCTGGATTCCTGGTTGTAGTGAAATTGACTTTTGGCTCGATCGTTGGTGTACTACAAATCCTCTCGTTTATTTCAATGAGATTGATAATAAGAGTTGGTATGTAAATACCAAGATTTGCAAATTTTAGTCTAATGAGTGATGGGATTTGGCTAAGCTACGCACTACTTTTACTAGCCCTGTTAAAAAGATCATCCAGACATTTAAACTAAATAACAACAACCCAGATGTTATTAAATGGGTACTTACTCTTGATGGTGCTTTCAATATTATAAAGACTTGGAATGAAATTAGAATTAAAGGGAACTTATCTAACTTGTACAAGAAGACCTGGAATTCGGTATCTCCCAGGAAATTCTCTTTCTTCCTTTGGTGTGCTTTATTCAATTGGATCTCATCTGAAGTAACGCTGCAGAGAAAGCATTTTCAACTTGCTTCCAAATGCCACTTCTGCAACAATATGGAAAGCACAAGCCATGTTCTAATTCATTGCCAATATGCCTGGACTATATGGAACTACTTCAGCTCTCTTCTGGGCATTCAAATATCCATAACTATAAACTTACATAATCTTATTAGAACATGGTATTGGTCCAGTTCTAAGCCTTGTAACATTAGAACAATCTTTCCTTCGATTATTTCATGGTAATTTGGAAAGCCGGAAACTTCAGGAAGCATCGTGAGCTGAATGCAACGCCGACTTCTATGATTAATCAGATAAAATTTATTATGATTGGACTTGATAAGCCCAAGCTACTTTGCAGAAGTCACTGGGGGGAAGATTTGAATGTTGCTCTCTCACTAGGATGCAGTAATCACTTAAAGAAATCTTTAGCCCCTTTCTCTCAATTGGATTAACCCTAAATCCAGGCGATACAAACTGAACACTGATGGAGCTTGTTGCTTCAACGGAGAATCAAGTGGTGGTAGATTGATCACAGACCACTCTGGAGCCATTGTGCAAGGTTTTTGGAGGCTGTATGGTAGAAATTCACCAATCATTACAGAAAATAGAGCTTTAATGGATGGATTATTAATCTGTAAAGCCTTGAACATCACCAACCTGGATATAGAAAAAGACTCTTCCGTCCTGGTTGAGCTTCTAGCCAGAGGTAAATCAATATGGTTCATTGACCCTCTTATTAATTGTTGCATAGAGCTAATCCTCTCTTCAATGTCGATTAAGCATATTTATCGTGAGCAAAACAAAACTGTGACTGCAAAGCACACTCTGCAAATAAGGAAAAACTTGGATTTCAATCAGATCTCTGCCCCAAATTCTCTTCGATCCATTGTATTCCTTGAAAATCTAGGATTATGATATATTAGGAAAAGATGAGGAAGATGGAGTTAAAAATTTCATATTTTAGCGGTTCTTTTAATTTTCGTTTCTCAATCAGATTTCTCCCCAAATTCTCTTCGATCCATTGTATTTCTTGAAAATCTAAGATTATGATATATTAGGAAAAGATGAGGAAGATGGAGTTAAAAAATTCATATTTTAGCGGTTCTTTTAATTTTCTTTTCTCGCCTTTCAATTGATTGTAAATTTTAGCAAACGTACTTCTTGAAACTTTTTAATAAAGTCCTTTGGTTAAAAAAATGATACAGAATTTTGTATTCATTAAAAAATTTAAAATTTATATTTAAATCTAAAAATATTAAGAAGGGTAAATCATACGCCATCGACTATAAAACCTAACCGAAAATATACCAAAACAAAGCCCTACCAAAATTTGAATTTTTGGAGCGTTGTCTTTGAAGAAAGTCACTGATAAACAAAACAAATATTAACTAAACTAACAATAAATTACGATTGTTAACTAATATGGAATAGTAGCTACATGATATTAGCCTCAGATTTTGAATGATAGAAGGTTGAAATAGTATGCTATATGATATTAGCTTCAGATTTTTAACGGTAGAAAGGTTGTCAAAAAAATAAACTTTACGAGTGATTCAATAATCAACTTACTAGTGTATATCATCGTGAGCACACAAACTAAAGCATTTTATATCATAATCATCTCCGGCCACATACATAGAGCATCCCCCAAAACTACATAAAACGTTTATTTGGTTCACAAAAATACTCAAGATAATCGTTCTTTGGTCATCCACAACACACATACATATATATGCTCTTTCTTTCCATTCACACCTTAGTCGTGAGCTTTGAGTACGCACCGGAGGCACCCACCTTCATGCATAAGATCAAATGCCTTGTTGATCTCTTCCAGGGACAGATTATGTGTTATGTACTCGTCAATCTTGATTTCCTGCATCCAGAAATTAATAATTTGGAAGTAAACATAAGCACTATACACATTTGCTTTGAGGATTGATCTACAACATACTATATACACTTGGATTTTACTAAGTTTCAACATTTCAATTTTTATTTGTATTATCAAGTGTTTGGACAATTGGTTACAAGAGTTGTAAGTTACCTTCTTCAGGTACTTTTCTACCAGCCACGGTACTTGTGAGCGACTCTTAAACCCGCCAAAAGCTGTTCCTTTCCAAACACGCCCTGTCACCAACTGGAAAGGACGAGTCGATATCTCCTG
This sequence comes from Limnanthes douglasii subsp. nivea, assembly GCA_036936605.1. NCBI lineage: Eukaryota > Viridiplantae > Streptophyta > Magnoliopsida > Brassicales > Limnanthaceae > Limnanthes > Limnanthes douglasii. Next base: position 42,056,672 of record JAUPFV010000001.1, read on the forward strand.
ACCTGATGCTGCAACGCCAACAATTACTGAAGTTCCCCAGCCCTGAAAAGTCTCTAAAGCATATTAGAAAATCTCTTTCTGATTGATTTTGTTCTGTCACATGCATGAAAATACAAAAAATAAACAAAAGAAAAAAAGACCTTATCTCATTTTATATACGACAAGAAAATATAGTAGGAAAACACGAGATCGTACCAAAATTTTCTTTCAATTTCAAAGAAACAATCACAAACTACAAAATATTGCTGTCAAGATTTTGTGCGACTTTTTTCATATACATATGTCAGATTCTCCTGATCTAAATTCACACAGGGCCTTATGGTTATAGTACAGATTGAAACAAAACTCACCTTGTGACAGCACTCCAAAGCAGCCCTCATAACCGAGACATTTCCAATACATTCAAAACTGTAGTCAACACCACCATCAGTGAGATCGACAAGGACTTCCTGGATTGGTTTGTCGTGGTCCTTTGGATTCACAAACTCGTTAACTCCAAAACCCTTTGCTGCATGTTGTATTTGATACAAGATTAATTCACATGAAAGAAAAATACAAATCGATTCAATAGACTATAATCATAATTGGTTATAGGAAGAGAAATATGTACCAAGATCATACTTCTTGCTGTCAATATCAACGCCAATGATTCGTGAAGCACCAGCCGCTTTTGCACCCTCAGCAACCTGTTAAAGTAATATACAATTATATCGAAAGTTTGTCACTCGTAAGTGTAAACAGAAAACAAGAAGAAGAAAACTGAGATGAACTACAAGTTTTGAGAACTTACTGCAAGGCCAACCGTACCAAGTCCAAATATAGCTACGATAGATCCCGCTTCAACTTTTGCTGTGTTCCAAACAGCTCCTAGACCTAAAGAATATTATAGGTATTTCACAACAGCTTAGACAACATATTGGAGATGTGAAACAGACATTAGTTATGCCAGAGTACAATTGTAGTAACGTCTAACACCATTACACCACTAATATAAACTTCTAAATTTGTTTTAACAATTAACAGTCCGGTTGAATTATTAATCTACGCAGATCAAACTCCTATAATTTTACACAAATCCAAGCTACTAACTAATATACGCATAGATCTAACAATTATATTTCCTTTACTATGTTACAATATAAACAAACATGAATATTATACAGGACCGATCGATCCTTATATACTTACCGGTTGGGACACCACATCCAAGAAGGCATACTTTCTCCAATGGAGCACTTGGATCAATCTTTGCAACACTAACATCGTGTACAACTGTGTACTGGCTGAATGTTGAGGTTCCCATAAAATGATAAAGTGGTTTTCCATTTACGGAGAAACGAGTTTTACGGTCATTCATCATGACCCCAACGCCAGTAGCTGCACGAACTTTACCGCAGAGGTTTGTCTTCCCTGATTTGCAGAATTTGCATTCTCGGCATTCTGCTTGATAACAAGGTATGACATGGTCACCTGCCTGGACTTCAGTAACACCTTCGCCTACGCTCTCAACAATACTGCATCAATAATTATGGTAAGAAAAAGAGAACCTCGTCCAGAAAACAAAGAGAATAAATCTGAAGTGAAAAGCGTAGCTTTATAATAAAAAGGAGAAACCTACCCAGCAGCTTCATGACCAAGAATACATGGGAAAAGACCTTCAGGATCCTGCATGGAATATCAAGGGAACTTAGCCTCGTCATGATTCATGATAATAGGAACTTAATACACCCAAACTACAAGGAACGTACTATTCGGGTTTTGAAAAAAGACAGATAGTGGTATCAGGAACTAAAACTTCTATGATAGCCTCGAGTAAATGCAGAATGAATGTAAAAGACCATATAGTAAAAGTTCTTAACATATAAGATTATTTGATTCCATAAAGTGATGGTAGCTTGTTCAGCCAAAGCAATCAAACTTCCGGTGTGTCGCAAAAATGCACTACTTGAACTTATGCAGTTAAATATCATGATCATTACAACTACATTGGTCAGCTTAAAACCTACTTATATGCAAAATTCAAAAAATCCAAATAATCTAGGACTCTTGAAGTGGCTATAAGCACTTTCACACTTTTGTTGTATCACTTATAAAATGACAATACAATCATCACCATCCTTCACAAAGCCAGACTAATCACCACCATCAATACCACTGCCCGAATGCAATCACCATATATTGAGAATCACTACAATCATCATATATTCTATACTCACATGTTACATTCCATATAGAAATTATTAATTTCTTGATTATAATATTCCAGCATAGACAAACAAAACAATTCCAATCAAACCGAAAGCCAATCCAACATATGCATTACGCAAAGCTAAATACCAATCGACTGGATCGGATTCGAACACTAACATTCAACAATCGGAGACTTATAATATGCTACTTCCAAAATTTAATAAATTTCATACCTTTCCACTCCAAGTGTAGGCATCAGTATGACAAAGAGCAGTGTAGAGAATCTTGATCCGAACCTCACCAGCCTGAGGCGGGGCTACCTGCACATCTTCGATCACCAACGGCTTGTTCGGTTCATAAGCAACGGCAGCTGCATACAATCAACCGTCGCACCATAAAAATATATATCCAAAATGACACAACATTAGAGATTATCACAAGCCTTACATAGAAATTCGTCTTCATTTTGACACTAGAAACCTGTACGAAAGGAGAGGGAGAGGGGGGAGTACCTTTGCAGGTGATGACTTGACCCTGAGTAGCCATTGATGCTAGATCTGAGCAGGAAACAGATAGAAAATGTGGAGTTGAGAGTGGAGACTACAGTAATGGGTATTTGTTATATAGGCTGTTATAATAGGCTAATGAATGCGGTGAACGAATTTTATACGTTACGTTGTCCTTGTATCATTTTATTTTATACTAATATTAGAAGATGACCTGCGACTGTGGTCTGGGACTCGTGTTTTATTTCTAAAAAATAAAGTGAACAGTTTATTGGAATCGATCTCCAGATATTATTGGGTTGCGTAATTAAAACAGTAAATTGCGGTTTTCTTTAGGTTATATACTAGAATTACAGAAAAGGCAATCAAATCCTTAATAGTTTATGGATTCAAACAATAACAGTGGGATGGCTTTTCTTCAAGAAACTCTGTTCTTCAAGAACAAAGTAAAAATTTTCTGATTCGATTAAGCTGTTCATCCGTGATTCTTCTCTTTGCTTGGGAGAATGATCAATAATCTCGATATCTTAAAGGAAGACTTTCCTTTACTTAGGAATCCGTCCGTTGCGATTTCAGGTGGAAATGGTGACAAGAACAGAGTTCAAGTGGATGAGAAAAATGATTCTGTTTGTAACCTGATCTCCAATCCTATTTACGAAGAGGTAACTAAAGATAAGAACTTGGATATTCAGATAAACCAAAAAGATTCGTATGCAAATATGTTGAAGCAGAATAAAACGGAGTTTGTTCACTCCTCTGTTTCTATTTCTCGAAGCAGTGATTTTCCTGTAATCACTTTCAACGTTGAAGACAAAGATCATCTTTTAAAGATCTCCAAACACACTTTGGTTGCAAAATTTGCATCTGGAAAACCATCTATGGAAAGCTTGAGAAAGTTTCTATCAAGATTCAATTTTAAAGGGAGTTTCAGTCTCTCCATCTGGGATTTTAGGCACGTCTTTGTGGAATTCACTGATCTTGAGGATTTTAAAACGTTATGGTCTAGAAACGTGTGGGTTTTGGGTGATAAAACTATGAGACTTTTAAAATGGTCTCCTGGCTTTGATCCAAGTCTTGAATCACCATATACGCCAGTTTGGATTTCTCTGCCTAACTTACCTGAGTTCTTGTTTAATCGATCAACAATCACAGAGATAGCGAAGATATTGGGAACACCGTTAAAGGTTTGGGTTCCTTCAATAAATAGGGCTAAGCAGAATTGTTGCAGGTTCTGGGTGGAGATTGATGTTTCGAAACCTCTGGTTCATAAGGTTCAAGTCAAGTTTGGGGATTCTGAAAATTATTGGCTTCAACTGGTTTATGATAAGGTTCCTCTGTATTGTACTCACTGTGCCCACATTGGTCACTCTGTTGATCAATGTAAGAAAATATTGTTAGTTCAAGAAAAGGTTGCTGCAAACGTTGTGAATGATTGTTCTGAAATCCCTGACCAAATTTCTTGTTCTTTAAAGGAGAATCAGGTGATTAATAATGGTAATCTTCTGGATAGGAGTGTTTCTTGTGATCAACAGCCTCAGGAGATTAATGATCTTCCACAGGAAGATGGAAGGGTTGGAAAAACATTAAAGTCTATTGTTATTAATAAAATATCTCCTGTTGTGGATCAAGATATTAGAAATGTTGAGGAATCTGATAAATTTCAAGATGAGGATTCTGTTCGATGTGTCTTGGCTGATGATGGTTCTACTGAATTAGTTGATGAGAATGAATTAATAGACGCTTTGAGAACCTTGGAAAGAAGAAATGTTTTTGAGACTCTTAATGAAGAAATACATGATTCGCCTACTCATGATGGAAGTCTTAACAACTCTCCTGTGAAGGGAAGTTTAGTTGAGAATAAACAGAAGAGACAGGATTCTAAAAAAGGGAAAAAGACTTTGAATGTTTGGAATACTAAAGGTCCTGTATCTTCAAAGATATTGAAGATGAAAAGGGCTCAGAAATCATCTTATAATACATGACCATTTCGATTTTATGTTGGAATGCAAGAGGTATCGCAAACAAAGAAACCATACAAAGATTGAAGTCTATTGTTATTTCGTCAAAAGTTAGTTTTGTTGCTGTGCAGGAGCCATTTGTGAATTCTGATAAGTTGGATTGGTTAGCAAAGAAGCTGAAGATGTCTGGTTTTTGTTGTAACATGAATAATAAGATCTGGGTTTGCTGGAAGCAGGATTATAGAGTTGATATGATGTTTGATAGTGATCAGCTCTTACATCTTGAAGTGGCTCATCCTACTTTGAATAAGGTATTTTATGTTTCCATCGTTTATGCAAAGTGTAAAACTGATCTGAGAACTGCTCTTTGGAATGATATTAGAGATCTCAATGTTTCTGCTCAAGAATGGATTTTGCTGGGTGACTTTAACATTATTGCTAGTATTCAAGAGCAGATTGGTTGTTCTACTATTAATCAGAAGGGGATGGATGATTTCAACGGTTGTATCATGGACTGTGGATTGATGGATGGGGGTTTTACGGGTTCTGCTTTTACATGGTCCAATGGTAGAAAATGGAAGAGGTTGGATCGAGTTTTGTATAACTCTGCCTGGCTTGAATATTTTGATTGTACTTCTGTCTCTCACATGGCTAGAAGCTGTTCCGATCATTGCCCTATCCTTATCAATGTTGCTTCTAATCTTGAAAAGTCGAAATCTTCTTTTAGATTTTTGAACATGTGGGCTTCTCACCCTGACTTCTTAAAGATGGTAAAGGATAGTTGGAATGATAATGCTGCTTCTGAGGTTGGTAATCCTATCAAATCTTTTTGGCTTAAGCAACTTCGTTTGAAATCTGAGTTAAAAAGATGGAATAAGTGTGTTTTTGGTAACATTTTCGATTCCATTAAGCTTTCTGAAGAATCAATTATTAATAAAGAGGTTTTGCTTATTAATGAATTCAATGAGGAGAATAAGTTGGGATTGGATTTAGTTAGACAGCATCATTTAACTTTGCTTAGTAGGGAAGAGTCTTATTGGAAACAGAAGTCTCATACCAGTTGGTTGAAGGATTCTGATAAAAATACTGCTGCATATCATAGCTTTGTTAGGAAAAGGATTAAGAGAAACAGGATTGATAGAATTAAAAGTGGTGAAATTTGGTTGAATGATAAGAAGGAGATTGGTGAGTCTGCTGTGGAGTTTTTTAAAGAGCTTCTTTCTCCTAGTCCTAGTGTTGTGTTGGAGGATGATTTGTTGAATGTTATTCCTTCTATTGTATCTGAGGAGGACAACAACATTTTGACTAGGATTCCTGATGATATTGAAATCTACAATGTGGTTAAAGGTTTGAAATCTGATTCTGCTTCTGGGCCGGATGGGTTTAATGCTGAATTTTACAAGCTTTGTTGGAGTATTGTGGGTTCTGATTTGTGTATGGCTATCAAGGGTTTCTTTCAGGGTTATAGGCTTCCTAAAGGGGTGAAGGCCACTGTAATCTGCCTGATTCCCAAGGTTGATAATCCTAACAAATGGAAGGATTTTAGACCGATTAGTTTAACAACTATTTTTACAAGGATCTTGGGGAAGATTATTAATAATAGATTGGCTATGTTACTTCCTAGTCTGATATCTGAGGAGCAGGGTGGCTTTGTCAAGGGCAGGAATATTCAAAATTCAATCATGCTTGTTCAAGAATTGTGTTATGATATTGATAGAAACAAGAGAAGTGGTAATGTGATTCTTAAGACTGATATGACTAAGGCTTTTGATAAGCTTAATCATAGTTTCCTCCTTCATGTTCTTAAGGCTTTTGGTTTCAATCAAACGTTTGTTGGTCTGATTCACAGTTGTATAAAAGATGTTTTCTTTTCTATCCTGGTCAATGGGGAGGTTACTGGTTTCTTTCCTAGTTCTCAGGGTCTTAGACAAGGGGATCCACTCTCCCCTAGTCTTTTTATATTGGCTGAAGAGTATCTTATTAGGTGTATTAAGATTAAAGCTTCTGAGCAGTCTGTGATTAGATATAGAACAAGGAGTGATATGTTTATTGATTGCTTAGCTTTTGCTGACGATTTCATGCTCTTTACTACTGCTGATCCTGATACAATGAGAGTGGTTAAAGGCATTATGGATCACTATCAATCTGTTTCTGGCCAACAGATTAACAATATAAAGTCTAAGTTCATTGTTTCTACAAAGATTGATACTCAGAAAATCAGATTCATTGAAGATATGTGGGGGATCAACCATTCATGTTTGCCCTTTAGTTATTTGGGTTCTACAATATCAAATAATACTAGAATTGCTAACTTTGAATCTATTATTTGTAAAACTAGAAGCAGGCTCCTGGATTGGGACAAGCTTCATTTGTCTTTTGCTGGTCGTCTGATGCTCATTCAATCAGTTTTGATGGCTTTTCCTGTCTACCATTTGCAGCACACTGTTCTTCCTGCTAGTGTGATTAACAGATTGGAAGTGATTTTCAACAAATTTTTGTGGGGCTGCAAAGAAGATAAAAGAAGCATAAGTTGGGCTAGTTGGAAAAGACTTTGCAAACCATTCAAAGAAGGAGGGCTTAATGTTAACAGCCTGATTGATATGCAGCATGTGTATGCAATGAAAAACTGGTATAATTTCAGAAAGCAGTGTTCTCTTTGGTCTAAGTTTATGTTATCTATCTACTGCAGAGATGCTATTCATCCCACTCTGGCCATCTCTTCATATAGAAGGTCTAAGACATGGGCTACAATTATGAATGTTAGGGATGAAACTGAGAAGTTAATGTTCTGGTTACCTGGTCAGGGGCATCTGAGTTCCTGGTATGAAAGATGGTGCTCAGAGAGACCATTTATTAGTACTACCAATGATAGTCAAAGAAGAACTTTATGGGATTGTTCTGATGATCAGGTTAGTCAATTCTGGATAAATGGTAGGTGGGATCTTGATAGACTTCAGTTTTTGGTCACTTCAACAGAGGTTGCCAAGATCAAAGACGTTACATTATCTAACAAGAATGATGAGTTGATGTGGTCTTTATCTCAGAATGGTTTATTCAATACAAGGGACACATTAAACTACATCAGGTCTAAAGGCAGTATAACAAAGCTTTATGATAAGACTTGGAATTCTGTCTCCCCTAAGAAATGCTCTTTTCTGTTATGGAGGGCTCTTCATAACTGGATTCCAACAGATGAGGTGATGCAGTCTAGGAATTTTCAGTTAGTCTCAAAATGTGTCCATTGTGATAGTACTGAATCAACTCACCATGCGTTGGTTCACTGTCAGGAGGTCTGGTCTGTATGGAGACATTTTAGTGGTATTTTTAAAGTTCAGATTCATTCTTATATGACTATTTCTCATGTGACAATGAAATGGTACTGGGCTGCTCAGAAGAATTGTGATATCTTCACAATCTTACCAGCTATCATTACTTGGTGTATATGGTCAGCCAGAAACAAGAAAAAGATGCAAGGTGAGTTTACTAACTCTGCTACTATTATCAAGCATGTATTGTACATTCTTGCCAGTCTAGATCAGAGTAATGTTCTGAACAAAAAACACTGGGGGAGTTTTAGACGTGAAGCTTTGAAGCTGGGATGCGTTAATCAGGTAAATAAAGGTTTTAAAGCTCTTCACCTAAAATGGAAGAACCCTAAACAGGGGAGATATAAGATAAATGTTGATGGGGCTTGTACCTTAAACGGTGAATCGGCTGGAGGAGTGTTGATTCGTAATAGCAATGGTGACATCGTTGCTGGCATGGGTTGTCTCTTTGGTAAAAGCACCTCTTTGATTGCTGAATGCAGAGCCTTGTTTGAAGGTTTGAAGCTGTGTAATAGGCTTCAAATTACCAATGTGGATGTAGAAATCGACTCCTCAATCTTAATCAGTTTGTTGTTGTATGGTGATGCTCCATGGTATCTTGAGCCAATGCTGCGATGCTGTAGGAAGCTTCTTTATTCAACAATGGTGGTAAATCAGATTTATAGAGAACAAAACTTGGGGGCAGATTGGATTGCCAAGTCTGTTCTTGAAACTAAGTTGGGTTTGGAATTTCAAGGGAATGATGCACCATTAAAGTTGAAAGCAATTGCTTTTCTTGAGAGCATTAATATGGGGTATTTGAGATTTCGAAACTAGGGTTGGAATTGGGGTTTTGGCTGAAGGTTGAAGATGAAGAGGAGGGCGCGAATCTGTTTGGTTTTTAATTTTGTGTAATTTGGCCTTTTGAGGTCTGTACTTTTCTATTTTTTCAATAAAAGCCCTTTTGATAAAAAAAAAATATACTAGAATTACAGACCATAAATACTATGCCCATTAATTTTTAGGTATTCAAGTAATGAATATTTTAAATAAAAAAGTACCACAAAATACAAACTCAAATTACTTAATTACCGAATCCTATTAAAAAATAGAATAGTGTGAATTGGTACCTAAATTTAAAATTTAAACAAAAATACCTTTCAATTATATATACTCTTTTTTCTTTTCAAATCCATTTTTTTCCTTTTTGAGTTCTATTAAACCATAAAATATGTCATTTTTTCATTCTTCCAAAACGTTTCGTATACTCACTTAAAGTAAGTGGTAAAACCTTTAACCGTCGCATATCCTCACCGTATTCTCTCTCATTCTTCACCGGAATTTGACCGTTCACCGTCGTCTCATCCCTGAAACAAGTAACCAGAAACCGTTCAACGACTTGCCCTTGAGTTTACGTCTGCCGGCGAAGAAATCACGACTTACAGTTACCAGGTATGTCGCGACTCACCAATCTGGTGCTCTGTTTCTTTCATTATAATGGTTTTAGTAAGTACTTGCATCTACCTACTTGTTTTTATGTTGTTTTCTTGACTTACAGGTTTAACATGTGTTTGCACATTGTTTGGAAGAGGATACGAATTGTTTGGGGTTTTAAAGCGTAGAAGATGAGAGTTGTTTGCAACTTTATAATCTGAGAGTTGTTTGAACTATGATCTCAGAGTTGTTTGCAAATCTATAATTTGAGAGTTGTTTGCAACTATATAATCTAAGAGTTGTTCGCAACTTTATAATCTGAGAGTTGTTTGCAACTATATTATCATAGAGTTGTTTGCAACTCTATAATCTGAGAGTTGTTTGAACTATAATATGAGAGTTGCTTACAACTCTATAATCTGAAAATTGTTTGCAACTATATAATCTGAGAGTTGTTTCAACTATAATCTAAGAGTTGTTTGCAACTATATAATCTGAGAGTTGTTTTTAACTCTTAATCACAGAGTTTATTTCAACTATAATCTGAGAGTTGTTTGCAACTCTATAATCTGAAAGTTGTTTTCAACTCCATTATCTAAGAGTTTATTTCAACTATAATCTTAGAGTTATTTCAACTATAATCTCAGTTTTGCACTATAAGGTAGTTGTGTTGTTGTTCCCTTATGGGAGTTGTTTGTTATCCACAATTTTTTATTCATATTTTTGCAGGAAATATGACCGCGAAAGCAAGCTTCTATAGGTCCGGATTGGTGAGCCTTGTGAAACTGCTGAAAAAAAACCATATTATTTATTCCCACATCGAAGCTACGAGAAACACACCCTTCTACACGCTTTTGAAGGCTTCATTCAACCTTCGGTAGGTGCAATTAGCAAAGAGGAAGTTGTATGCGCTAATTCAGTGTATCATAAAGACATTCTTGGTGGAAGACGACGCGTTATGTTTTGGGTCAAAGCTGGTGAAGCTAACGACAGACAATGTAAAATCCATCAGGGAGATAATGATGATGATGATGATGAGCGTGAAGAGGAGTATGAAGCAGAAGACTCCTCTAATGATGACTGATCGTTGCTGCTTCTATTTTTTGTTTTTTTTTTGCATGCAAACTTACAAACCCTAAAAATGGTAGTATTTTTTAGAAGTGTTTAGTGCATAAAGCCTGTTATATCTATGTAATCTCTTTCTTGTATAAACTTTTAAATAGTGTAAAAAGTTTATGAAACATTGATTTTTTGCAAACAACTCTCACTTCTCAATTACAAAGAACTCTTTTAATCTAATTGCAAACAACTCTCAAATCACATAGTTGCAAACAACTATCATCTTCTACGCTTTAAAACCCCAAACAATTCGCAGCCTCTTCCAAACATTGTGGAAACACTTGGTTAAACCCGTAAATCAAAAAAATAACATAAAAACAAGTAGGTAGATGCCAATACTTACTAAAACTAGTATATTCAAAGAAACAGAGCACCAAAAACACAGATGAACGTCTGGTTTCCTATTGTAACCTAAAAACAATAGTTAGATTCATTCGATATATATAATGCACTTAAAGTGTTCGAGAAAATGACCGAGAGAAATTTTCAGATCTGGTGGTTGCCATGAGCGACTCATGGTTGGTCTCGAAAAGGATGATCTGTAATAGAGGGGTTTGTTTAGGGTTTTAGTTTGCTAGAAGGGGAAGAAAACAGAAAATTCTCCTTATATAGTTGGTAGAGGGTAGTGTAGATATTAAAAATATTGGGTATTAAATATGAGTTAAATAGTTGAGATGAGTATTAATTAGTGTTAAAAAAAGCTTAGATATTAGATGAAAATATAATAATTGAGTAGGTACTTTAAGTGCAATTTCCCTAATTTGAATAGGAACGAATTACAGCATATAAATATTATACCGATTTAATTTTTAGTAATTTATTTTGATGATACAGTAAGTAATTGAGATTTTAAATACGAACTAATAAAGATAAGGTGAAATAATATAGGATGTTTAAAACCAAATTTATTCATTTTTTACTATCCATTATATTATTTAATTTTTATCATTTATTATTTAAATACAATTATTGATTATTATAATGTTTTTGTTTTATAGTTCTCCGTTGTAATAGTTGCATTTGTATTTGTATGGTTTTTTTTTAAATCCTAGAGTTTTTGAATGGGATGTTAAAGTCATAATTGATCGGTGATGGTAACATGTTGGGGCTGGATAAAGTTTGGACTGATTAAAATAAAAATTTGGTTTGATTGGTTATAGGTTTAATATTTCTTTATTTTATATTTGGTTTTTAATTTTTTTTATGAGTAATATTTTATTCATTTTCCAAGTTTAAATATTATTGGTAAAATATTAAGAGTATTATTGACAAAATATTGAAGACCAAATGTACGATAAAAATCTTTAAGATATCACGTGTGAGCTCATAAGCATTTGCACGAGGTGTGAGACTAAACATGCAAAATTTAAAACTTTGAAGATTAGCAAAAGACAAAAGTAAACAAAAAGACTAGTTTAATACAAACGCGGAATATGAGGGACTAATGATGATTTTTATCCACTAATATAATAAATTATAACATAATAAATAGTTGATAAATATGTTATAAATGAGTAAAAGATAGGCAACAAAAATGGATTATAAGCTTATGTTATGTGTTTTGAATATTGGTTTTTTTTGGGAAGGTATTATGTATGTATATAAGTGGCATAATGAGAACTTTTTACAAATATAATGCATATAAGGGGTTGTTTGTTTGTAAAACGTCTGTGTCTCTCTCTTTTTTACATTTTTTGCAGGTGAATCGGTTTTTGATCATTCAGTATTGCCACTTACAATACCTCACTTGGTTCAATGACATAATTTGAGGTAAAGCACAAATATAATCTCTCGGTTACAATGTACTTTTCAGTAAAACTGATGGAGTATGTTTATGTGGCTTAAATGTCTGATTTGACAGAACTGTTTACTTGGGCATGTTCAAGATGTAATCATCTTACCAAACTGAGGTGTTATATTTTTAGAGTCAGTTTTATTTGAATTATCCTTGCGTGCGTGACGTAATGTGCATCATAGATTTTATTTTGTGTACCACGATACAACTGTACATTTTGGAATTTTAAATGTTGTTCATCGAGAAAATGAGATATACGGTAACCTTAACATCATAGTAATTGGTCATCAATGAGATGGGATATAACATCATTTTTGTACACTTGATCCGATTGTAGATAACGAAGCCCAAAATGTTTAGGTTGGTTCTTGTCAAGTCCACATCTTCCCGCTTGAGCAATACGATTATTTACGAAAGAAAAGTTTTGATGTGCCTACTTTTTTTTTCATGGTAAAGAATAAGCTGTGAGGACATGTTTCATACTTCTTTAACCTACCTTTCATCTGTCGCCAAAATCTCCAGTTGCAAAATTTAATCACCAAGTAGGTACTTGTCATGAAATTAATACTTTGTATTCATTTTACTTCTCACAAATCATGTCATTCTATTTGAAATTTATCGAATTAATTCTTGTTGCTCACAAAAAAACATAGAAAAGTAAAATCGTGGATTTGAACAACATTGAATTCCATTTATCCCACATTTTATTGATTAAATGTTGAGTTAAAAGACCTCATCTATAAAAAGAGACACAAGCTAATTAGTTTGCTTATCAAAACTTGGAAGCCCATATCAAAACAATCGTTGGCCTTGTTTATACATTTAGTTTAAAATTTTGTGCAGAATATCACAAGGTTTTTTTTACGGTTCGGTTCTGATTTATAGAACCGAAACCTAGTCAGTTTAGTTCGGTCCAAAATGGACCGATAATAACCTTAATCACCATCGAAATAATAGAGGGATAGCGTAATGTTCGAGCCCTACCCGATGTGACACCTAGATCTAAAGAACCAAATTCATCCAACGGTTCCACATGCGGGTTAACCAAACCATCCAAACTATCCAACGATTCCATCAATGAATCATTGACTCAACACCCCTACCGGGTTGACAATTCTACCCACAAACTATTTATAGAAATTTTATATTCCCACATGTGACCCAACATTAGCCTAGTCAACCACCACAAATGTGCACCAGTTTGTCGAACCGATGAATCTGACATGCTCTATGTATGTCCTTACTGAGACGAATTTTAACTTGACTTATTTTCTCTAGCGCCAAAATCATACACGGGATCTATCATCTAAGTTAAAATAATACAAGATGGATAAGTTCGATTGAAGTGGAGACCTCGAGCACCACATTAAGAAATTTAAAAATAAGATGCTCTTCTTTGGACGATATGATATGCTCATCTACGAAGCCTTTTTCATTACACTTAAATGCAATGCTCTGACTAAGTTAAATTTGGTGTGGATTATTTTTTACTGAGGGTAATTTTGTCAGATGTTTTGTGGTGTTTCAAGGGTATTAAATGTTTAAGTGTTTTGTAGTGAGAGATTTAAGCTACCTGGTTGTATTAAATGTTCATTACCCTCATTAATGAAAGTGGTTAGGTATTTATACCCTTAATTATGGGCCATATGGGCTTTCGGGTTAAACTTATGAAACCGGGTCGAGTTCAAAAACCCATTAGTTTATTAAGCAAATTAGCAATTAGCTTAGTCAAAAGGTGATTAGTTATTTAATACTTTTGTCCTAGTCGGATGGTTCAGTGGGTGATTATTGTCCGGATTTCCCCTGTCCAGTTTCTACAGTGAGTGGCGAATATTTCCGGACTCATCAGTAGCCCCTTTTTTAGGTTTTGTCGAAGGCCTTTGGTAAGACCTAAAAAATCTTCTTAGGCACTAGTAATATTCTCCGGACTGTTTAAGTGTTCAGCTCAAGACTTATTCGGACTGAAAACTTCTCAGAAGTTCAAAAGTTTTGCTATGGATCGTGGGACACGTATAACATTTTGATTCGCCTCACCAGCCGGTTTCCTCCTAGAACGGCGCTCCCACTAATCCCAAAAAGAAACCTCTTCATTTAATACCTATGACGTCAGCGCTGCCTTCAATCATTAATTTTGCCTTTTCGTTTTCTCCTAGGTATTTGGTAACTCTTTTTGTCTTACTAGTATAAATTACTTATTTTCACTGTTTTACCATCTTCATTACTCTCTCATTTCTTCATTTTAAAGCTTTCACTTCTCTTCTCAAAAAATTTCTTGTGTAGGTTTATGTTCACGGCAAGAAACACATTGGTGAAAGGTGGGTGGCTTAATCTTTCTGAGTTAGAAAAAGCAGAAAGGGTTGAGCGAGAGAGACGTATTGTTGCGGATCTTCCAGTTTCTCCAAACGATAAACCCGAAACACCGTCTTCAGAAGCTGATCGAGGCTCATCTTCTGTTAGAAGTTCCAAACCCAGGCGTTTGTTTCAACCAAGTCTTTCGCCCATTGTATCAAGCTCCTCGGTTCAGGAGTCACAACCCACTGTTGATCGGGAAAAGGCTATATTAAGTACAATGAGACCCTCTCCATTTAGAGCTATGGGGTCAGATGTTAAAAAATCCCCTGAAAAGGTTACCCTTCGCCGGACACACCGTTTAGTAAAGGGTCAAGCTACTGTTTCACAATCTAAGTCTCCAAAATCAGGGGCTCCTAAGTCTGGGACCAAGGACAAAGCTACAGGATCAGGGGCATCTATCAGAGTCCCAGTGGATAAATCCTCTGGTCCGGAGGCCCCTGGAATTAGCTCCTAAAATGATCCCTCCGGACCTGAGCCCCAGCCAGACACCAGACCCCTTAGAGAGGGTGATGCTCAGCCATCCGGACAACTTACTGAGCCTGCCACCAGCACTCTCAACAATTGACAAACCTTCCATGGTGATGGAGGACAATATAGAAGAAGCTCCATTTGGGACCCACGTCTCCGGACAGACGGGGGAAGCTGCCACTGATAAAAAATGCAAGGGTAAAGAGAACTGTGTTTGAAACATTCGGACCTGCCTGAATGCCTAGAAGGCAAAATGGGACCCTGATTCCACAAGGTGAACGTGAAGTATCTGCTAGCCATGCAGAACATCAACTATGTCTATACTCACACTGCTGAGTGAAGCAGGATTCGGACGAAGTGGGGGATCCCTGAGTCTGTCAAGGTGAGGATACCTGTCACTCCAGAGACCCTAATGGACTGTAAGCTTAGCGAGATAGTCATTTACACGGAGCTGTTTAACTGGGGGCTCAGATTTCCCCTGGACCCAGAGATTGTCAGATACTTTCATCTGATAAAGCTTTGTCCAAGCCAGCTGAGTCCCAATGCTTGGTACACCCTCATGGCATGAATTATGACCTCTAGGCTCCCCGGAATACCGCTTCCAATGGAGTAATTCGCTGCTGTGACCAGCCTCTGCAAGAACCACGTCATACCTTTCTACCACTACAACATGAGAGATAACATTAAGGTGGTGGATGATTTGCTTGAATCAGAGAAGAATCGGAAGACCCAATTCTTGTTCATTAGTGGGGCTTGAGAAAATGGGAGGAAAATCAAGGTTGGTGTCAACCCTAGCATGCTCACCAGCAGATTGAAAAGCTCAGGTAAATATTTAATCATACTTGTCTTTCTTTCCTTATAAAAAATCTGTTTCTAAACTGCTCTTCGTATTCTTTGGGTAGTGCTGCCGAATGAGTTCTCTGACTATGTGGAGGAGGGGCAGACGACATGTGCCAAGCTGAATTCTTGGGCTGCTGACAAATGGGGAAATCATTTCCATAATTCTTTCACCGCTAGAAATTTAGCGAGGTCCCACCTCTGGAACACAACAGGCCGGAGGGACCTTACTTGGGAGGAGCTGACCACTTTACCTCCTCCGGCTGTCATCCTCCAGAGAGCAGAGGAGAAGGATGGCAAGCTGGTTTTACCTGCCAGAGCAAAAGCCCCAAGTAAGATGAAGGGCAAGAAGGGTAAGAAGAAACAAGTTGCAACTGAGGTTGCTCAAGGAGGTGGTGGGGAGATCATCCCAGCAATTCAGGAAGTGCAGGGCCCAGGGGGAATCGATGCTACTTTACTTCAAGTGGTTGAAGATGAGAGTATCAAGGAGGTAAGTGGACCTCCAAATATTCCAAAGGCTCTTACTAAAGGATAAAAAAACGGGGAGCGGATGGTGAAGATATGGTAGCCAAGAAGAAGAAAATCTCCTCAGGGGATGAAGTCGCTCTCCGGCCTTCGGAATCTCTTCCTCCGGCCGACCCAACAGACCCCACCTTGGCAGAGAAAATCCCAAGTGATTTACACACCGGAGAGGGTACCAGAGGGGATATCACTATTGATGGAGTAGACATCAGTGGCCTCCAAAACATTGGTCTTTACTTTGGAGACCTTGAAAAAGACGACTTTGTTGGGCCCTACCTTCCTCCAAGCTCCTCAAACATGGTTACCTTCAATGGTAAGTATTTTTCTGTTTCAGGGGAGAAAAACATGGTGACTCACTCCTTGCTGAGCAATATTCAACCGGTGCTCAACCTGGAGAGGCAAGTGCGAAGCCAATCTACCCTTATCAACACACTCAACGCAGAAAAAGAGAGCTTATCTAATTACCTCATTAACGCCAATCAGAGTGATGAGGCATTAAGGAAAGAGCTCGAGGAGTTGAAGAAGGGGAAAGAAGACTTGGCCACCAGGCTGGCCACTTTGGAAATGGCCAACACAGAGCTCCAAAACAAGTGTTCTGGCTTGGAGAAAGATCTCTCCGCTTCGAAAAAGGAGGTGAAGGCCAAGGATAATGTTATCCAAACCCCGTCTGGTGACAAGACTTTTCTTGAAGATGCTGTGTCCAAAGTCACCAAGAAGAAAGAAGATTTGATAAAGGAGCAGGAGAAGACAATTCAGGCCAAGATCGATGCATACACCAACAAAGTGATAGACTCCCAAGAATAGAGGTATGCTGAAGTCAAATCCGATATAGTCTTGCTTTTTCATCGAATATTCCCGAAGAGGACACTCGACACTATATGGAAATATGTGAAATACGAAGATCTCACATTCCATACTATGGTAGATTGTGATAAGTACAACTATTCCAGTGGTTATGATGATACCACCAATGAAGTATAAGGGATCAGAGAGAGCCCTAATGATAAACCCAAAGATCCAAAGAAGAAACAAGATGAAGCAGGAACATCTAAAGGAGTCCAGCCCTAAAATTTTAACTATTTTCTGTTTTTCTTTTATTTTTATGTCAGACTAAAGTCCTTGGATGGCCAAGGAATTTTTATAATCGTGTCCGGCTCGTGCCTGGATAAGCCTTTTCTTTTTAAAATTCAAAGTCCTTGGATGGCCAAGGCATTCTTACATGTTTTAATATCATTCATCTGTGCTAACCGGGCAGTTTTATTTTGCACAATTCTTGCCTTGTTTTATGTTTGCCCATTCTTGATGGCTGATGTTTATATAGTCCATAGTTATTTTACCAGTATTTTAAAGTGAGAGTGTTTAAATTCTCCGATGAAAAATGTTTAAATGGTCATCCTTCTACCAGATCAATCTGATCTGTCAATGATACCTAGAAGGCTTTAAAGAAACTATCAATCAAACCACTCTGAATTTTTTAAGAAGGCATCAAATTTTATTAAAAAGCCCGGACACCTCATTTAAACCTCCCCGCGCCACCAGGGTAGGAAAGAGTATGCCCCCTAATATTTACATGGACTTTAAACAAGTAAATATTTACATAACTTTCATTTTAGATACAACCGGAGGTGTTCAATGTTCCAGGGGTGATTTAAGATTCTTCCATCTTTATTTTGAAGCCGGTATGTCCCAGGCTTAAGCTTTTTAATGACCACATAGGGTCCTTTCCAATTTGGAGATAGCTTGTCGAACTGCTTTTCTTTGGTATGTAGGAAGACTTTTCTCAACACTTTATCCCTTGGTTGGAAATCCCTCCTTCTGACTCTGGAAGCAAACCCGCTTCTCATTAATCCTTGATAATGGGTGGCTCTAAGATGAGCCTTAACTCTTCTCTCTTCTATCAACTTCGAGTTGACTTCTGATTGCCACTGCATTAGCATGTTCGGAAAAATTGTGGACTCTGTATGATAGAAGAGTTGCCTCTATAGGAGCAATTGCATCCATACCATATACCAATGCAAACGGGGATTCTTGTGTAGCAACTCCAAGAGTAGTCCGGTAGGCCTATAGTACGTTTTTTAGATAGCTTGGCCACTTTCCAGCAGCCCCTTCTAAATTCTTTTTAAGACCAGACAAAATGGTTATGTTCGCCACTTCTACCTGACCATTCGCTTGTGGGTGGAAAGGAGAAGAGAAGCAATGTTGAATGCCTCTAAAGGCAAAAAAAATCTCCATATCCTTGTTATCGAATTGTGGCCCATTGTCTGTGGTTATCTTCTGTGGAACCCCAAATCTGCAACAAATATTTGATAAGATAAATTTTATAACAGCTTTTGAAGTAGTTCCTGCCAGGGGGGCTGCTTCTATCCATTTTGAGAAATAATCAATGGCGACAATGATAGTTCTGCACCCTCCGGATGCCATAGGTAGAGGTCCCACCAGATCCAGCCCCCAACGAGCAAAGGGTATTGGCTCAGAAATTGACTCCAAATGGACAGCTGGAATATGAATTTTATTACCATATCTTTGGCATGGATCACACTTCTTTACCAATTCCTTGGCATCTTACAGTATGGATGGCCAGTAGTATCCGGCCAACAAGACTCTTCAGGTTAAAGCTCTATAACCACAGTGTGCTGACCCTTCACCATCATGCAGTTCGGACAGCACTATT
The DNA here is from genome assembly GCA_036936605.1 of Limnanthes douglasii subsp. nivea. Taxonomy (NCBI): domain Eukaryota; kingdom Viridiplantae; phylum Streptophyta; class Magnoliopsida; order Brassicales; family Limnanthaceae; genus Limnanthes; species Limnanthes douglasii. Next base: position 42,075,829 of record JAUPFV010000001.1, read on the forward strand.
TGGGACTCTTCAATCCCCAAACAACGCAAGAGAGGTCTACTAAAAGATTTCTTGTAAAGGACGTCTCTTATGATTAAAAAACCACGAGCCCTATACTTCATTTTTCTTGCTACTGCTTTTTCCGGAGGCAAAATGTCATCTGAAATGTATTGAAAAAGAGGATACCTCTAGTCTTTAGGTTGACCCACTTGTATATTTAAACTTTCCTCCTCTTCCTTACTCTGATTGAGTCGAATGGATGGGTATTCCTGCACATGAATCCATGGGTAGGACTCAGAGTATGCTATGGTTTCCAATGAGTCTGCTAATGTATTCTCCGTTCTGGGTATGTGCTCATAGCTGATTTATTTAAAGTTAACTGCCACCTCTTTAAGAATGAATAAATATTTAATCAATTGCTCCTTTTTTTCCTCAGATTGACCTTGGACATGATGGATAAGAAGCTGAGAATCACTCAATAACCTAACTCTTTTGGCTCCACAAATTAAGGCTAACTTCAAACCAGCTATAGCAGCTTCATATTCTGACTCATTATTAGAAGCCCTGAAAGAAAAACATATAGCCTGGTAAATTTTGTCGCCGTACGGAGAGGTTAAACATATCCCAACACCACAACCCATGGTACTTGACCCACCATCAATCCGGACAACCCATACTTTCTTAGTCTTTTCACCTGTTGCTTGTTTAGTGTCTCTATCCGAATGGAATTCAACTAGGACATCAGCAACAGACTGAGCCTTGACTGCAGTTTGAGAGGCAAAATTAATATCATAGTCCCCCAACTCTACTGACCATTTGGTCATTCTGCTCGATACGTCTGCCTTTTGAAGAACGTTTTTCAAGGCAAAAGACGTCCGGACAATAATAGAATGAGACTGAAAGTAGGGCCTCATTTTCCTAGCAGCAATTACTAAAGTCAGTGCTAGCTTTTCAATTTTTAAATACCTTTTTCAGCATCCATCAGGCTTTTGCTGATGTAGTACACCAGACGAGGATAATTATCCACCTCTATTACTAGCACCGCACTTATGGCACATCCGGAGACTGCTAAATATATATATACAATGTTTCTCCATCAATAGGTTTAAATAAGGTTTTGGGGGAGGTTAAATGCTTTTTTATCTCATCAAAAGCCTGGTCGCACTGTGGAGACCAGTTGAATTCTTTGGCACCCTTTAAAGTTTGGAAAAACGGGGCACACCTATCCGAAGACCTTGAGATAAAACGGTTTAGAGCAGCTAACCTCCCTGTCAATCTTTGTACTTCTTTAATATTCTGAGGAGGCTCCATCTGCAGTAAAGCATTAAGTTGGTCTGGATCAGGCTGTATCCCTTTCTCACTTATCACATACCCTAAAAACTTCCCGGACTGCACTCCGAAAACGCATTTTTCTGGATTCAACTTTAAATTAACTTTTACCAAGTTGGAAAAAGTCTCTTGAAAATCTACCAAGTGTAACTCATCTTTCACACTTTTTACCATCATGTCATCAATGTAGACTTCCATATTTCTTCCAATCTGATCAGTGAATGCTTTGTTCACCAGCCTCTGATAAGTAGCCCCAGCATTCTTTAACCCAAAAGGCATCACCTTGTAACAATGAAGGCCCCTATCAGTAACAAAAGTAGTATGTTCTTGGTCCTTCAGATCCACTTGAATCTGATTATAACCGGAGAAGGCGTCCATAAAGGACAACAATTTGTTCCCAGATGTGGAGTCGACTAGCTAATCGATCCGGGGGACTGGATATAGATATTTTGGGCAAGCCCTATTAAGGTCAGTAAAATCGATGCACATACGCCACTTCCCGTTTTTCTTTTTTACTAACACTGGATTGGCTGTCCATAAAGAGTACCGAGATTCCTTTATGTGCCCCATCTTAGTAAGTCGGTCAACCTCTTGAACTATGACATCAGTTTTCTCCTTAGAAAAAGCTCTTATCTTCTGTATAACAGGTGCTACATCTCTTTGGATGGATAACTGGTGTGATATGACATATGCAGACACCACAGTTACATCAGCATTACACCAAGCAAAGACGTGTTGGTGGTCTGCCAAAAAGGATAACACTTTGCTTTTTAGTTCTGATGTCATCTTAGATCCGATCTTGACACTTCTTCCTTCAGCCAGAGAGTGATTTTCAACCTCTTCAATTGGTATTAAAACACCAGGGGTCTCTCTGGGGTCATCAATTTCACCCTCTCCCCCAGAGGGCCCCTCCAACTGCTAATCTTCACCGATCCGAACTGCCCCCAAAATTCTAGGGGCCAGTGTTGTTGCATAACACTCTCTTTTTATCTTCTAATTACTCCAGACAACTCCCACTTGTCCTTGCACATCGTTCTTTAAACATTGGTGAACTGTTGAAGCCACAACATACATCCTGGAGAGCCAAGACCTTCCCAAAATGGAATTATAGCATGTGGGACAATCCACCACAACAAAAAGTACTCTGACCATTTTCTTAAAAGGGCCCTTGCCCAACAAAACCTCCTCCTCAAACTCCCCGACCACGTCTGCAGAGCTTCCAGTGAAACCGACAATAGACCTATTCGAACGTTGAATTACTGCTGGATTCTCCATTTGTTTATAGGAAGTTAAAAAGAGGATATTGGCCGAGCTGCCAGTGTCTACCAAAATTCGTTTAATGTAATTGCCCCTAATGGATGCTCCTATCACCACATCATCTTCATGGGGACCAGCTATGTCCCTCAAATCGTCTTCATCAAAAACAATGAAGGGAAAAGGAATTTGTGATTGATAGGAAATCATGTCTCTTCCAATTGAGTAGCCAGGGTATGAACATGCCTCTTCCTTGAAGAAGCAGTTGGTGCAGTCATGATGTCCCCCCCCCCCCCAAATATGGTAAGTGACTCAAAAAATCTTATGAGCCCGGACACCGTCTTGGTGTGTTCTGTGATAACGCTCATCTTATTCCGGGTTGGATCAGGCTCCAAATACTCTGAATCCACATTGAATCTTTCAATAATTACCATGGCCCCGTCTGGAGTCGATGTCCCTGCATTGTTTGTGGGGCCGGTCCGATGAGCATTATCAGGCATATTCCCACTTCTTTTCTTGACATAGGCACCTAATTTTCCTCTTTCAATCAGATTCTGTACCTCTTGTTTCAAAGCGATGCAATCTTCTGTGTTATGGCCAATATCATGATGATATTGGCAGAAACAATTATTACGACTTTCCCTAGGAGATTGAAGCGCATCCGGCTTCCTAAAATGTACTTTGTCTTTTATTTTGTCATAGATGGTTGCCACATTTTATTTCAATTCGACAAACCACTCCGGTTGAACCCAAGGCCCTCGCTTATTTCTGGATTGCTGGCTCTGAGCTGGTGCTGGGTGAGATTGAGCCTTGGCCCTGCTGGGACCCTGTCCGGCTTCCTTAGCCTTGTACCCGGACTGTTTCTGGTTCTGGTTTGGTGCAGCTGAGGCCGACCTCACTTGCCTATGCACCCTAGTCTTCTTCGTTTCATCCATATAGATTTGCTTTCCCACCCGATTCAGTAAACCGCCCCACGTCATGGCCTTCTTCCTGGTTACCAAATCAGCTAAATTGCCAGGGTTTAAACCCTGTCTTAGAGAAGCTATTGCTACTTGTTCAAAGAAATCAGCTAATCCATTCTTGGTGTTCACAAAACGACTTATATATTCTTTCAATGATTCATTCGGTTCTTGGGCACAATGGATAATAGTGTCTCCATTGCCTTTCACCTCCTTACTTCCAACGAACTGCCTCCGGAAGGCCACCCAAAAGGTATCAAAATTTCTGATGCAGCCTTGTGGCATGGTATTATACCACTTCAGAGCACTCCTCATAAAAGATTGAGAGAATGCTCTACAAAGAAACTTATCATCATCGTCAAAATTCATCATAAAGTTTTTAAACTGCTCCAGATGATTATCTGGATCTTTACTCCCATCGTATTTTTCCATCTTAGTACTGTCAAACCTCTTTGGAAGGTTTCCAGACAGTATCTTGGAAGACAATGGAGATTGTCTCCAATTCCGGCCACGACTAAACACAGTATCTTCATTGGGAGTTGCAAAGATACCTGGTTCATCATAAAAAGCGAAAGGATCCATCAACAGTTAGTCTATATGTCTCTGGCCATAGTTGTGGCTATGAGATGACCCTTTACCTAGATGTCTTTTCAACCTTACATGCCTGTCCCTCTTTCTTGAATATTTATTGACCAACTTTTGTTTCTTCTTAGACCTGCCTTCATCACTGCTGGATGACAGGGACTCTTCAACTCCATCTTCATTCGAGGAGCTACTAGAGGATTCTGAATCTGAATCTGAGCTCTCCACCAGTTTAGACCGATGAGACTTCTTTGAGCTAGCATGAGTCTTTTTAGTACACACATGGGTATTTTTTGATGGGTCATGCTCCCTTGGAATGTCAGTGTGGTGAATGGCTGACACTTTTCATTTTTCTTTCAAGCCCATCTCTACCCTTTTAGCAGCCCTCAAGGCTTCTATCTCAGCTTTCAACATGTCTCACTCTTCGATCGTATATTCATCGTTTTCTCTCACCACTTCTACCAAAGTTAGTGGCACTGCCTGCTCATCCGGATTCATCTGAACTGGTTTTTCTTACTGGTTTTGAATGCTAGATTCAAGCACCTTTCTTCTCCCACTATAGTCGCCAATTTGGTGTGGATTAGTTTTTACTGAGGGTAATTTTGTCAGATTTTTTGTGGTGTTTCAAGGGTATTAAATGTTTAAATGTTTTGTAGTGAGAGATTTAAGTTGTCTGGTTGTATTAAATGTTCATTACCCTCATTAATGAAAGTGGTTGGGTATTTATACCATTAATTATGGGCCATATGGGCTTTCAGGTCAAACTTATGAAACCGGGTCGAGTTCAAAAACCCATTAGTTTACTAAGCAGATTAGCAATTAACTTAGTTAAAAGGTGATTAGTTGTTCGGATGGTTCAGTAGGTGATTATTGTCCAGATTGCCCCTGTCCGGTTTCTACAGTGAGTGGCGAATATTTCCGGACTCATCAAAATTAACTACTATCTGACAACATCTAGAATATTTATATCATATGAATAATGTTTCAAAATTATTTTATTATAGCAAATTCATCAAGTGGTATTGTGGTGACATCATTTACTATAAAAGAGAGCCTAACTAAAGCGTTCGAGACTATGCACAATCATCTGTCCGAACTAACAACATGTAATAGTGCAATGATATTATGTTTTTTATAGCTTAAAGGTAAAGAATATTATCGGGACTTCTGACATAAAGCATGAAAAAATGGTTCTTTGATGGCTCAAATGTAGGATCGTACGAAAGTTGACAAGATCATTCGTGTAAGTATTCTAGAAGGCCCATACGCTTGCTCTTTCTACCATATTTTAGAAAACCTCAATAAGCCTCTCATAGTGGTCTTATAGTGGATCTGACCCAGATATCCAAGGCTTTCTCCGCACTTCTTATGAAGTTTAGGCATCAAAATATGGACTTATGAAGCATAAGCATATATAGAAACAACAATATAAGGTTGGAACGGAACAATAAAGAGTCTTACACAATGGTAACACGGATCATGGGGGTAAGCTTAAACATGCAAAGAACTTAGTCATATTTCACATGCCCGGGAATGGAGGCTCATTAACCAATTTAGTTCACAGTCCTCAAATAAGTGAAACCACTTCTTCAAGATACTCAAAAAGGGATGGTCGCTTCAACTAGACTCCATAGTGCAATGTAGAGCTTCCAATAATAAAAAAACTTTATAACCTCACCAAAAGTATTGACAAAACCAAACACGAGTAATTTTTTATATATCTAATTAATTATATCTGATTATGTGGTTGGTGTAATGATAGTTAGGGGATCTGGATATATCTATATAGCTATATATTATAGTAATTACATTTTTGTTAGACGCATAAATGCGTCTTTACAATTAGAAAAAATAACCTTATCTTGGTTAGTAGCAGTCACACGGACGAGGCAATACTTTCAGGCCCATACTATCATAGTTTGAACCATGTTTCCTCTAAATATATATTGCATAAGCCAAACATATCTTGCAGGTTGACCAGATGCTCAATAGAGTTAGAAGACTCTAATATTAAGTTTTATCTAATCACTTTCATCAAGGCTGAAATGTTGGTGTACTTCCTAACGGATTTCCAATCAGAGTGGTATTTACCTTTGGCAGATAACGAATAATTAACGTAGTAAGTTTAAATTGATGGGTGGTCAAACAACTTAATCCATGGTGCATAGGTACCACTGAATTCTCCTTTGGGGGACTCTATGAACAAAGCCATCGAGTTTGTTTTTGTCGCCACCAACAATGAGGCCGATTATGAAAACTATTATTAAATGACTGAGACTCGCTCACATCCGCGGGGATTTGAGAGTGAAACTTTTGACATATTCATAACTCATGGTCAATCAAGGCCCATGAAAACCAGAAGAAAAAAAAATGCATACAATATTTGAGAGAGCTTCGTCGTCAAACAATATTAATTAAACAAGTCACCTTCAAGAAAGCACCAAGGGCAAAGAATGCAACAATGGATACACTTGCTTATTTGGCATGTGTACATTCAACATCATAGGTGGTTATGCATGAAACGTTATCAAGTACACTATACAATAGAACCTTATTACTAAACAGCTAAATTAATGATCATTGAATAAGATATTTATTAAATATCTGGCATCCGAGCACACCTAGCAGAAGGTATACTACCATAAGACATAGTGGAATCTGCAAACATCAAAATCTGAGTAGCCAAATATGTATGGTTGGCATATAGCATAGCTTATTGAAGCTTTATTTTTTCGATATATTAGTTACATTTTCTTAGGCATCACCGAAGCATTGATTGTATCAGCCTAGGTATCATTTATATTGGCTAAGGTATTCGCTACATCAGCTAGAAAGCCTTTGGTAGATCGAGAAATTACATTAACCAGAATTCCATCATCTGAGGCATTGGTTGTTTTGGATAAGAATCCATTAGTCAAACCGAGTAAGGGCATTTTCTAAGAAATTTTGTCTCGAACTATATTTGTTAGGATAATAAAGTATCTTGATAATCGTTATATCATGCGTGGTATGTTTGCGCACAAGTATCATGATGAAACGGTTGAGGATGACGATAAGATAATCGTTTCCATTTTCAAATACAAGTGCTTCTTGATATTTTGAAGCCTCTTCTACAAATTCATCGTTACTTTATCACTTTTTCACTTTCACTTATTCTAGATATAGAGAGATAATACCTTAATTTTTCTTCGGCCATCATAAATTACAATTTTCAGCAGATGTCTCCCCATTGGTTCAGCTTTTCCTGGTCTTCTTACTGCTTTATTAGATTTAGGTACGTTCTTTCGACTCATTCATCATACAATGTAATGTGCTTTATTTGTATGGCATTAAGTACTTTATCTGTACAGTGTTAGTGGTGTGGAAGAAAATGAAACTCGTTGAAAGACCCTGAATTTTCCTTATGTGTTAGTTTGTCTTGGGCCCAACATTGAAGTACACTTGGCCATGGTATAAATAAGAGTTTGGCCATAAAGACCCATCTTTGGGTCACATACTAGCATGCAACCTTTTAAAATCAGCTCAGCCATTCTACGAAGCTCTTGGTTACGTACTGGCACGACCAAGATAAACGAATGCTTGGTCATGGTGGCCAAACAACGGGTTGTGTGCTAGCACACAACCTAAGGTCACTAGATGCTTGGCCACTATGGTTAAACTCATAGTTTATTCCTAGCGTGTGACAAGGAACAATTAAGTTATTGGCTATCATATTCAAGCTCTTGGATGCACTCTAGCGCGTGACCAGACACGATCAACTGGTTGGCCATTATGGTCAAGTTGTTGGTCATGTAGTATCACGACCAAGTGTATGCATGTGCTTGTCCATGATGGTCAATCCTTGAGGGAGAGGGAGGGAGGAGGGGCCACATGCGACTTTGCACTTGTGTTCCCTCGGCCAAATTGGCACCCAAAAGTCTGGGAGGGTGTCTATTTACGTTGTAAATACTTTATTTGGTAGTTTTACTTTATTTTAAACAAGGTTCAAGTTTTAGAAGTTCACTTGATATCTCATTCGTGCTCTACCGAATGGGTATATCATGCCATATCAGATAACAAATTCACAAAAATAATATACTCAGTTCTCTCCTGAGGATAAAACTTCATTCAGAAGTATCTTGTAATATATTGCACTTTATCCACAAGATAATTCCATTAGTTTATACATTAAGACTTCTAATGATCTAACACCTCTTAATCTGAAACAATTGAGAATACATTCCTTATTCTATATCACTCGTCCGCCGAGGAGAATCCAACCCTATAGTACTTTAAGGGTACAACTATATTTGAAGTGATCCTTACTCGGTGAGTACTCCTTGGGATTTGATTCTCCAAATTAAGAGAAATCAACAATGTATTATAAACAAAGGCTCAACTTGAATTCACGGTCAAATTCATAACCTAAATTCAATACTTCATAGATTTTAAAAAATCTAAAACATAAGAGAATAGTTTTCTTCAAAAGTTAAACAAAAAATAAGCAAATGTAAAGAAACACATGGTATATATATCAAAATTTTATGAGTATTTGCAAATTTTGGTTCCACCTAAAAATAAGCATTTTCTTACCGCTATGAGCATATAATAAACAATAATAAAATAAAAGGAGAGTAAATTTACCAATTTTACGGCCTGACTTCCTTGTAAGAACACCATTAGTTGTTACTAAATTAACTATATAAAGAAGCTCATTAACTACCTCAGCCTCGACTAAGGCAGCGATATTATTAACCGTCATATATTTTACTGGAGGAAGATTGTCATCAACAACTTTGACCTCATTCTGAGGAAGTGATTGACTTTTTCTTCTCTTTTATTTCACGTTTAGCTTCTCCTTTTGTATTTATAGCTTTGAGATCGAGAGTGTTGAGAATGTGTTATGACCTATACTTCCAAAGAACATAAGAACACAACCAATATAAGTCAAAATATGGTAATTCCTATTAGAAGCTAAGAACCATTTTTGTTTAAATTTATGCATGTATTCTAAGCAATCTTATGCCCAACATGTTCAATCTCATCCATAGGGCTCTCACGTTTGGTCACCAGCAGTTCTTCGACTTTGGAACGACATCTTAGCCTATTGTAAAGCTTTTTCATGATGAAATATGTTGTTGGGAATATCCAATACGTAGTTACTCTATGACCTATTCAAACTCCTTGTAAGTCTTTAAGTCAGTTGCAAGCCCGCATGTGTCCAATCATGGGCCTCTTCCAATGAAGAAAGTTTTGTTACACCATCTACCATAATTTTGGGTGTTTGGAGCATATAATTTAGGGATATTTATTGATAGTATATTGGGTTACATCAACACTATAACCAAAATTAATTCAGTATTTCTATTAAAAAAGTAGAGAGGTCAAATCCTTTTTTTACCCAATTAAAAACAAATCCTAAGAAACCTGTCAAGTTGATAAAAATAGAGCTGAGTGCTACGGGTCGAGAAATATATGTACATTAAATCAGTAAATCTTCAACATAAAATTAAGGAATGGAGAATTCCAATGTATGTGAGCGTTTTACTATTGAATATAGGGGTCATTCATGCCAATTTGTTTGTCAATAATATGGTGTTTTCACCATTTTATTTGATACATGGGGTTCATTTACCATTGCACCCAAATTTTCTATCATCATTTGTGATATCTCATACGTTTCCTAGCCAGTCGATGTGAAATGGATGGAGGATCATGGTAGTTTTGATAACCGCTTCAAAGTTTTTAATAAGGAATTTTATGTTAAAGACTTCATTTTGCTGATAACTATCATTTTAGGTTTTCACTTTATATATTTAAAGTTTTCTAATAGATTGTTGGAAACTGCAAAAAAAATATGAATGAGATTTTAAAAATCCATCTTATCGGGACATCAACTTTCCACCATTGACATTTATTAGTTGTGTGTTTTTTATGATTAAGGATTTCTAGTGACTAAAGGAAAGAGAATCGTCGAAGAGTGAAGTAAAGAATAATAGCCAAAGATTTGATATGTTCTATGACCATTGATCGAAAAAAATTAGTGAGTGATAGGACTGCATAAAGTGTAGTTGAGATACGGAAACATAGTTAATAGTGAATAGAGAAATACTGGATAAATATTAGGAGATGTGGAGTTAGTTGGCTAAAAATTAATATATTTAGATATTTGGCCAACTGCTAAGAGAGAAAATGAATTACAAAAATAAAAAACCCTTTAACAGTGTGAATTCATGTTGTATTTACACGGAGAACCATATACCATAAATTGTTATGAGTTTTTTTACTTTAGACATACAATTTTAAAATTGTATTAGATAGTCTTAATTATGTGTTAATATTATCATTTAAAACCTTGTCCATTTATATATTTAATTTTAAGACTTGGTTAAAACTTATCAAATTAGACTTGTAATTATATATTATAGGTTGAAACTTAATTGACCAAACTTTTATGATTTATGAATCTTGTATATATTTATTATAAACTTAACAAAAATAATTATGTTATTTTAAATTTTACATTTAATAAATTTAATTTTGATTTAGTTTAAACTTTTATATATGTACAAAGATATTAAAAAGTGATATATTTTAATTGCTTTTGAAAAAGAAATTAATTTTAGATTAAATTCAAATGTTAACCGATAATTATTACTATTATTCAAGTCGAGACAAATAATAACATTTTAATTTTAAAAATCATAATATTTCAATTTTTAAAGTATGAATTAGTTTAATACGGAGTCCAAAGCTATTAGTCTAATATCTAAACAAATCAATTTATTTTTCAGCCAAAATACCCTTCTATAAAAAAAACCATCAAACACGTATGTATATTTTTTTATTTAAAATTTTAAAAATTTGTAATTTTTAAACCATAACTCAAAAAACAAAATCCAAAATTACCATTGGTTTTGTTTTTTCAAGACGAACAAAAATTGGGGAAAAATCCAAAAGTACCATTGGAAATGGCTGGTCTTGCATCTAGCAATGCTAGATCCGATATGCGAGATATGGACACGAGAGATAGACTTACTTGAAAAACACAAAAACGCAATAAAACTCACCTGAAAACACATCATCATTTTTTTACTCCAAATAATTCTTAATCTTAAATTTAGAAACACATTTCATTTCAAATATCACTTTCAATAAAAAAAACATACTGATCAAAGACGTTAACAAAAATTAACTCGTGAAAAAAAAAAAGAATAGGAAAACCGTAACAAAAAAAGAACAGAAAATAACAAGAAAAAGATATAGTGAATAAATAATGAAAATGATTAAGATATATTAAGTGAAGATAAAAAGTAAAAATATTAAGTATTTAATGAAAATCGGGAACAAAAATGCTAGGGATATTCAATGAAGAAGAAGAGAAAGACTTTAATAAAAATATTAGTTATAATAAATTACAACATAAAGAATAATAGATAGACTCTTTAATAAAAATATATAATTTTCTATAAAAAGGTGAAGTTATTTCCTCCATAAGATTTATTATTTCTCCATGGTAATTTTTTTTAAATACTCAACACTTGTTTTTATATTTTTGCATTTTATTTAGTTTGTAATTTATAATTTGATGTCACTCTCCGTTATCAAACTCGTATTAAGCAAACACATCATTAAGACAAATTACATCCAACATATATGATTTTTAACTTCTAAAATCAAACCCAAAAAACTAAAAAACTAGAAATTCTTAAAGATTACTCATGGAAGAGAAAGACACTCAAACAAAAAATTCAACACCTCAGAACATCACCCAATCAACCAACAGGGTATTTTAGTTCTACATTCATCTAACATGAAAATCTATTTAAAAAAACTCATTTCGTAAAATTCGATTTTGCAGGTTAAATTCTGAGACATCTAATTCAGAGCAAGCATCTCGGAATTAGGTGTTTTTTATAATTAAAAATGCATATAATTCCTAGCCAACATCTCGGAATTAGGTGTTTTTAAAAAAATGCATATAATTCAGAACCAACATCTCAGAATTAGGTGTTTTTGAAGAAAAAACGCATCTAATTCTCAGCCAACATCTCAGAATTATATGAGTTTTTTTAAAAAGCATATAATTCCAAGATGTTGGCTCGCAATTAGATGCATTTCTCTTGTAACTTGATTTTTCATGCATATCGAGTTCTCGTAACTTGATATGCAAGAAAAATCGAGTTATAAAAACTCATTTTTTCTTAAAAAGACGAGTTATAAAAACTCATTTTTGTCTTAAAAAGTCGAGTTCTCTGAACTTGACATCCAAACCCATAAATTCTTAAAAAAACAAGATTAATTTTAGATTTTTATCTTTGGAATTCGATAGACTGCTTCAAGTGGTGGCTATGATTTTTTTAGATTAGAAGAGAAGAGCTAAGTAGAATTTTAACTTGAAGGTTGTCTACTTGTATTAGATTTATGGTGGCTATGGTTTATGGATGTATCGATGGTGGACATAAATGAATTTGTAGGATTGCTGGAAAACATTAAGGTAGATATGGTGGTTTGGTTGTTGCTAGAGAAAAAAAGGTAAAGAAGATAGATATGATGTTTGATGTAAACTTTAAAAAAAGTAAATTTTATTTTTAAAAAAATAGCAAAGTGGATTATTTTTTGAAATATAGAGGAAATAATAGATCTACCGGGGAAATAGTTTCACTCTTAAAAAAAGTAGTCTTATATAATCATTATATTTGAGGTATTTAAAAATAGTTGTGTACTATATAGTAAATAGAAAAGCTAAATTTACATTTGCTAGAGCTATATGATATAATAAGGATAATAAGTGGATAATAACTTTTTTTGGATATTTATTGGTATTTTCCTCTATTTTCAATACAATTTCATCTAATTAAGTTTTAATTTTTTTTATTAAATTTTAATTATAAAACTATTTTCTCTAATTTTATAACATTTTATATGGTTTTATAAATGTACAACTCATCAAATACTAAATTTAAAAAAAAATCAATTACATATGTTTCAATTTTATAAAAATAAAACTTATTGATTATGTATAAATATTCAAAATTGTTTTATAAAATTTTAGAAAATTTATAAATGTTGTTGATAGTGAAAATTATGGATGAGTTGATTGATCTTAGATTTTAAGAGTAAGAATAATTATCAAATAAAATAATAATAATAATAATAATAATGAACGGATAGTTTATTTATTATTGTTTTAGTCTTTATTTATAAAGTTTACAAAATGAATTTTTGCAAAAGGATAATATATTTCGAGATATCAGAAAAAATAACATATCTTTAACTAACAGACTTGACTTAACTACATATTTTATAGATTCAGATATTGGACATAGTTTATATTTATATGTATTTTTTTTATGATTGATGGTTCATAAATTATACCCTCATCAATAGCCTTAATAACTATGTTAGTCATCTTCAACTAGACTCTTAAAAGGTTTAAGGCTTGTTTATTTGGCTTTTAATTTACTATAGCCAAAATGTTATCAGAGACATCCCCGATGTGGTTCATACTTAATCTGTTATTTCCTCCTTAAAAATCCGGTCGACCAGAACCTCATATAAAGAAAAAGGTTATATTCATGTAAGAGAAAAACACTACAACTAATAGTTAGAGTTAGTAGGTTACTAGAGTTTTGTCTATTCTTCTATTAACTTAATCAATTCTTTTTTATTTGCTTTAGAATATTTTTATTCTTTGTTGAATATGAGTGAGTAACCATCTAGCCCTTGGTGAATGATAAAGTGAGGACTAATAAGATGAACAAAAATATTAATATTGCTTTGAGGTTTGGGTATCCGAAGTTGGTGTTATTTTGCATTTACTCGAAATTCTACCAAAAATGACTCATGAAATAAGTATGTAACTTTTAAAGCTTCAATTGTCCGAAGTTGTTGATGTGTGCTTTTGGCTGAACGTTTTAGTGAAAATGATTAAGTTCCCCCTCCCATTTAGTCCTTCGTGAATACTGAAATAAAGAATGATAAAATAAGTCATTATATTTAATATTATTCTTGACAATTTAAAGCGGTTGAATCTTAATTTCTTATTTTTATTCTTGGTCGAACTTGTATGGATGAGAGTGAAGTTATGGAATGAGGATTTTTCTTGGAAAAGGCTTATATTTATTTTGTAGCTTTTATTATAAAGCTATTCTAATCGAAGGGCTTATAATTAACGTATGTGCAAAAATTTATAAATAGTTGACACGCGGATGAAAGTCTTTTGTTTTAAGTATACGTGTGCGGTCTCTTCACCTTTCTTAATTTTGGTTCTCCAATGTCTTATAATCTCAGCAACTCATTTTGTGAACATATTATAACCACATAAACCTTAAGAGATTGAGGGTTGAGATATTTTTTACCTTTGTATATAAATATATTCTCTACTATATTTTGTGTATTTCCTTACTTCACCCTCGTTTACTTTTTTAAACCTTTTGTCTTCTTGATTTTTTTGTAAAAATAAAATTTACTGCTCTATTTCTATTTTATATGAATGGGTAACAAAATCAGGAGAGAATCTGCTCAGATAACCAAAATAAAAAGTGGTAGTGCTTCACTTGGCATTCTATCTCAAAATCATGCTAAAAAGGAAGAAACTATTCAAACTAAGCGCATGATTTTCCAAACTCGTCAAGCCAAAAAGGTTACAATTAAGAAAGAGAACGCTCTTAAGGATATTGTCTTGCTATAAGTTGTTCTTGCACCTTCTTCACTTGACTGTATGAATCTTTTCTACAACTGAAGGTAGCCGCATACACGATTCTATAAACTATAAAGGTAAAGTATACATTATAGCTTTTTAAAATGAGGTTTAGATAAGAATTATCAAGGACCATCAACATCGTTATATTCCAACAGTTATTATGTAAAAACTCCATAAGATTAGGGAATTTCTGAAGATGTGGTCGTTAGGTAATCTTCTTTTATGGAAACTCCATTTGAAACTCGTAAAGATGGGTTTGTCTTATTTACCTACTTTTTTTATATGAATACTTGATTTTATTTTGGTAAAGACCTACTAAAATTCTTTGACGTGACTAGTATTTTTCCTAACCAACTTATTCAGAATTCTTAAAAGGTTCTTATTTCCGTCATTATCTTGTCACAAAAGGTTTACTAACACTTTTATGTGACCAATTGTATTACCATGATCTTTTAAACTTTAACAAGATATGGAAGGATAAAGATCTTAGATTATTCATGATCTTTCAGACTTTAACAAGATATGAAAGGACAAAATTTTAAATATATCTGATAATTAGGAGACTGGTGATAAAGTATTTTTGTCTTACTGCACCCAAACTTGGGTTTTGAAGGGTAAGTTGTTATCATTTTGTACTTTAGTTTTCAGACTACGATTGATAGTGAAATACAACTAAAAGATGGTTTTAAAAATTTGCTAGAAAATAAGAGACTTTTGAAATCTGAATTATGGAACAATACTGATGTTGATATCATTAAAGCTATTAATGCACAAGTGGTTAATACTTTAAATGAAGTTGTATTATTCTAGCCGAATATGTAGTCTGTTTTGATAACAATGTTCAACTTTAAACTTTTTTAATTATTATTTTTATACAATGCATAAAGGATTTTTTGTACCAAAACTCTTTTATTTCAGAGTACTCTTATAATTTTTGTTCAATGCATTTTTTATGTTTATGTTAAACAATTTTTTTATACATTTTTTGTTTATTTCTATTGTTTGACCAATTTTAGTAGGTCGATACTTTATTGTGAACACTTATATTTTTTACTGGATATTTTCACTTAGGGTTGATGACTCTCGTTAGAGTTTCCCCTCTTTACGAACCAGCTAAACTTTTTTTATTGTATATGGACTAATTCATGACTGTTCGAGAATTATTTTATTTTGATAGACTTTACAAAGTCTTGGGTGTTGTTTTTTGAATCACCTTTTGTTGGTATGTTGTCATTTAACACTTAAAAGTATGCATCTATTTTTTAAAATCAAAATAAAACTTGATGTTTTGTTAATATATGTTTTTATTAATATTGAATGCCTCCTTGAAACATTCTCGCATAATCGAGGTAGGAAATAATACATATTTATAATTTAATAAATACATATATAAGTAGTAGTAAACTGTAAGCCGGAGTCTTAAGGACTACGATAGAGTGTCAAATGCATTATGTTACAGGGGTGCCAAGTTTATTTTACTTCATCATCTAATAATTTATAAGTTAATGGCTTTACTTTTTTTTAATTGTGAAATGACTCTCCCAATTTGGAACCAATTTGTTGAGCATTCTTTATTTTGTATGAAGGAAACCTTTTCACAAAACTTTGTCTAATGGTTTAAAACTTGTGAATCTCTGTCTAGAGTTGTATTTATTCCTCATTAAGGCCTTATAATATTATCATTAAAAATATGATTTAATTTTTTTTATATCTAACTTGACACTTCGATTTTGTGCATTATTTGTTACATCATACGTTACGATTCTATGAGATTTAAAACACATTCTAGGTGGTACTACTCTCGTCATTTCATATACCATGGAAAATTAAGTTCCTTTTATTGCGATATATGCCTAGTTCTATATGAACATAATTTGGGAAAATTTTGGTAAGGTTCATGTAACTTCTTCTAGTATCTTATTGATACCATATACTATTGTCTTGTTGGTTAATTTAATCTGACCGTTGGCTTGTTGGTGGAAAATAAAGATAAAATTTATTTTATTATTTTTTAGCACAAAACCTTGTGAGTTTATCATTTTGGAATTGGGTTTCATTATTTGTTGTAACAAAACTTAAAATTCCATACCGGTAGCATATAATTACATTTAGGAACGTAATAACTTGTTGGATTGGCTTTGGATATCTCATGTTGGAAACATGAGTTGGACTTCTGATTCTTGGCCTTGACTGTTTCTTCCTTCATCATTTCTAACCTTCCATGTAACTTCAGACTGCTATATCGTAATTATTAGTCTCTCTGATTGAAACTTTATCAAGAAATCTGCCAAGGCGTGGGCTTTAATTGCATTATTGGCTCAAAATGGATATCATAATCACTTAATTCTACTAAGCACTTGGTCAGTCTTCTAGATACATATATCTTTTGTATCATATTTTTCCAGAGGAATGAAGTTCTGACTATTATTGTATGAGCTTGGAAGTACGTCCTTTTTTCTTGCTGTAACTTCCAGTGCCAAATAATTTTTTTCTAATTATAAGTATCTAGTTTCAAGTGGTAATAGTTATTTACTTACATAGTATGCCATTTTAGAATATTATTCATCATTCTCAATTAGTACTAATTTTATAACATAGTCCGAGAATGCAAGGTTCAAATACAAAGATTCTCCTTATTGGGCTTTTGTTAACACTTTTGAAGAAGCAAAAAACTTATTTATGTTGTTAAACGATTCATCACATGTTGGTTTGCACTCAAAATTGTCTTCTTCTCTCAGTACTTGGAAGAATTGTTGATATTTATCCTAGGATATTGATAAGAACCTCTTAAGTATCGTTATTCTTCCAATCAAGATTTGTACTTATTTTGTAATCCTTGGTTCGATTAATTTCTCGCTTACCATGTTGCCTAAGAAGTTTTCGGATTATACATTAAAGGTACACTTCTTTATGTTTAGCTTGAAATTAACTCTTATGATATTGAAAAATTTCTCAGTAAAGTCTGCTAGATGATCCTCTCTATGAAGGTTTGTGAGCAACATTTTGTCAATGTAGGGTTGTATATTTTGGCCTAATTGATTTGTGAAGATCTTGTTAGCTAGTTGTTGATAGAGTATAAAAATATTTGTCAATCTAAATGGAATTACTTTGTAGTAATATAGCATTTTTTAGTGATGAAGGTTATATGCTCTTGGTCTTCTTCACGCATTTATATTTGGTTATACCCAACAAATTCATCCATGAAGGATAACATTTTATTATTTAGACGTTGTATCTACCAATTGGTTAGTCCTCGACATGATAAAGGGTCTTTCATGCATGCATTGTTAAGGTTTGTGAAGTCCATGCACATCCTTTATTTTTCGTTCTTCTTCTTGACCAAAACATGATTGGTTGTCCGCATTGGGTAATAAGATTCGTGTATCACATAACAATCATTATATGTACCAATTTGACAATGGCCTTTGCTATTTTATTTAGAAGTATGATCTTCTCTTTCATATTATATGTCGAAATTTGTTATTGATAGATAACCGGTGGCAAAGTACTTTTCATATGACTCATGTCATGTGCTGCTATGCTTTAAGTGACAAGGATTATGCATAATACTCCCTGAAAGTTTTATTTTATTTTATTTGATGACTGATACCTTGCAGTTAATTAGGTACCTTAGGCATTGGTGGACCGTAGAGACTATGACATACATTTGGTCTAGCCAAAATCGTCCCAATATGATATTGTATGACGAAATTGCACTAATCACCACAAATGAACATTGCAATTTCTTTATTTTCTCTTAATTTCTGAACACATTTTCTATGTTTAATTCCTCTAATTTATTTGCTTTTACCCCAGTGAAGCGAGTCAATATCTGCAGGATTAGGTTAGCATCCACATTTCTCTCATATTGTCATAAGTTACTTTATATAATATATTTAACGAGATTTCAATATCTATCATCACCCTCTTAACTTCTACTTCTGATAGCTTTATTGTTATTGTGTGGTGATGTTACTCTTTTCAGATCGTCGTCTATGAACGGTAGCATAGGGTATGGATTCTTGTACAAATGTGGGGTAGTTTATCCATTTATTTGGCTTCTTAGAGACTCTGGAATATGAGTCTCCTCGTGCAATTACCTATATTGTTTTTCTATTGAGCTCAAGATCTAGATTTTCTTCTTTTTCAACAACTATGATGGCATTTTTGTTACTATTGTTTGTTATTTGGTTGGTTTCGAAGCTTGATTGATTGTTATTTCTCTAGAATTTTGCATAGATACTTCTCTTTATTTCTTCATAAAAAAACTCACTGAGTTTGGATTCATCTCCTAAATATTGGACTTGATGCTTCAAATCTCAACAATCTCTAATAAGATCACTAATATAATAATAAAATTTATATAATTTGTTGATGTTTCTTGAGTTCTCATGCTCTACTCTACTTCCCCGGTCATTGATGTTTAACAGTATCATTTTTCTTTTCATATATTGCTATAAAATTTCCAGTTTCTCTATGAATTACTTTCTGAGAGGATAATTGGTAATTCCATTACTGCTGTTGTCATGGTTGTTTATATCTTTGGTTTTTAATATTAACCTTGATTTTTTATTGGTATGGCCTAAATTTTTGCACTGTTATTCCTGGATGTTTTATTCTTTGTACTAACTTGAGCCATTGTGTCTTTTTTTATAACCGAAGGGTTTAATCAACATGTTGTACGAGTTATAGTGTCTCTCTTTCTTTTGGATCTAACAACCTCATCTACCTTAATGTAACACTATACTTGAGCCACCTGGTCATTAATATTTAAAGTAATTCTCCTCATGATATGATCCAATAAAGCACATTCTAAAACCCATTACGTGGATGAAAATACAACCACCAAATTATGGCAATCATATAATTTGATTTCGGTCTCCATGAACCCTTGGGTGTATCCTCTAAGACTTCTGTTAGGAATCTATTTACAGTGCATTATATAGTCCTCGTCTTCTTTTATCACTTTTAAACCTATATAATGGTTCACGAAAACCATCCAGAGAATCTTGTATTTTTTTATGCATCTTTTTAAGATAATGTTAAACCATTGCATGTTTGTTCATCTGAATGTCAAAGAAAAACCCATGCACTTCATTATATCATCAACTCCATAATTTAATATCTCATTTCTAAACTACTCGGTATGATGCTCTTGGTCTCATTTACCGTAGTATTTATCCATTTTATGGTCGTTGAAGTTTGGTGGTAGAAGGTTGTACAAAATGTTTGAAGCTAATAAAGATTCTTCATCTAATAAGTCACCAGCATCATCATCATTGAAATTGTTTATATTATTCATGAATGATTGTGTATGTTTGTACCCTAGTTTTTGTCATTTTCCAGTTGAAGGAATTTCATTATTCTTGTTTTGATAAACTTAAAAGAATTGGTTCTGTTGTGCTTGGTAATTCTCTTGAAAGTTCGATTGTCTCATATTAAATCACGTGGATACCTGATTGTAACCTCGATTCCAATTTGGACAAGTGGGTGCATCATCTTGTTTTGCTGGTTGTCCCTAGAGTAAGTTCTCCTTGATTTTTTTTGCTCTGAGGTTGTTCCACGACATCCACAGCTGAGAAATCAGAAGTTGCCGGTGATTATGAGAGATATCGTGCTGGGTTGTTAGGTCCTGTTAGAAGATCAACTTATTTATAGAGAACTAATGTTATCCGTGTTGACGTTATGTTGCTACAACGGGAAGCCCAATTGTGTTCCAAACATGAAGAAGCTTGTTAGATTTTTTTCAAAACATCATGGTACACTAAAAGAGGTGGCACTCCATTTTACGCAATTTGTGAGATATCTTGCCATTCTTTCTGTATAGTATAAGGCGGCCGTGATTGCCAAATTTATTCCTCCCTTCAATTATGTTTTAGTTTGGCGTTCGACTTCTTCTTTTATTCATGTAAAACATTTATTGCTTTCTGCTCTGGCGGGAGGAACCCTTGTCTCAGACTTCTCTACCTTGTCTATCAGCATTCTTGAAAGGTAATTTTCTTTATTGAGTCACATTTCGTAAGTGATCATTCAACATGTTAATAGTTTCATTGTCACATTATTTTTCATATACCAATTATATAAAAAACTGAGCACGGTTGCTTAGGTGATAAATTTTTCTTGCAACATTCTAAAATATATTATTGTGTTCATCCCTTAACACTTGAGTTAATCGTTGAAACTCAGTAACAAGGATTACAAGAGTCGTCGAAGGCTCTCATAAAGGGTTTCAACTTCAAACTCTTTTCTGCAAACGGAACATGTCGATCTTAAGAATTTGGGTAAGTTTGTTTTAAGCTTTATTCTTTTCCTTTGATTAAATGGAAGAAAAATTATTTTCCATAAACTAGACTAGTTGATGGTGCAAATTGCAGATAGGTTGATTTTTTTTAGTTCGTAATGATTATGAAAAGTATAGGAATAAAAGTAACAATAGAGATTACTATTAATTCCCGAAAAGTAGTGAATAAATAGTTTATTGATGATTGATTTGGTCTTTATTTATAAAATTTATAATATGATCTTTTTGGAATAAAATAATATATTTCAAAATATCAAAATAATATTATATTTTTAATTAATATACTTGATTTGAACTAAATATCTATTAGGCGTAGGCTCGAAGTAACTCGTCAGTAGAGTTATTACCGTAGGATTACATAGATGTTGGATCCACTTGACATGTATACTAAAAAACTGTTGAAACTCGCTAGTGAGCTTGAGCCATGACTTAATTCTAAAGACAAACTCTCTAGTTTGCTAATCTTAAGGGTTGAGACAGGCTATTGAGGACCGGTGACCATTATGTCGAATGAAATATGTGATGAGTCAAAGTAGGATGTCTGAAACGAGTTAATCTGAAGTAGAACCTTCTATTTTACAATGAATTATTTCAGTCGTTGATTAGCAGGCTTTAATCTGGAGTGTTTGATAAAGAACTATGATTTTCCCTAAACCTATAAAGAAGAAATATTGCTTTACAATATATGGTGTGACTATGTTATGTGATTTATAT
Source organism: Limnanthes douglasii subsp. nivea (assembly GCA_036936605.1). Lineage (NCBI taxonomy): Eukaryota > Viridiplantae > Streptophyta > Magnoliopsida > Brassicales > Limnanthaceae > Limnanthes > Limnanthes douglasii. The sequence goes on from JAUPFV010000001.1 coordinate 42,097,631, forward strand.
ATTTCCTGAGAGAGAGAGATATACTAGGCCTAGATAATTTGAGAGATAAGTGAAATGAAAGATAAATACTAAAGAGAGGGTTATGTAAATAATATCATCTTTTGATATGTAGAGTAATTGAGTCCTTTGTGTTTGAAGAGTCTTGATGTAACTTATTTTTATATAAAAGAAGTGTATGTTGCCCGTGAATATAGGATTGTATCATAATACAAACCATGTTAAATATGTTATATTGTGTTTGATTTTGTTACGCTTTATTTTACTGTTGCTTCATCTTGTACAAGGAAATTAGATTTTTTTTTGTATATCAGTCTAATCGTATATAAGCTCTAGCATCGGCTGAATGGTGGTGGTTTTCCGAACAAGTGGTGCGGTAAGCATTGAGCAACAATATAAGAAATATATAGGTGGTCGATCTGGTAAGTTGGATAAGTAGATCTCATCTGGAAATTGGAAATCCATGGAAGAGAAGTTTAATGAAGCTCAACCTATAAATTTTTTACGGATCTAATTATTTCAATCTCTGAAGAATTAAGGTTGAGGCTTACCTTATACAAAAATAATTGGCGGCTGCTATCGATAATAAACTACACAGGTTGATGTTGTCTTATATAATGCTCATAGTATTTTCATATTAAGTTTGGAAGATGAAGTGATATGATATGTATAGCCTACAACGCTGGGGATATATAATTGACTATAGGTAATTTACATGAAGAAATATTTGGCTAACATATTGCATTTGAAGAAACAGTTTTATATTATGTCTATGAATAGTAGTAGCACAAAGATACAAAGGAACCTAGAGGATTACAACCTAATTGTACCCGACTTGAATGTAGTTGGTGTGAAGGTGGACGAGGAGGATAAACAAATCATCCCCTTAATTTCTCTACCAAAGGATTATGAACACTTTGTGAACCCTATGCTTTACGAGAAAGTGTCCCTTACTTTGGTTGAAGTCAAGAGCGCCTTGAACTCCAAATATCTTCAAAATAAGAGTGTCTTGAAGGGTGACACTGAAGGGCACGGATTGAGTGTGAGGGGTCGTTCGGGAAAAAGATATTCAACTAAGAGGATAGGAAACTCTCGATCAAAGTCCAAAGAGGCTATGGAAGGTTTAAAATTAATATGTTTAGTATGCAATAAAAAAAGCATATCAGTCAGAAGTGCCCGGAAAAGGGAAATGAAAACAACTATCAGAAGACCGAAGTTGGAGATATTGCAATGATGTATGATGATTGTGAGTATGTTGATGTTTTAATGAATTTTTATTATGGAGGTACACCTAAATTGGTGTTGGATTCGGGTGTGTCATTTCACATTACTTCCAAGAAGCATTGGTTTTAAGACATGTGAATGCTTAATGGTGAAAGGGTCATCCGCGAAAATTATGAATCAAGCGATGTCAAATGAATTGGAATGGTATGAATCAAGTTATACATGACATAAGAAAGTAATTAACAACGTAAGGTATATAGCCGAAGTTAAAAGTAACCTTCATTCTATTGGGATGTTAGATGAGAAAAAGTTTACCTATAAGGGTGTAGATAGAAGACTTATGGTTTTGTAAGGCTTCTTTTTTGTTACAAAAGATTATAGGACTAATGATGTGTTAGTTCTTGAGGGTACTATAGTAGTATGATGAGTGTCTAGTATGGTAAAATATTATACCAGGTTATGGTATATTGGTTGGGGAATTTAAGTGAGAAGGGACTCATTGAACTAAGTAAGAAGGGTTGTTAAATGGTACCGCAATGCAAAAGCTAAGATTTTGTGAAAGTCGTGTTTTGGGTAAGAGCAAGAGGGTGAAGTTTCTGCCCAACAACCAAACATCCAATAAATTACTTGATTATGTTCATTCTCATCTTTTGGATCCAACATGGGAACCTACCATAAGTGGTGCAAGGTGATGAGTTCAATATATTCAGTCACAACTCACTGCATAATCCGGACAAGGGCAATTCGGACAATAACATGCCACGTGCTACAATGCAATCTTTGGAAGATCCTGGCTCTCTAGAATGCATGTTATGGCCTCAACAGTTCACCAGTGTTTGAAGTATGCAATTCAAGGGCGAGTGGGTGTTATCCGAAGTAGTCAAAAGATAGCAAAGGAATGCTATGCAACTGCACTTGCTCCTAAAATTTTGGGAGCAGTTCAGGTTAGTGAAGATTAGCAGTTACTGGGGCCTTCTGAGGGTGATATTGATGACCCCAGAGAGGCCCCTAGTGTTTCAATACCGGTTAAAGAGATTGAAACCCACTCTCTGGCTGAGAGTAGAAGTGTTAATATTGGCTCCAAGATGGTGCCAGAGTGAAAAAAAATTGTTGTCTTTTTTATTAGACAATCAGCATGTATTTGCTTGGTGCAATGGTGATGTGACCGGAGTACCTGCAAGTGTTATCTCACACAAGTTGTCCATCTTAAGTGATGTTGCACCTGTTGTGCAGAAAAGAAGAGCTTTTTCTAAGGAGAATGCTGATGTAATAGTCCAAGAGGTTGGTCGACTTACCAAGATGGGGAACAAAAAAGAGTCCCAGTATCCTTTATGGACTGCCAATCCTGTGTTAGTCAAGAAAACGAATGGGAAATGACATATGTGTATCGATTTTATTGACCTCAACAGAGTTTACCCAAAAGATCTTTATCCAGTCCCCCGGATAGATCAGTTGGTGGACTCCATATCTGGAAACAAAGTATTGTCCTTCATGGATGCTTTCTCTGGGTACAACCAGATTAAGGTGGATCCGAAGGGCCAGGATCATACTACCTTTGTGACAGACATGGGTCTCCATTGCTACAAGATGATGCCTTTTGGGTTGAATAATGTTGGGGCTACTTATCAAAGGTTGGTGAACAAAACATTCGTTAATCAGATTGGTAGGAATATGGAGGTGTACATCGGTGACACGATGGTTAAAAGCTTGGAGGAGGATTTGCACATAATTGACCTTCAAGAAACTTTTGCCAATTTGACAAGGGTGAATTTAAAACTGAATCCAGAAAAATGTGTCTTTGGGGGTGCGGTCCAGAAGTTTTTTGGGTTATGTGATAAGTGAGAAAGGGATACAGCCCGATCACGATTAGCTTAACGCCCTGTTGGAAATGGATCCTCCTTGGAATATTAAAGAAGTCCAGAGGCTTACTGGAAGGTTGGCTTCCTTGAATCATTTTATTTCAAGATCTTCGGACAAGTGTGCTCCTTTTTTCCAAACCTTGAAGAGTGCTAAAGACTTTCGTTGGTCTCCACAATGCAACCAAGCTTTTGATGAAATAAAGAAACACTTATCTTCACCAAAGACCCTTTTCAATCTCGTACAAGGAGAAACACTTTATGTATACTTGGTTGTGTCAGAATGTGTCATAAGTGCAGTGTTGGTAAGAGAGGTGGACAATTACCCTCGTACGGTTTACTACATCAGCAAAAGTCTGATAGATGCTGAGAAGAGGTACTTGAAGCTTAAAAAGTTGGCACTAGCCTTGGTGATTGCAGCCAGAAAAATGAGGTCGTATTTTCAGTCTCATTCTATCATCGTCCGATCATCTTATCCATTAAAGAATATTCTCCAGAAGTCAGACATATCAAGCAGGATGACCAAGTGGTCAGTAGAGTTAGGCGATTATGATATTGATTTTGCCCCACGAACTGCTATCAAAGCTCAGTCGGTTGCTGATATCCTGGTAGAGTTCCATTCAGACAGGAGCTCTAAACAAACTTCAGAAGGAAAAACTAAGAAAGCGTGGGTAGTTCGGACTGATGGTGGATCAAGCACAATGGGTTATGGAGCTGGAATCTTCCTAACCTATCCGTATGGTGATAAAATGTACCAGGCTATATGCTTTGGGTTCAGGGTCTCTAACAATGAGTCTGAATATGAAGCGACTATAGCTGGTGTCAAATTATATTTTCTATGTAGGGCTAAAAGTGTTAGGTTGATGAGTGATTCCCAACTTCTTATCCATCATGTTCAAGGTCAATCTGAGGCCAAGAAGAAACATCTGATCAAATACTTACTCATCCTTAAAGAGGTGGCAGCCAACTTCAAAAGTGTTTGTTATGAGCATATTCATAGATCAGAAGATACACTGGCAGATTCCTTGTCAACCATAGCATATTATGAGTCCTACCCTTGGATTCATATACAAGAATTCCCATCCATACAATCAAATCAGAATAAGGAAGAGGAGGAAAGCTTGAGTATACAAGTAGTTTAACTTAAAGATTGGAGATTTTCCCTTCTTCAATATATCTCTGATGGGGTTTTGCCTCTGGATAAAGCTATGGCAAGGAAAATTAAACATAGGGCTCGTGGTTTTTTAATCATAAGGGAGGTTCTTTATAAAAGAATCTTTTAGTAGACCTCTCCTGCGTTTTTTGGGGGTTGAAGAATCTCAAGTCGTTTTATCTGAATTGCACAATGAAGAAGGATCAACACATTGTGGCTAAAGGGACTAACCCGGAGGGTATTGTTGGTTAGGTACTATCGGCCATTCATAATGGTAGATGCTAAAGAAATGGTAAAGAAGTGTGATCCATGTCAAAGGTATGGAAACGAAATTCATGTGACAGCAGTACCTATGGAGTCAATTTCTGAGCCAGTACCTTTTGCTCGTTGCGGATTGGATTTAGTTGGGCCTCAGCCAATGGCGTCCGGAGGATGCAAGACTATTATAGTTGCTATTGATTACTTCTCGAAATGGATGAGGGCAGCTCTTTTGGCAGGAACCACTATGAAAGTTGTCATAAAATTCATATTATCCAATATATGTTGCAGATTTGGGATTCCTCAAAAGATTACCACAGATAATGGGCCACAGTTTGATAACAAGGATATGGAGAATTTTTATGCCTCTATGGGCATTCAACATTGTTTTTCTTCTCCTTTCCATCCACAAGAAAATGGCCAAGTTGAAGTTGCCAACATGACCATTTTGTCCGGATTAAAAAAGAATCTAGAGGGAGCTGCAGGGAAGTGGCCAAACTATCTGCAAGAAGTGTTGTGGGCATACCAAACTACTCATCAGGCTGCTACATAAGAATCTCCTTTTGCTTTGGTGTATGGAATGGATGTCATTACCCCCATTGAAGCTACCCTGCCATCATACAAGGTCTATAACTATTCCAAACAAGCTAATGAGATATCAATTAGGAGTTAGTTGGACTTAATAGAAGAAAGAAGGGTTAAATCTCACTTGAGAACAACCCATCACCAAGGCTTGACGAGGAGTAGGTTTGCTTCCATGGTCAAGAGAAAAGATTTTCAACTGGGAGATAAAGTTTTGAGAAAATATTTCTTACACACCAAGGAGAAACAGTTCGGTAAGCTGGCTCCGAACCGGAAAGGCCCCTATGAGGTCTCCGAAAAGCTTAAGCCTGGGACATATAGGCTTTAGGACAAAAAAGGAAGAGTTTTAAAGCACCCATAGAATATTTAACATCTCAAGTTATATTTAGAATAAAGTTGTGTGTAAATATTTACTTGTTAGATATCAATGTAAATATTATGGGGCATACTCTTTCTTACCCTGGTGGAGCGGATAGGTTTTAATGAGGTGTCCAATTTTTTCATTCAATAAAATGTGATGCCTTCTTAAAATATCAAGTGTGGTTTTACTATAATTCAATTCAAGTATAAATCACTGGTTCAACACTTTGGATCTTTGGTAGATCGGATAAACCTGGTTGTGTGATGACCATTAAACACATGTCATCGGAGATATTAAACACTCTCACTATAATGCTTCTGAAATACTAGGGGATATTTAAACATTAGCTATTAAAATTAAAATGAAAGAAAGTGTTAAACAAAGGAAGATTTGATAAATAAACCTATTCGGACTTTAACCGAATAGGACGAACAAAATATGTCTTGGCCATCTAAGGACTTTAAGTATTTTAAAGACATATCTGGACTATAACCGGATAACATTACAAAATATACCTTGGCCATCCAAGGACTTTAATTGTTCAGAAAAGATAAAAAGTATGATTAAACCTTAGGGATTGTTCCCTTCGGATGTCCATTCACCACCGCCACCTTTCTTGGGACTTTTGAGTTCAGCACTCGAACTCTCACTGGTTCCCTCTTCATCATCAATAGTGGAATCAATTCTACTGAAGTAGGTGTACTTGTCACCAGCTGCCATGGTATGATGAGGAAGGTCTTCGTATTCCATATATTTCCATAGGGGAGCGAGGGTCCTCTTCGAAAAGGTCTCATGGAAGAGCAGCACTATATCAGACCTGACCTCATCGTATCTTTTCTCAATGGAATCTTTCACTTCGTTAGTATATTTATCAATACCTGCCTGAATAGCTTGCTCATGCTGCTTCACCAAGTCCTCTTTCTTCCTTGTACATCTTAGACACAATACCTTCTAAGGAAGTCTTCTCACCAGATATGGTTTGAATGATACCATCTTTGGTCTTCAGGTCCTCCTTTAATGTTGTCAGATCCCTTTCCAAACCAGAATACTTAGTTTGAAGCTCAGTACTGGCAGTCTCCGAAGTAGCCAGCTTGGTTGATAGATCTTCTTTATCCTTCCTTAATGTTTCAATCTCTTTCGTTAGTTCTTTTATGCTCTGGTTGGCATTAAGAATATTGGTTTATAGAGACTCATTGCCAGTGGTGAGGGAATTGAGTAGACTGGTCTGGCTTTTCACTTGTCTCTCCAAGATGTGACCAAGAAGAGAATGGCTTAGAACATCTTGCTCTCCAGAGACGGAGAAAGACTTACCATTATAGGTCACCATGTTAGCAGAGCTCGAAGGGCGGTAGGGACCTGCGAAATCATCCTTCTCAGAGTCATTGAAGTATAAATCAATGTCTTGAAGGGCACTAATGTCTACTTCTTCAGTCCTTCCCCCAGAAACCTCTCCAGACTGCAGACCTATTGACATTTTCTCTTGTAAAGTGGGATCAACATGGGCTGGTGGAGGTAGAGGCTCCGAAGGGCGAAGAATTATTTCTTCTCCTAAGGTGACCCTCTTCTTTTTGGCAGCCTTTTCGTCACTAATGGCCCATTCTTTTTCGGTCTTTTTTGGGAGGCTTTGGTGGGTTTTGTGACTCTCCCGCCTCCCTTACAATTTTAACCTCTACCACTTTGAGCAGGGCAACATTAATTCCCCCTTGGTTCCCTGAACCGGTCCCCTTTGTGGCTGCTTGAACCGGCTCTGTTGCAGCTTTCTTCTTCTTCCCTATTATTTTGCTGAGAGTTTTTGCTCTGGAAGGTAAGACCAATTTACCATCTTTGGCTTTCGTTCGCTTGATAATTACACCAGGAGGAGGTGGTGTAGTTAGCTCTTCCCATGAGAGGTCTCTCCGACCTGTGGTGTTCCACAAATGAAACCTCACAAGATTGTATGAGGTGAGGCAATTGTGGAAGGCATTCTCCCAACTCTCCGCAGCCCATGCGTTAACCTGGCACAGGTTATTTGCCCCTCCTATAGGTGTCCGGTGAACTCCTTCGGCAGCTCTAAAAAAAAGTGATAAATTAATCAAAAGAGGAATACTTATGATTTAAAAAGAAAAGTATGAAAAACAAAGATTAAAAAAAATCACCAGTACCCTTCCACCTGCTAGTTAACATGCTGGGATTGGTGTTGGCCTTGATCTTCCTACCGTTCTCCCATATCCCACTGACAAACAGGAATTGTGTCCTCCAGTTCTTCTCAGACTCCAACAAGTCGTCTACCACCTTGAAATTATTCCCCATATTATGGTGGTAGAATGTAATATGGTGATTCTTGCACAGACTTGCCACAACGAAAAATTGCTCCATTAGGAGTGGGATTTTAGATAACCTTGATGCCATTATGCAAGCAAGGAGGGAATACCAGGTGTTTGTGCTTAGCTGGCTTGGGTAGAGTTTAACTAGGTGGAAATACCTGACGATTTCTGGGTCCAATGGGAACCAAAGTCCCCAGTTTAGCACCTCAGTGAAAATAACCACCTCGTTGAGTTTGCAGTCCATAGGAGTCTCCGGAGTAACATGTATCCTTACCTTCACTGACTCTGGGATCCCCCATTTCATTCGGATCCGGCCCAACTCAGCAGTATGGGTGTAGACATAGTTTATATTTTGTAAAGCCAACATAAATTTAACACTGAATTTTTTAAAGCAAGGGCCTACCTTGCCCTCTAGGAACTCCGGAAATTCTGGATGGGTCAAACAGACCTTGACTTTGCCTTTTCCCTTCTTGTCAGAAGCAGCATCCCCTGTTTGACCTAATGCTTTAGTTTTAAAGGGAGTCTCCTCGATACTGTCTTCCATTACTTCTTTTATCACTGTGGAAGGTTTATCAATTGCCTTGGGTGGATGAAGATTAGCTTCTGGCACCAAAGACTGTTCGGATGGATGAGCGCCTGTTGTTTCTAAAGGCCTATTGTCCGATTGAGGTTGGGATCCTGAGGGCTTGGCCTTTGGGGCTACTTTATATGCCTCTGATCCAGAGGGCTTGTCTTTTGAGGTTTCTTTAGATGCTTCCGATCCGGAGTGCTTGGGCAATGAAGCAGTAGTTTGGGCTTGAGTAAGACGAGTCTTCCGACGAGGGGTTGACTTCTCGGAGATTTCTCAGCATCAAAACCCACGTCTATGAAGGAGGAAGGTTTTCTGACACTCGAAACTGCTTTTTCTTTAGCAACAGAAGGTTGAGACTCTTGAACAGAAGAGCCCAATGGAAGAGGAGAGAGGCTTGGTTTGAATAACTGTCTAGGCTTGGGGTTTCTGGAAGATGATGATCCTTGGTCAGCTTCTTGGGTCGGTTCACTAAATTTCTCACTTGGGGAAACTGAGAGGCCGGCAGCAATGCGATTCTCCCTTTCAAATTTTTTTGCCATTTCTAGTTCTGATAAGTTTAACCAGCCGCCTTTAACAAGTGTATTTCTGGTTGTGAACATAAAACTCTTCAAGAACAAGTTTGAAGATTAGAGTGAAAATCTCTCTAGAAAGACTTTGAGTGATGAAGACAATGAAATAGTGAAAAATGATTTATATAACAGTAGAAAAAAGTTACTATTACTTAAGAGAAGTTGAAGAGGGTTCGGTAATGATTAAAGACGGCGCAAACGTGTGAAGGATTAAATTCGTAGGTAACTTTTTGGACTTAGTGGGTGCGCCGGTCTAGGAAGAATAACGGTTGGTAGGTAAAACCAGATTGTGACACGTTTCTCACGATCCAAGAAGAAAACTCTTAGAATTCTGGAAAGAGAAATCAATTCGGACAGACTTCGAACTGGGTTAATGATGAAAATAAACTCCCTAGTACGGACAGTACAAGCAGATTGGACAAAGTCATTACTGGCTTGGTGAAGTTTTTAGTCCTTCCAAAGACATTTAGCAAGGCATAAAAAGGGGCTACTGATGAGTTCAGAATATTCAGTCACAGCTCACTGCATAATCCGGACAAGGGCATTTCGGACAATAACATGCCACTGAACTATCTGAATAGGACAAAAGTAAAAACACTTAAACACCTTTTGACTAAGCTATGTGCTAATCAGCTTAAAAGATTAATGGATCCTTAAACTCGACCCAGTTTCATAACTTGACCCGTAAGCCTATGGGTCCTTAATTAAGGGTATAAATACCCCAACCACTCTCATTAATGAGGGTAATGAACATTTAATACAACCAGACTGCTCAATTCTCTCACTACTTTACACACTAAACACTTAATACTCAAAATACTTTACAAAACACTTTACAAAATTACCCCCAGCCCAAAATGAACCAAATCACAAGGTACTTTATGCTACTCAATTATAATTTTTCTAGGAAAGTATGTGTTATACTTTTGAAAACCAAAGATGAAGCGTTTACTACATTTATGAAATGAAAGACTTTGGTAGAGAATCAAACCGAATAAGGGTTAAAGAATATAATAAGTAATAATGACATGGAATATGTGAAAAAAGATATCACTAGCTATTGTGTAAAGTTTGGCATTATTAGACACCAAACCGTAAGTATGACTTTTCAATAGAATACGTTTACTGATATAATAAATTCATACAACTGGAATGGGTTATATATATACTTCATACAACTGGAATGGGTCGAATATTATGAGGAGAAATCGTGACAAAGACTACATATATAATCAACAAGAGCCCATCTACGATGCTTAAGTTTATTTGTCCTCAAGAGGCCTCGACTGAAAAGAAACCTAAGTTAGAACATTTGAGAGTGTTCAGATGTGTTGCGTACACACATATGAAATAAGATAAGATTAGGCTAAGAGCACTTAAATGTATGTTCCTCGGTTATCCAGAAGGATTAAAAAGATATAAGTTGTGCTTGGACCTAACGTCAAAAGGTTTTGATAATAAGAGATGTGGTTTTCAATGAAAAGGATATGCCATTAAAGAATCGAGTGGAGACTCAACCTAATACTATCGGGAAGAGATGTGATGTTGATGATAGATCTGATCTCTAATATGAAGTTGGTGATGATGTTTATATCTAGGCATATTTTGGGCATGGTTCTGCTTCAAAACATACACAGGACGTTCAACCACGACACGAGTTTGAAACATACCAAATGTATGTTGTTTCGGGACCTTCAGATGATCACATGAGATAGCAACATGAACGTGGCAGTTCTCAACTAGCAAATGATATAACACAGAGACCAATTTTTCACTAATATCGGTTTTGTCTTGATGGTGATTATTCCAATAATTTCTCATACATTAATATTTTAACTTAATAAATATATAACTAATAAATAATAAATTATACGAACTAAATTATTTGTCTCCCGACTTAGTTATATATCATTATTATATTAATTATCAAAATAAATCTTTGGAAAATATGGTTGTTTATATGCTTTTAAAATTATATATATACTTTTTCGTTATCCTATAATAAATTATAGATTTCAGTGTTAGCACAAATAAATTTGATATTTTTTTAGTTCTTGTTTTGAATTAAGTTATATATTTTCTATTTTGTTAGATATTTTAATCTTAAATGACGTGTTATTTTTGGTAGCTCTCAACATTTTTATTTTGTTTAAAAATATTTTATATAAACTCTTTGGTTAGATCATTCGTCATATAATTATAAAAAAAATTGGTGGATAAAAAACATTTAAATAAATAGTGAGTTCATACAAATACCTGGGGCATACCCCGAGGAAATACAAACGATAAGTAACAGACTGAGAACAAAATTACTAAGTAGTCGAGGTAAAATAGAAGAAACATCATCATAACAACGTAGAGAGTAACTAAAAGAGAGGGAGTGGGGACATCAACACTTTGCAAATAGAGACCCCAAGACGACCAGATGAAAGCTTCAAAGGAAGACCTCCGTAATATCCCAATGCCTCTTTAATAGCCTCATGGGTTTTCATAGCAAACCCGACCAGAAAAAGCGACAAAGGTATTGAGTAAGCTCTTTAATGATCCTAGAAGAAAGAATGAAGATAGAGGACCAATAAACTTGTCCGGCAAAAAGGACAGATTTGATGAGTTGGAGTCTGCCTGCATAGGACAGATGCTTGGATGTCCAAGAGTCTATCATAACGGTAATCTGGTGAAGAAGAGGACGTCAATCTTAATGGGTAAGACGCCCTGTAAAGAGAGGAACTCCCAGGTATTTGACTGGGAGTGATCCTTCAGGAAAACCCATAATTGAAAGAAGATCAGCTCTCAGAGGGTGATTGATACCCGAGAGAAAGATGTGGCGTTTAAAAGGATTCACTTTGAGTCCAGAAAGAGTATGGAAATCGTTCAAGGGCTCTTTAATAAGGAGAAAAGATTTAACGTCCCCATGGTAGAAAATCATGAGATCGTCTGCGTAACGGAGATTCGTGATTTTGAGTTTGTGGCATTCTAGTGGAATTTGAAATTTTTATCGAAGCTCTTCTCCTTAAGAGTACAGGAAAGGACTTGCTGACTAAAACAAAGAGGAAGGGGGAGAGCGAGTCCCCATGTCGGAGACCCCTTTACCTTTGAAGTTACCTTGGGGGTCCCCTATTGATTATAATGGAGTAAGAGGGGGAGGATGTGCATTTGATGATCTAATTGATCATTTTATCTAAGAAATTCATTGTCACAATAATGTCCAAAATGAGATGCCATCGCACCATGTCAAAAGCCTTCTTAAGATCAATCTTTAGAGCCACCCTTTTGCCATTAGCATTAGTGTGGTAGCCTCTACGGAGTTCCTGGAAAAGAAGGATCTTGTCCGAGATGTTTCTTCCCGAGACGAAAGCCGATTGGGAGTTGTCAATCAGGTAGGGGAATGAGTCTTTAATTTTGTTGGCTAAGATTTTGGAGATAATCTTGTAGACAACATTACAAAGAGCAATCGGCATAAAATCAGCAGCCTCCAAAGGGGAGTCCTTTTTAGGGATAAGAGCGATGGAAGTGGAATTCCAAGCGGAATTGATCATTCCAGTATGGAAATTTTTTAAGGAAACCCCTCCCCAACCACATTCCAAGAGTTTTTGATGAAGCAAGAATTAAAACCATTAGGACCAGACGCCTTGTTGATATCAATACTGAATAGAGCAGATTTGATCTCCTCATGAGAGATCTCGCGGACCATGTGAATCTTGTCACAGTCCTTGAGTTTGGTAGAAAGAAGATATGCAACTTTTTTCCAACCCCGGGTAATCCGCAGGGTGCCGAGCACCAATTGAGTTTTCGAAGTAGCTAACAAAGACTTTTGAGATGCTAACGGGAGAAGAAACAAATATTCCTCAATCATTATTGATAAAAATAATTTATTACGGAGCATGCGGGTTTTAATACTATTGTGAAAGAATTATGTGTTTTTGTCCCCAAGCTTGATCCAATTTTCTCTAGATTTTTTCTTGAGTAAGGACTCTTTGGCACGACTCAGGAAGATGAAGTTTGATGATGCCTCAATTTCTTTGGAGACCAGAGTCGAGTTGAGATGATCATTGGCTAGGGCGGCTTGAGCGAGGAAAAGAGTATTTTTAGCATCAGTAACCCTGATACTAATATCACTATACTCCTTTCGGTTGAGATTAGCAAGGTCAAGTTGGAGACGGTTGAGTTTGGCAGTGACACAACTCATACCGTAAGAATGGATAGGAAAGTTCTAGTTGTTGGAAACAATACTTTTAAAATGAGGATGAGACTGCCACATATTAAAAAAATTTAATGGTTTCTTCCTCTAATGCCTAGGAAGACCAAGATTGAGGGTGACCGTGGTGTGATTGGAAGAGCAAAGAAAGATAAAGTGGGCAGAGGACATAGGGAAAAGGTCATCCCAGTCTGGGTTGACTACGACATGATCGTTTTTAGAGAGGATGGGATGGGACGGTTGCTTATTAATCCAAGAGAAATTGAATCCCGTGGATCTAAGATCATTGAGCTCAGAAAGATAGCAGCAATTATTGAACTCGTCGATACTGGTAGACCAATTGTCGGAGGATCCTATTCGCTCATCGGGATGACGGATGACATTGAAATCCCCTAAGGCAGCCCAAGGGTGCCTTGGTTGGATTTGGAGATGGTAATTAGATCATTCCAAAGAGGAATACGATCCACATCTTCATTGAAAGCATAAATAGCGGAGAATCTAAAAGAGGCATTGAAGTTGTGACATTTGGTAGAACAATGGATGAATTGTGGGGATTAGGAAATTTTAGTTTGATCTAGATGACACTAGGGTTCCAAATAATCCAAATTATTCCCAGGGGGTGAGAGGAATGGTTGGTGATTACATACCAAAAGGGTGCCATAAATCTAATAATAGAATCAACTTTTTAAAGATGAACTTTCGTTTCGACTAGAATTAGAAGAAATATGTTATTACTAATTATAAAATCGGTAACATCTTTTTGTCTAACACGGTCATGAAGACCCCTCACATTCCAAGAAGAAATATTCATAAGGAAGTAGACTTACAGTGCGTCAGTTGATGGTCCTGTCGGAGCACATGCCTTTTTTTCCCTTATCCTCTGCGCTAAGCCTTTTAGGAGGCGACTCGACCTCCTCTACACTATCATCCTCCTTGTCCTTATGCAGGGGGGCAAGCTGATGCCGAAAACTAACTCGGGCTCCATCTCGGAAGGGTCAGACTCCTCAAAAGACAGAATAAAGTTACTCGAAAGAGGGGCCTTTTTGGGGCCTTTAGTACAATGACAAGTGAGATGACAAAAAACAATGCATTTCGTACATTGGGGGGGGAGGCCTTGGTATTCGAAGTTCATCAGGATAGACTTACCCTTAATTTTGAAGGTAAGCTCCGAACGGATATCAGATCCAGCCGAGATCATAATGCAAATACGAGCAAAATGCAGCTTGTTCATCATCTCAGTCTGGTGGTCAACAAACAAGGGGGTGTAAATAACTAAACCGATTTTCTAAAACTTTCAGCTGTCCATAATTCTAAAGGTAAGTTAAATACCTTGACCCAAATTGGGACCTCCGTATGGAGATCTTTGATAAGAGGAGAAAGTGAAACCCTGTTTTTAGGATCATCAAATTACCACCAAAATGCCAAGGTGCACATTCCAAAACTTTCTTAGCCATCTCCTCGGAACCAAATTTGAAAAGGAAATAACCTTCCGAAAGAGGTTTGAAATCCACAAGGACAAATTTTCTCCACATAGACTCGATATTGACTTTAAGAAAGGAGAAATTATTCGGTTGGAAAAAGAAGTAACCGGAAAGACAAGCTTTCCATAAATCCAGAACTCCTAAAACGAATTCATCTATAACAAAATCATCACCATCCAACTTCATTAAATTGAGTCCAATAATCAAAATAAACGGGTTATCAATATGACCTGCAACTATACGCGCATTGGAAATAATTTACATTCTAAGTAATTTACTTATATTAAATAAGTAATTTATTATATTATTACTATAACATTGACCCCTCAGATTCTAAAAACAAAGACTTACAGTTTTTATGGAAACAAAATAGTGTTGAATAATTATTATATTTTTAAAATTAATTTCTTTAACTAAAATTAAAATGAGTTTTTAAATAATCAACAAAATTTCAAATAAAAAAGTAAAATCTAATTTGTATTGGTTTTTCCCAAATTTAATATTTCATAGCACCACCCAACGGAATTTGAAGTTATGTATATTTCTGGATCAAAAAGCGTACCATTCCCGTTTCTATACTTTATGAGTACTCCACGTGGCATGTCGGGGTAGGTTGCAACCTTTTACCTTTTTCTAAGAAAGGGAAATACGCATTAAAGTTTTGAAAAACAACAAACATTCAATTGAATTGGGTCATAACAAACAAGCGAGGAACATGCCAGAAGAGACCGCTTTTTCAACGAGAACCATTCAAAAGGAAGACGCTTAGGCGAAGTAATCATAAACCTTTTCATAATTTATATTACTCCAACTACATATCATCTAATTGAAACAGTAAATAAATATTTATAAATCCTTCTTATATCGAATATAAATGCTTTTATTCTTAATTTCTATTAAAAATAAAAATTTATAATCATTAGGGTTAATTATTTTGTAGTCCAATCTAATTTTTTGTTTTACAAAATTTATATACCAAAAATGAATAAAAGACGTGTCCCTTATATTATATTTGATCTATATTATTTTGGGTGAAGTTTTTTTTTTATCTTTAAATTTTGGATTTTATTATTGAAGCGTTACAAAGAAAAAAAACGGACCAGGTTTATAACCCGGTTTACATTTGGTAAAAATTCCAAATTACAACTTTGAAACCCTAACAATGGAGGTTTCATCTTCCTTCTTCTTCATACCATTAACCGACCTCTCTGAGATAACCAATACCCATTCCTTCTAACAAAACAATGGCCCTAAGCTCGTTTGGCGCAGTAAATTGATTAAAATCGAGATTTTCCTTCATACATGTGGTTTGCTTGGCCACCCAATCTGCAGCTTTATTTTGCTGCCTGTAGACATGTTTGATCGACATATTCGACGATATATGCTTTCGAAAATAGCGAATAATAGGGTCCAGATACCAAAGGCCCCTTCCATTACCGATCAGCTCAACTAAGATCAGTGAGTCAACTTCGATGTCGAGCTGACTGATGTTCAAACTTCTACATAAAACAAGCCCATCCATCAAAGCTCGAGCCTCAGCAACAATCGCAATACACTTTCCATATAATCTACCGTAGCCTCTAACAATGTCACCAGAATGATTCCTGACGATTCCACCACCTCCTGCCTCACCAGAGAGCAATGAAGACCCGTCAATATTGAGTTTGAAACGGTTAAGCTTTGGGCAGTTCCATTTTAACAAAATCGGCACTGATTTCCTGCTCAGGGTACAGCCCAGTTGACTAGCAACACTTGCGTCACGATTCCAGTGCTTCATCTTGAGTAAGTTTGCGTTAGATAAACCATTCAACATTCTAATTATTTGATCGATTAGGTATGTAGAAGAGTGAAATTCATTCTGTATTTTCTTATTATTTCTATTTTTCCAGATTGTCCACGTGATGATTGCTGGCAGAATCGTTCTTATGTTGTAGACCTTTGTTGAGGTCCAGAACTAGGAACGAATCAGGTGAGTTAAAGACATGTTTCTTGCAGCAGTGATGCCAAAAATTATGTTGAAATGGTTCCATACATTCCAGGCAGCATCACAGGTAACTAGAACATGTTTAGGATTCTCACAGAAGTTGCATTTTGATGCCAGGTAGATGTTTCTCTTTTGAAGATTTGTGTCATAAGCAAACCAATTCATAATGGCTCGCCAAAGAAAGAAGGAGCATTTCCTTGGCGTAACTTGGTTCCAACAACTCTTGAAGATGTTAGATACGTTACCTTTTTTCCTTGTAGCTTCCCATGTAATTTTTGCATTGAACTCCCCATTAGTAGTTAGAGACCAGTTAGCTGTGTCTGGTTCAGAACCGAGCTTCATCTTTAGGATGTTTGATAGGATATGCAGTGTGACATTCATTCTCAGCCTTTCCACATCCCATCTTCCCTCAATCCAATAGCTACTCACCTTAGTTTGGTTGTACCACTGTCTGTCTTCCTGGTCATTAAAGGATATGAAAGGCTGCTCAGTACACCATCTATCCAGCCAAAAATCGATATCCTCACCCTTGCCTGGAACCCAGAAAACATATCTCTCAGCCTTATCTCTAATATCAACAAGTCTTTCCCAAACTCTAGATCTTCTTCTAGGCGTAGTTGCTGTAATCGGGTGACAGTTTTTACAATAAGTAGACATCATCATCTTAGCCCATAAGGACTTGTTTACCCTTAAGTTAAACCACAGTTTATGAGAGTACATATCCTGCAGCTGACTCAAGTTCTTAACCCCCAATTCCACCTTCCTTATATGGTTTATTGATCTTGCTCCAAGAAGTCCAATTCAGAGCCTTAGAATCAGACTTATTTCCCCATAGCAACTTGTTAAACAGAATATCAATCCTTTTGATAACAGTCTTAGAGAGAATTGAATTTTATATATAATACAAGGGGAAAGTAGAAAGAACAGTATGAATTAGAACAAGCCTTCCCCCAAATGATAGGGTGCTACCATCTCATTCAATGATTTTGTCTCTAATCTTAGAGACCAGATTATCAAAATGATTGACCCTTGAGTTGTTGCTGACCATAATGCCTAGATACTTGAAAGGGATAGAGCTATTTTTAATGCCAGTAGTTTCTTCAATTCTGTTGATTTTGTGGATAGACATATTGGATGCAGTGTAGAACTTAGACTTTCTCTTGTTGATCAGCTGCCAAGATATTACTTGATAATTTGTCAGCAAATGGTTTATCTGACCCATTACAAAAAACAGTGAGATCATTAGCAAATGCTAGGCACGAAATAACCTGGCCACTCCTAGTTTTGAATCTGACAGAGCTAGTAGTATCATTTAGATTTTTCAGACCATGAATCAAAACTTCTTCTGCAAGAATAAAGAGACTGGGGGATAGTGGATCCTCTTGTCTCAAGCCATGATCAGCTTTAAAGAATCCCTTAGTTACTCCATTGACAATAACAGAAAAATGGTTGTTAGTAATATTATTTCCAATCAGCTTAATGAATAGAGGAATAAACCCAAAGGCCTTCAGAACAGCCTGAATGAAGTTATGAGAAAGACGATCAAAAGCTTTCTCCATATCAAGCTTTAGGATTAGGTTTCCACCTTTAACATTGTAGTTTATATCATAGAAAATTTCTTTAGCCATTAGAACACTTTCATGAATACTTCTATGCCTTACAAAAGCTCATTGTTCCTCAGAAACCAACTTGGGCAATATTGAACTTATTCTGTTGTTAAGAACCTTTGAGCATATTCTATTAAAGACAGTAGTTAAGCTGATAGGACGAAACTCTCTCCACGTTTTAGGTGTATCAACTTTAGGAATCAGACATATAACAGATGCTTGAATACCTGTAGGAACACTTTCCCCTTTGAAAAAATCTTTAACAGCCTCACATAGGTCTTCTGCTATAATAGCCCAACATACTTTGTAGAAACACCCATTGAAGCCATCAGGTCCCCCATCTTTGTTGGATTGAAGACTGCTTACCATGTTGTTAATTCATCAATCGTAGGAATAGCTGTAAGAATTCTGTTATCACAATAAGAAACTAAGTTAGGAATATTTATAATAACAATGTTCTGATTATTAGGCGTAGTTGATTTAGTTAGCAGATTCTTGAAATAAGAGACAGCAGAATTAGATATATCATCCTGGTTTTCCAACCATTGATCTTTTTCCCAAACCCTGTGAATCATATTTCTTTTGGCTCTTTTCTTCACCAAGTTGTGAAAGAATTTTGTGCTTTTATCATTGTCTTTCAGCTAGACTGTGTGAGTTTTCTGCTCCCAGTAACTCTCTTCTCTAGCTAGGAGACTAATGTGCTTCTGATTTGCTTTTTCAAGAAGAAGTTTATCTTCATTTGATCTAGTATCCTGATACTTTAGCTCCTTGATTTTAATTTCCTCCTCCACATGTCTGATTGAATAAAAAACATTCCCAAACTCATTGTAATTCAAGGCCTTAAGAACTCCTTTCAACCTTTTCAACTTATGCCAAAAACGATAGATTGGGCTACCTGGCATATATACAGACCAAATCTTCTCAACAACTTTTAGGAAATCTTGATGCTGAACCCACATATTCAGGAATTTGAAAGCAGGCTTGTAGTTGTTTAAGTTAGTTGATATAGTAATGCACATAGTAGAATGATCAGAACACATCTTTGACAAATGGACAACTCTAGTACTATCAAAGTAACTTATCCACTGATTATTGATTAAAACACGGTCCAACCTCTTCCACTTATTCCCATTTGACCAAGTATACTTGCTGCAAGAATAACCCCCATCAGTTAGGTTGCAGTCAATGATTGCATTACCAAAATCATTCATACTTTGCATACAAACTCTTTTACAGCAAAGTTGTTCATCAGCATTTAGGATAGTGTTAAAATCCCCAAACACTATCCATTCCATATCATCATTGCTCATGTTTCTCAATGAATTCCACAAGTCTCTCCTTAAAATTCTATTACATTTAGCATATACCACAGATAACCTAATTTTTTTGTTAAGAGTATTATGGAAAACCTGGGCATGGACCACCTGATCTTCATCAGAAATGATCTCAACCTTAAAATCCTCTCTC
Organism: Limnanthes douglasii subsp. nivea; assembly: GCA_036936605.1. Classification (NCBI taxonomy): domain Eukaryota; kingdom Viridiplantae; phylum Streptophyta; class Magnoliopsida; order Brassicales; family Limnanthaceae; genus Limnanthes; species Limnanthes douglasii. The sequence goes on from JAUPFV010000001.1 coordinate 42,117,239, forward strand.
CAAAACAACCAGATCTTATTGTTAGTATTCCCAAAAAACTGACTGTATCCCAAAGTTTTGGCCACCTTCCCAAGCTTCTCACAATTGACAAAAGGGTCCTGCACAGCCAAAAGAGCAGGGTTCTCAGCTCTTTTTAAAGATTTAAGTCTCCTCATAGTAAGCTTATTCCCCAGCCCTCTGACGTTCCAATTCACCATTTTAATAGTCATTTAGATGGTTTGTTTCTTACAACCATTTTTAGCTGTAAAAGCTTTGAAGTAGTAGCTACTTTGTTGTTCCAGTTCTTAATATTCTTTATTTTTCTGCTTTGTGTTCTTGTATCATCCTCATTAACCATAATTTCTTTGTCTTTAGGTGAACAAGGGAGACTGATTGTGGTTATTTTTTATGGAGAATCAGACTGTAAATCAGTAGACTGCCTCTCAACCCTGAAGAGCTCTCTAGTTGCAAGCGCTTGCAAAGCTTCTATAATCTTTGTGCTGTCAACCATGCATCTTCCATTCCCATCCACATCAGAAGCCAAATCACCACTAGTCTCCAAAGTCTCCAAACTGTCATTAGACTTTTCTTGTATAGGGATACTATTAATCTGATCTGTAGGAAACTGATCATTTTCAGAATTCATTCTATTTCCACTGTCAACAATTACAGACTTCAAAGTTGTGACATTGTTATTTGACTGTAATAAAGCTGGTACTTTCTCTTCAATACTAATATTTGCTTGTTCATTAACAGTTATAGTTTTTTTTTACATTCAGACATCTTGTGACCAATATGCTTGCACTCTTTACAATAGCTCGGAAGGTTTCCATAACTGATTTCCAGTTAGTAGTCTTCATCCTCACCAAACCTTACCCTTAATTCTTTTGCCATGGTTTTGGAAACATCCACTTCAACCCACATCTTTACACAATTAAAAGTAGCCCTGTTAATTTTAGGAATGCATGTCTTCAAAGGAGTCCCAAAGAACTTAGCGATTTCTAAGACAATTGCTTCATTATACAAGAATTCATGAAGATTTTTCAGCGTAATCCACACTGGTGTTAGAGGGCTTTATTCATCCGGATTAAATCTTGGAGACCACTTTAGCAAACGTATCGTCTTTTCACCGATTTTCCAGACAGTCCTGGACCAAAGCTTCTTTAAGTCGTCAAGGAAGTCAAATTCAATGAAAATGTGCCGGTAATCATAATCCGCAATACTGAAAGCTCCGGTGAACTGAAAATTGATCAGAAATTTCTTGATTATTTCGTATCTGGGATTTCCATAGGTAAATTTACCTATAATGGTGTGCTTGAAAATCTTCTGTAATTTACTCTTGTCATTCTTCTCAAAGCAGATGATATTTTCATTAGAACTTCTTGAAACAACAACGTTTCGATGTAAGATTTCTGTTCCGATTGGTTTCAATAGCTCGGCCAATGATTTGGAAGGTTTCTTGGCTTGAGTTTGATGCCCAGTTCTTGGATCAGATTTCTCAAATGTTGGGTTAGCAATTATATTAACCGTATCATTGGTACTCTGTTTCTGCTCACGGCTAAGCAGAGGAAATTCAGAATCGTACCTTAAGTTACCATTGGGATCAGATCCAATCGATCTTGGTGAAGAAGATGAAGATGACATCACGAATTCACCTTCTTCCATTCCCAAATCTAAGAAAGATTAGCAGGAAAGCTCAGTGTTGATATTCTGTTTTTTTATTCTTGACAGCTTCTTGACAGAGCCTCTGGTATATCTTCATGGTGAACTAAGCAAATTCCCGATAGTATTTTATTTGAGTTCTTATTTTGGGTGAAGTTGTTTGTATGATCTATTTTTTTAAATAATATTCTATTTGAGAGTCTTACCAATAAAGATTTATTTAACAAACCTATTACGGATAAAGATCTAAAATTTTTAAGAGACTTTATACCTTAAATACCCTTATATATAGAATATAGTAACCAACTTCTTCTTTTTGTTTATTTTAATTTTAATTTTTAAAGGTCCTTATCTTTTAAACCGTAACTCAGAAAAAGAGTCCGAAAATACCATTGGTTTTGTTTTTTTAAGACGAACAAAACTAGTATCATTCAAGATATATTTTGAATTTTTTTTTAAAGAAATTATTTTACACACGTTTCCCAGTTATATGGTTTCGCATCTAGTGACTGGTTTTGCATCTATCAAAATAAAGAAGGTTTAGTATCTATCTAAATAAATAAAGAAGGTTTCGCATTTAACAAAATAAAGAAAGTTTCGCATCTATCAAAATAAAGAAGGTTTAGCATCTATCAAAATAAATAAAGAAGGTTTAGCATATATCAAAATAAATAAAGAAGGTTTAACATCTATGAAAATAAAGAAGGCTTCGCATCTACCAAAATAAATAAATAAAGTTTAGCATCTATCAAAATAAAATAAAGAAGATTGTTGCTTATGAAAATTGGATAAAATATGGAATTTACAGAAAAAGAAAAGCTCCGAGATTGAAGGATGATCTGTTCTTTCTCTCATCTTTGAATTCCTGGTTTCCTACCATGGATTCATCTACGAATGATCTTATTAACATAGAAGAGTTTCTTGCTCTTCATCATGAAAATGTGCCCTCTCGATCCAAGAAGTCGTATGCTGAAACTGTTAGACAAATTTCTTCTGATCCTAAACTAGATATCAAGCCAGAGTTCAGTAAGGAAACGAAAGATCACTGTACTATCCAATATACTAACGATTTCAAAGACTTTCTTCTCAAGAAAGCAACCATTACGATTGTTGGAAAGTTTAGCGAAAGAATTCCCAAAAAATCTGTTTTAGATGGCTTTCTTCAGGCCTTCAAGTTTAAAGGAGCCTACACGTTTATCAACCATGATTCAAGACACGTCTTTATAGAGTTTCACCTAAAAGAGGATGTTAGCAATATCTGGTCCAATAACGTTTGGAACGTTGATGGAAAAATCATGAGAATTTTGCGTTGGAGTCTTGAATTCAATAAACAATTTGAGAATCCAAAGACTCTTGTGTGGATTCGTTTTGAAAGAGTTCCTGAATTCATGTACAATGGATCTGTTATACAAGATTTGGCGTCAACAATTGGAACTCCGTACAAAGTAATTGTCCCTGCCAGTAATAAAGCAGCCATGAATGCGTGCTTTGCTCATGTAGAGGTTGACGTTTCAAAAAGACTTAAATATAGACTCTAGATAGGCTTTGGATCCAATGACAGTTTTTGGATCAACTTAAGCTACAAAAATGTACCACCCTATTGTAACGTGTGTTATCACATTGGCCATAAAGAGGAGGAATGTAAAAAGTCTGAAAAGATTGGTCATCAAGATAAAAAAGTTGAGAAGGTGGACAAACATGCTGAAAGTGTAAAAGATAACAACAATCAAGAGAAAAGAACATCTCAAAATAAAGATGAAAACACTAAAGAAAATTCCTATCAAGAACCAAGAACATCTCAAAATGCTTCTAGCAACATTCAAACTTTTAGAAAAGTCTATAGAAGAAAACTCAAATCGGTTGTAACAAGGAAGGATAAAGATTTGGAGACTAAAGATTGCAATGAAGATAAAATGGATGATTACAATGGTGAAAACACTGAATCTGTTAAAAATAACATGGAAGTTATATAAGTTTTACATAGGCTTGATCATGATTTTGCTCAAAGCAATATTCAGATTGAAGAAAACAATATGACACCAGATTATGAAAACATTGGCAGTTGTGAGAATTCTCCTGGAAACTCATCCTACAACAGTGATTTCGACACCATCATCAGCAGTAAATTAAAGTCTGAAATGAAAAGAAGAAAATCCAAAAAGATTACTATTAATTGTCTGACCAGAAAATGAGAAAAATTGAAACAAAAATCTCTATCGAGCAATGATAAAGATAACTAGTTGGAATGCTAAAGGTTTGAACAATAAGCCTACCTTGAGAAGGCTCCTTTCTATGATTAAAGAAAACAAAATTAAGATATTATCTATTCAAGAACCTATGGCTGATGTTGGTAAGATTGAGGGTGTGTCTGTTGTTCTTGGCTTCAAAAAGTTCATTGCAAATTGCTCCAACAAGGTGTGGATTTTCTGGGATGAGGATGTGGAGATAAATGTTCTTAATGACCATAATCAGTTACTTCATATGGTGGTGGCTTATCCTGGTTGTGATACCAATTTTAATTTTACGGCTGTTTATACAAAGAGTCAGCGCCTGCTTAGAATGGATGTTTGGGCTCAGATGATCTCTATTACTTCTACTGATACTCCTTGGATCATTACTGGGGATTTTAATGCCATTAGTTGCTCTGAAGATCAAGTGGGTTGTACTACCTATGACCATGCTAGCACCAGTGACTTCAATTATGCTATTAGGCATTGTAAGCTTGAGGATGTAGGTTATGTTAGTTCAAGATACACTTGGAATAGAGGTACTCGTTGGAAAAGGCTGAAGAGAACCTTGACTAATGAAAAGTGGATCAGTACATTCAAAGAGACTCATGTGTTCCATATTGTTAGAACTTGTTCTGACCATGCCCCTCTCTTAATTCATTTTAGCTATAATTTTATATATAGCAATTGCAAGAATTTTTTTAAATTTATTAATGCCTGGTCTAATGAAGATAGTTTTCTTAGCACTGTTAGACAGAATTGGAACATGAATTGCAAGGGGTACTCTGGCCAAGTCTTTTGGTACAAGTTATGGAGGCTAAAAAACTGCCTTAAGAATTGGAATACCAATGGGTTTGGTAACATTTTCTGTAAGGTTAAGGAAGCTACTGAGGAGGTCAAGAGAAAGGAATACATTCACTTTAAAAACAACAACGATGTTTCTAAGGCTGAGCTCTCGAAGGCTAACAACATATATATATATTAAAGCCCTCATGAACGAAGAGAGTTTCTGGCAGCAAAAATGTTACAATGGTTGGCTCAAAGAGGGTGATGGTAATATTAAGCTTTACCATTCTTATGTTACCAAGAAAAGAAGGCGTAACACTATCAAGGGAATCAAGGATAATGAGGTTTGGATTCAGAATCCTACTGATCTTGCTAACTTTGCTGAGTATTTCTTTAAAAGTTCTTTATCTTCTAACTCTTACACTAATAAGGATGAGGAAGTGTTTTTAATGCAGGATGCAATTTTCAACATTATTCCAAACCTTGTGAAAGAACAAGACAATATTTCTATCATCAGGTAAACCAACAAAGATGAAATTTGGAATATCATTGTTAATATGAGAAATGATAGTGTTGCGGATCTTGACAGGTTCAATGACTTTTTCTTTAAAACTTGTTGGATAATTATCAGTGATGACCTCTGAAATGCTTTTAACTCTTATCTTTCAGGCAACAACATACCTTGTGGTGTCTTTGCAACAGGTATTTTCTTGATTCCAAAGAGTCCTAATCCAACTAGTTGGAACAACTCCAGACCGATCAGCCTTTGTTATATGTTCAATAGAATATTTTCTAACTTAATCAACTCTAGATTAGCTAATATCTTGCCTAACATTGTTTCCAAGATGCAGGGATCTTTTGTTAAAGGCACGCTCATACATGAAAACATATTAATTACCAAGGAGTTGATTCATGACATTGATAGAAAACCAAACACTAGAAATGCCATTATTCAATTGGACATGTCCAAAGCGTTTGATAGACTGTCCCATGCCTTTGTCCTTAAAGTTCTGTCTACCTTTGGTTTTTCTGATAGCTGTATTTCTTTAATAAAGAATATGATCTCAAATATACATATTTCTGTGCTAATAAATGGTTCAGTTATTAGTTACTTTCACCAGAAGAAAAGATTAAGGCAATGAGACCTTTTGTCTCCTAGCCCTTTTATCCTTGAAGAGGAGGTTCTTCTTAGAGGGCTGTACAACCTTTTCAACAATAGTAAAAGTCTCCATTATGCCTCCAGATCAAAATACTTGGTGCCTTGTCTGGCCTTTGCCGATGACGTCTTAATCTTCACAAATTGCAAGCCCAGTTCCATTGAAGTGTTGTGCAAAATCCTAGAAAATTATCAACTGATCTCTGGACAAGTTGTAAACAAGGAGAAAACAAAACTGATTATTTCCAGCAAAGCTAATCATTCAAACACAAACAACATAAAGATTAATGTTGGCTTCAACACAGATACTCTTCCATTCAACTATCTGTGGATCACTATTGCTCGCAATAATAAAGGGAAGAGTTTATCTTCTCTTCTAGATAAGATTCATGATAAAATTGTTGAATGATATACAAATAACTTGTCCTTTGGGGGCAGATTGACCCTGATAACCTATGTGTTAATGCCTATCATTTATTATTGGATGCATAACACCCTTGTTCCTAATAACATCATAAAGAAAATTGAGTATTCCTTTAATAAATTTTTATGGAGATCTAACTTTAATGTGAAAGCTATTCACTGGTCATCTTGGAAACATCTTTGCAAACCATTTGCTGAAGGTGGCTTAAACATAAAGAGTTTGAATGATATTCCAATAACATTTTTGCAGAAACTGTGGTTTATTTTCAGGAAGAACAATAGATTTTGGTCCACTATGATGCATAAGACCTATTGCTCAGACATTTATGCCTTAAAACCTAGCTGCAAAAACACTGACTCAATTATGTGGAAAAGACTTTCTGCCATCAAAAGTACTGCTGAGAAAAATATAAAATGGAAGCTAAGACAAGGCTGCATGGACTTCTGGTTGGAGGATTGGCATGATCAACCACCATTGATAAGTGATTCTAACTCTCACAACTGGTACCTTAATGTTTGTGTAAAAATGTTTTGGAAAAACAACACCTGGGACTACAATGCTTTTTAAAACTTTATGCCTAGTGATATAATCATTCACTTATCAAAGTATAGAATTGAATCTGATAAATAAGGTTTCGAGCCTATCAAAATAAAGAAGGTTCCGCATCTTCTTCGTTTACCCTTTAAATTTAATTTTAAAAAAATCTGTATCTTTTAAACCGTAACTCAGAAAAAAAATCTAAAAATACCGTTGGTTTTGTTTTTTTAAGACGAACAAAACTAGTACCACTCTTGATATGTTTTGAATTTTTTTTAAAATATTTTTTGGGCATCTATCTGTATTAACGTTTTGTGTCTAGTGTATTAACATTTTGCATCTCCGTCCATAAGTTTAGGGTTCAAATATGTCTAGATTCTGATAAATTGAATAAAGAATGGAGAGATTAATAACTTTGGAAAGCTCAAGCAGCTAACATCTATCATCTCCTCATTCCTCTCTTCGTCGTCAAGTAGAATCTCAGTGTGTGTGTATATACACTCATTTTTTTTGATTTTTTCTACAGTCTATGAGTTTACACTTTCCAATTAAGTGTTTTTTGTTTGAATTTAGGTCATCGATTTCAGGACGGAAACCGGATGTTCTGATTTACGTCGATGAAGCTTGTTTCCATGTTCATAAGGTACGCCTCATTATCTGATTTATGCTATATTTGTAGCGTTGGTTTTTAACTTAATTGGAGAGAGAAAGGAAGATGAATTTAATGGATAAGAAGGAAGAAAGAGAAAAGTAGGGTAGGGTGTTAAAAACCTTTAATTAAATGAAGAGGGGTATTTAGGGTATTAGTGGGTCTTTAATGGTAAATATTTAACTAAAATGAGTTTTTCTCAGAGAATAATGAAAATATGGGTCTCAGATGGATAATAGTTAGGGTTTTGGGTCTTAAATGGTACTTTACCCATTCTATTTTGTTATTTTCTACATAAAAGAAATATTTAATTTATTCATTTTTTTAATATTACATCAAACATCATATTTATTTTCTTTACATTCTTTCTCCAATAACCACCCAAACACCATATTTACCTTAACTTTTTTCAGCGATCCATCAAATTAGGTTATGCCTTCCATCAATCCACCCATAAACCATAACGACCATACATCCGATATAAGTAGACAACCTTTAAGTTAAAAATTTACCCAGCTCTTCTCTTCTAACCCAGAAAAAAAACCTAGTCCCCACTTGAAGTATTCTCTCGAATTCCAAAAGTAAAACTCTGAAATTAAAATTATTTTTTTAATTTATGGGTTTGGATAATTGAATTTATGTAACTCATTTTTTCATGTATATCGAGTTATTGGAACTTGACGCAAGAAAAATTAAGTTACATGAGAAATGCATTTAATTCTGAGCCAACATCTCAAAATTACGTGTTTCTGAATTTAACCTGCAAAATCAAGATTTTTGAAATGAGTTTTCTTGAAAATAGATTTTTATGTTAGATGATTGTAAAAGTAAAATACAAGATTAAATTATCATGTTAGTTGATCGGGTGATGTTCTCCTGTGTTGAATCGTTTGGTTTGGGTGTCTTCCTCTTCCATGAGTAATCTTTAAGAAATTTAAGTTTTTTAGTTTTTAAGGATTGATTTAAGAAGTCAATCATATATGTTACTTGTAATTTGTCTTAATGATGTGTTTGGGGTGTGATAGTGGATAGTGCCATCAAATTATAAATTAAAAACTAATTAAAAGGTAAAAAAGTAAAAACAAATGTTAAGTATCTTGAAAAAAATTGAGATGGAGAAAATAATAGACTTTATGGAGGAAATAACTTGACTCTATTATCTTTGATTGGGTGCATACCACTCATAAAACTTTTGTATTACACATTATTTTTGTTTTTAATATTATTGTGCTTGAAAAACAAAGTTAATTGCAGTGTTATTATATCACTTATTAGACTCCGTTTTATAATCTATATATGATTTTACTAAAATTTTATATATTTATAAAAGTTATGTAGCGGAACTAATACATACTCAGAGTTTGGGATCCAAATATTCGTTAGATACAATTTAAATATAAAAATTATTTATGTATGATCACAAATATTATGATTTCCCTACTTCATAACTACCAAATTACTAAAATCATAATTATGTTAACCTAAAACCCTAATCTCTATACCTCAAAACTACCAAAAATTATAAAAATATGAAAGCCGAGGAATTGAGTTGTTTAGAAAATTTCATGGATGAAGATCATTTATATCTGATAAAGGTAAATTTTTACTTTTCTATCTGATAGAGGTAAATTTTTACATTTCTTAACTATTACATATTCAGTCGTACAATTTACGCGATGAACATACACTTATTCGCGCACAATGTGCGAGTGAATTAATGAAATTCGCAAAACATGTACGATCCGTAGTTTTGTAAATCACAAATATTTATGCGATTTGTAGTGTGTTCATCGTAAAATTTCATGCAATTTAGTGTAATTTTGACATATCTCATGTGTGATTTATGCATTATTGTGTTTACTTAGCATATAATTATTGTTGTAGGAGGAACCTGGCCACCCACCATTTATGATGGCTGATTACATATAAATTTCTACAACCGCTATGCTTTTTACTAAGCCGGAAATTGATGCATGGCTTTTTGGAGAAATGAATAAGATAAATTTTGTCAGCATTATTACCCTATATGGCGATGGGAAATAGGGAGAACTCCTTGGCTAAAGTATCAATGCGAGAGGTGCGATATTTATAAATCAAAAGCTAAAGCGGAAATATTGAAAAAAGAAAGAAAGTGTACAATAAAAAAATATAATTATTCGTTCAAATTAAGAGGGTGTCCAGTTGATGCACTAGCTCTACAATGACGATTCTTCGTTAAAAATAGGAAACATAATCACAAACCTTTTGTTTGCTTAGACGATCATTCGAGCGATTTTGGACTCAAGGTGGATGAAGAGCAACTAGTGCGTAATTTATCTTACCTTGGGTTGCATCCTAGGGAATATATATGTTTGTTTGAATATAAAAAAACTGGAGAATGTTTCCAACATGCGTAAAATAAAAAATTATCGTAAAAGAAATCGTGATGTTGATCATGGTGGTCAAACTCAAATGCAATATTTGTTGGCTAAATTAAAGTAATATGATTACACACGAGAGCGGACAAGTGATACATCAGACGCGATCACTGAATTTATTTTGGGCATCCTACAAATATTAATTTGCTGCTTACATTCCCATATGTATTTATCATGGATTGTATGTACAAAACGACGAGGTATAAGATGACATTGCTTGACATTATTGGAGAAACTTCAACATCACTTACATTTACCGTTGCTTATATGTTTATGAGTGATGATAATATACACAACTGTACATAGGATTTAAGTGTTCTACGTGGTGTGATGATACATAATATGTGTGCATTTTTAGCATCATTTTAACGGATCGAGAGTTAGCATTCATGCGGGCTATCGAAGATATGTTTCTTGGCACAACTAACTTGCTATGCAAATTTCATATAAACACAAAATTTCTTGGAACGGTTAAAAATTTGATGCCTAACGAGGCTTCAAAGCAATATATGGAGTTTTGTAACTTCATTTTCGAAATAAATATAGTAGAAGCTTATGACAAGAATCTAGCATCATTGTGTGAATTATTCGTTGGTTACCCAAAATGTATAGAATAAGTTATGTCAACATGGATAAAAAATACAGTGACAAAATTCTTAATTCGAACCAACAAGATCAAACATCTATGACAATAAAATAAACCAATGTAAGCCCGCGTTTCGTTATAAATGTTTTTTTATTATAAAAAATCAATGTCATATTTTTTTTATTTTGTAGAGTGCTCGCGCGTCCTTTAAAAAATATCTTGGTACTAACTAATTCAATTTTGATTTTTTTGGATATGTTCACAAGATTCTAAAGAAGAAATATTTTGAGATTCTCGAATCTTTCAAGCTAAGTAAGTTTCATACTGAACCGGGTAATACAAATTCATTGATATTGCAACTAGTCGGTTACTTATCACATGCGATCCTAATATAATTATCACACGATATTACACATTCTTGAAATATAGGCGTAGATCGGATAACATATGGTTAATACATCATTAGGAATGCACACGGGTCACCTTGCGTATGTGAAATGCTTGTAATAGTAAGAGAAGATAGATACATACTTAGGGAAGATTTGGATATATTTTGGAAAAAACTAGATATTGTTCATAGAGATGCCACTCCACATGAAGATTCTCTTTTAAAAAACTATCCATTATAGATATTTCCATACATAATTACGACTCTGAACAAAAATATCATATTATCAATAGGTTACACAACTCTTAAAACTTGAATCAGGTTACGCCCAAAAGCCTACAAAATTTGGTTAGAGCTAAAGATAGGCCAAAAGTCGGTATTAAATGATCGACTAAACGAAACTCTTGTTCGTGAGAATATGACATTAAAAAATCTGCGAATTCTAGCATGCCTATAAACGCATTAGGTAGCACACTCATGAACATGTTAGGTATCACATTTTCTCAAAAAGTGCCTTCATTTGTAGTACCCAAACCACCAACCGTAAAAAAAAGTAGGTCGGCCAAAAAAATTACTAAAGAAGGAAAGTTAACAAAGTACTCGAAGTACATCTCAAAATTTTTACATCCTTATATTACAAGCTTGGTAGATTTTATTCTACACGAAAAATACAGTTATCGGACTGTATCGATAATGAAATACAGTAATGAAGATAGTTGAGAATTTATTAGACGCGATTTAATGTCGGAATTAGAGGTACATCGTGCTTTATGGTCGGATGTTTATGGTTCATCTGATGCTTTGGATGATATGGTACATAGGTTGGATTGCTTCAAAAGTTATCCGATAAGCTGTTATTGATGACACTTTCTGACATCAGAGTAGTGCTAGCCACTCGATATCAATGTATTGTATAATATTCTCGTGTAGACTTAATTCTAAGTACATACCATAACATATTAGATTAATAACACAAGACATAACTGATTCTTCTACTTTTGATCTTTATTTTAGATATATTTTCGTACGTTAAGTGACAAAATCGACACGATATATATCATATAATTGATGTATTTAGTAAAGTACGACATTAAAATCAACCAACTACGAAAAATACTTCGTTGTGTATCACGTTGTAATAATTGGTCTCCTCGAGTAACTGTATTCTAGTTGGTTTCAAGTCATAATATAATTTTAAACTTTAAAATCTAGATTTATATAAGTTTCAAGTTATGTCTTTTGGGTTATATTTATAATTGTAATATTTTCAAGACACAGTAATATACAACCGCTAATAAATGAAGGACATTAAGCTTAAAATACTTATCCAAAGTCAAAATCTGGTAATAAAAAAATAATGGTGCATGATTATAGATGTCACTCACAAAATTAGGCTTAAATTTTCAAGTTTTTTTTTTTCGGAGGGAACCCGCAGCCGCTACTCAGAGTGCAATGAGTGCGCACAGGGTAAACCCTCAGTCTGACGCGATAGCCTGCAAACCAACGCCAGAAGGTAAACCACACAAGGTGACAGGCTCAGCCGAGAAAGCGTATGTAGAGGGATTCGAACTCATGACCTTTTGGTCATAAGAATGCCATACTTAACCAACTCGACTACCCCTTGAGGGCTTAAATTTTCAAGTCTAACAAGGCTAACGTTTGGAAAAATTAGCTTTAAAATGTCAAGCCTAATTTTTTCACTGGCTAGTAAAATTAAGCTTAAAAAATCAAACATAATTCTTTCCGGGCTATGAAAATTAGACATGATTTTTTCAATAAGTGTATGGTTAAATCATGTACGATTTTTTTACATGTTTTTTCGTGGCTTAATTGCGTGTATCAAATTGTTATTAATATTAAGTAGTTCATGTTTGTTTTTTTATTAGCATTAATATCAGATTATTATTTATATTTTAAAATCATAATTACCAATAAGAATAGTTTATGCTAAAAAGTACAACACCAACTACAAACAAAAGAAATAATCCAAAATGAACAATACAAAACTAAATACAAAATACAAACATTACGAATAATCCAAAATAAACAAATAATACAATTAATAAAAATTATCCAAAATTAATTTTACGTGGAAAATAAAACCAAATTATTTGTTAAAGTGACGGTGTGATTTTAGTTGATTTATGGTGCGAATCGCTAAAAATGAAGTTTGAAGTTATTTCCAAACTTAAACGGTCTAAGAAATTTTAATTAATTTTAGATTTCAAAATCATATTTCTTTTATAAAAATATTGAACAATAAATAATAAATACAATCATACCCATTATTTTAGGTTTGTGCATTTGAGTTAAATTTGTAAGCTCTTTAATTTTATTTATTTATTTATTCTCTAAGGTCTTGTATTTATGCTATATTTTTTATTTTTCTATTTACTTTCTAAAAGAAACTATTTTTTATAATACTCTAAATGCACTTAATAAATTATACAAACATATTTATATTTTCAGTACCATTTTTTTTCACACTATCATCATAGTTGCGATTTATGTTTTTTTTTACATTTTTTATTTAATGGATTATGACGATTCAACTTCTTGAATCTCAAATTTTTCTTCTTAATATTAGCTTATTCTCTTTCTAAAGTCTGATTTTATTGTCGATTTTATTTGATTTCTTCGTTAATTTTGAATCTATTTCATCTTTAAAATCCATTTTGTAGGTTATGCATTTTTCAGTTTTTGATTATGTTTTTACTCGGGTTTAGAATTTATTATCGGTAAAATGTAGATGAAACATTTGATTGAGTTATATTTTACTAGTTTTTATTTTTGCAGTTTCTCTGTAAAATGTAGTTCAAAAGTAAGATTTTAGACAAGTTTTTACGAAAAGGATAAAATTTTGATAGATGCACGATATAATAGATGTCAAACCAGTACTTTATGCATGAAATTGTAAAGTATTTTTTAGATAAATGATGGACCAGTGAAAAGTGGTCCAGTGAAAAGTGATCTGCGAGATATTATAAAAATATGAGATAGATGTGCGTGACGAGTAGTGATAGATGAGGATTAGTCTTAAATTGAAATTTGTCAGACGAAATACTTCAATAATTATTTCATGAGAGTTTATTTATTTATTTGTTAAAATCAGAATATACCTCTATCATTTTCATAAAAACGGAATAATTTTGCGTAAATTTATCTTTAACATTTTCATTAAAAACTAAATATTTTTTCAGTTTGATTAAATATTGAATATATCTCTAAATATTTTTATTTGTAATTTTTGATTAAATATTAAATATATTTATATAGTTTTCATTAACCATTAATCTCTTCTTCCTATCTTATTTTTTTCACAATTTTTTTACAACGTCTCGAATCTATCATCTTGTTGTGATATATGCAAGACCAATGTAAACTATTTTTTTAGATGATGGATGCATGACTATTGATGTGTGCAAGACATTTAAAAAAAAATATATAGATGTGTGACTAGTGATAGATTAGTAAAATTATAAAATATTTTTTAAATAGATACAAAACCAGTGACAAGTGATAAATGCAAAATATTATTATAAAATAAAAATAGAAAGATGTAAGACCAATAATAGATTTGCGACCAGTTTAACGCTGAAATTTGTCATGTTGAAATTTGACATTGAAATTTTCCAAACTAAAAACAACATAATTATTATACGAAAAGCTTTTTTTATATTTTTTTATATTAAAAACTAAATATATTTCTATTACTTTTATAAAAAAACTAAATATTTTTACAATTTTCATTAAATCTTAAAAAAAATAAAATTCATATTTTACCGAACAAATATTTAATTACCAAAAGAAAAAAGAGAGAAATAAACGATTTATAAGTTTTTAGTAAACTTTAAATTAAAATTAAAATTATATCCGTAATGGTTTACGTCGGCACCTTTCATTCTTCACCAAAACAAAACAAATAAATGTGCAAAAAAGTCAAAACTTGAATCTGAATCCAACTGCGCGACCATCCTATATAGTCTTCTCTCTCTTCATTTCTCGGTATTCAATCTTCAATCTTCAACTAGTTTCTTCTTTTTTTCTCATATCAAACGCGTTTTCTCAGTATTTTCTCTGCAACCAAACAACGAGGTGTCACAAATAGAGTAAAATAGATATGGTAGGCGAAGACGAAGTTGGTATAGCTAAGAAACTATGGAATAAGTTCAAGAGCGAATCGGTTTTTGCTATGTACACTCCTTTCTTCGTCACTTTAGCTTCTGGCACTCTAGATCCTAAGGTTTTCGTTCATTGTATAGCGCAAGATGTCCAGTTCCTCAGCGCCTTCGCTCACGCGTAAGCTTCTTTCATAATCCTCATCATCACCGATTTTTAAGCTTAGCTTGTTGGAATTTATGATTTATAATCTCACGACTAGGGTTTTATATGTTGAAAAATTAAGACTGGAATTGAAATCTATAGGTATGAGTTAGCTGAGGATTATGCTGATGATGAAGATGAGAGGAACGCTATTAGCAAATTGAGGAGATGTGTTCATGATAAGCTTAAAACGCACGATACTCTTGTTTCTGTAAGTTCGTGATCCTTTTTAGTTTTCTTAAAGATAGCAGTTTCGTTTCCAGTATGTGATTTTTAGAAGACTCTATTGATCTAATTATTACTGTTTTATTTGTTGATAGTATTGTCATTAAGATTTGTTGTCTTACCTTTCCATTAATCAGTAGGTTGTTCGGAAAATAGCTTAAAGAAGCCTTGTAGGTTCTGTAATTTGTATAATTGAAGAGATTAGAGATTATATTGTAGAAGAAAGGTTTAGCTTTAAGCGAATCGCGGTATTTGGGTTTGTTCTAGTCCTAACCGAACTGGTGAAGTAATCGTTTGTGTACGTAGCATTAGAATTTTAAAGATGAACTGAACATTAATTTATGACATGCTTTCCGGAAATTTGATTGTTGTACCTAGGTCTTATGGTTCCTGTTATAGAAATCTGTATTTGCTGAGTAGCTTTTCAGTTCACCTTTCTGTATTTGATGTGTTATGGCAAGTTATTTTCCCTTTATAATTAGAAGTTTTTATTGATTCATGAACTAATAAATTTTGCTGCAGGAATTGGGATTTGAACTTCCGGAACAGACCCCCACGGATGAGGTTATGGTCAAGTACACAGAATTCTTATTGTCAACATCGCTGGGGAAAGTCGAAGGAGAAAAAGCCCCTGGTAAAATCGTAACTCCTTTTGAGAAGACAAAAGTTGCTGCGTATATACTAGGTGCTATAGCGCCTTGCATGAGGCTATTGGCCTTTATAAGTAACGAAATCCAGGTTGTTCTGGATCCTATCGATAGCGGCCACCCTTACAAGAAGTGGGTTGACAATTATTGCTCTGAAAATTTTGAGGTCTAGAAAACTATTGGACGCTAACCTTTTTTCTAGTTATTATTTCTCGATAACTTGTTGATCAGTTGATACATCAGTTGTTGAGAGAAGAAGGCCGGTAACTAACCCTTTGTATTTTCTGCTTTCAGGCATCAGCTTTTCAAACTGAAGATGTGATTGAAAAACTGAGTGTTTATCTCACAGGCGAAGAACTAGAGGTTTTGGAAAAGCTATATCATAGAGCTATGAGACTTGAGGTAGATTTTTTCTCTGCTCAACCAGTTGTCCAGCGCACAATAATCCCTTTATCAAGAGCTCAAGACCACACAGGCGCTGGTTTTACCATATTTTGTGACTTTGACTTGGCATGCAGTACTTTTGATTCCTCTGCCGTTCTAGCCGAAATTGCTATTATAACAGCTCCAAAGCTTGATCCAGAGGAATCTGAAGGCCAGCTCGTTCGAATGCCATCAGCTGAACTGAGGAGCACTTGGCGTGTTCTTTCCACCCAGTATGCTAAGGAGTTGGAAGATTGCATAGAAAGCATCGTCTCCAGTCAAACAGGTATGAAATAAAAGGAGAGTAATAGCTATGGATGCCTTTGTAGTCGTTTAACTAGGGTGGCAAAAATCTGGCTAAGGGTCAGACCCGAGGTTGACAAAGTTATGTTGTAGATAATAGTATGTCAACTCGGACTCTGATTTTTGGACAAGTACCTATGTCCAAACTCGGTTTTGATTCATATAATCTGGAAACGACCGGTTAACTAGATCCAACCTGATTTCTGGAAATATTCATATTAATTTGAATGTTTAAAGTATTTTTAGGTTACAGTTATGTACTCAACCCAATTTGTCCAATTACAGTTATGAACAAGACTGATAAGTTTTAGATACCAAAGTCTGAATCGTTGTCCTCAGGTCATAACCCATCTTTGGTTCGAACTATATTTGTTTGTTTGAACCCAAACTTGGGACATTAAATTAATGCCATATCCAATTATTTTTAGGGTGGATTTTTTTTTGCCATACAGAGTCTTAACATTCAGAAAGACAGCTAATGTGAATGTATATAGATCTTCGTTCTGCTCATAATGTTTTCTGTTTTGCAGTCACGGAATTTGATTACGAAGGTCTGAATGAAGCCCTTGGGAAACTAGCAAATTTTGAGAAAAATGCGAATTCAAGAATTGTACAGTCAGGAGTGCTAAAGGGGTTAACTCGCGAGGATATAATGTGGGCTGGCCAACGTCTCGTTCTCCAAGATGGATGCAGAGATTTCTTCCAAGCGATTATAAAAAATGAAAACCGCAAAACCGATGTGCATGTCTTATCCTTCTGTTGGTGTGACGATCTTATTAAGGCTGCTTTTTCCTCAGGTATATTTGTTACTGCAACCTCATATATAATATTGCTTTCATCGGTAACTTATTTCTTATTGGATCATCTTTTCGATTCCAGTTTCTTATTGTGCAGCGGTTATGCTATTACACTGTAAGATAATTTCCATTAGGGGTAGCTAGAGAACACATAGTCCTAGTTCGATTTGACTCAGCTCGATTCTATAACTCGAGCTAGAGTATCACCACATGTATTCAGGACCTATTCTATAGCGGCTTAAAATTTATATAAAGCTTGATCTGGTGTAGGCTCAGCTCGAATAATAGTTAAACATGATAGAATTAATGATTTATTTCATATTAATAAATATTACATTTCTCGATAACATATTGTAATACATGGGCTCTCCTCAAAATTGGAGCCTAACTCGAGTACTAAAAGATTTATCGAACTAAGCTCAAAGCCTCAAACCAAGCCTAAGAAATGAAATCGTCTCACATCCTCTCTGCTCACAAGCCGACAAATAGGTAGATATTCAGCCCGGCTTCTCTAGGATCCGACCCTCGTTTGCATACACTTAACAGACTAAAAGTTTGCATACACTTGGAAGATCACTAACTCTTACCTATTTCATTTAAACAGGAGAGTTAAATGAATTGAAAGTACACTCAAATGAGTTAGCCTACGAAGAATCCGTCAGCACAGGGGAAATTATCACAACGATGGAATCTCCAAACGAGAAACTTCAAACTCTTAACAAAATTATGATAAACAAAACTAACAATGAAGAACAGCACTTGACAGTTTACATAGGTGGTTCAGTTGGTGACTTGCTGTGCCTGCTGGAAGCTGATATAGGCATTGTAGTTGGCACAAGTTCAACCCTAAGAAGATTAGGAGACCAGTTTGGTGTTTCTTTTGTGCCTTTGTTTTCGGGTTTGGTCGAGAAACAGAGACACCTATCAAAAGATAGCTCGTCTGATTGGAAGAAAAAATCCGGTGTCTTATACACTGTATCCAGTTGGTCCGAGATACATGCATTTATTCTCGGATCTTAGATCCAAATAAAGCCGAAAAACAAATTTATATAAAATCGGTATATATATACACACCTAAGATTATGTACTTTGTGGCTTGTTTTATCCAGGTGCCACATTGTTATGATCAGGGTTGAGTTTATCGTATACATAAAGCACACCTTTTTATATTGGTGCTTCATGTGACTTTAAACTCAAATACGTTTGAAAATGCTACATCTCTTTGTATCTCTTGTAATCGGATGTAAAGGTACGATAAATCATTTGTAATTGATTTTGTGTCGTAATTTATTCTTGGATCAATTTGTATCTTAATTTTTTTCTTTATAAAACTTATTCTTAGATCAATTTTGTGACTTTAAACCAAAGGGCATTGGTACCAAAACGCAAAATATAAAACTTTTTAAATCAACTTTTGAAAACATTGAATTTTTAGTGTTAATAGACCTCTAATTTAAGGAATTTTTAGCTTTTATTATTTTTTTTATCAATTTTGCTATACACGGTTCATGCAAAAAAAAAAAAAAAACGTTAATATGACATTTTTATCGCTTTCGACTAGATTTTAAGATCTACTATAAACAAATGGAATAATACCCTAATTCCAAAACTTAAACAGTATCTAAATTCATGACAATCAATGTCAAACAAATCACGAATTTCTTCGGAGTTTAAAATTGAGATCCAACGTAATAATGATTCGACAATTTAGAGCGGATCGAAGGGAATGATTTAAGACCGCATTAGAGGTATCTTTAGTCATTTACTAATGGTTTTTTAATCAAGTCGAATATATATATATACTTATATTATTTATATGGAATAACATAACATAAAAATCCACATTGATCATTATAAATATATAAATCATTGGATTTATGAGTGACCACGGTGGGAGTGAGACTCAACATCGTACTAGAAGATTTGTTTTACATATGTTATCCATTTAATGAGAAACTACTTCCCAATATTTAAGTAAATCTCTTATTATTTAGGTAATCACCAAGGTAACCATCATAAATAGGGATAGATAAATCTCACAAATGGTCAGTAAATTCACTTTAATATAAGTTATATGCACCATCTAAAGTAAAGGAGAGCTTGGAATCAAAATTCAGAACTTAAGTATACTCAAAGACAATTTAATCACTCAAATTGCAATGGTTGGAGGTACACATATACAGTCTCATTTAGCGCTTCCGCTTTCATTATTGTATGTATATTCATATTATTGTTAGAATATATATGAAGTAATTATAATAAATTTGCATTTGGTATCAGAGCCTGTAATTTTCTCTGTCTTGCTTGTTATATATGCAGTTATATGTGATAAGAGAGAATGAAAGATGAGAGAATTTATTTAATAAAGAAAGTTTATTTAGGAGAAATTGTCAATTATGTAATAGAAAATGACTAATTTAAAGCAAACAATAGAGTTGAGGACTGGTCCCGCAATCAATGAGTTGTTAGGCTCGTGGGACCTACTTTTTATACTATAAAAGCACCACCCTATTATGGGAAAAAGGATGATTAATATATGATTAGACTTTCTCTTTCTAGAAATATTGAGTTTCTCTCTCTAAAGACATTTACTAAGTAATCAGTAATATGAATTAAGTTCTCTAAACATTGTTTTACTCTAAAAAACTCCCTCAGAGACTTCTAAACACTTCATTGGCGCAGTCTGTGGGAATTATCGTTTGGTACCTGGAATCGATTTTCCAAAACCTAAGCAAATTTACAAAGGAAAAGTGATGGAGGAACATGGGGAGTTAGGTATGAACAATTGCAAGGAGAATCTAATAGGAAACAACTATCGAAACAATATGGAGTTCGATAGAAAACATGATGATCAGTATGATGGGGAAATTTAGAGGAGTCTATTTTAGTGGCTGGAAGGAATGAGTTAGTGGAAGAAATTGAGAAATTAAAGGCTGAAAAATAGGCGACACTTGGAAATATTCGCTCCGAAATCCGAAGGGAGGATTGTAGTGAAAAAGGCGAGCACAAAACTTATCATCAGCCTGGAGACAAGGATGATATGTATCGAAGGAATGGTCTTTATTTCTCGAGGAAGAAGGTAAAATCAAGACATTACCATGAGTATTCGGAGTCGAGTAATTATTCACGTTATAGTTCGTATGAATCCTCCCCTGAAAGAAATCATCGGAAGATGAAAAACAACAAGAAGCATGTGGATCACCATCGAACTAAAGATACACAAAAGAAAATTTGAGAGGAAAAGAACTATGTTAATAGAGGCAAAGTTAGTGAGCAAGTCATAAAAATTTGAGGGCTAATATTTACAGGGCAAGTCACAATTGGAGATCTTTCCCTTTGTCTTCGGAAATTCGTTTTGGCAACCTTCCGAAGCAGTTTGACATCTCTAAGTTGGAGAAGTTCGATGAAACCCAAGACCCTGATAACCATATTGAGCAATTTAAAAACTTTATGATCAACTTTGATGATGATGATAAATTGTTGTGTAGGGATTTTTACAAACATTTATGGGGGTAGCTTCCAAATGGTACAATAGATTTCCGCAGGGTTACATTAAATTTTTTGATATGTTTTTGAACATTTTCCGACAGCATTTTGTAGGAAGCAAGAAATTTCGAGCTATTGGAGATACAATAATATACTGGAGGCAAATAGTTGGAGAGAATTTGAAAAACTATACCAATTGTTTTGTGAAGACAAAAACTGATATGGAATATTGTAAAGATTCTGTGGCTCTGACAGCATTTAGAATAAGATTTCTCCCCAGACTTTTAAAGGACACTGTGGCTGAGAGTCAAGCGATGACTTTTGGGGGATTTTCTTGATCAAGTTGAAAAGAATATTTTGGTAGAAGAAACTTAGGCGTCGGAAAAAGGCCAAGTGATCAATTAGAGCATAATCAGTTCCAAAGATCCGAATCTAGCAGTGAAGCGCCTCGAACAAATGTGCAACCTAAAGCAGTTAGCCAATATCCTCTGAGGCCAAGGGCAGGCCAACAAACATACAACAGGGGACAATGCCAATATCAAACAAGTGGATTCGTCCAGATTATTTTGCAGAGTTGACTGAGTGTGTGGCAACTATATTTGATAAGGCTAAGGATATAGTGCAATTTCGGAACCCTTTTCTTATTCAGACTCTGAGGGAAAATAGAAGTAGTAACAAGTATTGTAAATACCATGAGGATATTGTGCATGATACAAAAGAATGTATAGCCCTGAAAAAAGAGGTACATGCGTTAATTAAGAATGGTAAGTTGACAGACTTTGTGAAAAAACACTCCCAGAGAAATCCGAAGGCGAAGATTGCTCCAAAAAACGTTGAGACTACGATAGTTATTTCCAAATAAATCGACGATTTTAATAGTGCTACAAAGTACTTAGACCCAAAAGAGGGAAGGAATAACATTAACATTATAGAAGAGGTTATTCTGAGGTGAAAAGTCAGTGATCTATGCGCTTTCTTCGAGTCATTGGCCATTTTTGGAGGTGATACCATTGCAGGAAATTCAAACAGCTCATGGAAAAGGTATATTGTTAGTTTGACTACCCAATTAGAGGTGGGTGCATCGACGCAGATGAACCAACCTCATTCTCCAATGCTTTGATGATGATGACATGAGAAATGTGGCAGGACTACATGAAGATGCAGTGGTAATTGCAGCAGGAGTAGTTGGTGATCATGTGCAGAAAATTTTGATTGACACTGGCAGTTCTGCCAATATTTTGGTCATGAGTACTTATAAGAGAATTGCTAATCCTCCCGTAATTCAAAGGTCAGATAGAACTATTGTGGGATTTACAGAGCGACAACTGAATTTATCAGAGTATTTGAATGTGTAGTTGAGCTAGACAGATGGCCTTTCAAAAAAGAGGTCGAAATTCTGTTCATAGTAGTAGATGCGCCAACATCTTACAATGTGATTTTTGGAAGGTCATGGTTGTCGAAGATGCATGGTGTTATTTCTACAGTCCATCAGTGCTTAAAATACGTGGTGGGAAATAATATTGGAACAATCAGAAGCAGTTAGAAGATGGTTAGAGAGTGTTACCGAATTGCTTTGTCTTCAAATCAAGTTCAGGGGGGATTGAGACAAAAAGAGCATAGCAGTCAAATGAGACTTCCTAAAAAATCACGCCTTTCGATGATCCGAGGGAGTCCCCCGAACTTTTGGTTCCAGATGACAATTATGAAGATTACGTATACCCTGATGGAAAAGTTTTAAAAATTGGAACGAATCTCTCTCCTGATTTGAGGGAGAAATTGATTATGTTTTTTTATCTACGAACCTAAATATGTTTTCTTGGTGTGCAGAAGATGTAACAGGAGTGTCTCCAGAGATAATTTGTTATAAGATCTCAGTCAGGAACAATGTAAGGCATATCCCACGGAAATAAAGACCTTTCTCCTTTAGATTTTGAAGCTCTTCTTGAAGACTTTTCCTCCGTTTTTTCAAGAGGATTGGCATCATCACGGTTTGTTAAGACTAATGAGGACTCACCGGAATTCCTCTCAACTGATTAAAGACATATAGTTTATCAGATTCGGAAGGCTCAACTAATTCCATTTTGCCTTTTGACTTAGTGGTATCTTGTTTACCTAGGGCTTCATTGAGCTGTTATGGAGAGAGTAACAGGTAAATCCGATGCGGAGCCTTCTGCTTTATATAGTTGAAGCTGAGTATCAACCTGAGGCTGGACAGTGGAGCTGCGAATATTGGAGGGAAAGCTTTTTGAACATTTGTGTTCCCTGAAATGCTTTTTATCTTTATAATGTCTTTTTATTTTGGCGGAAGAGATTTTCTGATGTTTATCTTTCCCCATTGATTTGAGGCTACTGCTGCTAAATATTGAACAATTGGTGTTAAAATATTGAGAACAGATATTAAAAGGAATAATGACAGAATAGTTTTCTGTGGGAGGCCAAGTACCGTAGTAAGTAGTAACAGGTGGCTCGGGTTTAGGATCAATGCAGATACTAATTATTTTTTCTCCTCGATTTTTTGACTAATATACAACCACTCTGGAATCCGACGGATTTTAGGGGCATAAGCAGCACTTTCTCTCTCAATAAATATTTTGGCAAAGCTTTATCTCTCTAGAAAATATGTCTAGAGAATGGAAAGGGAAAGAGATTTTATAAAGTGGAGTTGGGATCTAAATGGTGTTGAGGCCCAATGACGCATGACTTGTTTGCCTAGGGGAAGAATAAGTGAAATAGGTGCAAAAATAGCATGTGGAAGTGGAAATGTTTGGCTCAAGTAAAGTTGTTAGGAAAAGAAAAACGCCAAAGAAGTTCAACCGATTCGTGATTTGACAGAAAAGTGTTCGCTGGCAGTGTCAAGGTTTGTTGTGACGTCATTAATAAGGAAAATGCGGAAGAAAGAATAAAGTTACTTGA
The DNA here is from genome assembly GCA_036936605.1 of Limnanthes douglasii subsp. nivea. Classification (NCBI taxonomy): domain Eukaryota; kingdom Viridiplantae; phylum Streptophyta; class Magnoliopsida; order Brassicales; family Limnanthaceae; genus Limnanthes; species Limnanthes douglasii. Next base: position 42,141,168 of record JAUPFV010000001.1, read on the forward strand.
GGACAGAAAAAATCCTTGCCCAATAAATTGCGTAGAAAGAATGGTTCGAGGAAGAAACTTTTAAAAGTTAGCAGTCCTTGTCAACATTCATCTTCACAAGGAATTGGGGGCTACGAACAATATAGACACATATAGAAATATTCGAAGAAAAGGAGAATTGCGAGGAAATCCAAAGCCGATGAGCAGTTGTTAAAATGTTTAAGGCCGAGAAGACCTTATAAAGTTACCTGTGTTTGGAGATTGGTCACAATCCGGGGGCAAAACAAGGAATACAATTCGAGGGATACCTAGCAGTCCCTGCCAAAAATATTTTCACAAGGATTGAGGGGCTAATGATAAGGGAGAATGAAAGATGATGGAGTTTATTTAATAAAGAAAATTTATTTAGGAGAAATTGTCCATTGTGTAATAGAATATGACTAATTTGAAGCAAACAATAGAGTTGAGGACTGGTCCCGAAATTAATGAGTTGTTAGGCTTGTGGGACCTACTTTTTGTACTATAAAAGCACCACCCGATTCTGAGAAAAATGGTGATTGATATATAATAGACTTTATCTTTCTAGAAATATTGAGTTTCTCTCTCTAAAGACATTTACTAAGTAATCAATAATATGAATTAAGTTCTCTAAACATTGTTTTACTTTAAAAAAACCCCTTATAGACTTCTGAACACTTCAATATAAACACTTATTCTTCATATTTAAAATACATGATGTTTATATGGTCATAATGCATAATTCTCATATGATATACATATTTTGTGGTTCTGAATTTTGGGTCTAATATATTATTTGTGTTTCATATTGGTGGATGCATAAAAAGTATGATTAGCCTATGTTTATTTGCTTTAATTTCTTGACATGTACAAAGATTATAATAATTATCACAAACAAAATATGACCATAAAGATGGTATATGAACAAGGATCAACGAAATATTTCAAGTGATTTAATAAGTTTAGTAATTGGGTAGTAGCCACATCATTTTAAGTTATTTAATTTTTCTTCATAAATCACATGTGGAAACTAGACATAAATTTGTAGTTAATCATTAGTATGTTGATCGACAGAACACCGAATGCTAGCACAAATTTTGGTCTTTATGAACATAATTGAGAGACGATTAGACCGTTCCCACTTTTCATAAAGATCAACTGCATCAGGACTACTAACCTCTAGGTGGTTTTTCTTTCAGAATAGCATCGTTGATATCCATCCACCCCAACTGTAAAATAACTATTTATTTCCACACTTTATACATACTTGAAAACTTGTTTCAAAACCATACGAGTAGTCGTTACTCTTTACCGCTTTCGGAGCGAACTACAATTGAATGACTACTTAATTGTAAGAGCAGGTACATCTCTCACCCCGACAAGTGAGGATGTACGAAAAGGTTATGAAAACCCTTTCGATTCCATTCTTTCTCAAAATAAACTAGAGAAACAGATACAACAATTTGTGAGTGAGATCGCAATTTTTCGAGCAGAACAAAACATCATGGTCGAAGTGGCCGCCCTTCGAACAGAGAGGGATGCCTTAGTAACCAGGTGCGCTGGTGTGCAATTTGAGATTCACATTGAGACATCATCCGAAACGGCAAAGGACAATGACTACGAGTTCACTATACCATATGGTCTGGACCGCACCCATAGTTTCATAAAGATGACTTACAGGTATGAGCTTGATACTTGTCCCTAACTACAGATAAAAGTGAGCTGCATTACCATTGTAGAAATTATAAACGTACCAAACACATGTGACACTCAAGATCTCGAGATGCATGAGAGTCCTGGAGAGAGTCTCATATGATGAGAAAAATGTAGGACAAACAAGAAAGGGGAGCTCCTGTTGGTACTCGTAGAAAGCGAACACGGTGAACTCGTCCTGGAACTGTTAGCAAACAAGAAGGGGAATCGAGTACCGCAGGAACTGATACAAACCAAGAAGGGCAATCCAGTACCGCAGGAACTGATACCAAACAAGAAGGGCAATCGAGTGCGGCAGGAACTGATGCAAAACAACAAGGAGTGTAGACTTTGCATGCAGTTTTACTTATATGCATGGAGTGGCAAATTAAATTTCATAGCCCGCCGCCAATTATTTAAAGATACTGAACAAATCTGAACCGGATCTTATTTGTTTACCGGGTATTATATTTTAACTGTTTAAAAAAAAAATAACAAATCAAATTTGATTTATTCCGATTTGATAAGGATTTGGACGATTTTATATCGAAGGCCCCTCAACCCTTAATTTTGGATTTAGTTGCTTTGTTGACATAGGAAAATCATACTTTTGTCTACAGAACTGTGTGTTTTTAAAACCCTAGATCAGGTTTCGTCTACCATGTTGAGAATTTGTTTGTTCCGAGGAAGGAGTCTGGTAGGGGACTGGATCGCATTGGTGGAAGAAATTTTAGACTTTAAATAATTCATCAATGATAAAAATAAATCATGTTAGTCGTAAATAAGTTCCGGGGAAGGGAAGGGTTGCGTTGTGGTAGCAACAAAGCAAGCAAACGCGCTTGAGACAAGATAAATAAAAAGTATCTACCTTGGTTAAGTTAGTTAAACATCTTAGCATCGATTTACCCTTAAGTTATACATGGATTATGTACCACCAATTTCAAAATTTAAAACAAAGATCAATATCTGTTGATGAGTAAACCGATGAGTTTTATAAACTCTAAAATCAGGTTAATTTGTCTGAAACGGAAGATTAATTGGTATGTTAGTACATAGGGGGCTGAGATAACAATTGCAGGATTTTAAAACATGTTTGACACAGTTAATGTATCTAAGACACATAAGCTTGCTATGCATCTGGATAAATCAATGACCATGAGGTCTTATTAAGGAGACAATGCTAGGGTGTCCGATATGACGCGTTCCATTAAGATGTTTCCAAATTCGATTCCAATTGCCCAACCAACAAACCAATTTGTACAAGTTCTTATTTTCAAATTAAATGTTTCAATTGTCGTGAAACAAGACACCGAGCATTAGACTGACCCAAACCAAATTATATCAGGGCTAGTTTATTCACAAAGGTTACTGCCTCTCAATTGGAGGAGAACGGTGACCCTGTTAGGTGCGACCAAAATCTCACATCCCACATCGGTTAAACATGGGAAGAAAGATCAATATATAAGTTAAGAATACATCTCCATTAGGGTGAGGCCTTTTGGAAGTGGACCAAAAGCAAAGCTGTGCGGGCCAGTGAGCCTAAAGCGGACAATATCACACTATTGTGGAGATCGGAGTATTTTTACTTATATACAAAAAGCGGAATATACTGACCCCATATTCCCTACAAATGGTATCAGAGCACCAGACCCAGACAGAACGGGATGTGGGGGTTGTGATAATCTGGGTGAAATTCTCAGGATGCCGAACAACTTGTTAGGAGCCATACTCAAGTTGATTGATCTGCTGGATAGATGGAGCGCCAGATGGCTCATCAAGCAGGTGGCTTGATCAAGGAGCGTCGCAGATTCATCTATAGATGGAGCGCCAGATGGCTCATCCAGCTGGTGGATTGATCAAAGAGCGGCGCAGATTCATATATAGATGGAGCGTCAGATGGCTCATCAAGCAGGTGGCTTGATCAAGGAGTGGCGCAGATTCATCTATAGATGGAGCGTCAGATGGCTCATCAAGCAGGTGGTTGGATCAAGGAGCGGCGTAGATTCATCTATAGATGGAGCGCCAGATGGCTCATCAAGCAGGTGGCTTGATCAAGGAGTAGCGCAGACTCATCTAAAGATGGAGTGCCTGATAGCTCATCAAGCATGTGGCTTGATCAAGGAGCGGCACAGTGTCATCGAGTAGGCGGATGGAAGTCAATTGAGAGGAGGCTAGAGTGGTACTTTGTTCGAGAGGAGGATTGTTAGGTGCGACCAAAATCTCACATCCCACATCAGTTAAACATGGGAAGAAAGATCAATATATAAGTTAAGAATACATCTCCATTAGGGTGAGGACTTTTGGAAGTGGACCAAAAGCAAAGCTGTGCGGGCCAGTGGGCCTAAAGCGGACAATATCACACTATTGTGGAGATCGGAGTATTTTTACTTATATACAAAAAGCGGAATATACTGACCCCATATTCCCTACAGACCCACGGTATGATGAACATATTAAGCGGAGAGTCAGGATAAGGAGTTTATTTTTCAAAAAGTTAGTTGAATCTTGGTACTTCAACGTGTTTGTTTGGCATCTAAATTCACGATGATAGTGAGGGTTTGTTGAGGAACAACATATTTTCATCTGCGTATAATATTGGGGGAAAGGTCTACAAACTGGGCATTGATTCAGGGAGTTATGAAAACATCATCTCCAAATAGGTCGTTCAGAAATTAGTTTGACTGACTAAGGTTCATCATAACCGTACAAACTTATCTGGTTTAAAAAAGACAACGCGGTAACGGTATCTAAGCGATGTCTAGTGTCTTTCTCTTATGGTAAATATATAGAAAAGGATTTGTGTGATGTTATCGGTATTGATGTTTGCCACCTATTGCTAGGACGACTATGAAAATTTGATATAGGTTTCACATATGATGGTCGAGAAAATTGCTATAATTTTATGTTGAATAATAAGAAGATTACATTGCTTCTAGCTAAGAATTTGAACCCAAAACTGGGAACCCTGATAATACAGGATTTGGACAATAACTTCTTAACATGAAAAGAGTTTGTAGGGCATGCAATGATGCATAAATTATTTATTTCTTGGTTGTGAAGGAACATTCTGCTGATATATGTGTTGGGGGCACCTGAATGAGTTCGACCACTGTTACCAGAATTTACTAGATATTTTTACGGATGAGTTGCCTACAGGTCTTCCTTCACTGCGGGATTTCCTGCACCAGTTTGATCTAACACCAAGCGCAAGCTTACCTAACTGACCACACTATAGGATGAATCCTAAAAAGTATGAAGAGTTTATGCATCAAATTGAAGAATTATTTACTAAATTCCATATTCGAAAGAGTCTTAGCCCATGTACGGTTCAACCATTATTCACACCAAAGGAAGATGGCTTGATGAGGATATGTATGGATAGTCGTGCCATTAATAAAATCACGGTAATATATTGTTTTAGTATTCCTCGTTTCGATGATTTGTTGCACCAATTAAGTGGTATGAAGGTCAAATTGGATTTAAAGAGTTGGTATCACCAAATTCACATTTGGATGGGTGATGAATGGAAAACTCCTTTCAAGATACGGGAAGGTATGCTTGAATGGATGTTTGTGCCTTTTGGGTTTCCAATGCACCAGATACCTTTATGTAAGTCATGAATTAGATTTTCACCCTTTTATTAGAAAACTTCTAGTTGTTTATTTTCATGACATTTTGATCTATGACACTAGCGAGGATTTACATTTAGACCATTTGCGTGAGGTTTTATTGGTTTTGAGACACATAAATTTTTATGGTAGATCACTAAATATTTTTTTTCTAACCGATTCTATTTTATTCATTGGATATGTGGTTTCCAAATATGCTTTGTCGTTGATGAATCCATGGTGGCAGCAACGCGTAATTAGCCACTACCTACTTCTATAACTGAGGTCCATTCTTTCTATGGGCTAGTTTCATTTTATCGCTGGTTCATTCATAATTTCAGCACCATCATGGCTCTCGTCATTGACCGTATAAAGGGAAATACATTTTGTTAGACTCTTAACACTACCTCAATGTTCGAGAAGATTAAGGTACTTTTGACTACGACACTTATATTGATCCTGATTTTTCGACTGGGTTTGAATTATATTGTGATTATTCTTGTACGTGTATTGGGGTTGTACTGATTCAAATGGACCAACCTGTGGTATATTTTATTGAGAAGTTGAGTGAAACAAAGCTCAACTATAGTATGTACGATTTGGAATTCTATATGGTGGTTCGAGCATTGAAATATTAGAGCTTTTACCTCACTTATAATTACTGCATCCTTAACACTGATCATGATGCTTTGAAATATCTGCAAAGTCAAGACAAGCTGATTGTGCGTCACGCTCGATGGGTTGCTTTCACATAAAAGTTCACATTCTTGATTATACACACGTTTTGGACATTGAATTGTGTTGTTGATGTAATAAACAGGCAGAGTACCATGATCTGCATGGGAGGTGAAGTGAATATTTTTTAGATATTGATCCGTACTTTGGTTCCATTTTATAGAACGTTGCAACTGGCTTGAGAATATATTTTCTAATGAGCAATGGATATTTAAACAAATATAATATTTTGTGTGTTCCCGTTGGGAGTTTGCAATTATTGTTAGTGTAGGAAAGACACAATGAGGGACATGATGGTCGAGATCAAACCTTCAAGTGTTTATCTAGTTAATCTGTTTTCTTAATCTGTGAAGGGATGTTATACGCTTTGTAGCTGGATGTAGAACTTGCGATATGGAAAAAAACACAACTTCCAATGCGGGTATGTACTTACTACTACCTATACCGGATGGTTCATGCCGGAGTGCGAGCATGGATTTATTTCAGGCATACCCCAAACAGAGAGAGGTAATCACTCTATTTTTATGGTAGTAAGTCATTTTTTTTCTAAAATGGCTCATTGCATTGCCTATTAAAAAATGACAGATGCGAAAAACATCGCTACTTTTTATTTTTGAAAGGTCTATCATTTGCATGATCTACCTTTGAATATTGTTTCTGACCGGGATCCAAGGTTTGTTGGGCCTTTTTTGCGGCGTTTGTGAAGGCTTACTAATATAAACTTGAGCTTTGATAGTGCATATCATCCGCAAACATATGAGAAAACTGGAGCTATTAACCGGACACTAAGAACATGCTACGGGCAGAGGTGGCTAGAAATTTAAGGTTTTGGGATCAAAGACTTTATCATATTGAGTTTACCTACAACAGACACAACAAGAGGAGTACAGAGCATAGTCAGTTCATGGTTGTCTATAGTTATAATCCTCGTAGCCCCATGGATTTAGTTTTCCCGGAAGTAAGAAAGGTTCTTATTAGGATTTAGATAGTTATTTCAGAGTTGTGGGATGTTCATGAGTACACGCAAAAACATCTTGAGGAAAAAACTCATAATTATAAAGTCGCAACTAACAAGAAACACAAGTTGGTCGAAGACAATTATTTTAGACTATATCATCATTGACCTACATATTAACTTAATGTACATCGTCATTAACTATAGTTATTTTAAAATGTAATATATTTTATATATTCTCTAATTGGTCTCATCTCTCTTTTTCTATTTGTATTTATATTGTATTGGACCTCAAAAGTTTGTTTGTTAGTTCTTTTATTTGTAATTTTATTAATTAGAACCCTTAGGAAAGTAGTTATTCACCATCACCATTTGTTAGTTGGCGCTGAAGTAAACCTGGATCCACAACATAGTACTAACCAAGCATAGGTAGTCCTTATCAGGTTATAAATTTCAGTTGTAAGATTTTCACAAACCAGATCGATCATCGACGAATATTTTTCCGATTATGAATTGGTCGTCATCTTTTTGTTAGACTTAGGTTTTTAGTTATTTTAAAACCAGGATAAATTAAGAAGACGTTTCCAAACATGAGGTTAATTTTAACGAGATAAAATCTCTAAAACATTTAATGCCAATGATATAAAGACCTACAGTTAAAACACTAGAAAAATTTATGTTTTATTGTGAAAATTCTCTATATGTACCACTTGTTCTCCCTTTCACATGGAAGGTATTTCCACGATATATAATATAAAGAATCATAAAAACAAAGGTTGTGGGACACATGCTAAGTAATAAACATGGAAAAAAGAACCTGACACTCTTTCATATTTAATAATTTACAAATAAACGACTTATTGCAAGGTATATTCGCTACAAATAGTTAAAGTTTCATAGTCTTGTTATGAATATTGTTACTCGAGGTTTTCTATAATAAGAATAATTAGATTTGTTGACCCTTGTCAACCTAATGTAGGTAGCCTTCATACTTGAAAATACATATATTTTTTGTCACGCATTGTCATATCCTCTTCAAGGTACTCTTCGTACTTCTATATATTGATCCTCGTCAAGGATATATAGGCTCTTTAAAATTCAATAATCTCTAAATGCATCTCATATCATCATACCTTCTTCAAGGTAGCTTTTGTACTTCATAATGTTTAACTAGTAATTCTTTTTCGTCCTACAAGTGACACAATGTTATACTAATATGGTGAAAGTATTTGAGTCACAAATAAGAGTATAATACGTGTAATAGGATATGCATTTATCAAACTTTATTTAGAGAGATGAACAAGCACTTTAACCGTCAATGTTATGTCATAATTATGACATATCAAATCCGGTTCCACTCTGATTTAATAGTGGGGAGTTTACTGCTTATTTGGTTATGTGCTCTAACATTCACTGAATTTCACAATTTAAAAATAAAAAACCACATAAGTATCACAATTTCAACTTATATTCTAAAAAAATGTTTAACAATATATTTAGCATACATAAAATGTACCTTTAAAAATCTATTAAGATTCATTCGGGGAATCAATGTAACTTGTAAATGTATGAGCTTGAAAAAAACAAGTGTTGATCCAGCTCAATCAATTTAATTAAAATATATTATTTCTTATGGATTTTCCTAGTTCGTTTTCTTAATGATCACAAATGAGAATTTTTTGTTTATGATCAATTATTCCAAACATTAGCATATTTATTGGTCGATCAATGTACGTAATATAACCAAATCATGAACTTGTCCAAACTCCTAATAATTTAAGTCACTTATATGAATAATTTTGAAAATATAATGGTTTTTATAATTTATTAAAGTTAGGGGAACCAGAAAATATTTGAGTAACATCAAATAAATACCTAACATAAATAAAATATGGTAAAGATTAAAATACAAAATGGTCTATACACACAAATTTAACGTCATTAATGGTTGTGTAACCATATAACGCATCGGGACAATTTCAACATTATTATCGCTAATATGGTGTGATGTAGTTCACATTCTCTCAATAGGCCACATTACCGCAATACGTGATTTAACAATCATGTAAATATTACAAAACATGAATTTTATGAAAATGTGTCTTATCTTAGACGATACATTTATGATCATATGCAATATTTTGTATATATTTGTTAAGCTCTCCATAGAGACTACTAGATTAAAATATTAAAAACAAATCATTTTAAAAAAATCAAAAACAATTCTTCATTTACGAAATTTTGTCAATTATAATTTTGAAATCCAATTTTTTTATATCAAACACCATAAAAGTGTTTTGTACTGCTACATTGAAATTGGAAAAAAATAAAATAGTTCAGTTGTCCTCTCATTTTAAAATAATAAAGTGCTTAATAAAAAATATCATTGAATAACTCGATTATGAACGCATCCAAAAAATAATCGCGTAATACTGTTATTTGTAAAATCATATGAAACCAAGAACACGTATGTTTCATGTATTTCTATATGACAAAAAATGTAATGTAAAGTTAGGACACTTGGATTAAGGGATATGTCCAAAAACACTATTAAAACTATTTTATTTTATTTGTTTTACTTCTATGTTACTGTTATTCCTAAGTATTTTGATTAACGAAAACCGATCATGGTATTCATTTTTTTAAAAGAACTTTTTCAGTTGCTTATATTAACAAAAATAAATCATCTTATTCATCTTAAAATACAAAAATTAATTATGTAACTCTTACCGTGAATGACAGTAATAAGGCAATTATTTCTAACGCAATACTGTTATTTGAACAGAATAACAGTATTACGTTAGAAACTACTCCGCGAGATCGTTTTAAAAAAAAGCTCAAACTACTACGCGATATTTTTTTTTATTATTTTAAAAAAATGGCGATACTACTACTACTAGGATTGAGCAGAATTTGGTATTGTATATACGGGCCCAAACCATTAAAAAACAACTTATTGTAGGCCGACTTGATTAAGGGCGCTTATTGGAGGTAAGATACCCAACTTTACTTCTTAATCACCAACTCTACTCTTCTAGCAAACGATTAGCTTCGACGAACAATGAGGAGGAAGATGAAGGATCTACCCTTTAATATCATATGCGAGATCTTATACCAATTACCGGTTAAATCTCTTTTACGTTTCCGAAATCTATCCAATTTCTATCGCCGAACAATCGACGATCCCAAGTTCATGACAACCCATCACGCTCGAGTAAGTCGTACTCTATTCATCGAATACCGCAGCTCCATTATCTATCAACTAGAAGAGAGTCATGGTTATTTCCTGAGACCAACGACGATGACGTTTCCACATATCAAGGAAGTTGCTCGAGTTCTTTGCGCTGCCCAAGGCTTCCTTCTTCTTATGCTTAGCGATGGAAAATTCTGTTTGTGGAACCCTTCACGACGAGAATCTATCAATTTGGCATCTGTTTCGAGAGGAATGGTCGAAACATTGTTTGGTTTCTTTTCGTTAGGGTTAGGGTTAGGGTTGGGGTTGGGGTTTGATAGCAGCATGACCGAATACAAAATTGTTTATATTTCAATCGTATCTGAAGAACGTAGGTCTGTTCTAATTTACAGTTCCAATACAAAATCATGGAAACAGGCGACCAATAATCTTCCTGCTCTACATCATATAGCTACTGATTATTGTATATATACCACTGAAGGTCTGTTTTGTAATGGATCAATCCATTGGCTTTACTTTTCCACTGAAACCTCCGTCAGTCTGCTTTCATTTGATATGAAGATGGAAGAGTTCTCTTTGGTTGCACTTGAGTTTCTTAATTCATTCGGCAGACAGGCTAAGTTAACTGAACTTGGCGGGTATTTGGTTATAGGGGAAAAATTCGGGGTTCAGGCTTATCCACGTTTGGAGAAGGTTTGGATACTTATGGAGGGTAAATGGAAAACAATGAATATTGAACACAACATCCATGATGAAGTCGAAGTTTGTGGAGATGATTATAATGCTCATTATTATGTGAATCATAAAGGATCCAAGTTGATAAGTTCAAATATATTATTAAAGAGTCCAAAACATGATGTCTTTAGATGCAAGGAGACACTCTTATCTCTTAAGAACTTTGAAGTGAGTTAGCAGGTACTAATCTTCAACTATCTAGGTTGCTTGAATTCTTTCATTTATTATTTCGGAAAAATTGTATCATTTGATTTAGCTCTTACCATTGCTAACCCTGTTGGTCTTTAAATTATACATATTAAGTTGAGTTGCATGGTGCTGACTGCTGAGTTTAAATGACATCTTTATTGAATTGATTTAGTTATTTAGTTCGATGTCTGGACCTCTGCTTTTGCATAACAGCTTTTGTCCAGCTTTGTTTTTTGGCATCTGTAGCTTTGACTTTAGCCAGTTCACTTCCTTGACTTCTTTGATATCTTTGCCATTGTCGAGTTTAAGCTGTGCGGTTTGGTGAGAATTGTTTTGAGGTTGGCTTGAAATTTATTGTTTTTCCGCCTTAAGTCTAGTAAGTCGGGCATTTTTGAGACAAAATTCTATATTGGTCATACTATTCCTAACGTTTCTTGGCATTTCCTTAAATTTATTGGCAAGAAGAAAAAGAGGTCGCAAAGGAATATGCATCTTCATTCATTAGGCGAAGTGTCTTTTGCCGAAATCCAATAGGAGAGTTTTCAAGACATGTGGGAATATTAGGTTCAAGTATGGTGTGGTTAATTTTCGTCTGAGGGTAAAATTGTAACTTTTATTTTGAGTTTTGTGGAAGTTTGCAAGTATTTAATGTTTGAGTAGAGAGTAGAGGGAGAATTAAGCAGCCTGGTTGTATTTAATTTTCATTACCCTTATTAAATGTTGGTGGTTGGGTATTTATACCCTTACATTTGGGCTTTATGGGCTTTCGGGTCATGTTTAAAGGACCCGGGTCAAGTTTAAGGACCCATGAGCTCTTAGTAGGAGAGCAGGCAGCTTAGTCAAGGAGTGATTAGGTTTTTATGTACTTTAGTCCTTGTTCGAACAATCCAATGGATGAGGTGTTCGAACTGCCCTGTCCGGTTTGGTGATCTTAGTCCGAACTGTCCCCGTCCGGAGAGGTAGCAACATTCAGACTTATCAGGAGCCCTTTTTTTAGGTGTTTGTTCAAATACCTTTGTAAAAAGCCTGAAAAACAGTCCGATGTTAGTGGCAGTTTTACCCGGACAGGTCTTTCGAATTGTGTTATGGCTTTATCCGGACTGAAAAAGCTCTGTGGATCTAAACGATTTTTTGCCAAAGTTCATGGGACACGTGTCGCTCTTGGGTTGGTTGCCTCAGCCGTTTTTTCACCTTGAATCTCGCACACACCTTCTTTGAAAAGCAACCTCTTTATTAATGAAGGTGACGTCACCGCCGTCTTTTAATCATTACTAATCTTTTCGAATTCTCCTAGGAATCAAGACTTCCTTTTGAGATTTACTATAAATTGAGATACTTTTCTACTGTTTTACTATCACTTTCATTTTCACTCTGCAAATCTTCAAAGCTTTCTCTCTCAAAAACAAATTCTTACTTAAGTTGTTTATGTTCACGGCTAGGAACGCTCTGATCAAAGGCGGGTGGCTCAACCTATCTGAATTAGAAAAAGCGCAAAAAGTCGAAAAGGAAAGGCGCATTGCAGCAGGCTTACCCACTTCCCCCATCGACAAACCAGAAATCTCAGCCACAGAGTCAGACCAGGGTTCTTCCTCCACTAAGGGTGTCAAACCGAAGAGGTTGTTTCAAACCAGTATTTCCCCTATCATCTCAGGTTCTTCGGTTCAAGAGTCGGAACCCGTTGTTGAACCTGGTTTAACAGTTACCAGCTTTAAAAAACCCTCCCCATTCTTAGCCATGGGTCAGATGCTGAAACCTCTCCTCACAAGCTAGTTGATCGGAGAAAAGGCCGGCTGGTCAAAGGGCAGGCTTCCAAGGGCACCCCTTCGAAATCAGGTGCCAAGGACAGTAGTACTGGTTCAGAAGTGCCCATTAGAGCACCCAGGGACAGGCTGTCCGGTCCGGAGGGTACTGGCTCAAGTCCCCAAAGAGAAACGTCTACACTAGAGCCTCAACCAGAGGCTAGGAACCAAGAGAATACTGAAACTCATCAGTCTGATAGTCAGGCTGAGCCAACCCCAAACCTCCCTCTCACTACAACAACTGAAAACCCTTCCTCAATTATGGAGGAAGTAATGGAGGACTCTATTGAAGAGGCTCCCTTTGAGTCCAAACCTTTCGGGCAGACTAGTGGTGCTGTTGCTGCCCAAAAGGATAAAAGCAAGGAAAAGTTGTGCTTGAAGCATCCGGATCTGCCAAAGTGTCTTGAAGGAATGGTGGGACCTTGTTTCCACAAGGTCAATGTTAAGGATCTACTTGCCCTGAAAAAGATCAATTACGCTTTTATCCATACAACTGAGTTGGGCCGGATGCGCACGAAGTGGGGGATTCCGGAGAATGTGAAGATTAGAATCCCCATAGACCCCGAAACCCCAATGGATTGCAAACTCAGTGAAATAGTCATCTTCACTGAGCTCTTTAACTGGGGTTTAAGGTTCCCCTTGGACCCGGAAATAGTTAGGTATTTCCACCTTATCAAACTCTGTCTCAGTCAATTGAGCCCCAATGGATGGTACACACTTATGGCCTGCATCATGGCCTCCAGGCTCTCTGGCACTCCTCTACCAATGGAGGAATTTGCTGCTGTGGCCAGTCTCTGCAGGAACCCTTACATCCCTTTTTATCACTTCAACATGAGGGATAACTACAAAGCAGTGGATGACCTGCTTGAGTCGGAGAGAAACTGGAGGACTCAATTCCTGTTCGCAAGTGGTGCTTGGGAAAACGGGAGGAAAATCAAATCCGGAGTCAATCCAAGTCTCCTCACCAGCAGATGGAGGAGTGATCGTAAGTCCCCTACTTTATATCCTTATTTCCTTTTTTATCAAATCTGCTTAAACTAACTGGTCTTGCTTTTTACTTAGCAGAAATGCCAAAAGACTTCAATGACTACCTAAAGTCCGGGCAGACCACTTATACCAAGATCAACACTTGGACTGCTGAAAAGTGGGGAAATTGGTTTCACGATGCTTTCAAAGGAGGCAACTTGGCAAGGTCTCACCTCTGGAACACTACTGGCCGGAGGGACTTGACCTGGGAAGAACTCACCACTCCACCCCCTCCGGATGTAGTCTTGAAGAGAACTCACGAACCGGATGGGTCACTTTACTTTCCGCGCCGGGCCAAGTCCCTGAGTAAGATGAAAGACAAGAAGAAGAAGGGCAAGAAGGTGGTAGGTGAAGCTAACCCTGCCGAGGTGGAAGAGGCTGTTCTAACAAATCCCGAGGGGCCAGCCCCAAGCCAGATTGATGCTTCTTTCCTAGAAGTGGTAGAGCAGGAGAGTGTTAGGCAAGAAGGTCAATCCCCAAAACCCCTAAGGGCTCCCAAAAGAGACCGAAAACGGGGAGCTGAAAGCAAGGATAGGGAGGCTAAGAAGAAAAAGACCTCCAAGGGTGACGAACTTTCTCTCCGGCCTCCGGAGCCTCTCCTCCATGTTGATCCTACTGATCCAACACAAGCAGAGGAGATCCCTGGTGATTTTCGAACTGACGAAGTCGGAGGAGGAGACCTTAGCATTGATGGGGTTGACATCACCAGTCTCGATGGGCTTGGTGATTACTTTGCCAACCTCCCCAGAGATGACTTTGCTGGGCCTTACCTCCCTCCGAGTACCTCGAACACCGTCACTTTTAATGGTAAGACTTTTACTGTTTCAAGTGAAAGGGATATTATAGCTCACTCTATATTAAGTAGTGTTCAGCTGGTGCTTGTGTTGGAGAAGCAAGTTCGAAGTCAGGCAGATACTATCAAAGATCTCAAGTCTGACAAAGAGAGAATGTCTGATGATCTTCTTACTGCCACTCAACATGCTGACATTCTAAAAGGGGAGAACGAGGAGCTGAAAAAAAACCAAGAGGGGTGGACCACCAAAGTTGCTACTCTGGAAGATACTATCAAGGAGCTCCGGGAGAAGTTGTCCGGAGTAGAGAAAGATCTCACCTCTTCAAAAGAGGAGGCCAAGGCCAAGGATCAAGTCATTCACAACTTGACAAATGACAAGATTGCACTTGAGAACACAGTGTCCGAGGCTGCAGAGGAGAAAGCTGATCTGCTAAGGGAGCAAGAGGCCAAAATCCAGGCCAAGATCGATGCTTATGCCAACAACGTAATAGACACTCAAGAGCAAATGTATGCCAAGGTGAAGTCAGACATGGTCTCGCTCTTCCATGAAAAGTTCCCAAAGAGGAACTTGGGAGATTTGTGGCTTCACGTAGAGTACGAAGACCTTCCTTTCCACACCATGGCTGACGGAGACTTGCATGACTATTCTAGTGCTTCCTCTTCTGACGAGGCTGAAGAAAATGCCGGGGAGGGCCCTCCTGAAGAGAAAGACGATCCCAAGGGGAAGAAGAAGATAAGTGAGACTGAGCCATCTTCAAAGGCTCAGTCTTAAATTATGAATTATCTTTTTACTTTTATGTTATCTAAACTAAAGTCCTTGGAAGGCCAAGGCATTCTTCTTGTTATTGTGTCCGGTATCTGACCGGATAGATCTTTTGCTATGTTTAACAATTTAAAAGTCCTTGGAAGGCCAAGGCACTTAAGTTATTTTAATGAATACTTTTATTTTGCACAATTCTCGCATCCTTTCATAGTTTGTTTCAATTTTGGTGGCTAGTGTTTAAATAGCCCTTAGTTATTTCATGAACAATCTAAAGTGAGAGAGTTTAAGTTCTCCGATGACAAATGTTTAAGTGGTCATCATTCTTTTACTTCAACCCGGACGGTGTGACAAAAAACAAAGTAAGAACACTTTGAATTTTTTAAGAAGGCATCAAATTTTATTAAAAAACCCGGGCAGCTCATTAAAACCTCCCCGTGCCACCAGGGTAGGAAAGAGTATGCCCCCAAATATTTACATGGATGTTTAAACAAGTAAATATTTACATAGATGCTACTCCAAGTACATCCAGAGATGTTCAATATTCCAAGGGTGGGTCAAAACCCTTCCAGCCTTGTCTTCTAGCCAATATGTTCCAGGTTTAAGTCTTTCAACGACCATATAAGGTCCTTCCCAAGTTGGGGCCAGTTTGCCTAGTAGCTTCTCTTTAATGTGTAAGAAGACTTTCCTCAATACCTTGTCCCCCGGCTGGAAATCCCTTCTTTTAATTCTAGAAGCAAACCTGCTTCTCATCAAACCTTGATAGTGTGCAGCCCTAAGGTGAGCCTTAACTCGTCTTTCGTCTATTAGGTCGAGCTGACCTCTGATTGCCACTTCGTTAGCGTGTTCAGAGAAGGTGTGAACCCAAAATGATGGGAGAGTTGCTTCTATGGGAGCTATTGCATCCATCCCATAGACCAAGGCAAAGGGTGACTCCTGTGTTGCAGCCCAAGGTGTAGTCCGGTAGGCCCACAAGACCTCTTGTAAATAACTAGGCCACTTCCCAGCAGCCCCTTCCAAATTCTTCTTTAAACCGGACAGTATAGTTCTGTTAGCCACTTCAACTTGTCCATTTTCTTGTGGGTGGAAAGGTGAAAAGAAACAATGCTGTGTACCCCTTGAGGCACAGAAAATCTTCATTTCTCTATTGTCGAACTGTGGCCCATTGTCTGTCGTTATCTTTTGTGGAACACCAAATCTGTAACAGATGTTGGATAAAATGAATTTTATGACAGCTTTTGATGTTGTTCCTGCCAGGGGGCTGCTTCAATCCACTTTGAAAAGTAATCTATAGCAACAATTATAGTTTTACGCCCTCCGGACGCCATAGGGAGAGGGCCCACTAAATCCAACCCCCATCGAGCAAAAGGTATAGGCTCAGAAATCGACTCTAAAGGGATGGCTGGGACATGTATTTCGTTGCTATATCTCTGGCATGGATCACACCTTCTTACCAGTTCCTTAGCATCCAACATTATAGAGGGCCAGTAATAACCAGCCAGTAAAACTCTCCGTGTTAGAGCCCTGAATCCACAGTGAGCTGATCCCTCACCATCATGCAATTCAGAGAGGACTACTTGAGACTCATCATCTGCCAAACATCGCAAAAGAGGTTTACTGTAAGAATTTTTATACAGAATGTCTCTTAGTATGATAAAACCACGAGCTTTGTGTTTCATTTTTCTTGCTAGTGCTTTATCCGGAGGCAAGATGCCATCAGAGAGATACTGTAGGAGAGGAAATCTCCAGTCTTGTGGTTGTTTCATCTATACTTCGAAAATTTCCTCCTCTTTACCGATGTTATGTTGAATGGAAGGGCTCTCCTACACATGGATCCAAGGATATGACTCAGTGTAGGCTATAGTTGCCAGTGAATCTGCTAGTTCATTCTCTGTCCGGGGTATATGCTCATAAACAACGCTTTTGAACTTAAGAGCCTCATTTTTAAGAAGAAGCAAGTACTTCACTAGTTGCTCCTTTTTGGCCTCAGATTGACCTTGTGCATGGTGAATAAGAAGTTGGGAATCACTCATCAGCTTGACCCTCTTGGCTCCACAAATATAAGCTAACTTTAAACCAGCTATAGCTGCTTCGTATTCGGACTCATTGTTGGAAGCCCTAAAAGCAAAACATATAGCCTGGTACATTTTGTCACCATACGGAGAAGTCAAGCACACCCCTGCACCACATCCTATAGTGCTGGATCCACCATCCGTCCGAACGACCCAGACCTTTTTGTCTTTCATCTCAGTAGTCTGCTCCGAATCTCTGTCCGAGTGGAATTCAACTAGAAATTCAGCCACAGCTTGGGCCTTGACTGCTGTTCGAGGAGCAAAATCTATATCGAAATCCCCTAATTCTACCGACCACTTAGTCATTCTACTTGAAGTGTCTGCCTTTTGGAGAACATTCTTCAAGGGAAAAGATGTCCGGACGATAATAGGATGAGCCTAGAAATAAGGCCTCATCTTCCTTGCAGCTATTACCAGGGCTAACGCTAATTTTTTGAGTTTCAAATAACGCTTTTCTGCATCTATCAAGCTCTTGCTGATGTAGTATACTGGATGGGGGTAGTTATCCACCTCTCTTACTAACACAGCACTGATGGCACAACTTGAAACTGCCAAATATACGAAGAGTGTCTCTCCATCAACTGGTTTAAATAAGGTTTTGGGGGAGGACAGATGTTTCTTAATTTCATTGAAGGCCTCATCACACTGTGAGGTCCAGTCAAATCCTTTTGCACCCTTCAAAGTTTGAAAAAACGGGGCGTATCTGTCCGAAGACCTTGAGATAAATCGGTTTAAAGCAGCTAACCTCCCCGTCAATCGCTGTACTTCTGGATTGCACTCTGAACACTCGTGGAATAGAGCATTAAGCTGGTCCAGATCGGGCTGTATCCCTTGCTCACTTATTATATAACCTAGGAACTTCCCGGATTGCACTCTGAACACACATTTTTCTGGATTTAGCTTCAAATTCACTTTTACCAAGTTGGCAAAAGTTTCTTGGGGGTCAGCTAAATGCAATTTCTCATCCACACTTTTCACCATCATGTCATCGATGTATACTTCCATATTCCTTCCAATTTGATCAGCAAAGGCTTTGTTCACCAATCTCTGATAAGTAGCCCCAGCATTTTTCAACCCAAATGGCATCACCTTGTAGCAATGAATACCCTGTCAGTGACAAACGTGGTATGCTCCTGATCCTTCGGATCTACTTGAATCTGATTGGACCCGGAGAAAGCATCCATAAAGGATAGCAGCTTATTCCCAGAATGTGGAGTCTACTAGCTTGTCAATCCGGGGAACTGGATACAAATCTTTTGGGCAAGCCCTATTGAGATCTGTGAAGTCAATGCATATACGCCACTTGCCATTTTTCTTTTTCACCAAAACCGGATTAAAAATCCACAAAGGATATTGAGACTCCTTTATATGCCCCATCTTTGTGAGCCTGTCAACTTCTTGCACAATAACATCAGCCTTTTCCTTAGAAAAAGCCCTTCTCTTTTGTACCACTAGTGCTATATCTCTCCAGACAGATAGGCGATGTGATATAACATCTGCTGGAACCCTAATAACATCAGCATTGCACCAAGCAAAAACATGCTGATGGTTTCTCAAAAACTTTAACATCTTATTCTTCAGGTCGGGTGGCATTTTAGACCCTATCTTAACACTTTTCCCTTCTTCTAAAGAATGTGTTTCAACCTCTTCAACTGGTATTAATACTCCAGGGGTCTCTATGGGGTTATCAATTTCACCCTCACCCCCAGAAAGCCCCTCAAACTACTATTTCTCGTTGATACGAACTGCCCCCAACGTCCGTGGAGCCAGGACTGTAGCATAACATTCTCTTGCAACCTTTTGACTGCTTCAGACAACTCCCACTTGTCCTTGAACAGCATATTTCAAACATTGGTGGACTGTCGAAGCCACTGCATGCATCCTAGAGAGCCAAGACCTCCCTAAAATAGAATTATAGCAAGTGGGACAATCTACCACAATAAAAAGTATCCTGACCATCTTCTTGAAAGGGCCCTTGCCCAACAAAACTTCCTCTTCGAACTCCCCGATCACATCTGCTGAGCTGCCAGTAAAGCCCACAATTGATCTGTCCGATCGCTGAATTACGGCTAGATTTTTCATTTTCTTGTAAGTGGTTAAGAAGAGAATATTGGCTGAGCTTCCAGTATCCACTAAGATTCGTCTTATGTCATTGACTCCAATAGATGCTCCTATGACAACAACATCTTCATGAGGGACAGCTATATCTCTTAAGTCATCTTCATTAAAAACAATGAAGGGGAATGGAATTTGTGATTGATAGGAGGTCATGCCTCCTTCTAGCTGGGTAGCTAAAGTATGAACGTGCCTCTTCCTCGAAGAAGCAGTAGGAGCTGTCATAGTATCCCCTCCGAAAATTGCAAGTGACTCAAAAAACTTAATGAGCCCGGAGACTGTTCTAGAACATTCCTCAATGGCACCCACTCTATTTCGAGTTGGATCAGGATCCAAGTATTCTGATTCTACATCAAACCTTTCGATTATAACCATAGCTCCCTCCGGAGCAGCATTGCTTGGACCAACCCGATGAGTATTGTCAGGCCTATTACCTCCTCTTCTTTTGACATATGCCCCCAGCTTTCCTCTTTCAATCAAGTTCTGAACTTCTTGTTTCAAGGCTATACAATCATCGGTGGTATGGCCAGTATCATTATGGTACTGGCAGAAAGAGTTATTACGATGTTCCCTAGGAGATTGCAGTGCGGCCGGTCTTCTATAGTGTACCTCTTCCTTTGTTTTATCATAAATGGTGGCCACACTTTATTTCAATTCTGCAAACCACTCCGGTTGAACCCAAGGCCCTCTCTTATTTCTGGATTGTTGACTCTGGGCAGGTGCAGCTGGCTGAGACTGAGCTTTAGCCCTGCTATGCCCCTGTCCGGTCTCCTTTGCCTTGTTCCCGGACTGATTCTGATTGGGGTTTGGTGCAACCGGGGCAGATCTCACCTGCCTGTGTACCCTAGTTTTATTTGTTTCATCAATGTTGATCTGCTTTCCAACCTGATTCAGCAAACCTCCCCAAGTCATGGCTTTCTTTCTAGTCACCGAATTAGCCAAATTCCAAGGGTTTAAGCCATGTCTCAGCGATGCTATTGCTACTTGCTCGAAGCAATCAGCCAACCCATTCTTGGTGTTTACAAAACGACTTATGTATTCTTTCAATGATTCGTTCGGTTCTTGGGCACAATGGATTATTGTGTCCCCGTTGCCCTTCAACTCTTTACTCCCAACAAACTGCCTTCGAAAGGCCACCCAAAAGGTATCAAAATTCTTGATGCAGCCTTGTGGTAGGCTGTTATACCATTTTAGAGCACTCCCCATAAAGGATTGGCAGAATGCTCTACAAAGTAGTTTATCGTCATCATCAAAATTCATCATGAAATTCTTAAATTGCTCCAAGTGGTTGTCCGGATCAGTACTGCCATCATATTTCTCCATTTTAGTGCTATCGAACCTCTTAGGGAGGTTTCCGGACAGAATTTTGGAAGACAATGGAGATTGTCTCCAATTTCGGCCACGACTGAAAACAGTATCCTCATTGGGAGTTGCAAAGATACCTGGTTCATCGTGGAAGGCAAAAGGATCTATCAGCATTCGGTCTACATGCCTCCGGCTGTGAGATGACCCTTTGCCAATATTCTTCTTCAATTTCCCATGTCTATCCCTTTTCCTTGAATACTTTTTGATCAACTTTTGCTTCTTTTTAGTTCGGCCCTCATCGCTGCTACAGGACAAGGACTCTCCAACTTCTTCTTCATCCGAGGAGCTATCAGAAGACTCTGAACCTGAGTCAGAACTCTCCACTGGCTTAGACCGGTGAGACTTTTTGGAACTGGCATGAGTCTTTTTGGTACTCATATGTGTCTTCGAAGGCTCATGCTCTCTAGGGTTATCGCTATGATGAGCAACTGATGCTTTTGACTTTTCTTTCATGCCCATCTTAGCCTTTTCTGCCCTCAGAGCTTCTATCTCGCCCTTTAATCTATCACGCTCCTCGATAGTGTATTCATCGTTTTTACCCACCACTTCAAGCAAAGCTGGTGATACTTCCGGGACGTCCGGATTCATTCAGACTGATTTTTCTTGTTGGTTTTGAATGCTTGATTCAGGCACCTTCTTCTCCCACTGTGGTCGCCAATTTGGTGTGGTTAATTTTCGTCTGAGGGTAAGATTGTAACTTTTATTTTGAGTTTTGTGGAATTTTGCAAGTATTTAATGTTTGAGTAGAGAGTAGAGGGAGAATTAAGCAGCCTGGTTGTATTTAATTTTCATTACCCTCATTAAATGTTGGTGGTTGGGTATTTATACCCTTACATTTGGGCTTTATGGGCTTTCGGGTCATGTTTAAGGGACCTGGGTCAAGTTTAAGGACCCATGAGCTCTTAGTAGGAGAGCAGGAAGCTTAGTCAAGGAGTGATTAGGTTTTTATGTACTTTAGTCCTTGTTTGAACAGTCCAATGGATGAGGTGTTCGAACTGCCCTGTCCGGTTTGGTGATCTTAGTCCGAACTGTCCCCGTCCGGAGAGGTAGCAACATTCGGACTCATCAAAGTATACTTAGCTTTGCAGGGCATGTGGATAGATCATGTTCAGGTATACTTAGATCAAAGTCAGTTTAGCATGTCAGATAACTATAAAGTGTTTTGGAGAAAAATCTATACAACTGCAATGGTGGCAAATTGATAAAAACAATTTAGAGGCAAGGTCTATACTGGAAGTTCTTTTGCCAATTGCATTCGAGGTTGAAGATTCGGATGAAGTTTCCCACTTCAACACTTCTCTTTTGGCCTACGGGCGTGGTGAGTTTACTTGCAGGAAATTCTTTTTCCTTGAGAAATAGATATTACGGAAGGTGATTATGGGACTTCAGAAAATAGTTTCAACTCTCTTAAGAGGGAGTACATAGTGTATCTTTACTTCTATTTTGCTACTATTAATGATGACGAATATTCTGTAAGCGAGGAGTTTTTTCTTTGCCTAAAATTATACCATACTAGAAATATAACACACACAAAGCATCAACATCACTCTATATCTAGTCATTCAAAGCGTCTGAAGTTTCTAAAGAAAACTCGAAGAAAGGCTAAAACTTTATTTGAGGTGGAGAGATGAAGATCACTCTTGCCACAGCAATGTAGAAAATCTGGAATGAGGCTTTGGGAGGACTTCAACAACACACACAACCCACACCCATATCACAACCTACTAGCTCATGAATCGGGTGATGGGTCTCGAGTTGCCTATTACCAAAATGGAGCCTAATAGACCGTGGGTATATACTTGACACTGAGTGAAGGAGCAGAATGACTCGAATCTAGTCATGGTTATAATAAAAAAGGTAAGCTTTGGATATTGAGATATTAGGCAAGAAACTGTCCCAAACATTTTTTTTAGATTGAGAAATATGATTGGACCTGTGTTCGCGAGCACCACATCAAATATTTCATAAAAGCCATGCTAAGATTTGTAAATGATGACAGAATTTGTGTCGAGCCTTCTCGTTGGCTTTTAAGTGTATTGCTTTGACGTGGTTCAATCAACTGGATCCGGATAAATAAAAAGTTTTGAAACGTTGTGAAATTTGTTTAGGCACAAATTTATTAGGAGTAAAGAAATCAAAGTCAATAAATATTTGATAATGCACTGTAAACAAAAGCTGGTGGGAGTGTAAGAGATTATACCCGACATTTTGTTCATATCAAGAACACTTTGAAAGATTTTGATAATGGTGTTTCTTGGGCGTCATTTAGACATGAGATCCTTCATGGAACTTTGACAAGAGAGGTCATGAAGAAAAACTGAATTATCGCTCAAAGAGTTTTTGGTGCATGTATAATCATAAATTAAAATTGAGAAGATTATGTGACTGAAACATATACCTAACCGACATTCTCAATAGAATACTAACCGGTGAGTAGATATTTGTAGTTCGGATACTATCAGAACATGGATCTTAACGTACACGATGTGCCACCTCCTGAAGGTGAAGGGGTAAGGTATAATAATGAGCACATTATTGTGTCTCATGTAAATCACAACACATATGAAAGACAATTCGTGTAAGATGAACGTGATGAGCTGGGGGCCGAAATTGAAGGTTTAAAGGCCCAAAAGCAAGATGAAAAGGCAATAAATGAAACGTTCGATGTGTGTGGTGTATATGTAGATTACCATGGTGACAATGGCCAGTCCTTTAAAATTCATGGTAAATCTAAAAAGGCACATCAAACTAAATACTAATGAGTGTATCAGACTCATCAGATGACTCCTCCACGGATTCTGATTATGATGAATATCAGTCATCCAGTAGTGAAGACGGCCGACAAAATAAGAAATTGAGACTGACTAAGAAACATTCAAGGAAGAGGGGCATGAGGGGGAAAATAAGAAAGAACAAAAATCAAGGAAAAATAAAAAATTATGTAGATTATGCCATTTATAATTTGTTAAGTGATCAATTTTCCATTCAATCATAAACGAGTATTTTTACTACTCCTGATGAAGATACAATGTTCAGTCGAAGTCACAATTGGAGGCAGTCACCATTGTCCTAAAAAATAGTCTCCGGACAGCTTCCCAAACTGTTTGATAGTTCCAAAATGGAAAAGTATGATGGAAGTAAAGATCCCGACAACCACCTTGAGCAGTTTAAAAACTTTATTGATGAGCTTCGATGACAATGATAAGTTGCTATGCATGGATTTTTCACAAACCTTTGAATGAAGTGCCCTGAAGTGGTATGATGGTCTCCCACATAGATCTATTAAAAACTTTGATATATTATGGGTGGCTTTCAGGAGGCAATTTGTGGGAAGTAAGGAGCTTAAGGGAAATGGTGATACTATTATCTATTTTTATCAGGAACCGAATGAATCATTAAAGAAATATATTAGTCGATTTTTAAATACGAAGAATAGGTTAGCAAATATTTTTGAACAGGTAGCAATCGCCTCTTTGAGACAATGATTAAATCAAGGTATGCTAGCTGACACAATAACTCGGAAAAAGACAATGACTTGGGATGGGTTATTAAATCAAGTTGGAAATAAGATTAGGGTTGAGGTAACTAAAAAATCTAGAGTATCACGTCAGAACAAGTTTGTTGTTACAGCATCAACTCCACAAGCCACAACTCAATCCTATACCACTGTTAATTACAGACCTAAGGAGTCCGAAAAATGGTCGCATCGGCCCAGGCAAAGTCAATCTAATCAAAACCAACAAGCTAGACCCAAAAGAGGCCTATAGGTTCAGCCCGAATAGTTTGTCGAACTGGGTGAAAGCGTAGCTACCATTTATGATAAGACTAGGAATTTTATATACTTTAGAAGGCCTGCCCTAATTCAGACTCCTAGGGAGAGTTGGAATACTCATTTTTTAAGTACCACATTGATGTGGGTTATGATACACATGATTATATAACATTGAAACAAGAAATAAATAATCTTATCGAAAGGGGACAATTAGGTGCCTTTGTTAAAAGGCAAGTGGGCAATGCATAAGATATCACCACTCCTCAGCCTAGTAATAATGCACCTCAAATAACCACTCCAGAAAAAAAATATGAGGGCTTCCAAGCAAGAATATAACATGCTGATTGTGGAAAGATTTGATGCAGATTCAGAATATCTTGACCCTGATCCAGATCGAAATCAAGTTGGAGTAATTGTGGATAAGGATGCAATGGATTCTGATCTGCGTAAGGTTTTTGAATCATTAACTATTTTCGGGAGAGACACTGTGACGGAACCCTCAAGTTGTTCCAGAAAAAGGCATGTTAACTGTTTGACCACTCAGCTAGAAGGAATAATGTCCACACACCTTTACCAAAGCCCGCCTTCGTTCATTGTTTTCGATGAAGATGGTTTGAGAAATATTACAGGGCCACATGAAGACGTTGTTGTGATAGGAGCATCTATTGGGGGCAATGATATACGTTGGATCTTGATTGATACGGGTAGTTCGGTGAATATATTGTTTTTGACCACTTATAAATAGATGAAGAATCCATCAATCATTCAACATTAAAATAGAACTATTTTAGGCTTTACTGGGAATTTTGTTGATGTCATCGGGGAGTTTGAAGAGGAAGTAATGTTGGGGTAAATGAATATTCAAAAAATGGTAATGGTATTATTTTTGTGTTTGATTGCCCAACATCATACAACGCCATATTCGGTAGATCTTGGTTGTCCATGATGCATGCAGTAGCTTCTAGGGATGTCAAACGGATATTTCGGATACAGATCTGCCTATATTCGAATCTGAATTCGAAATCCAAAATCACTATCCGAATCTGAATTCGAATTCGAATCTGATTTTTTTAAAATAGTATCTGAATCCATATCCAACGGATATTATCCGGATACGGATAATGTCTGAATCCGAATATCTGAATTTCCACTAATTTTTTTAACTAATTGCACTATTGGTTGGTCTACTTTTATAGGCACCTTAGTAGAAATTCATATTCCCATTTTAGATATGGGATAAAGCTAAGAAAAATATACTTATTTCGAAAAGCCACCATGTCTTTTATAAAAAGTTTGGTAGCAATTCTTTTCCATATTTTAGATGTGGATAAGAGTCATAAGACTAAAAAATATATATTTGTTAAGAAAATCCACCATGTGTTTTATAAACAACTTTGTGGCAACTCTTTTTCCAACTTTAGATGTGGGATAAGATACAATTTTTAAAGAAGCAATCTTCCATATTTATGACCAACTTTGTTAGTAATTTGTTTTGCTTTTTACAATGTGGGATAGCTAAAAACATGTTTAAAAAATTATATATATTTATCTATAAAATTTTGGATATCGGATATTTCGAATACAGATATGACTATATCCATATCTGCTATTTTCGGATACGAATTTGGATACGAATATTATCCGTTTTCTTTCGAATACAGATATTATCCATTTTCTTCGGATTCGATATCGTATATTTAGGTCGGAGATCGGATTTTTCAAATTTTTTTTACAACCCTAATAGCTTCTACTGCCCACCAGCGTCTGAAATATGTTGTGGGAGGTCAGATAGGCAGTGTCTGAAGCAGTCAGAAAATAGCTCGTGAATTCTATGTAACTGCCAATTCCTCAAAAATGTTAGGGGCAGGGAAAATTAATAAAGCATAGAAGTTATGGGAGCCTTCTGCCAATACAAGTGAAGTGGATTTTTCAAGGGAAGCTTCTAGCGTTGTGATTTTGGTTGAAGAATTTGAAACTCATTGCTTGGTAGAAGGGAAACGTGTTAGGGTCGGAGCCAAGTTACATGTAAGTTAAAACAAAATTTATTATATTTTTTCTGTAATAATCTACATGTATTTGCATGGTGCAATGAAGATATAACAGGGGTACCGACTGATGTGATTAACCACAAACTATCAGTTTGATCCGATGTTGGGCCAGTGGTACAGAAAATGAGGACTTATTCTAAAGATAAATCTGAAGTAATTGGGCAAGAGATTGATCGGTTAACCAAGATGGGACATATACATGAATCTCAATACCCTCTATGGACAACTAATCTAGTGTTAGTCAAGAAAAAGAATGGAAAATAGCATATGTGCATTGACTTTACAGATGTAAATAGAGCTTATCCTATGGTTCTTACCAGTACCCCGGATAGATTAGTTAGTGGATTCCACCTCAGGACATAAGTTATTCTCCTTCATGGACGCTTTTTCTGGCTATAATCATATACAAATGAATCCATATAATCAAGATCATACTACTTTTATTACTGATAAGGGCTCCATTGTTATAAAATGATGTCATTTGGATTAAAGATGTTTGAGCCACTTATAAAAGTTTGGTAAATAAGGAATTTCTCAGTCACATTGGTAGAAATATAAAAATTTACATATATAACATGATGGTGAAAAACCTCAAGTAAGAAGATCACATAATAGATCTTCAAGAAACTTTTTCTAACCTTGAGGCTATTAACTTGAAGTTGAACCCTAAAAAATGTACGTCCGGAGTCCGATATGGTAATTTTCTAGGATATATTATAAGTGAAAAAAGATTCAGGCTGATCCAGATCAGTTGAAACATTTATTAGCCATGGATCCACCTCGAAATACTAAAGAAGTCCAGATACTGACTGGAAGATTAACTGTTTTTAATTGGTTTATTTCAAGATCATCAAACAAGTGTGCTCAGTTTTTCCAGGTCTTAAGGAATGCTAAAGAATTCAATTGGTCCCTACAGTGTGGTCGTGCTTTTCTTGAAATAAAAAAACATTTGTATTCCCCTAAGACATTGTTCAGACCTATTCTTAAAGAGAGACTTTATATGTATTTGGCTGTGTCGGAGTATGCAATAAGTGTTGTGCTGGTAAGAGAAGTAGATAATTACCCCCATCCAGTATATTACATAAGCAAGAGTTTACTAGAAGCTGAGAAAAAGTACTTGACGTTAGAAAAGTTGGCTTTGGCACCCGTCATAGCTGCTAGAAAAATGAGGCCCTACTTTCAAGCATATTCTATTACGGTTCATACATTTTTTCCTTTAAAGAATGTGCTTCAAAAGGCAGACATATCAAGGAGGATGACTAAATGGTCAGTTGAGCTTGGAGACTATGATATCGATTTTGCACCTCGAACTGTAATCAAGGCTCAAGTTGTAGCTAATTGTTTTGGTAGAATTTGTTTACTGAAAGATCTTGTGAAAAAGCTCAAAGTAACAAGTTTCATAAAGAATGGATGGTATGGACAGATGGCGGGTTTATTACAATGGGATGTGGAGTTGGGGTATGTTTAACTTCACCTTATGATGATACTATGTACCAAGCTATATGCTTCGGTTTCAGGGCATCCAACAATGAGTCAGAATACGAAGTAGCCATAGCTGGTTTAAGGTTAGCTCAACTGTGTGGGGTAAAAAGGGTCAGGTTAGTAAGTGATTCTCAATTACTTATTAATCAGGCTCAAGGGCAGTCTGAAACCAAAAATAATAATTTGATAAAGTATTTGCAAGTGTTTAAGAAACTTTCCTCAAGCTTTAAAGACATCTGATATGAACATGTCCCTAGATTGGAAAATACTATGGCGGATTCTTTAGCCATCATAACCTACTCTGAAGCATACCATTGGCTATTAATGCAAGAATGTCATTCTATCGACTCATTTCAAGAAAAAAAGGATGGGGTTGAAGAGAATATTATCATATCTTGTATCCAATCCAAAGACTAGAGATATGAAATCCAACAATTTATTACCAATGGCATTTTACCTTCGGATAAGATCTTGGCTGAGAAAGTAAAGTACAAAGCTCGGGGTTTTCTGATGCTCAGAAGTGTTCTTTATAAAAATTCTTTCAGCAGACCTTTCTTACGTTGCCTTGGTTTTATAGAATATCATAATGTGTTATCCGAATTACACGATAGAGAGGGGTCAACAAACTATGGTTACAAAGTATTAACTAGGAGAGTTTTATTAGCAGGGTACTACTGGCCTATTATAATGGAAGATGCCAAAGATTCGGTAAAAAATGTGACCCTTGCTAGAAATATGGAAATAAAATCCATGTGTCAGGAGTTCCCATGAAGCTAGTATCCGAACCAATACCTTTTGACAGATGGGGATTGGATTTAGTTGGACCTCTTATTGTGGCTTCTGGGGGAGTTCTAAGTTGATAGAAGCTGCACCTTTGTCAGGAACAACTTTTAAGACAGTTATTAAATTTATCCTCTTTAATATATGCTGTTGATTTGGAATTCCTAAGCGCATCATAACGGATAACGTTCCTCAATTTGACAATAAAGACATTGAGGTATTTTGCACCTCAAGAGGAATCCAACACTTCTTTTCTTATCATTTTCATCCTTAGGCTAATGGACAGATTAAAGTGGCTAATCGAACAATTTTGAAGGGTTTGAAAAAGAACTTGGAAGGAGCAGCAAGAAAATGTCCAACTTATTTACATAAAGTGTTGTGGGCCTACCGAACCACTCCTCATACGGCTACTCGGGAGACTCATTTTTCTCTAATTTGTGGAATGAATGTAATTATTCCTACGGAATCTACTTTACTTTCATTTAGAATAAAAAATTATTTCGAACAAGATAATGGCATGGCTATGAGAAGTCAGCTGGATTTAATTGAAGAACATCACACTACCAAGGGTTGATGAGAAGCATATTTGCATCTATAGTTTAAAAAAAGACTTTCAATATAAATATTGAGCACCTCAGGTTATATTTAAAAGGTTGGCTTCTTTGTCTTCAAAAAGACTTTCAATATTAATAGTGAGCACCTCAGATCAAGCGAGGAATGTCTGGACTTCAAGACAAAGAAGCCAACCTTTTAAAACATCCTTGAAATATTGAGAACCTCAGGTTATATTTAGAACGATCTCATTTTTTGTAAATATTTACTTTGCCGTATTTCAATATAAATATTTGGGAGCACACTCTTTCTAATCCTGGTGGCGCGGGGAGGTTTTAATAAGGTGGTCGGGTCCTAATTAATATACTACCCATTTCCTTTTTAAATGTTGAGTTTTTGAATGCATCAGACAAATTAAACACCAATGTAACACTTTGAAATATATGTGAGTGCATCAGACGTGCTAAACACCCATTAAACACTTTGAAATACATGTGAATGGGTCGGATAAATGAAATACTGATTTAAATACTTTGAACTGGTTCGAACATATTAAAAAATATTTAGATAGTTAAATTATTCGATTAAGTTCATATATATAATTTAAGTATGTTCGGATTATAATGGAAGTATTTAGAAAACAAGATCAAGTACGAAATAGATAATAGTGATGATAATATGAAATATTGATCAGATCATTAAAGTTGTTTGATCCATTTTTTAAAAAATGACTTGGTCATCCAAGAACTTTGATTCACAAAGAAAAACCAAATAAAATAAAGGCATTCCTTGGCCATCAAAGGAGTTTAGTTCAAAACGTAAACTCAAAAAGGAAAATATTAACCTTAGGGCTCGTTCCCTTCATTTATCTTCTCAACCTCATTTTTTCCTTTTCCATCTCTATCATCATTTGAGCCCTCTTCAGATTTGTCATCAAGGTCGGACTCATCCAATGTCATATTATATTTACCACTCTGTGCTAAAGTGTGATAGAGAACTTCCTCATCTGGCTCATAAGCCCATAGCTTCCCAAAAGATCGTTTATGGAAAGTTTAGTGGAACAAAATGACTATATCGGACTTGACAGATTCTTCCATTCGTTCCATATATTTCAGTACCCATCGAAATATTCGTTCTTGGCAGCAACTATATCTTGAGCCTTTGATTTTTTTCTAAAACAGTGATTTCATCGTCTCTTTTCTTGAGAATATCGTGTAGTTCATTCTTCGCTTTAGATAATTGTTTGTTGGTAGATTTTTCTTTGGTTAATGATTCATTCAAATTTTTAATGTTCAGTTGGGTGTAGGTAGATTGTATTTTCTCTCGATCTTACTTGGCTTGTTTCAACTTGGTATCCAGTAGTTTTTGGTCCTTGGTTAGAGTTTCTACTTTTCTTTGTTTAGCTGAAAAGGAAACCTTTAAACCTTGATTATCAGTTTGTAAGGAAGTGATATATTTTGTTTGAGCTCTAGCTTGTCTTTCTAAGTCGACTACGGGCCTGATATAGCTTAAGATTGCATAGCCCAAGGTGTCGTGCTCATCGGACACTTCGAAAAATTCACCATCATAAATCACTACATTGGCTATGTTGGATGATTGAGAAAAGGTTCGGTCAAAATCCTCTTTGTCGAACTCACTGAAGTATAAGTTCCATATATCATTTAAGTTAACCTCGACTTTAGGAGGAGGCTGGTCACCACTAAGGAACACTGGAGATTATGGATTAACACGAGTCTCCTCTTCAGTAATAACTTCAGTAGGTTTTTCGATAGGAATTATCTTATTTTGGAGTATGATCTCTGAACAAATAGAAAATTTATTTTTCTTATCTTTTTTATCATTACCATATGCCCGGTGTCTCTTGATTCCTTTTTTATTTTTTGAGGAAGAGGGTGGCGACTTTTCAGCCCCACTAACTATTACTTCAAGCGCTTCCAGTAGTGGAACATTAATCTCTCCTGGCAACCCCAAACTACATACATCGGGAATTACCTGAGAGGAGTCTTCACTTTTTTTTTAAATTTTTTTTTGTTTAAGTGACTTAAAGCATTTTTCTGAGCTGGTCATAAGAGCTTATTATCCTTTTATTATGTATGTTTGATGATCTCAACGGCTTCGGGAGGGTTGGTAAATTCTTCCCAACAAATTTCCTTAGTTGCGCTTGTTCTCCACAAGTAAGCCCTCACCATGTTAGCTGCAGTAAAGCAACTATGGAAACCAACTTCTCAATTTTCTATGGCCCACTGATTCAGTTTAGTGAAGGTGGTCCGACCCTCTTCCAGATGTTCTAAGAATATTTTGGAAAACACTAAAAAGTAAATCCGAGTTACGAGTTAATATTAAAATTATCTGATGTAAGAATTTGATATTTATGCATATTGAAAACAATCATTTAAACTTTTACCGGAGCTTTTCTAGTATCTAGTTAGCTTGCCTGGATTTTCTTTATGTCTAATTTTTCTACCATTCTCCCAAGAGCCACTGGTATAAAAGAATCAACTCCTCTAAGGTTTGTCAGCTTCTAATAGGTCATTGACTATCTTGTAGTCATTCCCCATGTTGAAATAGTAGAAATGGATATTATGATTTCTACACAATTCGGCCACAACTGCAAATTGTTCCATAGGCTTTGGGATTTTGGAAAGCCTTGAAGCAATGATGCTAGCTAATAGATATACCAAGTGTTGGGGCTTAACTGACTTGGACATAGTTTTAACAGTTGAAAATATCTAATTATCTCTGGGTCCAAAGGAAACGAAGGCCCCAATTGAGAATTTTGGTATTACTACCAGTTCCCCAATCTTGTTGTCCATCAGAGTCTCATCACGGATGAGAATTCTTACCTTGATAGACTTTGAAAGCCCCATTTTTTTCTTATCTTGTCCAACTCGGGAGTATGGGGTACACATAAGAAATTCTTTGGAGGTTAGCGAGTACTTAACACTAACCTTGGAGAAGTTAGGCCCAACTCGCCCAACGAGACACTATGGAAGTGGTTCGGTGTTAGGTTTCCCCACAACTTTTTTTCTTTTCCCGAACTGTACTAGTGTCCCCAGTATGTTTGAGGTCTCTTTCGGGGTGCCCGATCCACTATCTGCCATCACCTCCTCTATTATTGTAGGTGCATGATCTCCTGATGTATGCTATGTATCTTCCTTCTCAACTTGAAAAGATCTGATGGGAGAAATAGATGGGTGTGGGTTTATGATTGGCTGTTTTGGAGAATCTACCATTCAAGAACCTTCATTAGGCTTCTTTACCCATTTAATATGTGGAGTTAAAATTTTGGCCTTAGATAGCCTGGTAACCCTTCAAGGTGGGTTGTCTCCGATATCCGAACCCATAGGAAATGAACGAGGATGGAGTTTTGCGGGTTGTAACGGCTTTAGTTCTAAAAAAAGTATTTTTGGTTGTTTTGATTGCAGAACTGATGAATCTGGTTGTTTTGATTGAGGAATTGGTAACTCTGATTGCTCTGGTAATTCGAGATTTATTAAAGATGAAGTAGAGAACGTTTTTGGGAAAATGTTGTTGGTTTGTAAAAAAAAAGAACTTCTATATGGTTCTAACACTTCTTCGATGACCAGTCCACAAGGAAAAACTTGTAGTCGGGCTGCGGTTCATGCCTCTCTTGTGTCTCTATCTAACTCAGATAGGTTAAGCCAACTACCTTTGGTTAAGGAAATTTTTGATGTGAACATAAAACCTTAGGAAATAGTGAAGAAGATGAAGGTTTCTCTCTCTGGGTTTAAGAGTTGAATTTTTTTCTTAATCTAGAAATGAGAAACAGTAAAAAAGCTTACTTATATACTAAAGAATATACTTGAGTATTTTACCTAGGGGAATTGAATCAACTAACGTAATGATTCAAGTCTACCAATTATAGCCTCATCTATTTGTAAAAGTCTGGATGTAAATCCCTAGAAAAAAAATGGAATGGTCCAATTGCAAGTTGATACGTGTAATGATAGTTTAAATAAAAAAAGTAGCAACCTTTGAGTGGACAAACAAACCTTTCAAATTCACTTCGAATGTAGAGTGATCATTTTGGATATTATTTGATACAGTTAGCTCTTCCAAAAAGTTTTTGAAATCGCTAAGGAGGCTATATGATCGGTTCATATATTATTGGAAGCAATATTCCTACTGATCCCAATAATATCTTAAGGCTTTTTAGACAAACCAAATAAAAGATAATAGGGGAATAGAACATGGGAGTGGAACCATGAATCAGTTAGTAATTTTCCTAAGGGGTCTTGGTGCTCATAAGAGTGACTAGGTTATGAAATTTGACCCATGAGGCTCATGAGTCAATAAAAGACCACTATAATTACTCCAAACAACTTCGTTAAGAGGGTTGGACTTTTACTAGAGTTATTAAATACAATCACACACCTCTCTTATCTCTCTACTTACTACTTAAAAGTTAATACTCAATTGGCAAACTACCCAAAATACCCTCCAACTATAAATCATCAACACCAGCTACAACATGCTAACTACACATAACCAACCAAAAGTGTGACTATGATTTATGACAAAGACCATAAATTGTATCACGTATAAGAAATCACGTTATTTAACAAATCATTCAGAAGATATAACTAACAAGTTTTATAAAGTCAATTTTGATGAGATAAAATCTTTAAAACGTTAAATTCCAATGATGTAAAAACCTATAGTTAAAACATGGGAAGAATATACGTTTTATTGTGAAAATTCTCTAAAATGTACCACTTATTCTCCCTTTTACACGATGTAAAGATAAGTCCTCAATTTATAATATAAAGAATTCTAGAATCAAGAATTGTGTGACACATGCTAGTTAAGCCACATGGCTTATTTGGTTATATTCTCTAACAGAATTTCATAATATATAAATAACAAACACATAAGCATTACAATGTCAACTTATGAACTAAAAAATGCTTAACAATATATTTAACATACATAAAACGTACCAATAAAAAATTAATAAGATTCATTCAAGGAATCATGTTGCATATTCCACACATACAAATAACCCAGCATTTTCGGAACATATTTATGACGAATGGATACATGATAAGATGAGCCATGTAGCATGATGAATATCTCAATGTATAATACAACTTGATACGCGTTTTCCAGAACAACACATGTCACTTGTCGTGGCGTATGAATCAACAACAAGTGAAGTGATTTGGAATGCACAAATTCATGGTGCCAATGAACTTAGCTCATTGTGATATTTTTTCCACAATAATTCAGAACATGTGATTACAATTTTTTTTCTACAACACTAATCTTATTTCTTTTAATCAATAAATTATAATACGTGACCAAATATTTTGTCGAAATGACATTTAGTACGTGTCTCGGGTCCATCTACAGGACCAAAGTTTTATATCAGAATTTTATTAGTTTTTGAATCTCAATCTTATTTTCTAACATTGAAAAAAAATCAACTACGAACATGTCAAAGGAACAACGAATACAAAAATCAAGTTTAGTTGTTTACCGTTCATTTTCAATTGGCGTACCTTCTTGCTCAAGTTAATCGTTTGGATTAGTTATCCGATTTTCAGGTGATTTTAAATGATGTCCACCCTCTATAGATAAAGGACCTGATTTAAGAGCGTCACTCGTATTTAGTGCTGAGAAAGAAAGACGACTGCAAGCAAGGCTAAATGAAAGTCTAGAGAATGAAAAAAAAATTCTTTAGTTAAAAGCTTACACTTATATTTTGACAGATAACTATCTTATATTATCGTAACATAAGGCAAAGTTACCGGCTCTTCAATCCAAAATTTATACTTTGGAAGTTTTGCATGCATGTTTCTATGAGAAGCACGTGGATGCAAAATCCAAATCAAGTTTTGCGTCTTCAATATTTTCATAAGTACATAAACACACTTTTTTTGTCATCCTGGTATACCTTCGTGTTGAAGCAACTTGTTGTTGAGTATAACGTTGTTATATTGATTATGATAACACATAATTGTTATAATGTTTACGCCTTGAAAACTATTATGGAAGCTTGTTCCAGATTGGTGTTAGATGTTTATTAAGATTATTCTTAGATAAATCTCGATTATTTCTAATGTATCATACATTAGATGCAGTGACCAAAATATATTATTTTGATAAATCTCTTAATCTTATTCTTCATTGTTAGGGATGAGTAGAATATGGATCAGAATGTTACCGACTATGTTAAAGATAAAAGAGGGGAGTAGTTTACATAAATATGTGTCCAAAGCATATTGTTCCCAAATAACTGATTCGACAATTGTTTGTTCAAAGTCGTTGGCTTCTTCTTGGATTTTTTTTATAAATTGTACTTTTGTCATCTTCGTTTTTATTTTCCTCTTTTTGTAATTTTTACTTTTAGCAATATATTTTTGTCAGACACTTTTTTATTGAGTATTTTTTTAATGAACGAGTCTTTTTTAGTCATACGATACATCTTGCATTCTCTAATTTTTACTACTGACTAGTCAAGTACAGTAGGTCGAGAATTGTTTTATAGAACATCTTGGTTATTTATTTTGATTTTTCTAGAATTTTCCAAGTATGTTCAGGGTGCATGATTCCCTAGTAAGGGTTTTTCCTTCATTTTAAGCACGTGTAGTTTTTTATACGGATCTGGTTATCCGTCTTTTTTTTAAATTTTATTTTTTTGGACTGATGACACTTGATCATTCTTATTGCTATCTATTTTTGTAGGACTGGTCATTCTTTATCATCCGAAGCATATTCAGCTTTTATTTTAGGGAATTTGTATTCCTACTTAAACACTTTGTAGATTTCATATTTTTATTGATAGACTTTTTATTTGTCTCTTTTTTAAGTATAAATTTCATTTTCAGATATTATGCTTTGGCACCTTATATCTTGGTGAAAGGTGTTTTGTTTTGCATATTGTTTTATTTGTTTATATGATATAGTTTATTTTTATAGACTTGTTTCATGTCTAAGTTATTATAATGTATGTTTTCATTTCGGCATGTTCTTTATCATTCATAGGTTGGCGATGTATTTTTCATTTGACCATTATCACTTGACTGTTTGAAGGTTCACTAATCTACAAAACTTTAATTTAGCGGTATTACGTGTTGTTTGCGTTGTATAAGTAATAATTGAATCTTATTTTAGTTTTTTTTTCTAATCCGAGAACCTTGTATTGATAGAATATAATATAATTAAGGTTGACCCAATTAAAATACCAATGAGACCGATCTCTAAGTCAGTATGGTGGAAATTTGTTGTTAAAATAAAAATTTGGACGCTAAATATTTTAAAGAACAAAACTTAGAAGATTATATTTGAATTTCTCTGCTGGTTTTCTAGTGGGAAACAACTTTTCTTTAAAGACTTCATTTTTTTTATTTCCAATAAAGACCTCTTATTATATTCATTCACTTGA
Organism: Limnanthes douglasii subsp. nivea; assembly: GCA_036936605.1. Taxonomy (NCBI): domain Eukaryota; kingdom Viridiplantae; phylum Streptophyta; class Magnoliopsida; order Brassicales; family Limnanthaceae; genus Limnanthes; species Limnanthes douglasii. The sequence goes on from JAUPFV010000001.1 coordinate 42,178,244, forward strand.
TAGACATAGATCATTTTTTTAATACTTAACCAAATTTATAGTTTTTCAACGGTTAGAGCTTGTATCGTGACTCTACAGTAACATAATGGCCATTTCATTCGGACATAGATATACAGCCCGATAAAAGTTTTAATCTTTCAAAACCCACTTGCAAACATTTAGGACATCACTTTTTTGGATTCAGTGTCACATTTTAGGATAAAATGTGATAATTGTAAAACTAAAATAAAAATAAAATTTAGCTCCATTATTTTGACATAAATTAAATGTGATACTAAGATGTGAGCCGAATTTGTATTTTATATATAGGCCCAACTCATTGAAAAATAACTTATTGTAGGCCCAACCCATGATTGTATTGTATATAACCTAACTTTTCTTCTTAATCACTAACTCCACTCTTCTGTCAAACGATTAGCTTCGGCGAACAATGAAGAGGAGGAAGGTGAAGGATTTACACTTTGATATCATATGCGAGATCTTATACCAATTACCGATTAAATCTCTTTTGCGTTTGCGATGTCTATCCAATCTCTATCGCCGAACAATCGGCGTTCCCAAGTTCATGACAACCCATAGCGCTCGACCAAGTCGTACTCTATTCCTCGGGTTGCGCAACTGCATTATCTTTCGATTACAAAAGAATGATGGCGATTTCCTCAGACCAACGACGACGGCGTTTCCACTTATCAATGAAGTGGATCGAGTTCTTTGTGCTGCCCAAGGCTTTCTTCTTATGCTTAACGATGGCAAAGTTTGTTTGTGGAACCCTTCACGACGGGACTCTATCAATTTGGCATATGTTTCGAGAGGTATGTTCAAATTATTGTCTGGTTTCTTTAGGTTAGGGTTAGGGTTAGGGTTAGGGATTGGGTTGGGGTTTGATAGCATAATGACCGAATACAAAATTATTCATATTTCAAGGATATGTGAAGAACGTAGGGCTGCTCTAATTTACAGTTCCAAAACAAAATCATGGAAATAGAAATCCAACTGAAGGTCTGTTTTGTAATGGATCAATCCATTGGCTTTACTTTTCCACTCAAAGCAGCTCGGTCGGTCTGCTTTCATTTGATATGAAGTCGGAAGAGTTCTCTGTGGTTGCGCTTGAGTTCCTTAATTCACTCGGCAGAGAGGCCAAGTTAACTGAACTTGGCGGGTATTTGGCTATAGGGGAAAAATTCGGGGTTCAGGGTGATCGACGTTTGGAGAAGGTTTGGATACTTGTGGAGGGTAAGTGGAAAACAATGAACATTGAACACAACATCCACGATGAAGTAGAAGTTTATGAAGATGATTATAATGTTCATTATTATGTGAATCATGAAGGATCCAAGTTGATAAGTTCAAATATAATGGTCAGGAATCCAATAGATAATGTCTTTAGATGCAAGGAGACACTCGTATCTCCTACGAACATTTAGAGTTAGCTCTCTGTACAGTACTCAATGGAATTGAAGAGGTACTAATCTTTAACTATCTAGGTGGCTTAATACTTCCGTTTACTTTTTCGGCAACATTGTATCATCTGATTTAGCTATTGGTCTTTTAAGTAGAACTATTAAGTTGAGTTGCATGGTGCCGATTGATGACTTTAAATTCCATCTTTGTTGAATTGATTTAGTTAATCATTTTGAGGTCGGCTTGAAATTTATTGTTTTCTGCCTTAAGTCTAGTAAGTCGCGCATCTTTGAGACAAAACTCTATATTGCTTAGAGAAACAAACTGTTTATACTATTTGGAACGCTCTCTTGGCATTTCCCTAAAATTATCGGCAAGAAGCAAAAAGGTAGCAAATGAATATGTGATGTAGCCCAGAAAGTCCAAACAAAAGTTATTTTATTTTATTTTATTCAAATATCTTATGTATTTAAATCAAATCTAATTATATTAAGATTTGATTTGATTTGATTTTATTTATTTTAAAATATTTATTTTATTTCCTTGTATTATAATTTAGGGTTTTGAGAAGCTCTTGTATAAAGCATCATATGCCTTAAGTTATTTGAAGTTTTTGGAATAATAGATTTTTTTATCTCTGAAAATTTCACTCTTTGTTACCCTTAGATTAGGGTTGCATCATGTTACCCTTAAATTATGGTTTCATCTATCGTTGCTTCTTCTTCTATTTCCGCCGCGTTATCAATATGCCTCCTCATTCATTAATGCGAGATATGGTAATATTAGGTTCAAGTATACCTAGCTTTGCAGGGCATGTGGATTGATCAGGTTCAGGTATACTTAGATCAAAGTCAGTTTAGCATGTGAGATAGCTATTAAGTGTTGGGGAGTAAAGTCGACACAGCTGCAATGGTGGTAAATTGATTAAAATTTTCACGGGCTACCATTTTTAGAGGCAAGTTCCTAGTTCTTAGGTATGTGTACTCCATCCTTAGATAGGAAATATACTGGAAGTTCTTTTGGCAATTGCATTCGCGGCTGAAGCTTCCGATGGAGTTTCTCCGTTCAACACGTTTCTTTTGGCCTATGGGCGCGATGAGTTTTACTTCCAGGAAGTTTTTTTCATTAGGGGCAATGTTTGCTATACTCCAAATTTTGGATCTAAGACAATGATGGTGCTGTGGACTACTTTCTGCCTCAAACTTCAGTAGCATACTTAACAATAACATGAGCTGAAGAAGACGCAATTTAAGTCTAAAATTAAGTCCCATGTCTTTTCCTCTTTCTTTTTTGCTGAAGATTATAAAAAATAAATTTGGTAGTCCAAGCAAGGTTTTAATTATTATTTTCCTTGTAGAAACGGAATAAAGGATAAGGTAACTAAAGTTGCAGTAAATCCATTTTCAAGGAGGGTAGAACCTGTAAAGTCATATATAAAATAAAGTTGTCTAGACGAGGAGAAAATAAAGGTTAAGTTTAGAGAGGAACAACAGTTAAGTATAAATAATAAATTTAACCTTGGTATCACACATTCTTTGCATGCAGAGGGAGTATAAATAATAAATTTAACCTTGGTATCACACATTCTTTGCATGCAGAGGGAAGAAGAGCAAGTCTTTGGGGGTAGAAGAAAAAATAACCAAGGGCATAGAGTGATAAAAAAATTGGTTGAGCTAACATTACAAAGATAAAATTGTCACCACTAAATGATAAAAGACACTCAAAATCCACCACCAATTGTTATCATTAGAGGATAAAAACACTTAAAATCCACTACTCTTTCAAAACTAGAAAATAAAAAATAATATCTAAATTAGAAAATAAAAAATAATATCTAGATAGATTACAAAATCACAAAAGACGTTAAATTTTCAAATTCGTTTTATGATTTTAATTGATATAAAATAACCTATATAAGTGGAATTACAACCAAGAACATGAAAAGCTTCTATATGCTGACGAAACTTTTAGACTCTCAAAACAAACTAATACAATGCATGAAGTGTAGAGATAAATATCAAAATAAATACAGTTTGAGCCGTGTGATAAAGTTATACCCCTCAACTAGGATATATCCATCTAGAAAAGGAGATAAGCTCGGTAAAATGCAAGATTATAATCGAAATGCAAGATTATAATCGAACAAAAAAATGACGAATGGATAACCACGCGAACTCACAGTAAGCACATGCTCGGTCGAGAAGATCGACTGACCAAGGAAAGGACGATCGAACAACAAGCCATCGACCAGAAGACGGTCTGAAGGAAAATATAGTTCAAGAAAATAAAATTTATGGAAAACCATAGCGGTTGGGGTGGTAGATAACAGAAAGAGGTTATTTGGATAGACTAGTGACGTTATTAGCTGTATTATTAAGGGAATGTGATAAACTTGGGATCGATATCTATCCATGAACAGCGTGGTGAAAATTAATAATTGCTTCATAGATCGTGGGAGTAGTTGTGTACCGATTACTATGTATAAATATGCAAAAAGCCTTAGACAATGATGTAAGATTTCCATAATAATAAAAAAGCATATTAACAACGATTTTTTTTCTAGACTCTCGATTATCATTATATAATAAAAAAATTCTCTTATCAAATTTGGCATTATTTGTGCGAACGTAAAACTAATTATTTTATGTCATTAGGTTGTTGCATATCTAGGGATTAACTAATAGTGGTAACAAGATCATGAGTCAAAAGAGAAACCCCAAGAGCACATCACGACTAAGGCAACCGAGTGAATGATTGGGGAATAATGGAAAAACTTTCCAGGCGGCGAAGGTAACCCTGGTCTCACTCCGATTACTAACCAAGTATGCCCAGGGCTTGTAGTAAACACGAATGCCAATCCCTAATCAGTGTTACACGTATTGTCTTCGGACCCACTCACGAGGATAACCCTCTTAATTTAGGTATGCCATTTACCTCATCTAACGTCCAAGTTTTAGAATCTCATATAGAGGAGCTCAAACAAGAGCAGCCCAAGGCAAACTAATTGCAACTTGAGAGAGATCAGGAGGCCAAGCGAAGAATGAAGAAAATAACTAAGGCCCTCCACTTATGAATAAAAATATTATATCGGAAGATAAAGGAAAACACGATCTCCTTTAAGAAGCGGACGATGATAAGCATATCAGCGAAAGCAAAGGTAAAAAGTAAAGGAGGAAAAATGTGAATGAACCTGACTAAGAGGACTAGTGAAGAAATAAAATAGCAAGGAACATAAATGGTTAAGAAGCGGTGAAGTATGACCAGGTAAGACCAACTATAGTGACTTATGTGTTACAGGAGTACCCTTTCATTAAATGAATCCTAGAGGGAAAGCTCCACAAAAATTTGAACCCCGCAAGATGGATACATACAACGGTTCAGGAGATCCAGAGAACCATCTAGAATAGTTTTGAAAACATGATGTTGGCTTTCATCCCTGATAACGTCCTTCTATGGAGGGATTTCTCCATGACATTCAAAGATAATGCACACAACTAGCTCAAATGTCTCTAAAAAAAACGATCAAATACTTTAAGGAATTTGGGTCTCATTCAAGAACCGCTTCGTAAGAAACAAAGAACACAAGCGTACTTGCTCAAATCATTCAACAATTTCAACTTGTAAGGATATTGATAGTTTGTTATTGGCAAACTTAACTTCTTCACAAGTGTGTTATATGAAAAATTAGTACGGATCCCATTCTTAATAATCAGATTGCATACTTTTCTTTTAATTGTACAAGGAGTCTGAAATATATTCTCCCATTGTTATTTTCCACAATAGAAACATAATGCAACACTCTTTGAATTATAAAAAATTCTCTATGCATATGTCTTATTCAATTATCTTATCATCTTTTTCATAAACCTTCTGATCAACAGCTTCTAAATCAATAGAACTTTGTTTCAATTCTTCTTCTATTAGAGATATAAGGCCTAGGCCCATTAGCCCATATAGTTTGTCTATAAATAACAGTTTTATACTCTATGTAATTTGTACGCTTTCTAAATAATAAAACCCTAGTCGTCCTTTTGTTTCTCTAGTTGTCTTTCTTTGTTTGTCTTTTTCTACATGGTATCAGAGCGTAGGTTTGGATCTTGAAGTTTTCGTGTCTTTCCTTGTGCCGCCGGGCAGTTATTCTAGCTGTCTGCCAGAAAAAAAAACTGATAATATTCAGTTTTTGGATTTGGTGTGTGCAACCACAATCAACAGACTTGATCGAGAGGCAAACGGTATTTATTTTTCTTGAATTTTGTACAGTGGGTTTGAGACATCTAATCATTCAATCTAACTGGTTGGATTATTATTCTGTGCTACGGTTTGGGAGAAATCACTACTGGAACATTGCAATAGTTTTATTGGTAAAATCGTGAATTCAATTTGATTTTGATTATGATTGGAAATTAGAAATTATATTTGGATTTAGTTTTGGATTTCGATTTTTTATTTGGATTTCGATTTTCTATTTGGATTTGGATTTTCTATTTGGATTTGGTATCTGGATTTAGTTTTGTATTGAGACTTAGTTTTTTATTTGGATTTGATATCTGGATTTGGATTGGTTTTGGATTTGGATTGGTTTTGGATTTGGATTTGGATTGCATTTGGATTTAGATTTGGTACTTGGGTTTGTTTGGATTCGTTTGGATTTTTGTTTGGCTTTGTTTGAATTTGTTTTGTGTTTATATTTCCTTTGGGTTTGGATTATTTTTTATATAGATTTTGTTTGAATTTATTTGGATTTGTTTGGATTCGTTTAGGTTTGTTTGGGTCCGTTTGGATTTGTTTGGATTCGTTTGGATTTGTATGGGTTCGTTTGGTGTTTAGATATTGTTTGTAATTTGTCGTGTCGACTCGTTTGGAGATTTGGAGATTTGAGATTTGATTTTGGCATATTTGTTTTATTATGGAGTTCGATTATGGTTTTATTTTGTGTAACAAACTCAAAATGCAAGAATAAGCATTGCGAGTTTGAGAGATAGTGTTAGAGATATAAGGCATATGCCCATTAGCCTATATAGTTTGTCTATAAACAAGAACTTTATACTCTATATAATTGGTACGCTTTCTAAATAATATAACCCTAGTCTTCGTTTTGTTTCTCTAGTCGTCTTTCTTTGTTTATTTTTTCTACATCTTCAATCTTCTCAATCTCTTGAATTGTCACAACTCTTCGATTATGACATTCAACTTGAATATACCCAAATCTTTGGCACTTGAAGCATTTTTTCTTCATATTCACGTCCATAGGGTTTGTTGAATTCTAAAAATCTGTGTTTTTGCTACTGTTACTAACATCACATTTAACAACTCCTTTTGGAATCAAAGAAGAACCAGAATAGAAAGTTCTGGTGTGTTGCTTCTTGCCTCTCCATCTTAATAACAAGCCTCTTCACATCATCAAAACTGTAGAAAAGTTTCAGATTTATCTTAGATAAAATTTCATCATTTAAACAATGTATAAAACATACAATAGTCCTTTCTTGTGGTTCTTGAATATCACACTGTAATTGCAGAAGATCAAACACCCATGTATATTATTCTATGATTTTCTTCCCTTGTTGCAAGCATGTAAGATTTAGGTACATATATTGTTTGTAATCATCGTGAAAAAATCTCATCTCCATAAGTCATTTTAACTTCTCCCAATACATGATTTTAGTTTTGCTTTCTCACAATCGTTGTGACTTAAGAGTATCCCACCAACGGCTAGCATAACCCTTCAACTTCAAGGTTGTTATTTTATACGTATTCTCGTTTTCATATGTATTATAATCAAACTCCCTCTGCATTGATCTTAACCAGTTTAGAAAATCATCTGGATTCAGATTACCTTCAAAATCAAGAAAAAAACTTTGAATCATTCTTGACAATATTGTTTTTGTTGTGAACGGTAGTCTCTTCTTCTTCTTCTCTTATGTTCATAGCTAGAACTATGATCACAATCTGAATGATGAGAAACTCGTCCATCTTCATCAATAGACGAATGGACATCTTTTACTCTTTATCTTATTGGTTGTGGTTGGATATATACATCATTAAAAGCTTGAGTCATTAGTTTAATTTGTTATCTCAATTCCTTCATTTCTCTACTGCTACGCTCATCGTATGCTTGGTCGAGAATCAATCATCTTGATAAATCCATATTAGCGAAAACGGATGATATAAGACTTTACTCCACCATACTGGATTTTTTTGGTACCACTTGATGTGTTTCGTCAGATACGTGAGTACAAAGTAAATGTAAAATTATAATAGGATAAATAGGAAGATTTGAATCACAAACATTTGATAAAGTTTTCAAAACAAAATGATATAGAAACCAATTGAGCTAACTTCAAACCCGGATAAAGTTGCCACCACCAGATGATAAAGACACTCGAACTCAACCACCAATGGTTATTCCATAAGCAGAGGATAAATAAATATATATCTAAATAGATCACAAATTCACAAAAGGCTATTTAAAATCTCTATTTTCATTAATATAAAATTGCCTCTGCATAAAGAGGAATTACAATCAAAATTATTAAAAGCTAGTTTACATGCAGATATAACCTTTAGACTCCCAAAACAAACTAATATAATGCATGAATGTAAAATATACCAAAATAAATTTGTTGGCAAAAACACTTATAGACTCTTATATTTATGCTCATACCTCAAACATATAGCATTTGAAGCTCTATATAATTGAATTTCATCCTCCTTTCTGATAAAAATACAACTCATTGTAAATATTTAGATTTCTTGATGGTGCATTATTTCCTACTCTAGTGGTGCATGAAGATTTAATTGAGGCACATATATAGCCAAAGTTTCCAAAAAAATCCTAGAGAATTTTATGTGCTTAAACATATGTATGTTATGATGAAGATTTCTAAGGCCCAACCCTATGGAAAAAGTCCCAACGATATGAATTTTATGTGCTTAAACATATGTAGCCAAAGCTTTTAATATTATGGAGGTCGGCAATGTGGGAATTCTTTGCAAAATAGATTATATCTTAAAACTTTAAGTCATATGCTATCCTTAAGGGAAAAAGTGAGCAACTACAACTGCATGACTCCCCCCCCCCTGGAAATAGATTGATCACCTCTTAAGGAAGTCGATACCTCAAAGAAAAATATAAACTATATAGTAAGAATATTAATGGGATCGGACCATTCAGGCATCTAATCCTAGAACAAAATATTAAACATACAAATATTATCTTTAACTACTAAGGACTTGATGCTTGAATATATGACGATATTTCCTAACACTCTAGTAAAAAAATATAGGAAAGAAACCAAAACTAATTTTAAAAAGGAAGGGTTCATTTGACCTTATCCTCACCAACACGATCTGTTATCTTAGACCTTTACCCCCTCAATAGTTTTTTACTTTCTTCCCTAGCGTAAATCTTGTTAAGAGTGCTCACGACTTTCAGTTCTACATTAGAGAGTTCATCTAAGGCCAAGGTTTAAGGGATTTACCTGGGCATCAACATGAAGATATGTTCCTTGGTCTTTGGACTCCTCTATTTCCTTATCTTCTTCATAATTCACTATAACCTCGTCTGGTCGCGCCTCCTTATAAACTAGACTTGAGAACTACCCCAAGTTTGAATAAGGATACATGTTATAAAAATCAATGACCATTTTTTGCATAATCTTCACAACTTGATCTCAAGTTACAAACATAAATTTTATGAAATAAATCATATTAAAAATTAGATGATTTTTCTCAATGTGTTAGAATGAATCATTTTGTTTTATCTTAATATTTTAACTTCTATTGTATCTTACATTTTTTCTTCAAATACTAAAAAAAGATGGTTCAATATTTAAAAATCAACAACCCAGTAAATCAACAAGCTTCACCGAATTATTCCAGCGGTATTGCTATCCGAGAATTATTTGTTAATTAAATGTAAAAATTCATAAGTTTTTTTTATGATAAAAAAATTATTAGTCAGATTATTATCCGACTTTGAACTGGATTTTAGATAGTTTTTTAACCATGTAAAACAAGTTCAATAGAGGTTTATTGTATTTATATGTTACATGAGCTCTAAAATCCTCAATATTCATTATAAATATAGCTTGAAATACCTATAAAATGGTGAACAATCATTATTTTATTTTTAGAGCATTTGTTATTTTCTCTTTCCATCTACTTTTTCACTCTACATTTTTTACTCAGTTGGACCGAACTTATCTGGACCTCAGCATTGGGAATTATAGGGGGTATTTCATTTGGTCCTCAGAAATTTCCTTCCAAAACCAATCATGAATAATAAGCTTATTTTTGTGTGTGCTACGGTAAAATAAATACTCAGTGTGTAAGAGAACGTTTAACCACCCTAGAAGATGAGATTTAAACATGTGGGGGTATAGAGGTCTATGTGACCATTTTTGGTATCAAGCTCAATTGAAAGAACAACGAATGATACTAATGACCAAAGTGATTGTATTACATTCCAAAATGGAAACACTAAACTCCAATCCCACAGTCCTTCAATCCAAAATCAAGAGTGTCTAGTGAGAAATAATAATTACTGAAGGTGATTATGGGACTTCAAACAACAGTTTCAGCTCTCTTAAGAGGGAGTACAAAGCGCATCGTCACTTCTATTTTTCTACTACTAATGATGGTGAATCCTTAAAATTATACCATCGTAGAATTATGAAACCCATAAAGCACCAAAATCACTCTATATCTAGTCGTTCAAGGCGTCTGAAGTATCTAAAGAAAACTCAAAGAAAGGCCAAAAATCTATTTGAGGTGAAGATATGAAGATCACTCTTACTACAGCAACATTGAAAATCTGGAACGAGGCTTTGGGTGGACTTCAACAACACACAACCCACAACCATAACACAACCTACTCGGTCATGGATCGTGATGGGTCTTGAGTTTCCTATTACCAAAATGGAGCGTAATAGACCGTGGGAATATACCTAACATTGATTGAAGGAAAAGAATGACTACAATCTAGTCATGGTTATAATAATAATAAAAAAGTATCCTTTGGATCTCGAGATATTAGGCAGGAAACTGTCCCATATATTTGTTTTTTTAGATTGAGAAATATGATTGGAGCGGTGATCGCGAGCACCACATCAAATATTTTATAAAAGCCATGCTAAGATTTGTAAATGATGACAGAATTTGTGTCGAGCCTTTCGTTGACTTTTAAGTCTATTGTTTTGATGTGGTTCAATCAACTGGCTCGAGATAAATAAAAAGTTTGGAAAGTTGTTTAGGCACCAATTTATTAGGAGTAAATAAATCAAAGTCAATAGATATTTGATAATGCACTGTAAACAAAATCATGGTGGGAGTGTAAGAGATTATACCCAACATTTTGTTCATATCAAGAACACTTTAAAAGATTTTGATAATGGTGTTTCATGGGCATCGTTTAGACTTGAGATCCTTCATGGAACTTTAATCGGAGAGGTCATGAAGAAAAACTGAATTATTGCTCAGAGATTTTTTGGTGCGTGTATAATCATAAATTAAAGTTGAGGAGATTATGTGACTAAGACATATCCCTGACCGATATTCTTAACCACGTGCCCCCTGATAATGATATATTCCATACATAATATCCGGATAATAATAAACCATATAAGATATACTTATATTTAATTACACGTAATATATTGTAAGTTACTTAAAGCATAATTCCATATTTATTACGTCAAATATGCAATGGACGAAAATAAATGCGGAAGAGGACACTAGTTCTTTTGTAACTAGTATAAATAAAGGTGAAAAATCTGGATGTAAAATAACCATTTTTATATACAATAGATATTATTACTCTAAAATATATTCTTTTCTCTTTTATCTTTTTTATTCTCTCTTCCTTGAAAATGTTGTGGTCTTTGATTGAGGTTTTTTCCTCATCACCTTTATTCTTATCACGGCTATAAAATTTCAAGGACCGTTGGATCAGTAAAAATAATTTTAGTACCCATTATCTCTCCCTCCTGTGACATGTGCCTAACCTAGATTGCAATAAAATCAAGCTTTAAGTGAGCAAATAAAAGGTCAAATGGCCCTCATCTGAGTGGGTCCTATTGGTAGTGGTAAAAATGATTGTAAGAATAAGTGGCTACTGATCGGTTCAAATATTTTTGGAAGCAATATTCCTACTGATCCCAATAATATCTGAAGGGCTTTTTAGACAAACCATATAAAAGATGATGGAAGAACAGTACATGAGATTGGAACGATGAATCAGTCTATACTTAGTAATTTTCCTACTGGGCCCGGGGGCTCATAAGAGTGACCCTGTTATGAAATTTGACCCATTATTGCCACGGGTCAATAAAAGACCATTATAAATACTCCAACCAATTTCATTAAGAGGGTTGGAATTTTTCGAGAGTTATTAAATACAAGCACGCACCTCTCGTATCTCTCTACTTACTACTTAAAAGTTAGTACTCAAGTGACAAACTACCCAAAATACCGTCCGGTTATAAATCATCCAAACCAGATTGGCGACCACAGTGGGAGCGAGAGGTACCTGAATATCTTTATTCAAAACCAGTAAGTACAAATTTTAGTTCAGATACTATCAGAACATGGATCTTAACGTACACAATGTACCACCTCCTGAAGGTGAAAGGGTAAGGTAGAATAATGAGCACACTACTGTGTCTCATGTAAATCACAACGCAGATGAAAGGAAATTCATGCAAGATGAACGTGATCAGTTGAGGGACAAATTTGAAGCTTTAAAGACCCAAAATCAAGCTGAAATGCAATAAAGGAAACGTCTGATGCATGTGGTGTATATGTAGATGACCATGGTGATAGTGGTCATCCTTTAAATTTCATGGTAAATCTAAAAAGGCACATCAGACTAAACAAATGATGAGTGCATCGGACTCGTCAGATGACTTCTCTACTGATTCTGATTTTGATCAATATTAGTCATCTATTAGTGAATAGGGCCAAAAAAAGAATAAATTGAGGCTGACTAAAAAACATTCAAGGAAGAGGGACATGAGGGGCAAAATGAAAAAGAACAAAAATCAAGAAAAAAATAAAAGGTTTCGTGGATTATGGCAATTATAATTTGTTAAGTGATCAATTTTCCATTCAATACGAACCGGGTATTTTTGTTGCTCCTGATGAAGATGCAATGTTCAGTCGAAGTCACAATCGGAGGCAGTCACCATTGTCCTCAAAAATATTCTCTAGACATCTTCCCAAACGGTTTGATAGTTCCAGGATAGAGAAGTATGATGGAAGTAAAGATCCGGACAACCACCTTGAGCAGTTTAAAAACTTTATGATGAACTTTCATGACGATGATAAGTTCCTTTGCATGGCTTTTTCACAAACCTTTAAAGGAAGTTCCCTGAAGTGGTATAATGGTCCCCAACAAGGATCTATTAAAAACTTTGGTATGTTATGGGTGGCTTTCAGGAGGCAATTTGTGGGAACCAAGAAGCTTAAGGGAAATGATGATACTATTATCCATTGTTCTCAGGATCCGAATGAATCATTAAACAAATATATTAATCAATTTGTGAATACGAAGAATGGGTTAGCGGATTTTTAAATAGGTAGCAATCGCCTCTTTCAGATAAGGAATATAATTAAGGTATGCTAGTTGATACAATTACTCAGAACAAATCAATGACTTGGGATGGGATATTAAATCAAGTTGGAAAGAAGATTACGGTTGAGAAAACTAAAAAATCTAGAGTATCACGTCAGAACAAGTCTGTTGTTACAACATCAGCTCCACACGCCACAACTCAATCCCATGCCACCGTAAATTACAGACCTAAGGATTCGGGAGAAAGATCGCATCGGACCAGGAAAAGTCAATCTAATCAAAGCCAACCAGCTATTCCCAAAAGGGGCCCGTGGGTTCAGCCCAAATGGTTTGTCGAACTAGGTGAAAGCGTAGCTACCATTTATGACAATACTAGGAATGTTGTACACTTTAGAAGGCCTGTCCCAATTCAGTATCTTAGGGAGAGTATGAACACTCGTTTCTATAAGTACCACAATAATGTGGGTCATGATACACATGGTTGTATAACATTGAAGCAAGAAATACAGAATCTTATAAAAGAGGAAAATTAGGTGCCTTTGTTAAAAGACACGGGCGATGGATAATATATCACTACTCTTCAACCTAGTAATAATGCACCTTGAACAACCACTTTATAAAAAGTTGGGAGATTCCATGCAAGAAGATACCATGGTGATTATAGAAATATTTGATGTATATCCGGAATATTTTGACCCTGATTCAGATCGAAACCAAGTTGGAGTAATTATGGATAAGGCTGCAACGGTTTCCGATATTCGTAGGTTTTTTGAATCATTAACTATTTTCAGGAGAGACACTGTGACAGATCCTCAATTTCCAAGAAAAGGCATGTTAACAGTTTGACCACTCAGCTAGAAAGAAGAATATCCATACAACTTTACCAAATCCCATCTTCGTTCATTATTTTTGATAAAAATGATTTGAGAAATATCGCAGGGCCACATGAAGATGTTGTTGGGATAGGAACGTCTATTATGGGCAATGATATACGTCGGATCCTGATTGATACGGGAAGTTTGGCGAATATATTGTTTTTGACCACTTATAATCAGATGAAGAGTCCATCAGTCATTCAAAGTTCAAATAGAACTATTGTAGGCTTTATTAGGAATTTTTCTGATATCATCAGGGAGTTTGAAGAGGAAGTATTGTTGTGTAAATGACCATTTTTAAAAATGGTAAGGTTATTATTTTTTTATGGTTGATTGTCCAACATCATACAACGCCATATTCGGTAGATCTTGGCTTTCCAGGATACATACAGTAGCTTCAATTGTCCACCAATGTCTGAAGTATGTTATGGGAGGTCAAGTAGGCATTGTTTAAAGCAGTCAGAAAACAACTCGTGAATGCTATGCAACTGCCAATTCCTCAAAAACGTTGGAGGCAGGGAAAATTAATAAAGCATAGCAGTTATCGGTTCCTTCTGCTTATACAAGTGAACTAGATGATCCAAGGGAAGCTTCTAGCACTATGATTTTGGTTGAAGAAGTTGAAACTCATTGTTGGGCAGAAGGGAAAAGTCTTAGGGTCGGAGCCAAGTTACCTATAAGGTTAAAACAAAAATTATTATCTTTTTTACCTAACAATCTACATGTATTTGCATGGTGTAATGAAGATGTGACAGGGGTACCGGCTGATGTGATTAACCACAAACTGTCAGTTCGATCCGATGCTGGGCCAGTGGTATAGAAATTGAGGAATTTTTTAAAAGATAAATCTGAAGAAATTGGGCAAGAGGTGGATCGGTTAACCAAGATGGGACATATAAAGGAATCTTAATACCCTCTATGGATAACGAGTTCAGTGTTAGTAAAAAAAAGAATGGAAAATAACGTATGTGTATTGATTTTACAGATCTAAATAGAGCTTGTCCTAAGGATTTGTGCCCAGTACCCCAGATAGACCAGTTGGTGGATTCCACCTCATGAAATAAGTTATTGTCCTTCATGGACGCTTTTTCTGGCTATAATCAGATGCAAATGAAGCCGTATGATCAAGATCATACTACTTTTATTACTGATAGGGGGCTCCATTGTTATAAAGTGATTTCGTTTGGATTTAAAATGTTTGAGCCACTTAGTAACGTTTGGTGAATAAAGCCTTTGCCAGTCAAATTGGTAGAAATATAAAAATTTATATAGATGACATGATGGTGAAAAACCTCAAGTAAGAAGATCACATAATAGATCTCCAAGAAATATCTTCTAACCTTGAGGTTCTTAACTTGAATTTGACCTTGAAAAATGTATGTTCGGAGTCCGATCTGTTAAACGCTTTATTAGTCATGGATCCACCTCAAAATACTAAAGAAGTTTCGATACTGAATGGAAGATTAGTTGTTTTGAATCGGTTTATTTCAAGATCATCAAACAAGTGTGCTCAGTTTTTCCAGGTCTAAAGAAAAGCTAAAGATTTCAATTGGTCCCCACAGTGTGATCATGCTTTTCTTGAAATAAAAAAAACATTTGTCTTCTCCCAAAACATTGTTCAAACCTATTTCGGGAGAGAGACTTTATATGTATTTTGTTGTGTAAGAGTATGCTGTAAGTTGTGTTGGTAAGAGCAATGGATAATCACCCACGTCCGGCATATTACGTAAGCAAGAGTTTACTAGAAGCTAAGAAAAAGTACTTGAAGTTAGAAAAATTGGCTTTAGCACTAGTTATAACTGCTAGAAAAATGAGGCCCTACTTTCAAACACATTGTATTACGGTTCAGACATCTTTTCCTTTAAATAAAGTGTTACAAAAGGCATACATATCAGGAAGGATGGCTAAATGGTCAGGTTAGCTTGGAGACAATGATATCAATTTTGCACCTCGAACTACAATCAAGGCTCAAGCTGTAGCTGATTTTTTGGTAGAATTTCTGACTGAAAGACCTTGAGAAAAAACTCAAAGTAACAAGTTTCATAAAGAATGGATGGTACGGACATATGGCGGGTTTAGTGCAATAAGATGTGGAGTTAGGGTAAGCTTAACTTCACGTTATGGCGATACTATGTAACAATCTATATGCTTCGATTTCAGGGCATCCAATAATGAGTCGGAATACGAAGCAGTCATAGCTGGTTTAAGGTTATCTCAATTCTGTGGGGCGAAAGGGGTCAGGTTAGTAAGTGATTCTCAATTACTTATTAATTAGGCTCAAGGGTAGCCTGAAACCAAAAATAATAATTTGATAAAGTATTTGTAAGTGCTTAAGGAAATTTCCTCAAGCTTTAAAGACATCTGATATTAAAATGTCCCTAGATCAAAAAATACTATGGCGGATTTTTTAGCCACCATAGCCTACTCTAAAGCATACCATTGGATCCTAATGCAAGAATGTCCTTCTATCGACTTAGTTCAAGAAAAAAAGGGTGGGGTTGAAGAGAATATTAGTATATCTGGTATCTAATCAAAAGACTAGAGAAATGAAATCCAACAATTTATTACCAATGGAATTTTACATTCGGATAAGATCTTGGCTAAGAAAGTAAAGTACAAAGCGCGTGGTTTTCTAATGCTAAGAGGTGTTCTTTATAAAAAATATTCTTTCAACAGGCCTTTATTGCGTTGTCTTGGTTTTGAAGAGTATCAGAATGTGTTATCTGAATTACACGATGGAGAGGGGTCAGCACACTGTGTTTACAAAGCATTAACTATGAGAGTTTTATTGGTAGCGTACTACTAGCCTACTATAATGGCAGATGCCAAGGATTCGGTAAAAATATGTGATACTTTCCAGAAATATGGAAAGGAAATCCGTGTGCCAGTAGTTCCCATGGAGCCAATATCCAAACCAATACATTTTGACAGGTGAAGATTGGATTTAGCTAGACCTCTTCCTATGGCTTCTGGGGGATTTCGAACTATAATTGTGGCGATGGACTATTTTTCTAAGTGGATAGAAGCTGCACCTTTGTCAGGAACAACTTCTAAGGCAGTTATTAAATTTATCTTCTTTAATATATGTTGTCGATTTGGAATTCCTAAGCGCATCACCACGGATAACGTTCCTCAATTCGACAACAAAGACATGCAGGCATTTTGCACCTTAAGAGGAATACAACACTGCTTTTCTTCTCCTTTTCATCCTCAGGCTAATGGACATATTGAAGTGGCTAATCGAACAATTTTGAAGGGTTTGAAAAAGAACTTGGAAGGAGCAGCAGGATAATGGCCAAGTTATATACAAGAAGTGTTGTGGGCCTACCAAACCACTCCTCATACGGCTACTCAGGAGACTCATTTTTATCTTGTTTATGGAATGGATTCAATTATTCCTATAGAAGCTATTTTAGCTTCATTCTGAATACAAAATTATTCCAAACAAGATAATGGCATGGCTATAAGAAATCATATGGATTTAATTGAAGAAATAAGGATAAATGCACACTTAAGAACATCACCCTACCAAGGGTTGATCAGAAGCAGATTTGCATCTAGAGTTAAAAGAAGAGAATTTCAAGAAGGGCACAAAGTATTAAGAAAAGTGTTATTATACACCCAGGAAAAAAAGTTCGGAAAGCTAGCTCCGAATTGGAAAGGCTCGTACGTAGTATATGAAAAAGTCAAGAAAGTAACGTACCAACTTTAAAACAAAGAAGGCAACCTTTTAAAACATCCTTGTAATATTGAGCACCTCATGTTATATTTAGAATGATCTCGTTTTTTGTAAATATTTACTTTTTTGTGTTTCAATATAAATATTTTGGGGCATATTCTTTCCTACCCTGGTAGCGCGGGGAGGTTTTAATAAGGTGTTCGGGTTCTAATTAATATAATATTCATTAACTTTTTAAATGTTAAGTTTATGAGTGCATCGGACAAATTAAACACTCATGTAACACTTTAAAATATATGTGAGTGCATTGGACGTGTTAAACACCCATTAAAGATTTTTGAAATACCTTTGAAGGGTCGGATAATTGAAATATTGATTTAATACTTTTAACTATCAGTTGGAATACTTTGAACTGCTTTGAACATATTAAATTATGATTAAATAGCTAAAATATTCGTTTAAGTTCATATATGATTAATGTTTACTACATTTTAAGTAGGTTTGGATTATAATGGAAGCATTTAGAAAACAAGATCATGTACAAAATAGATAACAGTGAAGATAATATGAAATACTTGATCGGATCATTAAAGTTGTTCGATCCATTTTTCAAAAAAAGGCCTTGGCCATCCAAGGACTTTGGTTTACAAAGAAAAACCAAATAAAAAAGACAATCCTTGGCCATCCAAGACTTTAGTTCAAAACGTAAACTCAAAAAGGAAAATATTAACTTTAGGTCTTGTTCCCTTCATTTGTCTTCTCAACCTCATTTTTCCTTTTCCCTCTTTATAATCACATGAGGCCTCTTCAACTTCATCATCAGGGTCAGACTCATCCAATATCATATTATATTTATCACTTTATGCTAAAGTTGGACAGGGAACTTCATCATCTGGTACATAAGCCCATAGCTTCCCAAGAGACCATTTAGGGAATGTTTCGTCGAACAAAAAGACCATATCGGACTTCACAGATTATTTCCTTCGATGCGTAGACTTCAATATCCCATCGGCATATTTGTTCTTGGGAAAAACTATATCTTGAGCCCTTTATTTTTTCAAAGCGGTGATTCCATCGTCTTTTTTCTTAAGAAGATCTTGTAGCCCCTTCTTCTCTTTAGACAATTGTTTGTTGGTAGATTTTTCCTTGGTTAATGATTTATTCAAATTTTTAATTTCATATGAGGTGGAGGTCTGCAGTTTGGTGTAGGTATATTTTGTTTTCTCTCGATCTTCCTTGGCTTGTTTCAACTTGGTATCCAGTTGTTATTTTTCCTTGGTCAGAGTTTCTACTTTTCTTTGTTTCGATGCAAGGGAAACTTTTAAACCTTGATTATGAGTTTCAAGGAAGTGATATATTTTATTTGAGCTCTGACTTTTCTTTCAAAGTTGACTATGGGCATTATATAGCCTAAGACTGCATAACCCAAGGTGTCGTGCTCATCAGACACTTCGAAAGATTCACCATCATGAATTACTGCATTGGCTATGTTAGATGATTGAGAAAAGGTTCGGTCAAAATCCTCTTTGTCAAAATCACTGAAGTATAAATTACCTATATCATCTAAGTTAACCTCAACTTCGGAAAGAGGTTGGTCACCATTAGGAAACACTAGAGAGGATGGATTAAGATGAGTCTCCTCTTCAGTAGGAACTTCAGTAGGATTTTCGAGAGGAATTATCTCAGTTCAGAGTATGATCTCTGAACCAATAACAACTTTCTTTTTCTTACCTTCCTTATCATCACCATCTGCCTGGTGTCTCTTGACTCCTTTATTTATTCTTTGGGGAAGATGGTGGCGGCTTTTCAACCTCACCAACTATTACTTCCACTGCTTCTAACTTTGCAGCATTAATCTCTCTTGGCAATCCCAAACTACCTACATTGGAAAGTCCCTAAGATGAGTCTCCACTCTTTTTTTTTCTTATTATTTTTTTACTCTAAGTGACTAGGAGCCTTATTATGACCTGGTACGTTTGATGATCTCAGTGGATTCAGGAGGTTTGGTAAATTCTTCCCAAGAAAGTTCCCTAGTTGCGATTGTACTCCACAAGTGAACCCTCACCACGTTAGCTGCAGTAAAGAAATTATAGAAACCAACTTCCCAATTTTCTATGGCCCACCGATTCATTTTAGTGAAGGTGGTCTGACCCTCTTCCAGATGTTCTAAGAATATTTTAGAGAACACTGAAAAGTAAATCCGAGTTACGAGTTAATATTGAAATTATCCGATGTAATAGTTCGATATTTATGCATATTGAAAAGAATCATTTAAACTTTAACCTGAGCGTTTCTAGTATCTAATTAGCTTTCTTGGATTTTCTTTCTGGTCTGATTTTTCTACCATTCTCCCAAGCGCCAATGATATATAGGAATTGACTCTTCCAAGGTTTGCTAGCTTCTAATAGGTCACTGACCACCATGTAGTCATTCTCATATTGAAATAGTAGAAAGGGATATTATGATTTCAACACAATCCGACCATAACCGCAAATTGTTCCATATGCATTGGGATTTTGGAAAGCCTTGAAGCAAGGGCTTCACTGAGTTTGAAATAGTTTTAACGGTTGAAAATATCTAACTATCTCTGGGTCTAAAGGAAATCGAAGGCCCAGTTGAGTATTTTGGTATATACTACCAGTTCCCCAATCTTGGTGCCCATGAGAGTCTCATCAGGGATGGGAATTCTTACCTTGATAGACTCTAGAAAGTCCCATTTATTTCTTATCCTGTCCAACTTGGGAGTATGGTTGTACACATAAGAAATTCTTTGGAGGGCTAGCAAGTACTTAACACTAACCCTGGAGAAGTTGGGCCCAACTCGCCCAACAAGGCACTCTGTAAGTCGTTTAATGTTAGGTTTCTCCACAATTTATTTCCTTTCCCGAACTATACTGGTGTCCCCAATATGTCCGGAGGTATGTATACGGGTGTCTGGTCCACTATCTGCCATAATCTCCTATATTATTGTCGGTGCACGATCTCCCGATGTATGCTCTGTATCTTCTTTCTCAGCATGAGAAGATTCGATGGGAGAAATATATGGGTGTGGATCTATGATTGGTAGTTTTGGAGAATTTACCATCGAAGGACCTCATTGGGCTTCTTTGCCCCTTTAATAGGTGAAGTTGAATTATTGGCCTTGGATAGCCTCGTAACCCTGCTGTCTCCGATATTCAAACTCATAGAATTGAACGAGGATGGAGTTTTGTCGCTTGTAATAGCTTTAGTTCCAAAAAAAAGGTGTTTATGGTTTCTTTGATTGCATAACTTATGTTTCTGTTTGCTTTGATTGAGGAATTGGTAACTCTGATTGGTTTTGTAATTCGAGATTTATTAAAGATGAAGTAGAGAACTTTTTGTTAGGAAATGTTGTTGATGGCCAGTCCACCGGGAGAGGCTGGCAGTCCGGCTGCGATTCGTGCCTCTCTTGTTTCTCTATCTAACTCATATCGGTTAAGCCAACCATCTTTGATTAAGGCAGTTCTTGTTGTGGACATAAAACTTTAGGAAATATTGAATAAGATAAAGGTTTCTCTCTCTAGGTTTAAGAGTTGAAATTCTTAATCTAGAAATGAGAAACACTAAAAAAGTGGGTAGGTCCAACTGCAAGTCGATACATGTAATAAAGGTTTAAATTAAAAAAGCAGCAACCTTTGAGTGGACAAACAAACCTTTCAAATTCACTTCAAATACAGAGTGATCAGTTTGGATATTATTTGATACGGTTAGCTCTTCTAAAAAGTTTTTGAAATAACTAAAGGGGTTATATGATCGGTTCATATACTATTGGAAGCAATATTCCTACTGATCCCAATAATATCCGAAAGACTTTTTAGACAAACCAACTAAAAGTTTAGGGGAAGAGTACATGGGAGTGGAACCATGAATCAGCTGTGGTGTGGTTTATTTCTGCCCGAGGGTAATCTAGTAAAGTGTTTAAAAGGTGTTTTGGTAATTTTGTGGTGTTTTCTGTTTTATTTTAAAGAGTAGAAAGATAATCAAGCTGCCTACTAGTAATAAATTCTGATCACCCCCATTAATGAAAGTAATTGGAGTATTTATACTTAATTACTGACCCATGGGCTTATTGGGTTGGGTTCTGAAATCGGGTCGAGTTTAAGGACCCATTAATAATATAGTTTTAAGTTGATTAACAACTAGCTTAGTCAATAATTAATACATTTGTCTAGTATTGATTTTTAGTGTAGTGGTTTAGTCCGAATTGTCCTTCGGATTTTTAGTGTAGTGACTGAAATCTCTGAACTCATCAGTAGCCCCTTTTAGGTCTTGCAAAAGATCTTTGGAAGAGCTAAAACTCAAAAAATCAATACTAACTTTTTCCGATCTGTTTGTGTCGTTCGAACTGCAAGAGTTTTTCTTCAATAGTGACCCTGTTCGTACTTTGTCAGAACTGATTTCTCATCTCTGAATTCTAAGAGTTTTTCTTGAATTGTGGGACACGTGTCATGCTTTACTTTGACCTCTCATCCGTTTTTCTCCTAGATTGTCGCACCCACTAGGCTAGAAAGTTACCTAAGCTTTAATTTTCACACTTTGCAGCCTTTAATCATTGCTAAAAATCGATCCACCTTCTCCTAGGTAACAGCTCTTTTTAACTGTTATATATAAACTTTTCTACTGTTTCATTGTCTTAAAAAATCACAAACATTTTTAGAGAGAGAGTTTAGTTCACCTTCAACTTTGTTCTTCAGTCATATATGTTCACAGCCAGAAATGCCTTAGTAAAAGGAGGTTGGTTGAACTTGTCTAAATTAGAGAGAGCGCAGAAAGTAGTGAGGGACAATCGCATTGTTGCTGGTCTTCCTGCTTCTTTAAGCAAAAAAAGCAGTCAGCCACAACTGAATACTGATCAGGGGTTATCTTCTTCAAAAAATCCTAAAGTTAAGAAACTTCCATTTATAGCAGATCTTTCACCTCTTCCATATGGTTCCTCAGTCCAAGAATCCCAAAACCCTGTACCCAAGGAAAAATCCGTTTCCAATGTAAGGAAACCCTCACCTTTCATTGCGATGGGATCAGACACAGAAAAGTCACCAGACAAGTTAACTCATCGTCGGGTTACGCGTCAGTCTAAACCAAAATATACTCCCTCATCTTTAAAGCCCTTTAGTTCGGAGGTAGTAAAGTCTGTATCTCAAGATATATCATCCGGGCAGAAGCCCCTAATGGAAACCATATTATCCGAATCGTCACCTACACAACCTTCTTCAAAGCCATCCGAACAGCCTTCCATAATGATGGAAGAAAATATGGAAGACATCATAGAAGAAGCCCCTTTTAAGGCTGGGGCATCCGGTCAAACAGGAGATACAAATTCAGACCGGAAAGACAAAACCAACGTGGGTATGACTCATCCAGATGCTCTACCGGAGAGCTTTGAGGGAAAAGTGGGTCCTTGCTTTAAGAAGGTAAGTATAAAATACTTTGTGGCCCTTCAAAATATTAACTATGTGTATACCCACACAGCTAAGCTAGGTTGGATTTGTACTAAGTAGGGGATCCCATAATCTGTAAAAGTGAGGATCTCAATCACTCCGGAGACCCCCATGGATTGCAAGCTAAATGAAGGGGTGGTCTATACTGAAATATTGAACTAGGTAATTCGGTTCCCCTTAGATCCGGAGATAGTCAGATATTTTCATCTGATCAAGCTGTGTTCTAGCCAACTAAGCCCTAACGCTTGCTATACCCTTCTGGCCTACATCATAGCGTCCAGGTTGTCCAAGATTCCACTACCGATGGAACAGTTTTCTGTTGTGGCAAGCTTGTGCAAGAACCATCAGATCCTTTTCTACCATTACAACATGGGGAATGATTATAAAGTAGTGGTTCATATGTTAGAGTCCGAAAAGTCATGGAGGACGCAGTTTCTATTTATAAGTGGGGATTGGGATAATGGTAAAATAATCAAGGCGGACTCAAATTCAAGCCTTTTGACCAGTCATTGGAAGAGCACTGGTGAGTTTCTCTTGCTTCTTCTTTTCATCGTTTAAGCTCTAAGTTTTTAATTTAGACTAACTTATATTTATTTCCAGGTACTTCCGAAGGAGTTCTTGGGTTACTTGGAGGCAGGGAAGGATACTTGTGCCAAGCTAAATTCTTGGGCTTCAGAGAATTGGGGAAATTCCATCCACAATTGCTTCAAGTCAGGAAACTTTATGAGGTCTCCCCTGTGGAATACCACAGGTATAAGAGATCTAACATGGGAAGAGTTGACTACTCCTCCCCCAGCAAAATGAAGAACATGAATAAAAAGGCCACAACAGACCCAGCCCAAACAACTATTGAGGGGACCGATTCAGAGAATCAGGGAGGCATCAATGTTGCTTTGCTGAAAGTAGTAGAGGTTGATGAGTCCGGATAACTTCACCACTGCTTACTGAGATTTCTGGACAATGACATTTCGGACATAAACTGCCCACTGAACTATCCGGACAGGACAAAAGTATAAAATAATTAAACACCTATTGACTAAACTAGATATCAATCAGCTTATTAGGTAAATGGGTCCTTAAACTTGACCTGGTTTCATGATTTGACCCGAAAGCCCATAAGTCCATAATTAAGGGTATAAAAACCCCAACTACTTTCATTAATGAGGGTAATGAACATTTAATACAACCAAGCAGCTTAAATCTCTCACTACAAAACACCCAAACATTTAATACTCCAAAAACTTTCCAAAACAGTTGACAGAATTACCCTCAGCGTAAAATAAACCACACCAAATTGGCAACCACAGTGGGAGTATAAGGTTCCCAAATCTAGCGTTCAAAACCAGCAAGAAAAACCAGTTCAGATGAATCCGGACGAGCAAGCAATTCCACCACTTTTGGTGGAGGTGGTGGGAGAAAACAATGAGTACACGACCGAAGAGCGAGACAAGTTGAAAGCTAAAATAGAAGCATTGAGGGCCACTAAAAAGGCAGAGATGGGTTTAAAGGAAAAGTCAAAAGCGCCAGTCATTCACCATACTGACAACCCAAGGGAGAATGACCCATTAGCAAAGACTCATTTGAGCACAAAAAAGACCCATTTAAGTTCCAAGAAATCTCACCGGTCCAAGCCGGTGGAGAGCTCAGAATCTGAGTCCTCCAGTAGCTCGTCGGATGAGGATGAGCTTTAGGAGTCTTTGTCATCAAGCAGTGATGAAGGAAGGTCCAAGAAGAAACAAAAGATAGTTAAAAATATTCAAGAAAGAGGGATAGGCATGGGAGACTAAAGAGGCATCTGGGAAAAGGGTCGTCTCACAGCCACATCCATAGTCACAGGCATGTGGATCAGCTGCTGATGGATCCTTTTGCTTTCCATGATGAGCCACGTATTTTTGCAACACCTAATGAAAATACAGTTTTTAGTCGTAGTCGGAATTGGAGGCAATCGCCATTGTCATCCAAGATACTGTCCGGAAACCTTCCTAAGAGGTTTGACAATACTAAAATGGAGAAGTATGATGGGAGCAAAGATCCGGACAACTATCTGGAACAGTTTAAAACATTTATGATGAATTTTGATGATGATGACAAACTTCTTTATAGAGCCTTCTCCCAATTTTTTACGGGAAGTGCTTTGAAATGGTACAATAGCTTGCCACAAGGTTGTATCAGAAATTTTGATACATTTTGGGTGGCCTTCCGAAGGAAGTTTGTGGGGAGTAAGGAGGTGAAAGACAATGAAGATATTATTATCAATCGTTCCCAAGAGCCAAAGGAATCACTGAAAGACTATACAATCCGGTTCATAAATACTGAGAATGGGTTAGCCGATTGCTTTGAGCAGGTAGCAATAGCTTCTTTGAGACAAGGGTTAAACCCTGAGAATCTGGCTGTTTCGATAACCATGAAGAAGGCCATGAATTGGGGCGGTTTGCTAAATTAGGTGGGAAAGCAAATGAACGTAGATGAAACAAAGAAGACTAGGGTACACAGGCAACTGAGGTCTGCCCCAGTTGCTCCAAACGAGAACCAATCCAGATACAAGGCCAAAGAAACCGGACAGGGGCCCAATAGGGCCAAATAGACTCAATCCCACCCTAATCCAGCTCAGAGCCAACAGTCCAGAAATAAACGAGGACCTTGGGTCCAACCATAGTGATTTGCTAAGCTAAAAGAGAATGTGGAAACCATTTAGAACAAAACAAAAGATGAAGTGCATTTTAGAAAGTCGACAACGCTTTAATCTCGTAGAGAAAGTCGTAATACTTGTTTTGCCAATATCATCATGATATTGGCCACAACACCGAAGACTGCATTTCTTTGAAACAAGAGGTGCATAATCTTATCGAAAGAGGGAAGTGGGAGCTTACATCAAGAGAAGAAGTGGAAACAGACCTAACAATGCTCACCGGATTGGCCCAACGAACAATGCGGGGACGTCTGCTCCAGAAGGGGTTATGGTAATCCTTGAAATATTTGATGTCGCATCAGAGTATTTGGATCCTGATCCAACCCGGAATAAAGTAGGGGTTATAACAGAACAAACTAAGACAATTTCCGGACTCATAAGCTTTTTTGAGTCACTTACTATATTTGGGGGGGGGGGGACACTATGACTGCGCCTACTCCTTCTTCAAGAAAGATGCATGTTCACACTCTAGCTACTCAGTTAGAGGGGGGAATGTCTTCTTATCAGTCCCAAATTCCTTTTCCTTTCATTATTTTTGATGAGGATGATTTAAGAAATATAGTTGGGCCTCATGAGGATGCTGTCGTGATAGGAGCCTCAATTGGGGGCAATGACATCAGACGAATTCTGATTGACACTGGTAGCTCAGCCAATATTGTTTTTTTAAGTTCTTATAAACAGATGAAGAATCCGGCAGTGATTCGTTGTGATAGATTTCCCCACATGTTACAATGCGATCTTTGGGAGGTCTTGGCTCTCTAGGATGTATGTTATGGTTTCAACAGTCCATCAGTGTTTAAAGTACGCAGTTCAAGGATAAGTGGGAGTTGTCCGGAGTAGCCAAAAAATAGCAAGAGAATGTTATGCAACTACATTTTATCTTAGAACTCTAAGGGCAGTCCGGGTTAATGAAGATTAGCAATTGTTGGGACCCTCTGGGGCTGAGGGTGAAATTGATGACCCCAGAGAGACCCCTGGTATTTTGATACCAATCGAAGAAGTTAAAACCCACTCTCTGGCTGAAGGAATGAGTGTTAAAGTTGGCTCCAAGATGGCACCGAGATTGAATAAAACATTGTTGTCCTTTTTGGCAGATCACCAACATGTTTTTGCTTGGTGCAATGCTAATGTGACCGGAATACCTGTAAGTGTTATATCACAAAAGATGTCTATCCGGATAGAGTTTGCACATGTTGTGAAAAAAAAGAGCTTTTTCTAAGGAGAAACCTGATATAATAGGTCAAGAAGTTGACCGGCTTACCAAGATGGGGCACATAAAGGAGTCTCAATATCCTTTTTGGACAGCCAACCCAGTGTTAGTAAAGAAAAAGAATGGGAAATGGCGTATGTGTATCGGTTTTACTGACCTCAACAGAGCTTGCCCAAAAGATCTCTATCTAATCCCCCAGATAGATCAGTTGGTAGACTCCACATCTGGAAACAAGTTATTATCCTTCATGGATGCCTTCATCGGTTATAACCAGATACATGTGGATCTGAAGGACCAAGAATACACTACATTTTTTACAGATAAGGGTCTCTATTATTACAAAGTGATGCCTTTTGGGTTGAAAAATGCTGGGGCTACTTATCAGAGGTTGGTGAACAAAGAATTTGCTGATCAGATTGGGAGAAATATGGAAGTATATATCGATGATATGATGGTAAAAAGCTTAGAAGAAGAGTTGCACCTAACTGATCTTCAAGAAACTTTTGCCAGCTTGACAAAGGTTAATTTAAAATAGAATCTAGAAAAATGTGTGTTTGGGGTGCAGTCCGGAAATTTTTTAGGTTATGTAATAAGTGAAAAGGGATACATCCTGACCCGGACCGTCTCGATGCCCTATTAAAAATGGACCCCCCCTCGAAATCTTAAGGGAGTACAAAGGTTGACAGGAAGATTGGCTGCATTAAATCATTTTATTTCAAGGTCTTCGGACAAATGTGCCCCATTTTTCGGACCTTGAAGGGTGCTAAAGACTTCAACTGGTCTCCACAGTGCGACGAGGCATTTGATGAAATAAAAAAGCATTTGTCTTCTCCTAAAACC
Source organism: Limnanthes douglasii subsp. nivea (assembly GCA_036936605.1). NCBI lineage: Eukaryota > Viridiplantae > Streptophyta > Magnoliopsida > Brassicales > Limnanthaceae > Limnanthes > Limnanthes douglasii. The sequence goes on from JAUPFV010000001.1 coordinate 42,205,966, forward strand.
TTTTTTAAGCCTGTTGACGGAAAAATACTATATGTATACTTGGCTGTGTCAGAATGTACTATAAGTGCAGTGCTGGTAAGAGAGGTGGACAATTATCCTCGTCTGGTGTACTACACCAGCAAGTGTCTGATGGATACTGAAAAGAGGTACCTAAAGTTTGAGAAGCTGGCACTAGCCCTAGTAATTGCTGCCAGAAAAATGAGGCCATATTTTCAGTCTCATTCCATCATCGTCCGAACATCTTTTCCTTTGAAGAATGTGCTTCAGAAAGCAGACATATCAAGTAGGATGACCAAATGGTCAGTATAGTTGGGTGATTCTGACATTGATTTTGCCCCACGAACTGCAATTAAAGCTCAGCCTATTGTTGATTTCTTGGTAGAAATTCATTCGAACATGAGTACTAAACAAGCTACAGAAGAGAAAACTGAAAAAGAGTGGGTTGTCCGGACAGATGGTGGATCAAGCACAATGGGTTGTGGGGCTGGGATTTTGTAACCTCTCCGTATGGTGATAAGTTATACCAGGCTATATGCTTTACTTTTAGGGCTCTAAACAATGAGTCTGAATATGAGGCAGCTATAACTGGTCTAAAGTTAGCTATCTGTGTGGGGCTACAAGAGTTAGATTAATGAGTGATTCTCAGCTTCTTATCCACCATGCTCAAGGTCAGTCTGAAGCCAAGAAGGAGCAGTTGATCAAATACTTGTTCATTCTTAAAGAAGTAGCAACCAACTTCAAAAATGTTAGCTATGAGCATATTCTTAGATCAGAAAACACAGTGGCAGACTCCTTAGAAACCATAGCATACTTTGAGTCCTACCCATGGATTCATGTACAAAAATTCCCATCCATACAACCAAATCAGAGCAAGGAGGAGGAGAGCTTAAGTGTACAAGTGGTTCAACCCAAAGATTGGAGATTTCCCCTTCCTCAATACATCTCTGATGGAATTTTTCCTCCGGAGAAGGTTATGGCAAGTAAAATGAAACACAAGGCTCATGGTTTCTTGATCATAAGAGAGGTTTTTTTATAAGAAGTCGTTCAACAGGCCTCTCTTACGTTGATTAGGGGCTGAAGAGTCCCAAATTGTTTTATCCGAACTATATGATGGAGAAGGATCAGCACACTGTAGCTTTAGAGCTCTAAACCGGAGAGTCTTGTTGGCCAGATACTATTGGCCATCCATAATGGCAGATGCTAAGGAATTAGTGAAGAAATGTAACCCATGCCAAATATATGGTAACGAAATTCATATCCTAGTTGTTCATGTGGAGTCAATTTCTGAGCCAATGCATTTTGCTCGTTGGGGACTGGATTTAGTTAGGCCTCTACCTGATGAGTCAATAAATGTTTGGTAGAATATTTCGGATCTTGTGCTTGATATGACTAGAGAGAGAAAGTGTAGAGAGAGAGAGAGGATGGAATAGAATAATATTCAATGTCCCACCTACCAAGAAAGTGGGTCACCTTTTATACTAAAATAAGGTGGACCCACTAAAATCCTTAGTGGGTTGTTTATATAATTAATGAGGCCCCTTAGTAAGTACCTTGTTTACAAATTGGTCCCTGACAAGTCCTAAATACATTAATAATCACACCAAGTATCTTTTATCCACAATTAAACCCTCGTTATTTATATCGGCAAATTCTACCCTTATCAGTAGCCCCCAGTCTTCGTGAGTATCAGGAGCGAAGACTCATAGCCGAGCCTAAACCTATTGACCGCAGACTTCTACGCTTCGGGCAAACGGCTTATCCTTGGATAAATTACCCTTTTCCAAGAGCGTCGGGCATGCCACGATGTTGCCCGTCCCGATCTATCCCATGGGTGTTTGATGACACTCCCGCAGCGTCTTTTAACTGACTTTATCTGAAGGCAATACTAAGGTTCTGCGAGACATTACTTGCCCGGTGTTCATAGTTCTGGCCAGGTCGGCTCCCGCGTCTTCTTGGGCTTTATTCCTGGACCCATTGTGATGGGCCAGCTCTCGTGGTGGATCAGGCTAAGCAGGCCCATCTCATAGGAGGTTCGAAGGGGCTAACCTAGGTAAGCCTTCATCAGAAGGTGGTCCACACGTGTCACCCGTTGACGGGATGCGTCCTTGCCAGACTAGTTTTTTTAGGGAGACTCTTCGCCTTCCCGCTGTGCTTTTGTCGATTGGCATCCCCCGGTCATCCAACGTCCCCTATAAATACTCCATAGATCTTGATTTCTCTCAGAGGCATTCTAGAGAGAGAAAGTGCTGTCAGATCATTTCTAGAGAGGGAATGCTTGTTTTATGAAACCCAGACACCCCGAGCAACCACCAACCAAGAAAAAGAAAAAGCCCGTGTTCGGTTTCAAAGAGTGGGCGAGCATCGGAGACCGAGCCGAAGAATACCGACGAGCTGGCCTGATTTGGGGATCTAATTCCAAACCATTTACTGTCGTCCCGCAGCGCCACGACCCCGTTTTAGCTACCCCGATCCGTGTCGAATCCTTCCTTTCGCCCGAACCGCCTGGTTCTCTGTCCCCCGAGATTAGCCTATCTCCAGAAACTGTTGTCCTTTCTTCCAGCAGCAGCTCCTCTCGTGCCCCTGTAGTTGGGTCAACGAATCCGACCCTGTCGTCTGTCAACTCGTACATCCCGTCGCCTCCATTTCCGCCCCGACGCGTTCATAAAACTAAGTTCTTGACTATGGGCGAGAACAGTCCCCCTACGTCTCCCGCAGGAGGTAATTATCTTGAAATGGTTCAGCTTACTCCCTCAATTCGAGGGTACCGGACTGGTCTTAACACTGCCGTAACGTTTTTAGGTCTACCTAAGCGTCGGCTGACGCCAGAGGAACTGGACGCGGCTCATCGGGCTCATTCTGGGAATACCTCTGACCCTACAAGCTCCCGGGTTCGGTCGTCGGATCCAAATGTTGCTGCTGCCCAAAGCTCTGAACAGGCCCCGAACTCGAATATTGAGGAGTCGGAGGTGGATGTTCTTCCCGCAGAGGTCAGTATTGCTGCTGCTGGGGATGCTGCTAACCCTCCTGACGACCCTCTTCCCGAGGAAGTGGAGGTTGTAATTACTACCACCTACTTCCGGTGGCTTCCTTCAAAAGACGTCATTTCTCTCTTCGAGGGTAAATACCTCTACTTTCCGGAGGCCGAGCATAAGGAGCTGCTGATTCGCTGGGGGATGCCCGAGAGCGTTACTGTTCGGTTTCCAGTTCCCGGGGAGACCCCTGTGCATGTCCGATCGCGGGAGATAGTGATTTTTACAGAGCTATTCAATTGGGGCTTGCGGTTCCCCCTGGATCCCGAAATCGTGCTTTACTTCCGCACCGTTCAGATCTGCCATTCCCAACTGACGCCCAACGCATGGTATACTTTGATGTCGTACATCATGGCTTCGCGTTTGTCGGGTCGGGTCATGCCCATGGAGGAATATGTAGCCATGTACGGTCTGTCCAAGTCTCCTAAATCTCCATTCTTCTACTCTTCCTTGGCGAACAAGTGGAAGATAGTTAACGACTTTCTCGAAGGAGACAAGGGCTAGAAGCACAGCTTTGTATTTTTAAGCGGCTACTCGGAAAACGGTCTGCCTTATAGCAAGGAGAACCCGAGGCAGCTGCTCCGAACTTGGGTCCCCGATGGTAACTTTTTTTTTTATTTTTTTTTACCGAACGTCCGATTCCTTGTGCAGTGATGAAAGAGTTCTTACAGGGGCTGAAGAAAGATCACTCGAAAGCCGGTGAGGCCACGTTCGAGGTGCTGAAAGATTATGCTCGAAAGCATTGGGGTTGGGCGATGCACCGTACCTTCAAAGACACCAACCTAATCATGAGCAACCTCTGGCGTTGTTCGTCCGAGGTGCTTACCATTGAGCAATTACGACAGCCCCCGAGCATGGAGGATCTGATCGCGAAGACCGACGCACCTGGGTCGCAGTTGTATCTCCCAAAACGCAATAAGGCGCCCAGCAAACGCCCGAAGTCGGACGACGAGGTCGGGGATAACAACACTGGGGCTGTAGAGGCAGGCCCGGTAACTCGAGAGGAGGGACCGGTCCATGAAGGTGGTGAGGCCGACCAGGCCCAGGCTCCGGTGCAGAAGAGGAAGAGCCGAGCCGATGCGGAGGGGCTCAAAGCGAAGAAGTCCAAGCACTCCAAGAAAGAAGGTAGGCTTGTTACTGGTGCAGACGGTGTCACCGTGCCGAAGCTGTTCGACCAATATGGAGGTGTTAAAGGTGATGTAACGGTCGACACTGTACTGGTGATTCCGGATGACGCCGAGCCGTCCAAAACGTCGGACCCAGCCGCGTCCTCGTCAAGTGGTACGAAGTTCCCGGTGCTAACGATGCTTGGGAGTCCGCACACTTTCCCGCTGCAAGGATCGGATGGTCTGGCCTTGTCTTTGTACAACTTGCTTATACCGGCGGCTATGAAGGAGCGTAGGGTGATCGAGCTGAGCCAGATGCTAGGGGGCGCGTAGACAAATATTGCAAGCCTAATGGAGGCGGTGAAGGAGGCCAAGGAGGCTCGGGAGTTGGCGGAGGGGCGGGCTGCAGAAGCCGAGCGTGTTGCGGAAGAGACAAAGAAAGCCGCTGAAGAGACGAAGAAAGTCGCGGAAGATCGTGCTGCTGCCTTGGCTCAGGAGGTCCAAAAGCTAATATCTTCGAACGTCGCCTTCGCAAATCGGTGTAGGAAGTGGTCGGAGAAAGAAACTGCCGATGCCAAGGCCGCGTATGTGCTATCGTTTCATAACCGCTTCCCGGACCTTCACCTTGGGACTATGTGGCTGGATGTGCCAGAGGGGGACCGCCCTGAGGGAGTCGTCTGTAAAGATGAAGATAAATCGGACGATACTGAGAGACCGAGGAGGAGGACGACGAGTGATCCAGAAGTTTTGTTTGTTGTCTTAACTATTTGACTCTTTCAGTGTTTTTTGTTTAGTTGGTGTTATTTTGTATAATCTTTGGGGGCCGCGGGGTCCCCTAACAATATTCCCTATGAACACTTCAATTTATCATGTTTATGTTGATACGCAGTCGACTTTTCTTGCTATATTATTTTAAATATTGTTACCTAGGCAAAACAAAGTGGCTCCGTGAAAAAACATAAGTAAATTTTTTTTTTTTAGAAAACCCTGATAGGATCGGGAATCGTAAAATGTGGATTAGTTCGGGAACTGAAAAACCAAAGTAGGTTCTGTAGATCAATGTAATATTGAAAATTCCTGATAGGAACGGGAATCGCAAAATGTGGATCAGTTGTAAAAACTGAAAAACCATTTAAGGTTCTGTAGATCAATGTAACATTGAAACTTTTCCCAAAGGGTTGGAAAAATTAAACATGTAGATCAGTTGTAAAAACTGAAAAACCCATTAAGGTTCTGTAGATCAATGTAACATTGAAACTTTTCCCAAAGGGTCGGAAAAATTAAACATGTAGATCAGTTGTAAAAACTGAAAAACCCATTAAGGTTCTGTAGATCAATGTAACATTGAAAATTTTCCCAAAGGGTCGGAAAAATTAAACATGTAGATCAGTTGTAAAAACTGAAAAACCCATTAAGGTTCTGTAGATTAATGTAACATTGAAACTTTTCCCAAAGGGTCGGAAAAAACTAAACATGTACATCCATTAATATTAGTGGGAACATACGCTGACCAGCTCGTCAGCTGATCAAGTTCGTAACACTTCAACATTTGGAAGGCAAAAGAAAATTTTGATTAACGTAATCAAGTGATCGGGTGTTTATGATGCCTCGTTAAAACCTTCTCGCGCCACCGAGGTAAGAAAGAGTGCATCCCCGACCAATAAGTTTTTACAGACTATGTCAAACAAATTACAAATATTTTACCACTATTCTAAATACAATTTTAGATGTTCAATATTCCATGGTAGCCTCAAAGGATGCCCCAGCCTGTTTTGCAGGCGGTATGTCCCGCTCTTGATTTTCTCCACGATTTCGTAGGGTCCTTCCCAATTTGGGGCGAGTTTGCCGAGGCTTTTGTCTTTGGTGTGAAGAAAGACGCGCCTCAAAACCTTGTCGCCGACCTTAAACTCCCGACAGCGTACCTTAGAGGCGTACCGACTTCTCATCAGGGTCTGATAGTGCAAAGAGTTCAACTGGGCGCGATTGCGCTTCTCTTCTATGAGATCGAGTTCGAGCCGTCTGCTGTCGTCGTTCGCTTCCTCCTCATAGGCACCGACCCTGAAAGATGGAAAAATGGATTCCGCAGGGGTAACCGCGTCCATACCGTATACCAAAGCATAAGGTGATTCTTGGGTAGCCGTCCGGGGGGTGGTTCGGTAAGCCCACAGCACCTCTTGTAGGTAGTCGGGCCATTTTCCGGCCTTTCCTTCAAGATTTTTCCTGAGGCCGTCCAAAATGGTCTGATTGGTGACTTCGACCTGCCCGTTTGCTTGAGGATGGAAAGGAGCAGAGTAACATTGCTTGATCTTATGAGTGGTGCATAAAGCTCTCATTTCCCCGCTGTCGAACTGTGGTCCGTTATCCATAGTTAACCTTTGTGGTACCCCGAACCGACAACATATGTTAGACCAGATAAATTTGATGATATCTTTGGTCTTGGTGGCGGATAAAGGTTCAGCTACGACCCACTTGGAAAAATAGTCTACTGCCACGACGATCGTCTGTCTTCCACCCGATGCCATCGGTAGCGGTCCGACAAGGTCGATTCCCCATCGGTCAAAGGGTAGACCTTCGGATATGGACTCTAGAGGAGCTGCGGGAACGTTTATCGCGTTTGCGAATCGTTGACATATATCGCAGGTTTTGACTATTAGTCGTGCATCTGCTGTTATCGTCGGCCAATAGAACCCTGCGAGAAGAATCCTTCTGATTAAGGCTTTGTAACCGCAATGTGCCGCACCCTCACCATCATGCAGCTCGGACACAATTATTTGTGATTCATGGACCCCTAAGCATCGGAGCATGGGGCGGCTGAAGGATTTCTTATACAGTACTTTGCCTAAAAGGACGTAACCCCGAGCCTTGTTACGTACTTTTCGAGCTGAGGCGTTATCGCTAGGCAGCCTACCCTCAGCTAAGAAGGCGATAATGTCACGTCGCCAATCTGAGATTGTTACCGAAGAGATCTGACAGGCGATTTCAGGTTGGTTATCTAACTCGTGACGTTTGATGATAGATGGGCTTTCTTGTTCGGTAACCCAATGATAGTTACTGGAGCAGGAAATTGTTGCCAGAGATTCTGCAGCTATGTTTTCGCTTCTCGGGACATGTTCATAGGTGACTTTGTCAAACGAGGCGGCTAGCACCCTGAGTGCTGCTAGGTATTGTACCAGATGCTCTTTCCGAGCTTCCGCATTCCCCAAAGCTTGGGTTATCAAAAGTTGGGAATCGCTTATGAGGCGTACCCGCTTTACCCTACATACCTGCGCTAACCGTAGCTCTGCCAGAGCAGCCTCGTATTCAGCTTCATTGTTCGAAGTATGGAAACCAAATCGAACGGCTTGGTGCATGCTAATGCCCGATGGGGTAACTATTTGTATCCCTGCTCCACAGCCACTGATGTTAGCCCCCCCATCGGTTCGGACGGTCCACTCATTCAGTGCGGTTTCTTGGGAAGGCGTGTCCTGTTCCGACCGCTCGGGATGGAAGTCTACCAGAAAATCAGCCAGGATTTGGCCTTTAAGGGTTGTCCGAGGCTCGAAGTTGATGTCAATATCGCCCAACTCGACTGACCATTTAGACATTTTCCCAGACATGTCTGGTCACTGGAGGATGTACTTGAGTGGGAACGAGGTTCGGACTATGATAGGGTGAGCTTGAAAGTACGGACGCATTTTTCGTGCTGCCGTGACCAGGGCGAGAGCCATTTTTTCCAACTTTAAATATCGAGTCTCCGCATCCAGCAGGCTTTTGCTCACAAAGTAAACCGCTGTAGGGGCTGGTCCTGACTCACTGATAATAGCCGCACTAACCGCAAAGTCAGTAACCGCAACGTAAAGGAAAAGTGTCTCGCCAGCAACGGGCTTTGTCAAGAGGTTCGGGGATGACAGATATTAAGAATGCTTCGTTACATTCGGGATTCCACACAAAATTTTTGGCTTGTCTCAAAACCTGAAAAAATGGAGCGCACTTATCAGATGACCGGGAAATAAATCTATTTAAGGCAGCCAGACGCCCAGTTAGGATCTGGACTTCCTTGATGTTCCGGGGCGGAGTCATATCGGTCAGAGCCCGAAGTTGGACGGGATCGGCTTCAATCCATTTCTCGCTAACGAAGAAACCTAGAAATTTTCCTGACTGGACCCCGAAGGAGCATTTTTCCGGGTTGAGCTTGAGATTTATCCCCCGCAGGTTATCGAAGGTTTCTCTCAGATCGGTAAGGTGGGCTTCATCCGTGCCGCTTTTAACTAACATGTCATCGATGTATACCTCCATATTCCTCCCAGTTTGACCCTCAAACGTTTTGTTAACTAGCCTTTGGTATGTTGCGCTGATATTTTTTAGCCCGAAGGGCATTACTTTGTAGCAGTATAGCCCTCGCCCGTGATGAATGTGGTACTTTCCTGATCCGCAGCGTGTAATTTTATCTGATTATAACCGGCGTATGCATCCATGAACGACAGCAATTTGTTACCCGACGTCGAATTTACTAGCTGGTCGATTCTTGGCATCGGGAAGGGGTCCTTCGGGCATGTCCGATTAAGGTCGGTGACTCCATTTCCCGTTTTTCTTCTTGACCAGGACGGGCTTTGAAGTCCACAACGGGTAATTCGCTTCCTTGATGTGACCGACGCTGATCATTCTCTCGACTTCTCGTAAGATAATTCCTGCCTTTTCTGGGGAAAAAGCCCGACGCTTTTGGGAGATCGGTCTGGCGTTTCTGTTGACAGTTAGCTTATGAATAGCAAAAGATTCTGGGACCCCGGTGACATCTCTTGAGCACCACGCGAACAAATCCAGGTTTTCCCGTAGGAGAGTCAGTAGCTGTTCCCTGAAGGTTGGTAAGAGGCGTACCCCAATTCGCAGGAATTTCCCTGCGGCAAATAGGTGCTGCTCGCATTCTTCGTCCGTCGTCAAAAGGCTTGGGGCTTCCCTGGGGTCATCAACGGGCAATGATTCCGGGGCGATCCCCTTTAATTGCTATTCTCAAGCTTGAATCATCTCTTGGTCTTTTTTAGGTGTCAATGCTGCTCGGTAACATTCCCGTGCTGCTTTTTGGCTGCTTCGGACAACTCCCACGTTGTTTCCGACCACGTATTTTCAAAACTGGTGGATTGTAGAAGATATCGCATGCATTCGCGATATCCATGATCGGCCGAAAATGGCATTGTGGGAAGTCGGCGCGTCTATTACCACGAATAAAACCGTAACCTCTTTCTTGAATGGGCCACGACCTAATTGGACTACACCCTCAAATTCTCCTATAACGTCGGCTGCTGACCCTGTGAACCCCACTATGGTACGGTCGGACCGTGCAATCACTGGTGGTGTCCTAAACTTGGCGAAAGTGGATGCGAAGATTATGTTAGCCGAACTACCGGTATCCACCAAGATGCGCCGAACCTCCTCCCCCGCAATGGCTGCCCCGATCACGATGGCATCCTCATGGGGGCCGGCTATGTCTCTCATGTTGTCGTCGTCGAAGTACAGAATCGGAGACGGGACACTTCTGGACTGGGAGTAACTTTGGGTCTCCAACTGAATGGTTAGGTTGATGATGTGCCTTTTCCTGGATGAATGTGTAACTCCTGCCATAGAATCTCCCCCAAAAATAGTTAGGGATTCAAAAAATTTACAAAGGCCTCGTACATTACCGACGTTCTCCTCGGCTTCCTCCTCAATAATCCCTATGATGTTGCGATTTGCTTCGGGGTCGAGGTACTCAATGGAAACATCGAAAGGATCGGTTACTTCTGAAATTGCCATGGTGGTTTTGGGTTTTGGTATTATCACGACTTCCTTCGAGGTCGTACTTTGCTGCGCCTTCTTAACATACTCCAGGAGGTTTCTGTGCTCTATGAGCATCTATATTTCTTTCTTCAATGCAATGCAGTCTTTAGTATCATGCCCAACGTCCTCGTGATAGCGACAATAACGGTTGTTCCTCTGTTCCCGAGGTGTTGGTATCGGAAAAGGTCTTCGGTACATTCCGCTTTTCTTAGTTTTCTTGTAAATCGACGATACACACTCCGTGAGGTCTGCGAAGTATGCAGGTCGGATCCATTTGTTAGACATGGGTCGTGAAGTCGTCTGACTCGTCTGCTTTGGTTTTGGGCTTGTTATGACCGAAGGCTTGGCTGATACAGGCGGGGTCGGGTGTATCGTGCTGACCGGTTGGACTGCCCTAGCGTAGTCTGATCGGGTGCCCTGCCTTATCACTACCGATGCTTGGGCACTTTGCTGAATTTGTGCCGCCAACTCAGATGCTTCGGTCTCTTCGATCAATATCTGCTTTTCTATTTGAGCTAGAAGTGCGGAAAACGTGAACACTTGTTTCTTCGTGACTGCTTGCTTCATTGGTCATGGGAGCAAACCCAGGCGGAACGCGGTTAGGGACACATTCTCTTCGCAGTGGTCTAGGTCGGTCTTTGCGTCGATGAATCGTCTAGTGTACTCTCTGAGGCTTTCCCCCAATTTCTGCCTACAATTCATAATAGTGTCTCCGTTGGCCCGGAAACTTTTACTTCCCACAAAATGTTGCCTAAACATTGTCCAAAACATCCCGAAGTTTCGGATGCAGCCCTGCGGTAACTGGTTGTACCACTTAGATGCCCGATCCCTGAAGGTCATGGAGAAAGCTCTGCATAGGAGTTTGTCATCGTTGTCGAAACTTAGCATGAAGTTTTTGAAGGCTTCCAAATGATTATTTGGGTCCTTCTTCCCATCGTACTTCTCTAGCTTAGAAATGTCAAATCGCTCTGGGAGCTGTCCCGCTAATATCTCGTCGGACAATGGAGATGCCCTCCAATTGACTCCGAACCCGCACGCTCCTCCTCCGAGTCCTTCTGTCTGGACTCCGTAGAGTCCCTCATCTCCTGGGCTGATAAACTGGCTGCTGGTTCGGTAACCGTGGTTCTGGCTGTTCGACGGTTGCCATGGTACTGGAGGCAGCGCCGCCCGCTCTTCACGGCTAGCGGCGGGCATTTCTTCCATTTCAAAGGACACAGGGGTTTGCTTCTCGGTGCTACCCTTCTTGTATTTTTGGGAGTCCGTCCTGGGTCCTCGGAGGCGTCGGGAACGATTCTTTTGTGTGCGCTGGACCCTTTCCCGTCGCTGATACTCCCTGCCCGATGAATCATCCGAGGTGTAGTCAACCGACATGCCGCGATGATCCTCTGGGTACCGCTGAGTCCTGGCATTTCGCCCTTCCTCGAGATGAGGTTCTCGATAATATCTAATAGGTCGGGCTTCGATGTGCGGCCCAACATTGCGGTCGGCCTCCTCACGGTCCTCCAAGAGGGGTTCCTTGCCTTTTCCTTCCCGGACCCTTTTCTCATCCAGTGCCCGCTCCCTTTCTGTGTTTAGTCTGGCAATGTCTTCAAGGAGCTGTTTTCGGGTCATTATTAGGGTCGACCGTTTGTCCCGACCCCGGTCGTAGTGTTCTCGACCAGGTGCTTCCTCGCCTTCTGACCCCGAGACGGCTCGGATCACTTCTCTACCGACCCTCTCTACCAAAGCTTCGTTGTTCATCTCGTAAAACGTGATTTTTAAAGGAAAAAGATTCCTTCTTGGTATCACTCGTTCCCACAGACGGCGCCAATGATGAGTCAATAAATGTTTGGTAGAATATTTGGGATCTTGTGCTTGATATGACTAGAGAGAGAAATTTTAGAGAGAGAGGATGGAATAGAATAATATTCAATGTCCCACCTACCAAGAAAGTGAGTCACCTTTTATACTAAAATAAGGTGGACCCACTAAAATCCTTAGTGGGCTGTTTACATAATTAATGAGGCCCTTTAGTAAGTACCTTGTTTAAAAATTGGTCCCTGAAAGTCCTAAATACATTAATAATCACACCAAGTATCTTTTATCCACAATTAAACCCTCGTTATTTATATCGGCGAATTCTACCCTTATCACTACCAATGGCTTCTGGAGGGTACAAGACTATTATTGTAGCCATTAATTATTTCTAAAAGTGGATAGAAGCAGCCCCATTGGCGGGAACTACTTCAAACATTTGTTGCAGATTTGGGGTTCCACAAAACATAACCACAGATAATGGGCCACAATTTGATAACAAGGATATGGAAAAAAGTTTGTGCCTCCAGGGGCATTCAACATTGCTTCTCTTCTCCTTTCCACCCACAAGCAAATGGTCAAGTTGAAGTGGCAAACAGGACCATTCTGTCCGGTCTGAAAAATAATTTAGAAGGGTATGCAGGGAAGTGGCAAGCGATTTGCAAGAAGTATTGTGGGCGTACCAGACTACTCGTGGAGCTGCTACACAAGAGTTTCCTTTTGCTCATATATAGTCAACTCTACCATCATATAAAGTCCACAACTATTCCGAACAGGCCAATGAATTGGATATTAGAAGTCAGTTAGACTTAATAGAAGAAAGAAGAGTTAAGGATCATCTTAGAATCACCCATTACCAAGGCTTGATGAGAAGCAGATTTGCTTCCAAAATCAAGAGAAGGGATTTTTAGTCAGGGTATAAAGTATTAAGAAGGGTTTTCTTGCATACTAAGGAAAAGCAGTTCGGCAAACTAGCTCCGAACTGGGAAGGCCCTTATGAGGTCTCTGAAAAGCTTAAGCTTGGGAAATATAGGCTTCAAGACAAAGATGGAAGAATCCTAAAGTACCTGTGGAATATTGAACACCTCCGGTTATATCTGGAATGAAAGTTGTGTAATATTTACTTGTTTAAAGTCCATGTAAATATTAGGGGGCATATTTTTTCCTTTTTGGTGGCGCGAGGAGGTTTTAATGAAGTGTTTGGTTTTTTCAATGAAATATGATACATTCTTAAAATATTTGGTGTGATTTGATTACAACTCCTTTCAAGTCTTCAATTTAATACTAAAGATCTTTGACAGATCGGATTAATCTGGTTGAATGATGACCATTAAATACATGTCATCGAAGATTTTAAACACTCTCACCTTAAATATTTGTAAAGAAAAGAAGGGCTCTTTAAACATTAGCCATTAAAATTGAAAGCAAGTATGGAACAAAGAAAAAATTGGGTAAGATAAGCCTGTCCGGGTAAAAACCGGATAATGATATTAAAACACAAAATATGTTTTGGCCATCCAAGGACTTTAAGTTTTGTGAAATACTTAACCGGACTCAAATTGGATACAATTACAAAAATACCTTGGCCATCCAAGGACTTTAATAGTTCACAAAATAAAGAAAGCAAAAAAGATAGCTAAAAACCTCAGGGCTTATTCCCTTTGGATGTTCTTGTGTCACCTCCTCTCTTAGGGCCTTTGAGCTTAGCACTTGAACTCTTCTCGGTTCCTTGTTCTTCATCGGTAGTAGAATCGATTCCACTAGAGTAGTTCTTTTTATCACTATCTACCATTGTATGGAATAGGATGTCTTTATACTCCATGCATTTCCAAAAGGTACCAAATGTCATGTTCGGAAACGTTTCGAGGAAAAGCAGTATCATGTCAGACTTCACTTCGGCATACCTTCTTTCTAAGGAATCTATCACCTCGTTGGTGTATTTATCAATGCTGACTTGAAGTCTTTGATCATACTCTTTCAGCAAGTCTTCTTTCTCTTTGGTTGCCTTGGATACACCCTTCTCCAAAGTGGCCAGCTTGTTCGATAGATCTTCCTTGTCCTTCCTCAATGCTTCAAGATCTTTCTTCAATTCCTCTATGCTCTGATTAGCATTGAGGAGGTTGGTTGACAGAGACTCCTTCTCGGTATTGAGGGTATTGATAAGGGTAGACTGGTTTTTCACTTGCCTTTCTAAGTTAAGTATTGGTTGAATATGACCCAGAAGAGAATGAGCCACCACATCGTTCTCCCCGGAGACAGTATAGGACTTTCCATTGTAAGTCACCATATTAGAAGAGCTTGAAGGACGGTAGGGGCCAGCGAAGTCATCTTTCTCAGAATCATTGAAATAAAGATCAATGTCTTGGAAGACACTGATGTCTACTCCATCAATCTCTCCTCCGGTACCTTCTCCGGATTGCAGTCCAGTGGGAATCTTCTCTGCTAAGGTGGGATCAGTTAGTTCTGTTGGGGGTAGAGGCTCTGAAGGGCGAAGGATTACTTATTTCCCTAAGGTGACCTTCTTCTTCTTAGCAGCCCTCTCATCACTGCTTGCTCCCCTTTTTCGGTCCTTTTTAGAGGACTTGGAGGATTTTGCGATTCACCTGCCTCCATAACAGTATCATCTTCAACTACCTTGAGCAAGGTAGCATCAATTCCTCTTGGGTTCCCCAGACCGGTCTCTTCTGCAGCAACCCGAACTGCCTCTACTGCAGCCTTCTTTTTTTTCCCTTTCCCTTCATCTTGCTAGGAGCTTTGGCTATGGAGGGTAAGGCCAGTTTGCCATCTTTTTCCTTTGTTTGGTTATGGATGACAGCTGGGGGAGGTAGTGTGGTCAATTCTTCCCATGTGAGATCTCTTCGGCCTGTGGTATTCCACAGATGAGATCTCACCGAATTGTGAGAAGTAAAACAGTTGTGGAAAGCGTTCCCCCAACATTCTGCGGCCCACACATTTAGCTTGGAACATATAGTCTGCCCTCTTCCAGATAACCAGTGTACTCCTTCAGTAATACTGACAATGAAGAAATGAATGATTCAGAAGTGGAATATTTGTAGAAATAAGAAGGAGAAAATGAAAAACAAAATTAAAGACTTACTTGTACTCTTCCACCTACTAGTAAGCATGCTAGGGTTAATCTTATCTTTGATCTTTCTCCCATTCTCCCATGACCCACTGATGAATAATAAATGATTTTTCCAGTTCTTCTTCGAATCCAACAAATCATCTACCACTTTGAAATTGTCTCCCATGTTGTGGTAATAAAATGAGATGTGATGATTTTTGCACAGGCTTGCCACAGCGGCGAATTGCTCCATAGAGAGAGGGATGCCAGACAGCCTCGATGCCATTATGCAGGCAAGGAGGGAGTACCAAGCGTTTGGACTTAACTGGCTTGGGCAAAGCTTAATCAGGTGAAAATACCAGACGATCTCTGGGTCTAAGGGGAATTTGAGCCCCTAGTTGAACAGCTCGGTGTAGATGAAAATTTTATTAAGTTTGCAGTCCATTGGAGTCTCCGGAGTGATAGGAATCCCCACCTTCACTGACTTTGGGATCCCCCACTTAGTCCGGATCCGGCCCAGCTCGGCAGTATGAGTATAAACATAGTTGATGTTCTTTATGGCCAACAAATACTTCACGTTGACCTTTTGGAAGCAAGGTCCTACCTTGCTCTCCAAGCACTCCGAAAGATCAGGATGAGCCACTCCAACCTTCACTTTACCTTTCCCTTTCCTGTTAGAAGCAACATCCCTAGTTTTCCCTGAGGCTTCAGTTTCGAAGGGGGCCTCTTCCATACTATCTTCCATCACTTCTTCCATCATTGTGAAAGGTTTATCGGTTGTTATGGTTGGAAGAGTGTCAGCTTCTGGCTCAATGGTCTGTCCAGATGGTTGAGAACCAGTTTTTTCTAGAGGCCTGGTGTCTGGTTAGGGCTCAGTTCTGGAGGATTTTGTTTGAAAAGCTACTTTGGATGCCTCTGATCCGGAGGGCTTATTTCGAGGGGATCTTATAGAAATATTTGTCCGGCGTGGATTGGATTTCTCTGGAGATTTTTCAATATCAGATCTCATGGCTATGAAATGGGAGGGTTTTATAACGCTTGATACTGCCTTTTCTTGGGTAGTAGAAGGTTGGGACTCATGAACAGAGGAGCCTGATGAGATTGGTGAAAGGTTTGGTTTGAATAGATGTTTGGGTTTTGGATTTCTGGTAGAAGATGATCCTTGATCAGCTTCTTGGGATGGTTTATCAGACTTGTCGCCTGGGGAGACTGGGAGACCAGTAGCAATTTTCCTCTCTCGTTTAACTTTCTTTGCCTTCTCTAATTCAGACAGATTCAACCAGCTGCCTTTTACTATAATGTTTCTAGCTGTGAACATAAAACTACCCAATAACGATTTTGAAAGAAATGTTGAAAAACTCTGTGAAAGATTTGCTGAGAGATGAACGTAATGAAATAATAAAAAATGGTTTATATATTAGTGGAAAAAGATAACTGATACCTAGGAGAAGACGAAGAGATCCGTGCAATTATTGAGGACGGCGCTGACGTAAGAAAAAATAAATGCATAGGTTACTTTTTAGGTTTAGTGGGAGCGCCGATCTAGGTAAAAACGGCTGGTAGGTCGAATCAGATTGTAACACGTTTCCCACGATCCAAAGATAAACTCTTAGTATTCTGTGAAGGAATCAGTCCGGACGGACCTCAAGCCAAATACACAAGCAGACCGGAAAACTTCATTACTGACTAAGTAAATTTTTTAGTCCTGCCAAAGATTTTTTGACAAGGCCTAAAAAGGGGCTACTAATGAGTCCAGATAACTTCACCACTGCTTACTCAGATTTCCGGACAAGGACATTTTGGACATAAGCTGCCCACTGAACTATCCAGAAAAGACAAAAGTATATAATAATTAAACACCTTTTGACTAAACTAGATTCTAATCAGCTTATTAGGTAAACGAGTCCTTAAACGTGACCCGGTTTTGTGATTTGACCTGAAAGCCCATGGGTCCATAATTAAGGGTATAAAAACCCCAACTACTTTAATTAATGAGGGTAATGAACATTTAATACAACTAGGCAGCTTAAATCTCTCAGTACAAAACACCCAAACATTTAATACTCCAAAAACTTTCCAAAACACTTGACAGAATTACCCTCAGCGTAAAATAAACCACACTAGAGGTAACTGTAAAGGAAGCTGGTGGGTCAAATAACGCACCAAAGCCTATGAAGAAGGATAAAAAACATAAGGCCAACAATGATGAAAAAGTTTCCAAGAAAAAAAGGCCACTCTGGGAGCAGAGATAATCTTTCGCTCACCTGAAGTCCTCCCCCAAGATCCTACTCATCCCACTTTAAAGGAGGAAATTCCAACTGACCTTCACTTCGAACAGGTTGCTGGTGATGGAAATGATGAGGTAGACCTTGAGGTCTTTCAAGACATTAATATTTATTTTAATGATCTAGAGAAAGATGACTTCGCGGGTCCTTACCTCCCTCCCAGCTCTTCCAATGTGGTGACTCATAATGGGAAGACCTATGTTATATCCGGGAGCAAGACGCCTTGAGCCATGCCCTCCTAGGCTATATCCGACCAGTACTTGATCTGGAGAGGCAAGTAAGGACTCAAACATGTACCTTACATTCTCTAACTACTGACAATCAAAACTTATTGAATAAGGTATTGATGAAGGATAAAGAAGAGTTAGCTGCCAAACTGCTCGCATCAGAGGTGGCCAACAAGGAGCTTCAAACCAAATACTCTAACCTGGAGACCTCTTCTTTACAAAACCTCACAGATTTGAAGGAGTAATTGAAAACTAAGGATGGTACTATCCAGACTTTATCCGATGAGATGGTCAAGTTGGAGAGCACTGTCGAAGAGAAGATTAAAGAGAAAGAGGCCCTGGAACGCCAACAAAAACAAGTCGTAGCTGCGGGTATAGAGAAGTATGCCAATGAGGTAGAGGGTTCTCTAGAGAAGAGGGATGATGAGATCAAATCTGATATGGTCCCATTGTTTCATGAGACCTTTCCCAAGAGGACCCTCGGCCCCCTGTGGAAATACGTGGACTATGATGACATCCCTTTCCATACCTTAGTAGATGGACAAGCATAACTACTCTAGTAGATTTGACTCCGCTGATGATGATGAAGGAACAAGTGAGTGTTCAAGTGCTGAACTTAAAAGTCCCAAAAACGATGGTGGTGAAGAAAAATCCGAAGGGAACAAGCCCTAAGGTTTTATTATGTATTTTTTTGTTTTTGAAATACTAAAGTCCTTGGATGGCCAAGGTATGTTTTGTACTATTGATCGGTTTAAGTCTGATTAGGTTTAATTATCCCCTTTTGTTTAATATTTTGTTTAAATTTTTCATGACCAATGTTTAAGTAACCACTAATATTTCAGAAGTGTTGAACAAAAGTATCCAATATCTCCGATCACATGCGTTTAATATTTGTGATCAAGTGTTAAACATATCCAATCAACTCAAGAAAACTTGAGAGCCGGAGTGTTGAATAAGAAATTTAAAACAAAATCATAGCAGACTTTTAAAGAAGGCATCATATATTATTGAAAAATCTGGACACCTCATTAAAAATCCCCGCGCCATTAGGGTAGGAAAGATTATGCCCCCTAATATTTACGTTGGTATTTAACAAGTAAATATTTACAAAATAGCTTTATTCTAAATATAACCTCAGATGCTCAACATTCCATGAATGCTTTAGAGCTCTCCCTTCTTTGTCTTGGAGCCTGTATGTCCCTGATTTAACATTTTCACAACCATATAAGGGCCTTCCCAATTTGGAGCCAGCTTACCGAATTGCTTCTCCTTAGTATGTAAAAAGACTTTTCTTAAAATTATGTCTCCTACTTGAAAATCTCTATTAACTTTGGAAGCAAATATGCTCCTCATCAAGCATTGGTAGTATGTTGTTCTCAGATGTGCTTTAACCCTTTTTTTCTTCTATCAAGTCCAACTGATTCCTAACTACTACATCATTAGCCTGTTCGAAATAGTGTTGGACTCTGTGATTTTAAAGTAGCCTCTATGGGAGTAATTGCATCCATCTTATATACCAAATCAAAATGAGACTCTTGTGTAACAGCCCGAGGAGTAGTTCGGTAAGCCCACAATACTTCTTGTAAATAACTTGGCCACTTTCCTACAGCTCCCTCCAAATTCTTCTTTAGTCCGAAACAAGATGGTTCTATTTGCAACCTCAACTTGACCATTTTCTTGAGAGTGGAAATGAGAAGAAAAATAATGTTGAATCCCTCTAGGTACATAAGACTTTTATGTCTTTATTATCAAACTATGGCCCATTGTCTATAGTTATCTTCTGAGGGACCCCAAACCTACAGCATATGTTGGATAAGATAAATTTAATAACATCCTTCGAAGTGGTTCCAACCAAAGGAGCTCCATTTATCCACTTAGAGAAATAGTCAATGGCAACGATAATAGTTCTACACCCACCGGATGCCATATGAGAGGTCCAACTAAATTCATCCCCCATCTGGCAAAGGGTATTGGTTCAGAAATAGACTTCATAGGTACTACTGGCACGTGAATTTCATTCCCATATTTTTGACAGGGATCACATTTCTTTACCATTTCTTTAGCATCTGCCATTATGGTTGGCCAGTAGTATCCGGCTAACAAAACTCTTCGGGTCAGGGCCCTATAGCCACAGTGTGTTGAGCCTTCCCTATCATGTAATTCGGATAATACAACCTGGATTCTTTAAACCCTAAACAGCGCAGGAGAGGCATGCTCAAAGACTTTTTGTAAAGAAATTCTCTTATTATCAAGAAACCACGAGCCTTGTACTTAATCTTGGTTGCCATAACTTTATCTGAAGGCAATATCCCATCGGAAATGTATTGGAGGAGAGTGTATCTCCAATGTTTAGGTTGAATAACAAATATGTTCATATATTTTTCATCCTCTTTCTTCTGGTCTATCTGTATAGATGGACATTCCTGCACAAAAATCCAGGGGTAGGATTCAAAATATGCTATAGTTTCCAAGGAGTGTGCCAATGTGTTTTCTGATCTGGGAATGTGCTCATAGCAAAAAAAAATTAAAGTTGGCTGCCACTTCTTTCAACATGAACAAATACTTGACCAGTTGTTCCTTCTTGGCTTCAGACTTCCCTTGAGCATGGTGGATGAGTAATTGAGAATCACTCATTAACCGTACTCTCTTAGCCCCACATAGGAGAGCTAGCTTAAAACCGGTTATGGCTGCTTCATACTCAGACTCATTGTTGGAAGCTCTGAATCCAAAGCACATAGCTTGATACATTTTATCAACATATGGGGAGATTAGCAAATTCCAGCTCCACAGGCCATAGTACTTGATCAACCATCAGTTTGAACTACCCATTCCTTTTTAAAATAAATTCCTGACTCCTGTCTGGAGGATCTGTCAGCATAAAACTATACCAAGAAGTCAGCCACTGATTGAGCTTTAATTGTTGTTCGAGGGGTAAATTCAATATCCTAATCACCCAATTCTACTGACCACTTGGTCATTCTTATTAATACATCATCTTTTTTAAGAATATTTTTCAAAGGCAATGACGTTCGGACAACAATAAAATAAGCTTGGAAGTAGGGCCTCATTTTTCTTGATTCAATTACTAAGTCCAATGCCAACTTCTCCAACCTCAAGTATCTTCTCTCAACATCCACTAGACTCTTACTGTTGTACTACACAGGACGGGGATAATTCTCTACTTCCCTTACTAGCACAACACTTATAGCATATTCTGATACAGCTAGGTACACATAAAGCTTTTCTCCCCAAACAAGTTTGAAAAGAGTTTTGGGTGAAAACAAATGTTTCTTTATTTCAATAAAAGCCTGGTCATACTATGGGGACCAATTGAAGTCTTTAGCATTTCTCAATACTTAAAAAAATAGAGTACACTAGTTCGATGACCTTGAAATAAACCTATTTCATGCAGCCAACCTTCATATGAGCCTTTGAACTTCTTTGACATTCTGAGGAGGGTCCATTGCTAATAAGGCATTAAGCTGATGCGGATCAGGCTGGATCCCTTTTCACTTATTATGTAGCCCAAGCATTTTCCAGATTGGACCCCAAACACACATTTATCAGGGTTTAACTTTAAATTCACATCTTCTAAATTAGAAAATGTCTCTTGAAGGTCAGATATGTGTGAATCTACTTCCAATATTTTAACCATCATATCATCTATGTACACTTCCATGTTCCTGCCAATCTGGTTAGCAAAAGCTTTATTCACTAGCCTTTGATAAGTGACCCCATCATTCTTCAACCCGAAGGGCATCACCTTGTAACAATGAAGACTAATGTCTGTGATGGAAGTAGTGTGATCTTGATTATTCGGATCTACTTGTACCTGGTTGTACCCTGAGAAGGCATCCATAAAGGATAACAGCTTGTTTCCAGATGTAGAATTCACTAACTGATCTATTCGAGGAACGAGATAAAGATCCTTAGGGCATGCCCTATTGAGGTCACTAAAATCAATACACATACGCCAATTTACATTCTTTTTCATGACTAACACACGATTGGCAGTCCACAAAGGGTACTGGGATTATTTAATGTGACCCATCTTGGTCAATCGGTCAACTTCTCGGACAATCACATCTGTTTTTCCTTGGAAAAAGCTTTCCTCTTTTTTACAACTGGTGCAAAGTCACTCCAGATGGGCAAATTGTGTGAAATAACATCTGTTGGTACTCCGGTAACATCATTGTTGCACCATGCAAACACATGTTAATTATTCATAAAAAAGGAAAACAATGATGCTTCAACTCTGGTGCCAATTTGAAACCAATCTTAACATTCTTGCCCTTTACGAGGGAGTGAGTTTCAACTTCTTCAATAGGTATTATAACACTGGGAGCCTCCTGGGATCATCAATCTCACTTTCCTTAGTAGAAGGCTCCAGTAGTTGCAAATCCTTGTTAATCCCGACTGCCTCTAGAGTTTTAGGGGAAAGAGATGTTCCATAGCACTCCCTGGCTATCTTTTGACTGCTTTGGACAACACCTACTTGTCCCTGAGCAACATATTTCAAGCACTGATGGACTGTAGATGCCACAACATACATTCTAGAAAGCCAAGACCTCCCAAAAATTGTATTATACGACGTTGGGGAATCCACCACAACAAATAGCACTCTTGCCATTTTTTTAAAAGGACCCTTGCCCAACAATACTTCCTCTTCGAAACTCCCCAATTACATCTACAGAACTCCTTGTGAAGCCTATAATGGTTCTATTCGAACGTTGAATAACTACTGAATTTCTCATTTGTCTGTAAGAGCTTAAAAATTGGATGTTTGCCGAACTGGCCGTATCAATTAGAATTCGGCGTATATTTCTCCCTATTGAAGTCTGTATAACCATCGCATCCTCATGAGGTCCTGAAATGTCCCTCAAGTCATCCTCATCAAAAACTATGAATGGGAAATGGGATTGGTATTGATGAGAAGACATTATACCTTCTAATTGAGTGGCCAAATTGTGGACATGCCTCTTCTTTGATGAAGTGGTAGGTGTAGACACATTATCTCCTTCAAAATGGTTAACTATTCAAAGAAGTTGATCAGTTCGAAGACTGTCTTAGTTTATTCAGTTATCACTCCCACCTTATTTCAATCTGGATCTCGATCCAGATACTCAGAGTCTACATCAAATCTTTCAAGAATCAACATTGTACCCTCTTGTGCAGATGTCTCGGGATTGTTTGAAGGATTTGTCCGGGGAGGATTATTATTCGATCTATTTCCACTTTTTTTTAAAGAAGCTCCCAATTTTCCCTCTCAATAAGGTTTTGGACTTCATGTTTCAACGTTATGCAATCCTGGCCTATATCATTGTGATATTGGCAAAAACGGGTGTTTCGGTTCTCTTTGGAGGACTACAATGCTGCCGGTTTTCGGAAGTGCGCTTCATTCTTGGTCTTATCATAAATTATGGATACATTCTCCCCCAATTCACCAAAACACTCAGGCTGGACCCAGAGACCCCTCTTACTTCTGGTTTGTTGGCTCTGGTTTTGGTTGGACTGATTTTGCTTGGACCGGTTGGACCCTTGTCCGGTCTCCTTTGCCCTGCAACCAGATTGGTTAGTGGCTGGAGGAGCTGTTTTTGTAGAGGTAGACCTCACATGTTGGTATATCCTTGTTTTCTTTGTTTCTTCTACATTGATATGTTTTCCCACTTGGTTCAATAAACCACCCTAGGCCATAGCCTTCTTTTGAGTCATAGATACAGCTAAATTCCCAAGGTTCAAACCTTGCTTAAGGGAAGCAATTGCAACCTGCTCAAAGCAATCTGCTAGCCCATTTTTCGTATTAAAAAACGACTTATGTAATCTTTCAGAACTCATTTGGTTCCTGAGCACAATGGATAATGGTGTCCCAATTTCCCTTTAGTTCTTTACTTCCAACCAATTGCCTCCATAAGGCAACCCAAAATGTATTAAAATTTCTAATACACCCCTGAGGGAGATTGTTATACCATTTAAGAGCACTCTCTGTGAAAGTTTAGGAGAAATATCTACACACAATCTTGTCATCATCGTTAAAGTTCATCATGAAGTTTTTGAATTATTCCATATGGTTGTCCGGATCTCGACTTCCATCGTATTTCTCCATTTTGGAGCTATCAAAACTTTTAGGAAGATTTCCAAAGAGTATTTTTGCGGAAATAGGTGATTACTTCCAATTCTTGATGCGACTGAAAACATTATATTCATTAGCGGTTGCAAAAATATCTGGTTCAGACTGAAAGGCAAAGAGTCTATCATGTATGTCCCTCTTCCTCGAATGCTTTTTAGTTAACTTCATCTTCTTATTAGATCTCTCTTCATCATTGCTTGAAGATAGTGATTCTTCAAGTTCTGCCTTATTTGAGGAGCTGCTGGAGGACTCGGATGTAGAACTCTCAACATGCTTAGATCGGTGCGTCTTTTTTGAGCTTAGGTGAGTCTTCAAATATTGCTCATTCTCTTCAGGATTATCAGTGTGGTGAAGTGCTAACGCTTTAGATTTCTCCTTGATGCATTTTTCTGCTTGTTTTGCTACTCTCAACGCCTCTATTTCAGCCCTCAACTGGTCTCGCTCCTCGATGGTGTATTCCTTGTTTTCCCTTGTACTTTCCACCTTTAGGGGTGGAGCATTCTGCTCATTCGGATCCATCCTGAACTGCTTTACTTGCTGGTTTTGAATGTAAAATTCAGGCATCGTCGCCTCCCACTGTGGTTGCCAATTTGATGTGTTTTATTTCTGCCCGAGGGTAATCTAGTAAAGTGTTTAAAAGGTATTTTGGTAATTTTGTGGTGTTTTGTCTTTAGTGTAAAGAGTAGAGAGATAATTAAGCTACCTACTAGTAATAAATTCTAATCACCCTCACTAATGAAAGTAGTTGGGGTATTTATACTTAACTACTGACCCAAGGGTTTATTGGGTCGGGTTGTGAAACCGGGTCGAGTTTAAGGACCCATTATTAATATAGTTTTAAGTTGATTAACAACTAGCTTAGTCAATAATTAATACATTTGTCTTGTTCGGATTGTTAGTGTGGTGGTTTAGTCTGAATTGCCCTTTGGATTTAATCATAGCACAGTGACTGAAATCTCTAAACTCATCAAGTTTTATGCTTAGTAATTCGCCTAAGGGGTCTCGGGGCTCATAAGAGTAACGTGATTATGAAATTTAACCGATAAGGCCCATGGGTCTATAAAAAAACCACTATAAATACTCCAAACAACTTCATTAAGAGGATTGGACTTTTGCTAGAGTTATTAAATACAAGCACACACCTCTCTTATCTCTTTACTTACTAATTAAAAGTTAATACTCAACTGACAAACAACCCAAAATACCCTTCGGCTATAAATCATCCACACCAACTACAACATGCTAACTACACATAAATAACCAAATGTGTGACTATGATTTATGACAAAGACCATAAATTGTATGCCGTATAGAAAATCACGTCATTTAACAAAGCATTAAGAAGAAATAACTAACAAGTTTTATAAAGTTAATTTTGATGAGATAAAATCTCTAAAACATTTAATACTAATGATGTAACGACCTATAGTTAAAACATGGAAAGAATATATGTTTTTATTGTGAAAAATCTCTAAATGTTTTACTTATTCTCCTTTTTCCATGATGTAAAGATAAGTCCTCAATTTATAATATAAAGAATTCTAGAAACAAAAATTGTGCGACACATGTTAGTTAAGCCACATAGCTTATTTGGTTATATTCCTTAATATTTATTGAATTTCACAATATATTAATAACAAACAACATAAGCATCAAAATTTTAAATTATAAACTAAAAAAACTTAACAATATATTTGGCATACATAAAACGTACCAATAAAAAATTAATTAGATTCATTCCGATAATCATGTTCCATATTCCACACATACATATAATCTAGAATTTTGTAAACACATTTATGACGAATAGATACGTGATAAGATACATGGATGCATATCTGAAATCATAATACAACTTGATACGCTTTTGTCAGAACAACACATGTCACTCGTCGTGGCAGTAGGTGAAGATTCAGAATGCACAAGTTCATGGTGCCAATGAACTTGGCTCATAGTGATACTTTTTTCACAGTGATTCAGAACATGTGATTACAAATTTTTTCTGCAATAATAATCTTATTTCTTTTAATCAATAAATTATAATATATATATATATATATTTTGTCGAAATGATATTTAATACGTGTCTTGGGTCCATTTACACGACCAAAGTTTTGTATCAGGATTTTATTAGTTGTTGCATCTCAATCTCGTTTTCAAACATTGAAAAAATAAATCAACTACGAACATGTCAAAGGAACAACGAATACAAAAATCAAGTTTAGTTGTTTACCACTCGTTTACCATTGGTGTGCCTTCTTGCTCAAGTTAATCATTTGGATCAGTTATCTAATTTTTAGGTCCTTTTATATGATGTTTCCTCCTTTATACATAAAGGACCTGATTTAATAGCTGCTCTCATATTTAATGCCGAGAAAGAAAAGCGGCTGCAAGCAAGGCTAAATAAAAGTCTAGAGAATGAAAAAAATTTATTCTTTAGTTAAAAGCTCACACTTACATTTTGACAGATAACGCTCTTATATTTCCGTAACATAAGGTAAATTTACTGGCTTTTCAATCCAAAATCTCTACTTTGGAAGTTGGCATGCACGTTTCTATGAGAAGCATGTAGATGCAAAATCCAAATCAAGTTTTGCGTCTTCAATATTTCAAGTTATCTGTCCTTTTTTTAAATTTTATTTTTTCAGATTGATGGCACTTGATCATTCTTATTGCTGTCTATTTTTAGGACTGGTGATTCTTTATTATCCGAAGCATATTCATTTTTTATTATAAGGAATTTGTATTCCTACTTAAGCACGTTATAGACTTCATATTTTTATTTATAGACTTTTTTGTCATTTTTAAAGTATAAATTTCATTTTCATATATTATGCTTTAGCACCTTATATCTTGGTGAAAGGTGTTTTTATTTTGCATATTTTTTTATCTCTTTATATGATATTTTTTATTTTTATAGACTTGTTCATGTCTATGTTATTATGATATATGTTTTCCTTTCGGCATTTTATTATTCATAGCTTGCGATGCATTTTTTATTTGACCATTATCATTTCACTTTTTGAAGGTTAATTTATCTAAAAACTTTTATTTAGCGGCATTATGTGTTTTTTGCGTTGTATAAAAATAATTGAATGGTATTTTTATTCTTTTTTCTAATTTAAGAACCTTGTATTGATATAATATAATATAATTAGAATTTACCCAATGAAAATACAAATGAGGCTGATCTTTAAGTGAGTATGGTGGAAATTTGTTGCTAAAATAAAAATTTGGACGCTAAATATTTTAAAGAACAAAACTTAGAAGATAATATTTGTTCTTCTCTGCTGGTTTTCTAGCTGGAAACAACTATTCTTTGAAGACTTCATTTTTTATTTCCAATTAAGTTCTCTTATTATATTCATTCACTTGATAGACATAGACCAACTTTTTAATACTTAACCAAATTTCAACTGTTAGAGCTTGTATGCTGACTCTACAGTAACGGAATGGGTTTCCATTTCATTCAGACATAGGTATACAGCCCGATAAAGGTTTTAATCTCTGAAAATCCAGTTACAAGCATCTAGGACATCACTCTTTTGGATTCAGTGTTATATTTTTCATTGAGGTACAAGTTATTTCCATTTATTTTTCTTTTTTATTCCAATTTTTCTTCTTAGCACTTGTGAAAGTGTAAATAAAAAATATTGTACGAAAATGAAGTCATGGATATCATGTTTTTTATTTTTAGTGTAAAAATAGTTTACCTATGAATATCGAGAAAACATATAAAATATTCTCTTTTTCTTGAATTGATTTCATCTTGAGTGATCTATAGAAATTTTCTAAATTACTTAATATAAAGTTCTTATATATCGTAAACCTAAGTTTTCTAGAAATATTATGGCACTAAGCTAACTTGCACTTGATTTGGTTAAAATCAGGTTTCTTTTTATATTTCGAAGTTTGCATTGCAACCCGGTCTGCTGCAAAGTTTTATTCTTTATATATGTGCTCAAGGGTTATTGGTGTGGTTAATTTATGTCTGAGGGTAATTGGGTAATTGTTCAGAGTTTTGTGGAAGTTTATGGGTATTTAATATTTTGAGTAGAGAGTAGAGGGAGAATTAAGTTGCGTGGTTGCAGTTAATTTTAATTACCCATATTTAATGCAGGTGGTTGGGTATTTATACCCTTGCATCTGGGCTTTATGGGTTTTCCTGGTCATGTTTAATGGACCCGGGTCATGTTTAAAGACACATGAGCTCTCAGTAGGAGAGCAAGCAGCTTAGTCAAGAAGTGTTTAGGTTTTTTAGTACTTTTGTCATAGTTCGAAGAGTCCAATGGGCTAAGTGTTCGAAGTGTTCTGTCCGGTCAGATGTCCTTGGTCCGATCTGTCCCTATCCGGAGAGAAAGCAGTTTTCGGACTCATCAATTATCATATCTGCCCAAAACCTTACTAGCTAATAATTTAATGGTCAATGTCTAAAATATCATATTACTTACTAGGTAATAGCCCGTCAAACAAGTCCTTAGCTTCAATTATTATAGAATAATGTTTGGCATAATTCATACTAATTCTAACAATAATATCTTCGTAACTATCCTTGATACGACCTTCAACATAAGACTCACCATTCAAATAACATGATACATATGTATTCAACTTATACATGTTACTTGATGGAGGATGCTACATAACAACATGGCACTTTCTTTTCTTATTTAGGTGATTAAAACATCATATTTCAGGATTTGCTTTTAATTCATTTGACCAATGAAACCTTTTAAGGGTATAAGCATTGTCTAGCCCGTCAATGATGTGTTTAATATGCTCAATAATAGTACTAGCAGAGTTGAATTGATTATTGTGTTTAAAGTTGTTTCTAATTTTTGATATAACCCATAATATAATTGGAGGACAGGTTGTACGATGCAGAATATCACGACAATTGGTAATAACATTTTTAAAAGTGAGTATATGTTACATGTACATAATCTTGAGAGTTATCACTAAAAATAATGGAACACAATTCCATAATGATAACGTTACAAAGTTTTGCAAAGAAAAATGAATAAAAATATTATTTTATCATTTCCATCCTTAATCTATGGTTAAGTCAAAATGACTAACAAAATAATAAATGAGGGCATCAAGAAGATGTTCGTAAAAAGGTGCTAAGAATAGTTTTCTAACATATACATGAAAATGTGTAGTAGTAAGTGTGTAGTAACGTTTTTTAGTAACTTATAGTCTCACGTGTATTTTTTTTATAAATATTATTTGTGCTTTATCACTATACATGTTTTATATCCTTATAAAATATGAAGAAGAAAATCCTATGAAACCAAGAACACACATGTTTCATGTATTTATGTATGACAACCAATGTAATATAAAGTTAGGACACTTGGATTAAGTGATATGTCCAAAGACAGTGTGAAAACTATTTTGTTTTATTGTTTTTACTTTTAGGTTACTGTTATTCCTAAGTATTTCGATTAACGAAAATCGATCATGTTATTCATTTTTTTAAAAAGAATTTTTTTCCAGTTGTTTATGTTAATAAAATTAAATTATGTTATTCATTCTAAAATACAAAAATAAATTATGTTACTCTTATCATGAACAACAATAATAAGACGGTTATTTCTAACGTAATACTGTTATTCAAAACAAAATAAGATTAAAAACTGACAACAAATGTAGTGTAAAAAAAGACAATTTGATTAAGTGATATGTTCAAACACAATGTCAAAAATATTTTGTTATAATTTTTTATTGGTCACGTATGATTTGTCATACTTTTATATTATTCTTATTCATAAATATTTTTATTAACGGAAATCAATCATGGTATTCTTTTTTATATAAAAAAAATCAATTGAGTTGTATAAATTAAAATAAACAAATAGATTATTCATTTTAAAATATAATATTTAATCATGTTATTATAATAAGAATTTTATTTATTAAAATAATAATATTATTCCCAAAAAAAATAAGAACAAAAAAGGCAAAAAAACGTAGCCAAAACTTATCGGATATAGAGGCCCTAACTCATTACAAAAACACATACAAAGTAGGCCGACTCAATTAAGAACGTAGGTTAATGATATACCCAACTGTTCTTCATAAAACAAACGAGTCTCTTCGAATCGCTTCACCAGACACTGAGGAGGACGAAGATGAAGGATCTACCCTTTGATATCATATGCGAGATCTTATACCAATTACCGGTTAAATCTCTTTTGCGTTTCCGAAATCTATCCCATCTCTATCGCCGAACAATCGACTATCCCAAGTTCATGACAACCCATCACGCTCGAGTAAGTCGTACTCTATTCCTCGAATACCGCAGCTCCATTATCTATCAATTAGAAGAGAGTCATGGTTATTTCCTGAGACCAACTACGATGGCGTTTCCACATATCAAGGAAGTTGCTCGAGTTCTTTGTGCTGCCCAAGGCTTCCTTCTTCTTATGCTTAGCGATGGCAAATTATGTTTGTGGAACCCTTCACGACGAGAATCTATCAATTTGGCATCTGTTTCGAGAGGTATGGTGGAAACATTGTTTGGTTTCTTTTCGTTAGGGTTAGGGTTGGGGTTGGGGTTGGGGTTGGGGTTTGATAGCAGCATGACCGAATACAAAATTGTTTATATTTCAATCGTATCTGAAGAACGCAGGTCTGTTCTAATTTACAGTTCCAATACAAAATCATGGAAACAGGCGACCAATAATCTTCCTGCTCTACTTCATATAGCTAGGGATTATTCTAGACATACGACTGCAGGTCTGTTTTGTAATGGATCAATCCATTGGCTTTACTTTTCCACTCAAAGATCGGCCAGTCTGCTTTCATTTGATATGAAGACGGAAGAGTTCTCTTTGGTTGCACATGAGTTTCTTAATTCATTCGGAAGACAGGCCAAGTTAACTGAACTTGGCGGGTATTTGGCTATAGGGGAAAAATTCGGGGTTGAGGGTTATCGACGTTTGGAGAAGGTTTGGATACTTATGGAGAGTAGATGGAAAACAATGGATATTGAACACACCATCCATGGTGAAGTCGAAGTTCATGCAGATGATTATAATACTCATTATTATGTGAATCATGAAGGATCGAAGTTGATAAGTTCAAATATATTATTGAGGAGTCCAAAACATGATGTCTTTAGATGCAAGGAGACACTCTTATCTCTTAAGAACTTTGAAGTGAGTTAGCAGGTACTAATCTTCAACTATCTAGGTTGCTTGAATTCTTTCATTAATTATTTCGGCAAAATTGTATCATTTGATTTAGCTCTTACCATTGCTAACCCTGTTGGTCTTTAAAGTATACCTATTAGGTTGAGTTGCATGGTGCTGACTGCTGAGTTTAAATGACATTTTTATTGAATTGATTTAGTTATTTAGTTCGATGTCTGGCCTCTGCTTTTGCATATCAGCTTTTATCCAGCTTGGTTTTTGGCATCTGTTGCTTTGACTTTAGCCCGTTCACTTCCTTGGCTTCTTTGATATCTTTGCCATTGTCGAGTTTAAGTTGTGCGGTTTGGTGAGAATTGTTTTGAGGTTGGCTTGAAATTTATTGTTTTCTGCCTTAAGTCGGGCATCTTTGAGACAAAATTCTATATAGGTCATACTATTCTTAACGTTTCTTGGCATTTCCTTAAATTTATTGGCAAGAAGAAAAAGAGGTTGCAAAGATATACGCCTCCTCATTCATTAGTGTGAAGTGTCTTTTGCCGAAATCCAATAGGAGAGTTTTCAAGACGTGTGAAAATATTAGGCTCAAGTATACTTAGCTTTGCAGGGCATGTGGATAGATCAGGTTCAGGTATACTTAGATCAAAGTCAGTTTAGCATGTCAGATAGCTATAAAGTGTGGGAGCAAAGTCTATACAGCTGCAATGGTGGCAAATTGATAAAAAATTTCAGGTATACTTAGATCAAAGTCAGTTTTGCATTCGAGGTTGAAGCTTCAGATGAAGTTTCCCACTTCAACACTTTTCTTTTGGCCTATGGGCGCGGTGAGTTTACTTGCAGGAAGTTCTTTTTCATTGAGGGCAATGTTTGCTGTACTCCAAATTTTGGATCTGAAAAGTAAATGAGTGTTGTAGACTACTTTCCACCCCAAACTTCAGTAGCATCCTTAACAATGACATGAGTTGAAGAAGACCCCATATTAGCTAATTTCAAGGAGGGTAGAACCTGTAAAGTCATATATAAAATAAAGTTGTGTTCTTATTCTAGACGAGGGAAAATAATGGTTAAGTTTAGAGAGGAAGAACAGTTTAAGTATAAAATAATAAATTGAACCTCAGTATCACACATTCTTTGCATGTTGAGGGAAGAAGAGCAAGTCTTGGGGGTAGAAGAAAAAATAACCAAGGGCATATAAGATTGTACTATTATCAAAACTTGATAAGAAACATCTACTTTACAAAAGTGTAAAGTGTATGGAAAGTATGTAAAGTTTTCGATTGAGCAATTAGGTAAAAGAAATTATTTCTCATCACAATAAGAATTCGGTGAGTTTGGTCTTACCGTGAATTTTATTTTTCAAAACAATTTTCCTTCATTTCTTTGGATTTTCAGCACAATAAGGATTCTGGTGAGTTCGGTTTTATCGTCAGTTTTATTTTTCACGGCTGAAGAACAAAGCAATTTTCAAAGTGAACGTAAAATTGCAACAAGATTGATGGGAAGATCCAAATCATCGCATTGAGCTAACACTACACAGGCAAAATTGTCACCATTTATACATTCAAAATCCACCACCAATTGTTACCATTAGATGATAAAAAACACTCAGAGTCCACCACCAATGACTTTCAAAACCAGAGTAAAGAAATATATCTAAATAGATTACAAAATCACAAAAGACTTTAAATTTTCAAAAAAAATTATCACAAAAGACTATAAATTTTCAAATTTGTTTGATGATTTTCATTGATAGAAATTGACCTCTGTATAGAAGAATTACAACCAAAAAACATGAAAAGCTAGTCTATATGCAGACGTAACCTTTAAACTCTAAAAATAGACTAGTATAATGCATGACTAGTATAATGCATGAAGTGTACAAATAAATATAAAAATAAACGTAGTTGGAGCTGTGTGATAGAGTTATATCCTCGGTAATAGAGTTATCCATCATAGAAGATGAGGTAAGCTCGGTAAAATGCAAGACGAGGATTGAACGGATAAATGATCAATGGATAACCATGTGAGTTCACGAGAAGAACATGTTCGGTCGACGATGTAAGACGAGGATTGAATGGACAAATGACGAATGGATAACCATGTGAGCTCACGAGAAGAACATGCTCGGTCGAGAAGGTCGACTGACCAAACAAAGGACGATCGAACAACAAGCCCTCAACCAGAAGAGGGTGAGAAGGATAATATAGTTCAAGAAAATAAAAATTATGGAAAAACAATAGCCGATTGGGTGGTAGATAACAGAAGGCGGTTATTTGGATAAATAAGTGACGTTATTAGCGGAATTACTAAGGGAGTGTGACGAACGTGGGATCGATATCTACCCACGAACAATGTGATGAATTGCTCCATAGAAAGTGGGAGTGGTTGTGTACTAATTACCATGTATAAATAAACAAAAAGCCTTGGACAATAATGTAAGATTTCCATAATAATAAAAAAGCATATTAACAAAAATTGTTTCCTTTCTCGACTCTCGATTATCATTCATAATCAAATTTGGCATTATTTGTGGGAACGTAAAATTAACTATTTTATGTCATAGGTAGTTGCATATCTAGGGATTAACTAATAGTGGTAATAGGGTCATGAGTCAAAAGAGAAACCCTAAGAGTGCATCACGAACGAGACAATCGAGTGAATGATTAAGGAATAATGGAAAAAATCCCAGGTAGCGAAGGTAACCCCGGTCTCGCTCTGATTACTAAACAAGCAAGCCCAGGGATTGTAGTAAATACGACGACCAATCCCAAATCAATGCTGAAGGTACTGTCTTCGGGCCCACTCAGAAGGATAACCCTCTTAATTTAGGTATGTCATCTACCTCATCTAACGTCCAAGTTTTAGAATCTCATATAGAAGATCTCAAGCGAGAGCAGTCCAAGGTAAACTAACTGCAACTTGAGAGATATGAGAAGGCCCAGCGAAGAATGGAGAAAATAACTAAGGTACTCCACTTATGAATAACAATATTCTATCGGAAGATAAAGGAAAACACGATATCCCTTAATAAGCCAACAATTTTAGTTGCATCGAAAAATTTAAGAGACGAGCGGACGATGATAAGCATATCGGCGAAAGCAAACGTAAAGAGCAAAAGAGGAAAAATGTTAATGAACCTGAGTAAGAGGACTAGTCAAGAAATAAAATATTAAGGAATGAAAATGGTTAAGATGTGGTGAAGTATGACCAGGTAAGACAACCTATAGCAGCTTATGTGTTCCATGAGTACCCTTTCGTAAAGGAATCCTAGAGGGAAAGCTCCTCAAAAATTCGAACCCCACAAGATGGATACATAAGACAGTTCAGGAGATCCAGAGAACCATCTAGAACAATTTAAAAACATGATGTTGGTCGTCAACCCTGATGACGTCCTGCTACTGAGGTATTTCTCCATGACATTCAAAGAGAATGCACACAACTAGCTCAAAAGTATCTCGAAAGGAATTGATTTTTGTATTTGGATTGGTTTTGGATTTGGATCGGTTTTGGATTTGGTACTTTGATTTGCTTCGTTTGGATTTTTGTTTGGCTTTATTTGGTGTTTAGATTTCCTTCGGGTTTGGATTAATTTTTTATATAGATTTTGTTTGGATTTGTTTGAATTCATTTGGATTTGTTTGGATTCGTTTAGGTTTGTTTGGGTTTGTTTGGATTTGTTTGGATTCGTATAGGTTCGTTTGGTGTTTAGATTTTGTTCGTAGTTTGTTGTTTGGATTCGTCTGGAGATTTAAGATTGGAGATTGGAGATTGGAGATTTAAGATTTGAAATTAGATTTTGGAGATTGGAGATTGGAGATTTGAGATTTTGGCTATCTGTTTTGATTGGCATTCTGTTTTGATTTTGGATTTCGATTATGATTTCGGAGTTTAGTGTTTGATTTTTGCTGCAATTTTGGTTTTTATTTTATGTAAAAACATACAATAGTCTTTTCTTGTGGTTCTTGAATATCACACCGTAATTGCAGAAGATCAAACACCCTTGTATATTCTTCTACAATTTTATTCCATGAATGCAAGAGTGTAAGCTTTAGGTACATATATTTTTTTGTAATCATCGTGAAAAAATCTCATCTTTATAAGTTATTTCAACTTCTCCCAATACATGATTCTAGTCTTGCCTTCTCACAATCGTCGTGACTTAAGAATATCCCACCAACGGCTAGCATAACCCTTCAGCCTCAAGGTTGTTATTTTATACTTATTCTCGTTTTCATATGTGTTATATTCAAATGTCATCTCCATTGATCTTAACCAGTCTAGAAAATCATCTGGATTCAGATTACCTTCAAAATCAGGAAAAAAAACTTTGAATCATTTTTGACAATATTGTTGTTGTTGTGGACGGTAGTCTCTCCTTCTTTTCTTATGTTCATAACTAGAACTATGATCACAATCTGAATGATGAGAAACTCATCAATCTTCATCAAAAGACGAATGGACATCTTTTACTCTGTAACTCATTGGTTGAGGTTGGATATTCACATCACTAAAAGCATGAACCATCAGTTTCATTTGCTATCTTAATTCCTTCATTTCTCTACTAATACGCTCAACGTATGCTTGGTCAAGAGTCAATCATCTTGATAAATCCATATTAGCAAAAACAGATTATATAAAACTTTACTCCACCAAACTGGATTTTCTCTGGTACCACTTGAAATGTTTCGTCGGATACATGCGTACAAACTGAATGTAAAATCATAATATGATAGATCAGAAGATCTGAATCACAACAATTTGATAAAGTTGTTAACACAAAACGATAAAGAAACCGATTGAGCTAACACCAAACCTGGATAAAGTTGCCACCGCCAGATGATAAAGGCACTCGAAATCAACCATCAACGGTTATTCCAGAACTAGAGGATAATGAATAGATCTAAATAGATAACAGATTCACAAAAGAATCTTTAAAATCTTAAAATTTATTTATATTTATTTTCATTGATATAAAATAGCCTTTAGATAAAGAGGAATTACAACCAAAATTATTAGAAGCTAGTTTACATGCAGATATAACCTTTAGACTTCCAAAACAGACTACTATAATGCATGAATGTAGAAATATACCAAAATAAATTTGTTGGAAAAAATACTCATAGACTCTTGTATTTATGCACATGCCTTAAACATAGAGCATTTGAAGCTCTATATAATATAATTTCATCCTCTTTCGATAAAAATACAACTCATTGTAAAATATTTAGATTTCTTGATGGTGCAATATTTTCTACTCTAGTGGTGCATGAAGATTTAATTGAGGCACATATATAGCCAAAGCTTCTAAAATAAATTTCCTAAAGTATTTTATGTGCTTAAACATATGTATGTTATGATGAAGATGTCTAAGGCCCGACCCTATGGACACTCTGAAAGACTCAAAAAAACGTTTTTGACATTTTAATATTATAGAGGTCGGCAAGGTGGGAATTCCTTGTAAAATAGATTATATCTTAAACATTTAAGTCATATGTTATCTTTAAGGATAAAATAGCAACTGCAACTGCATGACTCCCCCCTCCATCCGGACATAGATTGATACCTCTTAAGGAAGTCGATACCTCAAAGCAAAAAATAAAGTACATAGTAAGAATATTTATAGGATTAGCCCATTCAGGCATCTAATCATAGAACAAATATCAAAACATTCAAATATTGTCTTTAACTACTAAGGACTTGATGCTTGAAAAATATTTTACATAATATATGACGATATTTCCTAGCACTTTGGTTAAAAAATATAGGAAATAAACCAAAACTAATTTTAAAAATGAAGGGTTCATTCGACCTTTTCCTCACTAACACAATCGGCTATCTTAGACCTTTATTCCATATATATTTTTTTGGATTTCTTCTCTAGCATGAGTCTTATTAGGAGTGCTCACGACTTCCAGTTCTACATTGGAGAGTTCATTGTAGGCCAAGGTGTAGGGGGTTTACCTGGGCATCCAACATGAAGATATGTTCTTTGGTCTTTGGACTCCTCGATTTTCTTATCTTCTTCATAATTCACTATAACCTCCTCTGGTCGAGCCTTCTCATAAACTAGACTTGAGAACTGTCCAAGTTTGAATCAGGATACACGTTATGAAAATCAATGACCATTTGTTGCATAATCTTCACAACTTGATCTCAAGTTATCGTCGTGGTAAATTCCCATGCTTCCTTGACAACCTTATCTTTGACAATATTAGCCTATTTCAGTTGATTATTGAAGTGGACAACCTTATCCTTTATCAAACGTTTATCATCTTCCAAAAGCTTGACTTATTCTCTCTGAGTCTTATGAAGCTTGTTGGTAGCCTTATGCTACTCCTTCTTCATAGTCTGTGTTGGTTCCCATAAGCAACTAGTTCAATGCAAATCGCAGTGAGCTCAACGTTAGTGCCTATCATGTTTTTTTTATAAATTTTGAAATAAACCTTTAAAAAGGTAGTTAAGTTAGGAATGACCACATGGTTATTCTTAGATTCTATTAGGATGACCCCTAACATGTTACTCATCATATGTATACCAAAATGGAAAAATGTTAGAAATTTGTCTAACTTGACAAATTATCAAACATTAACATGTTTAGCTCAACTCATAAGACATCAACTAGAACCCTATAAATAGGTGTAATTGGAAGCCTCTCGATAGCTTGACCTTACCGAAAACTACATGGTCAAAATCACAAGTTTTTATATGTCTGACTTTAGTAATGGATTTCTTTATTTAACTCCCCTGGTCCTTTTACTAGATCCTCATATTATCGTACCTTCATTAAAAAATTTATCCCCGACATCGTCGAAGGCCTCATGACCGATCCCTTTGACATAATTCAATATTAAACATATAAGCTAAATGAAAAACACACCTAGTTAAATTATCACTCTTCGGGACCATAATCTAGGATTATTTTGTATTATAAAATAATCATAAAACTTTACATTTTGATTAAGTTGTTTAATTCTGAATCTAATCTGTCACGGCATTCAGAATTAAGCCTAGTATATATGTTATTAACTCTATGATACATATTTTATCTATTAGTTAGTTACTTTCTATATAATTATTTTTATTAGACTAATATTGATGGTAGTCTAATACATCAATAAAAACATGTGACAAAACAGTTATAGCATAGTTGTAATTATGTTTCCATAAGTATTGTAGCTTAATATAGTATAAGATTAATATTACACGTTTATATTATAATAGGGTTTATTTGAAAAAAAAACTCATTTATAATGTAAATGACAAAATGCTTATGAACATTTACAACATATTTCCTCCTAAATGTAGTAGGATAATGCTAGTTTTTTAAAGTGTTAAACAAATGTAATTTTCAAATTCAATTCTCACAGCGCCCAATTCTACATCCTGGCTGGTTATCCAAAGGCTATATTATGCATAAGAGGATTATTGAACCATGTAAATGGTCAAGGTATATTTTTCAAAAGAAAGTATAGATAAATGAAATATTGTTAGGATATCTTCCTTTTACTATCTCCTAGAAAAATATAATGGTCTATTATTTTTGCAGTATTACCTAAACACCTCATCTGGAAAAAAACTGTTATTCCATGCCAACAGTGTTAAAAAATAA
Organism: Limnanthes douglasii subsp. nivea; assembly: GCA_036936605.1. Taxonomy (NCBI): domain Eukaryota; kingdom Viridiplantae; phylum Streptophyta; class Magnoliopsida; order Brassicales; family Limnanthaceae; genus Limnanthes; species Limnanthes douglasii. The sequence goes on from JAUPFV010000001.1 coordinate 42,244,151, forward strand.
TGGGTATGGAAGCTCCAAAAAGAAGAGAAAAAATATTAAGGTATGAACTATGCAGAATTCTTAACAAGAAACTACTTTGTTGATCAAAATATGAGGGGCTAAAATTGACATTTTTACAAACATAAATTTTATAAAATAAAACACATTACAAATTAGATGATTTTCCTCGGTGTGTTAGAATGAATCATATAGTTTTATCTTAATATTTTAACTTCTATTGTATCTTACATTTGTTCATAAAAAACTAAGAAAAATATGGTTCAAAAAATATTTACAAATCAACAGCCCAGTAAATCAACAAACCTCACCGAATTTTTCCAGCGACATTGCTATCCGGGTATCATTTGTTAATTAAATTTAAAAATTGATATATCTTTTTATGATAAACAAAGTATTAGTCATATTATTATCCGACTTTGAACTGGATTTTAGATAATTTATTTACCATGTAAACACAAGTTCAATAGAGGTTTATTGTATTTACATATTACATGAGCTCTAAAATCCAAAATATTTATTATAAATATAGCTTAAAATACCTATAAAATGGTGTACAATCATTATTCTATTATTGGAGTATTTGTTATTTTCTCTTTCCATCTACTTTTTCAGTCTATTATTGGGGTACTTCATTTGGACCTCAGAAATTTCCTTCCAAAACCAATCATGAATAATAAGCTTATTTTTGTGTGTGCTACGGTAGAATAAATACTCGGTGCGTAAGAGAACGTTCAACCCCCCTAGAGGATGAGATTTACACATGTGGGGTTTAGAGGCCTATGTGACCATTTTTAGTATTAAGCTCAACTGAAAGAACACTGAATGATACTACTGACCAAAGGGATTGTACTACATGCCAAAATGGAAACACTAAACTCCAAGCCCACACAGTCTTTTAATCCGAAATCAAGAGTGTCGAGTGAGAAGTAGACATTACGGAAGATGATTATGGGACTTCTAGAAAATAGTTTCAACTCTCCTAAGAGGGAGTACATAGCGTATCTTCACTTCTATTTTGCTACTACTAATGAAGACGAATCTTCTGTAAGCGAGCAGTTTTTTCTTTGTATAAATTATACCTTAGTAGAAATATGACACACATAAAGCATCAATATCACTCTATATCTATTCATTCAAGACGTCTGAAGTTTCTAAAAAAAACTCGAAGAAAGGCTAAAACTTTATTTGAGGTGAAGAGATGAAGATCACTCTTGCCGCAACAATGTACAAAATATGGAACGAGGCTTTGGGTGGACTTCAACAACAAACACAACCCACACCCATAGGACAACCTACTAGGTCATGGATCGGGTGATGGGTCTCGAGTTTCCTATTACCAAAATGGAGCCTAATAGACCGTGGGTATATACCTGACACTGAGTGAAGGAGTAGAATGACTCAAATCTAGTTATGGTTATAATAAAAAAAGTAACCTTTAGATCTTGAGATGTTAGGAAAGAAATAGCCCCAAACATTTGTTTTTTTTAGATTGAGAAATAAAAATTGGACCTGTGATCGCGAGCACCACATCAAATATTTCATAAAAGCCATGCTAAGAGTTGTAAATGATACACAATTTGTGTCAAACCTTCTCGTTGACTTTTAAGTGTATTGCTTTGACGTGGGTCAATTTTTAACTGGATCCGGATAAATAAAAAGTTTTGAAACGTTTTGAAATTTGTTTAGGCACAAATTTATTAAGAGTAAAAAAATCAAAGTCAATAAATATTTGATAATGCACTGTAAACAAAAGCCTCGTGAGAGTGTAAGAGATTATACCCGACATTTTGTTCATATCAAGAACACTTTGAAAGATTTTGATAATGGTGTTTCTTAGGCGTCGTTTAGACTTGAGATCCTTCATGGAACTTTAACAAGAGAAGTCATGAAGAAAAACTGAATTATCGCTCAGAGAGTTTTTGGTGCATGTATAATCATAAATTAAAATTGAGGAGATTATGTGACTGAAACATATCCCTGACCGATATTCTCAATAGAATTACTAACTAGTGAGTAGAAATTGTAGTTTGGATACTATCAGAACATGGATCTAAGCGTACATGATGTGCCACCTCCTGAAGATGAAAAGGTAAGGTAGAATAATGAGCACATTATTGTGTCTCGTGTAAATCACAACACAAATGAAGGACAATTCATGTAAGATGAACGTGATCAGTTGAGGGCCAAAATTGAAGGTTGAAAGGCCCAAAAGCAAACTAAAAAGACAATAAAGGAAACGTTCGATGTATGTGGTGTATATGTAGATGACCATGGTGACAGTGGTCAGTCCCTTAAAGTTCATGGCAAATCTAAAGGCACATCAGACTAAACATTTAATGAGTGCATCAGACTCGTCAGATGACTCCTCCACTGATTCTGATTATGATAAATATCAGTCATTCAGTAGCGAAGATGGCCGACAAAATAAGAAATTGAGACTGACTAAGAAACATTCAAGGAAGAGGGACATGTGGGGAAAAATGAAAAAGAAAACAAAAATCAAGGAAAAATAAAAGGTTCTGTACATTATGGCATTGATAATTTGTTAAGTGATCAATGTTTCATTCAATCAGAACCGAGTAATTTTACTACTCCTGATGAAGATACAGTGTTCAGTTGAAGTCACAATTGGAGGCAGTCACCATTGTCTTTAAAATTATTCTCCAGACATCTTCCCGAACGGTTTGATAGTTCCAAAATAGAAAAGTATGATGGAAGTAAAGATCTTGACAACCACCTTGAGCAGTTTAAAAAATTTATGATGAACTTTGATGACGATGATAAGTTATTATGCATGGATTTTTCACAAACTTGTGAATGAAGTTCCCTGAAGTGGTATAATCGTCTCCCACATGGATCTATTAAAAACTTTGATATATTATGGGTGGATTTCAGGAGGCAATTTGTGGGAAATAAGAAGCTCAAGGGAAATGGTGATACTATTATCCATTATTCTCAAGAACCGAATGAATCATTAAAGAAATATATTAGTCGATTTAAGAATATAAAGAATGGGTTAGCGGATATTTTTGAAGATGTAGCAATTTCCTCTTTGAGATAATGATTAAATCAAGGTATGCTAGCTGACACAATAACTCGGAAAAAGGCAATGACTTGGGATGAGTTATTAAATCAATTTGGAAAGAAGATTACGGTTGAGGAAACTAAAAAATCTAGAATATCACGTGTGAACAAGTCTATTGTTATAGTATCAGCTCCACAAGCCACAACTCAATCCCATACCATTATTAATTACAGACCTAAAGAGTCCAGACAAGGGTCGCATCGGCCCAAGCAAAGTCAATCTAATTAAAACCAACAAGCTAGAACTATAATGGGCTTGTGGGTTTAGCCCGAATGCTTTGTCAAACTGAGTGAAACCCTAGCTACCATTTATGATAAGACTAGGAATGTTGTACACTTTAGAAGGCCTTCCCCAATTCAGACTCCTAGGGAGAGTCGGAACACTCATTTTTGTAAGTACCACAATGATGTGGGTTATGATACACGTGATTGTATAACATTGAAACAAGAAATAGATAATCTTATCGAAAGGGGAAAATTAGGTGCCTTTGTTAAAAGGAAAGTGGGCAATGCACAAGATATCACCACTCCTCAGCCTAGTAATAATGCACCTTAAACAACCACTCTAGAAAAAAGTATGGGGGCTTCCATGCAAGAATATACCATGATGATTCTGGAAATATTTGATGTAGATTCAGAATATCTTGACCCTGATCCAGATCGAAACCAAGTTGGAGTAATTGTGGATAAGGCTGCAACGGTTTCCGATCTGCATAAGGTTTTTGAATCATTAACTATTTTCGGGAGAGACACTGTGATGGAACCCTCAAGTTGTTCCAGGAAAAGGTATGTTAACAGTTTGACCACTCAGCTAGAAGGAAGAATGTCCACACACATTTACCAAAGCCTAGCTTCGTTTATTTTTTTTGATGAAGATGATTTGAGAAATATCACAGGGCCACATGAAGACGTTATTGTGATAGGAGCGTCTATTGGGGGCAATGATATACGTCGGATTGATTAATACAGTTAGTCCGACGAATATATTGTTTTTGACCACTTATAAACAAATGAAGAATCCATCAGTTATTCAACGTTCAAATATAACTATTGTAGGCTTTACTCGGAATTCGGTTGATGTCATCGGGGAGTTTGAAGAGAAAATATTGTTGGGTAAATGAACATTAAAAAATGGTAAGGGTATTATTTTTTGTGGTTGATTGCCCAACATCATACAACGCCATATTCGGTAGATCTTGGCTCTTCACGATGTATGCAGTAGCTTATAGGGCTGTCAAACAGATATTTCGGATAAAGATCTGCCTATATCCAAATCTGAATCAGAAATCAAAAATCATTATTCGAATCTGAATTCGATTTTTTAAAAAAAAAAATATTTGAATCTGTATCCAACGGATATTAGACGGATGCAAATAATGTCTGAATCCGAATATCTGAACTTCTACTAATTTTTTTCAACTAATTGTACTATTGGTTAGGCTACTTTTATAGGCACCTTAGTAGAAATTCATATTCTCATTTTAGATGTGCGATAAAGCTAAGAAAAATATACTTATTTTGAAAATCCACCATGTCTTTTATAAAAAGTTTGGTAGCAATTCTTTTCCAAATTTTAGATGTGGGATAAGAGTCATAAAACTAAAAAATATATATTTGTTAAGAAAATCCACATGTGTTTTATAAACAGCTTTGTGCCAACTCTTTTTCCAACTTTAGATATGGGATAAGATACAATTTTTAAAGAAGCAACCCTCCATATTTATGACCAATTTTGTTAGTAATTTGTTTTGTTTTTTAGAATCTGGGATAGCTAAAAACATGTTTAAAAAATTTATATATATTTATTTATAAAATTTCAAATATCGGGTATTTCGAATATGGATATGACTATATCCATATCCGCTATTTTCGGATACAAATATTATCCGTTTTCTTTCAAATACATATTATCCATTTTCTACGGATTCGATATCGAATATTTTGGTCGGATATGAGATTTTTTGGATTTTTTTTACAGCCCGAATAGCTTTTATTGTCCACCAGTGTCTGAAATATGTTGTGGGAGGTCAAGTAGGCGTTATCTGAAGCAGTCAGAATATAGCTCGTGAATTTTATGTAACTGCAAATCCCTCAAAAATGTTAGAGACAGGGAAAATTAATAAAGCATAGCAGTTATCGGAGCCTCCTGCTAATACAAGTGAAGTGGATGATCCAAGGGAAGCTTTTAGCGTTGTGATTTCGGTTGAAAAAATTGAAACTCATTACTTGGTAGAAGGGAAAAATGTTAGGATTGGAGCCAAGTTACTTGTAAGGTTAAAACAAAAATTATTATCTTTTTTATCTAATAATCTACATGTATTTGCATGGTGCCATGAAGATATGACGGGGGTACCGGCTGATGTGATTAACCACAAACTGTCAGTTCGATCCAATGTTGGGCCAATGGTACAGAAAATGAAGAATTTTTCTAAATCCAAAGTAATTGGGCAAGAGATGGATCGATTAACCAAGATGGGACATATAAAGGAATCTCAATACCCTTTACGGACAGCTAATCCAGTGTTAGTCAAGAAAAAGAATGAAAAATGGCATATGTGCATTGATTTTACCGTCTAAATAGAGCTTATAGTTGGTTGATTCCACCTCAGGACATAAGTTATTGTCCTTCATGGACGCTTTTTCTGGCTATAATCATATACAAATGAATCCATATGATCAAGATCATACTAATTTTATTAGTGATAGAGGCTCTATTGTTATAACGTGATGTCGTTTGGATTAAAAAAATTGGAGCCACTTATCAACGTTTGGTGAATAAGGTATTTCCCAGCCAAATTGGTAGAAATATAGAAATTTACATAGATGACATGATGGTGAAAAGCCTTAAGTAAGAAGATTACATAATAGATCTCCAAGAAAACTTTTCTAACATTGAGGCTATTAACTTGAAGTTGAACCCTGAAAAATATACATTCGCAGTCCGATATGGTAAGTTTATGGGATATATTATAAGTGAATAAAGGATTGGGGCTGATCCAGATCAGTTAAACGCTTTATTGGCCATGGATCCACCTCGAAATACTAAAGAAGTCTAGATACTGACTGAAAGATTAAATTTTTTTGAATTGGTTTATTTCAAGATCATCAGACAAATGTGATCGTGCTTTTCTTGAAATCAAAAGATATTTGTCTTCTCCCAAGACATTGTTCACACCTATTCCCGAAGAGAGACTTTATATGTATTTGGCTGTGTCGGAGTATGCAGTAAGTGTTGTACTGGTAAGAGAAGTGGATAATTACCCCAGTCCGGTATATTACATAAACAAGAGTTTACTAGAAGCTGAGAAAAAGTACTTGAAGTTAGAAAAGTTGGATTTGGCACTAGTGATAGCTGCTAGAAAGATGAGGCCCTACTTTCAAGCAAATCTATTACGATTCAGACATTTTTTCCTTTAAAGAACGTGCTACAAAAGGCATACTATCAGAGAGGATGACTAAATGGTGAGTTAAGCTTGGAGACTATGATATCGATTTTGCACCTCAAATTGCAATCAAGGCTCAAGCTGTAGCTAATTTTTTTGGTAGAATTTATGACTGAAAGATCTTGCGAAAAAGCTCAAAGTAACAAGTTTCATAAAGAATGAATGGTACAGACATATGGTGGGTCTAGTACAATGGGATATGGAGTTGGGGTATGTTTAACTTCACCTTATGACGATACTATGTACCAAGCTATATGATTCGGTTTCAGGGCATCCAATAATGAGTCAGAATACGAAGCGACCATAGCTGGTTTAAGGTTAGCTCAACTGTGTGGGGTAAAAAGAGTCAGGTTAGTAAGTGATTCTCAATTACTTATTAATCAGGCTCAAGGGCAGCCTGAAACCAAAAATAATAATTTGATAAAGTATTTTCAAGTCCTTAAGGAAATTTCCTCAATCTTTAAAGACATCTGATATGAACATGTCCCTAAATCGCAAAATACTATGACAGATTATTTATTCATCATATTTCTGAAGCATACCCTTGGATATTAATAGAAGAATGTCCTTTTATCGACTTAGTTCAAGAAAAAATGGATGGGGTTGAAGAGAATATTAGCATATTCGGTATCCAATCCAAAGACTAGAAATATGAAATCCAACAGTTTATTACCAATGTAATTTTACCTTCGGATAAGATCTTGGCTAAGAAAGTAAATTACAAAGCCCGGGGTTTTCTGATACTGAAAGGTGTTCTTTATAAAAATTCTTTCAGCAGGCCTTTCTTGTGTTGTCTTGGTTTTAAAGAATATCAGAATGTGTTATTCAAATTACACGATAAAGAGGGGTCAGCACACTATGTTTACAAAGTATTAACTAGGAGAGTTTTATTAGCAGGGTACTATTGGCCTACTACAATGGCAGATGCCAAGGATTCGGTAATAAAGTGTTACCCTTGCCAGAAATATGGAAATAAAATCCATGTGTCGAGATTTCCGATGGAGGCAGTATCCGAACCAATACCTTTTGACAGATGGGGATTGGATTTAGTTGGACTTCTTCATGTGGATTTTGGGGGACGTCGAACTATAATTGTGGCGATAGGCTAGTTTTTTAAGTTGATGGAAGCTGCACCTTTGTCAAGAACAACTTCTAAGGCAGTTATTAAATTTATCCTCTCTAATATATGTTGCCGATTTAGAATTCCTAAGTGCATCACCACGGATAACGTTCCTCAATTCGACAACGAAGACATTGAGGCATTTTGCACCTCAAGAAGAATCCAACACCATTTTTCTTCTCATTTTAATCCTTAGGCTAATGGACATATTAAAGTGGCTAATCGAACAATTTTAAAGGGTTTGAAAAAGAACTTGGAATGAGCAGAAGGAAAATGGCCAAATTATTTACATAAAGTGCTGTGGGCCTACCGAACCACTCCTCATACGGCTACTCAGGATGCATGACTTCCTAGTAAGGGTTTTTTCTTCCTTTTAAGGACGTGCAGTTTTTATACGGATCTCGTTATCCGTCATTTTTTAAATTTTATTTTTTCGGATTGATGACAGTTGATCATTCTTATTGCTATCCATTTTTATGACTAACGATTCTTTATCATCCGAAGCATATTCAGCCTTTATTTTAGGGAATTTGTATTCCTACTTTAGCACTTTACAGATTTCATATTTTTATTGATAGACTTTTTATTTTTCCCTTTTTTAAGTATAAATTTCATTTTCATATATTATATTTTAGCACCTTATATCTTGGTGAAATGTGTTTTGTTTTGCATATTGTTTTATCTGTTTATATGATATTGTTTATTTTTATAGACTTGTTTCATGTCTAAGTTATTATGATGTATGTTTTCCTTTCGCATGTTCTTTATTATTCATAGCTTGGCGATGTATTTTTAATTTGACCATTATCATTTCACTGCTTGAAGGTTAATTTATCTACAAAACTTTAATTTAGCGGCATTACGTGTTGTTTGGGTTGTATAAATAATAATTGGATCGTATTTTTGTTTTTTTTAATTCGACAACCTTGTATTGATAAAATATAATATAATTGGGGTTGGACAAATTAAACTACAAATGAGGCAGATCTCTAAGTGACTATGATGGAAATTTGTTGCTAAAATAAAAATTTGGGCGTTAAATATTTTAAAGAACAAAACTTAGAAGATAATATTTGTTCTTCACTGCTGGTTTTCTAGCTGGAAACAACTTTTCTTTGAAGACTTCATTTTTTTATATTTCCAATAAAGGCCTCTTATTATATTCATTCACTTGATATACATAGACCACTTTTTTAATACTTAACCAAATTTATAGTTTTTTAACGGTTAGAGCTTGTATGGTGACTCTTAACAGAATTGGTTTCCATTTCATTCGGACATAGGTATACAGCCGGATAAAAGTTTTAATCTTTAAAAAACCAGTTACACGCATCTATTTTGTATAAATAATAATTGAATCGTAATTTTGTTTTTTTCTAATTCGAGAACCTTGTATTGATAGAATATAATATAATTGGGGTTGACCCAATTAAAATAAAAATGAGGTAGATCTCTAAGTAAGTATGGTGGAAATTTGTTGCTAAAATATATGGTGGAAATTTGTTGCTAAAATAAAAATTTGAACGCTAAATATTTTAAAGAACAAAACTTAGAAGATAATATTTGTTCTTCTCTACCCGTTTTTTAGCCGGAAACAACTTTTCTTTGAAAACTTCATTTTTTTTATTTCTAATAAAAGCCTTTTATTATATTCATTCACTTTATAGACATAGAGCACTTTTTTAATACTTAACCAAATTTATAGTTTTTCAACTGTTAAAGCTGTTATGGTGACTCTACAATAACAAAATTGGTTTCCATTTCATTCGGACATATATATATACAACCCGATAAAGGATTTAATCTTTCAAAATCCACCATCTAAGAAATCACTCGGTGTCACATTTTAGTATAAAATGTGATAATTGTAAAAGTAAAATAAAAATTAAATAAAAATAAAATTTAACTCTATTATTTTGACATAAATTAAATGAGGTACTAAAGTATTAGATATGAGCAGAATCTGTATTGTATATACCGGCCCAACCTATTGAAAAACAACATATTGTAGGCCCAACCCATGGTTAATTGTATATAACCTGACTTTTCTTCTTAATCACTAACTCTGTTCTTCTGTTAAACGATTAGCTTCGACGAACAATGAGGAGGAGGAAGGTGAATGATTTACACTTTGATATCATATGCGAGATCTTATACCAATTACCGGTTGAATGTCTTTTTCGTTTCCGATGTTTATCCAATCTCTATCGCCGAACAATCGACGATCCCAAGTTCATGACAACCCATAGCGCTCGACCAAGTCGTACTCTATTCCTCGGGTTCCGCAACTCGATCATCTTTCAATTAGAAACAAATGATGGCGATTTCCCGAGACCAACGACGCCGGCATTTCCACTTATCGATGAAGTGTCTCGAGTTCTTTGTGCTGCCCAAGGCTTTCTTCTTCTTCTTATGCTTAACGATGGCAAAGTTGTTGGAATTTCTCCATTAAGTTGGACCGTCACATGTCTTATCGATGTATCAATCTATCGTTAATATTAGTCCAATAAAAGTAATCATAAAGAAAAGAACGGACTAGTAGATAAAATATGTATCATGGAGGTAATTGTATAGATACCAGGTTTAATTCCGAATACTGTGAAGGATTGGATTCGGAAATAAACAACTTAAGCAAAACGTAAAGTTTTGGGGTTATTTTGTAAAACAAAATAATACCGGGTTATGGTCCCTAAGGGTGGCAATTTAATAAGGACTGGTCTTCATTAAGTAACCGTCTGGAAGTTACAAACGGTTAAAAGACAAGAACCGCTTTCTCACTTCAGTTCTATATAAGAATGAGTTCCTCATTCTTAAAAGACACGAGATCATAATATAGAGAGAAAAATCCTTTAAGAAAAACAAATTGATTCTTCCTTCGAATCAATTACAAAGGTGTGTTTTGGTTGCCATCTCTTAGAAGAATCGATAACCTAGCAAAGGATCACGGATCATCCGTTTCAAGTCAGGAATCTGAAGATCAAAGAATGTCTACATCCTGTAAGTATTTATTCCGCATTATTACAGGATGATTTAATTTCATGGTTCAATAAGTATATAAGAAATCCATAAAATATTTCTTACAAGTGTTATCAGAGCCACCATGAAATTAAATTCTTAGTTTTTCCGATTATAAAATTAGATCATATATATTAGATCTATATATTAAATGTGATGTCGGTTATCGGAAATTACACAAACAGTTAAACAATTACGGTGGTATAATTATATATGCCGTTAAGAGGTGCCGTATGCGATTACTATAATTAATATAATTATGAAATTAAAGAAATTAATTATTAGGTGTGTTGTTGACGTGGGTAAGTTCCGTTAGTTTCCCGTGCGTTAGTTTCGCCTTAGTTGGCGTTAGTTTCGCCTTAGTTGACGGTAGCGGTTAGTACACTAACGATAGTTGTGCATTAACATTATTTCCATTATTTCCGTTAGTTACGGAAATAATGGAGTAACTACTTGTGCTGTTTATTATCTACAGCGTAATTGGATATTTATATTATATAATTTATTATATATATAAATATCTAAATAGATATTATATTATATATATAAATTAGTATTATATTATAATATATATTAAGAATTATATCCTAATATAATGACATGTATATTATAATATAATAAATTTAAGATATAAATTTAATTTTATTAAATTTATATGTAGACTACGAAATAATTTGGACATTAAGTAAGGTAGTCTTATAGTATTTTTCGAAATAATTAGCATGTTTTAAGTTGTCCGAACTTCGATAAATAATTAATGATTTAATATATCGCCAAAGTGATCCCTATTGCTGAATTAATTATTTTAGAGTTTTGACAAGTCTTTGATTGACAAGTATTTAAACTTTGATCGGCCCAAAGGAAGGTTAATGTTTGATATAGTTAATCTTAGACACAAGATAGTTATCTGTGAATTGATCATTAAGAAAATTGAACTAGGAAAATCGGCCCAAAGGAAGATTTTCTTACTTAAGTCAATTAGTAGGATCAACATTAATTATGCTCAAACTCATACATATACAAATTAATATGCTTGCCCAAAGGTATCTTATTGATGTTGTAAGAGTATGTTTTATTATGCTATATTTATTTGTTAAATATTATGAAGATTATATGTTAAGTGATTTTTTTTTGCTATTTATTGTTTGCTGTTTGTTATGTTAGCAAATTCGTATTTCTATAACTCGGAAGGCAAAAAGGCACCCATACTTAATGGGAGCAACTTTGAGCTGTGGAAAGAAGATATGTTGCTGCACTTGATGTGCCATGATTACGACTTAGCATTAAGGGTCGATGAACCTAAACCTCTGACTGATGACAGTTCTCCTACGGAGAAGAAAGAGTCAGAGGCGTGGGAAAAGTCGAACAGGATAAGTCTAGGGATCATGAAGCAAGCAATTACATTAGCATTCCGTGGTGCAGTTCCACCTGAGATCACTAATGCGAAAATATTTCTCGAAGAGGTAGAGAAATGTTTTGCCAAGAACGATAAAGTAGAGATTAAGACGCTGCTTATTAAGCTAGCCTCTTTGAAATATCGTGGCAAAGGGACTGTTCGTGAGCACATCTTGGAAATGTCAAACATCGCTTCCAAACTGAAAGCACTTAAGATTGACCTTCCCGAAGATGTTGTAGTAAGCTTTGCTTTTCACTCTTTCCCTCCTCAGTATAAGAACTTTGAAACTTCTTATAACTGTCAGCGCGAGAAATGGACTCTAAACGAGCTCATCTCTCAGGCAGCGCAAGAGGAGGAAAAGATAAAGCAAGAACATCCAGAAATGCAAATGGTGAAAGCTCAGGTGGATAAAGGAATTAAGAGAAAGTATGAAGGTTCAGATGCACATGCATCTGGTTCGGGACAAAAGAAGCATAAGGGTACGTCTGGTAAAGGGCGTTGCTTCCATTGTAAGAAACCGGGGCTATGATGAAAGCCAAAGGTATTTTCACTTCTATGGTCTGTTCTCAGATCAATTTAGTTTCAGTGCCGAGAAATACTTGGTGGGTTGATACAGCAGCAACGACTCATGTTTGTATTTCTTTGCAGGGTATGATAAGAAACCGAAGCCTGAGTGATGGTGAAACAACCATTTATACAGCTGATGGCAGTTCGTGTTTAGTTCATTCTATATGTGATTTTCGTTTGTTGCTTACCAGTGGACATTTTTTGTATTTAAAAGACGTATTGTATGTACCTTCTTTTTGAAGGAACTTAATTTCCTTTCCGTTGTTGGACAAATTAAGTTATTCTTGTCTATTTGGAAATGAAAGTTTATGTCTTTATTTACATGGTAATGTTGTTGGTTCTGGAAAGTTAATAGCAAATGATAACTTGTATTTATTGGATACTATAAAGGATCACAAAGAGATAATGAATGTAGATATACCTGGAAAACTAAATTGTAAAATAGAAAAATCAGCAAAACTTTGGCATAAGCAATTAGGTCACATTTCTAGAAATAGAATTGAAAAGCTTGTTTCAGAAGGTTTATTAAGTGAACTGGATTTTTCGGACTTCAACGTTTACGTTGAATGTATAAAAAGAAAACAGACCAAAGTGAAACGATTAGATGCATACAGAGCGAAAGGGGTCTTGGATTTGATACATACAGACATTTGCGGTCCGTTCCCTTCAGCATCATGGAACGACCAACGATATTTTGTATCTTTCATTGACGACTTTTCACGATATGGGTATCTACATCTCATTCACGAAAAATCAGAGGCCATTGACAAGTTCAAAGTCTTTAAGACCGAAGTTGAAAAACAACTTGGTAAAGACATTAAGTGCGTCAGATCAGACCGTGGTGGTGAATACTACGGGAGATATGATGGTTCAGGTGAACAACGTCATGGACCGTTTTCAAAGTTCCTAGAAGAGTGTGGCATAGTCCCTCAGTATACAATGCCGGGTTCACCCAACATGAATGGAGTATCTGAGAGACGAAACCGTACATTAAAGGATATGGTAAGAAGTATGATTAGTTATTCAACATTACCTATATCACTCTGGGGAGAAGCAATAAAATGTGCGACCTACCTACTTAATAGAGTTCCGATGAAAGCAACTACTAAGACACCGTATGAACTTTGGACTGGGCGTAAACCTAGTTTAAAACATTTACATGTTTGGGGATGTCCAGCTGAAGTGAAGCCTTATAGGCCGAATGAAAATAAATTGGACTCCAAAACGGTTAGTAGTTATTTCATCGGATATCCCAAGCACAGTAGGGGTTTTAAGTTTTATGATCCTTCCACAAAGAATATATTTGAGACGGGTACAACGAAATTCTTTGAGGATATAGAGTTTGGGGGGAAGAATTTAGTAACGAACATTCATTTTGAGGAAGAATCAATAGAGATTCATGAAGGTTCTAACAATGATACTATAGTATCAGATGATTATATGATAATTAGAAGGCCAATCATCACTTCAGATTCGTTAGAACATATAGATACTCAAGATGATGTTAATCTTCCTCCTATGGATGTTGTTTCAATGGAGCAAAATGAAGTTGTTCAAGAAGAACAAACTCTACCTCCTCAAGAAGATCAAGTGCAAAATAAAGAAATTATGCCTTTGCGTAGATCTACTAGAGAAAGAAAGAGCGCTATATCTTCAGACTATATAGTGTATCTTCAAGAACATGAAGAATTTCATGGTTCAATAGAAAAAGATCCTTTAAGTGTTCGTGAAGCCATGAAAAGTTCTGATTCTCACTTATGGATTAAAGCAATGAACGAAGAGTTTAAATCAATGCAAGATAACGCGGTATGGGAGCTTGTTCCATTACCTGAAGGAAAGAAGCCGATTGGTTGTAAATGGATTTTTAAAACCAAACGGGATTCTAAGGGTAATGTGGAGAGGCATAAAGCGCGACTTGTAGCTAAGGGTTTTACTCAACGTGAATGGATTGACTTTAAAGAAACCTTCTCTCCAGTTTCTTCGAAGGATTCTTTTCAGACAATCATGGCATTAGTTGCACACTTCGACCTTGAGCTCCATCAAATGGATGTAAAGACCGCTTTTCTTAATGGAGACATTGAGGAAACGATCTATATGTTACAACCTGAAAACTTTGTCTCTGGTGATCAAAAGTCGACGGTATGTAAACTAAAGAAATCTATTTATGGTCTCAAGCAAGCGTTTCGACAGTGGTATCAAAAATTCGTTGAAGTTATTGTCTCATTTGGTTTCGAGATAAATTCAGTGGAGGATTGTGTGTATTAAAAGTTCAGTGGGAGTAAATTCGTAATTCTAGTGCTGTATGTTGATGACATATTATTGGCCACGAACGATAAGGAATTGTTACATACAACCAAGAAATTTCTTTCGGACAAATTCGATATGAAAGATCTTGGTGATGCATCATTTGTGTTAGGAATTCAAATTCATAGGAATCGACCCCATGGAATTTTGAGTTAATCACAAAAGGCGTATATTGAGAGTATGTTACAACGTTACGGGATGGCTAACAGCAAAGGAAAGGAAACCCCTATATCAAAAGGTGAAAAGTTTAGCCTTAAGTAATGCCCAAAGACAAAACTTGAGATTGAGGAAATGCAAAAGGTTCCATATGCTTCGGCTGTTGGAAGTCTGATGTATGCTCAGGTTTGTACACGGCCATATATTGCTTTTGTGGTGGGTGTGTTAGGGAGATACGTAAGTAATCCGGGGATGGAATACTGGAAAGCAGTCAAAAGAGTTCTCCGGTATTTACAACAAACGAAACATCACAGGTTAACATATAAGAAGTCGGATAAACTGGAGGTCATAGGGTATTCCGACTCGGATTTCGCTGGATGTGAGGATTCTCGTCGTTCAACCCCATGCATTATATTCCTTTTAGCGGGAGGTGCAATATCATGGAAAAGTGTTAAACAAACACTCATTGCATCTTCAACTATGGCTGCAGAATTTGTTGCTTGTTTCGAGGCATCTAATCAGGCGCTTTGGCTGCGCAATTTTGTCACGGGACTGCGAATCGTAGAGGGGATAGAAAGACCCCTTAGATTATATTGTGACAATAACTCGGCAGTTTAGTATTCAAACAGTAACAGGAGCTCGGTTAAGTCCAAACATGTAGATATCAAGTTCCTGTCTGTTAAAGAGAGAGTACAAAGTGGTCAAATCAGTGTGGAGCACATAGGGACAAACTCGATGTTAGTAGATCCTCTTACGAAGGCATTAGTACCTAAAGTTTTTATTGAACACACCATTAACATGGGTGTTATGTACTTAGAGGATTGTTAGTTTCAGTGGGAGTTTGTATTAAGCTATTAAATTTGTTTGTATTATGATATTCGCGAACTTAAGGTCATTAATGCAAACATATTTATATATAAGTTTTCAGTGTGCTCTTATCTTTGATTACTCGTACTCTGCTGTAAGCAGATCTCCAATTAAGTGGGACTAGTTAAGAATAGATACGCAAGATTACATTTCATATTATTCTTATGCTATGCACCATGATAGATCCATGTAGTTGATTGTTGCGATATCGTGATTACTGATGCATCTATGTGCGGCTTGAAATGCATTGATGATGACTTTAGTCCTATGTCGTTAATAGTCATTTACGGGATTGTTAAGGTTATCTATGTGACGATAGAAATTTAGAACGTTCATTAAGTGGATGCATCCTATAGTAGCATATGATGATCCAAGTGGGAGATTGTTGGAATTTCTCCATTAAGTTGGACCGTCACATGTCTTATCGATGTATCAATCTATCGTTAATATTAGTCCAATAAAAGTAATCATAAAGAAAAGAACGGACTAGTAGATAAAATATGTATCATGGAGGTAATTGTATAAATACCAGGTTTAATTCCGAATACTGTGAAGGATTGGATTCGGAAATAAACAACTTAAGTAAAACGTAAAGTTTTGGGGTTATTTTGTAAAACAAAATAATATCGGGTTATGGTCCCTAAGGGTGGCAATTTAATAAGGACTGGTCTTCATTAAGTAACCGTCTGGAAGTTACAAACGGTTAAAAGAGAAGAACCGCTTTCTCACTTCAGTTCTATATAAGAATGAGTTCCTCATTCTTAAAAGACACGAGATCATAATACAGAGAGAAAAATCCTTTAAGAAAAACAAATTGATTCTTCCTTCGAATCAATTACAAAGGTGTGTTTTGGTTGCCATCTCTTAGAAGAATCGATAACCTAGCAAAGGATCACGGATCATCCGCTTCAAGTCAGGAATCTGAAGATCAAAGAATGTCTACATCCTGTAAGTATTTATTCCGCATTATTACAGGATGATTTAATTTCACGGTTCAATAAGTATATAAGAAATCCGTAAAATATTTCTTACAAAAGTTTGTTTGTGGAACGCTTCACGACGAGAATCTATCAATTTGCCTTCTGCTTCGAGAGGTATGGTGGAAACATTGTCTAATTTCTTTAGGGTAGGTTTTAGGGTTAGGGTTGGGGATGGGGTTGGGGTTTGATAGCAGCATGACCGAATACAAAATTGTTTATATTTCAAGGGTATGTGAAGAACCTAGGGCTGTTCTAATTTACAGTTCCAAAACAAAATCATGGAAACAGGCGACCAATAGTCTTCCTGCTCTACATCAGAGAGCTATTGATTTTTCTAGAAATCCAACTGAAGGTCTGTTTTGTAATGGATCAATCCATTGGCTTTACTTTTCCACTCAAAGCTCAAGCTCGGTCAGTCTTCTTTCATTTGATATGAAGACGGAAGACTTCTCTGTGGTTGCGCTTGAGTTTCTTAATTCACTCGGCAGAGAGGCCAAGCTAACTGAACCTGGCGGGTATTTGGCTATAGGGGAAAAATCCGGGGTTCAGGGTGATCGACGTTTGGAGAAGGTTTGGATACTTATGGAGGGTAGATGGAAAACAATGGATATTGAACACAGCATCCATGGTGAAGTCGAAGTTTATGAAGATGATTATAATGCTCATTATTATGTGAATCATGAAGCATCCAAGTTGATAAGTTCAAATATATTGGTGAGGAATCCAATAGATGATGTCTTTAGATGCAAGGAGACACTCGTATCTCCTACAAACTTTTAAGTGAGTTAGCTCCCTGTAAAGTACTTAATGGAATTGAATAGGTACTAATCTTTAACTATCTAGGTGGCTTGAATACTTTGGTTTACTTTTTCGGCAACATTGTATCATTTGATTTAGCTCTGCCATTGCTCATCCTATTGTCCTTTTATGTAGAAGTATTAAGTTTGAGTTGCATGGTGCTGATTGCTGAGTTTAAATTCCACCTTTATTGTAACATTTAGTTTTGTAGTTCAATGTTTGTACCTCGTGCCTTTTGCATAACAGCTTTTGTCCTTTGCAGCTAGAGCTTCGTTTTTGGCATTGGTAGCTCGGACTTTAGGCAGTTCACTTCCTTGTCTTCTTTGATATCTTTGTCATGGTGAAGTTTAAGTGTGCGGTTTGGTGAGAGCTATTTTGAGGTCGGCTTGAAATTTATTGTTTTCTGCCTAAATTTATTGGCAAGAAGAAAAAGAGGTTGCAAAGAAATTCTAGTCTAAAAACAGATTAATATACACCGTTTTGAGACAACAGAGATAATGCTAAATCTTAGATCTGATTTATTAGGTAATAGAGAGACTATTAAATAGTCCAAAGTTGAGTAGACAAAAAGACAGCACAAAGTGAAACGATAATGTGAAAAAGAAACGGACAAATTCAAAGGACACAATTAAAGTTTGAGATTAAATGCAACACTCTCCCTCCTAATCTCAACCTCGTTTACTCAAGTTTTTGACTCCCAATAGTTTCCTCATGTTTTCAAACTTGACAGTAGCTAGCCCCTTTGTCAAAATATCTGCTCTTTGATCGTTGCTGCAAACATGTTTCAAGACAACTTCTCCTCGCTCTACGCATTCCCTGATAAAGTGAAACCTTATGTCGATATGCTTGCTTCTACCATGGAACATAGGATTCTTAGCCAGGTCGATTGCAGATCGATTATCTATGCATAAAATCACTGGGCCAATAGCTTCATGTGTTATCTGACTAAGAGTATTTCTAAGCCAAATACCTTGGCAAGCTGCTGCGGTAGCAGCCATGAATTCAGCTTCACACGATGATAGAGCAACACACTTCTGTTTTTGTGAGACCCAAGTGATAATACTCTCATTCAAGTAATAAACTACGCCTCCTGTGCTCTTTCTATCTTCAATTTGTCCACCCAAGTCACTGTCTGAAAACCCAGTTAACACATTATTGCCACTATTCTTTGTATACACCAACCCGTGTTGTATAGTTCCCTTAACGTACCTGAGTATTCTTTTCACTGCATCCTGGTGCCTTTTTGTGGGTTTTTGCATATATCAGCTGACTATGCCCACTGAGTATGCGATATCTGGTCGCGTATGAACCAAGTATCGTAGATCCCCTACCATACTCTTGTAGTCTGTAGCATTGACCAACTTTCCTGTCTCGTCTTGATCAAGCTGTTCCTTTGGATCCATTGGATACTTCGTCGGATTACAATCTGCCATGCTTGCATTTTCCAGAATTTTTCGTGCATAACCTGCTTGTTTTAATTCGATATATCCTTCTCCTTGTTCAACTTCTATTCCCAACTAGTAGCTGAGCTTTCCTATGTCGGTCATCTCGAACTGAAGCTTCATCTGGTTCTTGAAATCCTTGATTGCTAAGACACTCGTGCCTGTTACTAGAATGTCATCTACGTATACTGCAATAACCGAACTGTTTTCTCCCTCCTTCCTTGTGTATACAACATGCTCGTACGGACAACGAGTAAATCCAAGCTTTATAAGACATGAATTCAGTTTGGCGTACCAAGCACGAGGCGCCTGGCGAAGTCCATACAAAACTTTAGACAATTTGTACACTAGGTGCTCTTGTCCCTTTCTTTCAAATCCCTCTGGTTAGGCAACGTATACATCTTCCACTATATCTCCATTCAAGAAGGCCGTCTTTACGTCGAGATGGTGCACTTCCCATTGATTTTTAGCTGCCAAAGCTAATAGCAACCTCACTGTCTCCAACCGAGTAACTGGTGCGTATACTTCATCAAAATCAATGCCATGTTCTTGTAAATAACCCTTTGCTACGAGGCGTGCTTTGTATTTTACCACCTTCCCGTTGGCATCCCTTTTTAATTTACAGATCCATTTCAGACCTATGATCTTCTGTCCAGGTGGTAGACTCGTCAATTTCCATGTATCATTTTCCTCAATAGAATCCATCTCATGCCTCATTGCTTGCCTCCAGTTGACATATTTTGCTGCCTGTGTATAGTTGACAGGTTCATCTACCCCTATGAGCCACAATTCTTCTTCATCAAGCTCTATTTCCTCTGTGACATTGTAAATTTCACTCAAAGGTCTGAATCTTTTTGGCTCTGTGCTATCATCGTAATTATCTCGATTGATTCTAGAAGCAGACGACTGAGAATGTGGAGTGGATACCTGAGTGTTACTGTAGTTGTCATATCCAATAGAGGACTGAGAAGACTCAGAAGCCCGCGACTGTGGTGTTGACGTCTGGGTGTTATTGCCACTATGGTTCTCATCACCATACTCCACGATTTCGGTCTCATCTTGACATGTTTCATCAACCTCATGCATACTTGCCACAATAAAACTCTCCTGTGTCTCCTCCCTATCTGCAATCATACTCCATGGCCATTGCTTTGTTTCTTCGAAAATGACATCACAGCTTATATGTATACGATCTTCCTTGGGATCATATAAACGGTATCCTTTAGTTCCAGGATCTCTCCCCAGATTAACTAACTTTTTACTGCGATCATCCAGCTTTGTGTTGTGCACACTTGGAGTTTTCATGTCCGATAAGCACCCAAAGACCCGTACATGACTTATCTACGGTTTCCTTGTTGTCCATGCTTCATACGGCGTCTTACCTGTCAATGCTCGCGTGGGTAGTCTATTGAGGATGTATACCAAGTTTCTGACTGCTTCAGCCCACATCTTTGATGGCAATTGCATTTCCTTGAGACTGCTTCTAGTCATCTCCACAATAGTTCGGTTTCGACGCTCTACCACTCCGTTTTGTTGCGGAGTGTAGGGTGTCGTGAGGTGTCGCTCAATTCCTGCATTCTCACAGTATTCTTTAAAGTCATTAGAATTAAATTCACCTCCTCTGTGAGTTCTCAGCACCTTGATTCTTTTCTCTGACCCGTTCTCAACCACTACACGAAACTTTTTGAATGCTTCGAATGCCTCATCCTTAGTTCTTAGAAAGTACACCCACATAAACCTGCTAAAGTCATCAACTAACAAAAAGAAATATCTGTATCCAGAGGTAGTAGTTGGAGATATCGGACCGCACAGATCACCATGTATAAGTTCTAGTACTTTTTTTTGCACTAAACTTGGATTTGGCTGGAAATACCTTCCTGGTTTGCTTTCCCATTAAGCACCCATCACACACGACATTTGGTTTTATTATCCTGTGCATTCCTTCTACCATCTGGTGATTAGACATGAGAGCCATGGCTTGATAATTGACGTGCCCAAGACGGGCATGCCACAATCTCGTGATGTCATTCGCTTTAGTCATCAGGCATTCCTGTTTGTTAGTCTCAATAATAATTTTGTAAAGTCGATTGGCAGATCGTTTTACCTTCATCAATAATCTGTCTTTGTTGTCGTAGATCCTCAGAAATTCTCCCTTGAGTTCCACATTATTGCCTTCTTCAGAAATCTGTCCCAATGATATGATGTTATTACGTAGACTAGGTATATAATACACCTCTCGCAGCATTTTTTCTTCTCCATTTTTGCACAGTAATATCACAGTGCCCTTTCCTTTTATCTCGACTTTTGAACCATCTCAAAAACGCACTACACCAGATATACTCTCATCCAGTTCTGCAAACTTTTCTTTAAAACCTGTCATATGACTGCTTGCACCATTGCCCAGGTACCAGACATTCGATTCGCCTGCACATTCTCCACGCCTTGGAAGTTGAGTAGATAGCAGTTTGTCCTCATTCAGGAGAAGCTTTGACAAGTCTTTATCATGTTTGGCCAAGAGTAGGGCCATTTCATCATCTTCCATCGCAGCCAAATTCGCCTCCGCTTCTTGTGTTTCCTTGGTTTCCTGCATTCTGAGGCGAAGTGACCATAGATATTACAGTTGAAGCATTTGATAACACTCTTGTCAAACTTTCCACGGCCTCTCCGCCTTGTGGATCTGTCACCATTGTTTCGCCTCAGCCATTCTTCACGCGTCAATAGAAGCTTTTTGTTGGCTCCTTCTCGTTTAGCCCATTCCTCTTCTGTCAACATGAGTTGAATCTCCTTCGTTTCTGTCCTTCCTTTTACTCGTTCTTCATGTGCCTTGAGTGAACCCACAGCTTCTTCGACAGTCATGCTCTCGATGTCTCCAAATTGCTCCAGTGTTGAAGTTATCTGTAGGAATCTGGCAGGGACACCACGCAGAAGTTTCTTTACGACGTATGATTCTTCCATCATTTCCCCCAAAGCTCGAATATTTGTAACGAGGCTATTCATTCTCATGTGAAAATCTTCAAATTTTTCATTGTCACCCATATTCAGCATTTCGAATTCAGATTTTAGGGTCTGAATCCGTGCCTTCTTTGCTTTGTCTGCACCTTGGCATAAGGTTCTTATCATATCCCAGGCGTCCTTCGTTGTTCCTTTGTTCGCAATTGAGAGCAATACATCTTCGGGAATTGCCTGATACACCATTGCTAGCGCTATCTTATCTGTCTTCTCTTCGACAACAACATTGGGATCTTTTGGCTCTACTGCATTCCAGACCCCTTGCGCTTGGATATAAACTTTTATTTTGATAGCCCAAGCCGTATAATTACTTTTATCCAGCATTGGGTAGCTCAGGCCGTACGAACCTCCTTTTCCTTTGTTCACCTCCATCGTTAGTGAAACAAATACGTCTGCTAAGACCTTCAGGCTCTGATACCAAATCTAGTCTAAAAACAGATTAATATACACCGTTTTGAGACAACAGAGGTAATGCTAAATCTGAGATCTGATTTATTAGGTAATAGAGAGACTATTAAATAGTCCAAAGTTGAGTAGACAAAAAGACAGCACAAAGTGAAACGACAATGTGAAAAAGAAACGGACAAATTCAAAGGACACAATTAAAGTTTGAGATTAAATGCAACAGAAATATGCCTCCTCATTCATTAGTGCGAAGTGTCTTTTACCGAAAACCAATAGGAGAGTTTTCAAGACGTGTGAAAATATTAGGTTCAAGTATACTTAGCTTTGCAGGGCATGTGGATAGATCAGGTTCAGGTATACTTAGATCAAAGTCAGTTTAGCATGCCAGATAGCTATAAAGTGTGGGAGCAAAGTCTATACAGCTGCAATGGTGGCAAATTGACAGGGGCGGATTTAGGGGGGAGATAGGTATGCCTAGGACAACCCTAAGTCAAAAAAATAAATCTAGTATAGTGGTTAAATGTTCATATATTATATATGAGGTCTTGAGTTCTATACCTAGCCGATACCTAAATTTTCTAATTTATTTTACTTCTTTTTTATCTAAATGTTTTCAAGTTTTCTAATAATATACTTAAGGTCATGAGTTCAAGACCTAACAGATACCTAAATATTTTAATTTATTTTACTTCTTTTTTATCTAATGTTTTCAAGTTTTCTAGTAATATACTTGAGGTCATGAGTTCAAGACCTAGTGGATACCTAAACGTTTTAATTTATTTAACTTCTTTTTTTACATTCTTTTATTTTTAATTTTTACTCTATTTTCTCCTAATTGTACCCCATCTCTTTTCCCAACTTCTTCTCTTTAAGAAATGCAACATAAAACTACCAAAATCAAGTAAGTAATATTATTATTTACTATACTAATTCAAAGTGTTTGATTGAACAAATTACTACTATTATGACATTTTTGCATATTTTATATTGATGAATTTGTAATAATTTGTCTGGAAACAATATTTTGTATGTAAGCAAAATTATTGCAGTGATTCTTTTTATTCAAATTATTGTCTTAAATGTATTTATTCAAATTATTGTACTAATCCTTTTATCTCAATGAATATTTTGTACCGAATATTTCAATATAAAGTAATATTTTGTATATGACAATAATTAAGCAAATTACTGATTCGGTAGCATATATTATATCGATGTATTTGAAAATAGATTATTTTTTAGCATATTTTGTATTGATGAATTTGTAATATTTTTATGCTATATTTTTATTTTTAGATTTATAATTTATTGACCACAAACTATGGTTATTAACTATTTGGTACTTTTTTTACTAACACGATGTAGTTCATCATTTCAAGACTTTAGTTTTCCTTTTAATTTTTATTCATTGATTTATAATTTATGGACCGCAAATTGTGTTGTTCATTTTAATATTTTTACACTAAATCACTTGTGAGGTTGACAAGATTCTATCCAAATGACTTTGGATATATTAATGATAAGGAGTTGTCTAGCCAACTCGAGACGTATACTGCATGTGTCAAGATAGTTGATAACATTTCTAATTTGAAAAATATCTCGGATCTATGTAAGAATCTTGTTCGTACCAAAAAGTACAAGATATGTAGATTTATGTACACACTTTGGAAGTTAGCTTTGTCCTTACCGGTTGCTACCGCAAGTATTGAGTGAATTTTTTCTCGTATGAAATATGTGAATAATGAGTCGAGAAATCGAATGGTTAATTCATAGCTTAATGATTATTTAGTGACATTTGTGGAGAAATAAATATTTTCTACATTGATGATCTAGATATTTTTGGACATACCTTAAATTTTAGTTCTGGATCCGCCACTGCAAATTGATTAAAATTTTCATAGCTACCATTTTTAGAGGGAAGTCCCTAGTTCTTCGGTTTTTTTACTCCATCCTTAGATAGGAAATATACTGGAAGTTCTTTTGTCAATTGCATTCGCAGCTGAAGCTTCCGATGGAGTTTCTCAGTAACACGTTTCTTTTGGCCTATGGGCGCGATGAGTTTTACTTCCAGGAAGTTCTTTTTCATTAGGGGCAATGTTTGTTATACTCCAAATTTTGGATCTAAGATAATGATGGTGCTGTAGACTACTTTCTGCCTCAAACTTTAGTAGCATACTTAACAATAACATGAGCTGAAGAAGACGCCTTATTAGCTAATTTTAAGTCTAAAACTAAGTCCATGTCTTATCCTCTTTCTTTTTGCTGGAAATTATAAAAAATAAATTTGGTTGTCCAAACAAGTTGTTAATTTTTTTTCAAATAAAGGAAAGTGTAAGTAAAGAAGCAAAAAATCCACTTTCAAGGTTAGAACCTGTAAAGTCATATATAAAGTTGTGTTGTTATTCTAAACAAGGGGAAAATAAAGGTCAAGTTTAGAGAGGAACAACATATAGATATAACATATAGTAAATTTAAGCTAAGTATCACATATTCTTTGCAAGATATAGGATAAGTGTATTTGTTTTAAGCAATTGAAGTCCACTTTAGCTCTTCATCAAATAAAAAGCATGCAAGTCTGCATGGGATAGAATAAAAAATAACGAAGGTGTATATAAGGATGTAATATCTATCAAATTTTTACGAGAAATGTGTACGTTTCGAAAGTGTATAGCCAAAGTTTCCGAGTGAGGATCAAGGGTTAGGGATGAGTTTTCAATTTTCAATGCAAGTTTATATGGTTGAATTTTATATTTTTTTTTTCTGAAAATACAATACATACTAAATATTTAGATTTTTCGGTGGTACATGCTTTCTTACTCAGTAATATGAGTTAACAGGTTATAAAAAAGGATAATAGTATGTCACTTTTAAGTTTTTAAAGACCGAAAGAAATTTTGACATTCTAATACTAGTAATGAGTGGATGAGGTATAACCACCTCTGCTATTGATGACCCAAAGAAAGTCGACATCTTCACCTCTGAGATTGATGACCATAATAGTACGTCACAAAGACGTCGGATGCGATATACCAAAACGTGGTCGCATACGACTATATCGGAAACTACATATGATACCTACTCCTCTGTCTAAAATCACTGGTCAAAATAATATGAAGTCGTCGCATGATACTTAAGCATGTGCGTTTGGATGCGACTAAGTCGCAATAAACAGGCGACGATTAATCCTCTGTCTAAAATCACTAGCCAAAATAATATGAAGCCGACACATGCACCCTCAGGATTACCCAATCGCATGCGACTGGTTCTAAAATCCACCTACTTTGTGCAAATAAAAAAAAACTAAGAAAAAATAACATTCAATTCATCAGTAGTCTAGTGGCATACAAACAATTAAATACCAAGCATGGAAAAACGATTCAATAAAGCTTATAAAACAAAACATATCCCATGTTGTCTTCAACAGGTGATGAGTTTGCAATAACATTCTATTTTTTCTTAATCCTATTCTTGAGATATAATACAATATCCTTGGAAATATATCATAAACTTTCATGTTCGACACTTCTTTAGCTTCTTGCTTAATTTTGTAAGGCATGTACAATAAACGTTGCAGTGGTTTATATTTTACCCCACTATTGTACATGTTTTTTTACTTCTTTACTACTATGTGGCCGAGGATTTGTCACTCCAAACTGGCAGTAATAAAAAAACATCTTACACAACACTTTGTCAAAAAAGCATCGGTCGTATCGTCGGACATTATCAAGGTGACAAACTTTACCGCCTGAAGCATATGATAGTCTTCGTCAAGACCAAACTCCATATTTCAAAATGCTATTTTTTTTATGTTGAAGGATGTTTGGTAGATGAAATATTAGGTAACGATTTGGGCTCATTTATATAGAAGAACTGAAAATGACTTTTGACGGGAAATAAATTATGGTGGGAAAATTTGGTAAAAAAACCCGGGATGCAATCCGAGTATATAGTTAACTTCCCATCCTTAACAGTTTTGCTTGGCCGACCAACTTTCGTTTTTGAAAGTGGTGGTTTGGGTGTTAACGGATGTGCTACCTATCGAGTTTTCCGGAGTGCTAGCACTAACGTTTGTTCAATGGATATTCCCACGAATTGGGGTTCCTTTTTGTCGATTTATCCACACCTTATTTTGGCCTACCTTTAGCTCTAACCGCTTCTTTAGGATCTTGAACATGGCTAGTTTCAGGGTTTAAGATTTGCATAACTCTATTGATAATATAGTCTTGTTGGTCTTGGCTAAAACTACGAATAGAACTATCAATGGTGATTTTTTTTTTGTAAATCATCCTCACGCGAAGTGGGATCTCTATGAACAATATCTATTCGTCTTCAAAAATATATCAACATATTCTATAGGAATTCATCTACTTTCTTTAGTTATTGACGCAATTCCACATGCGCAAGGTAATCCATGTGTTTTCCTAAGGACGCATCCTCCACATGCTACCCGATCTACTCCGATATTTTTAAAACGTACAATAGCGTGCATCAATTTGGTTAGGCCCGCATGAGATAGACGACCTTTAAGTTTGTTGGTCAAAGTAAAAGAAGTTACCTGGTAGATTACGAAACATACTTCACTCGAAATATTCGAGGATCCCGACATGCTGCTTCGTTAAGTGGTTGTGAACTTTTTCCCAAAAAAGTTTGAAATTGCATTGGTTTGTCCCAATGTATTTTTTAAGGCCGAGTGGACACTCTGTTACCTATATAATACAAGTATATAATTAGGACGTATTTTTAAAGAGATATAATAACAAAACAACTATAGAATTAAAGGAGACACCTATTTGTTGTTGTTTAGCCGTAATGTTTTATCTTGTTCATTCAATATCGAAGAAACTTGTCTCCATATTTCGTTATCCATGCGTCCATAATGTAATCAAAACATTTGGGGTGAGAGGTGAACATCTCCTTTCAATATAGATAGATTTTTTTCATAACTTTCAACCGTGTTCGCTCCGGCTACATAGCCATAAAACTCGACAAGTTGTTTCACAATCACATCATCTTGGAATATCTTACGAACCGTCCATAATATATTCTTACCAATATGCCAAGTGCATAACAAGTGGCGTGTGACCGAGAATATTTTCTCAATAGATCGCATGAGATCTAACTCTCGATCGGTAACAATGACGCTCAGAATTACGCACATACTATCCATCATCAATCGGCAAAGTACCAAAAACCCATGTATAATTTGGTATCTTCTCCCCGCTCATAAACACGTTCGCAACGGTAAATGTAATGAAAGTAGACATTACCCCAATAATCTCTAATAGCGACATGTTATACCTAGTAGTCTTGTAGGTATAGTCCATAAATAACATATTAGGGAATGTACGTAATAATTTTATGCTCATAGGATGTGCAAAAAAAATTGGTGATCACCTTTGAATCGTCTTTCAACCGTTCCCACGTTGAATATTCATGCTCTTTCAATTTCGTCAACAAATATTGCATTTGGGTTTTTCCCCGCGCTCAACATCCCGATGTTTTTTGGAGGCAATTGTAGATTTCACGCATGTTCGAAATATCCTCCAGATATTTATTCATCAAACCGCTATATATCTCCCTAGAATGCGAACTAAGGTGAGACAAAAGACGAAGTAGTTCTTATTTATCCCGTTTTAGCCTACAAGCTCTGGAATAACCATCTAAGCGAACATATGGATCAGGATTGTGCGTACGGTTTACCCTTTCCAAATACCATTGCATGGTTAGTACGTCAATCGGATGACCTTTTGACAAAAACAGACAATTACATTTCTTCATTGTAGTCTTCTACTTTCTTAAAGTTTTCGGCTTCATTTTTTATTTAAAAATATTGTACCTCTCACAAACATAATCTAATCTAGGATTTATTTCCCATTTCATGCTATCGTAGAGCTTTATAATCGTGACAGACTTAATCTTATTCGATTCCGCGCTCACGAAAGTATCCAATTCATCTTTCGAAAATTATCAATCCTTTGTGAAGATTTTGTGCAATAAGCATCCATATATGGAGGTTGGCCATGTTCCTCCTACAAGGAATAACAATTTAACTCAATATATAACGAATCACATACCTGTAAAGAATAATATTCAACTGATCGCATGTATATTGCAATAACTAAAGCATTGGGATCACATGAGTATTTGCAATGCATCAATGGATCAAGTCGCATGAAGATGTGCGACGACGAGGTACATCTCGTCACACGATTCGTGCGACCACTATACTATTCATCGTAAATATACGTGCGACCAGATTCAAAACATAAACTAGAGTTAAGATCGTTACCTCTATTCGATATGCGTCATCCTCGTCTAGCAAGTCCTCCAAAAAAACACTCATTTCATCATCTTCCATGAATGGTATGTTGTAAAAACACTCATTTCATTATCTTCCATGAATACTATGTTGTTTGGTTCTTTGTGGTAGATTTTGGGGATTTAGGGTGTGGAATGTTAGTGTTAGGGTATTAAATGGTTAAGGTTTATGGTAATTTTTTGGGTAAATAATATGCTTGTAATTAGTTGGAGTGAAAATGATAATTTGGGATACTCAATTTTAAGTTTCAAAAAGAGAGGGGGGGGGGATAAGGTGAAAAACATATTTATGTACCTCAAAACACATTATTATAATGTGTTTTTTTTCTCCTGATTAAATTCAAGATATGTCGTTATTTGTTTTTATAATTAATGGTATCAGATTGAGATTATTATATTTTAATCATCTGTTAACAACTAAATTATATATTCGAATTTGGTTTTACGTTAGTGGGAAATTATGAGAATAAAAACATTAGTTAAAATGTTTATAGACTCATGGTAAAATGTGAGGTCTAACCATTTCACAATGGTTTGTGGTCGTACTGTTTGTAAAAAATTGGTGTTTTTTGTGTTAGAGAACGTCGGTGTTTTTAAAGCTAGACAACGCATTCAAAACTGACAATAGAACTAGGTTTAGCAAAGCTATTTAAAAAAACATAGAGGATATGAATACGATTTTACAGTTCATCCCTTTTTTTATTTCTAGATCTGCCACTACAAAAAGAGTGGGTACATCTCTCACTCCGACAAGTGAGGGTGTACAAGAAGGTTCAAAAATCCTCTCGATTCCATTCTCTCTCAAACTAACTAGAGGAATAGAGATAACAACTTGTGGGTAAGATTGAAATTTTTCGAGCAGAAAAACACCTTGGCGGAAGTGGTCGCCTTCCGAACTGAGAGAGATGCCCTAGTAACCAGACGCGCTGGTGTGCGATTTGATATTTACATCGAAACAGCCGAAGATAATGACCTTGAATTTCCTTATGGTACGAACATGGCCCATAGTTCTCTAAAATGAGACTACCGAATACGAGCTCGATACTTATCCATTATTACAAATGAA
Source organism: Limnanthes douglasii subsp. nivea (assembly GCA_036936605.1). Classification (NCBI taxonomy): domain Eukaryota; kingdom Viridiplantae; phylum Streptophyta; class Magnoliopsida; order Brassicales; family Limnanthaceae; genus Limnanthes; species Limnanthes douglasii. The sequence goes on from JAUPFV010000001.1 coordinate 42,274,121, forward strand.
GGTGAGGTGCATTTCTTTTTTTTTGGTATAAAAAGCGTTAAATTAATATTGAAAATATAGTACAAGAGTTCCGTAGGTCAGTGCCTTAATACAGTGCTTAATCCGGTTGGATTGAGCATACTACTAGAAAGAAAATTAAATTACATTTGTGCTAATGGGAGCCTAAGAGGGGAGTAAGCTATCCAGTGAACCTTACTTTTGTTCCTTTGAATCGGTATCTGAGGTCGGATAGTACATGCTGGGCTATGCTTGTGAAAGGGGATCGCTTATTGTTGAAAATTCTGTCATTTCTTTCTCTCCAGATGTAGTAGATTGTGGCGCAAAATGCCGATTTCCAATGAGCTTTGTCGTCAGTTGTGTTGTTCCAGTTGCAAGCTTGTTCAAGCCACCGGGGCCAAGAGGTTGGAGGAGTAGGAAATAATAGTCTCTGAGCTAGCGATTCCCAAATTGCGCTGGAGAAATGACATTGGACTAGTAGGTGTTCAGGGGTTTCCTGGGAGGTTTCACACAAGACACAGGTCGGGGGGGTGTCTAATCCCCACGCGATGAGTTTGTCTCGGGTGGAGAGCTTGTTGAGAATGGCAAGCCAAGTGATAAAAGAATGTCTGGGGATTGAGTATTTGTGAGCTCCACTATTTATAGGAATATAGTGGAGACAAAGATCCACCATCCAAGAGGCTTTTGGATACTAACACACTCAACATCAATACTACACTCAAAGTTAAGGTGTTTCTTACACTCAATCTAAAAGTGTGTCTTGCACTCAACCTAAAGTACTAAACATTAATTTAAATGTTTCTAGAATATTCTTTCTAGATGGGCCTTATTAAGTGGGTTGGACCCTTTGAGTGGGTTGGGCCCTTTAAGTGGATCAAGTTTATGATCCAACACTCCCCCTTAAACTTGATCCCGTGACCCCTAGTAGTTTCCTTAATCGTTTGAAGTCTTCGCTTTTCAGTGGCTTGGTGAAAATATCAGCACCTTGATCTTGTGTCTTCACATATTCTACTTGCACATCCTTTCTTGAAATACACTCCCTTATATAATGGTAGCGAACATCGATATGCTTGCTTCGATCATGGAATACTTGATTTTTGGCTAAGGCAATGGCTGACTTATTATCGACATATACTTTAGTTGGCTCATTCTGTGTTAGGTCTATCTCCTTCAATATATTTCTAAGCCAAATCGCATGACTAACACATGTAGTAGCAGCAACGTATTCCGCCTCACAAGTGGACAACGTGACAATCGGTTGTTTCTTTGACATCCACGTGAAAGCAATATTTCCCATAAAGAATACAAATCCATTTGTACTCCTTCGATTGTCTATGTCTCCACCCCAATCACTATCGCTATACCCAACAAGTTTGTAATCATTAGAAATGGAATAGAGTAATCCAAAATCAATTGTACCTTTCAGATAGCGAAGGATTCTCTTTGTAGCTTTGAAATGAGTAGTTGTTGGAGATTCCATGTAGCGACTAATCAATCCAACTGCATGAAGAATATCTGGTCTCGTACAAGTTAGATAGCGTAGGCTACCCACCAAACTTTTGAATAATGTTGGATCTACACTTTCACATTCTTCATGCTTGGATATTTTGACTCCAAACTCCATAGGTGTGCTTATCGAGCTACAATTCTCCATCTTAAACTTCTTGAGGATATCTTTTGCATAGCTTTCTTGTGAGATGAAAAATCCATCTTTTTGTTGCTTAACTTCAATGCCAAGGTAGTACGCCATGACCCCCAAGTCTGTCATCTCGAATTCCTTCGTCATTACTTCCTTGAATTTATTGAACATACTTGGGTTGCTTCCGGTGAAGATCAAATCATCCACGTAGAGACACACGATCAAAATATATCCATCTTTGATCTTGGTGTATAGAGCGTGCTCGTACGGACATTTGTTGAAGCCGTTCTCTTGGAAATACTTGTCGATTCTACTATTCCATGCCCTTGGTGCTTGTTTTAGCCCGTAAAGAGCCTTCTTTAGCTTCATCACCTTATCTTCGTGACCTTTGATCTCATAGCGTAATGGTTGTTGAATGTAGACTTCTTCTTCAAGGACACCATTTAGAAATGCTGACTTTACATCCATTTGTTGTATCTTCCACTTGTTTTGAGCTGCCAAAGAAATTATTAGTCTAATAGTTTCTAATCGGGCAACGGGGCGAATACCTCATCATAGTCAATTCCCGCCTTTTGACTATAGCCTTTTGCAACAAACCTCGCTTTGTGTTTTTCAATCTCCCCCTTAGTATTTCTCTTGGTTTTGTATAACCATCTGACGCCTATTGTCTTGCACCCTTTGGGAAGTGAGGTGAGTTCCCATGTGTCATTCTTCTTGATGGCTCTAATTTCTTCATCCATCGCGTCTCTCCATTGTTTCTCTTGTGCAGCTTCTTGAAATGTCACTGGCTCACAATCAGCAAAGAGACAAAATAGTGTAATGTTATCCATTGGTTCGGTTACCTCATAAAGATCACTAAGGCTTCTTGTACGTTCCACTGCTCTCTCATTTTGACTACCATTTGACGATGATGAATGTGGCGAGTCTCCATGAGTAGTTGATGTTGGTGAGGCATGTTGGGTAGCAACATCTTCTGATTGCTCATTTGGTGTCTTCTTATCTTCTTCAATTTGGGGGAAAAATGTGAACTCATTTGTATGAGACCCAAAATCCCATTCGCCTTCTTCATCAACTATCACGTCTCGGCTTATCACAACCTTCTTGTTGTTTGGTTTGTATAACTTGTAGCCTTTGGAACTTGAGTCGTAACCGATGAAGATAAAAATCTTGCTTTTATCATCGAGTTTGGTTCGTTGTTCGTCTGGTACATGGACATGGGCTACGCTTCCAAATACTCTCAAGTGAGAAATTCCGGGCTTTCTTCCACTCCACGCTTCTTGTGGTGTCTTTCCCCAAACACTTCTTGTTGGAGATCGGTTGGACAAGTAAACCGCACATGCCACTGCTTCCGCCCAAAAATCCTTAGGCAGTTTCTTACTTTTGAGCATGCTTCGCGCCATATCAAGGATTGTTCTGTTCTTCCTTTCTGCCACACCATTTTGTTGAGGTGTATTTCTTCGCACATAGATGGAGGTATCATTGTAAAAATTATGAACGTACCAAACCCATGTGACATTAGAGATGCATTTCTTCCCACATAGATGGAGGTATCATTGTAAAAATTATGAGCGTACCAAACCCATGTGACATTAGAGATGCATTTCTTCCCACATAGATGGAGGTATCATTGTAAAAATTATGAGCGTACCAAACCCATGTGACATTAGAGATTTCGAAATACAAGAATCTCCAGGAAGGAGTCTCGTAAGGAGGACAAAATGCCCAAACTGCAACCGTAGTTGTTGAGCGGACTGAAATCGACCCAAAATTTTGGCATGCCTAGGATACTCGTGCCGTCATTTTTTCAATGATACAGCAACAAGTGTACCTACCTGCTTCCGAACCGTGCAAGTCAGCTTTCCACCAATATAGCAGAACCCACCGGTGTACCAACAAAAAACTTTTGGGCATGGGTCTCTTTCTAGAAATTCAGCGCCAATGTTTTATATATTAATTCAAAACAATTATTTTCCGTATATTTTGTTTATATATATATATATAGTTAAAGTAATTTAGTAATGTTGGAATATATTTATTTAAGATATTTATGGACCAACAATAATTTGAACTGCCATATTAAATACACATATTCGGTCATTATCTTAAGGAAGTCCAAATTAAAAGTAATCGAGTTAATTATTTATTTAACTAAATTGGACTTATGAGTGTAAAGGAATTATAGGCTTAAGTGTGGTAACATTGTTGAATTTGGGCACTGTGATGAAAAGAGTCAAAATCTCAACACTTAAGCCTAAATTAATAAATCAGGGAATAAATTGAATTATCAATTTATCGGGTTATGGTCCCCGGATACAAGGAAGTAAAATAGGATGGACTTTACAATTTTGGACTTCATATTGTAAAGATTATAAATAAGGGTCAAGACTTAGGAATTTCATAATCCTAAATCCTAAACACAAATCTGTCGTTTCCTGCAGTGTCTGGAAAACCAAAACCTTTTCTTTTATAACTTAGTTATGCATGTTCTTTCAAGTTTATCTACAGAATCAGTAAGGAATGAAAATGAACAAAACATAAGATGGATAGCTGCAGGAAAATTCGTGAGTAGTCTCTTTTCGTTTGTTCATTAAGTGATGCATGCTTTTCTTAATCCGCGATATCAAAATAAAATATAACAACTGGCATCAGAGCCTTCAAAACCTTTTTTTATTCGTTTAGAATCATCGACTTGTATATTGATATATATTGATGCATGTTTTTCTTCACTCTAATAAACCATGCCATTATGATTATGTGTTGATTGAGCTGATTAAGGCATGCGTTTAGGAATTGTGTGAAAAATCATGAATTTTGATTTTTTCGATTGAAAAGCATGATATGTGATTATATGTTTTTTTTGTTTTGTAGAAATTCAAATTATTGGGGAAACGGATCATCGACGGCTTAACCCGTGAGGTAAACGCTGATCGAAGGTTGTTCGACAATGTTCACAATGGCCAACAAACTGCTGACACTGTGGATGAACACCACAACTTGCGAGATAATTCGAAACCCACTATTGTCGCCATGAAAGTAGTACGAATGTTGTGAACATTATTTTTTCGGAATGTGAACAATATTTTCGGAGGATGAATACTGATCTTTTAAAAAAAATGATATTCATCGATAACACTATTTATCGGAAATACTATCTATCATAAAAAAGTTATGTAATATATTTTTTTGGAAGGTGAATAATATTTTTTCGAAGATAAATAGTGTTTTTTTCGAAAACATTATTCATGGATAACACCATTCACCGATTTTTTAGTTAATCTAAAATGTATGACATGATTTGTTTTTCACATATATGATGTATTTGGTATGCTAATTATTGTATGTTTATTTGTGAGTCAATTTATATATGCTTGAATGGTTAAATGGTGATGCATGACTAAGGTTTCGTGGACTGGTATATGAAACTAAAAAATTAATTTAATTGGCCTTTCGGAAGGTTAAAATTAAGTTTCTTATGGATCCTAGGATTCGAAAGGTTCATATATTAATTTAAATTTAAATATTACCGACTCTCTGGAAGGTTCATACTTGGGTTTAAATTAATCATGAACAAGAAAAAATAATTAAAAATGGTATGTGTGTTGTTTTTAATTTTAAGTAGATGATATAGACCCTCCAGAAGGTTTCATCTGTACTTAGGATAAACTAAATTCAATATTGTAATTTTTTGATTTTAAATAAGTGAAATCGGCCATACGGAAGGTTTCACCGGTACTTAGGGAAATCAAAATAAGGTTATTCTTGGTGTGGAGTATTCTTGATTGAAGGGTAGTGACAATAATTTAGATCGTTAGGTATTAATTTTTGGGTAAAAGATAGAGAGATAAAATCAACAAACTCATTAAACGTTGTTCTTGGCTCTATTTATAAGACTACAAGTTAATACACTCGGGTAAGCTGGGTGGGCTTGAAGGCCCAAAATTAAGTGCAGTAGACACTCAACTTACTATAATATATACACAACTTACTCGGTATTGTTTTTATTATAAGTCTGAATTGCCCTCTAAGAAAAATCTGAACCACTGTACCCTATTAGCCTCCAACAAAATCTCACCTTATCATCTAGTCCCCTTACCTCTTTCAGAAGCTTCTGGGAGAGCTAAACATATTCGAACAGCATTCCAAACACATATATGATGTGTTTGGCATGCTAATTGTTGTATGTTTATTTGTGAGTCAATTTATATATGCTTGAATGGTTGAATGGTGATGCATGACTAAGGTTTCGTGGACCGGTATGTGAAACTAAAAAATTAATTTAATTGGCCCCCCGGAAGGTTAAAATTAAGTTTCTTATGGATCTTGGGGTTCGAAAGGTTCAGAGATTAATTTAAATTTAAATACTTCCAACTCTCTGAAAAGGTTCACACTTGGGTTTAAATTAATCATGAACAAGAAAAAATCATTGAAAATGGTTTTTGTGCTGTTTTTAATTTCAAGTAGATGATATAGACCTTCAGAAGGTTTCATCGGTACTTAGGATAAACTAAATTCAACCTTGTAATGTTTTGATTTTAAGTAAGTGAAATTGGCCATCTGGAAGGTTTCACCGGTAGTTAGGGAAATCAAATTAAGGTTATTCTTGGTGTGGATTATTCTTGATTGAAGGGTATTGACAATAATTTCAATCGTTAGGTATTAATTTTTTGGATAAAAGGTAGAGAGATAAAATCAACAAACTCATTAAATGTTATTCTTGGCTCTATTTATAAGACTACAAGTTAATAGTAGGCATGGGCATATGGGTATGGAACCGAAGAACCGAACCGAACCGAACCGAAATAACGGATTCGGTTCGGTTCTGGTTCCTTATAAATACCCGTACGGTTCCTTATCTTAAATACCCACGGTTCTCGGTTCGGTTCGGTTCAGAACCGAGAACCGAATGGTACCCATAAAGAACCGAATAAGAAATAGTACCTTTGAATATCCATGGTTCTGTTCGGTTCCAAACGGTTCTTTTGGGTACAAAGTAACCATTTGGTTCTTTTCGGGTTCAGTTCCAAACAGTTGTTTTGGTTAGAGAGTAACCATTTGGTTAGAAAATAACCATTTGGTTCTTTTCGGGTTCAGTTCCAAACAGATTTTTTGGTCAGAAAGTAACCATGTGGTTAGAAAATAACCTTTGTGTTCCTTTCGGGTTCGGTTCCAAACGGTTCTTCTGGTTACAAAGTAACCATTTGGTTAGAAAGTAACCATTTGGAACCGAAACCCGAATGTAACCGAACCGAACCGAGAAGAATCAAACCAAACTGAATTTTAATTAGTTCCTAAATGGGTACTAGTTTTAAAGAACCGAAAGAACCGAGAACCGAACCGAACCGAACCGAATTTTAATCGGTTCCTAAATGGGTACTAGATTTAAAGAACCGAAAGAACCGAGAACCGAAAGAACCGAACCGAACCGAACCGAAGAACCGAATGCCCATACCTAGTTAATAGACTCGGGTAAGCTTGGTGGGCTTAAAGGCCCAAAATGAAGTGAAGTAGGCACTCAGATTACTATACTAGATACACAACTTACTCGGTATTGTTTTTATTATAAGTCTGAATTTCCCTCTAAGAAAAATCTAAACCACTGTACCATATTGGCCTCCAACAGAATCTAACATTATCATTAGTCCCTTTAGCTCTGTCATAAGCTTCTCAGAGAGCTAAAAATATTCGAACAACATCCAAACCACGTCCGATAAATTTTCTTAAAAGTGGTTACCATCCAAGAGTTACAATTGTTTGGACCAGTTACTTTTTAAAGACACATGTAAAATTCCGATTGGACCCACGCACTTGTTTTGTTCTAGGTAAAACCACCCAATCAAAGGAAAGAAATAATTACAATACTTTGTAGCCCCCTAGTTACTCTGTCGACTTTCATTCCTTAGATCATCCCAACAGTCTCTCTATTCGACGATTGAAAACAAATATACCTATTGTTTTTATTAAAATAGAGTTTCCAACAACTAATTTAAAAGATACGGTATATTTACAGATTTTAATTTAGTAATCTATATCTACCTAGGCGGTTACCGCCTCTTTATAGTTCCTATATTCTTCTCTTATCTAACAAATAAAATAATCACCTTAATAATAGCGTATATGCTGTAAAAATCTGTAATCTAAAATTATGAAGTGACAAAATTCTCTCCATATTTATCTAAAATATAGAGAGACTGTTGGAGATTCTATTAGTAGGGTAGTCAAGTGTTTTCCAACTTTTATAAGAAATTCTTTTCTTTTTTAGTGTTGCTATTTTGAGAACGGAAATGTATTGATTTTTAACTTTCTAGAGGAAGAAACTAGTTTACTTAAGTTTTCAGGCGACATTCTTCATTCTCTTTCAAATTTGGTGAAGTGATAATTATATTTCCCAGCTCTTTCTATGGTTTTTATGTTTATATCTAGGGACACTCTTACTAAAATAGGTTGGCTTTATTTATCTGAGTTAGAATACGAATAAAGAAAGGCTGGGGTTGTTGCTAGGTTACCTGCTTCTTCAGGTGGAGTGGTTGTAACTCAATCTATAGATTATAGTGGAGTTTTCCAATATAATAAATATTTATTTTCTTCTGGTTCTAGCTCTACACCGCAATCATCCCCATCTCCCACTCATTCTCCACAATTCGTTAAGTCATCTCAACACAGAAGGGTCACTTGTTGGAGAATTCCTTCAAACTTTATCGTTATGATATCGGATTTGGGTGATAGCACGACATGCCGAGCCACAAGGCTTTCCAAATCAAAAAACAAACCTTCTACACCGGATAAATCAACCAAAAATCTAATTAAACAACCATGTATTGTTGATGATCTTCGCACACAAGATCCGATCATGGGGGAAGAAACCACTGTAATTAAATTTCCATTAGGGCCGGTTGTAACAGTAAATCCCTCAACTGAAACAAGTGAGCTCCTGCAGTTGAGGAAGAAAATTCCGATGTTCATTCTAAAGAACCTTTGGAAAAATACCACAAGTGATGGAGGAGAATATGAAAGAAAATGATGGAGATACCTCTTTAGAGACATCTGGTCAGACTGGGGATACTCTGAGTGTAACATGAGAAAAAGGTATCAAAGCTGCTATACTCGAATCTGAACCTCTTCCTGAGTCCCTTGTTGGGCGAGCTGGGTCCAACTTTACCAAAATGAGTGTCAAGTATCTCATGACCTTACAAAAAATAAAGTATGCTTATTTTCACAAACCTAAACGGGTAGGGATTCAGAAAAAATAGGGATTCTCTGAATCAGTCAAGCTTAGGCTACCCCAACCTGGAGATACTATGACGGATAGAAGGGTTGGAGAATTAGTAGTTTATACCGACATACTAAATTAGGGTCTTTGGCCCTAGATTCAGATATAGTAAGATATTTCCATTTGGTGAAATTATGCCAGAGTCAATTAAGCCATAATGCATGGTTTACATTGTTAACTAATATCATAACTTACATGCTATCCAAAATTCCAATGCCTATGGAAAAACTGGTTGTTGTGGCTGGTTTGTGTAGTAACAGTTATATCCCCTTTTACTATTTTAGTATGGGGAATGAATATAAGGTGGTAGATGATCTTTTCTAGAAGCAGACAAGCTTTGGAAGACTCAGTTTATTTTTGTGAGCGGTGCTTGGGAAAATGGTAGAAAGATTACTTCCAAAGGAAATCTGAGCATGCTCACAAGATACTGGAAAAGCTCATGTAAGTGTTTACAGATTTCTTCATTTCAATAGTTTAAAAAGTATTATTGTGAGAGCCCACTTATGGAATATAAATCTAACCTGTGAACTTTCATGGAAACAGTTTACCACTCGTCCCTGATCCGCAAAAATTCTCAAAAGGAATAAAGGAACTTACGGTAAATTATTTCTACTAGTTAGGAATAGGGCTCCAAGCCACCGTGACAAAAAAGAAGAAGAAGAAGTAAGAATAATAAGAAGAAGAATAATTCCTCTCAATTCTCCCCCGAACTATAGAATGAGGGTAAACCTAATGAAATCGATGCAGATTTATTGGAGGCTGTTGCAGTTAATGTTCGAGAGAATGGAAATTACATTCGAATCTCATGTTGATAAGAATAAAAAAGGAAAAAATAGGAGTAAAGAAGGTAGTGACAACAAAGAAAAAAATAAAAAAATTATGGTTGATTCGAAGATTATTCTTTGAACATAAGTTCATTCTTCAATCATTTCGATCGGGGTTCCTCCTTCAATCACTCCCATCGGGGTTTCTCTTTCAATCAATCACATTGGGGTTCCTCTTTCATTGACTTCCATTGAGATTCCTCCTTAAACAACTGCAAAATCCAATCATATTCCTCCTCAAACAACTGCAGAATTTGATCCTCCTTCTCCACTACTTCTTGCAGATGATAGGGCAGTTTTTGGTAGTGATGATCAGATATAAAACTTAGGGAACTTTAATTTCGAAGACTTCGAGCATGATTTCTCTGAGTTCACCAGCCATGCAAATGCTGTGATATATGATGAGGTTTTATTTGAAGCGTCGAAGGAGAATGATAGATTGAGGTATGTTGCTTGGGCTACGTAAGGACAATTATTAAGTTTGAAAGATAAGTGAAGGATTAAGTTAAAGATATCAGTCTTCTTCAGGATGAAAATCAACGTCTAATTTTTTTTAAGGCAGAGAAAGATAAGGTTGAAAGTCTGAGCAAGAAAATAAAAACCATAATTGAGGAGTTGGTTCAAACAAAATTCGATTGTGATAAACTACAATCTGACTACAAAGATTTACAGTCATCCAATTCCAAGGAAATCGCATCCTTACAAAATCAGCAAACTGATGAAAAGTCTACCATTCAACAATTGTCCAATAAGAAGAACAAGTTTGAAGATCTTCTTAAACAGAAAGAAGAATAAATCAATTTTCTTAAGGCAAAGACTGCTCATGAGGTAGCCGATGCTGAGGATGCATATGCTGAAAAAGTGATAAAGTCTATACAATAGACTAATGAATCGATTAAGTCGGATGTGGTGTTGTTATTCCATAGAAGATTTCCATTATTACCTCTCAAGGATCTATGGGTGCATGTGCCAGTTGATCGGATTTATTTCCATAACATTCCGCTTGCAGACAAGTTTAATCTCTCTAATGAAGATGACTCTGATGGTGATGGTGAGAGTACAAAGGAGAAAAATGAGGGATAGACCGATACGAATGAGCTTTAAGGTTAACAAATTTTGATATATCTTTTTTGTAAGCTCTTTATGTGTATAAGGAATTTTGTTGTTTTTTATCGGATAAATTTGGGGAAATCCTTGGCTTGGCCAAGGTATTTACTAACTCTTTCATCAGATTTTATTTAGGCTTTGTGTTATTCAAAAGTAATTGTATGCTATCTTATATCCTTATTAAATCTGACCATGATTAAATATGCTCAATTCAAAGGTAACTAAATATACTTAATATATTTGGGCTTAAGAAAACATTAAAAAGGTAATCCATTCGAAGACAACTTAACTTAACACAACCAAGCCGTTCGAAGGTAATCCATTCGAAGGAAATTTATCTTAGCCCAACCAAGCCATTTAAGGTAATCCATTCAAAGGCACTTGAATAATCCGGCCAAGCTATTCGGAGGTAATCCATTCAAATTCAATAAAACTTATTGAAACATATTTTTAAAGGCAAAAGATTATAGATTAAAAACAATTCAAACACCTCATTAAAGTCTCCCCTCGCCACCAGAGCAGGAAAGAGTATACCTCCCTAATATTTAAATTGAACTAAAACTACATAAATATTTACTATACAAGTTTATTCTATATATAACCTCAAGTGTTCAACATTTCATAGGTTTACTTCTTGATCGAGTAGCATGTACGTTCCTTGCTTAGTCTTTTCATACACAATGTATGGTCATTCCCAGTTCGGAGCCAGTTTCCCAAACTTCTTTTCTTTAATATGTAGAAACACTTTTTCTTACAACTTTGTCTCCTACTTTGAAGGCTCTCAATTCGGATTTTAGATGCATACGTGCTTTTAATCAGGCCTTGGTAGTGAACGGTTCTCAAATGATCTTTTATTCTTCTTTTCTCAATCGTATCCAACTAAGCCCTTACTGCAACCTCATTATTCTCTTCAGAATAATTTTGAACTCTGAAAGAAAGAAGAGTAGCTTCTATTGGGGTGATTGCATCCATTCCATAAAATAAAGTAAATGGAGACTTTTGAGTAGCTGTGTGAGGAGTAGTTTGGTAGGTCCATAGTAATTCTTGTAGATAATTTGGCCATTCCCCGGCTGCTCCCTCCAAGTTCTTCTCCATGCCCATTAAAAATCATTCGATTTTCTACCTCAACTTGTCCAATGGCTTGAGGATGAAAATAAGAAGAAAAACAATGATGAATTCTTCTCGATGCACAAAATACTTATATATCTTTGTATTAGAATTGAGGACCGATGTCCGTAGCGATACGTCTAGGAATGCCAAACCTATAACATATGTTTTAAATAATAAATTATCTCACTACTTTAGAAATTGTGCTGGATAGCGGTGCAACTTCTATCCATTTGGAAAAATAATTGATTTCCATGATGATAGTACGACATCTCCCTAGACGCCATTGGAAGTGGCCCAACTAAATCAAGTCATCATCTATCAAATGGTACTACTTCGAACATAGACTCCATGGGAACTGCTGGTATATGGATATAATTTCCATACCTTTGACAAGGATTGCATCTTTTAACCAAGTCTTTAGCGTCTACCATAATAGAAGGCCAATAATATCATGCTAATAAAACCCTTTTAGTTAAAGCCTTGTAGTCACAATGCGTTGATCCTTCCCCATCATATAGTTATGGTAGAATATTTCAGGATTTTTCGAATCCGAGGCAACGCAACAAAGATATGCTGGATGACGTTTTTTTTATAAAGATTCCTTCTTAAAACCAATAAACCATGTGCTTTTAAATTTAGATTTTTGGCGGAACCTATATCCTCAGGTCAAACTTTGCTAGTAATAAACTATTGGATTTTGTACCTCAAATCTGGAGAGGCTATGACAGATATCTGAGAGTTTTCTTCCATATCAACTTTCATTTCATGGCTTGTGACTATGGAAGGAAATTTTTGTACCAGGATCCAAGGGTACGCTTTGGAGTAGGGTATAGTGTCTAGAGAATCAACCATCAAATTTTCCGATCTTGGCACATGTTCATAATTAACATGTTTAAAACTAGTTAAGACTTCTTTTAACACCTTTAAATATCTCACCAAATGATCTTTCTTTTTTCTTAGATTGTCCATGTTGTTGATGAATAATTAACTAGGAATCACTCAATAATTGGATCATTTGGCACCACATATCTGAGCCGATCTTAACCCGGCTATTGCTGCCACATATTCCGATTCATCATTGGATGCTCAAAAATTAAAACGTATTGCTTCGTACATTAAATCCCCGAAAAGGGAAATTAGGAAAATCCCAACACCACATCTCGTCGTACTAGATCTACTATCAGTTTGAATCACCCATTCATTCTCAGGCTTACTGAGTTGAACTTTATTTAAGGTATTTTTGAGGGAAATTCTACTAGAAAATCAGCCATAACCTAAGCTTTGATCGCAGTTTGAGGCACAAAGTCAATATCATATTCCCTGAGTTCAACTGACCATTTAGTCATTCGAATTGATATATCAGGTTTTTGTAATACATTTTTAAAGGAAAAAAGATTTGAATTGTGAAAGAGTGTGCTTGAAAATATGGACTCATTTTTCTGGCCGCTATTACCAACACCAAAGCTAGCTTTTCTCAGCTTCCACCAAGCTCTAACTACTTTAGGAAACAGGGCGAGATAGTTATCAATTTCTGGTACTAATAGTGCAATTACAACGTAATACGATAATGTTAAGTACATATAAAGTCATTCTCCAACAATATGTTTGAATAAAGTTTTGGGTGAAGATATGTGTCGTTTTATTTCGAGGAATGCTTTGTCAAAATTTGGGGGCCAATTAAATTATTTTTCATTTTTTAATACTTTGGAAAAACCGGGAACATTAATCATCTCGAAATAAACTGTTTAATGCAGCTAATCTCCCAGTCAATATATGCACTTCTTTAATATTCCGAGGAGGATCCATGACCAACATATCATTCAATTAGTTTGGGTCAGCTTGGATCCATTTCTCACTTATGATGTAGCCCAAGAATTTATCGGATCGGACACCGAAAGTACATTTTTTTCGGATTTAGTTTTAGGTTGATGGCTTCCAGGTTAGAAAAATTTCATCGGAGATCGGAGATGTGATCCTCCTATCTGAGGATTTTGACCATCATGTCGTCAATATACACTTCTATATTTCTACTAATATGTTTGGTGAATTCCTTATTAACCAATCACTGGCAAGAAGTTCCAGCATTCTTCAACCCAAAAGGCATTATTTCCAATGGGGAATCCATCTGAGTGTGATCCTGATTGTCAGGATCCATCTGTATCTGATTATACTCAGAAGAAGCATCCATGAAGCATAATAACTTATTTCCAATGGGGAATCTACTAATTGATATATCTGGGGCACATGAAAAAGATCATTGGGACAAGCTCTGTTAAGATCTTTAAAATCAATACACATACGCCATTTTCCATTCTTATTTTTTAAAACAATCGGATTGGAAATCGAAATAGGATACTAGGATTCTTTAATTGCCCCGCCTTGGTTAACAGATAAACTTCTTGGACTATAAATTCTGATTTTTCTTTAGAAAAAGCTCTCCTTCTTTGAACCACCGGACCCACATCGAATCTTTTTTTTTTGTGGGTAAGAAAACATTTAAATAAATAGAGAGTTCATACAAACACCTGGGGCATACCCCAAGGAGATACAAAAGATAAGTGAAACTTATACAAAAGTACTAGGTGGCCGAGGTATAAATAGTAGTAACATCGACATAACTACTTATATAGAAATAAAAGAGCGGAGGTGGGAACAATATCACTGAGCATCCATAGAATCCCGCGACGACCTGATGAAAGCTCTAGAGGTAAGGACTGTGTAAGGTCCCAAACGAAGTGTCTGGGCAATCGAGAATACAATGCATCGGTCGATGGTCCTGTCGGAGGACATACCAATTTTGCCCATTTCCTCTGGACGAAGCCTGCTAGGAGGTGAATCGACCTCCTCTCCACTATCGTCCTTAGTGCTTCAGACGAGGTCCGAAAGACAGGTCCAATAGAAGACGACGACGATACTTTCAAGATGTGTAGAGTCACCTTTTGAAAATCTAAAAAAATAAAATCAATAGTGTTGCATTCACCCCGACATAACCATCTTAAAAGATATATTAATACTAAAATATAAAATACTAGTATTTTAGTTAAGTTAAATCTAAAATTTAATGTAACTAAAATAAAAAAAGAATTAACACTTAAATAAGAATTTATAATAAAATTGTAAGGGTCCAAAACAAAATAAACTAAAAAGTAAGGACCCTTAACAAATACTATTTCCTTGTTAACCAGAGTAATTACGCTTGAATATATAATAACTTGGACCACCAAAAAAAGTGGTCCTGGACCTGCCAGACGAGTAAAAGGCAGTAGTACGAGTATCTCGTACGAAATTATCGCTTCCCAAACCGAACCGGATTTAACGTCGCCAAATCTTGAGAGCGAGCGACAAAGACCAGAGCAGAAAAGAGGACAACCGCAGGTCGTGGCAGCGGAAGGTCTGGTACAGTATTCCGTGAAGCAAGAAAGGCTAAATAAACTCGAAAGACCAGACACTTTGGCCGGAGATTCGACCGGGAAAACGCAAAACCGGGAATAGAACTCCGATCTGCTGTTCCTGGTGAGTATCGCAACCGAAAATCCGATTAAAATCGGTCCTGGACTGAAACGAACCACCATCGACCAAGATCCTGCATCTTGAGAATGAAAGATGGGGAGTTTGGCTGTAGATTAGATCGGGAAAATGTAAAACCAGGGATAGAACTTCGATCCGGTGTTCTGAATGGGCATCGCGACTGAAAATCCGATATAAATCAGTCCTGGGCTGAAACAAATCACCATCGACCAATATCCATCTCGAGAATGAAAAAGACAGAAGAATATGTACACCACTCCAGACATCATCGAATCTTACATATAGTTTGTGGCTGATAACAGTTGTTGGTACTCAGTTACATCCTCATTGCACCAAGCAAACACATGCAAAGTCTTAGATAAAAAAACAATAATTTTTCTTCGATTCTAATAGTAATTTGGATCCGACCCTGACGTTTTTCCCTTTTTTCAGATGATGAATTTCAACCTCTTCAATTGATAACATAACTAAGACCCCCTTTGGATCATCTATCACATTTGATTCCGCTGAAGACTTTACTAATTGCTATTACTTTCCAATTCCCATTGCTTCCACTGATTTTGGAGCAAGAGAAGTGACATAACATTCCCTTGCTATCTTTTGGCAGCTTCAGACCACCCATACTTGATTTCCAACAACATATTTCAAACATTGGTGAAAGGTTGATGCTACTGCGTGCATCTTAGATAATTAAGATCTACCAAATATCTCATTATAAGACGTTGGAAAATTAACTACTATAAACAAAACCCTTACTATTTTCTTAAATGACATTTTTCCTATTAAGGCCTCACCTTCGAGTTCCACAATTACCTCACTAGCGTTGCCCGCAAACTCCATTATGAATCTACTTTAACGTTTAATAACGAAGTATTTTTCATTTTTTATAGGCAAAAAAAATAAAATATTTTATGAACTGCATGTGCCAATCAAGATTCTTCGTATTTCATTGCCTTCAATAAGTAATTCTATTACCATATCATCTTTATGAGGCCATAAATTTCTCTTAGGTCATCCTTGTCAAACACAATGAAAGGAGTAGGGTTTTGATAGTGATTTGTAGATATTTTCCCTTCAAAGGGAGTCGTCAAAATGTCCACATGTCTTTTCCTGGAGCAGTTTGATGTCGTAGTTACCGTATATCTCCCAAAAATAGTTAACGATTCGAAGTAGTGTATAAATTAGATACTTTCTATGTTCTTTCTATTATCACACTGACTTGATTCTGATCTGCATCGGGGTCTAAGTACTCTTAATCCACATTGAATCGTTCCACAATTACCATTACATTTTCTTGTTTAGATTCTTCCATATTTTATCTTTGAACATTTAGTGGCATAACCTGGGCTGTACTTGCATTAGGTTGAGCATGTGTATTAGTTTTACTGTTACCTCTTTATTTTTTAAAATGCGGACGATTTCCCACTTTCAATCAACGGTTGCACCTCTTGCTTTAGGGAAATGCGATCATATCATGGCCAACATCATTGTGGTACCTAAAAAAGCGCGTGTTTCGATTTTCTGTGGGGATTGAATTGGCGATGGCCTTCACAATTATACAAAATTCTTAGTTTTAACATAAATGGTGATTATATTTTCAACTAACTCTGTAAACTATTCTGATTGAACCCACTGATTCCACCTTGGCCTAGACTATTGGCCATGATTCGACTGACTTTATCTAGGATGATGCAAACATTGTCTAAATTCCTTTGGACGGTAGTTGACTGTAGCTTGAGACTGAGTACTGGCTTTTAAGATAGAAGCTATAGGGACAAATTTATTATGATGAGGTAATCTTGACCTCTTGCTATCGTACATTATGATTTTCTTTACGACCTGGTTCAATATTCCTCCCCAACTCATTGTTTTCTTCCGAGTCACTTAAATGCAACTCACCCGACATTACTTGCCTTAGAGAAATGATAACTACTTGCTCAAAATAATCAACAAGTCCATCTTTTATATTAAAAAAACGGTTTATGTAATCCCTTAAAGACTCATTTGGTTCTTGTGCACAATGAATTATGGTGTCACTGTTTCCTTTGAGCTCTTTACTCCTTACAAACTGCCTTCGGAATGCCATCCAAAACATGTTAATGTTTTTTATGGACCATTGTCGCAATCTGGTATACTATTTCATGGCACTTCCTTTGAAAGTTTGCGACCTACACAACAACTTATCTTTGTCAATAAAGTCATCATAATTTTTTTAAATTGTTCGAGGTGATTATCAGGATCTTAACATTCTTCATATTTCTCCATTTTGAGCTATCAAAACTCCTCGGTAGATGTCCATAAAGATTTTATAAAAACAAAGATGATTGCCCCCAATTATGACCTTGGCTAAAATATGATCCTCGTCGGGAGTGGCAAAGATACCCAGTTCGGACTGGACATCAAACTGATCACTTAACAGATGATCAATTTTGCGGTCTGCCGACCCTTTCACCTTACCTTGATAATCTTTCTTTTTCGTTTGCCTTTTCTATCCATTTTCTTCCCCTTTAGTTGATATTTTCTTAGAATGATTTTTAGTTAATATTTCTCTCTTATTTTTACGATCGTACTATCAGAATCGGATTTGTGGTTGAGTTTCCAATATAATCGTATGTGTTCAAAAGTTATTTATCGCGGTGTTATTTTTCGTTCCTTTATGAGCTTTTGATGACTGATCATTTTCATCTTGTTTGTGGTTGTTATCTGGCTTATCGAGACTGAGAAAATCTAATGGACTCTTTCTATTTATATCTTTTTCAGTATGTTTTTGGTTTTCAAAGCTTCAATCTCTGCTCACAACTGATCACACTCTTCTTGCATGAAAAGTCTTTCTTATGTATTATCATTTATATGAAACATGTTAGCGTGCTCAATATCGCCTCTTACCCCCCCATTCTCAAAAGAGGGATCACTTTTCATGCCAGGATCCATGTCTCAAAGAAATCCGAAGCACGACAGGTTTTGAATATTTCTATTTGGGCACCTCACGCTCCCACTATGGTTGCCAATTTGGTGTGGATTATTCCTCATTGAACGGTATTGATAGTAGTTTGGATGGTTAAGTATTAAGTTTTGGGTAAAAGTTAGAGAGATAAAATCAACCAGCCCATTAATTGTTGTTCTTAGCTCTATTTATAAGACTACAAATATCCATGGGCCAACCGGGTCAGTTAATACACCTGAGTCAGCTTGGTGAGCTTGAAGGCCTAAGATTAAGTGAAGTTGGCACTCAACTAATTAAACTAGACACACAACTTAGTCGGTATTGTTTGATTTTACCCTATTGGCCTATAGCAGAATCTGACTTTATTATTTAACCCCCGTAGCTCTTTCAGAATTTTCTGGGATAGCTAAACATATTCGAACCTAATTTGAACCACGTCCAACAAATTTTTTTAAAAGTGGTTACCATCCAAGAGTTACAATTTTTTGGAGTAGTTACTTTTTAGAGACACGTGTCAAATTATGATTGGACCCATGAACTTGTTTTGTTCTAGGTAAAACCCAATCAAAAAAGAGAAACGGATACAATCCTTTGTAACCCCCTTGCTACTTTGTCGACTCATATACCTTTGTAGGGTACTCAAGTGTTTTCCAACCTTTATAAGAAATTCCTTTTTTTTATTGTTTCTATTAGAACTAGGAAGTAGTCATTTTTAACTTCCTAGAGAGAGAAAGTAGTTTACTTAAGTTTTCAGACGACATTCTTCCTTCTCTTTCAAATTTGGTCAAGTGCTAATTACATTTCCTAATGCTTTCGAGGGTTTATATGTTTACGTTAAGGAATAATCTTACTAAAGGATGCTGTCTTAATTTATCTGGAAAGTACCGGAGGAAACTAAGATAGATGAAAAGCTCAAGAAGTCAAATAAGTTGTGCATGACGATCTTGTTACATGGGATACCAGTAGCATTGCGTGGGGCTGTCCCTAGAGGTGTTAACACTGCCTCGGTCTTTCTCGTGGAGGTCAAGAAATATTTTTCCAAAAATGAGAAGGTAGATATGCAGTGTCTGCTCATCGAACTAGCGACAAAAAATTATACTGACAAAGGTAAAATCCAGGAGCATATTCTGAGAATATCGATGATTGACCAAAAGTTAAAGGTAATCTGCTGAGACATTCCTGAGGAATGCATAATGGGGTTCACATTTCATTCGATGCTATACTAGTATAAGTATTTCCACTCCACCTATAACTTCATACTAGAAAATTGGAATATCAATGAGTTGATTTCCCATGCTGCACATGAAGAAGAGAAACTTAAATACACACAATATGAGGTTAATGTGATTACATTTTCAAAAGGGATACAGCCTAAGCAGAAGATTTATGACAAGGGACCAGGTCGAGGTTCAATTAAGAAAAAAATCCTGAGGACTCTACTGTTGGTCGATACTTTTTATGCAAGGAGAAAAGACACTAGAAGAAGGACTGCGAGAACGTTGGGCACAAACAGTTATGTCATATATCCAAAGTTAGGTTGGATAAGCTTGTTGACTCGGTATATGTGTCAAGTATGGAAACAAACAAAAGTTAAAATGTTAGGGGCATATAGAGCGAGAGAAATTCTAGAGTTGATACATACCGACATCTGTAGACAATTTTGACAAGAATCATGGAATGAGAAGCGGTTCTTTATATCATTCATCGATGACTGCTCTCGTTACGGTTACATTTATCTTCTTCATGAAAGCTCTGAGGCCCTAAACAACTTTAGAACTTTTACGATCGAGGTTGAGAAACAACTCGGTGAAAGAATTAAGACCGTTAGATCTAACAGTGGTGGTGAATACTATGGTAGATATGACGGATTGGGTGAAAAATGTTTAAAACCTTTTGCACAGTAGCTAGAGAAGTGTGAAATAGTTTATCAATACACTATGTTGGGTTCACCTTGCATGAATGGTGTATCTGAGAGATAAAATCGAACACTAAAATATATGGTTAGAAATATAATAAGTCACTCATCTCTACAATTATCTCTACGAGGGGAAGCCATCAAATGTGCCACTTATATACTCAACAGAGTACCCATTAAGGCTACTGCTTGGACCCCGTAAGAGCTTTGGAACGGGCGTAGACCCAATTCAAATAATATGCACGTATGGGGTTGTCCAGCTAAGGTGAGGCCTTACAAACCTCAAGAAAAGAAACTGGACCCAAAAATAGTTAGTTGTTTCTTCATAGGTTATTCCAAAAATTCTAAAATGTTTAAGTTTTATAATTCTCTCACTGGTACAATATTTAAGACATGAACAACCAAGTTTCTAGAGGATGTTGAGTTTGAGTGGCAGAATAATGGAACAAATATTGATTTTGAGGAAGAATCCATAAATATTCAAGAAGGTTTTGGTTAGGATAATTAGGTATCAGAAGATTGGGCTGTAATGCAATCATTTCGGTCCCATTAAAACAAGATAATCCTCAAATTAACATTGATACTCCACTTGAAGGTTCTAACCAAGATACATATGTGGTCCAGGTAGAACAAAAGGATCCTCAAGATAATCTTCCACAAGGGAATCAAAATGACATCGTTCATAATGTTCAAACTTTACATCCTTAAGAAGTGTAACAAGAAGATTTACTGCCCTTAAGAGGGTCCCCAAGAGAAATGAAGAGTATTATAGGTCCAGTATTTATAGTATATCTTTAGGAGAATGATACGTTATGTGCTCGAACTGTAGATGATTCCTCGGAATTGGATTTACGTTATGAAGGAAAAGTATAAATCATTCTTATTACCTAAAGGGAAAAAAGACAATTGGTTGTAAATGGTTATACAAAACCAAGCGCGATTCCCTGGGTAATATGGAAAGACATAAAGCACGTATTGTAGCAAAACGTTATACTCAGTATGAAGGGATTGATTCTAAAAAAACCTTCGCTTTGGTATTGATGAATGATTTGTTTAGAACAATCATGGAATTAGTTGCATATTTTTACCTTGATCTTCATCTAATAGATGTTAATACCGCTTTTCTTAATGGTAATATTGATGAAACAATCTATGTGGTGCAACCAGAACATTTTGTAGAAATTAACTCAAAATATATAGTTTAGGGCTTAAGAAATCCATCTATTGGCTTAAGCAAACCTCTCGTGAATGGTATCACAAATTCCTTTATGTGATAGTCGGTTATGACTTTAAGATCAACTCGGTTGAGGATTGTATGTATCACAAGTTCAGTGTGAGTAATTTCATATATCTTATATTATTTGTTGATGACAAATTACTTGCCTTAAACAATAAGGAATTGTTACACGCTACAAAAAGATTTCTGTCAGACAAGTTTGATATGATGATCCTGGTGATGCAAGTTTTGTGTTAGGAATCCAGAGACATCGGGATCGCTCTTGTGGTATTCTTGGATTATCACAAAAGGCATATATTGAAACTATGTTACAACGTTATAAATTGGCAGATTACAAACCCTTAAGTACCCTTATAACAAAGGGTGACAGACTTACTCTAGATCAATATCTTAAGATAAAACTTGAGATTGAAAAAATGAAAACGATCTCTTATACTTCGAAAGTTTGGAATTTGATATATGCTCAAGTTTGTACTAGACCGGACATCGCCTTTTCTGTAAAAATGTTGAGGAGATATGGTACTAACCTAAGTATGAATCAGTAGAAAATAGTTTAAAAAGTTCTCTAATATCCGTAAAAAACAAAAAAATACATGTTGACATATGAAACCAGTTCGGTACTTCTTTTGCGCTTTTATTTTCGAGCTTGGTTTAAAAATCCGAGATACCTGGATTTATTCTCAGATCCAAATAAACCCGAAAAACAAATTTATATAAAATCGGTATATATATACACACCTAAGATTATGTAGTTTGTGGCTTGTTTTATCCAGGTGCCACGTTGCTATGATCAGGGTTGAGTTTATCGTAAACATAAAGCACACCTTTTTATATTGGTGCTACATGTGACTTTAAACTCAAATACGTTTGAAAATGCTACATCTCTCTTGTAATCGGATGTAAAGGCACGATACATCATTTGTAATGAATTTTGTGTCGTAATTTATTCTTGGATCAATTTGTATCTTAACTTTGTTTTATAGAACTTAATAAATCAAGATCAATTTTGCGCCGGTACAGAAACGCAAAATGTAAAACTTTTCAAATCAACTTTTGAAAACTATTGAATTTTTAGTGTTAATAGACCTCTAATTTAAGGAATTTCAAACCCACACATGAGGTCGCTTTAATTAATTTTTATCAATTTTGCTATACATGGTTCATACACAAAATACGTTAATATGACATCATTATTGCTTTTGACGGGATCTTAAGATCTTCTATAAACATATGTAATAATTCATTAATTCCAAAACTTAAACAGTATCTAATTTTAGGGTGTTCAATGTCAAAACAAATCACAAATTTTTTCAAAGTTTAAAATTGAGATCCAAAGTTTAAATTCAGAGGGGATGATTTGAGACCGTATTGGAGGTACATTTAGTCATATACTAGTTGTTCTTAATCACAAGTCGAATTTATATTTATATATATATATATATATATATATATATATATTTATATGGGTTAACATAAGAATTTTTTTTACAAAAATCCACATTAATCATTATAAATATAAAATTATTGGATTTATGAGTGATCACGGTAGGAGTGATATTCAACATCGTACTATAAGACTTGTTTTACGTATGTTATCCATTTAATGAGAAACTACTTCCCACTATATAGGTAACCTCCTATTATTTAGGTAACCACCCACGTAACCATCGTAAGTAGGGATATGATAAATCTCACAAATGGTCAGTAAATTCACTATCATATAAGTTATATACACAATCTAAAAGTGAAAGGAGAGTTGTAAATCAAAATCCAGATCAATCATTAGATTAAGTATACGAAAAATCAATTTGATCACTCAAATTGCAATGGTTAGAGGTACACATATTCGGTCTCATTTAGCACTTCCGCTTTCATTATTGTATGTATATTCGTATTATTATTAGAATATACATGACGTAATTATAATAAATTTACATTTGGTATCAGAGCTTGTAATTTTCTATGTTTTGCTTGTTATATATGCTGTTATATGAACACTTATTCTTCATAGTCAAAATACAGGATGTTTATATGGTCATAATGCATAATTCTAGTATGATATACATATTTTGTGGTTCCGAATTCGGGGTCTAATATGTTATTTGTGTTTCATGTTGGTGGATGCATAAAAAGTATGATTAGCCTATGCTTATTTGCTTTAATTTCTTGACATGTACAAAGATTATAATAATTATTAAAAACAAATTATGACCATAAAAATTGTACAAGAATAAGGATCAAAGAAATATTTGAAATGATTTAATAAGTTTAGTAATTGGGAAATAGCCACATTATTTCTAGTTATTTAAAATTTCTTGATAAATCACATGTGGGAACTACACATAAAGTTGTAGTTAATCATATGTAATATGATGAATATATCCACAATTTTTTTTTGTTATACTTGTATAATTTATTAGGTTGAAATATTGAATTATGTTTACATGAATCTTTTGTTATACTTGTATGATTAATTAGGTTAAAATATTAATTAATGTTTCTTAATGTACCCACATGAATTAAGAAATGAATATGATTTAATAGTTTCATCATATAGTTTTGAATCTAATCTAAGTAGGACTTTAGTCCACATACATTTTCTAAATTCATATTTTATGCATGATTTGCATTGGAAAATTGTGATTAGGTTTAAGTTTCAAATTTTGGTTTATAAGCATGTGTATATATTTTTTTGCAACAATTTTAACTGGAAACTTTTCTGATGTCAAATACTGACATTGCTGAATTAAACGGTGATAACTATAAAATGTAGAAAGAAAGAGTTTGCCAGAAATAGAGATATTTCCTTAATATTTCCTTAAGAGTTTGGAAGTTATCATGTCTTAATATTTCCTTGTACATTTCATTTTTTGCACTCTTCCTCCACAATATGGCCCCTTTAAGATATTTTATAACACACATAATGATAAATGGTCAATTCATTAAACTTATAGTTTTCTTTTATATATATATATATATATATATATATATATAAATTCGTCTGCCAGAAATAGAGAATTAAAATAAAAGTGGGCAATAATAAAAATTTAATGTCTAAAATTTAGATTAGATTTGGGTTGGCATTGAAATCCAAATTGGATTTGGGTTTACGTTTGGATTGGACCAATCTTCCTAGTTATAGTCATTATAATTGTAAATTGTTTGAGAGACTTATATATAGTATGGATTTAGATTAACTACCATTTTTTTTAGCCTTTTAAGTAAGAAAATACATTTTAGAGTACTTAGGTGGACATAGTTGTTTTTTAACAACAATAAAAATACATAATTACGTAACTGAACACAATTACATTTTAACAACCAAATTACACGTAATTATTCAGCTGTAATACGGTATTTCAAACACCGTTGTTTCGATTAGACTATTTGTTTTTACCCCAGTTACATGTATTTTTTTACACTTGAAAGCAATCCAACATTTTTACTTAAAAAGCATAAAAATGCATATATTTTCATAACTACAAAAATTAGTTAATTTACAAGCATTTAACACTTATTTTCATAATCTGTTTGTGTTTTTTAACACAATCAGACTTATTTAGCAACCAAGTTCCTATTTACGCAACTATTTTCTTCTTATTTATTCAAATCATTTGCACGTAATTACGCAACTAGATAAAATTCTTTTTAGCAACCAAAATACATGTAATTAGTAAATACGCAACTGAGACATAATTTATTTTTCCAGACTAAATTTGCACCCTAATTACACGTATTTTCAAACCTAGACGCAGTCCAATTTTTATTTTTCCCAAAAAAAAAATATCTTTTATGGATCTAGTTTTGGTTCTCTTAGAAAAATAAAATTATTGGTATTTTTGAATTATATATATATATATATATATATATATATATATATATATATATATATATATATATATATATATATTTCACTTCATTCTATTTCCAGATTAGTAGGTACGAGATAATTACACATTTATATAATATTGATTATCGAAATCAAATTCAAAATTAGGGATCACTCTAATTACTATATAAGATTGGGCTTATTAACAAAATTTAGGGATATATATTGTGTTATTTTGTTAACATTTTACATTTGTGCCAAAACTTAGTAAAACATATGTGGATTAAAATAGGATTAAATGAGTGAGTAGTCCAACTATCATGTTTTCTTTCATATAGTCATTCGCTTTTAAAAACACGGATGAGGGTTTATAGACTTAATAAAATTTATAAATTTAGTTTATGACTTGCAAAAACTATGAATTGAGTCTCTCAACGTGGCAAAGTCTATAAATTTTGTCTATTGTGAGTGGTCTTTTCCATAGCGTCAATGACTAAATTTATAGATTTTGCAACTTATGGATTAAATTAGTGGACTTTTCCAAGTCGAGAGACCCTCACTGATGATTTTGAAGTCGAATGATTAAATTAAAAAAAAACGTGATACTTGAAAAACTATTAATTGATTTAGTCCATTTAAATACTAAAAATGACTAATAGTATAACTAAAAGAACAAATGAATTTGTTGTTGATATTGAAATTATTAAGAAATTAAGATTAAATGTGACTCAATACTTGGAAATAAAATGATAAATTATTATTTGTGACATTTATTTATTATAAATATTTATTTATTATTTAAATTATAAATCTTAAATAGATATATAAGTTTATGTTATGTTTATTTTGTAATATAAATTTTATTAAAAAATGAAATAATTAAAAATTACTGAAATACAAATATTTTATTATTAAATATTATATTAGGTTGAATTATCCATAAATACCCAATCAAGTATCTCATTATTATATATTATCCCAAAATGGTAAATTATCAATTGATACATTGATCGTGGTAAAAATTCACAAGTAACATTTTTCAATTTTCAGAGCATTGATACTCTTTTCTGAAGATAAAGAGTTTAAGAGTATTTTTAATCTTATATTTTCCCCATATTTTAGATCCTTTAGTGTTTATTTGTATATGTACGGGGATGAATTCAAGGACGGTATAATGAATGCATAAATTTAGACCAAAGAGATTTATGTTCCATAAACTTAAACCAAAGGTTATAGGAGAGTAAAGTTTGAATATCTTCAATCCCTCTTGTATTAAGACCACATTCTTCATAGGGTCTGCATAGTTTGGCCATCTTGACCAGTTTATAGCATAAGTGGAATCAAATAATCCTCATAAGAGGCATCATTAAATATGGTAAATTGGTATAGCCACCATGACAAACTGAATAAATATTAATCTGCCACTAAAAGACAGTCGAGTCCTTTTAATGAATTTTATTCTTTATATTATTAATTAATTCATCAAAGTAACAAGCCTTGTTACTTGGATGAATGTTATTACCTAAGTATTTTAGAGACGTTTGAATCCTTTTATAGTTTCAATTTTTATAGTTTTATGATGTGACATTCTTAAGACGATGATGAATGAGGATTTGTCCTTATTTATTACTTGACCTGATAAGTCTTGGTATAGTTGCAAAAATATGCTGATTTTGTTAATATTATGAATTGATCAATATGCAAATGTGATAAAATTATCAGGAAAAAGCTAAATAAGGTATATCATATTAAACTCTTAGTCATAGATATTATGTCTAAATTGTTATTGAATAGATTTTAATGCCTCGATTAAGGTGTTCTTCAACTTTAATGAATAAACTAGTGGAAATAGAGTATGATATAGAAGTTTACCCTTTATAATAATAAAAAAAGTAAACAAAATTAATGGTTTTTGTTATATGCTAAAGAAACATTTATGAAATCTAAAAGCTTGCATAACATATATAATGAAGTTACAACTTGTTAAAAGTATTGTTCATGTCTAACTTAAACAATAAAGTGACACCTCTGATATGATAAATTATTTGTAGTTTATTTTATGACACCTAGGGTAACGGTAACAAAACTAAAAAAATAAGTCCCGAAAGGGATAACCAAGTTGGTGGAACAATGCACCTTTGTGACTAATGTTCATGAGTTCGAGTCCCTCTACAAATGCTCTCTTGATTTAAGCCTGTCACCAGGTTTGAGTCTATCACCTTGTGTGGTTTACCTTCTGGCGTTGGTTTGAGGCTATTGCGTCAGACTAAGGGTGCATAAAAAACTTAAAAGATAAAACTTATCAAATCAACCACAAACGTTATACTATAGATCAAAACCATATACTTAAAAACAATAGAATGGGTCTCAGATTTATTATAAATTTTAAAAGATGTCCCAACTTTTGAGGAATATAGAATTTTTATTGTTAATAGACCTTTAATTTAAAAAAATTCAAACCTACACAAGAGACAACATTTACTAATTTTTATCAATTTTGTTATACATTGTCCATACAAAATACGTTAATATGACATCTTTATCGCTTTGGACTTGATCTTAAGATCTTCTATACGAATGGAATAATCCACTAATTCCAAAACTTAACCACCGTTTAAATTTAAAGTGCTCAATGTCAAAACAAATCACAAATTTCCTTAGAGTTTGAAATTTAGATCCAATGGCAATAATGATTCGGCAATTAAGAGTGGATTAAAGGGAATGATTTGAGATTGATTGGAGGTAGATTTAGTCACATATTAATTGTTTCTTAATCGCAAGTCTAAGAAAAAAATTATATATATAAGAAATAATATAACATAAAAATCCATATTCGTCATTATAAATATGAGTTTTCGCTTCATCATTATTCTATTTTTGCTTTTAATATATCTTCCCTTTCAGTATTTTTTTCTCACCAATAACTTTTTAAAATATTTAGAAGAACAAGATCAGGATTCACGAGTGACCAAGAAGATTCGCAACTTTTCAAGGAAAAAAATATATGCTTTGACTAAAGTGGCCATCTTCTGAGCTGATAGGGATGCCATAGCAATCAAGATTTGAGATTCATATCGAGATATCATCCGAAACGGCTGAAATGATACCGCGTCCATAGTTCATAAAGGAGACTACCTGGTCAGATTTCCATACTTGTCCCTGACTACGCATCAAGGTGAAGTGCATTCCTAAAGGGCGGATTTAGGGTGTAGCCAAATATGCCATGACATACACTAAATAAAAAACTTTAGTATAGTAATAAAGTGCTTTTTATTTTTATTCAAGGTCATGAGTTCAAACCTCATAAATCCCAATTTTTTTTGTATTTTTTTTATAGTTCTTCTTAATACTCTAGGTGAATTCAAACCTCATAAACTCCAAAAAAAAATAAAAAATTATAGTTCATTTATGCTATAGAAATCTCATAAGTCCTAAAAAAAATTATATTTTTTTTTCACTTTTTTTCTACAACGTGATTCAATCACAAATACTTTATTTGGCCCCAATCATATTGTTTCCTCTATTTTTTTCGTCTGCAATTTCAATTTTTCCTCTGATTCAAATGCCCAAATTTTTATTAAATTAATTGTATTAAATTGTAGAGGGAGGGTTCTATGTATTACATAGTATTTGGATTAGTCTAAAATTTGACCGACTTTGGAAGAACGATTGAATAGCTAAACATGTAAAAATTTAGTTATTTACTTATAAATTTTGAACATGTATGATTTATATAAGCTTATTAATTATATTTAGACAATTTATTAATGGTTAATAGTTATACAAATAATTGTTTATTTGTTTTATTATTATAAATTTTGTATGATTTATAGGAGGTTTATTAATCATATTTAAGTAATTTATTAATTGTATTTAAAAAAAATTTTATACCAAATTTATTAATTAAATAATTTTATTTAAATATAAAAATTGTAAATGATTTATACAAGTTTAAATAATCATGTTTATAGGTAATTTATTAATTTTATTTAAGAATAATTTTTTTAATACCAAATTCATTAATTAAATAATTATATATAAACGATTAAAGTTTAACAAATAAAATGTGTTTTTGGTAATTAAAATTGATTTTATTTAATTTTTTATAACCGTTTTGATTTTTTAAGATTTGAAGTATGATTATTTTTTTAATTTTTTATATTTGAAATTGAAAACAAGATGCGTTTATTTCTCTTTTAAGGATTTTAGAAAATCGGAGTGTGCATTTCTCTTTTAATTCTATGGTAATTAAAGTAAAAAACAAGAGGGTACTAAGGACATTCTGAATCAACCTGCTACCAGCATAAAATAAAACTTACTAAACTTTCTCACTAAATCCTTCCTTCACTCCTTATTCTCTACCTCAAATGTCGAACGAAGCTGAGATCCATGCATCAGCGGAAGTTGTGAGCTTTTCTGTCTCTGTTCTTTTTAAATATGATTTCGGGTTATCTTAGATACATCATATATGATATATGGACAGATCTTAAATATATATATGTCTTTGTTTAATACCAGATTTTGTTGAAAGAGAAGATAGAAGCCCTTAAAAATGATCTATTCTGTATGGAAGAATCTATGGGAGCTATCCAGATTAATTTCCATGAGTGCCTCGTTCAAATTGAAAGTATATATTTGGTTTTGTTTTTTTTTGTTACAATAACCCTAACCCTAACCCTAACTCTCGATTTGTGATTTGTGATTTGTGATTTGTACCTGATAAGTGAGTCAAGAAACACCTTGTGAGAATGATGGTGCTCTAAGTGAGGTATCATTGTCTGCTTACTCCTATATAATATATTTTGATCTTTGTATCTTTAATTTATCAGTTTATATTTTATTTTATTTTCTATTGTTTTAGGTTATCAAACGGCGAGATCATGCCCGTGAGCTGATTAAGGAGCTTGAAACGGTAAGTGCATAACTTTTCGACTGCAAATTATCTGTCATCTTTAATTATTGGATTTGGAATTTCATATAGGATATGGTGGTTTGTGTGGAAAAGATCGAGCGGTACCTTCGCTCTATAGAGATCTTAGAATTGAACACAAAATTGGATGAGAGGTTAGTTTTGGATTGATCATGGATTTAGAATCGGCATGGATTTAGAATCGGCATAAGGCATAAGGGAGGGAGGGAGGGTTGTTATATATTAAACAACCTACAACCTATTTTCGCATTTAACTTTGTTTAATGTCCTTGGCTTACTCATCTACTCTATTCGTTGCTTTTTCTTATGCTTTTTCTTATACTTTTTATATATTTATGAAAATATATTCGTCTCGAAATGTCAAATGTATCAGACTATCTCCAATAACTGAGTTACTTAAAATAAAATTGGGTAATAACCAAAATTTAGTGTCTAAAATTTACATTTGGATTGGCATTGAATTGAGTAAGAAAATATATTTTAGAGTAATTAGGTTCATTGGTCGACCAATATAGTAATGAATAAAAAGGGAGGGTACTGAATGAGTATCAATCAGCAGAATCAATAATTAGTCTTTTATTTTCAAATTCAATCTTTTTCTCTTCTTTTATAATTTTGAATTAATTTTTATGATTTTGGTGTGTTTTTTATTATTATTTTTTATTATTAAAGACATTTTGATCATATAAAAAAAATATGATCTAATTTATGGTTTTATTTTCCTTAAACAAAATTTCAGAATTTATCTCATTCCTATGACTTAATGTTATTGGTGAAATATAAAAAAGCTAAGTTTTATATTTAAAATGGCTTTGGTTGATTATAAGAATCTGTGTTTATAAAAAATATTACGTCGATTTTGAACTTTAGATGATCTCTCATCCTACAAACAAGTTATGAAAAACTCGTTATGGAAAACTCTGACTTTCGGATGAGGATTATAGCTAGGGTATAAATCGATGTAAGACAATGTGGTATGAGAATTTGTCTATTATCTAAAGAGGAAAATTCCATTGGTTGTAAGTGAGTTTACATAGCCAAACGTAATTCTTTAGGTAATATGGAAAGATGTAAAACACACATTCTAGCAAAATGTTATACATAGTACGAAAGTATTGATTTTAAAGAGATATTCTTTCTAGTATGGAAGAAGGATTCCTCTAGAACAATCATGACATTAGTTGCATACTTTGATTTCGAGCTTCATCAAATGGGCGTAAAGGTTGTGTTTCTCAATGCTAATATTGAGGAAACGATATATATGGTGCAACCAAAATACTTTGAAATAGATAAGTAAAAGAACCTAGTATGCAGACTTAAGAAATCCATTTATGTGTTAAAACATGCTTCTCGTTAGTAATACCACAAATTCCTTGAGGTGACATTTTTTTAACTTCGAAGTCAACTCAATTGAGGATTTAGTGTATCACAAGTTCAGTAGGAGTAATTTCATATTTTTTTATATTATATGTCGATGAAATATTAGAAGTAACCCAAGTATGGAACGAAAATGCACATGTTGACATATAATAAGTCGGAAAGACTCGAGATCATTGGGTATTTCAACTCAGTTTTCAAAAAACACTTCGAGAAACATATCCTTATTAGCTAGGGGTGCGATATGCTAAAAAAGTGTAAAGAAAATAGTTATTATATCGTCCACTACTACTAGAGAATTTATTGCATGCTTTGAGGCATCAAACGAGTCATTTTGACATCAAAATTTTATCATTGATTTGCGTGTTGTACAAAGGATGGAAGGTCCTATGAATGCAACAACAATTTTGTAGTGGAGTACTATAATAGTAACATCATTTTAGCTAAGTTCAAACTCATAAACACAAAGTTCCTATCTATTAAGAGAAAGTTCAGAGAGGTCAGATAAATATAGAGTACCTCAGCACAAACTTCATTATATTAAACCCTCTTACAAATGTGTTATTGCCTAAGGTTTTCCATGAACATACATTAGGTTGAGTGTAGTTGATTTAGAGGATTTTTAGGTTAAGTGTGGCTTTTGTAATATGATCTAAATACAACTTGAAATATTGTATACGTAAGGCTTTATTGCAATATATGCTTAAATAATTTTATTAGTAATTTTTGCTTTATTAGATCTCCAAATGCAGGACCATTAAATAGTAGAAGTGTACGATTACAAAGTGCACACCATAATTGTCTCAAGTAATTGATTGATCTTTAGAATATAATTATTGCTGTATATTATTGTCACATTACGAGAAATAGATCTTGAGTCGTTTATTGTTTATGATCATGTATGGGTTGTACCGTTCACTTATTGACAATGGATTCATGGGCCTCATTGAAGTTAAATATATTCTTGAGTAGCATATGACAATCCAAGTGAGAGATTATTAGAATAATTCTGGACCTGTATGCTATTTATATATGGTTATTGTCATAAACTAATCCAATAATAAAGTAATCAGGTTAATTATATTATATTATAATAAATAGGTATTGAGCCTATAGGTGAAAATATATTGTGGATTTATAAGTGTAAGAATCAGTTTGAATTTGGGAATTATGACTGAATGAGTGAGAAATTTTTAATCTAATATCAAAATATATGGGCATACTAGGCCAATTCTGAGTACAAATGGTCCGAATTGAATTTGACCAGTATAGAAACTTCTGATGTCTTCCTTTATATAAGGTCTACAAAATCTATGATGTCTTCTTTTTGAAAAGGTAAGCAATTTTTTTAGGAGTTGATCCAAGACTTCAAATTTGAATTAGATGGTTAACTAATGACATCTTTAACAGATGGTCTGCACCGAACTAGCAGTGAAAGTGGTCAATATAAACAAGTTTCAATCTAAGAATTGGAAGTCCTAAACATTATTTCATTGGTCTCAGAAAAGCAGAAGAGAGATGTGCATTCAGGTAGGAAAAGAAAAACGAAGTTATCAACAAGAATAAACAATTATATATAGCATAAAAATAATACAACTTATAAAAAGAAGTTTAATTTTCATAAAATAAAATTTATTTAGCAACCGATGTCATATTTTGGGAAGTATTTTCTTCCTATTTATACAACTCATTTGTACGTAATTGCGCAACTCGACATAGTTGCTTTTGAGCAATAAAAGTACACGTAATTACGCAACTAGACATAAACGATTTTTAGCAACCAAATCACACGTAATTACACAACCGGAACACCATCTCTTTTATTTTTGCACCCCAATTACACGTTTGTTGTAATCGGGCATAATCTAGTTTTTTTATTCTGTATTTTTTTTATATATAAACACAAAAATGCGCATATTTTTATAAATAAAAAAAGTTAATTGTTTCATAACCATTTAACACTTATTTTCACAAAACAAGTTTGTATTTTTTTTCACACATTAGACTAATTTAGCAACCAAAATTCTATTTACGCAATTATTTTC
Organism: Limnanthes douglasii subsp. nivea; assembly: GCA_036936605.1. Taxonomy (NCBI): domain Eukaryota; kingdom Viridiplantae; phylum Streptophyta; class Magnoliopsida; order Brassicales; family Limnanthaceae; genus Limnanthes; species Limnanthes douglasii. The sequence continues at coordinate 42,307,870 of JAUPFV010000001.1, forward strand.
TATTTATTTACGCAACTCATTTGCACGTAATTATGACACTCGACACAATTGCTTTTTGAAAGCCAAAGTACATGTAATTATGTAACTAAAACACATTTGCTTCTTCTAGACTATTTTTACACTAATTATATTGATATTTTGCACTCAAACGCAACCCAAAATTTTGAACTTCTTTTAATATAAAGAATAACACAAAATGCACATATTTTTGTAAATACAAAAAAATAGTTGTTTTACAAGCATTTAACACTTATTTTCACAATATTTTTTTTATTATTTTAACACAATCAAACTTATTTAGCAACCAAGTAACTTTTTTCTTCTTATTTATTCAACTCATTTGCATGTAATTACGCAACTAGATACAACTTATTTTTAGCAACCAAAATACATGTAATTACGTAACCGGACATAATTGCCTTTTATCAACCAAATTACATGTAATTACGCAAGTGGAACACAATTTATTTTTGTAGACTAATTTTGTACAACAATTACACTTATTTTCATACATGGAAGTATTCTATTTTTTCTTAAAAATATATCTTATATGGATCAAGTTTTGTTCGTTTTAAAAAACAAACACATTGATATTTTTGGATTTATTTATGAGTTATAGTTTGAAATATATGATATTTAAAATAAATAAAAAAACTTGGAAGAAAAAAACGGTTAGAGGTATATTTAACAGAAAGTGCAGATGGTTATCAGTATTTTTAATATAAAGTTAGATGGTAATCCATATTTTATCCAACTTTAGGTGATTGTTGGTAAATAAGTTTGATATTGGATGAGTATTCGTAAGTTACTTTTAAGTCTTCATATAATTTTAAAGATAAATAAATATAAATTCAACTAAAGACTCGGATTAATTATTATATATTTTTAATATATTGAATAAGATATTTGTTTTTAAAATATATTTTTTAATTTTTTTATTAGAAATAATTTGTAACCAAAACTCTCTATCCATTGATCATAAAAGAATTATAATAATAAAATTTAATTTATACTCAAAATTAAATTGGTTTTATTCAATTTTTTTTATAACATTAAATTTTAAAATATGATATTTTTTTAAAAAAATCTTTGCTTGAAACTCAAAATCGAATGCGTTTATTTCTCTGTTAAGGATCTAAAAAACATCAGAGTTCGAATTTCTCTGTTAACCCTCTACGAGGCTCCATAACGGTAATTAAGGTAAAAATATAAAAGGGTACTACGGACATTCAACATCAGCCTGCTACCTCATAAAATTTGTGCGCGCGTCCCCTTTGGCTTCCACTTGTAGTTGTGAGTCACTTCTTTCTCTAAACTCTCTCACTAAATCTTTCGCTGCTTATTCTATCTCTACCTCAGATGTCTAGCCGGTAAAACGTTTTAAGAAGGTGCAAAAAAGCGTTAACATAACAACTGGATGCTAGCTGAAAAAACGTTCAAAACAATGAGAGTATTATAAAACAATTGATAAAAATTTAAGATTTTCATGTTCAAAATAATATGATTGGGGCATTGTTTTCGCTAATATCGTCAATATTAAAACGTGGTGTTTCGCTTACTTCATAATTGGTGTGGTTTTTATTTTTGCTAACAACTTCGAGCATAAAATTGTCGGTTTTGAAAAAGATAATCGTGTTTTTTTAGCTTCACCAACACCATCACAGGATTTGTGATATAATATTTTTATAATATTCACTGAGGTAGTGGTAGTATGGTTGTAGTAAGAGATTTAAGCTGCCTGGTTGTATTAAATGTTCATTATCTTCATTAATGAAAGTAGTTGAGGTTTTTATACCCTTAATTATGGACCATGGGCTTTCGGGTCAAATCATGAAACCGTGTCAAGTTTAAGGATCAATTTCCTTAATAAGCTGATTAGCATCTAGCTTAGTCAAGAGGTGTTTAATTATTTTATACTTTTGTCCTGTCCGGATAGTTCAGTGGGCAGTTTATATCCGAAATGTCCTTGTCCGGAAATCTCAGTAAGTAGTGGTGAAGTTATCCAGACTTATAAGCAGCCCATTTTTTAGGCCTTGTCAAAAAATCTTTTGCAGGACTAAAAAATTTACTTAGTCAGTAACGACGTTTTCCGGCCTGCTTGTGTATCTGACTTGAGGTTCGTCCGGACTGATTCCTTCCGAAAATACCAAGAGTTTTTCTTTGGATCGTGGGATACATTTCACAATCTGACTCGACCTACCAGCCGTTTTTTACCTAGATCGGCGCTCCCACTAAACCTAAAAAGTAACCTATGAATTTAATTTTTCTTACGTCAGCACCGTCTTCAATCATTGCACGAATCTCTTCGACTTCTCTTAGGTATCAGTTATATTTTTCTACTAATATATAAACCATTTTTTACTGTTTCCTTATATTCATCTCTCAACAAATCTTTCACAGAGTTTTTCAACCTTTCTTTTAAAATCGCTCTTGGGTAGTTTTATGTTCACAGCTGGAAACGCTCTTGTAAAAGGCGCCTGGTTGAATCTGTCCGAATTAGAGAAGGCAAAGAAAGTTGAACGAGAGAGGCGCATTGTTGTTGGTCTCCCACGCAGAAAATCTGATAAACCATCCCAAAAAGCTGATCAAGGATCATCTTCTACCAGAAATCCAAAACCCAAATGTCTATTCAAACCAAACCTTTCACCAATCTCATCAGGCTCCCCTGTTCAAGAGTCCCAACCTTCTACTACACAAAAAAACAGTATCAAGCATTAGAAAGCCCTCCCCTTTCATAGCCATGGGATATGATATTGAAAAATCTCCAGAGAAATCCAATCCACGCAAGACAACTCGCTTAGTGAAAGCCCAAGCGACTGCCTCACAATCAAAGTCCTCCAAACTTGAGGCCTCTAAGTCTGCATCCAAAGACAAACCCTCCGGATCAGATATTTCTATAAGAGCCCCTCGATATAAGCCCTCCGGATCAGAGGCATCCAAAGTAGCCTCTCAAGCGAAATCCTCCGGAATTGAGCCCTAACCAGACACCAGGCCTCTAGAAAAAACTGGTGCTCAACCATCTGGATAGACCATTGAACCAGAAACTGACACTCTTCCATCCACAATAACCGATAAACCTTCCACAATGATGTAAGAAGTAATGGAAGATAGTATTGAAGAGGCCCCCTTCGAAACTGAAGTCTTAGGGCAAACTGGGGATGCTACATCTGATAAGAAAGGGAAAGGAAAAGTTAAGGTTGAAGTGGCTCATCTGGATCTTCCGGAGTGCTTGGAAGGCAAGGTAGGACCTTGCTTCCAGAAGGTCAACGTGAAGTATTTGTTGGCCATGCAGAACATCAACTATGTTTATACTCATACTGCCGAGCTGGGCCGGATCCAGACTAAGTAGGGGATCACAGAGTCAGTGAAGGTGAGGATTCCTGTCACTCCGGAGACTCCAATGGACTGCAAACTTAATGAAATTTTCATCAACACCGAGTTGTTCAACTAGGGGCTCAGATTCCCCTTAGACCCAAAGATCGTCAGGTATTTTGACCTGATTAAGCTTTGCCCAAGCCAGTTAAGTCCAAACACTTGGTACTCCCTTATTTCCTGAATAATGGCATCGAGGTTGTCCGACATCCCTCTCCCTATGGAGCAATTCGTCGATGTGGCAAGCCGGTGCAAAAATAATCACATCCCATTTTATCACCACAACATGGGAGACAATTTCAAAGTAGTAGATGATTTGTTGAAGTCGGAGAAGAACTGGAAAACTTAGTTCTTATTCATCAGTGGGTCATGGGAGAATGGGAGAAAGATCAAAGCTAAGGTTAACCCTAGCATGCTTACTAGTAGGTGGAAGAGTACAAGTAAGTCTTTAATTTTGTTTTTCATTTTCTTCTTCTCATTTTTACAAATATTCCACTTCTGAATCAATCATTTCTTCATTGTTAGTATTACCGAATGAGTGCACCGGTTATCTAGAGGAGGGGCAGACTACATGCGCAAAACTGAATGTGTGGGCCGCAAAATGTTGGGGGAACGCTTTCCACAACTGTTTTACTTTTGGCAATTTGGTGAGATCTCATCTGTGGAATACCGCAGGCCGGAGAGATCTCGCATGGGAAGAATTTACCACACCACCTCCCCCAGCTTTCATCCTTAAGCGAACAGAGGAAAAAGATGGCAAACTGGCCTTGCCTTCCAGAGCTAAAGCTCCTAGCAAGATGAAGGGAAAGGGAAAGAAAACGAAGGCTGCAACAGAGGCAGTTCGGGTTGCTGTAGAAGAGACCGGTCCGGGGAACCCAGGAGGGATCGATGCTACCTTGCTCAAGGTAGTTGAAGATGAGATTGTTAAGGAGGCAGGTGAATCGCAAAATCCTCCAAGCCCCCCTAAAAAGGACCGAAAGAGGGTAGTAAGCAGCGATGAGAGGGCTGCTAAGAAGAAGAAGGTCACCTTAAAGGAAAAAGTAATCCTTCGCCCTTCGGAGCCTCTACCCCCAACAGACCCAACTAATCAGAGCATAGAGGAATTGAAGAAAGAGCTTGAAGAATTGAGGAAGGATAACGAAGATCTATCGACCAAGCTTGCCACTTCGGAGAAGGCTAACATAGAGCTCCAAACTAAGTGCTCGAGTTTGGAGAAAGATCTCTCCACCTTAAAGGCAGATGTGAAGACCAAAGATGGTTCCATTCAGACCTTGTCCGGTGAAAAAACTTCCCTTGAAGATGATGTGTCCAAGGCAACCAAGGAGAAAGAAGACTTGGTGAAAGAGAAGGATCAAAAAATTCAGGCCAGCATCCATAAATACACCAACGAGGTGATAGATTCCTTAGAAAAAAGGTATACCGAAGTGAAGTCTGACATGGTACTGCTTTTCCACAAAACGTTTCCGAAGAGGACACTTTGTACCTTGTGGCAATATGTGGAGTATGAAGACATCCCATTCCATACAATGGCAGATGGTGATAAAAAGAACTACTCTAGTGGAATCGATTCTACTACCGAGGAAGAGAAGACACCGGGGAGAGTTCAAGCGCTGAGCTCAAAGTTCCTAAGAAAGGAAGTGACACAGGAACATCCGAAGGGAATAAGCCCTGAGGTTTTTAACTATCCTTTTTTGCTTTCTTTATTTTGTGAACTATTCAAGTACTTGGATGGCCAATGCATTTTTGTAATTGTATTCGGTTTGAGTCCGGTTAAGTATTTCACAAAACTTAAAGTCTTTGGATGGCCAAGGCATATTTTGTGTTTTAATATCATTATCCGGTTTTTACCCGGACAAGCTTATCTTACCCAATTTTTTTCTTTTCAAATATTTAAGGCGAGAGTGTTTAAAATCTTCGATGACATGTATTTAATGGTCATCATTCAACCAGATTAATCCGATCTGTCAAAGATCTTTAGTATTAAATTGAAGACTTGAAAATAGTTGTAATCAAATCACACCGAATATTTTAAGAAGGCATCATATTTCATTGAAAAAACCAGACACCTCATTAAAACTTCCCCGCGTCACCAGGGAGGAAAGAGTATGCCCCATAATATTTACATAGACTTTAAACAAGTAAATATTTACACAACTTTCATTCTAGATCTAACCGGAGGTGTTTAATATTCCACACGTGCTTTAGGATTCTTCCATCTTTGTCTTGAAGACTATATGTCCCATGCTTAAGCTTTTCAGAGACCTCATAAGGGCCTTCCCAGTTCGGAGCTAGTTTGTCGAACTGATTTTTCCTTAGTATGCAAGAAAACCTTTCTTAATACTTTATCCCCTGACTGAAAATCCCTTCTCTTGATTTTGGAAGAAAATCTGCTTCTTATCAAGCCTTGGTAATGGGTGGTTCTAAGATGATCCTTAACTCTTGTTTCTTCAATTAAGTCCAACTGACTTCTAATTGCCAATTCATTGGCCTGCTCGGAATAGTTGTGGACTCTTTATAATGGTAGAGTTTCCTCTATAGGAGTAATTGCATCCATCCCATACACTAAGGCAAAAGGAGACTCTTGTGTAGCAACTCCAGGAGTAGTCCAGTACGCCCACAATACTTCTTGCAAATAGCTTGGCCACTTCCCTGCAGTTCATTCTAAATTCTTTTTCAGACCAGACATAATGGTCCTATTTGCCACTTCAACTTGACCATTTGCTTGTGGGTGGAAAGGAGAAGAGAAGCAATGCTGAATGCCCTTGGAGGCACGTAAATTCTCCATACCCTTGTTATCAAATTGTGGCCCATTATCTTTGGTTATCTTCTGTGGAACCCCAAATCTGCAACAAATATTAGACAAGATAAATTTTATAACAACTTTCGAAGTAGTTCCTGCCAATGGGGCTGCTTTTATCCATTTTGATAAATAATCAATGGCTACACTAATAGTCATGTACCCTCCGGACGCCATTGGTAGACGCCCAACTAGATCGAGTCCCCAACGAACAAAAGGCACTGGCTCAGAAATTGACTCCAAATGAACAATTGGGATATGAATTTGGTTACCATATCTTTGGCATGGGTCACATTTCTTCACCAATTCCTTAGCATCTGCCATTATGGATGGCCAATAGTATCCGGCCAACAAAACCCTTCGAGTTAGAGATCTATAGCCATAGTGCGCTGATCCCTCTCCATCATGTAGTTTGGATAAAACAATTTGGGACTCTTCAGCCCCCAAACAACCTAGGAGAGGTCTGCTGAATGACTTCTTATAAAGAACCTCTCTTATAATCAAGAAACCACGAGCCCTGTGTTTCATTTTCCTTGCCATAGCCTTCTCCGGAGGCAAAATTCCATCAGAGATGTATTGAAAATGGGGAAATCTCAAATATTTGGGTTGAACCACTTGTACACTTAAGCTCTCCTCCTCTTCCTTGCTCTGATTTGGTTATATGGATGGGAATTCTTGTACATGAATCCATGGGTAGGACTTAGAGTATGCTACGATTACTAAGGAGTCTGCCAATGTGTTTTCCGATCTAGGAATATGCTCATAGCTGACATTTTTGAAGTTGGCTGCTACTTCTTTAAGAATGAACAAGTTTTGATCAACTGCTCCTTCTTGGCTTCAGACTGACCTTGAGCATGGTGGATAAAAAGCTGAGAATCACTCATTTATCTAACTCTTTTAGCCCCACACAAAAAAGCTAATTTTAGACTAGCTATAGCTGCCTCATATCCAGACTCATCGTTAGAAGCCCTAAAAGCAAACCATATAGCATGGTATAACTTATCACCATACAGAGAGGTTAAAAAAATCCCAGCCCCACAACCCATTGTGCTTGATCCACCATCTGTCCGGACAACCCACTCTTTTTTAGTTCTCTCTTCTGTAGCTTGTTTAGTACTCCTGTTCGAATGAAATTCTACCAAGAAATCAGCAACAGACTGAGCTTTAATTGCAGTTCGTGAGGCAAAATCAATCTCATAATCACCCAACTCTACTGACCATTTGGTCATCCTGCTTGATATGTCTGCTTTCTGAAGCACATTCTTCAAAGGAAAAGATGTGCAGACGATAATGGAATGAGACTGAAAATATGGCCTCATTTTTTTTGCAGCAATTACTAGGGCTAATGCCAGCTTCTCAAGCTTTAGGTACATCTCATTATCCATTAGACTCTTGCTGATGTAGTACACCGGACGAGGATAATAGTCCACCTCTCTTACCAGCACTGCACTTATAGCACATTATGACACATCCAAGTATACATATAGTGTTTCTCCGTCAATAGGCTTAAAAAGGGTTTTGGGAGAAGACAAATGCTTCTTTATTTTATCAAATGCCTAGTCGCACTGTGGAGACCAGTTGAAGTCTTTATCACCCTTCAAAGTCTGAAAAAATGGGGCACATTTGTCCGAAGACCTTGAAATAAAACGATTTAATGCAGCCAATCTCCCTGTCAACCTTTGTACTTCTTTAACATTTTGAGGGGGTCCATTTTTTATAGTGCATCGAGCTGGTCCGGATCAGGCTGTATCCCTTTTTCACTTATTACATAACCTAAAAACTTTCCGGACTGCACCCCACACACACACTTTTCTGGATTCAATTTTAAATTAACCTTTGTCAAGTTGGCAAAAGTTTCTTGAAGATCAGTTAGGTGCAACTCTTATTCTAAGCTTTTTACTATCATATCATCGATATATACTTCCATATTTCTCCCAATCTGATCAGCAAATGCTTTGTTCACCAACCTCTGATAAGTAGCCCCAACATTTTTCAACCCAAAAGGCATCACCTTGTAACAATGGAGACCCATATCTGTAACAAAGGTAGTTTATTCTTGGTCCTTCAGATCCATCTGTATCTGGTTATAACCGGAGAAGGCATCCATGAACGATAATAACTTGTTTCCTGATGTGGAGTCTACCAACTAATCTATCCGGAGGACTGGATAGAGATCTTTTGGGCAAGCTCTGTTGAGGTCAATAAAGTCGATACACATACGTCATTTCTCATTCTTTTTCTTTACTAACACTGGGTTGACTATCCATAAAGGATATTGAGACTCTTTTATGTGCCCCATCTTGGTAAGTCGGTCAACTTCTTGAACTATTACATCAGCTTTCTCTTTAGAAAAAGTTATCATTTTTTACACAACAGGTGCAACATCTCTCCGGATAGACAGCTTGTGTGATATAACCCTTGCAGGTACTCCGGTCACATCAGCATTGCACCAAGCAAAAACATATTGGTGATCTCCCAAAAAGGACTACAATTTTTTCTTCAATTCTGCTGCCATCTTGAAGCCAACTTTAACACTCCTTCCTTCAGCCAGAGAGTGGGTTTCAACTTCTTCGATTGGTATCAAAACACCAGGGATATCTATGGGGTCATCAATTTCACCCTCACCCCAGAGGGCCCCAACAACTGCTAATATTCATTAACCCGGACTGCCTCCAAAGTTCTAGGAGCAAGTGCAGTTGCATAACATTCTCTTGTTATTGTTTGGCTACTCCGGACAACTCCAACTTGTTCTTGAACTGCGTACTTTAAACACTAATGGACTGTTGAAGCCACATCATGCATCCTAGAGAGCCATGACCTCCCAAAGATCGCATTGTAACATGTGGGGCAATCTACCATAATGAATAGTACCCTGACCATCTTCTTGAAAGGGCCTTTGCCCAACAATACCCCATCATCAAATTCTCCGATTACATCTGCAGAGCTCCATGTGAAGCCCACAATGGATATGTTCGAACGCTGAATCACTGCAATATTCTTCATCTGTTAATAAGAACTTAAAAATAGAATATTGGGTGAGATGCCAGTGTCAATCAAAATTCGCCTGATGTCATTGCCCCCAATTGAGGCTCCTATCACGACAGCATCCTCATGAGGCCCAACTATATATTTTTAAATCATCCTCATAAAAAACAATGAAAGGAAAAGGAATTTGGGACTGATAAGAAGACATGCCTCCCTCTAACTGAGTAGCTAGAGTGTGAACATGCATCTTCCTTGAAGAAAGAGTCGGCGCAATCATAGTGTGCCCCCAAATATAGTAAGTGACTCAGAAAAGCTTATGAGTACGAACACTGTCTTAGTTTGTTCTGTTATAACCCCCACTTTATTCTGGGTTGGATCAGGATCCAAATACTCCGATTCGACATCAAATCTTTCAAGGATTACCATAACCCCTTCTGGAGCAGATGTCCCCGCATCGTTCGTTGGGCCAATCGGTGAGCATTGTCAAGCCTATTTCCACTTCTTCTCTTGAAGTAAGCTCCCAAATTCCCTCTTTCAATAAGATTATACACCTCTTGTTTCAAAGCGATGCAGTCTTCGGTGTTGTGGCCAATATCATGATGATATTGGCAAAAACAAGTATTACAACTTTCCCTAGGAGATTGAAGCGCTGCCGGCTTCCTAAAATGCACCTCATCTTTTGTTTTGTCATAAATGGTTGCCACATTCTCTTTTAACTCAGCAAACCACTCCGGTTGGACCCAAGGTCCTCGTTTGTTTCTAGACTGCTGGCTTTGAGCTGGATTTGGGTGGGATTGAGTCTGTTTGGCCCTATTGGGTCCCTGTCCGGTTTCTTTGGCCTTGTATCCGGACTGGTTCTGGTTTGGAGCAGCTGGGGCAGACCTCACTTGCCTGTGTACCCTAGTCTTCTTATTTTCATCTACGTTGATTTTCTTTCTCACCTGATTCAGCAAACCGGCCCAAGTCATGGTCTTCTTCCTGGTTATCGAATCAGCTAGATTCTCAGGGTTTAACCCTTGTCTCAAAGAAGCGATTGCTACCTGCTCAAAGAAATCGACTAACCCATTCTTAGTGTTTACAAACCGGCTTATATAGTCTTTCAGTGACTCATTTGGCTCCTGGGCACAATGGATAATTGTATCTCCATTGCCCTTCACCTCCTTACTCCCCACAAATTTCCTTCAGAAGGCCACCCAAAATGTATCAAAGTTTCTGATACAACCTTGTGGCAAGCTGTTGTACCATTTCAAAGCACTTCCCGTAAAAGATTAGGAGAAGGCTCTACAAAGAAGTTTTTCATCATCATCATCAAAATTCATCATAAAATTTTTAAACTGTTCTAGATGGTTTTCCGGATCTTTGCTCCGATCATACTTCTCCATTTTAGTACTGTCAAAACTCTTAGGAAGGTTTCCGGATAGTATCTTGGATGACAATGGCGATTGTCTCCAATTCCGACTATGACTAAAAACTGTGTCTTCATTAGGTATTGCAAAAATACCTGGCTCATCATGGAAAGCAAAAGGATCCATCAGCAGCTGATCCAGATGCCTATGACGATGGTTGTGGCTGTGAGAGATGCCTCTTTAGTCTCCCATGCCTATCCTCATTTCTTGAATATTTTTTAACTAGTTTTTTTTTTATTCCTAGACTTTCCTTCATCACTGCTTGATGACAAAGACTCCTCAAGCTCATCCTCATTCGAAGCTCTCCACCGGCTTGGACCGGTGAGATTTCTTGGAACTGACACGGGTCTTTTTCTTGCTCAAATGAGTCTTCGCCGATGGGTCGTTCTCCCTTGGGTTGTCAGTATGGTGAATGGCTGACGCTTTTGACTTTTCCTTTAAACCCATCTCTGTCTTTTTAGTGGCCCTCAATGCTTCTATTTCAGCTTTCAACTTGTTTCGCTCTTTGGTCGTGTACTCATTGTTTTCTCCCACCACCTCCACCAAAGGTGGTGGAATTTCTTGCTCATACGGATTCATCTAAACTAGTTTTTCTTGCTGGTTTTGAATGCTAGATTCAGGCACCTTCTACTCTCATTGTGGTCACCAATTTGGTGTGGTTTATTTTACGCTGAGGGTAATTCTGTCAAGTGTTTTAGAAAGTTTTTTTGGAGTATTAAATGTTTGGGTATTTTGTAGTAAGAGATTTAAGCTGCCCGGTTGTATTAAATGTTCATTACCCTTATTAATGAAAGTAGTTGGGGTTTTATACCCTTAATTATGGACCCATAGGCTTTCGGGTCAAATCATGAAACTGGGTCAAGTTTAAGGACCAATTTCCTTAATAAGCTGATTAGCATCTAGCTTAGTCAAAAGGTGTTTAATTATTTTATACTTTTTTCCTGTCCGGATAGTTCAGTGGCAGTTTATGTCCGAAATGTCCTTGTTCGGAAATCTGAGTAAGCAGTGGTGAAGTTATCTGGACTCATCAGTAGTAGCACGACGTTTTTTGGAAGATTGATAAGTGGGTCGCTTAGGTTGTTTGTTTCTTGTTTCTTTCTATTGTTTAACCCTATTTGTTTGGGGATGATAAGATCCAATTCCCATTTATATCCATATCAAAAAAGGTTTTTTGAGCACCCATAAAATCATGTTTTTTTTTCAGAAGCCTTGGTACTAACATCCATTATTTTGTATTCATCAGAAAAAAACTTTAATCGGCTAAAACAATGTACGAAACAAATTTTTGTGAGTAATATTTTTATGGAATTTGTATTTCTAAATTCGTTGAGCAACAATTGAAAGTTCAATAAAAAGGCTGCATTAGGAATTATATTTTTTCTAATCTTTAAAAATTGCTTTAGCTTTTAAAAAAATTGAAAACACTTTATTATAAGAACATGTTATAAAAATATAAGAATAAAAGTTACTAACATATAAAACTTTGACATATTTCTTGTTAACCAATTCCTTTCAGCCTCGCCAAATAATTAGGATGATTTAGACTCCCAGTTGCAATTGATGAAGAATTTTTTTACTTCCAACCATGATCAGACGGCGGTATCGTAGCCATGCTTATGTGTTTTGGGGCAGTAAAATAGTATAAATAGAAGTCATTGACATTTTTGATTGGCAGTCGTGTATGATGTTAGACAATTCAAATGGTTTTTTCAGTAAAACATATGCTAAACTTATACTAGTAAGCGTCCGCTATCTGTTGGGAGTAAGTTAACTAGGACATAATCTACATTATCAGAATAATTCTAGTATTTTGAGATAAAGAGGGGGGAGGGTTCATACTACAGCATTTTATTATTCCGTAGAAAAATATACTTCATCGCCAATGACATGAACGGGGGGGAGGGGGGTAATATCATTTTGATGGGATGCAAATTTTAACATCATTGGGAATACCCTATTTAAATCGAATCAATACTTATTCTTCATTTTTATTCTCCACATAAGATATATTTTGTTTGGAAAACCATCTCTCAAAGAATCCAACCTTATTTTCTTCATGTTGGTTAGAAGAGGAAGCAATACCATGTGTAATTTTTTTTTCTAAGTCCTCATTATTCTTGTTATTACTAGAGTTTAAGGGTTCAGAAAGCATTCTGAGAGAGATTATGTTTTTTCCTTTAATGTTTTTATAAGTATTAGATTTGGTACGAGGAAAAAGTGTTGGATCGAATTCTAATGGTTTGATATATTCTTCACTAGCGTATGTATAAGGAATAAGATACACTTTCTGAGCTATTAATACCATATATGAACTAGTATATTCTTCAAATTGACCATTATGTTGATTATTTTGAGAATCTAGTGGATTGTAGTCAGAACTTGATTCCCTAACCGTTCACATGTCACCTCATGGGTGAATAATGAAAGAAAAATGATGGATGATGCTATGGGAAATTATCGAGTAAATCTAAATTATCAAGACAATTTCAATTATGATAATTAATCTAATTAAATTAAGATAAATTTTCCTGCTTGAGGAAAGTGGTGGATGGACTACTAAATGATGTAGGTAGAAGATTTCGATTGCACAAAACAAGTTTATAGAGAATAATTAAAGAGAGAAATTGTAGAGGTTAAAGTTTTAAAAAATGAAATTTAAAAGGTTGCTACATATATATAAAGTGAATGAATGAATAATAATCGTAGATCTAAAGTGAGATGGATGGTTCAAATGAAATGTTAGAAATGATCATAAATAAAGCGTCAGAAGTTCATTGGTTCATAACAGGTATTGTGATGTCATTTATTCATTTTTTTCAAAGATTAACTCAATACATTAATATTTGAAAAAAGTAACCGATATGCAAAATTAAAAAGTAATATGAATTGTTCTTTTTTTAGATTATTCATAATTTTTAATCATATGAATATATTTTAAGGACTAAGGGGAGTCCTGATAAAGTTATATACTGCTGAGATGTCATTATTCTTATTTTGAGAAAATGGAAATATTCATCTCACAAGGTATATCTATCGAATAAAATACCTTATTAAGATGTCAAATAAATAAAAATCTAATGTAGCAGTCGAGAAGAGAACATCAATATAGTAACTGACTTTCAGCACCGACAAAAGAGAGAAGTAGTAGCAAAAGATAAAAGCATCAGAAAAATAGATGTTGGTCAACAACTAGCGTTATAGGCGAAGTCATAAAGATGACGGAAAGTAGTTGAAGATATTTAAAGATTCGAGATAAGTGTGATGTATTACTAAAATACGCATATAAATTGAGGGGAAAATAATAATTTATATAATAGATGATTGACATATGTCATAAGATAAACGTGTCATTCATCCCAAATAATTAGGAATAAAGTAACTATAAATATGAGATCAAATTATTGTAAAAAAGGTTGATTCATTTGATAAATAAAGTTAAATTTACTACAATTCTTGATCATTGACTAGTCTCAATATTTTCGCAATAATGTGAAAGAGAATTCCCTCATCGGACACAAGGTCGACTCCCTCATATTAAAATATATGAGAGTTCTTCTCACCACTAGTTGCATCTCATATATTGATTGTCCTATTCTCTTTGAAACTCTAATTTTTCCTATATGTTTTTGGACCTCCAAACACCTATTTTATGTAGGTCCGCTCCAACTCATCAAGATTGTTCTCTTTTTAGGTCGGGTATACCGGTCCTCAATCTTTATCCTCCCATCAAAGGTTATCAAAACGTTTTTCCAATCCTTTGGTTTGTCCATGATATAATTTAATGTAACATTGTCCGTTATAAAGGGCGATCTTGAGATTCTAGACTTAAAAATCTGGAATCAGCTCTCCATAAGTGTATGTGGTCCTTAATAAGTAAAAAAACAAGTGAATCTGGTGTGACTCGATTAAAGTGGAAAATTAATTAAAACTAGTAATTTCTGGGATTTAGATTTTGGCTTCTCTCTCGTGGACATGGGAAACTATAATGTTTTATGTCTTTGGTTAGCAAATTGTATAGGATTGCAATCAGAAATAGAAAGAATACCTCATTTTAGTATGAACATTGATTTTTTCCTACCTTTATAGTAACCCATTGTGGGCAATGTATTATCCATGACTTAAGAGTTAACAAGAATTTCAAAATTATAAACACTGAAAGCTTGGACCAATCATCTATTTTAGAACCACATTTTTAAAGCTTTCAAAGCACTCTTGAGAGTATGCCTAAAATAATTGTGTGACTCATATTACCAACTTTCAATTAATATTATACTCATATATTAAAGTTTGTAAATTAAAAAATAAAATTAAAACTTTAAACCATCCAAAATTATAGAATCTATAGAAGAATAATTTAAACATTAACAAAATTAATATAATAAAATAAATAAATAAATGATATAATTAAATTTAAATATTAAATTATAATAATAAATATACTATAATTTAATATATAAAAATAAAATATTTTTATTCAGTCAATTTTAATTATTTGATTTTTTTTAAAATAAATTTTATATTACAAACTAAATGTAAAAAAAAAATCTACCCATTTAAAATTAAAAATTTAATTTATATAAGATAAATAATCATAACAAAATAAATGTTAGAGATAGTTTATTTGTCATTTTAATTTCCTATTAATTTTGATATCAACTAGTAATGTATTTGTTCTTTTAATCTTAAACAGGTGTCATATCTGCATATTTAAATGTAAAAAATTCAAGTCACGATTAAAATTGTCAAGAATTGTTTTGAAATATGGTGATGACGGCTCCAAGAATCCCTTTCTTGGTGATGAAGAAATATTTGGACTTCAACTTGAAAAGAATCTTCATGAGTTGTATTTCACCTTCTAATTGATCCCCTCTTCTTCAGAATGGAAGAATATCCAGCGTTGAAACCCTCAAACCTGCAAAAAAGTAATAAAAATGGTGAGAATCTCAGTCACAAAATATCGTATGCTCAAGCTGTCCATCAGAATCATACAAATAAAATTAACGAAATCAAGCCTACAAGAATTCTACACAAAGCATATCACATATCTATACAATTCGAGGAGCAAGTTTATGATAATCTTGTAAAGTATACATCTTTTACGTTGATCGGTAAGTTTTCTAAAGGCTTGCCCAAGAAGTCAGATCTTGACAATTTCTTTATCTCCAAAAAGTTCAATGGAAACTTTTCAAATTCAAATTAGGATTCAAGGCATTTGTTCCTTGAATTCTCTCTAAAAGAAGATATAGAGAAAATATGGTCTCGGGGAGTTTGGTCAATAGGTGAATACTCCATGAGAATACTAAAATGGATGCCTTCTTTTAATGTTAAAAAGGAATGTCAATTAGTACCAATCTGGACTTGAATGGAAAGGTTACCTGAACAAATATACAAGGAAGGAATCATCAACTCCATAGCTTTTTCAATATGCACTCCCCTTAAAACCTGGATTCCTCCCAAAAATAAGGCAATCTACAACGCATGCTATGCATGGGTTGAGTTTGACATCTCTAAAAAGCTTCAGAACCGTGTTTGGCTAGGATTTGGCAGCAATCAAGGAGCTTGGATCTCTCTGAGCTACAAAGATGTTCCAAAATATTGTGAAACTTGTTTTCATGTGGGACACGATTCTTCCACCTGCAAAAGAAATCAAGCTAACAATGTAGATACAAAGAAAACCAATCAACTACCACCTTCTGAAGAAAAAGAAAGCACTTTTGAAGATGGGGCAGTACTTTTAGCAAAAGAAATAGAGAAAGCCAATGAAGAATATAATTCTGAGCCTAATCAGACTATTGAAGAAAGCCAGAACATACCTGTTCAATACCAAAACCCTGTTATCAGTAAACCCCCTGCAAAAGATCAAAACATTGGAATAGAACAGAATAGAGTTGAAGCTGAATTGAGTATAGTTGGAGAAAATATTGCCTTGGAAACATTACCTGAGGAGAATCATGAAGCTTCTTCCAGGAGAAGCTCTGCTGAACAACTGCAAAGTATAGGTTTGCAAGATACAGGTTTGAACAGAATACCTCTTGAGGATATCAATGTGAATGATGAGGAAATAATTAATGCCATCAAATCTCTTGATAACATTATTTATTTAGCTCAAAAAATTAATGAAGGAAATCTTCCTGATAACATTGGGAGCCTTCCTTCATCACCTGAAAGAAAAAACAAAAAAGCTAATCCCAGTTTTCAGAAAATTCTTGAACATAAAGTAAAACAAACTAGAAGAAACAAAAGAAATAAACCTATTGCTATAAAATCTCTTCAAAAGAAAGAGACTAAAAGATCATCTCTAAAAAGCCCTAAATGATCAAGCTATATGCTGGAACATTCAGGGAGTTGGAAATCAATATTCTGAGATAGTAAAAAAGAAGGTCGCTACAAACTCAACTCGGAAGCTAGTGTTTCAGCTAATGGAGACGCGAGTGGTGCTGAGCACCGAGGAGATTTCTTCAAGTTAAATCCCGTACTCTACTGGATGGACTTCTCCTGTGCAAAATCAAATGATACAATGAAGTAGATGTGGGGAAAGATTAATTATCTCCCTATGCTTATCCTTTAGTGTGGTAAATTTATCTAAACTCCAAGTTCTGCTACATCGAGGAGGATAAAATTCAAAGACATGTACCTCCTGGAGACTCAAATCCTCACTATGTACCTCCTGGAAATTCAAAGTTCTGATACATTGAGGTCTGAAGATAGTAGATTGATCGAAAAGCTTGAAATTGGTGTTTGAGCTCGAGCAAAGCTGTGGATGTGCGAGCGGCTGATGATGTATCTACGGCTCTTGGGCTTTCTGGTTCTACTGAGTGCTCATGATGCAATACAAGAAGGTTCTCCAAGGCTTCTGAGAGTCAAATCCAGATTCATTCCTAGAAATTGAAAAAGCTTCAAATCGGAAAACTATATGGCATTATCTTCTATATAAACTCCTGAAGCAGCCTTAATGGGAGATACGTGGCAATGGTTTCTTGAAATCGCCAATGAAAGCAGCTGTTCGAAGCCTGAAAGTTGAGTCTTACAGACATGGTGGCTGGCCATGCTTCTATGGAATAGAAGCTGATGGAGAGATGATCTCTTGCTGTTCTATTAGAATTTTATAAGGAGCTCGATTAGGATTCTCCTATATTTAGACTTCGATGTATATTTGGACCATCAATTTTGAACCTTAAAGTTTAGACCTATTTTTTGATGTACAATTCTATTCGATAATAAAATCAATTTGCTTGCTTAAAAAATAATAATTCAAGTCACGATTAATGCTAGATTTTCATGCAATAATGTTAACAAAATGGCGCAATATTTATTTCCTAGTAATTAAACCTACATTATAGAGTAAGTGACTGGGGATTTTAAATTGTTATAATGAATTTAGCCAAAGATGTCAATAAATGTTGGATTATCTCGCACTAAATAATATAAAACTAAAGCATAGTAGAATAATTTTTTAAAATTTATCTCTCGTCCGTTTCGGTCAAAATTTAAAAAAATAAAATAAAATTTGAGACTTAATTTGGATGCATATTTTGTTTATTATTTTAACCAACAAAATATATTAATAATTTTTTGGAATTTTAAAAGATAATAAATTTTACCATTTTTTAGCATTACAAATTTAAAAATTAGCCTTCGATTTCATTTTAAAAATATGTCATCAAAATATTTTTCATAATACTATTCAAATATAATTTTTTAAATAATGTGTTTTACTTTTGAAAATACTAGAATTATTGAGGTAAATTCTTTTTTGTTTTTAGTTAAAATCCATTAATGTATTTAAAGCTAAAATAAACACTAAATATCTAATTTACTTACAAATGTCGATATATCGAGCCGTGTATTTTTTGCAGTTTTTATTATTTATTTTGCCAAAATTAAACATTAGGAGGGTATTCAATTGGTTGTGTAAATGCCACTTGTATCTCCTATTTAAAACCTAAAAGCTTCTCTCACCAGATACCGAAATAGACAAGAATTTCTCTAGGTTTGCTTCCTGAGTACAAGTCCAATTAACAAGACCAATAAACCATTATGGAGAGATCTTTTCTTTCTTCTCCTCTAACTGTTCTCCATGAAGCTACGGTATCCTCTCTTTCTGTCAATTACTTGGTAGAACGGAAAATTTACAATATATCTACATAAACTAGGGTTTAAGGGGTGGTCTCTCCTGCCTAAAACTTTAAAGCTTATCTCTTGTCTCTAAAACCTAAAATTAAACATTCTTTCAATTGATCTCCGTTCTGATGTGGCCAGAAAAAAAAAAGAGAAAGCAAAGGCTAAAATATGAAAGAGAGAAGACTAAAGATCATGTCTTTCTCTTCCTTGATAGCACCTAACGAACATTCATTAACCCCAATACTGGTGTTACTTCCAGTGAAGTCTATTCAAATCTAACTGCGTATTTCTGGTTGGCAATCTTTAATAACGGATCCTACCTAGTCATTAATCGGTCGTTGTTGTTGTGGGCTGGTTGTGACAATGAGATCCCACATTATCGCCGCTATTCGGTGCATAATCCTTCAACAAAATGTTTGTTTACTGCCTAATACCTTTATGGAATAGATTCATAACAATTATGAAGGCGACTCTTGTTAGATGATGACTCATTTTAGTACAAAGTTGTGTATCATTATACCAAAAAAATTTAGGCTACAAAATCAAAATATATTCTTCGGCAAGAATATAACTAAAATAGTATAAGTGTTTTCTATTACTTCATGTATACAATACCAGTTTTTTAAATGATTGTGTCAACTCTATTCTTACAAGCCTATTGTGGTACTTTAGTGTTGAAACTAAACAATCGAGCACAATAAATCAAAGTAATGTATATTTTAGGATTAGAGATGAACTTAACAAATGCAATTATTCTAAAACCAAATATCACATGAAGCACTATATGCGTTAGGAGAAAAGACTTATTCTATTTTACTTATTCTATTTTACTTATACTATTTTTTTCAAATTCAATGGTGAAAAATATATTTTAATTTTGTAATCTAAAGTTTCACTCATAATAATATACACAACTTATTAAGGTGAATGATCGTGTAGAGTCAAATACAAAAGTCGCTCTCAATCTCTTCGATGAGAATAGTAGAGAGGTAAACAAACATTTTCATTACAAGAGAGCGAGAAATCATCGCCATAACCAAAACACAAGAATCATATTACTCTTAGGCTAGATGCTACTATTTACCAAAACACAAAAATTATATTATTGTTAGGCTACACAATATAATTAGCTACAATCTTGATCTTTTTGTTTTCTTTTTCATTCAATAGATATTTAGTTTTAATCTCTGAATACTCACTTATCAATACAAAATAGGTTAATGCAATTTAATGTTATAATGGCGCACATGATGTATGTTTTTGGAGATGATTCCAATGTACGTAGTCTTCCAAGCAAATAGAATTTTAAGAAATCGAAAGACGTTATTAATGGAAGAACTCCAAGATTGGATTCTCATCAAGAACTAATTCTTGATCTATCTCTTCCTTCTTCAATCTTCAATCAATCCTTTTGATTGGATTCTCCCCTTTCTCTATCTTCATGTTCTTCGTAATATGAACAAAATAGAGCAGTATATAAAAGATTTCCCATCCCTCAATAGCTGCGCTGAAAATCAAGGACATGATCTTAAAGTCTCCATTGCTGACGCGGTAAAACCTAAAGGATCCAGTCCTGTAGTTTTCATGAATCCTGAATCTGTTGAGCATCACCAATCCCATTCTCGATTCAGTTTAATAAAGAAAATGAATATTGTCTCTAAAGCTGTCAAAGATACACGCTTATTGCCAAATTCACTCAAGGAATACCAAAGAAACAAATTCCGGACCACTTCTTGAATTTTAAGAAATTCAAAGGAGAAGTAAGTGTCTGTAATTGGGATTCCAGTCACTTACTCTTAGAATTCTCCAACAAGGAAGACCTTTGTAGGCTTTGGGTCAGATCCATCTAGACAGTTATAGATAAAATCACGAGACTCATTAAATAGTCTTCTGATTTAAATCCCAAATATGAGAATTCTATCGTCCCGACTTGGATAAGGATAGAAGGCATGCCTGGATACATGTTCAAAGAGGAAATAATACTCACCATAGCAGAATCAATTGGTGATCCTTTGAAATCTTAGATTCCTCCCAAGAACTGTGCTCTTTTTAATGCTTGCTACGTCATTGTTGAATTGAATGTATCTTTGAAGCGCAAAAGGAATTTTGGGTAGGGTTCGGATCAAATGACGGTTGCTGGCTTCATGTCAGCTATAAAGACGTCCCTGCTTACTACAATCTATGCTATCATCTTGTCCATGACTCTGCAGTATATAGGAAATTGTCTTCAAATAACCTGAAAGAAAGTGAAAATGTTAAACAAAACAAAGAAGAAACTAGCAAACCTAGGCTCAAATCTCAAATATACATACCTTTCAACAAGGCCAAAGAAGTGAGAACTAAAGAAAGAAACTCAAAAGTCATCACTCTCAATCCCAACTCTCATGACATAGAAAGAGAATGTAAATAGTTATGTCAATACTCTTCCTCATGATGTTGTTCCTAATAGTATCGACATAATAGATGATATCAAAGATATTGAGTGTAAAAGTAATCAAGATCAAGATCAGAATGTTGAGGAGAATGAGTCTTACACTCCCAATTACCTTCACTTTGTTAAACTTCCAACAACACCAATCCTAAAGCAGAAAGATACTGATCACAGTTTCAAGTCTCTCCTAAGTAAAAGGCTTCAAGTTGCTATATTCAAGAATAGAAGAATTAATGAGAAGAAAATATGCAAGACTTTGTTTGGGGATAAAAAATACATCAGCAACTCACCTGAATATGATCAGCATCCTTAACTGGAACATCCGTGGTATCTCCAACAAATCTTCTCAAAGAAGATTGAAAAACATCATCAAAAACAAAAAAATCAGTATCATTTGTATTCAGGAGCCTGTGGTGGACTCATCTCATATTTCAACTATTGCTACTTATTTGGGTTTCAGTAAGTTTGTCTTCAATTGCAACAACAAAATCTGGCTTATGTGGTCTGATTGTTTAACATTACAGTTATATCTAATTATCCTCAAATTCTCAGTGCTGAGATCAACTTACCTAACTCCAGCAAGCCTATTACTCTAACTGTTGTTTATGCCAAATTCCAAATGAGTGTGGTATATTGGCTCTTCGGAAAATTCTCTGTGAAATTGCTGATTCTGTTAATGCTTGTTTAGTCCTTGGTGACTTTAACACCATCTTCAACACTTCTGAGCAGAAAGGTTGCTCTACTTTCTGCTTCAATAGTGCTGGAGATTTTCATAATGATATCAACACTTGTAAGCTTTGAGATGCTGGGTATATGTGAAATAGATATACCTGGACTAATAAAACTAAGTGGAGGCATCTCGATCGTGTCTTGTATGACCCCCATGAAATGTACCTTCTTGAACTGGAGGATCCTTCATGGTTGGCTCCCTACTGATAAAAATCTACAGAAAATGCATTTAACTTTAGTGTCCAAATGCCAATTCTGTGAGAGTGTTGAAACAATCAATCATCTGTTTATTGATTGTCCCCTAGCCTGGAGCATTTGAAACCATTTTGCTCTGATCTTTAACACTAGAATTGTCAAATTCATGACGTTCCCCCCATCTCCTTTGATATGGGTTCTGGGCTTTGGAAAAATCTACTTATATATGTTTATATTCTTCCTCCTATAGTCGTGTGTGCCATCTGGAAGATGAGAAATAACTCCAAAATTAAAGGCCTTCACTACACATCCTCGTCTGCGATCAATCTTGTATCTCACATTATCTACAGTCTCGACTCTGCCTCTCTCCTTAAGCCAAAACACTGGACTCCCTTTCACTCTGCTGCTACAGTTCTTTGTTGCTTTAACAGTGCCAGAACCAGGACTCCTTCGGTGCTTTACTGGCAGGCTCCAACTTTTAACAGAGTTAAAATTAATGTAGATGGTTCCTCGTTACGTAATGGAGATGCTAGCGGAAGTGTAATTATCAGAAGGCATGATGGTAGCTTAATCTCCACCCATAGCCACCCCTATGGGAAGCTCTCCCCTTCATTCACAGAAATAAGAGCCCTCCTCGACGGGCTTATCATTTTTCACCAGCTTAATTTCAGTAACGTCGACCTTAAAAATGATAGTAAGACGATTTTATCTCTTCTCGCATCTGCTTCCTACCCCAACGCTCTCAACAGATCAATTTCTTGCATCTGTGACCTCATTAAGCCATTCATGATGGTCAAGTATATCAGCCGTGCTCAAAACTCTGCCGCTGATTGTTGGCCAAATAGACCAACAAGTGCAAAATAAGGTTTCTCTTCAACTCCAGCAACCTCCCCTCTTACCAGCAATCGATTATTGAGCTGGAAAAGCAGAGAATCCCTTACATAAGGGACAATATTTAAATTCTCTCGATAATCATCTTGTTTACCCTTTCCATTGCAGATCTTTGAACTTGCATTTTGGATTGAACACATTAGATCACCGAGCTTGCATTCGGATTAAAGTTGATTCTTGTCTCAGGATAAAGCTATTTGTATCGATTTGGTTGAAGGAAATTCGCAAAGTTGTATGTCGCATTGATCCGGCCTCCAAGTTCTTTTCCATGTTCGAAAGTAGAGCTACTGCTCAGATGAAGAGAAGACGAAGACCCAATTCTAGAGATTTCACTCTCATTTTGTTCATATGGCCCTCTTAACTGCCTTTTTTTTATTGGCCCCCTTGTAATTGAATTCTAGCCTTATCGGGCCTTCGTAATAAAATTAATTGTTAGCCAAAAAAGTGGGCTATAATCAATCTAATTTAATTATTTGAGCATGTCCCATAATTACTACAGTATATCGAGTGGAAGTATAAGAGAACCTTCATGTTCTATTCATTTATTTATGCTTTCTCTTTTATCTTGTTCATCTTTTTTATAAAATTGATCATGGTATCTTTTTTGCTTTTATGTTTCTTTTATGTTTTTATTGAGTCGAATCTCATATTTAAATAAAACTAAGAACTATAATTCAGTTTTTTATTTTAAAATTCAAAAATTAAGATTTCAAAAATACTCTGTTCAAACTGTTTTCTAAAATACTGTGATTACTATTGAAATGTATTGTGAACACTGGTTTGAATCTGTTTGAAAAGATTCTCAAATATAAACACTGATAGCAGTAATCATAAACTTACAGTCTGGTTTTAAAATAGCAGTAATCACAAACTTATGGTTTTAAAATCTAACGGTAATTACGTGTTTACACTATAATTACGAATAACGCGCTAATTGCGTCCCTATGCGCTATTGGTTCAGGGGCCCTTTGCACTACGCTGCGCAATGAGATTTTAACAACGATGGTCTCTATTTAGACTATTGGGTTTTGTGTTGTGTTGTTTTTATATGTAGATATAAATTTTGTGTTTTTTTATTATTAGCTACTTCCGGAGTTTATAACCTTTGTGGAGGTAAGAGTATGTAACGAATATGGTAAGTGTTGTTGTTCTTCTTTATTTTTAAAGTTAGTAATATAGAATTGTATCTGTTATTTGGTGTTACATACCAATAAACCTAAAACGATGGGCTCAAAACAAGGAAAACTATGAGTAGAATATTTCTTGTATCTTATTCGGATGGTACATGCCTCTTGGTTTTTCCGTATTTCTACAGTATGTGGAACACCCAATAAGATTATAGAGGGTAGAGTAAATTATATAAAACTCGATTGGATGAGAATTTAAATGTTAGACCATTATTCCCCGGGGGCTAGACATCTTAGACTTTTAGTAACTCGAGTGCACTATTTTTTATCGATAAAAGACCTTCGTGATCATATTCCTGATAAACAAATATGCTATCATCTTGTCAATGACTCTACAGTATATAGGAAATCGTCTTCAAATAACCCTAAAGGAAGTGAAAATGTTAAATAAAACAGAGAAGAAACTAGCAAACCTAGGCTCAAATCTCAAATGTACATACCTTTCAACAAGGCCAAAGAAGTGAGAACTGAAGAAAGAAACTCAAAAGTCATCACTTTCAATCCCAACTCTCCTGACATAGAAGGGAATGTAAATACTTATGTCAATACTCTTCCTCATGTTGTTGTTCCTAATAGTATCGACATAATAGATGTTATCAAAGATCTTGAGTGTAAAAGTAATCAAGATCAAGATCAGAATGCTGAGGAGAATGAGTCTTACACTCCTAATTACCTTAACTTTGTTAAACTTCCAACAACACCAATCCTAAAGCAGAAAGATACTGATCTCAGTTTCAAATCTCTCCTAAGTAAAAGGCTTAAAGTTGCTAGATTCAAGAATAGAAACATTAACGAGAAGAAAATATGCAAGACTTTGTTTGGGGACAAAAAATACATCAGCAACTCACCTGAATATGATCAGCATCCTTAACTGGAACATCCGTGGTATCTCCAACAAAGCTTCTCAAAGAAGATTGAAAAACATCATCAAAAATAAAAAAATCAGTATCATTTGCATTCAGGAGCCTGTGGTGGACTCATCTCATATTTCAACTATTACTACTTATTTGGGTTTCAGTAAGTTTGTCTTCAATTGCAACAACAAAATCTGGCTTATGTAGTCTAATTGGTTTAACATTACAGTTATATCTAATCATCCTCAAATTCTCAGTGCTGAGATCAACTTACCAAACTCCAGCAAGCCTATTACTCTAACTGTTGTTTATGCCAAATTCCAAAGGAGTGTGGTATATTGGCTCTTTCGAAAATTCTCTGTAAAATTGCTGATTCCGTTAATGCTTGGTTAGTCCTTGGTGACTTTAACACCATCTTCAACATTTCTGAGCAGAAAGGTTGCTCTACCTTCTGCTCCAATAGTGCTGGAGATTTTGATAATGATATCAACACTTGTAAGCTTAGAGATGTTGGGTATATGTGAAATAGATATACCTGGACTAATAATATTAAGTAGAGGCGTCTCGATCGTGTCTTGTATTACCCCAGGAAATGTGCCTTTCTTGACCTGGAGGATCCTTCATGGTTGGCTCCCCACTAATGAAACTCTACAGAAAATGCATTTAACTTTAGTGTCCAAATGCCAATTCTGTGAGAGTGTTGAAACAATCAATCATCTGTTTATTGATTGTCCCCTGGCCTGGAGCATTTGAAACCATTTTGCTTTGATATTTAACACTAGAAATGTCAAATTCATGACGTTCCCCCCATCTCCTTTGATATTGGTTCTGGGCTTCGGAAAAATCTACTTATATATGTTTCTATTCTTCCTCCTATAGTCGCGTGGGCCATCTGGAAGATGAGAAATAACTCCAAAATTAAAGGCCTTCACTACACATCCTCGTCTGCGATCAATCTTGTATCTCACATTATCTGCAGTCTCGACTCTGCCTCTCTCCTTAAGCCAAAACACTAGACTCCCTTTCACTCTACTGCTACAGTTCTTTGTTGCTTCAACAGTGCCAGAACCAGGACTCCCTCTTTGCTTAACTGGCAGGCTCCAACTTTTAATAGAGTTAAAATTAATGTAGATGGTTCCACGTTACCTAATGGAGATGCTAGCGGAAGTGTAATTATCAGAAGGCATGATAGTAGCTTAATCTCCACCCATAACCACCCCTATGGGAAGCTCTCCCTTTTATTCGCAGAAACAAGAGCCCTCCTCGACGGGCTTATCATTTGTCACCAGCTTAATTTCACTAACGCCGACCTTAAAAATGATAGTAAGACGATTTTATCTCTTCTTGCATCTGGTTCCTACCCCAACGCTCTCAACAGATCAATTTCTTGCATTTGTGACCTCATTATGCCATTCATGATGGTCAAGCATATCAGTCGTGCTCAAAACTCTGCCGCTGATTGGTTGGCAAAATAGACCAACAAGTGAAAAATGAGGTTTCTCTTCAACTCGAGCAACCTCCCCTCGTACCTGCAATCGATTATTGAGCTGGAAAAATAGAGAATCCCTTACATAATGGACAATATTTAAATTCTCTCGATAATCATCTTGTTTACCCTTTCCATTGCAGATCTTTGAACTTGCATTTTGGATTGAAGACATTAGATCACCAAGCTTGCATTCAGATTGAAGTTGATTCTTGTCTGAGGATAAAGCTATTTGTATCGATTTGGTTGAAGGAAATTTGCAAAGCTGTATGTCGTATTTATCCGGCCTCCAAGTTATTTTCCATGTTCGAAAGTAGAGCTACTGCTCAGATGAAGAGAAGACGAAGACCCAATTCTAGAGATTTCACTCTCATTTTGTTCATATGGCATTCTTAATTGCCTTTTTTTAATTGGCCCCCTTGTAATTGAATTCTAGCCTTATTGGGCCTTCGTAATAATATTGTGATTACTATTGAAATGTATTGTGAACACTGGTTTGAATCTGTTTGAAAAGATTCTCAAATATAAACATTGATAGCAGTAATCATAAACTTACAGGCTGGTATTAAAATAGCAGTAATCACAAACTTATGGTTTTAAAACCTAACGGTAATTACGTGTTTACACTATAATTACGAATATCGCACTAATTGCGTCCCTATGCGCTATTGGTTCAGGGGCCCTTTGCACTACGCTGCGCAATGAGATTTTAACAACTATGGTCTCTATTTAGACTATTGGGTTTTGTGTTGTGTTGTTTTTATATGTAGATATAAATTTTGTGTTTTTTTATTATTAGCTACTTCCGGAGTTTATAACCTTTGTGGAGGTAAGAGTATGTAACGAATATGGTAAGTGTTATTGTTCTTCTTTATTTTTAAAGTTAGTAATATAGAATTGTATCTGTTATTTGGTGTTACACACCAATAAACCTAAAACGATGGGCTCAAAACAAGGAAAACTATGAGTAGAATATTTCTTGTATCTTATTCGGATGGTACATGCCTCTTGGTTTTTCTGTATTTCTACAGTATGTGGAACACCCAATAAGATTATAGAGGATAGAATAAATTATATAAAACTCGATTGGATGAGAATTTAAATGTTAGACCATTATTCCACGGGGGCTAGACATCTTAGACTTTTAGTAACTCGAGTGCACTATTTTTTACCAATAAAAGACCTTCGTGATCATATCTGATAAACAAATATGAAGTCAATAGACTAAATTCTCCAATGCTGCATGGTCGAGGGGACTAAACTAACCACTGTGCAAAGCCATAGGTTAAGATTTAAATTACATGATTCTGTAGTCTTATGCGTTGACACCAAAATGTTATATTCGATTATTTGATTAAACCCACAAATATTAAGCTCTAGACTCCACCATACTCATGATTGATTTTTGAAAACTACAAACCTTGTCAAACCGGATCGAATTATCCAATATACCCAACAAGCCCTAGTTTAGGCAGTGTTTCTTTTTTGTCATTAATTGTAAATACTTGTGAAGAAGTTTATATATAAGGTTATATGTTGAAGATGTTTTGGGGCAACAATTTAGTGGAAATAAATTTATATAATGTTCGAGCATACAATTTTATGATATAATCTATCACATGCCAAAATACAGTATAAAACTAAAATTAAAAGATGTAAATAATGATACAATGAAGTAGATGTGGGGAAAGATTAATTATCTCCCTATGTTTATCCTTTAGTGTGGTAAATTTATCTAAACTCCAAGTTCTGCTACATCGAGGAGGATAAAATTCAAAGACATGTACCTCCCGGAGACTCAAATCCTCACTATGTACCTCCTGGAAACTCAAAGTTCTGATACATTGAGGTCTGAAGATAGTAGATGGATCGAAAAGCTTGAAATTGGTGTTTGAGCTCGAGCAAAGCTGTGGATGTGCGAGCGGCTGATGATGTATCTACGGCTCTTGGGCTTTCTGGTTCTACTGAGTGCTCACAAGAAGGTTCTCTAAGGCTTCTGAGAGTCAAATCCAGATTCATTCCTGGAAATTGAAAAAGATTCAAATCAGAAAACTATATGGCATTATCTTCTATATAAACTCATGAAGCAGTCTTAATGGGAGATACCTGGCAATGGTTTCTTGAAATCGCCAATGAAAGCAGCTGTTCAAAACCTGAAAGTTGAGTCTTACAAACGTGGTGGCTGGCCATGCTTCTACGGAATAGAAGCTGATGGAGAGATGATCTCTTGCTCTTCTATTAGAATTTTATAAGGAGCTCGATTAGGGTTCTCCTATGTTTAGACTTCAATGTATATTTGGGCCATCAATTTTGAACCTTAAAGGTTAGACCTATTTTTTGATGTACAATTCTATTCGATAATAAAATCAATTTGCTTGCTTAAAAAATAATAATTCAAGTCACGATTAATGCTAGATTTTCATGCAATAATGTTAACAAAATGACCCAATATTTATTTCCTAACTTTGGTAATTAAACCTACATTATAGAGTAATTAGAGTGGCAGTGGATTTTAAATTTGATTCCTAAATTGTTATAATGAATTTAGCCAAAAATGTCAATAAATGTTGGATTATCTCGCACTAACTAATATGAAACTAAAGCATAGTAGAATAATTTTTTAAACTTTATCTCTCGTCCGTTTCGGTCAAAATTTTAAAAATAAAAAAAAAAACAAAAATAATTTGAGACTTAATTTGGATGCATATTTTGTTTATTATTTTAACCAAGAAAATATATTAATAATTTTTTGGAATTTTAAAAGATAATAAATTTTACCATTTTTTAGCATCACAAATTTAAAAATTAGCCTTCAATTTCATTTTTGAAAAATATGTCATCAAAATATTTTTCATAATACTATTCAAATATAATTTTTTAAATAATGTGTTTTACTTTTGAAAATACTAGAATTATTGAGGTAAATTCTTTTTTGTTTTTAGTTAAAATCCATTAATGTATTTAAAGCTAAAATAAACACTAAATATCTAATTTACTTACAAATGTCGATATATCGAGCCGTGTATTTTTTGCAGTTTTTATTATTTTTTTGCTAAAATTAAACATTAGGAGGGTATTCGATTGGTTGTTTAAATGCCACTTGTATCTCCTATTTAAAACCTAAAAGCTTCTCTCACCAGATACTGAAATAGACAAGAATTTCTCTAGGTTTGCTTCCTGAGTACAAGTCCAATTAACGAGACCAATAAACCATTATGGAGATATCTTTTCTTTCTTCTTCTCTAGCTGTTCTCCGTGAAGCTACGGTATCTTCTCTTTCTGTCAATTACTTGGTAGAACGGAAAATTTACAGTATATCTACATAAACTAGGGTTTGAGGGGTTTGTCTCTCCTACCTAAAACTTAAAAGCCTAAAATTAAACATTCTTTCAATTGATCTCCGTTAGTCAGAAAAAAAAAAGAGAAAGCAAAAGCTAAAATACATGAAAGAGAGAAGACTAAAGATCATGTCTTTCTCTTCCTTAATAGCCAATAAGGAACATTCATTAACCCCAATACTGCTGTTACTTCCGGTGAAGTCTATTCAAATCTAACTGCGAATTTCTGGTTGACACTCTTTAATAACGGATCCCACCTAGTCATTAACAGTCGTTGTTGTTGTGGGCTGGTTATGACGATGAGATCTCACATTATCGCCGTTATTTGGTACACAATCCTTCAACAAAATGTTTGTTTACTGCCTAATACCTTTATGGAATAGATTCATAACAATTATGAGGGCGACTCTAGATGATGACTCGTTTTAGTACAAAGTTGTGTATTATTATACCAAAAATATTTAGGCTACAAAATCAAAATATCTTCTTCGGTAAGAATATAACTAAAATAGTATAAGTATTTCCTATTACTTCATGTGTATGATACCAGTTTTTTAAATGATTGTGTCAGCTCTATTTTTACAAGCCTATTGTGGTACTTTAGTGTTGAAACTAAACAATTGAGAACAATAAATCAAAGTAATGTATATTTTAGGATTAGAGATGAACTTAACAAATGCAATCATTCTAAAACCAAATATCACATGAAGCACTATATGCGTTAGGAAAAAAGACTTATTCTATTTTACTTATACTATTTTTTTCAAACTCGGCGAAAAATATATTTTGATTTCGTAATCTAAAGTGTCATTCATAATAATATACACAACTTATAAAGGTGAATGATCGTGTAGAATCAAATACAAAAGTCGCTCCCAATCTCTTCAATGAGAATAGTAGACAGGTAAACAAACATTTTCGCTACAAGAGAGCGAGAAATCATCGCCATAACCAAAACACAAGAATCATATTACTCTTAGGCTAGACGCTTCTATTTACCAAAACACAAAAATTATATTATTGTTAGGCTACACAATATAATTAGCTACGATCTTGATCTTTTTGTTTTCTTTTTCATTCGATAGATATTTAGTTTTAATCTCTGAATACTCACTCATCAATACAAAATAGGTTAATGCAATTTAATGTTAGAGTGGCGCACATGATGTATGTTTTTGGAGATGATTCCAACGTACGTAGTCTTCCAAGCAAATAGAATTTTAAGAATACGAAAGACGTTACTGATGGAAGAACTCCAAGATTGGATTCTCATCAAGAACTAATTCTTGATCTATCTCTTCCTTCTTCAATCTTCAATCAATCATTTTGATTGGATTCTCCATTTTCTCTATCTTCATGTCCTTCGTAATATGAACAAAACAGAGCAGTATATCAAAGATTTCTCATCCCTCAACAGATGCGCTGACACTCAAGGACATGATCTTAAAGTCTCCATTGCTGACGCAATAAAACCTAAAGGATCCAGTCTTGCAGTTTTCATGAATCCTGAATCTGTTGAGCATCACCAATCCCATTCTCGATTCAGTTTAATAAAAAAAAACTAAAGATTGTCTCCAAAGCTGTCAAAGACACACGCTTATTGCCAAATTCACTCAAACAATACCAAAGAAACAAATTCTGGACCACTTCTTGAATTTAAAGAAATTCAAAGGAGAAGTAAGTGTCTGTAATTGCGATTCCAGACACTTATGCTTAGAATTCTCCAACAAGGAAGACCTTTGTAGGCTTTGGGTCAGATCCATCTGGACAGTGGAAGATAAAATCACGAGACTCATTAAATAGTCTTCTGATTTTAATCCCAAATATGAGAATTCTATCGTCTCGACTTGGATAAGGATAGAGGGCATGCCTGTATACATGTTCAAATACGAAATAATACTCACCATAGCAGAATCAATTGGTGATCTTTTAACATCTTAGATTCCTCCCAAGAACCGTGCTCTTTTTAATGCTTGCTACGTCCTTATTGAATTGAATGTATCTTTGAAGCTGCAACATGAATTTTGGGTAGGGTTCGGATCAATTGACGGTTGCTGGCTTCATGTCAGCTATAAAGACGTCCCTGCTTACTACAATCTATGCTATCATCTTGTCCATGACTCTGCAGTATATAGGAAATTGTCTTCAAATAACCTGAAAAGAAGTGAAAATGTTAAACAAAACAAAGAAGAAACTAGCAAACCTAGGCTCAAATCTCAAATATACATACCTTTCAACAAGGCCAAAGAAGTGAGAACTAAAAAAAAACTCAAAAGTCATCACTCTCAATCCCAACTCTCATGACATAGAAGGGAATGTAAATACTTATGTCAATACTCTTCCTCATGATGTTGTTCCTAATAGTATCGATATAATAGATGCTATCAAAGATCTTGAGTGTAAAAGTAATCAAGATCAAGATCAGAATGCTGAGAAGAATGAGTCTTACACTCCCAATTACCTTCACTTTATTAAACTTCCAACAACACCAATCCTAAAGCAGAAAGATACTGATCTCAGTTTCAAGTCTCTCCTAAGTAAAAAAGGCTTCAAGTTGCTAGATTCAAGAATAGAAGCATTAATGAGAAGAAAATATGCAAGACTTTGTTTGGGGACAAAAAATACATCAGCACTCACCTGAATATGATCAGCATCCTTAACTGGAACATCCGTGGTATCTCCAACAAAGCTTCTCAAAGAAGATTGAAAAACATCATCAAAAACAAAAAAATCAGTATAATTTGTATTCAGGAGCCTGTGGTGGACTCATCTCATATTTCAACTACTGCTACTTATTTGGGTTTCAGTAAGTTTGTCTTCAATTGCAACAACAAAATCTGGCTAATGTGGTTTGATTGGTTTAACATTACAGTTATGTCTAATCATCCTCAAATTCTCAGTGCTGAGATCAACTTACCTAACTCCAGCAAGCCTATTACTCTAACTGTTGTTTATGCCAAATGCCAAAGGAGTGTGGTATATTGGCTCTTTGGAAAATTCTCTGTGAAATTGCTGATTTCGTTAATGCTTGGTTAGTCCTTGGTGACTTTAACACCATCCTCAACACTTCTGAGCAGAAAGGTTGCTCTACCTTCTGCTCCAATAGTGCTGGAGATTTTGATAATGATATCAACACTTGTAAGCTTGGAGATGCTGGGTATATGTGAAATAGATGTCAGGACTTATAAATCTAAGTGGAGGTGTCTCGATCGTGTCTTGTATTACCCCCAGGTAATGTGCCTTCTTGATCTGGAGGATCCTTCATGGTTGGCTCCCCACTGATGAAACTCTATAGAAAATGCATTTAACTTTAGTGTCCAAATGCCAATTCTGTGAGAGTGTTGAAACAATCAATCATCTGTTTATTAATTGTCCCTTGGCCTGGAGCATTTGAAACCATTTTGCTCTGATTTTTAACACTAGAACTGTCAAATTCATGACGTTCCCCCCATCTCCTTTGATCTAGGTTCTGGGTTTCGGAAAAATCTACTTATATATGTTTCTATTCTGCCTCCTATAGTCGCGTGGGCCATCTGGAAGATGAGAAATAACTCCAAATTTAAAGGCCTTCTCTACACATTCTCGTCTGCGATCAATCTTGTATCTCACATTATCTACAGTCTCGACTCTGCCTCTTTCCTTAAGCCAAAACACTGGACTCCCTTTCACTCTGCTGCTACAGTTCTTTGTTGCTTCAACAGTGCCCGAACCAGGACTCCCTCTGTGCTTTACTGGCAGGCTCCAACTTTTAACAGAGTTAAAATTAATGTAGATGGTTCCTCGTTACCTAATGGAGATGCTAGCGGTAGTGTAATTATCAGAAGGCATGATGGTAGCTTAATCTCCACCCATAGCCACCCCTATGGGAAGCTCTCCCCTTTATTCGCAGAAACAAGAGCCCTCCTCGACGGGCTTATCATTTGTCACCAACTTAATTTCAGTAACGTCGACCTTAAAAATGATAGTAAGACGATTTTATCTCTTCTTGCATCTGGTTCCTACCCCAACGCTCTCAATAGATCAATTTCTTGCATCTGTGATCTCATTAAGCCATTCATGATGGTCAAGCATATCAGTTGTGCTTAAAACTCTGACGCTGATTGGTTGGCTAAATAGACCAACAAGTGCAAAATGAGGTCTCTCTTCAACTCCAGCAACCTCCCATCTTACCTGCAATCGATTATTGAGCTGCAAAAGGAGAGAATCCCTTATATAAGGGACAATATTTAAATTCTCTCGATAATCATCTTGTTTACCTTTTCCATTGCAGATCTTTGAACTTGCATTTCGGATTGAAGACATTAGATCACCGAGCTTGCATTCGGATTGAAGTTGATTCTTGTCTCAGGATAAAGCTATTTGTGTCAATTTGGTTGAAGGAAATTCGCAAAGCTGTATGTCGCATTGATCCGACCTCCAAGTTCTTTTCCATGTTCGAAAGTAGAGCTACTGCTGAGATGAAGAGAAGACAAAGACCCAATTCTAAAGATTTCACTCTCATTTTGTTTATATGGCCCTCTTAATTGCCTTTTTTTAATTGGCTCCCTTGTAATTGAATTCTAGCCTTATTGGGCCTTCGTAATAAAATTAATTGTTAGCAAAAAAAAAGTGGGCTATAGTCAATCCAATTTAATTATTTGATCCTGTCCTATAATTACTACAGTATATCGAGTGGAAGTATAAGAGAACCTTCATCTTCTATTCATTTATTTATGCTTTCTCTTTTATCTTGTTCATCTTTTTATAAAATTGATCAGGGTATCTATTTTCCATTTATGTTTCTTTTATGTTTTTCTTGAGTCGAATCCCATATTTAAATAAAGCTAAGAACTGTAATTCAGTTTTTTTATTTTAAAATTCAAAAATTTAGATTTCAAAGATACTCTGTTCAAACTGTATTCTAAAATACTGTGATTACTATGAACACTGGTTTGATTCTGTTTGAAAAGATTCTCAAATATAAACACTGACAGCAGTAATCATAAACTTACCGGCTGGTTTAAAATAGTAGTAATCACAAACTTATGGTTTTAAAATCTAACGGTAATTATGTGTTTACACTATAATTAGAAATAGCGCGCTACTTGTGTCCCTATGCGCTATTGGTTCAGGGGCCCTTTACACTACGCTGCGCAATGGGATTTTAAAAACTATGGTCTCTATATAGACTATTGGGTTTTGTGTTGTGTTGTTTTTATATGTAGATATAAATTTTCTGTTTTTATTATTAGCTACTTCCGGAGTCTATAACCTTTGTGGAGGTTAGAGTATGTAACAAATATGGTAAGTGTTGTTGTTCTTCTTTATTTTTAAAGTTAGTAATATAGAATTGTATCCGTTATTTGGTGTTACACACCAATAAATCTAAAACGATGGGGTCAAAACAAGGAAAACTACTAGTAGAATATTTCTTGTATTTTATTCGGATGGTACATGCCTTTTGGTTTTTCCGTATTTCTATAGTATGTGGAACACCCAATAAGATTATAGAGGGTAGAATAAATTATATAAAACTCGATTGGATGAGAATTTAAATGTTAGACCATTATTCCCCCGGGGCTAGACATCTTAGAATTTTGGTAACTCGAGTGCACTATTTTTTATCGATAAAAGACCTTGGTGATCATATCTGATAAACAAATATGAAGTCAATAGACTAAATTCTCCAATGCTGCATGGTCGAGGGAACTAAACTAACCACTATGCAAAGCCATAGGTTAAGATTTAAATTACAGGATTCTGTAGTCTTATGCGTTGACACCAAAATGTTATATTCGATTATTTGATTAAACCCACAAATATTAAGCTTTAGACTCCACCATACTCATGATTGATTTTTGAAAACTACAAACCTTGTCAAACCGGTTCGAATGATCCAATATACCCAACAAGCCCTAGTTCAGGTAGTGTTTCTTTTTTGTCATTAATTGTAAATATTTGTGGAGAAGTTTATATATAAGGTTATATGTTGAAGATGTTTTGGGGTAACAATTTAATGGAAATAAATTTATATAATGTTCGAGCATACAATTTTATGATATAATCTATCGCATGCCAAAATGCAGTATAGAACCAAACTTAAGAGATGTACATAATTCTTTTCGATGCAAGAGGAATTGAGGCAAGCAAAGAAGACTTTTGAGGTAGATGAAGAAAAGTTGGCAACATTTGAATAAATTCTTACTATAAACCATTCGATGATCACTTTATGGTTTGTTGTTGGAAGATAACAACATCAAGACTGATTTAAGCTTTGGTCATGATGCAGGAGTGCCTTTGTGTCTTGGCTATTGATGAATTATATGATGCTTCTATGCCCGCCCAAGAATTTCTTGAATATTTATTAGCTTGGATATCACATTGAACGTGATTCATTTTAGCAAGTTTGTTCTTTATTTGAACTTGGATTGAATGCGAACCTTCCTTTTATATTTTTTCATTGTGATATCCCGAGATAAGTTATCATTACTTTTCATTCTTCAAATAACATGTTAATTGAAAAGCTACCGCAAGTAGTGTTCAGTTGTGAAGAATCACTTGCATCGACTCATTTGCATAAATTACTAGTGGTCATATATTTTCTGGTCCTCATTTTGTGGTAGATCATCTTTAGTCTACTATATGTATTTATGTTGTATATCTATTCTTGCAAGGATTTACCTCTTAATTTTTCCATATTTCTATCTAAAATCTTACCATACATATTTGGTCCATTAATATGAGTACAATAATTGGAAACGTGTGAGTGTATTTTGTAAACATTATTAACATTATTGCACATCTGACTTGTAGATAACAGCTGCTAGATTAATGGATGATTTTGCCTCATCTCAGCCCGAATTCTACTTTGTTTGGTTCTATTAAAATTAATAATCTCTGCTTTGCAGACGATCTTATGATTTTGTTTTGTGGTGACGTCAACTCCCTCCTCCTCTTCAAAGAGGCTCTTGATGATCACTACTCATTCGATAGACTAAAAATTAGACCCTCTAAAAGTCAAATATTTCTTTCTGGTATCAATAATCCTCACCGCACTGAACTTCTCTCTATTTTAGGTTATGTGGAAGGTTCTCTCTCGGTCAAATATCTAGGTGTCCCCCTTCTGACCGGTCGTTTATCCCACTCAGATTGTCGTCCTCTCCTCCATAAAATTACCTCCAGGATTGACTGTGGACCTCAAATCATCTCTTTTATATAGATAGCTCTAACTTATCAAGTCTGTCTTATTCGCTGGTTAAGTATACTGGTCCTCTATCTTTATCATTCCCTCCAGGATCCTTAAAGAATTGTTTCAATTTCTTCACCGCTTCCTATGGTCATGTTCGTCTATGAACATCCACGAGACCAAAGTGGCATGGTCTAATGTCACCTCTGTCACGAATGAGGGTGACATTAGGATTTTTGATCTAAAAATCTATAATCATGCAGTTTTCCTTAAACACCTCTAGTCTATTACCAATAATAACAATTTTTCTATCTCGTGTGAATGGATCAAAACTCAAAAAATAATAAATAATAACTTTTGGGATCTTACTCTTGGTTTCTCCCTATCTTGGGCTTGGAGGAAAATTTTACATCTCCGCCATGCGTAATTAAATGTAAAAATTTAAGTCATGAATCATACAACACTATTAATGCATATTTTTTATGCAATAATGTTAATAAAACGAAGCAATATTTATTTTCTAATTTTGGTAATGGAACCTACATGCTAGAGTAATCAGAATGACTATGGATGCCCGAAAGGGGTAGCTGAATTGGTGGAGTAGATGAGCTCGTGACGAGAAGGTCATGCCCTTTTACAAACACTTTCTTAGTTTGAGTTGCTCAACTTATATGGTTTATTTTACCATTTTTTATTATTACAAATACAAAAATTAACCTTCAATTTTATTTAAAAAGAAATATATCATTAAAATATTTTTCATGATAAAAATATAGTATTTAATTTTTATAAATTATACCAAAAATTTTAAATCCAGCTTTTCGATTTTTTTCGAACTTAAAAGCACTATTCAAATATAAAATATTTTTTTATTTGCTTATAATGTATTTAACTTTTGAAAATACTTAAAACTTATTAACAAAGATAAATATTCTCTTAGTTAAATTCTATATTAATGTATTTAAAACTAAAATGAACACGAAATATCTAATTTACTTACAAATGGTAATATATGAAGCCGTTCTTTTTTTTTCCTAGTTTTGATTATTTATTTTGCTACGATTAAACATTCTTTTGAGAGGTACGACCGTATTTGTTTTAATCAAATGATGCGTATATTACTAAATTGAGAGTTTTACGAATTCGATTCTTAAATTGAGAACTTGGAGAAAAAGAAGGACTAAAGTATAAATCCAAAAAACTTAACCAATTCCCAAATCAGATTAACCCTAAACTACGATTTCGCCAAATAAGGTAAAACAGTCCTTTCAATCAGAAAAACCATGGCCAAAAGCTTGATAAAAACCACAAATCAAAGCACTAGATTAGGGCGAAGGATAAGCCTGAAACCACCAAGTTCAGAGGAACTGTCTTACGAGAAGAGTGAAGGCTGACGGACTGAGCATCCCTTCGCAGGTCATGGGTCGCGGAGTGGAAACTCTAGGGAAAATGCTCCTCTAAGGCGAACTGATTCATTCCGACTTTGATTAACAGCAGGAAAGAGGACGGCTTGGCTTGGCTGACTGAGTTTGGAGGCGGAGCGATGAAGCTTCCTGACTTCGCTCGAGAGACAGTGCGATGAGGCGTCTTGGTTTCGATCGAGTGCAATGGAAGAAGCGCTCAAACCACCAGAACCGAACGTAAGTTCAACTTCTCGATATCTTTTACGCAAGGCATAGTAAGAATCACGAACTCGGTTGGCCTTTCTCTTTCCAAACACGTTCCTGTTTTCTTTTAAAGCTCCGGTCCTGGTAAACCTTTGTGGAGGATTTAAAGTATCATGCTCAAGCTCAAACATATGAGTAGAAGCCTTTGCTGAAAAAACCGGATCATATAGAAAGCATCAGATTAGGGCGAAGGATAAGCTTGAAACCACCAAGTTCAGAGGAACTGTCTTACGAGAAGAGTAACGGCTGACGGACTGAGCATCCCTTCGCAGGTCATGGGTCGCGGAGTGGAAACTCTAGGGAAAATGCTCCTCTAAGGCGAACTGATTCATTCCGACTTTGATTAACAGCAGGAAAGAGGACGGCTTGGCTTGGATGACTGAGTTTGGAGGCAGGGTGATGAAGCTTCCTGACTTCGCTCGAGAGACAGTGGGATGAGGCGTCTTGGTTTCGATCTAGTGCAAGGGAAGAATCGCTCAAAGCTCCAGAACCGAACGGAAGTTCAACTTCTCGATTTTTTTCACGCAAGGCATAGTAAGAATCACGAACTCGGTTGGCATTTCTCTTTCCAAACACGTTCCTGTTTTCTTTTAAAGCTCCGGTCCTGGTAAAACTTTGTGGAGGTTTTAAAGTATCATGCTCAAGCTCAGACATATGAGTAGAAACCTTTGTTGAAAAAACCGGATCATATAAAAGTGAATACCATCGGTCTTGCGATTCTGTAAGAGTGAACTTGTGAGAGAACTGCACTGCCCCTTTAGCAAGTGACTCTAAAGAATAGTCTTGGCTTTCCAAAGATACATACTGACGTTGATCAAATGTGTTAACTTCATCCCAAGACACATTAGACCGGTGGCGCACCTCATTCCTTTAGGGAGAAGCTTTCCAACGCTTGATGTGTGCTTTGCCAAGTTTGATGTCTTCGAACAAACGACGGAATCTTCAACCATCGACGACAAAGCTAACCAGGATCAATATAGCTGACACCAAGGCTTTCAAGAGTAGCAATAGCGAGAAGAGGAGAAGAGATGTTGCAATCATCGAAGACTTTGTTGGCTCACTCAGAAAGAATCCATTTTGAGATCCAACCTGCAACAGCATTTTTGAGTTCGTGAAATGTGCTGCAGATTCATATTGGATGAAATTAAGCTGCGACAAATGTTGATAATAGGATTATCGACTTTTCGATAAGCGAGGCAGTTGATGAGATTCAAGCAATCTGACTCGAGATCGACGGTATGCCATTGATTTCTTCTACAAATGATTAAAGCTTCCATCAGCGTCTGGCATTCGGCCTTGAAAGGATCCACTTTGCCATACAGAAAGCCAAAACCAGCGACAATGTTACCATCATGATTTTTGACTAGAACTCCACCACTACCTTCACCGGTATAGTTACTGGCTCCTTCTACATTTATTTTGAGTCTATCCCTTGCAGGAGGTAACCTCTTCAGGTAC
The DNA here is from genome assembly GCA_036936605.1 of Limnanthes douglasii subsp. nivea. Taxonomy (NCBI): domain Eukaryota; kingdom Viridiplantae; phylum Streptophyta; class Magnoliopsida; order Brassicales; family Limnanthaceae; genus Limnanthes; species Limnanthes douglasii. Next base: position 42,347,952 of record JAUPFV010000001.1, read on the forward strand.
ACAATATGCTAGTACAGTTGAGAGACAGACTTGCGTCATAAGCATGAAACCAGTGCTTAGCACTAAGTGTGTTGCTAGCTTCAATTCCATTTATTATTCTGTTGATTCTATCGATGGCATTCATGAATGTGTCGTGAGTACCATTGAACTTACAGTTGTTTTTATTAAGCCATATTTTCCAACAAATTAATTGAGGGACAACATGAGTTATGTGAAAATGACCGTGAGTAAACCAGAACCAGCAGAAGAAAATGTGAGAAATGGTCATATGACGCCTTATAGGGACCTTGAATAAACAGCCATAGTAATTCCAAATGGGCCACGCAAAGTTGCAGTTGGCGAAGAGATGATTCTTCTCCTCACAACTGCAACAAAATTGGCATTTAGAAACTAAGGTTAAATGCCTTTTAGAGAGTATATTGTCAATTGTGATATAGTTTTTAAAGAGTTTTGAGCTTAAGAAAGAAAATTAGTTGGTATAATATTGTGCCAGATTTTTTTAAAAAGAGAGAACTTGGTATTTTTACACCTTATATGATCCCAAGTTGCTTTAGTGCTAAATTGTTTGTCTTTAGATATTTTCCATTCAATTTTATTTTCCTTATCCTGACTAATTTTTTTTCCAATTTGAATCATTCTTTCAGGAGGCAAGAAGTTCAAGAGAGAAGCAATATCCCAATTACCATCTTTCCAAAAGGAGTTCACTTTAACATGTAAGTACCAGTTGGTAGAATTAGGATTACTAATGATAGGGGACTTATCTAGCCAAGCATCAAACCAAAAATCAAGGTTCCCTTTTCCTAGAGACCAAGTAATACTAGGTTCATCCTTTTCTTTGATTGAGTGCAATATTTTCCATATGATGGAGTCAAAGGACTTGCAATTGGAAAGAATAGGGTGAGAGTAAGAGCAATAGTTATAATGCATTAACTTGGCCCATAAACTGGATCCTTTCCTGAATTGAAACCACAACTTTTGAGAAAAAGTGGATTGGATATTTAGGTACGGCCGTATTTAATTGGTAGTTTAAATACGACATGTATTTCCTATTTAAGACTAAAAGTTTCTTGGACACCCAAAAAGACAAGAGGAGCATCTCTAGGTCTGGTTGCCTGATTACAAGTTTCAGATTTCCCAATTCAGTCAACCATGGACTCCTGATGTTATGCTGAGAGAACGCTGTTCTTCCTTCTCCTCTACTTGATCTCCATAAAGGTACAATTTACGATATTTGTCTGAAGCTTATCTCTTTGTCTCTAAAATCTAAAACTAAATCTTTTTTCAACTAGTTTCGATCAATTAGGTCAGCAAATAAAAAGCTAAAATATAAAAGAGAAAAGACTAAAGACTAAAAAGCGTGTCTTCATATTAATGACCGAATACTTATTAACCCAAATACTGGTGTTACTCCCGGTTGAAATCCAAATACATATTCCTCGTTGGCGCTTTCTGATAACGTATCATATCTAAGTCTGTTATTATGTGCTGGTTATGGCGACATTCTCGTGGTTATTACAATTATGGATCTTTGATTTTTATACGATGATTCACCTTAGTACAAAGTTATATGAATTATTGTGCCAAAATATTTAGTTAGAAAATAAAAATATATTCTTTGGAAAATAGAGTTTGGAAAATTAGTACAACTAAATAGTATAAGTTTGTAAAAAGTACGATACAGATTAGTATTTTGAATTATCTTTGTTAAAGGAAAACAAATTACAGTTACAGTTTCAAGAATGCTCCAAGATTGGAGCATCATCCTAAACTACTCTCATATTGATTTTTCTCATCTCTCGATGATTGCTGAGAGTTCTACTGCACATTAGCGTCCTGCTGATTATCAGACGATCTTCCCGGCATTGGTCTCGATTTCAGAACGTCAAAACATTAGAGAAAACCCAGTCTTTGAACCTGTCAATAGTAACATCAAAGAGTTAGTATCTAAGAGCTCATATGCTGCTTATTTAAGAATAACTCTGAGAGGTTAGATCATAAGAAGGTCATCAGGAAACTTGAAAATGGTGAACCTGAGATCAGTTTTGATCCTGAGGATCTGATTCTATTAAAACAAAGGTCGAAATTCACTTTGGTGGGTCAGTTCGCTAGAGGGAAGGCCAACTATGCAATTGTTAAGGCATTCTTGGATAAGTTCAGATTTAAAGGAGAATGCAATGTTTCTAGCTAGGATTTCAGACATATATTCATTGAATTTTCGCTAAAAGAAGACCTCCTAAAGCTATGGAAGAGAAACGTCTGGAAGATCGGGGGGAAAAGTGATGCGGTTGTTGGATTAGGCTCCAAATTTCAAATCTAGTATTGAAAATCCATCTACGCCAGCAAATATTGACCTTCCTAATATGCCGGATTTTATGTACTGTGAGGAAACTATAACGGAGATTGCTAAATCTCTTGGAAAACCTCTAAGTGTTTGGGTTCCATCATAAACAGGGCCAGGACTAACTAATGGTAGGCTATGGGTAGTCCTGGATGTTTCTAAAGATCTTCCTAAAAAGATAAAGATCAAGTTTGGCTCGTATTTCTACTGGCAAGAATTGGTATATCATAAATATCCTAGCTAGTGTACTGAATGTTTTCACCTAGGCCATTCTCCAACTGAATGCAAGAAGACCATGCAGAGGGCCTTCACCGAGAAGCTTAGATCCAACATACAATTGCCTGATTCTTTGATTCCACCATTCCAAATTGAGAGTAAAGAAAATAAGATAAAATCAGTAATTGTCAATGGAAAAGAAAAAAGAGATATTGAGGAAGATAGTTTGGGAAAGGATTTACCTGGAATTCCTCTGGTTGGTGTGGAGTCTGATGAAATAATTGGGGCTCTCTAGTTGCTTGATTTTGCTCCAACCAATCAGGGTGAATCATCTGATAGTCTGTCCCTAAATTGCCTCTTTGAAAGATTTTCTCCAACTAAGGAATCTACGGGAAGCCTCCCACAATCTCCTGTAAAGAAACATTCAGGTGATAAGAAGACTGATCTGAAAAAGAGTAAGAAAGTTCGAATTCTAAATACAAAGGGGATTATCTCCTCAAAAGCTTTGCAGCATAAAAATGTTGCAAAGAACCCTAAAATCTTTAAATGATGATTGCTATCCTTAGTTGGAATGCTTAGGGCATTGGAAACAAGGATACCTAAGCCAGGTTAAGGTCAATCAAAAGAGCTAATAAAATAAGCTTTCTTGCTATTCAAGAACCCATGGTATGTGCTTCGAATCTTTCTTCTATCTCTCCCAATCTTGGTTTTGATGGTTTTACACGTAACTATAGCAACAAGGTTTGGATAATGTGGAGCAAGGATTTTATGGTGGATGGTTTGGTTAATGAAGATCAGCTTGTTCATCTTAAAGTAAAGTACAGTCTTGATCCTAAAGAGTTTCTGGTAACGATAATATACACAAAATGTACTGAAAGTTTAATGGGTCAACTCTGGGATGGTCTGAGAATGATGGATACTCAAGAGATGGACTGGATTTTATTTGGGAACTTCAATACCATTGCCAGGCCTGAGGAGCAGATTCATTGTTCTACAAGCTCTACTGGTAGTATGGAAGATTTTAATACTTTTATATTTGACTGTAATTTGGTGGATATGAGGTTTTCTGGTAATAAATTCACGTGGTCCAATAGAAGGTAATGGCGTAGACTTGACATGGTTCTGGCTAATGACAAATGGATCAGTAGTGTTGTTAACACCACTCTTTTTCGTCTTCCTAAAACATGTTCCAACCATTCTCCGTTACTTATCAATATAGACACCTCTATTCCTAAAAGAAAGTCTAATTTCTAATTCCTTAACATGTGGTGTTTGCATGAGGATCTCTAAAACACTATGGAAAAGAGTTGGGATGTGGACTATTCTGGTTCTCATATGTACAAATTATGGTTTAAACTCAAGCATTTAAAAGTTATTCTAAAGGTCTAGAACTGGAATGGCTTTGGTAATGTGTTTGACTCCTTAAAGAGTCGGGAAGAGGTTATCAATGATCTTGAAAATAGAGCCTTACAGTCCAACTCATTGGATGTTAAGGAAGCCTTGAAAAAAGCTAAAGAAATTCATATTGATCTTATTTAAAGAGAAGAAGAGTTCTGGATCTAGAAGTCTCACACAAAATGGTCTAAGGATGGGGATAGAAACTCTGTCTTTTTCCACAATTATGTGAAAAGAAACCAAAGGAGATCAAGAATTTCTCGTATATGGGTTGATAACAGATGGTTGGAGGATGATGATGCTATTGGTCAGTCTGCTGTGGTTCATTTTAAAGGTCTGATCTATGATTGTCCCGATCCATGGTATCCTAACATTCTTAAAGACTATATTCCTAAGCTGGTATCTAACGAGAATAATGATATGCTAATGACTTTGCCTTCAGAGAATGAAATCTATCAGGTTGTCAAAGGTCTTGATTCTAATGTAGCAGCAGGGCCGGACGGGTTTAATGGTGAGTTCTACAACTATTGTTGGGCTATTATTAAGGAGGAACTCTGTAATGCTAATAGGGAGTTCTATTATGAGGGCACGTTTCCTATGGGAATCTATGCTACGGTGCTCTATTTAATTCCTAAACGGGACGCTCCTAAAATGTGGTCTGATTTCAGGCCTATCAGTCTAACCACTCTTTTACGTAGGATCATCTCTAAAACTATCAATGATAGGTTGTCTTCTATCCTCCCTAAGCTTATCTCAGCTGAGTAAGGGGCGTTTGTCAAGGGTAGGAGTATCCATGATAATATCATGGTGGCTCAAGAATTGGTTGTGGATTTATCTAACAAGGTCAGGGGAGGTAATATCTTGATAAAGCTTGACATGGACAAAGCGTTTGATCGAATTGACCACACTTTTATTCTAAGTGTTCTTGCTAAGTTTCGCTTCAGAAATGACTTCCTAAATCTTATCGAAAGAAATATGGGTAAACTGCTATTTTTTTGTGGTTGTTAATGGTGTCTCTAGGGGGTATTTCAGGTCAACAAAGGGCTCAGACAAGGTGACCCATTGTCACCAAGTCTTTTTATTATTGGCCAGGAATATCTCATAAGAGGTTTAAAGAAATTATATTCAGATTATCCTACTGTTAACTACAAATCGAGAGGGAATGTGCACTTATCTAGCCTTTGCTGCGCTGACGATATCCTGCTTTTCTCCAATGGCTCTTCAGGTGCTGTAAACAAGATAATGAGGGAGGTTAGTCAATATGAGGAGTCCTCTGGTCAAATTGTCAATAAAGGAAAATATATTGTTATTACCTCTGCTAGAAGATCTCCCAGTTACGTAAGAAATTTGGAGAATCTCCTGGGTTTCAAGAATAACGCCCTCCCTTTCAAGTATTTGGGTGCTGTTATTGGCAACAAAAACAGTATTAGAAATTTAATAACCTTATTGCTAAAACCCTAAACAAAATTAGTGAGTGGGATCACAAAAATCTTTCTTTTGGGGGCAGGCTAATTCTAGTTCAATCAGTTTTAACTAGCTACCCTATTTTTGTAGCCCAAAATAGAGAAATCCCTAAATCTATCTCTAAGAAGCTTGAAGTCATCTATAATAATTTTTTTGTGGGGATCTAAAAATGAGAAAGTTGCAACTATATGGTGTAAATGGTCTGGACTATGCAAGAATAATGAGGAGGGTGGTCTGAACTTACGACGATTAAGTGATATGGTTGAAGTGTTCTCATATAAGATATAGTACATACTGAGGAAGAATGATTCAATCTGGGCCACCTTGATGAAATCCATATATTTTAATAATTTCCACCCTCTCGTTGTTTCTCTAAATCCTAAATGTTCATTAACGTGGAAAAGGATCTGGAGAGTTAGGGACAGAGCTGAAAATCATATTTTTTGGCAGTTAGATGCTGGTAATATTGATCTGCTGGTGGATAAGTGGTGTAGCAAGGAAGCTTTTAAGGTATTTAATGACCAGGAAGATATAAGTTATTATGGTGGCCATATGGCAAGGGACTACTGGGGATCTGGTGGTTGGAATATACCTATGCTTGAGAATGTTTTGGACCAGAATCAGATCCAAAATGTTCTCAAGGTGAAGGTCAAGAATGAGCGCATGGACTTAATTATATGGAACCTAAGTGAAGATGGTCAATTTTACTGCAAAAACACATTGCATAAACTAAATACTAATGGTTCAAGATCTTATCTTTATAGCAGATTATGGAACACGTTGAAACAGACTCTAGCGTCCTGGCTCAAATGTTGCTTACCAACAAGACTCCTTGGTTTCTTAAAGGTCTGGTTACATGCTGTTACAAACTTATCTCTTCCAACATTAGAATTAACCATGTTTTCAGAAAACAGAATGCAGCAGCGGACTGCATGGTGAAGCATACTAAGGAGATGGATAGGAATTTGTTCCTCATTAGAACCGAAATACCTAATAATCTCCGTGCTATCACATTTTTGGAAGGGATGGGAGTTGGGTACGTTCGATTCAATCAAAACTGAAATTAAATATTACCTGGGATTTGGAAGGTTTCGCAAGGGATTGTTCGCTCTTCAATTGGTCCCTGATGTTTGAGAATGAGTTACAGTGAACGATCTCAGCTGCATGCAAGGTGTTTTGCTCATCGATCTGTCTAGGGAATCCTATTCTTCTGTAACTAAAGAAAATTGTTCAATGTAAAGCCTCAGAGGCGTGTAAATTTCTTGGAGGAAGTCTCACCCTGACTAACAGAGAGTCAATCTGCTCCAAGAAATTTACACGCCCTTGGTTTAGAAATTCAAACAAGTTTTGTTACCTGAGTTCGTCGATGTAGATCCTCGGTTTGCCTCATGCTGCTGAGCTTTCAAGCTACTGGTCTAGTCAGAACAAGAGAGAGAGACTAGGGTTTTCAATGTATGTTTGGTTGGGACAATAGATGTAGAGTCTCATATGGAGAGTTATTGTGTTTTGAGTAGTTGCTATTTGCAGTGCGTATGAGTTAAGCCCAATTCATTATAATAAAAGGCCCAAGTTTAAACAAAAAGAATAAAAATAGTGTAAGTTTGTAAATTCTTATTCTATTTTTATTTATACTATTTTTACTGTGTCTGTTCACAAAAAGTATATTTTGATTTCGTAATCTAAAGTTTTTCTCGTAATAATACACGTAATCTTGTACTAATTACACGTCATCTTGTATGTAGAATTTGATGAGTCTGGATTTTCTCACCACTCACTGTGGGAACCCGACAGGGGAAATTCAGATAAAAACCACCCACTGTACCATCCGAACAGGACTAATGTATTAAAAACTAAATCACCTCATGACTAAGCTAATTACCTACCTTCTTAAAAACTAATGAGTCATTGAACTCGACCCGAATTCATAAGTGTGACCCGAAATCCCATGTGGCCCATAATTCAGGGTATAAATACCCTACCACTTTCACTAATGAGGGTAATGAACATTTAATACAACCAGGCAGTTCAGATCTCTCACTACAAACTACTTAAGCATTAAATACCCTTGAAACATAAAAAAAACTCTAGACAAAATTACCCTCAGTTAAAAATAATCCACACCAAATTGGCGACCACAGTGGGAGGAGAGGGTGCCTGAATCTAACATTCAAAACCATCAAGAAAAACCAGTTCGGATGAATCCGGATGTGCAAGAAGTACCACCAGCTTTGGCAGAAGTTGTGGGGGAAAATGATGAATATACGATTGAGGAGCGAGATAGGTTGAAGGTTGAAATAGAAGTGTTGAGGGCTGCCAAGAGGGCAGAGATGGGCACAAAAGAGAAGTCTAAGGCGTCAGCAGCTCATCATACTGACAATCCAAGAGAGCATGAGCCATCAAAGACCCATGTGAGTGCAAAAAAGACTCATGCTAGCTCAAAAAAGTCTCACCGGTCTAAACCGGTGGAGAGCTCAGATTCAGACTCATAGTCTTCTAGTAGCTCCTCAAATGAAGATAGAATTGAAGAGTCCTTGTCATCCAGCATCGATGAAGGCCGTTCTAAAAAGAAACAAAAGTTGGTTAAAAAGTACTCAAGCAAGAGGGACAGTCATGGAAGGTTGAAGAGGCATCTGGGTAAAGGATCGTCTCACAGTCATAGTCATGGTCAGAGACACGTAGACCACTTGTTAATAGATCCTTTTACCTTTCATGATGAGCCAAGTATCTTTGCAACTCCCAACGAAGATACTGTATTTAGTCGTGGCCGGAATTGGAGACAATCTCCATTGTCCTCCAAGATACTGTCCGGAAACCTGCCCAAGAGGTTTGACAGTACAAAAATAGAAAAATATGATGGTAGTAAAGATCCGGATAACCACTTGGAACAATTCAAAAAATTTATGATGAATTTTGATGATGACAATAAATTGCTTTATAGAGTATTCTTCCAATCTTTTACGGGGAGTGCTCTGAAGTGGTACAACAGTTTGCCACAAGGTTGCATCAGAAGTTTTGATACTTTTTGGGTGGCCTTTCGGAGGTAGTTTATTGGAAGTAACGAAGTAAAGGGAAATGAAGATACAATTATCCATTGTGCCCAAGAACCAAACGAATCTTTAAAAGAATACATAAGTCGTTTTGTAAATACCAAGAATGGATTGGCTGATTGCTTTGAACAAGTAGCAATAGCTTCTCTGAGGCAGGGCTTAAACCCTGGAAACTTGGCTGATTCAGTAACCAGGAAAAATACCATGACATGGGGAGGTCTATTGAATCAGGTCGGTAAACAGATTAATATGGATGAAACAAAGAAAACCAGGATGCACAGACAAGTGAGGTCTGCTCCAGCTACACTAAATCAAAGCCAGAATCAGTCCGGGAACAAGGCCAAGGAAGCCGGACAGGGTCATAACAGAGCCAAGGCTCAATCCCATCCAGCTGCGCCAGCCCAGAGCCAGCAATCTAGAAATAAACGAGGACCTTGGGTTCAACCAGAGTGGTTTGCTGAGTTGAAATAAAGCGTAGCCACCATTTACGTCAAAACAAAAGACGAAGTACATTACAGAAGGTCGACTGCATTACAATCTCCAAGGGAGAGCCGTAATAATTGTTTCTGCCAGTATCACTATGATATTGGCCATAACACTGAAGATTGTATTGCGTTGAAACAAGAAGTGCAAAATTTGATTGAAAGAGGAAAGTTGGGAGCGTATGCTAAAAGAAGAAATAGAAATATGCCTGATAATGCTCATCTGGCTGGTCCAAACAATGCAGGCACATTAGCTCCGGATGGGGCTATGGTAATAATCGAAAGATTTGATGTAGAATCAGAATATTTAGATCTTGATCCAACCCAAAATAAGGTGGGTGTTATCACAGAGCATTGCAAGACGATGTCCGGACTTATTATCTTTTTTGAGTCGCTTACAATATTCGGGGGAGACACCGTGACTGCACCAACTGCTTCTTCGAGAAAGAGTCACGTTCATACCTTAGCTACCCAACTGGAAGGAGGCATGACTTCCTATTAATCACAAATTCCATTTCCTTTAATTGTTTTTGATGAGGATGACTTGAGGGACATTGCTGGTCCTCATTAAGATGCTGCTGTCATAGGAGCATCCATTGGGGGCAATGACATAAGACGAATTTTGGTGGACTCCGGAAGTTCAGCCAATATTCTCTTTTTGACTTCCTACAAAAAAAAATGAAGAATCCAGCAGTAATTCAGCATTCGAACAGGTCAATTGTGGGTTTCACTGGAAGCTCAGCAGATGTGATCGGGGAGTTCGAAGAAGAGGTTTTTTTGGGCAAAGGCCCTTTTAAAAAGATGGTTAGAATACTTTTTATTGTGCTGGATTGTCCCACTTGTTATAATGCCATTCTGGGGGCAGTCCGGATAAATGAGGAATAGCAGTTTGAGAGGACCTCTGGGGGAGAGGGTGAAATTGATGACCCCAGAGAGACCCCTGGTGTTCTAATACCAATTGAAGAAGTTGAAACCCACTCTCTGGCTGAAGGAAAAAGTGTCAAGATAGGATCCAAGATGACTTCGGAGTTAAAGGGTAAAATTTTGGGTTTCTTGAAAGACCATCAGCATGTCTTTGCTTGGTGCAATTCTAATGTAACCGGGGTACCAGCAGACGTCATATCACACCAATTACCCATCCAAAGGGACATATCACCTATTGTACAAAAGAGGAGAGCCTTTTCTAAGGAAAAGGCTCATGTCATAGTTCAAGAGGTTGACCGGCTTACTAAAATGGGGCACATAAAAGAATCTCAATACCCTTTACGGACAGCCAATCCGGTGTTGGTAAAAATAAAAAATGGTAAGTGGCGTATGTGCATCGATTTCACAGATCTCAACAGAGCTTGACCAAAAGATTTATATCCGGTCCCCCGAATTAATCAGTTGGTGGACTCCACATCTGGAAACAAGCTGTTGTCCTTAATGGATTCCTTCTCCGGGTATAATCAGATTCAAGTAGATCCGAAAGATCAAGAACATACTACATTTGTTACTGATAGGGGCCTCATACTCATGATTATCAACAACACTTCCTTCAGAATCACTAGTAAACTTAGGAGGACACCGTTTGTCCCCTGTGATAAAACGTCCTAGTTTGTTGCCTTTAACAGTAGGCAGCACCATAGTTCTCCATAGCAGATAATTGTTTCTATCAAGTTTGATCTGATTGTTGTTGTTGTTATTGATTGTTTGTAGGTGCACGCCTTTGGTAGCACTGGAGGAGCTTCTAGGAAACACTGAGTCGAAATACTCAATACTTTGAGTAGGTGATCCTGAATTCGTCATTGAAGGCCTAAGGTGGCTCTGATACCAAGATAGAAAATGAAAGAGAGAGAGAGAGAGAGAGAGAGAGAGAGAGAGAGAGAGAGAGAGAGAGAGAGAGAGAGAGAGAGAGAGAGAGAGAGAGAGAGAGAGAGAGAGAGAGAGAGAGAGAGAGTGAAGAATTTTATTTCACAATTACTTAGATTTCAGTGTGACAATAGTACAACCTTTATAGGTGGTTAGTGATAGGCTAGAGAATCTAATTTGTTAAGTAGTTAGTCATCTATACAAGTTGTTGCATTTTCTTAGTTCTTCAATTAATACTACGTGTGTGTTACCAGCACAACTTCATAACATGTGATTTAGTCCATAGAGTTATTGGGCACTTCTAGTGGGCTTGATATCACAAAGACTTGACCCGGTTGTAGATCCACAACTAGTGGTGGCAAACAGGTAGACCCACGACCCACCAGACCCATTTAACAATTTTAAACAGGTTGCAGGTATACAGGTTGCAGATCTGGCAGGTTGCTGCTAATGCAGGTCTAACAGGTAAACAGGTCTAACATGTTGTAGGTCTGGCAGGTTGCAAGTCTGGCAGGTTGCAGGTCCCCCGAATTAATCAGTTGGTGGACTCCACATCTGGAAACAAGCTGTTGTCCTTAATGGATTCCTTCTCCGGGTATAATCAGATTCAAGTAGATCCGAAAGATCAAGAACATACTACATTTGTTACTGATAGGGGCCTCCATTGTTACAAGGTGATGTCGTTTGGATTAAAAAATGCTGGGGCTACTTATCAGAGGTTGGTGAACAAGGCTTTTGCTGATCAGATTGGAAGAAACATGGAAGTTTACATCGATGACATGATGGTAAAAAGTATGGACGAAGAACTACACTTGGCAGACCTCTGGGAAACTTTTGCCAACTTGGTAAAAGTAAATTTAAAATTGAATCCAGTAAAATGTGTCTTTGGGGTGCAGTCCGGGAAATTCCTGGGGTATGTGATAAGTGAGAAAGGGATACAGCCTGATCTAGACCTGGTGTGGATAATTATTGCCTGAGGGTAGGCTTGTAATTTGTTTGGTATTTTATAGTAGTATGAGGGTATTTAATATTTAGAGTAGAGAGTAGAGAGATAATTAAGTTGGCTGGTTGCAGTTAATTCTCATTACCCACACTTCATACAGGTGGTTGGGTATTTATACCTTTATGTTTGGGCCCTTATGGGCTTTCGGGTCATGTTTAATGGACCCGGGTCATGTTCAAAGACCCATGAGCTCTAAGTAGGAGAGCAAGTAGCCTAGTCAAGAAGTGTTTAGGTTTTTTAGTACTTTTGTCATAGTTCGAACAGTCCTATGGGCTAAGTGTTCGAAGTGGTCTGTCAGGTCCTGCGGCCTTGGACCGATCTGTCCCTGTCCGGGGAGCAGGCAGAATTCAGACTCATCAGGAGCCCCTTTTTTAGGTGTTTGTTCAAATCCCTTTGTAAAAAACCTTAAAAACAGTCCGACGTCAGGGGTAGTTTTAATCCGGACAGGTCGGTTTGCTTTATGGTTTCATCCGGACCGATAAAGCTTCATGAATCCAAACGGTTTTTTGCTAGAGTTCGTGGGACACGTGTCGCTCTCTGATTGGTTTCTTCAGCCGTTTTTTCACCTTGAATTTCGAACCCACCTTCTTCGAAAAGCAACCTCTTAATTAAAGGTGGTGACATCAGCGCCGTCTTTAATCATTTACAAATCTTTTCGAATTCTCCTAGGAATCAACTTCTTTTTTCAGATTTACTATAAATTCAAACTCACTTTCTACTGTTTTACCATCTCTTTCACATTTACTATGCAAAATTTCTCAAAGATTTCTCTCTCTAAAGCAAAAACTTGCTCAATAGTTTATGTTTACAGCGAGGAACGCTCTGATCAAAGGTGGGTGGCTCAACCTTTCTGAGTTAGAGAAGGCTCAAAAAGTCGAAAGAGAAAGACGAATTGCGGCAGGGTTACCCATTTTGCCTGTTGATAGACCAATCGCTTCTGCCACAGAGTCAGATTAAGGCTCTTCTTCTTCTAAGGGCATCAAGCCGAGAAAGCTATTCCAAACTAACCTCTCCCCCATTATCTCCGATTCTTCGGTTCAAGAATCAGAACCCACTGTCGAGCCAGGGGTTACTGCCACCAGTTTTAAAAAACCTTCACCCTTTATAGCAATGGGGTCAGATATGGAGCACTCCCCTCAGAAGCTAGTTGACCGGAGAAAGAGCCGGTTGGTCAAGGGGCAAGCCTCTAAGAACACTCCCTCAAAGTCGGGGTAAAAGATAGCAGCAATGGGTTAGAGGTACCTATTAAAGCTCCCATGGACAGACTGTCTGTTCCGAAGAGTAGCAGCCCAGCTCTTCGAAGAGAGACCTCTGCCTCAGAGCCCCAGCCGGTGACTAGAAGCCAAGGGAACACTGAAGCCCAGCAGTCCGGAGGCCAAGCTGAGCCAGATCTGAATCCTCCCCGTGCCACTGCTACTGAAAACCCTTCAACAATTATGGAGGAGATAATGGAGGACTCTGTCGAAGAGGCTCCATTTGAGTCTGAGCCCTCCGGTCAGACCAGTAGCGCTGTTGTTGCCAAAAAAGACAAAGGCAAAGAGAAGCTGTGCTTGAGGCATCCGGATCTGCCGGAGAGTCTCGAAGGAAGTGTTGGGCCTTGTTTTCACAAGTTCAACGTCAAGTACCTCCTTGCCCTGCAGAAAATTAACTACGCATTCATCCACACAGCTGAGCTAGGCCGGATGTGTACGAAGTGGGGAATACCGGAGAATGTGAAGATCAGGATCCCCATACACCCGGAGACTCCTATGGACTGCAAACTGAGTGAAGTTGTCATCTTCACAGAGCTATTCAACTGGGGACTTAGACTCCCCTTGGACCCTGAAATTGTCAGATATTTTCATCTGATAAAGCTCTGTCCGAGCCAACTGAGCCCTAATTCCTGGTACACCCTCATGGCCAGCATCATGGCTTCGAGGCTCTCCGGGATCCCTCTGCCTATGGAGGAGTTTGCCGCTGTGGCCGGACTTTGTAGAAACCCCAACATCCCTTTTTACCACTTCAATATGGGGGACAATCTCAAAGTTGTGGATGACCTGCTAGAGGCGGAGAGGAACTGGAGGACTCAATTTCTATCTGTAAGTGGAGCTTGGGAAAATGGAAGGAAAATCAAGTCCGGAGTGAATCAAAGTCTTCTCAGATCAGGTGGAGGAGTGATCGTAAGTTTCCCGCTTTATACTTTTGTATTTTTCTCTTCTTTTTTTTTAAAGTTAGTTTAAACTAATTGTTCTTACTTTCGCCTTAGCAGAACTGCCCAAGGAATTCAGTGATTATCTGAAAGCCGGACAGGCTACTTGCACCAAGATTAATGTTTGGGCTGCTGAAAGGTGGGGGAACCAGTTCCATGCTGCTTTTACCGGAGGCAACTTGGCAAATTCTCACTTGTGGAACACCACAGGTCGGAGAGACTTGACTTGGGAGGAGCTCACCACTCAGCCTCCTCCAGATGTTGTGCTTAAAAGAACCAATGAACCAGATGGGACACTCTACTTGCCAGGCCGGGCTAAAGCCCCGAGCAAGATGAAAGGCAAGAAGAAGGGCAAGAAAGTGGCCAACCCTGGAGAGGTGGAGGAGAGTGCTCTCATGCAACTGGAGGGGTCAGTCCCCAATCAAATTGATGCTGCACTCCTAGAAGCAGTGGAGCAGGAGGCTGAACAGCAAGAAGTGCACTCCCCAGTCCCTCCAAGGGATCCCAAAAGAGATCGTAAACGGGGAGGAGAAAGCAAAGACATAGAGGCCAAAAAGAAAAAGACCTCCAAAGGTGACGAGCTTTCTCTCCGGGCTCCGGAGCCTTCTTTCCAAGCTGATCCAACTGACCCAACACTTGCTGAGGAGATACCGGGTGACTTCCATATCGATGAGGTCGAGGGGGGAGATATCAATATCGACGGAGTAGACATCACCGGTTTGGGTGGGCTTGGTGAATACTTCATCAATCTTCCCAGAGACGACTTTGCCGGGCCTTACCTCCCTCCGAGCACCTCAAACACGATCACTTTCAATGGTAAGACCTTTATCGTTTCTAGTGAAAGGGATGCCATAGCCCACTCTTTGTTAAGAAACGTTCAGCTGTACTTGTGTTGGAGAAACAAGTCCGAAACCAGGCTGATATCATCAAAGACCTCAAGTCTGACAAAGAGAGGTTGTCCGATGACCTTCGCACTGCCACTTCCAATGCTGCCATTTTAAAGGAAGAAACTGAGGAGTTGAAGAGAAACCAAGAGGCAAGCACCAAAAAAGTCTCTACTTTAGAGGACACCATCAGAGAGCTCCGGGAGAAGCTGTCCGGTCTGGAGAAAGACCTTACCACCTCAAAGGCAGAATCCAAGGCCAAAGACCAAATCATCACCAACTTGACCAATGACAAGATTGCTCTTGAGAATACAGTGTCCAAGGCTGCTGAGGAGAAAGCCAGTTTGCTAAGGGAGCAGGAGGACAAGATCCAAGCCAAGATCGATGCCTATGCTAACAACGTGATTGATACCCAGGAGGAAAAGTATGCCAAAATAAGGTCTGACATGGTTTTGCTCTTCCACGAGAAATTTCCGAAGAGGAACCTAGGGGATTTATGGCTTCATGTTGAGTCTGACGACCTCCCGTATCATACAATGGCTGATGGAGACTTGAAAGGTTATTCTAGTGCTTCCTCATCCGATGATGAAGAACGCACCGGGGAGAGCCCAGACGAAGATCAAGATGATCCTAAGGGAAAGAAGAAGGTAAATGAAGCTGAGCCATCTTCAAAGGCTCAGCCTTAATTTATGAACTATTTTTTTACTTTTTATCCAGATTAAAGTCCTTGGAAGGCCAAGGCATTCTTTTTGTAATTGCGTCCGGTATCTGATCGGACAGGTTTTTTTTGTTCTACTTCGACAATTCAAAAGTCCTTGGAAGGCCAAGGCACTTTAAGTTATTTTAATGAATATTTATGTTTTGCGCAATTCTCATCTTCTTTCATTGTTTGTTCCAATTTTGATGACTAGAGTTCAAACAGCTTTTAATTATTTCATAGTGAGAGTGTTTAAATCCTCCGGCTAGAGTTTAAATATCCCTTAGTTATTTCATAGCGAGAGTGTTTAAATTCTCTGATGACGAATATTTAAGTGGTCATCACTCTTTTATTTCAATCCAGATAGTGTGACAAAGGACAACTTAAAACACTTGGGGAAACTTTTTTAAGAAGGCATCAAATTTTATTCAAAAGCCCGGACACCCCATTAAAACCTCCCCGTGCCACCAGGGAGGAAAGACTATGCCCCCAAATATTTACATGGATGTTTAAACAAGTAAATATTTACACAAATGCTACTCCAAGTACATCCGGAGATGGTCGATATTCCAAGGATGAGTCAAAACTCTTCCATCCTTGTCTTCTAGCCAATACGTTCCAAGTTTAAGCCTTTCAACAACCATATAAGGTCCTTCCCAAGTCAGAGCCAATTTGCCGAACAACTTTTCTTTAGTGTGTAAGAAGACTTTCCTTAATACCTTGTCCCCCGGTTGGAAATCTCTTCTTTTAACTTTGGAAGCAAACCTGCTTCTCATCAAACCCTGATAGTGTGCAACTCTAAGGTAAGCTTTAACCCGTCTTTCTTCTACCAAATCAAGTTGACCCCTGATAGCCACCTCGTTAGCGCGTTCGGAGAAGTTGTGAACACGAAATGATGGGAGAGTTGCTTCTATGGGAGCTACTGCATCCATCCCATAGACCAAAGCAAAGGGTGACTCTTGTGTTGCAGCCCTAGGTGTTGTCCGTTAGGCCCACAAGACCTCTTGTAAATAACTAGGCCACTTCCCAGCAGCCCCTTCCAAATTCTTCTTTAAACCGGACAGTATAGTTCTATTAGCCACTTCAACTTGCCCATTTGCTTGTGGGTGGAAAGATGAAGAGAAACAATGTTTTATACCCCTTGAGGCACAGAAGCTCTCCATTTCCCTATTGTCGAACTATGGCCCATTGTCTGTTGTTATCTTTTGTGGGACACCAAATCTGCAACAAATGTTGGATAGAATGAATTTTATAACACCTTTTGATGTTGTGCCTGCTAGAGGGGCTGCTTCAATCCACTTCGAAAAGTAGTCTATGGCAACAATTATAGTTTTGCGTCCTCCGGACGCCACAGGGAGAGGCCCTACTAAATCCAACCCCCATCAAGCAAAAGGAATAGGCTCAGAAATCGACCCTAAAGGAATGGCTGGGACATGAATTTCATTGCTGTACCTCTGGCATGGGTCACACCTTTTTACCAATTCCTTAGCATTTTTCATGATAGATGGCCAATAGTAACCGGACAGTAAAACTCTTCTTGTTAAAGCCCTGAATCCATAATGGGCTGATCCCTCACCATCATGCAATTCGGAGAGGCCTACTTGAGACTCTTCATCCCCCAAACAGCGCAGGAGAGGTTTACTGTAAGATTTTTTGTACAACACGTCTCTCAATATGATGAAACCACGAGCCTTGTGTTTCAATGTTCTGGCTAGTGATTTATCCGCAGGCACGATACCATCGGAGAGGTATTGCAGGAGAGGAAACCTCCAGTCCTGAGGTTGTTTCACTTGCACTTCAAAAATTTCCTCTTCTTTACCCATACTAAGTTGAATGGAGGGGCTTTCCAACACATGGATCCATGGAAATGACTCCGTGTATGCTATGGTTGCCAATGAGTCTGCTAGCTCATTTTCTGTCCGGGGTATGTGCTCATAAACAACACTTTTAAACTTGAGTGCTTCATTTTTTAGGAGGAGTAAATATTTCACAAGCTGCTCCTTTTTAGCCTCAGATTGCCCTTGAGCATGGTGGATAAGAAGTTGGGAGTCACTTAGTAGCCTGACCCTCTTAGCCCCACAAATGTAGGCTAATTTTAATCCACCTATAGCTGCTTCGTACTCGGCTCATTATTGGATGCCCTGAAAGCAAAACAAATAGCTTGGTACATTTTGTCACCATATGGAGAAGTCAAACACACCCCTGCACCACATCCCATAGTGCTAGATCCACCATCTGTTCGGACGACCCATACCTCTTTATCTTTCATGTCAGTAGTTTGCTCTGAATCCCTGTCGGAGTGAAATTCAACCAAAAAGTCAGCCACAGCTTGGGCCTTGACTGCTGTTCGAGGAGCAAATTCTATGTCGAAGTCCCCCAACTCTACTGACCACTTAGTCATCCTACTTGAAATGTCTGCCTTTTGGAGGACATTCTTCAGGGGAAAAGAAGTCCGGACGATGATGGGATGAGCCTGGAAATAAGGCCTCATCTTCCTGGCAGCTATAACCAGGGCTAATGCTAATTTTTTGAGTTTCAAGTAACGCCTTTCTGCATCTATCAAACTTTTGCTGATGTAGTACACTAGATGGGGATGACCATCGACCTCCCTTACCAATACAGCACTGATGGCACAACTTGAAACTGCCAAATATACGAAGAGTGTTTCCCCATCAACTGGTTTAAACAAAGTTTTGGGGGAGGACAGGTGCTTCTTAATCTCATTGAAAGCCTCATCACACTGTGGGGTCCAATCGAATCCCTTTGCACCCTTCAAGGTTTGAAAGAAAGGGGCACACCTGTCCGAAGACCTTGAGATAAATCTGTTTAAAGCAGCTAATCTCCCCGTTAACCGTTGTACTTCTTTAATATTTCTAGGTGGCTCCATCTGGAATAGAGCATTGAGCTGGTCCGGATCGGGCTGTATCCCATGCTCACTTATAATATAGCCTAGAAACTTTCCGGACTGCACTCCGAACACACATTTTTCTGGGTTTAACTTTAAATTCACTTTTACCAAGTTGGCAAAGGTTTCTTGGAGATCAGACAAGTGCAATTGCTCATTCACACTCTTTACCATCATGTCATCAATATATACTTCCATATTTCTTCCAATCTGATCAGCAAAAGCCTTGTTTACTAATCTCTGATAAGTAGCCCGAGCATTTTTTAACCCAAACGGCATTACCTTATAGCAATGAAGACCTCTATCAGTGACAAATGTGGTATGCTCTTGATCCTTCGGATCTACTTGAATCTGATTGTATCCGAAGAAGGCATCCATAAAGGAGAGCAGCTTGTTCCCAGAGGTGGAGTCTACTAACTGATCAATCCGGGGGACAAGATACAAATCTTTTGGGCAAGCTCTATTGAGATATGTGAAGTCAATGCACATGCGCCACTTGCCATTTTTCTTCTTTACTAGAACCGGATTGGCAGTCCACAAAGGATACTGAGATTCCTTGATGTGCCCCATCTTTGTGAGCCTGTCAACCTCTTGCACAATGACATCAGCCTTCTCCTTAGAAAAAGCTCTTCTCTTTTGAACCACTGGTACTATGTCTCTCCGGATAGATAGGTGATGTGATATCACTTCTGCCGGAACCCCAGTAACATCAACATTGCACCAAGCAAAAACATGCTGGTGATTCTTTAAAAACTTTAACATTTCATTTTTCAAAACGGGTGGCATCTTGGACCCTATCTTGACACTTCTTCCTTCTTCCAAACAGTGTGTCTCTACCTCTTCGACCGGTATCAACACTCCAGGGGTCTCTTTGGGGTCATCAATTTCACCCTCACCCTAGAAAGCCCCTCAAACTTCTATTGCTCGTTGATGCGAACTACCCCCAGTGTTCGGGGAGCCAGAGCAGTAGCATAACATTCCCTTGCAACCTTTTGACTACTCCGGACGACTCCAACCTGTCCCTGAACAACATATTTCAAGCACTGGTGGACTGTCAAAGCCACTGCATGCATCCTAGAGAGCCAAGACCTACCTAGAATGGCGTTATAGCAAGTGGGACAATCCACCACGATAAAAAGTATTCTGACCATTTTCTTGAAAGGGCCCTTACCCAATAGAACTTCCTCTTCGAACTCTCCGATCACATCTGTTGAGCTACTTGTAAAGCCCACAATTGATCTGTCCGAACTCTGAATTACAGCTGGATTTTTCATTCTTTTGTATGTGGTTAAGAAAAGGATATTGGTTGAGCTCCCAGTATCCACCAGAAGTCGTCTTATGTCATTGCCCCCAATAGATGCTCCTATGACAACAACATCCTCATGAGGGCCAGCTATATCTCTTAAATCATCTTCATCAAAAACAATGAAGGGGAATGGATTTGGTGACTGATAGGAAGTCATGCCTCCTTCTAGCTGGGTGGCTAAAGTATGAACGTGCCTCTTCCTCGAAGAAGCAGTAGGAGCTGTCATAGTATCTCCTCCAAAAATTGTAAGTGTCTCAAAAAAATTAATGAGCCCGGAGACCGTCCTAGAACATTCCTCAATTGTACCTACTCTGTTTCGAGCTGGATCAGGATCCAAGTACTCAGATTCCACATCAAACCTTTCAATTATAACCATGGCTCCCTCCGGAGCAGCATTACTTGGACCAACCCGGTGAGTATTGTCAGGCCTGTTACCTCCTCTTCTTTTGACATAAGCTCCCAGCTTTCCCCTCTCAATCAAGTTCTGAACTTCCTATTTCAATGATATGGAGTCATCAGTGGTATGACCAATATCATTGTGATATTGGCAAAAAGAGTTATTGCGATGCTCTCTGGGAGACTGCAACGTGGCTGGTCTCCGATAATGCACCTCTTCCTTTGTTTTATCAAAAATGGTGGCCACACTTTCTTTTAATTCTGCGAACCCCTCCAGTTGGACCCATGGCCCTCTCTTGTTTCTGGATTGCTGACTCTGAGCAGGAGCAGCTGGCTGAGACTGAGATTTTGCCCTACCATGCCCCTGTCCAGTCTCTCTTGCTTTGTTACCGGACTGATTCTGATTGGGATTTGGTGTCATCGGGGTAGACCTCACCTGGTAAATGATTGTGTCTCCATTGCCCTATGGATTATATATTCTTTTAAGGACTCAATTTGGTACAAAACGACTTATATATTCTTTTAAGGACTCAATTTGGTTCCTGGGCACAATGGATTATTGTGTCTCCATTGCCCTTTAGCTCTTTACTCCCTACAAACTACCTTCGGAAGGCTACCCAAAAAGTATCGAAATCCTTAATACAACCCTGTGGCAGGCGGTTATACCATTTTAGAGCACTCCCCGTAAATGATTGGGAGAATTCCCTACAAAGTAGTTTATCATCGTCGTTAAAGTTCATCATGAAGTTTTTAAATTGTTCCAAATGGTTGTCCGGATTAGTACTTTGGTGCTGTCAAACCTCTTAGGGAGGTTTCCGGACAGAATTTTAGAAGATAATTGAGATTGCCTCCAATTTCTTCCACGACTGAACACAGTATCCTCATTGGGAGTTGCAAATATACTTGGTTCATCGTGAAAAGCGAAAGGATCCATCAGCATCCGGTCCATATGCCTTCGGCTGTGAGATGACCCTTTACCAATATTCTTCTTCATCTTTCCATGTCTATCCCTTTTTCTTGAATATTTTTTGATCTGCTTTTGCTTCTTTCTATTTCGACCCTCATCGCTGCTAAAGGATAAAGATTTTTCAACTCCTTTATTGTCCGAAGAGCTATCAGAAGATTCTAAGCTTGAGTCAGAACTCTCCACTGGCTTAGACAGGTGAGACTTTTTGGAGCTGGCATGAGTCTTTTTGGTGCTCACATGAGTCTTTGAAGACTCATGCTCTCTAGGGTTGTCGGTGTGATGAGCAACTGATGCTTTGGACTTTTCTTTCATGCCCATCTTAGCCTTTTCTGCCCTGAGAGCTTCTATTTCACCCTTTAGCCTATCGCGCTCTTCGATAGTGTACTCATCATTCTCTCCCACCACTTCGAGCAGAGCTGGTGGTACTTCGGGATTGTCCGGATTCATTCAGACTGACTTTCTTTGCTGGTTTTGAATGTTTGATTCAGGAACCCTCTTCTCCCACCGTGGTCGCCAATTTGGTGAGGATAATTATTTCCTGAGGGTAGGCTTGTAATTTGTTTGGTATTTTATAGTAGTATGGGGGTATTTAATATTTAGAGTAGAGAGTAGAGAGATAATTAAGCTGGCTGGTTGCAGTTAATTCTCATTACCCACACTTAATGCAGGTGGTTGGGTATTTATACCATTATGTTTGGGACCCTTATGGGCTTTCGGGTCATGTATAATGGACCCGGGTCATGTTCAAAGACCCATGAGCTCTAAGTAGAAGAGCAAGTAGCTTAGTCAAGAAGTGTTTAGGTTTTTTAGTACTTTTGTCATAGTTCGAACAGTCCTATAGGCTAGGTGTTCGAAGTGGTCTGTCCGGTCCGGAGGCCTTGGACCGATCTGTCCCTGTCCGGGGAGCAGGCAGAATTCGGACTCATCAAGACCAACTTAATGCTTTACTACAGATGGAGCCTCCTCGGAATATTAAAGAAGTACAAAGATTGACAGGGTGGTTGGTTTCATTGAATCGTTTTACCTCAAGGTCTTCGGACAGGTATTCCCCGTTTTTCCAAACTTTGAAATGTGCAAAAGACTTCAACTGGTCTCCACAATCTGGTGAGGCTTTTGATGAGATTAATAAACATTTATCTTCCCCTAAAACCTTGTTTAAACCTATTGATGGATAGACCCTCGACGTGTACTTAGCAGTTTCTGATTGTGCTATAAGTGCAGTGTTGGTAAGGGAGGTGGATAATTATCCTCGTCCGGTGTACTATATCAGCAAAAGCTTGATAGATGCAGAAAAATGGTATTTAAAGCTTGAGAAATTAGAACTAGCCCTGGTGATTGCTGCGAGGAAAATGATGCCCTATTTTCAGGCTCATTCTATCATTGTCCGGACGTCTTTTCCCTTGAAAAATGTTCTCCAAAAGGAAGACATTTCAAGTAGAATGACCAAGTGGTCAGTAGAGCTGGGAGACTACGATATTGATTTTGCCCCTCGAACAACAGTCAAAGCCCAAACTGTGGCTGATATCTTAGTTGAATTCCATTCAGACAGGGATACTAAGTAAGTAACCTGTGTAAAAGATAAAAAAGTGTGGGTTGTACGGACTGATGGTGGATCAAGTACCATGGGTTGTGGTGCTGGGATATGTTTAACCTCTCTATACGGTGACAGGATGTACTAGGCTATATGTTTTGCTTTCAGTTCCTCTAATAATGAGTCCGAGTATGAAGCTGCTATAGCTGGATTGAAGTTAGCTCTCATCTGTGGAGCCAAAAGAGTCAGGTTGATGAGCGATTCTCAGCTTCTTATCCATCATGCACAAGGTCAATCTGAAGCCAAAAAGGAGCAGCTGATTAAATACTTATTTGTTCTCAAAGAAGTGACACTCAATTTCAAAAGCATCACCTATGAGCACATACCCCGAACGGAAAATACGCTAGCAGATTCCTTGGCAACCATATCCTATTCAGAGTCCTACCCTTGGATTCATGTGCAAGAGTGCCCATCCATTCAAATCGGTCCGGATAAAGAAGAGGAAAGTTTAAATATACAAATGAAACAACCCCAAGATTGGAGATTTCCTCTCCTTCAATATCTCTTAGATGGCATCTTGCCTCCGGAAGAAGCAGTAGCAAGAAAACTAAAATACAAGGCTCGTGGTTTTGTCATCCTAAGAGATGTTCTTTATAAAAAAAATCCTATAGTAAACCCCTCTTGCGATGTTTGGGGATCGAGAAGTCTCAAATAGTGATCTTCGAATTATATGATGGTGAGGGATCAGCACACTGTGGATTCAGGGCTCTAACTAGAAGAGTTTTGTTAGCTGGGTATTAGTGGCCCTCCATAATGCAAGATGCCAAGGATTTGGTGTAGAAGTGTGTTCCATGCCAACGATACAACAATGAAATTCATACCCCAACTGTCCCTTTGGAGTCAATTTCTGAGCCAATACCTTTTGTTCGGTGGGGGCTGGATTTAGTGGGACCTCTACTTATGACGTCCGGGGGGTGCAGAACTATAATTTTTGCGATTGATTACTTTTCGAAGTGGATCGAAGCAGCCCCATTGGCAGGAACTACCTCGAAGGATGTCATCAAGTTCATCATGTCTAACATTTGTTTCAAACTTGGGGTTCCACAATTTGACAACAAGGAAATAGAGAATTTTTGCGCCTCTAGAGGCACTCAACAATGCTTCTCTTCTCCTTTCCACCCGCAGGCAAATGGTTAAGTTGAAGTGGCTAACAAGACTATATTTTCCGGTCTTAAAAATAATTTAGAGGAAGCTGCTGGAAAATGGCCAGGTTATCTATAAGAAGTCTTATGGGCCTACCGGACCACTCCCGGGGCTGCAACACAAGAGTCTCCCTTTGCTTTAGTCTATGGGATGGATGCCATAGCTCCCATAGAAGCTACTCTTCCTTCATCTCGAGTTCATAATTTTTCCGAACACGCTAACGAAGTGGCAGTCAGAGGCCAGCTTGACTCGATGGAAGAAAGAAGAGTTAAGGCTCACCTCAGAGCCACACACTATCAAGTTTTGATGAGAAGCAGGTTTGCTTCTAAAATTAAGAGAAGGGATTTTCAGCCAGGGGATAAAGTACTGAGGAAAGTCTTCCTACATACCAAGGAGAAGCAGTTCGGCAAGTTAGCTCCGACTTGGGAAGGACCCTATGTGGTCAGTGAAAAGCCTAAGCCTGGGACATATCGGCTCCAAGATAAGGATGAAAGGATTTTTAATCACCCCTGGAACATTGAACACCTCCGGTTATATTTGGAATAAAAACTATGTAAATATTTACTTGTTTAAAAGTTCATTTAAATATTTGGGGGCATACTCTTTTCTACCCTGGTGGCGCAGGGAGGTTTTAATGAGGTGTCCGGGCTTCTTAATAAAATTTGATGCCTTCTTAAAAATTCTGAGTGTTTTGATTGATAATTTCTTTGAAATTGTTTTATGGCAGACCGGATTGAATTGGTGGAGTGATGACTACTTAAACATTTGTCATCGGAGAATTTAAACACTCTCACTTTAAAATACTTGTAAAATAACTAAGGTATATTTAAACATTAGCCACCAAAGTTGAAAAACTATGAAACAATTCAAGAGTTGTGTAAAATAAAACTACCCATTAAGATATACGAAATGCCTTGGCCATCCAAGGACTTTGAATTTTCAAAACAGAAAGGTTTATCCGGACAAGGGCCGGACATGGTTACAAAATATTCCTTGGCCATCCAAGGACTTTGGTTCAATCACAAAACATTACAAAGATAGTTGATACTTTAAGACTGAGCTTTCTTAGATGGCTCAGCCTCACTTGGCTTCTTCTTCTTTGGGTCATCATTTTCTTCATCCGGACTCTCCCCAATCTTTTCCTATTCATCGGTTGTGTCATCCCAACCACTGGAATAGTTCTTCTTATCACCATTCGCCATCGTGTGGAATGGAATGTCCTTATACTCCACAAAACTCCATAGATTTCCCAGCGTCCTCTTCGGAAATTTCTCATGAAAGAGCAAGACCATATCTGACTTGACTTTATCATACCTTTCCTCTTGAGAGTCTATTACCTCGTTGGTATAGGCATCGATCCTAGCTTGGATTGTTTTCTCTTGCTCCTTTAACAAGTCAGTTTTTTCTTGTTCAGCCTTGGACACAGTATTTTTAAGCAAAATCTTGTCATTAGTCAGGGCCTGAATGACGTTGTCTTTGGCCTTCATCTCCTCTTTTGAAGAAGATAGGTTTTTCTCCAGGTTCGATTGCTTCAATTGGAGTTCTTTGACAACTCCATCTGAAGTGGCCAGCTTGGTGGCCAAGTCCTCCTGACTTTTCTTCAACTCCTCATTTTCTTTCTTCAATGCCTCAATATTTTGGTTGGCATTAAGGAGGTCGTTAGATAATTTCTCTTTGTCGGAGTTGAGTGTGTTGATGATGGCCGACTGATTTCGCACTTGCTTCTCCAAGGTAAGCACTGGCTGGATATTGCACAGTAAGGAGTGGGTG
This sequence comes from Limnanthes douglasii subsp. nivea, assembly GCA_036936605.1. NCBI lineage: Eukaryota > Viridiplantae > Streptophyta > Magnoliopsida > Brassicales > Limnanthaceae > Limnanthes > Limnanthes douglasii. Next base: position 42,373,595 of record JAUPFV010000001.1, read on the forward strand.
ACAATGTCTCTTTCACTTGAAACAGAAAACGACCTGCCATTGAAAGTGACGATGTTCGAAGAGCTTGGGGGGAGGTAGGGTCTAGCAAAATCATCTTTGGCAAAGTCTTCAAAGTAAAGACCAATCCCTTGAAGCCCAGTGATGTTGACACCATCAATATTAATGTCCCCTCTGGCACCCTCTCCGGTTTGAAAGTCACCGGGGATTTCTTCTGGTTGAGTGGGGTCAGTTGGGTCAACTGAAGGAAGAGGCTCCGGAGGCCGGAGAGAAACTTCATCTCTCTTGGAGGTTTTCTTTTTCTTGGCCTCCCTCTCTACGCCTTCTGATCCCCGTTTTCTGTCTTTCTTGGGAGCCTTTGGGGGTTTTGGAGATCCAACCACTTCCCTGGTGCTTTCATGCTCCACCACTTGTAATAAAGCAACATCAATCTGACCTTGGTCTTGCCCCTCTAGGTTTGTTGGGACAGCTTCCTCCACCTCGGTAGGATTGGCCTTTACCACACCTTACTTGCCTTTGCCTTTCTTGCCCTTCATCTTGCTTGGGGCTTTAGCTCTGCCCGGCAAGACTAATTTTCCATCTTTTCCCTCTGTCTTCCGAAGAATCACCCCCGGAGGGGGTGGAGTGGTTAATTCCTCCCAAGACAAGTCCCATAGATGGGATCTTGTTAAATTTCCTCCGGTAAAACAGTTGTGGAAGCGGTTTCCTCATTTCTCAGCAGCCCAAGCATTTAGCTTGGCACAAGTAGTCTGCCCAGCCTCCAAGTAGTCGTTGAAATCCTTAGGCAATTCTACGAAAAAACAAAAGAAGAGAAATTAGAAAAACAAATTTGTTATAAGTAAAGGTGGAAGTATATGACGAGGTTTTTACCATCGCTTCGCCATCTGCTGGTAAGCATGTTTGGGTTGACACCAGCTTTAATTTTCCTCCCATTCTCCCAAGCACCACTGATGCATAAAAATTGAGTCTTCCAGCTTTTCTCCGACTCAAGTAAGTCATCCACCGCCTTATAATTATCACCCATGTTAAAATGATAGAAGGGGATGTGGTGGTTCCTGCAAAGGCTGGCCACTGTAGCAAACTGCTCCATCGGAAGAGGAATTCTGGAGAGCCTGGAGGCCATAATACAATCCATGAGCGTATACCAAGCGTTGGGGCTCAATTGGATTGGGCAGAGCTTTATGAGATGGAAGTATCTAACGATCTCCGGATCTAAGGGAAGCCTAAGCCCCCAGTTAAATAGCTCAGGGAAGAAAACTATCTCACTCAACTTGCAATCCATCGGTGTCTCCGGATCCACCGGTATCCTCACTTTAACGTTCTCAGGGATCCTCCACTTTGTCCGGATCTGGCCTAGTTCGGCTGTGTGAATTAAAACATAATTAATCTTCTGCATAGCCAGCAGGTACTTCACACTTACTTTGTGGAAGCAAGGTCCCACTTTTCCCACAAGGCACTCCGGCAGATCCGGGTGTTTTAAACATAGCTTCTCCTTGCCCTTGTTTTTCTTAGCAGCAGCAGCCTCACTTGTTTGCCAGAGACGTCGGTCTCAAAAGGGGCTTCTTCGATACTATCCTCCATTACATCTTTGATTACCCTGGAAGGATTATCAGTTATTTTTGGGAGGGAAGAACTGGTGGTTGGCTCAGTAGGTCCTCCAGATGGTTGGGCGTTACTTTCCTCTTGTGGTCTGGAGTCTGGCTGGGGCTCAGATCCGGAGGTCTCTTTCTGAAGGCTTGAACTGGTTGCCTCCGGACCGGACAGCTTGTCCTTGGGGATTTTAGTGGATGCTTCCGACCATGTAGTTTTACTCTTAGCCCAGACTTAGAAGGCGTGGATTTGGCAGGCTTAGGCTGTGCAGTGGCAGCCTGCCCTTTCACTAAACAACCTCTTTGTCAATCTACCAGCTTCTCTGGGAGATGTCAGCATCTGATCCCATGACGATAAATGGGGAAGGTGTTCTAATGCTTGTAACTACCTGCTCTGGTTCAACAACAGGCTCTGATTCCTGGACCGATGAGCCTGAAATGATCGGTGAAAGGTTGGGCTGGAATAACCTTCTGCGTTTAGTACTTTTGGCTGAAGACGAACCCTGATCAAGCTCTGAACTTGGTATTTCAGATTTGTCAATAGGAGAAATAGGGAGTCCTGCAGCAATGCGCTTTTCTCGTTCGATTTTTTGAGCTTTTTCTAACTCCGACAAGTTGAGCCACCCACCTTTTACTAGGGTGTTTCTTGCTGTGAACATAAACTCACACCAAAAGAAGGGTTTTTTGAGAGGTAAAAGCTTTGGAGATTAACAGAGTATAGATAATGAAGATGGTAAAACAGTGAAAAGCGGACTAATTTATACTACAGGAACAAAAGATGCTTTGATACCTAGGAGAATACGAAAAGATGGGAGTAATGATTAAAGACGGCGCTGATGTCACCAACATTAATTGAAGATGTTGCTTTTTGAAGTGAGTGGGAGCGCCTATCTAGGAAAAAAACAACTGCTGAGGCGAATCAGAGAATGACACGTGTCCCACGATCTCTAGCAAAATCGTTCAGTTTCTAGGAGTTTCACCAGTCCGGATAAAGCCGTTACACAATTCAAAATCTGTCCGGACGAAAATACGGGTACACCTGAATTGTTTTTTAGGTCTTGCCAAAGGCCTTCGATCATAACCTAAAAAATGGGCTACTGATACGTCCAGATTTTCTCACCACTCACTATGGGAACCGGACATGGGCAATTCGGACAAAAACCACCCACTGTACCATCCGAACAGGACTAATGTATTAAAAACTAAATCACCTCATGACTAAGCTAATTACCTACCTGCTTAAAAACTAATGAGTCATTAAACTCGACCCGAATTCATAAGTGTGACCCGAAAGCCCATGTGGCCCATAATTAAGGGTATAAATACCCAACCACTTTCATTAATGAGGGTAATGAACATTTAATACAACCAGGCAGCTCAGATCTCTCACTACAAACTACTTAAGCATTAAATACCCTTGAAACATCATAAAACTCTAGACAAAATTACCCTCAGTTGAAAATAATCCATACCAAAGATGATATATCCCAACAAGCCCATAATTACCTAAATATCTTGAACAAACACAAACAGACCTTGATACTGCAATAGGAATCAAATTTGGGCGCTTTGAGTACTCAAACTGAAGATCTCGACGAACCCGTCAAATGTCAAGGACATGACAAAGGTCGCACGACCCGTCACAAAGTTTGTGCTCCAAAATCCATTTTTAGGACCCAAATAACTATTTTAATGTTTTTGTTTAGCAATTTATAAATACTTTGTGGATTTATTTAATATAGCTTGACAAATCCAATTTGTGTTCAGATTTGGCTGGACGAATTAATGTTTGGATACTTGTGTAATATTTTATGAGGATTTGGAGTGTTTCCTATCTAAAGCTCTCGAACCCTACTTCCTAGGCAACTTTTGATAATGGGATATTTTTTCTTCTAAACTTTCGAAGTTCTATACACGATAGGGTTAGGGTTTTTCTATCCTATACATCTTATTTGTTATTTTGCCTCTATCAGTTTGGTATCAACGCGTTAGATTCCTATATGTAAGAATTATGTCACCGTGAAAAAGTTAAGGGACGAACATCGCGACAATCAGATAAATCTATAATCTAGATGACATGGATCGTGTAGGCTTGTTGGAGCACTCCAACACACAAAAATCCAAGCGATTGGAGAGGAGTTAAGTACATTAGGAGATGAGATGAATCATATACAAGCAGCGATGCAGAAAACGAGCACCGATATCCAAGATCCAGGGTTGCGCAACCTACCGTCAGCAACTGAAGGTGACTACGACGTATGTGAGAATCATTTCGCTTCGAGGAAATAAGAGGGTAAATTTTGTGTTCCTCCACAAAACCATCGCAAAAAGGCCTTTGAACAACCTATGAATCGTTGTGATGCAACGATCAAAAACCCGGAGATAAAACTCACAATGCACTATGATAGAATTATTTGATTAAAAATAAGTAAGTTCGGATTAAGGTGGCCGGTAGGTTATATAGTATCTCTCTAAACCCCTAAACCCTAATCAGACATTAAGAAAATAATATAATTAAATACAACAAAATAGAAAATTCTCCAATTCGGGTGCAATCCGAATTATTTTACAAAATCAAATAGTTTCCTAAAATAATAAAACAAAGCCAAACATATACTGAAACAAGATTTTAGGAATCCAAACAATGGTATTTAAGCCTCAAACTCCGTGCCTCCTGGACCTTATACCAGGACACGCTTTTGAAAATTGTCACGATCGTCAAAACTTTCGATTTGTGTACCAACTTTTCTCCATTTTAATACACGAGTAAAAAGTAATGTTTGTTGGCGTTTATCTATTATTGTGAGATAATTGAGAGTTTTTCCCATTAAACCAAATCAAGTTTCTGCAACACGAGTAAAAAGTAATGCCGCTTGGTGTTTGTCTATTATTCTCAGATAATTGAGGGTTTTTTTCATTAAACCAAATTGAACTTCTGTAAAAAAAAAAAAAGGTTTCTTGAAAAGTTGTAAGTTTAGGAATGATTACAACTATTTGGATGAGTTTACCACTTCCATAATAGATAAATATTTTAAAAACGAAACACAAATTTGGTAAAATCCCAAATTCTATCTTTACTGCACCTCTCTCATTAAAAGGCTATGCTAGATATGAATTCGAATTTTTTATTATTTATATTTGGATTCATAAAAGTAGTTATATTCCGAAAGAAGTTTAAATCATCAAAGCAATATAATGATCGGAATAATGTTTTTAGAAAACGTAACCTTACATGTCTCAGATTTCATCATATTAGCGATGAATTTTATCTTCACTCGTTGTTGTAAGTTCTTGTATACTAACTTTATTTTCTAATCTTTGAGATACCTTTTTCACTATGGAAAAAGTCAGTGTCTACCTATCGTATTTCGTTAGCTGTTTCGTTTCTTATGCTGCTATTGTCTGAATTTTACTCTGTGTTGAACTGTAGGTCGCTGTTGTCCAATGTCTATGTTGTCTTCAGCTGTTTAAGTTGTTTAGTGTGGTTGTTTGGGAAAATGGAATCAGTAGTAGCAAAATAATAGTATGATGGAACTTTTGTTCACTCACAAATTGCACTAGTCGGGTCATGAATGAATATGATGAATATGTCATTTTGCAAATATAGGATGGGCATGATTAATATGCTACTATGCAACGTAAGGTAGTGGGATGAATATGTTAATGTAAATCTTGATCAGGTGCTTTAAACGTCTGATATTCCATTTGCTAGAGACCCAAAGGGCCAACAAGATTACATAATCCAAAGGCAAGGATGACAATCCATTAAGAATTCAAAGATAGATATGAATATGGTAATGTGATGTTAATGTCATTGAAAAGAAAAATTATAAAGGAAATAATCAGTGAATCATGAAAGATCAATGCTTGGATTATTAATGTGATCACATCCTTCCACCAATCTTTTTTTCGCCGACTTAGTTCTGTAATACTAAATCTCAAAAGCCTTACTCATACCTCTAAGTAGTTCTTCCATTTGCTTCATCCATTATACAAATATTTATGTTTGGTCATCCGACCGTAATGCTAAAATCAAGAATACTAACATCTTCCGATATTAAATATTGAAGGCCTAAATGTAATAGAACTAAAGTTATATATAATAAATGGTATATTTGTTAGATGACTTTTAGACTCTTTGTAACTATGAGGGGTGTAACGAAATTAACCTCTATATATAACTGATTCTGTTATACGAAGTCTAACACGCCTACAAAATAAAGGTTGAGGTCAATGAATAAAATGTAATGCTTTAACACGTCTATAAATAAATGTTGTCAATGAATAAAGGGTAACGTTTTTTTATTAAACAAAGTTTATTTCTCTATCTTACTTTCTCTCTCTGCAACTAAACATTTTCTTTATTTTTTCTTTCAAGAAACCAGATTTATACTTAACAAATTGGCGATCACAGTGGGAGTTCTATTCAATTGGTACCCTGATTTCACGTCAAAAACCATAAATTGTAGAATTCTTGCTCAATTGTATCATTCTAGATCGATATGGAACCAGGAAACGATGCTGATCCAACGGTTCAAAAAATAATTGAAACTTTGAGATCTAATATGCGTAGGGAAGAAAGTGGAGAAGATGATCAATCTCTGGTGCGACAAAGTCATTCAGATATCGAAGTTCGAATGAATCAATTGATGGACAAAATAACAGAATTGAATGAAAAATATGTTCAAAGCGAACAATATATTCAGTTAGGAAGGCTAAAATGTGAGGTACGACAAGTTGAAGAGAAATGTGAGCTAGATAATCAATCTAATCGATCATATACAGCTCTTCAGATTTGAAGTGATCGGAAGAAAACATATTTTAAATCCGATAATGAGCATCGTACCTCACGAAAAAAGAAAAAGACAAACACAAGTATATTGCATCTAGTGATGACGAATTTAATAGCTCAGAATCTGAGGAATGATCATCTACGCAAAAGAGGTATCAGGGATCTTCAAAAGGCGAAAGAGGCCGACCTTAAAAATTGCGTACAGAATATAAACCAAAGAGAGAGAATGTACCTCATTGTTTGAGGGAAATCAAAATAATGTGAATGAAATGCATCAAATCAGTACATATGTATAGTTGATTAGAATTTGTATGCTGTTATAGGAACATGAGTAGATGACCAGTATGTACAAGGAGTAGACTTGAGAAATTCTTGTTTAACAGCTAAGATAAGGTCTATTACTCTTCTGAAGCGTTTTGATATCTCTAAGGTCGAGAAAATCGATGGGATGCAAGATCCCGATGATCACATCGAACAATTCAAGAACTATTTGATGAACTTCGAGATGATGACAAACTAGTGTGCATAGTTTTCTCTCAGACATTCAAGGGCACACCATTGAAATGGTATAATAGGATTCTGAGGGGATCCATTACCAACTTTAAATATTTTTATATAGCTTTTCGATGACAGTTTGTGGGAAGTAAAGAGATGCGAGAAAATGACGACACGATAATACAATGTAAGCAAGCTGTGGGAGAGAAATTGAAAGACTATACGAAGCGTTTTCTGCTACTTAAAGCAGGATTGAATAATTGTAAAGAGTTGGTTGCTACGTCTGCATTTCGATAAGGTTTATTGCCAGGTTTATTGACACGATCAGAACAGAGTAAATATGTTGAGGAAGTATGATTGTAGAATATATTAACCGAGGAGAATATCCATGGAGCTGTTACATGAGATTCTTTTAATTTTGACACGATCAAAACATTGTAAATATGATGAGGAAGTATTTGTCACTATAGACATAATTCGAAGTGATTGGAGATCTGATATCCTTAATTTTTAATAAGAGGTATGTTACCTCAAGATGCATAGCTGGATAAAACGTTAAGATATAAGGCCCATAGTTATGTGGTATTGGATGGAGTGTTATACAAAGAATCTTTAAGTAGACCATTGTTGCGTTGTTTGGGAAAACAAGAATCCCAAGAGTTTTTATCTGAGCTGCATGATGGTGAAGCTTCAACTCATTGTGGTTTCAAGTCTTTGATGCTACGTGTTATGTTGGCAGGTTATTATTGGCCTTCAATTATGAATGATGTTAAGGTCTTAGTCTGAGGCTGTAATAGTTGTCAACATTTTTCCAATTCTATCCACAGACCGGTATTACCGCTTATTCCTATATGTGAAGCTATTCATTTTGATAGATGAGGAATGAATTTGGTAGGAACATTGCATATGGATTCTGGAGGGCGTTAGATGACTATAGTAGCGGTTGGTTACTTTTCGAAGTGGGATGAAGCTGAACCATTATCTGGTAAAAAATCCAAGGATGTTATTAAGTTCATTTGGAATAATATTTGTTGTCGCTTTAGAGTGCCTTGGAAAATCACCACAGATAATGGTCCTCAATTCAACAATAGAAAAATGACTTCTTTTTGCACTTCGAGGGGAATAACACAATTTTTTTACACACATTTTCATCATCAAGCAAACGATCAAGTGGAAGTGACTAATATATCTATTTTGGAGGTTTTGAAGAAAAATTTAACAATTGTTGTAGGGAAATGACCTAACTATTTGTAAGAGGTGTTGTGCAGGCTACTCAAGAAACACTTTTTGCCTTGGTATATGGTATGGATGTTGTTAGTCCTGCAGAGTCTAGTTTATCTTCTTATAGAGTACTTCAATATTCCAAAGCGGTAATTGAAGAAGACAAAAGAAAAGAGAAAAGAGTTAGAGATCATTTGAATATGACTCATTCTCATACTTTGATGAGGATTTGTTATAATTTGAAAGTGAGAAGGAGGGATTTCAAAGTAGGTGACAACGTTTTAAGGAAAGTATTTCTTCGTACAAAAGACAAACGAATTGGAAAGATTGCCCCGAATTGGCACGGTCCTTATATGGTGATGGAGAAAACAAAACCGGGTATTATCACATTTGTGATGACCATGGGAGTATATTTCAACATCCTTGGAATATAGAACATTTAAAACTATATTCGGAATGATTTTGTCTTTTTAAGACTTTTTGAATAATCGACATACTCTTTCATACCTTGTTGGCCCATGGAGGTTTTAATGAGGTGTAATGTACATATTCAAAGATATTAATAAAATTATTATTTTTACCAATGGTTGTTTTAAATTTATATATTTAAATTATCTTGGTAACTAGTCAAAGACTGATCATCTTTAAAGTTGTTGACTAAGAGTAACTGTTTCATTCGAGGTGTTATACGTTTATTATAAACACTAAAACAACCATATTCGAGGTGTTAAGTTCTCTAATCGCACTACATATATTCGAGATGCTACATTCTCTAAACGTACTACATATATTTGATGTGCTACGTTCTCTAAATGCACTGCATATATTCAACGTGTTAACATTTTTTAAACACGCTAGTTGTATTAGAGGTGCTAACATTTTCTAATAACACTATTTTTATTTGAGAAATTACAAATTTATCTCTGACATATGTTGGAATTTGACGTCATTATGACTTGTTCATAAAATTAAAACTTGGAAAATAAACATATAAATAAAATGAATAGTTTTTCAATGAAGTTAAAATCCGATCTTACAAAAAAGGTTCCGAATACCACACAAAAATAAGTCACCACACAACATCATATTACTTTATAGCTTGGACAAAGAAGGAAACAACAATTAATTATCTTCTTCGGAGTTATCTTCAGATGAATCTCCTTGTTCAGTGCCATTCTCTTCAGATGACTCCGTTTCTTCGGAAGAATTAGTGGGGACAGGGTCAATGGCTTCACTGGGACGGTTTTCCATGGGGATCAATCCCCAAAATTTTGATAGATTTTCTTTTGGGAACCTTGTGTAAATATCGGGGAGCAAACTGATTATCTTTTGCTCCTCGGAATATTTTATGGCAGTTAAGATGTCTAATCCATATTGAGTTTGGGTACTTTGCGCTCTTCAGTTAGTTGTTTCTTTTCTTCTTCACACTTTTTCAAAGATTCTTGAAGAGAATAGTATTTTTTTTCTGTTCTTTCGAATATCTCCCTTGCATGTTTGATTTTAAGATCATTTATCACAACCTAGTGAGAAGTCTTGAGCTCTTTTGTTTATTGATTATGCACATAGCGTTAGTGATGTTTGAGGCGGATGAATCTTTTGATAAAATCCGATATGTCAGCTTGGAACGTATGACATTGGTCTTCAATTTGTTTCCCAAATAGATCTTTCATCTTTTTCTCTGCAACAACATCTTTTTTTTTATATCGGGCCATATCTTTATTCATTGTTTCTAAATGTTTTTTTAGAAGAACTTATTTCTGTGCACAATGCTTTTGTTGTTGTGTCAAGATTTGAAAAAGATTACAGTGCAAGTAAAATTTCTTCGGGTGGCTCTTGGATATGGATGAACCTTTAATTATTGAAAGGCATAAGAGCAACGAATGTGGGGGCCAGAGGAAGATTTGGATTTAGCCTTTCAATTAGAATAGGAGCAGTAACCTGACAACCAATTCGTTCAAGTTGTTCTTAGGTCTGTTAGACCCTCAGATTCATATCGTTGTAGAGGTCCTAAAGTTCTTCTGCACTAATGGGATCATCAGGAAATAAGTGATCATCTCCTTGGTGGTTTTCCACTGCATTTTATTTTTTTATGATCTCCAACTGAAGTTTCTCCTCGATGATCTTCAACTTCGGTTTCTTTAGCTTCGGAAAAAGGAACTTCTAAAACAACTTCTTTAGAATTCTTTTCTGCTCTCTTAGCAAGTGAAGTTTTGAAGTGTTTTTTTTTCTTTGAGGCAACATTTTTCTTTCTTTTCGAAGAAAGTTCCGCTTCAACTTCTTCTTCGATTGTTGGAAGGCTAGTTTTAGTTGCCTTTCTTTTTCGTTGTGGATTCGTTTTTGATGAGTTTGGATATTTCGGTCACTATAATTAAAAAAAATTCACTTATCCGATATGGGGCAATTTGGACCATATCACACCATTAAAAATCCAAACAGGACAAATGTATTAACTTTTTACTAAGCTATTTGCTAATAAACTTAAGACTAATGGGTCTTTGAATTCGACCCGGTTTCATAACCCGACCCAATAAGCCCATGGGTCAGTAATTAAGGAATAAATACCTCAACTGCTCTCATTAATGAGGGTGATCAGACTTTAATACTAGTAGACAGCTTAATTCTCTCTCTACTCTCTACACCAAACACAAAACACCACAAAATTAGTAAAACATTTTCAAAACACTTTACCAATCTACTCCCAACCCAAAATAAACCAAACCATGTTTAGTTGAAGGGCTAGCACCAGATGTACTAGCTGTTTTTTCATTTTCCCTTCCCTTTTCGAGGTAAAATGACTATGAAATCTGTTTCGCACAAGCATTATCTTCAGGTGCTAACAATCTCTTCACGATAAGTTTTGTGTTAGGTGGCTTCATTAAATTTTTGGGGAGGTCGGCAGCTACATAAATCCTCCACATATGACTAGTGATGAAGTGTATAGGTTGAAAAGCTTAGTGGAATCTATTGCCCCATTCCTTTTCTGGCCAAGTGGCTAACTTGGTAAAAATAGCTAGTGCATCTTTCTTTCGACCATTGTACCTCTTTAAAATTCCTAAATACAATAGCAATACATGTAAGAAACTGAATTAAGCTATAAAATATCATAAGAAATGATAAGACAACTTACTCTTGCTTCTACAAATAAGGTTGAGCTTTGAATGGTTCTTTTCGAATATTTTTTTCTCATTTTCCCAAGCTACGAATACAAAGACAAATTTTTATTTCCATAATATATCAGCTTCGAGCAGATCGTCAATAATTTTGAAATCATTAGTAAGTGTCTGATAGTAGAAAGGCAAAATTGGTCCCTTTGAAATTCCAGTCATGACAATGAATCTTTGATGGAAAGAGGGGTTTGGCTTAGTCTAGAAGCCATAATTACTGACAAGAATGTGAACCATAAATTTGGTGTTTCTTGTGTAAGGAAGAGGTTTAAGAGTTTGAAGTACTCCACTATCATCGGATCCAGTGGGAACCGAAGACCCCAATTGATGATCTCAAGATAGACCACCAATTCATCTGTTTTATAATCCAGTGAAGTTTCACCTTCTGTTTGTAATCGAAGCATTATATTATCTAGCACTCCTTATTGCTTTTTCAGAGGACCATCTTGAGCTTCATTATAATAGATATATGACATGTTTTTCAGAGCATGGTGTATTCGATGAGAAACGACTTTAAATTCACACTTATTGAGGAAACAACATCTTCGGGAATGATAATTGAAGCCTACTCTTTCTTTTCTTTTTTCTCAGTTGCTCCCTGTTTTGAATCTTCGTATTCTGTATCACATGTAGCCCTACTTTATTTAGCCTCGAAATGTGACATCGTTGCCTCTTAGTCAACTTCTTCTTCAGAAGCTTCATTTATTTTTTAAGGAGGATCCGAGTTCGATGCTGGATTTTCTTCTTAAGTATTTAGTGGAGTTTCTTGAGACTCTGTGATGGCGCAATAACCTCACTCGGCGGAGGAAATGGTGGTGTAAGGTTACTTGCAGTGTTTTGTGACGTATTATCAACCTCGAGATCTCCCATAACTATGAAATCTTTTTTTAACAAGTAGATTTTGGGAAATATCAGCTTTTGGTTGGATCTGAGGAGTCTATTTGCGTAATGGTCAAAGTGGATGAGAGCTCATGGGTGACGAAGTTTTTTTATCTTCTCAAAGTAGATATGCTTTGAGTTACTTTGTGAATCTTTCAAGAATATACAATTGAGGAACCAGAAGGTGCTAGAGAATGATTTTAAGGTGGTAAGTGAGGTGGTGATGATAACTATTGAAGAGACTCTAGTAAATGATTGTTTTTTAGGTTGAAGGAACTTTGAAGCCTAGAGGAACTCTGATTAGGATTGAAATTACCATAAAATATGGTTTGAGTATAGAAATAGGATAGTTGTCTATCACACCTACCGCCTTGTACTCAGCATCCCTCTCTCGCTAATAAACAGATAATCGTAAGCCCCAATTATTTTTAGTAGTTAGGGATTTTTCATAAACTAAGATGAAAAAGAATCTCCAAGTTAGTTCATAGAATTTCAAGATTGGCTGGGAAATATGAGTTTTTCAGCGAAGGTAGCCAAGAAATTGAGTTCTCAGGTGAAAGTAGCTAACAATTCTCTAAGGAAACAATTGTTTTCTCTCATTAGAAGGTATTTGTAGAACACAAATAACAAGTGAGAAAAGTATTTATAAAGGAAGAGAGAGAGAGAGAGAGAGAGAGAGAGAGAGAGAGAGAGAGAGAGAGAGAGAGAGAGAGAGAGAGAGAGAGAGAGAATGGTGAGAGAATGGTGAGAGAAGTGGAAGAGGTGGTGATGATTATTGGGTAGAAAGATAGTATATCAAGTGGTTTCTTGTAAAGAAGTAATGGGACACCTACTAGCTGTCAGAACTAATGCCAGACCTAGTAGGTCATCGCACGCGTTCTAGACCATTCCAAACATTTCTGGCCTTTATGAGAAGACCAGCTCATAATTCATTGTTTGAATATCCGTAGTGCAAACAAAGGGTTATGCTGATTTTGAGGTAAATATGTGTACGAGTTCATTCGAGGAGGATAAGAATATGACTTGACATTTTAAATCAGTTGATAAACGATTTATATTCGAGGTAGACTTTAGATATGTATTTATTCGAAGACAACATTAGTTGCCAGAAATCATTTTGTCAATGAGAGGGAAATTTAATTCGAAGCATATGAAGGTTTGGCAAAGAACAGTTTTTGTCTACCGAGATTTCCAATGATTACTAGTTCTTATTCGATGTCCTTCATAAGAACTAGGGGGAATACTTGATGAGGGAAGAATTTACACGATTCGCAAGTCCGATTTTTAGAATATTTAACCAATATGTACTTTGTAATAAGAAGTAAATATGTTTTTACTTAGTAAGTTTGTGGGATGAATTAGCCTCTAATGGACCAATTGTTTAAGTCCAATGGCTCAATAGGCCAATAAGCCCACAAAAATTGCTATATAAGCCAACTAATCTTTTGTTATAGGAGAAAATCATTTCTGCTAGGGTTTCAGTGCGGTATTTTCTTGTCGATCTTTCTATCTTTTCTTTTTATATATATTTTACAATTATCTTTCCGTTTTTGATATTTTTTCATCATCAAATGGCGCCGTCTGTGGGAAGATGACCGGTACCCGGATAACATATCCAAAACCGTTACGAGCATATAGAATAGGCTATTCTGCATCGAAACCCTAATCGAAATCCTAACGTTTCGCTGCTATGTACTCAAACTCGCCTTCGAGAGAGCAAAGCTTATGGGAAAACGAAATCTGAGAAAAATCTTGTTGCTAATGGAAACCATAAGAGTAGTGCCCCAGTTTCCGTTTCCTTCTCGTCTTCGAGAGATGGTGGATATAAAGCTAATATGGAAGTGAAGGTTCCTCTTGTTGTTATTGAAGGAGATAGTGAAAGCAGTACATGTACCGAAACTTAAGGAAAAGAGTTGTTGATCACTAATTCGACTATTATTGATTTATTCTTTTAACAAAATGATTTGTGTATTGCTTATCTGTTTTAAAGGAAGGTCGGAAACACATATTATTAGATGATAATCAAAAGAAAATGAAAACCTGGGTGTGTATCTAGATGGAGTTGTTTAGTATGAAATCTTAATGCAATATTTGTCTTAATTGTTAGTCATCCTTTCGTCTTTTAATTAGGGATCGAAATATGTGAATCTTTATTCACTTTTACCTGATCCTGATAGATAACAAGCACAGAGATGTCTCAATTGCTTAGTGTATATGGTATCCGCGCTGAGCATATGTGGCAAGCGGTGGTATATCCTTTTTTTTTTACTTCTCTTATGTATGTTGGATCTTTAGTCTTGAAATCTTTGTCACTCGTCAATTTGTGGAAGGAGCATATGAGCAATGGAGGAGGTCTCTCCTTTAATTGTATCACAAGTTTCATCCTAATGTTCCCTCGCTGGATGCTATCAGTTTTTTCTAACATATTGACTTGGCGCAACTGTGTTGTGGCACCATTGACTGAGTAGTTGGTTTTTAGGGCATGTATAATACCTTTACTACTCTGTGGAGGATTCAGTATATACAGTGCCATCTTTCTTGGCCCGATTCTCTTTAGCTTGGCTCACTTGAATCATTTTATGGAGATATATATTCAACATAGCAAGAGTCTACTCAAGGTCTTCATGGTTGTTGGTCTCCAGCTTGGGTATACTGTGGTTTTTGGTTCATATGCGTCATTTCTCTTTATCCGTACAAGACATCTACTTTCTCCTTTAGTAGCACACATACTTTGTAATTCGATGGGAATTCCTGCGCTCTTTGCACACAAAAGAGGTATGTAAGTAAATTTTAGGTAATATCTTGGAATTAAGAGCTTTACGTGCACAGGATGGCTCTAGGATAAGAGATACCTAAAATCTTGCCTTCACTCGCGCATGTTAGGAGACGGAGACTCGACCTTTAGTTATACCTCAAATTGCAAGATAGTCATGTTCTCCTTATTTGGTCGCCTATTGGTTCTCCTTTTGCGATTCGTTGTTGCTTAATGAACATTGGAGTTCATATCACTTGGTTACATGGTAAACTTGAAACATAATTATGTTAATTATGCTGACATTAGCTGCACAAATCTGAGGCTAATATTATTTTACCTACTAAAGTTTCTTTAAATTATGTTGATTACGTTGAATCCGTATGGTTGCTGAAATTTGTGATTTCATTTGTAGAATGAAACTGTAACATCTCGTGCCAAATCGGGTTTTCGATGTTGATAAGAGTACATTTCTCTTTTTTCTACAGTTGCACTACTAAATTGGAATGTGTAAACATCAAAGATAAATTTCTATAATCACTATTTTAAGCTTCAAAACTGAACACCGAACAAGTTGTAAAGGTCAATAGTTTATAATTAAGTTATTTTTTATATTATGGAGGAGCAAAACCAGAATGTCCACATTGTTGACAAACTATCTGGCTTATATGATATGTTCATGTAAGCATGGTTATATGACATTGAAGAATCTGGTTAGTAATTGTAATTTGATGTGAGTTGAATATACTTTGATTTCATGTGTATATAGTATAGATTGGTTCCAGTTTAGTTTTTATGGTCTTTCTTAGTTAGCACGTCTTGAATCAGCTGGAAATCAAGATTATCTTTATATGCTTTGCTACTCGTTGGTTGGCTGTAATAATTTCAGGGGTAAGTATCGTGTATATTAAGCCTAACAGCTCCAGAGGTGTGAAACAAGATACTAATTTTACCCAACCAAGAAGAAAATCCGGATTCTTATAAGCCTCGTGTTTCTACGTGGGGTGTCTTTCCGAGACCCAGCAACATCTCCAAGACGTTTGGTGGTGGAAGGACTATCCGCCCGGGGGACATTTTGGAAACGGATGAAGACAAAGCAGCTAAAGAAGAAAAGATTAGGCAGTTAATCGCTGCATACAATGAAAAAATTGGCTTGAACGTCGACCCCAAATTGAAGTTTGAGTGTGAGCAGGCACTGAAGGAAGATGATTCATTGATGGATTCTGAAAAGCTTAAAGAAGCAATGCCTTATTACGAACAAGTTATAGATAAAATGGTTTTCAAGAGTGAACTATATGGATTAGCTGCTCTACAGTGGTCTATTTGCCAAGACTCACTTAATAGGGTGCGTTTTCTGGAACAACTAACGGAAACCGTACTGGAAGGACAATGAATTCTGATGGGGATAACAGTGATGAAGATCATGCAAGCAAAGTCGACGGGGGACAAGCATCTGAAAACTTTCCACAAGATTACTCCGCCGCAGGTTTATCTTGGGAGCTTAAGGAAGATAAAATTTGAAACCATTTTTCTTGATAAAACAAGGTCTGATACTGAAGTCTACTATTTGTGATCTCCAGTCTTTGGAGGATGCGCTTGCTAAAGGCAAAGACAGCAATGTCAAGAGTGGGAATTTATATCAATCCTATTTTTTTCCTTTAATGGTAACTTCCTCCAAATCCCTTGATCTCCTTTATATCCGACTTCGATTCAATTGTTGTTTATCTGATTGGTGTTACTTCCCCACCATTTAATCCGACTAAAGGATTCATAACTTTTACACAAGTTATTTCTTCCTATATACGATGTCTCGGCTTGGTTAATTACTGGCCTTCAGTCATATACTTTCCTTTATTTATTGGGAGTGCCTCCATATAAAACTCCTCAACGAACGTGAGGGGTCTATTATAAGTTGCTACTGTGAATGGGTGAGCTGTTTCCTTTATTTCGTTTTGTTCTTTAAGGATGTACATAACAAATTTTATCCTTAGCTAGAAAGATTAAGTTGTTCAATGCTTAAGATTGTTGTGGTATGTGTAGAACTTATTGCAGTAGCGTGCTGATAGGTTGGAATATACGACCTTTGGTTTTTTATAAGGCTTTGTGTCATTCATTTGTAGCTTCAAAAGCAGTCAGAGGAGTGTATTTATTTTTGTAACAGGTACTATAATTTTTTCGCCGTCTTTCGTGCCTTGGTAAGATCCTCCTTTTAAAGAAAATATAACACTAGTCTATTGTTTTGGTGTTGAAGATGATATTATAGTTGGCAAAACTTTTTTAGTCCTCTTGTTTCTGTTTTTTGATGAGTTGACTGTGTCGTATAAGTTTTTTTTTATTGAATTGTGCCTTTTCTAGATCAACGAACTCGTGTGATCTTTAGATTGTTCTCTTTCATACTTATTGGCTAATTTTGCTTCATTTCACTGAGAAAAAATTGTTGAAGGTAAACCTTCTTTCATTGATGTGTAAGGTATGGATGAAATGTCTAACTTGTCGAAAGTGCCAGTTCTTTGTATACGGTTTCTGATTCCTTTGTAGATTGCACATGGTCTTTTGCTATGATGGCTAGGTCATCAGTTATATCTCCTCGGTGGGAGCATCTGCTTTTTCTTCCTTTGTGGAGGTTAGTCGTCTCTCTTAGAACTTG
The DNA here is from genome assembly GCA_036936605.1 of Limnanthes douglasii subsp. nivea. Taxonomy (NCBI): domain Eukaryota; kingdom Viridiplantae; phylum Streptophyta; class Magnoliopsida; order Brassicales; family Limnanthaceae; genus Limnanthes; species Limnanthes douglasii. The sequence continues at coordinate 42,391,131 of JAUPFV010000001.1, forward strand.
ATGTCTAGCATTTGTTGGATTTTAAAACACAATATGCTTAATGTTTTATCTTTGACCATTTGGAACTTTTGTCTACTATGATGTTACACCACTATTCAGAACTTTAACCGCAGGAATTCCAAGCCAAAAATTCTCCCAAAGTTTTTTTTGATGGAAAACAGTAGCTGGTCAACACTTGAAATTCATTATTATTTTGGATCCGAGGGATCTTCCAACACTAGTTGGTCAACACTTGAAATTCATTATATTTTGGATCCGAAGGATCTTCCAACATTAATTGGTCAACAATTAAAATTCATTATTATTTTGGATCTAATTGATCTTCTAATTTTAATTGGTCAACATTCGAAGTTTATTATTTTGGATCAAAATGATCTTCCAACTATTAGTTGGTCAACATATGAGATTTGTTATTTTGGATCCGAAGGATCTTCCAACATTAGTTGGTCAACACTCAAAATTTATTATTTTGGATCTGATGGATCTTCTAACATTTGTCTACACTTCATACATTTGTTGGCCAAGACATTTTATGTTTTCACAGGTAGCATTTGAAGCAACGCCAAAATTACTCATCTCTCAGAATTCTTCGCAACGATTGGGGGGCTACAAATATGGAATAAGTAAAATCTGAAGTAGTGACAAAACTAGTCCTTCCTTAGAATTCTTCGCAAGGACTAGGGGGGCTACTGATGAGGGAAGAATTTACACGATTCGCAAGTCCGATTTTTAGAATATTTAACCAATATGTACTTTGTAATAAGAAGTAAATATGTTTTTACTTAGTAAGTTTGTGGGATGAATTAGCCTCTAATGGACCAATTGTTTAAGTCCAATGGCTCAATAGGCCAATAAGCCCACAAAAATTGCTATATAAGCCAACTAATCTTTTGTTATAGGAGAAAATCATTTCTGCTAGGGTTTCAGTGCGGTATTTTCTTGTCGATCTTTCTATCTTTTCTTTTTATATATATTTTACAATTATCTTTCCGTTTTTGATATTTTTTCATCATCAATACTGATAAGGATATTAAATATCGAGGGCCTAAATATAATAGAACTAAGGTTATATATAATAAATTGCATACTTGTTAGATGACTTTTAGACTATTTGTAAATATGAGGGGTTGTAACGCAATTAACCCATTTGTATAACTGAGTTTGTAATACCAAGTCTAAAGCACCTGTGAATAAAGGTTGAGGTCAATGAGTGAAGGGTGACGCTTTCTGATTAACCAAAGCTTATTTCTCTATCTTACTTTCTCACTCAAACCAGATTCATACTTCACAAACTCCCGTCGTTCATTTTATGGCCCTTTGATTCTAAAATAGGCTTTATCCATCTAATGTTTTCAACTTGTGCCAAAGTTTCATCAAAATTCCCTATTTTACAATTTTATTTTTGCGGATACATTTACCTTCATTATCTCTTTGCAAATTTTCATTTTATTTAATAAATACAAGTTATCATTCACTATTGACTTTCTAGAACCAACAATATTACCATATACATAAAGACAAAATTTCATTTCCACATAGACAACAATAACCCAATTAATTCAACAACGGTAAAGAAATCAAATTCTATCTAAAAGAAGGCACATACAATGAATTTATTACGTACATAAATTTCCACTAGTAAGTAGTAAACAAACATCACAAATAGATTCAACTAAACACGAACCGCCATCATCCGTATAGATGGATGTTTTGCTTGATAAATATATAAGGCCCAAGCCCGTTAGTCCTTTATTATATATATATATACATAAGATCTTGTACAATATGTAATAGACACTTTCTAAATAACACAAAAATTCTAGCCTCTTCTAAGCGTCTTCTTCTTCTCTCTTTTCTCTATTTTGTTCTTTATTTAACATGGTATCATAGCCTGAGTAATCTAATCGGGGAAGCGTAGCGGTCCTCCTGTTTCGTGGATCTAAGAGGTATTCAATTTTGTATTAGTATTTGATTTTGGTTTCGAATTGGATTTATTTATAAATTTTAGATCTGTTTGGTAATTTTGGATTGTGTATTGGTATTGTTCTTAACATAACATGCTAAAATTTGATAGAGGGTTGTATTATTGTTTTCATTTAGGAGCAAATAATCTTCTGAGTTATTTGAGTATTATTCGATAAAGGTATAATTTACTACGTTATTTGAGTTATATTATTATTTTGATTTGGGAGGAAATAATCTACTGAGTTATTTGGGATTTTACAATTGAATTAATTTACGAAATTAATTAGTTAATTGTGAATTAATTGGTGGAATTGGTGAAATATTAATGAGTGAAATTGGATTAGTGAAATAATGGCTGGAAAATTGGTGAAATTTCAAGTAATAAATTTCAAGTAATTAATCCTTGAAATTTTATCAATGATTTAATCGCATATAATTAATTAAAGGAACCTAGATAATAATTGGTGAAATTGCAAGAAATTAATTGGTGAAATGGTAGAGAATAATGGTAGAGAATTATTCGCAATTAGAATTGAAATACTAAAATAATTTGGCACTAATTTATTTGAGTGATTACGGTTATTTTGTAATTAAATAACCTATTTAATTAAAAGGAGAAAACTTCATTTATCGTAAAGAGAAAAAACGTTGGTCGTAAGAGGTCTATTGATTTTTTTTTTGGATTTCGATTGTGATTTCAGCTGGATTTTGGTTTTGTTTTGGATATGCTTTTGTAGTTTCCAATTTGTTCTCTTGTTGTTCCTTTGGGATTTTTTTAAATAATTTTATGTACAATAATCGGGTCACAAAATCATTTGGAAGAGATGCAGTTTTCGGTTGTCAGGTCTGTTGTGTGCAGTCTCAGGTCCGATCGAAAGGCAAACATCGTTCATTTTTACTAAAATTTGGAGGATGTGTTTGGGATATCCAATCCTTCATCTTAGCCAGTTAGATTATGATTTGGTGCTACATTTAGGTAGAAATCGCTACTGGAACCGTGCAACAGTTTTGTTGGTAAAACCATGAATTCAATTCAATTTGATTTGATTTTGAATTTGAATTTGATTTTGATTGGAAATTGAAAATTGCAAATTGGATTTAGTTTGATATTTGGACTTGGTATTTGGATTTAGTTTGATATTTAGACTTAGATTTAGATTGAGTATTTGATTTGATTTGATTTTGTTGGACCATAGAGATTTTGAATTTGGACTTAGTTTGATTTTAGATTTGGGGTTTGATTAAGATTTTGATTTGATTTTTCCAATTTGGATTTGGTATCTCTTGATTGTTTGATTTTGATCCTACTAATCAAGGTTATACACTCTCTCAAATAAAATAAATATCTTATTTATTCGAGAGAGCACGACTTTCTGATAATAAGTGCTCGGTATTCTCCGACTGATGGTGTTCCCATGTCATACCCAACTCTATATCAAAATCTTGTTGGGAGTCTGGTCTATCTTACAGTTACTCGACCATATATAGCTTATACTGTTCATGTGATTCGTCAGTTTGTTACTACTCCTACATCTGTCCATTGGGGAGTTGTTCTTCGAATATTGAGATATCTTCGTGACACTCAATTCTATAGCATTTTATTTCCTTGACCTTTTCACTTGAACTGCGTGCCTATAACGATGCTGATTGGAATAATTATCCTCATGACTGAAAGTCAACTACTGGTTTATGTATTTTTCTTGGATATTCATTAATATCATGGAAAACTAAGAAACAAGATATTGTCTCTAGACCGTATACTGAAGCTGAGTACCGTGCTATGACCGTCACCACATGTGAGATTGTTTGGTTACGATGGCTTCTTGCATATATGAGGGATAATGTTAATAAACCTATTTCCCTACATTGTGATAACAAAAGCCCCAATGTAGATAACAAATATTTTTTTTCATAAGAGGACGAAGCATATTGAAATAGATTGTCATTTCACTCGACATCATCTTCAGATCGGCACTAACTCGCTTCTATATGTTCCACCAACTTTACAGGTTGCTGATATTTTCACGAAGGCTCCGTCAACAGCGCGGTTTCGTTTTTTTGTGACAAACTATCAATGCTTATTACTGTTGCATTGTGAGTTTGAGGGAGGGTGTTAAATATATAAGGCCCAAAACCGTTAGCGCTTTATTATATCTATAAATAATATCCTATATACTATGTAGTGGAAACACTTTCTAAATAATACAAAAATCATAGCCTCTTCTAAGCGGCTTCTTCCTCACTTTTTTCTCTCTTTTGTTCTTTATTTAACTTTCCATCATTCAAAATTTGATTTCTAGTCGTACCTTACAAATAAATACAAGCATTAATGGTTACAGCCATATCAACCCACCAAGTATTTATCGGTACTAAAACTAAATTGATCTTAAAACAAAACATAAAAGTGAAATTACCTTCTAACTCCCATCATAACTCTCTGTTTTTATATTATTTCTTAAATTATTCTGGTTTATTACAAAGGAAGCAACATCATTTTACCAAACGAACCCTTATGATTCTTATGTCCCGAACTGGATGTGTGTGCATATGAACCTTCCTTTTTCCCTTTTTAATTTGAGAATTCACCATATTTATCTTATGAAGCTCATATTTTATCTTTTCATCCTCTTACGTTTAAGAATGAGCTAGTTAAGATTCTATTTCGAACAAGTAGTACCAGAGTCTCCACATATCGTAGATTTCTTTAGTTTTTCAGATTATGAAATGATAATAAAGCATGGATTATTTTAAATTCTATAAAGGGTACATATTCTATAAAGCATGATAAAGCATGATAATAAAGCATGAAATATAACAAAATTGGTATCAGAGCCACGTGGTGAAATTAGGGCTTTTGCACTTAGGGTTTCACAATGGCATCTACAGCAACAAAATACATGATTGAAAAATTTAATAGGGGATCCAGCTTTGCGTTGTGAAAGATTAAACTGAAATCTTCATTGGTACTGCAAGGGCTGTGGAAGGCTATGGAGAATAAGTTACCAGAAGAGATGAAAGTAGAGGAGAAACAAGATCTTCAAGAAAGGGCTTTGTGCTGGATTTTAATGAGTGTGAAAGACAATGTGCTTCGCGAGATTAGTGGTGAGAAGACTGTTGCCTGCGTATGGAAAAATCTAGGAGATCTTTACTCAGAGAAATCAGTAGTAAACCGATTATACTTGAAGAAACGTTTGTATGATTTCAGATTGAAAGAAGGTATGTCCATAACAGATCACCTAGATAATTTTAAATCAATTATAATGGACTTGGGGAACATAGATATCAATATTGAGGTTGAGGATCAAGCTTTGTTTGTATTGAGATCGTTACCAGCTCCCTATGAAAACTTCGTAGATACCATTATGTATGGTAAGGATAAGTTATCGCTAGCAGATGTCAAAGGGGCACTGAAATCAAAAGAGATGAGACAGTTGCAACCAGATAATCAAGCTGAAGGGGAAGGTCTTATGACTAAGGGAAAATCTAAAAGCAAAGCGAGTTCTTTAAGAAGGAAGAACTAGAGGTCCAAGTCAAGGGTGAAGCACTCAAACTGTTATGAATGTGGTGAGCAGGGTCATTATAGGAGAGATTGTCCGAAACTGAATGGTAAGAAGGGAAATCAAAAGGAAAATGCAGCAAACATTGTTGAAGGTGTGAACGATTCCGACGATAGTGAAAACAGTGGTAAAGGAGATGTATTGTCCGTGAGTTCAGACTTTGGGAAAAACTCTTGGGTACTTGATACTTGCGCTACATATCACATCTGTCAGTTCAAGCAGTGGTTTGATACGTACAAGCCAATGCAGGGAACTGTCTATTTAGGGAACAATCATTCGTTGACTGTTGGTGGTATTGGTAACGTCAGAATCAGAATGTTTGACATGGTTGTTAGAATCTTAACGTGCTGGTATGTTCCTGGGTTAAAAAGAAACCTGATTTCTATTGGGACTCTAGACTCTCGGGGTTACAAGTATCATGCAGAAAATGGAGTAATCAAAGTGACAAAAGGCTCAATGGTATGCATGAAAGGCAGTTTGCATAAGGGTCTTTACATTCTCCAGGGGAGTGTTGTTATGGGTGATGCTGCAGTAGCATCATCAGGGAGTAATAGCCAAAGTATGCAGGATCAAAATAAGTTGTGGCATTGGCGTCTTGGTCACATGAGTGACAGAGGATTAGTTGTTTTGGGAAAGATAGATTTGTTGAAATGGTATAAAGAAGAATCATTGGGATTTTGTGAGCACTATGTGTTTGGTAAACAAAATAGAGTCAAGTTCAGAAAATCGGCTGTAAGAAAAACTAAAGGCACATTGGACTACATTCACTCAGATCTTTGGGGTCCAAACAGAATTCCATCCAAGAGTGGAGCCAGATACCACATGAGTTTGATCGATGATTATTCAAGGATGGTGTGGGTTTACTTTCTGAAAACGAAAGATGAGGCATATTCAACCTTTGTCAAATGGAAGAATTATGATTGAGAAGCAAACAGAAAGAAAAATCAAACGTTTTAGGATAGATAATGGGTTAGAATATTGCAGTCGTGAGTTCAACGAGTTCTGCGAAGCTGAGGGAATAGTGCACCATCGCACTTGTTCTAGAACACCACAATAGAATGGAGTCGCAGAAAGAATGAACAGAATGCTTTGGGACAAGGCACGAAGTATGCTCTCGCATTCCGGTGTGGGAAAGGATTTTTGGTGTGAAGCTATCAATACAGCGTGTTACTTGGTGAATCGGTCTCCATCAATGGCTATTGATTGTAAAACTCCTTTTAAGATTTGGTCTGGATCGTCGGCTGATTATGAACATTTGAGGGTGTTCGGTTGTCCTGTGTATGCTCATGTGAGAGATGGTAAGCTTGAGCCGAGGGCAAAGAGATGCATATTTCTAGGATATGCTACTGGAGTGAAGGGATATAGGTTATGGTGTACCTCTCCAAAGTCTCCAGGTTTTCTCATCAGTAGGGACGTTACTTTTAATGAGTTTGCTTCGATAGACAGTCAGAAGGAAGTAGGAGAAATGGTCGAATCAGGATCGGTTGTGAGTAAACAGGTTGAGCTTGAAGTAGAATCAGTTCCTAGCAAGTCCAATAATTCAAGTGGTTCTGAGGTGGATCCAGAATCAGGAGGTGAAGCGTCAGCATTGGATGATAGTGATGATGATGCGCCTGAACCAGAACAACAACCTTATAGCATAACATTGGGCAGAGAAAGAAGAGATATTAGACTTCCAAAAAGGTATGTGAATCTAGTTGCATATGCTCTGTCAGTTGCAGAAGAAGTTGAGATGCAGGAACCTAGTAGCTACAAAGAAGCTATAGCAAGTTCAGAGGGAGATCGATGGATTGGTGCTATGGGAGAAGAGATTGAATCTCTTCATAAGAATCAAATATGGAAGCTTGTTGACTTGCCTAAAGGAAAGAAGATAGGAGGCAGTAAATGGGTGTTCAAGAAAAAGGAAGGTAATCCAGGGGTTGAGGCATCTCGATTCAAAGCAAGACTGGTCGCTAAGGGTTTTACTCAAAGGGAAGGAATCAACTTCAATGAAGTATTTTCTCCAGTGGAGAAGCATAGTTCGATTCGAGTTTTGTTAGCCATAGTAGTTTTCCAAGATTTAGAGCTTGAGCAGTTGGATGTGAAGACTGTGTTTCTACATGGTGAATTGGAGGAGCAAATCTACATGAGACAACCAAAGAGATTTATCGAACCTAATATGGAGGACAAAGTTTTTCTGCTGAAAAGGGTACAAACGTTTTGATACATTCATGGTGTCAAAAGGGTTCACGAGAAGTCCATATGATAGTTGTGTTTAATATCAAAAGATGTCAGATTATTCTTATGTTTACTTGTTGTTGTATGTGGATGATATGCTTATTGCTGCTTGTAGTATGTCACACATTGTGCAGTTAAAGAAGCAGCTTAGTGCCGAGTTTAAGATGAAGGATATGGGTAGAGCAAAGAAAATTCTTGGTATGGATATTATCATGAACATAAATTTAGGATCATTACACTTGTCTTAACGAAGCTATATTGAGAAAATGTTAAAACGATTCAACATGTTTGATACTAAAGCAGTTAACATTCCTTTTGCTACTCATTTCAAGTTGTCTGCAGTAGGAGCGGCCAAGGACGATGCTGAGTTGGAACAAATGTCGAAGGTTCCATATGCAAGTGCAGTTGGTAGTATCATGTATGCTATGGTATGCACACATCCTGATATTTCACATGCGGTTAGTGTAGTTAGCAGGTACATGGGATGTCCTGGGAAAGAACACTGGCAGGCAGTGAAATTGATACTTTGGTATCTGAAGAATATTGTGAACGTTGGCTTAACTTTTAACAAAACCGATATTGGTGAATCGTTGAATGATGTTGCATGATCATTGGTTGGTTTTGTTGATTCTGATTTTGCAGGTGATATGGATAAAAGAAGATCTCTGACAAGATATTTATTTACTCTAGCTGGGAGTGCGATTAGTTGGAAAGCACAATTGCAAGCTATTGTAGCTTTGTCTACAACAGAGGCAGAGTACATGGCGGTAACAGAAGCAGTTAAAGAGACAATATGGTTGCAAGGTTTGGTGGCAGATTTGGGCTTGGATAGGACTACTACAAAAGTGTTTTGTGACAGTCAAAGAGCCATACACCTTACAGGGAACGAGATGTACCATGAGCGTACAAAGCACATAGATGTCAGGTATCATTTTATTCGTGATATAATATCAAAGGGAATTGTTGATGTGAAGAAAGTGTCTACACACGATAATCCAACAGATATAATGACCAAAGCAGTATCAGTTCAAAAGTTTAGGAAGTGCCTAAACTGGATCGGTGTTCGCAGTATAGAGTGAATGGTTTAAGGGCATTTGGTGAGTCAGAAGAAGAGAAGATTCTTTGTTGATAGTGAAGAAAGGATATTCGCCTCAAAGGGAAGATTTGTTGTGAATGAGTCGAATAGTGCCTTGACAGTGTACTGTGTCCGGCAGTACAGTTTTGTGTTGTGATAGTGATATTGTCCAATCACTTGAGTTAGTCTTGTGGTATGAGCCCATTAGGCCCATAGTCTAGTAAGTCTATTAATTCCCTATAAATAGATTACTAGGGCGACACAAAACACAATCTGAAATCTGTAACATTTTCTATCATAGTGAAACTCTTTCTCTAGCGGCGCCCGTGGACGTAGACAATTGTCGAACCACGTTAAATCTTGTGTTTCATTTAAATCTTTCCTTCGTATATATTTTGTTCTTGAGCCATTTTGTGATAATTGCATAGTATTTTATAACAGCATGCTTAACTTAATTATCATAAGAAATTTTAGTGAACATACACACATTTAAGAAGTATTCATCATGTTGCATACATTTAAGAACTTTATTATATATGGCATACATAATATAACATAGTTTGTGTAGGTTTTATACAAAGTTATAAACCAAAGTTCATCATCAACAAAATTGAGATCGTGCAATAAGCCTTCAAAAATGAAAAGCTTAAAACCATTGGTCAAATAAGTTATCCATTATAAATTATGTCTACAATTTCTCATATTGTGGTTCAACCACTGTGTCAAGCGCCAACATGGTTATAAGCCACACTCAATTGAGTACACAATTGTCCATATTGTGGCTGGACTAAACATGCTTCAATAAAATAAGGAGTAACAAATATAATATAATGATTATGATAAAAATAACTAGATGAACCAGAAGTAATGGGGTAAGGAATCTGAACTAAGTATCAAAGAAGTAGATCGACCTAGCATTTAAATTGAAGAACTTAAACATATTTAAATTCATAACCTAAGAGATATTCAACTTGAATATCTTGTAAATATTTAACTTCACAACTTGAGATATATTCAACTTGATGACCCTAAGTAAATTTAACTTGACGAGCTAAAATATATTTAACTTGACGATCTGAAAGATATTTAAATTAACGACCAAGACTATATTCCACTTGACGACCTTGAATACATTTCACTTGACGATCTGCAAGACTGTAATTTAATGATGTTGAAGGCATTCAACTTGACAAGTTGGATCAAATTAAAATAAAAATCTTGAAGAATTCTGAGCTAAATGATTAACTAAGATCAAAATATTTATCATTTATAAGATTAAGCTATTACCACAACTTTTATATATGAAATTGATGAATTTCGAGATCAGATTAACACAAAAAGGTATATATCACTTTGACAATGAAAAGATTATTCAATACGGAATTGAAGCGTGAATAAATGAAGGATTTGAAGTTAAGGGCATAAAAATAAAGAACTTAGAGAATACATTATTTGTACATTATACTCAAACATTGTAAGTCCTTAAATTTTATGTAATAGTTCAACTCATCGCCTATATGGAGTCTTGATAAGGCGATAATATATGGATAGTGATAAAATAACAAGGATATTTATATAATTATATATAAGGGCATTTACTATATATTAAGTGATAATACACATGTTAATGAGAATTTTACACTTGTAACCATCTAAAACTCTCTCTATATATAGAGGTGTACCCTAAAGAAATATGAGAAATTCTCTCGATTTCTATTCCCATTATTAGATCCGGTATACTCATTTGGCTTATTTTGACAATGCTAAATCTTTATCGAATGTTAATTTGAAATAAAATAAATATTAAAATATAATTTATAAATAATTTTGAGAATAGTTGAAAATATATTAGAGTAAGATCAGTGTCCAAACTTTGTCATGTATCCCACATCATTTAGATTAAAAATAATATAAAATATGAAATATCTCAACTAGTGTTAGGTTATTTGGGAGTGTACAAAAATAATCTCGTGCAGGCCTTCAACTCCAAAATGGACAATACCATATTAGTAGGTAATATTTGATTCATACTTATACATATGTATTAACAAATTTATCGAACTTTATCAAACTTTCAACAAAGACAAAAAATATATATTCACAAATTAGATAATTAAAAGCAATTTGTAATTGAATAATTGAGAAAATTATATTCTATTTTGACTATTTAAATGCAAAATATAAATGTTATATACAACGAGTACCAAAGAAAAAAAAACGTTAAATAGAGATGCTCTTACTAATTATCGAACGGAAACAAACATCACACCTCAAAAAATTTCAAAATTAAAATAAATAAATAACAAATGACAAGCAGATATCAAACCAAAACACAAAACTAAATATATATTTTCCACACTATAAGTAAAATGTGCATCTAGGACGAGGTAAGCAAACACTGTATCCACAGTCTCCACCATCCAATCTGAAACCACCATCAAGCCCACCGATTCCACCACCTAATCCTAACCTACCACCAAGCCCATCGATTCAACCATCTAATCTCGACCCACCATCAAGCCCGTAAATTCCCCCGACCTACCACCAAGCCCAGTGATTACATTACCTGATCCCAACCCACCATCGAGCCCACCGATTCCACCATTACCAAACCCTTTATCTCCACCACCCAAGCCTTCAAGCCCACCAACTCTACCACCCAGGCTAGAGTTACCACTAAGGCCACTAATGTCATTTATTCTACCCACATCGTCGGCTTCACTAAGACCAACACCACTAACTACATCTCTGAGCCCTACTAAATTATTTTGGTCATCCTAGAAACAAAAGCAACTTAAAGAACTAGTAGTGGAAGAATAAAACTAAAACATGACTTAACCATATCCTTTTACTCAATATATGTTACATTTGAAGTTAAAATAGTGACTTGTGAATGAAATATTGATTATTTTATAGCATAATAAGCTATAAGGGTTGTTGGTGTAGTTAAAATGGTAAGGTACAAGTTCAATCTAGTTACTCGAGAGTTCACTGAACATGACGGTGTGGGTTACAATGAGATTTTCTATTCTATAGTGAAACATAGTTCAATCAAGATCCTACTTCAGACGTAAGACGGCTTTGCTACACTACATTGGTGAGGATAATAATCGCCTGAGGGTAGGCTGGTAATTTCAGTTGGTGTTTTAAGAAAGTATGTGGGTGTTAAGAGTTTAAAGTAGAGAGTAGAGAGATAATTAAGCATCTTGGTAGCAGTTAATTTTCATTCTCCATATTTAATGCAGGTGGTTGGGTATTTATACCCTGATGTTTGGGCCCTTATGGGCTTTCGGGTCATGTTTAATGGAACCGGGTCATGTTCAAATACCCATGAGCTCTAAGCAGGAGAGCAAGTAGCTTAGTCAAGAAGTGTTTTAGGTTTTTTAGTACTTTTGTCATAGTTCGAACAGTCCTATGGTCATAGTGTTTAAAGTGATCTGTCCGATCTGCCCGGTTTGGAGGCTTTGGACTGATCTGTCCGTGTCCGGGGAGCATGCTGAATTCGAACTCATCATACATGAAACATCTTGAAGGATTTTATAAACAAAGAAATGAGTGACCATGTATTTCTCTTGGATATATAATTATAGGTCTAAACAAATCTCTTATGTGCTTGTGCAAGTGTTTTGATAACTTTATTGTCAATATTGGTTATGGAAGAAGTAGTTATGAAAGTTGTGTATTTTTGAAAGAATCTGGTTTTACCAATATATATCTAGTGTTATACGTAGATGATATCTTGATTACTAACAAAGATAATGCATAAATTATTTTTTTGAAATAGATATTGAGGAGCAGGTCTGAGATGAAAGACCTGGGCTTAGATAGGAAGATTCTTAGGATGAAGATGACTAGAGATGGAAATACAAGAACCTTGTTTCTATTTTATGAAGGTTATCTAAGGAAGGTGTTTTGAAAGTTTGGTATGACAGAGGCGAAACCACTAACTTGCCCCATTTCTCAATACTTAAAACTAACATATTTAAAGTTTGATCCCGAAGGCATGAAGATGCACAAAATGGAAGACATACCTTATTCCAATATTGTGGGAAGTATAATGTATAACGTGGTCTATTGTAGACCTAATTTGACTTATGTTTCGAGTTTGGTTAGTAGATTCATGGATAGGCTCCCATAGGATCTTGAGAAGGTTGTTAAGTGGGTTCTGGGGTACACCAATAGATCTACTAGTCTGGGATTGATGTATGAGTCTGGAAGGTTCTGGGGATTTTTGTATTCTGATTATCCTAGTTGCGTGGACACTAGGAAGTCCTTGCTTGAAGAGCCAATCTTCAACCCGTATTAGAATTATTCTATAAAAAAATCTGAATATATTGTTGTTACATAAGAAATAAAAGAAGCTATATAGTTGAATGAAATGTTAAAGAATTTGGGGTTTCAACATGAAATTCTAATGGTGTATTATGATAACCAAAGTGCAATACATTTTTTAAAAAATCATATGTTTCATGAACGACTAAACATATTGATGTTAAAATTTAATTTGTAAGAAATGTTATTCAAAATAGAGAGATTGTGCTGGAACAGGTTCATACAAGTGACAAATACTAAATCGGTGACAACAAACAAGTTCAGGCATTACTTGTACTTAGTTCATATATGAAGCATCTGGGGCCTTTGCAATGGGCCAAGAAATCTGAAATTTTATTTTATTTTGGAGTTAAAACCAACGTGGAAAATTGAGAAAGTATAGTCTTGACTTAGAGGATTAAATCCTAAATGATTACATTAACTTTATCGCCCTACACATCATCGAGACATCGATTGTATAGGCTTATGCATCGCCAAAGTTGTTTCATTTAATGTATTTGTTGCATCAACTTAGAAGCCTTTGTTAAAGCCCAACAACTACTTATATTATAAATTAATAATATGAGGCATTGTCTTCTTAGATTATGAAGCCATTGATTAAACCAAGTAAGTTCATCTGCTAAGAAGTCATCGGCAGAGCCATTGATTGTTTTGTTAAGAATAATTTTGGTAAAACTGAGAAAATTCATAAGCATGAGGGCCTTCGGACGAAACAAAGGCTTCTTTGGTCTGATGGACATCGGATAAGCCAAAGTTTACACTAGCCTAGTGGTTATCGCCGGGACTTGAGCTGTTTAAGTGCGACTGCTGGTATAAGAATCCAGTTATAATGGTTAGATTTATCTCATATTAGAAACATAATCACTTACTTTTTGTTACAGCATAAAGTGTTATTTCTATTTGGATTTTTTTATATTCTATTTTGGAGAGAGATTGGCACGAAAAATTATAACTAATTTTATTTGGACTTTAAATAAGATGAAAGAACTTTGCCGAGTATGCAACATAAATTAAGAGAGAAAATACTTAGTATATTCTTTCTCGAGAAAAAAACAGAGAGCGTTATATTGGAAGATTATTGTGTGAGCTCTAGAATTTTGAGTATCAAAGCTACTAACAGAGTAAGAGAGAGTAGAACACACAAGATTTATAGTGGTTCACAATTTACATACTTCCACTGTATGTGTCATAGTTTTTGGAACGATCGATCTGAGACCTGAATTGATCGAATAGAGCTTGTTAGATCATCATATTTTGGTTGTTAAAAATCTTATATATGTTGAGGTGTGTACCAAACTAGACATATCATTCATAGTTGGAATGTTGGGAAAGTACTTGAGAAATCCAAATATTTCATATTGGAATATTATGAAGAGGGTGATCCAGTACTTGTTGAATACCAAAGACTATGGGTTGACATGCGATAACTTGGAGATAATTTGATGCAAATTTTTTCGGATGCTAGAAACTAAAAGGTTTACTATAGGCTATATATTCATTCTAGCAAGAGGTGTCATATCATGGAAGACTACAAAACCGACTCTCATCACCGACTTTACAATGCCAACCGAGTATGTGGCATGTTTCAGATCATCAACACATGCACTTTGGTTGAGGGATTTTGTAATGACATTACATATAATTGAGGGAATTGAAAGATCTCTCGAGATCTACTATGATAACAATTCAATTGTCGTGTTCTCGAACATATATAAAAGCTCTAGAAAGTGTAAATATAAAGACATCAATTTCAGGCTAAAAAGCACCCGTGGTCCCCCATGTTTACCACTTGTATCAACTTGGTCCCCTTCCTTCAATCATGCATAGAACGCATCCCCTTCCTATTTTTAACTTGCAATTTTAGTCCCCCCGCACATGTGAAGCTTGTGAGCTTGACACGTGGCACCAGTTTTTGTTGCAGGAATGGTCCCCCAATTTTTCTTCCAAAAATGCCCCTTCTCGTTCCACCTCAGCTGCCATGTCAGCTGCCCCCTCAATTTACCATTTACCTTAAGTTTTTACCGTTTTACCAAAAAACTTACCATTTACCCTAACTTAACCCAACCCGAAACCATATAGATCCAGCCCAGCACGTAATAATATAACCTAGCCCAGCCCAGCCCAACACAATATAACCTAACCCGACCCGTTTACTCCAATTACCCAAATCGTACCCCAATTTACACTATCCCTAATTTTCCCCTCCAATTTTAGAAACTCAGAAATCTCAAAGCAATCCCAGAGAGACCAAAACGCGACAACCTTTCTCCCTACCCTACGACTTTCCCTTCCTCTTTGCTCTACTGAAACCATCATCGATTTCACCAAGATTGAAACCAGTTTCCCTTCCTCTCTGTAAACCCTAAAGCGACTTCAGCCACTTTCATCAGTAAACCCTAAATTGATTCCATCGTTTTCCATTCCATTTTTAGTAACACATTCATCAGTAAACCCTATTACGACTTCAGACACTTTCATCCATTCCATCAAGGCGACTTCTTCATCCATCAGTAAAATCAATGGTTTTAAGAATTAATAGAGGCTAAAATCAAAGGTTTTTGGACTTAACAGAGGCTAAAATCAATGTTTTTTACTTAACAAAAATCTACAACTACAACACATTGAATTACAAATCGTAAATTATCATTGAAATAATAAACATCCACCCAACAAATACAACTCTTAATTTCTTACAGATTACAGTGGCTAAGCAATTATAGTAGACTAACCATACAAAAGCAATTCAAATGCTATTATACTCCCTACCAATACAAACAGAAAAATAGTAATCTTCTTCATCCTTTCACAATCTCCTTCTAATCTTGAAACCCTCTTCAACAATCCATTGATAGCAGATTGTGACCCGTTGTTAATTGGGGGATCAATCCAACGAAAATAACGACAATGCCCTCCTCTCTACAAAATCAGAGTTTAGAAGAAGATTATGGGCTAACAAAGTAAGATATAGTAATTCGTACACAATACTTACCCCGAAATTGCTACATCCTATGAATCTTCTTCCTCGATTTGGATCCGTCAAAGCACTTCGGGTTATACTGGGTAACCCGCATTCACAAATACCATCGCCACTTGAGTTTCTTGAAACACTGGAGTAAGCCATGTATTTTGGTGAAGGAAAGAAGAAAGAAGAAAGAAAGAAAGAAGAAAGAAAGAAGAAAGAAGAAAGAAAGAAGAAAGAAAGAAGAAAGAAGAAAGATGGTTCTAAGTTAGCAGCAGAGCTTTCACGATTACAAACAGAAAGAGGGGTCACTCGTATTAGGGTTTGGGGTAATTAGGGTCTGATTTGGGTAAGTATAAACGGGCCGAGTTATATTATTACGGGTTGGGCTGGATCCATACGGTTTCGGGTTGGGTTAATAACATAAGGGTATGACCCGGTCCGTTTGTGTTAAGTTAGGGTAAATGGTAAGTTTTTTGGTAAAACGGTAAAAAGTTAAGGTAAATGGTAAATTGAGGGGACAGCTGACATGGCAGCTGAGGTGGAACGAGAATGGGCATTTTTGGAAGAAAAGTTGGGGGACCATTCCTGCAACAAAAACTGGTGCCACGTGTCAAGCTCACAAGCTTCACATGTGCGGGGGACTAAAATTGCAAGTTAAAAATAGAAAGGGGATGCGTTCTATGCATGATTGAAGGAAGGGGACCAAGTTGATACAAGTGGTAAACATGGGGGACCACGGGTGCTTTTTAGCCTCAATTTCATATATGTGAATAAATGAATCCCGAATGATCAGGCTAGGGTTGATCACATCGACACGCAGTCAAATGTTGTATATCATTTTACTAAGGCGTTACTACCGTTAGTCTTTCACATATACGTTGTTCACATTGGTGTCCTTAGTTTAAGAGGTATTTAGATTTAGTAGGAGTGTTATATCGATTACAATTCAGTTTTCAGGCTTTTCAGTTCCAGATTGTATTATTAGCTTAGATTGTATGCATACATTTATTCAACTAATACAATATTTCATTTTTAATCTTATACCCGAGTTTTCTTTTAAGCGATCTTAGTTCAGTCCAATAAGACCAGTTGGTAGTCGGTACATAATAATGATTGTGAACCATTAGAATGGTAGTTGGCAATGAATTTGTCATAGGAACGATTGCGCATAAAAAAATCATGACTAGTAGTTTTTTTTTCATTGTTAACTATAATTTAGCGGATAGCATTATAAGATACGCATTATGTTATATGTAAACAATAACATTCATAAATTTATATTCTATACGTGAATAATCAAGTGAAAATTTGTAAAAATATCCTAAACGTAGAATATCTCAATTCAAACTATACATGCTTATTGTCATTTAAATAACAACAAATTATATATTTGCATAAGTATCAAATGCATATACGTGGATTTTGAAGAAGAACCTTTTAATCCAACAACTCTAAAATTATAGGATCATAAATGTTATGATCTTCTACGTGATAGCTAGCACATCAAATGGTAGAATTCAATGATTAAATAAGAGATTAACATAATAAAAATAAGAGTTAAACTATTGAATTCATAAATTTAGATTTATGTAGCTTAAGGCAATCAAAGAAATTAAATATAAATAGTTGTCCGATAATACTAGTTTTACTAATTATAGAAATGAAACAAACCTTACATCTTATAATAAATGCCAAACATTTTGAAATTAAAAGAAACAAACAACCAACGACAAGCAATTAACATAGTCATAAGATATAAACTAAACATAAAATTTCACTAGAAGTAAAATTTCCATCAAGGATGAGGTAAGCCAACACTGTCTCCACAATCTCCACCGCCCAATCCCGACCCACCACCAAGCCCACCGATTCCACCACCTAATCCCGACCCACCACCTAATCCCGATCCACCACCAAGTCCACCGATTCCACCACCTAATCCCGACCCACCACCAAGCCCGCCGATTCCGCTACCTAATCCCGACCCACCACCAAGCCCGCCGATTCCACTACCTAATCCCGACCCACCACCGAGCCCACCGATTCCACCTCCAAGTCCACCAAGCCCACCGTCTCCACCACCCAAGCCACCGAGGCCACCAATGCCACTACCCAAACCAGAGTCACCCCCAAGGCCGCCAATGCCACCTATTCCACCGACACCACCAGCTCCGCCAAGACCTACACCGCCACCTACACCTCCGAACCCTACGAAATTCTTTTGATCATCAAACTTATCATCTTTAGGTAAAGTCCTGGAACCAAAAGCAACTTGAACAACTAGTAGTGCAAGAATTAAAGTAAAACACGATTTAGCCATATCCTTCAACTCAATATCTATTACACTGGCACTTAAGTTTGTGACTTATGAATGAAAGATTGATTCTTTTATAGGATAATAAGCTATAAGGGGGGAGTTGGTGGTAGTTGATTATGATATAAATGAATTGCATGTGAACTTCATGCAGATCTTTACCTTCTGCATTGAAACTTGTAGGTCCATGGTATGTGGTGTCATTACTATATGTTCAGAGTCAGTCTAACTAATATATCTTCAGAGTCAGTATAACGGATCGGACTGACTCAAAATACATCCTATTGTTTTCTTTCTTAAAATATTGACTGCCCGGGACACAATGCTAAAAAAAAAAAATTTACAAAATACAGATGGATGTAGTTGAGAAGCTCTACGGTTATCTTACATACTAGGTTATCTTACACTCTAATAGTGCAATTGAGAGAAATTAGTGTTTAAACCGACCGTCTCGACTAGTCCAACAATTGTCGGATATCCGACGGAGAATAAAACTTTCGTCACGAAATTCGTGTTAAGATCCAAAGTCGAGAGGGAAACAACCCGAATCATATGCTAAGGTCCCTAAGCAATTACTTAGTGGAAAAGGAAGTGATCGAGCTATGACAACCAGCAGGTGAGTTTGGAAGCGGCCATCCTTTGAAGAAAACGTAATAGCTCACTGGTTTAGCTCCATGAGACCGAAAATGTATTTTTATATGATGGTGGCTAAATTAGGACCACTCGCGATAACGCTCCCCAAAATGTAAAAACGTACTACCATTATCCCTTCACGCCGCCGATTGAAACCTTCTCAGCCGACGGGGAAGCTTGACCCGACAAAATGTAAAAACGTACTACCATTATCCCTTCACGCCGCCGATTGAAACCTTCTCAGCCGACGGGGAAGCTTGACCCGACGGTTGACAAGAGTTCAACCACCGGATAAGAGTAAAATAGTAAAAGTTCAAAAACGCTTCATTTTTTAAGAATGATTAACATTTTTTTGCTCAAATTTAGCCAAAACCTTTTTCTATTCTTTTAATATTTAGATCAGATTAAAAAATATTTTAAATAAAAAATCAATTCAGATTACATACTGATTTAGTGAAATCGTATTCTAATATATTTAATTTATTTCATCAATGTATCATTAGGATTTTGGTATCTTTTTTTATATAGGACTTTTTCTATCCAAACGTAACAAATTTTTATTGAATAATATATAGAAATTTGTTAAAGAAAAGTTAAAATTAGTGTGTGAAATCCCCTTGTTTTCAATTTTTAGTATTTATAAAATAGTTCGCTGGGCAAAATTTCAGCTAATTTTTTTTACTAGTTATAGTATTGAGCTATTTGTTTCAAAATTGTCATTCAAGTCATATTTGTTTTACCATTAAGACTCATGTTATATTTTTTTATATTTATGATACTAACACGAATAACACGAATGAAATAAAATGATAATTTTGACACAAAAATTAAATAAATAGCTGGTTTGAAATAAGTGACCAACTACAGTGACTAATTATGATTTTTTAGCAAAAAAACTAGAAAAAACGAAAACAGACTTCGCCAAACAATCTCGACTTAACGATATATTTTTTTCACAGAAATTTCAGTATTCCGGTGCAGTAAATACAGCTATACCAGCTTGCTATAGAAAACAGGTGGTAAGAAAACACCAAAAAAATGGGCAGTTTCATAGAAAAACTGAGGAACCAAACACAGCAGGGAGTTATTTAAGGAATATATGAACTGAAAAATTCAGATCTAGTCAGAGATCTCTCAGTGCCAGCCAGAAGTTTACCTGCCAGTGACACGGTGGTGAGAACAGTTTATGGACCAGACACCAGAGTGTCCTGAATGGAGTAATGAAGCTCATTAACTTCTGCCATACAATGATGCACACACCATGTGATCGTGGTTAATGTTCCTGCAGAGAAGAGAGAAGGCTGTCCTGTGTCCTGAAAAGACAGCTTTTTACCTACAAAGTGGGAAATTTAATAGGTGATGATAAACACAGAGAATGAAAGAGAAAAAAATCATTCTTCTTGTTTTTTTCTTTTATACGTATGTACTATTGGAGCTAGGAACTAAACACCTAGTGTCAATTCGTGACATTGTTACAAGCGTAGCTTGTAATCAATCTGAAGTCTAATACAAAAAAAGTTCGATGTAAATAGCAATTCAAACCAAATAAAAAGACACCTTAAACAAAAATATAGTTTAATTGTTATATATTTATACAATCAAGTGGCTCACATACTTAATCTCTCGAGAACTGCTCAGACTTCAATGAAATAAGTAAATGAGTTGAGCTGTACGAGCCTGAGCTCGAGCTACTAATATAATTTCTATGGGTGTCAAACGGGATGTACAGTTTCGTTGCGACAATAATTCTATTACGGCAGTACCACTTACATTCCGTCTAAACCTGTTATTAAGTTTACCAATCTAATAATCCATCCGGAATTTGTTTGATCCGTCCAAAACTAGTACCATAATATTATCGAACCATTTTAACTAAAATTTGAACCCGAGTTGATTAGCCAATTTAGTATATACATTTTAAATATCTAGATGATAAACCAAATATTTTTCCTTTTCAAAGAGCATTTTCATTGATATAGCCATATATGCAAAAGTATTTACAAAGGCATTATAAGATTATAAGATTGACCCAAAATTAATTGGATACAATATTGCCAGATTGAAATCCTAGTTGATATTTGATTTGATTATAGCTTTTAGTTTAATATTTTGAAATATTCGAGATTGATGTGCCAATTTTTACTGAATTGTTTGTGCTTGGTATAGAATGTAACTTCTTGAGACTATTGAAATGTATAATCTGAACCAGCAAAATCGTAAGAGAAACTATTTTTATTTTAAGCTTAGGTTTTATCATGCCTTGACAATATTAGAAACATTCAAATGGTAATTGATCTCAATAACCTATATTAACAACCACAACTTCATATTATAAGTTTAAGATAACTCATATTGAAGTTTTCAAAAAATGATATAGCCTTTAATGGAGTATAGACTTGATTAATTGGAAAATTGTAGTTGGTTTTGTTCTTAAGAACTCATTTTGAGACTCATTCTGCTGCAAAATTATGTTCTCGATGAATATGTTTGGGAGTCATTTGAGAAGTTATTAGTTTTCTCTAGCAATTGGTTATAGGAATTAGATACCAAGAGGCTTGACCATAACTAATCATCTTAGTTAGTAACTGAGAATCAATTTTTATCATATCATATTAAATTCATTAGATTTACAATAGAGAAGGTCATCTAGCAAGGCCTTTGATTCGGCTATCAATGGAGAGTTTTTGCCATATAGTTTTCTATTGATTTAATTAAGTCTCCTTGATTGTTCCTAATAATTGAACTCCCACTAGATTCACCATTAATCAATCATGATCCATCACAATTAAATTTTATTATGTTAGATGATGGAGGAATCCATTTCACTGGTATAGCCTTCTTATGAATAGGTATATGGTTGAAACACCCCCAGTTCATGTGATGTTTTGAGGTCTTCATACCAGTATTTAAGTTTAATTAACTTCGCACAGTCTAATTTGACTAACATATAAAGAACTTTCTCTATTAATATATTAGAAGATATGCTTTTGTTATTAAATTTTGAATGGTTTCTTGCTAACCAAATGGTCCAACAAATGATAGTGGGCAGAATTGATCTTATATGGATGTTTGAGGAATTGACAAAAACCAGCAGCTTATTAACTGTTTTAGTGACATGTGTTGGCCAATGAGGATGTCAAATAAACCTGCAAAGTATTTTCATACTTCCCAGGTTATATGACAAGAAACAAAAAGATGGTTGATTGTTTCAATATTATTATAGTGTTGGCATTTAGATGTCAAACGGATACCTTTGTTTTGAATTATGGAATCAACTAATCTTGAACTTTTTATAATCCTCCAAAGAGTAAAATAGCACTTCTTTGGAGTCGTATTATTCCATATTTTGTTCTATATGTTTGTTTTGGGTTGCTGATTTCTTAATAAATTCCAAGCTTCCTTAAAAGAAAATAATAGATCAACACAAATGTTCCATATAATTTTATCTTCAATTGATCTTGATAAGTTGATTTTAGTAATTATATTTATATCATAAGGAAGCACTAAGTATTTAAGTCTATCTAGATTTTAGTAACCATTCAGCCAAAATTCAAAAATCAGATTTTCTTTAAACGAGTTGTTATTGTTATTCTTAGATAGAATTATTAATGGGTGAATATGACACCACCTATCTAACCAAAAATCAATTTGACATTTACTAACGTTTTGAAAAATATATTTCTCAATAGTTTCTCTAACTTTAATT
The DNA here is from genome assembly GCA_036936605.1 of Limnanthes douglasii subsp. nivea. Classification (NCBI taxonomy): domain Eukaryota; kingdom Viridiplantae; phylum Streptophyta; class Magnoliopsida; order Brassicales; family Limnanthaceae; genus Limnanthes; species Limnanthes douglasii. The sequence continues at coordinate 42,413,892 of JAUPFV010000001.1, forward strand.
AGTATTTTCCAAAAAAAATTGAATATGTTGGTTTAGTATGAGTTAGTTGGTCAATATATTGATTTCCTTCTAATTTGGGCCAAAAATATTTATTCTCTCTAAAATTCATCCATAAATTACAGGAGAAAGAGTTTTGAATATCAGTTGGTTTTTCTTAAGTTTAGACCATCTTCATAAAATGGTCTACAAAATGTAGAATATTTGGCCCAGTTATGGTTTTATGATTTTCTTTACAACCCCAAAGAAAATTTTAATAGATTTTGAATTCTTCTAATTAAAATTTTAGAGATGATGCAACTTTGGGAGTAATAAACTAAAATTTCAAGGGGAACCAAATTGTATTAGTATTAATCTTCCCCATAAAAGAGAGTTTTGCTATCTCAATCCAGAATTTTGGTTCTGATTTTGGTGACCAATTCATCAAAGTAACATATTTTGCTACTTAGATGAATGGTTATCCCAAGATACTTAAAAGGAAGAAAAATTTTTTTAAAACCATTTAAGTGTTATGTTGCTTTTATTCTATCTCTATTCATGTTTTTAGGAATTTTTTTTTTATTTGTTGTCCGGATACAATTTGATAATGCTAAAAAAAGTCACAGGTTTTCTTACCATTATTTGAAGATCCATTCATAAATATAATCACATCATCTGCCAAGGCCACGAAGGGGATGTTGATTGAACCTCTTGAGTTGAGATACATTGAATTTTGGGAGAGGAATAACTTTTTGATACCTCTTAAAAGGTATTCCTCAACAGTCATTGTGGAGATTCCACAAATTTTTGAATTTGAATGAATGTTTGGGATTATTGGTGAAGGATGTCATTGAGATACACAAGTGTTTTCATTTTTTATTGTTTTGCCATGTGAATTTGGATCTAAAAAATCCTGGATCCTCAAGGTGACAGTTAATAAGAATATTATTAAACTCATCTATAGCTCTTATGCATAAAGAAGAGCAAGCTAGTTGCTTAGTGGCATTAGAAATTACATTGAAGTCTCCAACTATTATCCATTCTTGGTTTGTTTCAGAATTTCTCTTAAATAATCGCAAAGAACTTGTCTTTATGATCTTAAACATTTTTCCATAAATAATGGTGACTAAAAAATCTTTGTTACAAGAGGAATGAGTCACCATCGTGTGAAAAATTGGTCATGGTTAATAAGTACTTGAACGTGGAAACTATTTTTCTACAGAATGTAAATTTTGTTACTTATGTATGCAATTCTATTGATGAATCCTAATTTGTTTGTTATTAATCTCATATTATCATTTGAGATCATTGGCTCTTGAAGAGCAATCAAATCAGTTTTTGAGCTTTGGTTATTGATTTAATTCTTCTGATTGATCCTTTAGTGCGGGCATTTTAATCTAGGACTCAGATTGTCATTTAAATATAGAGTTTAAGTTGATGAGTCCGGAAATATTCACCACTCATTGTAAAAGCTGGACAGGGGTAATCCGGACAATAAACACCCACTAAAGTATCCGGACAGGACAAAAGTATTAAATAACTAAACACCTTTTGACTAAGCTAATTGCGAATCTGCTTAATAAACTAATGGGTTTTTGAACTCGACTTGATTCCATAAGTTTGACCCGAAAGCCCATATGACCCATGATTAGGGGTATAAATACCTAACCACTTTCATTAATGAGGGTAATGAACATTTAATACAACCAGTCAGCTCAAATCTCTCACTACAAATTACTTAAACATTTAATACCCTTGAAACACCACAAAACACCTGACAAAATTACCCTCATTCGAAAATAATCCACACCATAAGCATCTTATAGATCCTTTGAAATTGACTACCTTAGAAATAAAGGGGATCTTGAGATTTTTGCCTTTAGATCTTTTAAATCTTTTGCTTATGCTTTTGTTTTTTCCTTTCTTGCAAATAACCTTTCCATTTTTTGTGATAAAGGTAGGCTGCTAAAAGTTGTGAATTTGGGAGAGGTTTATTCAGTATCTTGGTTGGCCAAGTCTTTGAGAAGTATCAAATGATTACCTAACTCTATTGTGTTTAAGGCTTCAATGATTATCTTAATTCAAACTTCATTGGATTCGCAATTTAAATTTGACTTCAAATGTCTTTCTTTTATAATATTAATTTTTTCTTCTTCAAATTTAACATTATTGTTAACATCTTTAGATGATTATTTTTTTTATATTGTAGGAGGCAGAGCATTTAAAATTAGATGTAGATTGGGAAGAGTCTATCATTTATAAGGGGACATTGTTGTTTAATTTACTTAATTTCTTATGAAGTTTAGTGTTGTCATCTTTTTGTTGTTTGTTATTATTTATTATAACTAATTTGATTTTTTGTACCCACACTTCTTTTTTGGGAGGTGTGTACTGATAAGGACGGAAAATATCTAGGGTTTCTTGGACCGGCGTGATATAATTGTTTGTATTCGTATTACTAAAACTATGAATAATAAAAACTTAATGTGTAATATGAGAAGTATGGGTGTTAATAGGAGAAAGATAGTCTAGAGGGACCATTGTATGAAATGGGCCCCACTACTGTCACTATATAAGGAAAGTACCATTTTTTGGCGCAAGTACATTTTTAATATATAATATTACTCTGAAAGTTTTCTCTCTCTCTCTATGAATCCCACTTATTCTCTCTCTAAAGTAGCTATTAATCGCTCTTATAAATAAACCACCAAATCAGGACTCTAGATATTTCTAAAACTATCATTGGCGCCGTCTGTGAGAATCCGAAGTAATACCCGGGAAAATATCTTTCCTAAATCACAACATACAGATAAATGAATACCAAAGTAGTAGAGGGAAAAACGTTAGGTAAAAATGCTAACATAATCGTGTCGGACTTCAAGGGCCGACATTATAAGGACCAGTACGACACTTATGACCAAAATGATCAGGGGAAATGTAAACGATCGACCCTCATCATAACGAGGCAACAACTTTTAGATGATAGCTCTGGAAACAACTGTTAGATAATAGTGCCAAGCTTTAGCAGACTTTCTAATACAGTTCCATTCCATGCCGACCAGAAGACATAGAGGTCGAAAAAGAAAAGGAGCTAGATGAGTGGACAGTCCGGACCGATGGTGGATCCAGTATTACTAGGTGTGGAGTCGGGGTTCAAATCACTACACCATCGGGAATAGCGATACACTAAGCAATTCATTTCGGTTTTAGAGCATTGAATAATGAAGTTGAGTACGAAGCGACATTGTTAGGGTTGAGATTGGCATAAGTCTGTGACGCAAGGAATATCTGATTAACAAGCGATTCTTAGTTACTTGTTAATTACGCCACTGACAGTCCGAAGCAAGAGAGGAACAATCGATCCAATATCTAGAGGTACTCAGAGTTTTAACGTCTATTTTTGAAAAGATTACCTATGAGCACGTACGTCGTGCGGAAATTACAGTGGTTGATTTATTGGCAACCATGGCATATGTCGGGGAATACCTGTGGGTCTTAACACTAGAATTCACATTGATCATCAAGCGAGTAAAGTTAGAAAACTGGCATAAATGGCTTGCCGAATTTCAACAGTCAATGGCATGGATTGGAGAAATGATATTCGCAATTATTTGATGAGTGGGGTTTTTCCCGAGGATAAAACACTAACAAAGAAAGTAAGAAATAAGGCTCGAGTATTCATAATAATGGGGGACTTACTTTATAAGAAATCTATGAGCATACCACTATTAAGATGTTTAGGACACGTTGAGTCACAAATAATTTTGTCGAAACTCCATGATGGCGAGGGGTCAGCGCATTGTGGTTTCATAGCACTAATCAGAAGAGTTTTATTGGTCTACGATAGCAGTCGATGCCAGAGAACTCGTGAAGAGATGTGATACTTGCCAAATATTTAAAAATTCAATTGACATCTCAACCACCCTGTTAGAGTCCATTTCAGAGGGGTTTCCATTTGACAGATGGGGGATAGACCTGGTAGGTTCGCTATCAATGACAACCGGAGGAAGGAAAACTACAGTCCTTGCGATAGACTATTTCTCCAAGTGGGTAGAAGACGAACCTCTATCCAGAACAAAGGCTAAGGATGTAGTTAAGTTCATTTGATCAAATATCTACTGTTGATATGGAATCCTACAAAGGTTAACCACGGATAATGATCCCCAATTTGATAGCAATGAAATGAGAGAGTTATGTTCATCTCACAGAATTCAACAATATTTTCCAGCACCTTTTCATCTGCAGGCTAATGGTCAGGTCGAAGTGACGAATAGGAAGATTGTTGATGGTCTCAAGAAAAATTTAGAAGGAAAGGCTGGAAAATGGCCAAATTATTTACAAGAAGTACTTTGGGCATACCAAACCACACCACGAACTACTACTCAAGAATCACCTCATACTTTAGTATATGGTATGGATGCGGTAACTCCTGCAGAAACAATGTTTCCATCATTTAGAATCAGTAACTATGAGGAAGGTAGCAATGGGGAGGATCAGCGTTTAACCATTGACTTGATCAAAGAGAAAAAAAAGTCGTGCTCATCTAAATTCGTTGCACTATCAGACTTTGATGAGAAGCATGTACGCTTCGTAGGTTAAAAGTTGAGACTTTAAGATCAGAGAGAAGGTTCTGCGGAAAGTATTCTTACATACGAAAGATAAGAGCCTCGGAAATTGGCTCCTAATTGGGAATGACCTTATCGAGTGGTTGAAAGAGTAAAATCGGGAACGTACAGATTGAAGGACAAGCTCGATCAATATTTACGACTACCTTGGAATATCGAGTATTTTAAAATTGTATTTGGAATAGCTTTGAGTGTATGTTTCTTTTTTTCTTGATGATTTGTGTAAAATATTTTTGATCGGGTACACACTATTTCCTATCCTGGTTGTGCTGGGAGGTTTTAATGAGGTATCTATAGAAACCGATCTTTTTATTAATTTGAAAACTTAAATCAATATTTTGATAGTACATATTCGAACCTTAAAAGTTTTTCAGCTAATAAGTTGATCTACATATTCGAATCTTAAAGGTTTTTCCTCTAATAAATTGATCTACATATGCGAACCTTAAAGGTTTTTCAGCTAATAAGTTGATCAACATATTCAAACCTTAAAGGTTTTTCAGCTAATAAGTTGGTCTACATATTCGAAACGTAAAGGTTTTTCAACTAATAAGTTGATCTACATAATAATTAGCGTACTGGCTATAGAAAAACAACACATAAGAAGCTTTGGCATCGACAAGCTCTTGCTTTATAAGTTTTTCAAATTTGGTGGCAAACAATCTCTTGTCTTCTTTAGCATTCTTTTCCATAATAGACCAAACTCAGAGGAATCCTTAGCTAATCGTTTTTGGAGTAATTGGTTTTGAATTAGTCGGACGACTGAGCCACTTCTCATTCTAATTATTTCCCTTGAAGTGTTCGGAGGAAAGTCTCAGCCGATGTAGCTCGGTTGTTTTCCTTCTCAATCACCTCCTTGGATTCTTTTTCTAAGTTGTGGAATTTCGATAGCTTCGCTACCATATTGAATAAACTCTTGGTGGCTTCTGATAATTCTTGGTTAAGTTCTATCACCTTCTTTTTCTTTAAGGCTAGAGGAATGACCATATCATACAGATTTCTGGTCATGGTATTTGAATCCCGAAGACGGAAGTTACTTGGGCCTTGGGGGAAAACAATCATAGGCAGGGTTTTAGGACGGGAAATATTCTCGGGTATAACGATCGGTTCTTACACAGAAGTGTGGAAAACCCTTTCTGGGGATAATTTGGTTTTGAGAAGTAGTGATTCACTCACAAAGGGATCGACATCAACATGACTATCGATGTGGCAAGGATCCAGATGGTCTAACTCCATCGCAGCACAAACAAGATTTTCATCCTCGGTATTGATAACTTTCTCCCATCCATCGTTGGTAATATCCAGACTCCCCCATACTGCTCAAATAACACGGGAATTGTTGTTGCTCAGCCATCGGATATCTTTGTCGTGGCTTGATCTTTTTTATTTTTAGCTACTTGGGGCTTCTTGTTCCCGTCTACAGTTATAACTACTTTCTTCCTTTTTCCCCAACATCTTTTATTCTGGTTTTCTTCATTATGGGGGGACTTGCCTTCACTAGCGGTCGGCTCACTAAGCACAACAATTTCTTCAGGTTTGGTAATGACATGCTCTCGAAGCTCACTATCAACGAATTTCTCCTTCACTTCATTCCCATTATCTTGGTCGGATTGCTCTTCTGATTTAACACACTTGCTAGGGGCCCGATTTTGTTTGGGTAAAAAGACATCTCCATCAGGAGCATCTATCCTTTGAACTAGATTAGCAACATCTGGAGGAAGCCTTAGTTAATCAGCGCTTAGTATTTCGTTAGAGTAACGCCAGTGGTTGTCATTGACTAAATTGGTGTTTTTGAAGCATTGATGAAACACATGGCCCCAATTCTTTTGACATAATTTTTGAGCCTCAGGAAAATAACATTGGCTGTCTTCAGATGCGCCTTCTTTATGGCTTCCAATTACAACTTGAAAGCTATATAAGAAAAACAACACTTTAAGAAATTGGTGGAAGTAAAGTCAGACCATTGTCCCAAGCACCATTGGCGATCCATCTACAAGTTAAGCGCATCGGGTTGTCTTTATAATATATGAATTTATAGGGAATTAATTGTAAAGTAAGAAATATGTAACATAAGTATAAATATGGGGGATAACATGTAATTAGAGTAAATATGGAATGTGACAGTGGGTCCTACCGCTGTCATTATATAAGGAAAGATCATGTCCCCCAAAAGGGGTCCTTCTAATGATTAGTACTTTATTCTGACTATATTCTCTCTCTAGAATCTTGTACGTTTTTGCCTGACACCCCTTTTCGTACATGTTTCCCGATAATCCACCCTAGATATTCTGAGACTTATCATTGGCGCCGTCTGTGGGAAATGAGAGATACCCGGTGATTAGGTTCCCCAAAGTCTCGACCCTATTAAAAATCTAAAGTTCGAGGAATAAATACCGAAGCTAGGAAAGGAAAGGCGAAAGAAAAAAGTTCTGATAAAGGGATGTCGTATTCAGAGGGTCGGTACTCTGAAGAGCTATTTGGTGATGATGATCAGGGAAGTTAGGGCCGAAGCAAACGGTCGACCCTAATCATGACTAGGCAGCAGTTGTTGGACGATATTGCTAAGCTAAATGCTAAGAAGAAGTTGGCTTTGGCTGAAAAGAAATGTCGCCTCGACGGTCGAACCGAGCGATTGGGTGAGGAAGAAAATGAAGTGGATTTTTACAAAGGTAGGACTCGGGTGCGAAGGCTTGACGGGGTTGCAAGAAAGAATTCTGGATTCTGATCCAAACATGAGTGCAAATTCTCAACAGGGGAAGATATGTGTGAGTCTTCTTCTCCAAACAGAGACTTAGGAAAGATAAAAGAATGATCGGGGAAAGAGAACTTCAAGGCGTAAGTCATCACGAGCAAAGACAATCAAACCCCAAGGTGATAGCATCGATAAAGTGACTCTTACATCTGCTTAGAAGGTCGATATGGTAACGGTTAACAGGGAACACCACAATGGCCCACAGTTCCAATTTCCATCAGGGAGCCAGTCCTATGGCTACAGGGTCGGAAGTCAATCCGCAAATCCACTCGAAGAGGGATTATTCGCAAGTCATGCAGAAGGTTTAGGAGGTGGAACTTTTAACCTCAGGCATAACTGGAGGTCGTCCCCGCTGTCAGATAAAATCTTGTCGGAACATCTCTCGAAGTGCTTTGATATTTCAAAGCTCAAAAAATATGATGGAAAGAAAGATCCCAAAAATCACTTGTAAGCTTTCAAGAATTTTATGTTAAGTTTTGACAACGACAACAAGTTGATTTGCCGAGCTTTCTCGATGACACTTAAAAACAAGGCATCAAAGTGGTACAATAGATTGCCACAAGGATGCATTAAGAACTTCGGTATGTTCTAGATGATGTTCAAGGAGCAGTTTATAGGAAGTAAGAACTTCAAAGCTAACGGAGATACAATCGTTAACTACCGATAAAATATCGGAGAAACTTTGAGGGATTATACTCGACATTTTATAGATACGAAAATCGATCTTGATTACTGTGATGAAAGTGTAGCTTTTATTGGTTATCGACTACGCTTGTTACCTCGTCCGATGAAACAAGCCGTAACGAAGGAACATGCTTTTATTTTTTTCTGCCTTGTTAGCTCAGGTAGAAAAGCAGATCTTGATTGAAGAAACAGAAGCATCGCAATTGGCAGCTCAAATCCAACAAACCTCTCAAGCTTCGGTTGTTACATATAAAAAAACTCCACAAAAAGCAGCCGTGATTCCCTAACCACAACCGATAACTACTGTAGCACCAGCAACGCATCAATCTCACGGGAAAGGATCAGGGAATCATACCCAGAGAGTACAAAACAATTACCAGGGAAACAATTACCGACCCATATCAAATAAATGGGTTCGGCCGGACTACTTTGCCGATCTGACTGAGTGTGTTGCGACTATCTTCGACAAGGCAAGAACGAGTTTATATTTCCGAAAGTTATTTCTAATCGGCTCGGGAAGGCCGAAACAATCGCTATTATAGGTATCATGAGGATGTAGGTCATGATACAAAATATTTCATTGCTCTCAAGAAGGAAGTGCAAGCACAAATCGACTGTGTGCGGCCAAACAGATTGTGGCTGCACCAAAGCAAGAGATTTTTTTGGTGATATCTAAGGTCACTGATTCATTTGATGTGCTAACTGAATATCTGCACCCGGATAAAAGCAGGAATGCGATCAGAGTAGTTGAGGAAGTAGTACCGGTGGCGCAAGGGAAGGTAAGCGACTTATGTAAGTTTTTCGAGTCATTAACAATTTTTGGGGATGACTCAATGGCAGGTATCACCAATTATTCTCGGAAGAGGCACGTAGCCAATCTAGCTACACAATTAGAAGCAAGAGCCTCACCTCACGTGTACCATCACCATCTCTTATTCTTTGCTTTGATGATGATGATATGAGGGACATTGCTGGTCCTCATGAAGATACGATAGTAATCGTAGCGGCTATTGTTGGTGAGGAGGTCCGCAAAATATTGGTGAATACCGGAAGTTCGGCGAACATTGTCTTCTTGTCAACTTTTTTAGGGTTTAGAAATAAACCAATGATTATGAAGTCGGATCGAACTATTATCGGTTTTACAGGAGCATCGGCGGAGGTAGTAGGTGAGTTTGAAGGTGTGGTCTAGCTTGGACGAGGGCCTTTCAAAAAGGAAGTAACGGTCCTGTTTATATTCGTAGATGCTCATATATCACACAATGCAATTTTCGGCCGATCTTGGTTATCAAGGATGCATGTCGTAACCTTTATAGTTCATCAGTGCTTAAAATACGTAATCGGAAACAATATTGGCGTCATCAGGAGCAGCCAAAAGACTGTAAAAGAATGTTACAGGGTAGCACTGGCAACGAATTCTGATAAGGAGATGGTCGATGTAAAGGATTAGCAGTTAGCGGAGTCAGTCCCAGGATCGGAACCTGCAGACGATCCCAGGGAGACCCCAGGATTATTACTTACCGATGAAAGTTGTGAAAGCTACGAATTTTCCAAAGGAAAGGCTTTGAAGATTGGCGTAAACTTGTCTCCTTCATTCTAAAAAAAAATTGATTGATTTTCTTGGACAAAAGCTACATTTGTTTTCTTGGTGTTCAGAAGATGTTACAGGGGTCCCTGAGAATGTTATCTACCACCATTTGTCTATTAATCCAAGTGTCCGACCTATAACACTAAAATGCCGAGCCTTCTCCCAAGAAAAGGCGGAGGAAATTGTTTCAGAGGTGGAAAGATTAACAAGGGTTGGACACATGAGGGAGTCCCAGTATCCGCGCTGGACAACAAACCCAGTTTTGGTGAAGAAGAAAAGCTGAAAGTGGAGAATGTGCGTAGATTTCATGGACCTCAACAGAGGCTTGTAAGTAAGGTCTTTGAAGAGCAGATTGGACAAAATATCGAGGTCTATATCGATGACATGTTGGTCAAGAGTGCCACGGATGAAAATCATTTTGCTGATCTTGAGGAAACATTCAAGAACCTTGGAAAGGTAAACCTCAAGCTGAATCCAGAAAAGTGTTCTTTCGGAGTTCGGTCCGGAAAGTTCTTAGGGTTCATGATCAGTGAAAGAGGGATAGAGGCAGATCCAACCCAGTTGGACGCTCTGAATAGTATGGCACCCCCGAGGAATATTATTAAAGAGGTATAGATTTTGACCGGACGATTAGCAGCTCTGAACAAATTTATTTCGTGATCTTCGGATAAATGCGCATCATTTTTTCAAGTGCTGAGGAATGCTAAGAATTTCAGCTGGACTCCTGAATGTACCGAAGTGTTTCTCAACATCAAGAATTACTTGTCATCCTCAACGCTGCAGACAAAACCACTACCCTGTACAATTTTGTTTCTTTATATAGCGGTTTCAAAGCATGCGGTGAGCGGAGCGTTAGTTCGAGAAGAGGATAGGATCCCTAAACCTGTTTATTACGTGAGTAAAATTTTGATGGACGCGGAAAAGTGGTACTTAAAGATTGAGAACTTAGCACTGGCTTTGGTAACAGCCGCTAGAAAAATGCGACCATATTTTCAAGGTCATTCTATTATGGTTCGAACTGCATTCCCCCTAAAAAGTTTTTTACAGAGACCAGATATTTCTGGTCGTATGTCGAAATGGTCGGTAGAACTGGGGGACTTCGATATCGACTTCGAACCAAGAACGACTATTAAAGGGAAATCTTTAGGGGACTTCTTGGTGGAATTCCATTCCGGCAGACCCGAGGAAGTAGCAGCTGAACCAGAAGTAAACGCGGACGAGTGGATAGTCAGAAATGATGGTGGTTCAAGTATCAGCGGATGCGGGGGTGGTCTCTAAATTTCTACACCAACACGGATCGCAATGCATCAAGCAATCCGTTTTGGTTTCAAGGCTTCGAACAACGAGGCTGAGTATGAGGCAGCATTGACGGGCCTAAGGTTGGCACAGGTTTGCAGAGCTAGAAACGTTTGGCTAATAAGCGATTCACAACTGCTGATTAATTCACGCAACGGGACAATCCGAGGCAAGGAAAGAACAACTGGTGCAATACTTAGCGGCTTTGAGAATTTTGGCTTCGTCTTTTAAAAAGGTTACTTATGAACATGCCTGAAGGGGAGATAATATAATTTCTGATTCACTGGCAACAACGGCGTATGTGGGAGAATACCCCTGAATTTTAACTCAAGAGTATCTGTCTATTTTGAAGAAGAAAGACCTGGAAAGTCGACCAGACATGGCTTGCCAAATTTTAATAGTTTCAAATATTGATTGAAGGAGCAACATTATGAAGTTTTTTACTTAGGAAGTGTTGCCTGATGATAAAACTCTGGCAAAAAGGATTTGGTACAAGGCGCGAGGTTTTGCCTTGTTGGGAAATGTTCTTTATAAAAAATCTGTAAGCAGACCTTTGTTAAGATGGTTGGGTCGTGAAGAATCACAGATAGTATTGCCCGAATTACACGACGGTGAAGGGTCGGCACACTCTGGCTTCAAAACGCTGATTAGAAGAGTCCTCTTGTCAGGTTTGTTTTAGCCAACATTATATGTCGACGCTAAAGAGCTGGTCAAAAGATGTGATACATGCCAGAGGTACGCCAATTCAATCCACACCCCAGCAGTCCTCCTATAATTCATTTCTAAAGGTCTACCGTTCGATAGGTGGGGAATAGATCTAGTCGGACCACTTCCATTAGCAACTGAGGGAAGACAAACTATTGTGGTCGCAATAGACTATTTTTTGAAGTGGTCGAAGCGGAGCCATTGTCAGGAACCAGAGCCAAGGATGTGGTAAAATTCATATGGTCGAACATTTGCTGTCGATATGGGGTCCCTCAGAAGATAAGCATGGATAATGGTCCACAGTTCGACAACAACGAAATGAGGGAATTTTGTGCCAATCACAATATACAGCAGTGCTTTTCAGCTCCATTCCATCCTCGAGTGAATGGGCAGGTCGAAGTGACTAACAGAACAATCATCAGTGGATTGAAGAGGATCTTGGAAGAAAAGGATGGAAAATAGCCGGAATTTTTACAAGAAGAATTGTGGGCATCACAAACCACGCCTCGAACCACGACACAGGAATCACCTTACGCCTCGGTATATGGTTTGGATGCAGTAATCCCAGCAGAAACAATGCTCCCTTCTTTCAGAGTCGAGCATTACGAGGAGAGCGCTAACGATGAAAATCAAGCTTTGGCTTTGGATTTGATAGAGAAAAAGCGAGCTAAGGCTCATCTCAGTTCTTTACATTATCAGAACCTGATAAGGAGTAGGTATGCCTCGAAAGTTCGGAGAAGAGACTTCAAAATTGGGGAAATTTTTTTGCGAAAAGTTTTCCTCTATACAAAAGACAAGCACCTTGGGAAGTTGGCACCAAATTGGGAAGGACCGTACCAAGTGGTAGAAAAAGTAAAATCGGGGAGTTATCGTTTAAAAGGAAAATTTGGTCGACCTTTGCGTCTTCTGTGGAACATCAAGCATCTTAAATTGTATTTGGAATGAGTTGTAATTTTTATCTCTTTACTTTCGTTGTAAAGAGACTTTTTTCGTGGGTACACTCTTTCCTACCATGGTGGCGCGAGGAGGTTTTAATGAGGTGCCTACTTAAAACGACCCATTTTAGTAAAGTTTTTTAGCCTCAAAACAAGCGTACTAGAAACAAAATGTCGAACCCATTAAAAGGGGTTATTCAACTTTCAAGTTGATCAACAACATGTCGAACCTGTTAGAAGGGTTTTTTCAACCACAAGTTGATCAACAAAATGTCGAACCCATTAAAGGGGTTTTTCAACTTTCAAGTTGATCAACATAATGTCGAACCCATTAAAAGGGGTTTTTCAACTTTCAAATTGATCAACAAAATGTCGAACCTGTTAGAGGGTTTTTTCAACCACAAGTTTATCTACGAATTTAAGATGTAACAAAATAAATTAAACTTTAGCATCAGAAACTGATCACTTCCAATTGCAAAATGATGATGAACATAGTCTTAAAAATAAAAAATAACAAATGTGAATAAGAGCCCGCCATAAACAGGTGCGGCTTGGAGAATAAAAATCCACCAAGGACAAAACAAGTTAAGTTTGGAGAAAATAAAAACAACATAAAAATCCGAGCTAAAAACGTCAAGCATCCGAGGATTCATCGGTTGGTTCAGAGTCTTCAAATGCATGGTCAGAATAGTCGACGCCTTCGGGGGATTTTTTCAGGGACATCCAGCCACATTGACTCAAGTGGCATCTAAAGCCACAAAGCATGGAAATTCAATACGTAGTCGGCCCTCGCATCGGCAACCTGCTTTTCCATGATCTCCTTGCACTTAACACCAAAAAGGCGATTTTCTTCTGCGTTCTGGTTGAGAGCAGCTCGGAGCCCCTGTAATTCCCTGGCCATTTTTGTGGACCGCCAACAAAGAATTCATTCTGAACCTTCTGAGCAGCCAACTCCTCGACGGCTTTGGTGCGGTCTTTCTCACTTGGGAAAGAGTTTTCTCCCAATCTTTTTCCTTCGCACCGAAAGCTATAATTTTAGCCTCGACAAAAGCGGCTCGTTGTTTGACAAGGTCGATTGAATATTATGACTCTTTAGCTTTGGAAGAAATGCTTATTTTAAGCTCGACAAGCTCCCTCTGAATTTTCAGCACCTCTCTCTCTTTTTGGGCTATGAGGGCCAACAGATTCTGCAGAAAAAACGCAGGGTCGGGGAGCATCAAAGTTCCTTGGCCCTGAGCGATAGGATCACCCGAATGACTCAAGGCTCTGTTCTTACCCTCAGAGTAACGACCTTCTGATCTTGCCCTCTTCTCACAATCTTCCACAGGAGCAGGCAACTTCGCACCCCCAAATTGTTCGAACATAGAAGGAATGGTGGTTTGTTCAGTGGTAGGATCGACATGCACCTCATATGCAACAACTTTCCATTTAGACTTTTTTTTAAAGAGGAGTTCCCTCATTCTTCAACCACAGTATCCTTCTTCCGATTTTCGCCGCGAGTTTTTTGCCCTCCTTTAACAACCGCATGGCACTTGTTATCACTTGCAGTTGGGTCACTAAGGACAACAGTCGCCTCCGCTTCCAAGGGCAGAACTTCAATAGGTTGGTCCACATCGTTGCCTTGTGTGTCTTCAGCATCGGATAACTCCTCTGATTTCACACGTTTGCTTGGTGCTCGATCTCATTTAGGAAGAAACACCTCGAAATCTGGAGCCTCGAGTCTCCTCACAAAGTTAACAACGTCAGGAGCGTCCGTAGTTCTTCGGGGCTTACAGTCTGGTAAGAACAGCGTCAGAGGCTGTTATATATAAGGTTAGTATTCTTGAAGCACTGGCGAAACTTCTGACCCCAAAATTTTTCCTCGCAAAGGCCTGAAGTTAGGAAAAGATTGCCGAAGCTTCTTTGAGATGCTTTTTCCGCAGTTGTTGAATGGTCACCTTGCAAACTAAAAGACAGCCATGAAAAATAATTATAATAGCATACCCTCATGAGTCCATTTAAACGTGCTGATAAAGACGAACATGTACTTCCACGATCTGTCAGCCTCCAATAAGTTGTTTACAATTTTCTTTGGGTTGGCAAGAGAGGAATAGAAAAAGGGTAGCTTCGAGGATTTGGAAAGCCCAGATATCCTTATATACTGTTCCATGGAAATTGGGATTCCTGATAGTCGTGAAGCCATGATGGTCGACATCAGGGTATACCAGGAGTTAGGGGTCAGTTGGGTCGGACATATCTGGAGGATTTCAAAATACCTAACGATGTCGCGATCAAGGGGAAGTTGCAGACCCCAGTTGAAGAGTTCTGTGAAAAAGACTATCTTTTGACCTTCGACGGATAAAGAAGTCTCACTAGGTTTGGGAAAGCGGACTTTGATACACTGAGGAATTCCCCAGATCATTTTCAAACCCTCTTCTTCATCAGGAGGGTAGTATAAGTATTTGTCGTTGAATAAGGACAGGATATGTTCTGGGTCAGACGAATGTGGTAACCGGTTACGACGTCGGCCGTTCTAGGTGGCAGCAGTTCCCTTTCAACGCCATCAACAATTATTGCTGCGAGGTTGGTTGGAGTGTCGGGGTCGACGTCTTCATCCTCAACTTCTACCGGTCTGGGTACCTCAACAGGCGTATCGTCCACTTTAGCCGGTGCGGGAACCTTGGAGGAAGGTTTAGGGGCGACTTTGTCAGCAACGTCACCATCGACTTTTATCAATACGATTGGCTTGGAAGGTTTATGCAAGGGGTTTTTAGCAGGTTCCTCCTCGTCCTTTCCTGATGCAGCTCCTTTGGACGAGTATTTATGAGCAATTCTATCAGTAATTTTACCTCCAACACCAACCGACACTAACTTTGTGGAAGACTTCAAATCACGGGGGGAAGAAGTTGCAAGGATAACACTTGAGCTGCTATGAGTTCGAACATGGCCAGGTTTTGTAACTCCATCCTTTGACGCAGCAACATCTTTGCGTTTTTTCTTCTCTTCATCTGTCAGAACTACCCACTTGGCGGTAGTCGCGGTGTTGGGACCGGTTCGGAGCCCTATAATGTCGGGGGTCAGTTGGACGTACTCGTGAGGAGGAGTGGATGAGGAGCTAGAATCACCCATAGGCAAGAATGATGTTTTGGATTGGTTGTTGACGGTTCGAGTTTTTGAAAGGTCATAAAGATCTTCAGCGACGGTCTTCCAAGGAAAGGAGCGAGCAGTAACGGTAGGCCTTGACGAAGAAGCCCTTTGAGAGGTCGGAAGATTCGCGTTGGAAGAAAGAGTTGAGGGGCCGGGATTTTTTGTTTTTGGAAAGATTAGCGGCTCTGAACCCAGTAGCGTTACATCACCTTTGTGAATCAACCCAGCGGCTCGGTATTCCTCTGCCGGGTCAAAGATTTGCAGATAGTCGATGAAACCAAAGACTGGTTTCTTTGGGGCGTCGGTTTTCTTCGTAGGTTTCTTGCAAGTCAGGGGTCTTCTCATAAACTAAATTTGAGTTTCTCTCTCAATAAAGGGAAGAATAGCTGGAGTTTATCTCTCTAAAAAAACTTAGTGGAAATGATGGTGAAAAGAAAGAACTATTTATAGAAGAAGCAAGTGTGGTAAAGGTCCGCTCAATGAAGAAGCGCAATCGAGAAGAGCATCGGGAATATCAAGAGCCGCTTAACCAAAATGTTGGTTAAAGTACGAACCAATTACCACGAGACACGTGTCCAACTGAGCGGCTGCAACAGACCTAGGGGGCTAGGGTTGTTACATGTGCATAGGCAGCTAATTATGAAGAATATACTAACTAATTGAAGGAGGACACGTGGACAGATCGATAACCCGGTTAGACGGGGAAGTGTGGTAGGCTTTGAAGAGATTAACTTGACTCCAAGCCCACGGAAACAACCCAAATAATTTGAATACAGCTTTGATTGTATTCAGCCCATCGTAGCGTAGTGAATGAAAAAGACAATGATTGACAACAAGAGCATAAAGGGTCGACATTTCATATCAGTGGTGAAGGGTCGACGAGATCGATATGTATGAAGAGGCTCGACGGATAGGCTTACGAAGAATCCCGACCCTACACATCTACGCTCGATTAACACAATGAATGAAAAAAAATCAATGTTTGGCAAAAAGAGCGTAAAGGGTCGACATTTTGGATTAGTGGTGAAGGGTCGAGGGGATCGCTATATATGAAGAAGTTCGACAGATAGGCTTATGAAGAATCTCGACCCTACGCTTTTGCGCTCGATTAGTTTTTGCTTGATCATCCGTAAAACTAGGGGGCTATTGATAAGGGCATAAAATACTAAGGAAATCAAAGGTTCCAATTTATAATATATGAATTTATATGGACTTAATTTTAAAGTAGGAAATATGTGACATAAGTATAAATATAGGGGGTAACATGTAATTAGAGTAAATATGGAATGTGACAATGGTTACTACCGCTGTCACTATATAAGGAAAGATCTTGTCCCCCAAAAGGGGTCATTCTAATGATTAGTACTTTATTCTGACTATATTCTCTCTCTAGAATCTTGTACTTATCCGCCTAACACCCCTTTTCGTACACGTTTCCCGATAATCCACCCTAGATATTCTGAGACTTATCAATGAGGTCACCCATTCTCCCACGCTTCACTAACGAAAACAAATCGTTGCTTCCATGCTTTATCAGCTTCTAGCAAGTCGTTTACTATCTTCTTGTTATTTGTCAGAAAAGAATAGAAAAAGGGTAAATTGGGGGATTTTGAAAGTCCAATAACCGATATGTATTACTCTATAGACATCGGTACTTCAACTAGTCAAGAAGCCATTATACACGAAACCAGTGTATACCAGGCATTACAAGTAAGTTGGGTCGGGCAAATCCCCAAGATCTCGAAGTACCTCACAATGTTGGGGTCGAGAGGAAGCCTTTGACCTCAATTAAACAGGTCGGTAAAAAATAGTACCTCCCATTGTTGTATCGATAGAGGTGTCTCACAGGCGTCGAGAAACGAACGTTTACACAGTTAGGGATTTCCCCACATAACTTTGAGCTTGGGCTGCTCATCTGGATTGTAATATAAGTACTTACCATTATAAAGAGAGATAACATGGTCTCAAGGTAAGCTATGGTGATAATCAGTAGTTATTGCGTCAATTTCAGGTGGAAAGGGCTCTTCGGTTATCGCATGAGTATCAGTGTTAGTTTCTACGGTAGTAACCCATTTACCTTCCCGTTGGGTCATTTTCTCCTTAAGAGTTGCAGTATGCTCTGTAGCCTCAGTAAGATAAATTTGAATATATGAGGGGTCAACATACGTCGAATTGACTTGCTACTGAATCTCAATCTTTTTGGTAACATCAGGGTTGGTCGATTTCTCAGGCAGACTACAGTCGGTATATTGTCCAGCCATACCACCAGCTCTCTCTTGAGCTCCTTTAAGAGGACATCCATCCCGTACAATTTTCTTCTTAGGAACGGCGTCCTTAGAAGTTTTTGTGGAATTAATAGAGGAGGTCGGCTTTTTACATGGTCTGGTGGTGGTTTCTTTATAAGAGACCTTCGAAGGGAGAACAGTGGGAACTTTTTCTTTTTTCTTTCTATCTTTCAAAGGGATGGTTTCGGAGGCAGGCAGCAATTCTGAAGCAGTTGTAGGACGGACGAAGCTGGAACTGCTACTAACACTAGTACGTTTGGGGTTTGTGTATGGTTTTTTTTAAGGAACTTCTTCGAGCCTTTGTCGTTCAGTGTCTCTCTGAACCACGCTCCAAACTGTAGCCGCGGTATTGTGACCAGTTACTGTAGCAAACGATGGTATGGGTTAGTTGGATCATCTCGGGAGAAAATGAGAAAGCGCTGAAATCCCTTATAATCAGAAATTTGGGATTGAATTTCTTAACAAAACAAGCGAGGGTTGCTGAGGGTGATGGTCGGACAATTGGAAGTCTAGGAACAACTTTGTCGGAGGGTGTATTTTTAGTATGAGAAAGGCTCGCCTCGGACTTTTGTTTAGATGACGGGATTGGTACAGTGTTTTGAATGTCGAATGAGGTTGAACTCACAGGAACGACCGGGGTATTATCAATCAGGTCGGACACTTTATATTCAGCAGCTCTCTCAGAGATACTGAGATAGTCGATGGCACCAAAGATTGGTTTCAGGTAGGGTCGGTATTCTTTTTAGAAGCAGGTTTTTTCATAAATAAAGACACAGATTGTAACTTCTCTCTCAAGAAAGGCCACGAAGATAGTAAAGCTTTATCTTTCTAAAAGTGTGTTGTGAAAAAACACTAAAGAAATAAAGATATTTACAGGCAGATGGCTTCTTCAATGGTTTTTTTATGGAGTGAAATCGAAAAGGAGCGTCGGGAAGGTCAAGAGTCGGCGTTGGTTAATATCACAAGTAGAATTTCCCAAATAGATGAAAGACACGTGTCAAACTCTGACACTTTTTGCAGGGCTAGAGGGCTAGTGTTATAATTGAAGCCTCGGGTAGTCTAAGCGGCGAAACCTTGATTAACAAGAGATCGAAAGTTGGGCGACAAGTGTATACTGATAAGGGTATTCCATTTGCATTGCGAAATTGATCCTAGCACAGTAAAGTTGTTAGGTGTAAGGACCATCAAGAATGGGCCCTAAAAATGTTCCCTTTCTAAAAAGAGATGATAACAATTGGTCAAAGACCGACCATGTGGATAATAAAATGCTAACAAAAGCGACGTAACCCAACCCTCAAGATCACTATATTTTAATTGGCCTCAATGGAAAATAACTACCAAGGATTTCCGACCCTGTCACCAGACAGTCTTCATTCATTATTTCATCAAGACTAGGGGGCTACTGATAAGGACGGAAAAGATCTACATTGTCTGGGACCACCGTGATATAATTATTTGTATTCATATTATTAAAACTAGGAATAATAAGTACTTGATGTGTAATATGATAAGTATTGGTGTGAATAGGAGAAAGATAGTCTACAGGGACCACTTGTATGAAATGGGCCCCACTAATGTCACTATATAAGAAAAGTACAATTTTGGGAGGGTAAGTACGTTTTTAATATATAATATTACTCTGAAAACCTTCTCTCTCTATAAATCTCACTTATTCTCTCTCTAAAGTAATTATTAATCGCTCTCATAAACAAACAAACAAATTAGGGCTCTAAATATTTATAGAACTATCACGTACAAGTTTGGAATTGAGTTTGAAGCAGTGGTAAGCTGCTTATTATTGGCAGGTAACCTTTCTTGATTTTTCAGACTTTTGTTGCAATTATGACCCATGTGTTTATAGGAATTACAATAAGTTGGCATATCACCATAAATGATGCTTTGTCAGAATCCATCAGTTACCCCAAAATCTATCCAAAGTTTTTAGGGAAGTGGTTTTGAGATATCAACAATGAGCAGAGATTTAGAGAAATTGAAGCTAGTTCGGTTTGTTGAGGGAACCCAAATTGACACATGCAATCCAATTGCCTTTGCAACTTGAGTGATAGAGTCCTGGTTATCAAATAACTCAGGATTTCTAAGAAATGTTATCCAGACTGGAGTTTGGAGGGATTCTACAGTGGGATTAAAATCAGAATTCTATTTTAATAATATTCGAAAATAATTACCTATATTATATATATTTATTTCTAGAGTTTTTTAAGGTCTTCAAGATTTTCTAATTCTAGTAGTATATGTCTGTAATCCCAGATAGATATATTGAATATACCTAAAACTTTAAAGCATTCTAAAATTATTTTGATTTCTGTTAACTTAGGTCGTCCAAATGAAAACTTAGCAACTAATGACCTTGAAGATTACTGCTTGATATAGATAAAAAAATTCTTATTTGTATCCTTGAAGATTACTGCTTGATAGTCACTATATTTATGGTAATCTATTTGGTCGTGCTTGAAAGTCTTCTCTTTAGGTAGCAGAACATCGGTAAATGACCTTTGATTGTTGTTGTTTGACCCATATTTATTTTGTTGGTATGAGAGAGAGATAGTCGAATGCTGGGTTGTTATTTCTATCTTGATTTTGGAGGGTCACTGATTGAAAGTTGGGGTTTTTGGCTTTGGGAAATAGTGGGAAGTCTTCTCGGGAAAGCTTGTCTTGTGTTGATAAAAGATTGACTTTTTGTTTCTTGGCTTCTTCTTCGGAAAAAAAAAATTAAATTGCATCAATTCAACTGCCAAACTTGGTCCAAGCTGTCCACAAAATGTTCAAATATCGTCCACTTTGACCAGAGTTGATCATCCTAAGAATATATATATATACTATAACCCCGCCGAATAAGACGGTCAATACATTTAATAACATGTAGCCCCTTATTCTCAAGCAATTGACTTATTATCATCCCGTAAGGTAGATCCTTGTTACCATGTGTTGAACCTATAAGCCTAATGATCAAAATTGGTATATTTATTTTGCGTCTCGACATTATAGTAGCAGTTACAAATGATTGAAGATACGACAAGTTTGAATTATTATTTTTATTATGAATGAAACAAGTATTAACCAATTTTAAAACTAATCTCTAAATTCTATCAAGAGTATGTCTCTAATTTTAGGTTTACCGTGAACCATTAGCTGAGGTCTACCATCACTCAGTATTGCGACTGTTTCATCCAATTATATAGGCTAATCATTAGGCTAACTCTTACGATGATAGCTCAAAGCTCTAAAATAACTCCTAAAATATCATATCAATTCAAGAGAAATCGTTATTCTAAATCTTTTCCACAAAAGATATAAGATGTATCATTAATTGTGCATCTCATCCCCAAATTAGATCCATCATCCAAAATTGTTTGTGCAGTTGAATAATTTTCTTTTATTATTTCTATATACCAGTTGCTCCTAAATTTGGCTAAAAAACCCAACCAACATGTCTCTAGGAACTAAAAAAAAATACTTGCATACATGTGACATCGTTAAAGTCATCATTGTCTAAAAAATACATTGTTTATAATGATTATGTTCAGCATCATCTCGTTTAGAACGTAAACATCGTTGTCATGGTCATCTTAAGTATCCTCTTGATTCCACTTGCATATCTTCGAATATGTCTTCTGTTGACTTCGTCTCGACTCTTCTTCTTAATGGTGATCCTTCATGGGAATCTTTTCATATATTTTTAGACTTTTTCATTCAAAATATGAATTGAGAAAAGAAGATTTGAAGGATAATTTAAAGATTAGTAGTAGTAGAATGACGGTGTGATAAATTTGAAGAATGAATATCATATTTATAACTAAATTGGTGTCTCGACTGTTGAGAAAACAAATATATGGAGAAACAGATATTCGTTTGGCTAATATCTAGTTTTTTTTTTTTGAATACTTGGGCTAAAAAATATCCATTTTGGTCATTTTTTTCAAAAAAAATATAGTAGTTGATCAAAACGGATATATGTTTTCTCACAAAGACATATTTTTTGGAAAGTTTTCTTTATAAATAGATAATAAAGTCTTTTATTTTTCATTTATCTCTCAATTAATTTCTCAAATCAATTAATTTCGCAAATCATCTATCAAACAATATATGATATGTTAGCCCCCAAGGGGTAGCCGAGTTGGTTGAGTATGGCATTCTTATGACCAAAAGATCATGAGTTCGAGTCCCTCTACATACGCTTTCTCGGCTGAACCTATCACCTTGTGTGGTTTACCTTCTGGCGTTGGTTTGCAGGCTATCGCGTCAGACTGAGGGTTTACCCTGTGCGCACTCATTGCACTCTGAGTAGCGGCTGCGGGTTCCCTCCGAATATATATATATATATATAGGATATGTTCAATGATTTCATTGATAATGGTCTAAAAATCCAATATTTAAAACATATTCTTGCCATACTAGCGATATCGTCGCTAGTAGAAGTGGTTTCAAGTCTAGGAAGAAAGCATCTTGGACATGTGACTACTTTATTGTGAAACCTTAAGAAAATATAGCGATGTGAAATGGCGGATCTATGTAGGGGTAGGAGGGGTTGTGGCCTCCGCTTGCACTAATTTATGATAAATGATTATTTGTGTTTCACTTTTTTTATTTTACATCATAATATTCTTATGATTTTTGTTTAAAGAATTGAATTTTAAATCATAAAAATTGAGTAATCATGATATTGAAATTAGAGAGAAAAAATTATGAAAATGGAAGGAAATGAAGAAATAGTAATGGATGAGAGATAAAACTTATTATACATGATAATAGAGGAGAGTTAAAACTTATTATATAAAAAAAAGTTTAAAAAATAGTATAATAATATAATTGAGTATTAGTCAAATAAATATTAAAAAAATGTTATTTTTATTAGAGTTACCAAATATTAAGCTAATTAAATTTATTAAATTCAATACATAAATTAATCAATTAAAGTTATCAATAGACTTTGGGTAATTATATAATTATTAAATTCTGATAAGTTAGATATATAAGAGATTTTTATTTCACACGTTTTGATAGTATATATCAACCAAATCTTAGTTTTTTCATTATAATGAAAGATAATTTTTTCATAAATCATTTTATAAAACTAATCATTAAATTTATAGTTGACTAAAAAACATAATTTATAGATGTTAAGTTTTATTTTTTAAATTATATGAAAAAATATCTTTTTAATACTTTAAGTTTTAGATGAATACTTAATTTTTTTTAACATAAAACTTATCCAAAAATAAAAAGAAAGCAATTAATAAAACGAACCCATTAAAATTGAAAAAAAAAAGTGAATTACATTAAATAAAATACAAATTTATAAATATTAGATTGTTGGAAAATAAATACGTAGATATTAATTTTTAATACCGTTAATAAATATTAATTGATAATATAATATTGTGAATACTCAGAGAGTAAGAAAGTGATATAAAATAAGATAGAATAAGAGTGAGATGAATAATAAAAACATAATGGAATTATTTGAATTAATTTTTTATAGTTAAGGTGGCAAGAATTATAGACTAAGGGTTAGAAATTGTGTGAGAGAATTGTAAATAAATGGAAGATTTAGGTCTAGATCAGGTCTCTCAAAAGACTTACATTTAGAGAAAGCTCGATTAGTATATATTTGTTGACACATTTTTCGAATTTTGATTTCAAATTGTGAAAATAAATTTTGACCTTGTTTAGTTTCTTCTCTAACTCTTGCAAGTAATATTTTAGTCTCGAAGCTTTTATTACATCTTCTTTTTTTCCTCATTGTGGTAATAAGTTTTTGTAAAAAAATTGTAACCGCAATTTTCCATTCCTTTTCTTTTGAATATCACATCGTTTTGCAACTCTTTTTGGTAAAACAATAGAAAATGAACTTGAACATGGAATTCGAATACCAAACTCTGAGCCAGCCCTCACTTGTTTTGTTTTTTGGATCCCTCACTGGCTGTGTGTAATGTTTTTGTTAAATAATATACATATAAACCTGGAAAATTAAATAGCAACATCGGGGCTATAACGAGATACTTAGCTAAACACGACATTTTTTATCCTTCTGAAATTCTTGAAGAGAGAAATATAACTATATATCTGAATACCAATAATACATTTATTTTTAATAAAAATACATATGGGGAAGCAACCATGAAATATATTTTTGATACTGCATAACCATTTGGTTATGGCGCTTCTTGAATATATGAGACAACAGGGTCAACCCAAAATCCAAACGCATCCACGTACCTCTACGAGATCGTGAGATTTTAAATATTTTAAAGATGAAAAATAAATAATTAAGGATATAATATTAACTTTGCCATGAAAAAAATTCTTTGACTAATGATATAGAAACATTTCTTAATTTTGATATTATGTGTGTTACTTTACATTGGATGGATTTTAATTTAATACTCCAAAGAAGAATTTTATATATTTATTTTATTGGCATACATACTTTTTCTGTAATTAGAGATAGTCCGTTAGAGTATAAGCATGATTTTAAGATTAAAAATAAAATTATACCAATTTCTTTCGATAATCATCTACGAACGGTATAGCTAATGAGTTAGTTAAAAATGATTGCAAACCTGATTTTCTTCCGATGTTTCATACTAGATGTTTATGTCATATACTTCAATTGACTGCAAAAAAATAGAATAAATGCGACATTTACTGATTTTATCAAGCCTATTAAAAATGAGTCCTTCTATGCTCGTTCTCGAATCCTGTACAAAAAGATTTTAAAGAAATTATTTTGGTTAGTGGAAAGACATAAAAAGAATTGGTTTTGGATGTTGAAACCAGATGGAACTCTACATATTATCCTCTTGCATGTGCTTAAATATACATGAGATTAGTGAGCTTTATAATAAGTATATGCCTAGTGATCCTATTCATGGTCAACATTGGTAGTATTGTGTTAACTGTTACATTTCTTGAAGTCGTTTGAAGATATAACTAAAACCTTTTCTATACAATATACACCTAATATTCATTTGGTCCTTTTTAATATTACTAATATTGTCATGCATATAGATACATATAGGGATCATAATGTATGTCTCGAAATGGTGCCCACTATGAAAGTAAAAATAAAAATTATTTTCATCATATCTTACACGTTTATGTTATTGGGTGCAATTTTAAACCTTTTTAAAAAACTGATGGATTTTACCTTGTTAGTTGAGTTTTTTTTATAAAAGTATAAAACGTGTTAATGCAACTTATAACTATAAAGAATATATTTAAAAAATGATCTTTTTCTCTATAAAATGTATAATAACTATGTTGACAAATAGGGGATTAATATAAATCTTAAAGGGAATACCAAGTCCAAAGAATACCAACTTCATATTCTTTATAGGTTAGCCATTGCGATTTTTTCAATATCAATGTCTACAGTGGCAAGTGAATGTGCGTTTAGTCATGAAAGGCTGCAATACACAACTATAAAACCAAAAATGACTAGCAACGACGGAACATAGGATGTTAGACCACAAATATGAAGCGGAATAGAATTTAAAGGACA
Organism: Limnanthes douglasii subsp. nivea; assembly: GCA_036936605.1. Lineage (NCBI taxonomy): Eukaryota > Viridiplantae > Streptophyta > Magnoliopsida > Brassicales > Limnanthaceae > Limnanthes > Limnanthes douglasii. The sequence goes on from JAUPFV010000001.1 coordinate 42,439,383, forward strand.
TCTTCAATGAATTTTAAGATATTGAAGAAGATCTTTTAGATGAAGTCCTCAGGATGAAGAATCAGTAAAATCAGAAGAATTCTTTTTAATGATGAATCACATTTGTAATAGAAATTTATAAGTATAATTTACAACTCTTCGCTCACAAAAGTATAAATAGTGAAAGACTCCATCAAATTTTTTATTTCCCCCATAAATAAATAAAAACTCCACTTTGTTATTTCCTCCATAAAAGAAATAACATATTTACTTTTATTTTATTTTATCCTAACTCATTCATTCTTCAGCAACTCCATCGACTTCTACCACCATCTCAATTATCTCCTACCATATCTCAACTATTTCTCACCCTATTAACTTCTGCACGTCTAACTAGCCCTATTAGCTTCTCACCATCAATCATCCATAAACCCTAACTCTAGCCTAGCCACTATAAAAACGGCCTCCTCTTCATATTTCTCTTCAAATCTTGAATAATAACAAATCCTAGCCACCTATTCGATTTATCTTCTAATCTTGAAAAACAACGGCAGTTTTTCTCGAATTCTTCTAAGGTAAAAATAATTCGTTATTTAAAAAAAACAACACTTAAAAATGCACCATTATTTATTGAAACAGACGAAATGCATCTAATTACGAGACAACATCTCAGAATTAAGTGCATTTTTTTATTAAAAAAAACGCACCTGATTCTTAGGTGTTGCTCGGAATCAGGTGTTTTTTCTATAAAAAAAGCAACTGATTCTTATCTGTTGTCTCGGAATTAGATGTTTTCTACTAAAACCTCGACAAATCGAGATTTTCAAAAAAATGTTTTTTTTAATACGGATTTTCAAATTACATGAATGTAAAACTAAAAAAAGATTAAATTAACTTGTTGGTTGATTGGGTGATGTTCTCTGGTGTTAAATCTTTGGTTTGGGTGTCTTCCTTTTCCATGAGTAATCTTTAAGAAATTTGATTTTTGTTTCTATTTTTAAGGTTTAATTTTAGAAGCTAAATCATATATGTTGGATTTAATTTGGTTTAATCATGTGTTTGTTGATATAAGGATTTCATAATGGTTAATGGCATCCGGTTATAAATTAGAAAGTAAAATGAGGACAAATAAAATATATAATGGGAGAAATAGCTTCACCCTAAATTTTATTTTTTATCTTTCAATCTCATAATGTAATAACTTATCATAATTTTTTTATTACTTATAGAATAAACAAATTATGACAAGTTATACTATAATCAAACTATATAAATCAAATTATACTAATAAAACTATAATAACCCTATACTTAGAAATGGTCATGTTGGTCTCAACCATACTCGATTCGGCTTGTTTGGTCTATACATATTACGGACCAGGTACAGAAATGAAAATTATGATCCGTAAGATCAGACATAAATTTTTATTTATAATTTATCTAACCTGATTGATTCGAAAATATCAACTATATATATTATAAAATAACATATATATATATATATATATATATATATATATATATATATATATATATATATATATATATATGATAGTTATTAATTACTTAAAAATAGCATTCATGCAGTTCCATAATAATATATTTACTAATTAAATTCTTGTATTGAACTTAATTTTCAATAATATATAAATTTTTATAGTTATTTTTTTTCAATATAAATTTATGATTAGTTTTTATTATTTAACCTAACATTATGTTATTTGTTATATTCTTCATCAACCAACATTTTAAAATTTTATGGATGATTTCGAAGATGGAGATGAAAGCATTCTGACAAGTAGTGATGATGATTGATGATGCTATTTAAAACAATAAAATCTTTCAAAAATATTTTGTGCTTGTTTATATTTTATAATATATTATATAAGACATGCTTTAGACGGTTTGTTTTGTTAGAGATTTATATTTGTTTTCTATAGTAACATTTAAGTTTGAGTTTAGTTCGGACCGGACAACCCGAATAGTAAAAATAGTGCTTGTGGGGTGGATCAGACTGACACATCGACACAAACAAGTCGGATTCAAATTTTAAAATATAAAACACCGTTCAAAGTCGATCTCGGACGGTGCGATACGAAATCGATCTGAATCCGGCCTATTGTCATGCCTAATTATACTACTTTTAGATTATAAATAACAACTTTTTTTATCGAACAATAACAAAAGTACACTATGTATTAGAAAAATAATAGAAGTAATTAAATTTTTGCTTAAACATTACAAACTCGGCCAACGTAGAGAATATAAAACTAGAAATTTGGAGTAAAAAAATATCAAATTTTTTATGTTAGCGTTCCGTTACTTCCGTATTATTAGGACGATGACCGTGACAATTTACGGTTACGTTTGATACCTCCAATAATTTAGAACTATACTTCAGAATACAAATATAATTATGTCATCTCCAATAGTTATCAAACTGATCTCATTCTTAAGAGGGCATCCTCTTCCACGGTGCCATGACAAGATTGGGGCGTATAAGAAGGCATGTCTTGTTTATGATACTAGTAGGGTTCTCATGGATGCTATAATAGCTAATTGGTCTATAGAATAAAAGATTGTAATCTTTTGAGATGAACACGTTTGTTATTTTGGTGAAATTTGACTCTGCTACGACAAAAAATAACATAAAATGGCACTACTTTTTAGTTCTTATAAATCATTCACGGCACAAGGTTTATATCTTGCTCACTTCTATGAACAAACAAAGCCACATCAACCGCAAGCTAGTCCCTTACCAAATTAAGCCACTGTCGAACTGAAATTATACAGTCTCCAGACATTAATTTCGCCATATAATAGGTGCCGTAGAACAGGTGCCAGAGAGCTTGGGACCAAACTGGCGTTTATTTAGTTCATGACTGTACTATAATAAGGAGTATCAATAGTATATCAGTTTCATATATCTTTAGTCGTATTTCATATCCTAGATTGATGTTTTTTATCAAACATTTTACACTATTAACTGTTCTGCAATTCCAAGACTATTGGCTATATCTTTTCTGGAGATAAAATATATATGAAATGTATGTTTAAGAACTTACCAATAGTCATTACAAGAGCAAGCACCATCCTCAAAATGGTGAAACCGTTTCCGGTCCCTAACAACAATTTTCCTCCCGTAAATCTTCGAGATCAGTTTTATTGCCGAGTGACAATCTTCACAAACCCGTAGGTTTTTCACAACCCTAATAGGTGTTTTAGGTTTCGTACTGATCAAGCCAAATGCAATAGCAATTTTCTCGCTATGGTAATGCAATACATTATCTTTATCTTTCTCATTTATATTAAGCAAAACTTGGGTGGTGATCGGCCTATAACTTTCCGATTCCAATTTACACGAAATTTCTTCCAACATTGAACTGATGTCTTCACTTTTTAAGTGAGAATCGTCATCAACAACGAATTCATGAATAGTGCCATCAACCTCGATCGAACTAAATCCCGGATCTTTTCTTATATCCATTGCCTTCATCTTTAACCTAACTTCCGAAACGGCCTCCCAATTCCCTTTCGAAGCGTACATATTCGATAATGCCACATAAGCTCCACTATCGTTAGGAGCCATATCCATTAAATTCGAAGCTATGCGTCTACCCATATCAACATTGCCGTGTAATTTACACGCACCAAGTAATGCTTTCCATATTACATCATCTGGTTTTAACGGCATGTTTAGTATAAGCTCTTCAGCTTCTTCTAAAAGCCCCGCTCTGCCTAATAAATCAACCATGCAGCCATAATGCTCTATCCTAGGCTCTAATCCGATTACATTAGTCATATGGGCGAAAAATTCTCTACCTTTTTCGACTAACCCAGCATAGCTACAAGCAGTTAAAACACCAATATACACAATATCACTAGGTTTAATACCAAATTGTTCCATTTTCGAGAAATAATAAAGAGCATCTTTAGCTTGACCGTTCATGGCTAAGCCGTTGATCAGTGCACTCCAAGTAATAACATTTCTTTTAGGTAATTTCTCGAAAACTTGAACTGATTTCTCTGTGTTTCCACATTTTGAATACATATCAATCAAAGCAGAACCAAGAACATCACCAATCTCAATTCCGTTTCTCTCTGCATACAAATGCACCCATTTACCTAATTCGAGTGCCCCAAGCCGCGAAATCGCAGGAAGAACACTAACTAAAGTTACATAATTTGGACTGATTACCGATTTCTGCATTTGGTAAAACATCTCCACTGCTTCTTTGAAGTAACCATTTTGTGCGTAACCCGAAATCAATGCATTCCAAGAAACACAGCTCCTGTGCGGCATTTTATCGAACAGCTCACGTGCAGCTACTAAATCACCGAGTTTAACATACCCATCAATCATCATATTCCATAAAACCACGTTGCCATCTCTCTTCCTCTGACTATTCTCTACATTCTCATAAGCATTAATCTGGATAACGTTCTTACGAAACAAGAAATTAGCATCTTTGATGAAACCACACATCACATACATTCTAACTAGATTACTAAGCACATACTCATCACTCTCGAATCCAAATTTCAAAACCAAACAGTGAATCTGTTTACCTTCTTCAACTCTCTCCGATTTCGCACACGCCTTTAAAACCGAAGGGAAAGTAAACCTATTAGGCTCCACAATTCCATCGCTGATCATGTCAAACAACAATGCAATCGACTTAACTGTCTCGTTTGGGTCTTCGGTTTCGGCGAAAGCTCTGATGATCGTATTCCAGGAAAAGCAATTAGGTTGACGCATCTGTCGGAAAACTTTGTGAGCGTATTCGGTGTTGCCGATAGAAAACCGGAGGATCTCGGCGGCGGCGATGGGGTCGTGGATTTGGCCAGTTTTGATGAAGGAAGCGTGGAGTTGAGCTAAATCTCTAGTGGTTATACTTTTGGTGAACTGAGGGAAGAGTGAAGATGGTGGATTGGTGGTTGTTAATGGCGGTGATTGATTCATTTTGGTGGTGGTGGTGGTGGTAGGAGCTAGAGAGAGATAGAGATCATTGATTTGTGGAGGGAAAATGAAGATTGAAGAGATGGTTATGGTTTAGATGAACAAAATGGTATAAAAAACATTAACCCCCTGTACAATTGGTTTTCGTTGAAATCTTACTATTGGCTTTTGTTGAAATCTTACTATTGGCCTTCTTTGAGATCTCTCCGTTGTATAATACGTAATTTGGACATGAATACTAGATATGCTTCGAATTACGTGTGCAGATTTTTTTGAACTTTTTTTGTTAATTTAAAAAATATATATAAATTATTAAAAATTTAGAAAATATGCACGGTTCTTATTATATGACAAGAATAAGTTTCTGAATCCTTCTACAAACGTTTTTTTGGTTGAGTCTATCGTCTTATATGGTTTACTTTATGGCGTTGGTTTGCAGGCTATTGCGTCAGACCGAGGATTTACCCTGTCCGCACTCATTGAATAACGGATGCGGTATATATATATATATATGTTACAAAATAAATATCTTTGAGATGTATGGGAGATAGAAGAACATATTTATCTAATCACTAAGATACTTTGTTAATTCTATTTTTGACTTAATCTAAATAAATATCTACATGTTTAGATAAGATTTATAAACCGATTGTTTTACGCTAGACGAGTTACACATTTATTAGCAGCCCTTTTAGTTTTGGTGAGAGAAATGAAAGAAGACTAATACTATGTTGTTCGAAGGGATCGATTTTTTGCTGAAATTTTACTAATCTTCATCTGAAGCGTGTATTGCTTGTTGACTTAACACTTGTCTTATGTCGAAGCAAACTTTCTACTTACTTGTCTTGCTTGAGTGATGTTCAATCTTTATTATTGCTTCAGAGCACGTGACTGGTTATTGACAATGTTTTGAAATCTTGTAACTTCGTGACATGTTTATTCTTGCTTCGATTTCCTACACTTTTACTTTTTCATTCTTTGCTTCGACCTATTTTTTTTTGCTTCGACTTTCTATCTTGTTTCTTCACCCTTGTGTCATAGTTGTATCATTTTGGCATAGGTATATTAGTAGCCCTCAAGCCTTTAGTTTGGGATCTGGAAGGACTCATATATTCTTAGGAATTGATTCCTATGTATATTTAAAATTATTCATAGCCCCGTAGTTCTTTGTGAAGACAAAAAATAACGGCTTATAAATGAAAGTGTGCTTACCCAACCGAAAAAAATTAGTACATTTTGGTTGACTAATTTTAACAGTATGCACAGGTATGTAACGCAATATGTATTCCTAAAATTTTATTTTACTTCCAAGTAATTATAAGCTTGGAATTTATTTAATGAAATAAACTCTCTTAAGCCTTCTTTGAAAGCTTAGGCTAAGTATATATTTGCGTTTGTTGATGATGATTTTTTTATTTTGCGAAAGTAACATTGTATATTTTGGCTAATTAGAATTCGAAGTAACGAACGTGTCATATTTATAACTTTAATTCATTACATAATTTCAATCATCTTGTTTCCTTCGATTTTGATCCATGTTTATGCGAGTGACCTTCCTCAACTTACATGTGGCTTATGATGTGATAATGATGATACATGTCTTATTTCTCAGGTTGGTGCCGTTATTATTTTTTTGGAATCATTTGTATATAGTCAAAAAAAATCAGAGTTGTTGATGTACTATAAATTAAAAGTTAAGATGCAATTATCTCTTTTAATTTATGTACTTTCTATTTTATTTGTTAGTTTCTTTTCCTTTTTCAGGCTTGAACTTTCCATTTCTTTCAGTCATTTCTTTCTCATTTGTGTGTGTTTTTTTATTAGAACATGAAGTTAGCTACTTTCTTGTGATAGACTGATTATCACTTGTTTTTCTTTCATGTCTTCTCCTCTCTTCCAAGATCCGACTGGTAATAACTCTAGTTGTGAAAGTAAATCTATTATTGATGGGTTGAATTTAAACTAGAAGATTGCTTTAATTGACATTCGTATACCATCTTTTATGCCAGAAAAACTGAGCAAAAACATAAAGATTGGCCTATTCCTCTCAACGTTAACCTCTGATCACCGATGATACGGGAGAACCTTGGTGATGCTCAAGACAATGAAGTTGTTTTATTTTCTTGCACTAGATTTGGGGCCTTCAATTTCCATTGGAAATCTATATAAAAAAAATTATACCACTAAACTATGAATTAGTCAACTATCTCTCAAATGTTGGTTCTTTCTGTTTTGTAATTTTATCTTGTTTAGTAATTCTGGCAAGATGTTTGCTCTTAATTTCTTCGTTGCTTGTGTTGATTTTATTGAGGATTCAAAAAATACATCTTTTATTATTCGAATGCAATCACTTCCTCTTATTTTTCACGATCACCTTACACGGATTAGAGGATGGGAAAATAGTTTATTCATTTTTATAGGATATTGGGATTATAGTGATGATTTCAAACAAAAAAAATCGCTCGTTATTGGCGTACCACTCATAAGTAGTAATTTATTTTATTCTGTCGTTGTAGTTTTGTTATGTTCAAATCCTAACTTAATCTACATGTTGTTCAGTTCCTGCAACTAAGATATCCTACTTCTCATATCTTTGAAAAACATTTGCAAAAAATATATGTGATCGTACGGCTGTAAAATTTAACTACTCATGTATTTCATTATGGCCCCTTATTTTCTCTAGGAATCTAAATTATGGATTGATGAGGCTGTAAAGGGTAACTTTTCTCATTCTGATTTGACATGGGGTATTAAAACGAAAGGTATATCCTATAAGAGTCTATGGACGGTATGGCTTTAGCAAAAAGTGATTATTTGTAAAAAGTATCCTTCAAGTGATTCGACCCAAGAGCCTAATGAATTAGTTTCCATTCCTAATGGGTCAAATTTTGTAACTTGTATCCCCGAAGACGAAAAACAATGATGAATATATGTTTCCTCTTAAGAAGCGAAAATGTTCAAGTAATTTAAGACTTTGTTGATTATTTAAAATATAAGTAGCTTTATTTTAGAATTGTGTACCTTTTTATCATGTAGCATGTACTTGAGGAATTGTTTCTTCTTCTTTTATTTCTTAGACATGTACCCCTGTTGTTTCTGCTCCATCTCTTCTTGCAAGAGACGAGTTTGTAAATTTTGAAAATAATTATATTTCACCTTATGATTTATGTGATATTATACTTGCTTTTGTTGTGACTGGCCCTTCATTTGCTGAAGACCAAATGATTGTTCACGTTGTCTCCGAGCTTAACTCTTTGAAATCGATACGTGATTTTCTAGTTGGGCCCAAAGTATGATCTCTAGGCAAGAAAATTGTTGATGAAGTGAGTATTCTTATTGATTGTGATGTAATTATCCGTAAAAGAAGATAGATTATGGAGTTTTCGTCAAACCGTTGCTCTCTCTTGATAACCTAGTTAATTTTGTTAAGGATTTATATTCAAACACTTCATGCTCCTTTCATTTGAGGATTGATGATGAGTCCTTTTTTGTTATTCCAATGGATCTTATTCCTCACATGATTGCTTAGTTTAGTGCTTTAACTTCAAAAGGCCTTTACTTACCATATTTGTTTGATAAAATTAACTAATCGTCATTTGAACCTTGAATTCAAGGTTATTGATCTGTAATTTAGTACTCTTATTCTCATTATCACTAATAAATGATTGTATGCTCTATTTATAGCTTATCTTTAATGGGTTGATGATGTGTAATTGTTCTCAAGTAAATCTTGTCAGATACATGCAAATTCTATGGATCATTTGTCCACTTTTTAATTCTTACTCCATGGTGCTTTCTCTTATATTAATGAAGGTTTTGACTTAAAAAATCTCATGATTCGAGTATTGACAAAGAGATACAAGTAAAGAAGCTTTTAAAAGAGAGTGAAGAGAGAGAGTGAAGTCTTTATCCAATCAGGTAGAATCAGTCGCTTCTAAATTAAAGATACACTCTTTAAAAATTCATAATGTTGGTCCTTCGAGCTAAGACTTATATTTTGGATAGAACTTGGGCGGATATTCATGAGGTGTTTATAGAGGCGAGAGACTAAACGAATGTTTCTACATCCACTTTAGAGTATTTGCGCCACCATTTGGATTAGGCATCGGTTGAGTACACTAGTTTGTTGAGGGAGCTTATTTTTTAGTGTAAAGCTTGATGTTTTGATTTTGAAAAGTATAAGTTCTTTTGATTTTTTACGCCCATGAAGTTGTTATGGACGCGCGATCCGGGTTGGTATTGGATGTCAACAATCTTCATCATGACGTTAATTTTGACTATATTTAGAAATATATTCCCATGTGCAATGGCCAAAAATATGATTTAAACCGCTAACCTCATATTTTTATTCATTTTTCATCAAAATTAACTAATAAGGGAAAATAGATTTGTGACATGATTGAAAAACGTGAAGATGAAAATTGGAAAAATAATGAAAATGATAAATATGACGAAAGAAGTGTTGTTAATAAGGATGTGCCTGCATGAGGTGATCACCATGTTTGTAAATTGTTATGGTGGTTATGGTAGTATTTCGACTATTATTTTTTTACATTATGATTTTTATTTACATTATTTTTGTTATTGTACTTTTGTATTATCTACTTATTGTTGTTATTGTGACAATATATTTTGTAAAACTTTTATTTTATTTTACGCGTAATTTTTTAAAATTCTCTTGCGATAGTCTTTGTGTCTATGATACATCTTATATTTCCAATTTTTTCTACTGACTAATCAAGTACAATATATCGAGAATTGTTCTATAGAGTTTCATGGTTTTGTAGTTGGGGTTTTCTAGAATTTGCTAAGTATGCTCAGGATGCATGACTGTAGTTGGGGTTTTGTAGAATTCATAATGTTGGTCTTTCATGTTGGTCCCTTCTTTGTAAGCAGTTGGAGCTTGTCGTTACAGATTAGCTTTTGATTATTTATTTTTCTGTTATTTGTTTTTTCTAAGGATTTTTTACACTTGGTCATTCTTTTACATTTCATGTTAGCATCGATATTTTTTTAAGTTATCCAAAGTTTATTTTTATGTATAGTGTTGATTTTTCTTAAGCGTTTCATTGCTTTTGATGTTTTCTTATTTTATCATTGTTTTTGGAGTTAGACCTTAGGAAATTTTCAAGTTTCATTTTGCTTCTGACTTTATTTTGTAGTATTAATTTTTTTATTTTTTTGTAAATCAAATTAGAGGTGAACCAAATTGTTGACATGGAAAGCGTTTTATTAACGTTGAATGCCTCATTAAAACATTCTCGATCCACCGAGGAAAGAAATAGTGTATCCCCACAATATAATAGATACTTTTACATTAGTAGTAAGGTATAAGCTCTTTTAGCATATAGGACTAGATGTCAGACTTGATTTTCCTCTTCTTTCACTAACGTATGTGTTCCGAGCTTTGTTATTGCTTCAAATGCTAATGGTCTTTATATCACTGTTTTAGCTTTCCGTATGTTTTTCATGAGCTGGTTATTTGTGTCATTTGGTATAACCATAGGGCGTTTTGTCAGGCTCTCCGACCATCTTCTGGTTTCTTTGTCTATCAGTTCATTCATGCCCTACTTTGCTAGTCTCTTTTTTCTTTACTTTGTGCAAAAGGATCATCTTGGGACTCTATTCCCTTGTCATCAATGATAAATCTTGCAACATCATACCTATAATATATATTTATTCTTAGATGAAGTTACCTATGTTATCGCTATATATATTTTGTTGTTCTCGTTTGCATATTTTCATCCCCTCGTCTTCTTCTATTATCCTTACTTCTTCTACTAATGGTCCGTCAACTGGAGAAATTGATGCATTGTTAACTATCGTCTATATTTTGGCACTTTTTTGGGTTCAGGACGCTCAAATAGTGGATTAAGAAATGATAGTTTCTTTTGGGTTCCATAAGATTTTGTCGACCGAAAGCCCTTTTGGGCGACAAGTTGTATTTCTTTCTTTTAAGTTTTGATTATTGCTTCCCCCTTTTGGATCTAACGTTCCCTATATTCTTAATTGCATTTTACGAGGATTGATCTTTTGTATTGGATTTTTTTTTCTTCAGGTTTTCAATTAATTCTTGGGATTTTGTAATACTGGATTTGAGTTTGATATCATAATCCTTTAATTCTTTTGACCACTTAGTCAATCTTCCTAAAAATTTATTGTAATAAATCTCTTATCAGGAAGAGAATCTCTATGTTATTGGTGTATTGTTGAATATATGGTCTCACTTTCCTAGCTGCTACTACTAATGCTAGAGTTGATTTTTCTAATTACGAATATCTATTTGTTTTGCAGTAATACAGATTTTATTACCTTGTATATGGCTTTAGATTCTCTTCATCTCCCTGATTAACCATGTGTTGACTGCATAATCTAATACTACCGAATATATGCACATATTGTCTACTTTTTTTTATTTTGATAACACCTCTCATGTTACTGGGAAATATTTGGTGTTTCTTATCCTCTTAGGTGTGATAGGATTTGTTGTCCCCTTAGGTGATAGGATCTGTTGGCATCTCCTTGTCAATTTTCATAGTTTTTCCTTCATTCGTAATGGTCTATTATGCTTCTTCACCTTGTTGGATTAACCGAGGGTCTTCTTCGAGGTTATCTTCCTCCTCCATGATAACCTATTTGTACTTTGATTGCTATGATTAAAGATATGTATGTTGTGTAGCATTGCATACTTGTGTTTTTTGTTACCTTTTATTATAGCCATTTTACTATTTATAAGATGTCTTAAGTGATAAGGAAGAATAAAAGACAAGGAGAAAATAGCAAAGGAAAAATACCATAGGAGGAAAATGTATAAAAATAAGTGTAAAAAGGGCTGAATTGTATTAATTGTAAAGAGGCAAGCAAAATAGGAAGAAGGCAAAGTGTAAGGACCAAAAGATGTAATTATTCCAAATTAAAGCGTGTGGGATCCGCAATTGTACTATAAAAGGACCACACACGCTTCACAAATCCCGAGATGAATAGTACGAGACTTTCTCTCTCTACACTATTTATCAATTTGAACTTTCTCTCTCTAAATCTAATACTAAGACATTTCTCTATCGCAAAATCCTCTATCAACAATCTTCGCATAGCAAAATCACCCCTGGTTCACCTTTAAACTCTTCAGTTAAGCACTGATGTACTGTTGATACTATAACATGTATTTTATGTAGTTATGATCGTTACAAGATTTTATTTTATGGGGATGGTGCATCTGCTATCATAAAAATACAGGTAATTTTCTTGTCAAATTCTTGTTTTCTCAGTGTCACATCCATTATTAATTATCCCAGTACTTTTCTACGTTTGTACTTGTAAACCCCTTCAAGACCCTTCAACTTTTTATTAGAGTCATTGCTCCCCTCATTATTTCATACGCGCCCCAATATAGGATATTTGTCGAGCTACCTGTATCAATCATCACTCGCTTGATTTCTACGCCGGCTAATTCTACAAGAATTAATATTGTATCATTATGAGGAGAAACTACTCATCTGAGATCATCGTCTATGAAAGATAAGTCGGGGTATATATTTATGTATAAGTGTGGGGATATTTTCTCCTAACATACTATCATAATCTCATCAATTTACCGGGATACACATCTCCCCGTAAATTTCTCTTATTATTTACCTATTTGGATCGTGGTCCAAATATTCCTCCTCATCTAGTTTCTCAACCTCTATTATGGTATTTGTATGTATGGTTTGTTTAGCTATTTTCGAGGCTAACTCTGTGACATCACCCGATTCATGTCTTTTCTCTATCCTTGATTTCTTTTGGACAAATTTAGTCAGCTTTCCTCCGTCTACTATGAATTGAACTTGATCCTCTAAAGACCAAAAATCTTTAATATAGTGACTTATATCAGCGTATAACGTACAGTTCTTGTGGTTGCCTTTATTTTCTTTTTGTCCAAATAGTTTTCCAGGTTTGTTGTATTTTATGAAATCTTTTGCTTTCTTATGAATTGTTGGTAATGACTTTGTTAATTATATGAATGGTCCACTCGTCGACCTATCAGCTCATATGGCATTCTCTTTATTATAATTACTTATTAGTTTTATTTATTGGTATTTATTGGGCCTTGGTTTTATTGAAGTCGAGGAACTATTACTTTTTGGCTCCTCCTCGTTTGCATTTACTTGTGCCACAATATCTATTCTTCTCGTCGAGAGGCCTTCAGTTAAGTTATCGGTATCTCCTATCTTTTTTGCTCTGGAAACTTTATACAGTACAGTAAACTAGGTGCATACTTCACTTAGTTTTGGGCCTCTAAAGCCCATTTAACTGACCCCGAATGTGTGAATTGACCCAGTTGGCCTATGAATATTTATATCTTACAAATAGTGCTTAAAACATCATTTAATGGGTTGGTTGATTTTGATCTCTCTACTAATAAAAGAAAGCACATTCATTATCTTTTTACCATTTACTTAAAAATTAATACCTAACCATCCAAATTACTTTCAATACCCTTAAATCAATAATTATTTACACCAATTGGCGACTATAATGGGAGCGTGAGGTGCCCGAATAACGATATTCAAAACTTGACTTGCAAATTGTACTTCAGGTTTCTTTAAGGCATAGATCCCAACATGCAAATTGATCTCCCTCTTGAGAATGAGGAAATAAGAGGTGATAATGATCATGTTAATTTTTCTTATGTAAATCACAATACATAAGAAAGACTTTTCACGTAAGAAGAACTTGATCAGCTGCAGGCAGAGATTAAAGTTTTGAAAGCCCAATGCATGCTGAAAAAAAAAGCTAAGTGGGAAGAATTCATTAGGTTGACCCAGGCCCGATGGGCCAGATAACAACCACAAACAAGATGGAAGTGATCAATCACCAAAAGCTCGTAAAGGAGCAAAAAAGGAACTTCGGGTTAAATATTTATCGACATCAATTGGCGTCATATATAGGAACGAAAAATTGTGTTCTCATTAGGATAAGAACAACTCGAAAACTAAGACGTCGAACGTGGTCGAAAACACGGATATGTTAGTTGATGATGGGATCAAAATGGAACTTTCAGTAAATCAATGATCAAAATCGCCAATGGTTGAAGTCATACTAAGTCAGAAAGAAGTAAAGTTGCCATTACTAACTTTGATCGAGTGTTTGGCCCAATAGTTGAGAAGTGAACAAACAATATATTTTCTATATATACGAAAGAAACTCATATCTTTTGCTCGTAGAGTCAAGTTCATCATCCAGTCAGTAAACATAAGAGAAGATGAATAATATAATGATGATATCTCAGTATTATCGTGGGGCACACATATAAGAAAGAATCATGAAGATAAAAAAATATAAGAGAATGAGACGCGAGCGAAAATGAAAAATCTGACCAGGGATCAAGTGACAATCATCAGAGGCGATGAAAGCGCTAAATGACTAGAAGGAAGAGTGGAAACCCCGACAACTCAGCAATCGAGAAGAGAAAAGAGCAGATCAGAACAAATAATATAAACTGAAGAGAAATATCTGATCATTCAACTAGTTGAGGAATCCAAAGGAGGACAACAAACTAGGAAAGTAATATGATATACCTCACCACTATAACGTTTTATGCTCCCACTAATTTACTTGACATTATTTTTATTATAAGTCTAAATTGCCCTGTAAGAGAAAACTGAACCACTTTACTTTTTGGACCTCCAACGGAATCCAACCCTATCAAGAATGATAATGAAAATATTTCTTTGCTTAAAATATTTATTCATTCAAATTTTCAAATAAAATATTTGGTACCATTGAAGTATTTTTTCGGAGTTAAGATAAAAAAAATCTATCATAGAGAAATTATATTCTTGATTTATTTATGGAAACATGAAAATAAAGAGCAAAACAATATACTACATCGATGGTTCCTGACTTGAAATTACTAAAAATGATGGAGAATTATTTGGTGATCCATAAAAATATCACTGATTGGTAGGAAATTTAATTATCTTATGGTAACTCGCTCAGACTTTTCATATTCAATAAGTGTTATAAGTTATTTATTTCTTCTCTAACGCTTAATCATTATGAAGTTCTAGAATATATCTCATGACATCTCAAACTATCTTCTGTATTTGGGATGTAGTATGGGATTAATGGCCATTCTAACATAATATGTTTTTCGGATGCATATTGGGTTGGATTTAATGATGATAGGAAGATCAGCCACTTGTTATTCTGATTTTCTAGGAGGTAAACTGATATATTAGAAGAGTAAGAAATATAATATCATAAAATATAGACATGTTATATATAGTTGTAAAATAATTTAGATTTTCCAATGATATTGGGATTAAGGCTATCATGTATGTGAAGTTATGTTGTGATAAACAGGTTTCACTCACATTGCATCTGATGAGTCAATAGTTATTTAGGGAATATATTTAGGATCTTTGTGCTAGATGTGACTAGAGAGAGAAAGTGTAGAGAGATAAAGGAAGATTCCTCCAAAATAATATTCAATAATCTTTTTTAGGCAAGTGGGTCACCCTTTTATACTAAAATAAGGAGGACCCATTTAAGCTCTTAGTGGGCCGTTCATCACATAACAATGAGGCCCCTCTTCTATCTTTATCTTTATACATTGGTCCCTGATAAACTCTGAATACTCTTTTGACTACATCAAATATTTATTTATTGTGTTTTTACCCCTTTAATTGAGATCGGCGAATTCCGCCCTCATCAGTAGCCCCCTAGTCTTCGGGAGTTTCGTGAGCGGAGACTTGTGGAAGAGCCATCGCCAATCGTCCGATCTCTTGTCAAGCTTCGGGCTCTGTAAGTTTCGACAGCCCGATGCTCGGGGCTTCCTCATTGGTGAACTTCCCGCGCCCCCTATTCCTGTTCTGCTGGAATTTTCATCCCGGGCCTCTTGTGATGGGCCTATCCTTCTTTCCGATCGGTGGTGTCGGCCCACATCAACGATGGGTTCGTGATGAGTTGCTTGTGTCAGCCCTTGTCAGTCGGTGGTCGACACGCGTCATTAGCTAACGGGTCACCTCTCTGTCAGACTAGGCTCCTAGTGAGACTCTTCGTCTTCCCGCTGTCCTTTCGTCGATTGGTATCCCCCGATCCTTCAATCCAGCCTATAAATACCCTAACGTCCGTAGTGTCTCTCAGAGGCATTTTTAGAGAGAGAAAGCGCTGTTCGACTATTTCTAGAGAGAGAAAGAGCTCGTTCGACCCTTCTTCATTCTGGCATGTTTGTTGCATGAAACCCAGACGTTCACAGAAAAAAACCGACCAAGAAAAAGAAATCCGAGTGGAGTTTTGAAGAGTGGTCTAGCATCGAAGACCGAGCAGAAGAATACCGACGCGCTGGTCTGATCTAGGGGTCTAACTCCAAACCTTTCGTTCCCGTTCTTGCCACCCCGATTCCCGCTGAATCTTTCCTGGTATCCGACCTTCCAGTTTCCCCTATTCCTGAGGCTAGTCTATCCCCAGAACCCATTATCCTTTCCTCCAGTGATAGTTCCCATTCCCCAGTAGTCGGGCCGAGAAATCCGACCTTACCGTGCGTCAACTCGCCCGCTCCCCGACGTGCCCGTAAATCCACATTTTTGATAATGGGAGAAGACGATCTATCCAAGTACTCAGCAGGAGGTAATAGTCCCGAAATGGTTCAACTTACGCCCTCGATTAGAGGGATTCGGACCAGTATTAACACTGCGGTCACTTTTTTAGGTTTGCCCAAAATGCGGCTAACACCCGAGCAAGCGGAGGAGGCTCATAAGGCCATGGCTCACGACGCTGCCGATGCTTCTTCCTCTCGGGTCCGACCGTCTGAAACAGACGCTGCTGCCGCCCGCAGCTCTAGCCAAGTCCCGACCCAAGAGGCTGGAGAGTCGGAAGTTGATGTTGCTCCCGCGGGAGTCTGTATTGCCACTACTGGCCACGCGGCCAACCCCCAGGATGACCCTTTGCCCGATCAGATTACGCCAGGTCGGCCCAACCAGTTAGCGCGATACACCCGAGCACACCAGTGTTAACCAAACCTCCGACCCCGACCGGTCTGAAACCAAGGCAAACAGGACCGACGATCTCTCGCCCCATGTCCAACAAGTGGACGCGACCTGCCTATTTCGCAGACCTTACGGAATGCGTGTCATCGATCTACGAAAAAACCAAGAGGAGCGGAATGTACCGAAGGCCTTTCCCCATCTCGACGCCCCGGGAACAAAGGAATAACCGCTATTGCCGCTACCACGAAGACATCGGGCATGACACGAAGGATTTCATAGCCTTGAAGAAGGAGATACAGATGCTCATAGAGCACGGGAACTTGCTGGAGTATGTAAAAAAGGCACAGCAAGGCACGACCTCGAAGGAGGTGGTGATCGTACCAAAACCAGAAACGACCATGGCCATTTCAGAGGTGACTGACCATTTCGACGTGACAATTGAGTACCTTGATCCCGAAGCCAACCGCAATATCATCGGGGTCATTGAAGAGGGGGCGGAGGAAGGCGTCGGTAGCGTCCGTGGTTTTTGTGAATTTTTCGAATCATTAACCGTCTCCAGGGGAGGACCGATGACGGGAAACGCAAACTTGCTTCCAAACCGGAAGTGCTCTTTCCCCGACCAAACCGTTCCGCTGAAAACGCAAACTTGCTTCCAAACCGGAAGCGCCCTTTCCCCGACCTCGCGCTTCGGTGACCCAAAAGCTAATCACGATGTTATCGGGATCATCAAGGAAGAGATTGAGGAGAATATCGGTAAAGTGCGAGGCCTCTGTAATCTTTTTGAATCTCTGACAATTTTCGGGGGGGATTCGATGGCGGGAGTCACGCATTCCTCCAGGAAAAGGCACATTGTCAACTTGACCACCCAGTTGGAAGCCAGAACTTGCTTCCAAACCAGAAGCGCCCCCTCACCGATTTTACATTTCGACGACGACGACATGAGAGACATAGCCGGACCGCATGAGGACGCCATTGTGATCGGGGCAGCAATAGCGGGAGAGGAGGTTCGGCGCATCTTGGTAGACACCGGGAGTTCGGCCAATATCATCTTCGCATCTACCATTGCTAAGTTCAGGACGCGACCGGTGATTGCGCGATCCGACCGCACCATTGTCGGGTTTACCGGGTCAGCAGCCGACGTAGTCGGGGAGTTCGAGGGCGTGGTCCAGTTAGGCCGCGGCCCATTTAAAAAGGAGGTCACGGTTTTGTTTGTAGTAGTGGACGCGCCGACCTCACACAACGCCATTCTTGGCCGATCTTGGATATCGCGCATGCATGCTGTGACTTCTACTATTCATCAATGTGTGAAGTACGTGGTCGGGAACAATGTAGGAGTGGTCCGAAGCAGCCAAAAAGCAGCGCGGGAATGTTACCGAGCTGCGTTAGCTCCGAGAAAAGACCAAGAGATGTTTCCGGCTCAAGAATAGCAATTAAGGAGGGTGTCTCCGGGATCGCAACCGGTGGATTACCCCCGGGAGGCTCCAAGCCTTTTGACGACAGACGAGGAATGCGAACTACATTACTTTGCAGACGGGCAATACCTGCGGGTCGGGGTAAACCTTTTGCCAACCCTAAGGGAACAGCTACTGACCCTCCTACGAGAGAACCTAGACTTGTTTGCATGGTGCTCAGGGGATGTCACGGGGGTACCAGAATCCTTCGCGATTCACAAGTTGACTATCAACAGAAATATCAGACCAATCGTCCAGAAGCGTCGGGCTTTTTCCCCCGAAAAGGCGGAAGTAATTCTGCGGGAAGTTGATAGAATGACCAGCGTCGGACACATCAAGGAAGCAAAATACCCTTTGTGGATCTCTAACCCCGTGCTAGTTAAAAAGAAAAGCGGGAAATGGAGGATGTGCGTGGACTTTACTGATCTTAATCGGGCATGCCCGAAGGACCCTTTCCCAATGCCGAGGATCGACCAGCTGGTAGACTCGACGTCGGGTAACAAGCTACTATCGTTTATGGACGCCTATGCTGGTTACAATCAAATTAAGTTACATGTCGCGGATCAGGAGAATACTACGTTCATTACGGGTCGGGGATTGTATTGTTACAAAGTGATGCCCTTCGGGCTGAAAAACGCTGGCGCGACATACCAAAGGCTAGTAAACAGAACATTCGAAGGCCAGATCGGGAGAAACATGGAGGTTTACATCGATGACATGTTGGTCAAAAGCGGTACCGATGAGGCCCATCTCGCCGATCTCAGGGAAACTTTTGGTAATCTACGAGGGATCAACCTTAAGCTAAACCCGGAGAAATGTTCTTTTGGGGTCCGATCAGGGAAATTCTTGGGGTTCTTCGTCAGCGAGAAAGGAATTGAAGCAGACCATATTCAGCTCCGAGCCCTAGCCGACATGACGCCTCCCCGGAGTGTAAAGGAAGTTCAGATTCTGACCGGGCGTCTGGCCGCCTAAATCGTTTCATTTTTCGATCGTCTGATAAATGCGCTCCGTTTTTTCAGGTCCTACGACAGGCGAAAATTTTTGTTTGGACTCCTGAGTGTACCAAGGCTTTTTTAGGGATCAAAGAGTACCTATCGACCCCGAACCGCCTCACCAAGCCGACTGCGGGGGAAACCATTTTCCTTTACATTGCGGTCACGGATTATGCGGTCAGCGCTGCTCTAATCAGCGAATCAGGGCCAGCTCCGACAGCGGTATACTATGTGAGCAAAAGTTTGCTGGACGCCGAAACTCGGTACCTCAAACTGGAAAAAATGGCGCTGGCTCTGGTGACAGCAGCGCGGAAAATGCGACCATACTTCCAAGCCCACCCTATTGTTGTCCGCACATCACTTCCGCTAAAATACATTTTTCAACGACCAGACATGTCCTGGAGATTATCCAAGTGGTCGGTAGAACTGGGGGATTTCGACATTGAATTTGAACCCCGAACAGCTATCAAAGGCCAGGTCTTGGCCGATTTTCTAGTTGAGTTTCACTCAGAACGACCCGAACAGGAAGCGCACTCACAAGAGAAAGCAGAGGGCGAGTGGACCGTCCGCACCGATGGGGGAGCAAACGTTAGTGGTTGTGGGGCGGGAGTCCAAATTGTAACTCCCTCGGGTGTTAGCATGCTGCAGGCTATCCGTTTTGGTTTCCACACGTCGAACAATGAAGCTGAATACGAGGCTGCTTTGGCAGGGTTACGGTTGGCACAGGTATGCGGGGCAAGACAAGTATGACTCATAAGCGACTCCCAACTTCTAATAAACCAAGCCTCGGGAAGCGCGGAGGCTCGGAAGGAACACCTGGTACAGTACCTTGCGGTATTAAGAATTCTGGCCGCTTCCTTTGACAAAATTACTTACGAGCATGTACCACGAAGCGAAAACACCACAGCGGATTCTTTGGCAACGATTTCCTGCTCCACCAGTTATCCATGGGTGATAGAGCAAGAAAGCCCGTCCATCATTAAACGACATGAGTTAGCTAACCGACCTGAAATCGCATGCCAGATCTCTTCGGTTGCAACTACAGACTGGCGCCGGGGTATTATCTCTTTCTTGGCTGAAGGTCGGCTTCCCGACGACACCGCTTCGGCACGAAAATTGCGCAACAAAGCGCGGGGCTACGTCCTTTTAGGGGATGTGCTGTACAAAAAATCTTTTAGCCGACCTCTGCTTCGATGTTTAGGTTTCGACGAATCCCAGGTAATCTTGTCCGAACTACATGATGGTGAAGGCGCGGCGCATTGCGGATACAAGGCTCTGATTAGGAGAATTTTTCTTGCGGGGTTCTATTGGCCGACAATAACGGCAGACGCAAGACTCATAGTAAAAACCTGCGACACGTGTCAAAGGTTCGGTAACGCCATCAATGTACCCGCAGCTCCCCTAGAATCCATATCCGAAAGGCTGCCTTTTGACCGCTGGGGAATCGACCTCGTCGGACCATTACCAAAGGCATCGGGAGGAAGGCAGACGATTGTCGTGGCAGTAGATTACTTCTCCAAGTGGGTCGAAGCCGAACCTCTATCCGCCACGAAGACCAAAGATATTGTCAAATTCATTTGGGCGAACATTTGTTGCCGGTTCGGAGTGCCCCAGCGGCTAACTATGGACAACGGGCCACAGTTTGATAGTGCGGAGATGAGGGCGTTCTGCACCACTCATAATATCCGACAATGTTTCTCTGCTCCTTTTCATCTACAAGCCAACGGTCAGGTCGAAGTAACAAACCGAACCATTCTGGATGGCCTCAGAAAGAACCTCGAGGGAAAGGCCGGGAAATGGCCAGACTACCTGCAAGAAGTATTGTGGGCTTACCGAACCACACCCCGCACGGCCACTCAAGAGTCGCCTTACGCTTTAGTGTATGGTATGGACGCGGTCACTCCCGCGGAATCTATTTTCCTTCTTTCAGGGTCGGAACTTATCAGGAGGAGACGAATGACGACAGCCGACGACTCGAGCTCGACCTCATAGAAGAGAAGCGCCACCGCGCCCATTTAAATTCTTTACACTACCAAACATTAATGAGAAGTCGATACGCAGCCAAAGTCCGCCGTCGGGAGTTCAAGGTCAGAGATAAGGTTCTACGACGCGTGTTCCTCCACACAAAGGACAAGAGCCTCGGAAAGCTGGCCCCAAATTGGGAGGGACCATACGAAATTGTCGAGAAAATCAAGAGCGGCACGTACCGCCTGCAGAATCGGCTCGGACACCTCCTAAGGCTACCCTGGAATATTGAGCACTTAAAATTGTATCTAGAATAGTTTGTAATTTACGATGTACTTCGCTGTATTTTCCACTTGATTCAAGGTTGTAAATGGTCGGGGATGCACTCTTTCCTACCTCGGTGGCGCGAGGAGGTTTTAACGAGGCATCAGTCAAAACCCGACCCACGTTTTTGATAGTCAAGAAATCTTTTGCCTTCTAAATATTAAATTGTTGTGACTTCGGACAGCTGACGAGCTGAACGTCGTCCGTTTCTTTTAATATTCCTCGATCTACAGAGCCTAAAAATAGGTTTTTCGGTTCTACCGATCTACATTTTGGTTTTCCCGAACCTTTGGAAAAACTTTCGATAACGAATCGATCTACAGAGCCTAAAAATAGGTTTTTCGGTTCTACCGATCTACATTTTGGTTTTCCCGAACCTTTGGAAAAACTTTCGATAATGAATCGATCTACAGAGCCTAAAAATAGGTTTTTCGGTTCTACCGATCTACATTTTGGTTTTCCCGAACCTTTGGAAAAACTTTCGATAACAAATCGATCTACAGAGCCTAAAAATAGGTTTTTCGGTTCTACCGATATACATTTTGGTTTTCCCGAACCTTTGGAAAAACTATCGATAACAAATCGATCTGCAGAACCTTCAATGGGTTTTTCGGTTTTACCGATCCACATTTTGGCTTTCTCGAACCTCAGGAAAGATTTTCGGTAAACAAATCAACCTACCGAACATTAAGATTCACAATCTGCGAAATAATATACCAAGAAAATTAAATATGATAGTCACAGGGGGCCCCATGACCCCCAAAA
This sequence comes from Limnanthes douglasii subsp. nivea, assembly GCA_036936605.1. NCBI lineage: Eukaryota > Viridiplantae > Streptophyta > Magnoliopsida > Brassicales > Limnanthaceae > Limnanthes > Limnanthes douglasii. Next base: position 42,461,790 of record JAUPFV010000001.1, read on the forward strand.
AACAAAAGAGTTAGTGGTTCAACAAAAACAACAGAGGGGCCTACGACCCCCAAAGAGTTACAGATTTTTTAAAAAAAAGGGAATGGCATCACTGGTCCCCGTCTTCATCTACATCCTCATCATTCTCTTTATCATCAGCATCATCGGACTCCCCCCAATCGACTCCCTCGGGCCGGTCTTTCTCCGGTACGTCGAGCCACATCGACCCAAGGCGAAGGTCCGGGAAGCGGTTATAGAGTGACAGCACGTATGCGGCTTTGGCATCTGCAGTCTCCTTGTCCGACCACTGTCTACATCAGTTGATGTAAGCGACGTTCGAGGATTTTAACTTTTGAACCTCCAGTGCCAAAGATGAGGCGCAGTCTTCCGCGGCTTTCCTCGCCGTCTCCGAAACCTTCACCGCGTCCTCCGCGGTTTTCTTCGCTGTCTCCATCGCCTGCTTCGCTGTCTCCGCGGCCGTTTTGGCTTCGGTAGCGAGCTTTTCAGCTTCGACAACCCGACCTTCCGCCAACACCCGGGCCTCCTCGGTAGTTTTTACCTGCGCGGCAAGACTGGCGATCTTTGTCTCCGCCAAGGCTAACTTTTTGCCAAGCTCCTTTGCCCGACGCTCTTTCAAGGCTGCCGGTACCAGCAAGTTGTATAGCGACAGAGCCATTCCATCAGTGCCCCGAAGAGGAAAAGGGTGCGGGCTGCCAAGCATCGTCAACACCGGGAATTTAGGGCCACTTGACGAGGAGGCATCTGGGTTCGCAGCCTCGGGGGGCTCAATGTCGTCTGGAATTAACACAACGTCGTCCATTGCAGGACCCCCGCCGTCAGCAACTTGATCCAAGAGTTTAAGCCCTGAAGCACCCACCCCCGCGTTGGTCACCGCCAGATCCTCTATCACAGTTTTGGATTTCTTCAACTTAGACCCCCCCGTCTCTGCACGGTTCTTCCTCTTTTGCACCACGGCCGGGTTCTGACTCGCCTCTTGTCGTCCTGCCTCGGGCACCGCTGCCACGATCGGGTCACCTACTGCCTCGGCTCCGGCCCCCAATACCCCCCCGTCGTCGTCTGACTTTGGACGCTTACTAGGCGCCTTATTGCGTTTGGGCAGGTACAGTATGTACCCAGGACGCCCGGTTCGGGCAACCACGTCGTCCAGGCTTGGAGGCTCCCGCAGCTGTTCAATGGTAAGAACCTCGGATGAGCACCGCCAGAGGTTGCTCATGAACAAGTTCTTATCCATAAAGGTGCGGTGCATGCCCAGACCCCAATTCCTTCGGGCGAAGTTTTTCAGAACCTCGAAAGTGTCCTCCGCGGCTTTCGAATGGTCCTTCTTCACCCCTGCAGCCAGTCCTTCGATACTACGCAAAGGATCGGTAAATAAAGGTAATATAAAAAAAAATATATATATATATATACATAGGGGAAGGTAGTACCATCATGGACCCAGGTCCGCAGCAGTTGCCTCGGGTTTTCCGAAGAGTATGGAAGACCGTTCTCCCAACACCCGCTCAGAAATACGAACCAATGCTTCCACCCTTTGTCCCCTTCCAAGAAGTCATTGACAATTTTCCACTTGTTGCCAAGAGAAGAGTAGAAGAATGGGGATTTCGGGGACTTGGACAGACCCGACATGGCGATGTACTCCTCCATCGGCATAACTTGACCAGAAAGGCGGGAAGCCATGATGCAAGACATTAAGGTATACCAAGCATTTGGCGTCAGCTGCGACGGGCAGATTTGGAGGGTGCGAAAATAGAGCGCAATCTCAGGGTCCAAGGGGAAGCGCAAACCCCAGTTGAATAATTCGGTGAACACCACGATCTCTCTGGGTCTGACGTGAATGGGTGTCTCCCCTAGGGTCGGGAATCGGACGTTGACACACTCATGAATCCCCCAGCGGGTCAGCAGTTCTCTATGATCAGACTCGGGGAAGTAGAGGTACTTCCCTTCGAAGAGAGAAACCACGTCCCTGGTTAGAAGCCAGCTGAAGTACTTGGTAGTAATGACAGCCGCGACCTCTTCGGGCAAAGGGTCATCCTGGGGGTTGGCCGCGTGGCCAGTAGCGGCAATACAGACTCCCGCGGGAGCAACATCAACTTCCGACTCTCCAGCCTCTTCGGTCGGGACTTGGCTAGAGCTGCGGGCGGCAGCAGCGTCTGTTTCAGACGGTCGGACCCGAGAGGAAGAAGCATCGGCAGCGTCGCGAGCCATGGCCTTATGAGCCTCCTCCGCTTGCTCGGGTGTTAGCCGCTAACTGGTTGGGCCGACCTGGCGTAATCTGATCGGGAAACCTGCTTTATTACGACCGACGCTTGGGCGCTCTGTTGAATCTGTGCTGCCAGTTCAGACGCTTCTGTTTCTTCAATCAATATTTGCTTCTCTATCTGCGCCAGCAATGCGGAAAAAGTGAACGCTTGCTTCTTGGTCACAGCTTGCTTCATCGGTCCTGGGAGCAAGCCTAAACGAAACGCGGTTAGAGCCACATTCTCTTCACAATGGTCCAGGTCGGTTTTTGCGTCAATGAACCGCCTAGTATAGTCTCTGAGGCTCTCCCCCAGCTTCTGTCGACAATTCATGATAGTATCTCCGTTGGCGCGGAAACTCTTACTTCCGACGAAGTGTTGCCTGAACATCGTCCAGAAAGTCCCGAAGTTCCGAATGCACCCCTGCGGCAAGCGGTTGTACCACTTTGAGGCTCTGTCTTTGAAAGTCATAGAAAATGCTCTGCACAGGAGCTTGTCATCATTGTCGAAGCTTAACATGAAATTTTTGAAAGCCTCCAAATGGTTATCCGGGTCCTTTTTTCCGTCGTATTTTTCTAACTTAGAAATGTCAAATCTCCTCGGGAGCTGTCCTGCTAATATTTCATCGGATAATGGAAAGGCCCTCCAGTTGACTCCGAGCTCACATGCTCCTCCCCCAAGACCCTCGGTCTTAACTCCATAAAGCCCCTCGACCCCTGGGCTGATGAATTGGCTACTGGTCCTGTAACCATGGTTCTGGCTATTCGATGGTTGCCGCGGAATCGGTGGCAATACTTCCCGTTCTCCGCGGCTGGCGGTATGCATTTCCTCTTTCTCAAAAGATACCGGGGTCGGCTTATCGGTGCCGCCCTTCTTATACTGCAGAGGGTCGGCCCTGGACCCTCGAAGGCATCGGGATCGATTCTTCTGCGCTCGTTGAACCCTTTCCCGCCGCAGATATTCTTTGCCCGACGAATCGTCTGAGGGGTAGTCCGACGTCATGGCCCGATGGTTCTCGAGGTTCCGACGAGTCCTAGCATCTTCTTCGACATCGGGGAGAGGATCCATGTAGTACCTAACAGGTCGGGCCTCTATTCGCGGATCGTTGCCATGGCCAGCTGCCCCCCGGTCCTCCAGGAGGGGCTCTTTGCCCTTCCCTTCCCGGGCTCTTTTCTCGCCCAACGCCCGCTCCCTTTCTTCTTCCAACCGAGCAATGTCCTCAAGGAGCTGCTTTCGGGTCATTATCAGAGTTGACCGCTTGTCCCGTCCGCCGTGCCATTCTCGGGCGGGGACTACCGTGCCTCCCGAACCTGAGACGGCTCGGACGACTTCTCTCCCGTCCCTCTCTATCGCCGCATCGCTGTTCATCCCGAAAAATATGATTTTCAAAGGACAAAAGATTCATTTTTGGTATCACTCTTCCCACAGACGGCGCCAATGATGAGTCAATAGTTATTTAGGGAATATATTTAGGATCTTTGTGCTAGATGTAACTAGAGAGAGAAAGTGTAGAGAGATAAAGGAAGATTCCTCCAAAATAATATTCAATAATCTTTTTTAGGCAAGTGGGTCACCCTTTTATACTAAAATAAGGAGGACCCATTTAAGCTCTTAGTGGGCCGTTTATCACATAACAATGAGGCCCCTCTTCTATCTTTATCTTTATACATTGGTCCCTGATAAACTCTGAATACTCTTTTGACTACATCAAATATTTATTTATTGTGTTTTTACCCCTTTAATTGAGATCGGCGAATTCCGCCCTCATCAGCATCTATTCTAAAAGAATAAAGAATATTGAAAATGAGTTTCATTTCACTTGTAAAAATATTTAATAAAATCTCATTCGTATAATATATGTCAAAACATGAAAATAATTATGAGATATAAGTACAAAAGCACTCAATGGATCATGTATTAATTATCTTTGTAACAAGTTTGGCATGCTTAATATATGTGCTCTAGCTTGAGATGAAGTGTGATTTCTCAGTGTTTTAATCAAGCTTGCATTTCAAGTACTTTTGTTCAAGTTTCAAATACAATGGTATTGTCAAGCTTCAAGTACTTTTGCACAAGCTTGAAGAGGTGTTAAGAGAAATAATATATATGTGTACGTGTGTGTGCGTGTGTGTGCGTGTGCGTGCGTGTATGTGTGTATGTGTGTATATGTGTGTGTGTGTGTGTATGTGTGTGTGTGTGTGTGTGTGTGTGTGTGTGTGTGTGTGTGTGTGTGTGTGTGTGTGTGTGTGTGTATGTGTGTGTGTGTGTGTGTGTGTGTGTGTGTGTGTGTGTGTGTGTGTGTGTGTGTGTGTGTGTGTGTGTGTGTGTGTGTGTGTGTGTGTGTGTGTGTGTGTGTGTGTGTGTGTGTGTGTGTGTGTGTGTGTGTGTGTGTGTGTGTGTGTGTGTTTGTGTGTTTGTGTGTGTTTGTGTGTGTGTGTGTGTGTGTGTGATTATATGTTATGGTATTGTAGACTTGCTCATATTGGACATATCACGATAAACATAATTATTAAAATGAGACTTATAAAATATGATACACTTTGCACAAAAAATAGAAGTTGTGTATAAAATCAAAGATGATTAAAAAACCTTACAAATTCATTGAAAGATACCCAAAATCGTTAAAATTAATATACACCGTCATATGTGAGTTAAACGGTATCTTGACACGTGGGGGTAAAATATACTTTATAATTTTCATTGATGACTACTCTAGATTTACTTATGTTTATTTACTTAAACATAAGGATGATGGATTTAGTATGTTTAAGATCTTCAAATGGAAGTAGAATATCAATTAGACACTAAGATTACTATCTTGCGTAATGATAGAGGTGGGAAATATATATGGGGAGAAGTTTCTAGTTTTTGTGAAGATAATGAGATAATTCATCAATGTCCGACGACTTACATGCTGAAAAATATATTGGTTGAACGTAGAAATAGAACTTTGATCGGGATGACCAATGGCATACTAGTTAATTCGAAGTTGCATATTAACTTATGGGGTGAAGCTTATTTAACTGCATGTCATATTTGTAATTGTATTCATCTTAAAATATTGTAATGTCTCCATATGGGTTATGGAAAGGAATACAACCAAATATAGACTATTTTAAAGTATGGGGTGTTTATCCTTTTGTAAAAAAAACATGAATCTAAGAATAGTAAAATTGGGTCCTAAAGTTATAAAGTGTGTGTGTTCATTGGTTATGTGGCCAATAACAAAGCTTATAAGGTGTTAATTTTGACTTATAATGTGTTATTTAAACCAAGAGAAGTGGAGTTCTTTGAATCCAAATTATATGATGATAAAATGATACAAACTGCTGTAGAAAAACAAGGAAAAAACTTTGAAAAAAATATATTTGGTTGATGAGCAACCACGAGAATCTCGTAGGATTCAAAAATAAAATAGAACTAAAATATAGGATCCAATAAGATAAACTCTCAAATGATTTATTTACATTTACTAGAAGGAAGTTGTGAAGAAATCATCCAGATAATTCCAATGGTGTTTTTTTATTATACGATCCCAAATCATATAAGGAAGCAAAAGCATTTCAAGATTCTGCATTTTGGCAAGAGGCCATAAATGATTAAATGGAATAATTATATCAAATCACACTTGGGATTACTTTTGGATTTAAGATCAATTGGTTCCAAGTGGGTAATTAGGAAGACATGCCACACTGATGGAACCATTCAAGCATTCAAAGCAAGATTGGTAGCAAAAGGTTTTTGGAAAAAATGAGACAAGAAATTATTTTGATACTTATGCTCTACTAACAACAAAAACAAACATTAGGATTCTTTTTTAAATTGTATAGGTTTACAATATTAAAATTCACCAAATAAATATCAAATTTATAAGTAAAAGAACAACCAAAATAAATGATTGCATGCACTAAAAAAGTGTGTACATGTAACCTACGAAAAATGAAAGAGTTTGCTACACTTATCGGTTTTTATTTAAATAGAAACTTTAAGAACGAACAAAAAACTTTGGGACATCTCTAATAACATCATAACCTGGAAACATACGAGTTGGAACAAAAAAAAGCTTTGATGATGCTTAGCTTTCAATCCTTAACCTAATAGTTGAGAAACGATATATATATATAGGCTTTGAACAGTAACTCGTCCCTAGACTATCGCACTTGGTGACAGATAGTCCCTGGACTTTTAAAAGTCCGTTCGTAGTCCCTCGACTATCCAGTTTGGATAAAGTTAATCCCCTTGCATGTGTTGACTATCAATTTTTGTGACTGATAGTCCTTCAACTATTCATTTTCAATAAATTTAGTCCTTTAACTTTCTATTTTTGATAAAGTTAGTCCCCTTAATAAACATGCGCATGAGACTAACTTTATCCAAACTGGATAGTCCAGGGACTACCAACGGACTTTTGAAAGTCCATGGACTATATGTCACCAAACTGGATAGTCCAGAGACTACGAACGGACTTTTGAATGTCCAGGGACTATATGTCACCAACGGCGATAGTCCAGGGACGAGTTACTGTTCAAAGCCTATATATATATATAACAAATCTCTCTTCTTAGAAACTCTCCCTAAAGCGTCTCACATGCGGTGGCAACTGGATTCTTCTCAGAAAACCTTAAAAGACAATCTAATTTATAATAGGCTTTGAATAAATCTGGTCCCATTTCGATAACTAGCCCCATTTTTAAGTAACCCCTTACCTATTTTAAGTATCCCCAACATTATACCCAAAACACCCCCGCCTATTTTACTAAGCTCTAACCCTAAACTCTAACCATCCCTAAATCTAAAATAGACCCACTACTCTAACGTTTCCCTCTCCTCTCCTCCTTCAAACTTCCAAAACCTCAATTCACAAAATCAAGGTTTTCAGTTAACCAAAAACAAGATGCTAGAGCATACATCATATTATTTCTCGGATGTACGATCTTCATGAACACTAGCCAGAAGAACATTGAATGTGATTTTCTCCATCATCTCAAGGACTTGGGGAAACTTAATGAGTACGCATGGGGTACTTGCGCATGGTATTGTTGTACAAGAGTTTGAGAGGTATTTCGAAGCACTTCTTGAAGAGCTTGGTTGGATTTTTGGCGCTGTTAGAGTGTTGGGTGTATGACCACTTCCTCATTTTTCGGGCGGCACTGAATGTCGGTTATAGCCCGACCGATCCGAAGATGCTAGCGTAGACGCCGAGAAAGCTGAACGGAGCCCTTATTCGTGGGAAGCCGTACTACCGTGACATCCTCACGGTGCAAGAAGAAAGAGATGTAAGTTTGCTTCTTTACGTTGATTAATATGTGTGTTTATTTATAGCATACTTACAAGTGTAAATTTTTATTTACAGGTGATTTTCCGACCTTACGAAGACGTTCGTGCAGTGTTTTTGGAGCAAGCAATAGGGTTGTATCGCAACCCTATTCGCCTAATGTTCGTAAGCGAGGCTTAACACCCGGACCGAGTGATGCGACAGTTCGGTTCGGTCCAAGAGAATTCGTTGCCTCCCCTTGCTCGTAAAACTGGTTTATTAAGAGAATATAATATTTGTTACGCGCTAGAAGGTAGGCACTGCACCAACTGGAGGGACCATCTTTACGTAATTGATAGGTACTCACGACGCTTGGAAGGGAGTAGCCGCACATCATCCCTCCAGTACGAACTGTACATTTAGAAGCATGGTAGGTATAATATCATCCATCATATCCTTAACGAGTGCTCCGCGGTGGATGTGGTGAACACAATTAATCGTTTTCGTTCGTTAGAAGATACCCCTGAAGAACTTGTGTCCTTTACAAGAAACGTGTTTGACCTCACTAGTCCATGTCTTATTGTAATGCTACTCTTGTTTTTTATTTGTATGTTTTTTTAGTCTAAGAACCATGTATTTAGCTACTAGACTCACGATTTGGATCTTTCGGATGTTGATTTGAATGTTTTGGAAGTTGATTTTTCCAAGTTTGTTTTAGATATTGTGTATGTAGGTCTATTCTGTATATTTACGTTATTGTTTTCCTTTTGGTTGACTCCGTAAGCAATGAGGGTTTAAAATTATATCCTTTATAATGTTTATTAGAATCCTTACACCGGCGGGTGAACAATTCTCAACCGTCCGGGCAGTTTCCACCCGACGTGTGACAATTGTTCAACCGACGGTTGAGAATTGCTCAACCACCGGTCGAGAGCAAGGAACTTACACTCACAATGTTAGTGTAATTTATAATAGACACCCCCGGTTGAGATATTTTAAATCGACGATTGATAATAACCCCGTCGGTTAGAAATTTTTCAACCGCAGAGGGGATCCCCGCCGGTTAAGGTAACATGACCAGCCGGCTCTCCCCCCGGCGGTTTAAAACTTATTAACCACAGGGGATGTTCTCGCCCGCCGGTTGACAATTAGTCACCCGGCGGGAGACAACTATTATTTGTTACCATCTACTAGAATGAGGATTTCCTAATACCTCGTCGGTTTGAAAATTATCAACCGTCGTAGGATTAGTGACCCGCCGACGAAAAACTACCCAACCGTCGGTGGCATATCCTTAAAAATAATTAGCTTAATCTTTTGGTATGGGTGACGATATCCACCGGTTTACAAATTCCCAACCGACGGGGAAGATTCAAACTGCTGGATGACATTAACCCAACCGCTGGCGGATAATGTTTCATCCGGTGGGAACCTTTTCTAATGAATATATTTAATATTTTATTTGGTACCTGCCAATAATGTTTTACCCGCGAAAAATGATATTTTATTCCCACTAAATTTTATGGAGATTTCCCTCTACTTCCCATCTATAAGTAGTAGTACAACTAAGTTGTATCATTAAACATCAAACTAATTAGAATGGGTGATTACGGCTGGAACATGCACGAAAATGAAAACCTCCTAAATGTTTGAGTTCGTCAAAGGCATGATGCGAGAGGAGACTCCCGACTTTGTCGATGTTGTTTCATGCAGAATTTTCTTCAACCACAGTCCTGGATGTATAATGCCCCGACCTCGAGGATGCCAAGAAGTAGCCGATAGGTTAACTTATCTCAAAACTGTGGTAATACCAATTGAGTCACTTCCTTACGAAGTCTGAAGCAAAACTCGCAATATATTCACTATGGCCTTTCAAAGTACTATTACGCAAGAGATGGTGGAACATGCGATGCAGCAAATGTAAGAGAGAGCGGACGTAATAAATACCGATGTTAGAATTAACCCAACTCCTGAAGGAATCAGCGAGGATGAGGACTATCCTTTGGAGAAACACTTTAAGTATGGATGGAACTATCCGCCCCCATGAAACTATGTCTGCTATGTCAACTCGGGGCTACTATCTATCTATCTATTTCCTTTTTTACATTTGTATTTTTAATTATGTAATGTGTTCAATTAAAGTGTAATGTCTTAACTTAATGCGAAACACAATTCATAAACTAAAAAGACATTGTAATGATACAATGGCATTCGAAAGTACAAAACATACAACTTTTAAAATACCCAAATCATAGTAATGTTACAATGACATTTTAAAATACAAAACATACAACTTTAAAAATTCCCAAATCGTAGTTTTGTTACAGTGACATTTTAATGATCTAGTCCTCAAACAAAAGCGGATGAATCGTTTACTTCAGAGCTACAACTTCTAAGCTATTCGTATCTCTTGCAACTGATGAGTCCGGATAACTTAATCACAGCCTACAGAGATTTCCGGACAAGGGAAATTTGGACATAAACTTGCCACTGAACTATCCGGACAGGACAAAACTAAAAAAACAACTAAACACCTTTTGACTAAGTTATGTGTTAATCAGTTTATAAGTAAATGGGTCCTTAAACTTGACCCGGTTCCATAACTTGACCCGAAAGCCCATGGGTCCATGATTAAAATTATAAATACCCCAACTACTTTCATTAATGAGGGTAATGAACATTTAATACAACCAAGCAGCTCAAATCTCTCATTATTTTACACTAAAACATTTAATACTCTCTAAACTTTCCAAAACAGTTGACAAAATTACCCTCAGCCCAAAATAAACCTCACCAAATTGGCGACCACGGTGGGAGGAGAAGGTTCCTGAATCTAGCATTCAAAACTAGCAAAAAGACATGTTTGGATGGATCCGAACGAACAAGCAATTCCACCACCTATGGTGGAGGTGGTTGGGGAAAATAATGAATACACCACCGAGGAACGAGATAAGTTGAGAGCTGAAATAGAGGCGTTGAGGGATTAAAAGGGTATAGATGGGTTTAAAGAAAAATTCAAAGGCGTCATCCATTCATCATACTGACAACTCAATGGAGAATGATCCATGAGCAAAGACTCATTTAAGTACGAAAAAGACTCATGTCAGTTCCAAGAATTCTCACCGGTCCAAGCCGGTGGAAAGCTCAGATTCTGAATCCTCCAGTAGTTCTTCGAACGAGGATAAGCTTGAGGAGTCCTTGTCATCAAGCAGTGATGAGGAGAGGTACAAGAAGAAACAAAAGCTAGTTAAGAAGTATTCAAGAAATAGAGATAGACACGGGCGACTTAAAAGGAATTTAGGCAAAGGGTCATCTCATAGCCATAGTCAAAGACATGTGGATTAGCTGCTGATTGATCCTTTTTCTTTCCATGATGAACCAGGTATTTTTACAACACCAAATGAAGACACTGTTTTTATTTGTAGCACGAATTGGAGACAATCACCATTGTCTGCCAAGATCCTATCCGGAAACCTCCCCAAGAGGCTTGACAGTACTAAAATGGAGAAGTATGATGGGAGTAAAGATCCGGACAATCATCTGGAGCAGTTCAAGAACTTCATGATGAATTTTGATGACGATGACAAACTTCTATGTATGGCATTCTCCCAATCTTTTACGATAAGTGCTCTGAAATGGTACAACAGTTTGCCTCAGGGTTGTATCAGGAACTTTGACACATTTTGGATTGCCTTCCGAAGGTAGTTTGTGGGAAGTAAAGAGGTTAAGGGCAATGGAGATAATATCATCCATTATGCCCAAGAACCAAATGAGTCATTAAAAGACTATATAATTTGGTTCGTAAATACCAAGAACGGGTTAGCTGATTGCTTTGAGCAAGTAGCAATAGCTTCTCTAAGACAAGGGTTAAACCCTATAAATCTAGGTGATTCAGTGGCAAAGAAGAAGGCCATGACCTGGGGTGGTTTTTTAAACTAGGTGGGAAAGCAAATCAACGTGGATGAAACCAAAAAGACTAGGGTACACAGACAGGTGAGGTCTGCCCCGGCAGCTCCAAACCAAAATCAGTCCGGGTACAAGGCCAAGGAAACCGGACAGGGGTCCAACAAGGCCAAACAAACTCAATCCCACCCAAACCCAGCTCAGAGCCAGTAGTTCAGGAATAAACGAGGTCCTTGGGTCCAACCAGAGTGGTTTGCAGAGTTAAAAGAAAATATGGCAACCATTTATGACAAGGCTAAAGATGAGGTTCATTTCTGAAAGCCAGTAACACTTCATTCTCCTAGGGAAAGTCGTAATACTTTTTTTTGCCAGTATCATCATGATATTGGCCATAACACTGAAGAATGCATCGCTTTAAAGCAAGAGGTGCAAAATCTCATCGAAAAAGGCAAGATGGGTGCCTACGTCAAAATAATAAGTGGGAACAGGCCTGGCAATGCTCCCCGAACAGGCCCTACACACAACGTAAGAACATCGGCTCCGGAGGGGGCAATGGTGATCCATAAAATATTTGATGTGGATTCAGAGTATTTGGAGCCTGACCCAACTCGTAATAAGGTGAGGGTCATAATAGAACAGGTCAAAACGGTGTCTGGACTCATTAGTTTCTTTGAGTCACTTACTATTTTTGGAGGGGACACCATGACAGGACCCACTCCTTCATCAAGGAATAGGCATGTTCATAATCTAGCTACTCAGTTAGAAGGGGGAATATCTTCATACCAGTCCCAAACTCTTTTTCCATTTATAGTCTTTAATGAGGATGATCTAAGGGATATTGCTGGGCCTTATGAGGATGCTGTGGTGATAGGAGCATCTATTGGGGGTAACGATATCAGACGAGTTTTGATTGACACTGGCAGCTCAGCCAACATACTCTTTTTAAGTTCTTATAAGCATATGAAAAATCCAGCTGTTATTCAACGGTCAAACAAAACCATCGTGGGCTTTACAGGAAGCTCTGCAGATGTAATCGAGGAATTTGAGGAGGAGGACTGTTGGGCAAGGGACCCTTAAAGAAACTGGTCAGGGTGCTATTCGTTGTGGTAGACTGCCCCGCATGCTACAATGCAATCTTTGAGAGATCCTGGATCTCTAGGATGCATGTTGTAGCCTCAACAGTCCATCAATGTTTGAAGTATGCGGCTCCAGGACAAGTGGGAGTTGTCCAGAGTAGCCAAAAGATAGCAAGGGAATGTTATGCAACTGCACTTGCTCCTAAAACTTTTGGGGCGGTCAGGGCTAATGAAGATTAGCAGTTATTGGGGCCTTCTGGGGGTGAGGGTAAAATTGATGACCCCAGAGAGACCCCTGGTGTTTTGATACTAGTTGAAGAAGTTGAAACCCACTATCTGGCTGAAGGAAGGAGTGTTGAAATTGTATCCAAGATGGCACCATAGTTGAAGATAAAGTTGTTGTCCTTTTTGGCAGATCACCAACATGTATTTGCTTGGTGTAATGCTGATGTGACCGGAGTGCCTGCAAGTGTTATATCATACAAGTTGTCCATCCGGAGCGATATTGCACCTATTGTGCAAAAAATGAGAAGTTGACCGGCTTACCAAGATGGGGCACATAAATGAGTCTCAGTATCCTTTGTGGACTGCCAACCCAGTGTTAGTTAAGAAAAGAATGGGAAATGGCGTATGTGTATCGATTTTACTGACCTCAATTGAGCTTGCCCAAAAGATCTCTATCGGGTCTCTCAAATAGATCAGTTGGTGGACTCGGCATCTGGAAACAAGTTATTGCCTTTCATGGATGCCTTTTCTGGGTATAATCAGATACAGGTGGATCTGAAGGACCAAGATCACACTACCTTTGTTACAGATGTGGATCTCCATTGTTACAAGGTGATGTCTTTTGGGTTGAAAATGTTGGGGCTACTTATCAGAGGTTGGTGAACAAATCATTTGCTTATCATATTGGAAGAAATATAGAAGTATATATCGATGATATGATGGTTAAAAGCTTAGAAGAAGAATTTCACCTAACTGATCTTCAAGAAACTTTTGCCAACTTGACAAAGGTTAATTTAAAGTTGAATCCAGAAAAATGCGTGTTTGGGGTGTAGTCCGGAAAGTTTTTGGGTTATGTAATAAGTGAAAAGGGGATACAGCCTGATCCGGACCAGCTCGATGCTCTGTTAAAAATGGACCCCCTCAAAATATTAAAGAAGTACAGAGGTTGACAGGAAGATTGGTTGCTTTAAATCGTTTCATTTTAAAGTCTTCGGACAAATGTACCCCATTCTTTCAGACCTTGAAAGGTGCTAAAGACTTCAACTGGTCTCCATAATGCAGTCGGGCTTTTGATGAAATAAAAAAGCACTTATCTTCACCCAAAACCCTTTTTAAGCCTATTGAAAGAGAAACACTTTATGTATACTTGGTTGTGTCAGAATGTGTTATAAGTGCAGTGTTGGTAAGAGAGGTGGACAATTATCCTCGTTCGGTGTACTACATTAGCAAGAGTCTGATAGATGCTAAGAAGAGGTACCTAAAGCTTAAAAGCTGGCACTAGCCTTAGTGATTGCTCCCAGAAAGATGAGGTCGTATTTTCAGTCCCATTCCATCATTGTCTGAACATCTTTTCCACTAAAGAATTTTCGTCAGAAAGCAGACATATCAAGTAGGATGGCCAAGTGGTCAGTAGATTTGGGTGATTATGACATTGATTTTACCCCACGAACTGTTATCAAAGCTCAATCTGTTGCAGATTTCTTGGTAGAGTTTCATTTGAACAAAAGTTCTAAACAAGATTCAGATGAGAAAACTAAAAATGAGTGGGTTGTCCGGACAGATAGTGGATCAAGCACGATGGGTTGTGGGGCTATAATTTACTTAACCTCTCCATATGGTGATAAACTATACCAGGCTATATGCTTTGCTTTCAGGGTCTTTAACAATGAGTGTGAATATGAAGCGGCTATTGCTGGTCTTAAATTAGTTTTTTTGTGCGGGGCTAAAAGAGTAAGATTGATGTGTGATTCTCAACTTCTTATCCACCACGCTCAAGGTCAGTCTGAGGCTAGGAAGGAACAGCTGATCAAATACTTATTCATTCTTAAAGAGGTGGCAGCCAACTTTCAAAAAGTTTGCTATGAGCATATTCCTAGATCAGAAAATACGCAGGCAGATTCCTTAACAACCATAGCATACTCTGAGTCCTACCTTTGGATTCATATACAGGAATTCTCATCTATAAAATCATACCAAAACAAAGAAGAAGAGGAAAGTTTGAGTATACAAGTAGTTCAACCTAAATATTGGAGATTTCCCCTCCTTCGATACATCTCTGATGGGGCTTTACCTTCGGATAAAGCTGTGGCTAGAAAAATTAAGCATAAGGCTCGTGGTTTTATATCATAAGGGAAGTTTTGTATAAAAAATCCTTCAGCAGACCTCTCCTGCGATGTTTGGGGGCTGAAGAATCCCAAACTGTTTTATCTAAACTACATGACGGGGAAGGATCAGCACACTGTGGTTATAGAACTCTAACCCTGAGGGTTTTATTGGCTGGATACTATTGGCCATCAATAATGGATGATGCTAAGGAATTGGTGAAAAAGTGTGATCCATGCCAAAGGTATGGTAACGAAGTTCATATCCCAGCAGTACCTATGGAGTCTATTTCTGAGCCAATACCTTTTGCTCGTTGGGGATTGGATTTAGTTGGGCCTCTACCAATGGCGTCCGGAGGGTGCAGGACTATTATTATAGCCATTGATTGTTTCTCGAAATGGATAGAAGCAGATCCCCTGGCAGTAACCACTTCAAAAGCTGTTGTAAAATTTATCTTGTCTAACATATGTTGCAGATTTGGGGTTCCATAAAAGATAACCACAGATAACGGGCCACAATTTGACAACAAATATGTGGAGAGTTTCTGTGCCTCCAAGGGTATTCAGCATTGTTTCTCTTCTCCTTTCCACCCACAAGCGAATGGCCAAGTTCAAGTGGCTAACAGGACCATTTTTCTGGTTTAAAAAATAATTTAGAAGGGGCTACGGGAAAGTGGCCAAGTTATTTGCAAAAAGTACTGTGGGCATATTGAACTACTCCTAGGGTTGATACTCAGGAGTCTCCTTTTGCCTTGGTGTATGGGATGGATGAAATTACTCCTATAGAAGCAACCTTACCATTATACAGGGTCCACAACTATTCCGAACAAGCCAATGACATGGCAATTAGGAATCAGTTGGACTTAATAGAAGAAAGAAGGGTTAAAGCTCATTTTTAAACAACCCACTATCAAGGCTTGATGAGGAGCAGATTTGCTTCCAAGATCAAGAGAAGGGATTTTCGGCCAGGAGATAAAGTTTTGAGAAAGGTTTTCTGGCATACTAAAGAAAAGCAGTTCGGCAAGTTGGCTCCAAAACTGGGAAGGCCCTTATGAGGTCTCCGGAAAGCTTAAGCCTGCGACATATAGGCTTCAAGACAAAGATGGAAGAATTTTGAAGCACCCATGGAATATTGAACACCTCAGGTTATATCTAATATAAAAGTTGTGTAAATATTTACTTGTTAAAAGTCAATGTAAATATTAAGGGGCATACTATTTCCTACCCTGGTGGCGCGGGGAGGTTTTAATGAGGTGTCCGGTTTTTTTAATAAAATATGATGCCTTCTTAAAATGTTAGATGTGGTTTGACTACAATTCTTTTCAAGTCTTCGACTTAATGCTATCAATCTTTGACAGATCAGATTAATGTGGTGGAATGATGACCATTAAATACATGTCATCGGAGCTATTAAACATTCTCACTTGAAATACTTTTGAAGTAATTAGGGCTCTTTAAACATTAACTGTTAAAATTGAAAGGAAGCATGAAACAAAGCAAGATTTGATAGATTAGCCTGTCCGGGTGTAAACCGGACAACATTACCAAAGTACAGAATATGCATTGGCCATCCAAGGACTTTAATTGTTTTGAAAGACTTATCCGGACTCAAACCGGATACTATTACAAAAATTCCTTAGCCATCCAAGGACTTTAGTAGTTCACGAATTAAGAAAACACAAAAGATATTTAAAAAACCTTAAGGTTTATTCCCTTCGGATGTTCCTGCATCACCTTCTTTCTTGAGACCTTTGAGTTCGGCACTTGAACTCTCATCGGTTTCTTCATCTTCATCAGTAGTACAGTCTATTCCACTGCTATAGTTGTGTTTGTCACCAGCAACCATGGTATGGAACGGGATATCTTCATACTTCACATATTTCCATAAAGGAACAAGGGTCCTTTTTGGAAATATTTCATGAAAAAGCAGCACCATGTCAGACTTCACCTCAACATACCTTGCTTCCAAGGAGTCTATCACCTCATTGGTGTATTTATCAATGCTGGCCTGAATTTTCTGTTCCCGCTGTTTCTCTAAGTTTTCCTTCTCATTGGTTACCTTAGACACAGCATCTTCTAAGGAAGTCTTCTCACCGGACAAGGTCTGGATGGCACCATCTTTGGTCTTCAGGTCCTCCCTTAATGTTGAAAGATCTTTCTCCAAACCAGAGCACTTGGTATGAAGCTTAGTATTAGCATTCTCTGAAGTGGCCAGCTTGGTCGACAGATCTTCCTTGTCCTTCCTCAATACTTCAAGCTCTTTCTTCAATTCTTCTATGCATTGATTAGCATTGAGGAGATTGGTTGTCAGAGACTCCTTGTCAGTATTGGTTTTTCACCTGCCTCTCCAGATTGAGAACTGGTTGGATATGACCTATAAGAGAATGGGCCACCGTATCTTGATCTTCGGAAATAGAAAAATACTTACCGTTGTAGGTCACCATGTTGGAAGAGCCTGAAGGACGGAAAGGACCAGCAAAGTCATCCTTCTCTGAGTCGGTGAAGTAAAGACCGATGTCCTGAAGGACTCTGATGTCCATACCATCAATCCCTCCTCAGGTACCCTCTCTGAGTTGTAGATCTGTTGGAATTTTCTCTGCCAAGGTGGGGTCGGCAGGAACTGGTGGATGAAGAAGCTCTAAAGGGCGAAGAATTATTTCTTCCCCTAAGGTGAATTTTTTCTTCTTAGCGGCCTTTTCATCACTGCTTGCTCCTCTTTTTCGGTCCTTTTTTGGAGGCCTTGGTGGATTTTGTGATTCTCCTGCCTCCTTAACAGTCTCAGCTTCAACTACCTTGAGCAAGGCAGTATCGATCCCCATTTGGTTCCCCAAACCAGTCTCTTCTGCAGCGGCCCAAATTGCCTCTGTTGCAGCTCTCTTTTTCTTTCCCTTCATCTTGTTAGGAGTCTTGGCTCTAGAAGGAAAGACCAGTTTACCATCTTTCTCTTCTGTCCGTTTAAGGAAGACGCCTGGAGGAGGGTGTGGTCAATTCTTCCCATGTAAGATCTCTCCGACCTGTTGTATTCCACAGATGGGATCTCACCATATTGCCTGAGGTAAAGCAGTTGTGGAAAGCATTCCCCCAACACTCTGCAGCCCACGCATTCAGCCCACGCTCTGCCCCTCCTCCAGATATCCGGTATACTCCTTCGGCAACACTGAAAAAGAAGTAATGAATAATTCATGAGTGGAATATTTGTGAAGTGAAAAAAAAAAGACATGAAAAACTAAGTTGAAGAGCTTTCTTGTACTCTTCCATCTACTAGTTAGCATACTAAGGTTGGTTTTGGCTTTGATCTTCCTCCCATTTTCCCATGACCCACTGATAAATAAGAACTGAGTTCTCCAATTCTTCTCTGATTCCAGTAAGTCGTCTACCACTTTAAAGTTATTTCTCATGTTGTGGTGATAGAATGGGATGTGGCGATTCTCGCACAGACTTGCCACAGCGGTAAATTTCTCCATAGAGAGAGGGATTCCGGACATCCTCGATGCATTATGCAGGCAAGGAAGGAGTATCAAGCATTTGGACTTAATTGGCTTGGGCAAAGCTTTACCAAGTAAAAGTACCTGACGATCTCTGATTCTAAGGGGAACTTGAGCCCCCAGTTGAACAGTTCGGTGAAGATGGTCACTTCATTAAGTTTTCAATCCATCGGAGTCCCCGGAGTGATAGGTATCCTCACCTTCACTGACTCTGGGATCCCCCACTTTGTCCGGATCTGGCCCAGCTCGGCAATATGAGTATAGACATAATTTATGTTCTGCATGGCCAACAAATATTTAACGTTGTATTTCTTAAATCAAGGCCCTACATTTCCCTCCAAGCATTCCGAGAGATCCGGATGAGCCACACCAACCCTTACTTTGCCTTTGCCTTTCTATCAGAGGCAGCATCCCCAGTTTGTCTTGAGGCTTCAGTTTCGAAGGGGGCCTCTTCGATGATGTCCTCCATCACTTCTTCCATCACTGTGGAAGGTCTCTCAGTAGTTGTAGATGGGAGGGGAAAAATTTCTAACTCCAAAGGCTCTCCGGATGGATGAGCACCAGTTGTTTCCAAAGGCCAAATATCCAGTTAAGGCTGAGCTCTAGAGGAATTCACTTGAGAGGCTACTTTAGATGCCTCTGATCCGAAGGTCTTATCTTGTGGGGATCTTATAGATACCTTCGATCCGGAGGGTTTATCCTTGGATGTTGCTTTAGAGGCTTCTGGATTGGAGGGTTTTGACAGTGAGGCAGTTGCTTGGGCCTTAACCAAACGAGTTGTCCGGCGTGGAGTTGATTTTTTGGAGACTTTTCAATGTCTGAGCCAATGGATATGAAAGGGGAGGGCTTTTTAACACTTGATACCGTTTTTTCCTGAGAGGTGGAGGGTTGGGACTCCTGAACCGAAGAACCTGATGGAATTGGTGAGAGGCTTGGTTTGAACAACTGTTTAGGCTTTGGGTTTCTGGTGGAGGATGACCCTTGGTCAGTTTCTTGGGGTGGATCACCAAAAATTTTGCTTGGGGAGACCGGGAGACTAGCAGCGATACGCTTCTCTCTTTCGGCTTTCCTTGCTTTCTCTAACTCAGACAGGTTCAACCAGCCGCCTTTTAAAAGATCTTTTCTAGCCGTGAACATAAAATTATCCAAGAACAAGTTTGAAAGAAAGGGAAGAAAGCTCTGTAGAAGGTTTTTGAGTGATGAAGATAATGAAACAGTGAAAAAATGGTTTATATATTAGTAGAAAAAAGGTAACTAATACCTAGGAGGAGATGAAGAGGTTTTTGCAATGATTAAAGACGGCGCAGACATGGGAAAAATTAAATGCATAGGCTACTTTCTAGGTTTAGTAGGAGCGCAAATCTAAGTAAAAAACGGCTGGTAGGTCGAATCAGATTGTGACATGTGTCCCACGATCCAAAGAAAGACTCTTAGAATTCTGGGAAAAGTCAGTTCGGACAAACTTCAAGCTGGATACATGAGTGGGTTGGAGAAAATCGTCAATGAATAAGCAAATTTTTAAGTCCTACCAAAGATTTTTTACAAGGCCTAAAAAAGGAGCTACTAATGAGTCCGGATAACTTAAGCACAGCCTACTAAGATTTCCGGACAAGAGAAATTTGGATATAAACTTGCCACTAAACTATCCGGACATGAAAAAAATAAAAAAACAACTAAACACCTTCTGACTAAGCTATGTGCTAATCAGTTTAATAAGTAAATGGGTCCTTAAACTTGACAAGGTTCCATAACTTGACCTGAAAGCCCATAGGTCCATGATTAAAGATATAAATACTTCAACTACTTTCATTAAATGAGGGTAATGAACATTTAATACAACCAGGCAACTCAAATATCTCACTACTTCACACTAAAACATTTAATACTCTCTAAACTTTCCAAAACACTTGACAAAATTACCCTCAGCCCAAAATAAACCTCACCAGCAACGAGAGATAATCGGTAAAGCCCAACATTTCGCTTTCGTTGACCGTAACTTTATGTAACAATGATGTATCCTCGCACATGGGGCCTCCGCCTTAATCCCAAGCTACAAATTGAAAACACGATGAAATAGATGTCTTAATATTTAAATTAACCGTCAATGGAATTAAATACTTACGTTCACGAAGTGGTTGGAGTTCACCTAACCTAATCCAATTTCCATGCGGTTTGGAATCTGAGGGGGTGCACCTCCTAACGGAAGAAAAGTGAACCCAACATCCATATTTCGGTATTGTCCTACGAAATGAAGAATGCAGTTAAACGCAGAAGTGATTGCGACTCCCATCTCGGGCATGGACATATAATGGTCTTTAGTACCCACGTTACCAGAGCACTTCACACGCTGCAACATCAATCAAATCTTCCATGCTTGTAAACATCTTAACATACACGGATGCGTAATCCATAAGCTCGTTGTAAAGGGCATCCCTAATCATCTTCACCCATCTTGTTACCAATTCAAGGCAAACGCTATCGAGCGGTACCCACAATAGCCATCGAATTTAACGTCGGTGGTGGATGATACAAATGGTCTAACATCTATGGGAAATTAGTTTAAGTATAATTTGGGATCAACCACGCTTGCCTTAGCCGGCATCGTAGAGTTTCACCTACAACCGATCGTTCTACTACAAATCATCATCCCACTTGTTTGCGTTAGAATAACGTTATCTTTCTTTGGAGCGGGGGCGCTTTCCCAACCACGTTTTGGGCCCAGCATTCCTTTCCCTTTACTTGAGGTTTCGGGCGGAGGTAAAAAGGTTTTATCAATCCCGGGTGAACTAGCCTTTTCGGAATCTAGCACATGCTCGTGCATAGATTTTTCGCGTTTAGTGGATGATTCGAATGCGGTACTAGACAACTTACGTTTGGAAGGTGGACGACCACGTGCTTTTTACTTCACCAATGTCTCACAATGGAAAGTTGTTTCGGGATGGACGACGGCAAACCATTTCTTATAAATGTGCTTTATGTGTGCTTTGTCATTCGATTCCATGACATCGCATACTAGTTTCTTGAGTTTGGCTTTCAATTTCTCGATCGTCGTGAGATTGGTACAAACTAGAATGTCTAACCTCTTCCAATGTTTGTGAAATAACTTTATAGGTACCTCTAAACCTTTGGCAACAAATTCTTAAATTTTGTGTGCGCAAGGTATACCGTGCGTAGTTCGTATGGCAGAACCACAAGGCATGGCGGCTGTGCTTGTCATGTTCCGGGCACAATCTACTTCTTTGGAAAAAAATTCCAACGCATAGTGGGAGACGTTGCTTTTTAGTTTACCATACACAATGTTCGCGAATTTATGTAGGGCCAATAAGCGGCTCTTTTCAAATGATCCCTTGATGTCCTCGTGTTGCAATTCTTTCAAAGTATGCAACTTCAACCAAAAAGACTCGAAGTTACCTTTGCTCGTACCGATGAAACGTTTGAGGCTTGAATGAGAACTCTCTACGCGGTTTGTGTTTTGGTTACCAAAATGTATCCACTTGTTAGTTCTCCACATGACAAACTTATCACCGTAAGGCCCTAACAAACGTTCGGTATACTCAATTGCTTTCGGATACTCTTTGAAGTCACGGTACAATTTCGACCGATAGTCGTTGAAGGCTACTTCTGTTTCCGCCAACATCATTTGATTCCACACTTTCAAGAAGGCGTTGGACACTTTCTTCTCCTTTATGATTTTTTTCATTTTGCCCAAAACGTTCATGTTGATGTGTCATCGACACAATATGTGTGTTGCATTGGGGAACACTTCCTCCACCACCTTCACAAACGCTAAGTATTTATCCGTCAAAAAAATTGAGGGTGGTTCGATGGAGTGAGTTACCATCAACAAATGTAAGCACACTAACACCCATTTGTAGCTCTCGAATTTTTCTCCCGACATAAACGCGAATCCAATGTAGAAAGTTTTCTCGGTACAAGTGGCTCCGACGACCTCGTACAACGGCATCCCGTATTTGATTAACTTGTACGTGTTATCCATTTCAATGACGTTTGGAAATGTCTGTAACAAATCCAAACTAACCGGGTGCATGAAGAAAAGCTCACCTATGATATCGTGTTTGTCTTCAGACTTTCTATGGAATGCGTAGTAGCTCAACCTCTTTACTTCACCCAACAGGTATTGGAATTGCGACCGACCTCTTTTCTCGATCTTGCGGTGTTTTAGTTGAGCGTTGTACACAGTGCGCACTGAAGGAAAATTATTAGGGTTCAATTTCTTCACTCCACCGAGAATGTCTTTAGAACGGGATCCTATCTTCGTAGAACTAACTACGAAGTCCATCTCTTCTTTGGTGAATCGTTCCAACTACGAATGACCTTCTTTGTACGATGTAGTATCGTGATTGTGAACGCCGCATTCGAACTCTAATCCCCACAAATCATCATCCACCTTATTTTCTTTAAGGGTGAAATGCATCTGCATATTTTCGTGTCGGTAGACTTCCTCTTTAAATGCTTTGGATCTACCAATTTTATATAAATTCCAAATCTTTCGCACACAAAAATAATTCTCGAAGTTTTTCGAGCAAGTCTATCGTGGCGACGTAATATAACCATAAACCCGTTGTCTAATGCGATTTGCTTAACCCAATGAATCAACTCTACTTGAGTGTAGTGAGATTTCGTGTCGAGCAAGTGGCTATAATCGACGGAGCAAGGCTCCGGCATTACCTCCTCCTTTACCATGCACGAATCATATAAGTCGTCATTTAACTCTTCCTCCTCTTCCTACATAAACAATCGTAAATTATGTCAATAAAAAAAATATGTGCGACGCGACCTGGCGGTTGGGGAATGTTCCAACCCCGAGAAATTTTTTTACCACCGGTTGACAATAGCCTAACCGGCGGCTGATAATAGTGTTCCGGCGGGGGAACCCAACATAAACTTCTTAACTTGGAATGCCCAAATAGGAACCACAACCACCGGATTAAATATTTAAACCCGCCAGTGACGTTTTCAACCATCGGTTGACAATATACGGCCCGGCGGTTGATAATATACACCGACGGGTTTGGTATCTCGCACCACCGGGGACCTATTACCAAATACAAATTGTTACCTAACAAACTACCATAGTCATAAACCATCGGGTTTGGTATCTTGCCCCGTCGGTTGGGACTGGACTACCCCGGTGGGGTTAGTTCATCTTGACATGAATATCCATCATCACTGACGCCGGCTCCCCCGATTGAAAAGGCCGCCACCGGTGGGGAGCTCGGGTTCAGCTTTTGAAAAATTAAAGATCTACAAAGAATGAAACTTTTTAAAAAAAATGGTTACATAGATTACCTTGTTTGGAGTTTAATGGTCCTCAACATGTTTCTCAAAGCCTAAATCCATTCTCCAATAAGTTGGGTTTTTTCGGAAGATTTGGGTGTTTTAGAGTGTTTTTAGAGGTTTTGGAGTTGTTTTGAGTTTTTTAAAATTTTGTTAAGTATTGAGTATAAGAGGGATATTGGGAGGAGTAATTTTGTATTTTTAAACTTTTGGTTAACTATACCAAAATCCACTCACTGCCAAAAAAAAATCTTGGTCAAAAAATAAATAAGTAAAAGACTATTAAATAGAAAAGATTCTAAAAAAAATGGAGCTGATTAACAAAAATTGAGTCCGAATTTAACGAAAGCCAAATAGTATGGTTAATTTCTAAATGGGCCGGATTTATCGGTCCAGCCAAAAACAAATGATAGGTTGGTTGCTTATTATATTGGGCTATTATATTAAAGAGGGGCTTGGGCATAACTTGGGTCTATTTGCCCAACAGTAAGTATAGCAATGAAATTATGTTTATTGCAATGAAAATCATTTGTCACATGAAACCCAAATTCATCTCTCACTTGGTGTTCTAACTAGCAGATCTTGTTATCCGAACAGGACATGAATTTGATTTGCCAAATAATTCACATGGACATGGCTACGAAGATAGAAACATAATCCAAAGGACTGCAGAAAACAGGTTGGCTAAGTAAAATGACAACATCAACATGTAATGTAATGTAATGTAGTTGAGACATTGCTTCCCTACACTCACATGGATAATCCCTTACCTATCTCACAAACACACCTCATTTCGATTCATCAATCATGTGTTTTTTGTGGGGTTAAGTTAACAAACACAAATACGCCCACCTCTTTATTTTTAACGTTATTAACCTTATTTATATATCTGTTTGTGTTTGTAATTTATGTAGCAGTTCAGTTCTAAACTTTAGATGTATAGTTTGAATTTATAAGTAAAAATAGATAAAAGTAATCTAAGTAGAATAAACATTAAAACAACAATGAGTTCATAATAGATTAATAAACAATCAAGAACAAAAAATATATAATTGAACAACGCTGCGGCTAAAACAAACTAAGCCGAGGTCGAACAACGATACAATAATGGAATTATCACGAATGAGATATGTTCTATATATATAGAATGTGAAACCATTAACATTGACAATTTTAGAAGAATTTTTTTTGTACAATTGTCCGACTTGGTTTTGTTTTTTTTCTATTCTGATTCGAAAGATGAGACGGTTTTACAACAGAATAGATCGATGGATAAGTATGAACGAAGAGTAATAGAATAAGGATACTGATATCTCTCAATGCTTCATATTTTTAACAATTTTTATCAAAATTAACATTGCCTGCCTGGTTTGCAGGTAAGTGCACCAGCACTAATAGTGAGAGTAGCAACCATAGAAGATGACTTGGCTGCCAAGCTTGAAGCTCTAGCGTAACTTGATGCAGTTAAAACACCGGAACGAGTAAAAAATGCTCCGTTTAGTAAAAGGTCTCCTTCTGATCTCCAATTCCAATGTCTCCAGTTAGCCGGTGATGAATCAACTCTCTTTGTTACCTGCCCATATCAAAATAAGTAATCAATTAAGATGCCAGGATACAGGTCTATATTAGTTCAGAATCTAAAGCTGTGTTTGGTTTGTGAAAATGCTTAGCCCAGAGGGTTAGCAGTTTAGAATCTGCAATACTTTACGAAACTCGTTGAGTTCATGAAACAACCAGATCCTAACATTTTGAAATCAATCTGAATTTGATTGTGTACATACCTCCTTAGCAAAAGGGTTAGTAGGAGCAATAAATCGGTTGCCTTGGCTGTTAATGGTGGGATCAGCACTACCGCCAATAGCATACATTTCCCAGTGTGTGTAGTCATTGTTTACTACATGGAAATAACCATGTCTACACCTGCAATATTAAATTGTTTACTCTACTTTTAGTACTGAAATTCATTGATAGGAAACATGTAGTAATGTGAGAGAGTATACCTTGGCATTCTTTGCATAAGACCTTCACCAAAATGGTTGTAAGCAATTGTGACCTGCATTACTTTGTCTCTGGTGTAAGAATCGCTGTGTCCCAGTAACATAACCTGAAACATTTTTTTCCCAGTAAGATACAGAAATATTCAACTCAACAATCAATCGATAAGAAAACAGGGGAACTAACTGACCTCGTTATGATGAGTGAAGAAATTATTAGAGACGGTAATAGCGGTAGAACCAATGACAGCATCAACAAGCCCATCAGCACAGTTTGACAAAGAATTGTGATCAATCCAAATATGACTCGACCCAAAAATGGAAATACCATCACCATCAGCCATAGTTCTCCATCCATAATGGGAAGGTGAGCTTCTAACCATAGCATTACCAGTGGGTTTACAATCATGTATATTAAGACCATGGATGATGATATTTGTTACAAATTGGATAGTGATACAAGCTCCGTTAGCTATGTGTACGTTAGACCCACGTCCGTCAATGGTTTTGAAGCTGTTCATGATAAGTTCTTGTTTCAATTTGATTACCATATCACGTTTGAAGACGATCCACAGTGGCTCGTCTTGTATAACAGCGTGCCGTAGTGTGCCGGGTCGTGGGTTTACGGCGTCGTAGTCGTTTGGGTCAGAAACGACGTAGTATTTTCCGTCGCGGCCACCTACTGCGTTGCGGCCGAAGCCGATACCACAGTTGGCCAGGCGTTTACGGTGGAGGTACCATTTGCGGTCGCAACGCCAACAGTCATCGATTGGATTGCCGGTGACACATGAGAAGAAGCCGAGGTTTCGACGTTCTGTGCTGTTGCGTGTTGCCCTGGTGATTAATTTGATATAAACAAGCATCAATATAACTAGTCTTGGAATTATGTGCTTTTTTTGGCCAAATATACGTATATAATTAAGATATTACTAGTGAATAGTAATTACAGAATGGATAAATTGAAGTCATCATTTTTATAGGGACCACTTAGATAGTGTATAAAGATTGATGGGATACGGCCAAATACGGAGAAACTCGAATAATTTATGGTACAAATGAGAAGTAAATGCTGTGTACCTAATATATCTAGAGTGAGATCAAGAATGTATGAAATAATAAATGCTAATATTGACAACTTTAATTTAGTCGGTGGTTGGTATTTATCATAAAATACCATAACATTTAATGGAAAAAGAAGAAAAAAATGTGTTCGTGTCAGAACCAAGAAGTAACCCGCACCGAACCGTATTATTGCTTTTTGTGGGTATGAAATTTAATGATTTTCTTTTTAAATATATAAAATAAAATATTTGATATGTGGAGTTAGTTAGAGGCTAGAAATTAAAAACCAGACATGAGTATTTAAGATGTTCATGTTTCTCTACCTATGCTGCAATGGAATTAAATGAGAAAGATAATGTAAGAACTGAAGTTTCTGTAAATTCTCTTCACATGCATAACCATTTCTTGGTTTTATTTTTAAGTTCCCATTATTATAAATATAAATTTATTAATAAATAATTCTGAATTATCCAAATTCCAAATAATGGATGAAGAAAAAAACAAATAAAAAAAGCAAAACATCTAACATGGGCATGTGATGTGTAGTCTGACAGAAGATATTAAATATTCAAAGAGAGAGAAACAACATACTAACATGAAAGTTTTTTTATTTCTTAACATAAAAAAAAATACTTTCATAACAATTTAATGAAATTCTATTGACTTATGATATCTAACCTTAATATAATTTATAAATATAATCAACCAAAAGTATAAAGAATTTAAAGAGATCAAGTATTGGAAAAGACCAAAAAGTACATACGTTTGAGTAATTCACTCTTTGACCCGAAAATGACTTCTCAAAGAATATGGAGTAGTACTGTTTCATGAAAAGTGCTTGTGGCTTGTGCTGTGTCATGTGTTCTATCTAAATTACTGTAATTACAAATAAAGCTCTCCCTATTGTCATTTTGTTACAAATTCACATTTTAAATTCTAAATTATTAAGATAAAGCATTTCCTATAACAATTCCCTAAAATAATTTCATACAACAAAAAGTAATATATTTTCAGTAACTATAGATCAAATTTTAATCTTACAATTAATTTTAAAAAAAAAACTATATTAAAAAAGAGGTATAAAACTCACATATCCACCATGGCAGCAACTTCGTCAGGGTTATCAACAGCATGCTCATGCCACAAATCTTCAGAACTGAAACAAATCAAGATTGACAAGCACTAATCAAAAACTAATTACACATAATGTGAAAGCTAAAACCTCTTAACAAAACGACATCGTTTCTAAATTAGTCATCTCCTTCGAGGAGCTCAATTCTAAGCTAGTCAGTTAACGCAACAGATTCAATAACAACGATCTACATTTTTTTTCAGATCTAATCAAACGGTTCAGATCGATCACTCACTTTTCAGCCATTGTCGAGTTCTTCGAGCTCTGCAAATGCTCTGTTCCTTCTAACCTGAAAAAAATAAGCAAAATTCGAGAGTAAGTTGTCGGTTACTCGAACCTACATTGCAATTTTGTTATAGTAATTTACAAAACAAACGTTGGTAGTCTAATCGGAGATCGGAAGAACAAAGATGGAAGATCGTGAGCTTACGTTGAGGCATTTACAATCGCGAACAGCGTGATGAGTAGTGATAGAGTAACAGATAACGATCTTTGAGAAATCGTCATTTTCATTTCTCTTTGTTTCTCTCTCTAGATCAGCTTCTCTCTCTGTGATATAGATATAGAGTAGTGAAGAGGAAGTTAATTCTGTTTTTATGGAATTGCGTGAAAGCTGAAGAAGAAGGAGGAGAAGAAGAAGAAGAGAAATGGGAAAAGGAGGGAAGATAATCAAATGAAAAGGTCTGACAAAGCTATGCTTTATATAACGAGAAAGAAGATGAAAACTTAAGGTTATGTTTGGATTCTAAGAAGATGTGAATGTGATGGAAGAAACCATACTTGTTTATTTATTATCTGCAATTTGTTAGGGGTGAAGCTAAAGCTAAATTATTGCCTTGTTTCTTATGACTTATGAGTAGTTAAAAAAAAGTTTTTATATTTATTTTTTAGACTCAAATACAAAGTCAAAATCTAGTAAAATTATATTAATTTCAGATATTTTTATTTAAAGGAAAACACTTAAAAAACATAATTAGTAATTATATTAAATTAATGAAATATGTTTTTAATAGTTATAAATAATTAGATTTATAACGTGGTGTTTATTTAAATATCATATATTTTTAATATATGTTAATAATTTCCGGATCTATTATACAAACTTTATTTTCTTCACGAATGAAAGTAATATTTATGTAACTTTTAGGTTCTTTGAAAAAGTGTATTCTAATAAATGAAATATATTTTCTATTCAATACAAAGTTTATGACTATTAAAAATGTCCATCTATATAAACCGTTTAAAATTATCTTGTTTTAAAATTTAAATACCAATAACCATATTTTCTGTTAATACCAATACACTGTATGAATATTTCTATTTTTTTTTTTGTTTTTTTTTGTACTTTTGATGCTATTTTAGGTCATAGTTTTAAAAACATAATCTTAAAATAATGTTGATTTTGTTTTTTTAAGATAAATAAAACTAGATTCATCAAATATAAAATTTTTAAGAAAAACAAAATAAAAAAAATATGAACCGTAATGGCTTGCGAAAATTCGTGTATTTTGGTTACGAAAACTGTGAGCTGGTTGGGAAATTACGTGTAATACGGTTATGAAAACACAATGGTATTCTAGTTGTGAAATTAAGTGTAATTTGTTGTGGAAAAACGAATGTTTTAAGCTGCGGTATAAATAAGAAGAAAAAAGTTGCATAAATAAAAAAACAATCGATGAGTTGCAGAATTACATGCAAAATGTGTTACGTAAATATATAAAAAAGTTGCGTAAATAAGACTGAAGAAAAGATCGATTTTAATGTTACGAAATTACGTGTTATTTGGCTGCAAAAAAAACAAACCTTTTCAAAAATATAATTCATAAATATCATCTTGTTAATCTTAAAAAAGTATAAATATATTCGCTTTTAAAAGAATTGAGTTAGAGTTTGAAAGATATGTAGTTTTCAAGTTTAAAAATAACTAATAACGCACCAATTTGAAAAATCAAATACGCAAATGATAATTTCTCGAAAATAATTGATTAAACAGCTGTTTTATGTTTAAATAAAATTTCAAATTGAAATTATTGCATAAATTTTTATTTTGAGAAATTTAAAAATATTTAAATAGTTATTGGTATTTTTAATTTATTTCGGATTGTTAAAAAAATTATATATATAGTTTTTTATTTTGTTATTAATTAGTATTTATATATAATTAT
The DNA here is from genome assembly GCA_036936605.1 of Limnanthes douglasii subsp. nivea. Classification (NCBI taxonomy): domain Eukaryota; kingdom Viridiplantae; phylum Streptophyta; class Magnoliopsida; order Brassicales; family Limnanthaceae; genus Limnanthes; species Limnanthes douglasii. The sequence continues at coordinate 42,491,720 of JAUPFV010000001.1, forward strand.
ACGTTGGTATAAAATATAAATAATTATGAAAGAATTGTCTACAGTTCAGTTATTTGTTGTATATTTATAGTTAATTTGATTTATATTGTTTTGTTGTTTGTTTTTTCAACAAGGATGATAAATAAATGTTTAAAAATTAATTAATTTGAATTTTTAAAAATTAAAATTAAATTTTTATAAATAAAAAATCAATTTTGAGAAAAAAATTAAAATTATATATTTTATTTTATTTTTTTATTTTTTTCAAAATAAATTTTTTTCAATTTATTTTTATTATTTTATCATTTTTATTTTACAAAGGGTATTATTCTCATTTTAATTATCATTTTTCATGTTCCAAACAATTTTACATTTTTTCACGATTTTTTACTATTCACACGTTTTTTTAAGCTACGACTCTCGACCACATTCTTTAACAAACTATATTTGAAATAAAAAAATATAAATATATTATTAAAATATCGTGTCTGTGAGAAACCAATATTTTAAAAACAATAAAATTTTAAAAATCTCCAAAATAAAAACAAGATGTCCAAAGTCATATTTGTTTTTTTGCTAATATCGTATCTAATTCTGGTAACATGGGATCATATTGTTCATACCATTGACATGCAACATTAGTTAGATGACACATGACGCTCTCACTTATAAGAGCTCATGACAACCCGCACTGCGGTGGCGGACTTACGCGCAAAATGTCGTCAAGCCTTGCTCTATGTCGTATGTCGTCAAGACAACATTGGCAATAACGAGGAAGGAAACGACGCCACTACCTCCATTATCGGGCACTGAAATCAACATTATTATGTGACCATACCTTATCATTTTTGTATAAAGAATTCAAGGATAATGAAGTCTAAAGAGTTGCTCGATTGTGAATCAATTAATTGGTATAGAAGTTTTGTTTCCCTCGTGATCACTTCCAATATGAAAAAAGAAGCCAAAATCATTTGTCTCATCATTACATGAATAATGGAAAGGAAGTGCATATTAGCGAGCCTTTCCTAACCCGATACACTGAGCTAAACCTCCATAATTATCTAAACAATCAACATATGGGTCTATCAAACCCGTGACACATCATTATGACGCTACTTCTTGGTCTAAAAACTATCTTTTTTTATCAAAAAAAAATTCTACATACCTATTTGTAACCCATGCATGTCCCGATATACCCCCACATATAACTACCACATTCTTTGGTCTCACAACCCTTTTAAAAATCAGATTAATTCATATCAAACCTAAACACAACCTTGTGTTGTGCTTGCTAGGTCTTGAAATTATCCAGGTTAACTTACCAACAAAGTTAAATAAATAAAATATAGATAAATATGATGGAACTCGAGACCCTTCCTATTGAGCAATTTTAAAATGTAATATTTTGTTTTTCGGAGATGATAGATTGATTTGTGGCATTTTTTCCATGAACTTTCGAGGTAATGTGCTTATCTGGTTTAACTGGTTGTCGTTGGGTTGTATATATACTTTCAAAATGTGTGGGCGACCTTTTAAGACCATTTCATAGCATTAAAATCATCAAAGGTGATGATAACTACATTATCTACTGTAAACATGAACCCAGCGAAAGCCTCTAAAAGTACACCAAGCAATTTTTTTCCAAATAAATAATAACTTGGAGAATTGTCATGGAATCCTTGTTGTGTGACTTATAAACATGAGATTCTACGAGGACTTTTGGTAGAGGATATCATAAAGAGAGAAACAATAAATTTCATCAATATATTAGCTTAGGTTAAGTCGCAAATTAAAGTTGATTAGAAAACACACATGTAACTCAAGGGGGTCGAATGTTGATCGTTGTTACCATCTTACAACTAACATCAAAGAGCCACTAATCATGGATCTATTTCCAACCTATAAACCTTTGGTCGCGCCTCTAATGAATTCTAAAAAACAAAATCATGGTAATAAAAGCATGAATGACAGAAAGAAAGAACGAGTTAATACCATATATAGGCAGGTTTGACGAATACTTTGATCCCAAAAAAACTGCCAGACTGTGCTAACTATTATCGAGAGAGACTATTTATAATATATTACACAATATTTTCACGAACTTCATGTAGTTGATCTTGAAATCTAACGGTGTGGATAGACTTTGGCACAATTCTATTGAAACATGTATCTAGTTATCAGTTTTGAACATTATCTCTCAAGAGTTATTTAACCACATAAGGATGCAATTATCATTGTTGCCTAATTTGGGATAAGAGTTTGAGGATCATGGTGAATACATGTATTTTTACCAATTTTATATTCAATAATACATACGGAAAAAAAAAATTCATATCATGATGGTCTTGAGGCCACAAAAAATGATCATCATTGGATTTATAGTGATAGAAAAATTGGTTATCGAGGAACTAAGGTGTGAGATATTTATAGGTTAGTGGGTAAAAAGAAAGCATGTATAATGCATGTTCGTGATCTTAAATACCTTTTTATAATAATATTTAATATTTAATATAAATTTTCTTGCTTAGATGCATGTAATTGTGTCAACATTCCATCAATACCTCTGGTTTGTGGTTATTCGATCGAAGTGATCTATAGTAATTAAAAAAATATTAAAGAATGATATTTCGCTTCTAAAAGATATGTATGACCCGCACAAGGCCTCTCATTTGGTTGAACTAGGAGAGGAGATCGAAAATGTAACACTATTAATATTCAGAGTCATTCGCATCGACAAATATCTATAAGGTCATATCTTTAGATATGTTTAACATTTATGTCTGAGAATTTTGATGTATTTTATTGGTTCACCCAGGACGTCAATGGTTTTCTAGCCATGTGATATGCCATAATATATCAATAGACAATAGATTTCGAATTATCAAATAAAAACAATAAAAATATTTCTTAAAAAAAACGTAAGCAATTATAGTCGAAGTGGATTGGCTTAAGAAGTATGTCATGTCTAGGAAGCCTTTGATCCATTCTGAACCATCAATCCAATCATTGTAAATAATATAACTTGCAAATAACGCATGGGCATAAACTTTATTGATCTTAATAAAGCTTGTCTGAATGAATCATTCTCAATCCCTACCATATACCAAATGGTAGATGTTGTCTCGGACAATCATATGTTATCCTTCATGGACGCATACTATGGTTATAACCAAATCATAATTCACGTGGATTATTATGAACAGACCTTTTTCATAATACAACAATGACTTTACCATTACATAGTCACATCATTTGGGCTCAAATGTATGAGCCACTTACCAAGGATTATTAAATATAAAATAATCAAGCTAAATAAGACACAATTTATAAGCATACATCCATGATATATCGGTCATAGTATAGCATAATTAAAATCACTTAGCCGATATTGCGTAAACATTTGAAAACCTCTAGTCGGTGAATTTTAATCTGAACTAAGATAATTTCGTGTTTTATGTACAGCTAGGAAATTTATATATTACATGGTTAACAAGAAAAGAATTGGAAAAGATCATATATGGTTTTTTAACTTAAGTAATTATAGATCCTCCATAAAATATTAAGGAGGTTCATGTATTGGCAGGGAGGCTCACCGCACTAAATAGATTTATTTTTTTATCCTCGAAAAAATAGTTCTCATTCTTTCAAATCCTCAAAGAGGTCCACTGATTCAACTGAACTCTTGAATGCATTACAATTTTATTTAAAATCAATACGCTATTGGCTCCACTAAAGGACTTATTAAGATCAAGCTCATACGAGCATCTTTATTTTAATATATTTTATCTAATCATATGATTAGGGCAATTCTAGTTAGGAAAAAAGAAACTATCCTATGAGAAATATGATATATAAGTAATCTCTTTTATATACTGAAACTTGCTACTTATAACTAGAAAATCAGCCCTAACTTTAGTTGTTGCTGCCATGAAAATGACCATATTTTAAGGCACGTACCATTATTGTTTAAATCGCATTTCCTCTGGAAAATCATAACGCATAATCCATATATATCAAGTATATTTAAAAGATGGTTAGTAGAACAATAGAACTTGATATCAAATCTTAACCATGCACTGTCATCAAAGCTTAATCACTAACAAACTTCTTAACAACATTTTAGTTAGAACAACTTCTACCATCGGTCGATAACCCAAAAGTAACATGGACGATCTAGACGAATGATGAGTCTAATAATTTGAAATATAACACATGAATACAATTAATATCTCATTCAAGGACCATAATAAATCAAGATATCAGTATGGTTTCAATGTTTTTAATGATGAGTTTGAATATGAGGTGATCATCGAAGGTATATACCTCACTGATATTTGGGAAACCCAAGTGGTGAAGCTCTTTAGAGATTAAAGTCTCGTCAACAATGTCCTATGTCAAGCCAAAGTAAAAAAAGGACGACCTTATCTGATATTTAAGAGAACTCTATCGTTGGGAAACTTTGTTTGATCATGTTGTGTCAAGTACCAAAGGCTAAGAATAAAATAAAATATGCATTCACTTTCTCAGGTTGTGCCGATTCAACACCATGGGTGGTCCTATGGGAGAATCTAGCAACTATACAATATAGCGGAGTTTTTTGTACGAACCAAACATTTAAGATAATGACCATAGAATAAAGAACAAAGTGGCGATATGATATCTGAGCTTACCAAAAATAAGGGGTATTACTATAGGGTATATCTGAAGCCTGAAATATCAAAATTTATTTGGAGAGATATGTATGGTTGATAAAAACGTTATATAAGAAAAGTCTCATCATATATTTCATGTGATGTTATGATCAATACGAATTAGATTTCTTTCTATAAGAGCTTTATGAAGATAAAGGTGGTTCATAGTATGACTACAAAATATTACACATGTAAGTTCTTCTACCATGATACTTTTGTCCAATTTTTCTAACAGAAAGCATAGGTCAAATGCTACGATACGTGCTGACGTTTTGCTAACTTAATTTGAACCCCAACAACTCCCATTGAGTTGATATCAAATGAATTTTAACTCGACATATGAGGTTTAGACCAGTAGGACCCTTACCAAAGGTTCAAGTAAGTGGTAGTATATCTTAATAGTAGAGAAATACTTCTTTGAATGGGTGGAGGAAGAAGGTCATAAATTTCCTCATGATAAATATATTCTTTAAATATGCGGTAACTTAAATTATCAAAACTCACAATCGTCTGTAATTTCAAAATGCTTCTCTAGCATTGTTTTTTCTAAACTTGGGGTATCAGACATCATTTTGCATCACCTTTCTACTCTTAGGATAAAAAACAAGTAGACCTCATGAAGAGAAACACCTTATAAGGCATACAATGCGTACTTCAAGGTGCAACGGATAGGCCACACTTTATCCAACGTTATATTGACATACCAAACCACTATCTAGGACACCAGAGCTGAGACACCTTTCAATTTAGTATATAAAATAGAAACCATAGTTTCAGTAGAAACAACATTCCTATGGTTTCAAATATTTAATTATGATGAAGGAACAAATACTAAAGGTTTCATCTCCGAACTTAACCTAATCAAATAAAAATAGATAAAAGCTTCATTATGTATGGACCATTACAAAACATTACTTAGAAGTAGGTGCGACTTTAAATTCCTCTTACGTAGTTTCGAGATAGATGAACAAGTACTTAGATGTGTGTTCTTCCATACAAAAGATAAAACACTAGAGAACTATGCACGAATTATGAAGGAACTTACACTATACCGGCAAAGGTCAGTCCATTAACCTATATATTTTTTATGAAGAAGGCTGACAACTTCCTCAGCCATAGAATATTGAAAAGTTAAAATTGTTTGGTTTTTCAATATCTAACACAATATCAGCACTAATTTGCATTTTATTATTATTTACTTTTGAAATTGAGGTGCATGTTTTCTTACCTCGATGATGGAGAAGGTTTTAATAAGACACTCATATTCAGTAAAAAAAATTAATTTACATACACAATTGGATAATGAATTTTGAAATAATTTTTTTAAATTTTGCATAGAGTTCTCGAGCTCCCTCCCCAAACTATACGTTAAGCTATCAAGCTCCCACATCAAACTTCTATCTTCAAAATTAATCACCTTTGTAGGAGAGACCCTAATGAACCTATATAATTTTTAATGAAGCTGATTATTCATTTACTCATCCATGTAACATTGAAAATTTGAAGTTTTCTTATTCTTAAAATATAACATATTATCGCCATTAATTTGCATTTCAAATTGTTATTTACTTTTAAAATTCAGGTGCATTTTTTCTTACCTCGATGGCGGGGAAGGTTTTAATAAGACACTCGTCTTTGGTAAATACTATTTTTAATCTACATATGCATTTGGATAGTGATTTTTTTTAAGTTTCAAATTATGCATAGAACTCTCGATATCCTAAACTAAATTATGCATTAAAATATTGAGCTCATGCATCAAATTTCTACCTTCATTGAGCACTTCAATATGAAGGACCCTCATGTCTACAGGTGGATATTTTTACTTGTTGTTGTGCATGATCATGTAAAACATACCTAAACTTTTAAATAAACTTACAGCATAACTATACTTATGGGTTTGGCAGAACCATAAATACTTTGTTTTCTCCTCTGAAACCCACCTAGGAGGATAGGATAGCTCAATCCTTAAAAATATTGAGGCTCAGTGGGTTAAAATTCTTCTTTTATTATCCCCAAACAAAAAAAACTTCATTTGAAGCAGTCTGTACTCCAAATTAGTAATTATATCCTAAAATGTAGTAATTACATTTCATATGTTCTCAACACATTTAGTAATTACATTTCATATGTTCTCAACTGGCGGAGGCATCATCCAAATAAAATTTGTTTCTTGGTTTTATTCTTGGGTCGCTCTCATGGGTTAGGTCATTATTATCGATGCTGAAAATTCGATTCGCTCATTTTCAAAATAAGGATCCAACTTAAAGGGGATAGTTTCAAGTGCGGTTCAGAGGACCTAGTTTGGAATCTTATGAATCTCACTAGTTCCAATCTCTTCAATCGTTTAAGGAGAAGTCTTGCACTAGGATCATGCGAATGATTTTAGTTTTGCTATAGGCATATTGCACTCTTCTGTTATATTGTTACTCCATCATTTAGGCCATCTGTGCAGCGTACACATTTTTTGAAGACAATTTCTCTTCTTATTGTAATGGTGAAAATAAAACATCATTAACTTTATATTTTCCCTTCCATGCAATCGAAGTTGTACAATTTGGATTTTTTTACTATCTTTTTTGAATAATGATCATTTTTTAAAAGACTGACAGAGAAAAATATATAATCGACTCGATCACCTTTGTACTAAAGGGTAGTACGATAAGAGTGTCAGACGTTTTGCCTACCGATTGTAAGGATTCATCAGGGCTGCAGTTAACTACGTATGGTTTGGATGTAGTCAATAGCCAAAACAAATTCAGTTTTTTAGAGTTAACATAATGCTTATTTCGGCCTACGTTGGATAATTCTTTGTGTATGGTAAATATTTTATTTATGGTTTCCAAATACCAAAAAACTAACACGAAAACTATGCAATGACATACAAAAACAATCAAATATTAGCCATAAATCTCACAACAGTTCTCATTGAAAAACTGAAAAACCAACGATAAGACGTTGTGAGATGATCAAGCAACTAATCAATCTCTCAATTTATGCTCGAGAACACAAATGAATGTTTCTGCAGTGTTTTACATAATTAGGAAGGTTGGTGATTAATTTACGATTGTTTATTAATGACAGATGGAAGTATGGGCTTTTGGTTAGGTGATTGATACTAGTTAAATATGAGAATTTTTCAACTTAAAGAGATAGTACACCATGTCAGAGGCCAATATCAAGGCAACTAGTAACCTCCCTACGATGGCTATTAGTTGGTTAAGACATATTTGGGTAATTATAAAAAAAAACTCAAAAGCTAGAAGTGTAAGTTAGACATCATGATAGCGGACAAACAAGTAACAATACTACCCTGATAGGATAATGCCTCAGATGATGTCTCTTTCACTCTTCAAAGTCAAATCATGACATTGATATGAATGTATAAATTCTATTTCAGGTCCGACAGTGCTTCGGAACCTCAGTAAGCATAGCTTTTGTTCATCACTTTATCCATAATTGGTCAATCAATGTTCATCTGGATCCATTCTCTACATGTTTTACAACATGTTTTATATCTTATGAAACCCTCAATTTATATGTACAGAAGCGTCAGCCCCACCAAAAATTGGTGGTAAATTGTTTTACATAATTTTTTGGAGCAACATAAACTAGTCCAAACAACCCAAATGTCATAAAACCACATTAGAATCCTCATTGATCATTCTTGGAGGACTAGGGGCAGCTTCGTTAAATTAGGGAGATTGGTATTTGTTTTAACAATCCAAGCCTCCATTATCAAATTCATGAGAATTTTTTATACCTTTGTAAGCTATTTCTAGTGGAAAATTAAGGGTTATAGAATAACTGAGATCAGAGAAGAAAATTAGGGGAGAAATCTCGACATAAAGAGAAACAAAGGTACCTAATTAGCTAAAGTGACAAACAATGAGAAGACTTACTATTTATATGTCAGAGTACATATGACGTATATTCATGCTCCATAATCGACAAATGATGATCATCAATGGGCATGCACCTAAAGTTAAAATGTTAGCATCATTTGATGTCACCTTCATGATAGCCTCTTTATTGAGTGAGACATATAAAATGATACCTCATCTGACTAGCACGTGCGAAACCAAACACATGTTAATTATTCACCCTATATGATAGTCATTAGGCCCTTATGTGGCATTACAAACCTCGAATGGTTTGGTCACTATAAATACTAGCATAGTTAATCTGTGGCACTTTGGAACTAAGCATTCTGGTTTCTCTAAATATTTAAAATTTGTCTATGGTATTTTATATCTCAAGTGGTTCGGTCACCAATGTTTCGGATCAATTGTAACAAAGATTAGCGCTCCAGAATTTTGGTGGCATGCAATCAACTTTGATTTGTTTGTTTTAGTCATCCGTCATTCTTTAAAACATTAGAGAGACTAAAATAGGAAAATATATAGAAAGTTTTTAAACTCGTTCAAATATTAACCCGAAATTACATTTTCTTATGATATATCATGTTGTAGAAAATTAAAAACAATATTATTGATGATTATTATTTTTTCCTTATTAAATCTGTATTTTTTCCAACTGAAGTTTTGTTAAGAAACGGTTTTAAAAAGACAAGACTGAGGACACTAAAATAAATTTTAGGATTCCAACCATAATTATCTCGGTGCTCGGCTCGACAAATAATTTGTTGTTTGACTGAGACATCCACTGACACATCATAAGTTCATACAAACAACCAAAACAAAAATTGGTCAAAACATAAAGACACAACTACACGATGCTAAATAAAATTCGGAAAATTGTTCAAGATTGAATTCCACTGCTCAGACTTGACAAAGGTTTGACCAATATACGGAACTGTTCCACACAATAGATGAAAACAGTGGTTTGTTCGTCATTCATACTTAAAATATTTTGAATCGTAGTTCTATTTTGATTTTCTCACAAAAATTAATAAACTACTAATAGTGATATAAAATATAAAAACATAACTTATTCGATTTGAAGTCCTAAACCGTATATTTAGATTTTAAAAAATACAATTTGATCTTTACCGCTACAACATAACCCATAAAAAATTCCAAACTCGATTATAATATCTATAAATATCAATATCGTTATCTATTTTCTAGTGATAAACTTAATTTTGACTTTTTTTCTCCGGTTTTACCTATTTTGTTTAGTTGGGACGAGTACTTTAATCCTTTATTTTTTTATATTTGTATTTTTCACTAAAAATCACTATTTTTCGATTCTAAATACAATAATAAATGTATAAACACGCCATCTAAATATTAAACAAAATGTAAAATAAGATAATAATAATAAATAAACATTGTCCCGTATTTATATTTCATATAACTATTAGGACGTTTTGTATTATATCGGTTTATTAAATAAGTACTTTAAAATGTGTAAAATTTTAAAATATCTATTTTCTTAATATTGAGATCGGATTATTTTAAAGATGAGATCGGATTATTTATTTTAAAAATGTCTATTAATTAATAGTAAGATGTTCGACATCTGAGAATTTCACTCATATCACACCCACCACATCGCATTCCGTCTGGGCCGCGTATTTTGTCTCTGTACATAAGTACAATCAATCTCCACACTAGTATGATATTGTCTGCTTAGGCACCCGAAGGCCCGCACGGGTTTGCTTTTGATCCACTTCCAAAATTCTTCATACTAGTTAAGATATGTTTTTACTTATATACCATTGATCATTCCCATATTTAACCGATGTTAAATGTGGGATGTGGGACTTCGGTTGCCACCCTAACAAATCCTCCTCTCGAACAAAGTGCCAATCTAGCCTCCTCTCAATTGACTTCCACCCGTCCAATCATTATATATATCACTTATAAAAAAAATTAAATACCAATATCTTAATAAATTATATATATCTCACATCCCACGTCGGTTTAACACGGGAAAGATAAATGGTATATAAGTAAGAATATATCTCAACTAGTGTGAGGACTTTTGGAGTTGAACCAAAAGCAAATTTGTGCGGGTCTTCGGGCCTAAAGCGGACAATATCATACTAGTGTGGAGATCGGGTTTTCCTTACTTATATACGGAGACGGAATATGCGGTACCCATATTCCTAGCAAATGGTATAAGAACTCAAGGCCTAGACAGAATGCGATGTTGGTGAAATTCTCAGAGGTCGAACATGACGAACCAGCAGTCATGCTCAAGGTGAATGATATGTTCTAGAGATCCTAGTTCGGAGTGCCCGTGACTCATCAAGTGGCGTGACTTGATTGGAGTGTATCAAGACGGTAGTACTTGATTGGAGTGGCGCTAAGGAGCAAGATAAAGGTGGTTTAATAGGAGGTGAGCAGATAGATGTGTTGTAAAAGCTCTAAAAGTCAGGTAGCCCAACCTAATTAGAGTAAGTGGATTGAAGTCAATTAAGAGGAGGCTAAGTGGTACTTTGTTCGATATGAGGATTTGTTAGAGTGGCGACCAAAGTCTTACGTCCCACACCGGTTAAACATGGGAAAGATCAGTGGTATATAAGTAAGAACATATCTTAACTAGTATGAGGCCTTTTGGAAGTGGACCAAAAGCAAACCAGTGCGGGAATTCGGGCGCCAAAGTGGATAATAGCATGCTAGTGTGAAAGTTTGATTGTTTTTACTTATATACGGAGACAGATATGCGGTACCAACATTCCCAACAAAATGTACTACAATTAAAGTTTTTACCGTAAGAATTTGGAAGGTTACGAGTTGGACATTTCTTCTCTGGAAAATATTATTGTCTTAAGTGTTATTAATTTGGTTGTCTTTTCTCATAGAAATGTGCAACAAAAGGTCATACCAAATTTCTTTAGATAATGTAAATTCGTTCAATGAATCCAACCAGCTCAAGTAATTTAAACGATGTAAATGATGGAGAAGACATTTGCGAGCTTGTTGAGAACTTGGTTACGGGTAAGCATTAGCGGCACAAAATGCACGTGAATCATTTGCTAGATTATCCTGGTAAAAATAACTATACTACGAGGTTCAAAGCATTAAATAAATTGTGGCGGATACCATTCAAAATTTGGCCGATGACGAAGTTGAGGATGATTAAATAGCTTTGGAACCAGTTATTCATGGTGTTACAAGCAACAACAACTCTACACAATTTTTTGTTGCAATAGAAAAAGACAACGCCCTAACTCTTAAGTGACATGAAAAGATTTAAACATAAACTCAATATAAATTTGAAGTTCAAAAAAACAAATAACTATAGTTCATTTTCTAGTACAAATTAATTAAATTTGTCAAGTTCATTAAAATATTTTAGTAATTATTAATTTATAGTTTTTTTTACCAATATAATTATTGAAATTTCAAAAAAAAAAATTATTATTTTATCGATCGATCCTCGATTAAAATCAAACAATTTATTAATTTTCATGAAAGTTATGAGGGTAATTTAAAAATATTTCACTATGAAGGAATTATATTTGAATTAAGACCAACATTACTAAAGTGGATAATTTAATACGCTATTTAAATATTAAATAGGACAAATTCACATCCAAACGTCTTAGCAAAAATAAATTTCCACTTATAGGGGGACGCATGTATTTAATAATACAATAAAAAAAAGTATTTAATAGAACCGAAAAAGAAAGTGGCAAATGCATTTTAGCCACTAACGGACTCTCTCTCTCCACGTGTCGGGTGTCGGTAGCTCACGTGCTTGGTTTGACACGGGTTAGCTTACTTTTCTCGTTGCGCTAAAATATAAAATGGATAGTAGTAGTCTATTTGTCTTTTCTCACATCGCTACCCTGCCTCTTCAAATTATTTTTAGTTTTAGTTTGTTAATGTATTTGTGAAATATAAATGAGTTAAGGAAATTGGTTACATATATATAATATATAATATATTTATTTAAAATTTACTAAGATATTGTCATTTGATTTTTTTTTGTTTTTATATATGATACAAATTGATTGGTGTTGATATTTTTTAACGTTTATGTTTCATTTCTACTATTTAAATATACGTTTATTTATATATTATTAATATATATTCGTACTGGTTAATGTTCTGTTGGCCGGAGTGGTAAATCAAAAGTGAATATCTTGAAAATGAGATATTTGCTCTTAGTGTAAAAAAAAGACTGAGAGACGGTGCTGAACAAACGTTCGTGACAAAGTTTATAAAGAAAATAAAAAATAAAAACAAAATTATTAATAGTGAAAATATTGTTTAGATTTATTGTATAAACATTTTTAATTCTGTAATAGTATCGTATATAATACTTAGAATTATGTGTATTGGAGTTTTGTTTGAAGGTTAATTATCTTTGTTTGAATCAATCTATTTCTGTTTTTTGAAATTTATATTTTGTCAGTTGTTTTTAATATTTATGAAATAAAAATATAATGATCAATTTACTTGAATTATTTATCAAATTGCACATGAACTTGTTATATAAGGATAAAAGTCTCCATTAAATTCATTATTTACAATAAGAACTAGCAAGTCAGTTATAATTAGATCTATAAGAGTTTTGAGATATATTATCTTCACACTTGTCTCGTTAGATATGGATATTCGATTTTTGGTTTGGTTTGATTTATTTGGTTCTCGGTTCTCGATTCTTTTAAGTTTTTAAAACTGGTATCCATTTAAGAGTTGATTAAAATTTGCTTTGGTTCAGTATAGATACTTAATATGAGAACTGGAAGAAAAAATCGGTTCCACTTGGTTTCGGTTCCAAATGGTTACTTTGTAACCAAAAGAACCTGTTTGGAACATAACCAAAAGAATCTGTTTGGAAAATAACATCAATGGAACCAAATTGTTGTGGTTCCATTGGGGTTCGGTTCCAAATGGCTACTTTATAACCAAAAGAACCTGTTTCGAACCGAACCCAAATGGAACTGCATTTTCAATGGAACCCAGAAACAAATAACCAAATAACTCATTTATACAAGTTACAAGTGTGAAATAAAGAACAAAAGAAACAAACCGCAAGACGGCTAGGGTTTTTGTATTATTCAGAAGTCAGTATTGATGAGGGTAGAATTCGCCAGATGTAAATAATAAGGATTTAATTGTGAATAAGAGTTACCTGATGTAGTGATTAGGAAGTTTAGGATTCGTTGGGGACCAATATGTAAATATAATGCTTACTAAGAGGTCTGATCAAATATGTAGACGGCCCACTAAGGACCCAAGCGGTACCACCTTATTTTAGTATAAAAGGTGACCCACTTGCCTGGTAGGTGGGACATTGAATATTATTTTACGACATTCTCTTTCTCTCTCTATACTTTCTCTCTCTAGTCACATCTGGTTCAAGATCCAAAATATTCTTCCAAACAATTATTGACTCATCATTGTTGACTCATCAAGTATCACATAGAACATATGCTTATATTTATAGATAAAATAAAAGATTAATGGGCTTTGGCCCTTATATCTCTAACAACAAGTTACAGCTTACAAGAATTGATCGATAAAGAAATCCAAATTTTAAGTTACAAAAAAAAGTATTAACAAAGTAATATAAGTTCAACGGACATAATGACACAAGAGTATTAATACAATAATATAGCTAAATAACCCTTTCAGACAATTTGAATCGACACATTGACAGAAAACTATTAATACAATAATATAATTTACAAAATTTAACAAATCTTTAACCGACACGAGAGGCTTAAGTACCTGAAATCAAACCATTGAAGCGTTGATAAAAAAAAAGATGTTACACCACATAAATATTTCATATGAATAAGAACTTAAAACAATGAAAAATATGCAAATAGATTGTTTAATTATATTATGTGAAACCACTCTTGAAATTACATTGAAGATGACAAAGATATCCCATTCTACATGTAGCAATGGTATGGTCTTCCTTTTGATAACCTTCCCACTCCAGTTGTCTATAATAATTCGCAGTTAGTTACCAAAATTGTTTCTCATTAATATTAGACAAATTAGTGTGCGCATGTTTAATTTACACCACTTAGAGAATGAATTGTTTCAAACAATCACAACGTCAACACACATGAACAATTTATAATTCTTGACAAATTAGTTTGGCTAACATAAAAATGGGCTGGTTTATAGAGTTTGTCGATCAAATAAAGATATGACCTTAGATTCTTATTGAATAATGATCACACTGAACTAAACTAATTCGCACATGCTACACTGAACTATACTTTGGGCATCGAACACATGCTACAATGAATTAGACTTTGGGTATTGAACAAATACTAAAGTGAATTACACTATAGAAAAAAAACAAATATTAACCTGAATTAGACTGTGGAAATGAATTAGACTTTAGGAATCTAAAACCTAAACATGTTAGGTTTTATAATTATAATGAATTTTATAGTTGCAAATAGAAATATTACGTTAAATTTCAAATATTGCAAATTTAAAACACGCAAACCCTACTAAAAGGGTAGAAGAATTTATAGATAATATCTCATGACTACACTACACCAGACTGAAAAGATCAATAGCAATCCCAAACTTCAATATTTTTGAATTATTTATGTCATATCAAATGACCAAATATCGTTATACCAATATTATTTGTTGTAATTTTTAAATCTATATACATTGAATTAGATTGGGGCATCAAAACCATATACACTGAATTCCCATGTACATTAAATTCAAATCAGAGTATCGAGAACCATATACATTGAATTTGGATCATGGTCATCAAACCCATATACAATGAATTCAAATTGAAGGTATGGAATCCATATACACTGAATTCGACTTGAGAGATTTAAACTCATATACACTAAATTCGACTTAATGCAAGATATAATGGGTTTGGTGCAAATAGGAAAATCATTTCCTCCTCTAAAATCCTTTCGTATTTTAGTATATTCACTAATGTAATAGGTGACATAAATAGAGACAATAAATAATATGCATCCATCTAAAATATATGAGATAAAAATAATTTAGACACCTCCATAAGCTCTATTGCCGCTGAGTTAGGGTAAAAATGAGAAGTAATCTATTTTTTCATGATTTATGGTTAATATTTAAAAACTAAAGTAACATAAATAAATTAGAAACGTTTGAGTGATAGAGATTAAAGAGTGAGACAATGAGAGATTGAGAATAAAGATGATATATAGGTAAATGTATGGTTTAGAAGGAGTTAGGAAACAATAGAGTTTTTCATTAAATATCGAGCCATCAAATGGTAACTTGTAATAAATGAGTTGGAAAATAAATAAAAATAGATGAAATATAAAAAAAAGACGTGAATAGTTACCAAATTATAATAACAAAAACAATCTAAACAAATTTTATTAAATATATCCCAAAAATAAAAGAATTTTTATATTGACAAACAATATAATAAAATTTGTTTTTTATAATTAACGAGTTTAATATCTAAAAGTATATTAAGTATGTTTGGATTAAACCGATTTAATTTTTATAATTAATATTTTTATGAGAGACTATACTTTGGTTCTTTTTTTAAATATATTTTTATAGTATAAATATAATAATTTTTGTCAAATAAAATAACTCTTAATTTTGTTTTGTTTTTAGATTATCGTGGATTTCTATCACTTCCGGCATGTTAGCTTTGCTGACTTTCGATGGAGATTTGTTTATTTGTTCATACGGATCAATTCAATCTTTTTTATCCTCTAACATAATTTGGTTTATCTTTCGATTAATAATATCATCTATCTCTACCCGTCTGTTGTTTTCGCTCATTTCGACGCTAACGTTTGTTTTTGCTTAATTATATTGGTTTTAGTATTTCACTTTGTTTTGTTTGGTCAAGTTTGGATCAACTTCTTCAATATTTTTTTACGGGCTTTTAAACCACTCCTAGAAATATATCTCATGTATTTGTAAAAACATTTTTTTACTTTTATTTAATGTGTTTTTACTAAAAAGAGAAGACATGTCGAATAATAAAAACAAAAAATAAAATAACCACACAAGCCTGATTTAGCTTTTTAGTGCATATTTTACAATTAATTTTTTTAACACTTTTTAAAAAAAGACTTATATGGAAAAAAAAAAGTAAAATGAACTTTCATAGTTCCACAAATATACTATGAGTAATTAATTGATGGAATACAAAATATTGTATAGATAATAAATAAAAGGGTATATTATATTTATTTGGTATGATTGGTTAAGATTCCAATTTTGGGATAAAGACAGCCATATACATGTCATAGTTTCATGCATTAATAATTATTTGTATTGCATGGTAGTAGTTGTCCACGATTATCTACCTTAATTTGTGCATATTACTATTCTATATATATTGCTATTCTCTTAGTGATCAAGCACCTCATAGCTGATAGGATACAGATTATTTTAATTTACTTATATAAAAAACTATTTTCGAGCCTTGCAATATGTTTAAATAAACCTAGATTCTTTTTTCGCCGTCTAGTTTAATTATACATAATATAATATATATAATAAAGTAATGGATACTTAGATACAAAGTTTTAACATGTTTGTCCTAAATAAAAATTTAAAATGTTGGCTAAAATAAAATTAAAATATTTCCGTACAAAAATAAATTAAACATAATTTATAGGATTGAGACAATAAATTTGCACCTTCAGATTTTTATAATTTGGAAAGAGACTTTTATCGTAACATCTCACTTAGTGATCAGCACTTTGATTTATCAATAATATGTTAGCAATCATTCAACATGGTTAAATATGATTGTTTAAACAACATGATAATGCAATAGTGGCTGATTTAGAAAACTAGACATAAATATTCGTTCCAGTTATATATTTTTTTATACGATAATTTTTAATTATTTACTGAAATTTGTTTTGTTTGTTTTTTATTGAAATTTATCATTTTTTTTATGGTATTCTTTATAAAAAAATTATCGTCTTCGTATATTGTTTAAATAAAAACAACGAGTCTAAATGAATTTTTTTTATTTCTAAGAAAACTCTAAAAATTTCTAAACTTTCTCATGCATTACTTCTTTTATTTTGTCTGTTTTATTCTTCTTGCGACCTTGTTCAATGAAAGAAAGTTATTTTCATAATACTTTTATTGGATTACTTCATCGTAAACCAGAAGATAACATTTGTTCATCCATAAATGATGATTTTTCTAGAAAGTCTCTGCAATTCAATAACCTCCACAACGCATATATTACCCAAGCTGCAGATATGGAGCTTAACAACTATCAATCAATAAAATCTTATGCAGACAATCTAAAGAATCAACAAACAGACTCTTCTATAATCTTTAACCCTACCAGTGTCAGATACTAATTTGACCATATTTCCAAACAAATTTCACTGAAGGTCAAAGATTAATTGATGTATTCTCTTAAAAATGCTCTAAACAATAATACTCATGTTAATGTCTCTAAACCAGATGATGACAGAGGAAAACATCAAATCAATTACACTAAAGGCACCAAAACCCCTCTTATGAAGAAAACATTATAGAATTTATTCACTCTTGAATATGGTTTTAATCTTTCTTTTCTTTGGATTACGAAAATCTGATATTTAGAAATGTAATACCTAATAAAGACAGCATATGTAGTTTACCTACCTCTTTTACCCTCAAAAGAGCCGAATTTAACAAAGCTTTCAAAGATTTACTCAACAATAAACTTAGAGAGGCTAAAGGAAAGAAGAAATCTAAAAGCGTGATCATCAAATCTCTGCAATTTTCTGGAACCATCAAACCTACCACTACTAAATCTAAAGATGATCAAGTTACTTAATTGGAACATTCGAGGTATCATAAATAAATATTCCTCGAGAAGTTTAAAATCTATAATCTCTAAGGATCATATCAAGATTGCTGCAATTCAAGAGCCCCTAATCAGCATGGACAACCTGGACAACATTGCGGTGAAAATTGGCTTTAAATACTTTAAAGCTAATATTTCTAATAAAATTTGGATTTTTGGGGATGAAAACTTCATTGTCAGTACATTAATTGACCATCCTCAGTGTTTACACATTGAATTTAATTATGCCTATATGGATAAATTATTCTTATTAACTATTGTTTATGCTAAGTGTCAAAAAATTAACAGGATTAACTAATGATCATGCATTATGCTTCTTACACTAAGACTAAGAGAATAATGATTTTCTAAATGTTATAGAAAACAACTGGAATCAGCACATAGAGGGTCATCATATGTATATCTTATGATACAAGATTAGAAGACTCAAATATGCTCTTAATGTATGGAATAAAACTTTCTTTGGAAATATTTTTAACAAAGTGCAGGAAAATGAAGAAGTTAGAAAGCTTAAATAAGCCATCGCGAAACTAACAGCCAAGTCTCTAAAATGGAGCTATCTTAGTCTAATTCTGTTCTTATTCTAGTATTAAAAATGGAAAAACCCTATTGGCATAGAAATGTTATTCCAATTGGCTTAAATAATGAGACAGAAATAACAAAACTTACCATAGCTATGTCAAAAAGAGACAATTAAGAACATAATATCTAGTATCAAAGTTGGTTCTGACTGGATTCTTGACAACAATTTAATTGGTCAATATGCTCAATCTTACTTCAAGGAGATTCTTAATGAGATTCCATATTCTAATAATCATAAGAAAAAAATCAAATAATCATAAGAAAAAAATCAAATAATCCAAGACTTTATCTTCAACATCATCTCTAAGTTGATTACAAATGAAGGAAAACTTTCTTATGCTCCTTCTTACTGAAGATGAGATATTTGGTATTATTAACAGGGTTAATCCTTCCAATGTTTCTAGAATGGATGGATTCAATAAGTGTTTCTTCAAGTCTTGCTGGAACATCATCAAAAAAGACCTCTGACATGCCATGGCTTCTTTTTTGTTTGGTCATAACATACCTCAAGGTATTATGGCCACAAGTTTATGTCTCATCCCAAAAACCATAACTTCTACAAATTGGAAATGTTTTAAGAACATTAGTCTATGTATTCTCCTAAATAGAATAATTTATAAGATAATTAAATGTAAACTCATTAAAATTATGCATAAAATCATTTCAAATGTTCAATATGGTTATGTTATGGATAAATCATTTTATGAAAATATTTTAATTGCTAAAGAACTTATCCATGACTTAAACAGAAAAATCAAAGCTGGTAATATCATGATCCAAGTTAATATGAGTAAGGATTTTGATAAGATGTCTCATAGTTTTATAATCAAAATGATCCTTACATTTGACTTTTCTTCTAACTTTGTTTGTCTAATAAAAAAACTAATTAGATCTATCTTTGTGTCAATTCTTATCAATGGAGAGGTTGTTGGGTATTTTAAAAATAAAAGAGGCCTTAGACAAAAGGATCCTCTCTCCCATAGTCTTTTTATAATTGTTGAAGATGTGCTAATTAGAGGCCTCTCTATGCTATTTGACACTAACAAATTTATGAAGTATATTACTAGAAGTGATATTGTTATTATTTACTTGGCCTTTGCCAATGATCACCTAATATTTGCTAAGAGTCTTAGTTATACTATTTATCATATTGGTAAATTTTATAGGGGTATTACGATGTCTATGTCCAAGTGATATACAAATACAAAACCAAGATAATCACATCCACCAGCATTAACAACACGAGAATATCTACTCTTATCAACCAGACTAGATTCAGCACATGCCTTTTACCCATTGACTACTTAAAAATAACTTTAAACACCAATAATAGAGCAAGTAACTACAACTCTCTCTTAAACAAAATCAACAACAAGATCAAGGGCTGGGACAATAAGCATTTATCTTATGGAGGAAGATTTATTCTTATAAATATATTTTATTGGTTGTCCATATGTATTGGGTTCAGAGCAGCTTCCTTCTTACATTTATTATCAATAGGCTGGAAAAAATCTTCAAAAAGTTCATATGGGGTTCCACCAATGAGGTTCACAAAATTCATTGGACAACATTATCTTCCATCTATAAGCCATCCTGTGAATATGGTCTTAATATCATAAGATTATCTGATATTCAAGACTCTTTTTCTTGTAAGTTATGGATTAATTTTAGAGAAAATTAATCAATTTGGGCTAATTTCATGCATAACATCTATTGTCAGGGTCTTCATCCTTTACATGTTTTCTACTATATGGTTGGTTCTCTCACTTGGAAAAGACTAGCCAAAATCAAGAACTTTGTTGAGCCCAAAAATACTAGGTTGACTCTCCACCGCCTTTTTTAATGTTATGTCATCTTCATTAAAAAACCACGTCCATGTTTATCAAAGCCTTCTAACATTTAAGTTCATAGTAATGCAACCTATACACTTTTACTCCTTCTGGATAGCCGAGGAATAAACAATTAAGTGCTTTTAGCCTAAGCTTATTTGGCTTCACATTACGTAAGTAACACATCCCAACACTCTCAAAAGTTCTAGCTCAGTCCATGCACTTTGAGGATAAAAAACTTTAAACATCGTAGATGGACTCTTGTTGATGATATATGCAGTTGTTGTTATGGATTTTCCTTAGAACCTTTGACCCTAACTAGTTATATGAAACATATATCTAACCTATTCCAAACAGTTTTAATTCATTCTCTCAACAAACATCTTCAGTTGGGGAGTCCCACGTATAGTTGGTATCTAGCAGTGCTAAAATTTGCACAATACCTAATGAAGTTCTTGTTCTCATATTTCAATTTGATAAGTATCAAGCTTTTACAATATTTCGCAGTTTGATTCTCTACCAAAGTCTTCTAGTTCACAAAGGCAACAAACGCTTCATATTTGGTCCTCAAAACTAGAACCCATACTTTCATGGGATAGTTTAATCTTTTTTTCTCAAACGACCTCTCACACTTAGTCTGTGCCATTATGAGTCACTCTTCATAATAATCTTATTTTGAAGATCTTTTGAGTTTAAGGTGCTCTTGACTTTGACCATCGTAAGGGGGTATTTCTTGTGTCTATGAAGTATTTGTATTCCTTCGACAAAGAATTCAAGAGAATAATTTATTGATCATCTTCCTTAATAGGCACACTAATTGCATATAATTCGTGTAAGATTAATTAGTAATCATTAAATTTATTTTAGATCTCTCTGCCACTATTCATAAACAACATGTAAAGCTTTCTCTTTAGATACAATATGCTCGATAAGGATTTGTTTTCATGTAAATTGCCTCTAACTGATTCTATATCGCTAAAACTATAGGTTCTTCTTATACCGCTCATAACAATTCATCTCTCAAGCTCGATATAAGGGTATTATTATATTTAGATAATACCACGACATTAACCTGTGTAGATTTAACATCGATAGTAGTCGTCAATCCATCATGTAATAGGAAAACCTTAAACTTAATTTTCCAGAGATTGAAATCATTAGATATGTCTAATTTTTATAGGCTAAGCTTCATGGAACTCATCTTTGGTAGAATTTTAGTTTTCTAGATGAGATCTACTTCTCCAACCTACAGATTGCGATCGATCTACTCATTTTATTGTTACTTCATGCTCAATGCACCAATTGTTAGGGGTTAAACCAGTAAACTGGTCAATCGCGGTAATAATTGATATACGATTAAATGAACCTATGAAATAATAATCTAATTTCCATATACATGACGAACAACAAGTAAAAGAAAGCATAATAAAACCAAACACACAAAACAATATTTAAAGGGATAAATGACATAAAGACGGATATTCACGGACAACGGATATTCTTTTATATATAAGTAGATTACATAAAGACTCTCAAAACATAAATGACTAAATCATTCTTTGTTATAAAATATAATGTGATTCACATGATCCTATCTTTAATGTTTATCTCTCATCTTACTTATCTCTCAAAAGACTTAAAGTTATTTCACTCTCTCAACATTTTTCTAAGAAACAACACTTATTGGTTCGAACCAGTTATGCAACCAACCCTATTTCGGCTATTTTGGATTCCATAGAATCAGTATCTGTAAATGAATATCTCTTATATAAATCATTGAATAATAATCTTCCTTGCTAATTTTTATAACGAAGTGCTCTTATTTTTGTGTACTTTAGATCTGCTAGTCTTTTATTTCGACCATGAATCTTTTGGAAACCACCTTTAAAGATCTTAAAGCAAAGATTACACTCGTCTAACAAAGAGGGCAAATGTGGCCAACTGGAAGCACCATACCTTACCACATATAGGCGACCGTCCTACAACCGCCCAAAAACGAACTGTAGTGATCTTGAATATGAAATCTCGGTACTGCCAACGGCTGGTCGACCTCTCCGATCTATCTATCAGTAATAGAAGCATCTATCAGTTCTATCATTGGTCATCACCATGAAAGAAAGAGCCATATATTATCTCAATAAGAAGTTCACTGGTTATTCATATAATTTTCTCTATATAAGTACAGCTGCATCACATCACATCGTTAATTTTGTTACAATATTCAGTGTATTAAGTTTCCTTGTATAGGCCTCTAAGTTCTCTATATATTGAGAGTCTTACTATTGGTCAATTCTTGAATTACATCTCTAATACATCAATAAAACAAAAGGGAACATTTTCTAATAAACACAAAACCCTAGACGCTTCCTGCGACTACTTCTCTTTTGTTTTTAACAAAGACAACAACTGAGATGCTACGTAGAACATGTGCATATTAACATGGTATCAGAGCACGTGTGATTCTGGGAATTCTGAACATCCTCAACAAAGATGGCTGGCAATGAAGTCGTGCTCAGTCAAATCCCTGATGAATTAACAATACAGATTGCTGCCATTCTGAGAAATGGTCTCGGAACACAACAACAAACAACTAACCCCGAGAATTTATCCCTAGGGATTAAACTCAGTAGTGAAAACTATGCCCTATGGGAAAACCTGATGAAGAAAGCAATTGGGGGAAGGGGGAGAGGTTCTCACATTACAGGGGAGCCGACACCTCCATCCAAAACTGACAAAACATATACAAGGTGGGAACAAGATGATCAATGTGTTTTCATATGGATTATCCAGAATCTTGAATCCAGCTTGGTGAATAATATCTCGCAATATCCCACTTCAAAAGCCCTCTGGGATGGGTTACCCACCACATACAGTTCTTAGGTACAGATTCGTTACAGGTGTTTGACCTTCATAAGAGGGCTAATTCATTACGGCAAGGGTCCGATACACTAGAAGACTTGTGGAACAATCTGCAGAACATCTGGATGTCTATAGATAGGCGAGATCCGAACCCTATGAAAGACCTAGAAGACATTCAGATCTACAATAAGAAGACTCAAGAACAAAGACTCTATCAATTGCTAATGGCGATTAATGACAAGCTGGAACCAGTCAAGAGAGATATCCTGAAAAAAAATCCGCTTCATTCCGTGGAAACAACATATGCTACAATACGGAGGGAAGTGACCAGGCTTAATATACTAAAATCAAGTTCTTCTGATAGTGACTCGATTGAAATTGGAATGGGTTTGGCTGCTAAAGATTCTGCACAGAGGTTTAATTTCTGATCCAAAGAGAAAGAAGATAAATCCAAGACATGTTTCCAGCTGGCTGGCTATCCAGAATGGTGGGAGGACGGTCATAAGGAGAAAAATAACCAGCATTTCAAATCTAATGTCAAACGGGCTTCATCTACAAGTGGTGGTGAAGATCCGACTAAAAATGAGCAAGGAAGTGGTACTGATTTTGGAGGAATGGCGGCGAACTCCTATAAAAAACTTGGAGGTAAATAATTTGAGAAATCAATGAATTGGATCTTTGATTGCGGGGCTACGGACACCATGTCTTATGATCCTAAAGACTTTGGTGACATGTCATCTCCAAAGAAATCCCATATTGAGACTGCTAGTGGAGAAATTTGTGAAGTCAAAGGGGGAGGTTCAATTATTTTTTCTGAAAAAATAGAAATTAAAAACTGCCTCTACATTCTTTCACTATCCTTAAAGTTATTATCTTTTAGTCAAGTGACACAACAACTCAACTGTGTGGTTCTTATGTATCCATTTTTTTGCATTTTACATGACATTCGTACGAAAGAGATCATTGGGCGTGGTACTGAACAAGAAGGTCTCTATTATGTTGATGAGGTAGTTCATAAGGGACATGTCATGCTTGCTCACGGAACAACCGAAATGAAACTTTGGTTATGGCACCGGCGACTTGGTCATCCTTCTTTTAGCTATCTTAAGAGTTTGTTTCCAAGTCTTTTTTTTGAATAATTCCATTCATGAGAAATGTGAAACCTGCATTCTTGCAAAAAGGAAAAAGGGTCTCATTTAATCAAAGTAATACTAGAGTTGATTATGCTTTTTTGCTAATCCATTCTGATGTTTGGGGTCCAGCACCAAATTCCACTAACAATCAAATCAGATACTTTGTTTTATTTGTGGATGATTTCTCAAGAATGACTTGGATATACTTCATGAAACATAAATCGGAAATACCAGAAATATTTGTTTGTTTTTACAAAATGATTTTGACTCAATTTGGAAAAAAAATACAATTCTCCATTCTGATAATGGAACAGAGTTTGTCAACCAAACAATGCATAATGTTTTCAAAACAAATGGTCTTATCCATCAAACCACTTGTCCAAACACACCTCAACAAAACGGTACTTCAGAACGAAAAAAAAAATCGTACTTTACTTCAAAAAACTCGTGCTATTATGATTTAATCTAGAATTTCTCATTCTCTTTGGCCAGAAGCTCTTGCTACAGCTACGTATTTTGCAAATCGTCTACCAACCCGATGTCTAGGAAATAAAACTCCATTACAAGTGCTTGCCACCCAAGTTACAATTCCATCTGTTATGACCTTACCACCTTGTGTCTTTGGTTGTTTGGTGTTTGTTCATATCCCTAAAACTAGTCGAAACAAACTTAATCCTTGTGCTGAAAAGTGTGTATTCGTTGGATACAGTGTTCATCAAATGGGATATCGGTGTTACAATCCGGTTACTCGTCGAATAAATGTCACCATGGACTGTGACTTCTTAGAATCCGATTATTTTTTTGACCACCAATCTCGTGCTCAGGGGGAGAAAGTAAGTGAATCACTCGACTGGTCGCTATATGAAAGTTACTTTGAGGATGTGCCGACAGAGTCGGTAGATGGCGCCACCGAACACGCCTCTTCCAACATAAAGAAGACTGACGAGGCAGTTCTTACCACCAATGATTCTCCCGAAGACAATGTCCAACAAAAAATAAATGTCATGGATACTACCAGCGAATCAGCCGAAGAAAATGTCCATCAAAAGGTAAACAATTTACAATGTCATAATTCACAAAATGCTATTGACCATGACATTTCAGGAAGTTCATTTGTTGAAAATCAAACTCCGGTTCTTCCCTCATGAAAAAATAGAGAGGTTCCTCCTGACCGGTATTCACCGGTAAAAACGGACAGGAAAGGAATGACAAAGATTGCAAAGGAATTTTCAGCTACTATTCTCTCTGAACAAATCCTTAAAACAGCTCAAGAAGCTAAGAAGATGACTGAATGACATGAGGCAATGGATACCGAAATGGAAGCTCTAAAAAGGAATGGTACATGGGAGAATTGTGTGTTACCACAAGGGAAGAAAGCAGTCGGGTGTAGATGGGTGTTTAATGTAAAATATAAATCCGATGGCACCATTGAGCGACACAAGGCAAGATTGGTTGCTAAAGGATATACACAAACATATGGTATAGACTACTCTGAAACGTTCTCTCCGGTTGCAAAGATTGACACTATTAGAGTTTTACTTTCAATAGCCGCGAATAGAGATTGGCCTCTTCATCAATTTGATGTAAAAAATGCTTTCTTACATGGAGACTTGGAAGAAGATGTATATATGGTACCCCCACCAGGGTTCTTTGATGGTTTTCAAGAAAATGAGGTATGCAAACTGAAAAAGGCATTATATGGGCTCAAACAGTCTCCTCGTGCATGGTTTGCGAGATTTACAATGGCAATGAAGCAGTATAGCTACAAACAGAGTAATGGGGATCATACCTTATTTTACAAAAAGAGAGGAGAATTAGTCACTTTTCTTATAATATATGTCGACGATATGATTATAACGGGGAATGACGAAGAAGAAATTAGCTCTCTTAGGAAAAACCTCTTCAAGGAGTTCGAAATGAAAGATCTTGGGGGATTGAAGTATTTCTTAGGAATCGAGGTTCTTAGGTTGAGAGGAGGGATTTATATCTCCCAACGGAAATATATATTAGATTTATTAGCTGAAGTTGGCATGGTGGATTGCGAACCAAATGACACTCCTATGGTTGTGACTCACAAACTAAAGATAATTGAAGGGGCCAGACCAGCGAATAAAGAAAGGTACCAAAGGTTGATGGGAAAATTGATTTACCTGGCTCACACTCGACCCGACATTGCATACGCGGTGGGAGTAGTTAGCCAGTTCATGCATCATCCTCAAGAACACCATATGGAGGTAATAATGAGGATTATTCGATATCTCAAAGACACACAAGGAAGAGGCATAATTTTTAAGGAAAATGGACACCTTGATGTTGAAGTATTCACATATGCTGATTGGGGAGGGAATCCTAACGACAAGCGATCAACTGCTGGCTACTTTACTCTTCTTGGAGGTAACTTGGTGACTTGGAGGAGTAAGAAACAGAAAGTAGTATCACTGTCAAGTGCTGAATCAGAATTTAGAGGAATCGTTAAGGAGATTACCGAGATAGTTTGGTTAAAGAAGATCATGAAAGAAATCGGATCCCCTCTGAAGTGTCATACTCAGTTAATGTGCGATAATAAAGCTGCGATTAAGATTTCAGAGAACCCTGTACAGCACGATAGAACAAAGCACATTGAAATAGATAGGCACTTCATAAAAGAAAATATTGAAGATGGGACAGTCAAACTTCCGTTTGTTAGATCCGAAGACCAACTGGCAGACATCCTGACAAAAACGGTTGCTGCAAGAACATTCGAATCAGTTTTATCCAAGTTGGGTATTGGTGATCCCACTACACAACTTGAGGGGGAGTGTTAGAATATTCAGTGTATTAAGTTTCCTTGTATAGGCCTCTAAGTTCTCTATATGTTGAGAGCCTTACTATTGGTCAATTCTTGAATTACATCTCTAATGCATCAATAAAACAAAAGGGAACATTTTCTAATAAACACAAAACCCTAGCCGCTTCCTGCGGCTACTTCTCTCTTTGTTTTTAACAAAGACAAAAACTGAGATGCTACGTACAACATGTGCATGTTAACAAATTTGAATATCTTCTTCTATATATAGATTTAGAGAAAACCCTGATTCTTCACCAGAAGCTCCAGATTAAAACCTATTAATCAATGACAAAATAATTTCTCTCCATCAATATAGAAAAGCCCAATTAACATAAAATACCTAGTAAATAATACTCATCTTCGGCCTAATGGTGATACGATCTAGTGCGCTTCAGATCAGAGTAGTGCTTCATATCTTTGTTTCCAACCATCTTGCTTCGACTTAACACTTATTTTTATCGATCCAATGTTCACCGGTCTTTTATAGCTTGTACCAACTCTTAGGATCAGTAGACGTCTCTACAACTACGTCAGTGCTCAAGCATACAGAGTTTCAACAGTTCTTGCATGTACATGTAACGATAGATCCAACACTTAGTAGTCTTTCGACAATGCCTTTATAGATGATTTACTTATGGCATTCACCTAACAATAATTTAGATGGAAACTTAAGCTCATATGGTCAAAACCATAAAACTTATGTTGTTAAACTAAATAACTTAAACCAAAACCCTAAATAAGTATTTGGTCCAAGTCTTTGTCTATAAATATAGTAAGATTCTCATCGAGAGAATTATTTGATTCTTTTAACAATCAGATTCTCTTATTTACTCTCTCAATATGTTTCTAAACAATTTAAACTCAAAATATCTAATGTTTTACGTAACTTTTGATTTTCTCTCCGACATCCAAAACAACCTTCACGTTGTTATTTAGTAGTTTTAGCTTCCTGCACCAACATACAAGCTCCAACGAACCTTTCCTTAATCTTGAATTTCCAAAAAAAATTCAATGATTCATTTGCACTTTTAAACATATAACTTCTCTGAATTATATCCTAAAACCAATAAATTTATTAGTTGCATCCAAACAATTATATTATAAATATCTTTTCAACTTATCAAATTATTTTTATTTTTATATCAACATTTTAAAAAAGTATCTTTTACTTTTTAGTAGTTTAGTGGTACTTTGTATTTCTCCGTTTCGTTATTTCAAATATTAACTTTAAAATCAAAACGAATTATATTTGGTTTTATTTTATTAAAACAAAACTGAACCAATCTCCACTAAAACCAATCAAATTGACAATTTTCGATTCAGTTCGATACTCTGATTTGTTTTTTCTGGATATACCTATGTTCACCCCTAATAAATACGTAACCATATTATTATCCCCGACACCTTTTTGTCGTACCTAATTTACCAATATGTGAAAAGTAATATGAACCAAGGAAATATTTCCTCATCGGCATTTTGAAAAGTAATATAAACAGTTGCCCGTTTGTATTTATGGAGATCGGAATGGTTGTAGTTTGTCGCCGACAAAATAAATCCGAAACAGAAGTAAAATCTTTCTGGCAAAACCTAATGTCTCCTACCAGATACATTTATCCACATGAGAAATTCAATGTGACTGGTTCTTGTACTATGCTCTATACCTGCATTTTATATTCACTCCATAAATTATTTATAATAATTATATAAGAAATCTAACATACTTATATTTTTTAATTACATAATTGTACTTTTGTCGATATAAATATTTTATCCAAATTTAGCTTAGGAAAGGGAATGATTGCGATACATGTGGATGTGGGCATGAATGAGTTTTCGTATTCCGTATTTCTAATGCATCACATGACGGTCCGTATTATATCGATATATAATAATTACTCAAATTTATTATTTTATCAAATAAAATGATTGGTCTAACTAAAATTCCTAAGATATTTGAAAAGTAGTAAAACTTTGGAATGAAAATTGAGATTCTGATTTTTGTTGGTTGTTTGACTATTTAATTTTTATTTTAAAATATTTAATAATATTTTAGTTTTAAATTGTTTCAATTATAATAATTGGTATTTAAATTTTAAAATATCATGTATTCATTTTCAATCCATCAATTTTTCAAATTGTAAAATTTATTTTTTAAACAAAAAATTATTTATTTTTAAAAAAACAATACATCCTTGCATTCTCAAATATGTCATTACACCTCATACTCAAAAGATAGATACTATTTGGATTTAGAAAGTTGACAAAAATACTCCAAATACTAATATTATAAATAGGTTCATCTATATTGAAAATCTGTTTTCTCTTTTTAAGCAAGACTTCTCACTACTTATTCCGTACCAAATTTACTAGAACAATTTGAACAACTCAATACAGTAACCCGTGCAACCAACCGAACTCCCTCGTTCTTCCAGCAAAACCACCGACCACCGTTACTCATTTCGGCGATGTGCTGACCACGTCGCAGGCCGTTTATCGTCTACCGGTAAAGCGTATTCAAAGTCTAAATCGTTGTTCAAATGTCAATAAACAAGTACAAGTAATTTGTTTTGAAGTTTTAAACTCAAGTTAGTGTAATCAGTTTTTTATATAATCGAGAGTTACGTATGTGATTCTTCGTTTCTAGGGTTTGTATCGTGTATTAAAGTGTTCGTTTAATTAGGTAATGTATAGGTTAGTAGACATATTATCAATCAGTGTCTCTTTCTAGTTTTGGTGGATTTTACGATTTCATGCTAGTTTTTAGGTTTGTAGGTGCTCGTATTGTGTCTGTTTTGATTGTGTTTTGCTATATATGTTGGAGATTAATGTTTTGTTTAGTCGGTTTAGGATTAGATTCTTGAATTTCGATTTCGGTGGATGTGCATGTGTAATTAATTGTTACTTACTATGGTTAATGAATAACATAAGAAGCAATCGGGAGAAGGGTATGGCTAAGATAGGTTTATTTAACAACACGCATATTTGGTTTCAAAGCAATCGCACGATTGATTGTTATTTGTATAGAACTCTCAACGTTGGTGTTTAGTTTATCAAAGAAATTGCAAGTGCGAGTTGTGTAGTATTATTGTTGTTGGCTTGTAAAAAAACTCGCATATGTCTTAATGCAGATAATATAACTACGGAATAGTGCTTTTATAGATCAGGGTTAGTGAGCATCTCAAACCTACTGAAAATAAATATCATTACGGTCAAACACATAGAAGCTGCAAAAGACACTACTTTCTATATATTTTTGAAAGCCTCGTTCGATTTCCACAATGAAGATTTATTGATGAAAAAGTATTATAAACTAATCGAGGAGATTGTGAAGACGTATCTTGAAGAACAAGGCTTTCCGAATAGGTTCCAAATTAATGAAGCTGACTACAAAAGATGTGAAGGTCATATTCGGGTTTAACCACGGGACAAATGAAATACCTCTCACCAAAGCTGGCGGCTTCATAGTTCGATTTGTAGATGGTGCTGAAAATGATTCAAGGTTAATGCAGAGGTACTTCTTGACTCCCCAGGAAAGAAAAAACAAACTGATAAATAGTAAAATAGTATCGAATGCGATGATAAATGTAACTGTATATCTAGGTCTCTTATATGTGTGATTTAAATTTGCACTAATCTTGCATGGTGTTCGATGTCTTGCATGAAGGTATAAATAAATCCATAAGGGAAGGATTGGAGAATGCTGTGAAGAATACTGCTCGAATGTTGATATTGTTCATTTGCTGAACCCTGTTCTACTCAGCTCCAGGCGATGTAATGGGTTGGACACTGCCATATTACGTAAAAGACATGCGCAAAATGAACGACTATGATTGGTTCGGATAAATAATAGAGAAGCTCCCCCGATCGATTAGAAAATGTGTTACTGCATGAAATCCCGATAGATTTATCGGTTGCGTTGTACTATTATTAAAAAATATGGGGCCATGTAATGAAATGTTAGTTTAAAAAACTTGTAGTAATGGCAATAATTTTTTTATGTAACCCTTCATAATGGAGCACACTACCATAGGGGTTGATCTCACTAGTTGGACATGATCTCGAGATGTTATAAATGCTGGGGGTTGGAGTGTAAACCGGCAACCATGGACATGATTAAGATGTTGGACGAGCTATGAGCCCATCAGGTAACAAATAAATGTCGTAAAAATTATTTATTTAGTGAATATCTCGCGTAGTATGTCACTTAATAAAACAAACATGTATGGAATATGAC
The DNA here is from genome assembly GCA_036936605.1 of Limnanthes douglasii subsp. nivea. Classification (NCBI taxonomy): domain Eukaryota; kingdom Viridiplantae; phylum Streptophyta; class Magnoliopsida; order Brassicales; family Limnanthaceae; genus Limnanthes; species Limnanthes douglasii. Next base: position 42,523,597 of record JAUPFV010000001.1, read on the forward strand.
ATAACACGCAATTAGTATTTTGCAAAGAAAACGCATTTTTTTATGTGACCAACATAAATTGCAGATGCAATATAAATAAAATTGTAAAGTTTGTAAACCAAACAAATTGCATAGTTTGAAAGAAAACAGTAAGCATGATACGAACCATAGTTTTTAAATGTTTGTTCTTCACTAGATAGGTTTTGGAGGCTGAACTATCGTTGACAGTGGCCAAAAGAGAAGCCTTTGGAAGTAGTGAAGTTAGCGGGACCATGGATCGTTTATCGACTGTATAGGAGGAAAGGCATAGAAAAATGAAGAAATCCATGGCAAAAAAAAACAACCAAAAGGCCCAAGAAAATAAGCCAACCTCCCACCACCAAACCCCGATCAAGCTACTCATCAACCCTTCCTACAACAGCAACACAAACATCCCCACCTAAAATAGAACCCCGATCTAACGACACCTCAAACTTGCCTACAACACCAACACAAGCATCCCCCCCGGACACCGTGGGTGCAGAAGATGAATTTGAATTATCGCTCAATGATTTGATAGTACAACATAACATGACTCCAAAAAAAAGACATCGAAGAATGGTACAACGACATCGAAACACCAGACCGAGATTTATACGAAAAAGAAAGCAATTTTCAAGAGTCGTACATGCTCCTTTTTACACCAAATAGTGGAAGAAAAAGGAAGACGTATACGTACAGTAACTCAATTGAAATTAAAGTTTTGAAGCATTCGCTCGCTGAAAAAAAAAAGACAAGTAAGTACATGTCTCTGATGTTTGGTCTTGTTTGATATGTTTTAGAATGAAATATATATTGTTGTATTTGTTTTAGTAAGTAAAAATTTGGCAAACAAGTTCTAATACTATATGTGGTATTGTTGTCACAATTTCAACAACTACAGAGAGAGTTAGCTGATTTGAATACAAAATTTCAACAACAACAGAAAATGATTGAAGCTAAAAAATAGGCCCTTGAGAACACATATTATCTGCATTTATGTTCTTTAGAAGAAGAAGTCCTCAAAGTTGTGGTATGGTACCAACTGAAATGCTACAACCTGAACTAGTTATATGTGTTACATGCAAAGATAGTTTCCCAATGGTACCGCCTGAAGAGGATGAAGAAACCACAACTGCTGATGAAGCTGAAGATGAGAGAGATTCTCCAATAGTGGACCAACCAAAACAGGCAGAAGTCCAGACCGTACAAGATGGAGAACCTACAACAGTGAAACTAGCTGAAGATGTGCGTCTGGTACCAATTAAAATGGTGCCAAATAAATCTGTTTTTTATGTTTTAGGGATAAATACTGCTACCATGGTGGAGATCGATATTACGATAGTTATACCAACTGAACAAGTGGTGGACATTGTAGTAGTTGAGCAGACTGAACATGTAGTAGACCAAAAAGAAGACGATTGAGATATTTTGAATATACTTTGTCATATAGTGTGTGTTTATAAAATCATATCGTCTAGAATTTGGAGATATTGTTGTGTTATATTTTGAAATATTTTTTGATACACTTTGAAATATTTATGAAGGTAAATCGCATGGGTTGTTTATTAATAACTCACATAGTTATAATATCAAAGAACTCTCCTAGTATATATTACTAATACTTCACATGGTTAACCTAATGAACAAGTTGTATGTAAAACATCACACAAATTTCATGCATATAATATCTTAGCAAACACATGCATATGTTGGTGCATCAACCGCGCAGTTATATTAACATTGCAATCGCATGGTTATTTAACGTAGCAATCGCATGGTTATAGTCAAACAGAAAGTTCTTCATTAAAATTACTGGAGCAATCATATCTCATTACTTTATTAACAACATGCATGGCTTCATATCATGGATGCAAATGTTGAAATCACATGCTTGATATGTTAGAAATTTTAAAGCAGTCGCATGGTAATTACATATGAAATTTAATGTTCAACATGCAAGGTATGCCCTGGTAAGCCCCAAGAAGAAGAGGAAGACCGATAAAAAACTGAACAACAACATCAACAACAACAAGATGACCATGCCAATCAACATGAATCTCGTCATCGACAAACAAATCAAGCAGCACAACAGCCAATATTTGCAAATAGTAAACAATTATCCCAAATAGAAGCAACACAACAACTCCAACAGGAAGCCTAACCCCAACAAGAAGCACAAACATGCACAAAGGCAGAAGTACTAATCCAACCAGAAGCAGAAAAATAAGTTCGGCTTCTTGCTGGAAAGAAAAGCCAAACACCAACAACAAGGGATTATGAAGTCTGAATTAACCACCCAAGGAAAAGCATCAACATCCGCCGATAGGACGAACGAAACAATATGTTTTAATCTTCCATTTTTAGATGATTATATCATACAATGTACACAATATTTTTTTTACGAAGTTGATAAGATTGAGGGAAATGTTATCGTGTAACAGAGTTTGGATTCTATCCCGGAGGCTAGGCTTAATCAGAATTTAGGAGATGGTGCTGCTAACAATGTTGTAAAGGAGATAACATCATTTGTAGTTGTTGCGGATCTTGTAAGTGGATCTTTACACTATTAAAGATCAAATATATACAATCAGGTGTTTATAATATGACAACCGATTCTCTTTATTACAGTTTGTAGTAGATGAGTATCCTAATTGGATTTAATTAGTCAGACACAAGTGGAAGAGGTAGAGGTTAATTACCCTGATTGATTAAAGAGTACAGCAACAACGCGGATCATTGTAATCAGTGAATACCACAAATTCCTTCAAATACAAAGAGTAGATGATCAGGAAGATTCATAAGTATGGTACTTACTAGAATCAGAGTTCTCTTACAGACTTAACGTTAGTGTGAGTGAGGTAATGACAATACCTTACGAATGAGACCTTGAATTCAAGGTAAAATACATAATGGTAGATAAGTAATGATGGATTTACAAGTGATGTTTCCCTAGTCTAGCATGACTAATTTTACTACGAACTCGTATGTTTGTTATTTTCTCATCTTGGGCTATAAGCCACCAACTTGTCAATTGGTAGATTATCGATGCTTGGATATATAAGATGCTTAAAGAATCATATTGACTAGTACAATTCAAAGGTTATGAAGATTCGTACAATTGTAAATACGGTGCAATTCAAATTTATATGATTGCAACGGTAAGTGCAACTTAATGTAGTAGTCCTAATTTTATAATAATATTTTTTTAATCCTCATCCATAAAGAAAAAAACACTGGCTGAGAAATATGATATGTCAAAACTTGTTAGTTATGAATTTGGATAATAGAACGAAAAAATACTATAACCCACTCATGTCGCATAGCAAATTCACTCCAGGCTGGACACAGAAAACTGTCGATGCATTGGTAAATATTTTTCAAAAATAACCCGTGGTTGTTAAGTCAGATACATCACATGATTGATTATCGAACAAGTCGGTGTATTAATATTTTAAAGAAATGTCATGAATTAAATTCCAAAACAACTCGCTACAACACATGTTTTTTTTATTTAACACATATTGAAGTCTAAACTTGTATATCGAATCACATGTATAGTTGAAACATAAGTGTTGCTGACTTATATTTTATCATTTAACAGTTGACATATTTTATGGAAAAAACATACATATCTAATATAAATAAGAGATATAAAGTGAAGTCTCTAAGAGATATCCCACAACAAAAAGATGACAGCCTCGACTGCATGGGTTTTATTTGCGAATACGCGAAAGACATCATCCATAAAGACTTTGTATCGAATAATTACAACAAAGATATGTGTAAAACCACAAAAGCTCAAATATTTTATCATTTCCTAAATGATTCAAACACTAATCGTCGGTGGTAGCTAGCTTGAAAGAGTTTTCTCCGATTCTGATTTTTTTTACAAAATGACTCTATTTGTAAGTATTTTCTTACTATTGTAGTAAAGTGTGTAATTGGAGTTAAGTGCTTAACATTTTTTGATTGATTTTGTAAGTAATTATCTACTATTGTAGTAAGGTATCAATTTTGTATAGAGCAATACACTATTATCGCAAGGTTAATGTATCAAACGAATCGCAGTTGCGACACAGTTGTGTTATATGTTAACTAAAATGTTTTACTAATCTTGCATGTTATAAAATTACAAATAAATCGGACGGCTTAGTTAGTTGTTCCATTAATCTCATATGCTCTATTATATAAATAAATCATGAATATTATTATTTTAAAAAAATTTCCTTGGTAACCGGACTATACACTAAAGAGGCAACGTAATTAATATATGAAAATGACAACTAGCTCTCTTATCATGTCAGAAATTAAAATTAAGATCATTTTTTATTAGTTAATTTGTTGCTTGACATGACAAAGGTAGATATTTGATTATGACAAAAGCATTAACTATACATTTAAATATTGATATTGAGGAGTTAAGCAACAATTGAGTTGGATTTCTGACTATAAATAAGAGCAGGGAATCATGCATATTAACTCATAAAAGCAAAACACACAAACTAAACTCTTCATCTTCTAATACCATGGCCCCTTCCTCTCCAGACTCTTATGGCTACTCATCCTCCGATCATGGATTTTCTTATGAGTCCAAACACTACTCGGACTAAAAACGCAGCACAACATTCTCGTATTCATCGGACGCTTTGAAGGATGGGTCCATATTCTCGTTATCTTTAGAAGATGAGTACAAATCTGGTGATTCGTGATCATGTTTGGGTTACGATTCTGACCCAAATGAGCTTCCAAAATGTAAAATAAAAATATACTTATGGGATGATGAGGATTTTTAAAATGTACCAGACTCAGAGAACAATGTCCAAGACGAAGAAGCCGGCAACGAAATGGATACGGAGGTCGAAGAAAATTATAAAGATGATGATGAGGAAGAAGATGAAAAGGATTAGTTTGACTCAGAAGACTCTTATGATGGTTGATTATTATAATGGTTGATTTTGTTTTATATTTAAACCTGCAAACCCTAAAGTATGATGTATTTTTTGTTAGGGTTGAGGGTCTAGACACTGTTAGGGCCATGTAATGTGTTTCTTAATATAAGAAAGTTGTGATCTTAACTATGCATTAGTAGTTAACGAGATGGTTTATTTTGCGAAGCAATCGCATGATTGCATTACAAAGAATTCGATCTATTATAACTAAACCAAAAACGCATAGTGTTGAATAAACATATCTTGCATCACAACATGCATAAGGTTATAGTGATGTAAATTACAATCGCATGGTTAATTTACAAAGCAAACACGCAACTTAAATATGACTGAACACGCACGATTAAAACTACCAATTTACATATAATTGGAGTCCCAGGAATTCCAAATAACATGCACGACCTAGTAATACAATAATACCACAATAAAAGTGCACAGTTGTAAATAGCCGTATCTCGTAAAGTAACAACCAAGTGTTAACTAATAACAAAAATCGCTTGAATGTTTTACAAAACAAATCGCATTATTATGACATTTAGAAGTAAATCGCAAATGCTAGTAATACTATGAAATGGCGCGGTTCCGTCACTAATTGTACAACAATCGCATGTCATAGTGGAACCTCACATGTCCTCCTGTTATAGCCTAGTTTCAAACAACATCCACATCCCAAGTGATTGGTTATTATTTCTCATCTAGATGGAATTTTATTTTTTAGTCCTTCCAGCTCGTATTTTCATGTTGGGAGGCAAAATTTCAGGCTCGCAAGAATCATTAGAGCTTGATAATTCACCAAAAGTGGTTATAGCTGGTATGCTTAAAGAGTAAGTTGACTAGTAATTGCTAACCGTGAAAAATAGATTTATCAAAGTCATTACATCTTTGTGAGCCGATGTTATTGCCATTAATGCGTGAGGACATGGAAAAAAATGTTTCCATGCACCACAAGAACATTTGAAATCCAGCATATTAACAATCATAACAGGGTCTGAAAAAACTTTAAATAAAGTTGCGGAAGACTTACGAACTAGCCAAGTACGAGCTTTTTTAATATTATGATTAAACTTCTTCTCATACTCGGTGTATAAATTAGTACTCTAGTTCATCCCCTCCGAATAACATCGTGAAATTTAAGTCATAAGCAAGACTTTAATCTTGTCCACCAATTAAACAATAGGTAGATTGCACATCTTTTTTATGTGTGCGTTAAATGATTCGATCGCAGTAGATGTCATATCACCATATCGTTTCTCTTTAACAAATGCCTGAGCATACTTATCCGGAGGTAAATCGAAAGATTTTTTTTTTAATTCTACTACCACCTTCACATAGAAATTCTAAAAGATAATTATTAAAAAATCTACCGTGGGAGCATAAGCACATCGATTAAACAGATATAGCATCCTACTTTTATACTTTTTGTTAGTACGATCTAGAGCACTCCTCAACATCTGAATGAGATAGAAAATACAATACACATGATAGTATTTTAGATACAAGATAGAAACAACATTAATGATACCTAAATGGCGGTCCGAAATAAATGTTATCTGACACTCCAACAAATGAGGTTTCAGACTCTCACAAAACCATAGCCAATTGTTCACATCCAACAATACCAAATGCGATAGGGAATATACCTGTAGTATCAAAAGAATAAACTGCTCATACATGTCTAGCATCATAAAAAACACAAACAACTCGCATGCTTATTACACACACAAAAATCACAGTAATTAAATTACACAACTCACACGTTAGATAACAACATCTTACACATGTCTAGCATGGTTAAGAAGAATAAGCAAATCGCATGAATGGTTAACTAATGAATTGTAGCTTAACAATTTAAATTAAGAATCGCATGGAAAAAATGTTCGTATCTCGCACGGTCTGCTACCTCACAAATATCAAGTTCCCATATAGTAGACCTTGAATGATATACGATAGACCACAACTTTCTTCTTTAACATAGACTAGAATCGTATTAAATTCTATATTTATTATTAAACTCGCAAGTCATAAGTATATAACAAAAGCGCGGGATTAATCATTGTTGCCATCCTTTGCTATGACATATAGCAATACACTCCTATGTTTTCCTATTAAAAAGGTTCCATCGACATACAACATCAAACGGCATGAATGAAAACCTTAAAGGCACAAACCAAATGCTATAAAACAGTGCATACAAATGTTTCCAACAACCAATTCCAAGTGGTAGTCGGTATTAATATCACGAATCTGCAGTCGTTTAAAGTATCTATTTAGAAAATTAAAAGAAGTATTATTATCTCCAAAAACTCCCCTCTTTACCTTCTCTAAAGTATTCCATGGTCTTGGTTCATATACGATTTTATACTTTTTGTCGTTACCAAATGCCATGTCCTAATCGAATCATGAATTTCATCCGCAGTCAAATCTGAAGTCAAATTCCTCCGATGTTGTTTGGAGAAAACGGGGCTGCATGTATGTCATCAACAAACCGCATTATCGTCATGAAGTCGGTGTTGGAATAAATTGATGCATAAAGTCTTCATTTACATCCACTTGAGTCTTTGTTTTCACAATAACCAATGATCTTACTTATTATATAATGCATGCACTTGAAATAAAACCATGCTCTAAGGCATATCGGCATAAGGATAACCTTATAGCTGCAACACCTTCACCAAAATTTTGACCAACACCTGTGATAGCATTAACCCAACTAGTAGTAGCAAGTTGTCTTTTTTGTGAACAAAATAACTAAACCAATACTACTCTCTCCACTAGCTAGTTTATTATAAGAGGGTTCTCCCAAATTTATGCTATGATGTTTATACTTTTCATTAGACCCCTTATCAACGAGAAGTTGTTCTATAACAAAATTAACTCTTTTTAAATGTTTCATATCACGGTATACCATTAAAACGAAAAAAAAAAATCTTTTTATTATTATACAAACAATTCTTGTGATCGCCGCAGGACTAGGTAATAATGTAATTACTTCTGACCAACTCGTCCCATGTGCTTTCAACATACTTTTGAATACTTTAAAAGTTTTCAAACTCGAAAAAAAAACAATTGCAATTTGGTGACCATATTTGAAAATATAAAGTCTTGGTTTAGAAATATACTATCGTGTTTTTTATTACAAGTAAGAAACTATAAGGATCATTGGGCTGCCAAAATATAACTGGCATGGTTGATAACCTTAAACCGGCATGGTCAATGTCTGAGTTAACTCGTTTTGTTTAAAAAATAAAACAAGCGCATTTATATAATCGTAAATAAATTGCATAGTCTATTAACAAGGGAATCACTATGAGAATCAATACATAACACCATGTTTATTGTTTTCAAATCTACAACTAATCTTGCATAATCATGCCCTGCTAATGCACGTTGAAAATGCCTAATCTCGCATCTTCTACACCTAAACTCGCGTCCTCGACCTGACATACCTGAAAACTAGATACTCGCTTATATATACAGTCAACCACATAAAAAAACTATACTAATTGAATTAAATATACGATACAACATGTTTATAACTTAGCAATCAACAAACAAATATAAGGTCATATTATTAAAAATTCAGTTTAAAAAAAACAAGACAGAAGCAGAATGTCAACATACGAGGAATCCTCACATGACTGATAAACCATATGGAAAAAGAAATCTGGCGATGATGTAAGGATTAAATAAGCCAAAATCACAAAACGACGATCATGAACGAAGTTGAAATCATGACAGTTAGATGAATCCATCGGTACTCACAAACTCCGATGATGGTTCGTAGCCAATTCACGGTGCTCTGCTGTTGACCATGAACTCCTACCATCAAGTAGGTAGACTCGACGATGCATTCCTGATCACCTGAATATTTTTTTTTAAAATAAGGTATTTTCTTAGGGTATGAAGAAAAAAAAGACAACTCCTTACAAATTTAAATGTTTAAAAGATCCAATTGAAAAAAAAACCACTTACTCACAAAAAATAAGCTTATATAATTGGTAAATGGTATTTAAGGTATTAAAAAGCTATTTGGATACTGAATGGAAGTTATTTTGTTGAGATGTATCTTAAGTAAGCATAAATGATAGTTTTAGTATTATATAACATATGATTTGTGAGTATGTGTTTATGTGTTTATGGAATCATTTCCTATTATTTTTTGATAAATTAAAAAAAGATATGATACATTAAAAAAGTCCCTTCCTCTACGTATATAATAAATCCGTTTACATTGAATATTTCATTTTGATGTAACGGTTTTTTATATAACATTGTAGTTTTAATATAGGGGACTCAAATTTTTTTTCGTAGATTTTAATAAATTTAGTCCAAAGTAACAATTTTTTTACGATTTGCATGAAGTCTATACCTTACTTTGATTGAAATTTATCAAAATCCATGAATTAAAAAATTTGCATGGTCTCTTGTTGTAAAAAAAAATATCTATTTTCTTTTAATAATGACAAACCAATCAACTATTCAAACCTGATAAAATTAATAATAGTATTATATGTTTTAAAAACGGTATAATATATTTTTAAATGGATAGAATGCATATTTGAAAAATTATTATCGAAAGACGCATAGGGGATTAAAGCCCAAAATAACACACGCCTACCATTTGACCCTACAATTTGGAGATGGACTTATAATTATAATTTATAGATATTAAATTTGTTTGTATTGGAGTTTAGTTGTGCAAATTTGGTGGACATACTACTCGGCACGTAGGTTGCATGTGATTGGTAAGAAGTCTAATTATTTCCACATGGGCATGGCTACCTTTTTTATTTATTCATATTGGTCTTCGCCTGCCCACGTGGCTGCTATCTGTAGTACATTAAATTTGTACATTTATTTGTCAGAAAACAATTAATAGTATATTATACCACCAAAGGTTTTCAAATTTCAAATTGAGAGTTTATTATAAGTTGCTAACAATACTGATCACTGCATCTTCATATTATACATAATTATTTATAAGTTATAACCATTATAGGTTATGTTTCCGTGATATGAAGTATGAGATTTGTTTCATACTTCCATCTTTTTACTTGCATACTCAAGAGTGTCCTATATTTTGTCTAATTTTGAAACTTTAATATATTCTTTTTTTTAAGTTCAAAAGCAAATTATAAAATTTGGTGATCATTATACTTTGGGCTTGTCCAAATGTTGTTTTAGAAAAGATAGTAAGTAACTAGCAAAAGCTTTCCCTTCTCTCTTCTCAACGGTAATATTTCTTCTTCTTGTTCTTGAGATTCTGCTTCCATGGCTAAGGATACCTTTGATTAATGGTCTCTCTATGTAATCTCTCATCCTGCCCGATGTCTGAAATGCATTTCCAATCCTTTGAGTCACCCCCATCTTTCTCTCTCAAAGTCCACCTCCACAACAACGTCCTCTCAACCTGGATACCTGCTGGTCTTCTCCCCCTCTCACCCAAGTCCTTACCTCTAGGAACACTAAGGGTACCAAGCTTTCAAATCCTCACCCATACCCCTTTAAGTCAAATCTGCCTCTCTAACAGTATGCTCAATAGCCTAGCCAAGCAGCCCCAATCTACCTCCTCCTCTGTCTTGCTTCTCAAGCAACCTATTATTCCATCTTTAACTTCTTTAAACCCTCTATCCATCCCCATCGTCGGCTGGACCTTAATGTGTTCTCGCTGTAAGGCTGATGATTTTTTAACTCTGTATTTAGTTCAATCATCTAATACTTTTTCTGGTTTAGTTACTCTAACTAAACCCATTCCATCCCAAAACCCTAATCAGAATCTCCCAAAGCTAACCAGCCTATCTCTCCTTCTTTCTGTAAGTCTCTATAACCTCTTGCTAATTCCCTCTTTTTTCAAGGAACCTCAAGTCTATTTTGAGCTCATCTGGATTCCCTATATCCTAATCCCAGAGCTTTCTCTTTCCCATGTCCCTAAACCCTGCTCTGTACCTAAACTCTGTTTATCCTCTGTCCTAGCAGCAGCTAGGTCCAACCTCCCTTGGACTTACAACTTTCTCTCAACCACCCACAAACACCTTTGCTATAAACCCATAACCCATTCCTTTCTCAAAACTCACTCTCCATTCACTATCTACAACAAAAAACCTCACTCTAAAGATAAATCCCTAAATATTTACTTGATATACCCTTCCTCAGTCTCTTTGAGACCATCCAAGCCATCTGGTCTCCCCGGTACTTTCTCACCTATTCGAACTGTTAGAGATATAAGGTCTAAGCCCATTAGCCCATATAGTTTATCTATAAATAATAGATTTAGACTCTATGTAATACACACTTTTCATTAAACAAAAATATTCGATAGTATTGATACTCCATCCTAATATTGTAATATAGTACTATTGTAATAATTTGTATCTGTCATTTGATACAAACCTCCTCAACCTCTCATGTTATCTTAGAACAAAACCTTAGGGCCTAGGCTAGGCTACAAATTACCTACTATTACCGATTAGTACATACATGGCTTTGAACGAAACCCTAGGCTAAATCACATGACCTGAACTGAACTGCAAAGTGTGTGTGGTTGTGTTCCTTGAAGAGAAGAAGAAGAAGCACATAGAGAAGGATCAGAGGTGTTGTCTGGAACTCCAACTCCGCTACCATTTGATGAGTTGTTCTTAAGCTGTTCTTTTAATACACTGATTTTGTCGCCCAAGTCCATAACCAGACCCAAAAGCTCTTCTTCCGAAAACCCATCTAAATCTAATGCTCGGTCCTCGTCGGAACAGCTGGGGTAGTTTTCCTCCGCCTTATTCTTATTGTTACCCTTTTCTTTCTTGATATTCTTCTTCTCCTCCTTCTGGGCCCGGTGTTGGAGAAACCCACCAAGATTAAACTTTTCTTTGAATTTACCTTTCTCTATGAATGCTTTGAGTGAATCTTCGATGCTGGAATCGTTTGTCCAGGTGAGAGGCTCCGATCCCCTGTGGCCGTCCCAATAAATGATCGATACACAGACGTCCGCCAACGTAGCCAAATATTTTGATTTCTTGAAAAGAGTCTCCCTTCTATTCTTAAATTTGAGTTCGGGTGGGTTCTCGATCACTATCTTTTTTACCGTCATCTCGCCCAAGCCTAGCCAAACCAAGAAAAGAAAGAAAAATTTATCTAATCGTATAACAAAACCTGTTCCAAAATGTTTTTCATCCTCTCTGGAAAACTTCCCTTCCCTCCCCACCATCCCTGACCTTGCTACCGCACCCCACTCTCCCCCACCTATCGCTACATCCTTCTCTACAACTGCCCACCCCATCTTGTCATCCGCTGATCCTACAAGCCATCTCATATCACCCCTGTATGAATCATACGTCAAACAAGCTCTTGCTATGGCCAGATTCCACATGGAATCTGGCCAGGGTCATCTAATTTTCTGGTCAGAAACATTGACAGACATGGGAAAGTTCTTACCTTCTTCTGAGTCGGACCCTCCACTGCTCCCCTCCTCCATTTTCTCTGCGGTCTCCTCTAGATTTAGATAATCTATTCTAAAGCTCAGTATCTTAAGCTCCTCCACCCCCAGAAGCTCCCCCATTCAAGCCTCCAGCCCAAGATTCTACGACAGTCTTGTGGCAACCATTGAAGACTTGCCCTGTCTTCCTCGCCCTGCTACCGTCGCCCTGTCTGCAACCCTAAGACAAAGCAGCCCTTCTCGATCCAACCGAATCCTGAATTCTCTCGAGCAGACCCCTTCTCAGCCTGATGCCTCCCCCATTCATGGTTTTGCCAATCCGTCCTCGCTCAAGAGTGACCAGCATCCTCTCAACCCCTCTGGTCATGATTTCGCCTCCTCTGATCCCCAGCAATCTCCTTCAGGGTATCTCAAGCCGCTCGCCTCTCTGGACCCAGTTCTAGGGCTCTCTGGCTGTGAAGCCTCCCTGTCGAGATCCCTCCATCGCGACTATCGCGTCTCCACCTTCCCTCCCTGCGAAGCCTCCCCGTCGAACCCTCATCGATTTTCGTCCACCGTCATCCAAGACAAGGCGCTAGGATTACCTGGAAGTGCTCCCTCTCTGTCTCTGGGCTCGAACAATCTTACCTCTGTTCCTGTTCTCAGCCGGTTTCCTGTTCCGGTCGATCGAATTGTCGGTGATTTCCAGTCATCGTCTCATCAGGGACATTCTCGAGCGCCACTGTCCCCCCGGTCAAGATGGAAGTTACCTGGAAGCGCGCTCTCTCTACCTCTGGACTCAAACGATCTTACCTCTGAACCTGTTCTCAACCAGCTTCCTGGTCCGCTCGAACGAATCGCCGGTGAACTCCAGTCATCGTCTCATCAGGGGCATTCTCGAGCGCCACTGTCTCCCTCTCCTTCTTTCTGTAAGTCTCTATAACCTCTTTCTAATTCCCTCTTTTTTCAAGGAACCTCAGGTCTATTTTGAGCTCATCTGGATTCCCTATATCCTAATCCCAGAGCTTTCTCTTTCCCATGTCCCTAAACCCTGCTCTGTACCTAAACTCTGTTTACCCTCTGTCCTAGCAGCAGCTAGGTCCAACCTCCCTTGGACTTACAGCTTTCTCTCAACCAGCCACAAACACCTTTGCTATAAACCCATAACCCACTCTTTTCCCAAAACTCATTCTCCATTCACAATCTACAGCAAAAAACCTCACTCTAAAGATAAATCCCTAAATATTTACTTGATAGACCTTTCCTCAGTCTCTTTGAGACCCTCCAAGCCATCAAGTCTCCCTGGTACTTTCTCACCTATTCGAACTGTTAGAGATATAAGGCCTAAGCCCATTAGCCCATATAGTTTATCTATAAATAATAGATTTAGACTCTATGTAATACATACTTTTCATCAAACAAAAATATTCGATAGTATTGATACTCCATCCTAATATTGTAATATAGTACTATTGTAATAATTTGTATCTGTCATTTGATACAAACCTCCTCAACCTCTTATGTTATCTTAGAACAAAACCTTAGGGCCTAGGCTAGGCTACAAATTACCTACTATTACCGATTAGTACATACATGGCTTTGAACGAAACCCTAGGCTAAATCACATGACATGACCTGAACTGAACTGAAAAGTGTGTGTGGCTGTGGTCCTTGAAGAGAAGAAGAAGCACATAGAGAAGGATCGGAGGTGTTGTCTGGAACTCCAACTCCGCTACCATTTGATGAGTTGTTCTTAAGCTGTTCTTTTAATACACTGATTTTGTCGCCCAAGTCCGTAACCAGACCCAAAAGCTCTTCTTCCGAAAACCCATCTAAATCCAATGCTCGGTCCTCGTTGGAACAGCTGGGGTAGTTTTCCTCCGCCTTATTCTTATTGTTACCATTTTCTTTCTTGATCTTCTTCTTCTCCTGCTTCTGGGCCCGGTGTTGGAGAAACCCACCAAGATTAAACTTTTCTTTGACTTTACCTTTCTCTATAAATGCTTTGAGTGAATCTTCGATGCTGGAATCGTTTGTCCAAGTGAGAGGCTTCGATTCCCTGTGGCCGTCCAAATAAATGATCGATACACAGACGTCCGCCAACGTAGCCAAATATTTTGATTTCTTGAAAAGAATCTCCCTTCTATTCTTAAATTTGAGTTCGGGTGGGTTCTCGATCACTATCTTTTTTACCGTCATCTCCCCCAAGCCAAGCCAAACCAAGAAAAGAAAGAAAAATTTCTCTAATCGTATAACAAAACCTGTTCCAAAATATTTTTCATCCTCTATGGCAAACTGCCCTTCCCTCCCCACCATCCCTGACCTTGCTACCGCACCCCACTCTCCCCCACCTATCGCACCATCCTTCTCTGCAACTGCCCACCCAATCTCGTCATCCGCTGATCCTCCAAGCCATCTCATATCACCCCTGCATGAATCATACGCCAAACAAGCTCTTGCTATGGCCAGATTCCACATGGAATCTGGCCAGGGTCATCTAGTTTTCTAGTCAGAAACATTGACAGACATGGGAAAGTTCTTACCTTCTTCTGAGTCAGACCCTCCACTGCTCCCTCCTCCATATTATCTGCGGTCTCCTCTAGATTTAGAAAATCCCCTCCAAAGCCTAGTATCTTAAGCTCCTCCACCCCCAGAAGCTCCCCCATTCAAGCCTTCAGCCCAAGATTCTACGCCAACCTTGTGGCAACCATTGAAGACTTGCCCTGTCTTCCTCTCCCTGCTACCGTCGTCCTGTCTGCAACCCTAAGACAAAGCAGCCCTTCTCGATCCAATCGAATCCTGAATTCTCTCGAGCAGACCCCTTCTCAGCCTGATGCCTCCCCCATTCATGGTTTTGCCTCTCCGTCCTCGCTCAAGAGTGACCAGCATCCTCTCAACACCTCTGGTCATGATTTCGCCTCCTCTGATCCCCAACAATCTCCTTCAGGGTATCTCAAGCCGCTCGCCTCTCTGGACCCAATTCTAGGGCTTTCTGGCTGTGAAGCCTCCCTGTCGAGATGCCTCCATCGCGACTATCGCGTCTCCACCTTCCCTCCCTGCGAAGCCTCCCTGTCGAACCCTCATCGATTTCCGTCCACCGTCATCCAAGACAAGACGCTAGGATTACCTGGAAGTGCTCCCTCTCTGTCTCTGGGCTCGAACGATCTTACCTCTGTTCCTGTTCTCAACCGGTTTCCTGTTCCGGTCGATCGAATTGTCGGTGATTTCCAGTCATCGTCTCATCAGGGACATTCTCGAGCGCCACTGTCCCCCCGGTCAAGATGGAAGTTACCTGGAAGCGTGCTCTCTCTGCCTCTGGACTCAAACGATCTTACCTCTGAACCTGTTCTGAACCAGCTTCCTGGTCCGCTCGAACGAATCGCCGGTGAACTCCAGTCATCGTCTCATCAAGGGCATTCTCGAGCGCCACTGTCTCCCTCTCCTTCTTTCTGTAAGTCTCTATAACCTCTTTCTAATTCCCTCTTTTTTTAAGGAACCTCAGGTCTATTTTGAGCTCATCTGGATTCCCTATATCCTAATCCCAGAGCTTTCTCTTTCCCATGTCTCTAAACCCTGCTTTGTACCTAAACTCTGTTTACCCTCTGTCCTAGTAGCAGCTAGGTCCAACCTCCCTTGGACTTACAGCTTTCTCTCAACCAGCCACAAACACCTTTGCTATAAACCCATAACCCACTCCTTCCTCAAAACTCATTCTCCATTCACAATCTACAGCAAAAAACCTCACTCTAAAGATAAATCCCTAAATATTTACTTGATAGACCTTTCCTCAGTCTCTTTGAGACCCTCCAAGCCATCAAGTCTCCCTGGTACTTTCTCACCTATTCGAACTGTTAGAGATATAAGGCCTAAGCCCATTAGCCCATATAGTTTATCTATAAATAATAGATTTAGACTCTATGTAATACATACTTTTCATCAAACAAAAATATTCGATAGTATTGATACTCCATCCTAATATTGTAATATAGTACTATTGTAATAATTTGTATCTGTCATTTGATACAAACCTCCTCAACCTCTTATGTTATCTTAGAACAAAACCTTAGGGCCTAGGCTAGGCTACAAATTACCTACTATTACCGATTAGTACATACATGGCTTTGAACGAAACCCTAGGCTAAATCACATGACATGACCTGAACTGAACTGAAAAGTGTGTGTGGCTGTGGTCCTTGAAGAGAAGAAGAAGCACATAGAGAAGGATCGGAGGTGTTGTCTGGAACTCCAACTCCGCTACCATTTGATGAGTTGTTCTTAAGCTGTTCTTTTAATACACTGATTTTGTCGCCCAAGTCCGTAACCAGACCCAAAAGCTCTTCTTCCGAAAACCCATCTAAATCCAATGCTCGGTCCTCGTTGGAACATCTGGGGTAGTTTTCCTCCGCCTTATTCTTATTGTTACCATTTTCTTTCTTGATCTTCTTCTTCTCCTGCTTCTGGGCCCGGTGTTGGAGAAACCCACCAAGATTAAACTTTTCTTTGACTTTACCTTTCTCTATGAATGCTTTGAGTGAATCTTCGATGCTGGAATCGTTTGTCCAAGTGAGAGGCTTCGATTCCCTGTGGCCGTCCAAATAAATGATCGATACACAGACGTCCGCCAACGTAGCCAAATATTTTGATTTCTTGAAAAGAGTCTCCCTTCTATTCTTAAATTTGAGTTCGGGTGGGTTCTCGATCACTATCTTTTTTACCGTCATCTCCCCCAAGCCAAGCCAAACCAAGAAAAGAAAGAAAAATTTCTCTAATCGTATAACAAAACCTGTTCCAAAATATTTTTCATCCTCTCTGGAAAACTGCCCTTCCCTCCCCACCATCCCTGACCTTGCTACCGCACCCCACTCTCCCCCACCTATCGCTCCATCCTCCTGTGCAACTGCCCACTCTATCTCGTTATCCGCTGATCCTCCAAGCCATCTCATATCACCCATGCATGAATCATACGCCAAACAAGCTCTTGCTGTGGCCAGATTCCACATGGAATCTGGCCAGGGTCATCTAGTTTTCCAGTCAGAAACATTGACAGACATGGGAAAGTTCTTACCTTCTTTTGAGTCAGACCCTCCACTGCTCTCCTCCTCCATATTCTCTGCGGTCTCCTCTAGATTTAGACAATCCCCTCCAAAGCCTAGTATCTTAAGCTCCTCCACCCCCAGAAGCTCCCTCATTCAAGCCTCCAGCCTAAGATTCTACGCCAACCTTATGGCAACCATTGAAGACTTGCCCCGTCTTCCTCTCCCTGCTACCGTCGCCCTGTCTGCAACCCTAAGACAAAGCAGCCCTTCTCGATCCAACCGAATCCTGAATACTCTCGAGCAGAACCCTTCTCAGCCTGATGCCTCCCCCATTCATGGTTTTGCCTCTCCGTCCTCGCTCAAGAGTGACCAGCATCCTCTCAACCCCTCTGATCATGATTTCGCCTCCTCTGATCCCCATGAATCTCCTTCAGGGTATCTCAAGCCGCTCGCCTCTCTGGACCCAGTTCTAGGGCTCTTTGGCTGTGAAGCCTCCCAGTCGAGATCCATCCATCGCGACTATCGCGTCTCCACCTTCCCTCCCTGCGAAGCCTCCCTGTCGAACCCTCATCGATTTCCGTCCACCGTCATCCAAGACAAGGCGCTAGGATTACCTGGAAGTGCTCCCTCTCTGTCTCTAGGCTCGAATGATCTTACCTCTATTCCTGTTCTCAACCGGTTTCCTGGTCCGGTCGATCGAATTGTCGGTGATTTCCAGTCATCGTCTCATCAGGGACATTCTCGAGCGCCACTGTCCCCCCGGTCAAGATGGAAGTTACTTGGAAGCGTGCTCTCTCTGCCTCTGGACTCGAATGATCTTACCTCTGAACCTGTTCTCAACCGGCTTCCTGGTCCGCTCGAACGAATCGCCGGTGAACTCCAGTCATCGTCTCATCAGGGGCATTCTCGAGCGCCACTGTCTCCCTCTCCTTTTTTCTGTAAGTCTCTATAACCTCTTTCTAATTCCCTCTTTTTTCAAGGAACCTCAGGTCTATTTTGAGCTCATCTAGATTCCCTATATCCTAATCCCATAGCTTTCTCTTTCCAATGTCCCTAAACCCTGCTTTGTACCTAAACTCTTTTTACCCTCTGTCCTAGCAGCAGCTAGGTCTAACCTCCCTTGGACTTACAGCTTTCTCTCGACCAGCCACAAACACCTTTGCTATAAACCCATAACCCACTCATTCCTCAAAACTCACTCTCCATTCACCATCTACAGCAAAAAACCTCACTCTAAAGATAAATCCCTAAATATTTACTTGATAGACCCTTCCTCAGTCTCTTTGAGACCCTCCAAGCCATCTGGTCTCCCTGGTACTTTCTCACCTATTCCAACTGTTAGAGATATAAGGCCTAAGCCCATTAGCCCATATAGTTTATCTATAAATAATAGATTTAGACTCTATGTAATACACACTTTTCATCAAACAAAAATATTCGATAGTATTGATACTCCATCCTAATATTGTAATATAGTACTATTGTAATAATTTGTATCTGTCATTTGATACAAACCTCATCAACCTCTCATGTTATCTTAGAACAAAACCTTAGGGCCTAGGCTAGGCTACAAATTACCTACTATTACCGATTGGTACATACATGGCTTTGAACGAAACCCTAGGCTAAATCACATGACCTGAACTGAATTGAAAAGTGTGTGTGGCTGTGGTCCTTGAAGAGAAGAAGAAGCACATAGAGAAGGATCGGAGGTGTTGTCTGGAACTCCAACTCCGCTACCATTTGATGAGTTGCTCTTAAGCTGTTCTTTTAATACACTGATTTTGTCGCCCAAGTCCGTAACCAGACCTAAAAGCTCTTCTTCCGAAAACCCATCTAAATCCAATGCTCGGTCCTCGTTGGAACAGCTGGGGTAGTTTTCCTCCGCCTTATTCTTATTGTTACCATTTTCTTTCTTGATCTTCTTCTTCTCCTGCTTCTGGGCCCGGTGTTGGAGAAACCCACCAAGATTAAACTTTTCTTTGACTTTACCTTTCTCTATGAATGCTTTGAGTGAATCTTTGATGCTGGAATCGTTTGTCCAGGTGAGAGGCTTCGATCCCCTGTGGCCGTCCCAATAAATGATTGATACACAGACGTCCGCCAACGTAGCCAAATATTTTGATTTCTTGAAAAGAGTCTCCCTTCTATTCTTAAATTTGAGTTCTAGTGGGTTCTCGATCACTATCTTTTTTACCGTCATCTCGCCCAAGCCAAGCCAAACCAAGAAAAGAAAGAAAAATTTCTCTAATCGTATAACAAAACCTGTTCCAAAATATTTTTCGTCCTCTCTGGAAAACTGCCCTTCCCTCCCCACCATCCCTGACCTTGCTACCGCACCCCACTCTCCCCCACCTATCGCTCCATCATTCTCTGCAACTTCCCACCCTATCTCGTCATCCGCTGATCCTCCAAGCCATCTCATATCACCCCTGCATGAATCATACGCCAAACAAGCTCTTGCTATGGCCAGATTCCACATGGAATCTGGCCAGGGTCATCTAGTTTTCCAGTCAGAAACATTGACAGACATGGGAAAGTTCTTACCTTCTTTTGAGTCAGACCCTCCAATGCTTCCCTCCTCCATATTCTCTGCGGTCTCCTCTAGATTTAGACAATCCCCTCCAAAGCCTAGTATCTTAAGCTCCTTCACCTCCAGAAGCTCCCTCATTCAAGCCTCCAGCCCAAGATTCTACGCCAACCTTATGGCAACCATTGAAGACTTGCACTGTCTTCCTCTCCCTGCTACCGTCGTTCTGTCTGCAACCCTAAGACAAAGCAGCCCTTCTCGATCCAACCGAATCCTGAATTCTCTCGAGCAGAACCCTTCTCAGCCTGATGCCTCCCCCATTCATGGTTTTGCCTCTCTGTCCTCGCTCAAGAGTGACCAGCATCCTCTCAACCCCTCTGGTCATGATTTCGCCTCCTCTGATCCCCATCAATCTCCTTCAGGGTATCTCAAGCCGCTCGCCTCTGTGGACCCAGTTCTAGGGCTCTCTGGCTGTGAAGCCTCCCTGTCGAGATCCCTCCATCGCGAGTATCGCGTCTCCACCTTCCCTCCCTGCGAAGCCCCCCTTTCGAACCCTAATCGATTTCTGTCCACCGCCATCCAAGACAAGGCGCTAGGATTACCTGGAAGTGCTCCCTCTCTGTCTCTGGGCTCGAACGATCTTACCTCTGTTCCTGTTCTCAATCGGTTTCCTGTTCCGGTCGATCGAATTGTCGGTGATTTCCAGTCATCGTCTCATCAGGGACATTCTCGAGCGCCACTGTCCCCCCGGTCAAGATGGAAGTTACCTGGAAGCGCGCTCTCTCTGCCTCTGGACTCGAACGATCTTACCTCTGAACCTGTTCTCAACCAGCTTCCTGGTCCGCTCGAACAAATCGCCGGTGAACTCCAGTCATCTTCTCATCAGGGGCATTCTCGAGCGCCACTGTCTCCCTCTCCTTCTTTCTGTAAGTCACTATAACCTCTTTCTAATTCCCTCTTTTTTCAAGGAACCTCAGGTCTATTTTGAGCTCATCTGGATTCCCTATATCCTAATCCCAGAGCTTTCTCTTTCCCATGTCCCTAAAACCTGCTCTGTACCTAAACTCTGTTTACCCTCTGTCCTAGCAGCAGCTAGGTCCAACCTCTCTTGGACTTACAGCTTTCTCTCAACCAACCACAAACACCTTTGCTATAAACCCATAACCCACTCCTTCCTCAAAACTCACTCTCCATTCACCATCTACAGCAAAAAACCTCACTCTAAAGATAAATCCCTAAATATTTACTTGATAGACCCTTCCTCAGTCTCTTTGAGATCCTCCAAGCCAACTGGTCTCCCTGGTACTTTCTCACCTATTCCAACTGTTAGAGATATAAGGCCTAAGCCCATTAGCTCATATAGTTTATCTATAAATAATAGATTTAGACTCTATGTAATACACACTTTTCATTAAACAAAAATATTCGATAGTATTGATACTCCATCCTAATATTGTAATATAGTACTATTGTAATAATTTGTATCTGTCATTTGATAGAAATCTCCTCAACCTCTCATGTTATCTTAGAACAAAACCTTAGGGCCTAGGCTAGGCTACAAATTACCTACTATTACCGATTAGTACATACATGGCTTTGAACGAAATCCTAGGCTAAATCACATGACCTGAACTGAACTGAAAAGTGTGTGTTGCTGCGGTCCTTAAAGAGAAGAAGAAGAAGCACATAGAGAAGGATCGGAGGTGTTGTCTGGAACTCCAACTCCGCTACCATTTGATGAGTTGTTCTTAAGCTGTTCTTTTAATATACTGATTTTTTTGCCCAAGTCCGTAACCACACCCAAAAGCTCTTCTTCCGAAAACCCATCTAAATCCAATGCTTGGTCCTCGTCGGAACAGCTGGGGTAGTTAGGTCCAACCTCTCATGTTATCTTAGAACAAAACCTTATGGCCTAGGCTAGGCTACAAATTATCTACTATTACCGATTAGTACATACATGGCATTGAACGAAGCCCTAGGCTAAATCACATGACCTGAACTGAACTGAAAAGTGTGTGTGGCTGTGGTCCTTGAAGAGAAGAAGAAGAAGCACATAGAGAATGATCGGAGGTGTTGTCTGGAACTCCAACTCCGCTACCATTTGATGAGTTGTTCTTAAGCTGTTCTTTTAATACACTTATTTTGTCGCCCAAGTCCGTAACCAGACCCAAAAGCTCTTCTTCTGAAAACCCATTTAAATCCAATGCTCGGTCCTCGTCGGAATAGCTGGGGTAGTTTTCCTCCGCCTTATTCTTATTGTTACCCTTTCCTTTCTTGATCTTCTTCTTCTCCTTCTTCTGGGCCCGGTGTTGGAGAAACCCACCAAGATTAAACTTTTCTTTGACTTTACCTTTCTCTATGAATGCTTTGAGTGAATCTTCGATGCTGGAATCGTTTGTCCAAGTGAGAGGCTTCGATTCCCTGTGGCCGTCCCAATAAATGATCGATACACAGACGTCCGCCAACGTAGCCAAATATTTTGATTTCTTGAAAAGAGTCTCCCTTCTATTCTTAAATTTGAGTTCGGGTGGGTTCTCGATCACTATCTTTTTTACCGTCATCTCGCCCAAGCCAAGCCAAACCAAGAAAAGAAAGAAAAATTTCTCTAATCGTATAACAAAACCTGTTCCAAAATATTTTTCATCCTCTCTGGAAAACTGCCCATCCCTCTCCACCATCCCTGACCTTACTACCGCACCCCACTCTCCCCCACCTATCACTCCATCCTTCTCTGCAACTGCCCACCCCATCTCGTTATCCGTTGATCCTCCAAGCCATCTCATATCACCCCTGCATGAATCATACGCCAAACAAGCTCTTGCTGTGGCCATATTCCACATGGAATCTGGCCAGGGTCATCTAGTTTTCCAGTCAGAAACATTGACAGACATGGGAAAGTTCTTACCTTCTTTTGAGTCAGACCCTCCACTGCTCCCCTCCTCCATATTCTCTGCGGTCTCCTCTAGATTTAGACAATCCCCTCCAAAGCCTAGTATCTTAAGCTCCTCCACCCCCAGAATCTCCCTCATTCAAGCCTCCAGCCCAAGATTCTACGCCAACCTTATGGCAACCATTGAAGACTTGCCCTGTCTTCCTCTCCCTGCTACCGTCCCCCTGTCTGCAACCCTAAGACAAAGCAGCCCTTCTCGATCCAACCGAATCCTGAATTCTCTCGAGCAGAACCCTTCTCAGCCTGATGCCTCCCCCATTCATGGTTTTGCCTCTCGATTCTCGCTCAAGAGTGACCAGCATCCTCTCAACCCCTCTGGTCATGATTTCGCCTCCTCTGATCCCCAACAATCTCCTTCAGGGTATCTCAAGCCGCTCACCTCTCTGGACCCAGTTCTAGGGCTCTCTGGCTGTGAAGCCTCCCTGTCGAGATCCCTCCATCGCGACTATCGCGTCTCCACCTTCCCTCCCTGCGAAGCCTCCCTATCGAACCCTCATCGATTTCTGTATACCGTCATCCAAGACAAGGCGCTAGGATTACCTGGAAGTGCTCCATCTCTGTCTCTGGGCTCGAACGATCTTACCTCTGTTCCTGTTCTCAACCGGTTTCCTGTTCCGGTCGATTGAATTGCCGGTGAACTCCAGTCATCGTCTCATCAGGGGCATTCTCGAGCGCCACTGTCTCCCTCTCCTTCTTTCTGTAAGTCTCTATAACCTCTTTCTAATTCCCTCTTTTTTTAAGGAACCTAAGGTCTATTTTGAACTCATCTGGATTCCCTATATCCTAATCCCAGAGCTTTCTCTTTCCCATGTCTCTAAACCCTGCTTTGTACCTAAACTCTGTTTACCCTCTGTCCTAGCAGCAGCTAGGTCCAACCTCCCTTGGACTTACAGCTTTCTCTCAACCAGCCACAAACACCTTTGCTATAAACCCATAACCCACTCCTTTCTCAAAACTCATTCTCCATTCACCATCTACAGCAAAAAAACCTCACACTAAAGATAAATCCCTAAATATTTACTTGATAGACCCTTCCTCAGTCTCTTTGACACCCTCCAAGCCATCTGGTCTCCCTGGTACTTTCTCACCTATTCGAACTGTTAGAGATATAAGGCCTAAGCCCATTAGCCCATATAGTTTATCTATAAATAATAGATTTAGACTCTATGTAATACACACTTTTCATCAAACAAAAATATTCGATAGTATTGATACTCCATCCTAATATTGTAATATAGTACTATTGTAATAATTTGTATCTGTCATTTGATACAAACCTCCTCAACCTCTCATGTTATCTTAGAACAAAACCTTAGGGCCTAGGCTAGGCTACAAATTACCTACTATTACCGATTGGTACATACATGGCTTTGAACGAAACCCTAGGCTAAATCACATGACCTGAACTGAACTGAAAAGTGTGTGTGGCTGTGGTCCTTGAAGAGAAGAAGAAGCACATAGAGAAGGATCGGAGGTGTTGTCTGGAACTCCAACTCCGCTACCATTTGATGAGTTGTTCTTAAGCTGTTCTTTTAATACACTGATTTTGTCGCCCAAGTCCGTAACCAGACCCAAAAGCTCTTCTTCCGAAAACCCATCTAAATCCAATGCTAGGTCCTCGTTGGAACAGCTGGGGTAGTTTTCCTCCGCCTTATTCTTATTGTTACCCTTTTCTTTCTTGATCTTCTTCTTCTCCTTCTTCTGGGCCCGGTGTTGGAGAAACCCACCAAGATTAAACTTTTCTTTGACTTTACCTTTCTCTATGAATGCTTTGAGTGAATCTTCGATGCTGGAATCGTTTGTCCAGGTGAGAGGCTCTGATCCCCTGTGACCGTCCCAATAAATGATCGATACACAGACGTCCGCCAACGTAGCCAAATATTTTGATTTCTTGAAAATAGTCTCCCTTCTATTCTTAAATTTGAGTTCGGGTGGGTTCTCGATCACTATCTTTTTTACCGTCATCTCGCCCAAGCCAAACCAAACCAAGAAAAGAAAGAAAAATTTCTTTAATTGTATAACAAAACCTGTTCCAAAATATTTTTCATCCTCTCTGGAAAACTGCCCTTCCCTCCCCACCATCCCTGACCTTGCTACCGCACCCCACTCTCCCCCACCTATCGCTCCATCCTTCTCTGCAATTGCCCATCCCATCTCGTTATCCGCTGATCCTCCAAGCCATCTCATATCACCCATGCATGAATCATACGCCAAACAAGCTCTTGCTATGGCCAGATTCCACATGGAATCTGGCTAGGGTCATCTAGTTTTCCAGTCAGAAACATTGACAGACATGGGAAAGTTCTTACCTTCTTTTGAGTCAGACCCTCCACTGCTCCCCTCCTCCATATTCTCTGCGGTCTCCTCTAGATTTAGACAATCCCCTCCAAAGCCTAGTATCTTAAGCTCCTCCACCCCCAGAAGCTCCCTCATTCAAGCCTCCAGCCCAAGATTCTACGCCAACCTTATGGCAACCATTGAAGACTTGCCATGTCTTCCTCTCCCTGCTACCGTCGCCCTGTCTGCAACCCTAAGACAAAGCAGCCCTTCTCGATCCAACCGAATCCAAAATTCTCTCGAGTAGAACCCTTCTCAGCCTGATGCCTCCCCCATTCATGGTTTTGCCTCTCTGATCTCGCTCAAGAGTGACCAGCATCCTCTCAACCCCTCTGGTCATGATTTCGCCTCCTCTGATCCCCAACAATCTCCTTCAGGGTATCTCAAGCCGCTCACCTCTCCGGACCCAGTTCTAGGGCTCTCTGGCTGTGAAGCCTCCCTATCGAGATCCCTCCATCGCGACTATCGCGTCTCCACCTTCCCTCCCTGCGAAACCTCCCTCATCGATTTCTGTCCACCGTCATCCAAGACAAGGTGCTAGGATTACCTGGAAGTGCTCCCTCTCTGTCTCTGGGCTCGAACGATCTTACCTCTGTTCCTGTTCTCAACCGGTTTCCTGTTCTGGTCGATCGAATTGTCGGTGATTTCCAGTCATCGTCTCATCAGGGACATTCTCGAGCGTCACTGTCCCCCCGGTCAAGATGGAAGTTACCTGGAAGCGCGCTCTCTCTGCCTCTGGACTCGAACGATCTTACCTCTGAACCTGTTCTCAACCAGCTTCCTGGTCCGCTCGAACGAATCGCCGGTGAAATCCAGTCATCGTCTCATCAGGGGCATTCTCGAGCGCCACTGTCTCCCTCTCTTTCTTTCTGTAAGTCTCTATAACCTCTTTCTAATTCCCTCTTTTTCAAGGAACCTCAGGTCTATTTTGAGCTCATCTGGATTCCCTATATCCTAATCCCAGAGCTTTCTCTTTCACATGTCCCTAAAACCTGCTCTGTACCTAAACTCCGTTTACCCTCTGTCCTAGCAGCAGCTAGGTCCAACCTCTCTTGGACTTACAGCTTTCTCTCAACCAGCCACAAACACCTTTGCTAAAAACCCATAACCCACTCCTTCCTCAAAACTCACTCTCCATTCACCATCTACAGCAAAAAACCTCACTCTAAAGATAAATCCCTAAATATTTACTTGATAGACCCTTCCTCAGTCTCTTTGAGACCCTCCAAGCCATCTGGTCTCCTTGGTACTTTCTCACCTATTCCAACTGTTAGAGATATAAGGCCTAAGCCCATTAGCCCATATAGTTTATCTATAAATAATACATTTAGACTCTATGTAATACACACTTTTCATTAAACAAAAATATTCGATAGTATTGATACTCCATCCTAATATTGTAATATAGTACTATTGTAATAATTTGTATCTGTCATTTGATACAAACCTCCTCAACCTCTCATGTTATCTTAGAACAAAACCTTAGGGCCTAGGCTAGGATACAAATTACCTACTATTACTGATTAGTACATACATGGCTTTGAACGAAACCCTAGGCTAAATCACATGACCTGAACTGAACTGAAAAGTGTGTGTGGCTGCGGTCCTTAAAGAGAAGAAGAAGAAGCACATAGAGAAGGATCGGAGGTGTTGTCTGGAACTCCAACTCCGCTACCATTTGATGAGTTGTTCTTAAGCTGTTCTTTTAATACACTGATTTTTTCGCCCAAGTCCGTAACCACACCCAAAAGCTCTTCTTCCGAAAACCCATCTAAATCCAATGCTCGGTCCTCGTCGGAATACCTGGGGTAGTTTTCCTCCGCCTTATTCTTATTGTTATCCTTTTCTTTCTAGATCTTCTTCTTCTCCTTCTTCTGGGCCCGATGTTGGAGAAACCCACCAAGATTAAACTTTTCTTTGACTTTACCTTTCTCTATGAATGCTTTGAGTGAATCTTCGATGCTGGAATCGTTTGTCCAGGTGAGAGGCTCCGATCCCCTGTGGCCGTCCCAATAAATGATCGATACACAGACGTCCGCCAACGTAGCCAAATATTTTGATTTCTTGAAAAGA
Source organism: Limnanthes douglasii subsp. nivea (assembly GCA_036936605.1). Lineage (NCBI taxonomy): Eukaryota > Viridiplantae > Streptophyta > Magnoliopsida > Brassicales > Limnanthaceae > Limnanthes > Limnanthes douglasii. The sequence continues at coordinate 42,550,877 of JAUPFV010000001.1, forward strand.
GTCTCCCTTCTATTCTTAAGTTTGAGTTCGGGTGGGTTCTCGATCACTATCTTTTTTACCGTCATCTCGCCCAAGCCAAGCCAAACCAAGAAAAGAAAGAAAAATTTCTCTAATCGTATAACAAAACCTGTTCCAAAATATTTTTCATCCTCTCTGGAAAACTGCCCTTCCCTCCCCACCATCCCTGACCTTGCTACCGCACCTCACTCTCCCCCACCTATCGCTCCATCCTTCTCTGCAACTGCCCACCCCATCTCGTTATCCGCTGATCCTCCAAGCCATCTCATATCACCCCTGCATGAATCATACGCCAAACAAGCTCTTGCTATGGCCAGATTCCACATGGAATCTGGCCAGGGTCATCTAGTTTTCCAGTCAGAAACATTGACAGACATGGGAAAGTTCGTACCTTCTTCTGAGTCAGACCCTCCAATGCTCCCCTCCTCCAAATTCTCCGCGGTCTCCTCTAGATTTAGACAATCCCCTCCAAAGCCTAGTATCTTATGCTCCTCCACCCCCAGAAGCTCCCCCATTCAAGCCTCCAGCCCAAGATTCTACGCCAACCTTGTGGCAACCATTGAAGACTTTCCCTGTCTTCCTCTCCCTGCTACTGTCGCCCTGTTTGCAACCCTAAGACAAAGCAACCTTTCTCGATCCAACCGAATCTTGAATTCTCTCGAGCAGAACCCTTCTCAGCCTGATGCCTCCCCCATTCATGGTTTTGCATCTCTGTCCTCGCTCAAGAGTGACCAGCATCCTCTCAACCCCTCTGGTCATGATTTCTCCTCCTCTGATCCCCAACAATCTCCTTCAGGGTATCTCAAGCCGCTCGCCTCTCTGGACCAAGTTCTAGGGCTCTCTGGCTGTGAAGCCTCCCTGTCGAGATCCCTTCATCGCGACTATCGTGTCTCCACCTTCCCTCCCTGCGAAGCCTCCCTGTCGAACCCTCATCGATTTCCGTCCACCGTCATCCAAGACAAGGCGCTAGGATTACCTGGAAGTGCTCCCTCTCTGTCTCTGGGCTCGAACCATCTTACCTTTGTTCCTATTCTCAACCGGTTTCCTGTTCTTGTCGATTGAATTGTCGGTGATTTCCAGTCATCGTCTCATCAGGGACATTCTCGAGCACCACTGTCCCCCCGGTCAAGATGGAAGTTACCTGGAAGTGCGCTCTCTCTGCCTCTGGACTCGAACGATCTTACCTCTGAACCTGTTCTCAACCAGCTTCCTGGTCCGCTCGAACGAATCGCCGGTGAACTCCAGTCATCGTCTCATCAGGGGCATTCTCGAGCGCCACTGTCTCCCCTGATCCCGGAATCCTCGAGTGCCACTTTCTCCCCGGTTAAGATGCTAGGGATACACCCTCTGCCTGCTCTCAACCGACTTGGGGCAGAAAACCCTAGATCGCCTGATCCAGTTGCCTCCCATCACCTGGTATCTCCTCTTCTAGGCCTTGGGAGCAAATCGGGCAGAGTTAGATTGGAGTCCTCGACCCACTCGGATTTAGGCGTGCTGGGCTTTGGAAATGGGTCCACCATCGCCTCTGTTGTTGGACTAAGCAGTCCTATTCGATCAGCAGGCCCTGTTGAAATCAATTCGGGCAGATTGTATCCTCTAGATGATACACGAGCCAGCTTGAGTCCTTCTTTGTTGGGCCGATATTCCAAGCAAATTGGGCCCACTAAGATCCTTTCTATTTCTAGTCCCGGAAAAAGCAATGGGAAAGGCCTCCTTGGGGTCGGTGCTTCCATCGCTCATCATTCTCTCATTCATAACTTCGGGAATGCAGGTAAAGGCCCAAAAGGGAGAAAAAACAAATTGGCTAATCCGAAACCCTCCTTTCCTCATTCCTCAAAGGACTTCTCCCGAGGTATATCTGGTTATAATTAGCTTCCTAACTCGTCTTCACTTTCCTCTTATGCTAGTATTGTTACGGGGAATAGTGATAATCGCTCCCCTCTAGCGATCGGAATTTGGCATATGGAAAGAATTGGAAATGAATTCATTATGAATGATTCGGCGTTGGGATCTCCAGAATCTTGGAAGGCCTCTCTCTCAGGATATTTTCTCAACCATCCCTCCAATCTCACTCTTCTTAAAGCTAATGTGGATTCCTTATGCGGAAAAGGTTTGGCCTCTTGGAATTTCAACCCCTCCCTGAGGGTTACTTCCTCTTTAATTTTGGCTCTGAGGTGATGGCTAAAAAGGTGCTAGAGGGAGCCCCGTGGCATTTCGATGGTCATCTTATGATTTCGAAAGACCCCCACACTGAAATTCCGATTTGGGTAAAAGTTTTTAATCTCCCTCTTGAGTTATGGACCGCGGAGGGTTTCAGCAACATTGGTTCGGTCATTGGATCTCCTCTCTATGTGGATCATCGGACTGAGCGAAAGGAAAAGCTCTGTTTTTCCCGTATTTGTATCATGATAAAAGCGGGCCCCCCAATTCGATCTGAGCTCACTTTCAAAATTAGAGGAAAATCTATCACTGTGAATATCAGGGCCTCCCCCCTCAGTGTGCAAACTGTTTAGTCTTTGGGAATCCTACTCGTCAGTGCAAGAAAGGGCCCGTTAAACTTTCCCCTTTCCCTCCCGTATCATCATCTTCTGAAGAAGATCCTTCTGAGATAGATCCAGAGATGGACTCTAGACTTCCTTCTATCTCTGAGGATAAGGAAGTGGAGATTGGCGAGGAGGTGGATTCGCCCCCCAAAATGATATGCACGGATGAAGCTAAAGACAAGGGTAAGAAGGTATTGTCCTCCGACAGGACCATCAGCTGATCCACTGTAAGTCTCCTATTCATGAATATAGCTTCTTGGAATGTTCGTGGTCTCAATAACCCGATTAGACAAAAAGATGTCACCGACTTTATTATTACAAATCATATATCCTTGATAGTCATAGTAGAAACTAAAGTCCAAATTCAGAATGTCGACCACATTATCAGACGTATGGTGCCGTTTTGGCAAGTGATCACTAATCACTCTTCCCACCCTTTAGGAATAATTTGGATTACTTGGAACCCTAATGTCATCACGATCACTAGGATCTCCCAATCTCCTCAGTTTATTCATTGTATGGCCAACTGTCATAACTTCAAAGCCACATTTAAGCTTACTGCAATCTATGCTTTTAACGAGGCTCAGGATCGCATTTCGCTTTGGAATGACCTAATAGCCATCTCTAATCAGGATAATCCCATCCCCTGGGTATCCCTTGGGGATTTTAATATTATCCGCCATCCGGAAGAGTGACTTGGCTCTTCGGTCTCCTGGTCCTCAGCAATTGATGATTTCAATAATTGTTGTTATCATAGCGAGCTTACTGACCTTCGATCATCCGGCTTCCCTTATACATGGATTAACAAACAACCAACCCACCCTGTCCTCTCCAAACTCGATCGTGTCCTTGTTAACCCTGATTGGGACAACTTATTTCCCATATCCCACGTCCTCATTGGTCATTTTCGCACTTCTGACCATACCACAGTCACTCTCAACCTTGGACTTCCCCGCCCTAGACTGAAAAAGCCTTTTCGTTTCTTTAATATGTGGCAATCTTATCCTCTGTATAAGGACTTAATTTCCACCAGTTGGAACTCCCCTATTTCATCTTCGGGGATGAGGATGGTCACTGATATGTTATACGGATTGCAATCTGTATTAACTTTGTTAAATCTTAAGGAGTTTAGTGACATTTCTTTCAGAGCCGATAAAGCTCAAAAGGACCTGTTTGAGGCTCAATTGAAATTAGTCTCCGACCCTCTCAACCCTCGCCTAGTTACAAATGAATTGGAGGCTTCCGCTTCATTCATTTTTCTAAGTCGAGCTGAAGAATCTTTCTTGAAACAAAAATCTAGGGAAAATTGGATTCAGCTGGGCGATAGGAATACCAAATTCTTTCACAAAAGCATCAAAGCCCGACTCTTCCGAAATAAAATCATCTCGATATCAAATGATCATGATATCACCGTTTCCTCCCCCTCGAAAGTGTCAAAAGTTTTTGTTAACGTTTTTGAGAAATCTCTAGGGACCAAGCATTTTGTGGCCTACCCTGGTCTCGAAAAAGTTTCCTCTCTTATCTGCTCGAAAGTTAATTCTGAAGACCATGATTTTATGATTCGGGATATTACTTGCACTGAAATTAAATCTGCTCTTCATAGTATCGATAGCGATGAATCCCCCGGCCCTGATGGATTTAATTCCAGTTTCTTTAAAACTTCTTGGAACATCGTGGGCCCAAACATTTGTAAAGGAGTCCAAGAATTCTTCCTCTTAGACTCTCTCTTCGAACCTTGGAATGCCACCTCCATCTCTCTCATCCCTAAAATAGACTCGCCTTCTAGGCCTGCTGACTATAGACCAATTGCTTTATGCAATGTTGTCTATAAAATCATTTCTAAAATTCTGGCCAACAGAATTAAAGTCTCCTTCCCTTACCTTATCGACTCTTCCCAATCGGCCTTCATTTCAGGAAGAAACATCTCTGATAATATTCTCCTCTCTTAAGAGCTTCTTAAAGGGTATCATTCCGATGGTAGGGGCAAAACAATTGCTCTTAAAATCGACATAATGAAAGCCTTTGATAACGTTCGCTGGAATCTCATCCTTAATGTCCTTGTTGCGATGCATTTTCCTGAGAAAATTATCTCTTGGATTGTCAAATGCATCTCTTCCCCTTCTTACTCCATTATTATTAATGGAGACCTTCACGGAAATTTCAAAGACAAAAAAGGTCTGAGGCAAGGTGACCCCTTATCCCCCCTTCTTTTGTACTTGTTATGCAAGTGCTTTCCGGCATCCTTAAAGAGAAAAGTCTTAATGAGAATTTCCGTTTTCATTGGAAATGCCACAAACAGAAAATCATTAATCTCTGCTTTGCCGATGATCTGATGATTTTCTGCAATGGTAATACTCATTCCCTTACTCTGATTAAAGATACTCTAGACGACTTCTATCTTCTTTCTAGTCTTAAAGTCAATCCTTACAAAAGTCATATTTTTTTATCCGGCATTAACGATGATCTCAAATTGGATCTTCTGCCTATTCTGGATTTTCCTGAAGGAACTCTTCCGGTAAAATATTTAGGAGTCCCCCTTCTCACTGGTAGACTTACGCACTCGGAGTGTCATCCCCTTTTGTACAAAATTACCTATAGTATTGAATCTTGGACCGCTAAACACCTCTTTTATGCGGGACGTCTCCAGCTAATCAAATCGGTTTTATTCGTTGGTCAGGTTTATTGGTCTTGAATTTTTATTCTTCCTTCTAGAATAATTAAAGAACTAACCCAGTACCTTCGTCGGTTCCTTTGGTCTGGACCTGCTATGAAAATCCATGGGGCTAAGGTAGCTTGGTCCACCATTACCACTCCCTTTAAAGAGGGCGACCTTGGGATCCTAGATTTAAAAACCTGGAATCAGGCGGCCGTCCTTAAGCACCTCTGGTCCATTGTAAGTAATAAGTCCCAATCGATCTGGTGTGATTGGATCAAATCAGAAAATATTAAACATACCAGCTTTGGGACGTTCCCTTAGGCTCCTCCCCCTCTTGGATTTGGAGGAAAATCCTCCGTCTCCGCCCTTTGGCTCGTTCTTTATTCAAGGTGGCTATCGGAAATGGCCAGAGCACTTCCTTCTGGCATGACCCTTAGCTCATCTCCCCGTCGATTGCTGAACGTTATGGCACAGACATAATTCCAGACTCTAGAATGGGTAATAATCTTAAGGTTTAAGGCATCATAAGTAATGGTGAATGGAACTGGCCGATTAACTTAAGATCCGCTCGAGCTCGCAGCCGGAGTCATCTGGAAGAAATCAACAAACTGATTCTCTCACTTCTCCAATCCAACTCTCTCTTGATGGATATTCCATATTGGACTGCGAAGGACGGATGCACCACTTTCACAATCAAGGACACGTACAACGCTATTCGCACGTCCGCCCATACTGTAGGGTGGGCGGTGTTAATTAGGAACAAATTCAATATTCCACGGCATTCTTTCATTTCTTGGCTGGCCATTATGAGCAAGCTATCCACCAGAGACAAGCTTATTAGTTGGGGTTACAATGCCCCAACTGATTGCCCTCTCTGCTCCTCTGACTTGGAATCTACATCTCACATCCTCTTTGAATGTAGTTTTACTTAGAGTATTTGGAAGGATACAAGTAATAAACTTGGGTTCCCTTTCCAACCCTTGAGCTGGTAATCTTGGATTCTCGAGGACTTAAGTTGGGCTAATATGCGTGACCATTGTATTTGGCGCACATGTTTCAACGCGGTAGTCTACCACGTCTGGAAGGAGCGGAATTCAAGAATTTTTGGATCTGCACCAGCCTTGGCCTCCTCTATCTCTCACCATATCTTATCGGATCTCCGATACAGATTTCATGGTACCAAGATTGTCTGGCCGCCGTAGTTTAATTCTTTTCTAACTTACTTTTGTTTTCTATACTTGTTACATGTGATCCTCTTCTGGTTGGAGCGTGGACCCAGATTGGAAGCACCCGGAGTCTGCTTCAAGCTTCTGTACCACCCATGCCTCATCTCTTCAGCCTGATTTTTTATTCTATTTCATATCTCATGTGCCTTATATGTTCGGCATTTAGACTCTGATTTGTCTTACATTAGCTTTATTGTCCTGCCAGACTTCGATTTGTCTTGTAGTTGTTGTATTGCGGGGTATGCCTCAAGATTATGTATGAACTCATTCAATTAATTTAAGTTTTTATTACACCAAAAAAAAATATTGTTTTAGAAATCAAAATTGATTTTTCAAGCCCCAAACAGAATGAGTTGGGATCCGAAATTTTTATGAGAACATCTTTATTAGAGATTTGTTTTTTATCAATTTATTTAATGAAGAAGAAGATCTAATGAAGATAAACAATTTGTATAGGGTAATAATATGTGACAATCATCTCGGGTACACTTTTTTTAATTCTTTCAAGCTATAATTCCTTTACAATTATTATCATTTTTAACACGAATTATGTTTTAATATGAATTATTTTTTTGATATGGTCTTTTTAATGTTGGACAAAGTATTAAGTCGAAACAAATACAAAAATTATCTATAATGGGATAGGGTAATAATATGTGACAATCATCTCGGGTACACTTTTTTTAATTCTTTCAATCTATAATTCATTTACAACTATTATCATTTTTAACACGAATTATGTTTTAATATGAATTATTTTTTTGATATGGTCTTTTTAATGTTGGACAAAGTATTAAGTCGAAACAAATACAAAAATTATCTATGATGGGATTATAAAAACATTATTCTACACTATTTTCAAATTATTGTTTGATTTGAGAGAATACATGTGCATATAAAAAACACTATGACTTAATAGTTGAGGTGATAAAAATGTATGACATTAAATGAGCAACACTTAAGGTTGATAAAACATATATTTAATTTACAAACAACGATATTAAAATTGTCTTTAGTGTCATATATGGCGAGAAATATATGATATTCACACAAAAAAATTCTAAAAATCATAATGATGAAAGATGAAAGATAAAAATCAAGAACAATGTACATACTTTTTGAAACAATGCAAAAAAAGTGATTAATCCCTCTCAAATAATAAATAAAAAGTTAAAGATTAAAATTTTATATTTATGCTTCGCGGGTAAATATCAAAATAGTTTGTATTTTATTATGCCCGGAAAGTTATAAACAAAAATATTTCGTAAAATTGTGTTTAATAAAATAACTTTTGTATGTATTTTGTCAAAATTATGTTTCGTAATTTTATTTGCACATGTGTTTTATAATTTCATTTACACTTATGTTTTGCAAGTTATTATATGTTTATATTTGTTAATTTTTATAATTTTAATCACCTAATTTCCTACTGAGTTTTAGGATTCAATTATTAAATAGAAGGACAAGAAATTATACATGATACTATATGTTTGTTCAATTTTGTTCTTATTTACCTTTGACGATGTAATGTCCACAATAATAGCTTACTACTGATAAGGATGAAATTAATCCAAGCTAAAATAATTAGTTTAGAAGGGTACAATAATAAATAAATGTTGTAGAAGGAAAATTTTAGGCAAGATAAGAACCTAGAGGATTAAAAGTGCAATATGTAACAAAAATGTTTTTACTTAGCATAAAGAATGGGTAAAGTATCCAATGGGAAAAAAGTATGCGTGTTACATGAAATTTACCACCCCTATAAATAGATATACTTTTTCTTAGAAAACGAGATCAATGATTACTTTTTAACTTTGACACTTGTCGCTTTCTCTCTCAAATATACTCTTGACACTTCCTCTTTCTAGCAATTCATTTAATTTCTCTAGGAATAATTTTAGACTAGATATCAACTAATCACACTTGATAATATATGGAATGATCAGTAGCGACCACATTGGGAGGTGCGCTTGGTACCTAGATATCAGATCTACAACCAGTAACTATTGAAAATATACGTTTGAATCAGTGCGATATATGGATTCCAAAGTGCAAGTAGATCCAACAATATTCCTAGAGGAAAAGTAGTGGATACAGGTTTGGGACAAAGAAATACTCAAATCGATCCACAAATGGAGGATCAATGCAGTCAGTTAGCTTTCGAAGGTATAAATAATTGAGTTAAATGATCATTATTGCATATGGAACAATATGTTTTGGTTAAACCAAGAAGGGTCTGAATTGAGGTTCATAGGATGAACAAAGGTAGAAATTTTGTTTGTTCTGACGAGACTCATAAAGATATTTTTAGAGGAAGAGATAATCGTCGTGCAATTCAATTTCAAATGGATCAAGACTATTGTTCTTCTATAATGGAAAGGAAAGTTAAACATAGGTATGTTCATTATGAATCTAGTGAGTCACCTATTTCGGATTCCGATGGGCACTCTCAGACGCCCGCACGAGTTAATGTTTACGGATTGAAGAAATATTTAAGTGATAAGCATTATTTGAAAAGACGAACTAGTCAAACTCGAAGTTACCGAAGGGAACAAAATTCTAAGAAAAAAAGTGAATCTCGACATGTATATGAAAGCCCAAAGTATAATATTACTAATCATTTCACAAACTCTTTGGAACAAGGACTTTATATGATTACAAACAATGGTATAAAAGAGAATCAATACAGATAATGAGTGGATTGTAGGATGTCTTTTTGTCAAATGAAGTTAGGTATATAACGCTTCCGAAATGTTTTGATGTTGCAAAAGTGGAAAAGTTTGATGGAACACATGATCCTGGTAATCACATTGAACAATTTAAGAACTATATGATGAACTTTGACGATGATGATAAGTTGTTATGCTGAGCCTTCTCACGTAATTTTAAAGGCACTGCTTTGAAGTGGTATAACATAATTTTGAAGGGATCAATAACTAACTTTGGGTTATTCTATACCACTTTCGGAAGGAAATTTGTAGGAATCAAAGGAAATGCGCACAAATAAGGACACTATAGTTCAATGTAAACAAGTCATAGGAGAAAATTTGAAGGATTACACTAAGCATGTTGTACTTACCAAAATTGGATTAGATGATTATGACAAGCAGGTCATGTGTGCTACTTATCGACAAGGGTTGCTCCCCAGAGATTTGGTTAATGAAACAACAAGGTGGAAGAACATATCAAGATTGATGAATCTACAAGGGTATGGTTCAGGCCAAGTTTGACACAAATGAAATTACAATAGGGGAGAACTTCAAATAATTAGGAGTTTCAATCAGAAGTATCTCTCCAATCTAGGGCTCCAAACAATCTACCCCCTCGATTAGGACCATCTCAAGCGACAACTTTAGTTTATCGACAACAAAAGCCTAGGTCAAACCAATAGATTTGACCTGAGTATTATCTTGAGTTGATAGAGAATGTAGCGATAATTTTTTAAGGAGCAAAAAATAATGTTCAGTTCTGAAATCCTCCACCAATAACTAAGCCTTTAGATGAAAGGAATACTAAATTTTTCATATACTACAATGGCATTGGGTATGCTACAGCGAATTTTATAGCTATACGCAAAGAAATCCAAGCATTGATCGAGAATAAGAAGTTAACAACGTTTGTTAAGAAGCAAATTTGGTCTCAACAAGTTCCGGATGTAAACCAACAAGCACGGTTGAATGTGTCCTCTAAGCAAGAAAATACAATGATAATAAATGGATCTATAGATTGTTTTGATGTATCTATCGAGTACCTTGGATTGGAGGGTTTTGTTAGTGGTGAATGAACCGAAACTGCAAAGTCAAGTTTAAAGTCTGTCTGAGCATTTTGAGTCGCCAGCTATTTTCGGAGGTGATACCATGGAGAAAATTACTAATCGCTCTCAAAAGATGCACATTGTGAGTTTAACAAAAAAGTTACTTTGTGAGATTTTAACTCATCTTTATAGAAAAAGTCTTTTACCTTTTATTATGTCTGATGATAATGATTTGAGGGATGTTGTTGGACCCTATGAAGATACAGTTGTGATTGGAGCAGAGATGGCATGAAGCTAAATCCGAAGAATACTCATTGATAATAATGGTTCTGTCAATGTGTTGTTTTTGTCACCTTATGAAAAAATGCAGGACCCTCCGATAATCCTTCGGTCAGGGCGAATGATAATTGGCTTTACTCGTGTGACAGCCAATGTCATTGGGGAATTTGAAGGGGAAATCATAATAGGACGAAGACCGTTTAACAAGAAAGAGAGGGTATTATTTATGGTAGTAGATAGTCTGACGACATATAATGGGATTTTTGGAAGATCCTGGTGAATGTATTCCATAGCTTCTACGATCCAAAAATATTTGAACCCATCAGTAGCCCTTTTAGTTCTTTCATAAACATTTTAGAAGAGCTAACTTGTTTATGAAAAGATCTGGATCGTTTCCAAAATGTCTATTTAAAGGGTTGGTTATCAATAAAAATGACCTTGATCGGATCCGAAGTGGTTCCTTATGTAGATGAAAAGCTAACGGCCAAATTTTTGAAATCTAACACGTGTCACACTTTGATTCGACCTCTCAACCTGTTTTCTTCCTTGGGACTTGCACCTATTTTTCAAAAATTAAATAGAGTAGGTTTAATAGCCCCTAATCATTATTTGAACCGTTTCATCTTGCTTAGAAGAAACACTCAAGTAGTTTTCATCTCTATATAAACCTATTTTACTCTTTATTTTTTATAATCATAATTAGTTTCTAGAGAGAGAAAGTTTGAGCTTGTAGAAAGAGAAAGCTTGAGTTCGTGATTTTGCTATATATCTAGGAAGTTATATGTTCGAAGCCAGAAAAGATTTGATCAAAGAGGGTTGGATAAACCTATATGATTTGGAAAAGGCAAGAAAAAAGGCAAGACAAGAGGTGAGGATCGCAGCCAGACTCCATGCTTTTACTGGTGGAGTAGTTAGCCAAACGGTACCAGAACCGGATAAAAGCACATCATCATCAAGAACATCGGTAACTCGAAAATCTTCCTTTATCTCTGTATTATCTTCGTTAAAATTGAAACCTTTAGTTCCAGTATCTTTAGATTCTTTCCCTAAGAAAAAATCAGTTTTTAATAGTAGGAAACTCTCACCGTTCTTAGCCATGGGATCAGATATTGGAGATGTCACACCCCGGAGAGTCACTCGACTCTCCAAGTCTAAGGGCACCCCTTATTATTCCAAGAATGTTAATTTGGAAGCATTAAACCCTACTGCCTCATCCCCTGTAAATCCGGACACCATGCCTCCCCATAATGAGGCCACCTAAACTGAAAAAGAGGTCATAAGTGCTAAACCGAACAAACAACGATTAACCATAATGGAAGAAAATATAGAAGATAGTGGGGAGGATACCCCACTTGGGACATCCGAACATACTGAAAATATTATATCGGGTCGGTCAAAAAGGGAAAATGCGGGACTACCAAACACCGAATGACTCCCCGAGTGTTTATAAGGGAAGGTTGGGCCAAATCTACACAAGGTCAGTGTGAAATATTTGTTAGCCCTTCAAAAAATTGCCTATGTGTATACACACACTGCCGAGTTAGATCAAATAAGAATAAAGTGGGGCTTACCAGAGTCTATTAAGGATAAGATTCCAGTTACACCGGAAACTCTTTTGGATTGCAAGGTAAATGAACTAGTGGTATACACCAAAGTGCTAAACTGGGGACTTTATTTCCCGTTGGACCGAGAAATCGTTCAGTATTTTCATCTAATCAAGCTTTTCCCAAGCCAGCTGAGTCAGAACGCCTGGAATACCCTACTGGCTAGCCTTATTGCTTCCATGTTATCAAATATTCCAATGCCATGGAGAAATTTGCAGTCGTGACCAGTTTATGTAGGAATAATCTGATCCTATTTTTTCACTACAACCTAGGAAATGATTACAAAGTAGTGAACGATTTTTTAGAGGCTGAGAAACCTAGGAGGACTCAGTTGATGTTCATAAGTGGAGCTTGGGAAAACGGTATAAATATCAACTACCAAACAAATACGAGTCAACTGACTAGGTATTGGAGGATCTCAGGTAATGCTTGCTACAATCTCTACTTATATTTAAATTCTCTGTTGTTTAGATCGAACTGATTATTGTGTTTTTTTGTAGTAATTTCAAAGATATTTCTGGAGAATTTTGAGCCAGGAAAAGCTACATTTTCCAAATTAAATCAATGGGCATCGGAGAACTGGGGGCTTGGCTCTCATAATTGTTTCACTTCGGGAAACATGTTGATGGCTCACTTGTGGAGCACTACTGGAAGCAAAGACCTCACCTGGGAACAACTGACCACCCCCTCATGCTGATGTTATACTTAGAAGAACAGATGGAAAGCCTTACTTAATATCCTGGATTAAAGCTCATAGCCATCTAGAAACAATATGAAGAAGAAGAAGAAAATTGGAATTGACCCATCTCACCTGAATCCTGAAGGAGCCAGTTCGGAGAATCTTGAATAGATAAATGTTGTTTTGTTAAAAGCAGTGGCTACAACAATTAAGGAATCCAGGGAATTGGATCAGTCTCTTTAGGCTAAGAAAAAAGGTCACAAGAGGCCAAAGGAAGGTGACGACCGAAGATCCAGAAAGAGAAACAAGAGTAACCTAGGGTCAGAGGTAATTCTCCGCCCTCCGGTCGACAATCCTTCTCTCCCAACTGATGTTCCTCCACAGGTAGAGGCACCAGCCGAACCTTCTTCTTTGGTATCTCCCACAGCAAACCAACCATCTATTGAATGAGAGGTTACTCTAGATTAATTTCACAATATGTATTTTAGCGATCTTGATAAAGATGAATTTGTTGGGTCTTTTCCTCAGGCCACAATTGCCAATGTTGTCACTTATAATGGTGAATCTTTCGAGGTATCAAACGAGAAAGATACCATAGGCCATGCAGTTTTGGGTTTTATTAGGCCAATAGTGGATCTGGAAAGGCAGGTCAAGGAACGGGCCGGGAACATCGACTCTCTTACCACAGAAAAAATCAAAACTTGAGAGGCTCTATTTCATCCGAACAGCTGAAAGTGGAAAATTTGAGTAAAGATAAAGAGGAACTGAAATCTGCATTGCAATAGGCTAAAACTGCCCAAGAAAATCTCCAAACTAAATTCTCCAAACTAGAAACTACCACTTCTACCGAGATCAAGTCTTTGCAAGAATAAAAAACCACCAACTTTATCACCATCAGCACTTTATCCGGAGAGAAAAAGAATTTAGCAAAACTTCTTAAAGAGAAGGAAGAAGAAAATACCCTTTTAAAGAAGAATCAAGCTCAAGAGATAGCAGCAGCGATAGAGAAGTATACTGCCAGTGTTATGGATTCCTTAGAAAAAATAGACGAGGGTGTTAAGTCAGATATGTCCTGCTATTCCATAAGACCTTTCCAAAGAGAACTCTTGGACCTTTGTGGAAATATGTACCATACAAGGAGATACATTTTCACACCATGCCGGATGACGATAAACATGGTTATTCAAGTGCAAATGACTCTGAAGAAGGAACCGATGGAAGCTCAAGTGCTGAGACTAAGAGTCTTAAGAACGATGTAGGTAAGGAAAGAACCGAGGGAACGAAACCCTAAGGTTATAACCTTTACTTTTATGTTAAAAACTAAAGTCCTTGGAAGAACAATGCATTTTGTTATCTTATTCAATTTTTGGTTTGTGAACCAAAGTCTTTGGATGGCCAAGGTATTTTTGTGATGGTGGATATGCACCGATCAGGATCTAATATTAAGTTTTCCTTTCGTATGGACTTCTCTTTCTTCTCATGACTGATCTTTAAGTAATATTTAATTTCGCAGACTTATTTAATAAACATTTAAATCATCGAATCACTTCAATAATCCTCTGATTACGTGTTTAATGAATTTGATTGTGTGTTTAATGAATCTGATCATGTGTTTAATGAACATGTTCATCTCAAAAATATTTTATTTGAGGGATGAGGTGTTTAATAACTATACAATTTATCCAATTACCGCATACTCACAATAATAGTTTTTTTAAAAGGCATAAGATACCAATTGATTGAAGTATAAAAAGGTAGGAAAGAGTATGCCCCATAATATTTACATCGAAGTATAAAAAGGTAAATATTTAGACGATAGTTTTATTCTAAATACAACCTGAGATGCTCGATGTTCCATGGATGCTTCAAAACTTTGCTCTATTTGTCTTGAAGTTTATATGTCCCATGGCTTGATTCTTTCACATACCGTATAGGGGCCTTCCCAATTTGGAGCCAACTTCCCGAATTTTTTTTCTTTGGTGTGTGAAAAGACCTTTCTTAATACTTTGTCTCCTAACTGAAAATCTTTTATCTTTAATTTGGATGCATATCTACTTCTCATTAAACCCTGACAGTGTGTCATTTTTAAATATGCCTTCACTATTTTTTCTTCAGTAAAATCCAACTGAATCCTAACTGCCATATCATTAGCCAGCTCGGAATAGCTTTGAACCTTGAATGATGGAAAAGTAGCTTCTATGGATGTGATTGCATCAATCTCATAAATAAGGGAAAAAGAAGACTCTTGGATTGTCGTTCGTGGAGTAGTTCGGTACGCCCACAATACTTCTTGCAAGTAACTCGGCCACTTTTCAGCATCTCTTTCTAGATTCTTCTTCAATCTTGTTAAAATTTTCTGATTAGAAACTTCAATCTACCCATTAACCTGAGGGTGAAAAGGGGAAGAGAAGCAGTGTTAAATTCCTATAGAAGTATAGAATGCCTCCATATCTTTATTATCACATTATAGCCCATTGTCCGTGGTTATTCGTCAGGGAATTCCAAATCGGTAGTATATATTAGATAAAAAACAAATTATGACCACCTAAGAAGTGGTTCGAGCTAGTGGGGAAACTTCTATCCATTTGAAGAAATAATCTATTGCCACTATTATCGTTTGATAACCTCCGGATGCCATGGGGAGAGGTCCAACTAAGTCCAAAACCCATCTATCAAATGGTATCGGCTAGGATATTGATTCCATGTGTACTATACTAGCCAGCATCATCACGTCCAGGTTATTAAAGATCCCAATGCACATGGAGCAATTTGCTGCTGGGAAACGATTACAAAGTAATGAACGATTTGTTGGAGGCTGAGAAACCCTGAATGATATTACTGGCTTCAATTCAAGGACTTACTCTAAGGCTCAATTTATATTCATAAGTGGATCTTGGGAAAACGGTAAAAAGATTAACTACCAAACGAATACGAGTCAACTGACTAGGTATTGGAGGAGCTCAGGTAATGCTTGCTAGGATCTCCATTTATATTTAAATTCTATGTTGTTTAGATCGAACTAATTATTGTGTCTTTTTGCAGTACTTTCAAATATGTTTTTTGAGCACTTTCAAATATGTTGCTTGAAGGCTTGACTTTCATAATTATTTCACCTCGGGAAACATGTTGAAGGCTCACCTGTGAAACACCACTGGAAGCAGACACCTCACCTGGGAATAACTGACCACCCCTCCCCCTCCAGCGAAAGTTATACTTAGGAGGACAGAGGCAAAGGAAGGCAAGCTTTACTTACCAGCCCAGAGTAAAGCTCTTAGCCATCTAGAGAAGATAAAGAAGAAAAAGAAAAAGACAAAAAGCTAAAATTGACCCATCTCACCGGAATCCCGAAGGAGCCAGTTTGGAGAATCCTGAAGGGATAAATGTTGTTTTGCTAAAAGCAGTGGGTGCAACAGTTAGGGAATCCGTGGAATCGGATCAGCCGCTTCAGACTAAGAGAAAAGGTCATAAGAGGCCCAAGGAAGGTGACGACCGAAGAGCCGTAAAGAAGAACAAGAGTAACCTAAGGTTAGAGGTAAATCTCCGCCCTCCGGTCGACAATCCTTCTATCCCAACTGATGTTCCTCCACAGGTAGAGGCACCAGCCGACCTTTCTTCTCTGGTGTTTCCCAAAGCTAACCAACAATCTATTGAAGGAGAGGTCAACCTAGATTAATTTCGCAATATGTATTTTACCGATCTTGACAAGGATGACTTTGTTGGGTCCTTTCCTCATGCCACATTTGCCAATGTTTTCATTTATAATGGTGAATCTTTAGAGGTATCAATCGATAAAGATACCCTAGGCCATGCAGTTTTGGGCTTTATTAGGCCAATAGTGGATCTAGAAAGGCAGGTCAGGGAACAGGCCGGGAACATCGACTCTCTTACCACAGAAAATCAAAACTTGAGAGGCTCTCTTGCATCTGAATAGCTGAAAGTGGAAAATTTGAGTAAAGATAAAGAGGAGTTGAAATCTGAGTTGCAAGAGGCTAAGACTGCCCAAGAAAATCTTCAAACCAAGCTCTCCGAAGTAGAAACTAATACTTCTACCAAGATCAAGTCTTTATAGGAATAACAAACCACCAACTCAAACACCATCAGTACTTTATCCAGAGAGAAAGAGAATCTAGCAAAACTTCTTGAAGAGAATGAAGAATAAAATTCCCTTCTAAAGAAGAATCAAGCTCAAGAGATATGAGCAGCAATAGAGAAGTATGCTGCCAATATTGTGGATTCTTTGGAAAAAAAAGACAAAGGAGTTAACTCGGACATGGTTCTGTTATTCCATGAGAACTTTCCAAAGAGGACTCTTGGACCTTTGTGGAAATATGTACCATACGAGGAGATACATTTTCACACCATGCAGGATGGTGATAAATGATACGAAAAATCGTAAGTGTACGATTTCTGTTTTAGATTTAAAGTATTTAAGACTCTAAAAATATCGAACCCAAGAGAAGAATTTTTTTGATAAATCTAAAATAAAAAAAATAAATAACTTCCTTACTTTAAAATATTGAATAAATAAAAACTAATTAATTAAAAAATTAAATAAAATAAAAACTAAATTGAGATATGAAAATCAATAGTTGGTGTTGCAAATAAAATAAAATAAACAATTAATTAAATTTGATGCGATATATATTAAAACAATTCTATGGTTTTAAAACATGTATATATACTTTATTAAGAACTTTAAAGAATTAATTAAAATTAATCTAAACATAGTTCTTTAAAAGTCAGGTTCTCTTTTAGGGTGTTGTGATTATCTCTCATCTCACACAGCTAACCCTTTTGTATCTTTAGTCCCCTACCTCCTACAATTGGGTCATAAAAACTAAGAACCTAGTTCATACTTCCCTAGGTCATGGTCGTAGCGCACTACTCATTTAACTCAGTGGTATTATTATATTTTGGAAATATATTTTACCTCTCGGTCTCAACCTAGATCTAACATCAATCATTGAAGGCATCACAAACAATAATAATACTAAAAACAATTATATAAAGAAAAAAATTAAAATTAAAAATGAATCTTCAACAAATATATATATATATATACAAAGGTTTTAAACCCTAGAAAAAAATGGTTCTTGCTAATCATGCTCATCGTTTTAACAATTAATGAAAAGAAAAGAAAATGACAAAAGAAGAAAAGAAAAATAGGATTTTGTGTTGACGACCGTCTTTTTTTTTTTTTTTCGGAGGGAACCCGCAGCCGCTACTCAGAGTGCAATGAGTGCGCACAGGGTAAACCCTCAGTCTGACGCGATAGCCTGCAAACCAACGCCAGAAGGTAAACCACACAAGGTGACAGGCTCAGCCGAGAAAGCGTATGCAGAGGGACTCGAACTCATGACCTTTTGGTTATAAGAATGACATGCTCAACCAACTCGGCTACCCCTTGGGGGCGTGTTGACGACCGTCTGGATCTCCTTCATTAGGGTTTTATTTATAGGAAGAGTTATGTGCTTTTTTGTTGATCCTAATCTTTTAAAAATAAACCACATCGAGAGTATAATTATAATATTAAATAAAATAAAATAATTAATTCATTCTTTTAAATTATATAATATTATATTATAATTTACTACAGAAGATCAAATATTTTATTCTTCTAGAAATAAAATCATAATCTTTATCAAATAATATAAAAGAATTATATTATTCTTTTAAATTAAATAATAAAGATATTATAATTTATTCTTTAGGAAACTAAAATATTAAGATGGCGATCTTCAATTAATTTCTTATCTTTTTTCCTTTCTTCCTTTTATTCTTTCTCCAATTATCTTCAAGTTCTTGACTTTTATCTTCTTCTTTAATTATAGCTTCTATGTCCAATCTTAACTCCTTTTTGCTCATTTTGCTTCAATTTCACTAATAAATAAAAAATAACCAAATTAGAGTATTTTTATTTATAATTAATTAAAACAAACAATTAAATTAGTATAAAAGTAATATAAAATTAAGGATAACTATCCTTTGATCAATAAACATGGTTACTCAAGTGAAGATGATTCTGACGAAGGAACCGGTGAAAGCTCAAGTGTTGATACTAAGAGTCTTAAGGGCGATGTAGGTAAGGAAAAAACTAAGGGGACGAATCCCTAAGGTTATAACGTCTACTTTTATGTTCAAAACTAAAATCCTTGGAAGGCCAATGCATTTTGTTGTCTTTTTTAATTCTTGTTTTGTGAACCAAAGTCCTTGGATGGCCAAGCATTTTTGCTGGATTAGATCAGAGATATTTCGATCAGGATATAATACTAATTTTCCCTTCGTATAATTTTTTATTTCTTCTTCTGACTAATCTTTAATTGGTATTTTAATTTCACCGACTTATTCAATAAATGTTTAATTTATTGAATCATTTCAACAATATTTCATGTGAAGGACGAAAGTGTTGAATAAATCCGATCATATGTGTTTAATAAATTTTATTATGTGTTTAATGAATTCGATCACCTCAAAGATACCTCATTTGAGCGTCGTGGTGTTTAATAAGTATTCAATCTATTCGATATCATCATACTCAAAGCAATTCTTGAATAAAGGAATAAGATACCAATTGATTGAAAATCGGACACCTCATTAAAACCTCTCCGCGCCACCAAGGTAGGAAATAGTATGCCCCCTAATATTTGCATTGAAGTATAAAAAAGTAAATATTTAGAAGATAGTTTTATTCTAAATACAACCTGAGATGCTCGATGTTCCATGGATGCTTCAAAACTTTGCTCTCTTTGTCTTGAAGTCTATATGTCCCTGGCTTGATTCTTTCACATACCGTATTGGGGCCTTCCCGATTCGGATGCTTCAAGAGAGTATGCCCTTTATTAATACTTTGTCTCCTAACTGAAAATCTCTTATCTTTAATTTGGATGCACATCTACTTCTCATTAAACCATGATAGTGTGTCGTTTTTAAATATGCCTTCACTCTTTTTTATTCAGTCAAATCCAACTGAATCCTAACTGCCATATTATTAACCAGTTCGGAATTGCTTTGAACCTTGAATGATGGAAAAGTAGCTTTTATAGACGTGATTGCATTAATCTCATAAATAAGGGAAAAAGAAGACTCTTGGATTGCCGTACGTGGAGTAGTTCGGTAGGCCCACAATACTTATTGCAAGTAACTCGGCCACGTTTCAGCAGCTCTTTCTAGATTCTTCTTCAATCTTGTTAAAATTGTCTAATTAGCAACTTCAACTTGCCCATTATCCTGAGGGTGAAAGGGAGAAGAGAAGTAGTGTTAAATTCCAATGGAAGTGCAAAATACCTCCATATATTTATTATCAAACTATCAAACTGTGGCCCATTGTCTGTGGTAAGTTGTCGGAGAATTCCAAATCGGCAGCATATATTGGACATAACAAATTTTATAACTACCCTAGAAGTTGTTCCAACTAGTGGTGCAGCTTCTATCTATTTAGAGAAATAATCAATTACCGCTATTATTGTTCGATAACCTTCGGATTCCATGGGAAGAGGTCCAACTAAGTCCAAATCACATTTGTCAAACGGTATGGGCTCAGATATTGACTCCATAGGTGTTGATGGCGCATGGATTTCATTCCCATATCTTTATCAAGGGTCAGACCTTTGAACCATATATTTTGCATCTGCCATGATGGTAGGCCATTAGTATCCTGCTAGCAAATCTCTCTTGGTTAAGGCGTTGTAGCTACAATGTGCTGATCCTTCTTCATTATGTAACTTGGATAGGACATTTTGAGACTCTTCAAACCCTAAACAACAAAGGAGTGGCATGTCGAAAGATTTTTTGTAAAGAACTTCCCTTAATACTAAGAAATCACGAGCCTTATACTTGATCTTTTAGTTAAGTCTTTGTCTGAAGGTAAAACTCCATCGGAAATAAATTGATGTATTTCAAACCTCCAATCTTTAGATTGTAAGGTAGATACACTCAAAATATCTTCAAATTCACTCTCTTTTCCTTGATTTGAAGTTATAGAGGGGCATTTTTGTATAAGAATCCATGGATAAGATTCATAATAAGATATGATAGCTAAAGAATCTGCCATAATATTCTCTGATCTAAGGATATGTTCATATCGGACGTTTTTAAACCCCATGGTAGCTTCCTTTAGTACTAGTAGATACTTTATCAACTGATCATTTTTGGTTTCGGATAGCCTTTGAGCCTAGTTAATAAGAAACTGGGAGTCGCTTACTAACCGGACTCTCTTTGCTCCACATATTTGAGTTAATTTTAACCTAACAATGACCGCTTCATATTCTGATTCATTATTAGATGCCCTGAAGCCAAAACATACAGCCTAATGCATTGTATCACCATAAGGGGAGGTTAAACAAATTCCAGCCCCATATCACACTGTACTAGATCCATCGTCTGTTCAGATTAACCATTCTTTCTTTAGATTGTTTTCCTGTTCTTTCTCGTGAGGTCTTTTAGTATGAAATTCAACCAAGAAATCAGCTATAGCTTGAGCCTTGATCGCAGTTCGAGGTGCAAAATCAACGCCATAATCTCCAAGCTCAACTGACAACTTAGTCATTTTTCCTGATACGTCAGATTTTTGGTGAACATTATTGAAGGATAAAAACGTTCCAACCGTAATTGAATGTGCTTGAAAGTATGGCCTCATTTTCCTGGCTGCTAATACTAATGTCAAGGCTAATTTTTCTAACTTTAAATACCTTTTTTCTGCTTCCAGCAAAGTCTTGCTCACGTAATAAACTGTGCGGGGGTAATTATCCACTTCCCTTACCAAAACGGCACTTACGACATAGTCTGATACAACCAAATACATGAAACATTTTCCCCTTGAATATGTTTGAACAACATCTTGGGTGAATACAAATGTTTTTTTATTTCAAGAAAGTCTTGATCACACTGGGGAGACCAATTAAAGTCTATAACATTCTTCAAAACTTGAAAAAATTGAACACACTTGTCTGATGACCTTGAAATAAATCTGTTCAACGCAGCCAGCTTCCCAGTTATTCTCTGAACTTATTTAGTACTACGAGGAGGATCCATAGCCAATAAAGAGTTTAACTAATCCGGATCGGCCTGAATCCCTTTCTCACTTATGACATACCCTAGAAACTTGCCAGATCGGACCCCAAAAATACACTTTCAGGGTTTAACTTCAGGTTGATGGTTTCCAATTTAGAAAAGGTATCTTGAAGATCAGATATGTGTTCTTCCTCTTCGAGGCTTTTTACCATCATATCATCTATATATACTTCCATGTTTCTGCCAATCTGGCCAGCAAATGTTTTATTTACCAATCACTGATAAGTAGCTCCAGTGTTTTTCGACCCAAAAGGCATCACTTTATAACAATGAAGCTTCTATTAGTAATAAAAGTAGTGTGATCATGATCGTTTGAATCTACTTGGATCTGATTGTACCCTGAAAAGGAATCCATGAAGGACAACAACCTGTTCCCTGATGTGGAGTCTACTAACTGATATATTCGAGGCACTGGAAAAGGATCTTTAGGACATTCCCGGTTAAGATCAGTAAATTCAATACACTGCACCATTTACTATTCTTTTTCTTGACTAAAATAGGGTTAGCAATCCACAGTGGGTATTGAGATCTTTGATGTGACCCATCTTGGTCAACTGATCTACTTCTTATACTATCACATCGGGTTTTTCTTTGGAAAAAGACCTTCTTCTTTGAACTACCGGTCCAATATTAGACCGGACTGACAATTTATGGCTAATTACTTCAGCAAGTACCATGGTCACATCATCATTACACCATGCAAACACATGTAGATTGTCTAACAAGAAAGACAATAACTTTTGTTTCAAACTTATTGGCAACTTAGTACCAATCTTAACATTTTTGCATTTTGCTAGGAAATGGATTTCAAATTCTTCTATAGGTATTATAAAACTAGCAGCCTCCCTTAGACCATTAATTTTATTCTCCTCAGCGGAAGGCTCCAATAGCTGTTATTCCTTGTTAACTTTGACTAACTCCAAAGGCTTTGAGGCAAGAGCAGTTACATAGCATTCTCTAACTACCTTATGACTGTTTCGGATAACACCAACCTGTATACCCACAACATATTTCAAACATTGATGGACAATAGAGGCCACAACATGCATCTTGGAAATCCAAGATCTCCCAAAGATAGCATTGTAAGATGTTGGGATTTCAACCACAACAAACAAAACCTTCACTGTCTTCTTAAAAGGTCTTTTACCCAATATTACATCCTCTTCAAACTCACAAATGATATTTTCCGAACTCCTAGTAAATCCCACAATAGTTATATTTTACCGTTGAATAGCTGAGGAATTTTTCATCTGCTTGTAAGCATCCATAAACAATATGTTTGACGAACTGCTTGTGTCGATCAGGACTCGACGTACATCATGTCCTCCAATTGATGCCCATATTACCACGACATGTTCATGTGGCCCTGCAATATCTCTTAGTTCATCATCTTCAAAGATAATAAAAGGAGCTCGAGTTTGATATAGATGTGTGGACATCCTCCCATCCAACTGACTAGTCAAGCTGTTAACATACTTTTTTCTAGAACAACTTGACGGTGTTGTTACAGTATCTCCCCCAAATATGGTTAAGGATTCAAAATATTTTACCATATCGGAAACAGTAGCAGTCTTATCCACTATCACCCCTACCTGATTCTAATCCGGGTCCGGATCAATTTATTCAGAATCCACATAAAAAATTTCAACAATCACCATGGCATCCTCCTGTCTGGATGTTCCAGGGGCTACCGAATGAGTCATTCGGGGAGTATTGGTGTTGGATGGTGCATTATCTCGCCTGCTGCCCCCTTTTTTATTAACAAAAGCGCCCAATTTACCCCTTTTAATAAGATTATGCACCTCTTGTTTCAAGGCTATGCAGTCATGGGTATCATGCCCCATATTGTTATGATATGTGCATAAATGGGTACTTCGGGTCTCTTTATGAGACTGTAGTGGCGCTGGCATTTTAAAGTGTACATCATTTTTAGTTTTATCGTATATTTTTGCTACATTTTCCCCTAACTCAGTAAACTACTCAGGATTAAACCAAGGGGCCGTTTTACTTCTAACCTGCTGGTTTTGGTTGGATTGATTCTGCTTGGGCCGATGTGACCCCTACGTGGTTTCTTTTGTTCTGTAACCGGACTGAGTTGTTGTTTGAGGAGTTGACGTGATGGTAGTGGATCTTATCTAAAGAGGCACTCTAGATTTCTTAATTTCTTCAACATTAATCTGTTTTCCAACTTGATTTAACAATCCCCCAAAAGTCATAGCTTTCTTCCGGGTTACTAAATCAGCCAAATTACCTGACTCAAACCTTGTCTCAGAGAGGCAATTGCAACTTGTTCAAAATAGTCAGCCAACCCATTCTTCGTATTTACAAGCCTACTAATATATTCTTTCAATGACTCATTTAGTTCTTGGGTACAATAGATAATTGTGTCACCATTACCTTTAAGCTCTTTGCTTCTAACAAATTGCCTTCAGAACGCAACCCAAAATATATCAAAATTCTTTATAGAACCTTGAGGAAGACTATTATACCATTTGAGGGATCTTCCTTTAAAGTTTTGTGAGAAGGCCTTGCATAGTAGCTTATCATCGTCATCAAAGTTCATCATAAATTCTTAAATTGTTCGAGATGATTGTCCAGATCTTTACTTTCGTCATACTTTTCCATCTTAGAACCATCAAACATTTTGGGAAGATGCTCAAAGAGTTATTTTTTATGATAAATGTGATTGTCTCCAATTTGAATGCGACTAAACACTGTATCTTCATTAGGAGTAACAAAAACACCTGGTTATATTAGAAGGCAAATAGATCGATCAACAAACGATCAATATTCTGATCAGCTGAACTCTTTATTTTTCCCTGATACTTTTTGAGTCTGCCACGCCTATCCTTTTTTCTTGAATGCTTTTTGGTCGCTTTAATTTCCTCATCAACCGACCTTCATCACTACTAGTTGAGATTGATTTCTCAAGATCCGAATTATTAGATGAACTACTAGAAGACTCCAATGTGAAACTCTCCACTCGTTTGGACCAATGTGTTTTCTTAGAGCTGAGATGAGTTTTAACGGACTTCTCATTCTCACCAGGATTATCAGTAGGATGGAGTGCTGATGCAATGGACTTCTCTTTAATTCTTTTTTCTGCTTGCTTTTGGGCCCTTAAAGTCTTAATTTCAGCCCTTAGTTGGCCACGTTCTTCTTGCATGGATTGTTTTTCATTATCATTGTGGTTCAAATGAGACCGAGTAGTGTGGTTATTATTTTCTTGTACCCTTTCCACCTTCGGAAGTGGAGTGTTTTGTTCATTCAGATCCATCCGAACTGGTTTGTTTATTGATTTTGAATCTGAAATTCAGGCATCGCCGCCCCCCACTGTGGTCGCTAATTTGGTGAGGATAATTTATAATCAGGGGGTATTTTGGGGATTTTATAAGTTGAATATTAAATTCTGAGTAGTGAGATAAAAGAGGTGTATGCTTGTATTTAATGTTCTTGAAAAAACTCTAACCCATTAAATGAAGTTAGTTGGGGTATTTATACTGATTTTATGACTCATGGGCCTTTTGGGTTGGACCTTGGATCTGGGTCAATCTTTAAAGCTCAAGCCCTAAATGGTATTAGCACACAACTGAGTCACGACTGACCAGATCAGACTGTTCACGATATGCTTGGAGTAAAATATACCTGAATTTCCCCTCCGGATAAAAGCAGTAGTGCCCTTCCAAAAATATTTGAACCCATTAATATTGATTTTACACCATAAACGGACATCAAAGCTCAGGCTTTGGCTGACATTCTTGTTGAATTTTATTCGGAATTGTCAAAATCCGAGGGGGTTGACACGGACTGAAAGAAATCTAGGGAGGAATTGTTAGTTCGAACTGACAGAGGATCGAGTATTTTGGGATCAAGAGTGAGAATTCAGCTAATGTCTCCGACGAGGGAGGCTATGTACCAGATAATACGATTCGAGTTTAAGGCGTCGAATAATGAGGTAGAGTATGAAGCAGCTCTCGCTGGATTAAGATTGTAAAAATATATAGGACCAAAAGAGTACGTTTGGAAAGTGATTTACAACTATTGGTGAACCATATGTCAGGACTTTTTGAGGCAATAAAAGACCAACTTGTGAGATATTTGAGAGATTTTAGGGGATTGGCTGTAATGTTTGAAAATATAACATTTGAACATATCTCTGAGGTCAAAATTCTATTGCTGACTCTTTAGAAACAGTTGCATATTCGGAAGGATATCCATGGATTTTGACCTCGGTATTTACTCAAAATACCTTACGTGGATAAAGAAAATATTGTACAATACATGAAAGCACATAAAAAGACTAAAAATATGAATATTATGGTACATGAAGTTGTTTCTTATGTAAATATATAGGTATATGAGGATGCTCTTCATGCAAATATAGAGGTACATGATGATGCTCCTCATGTAAATATTAACATACATGAAGTGTAAATAAAGAGATACATGATAAGACTTCTTCACTGTATACAAATGTTGATTATATTTTGCATGTTTATTGTAAAACAATTTTTTACAGATTATGTTTCCTCACGATTTGCAACTTTATCCCAACTTTCGTAAAACTTTATTTCATAAGATTTTATAGGGACCCCATAACTTGTGATCAATATCGGAATAAATAGAACAACCAAACAAGAGAAGGTCCAATATGTATAAAAAATATACTCTATAAAATACCAAGATTGTATATGAGGTATATAATATGTAAATTATTTAACCATATTGGTTGAGGACAATATCAGAACAATCATGAAATATTTTGAAAATATAAAACATAATACAAGTAAGAATAATAAATTTTCTAGTTTAATTTGTATACGTATTTTGCAATTGAAGTTGTAGCTAGGTTTTACAAATCAGAGTTAAAAACTGCTTTTACAAACCAAGTGTGATTTAGGTTATTTAGATCGGATTTATTGAGGTTTTACAGTTCAAAGAAAGACATGTTTTATAAATTAATTTGTCGTAAATTTTTCATTTTAGAGTTAGGCAGGGTGAGATTTAAGTTATCATGTGGCTCCCCAATTTAATATTAGTAGGATTTATAATATTACACAATAGAGCATGTTCAAGTTCTTGAAAATGTAGACACGATACCAAGCATTCCAAACATTGATCCATAAGTATGAAATTGGAAAGAATATGACTCATACACAAGTAGCACAAGATGTGGACATTAGAGATTGGAAAATTGATAATAAAATATAAAGTTTATTAAAACTTCAAAAGTAAAAAAAAATGATCATACTTAAACAAAATAATAGGATCCAGTTTTATGGTCATGTGATCTTTCAAAAAAAAATACATTTCAAAATATGTAGAAATAAAAACCAATTGGGTTATAAGATCATATATTTTTAACAATTAAATTATTTATTGTAACATTTATGTTTCATAAATTCATACGTGTTCATGTCTTTCAACTTTGAATCCCTAATATTTGACAAATTTGAATGTCATTATATTTCACAAATTTGGATGACATATATTTCGCAAGTTTTGATATCTTTTGCATGTTTGATAATAAAATTTAAATACGTAAGTCAATTATGCTTATATTCATATTATTTTTACAAATAGAAATTTTAGAGTGCATGCGTCACACATGCAAGATTAATATCTATCAGAAAAGTCAAAACAATCAGAACATGCAATAGTAAACAAAATTAATTTTTAAAATATTTAACTAATTATTTATTATAATATTATCATTCATCTACATAAAAAATTATATTGTAAATATAATTCATAGTATTTATAAGGTGAGAGAGTAGGGACACTACATTCATAATTATTATACTATGCACTAAAGCTAAAATAATTAAATTATTAATTATACAGTAATGGTAATAAATTTTGTAAATAGAATAGTATACATCATGAGCAGCTACATTCAAATTTTCTAAACACTCAGGACAGTTGTAAAAATATAACACACGATAGACAAGTTTTATATTTTCTCTACTTTGGTGTTTTACTTTAGTTTTATTAATATAAATTTGCATGTTTTATAAGTATATTTATAGCATAGTTTACAAGTCTTGTTAATGTAGGTTTTGTAAATCTAATTCAATATGTCTCATAAACTTATAGGGATTGGATTTCATAAGTTCAATTTTACAAGTTTTAATAATGTCGTTGTTTTGCAAGCTAAGTTTCGCAAGTCTTTTCACAACATGTTTTGCAAATGTTTTGGACTAGATTTTGTAAGTCCTAATATCATTGTATTTTAAAGTTATGTTTTGAAAGTATAGTTATAGCATGTTTCACAAATTTATAAGAACTAGATTATGCAAGTATTTATAACATTGTGTTACATAGATTTTGTAAATTTTGTTAAGATATTGTTCCTCAACTTTAATATAATATGTTTACATGTTTAGATTAATAATCTATCAATCAAAGACGAAAACCACCAAAACCAATATAACAACTAAATCCCCGAGATGTATCACACAACACGAAAGGAGAACCGTTGAATAAACGGTATTAGCTTGTAAGTATGCAATATATTTTGTATAAAATTGTATGCTCGTTACCGAATATAGTTAAAACATAGCTCCATGTAAACAAACATAATTATTTCATTTATTTTTAAATGAAAAATTAAATAAACTAATTATTTTTGTATAAAATGGCCTATTACCTTATAAAACGAGGAGAGCAATTAGAAGGCATACAAATTGAAAGAAACAAAGTTATGACACTCAATAGTGATATTCCTATCAACTTCAAATAAAATTTACTATATTTTTTACAAAAAAAAAAAGTTAAACATGTTTGTTTGGACTACCCAGAATGTAACATGATTCTTAGTAGAAATCATGTGCCACAAGCTATCTATAGATAACAGTTGTTGACTGGCTCGAATAACTCTTAATAGATCATTTGTTAGTCGAATCCAAATTCTAATATCAAAGATAAAGGTGACGATAAATACATTTTCAAACAGTGTCAAAATCAACTTCTCTTTCTTTATGGAAATGAATCTAAACATTAGAAGAAATTATTTACTCCTCCTTTTTCAGAGAGTAATCTTCCTTCATGATATAAACATATTTATTTCCAAAGAAGATCATGGTGCCAGCAATCCTAAAAAAAATCTTTAAAATTTGACTCATTATCGATGTGATAACAACGGTTCTTTGGTATACTCTCAAGGGCGAGTACATAAATTCTTAGCTTTAAAAGTATTAAGAGAAGTTCTAAACTGCATAAATTAATATGGGAAATGATGCACAAAGGAATAACATCAACGACATAAGTTGCAAAAAGAATCTTAGGAAGAACGCCACAAGTAGACATACCAGAGGGATTCATAGGAGGATGGCGAGGACTTTAACGTCTTCAGAAAAATTACCATTCCTAACTAAATCATTGATTAAAACAACCACAAATTAAGCATCGTTAATCCGATTATGGCTATCAGATAATACGATATTTTTGTCTAAATGAACTCGGAGATTTCTTGTTATGGCTATGGTGATAATAGAAAAAAGATGAAAATCGGTGCAATTTATGAAATAATAGAGACCAATAAACTTAAAGTCAAAAAACTTAAGTATGAAGAAAAATAAAACAAGAAGAAAAAAAACCTTTAGAGAGTGAAAATAGTGGAATATGTAAAAAAATTGAAAAGAAGAAAGAAATGTGATGTTTGTAAAAAAGATAAATAAATCGTAATCTTTAAATTTTTTATATCGTCGTTTAGATTGTTCTGCAGATTGAAGGTCGTGATCAAATGAATACAATATAAAGATGAAATTAACTTAATATGAAACACAAATGAAAAAATAATAAAACCGTTACACAGCTGGAATGCATATCAAATGAATTATTTAGCCATCGAGAAAGTATGCAAATCATTTTTCACCACTTCAACACTTAGTCATTGTTCACTTAAAATGAAAATGTTCTATCCATGGAGAAATTTCATAACTAATATTTAGAATTAGTCAAGTATAAAAGAAAGTTTCAAACATGTTGAAACTCGAAGTCTCTTATTACTTGCTTAATAATCCCAGAGCATCACTTATTCTTTCTTTTATACTTTGAAAGTACTAGCAGGGACACTGATAGAATCACAAGCAATATAAGCCAGGTTTTTCAAAGATTAAATATATTTTAGCTTCATGTCAACGTTAAACTGATTAAAGTCCTTACCTATAAGATAACCAACTACTTGGTAAGTCAAATCAATAAGAGTGTTGCTTAGTACTTGTGTTTGTACTTTTTTTGCTCCGTCAAATTATAGTTTTTTATCCTCATGCAAGCATTAAGGCAGTAGACTTCAATACTTTTTCAAGTTCGGCCATATTGGATTAGTAGTGCGACCGACCTAGTACATCAATTACATGAACATTCAATTTCAAGATTACAAGACAATTAAGCTTCAGCATAATCTAAAAAGAACTAAAAACAACACTTCAAAGTTCTAGTCATCTCCTGATACTCTTGTAAAGAATAAAAAGTCACTGATAAGGATGAAAATTGTCCATGCTAATACCTATTATAAATTTGTATCATTTTGGGTTGGAACTTAAGACCATAGAAAGACTTAACTCAAAATTTCGACTAGGATTTTTGGGGTAAGGCTTTGCCTATAAATAATAGAAGCAACAAAAATTCTCTTTTTTCTACGTTTTTCTCTATCAAATCAAAACTCAAAATATGTTATTCTCTAACCAAATTTCTACTTGTCTTTAACAAATATAGCAACTCTCATATTTAATCTCCAAAGTTTCTAAGTCTTCTAACCATCTTAACCATATAAGTTTTTCAAATAACATCCTAACGAAAATAAACATTACCACTCATCAATCTTTCATTTTATTAATTCATAAATAAATAAATAAATAATTATAATTAATTATAAAATACTTGATTTAGATTTTTTTTGAACTTTTATTTAACTATTATACAATTCATGTACAATTAAAAATTATACCTTTGATTATTTTATTATTATGTTTTTTGTTAAATATATCATTTTATAAATATTAGATGAATTTACGTGTGAAAATAGATAAAAAAAATGCTAATATAAACAAAGTATACTTATAGTATAGTTTTTTTAATAACAACTTCCCTATAATAGATAAGTATACAAAACATTATTGATTCATAATTAACAAATTATTATATTAGCATTTTATATTTGGATTGGAATGAGTCAAAAATATTAAATTTGTAAAACTAAATATTAAATTATAAAATTTCATTATATTTTGATTTAAAAAAAAATAGTTTATAATATCCAAAATTATACAATTTAAGAGAATTTGACTTAGCGTTAATATACACGATATTTTTATTTTATTCATGTGCGATATAGAATTTTAGATTCAATTTTTTATTTTATCATTATTATCTAATTTTGGCTAAAAACAATTTATTAGTCACCGAATTTTATCACATGTTGCGGAAAAAGCTACTAAAATTCTTTGGTGTCTAAAACTAGTCACTTATAGTCACTGTGTATGCCAATAGCCAGGGTGTGACACGTCACATTCAAAGTTACAATTTTTTATTACAAATATAACCACTCAGTATTTCACACACATAATATCTTTTTACTTAATTTTTTACCATTTTACTTTTACTTCAATATTTTTATCATTTAACTTTAAATACTTATCATTTACTTTTACTAACTCTACGTTAACATTTATTTTTTACTAAATTACCTAAATAGCTAAATTGAACTGAGTTTGCCTATTTAATTTAAAGTAAATTGGTTGGTTACATCCAAATTTAATATTTATTTTTCACTAAATTATATAAATTACTAACTAAAGCCAATTTAATTTAAAGTAAGCTGACCGATTACACCCAAATTGTTTCTTTTAATTAAAACTATAAGTTACATTTCCCTCCCAATTTTTAAAAATAATGAATCATCAAAATTTATTTTTAAATCATATTATCCTCCTTCGCACGTGAATCATAAATCACCATAATCTTTAAGTTCTCTTTTCACCCCAAAGCATTGTTTTCAAGAAATGACGCAAGCTTCTTACGAAAGTAATGAGTTTATATAAGTGTTTTAGTTTAACTTCGTGACTGAGCATGTGTTTGATGTTTTTTATTCAAGTGTGGGTCTGTGGCTGATGTATTTTGATTTTATAGTTTGTTGTAAGATATTTTTTTGTCACTCAGTTAGTGTTTCTTATGGTTTTCGTTTCCTAAATAGCTCTGTGGTTCGAATGTGTTTTTAATGTTATAATATCTTAAAATTCGTGAATGGATTTTTGGTTTTTGAGTTCGTGTTATGACTTAATGTATTGTAAGAGATTGTTAGTTTCAAGGTTATTAATGGTTTTTTATGTTTTTTATGTTTTTTATTTTGATTTAATGTAATCGTGGGTATGGTTTATGTAATTGTGGTTTTGGTTAATGGTGGGTCTGGTTTTCTGTACATGCATAATGTAATTTTACTTAAGTGTTGTTAGGGTTGGAATAAGATATTGTCTGTTTATGATTTAGGATCTTAATATTTTCTTTGTTATTTGTTTAGGTGTCAACAAACACCTACTTTCGGAGAACTACCACTTTGACGGAAAAATAGTAAGAAAGAAATCTTTGAAGTACACTGCAGGGAAATCAACAATGATTGATTACATAAAGCTAAAGAAGTTTTCAGTTCCGGAGCTTCTTGAAATACATTCCTTAACGGATGCAGTACGAACGACTGGCCACTTCTAATTTTCCTACAAACTTCTTTAACCAGGTGAGAAAATACATTTAATCAATAGCGACATAGATGCTTATGTAACTAGATGATACTGGGTTGGTTAGTATATACTCAGAAAGGATAACTTCATTAGAAATGGTATCTCTTACAAAAAAAACAAACTCCTCTAGAATCCCTACTATAGATATTGAAGGAACAAAAAAAATATAGTTAGGGATACGAGTTTTGAAGCTGGGTGTTTTGGTGGTGGTACAGAGGAGGCTGATAAGGTTAATGCAAATATTGATTGATGTAGATACTCGTTTAGAATAGGATGATATTGTATATACAAATATGGAGGTTGATGTATATGACGGTTTATAAGAATTTGTAAATGTTGTTTACGAGGAGTTTGTTAAAGATTTAGATGTTGGTATAGAGGAGGGTGTAGATATTGGTTTAAAAGAGATTGATAATGTTAATTCAAATATAGAGGTTAATTTAGATGTTGGTTTTAATAGATGTTGATGTAAATGTACATACTGGTGTAGAGTGTGGTGTAGATGTGGGTGCTAATGTTGCTGCAGGTTTGGAGGTTGGTTTAGAGGATGGTAATAATATTGATGTAAATGCACATGTTGGTGTATATGCTAATTTATACGCTGGTGTAGAGGAAGGTGGTTACGTATAGGCTAATATAGATGAAGGTGCTAATGTATTGAATAATTTAGAGTCTGGTGTAGAGGAGGATGGTAATGTTGATCTATAGAGAAACCTCTTACCTCAATGATTATCTGGGGTCCGATGAAGTAGTCAAACATCTGACGGAACCCAATAAGGTTTGTGTGACTGTGAGGTCCAAAGTTCAGGAGGGGCTACCAATCATGTTTTTTTAAAATTAGATGAATTAGTACTGGGATCATGGTTTAAAGATGCTCTGGTGGTTTAGCAAATTTGAAGAATGTTTATATTCGAGAGTGTGACTTGATGGTGAGCATGGTCCCAGAATCGCTAGAGAAAAATAGAGTGGAGACGTGTCACGAACAAATCATCCTCGAGGGTGCATCAGACATGGAAGTGTAGGCAGTGAAGCTTTGTATTATGTAACTCAATTTTTATTATGTGTACGCCAAATAAAAATATTTTTGGGTAAATTTCCACCATTCACCCATTAAATATATTAGTTTGTAATTAACATAGATAGTGGTAATATGTAGGTTGAAATATTATACATTTACATTGTGTGTGGTTAACGGTTATATTTGAGCCAAGGGTAAGTGGCCAAGGTTACTGAAATTATCTGTAGTTTGGGTAACACATGCTCAAGAATGGTAGAGGCACAAACGTTTAAAGGTAGAATTGGTATATTTGGATGACTCTAATATTAAATTTTGATCTCATTTATGGGTCAACACACATTAATATCTAGGTTTCAAAGTAGGGGTTCGAAAATATATACTAGGACCATATCCATACAACATGGGGAATTGTGTTAGGCAATTAAGGTGACATTGCAGGGTCTCGAAACTCTGTAGGTTTTGGCGGATGACTTTAATCAAGTAGAAAATGGTTAGAAAATGGGGAGGACTTCCCAAGATTAAGAGAAGAATTGAAAGATTCAAAGAAGGAATGCCATGAGTGTAGGTTGATTGATTTGGGTTCTGAACGATCGAGGTTTATGTGGTGTGATTTTTAAAGTTCGGGTCAAAGGATAATAAAACATCTGGATAGAGCATATGGGGCTACGATATTATTGTTTTTTTGTAATCGAGGGTTATTCATTTAGATTGGGTGTATTCAGGTCACGTTCTTATATTATTAAAGCTTTAGGGAAATAGTATGTCGCTTCAAGGCCTTAAACACTTCAAATTTGAGTCGGTTTGGTGTCTGAAAAATAACTTTCAAGATTTTATTCGGAATAAATGGGACACTTCAAATTCAAACTTTTGGAAAAGTATCTATTTTATTCATGTTCACATAAAATATAGAAATATGAGGTATTTGGTAGTTGGTGATATTAATCAGAGAAAGATATGTATTTTTGTTAGACTTTGGGGAATTCAACTCTCAATTCGAATGTTATACAATTCTTCATTTTTTTGACTTGGTAAGAAGTTAAGGGAGGAGTGTCAAATTTTTTAGAAGAAAATGAGATTTTATGGTTTTAGCAGACAAAAGCAATAGATAAGGTCAGATGAGCATCAGACACGATTCACTTAAATGATTCTAGATCTAGGTTCAGACCAAGAGGTAAAAAATGTTTATGAGCTACATTGATGGCCTTAGGTTGAATGAGTAGTATACTATGGTCGTGACCTAGTGAGATCTGAACTAGATTCCTAGTATATATGACATGACTCTATGAGGTAGAAGACTAGAGATATAACCAGCCATACAAAAAAATTAATTGTTTGAGATTGAGAGAAGATAACAGCAAATTGTAAGAAAAAACGAGTTTAAGGAATGTTATAAACACTAAATTAATATAACTTTGAAAGTTTGTAATAGAAAAAAAATTACATGTTCAATTGCTCTGTATTTTTTTTATTGATCGATTTATATTTTATTTTCTTTTTATTTTAGTTTAATTAAACATCCCAAAATTGGTTATTCGGATCAGACTTTAGACAGACTTGCCTAGATATATACATATTTACTTGTAAGTATATAAATAAATAATTATTTTGGGTTCGATATTGAACACGAGTCTACAACACTTGTATTAATTTAATATAATCGCACACTTACAATTTATCATATCAGTCTGTAATATGATTGGAATAGATGAGATCCTTACTTGGCTTAATGTTACGATGGTTTATCATAAAGTCGCTGACCCGGAGAGAGTCAGTCAGTTTCGCTCGATATATTTAATTAAAGTTTTGGTCAAGTTTATTATGTTGGCAATGGTTAACATATTACAACTCTTGTTACTCGAGCATATTAGAACAAATCAGATAAGTTGTAATACCACTACAGATAACATAGTCTTAATGCATGCAGTGGACCATCAGTTTCTTAGAGTCACTGGGAATAGGGCTACATGGTGGTTAAGCTAAACCTAGAAAAACTGCATGGCAAACTCAGTTAATGGTTCTTTGAGGACACCATCACTTAGTTTGGATTTCGAGTGACGTGTGTAATACTTATTATTTAAACTATAAGGTGCAATTTGATGCAAATTATGTGTAATGGAAAATTGTTTGGCCCGTTCACGCCGCAACGTGGTATCAAAGAAGAGAGCCCCTGCAACTTTATTTTTTGGTCATGTGTATATAATGCTTATCTTTTCAAATTCATGGTCTTTATAGTAGTGACAAATAGAGCCTCCTCTGACCCCACAGGTAAGGCCCACTGGTTTCTTATAGTTTCTTTGTAGATGATTCAATTATGCTTTCATAAGCTTCAGATAATTAGTTTGACCTACTTAAATAATTATTACATCTATTCTGTGATGAATTTGGCCAATCGGTGAGCGATGAGAAATCAATAATTGTATTTTCATAAATATCAAATAGATTCGCACAGACAATTTGGCTGCTAGAAGGGGATTTTATCTTAGTGCAATTTTTGAGACGTAGCTCGGTATGATGATTTCTTTAGGTTGCCTCCTTATGGGATTTTATCGATAGACTACTATGAATGTGAGGAGAAACTTGACGAATAAAAAAACAAAAAATATTTCTCTATCGTGTCGAATGACTCTAGCACAAATAATTTTGAGTGTGATCCTGATACAGAGTAAACGCAAAGAAGCCAA
The DNA here is from genome assembly GCA_036936605.1 of Limnanthes douglasii subsp. nivea. Classification (NCBI taxonomy): domain Eukaryota; kingdom Viridiplantae; phylum Streptophyta; class Magnoliopsida; order Brassicales; family Limnanthaceae; genus Limnanthes; species Limnanthes douglasii. The sequence continues at coordinate 42,587,140 of JAUPFV010000001.1, forward strand.
TATATGGAAACCCTAATTTTCTTTATCCAAATTCAACTCCCTTCTATCGTAAACAAAGTCTGTTTAAATAAGGGTTCGAATGAAAACCCTAATACGAAAATACCAAAAATGCCGAAAAGTAATAAAAATTCGAAATAAAATAGTAAATGACTCTGAATGCCCAAAAAACGCCATATGACACGAGTATAGCTGATGACTTCAACTTGTGGCATCGTTCCCTTCGAAATAAGGTGCTGTGGGTCAAAATCGGACACCGGGAGCTCCAAAACTGTCAATTCGCTGCATTCTTCGGGTGATCGCCTATCTTCATAAATTCTAGCGCTAATCTGTCTGCATCATCCCCTCCGGGGTAGAGAAGATTCACCCTCGAATCAGAACTAGTCTCATCGTCAGAAGAGTCATCTGCATAAGGAATCAGATGCTTAACATTAAAGACATCAGACGTACGGACATGGCTAGGCAAGCGCAGCCGATAATCATTCGGGTTGATCCTCTCCACAATCGCCACAGGGCTAATCTTCCGGGCGGCCAATTTGTTGTACTCACCGGAAGGGTGCCTAGCCTTGGTTAGGACTGCCCACACATAGTCACCAACTTCGAACGGTACAAGACGGCGATGAGAATCCGCCTGAGACTTATACTTTGAGGTGCTCAAGATAAGCTGATCGTATGTCCTCTGGTGGGTTTGGCGAATCTGCGATACAAGCTCCTCAGCAGTGTTGTGAACACGAATTTTACTGGGCAGGGCAAGTAAGTTCATAGGACCCGGGGCACAACACCATACACCACCTGGAAAGGACAAAGACCCGTCGAGCAGTTAAGGGCATGGTTGTGGGCAAACTCTGCATGCGGTAGGCGCTGATCCCACGCCTTTGGGTGATCTCCCACCAGGCTGCGCAACAAGTTACCGAGGGAACGGTTAACCACCTCTGTCTGACCATCAGTCTGGGGGTGGTAGGCACTACTGAAACTGAGCTGCGTATTCACCATGCTCCATAAGCTGAGTAAAAAATGACTCACAAACCTGGTGTCACGGTCAGAAACAATGACACTAGGGAGGCCATGAATGCGGTAAATCTCTCGAAAGAAAAGTTGCGCGACACACACTGCATCAGATGTCTTTCTACATGGGATGAAGTGTACCTTCTTAGAAAAACGATCAACCACCACAAAAATAGAGTCGAATCCATGTTGAGTCCGGGGTAATCCAAGAACAAAATCCATACTGATGTCGGTCCAGGGCTGAGTAGGAATTGGCAACAGCAAATAAAGACCCGCATTCGTTGATGTTCCCTTGGCCAACTGACAAACTCGACAACGGGAGACATAACGACCAACTTCCTTACGCATCGAAGGCCAACTATATGATGCGAACAGCAACTGGAATGTCTTATCACGACCAACATGACCCTCGGCATGCCGCTCCTTGATCAACTGAAGACGTAAGCTACAGTCAGGGATACACAACTGTACCCCGCGAAAGAGAAATCCATCCTCCATTAAAAAATCAGATTGTGTCCCCTACTGAATCAGTTTAATAACCTGAGAGAAGAACGAGTCAGTAGCATAAAGGTCAACAAAAGAATCAAAGCCATGAACCTGAACTCGTATTGCAGTCAACAGATTGTGACGACGGCTCTGAGCATCAGCAACCCGATTCGTAATACCGGCCTTGTGCTTGATGAAAAAAGTGAACTGCTGCAAGTAAGCTATCCAAGAAGCGTGTCTATAAGAGACCTTGTTCTGGCCGCCAAGATACTTTAAAGTGTCAATGAGTAATGACGCCAATGCTTGATAGCATGAACCACAACATAAAATTCAATGTCATATATACTAAATCGCAGCTTAGCACTCGCCAGTTTCTCACTAAATAAAGTCACAGGACGCCCTGACTGGGAAAGAACTGCCCCAATACCAAATTTAGACGTATCACAATAAAGCTCAAATGGCTAGGAAAAGTCGGGCAACACCAGAATAGGTGCAGTGGTGAGACGTTGTTTAATCTCTGCAAGTGCCGCATCAGCATCCTCGGACCATTCAAATTCTGTTCCCTTCATGCAGTCCGTAATCGAGGCCATAACACTGCTGAAATAGGGAATGAAACGCCGATAAAAAGAAGCTACACCATGAAAACTACGAACCTCGGTGATGGAAGTAGGTCGAGGCCACTGGTCTACTGCAGCAACTTTGCTCGGATCAGCTCGTAACCCTTCAACAGAGACAATATACCCCAAAAATTGGACAGATTGGGACATAAACGAGCATTTGGCAGCAGCACCATAAAACTTGTCCCGACGCAGCACCAATAACACCTCACATAAGTGGGACAAGTGCACAGTATGGTTAGCGCTATAGATCAGAATATCATCGAAGTAAACAACAACAAATTTACCGATGAAAGGCCTCAAGGTCTAATTCATGACACGCATGAAAGTGCTCGGTGCGTTAGACAGGCCAAACGGCATCACCAACCACTCAAACAGTCCCTCACGCGTCTTAAACACCGTCTTCCACTCATCACCAGGACAAATCCGAATCTGATGGTATCCACTCTTCAAATCAAGCTTGTTGAGCACAGAAGCACCACCCAACTGGTCTAAAATATCATCCAAACAAGGTATAAGAAACCTGTAGCAAACAGTGATCTTGTTGATAGCTCGGTTGTCCACACACATACGCTAGGAACCATCCTTCTTCGGTGTCAGCAACGCCGGAACTGCACATGGACTGAGACTTTCTCGAACATGCCCCTTATCCAACAAATCCTCCACCTATCGACGTAATTCCTCATGCTCCTTCGGGCTCATGCGATAGTGGGGCCGATTTGGGAGAGCATCACCAGGAACCAGGTCGATTTGATGTTAAATATCCCTCAGAGGAGGTAACTCGGGGGGCAAAGTCTCAGGAAACACATATGCAACTTCCTGCAAAAGAGATTGAACTGCAGGGCTAGGGTCCGCACGAGAATCATTCACAATAGGATCACAAAACAACAAGAAGACCACACCAGCTTCTTCCATGACTGCCTGAAAAGGAGCACGGGACAGCAAGGTCGTTGTGGAAGGACCAGAGCCAATGTTGAGGGACCGAGGCTTTGGCGGCACTAGAACAATCTTCTTACCCCGAAAAAAGAATGAATAAGTATTCGTACGACCATCATGCACAACAGACAAATCATACTGCCAAGGGCGGCCAAGCAATAAGTGACAAGCGTCCATAGGCACTACATCACAAAACACCTCATCCCGATATGTCTGCCCCATAGAAAATGATACAAGCACACATTGAGACACAGTGATATCAGTACCTTTACTCAGCCAGGTCAGCTTGTATTGCTTGGGGTGCGACTCTGATTTCAGCCCGAGCTTCGAAATTGCTGTCTCGGAAATTACATTCTCACAGCTACCAGCATCAATAATGAAGGTGCACACCTTACCGCCAATCGTACAAATGGACTGAAACATATTATTCCGCAGTCAGTCACTCTGATCGTGAACACGATGAGAAAGAAAAGTGCATCATCCCGTCAAAACTGCACTAACATCACCAGTGACAACCTCCTCCGCAACCTCAGTCATATCATCATCATATGTATCAAACTTTGGGAGACCATCAGGAACAATGGGGGCCGGTTCAAACGCCTCATGAGAGAAAAGACCCCTAGCACCCGCAGCATTCGGACACTCTACCTGACGATACCCTAACTCACCACAGCCAAAGCAACGTAACTTACCAGAAGAATGGCTGGTCACACCACGCCCAAGAGGGGCCTAATCAGGGGTTGGACGTGGAACTGGTACGAGCGTTGAGGTCACTATAGGAGCACCAGCTCGGACACCAATCTGGGTCCATCGAGCCAACTGTTTCTCTGCCTGGAGAGCACGCCGATGAGCTTCCGAAACAGAAAACGGGTCGAACATGTTCAACACATCCTGGAGTTGAGGGCGCAACCCACTAATATAGCGGGATACTCGCTGATGTGATGACTCGTTCACATCCGTACGACCAAGCAACTGAAAGAACTCCTCCGTATACTCGTCCACAGAGCGTGGCCCCTGACGAAGATTCTGGAAACGCTGGAATAATTCTCGCTTGAAATTGTAAGGCAAGAATGCCTTGCGGATTTTCTTCTTGAACTTCTCCCAACTACGTACTTTCTCCTTGCCTTCACGCGCACGGATCGCTTTCACCTGCTGCCACCAAGCTTGTACCCTGCCCCGCAAGTGGATGGTAACCAAAGCTACCCGTCTCTTCTCAGGAACTTCCTTGAAGTCCAACACCTCCTCAACCTGGGATAACCAATCAACAAACTCCTCCGCCCGAAGGCCACCATCAACGTCAGGAATGTTGACCTTAAATCCAAGCTCTCAGCGGCGGTCCTGATAAGCATTCCGTTCTGCCCCATCTCCAAAAGGGTTATCCGGATCTTCAACCTCCACACCGGGTTTCCTGGTAGTAAGTTCAGCCATCTGACGGGCAAGATACTTGACCTAACGACGCTAGTCAGCATTCTCGCGATCTCCGAAATCACTGGCATCTCTTTCCACAGCAACGCCGCTGCGACCTCTGGGTCTTCCTCGCACCATCTCGCAGGACTGCCTGTGTCTGATACCAATATGATACAGAGTAAACGTAGAGAAGCCAATATAGGGAAACCTTAATTTTCTTTATAAAATTCAACTCCCTTCCATCGTAAACAAAGTCTGTTTAAATAAGGGTTTGAATGAAAACACTAATACAAAAATACCAAAAATGCCCAAAAGTAATAAAAATTCGAAATAAAACAGTAAACGACTCTGAATGCCCAAAAAACGCCATATGTCACGGGCATAGTTGGTGACTTCAACTCGTGGCGTCGTTCCCTTCGAAATAAAGTGTTGTGGATCAAAATCGAACACCGGGAGCTCTGAAACTGTCAATTCGCTGCATTCTTCGGGTGATCGCCTGTTTTCATAAATTCTAGCGCTAATCTGTCTGCATCAGATCCCGACTTATATTATACAGACAATGAAGTTGTTGGTACATGTGTGCAATAAAGTCAATAAAATTATTAGATATTTTATTTAGGTTTCATCCAAGGAGGTTAGGAAGATCCATTGGGGGCTGGGACAATACGTGTAGACCAAAAAATAAGGAGACTATGCTTTTGGGGTACAAGGATTTTCAACAAAATGCTCTTGGATAAATTATGGTGGAGGATCTTACAAAATAACAATGGATTATTGATGAGAACTCTTAAAAAAATATTTAAGAAATGCTTATTTGATCGTACAGAGGTGTAGCCAACAAATTTATAGATTTATGGTATCATATCTATGTATGTTTTCAAGTTTATGGATTTTTGCAATACCATGTTTTTATTGCGTTGTGTAGCATGTTTGCATGTCTAGGTTGGCTGATTTTGTTAAGTGTATGTCATGTTTGGGTGTTGTGCTATGTGATTATAGGTTCACATTTATGTGACTCTGTTATGTGCATATTGAGAAACATCTAGTGATCTGAATGTATGGTAACATGATGGGGTGTAATTACCCAATTTTCTTAAGACTTGGACTCTGGAATGTGCGGGTTGATATCTTGCATGCTCATGGATTTTTTTATTTCAGGTACATGGAATTTGATTAAAAATTATCTCCCTTCAGATGGCTAAGCACTTGACGTGATATATCGCATCATTTAACTACTTAAGATGCTCAAAATGTATTAAGGTACGATGTGATTAGGTCTCACCTGAAAGTATAGACATTCAGTAGTGTATGTACGGATTACCATGTGAACATTCACATGCTCATTCTTTGCGACTGATTGACAGACATGGTATCCCACCTGAGTGAGATATATATGGTGAGTCATAAAATGAAAGGATTTAGGGCCTCACAAATTAAGGAACAATTTTTGTGTGTGTAGTCATCCCCAAAGAAGACTAACACACACATTTCACGATGGTGAGCACTTATTGGATGATGTAGTTGTTACGTTTATACGCACCATACTCATGTATAACTTTATCATTGAAAGGTTTGTTTAGTTACCATAAATTAGTCAAGTATGACCCCATGGTAGTCTAGATTGATTACAGATATGACATGGAACGTACAATATCTAACATTAATACTGGATCTAGAGGTAATGTATAGCGCGATGGCGCCCTACGTCTCTGCTAATGATTATGACGAGTATGGTACATATGTATGCCCTTTTGAACCCTTCAACCTAATAAAATTCAGACCCTTTATATTATATTTATATATGTATATAATTAGGTTTAACTTTTTTTAGTATAGAATATAAGTATACTTAGGTAACTTGTTCCAAAGTAACTTGTTCTAAATTATTCAGATAGAATTTAAAGAATTATATGTTTATTCAGTAAGAACGCCTGGATATCTGTCAGATTACGATAATAGACTACTCTTCATTAAAAAAATAGGAATACAGCCATATACAATGATGATACTCCATGAATAAATCTTTAGAACATATCATGGAATATTTTCTATACAATTGTAAATTTTATTTCCAAAATTTGGAAATTTCACTACTTCAATTCTTCAATTTTCTAGTGGTTAAATATGGAATTGATGCAAATCAAGAATTCATTTAAAAGAAATGGTAAAAAAATTTAATAAATAATTTTAATTACAGGATCAAGGTTCATACCTAAAATTCAAAAATTTAATCCTTAATTCAGAACAAAAAATAAGATTTTTTATTTTTGGATGTTCACAACGAGTGTGAATAACCAGTCTTACTGCTTAAATTTGAAAGGCCATATATTGGCACTCGGTTATCCGATTTATGTGATGTTTTTTATTCCACCTAGAATTTAGAGATCTACATAATTATTTAGTTTGAATTTTAAAATATCGAATAGTTCAATCCTAAAAATTCCAAATTGACCAATTAAGAGACTTAAAATTGAAGTTATCTAAAACATACATATTAAGTAATAGGGATAATTATGTTGCATCAAGTTTCAGACCTTAAGAAAACCTAAATTATATTTCAATTTATATTCAGCTTTTAGGTTGTTCGACCCTTATTTAGTGAATACATTAAATTTCAGAAATTAAGTGATGGTAAAACATCATTACATATAGTAGTAATTTATTGTTGTCTTACAGCTCTCGAAGATCTTTGATCATCATTCGGTAGATATAATAAATTACCAAAACTAAGTGATGGTAAAATAACTTCACATATAGTGGTGATTAAAGTATAGAGAAATTATAAAATAAATTAGTTGTATAACGGGATAGCGCCTACCGTCTCAGCTAAAGATTGTAATTAATAACTTTTGCAATGATTATATCAAAATTTATGTACTATTCAACAAAATAAATTGAAATACTATGACAATGAATACATATTTATCAAAAGCATTCCGATCATATCTCTCAAAATAAGGTGGACAATCTAGTTTATAATATTTTTTAGAACCCGTTGTGTATTGTGATTATTCATATATGATGGACACATGGGAATATATCAAATGAAGGAACTTAGATTTATGCAGAACAGTGGAACTCTTTAAACATAACTATACGATTATCATGAAGACATTTATATTCAGAGATAACTAGATATGAAATATTTTTTTGAAAGATATTGTGGGCTCTTCAATGCACATATTTAACTAATATGAAGTTTATTTATTAGTTTAAATAGTTTTTGATATCTTTCATTGGTGGTCATTACTCAAATGAGGTATGGCGGTTTAGTGAACAATATTATGACTCAACTTTTGGGTTTAGATTGTTAAGATATGTAATAATTTTTTATTAACTGAATTCATAAGGAGGAAACTAGTAAAATGAGTACGTTAACATTTAATATAACGAAATCATTTTTTAAGAAATTTATATATTTTGGAAACACTTAGTACAAGCAAAGCCTTACATGCCTCGCATTCGGAACTAGAGTCTGATATAGCAGTAATTATCTTCATCTAGAATTAATTCCATTATGTAATAGTTATTTTAGAAATCCACTGCCCAAGTTTAGCTATGAGATAATTTAATTAATTTGAGGATATTTAGTTTGGGGGAAACATTTAGTGAACAACCTTGATATTAAGAAAGAATCAGAAAGGATATGCTTATATTCAAATGATAAGGATTTGACCATTATATTCCGACCATCTCTTTATTCCTCTATAGGAATCAACATTAAAATTTTCATTTAAGATTAAGAAGTTGTAGTTGTTCATGAAGAAAAAACTAAACATCCTTAATAAATTTTGTAAAGTTAAGTTAGTACGGTAGCCAACAGAAGAATATGGTTCCAACTTTTATAATGTCATAAAGACTTCTACAAGAAAATTTAGATATTTTATGGTGAAATAAAAGAATCCAAGTTTTAGCTTGTAAAGAAACCATAAGATAACATTAATATTTGCAGCCTTTAAATATGGACTATTGTAACAAGAATAAAAATTTATGTAAGATAATTAAGTTAATATATTAATAAGATTTTACACCAAACAAGTTTCATTTATTATGAAAATATTGACCTTTTAAGAGAACTTATTTTTCAGATTTTTCAAATGACTCTTATAATATATTTATCATATGTCTTGCACAATTTAATAAAATGTAACAATTAGAAATGTATTTATGATATTAAGTTTAAGTGTATCATTAGTTATATCATAATCTATCAAATTTGTAATCTATTTTTGGTTTTTAGATTAACTTAGTAGAGTATTATGAATTCTATTAATTTACTAAGAATGGATTCAGATTTAAAGTTGCTTGTCCTATTAATTATCATAAGGTATAGTGACATGTAGTGTGTCATCAAGAAATTTATGTTAAATTATATTGAGTTTTATATTTATAAGTGCGATGTCTTATGTATCTAACAAACAAAACTAATAATGAAAATTCTTGATATTTATTTGGGTTAATACAGAAGACAAATTAATAACATGTAAAAGAGTTATTATATCAAAATGGAAAACCTCTAGTTTGTTTAAGTTAATTTAAGATAAGTTTCTCAGGCAAACATCTCAAGAGAAATTTGGAAATTTATAAGTTACAAAATATTTTATATTTTTTGAAAATTGAACTCTTGATGTACGTTTGTAATTAATTCAGAATAAGGTATATAATTCCATTATAGAGATATTAAGTGATTCTAGGGATGGACCATTCCACGTTTCATATAGGTCATTCAATATTGAGTATCTAACATCACATAATGATATAAAGAAAGTTAGACAATTAAATAGATCAATAAAGTGCATGACTTTATAGGATAAGTGAATGTTATAATGTGATATGACCTGCATATTTTATGGTAATAAACATGTAGCACACTTAATAACATTCAATAAATAATATACCTCCATTTTTTATAATCAATGAAATAAAGATATAGCAAATAAGACAAACTTATTTAATTCAGTTGAGATTACAAAAAAAATGAAGTGTTATCTTTCTACTAAGATTTCAATGCCCATAGTACTTCATGAACACATCATTCATGTGGGTGTTCTTAGTCTATAAGATATTTAGATTCAGTAGGAGTGTTGTTATGACTTCGTTAGAGGTTTTAATTTTAAATCAAAATTAATCTAAATCAGCTTCCAGTTTCATATTATATTATTATCTTATGCATACACTTAAGATATCAATAATACAATAATTCATTTTCCAGTACTTCATATCAAATTATTATCAATAATTTAATAATTTAGTTTTTATTTTTTCTCTTAAATTCAGCGATATCAATTTAGTGGGACCAGTTGAGAAATAGACACATGTTGATTACAGGTGTGTGTCTTATTTTCATGTCACACTTCATGAGAGGTCATGGTTCACGGAGGTGGTAGTTAGCAGTGTGATTTATTGTATAACTATTAAAGTCGTGGTGGAACTCTTTGGTTCGTTGTTAGCTATCCCCTAACATGGATAGACAATCGAATATTATTCACAACCAATAGCATTATAAAGTGCATAATTTATATGAATACAATTCAGTACACATGAATGATCCAAGTGGGAGATTGTAAGGAAATCCTAAATTGGAATGTTTCATCATGTGTAATTAAGAGTATTTAGGTTTGTTGGGGTAAGTTTAATTAAATTAATCAATTGGAACATTGGACCGAATAATAATAATATTTACTCTTATGGTGTTATAAATAATGTGTAGATACTGATTGGGCTAAAATTTACATGGTGGGAGGATCATTTAACTCAACAATTCAATATTGGATTATAGAGGCCTAATAACTGTTATTGTGCCTATTAGCAGAGAGTTCATCACGAACTATTTTAATACTAGATAATAAGAGAAGTAATTAGAGAAAAAAGTATACATGGACAATTACATAAATGGGATAAGATTAAAGGTTTATATGTAATTGAATGAAGTTATTTCACTGAATGCAAAAGTTAAATCTAAGCCTTATTTTTAGTATCACAAAATATTTTGTAACTTTTCCAGAACTATGTATTTTATTTCTTTCTTTCTCTCTCTAATATATATATATATATATATATATATATTCATCTTGGGCTATGGTTCTACTCCTTCATGAACTATAATTTAGCCAACTCTCAAGTTAGTAGAAAACCTCTAACATTCGTTGTACTCTAACCAGAAATTAGAGACTTTCACATCCAGATCTAGAATTATAAAGGGAATCCATGACTAATAGTAAGTGTTCTATTTCATGTTTTAATAGTACAGTTACATACATGTTAACATGATTAAATGTAATTATGTTCGGGTTATTTAACTTATAGACAAGATCTTTAACATGCTGAAGACCAACCTTATGTCTGAATTAGACTTCTAATTAGTATCACTAGTTCATAGAAATGGTGTTTATGAACACTCAAAGTATTTACCAATTGGAAAAAAACTCCATGAAGGCTCATATACGACTTCGGGTTGTGCCTTTTTCTTTTTGGGAAGAAATATATTTTTGATTTTAAGATTGAGAGTTTGAATTTTCTTCTCTTTCATCATATTTTTCTTTTAATTATTTTATGTTTATGAAATTTTAGTCTTAGCTAAAAAAATTATTTTTACGGTTATTAAACTTTTGTAAATAATTTTATTATGAAATATATTTTTTATGTTCTTGTTAATTTAGTTTTGTATTTGTTCCTTAGTATTGATATCAATACAAATGCTTTCATTTACCAACGGTTTTAATTGAATGATTTTAGATATAGGTTGAGACCAAGAGCTATATATTGAATGAGAGGTATCTTATGGATAATGCCTCCAAATATCTTAACGAGATGACTAGTGTATATAACCTAATTATTGGAGATATGGGACTAGAGATATAGCCAATCATACAAAAAATATTTATTTGAAAACGAGAAATGATAATAACAAACTGTAAGAGAATTTTATTTTAAGGAATCTTATGGACACTAAACTAATATAACTATGAAAATCTGTGGTGAAACAAATTATATGTTCAATTACTCTGGATTATTTTGTTATTGATTGAATTATGCTTTATTTCTATTTTATTTTAGTTTAATAAAAAATCTCAAATTGGATCTTTGGATCAAACTCTGGATAGACTAAATAGTACCTAGATATATAGATATTTAATTGTGGAGATATAAATACATAATTATTTTGGGCTCGATTTGAACACGAGTTTATAACACTCGTATTACTTGAAGATAATCATACACTTAAATTTACCATATCAGTCTGCAATCCAGTTGGAAAAGGTGAGATCCTTACTTGACTTAGTGGTACGATGGTTTATCTAATTCCTAAAGTCGATGGCTCATAGAGAGTTAGTAAGTTCCGCCCGATAATTTGTTCAAATTTTTGGTCAAGTTTATTATGTTGCCAACGGTTAACAAATTCCAGTCCTTGTTATTTAAAGTTTTGGTCAAGTTTATTATGTTGCCAACGGTTAACAAATTCCAGTCCTTGTTATCAAGCGTATTGGGCCTAATCATACAAGTTTTCTTCATGTGCGGTCTACTACAAAAAAAAAACTTAGTCTTGGTGCATGAGGTTGACCATCAGTTTCTTAGAGCCAGTGTGGCACGAGGATACTTGGCGTTCAAGATCAACATGGGCAAAGAAAATGACAAACTCAGTTGATAATTATTTGAAGACACCATCACTTAGTTTGGGATTTCAGCGACATGTGTAAGATTTATCACTACAACTATGAGGTCTAGTTCGATACAAATTATGTAGAATGGAGAATTGTTTGATCTTTTCATGCCGCAACGAGATATCAATCAAGAGGATCCATGGGCTTCTTATCTTTTTGTCAAGAGGATTCATGATAATAAATATTTTATTAGATTTAGAATTATTTTAAATTTTCTTATATTTAATAAATATGAAGATTTAAATTCAATACTTTTTAAAACAATTACAATTTTTTTAAACGTAACTAATAAAAAACAAATATAATTTATAAAAAATTAAATAAGTATGAATTGTAGGATGTTTTATAGATTTTTTACTAAATTTAAGAATTTATATTCGGTATATTATTATTATTGTTGTTGTTATTATTATTATTGTTGTTGTTATTATTTTAATATATTATTTTTTAGTTTTTAGTTTTTCTAAAACCAATTATTTCATAGTTAATTACAAAAAATATTTTAAACATAGATAAATCACCAATGGCTATCCATTGGTGGTTATTCAAACTTGACGGGTTTGCGTGTGAGAAAATAAATTTTATATACGAAAAATACCTGAAATCCAAGGATTTTGAAAATAAAGACGCGGTGGGTTATGGGTTTAGCAAAACCCATAACCTATCCCGACATATTGTCATCTCTACTTATCTCTTCTCTTTAAGGTCATCTAGAGTCTTTATGGTATTGGAAATTGGAATCTTCTCCGACTCCGTGATTAATCCAGTCAATCAGTGATTGCGGAGAAGTCGATAATTGTATTCTCGACGAATATCTAACAATTCGTAAAGAGAATTTGGCGGCTATGAGTGGATTTTTCCTTAGTAAATTTCTGGTTACGCGTATTTTATGAGATCGTCTTCCAATGGGGTTTTATCAATAGATTAGTATGAAGATAAAGTAAAACTTATCAGATCAAAATGTACAAAATCTCTCTTTATTGTGTCGAATAACTCTAGCACAATCAATTTTAAGCGTGATCCAAATTTATATTATACAGACAATGAAGTTGTTGGTGCATGCGTGCAATAAATTTGATAGGATGATTAGAAAATTTGTTTGGGGTTTATCCGAGAAGGGTAGGAATATTTATTTGGGGAGTCGGGACAATATATATAGATCGAAAAATGAAAGGGGCTAGGCTTTAGGGGTACAAGAAGTTTCAAGAAAATGCTCTTGTGCAAACTAAGATGGAAGGTTATAATATGACAATAGGTTATAGATGAGGACACTTCAACACAATATTTTAGAAAAGATTGTTGGATGGTGTAGTTAATTCGTCGGACTTCAGACGCTCAAAATCTCTCTATATTTTAATGGTGTGTAAAAATATCTTGAAATGAGGGGATGTGTTTATTAATGGGGTGAGTACAGGGAAGGTTAAGTGAAAAATGGAGTCATCGAGAGTATTTTAAGTAAATCGGCTCATAATTAGATGTCCTTGACGAGTGAGGAAGTAGTATTCTAGTGGGAAAGGCTTTGGACGTTCTAATGTCTGCGGAGTATGAATATTATTGTGGTGTTCCATAAGTAATAGGTTCCTGACAACGGTTAATTTTGTGTGATGGGGTGTGACGGTGTTGCAGTGGATGTGGTAAGGCTCCTAAGTCAACTATTTAATCGTTTTGAGATTGTGTAAGGTAGAAGAATTTTTAAAATTCATATAGTGGTTTTGCGAATTTGCATAAGAGATTTAGAACTTTAAAGTGAAGAACGGACATTTTTTGTTTTGCACCAGAAAATGAACGAACATATGTGAGAGATTGTAGATTGTGAAGCGAATTATTGGAATAGCTATAAGATGGCATATATGGTTGGACATGAACAATATGATTTTTTAACCCAGTGCGAGGCGAAAGTTTAGTGCAGAAATTCGGGTTATGGTATGAAACACGACCAATGATTGTATCCGAGCTTTGGGGAAGGAAGTTGATGGTAGACTTATAATTTCGTCGAGAAAAGTACACTAACAAAATTAACGAAACCAAATATGGAAGTCAAAATCAACATGGATAGATGTTTGTACGGATCGTGTGAAAGCGGGTGTAGATAGAGTTTATATGAAAGGTTCTTTCGTAGGTGGACTGCGGGTTCGAGCTTCGTAGGTTAGCTATTCAGACGGAGTTTATGTATTACCATTCGAACTATATACAGTGTTGGATCGTTAAATATTTAATTGTAGAAAAAGAACTCGTTAGAACTACACAGACCAGTGAAGAGGGGTAACAACAATGTGGTCGTGGGAAACACTTTTATTGTTTCTAGAAAGAATTTTTTGTAAAAAGTCCATAAATCAAATTCAACTATGTTTGTAAAATATCTAGCTATTGTGATGGCTTGATAACTATATAAAAAGCAAAATATTGTGCTACCTCAATGACCAAATGAAAGGCGGTTTTACTAGGGACCCAATTCTGCATGAAACTGCTTCTAAAGATCATTTTATAGATGAGTTGTGCTAATTTATAAACTCTAGATCTAGAACTTAAACACTGCTATTTACAGTTTTATCAGATTCACTAAATGTCATTTTGGATGTTTCGTGTTTAACGAAGAAAAAAATGTCACATATTTTCTTTATTTTTTCACAAAATCACAAGACTTTTTCATGTTTGATCATATTTACAGGGAACAAATTAAATTTTTGTTATCCATTTTGTGACGAGTCAACTTCAGGTTAAAAATGACACATCCTTTTTGTGTTCATAAAGACATTATTTATCAAAGAGAAAACAACACAAACCCAACTGTAACCGGTGACAAAATTGATATAGCTAGGTAAACTTAAACAAGCACTATAAGAAACACAAAGAAAATATTGCAGATTTCTTTACAGGCTAAACAACTATAGAAAATACAAGTAAATATATTATCAATTTCTTCGGAGTGTGCTCTTTGAAGTGACATAAATTATCATGTATCTTAGATGTACATACATGTTTACATGATTAAATTTAATTGTGTTCGGGTTGTTTTACCTGTAGGCATAGTTAGTACCATTAGTTCATGAAAAATAGTGTTTATGAACACCCAAAGCATTTAACACATGGACAAAAACTCCATGAAGGCTTTGGTACGACTTCAGGTTCTGGCACAACTTCAGGCTGTGCCTTTTTCTTTTTGGGAAGATGTTTGAAAAAGGCTTGTACAGCTCCAGATACACCATCTTCATCCTTCATGGAGTTTGCAAGCTCAACTGCACATTCTTTCACCTGACATTTAAGTAGAAATGCATGAGTACTGGAAATTAGCATTTGACCAAATGGTAATTTTCATCTTCTTATTGTAACATGTAACAAAACCTGATGAGAGTTATGGGGAAAAAAAACTTGTTACCATTTCTCATTCTCGGTAGGGGAGATGTGAAAACAAATCATTTCTACATGTCTAATTCCATTTGAACAATGAAATTTGACTAATTCTCCGTGAAGGTATATTTTTGGTGCATTTGTCCTCTAAAACATATGGACAAATATTTTTCCACCTAATTAAATACTAATTTATCTACACAGCCACAACCAAGAAATAAAACTATGTATCGACCATTTTTGAAAGAAGACTAGATATAGTGGATTTCCCTAGGTGTTTAATTTTTTTTTTAAATATCCTAAAATATAAAATTAATTTACCAATATTACCTATACATTTTGCTAGGCAACGAACTCTCACCCATGTGAGTCATTTAAGTAGAAGTGGGAAAATTTTGTCCGCCCGATTTTGCCCAAATTGCAAAATAAATCGGATACGGACAAGAATACATGTCCAAAGTCTGGATTTGGACAAAAATGCCAGATATGGACACTTGGAGAAAGCGGTCAATAAGAAATGAAAAGTCAGGGTTAAAGCTCAGATCAGACAATCTAGTATGATACAATTAAAACAGAAGACATATAAAAATCCAAAAGTAGGTTAAATCGTCAAATTTGGTAACCAGATTGGTTCTGAGATGTAAGAACACGTCCAAAATGCCGGGGTCGAGTAAGTGTCAGTCTGACAGATTATTAGTTACAATATAGCTTTGTCACCCGCACCCTAGATATAAGAGGGCTCTCAGAATAGGTCACATTTAGAGTGCAGCCATTCTTTTTTAACCTTGAAAAGAGACTACTTTAATTGATTAGCCTTTCTACACGAAACTTACAGCCTCGAAGTCAGCAAGCGGAAACAAACGAGCACAAAACCTGAATGCTTACAGAGTTTTGGGTTCTACTTAGTATTGAGCACAACAAGACAGGTTTTCTATGTCCTTTTCATTAAGAGAAACCAAAAATCATAGCTCATGATCATCCACACAAAAGCAAGATAAAATTCTATCTTTACTACGAGTTATATGTTTACTAAGATAAATCACTCAAGTCTCAAATGTGAATAAGTTACCTTGGGATCTAGCATGAATTTTATTGCTTCGACTAACTTTGGAAGTGAAAACTCATCAATAGGAATTGGAGAAGGACCTACTCCTCTGGCATGTACTTGGTCTCCCCAAAAAGGCTGGTCACCGAAGAAAGGTACAATGGTGGTCGGGCACTGAATCAAAAAAACAAAACGATTTGTCAAATAAACTCAAGGATAAAGTCAAAACTAAGGCACTAAAAAGATTGAGTAAGAAGTCATTTCGTTCAAATGGAAATTGGTGTAGAAATAAAAAGATATTAAGGCTTCAACCAATTCCACTGCATATTTATGTAACAGAAGACTTCGACAATGTACGTTCCTCTATGAACCTCGAGGAAAATATTTGAAACTTGGATGTCTAAACAATTCTAATTGGTATTACAGAGATGACATTTTATGGAGATTGCTTTCAATTTTATCGTGGTATTGTGGTATTGTCCGCATATCTTACCAGAAAACCAAACACAAAACATGTTTCCTCCAATTTGTCTGATATCAAACAGAACCCAAGGAATTTTATTTTTTGTTGCTTGCTTTTATTTTCTTGTAATCTTTCCATACTATAATGTTTTTCGAGATCCAAAATATAGATGCTAAAGTAAGCACTCAAGTATGTAAGTACAAACTCTCAGTCAATACCGCAGTTTTAAGACCAGCAGCTGTTGTTCCAGCACCTCCATGATGGACCTATGATTGCAGTAAATAGTATCAATGTTACATCTTTCTAGTGAGAAATAATATGGAAATAAGGTCAGTACCAAAGAAGAAGCAAGCAACCGGGATGATAAAGTTAGGAGTTTAGAGTTTGAACCTTAAACTTATATCTTCTGCATACTTTTAAGAGAGTAAAAGGGAAGCTCCATTTTTTTTTACAGATCTAATACCTTTTGAATGAAACTTTCATGCACAATATTTATTAATGATATCTTCAGCGTTTTGTCAAACATAAAACTTTCCTACGCATTAGCTCATGCCTTCTCCGAAATTAAAAGTCAGCACAACCCCTGACAATGCCTAATTCAGTTGGCTATGGATCAAGCACATCAAAAACTAGTCAAGTAAAATACAAAAGGGAACGAAGTAAACTTCAAGCTGTGCCTTATTTGTTATAATTGGGGACCACATACCACAGCCTTGCATTGTAAGAATAGCCAGTCATGGGGGACGTTGTCCAGTAGGTATATGAAGTCCCTGGGTTCTGCCACTGTTAAATCAATAATAAGGCTAAAATAAAAGAAACAAAACGGAAACTATAGAGACATATCAAGAAGCCTAAAAGAAAATATCCAAGTAAAACCTACACTCTCCAAGGCCACCCCATCCTTTGTTAATGATACCCCTCTGACCGGTTGATTTTAGAGCTTCCACAATTATTTCTGTCATTTTCTTCGGATCTTCAACAGGCTGGCATTGAAACAAAGTGACAAAACAGCGTAGCGTAGATAAGAATAAAAATATGAGCGGATTGAAATAAAACTGACATTACAAACAGCAACTTACCCTTGAATTTCTACCCTACTAAGTTAAATTTACATTGTTAAAAACTATATTCAATAGTGACAGCGAGTTGAAAAGATTAGAAGAAAATAGAAGAAAACTGTGCAATCGAACTCACTAGGCTACCAAATCCAATATATATTGGTTTGTCACCATCTGCCAGCCATTTTACTAGTGGTTCCGGAGGTTCATAATTTGACGCCAGATCAAGGAAGCAAAATCCAACAACATCAATCATAGGACCCCAATCTGCAAATCAATTTAAAGCAATAACATCAGAGATGCCATCTATTGGTAAAACGATGTGCAGTACAAAGTAAGCAGCAAACTGGAGTTGAACCAAACGCAAATACCTTTTGGTTTTGGAACAAGGTGTGGGCTCCATATATAGCCATGTGGAATATCAGAATCAGAACCTTGGGAACCGCTTAAGTACGTTATAGGTCGCAACTGTAGCTTTTTCTTCCTAAGGTCATTTATCATGTCTCGTATTCCAAGCCAAATCAATGAATCAACGATTTGATATGATAGCTGAAGGTCATAAGGGCCAAAAGTCATATACACTGAAATCTCAACGCCATTTCAAGAAATAGAGGAATTAAATACAAGGGGCTCACCCTGTATCCAGCATGTTGCTTGACACGGGATAAAGGATGCGGAAACTCGCTTGTCGGCCTGGTCATTATTATAGATGGTTCCATTCGATTATTAAGTAGTCCTCAATAAACCAAATAAAAAGATATTGAAATGAACAATTGACAGATGTCAAACTAACACTTAAACACAGCCAAACTCCATTACCAAGGCAAACTTACGTCCATGGCATCGTGAAAAATATGTGAATTGGTATCTTTAGCGACTCTGCCACATGGGTATGCCCTGGAATGACATTTACCAGGATTAGTAGCCTACCAAGAATATGAAACATAATATAATAGATACTAAGCTTTTAGCAGCAATTTTTCAAGCATAAATAACTAAGTCAGAAGACTCCCAAACATATATGATCTATTAGAACAGACAAGAAGTTTACAGAGAGAGATAATTCGAAGTGATAGAATCTAACCATATGCTGGAGGATTTGCAATGATTGCATCAGCTTTAAAGGGAACGCCATTCTCTGGATCGGGTTCTTTGCAAGCTGGATATAGAGAATTGATTATATCCCTCATTTGATTTCTTTGGACTGGTATTTCTGAAGGACCAGATGGCAAAAATCCTTTATTTTTTACCATATCTGTACAAGGGGAGAAAAAAAAGAGAAAAGCTATTGATCCCTGACTTACAACATTTGGCAAAGAATATTAGTCAATAATATGCATCCAGACAATTAGGATTTGTCACCGATCAACCCCTGGAGACAAAAAATAATATAACCCAGTAATCAAAGACACACACTAGTGGACATATGACTGCTTTACTATCAATGTGAATCCTGTGTAATTAAAGGTAAAAATATAATGGCCTGACAAGAGAAAGTGATGTATAGGAAGTCAAGAGAATAACAGTCCAGGTTGTTTAATATTGTGTCTAGATAATAGCACAGTCTCTGGTCAAGATGGTAGTTAAGAACAGTTTATTTTGAAAAGTTATAAATCATAGACAAGTTTATTGTCTAAAGGATTTCAAATAAAGTACAAACAAGTTAATTGTAGCCTACTAGATCCTCCTTCTGGTGAAAGTAACCTACATAACCTAAACAACCGGATGCCAGGAATGCAAAATGCAGATAAGTATACGAAAGTAACATACTAGTATGCGAAAGATGTGCACGTGGTGCGGCTAAAGAAGAATCCCACACCGATTATCACTTGGATTCTTGTGGGGTGCGGTCGGGGTGCAGAAAGGCTTCAGATATATATGCCTGAGATCTAAGCTTGGGAGGGTGTATAGGTGTAACTATAGAGAGCTAGAGGGATGCTACTACGGTGCTGCATACGTGCAACTCTTGTTTCTTCCTTCATCTAAATACTGTATCTAATATAACATATTTACATATTTTATTATTTTCTTATACACCTACATAACTGTACTGACTTACAAGATGTTTCAGAATTCACAAATCATTGTATTGAAAATCCAAAGCATTAGATCCCTGCATCATGCTTCGTATATAACCCATACAACTATACGAGACAAAAGTGAAGATTCATTTCAACTAGAACAAAAAATTGTGCAATTAGATACGTACAACCAGCCAGAACTTTTGGATCTCCGCCTAAAGGATAAAATTCCAATCCTGCAGTCAGAACAAACTCTTTGAAATTTGAGTGAGTAGCAAGTCTAACACGATGGCCGTAGTCCTGCATCCAGAAATTCCACGCATAAACACCAAAGAAACTACTATACAAGTCTAAATGCTGATCTTTTAGTATTATTAATAAGGGTATAAATGAATCATTTCCAAGATTTTCACTAAAGCATGTTATTCATAGAAGCAATATAAAACTATTACTTCAGTGAGTTTAAAAGCAACAAGGCAACATAAGTTGGAGAAACAACCAAAAACAGACTTGGCCTCAGGACAGCCAAGCATTTTTTCTTCAGCCAAAAGCCAGTTTTGGCATATCAACACCAACAATCTTCAGAACAATTGACTTCCTATAATACAATAAGAGGATAAAAGTTGGGCCAATGAATTTATAACCTGCAGCTGTTTTCCAATTGCAACGAATGGTTGTACATCCCCACGAGTCCCAACAATAAGCATGACAATTTGCATTGGTGGAATATACCTAATGTCTGTTGCGTCAAGAGTGTCACATTCTGCAACTTCTTTATTAATGTCTATAGATCTAACCCCAAGAACATGGGGTTCTACATCTACTGGAACTTCAAACTCCACAGTTCCATCGTTTTTCATAGTAGTTATTCTTTGCAGTAACTTGAGCTGAAATTACGAATTTTTAAATAAAACAGAGTCAGATGCTTTAGTTAAATCTTTAAGATAAAAGTAATGAAAATGATAAATACATAAACCAGAAAAACAGAATTATAAAAGCACAAGGACTTTATTCACAACCTAGGAAGCATACGATACAGTTCATAACCTTAGTCTGGTAGTAAATGGCTCAGCATAGTGTATTTATTTGAGCCTTTGAAACTTGCAAATAGAAAATATAAAGTTTATTTTTAGAGTAAAAAATCAAACTGAATAATTTTACTTATGATATATATCTCATTCAAAATCAAGCCATGCAGGCTTACTCCACATCGAGGTGCATTCTCAAATTCTGCATGAAAACAAAATTCAACCTGATAATGAATGCTTATCAAAAACCTTCCATCATTAGAAACTGAATTAAAAGTTTGAATCCTGTTTTGGTGCGAAAAGGATCAAAAGTATGAACGATCAGACAATAAATCATTACAGTGATAAGAGTCAGCAAAGAGTTTACAATGATAAAACAAACTGCAAATCCAAACATCGCTTTCAAATGATATATACCTTCTCCTTGTCAGGAATCTTGTTATTGAAAATTTTTGCTGCCTCTTCAGCAAATATGCTATGACGTCTATGCTTCTCAGTTTTTGATTTCTCAAGCTTAGGCTGCATAGATGATGACTCAACTTCTTTCTTACTACTTGAAACATCTGAAGGCATAGTCTTCATCCTAGATATAGTCTTACCCCTAGCACCTGACCACATAATGTGAAGTTTTTTCATACACCAACAAAAACCCGTATATGATCATCTTACTCAGTTAACAAAAGCATTCGACCAAAAATAGTATCTACCAACGCAGTGATCATCATCATAACTTTGATTGCAAAGCAGCGCAAAGCTGTTTCAGTGATGATCATCTCCACACGGTGAATAAAACTGATAGGGAAATATAAGTAACTCAAATGATTAATCGCTTAATAGCTATCAAGTGAATCTACAACCATCATCCATACGGGCTTGCTAACAACTCTACAAATTGCTACTGCGAATCAACATTCTGAATCAGAGCAAACAAATACGATTACTAGTAAATCGAGTAAGGAGATAAATCTACAAATTCAAATCTACACCATAATGACCAACTCGAACCGTGGCTTTAGAATTCAATTCCATCATCTATGAAAATAAACTTAGAATTCAACGTTTGCAAGTCGAAGAAACCAAATACAGAAATGAACCGAACTTAGAATAGTAATATCTAATCACCTGAATGTTCAGTACCTCCATTATCCACCGAACCACCACCAACAGGCACCGCAGAAGCGAATTCTCTGACATTTAACTTCTCAGAACCATCACTGCTACTTCTCCCTATGTTTTCAGTGTCGATCTTCACCGAAATCCGACCGGAGCTAGACGACGGAGATGAAGAAGAGTTCCGGCGATTCGCCGACGAGTCTGGCATCATGGATTCTCCGTGCTCCTAGTCCTAGTAGTTGCCGATCTGATTCTACGGGAAACCTGTAGGTAGAGATAATGTGCTGATGATATGAACTGATCTTTCTCTTTCTCTTTCTCTTGGTTTTGGATTCAACACTAGAGACTAGAAAGAAAAATGAAAGAATCTTTTCTTTAGTAGATACGTCCGATGTAAGGGTAGTTTAGTAAAATCGGTGTCTTCGATTGCAAACTATGTGTCTGTATCCCCTCTTTTTGCCAACCCGCCAAAGATTGGTGGCTGGCTCTTTTGAAAAGCAGAATAAATAATTAGGCGGTCCCAATTCTGAGGAGTATTACGAAAACTGTAAAGATTATAATTTGTGGCTAATTATCCTCTTAACTTTCGATTTTAACGTTCTTAATCCTTGTATAATGTCCGCGTTTCAAATATATCCAATATGCTTTTTTTTTTTTAAGTTATATTATGATACGTTAAATATCTCTAATTTTTAGGGTAAAGTACTATTTAAGACCCAAAATCCAAATTATTATCCAGTTAAGATTTATATTTTCATTATTTTGCGAGAAAAATTTATTTTAATTAAATATTTATCATTGAAGACCCACTAATTCCTTAAATACCCTTGTTCATTTATATAAAAGGTTTTTAGACCCATACTTTATTTTTTTTCTCAATTTTCTTTCTCTCTATACTTGAATAGAAGAACTATAATGTTAGGCGATTTTTCATTTTTTTTACTCAATTTTCTTGTTTTTCTTTTGTTTTCATATGTTTTTTGCTGTGTTTTTGGTTGATTTCGAAGTTTGATTTTGGATATATGTTTAGATAAGTGGATTTGTGTGTGGTAAGTCAAATTTTGATTTCGGAATTCTAGAAGTACTCGAGGTATGTTTTTGTTTCTGATTCTTGGTATTTATTCTGGTTTTTATGTTGTCAATGTAGTGTATTTGTTGTATTTCAGTTAATTTTTCGTCGATTTTCGTCGATTCATATCATGAATGGTACTAGTTTGTTCGTCTTAAAAAAACAAAACCAACGGTATTTTCGGATTTTTTTTTCGAGTTACGGTTTAAAAGTTACAAACTTTTAAAGTTTTAAAAAATTTAAGGGTTTCGCGAAGAAGATGTGAAACCTTCTTCGTTATGATATATGCGAAACTTGTTTGTCGTGCTAAATGGGAAACCTTCTTTATTTTGATAGATGCTAAACCTTATTTATTTTGATAGATGCGAAATCTTTTTTATTTTGATAGATGCGAAACCTTCTTTATTTTGATAGATGCGAAACTAGTCACTAGATGCGAAATTATATAACTCAGAAACGTGTGTAAAAAATAATTTAAAAAAAAATCAAAACATATCATGAATGGTATTGGTTTTGTTCGTCTTAAAAAAACAAAACCAGTGGTATTTTCGGATTCTTTTTCCAAGTTACGGTTTAAAAAATACGGACCTTTAAAAATTAAAAAAAAACAAAAAAAGAAAAGTTGGTTACAGTATTTTATATAAAATGGTATTTAAGGTATAAAATCACTTAAATTTTTTAGGTCTTTATGCGAAATAGATTTGTTGAGTGGGTCATTATTAGTAAGTCTCTCAAATTTTTACTATACTATATATGCTATTTTTACTAAAAATATATTAAAATTGTATAGGTATGGGTAGAAAAGGGCTTTAAAAAGAATTAAAAAACAAGAACCTTTATTTTAAGGAAATTTTTTTTTTATTGAAAATTATTATTGGTAAAAAAAACGAACGGTCTTCATAAATCTACATTTTAATCATTATTGTGGTTTGAATAATGAAAAAATTTAATTATATATATTGTTGTCATTTAAAAAAACTGTAAAACTTGTATTCACTCTCTAGTAACGAAAATATATATATATGAGTTACATTGGATCACTTCAAATTACGTTTTAAATTTCAAGAAAACTAACAGTTTTCTCAAAATTTGAATTGTTATACCAAGTAATCAAACATCAAGTAATGTTTCTATTTCCTCATTAAACGTCAAAATGTAAAGTGAAGACACTAGAAATCTTCTCACATGCATGTACACACTACTATGGAAATCCTTACTTATCTTTTCTCCAAAATCGTTAGGTTTCTTCAACATTTTTGTACATTTTTTCATGTCAGAGTTAAGCCCACATCTCGAAGTTCCTTCAACATCTTTTACATTATAAGTCAAGTCGAAAAGAGAAATAACTTCACTTTTTTCCAAAAAGTATCAAAACAAAACTCAACTCATTTTCTTACCCTTTTTCACTTTTGTTTCCACTTATCGTTCCACTATGGTAAATATGAGAAAAGTTTCTTGGTATTTTCGTGAAAACACTAGTAACAACAAAAAAAGGGCTACCTAAGGAAGATAACCTTTTGTTCCAACTCTCGTCCCCAGATCGTATTTCCCTATGGAAGCTTTTAACACTTTCATTTATCTCGATCCATTGCTACTAGTTAAGCATTCGCCTTCCCTCGATCATCTTGCATAGGTGCATGCAAGTCTTCTCGTATCGGTGCATGAAATCCTCCACTCTTTCTGTATGTTGGCTCTTCGTCTACCTATTCTTATATGAGGGATTACCATACAAAAAATCATGCTTACGTGTATGTTTTTGCCGAGAAAATAAGGTTGTTAGAGAAGTGTATTCGACTTCCCTCAGTGTCAATGATCGACATACAACTTGAAAATGAGGAGGATCCCTCAAAGATCGACGTGAATACGCCCAACCCCAAGCTCGATCATGCCTCATTTTCTCAATCTAGAAATCCATGCCTATTTCGGGCGGATTGTCTTACTTTAGCTCCACATGATTATGGTAGTTTCTATTGTCCTCATTTGTTGGTATTCATCAACATTCATTGCATGCAATAATCCATCTTTATCGGCTTTTCTGGAAACCAAAGTCTGATCTTCATGGAGGTTTTCGATACCGCAAGTAACCCCTATTTTCAAGTTAATTCTTTTAATTATGATTCGGTCATTGGTGTAATGCAACATTTGGAGCTTTTCCCAATATCAGGGCTCTCGGTGTTCTATCTCCTAGAGAAGTAACTCATTATTTTTCATGTTTAAATGTCATGGCATCTTCATCTATAACACAATTAAGTAATCTTGACACTTGTGTCACTCTACCTACCCAACCCATATTATGTTTGCTAGGATCATTTCTAATTTCCTTAGCATGCTTCCTAATCCATCTCATGTTGCAAATTTCTTCAACCAAAGAGATATTCATGGACCTAGACCCGATACTAATGTATATAATCCAATCCATATGGCATCATCCCCCCCCACCACCACCACACACATACACCAACCTTCATACCCTACTTAACATGTTCTAATGTCCTTTAAACATAAATCACTTGCAAAGACTCACACACCAGGCCCTTTCGACCATCATCCACATGAGCGCCTCCAACAACACCTTGAATCCACATGCAAATGTTGGCTTATTGCTTTCTTTGAGATCTAATCGTTTTGGTGTGTTCCCATCCTTGTATCCTACCATAATAGTAGGGTACATCCCATTTCCAAGCACTCTCATGGATGTTGTCACTCTTACCCCAACCTGGCTAGCTATACAGCTTCCTAGGCGTTTTGCTCACGACAAAGTTCTCTCAACCATAAAGCACATGCCCTTATTTCTCTAGTCGTCATAGTTACTACACCAAATGGTTTACAGCTTCATTATCATCATATCAAGTATGTATGCGTCTCTCATCATATTGTTGTCCATGTTAACATGTTTCATCATAACCTTCCAACAACGATCCCATTACATGTACCCTCAACCTTGGGCTAGTGTAATGGCCACTTCATAAGAAAATCACTCTGGCATGATCGGGGAATATATCTATTTTATCCATGTTTATTTAGGGAATCGTTTTTAATATCATAAGTAATGACAAGTCTAACTATAGTAAGTGTCTTTTCGGTATTTCTTATGCAAGAATCCTATTTTTTATCACGTCCAATCTATCATCATCAAGTTATGGATGATGAATGGCTTGCATGAATGTAAGGTGACTTTATCTGGTTATTTTTTCTTTCATTTCATTAATGTCGATAATGTTATATTTGCCTTCGAGAATGCACACGGATTCTTCAACAGCCACTCCATAGTCCTCAAGATATAGGATCATATGGCTTTTACAATTAAGGATTTTCTCAATTAGATCATCATTTGGGTCAGGATCCATAGTCTTTATTATAAACTTTGGACCGAGAATATGTTAAATGGCATCATACGTTTTTGTGTATTTCTATATATGGTGATACACAAACGGAAAACAAAGCAAAACTCAGCTTCGTAAGAGTATGTATCATAATGAATTCATCAAACAACTCCTCTTATATTTTTATAATTAAATGCATGGGCAAGTCCACCTCTGTGAGAATCGGTTGTCATGGTATGCCTCTCATTTGCAACAAGTATGACATTTTTTGTCACAATCCTTTGAGTTCCACCAACCTTTCACCATTCTATGTAATATGTGTTCACGCCTAGTGTTCTCTACCACCCGGTTAAGTGGCCCATGGTTGATAATATTGATCATCATATCTCAATTTCCTCTAATGACAATGACACCCTCCCTATCACGAATGCTCTCATATAAGTCGAATACAACGCTTAATTGACGGGCCTTGATGAGGATGAGGTATGTCACTCTTCAAGCGATAACATGACCATCGTTCAGGTTAATAACGAGTTTCGTGATGTTGACCAGGTGGCTACCAAGGTTAACTTCCTTCATTCCCGTACACAGATGCATACTGAAGCACCAGATAATAACATGAACTAGGAGAACATGGTCATCAATCCCTAAGACAAGTAAGTTCATCATTCATACTATATTTGTATGATTATTGCAACATGGAATGTGTATGATCTCAATGTCTGAGTTCGTCAAAAATACATCACTAAATTGGCATTCTTAACCATATAAAATTTATTTATTTTAAATACTAAACTACGTGAAAATAAAATTTAAATTAATATTTGTATAATGATATCGTTCTTGCATTTTAAGACCAACCATAATATGCACCTGTTAGATGGAATATGGCATGACTGGAATCCTAGTATTTTTATATTGACCATTGATAAATTATCCTAGCGGCTCATTGCTTATTCAATCACATATATTTTTTTCTAATATTTTTTTATTTTTGAAATTTATGGTTTCAACGATGCTACATATGATTCCCTCTTTAAAATAATATATTTTCTCTCTTCTCTTATCATTATGGCACCCTTTGGGTTACACTTGGTAATTTCAATTTGATACATAAGCCAGATGATCCAACCGGAAATTCAAATCTTTAGATTTCATTCATTAACGATTTCAATAATTGTTGTTACACAAGTGACCTTAATGACCTTTGAGTAATGGGTTTTTATTTCTATTGGTCGAACAAATAACCAAACAACCTCATCTTTTTTATAATTAATAAGATCTTTTTCAACAACAATTGGGATGATATTTCCCTAATTAGTTCTCTCATTATGGTAACCTTTGTACATCTAACCACACGCTCAGTTGTCTCTTTCTCAATACCCATAGTTATACCACACACAAAAAATCCATTTTTCAACATGTGATAATCTTATCTTGACTATATTGTCATTGACACTTCTAATCGAAATATCTCTATAGATGGCTATGTCATATCGATTATCACTGCTAAGCTCAAATGCCTTTAATTTATTTTCTCATCCTTTAGTAAGAGAGAATTTAGTAACATAAGTGAAATATCATCTTCAACTTAAAATTTATTTCTTCAAGCCCAACATAACCTGGGAAGTGACCCTCTCAACCCCTCGCTCATTGAGGTTGGAATCAATGTTTGAAAGAAATTTATCTTCTTTAGTCATGCGAAAGAATTATTCTTTAAATAGAATTTTTGTGATACTTGGTTTAAATTAGGAGATTGTAACTGTAAATTCTTATATAACCGTATCAAAGCGTGCACTTCATATAATGAAATTATATTTGTCAAAGACCGTTTGTTAATATTTATAACTTTATGCGTTGAGTTGCCATCAATTTTGTGAATCAATATACTAATATTCTTGGTGTCAAGAATCCAACCAATTATATCGACCTCGATCTAGTTAGAAGCCTAATCACCTTTACGCCTATTTTTTCCAATACACTTATACGATTCACCTAATAACCTATGATGCAATTAAAAATCATGTTTAGTATCGATAATAATAAAACGACAGACTCTGACGGGTTCAGGTCTAGTTTTTTAAGTCTTATTGAGCTATCACTAACACTAACATTTGTGAAGTGCTCTATTATTTCTTCCTCCACAACCACATGGGCCCTAGTTGGAATAAAACTCTAATTTTCATTATTCCAAAGTCAAATAAGCTTTCTTACCTCTCTAATTTCAGACATATTGCATGTTGTAATAGATGGGCAATTCAGACCCATAAACTAAGTGTCTAGTTCACTTACTTTTGGGCATAGGGGCTTACAAAGCTGCCCCGATTAAATGACCTGGTCTGAATGGCTCATTGATCTAAAAAAGATTATAAATAGTTCGACAAACAACATTAAATGGGTTGGACTTTTCTCTCTTTCTCTCACTAATATTAAATACAAACATCTCTATTCTCTCTTCACTCTCTACATAGAATTTAATACTACACAACCTAATTAATTTCCAAAACTATCCTCCAATCAGTCTTTACCACTACAAGTAATGTTATTCATAAGTTTATTTCTAAAATTCTGACTAAGAAAATTAAATATTATATCAAATTATTGATTGAACTATGTCAATCGGCTTTTATAATGAGATATAGTATTTTTCATAATGTCATATTTTCACAATAGCTTCTCAACGAGTACAACACCAATATTGAAGGTCCGCGAGTGACTAGTAAGATTGAAATTATGAAACCCTGCAATTTGTTTGTTGGTGTCTCATATTTGATGGCATATATATTACGGACTTCCCCAATCAAACGATTGGTTGGATCATCCATTGTATATTCATTTCCTTTTACTCCATGAACATCAACGACAAATCTTTTACTTTCTTTAAAGGTAAGAGTGACCTCCGAAATGGGACTTCCTTCTTTTATATTTTATGTCTTTATCATGTAAGTCTTCTCGATTATTTTGAAAGAGTAAAGCCAACACCTATCGTTTAGATTTCATTGGAAGTTTCATATACTTAAAATCATTAATATTTGTTTTGTAGACAGTTTAATAATTTACTGCCGTGATAACAATAATTCTATTAATCTAGTCAAATATGGAATTAATGATTTTTTCAACCTCGTGGCCTCTGTCTCAACCCCGGTGAGAGTCAAATCTTCCTCTCAGGGGTCTTCAACTCGACCTGTCACTTAATCATTACATTTTTTGGGCTTTAAGGAAAATTATTTTCCAATTCTCTACTTAGGCATCCCTCTTATCACTTCTCGTATCTCATATAATGTTTATAGGTTATTATTAAATAAGGTTACTAATCGTATCAGTATTGGACATCTAAGCACCTCTTATATGAAATGAGGCTCCAACTTATTAAGTTTATCCTTTTTTCTAGATAAGTCTATTGGTATTTAATTTTTATTCTTCATATTTGTGTCCTTAAGGAACCTGCCTTACCATTTTATAAATTTCTTTGGTCATGTCTCGAGATAAAAATATATAGATCCACAGTTATATGGTCTAACGTTACATTACCTTCGCATGAGAATGACTTTAGGAGTCTAGACCTTAGGGTCTGGAATCAGGTGGCCGCCTTCAAGCACTTCTGGTTCATTTTAAGCGGCAAGTCATTCTTAATTTGGTGTAAATGGGTACTCACCAAAAAGTTTTAAAACAATAGCATATGGTACCTTCGTATTGGCTTCTTGCCGCCAAGCTCTATAAGAAAAATTTTGGTAACGACCAATTCAGTTCCTTCTAGTATAACCTCTGTTTTTTTTTCTAAATTTTTGGTTGACCGTTATGGTCGAAGATTATATGTTATGCTAGAATGCGCAGCGATAGTTAGGTTTCTGATATTATCAACAACGACATTTGGAACTGGTCCACTCGGCCTCGGTCGAACATAAGATCTTATTAACCTCATCTACATAAAATTGGTAAATCTATTAGTTTTTTCCATGCCCGTTCAAGTAGGGAGGATGTTAAAATCTAGTACCTAAGCTATATTGGTAAAGACTTTTGCAATAAGTAGTACTTATCACCATATCTGACCCTTTATTCATCAAGTCTCGTGACCAATCTCATATGGAACAAACATAATATTTGCATACACTCATTCATTGTTTGGCTTACCATCTAAATGAAGTTCACCATCATAGATGAACTTTTCGCTTGGGGTTTATAACATAGTCCCCGACTGTACTTTGTGCAACAGTTTCTCGAAATTCATCAATCATATCTTGATGGATTTTCCTTTCTCTAAACTTATTTGGGAGGCCTCTTCTAGGAATCTAAAGTCATACCTTTTTCATCATAGGTTGGCCTACCTGGCTATAAACTGTCAGTGACTAGACCTTATTATGTAACTGTTTTGGTCATCTTTGGCGTACTTCTTTTTATGTTGTGGTCTACCCTATTTACATGAGATAAATGTTAAGATATTCACAGAATTCCACTCGTTTGCTTCGGCAATCTACCATCGCATTCTTGGACCTACATTATAGAATTCATGGCTCAAATATATGTTGGTCAAGTTAAACACTACTAATTTAATTTTATTCACTTGTTTTCATAATTTTTTTACATTTTTGATGGATCTTACCTCATTTCATGACTATTGAGTTATGTGTTACTCTTTTTATGAGGGTTATGTGTTATACTCGTTATGCACATATATCCTAAATATTGGGTATCCTTTGTACTTTTGTGTACATAAAAAGACCCCATTAACTATGTAGACAATTTTATGACTTAATTTATCATTTTTATCAACAAAAAGTATATTAAAATAATACTTAACTAATTCCATCTAGGTTGTTTTTTATAAAATTTAAATGATTCAATTATAGTTGATTGTGTTTTCAATTTACAATACATGTTTTTTATTATATACAATTTAATAAAAAAATGATTTGATTATTCAAATTTAATATATATATATATATAATTTAAAAAATATATAATTTGTTTGTAAAAAATAAATTTAAATATTTTGTCACATATAGATTTAGAATATTCAAACATATTATTATAAGTTTAATTATTTAAATAAAATCAATTTATAATTTACTTGACTCACGAATAATAAGAGATACAGTACTAATGTATATAATAGAGATGTGTGTCGAACCAATATTGACCTATTTATTAGACCTTAAGGGTTTAATAATATTATAATAATCCCAACAAAGTTATGGTCTCGTGTAAATTCAAACATATTAGACTAATGTAACTTATTATAAAATAAAAAACAGTTAATGATTTTTTAATAAAATATTCAGTAATTTAAAGAGGTTTATATACAATTTAGAGTATTACAAACTCTTATATATATATATATAATTTTAAACCATAAGTTCATTAT
The DNA here is from genome assembly GCA_036936605.1 of Limnanthes douglasii subsp. nivea. Lineage (NCBI taxonomy): Eukaryota > Viridiplantae > Streptophyta > Magnoliopsida > Brassicales > Limnanthaceae > Limnanthes > Limnanthes douglasii. Next base: position 42,619,079 of record JAUPFV010000001.1, read on the forward strand.
ACTGCTTATAATTTTTTATTTTTTATAATCTCTCTATTTTCTCTAAAACCAAATCTAGTTATTCAAAGTGAAAAATCCTCAGAGACATTGTTGCTCCAAAAAACTTGCATGCACTAGGATTATCCACAACCAGAATTTAAGCCTTATTTAGAGGAGAAAAACATTCTCAAAATCAATAATATTGGTAAATATTTCTTTATTGTTGTTTACACTAGATAATCCAAATTACAAAGATAATGATTCATGTTCATTATAGTTCTTCACTCTATAAATAAAACAGGAAAAAGTTACAAACATCCCAAAATTCACTAAATATCTTTAAATTTGAGTCTAACACTTGACCCTACATGAATTGACTTATTTTCCCTTACACACTTCATAGATCATATTTTGATAACAAACGAATGATTTAAGACTTCACAATTTAAACTATAGTCTATGTACTGTAATAAAAAAATACATAAAAAATTAGATAATAAAAGTAAACATTCACAAAACTTAAAGCTTAAAAATAGAAAAAACGACAATGGAATCGAGTTCAAATGAGATCGTTGAATCATAAACAAAGGTGTATATTTCACATATTGCATAGTTTATAGTTGAAATCAAGTTTTAAAAAACTATGAATTTAGGATTTATATGTTTTCTCATTGTCGATCAATCTGGTTGATATCAATAAAACCAAGAAATCCATTAATGTTGGTTGATTGGATCGATATACGCACAAATGCCGAGCTAATCAGCCAACATTAAGTGATCTGACTCTCGACCAATATTAATGCATTATGTCAATAATGGTTGCCATTTATTTGTATCCATATTTTACAATATATTTTATGACTTAAATTAGATTCTCGTTGTTAACTTTTAAATGTCTGAAAATAAAAATATTACGAAAAAAGTTCGCATATATTCACGAATTTAATGTATTACACTAAATATAAACTTGAAGAATGGGTAGAACGTATAAGTAATGAATACATGATAGCTAAGAGTTTTTAAGATTATAGGAATACTCGAAGAGTTCGAAGATTAATATTTGCTTACAGTAAATCGGAACCACATGAGATAATCTAAGAAACCTGATATTCAAATAAGACCGTAAGTGATAAAAAATGTGATTGTTTTTTACACTTAAAGTTTATCCCATTACAGGTTAAAGTGGATTATGGAATCTAAAGATTATGTGTGGAATGCATATTTATGATGTTACAAGATTCTTAAAAAGATATGTAGGAGAATGAAATTTGAAAATAAATGAAGAAGAATTTGTTAAGAAATTCTCTACAACTAGTTTTCATCCCCAAGAAATTTTATTCAGTTTGAGGAATGAGAAAATTGAAAATGTATCCAACATATGTAATATTTATAATGCAATATATAAACACCAAGACGTTCTATAGAAAGTAAAAGAAGAGTTTTTGTTTCACGATCATCTTCCTTCGTTTATAATTCTTTACATCTCTGAGGTAAAATGTATGAAAATAGATGTTCATTGTGGTTTTAAGGTTATAACTCACTCATTGCTTGAAAGTCAAGAAACATGCTTGCACGTGAATGACCAAATTATTAGCATAATCCTATCAGAATTTTTGTTGTATGAAATTTTGTACGATATTCACAAAAACAATAGATAAAATACTAAATAGGCTCAAATGATTTGATATAATTATTGACTTCAAAACTGGATATAAGTTCTTGATATTTATTTATTCATTGCGATCATATTAAATGCATTATGTGTCTATTTTCTCTATGTTGCTTTTGACTAATTTATCTCTAAAAATCGGTTTGCATTCTCTCGCACAAATAAAAAAGGTTTGCATTGCTCACGTGAATATGAATTATTTCATTAACGTAAGAATACTTATAATTGAGGCTGTTTATTATGTTCACTAATGTACTTTTATAACATTGTTTGTATGTGATTGACAAATTATGATCAATTCAAACACACCCATACCTCTCGTTCATATTGGTTGGAAACAATTTTGTAGAGAATAAAGTCTTGGATTGATGAATAAATTATTCAATCAGATTTGAAAATAAATACAAATCCATGAAGTAATTAACCAATAACATAAGGATTCAATAATATATCTAATTTATATCAAACAAACCAATAATCCGTACATCCAAAAACATCCAAGTAACATCCAGTTAATTTAGTAACATTTAAAATATTACATATGAAATTACATCGTAATGTCGAACAAAAACATTACGTTGGAATGTCTAACTAATAAATCACAACAGAATACTAAACTAAAACATTACATATGAATTCCTAACCAAAATATCACATCTGAATATTAATTATGAAAAAAATCTCTTGCATCATTTTAATTTTCCCCACAACACATGGGAAGCTTGTCAGAGTCTTAAAACAAAATCATTAATCTTGTGTGTAAGTCCACTTAAAATGAGCAAATTTAAAATACCAGCATTTTCAAGTAGAAATATGACTAAATGTTTCAAACGTATTGTATCCCTCAAAATACAATAAATAGATATATAGACATGCAAACAAGTTAGTTAGCCCAAATAATATAATGTCTCTCTCGCCTCACCTCATTCATAAGTGCTCCCCGAGATTTTACACTTTAAAAAAAGCACGAGTAAGAAAAAACAAAATCAATTATTACAAAAATTTATCACATTATTATTGTTACACACTTACATTTATCTTGCGCTTTTTTAGATAAGGTAATATTTATCGTAAGTTTAGTAACCCACAAACACACATGTCACGTATTTCCATTGTCAGTGATTTCCAGTTATTGTATAAGGAACACAACACGTCTTTTGGACTTCATGTTGATAACTTCTTAAAGAGAACAAAAACAAAAATAGGTAATAAATTAACTATTAATATTTAAAAATATATCCAGAATTAGAAACGCGTACTTCGACATAACTATAGCCAAATTAACAACATCATGGACCTTCTGTATAATATTCTTTACCGATTGTAAATCTTAAGGTTTTTATATTTCAATATTGGTTTCGGCTAAAGATGATACATTTAACCGTCCAAACTCGTCGTTGTTTGTAGATACTAAAAATAATTTATTGGATCTCGATATCACGATCATCCTCATTACTCTGAGCTTAAAAAATTATTCATATTTTTAAAAAAACAATGGATGATAATTGACTTTCACTCAACAAATAACATAAAACTAAAGACAATTCTTTGAGGATGAGTTATACATTTAGTAACGTATTTAATACGTCACTAAAAATGGCTAGTTATAATAGTATAACCTTGGGGGACGAACAAGATACACATATATATTATTTTCAATTACGAAAAGAAAGTTTTTCAACATCAACTTTCCTAATTACGAACATATCATGCATATGTGTTGTGAATTAAAGTCTAAAAACTCTCCAAAACTTAGAGTTACCTCATCAACGACATATTTGATTGCAAGTTGAAGCCATTGGAAATTTTAGTTAACCTATGGTTACCTAATACCATAGAAAAAATATAAAATCATAAGAGTTTTGACATACAATAATTAGCTATGATCATCTCAACCAAATATAAAGTATGTTTAACATTCTTCCAAATTCTTTAACATCAACAACATTAATTATAAATCTCTATTTTTTGAACAAAAATAGGTTGTAAAGAAATTTATATTATACCAATAGTTAACTTTATTTCGGGTATTTTATTCCCATCAAACTTGTTTTTTTTTATATTTAGACTAATATATTTGAATAATTTGTTTAAATTTTTTAAAAATCTACATTTTATGAAGTTTAATAGTTTAAACTAGTTATAGGTGGTAGAAGATTGTCACATACGAGATTTTTCATGATTTATTCAAATTTTAGATTAGTTGTTTTTCATTTTATTTTTCAGATTTATACTAATAATGTCATGATTTATCAATAGTTATTGTCTAATATCGACGAGCTAGGTAGACACTAGTGTAAATTTGAAAAGAAAAAAATTACACTAATGTCTACATATTTCGTTAGATATTTGACATGACTTGACATTAATGTATATTTATTTTAAAAATAATATTTTAAAAAAATTATCTCATCAGATTTACATATCGATCTAGTTTGACGATATTATAAATTTATTTTGTAAACATTCCAATAATTGTTTCTTCTATAATTCAAAAACGATTCAGTATTTTTTAGTTAATTATTACCCGTTAACTTTTTTGTATTTCAATATTTTACAATTATTATTGTTAAAAATTATGTCGATAAAACAAAACATATAATAATTTTCATATAAATAACAAGTTTTAATTTCTCTAGATTATAATAATTTTATATATACGCTTGTTTCTAAAAATTTCAAAGCTACCGGTGATAGAAGAAAATTATTTATAAATTTTAACATATTCAATCGTTGTTGAATCTATTAATAAATCCGCGTATTGATTTTATCAAAATTTTCAAACTAAAAAATTAAAAAGTTAAAAAAAAAAGTACTAATAATTCATTTTAAACCTAGATAATAGTATTAGTTGATGGTTGAGAGAGACAAGACAGGAACCAAAGGCATAAAAAGGTTAATTTCTCCTAATTAAAATACAAAGTAGAATATGTTGTCAGCGTTAAAGGCAATGGGGTGTACAGCACTAATGAGATGTCAATATAACTCTAATTGCAAATTTAGAAAGCACGTATGATCTGTTAATTCTGTTTAGAAAACAACAGCTGGTGTGAATAAGGAAGAGTTTGTGCCATATTTTTCCCTTTTTCTTCGGAAAATCTTGGTTATGTTTTCGAGACCAAGTTATGACTTGGATATATTATATGAACGACGGGTCAGCTATATATAATCGAGTCTAAGTTTGTCTAAAAATAATACTTTTGACTCATGTTCATTTTTTCTATACGAATTCATCATCAACTTTCATGTAGTTATAGAATTGCTCTTAACCCAAAACAAATAGTAAACATATCCTAAATTCATCTTTAACATGATAATATATTTTTATATTTTTATAAAAAAAATTGATTTATTAGGATTTAGTGAAAATATTTTTCAACATTCAAACTTGGTTTAGGAATATTAAAAAAAAAATCGATTTTTTTTTTAAATTTCTTCTAACAAAATCAAATATGAGTCAACTGGAATTAGAGATTAACGTGGAGAAATTACTATTGTAGGAGGTGTTAGATGAGGTTATATCGATGGAGAATGAGGTTCAGTCGCCGGAAAAAGTAACAAAGCTCTTGTTTTTTTTATAAAAAAAGGGGTTCGGGTGTGCATTCGCATCATCGATGCATAGGCACAAGAACCGATGGTGTTGGTGGTGCATGGCCATAAAAAATAATTTACCTTATTGGCCTTCTAAACCCTTATTTTAACTTATTTAATATTTATGTTTATCTCCTAACTACGAGTTGTGTTTTGATTTTGGCAATCAGGGAGCGGATGTTGCAGATGGATCCGAAGAAGCTTTCAGCACTGACTACATTCATGTATTTTTCACGACTGAGTATTATACGCAAGATGCATGAGTTAAGTGGATTAAGAAGACCGAAAAAGATAATGGTCTGGTTATCAACATAAAATGTCGCAATAATGTAGAGAGTAGAAAAAATCCTCAAATATGCTTTCAGTGCGAGAGATTGTGAAAGTATATTCTGATGATGGAAGAAAAAATCGTAAAACAAAGTCAACAGAAACAAAAAAAAGGTTATCCATTCGAGCTAAAGTGGACCAGAGTGACATCGGATGAATGGTCGTTAGAAGTTGTTTGTGAGATTCACAATCACGAGAGTTCACAACAGTTTGACGGTCATTCATACGCAAGCCGTTTGAACGAAGAGGAGATGGAGTTTGTAGAATGGTCGACCTATATGGGAACATGCCCTAGAGAAATATTGAATGGTGTTAAGAAGTTGAATGAAAATAATGTTTCTTCTATGCGTACTATCTACAACGCTAAAGAGAAAAACCAGATTTTGAAAAAGGCAGACAGGTCACAATTGTAGTTTCTGTTGGGAGAGCTTAAGAGGTATAATTATTACGAATGGCATAAATCTGGTGAAGACGACGAGCAAATCATTACTGGTATATTTTTTGCGAATCCAGTTAGTATTGTATATTACAGACATTTCTAATAGTGTTGATCATGGATAGCACCTACAAGATCATAAGATATGAGAATCCGTTCTTTGAGATCATAAGCGTGAGATTTAGTGGTTTGATTTACTATGTTGGTTTTGTTTTTATATCCGGGGAGAAATTAAATAATTTCAAATGGGTATTATAATGCTTGCAATCGTTGATTGTTTCTCACGGTATTGAAGAACCGTCAGTGATTTTGATAGACAGAGATTTAACGTTGATGAACTCCTTAGAAGTAGTCTTCCCAAAGACAACGCATATGTTATGTCACTGACATATTAACCAAAATGTTCAAGGAAATACAAGGAAGTATTCCTCTGAGAAAAGTGATCATGCAAATTTTGTGTCTGCTTATAAAAAATAGTACACGACATCAAAAAATTAAATTCAAACCTAAAGCATTACCTACGTATGAGCAAACTCAACTTCAAGTTATTTTGGGCAAAAGTGCATTCACTAGTCGAAATCCAACATTCTACAATTAGATCTTCTTTTGAAAAAACTTGTTATGTAGCACAACATAAATCTTGAGACAATTTTTTTGATGAAATCTGAGGTAAGGTTTCCCATATAATGTTATAAGGTTTTCTTACCGAATTAGAAAGGGTAATCACGTACCAAAAATACCGATCCAGGTAATCCCAATATTTAGTCATCATCGATCGCTTATAAGCACCAATAGTAACGGTCAAGCGATCATCAGGTAATAAGTGCTAACACCAATCTAGCCAAGCACTCACACGCCAAATTTATAAAGTAGATCTCCGTTCGTATAACGAGTCCTATATACAAATGGAGATTCTGATTCATCCTGAACCCGTCCAAACTGGCGCATCACTCGATCAGACATGTATCCTTTTAAGGTACTCATCATCCAGAGTAGATAAGCAACTAAAAAGATAGCCTGGACGGGGAACTGGACCCTCATGTGCTCATACGGTTCGAACACGACCTGTATAAAAAATATAACATTTAATTAGAAAAAATATGGCTAGTGAAATATAAATTACTTATAAAGTGGTTACTTACGTCCTTCTCCTTCTGATCCAATAGAAGCGAATGCATCGTCGATTTTGGGCGGAAGTTTGATCCTAATATCCTCTTGGGTAGCCACTTGACAATCATTGGATACCTCAATACGTAGTCTGGGTTCTCTTGGGATTTTATGTGTGGAAATGATCGTATATCCGACAGTTTATCATGGCAACAAATCCATATAGGTTGTACTTTGAAGCTTTTGAAGCATCCTTTAAAGTACGTAATAGGAAGACCAATGCATTAGTCCCTAATGTTATGCCCCATAAACCTGAATCCATGTTCTCCAACCCGTACAAGCAGTCACTATTCACGATCTTCTAACTACTGTCCGCAAATATATTGCACCCAAATAATAATACCAGGTGCGCTCGTGATATCTGATGGACAATATCATCGTCAGTATGCTCAATGGTAGGGGCCTTTGGAAAATATCTTACGCAGTCATTTTATCTTGAACCCAACGACTCTAGTGGACTCCAGCTCTGCGTGAACCTCCTCGACATGGAGTCTCAACATACTCGTATAATACCCAAAAACCTCCTCGCGTGGGGCGTAACTACATCCAAAGTCCTACCAAATACGAGGAGACATATAATACAACTAACGCAATCTATGGTGATGGTCATCTCCCCAAAGCAAAAGTGAAAAGTGTTGGTCTCCTGATGCCAATACTCAACAGATACCTCATTCAATATAGAATAAGTGAACACCTGAGCCAGGTGAGCAATGGGTGTTCCAAATGGAGTATGACATAAGTGACACTGCACTTCTGGTTGAGCACTCAAGTCCCATGTACGTAGCACATTATAATGTATATGTATGCCTAGAGAGCTACGTGGTTATAAATAAAACATTAAGTGAGAAAACATATGAAAGTAAAACTTAACTAACAAGAGCGTATACTATTTTATACTTATTTGGAGGACGAAGACGTGGAATGCCTCGTGATCCTTGTAGTCAGGGAAGAGTGGTATCTTGTTGCATCTCTAAAATGCAAACAACATCTCTGATCCTCAATATGAATAACATTAACCTTCTTCGCATCCAAGACATCATGTTCGGGGTCACCAATAGCATCCAGTTTAACACTAACTGATGGAGGCGGTAAACGATGAGCTGATGGTGGCTTTGATGTATGCTCAACTAGTGATCGGTGTATTGTAGGTGATCGTACAGGTGCTGCATCACGCCTTGATGTTTCCCAAGCAGCCTTTTCAACTTTTTTCTCAATAATTTTTGGATTATTTTGGCCTTTGTGAATGTCGCGCCATGACCGTTCACTACACTCCTCCTCTAGCTCCTCCTCCATCGAATTTTGTCCACATTTGTTTTTGCAGACCCTCTCATCTGCAACATACTTAACGATCGCGGTATTTTTACCAAGGTGAATCGCTCTAGATCGATGAAGAACGTTCGGCCGAGATCGATAAAATTAGCACTGAAAAAAAAATAGGGCTAGTCACAAAAATACATAAAAAGTTAACGTTGTATTTTTTTATAACCATCAAGTAAATATAAAAACTTAAACTAATTTTTTTTAAGAAAAATTATATTTTTAATACTTTATTTTTTAAAATATTTAAGATTTGTTTTTTAAAACAAATTTTTGGTTGTGCACCATCGATGCACAGCCATTGCACCCATCGGTGCCGACCATTTTCTGGCTGATTTCGGCAAGGAAAATGGCCAAAAACCTCACTAAACCCTAAATATAACCTACGATAAACCTAACTTTAAATAGACTCCATAAAATTCACTAAAGAACGTATCGAAATCACCAAATTTCAAACTAAAATTCATCAAGAAACAACAAATTAAAGTTTGGAAATTAAATAAATATACCTTGGTTGTGGTGGTGGAGGACGAGAATCTTTTTTCTTCACCACGATGGAGGAGCGATGGAGGAGGAGGAGGAGCACGCCAAATTGTTGTTTTACTGAATTGTAGAGAAAATTTATAGATAAGGTAGAGAAAATTGAGAGAGAATGAAGAGAAAAGTAAGCGTGAAGTGAAAAGTTATATAGAAAATGAAGTGGAGGTAGGTTAGTAGAAAAACAATCACCTTAAATATCTCAAAAAGATATTTTGGTAAAAAAATACATATATACTAAAGGTGGGTAAACTCAAAACTTGGTGAACTTAAACTCGTTTTGGGTATATATAGTCTGACTCATGGACAAGTATAGACTCCATTCATCTTTTCATTGAACATATATATTGTTTTAGCTTGAGTCATTAAATAAAATATTATTTATTGTCTTTATTATTAGATGAAGTACCGTGAGTATTCACTCAAATATGTCATTATTAGTATGTACTTATTTTCTAAAATCATTATTATTATGGTGAAAAATCACAACCACCTTTCTTTCTTTTTTGATTTTTTTAAATTCGTATATTTCAAATCGTAACTCAGAAAAAATATCTGAAAATATCATCATTTTTGTTTTTTTATAATAAAAAAAAACTAGATCAATTTACGATTTATTATTATTTTTTTCATCAGTAACATGTAAAAAATGCATAAAAATATACGAGATCATATATGAATAAATATGCAAAATCGAGCATAAATAAACATGCGAGACCAGACATACCAAACATGCGAGAAAAAACGAGTTCTTTTTCCTCTCAACAACAAAAACTTCATCAATGGACAAAAAAACAACTCTTGATTTAATCCATTTTTTATTTTTGAATTTATTTTTGGCTTCAATCGAGATTTAACTCATTTATGATGTTGAAATTAGTTAAATATATAACTATAATTGATTTGAGAAAGTTATGATAGTAAGGTTGTGTTGAATTTATGTTAGTTTTAGGTTTTCTAGGATTTTAACAGATTTTATCGCGAAGAACATTCATTATAACCTGACCATTGTTTTTGAGCACTGATGGTATAAATGTTTCGTACCGTCGGTGTTTTTGGCATGACATCACCAATATCAATTTTTGGGTTTTCATGTTCTTTCGCAACGATGGTATAGACAACTCGTACCACCAATATGGTTTAATAGTACTAGCAGTGTTAATCATATTTTTTTGGCACCACCAGTGCTATCGGTATCATACTGGCGGTACAACTTTTCTATATCGTAGTTACTTTTTAATTTCTTGTTTTTAACACATGTAACTAACTATTTTCGTGTTTGTATTGGAGAAAATGGAGTGGTAGGCCATACAAAAACTTGAAATTTATGAAGGAAGATCAGCAAAAAAAAAAACAAATAACGACAAAAATGTGGGCGTACCTCATAAACTGAAGAAGCCTGTATTAGTTCCCTTATTGTTGAAGCAAACAAGCATATGAATACCGAGCGGCCTTTACAACTACACAAGTATCAAAACCTAAGAGAACAAAATATGGGTGGGGTGGCTCATCTAGTCGCCGTGAAGAATCACCAAACGATTATACATGTTTTGAGATAATGAGGCTAATATTTCAACTCAAAGACCAAGTGGTATCTCGATCTCAAGAATAAGTTATTACCACAAAAAGTATCATATTATTTCCAAAATACAAGCTTCATGATGCATACAACACCTACATCGGGAATGTAAATTTAATTATATATTTCGTTTTTTTTAATTTAGTTTATATTGGTTAACATATTATAACAATTATTTTTATATTTTTACAGTTTCGGATAGATATTAACATTCAAGTTATCTATATATATATTCGAGAGATAAGACCTCAACAACTAGGTGAAAATTATGAATATGTTAGAAACGACTCCATACAGGTCTATCATTCGCCACTTGAATATGTTTTACTCAAACTCGTACTTGAACGAGGCTTTCTTCGAATGCTGATATCAAGAGACCAACACTTTCTAGTTATCATTCGGTGATATAACTATAATGTTTGACAACGTATTTGTTATTACTGGCCTCTTGGTGGTGTTAAGAATAATCAGACCTAAGCAGAGTGAAACTTATAGTGAAGTGTATACACATTGTGCTTGATTGTTTGAGGTTATCGTGTATGTTATTTATGAAGAGTTGAAGGCACAAAAAGGGTCATATTTGGTATTAGATAGCTTAAAGGTACCTATAATGCGGATTTGTATTTGGATTCAAGTCTGAATCGTACCTAATACATGGTCGTACATGTTGCACGTGCGTACCTGCTATATTTGTTTGGTTACAACATTTTCACCGATACTAACAAGAAGTCCGTCAAGGAAGACTTACTCGCCTCTTAGGAGCATATAAATCAACTTGGTAATATAGCTGGGGGAATGTATGCTTTAGTGCGACTATATAGAATTATGAGAAAACAATCGAAATCATCGCTGAAGACTCTTTACGGCTTTGTCGGTTTATAAATTTCTGGACGCACGATTATTACTCTTGTTTTCACCCTCATTTGAACTACCAATATAACATATATATTCTAAATCTTGTTAGCTAGTTTCTAAAGAAGCTTACATGCTTCAATGTTTGATTGAAAACCTACTACCTTGATAGATTTGTTGATCTCCAAAAGAAGGATGTAAGTACTCTTTAATTTTGTCTTTAAATTTTATCGAAGCCAAAGTGTATCTTAGTTTGTTATATTTGTAGGTGATATTCCAGATATATTCAAACATAAGGAAAAAGATTATAGAACAATATGTGAGATACTATCGCAATCCTATTCGGATTATCTCCACGAATTAAATGTATATGGAAAATCGAGTGATGTGACAATTCTGTTAAATCTAGGAGAAACCGCTAGATCTTCAGTAACCTATAATGATTATTAAAAAATGGGAACACTACTTATATAATTTTAATCGCCAGGGTTGGGAAGAATGGCGTAACCATTTTCTTGTTGTGGACCGTATGACATGTCTCGTTACCGGAAACCATAACACAATGACGACTTACTATGATACTTACGTAAAGAAGCATGGATGGTTCGTCATTAGTCCTCGTGTTCTTGATGAGCGTTAAGCAATATATACAATTTATATGATAAACTGTGTTCGACCTCTTGACGACATCGAGAAAGGTGCTAGAAATTTAAATAAGTTATGCATATCACCGTTCATTAGCTCATTGTCATTTTAGGTGTTTTGATACTATGTATATGTTTAAGGCATAATGGATATATGTTTTTCACATTTTAAGTACCTTTTTAAGTGTCATATGCAGGCTGATATTTTTTATATTAGATGTTTTAGTTTTAGTATTAATTGTTACTTTTTTATGCTATGTTTTTATTTTTATGTATTTTGTTATGTTAGGTTGTTTATTAAAAAAATAAACATATGATGATACTAAAAAATTAGACAATTATATTTAATTTTACAGAATATACCGACGGTATGTACCGGCGGTACAATATCGTCACCACCGCTATCAAAATTCCATATTGGCTTAATATTTTTTCATCCGCTATATAACAATTTTCCTACCATCGGAATAAATAACGTTTTTAATTTATTTTTATTTTTTAAAGGACTATACCAGCGGTATACTATTGTTGTAGAGACGGTTTGATAGTACACCCTCAGTTTGAGATTTTCTTACCGAATATGAATATTATACATGCAGTATATCAATTGTATACCATCGGTACAATAAGTTTTATAAAGTTTTACCTCACACACAATATCGGCACCGCCGGTATAATTCATTGACCACATATGAAAATTTCATATCGGTAGTACACTATCTTATAAACAATATCAAAATTCAGTACCGTCGATATAGCCGAAAAACTTCAAAGTTATTTGAAGTATGTTTTTAGGTATCAATACTAGTGGTATAGAATAGTCATATCTCTAGTATAATTGTCATGCTTCCGGTATGAAAATTTCATACTTGCGGTATATAATCCTATTAGCGTATCCAAATTCAATACCGGCGGTATAATTGAACCACTTCAGATTTATTTGAAGTATTTTTTTAGGTCATAATATTGGTGGTGTAGCATAGTCATATCACCGGTATACTTTTCACAACATCGATATGAAAATTCCATACTAGCGGTATATTGGTCTATCGACGATATTTAAATTTAATATTGGTGGTATAGATAAAACACTAAATAGTTTTTAAGTATTTCTTTGGTTGTATCTACCAGCACTATAAAGTCGTCATAACGCTGGTATAATTGTCATAACGCTGGTATGTAAATTCATATGAGTGGTGTACTATTGTACCAGCAGTGTAAAAATAGTGTATTGCTTGTACGGTCGAATCACTAAAGAGTTTTTTATTCACATTTTTCGTTATATTGTTTTATTTTATAGGCTTAAGCAAGACATTTTCAAATATTTAACGCAATAATACCATCAAAATTAATACATTAAACAAATAAGTCTTTACCATAGAAACTAGGGTATATAGATTATAATGAGAAATAATTTCAAAAATAGTGCACGCATATGAAAAGAATATGACTAAATTGGTTACTTTAAAACTAAGTTTTATAATTATTTCATATATCTTGCAACAATTGAATTGGTAATGCCCAATATTCAGTTTTCTGGTATACATAATTTTATGCAACAAAAATGTATATTTGCACATGTGCCATCAGTCGCAATGAAAAGCTACATAAGAAAACAAACAAAAAGTTACAATGTAAATATAAAATAGATAGTTTCAATTAAATTGAATGTATGTTAAAATAAAACATTTATTTGAGATAATGTTCTTTATCAACCCGACCCAACCCGGTTTCTATACTTTATTTCATCAGAGGGGGTGCACCTTAATAAGTGTTTATTTGGTTTCACAAAGTAAAATAGAGAGAAGTGAAATGATGTAGGGAGAAGTAGATTATAGAGAGAAAGTCAAGAGATAAAAGTAGTTAATCTGAGGAGTCAGAGAGCTTTGTTAGTTCAGCCTTGACCTTTATATGGAGGCGCAAAGACTTAAGCTTTAACTCAAACGATTACAAAAAGGGTTCTAATTGCATGTTAGTCCTTCATCAAAACATAATTCTTTAAATCTCTCTTATGATTATACAATCTGTCATAAAAGGCTTTATTCCTTTACATTTTAGTCCTCAAAATTTTATTTCATTATCAGTAGTCCTTTTAGTTCTTATGAAAGTAAATGAATGAGAACTAATTAGCTTCAGAAATCTTTGAAGGTGAAGAAAATATTTTTTATCCATAATCCAAACTACTTCAAATCCATATCCATAATCCGAACTAATTATCCGTATTTTCTCAATGCTTCTGATATATTCATACGAGGTCGTTTCCCTCTAACGGTCATAATTGTTCGAAGTACAAATCACATAGGTGATGATACCTTAGGCACTAGGTCTGCCACTAGGCATATCGCATGGTAGGTGTTAGATTCTTCCTTACGCAACCGTCTGCAATTCTACCCAATTGCATCCTCCACATTTTCCACTTCTCTCTCTTCCAACTTTCCCTATAAATATTTCACTATGTCTTATTTGCTTCATAGCATTTTTTTAGAGAGAGAAAGATTGAGCTCACTGGCTACCTTCGCCTGAATTTGCATCTTTTTGCTAATTTATCCGGAAAACACCAATCCACCACCCAATCCTTAAATATATTTATGAGAAAGCATCCAAAACTCAAAAAGCTAATAACTAAAAAACCCAGAAATTCATCCTCCCCAAAGACATCTGTCTTTGGAGCGTACGATTATTTCTACATAAGCGAAATGGCAGATGAATATAGAGCAGTTGGATTGATACTCAACGCTTCTCTATTTTCCACAGAGATAATACACTACGGTAAATTCAATCCTAACAAAACTCATGTCTTTTCACCTTCGTCTCTTCTAGAAGAAAGTCAATCATCTAAAACTCAGACACCAAACACACCTCGAACTTCACCTTCTATGACTGAATCATCACCTCAAATCCCTCAAATCAATCACAACGTAACTAAATCTTCTTCAGGGAGATAAAAAGAGACTCATTCTCCAGTCAATCATGAGCCCCATTGTCCATTACAGAAGGAAACAAAAACTTAGCCTCCTCAAACCCCCAAAAGAAAAACATTTATAGCCATGGGTGACGATGCTGATTTCACTTCAAATCCATCAACCTCTTCTCCTCCCCTGAAGGAGAATGTTGAGACAACAACAACATCTCAACAGAATCCCTCAAGTAACCCACCTTGACTCTTGGATGATGTACCCGAGGAGGAAATAGATTTTGAAGCCACACATCCAAATAATGAAACTAATACAGAAGAAGAAGCTTTGAAAGAATCAAAGAGTGAAACAATAAAAAATGATACAAAGGAAAAAGCTCATAGGAAAAGGAAAAAAAATCTCATGTAACGATTTCCGAAGAGTTGGCTGCATCAGTTAGTGAAAATTTAAAGCCTCTCGATGCACAATATATTTTGAATTTAAAAAATATTTCTTACGCATATTACCAAGAGATCCAAGCAAATGAGCTCAAAAAACAACGGGGAATGGGGGACAGCATTATACTTTGTGTATCCAAAGATGGGGAAACCCCTTTGGATTGCAAAAAGGATAAATTGGTCCCTATGATAGTTGAATATTTCGAGATTCTTAATCTGTGCCCAACTCAAGTGACACCTGATGAGGATAATAATTGCCTGAGGGTAGGCTGGTAATTTCAGTTGGTGTTTTATGGTGGTGTGTGAGTGTTTATAGTAGAGAGTAGAGAGATAATTAAGCAGCTTGGTAGCAGTTAATTCTCATTACCCACACTTAATGCAGGTGGTTGGGTATTTATACCCTGGTGATTGGGCCCTTATGGGCTTTCGGGTCATGTTAAATGGACCCGGGTCATGTTCAAAGACCCATGAGCTCTAAGTAGGAGAGCAAGTAGCTTAGTCAAGAAGTGTTTAGGGTTTTTAGTACTTTTGTCATAGTTCGAACAGTCCTATGGTCACAGTGTTCAAAGTGATCTGTCCGGTCCAGAGGCCTTGAACCGATCTGTCTTTGTCCGGGGAGCGTGCAGAATTCGGACTCATCAGGAGCCCCTTTTTTAGGTGTTTGTGCAAGTATCCTTGCCAAAGACCTGAAAAACAGTCCGATGTCAGAGGTAGTTTTAATCCGGACAGGTCTATGGGTTTATCCGGACAGATAAAGCTTCACGAATCCAAAACGGTTTTTGCCAGAGTTCGTGGGACACGTGTCGCTCTCTAATTGGTTGCTCCAGCCGTTTTTTCACCTTGAATTTCGAACCCACCTTCTTCGAAAAGCAACCTCTTTGATTACAAGTGGTGACATCAGCGCCGTCTTTTAATCATTGCCAAACTTTTCGAATTCTCCTAGGAATCAACTGCTTTTTCAGATTTACTATAAATACAAATTCATTTCTACTGTTTTACCATCTCCTTCAAACTTACTTCTGTAAAAAAACTCTCAAAGCTTTATCTCTCTAAAGCAAAAAACTTAGTTCAATAGTTTATGTTTACAGCGAGGAACGCTCTTGTCAAAGGCGGGTGGCTCAACCTTTCTGAGTTAGAGAAGGCTCAAAAAGTCGAAAGAGAGAGACGGATTGCTGCAGGGTTACCTGCCTCACCGGTTGACAGGCCTATCACTTCTGCATCTGAGTCAGATCGTGGCTCGTCCTCTTCCAAAGGTACCAAGCCTAGAAAACTATTTCAAACCACTCTATCCCCTATAATCTATGGTTCCTCAGTTCAGGAATCGGTGCCTACTGTCGAGCCAGGAGTCACAGCCACTAGCCTTAGAAAACCTTCTTCCTTTCTTGCAATGGGATCAGACACAGAGCGCTCTCCTGAGAAGCTGGTTGATAAGAGGATAGGCCGGCTGGTTAAAGGTCAAGGAACCAGAAACACCCCCTCAAGATCGGGGGCAAAAGATAGCAGCACCGGATCAGAGGTGCCAATTAGAGCTCCTAAGGACAAGCTGTCCGGACCGGAGGGGTCCAACCCAAATCTTCAGCCAGAAACGTCTGTTCCAAATACTCTACCGGAGAGTAGAAATCAAAGTGGCAATAAGGCCCATCAGTCCGGAGATAAGGCTGAATCAAGTTTGAACCCTCCCCCCACTACAGCTGCTGAAATCCCTTCAACGATTATGGAAGAAGTGATGGAGGACTCAGTTGAAGAGGCCCCGTTTGAGTCTGAGCCCTCCAGTCAGACTAGCAAAGAGATAGTTGCCAAGAAGGACAAGGGCAAGGAAAAGTTATACTTGAGGCATCCGGATCTGCCGGAGAGCCTAGAAGGAAAAGTAGGGCCTTGTCTTCACAAGGTCAGCGTCAACTATCTTCTCTCCCTACAGAAAATCAACTACGCATTCATCCACACTGCTGAGTTGGGCAGGATACGTTCAAAATGGGGTATTCCAGAAAATGTAAAGATCAGGATCCCTATTCATCCGGAGACCCCCATGGATTGCAAGTTAAGTGAGGTGGTTATGTTCACGGAGCTGTTCAACTGGGGGCTCAGGCTCCCACTAGACCCAGAGATTGTCAGATATTTCCATCTGATCAAACTCTGTCCGAGCCAGCTGAGCCCCAATGCTTGGTATACCCTTATATCATGCATCATGGCATCAAGGCTGTCCGGGATCCCTCTGCCCATGGAGGAGTTTGCTGCAGTGGCTAGCCTGTGTAGAAACCACCACATCCCCTTCTACCACTTTAACATGGGGGATAACTTCAAGGCGGTGGATGATTTGCTGGAGGCAGAGAGGAATTGGAGGACCCCGTTCCTGTTCGTCAGTGGTGCCTGGGAAAATGGCAAGAAGATTAAAGCCAGAGAGAACCCAAGCCTCCTCAGAAGCAGGTGGAGGAGTGATCGTAAGTCTCCTACTTTATTTATCATTTTTTGTTTCTCCCTTTTTTATCTAACGCAGTTCGAACTAATGGGTCTCACTTTTGCCTTGGCAGTGCTACCCAAGGAGTTCGGCGACTATCAGAAAGCCGGACAGATAACCTGTGGCAAGATTAATGCCTGGGCTGCTGAGAATTGGGGGAATCGATTCCACGATGCTTTCACCAGTGGAAATCTGACAAGGTCTCACCTGTGGAACACCACAGGTCGAAGAGACTTGACCTGGGAGGAGCTCACCATCCAGCCTTCTCCAGACGTCGTGCTTAAGAGGTCTCATGAACCAGATGGGACACTCTTCCTGCCTGGCCGGGCCAAAGCCCCGAGCAAGATGAAGGGCAAGAAGAAGAAGGGCAAAACGGTGGTGGGTGATGCCAACCCTGCTAATGCTAAGAAGGATGCTCCAATAGTCCCGGAGGGGCCAGCCCAGAGCCAAATCGATGCTGCTCTCTTGCAAGTAGTGGAGCAAGAGACTGAGAGGCAGGAAACGAATCTCCCAAAACCTCCAAGGGCTTCTAAGAGAAATCGCAAACAGGGAAGCGAAGGTGCAGACCGGGAGGCGAAAAAGAAAAAGACTGCTAAGGGAAACGAGCTTTCTCTCCGGGCTCCGGAGCCTTCTTTCCAAGTTGAGCCTTCTGACCCAACGCACGCCGAAGAGATTCTGGGGGACTTTCACACTGATGAGGTTGAGGGAGGAGATCTCAACATTTATGGAGTGGACATCACCGGTCTTGGTGAGCTTGGTGAATACTTCCTCAACCTCCCCAGAGATGACTTTGCAGGGCCTTACATTCCTCCGAGCAGCTCCAACACAGTCAATTTTAACGGTAATACTTTCATTGTCTCTAATGAAAAGGATACCATAGCCCATTCCTTATTAAGCAATGTGCAACCGGTACTTACGTTGGAGAGACAAGTTCGGGGTCAGGCAGACATCATCAAAGACCTTAAGTCTGAGAAGGAAAAGCTGTCCGAAGACCTTCGCACTGTCACCTCCAATGCTGCCATGTTGAAAGAAGAAAACGAGGAATTGAAGAGAAGCCAAAAGACAAGCACCACCAAAGTCACCACTTTAGAGGAAACCATCAAAGACCTCCAGGAGAAGCTGTCCGGTCTGGAGAAAGACCTTGCTACCTCAAAGGGAGAAACCAAGGCAAAGGACAAAGTCATTACCAACTTAACTACTGATAAGATTGCCATTGAGAATGCAGTGTCCAAGGCCGCCGAAGAGAAAAATACTTTGCTACAGGAGCAGGAGGCCAAGATTCAAGCTAAGATCAATGCTTATGCCAACCAGATGATCAAGAGCAAAGAGCTATTGCTTGAGAAGGTGAGGTCTGACATGGTTCTACTCTTTCATGAAAAATTTCCGCAGAGGAACCTAGGGGACTTATGGCTTTATGTTGAGCCTGAAGACCTCCCATACCACATGATGGCCGAAGATGATAGGTATGGCTACTCTAGTGGCTCCTCGGATGATGAAGAACATACTGGGGAGAGCCCAGATGATGAGAAAGACGATCCTAAAGGCAAGAAGGTAGATGAAGGGAAAGACGACCCTAAAGGCAAGAAGGTAGACGAAGGTGAGTCATCTTCAAAGGCTCAACCTTAACTTACTTTGTTTATTTTCTATCCAGAATAAAATCCTTGGAAGGCCAAGGCACTCTTTTTGTAATGGTGCCCGGTATTTGACCGGACAGGTTTTTTGTTGTTCAACTTTAATCATTTAAAAGTCCTTGGAAGGCCAAGGCAATTTCAAGTTATTAATTTCAATGAATATTTCTGTTCTGTACAACTATTATCTTCTTTCATTGCTTGTTCTAATTTTGATAGCCAGAGTTTAAGTAGCCTTTAGCTGTTGCATTGTGAGAGTGTTTAAGTTCTCCGGCTAGAGTTTAAATAGCCCTTAGTTATCTCAATCCGGATAGTATGACAAGGGACAAAACTTTAAAAACACTTAGAAATTTTTTAAGAAGGCATCAAATTTTATAAATTAACAGCTCGGCCACCTCATTAAAACCTCTCCGTGCCACCAGGGAGGAAAGAGTATGCCCCCAAATATTTACATGGAAGTTCAAACAAGTAAATATTTACACAAGTGCTATTCCAAGTACATCCGGAGATGCTCGATATTCCAAGGATGAGTTAGAACTCTGCCATCTTTGTCTTCCAACCAATAAGTTCCAGGCTTAATTCTTTCAACAACCATATACGGACCCTCCCAAGTTGGGGACAGCTTTCCGAAGAGCTTTTCTTTAGTGTGTAAGAAGACCTTCCTTAATACTTTGTCCCCTGGTTGGAAATCTCTTCTTTTAACTTTGGAAGCAAACCTGCTTCTCATCAAGCCCTGATGGTGTGCAACTCTAAGGTGAGCTTTAACTCGTCTTTCTTCTATCAAATCAAGTTGACCTCTGATTGCCATCTCATTAGCATGTTCGGAGAAGTTGTAAAAACGAAAAGAGGGGAGAGTTGCTTCTATGGGAGCTACTGTATCCATCCCATAGACCAAGGCAAAGGGTGATTCTTGTGTTGCAGCCCCAGGTGTTATCCGGTAGGCCCACAAGACCTCTTGCAAATAACTAGGCCACTTCCCAGCAGCCCCTTCCAAATTCTTCTTTAAACCGGGTAGTATCGTTCTATTAGCCACTTCAACTTGCCCATTTGCTTGTGGGTGGAAAGGTGAAGAAAAACAATGCTGTATACCCCTTGAGGCACAGAAGCTCTCCATTTCTCTATTGTCGAACTGTGGCCCATTGTCTGTTGTTATTTTCTGTGGGACACCATATCTGCAACATATGTTGGATATAATGAATTTTATAACAGCTTTTGATGTTGTCCCTGCTAGAGGGGCTGCTTCTATCCACTTCGAGAAGTAGTCTATGGCCACAATTATAGTTTTGCGCCCTCCGGACGCCACAGGGAGAGGTCCTACTAAATCCAATCCCCATCGAGCAAAAGGAATGGGCTCAGAAATTGACTCTAAAGGAATGACTGGTACATGAATTTCATTGATGTACCTCTGGCATGGGTCACACCTTCTTACCAATTCCTTAGCATCTTTCATGATTGATGGCCAATAGTAACCGGAGAGTAAAACTCTTCTTGTTAAACTCTAAACCCACAATGGGCTGATCCCTCACCATCATGCAATTCGGAAAGGACCACTTGTGACTCTTCATCCCCCAAACAACGCAGGAGAGGTTTACTGTAGGACTTTTTGTACAATACTTCTCTCAATATGATGAAACCACGAGCCTTGTGTTTCAATGTTCTGGCTAGTGACTTATCTGGAGGCACAACACCATCGGAGAGATATTGCAAGAGAGGAAACCTCCAGTCTTGAGGTTGTTTCACTTGTACTTCAAAAATTTCCTCTTCTTTACCCTTACTAAGTTGAATAGAGGGGCTTTCGAGCACATGGATCCACGGATATGACTCCGTATATGCTATGGTTGCCAATGAGTCTGCTAGCTCATTTTCTGTTCGGGGAATGTGTTCATAGATAACATCTTTAAACTTAAGTGCTTCATTTTTTAGGAGGAGTAAATACTTCACAAGTTGCTCCTTCTTAGCCTCAGATTGGCCTTGGGCATGGTGGATAAGTAGTTGGGAGTCGCTTAACAGCTTGACCCTCTTAGCCCCACAAATGTAGGCTAACTTTAACCCAGCTATAGCTTCTTCGTATTCGGACTCGTTATTAGATGCCCTGAAAGCAAAACAAATAGCCTGGTACATCTTGTCTCCGTATGGGGAAGTTAAACATACTTCTGCACCACATCCCTTAGTGCTAGATCCACCATCTGTTCGGACGACCCATACTTTTTTATCTTTTATATCAGTAGCTTGCTCTGAATCCCTGTCGGAGTGGAATTCGACCAGAAAATCAGCCACAGCTTGGGCTTTGACTGTTGTTCGGGGAGCAAAGTATATGTCGAAGTCCCCCAACTCTACTGACCACTTATTCATCCTACTCGAAATGTCTGCTTTTTGAAGGACATTCTTCAGGGGAAAAGAGGTCCGGACGATGATAGGATGAGCCTGTAAATAAGGCCTCATCTTCCTTGCAGCTATCACCAGGGCTAATGCCAATTTTTCAAGTTTCAAGTAACGTCTTTCTGCACCTATCAAGCTTTTGCTGATGTAGTACACTGGATGAGGATGACCATTGACCTCTCTGATCAGCACAACACTGATAGCACAACTTGAAACTGCCAAATATACGAAGAGAGTCTCCCCATCAACTGGCTTAAACAAAGTTTTGGGGGAGGACAGGTGTTTCTTGATCTCATTGAAAGCTTCATCACACTGCGGGGTCCAATCGAATCCTTTTGCACCCTTCAAAGTTTGAAAGAAAGGAGCACACCTATCTGAAGACCTGGAGATAAATCTGTTTAAGGCAGCTAATCTCCCCGTTAGCCCCTGTACTTCTTTAATGTTTCGAGGAGGTTCCATTTGGAAAAGAGCATTTAGCTGGTCCGGATCGGGCTGTATTCCATGCTCACTTATGATATAGCCTAGAAACTTCCCGGACTGCACTCCGAACACACACTTTTCTGGGTTTAATTTCAAATTCACTTTTACCAAGTTGGCAAAAGTTTCTTGGAGATCGGACAAGTGCAACTGCCCTTCTACACTCTTCACCATCACGTCATCAATGTATACTTCCATATTTCTTCCAATTTGATCAGCAAATGCCTTGTTGACTAACCTCTGATAAGTAGCCCCAGCATTTTTCAAACCAAATGGCATTACTTTGTAGCAATGAAGACCTCTGTCAGTGACAAATGTGGTATGCTCTTGATCCTTCGGATCCACTTGAATCTGATTGTATCCGGAGAAGGCATCCATAAAGGAAAGCAGCTTGTTCCCAGAGGTAGAGTCTACTAACTGATCAATCCGGGGGACTGGATACAAATCTTTTGGGCAAGCTCTATTGAGATCTGTGAAGTCAATGCACATGCGCCACTTGCCATACTTCTTTTTCACCAAGACAGGATTGGCAGTCCACAAAGGGTATTGAGACTCCTTGATGTGCCCCATCTTCGTGAGCCTGTCAACCTCTTGTACAATGACATCAGCCTTTTCTTTGGAAAAAGCTCTTCTTTTTTGAACCACTGGAGCTACGTCTCTCCGGACGGATAGGTGATGTGATATCACTTCTGATGGGACCCCAGTAACATCAGCATTGCACCAAGCAAAAACGTGCTGATGGTTTTTTAAAAAATTTAACATTTGATCTTTCAAAACAGGTGGCATTTTAGACCCTATCTTGACACTTTTCCCATCTTCCAAACAGTGTGTTTCTACCTCCTCAACTGGTATCAACACTCCGGGGGTCTCTCTGGGGTCATCAATTTCACCCTCACCCCCAGAAAGGCCCTCAAACTGCTATTGTTCATTAATACGGACTGCCCCCAGCATTCGAGGAGCCAGGGCAGTGGCATAACATTCTCTTGCAATCTTTTGGCTGCTCCGGACGACTCCAACCTGTCCCTGAACAACATACTTCAAACATTGGTGGACTGTTGACGCCACTGCATGCATACTAGAGAGCCAAGACCTCCCTAGTATAGCATTATAGCAAGTGGGACAATCCACCACAATAAAGAGTATTCTGACCATTTTCTTGAAAGGGCCCTTGCCCAATAACACTTCTTCTTCGAACTCTCCGATCACATCTGCTGAGCTTCCTGTAAAGCCGACGATTGATCTGTCCGAATTCTGAATTACAGCTGGATTTTTCATTTTCTTGTACGTGGTTAGGAAAAGGATATTGGCTGAGCTTCCAGTACCCACCAGGATTCGTCTTATGTCATTGCCCCCTATAGATGCTCCTATGACAACAGCATCCTCATGAGGGCCAGCAATGTTTCTTAAATCATCTTCATCAAAGACAATGAAGGGGAATGAGTTTGGTGACTGATAGGATGTCACGCCTCCTTCTAGCTGGGAGGCTAAAGTATGAACATGCCTCTTCCTCGAAGAAGCAGTAGGAGCTGTCATAGTGTCCCCCCCCCCCCCCCGAAAATTGTAAGTGACTCGAAAAAGTTAATGAGCCCAGAGACCAATCTAGAACATTCCTCTATAGCACCCACTCTATTTCGAGTTGGATCAGGATCCAAGTACTCAGATTCCACGTCGAACCTTTCAATTATAACCATGGCTCCCTCCAGAGGAGCATTACTTGGACCAACCCGGTGAGTGTTGTCAGGCCTGTTGCCTCCTCTTCTTTTAACGTAAGCTCCCAGCTTTCCCCTCTCAATCAAGTTTTGAACTTCTTGTTTCAATGCTATGCAGTCGTCAGTGGTATGACCAATATCATTGTGATATTGGCAAAAAGAGTTGTTGCGATGCTCTCTGGGAGACTGCAGTGTTGTCGGTCTCCGGTAATGCACCTCATCCTTTGTTTTATCAAAGATAATGGCCACACTTTCTTTTAACTCTGCGAACCACTCCGGTTGGACCCATGGCCCTCTCTTGTTTCTGGATTTTTGACTTTGAGCAGGAGCAGCTGGCTGAGACTGAGCTTTTGCCCTACCATGCCCCTGTCCGGGGTCTCTTGCTTTGTTCCCGGACTGCTTCTGATTGGGATTCGGTGCCACTGGGGTAGACCTCACCTGCCTGTGCACCCTGGTTTTCTTTGTTTCATCGACGTTTATTTGTTTGCCAACCTGATTCAGCAACCCTCCCCATGTCATGGCCTTCTTTCTGGTCACTGGATCAGCTAGATTGTCTGGGTTCAAACCCTGCCTTAGGGACGCTATTGCTACCTGTTCGAAGCAATCAGCCAACCCATTCTTGGTGTTTATAAAACGGCTTATATACTCTTTCAAGGACTCATTTGGTTCATGGGTACAATGGATTAATGTGTCGCCATTGCCTTTTAGCTCTTTACTCCCTACGAACTGCCTTCGAAAGGCTACAAAAAAAGTATCGAAATCTTTAATACAACCCTGAGGCAGGCTGTTGTACCACTTTAGAGCACTCCCCGTGAATGACTGGGAGAATGCCCTACAGAGCAGTTTGTCATCATCATCAAAGTTCATCATGAAGTTTTTAAATTGCTCCAGATGGTTGTCCGGATCAGTGCTGCCATCGTACTTCTCTATTTTGGTGCTGTCAAACCTCTTGGGGAGGTTTCCGGACATAATTTTAGAGGACAACGGAGATTGCCTCCAATTCCTTCCACGACTGAACACAGTACCTTCATTGGGAGTTGCAAAGATACATGGTTCTTCGTGGAAAGCGATGGGATCCATCAGTATCTTGTCCACATGCCTCCGGTTATGAGATGATCCCTTACCAATATGCCTCTTCATCTTTCTTTGTCTATCCCTTTTTCTTGAATATTTTTTAATCTGCTTTTGTTTCTTTCTGGTTCGACCCTCATCGCTACTAGAGGACAAGGATTTTTCAACTCCCTCACTGTCCGAAGAGCTATCAGAAGATTCTGAGCTTGAGTCAGAACTCTTCACTGGCTTAGACCGGTGAGACCTTTTGGAACTGGCATGAGTCTTTTTAGTGCTCACATGAGTTTTTGAAGACTCATGCTCTCTGGGGTTATCGGTGTGATGAGCAGCCGATGCTTTGGACTTTTCTTTCACGCCCATCTTGGCCTTTTCAGCCCTCAGAGCTTCTATTTCACCCTTTAGCCTATCACGCTCTTCGATAGTGTATTCATCGTTCTCTCCCACCACTTCAAGCAAAGCTGGTGGTAATTCTAGATTGTCCGGATTCATTCGGACAGATTTTCTTAGCTGGTTTTGAATGCTTGATTCATGCACCTTATTCTCCCACTGTGGTCGCCAATTTGATGAGGATAATAATTGCCTGAGGGTAGGCTGGTAATTTCAGTTGGTGTTTTATGGTGGTGTGTGAGTGTTTAGAGTAGAGAGTAGAGAGATAATTAAGCAGCTTGGTAGCAGTTAATTCTCATTACCCACACTTAATGCAGGTGGTTGGGTATTTATACCCTGGCGATTGGGTCCTTATGGGCTTTCGGGTCATGTTAAATGGACCTGGGTCATGTTCAAAGACCCATGAGCTCTAAGTAGGAGAGCAAGTAGCTTAGTCAAGAAGTGTTTAGGTTTTTTAGTACTTTTGTCATAGTTCGAACAGTCCTATGGTCACAGTGTTCAAAGTGATCTGTCCGGTCCGGAGGCCTTGGACCGATCTGTCCTTGTCCGGGGAGCGTGCAGAATTCGGACTCATCAACACCCAATCAGCGGTTTACTTTACTTTCTATGATCATGGCTTCTCGATTGCCCACAAATTCCCTTCCGCATCCATGATTTCATCTCCTTAACCAAATTGTAGAAGGGACTGGTACTTTCATTTCACACAGCCTTCCAACCTATCAAATTTCTCAACAGCCATCTGTGGAGAATCAACTTGAGAGCTCCTCTTGCTGAAAATCTAATGGAGCCACCCAACCCTTTGTATGTTGTCAAAAGGCTAGTGCCCCTGATTGCAAAGTATTTATGCCCATTCGAAACAGATCGGATAGTCACCTTCCCTATAAGAAGAAGACGAAAAAGAATAAAAAGTCAGCTAGCACATCTGGTGCTAGCCCTTCTAAAGATCCGATGCCAAGAATTTTGAAGAGAAAAACAACAAAGAAGAACCTCCCCACTGTCGAAAAAGGAGTAGAAGGTGAGTTTTCTCCAAAAAACAAGAAAACAACCGCCCTGACAAAAAAGAAGAGCACAACTAAAATGACTCCTCAAAAGAGAAAAAAAATAAAACTGTGCAAACCATTGAAGAGGTATCGTCTGATACTGATGAAATTTTGGTTGTAGAAGATCAACAAAAATAAAATGAAGCTGGTGTTGAAGAGGGACACACTCAACAAGAAGAAACTGCTGCAGACAATCATTAAGGTGGTGATAAATTTGATCCTGATAGCTTCATCAACTTCGATCAATCTCAAGAGCTTGTTAGAGATGAAGATCCTATCATTCAAGATCTTCAGGACGAACTGAATTTTTTTGGTAAAAGATATGTTTATTATCCCTCGAGAAGCAATTATTTTAGAGGTCCATTTGCCTCCATCCTCTAGTGCTCTTATACGAGTTCCAAGTCCAATGTTCTTTCTTGCCGAAGAATTTGCACTTACTCTTCAACCCTTTGTTGGTCTTGGTGTTGCAGCACACAAATTAACCCAAGAAATCGAATCTGCTTGAAATCAACTAAAACATATGGAAAATGAGCTACCAAAAAATTGTTGCTGCTGAAAAAAGAATGAGGAACATCATTGGTGGCCTTGTGGAAAAATAATTCCATGGATTTTAAATGGCCAAATCTGAATTCATCAAATGGCTCATCTATCTCAATAGTGAGCTCACGGGTGTGCACCAAAAAGAAAACGAAGAGCTCAACACTTCTAACCAGAATGAAATAGATCAACTCAAGTCTAAGCATTCTGAAGAGTTAGCTACAGAGAAGCGAAAATCTGATGGTCTTCAAGTTTCACTTAACAAAAGTGAGGCAGTGAAGAAAAAATTGATAGAGGATATGACTACTCTCAAAGCTCAATTTAATGAAGAGAAGAAGTTTGTTGTCACCGCTTGTGAGAATGAATGTGCAAAAGACATGCTAGCAGCCATTAAAAATATCGAAGAGTAAAGATTTATTAATCTTCTTCGCGAAATTCATGCTACATTTCCTAAAGCTAACCTCTTCAGCTTTTGGGAGGAAATTCGCATCGAAAGTCGCCATAGTGAGGCTTTTGATCCTGTTCCTAGCTCTTCATCGGAAGAAGTAGAATCAGAGGAAAGTGTTTTTGAACAAGGGGAAACTTCTGAAGAAAGCTTTAAAGACGAATAACTAGACTATATCATTTTTTTAGTGCCTATCATTCAATTATTGGAAAATCTTATTTTTTATAGATGCTTTTTTTACTTGGCATTTAAAAACATATGTTGTTACCATCAAATTGAATTGAATGTAGAAAGGCTTTGTTTCTCATATATTCTTATTATATATATTTTTTAAACTTATAAGTCACGTTTACCTCGAAATATAACTTATATAATAACTAAACATAAAATCTTCGAAGTGAAAATACTTAGAACTTCATTCGTGTGTTTAAAGGATGTTCGCACCTTGAATATAAACAAGGTACTTATATACTTCGAATAATATTGTGCGTAGCACCTCAAATATTATAGTTCGTTTAGAGAACGTAGCACCTCGAATATTATAGTGTATTCGTAGAAATATAGCACCTTGAATATTATAGTGCGTTTAGAGAATGTAGCACTTCGAGTATGGTTGTTTCTTCGAAAAATTATTCAACACTTCGGAATAATTACTCTTGGTCAACTTCAAAGATGATCAATGTTTAACTAGTTACCAAAATAATTTAAACAAACGTACGTAAACAATAATTGACCAAAAAATACTTTTATTGATAGCTTCGAATATTTACATAGCACCTCATTAAACCTCTCTGGACTAACAGGGTAGGAAAAAGTGTGCCAATTATTAAAAAAAGAACAATTTCAAAATACAATTACTCCAAATACAATTTTAGATGTTGTATATTCCAAAGATGCTGAAGCA
This sequence comes from Limnanthes douglasii subsp. nivea, assembly GCA_036936605.1. Taxonomy (NCBI): domain Eukaryota; kingdom Viridiplantae; phylum Streptophyta; class Magnoliopsida; order Brassicales; family Limnanthaceae; genus Limnanthes; species Limnanthes douglasii. The sequence continues at coordinate 42,647,561 of JAUPFV010000001.1, forward strand.
TCCTCCCCTGATTGTCACAAAGGCGATAAAACATGGCTTTATTTTTTCTAAAACCATATAAGGACCTTCCCAATTCGGGACCATCTTACCGAGGCTATTTTCCATAGTATGGAGGATGAAAAAGTTTGATAATGAATCATATTCACGTGAGCTATAACTCTTCTTTCTTCAATCAAATCCAAATTTGTTATTTTTGCTTCGTCGTTTAGGTGTGCAGAATATTGAGCTACTCTAACAGAAGGCAATGTAGATTCTGCAAGACTAATATCATCCATCCCATATGCTAAGGAAAAATGATTTTCTTTAGTAGCTTCCCTAAGAGTTGTTCGATAAGCCCATAACACCTCATGCATATAATTAGGCTATTTCCCTGCAGCCCCTGTCAAATTATTTTTTAAACATTCCAAAATAGATATATGTTTGCCATCTCTACCTGACCATTTACGTGGGGATGAAAAAGTGTGAAAAAACATTATTTTATCCCCTTGGAAGCACAAAAAGAAGCCATTTCTTTGTTATTAAATTGAGGACCGTTGTCCGTGGTAATTTTTTGAGGCACTCCAAAATGGAAACAAATACTGTTTACTATGAATTTAATTACATCCTTGGCCTTTGTCCGAAACAATGGTTCAACTTTTGTGCACTTCATAAAATAGTCAATTGCCACAATAATCATTTTTCGTCCCCGAGAAGCCATTGGCAAAGGTCCCACCAAGTCTATTCCCCGTGTGTCAAATGGGATGGCTTCGGTAGTGGACATGAGTGGAACTGTTGGTTTATGAATAGAGTTTGTAAACTGTTGACAAGTATCTTAGCTTCGAACTAGATTTTTTGCGTCCTTCATAATCGAAGACCAATAATACCCTACCAGCAAAATTCGACGAGTTAATGCCTTGAACCCGCAATGTGCTAAACCCTCTCCATCAGGTAATTTTGATAGAATTTCATGTGATTCTTGTTTCCTCAAGCATATCAATAATGGCCTACTCAATTCCTTTTTGTATTAAACGCCATCTAACACCATATAGCCAAATGCTTCGCCTCTTAGTTTCTTAGCTAATTTCATATCCCATGCAGCGTTCCTCTTAATAAGAGATTCAGAATGTCGATTCTCCAATCACCTCAGATTGTATCTGGAGTGACGAATACCTCCTCGATGTGCTCACATTGCTCTGAATGGGTTAAAATCGGATGACTCTCTTGTAATAAAATTCAAGGGTATTCGCCTGTGTAAGCCATTGTTTCCAAATAATCAACAACTATATTGTTTCTTCGGCTAATATGTTCTACATTAACGTGATAAAATAAGAGAGTTATAGTCCAAAGCTCTCGAATATATAAAATTAATTTGTCCTTTTTAGCTTCAGAAATTCCAGCCACTTGATTTGCTACTAACTGGGAATCTGTTTCTAAACGAACTGAAGTTGCCCCACAGATATTTGCCAGCCTTAGACTGGCTAATGTATCTTCGTACTCAACTTCATTATTCGAAGCATGAAATCCTAACTTAATAGATTGAAACATTATTTCCCCAAATGGAGCAATCAATTGAACTCCAGTTTTGCATCCTAAAATGCTAGACCCCCATTAGTTCGAACTATCCACATTGAATTGCTTAGCAAAAGTTCATTGTTAATATCTTCATCTAATCTGCTTGAATGGAATTCAACAAGAAAATGTGCTAAGTATTGAGCCTTAATAACCGTTCGAGGTGAAAAAATGATGTCAAAATCTCCCACATCAACTGACGACTTTGTCATCCTCATTGTTGAAGTTCAAACCTCAATAACATGAGCTTTAAAATAAGGGCGTATTTTTCTGGCAGCCACCAGTAAATGTAGAGCCAATTTTTTGAGCTTCAAGTACCTTTTTTCTGCTGCTACTAGACTCTTGCTGACGTGATACACCGGCTTTGAAATTCCCGAATATTCACTTATCAATACTGCACTTACCGCAAACTCTAATACTGAAATATATAAAGAGAGTTGTTCCCCACTTCGAGGTTTGAATAGTATTTCTGGTGATGACAATAAATCTTTAATGCTTGAAAATGCTGCTTCACATTCCAAAGTCCATTCAAACTCTTTTGGTCTTCGTAACACTTAAAAGAAACGAAAACATTTATCAGCAAATCTAAAAATGAATTTGTAAAGAGCAACTAACCTCCATGTTAAAATTTGCACTTCTTTGATAGTTTGAGAATATTTTATTGATACCTCAGCTTTTAGTTGTTCTGGGTCAGCTTCTGTTCCTTTTTATTAATAACATAACCCAAAAACTTTCCTGATCAAACTGCAAATGTACATTTCTCCCGATTCTACTTTAGCCTAATTGCTCTTAAATTAAAAAACGTTTCATCTAAATCTTCTAAGTGTGCATCATCTGTTAAGATTTTAACCACCATGTCATCAATATACACCTCCATGTTTCTTCCAATGTGAGAAGCGAAAGATTTATTCATTAATCTCTTTTATGTGTGATGTAGCGAAGACTGCGAACATACTGGTTTCTCCCCCAAGTATCAGAATTGGGTCAAACAGGTACTCAAATTGAAGATTTCGACGAGTCCGTTAGATTTCAAAACTGTGACTTTGTCACAAAGTTTGATACCCGGATTCGACCTGTAAAGCCTTCAAAAACCAGTTTTAATATTTTAGCATTATTTTATTTTAAAACATTTATATAATTTTCCTTATTTGGAATTAGGGTTTTGGGTAATGCTATATAAAGCATCCTATACCCTATTTTGCCGTCAGACTTTGATTAATTAAATTTTGAGAATTATTATTCTGAGTCTCCTTATTTCTCTAACCTAGGGTTAGGGTTTTATCGTTGTCTGTTTCTTCTATTTCCGCTTCGCTACCATATTGGTATCAGAGCCTAACAAATCCTGCTACGCAGATACACGAATCATGTTCCGGGTACCTCTTGATTTGAATGCTAGAATAGAGAACGACATCTTCCAGTCTACCTGCACAATTGGAGGAAGAATTTGCAAATTTGTAATTGATTCAGATATCTATGAGAATCTGATTTCAGAGGAGGCTGTTCAGAAACTGGCGTTGAAGACTGAAGCTTTTCCATACCCATACATACTGTCAGGACTGATATAGTACACTGAGGTAACAGTTTCTAAACGGTGTCAAATTGTATTTTCTGTTGGTAATTACAAAGATACAGCATGGTGTGACGTAGTTCCCATGGACGTTTGCCATCTAGTTTTAGGAAGTCCATGGCGATTTAAGAGAAATTCTACTTATGATAGTAGAACAAATCGATACAATTTTGTGAAAGATGGTATCAAGTTTATATTAGTACCATCTAGAGTAATGTCTCCAAAACCACCACCAGTTAAGGAGTTTCATGCTCAAATTGCACCAGTTACCGATCTTAGTTGTGATGCTAAAACTGTGTCTGACTCCGTATTTGATAAACCAGTATATGATACACATATTTTTGAAGATGTATCTGGGTTGGTATTTGACAAACCAGTCTACGATGAGTATGATGATGATTGGGACGATGAAGATCTAATTGATATTGAGGAGAAACTTGTAGATCGAGATATTGTCTCAGGCTTCAATACACCAGACTACATCGCTTCAGACCTTCTATTGAAGAAGCACTGCAAACTAGCAGATTTTATTGTGGAGATGCATCTTCCAGGTATTTTATGTTATCCTAAAATCAAACCTTTGATTCAGTTTTCAGTGGATACATGTTGTCGTATTGGAAAAATGGAAGATGATATTTTTGTGTTTGAAGATGATATTTTTGTGTTTGAGATTATGAGTAAATTGATAAAAGAAAAGAATAGTGTTTTAATGGATAAAAGATTAGGTTTTGTAATAGAACCTGGAGGAGTTTTGTGTGATTGTTCGGAAAATAAAAGAAAGAGTAACAAGTTAAAAGTAGAAGATTGCAGTGTTTTGAATCTACTGGCAGAAATATACTCTGAAGAACTTGAGAAGTCATCTAATGTTCAACAAAGAGGAATTGTTACTTTCTGCAAGGGTCTTGGTGTGATACAACAAGAAACTGATGACGCGGCGGAAACATAAGAAGAAGCAACAATAGATGAAACCCTAATTCAAGGGTAACATGATGAAACCCTAATCTAAGGGTAATAAAAATTGAAATTTTGAGAGATAAAAAATCTATTATTCCAAAAACTTAAAATAACTTAAGGCATAAGAGGCTTTATATAATAGCTTCTCAAAACCCTAAATTAGAATACAAGGAAATAAAATAAATATTCTAAAATAAAATAAAATCAAATCTTAATATAATTAGATTTGATTTAAATACATAAGATATTTGAATAAAATAAAATAAAATTAAAAAGGCTTTTGTTTGGACTTTCTGGCTACATCATCCTCTCCTGGTTGACAAGAATTCGTCCTCGAATTCACAACACCATCACCATCAAGAACCTAAATTATATATTTTATTTTATTCAATCGTTACATTGTGAATTATAATTATTGACCTTATCGGAATAAGATAATTCTTCTCGAGTGTTCCTTATTTGAAGTCACATTGAAGCCATCCAGTTGAAGGAAAAAAATAGTTTCGAAAACCTTTTCATAGCCTGAAGACAACATCCCCATGTCCAATTGATGAAAAAATGGTTTTGAAAACCTCTTCATAGCCTGAGACAGCATCTCGATAAGCAATATTTACCTTGATTCGACAATCGATAGCCAATTTAAACTCCTTCACTAACCGGTCAATATGATCGTCATTGAAACGCCTAGTGTGTCTCCCGCATACCAAACGATCTTTGAGATCTTCATGGTCGTATCCTGTTCTCTCCTTTAGACCTTGAATCAGATGAAATCAAGATTCAGAAACATGCTTGACCCGTAGCAGGAACTGAGGCTCTGATACCAAACTGATGACGCGGCGGAAACAGAAGAAGAAGCAACAATAGATGAAACCCTAATTCAAGGGTAACATGATGAAACCCTAATCTAAGGTAACAAAAATTGAAATTTTCAAAGATAAAAAATCTATTATTCCAAAAACTTAAAATAACTTAAGGCATAAGAGGCTTTATATAATAGCTTCTCAAAACCCTAAATTAGAATACAAGGAAATAAAATAAATATTCTAAAATAAAATAAAATCAAATCAAATCAAATTTTTAATATAATTAGATTTGATTTAAATACATAAGATATTTGAATAAAATAAAATAAAATTAAAAGGGCTTTTGTTTGGACTTTCTGGCTACATCAATGTGGCTCCAACATTCTTTAACCCAAAGGGTATAAGCCTATAATAATACAAGCCTCAGTCTGTGATGACGGGTAGTACTCTTTTGATCATTCGGATCCATTTGAATTTGATTATACCCTGCAAAAGCATCCATAAAGGTCAATATTTTATTTCCCGAAGTGGAATCAATCAATTGGTCTTTTCCAGGAACGAATCTTTAGGATAAGCTCGATTTAGAACTGTGAAATCGACGCACATTCTCCATTTTCTATTTTTCATCTTAACAACCACTTGGTTTGTTGTCCATAAAGGATACTATGACTCCCTTATATGTCCGACCTTTGATAAGAGATCCACCTCGGAAACAATTGCTTCTACTTTCTCAAAATAAAATGCCTATTTTTTTATATAACAGGTTTGACAAATCACCTTGACTGGAACTCTTATTGCATCTTATGTTTTCCAAGCAAAGACATCCAAATTGTGAGACAAAAACTGCAATAGCTGCTGATGTAAGATTGGGTTTAGTAAGGTTTCCATTCGAAGTATTTTTTCATCAGGAAAAGCATATTCCTGTATATTTTCACTTACTAGTCAAAGAACCTGGGGTTTCCCTCAGATCGTCAACCCCTTCTCGAGCTCCGAGGTCAACTCCCTTGGTTGCTATTCATCCATTTTATAACCACTGCCCGACCCTCAAATTTGAAGAGCTGTGGCATAACAGTCTCTAGTAACCTTTTGATCACTTCAGACGACCCTCACTCGATCTTCGATAACATATTTAAAGCATTGGTGGACTGTTGACACAAGTTCATACGTCCTCGATAGCCAAGATCTTCCAAAAATGGCATTGTAGCTTGTTGGATAATCCACCACCATAAATAGTACCTGAACCTTCTTTCTGAAAGGACCCTTTCTCAAACTTACCTCTCTCTCAAATTCCCTAATTACTTGTGCCGTTACTCTAGTAAAACCAATGATAGTACACTTTGATTGGGAAATCCGAGGAGGTTTGCGCATCCTATCATAAGTTGTCTTGAAAAGAAAATTCACAGAGCTTCCTGTATCTAACAATACACGTTGGATTTTGACACCAGCTACCTCTGCACCGATAACCACTGCATATTCATGTGGTTATGTAGTGCCTCTTAAATAATCTTCATCAAAAAGAATAAAGGGAATATCTGTCTTTCCATATAAATGAGTAGACACTTATCCCTCTATCTGAGTAGCTAAGACTACTATATGCTTCTTTCTAAAATTGTCAGTGTTTCCAGCCATGGTATCGCCTCCGAAAATTGCCAAAGACTCAAAATACTCACACAGACTTCAAACATGGTTTTGCTTCACTGGCTTGTCAACTGCCATTAAAATCAACCTATCCATATCTTCATCTAAATATTCTGATGGAGCGTCAAAATCATCAATTTCTGTATCCATAATCATTAAGTTCTCTGTTGGTGTATTAGGATTTGCTGCTTGTGAAGTCGAGGCAAAATACCCCTTGTCGCGTTGCTCTGTCCTTTTACACAGGCCAACAACTTTCCATTCTCAATCAATGTTTGTACCTCTTTTTTCAACGCAATACAGTCTGTATTATCATGTCCGATGTTATTACAATACTTGCAAAACCTGTTATTTCGTTAATCCCTTGGCCTATTTATCAGGGAAAACTTCTTAAAATTCTCATACCCCTTGGCTCTTTCATATAGTATAGCAACGTTCTCAGTTAGATTGGCATAATACTCAGATCTTAATCACATATTGGGCCTCATCCTATGAAACTGGTACTTGGATGCTTGATTTGAATATCCTCCAGTTCGAGGAGGTAAATTGTTATTGTTCCTCGAATGTGTTGGTTTGGCTGAATTCAAAGATTGCTCTTGATTGTTTGGCACTTATACTGAGTTATTTTGACTAGTTCCAACTACTCTTTGAACTCTAGTCGACTATTCTACTTGTGTTTGGTCCTCTACTTGAGCCATCGATGCTCCAAAAGTCAAGGCTCTAAGCTTTGTCGTTTCATTTGCTAGATCTTCTGGTAACAATCATTGTCAAAAGACTGCCATTGCTACCAGCTCCTCACAATCATCTAAACCAACCTTTGTTAAGACAAACTACTTAGTATATTCCTTCAATTATCGTATCTTCATTCGCTCACATTCGCTTACTCCCCACAATCTGTCTTCGGAAAGCAATATAAAAATCTCTAAAATTTGAAATTGACCCCCTCAGAATTCCGTTGTACCATTTTAACGTTGTTCCTTTGAATTTTTTAGAGAAACCTTTACACACCAACCTATCATCGTCCTCAAAATTCATCATATAATTTTTGAAGTGTTTGATGTACTCGTCAGGGTCTTGCATCCCATCGAATTTGTCAACCTTTGAAATGTGAAACCACTTCGGAATTGTGATAAATCTTATCTCATTTGTTAGATGAGAGTTTCTCCAGTCAACATCCTTGACATATTGATTGTAATTCTCAGCTCCCATTATAGCGTATAAATTCTGATAATCCACCACACTGTATTAGTTCAATGTGATTCCTTCACACTAATCAGCTTCCCTCAAACATCGTGGCATACTTTCCTTCCTAGCTCTGTACTCCTTTCGTGATTTTCGAGGTTGATCTTTTCTTTTTTCGAAAATCCTTGATACTTTTTAAAATCAGATTCCTTAACTTTTTATTTTTTCGTCACTGGACGTGATATACCATTGTTTGTCTTTTTTATATTTTCGTGAAGTGTAACGCTTATTAGAAGGTACAAAACACTATTTTTCTGTTCACTTATAACCTAGCGGGTTGTACAAGATCGATAAAAATGATTGCTAACGTCATTTTTATCATCCATTTGTCTTACTTCTGATTTCAGCCTAGTTGGCTGAATTTCTTGTTCTCTGGTCGTACTTCTCATTCAGAGATGTAATTCTATCCAGCAGTTGATTCATTCATATTTCAATGTTTGATTCATTTTGTCAAACCAGAACAAGTCATCATGCCTATTATCAGTTCCTTGCAAATCTTTTTTTAGCGTTTAGACAACTGCTCGAACTAGTAGATCATTTTCAGTTCTTGAATTCATCGTCGATTGAAAAAGTTTTTAAAGATTCGAATAGGAGCAAAAGAGAAAAAAATCAAACAGAAACAATTTAGACAATAATCAGTGATCAGTCCCAAATGGAGTCGCCACTTTGATAAGTGTTTATCTAGTGTCACAAAGTAAAATAAAGAGAAGTAGGTTATAAAGAGAGAAAGTCAAGAGATAAAATTAGTTAATCTGAAAAGTCAGAGAGGTTTCTTAGTTCAGCCTTGACCTTTATATAGAGGCGCAAAAACTTAAACTTTAACTGAAACAGTTACAAAAAAGGGTCTAATTGCATATTAGTCCCTCATCAAAATGTAAAGCTTTAAATCTCTCTTATGACTATACAATCTATCATAAAAGGTTTTATTCCTTTACATTCTATTCCTCAAAGTTCTATTTCCTTATCACACCTAATAATGTTCGAAAATGAAAGTAACATTTGTCATCCCCAACTGGCCTACAAACTGGATGATGCAACTAAACGTTGATGCAATCAAAATTTCATCTCTGATACTGTCATCCAATTATCCGTAGTAACAATAGTATCATAACACTTTAAACATTCAATAATTTCTATTTACTCATTCATACCACTAACATCTTCACATAAACGAATGCCAAATCCATAAGATTATTGTAGAGAGCACCCTTAATCAACTTCCATCCATTTTATTGTCCATTAGACTTAACGTTGTTGATCGTAAATATAAAATTTCTATACAAGATATGGATTTTAAGTAACCTTTCAGATTGAACAACATTACTTTAGAAGGCGCCATAGCGCTTGAGCTACCATTGACCATACTAATTGATAGTTAGTGCACTGTATGAGTTCGAAATGACGGTTCAAAATTTAATTTACGTTTCACAGCTAGACGACCGCATTTTTTTAGTTCATCTAAAGGCTGTAAAAAGGAAGATATGTCCGGATATACTTCCCAACCCATTTCTTGTACATATACTCTACGTATACTTCGTTATTTGTTTCCATGACAACATTAAGGAGTTTAAGTTTTTATTTTAATACTTTTATCGTTGGTAAATTAGTACAAACAACTATATCAAACATTTTGTAATGGTCATTAAAATAGTATAAAGGTGTCGTTATGCATTTTTTAAAAAATTTATAAATGTCATGCGAACATGATATACCATGCGTAGTGCGTATATCAAAAGTAAAATTTGTATTCGCAACTTTCATTTTTTGGACACATTCTACTTCGTACAAAAAAAATTCTAAATTAGTGTAAGAGTCGTTAACTCTGAGGTTGGCATACACATTGTCTACAAATTCATGTTGGGTTATAACTTGACTATTTTAAGTAATTATCTAATTACTTTATGTTGAATTTTGAGAAAACAATGCATTTTAACCTGAGACAACTCAAAATTACCTTTGCTCATACCAATGAAACACTTTAGCATGGAATAAGCGCTACCCATGCATTTAGTGGTATGGTTACTGAAATACATGAACTTGTTAGTTTCACATGTTGGAAACTTAATATAAACGTAAATTTAATATAGAAAGTCATACCGATACAAGTGACTCCAATGATTTTTAAAAATAGTATCATGTACCTTATTACCTTGTAGGTGTTATCCACTATTAGCATATTTTGAAACATCCATAATAAATCCGAACTAACTAGGTGTGCAAAAAAACGTTTAGTGATGATATCACTTCGGTCTTCACCCGACTTATACCAATCGTAATAATTTGACATTTTGAGTTCGCCCAAAAAATATTGTAACTATGACCACCCATATATGTGGATTTTCCATTGTTTTAATTGAGCATTGTATTCATTGCGCATGGACAACGAATTGTTACGGTTTAACTTTTTCACTCCGCCCAAAAAATCACGAGGACATGTTCCATGTTGGGAGAACTACGTACAAATTCGAACTCTTCTTTAGAAAAGTATCCAAAGTACGAATAACATTTATTAACATTCACATTTTCATGATTGTGAACCCCGTATACGACTCGTCAGAAGTTATCATATTTCTTTTTTTGCTTGAAATGGCATTCACATTTCTTTGTTCTGATAGACTTCTTTTTGTCATCATTTGGCTCTACCAACTCCACACACTATCTGTATCTCTTGCATTCAAATAATAGTCTAATAGTTTTTTTATTTTATGTTTTTCACATCTTTGTGACATCTTAATATAATTGCGAAGCCTTTAATCAACTAATTGTTGTTGCTTATAGTAGAATTTTGTGGTAAACAAATCACTATAATCGATATCGCAATCCTCTGACACTTACTAGTATCCTTAACCTCATACAATGTTAATTTATTAAAAATTTAAACCAAAACATAGATAAAAAACTAAAGGTAAAGTATTTCGGACGACTTGCTGCGGTATAATCCAATGAAACCGCCGATATAATACCTTAATAGTGATAATGTTGATTTGGTAATATCGTTGGTGGGCTAAGATGCGCGTTGTTGTTGTGTTGGACGCAAACCCGAGCATTAACGGTGCACGAAAGGACCGCCAATTTTTTAAATATTGACGGTATGAAAGGCACCGCCGGTACACCAACATCGTCAATACATAGAATCCATAATGGTGGTACCAATGTTCCATACCGCGGGTGCATTGATCTTTTTAGAAGAATCCTAAATTTCAATTAAAATTGATTTTTAGGGATTTCGGTTTAGTGAATTGATTTTTTTGAAATTTAATTTTCATCAATAGATTTGTTGTTTTCAATTTAGAGTACTTTTTATACGGTTTGATATCGATATAGTTTTGTTTGAAAATAAAATTGTTTTTTTATAATATAAATATTATATTTTGAAAATAAAACAATTTAGGTTCTAATGAATTGCTATTGAACTCTATATTTTAAAAACTAGTTATTTTACTTAAATAATTAAAAATAGAAATATTAACATAGTGAAAGACTAGGTAGAAAGGTATCGGTTCTTTTTTAAAATCGTACTGTATTAACTTCAAATTAAAAGTTAAGAATATAGTCAATATTACACAAATCTTACAAAGTTGGACTTCTTATATGACAAAAGAAACATAATGCGGTGACTAACAAACATAATGAACGAACTTTGAATAGTAGTAGTAGTATGACTGAACTGTAAATCGTATGACTGAATTGATATGATAGGTCGTTCGTCATGGGTTGATTTATTTATAGTCAAACCTTAGTTAGTCGTTTGTCTATCATTTATAAATAATAAAAAAATGAGTTTTAGTATAAACACGTGTTATTTCTTTTAATGTTTTATTATTAGTTTGTTTTAGTATAAACAATTGTTATTTCTTTTAATGTTTTATGAGGAAAGTACCCATAAATACCCACTCAAGTATCAAATATCAAAATGGTACCCGTTTTGGACTAGTTTCATAAAATATCCAGAGTCAAATTATGGACAATTATACCCTCTAGGGTATAAAAGGGGTTGTTTTGTTGAAACCCACTTTTTTTACACCTTATAATCAGACATTTAGGTTCCAATTCCCCCCACTTTCACATTTCTAAATTTGAGGAGAGAGAAACACGTGAAACGAGAGGGAACCCAAAAGTTTTTTTTGAAACCAAACCTAACCTTCGACAACATTCCGGCGAAACCAAACCAAACTCTGTTCCGATATCTCAACCAACCACTTCCACCGTCTTTGTTCCGATATCTCGAGCAACCACCGGTGACACTCGAACTGGAACGAAGTTTCCTTCGGTACGAACAGAACCGTCGACCAGTGACTCTGTTCTTCCTTATTTCTTCGAACCGAACAAGGTACTGTCTACATACTGTCTCTGTTCTTGCTTAATTCCGTCGAACTGATCCGTCTACATACTGTCTGTGTTCGATGTTAGGTGTTAGAATCAACCAATGTCGCCGGAATTTTTTTAGAATAGTAGGTTGTTTATATTGATAGTCATGATGTCTCACGTTTAACCCTCCGGTAGGCAGTAAGGGTATTTCGTACTGATGATCGACCGGACGACGTTAGGTTATAGTTGTGTTGGTTAGAATGGTGTTGTGTCGATTAGAATGCTGTAACGTCGTGTATCGTAGGTATGTGGCTGTTGTTGTAAGCATTATGAGTTTACGTAGGGTTGGTCCATATCTAGCAATATGGGGTGCATTATCTATCAGTGTTTGTGTATAGTTTACGTGTCCGACGCCATGGATTTGAACCTGGCCTGGTTGAATCGTGAACGTGTTACATCGGCTATCACAGCTATAGGGCTGCTGTTCCAAATGTTGTGATTGTACTTTGGTATCATCAACATCTAGCAATGTATCTTGTCTAATATATCGGGGTATGATAATAGTTTACCTGTCAGACAACACGTCTATGGGAGAAGTATAAGATTCTGGTCACTTCTACCAATCTTCATAATGCACTGGCTGCTTAGTGTTATTGTTTTAGTTACCATGTTATTACTAACTAGCTTATTATGTGAACGTTAACAGGTTAAAATGACGAAAACAAGAGTATTCTACCACTCGGGGTTGGTTGGCATAATCAACGTACTGAGACGGGATATAATCAAAGCTGAACACATCGAGGCTGCTCGTGGAACCCCTTTCTACACCTTCCTCAAAACCTCGTACGACTTGAGGAACGAGGTTCTGAAGCTTAAAAAGTTCCACCACTTGATCGAGGAGATCTGTGGTTTATACGACGTCAGATGGAAGGCTTTCAAGATTGGACAAAAGCATGTAAGGCTGACGAAGAAAGATGTTAAGGCGATCTTTGGCCTCAAACACGGTAACGAAGAGATGCCGATGAGCAAATCAGGTGGATTTATCGCTCGGTACGCCGATGGAGCCGAGTTAGATTCGATTTTGATGAAGAAATATTTTTTGAGTCCAAGGACGAGGAGAAGCGGGCCAACGAACGACAAATCAGTTTCCAACGCGTTGATAAAGGTAAATAGAGTCTGTTAGAATGTAGTTGTTTTGTAGTTTATGCTGCAGGCTTAGGTTGATGATACAAAAACCTGCATGTGTATATACATATCTAGCGTAGTAGTACATTATATCTATCAGTGAGTTGGCAGTGTAGTATTACGTTGTTGTTTGGTTTTATGCACATAACAATGTATGGAATCATATCTATCAAATGTCTTATTAGGTGTGGATGCCTTTAATTGTTATTTCTGTATTGTTGGTATGATTTTGGATATTTTTATAGGAAGCAATCGAGAAAGCAGTCAGCGAAGGAGGGGAGGATGAAGCGAAGGATGTGGCTCGGCTCCTGATACTTTTCATATGCTCGACACTGTTCTTTTCAGTGTCGGGCGACGTAGTCGGGTGGACAGCAATCTTCTACGTGGAGAATCTCGACAAGATAAACGACTATGACTGGTCTGGAGCCATCTTGGATAAGCTTCACAAATCGCTGGACAAATGTATTAAGGCAGGCCATCCTTCAAGAGTTATCGGATGCGTTGCTCTGTTTTTTATAAGTATAGTGTGTTATGATCAGCATGTCTGTTACGAAAATGTTTTTTTAATGGTTAGTTATGTTCTGTGCAGCCGTTTCTTATGGAGCATATTTCGATAAACGTCGACATACCAAGGCCAAACATAATCCCTAGATGTTACAAGTGGTGGGGGCTAGAGGGCAAGGAGTCGACATTCGAAATGATCCAGATGGTCAGTGAGCTCACGGACGACGAGGTATGTAACCCACTTATCAATGTCAATGTTATGGTATGAAACAAAGCGCATATGTTGATGATACAAAAACCTGCATGTGTATGTACACATCTAGCGTAGTAGTATATTATATCTATCAGTGATTTGGCAGTATATACTATGTTGGTGTTTGGTTTATGCATATAGCAATGTCTGAGATCATATCTATCATTGTATTACGTACAAATCGAAGCCGTGAATATTATAAGTAATGATTATAATATTGTGCTGCTCAATGTATATTATACTGTATTTCCTAGGTTGTCGGCGGGGATTTGGTGTTTACAGCATCAGAATGTTTTGTTTATGGAGTAAATGATTCGCGGAGACAGTGCGAAGGGGCTGGTGAAACAAGCGAATAGAGGAGTAGGAAAAGAAAGAAATCTGTTGCGAACAGAAGTACAAGAAGGAAGGTAGATGACGGAGCTGGTAGTAAGAAGAGAAGACGTTCGATGATTGAGGTTGAAGATGATGTTACGTTGGGGGAGTTCATTGTGGAGAGGAAGGCAACAGTTGGTAAAAACAAATGGGAGAGGTTGAAAAACCAAAAAAAACGTAGGTCTAGTATGATTCCTAGTTTTGGAGTGCTGTCGCAGTCGGTTTTGCGTGACAGCAAAAAACTGAAAAAAAGAAGCCGGTTGCGCCGGATGAAAGTTGAAAACAAGAGGCTTAAAACATGCCTTGAGGAAAGAAACGAAGAGGTTAGTGCTAGCATGTTTTCTAAGTACTAATAACATCTGTATGTTTGTTAAAATGAAGTTGTCTATCAACGAAGTATGCTGTATCTATCATTGTTAAAAATAATATAACAATTTCGTATGCTCGTTTGATTCAGGTGGAAAAGTTGAAGAAAGATATGGAGGACCTGAAACAAAAGCTGGAGATGGGAGGTGAAAGAGTGGATGGTGAGGATCAACAACTGGTGTTGACCTTATCCATGCCATTTTGTCGCGTTGATGAGGATGCTACTGAAACCGTAGATGCAAACGTTGCTGAGAAGGTGGTTAAGGAAACACTGGTTTACAAAAGATCTCGGAGGCATGTAATAACTGACACAGAAAAAGCAACAGAAGAAGATGGCGTTGGTGGGGAGAAAAAAACAGAAGAACAACAGGAGCTTGACAAAGCTGAGCAAAAAGAAAGGGACGTATCGGAGGAGGAGAAGGAAGAAGTTGATGGAGGGGGTGTTCAATCCGAAACACGTGTTGAACAAGTGGAAGAGAGTACTACACAGGAAGCTTTTGTTGTTGATGTGTCTAGGAAGCCGAAAGGGACTGCAACAACTGGTTGTGATGCTGGTAATGGGAAACGGGATGTGACAGAAGAATTATCACCCCTAACTCATGCTGCCGGTGCGCAAAATGTAGTTTTGGTACGTGCACAGGGACCCGGAGTTGGAAACAACGAGGTCGAACAACAGCAGCTGACGGTGGACAGAATTAATTTGTTGGACGAAGGTTCCAGCGAAGGAACGAAAACAATGGAACGACAGTTGGAGGAGTCGCCAAAAACCGTAGATGAAGGACAGAATGCAGAGAAAGGTGAGGACAAAGGACAAGATGACATAGTAGTAGCAACTACATTGTTGGAGATAGCAGCAACAGAACTACAGGTTCCAGAACCTGTCTCTCACAATGTGGTCGATAATGTTGCTGAAGATGTAAGTGGATGTTAAATAGCTTAGTTGTATTTGAATATCATCTATCATTGATAGTTAATCTAACAATTTATGGTTTCCAATGTTATGTTTTTAGGAAGTCGAAACAGCGGAGCCTGAAGACACACGACACTCTAGCTTAGTTGTATTCACTGGCATTGGAACAGAAGCAAAGTGCGAACAACTATCGCAAGCTATGTCTCCATTAAAGGTGATACAAATTTTCAACAGAGGAGATCAATCCGCAGAGAAGATTGAAAAAGTGTCACAGGTTGAGCCATCTTCGTACGCAACACCACAACAACAGAAAGCAGCATCGAAGGATCTGATTGTCCAATCGCTTACACCGTTGGCTGACGATAGCTTTGTAGACTGCACCCAATCATTTTACGCAGAAGTTGACAAGGCTGTTGAAACTTCAAACGAGAAGAGACGTACACTGGACTCCATCGAGGAAGACCAAACAGACGTTGACGTAAGTAGATATTTGGTATTATCAATAAACATTTAAAAAGTAATGTTAACAGTTTACTATGCTGCTTTTTTTAGGTGCCCGTTGATGAAATGCCTGGGTTCAACTTACTTACTCCGACGCAGGTTCAACAACAGCAAACTGAAGTTGTAGTTTGGCCGTTCCCGACAGAAACAACGGAACTGATCGATGTAAGTGAGTACGAGAAGGTGCTGAAACTCAAATAGGTAGAACAACAAGAAGATCCAGAAGTATGGTACTTGCCAACATGAGAGTTCTCGTACAGGCTTTCCATTAGTGTGACAGAGATAATAGAACTGCCTAACGAAACTCAAGTTGACTTCAAGGTAAAAAGCTAGTAGGATGTATCTATCGTACTTTACTTATTAGTCTAGCAACGTGTCTATATACGTCTATCAATATTAAATGCAACATCTATCAATGTGTCAACCAATAAACCGTTGGTTATTATTTTCAGTAATCCCTGTCACTCAACTGATTTGAGATTGTAATTTTGTTTTGATAGGTAATAGATGCTTGGATATACAAGCTGTTAAAGTATTGAGATTGGAAAGTCCCTCTTAAAGGGTTTGATAATAAGTATTCATTTCCTGTCAACGCCATTCAAATAACTGGCATTGCAACTGTAAGTTCCCAGTGGATTATTGGTTTTATATTAGGTACATCTACTTCCTGTATTAATGACTTAATTTACAGGGGACACTGGCTAAAAAGGGAGATATGTCTGTCATTGTGGACAAGGTTTTTGAGACAATAAAACCCTACACATATGTTGCATTTGTCCCCCTATGTACCGTAAACACGGACGGCGTGAACCACTGGACGCTCCTGGTTATAAACATGGAGAATGGGGTTGCCAGAAGCTACAACCCAATGTTGCCTTGGAGCAAATACATTCCCGATAAGACGAAAAACACAGCCGATGCTCTGGTAAGTAATTTAAATTCCAAGTAAACTATTTTGGTTGCATGTCTAGCAATTTCGATTAATATATCTATCAAAGTGTATAGTAATGCATATCAATGACTGCTACTGTATCTATCAATGCATCTCACCTATTGCATGAAGAAGAAATATATACCGCATGTAAAAGGTGGGTACAAAATTAAGACCATGTTAAATATCCCACAGCAGAAGAAGGACAGCTATGACTGCGGTGTATTTGTTTGTAAATACGTAGAAGACATCATCACAAGAGGGGTTATTTCACGGGAATATGGTGAGGAAATACCAGCAGAAACAAGAGCTAAAATATTTAAACATTTCTTGAATGATCGTAACACAAACAAACGTTGGTAGTATGTAATTTATTTTTTGGTACCCATTTGTATTTTTCGGATAGATTAGCAATGGGTGAGTTAGACAACTAATATGATTTCTGTTGGTAGTAGAAAACTCAAGTGTAAACGCACATTTTCACATCAATGTTACATCATTCAGTGTTGAATCTACTAATTTAGATATGTTGTATCATTCATAGTAGTTTTCAAGTCGTTAGCAAAGTTTTTATTATTACCTATCAGGCTTGAACCAAACATCTATCAATGTCTAATTGGTTAAATATCAGAATAATAATCAGGTGGTGTATGTAGATCTATAAGAAATGCTTTTTTAAGCAGGTGTATACTCAAGTAAATATGTAGGCCAAATATATTTATAAACTACCTTGGCATATACACCATTATTTGCATGAATCAATTTCATCTATGGGAAGTATATCTCTACTATTTCTACATATCAGAGATGTAATAAAAAAACTACCAATAATGCCTATATAAAGAGAAATAGCAATGTCTACCAGTTTATCTATCTGGGTTTAAGGAAGCATCTATCTGGGTTTAAGCAAGCAAATATCGTAGTGCGAAACATATCGTACTACATATCTGTAAGCATAATTATCTACTAGAAATGCATGACCACATGTTAAAATTTTTGGTTACGAACCATATTGTATAGTTTTACATATTGTTCAGACAAAATAGCTAGACCAAATAGGTTTTAAATTTTAAATATAATTTATCTACCATTGAAAATTACTCGTAAATATCATATAACAGGTTACTGATGCACGATATATATATATATGGACTGCACAATATGGTTATTGGTAGATAAATGCAATTAATTTTTTGAAAGGACTTTTAACCACACCAATTACTCATTAGAAGTTAATGTGTTAAAACCATTGGTTAGATTGAACTTGAAAAGACAATGGGTAGATGAACTTGAATGATTACATTCATTTAATATACGCGTGCCATTAAATTTGTGAAAGAAAGTATGGTTGCTTAATGGGACTCAGCATTGGGTGCTGTGTTTTGCTATAAATAGAGGGTCATATGTGAACCTATTCCTCACACACTTCCCTCCAAAGCAAAAAAAAACCAGAACCTCTACCCTAAGTTCAAA
Source organism: Limnanthes douglasii subsp. nivea (assembly GCA_036936605.1). Classification (NCBI taxonomy): domain Eukaryota; kingdom Viridiplantae; phylum Streptophyta; class Magnoliopsida; order Brassicales; family Limnanthaceae; genus Limnanthes; species Limnanthes douglasii. The sequence continues at coordinate 42,666,113 of JAUPFV010000001.1, forward strand.
CCACTGCTCCTTCTAAAATGGCACCTTCCTCACCTTTCTCACCACATAACTCCGGCGATGATGGGTGGTCCTCTGACCACTACGCATGTAACAAGGCATACAAGTGTACCACAACGTCAGAGTACTCCGATGACGAAGAAGATGACTGGTCGGTCTGGTCTGAGGACCAAGAAGACCCTTATGGATCATGGGATTCTTGGTCCATGGACGACAGTTATCTTTTTGAGGATGAAAAACTGCCAAAAAAGAAGAGACGTAGGAGCAGCAGCAAGTGGGAAGAAGAAGACGACAATGATTCTGAAGAGGCAGACGACGAGGCCTCTGACGACGAAGAAGATGAGGAAGATGAAGAAGAAGAAGAAGAAGAGGAGGAGGGATCTGATGGAGAGGACTCTGACTAGGTTAGAACATGGAGATGTAGTTTCATGGCACTTTAGGTTTATGTTTTGTTGTTTTCGTCTGTTTGTTTATGGTTTTTTTGGACTGTTAGTGTGACCAACCCTGTGCAGTAGACTCTTTTTTTGACAGGGTTGGATGATTTATGGTTTATGGCATTTTTCGAATCTCTGTAGCAGTGCATGATTTTAATGTTAACGTTTCATTGCATTTTCCCTTCTCTAGCTTAAACTGGTATGATATGGTATGATATGGTGCAGTTGAAGGTAGCAGTTTTACTTGCAGTTATTTCACAGAATCGCAATCTATGAACACTAAGATATCAGAGTTATGGTAACATTAAAAGAACAGTTTATGTAGACCTAATGTATAAGATGTAAACATAGATAGCAAGGTTGAATAGAGTGGATATCAGAGTATAACAGCATAGATAGCAATGTATACACGAATACACAACAGAGTGTTAACAAATGTAAGTAAAGTATCAGATGTTAAATACGAAACATAAAACATATTTTGATGTATCTGTTAGATGCAAAATCCAGAAACTATCAATGTTGAATAGAGTGGATATCAGAGGGTAGCAGCATAGATAGCAATGTAGACAGGAATAGATATCAGAGTCTGTAACAAACAGATATGGTACGTGTCAATTTTATAAGGGTACAAAACATAAGTCGAGATACAAGGAGTGCTTATCTTTGAGATGAATCAGACATGAAAGATTTGAAGTACATCTATAACAAATGTAAGTAAAGTATCAGATGGATGTAAACCAAAACAGAAAACATACTTTGATGTATCTGTTAGATGCAAAATCCAGAAACTATCAATGTTGAATAGAGTGGATATCAGAGGGTAGCAGCATAGATAGCAATGTAGACAGGAATAGATATCAGAGTCTGTAACAAACAGATATGGTACGTGTCTATTTTATAAGGGTACAAAACATAAGTCGAGATACAAGTGTTGCTTATCTTTGAGATTAATCAGGCATGAAAGATTTGAAGCACATCTTTAACAAATGTAAGCAAGGTATCAGATGGATGTAAACCAAAACAAAAAACATAATTTGATGTATCTGTTAGATGCAAAATCCAGAAACTATCAATGTTGAATATAGTGGCTATCAGAGGGTAGCAGCATAGATAGCAATGTAGATGTGAATAGATATCAGAGTCAGAAAGAAACAGACATGGAACATGTCAATGTTAAAAGTGTACAAAACATAAGTCGAAAGATAAGGAGTGCTTATCTTTGAGATGTAAAATGTTACAAAAAGTCGGTAAATAATGTCTAGAACGGAGCATTACATGACCTCATATTATGCCCCGATTTGAAACATCGACCACAACGGGACTGGCTGCTGGAAACTTCACCTCTTGATGGAATACGCTTCTTCCTCGGACGGCCGGGTCGTCTTTTAACGTTAGGGGGCAGCACCAAGGGCTCTCCATCACAATCTGCACTACTGGATTCACCAAACTCTGTTATAGCCGGTATGTTAAATGAATAGCTAGACAGGTAATTTTGGGTAGTGAAAAACGGCTCAACCAACGTCATATGATCCTCGTTTAGAGATGCAATTGCAGCCAACGCATGAGCGCATGGGAAACATTCTTGCTGCCAAGAGCCGCATGTGCATTTGAAATCCAGTATGTTGACCACCATGACTGGGTCCGATAAAACCTCAAAATAAGCGGCAGAAGACTTGCGAACTAACCATGTCCGACTGCGTTGTACATTCTCTTTGAACCTATTGTCAAACTCAGGGCACAAATGTGTGTTCCAACTTTGGCCCTCTCCTAAACGTCGAGACATTTGAGTCATCAAAAGAGCTCTAATCCGGTCGATTAATTCAACTATAGGCAGATGGCACAACTTTTTAATCTGGCCATTGAAGGATTCAACAGCGGTTGATGCCATCGCCCCATACCGTTTGCCTTTGGCATATGCATGAGCCCACTTTTCTGGTGCTAGATTTCTTACGAAGTTGCCAATACGCTTACCGCCTTCGAGCAAAAACTGACCATAACGTTCATTAAAAAGTTCCACCGTAGGGGCATAAGCGCAGCTCTTAAACATCACTAGCATATTTTGTTTGTAGACTCTGTTAGTGTGTTCAAGAGCTTTAGTCAAGTTCTGGATAAGATGGAAGATGCAATAAGCGTGGTATTCAGTAGGATAAAGAGTTGCGACAGCGCTAATAATACCAGCATGGCGGTCTGAAATGAAAGTTATTTGGCGCCCTAACAGATGAGGTTTTAAACTTTTCAAAAACCAAAACTAGTTGTACGAGTCTTCACTACCAAATATACCAAAAGCTACGGGGAAGAGACCTGAAACGGAAAAGATATAGCTTGAAAACAGAACTACATTAACAGAACGATGTTGAGGTCGACTGTGTAATAGTAAACATAGAACAGTCTATGTAAACTAATCTATCAGACAGATCCTCCTAAGCTAGCAATCAGTAATAACTAAAATATCAGGGTATATAATCCAAACTATCAGACAGTCTTATTAAATCGCAAACTATGTAAACATATTTATCAGACTGAATGTATATTGAAACATGTACTGACCGTTGTTTCCATCTTTTTCCACCGCTGAAAGCAACACGCCACCATGCTTCCCTGTTAGGTGGGTTCCGTCAACGTACAGTAGAGGGCGACACGAATGGAAACCCTGAAGACACACCCCAAACGCTATAAAATAGCGACGGAAAACATTGCCGGGAGCCAAATCCAGATGACAGTCCGTAGTGATGTCACGACTCTTTAGCCTCTTGAAGTATGGTTTTAGCAATCCGAAAGAGGTATTGCTATCTCCAAATACCACGCGACGGGCCTTCTCCAACGCATTCCAAGATAGACGATATGAAACGTCTAAACCGTAGTCTTGCTTGATGGTGGACTGTATAGTCTTAGCTGTTACGGAATGGCTGTTCCGTAGAGAATCGTGAATTTCATCAGCAATCAAATCGGACGACAGATGCCTGATTTTCTTCTTTGTGAATACGGGATTGCACGTGTGGGTATCGAAAAATCTTTTAATTGTCATCAAACCGGTCTTAGAATCAACAGAAGCGTAAAGCCTCCATTTGCAGCCATCCGAATATTTGTTTACACAATAAACGGTGATCTTGTTAAATGTATTGTGCATATACCTAAACGCAAAACCGTTCTCTAATGCGTAACGGGATAAGGATAACCTCAGACCTTGAGCACCGTCTGGAAATGACTGTCCAACACCGATGATAGCTTCTGCCCATCCCGTTGTAGCTAGATGTCTTTTTTTGGGGGTTGTAATGGCCAGACAGCAGCTGCTTTCACCGCTAGTTCGTTGCATGTGAGAGGGTTATTCGAACAGTTGAACGAGTTGTTTACGTTTAATGGCAGAGCCTTTATCAGCAACATGTTCTTCGATAAGAAAACTAACACTCTTCAGACGCTCAACATCGAGGTAACATTCCAACCCAATAAAATCGGTCTCCTTATTAAAAATACAATTATTCTGAGCACCGCAAGAGTACGTAATGTTGTAGTTGCCTCTAACAAACCCTTGCCATGTTTGCTCAACGTACTGTTGAAAAGACTCGAAGTTTTCAAATTCGGACAGCGGAACAATACCTGTTTCCGTACCAAATTTGAAAATGCAAACTTTTGGTTTCGACATTGTGTACCCTGAATTATAGGAGTTTTGGTTAGTTTGTTTAACGTTGGTGTAGAATAACTGAATGTGTTACTGATATATAAACATATCTAGCAATAAATCGTAACTAACATATCAGGGAATATGCATCGTGGTCTATTTTCCAACACACATAGCAAACTGCCATACCTAAACTATCAGGGTATATGGACTATTGGTCTGTTTTCCAACACACATATCAACCTATTATAACTAACATATCAGGGTGTCTACAGCAAGAGGAAATGGTTGGAAACATCTAGCAATATCACGTACCTAAACTATAAGGGTATATGGAGTCATGGTATATTTATCAACACATATAGCAACCTGTTATAACTAAGATATCCCGGTGTATGCAGTCAGGTTTAATCTACAAACACATCTAACATATCAGGGTGTATGCAGTGATCTAGCAACCTCAAACATACAATTGCAGGCGACAAATCGCAAAGTGTAACCATATAAATATCAGGGTTCAAAACAGAGGTGGAAAAATGAAATTTCTCACCGGAATGTGATCGGAGCCGGTTTGGATGCTTTGAATTGTGCGGAAGCAGATAGTAATAAGTTTCCTGCCACTAACGTACATTATATGAGAGTCTAGAATCGATTTCGAAAATGGAAAACGATTTTGAAACTTAAAACTCAGCTCACTTACTGACCTGAAAGATGTAAAGGCCGGGCTACGATTTTGAAACTTAAAACAGTGGTTAGGAGGTTGCTAACCGGTGGTGTAGGAGGATGAGATACGGTGCAAAATCGGAGGTAGGAGGCTGAGACGGTGCAAAATCGGAGCTAGGAGACTGTGGATGTATCTGACGCCGTCGAACCGGAATTTTATTATTCGCCGGTGATCGGAACACTCTCCGAAGGCGATTATATGGATCACCGGTGGTTACGTAGGGTAAATGGTGGTTCAATAGTGTCGCCGGAGGTGGTGTGATCAGCCGTGGTTTTTTGAAATGAAGAGACGTTCTTGAAAAATGAGTTGTTTGTTAGGTTAAGGGAGAGGAGAGATAAAGGAGCTAATAAATTCTAAATTCTAAATTCTAAATTCAAAAGTAATTAAGAAGGTGCTGAAGCCAAAAGGGGCCCTTTTTTCACAAAATCAACCTTATATACTAGGTTGAGGGTAATCTTGGTATTAAAAAAAAGGTATTAGAAGTGGATATGTTTAATGAGATGGGTACTAAGTGAGCATTAACCCATTTTTGGGTACTAGGTTGTAATAGGTTTGGCTAAAAGGTACTTAGTGTGTCATTTCCCATGTTTTATTATTAATTTGTTTTAATTAGTATCAAAATCCATTTTTAGTAACCACTTTATTTATTAAATTGAAAATTACGAAAAATTTGAGACAAGAAGTAAATTACAAAAGATTGAAGGACTAAAAATTAAAACCAAGTCTAATCGAACAGAGGACCTATAATTAAACCTACAGACTCCTAAGCTCAAGAGAGAGTGTGCAAAGTAAAGAACTCATTTTCGCCTAATCCATAGTCGTCTCTTCCTCAACATATAAAAATTCCCAAATCACGAACCCTAGAAAACTTTGAGTCCCAAAACTTAACCAACGAATCAGATCAGTTCCCACATCCAAACATACCTAAAAACACTACTAGCCCCACCACTGAACAACCCAGATGAAATCAAAGAAGCTCAATACGCTTTGATAATCAGACGCGAGCGAATCAACTTTAAGCTCCGAAAAATCAACTTTAAGCTCTGAAATTCAAAACCGATAAGATGCAACAACCACCGGTTACAATACACCTCCACCCATGATCGATCGAGAACAAACAGCTAAATCGGTGGCAAACTCGAATGCACCCAAGCATCAGCTTGAAGACTCCACAGTCAATCGATCGAGAAGAAAAGAGACTCAACGGCAGCGGCTCTTCGAGATATACTTAGATAGTCAAGGGATATTTTTCTTGCTACGTCTCTCTCTTGCTACTGCAAACTGTGGGAGTGAAAAGAGACTCAGCGGCAGCGAAATCACTACCAAACTCGCTTCTCTTCGAGATATCGGAACTGCGATGATATTCGGTTTCTTGCTCGAGCTTGATTTTGATTTGATTTCGAGTAAATCTGGTATTGGTGAAGGTGAGCGTGGATGGAAAATTTTTGTATGAAATTTCTTACTGAAGAAGCCATGGCCGTTGCATAAGCAAAAAGTTGTTAAAGACCAGTGAGTCAAAAACCATATCTGTTTGCTCAATCAGTTCATATTTATGCCCTTCTAAGAATGTTACTGAATTGCAAGTCCAACTTCAAATCAGCGAGCTCAAGCTACACGACTGAAAGGCCAAACCTCAATGCAGAAGATAGCAGTTGAAAAAACGGCAGCTTTCCTAAGAACAAACAAAGCCTCTAACAAGACAATACAAGCTTCCTATCAGGTCCAAAAGAGACGGTCTCTACAAACAGAATCGAGGTAAGCAATTAAAAATTATTATTAGGTTACTCGTAACGGGCCAATCCCCATGCTATCAAGAATAAGAATTGATAATAGGGGATTAGGAGGAACACAACTATCATAGTGACTCTTCATCTTGCATTTGAGATTCTACCTTGCAAGCCAGTCGGCTGCAAGGTTCTGCTCTCTATATGCATGATTAAGAGTCATGAAAGGGGAGAGCAGGTCTCTGATTCGAGACAGATAATGTTCAATCTGGACAATTGATTTGCTAGTATTAAGCAAAGAGATAAGCTGTTCCGAATCACTTTCAATATCTATGTTTGAAAATCCTTTTATTTTTGCAGATTATCAAGTCGTCTAACAGGGCTCTGGCTTCAGCTTGGATATGCGATTGCTTCCCATAGCTGTTGCATAGCCCAAAACTAAGTTACCCATATGTTCTCTGACGATGATAGCTCCGCTGGTTTCACCGTATTAAGCACAGCAAGCGTCAGAGGAACCCAATTAATGTAATGGATACTCTTTCTAATATCTCTATTCAAGTAGCAACCTAATTCTTGAGCTGCATTCTCACAATCCTATTTTATATTTTCTTATCGTTTATACGCTTCAAAAAATATGCATCAAATTCAATAAATTCCATCAAATCCAAATAGAGTCTCTTTATGTTCTCAAAAGGTCTTAAAATTGGAATGCATTTTTTTTTTCTAATTGGGTAAGTTTTAGGGATTAGTCGATTATTTAAATTTTTAGTCTTAACTTCTAAAAATTGGAAATGTATTAATATAGCTAGATGCCAGAATTTTTGTCGAATTGATCATGAATCTGATAATAAATACAATTATATGTAGATATTGGGCAATGGTAGATAAGTCGTCACCATTGAATGAGTGGTTGTTAAAATATGAATAAATAGACCATCTTAAGTTGATTAGAAAATTATATTATTCATTTCAATCTCAAACTGGTATTAACCAATTTGTTTTGTGATCTTTAAAGCTTTTGATCGTGTTTTATCCTGTTTGGATAGACAAATTATGGTTTGAAATCTGAAATGGAAAAGATTATTATTGAAACTCAGGATGAAGATGAAAAATATGAGATATACAATACTTCTATGACACAATCCATGAATGCTGGTAAATCTCGTGTTATATTTATTAGTTCTTTACCACGAGACTGACATATTCAACAAGCTTGGTCGTATGAAGTATTATTAGGGGAACAATTTACTTATGTGTTTTTTAAGATAGAAAGAAACTCTTATGTGCTTGTTTATTTGATAACTGATATTCATGGTTATTTTGTCATGAAAATATATTTGTCAATGTGGTTTCATTGATTCATTACCGTGTCCTAGCTAATAAATAAAATGATGTCTTTTAAAAGCTTATTAACACAAAGTCCTAAAATGATGTCTTTTAAAAGCTTATTAACACAAAGTCCCAGATTCAGATTCAGGCTTATGTGTTTGATGGTATATTGAGACTTTATGCTAAAAAACATAAATTTTTTACTTATATAAATGCGATATAACTTTAGAATGCATATATGTCAAATTTTATTTTTAATTGAAGATACAACTGATTGTCACATGTTTTATTTTTTTAGGGAGTTATTATTTGTAAATTAATCGTGAATGATGTGTTGAAGCAAAATAATGAAATTATAAAATTTATAAGAAAAGAACTCGAAAAGGTAATTAACTACTAATATAGTATTCGTTTCCCTACGTACCGACGTCTTTTAATTGAAGATACAACTGATTGTCACATGTTTTAGTATCAATTGTCACATGTTTTATTATTTGTAAATTACCTACGTCTTTTAATTGAAGATACATAAATTAAACGTCCACAAAGAATAAATACAACTGATTGTCACATGTTTTATTATCAATTGTCACATGTTTTATTATTTGTAAATTACCTACGTCTTTTAATTGAAGATACATAAATTAAACGTCCACAAAGAATAAATACAACTGATTGTCACAGTCTTTTAATTGAAGACACGTAAATTAATTGTGAATGAACTCGAAAAGGTAATTAACTAAACGTCAACAAAGAATAAAATAATTGTGAATGAACTCGAAAAGGTAATTAACTAAACGTCAACAAATAATAAAAGGTTGAGTATAAACTTGTTTTTGGTCCCCTTCTAAAAGGCCTCATACTAGTTGAGGTATGTTCCTACTTATATACCATTGATCCTTTTCACGTTTAACCGATGTGGGATGTGGGACTTTGGTCGCCACCCTAACAAATCTTCCTCTCGAACAAAGTATCACTCTAATCAGGTTGGGGCTACCTGAACCATAGAGGCACTACAAATGTCTGCTCACCAGAACATATACCCAAATATGTCTTATACAGAGAGCAACACAAATTACCCCGAGCAACTATCATTGAAACTTTGGACAACTTCAAATTACCATCACCAAAAGTGTGACAGATCCCTTCTTGATCAAGTACATTTGTAGACAACAAATTCAGACATAGATAAGGAATATGGTGCACATCCTTTAATGTAAGTATGTACTCAACACAAGTCTTCACACGAATATCACCCAACCCAACAATACTAGATGAGCTCTGATTTCCCATCTTGACACTACCAAAATCGGCACCTTTGTAGTTCAAAAAATATTCCCTATTCGGAACACAATGATATGAAGAATTTGTATCTACAAGCCATTCTGAACCTGAACCACCAACATGATAACCCTCACCAATAGCACAAATTAATGATGCATCATCATTACTAGTAGAAACACAAGTTGCAGTATTTTTGTTATGAATTTCATTTTGCGAATCTAAATTATTACCTTGTTCTTTCTTCCATTTGTAACAAAGCTTTTGTATATGACCCCATTTGCCGCAGTAGTGGCATGTCCTATTGTCTTTCCAATCTCTAGACTTGGATATTCCCTTTGAGTTACCACAAAATTTGGAACTTTTACTCTTGCTTCTTCCTCTATTCTCAATAACAAGAGCTTGTGAACTGTCAACTCCCATCTATTTTATTCTAATCTCTTCATTGAACATACTTTCTTTGATAAATTTTAGAGATAGAACAACATCTGGAGTAGAGTTGCTAATAGTCACAACCATAGTCTCCCAACTATCCGGTAACGAACTCAATCAAAATTAAGCTTGTAGCTCATCATCAAGAGAAATCTTCATAGTAGTCAATTTGTTAAAGATATCTTGAAAATCACTAAGGCGTTCAGAAACTAACTTACCAGTTTTTAACTTTAGGTTAACAAGTATTTTAATAAAAAAAGCTTTGTTATGAGCTGTCTTTCTTTCATAAAGACCTTCCAATTTCTTTCAAAGATCATACGGGTCAGACTCTTGAGAAACATGGTTGAAGATACTAAGATCAACCCATTGTCGAATAGTTCCTAAAGCTTTTCTTTTCAACTTCTCCCAATATTTTTCTTGCTTGTCTTGCGGTTTGACTAGTTTAGCAAAGTTACCATTAACATCTTTAACTGACTCAATTGGATCAATTGCAGTATAAGAGATCCTTTATCATCGGTCTCCAGATATAATAATTTTTTGATGTTAATTTAATCATGGAGTTACCATGACTACCATAACTGTAATTCATATTCGCTAAAAAAACCTGATAGCTCTGATACCACTGTAAAACAAAATAAAAAATAACCAGCATGAAAAACAAAACAACACGCAAGATTTATACGTGAAAAAAATCCTTCAATGCGAAGAGTAAAAAACCACGGGACAGATTAGGATTCCACCCTAAACACTTCTATTATTATAGTTAAGGGTACAAGTAGTATGAATCAGTCTCACACAGGTCTACAAACCGACCAACGATTACACAAAATAATAGATAACAAAAGAGAAGCACAAAAAGGGAAAAATATCACCAAAACTACAGGTCTGTTCCACCAGTAATTTGTCCCGATCCGTAGCACCAATTCACAATCCAACCGGTCAGATCGAAGCCCCCGATGTCCTAAAAATTCTGTCAAAATTTCAGCACAAATAGACATTATTTCCCCCTCGATCCAACCTTTTTACAGTGACTGCACTGAACAGATCCGAAAACCAAAAATCGAAAAATACTCTTCTGGTTTGTATTCTCGGAAATCTTTCTCTCTATTTGTTTTTGTGTATCTTTTTGGGTGTATCCGTATCTTATCACTAGTCTCATATATATAACCCTAAGGATATAAAAACCCTAGGTTATAACTTGGGCTTAATTGGGTTGGACCCTAACCATCTTCCCCTTCAGCCCATCACAAGGAAGATACACACATGAAGTAATCACTTGAACCTCATTCCGGTGAGCTTACTACAGAGCTCAATCTTTCTTCTGGGAACAACCTTAGTCAACATATCTGCACTTAAATTTTATTTCTTTTGTTTCGATCATATCTCGCAACCAATGATATCTCACATCAATATATTTGGTGCATGTGTGATACACAGAATTCTTGTTTAAATTCATAGCACTCTGACTATCACAAAATACCACATACTCTTCTTGCTTCAACCCTAATTCTTGAAGGAATCTCATAAGCCAAAGCATATTTTTGCTTGCTTCTACTGCTGCAATATATTCTGTCTGAGTTGTTGACAATGTTACACATTTTGTAGCTTGGATTGCCATGAAATGGCTCCCTCTGAAAATGTAAACACATAACCTGAGGTAGACTTCCAGTTATCAAGATCACCGTCCATGTCGGCATCTGTATGACCTTCAAGTATAGGTTTTCCACCTCCATAACACAAACTCAAAATAGAGGTACCTCACAAGTATCTGAAAATCCACTTCACTGCTGCCCAATGAATTTTACCCGGATTCGATAAATACCTACTCACTGAACCGACAACATATGCAATATCTGGTCTTCTACACACCATAGCATACATCAAAGAACCAACAACAGAAGAATAAATAATAAATTACATACCTTCTTTCTCTTTATCTGTTGTAGGACACGCTTCCTTGCTTAACTTGAAGTGTGTAGCTAATGGTGTATTAACCGACTTGGCATTCTTCATATTGAATCGTTCAAGTACACGTTCAATATCTTTCTCTTGTGATAACCATAAATTTCATGCTATCCTATCACGAGTAATATTCATGCCTAAGATATGATTTGCTAGACCCAAATATTTCATGTCAAATGATTTGGCTAAGTCTTTTTTCAAACTGATAATCATCTCAGTATCTTGCCCAACTATCAACATATCATCTACATATAAAAGAAGTATGATGAACTTACCTCCAGGGAATTCTCTTAAATAGACACAAGGATCAGCATGAGTTTGTTTATACCCATTATTTATCATAAATGATTCAAATTTTCGATATCACTGCCTTGGTGCTTGTTTAAGCCCATAAAGACTCTTCTTCAGCTTACAAACAAGTCTTTCTTTCCCTCTTTCTTCAAAACCTTCAGGTTGTTCCATGTAGATTTTTTCATGCAAGTCACCATATAAAAATGTCGTTTTTGCATCAAGTTGCTCCAACTCAAGATTTAGACTTACAGTTAAACCCAATACAGTTCTCATAGAAGTCATCTTGACAACAGGAGAAAATATTTTATCAAAATCAATTCCCTTTTTCTAGTTGCATCCTTTTACTACAAGTCTAGCTTTCCACTTGACAATTTTCTCACCATCTCTTTTGTTCTTGAAAACCCATATATTTTTTCAAGATTTTCTTTCCATTATGAGGTTTTACCAGCTCATATGTTTCATTCTTTTTCAAGATTTTCATCTCTTACTTCATTTCCTCAAGCAAAAGTTGTTTCTCTTCATGAGATAACACTTCTTGATAATTTTTGGCTCGCCATCTTCAGTGACTAGAATAAACTCTGAGCTTGTATACTTTGTTGAAGTTTTTATTTCTCTAGTTAACCTTTGAACCCGTATATCCTCCACATGAGGTATAGGTTGATCCCTTTCTCATGAACTTCTTCATCAAGTATGGTCTCATCAGAATCATTGATAACAACATGATATTGTAAATCACCACCAGATGGAACATCCTCAATATCATTAAGAACCACCTCATTATTTTTATTTGTTGTCTGATTTACATAAATAAAAATATAAGAAGGAATATCATTAGTAGTATTAAAAGATACATCAAAAGTATAAGTTAACCTTGTATTCACAAGATCAACACCCTTCTCATGCTGAAAGAATACCACATCTCTAGTTCTCACTACTTTTTTCTTCTCAGGATCATAAAAGTCTGAAGCCATACTCTTCATCACCATATCCAACAAAAACACAAGTATTAGTTTTTGAATCAATTTTGGATCTTTGTTACATGCATGTATGCCTTGCATCCAAAAACTCTAAAATGTAAATATATAGGACATTTCCTTTCCATACTCTCTCATGAATATCAAAATCAAGATTTGTTGATAGAGCTCTATTAATCAAGTATACAACACAATTAACTGCTTCAGCCCAAAGTGTCTTAGGAAGTTTAGACATTTCTTGCATACATCTCACCTTCTTTACAATGGTTCGATTCGTTCTCTCTACAACTCCATTGTGTTGTGGTGTACCTGATGTTGTCCTTTCATGTCTAATACCATAGCATGAGATATAATTTTTAAAATCATTCGAAATATACTCACCACCATTATCAGATCGAAGATATTTCGGCTTTCTTCCTGTCTCCCTTTCTACAATGGCATGAAATTTCTAAAACATTTAAAATACTTGGTTTTTTCTCTGAAACATGTATACCCAAGTTTTTTGAGTAGCATCATAAATAAATGTAACAAAATAATTGTTACCTCCAATAGAATCCACTTCCATTAGACCATAAACATCAGAGTATACTAACTCTAACTATTCTTGTTTTCTAGTTGACCTTTTTGAAAACGAAGCTCTATGTTGCTTTCCTGCCAAAAAATAGTCACATGGATCAATAATAATAGATTTATCAATAGGAATGAGTGACTTACTTTCTAAAGTTTCCATATTTTTGTCACTCATGCATCCTAGTCTTTGATGCCACAAATTAGGGGAATTATTTGTTTCCCTGAAATACGTACCGACGTCAACATAGAATAAAATATTGAGTATAAATTTTAGTATTTATAGATTTTAATCTTTATTTATGTCACGTAATATGTCTACTTATAGGTTTGAGATTTTTCAAACTCTCATTGTTGATATTGAAACAAACAAACCCATGTAACGTACAATGAATAAAATTGATATTTGTGATTTATATTTATCAATAAGTATTTTTTGGACCGAATAATATTGTCAAAATGGAGAAAACTAACTATAGTCACGATAAAATTGGTTTACCAATGTCAAGAATGAAAATGACGACTAATGAGAAAGCAGATGCATAAAAGATTCCACAGAATATAAAAATTAAAGGTGAAATTATGGCTAAATATCTATTAGTGCTTGGTAACGCTCATTAGCGACAAGCGATCATAAATGGCTTAGAAGACAATGTGATTGCTTTTCTCGATAATTTGTATGGACTACAACTAAATATGTTACGGATATGATTTTGGTCACTCAATACTTTAGCATTATAAAGAAAATTAATGTTTCTTATAAAACATCTACTATGTGCATTCCACACGGACTTAGTGTTGTTCGTGATGTAACTAGTGAGATATGTTATGAACTTCTCCAGGGTTCTTCAATTTAACACAAAGTATAAAATAGAGTTTGGTATTTTTAACATAAAGTACAAAATCCAAATTTGGATGATTATGATATTTTATAATCTTGTCACTTGTTATTTTTACCTTGATGTGTACATACACTCTATAGTCTTGGTTAAACATTATGATTGTGGTAGAATCATGTTATTTTTTTATGTATAAAGACCTATTGAGAAGTAATAATGTAGAAAACTATAATTAGTAAAAACTCAAAACTCTAATTGCATTGTTTGTGCTTATAATTTAAATAGTATATGTAATTTGATATTGGGATGGTAATGCTCACATTTTCACATATATATATTATTCACATGATGAACATTTTTGGATTTCGAAATCTTTCGTGAAATTACTATATGTGTTTGAGTTTTAATCAGTGTTTTTGTGGTAGTTGAAACTTGAATGACTATTTTGAGTTTCATTATACTCTTGTGTGTATTATGCTGCGTAAGGATATGATAAACTCGAATGATATGATAACTATTATTTATTTTACTATTAATTGGTGAGGTTTATTTTGAACTTAGGGTAATTTCGTCTATCGCTTTAAAGAGTTTTAAAGGTATTAAATGTTTGGGTGTTTTGTAGTGAGAGATTTAAGCTGTCTGGTTGTATCAAATGTTCATTACCCTCATTAATAAAAGTGGTTGGGTATTTATACCCTTAATTATGGACCTATGGACTTTTGGGTCAAGTTATGAAACCGGGTCGAGTTTAAAGACTCGTTAGTTATTAAGTAGATTAACACCTAGCTTAGTCAAAAGATGTTTAGTGTTTTAATACCTTTGTCATGTCCGGATAGTTTAGTGGACACCTATTGTCCGAATTACCCTTGTCCGATTTTCTCTGTGAGTGGTAGTGAATAAATCCGGACTCATCATTAATAATGTTATCGTTATTCATACTCATCATAATTATGTTACTATTAATTATGTCACTATAATTCATGTTAAAAGCAAGGAACATTAAGAAACCATAACAAACGAAATCATATACCATTATATATTAAAATTATTGCAAAAAAAGATACAATCATTTTGTACTTAAAAGTGTTACACAAATCACAAAAACATATAAAACAATTAAAAATATACAAATCACAAAAACATATAAAACAATTTTTTTTTAATATTAATCTTGTTACTATTATTCATGTTAAAAATGAGTAACATTAATAAACCATAACAAACCAAAGAATATATCATTATATTTTATAACCATTATATGACACACACAAACATATAACTAAATTATGTGTTTTTTTATATTCTCATCATTTGTATCTACAAACACAATTAACAAGACGGACAACTGTCGATATAGTTGAATCTTTAGCCAAATCCAATCTTACGTTATGCATATTATCTCGTGATGGTGCTTATCATAAGATATTTTCATTTGCTATTGTGCCACTAATAAGCATTATCGAGCCTTTGTTAGGAACTCGTTTCATTATTACATATACCGTCTCCACTTCATATATAACAAGTGAGTGCTACTAGAAACAAACCTGAAAAACTAACATTAGTATTACTACTACTAACATAAGTAATATACACTTTAACATGGATATGTACATTCCTATTTTTCTCAAAATTATAATAAATAAAACTTAAAAGAAACATATTATATTGATTAGTTATTACATGCAACATATGGCCAAACAAAATTAAGGATATATCCACTCAATGAATTTCAATACATATTCTAATTGAAATATTATATTTTGAATTGTTGCTATATCTTCAAACTTAAAACCCTTTCTCTGTTCTTTTCTCCAAGAACGGAGTTCTTGAAATTTCCGATGTTCCGTTATGTGCAACATTTTCAACTCTTCTCTTCCCCGTTCCTCATTCTCCTTTCTCTTTTCTGAGATCATCTGTTGTTTCTATCTCTGTGATTTTCTCAGAAAATCTTGATGGAGGACTATCCAACCCTTACTGATTCATATCAGCACCTGAGAATGAAAAAGACATCAAATATACAACAAAGAGAAATGAAATTCTACGCTGATATAGTACATGATCGAAATGAAGAAACAGAGTGCCTACCAACGGAAGTTTCCACAAAACAGACCACATTTCAATCCAATGTCTAGAAAAAGTAAAAAAAAAATCTCAAAAGCAAAAGAAAGTATACTATGGTTTTAAAATTCAGTCAAGGTATTCCCAAAAGACAAACAATCAAACATTTATTGCAAAAAATAAATATGAAAATACAGTGCAATATAAGTGTATGGGACTCACGCCATATGTATCTTTAATTTAACTGTAAAGAAGACTTATGCAAACTGTGGAGGAAGAATGTCTGGAAACTGCACTCCTCTGCTATGCGCTTACTCAAATGGACACCTTAATTCAACATAAAAAAAAGAATGTCCAGTGTGTCCTGTATGGATCAGACTTGAAAATCTCCATGAGTTCTTGTATAATAAAATAATGATCTTCTCTATTTCGAATAATATTGGAAATCATTTACAAATAAAGATTCCAGAAAAACATCGTGCCTACTATAGCTCTTGCTTAATATGGGTCGAACTTGACTTGACAAGTAAGATCCAAACTGATATCTGGATTGGATTTGGGGAGAACCATGGATTCTGGGTCACTGCTAGATACAAGGGTCTCCCCAAATATTGTGCTCACTGTAGTTATATAGGACATGATCATCTGTTATGTAACGAAACTCAAGAAAGAACAAAAAATTCTGTGAATTTTGATGAAGCTAACAACAACAATAAAGTCAACAAGGGTAACAACAATAATGATGCTAGGCTACAAAGAAGATTAGATCAATCATTGTGGACAAAATCAAAGCCACTACTTCTCCAAATAAAGAAAGCATTGCTAACAACACTGAACACTCTAATACTCAGGATGATGTTCTCATAACACCAAATGAAAATGAGATTACTGAAGCTATAAAGTCTTTGGAAAAAGGATATCAAAGGGAATGTGGGAATAACAGTAATACCTCACCTTAGGAAGAAAAAATATTCGAAAGCCTTCAAACAACTCCAACCTACAACAAAAATGAAAGTGGCACAGACTTTCAAATGGTTTTGAACAAAAAGTTTAAAACTGCTAGAAGCTCTAAAAGGATCAAACAAAGACTGGCTACCAAATGTCTGAGTTTCTCAGGGGAAAATAAAGTTACTAAATCTAGTTCAAGATAATTAACATCATAAACTGGAACCTCAGAGGCATTAACAATAAATCTACGATCGGACTAAACTCTATAATTTATAAAGAAAAAATTTCTAAGCTTACTATCCAAGAACCTATATCTAATACTAATAATATGGTCTCTATCACAAGTAAACTTGGTTTTGATTATGTATAGGAAACTTATCAAACAAAATTTGGTATTTCTGGAAAAAAGAAATTTCTATTAAAATAATTTTAAATCATGATCAATACATCCATCTTGATGTCTGTGATCCTACTTTAAACTTATTCTTTCTGTTAACCATTGTATATCAGTCTTCTAGCAGGAGATATCTCTAGAAAGGCCTGGAAAATATATCTGAAAATGCTTCTACAAACCCTAATCTATCATGGGAGACTTCAATGCAAACATATCTCCTGATGAGAAGGTTGGTTGTATTACTTACTCTATTGATAGTTCTGAGGAGTTTAATGACATGATAAGAGAGTGTTGTCTTGAGGATGTTGGTACCAAATGGCTCTAAATTTACATGGAACAAAAACTCTAAATGGAAAAGACTAGATAAGGTTATTGTTAACTCTAACTGGTCTTCCTTCTTAATAAAACTAAAGTGATGCATATGGCTAGGACATGATCAGACCATAGCCTTCTATGCATCATAATTAAAAACAACAATAAGTTTATCCATAAAAGCTTCAAGTTTCTAAATATGTGGACTAAAGACCCTGAGTTTATCCCCTTTGTGGAAAACAGTTGGAACAAAAGGCTTGAAGGTTACCCTATGTTTGTTTTTTGGAAAAAGCTTAACAGGTTAAAGCATGGTCTTAAGAAGTGGAATAAGTCCCACTTTGGTAATATTTTTGTGAAAGTGCAAGAAGCTGAAAAACATGCTAAAGAGATGAAAACCATGCATCAAACTCAAAACAGATTTGATTCTAAATGTAACCTCTCTAAAGCTAATGCAAAACTTCTTTTAGGTCTTAAAATGGAGGAGAGCTACCAATATCAAAGTGTTATACCATCTGGCTTAGTGAGGGAGATAAAAATATAAAGATATTTCATAACTTTGTCAACATGAGAAGAAAAAATAGAAGCATTAACAACATTAGAGAAGATGGAGAATGGCTTACAGATAAGAAGCTCATTGAGAATTCTACTGCTAAGTACTTTAAGCATCTTATTGTTGTATCCCCTTATTCCTGCAAAGAAGATGAAGATAAGTTGATAAATAACATCATATTTATCTGTATTCCTAAAGTCATAAGTGACACTGATAATGTTCACCTGATGGCTGATCCAACTGAAAGAAAAATCCATGATATAATATGTAATCTTAACCCATGTAAAGCTGCAGGTATGGATGACTTGAACGGGGTTTTCTTCTAAACTTGCTGGAGCATTATTAAAGAAGATCTTTGTCAAGATATGATATCATTCATCAATGGGCAGAAAATTCCTAAAGGTGTTCTTGCAACTGGAGTTTGCCTAATCCCTAAGACCTATAATCCTATAACATGGAAAGACTTCAGACCAATAAGCCTTTGCAACCTTCTCAATAGGATTATATACAAGGTTGTCAACAACAAATTACTTTCTCTTCTTCCAAAAGTCATATCTATAAGCTGCTTTTAAACCTAACAATGCTCTTCAGAACCACATCCTTATAGCTAAAGAGCTTCTATATGATGTTAATTGAAATAAGAAATCTGATAATATTCTAACTCAATTGGACATGTCGAAATCCTTCGACAAACTAACTTATTCTTTCATTACTAAAGTCTTAAAACACTTTGGATTTTCTGATTGCTTCATCAACTTAATTAAAAGCATGATCAGTTCTGGAAGATTGGCAAGGGGGTCCTCTCTCCCCAAGTCTTTTTATACTTGCTGAAAAAGTCTTTATAAGAGGCTTACGTAACTTGTTTATAGAAAACAGTGAAATGCACTATAATTCTAGAAGTAACATGCTTTTACCTAGTCTTGCTTTTGTGGATGATATCTTGATTTTTACCAACATCCTGGTTAATACTACTAAAAATCTTGGTAACTTTCTTGATATCTATCAAAATGTTCTGGGTCAGTTTATTAACAAAGACAAAATGAAAATTATCTTCCCTTCTAAAAAAACAATGTTAGCTACTATCTCTAGCATTCCAAGTTTTGGTGCTAGCTCTTTGCCAATAGAGTATCTGAGAATCACTATAAACAATAGAAACAAAAGCAGAAACTATATAAACTTCATCAATAAAATCAACACAAGAATAAATTATTGGGAAGACAAAAACCTGTCTTTTCCGGGAAGACTCACTCTGATTGAGAGCTTTATCATTCCTAAGTCTGTCATCTAAAGAATATAAAGTATCTACAATAAGTTTCTTTAGGGCCCCTCCTCTTCTGAGAAAAGAATCCACTGGTCTACTTGGAAAGCTATCTGCAAGACTTATCAAGAGGGGGGCTTAAACATGCACAACATCAGTGATCTCCAAGACTTTGACCCTTGCAAAATATGGTTGAACTTTAGAAGTAACAGAAGTTTATGATCTAATCTGATGCATAAAACGTATTGTAGTAAAATCCCCCCTTTGCAGGCTCCTTAAAATAAGCCTGGTTTATGCACCTGGAGAAGGATTACCAAAATCAAGAAAATTGCTGAGGAAAACATCTCTTGGAAGATTGGCAAAGCGAACGTTAAATTTTAGCTTGAAAGCTGGTATGGGGACCCTTTATTGGTAACTGTGACAACACTAGTTCTATAGAACAGTTAGTCAAGGAATTTTGGAAGGATGAAGGGACATACAACAAACTTAATATGTTTCTTAAAGAATATGTTATTAAAAAGATCAAAACCTTGACTGTTAACCCCAACCATGAAGATACAATCATATGGAGGCTTTCAAATGACACCAAATTTAGTACTAAATACACTTTGAACTATTTAAGAACTAAGCATAGCTGCTCTCTTTAACAAAATGTGGAACTCTGTCACTCCTAAAAAGTGCTCATTTCTAGCATGGAAGCTTATTAAAAACTTCATTCCAGTTGACACGATCATGCAAAAGAAACATTTCAACACTGCTTCTAAATGCCAGTTCTGTAAGAGCATTGAAATCTCTAAGCATCTCTTTATAAAGTGTGACCTCGCCTGGAGTATTTGGAGTCATTATGCTACCCTTTTCAACATTGAAATTTTCAAATACATGACTATTGCTCACATGTTGAAAGTTTGGTTTTGGTCCACTAATGCAAAAACTCACATCATAACAATTATTTCGGTCATAATTCTCTGGACTGTTTGGAAATACAGAAACAAGGCTAAATTCAACGACAAAACCTTAAATATTGAGCTTCTAATCTAGTACATAAAAAATATTATCATAAGTTTGAACATTTCTAACTGCCTTAGGAAAAAGCACTAGAACAAAGATCTACACATAGCTAGAAAGATGGATTGTAAATCTTCAGTAACTCGCAACATCACCTATCATGAATGGACTCCTCCTAAATTAGGTTTTCTCAAACTTAACACTGATGCATCATGTTTGAGAAATGGAAAAAGTGGAGGTGGTATTATCATCATAAATCACCAAGGTAAGATTGTCCGAGGCGCTATTAACTTGTATGGAAAACTAAATCCATTAATGACTGAGTCAAGGGCTCTCCTTGATGGATTAATTCTTTGCAAAATGAATAATTTGAATAAAGTGCAGATTGAAACTGACTCTCAAACTCTTACAAATATTCTTGCAAGTGGTAACTATCCTTATTATTTTAATCTAACTCTTAAATGCTGTAGAAATCTTATCTCTTCTAGCATGAACATCATAAACATTTCAAGGTTTCAGAATATAACAGCTGACTAGCTTGCCAAGTGGACCTTGAAATGTAAGCAGAAAGTTCAATTTACTGATAATCAAGCTCCTAACCAATTGAAGGCCATTACAAATCTTGAAAGCATGAACCTAGGTTGCCTGAATGTGGATGATTGACCGGATCGATCAGATTGAATTGATTCTAACTCTGGGCAGCAGGAAATGCTTGACGGACGCCGCATCTGTTTCTGTTTTTGCAGACTTGGAAGATTTGGATCGTTCATTAGTTTCAAGATTTGAAAACATAGCTTTGCGTCTCAAATCAGGACCTTTACACCCGTTCGCGTTAATCATATCCGTTATCTTCTCTCGAGTAGACGTAGTTGGAGATCAGACTTTATTTTTATGGCAATCTTGATTCGGTTGAATAATGTAGACGAAGGTACCTCTCAAATGTTTTATGTATTCGAAGGTTTCTCTACTCCAATAATTTTTTTTTGAAAAATCTGGCTTCACCAACTAGGGAGGCTCTATCTTGTATTGGAGGGAAGTTTTAGGTTGAAAAACTAGACGCCAATTTAAAAATTCGAAAATGTAATAGGTTAAATTTCATTTGTACCTAAATTTTGCCTTATTCGACTAAGGACAATCAAATAAAATTCAGTTTAATTCAATTTTTTTATTTTAACACATATTCTAATAAACATATTAAAAAGGGAAAATATATGATATAAATCATGAACAAAATTTTATAACATCAACTATATTATGGAATCTGGGGTATGACCGGTTCCATCATGGTTTTTTCAACCAATATATATAATCATTTGAAAACCAGCAAAATTATATACTTGAAACAATTTAAGTCTAAAAATTAGAAGTCTTATAGTTTACTTCTTGTATAAGTTAACATGGCATGATGACACACTATTCAATCCTTGTGAGAGGATATCAAGATATGAGATGACATCCAAATTATACAAAAACATAATAAGACTAGTATGCAAAATCTATTCAAAATACATACTCGATAATTGTCCCTATTGACTTCAATAAAAATGGGGCATCAGGTCATTGGTGATGAGAGAATAAATGACTTAAGGAATATTTCGAATCTTGATCTAATGTGACTAGAGAGAGAGTGTAGAGAGAGAAAGTGCAAAAAAAATAGAATAATATGGAATGCCCCACCTACCAAGAATAAAGAATTCTCTTTTATAGTATTGGAAGGTGGACCCATTTATGTTTTTGGTGGGCTTACTTTATTTCCTCTTTAGTCCCTTATTATATACATTGTTTACAAATTACTCTATAACTAATGATAAATACTCAAATAGATATGTTAGTTTCCTTCTCTTCACAATCGGCTCATTGTTCTTATTATCGGAGAATTGCTCCCTTATCGGTAGCCCCCAGTCTTCGGGAGCGGAGGGAGTGAAGACTTTGTCAGTTTAGCTCAAACCGCCTCTGTACTTTGGCCTCTGGATCAATCTTGGTTTCCTCTGCGGGACTGACCTTCCATTCCATCTGACGCCCGACCCTTCTCGTTTGTTCAGAGGTGGTCGGGAACATTTCATCCCGCGGGTTGTTCCTGAGTCGTTTTAGGTCTACCTTCGTTCACCTTTATGGGCCTTGATCGGTCATACCATTTCGGGTTGGTGAGGCCCATACTAGCGTCTCTGTCTGACTCTGCTAGCCTACGCCTGCTGCGTTTTTTAGACCAAAAACATCACGTGTTGGTCGACTACTCGAGGCGTGCTTGTTTTCACAACTTCTCATGAAACCCTTTCGACTTCCCGCCGCTTTCCATCGTTTGGACTTCCTCGTGCATGCAACGGCTAGAAAAGTTGCCTATAAATACCTCATAAACAAACATTGCTCTCAGAAGCGTTCTAGAGAGAGAAATTGTTGCTTAGATTTTTCTAGAGAGAGAAAGCCCGTTTTATGAGACATAGCCACCCGAAGCGGAAACCAAAACCCAAAAAGAAACAACCAGCGTTCGGATATGTGGACTGGGCTAGCATCGGTCGTCGTGCTGAAGAATACCGATGCGCGGGGTTAATTTAGAGTCCTAATACCAAACCATTCACACCCATACCGCAGCCTCACGACCCCGTTATTCCCCATCCGATCCCCGCTGAGGCCTTTATCTTGCCTGAATCATCTGGAGGTCAGACCTCGGAGCCTATTGCCATATCTTCTAGCAGCAGCTCTCCGTACTCCCCCGTTTCCCAAACAAGCCGTCCGACGCCTTTGTCGGTTAACTCTTACGCTAACGCGCCTCCTTTCTCTTCCCGACATCGCGGTCGAGGTCAATTTCTTCCTATGGGTGAAACCAGTCCTCCGACTTCTCCGATGAGAGGTAATTTCCTTAGGATGGTTCAGCTTACTCCCTCCATACGAGGATACATAATCGGTACTAACACAGCTGCGACTTTTTTAGGTCTTAATCAGCGGCCCTTGACTCCCGCAGAGATGGATCCCGAACGCGCCCGTCGAGAACAAGACGAGGCCAATCCGACCCGAACTGGTAGCTGTTCAAACCCTGCCGACCATGTTGTGCGAGAAACCGATCCGGGCGCGGCCAGGGCCCTTAGTTCTGATAGAATCCTGGTAGCGAATACCGAGGAGTCGGATGCAGATGCTCTGCCTGTCGGCGCTCTGCCTGTTGGATACGGTGCCGCCGCTGGAACCGCCGCTGCCCTCCCGCGGAGCCACTTCCTGAGGAGATAGAAGCGATTGTTACTACTACCTATCATCGCAGGTTGCCCGCGGATTACGTCATTTCTCTGTTCGAAGGCAAGTATCTCTATTTCACTACTGAGGAATAACCAGAGCTGCTGGTTTGGTGGGGCATCCCCGAGTGCGTCACTGTTAGATTTCCAGTTCCCGGGGAGACCTCCGTACATGTTCGGTCACGAGAAATCGTGGTTTTTACTGAACTATTCAACTGGGGCCTTAGATTCCCCCTGGATCCCGAGATTGTTCTGTATTTCAGAACTCTGCAGATCTGTCCCTCTCAGCTGACGCCCAATGCCTGGTACACGCTGATTTCCTGCATAATGGCCTCGCGCCTTTCTGGTCGGGTCATGCCCATGGAGCAGTACATAGCCATGTCCGGGCTGTCTAAATCCCCGAAGTCGGCTTTCTTCTATTCTTCCCTTGCCAACATCTGGAAGATAGTGAATGATTTTCTTGAGGGCAAAAAGGGTTGGAAACACCGCTTCGTCTTCTTAAGTGGTTGTTAGGAAAATGGCCGCCCTTATAGCCGAGAGAATCCGAGGCTACTACTGCGGACATGGGTTCCTGATGGTAATCATCTTCGCATTTTTTTTATAGTAATCCCGAACTTTCGTGCAGTGTCGAATGAGTTTATCCAGGGGCTTAAAAAGGATTACTTTAAAGCGGGAAAGGCTACCTTCCAAGTGTTGAAGGATTATGCTAAGACGCACTGGGGTCGGGCGATGCATCGGGCATATAAGAATACAAATATGATCATGAGCAACCTCTGGCGTTGTTCATCAGAAGTGCTATCAATTGAGCAACTGCGTCAGCCCCTGAGTATGGAGGATTTGATTGCAAATACCGAAGCACCTGACGCGCATCTGTTTCTACCGAAGCATAACAAGGCGCCTAGCAAGCACCCAAAATCCGACGATGAGGTCGAGCAGGGGGCTACCGGTGCTGAAGAGGCTGATGCTCGTGGGCCTCAGGATGAAGCTGCTGCTGAGGGCGTTGAGGCTCCACCGACCCAGGAACTGGCTCTGAAGCGGAAGAGAAAGGCCGATGCAGATGGAACTCCTGCTAAAAGACCCAAGCGATCAAAGAAGGAAAGCGGTTCTGTCCCCGATGTTAAAAATGCCACTGTCCCGGAGCTCTTCGATCAATACGAGAGGGTCGACGGTGGTTCAAAGGTAGCCCCTGTGGTGGTAATCCCTGATGATGTTAGCCCATCAAAAACCTCGGACCCTGCCGTGGAGTCATCGAGTGGTACGAAGTATCCGCCGTTATCTATGCTTGGAAGTCCGCATACTTTCCCGCTGCAGGGAACCGATGGACTGGCCCTTTCTCTGTACAATTTGCTTGTACCAGCGGCCATGAAGGAGCGTCAGGCCGATTGAGCTGGGCCAGAAGCTAGGGGGCGCAAAGGCAAGGATTGTTGGTCTGGAAGAGGAGGTGCAGAAGGCTAAGGCGGCTCAGGCACTGGCAGAAGGGCGGGCGGTAGAGGCTGAACGGGTCATAGAACAAACAAAGAAGGCCGCAGAAGATTGCACCGCTATCTTGACGCGGGAGGTCCAAGAGCTGAAAGCTGCGAACACTGTCTTTGTCGACAAGTACAAGAAGTGGATGGAAAAGGAGACAGCTGATGCCAAGGCCGCATATGGTTGTCGTTTCATAATCGCTTCCCGGACCTTCACCTCGGGTCGATGTGCCTGGATGTGCCGGAAGATGACCGCCCTTCTGATGTTGTCTGCGAAGATGAGTCAGATGATAATGGTTTCGAGGAGGATGATGCGTGATCCCGACGCCCTTGTTTTTTTTGTTTTGTTGTTTTGTTGTCTTCTTTATCTGACTTTTGGGGGCTGCGGAGTCCCCTATTAATTTTCCTCTGTAAACAAAATTTTCAACAATCAATATTTCTTTTATGTTGACATTTTATTGGGTGTTTTTGCTATAATGTTTTAATAGATGTTGAAATTTTTTCGTAAGGTCGGCGTTGAAAACTAAAAAACCCATAAAGGTTCTGTTGATCGATATAATATCGAAAATTTTCCAATAGGTCGGGAATTGCAAAATGTAGATCAGTTCGAACACTGAAAAACCAAATAAGGGTCTGTCGATCAATGTAACATTGAAAATTTCCCATAGGATCGGGAATTGTAAAATGTAGATCAGTTCAAAAACTGAAAAACCAAAGAAGGTTCTGTAGATCAATGTAATATTGAAAATTCCCCATGGGAACGTAGATCAGTTCGAAAACTGAAAAACCAAAGAAGGTTCTGTAGATCAATGTAATATTGAAAATTCCCCATGGGATCAGGAATTGTAAAATGTAGATCAGTTCGAAAACTGAAAAACCAAAGAAGGTTTTGTAGAGAAATCAAGATTAGCAGGGACAAACGTCGACCAGCTCGTCAGCTGACTAAGTTTGTAATACTTCAAGGATTGGAAGACAAAATTTTTTAAAACCTTCTCGCGCCACCGAGGTAGGAAAGAGTGCATCCCCGACCAATAAGTTCTTACAAACGACACTTAACGAATTACAGGCAAGTAAAATTATTCTAAATACAATTTTAGATGTTCGATGTTCCATGGTAGTCTTAATGAGTGCCCGAGCTTGTTTTGTAAACGATATGTCCCGCTCTTGATTTTTTCTATGACTTTGTACGGTCCTTCCCAATTCGGGGCGAGCTTGCCGAGGCTTTTGTCTTTGGTGTGCAGAAAAACGCGTCTCAAAACCTTGTCACCGATTTTAAACTCCCGACGGCGTACCTTGGATGCGTACCGACTTCTCATCAGGGTCTGATAGTGTGAAGAGTTCAACTGAGCGCGACTTCATTTTTCTTCTATGAGATCAAGAGCGAGTCGTCTGTCATCTTCGTTTGTGTTTTCGTCATAGGTGCCGATTCTGAAAGATGGAAAAGTAGATTCTGTCGGAGTGACCGCGTCCATACCATACACCAGAGCATAAGGTGACTCATGGGTCGTCGTCCGAAGAGTGGTTCGGTAAACCCATAACACCTCTTGTAGATAGTCCGGCCATTTACTAGCCTTTCCTTCAAGGTTCTTTTTGAGTCCGTCCAGAATGATTCGGTTGGTAACTTCGACTTGCCCGTTCGCTTGAGGATGGAATGGAGCAGAGAAACATTGTCTGATCCTGTGAGTTGTGCAAAAAGTTTTCACTTCTCCACTATCGAATTGCGGTCCGTTATCCATGGTTAGCCTCTGGGGTACCCCGAACCGATAACAGATGTTATGTCTTTGGTCTTAGTGGCGGATAACGGCTCAGCTTCAAACCATTTGGAAAAATAGTCCACCGCCACCACGATCGTCTGTCTCCCTCCAGATACCATCGGTAACGGTTCTACAAGGTCGATTCCCCATCGGTCGAAAGGCAATCCTTCTAATATGGATTCTAAAGGAGCTGCGGGTATGTTGATCGCGTTCGCGAATCTTTGACAAGTGTCACAAGTTTTACTATTTGCCGTGCGTCCGCTGTAACCGTCGGCCAATAAAATCCTGCGAGAAAGATTCTCCTAATCAAGGCCTTGTAACCACAATGAGCCGCACCTTCGCCGTCATGTAGTTCAGATACAATTATCTGCGACTCGTGGACTCCCAGACATCTTAGCAATGGGCGGCTGAATGACTTTTTGTATAGTATGTCGCCCAATAACGTGTAACCTCGGGCCTTGTTGCGAACCTTCCGAGCCGACGCGCCATCGCTGGGTAGTCGACCTTCGGCTAGGAAGGCTATGATATCACGCCGCCAATCCGAAATCGTCACCGAGGAAATCTGGCAGGCAATTTCAGGTCGGTTATCAAGCTTCTGCCATTTGATGATGGATGGATTTTCTTGCTCAGTTACCCAGGGATAATTGCTCGAGCAGGAAGTCGCTGCTAAGGAGTCTGCCACCATGTTCTCGCTTCTCGGGACGTGTTCGTACGTGATTTTGACAAACGAGGCAGCTAGCACTCTTAGCGCTGCTAAGTACTGGACCAGATGCTCTTTCCTGGCTTCCGCAACTCCCGAGGCTTGGTTTATCAGAAGCTGAGAATCACTAACGAGACGTACTTGCCTTGCTCCACATACTTGTGCTAGCCGTAGTCCGGCCAATGCGGCTTCATATTTGGCTTCGTTGTTGGAGGTAGGAAAACCGAATCGGATGACCTGGTGCATACTGATACCTGTTGGGGTGACTATCTGCACGCCCACTCCGCAGGTACTGACGTTTGCCCCCCCGTCGGTGCGGATGATCCACTCATTTGGTTCGGCCTCTCCAGATGGTGCATCCTGATCCGGACGCTATGAATGGAACTCTACTAAAAAATCAGCCAGAACTTAGCCTTTGACGGCTGTCCGAGGTTCAAAGTTGATGTCGAAATCGCCTAACTCGACCGACCATTTAGACATTCTCCCGGACACGTCCGGCCGCTGGAGGACGTACTTGAGCGGAAATGAGGTGCGGACGATGATAGGATGGGCTTGAAAACATGGACGCAATTTTCGTGCTGCGGTCACTAAGGCTAAAGCCATTTTCTCCAGCCTCAAATACCGTATTTCCGCATCTAGTAAGCTTTTGCTTACAAAGTAGACCGCTGCAGGGGCTGGTCCTGACTCACTAATCAATGCCGCACTAACTACAAAATCAGTAACCGCAATGTAAAGGAAAAGGGCCTCGCCTGTTAGAGGCTTCGTTAAGAGATTCGGGGACGATAGATATCGCTTAATCCCCAAGAATGCTTCGTTACATTCGGGTGTCCACACAAAATTCTTGGCATGTCTCAAGACCTTAAAAAATGGTGCGCATTTGTCAGACGAACGAGAGATAAAACGATTTAAAGCAGCCAAACGGCCAGTTAGGATATGGACTTCCTTGATGTTCTTAGGTGGGGTCATGTCGGTAAGAGCTCGGAGTTGGACGAGATCAGCTTCAATCCCTTTTTCGCTAACAAAGATGCCTAGAAACTTTCCTGACCTGACCCCGAAGGAGCATTTTTCGGGGTTGAGCTTGAGGTTTATACCCCTGAGGTTATCAAAAGTTTCTCGCAAATCGGTAAGATGGTCCCCATCCGTACCGCTTTTGACTAACATGTCATCAATGTATACCTCCATATTCCTCCCAATTTGGCCCTCAAACGTTTTATTAACAAGCCTCTGGTATGTTGCCCCGGCGTTTTTCAGTCTGAACGGCATGACCTTGTAGCAATACAGACCTCGGCCTGTTATAAACGTGGTGTTTTCCTAGTATGCTGTGTGCAACTTGATCTGATTATAGCCGGCGTATGCATCCATGAATGACAGTAGTCTATTTCCCGAAGTCAAATCTACCAATTGGTCAATCCTTGGCATCGGGAAAGGGTCCTTTGGACACGCCCGATTGAGGTCGGTGAAATCCACACACATCCTTCACTTTCCTTTTTTCTTCTTTACCAGAACGGGATTGGAGGTCCACAGCGGGTAACTTGCTTCCTTTATGTGTCCAACGCTGATCATTCTTTCGACTTCGCGTAAAATAATGTCTGCCTTTTCCGGGGAAAAAGCCCGACATTTATGAGAGACAGGTCTGACGTTTTTTCTGACAGTTAGTCTATGAATAACACAAGACTCCGGGACTCCGGTTACGCCCCTCGAGCACCATGCGAATAAATCTAAATTCTCCCGCATTAAAGACAATAACTGTTCCCTGAAGGTTGGCGACAAACAAACCCCGATCTGCAGAATTTTTCCTTCGGCAAATAGGTGTTGTTCACAGGTAACGACCCCGGGGATCATCAACAGGTAACGACCCCAAGGGGAGCCCCTTTAATTGCTATTCTCGCGCCTGGTCCATCTCTTGATCCTTCTTGGGTGCTAACGCTGCCCGGTAACACTCCCGCGCCGCTTTCTGGCTACTTCGGACTATACCCACGTTGTTTCCGACTACGTATTTCAAACATTGGTGGACTGTAGATGACACCGCATTCATTCGCGATATCCATGATCTACCAAAAATTGCGTTATGGGAAGCCGGTATGTCTACTATCACGAATAGAACGGTGAACTCCTTCTTAAATGGGCCGCGGCCTAGCTGAACGATGCCTTCAAATTCTCCGATAACGTCAGCTGCCGACCCCGTAAATCCCACTATAGTACGGTCTGACCGCGTGATGACCGGAGGTGTCCTAAATTTGGCGAAAGTGGACGCGAAGATTATGTTGGCCAAACTACCTGTATCCACCAAGATGCGTCGGACTTCCTCCCCCGCAATGGTCGCCCCGATCACAATGGCATCCTCATGAGGGCCGGCTATATCTCTCATGTCGTCGTCGTCGAAATATAGGATCGGTGACGGGACGCTTTTGGAGTGGGGGTAAATTCGGGCCTCTAATTGAGTGGTTAGATTCACAATATGCCTTTTTCTGGAAGAGTGTGTGGTACCTTCCATATAATCTCTACCAAAGATAGTCAGAGATTCAAAGAATTCACAAAGGTTTCTCACATTACCGACGTTTTCCTCTGCTTCCTCTTCAATGATCCCGATGATGTTGCGGTTTGTCTCGGGGTCGAGGTATTCAATGGAAACATCAAATGGGTCGGTTACCTCGGAAATGGTCATAGCGGTTTTGGGCTTCAGAATTATCACGACTTCTTTCGAAATGGTACTCTACTGGCCTTTCTTAACATATTCCAGGAGGTTTTCGTGCTCTATGAGCATCTGTATTTATTTCTTGAGGGCAATGCAGTCCTTAGGATCGTGCCCCACGTCTTCGTGATAGCGATAATAACGGTTATTCCTCTGTTCCCGAGGCGTCGGTATTGGGAAAGGCCTTCGATACATCCCGCTTTTCTTAGTTTTTTTGTAGATCGATGATACACATTCCGTTAGGTCGGCGAAATAAGCAGGTCGGATCCACTTGTTAGATATGGGTCTCGAAGCCGTTTGACTCGTCTGCTTCGTTTTCTGGCTCGGTGGAGCCGAAGGTTTGGTAGGTAAGGATTGGGTCGGATGTATTGTGCTAACTGGCTGGGCTGCCTGAGCGTAGCTAGATTGAGTTCCCTGTCTTATCACTACCGCCGCTTGCGCGCTCTGCTAAATTTGTGCAGCCAGTTCGGACGCCTCGGTTTCTTCGATCAATATTTGTTTTTCTACTTGAGCCAGCAGGGCGGAAAAAGTGAATGCTTGCTTCTTAGTTACCGATTGCTTCATTGGTCCCGAGAGAAAGCCCAAACGATATGCGGTTAATGCCACGTTTTCCTCGCAATGGTCCAGGTCGGTTTTAGCGTCGATAAAACGCCTGGTATAATTCCGGAGGCTCTTTCCCAACCTCTGTTTACAATTCATGATAGTGTCTCCGTTGGCTCGGAAGCTCTTGCTTCTAACGAAATGTTGCCTGAACATTGTCCAGAACATCCCGAAGTTTTTTATGCAGCCTTGTGGTAACCGGTTGTACCACTTGGACGCCCGATCCCGGAAAGTCATCGACAACGCCCTACATAGGAGTTTATCATCATTGTCAAAACTCAGCATGAAGTTTTTGAAGGCTTCTAGGTGGTTATCCGGATCCTTCTTCCCGTCGTACTTCTCCAATTTGGAAATATCGAACCGCTTCGGGAGCTGCCCCGCTAATATTTTGTCGGTCAATGGGGAAGCTCTCCAATTCATCCCGTACCCGAAAGCTCCGCCTTCGAGTCCTTCTGTCTGAACTCCGTAGAGTCCTTCGTCCCCTGGATTGATGAACTGACTGCTGGTTCGGTACCCCTGCATACCCCTTTTATAGTGTTGGAAGGTGGACCCATTTATGTTTTTGGTGGGCTTAATTTATTTCCTCTTTAGTCCCTTATTATATAGATTGTTTACAAATTACTCTCTAACTAATGATAAATACTCAAATAGATATGTTAATGTCCTTCTCTTCACAATCGGCTCCTTGTTCTTATTAGCGGCGAATTGCTCCCTTATCAATTGGCACTAATAAGAATAAATAAAAAAAATAAATTTAATTTGTTATTGAATTCTCCACTATTAAAATAGTACGGCTTAATATATCACTAAAAATATATGTAGTTTTACTTCAAGACTACAAGGATAAATTGAAATAAACCAAACCAATAAACAGTATTGGGTGCTTGTGTTTAAATTGAAACCATACAGGTATAAATTCCCGTTAACAAACATATTCTGTTATACCTTTAAGATATGTAATAAACCTTCAAATTAACTGCAGACAAACAGTTGAAGCATTCATGTCACTTATTCTTAATTTCCTACAGATAGAAACAAGTATTAAATTTATTCTAGAACCTAGAACACGTAAAAACTTTTCAAAACTTCAATTCCCAATTATACAAGGAATAATAAAAGTCATTGGATCTTGTACTTTTGGTGGCAAATTATTTTGAATTAACACTTTTGGTGGCAACTTATTTTGAATTAACACTGCATTCTGCTCTTAGCGTAACTGTCGAAGCCTTCAAATTTTATTTTGCGTGAAAGAATATATTTGAGAAATTTTACGCATTTAGGCATATGCTCCACCAACTCTGCAAAAGACATATTAACTTTCAAGTTGCGTAACAATTCAAGAAATTTATAAAATTGATTGTTAGTATTTTGCTTCTTCTTCTGGCTTGGATATGAAATTTGAGGTGCATATATTGAGATTTGAGTGTTTTGGGATGCCTCTAGAGCATTGTTATGAGTGCTGGAAACCTTGTTTTGAGCAATAAATTCACTGATTTGTTTCTTAAAAAAACTCTCAATGGTCGCGATCACACATCGCTTTGTCGCGATCAACATTACATGCATCAATCTTTTGGTCTTCGTCTCAATTAGAATGAGCTTTGCCGCGAGTAGAAGGTTGTTTTTCGCGATCAAATGAATTTTTGTCCAAATCAATGTTACTTGTGTATGATGTAGTATGTTTCTCGTGATCCCGCAAAGACTAACTGCTATTAAAATAAATTGTGTTAATTGTTTCTTATTTACCGCGATAAAATGAAACGCTCATGCGGTTAAAAATCTCAATATCCTATGTTTATATTAAAATTGTGTTAGAATACTCATAAATCCTATGTTTATAATCATATTGATTTTGGTTATAAAGAAAAAGAATATGTTACATTCATAATTCGAATAATATATTTTATTTGTAAAAGTATTCGAGTTAAAAAAATATTTTATCTTAAATTTTGTGTTTAATATAAAATAATATATATTTTTATAATTTACGTAATAAAAATATGATTAATTTAACATTAATTTATTCTTTTTTATGTTTTCGTTTAATTTTCAATTTTCGTCCCAAAATGACTGACGATATAAGTCGATCAAAACGATTTGATTTTTGATTTTCATGTAAGGGATTGCCGCATGTCATATGCCCATCGCTGCGCCGCTCACCTCGGCGCAGTGGATTTTTTAGCTCTTTTCGCCACAGACCACCGCACGCCACTGAAAACTATGGGCAGCTCACAAGGGTAATAATATCGTACGAGATGGCTCGGTAAGCATCTATATCATTTTTCTTATGCTCACACGAAACATGATGGCACACCTTCAATAATGAACCTACGAAAGAGTAAGTAGGAAAAGAGCACTCATAGGGTAAATAGGTGCAGTTGTCCTCATGAGTTAACTTAGCGTTATAAGTCACCATCTCTGTACACCCGTAGTTGAATACTTTGCATGCTATTCTCACCGATTCCACCAATTTTTGATTTCCCTATTACGGTTGTAACCAATTGGCAACGAGCATGATGAACATGTATTCTTCATTCGAGTGTAGCATGCCAAGCAGGCTATGTGACCGTTATCACACTGAAAGATATGCATGGTTAAAGGATCAAAGCAGATTGAGCTGTCTAAGATTTATAGGTCTAGCAAATTGACTAAGATAGACATATAATGTTGGTCGATGATGCCTTTATTGCTGATGTTATCCTCTTTGACTCGCCTAGTTACTGACATAATTATTCATTATTCTTCAAATGGATTAGAATATTCAGACTTAGAAAGTGAATCATGTTTGGAGCTACTAGTAACATCGTTCTTTGATCTCTTGTAGATACCATATCTTGAATCATGTTTAGAACTATCAGTTACATCGTCCCTTGATCTCTTTCGCCTCCCGACCTTTCACCTCCAAATGAGAATTTCACTTTTTGATGGTTTGCGCAGAAGAACGATCACAAAACCATGGTACAAAATACTTGATAGTAGAAAAATAATATTTCAAACAAATGTTTTTCTCATTAATCAATAAAACATGGTACAAAGTACTGCAACAACAAAGTACAACAAACAACAAAACCCTTACTTTAGCAAAACAACACTTAACTTAAACTGCATATATTATCCATCCCCTTAATTTCATAGGTAAATTTATATTCGAAATTTGAATATATCTAATTACATCAAATCAAAAATCACTAACTAAAACCAAACAACACTTAAACTTCAAACCCCAACAAAAACCAAACAACACTTAAACCATAAAACCCTTGCTAAAATTAAGCAACACTTTAATTTAAGCTTAAAATTCGTATATTATCGATCCCCTTCGTTTCATAACTAATTTTTCATTACAAATTTGAATTCCTTTAATTATAACAAACCATAAGTCACTAATTAAGACTTTTTCGATGGGGAAATTTAGACCCAAAATAAATATGATACCGACTAAGTTGTGTGCTAACTATATATCTGTTAATGAAATATGTATAATAATAAATCAATGTTAATGGGTTTGGAGGATGATGGGTTGACCCGTATTTATGACCGACCCAATTGGCCCATGAACCTAAGATTAACCTATACATACTAAAAATTACAGCATTTAAAAGGGTTGGAACATTATCTCTCTATGCATTAAATACAAGCACCTCAATTGTTACTCTACCCTCCATCCTGAATTTAATACTCCACCTAAGCAATTACCAGAAATACCCTCTAATTAGATTTTAACCATATCAAATTGGCGACCACAATGGGAGTGAAAGGTACCCAGATAACACTATCTAAAACCTAACGTACAAATTAAATTTCGAATTTCTTTGAGGCATGAACCATGATGTGCAAACAGATTCCCCTCTTAAAAATGAGGAGCATGTGCACACATTTTATGTGAATCGTGATATTGAGGAAATGTTTTTCATGCAGAAAGAGTGTGATCAGTTAGGAGAGAAAGTTGAGGCGTTAAGAGCTTGGAGGTAGGCTGAAAATGATCTAGGGGTAAACATCCATCAGAGTATCCCAAAATCTGATTACCCAGATAATAATCCCCAATATAATCTGAAACAAAGTCCGGATGACCAGTTTCTCAAATCCGAGTAAGAATTTAAATAGAAACATAGGGTTATACATCGTTGTAGCACATTAGAGTCTGTTGAAGGCTCAACAACAGAATCAGAGGTTTATTCTTCCTCTTCGAGTAGTGATCATAGTCGTAAAAAAAGAAAGGAAAGTTAGAAAATAAACATTTAAAAAAGTATTATAGATCGAGTAAACAAGATTCTTCAGGGGAGAAAATGAATCGAAAGGGTAAAGAGAAAAATAAAGAGTATCATGAAAATACAAAGGGGGTCAACAGACCATAATATAAATCACTTGTTAGGTTATCAATTTGTTATGGAATCCGAGCCAGGGATTTCTGCCACTCCCAATGGGGATCATATGTTCAACCAATGATATAATTGGAGACAATCGCCATTGTCTTTAAAAATATCTCTGGAAATTTACCTAGACGTTTTGATAGTTCGACAATGGAGAAATACGATGGAAGCCAGGACCTTGATAATCATCTCGAGCAATTAAAAAAATTTATGATGAGGTTTGATGATAGTGACAAGCTATCGTGCAAAGTTTTTTCTCAAATTTTTAAGGATAGCGCCTTGAAGTAGTATAATAGATCACCACATGGATCAATCAAGAATTTCAACATATTCTGGATGGCATTCCGAAGGCAGTTTGTGAGAACTAAAAAACTTAGAGAGAACGGGGACACAATAATTCATTGTTGGCAATATCGGAACGAATCTTTAAAAGATTACGTCAACCGTTTTGTGAATACTAAGGATGAATTGGCAGATCGTTTCGAACATGTAGCCATAAATTCACTCTGAAAAGTGTTGTTTGCTGGCGAATGGGATGATTCAGTGACTTGAAACAATGTAATAACCTAGGGTGGCTTGTATACATATCTACAAACAAAGAACCCATTTGTCGTACTCCAATCTAACAGAAACATAGTAGGGTTACGAGTAACTCTGCTGATGTCATTGGGGAATTTGAAGGGAAGCACTTTTGGGAAAATACCCATTTAAGAAAATGGTGAGAGTTCTGTTTGTGGTGGTAGATTTTACGACCCCCTATAATAAAATAT
This sequence comes from Limnanthes douglasii subsp. nivea, assembly GCA_036936605.1. Taxonomy (NCBI): domain Eukaryota; kingdom Viridiplantae; phylum Streptophyta; class Magnoliopsida; order Brassicales; family Limnanthaceae; genus Limnanthes; species Limnanthes douglasii. The sequence continues at coordinate 42,702,381 of JAUPFV010000001.1, forward strand.
TTGGCAGATCTTGGCTGTCAAGAATGCATGCGGTTGCATCAACAGTTCACCAATGTTTAAAATACGCGGCCGAAGGACAAGTAAGGGTCATTTAGAGTAACCAAAAAATACCAAGGAAATGTTATGTCACTGCTCTTGCTCCAAAGTCCTTGGAGAATGTGACAAAAAAGAATAGCAATTACTGGAGTTCTCTTCGGATCCGAGTGAACTAGATGATCCAGTAAAGAATCCTAGTGGCGTTATGCCAGTAGAAAAAGTCGAAGTACGCAGTTTAGCTGATGGGAAAAATGCCAAGATTGGAGCTAAAACACCATAAGAGTTGATGGAAAAATTATTATTTTTCTTATCCAAAAATTTACATGTGTTTTCTTGGTGTAATGAGGATGTGAGCGGTGTACGAGTTGATGTCATTTGCCACAAACTATATGTATGATCCGATGCAGGCCCAGTAGTCCAAAGAAAAAGGGTTTTTTCTAAAGAAAAATCTGAAGCCATCATTCAATAAATAAAAAGATTGACAAATGTGGGACACATTCGGGAATCCTAATATCCACTTTGGACAAAACTTCTGGTGCTTGTTAAAAACAAATTAGGAAAATGACGTATGTGTATCGATTTTACAGATTTCAACAGGTCATATCCCAAATATCATTTCCTAGTTCCTCGAATAGATCAGTTGATGGACTCCACTTCGGGAAATAAGTTGTGGTATTTTATGGATGCTTTTATTGGATATAATCACATACATATGGATCTGAAAGATCGGAGCCATACTACGTTCATCACTGATAGGGGGTTGCATTGTTACAAGGTAATACATTTCAAATTAAAGAATGTTGGGGCTACTTACTCGCGTCTGGTCAATAAAGAATTTTCCACTTAGATTGGGAGGAATGTGGAAGTTTATATGGATGACATTCGGGTAAAACGTCCGAAGGAGGAAGATCATTTACTTGACCTTGAAGAAATTTTTTCTAATTTGGAGGCCATTACTTTAAAGTTGAATAAAAAAAAGTATACTTTTGGAGTACGATCCAGGATATTTTGTGGCGACATGATCAATGAGAAATGGATTCAAGTTGACCCACTTCAATTAGATGAATTATTGACTATGGACCCTTCTCGGACCACCAAAGAAGTTCAAGTATTGACTAGAAGATTGACAGTTTTGCGTTTATCTCGAGATCATCGGAGAAATGCACATAGTTCTTCCAAGTCTTGAGAAATTCTAAATAGTTCAAATACTCCCCAAATTGTGATAAAGCATTCCTTGAAATTATATAACATTTATCTTCACCTAGAATTTTATTCAAGTCGGTCATCAAAGAAAGACTCTAGGTGTATCTAGCAGTATTAGATTTATTGTGAGTGCGGTGCTAGTTTGGGAGGTTGATAATTATCCTCTCCTTTTTAGTACATTAACAAGAGTTTATTAGATTTTGAGAAAATATGCCTCAAGTTGGAAAAAATGGCTTTAGCCTTTGTAATATCGGCTAAGAAAATGAGGCCTTATTTTCAAGCGCATCTCATTATCATTTGAAATTTTTTCCACTTAAAAATGTATTTAAAAAACCAAATATATTGGACCGAATGACTATGTGGTATGTGGAATTGGTGGATTATGAGATTGAATTTGCTCCTCATACAACAATCAAAGCTCAAGCTGTTGCAAACTTCTTGGTTGAGTTCCATTTGGATAAACCCTATGATCAATCTTTAGTTCATGAACTTAAAAAAAATGGATAATTCTAATGGATGGTAGATGTAGCGTGATAGGTTGTGGGGGAAATATTTGCCTACTTTCTTCCTTTGGAGACTTTATATATCAAGCCATACGTTTTTGTTTTAAAATATCAAACAATGAAGCAGAATACGAAGCAACTATAGTAAGATTGAGGCTTTCTCAAATATGTGGTGCCAAAAGAATCCTATTATTAAGTAATTCGAAGTTACCTATACACCAAACACAAGGAAAATCTGAAACTAGTAAGGAACAGTTAGTGAAGTATTTACAAGTGTTAAAAGAGAATTTTGCTTGCTTTATATATGTAAATATGAACATGTACCAAGGTCGGAAAATTCGATGGTTGACTCCTTGACAATTGTTGCATATTCGGAACCATACCTTCGAATTTTGGTATACGAATTCCCTTTTATAACAATGAATCTTGAATTGGAAGTTAAGGTTGAAGAAAATATCCAAGTATCATCTATAATCAGTCAAGATTGGAGGTATGATTTCCAAGAGTTCATTACTAAGGGAACCCTAGTAACAACACATCCCTCAACCGTAGCAACAACAACATCCAGTAAGGCTGAATCAATTTCATGTGGTTGTCCTTCATTTCCAGCCTCATCAGCAAACTATGACGGGTCTCTGTTGTTCTTTTTATCCTTGTTCCGATGGTTGGGGGCTCAACTCCTGGTCGGAAGGAATAACTATTTATCAGTGGCCTTAGTTCTCTTAAGAATGGTAGAAGGCCAAAGAGGAGTGCACAATTGCCTCTATGTGAGTTCATGTTCGGGATGAATCCTCTAAAGTTGGCAGGCGTGAAGTAGTTGTGAAAACCATTGGACCACTTAGCCTCTACCCACTGATTCAGTTTCTTGAAAGTGACCTTCGTGTGAAACAAATGTTGAGAGTGATGAGGGCGGAATTCGCCGATCCAAGCGATAGGGGTAAAAATGCAGTAAATAATAGTTGATGGGATTAATCGGGTATTTAAAGTCCTTCGAGGACCAATTTACAACAATGTAATAGTAAGAAGGGCTTCATTGATATGCAATGAACGACCCACTAATAGGTTAAATGGGTCCACCTTATTTTACTATAAAAGGGTGACCCACTTGCCCAAAAAAGGGGTATTGAATATTACTTTCTCAGATTCTACTTTATCTCTTTACACTTTCTCTCTCTAGTCATATCAGGTCCAAGATCCCAAATATATTCTTTTGACAATTATTCACTCATCATTGGCGCCGTCTGTGGGAACAGTGATACCGAAAAGGAATCTTCTGTTCTTTGAAAATCACATTGTACGGGATGAATAGCAAAGCGGCGACGGAGAGAGACGGTAGAGAGGTCGTCCGAGCCGCTACTAGGTCGGAAGGCGCGGGAGCTCCCGGTCGGGAGTGGAACGGCGGTCGGGATAAGTGGTCGACCCTGATTATGACCCGAAAGCAGCTGCTCGAAGACATTGCCCGGTTAGAAGAGGAGCGAGAGCGGGCACTGGACGAGAAAAGGGTTCGTGAAGGGAAGGGCAAAGAGCCCGCCCTGGACGATCGGGGAGCAGCTGGTCGCGGCCAAGCTTCGCGGGTGGAGGTCCGACCTGTCAGGTACTACCGAGATTCACCTCCCGATGACGAAGAGGCCGTCAAGATTCGTCGGAACCCAGACAGCCATCGGGCTATGACGTCGGACTATCCCTCAGACGATTCGTCCGGCGAGGAGTACCTGCGCCGGGAGAGAGCCCAACGGACGCGAAAGACTCGGTCCCAACGCATTCGAGGGTCCAGGGCAGATCCCTCGCGGTACAAAAAGGGCGGCACCGATAAGCCGACCCCTGTGTCCTTTGAAAAGGAAGGAACGCACGTCGCCAGCCGCGGAGAGCGGGAAATGTTGCCACCAATTCCTTGGCAACCGACGAACAGCCAGAACCATGGATACCGAACGAGCAGCCAGTTCGTCGGCCCAAGAGCCGAGGGACTCTATGAAATCAGGACCGAGGGTCTTGGGGGAGGAGCTTTCGAGCTCAGAGTCAACTGGAGAGCCTCCCCGTTATCTGATGAGATATTAGCGGGACCGCTCCCGAGGCGTTTCGACATTTCTAAACTGGAAAAATACGACGGGAAAACGGATCCGGACAACCATTTGGAAGCCTTCAAGAACTTTATGCTGAGTTTCGACAACGATGACAAGCTCTTGTGTAGGGCTTTTTCTATGACATTCAAAGATAGGGCTTCAAAATGGTACAACCGATTGCCGCAGGGGTGCATCAGGAACTTCGGGACTTTCTGGGAAATATTTAGGCAGCACTTCGTGGGAAGTAAGAGTTTCCGTGCTAATGGAGACACTATCATGAACTGTCGACAGAAGCTAGGGGAGAGCCTAAAAAACTGTACCAGGCGGTTCATCGATGCGAAGACCGATCTGGACCATTGTGAAGAGAACGTGGCCCTAACGGCGTTTCGATTAGGCCTGCTCCCAGGGCCAATGAAGCAGGCAGTCACGAAGAAGCAGGCGTTCACTTTTTCTGCATTATTGGCACAAATAGAAAAGCAGATACTGATCGAAGAAACGGAAGCTTCCGAGGTGGCGGCACAGATCCAACAGAGCGCCCAAGCATCGGTCGTGATAAAGCAGGGTTCCAGACCAGACCAGGCTAGGATAGCCCAACCAATTAGCACGATACCTCCGATCATACCGTCGGTCACTAAATCTCCCGCCCCGACCGGTCTTAGGCCAAGACAAAATGGGCAGGCAACTTCCCGACCTATGTCCAACAAATGGATACGACCGGCCTACTTTGTGGACCTCACAGAGTGCGTGTCGTCAATCTACGAAAAGACCAAGAGGAGCGGGATGTACCGAAAGCCTTTTCCTATCCCGACGCCTCGGGAGCAAAGGAATAACCGCTATTGTCGTTACCATGAGGACGTCGGCCATGACACGAAGGATTGCATAGCCTTGAAGAAGGAAATACAGATGCTTATTGAACACGGGAACCTGTTAGAGTACGTCAAGAAGGCCCAACTTGCAACGGCCTCTAAGGAGGTGGTTATCGTACCGAAGCCAGAAACGACCATGGCAATTTCAGAAGTTACCGATCGTTTCGACGTTTCGATTGAATACCTCGATCCCGAGGCCAACCGTAACATCATCGGGGTTATTGAGGAGGATGCGGGAGAAAGCACCAACGTTGTGCTCGGTCTCTGTGAAATGTTTGAATCATTGGTAGCCTTCAGGGGAGGATCTACGATGGGAACCACGCGTGCATTCGGGGAGGGGCGAGTTGTTGATGAAAAAATTGATCAATCCTCTGGCACGGGAAGCCGAACTTGCTTCCAAACCAGACGTATCCTTTCCCCAACTCCGCATCCCGACGATATCAGAGTTGTTGATGAAAAAATTGACGGACGCGTTGGTCAGGTGCAAGGCCTGCGCGACCTTTTCGAATCCTTGACCATCTTCGGGGGGGATTCGATGGCAGGGATAACGCATTCTTCCAGGAAGAGACACATCGTCAACTTGACCACCCAGCTGGAAGCCAGAACTTGCTTCCAAACCAGAAGTGCCCCCTCTCCAATTCTACATTTCGATGATGATGATATGAGGGACTTAACCGGGCCTCATGAGGATGCTATAGTGATCGGAGCAGCGATCGCGGGTGAAGAGGTTCGGCGGATTTTGGTAGATACCGGTAGCTCGGCCAATATCATTTTCGCTTCGACCTTTGCCAAGTTCCGAACTCGGCCAGTAATTGAGCGATCTGACCGTACCATCGTCGGGTTTACAGGAACGGCAGCCGAAGTTGTCGGAGAATTCGAGGGTGTAGTACAGTTAGGCCGAGGCCCATTTAAAAAAGAGGTCACGGTTCTGTTTATAGTAGTTGATGCGCCGGCCTCGCACAATGCTATTCTGGGACGATCTTGGATATCGCGCATGCATGCGGTAACTTCTACAATTCATCAGTGTGTGAAGTATGTGGTGGGAAACAACATCGGAGTAGTGCGGAGCAGCCAGAAAACAGCACGGGAATGTTACCGAGCCGCGTTGGCACCCAAGAAAGACCGAGAAATGTTCCCGTCCCAGGCATAGCAATTAAGGGGGAGCTCCCCTGGATCGCAGCCGGTGGACGACCCTCGGGAGGCCCCAAGCCTCTTAACGACGGATGAAGAGTGTGAGCTGTATCGTTTTGCAACCGGGAAATGTCTGCGGGTCGGGTTGAACATTTTGCCCGCCCTAAGGGAACAGATGCTGGCTCTGCTCCGGGAGAATCTTGACCTATTTTCCTGGTGCTCCGGGGACGTTTCGGGAGTGCCAGAGTCATTTGCAATTCATAAGTTGACCGTAAACAGGAACGTTAGACCAATAATTCAGAAGCGTCGGGCTTTTTCTCCCGAAAAAGCAGAGGTGATTCTGCGGGAAGTCGAAAGGATGACCGGCGTCGGGCATATCGTGGAAGCGCAGTACCCCTTGTGGATATCTAACCCAGTTCTTGTCAAGAAGAAAAGTGGGAAATGGAGGATGTGTGTAGATTTTACCGACCTCAATCGGGCGTGCCCAAAGGATCCTTTCCCGATGCCAAGGATCGATCAACTGGTGGACTCGACATCGGGTAACAAGCTACTGTCTTTTATGGACGCCTATGCCGGTTACAATCAAATTAAGCTACACCCCGCAGACCAGGAGAATACCACCTTCATCACCGGTCGAGGGCTATACTGCTACAAGGTGATGCCCTTCGGGCTAAAGAATGCGGGTGCGACATACCAAAGACTGGTTAACCGAACCTTCGAGGATCAAATCGGGAGAAACATGGAGGTCTACATTGACGATATGTTGGTTAAAAGCGGGACTGATGAGGCCCACCTTGCTGACCTCGGAGAGGCTTTTGATAACTTACGAAGGGTAAACCTTAAGCTGAACCCGGAGAAGTGTTCTTTTGGCGTCCGATCAGGGAAGTTCTTGGGGTTCCTCGTCAGTGAGAAGGGCATCGAAGCCGACCCTATCCAACTCCGAGCCCTAGCCGACATGACTCCCCCTCGGAGTGTAAAAGAAGTGCAGATATTGACTGGGCGGTTGGCCGCGCTGAATCGATTCATCTCCCGCTCATCCGATAAATGCGCTCCGTTTTTTCAGGTCCTGCGACAGGTGAGAAATTTCGTTTGGACCAATGAGTGTGACCAGGCATTTTTGGGGATCAAGGAGTACCTTTCGACCCCGAACCGCCTAACCAAACCCGCTGCGGGCGAAACCCTGTTCCTCTACATTGCGGTTACAGATTATGCGGTCAGTGCCGCTCTGATCAGCGAATCAGGGCCGGCTCCGACAGCAGTGTACTATGTAAGTAAAAGTCTGCTTGATGCCGAAACCCGGTATTTGAAGTTGGAAAAAATGGCGTTGGCTCTGGTAACGGCCGCGAGGAAGATGCGCCCGTACTTCCAAGCTCACTGCATTGTCGTCCGCACATCTTTTCCACTAAAATACGTTTTTCAACGACCAGACATGTCCGGGAGAATAGCCAAGTGGTCAGTGGAGTTAGGGGATTTCGACATCGAATTTGAGCCCCGAACAGCGATCAAGGGCCAGGCCTTGGCCGATTTTTTGGTCGAATTTCACTCCGAGCGGCCGGAACAGGAAACATCTTCACCAGAGGTAACAGGGGGCGAATGGACCATCCGCACCGATGGAGGATCCAACGTTAGTGGTTGTGGGGCGGGAGTACAAATTACCGCCCCTTCGGGATTGAGCATGTTCCAGGCCATCCGTTTTGGTTTTCACACATCGAACAATGAGGCTGAATACGAAGCAGCTTTGGCAGGATTACGGTTGGCACAAGTGTGCGGGGCAAAACAAGTACGCCTCGTAAGCGACTCCCAACTTTTAATAAACCAAGCCACGGGGAGTGCGGAGGCTCGGAAAGAACACTTAGTGCAGTACTTAGCGACCTTGAGAATTCTGGCTGCCTCCTTTAACAAAATCACATACGAGCATGTCCCCCGAAGCGAAAACATGATAGCAGACTCTCTGGCGACCGTGTCTTGCTCTACCAGTTATCCTTGGGTAATAGAGCAGGAAAGTCCATCCATCATAAAACGACATGAGCTGGATAACCGACCCGAAATAGCATGCCAGGTCTCTTCAGTGGCAAATTCAGACTGGCGGCGGGATATCATCGCGTTTTTAGCTGAAGGTCGGCTCCCTGACGATACCACCTCGGCACGAAAGCTACGCAACAAGGCACGGGGATACGTCCTTTTGGGGGATGTTCTGTACAAGAAGTCCTTTAGCCGACCTCTACTTCGATGTTTAGGCTTCAATGAATCCCAAATAATTTTGTCTGAACTACACGATGGGGAGGGCGCGGCGCACTGCGGATACAAGGCTTTGATTAGAAGAATTTTTCTCGCAGGTTTCTATTGGCCGACCGTAACGGCAGATACAAAACTCATAGTGAAAACTTGTGATACGTGTCAAAGGTTTGGGAACGCGATCAATATTCCCGCAACTCATCTAGAATCCATAACCGAAGGGTTGCCCTTCGACCGATGGGGAATCGACCTCGTCGGACCGTTACCCATGGCATCGGGAGGAAGGCAAACAATCGTCGTCGCGGTCGATTATTTCTCAAAATGGATCGAAGCTGAGCCCCTGTCTGCCACCAAAACCAAGGATATTATCAAATTCATCTGGGCGAACATTTGTTGCAGATTTGGAGTGCCGCAGCGGTTAACGATGGACAACGGACCACAGTTTGATAGTGCGGAAATGAAGGCGTTCTGCACCTCGCATAATATCCGACAATGTTTCTCTGCTCCTTTTCACCCACAAGCGAACGGCCAGGTCGAGGTCACAAATCGAACCATTCTGGATGGCCTCAGAAAGAATCTTGAGGGAAAAGCTGGAAAATGGCCCGACTACCTGCAGGAAGTATTGTGGGCTTACCGAACAACCCCCCGCACGTCAACCCAGGAATCACCTTTTGCCTTAGTTTATGGCATGGATGCGGTCACCCCTGCGGAATCCATTTTTCCCTCTTTCAGGGTCGGAACTTATCAGGTAGAAACGAATGATGCCAACCGACGGCTAGAGCTCGATCTTATCGACGAGAAGCGCCACCGCGCCCAATTAAACTCTTTACACTACCAGACTTTGATGAGAAGCCGATATGCCACCAAGGTCCGTCGTCGGGAGTTTAAGGTTGGTGATAAGGTTCTGCGACGGGTGTTTCTGCACACCAAGGATAAGAGCCTCGGGAAACTCGCACCAAACTGGGAGGGACCCTATGAAGTAGTCGAGAAAATCAAGAGCGGGACATACCGCCTACAGAACCGGCTCGGACAACTCCTAAGGCTACCGTGGAATATCGAGCATTTGAAGTTATATCTAGAATAGTCTGTAATTTCTGATGTATTTCGCATTACTTTTTGTTTTTAGTCCAAGTTTGTAATGATCGGGGGTGCACTCTTTCCTACCTTGGTGGCGCGAGGAGGTTTTAATGAGGCACCGATCACAACCCGACCCGAATTATTGATAATCGAAAAACTTTCTGCCCTTTTTTTAAAAAAAAATCGACTCCTTATGGTTTTGGACAGCTGACGAGCTGGGCATCATCATTTCTATTGAAGTAAGTCGATCTCCAGAACCTTAAAAGGGTTTTTCGGTTTCTACCGATCCACATTTTGATTTTTCCGACCTTTTGGAAAAAATTTCGATGATAAGTCGATCCCCAGAACCTTAAAAGGGTTTTTCGGTTTCTACCGATCCACATTTTGATTTTTCCGACCTTTTGGAAAAAATTTCGATGATAAGTCGATCTCTAGAACCTTAAAAGGGTTTTTCGGTTTCTACCGATCCACATTTTGATTTTTCCGACCTTTTGGAAAAAATTTCGATGATAAATCGATCTCCAGAACCTTAAAAGGGTTTTTCGGTTTCTACCGATCCACATTTTGGTTTTTCCGACCTTTTGGAAAAAAATTTCGATGATGAGTCGATCTTCAGAACCTTAAAAGGGTTTTTCGGTTTCTACCGATCCACATTTTGGTTTTTTCAACGAAAAATTATGAAGAGAAAAACGGTTCATTAAGCAAATTAAATATAATTAAGTCACAGGGGGCCCCATGACCCCCAAAGTAGTAAAGCAAGAAAGCGTTCGAGTGGCGCAACACAAAATACAGGGGGATGTATGGCCCCCGCAGATTAACAGCAATTTTAAACAACAAAAAAAAACAACTACAAAAGGGGAGGAGAGCGGTCATTAGTCCTCATCTTCGTCCGCATCGTCATTATCCTCTTCCTCATCAGCATCGTCGGACTCCTCCACTACAATTCCATCAGGGCGATCCTTTTCCGGCACATCAAGCCACAGCGATCCGAGGCCAAGGTCCGGGTACCGATTATGGAGTGACAAGACGTATGCGGCCTTGGCATCTGCGGCTTCTTTGTCCGCCCATCGTCTGCATCGATCGAGGAAGGCAACGTTCGAGGACTTCGATTTTTGAACCTCCAAGGCCAGAGCTGAGGCGCGGTCTTCCGCGGTTTTCCTCGCCGTCTCCGAAGCGCTCACCGCATCCTCCGCGTTTTTCTGCGCCGATTCCAACGCCTGCTTTGCCGCGTCCGTGGCCGTCTTAGCCTCGGTAGCCAGTCTTTCAGCCTCGGCAATCCGACCTTCCGCCGCCACCAGAGCCTCTTCGGTAGTCTTCACCTGCGCGGTCAGACTAGAAATCTTAGCCTCCGCCGCGGATAACTTCTTACCAAGCTCCTTAGCCCGGCGCTCTTTCAAGGCCGCTGGTACCAGCAAGCTGTAGAGCGACAACGCTAGCCCATCCGTGCTCCGAAGCGGAAAAGGGTGCGGGCTTCCCATCGTCGTCAGCACTGGGAATTTGGGACCGCTCGACGACGAAGCATCAGGTCCTGCAGCCTCCGGGGTCTCAGTGTCGTCTGCGATAGGGATAACGTCGGCTGTAGTGTGATCCCCGCTTTCAACATGATCCAAGAGAACAGACCTTGGAGCAATCACCTCTGGACGGACGGCCACCCGATCCTTTTCTGCAGCCTTGGCCTTCTTTGGCTTGGACCCCTCCGCTTCTGCACGAGTCTTCCTCTTCTGCGCTACCGTCGGATTTTGGCTCGCCTCAGGACGTTCCACATCCGGCGCCGCCGTCCTGGTCGGGTCGCACCCTGCCTCGGTTCTAGCTTCCGTTTCCCCCCCTTCATCATCTGACTTGGGGCGTTTGCTGGGCGCCTTATTGCGCTTGGGGAGGTACAGTATGTACCCGGGACGACCGGTGCGGGCCATCACTTCGTCTAAGCTTGGAGGTGTCCGCAGCTGTTCGATAGACAGAGCCTCGGATGAGCACCGCCAAAGGTTGCTCATAAACAAGTTCTTATCCATGAAAGTGCGATGCATGCCCCGACCCCGTAGTTTTTCAGCACCTCGAACGTATCTTCCGCGGTTTTCGAATGGTCCTTCTTCACCCCCTGCAGCCAGTCCTTTGACACTACGCAAAGATCACACAAGGTAAAAAAAAAAAAAAAAAAAAAAAAAAAAAGGGAAGGGCAGTACCATCATGAACCCAGGTCCGCAGCAGTTGCCTCGGGTTCTCCTTGGTGTACGGAAGCCCGTTCTCCCAGCACCCGCTCAAGAATACAAACCGATGCTTCCACCCCTTGTCCCCCTCTAAAAAGTCGTTGACAATTTTCCATTTATTGCCAAGAGAGGAATAGAAGAACGGTGACTTCGGGGATTTCGACAGACCCGACATAGCGATATACTCCTCCATCGGCATAGCTTGACCGGAGAGGCGGGAAGCCATAATGCAGGACATCAGGGTGTACCACGCATTGGGCGTCAGCTGCGACGGGCAGATTTGAAGGGTGCGGAAGTAGAGCGCAATCTCGGGGTCCAAGGGAAAGCGCAGACCCCAGTTGAACAATTCAGTGAACACCACGATCTCTCGGGGTCTGACGTGAACCGGTGTCTCCCCCAGGGTCGGGAATCGAACGGTGACACACTCAGGGATTCCCCAGCGGATCAGCATCTCACTATGATCGGACTCAGGGAAGTAGAGGTACTTCCCTTCGAAGAGAGAAACCACGTCCCTGGTCAGAAGCCAATCGAAGTACTTGGTCGAAATAGCAGCTTCAACCGCCTCGGGCCAGGGATCATCCTGGTTATTAGCCGCGTGGCCAGCTGCGGCAACACAAACTCCCGCGGGAGCAACATCGATTTCCGGCTCTCCAGCTTCGTGGGTCGGAACTGGGTTGGAGCAACGGTCAGCAGCAGCGTCTATTTCAGACGGTCGGATCCCAGAAGAAGCATCAGCAGCGGCGTTTGGGTCGGACGGCCGAACCCGGGAAGAAGAAGCATCGGGGACGCCGCGAGCCATGGCCCTATGAGCCGCCTCCATTTGCTCAGGTGTTAGCTGCATTTTTGGCAGACCTAAAAAAGTGACCGCAGTGTTAATACCGGTCCGAATCCCTCTAATCGAGGGCGTAAGTTGAACCATTTCGGGACTATTACCTCCTTCCGAGTATTTGGGCAGTTCGTCTTCTCCCATAGTCAAAAAGGTGGATTTACGGGCACGTCGGGGTTCAAGCGAGTTGGTAGAGAATTGGGTCGGATTTTCCGGACAGACTATCGGGGAATGAGAAGAACTGTTGCTAGAGGAAAGGACGATGGGCTCTGGTGATAGACTAGCTTCGGGAGTTGGAGAAGCGTGAAGATCAGAAGCAAGGAAAACTTCTGCGGGAACCGGGGTGGCGAGAACAGGATCGTGAGGAGGTGGAGCGGGAACAAAAGGTTTGGAGTTGGACCCCCAGATCAGACCAGCGCGTCGGTATTCCTCTGCCCTATCACCAATACTGGACCACTGTTCGAAGCTCCACTCAGATCCTTTTTTCTTGGTTGGTTTTTTCTGTGAGCGTCCGGGTTTCATACAACAAGAACCAGAACAAGGACGGGTCGGGCGAGCTCTCTCTCTCTCTAAAAAATGTGCGGACACCGTTTTCTCTCTCTAAAAAGCCTCTGAGAGACACTAAGGGCTTTAGGGTATTTATAGGGAGGTTTGACAGATCGGGGGATACCAATCGACGGAAACACAGCGGGAAGACGAAGAGTCTCTCTAGGGGTTTAGCCTGGCGGGAGGATGGCCTATTAGCTCATGACACGTGTCGACCTGGCTCTGACGGAACCTGACGTAAGCACTCGCCACAACACAGCAAAGAAGTGGGCCGTCGCAGCCAGGCTCAGACAAAAGGACCGGGCCCATCAAGAGAAGCTTAGGATTAGAAGCCCACAAAACAAGAAGACGAGGCGCGGGAAGATGTCCGAGGAAGTAACCCCGAGCATCGGGAAGTAGAAGCCAACAGGAGCTGAATTCTGAGATGAGGTCGGACGATCGGCGATAGCTTTTTCATAAGTCTCCGCTCCTGAAAGTTCCGGAAGACTGGGGGGCTACTGATGAGGGCGGAATTCGCCGATCCAAGCGATAGGGGTAAAAATGCAGTAAATAATAGTTGATGGGATTAATCGGGTATTTAAAGTCCTTCGAGGACCAATTTACAACAATGTAATAGTAAGAAGGGCTTCATTGATATGCAATGAACGGCCCACTAATAGGTTAAATGGGTCCACCTTATTTTACTATAAAATGGTGACCCACTTGCCCAAAAAAGGGGTATTGAATATTACTTTCTCAGATTCTACTTTATCTCTCTACACTTTCTCTCTCTAGTCATATCAGGTCCAAGATCCCAAATATATTCTTTTGATAATTATTCACTCATCAGAGAGTAGGGCTTCAAAATGGATAAAAGAAGTTAAACGTAAATAAAAAAATCAAAGAAAATAATGGAAAGATAAAAATAAATCCAAAAAGACTTACGAGTATTCTTCTAATGTCTGGTGAGCTTGCTAGGATTCGTTTTAGATGTGATCTTTTTTCCATTATCCCATTGGTCGCCGATGAATAAGAATTGAGTTTTCGAAAAAATTCCACCTCCAGCAGGTCATCCACCACTTTATAATCATTTCACATGTTGAAATGATAGACGAGTATGTGGGCATTGCAGAATAGTTCTGCTACAGTAGCCAACTGTTCCATTGGCACCCGAATATTAGACATCATTGAAGCCATGATGCATTTAAACAATGAAAACCAGGCGTTTAGGTTAGCCTGACTCGGGCACAACCTCACCAAACTAAAATACCTCACAATTTTGGATCCAAGGGAATCCGAAGGCCCCAGTTTAGCACATCAGTATAGACTACTAATTCTATGGCATCGCAACTCATCGGAGTCTCTATAGGATTTGCCGGCCTAAACTTCACCATCTCGAGGAACCCTCATTTGACTCGAATGGCCACCAGTTTCGTCTCATAAAAATAAATATACAAAAATTTATCTAGGGCTAACAAGTATTTAGCACTAACCCTTGTAAAGTTAGGCCCAAAACGTCCAACTAAAGACGAAGGAAGCGGTTCTGATTCTGTTAAAGCTTTATTTCTGCTCTTACCATCACCACTCCGATGTGAACTTGATTTTTCTTCTTTATTGGTAGCAAAGTCTCCCTAGTCTGACCGGATGTCTCAAGGACAAGATTATCACTAGAATCTTCCATGTTCTCCTCCATGACTTGAGAACTAGATCCCCAAGGTTGGTTGGTGAGTTCTAATATTTTTTCGTACGGGTTGTGAAGACTCAACAATTAAGGTTGCAGGGCTTTTCTTCTCCACTCTGATTTAATGGAGGTTCGACTAGAAGAGTTGCATGGATTTCTTCTCCACTTTGATTTAGTGGAGGTTTAGTTAGAAGAGTTATAATAATTATGTCTGAGTAGGTTGTTGATGGTTCCTGAGAACCCGGAACCGGACCGTAACCAAACCGATAAAAACCAGACCGAACCTTAGCGGTCTAGTTCGCGGTTCTATTTTAAAAACCGAAACTGATAAGAAACTGAAGCGATAAAAAACTAAACTGATAAAACCGATAAACCGGTACAACCGATTTAGAAACGAACCAATAAAACAATCAAATCCGATTATATTTTTATTTAATTTACCTTATATACATTATATTCAAAAAATATTAAATAAACATCCATTAAATTGTATCTAATTAAAATACAATTCAACATTTTAATCAAGCTTGCAGAATCGTATAAAAATAAACGTATAATATTTTTTTATTATAGATTTACGGTGCTCATGTACAAAACTAAAATAAACAAATAAAACTAAATGAAAAATTTCTCTTGAAATATACACCAAATTGAAAACAATACTAATAAAAAGTTGTCTCCAAAGATGGTCCATGCAGCTGGAAGCCATAGGGTTTATTCACTATCATATTTCTAGATTGTCTATAAATTTCCATTGCGTTAGATAAAACACCAAGCACACTTATGATGTATAATATGGCTAATAACAAAATTGTTTTTTTAGTGGATTATCGAAGTGAATATATATAATATATAGGGAAAAATAGTAAAATAGAATAGGCTTCTAAGCACTATCACGATACATATGGCTAATAAAAAAATTATTTTCTTAATGAATTATCGGAGTGAATATATATAATATCTATATGAAAAAATTGAAGGCATAGCCTTCTTTATAGTTCTAATAAAATTCAATCTCCATATATAAGAACAAATAATGAAACGAGTCGGTTTTAAAAGTAGGCATGGGCATTTGGTTCTTCGGTTCCGTTCGGTTTGGTTATTTCGGTTCTCGGTTCTTTCGGTTCTTCAAAACTAGTACCCATTTAGGAACCGAATAAAATTCGGTTCGGTTCGGTTCGGTTCTTCTTAGTTCGGTTTAGTATAGGTATTTAACTCGGTTCCAATCGGGTATTTTTGGATACTTTAAAAGCTCTATAATATCAGCAGATATAAAACTCTTTTTACAAATTAAAACTATAAAATTGTGTTAGATCGTAAGAAAAAATAATACTAAATATAAGAAAGATCCAAAATTAATATATCAAAAGATAATGTTAGTAATATAAAGAAAAGTTAGAGATAATATCAAACTTATTAGATTATATAAAGGTTGATATTTTGTTATTTTGTTTATACGCATAGTTGTTTGTAAATATGTCGACATTTTGAAATAAATATATTGTCATTTATTAAAGAGAACATAATTAGAGGTCAATGATAGAATACGGATTTAGGAGAATCTAACTTTGGGAAAGAAAATATCTTCTCAAATAATTTTAAATTTAGGGTTAATACATAGGTTCGGTTCCTAACGGGTTACCCACGGTTCTTCGGTTCGGTTCGGTTCGGAACCGAGAACCGTGGGTAATTAAAAACTGGAACCATTCGGATATTACGAAGGAACCAAATATACTTCGGTTCGGTTATTTCGGTTCGGTTCGGTTCGGTTCCGGTTAAAATGCCCATGCCTATTTAAAAGTATTCTGAAATCCACATCAGTTAGTTTAGCGTGAGACAAAAGACTTTTTTATATAAAAAGATTCCAAACCTCACCAATTTTCTAACTAGACATGTTACAACTTATTAAAGCGCTGTTGTAGTAACCTGCTTATACGAATAGTTAAATAAATATTTATGGAACTGTTATCGGTTTGGTAAACCGTACCGCACCGAACCGAATAGTTTCTTATCGGTTTCTGTTCGGTTCTGATTTACTGAACCAAAAAATTATCGGTTTGGTTTAGTCTTGACCGATAATTTTAACGGTTCGATCCAGTTCCGTAAAAAGCCGGACCGATAACAATTATATGTCTGAGGATACATGCAACTCGGCAGCATGTCTAATTTCTTTTTTCTCTCTTCAAGTTTGGACAGATTTAGCCAACCACCTTTGGTTAATTCAGTTTTAGCGGTGAGCATACAAACACCAAAAAGGATTTCAAAAAAGTAATTTGGAAGGGAGAAACAGAAATATCAACAGAAAGAAGTTGAATATCATATGAGAAGATTTTATTTGTCTAAGGTACAGACTCTTTCTCTCTTTAAAAATACGTACAGTGACAAAATAAACATAAGTTTATATAGAGACTAAAAAATATTTGAGTACCATAACTAGGGAAGTAATACGATAATAGTAGCTATGGGGCTTTAAAGAAGTGTAACCGTTTCTCTCTTATGATTGGATATTTTTATCTAGGGTAAAAAAAGTTCGTGGTTCCGATCAATAAGTGACACATGTCCCAAAAATATATCTGGTTAAAAACTGTGACCTTTTGGGTAGTAACCGTTTTGAATAATTCCATAAGACGAGATTTGGATATGTGTTAGTTAGCTCTCTCAAATTACTTTTGAAAGTGTTAATGGGCTATGTGATGGAGTCAGATATCTTTGAGACCTATAGATAGCAAGGGGTCGGACTTTTTTGAAGGGGAAATTTAGACCCAAAATAAATATAATATTGACTAAGATGTGTGCTAACTATATATCTTTTTATGAAATATGTATAATAATAAACCAATGTTAATAGGCTTGGAAGATGATTAATTTAATTCGTATTCATGACTCAACTCGGTTGGCCCATGAACCTAAAATTAACCTATGAATACTCAAAAATACAACATTTAAGAGGGTTTGAACATTATCTCTCTCTCTCTCTCTCTCTATTATATACAAACACTTCAATTATCTTTCTACCCTCCACCATGAATTTAATACTCCACCTAAGAAATTACAAAAAATACAATCCAATCATATTTTAACCATATCAAGTGTTATCTCATCTTTAATCATATGAGTCTATGTATAGTGGATTAAACAGACAACTTATAATGAGTTTCCACATATTAAACCTAATGGACCAAATAACCCAACTATTAAACAATAATAGAAGAATCAATGTGAACACAAGGTACATAGTAAACACAAAGCCTAGAGTGAGAATAATGTAATAAAGTCACTGACATTTTTCTACCGCACATTGATGTTTAAACCATAAACATTTTATGAGACAATGAACATTAAAAGCTTACACCAAATGTTCATTAGTCAAAATGTTACCAATTAGAGCAAAGCCTAAAAAACGAATGATCGTTGATCTATATATTTTGTTCTAATTTTCTTTTAAAAACGATAAACTAAATTATTTACGCATTTAAAAAAAAAATGATTATTTGCATTTGATTATTTTCAACAATTTTGAATTAAATTATATAAAACAAATTATTATTTTTTGGTTTGTTTTACAATATTATAAACAGATTTTTTATATTTTTTATTTAATACGAAGACAATGATAGTTTTATTTTTTTTTTTGTTAAAAATGTGCATAACCACTTAAGAAAAGGGACTAATACACTAAATACGAACCAACTTTTTTTTAAAAACAAATTATCCTAAATTCAATAACATAATTATATCCCAAATAATTATTACTAAACGAAAAGTAATAACTAATTAACATTTTGTTTTTAAAATTCTATATTAAAATTGTTCTATCCATATCTTTGGAAATATATAATCATTTTTATTAAATAAAACTATGACATTCATGCAATATTATCTTTAATGTTTTTATAATTATTTTTTAATTTTTAAAATATGCTCAACGACTAAAATAAATGGAATTAACAAAACTAATTTTTATGATAGATTAATATAATAATACATTTGTTTAATAATTTATTTATTAAAAATTGATCAAATAATACAAATTAATTAAAGTTTTGTTAACAAATGCTAGAAAACGCTCATAAAGAAAACAGAAGTATTAAAAAACTCATTTTTAAAAAAGTATTTGAAATTAAAAACTTAATTTAATAAAATAAAATTTGCTAAAAAAAAGCCAAAACTACTCCGTGAAGTTGTATTTTCGATTTTTTTAATATTTACAAAATTGTTATTCATAAAAAAAACTCTTAAATTTTTTAAATTCTATTTATTTCAATTATTTACATTTTATACAAAATTTGTATTCATTAAAAGATATTTAAAAATCTTAAAATTTTAATAATTTTTTTATGCAACTCCACGGAATAATTTTAAATAATTTTAGCCATTTTCTAACAGTTCTCATAAAAAAAATTCAAATAATTAGAAAAAAGAAAGAAAGTTAATTAATACTTTTTTATGGGATTTATACGGTTAGCAAAAGGGTTTGGCTAAATTAGGGCCTTTGATGATAACCATACCCAAAAAATTTACCCCGGCCGGTGAAACAGCTTTTCCGCCGGGTGAAAGGGTCTCAACTGGCGGTTGAGATGGGTTCAACCGCCGGGGTAAGGATAAAATTGTAAAAGTTTAAAAACGCCATTTTTTTTGGAGCTGGTTAACATTTTTTTGGCCCGAATTTAACCGTACCGCTAGCAAAAAGCTACGAAGTAACATTGAACTAAAACAATACCGATAAAACCGAAGGAAAATAAACCAAAACTAATTTAAGCACTATCATGCCTTAAATGGTATTTTTGCTTACTATATTAGTTGTTTTATAATCTTAATTGCCAAATGGTTTCATCATTTCGTTAAACAGTAAAAATTATAATTTTACTAAAAATGTTTTAATATTGTTATCAATTCAATGTAGGGGCTGGATATAATTATATACGCCTAAATAATGTTATATTCTTTATTTTTCCAAAATATTTTGTGAATAAGTTTAACGAATAAAATAATAATTTGTTTTTTAAATTTGAGAAAGGTCATTTGATTTGACAAAAATAAAAACGTATAGGACTGATTGCTAAAGATAACAATAATCGAAGGGTGTGTCGTTAAATGTTTTAAAATGCCAAAATAAATTCGATTTTACATATTTATTTAAAATTCAGTTGGGTGTTGATGCCGCTTGATTATCGGCTATGTCGTTCTCGATATAGCAATCAGCTCCAGGCGTAAGCCACGCTTTCTTTTTTCTCTCTTCTCTATCCCTGACCCTCTCTTTCTCTCTCTATCTTTTCCTCTCCATCTTCCTCTCCCTCTCTCTCTATCTCGCACATTGTCGAAGAAACTTTAGATTGTTTGAGCGATCCATTGGTAGATCAGTCGAATGTGATAGAATCGCGTTCCTCTTCTCATCATTTCGAGTTCGAGAAGGAGATTTTCCATAATGCAGACATTCATGTACGTATGTTGATGTTGTTTATAATGTACGTGCATTCTTTTCGATTGATTAGATCCATGTGCCGAGCTTCATGATCTTACTGTTCTTTTGTTTTTCCCAGGCATTTTGTGGTCAATGTTGATAGAATTCATGCATTTTGGGGATGATTAGCTTGATCAATTAGATTTTTTCTATGTTGTGATTGAAGCTTGGTGTGTATAGATTCAGGTTGATTGTTTTCTAAGCATTTTGAGGGATACCGAATTGTGCGCTAGTAAGGATTTCTTCCTTTATTTATAAGTTAGAAGGATTCTTGTTGTGTATAGATTTTGTAGATGAAATGTTGGTGCGAACCTAACCGTAGGTGCGGCTAATTGTAGTTAGCTTTATTGCCTGGTTATAGAAAGATTTTAGTATTCTAGTTTGTGGAGAATTTAGTTGTAGAAAGGAAAATTGCAACTCGAACGGCTCAATTAGTGTCCACCTTGAGATTTTGGCTGATAAGATGGATAGTGAGTCATCTGGCCCATCTGGTCAGAGGGGGCAGCCACAATCCACTTTCCCTAAGACAGTGAAGAATACAAACCATAATGTTTCGATACAGACAGGTGAAGAATTCTCTATGGAATTTCTTAAGGATCGCATGGCGGCTAGAGATATTGCTCAGAATGCTGAGAGGAGTACTGGACATAATTTTAATCACAACCAGCAGCTGGCGTATGAGGATCTTGCTCGAATTCTTGGATTGAGAAGGATGGATTCTGAGTGTCTTTCTGATAGTTACGAATTCGGGTCTGCAAAAGGTACTCCGAAAGAGATTGATAATGGGGCTTATTCAGATAAATTAAATGGATACCGCAAGCAAGACTGTGATATTGGACAACAATCACGCAAGGCTTTTGGTGACTTAAATTACGACTGGGGAAGTTGTCTGACACCTCCCCCTGCTCCTGCTTATAAAAATTCCGAAGGGCTCCGGAAGTCGAATGAATATCAGTCAATGAAGATGAAATTTCTATGCAGCTCTGGTGGAAAGATATTGCCGAGGCCAAATGATGGCAAACTCAGATATGTTGGAGGTGAGACTCGCATTATTTCAATTCGAAATAATCTCACGTGGGAAGAACTTGTGAGGAAAACATCTGCTATTTGCAAGCAACCTCATTCGATCAAGTACCAGCTACCTGGAGAAGATCTCGATGCCTTAATATCCGTTTCATCTGATGAAGATCTTCAGCATATGATAGAGGAATATTATGGGCTTGAGAGAAATGATGGTTCTCAAAGACTCCGGATATTTTTGATTCCTTTAAGTGAATTGGAAGATGTATCTTCCTTCGAGGGAAGCAGTATTCAGCATCTTAGTTCAGATTACCATTATGTTAGTGCGGTTAATGGTAAAATAGATCAGAGTCCTAGGAAGAACTATGGTGGGCAGGTTATGACCGCCGAACAAAGTCATCAGGGAGTTAACTCGGATCATAATACTATCCATCACAGGCGTTCTGCTTCTGCCCTGCTTCCTTTGGAGATTAGGGGTGGTTTCAGTGCTATGCATCCCACTCTGTTCTTAAATGGATTCCAGTATAACATGTCTCCAGGTCAGTCACCTCCCATATCTCCAGTTCCATGCCAGCATGGAGATTTCAAGGGAGGTCACAACCAATTGTATGGCAATAACTCCAGTGCTGAGAGTAATAGTTCCTTCACTACCGCCCAATTGGAAGCCTCCAACACTGACATCCCTACTTACAGGCTGCACAGACATGGGTCAATGAAGAAATATCGCCAACTTAACCAGCAAGTTGACGGTAGCCAGTTAGACCTGACTCAGGGTAGGACACAACCTACTAGTTGTAATGACAACTCTGAAGGTTTATCCTATGAGACACCTATGCATAATGGATGGTCGTTCATCTCTAGAAAGCCTATCTCACGTGCAGATAATTCTGCAAGTCGTTTATCTGGATCGACTAATTCTGTGGAATCTCATCAGGGGATGTCATATTCATATTCTGACTCAAATCTTGAAGTACATGGACCAAGGTCTGCTTACTGTTCACAAGAAGGAGCAATCCCGTCTTCACCTTACGCAAAAAATCAATTGCATGCCTTGACAGCCTCTAGTGTCTTGCCGGAAACGCCAATACACTACAGGGATATACATTTTGCCGATGCAGGAGCTCCCAGTAAGATACCGGATACTGAGGCTTCTGCACTTATAGATAGGCAGCACGTGCTCAACGGTGCTCAGTATTTAGACTCGTCTAGTAGACAAGAACACGTTCACAAGTGTGCTTGTGATATTAACAATGATAGGACAAATCATGCAAGTAAGTTCAAACTGATGATTCCAGACCTTAACGATGTAAACTGTTCGTGTGTGGAATTAAGTCATGCTGGGAATGATAGAGATCCACCTTTGCAACCAGGTGCGAATCGTTTTGAGCAGAGATCACCTTTGACCAGTTTAAGAAACCAAACTTCACCTTATGGATTTGACAATTTGGGACTAGATAATCAGCGCTGTGGGAACACGGGGCGTGCACCTACAGTCACAAATATTGAACATTTTGCAAATGATATGGTGGATCAAAGACATGAAGCAAAGAGGAGTCCTGTTGAATTCCAAATCACAGACGAAAGAAGTAGTATGGAATTACATTGTCCTTTTAGCAGGCCAGAGGAAGAGGATGTTTCATGGGTAAAAAAATCTGAGACTGGGGGCTTATCGACAAATATCAGACAGCATTCTTACAATGAAAATTTGCGTACTGATTTTATATCTGGGTCATCCAATGTCCAAGTTTCCCGTGAACAGGCGGGGCCGCAACTTGTTTCATATCAGAAGGATACCAATCCTGGAAGACCTACACCAGAGCGCTCAATAAGTTTAGGTGAATCTCCCATCCATGGTGATGGTTGTCCTAATTCACAGTCCCATAAAAACAATGACCGTGCTGACGTGCGAAATTCACCTCATGAAGGAAAAGTTAAAATGGGTATCTCTTTCATGAAAAATGACCATTTGTCTGAAACATTAGACTATGGAGGACCTTGTCACGAGAAGTCAGATGCTATGGGAACTACACTGGGTCAAAAAATGACCACTGGAATAGATACAAATAAATCAGAGATGGGAAGTAGCATGCCTTCTCATGTTCAAGAATCAGCATCAGTTATTTCTCGTGTGGATATGACCAGCAGTGCTACTACATCTCCGTCTCAAGTTGTTAAATCTGTAGACCTGACTAACAAAAGTATCGTGTCGTCATCGCCAGTTGATCAACTTCCGGATATGACCATCACTGATATCACATCCCCATTTGGAACAGACGTGAACAGAACTGTCGGAGAATCTATGTCTGAGGTACGGTGTTGAACTCACGTGAGGTCAACTTATCTTATTAAAAATTCAAATCTGCTTGTAACTTTGTCGTTTTGCCATTTTGAATGTTTCTATAGGATGCCTACGGCGATGATAAGGATAAAAATGACTCCTTCAGTGATGCAATGATAGCTGAAATGGAAGCCAGTATCTACGGCTTGCAGGTTTGTCTTACTTCTAATTAGTTAACCTGTATTGTGCACTCTATCACCCTACCTTTGTACTGTATTTTATGCTATTCGATATATTTGGGCTCTACATTATAGTATATTTTGAAATACAATATGAAAAACATTATCCCCTCTTGTTGGGGCCCCTTGCCTCTTTAATGATCATTATTGATGTTTTAGTTCAATATTATCTTGATTACTTCCTTCCTCTAGACTTATAAGCCACCCACAAAGAAGCATGTGCTTGTTCCTTCATATATACCTGCCCTTGCCAATAACGCGTGTATTTGGCTAAATATTTAAATTTCTTGTAGCAGTTCACACTTCTTCAATTTTATGTTTAAGAAAATGTTTACGGAAGGGTCTTCTTCTTCAACTAAGAATGTTACATATCCAGCCATACTTCAAAAAACACTATTATAATTATAGTGGAGTTTGTATTTAGCTTTTGGGGCTTAATGTATAGGTACTGAATTTTTAATGTGAGACTAAATTTTAGATACTGAAGTGCAGAGCATAAAAAATGTTGATCTAGAAGAACTGCGAGAGCTGGGATCTGGTACTTATGGAACAGTCTATCATGGAAAATGGCGGGGGACAGATGTTGCTATAAAGAGAATAAAAAAGAGTTGTTTTTCAGGGAGATCATCAGAGCAAGATCGGTTGGTTAGTCCCATGCGCATCTTTTCCCTTATTCCTTTTTTTCATATTTATAAGTTTCATGTTTCTTTGAATATATCCACTCTCTGGTTTGTGAGTTTGAAACCTTCTTTTAGAGGATTTCATGATATCATATATCCAATCTAAAAGAAGATTTGTTTGTCTAATTGTAAGAAATCTAAGCTTATCTGTCCCCACTCCCTAGCCCAACCTGGAAATCACTTTGATTGAGACAATCTTTATACTATCTTTTATGTTCCCTTTAATCACTTGCCTAAACAAGTATGTTACATTTTTGGATTTAGTAAGGAGGAAGCAATGAAATTCACACACACATATATATATTTGGTTTTTACCAGTGAACTAAGAATCAAGGTTGGTGATGGTTTATTTGTCAAATTGTGAGTTATATTATAGATAAGCTGACTATATCATAGGTAAGTTATTAAATCATAAATAAAAAAGAATGTTAGGATAAGCTGACTATATTCCAACGGTAAATAAGACCATGGTCCCATAAAAGTCTTTTTTTCATTACATATCCCTTTACATCCTGACAGTGGCTTGTGTTCAACTAATAATTTTATTCTATACCAGATCAAAGACTTCTGGAGAGAGGCCCATATACTCTCAAATCTTCATCATCCTAATGTGGTTGCTTTTTATGGGATAGTTCCTGATGGAACTGGAGGAACTTTGGCCACTGTTACAGAGTACATGGTGAATGGGTCACTTAGGCATGTCCTTATTAAGAAAGACAGGTAATTCCCAATTTCATATCTCAAGAATTTGTCTGCTAGCTTTGCTGATTACTGTATGAACTTATTTGATTTTTTGACTATGTAGATCACTTGATTTCCGTAAGAAACTTATGATAGCCATGGATGCAGCTTTTGGTATGGAGTATTTGCACTCAAAAAACATTGTCCATTTTGATTTGAAATGTGACAATCTGCTTGTTAATCTAAGGGATCCACAGAGGCCAATATGCAAGGTAGAATATCAAAATACTTTAGCTTTAGGGTTTAAGATATTTGCACTTCTCTTCTATTTTTGTCTGTTTGGTACACTGGAATCGACCAATTTTAGTCCTGTGTCTGGTGATGTCTAAAGACTAATTAGTCTTTGGATTTGGATCATCTAATCTGGTGTTTTATTTCAACACAACTAATAAGGCATGGACTTAAATAGTCATGGTAACTGATAAAATGATGCTAGGTGAGACTGATTAGTCTCATGGAAGGAGTTGGTACTAGATAGAAATTGAGCGTCAACATCAACATCCTTGGTTGGTTATTGAGCTAGCTGCTCGAGTTCGGCTTGGAAAAACCCCGGCGAGATTTTTAGCTTGAAGTCCATTTCGACCCAAGCTCCAGTATATAGTATCCAATATTAGCCATCCATTGACCTTTAGTGGATTATAAAAGTCTCCAACTTCATTAAAAAAAACAAGATTACACATCTATATATAAAGAATGGTCTGTTTGACTCGAACCAATTTTTGGGTGTCTTAATAGTAGAAAAGTTCAAGTGATTCTTTTTTTAGAAATCTTCAGGCTCGATCCTTTGGGTATCCGGCTCGGCTCGGCTCGGGTTAATTCCACCCCTCTCATGTGTCCCTGCATTTGTACTATGACCTTTTGACTGATCGTAGCTTTATCTGAAATGATGCCTCTGCAGGTGGGAGATTTTGGATTATCGAGAATTAAACGCAATACACTAGTATCTGGTGGGGTGCGCGGTACACTCCCATGGATGGCACCAGAACTATTGAACGGGAGCAGCACCCGGGTTTCCGAGAAGGTTAGCCGAACTTATCCTGATACTCATCTATCAACTTAAAAGCTGTAGATCAAAAACATAAATGTTATATGTATTCTGACAGGTTGATGTTTTCTCATTTGGAATTTCAATGTGGGAGATCTTGACCGGAGATGAACCTTATGCAGATATGCATTGTGGTGCTATAATTGGTAAGGGCTAGTCTATTATTTCTGTGGTTCTAATATGTAATGAATGCTTTGTGCAGATGTTGAAAAGTTGAAGTACAAAATTAATTGGAAAAATAAAAGAGAAAAAAGGTTGCCTTGCAGAGAAATGAAATTGTTTATTCGGTTATGTACCCAGGGCCAGATCACTTTTGGGGCAATAGGGTCAGTTCCCCCGCAATGATAAAACAAATTGAACCAAAATATGATTTTATGGAGTTTTAAAACAACGTTTTTTTAAATTTGCCCCATAAACTTGTCTTATATTTTGATCTCCTTAAATATGTTGATGATTTATTTGTTAGAAATTCTAGGACGGTTGGAATTTTATTTTGCCCGTGGATACAAAAGTTTCTAAATCCCCTCTTGTATACACCTTTCCTACTTGGAAATAAGGCTGGAATTGAGCTGATAGAGGCTAGAGCCCTAAGTTTAAGGCTCAAGCTTGGATTATTCTACCTTACTGCATGGCTTGAAAAGAACTTGAATGCTCAAGCTCGCCTCTGATATATTCTTTTTAATTTGAGCAAGAAAAGGTTAAAAGACCTTATCATCGTCGGACTTGGTTTGAAACTATTTTCTTTTGTTAATCCCCAAAATATTATAAATCCACCATATTATTTGGTAATAGCCAGCCAAACTAGGAGAAAACAGTTAATCTTAAATTGTAACCCTCTTCTACTAATTATCGATTTGTTTCACGATTGAAGGAGGGATTGTAAAGAACACTCTTCGGCCTCCTATTCCAAAGAAGTGTGATCCCGAATGGAAGAAGCTGATGGAACAATGCTGGTCAGGCGATCCAGGATCTAGACCCTCTTTTACTCAAATAACTGATGAATTAAGATCCATGTCTATAGCGCTTCAGGCAAAAAAACATGCTAATGACAAAAAACTGAAACATCAGATCACTGCATGAACAGCTGCAGAAACAAAAAAGGTAGCGTTCTGTCTCATCGTTCGCATTTGCATTCGCCTTTGACGTCATGAAACAAAGTTTTTAAAGCATGAACATACATATTTATACTGTTGATAAACCATTTTACTATATTTTTTGCTAACTCAAATTTTTGTACCGAAAATACATCGGCTGAGTTGCTGTTCAGCCGCTAAAGTAGTGTCTAGTGTATAGCTGTTTGCCTGTTTGGTTAATTTTGTTACATCAGCCTTCTTGAGCTGTTTATATGTATATACACTAGAAGAGAAAGAGAGTTAAAGTTTTGTTAACTATTATTTATGATTATTGCTGTTGTTGTTCTTTACTTGAATTGTTTTATTTTCTGATGCCTATGAGCTTCTTTTACTTAAATTTTATTGATATAACTTCGTATTCATTTCGTTAATGCCGCCGTAACATATGGAGTATAATGCCTACGGGAAAATGAACTAAGCTAACTACTTTTGGTTCTACCTACTGTTGGATAGACCATATATAAGACATGGTAACTTAAAGAGAGATTACTTGTGACGTTGCTTGAATTTTTTATTGTCAGCTGAGCTTGAGCGTTGAAAGCATAATTTTTGAAAAATATATATTAAAAATCTAAATTTATTTTTGAAAAAATATTATAAGTTGATATGATATTATATTTCTAAAATAAATTTTTTACTACAACTACTGCGATGACCAGAAACAATTTTTTCATTTGTTATCAGAGGGTTTTTTTTTTAATCTTTAAGGTTTTTTAAGATTTTATTTTATTTTAGATCTCATCGGGTTAAATTTATCTACGTAATAAGAATTTAAAATATTGTTATGATAAATATGATTATAAATTCGGTTCTTATATTTAAATAGTATTTTTGTAGTTTATCCGGATGTATAAATAATTAGGAGAGTTATTGATAATCCTTTGAAAAAAAATAAAATTATCGATAATTATTTGATTTTAAAGTTATTTGTAAGCCATTTCCAACGTAAATATTTTTAACAATATTTTTTAATATACAAAATATGTACAACTTCGGCAATCATTTAGTTTTAACCTTCAAAACTATATATCTTTTAAACTTTAATTTAAACCAATATATTCGAAAAATCCATATATTTTTATGTTTTAAAAACAAACAAAACAAATTACACGAACAGTGACGAAACCAGAAATCAAATTGAAAAATGCTATAAAATTTTCGTAATTTTTTAGCTTAGGTTGGTTGGACCTAAATTTTTTATAAGACTAATATGATAGAAAAAATCACTGTCATTATAAAGTATAATAATATAGTTTTAGTATAGTTTTATTATGAATAATATCATTAAACATTTTTTGTTTTAACTTATTATAATTTATATGAGATCATAATTGTGAATGGTAACAAAAAAAATAATTTTGTAAAATTTTCATTTAAATTTTTTAAAATTCTCGTGTGGTTTAACTGTTTAGAAATTTATATAAAAAATCAGGTAGTAATGTAAATCAAACAAGAAAATATTAAAACTTCTCATAATATACATTGCAATGACAAAGATTTTGAAACTCTATAACTAGTTCGAATTTTAGTTTTCAATTTTACAAACGAAGTAAACATTTTGATAGTTATCATATAGTTTTTATTGGTGCGATAAATTGTTGACTAATAAAAAAAATTCAAAAATACTTACATAGTCTTTATAGGAAACTGAAACATAGTTATTTTTAGCAACCAAAATACACGTAATTTCGCAACTGGAATATAGTTATTTTTTCAGATTTATTTCGCAACCAAAATCTATTTTATGCAACTATTTTCTCTTATTTATTTACGCAGCCATTTGAACGTAATTCCGCAACTAGAATATGGTTTTTTTGTTGCAACCAAAGTCTTATTTACGCAACTATATTTTCTTATTTATGCAACTCATTTGTACATAATTCCGCAACTAGAATACAATTGTTTTTTCGTAACTCAATTTCACATAATTCCACAATTAGAACACAAATAGCAACCAAATTACATATAATTTCAAAACTAGAACACATTTTTTTAAAACTTATTTTTCAACTTAACTATACATAATTATGCAACTAAAAAATTTATTATATATATCATGGATCTAGTTTTGTTCGTCTTTAAAAAATAATATTTTTGGATATTTTTTGAAGCTACGATTTGAAAGATATGAAAATTT
Source organism: Limnanthes douglasii subsp. nivea (assembly GCA_036936605.1). Taxonomy (NCBI): domain Eukaryota; kingdom Viridiplantae; phylum Streptophyta; class Magnoliopsida; order Brassicales; family Limnanthaceae; genus Limnanthes; species Limnanthes douglasii. Next base: position 42,731,462 of record JAUPFV010000001.1, read on the forward strand.
AGAAAAAAAACAAAAACGAGAGAGAAAAACGATTACAGAGTGTTTGGACTATCAGATGATGGTTATTCATAATTTATCAAACCTTCAATGGTTATTGGTTAATACGTTTGATGTTGATGTTGGGGTATTATTGATAGATACCATAAATAATAATTATTATTTATGTATATTAGTTTTATCATAGATTCTATAAAATAAACTAAGCCCAAAATAGTTATCGTGTAAACAAAACTATAGTTTAAATGACTAAAAAAGTTTAGTGCTTGATATAACCAACTATGAACAAATAATTAAATGTACATTGGTTATTAATTAATAAATTATAAACATTTATTCAAAATAAGATCTTAAAATAAATTTATTATAAGATCAACATTAAAAAAAAATCAAACATATACAAGTACAAATGAATGCATTTTCTCAAATACATAATGTTAAATAATATATTTTATTAGTGTTAAATTTATTATGAAATGTTTTTATGATTCTATTTTGTTTTTCGTGTTTACATATGGTATTTTGTTTATATTATAACCTAACAACTAACAAAAGCCTCATAATTGATGTGATAAGCCTTACAAAATGAAAAGAGTATACGTCGCTAAATTTAATGTGTCATGATTATGGTTTGGAAATGGGGATTAAAAACCTATATAGTTCATTGATTTTTTTATACATTGAGAAAAGTGTCTAAAATGTGAGAAAAAGTGTGTTCGGTTAAGTTTGACAATTATTTAACAAAAGATACCACTAGCATCGCATGGTAAAAATTTTGTTAAAGAAAAACTGGTGAAAATCTCAATATGAAGCCCTCAATTGGCTGAGACTTAAAATTATACAATGACAGGTTTCGGCAGTAGGCTAAGACTTAGCCTTAGTGGTCATTTACTCAATGTAAGTGTGACATGAAGAAACAAATCACCATCTCGTTTGTGCCAAACTTAAATTTAACAAGAAGAGTTTAAATATAAAATCAATCATGTAACAAAAGATTTGACGTGGTTCAGATTGTGAAGAAATCCTACATTCACGGGCAACAGACTACTAATTTTATATAAAATAAATATTACAATAAATTTTTAAACACAAATAACAACACTACTCAAATTATACTATATTTCAATTTTTTTCAATCTTATAGAGGGAACTCTTGGCTTTCAGTGTCTCTCAAAGGGGTTATCTCTAGAAAGTTTCTAACTTTATGTCACTCTCTAAAACTCAGTAATATTCTCTTTAGGAACTATCGCTTCATCGCCAAGCTTCATACTTTCTTTTGATATTTATAAAACCAATGATGGGTGAAATAAGCACTAAGGCTCACGATAGCCGCTGAAAGTTTGTAACCACAAAAAACTGAGGGATAGTGGCACCAGTCGTCTTGACATCTATATCAAGTACTATTTTAAACTAGTTCTATAAGTACACTCACATCAATCACTGAGGTTTTCCCATATTTTCAGATTCTTCTCTTTATATCAAACTTAGTTTCATCTAAAAACATAGAAGTACATTCAAAATCTTTGACATATAAAATTTATGCCATAAGTTTCATCAAGTAATGATCCCGCACTTAGGTTCCATCATCAAAGCCCTTAAGTTCCAGAGGGTAATACTCATGCACTTAGGCTTCAATAGCTAAGTGTGTGCACCTAAATTCTAGCAGGATATGTTCCAGCAGTTATTTATACATATAAGTTTTGACAAAACTTCTACTTTTAAGTTCAAGTAGGCATCTCTACACTTAAGTCTCAGTTGATCTCACACCTTAATTATTTTGAGCCTACACTTAATCATTCTCCATCTAAGCTTATAGTGACTCCATTATCCATTTCTCGATATTCTAACTAATCTTTGATAAATCAATTTAGCGCACATGCTTCGTAGACTAGCACAAGTCTCATGCAGTACATGAACTTTAAAACTGCTATACCTTGGTCAGAGCATCGAAAGAGTTTTTTCTCACTTGCAACCTTTACTTGCTATCTGTCCACCATATCCCGAATGAAGTGAATCTTGATATATACATGATTAGTATTCTTATGGAACTTCAAATTTATTATCAAATGAACACTAGATTTTACATAACAAAGTCACTTATTTCTCTATACCAATAATCTTACCAACTGATCCTTTTAATCGCATGGCTTCCTTTATTGCTTAAATATCCCCAAATATTCAGCTTCCATAAATAACAAAGCACTACACCAAACATTGTAAATAAATAACCTAGAGTTGAATTCTTAGTATCAAGACTGATAAGGGCGTAAATTATCTGGGCCCAAGCGGGTCGGCAAGCCCAAGGGTATTTAAATATTGGAATAATACTTTGTAATACGAATGATAAACTAAAAATATGAAGGATTTATCTTGTAAATAATAAGTATGTGAGTAAGAATAACCTAAATATGGGGTAGAATATACCAAAGTGAGTCACCCATGTAGGTTTTGGGCCACTACATTTACTATATAAGGCAATATTCTCTTTATGGGGGGTGGTAAGCAATTAATATACTATACCTACTTTTTGGAATTTTCTCGCTCTACATCTCATGTTTCTCTCTCTAGATATTGTTCTGGCATTATCTGGTAACGATTCAGGCTTGATATATCTGAAACCATCATTTGCACCGTTTATAGGAAAACTAGAGTGATACAAATAGACAAATTCTCCAAAATCACTATTCCCAAAAATATAAATTTGAAAAGATAGATGAATACATATTCCATAGAGGGACGGATTGCAGGAGTGGAAGGTGTCGGGGTCATATCCTACTCTGAGGACTGTTGATTCAAGGAACAACAAGTTGAAGAACAGCATTACAACGACGATCAATATAGTCGGGGACGGAGCAACCGATCAACTCTTATTATGACCAAATAAAATTTATTGGATGATATCTCCAAGCTGAATGCTGAAAAAAGTAGCTATGACTGATTAAAAAACTAAGGTTGGAAATCTAAAGAGAGAGATTGCATAATAGTGATAAAAAGAAGAGGAAAATCAGGACCAAGATCACGATGAAGATGCAAATTGTACTCATGTTCGAGTCGAAGAGCGACATCAGGAACACTACTTGTCAAGAAAAGAAAGAAAATCCAGACGTTGGTATGATTCAAAGCCTAGTGAGTTTCGGTTTATGACTCAGACGAGTCTTCATCCCCAGACCGTGAATACCGACACATCAAGAAGGGAAAATGAGTTTAAAGAAACAATAAGATCGACATCATGCCTCTCGTCGATCGAAAGGGTTAAAACAGAAGAGAACCTATATGGATCAGAGAACCCCTGGCTCTATGGACAAACACTATATAATCGTACTTAATAAAAGAGAATATGTGACACCGTACATTCAATTTATGTCGGGCAGTCATAACCTTGGGTACAGGGTTGGCATGCAATTCTCCAATCCATTTGAGGAGGGCTTGTGCCCGACTCCTACAGTATGACTTGGGCGAGGTACGTTTGGGATCAGGCATAATTAGAGATCGTTCCCTCTCTCGGATGAAATTCTTTCAGTCCATTTGTCAAAGCTTTTCAATATTTACCGACTAAAAAAATAAGACGAGAAGAAGGACCCGAACAACCATTTGGAGTTGTTAAAAAACAGTATGCTAAATTTTGATAATGATGACGAGTTACTTTACTGAGGATTTTCAAAAACGTTTAAAGACATAGCTTCAAAATGGTATAACCGATTACCGCCAGGTTTCATCAAAAGTTTTGATATGTTTAGAGTTATGTTCTAACAACAATTTGTGAGGAGCAAGAACTTTCGAGCTAAGATGGACACGATTTTCAATTGTCAATAAAGAGTCGGGGAAAGTTTGAAGGACTACACCATGCGTTTTGTGGAAGCCAAGACTGATCACAACCATTGTGAGGCGACTGTGGCGTTAACGGGGTTCAGGTTTGGTCTGCTGCTTGGGCCTATGAAGGAAGCTCTCACAAGAAACAAACCTTCACTTTTAGGGCATTGTTAGCTCAAATTGAAAAATGAATCTTGCTTGAGGAAACTTAAGCATCTGAACTCTTCATAAAGCTGCAGAAAAACGTGCAATCCTCGGTCATGGTATACCAGCAGGGTCATGTGTCTATCACACAATCGCAACCGATCAAGACTTACCCATCGGTTCAGCCCCATCAGGCCAAGAACTATCGTTAGATAGTGAATGCTAAAGTAGCACCCCGACCCATGTCAAACAGATGTATCTAACCCTCTCCATGCCCTCTCCTATTTTGCTGAATTGACCGAGTGTGTATCAACCATATTAAAAAAAATTAAGGAAACACATCCATTTTTAGAAGTCGTTCCCTATACAGACTCATCGGGAAAATCACAGTAACATACATTGTAAATACCACGATGATGTGGGGCATGATACGAATGATTGAATTACGTTAGAAAAATAAATACAAGTGTTAATAGAGAACGAAAAATAAACAAGTTTCTTTAAAAAAAATCCCAACAGAATACAAGTGGAATAAAGGTTATGTTAGCCCCAAAATAGGAAAAGTTACTTGGGAATTTCGAAGATCACCGATACGTTTGATATAGCTTCATAATATTTGGATCTAAAGGAGGATCATAACATAATTAATATCATACAAGAAATACTTCCCAAGCATAGAGGAAATGTTAGTACTTTATGCAAATTTTTGAATCACTAACTATCTTTGGAGGTGATTTTGTGGTATGGAGAATGAATTTCTCCCGAAAGAGGAACATTATGAGCTTGGCCATATAGTTGGAAGCGGGGGCTTTACTCTACTTGTATAGAAATTCTTCCCCGATACTGTGTTTTGATGATGATAATATGAGAAGTTGCAAAACCACATATGGATACAGTTGTAATAGTGGCAGATATCGCTGGAAATAAAGTTCGGAGGGTATTGATAGATAATAGTAGTTTCACCGACATTATTTTCATGAAAAATTATGAGAAGTTCAAGAGGCCATTGGCCATCCTCTGATCTGTGTGGACTATAGTGGGTTTTACCGGGGCAACAACAGAATTGGTAGGGGAATTTGAAGGAGTGGTAGAATTGGGTCGAGACCTTTCAAAAAAGAGATATTAGTGCTCTTTATTTTTTTTAGATGCTCTGACATCGTACAACGAAGTTTTAGTTAGATCTAGAATGCACACGGTGGTATTAACAGTCCACCAATGTTTACAGAATATGATCGGTAATAACGTGAGGATTGTGTGGAGTAGCCAGAAGACAGCAAAATAGTGCTACCGAACATATTTAGCATCGAAGGCCAATAAGGAAATCGAACCAATGAGAGATTAACAGTTAACAAGGTCAAATTTGGCGTCCGCTCTCGTAGACGATCTAAGGGAGGCCCCCAGATTTCTGGTATCCGATGAGAACTGTGAGAGCTACGCATTTCTTGGAGGAAAGATTGTCTCCAGAAGTTTAGGGAAAATGATTTCTTTTTTATCAAAGAAATTACATATGTTTACTTAGTGTTTTGAGGATGTGACGGGGGTCCCCAAAAGTGTGATTTGTCACAACCTTGATATACGGTGAAACATCCACCCAACTATTAATAAATGATTTTCATTTTCTCATAAGAAGGCCGAAGCAATTATCATCGAGGTGGATAGGTTGAAAAAATTATGACATATCCGCGAATCTTAGTACCCTTTATGGAGGGCCAACATTTTCTTGGTAAAAAATAAAAATAGATTATGGATAATATGTATAAATTTCATCAATCTTAACATGACATGTCCCGAAGATCCATTCTAGATCTCGAGGATCGACCAATTGGTGGATTCCATGTCGGAAAACAAATTATTTTCGTTCATAGACACTTACGCAGGGTAAAACTAGATCAGGTTAGACCCAAATGATCATGATAATACATCGTTTATAACAGGGAGAGACCTGCATTGCTGTAAAGTTAAGCTTTTTGGCCTATGAACTTTTGGAGCCACGTATTAGAGGCTAGTAAACAAATATTTTAAGGAGAAGATTGGGTGTAATGTTGAAGTGTACATTGACGATATATTAGTAAAAAATAAAAGGGACGAAGACCACTTTAAAGACTTTGAAGAAACGTTTGATAACCTAAAAAGAATAAATCTAAAGCTAAATCTGGAAAAATATATGTTTGGGGTTTGTTCCATGAAATTATTGGGCTATATAATCTGCAAGAAATGAATATAGGTCGATCCGATACAGTTGAATGCCTTGAATATAGTGACTCCACATTGGAATATCAAGGAAGTCCAGATTTTAAAGGGGCGGTTGGCGCCCTTAAACAGGTTCATATATCGCTCCTCGAATAAGTGTGCTTTATTTTTTGAGGTATTAAGATGAGTCAAAGAATTCGATTGGATCCTAGCATGCACCGAGTATTGCCTTAGTTCAAAAGAATATTTGTCCTCTCCCGCCGTGTTGACCAAGCCATCCTCGGGAAAAACATTATTTCTGTATATTGCGGTGTTCGATCACACAGTTAGTGCAACACTCGTTCGTGAGGCAGATCATTTCCCTCGTCCTGTGTACTATATGAGTAATAGTCTTTTAGACGTTGAGAAAAGGTATATGAAATTAGAAAAGCTATCTCTAGTGTAGGTAACCGCGATTAGAAATATGTGACCTTATTTCCAAACCCATTCCATAGCGACTCGAACATATTTATCATTGAAGGACGTGTTGCAACGCCCTGGCGTTTCAGGTTGAATGACTAAATGGTCAATAGAGTTGGGAGATTTCAATATAAACTTTGAACAAAAAATAGCGATCAAAGGTCAGGCATTGGCTGACGTTTTAGTTAAATTTCACTTTGAACGGCCAGACATGGAGGTCGATCAGGAGAAGAAACCAACATAAATAGAGTGAATTATCCAAACATACATGAGGTTGAGCGTTAACGGTTGTGGCGCAAGTGTCCAAGTAACTACTCATTTAGGAATGGAAATGCATCAAGTCATAAGGTGCAGTTTTGCAGCTTCGAACAATGAGGCCGAATACGAAGCGACGCTGGCAGGATTAAGGCTTGTGTAGGTTTGCGGGGCTATGAGAGTTTGTTTAATAAGTGATTCCCATAATTTGGTTAATCATGCTACAAGACAATCTGAGGCGCAGAAGGAACATCTAGTTCAGTATTTGGTGGCACTAAGAATTTTGGCTGCGACATTTGAGAAACTTACGTATGAACATGTCCATAGAATAGAGAACATAATCGTTGATTCATTAACAACCATGACATGCACCAGAGACTACCCACGGATCTTAATACAGGAAAATCCGTTGATAATTAAAGGTTCTGAGCTCACTTCTCACCCCGAGATAACTTGCCAGATGTCAACAATTACCAATAAAGAGTGAATGTATGCCATTATGGAGTTTTTGGTTAATAACACTTTACCTGTTATAAAGTTGTTGCAAAATAAAAGTGATTCAAAGCTCATGTATATGCGGTCCTTGGGGGTTTACTTTGAAAAAGTATATTTGAGCAGGCCTTTGTTACGATGCCTTGGTAGCAACGAATTCCATATGGTATTTTCCAAACTTCATGACAGGGAAGGATTGACTCATTGTTGGTTTAAATATATGATTATATGGTTTTGTTAGCCGGATTTCATTGGCCAACGATAACAACCGATGCTAGATACTTGGTCAAGAGATGTGACACATGTTAGAGATTTAAAAATTCGATTCATATGTTCGCTGCTCAGCTCGAGTTTGTTAACGAAAGGTTACCGTTTGATCGTTTGGGGATTGATTTAGTTGCACCACTGCTGATGGAAGACAAATGATAATAGTCGCGGTGGATTATTTCTTTAAATGGTCCAAAGTCAAGCCCCTCTCTACAACAAGGGAAAAAGATGTAATTAAGTTCATCTAGTCAAACATTTGTTGTCGGTTTGGTATTCCAAGGAGGTGACAATAGATAATGGTCTGCAGTTCGATAATTGTGAAATGATGAACTTTTATTTTTCCCGAGGAATCCAACAATGTTTTCAGCTCTTTTCATCCACAAGAAAACGGCAAGGTCGAGTTAACCAACGAAACTATCATTGACGACCTAAAGAAAAATTTGGAGGGGAAGGTGGAGAAATGGTCAGATTATTTACAGGAGGTGTTATGGTCATACCGCACTACTCCTCGTACTTCGACTCCCTTAAAATCTATGTTCGTATCTTATAGGGTATGATATGGATGTTGTGACTCCCTCATAATCTATGTTCTCATCTTACAAGGTCAAACATTATTCAGAGGATGGTAATGATAACGTCGACGCCTTTCTCTTGTTATATTTGAGGAAAAGAAAAATCGAGCGCATTTAAATTCGTTGCATTATCAGACCTTGATGCGAAACAGCTACGCTTCGAGACTCTCATGAATAAAGTTTAAGGTCAACAATAAAGTCGTAAGAAATGTATTTTTGCATACCAAGGATAAGAGCCTCGAGAAACTGGCTCCAAATAGGGAAGGTCCATACCATGTAACAGATAAAGTAAAACCGGACACATATCGATTAAAGGATAAATAAAACCAAGCTCTCCGGCTTGTATAGAACATCGAACATCTCAAGTTCTATTTATAATAGTTTTGAACACTTGTACTTTTATTTTCATACTTTTGTAAATGGTTTTAATCAGTGGCACATTCTTTCCTACCGAGGTGGTGCATGAAGGTTTTAATGAGATGTCTGGAAAAATCAATTTGTTAATATAAACTTATGCCTTTATAATGTTTGCAGGGTCTGATGTAAGAGATTTATTTAGGTAATAATTTTGGACCTGAAGGGTCGGTTGATTAATACCTAGATTTCTTAGCTTAGAACGGAAAGGTCTTTCAACTTCGATAGATCAACATATTATTTTCTTAGTCTGGAGCTGATGGGTCAACTTCGGGTGATCAACATCTATTTTTCTTAATCTGGACCTAAAGGGTCTTTCAACTTCAGTTTATCAACATATTATTTTCTTAGTTTGGATTTGAGGGGTCTTTCAACTTTGGTTGATCAACAAGTCGTATTTTGTAACTAAGTTTATCTCCGCGTCAGAAACTGATCACTTTTGATTAGGAGGTTAAAAACTTATAAAAGTTAAATAACATAATAAATTAGCCAAAAAAGTAATACATATCCAAAGCAAGGTGAATTAACAAAGAAGCCAAAATCACATGATCCAAAAGGGTCGGGGATACAAACACATGCGATCCTAAATGTTCGGGGACATAAAAAAATTGCGACCCTAGCGGTCGGATGTACACAACAAAACAACAGGAGCATGACAAAATATATCCCTCACCTCCCGAGGAACTACCACTGGACGAAACCTCCAATGATTCATATTTTTCTTATCTTCCTCAAAATCATCTTCACAAACAACCCCTTGGGGACGGTCCTTCTCAGGAAATTCTAGCCAAAAAGACCCAAGAGCTAGGTCGGGAAATCTCTGATGAAGATCCATAATCAACGTGGCCTTCCTGTCGCTAACCCTGTACCCGAGGCTAACTTGTTGTTCACTGATTTGGTTTCCCTCGCTGATTCGATGCGGAGGTCTTTAAGGGCCTTGGGACTGGTGTGGATAATTTCTGATCAAATGGTATTTGGGGAAAAAGTTTTATCTTTTATGGAATTTAATATTTAGAGTGAAATGTAGAGAGATGAAAGAAGTGTGTACTAGCAGCAAATTTTTCTCACCCTCATAAACGAAAGTGGTTGGGGTATTTATACTTGTTTCGTGACTTGTGGGCCTTCCTGGTTGGATCATGGGCTTGGGTCGGGTTTAAAAGCCCATAATCCCAAGATAGGAAATGACTATAAACCTAGTGAGTCACAATCTACTTGGTTGTACTGTTCGGTGGGGCATGGTACTGGATATGTCTGAACTTCCCTCCGGAAATATGTAGTAAATCAACATCAAAGAATTATGACCTCATCATTAGCCCCTTTAGGTCTTGCAAAGATACTTTGGAAGAGCTAATCTGAAAAATAAACCTTAGTATGTATCCAAGGTGAAGTTTGATCTAATATTGTATCCAAACTAAACCCTGCTTGGACTCAAAGAGATTAATTTACAGTTATGAATTCCAAAAGTCAGTTTTTTTAAGTATAACACATGTCGCATTTTAGTTCGACCTTTCAGTCGTTTTTTCTCCTAGGTTCCTGTACCTACTGGATAAAAAGTAACTTAGGGTCTAGTCCCCATGCTTCATAGCCCTTGATCAATATTTCAGATCGATTTATCTCCCCTAGGTGAAACTCCCACATATCTCAACTCTATATAAACGAGTTTTAGTGTTTTATCTCTCTGAGAATAGAACAATTTATAGAGAGAGAAAGCTTGATAATATTTAAAATTGTGTCTGGGTAGATTATATGTTCACAACTAGAAACACTTTAGTGAAAGGAGGTTGGCTAAACTTATCCGATTTAGAAAGAGCAAGAAAATAGGGAAGAATCGGAGTTGGACTCCTTGCCTCTCCTGGTGGAGAAATTAGTTAAACAAGGCCAAACACAGACAAGATCTCATCATCATCAAAAACATCAATAGTTTGAAAACCATCTTTTTCACAACCTTATCTCGTTTAGAGTCAGAATCTTTTGTTCAAGAGTCTCAAAAGCCTCTCCTAAGGAAAACGCAGATTCCAGTGTTAGGAGACCTTCACCTTTTCTCGCTATGGGATCAAATAATTCCACCATTTGAAGGGTTACCCGCCTTTCAAAAGCCAAAAGCACTCTTCCCTCTTCAAAACCTACTAGTTTGGACACGATAAAGCCCCCAACATATCCTAAACCGTTCGAACAACAGTCCAACGTAATGGAGGAGATCATGAAGGACAGTATAGAAGACACCCCCTTCGAGACGTCCGAAAAAATAGAAGACACCGCACCAGGTCCGAGAAACAAAGAAAAAATGGGGCTACCCAACACTGAGTCACTTCTGGAGTGCTTGGAAGGGAAAGTGGGGCCAAACTTTCACAAGGTTAGTGTGAAGTACTTACTAGCTCTTTAGAAACTTTCTTATGTATACACCCATACTGCTAAACTGGATCGGATCCAAACCAAATGAGGCTTTCTTGATTCCGTTAAGGTGAGAATTCCAATCATTCCGGAAACCCCCATGGACTATAAGTTCCATGAGTTGGTGGTGTGTACCGAAGTGCTCAATTGGGGACTTTGGTTTCCTTTGTACCCGGAAATAATCAGGTATTTCCATCTAATAAGGTTATGCCCAAGTCAACTGAGTCCAAATGCACGATATACTTTGCTGGCTGGTATAATAGCATCCAGACTTTAAAAAATTCCACTACCCTTGGAGCAATTTGTTGTCGTGGCGAGTCTATGAAAAAATCACAATATCATTTTTTATCATTACAATATGGACAATGACTAGAAGGTGGTAAATGATATGTTGGAGTCTGAGAAGCCATGGAGGACCCAATTTCTTTTTATCATTAGAGCATGGGATAATGGAAGAAAGAAAAGCTCCACTACCAATCCAAGTCAGCTAACCAGCCGCTCAAAAATTTCAAGTAATATTTGTTCGTATTTTCATTAATCTCAAAATTCTATGTTGATATTCTGAACTCAAGGTTGTTTCTTCTTGTAGTATTTTCAAAAACGTTTTCAGAGCACCTGGAGGCAGGCCAAGCTACATGTACCAAGTTAACCGAATGGGCATCAGAGAAACGGGGACTGGGTTTCCACAACTGTTTTACCTTCGGAAACATGGTGAGGTCTCACCTAAGGAATACTACGGGAGTACAGACCTTTCTTAGGAGTGATTGACCACTCCTCCTCCATCAGATGTTATTCTAAATAGGACTGAGGCTAAGGATGGAAAAAATCACTTGCCCTCCCGGAACAAAGCCCCTAGTCACCTGGATAAAATCAAGAACAACAACAAGAAGAAAACCGACTGCTGAAGGAGATGTCAATCTGGATGAATTTAGAAACATGTATTTCAGTGATCTAGATAAATATGAATTCGAACAGACCTTTCCTTGTGCCACTATGGCCAACGCTGTAACCTATAATGGTTAGTCATACGAGGTATCAAGTGAGCAGGATACTCTGAGTCATGCCTTTTTGGGTTATATCCGTCCGATAATTAATCTAGAAAGACAAGTTAGGGAACACACAAATAACATAACTTCCCTAACCACAGATAATCAGAACTTGAAGAATTCCCTTTCTTCCACATAGAAGAAATTGAAACTTTAGGTAAATAAAAAGTGGAGTTAAACTCTGAGCTTACCCAAACCAAGCCTGCTTATAAGGATATCAAGGCTAAGTATACCGGACTAGAAACTTCCACTTTTACTGAGATCAAATCCTTGAAGGACCAACAAACTACCAATGCCAGCACTATCAGTACTTTATCCAAAGAAAAAGCTAACTTAGATAAGCTTCTCAAAGAGAATGAAGATGAGAATTCTTCTTTAATAAGCAAACAAGCCCAAGAGATAGCTGCAGGAATAGAGAAGTACGCCGCCGGAGTGGTGGATTATTTGGAGAAAAGAGACGAGAGGGTCAAATTGGACATGGTTTTTCTGTTCCATGAAATATTTCCGAAGAGGACCCTTCGTGCTTTGTTGAAATATGTACCATACGAGGAGATTCTTTTCCATACCATTATGGATGGTGATAAGTATGGTTATTCGAGTGGAGAAAATTATGATGAAGGAACTAGTGAAAGCTCAAGCGTTGAACCCAAGAGTCCCAAGAAAGGTGAAGGTGATGAAGAAACCGAAAGGAAAAAACCATAAGGTTATAATGTTATTTTGTGTTCTTAGAACTAAAGTCCTTGGACGACCACGACATTTTGCTATGTGTTTGAATTCTTGCCTTATGAACCAAAGTCCTTGAATGGTCAAAGGATTTTGTGAATATTGGGTTGGAATTGTTCCAATTAAGTTAAATATCACATCTTTCTTTTGGACGAACTCTATTGTCTTCTCATAGCTAACGTTTTAAGTGGTTTCTAATATTTCCGACTTGTTTAATAAATGTTTAATAAGCGTCGAATGAATCTAATCTCAAGTGTGTAATAAATGTGATCAAGTGTTTAGTAAATCCGATTAGGTCAAAGATACTTCATTTGAGAGTCGGGGTGTTTAATAAGTATTTAATTTATCCGATCTCCTCATACTATTCACAATTTTTTTGAAGAAGGCATAAGATATTATTGAAAAACCCAGACACCTCAATTAAACCTCCTTGCGCCACAAAGGTAGGAAAGAGTATGCCCCCTAATATTTACAATGAGATATGAGAAGGTAAATATTTACAAGAGAGTTTTATTCTAAATATAACTTGAGATGTTTAATGTTCCATGGGTGCTTCAATACTCTGCTCTGTTTGTTTTGAAGTTTATATATCCCTGGCATGATTTTTTCACATACCACATAGGGACGTTCCTAGTTCGGAGCCAGCTTTCCAAACTGCTTTTCTTTAGTGTGAAAAAAAACCTTTCTTACTACTTTGTCTCGCAATTAAAAATCTCTTCTTTTAACTTTGGATGAAAATCTACTTCTTATTAAACCCCGATGGTGTGTTATTCTTGAACGTGCTTTGACTATTCTCTCTTCAATCATATCCAACTAATTCCTAAGTGCCATATCATTTGCCTATTTGGAACAGTTTTGGATCTTGAAAGATGGTAAAGTAGCTTCTATGGGTATGATTGCATCCATCCCATAAACGAGGGCAAAAGAGGATTCTTGTGTAGCAGTCTGGGGAGTAGTTTGGTAAGCCCACAATACTTTTTGCAAATAACTTGGCCACTTTCCTGCAGCTCCTTCGAGATTCTTTTTCAACCCAGACAAGATCGTTCGATTAACAACTTCAACTTTCCCATTATCTTGAGGATAGAAAAGAGAAGAAAAACAGTGTTGAATCCTTCTGGAAGTGCAGAACATCTCCATGTCTTTATTATCAAATTGTGGCCCATTATCTGTAGTGATCTTCCGGGGAACTCCAAATCTGCAGCATATGTTGGTTAGAATAACTTTTATAACCGGCTTAGAAATAGTTCCAACTAAGGGGGTTGCTTCCATTCATTTAGAGAAATAGTCAATTGCCACTATTATTGTTCGATATCCACCGGATGCCATGGAAAGAGGTCCAAACAAATCTAACCCCCACCTATCAAAAGGTATTGGTTTGGATATAGACTCTATAGAAACTGGTGGCACATGCATTTCATTTCCACATCTCTGGCAAGGATTAGACCTCTTGACCATATCTTTGGTATCTGCCATTATTGTTGGCCAATAGTACCCTCCTAACAAGACTCTTCTGGTTAAGGCCTTATAGCCACAATGCGCAGAGCTTTCTCCTTCGTGTAGTTCGGATAGGAAATTTTGGGATTATTCAAATCCTAAGCAACAAAAAAAGGGTCTGCTAAATGACTTCTTATAAATAACATCTCTTAATATCAGGAAACCACGAGCCTTATATTTAATTTTCTTAGCCATGACTTTATCCGGAGGTGCAATTCCATCGGAAATAAATTGAAAAATATCATACATCCAGTCTTTGGGTTGAATGACAAATATACACATAATTTCTTCATTCTATTTACCCTTTTCTTGGCTTGAATCAGTTGTTGGAAACTCTAGCATCAGAATCCATGGGTAAGATTCAGAATAGGCTATGGTTGCTAAAGAGTCAGCCACAGTATTCTCCGATCTGAGGACATGTTCATATCAAATATTTTTGAAATTTGCAGCAACTTCTCTTAATATAAGCAAATATTTTATCGATTGTTCCTTATTTGCCTCAGACTGACCCTGAGCATGATGAATAAGTAGTTGGGAGTCACCTCTCAATCAGACTCTTTTTTGCCCCACATATAAGGGCTAGTTTGAGACCGGTTATAGCTGTTTCATATTCATATTCATTATTATAGGCCATGAAACCAAAACATATAGCTTCATACATAAAATCACCATAAGGAGAAGTTAAACAACTTATGGCCCCACATCCCATGGTACTTGACCCGCCATCAGTTCGGACTACCCATTCTTTTTTAGACTGGTTTTTTTGCATTTACCCAGGGGCCTATTTGCATGAAACTCTACTAAGAAATTAGCCACTGGTTGAACCTTGATTGCAGTTTGGGGCACACAGTCAATATCATAATCACCCATCTCAACTAACCACTTGGTCATCCTGCTTGATATATAAGACTTTTAGAGAACATTTTTCAAAGGAAAAGATGTTCGGACGACAATCGAATGAGCTTTGAAGTATGGTCTCATTTTTCTAGCCGATATTACCAATGTCAAAGCCAAATTTTCTAACTTTAAATATCTTATTTAGCATCCAATAGACTTTTGCCAATATAATAAACCAAATGGGGGTCATTATCCACCTCTCTTACTAGCACATCACTTACTGCATACTCCGATATAACTAAGTATATATAAAGTTTCTCCCCTTTTGTAGGTTTGAACAACGTCTTAAGTGAAGATAAATGATTTTTGATTTCAAGGAAAGTGTGTACACATTATGGAGACCAATTAAAGTCTTTGGTATTTCTCAATACCTGGAAAAATTGAGCACACTTGTCTGATGATCTTTAAATAAACTTGTTTAACGCAGCCAAGCGCCCGGTTAATCTTTGAACTTCTTTAGTGCTCTGAGGAGGGTTTATAGCTAATAGAGAATTCAACTGATCCGGATCAGGTTGAAACCCTTTTTTTCTTATGACATAACCCAAGAACTTTCCAGATTGGACCTCAAAAATTCATTTCTCAGGGTTTAATTTTAAATTAACTACCTCTAAGTTGGAAAACGTTTCCTGAAGATTGGATATGTGCGCATCTTCCTCGAGGATCTTTACCATCATAACATCTATATATACTTCCATATTTCTGCCAATTTGATTAGCAAAGGCTTTATTTACTAACCTTTGATAAGTGGCCCCATCATTTTTTCAATCCAAATGGCATCACTTTGTAACAATGAAGTCCTCTATCTATAATAAAAGTTGTGTGATCTTGATCATTCAGATCTAATTTTATTTGATTGTACCCTAAAAATGCATCCATGAAGGACAATAGCTTGTTCCCAGAGGTGGAGTCCACTAACTGATCTATTGGAGGAATATGATAAGGATCTTTGGGACGTCCTTTATTAAGATCAGTGAAGTCAATACACATACCCCACTTGCCATTATTTTTCTTGACCAAAACACGGTTGGCAGTCCATAATGGGTACTGATATTCTTTGATGTGACCCATTTGGTCAACCAATCAACTTATTGGACAATTACACATGTTTTTTATTTAGAGAAGGACCTTCCTCTTTGTACAACCGGTGTAACATCAGTTCGTACTAACAACTTATGACAAATTAAGTCAGCAGGCACTCCAGTTACATCATCATTGCAAAATGTAAATACATGTAAATTATCCGATAAGAAAGACAATGGCCTTTATTTCAAACTTGGTGGCAACTTAGTACCAATTTTAACATTTTTCCCTTGGTCAAGGAATGAATTTCAACTTCTTTTATAGGTATTATAACACTAGCAGCCTCCCTTGGATCGTCAATTTCATTCTTATCGGTGGAAGGCTCCAATAGTTGCTATTCTATGTTATCTTTAACTGCCTCCAAAGATTTTGAGGCAAGAGCTGCTACATAGCATTCTTTAGCTACCTTCCACTGCTTCGGACAACACCCACTTGTGCCCCCACATCATATATTAAGTACTGATGGACAATAAAGGCTACAACATGCATCCTGGAGAACTAAGATCTCCAAAATATAGCATTATTTGATGTTGGGCAATCAACCACAACAAATAATACCTTTATTTTTTTCTTGAAAGGCCCTTTGCCCAATAATAACTCCACTCAAATTCTCCGATTACATCTGCTGAACTCTCTATGAATCCTACAATAGTTATGTTCGATCGTTGGATAACTAATGGATTTTTCATATGTCTATAGGTATTCAAAAATTATACGTTTGCCGAACTGCCCGTATCAATCAGGATTTGGCGTACATCATTTCCTCCTATTGAAGCCCCTATCACCACAACGTCTTCATGAGGTCCAGCAATATCCCTTAGGTCATCCTCATAAAAAAAATATGAAAGGAGCTGGAGTTTGATATAGATGTGTGGTCATCCTCTCATCTAATTGAGTAGTTAAGCTATTTACATGCCTTTTTTCTCGAAGAATTTGAAGGTGCAGTCATGGTATCTCCTCCAAATATGATTAAGAACTCAAAATATTTAGACATATCGGAAACAGTTGGAGTCTTGTCCACTATCACCCCTACTTGCTTCCGAATTGGATCCAGATCAAGGCACTCTGAACCCACATCGAATCTTTCAATAATCATCATAGCATCCTCCTGTCTAGACGTTCCAGGAGCTACCAGAGGGGTAGTTTGGGGAGTATTGACACTGGATAGTGCATTATCTGGCTTGTTCCCCCCTTGTTTTTTAACATAGGCCCATAATTTACCCCTTTCAATGAGATTCTGGATCTCTCATTTCAATGCTATGCAATCATGGGTATCATGCCCAATGTCGTTATGATATTTATAAAAACAAGTTCTCCTGTTTTCTCTAGAAGATTGTAATGCGACCAACTTTCTAAAGTGTACATCATTTTTAGTTTTGTCATATATCGTAGCCATACTTTCTCCCAACTCAGCAAACCATTTAGGTTGAACCCAAGGTCTCATTTTACTTCCAACTTGTTGGTTCCAGTTCTTGTTGGATTGATTCTGCATGGGCCGATAAGATCCATGTCCGGTTTCTTTTTATATGTAACCAGACTGGGTAGTTGTTTGAGGTGTTGATGTTGTGGTTGTGGATCTGATGTGGCCAGGTACTCTGGATTTCTTAGTTTCTTCAACATTAATTTGTTTCTCGAATTGATTTAACAGCCTTCCAAAGGTTATAGTTTTTTTTTCTGGATCACAGAATCAACTAAGTTACTCGGACTCAAGCCCTGTCTAAGAGAGGCAATTGCAACTTGTTTAAAGCAATCAATCAGTCCATTCTTCGTATTTACAAACCTATTAACGTATTCTTTAAAGAGTCATTCGGTTCCTCAGCACAATGGATAATTGTATCACTATTACCTTTCAACTCATTAATTCCAACAAATTACCTCCGAAAAGCAACCCACAAATATCGAAAAAAAATTATTGATCACTAAGGGAGACTATTATACCATTTGAGGGAACTTCCCTTAAAGGTTTGAGAGAAAGACCTATAAAACAGGTTGTCATTATCATCAAAGTTCATCATGAAGATTTTAAATTGCTTGAGATGATTGTCCGGGTCTTTACTTCCATCATAATTTTCCATCTTTGAGCTATCTAATCTTTTAGGAAGATGTCCATAAAGTATTTTTGAGGAAAAAGGTGATTGTCTCCAATTTTGGCTATGACTAAACACGATATCCTTATTTGGAGTAGCAAAAATACAGGGTTCAGATTGGAAATAAAATGGATCAATCAGCAAACGGTCAATATGTTGATCAGTTGAACCCTTCATTTTCCCTTGATACTTTTTGAGCATGCCATGTCTATCCTTTTTTCTTGAATGCTTCTTGGCCAGCCTTATTTTCTTCTTCAATCTTCATTCATCACCGCTAGATGAGACTGACTCTTCAAGATCTGCATTATTTAAAGAAATTGCTAGAAGATTTTGACATGGAACTCTCCATTCATTAGGATCGATGCATTTTCTTGGAGTTGAGATGAGTCTTCGTGGACTGTTCATTTTCACCGAATTATCAGTATGGTGGTGCGCTGAAGCACCAGATTTTTCTTTAACTCATTTTTCTACTTGTTTTAATGCCCTCAACGGCTCAATTTCAGCCCTTAATTGATCACGTTCCTCAATAGTGTACTCATTATTTTCTTTTGTTCCTTCTACCTACGGAAGTAGAGTATTATATGCATTCAGTTCCATATGAACTGGTTTTTTATTATTGGTTTTGAATTTTATAATTTAGGCAACGACACCTTCCACTATAGTCGTCAATTTGGTGTGGATAATTTATGATCAAATGTTATTTTGGGAAAGAGGTGTGTACTAACAGTAATTTTTTATCACCCTCATAAATGAAAGTGGTTGGAGTATTTATACTTGTTTAGTGACTTATGGGCCTTATGAGTCGGATCATGGGCTTGGTTCAGGTTTAAAAGCCCATAAGCCCAAGACAGGAAATGACTAGCAACATGGTGAGTCACAATCCACTTGGTTGTACTGTTCGGTGGGGCATGGTACTAGATATGTTTGAACTATCCTCCGGATATATGTAGTAAATCAACATCAAAGAATTCCGACCTCACCGGGGACGACGATAGTGAGCTTGAATTTTACACACGGCCAACCCCTGAACAACCTCATCCCGCTGGTTTTTTACCATATTTTTTGTGACATGCAAAGCATTAATGGACTCATCATACTGGCCCCTTGATTATTTTCCATTTTATCTCTTTCTCCCGAATCTCGCGTTCATGTGATTTGGCCAATGCAGTGGTATGATCGTCCGTTCCAAGGTGTCTAGCCCCGCTCTCTCGAACAAATATCTTGCTTCTTCAACTGAACCTCCAGATCAGATATTTAGGCTTGAGCCTCTGATAGTTATTGGCTAGTTAATTTACTTCTTTTCCTTTATAGCTAACGGGTCCAGCATGTCAAACAAGAAGACGGTAACAATATCTGACTGCCTTAGCTGAAAGGACCCAGCGGGGGAAAAGTCGTCCAAAAAATCATGGTCAGTTGGACTATCATTCGAGAGAAGAGGTAGCATGAGTAACCGGTCATCCTGCATTATGACTTTATCTGAGGGAGTTGTGTTGACTATTATGGAAGATAAGAGTTGTGTTGACTATTAGGAAAGAAAAGTTGGTTTATGAGAGCGGTAAGGTGTTGGAGAGTCCCGATAATTTGGCGGGCTATGAATCTTCAACAACGTAGTTGTCAGCCGTATAAATTTGGAAAGACACAAAGATTTTCCTCGAGCTGTATAAATTTGATACGTAAACTGAATATAGATTCAAACAGACTTCTTCTTAGTAATACCTTAAATTTATTAAAGTTATTATCTTAATATAAATGCAATTGAGCATTGTTTGTATATTATTCTGACATATTATTATCTATAACTATAAGATATTGTGGTATTATATTAATGTAATTTTAAATATTTCGGTGATGTTTCTTTTGTATTAAAATTTTTAATTCATTAGGATCATTTCCATGGTACTTTAAGTTTATTATGAAGAGAAATATTGAAAGCATTATTCAATTTTACGGAAGGGAAAAACAAACTAATGAATATTTTTATTACAAAAACAAAGTTTGGTCTTAACTAGTGTGCGAATATAAACACAAATGTTAAGAAAATCTTAAACACTCTTATGTTTTGATGGTTGAAAGTCCAATATATGTTCAAGTTAATACCAGACCAAATAATAACTTTATAATTAAAATTTTAGGTAAATATGTTCTAATCCATTGAATTTTTTTATAACAAAATGAAAATACTTATTTATTATTTATAATGAAAAATTATCACATGTTTACATATAAAAAAATATAATATTGATATTATAGATTACTTTAACTTGATTTTTCGGTTGTGAAAATACTTATCGTTCAACTTGTGTATGATTTATATTTTGGTAGATGTGAAATTTTATGAACTTTTTTAAAACAATCATGTATTGCCTTTTTTCATTATAACATTATAATTTAGTTATTGTTCAAAGTTTTTCACGAAATATTGTGGTTGCAAAACTTGATCATGAGATTGTTTTAAAAAAATTCATAAAATTCGGTATTGTTGTTTTAAAATAAAAAAATCAATGTAAATAACATAAAAATAAAACTTATACTAGTGGATCCACTAACTAAGATCGATGTATCCAAAATCTTTTAGTTTGATTAGAAATTATTCGTTTTAATGAAGAGTTTGTGACTTAGTTCTGATTTTACTATGTTTATATATATATATATATATATATATATATATATATATATATATATATATATATATATATATATATATATATATATATTACTAAGCCTTTAAAGGTATGATTAATTAAGAATGAGTATCGAAGTTTACAAGTCATATTATATTTATGTTAATAAATTTATATAATTAATTATTTTGAAATCATGATTACTAATGCGTCCAGTTTTTTTATAGTGATAAAAAATAATTTAATAATATATTAATATATTGAATATCGTCTTTGTCATAGTTTTAAATAGCATATGACGAATCAATTGAAACATTGTTCAAATTTCTAATATAAATGGATAATCAAATGTTTAAGTAATGCACTTGACTATTTTTATTATAAGTTTATATTAAAGGTATTTCAGTAGTAATAGTGAGAGTACTATGTGATACATATCACGAAAGTAAGTGCGTGAAAATCAGATTTGTTACGGATTATACAAAAGATTAATACTCAAAGTAAATGATTTAAGCAAATATAAAAGTTTTAAGACTATTTTGTAAAAACAAAAGAAGCCATGTGATGCCATGTGATGAATCATAGGGAAGAAGAGAATAAAAAAATTTGTTCTAATATATTTTTATCACTGAGAAAAATATAACAAAAAAAATTGTAATATATTTTTCTCATTAAGTACACTCAAACATATATACACGATCTATGGAAATTCCAACAAAAAGTTATAAACATTTAGAATTCAAAATTAGAAGTACCATGTTAAATCTTTTAGAATTTTCAAAAATATCATCATTTTTTCCTTTAGTTCTTTATTTTTTCGATATGAAATCTCATAATTCATTACAATAGTTTAATGGATTATTAAAACAAATAGTTTTAAAAAATAATTTTATTTTAAAACTTGTAAGGACATAATGTAACAATCTTCCCTAGCTTTTTAATTGTTTTGATAAAGAATTAATCTTTTGATGATTTATATCTCTATTATCAAGATTTTACAAATTAATTTATGTGTCTTTTTTGCATAAATATAATCATAAGTTAAAAATATTTATGGTTAGTGATAAGGGTTAAATAAATAATTTAGTCGAACCTTATTATATAAAAGATAAATTTAATTAAAAACGTTGAGCAGTATCAATTAATGATTAGTTTCAATTAGAAAGAATATATTTCTTTTAGGAGCTATGGAAAATTTAGTTAAATTAGAATTGTATTAACATTGTATGCGTAATTCATTTATTTCTCCTCTAATTTAGGATCAAGACCCATATTACCTAAATCTATACATAAAAGCTCCGACCTATGAGCTTAGGATCACAGTTTGATCATTATACTGCACTTATTGTCTTATTCATAACTTTATATTCTTGAAATAAACTCTAATATCTCTAGAAACTATCACTCCATCTTGAATACCTCATATGGAAAAGTTTACTCATCTTCATAAGCATCGTTTGTGAAAACCAAATGGTATCCATAAAATTCTCTTCAAAATCTACAAAAAATTAAAATCTTATTTCTACCACATTCGAAAAGCTAAACATAGAGTTCTACTATATCGAATCATTCAAACTATGAATCACCACGCCCATACCATCGATGCAGGAGTAATCTAGTTGTGGCAAAGAGGTATAAAATGGACACTCTGCAATAAAAATACGTAAATAAGCTCATGGCTATTAAACAGATGGTGCATACCTTGAAAATACCTATATCAATATATTTTTATATTGGAAATGTAAAAAAACATAATTCATTGTCTTGGTCAGGAAGATAACTCCAACAAATGCAACGACGCTTCAACTGCCTTAGTAACACATTATCGTCTTCCCATCGATCATTCATCATGGCGAGAACATCACCCTTAATAAGAGGTACAAGGGTTAGACAATTTAGGGGTCAATCATAAAAGGGAACAATATGCATAAGAAAACTCAGTCATCACATACACATATTTTCTCATTCAACGAGTCAAACTCTTATTTATCATCAAAATGATGACACATTCGTCTGGGTGGAGCCCAGTAACAGAGCAACATAGGGAGGACCTGCTTATCCATCAACGGAGCCAAACCATTTTTTAAACTTTGGGATGCCTCACTTAGGTTTAAATGGTTCAGATAAAACCAACGATATATCCTCCTAATGAACACTTAGATCGTGGGTATATTGATTCACAATTACGTATGGTTGGGGAGTAGAGGAGCACAATACGAAATATATGTTAGTTGCATCCCTGTTAGCACATAGATATTGGTAGGAGATCAACATCATAATTCAATAAATACAAAGATGGAAAAGTAGGATGGGGCAGACGACCCCAACCACCACATCAAATAATTTTAAAACATGGCAATAGGATTCGATTACAACGATAACTTCTTATGTCGGGTTTTCTTGATGACCTTTCGAGTAGTGCTTTAACGTAGTTCAATCACTTTCCTTAGGACTTAATTCATACATTCAAATCTTTATGGAGAGCATTCAAAGACCATTTTATAAGGATTAAGGTAATCCGAGAAGACGAGGATTACAACATCGAATGTAAGCACGAGTTTAACAAAATCCTACGCGACTACACAAAGAGATTCATCAAAATAAAGAATAAATTAGAAAGATGCCACGAATCATGACGAGTGTTACCTACAAGCAAGGCATGTTTCCCAACTCATTGGGTAAAAAATATTATGAAGTGCAAGGCTCTGACTTTTAGTCTACTTTTAGCTCAGGTAAAGCAGCATATCCAAGTTGGAAAACCATACACATGAGGACTCCGAGAAGGCCCAAAACTTATTCTTTGTACCACCCGACGTAAGTGCCCCTGAATTTTTTTCATATTGCTTCAATCCAAACAATTAAACATGTTACCAAAATGATTGTAAAAGAGCCCTTTGAACCATAAAAACATTCTCAATATGAGAACAGAAGTCCCATATATGGTCAAGATTTTCAAAAAAACAGGGGTTCAAAAGCCCGGTACAGTGAACTCAATAAAGGCATAAACTTATGATTATGCTAAAGGTGTGGTTTGTTTCCAAAAACTAGAGAATATGTGGAACCCAAAAGAATAAAAGGATCCAACAAATTTAATAACTATCATAACAATATTGGTCACAACATTAAATATTGCAAAATCTTATAAGATGAGATACATAACCTCATTAATGATGGTAATATTCTTGATTTCATCAAGGGAAAAATCCTTCCTACTTCCAAATAAAATCCAGCAAGTTAACCACCAGCGCCCATAGTCGAGCCCCCACAAACAACACTCGAGGTTGTAGCGTTGTGTGTGGTATAAAATTTGGAAATTTATGAAGTCTGCAATGAATAATTCGATCATCATCAAGATATCCAAGTAGTAGAAATAATAATTGGAGGGAGTACCCTCACAAAAATTACCACTTCTTCTAAAAAATACCATATTGCTGATCTTGAGTTTCAATAGATAAGCCAGACTTCAGTTCACTTTTATAAGAGTCTTTACCCTTCTATCAGTTTCTCCGATGATGAATATAGAGGGTAGTAGAATCCACATGGATGCAATAATTATCATCACCAAAATAGTTAGTGTTGAAGTCATAAATATAATGAATGATATATGAAGATCTGCAAAAATCATAGTCATGAAGAACTGTGATCATACCTGAGACATAACACCGTAATAGCTCTTTATCTATATTTAGAGGTATTTGATCATGTTTTTATGAGGTTTTAGTGAGGAAAGAATGTGCCACATGTCGAGCCATTTTTTATGTTTGTAAATCCTTATTTGATACTGAAACTCGATACTTGCATTTGGAGAAATTAATATTGACTCTAGTAGTGGCTACCAGAAAAATGAGACCATATTTTTTATTCCATACAATTATGGTCGATACTTAATTCCTTTTGTGAAACAATCTCAAGAAGCCTAACATATCAGGAAAACTAACACGATGGTATGTTGAGCTTGAATATTTTGACATCATACTCAAACTAAAAACTGCCATCAAATCCTAAGCTCTTTAGGGGAGCTTTCATCAATCAATAATTAAATATTCCCTACTTGCAATAACAATGTTACAACTCACCAATATTTGTGGGGCACAAGGTGTAACACTCCTTACGGACTTGTAGTTGGTAGTCAATCATAAATTGGGACAATCTAAAAGAATAAATACACCTTCATCATTTATGTCGTGAAAATATGAACTAGTGCCTCAAAAAATCAATCATGTATTAGAGACAAGTACCATGTGCTAAAAACACGATAGTTGATGCCATTGCCTCCTCTGTGAGTTTTGATTCCACATTATGGATGATCATACTAGAAAATCCATTCATATTTTATCTTATGTTGGTCAATCCCTTTGAAACATCATTTGAAGCTATATCTATTCTCGAGTCATCAGACTAGTAAACCCCAATAAAAATAAACTTTACAAAAAGGACATTTCTAAAAAACATAGTTGAGACTAGAAGTATCAAAATACGATATTCTCATTGTATGTTGCTTCAAAACCTTCTGTCTTTATCCCACCTATCGATGGAAATAGGCCATCTATGGGTCGAGTTTAGATTAGCTTGTACGGGTCTAACATTTTCTAACCCGACCTCGACCCATTTCTGTACACAAGTCATCTTGACATGCGTGTGGACACCAATTTTAATATTATATATTATTTGAATATGTATATATGAGAAAATTACCCATAAGTACCTACACAACTTTGAAATACCAAAATGGCACCCAGTTTTAGACTAGTTTCATAAAATACCTAGAACCATATTTTGGACAAAAATACCCTCTAGGGTATAAAAGGGGGCAATTTGGTTGCAACCCACTATTTCACCTTATAAACCTGACTTTTGGGTTCCAATTCCCCCTACTTTCACATTTCTAATTTTGAGGAGAGAGAAACACGAAAACCGAGAGTGAAGCCAAAAAATAACTTTGACCCAACCGTGAAGTAACCGTTTAGGCAACGATATCACTTTCCGACACCGATCGTTAGTGAGAAGAGGATGTTGTCGATGATGCACGGTGGTTTCGAATGTCGTTCCCAACGTGGTTATAGTCGAACAAGTTAGTTTCGATTTCACGGTGGTATTTTGGTCGCCGGACTTTGCAATGTATTGTCCTTGACTATAGTGTCGAGTCTTGTTTTGGTCGGACGAGCCATGGTTTCTTGCAATTGAAATCGACAGTTTGAAGTTCTCCGACGACGTTTTTTCTTAATGTCTTCAGGTCTATGTTGATGTTATTTCTTGCTATTGAAATGTCGTTGTTTTTTCCTAACATTTTGTGTGTTAGTTAGGAGTTAAAGATGGCTGGGTGATAGCGTAGTTAGTGTCGACGGTCATATCGGAGAATGTCGATGGAACAGGCAGTGGGTAGTTGGTTTTTTGTCGAGAATCGCAACCTCGTCGTGAGTTTGTAGCCATATCTAGCAATGTATGTGTTTCAGGAAGTATTTGCCTCATATCAAGGAAATGTTGCACGTATCTAGAAATGTATACAATCTGTTTTGCCATATCTAGCAATGTCAGTAGTGTGTTTACAGTAACAGCTAACACGTCTAGCAATGTAGTAGTGAATCTTGTTCATGACTAGCAATGTGTATGAAGTAAGCCTGATGTTGTTGTTTGGTTAGTTGCACCAGTGGAGTGCTTGATTGGTAATGTTTATGGATTGTGCATAGTTTTTTGTGTTATTGCGTGATGATTGAAATAGATGTTACTACCTAAAACGGTAAGTAACCCACCGCCGGCTATCGTATTTTTAGCCGGACAGAAGAAGCCAACGTCGGTAAGTGCAGGTTTTTGTTGTTTTTTGTTCGGTAAATATGTTAGAGACAGTATTCAGACATTCAAAGTATTTCCGTATGGAAGTTCAATAGTTTTTTATGTTCAGTTAAGCATGTAGTTTTTATGTCGATGTAATTTTAGAATTTTGGCGTGGTTGTAGGTGTAGCAGGTAATGGTTGGGGATGGTTTTGTGTGAATGTTGGTGTTAGGTTACTGGAGGTGTTTATATGTGAACAAGTCGAAGTAGGACATTGACGTGGATGATATATGCACATGAATCACAAGCTTGACATGTTCAGTTTGCCTTATCTAGCAATGTGTCGTAGTTCTGTTTGTATTTGAAAACAATTACTGATTCTGTATTTTAATTTTTTTGGATGTTGTTTATAGGGATCTTTTAAACTAATGTGATACAAGAAATTTCATATAGCTCGTATTTAGTAATGTGAAATGAATGCTAACCTGAATGCATATCTACTCGTATCAAGAAGTGTCAAATTAAATGTGTCTAGCAATGTCTATAACTCCTATCTAGCAATGTCAAGTTTGATGAGTCCGAATACTGCATGCTCCCCGGACAAGGACAGATCGGTCCAAGGCCTCCAGACCGGACAGATCACTTCGAACGCACTGACCATAGGACTGTTCGAACTATGACAAAAGTACTAAAAAACCTAAACACTACTTGACTAAGCTACTTGCTCTCCTACTTAGAGCTCATGGGTCTTTGAACATGACCCGGGTCCATTAAACATGACCCGAAAGCCCATAAAGGCCCAAACATCAGGGTATAAATACCCAACCACCTGCATTAAGTGTGGGTAATAAGAATTAACTGCTACCAGCCAGCTTAATTATCTCTCTACTCTCTACTCTAAACATATAACACCCACATACTACTATAAAACACCAACAAAATTACAAGCCTACCCTCAAGCGATAATAATCCACACCAAATTGGCGACCACAGTGGGAGAAGAGGGTGTCTGAATAAAGCATTCAAAACCAGCAAAGAAAGTCTGTCCGAATGAATCCGGACAATCCAGAACTACCACCAGCTATGCTCGAAGTGGTGGGAGAGAACGATGAATACACTATCGAAGAGCGTGATAGGCTAAAGGGTGAAATAGAAGCTCTGAGGGCCGAAAAAGCTAAGATGGGCATGAAAGAAAAGTCTAAAGCGTCAATTGCCCATCACACCGATAAACCCAGAGAGCATGAGTCTTCAAAGACTCATGTAAGCACCAAAAAGACTCATGCCAGCTCCAAAAAGTCTCACCCGTCTAAGCCAGTGGAGAGTTCTGACTCAAGCTCAGAATCTTCTGATAGCTCTTCGGACAGTGAGGGAGTTGAAAAATCCTTATCCTCTAGCATCGATGAGGGTCGAACTAGAAAGAAGCAAAAGCAGATTAAAAAATATTCAAGAAAAAGGGATAGACATGGAAGGATGAAGAAGAATATTGGTAAAGGGTCATCTCACAGCCGGAGGCATGTGGACCGGATGCTGATGGATCCCTTCGCTTTTCACGATGAACCAGGTATCTTTGCAACTCCCAATGAGGATATTGTGTTCAGTCGTGGAAGGAATTGGAGGCAATCTCCATTGTCTTCTAAAATCCTGTCCGGAAACCTCCCCAAGAGGTTTGACAGCACCAAAATAGAAAAGTACGATGACAGTACTGATCCGGACAACCATCTGGAGCAATTTAAAAACTTCATGATGAACTTTGACGACAATGATAAACTACTTTGTAGGGCATTCTCCCAATCATTTACGGGGAGTGCTCTAAAATGGTACAACAGCCTGCCTCAGGGTTGTATTAAAGATTTCGATACTTTTTGGGTAGCCTTTCGAAGGCAGTTTGTAGGGAGTAAAGAGCTAAAGGGCAATGGAGACACAATAATCCATTGTGCCCAGGAACCAAATGAGTCCTTGAAAGAATATATAAGCCGTTTTGTGAACACCAAGAATGGGTTGGTTGATTGCTTCGAACAGGTAGCGATAGCATCCCTAAGACAGGGTTTGAACCCAGGAAATCTAGCTGATTCAGTGACCAGAAAGAAGGCCATGACATGGGGAGGGTTGCTGAATCAGGTTGGAAAACAAATAAACGTTGATGAACAAAGAAAACCAGGGTGCACAGGCAGGTGAGGTCTACCCCGGTGGCACCAAATCCCAATCAAAATCAGTCTGGGAACAAAGCAAGATAGACCGGATAGGGGCATGGTTGGGCAAAACCTCAGTCTCAGCCAGCTGCTCCTGCTTAGAGTCAGCAATCCAGAAAAAAGAGAGGGCCATGGGTCCAACCGGAGTGGTTCGCAGAATTGAAAGAAAGTGTGACCACCATTTTTGATAAAACAAAGGAAGATGTGCATTATCGGAGACCAGCCACATTGCAGTCTCCCAGAGAGCATCGTAATAACTCTTTTTGCCAGTATCACAACGATATTGGTCATACCGCTGATGACTGCATAGTATTTAAATAAGAAGTTCATAACTTGATTGAGAGGGGAAAACTGGGGGCTTACGTCAAAAGAAGAGGAGGCAACATGCCTGACAACACTCACCGGGTTGGTCCAAGTAATGCTGCTCCGGAGGGAGCCATGGTTATAATTGAAAGGTTTGATGTGGAATCTGAGTACTTGGATCCTGATCCAACTCGAAACAGAGTGGGTACAATTGAGGAATGTTCTAGGTCGGTCTCCGGACTCATTAAGTTTTTTGAGTCACTTACAATTTTTGGAGGGGACACTGTGACAGCTCCTACTGCTTCTTCGAGGAAGAGGCATGTTCGTACCTTAGCCTCCCAGCTAGAAGGAGGCATGACTTCCTATCAGTCACAAAATTCATTCCCTTTCATTGTTTTTGATGAAGATGATTTAAGAGACATTGCTGGCCCTCATGAGGATGCTGTTGTCATAGGAGCATCTATAGGGGACAACGACATAAGACGAATTCTGGTGGATACTGGAAGCTCAACCAATATCATTTTCTTAACCACATACAAAAGAATGAAAAATCCAGCTATAATTCAGAGTTCGGACAGATCAATTGTGGGCTTTACAGGCAGCTCAGCAAATGCGATCGGTGAGTTCGAAGAGGAAGTTCTATTGGGCAAGGGCCCTTTCAAGAAAATGGTTAGAATACTCTTTATTGTGGTGGATTGTCCCACTTGCTATAATGCTATTCTAGGGAGGTCTTGGCTCTCTAGGATGCATGCAGTGGCTTCAACAGTACACCAGTGCTTGAAATATGCTGTTCAGGGACAGGTTGGAGTCGTCTGGAGCAGTCAAAAGATTGCAAGAGAATGTTATGCTACCGCCCTGGCTCCTCGAACGCTGGAGGCAGTCCGTATTAACGAACAATAGCAATTTAGGGGCCTTTCTGGGGGTGAGGGTGAAATTGATGACCCCAGAGAGACCCATGGAGTGTTGATACCGGTCGAAGAGGTAGAAACACACTGTCTAGAAGAAGGAAAAAGTGTCAAGATAGGGTCTAAGATGCCACCCGTTTTGAAAGATGAAATGCTAAAGTTTTTGAAGAACCATCAGCACGTTTTTGCTTGGTGCAATGCTGATGTTACTGGGGTTCCATCAGAAGTGATATCACATCACCTATCTGTCTGGAGAGACGTAGAACCAGTGGTTCAAAAAAGAAGAGCTTTTTCTAAAGAGAAGGCTGATGTCATTGTGCAAGAAGTTGACAGGCTCACAAAGATGGGGCACATCAAGGAGTCTCAATATCCTTTGTGGACTGCCAATCCGGTTCTGGTAAAGAAGAAAAACGGCAAGTGGCGCATGTGCATTGACTTCACAGATCTCAATAGAGCTTGCCCACAAGATTTGTATCTGGTCCCCCGGATTGATCAGTTAGTAGACTCCACCTCTGGGAACAAGCTGCTTTCCTTTATGGATGCCTTCTCCGGATACAATCAGATTCAAGTGGATCCGAAGGATCAAGAGCATACCACATTTGTCACTGACAGAGGTCTTCATTGCTACAAGGTGATGCCATTTGGTTTGAAAAATGCTGGGGCTACCTATCAAAGATTAGTAAACAAAGCCTTTGCTGATCAGATTGGGAGAAATATGGAAGTATACATTGATGACATGATGGTGAAGAGTGTGGATGAGCAATTGCACTTGTCCGATCTCCAGGAAACTTTTGCCAACTTGGTAAAAGTGAATTTGAAATTAAACCCAGAAAAATGTGTGTTCGGAGTGCAGTCCGGGAAGTTTCTAGGCTATATTATAAGTGAGCATGGAATACAGCTCGATCCGGACCAGCTCAATGCTCTATTCCAAATGGAGCCTCCTCAAAACATTAAAGAAGTACATCGATTAACGGGGAGATTAGCTGCCTTAAACAGCTTTATCTCAAGGTCTTCAGACAGGTGTGCTCCTTTCTTTCAAACCTTGAAGGGAGCAAAGGGATTCAATTGGACCCCACAGTGTGATGAGGCTTTCAATGAGATCAAGAAGCACCTGTCCTCCCCCAAAACTTTGTTTAAGCCAGTTGATGGGGAGACACTCTTCGTATATTTGGCAGTTTCAAGTTGTGCCATCAGTGCTGTGTTGGTAAGAGAGGTCGATGGTTATCCCCATCCAGTGTACTACATCAGCAAAAGCTTGATAGATGCAGAAAGGTGTTACTTGAAACTTGAAAAATTAGCATTAGCCCTGGTGATAGCTGCCAGGAAGATGAGGCCTTATTTCCAGGCTCATCCCATCATCGTCCGGACTTCTTTTCCCCTGAAGAATGTCCTCTAAAAGGCAGATATTTCAAGCAGGATGACTAAGTGGTCAGTATAGTTGGGGGACTTCGACATAGACTTTGCTCCTCGAACAGCAGTCAAGGCCCAAGCTGTGGCTGATTTTTTGGTTGAATTTCACTCCGACAGGGATTCGGAGCAAACTACTGACATAAAAGATAAAAAGGTATGGGTCGTCCGAACAGATGGTGGATCTAGCACTATGGGATGTGGTGCAGTAGTGTGTTTAACTTCCCCATATGGAGACAAAATGTACCAGGCTATTTGTTTTGCTTTCAGGGCATCTAATAATGATGCCGAATACGAAGCAGCTATAGCTGGGTTAAAGTTAGCCTACATTTGTGGGGCTAAGAGGGTCAAGCTACTAAGTGACTCCCAACTTATTATCCACCATGCCCAAGGCCAATCTGAGGCTAAGAAGGAGCAGCTTGTGAAATATTTACTCCTTCTTAAGAATGAAGCACTCAAGTTTAAGAGTGTTGTTTATGAGCACATTCCCCGGGCAGAAAATGAGCTAGCAGACTCATTAGCAACCATAGCATATACAGAGTCATATCCATGGATCCATGTGCTGGAAAGCCCCTCCATTCAACTTAGTAAGGGTAAAGAAGAGGAAATTTTTGAAGTACAAGTGAAACAACCTCAAGACTGGAGGTTTCCTCTCCTGCAATATCTCTCCGGTGGTGTCGTGCCTCCGGATAAGTCACTAGCCAGAACTTTGAAACACAAGGCTCGAGGTTTTATCATATTGAGAGACGTGTTGTACAAGAAATCTTACAGTAAGCCTCTCCTGCGCTGTTTGGGGGATGAAGAGTCTCAAGTAGTCCTCTCTGAATTGCATGATGGTGAGGGATCAGCCCATTGTGGGTTTAAAGCTTTAATAAGAAGATTTTTACTGTCCGGTTACTATTGGCCATCTATCATGAAAGATGCTAAGGAATTGGTAAGGTGTGACCCATACCAGAGGTACAACAATGAAATTCATGTCCCAGCCATTCCTTTAGAGTCAATTTATGAGCCTATTCCTTTTGCTCGATGGGGGTTGGATTTAGTAGGGCCTCTCCCTGTGGCGTCCGGAGGACGCAAAACTATAATTGTGGCTATAGACTACTTTTCGAAGTGGATTGAAGCAGCCCCTCTAGCAGGGACAATATCAAAAGCTGTTATAAAATTCATTCTATCCAACATCTGTTGCAGATTTGGTGTCCCACAAAAGATAACAACAGACAATGGGCCACAGTTCGAAAATAGGGAAATGGAAAGTTTATGTGCCTCAAGGGGTATACAACATTGTTTTTCTTCACCTTTCCACCCACAAGCAAATGGGCAAGTTGAAGTGGCTAATATGACTATACTGTCCGGTTTAAAGAAGAATTTGGAAGGGGCTGCTGGGAAGTGGCCTAGTAATCTACAAGAAGTCTTGTGGGCCTACCGAACAACACCTGGGGCTGCAACGCAAGAGTCACCCTTTGCCTTAGTCTATGGGATGGATGCAGTAGCTCCCATAGAAGCAACTCTCCCCTCATTTCGTGTTCACAACTTCTCCGAACACGCTAATGAGGTAGCAATCAGAGGTCAACTTGATTTGATAGAAGAAATACGAGTTAAAGCTCACCTTAGAGTTGCACACTATCAGGGTTTGATGAGAAGCAGGTTTGCTTCCAAAGTTAAAAGAAGAGATTTCCAACCGGGGGACAAGGTATTAAGGAAAGTCTTCTTACACACTAAAGAAAAGCTGTTCGGAAAGCTGGCCCCAACTTGGGAAGGTCCGTACATAGTTGTTGAAAGAATTAAACCTGGAACATATTGGTTGGAAGACAAAGATGGAAGAGTTTTGACTCATCCTTGGAATATCGAGCACCTCCAGATGTACTTGGAGTAGCATCTGTGTAAATATTTACTTGTTTAAACATCCATGTAAATATTTGGGGGCATACTCTTTCCTCCCTGGTGGCACGGGGAGGTTTTAATGAGGTGTCCGGGCTTTTGAATGAAATTTGATGCCTTCTTAAAAAATTTCCAAGTGTTTTAAGTTTTGTCCTTTGTCACACTATCCGGATTGAAATAACTAAGGGCTATTTAAACTCTAGCCAGAGAACTTAAACACTCTCACTGTAAAATAACTAAATGCTATTTAAACTCTAGCCATCAAAATTGGAACAAACAATGAAAGAAGATGAGATTTGTGCAAAACAGAAACATTCATTGAAATAACTTAAAGTGCCTTGGCCTTCCAAGGACTTTTGAATTGTCAAAGTAAGAACAAAAAAACCTATTCGGTCAGATACCGAACACAATTACAAAAAGAATGCCTTGGCCTTCCAAGGACTTTAGTTTGGATAAAAAATAAACAGGAGTAAATCATAAGTTAAGGCTGAGGCTTTGAAGATGGCTCACCTTCATCTACTTTCTTTCCCTTAGGATCGTCTTTCTCTTCATCTGGGCTCTCTCCGGCATGTTCTTCATCATCGGATGTGGAAGCGCTAGAGTAACCTTTCAAGTCTCCATCAGCCATTGTATGATACGGGAGGTCATCAGACTCAACATGAAGCCATAAGTCCCCTAGGTTCCTCTTCGGAAACTTCTCATGGAAGAGTAGAACCATGTCAGACCTCACCTTGGCGTACATTTCCTCCTGGCTATCGATCATTCTAGTGGCATAAGCGTCAATCTTGGCTTGGATCTTAGCCTCTTGCTCCGTTAACAAAGTAGCTTTCTCCTCGGCAGCCTTGGACACTGTATTTTCAAGGGCAATCTTATTGTTGGTCAAGTTGGAGATGATTTGGTCTTTGGCCTTGGATTCTCCATTTGAGGTAACAAGGTCTTTCTCCAAACCGGACAGTTTCTCCCGGAGGTCTTTAATGGTTTCCTCTAAAGTGGCGACTTTTGTGGTGCTTGCCTTTTGGTTTCTCTTCAACTCCTCGTTTTCTTCCTTTAACATGGCAGCATTGGAGGTGGCAGTGCGAAGGTCATCGGACAGCTTCTCCTTGTCAGACTTAAGATCTTTAATGACGTCTGCCTGACTCCAAACTTGTCTCTCCAACGCAAGTACAGGCTGCACGTTTCTTAACAAGGAGTGGGCTATAACATCCCTTTCACTAGAAACAATAAAGGTCTTACCATTAAAGTGACCGTGTTGGAGCTGCTCAGAGGAAGGTAAGGCCCTGCAAAGTCATCTCTGGAGAGATGGAGGAAGTATTCACCAAGCTCACCAAGACCGGTGATGTCTACTCCATCAATGTTGATATCTCCCCCCTCAACCTCATCGGTGTGAAAGTCACCCGGAATCTCCTCAGCATGCGTTGGGTCTATAGGATCAGCTTGGACAGAAAGCTCCGGAGCCCGGAGAGAAAGCTCGTCTCCCTTAGACGTCTTTTTCTTCTTGGCCTCCCGGTCTGTGCCTTCGCTTCCCTGTTTACGATTTCTCTTGGAAGCCCTTGGAGGTTTTGGGAGGTTCGCTTCCTGCCTTTCCGTCTCTTGCTCCACCACTTGCAAGAGAGCAGCATCAATTTGGCTCTGGGCTGGCCCCTCCGGGTCTGTTGGAGCATCCTTCTCTGCATCAGTAGGGTTAGCACCACCCACCACCTTCTTGCCCTTTTTCTTCTTGCCTTTCATCTTGCTTGGGGCTTTGGCCCGGCCTGGCAAGAAGAGTGTCCCATCTAGTTCATGGGTCCTCTTAAGAACAACGTCCGAAGGAGGCTGAGTGGAGAGCTCCTCCCAAGTCAAGTCTCTCCGACCTGTGGTGTTCCACAAGTGAGACCTTGCCAAGTTGCCACTGGTGAAAGCAGCGTGGAATCGGTTCCCCCATTTCTCAGCAGCCCAGGCATTAATCTTGCCACAAGTAACCTGCCCGGCTTTCAGGTAGTCACTAAATTCCTTGGGCAGTTCTGCTAAGACAAAAGTAGGATAAGTCAGTATCAGCTAAGTCTAAAAAGAGAAAGAGACAAAAGTACTAGGCAGAATGCTTACGGTCACTCCTCCACCTGCTTCTAAGGAGGCTTGGGTTCTCTCCGGATTTGATCTTCTTGCCGTTTTCCCAAGCGTCACTAACAAATAGGAACTGGGTCCTCCAATTCCTCTCTGCCTCCAACAGATCGTCCACAGCCTTGAAATCATCCCCCATGTTGAAATGGTAAAGGGGGAAGTGGTGGTTTCTGCAAAGGCTGGCTACTGCAGCAAATTCCTCCATCGGCAAAGGGATCCCGGACAGCCTTGATGCCATGATGCATGACATGAGGTTATACCAAGCGTTGGGGCTCAGTTGGCTCGGACAGAGTTTTATCAGATGGAAGTATATGACAATATTTGGGTCTAGTGGGAACCTGAGCCCCCAGTTGAATAGCTCCATGAACATGACCACTTCGCTTAACTTGCAATCCATAGGAGTCTCTGCGTGTACAGGAATCCTGATCTTTACATTCTCTGGTATGTCCCACTTCGTACGCATCCTGCCCAGCTCAGCAGTGTGGATGAATGCGTAGTTGATTTTTTGTAAGGAAATGAGGTAATTAACACTGACCTTGTGAAAACAAGGCCCCACTTTTCCTTCTAGGCTCTCCGGCAGATCCGGATGCCTCAAATACAATTTCTCCTTGCCCTTGTCATTCTTGGCAACTATCTCTTAACTGGTCTGACCGGAGGGCTCAGACTCAAATGGGGCCTCTTCAACAGAGTCCTCCATCACTTCCTCCATAATTGTTGAAAGGATTTCAGCAGCTGTAGTGGGGGGGAGGGTTCAAAGTTGACTCAGCCTTGTCTCCGGACTGATGGGCCTCAGTGCCCCTTTGATTTCTGCTCTCCGGTAGAGTGTCTGGAACAAAAGTTTCTTGTTGAAGACTTGGATTGGAGCCCTCCGGTCCGGACAGCCTGTCCTTGGGGGCTCTAATATGCACCTCTGACCCGGTGTTGCTGTCTTTTGCCCCCGACCTTGAGGGAGTGTTTTTAGACCCTTGGCCTTTAACCAACCGGCCTTTCCTCCTATCGACTAGCTTCTCAAGAGAGTGCTCCGTATCTGGTCTCATTGCTATGAAGGGAGAGGGTTTTTTAAGGCTAGTGGTTGTAACTCCTGGCTCGACAGCAGGCTCCGATTCCTGAACTGAGGAACCAGAGATAATAGGGGAGAGGTTGGTTTGAAATATTTTTCTAGGCTTAGTGCCTTTGGAGGAAGAAGAGCCTCGATCTGACTCTGTAACAGGGGTGATTGGTCTATCAACAGGCGAGGTGGGTAGCCCTGCCGCAATTCGTCTTTCTCTTTCGACTTTTTGAGCCTTCTCTAACTCAGAAAGATTGAGCCACCCGCCTTTGACAAGAGCGTTCCTCGCTGTAAACATAAACTATCAAACAGAGTTTTTGCTTTCGAGAGAGAAAGCTTTGAGAGATTTTGCAGAGTAAATTTGAAGGAGATGGTAAAACAGTAGAAAGTGAGTTTGTATTTATAGTAAATCTGAAAAAGAAAGTTGATTCCTAGGAGAATTCGAAAAGTTTAGCAATGATTAAAAGACGGCGCTGATGTCACCACCTTTAATTAAGAGGTTTCTTTTCGAAGAAGGTGGGTTTGAAATTCAAGGTGAAAAAACGGCTGAAGCAACCAATCAGAGAGCGACACGTGTCCCACGAACTCTGGCAAAAACTGTTTTGAATTCGTGAAGCTTTATCTGTCCGGATAAAGCCATAGCCCAAATTGACAGACCTGTACGGATTAAAACTACCCCTGATGTCGGACTGTTTTTCAGGTCTTTGACAAGAGTATTTGTACAAACACCTAAAAAAGGGGCTCCTGATGAGTCTGAATACTGCATGCTCCCCGGACAAGGACAGATCGGTCCAAGGCCTCCGGACCGGACAGATCACTTCGAACGCATTGACTATAGGACTGTTCGAACTATGACAAAAGTACTAAAAAACCTAAACACTACTTGACTAAGCTACTTGCTCTCCTACTTAGAGCTCATGGGTCTTTGAACATGACCCGGGTCCATTAAACATGACCCGAAAGCCCATAAGGGCCCAAACATCAGGGTATAAATACCCAACCACCTGCATTAAGTGTGGGTAATGAGAATTAACTGCTACCAGCCAGCTTAATTATCTCTCTACTCTCTACTCTAAACATATAACACCCACACACTACTATAAAACACCAACCAAATTACAAGCCTACCCTCAGGCGATAATTATCCACACCAAAGTTGAATGAACATCTGAATGCAAATTAACTCGTGTCTAGCAATGTTAACCTACTCGTTTCTAGCAACGACAAATAAATCATGTCTAGAAATATCTATTTCAGCCTGTCTAGCAATGTAAAATAACTCATGTCTAGCAGTGTCAAGTTAGTCGTGTCTAGCAAGGTGAAATGAATGCTAACCTGAATGCACATTTACTTGTATCATGCAGTGTCAAATTGCTCGTGTATAGCAATGTCGTATTACTCCTATCTAGCAATGTCAAATTGAATGAAAATCTGAATGCAAATTAAATCGTGTCTAACAATTCCAAATAACGCGTGTCTAGCAATATCAAGTTCAACATGTGTAGCAATGTCAAATTACTCGTGTCTAGCGATGTCAAGTTACTCGTGTCTAGCAAGGTGAAATGAATGTTAACCTGAATACACATTTACTCGTGTCAAGCAGTGTCAAATTACCCGTGTTTAGCAATGACGTATTACTCTTATCTAGCAATGTCAAATTGAATGAAAATCTGAATGCAAATTAACTCGTGTCTATCAATATTAACTTACTCCTTTCTAGAATTGTCAAATTAACTCGTATCTAGCAATGCCAACTTACTCATTTCTAGCAATGTCAAATAACTCTTGTCTAGCAATCTCATATATACCATACATCACAATGTTATATTGATGAAAATATAAATGAAATACAACTCGTATCTACTAATGTGCATTAACTCATGTCTAGCAATGTAATGAAACTTAAAATCGCAACAACTATAAACATGGGCCAGATGGTTGGTAAATGGCGCCAACTATATTAATACCTGATTAGATAGATTTATTGGATGTTCTATTTTTTGCGAGGATTTTTGTATGGGCAGTTGTACAACCATGAATGATGTTCTAATCTTATTATGATGTTTGTTTTTTCATGGCTTGTGTGATCTATATTAGTTTACATGTTGTTCCCATTTGAAGATTTAAATAAAGATTAGAGAGTAAATGGTTTAATGAAGCAGTTGTAAAGGCAGTTACAACTCAAAAACGCAAGATATACACACAAATTAACTATTATATCGCAATGTATGGCATATATGACAGATGTTTTATAATGTTTCCCACAATATAACAATAGGCTATCTGCAAATGTCATTCATGGGCATTCAGCAATGTTATGATAGGGTTTTTAACAACGAAATATTAATAAATCTAGGAATGTCAATTAGTTTAGCTACCTGTGTAAATGTGACTATTCTTTAATCTGACATATGAGTCTATCAATGTAAGAGGTGTGATTAACTAGTGACTCGCAACGCCATTAACAGTTTACTAGTACCACAGAGTTGATGATTTCAAATAACTAGCAATGTCATTTTCGGCAGTATCTAGCAACCTCATGTCAACGTATCTAGCAAAGTCATCTTAGAATTCAAATGAGAGTATGGTCGTTATATTGAAATGACATCACAATATATCTAGCAACCTCAGATGAACGTAACTCACAATGTCATATTAGGCTTACAAGCGCAGGGATGTAAACATATTTCTAGCAATGTCTTTCAGTGTATCTAGCAAACTATTTTCAAACAACTAGCAATGTCATAACAGAATTCAAAGAACAATCTTAAAACTGAAGTTGTGACCAGCAATTGTAACAGTCTTAAAACAGTACAATAGCAAAGATAAGAAGCCCTTATCCAAGCATTTTCATAAGACAGAAATAAACATCCATCTAACAGGACAAGTTTGTTAAATTCATAACGGAGCATCGCAAGACCTCTTGTTGTGTCCCGATTTGAAACAACATCCATGCCGCCACACCTACGGGAAGAATCTTGATATATATTGTTCGGCCAAAGTAATCAAGTCAAATGTACCCTCGTTTAGATTCGTAGTCCAAACCCAGCATTCTACTGCAGCAAGACATAAAATGGCATGCATAATCAAATGTATGAAAGCAAACTACATCGTAATCAAATGTATGCAACAAGACATAAAATGGCATCCTCATAATTGTCTTTAAACTAAACGATGAAAATTAACCTTTGTGGGCATATCTTGTGAAAAAATAAATTAGAGGAATAGAAAAGGTATAACACATCACTTGTATACCACCAAAGACAACAGATCAAACATCTGAAAAGATGGGAGCAATCTAACCAATATGTGTTTACTTGAATATTTCAAAATATTCATTTATCTATGATTAATCATGTTTCACAATATCCAACGGCTAGAACCATATAGAATGGATTGGTTGTAACATACGGTAGGAGTGGAGACTCGTTTAATAAAAGTTATACAAAATAGCGAGTATAAATCAGAGAAGTGACAATCTTGAAACTCTATGGAATACTTTACAAAATATCTAGATGAGTATCGATAGAAGATCACCGAATCCCATGAATAATCCTGAGGATATATCCATATACAACAAATTTTGGCTGAACAAAAACTATACTCGTGTTTTTTACAGTCATTGATGACATATATGAAGCAATTTGGAGAGATATCTTGAAACAAGATCTATTTTCCTCAATTAAATTAGCCATGGTGAGAAGAGAGATAGTTATACTACAAATCTTGAAGTCAACATCCAACAACGAGGTTATTCCATCATTAGGAAAAATCAGAATAGGACTAACATCATATCAGTAGGCTCTAAAAATAAACCAGAATCAAAATAAAATGGACAAAATGGTCATTCAGAATCTACTGGAAGGCAATGGAAATCCTCATCAGGATAGAAAAAATCCAAGTTAAAATATACACATTGTGGAATGCACAAACATACCAAAGAGAATTATTTTTAGTTAGTGGGGTATTCATAATAGTGGGAAGACAACCACAAGAAAAGAAATAAATATGTTGCTAATAGCATCCTTGAGGTCACCTCAGGCAATGACGACAATCAAGAGACAAAAAATCAAGGATGCAATAATGGACAACAGGGCTTTGCATAACTAAGTCATAGATGCGATATCAATATCCTCGGACTCTCTGAAAACATTATTTTAATTTAGAATGCGTTGATAATAATTTAGTTTATAATGTGAACCTATCATATAATGAAGCCAAATCACAAGTCTATCAAACTCAATCTAGATTCAGCAACATAACATAATGGATTTTGGATTTTGGGGCTACATACATAATGACCCATGACCTATCAAATATTGTTAACCGGGTACCACCTTCAGATGTTCATTTTTAAAATAAAAATAAGTTTTTAGCCAAAGTCAAAAGAGAAATATTTATTGTTATTTATTTAAAGTTGAAATTACAAAAAAAAATTTGTACATTCAATCATTATCTTGCGAACTTTTGTCCTTGATTTATGTATTACGTTAAATTGTGTAGCACTGAAATATCCTTATTTTTCCTTTTACATGAGATTCATATAAAGTAGATCATTAGGTGTTGTATTGAGCGTGAAGTTCTCTATTAAGTTGATAACGTGGTTTACCAGGGAACAACCTTACTTTCAATCAATTATCGCATCTGTATCACTATATATTATGACTTCCTTGAGTCAGACTTCTACTATCTTACCCAACCTTGTGTTTAAGGGGAAAAACAATTGACTCACTACGTTGGTCAAGTTCCCTGATCATAGAGCCATCCATCAATGTGTAATGGACAAATGACTTCATACATACCAATGTTCAAGCTTCAAAGGATGTCTTACAAAGGTTAGTGAACAACTCAGTTCAGTTTCCTCATATTTAATTGATATGCAAATTTGGACACTATTGTAGAAGTGCCCAAAGAAACTAGATATATTTTTCCTTGCAAGAATAATTGTGGAGTTCCATCTACATGTTACGCATCCAAACATAGTTCCTAAGCCAGTATATATCATGTGAGAAACTTGGTTAGATGGAGCATGTTAGAATCGGCCAAGGTATTTACTACGGCTATCTACACTTAATAAATTCCAAATAGCATATAAGAAGAAATAAAAAATAAAAGTTAAAGGTTGGTCATGAATGTCGAGATGGATTCCCTTGCAAAGAATGGTATGTGGTAAAATATGCAAACTTCTAACAGGAAAAAAACTGATCAGATGTAGATTGGTCTTTACTATCAAACACAAAACTGATGGAACCATAAAATAATTTAAGGCTCGAATTGTGACAAAATGGTACGTGCAGACTTATGAAATTGATTGTTCTGAAACCTTTTCTCTGGTGATAAGGATAAACACAATTCGAGTTGTATTCTCGGTTACAACAAATAAAAGTTGTTCACTTTACCAGCTCGATGTGAAATATACATTCTTACATGGATACTTGAAAGAAGAAGTATATATAGAAGCTTTACCAAGATTTACTTATGATTCCGTAAATATGAAGTATGTCAACTTTGGGAGGCACTGTATGGGCTCAAACAGTCCTCACGAGTATTATTTGGAAGATTTATTATCGTAATGAAACTAGTACGAGTACAAATAGAGTAACTCTGAATCATACTTTATTTTTGAAAAAAAAATAACATGATCATTTGCTTAATAATCTATGTAGATGACACGATTATAACATGAAGCGACACAGAATATATTGCAAGGCTAAGGAATTACTTGTTCATATAATTTAAAATAAGGGATCTATGAGGGTTTAAATAGTTCTTTGGAATCGAGTTTTTACATTTCAACAAATGGATCTTTATATCCCAGAGGAAATATATTGTTAATTTACTTACATAAACATAAATGGTTGATTG
This sequence comes from Limnanthes douglasii subsp. nivea, assembly GCA_036936605.1. NCBI lineage: Eukaryota > Viridiplantae > Streptophyta > Magnoliopsida > Brassicales > Limnanthaceae > Limnanthes > Limnanthes douglasii. The sequence continues at coordinate 42,773,863 of JAUPFV010000001.1, forward strand.
TAAACAAACATAAACTCCAATGTAGGTTAATCTTGAGCTAAAAATGATTGAAGGTGTTAGTTTGGCAGAAAAAGAAAGATGTCAACGATTAGTTGGAAAACTAATTTAATTGGCATATACTTGACTAAACATAACCTATGCAGTTGGAGTTGTAAGTCAATTTATGCACTAGCCATTATTAGATCATATGGAAGCAGTCATGAGGATAATACATTATTTAAAAGGCATATCAGAGAATGAAATTATGTTAAAAAGAATGGACATCTAGGTATTGAAGCCTACACTAATGCAGATTGGGTTGGTAACCAAATTATTGCAGGTCTACATCATGGTATTTACGCTAGTTGGAAAAAACTTAGTGACATGGAGAAGCAAGAAGCAGAAGTAGTAGCATTTTTTAGTTTTTAGGCACAATTTTGAGTAATTAATAAAGAAGTAAAGAAAATCTTATGGATCAAGAAAGTAATGGATATAAATGGATTTCTACCATGTCTTCTCAGTCATTTGAAGCCCGACAATAAAACAATAATAAGTATCTCAGAAAAGCATGTTCAGCACGATAAAACTAAACATGTGGAAGTAGATCAACATTTTATAAAGGAAATATATAATATGGTACAATTGGGCTTCTTTTTATGAGATCGGAGTATCAACTATTAGCCATCCTTACTAAAGATGTTACATGGAAAATCTACACTAAAATTTTGAGCAAATTTAATATTGTGAAGCCAACTATTTAACTTGAGGGGAGAGTGTTAAAGATTAATTATAGATTAATTGGAGAAGACCAAAAGATTAATTAATTGAGAAGACCAAAAGATTAACTGAAGACCAAAAAATTATATATTATCATTATTAGAGAAAAATACTATAAGATTCAACATATCATTAATGTCAATAATTATAATGAAAACTATGAGACTCAACATATGATCAATGTCAATAATTATTGTTTCTTACTAATGTACTATAAAAGATTAGCCTTATATATACTTATATATATATAATATGAAACATTTTTCCATTAAAATCTATTTTTTATTTTTTCTAAAACATAGAAAATAAACCAATATGATTTATGTATATTTTTTATAACACATTATGTTAGAAGAGCAAGGACATTTATATTAGTGGTAGACTATTTCTCTATTGAAAATGTTATTTCCCCTAAGCTATTGAAATGTTCTCCATTCTACTATATCCTTCATCAATGATAATACTAATATACCCTTAATATAAATACCCTAAATAAAACCCTTCATTACCACTCTCTCGAAACTTAATCGTCTCTCACAAAACTTCGTCTATCAAAACCTTAGTTGTATCTCAAGCCAATATTTCCAAAAAAAATCTCTCTCATAGATTTCATCTACGAAGACCGCCTTAACGTTTCTCATAGTATTTTTTATTCTAATTATGTATGTTATTTCTCTCTAGTTTTATTAATTTTGTATTTTTTATAGAAAAAATATTTGGTTGTTTTAACTAGATTTGGTACTCTTGATGCAATTAACTAAAAATACATTTGATTGAAATAGATTTATACTCTTGAAGTAGATTTCGTTATTCGACCGATTGAGATAGATTTGTACTCTTGATGCAATTAGTAGATAGATATTTATTTGTTTATTGTGCTTATATGTTTATGATGATTAATTACAAGTTTATGTATTCATGAATTGAGTGGTTTCTAGGTTCACAAATTACATGTTTTTTAAATCTATAAAGCATCTAATTCCGAGACACAATCTCGGAATTAGTTTTTTTTTGCAAAACAACTCTACAATTCTTGAACTAGGTAAAAAAAATCAATTGCTATTAACTAATGTTTGGTTTGGTTTGTTTGTTTGTACAGAATTGGCCTTAAGAAACTGATAAAAAAATTGTTCCATGCATCATCTTCTTTTCGTGGGGAAGAAAATGAGGAACAAATCGCGCAACCTATGGTTTTATAATTTTTTTTCAATATGGAAAGATCCAATAGACGTATAAGGCGCGTGTGCGGGAGAGAACTGAGTCTCAAAGCTTGTTGTGTTTGTTTGTTTAAGATATTGTGTTTTTTATGTTGTGTTAATTGAAGGTTTATGAACGTTATGCAAGTTGTTTCGTATTAAGAATGATATTTGTGCATTTACTTATGGTTTAGTGTTTTAAAAAAAATAAAACACGAAAAGTGCGTCTATTTTCGAGACCATGATTGGAAAATAAATGTGTTTTAAAAAAAACAGACGAAGTGTATTTATTTCCGAACCAGGTTCTCAAAAATAGGTGTAATTTTTAAAAAATCATTGATACTTATTTCTAAAACCCCAGTTCAGAATTAGGTGTAACATTATTTTAAAAATATATTTTGAAACTTTTTCTGAAACCATTTCTCGAATTAGATGTTTATAAAAAATATAAAAAAGAAATTACTAATTTTGAGACATTGTCTCGGAAATAAACGTTTTTTTCCATAAAAACATATAATTGCGCCTCCTAAATTAACTTTTATATTTAAGTCTTCGTGAATTTTAAAGATGATGTTCTAAGATTCGAAAATTTTAATAATTTTCTATTTTATAAAAAAAATGAGAGTAATATATCTTTACATTTGCTCGAATAATATTATCCATTCCAAAATCGTACATCTGACAATTATTTATTTATTATAAAAGTTTGATTCTTAGATAGTTTTTTTAAATTAAATGTTAGTAATAAATTACGTTATTAGGATAATGACAGAATAGTTAAATAAGAAAGTAAAACATAATAGATATGTTAGTTTATTCTATTAATTAAAATAAAAACAAAAAATAGTTTCTCATTTTTATATGTTTTTTTTAGTAAAAAAGCCATTGTATTACTAAATTGTGAGAAATAAAAGAGTTTCGGAGCTAATTGGCTAAATATATAAAAATGAGGGGCTAGAAAGTAATTCTTTCTAAATTAACTTTCAGTTAAGAGAAAGCTTCGCGGAGCTGAATCCACCATAACCAAAACTTCAACCTTTCACCATAGAGAGAGAGAGAGAGAGAACAGCCATAGATGCAGAGTCGAAAAACTCAACCAAAAAAGAATCAATTCTTAGATCCACCAAGCTTTCCAAGAACACAAACAACCCCAATTCCCAAATTTTTCCAAACCCTAGAGAAAACCTAGATCCTCATGAGCTTCAAATCTGAAGGCAAGCGAACGAAAGACAAAATCCAGCCTTAGAGCCCCCAAATATATGAAAGCCCTCAATCGCATGCTGAAATCTATTCGAGAAACAGAATCCTTAAAGAATCGAAACTCATCATTCCCTTCTCTGGTCCAAATTGAGATTTCTATCTCCTAGAAACACCATAAAGTCATTTAGCTATCTTCAATCTGCAAAGAAATAAACTGTACGCCAACAACATCGAAAGCATTAAGATGTACAAACATAACCAAGGCCAATTCTTTCCAGAAACACAATCGAGAGGATAGAATTTGGAGCATTGAAATGAGAGAAGCTTAACTTATCTTTACATTTTAATGTCCATTTCGTGAGCCAATCCATAGTACGGTTTTGGTCTCTCGAAATAAAGGATAAAGACATTGAGGGCATAATCAAATTTCTACAGATGGTGATAAGAGATTTCAGGTTCCAAGGGTTATTATTTCTGTTCATGATATTTATTAAAGTTAAACAGTCAATTTCTATATCCATGTTTACCCAATTTTTCTCCTTGCAGGTCAAAAGCCCTTCTAAAAGAGCTCTGGTTTCAGCCACCAGTGGAGTGAGCTTTCCAAACATATTCGAAGAGGCATGAACAATTGTGCCCTCATGATTCCCGATAACCATGGCACCACAGGAATCGCCATTAGTCAGACAGGAGGCATCACCGTTCATCTTCATCCTACCATTTACAGGAGGAGGCAACCAGTTCAGATAAGTGACTTTCCTACTATTCTTTTCCTGGGATAAACATCCTAAAGACTGACCAGCATTACTGGCATTAAACAAGTGATTGCTTGTAAGTACTTTAGAGATATCTAGGCCCAAGATGATTTTATTGATCATAGTAATGGAAGTATAAAGTCTTATACCAGTGCCTTTATACTTCTCATTATTACGACTTTTCCATATCACCCAACAGATTAAAGCTGGAATGCAGTGGGTGATATGGATCTTTTGGTTAGAGAACCAAAACCAGTTATAAATAACATGTTTAATAGTCATGTGTCTTCCAACCTTGACATTAAACATATTGCTATAATGATACCAAAGACTCCATGAATAATGGAAACTAACAAATAAATGATTAATATTCTCACTGTTATTTCAAAATAAACACTTTGATGCTAAGTGAAAATGTCTATTTTGTAAAACAGAGTCAACAAGTATGAAATTATGCATGATTCTCCAGAGTAAAAAAGAAAACTTCGTGGGAGTTATAGTTGACCATATTTTCTTTTTGAAAGTAGAAGTATTTTTGGAACTTCTCACAGAATTCCAAGTGCACTTAAAATTGAAGGAATGATCAGGAGATAGCATCCAGATCATTTTATCATCTTTATCATTGTTGATTTTACACTTCACAATATGCTCATTTCTATTCTCAGGAATAAAGCCCATCAGAGGATCTAAGTCCCAAGTATTGCCCTTCCAGAATGTGTTGACCCTGGCCTCCAAAAACTATTGATTTGTTGGCAAAATGTGATCAAGAATTTGGGTCATCTCATGCCAATTCTCAGTCCAGAAGTCCATTTTGCCCATGCCAAGAAGCCATTTAACACTTTTTCAGCTTTCCCTTTTATATACATCAAGCGTTTCCAGGTATGAGAACTACTCTTCTTATAGTTAACTTTTAAAGGATGCCCATTTCTATTATAAATATCGTGCATAAGTAAAGCCCAAATAGAGTTTTTTTTCCTATAAGTGAACCAGAGATTTTAAGAATAGGTGGTTTGAATATCAGCTAGTTTTCTGATACTCAAACCACCCTCAACAAAAGGAAAACAAATTTTATCCCAAGAGGCCCAGTGAATAATTTTTTCATTTATGTTGGTTCTCCAAAGAAATTTATTAAAACTATTTTCCAATCTTTTTATCATAGAATTTGGAAACACATAACTATGCATCCAGTAATAAGTAATATGTATTAGTATAGTAGAAATTAGAGATTCCCCCCCATAAGAAAGCCGGTTTAAGTTCCATTCTATGATTTTGCCATTTATTTTATCCACTAAAGGATTAAAATTTTGAGCTTTGTTGTTGTTGTGAAGGGTGACCCCAAGGTAGCAAGTAGGCAGATTCTCTGTAATGAAACCAGTGGATCTCTCCAAATGGTTAATTCGGCATTGGTGCAGCTTCTTAGAGGTAATAACCTTAGTTTTTTCTTTATTTATAGACTGCCCAGAGACACTTTGGTATTTATCTAAAAAAGAACTTAGAAGTTCAATAGATTTAAGCAAACTGTTAGTGTAGATAATAATGTCATCAACAAATGCAGTACAAGGAATTATAATTCTAGTCCTAGTAGCGTACTGCATGGCATAATTAGATACAAACAAATTATGCAGAACTCTAAGAAGAAATACCTCACCAAGAATAAAGAGGCTTGGGAACAGGAGATCTCCTTGCCTCAAGCCTCTTTTAGACTTAAAGTACCCAAAGGTATTACCATTAATGAGAACATAAAGGTTCACATTCCCAATCATACTGTGAATCAGACCATTGAACTTACTTGAAAATCCAAAAAGAGAAAGAACTTTCATAATGAAATAAATGGACATTCTGTCGAAAGCTTTTGACATGTCCAATTGCACCATAATATTTCCCTTTTTAGGTTTTCTATTCAGGTCAAAAACCATTTCTTTGGCAATGAGAATGCTCTCATGAATCAACCTATTCTTGATAAAAGCAACTTGAGTATTTGAAACAATGTGAGGTAGAACATTAGAGATTATGTAGTTTAAAAGTCTAGAAAAAGTTATATTGAGCATAGTACATAGACTAAATGGTCTATAGTTGCCCTAGTTAACAGGATTAGAATTCTTAGGGATTAAACTTATACCAGTAGCAAACATACCCATAAGCATATTAGAACCATCAATAAAGGAATTGATAGAATTGCAAAGGTCTTTTTTAATAATATTCCAGCATGTTTTATAAAAGGTGATGTTGAAACCATCCAAACCTGCAGCACTATCTTTTTTCATAGTGCTAATAACATCCCAAATTTCTTCCTCCTTTGCAGGTTGCATGAGACACTCATTATCCTCATCAGAGACAAGATTTGGAATAGCATCCAAGATGGCGTCAGACAGTAGATCAACCTCCTCTTTATAGCTGCCGTAAGGACTAGAAGACAAATAAGTAGAAAAGTATTTTACAATAGATATTCCTATCTCATTTTCATTATAAGTCCAATCATCCCCATTTTTTATTCCTTTAATAGAATTTCTCCTTCTTTTCTTATTAACATATACATGATAAACTTTAGTATTACCTATCAGCCTCCCTTAACAAAAAATTATGACATTTCTGCTTCCAAAAAGACTCTTTAATTCTAAGAGCTTTAAGATGCATAGCAACAACCTTTTTAAGATCTGCATTAGTTTCACTATTATTACTATTTTGATGAATAATTTCTAATCTTTTAACCTTATCTTCAGCTTCCTTGATGTTATTGAAAATATTACCAATATGGTGTTTATTCCAGTTTCTAAGACAGTTCTTTAACCTTTTCATCTTGAACAAAAAAAATACCATTGGTAGCAACCCTTATACTTAAGTTCCAATTCTGATCAACTATATTTAGGAAAGATTCATCATATTCCACATGTTTAAAAACTTGAAACTCTTCTTATTATTCATAGGATTATAGTTATTAATTGAAACATAAATAAGAACGGGATCATGGTCAGAACAAGTTCTGACCATGTTGATAACCTGAGTACAAGGGAAGGTGTCAGCCCAGTTTGTGTTGAACATCACCCGGTCTAAACGTTTCCATTTCAAATTTTTGTTCCAGGTGAACTTGGAGCCTACAACACCAGCATCTTCTAGGTGACAATCAGTAATAGCTTCAACAAACTCATCCATGCTGTTTTGACACAGGGCAGTGCAACCAATTTTCTCCTCAATAGAGGCCACAAAGTTGAAGTCTCCTACGGTAAGCCATATTCTATTTTCAGTAGAGATTCTTTTAAGATCATTCCACAAATTCCTTCTCAAAACCTTATTACACTTAGCATAGATAACAGTTATAGCAATGTTATTAGAGATGCCAGGATATCAAACATTAAGATGCAGATACTGATCATTATTAGCAAGGGTGCTAATATTGATATCATCAGACCAAAAGACCCAAATCTTATTAGTGGAATTGGCACAAAAATTAGGATAACTAAGCCTAGCAGCAATATCCCCTTGGGCCTCAACATTGATCATAGGCTTCTGAACAGTTAAAATCTTCACCTTATCCTTAAGAATAATGTCTTTCAACCTCCCAATAGTACAATTATCCCACAAACATTCCAGTTTAGAATCTTAATCATTATCAGAAACAGATTTGTATTTACTTTTTATCCCTGAAAATTGCAGAGATTTCAAAACCCTTTTACTTGGTCCCTTGCCTTTATTAACCGACTTAAGCTTTTTCTTTCAGAATGTTGTTGAAACCTTGATCGGTGGGAGAGTCCAAACTTATCAGCTTAACAGGAGAGGTGCACTCACTTCCTATATTACCTTTTGTTGGAGAGTAATTTCTAGAACAAAGGTTACTAGATTCTTGAGAGAGTTTTGACTCCATAATCTTGTTAAGATCTTTTTAAAGCATCAATGACTTCTCTTTCATCTGCAGGATTCTTAGGATCATTATTCATTTGTTGTGGGTCACATATCTTCTTGAAGGCTAGAAGATCCTGAACAAGATTTCCTTTGAAGCTCGAAACCTCATTGCCTTTCCCATCAACAACATTCGAGATGGACGGTGAAAGATTTCTTTCCACCACAATCGACTTTAGTTTAGGAACATAAATCAAATTTATATCTTTTTGGCTTTCTTTTTTTGAACTTTCATTCTTGTAAACGTTCTTTTTGGATATTAATAAATCAGAAGTATCATTTCGGACATATTCTTGATTTTTATCCGTGCCTTTTTCTTTCTGTGCTTTCACACATTCACTCTGATTATGCCCCAGGTGATAACAAACAGAGCAATATTTAGGTAGATTTATGTAGGAAACATATAACCAACACCCGTTATTCTGGCCAAATCCAACCCAAATTTTTGAATGTATCTTTTGTGCCACATTCATTTCAACCAAGACATAAATTGCATTGTTGTAAGCCCTATTCTTTTCTGCGAATTGAACTTTGTAAGGGTAACCAATTGTAGAAACAACTTCAGTTATAACTTGAACATCTTAAAGAAATTTTGGTATTCGTTCTAGTTTGATCCAAACCAGAGCAAAAGGGCTTTCGTATTTGACATTAAAGTCAGGTGTCCAACGTAATACCCGCATCATAACACTCCCCATATACCAAACTCTTCTTGCCCAGACGCTTAATAGCGTCTTCCCTAAGATCAAACTCGAAAACCATATGCCGAGAATCCTATTTGAAGGAATTGCAACAACCTTTTAATTTTAAATAAACCAAAAAATTATCAACAGCAGATTTCTCCCTTTCATATTATTAATGAACCTTATTTACAAACCAATAAAATAAATCAAATGATAACATAGTGTTGAAGTCCAATTTTTATTAGCACCTATCCCCATACAGATCTGATATGTTCTTACAACTTGTCAATACTAAACTATATTTTTATATAGAGTTATTTATACTCGATTCCTTCTATATAGTGTTTGTATATCATACAAAAAATATTGGTTTGTATCGTAAAATATGTTCGGATAAACGTCCATATACATAATCGATAAGCCGATACACTGTGTACAACCACAAACTAGCTAAGTATCCATTTATTTATATTATACTACCGATCTCCGGTCCTTTTTTCCAAAACAAAATTGGAACATAGAATTTTGGTTAAAGCTTAATCCGAAATGGTCTTAGTAGACCATCCGATATTATATATTGTGAGCTACCATACCCCCCTTCTCCATCTCACCTAACGAAAAGATGAAAATTGATTGGAGGAAGAGTAGGTGGATCCTACGGTAGCTGAAGCTACCACGTACTTCTATCTCTTTTAAACCGATCAACATATAAATGCTACTACTCCATCTAAATTCAAACGACATGTGCTGTGCTGTGCTGCTGGTTGTTCTTACAAGAAGGTGCTCCCTCACTCCGCACCAGATTTAATTATCTCCTAATATATACATTTTCTACCGGTAAGTAATTTCTGTACTTATTACGATTGCGATAAATTTACATTATTTAACCAGCAGTTATTTTTCTTTTTTCTTTTTAGACTTCCTTTGGACATATTTAGAATTTATATCGAGTTTGTATCTGCTTAGGTAAATATACCATACTTAAAATAATATTAGTAAATATATAAATGCTTGTTAAGCGGACAAATTGGTTCGTATTTATGTGCATTTAAAAAAAAATTATGCCCGAACCTTGTAAAGATTCGTGTAAGAAAGAAGGGTTGTTTTCTTAATCTTCCCAAGAGCTTATTCTATTTGGCCAAGGTTGTATAGAGTTCATATTTTGTATTTTGTTATGTATATCAATGCTTTGATTAGTTACGAATCATTTGGTTACGAGACTACGTGGAGATAAAGTTTTTTAAATGATCCAAAATAAATATATTAATTAATTTACTAAATATTTAAGAAATCATATTATTAAAATATTTCGTATAGAGTGGCAATGTTGCTCCGAACCGGTCCAAACCGACCCGATCCGGTCTAATTTGGAAAGATGTCAAAGAATATATTTATAATTTATAGAATTAGTTTAGGAAAAAGAATAAAATTAATAAATATATTTATTGACTCTAAAATTAAAATATAATTACTCTAATATATTATTGGTAAATGTTAGTCTTCTAGTAATTAGTAAGTATATCTTTTTAAGTTATATTTTACAAAAACAATTATACTTTAATACATTTTTTTATTTTATATATAGTTTATATTTGCGGGTCGGATCAGGTTGGACAAATTAAAAATTCATATCCGACTTGTATACGGGTCACAATTTGTATATTCGTACCCTGCTAAATGTTTGGACCGGACAAAGACCGACCAAATTAGGAGTGAGAATTAGACCGGATCGGGTCGGGTCGGTTTGGACCTAATTTCTAACTTTTTTTTTCCAGTTCTTTGGATGTTTTTCTCCTCTGATATTGTGTTTTAGGTACGTTGGTTAAAAATTCATGTCTTAAATTTTTGTTTTAAATTAAAAATATAGTCAAATTTGAGCTGGTTTAAATAGGACCGGATCGGTCAACCCGAATAGTAAAAACAATATTTGCGGGCTGGGTCGGATTTACCTACGGACATAAATGGAACTGATTCGGATTCAAAAATATTAAATCCGTTGTGGATCGGACCCGGTTTGAGTTCGGGTAAAAAACAATAGACCCAAACGGATCGGCCCAAGCCCAATCCGAACCCGGCCCATTGCCATCTCTAGTTTTATATTATATTAATTAATATCTGATACTAAATGTGCGTAGAAATAACAACTTCTTTTTAGGTGTCTTACTCATTAGGATAGAGTCCACAGTTTATTATTAATTAAGATAATAAAAAAACTTTAACAAACTATGTAATTATTTTTTATATAAAATCATAAAAAATGTGTATATATTTTTTTCAATTTAAAATTTTAAATATCTGTATTTTTAAACGGTAATTTAAAACATAGAAGATTTACTAAAAACTCAAAAAGAATCCCACAAAAAATAATATTAATAAATCTTTTTTTTAAAATAAGAAAATAAAATATGGCTATGTAATTATAAATTTTAATATTTATTTAAAACAAAATAAGTGAAAATGAACACAAACAATCCTTAATAAAATATATGGTTATTGTATAGTTTATCATCTATCTATTATCTATTATGAGAAATAGATAGATTTTAAATAATAATAAAAAGAGTTAGATGATTTTTTAAAAGAATTCGAAATAGAGAATAATTTGGTATTTAGATTTTAATGGGTATTATTTTATATATATATATATATATATATATATATATAGTTTTTTATTTCGATATTTGTAATGATATATTTTAATTGGTTGATATCAATAAATTTAATTTGTAATACATAAATCAATGCTATTTTTAAAATATAATTTCATTCAAATAAAAAAGAATTAAAAAATTCGCTGAACAATTTAAAATGAAAACTAAATAAAATAAATCTATATAATAATATAAAAAACAAATCACCTGTTTACACTAAAATTAGGCTTACATCTTCTGTCACAAAAACTGTTCTCAGTTTTATAGCCGGAATTACAACCTCGTGTCATGTCGTTTGGTTTTAAATGCCAAACGGCACAACGTTTGGTTTGTTTCTGCGAAGCATCCTTAAAGGACCAAACTAGAGTCCAAACAACGACCTAAACACATGTTTAGGTCCTTAACTTAATTTCCTTTATTTTGTCTATTTTTATTCTCTGATATAATCTAATGGGTACCATAACAAGTGTATATGCTACGATATGATCCATGAATCTCGTGTGAAATGTGCTTTTGGTCATGTGAAATGTTTGATCTTATCAATATATAAAATTTACAAAAATTTACAATAATTATTATCTAACTTAATTTAAATATTTTTCAAATATAAACTAATCGGAAATATAAAAAAATATAAATATGTTACCAATATTTTTAAAATAATTTAAATGTTTTTAAACAAAAATTAAATAAAAATAACAATGGAAAGTTATTAATAACTTTAACTTTTAATTAATTTATTTCTATTAATAAAATTTAAATTTAATAATTTCTATATAAATAATTGGTTAAATTGTTTATTTTTATAAAATATATTATTGATTAATTAAGATACTATAATCATAATCAAAAGTTATTTACATCTTCCTAAAATTATGATTTACCATCATTATTATTGATTATTATTGGTAGGAACATATACTAAAAACTATAAAAACTAGCATAACCCTTATTGAAAATATAACCTTTTTTTATCTATGAAACCAAAATATACTGGATGACCATATAAAAAGATATTTTGCAGTTTAATTGAAAGTATTTTGCAATTAAAGTCACTAAAATTGACAAATTAGAAATAGTTGAGGATTAGATTATCACATTTAAAATTAGGGTTACCCAAATCATATAGGACTTAAAATGCTGCTTTAGGTAAATAATAATATATTCATAATTTTCCTGAGATTTTCTCAGGACTTTCTCTCTCATTTCTTCTTCTTCGTACCAAAATATAAAAGGGATTAGACTAGAAACTGAAATTTACACTTTGAAGAGTTTTCGAGCTAGAGAGAGAGAGAGATGGACAAAGCAATTATCAGACAGAAAATTTTACTGAATCATTTACAACCCATTTCTCATAATGAACTTGGTTCTATCTCTGTAAGTTCAAATCTTTTCAATTTCATCTTTTTATCAACCTTTCTTCCAATCATTTGTTTCATATTTTATTGAAGTATCCAATTTGCAGTTCTTAGAAAGTATTTTATTTGATTTGTACATATGAACTGAATGAAGTGTGATTGTTTTATTTGATTTCCCGAAAAGTTTAGTGATTTGTGTTTTAGTATATCCGACAATCCGGGTCATTTCCCGAAATAGATAAGTGACGTTCAAGATCTCGAAAGTTTAAATAAATAAATAAATTTCAATACTTTTTAAAAATATTATACATGAATTTATATGGTTGCTTATTGAACTATTGCAGGCTTCAAATTGTGACAGCAAATCATACCATCCAATGGCTGGGTTTGGAGATGATATCGTGATTGTAGCGTAAGAACTATATATATATATATATATATATATATATATATATAATATTTTTAGTCCATATCCTGATTAAAAGTTTAGTACTCAATTTGGCAATGTGTTTGTTGATGTTCTTATTTTTCCTCAACAGTGCTTATCGAACTGCTATATGCAAAGCTAGACGCGGCGGCTTCAAAGATACATATCCTGATGATCTTCTTGCTTCCGTTCTCAAGGTAGATTTCGGTTCGAATAATCAAAAGTGTGACGTTTTGATGTTTTCTCATAGCTATAAAATGTAACTTTTTTATCCATTAGGGGTTGATTGAGAAAATATCGCTGGACCCGAACGAAGTTGGTGATATAGTAGTTGGTACGGTTTTAGCACCAGGCTCTACGCGGGCAATGGAGTGTAGGATGGCTGCATTTTATGCTGGCTTTCCTGGTATTTTCTCATCCATATTCTACTTCAAATGTTGTGCGGTAATACTTCAGATTTGAATATGATTTTAGGCCTTACAACTAGAGTGTTTATTAAACTATATGTTAAAGCGCGACATATAATGTCGATAAATATATAGATAACTTCGGGTAGGTTTTAGTATTTTAGGCTTTTTGATCTTCTAAGTTTAAACAACTATGACATATAAGGATCGTACACATACTTTTGACACCAAATTTAAACATATTATCGATGTTTTGAACCAGACACAGTGCCACTAAGAACGGTCAACAGACAATGTTCGTCCGGATTACAGGCAGTTGGCGATGTTGCTGCCTCCATAAGATCAGGATACTATGACATTGGTATGGTTTTTGTATATCTTCTATAACTTCATGACATTAAAAATGTTTAAGTATACCCGAGTTTGAAATGAGAACGTTTCTTATTTGCCACCAATTCAGGCATTGCAGCCGGATTGGAGTTGATGTCCCGGGACCAAACTCTGGTGAAGTTTGAAAATACTAACCCTATGGTAAGTTTAACATTTTATTTTGTACCTAATTATTTTCTTATGTCATCAACTTAGCAGTTCAATGAGTGTGAATTTTGAATAGTAGATTGTCACTCTCCTATCATATATACTGTTCTATCTAGTGGTCGCAAATCCCTGTTACATATCAGATTCCGATCCGGGTTGGACGTAGCTTTGTAGCAACTAATATCTAACTTGTTCTTTTTTTATCATAATGTTGATAGGCAAATCAATTTCCTCAAGCCCGGGATTGTCTTCTTCCAATGGGTATTACTTCGGAAAATGTAGCAGAACGTTATGGTGTGACCCGTGAAGAGCAAGATCAAGCGGCGGTAAGTACATTTTTCTCTTAATGTGAAATCAGCAATGTTCAATGTTTGGAATTAAAATAATAAAAGTTCGGAAAAAACAGGCTGATTCTCATAGACGTGCTGCGGCGGCAATAGCTTCTGGAAAATTTAAAGATGAAATCATCCCAGTTTCTACTAAGGTAATTTTTAAGTTCTTATTATAAAGTTTGTGTTTCTTATTGGGATGTTAATATTAATACCAAATATGGTAACCATTTGTAGTGCAATTCTATTAGTTTGATAATTGATTACCGTTTGGTCCCGTATTGTTTATCAAAAGCTTGTGGATCCGAAAACGGGAGAAGAGAAAAGGGTTACTATCTCGATTGATGATGGTGTACGGCCTGATACAAATATTGCAAGTTTGGCGAAGCTAAAGCCGGCTTTTAAAGAAAATGGCTCGACAACGGCAGGTAATCGATGATCTCAAATCGATATGATCATTTTTAATCGAAACAATTAGAGAAATGCTAGATATCCCTAATTTCATAAAGAAAGATCCAGAAATGGTCGCTCTTAAGCGAAAAATATCATAACTCATTATCATATACTGTCTTAACTTCCAATGCATTCCGTGCCACATATCTAATCAGTCTCGTGTCTTAATCTTTTTATATACATTCGATTTAGATGTTTTTTTGGTTAAATTAAATGTCAAATTCAACGAGACTCGAGTGCTGAAGTTACATGGTCTAATATGTAGGCAATGCTAGTCAGGTTAGTGATGGTGCAGGAGCCGTCCTCTTAATGAAAAGAAGTACTGCTGTGAACAAAGGTCTTCCAATTCTTGGTGTATTCAGGTATTATTAGGTTGCGAGCCAAAATATTTGTCCCATTCGATTAATCGTTTCTATCCAAATCAATATAAAATAGATATGGATAAAAAAAATGGAGTCTGACTATCCAAAATAGATATGTTTAGTAAATAATCTATCTCAAACTACATATCGTTTTAGACTTATTTTTTTATCTGTCTTGCAAATACGTCGTTTTGCAGAAGTTTTGCTGTTGCTGGTGTGGATCCTTTAGTCATGGGTATCGGTCCGGCTGTTGCTATTCCAGCTGCTGTCAAGCAAGCTGGTCTTGCGATTAGAGACATTGACCTGTTCGAGATTAATGAGGTAAATATCCTTAACTGTTAAGTATTAAATTTTAATCTGTGCCTCAAATATAAAAGCTTCTCGCTATTTCGTCTGGAAATCTTAACTTTACTATTGATTTTGTTCCAGGCATTTGCATCTCAATATGTGTATTGTTGTAAGAAATTGCAACTTCAATCCGAAAAGGTTAACGTTAATGGCGGTGCTATCGCCCTCGGACATCCCCTTGGTGCTACAGGTATAGCTATAGGACCCAAAGAATAGGGTTATTTTAGAATTAGGCTTTTTATGTTTTCAGATCAGTTATATTTTAAGTGAAATTCAAAACAAAGCCTAGAGATGGTTGAACTCTGCATTTGTTGTTCAAGTCGAAGTTAACCAACTTATTCTATTTCTTCTATCAGGTGCACGATGTGTTGCGACTCTATTGCATGAAATGAAACGTCGTGGCAAAAACTGCCGTTTTGGAGTTGTCTCAATGTGCATAGGTCTCCTCTCTCTCTCTAATCTCGAGTCTCTGGCTGCATTTGTAGTAATATTTTGCAATATCCAAACAAGGCCTTAAGTAATAGTCATGAACCAAATCTTGTGCGATTTTGCAGGCTCGGGAATGGGGGCTGCAGCTGTTTTCGAGAGAGGAGATTGCGGAGATGAGCTACTTAAATGATTAGACAAAGAATAAAGTTGCTACTTATAAGATGCCTGCCTATGTGACCTTAACTATGAATAATCTGTTGTTCAAACTTCTGCTTCAAAAATAAAATTTCTCAGTATCTTTTGTTATAAACAATGAGCTGTATGTTTTATATTTACATGAACTCCTCAAATTTTATTACATCAATAGCAGAGCCACCGAATATTATTTTGCAAATCCGAATATGTAATTACATTCGTCCCAAAAGTAAAGCTAGAAACATAAGGTGTTTCTTTTTTCAGACATCTTTGTACAACAATTGATAGTGTGGTATCCGTTCTGGTGGTAAAGGGCAGTTCACGATTAGCTTGCCTTTCATTGCTCCCCGGAATATTGACTGCATCATAAGGAAACACGTGAACCTATGCAGTATATATAGTCCGAAGCAGTAATGTGCTTGAAAGGGATACAAGTCAACAATTACAACAAAACTTGTTTGTCCTTTAAAAAAGTAACGATTTTTAGAATTTGTTTTGGTGATGCGTGTACCAATTATTGGAACTACAAACCGGCAACCTTGAGAGACAAGGAGTGGGAAAATCGTGTAACAGGTAACGTTGAGAGACAAGGGTGGTAAAATCTTAACAGATTTGAAGCCCGGTGAGTTCTGAATTGTATGAAAACTAATTTCTAAATGCTAGACTAGAGCCTAAAGTAATCCTACCTTCTCATAAAGCCTACCATCCGGATCTAGTCTGGATCGGATATACTACCAAGTTTTGTCCAAATGTAGCCCGACTTTTTGCCACCACCATGGCGATCAAACATTTTACATCTTTCGAGTCTACACATGAAACAGCCCAATACTGAAGATTAACTTTGTTTAACAAAAAACTAACAAGGGGAATCTCTCTCTAAATAGGCTGGTCAAAATCGGGTTCAACGAAAACCACTGGGGAGTTCATTGTTCGTTTGAGATATCAACCCGCAATGAGAAGATAATCAAATGCAGTACTACTACTTGTAGTCTCGGAGTTACTATATTCACACACAGTTAGTCCTTTTAGCCTAAAGATATAGACCTGGTAATCAAAATCAAACCAAACATGGCGAGTTAAGGGCGACTATGATTGTATGATCCATATCGAGGGACTAATTTCTCAAAATTTCAACAGACGGTGGACTAATGATGGTACTTAGATTCACCGAACTGTTTCCTTATGCATCTTCTGTTATTGAAGGTAGTCCTGGGCTTGTTCTTGTTGTTCATGATTATTTAGAATTACAAATACAACTCCATATCACAAACAAAACACAAATCTATAGCTTTGTACACATATGACAAGATCAAACAACATAGCAACATCAAACACTTCATCAGAGCTCAAAATTACCTCAACAACATCAATGAAGTCCTGTTTCCTGTGAAACGCACCGACCCATTTTGTGTGATCTGCAGTCCTATATCACAAGTAAAAAATCCCAATCATTGCATTAAATTCAATATATATACATAGATACTGTCGAATAAAGAGTTGAAAATTTACCCAGAATCCATTTTCATATGATGTGCGTTGAAGAAGAAGAGAGTCGATGGAATCAAAGTGATGTCGAAATACTTGACATAAACCTCAACATCCTTCGCATCTACATCTATTACTGCTATAGTCGCGAACTTCGATACTTCTCTAGCGGATTTCGCAAGCTGCATCGTACGTAAATAGATTGCAATACAGTAGCCGAATCAAAATTCTTATTTAAGGAGAGAGAGGTGAGTAATTACGATTTCGTCGAGCTGGAGGCAAACAGAATCGGAAGGACGACCAAATCGAAGGACGAGAACCTTGTCTATTGTGTCTCTAATGATGGTATCGATCTCCTTCTTCTTCGCCAGAGTCTGTAGGAGGTAACTCATAGTTATCGATCAATTAGGGTTGTGCCGAACCGGAGTCAATTCGTTTTAAAATTCTGATTTAAATCAGAAATTTAAGAACATCCCTAACAGCTAATTCATAAATTTGCTGGATCTGTATGAAATTTTGTAATCTGAACTTTTAGCAGACTGCATAGTTATTTTGTTTTGGGTCAGCAAGCATTTAATATTCATATTTTCATTGAAAATCATCATATTTTATACAATATTAATGACCAAAGATAGTATAAAACTCTAAGAATAACATTGCCCTCTTCTTCTTTTATTGTATGTTCAGTTATAATTAACGTTAAAATTAAAAATAAAATAATTAATAATAATAGTAATATATTATTATTATATTAATTAAGTACGTAAAATTTTACTATAATAAAAACTAAAATATTAATATTATGCTGTTAGTTTCTATTATAGTGATCTAAAACTATTTGCAAATGATCAATTTTTAACCTTTTTGTTATTTAAAAAGTTAGAAGTTTTTATAATTATGTTTTAATTTGAAATTAATTTGTTCCAATATTAAATTTATTTTTAAAAAAAACACATTTAACCTTATTTATAAAATTTATTTTATAAAAAACCAACTTGTTTAAAAAAAAAACTAATTTCAAATTAAAAAAAAATGTAATTAATGAACTTTCAACTTTTTAAGTATAAAAAATTAATTTGTTTGAAAAACTGAAAATTAAAATGATTTTTAAAATATTTTATTAAAAAAAACGGATGTCAAAGAAAAACCTAATTAATAAACTTTTAACTTTTTAACTAAAATAAAAAGTTATAAAATGATTTTTTTTAAAACTTGATTTTCTTAATGTTATATAAATAAATTTAGTATAAATACTATTCATAGTTTAAAATTACTATAATTATCAGTTTTAATTTTTTAATAATTTTAAAAAAAATTCCAAAACATATCAACACTTTTTGATTTGTCTTGTAAACATAAATACAACGGTCATTTGAGTTTTATTTTTGGAATTATAAATCAAAAGATATGAACTTTAAAAAAAAGAAAAATAAACTTATTTTTGTTGTTATTTGTTAGAGAAGGGTAAGTTAGGTATTTTCAAAATATTTGGTATTAAAATGGTTTAATGAACTTTTATTAGGTCATAATAGAAAATAGGCATTTAGGAGTGGACCAAAAAGAAATTATTGACTTATTTCGGTATTATAATGGAAATAACCCTTTATATAATTTATTTTAGCAAAATAGATATTTGCATTAAATATAAAGTGAATCTTATTTTATTTATTCGTAATTTTTTTTCCTCTCTTTTATTTTTTTCGCTTTTTCAAAAAAAATTCACCCCTTTCAGATTTTTGTTTTGTTTTTAATTGAATTGTGAATTGTTTTTCGTTTTCATTATTTAAATTTCACGTTTGTTTTTAGATTTTTTTGAAATTAATGAATTGAAAATTTTGTAAGAATAGATTAATGGAGTTGAACTGTAAACCGATAAAATGCGATAGAAATGATAGCATAGAAGGATTAGATTTGGAATGTGTTTCTAGGTTTAAGACTAATGATTGTTTGGAAAAAGTAAGATGAAGTCTATGCCTCGCTGTCTTGCTAGATGCGAGAACAATTGAAAATAGAAATAGTATATGAGAGACCTATATGCTTAGATTATATATGTGAAACCTAGATTCTAGATGCTAGATGCTAGATGCGAGACTAGTGTAAAATGGAAACAGTATATACGAGACCTAGATGATAGATGCTAGATGCGAGACATTATAAAATAGAAATGATAGATGGAAGACCTATATGCTAGAATATAGATGCATGACCTAAATTTTAGATGCGAGATGTGGGATTAGTGTAAAATGGAATTGGAAGATGCAAGACCTAGATGTTAAATGATAAATGTAAGACCTAGATTTCAAATGCTTGGTGCGAGACAAGTGTAAAATGAAAGTTTTGAAGTGAGGCCTAGATTATAGATGATAGATATTAGACCTGGATTTTAGATGCTAGATGTGAGACTAGTGTAACATAGAAAATGCTAGATGCGAGACTTAACTACTAGATGATAGATGCAAGACTCAAATGCTAATATTAACTGGCCTCGCAAAAAAAAAGTATCATTCATTGATCTAGTTTTGTTCGTCTTAAAAAAATGGTATATTTAGAATTTTATTTTCTGAGTTGCAACTTAAAAAATATAAGTTTTTAGAAATTTAAATCACACAAAAAGAATGTACATGTATTTGATGTGTTTTTTTAATAAATGTGTTTTTGGTAGAAAAATATGGTCGAAATAACTATTATTGTATTTTTTGAATAATAAGTCGTAATTGAATTCTTAGATGAATCTTAAATGATAACTAACCTTTTTAATAATATGTAGATCTAAAGTTTTTTATAAGTATAAAAATTATTTAGAAAACCATGTCGAATTCACATTGTCAATTGTTCACATTTCTTTATAAAAAATAAATACCAAATTTCTAAGTACAAATATATCATAAATGATATAACAATATAATTTTGATTATAAACATATTATTTTTATAGCAATCAAACTAGTAGAATAATTAATAACTTTACATGTTATTGTAGAAAAAAACATGGTTGACATAAAATCATAAATTGTATTTGAACTTATAGATTGAGCCTCAAAAGATATAGTAACCACCGCATCATGTCGATAATCAAATGTCTCATTATCCAAGATACAACTGCTTGAAAAGCCAACATCCAGCATGGAATTTAGTACAATCCAAGAAAGAAATCGAAAAATGCAAAAAAAAAGTCAAAATGGGTATCCAAAAGTGCATCAAAATACAACCCAACAACTGCAATCCATAAAGGAAACATACAGAGTACAAAACAAAATCAATTTTGAGATGCTTAAAATGAGGAGGATTAAGCAGGAAAAATAATCTTAGGGTCATTGAATCTGAATTGAAGATCAGTAAGCATATGATAAGAAATTATGAGGCATAAAAAGAATGGGAACCAAATATTCTTGAGTTCTTCTCCTGCCAGACATGGTAGATGATAGCCCTAAATTAAATGTAACATAGGTGGTGATGCTGCGAAGGAGGCCAATTAGTAGCATTTAATGACCAACTAGGCTAATCATGACCAGTAAGGGCGAAGACCGACTTAACGCTCACCACATCCAAGATGTTTTAAGTGAAAAAACAATCATAAAATATATAATTTAAGGATATAGCACCAGAAAAACAAATAACACAATCATGAGAGACATTTAAACCTCCACGTATGAGCTTATCTTGGGTTGTCAACTTTCAATGAATGACAAACCAGAGAATCAAATCATGATAGGGGAGGGGGATATTATATTTATACAAAACCAAACATGTTCATCCGACAAAGGCATAAGGAGAACAGATCAAATGATAAATATCATAAATAGTAAACTCAATATTCTCACTCTTCACGATCTAACAGTGAACGTCGGTAAACTCATTATTAGGTAAATGAAGCGTTTGTGTGGGATTATTAATCTTCATTACACTGTTGTGATTAATGACACTTCCGAACCTGATGTTAGTAGGCCAACACCAACATCCATTTACAATGATGTCAGATAGGGCTGAGCAAAAACCGAATAAAATCGAACCAAACCGAAATGGGCCGGTTTGGTCGGTTCTTAAAATATAAAATTCGGTTTCGGTTTTTATTTTTCAAACCGAATTAAATTCGGTCGATTTTCGGTTTATCCGATTTCCGAACCGAATTAAACCGAACCGGCCGAACTAGTGAATATTATATTATGGTTTTACCATCACATGCGGGACACTCCTTTTACCCAGTTGGTTAAAGACGAGGGCTTAACATCTTCCCTTTATAATAATCGTGGGTTCGAACCACAATTTTCTTTCAGAAACATTACAGTATTGTTTAAGTTAATACTGTAATTTTTATTATTATTTTATTATTATTAAAAATAAAAATAAATAAATAATTAGTTTAACAAGTTTTTTTTAAAAAATAGTTTTTTATATCGAATTTTAAAAAAACATTTTTTAAAACCGAACCGCACCGAACCGACCAAACCGAATCACACCGATGTTTAAACCGAAAAATCGACCGAAACCGACAGAAACCGAAAAAACCGATTTTTTTAATAAATCGGTTTAATAATTTATATACCGAATTATTTTGGTTTGGTTTAAATATATCTCAAAAAACCGACCGAACCGACCGAATCTCACCCCTAATGTCAGATACCTTAAGATTGTTATATAGAAGCGAATTACAAATGATACTCTATACATAATGATTAACAAGAAAAATAAATAGAATTCAAAGGCCAAACCTAAATGAAGTTGACTTTTGATTGCCAATATCCATTTCATACATCTTACAATTTATAGATCTGAGATGAAGAATCTTCCTCTAGGTATAGGAGGGGGAGTTATCAAGTTTTAAATTTTAGAAGTTTTTATTTTTTTACGCTTTGATCCAATTGCACCAAATTGAATTAGTGATACTACTAATAATTGACCAAAGTTGTCTCAGAACAACCGTCCGATTCTAAGTTTTTAGATCTAGAATCCCAAGTTCGTCCTCATTAAAAAGGATTGTAACTCTTAACCAAACCAACTTCAAATCCAAAACCGTCATCTCATGGCCATACCAGAGGAAATGACAGAGAGATTGAGTGACTTCTTTAAGAAATCTTATAAGAAATATGAAGACATAAGACAAATAAACATGTCTTGTAAAGAGCACATATTTAATAAGTTGAAGCTACCACATTGGAAAGATGTTTGGAAGTCCAATATCTAATACATGAATTAATATTTTCAAGAAGATGCTGAAATTCGATATGAGAAAGACCACCCGTAAGAAGTTGTACTCCAAGATATTTAACTGGAAAAGAACAAAAATTGAAACCTAATATATTGATCAACTCAATTCTTAAAGAAGGGATAAAGTCAGAGAATAATAATTGAATCTTTCTGAGGATAACTTTAGAGTCTGAGAGTAAAATAAATCTTTGAGGTCGTCTTTAAGAAGGTTGAGAAAGTTAATGTCAGCATAAGAAATAATCGTCAGATCATATGCAGACCAGAGGTTTATAAACTTTAGTTTTTGAAACTTCTAGTGGAATTTGAAGTTTGAATAATTGATTTTCTCTTTAAGGATACTTGAGAGAACTTGCATGAGCAAGATAAATAAGAATAAGAAAAGAGATCTCATTGTCTAAGAGCTTTTATATCGTTTAATTTTATGTGTGATCTCCGTTTATGTTAATACTATATGATGGGGTGGAGATACACTGAACAATCCAAGCGATCAACTAGTTTAGGATGTTCATGGCCACCCGAATATCTATAATTAGGTGCCACTGAACGTTGTTAAAGGGTTTCATCATGTCTATTTTAAGAGCGACCCTTGGGCCTTTACAATTAGTTTATTACCCTATACAAGATCCCAAAAGATATAAATATTGTCATAATATTACGACCATCCATAAAAGTTGATTGAGATTTTTTAATCAGAAATTGAAAGGAGTCATTGATCATGCTGGCCCAGATCTTGGAGATAATCTTATAAAGTATATTGTAAGTCTTTGGTGTAATAGGGGGAATATGTTTTTAGGGATGGGAGCGATAGTGTTGGAATTTTTTAAAGGCTTAAGACGTCCAATATTAAAAAAACATTAAGATCCCATTAGAGAGATATTTTCCTATAATGTTCTAACAAGGTTTGAAAATTATATGTTTAAGCCATTCGGCTCCGAGGATTTATGCTATCAATACTAAAAAATATCGCTTTTAGTCTATACGCAAGTAATTGAATAAACCAATGAACTCCTATCTTGGGTGTTAACTTTTTCAAAAATAAGCATAGAGACTCTAGTGAGCCCATGGTATCCCGGAGGGAATCTAGAGCCCCGAAGGTTTGAGAAACAGTTATCGAAGACGTTGGGGACCCTGTTAGAGGTATTGGCGAGGTTACCAATACTATTGGAAATATTGATAATTTTATTTCTCAAATTACGATTTTTAATATTTTAGGGAAGAATTTTATGTTACGATCCCCAAACGTGAGCCAATTATATTTAAATATTTTTCTTGTAGAAAGATTCTTCAACACAACCAATGAAAATAAAAACAGAGGAGGTTGCAATCTCATTAGAGATAAGAGTTGGGTTCAAGGGACCATCTACCAAAAGCATAAAAAAAACTCATTTTGAACGCCAGACACCCTTGAACTTATATTGATATACTCCATATGATTTAGGTCACATAGGACATACTAAAGGAAAGTAATTTTATGAGTAACAAGGCTCATACAATGAGCTGGGATTAAAAGGTTCCAACTATTACACACCAACTCAGTATTAAAGAAATAGTCTAATACATAAAACCATATCCCGCGATATAGGGTTTACACCCTATTATGAGAAGCCATTTAACCAAATAAAGTGATGACATCACGCCACCCGTCTCAGACCTAAAATCAAGGTTCTTAGGTTGAAGTTATCTTCCTAGATCTAGGGTAATTGCCTTACTCTAAGAATCCATACGCAGATGAAGAAAACGATTCAACTACAACACCCGCCATAGATTGATAATCATATATTTGAGCTTAAAGCTCAGTGGAGATAGGCAAAAGATGTCGGTAAGACTTAAATTCGGTGAGAATGATAAGGTATTTACTATCAACAACATCCAAAGACAGTTTTTTTTTTGCAATGGGGCCCTTCTAATCGAAAATCACATAAACATAGCGCGATCTCACCTTGTGAATCACTCTCGCCTCCAGAATGACCAAGCATCGTGACACAAGAACGACCAAGCACAATACTTTCATCACGGGAGGAAGGCACCAAACACGCCACTATATTATTTGGGTTTGTTTAATTAGAGGAATATATAAGGGAGAGTGAACTGGTAAGGCCCAGCAAGAAAGCTCTTATGTTACCAAAGGCTTTTCATACCTGACAGTATTACTACTTGATTTCACCTTGCTGTAAGATAAGGTAATCAGATTATACATGTTTAAGATAGTAATTTAAGTAGTTATAGAGTAAGTAAGGAAAAAAAAGCAAGAAACCCAAAATATTAACAACATTAATGTATGTAATATTCTTAAGAAATTTACTGTCAAAATTCTTAAAAGATATAATTTTAAGGGAAATGACACACTAAGTACCTTTTAACCAAACCTATTACAACCTAGTGTCCAAAAATGGGTTAATGCTCACTTAATACCCATCTCATTAAACATATCCACTTCTAATACCTTTTCTTTTTTTAATACCAATATTACCCTCAACCTAGTATATAAGGTTGATTTGTGAAAAATTAGGGTTTTTTGTTACAGCCCCCATTCTATTTTTGAATTTTGAAATTCAAAACAGCCTCGACTCTTACTCTTCTTCTCTCTCTCCTCTTCTTCTCTCTCTCCTCTTCTTCTCTCTCCACCTTCGAACCCAATCAACGATTTCTGGACTCGGCGTCCACCGGGTGGCTACCAGAAGAGAAGACAGAACACTACCCCCTTTAACCAAAGCCGACGACGTTCCGATCACCGGCGACGTTCTAATTCGACGAACTCTACAATTTCAGGCGTATCTTTCCAGCTCCTCATCAGACCATTGAACAACCTCCATCCGTCATTTTTCGTCGACTCAATCTTGTAGCTCGACCGGTGCACCACTAGGTTACCGTCGACCTCACCGTTGAAGCAGGTTGAAGCAGTTCCGACGTTAGAACTAAAGGTCAGTATCGTGTTTCATTTTCAACTTCATTCTTATTTTTCCATTTTTGATCTTAACAATAGATTCACTAGCGTAGCTAATGTATATTAATGGTAGGAAATCGTTTAGTTTCTGTTTTTGGTCGAATCAAAGCATCGATACCGGCTCTGATTACATTCCGGTAAGAAATTGCAGTTTTCGAGCTCTGTTTTATACATTGCGATTTTAGTGCATATCTGATTGCTAGACACTATATTATTTGTCAGTTGCGATTTATGCCTTGTATACACTGCTAGATACAGTATGAGACATTGCTAGATACAGCATGAGACATTGCTAGATACAGTGAAATAACTGTGGGATTCGACTAGGCGATCTACATGAGCTTTCGAGGGAGCTCCAAGCTGTGTTGGGTACTGCAAAATGGCCGGTGCAAAATGGAGATGGAGAAGGGAGTAACTGAAGAAGTGCCATTTTCATTCATCACTTTCTTCACTTTTGTGTTTTGCAATTGATTTAGCTGCTAGTTTTAATGGAGTGGGACAGTGATTCCGATCTGACCAGTGGCGAAGAAGAAGAAATTAGAAACCTGATTGTTTACAATAAATGCAGGTGTGGAAGTGAGCTATGGATTTCGATTTTGTATTGATTTTTGTGTTTTCTGCTGTTGTTGTTGTAGATCACGATTGATAGACCGGAGAAGAGGAATGCATTCAGGCCACAAACAGCTCCAACCTACAAGACCTTATCGAATACCTACTAAAAGGTGCCCTGTGTTTCGCGCAAAATGTAATTTACGAATAATGATTAAGAGCTAGAGAGGTTGAGTCTTTTTTTTGTTGGTTTTATTTAAATTTTAGATTTTAAATGAACTGTAAATGTAATTTAGGTTTTAAACTTTAGTCCATGTACTGCTGGCCTCTGTGCGCCTCCTTGTATGAATTTGTTGAATTCTTTACACGACATATACCATAGCAGATGGCATATGTAATGTGATATTTGAGCTATATTTACATGATGATAAAATACTAGCTGATGCAGTGTGTTCAAGCTTCTACTATACTCCTTCAAGTGGTCGCAGCAAGTTGCATCGGTGTGTTTCAGAAACATATATAAATATATATTATCTGTAATGTGTGTTTGAAGAAGTTGTAATAGACAATTCATCTTGTGTTTCATTCATCTTGTGTTTTGTTTTCTATTTCTACCTTTGTTTGGATTTGATTTCTTCTTCTAAGTTTTTATGAGTGAGTTTGAGGAGATCCAAAAGAATTGAACATAATCAGACTCCTACAGAGATTAAGAAAACAAACATGCCCTATATACAAAAAGTTTACAGTTTTTAGAAATCTGAAGGTATCTGGGCAGGGGCTGTAGACAATGCCTTTGGTGCATATACTCCATGTAGCTAATGGTTCTCATGTTTGTACTATAAACTAAATGCTCTCATGTTTGTACTATAAACTAAACGCTCTCATGAAGAACACGTTGCTAGATAAGAAGGAACACCTTGCTAGATACGAAGGGACACCTTGCTAGATAAGAAGGAACACATTGCTAGACAAGAAGGAACACCCTGCTGAAAACGCATTATCTATCAGACTATTGTGTTTTAAAACACAAAGAACTGCTGAAAACTGCAAAAAAACCTAAAAGTATCAAAACTCATAACAAGCTTTTTTAAATCTCTGACAAGAACATTGTAATCCGTTTAAAATCAAAATCTGCAGGAGTATTTGAGTATAACTGAAAATAAGATGCAGATCACACTTAAGAACTGATACGCATACACATTATAATCATATTTTAGTCGATGCATCGTTTGTTACTACATCAAAATATTCGACAGACTGACGTTAAATTCAGTAAAGCGTTCATTTCCCGCTGAACCAAATCTTTCAATTACAATACTCGGTAACTAGGAATAAGCAACACTAATCTAATGTTTAAAAAAACAACAAGCCGCTTGTAATAATCAAAACTGGAGCTCAGCAGAAGGACCGCCGCAGATAAGACCGACTTTTAGAGCTCTTGTTCTCTCACGATGGAAATGATATATATGAAGGAACACCTTGCTAGATACGAAGGAACACCTTGCTAGATATGAAGGCACACATTGCTAGACAAGAAGGAACACCCTGTTAGATAAGATCTACAAACAACCCAGATAAATTACAGTCTCACAATGCATACCTTGCGATTTTAGTGAACCTACATTGCGATTTTAGTGAACCTACATTGCGATTTTAGTGAACCTATATTGCGATTTTAGTGCATAACTGATTGCTAGACACTATATTATTTGTCAGTGCTAGATACAGCATGAAACATTGCTAGATACAGCATGAGACATTACTAGATACAGCATGAGACATTGCTAGATACAGTGAAATAACTGTTTGACTGTAATTCTAATATCACATTTCTAGATACATAGATATGAGATTGCTAGTGACACTAAAACAACTTTGCCACAAAAACTAGTAATATAACAATGTTTTCAGAACCGTATAGAAGGTTGATTATGTGTTCAAACGTACCTCTTAGACAGTAACAACGCTGGTGGCTCGACGACGGCTTCCTTCACCCGGTCCATCAACAACACAAGACGATACAGTAACATAATCTACTTCAA
The DNA here is from genome assembly GCA_036936605.1 of Limnanthes douglasii subsp. nivea. Classification (NCBI taxonomy): domain Eukaryota; kingdom Viridiplantae; phylum Streptophyta; class Magnoliopsida; order Brassicales; family Limnanthaceae; genus Limnanthes; species Limnanthes douglasii. Next base: position 42,802,061 of record JAUPFV010000001.1, read on the forward strand.
TTTTAAAGCATATCAAACATAAATGCGAGTCAGATCTATAAATCTTAATTATAGATCTATGTTTCTTTTGGTCTCAAAGTTACTTAAACTGCTAAGTTTTGTTCATCATTTTCAAAAAAGTAGATCTAGCTCGTATTAGTTTATAGGATTGGAGTATAACACTAACGTCACCGGAGAACAGAGAACTGTCCAATACAGTACTCAAATACAGTGACTACTCCGGCGACGTTAATACAGTCGACTGTTAAACACACAGAGCCACATTGAAACGTCCGACGAAAACAAAAATTACGTCAAACATACCTCTTCGACAGTAACGACGCCGGTGGCTCGACGACGGCTTCCTTCTTTACCTCTTGATCGATGTCGGAGCATAATGCTCACAGACAGCCAGTGTTCAGTACCTGTTCGACGGAGAAAATAACGTACCTGTTCGACTCTGTTCAAAAGAGTAGGAGGCAGTAGACGGTGGTCGGCGGTTAAACTACTCCGTCGACGTCTTTAAAACTATGTGTGCTTATGAAAACAATGAGTGAAGTCCAAACGTCCAGCGAAAAGAAGAAACAAAGAACCTTACCTTCCCAAAACAAACGACGCCGGTGACTGGTCGTCGGCTCCAACTCCTAGCTGTTGATCGGTTTCGCGGTGGATGTTCTGTGACTTTTTTCGTTCGACGGAATACGAACTGGTCGACGGCAAGGATTACAATCGACGGAACCTCCGCTGGGTCAGAGTTGGCTCCAGTTTTTAGGGTTTCTCTCTCTTCAAAATTAGAAATGTGAAAGTGGGGGAAATGGAACCAAAAAGTCACGAATAGAAGGTGAAAATGTGGGTTTCAATCAAAAATCCCTCTTTTATACCCTAGAGGGTATAATTGTCCATATTTTGGCTCTAGGTAGTTTATGAAACTAGTCCAAAAACGGGTACCATGTTGGTATTTGATAGTTGAGAAGGTATTTAGGGGTACTTTTCTCTAATTTTAAATGTAATTTTATATAGTATAAAAAGTTGATATATGTAATTAGTAGAGTACCTAAAGCTCATAAGCTGAAGTAACTTAATGGATAGTAAAAGTTGGCTGGTATTATGTAGGTACTCGAATTATGATTGAATACATATATTAGTATATTCTTGAATTATCCACCAAAAATCACATAACTAAATGAAACATGACTACAAAAACATTGGAAAAGTTTATTGTGACAATCGTTTTGGCTAAAATACTTAAAGTTAACCTGAATGAGGACCGGAAAGTAGGAAGTTTGTTCATTGATGAAGCCTATATATATCCACGTGCCTTTTGAATTAAAAACTTGAAAAAGTAAATCTAAAAAAGTAAAATAGTTGCAAAGTTTATATTTTTAACTTTTTTTTCAGAGTACTGTGGTGGATTGTCCCACATGTTACAATGCCATTTTGGGAAGATCTCGGCTCTCCAGGATGCATGTTGTGGCTTCGATAGTCCACCAATGTTTAAAATACGTTGTGCAAGGACAAGTGGGAGTTGTCTGAAGTAGTCAAAATATTGCAAGAGAGTGTTATGCAACGGCACTGGCCCCTCGAACTTTGGGGCCAGTTTGGATCAGTGAGGATTAGCAGTTGGAGGGGCCCTCTGGGGGAGAGGGGGAAATTGATGACCCTAGAGAGACCCCTGGTGTTTTAATACCAATTGAAGAGGTTGAAACTCACTCTCTGGCTAAAGGAAGAAACGTCAAGATCGGATCTAAGATGACATCAGAAGTAAAGAGTAAAATGCTGTCTTTTTTAACAAACCATCAGCATGTTTTTGCTTGGTGCAATGCTGATGTAACCGGAGTGCCAGCAGATATTATATCACACCAACTATCCATCCGAAGAGATATAGCACCTGTTTTACAAAATAGGAGAACTTTTTCTAAGGAGAAAGCTGATGTCATAGTTCAAGAGGTTGACCGACTTACTAAGATGGGGCACATAAAGAAATCTCAGTACCCTTTATGGACAGCCAATCCGGTATTAGTAAAAAAGAAAAACGGGAAATGGTGAATGTGCATCGACTTTACAGAACTTAATAGGGCTTACCCAAAAGACCTATATCCGGTCCCTCGGATCGATCAGTTAGTAGACTCCACATCTGGGAACAATTTGTTGTCCTTTATGGATGCCTTCTCCAAGTATAATCAGATTCAAGTGGATCTGAAGGATCAAGAACACACTACTTTTGTTACTGATAGGGGCCTTCATTGTTATAAGGTGATGCTTTTTAGGTTAAAGAATGTTGGGGCTACTTATCAGAGGTTGGTGAACAAAGCTTTCGCTAATCAGATTGGAAGAAATATGGAAGTCTATATTGATGACATGATGGTAAAGAGTGTGGAAGAAGAACTACACTTGGTAGATCTGGAAGAAACTTTTTCCAACTTGGTAAAAGTAAATTTAAAATCGAATCCAGAGAAGTGTGTTTTCAGAGTGCAGTCCGGGAAGTTTTTAGGGTATGTGATAAGTGAGAAAGGGATACAGCCTGATCCAGACCAGCTTAGTGCTTTATTGCAGATGGAGCCTCCTCGGAATATTAAAGAAGTACAAAGATTGACAGGGAGGTTATCTGCTCTAAACCATTTTATCTCAAGGTCTTTGGATAGGTGTGCCCCGTTTTTTCAAACTTTAAAAGGTTCAAAAGAATTTAACTGGTCTCCACAGTGCGACCAGGATTTCGATGCAATTAAAAAACACTTATCTTCCTCTAAAACCTTGTTTAAACCTGTTGACGGAGAGACACTGTACATATATTTAGCAGTCTGTGATTGTGCCATAAGTGCAGTGCTAGTAAGGGAGGTGGATAATTATCCTCGTCCGGTGTACTACATCAGCAAAAGCTTGATAGATGCTGAAAAGAGGTATTTAAAACTTGAAAAATTAGTACTAGCTTTAGTAATTGCTGCTAGGAAAATGAGACCATACTTTCAGTCTCATTATATCATTGTCCAAACGTATTTTCCCTTGAAAAACGTTCTTCAGAAGGTAGACGTATCAAGCAGAATGACCAAATGGTCACTGGAGTTGGGAGACTATGATATGATTTTGCCTTTCGAACTGCAGTCAAGGCTCAGTCTGTTGCTGATTTCCTAGTTGAATTCGATTTGGACAGAGATATTAAGCAAGCATCAGGTGAAAAGACTAAAAAAGTATGGGTTGTCCGGACTGATGGTGGATCAAGTACCATGGGTTGTGGTGTTGAGATATGTTTAACCTCTCTGTATGGTGACAAAATGTACCAGGCTATATATTTTGCTTTCAGGGCTTCTAATAATGAGTCTGCATATGAAGCTACCATAGTCGGTTTAAAGTTAGCCCTAATTTGTGGAGCCAAAAGAGTCAGGTTAATGAGCGATTCTCAGCTTCTTATCCATCATGCACAAGGTCAATCCGAGGCCAAAAAAGAGCATCTGATTAAATATTTGTTCATTCTTAAAGAAGTGGCACTTAACTTTAAAAATATTACCTATGAGCACATACCCCGAACATAAAATACGTTAGTAGACTCATTGGCAACCATAGCATATTCTGAGTCTTACCCATGGATTCACGTGCAAGAGTGCCCATCCATTCAACTCAATCAGAGCAAGGAAGGGGAGGAAAGTTTAAACATACAAGTGAGTCAACCTCAAGACTGGAGGTATCCTCTTTTTCAATACATCTCAGATGGCATCTTGCCTCCAGAAAAAGTAGTAGCAAGGAAAGTGAAGTATAAGGCTCATGGATTTGTAATCCTAAGAGACGTTCTTTACAAGAAGTCTTTTAGTAGACCTCTCTTGCGATGTTTGGGGATTGAAGAGTCCCAAATAGTGCTGTCCGAACTACATGATGGTGAGGGATCAACACACTGTGGTTATAGAGCTTTAACCAGAAGAGTCTTGTTGGCCGGATACTACTGGCCCTCTATAATGAAAGATGCCAAGGAATTGGTGAAGAAGTGTGATCCATGCCAAAGATACGGTAATGAAATTCACATCCCAGCTGTCCCTTTAGAGTCAATTTCTGAGCCAATACCTTTTGCTCGTTGGGGGCTGGATCTGGTGGGACCTCTACCTATGGCGTCCGGAGGGTGCAGAACTGTCATTGTTGCCATCGATTACTTCTCAAAGTGGATAGAAGCAGCCCCATTGGCAGGAACTACTTCAAAAGATGTTATAAAATTTATCTTATCTAATATTTGCTGTAGATTTGGAGTTCCACAAAAGATAACCACAGACAATGGGCCACAATTCGATAAGAAGGATATGGAGAGCTTATGTGCCTCAAGAGGAATTAAACATTGCTTCCCTTCTCCTTTCCACCCACAGGCGAATGGTCAGGTTGAAGTGGCGAACATGACCATCATGTCCGGTCTTAAAAAGAATTTAGAAAGGATTGCTGGAAAGTGGCCAAGTTATCTACAAGAAGTACTATGGGCCTACTAGACTACTCTTGGGGCTGCTACACAAGAATCCCCATTTGCCTTGGTGATGGTATGGATGCAATAACTCCTATAGAGGCAACTCTTCCTTCATTTAGAGTCCGTAATTTTTCCGAACAGGCTAATGAAGTGGCAATCAGAAGTCAGCTCGACTTGATAGAAGAAAAAGGAGTTAAGGCTCATCTCAGAGCCACACACTATCAGGGTTTGATGAGAAGCAGGTTTGCTTCTAAAGTCAGAAGAAGGTATTTTCAACCATGGGATAAAGTGTTGAGAAAAGTCTTCCTACATACTAAGGAGAAGCAGTTCGGCAAGCTAGCTCCAACTTGGGAAGGACCCTATGTGGTCAGTGAAAATCTTAAGCATGGGACATACAAGCTTCAAGATAAAGATGGAAGGATCTTGAATCACCCCTAGAACATTGAACACCTCCGGTTGTATCCCAAATGAAAATTATGTAAATATTTACTTGTTTAAAGTCCATGTAAATATTAGGGGGCATACTCTTTCCTACCATGGTGGCGCGGGGAGGTTTTAATGAGGTGTCGGGATTTTTAATTAAATTCGATGCCTTCTTGAAAAATTCGGAGTGCTTCGATTGATAGCTTCTTTGAAACTTTTTAAAGTATCACTGAGAGACCGGATTGATTTGGTAGAATGATGACCATTTAAACATTTATCATATGAGAATTTAAACACTCTTACTTTAAAACACTTGTAAAATAACTAAGGGCTATTTAAACATTAGCCATCGAAATTGGGTAACTATAAAACAATGCAAGAATTGTGTAAGGTAAAATTTCCTCGCTAACACCGGGGAGTGATATTAAAATATGTAAAGTGCATTGGCCATCCAAGGACTTTGAAGTTTTAAAAGAAAGGGTTTATCCGGACAAGAGCCGGACACAGTTACAAAAATTACTTGGCCATCCAAGGACTTCAGTCTAACACAATAATTAAAGGAAAATAAAAAGGTAGTTAAAACTTTATGGCTAAGCTTCCTTAGATGTTCCAGCCTCATCTGGTTTCTTCTTGGGGTCTTTGGGTTCCTTGTTAGGGCTCTCTCCGGTCCCTTCTTCTTCATCAGTAGTATCATCCCAACCACTAAAATAGTTGTGCTTATCACCATCGGCCATAGTGTGGTGAGGAAGGTCTTCGTATTCCACAAATCGCCATAAATCTCTGAGTGTCCTCTTCGGAAATTTTTGATGAAAAAGCAAGACCATGTCTGATTTGACTTCAGCATACCTTTCCTCTTGGGAATCTATCACCTTGTTGATGTATGCATCAATCTTGGCTTGGATTGTCTTCTCCTGCTCCTTTATCAAATCATCTTGCTCCTGGTTAACTCTAGACACAACATCTTCGAGCGAAATTTTGTCATTGGTTAGGGTCTAGATGACATTGTCTTTTGCCTTCACCTCCTCTTTCGAAGTGGAGAGATCCTTCTCCAAGCCAGAACACTTAGATTGAAGTTTTTTGTTAACCCCCTCTGAAGTGGCCAGCCTGGTGGCCAAGTCCTCTTTCCCCTTCTCCAACTCCTCGATTTCTCTCCTTAATGCCTCAGCATTCTGGTTGGCGTTAAGGAGATTGTTGGATAATCTCTCTTTGTCTGCATTGAGTCTGTTGATGGGGGTAAATTGACTTCGCACTTGTCTCTCCAAGTTGAGCACCGGTTGAATATTTCTCAACAAGGAGTGGGTCACCATGTCGTTCTCCCCTGAAACAGAAAAAGACTTACCATTGAAAGTAACCATGTTCGAAAAGCTTGGAGGGAGGTAAGGGCCAACAAAATCGTCTTTCTCGAGGTCTCCAAAGTAAAGTCCAATCCCTTGAAGACCACTGATGTCTACTCCATCAATGTTAATATCCCCTCCGGTACCCTCTCCGGTGTGAAAATCACTTGGGATTTTCTCTGCCTGTGTTGGGTTTGTTGGGTCGACCGAAGGAAGAGACTCCGGAGGCCAGAAAGCTACTTCATCCCCCTTGGAGATTTTCTTCTTCTTGGCTTCCCTATCTCCACCATATGCTCCCCGTTTTCGGTCTTTTTTGGGAGCCTTTGAGGGTTTTGGAAGTCCAACTAACTCTTTGGTACTCTCATCTTCCACCACTTGAAGCAGAGCAGCATCAATTCCCCCTTGGTCCTGCACCTCCTGGTTTGCTGGGACGATCTACTCAACACCACCTTGATTGACCTCAGCTGCATCTGGATTTTTCTTGCCTTTCTTGCCCTTCATCTTACTTGGAGCTTTAGCTCTTCCCGACAAGGCCAGCTTCCCATCCTTCTCATCTGTCCTTTGTAGGATGACACCCGGAGGAGGTGGTGTGGTCAATTCTTCCCAAGAAAAGTCTCTCCGGCCGGTTGTGTTCCAGAGGTGAGACCTCAAGAGGTTGTCAGCAGTAAAACAATTGTGGAAGCGATTTCCCAATTTGTCAGCAGCCCAAGCATTCAGCTTGACACAAGTTGTCTGCCCCTCCTCCAAGTAGTCGGAGAAATCCTTCGGCAGCACTACCCAAAGAAGAAGAAGAGCATTTAAGTAAACAAACTTTTTATAAGGAAAGAAAAACAAACATGATGAAATATTTACCCGTGCTTTTCCATCTGCTGGTGAGCATACTTGGGTTCACACCAGCTTTAATCTTCTTCCCATTTTCCCAAGCTCCACTAATGAACATAAATTGGGTCTTCCCATTCTTCTCTGATTCGAGCAGATCATCTACCACTTTAAAATTGTCACCCATGTTGTAATGGTAGAAGGGGATGATGTGATTCTTGCAAAAGTTGACCACAGCAGCAAATTGCTCCATCGGACGCGAGATTCTGGAGAGCCTAGAGGCCATGATGCAAGACATGAGGGTGTACCAAGCATTGGGACCTCAGTTGGCTTAGACAGAGCTTTATCATATGAAAATATCTGACAATCTCTAGGTCCAAGGGAAATCTTAGCCCCCAGTTGAACAATTATGTGTAGATAACTATCTCACTCAGCTTGCAGTCCATTGGCGTCTCCGGATCGACCGGTATCCTCACTTTAACAGATTCTGGGATCCCCCACTTCGCCCAGATCCGGCCTAATTTAGTAGTATGAATGAAGGCGTAGTTAATGTTCTGCATGGCTAGCAGATACTTTATGCTCACCTTGTGGAAGCAAGATCCCACTCTGCCTTCAAGGGACTCCGGCAGGTCCGAATGTTTTAAACACACCTTCTCTTTACCCTTGCCTTTCTTGTCAGTGGCAGCTTCCCCCGTCTCCCCGGAGACATCAGTCTTAAAAGGGGCTTCTTCAACGCTGTCCTCCATCACCTCTTCCATCACCTTAGAAGGATTGTCAGTTGTATTTGGTGGAGGAGTGCTGGTGGTTGGTTTAGTAAGCTATCCGGACGGCTGAGCATCGCTTTCTCTTTGTGGTCTGGTGTCCGGCTGGGGCTCAGATCCAGAGGGTTCATTTCCAAGGCTTGTTTCAGTAGCCTCCGGACCAGATGTTTTATCCTTAGGGACTTTAATGGATGCCTCTGACCCTGTAGCTTTGTCCTTGGCCCCAGACTTAGGGGGCCCTGATTTCGGAGACTTAGACTGTTGAGCAACAGCTTGGCCTTTTACTAAGCGGCCTTTTCGACGAAGTGTCAGTTGTTCTGGGGAATTTTCAGCATTTGATCCCATAGCTATTAATGGAGAGGGTCTTTTTGTGCTTGTAACAGCTTTTTCCGTTCCACAGTAGGCTGTGACTCCTGAACCGAGGAGCCTGATACGATGGATGAAAGACTTGGTTGAAATAACCTCTTGGGTTTGGAGCTTCTGGCAGAAGATGAACCTCGATCAGGCTCTGAAGATGGCGTTTCAGACTTGTCGATTGGAGAAACTAGAAGACCTGCAGCAATGCGCCTAACTCGCTCAACTCTTTGTGTTTTTTCTAACTCCGAGAGATTAAGACACCCCCCTTTTACCAGTGCGTTTCTTACTGTGAACATAAAATCACACCAAAAGTATTTTGAAAAGAGAGGTGAAAGCTTTGAGATGAAGGAATGAGAGAGTAATGAAGATAGTAAAACAGTGAAAAATGAAGTAATATATATTAATGATACTGTTAAACAACAAAGAGAGAAGTAGCCGCAAGAGGCGGCTAGGGTTTTGTGTTTATTAGAAAATGTTCCTTTTTGTATTTAACTGTTTTTATATTAATAAACTCAAGTAAGGCTCTCAATATATAGAGAACTTAGAGGCTTATACAAAGAAACTTAATACACTGAATATTCTAACAATATCCAAACATGTCTGTTTTTAAATACTATGCAGTGTTAATGTGTTACATGCTAGCGCACTAAAAACATGTTATTGCGTGAATATTCTAACACTCCCCCTCAAGTTGTGTAGTGGGATCACCAATACCCAACTTGGATAAAACTGATTCGAATGTTCTTGCAGCAACCGATTTTTTCAGGATGTCTTCCAGTTGGTATTAGGATCTAACAAACGGAAGTTCGACTGTCCCATCTTCAATCTTTTCTTTTATGAAGTGCCTATCTATTTCAGCATGCTTTGTTCTATCGTGTTGTACCGGGTTCTCTGAAATCTTAATTGCAACTTTATTATCGCACATTAACTGAGTTGGACACTTCAGAGGGGATCAGATTTCTTTCATTATCTTCTTTAACCAAAGTATCTCGGTAATCCCCTTAACGATTCCTCTAAATTCTGATTCAGCACTTGATAGTGATACTACTTTCTATTTCTTACTCCTCCAAGTCACCAAGTTACCTCCAAGAAGAGTAAAGTAACCAACAGTTGATCGCTTGTCGTTAGGATTCCCTCCCCAATCAGCATCTGTGAATACTTCAACATCAAGGTGTCCATTTTTCTTAAAAATTATGCCTCTTCCTGGTGTGCCTTTGAGATATCGAATAATCCTCATTACTGCCTCCATATGGTGTTCCTGAGGATGATGCTTGAACTGGCTAACTACTCCCACCGCATATGCAATGTCGGGTCGAGTGTGAGCCATGTAAATCAATTTTCCCACCAACCTTTGGTACCTTTCTTTACTCACTGGTCTGGCCCTTTCAATTATCTTTAGTTTGTGATTCACAACCATAGGAGTGTCATTTGGTTTGCAATCCACCATGCCCACTTCAGCTAATAAATCCAATATATATTTTCGTTGGGAGATATAAATCCCTCCTCTTGACCTAAGAACCTCGATTCCTAGGAAATACTTCAATCCCCCGAGGTCTTTCATTTCGAACTCCTTGAAGAGGTTTATCCTAAGAGAGCTAATTTCTTCTTCGTCATTCCCCGTTATAATCATATCGTCGACATATATTATAAGACAAGTGACAAATTCTCCTCTCTTTTTATAAAACAAGGTATGATCCCTATTACTCTGTTTGTAGCTATACTGCTTCATTGCCATTGTAAATCTCCCAAACCAAGCACGAGGAAACTGTTTGAGCCCATATAATGCCTTTTTCAGTTTATATACCTCATTTTCTTGAAAACCATAAGAGAACCCTGGTGGGGGTTTTATATATACCTCTTCTTCCAAGTCTTCATGTAATAAAGCATTCTTTACATCAAACTGATGAAGAGGCCAATCTTTATTCGCGGCTATTGAAAGTAAAACTCTGATAGTGTCAATCTTTGCAACCGGAGAGAATGTTTCAGAGTAGTCTATACCATATGTTTGTGTATATCCTTTGGCAACCAATCTTGCCTTGTATCGCTCAATGGTACCATCGGATTTATATTTTATATTAAACACCCATCTACACCCGAGTGATTTCTTCCCTTGTGGTAACACACAATTCTCCCATGTACCATTCATTTTTAGAGCTTCAATTTTGGTATTCATTGCCTCATGCTATTCAGTCATCTTCTTAGCTTCTTAAGTTGTTTTAGGCATTTGTTCAGAGAGAATAGTGGTTGAAAATGCCTTTGCAATCTTCGTCATTCCTTTCCTGTCCGTTTTTACCGGATATGTAGAAGCGCGAGGAACGCGCTCCGGTGAATACCGGTTAAGAGGAACCCCTCTATTTTTTCTTGGGGGAAGAACCAGAGTTTGAGTTTCAACAAATGAACTTCCTGAAATGTCATGGTCAGTAGCATTTTGTGAATTATGACATTGTAAATTGTTTACCTCTTGATGGACATTTTCTTCGGCTGATTCGCTGGTAGTATCCATGGCATTTATTTCTTGTTGGACATTATATTCGGGAGAATCATTGGTGGTAAGAACTGCCTCGTCAGTCTCCTTTATGTTGGAAGAAGCGTGTTCGATGGCGCCATCTACCGACTCTGTCGGCACATCCTCAAAGTAAATTTCATATAGCAACCAGTCGAGTGATTCACTTACTTTCTCCCCCTGAGCACGAGATTGGTGGTCAAAACAATAATTGGATTCTAAGAAGTCACAGTCCATTGTGACATGGATTCGACGAGTAACCGGATTGTAACACCGATATTCCATTTGATGAACTATAATAGAAAATTTAATTAATAAGGAATTTAAGTAGTATGAAAAATAAAATTGATAAAAAAAATTAATAAATATTTTTTTTTTAATTAATGTAATTTTTTATTAATATAAAAAAAACCCGACTTAAATGAAATATTTTGTGTTGAATTAATTTTATTTTGCTCTCCGTTTAACGAAAAGTTAAATATAAACTAAATGAATAAAATCTAATTTTTATGTTGATTTAAGATATTAAAAAAAACTACCCATAAACACCTTCTCATTTGTCTAATACCAAACTAGCACCCAAAAATGTGAAGGTATCATAAGGTAATCGAGTCTCTAAAGTTGACAAAAATACTTCAACTAGTATCAATAGGCTCAATCAGGTTGAAACCCCATTTTTCACCTCTAAAACAAAATTTTGGGTTCCAATTTCCTCTTAAATTTCACTTACATCATTTTGAATATAGAGACACAGAACCTAATACAAAACACCTGTAAACCCATTTATTCCACGAAACCGCCATAGTAACCTGCCTAACAACCATCGACGGCCGTGATATAGGTCGGTGACCACCGTAAACATTATCTAACCTAATTTCCGAAGCCGTTTTTGGCTTCTCGTCGCCGGAGTTTTTGGTCAGAAGTGTAAACGTAATCACAGGTGAGAAATTTTGTAACGAATATACCCAGATGTTCACCGGTGTTATAACCAGAGTTAGATGTTGCATGTGTTGAAACTGGCGTGGATAGAGTTGCAGTTGTTATTCATTTTTGTTGATTTCATGTATAATTGTACGAGGCCGGTGAACAACGTTAAGGTTAACATCGCTGGTGTACACCGTTAACCTACCTTTTTCCCGACGACGGTGAGAAGCTTTGGTTCACGAACGTGTAGTTAGGAACTGCTATTACAATTACATGTAATTTTTGTTCAAAAAAACTAACTAATACCTTGCTATTTTCGATTTTAGTAATTATTTGGTTTGGAAAAGTGAATAGATAGAGAACTAATTGGTAATTAGTATGTTCGATTTCATCCATGACAGTTCTTTGCGTTACCTTGTTCTTCATTTATGGGTTTTTGAGTTCATATCTGGGTTTGGTTTTGGATTGTGGTTGTGGATGGTGATACTTATTTTGTGGTTGTTAGTTTGATTTGGATGGTGATACTTATTTCGTGGCTGTTAGTTTCATTTTTGTAGGTAGATGATGCTAGATTAGTTTTAGAATGTAGGTAAAGGATGCTAGATTAGTTATAGAACTGTAGGTAGAGGATGTTAGATTAAGTTTAAAACATTGCTAGATTAGACCATGATTGTTAGATATGACCATGTAACACACTGCTAGATTAAGCGTGTTGATGATAATGAGATGTTCTATGTAACACATTGGTGCTTTGTGGTTGCCAATAAGAATATGTATATGACATTGCTATTTATAACCATGATTGCTAGATATGACCATGCTTGTAACTCTTACATAACATTTTTAGATATTACCATGGTTGCTAGAGATGACAACCTGCGGGGGAACTCTTGTTTTCCATGATTTTTCTTGAGCCCCGACAGGGAACATGTTATATTATTTGCAGGAATAATTTTTTCCCCGCTGGGGCTATCCAGACTCACCCGTCGGGGACTTAATTGATTATATGGTATAAGGTTACATTTTGATTTTGTTTTTTCGCAGACACGAGGTACCTAGACCTGAGAATAAGAAGGGAAATAAATTAGTAAGGCGTGAACGAAAAGAATTTTATCCGCCGAAAAAAAGTGGTGGTAGTGGTAGTAGGGCGAAGGGAGATCAAGCCGAACGTGGTGAGCGCATGGTGCATACGGAACGTTCCGTAAGACATAAAAAATGATGTCATGGGAGAGAGCGGTTTACATCCATCATCACTGATAAGAGAAGGAAAATATAAATAATGACAGGGTTTATTATATTAAATATAAAGACTAAATTCATGTATTTAGTGTGTCAGGACAAATTAAAGCAAACATAAGAGATAGATGAACTAAATGACATACCCTTAAAACTTGTTTGTAAAGAGTAAAGGAGTGGGGTGAGAAATCCACTTTAACAGTGGTAATCATGTAATTTTACTATTCACTTCATGTACTATATAAAGGACATTACCTTTTGGGGAGAAGGGCGAATGATTAGTCAATTATTGCTACATTTATTCATTTTGTCCCTTTCTCACTCTACAAAATACTGATTTACCTATTAGAAGTATCTTATACGAACATTTCTTAGACAAACACCCTCCTACAAACATTTCCGCATATGAACTAACTTAAGAATTATCTGACTTATATATAAAATCCTTTTTCCATCTTAAAATGGCTCGCATAATGTTCATTTTTTGAACTCGAAAGACACTCCAAAAAAGTTTTGACAATAAAGTTCATCTTTTTGAACTCCAAAATCACTCCGTAAAAGTTTAGACAATAATGTTCATTTTTTTTAACTAAAAAATACTTCAAAAAAGTTTGGACAATAGTGTTCATCTTTTTGAACTCGAAAGACATTCCAAAAATGTTTGGCCAATAATGTTCATCTTTTTTAAACTCATAAGACATTCCGAAGATAACGTTTATCATTTTGAACCAAAAAAAGTGTTTGATAAAGTTTTCATTGCTTTAAACCTGGGCCAAACACTTTCACATAAAAAATCTTTTACCTAAGAAATAAGTTGATATGACCCTTTTTTAATATGAAATATATTTTACCAAAATTGGAGTTACCAAAAAAATTCATATTAAAAAATCTATTTATCCCGGGGAGAACATGGGTAAAATATTTTTAGGTCAAACATTTTCATATGAGAGTAAATTTGAAAAGCAGAAATGCATTATCAAAAGTCATTACAATATGAGGGTGGTTTTACAAAACAAAGTTCAATATGTTTACGTTTAAAAATGATCAATAAAACAAGGATAATCAAGTTTAACAACACTATTCAGATGCGGTATTTTCTTTACTGTCATCTGAAGAGCTAGATGCAGAGGAAGAATTTTATGAGTCACTACTAGTTTCCAAGTCTTCCATGGTGTCTTTCAATAACGCGATGCGAAGGCTACCTAACTTCAAGTCAGGAAACTTTTCATGCATCTCTAACACCAGAGCAGACTTCATGTTAGCATCTCTTTCTTCAAGGCAAGACCCAATACTGGCTGCATACGCATCCAAAATTTTCTTCTTCTCAGTTTCAAAGTTCTCCTTCAGAGATTCGTGGGATTTTAACAACTTTTTAATGTCTATGACAGCCTGGATAAAACACAACTTGGTTATTTGAAAAGAATCATAAATACTATCAACAATAGTGTTCCTTTCAATGTCCTTTGTGATAAAATACTCCCTCTCATCGTCGAACTTTATTTTTTTCTCTGAGAGTTTAGTCTCTAAAGAAGTAATACTAGATTAAAGATCAGCAGACGTCTTCTTCTCTTGAGCAAGTTCATCATCAGCCTTCTTCAACTGGGAAGATACCTTATTCTCCTTGACAAGTCCATCTTTCAAGTTTTTCACTTTATTTTTCAAGTTGTTTACCTCAGTGGCCAGTCTCTTTACTTCACCCTTATTTGGAGGACTTCATTCTTGTAACGATCTTAGCAATTAGCTTTCCTTTAGAGGAGAGCGTCATCACGAAGCAATTTGTTCAACTCGTTGGCAACAAATTCGTTTTCATAAACGTCAAAGTAAGCTGAGGCAGGGGAGAGATGTTCCCCTTCCTCAAGAATTTATTCTTGACTAGCAGTTTTCTTCTTTTGAAGGACAAATTCTCCTCCAGAATCCGAGTCGACTATAACTACTTTCTTTATGTGACGTAAGCTCAGAAAAGTTGTATTTTCACTCTCCCTTCACTATCGACTATTCTCTTTTGCTTCTCCTCAGCATTGAGTCTCTTCGGCCTCACAACTTCTGCTCTCCCACCTGGTCTTACTTCAACTGAAGTTTCATTATCAACATTCACCTGGTTTTCTTCCCAAATACTAGCCTGAGGGCTTACCCGGATATCAACTTGTTTTTCTTGTTGGACCTCTGTTGGCCTTTCCTCTTAAGTTTCATTATGTTGGTCTCCTTAAACTTCAATCCTCTGCTCTTCGTGGATATCATTCTCCGATCCTGCGTCTTCCTCGGTCTGTTCATTCTCTTCTTTGGGTTTCTCAATATCTTGATAACTGGGAGCCCGAGCCCGAGTGGGAAGTAAAACCACGTTGTCCAAGCCTGTCAAACGCTTAAGAATAGATACTTCCGGAGGGGGTATCATGAGGTCAGACATGGATTTTTTCTGACCAGGATCATATCTCCAAAGATTACTTATTACCAAGTTTATTTTCATGAAGCTCCGATGAAACTTATGGCTATAGTTATCACCCCTCTAGATATTTAACTTCTCAAAGATTTTCTTTGCAGATTTCGCATAATCTTTAAATGGTGTATTAATTCCCTTCATAGCTATTTATTAGAAATACTTTAAGTTAACCAATTTTAATAAGTAAAACAAAATAAAGTATGGAGATATATACCTCGCTCAGACCACTTCATAGTTAACCAATAGGGAATGAATTCATAATCTTCAAAACCTGTCTCCTATAGCCTGGAGATAAAAATAAATTGTTGCTTCCATTTTTTATCAGCTTCTAAGAAATCGTTGATCACGTTGTATTGCAAAACCAAGAGAATAAAATGGTTAATGCGATTTCTTAACTACACATGAGATGGAGATGAGTTGCTCCATGAAAAATATTGTCTTAAAAATCCTAGAGGCCATGATGCAGGTCATGAGTGTATACCACATGTTAATACCAGCTGGAGAGGGGAAAAGTCCAATAAGGTTGAAGTACTCCACTAGAGCAGGATCGAGAGGCAGGCGAAGACCTCAATTCATAAGTTCGGTGTACAGAATTAGCTCGTGATTGCGAACGAACAATGGCGTCTCATTAATAGGGGAAATCAAATAGTGATATTAAGGGGAATTGCCCATCAGTATCTGAGTTGTACCTCCTTGGTTGGGTGGAAATATTTGTATTTCACCTTATAAAGGGCAAGTAGATGCTTCGCTTCAGTATCACGAAGATTATCCCGCAAAATGCCTTTTATATTCGAGAGCAGGTTTAAGGCACGTCTCTTCTTCTTCTTCTTCTTCTTTTTCTTATCCTTTTTCGCCGAGGAAGTTTATCTTCGCTTAGGAATAGGGTCAGTTATAATTTGCTGGGGAAGAGAAGATTTTGACTCGACACGGATGGTCCAAGGGGAAGAACCACCGCGCGATAGCTTGTAGGGGTTGCGCTTCAACCACAACCACATCATTCTTTTCTTGATCACTGTCAGATTCATCAATCTGATTTCTATCTTGGATTTTAGGGATGAATTTCAAAACTTAGTCCAAACGAATATTCCTCAAATAAGATTTCCGAGGGCGGACTTCGGGAGTCGTTTACGGGAACCCTTGAGGATTTACCTGAGGAATTACAGCAGAAGACAAAAAATTTAACTCGGATAGACTTTGTAAGTGGGTATGGGGATCTCTTCCTCTTAAGATGTTCTCATTTATGTACGTAGGGAGACTTTTTTTTTCATTTCCCATCATCAAGAAAAAAGAAAATTTGCGAGTATGTTTAGATGAAGAATGACTTCTTGAACAAGCTTGACTGGGGGGCTGAGCAGTAAGTGAAATGTGTTCCTAAAGAGGGGACCACTTATTGTGCAAGTTTTTCTCAAAGATGTCTACAGGGGTTGGATACCCTCTACCACCAGAAGTTCTATGCGCAACAGCTTTGTTTGAGATATTGAACCACCTCCAAAGTTTATATCTTTCAAGATTGATCAACTCTCCAGGCATGAAAGACTGACAAGAACACGGTATGAATATTATTCCTCGCTATCTCTAGAACATGTGTTCTTCGTACAAGGTTAAGCAGAAATCGAAGGTGTAAACTTAGAACTAAAAAGAGAGATGAGTATTTATAGTGGAGCTATGGGTGTTAAAAAGCAGAATATGAAAAGTTGGTTTCAAGATTTCTTTGACACGTTACCACTGTCACAAACCGTTTCAAATAACGTGCTGGTATGCAGTGGTAGATACGTGACACGTGGCCAGAAGTGACTTCATTTCCTAAGTTATTTCTAACATCATAACGGCTATGCAAAGACACGCGAAGTTAAAAGAAATGATGGCTTAGGTGAGGTCATTATGACCAGAGGTGAGGTTATAAATTCGAACAAGTACCATACCATATAATCCTAGGGGTTTGTCAAAAACAATTTATTTATGGAACACAAGTAACGAAGTCGTCCGATCAGAGCATGAGGTAAGAAAAATCTGAAGAGATGTATATAAGATCATACAAAGAAGTTTGGATGTCATAAATTTCGAGAAATTTGGCATTCATCGGTCAGTCTTCATTCAAATAGTTTCACAAGGACTGGGGGGGGGGGGCTAATGATAAGGGAAGCAAAATATAAATAATAACCGGGTTTTTTATATTAAATATAAAAACTAAATGCATGTATTTAGTGTGTAAGGACTAAATTAAAGCAAACATAAGAGATAAAGGGGCTAAATGACACATCCTTAGAACTTGTTTGTAAAGAGTAAAGAAGTGGGGTGAGAAATCCACTTTAACATGGTTATCATATAATTTTACTATTCACTTCATGTACTATATAAAGGACATTCCCTTTGGGGGGAAATGGGCGAATGATTAGTCAATTATTGTTATATTTATTCCTTTTGTCTCTTTCTCTCCCTATAAAATACTGATTCACCTATTAGAAGTATCCGATACGAACACTTCTTAGACATACACCCTTCTCCGAACATTTCTGCAATTAACTTAAGAATTATCTTAGTTCATCAACCTCCACAAAAGGTCCGTGGGCTTATAGACTCCGAGGATGAAAAATATGCAGATGTCTCGGAGCCATCACCTCCACGAGAGGTCTGTAGCCAAGGTCGTCCAACCGATCTGGAGGGATGGAGGGACCTCTTCCTCGTGTAAAATATTATTATTTTGTTCTCTGACTATATGCAACACGAGGCCTACTTCACATTCGTGGATAACGTAAGTTATTTAATTATGACTTAATTAATTATTATTTTTACTTGAACTATATATTTTTTTTACGGTATATTGAGGTTTGTTTCTTTGTTTCAACCTCATTCTGGCATCACGATCCAGTCAAAATACGGGCTAGCAAACAACTAGGGGTAAAGGAAATATTGGAAGGTACTTCGTTCTGGCCACTTATGTGTTTTTGTTTATTTGTAGGTGTTTTTCTAACCGTATGAGGATGTTGTGCAACGTTCCTGTAGTAGGAAATATGGCTGTATTGCAACCCTATTCGCCTAATATTTGCCAGCGAGTCATAGCACCTGATCGAGTGATGCGACAGTTTGGTTGGGTCCAAGAGAAGCTGATGGCTCCCATTGCCTCTAGAACTGGTCTCATAAGAGAGGACAATCTTCGTTATGCGCTTGAGGGTAGGCATTGGATGAACTGGAGAGACCATTTATTCATGATCTATAAGTATTCACGGTGTTTGGAAATAAATAGTCGGACATCGTCCCCTCAATACGTAGCTTTTGTGAAGAAATATGGTTGATTTAACATCACGCCTTGTATTCGTAACGAGCAATCCGCGGTTGATGTGGTTAACATGATAAATCGTGTTCATCCGTTAAACGATACTCCTGAAAAACTCATGCCTTTCACAAAAAGGGTGCTTCATATCACAAGTATGTGGATTTTTATCATGCTAGGCTTGTTGATTGTTTGTATGTTATTTTAGTTTTCGAACCATGTTGTTTTGGATGTTGATTGATTCTACTTTTATCCCTCTAAGTTCGATGTTATTAATGTTATCTTTTTTAATAACGGTACTTTTAGATATTGTGTGTTAATCTACCTTAAATGTTTGTTTTAGATATTGTGTGTTGATCTATAGTTATATGATTGACTTGTATGTTTCGTTAACTCCGCAATGAGGGTTTAATATTGGTTGGTTTTTAAGAATTTTCAAAGTCCCCTTCAATCGCGGTTAAACAACTTTCAACCGAGTGGGGGGGGGGGGGGGGGGGCTTATCACCCGACGGTTTAAAATTGTTCAACCGTCTGGTTACAACGAGAAAAATCTATAAGATCATATAGTATTTTTTTTATTCTCAACCCCGTCGGGTAGAAAATTTTCAATCGGCGGTTGATAAGTTCCCCTCGGTTGAAATGTTTTGACCTGTCGGGGTCAGCATCTTACTCAATCGTCGGATGTACTTACGTGATCCGATGGGCCTAGTTCCGGTGGTTCAAATTTTTTAATCGGCGGGGTATTTTTCAACCGGCGGTTGAAAATTATTGCCCCACCGGTTACCAGTCTTCCATTTGTAGACCAATTCGTAATAAGAAATGGTCTACACTCCCGGCGGTGTAAATTATCAATCGTCGGGGGACTTCTCAACCGAAATTTAAAAATGTTCACACCTCCGGATGAATATTATAGATTTGGAGACCAACTCCAATTAGGATATGGTGTTAGTCCCCGACAGTTGGAAAATCCGAAACTGACGGAGCGATTATCTCCCGCCGGTTGAGAATATCTTAACCGGCTGGTGGATGCTTATTTTTAGTGTTTCCAAAAATCTCGCAGAAAATGGTTTACCCGCCCAAAATTTATTTGCTTCTCGCTAAGGCTTTTGGGGAATTCCCGCATAGTACCCATCTATAAGTAGTAGAACCACGCAATAGCATTAAACATCGATACATTAAGAATGGATGATTCAAATTGGAATATGCACGAAGATGCAAACCTCTTAAAATCTTTTGAGTTCATCAAAGGCATGATGTTGGAGGAGACTCTTGCTTTGTCGATATTATCTTATGCAGTATGCATTTCATGCACGGTAGAGAGGCATCATTTTCGGGCTTTATGATGTCCCAACCACGTGGATACGAAGAAGTGACCGGCAGGTTAGCTTATCTGTACACCATGCCGGCTATACCGATAGAGTCACTACCTTACAAAGTCCAAAGCGAGACCCAATATATATTTAATTTGGAGTTTCATAGTATTCTCAGGAAAGAGATGCTGGAACATGTGATTCAAGAGATGTAAGATAAATGGACGGGATAACCACCGACGTTAGAACTTACCCAACTCCTGAAGAAAGTAACGATGATGAGGAATATCATTTCAAGAAATGCCATGAGCATGGATGAAACTATCTGTCCCCATGAAATTGAAGAGCCTATGGAAACTCTGTCTACTATATATCTTTCCATTTTCGTTGTTTCCATTCGCGTCTACTATCTATCTTTCTATTTCCGTTATTTCCATGTAGTTAAATGCAGACACAATCACGACTCCCATCTTCGGCATGGACATCCAATGATTGATAGTAGCCACATCGCTAGAGCACTCCACACGCTCCGCAATGTCTATCAAATCCTATATGCTTGTAAATATCTTCACGCACACGGATTCCTAATCCATAAGATCATTGTATATGGCATCCCTAATCAACCTCCACCCATCTTGTTGCCCGTTCAAGGAAAACACAATTGAGCGGTACCCGCAGCGGCCATCAGATTTAATATCAGTGATGGACGTTACGAAAGGCCTTATATAGATGGGGAATTGGTTTAGGTATCCTTTAGGATCAACCAAAATTTCCTTAGCCGGCATCGTAGAGCTTGGCCTACAACCGACTGTTCCACTTTCTTGCGTTAGAATAACGCTACCTTTCTTCGGAGCGAGGGTACTTTCGCAACCACGTTTTTTACCTAATATTTCTTTACCTTTACGTGAGTTTGCGGTCGGAGGTTTGAACGTTTTTTCAAACGATGGTGAACTAGCTTTTTTGGAATCTAGTACATGCTCGTGCATAAATTTTTGTGTTTAATGGATAATTCAGATGCAGTAATAGACAACTTATGTTTGGAAGGTGGAAGACCGCGCGCTTTTTTTCTTCACCAATGAATCCAATAGGGAAGTTATTTCGTGATGGACGGCAAAAAACCATTTCTTATAAACGTGCTCTATGCGTGCTTCATCATTGGATTCCATGACATCGCATACTAGTTTCTCAATTTTTTTCTTTCAATTGCTCGATCTTTGTGAGATTGGTACGAAGTAGAATGTCTAACCTCTTCCAATGTTAGTGAAATGACTCCAAAGGCACCTCTAAGACTTTGGCAACAAATTCGTAGATTTCGTGCGCGCAAGGCATACCGTGCGTAGTTCGTATCGCACCATCGCAAAGCATGCCAACCGCGATTGTCTTGCTGCGGGCATAATCTACTTCTTTGGAAAAAAAATTCCAAAGCATAGTGGAAGACGTTGGAATAATCTACTTATCACCCGACGGTTTAAAATTGTTCAACCGTCTGGTTACAACGAGAAAAATCTATAAGATCATATAGTATTTTTTTTATTCTCAACCCCGTCGGGTAGAAAATTTTCAATCGGCGGTTGATAAGTTCCCCTCGGTTGAAATGTTTTGACCTGTCGGGGTCAGCATCTTACTCAATCGTCGGATGTACTTACGTGATCCGATGGGCCTAGTTCCGGTGGTTCAAATTTTTTTAATCGGCGGGGTATTTTTCAACCGGCGGTTGAAAATTATTGCCCCACCGGTTACCAGTCTTCCATTTGTAGACCAATTCGTAATAAGAAATGGTCTACACTCCCGGCGGTGTAAATTATCAATCGTCGGGGGACTTCTCAACCGAAATTTAAAAATGTTCACACCTCCGGATGAATATTATAGATTTGGAGACCAACTCCAATTAGGATATGGTGTTAGTCCCCGACAGTTGGAAAATCCGAAACTGACGGAGCGATTATCTCCCGCCGGTTGAGAATATCTTAACCGGCTGGTGGATGCTTATTTTTAGTGTTTCCAAAAATCTCGCAGAAAATGGTTTACCCGCCCAAAATTTATTTGCTTCTCGCTAAGGCTTTTGGGGAATTCCCGCATAGTACCCATCTATAAGTAGTAGAACCGCGCAATAGCATTAAACATCGATACATTAAGAATGGATGATTCAAATTGGAATATGCACGAAGATGCAAACCTCTTAAAATCTTTTGAGTTCATCAAAGGCATGATGTTGGAGGAGACTCTTGCTTTGTCGATATTATCTTATGCAGTATGCATTTCATGCACGGTAGAGAGGCATCATTTTCGGGCTTTATGATGTCCCAACCACGTGGATACGAAGAAGTGACCGACAGGTTAGCTTATCTGTACACCATGCCGGCTATACCGATAGAGTCACTACCTTACAAAGTCCAAAGCGAGACCCAATATATATTTAATTTGGAGTTTCATAGTATTCTCAGGAAAGAGATGCTGGAACATGTGATTCAGGAGATGTAAGATAAATGGACGGGATAACCACCGACGTTAGAACTTACCCAACTCCTGAAGAAAGTAACGATGATGAGGAATATCATTTCAAGAAATGCCATGAGCATGGATGAAACTATCTGTCCCCATGAAATTGAAGAGCCTATGGAAACTCTGTCTACTATATATCTTTCCATTTTCGTTGTTTCCATTCGCGTCTACTATCTATCTTTCTATTTCCGTTATTTCCATGTAGTTAAATGCAGACACAATCACGACTCCCATCTTCGGCATGGACATCCAATGATTGATAGTAGCCACATCGCTAGAGCACTCCACACGCTCCGCAATGTCTATCAAATCCTATATGCTTGTAAATATCTTCACGCACACGGATTCCTAATCCATAAGATCATTGTATATGGCATCCCTAATCAACCTCCACCCATCTTGTTGCCCGTTCAAGGAAAACACAATTGAGCGGTACCCGCAGCGGCCATCAGATTTAATATCAGTGATGGACGTTACGAAAGGCCTTATATAGATGGGGAATTGGTTTAGGTATCCTTTAGGATCAACCAAAATTTCCTTAGCCGGCATCGTAGAGCTCGGCCTACAACCGACTGTTCCACTTTCTTGCGTTAGAATAACGCTACCTTTCTTCGGAGCGAGGGTACTTTCGCAACCACGTTTTTTACCTAATATTTCTTTACCTTTACGTGAGTTTGCGGTCGGAGGTTTGAACGTTTTTTCAAACGATGGTGAACTAGCTTTTTTGGAATCTAGTACATGCTCGTGCATAAATTTTTGTGTTTAATGGATAATTCAGATGCAGTAATAGACAACTTATGTTTGGAAGGTGGAAGACCGCGCGCTTTTTTTCTTCACCAATGAATCCAATAGGGAAGTTATTTCGTGATGGACGGCAAAAAACCATTTCTTATAAACGTGCTCTATGCGTGCTTCATCATTGGATTCCATGACATCGCATACTAGTTTCTCAATTTTTTCTTTCAATTGCTCGATCTTTGTGAGATTGGTACGAAGTAGAATGTCTAACCTCTTCCAATGTTAGTGAAATGACTCCAAAGGCACCTCTAAGACTTTGGCAACAAATTCGTAGATTTCGTGCGCGCAAGGCATACCGTGCGTAGTTCGTATCGCACCATCGCAAAGCATGCCAACCGCGATTGTCTTGCTGCGGGCATAATCTACTTCTTTGGAAAAAAAATTCCAAAGCATAGTGGAAGATGTTGGAATAATCTACTTATCACCCGACGGTTTAAAATTGTTCAACCGTCTGGTTACAACGAGAAAAATCTATAAGATCATATAGTATTTTTTTTATTCTCAACCCCGTCGGGTAGAAAATTTTCAATCGGCGGTTGATAAGTTCCCCTCGGTTGAAATGTTTTGACCTGTCGGGGTCAGCATCTTACTCAATCGTCCGATGTACTTACGTGATCCGATGGGCCTAGTTCCGGTGGTTCAAATTTTTTTAATCGGCGGGGTATTTTTCAACCGGCGGTTGAAAATTATTGCCCCACCGGTTACCAGTCTTCCATTTGTAGACCAATTCGTAATAAGAAATGGTCTACACTCCCGGCGGTGTAAATTATCAATCGTCGGGGGACTTCTCAACCGAAATTTAAAAATGTTCACACCTCCGGATGAATATTATAGATTTGGAGACCAACTCCAATTAGGATATGGTGTTAGTCCCCGACAGTTGGAAAATCCGAAACTGACGGAGCGATTATCTCCCGCCGGTTGAGAATATCTTAACCGGCTGGTGGATGCTTATTTTTAGTGTTTCCAAAAATCTCGCAGAAAATGGTTTACCCGCCCAAAATTTATTTGCTTCTCGCTAAGGCTTTTGGAGAATTCCCGCATAGTACCCATCTATAAGTAGTAGAACCACGCAATAGCATTAAACATCGATACATTAAGAATGGATGATTCAAATTGGAATATGCACGAAGATGCAAACCTCTTAAAATCTTTTGAGTTCATCAAAGGCATGATGTTGGAGGAGGCTCTTGCTTTGTCGATATTATCTTATGCAGTATGCATTTCATGCACGGTAGAGAGGCATCATTTTCGGGCTTTATGATGTCCCAACCACGTGGATACGAAGAAGTGACCGACAGGTTAGCTTATCTGTACACCATGCCGGCTATACCGATAGAGTCACTACCTTACAAAGTCCAAAGCGAGACCCAATATATATTTAATTTGGAGTTTCATAGTATTCTCAGGAAAGAGATGCTGGAACATGTGATTCAGGAGATGTAAGATAAATGGACGGGATAACCACCGACGTTAGAACTTACCCAACTCCTGAAGAAAGTAACGATGATGAGGAATATCATTTCAAGAAATGCCATGAGCATGGATGAAACTATCTGTCCCCATGAAATTGAAGAGCCTATGGAAACTCTGTCTACTATATATCTTTCCATTTTCGTTGTTTCCATTCGCGTCTACTATCTATCTTTCTATTTCCGTTATTTCCATGTAGTTAAATGCAGACACAATCACGACTCCCATCTTCGGCATGGACATCCAATGATTGATAGTAGCCACATCGCTAGAGCACTCCACACGCTCCGCAATGTCTATCAAATCCTATATGCTTGTAAATATCTTCACGCACACGGATTCCTAATCCATAAGATCATTGTATATGGCATCCCTAATCAACCTCCACCCATCTTGTTGCCCGTTCAAGGAAAACACAATTGAGCGGTACCCGCAGCGGCCATCAGATTTAATATCAGTGATGGACGTTACGAAAGGCCTTATATAGATGGGGAATTGGTTTAGGTATCCTTTAGGATCAACCAAAATTTCCTTAGCCGGCATCGTAGAGCTTGGCCTACAACCGACTGTTCCACTTTCTTGCGTTAGAATAACGCTACCTTTCTTCGGAGCGAGGGTACTTTCGCAACCACGTTTTTTACCTAATATTTCTTTACCTTTACGTGAGTTTGCGGTTGGAGGTTTGAACGTTTTTCCAAACGATGGTGAACTAGCTTTTTTGGAATCTAGTACATGCTCGTGCATAAATTTTTGTGTTTAATGGATAATTCAGATGCAGTAATAGACAACTTATGTTTGGAAGGTGGAAGACCGCGCGCTTTTTTTCTTCACCAATGAATCCAATAGGGAAGTTATTTCGTGATGGACGGCAAAAAACCATTTCTTATAAACGTGCTCTATGCGTGCTTCATCATTGGATTCCATGACATCGCATACTAGTTTCTCAATTTTTTCTTTCAATTACTCGATCTTTGTGAGATTGGTACGAAGAAGAATGTCTAACCTCTTCCAATGTTAGTGAAATGACTCCAAAGGCACCTCTAAGACTTTGGCAACAAATTCGTAGATTTCGTGCGCGCAAGGCATACCGTGCGTAGTTCGTATCGCACCATCGCAAAGCATGCCAACCGCGATTGTCTTGCTGCGGGTATAATCTACTTCTTTGGAAAAAAAATTCCAAAGCATAGTGGAAGACGTTGGATTTTAGCTTACCGTACACAATATTCTCGAATTTATGTATGGCTAACAAGCGGTTCTTTTCAAATGACCCATTGATTTCCCCGTGTTACCATTCGATCAAAGTATGCAACTTCAACCAAAAAGGCTCGAAGTTACCTTTGCTCGTATCGATGAAACGCTTGAGGCTCGAATGAGCGCTCTCCACGCGGTTTGTGGTTTGGTTACCAAAATACATTCACTTGTTAGTTATCCAAGTGACAAAATTATCATCGTACGACCCTAACCAACTTTTGCTATATTTAATTGCTTTCAGATACTCTTAGAAGTCACAGTGCAATTCCGACCGATAGTCGTTGAAGGTTAGCTCTGTTTCCGTCAACATCATTTGATTCCAAACTTTGAAAAGGCATTGGACACCTTCTTCTCCTTAACGATTTTTTCGTTTTCTCTTATACTTTCATGTTAATGTGCCATCGACACAAAATGTGTGTTGCTTTAGGGGAAACTTCCTCCACTGCCTTCACAAACGCTAAGTCTCTATCCGTCAAAACGATGGAGGGTAGTTCAATGGAGTGAGTTACCATAAATGAATGTAAGGATTCTAACACCCATTTGTAGCTCTCGATTTTTTCTTCAGACATAAACGTGAATCCGATGTAAAAGTTTTCCCGGTACAAGTGGCTCTGACGACCTCATACAATGACATCCCATATTTATATACCTTGTACGTGTTATCCATTTCAATGATATTGAAATGCAAATCCAAACTAATCGGGTGCGCGAAGAAAAAGTCACCTATGATATCGCTTCCGTCTTCAGACTTTCTATGGAATTCGTAATAGTTTAACCTCTTTAGTTCACCCAACAAGTATTGGAATTGAGACCCAACGCCTTTTTTGATCTTGCGGTGTTTTAGTTGAGCATTTTACATGATGCACACTAAAGACGAATTCTTAGGGTTCAGTTTTTTCACTCCACCGAGAATGTCACAAGGACGTGATCCCATTTTCCTAGAACTAACTACGAAGTTCATATATTCTTTGTTTAATCATCCTAACTACACATGACCTTCTTTGTAGGATGTAGTATCGTGATTGTGAATGCCACATGCGACCTTTAATCCCCATAAATCATCATCCAACTTATTTCCTTTAAGGGTGACACGGCATCCATATTTTTTTGTGTAGGTAGACTTCCTTTTAAGATCCTTCAGATGTACCGATTTTGTGTAATTTTCAAATCTTTCGCACACAAAAATTATTCTTCGAGTTTTTCGAGAAAATCTAGCGGGACGACGTAATATAACCACAAACCCGTTATTTATCGCGGTTTTCTTAACCCAGTCAATCAAATCTTGTTGGGTGTAGTGAGATTTCGTGTTAAACAAGTGACTATAATCAGCGGAACAAGGCTCCGATATTATCTCATCTTTTACCATGCACGAATCATATAAGTCATCATTTAACTCCTCATCCTCCTACATTCATCAAGCATAAATGATTTCGCTCAATCAAAAACGCAAATTTGCACGCCGCGGCCCGATAGTTGAGAAATTCTTCACCCTCGTGGAACTTTTCACCTGCCGATTGAAAATTACACTACCGGCGGTTGAGAATAGGTACCCCGCCAAGGTAAATTCCTAAAAATTATTAAACTTTTGAAGGACCAAAAGGGACTCGTACCCGTCGGGGTGAATATTATCAACCGTCGGTTGATAATATTAACCTGGCGGTTTATAATATTAACTAGATGGTTGATAGTATTTGACCCGTCGGAGACCTAGTACTAAATAAAATTCCAATATACAACATATTATCAAATCAAGTATTGGCGGGTAAAGTCCAAAACACCGACGGATGAGAGCTACATCCCCAACGGGTAGACATAGCCTCCTCCGACGGGTGGTCAAAGACAGATCTGGCGGGGTTGGTTCCTATTGCTAAAAGGATTTCAGCTCTCCCCCATTGGGGAACAAGGCCTCAACTGGCGGTGGAGCACGGGTTCATCTATCCAAAATGGAAAGAACTACAAAAAAAGGAATTTTTTTGAACAAATTGGTTAAAGAGACTACTTTGTTTGGAGTTTCATGGTTTTTACCAAGCTTCTTCTCGCCTAAATTTATCCTTCAATCAATTATATTTTTTTACGTTTTTGGGTGTTATTGAGTATTTGAAAGGTTTTAGAATTTTTAGAGTTCATTAAGTTTTGAATATAAGAAAGATATTAGGAGGAGTAATTTTTTGTTTTTTAAAATTTTGATTAAATATACTCAAAATCCACTACGTATCAAAAAAATTTAATATTCTTGGTGAAAAACACATAGATAAAAAATTATTAATTAAAAATTTTCTAAAAAATGACTGATTAACATAATTTATGATTTGAAACCGAATTTAGCCAAAACTTTAAGAAGAATAAGTACATTTAAAGATAATATTCTAAAGGCCAAAGTTATTTCCTCCATGTTATTTTTTATTTCCTCCATCATTTGAAAAATCCTCCATGATGTTATTTCCTCCATAAAGGAAGTTACAAAATTGCCCTTTTACCCATTTTTTCTTTACAAAACTATTACCCTAACATACCCATCCAATTTAGTACAACAAAACTCATTCTTCACCCTAGAGAACTACCTTACAAAGAAGAAAACCCATTTTTCACTTATCACTACCTTACAACAGCTGATTCGAAGATAGAGAAAGCTTGGAGAAAGAAATTCTAGGTTCTTCCCCATTATCAAATTTAGGGTTTGTAGTTAGATTTTGTTGTTCGATTTCGATTAGGGTTTGAAGTTAGATTTCTATGTTAGATTCGATTAGGGTTTCATTTGGAGTTTGATTTCATTGTTAGAATCGATTAGGGTTTTGATGAGTCCGAATTCGAAGTGCTCCCCGGAAGGGCAGTCCAAAGTACATCTCCCCGTGAATTCGGACAGGCTCCAAGTATTTAATCCGAATAGGACTTTTTTACCGGACAGATGATTTCGAACATTGTAAACTTAAGGCAGTTCGAACTATGACTAAAGTACTAAAAAACCTAAACACTATCTGACTAAGCTACCTGCGCATCTGCTTAAAACTTATGGGTCTTTAAACATGACCCGGGTCCATTAAACTTGACCCGAAAGCCCATAAGGGCCCAAATTTCACACTATAAATGCCCAACCACCAGCATTAACTATGGGTAAGAAAAATTAACTGCTGCCAAGCTGCACAATTCTCTCTCCACCCTTAAAACACTGTGAAACACCTTTAAACACTGTGAAACACCTTTAAACACTGTTAAACACCCTTACGCCGCCTTAAAACTCCACTTGAAATTACCAGCCTACCCCCAGGCTACTTTTATCCACATCAAATTGGCGACCACAGTGGGAGGCGACAGTGCCTGAATCAAGTATTCAAAACCAAGTAAAGAAATTCTCTCCGAATGAATCCGGATAATCCAGAGCTTCCACCAGCTTTGCTCGAAGTGGTGGAAGAGAACGATGAATATACTGTCCAAGAGCGTGACAGGTTGAGGGTTGAAATAGAAGCTCTGAGGGCTGAAAAGGCCAAGATGGGCATGAAGGAGAAATCCAAAGCGTCAGTTGCTCATCGCTCTGATAACCCTCGAGAGCATGAGGCTTCAAAAACTCATGTGAGCACTAAAAAGACACATGCCAGTTCTAAAAAGTCTCACCGGTCCAAGCCTGTGGAAAGTTCTGACTCAAGTTCAGAATCTTCGGACAGCTCTTCGGACAGTGAGGGAAATGAAAAATCCTTGTCCTCCAGTAGTGATGAGGGGCGAACCAGGAAAAAACAGAAGCAAGTTAAAAAGTATTCCAGAAAAAGAGATCATCATGGAAGAATGAAAAGGCACATTGGGAAAGGATCATCTCACAACCGAAGGCATGTAGACCGGATGCTGGTAGATCCTTTTGCCTTCCATGATGAGCCAGGTATCTTTGCAACCCCTAATGAGGATACTGCGTTCAGTCGTGGGAGAAATTGGAGGCAATCGCCTTTGTCTTCTAAAATACTGTCCGGAAATCTCCCCAAGAGGTTTGATAGCACCAAGATGGAGAAGTACGATGGCAGTACTGATCCAGACAATCATCTGGAGTAATTCAAGAACTTCATGATGAACTTTGATGATGATGATAAACTACTCTACAGGGCATTCTCCCAGTCCTTCACGGGGAGTGCTCTGAAGTGGTACAACAGCCTTCCTCAGGGTTGTATCAGAGACTTTGATACTTTTTGGGTGGCCTTTCGAAGGCAATTTGTGGGAAGTAAGGAGCTAAAGGGTAATGGAGATACCATAATCCATTGTGCCCAGGAACCAAACGAATCATTAAAGGAGTACATAAGTCGATTTGTGAACACAAAAAACGGGCTGGCTGATTGCTTTGAACAAGTGGCAATAGCCTCTCTAAGACAAGGTTTGAACCCGGGCAACCTGGCCGATTCAGTAACAAGGAAGAAAGCCATGACCTGGGGTGGATTGCTAAATCAAGTTGGGAAACAAATAAATGTTGATGAAACAAAAAAGACCAGGGTGCATAGACAGGTGAGATCCACCCCGGTGGCACCAGCTCCAAATCAAAACCAATCCGGGAACAAAGCTAGAGAAACCGGACAGGGGCATGGAAGGGGAAAAGCTCAGTCTCAACCAGCTGCTCCTGCACAAAGCCAACAGTCTAGAAACAAAAGGGGGCCATGGGTCCAACCGGAGTGGTTTGCAGAACTCAAAGAAAGTGTGGCAACCATTTTCGATAAAACAAAAGATGAAGTACGCTACCGGAGACGAGCAACCTTGCAGTCTCCCAGAGAACATCGAAACAGTTCTTTTTGTCAATATCACAATGATATTGGTCATACTACTGATGATTGCATAGCATTGAAACAAGAGGTTCAAAACCTGATCGAAAGAGGGAAATTGGGTGCATACGTTAAAAGGAGAGGAGGCAACAAACCTGACAACACTCACCGGGCTGGTCCGGTTAATGCTGCCCCAGAAGGAGCTATGGTAATCATTGAAAGGTTTGATGTGGAATCTGAATACTTGGATCCTGATCCAACAAGGAATAGAGTGGGTGCAATAGAGGAGCGTTCTAGGTCGGTCTCCGGGCTCATTAAGTTCTTTGAGTCCTTGACAATTTTCGGAGGGGACACTGTAACGGCTCCTACCACTTCATCAAGAAAAAGGCATGTTCATAATTTGGCTACCCAGCTAGAAGGGGGCATGACCTCTTATCAATCGTCAAGTTTATTCCCATTTATTGTCTTTGATGGGGATGATTTGAGAGACATTGCTGGCCCTCATGAAGATGTTGTTGTTATAGGAGCATCGATAGGGGGCAATGAGATAAGGTGAATCCTGGTAGATACTGGGAGCTCTGCCAATATCCTCTTCCTAGATACTTACAAGAAAATGAAAAATCCAGCTGTGATTCAAAAGTCAGACAGATCGATCGTAGGCTTCACGGGCAACTCAGCCGATGTAATCGGTGAGTTCGAAGAAGAAGTATTGTTGGGCAGAGGCCCTTTCAAGAAAACAGTCCGAATACTTTTCATTGTGGTGGATTGTCCCACTTGCTACAATGCTATTCTAGGGAGATCTTGGCTCTCTAGGATGCATGCAGTGGCTTCGACAGTCCATCAGTGTCTAAACTATGCTGTTCAGGGGCAGGTTGGGGTTGTCCGGAGCAGTCAAAAAGTTGCAAGGGAATGCTATGCCACTGCCTTGGCTCCACGAACTCTGGGGGCAGTCCGTATAAATGACCAATAGCAGTTTGAGGGCCTTTCTGGGGGTGAGGGTGAAATTGATGACCCTAGAGAGACCCCCGGAGTGTTGATCCCAGTTGAGGAGGTTGAAACACACTGCTTGGAAGAAGGAAAAATCGTCAAGATAGGATCCAAAATGCCACCAATGTTGAAAGAAGGTATGTTGAAATTCTTAAAAGACCATCAGCATGTTTTTGCTTGGTGCAACGCTGATGTTACTGGAGTTCCATCAGAGGTGATTTCCCATAACCTATCTGTCCGGAGAGACGTTGCATCAGTGGTGCAAAAGAGGAGAGCTTTCTCAAAAGAAAAGGCCGATGTCATTGTACAAGAGGTTGACAGACTCACAAAGATGGGGCACATTAAAGAATCTCAGTACCCTTTGTGGACTGCCAATCCAGTCTTGGTAAAAAAGAAAAATGGTAAATGGCGAATGTGCATTGACTTCACAGATCTCAATCGAGCTTGCCCAAAAGACTTGTATCCGGTTCCCCGGATAGATCAGTTAGTAGACTCTACTTCTGGGAACAAGCTACTCTCCTTCATGGATGCTTTCTCCGGGTATAATCAGATCCAGGTGGATCCAAAAGATCAAGAGCATACCACTTTTGTTACTGATAGAGGTCTGCACTGTTATAAGGTGATGCCCTTTGGCTTGAAAAATGCTGGGGCTACTTATCAAAGGTTAGTCAATAAGGCATTTGCTGATCAAATTGGAAGAAATATGGAGGTTTACATTGACGATATGATGATGAAAAGTGTGGATGAGCAGCTGCACTTGTCCGACCTCCAAGAGACTTTTGCCAACCTGGCCAAGGTGAATTTAAAGTTAAATCCTGAAAAATGTGTGTTCGGAGTGCAGTCCGGGAAGTTCTTAGGGTATATTATAAGTGAGCATGGGATACAGCCCGACCCGGACCAACTCAATGCTTTGTTCCAAATGGAGCCTCCTCGAAACGTTAAAGAAGTACAGCGGTTAACGGGGAGGTTAGCAGCCTTGAACAGATTTATCTCCAGGTCTTCGGACAGATGTGCTCCATTCTTTCAAACCTTGAAGGGTGCAAAGGGGTTTGAATGGACACCACAGTGTGATGAGGCATTCAATGAGATTAAGAAGCATCTGTCCTCTCCCAAGACTTTGTTCAAACCAATTGATGGGGAGACTCTCTTCGTATATCTGGCTGTTTCAAGTTGTGCCATCAGTGCTGTGTTAGTAAGGGAGGTTGATGGGTATCCTCACCCAGTGTACTACATCAGCAAAAGCTTGATTGATGCTGAACGGCGCTACTTGAAACTTGAGAAACTAGCATTGGCTCTGGTGATAGCTACAAGAAAGATGAGGCCTTATTTTCAGGCTCATCCTATCATTGTCCGGACGTCTTTCCCTTTAAAGAATGTCCTTCAAAAAGCGGACATTTCAAGTAGAATGACAAAGTGGTCAGTAGAGTTGGGGGACTTCGACATAGATTTCGCTCCCCGGACAGCAGTAAAAGCTCAAGCTGTGGCTGATTTTCTGGTTGAGTTCCATTCTGATAGGGACTCAGAACAACCTGCTGATTCAAAAGACAAAAAAGTGTGGATTGTCCGAACAGACGGGGGATCCAGTGCCATAGGGTCCGGGGCAGGAATATGTCTCACTTCCCCCTATGGGGACAACATGTTCCAAGCTATTTGTTTTGCTTTCATGGCATCCAATAATGAGTCCGAATATGAAGCAGCTATAGCTGGGTTGAAATTGGCTTACATCTGTGGAGCAAAAAAGGTCAAGCTGCTAAGCGACTCCCAATTGCTTGTCCACCATGCCTTGGGCCTATCAGAAGCTAGAAAAGAACAATTGATCAAGTATTTACTACTCTTGAAAAGTGAGGCCATGAAGTTTAAAGCCGTTGTCTATGAGCATATTCCCCGGGCAGAGAATGAGCTAGCAGACTCATTGGCAACAATAGCATATACGGAGTCCTATCCATGGATCCATGTGCTTGAAAGCCCTTCTATTCAACTTGATGAAGGTGAAAAAGAGGAAGCCTTTGAAATACAAGTAAACCGGCCTCAAGACTGGAGGTTTCCTCTTATGCAATATCTGCCTGATGGCATCGTGCCTTTGGATAAACC
This sequence comes from Limnanthes douglasii subsp. nivea, assembly GCA_036936605.1. Taxonomy (NCBI): domain Eukaryota; kingdom Viridiplantae; phylum Streptophyta; class Magnoliopsida; order Brassicales; family Limnanthaceae; genus Limnanthes; species Limnanthes douglasii. The sequence continues at coordinate 42,835,682 of JAUPFV010000001.1, forward strand.
ACAAGCCAGAACGTTAAAGCACAGGGCTCGTGGTTTTATCATGATTGGAGAGGTCTTGTACAAGAAATCCTATAGCAAACCTCTCCTACGCTGTTTAGGGGATCATGAGTCACAAATGGTTCTCTCCGAATTGCACGATGGTGAGGGGTCAGCCCATTGTGGATTTAGGGCATTAACAAGAAGAGTGCTTCTCTCCGGATATTATTGGCCAACAATAATGAAAGATGCTAAGGAGCTGGTAAGAAGATGTGACCCATGCCAGAGGTACAGCAATGAAATTCATGTACCAGCCATTCCTTTGGAATCAATTTCTGAGCCTATCCCTTTTGCTCGATGGGGATTGGACTTAGTTGGGCCTCTCCCTGTGGCGTCCGGAGGGCGTAAAACCATAATTGTAGCCATTGACTACTTTTCGAAGTGGATAGAAGCAGCCCCCTTGGCAGGAACAACATCAAAGGCTGTTATAAAATTCATTCTATCCAACATATGTTGCAGATTTGGTGTCCCCAGAGAATAACAACAGACAATGGGCCACAGTTTGACAACAGAGAAATGGAGAGCTTATGTGCCTCAAGGGGTATTCAGCATTGCTTTTCTTCACCTTTCCACCCACAGGCCAATGGGCAAGTTGAGGTGGCTAATAGAACAATACTGTCCGGTTTAAAGAAAAATTTGGAAGGGGCTGCTGGGAAGTGGCCTAGTTATTTACAAGAAGTTTTGTGGGCCTACCGGACAACGCCTGGGGCTGCAACACAAGAATCACCTTTTGCCTTGGTCTTTGGGATGGATGCAGTAGCCCCCATAGAGAGACACTCCCCTCCTTTCGAGTCCACAACTTCTCCGGACAGGCTAATGAAATGGCAGTTAGAAATCAACTTGATTTAATTGAAGAAAGGCGAGTAAAAGCTCATCTTAGAATGGCACACTATCAGGGCTTGATGAGAAGCAGGTTTGCTTCTAAAGTTAAAAGAAGGGACTTTCAACCAGGAGATAAGGTATTGAGGAAAGTTTTCTTGCATACCAAGGAAAAGCTCTTCGGAAAGCTGGCCCCAACTTGGGAGGGTCCCTATACTGTGGTTGAAAGAATCAAGCCTGGAACGTACTGGTTAGAAGACAAAGATGGCAGGGTTTTAACTCACCCTTGGAATATTGAACACCTTCGAATGTACTTGGAATAAAACTTATGTAAATATTTACTTGTTTAAACATCCATGTAAATATTTGGGGGCATACCACTTCCTCTCTTCGGCGCCACGGAGAGCTTTAAATAAAACTTGGAGCCTTCTTAAATAATTTTCTAAGTTTTTGCAAAATTCTGTTGATTGTCATACTATCCGGACTGAAAGGTCTAAGGGCTACTTAAATTCTAGCCAGAGAAACTAAACACTCTCACAACACAATAACTCAAGACTACTTAAACTCCAGCTATTTAAACAGACTATGAAAGAAGAGAATGGTTGAGCAAAACAAAACATCCATTCAACAACTTAAAATTGCCTTGGCCTTCCAAGGACTTTTTAAACAAGTTTGGGTGCAGAACAAAAAACTGTCCGAACGGACAACATCACAAAAAAGGTGCCTTGGCCTTCCAAGGACTTTGGTTCAAGTAAAAGATAAACAAAACAAATTATAAATTAAGATGGAGCCTTTGAAGATGGCTCACCCTCATCTGTTTTCCTGCTCTTGATATTGTTTTTTTCCTCAATGACCTTCTTGCCTTTGGGGTCAACCTCTTCCTCACCCGGACTCTCTCCGGTTTCCTCTTCGTCACCAGACGAGGATATATCAGTGTACCCTTCATCAACCATGGTCCAGTAGGGGAGATCATCGTCATCCACATAACGCCATAAGTCCCCTAGTCTCCTCTTCGGGAACTTCTCGTGAAACAGGAGGACCATATCGGACTTCACTTTCTCAATCAATAATTCTTCACTCCGTATCATCTCCCTGGCATAAGCGTTAATTTTGGCCTTGATCGTGGCCTTTTGATCCTTCACCAAAGCAGCTTTCTCCTCAACAGCCTGAGTCACTGCATTCTCTAAAGCAAGTTTGTCAGTAGTCAGGTTGGTGACAAGCTTCTCCTGTGCTGCAGTCTCTCCTCTTGAGGCTGTTAAGTCCTTCTCCAATCCGGATAGCTTAGCCCGGAGATCTTTTACGGTCTCTTCTAAAGAAACAAATTTTGTGTTGCTTTTCTCTTGATTCTTCTTTAGCTGTTCGTTCGACTCCTTAAGCAAGTCAACCTTAGTAGTGGCAGTCCTGAGGTTATCGGACAGTTTCCCCTTCTCAGACTTAAGGTCTTTGATGGTTTCTGCCTGACTCCGGACTTGCCTTTCCAGGGTGAGTACTGGTTGCACGTTGCTAAGGAGGGAATGGGCTATAACATCCCTCTCACTGGAAACCAAGAAAGTCTTACCATTGAAGTTTACTGTGTTGGAGCTACTTGGGGGAACATATGGCCCTGCGAACTCATCTCTAGACAGGCCAAGGAAGTAGTCACCTAGAGGACCCAGACCGGTGACGTCCACTTCATCCATGTTAATTTCTCCCCTTTCAATCTCATCAGTATGGAATTCCCTTGGAATCCCTTCATTAAGATTCCCTGGGATCTCTTCAGCCAATGTCGGATCGGTTGGGAAGGTGGGCTCCGGATCCCGGAGAGTGAGCTCTTCACTTTGAAAAGTCTTTTTCTTTTTGACTTCCCTGTCAGCACTGTCACTCGCTTGTTTGCGAGTCCGTTTAGAAGCCCTTGTAGGTTTTGAGGAGTTCACCCCTTGCTTCTCACTCTCCTGTTCTACCACTTGTAGAAGGTTTGCGTCAACTTGAGCTTGGGCTGGCACCTCTGAACCTGTGGGAGCCTCTTTCTCCGTATCCTCTACCGCTCTCCTGCCTTTCTTCTTCTTGCCCTTCATTTTACTTGGGGCTTTGGCCCGGGCAGGAAGGAAGAGAGTCCCATCCAATTCATGAGACCTTCTCAGCACTACATCTTCATCAGGTGGGGTGGAGAACTCCTCCCAGGTTAGATCCCTTCGACCTGTGGTGTTCCACAGATGGGATCTCGCTAAATTCCCAGGGGTAAAAGCTTTGTGAAACCGGTTCTCCCAGTTCTCCGCGGCCCATGCGTTTATCTTACCACAGGTAACCTGTCCGGCTTTAAGGTAGTCTCCGAACTCCTTTGGCAGCTCTGATAAAACAAGAAAGTAAATGATTAGCATAAACTAAACGAAAAGAGAAATTCGAATAGAAACTTAAAGTAAAACTTACGATCGCTCCTCCATCTACTTCGAATAAGGCTAGGATTCTCCCCGGCCTTGATTTTCTTGCCATTCTCCCACGAGCCACTCACAAACAAGAACTGGCTCCTCCACTTGCTCTCCGACTCCAGGAGATCATCCACAGCTTTCAGATCGTTCCCCATGTTAAAGTGATAGAAAGGGAACTGATGGTGTTTGCACAAACTAGCTACAGCAGCGAACTCTTCCATTGGAAGAGGGATTCCGGACAACCTAGATGCCATAATGCATGACATCAAGGTGTACCATCCGTTAGGGCTTAGCTGTGATGGACATAGCTTGACTAGGTGGAAATAGCGCACTATCTCTGGATCCAGTGGGAACCTAAGTCCCCAGTTGAATAGCTCCGTAAAGAAGACTATTTCGTTCCTTTTACAATCCATAGGGGTCTCCAGATCGATGGGAATTCGGATTTTTACGTTTTCAGGGATCCCCCACTTAGTGCGAAACCGTCCCAAATCTCTAGTATGGATAAACGCATACTTGGTCTTTAACAGAGATAAAAGGTACTTGAACTCTACCTTATGAAAGCAGGGCCCTACTCTCCCTTCGAGGCTCTCCGGCAGATCCGGACGCCTCAGATACAAGTCCTATTTGCCCTTCTTGGCAACAACTACAGCATTTTCAGCTTGTCCGGAAGACTCGGACTCAAACCTAACCTCCTCAGTGGAGTCTTCCATCCTCTCCTCCATTATTGTTGGGGGAGCTTCAGCAGAAACAGCCCGAGGAGGGATGAAGCTTGGCACAGTTGATCCTCCGGACTGTTGGCTCTTTGTATGTTTTTGAGTTCTCACCTCAGTTTGAGTTTCTGAGGTTGAAGTTTCCTTGGGAGGTAATGGGCTGCTAGCCCCCGGACCGACTGGCCTTTCCCGGAGAGTCCTAACAGTTGCCCCAGACCCTGAATCGCTGGTATTTTTTGAAGAAAGTCCCTTAACCAATCTGCTTGGTCTTTTCATGATTAGTTTGTCTGGAGAATGATCGGAGTCGGACCCCATAGCAATGAAAGTGGATTTCTTCCTGACACTTGTGACAGTGACCCCCGGTTCAACGATAGGGATTGACTCTTGAACTGAAGAGCCAGATACTATGGGAGAAAGTGTTGATTGAAAGAATTTTCTGGGTTTCGTACCTTTCGAAGAAGACGAACCTCTATCAGATTCTTCGATTGAAGGGGCTGGTTTCTCGACAGGCGACGCTGGAAGTCCTGCTGCAAGTCTTTTCTCTTTTTCAACCCTTTGAGCTTTCTCCAATTCTGAGAGATTAAGCCAGCCACCCTTGATTAGAGCTGTTCTTGCTGTGAACATAAAACAACTAAGGAAATCTTGAAGTTTTTAGAGAGATGAAACTTTGAGTAAAATGGCAGAGTGAAAGTGATAAGTGAAGCTGTGAAAGATGAATGAAATTTATAGTAAATGTAAAAAAGAGGGTTTGATTCCTAGGAGAATCCGAAAAGTTGGGCAATGATTAAAAAACGGCGCTGACGTCATCAATAGCATTTAAAGAGGTAACTTGTTCAAGAAAGTGGTGCAACTTTCGAGGTGAAAAAACGGCTGAAGTAACCAACCAGAAAGTGACACGTGTCCCACTAACTCTGACAAGAACCGTTTAGAATTCGTAACGATTGGGCTGTCCGGGCCTGTCCTCAACTCTCTTCGAATTGGAAGGTCACTTCCTAAGTCGGACTGTTTTTCAGTTCTTTAACAATGACACTTGTTCAAATACCTAAAAAAAGGGGCTCCTGATGAGTCTGAATTCGAAGTGCTCCCCGGAAGGGCAGTCCAAAGTACATCTCCCCGTGAATTCGGACAGGCTCCAAGTATTTAATCCGAATAGGACTTTTTTACCGGACAGATCATTTCGAACATTGTAAACTTAAGGCAGTTCGAACTATGACTAAAGTACTAAAAAACCTAAACACTATCTGACTAAGCTACATGCGCATCTGCTTAAAACTTATGGGTCTTTAAACATGACCCGGGTCCATTAAACTTGACCCGAAAGCCCATAAGGGCCCAAATTTCACACTATAAATGCCCAACCACCAGCATTAACTATGGGTAAGAAAAATTAACTGCTGCCAAGCTGCACAATTCTCTCTCCACCCTTAAAACACTGTGAAACACCTTTAAACACTGTTAAACACCCTTACGCCGCCTTAAAACTCCACTTGAAATTACCAACCTACCCCCAGGCTACTTTTATCCACATCAGGTTTGATCTTGGGTTCGCCTTGGGATATCCTACTGTTCTGAATTTTTTTTCCCACTGAGCATGTGATTCCGAGTGCCCTACTCGGATTCACATGCTTTTTTTTAAACCGAGCAGCAGCTGATTCCGAGTGGCCCTCTCAGAATCAGTTGCTGCTCGGTTTAAAAAAAACATGTGATTCCGAGTAGGGCACTCGGAATAATATGCTCAGTGGGCAAAAAAAAATCATAACAGTGTGTGTGGTTAATATTGTAGATGGATGGTAGAAAAAAGAAGAACCTTTTAGGTGGTTATAAAATAGGGATTAGAAGTCTGTACTACGTCTCCGTAAGTGCACCTTTGGTTGAACTATTGAATACGGTAAATGCTAAAAGATCGTTAACACTTGGTAGCAAACATGTTTAGGTGTAGACATGTATACAAATAAATTATGTTGCCTACTTTTTTCGTATCTTATTTATCACAGAATTGAAGACGACAATAGGTTGATTATATATAATAGCGAGCACCATGCTTTTCTTACACTGGTGTTTTACACTTGATTCCGAGAGGGCCACTCGGAATCAAGTGCAATGTCCCAGTGAACAAATTATCACATAATATAACGAGACAGAGGGTTTGCAACTGATTCTGAGTGGCCCTCTCGGAATCAGTTGCACATTTTATTTTCAAATTGCAACTAATTCTGAGTGGCCCTCTCGGAATCAGATGCACATTTTTTTAAAAAAAATTACACCTGATTCCTAATTCCCGGCTCGAAAATAGTTGTTTTTTTTCAGAACTGTAAAAACGGGTTTAGCTGAAAAAAATAAGTTTCGAAATAGGTATTTTCAAGCTACGAAGTTGTAAAACGTAAAAACAAGTTTAAATTACATTGTTTGTCGATTGAGTGCTGTTCTCCGGCTTTGTTTGAGTTTCTTCATTTTCCATGATTAATATTCAATAAAATTGAAGTTCTTTGTTTTAGGGTTAATTTTAGAGGTAGAATCATATATCTTGGATTAAAGTTAGGTTAATGCTGTGTTTTTTCATATAAGACTTTTAATTAGATAAATGGCATCTAGTGATAAATTTGAAATAAAAATAAGGGTAATTTGGTAAAAGCAAGTCACTAGTGTTTTTGAAAGTTTGAAAGATGGAGGAAATAAAAAATAACATGGAGGAAATAGCTTTGGCCTATTCTAAATTCATTCTTGAATAATGTCCTTTTATTTCTTTTATAAAACAAATGGACACCGGTTAATGATCATTAAATAGTCGACATTTTTATCCGTTAATCTACTTTTACATTGATAATAACCATCAGAATTTATATTTTTTTATATAAACCGAACTGTCCTCTACTATATATAAAACAAGTTAGTCTTGGTATCGACAAAAATCAAATTGTAAAACATGTTAGTCTTGATATCGACAAAAATCAAATTGTTTAACATTGTTTAAAATAAAATTTTATTTAGGTTTAAAATTCAAAAACAAAAATAATTTATAAACTATAACTTTGAGATTAAAAATATAAGTGATTCAAAAATACTGTTTAACTTAAAAAACGGTTTGTTAAGGAAAATAATACTTCTCATTGAATATTGTTCAACGTTGAATATTTAATGTATTAATTATTTAGGCTAAGTTTTATTACTATGAAACAAATAGAAAAAAGTATCTATAAATACCTAGTCAACTTTGAAATATCAAAATGGTACATGTTTTTAGACTAATTTCATAAAATATATGGAACCATATTTTGGACAAAAATACCCTCTATGGTATAAAGGGGCTAATTTGGTTACAACCCATTTTTTCACCTTTTAAACCCGACTTTTGGGTTCCAATTCCCTCCATTTTCACATTTCTAATTTTGAGGTGAGAGAAACACTAAACTCGAGATCGAAGCCAAAAACAAACTTTAACCCAACTGTGAAGTAACCGTTGAGGCGACGATATCACTTTCCAACACCGATCGTCAGTGAAAAGAAGACGTTGTCGACGACGCACGGTGGTTTCGAACGTCATTCGCGGCATGGTTATACTCGAACATGTTAGTTTCGATTTCACGGTGGTTTTTTGGTCGCCGGATTTTTCAATGTACTGTATTAGACTACACTGTGAATCTTGTTTTGGCCGGACGAGCCACTGTTTCTTACTATTGAAATCGATTGTTCGAAGTTCTTCGGCGACGTTTTTTCCTAATGTTTGCAGGTCTATGTTGATGACATTTCTTGCTATTGAAATGTCGTTGTTTTTTCCTGATATTTGGTGTGTTAGTTAGGAGTTAAAGATGGCTGGGTGATAACGTAGTTGTTATGTTAGTGTCGACAGTCATATCGGAGAATGCCGATGGAGCAGGCAGTGGGTAGTTGGTTTTTTTGTCGAAAATCGCAACCTCGCCGTGAGTTTGTATCCATATCTAGCAATGTATGTGTTTCAAGAAGTATTTGCCTCATATGCAGGAAATGTTGCACGTATCTAGCAATGTATGCAATCTGTTTTGTCATATCTAGCAATGTCAGTAGTGTGTTTACAGTAGCAGCTAACACATCTAGCAATGTAGTAGTGAATCTTGTTCATGACTAGAAATGTGTGTGAAGTAAGCCTGATGTTGTTGTTTGGTTAGTTTCACCAGTGGAGTGTTTGATTGGTAATGTCTATGGATTGTGCATAGTTTTTTGTGTTATTGTGTGATGATTGAAATAAATGTTACTACCTAAAACAGTAAGTAACCCACTGTCGGCTGTCGTATTTTTGGCCGAACAAAAGAAGTCGACGTTTGTCGGTAAGTGCAGGCTTCTGTTGTTTTTTGTTCAGTAAACACGTTAGAGACAATATTCAGACATTCAAGGTGTTGCCGTATGGAAGTTCGATAGTTTTTTATGTTCAGTTAAGCATGTATATTTTATGTCGATATAATTTTAGAATTTTGGTGTGGTTGTAGGTGTAGCAGGTAATGGTTGGGGATGGTTTTGTGTGAATGTTGGTGTTAGGTTACTGGACGTGTTTATATATGAACAGGTCAAAGTAGGACATTGACGTGGATGACATATGCACACGAATCGCAAGCTTGACATGTTATGTTTGCCTTATCTAGCATTGTGTCGTGGTTCTGTTTGTATTTGAAAACAATTACTGATTGTGTATTTTAATTTTTTTGGATACTGTTTGTAGGGATATTTTAAATTAATGTAATACAAGAAATTTCATATAGCTCGTATCTAACAATGTGAAATGAATGCTAACCTGAATGCACATTTACTCGTATAAAGTAGTGTCAAATTACACGTGTCTAGAAATGTCGTATAACTTCTATCTAGCAATGTCAGGTTGAATGAACATCTGAATGCAAATTAACTCGTGTCTAGCAATGTCAACCTACTCGTTTCTAGCAATGTCAAATAACTCGTGTCTAGCAATGTCTAGTTCAGCATGTCTAGCAATGTCAAATAACTCGTGTCTAGCAGTGTCAAGTTAGTCGTGTCTAGCAAGGTGAAATGAATGCTAACCTGAATGCACATTTACTTGTATCAAGCAGTGTTAAATTGCTCGTGTCTAGCAATATCGTATTACTCATATCTAGCAATGTCAAATTCAATGAAAATCTGAATGCAAATTAAATCGTGTCTAGCAATGTCAAATAACGTGTGTCTAGCAATGTCAAGTTTAACATGTGTAGCAATGTCAAATAACTTGTGTCTAGCAATGTCAAGTTAGTCGTGTCCAGCAAGGCAAAATGAATGCTAACCTAAATGCACATTTACTCGTGTCAAGCAGTGTTAAATTACCCGTGTCTAGCAATTGCGTATTACTCCTATCTAGTAATGTCAAATTGAATGAAACTATGAATTCAAATTAACTTGTGTCTATCAATGTCAACTTACTCCTTTCTAGCATTGTCAAAATAACTCGTGTCTAGCAATGTCAACTTACTCTTTTCTAGTAATGTCAACTAACTCTTGTCTAACAATGTCATATATACCATACATCGCAATGTTATATTGATGAAAATATAAATGAAATACAACTCGTATCTACCAATGTGTATTAACTCATGTCTAGCAATGTAATAAAACTTAAAATCGCAACGACGGTAAACATGGGCCAGATGGTTGGTAAATGGTGTCAACTATATTAATGTCTGATTAGATAGATTTATTGGATGTTCTATTTTTTGCGAGGGTTGTTCTATGGGCAGTTATACTGCCATAAATGATGTTCTAATCTTATTATGATGTTTGCTTTTTCATGGCTTGTGTGATCTATATTAGTTTACATGTTGTCCATATTTGGAGACTTTAAATAAAGATTAGAGAGTAAATGGTTTAATGAAGCAGTTGTAAAGGCAATTACAACTCAAAAACGCAATGTATACACACAAATTAACTAGTATATCGCAATGTATGGCATATATGACAGTTGTTTTATAATGTTTCCCACAATATAACACTAGGCTATCTGCAAATGTCATTCATGGGCCTTCAGTAATGTTATGATAGGGTTTTTAACAACGGAATATTAATAAATCTGGGAATGTCAATTAGTTTAGCTACATGTGTAAATGTGAATATTCTTTAATGTGACATATGAGTCTATCAATGTAAGGGGTGTGATTAACTAGTAACTCGCAGCGTCATTAACAGTTTACTAGTACCACAGAGTTGATGATTTCAAATAACTAGCAATGTCATTTTCGGCAGTATCTAGCAACCTCATGTCAACGTATCTAGCAAAGTAATCTTAGAATTCAAATGACAATATGGTCGTTATATTGAAATAGCGTCACAATGTATCTAGCAACCTCAGATGGACGTAACTCGCAATGTCATATTAGGCTTACAAGCGCAGGGATGTAAACATATGTCTAGCAATGTCTTTTAGTGTATCTAGCAAACTATTTTCAAGCAACTAGCAATGTCATAACAGAATTCAAAACACAATCTTAAAACAGAAGCTCTGACCAGCAAGAGTAATAATCTTAAAACAGTACAATAGCAAAGATAAGAAGCCCTTATCCAAGAATTTTCATAAGACAACAAAAAAAACATCCATCTTTACAGGACAAGTTTGTTAAATTCAGAACGGAGCATCGCAAGACCTCTTGTTGTATCCCGATTTGAAACACCAGCCACACCGCGACTGTCAGTTAATAAGATCGAGTCATCGTCGCTCAGTCAGTTAGTCAGTCTAAACTGGTTTATACTTCCCGGTATCTTATTTCATTGCTAGTACTTGTTCCGATGTGCAACCATTTTATTTCCTTGACCTATATCATTGAGAACTCAACCTCTTATGAACATTATGCATGAACTACATTGAATATAAATACACTAGAAACAGAAAAACTACTTCTCTCATTCATCAAGCTGACAAATCAATTGATAGTCGAATATGTGTAGCCTTTTCCAAATAATCAACTCTGACAAATAAGCCCGAATTCATCTATTTTACCAGGTATATTACAAGCTACAAGACCCAATTTACCAAAACCAATAATTTTACTTCTTCACATAAACGAACTCTCATCCGAAAGTATCAAATACCCTTCATAAAATTCACAACCACGATAGCATGTTACTGTAATAAACTTCCTAAACCAAAACTCAGCTTTCCTACACCATGGAATCTTCAAAACTCAGGAAAAAAAAGTTGAATAAACTGAAACGGAGGCAAAGCAAGAGATAGCATACCTCCATGGCATTAGTTTTAGAGCAAACATGCATATAAACAACTAAAATGATCAACAATATGTACTAACAAAAGAGCTCTTCTGTAGCTACCACGACAAAATCAAACACTAATAACAAAAACAACAATAGAATACACAGGGGTTGGTTGGTTAAGTGAAGTGAAAGCGAATGAAGTGTAACATACCAAACGAGATTGAAGAATATCAACCCATGCTTTAACAGTGAAGTTCGTCAACAGAGGAATTTAGAGATTTCTTGTTTGGTATCAAGCCATGATTGAGGATTTCTTGTTTTAAAACTTACCTGGAAAGAAACCCTAGGTTTTAGAGAGGACAGAAAGAGAAAAAAAAAAAGAAAAAAAATCGGATGTGGGTTTCGGATTCAGGTTCAGATTCTTTTGGAATTTGTTGAAGGAAAGATAGGAAGAAGGACGCGTAAAGATAGGTTGACAGTGGTTTAGGATGGTCGCCGGGAGGTTGACAATGGTTTAGGGTGGTCGCCAGGAGGTTGCTAGTGGTTGTCGGAAATACATGTATTTTGGGAGGGTTAAGAGAGAGATAGTGGAGGCTGGTTCAAAATTCAAAACTCAAAATTGTTAATTGGGTGAAAATACCCATTAATTCTCAAAATAAGACTTATATACTAGGTTGAGGGTAGTTGTGGTATTAAAAAAAGTCTTGAAAGGGAATTGTTTTAATCCATTTTTTTGGGTACTAGATACCGTTTGGCTAATAATTTCCAAAAAAATAATATTAATATTATTATGGGTTATTTCCATTATAATACCAAAATAAGTCAAAAATTCATTTTTGCCTATTTCCTATTATGACCTAATAAAAGTTCATTAAACCATTTTAATACCAAATATTTTGAAAATACCTAACTTACCCTTCTCTAACAAATAACAACAAAAATAAGTTCTTTTTTCTTTTTTTTTAAAGTTCATATCTTTTGATTTATAATTCAAAAAATAAAACCGAAATCAGCGTTGTGTTTATATTTACAAGACAAATCAAACAAGTGGTCTATTTGATATGTTTCGGAAAAAAAATTAAAACTGCTAAACAAATGCAGTTTTAATTTTTTTCTGAAACGTATCATATAGACCACTTATTTCGTTCATCACGTAATAAAAACAATGATAGTTTCGGTTTTTTTGTTGGAATTATAAATCAAAATATACGAACTTTAGAAAAAAAAGAAAAAAATAATTTATTTTTTATCCCAAGTTCCTGGATAATATTATAAAAAGGGTATTATAGTATTATTTTTTTATAGATGCTTGGTACCAAATTTGGATAATAATCTTCGTATCAAATGTTGATTTAGAACAAATTTTGCTACCTGTATGAAGTCTCCCCGTTATAAATGGTAAAGATATTCAGGTATAAAAAAGTTAGATAACATGTGAAAATTGATAAAAATAAATTAACCTTTAGGTAATAAAGAGATAATAAATACAAAATATATTTATTGTTGGATAGTTATTAATATTTTAACGCTCTTGTTAGTATATATATATATAAAAATAAAAGGCCAAAGCTATTTCTTTCATATTATTTTTTATTTCCTTCATCTTTCAAACTTTCAAAAACACTAGTGAATTGCTTTTACCAAATTACCCTTATTTTTATTTCAAATTTATCACTAGATGCCATTTATCTAATTAAAAGTCTTATATGAAAAAACACAGCATTAACCTAACTTTAATCCAAGATATATGATTCTACCTCTAAAATTAACCCTAAAACAAAGAACTTCAATTTTATTGAATATTAAGTGTAATTTTAAAAAAAAAAATGTGCATCTGATTCCGAGAGGGCCACTCGGAATTAGTTGCAATTTGAAAAAAAAAATGTGCAACTGATTCCGAGAGGGCCACTCGGAATCAGTTGCAAACCCTCTGTCTCGTTATATTATGTGATAATTTGTTCACTGGGACATTGCACTTGATTCCGAGTGGCCCTCTCGGAATCAAGTGTAAAACACCAGTGTAAGAAAAGCATGGTGCTCGCTATTAAATATAATCAACCTATTGTCGTCTTCAATTCTGTGATAAATAAGATACGAAAAAAGTAGGCAATATAATTTATTTGTATACATGTCTACACCTAAACATGTTTGCTACCAAGTGTTAACGATCTTTTAGCATTTATCGTATTCAATAGTTCAACCAAAGGTGCACTTACGGAGACGTAGTACAGACTTCTAATCCCTGTTTTATAACCACCTAAAAGGTTCTTCTTTTTTCTACCATCCATCTACAATATCAACCACACACACTGTTCTGAATTTTTTTTTGCCCACTGAGCATGTGATTCCGAGTGCCCTATCACATGTTTTTTTTAAACCGGGCAGCAACTGATTCTGAGAGGGCCACTCGGAATCAGCTGCTGCTCGGTTTAAAAAAAAGCATGTGAATCCGAGTAGGGCACTCGGAATCACATGCTCAGTGGGAAAAAAAATTCAGAACAGTAGGATATCCCAAGGCGAACCCAAGATCAAACCCTAATCGATTCTAACAATGAAATCAAACTCCAAATGAAACCCTAATCGAATCTAACATAGAAATCTAACTTCAAACCCTAATCGAAATCGAACAACAAAATCTAACTACAAACCCTAAATTTGATAATGGGGAAGAACCTAGAATTTCTTTCTCCAAGCTTTCTCTATCTTCGAATCAGCTGTTGTAAGGTAGTGATAAGTGAAAAATGGGTTTTCTTCTTTGTAAGGTAGTTCTCTAGGGTGAAGAATGAGTTTTGTTGTACTAAATTGGATGGGTATGTTAGGGTAATAGTTTTGTGAAGAAAAAATGGGTAAAAGGGCAATTTTGTAACTTCCTTTATGGAGGAAATAACATCATGGAGGATTTTTCAAATGATGGAGGAAATAAAAAATAACATGGAGGAAATAGCTTTGGCCTATATATAATCTTAAAACGTTATTCAATTTATCTTTTGTATTTTAAATCTTTTATTAGTATTAGTAGTAAATCAATTTTGGTATTCCTTAAGCGTTACATACCATATTATGTATAAAATTAAAATTACTATTATACTTATATATATTATTTAAAAGATATAATATTGAAAATAACAGTATTGTTATTAAGGTGGTAATGTTGGTACAAACTGTTCCGATCCGATCTGATCCATTTAAAAAAAATCGTGTCCAACCTTGTAATGGATCGGGAATAAATATAAAAATCATGGCTCGTGTGCGGATCGGACCAAATATCCACTTTTATTTTGTCTGATCCTATCCATCCGACCTAAAAATATAAACTATATATAATAATAATGATGTTATATAAAAAATACTAGTTACTAAAAAATTATTTCCCAATGATATATAAAGTTGGTTTTCCCAATTCACTGATTACATTTTTTAGCTAAATATTCTTTTTAATGATATATTTATTAATTAAATTCGTTCATTAAACTTAATTTTCAAAAATATTAAATTTTTATAGTTATTAGTTTATTTATTTTAACATAAATTTAAAATTAGTATTTATTATTGCACCTAACATCATGCTTTTTGTCACCAAATGCAATACACATTTATGATTTTGATAATGAAGATAAAAATATTAGGATAATTTTCTATTATCTAATATAGTGGTTATATTTGTCTTTTTTGTTTTAGTGTATGTTTGTTTTTTTTAGTGTTTTATTTACATGTGTTATATTAGTGTTTTGTTGAAGAATTGTGTTCATTTATTTGAATAACATTTAACTATTTATTTAATGTGTTTTGATTTTAAAAAAAAACGTATCTAAATTTTGTTTAAGTTAAAAAATATAATTAAGTTTGAAATGAATTCGAATCAGACCAAAATAAATAATTAGAATGATACAAATAATGTATGCGGACCGGATCTGATTAGACCGAACCGTCCAAATAGTATTTGCGGACGCGTACGGATCGGGTTCGAAAATAGCAAACCCGATTAGGATTGAAATAGAAAAAAAAAAAATCCTGAACAAATGGGCCTAAACCGGTCCGTTAACTTCACAGGCAGTATACCCAATTTATAAAAATATTTTCTGAAAAATTCATTAGCTCAAATAATATAGTTCACAATTATTGTGTATTCCGGGGGTGCGAAAGAAAGTTTGTTCGGTGACACCATTTCATTAAAAGATCTCAACAGTTCTGGTTTTTGCATTTTTTAAAAATTGCTTCGCTAAAATAGAAAATTACATAAAAAAATCCGTTGTTGAAAAACATGCGTAAAGATTCGTATAATAGGTTTTACAAACTTCTCAAAAGTCTATTTGTAGCTCCATATTGTTACTTTTTTAAATTTAAATTGGAAAAATATTGATACTGTAAATCTGTATCTACTATTGATTTAAGTTACAATAATTAATAATGTAAAAAATCATCCTACAATACCATTATGTATCATTAACTAAAATATTATATTTTCCTCCAAATTACAAATGTTAATAACTTTCTTTAAGAATAATTGCCAAAACTGCATCAACAAGACAGAAAGTCCGTGTAAATAGATGCGAGAAAAGAAAAAAAAAACTATCCTATATACTTTATTTATACAATATTTTCTACCAGTCGAACAGCCGGAAAATATTACTGCTCACTGCAACATTATCGTCTGTCGAATCGTACTCACTTCCTACTTCAGTATCTGAGTCATAACTAGGAAGCAGTTGTAATCGGTCAGCGTTGTCAACAACCCAGTTGTTAAACTCCGGAGATGCTGCAAGGCCTGCAATAGCGTCACGTGTGGATTCTCGAGTGAAATCCTCCCATTCTTCCTTTGTGAACTTTTTACGGTTTCTTGTCTTGTGGAAGGTTGAGTAATATGCCGGCTGTTTTGGTGTAGTTTGTAGTTCTGAAACAATGCATGCGGTATGATGAATAAAACATAAAACAGAAACAAAAATACTATATCCTAAACGCCAAGAAACCAAGAAACGAAATATACCTGTGACCGGCGAATTAGACCATGCATGAGAACTCTTGGGGCTATTCCACATCGCTTTACCTCTAGGGCTCTTTTCCGATGACAGTCTTGAACGTGGCTTCCAAGGACTGGCATCTTCAGTAAACAACATAGCCCTACAGGAAAGATAGGTTCAAGTTCAAATAGAAATTTATAAGCATCTTCAGAAAACAAAATACCGCTACAGGAAAAGCATGTTCAAGTTATAATAGAAATCTATAACGAGAACATAAACAAGGTAATAGACGAGATAAGTCGGGTGAGTCAAAAAAATGCTGAACGTGCGCCACGATATCAAATAAGTTTCATAAGACATAATTTTGATTTTTTCTTGATCTTAATTTCTTACTATCACGACCAACTCCAGGAACAGGATTTTAGACCCTCGACAGCAAGGAGACTCTAATTGACAAACTATTTCACTACAATCCAGATAAAAGGTAATAAAGCAGTTTACATAGTGAATTCCGATAGCTGGCAATGGACAAATAAAAGTCCAATGCTAACTATATCATTTAAAGCGCTGATAACGGTTTAGAGAGAGACTTTAACAAGATCTTACCGTCGACTGCGTCTCCTCCGAGTTGCTAACCACATTAGAAGACAGATAGCATAGCAAGAAAGCAAGGTCCCTGTCGCATAAAGAGTGTCGAGAGAGCTCTGGAATATAACAAAACGGGTAAATTTGGTTAGGAATATCAAACACATAAATAGTAAAAACAGTATAGGTCTAACAAACTAAGAGTTCATCTAGTGGCAGAATATAAGATCAAAACTTCAATTTAAATATAGATGCAACACAAAAAAAGCCATCATAGAAAAAATAACCAATTATGTTTGATGGACTACGTGGGTTGACAGAAACAGTGAGACAAAATGGTAAAACAACCAAAAGAAGTAAATTTGATGTATAAATGAAGTGATCTAATCACCAACCTCCACAGAGTAAAACAGAAATCAAACTTGCTTATTGAGGCTATTTTACAATTTATTTGGTATCTTGCTCACAGTAATTTAAATTTTGAAGTTTCAAAGTACCTGAAAGATAAATGTTGTTGCAATGATGAACATCGCACATTTCACGAACTGGGCGATACCAGCATCTACCGTTCCATCTTCTGAGATGACAAATTTCCTCACAACCCAGTACCCTAAAGCAGCTCCTGCGAGGACGATTCCAACTACTACCAATATAGCAACCTGAAAAGAAAATGAGCAAAATAGTCGGTATATCTGTCGGTTTAAGAAAATCAATGATTCTCTCACTCGTGCACACAGTAACATGGTTCGTTTAGCCAAAGGATGTAAACAAGCACACTTAGGCAGTCTTAATGAGATGGACAAACATCATGTTAAGGGCCACAAGAACTGAGATTGACAACAATGATGGATTCTTGAGCACCACTAAATCTAACTATGAATGTAGAAATTAATATCTTATATACATATATATCAGACATCATCATCTACCACATCATGTGAAAACATAAAATATTTTCTAGTTTTTATGTGATGTATCAGTCAAATCCAATAGCTTACAAGCAAATTATGCTTACAAATCATAATGAGGAAAGAGAGAGAAGGCCAAGGCATACCGGATTGTACATCTCCTCACTCAGCCCGAAATTGACAAGGATCGAGTTCATCATCCTGGAAAACTGATGTAACAGAAAAGATCCAGCCCCTACCTAAAAAGAAATTCTGTAAGAGTTGCAATCATTTTGATTTATTAGTAAAAATGAATATCTATGACTAATAAAAGTGCACTCACCGCTGATGTACATAGAAATATATAAATCGCACTTTTTCTTCTGGTCGGCAGAAATTTCATTACCTGCATTAGTAGTGATAAAAAATTTAACAAGAATGAGACTAAATTAAGAGTCAACATAAGACATTGTCTACATAAACCAATGAATCTTCATCAATACTAGGGATCGAAGAAGTAACAAATGTACCTGAAAGAGAATAATTAGGATGACAAGAAAAACTCCAATTGCCATCGAACTAGTATAGTAGAAAGGAACCCAACTGCTGACAGTAGGTGCCACCACCAGCATAGTAAATCCTACAGCTAGACATAGAAGACGCCACTGCTGAAAATCTGCATAAAGAGAAAGATTAAGAAAACTATCCACATCCATGAGAGACAGAGAGAAAGAGAAAGTGACAAACCTTCTTTAACAGAGAGATTCACTGAGCCAGATAGTTTATCACTGAACTTTACATCTAGATATCTTTTTTCATATGGTGACATGACAGAAGTCCATTGACCATTCTGTATGGTTTTCCACTCATCTTTTCCACACCCACATAGTCCAAGAGAAGTGTTCCTGAAAACCATAAAAATAACAATAATCCCATTTGATAATTTGTCGCTAACAAAGAGAATGAAAGCGAGAAATTTGTCGAGCCACGATTTTCACTTACCAATGAAAGCAAACTTGAATGTTATTGTGTAGTCTCTCTGCAATTTTCGCTGAAGGAGCCAGAGTCACCCGAAGAGAATTCGCATAACTCTTTACTTTCCATCTGGAGTGACCAGAGACTTGTATGCGCTCACACAGTACACCTTTAGAACCAAGTCCAGGAAGGACTTGACTAATGTCGAGATTCTCGAGAAGTGGATTAACAGGATCAATACCTGAGATGTAACATAAATTTAATTAGTTCAAACCAGAAGTACATCTACATCTTCAGAGTAACACATATCTAATGAGCCATCATCATACTCTCTACACCCACTAAAATTCTAGTAAAACTAAGAGGTCTAAAATTAGAAACCAATTCTTAAATTTAAAACCTTTAACGAATGAGCAACAATCTAAAAACAATAACTGATTAAACAAAAAAGTGCAGTAACTTATAAATTCCTCCAATAGAGATTCAAGTCCTGATCTCCCTGTACATGTTTCATGTATAATTCATAACTAAGACAAACAGGATACTTAACCCCCAAACCCTAGCGGATGAAGTTCATGAAGATTAAAAATAGGTTTCCTTGGCAAAACTGATTAGAACAGAACAAGGTACTAAACACCAAATCAAATCGTAAAGCATAAGGGAACTAGAGATGGGGTAAGTGAATTGGGGCTGATACGTACCCTTGAGATCAGTAGTCGCCGCCTGAGAACCGGAGAAGACTAAGAAGAACGAGAGAGATAAACAAAAGAAGGTAGATAAACCCATCACTCAGGGGTCTCTGGATTTTCGTCTTTGTCTTCGTTTTCGAGATAGAGAAACGTGAAAAGCGCGCACTTTAAATATGCAGTCTTTTTCCTATTTTGTGTCTGGTGCGTGTAGCGTTGCTTTTACAGAACTACGTATGATGAAACTTACAATTATGCCCCTCTTCTTTTATTCGATTTTGCAATATTACTCTTTATTTCTATTTTTATTTTTTTCATCTGTTGTTTTTCTTACAACAGGCCAATTTAAACGGATCCGGATTTAAGTTTGGGCTAGACTTGTAGGATTAAATAAGGAAATAGTATGCTTATTATTGTGTTTTTATTTATTTATTTAGTCATCGGTTTTAAAATTATTCACGGACTATCCTATTTATTTTCTTTTATTTTATTTAGTCTATTAATTTTAAAATAATTGGTGAGAATTTCTAAACTTTACAAAATTTGTAAATTTAGTCTTTCAAACTAAGAAGAAAAGCTTCGTACCAAGAGACTAAATTTCTCATTTCGCGATTTTAAATTTAAAAATTTAAATAAAAGAAATGAGATAGTTGATGGAGATTTTAAAATCGAATGACTAAATAAAAAGAAAACAGGATAATTGTATATTTATTAAATGTAACTTTCGAAGTATTTCAAAAGTTTTTAAATATATATCAAAAATTAATATTTTGATGATTTTAATAAATACTATGAAATAAAATAATTATAAAATTAATGAGCTCTGATGTTAATATATAAATCTACCGCTAAAGTAAAAAAAAAAGATATAATGACGATATAGGTGTTTTTTACTTTAAATATCTTATATAGTTTTGGTGTTATATTTTGAAATTTCTTTTTTTATTATTGTAATTGTTAGATTTTTTTTATTATTTTATGGTATGTTTATTATTTTTATTTATTTTTAAATTAATATGATACCGTTTTTTTATTCTTTTTATTCTTTAAAAAAATACTATTCGGATTTATAGTTTCCAAAATCAGATTCAATATTTTCTTTATTAATAATTAGATTAGAAGAACGAATCAATATTTTTTTTAAATATTAATGTGACTTAACTAGGATGAAGTTTAATTTTTTTACACCGGTTATTGTATATATTCGAAGGACCGTTCGGACATATCTAGTACCCTAATCAAGTGGATCATGACTCATCTGGTTGCTACTATTTTCCTATCTTGAGTTCATGAGTTTTTAAACTTGACACAAGCCCATGGTTTGACCCATAAGACCCATAAATCATTAAACAAATATAAATACCCCAACTATTTTCATTTACATGAAATTTACTACTAATACACACCTCTTTCGTCTTTTTACATTTCTACCTAAATATTAAATTTCTAAAACTCTTTCCCAAAATACTTTTCGATCAGAAATTATCCACCTCAAACTAAACTATTATAAAATCTAACATGTTCTTAACAAAATTATATTACTCAAAATCTTAACAAAATGTATCTTGTCTTTAACAAAAGTCAAATTTAAAATTTTATAAAATACAAGATATTTTACTTAAAATTCTAACCAAATATTATTTTTGTAAACCTTAGCAAAACCTAACTTATTTACACTTAATTTTTCACACAAGATGAGTAGTTGTAGTTGATTATATTAAATATTTTATGGACTCTCACTTTTATGGCCATTTAGTGTGATGAATACACTTAAATAATCAATATCCCTGAAATTAAAATTAAAATCATTCTTAAACTATCATTTTAACTTAGCCTATAATTATAATCCTCTTCTTTTTACGATTAAAAAAATCATCAAGATTTTCTTCCAAACTTTATATATCCGTCGTAATTTCTCCATACAATTTTAATTAATTTATTCATCAACGATCTAAATATAAACCCTAATTGGCATCTAAAAATTGCGCCTAAATTTTAAAATAAATAGGGATGGTAATCTGGGATTTGTGTTCGATCCGATTCGATCCGGCCGGATTTTGTTCGGTCCTAACATATAACAAACAGGGTACGTGTTTGGAAAATATAAACGGATCAGGTCAAGCTCGGCTTTTAAATTGGTCAGACTCGTTCCGACCTGAAAATGGTAAAATATATATAAATAATAATATATTATATATAAAATAAAAATAACATGTATAAAAAATAAAATAATATATACTAAAATTATTGTATGCGGAAAGCGCCCGGTTGACCGATGAATATGAACGGACAGTCTCAAACTTGAAAATATTAGGTTTGGTCCGAGTTCCGACTCAAATTCAAAATACAGGCTCTAGTTTGGTTGTGATCAGGACTAGGTCTAGGCAATTCCATAGGCCTCATGATCTACTTTTTTTATAACATAATCATATCCACATGGAGAGAGATATGTTATTTAATGTTGTTAGGTTTATGAAGAAAAAAGAATTATTATTTCATTGGCTTTCATTACAACAATACATTTATGGTTAAAAGTGAAAAACTAAAGAAGGGGAATGCGAAATAAGTTTTGAAGATTGTGATTCTTTTAAGACTTTGAGGGAATTCGAGAAACTGAACTCGACTAATGTGGTTAATGGCTTTTTAAAATAGTGAATTTATGAAGAATATCAAATCAAGCTTGGTACGCATTTTTTTCATATACTATATATATATATATATATAATTTTTGTATTTTTGTTCGCTATATTTTTAGATTTTTATTTAATATATTATATATTTTAATTATCGTATGAGTTCGAGTGTAATTACTGTAATGCGATTAATTTTAACTTGAATTGTTAATTTGATAATTCTCTATTTTTATGTTATATTCATTTATAATTTTAAATAATCTTTGAATATTATATGGAATAACTATTGATGAGTCCGGGTTCGACTCACCAAATATTCTTAAGAAGCTATTATAGAGAAAGAAATCTACTACATACATAAATAATATTTAATGCAAGAACATAATGGTGATTGTTAATCCATACCAAACGGAGTGACAAATTATATCTATAGTGACCAGTATGGATATTTGAGTTTTATTGGTCCATATATACAAAGAATCCTTTATGTGGCTTTTGGTTAACAAATAATTAATATGACTAAACACAATCTAAAATAAGGCCTTAAACCCTAAAAAAAATTATTTTATTAGTAATTCATGGCGAGTTAGTCAAAGTTGGAATACCAAGTCCCCCCTAGAACAACCCGAAGATGTCACTCTAGGCATACCGAAGCGCGCTGAGCTAGCTAGAAAAGTTCTAAATTATGCCAACATGATTTCGTTTTTCCGCCTTAAAATGCATGTAGATGAGGTTTATCAAACGATGATATCTCTCCAAGACATAAACATCGAAGCATCTGTAAAGTAGCTATATTGGTAAGCTTCGTAGCGTTGAGTGTTCTAATATGTTTGGAGTGATTTATAATGTTAAGGCTCTCTTCAAAGCAGGACACCCAAACTTCTCACTCTTAGAGAATTTGAAAGGTTTTCAATCCACATCCTTACACTTCCCAAGATTAAGCTTGCACGTTTCTATCACGTGTTTTTTTTTCTGGCCTATAAACAAACCTCGTTTTAGCTTTGCAGCGCGTGTACGATAAATCTATGTCGTCTCAACTGCCTGAGGCTTTTGTGATGATTATTACCTAGGGAAGGATAAAAATCTTGTGACCTTATTTTCCTATAAATAGAACGAAAACCTAGTTCTTCTTCACACATTTATTTAGAGCCATAAGCTCCCACAATATAGAGAGAGAAACTTTACTTTCAGTTACCATATATATTCCTCCGACCACCGCAAATCCTTCTCGGCGACTTCACTTCTTTTAGTTCAGCTTACTCTGAAGTTAAAATTTCTTTTTGAAGTACTACCCCAGTTCGTACATTTTTCTCAACATTTCAATTCGCTTCGAGCCTCGAGCTTCACTAAAATATTTTTTGCTCTTATATCCAGTTATAACGAGAAAGGACATGAACTTATTTAAACAATTTTGAGATCTTGAAAACATGAATAAGTCTCTCATAGTGAAGCCCGTATAGATAGATCTTTTACGAGTACTACCTTTGGAATCTAAGGAGTATAGCTCAAAGGATGAGTCTATTTTCTCGTCATCTTCATAAACAGTTTTGCGACCCACGTATAGTCAATACTCATGTTGAAGCCAAAAGGTCAAAAATGGCCCGACCATTATAAGAATTCCTTCAATGAGCCTAACAACCAGAGAGACCCTCTAGTTACTCATTGAACCCTTGTACCACAACCATAGGTCTTTTCAAATTTAGCCTTGACTGACGACGCGAGAAAATATAATGTAACGGAAAATTCTCAAATAAAAATTAGTATCCTTTTATCCTTAAAAAATGGAAGATCTTTAAGAATATTGACTTCAAATTCAACCAAAAACCAGCGAAGTGGGTGAAAGGTCCATATTGTGAAGCAAAGAAAATCCGACCTAGAGGCTATGAGCTCACTAAGGAGCCCTCTTGGATCGGAATTATCGACCCTGGTTTTTTTACATCCGGCCTTCGCAATTTACCATACTCCAAAAGATTAAGTACAAGTACCCACACCCAGATGAACTTCAATAAATACAAACTCGATGGCATATTCTTGATAATGTTAAGTTAAGACTTCTAATCAAATGCGTTATCCCTCTGTCAGTCATATCAGATGAATTCGTCTTTTTTACTGACATATTTAACTAGGGCTTCTAGTTTTATTTTCACCATAACGTTAGGAAATTTTTTGGCTTGCTCGATATTTACCATATCAAGGTTATTACAAATATATAGAGGGTTGTGATGCATTTTATAATCACCTTGGGTACATAAAAATTCCCTTTATCGATGGGAAAACTGATTTCTCAAAACAAGGTCTCTATCAACTAAAACTATTAAGACTATTACTTTTTTTTTGTGGGGAACAACCTAAAGTTTATATTAGATTTTTTTGAGTCTGATGAATAGTAGAATAAGTGATTTATATTTGTTCGGGGAGCGTGAAAGAACAAGGTTTCAATCAGTCCGAGCAACCCAAGCCTTCTTAGGAATTCGTGGAAATACAATTGTAAGGGTCCCAATGATTCGGGTCGTCCATTACTTTGAAACCCCTCCCACGAGAATCAGTTTTACAATGCTTCATTCTTTCTTATCTATTTTTCAATTAACTTTTTCTACTATATTTTATCTCATAAAGTATATGAAGTTGTTCAGTAAAGACGTCAAACCAAGCAAAGAACATATTACACATCTAAGTGACTTGACCGATACCAATTGGGGGCGCATATTTTAAAATTTCTTCACATTCGATAACTTCATCAGCTTGAAGTTTTGGGATATCAAGAAATAGCTAACTTATGAGGGCAAAAAAGAGATCGAGGAGGTCGATATCTCAAAGCTTCAGACTTCCATGGGCAATTCCATTAAACTATCAGCTCGGGGTCGGGATCCTAGCAAACGCGTTATAAAAAAAAGTATAACGCCTCTCGAAAGAAAGCAAAACAATAAAGAAGGTCAGAGGCTGCTGACATTACTATTCTCAAAACTCACGATTAGAAGTCGTCCGAGCTTGCTAAAGATGCCACCATTTTGTTTTTTTAAATGACTCTCATAATAATAAAAGTGAGGAAAAAACATAGAGGGTCCAAGAGAAATGAGTTTATATCGAGTATGTGGCAAGTCAGGCTTCCCAAGGTTTGGTTGTGAAGTCCGAACAGAAAAGAAAGATTCCAATTGTCGTGGATGATCCTCAAGATCTTCCCAAGGTCGTAGCTCGATATGTGAACCTTTTGAGGCTTACTCCCGCAGTAAGTCACCAATGCATCATCGATATCGTTTCTTGGTACATAGTTTTGAATCATGATGTAATTTCTTATCATTATTTCTCTGGGGATGAGGAGTTTACGCTTTCTTTGTTCTCTAATTTATTTGTCTTGCTTAAAAACTCTAAACAATACTTAAGTCATAATTCAAACATTAGTGGTGAAGCCTGGAGCTAAATATCTCGATTTTTCAAGCCTGATGAAGAAACCTATCAACCGTGTGGTTCATGACGATGAGGTTGGGAGCTTGAGGCGGTGCACAAAGAAAAATATGTTAGAGTGCAAGATGGTAAAAATCCATAACTATGAGAATTACTAGAATATAATCACTGTTTTTGGACTAATATGGCAAACCTAAAAGAGAAGGTTGGTACGCTAGAGAAAAATACTGAGGAAATCAAATCAAAGCACAAGATAAACTTTTTCGCAACTATCTTAGAAAGAAAGACGACATCCGGGAGGAAATAGTTCCATCAATATCTCCCGAAGCTTGGACTTGGGCTATTTTTTTAACAAATTTCTTAAGCGAATCGACCTCAAGGATTATCTTTGTAGTTCGACCAGACACCGGATGAAGAAATCGAAGAACATAATTATGTAGAGATCGAAATGGAGGAATAGCGTACCAAGATTTCTCTTTATAATGATTATGTAGGCTTGGACTCCGTGATTGATGCTGCTACCACAATTATCCTCTTTAATACCGAAGCTACTCTCCCCCAACGAGAAAAAGATGATCTTCCTACTCCTCTTGGGGCTACTCAGAGACTCCCAAACCATACCATAAGTAACGTTTGTTGTTTTGTTCATTTACTTTTTTTAAACTCAGATTCCCCTGATGAATAGGGCATGTGTTGTATTTTAATCATGTTCTTAAACTACTAAAATCCCTGGATGGCCAGGGTATTTTGTAATGTGTTATCTCAACTGTTTAGGTTGTTTATATAATCTTCTTCTGAGTTTTTATTCTTCAATATGGTAGTTTTTTTATATGTCCTCTTGTGACTTATATTAGCCCAAAGGTGATCAGTCATGCAGTAAACAAAAGTTAAATTTGGGGATCATAAATTTTCTCTTCAGGTAATACATCATGCTTCGACCAACATTTGTTAGATATTTTTATAAGACATATCGCTCAAACGTTATCACTCACTCCGACCACTTGACTTTGCATTGACCAAAATTTGTATAGAACTTTACAAGAATAGTGGTTTGGACTAATGAATTCATTTCAAGCTTGAGGTTCTGTCATGACCAACATTTGTTAGAAACGTTTACTAGGAAAATGGTCTAAACTAAACATGCACATTTAGCAATATCAAAAGCATATCTATCGCAAAAGCTCCATTAATATGTCGGCTATGTAGGAACCTAATTAAAACCTTCCTATACCACTAAGTTATGGAAAAGTATGCCATTATACCTTTCATGATTGACAATACTTTAGTGCAAGACAAAATAAAGATAAATTTACACAAGATATAGCCTGAGATGTTCGATGTTTCACGAGTGCTAAATTTTCCTCCCATAATTATCTAATAGTTTATAAGTTCATGTATTTACTTTCTCCACCAATATGTAAGGGCCTTCATAGTTTGGACAAATCTTGCGGAGCCTCTGATCATTGATATTCAAGAACATTTTTCTTAAAAACTTATCACCCACTTTGAAGTCACGTTTTTAAACTTTAGAAACATATCTACTTCTCATAAGAGTTCGAAAATGTTGGACTGAAAGAAGAGCCTTTGTTCTTTTCTCTTTGATGAGATCCAACTCAGCCCTCATTCCCTAATTTTTCCCTCTTGGGAGTAATCGGATACCCTGTAAGATGACATAACCATTTCTGCTCGGAATACTACATTTATATCACATACTAGAGCAAATGGCGTTTTACTTGTAGTGGTTCAAGGATTTTTCATGTAAGCTCATAAAAATGTTTGGAGATAATTTAGTCATTGTCTCACGAACAATATAAGATTATTCTTGAGGCCCTTCAATATTCTTCAATTCGTGACTTCTACATGTCTATTTTTCTGAGGGTGAAAAGGGGCAGATATTTATGCTATATTCCTCTAGTCCGATAAAAAGTAGTTATCTTTGTATTCTGGAACTAAAGACCATTGTCTATGTTGATTGACCTAGGAACTCCGAACATATGATAGAAGTTACTCATAATAAAGTTATTGAAGTTCTTGGCTATTATCCTGGATAGTGGTTCGACCTCTACCCACTTCAAAAAATAGTTCGCAACAACAATAATATGCTTGCGGTATTCTAAAACGTTGGATAGTGGTCTGACCAGGTCAATGTCTCATATGTTAAAATGTAAATCCTTGGAGATCGACTTAAGCGGCATGATGAGACAGGAAGAAGAGTGTTTCTTTATAACTTTTGAGATAAACTTTGTCAACCATTGATGTAACATTTATTCCTCTCATGATCATTGTCTACATTAAGTTAATATTTTGAAAATAATATAGTGTTTGATATTACATAAATATCGTAGAGATTAAAGATGATTACCATTGTATGTCCATAAATGGAAAAAGCTTTAGCGAGTATTGTATATGATCCATCAATTCCAATGACATGTATACTAAATCCTTTCCACTAACCTAAAATTATGAAACTAGATGTGAATTAAATGCGAAATGTGAAATCTTAATAAAAGCAAATGCAAAAATAGTTATTTACTCTTAATAGATGTGATATTATATGAAATTTGGACTACCATAAAAAATTAGTCTTTTCACTGTATTTGGCACCCACATTTTTTATATTCAACACAATCATAGTTGAGTTCTTAATTCTTGTAAGAATAGTTTTTTTTACTTTTAACATACAAAAAAACAAAATACTTATTTCATTTTCTTTTTTGCTTATTGTGACGATTAAGAGTTAAGCCTGAAAATCGTCGAAATACATACATGTATATCGTGTTTGTCAACATGTAATAATTACAAGTGTATAAACATTAATGTGAATGCCATTAGATACATAAAAAATTTATTCTCTTTTTTCTAAACCTTATTATGTATGTAAACTTAACCATTTTTTTTTTAAAACATGAAACTAAATTTGTATGAACAGTATGTATGCCTATTGTATATAAGGTTTCTTTTACCGCTTTGATTTGTGTTATGACCATTTAGAAGCTTTTCCCATATCTTGATGAGGTCTGCAACTGCAACAGACCCCATGTAATCGCTTTATATCTTCCTATTCAACCACCAAATCACTATATTTCAAATATAATCAATAATTAGGGTCACAAACAGGAAGCGAGAGAATTAGCAAGTTCAAAAATATTGTAAACTATAAAAAACTAATTTTTTTAATGTATTATATATTAGCATATATGGTGTTCAATTATGACACACAATAAATAATGGAAAATATCAGGATTCAAATGAATTTACCATAGTTAGTCTATTTTCATCTATTTACTTTACACTTTTTCCAAAATAATGCGCAAGATGAGAGCTCAGTTTTGAAAGTGTTCATATTCTGTCTGAGATGACATTTAAAAAAATATTATAACAAGAGGCACGAAGTACAAAAACAAGTTAACTAATAACATTCTAAAATTGGCATATGTAATCACATTTGAAGCCTTTTTGTTATCATGTTCTCCTGGAACTTTGAGTTCAACACATATCAAATGCAACATTGACAAACTTATATCACCCCAACTTATAATCATGTATACATACAGACATTATTATAAACATTTTTAGTTCTCACTTTCTTATTATAATATCATTTTAGCTTTAAAAATTGGTGTTCGTATTTTAAAAACCATCAAACCACCCGTGAATTATTTTATAAACCAAGTTTTCTATTTGCCTATCTTAAGCCAGTTTGTTTGTCTTATAAGATTGGTATTAAACAATCCATTGGTATGTAATCAATTTTCTAAATAAAAGGATACATGTCATGGATTAATGTAAAAGCAATAATTTTCAGGAGCAAAAGTAACTATGTACACATGCATTTACTTGTCGCTTGCGTATTTTTTTTATCTTTTAGCGGACTCCCTATTAGTTTGCTTCATCATTTTTTTTTTCAATTCTTCATCCTATAAAAAAGAAATCAAAGAAAGAACCAAATATCAAAACACGCACACTTCATGTTGGATGGGAAGAAATAATGCCAAATTAGCACGCTAACTAAAAAAAGAAATTGATGATGCACCAAAATAAAAATCCAAATATTATTATCAGGCTCGTACACTATAGTGAGATCAACACATTCATATTGGAGATATTGAAAAAGAGTTAGACAACAAACAGAAAAATTTGAAAGTGCTTACTATATAATTCCACACCGGTTAAGAGTAAATATTTTGACGTTACCAAAAAAAACACGAATTCTATAACAAGGAAGTAACTCACTATAACTTATTTAGAATTTTTAATTAAAATAAGTTGGATTATTAGGTGGGACAAATCGGGTTGAGTTATTATATGGGCAGAATGGGATTGAGTTATTAGATAATTAAAATATTGAGTTATTAGATAATTAAAATATTTAAATAATAAATATTAATTATTTACCACATAGAAGCTAATGTGACGTGGAAGGTAAAACTAGTAAAAATGGACAAAATAGGCTCAGATAAAAAAAATTGGTTTGTTGCATTTTTTATAACGTTAGAGACCCGTTTATTACACAAGTAAAAGATGAGGACTAACTTTAGAAAATTTAAAAATATGGGGGACTGTCCATGTTTTTTAGCCAGTGGCCAATCTATTGTCTTACATTCAACAACTTTTCCAAATAATCTTTCATAATCTTGCCAATCTATCTTTGGTGCAGCTTATGTTTTGCCTTTTGTTATTGCTTGTTGTGTATCCTGCTTGTAAAACACAAGTATATTCGGAATAACGATGAGGCCATATGCAACATTCAAAACTAAGCTAAAGACGAATACGAAATACAAAACATACCAAAAAAAATACGAAATGCAAAACATACCAAAAAAAAGTATAAAGACAAATGTGAAATGAGAAATACAAAATAAGTATGAAGACATATTCAAAATGCGAAACAAGTATGAAGATAAATTTCATATGAGGAACAAGTATATAGACACATGTTAAATACAAATTTTGACAAGTGTAAAACCAAATGCAAAATGCAAAATCCGTTGTAGAGAATGCAAAATACAAAACTATTGTTAATTTTTTTTAAATAATAAAATGTGAAACAAAACCTTTTACCAGATGTGAAACAAAAGGTTTTATAACATCTAAATATACACAACTTTTCACTAAATATATAACAAATTTTAACAATGTTGTTAAATATAAAAATCGAAGTATATTTCTCAGGGTTCTCGGTTTTCACTTACATCTTGCTGTTTTTTTATTTGTAACTTGTGGATCATTCACTTCAACATGTGGATCATGTACATTTTCCCTATATTTTACTAAATCTTGTCTACGCGTTCTTTAGATGCAACAACACTGTAATCAATTTATGTGAAACATAATTCACACCTCATTTTCTACAACTTCTTCTTGTACTTCATTCACTTCAATTAGTTTCTCACTATTTTTTTCATATTAGGCGATGTGTTAGATAGATCTTTGATTTTTTTGGAATCATATTCTTCCAATGTTGCTTGCAATATATTCAAGTGATAAGTTTTCTTTAACATATATTTCTCTAACTTTGTTTCTATTTCTGCTATAAGCTTTTCTTTCTCACTGATTGTTCCAACATAGTATTTGTGGTTGAAAATCTAGTAACCTCATCCTGCAAACCCTTTCAATCCTTTTCAAAGTTAGTATTTCAATCTTTAACATTTATATTAGATCAATTATTTATGTTCTCATTTGTTTTAATAATATTTCCTAGTGTTTCTTTGACTATAAAGTAATTAAAATTTAATATGGAATCAACAAATGTGAAATGCAAAAACATTTGTGACTACCAAGTGTGAAATATCAAATAATTCTAACTAACAAATGTAAAATGTAAAATAATTACTACAAAACACACAGTAACCACCAGGTGCAAATGCGAAACAATCATAATTAACAAATTCAAAAAGAGAGAGGCTCATGATTAAAAATGTAAAATATGAAACTAAGTTAAAGAAAAATTTGAAAAAAATCTCTTTCTCTAGTATTCTGATCAGACGTCTATTCTCTGTTTTTAAATTATAGATTTTTTTTATTTTTATGCACATAAGATCTTTTCATATTTCTTTGTGATTTTTCTACTGTTTATTTAGATATATAAGTATTTCTTAAATAGAATTTCTTGTATAAAAAGTATATTCTTTTTTACGTGCGTTAGAAGTAAATCTATGTGAACTAAGATTTCTTTTACGTGTAGTAGATTTACTCATGCATGGTTTAAGTCGCTACCTATTTTATTTCTTAACTCTATCTAACGAACCATTATTTTGTACATTATTTTGTGGCTCATTTCCTTCATCAGAGGTCCAACCGTTATTGCCTCCAACTTGTATTGCATCATCTTTGTTATCTCCCAAATCAGCTTTATAATTATAGCTTATTTCTCCCTCTGAGCCTTCTACACAAAACGTCACTCTTTCGGTGTCTATTGGCTGGTCCAACCAAAACCTACCAAATGTTTAAATAATTAAATCCAATATAAAATGAAAAACTAGGTTTAGATCAAATTTATAATATAAAACTAGTTGAAAATCAAATATTATGTAAATCAAGTTTTAATACATAGTTGATCATCAATGATTTTCTATAACGCTTCAATCAAATTCAAATCTCCATTAACTTCAATTCTCATCCATTTGAAATATTTTGGTATCAAGCCTAATCTAGCTACTCCTTACCAATTATTGTGTGTTCCATAACAAATGATTGCATACTATTTGTATAAAAATAAATATACGTAATTATTTTTTCTTTATCTAAGAAAAGAGTAAGATATTAACCGCCAATATAGCAACGCATCCTACGATTTTTCTAGAGTTGCTATCCCGATTGATCAATCATAATCATATCTTTTCATTTTTTCATGTATTCAATATAATAAACCATAATCGAAGCCAATACATCATCCGATGTTGGAAAAAACAAGGTTGAGCAAGTTGATAGAACCTGCATCATAACCACACCATTCACTAATTGATATTCTCAATCTCTAAGATATTTGGTTATTCCATCATAAGACGGAGAAACACAAAACAAATTTCAAATGAGAAATATCAATAAAATTAAATAATATGTACCAGATATTTGAACCGAGAAACTAGTAGAATACCAAATGAAAAATGTGAAACTATCATAATAACAAGTGTGAAATGTGAAACTATAAGAATAACAAGTGTGAAGTACATACCTTGATCCTCTAATCCATAATCTGGGGTGATCTTTTGTTGTCTTATCTTTCTTCAAGCATTTTAGAAAAGTATATTGCTATTCTTTATGCTGCTTCATCTTCCAATACCAAGGTTATAAGAATTTTGAGGTAAACGGTATTATTTTTTCAATGTGTTTCAACCCAAATACGGTCTTTACATATTTTGATCTAAGTTCTATAAAGATTCCAATTTGAAAACTTTATATTCGGTGTCGTAGGTATTGATTATTTATACTACAAAGTCTCATTGCTTCTTAGTTGTGATTTTATCGTTCTGCAAATCATATATGTCTTTAAGAAGATTATAGAATGAAGTTTTCCTTGTGGTTTCGATGTGTATCTTCTTTTTTTATTTCCTCAATTTCTTTAACAAGGGTGTATAAACATGATCTTAAGAACCAAGATTTGACCATGTATCATGCATAAATGTGAAATATGAAACATATGTTAATTTAGTATGCAAAATAAAAAACCATAGACAACTAAATGCAAAATGCAAAACTAGTCGAACCTGAACTAATAAATGAGACATGTGGTTAAATGTGAACCGAGAAACACAACTCAATATGAAATGCAAGAAATATGCTACAAGTTGAAAGGTAATCGAGAAACGCGAAACATAACTAAATGTGAAATGTGAAATTCAAAATCCTGTAAGAAGTTTGGTATCCTCTCCCCGCTCATAAAAACATACGCAACGGTAAATATAATGGAAGTAGACGTAAACCCAACGATCTCTAATAATGGCATCTTATACTCAGTCGTCTTGTAAGTACAATCCATGAATAGCACATTAGGGAATGTACATAATAAGTCTATGTTCGTAGGATATGCGGAAAAAAATCGGTGATCACCTTTGTATCGTATTTCAAATGCCCCCACGTCGAATATTCATGTTCCTTCAATTTCTTCAACAAATATTGCATTTGTGTTTGTCCCCCTGCTCAACATCCCGATGTTTTTACGGCAATTGTAGATTGCACGCATGTTTGAAATATTCTCCGGATATTAATACTTCAAACCGCTATATATCTCCCTAGGTCGCGAGCCAAGGTGAGACAAACTACAGACTAGTTCTTATTCAACCTGTTTTAGCCTACAAGTGCGGGAATGGTAGTCTAAACAAATGAAGGGATCGTAGTCTTCCGCTTTCTTAAAGTATCCGACTTCGCTTTTGATTTGAAAATACGGTACCTCTCGCAAACATAATCTAATCTAGTAGTTCTTCCCCGTTTTCTTCTATCATAAATCTTTGTAACTGTGACGAACTTAATCTTCTTTGTTTCAACGTCCACAAAAGCATCCAATTCGTTCTTTCGTAAATAACCTATCCGTTGTGAATATTTTTGTGTAAGCATCCATGCATGGAGGTTGTGCAGGTTCATCCTACAAAGAATACCAATTTAATATATAATGATACTCTAAAGGGATCGCATGTAAATGATACACTATAGGGGTCGCATGCGAATGATACATTATACAGGTTACATGCGACTAACATAGCAATTGGGTCATATGAATATATGCGATGCATAAGGTGGTTTGGTCGCATGAATATATGCGACGAATGACAAATAAGCATTCATAGTCGCACGAATCGTGCGACCATGACGTTGTTCATCGCAAAAATTCATGTGACGAGACAAAAAGCGGAAACACGAGTTCAGTTCGTTACCTTCATTCGATAAGTGTCCTCCAAAAAGACGCATATTTCATAATCGTGCGACCATAACGCTGATCATCACAAAAATTCATGCGGCCAGACCAAAAACAGAAACATGAGTTCAGTTCGTTACCTCCATTCGATAAGTGTCCTCCTTGTCTAGCAAGTCATCCAAATAGACACCCATTTTATAAATTTTCCATGAATACTCCGATTTTTTGTTGGGACGTGGTAGATTTTGTGGATATGGGTTTTAGAAGTTTAGTTTAAGGTTTAATGGTAGTAAATAGTAAGGATTTAGAATGATTTTTTGGAGATTTTCAGATTTTAGGATGTTTTTTGGGTAAATAATATAGTTATAATTAATAAAGGCGAGAAAGATAAATTAGACCATTCAAGTTTGAATTTAACAAAAAAACTATAAAGAGATCTCAAAATGTAACTTTTTTCTAGACTAACCCATCACAAAATTGATAAAACTGGATTTGCGCATATTAAAAAGTCTTCACGGACCTGAAATAAACTCACAGCACAACGCTTAAATCATATCAAAAAGTTATTACATGGTTGTTTTGTACTTACAAAGATTGCACATACCAAGGACTATTATTTACAACCAAAACAAATACTTTATTAACATTCAAATTCTAAAATCAATTTTGAATAAATGCTTCACGTATAAGATACCAGACACTTATGTGTTTAATTGACTAAAAACTGAAAGATAGAAGGAAAATAATATCATGAGCAATAGTTATAAGTTTACATAAAAAATAAAATTAACACTACATCCATGTGATCTAAATAACCTAAATAACAGAAGAAAAAAATCATTCATAGAGCCCAAATTCTTTGCTAAAACCGATGATTCCGACCGTCGCACTAAGAGAATCGACCAACAAGCAGCAGCCGTAGATTTATCATTCCGGATCAGGTGAGCCACCAGGAACCAGCTGCATTGAGTAGACATTGTTAGTATGTGAAACAATTTGAGACTACAAAATTAGAGTACTTGACAATATAATTATTTGGATCACGGGATAGTGGATCAAAATGTACGCTTGGGGAACTAGAGTCTGGATATGTAGTACAATTGTTCTGCCACCAACTACAATCCCTGTATTTATTTAGTAATTTTTTCAGAATATATGTGTTTGTTTGATTGGCAGTGTACTTTGATGTTGAAAAAGAACATAGGAGAACAAACGAAATGTCAGACTTACGATTCTTTGATGAGAGAGAGCATTGAACTCTGAAATATATAGAAGAGAGTCATGGTCATTTGTTTTGTTCCTATAAAGAATGATTATCAGCATTTTTGTCTCTTTGAATTGGAAATGAACTTTTGCAGGTGGGTACAAGTATAATGTATATTTAACTCCTTTGTTTATTCATTTTCCGTTTAATACATAGTCATCTGAAGTCGAATAATCTTCAATTAAACAGAAAATGGATAACCACACAAGTTAAATCCATAATATACTTGAGTACCCACCTACAAAAGTTTATCTCCAATTCACGGAGGAGAAAAGATTGATAATCACTCTCTTTAGTGACAAAACAAAACAAATGACTTTGGTTCTCTCCTAAAATATTCCCAAGTTGAATGCTCTCTTTTATCAAAGAATCGGCATTTACTTTTATCTAGTCATTCTACTGTCACATTAGCTTATAGCAATTATTTTTAATTTTATCTATTGTTTGAATAATTTATAATGCCGTTGAGATGTATATAATGTGAGTAGGGTGGTAATGTATATGATCTGATTAGCCAATTTTATCTAATATAAAAGATATTCGGAGACAAAAATCTCCGTCTGAAATCAGGTTGGGACAAAGAACTCCAATTAGATTTAAATTTGGGTCAGACCAGCGTATTTGAAATTCAGGTCAGGTCCAAAGTTGGACATTCAGACAAACCAGTCAAATTTGGACCCAAAAAATTCATAATAATAGAAAGTTGGTAGTTTAAATATGAATAGTAATCCAAAAAATAGATTGGTATCAGGTCGGATCCGGTCAACCGAGTTGATTATCAATTTATGAATCGAAATCGGGTTTAAAATTGGACAAACATATGTGTCCAGAATCCAGATTCAGGTCAGGTAAAACCCGTCCAATACACTATTAATGCAAAGCTTTATCCGATCCAGTTAAACAGGAATTTCATCACCCCTACATGTCGGGTTCACATGTCGCAACATATACTGACCCCCTAGGTAAATAGGCAAAAAATGAAACTGAAACATGAAAATACTCACAACTGCAATGTTGTTTCCATTAAGCAAAATTTGATCCAGCTTCGTGATCCGTCTCCCCTCTGGAGTAATCTCACTGATATACATATTAATCATTACAAATCCAAAATATCAGACAGGAACAAAGACAAAAAAGAAAGAGATAACATGACAGTGCTCAATGCGCTGGGAAACTAAATCTATCTCATTCTCGCATACCCATATAGGTTCATCAAAACATACAAAAAAAAAACTCAATGGCCACACCTTGGGGAGGTTTACAAATGTATAGTCAGAGTTCGGCAATTAATTTTCGAACTCGAGCTCGAATTTCTTATTGATGTCAGGTCACATATCCACATAACTCACAAACTATTCACTACTGGCTGAAAAACTATATCACTATCGAGTTTGTATAGTTATGATTCGAGTTTGTATAGTTATGATTCAAGTTTGGCCATATTATAAAGAAGATAAAATTTAATGATTCATTTACTTTAAAATACTAAAATCTCAATAAAAATATCATACATGGGTCGTCTCTAGCTCGGTTTCGAGTTGAGCTAGGCGAGCTCAATCCTAACTAACAACCAGAATCAAGCTTGTATAGCTCTTTCTATTCACGAGATGAGTTCGGATAACCAGGCTTGGCTTGAATCCAACCCTAGGCGTAGCCAACAATGTTATAGATTCTATGTATATCCTTTATTTAGAGCAACATTACATTTTACTATATTAGTAGGCCTTCTTCATATTAGAATATATAAAAAGGATGGATTAACCATTTGCGATAGAATAACTAACAAAGATCAAAACTAAAACTGAATTGCTGTGTCCAAACTAGAGCTGGAATCCAGTATAGCCAAATATTTGGTTATCAAACGCGGGAGCAATACGAGGTATTTGAGCCTGAGTTTGGTTTTTACTTCGATTGTTTTCGTTTCGGCCAGACAATACTTCAAGTACCCCAAGATTAATTTATATTCATAAGCCTGAATTGCAGTCTAGCTAGTTTATACAAAATCTCGAGCTTGATCTAATTCTTGAGGATGTGCAGAAGTTCTAGATGGAGCTCAAACACTTAATCAAATCAACACCTAATAACTAACCCTAAAAATCGAATATAACCCTGAAGCTCAACTAGGACTGAATTGAAAACGAGTTGAAAATTAATCGAGCTGAACCAGTCACATAATAAGATCCGAAAGGTAACACACACCGACATGTCATCGACAAAACCCTAGAACATAAGGTGAAAACAATTGAAATTGGAGTTAGAGGGAAATAGACATACTACTCGGTGACGTCCTCGAGAACCATATTGACGTAGACATCAAAACCCTTAAGAGTACCAACGAGTTCTTTGTCCCCTTTCATTATCACCCAAATTTTCGATCCTATGCATCTATCGATCAACTCTGCAGCAACAAGAAAACCCCCAATTTTACAGGTTCGTTAAGCTTTCTCGAATCTAGAAAAATACAAAAAAAATGCAGGGAAGGTAGCAGAACTGACCAGAGGGAAGGAGCTGCGATGGATTATTGTTCGACATCGTCAGAGAGAAAAACAGATTCGAATTAATGTTAAACGACGATGTAGGTTTATCAGTGGTTTTGAAATAAGAATTCCCAATGAGATAGAAACGACGACGTCTGTTACAAGAGCTCTTTCATGCTCTCTTTTATATATATATTTATTAGTGGGTGATTACTATTTTTATCTAAATTTAAAATTTATTATCGATCACAACTAAAAGAAAAGTTGGTTTAAGTAATTTTGACATTGAAGGATTTGATTTTTCTTGAAAATGAGAAATTTTTTCTCCAAGAAATGAGTAGACTTTTTTGATCTCCAAGAAACATCTCTTCTTCCTTATCTTTTCTTCTCTTTTCTTCTTCTTTCTGCTCCTCTCCTCTTTGTGATCTCTGCTGAGTCTTATGTTGTTGTTGTTCGTGGTGCTCCGGTGAGGGCCTCCCTCTTGGAGGCTTTGGTTTGGCCTGTCTGGTTCTTCGCTGATTGTTGCGAGTCTTCGCTTGAAGACTCTGCTTCTGGGTGTGCAGCATGGCAAATATCGATGACTTTCCCCCTTTGAATGGTGCGAAAGATCTGGAGTCGACGAATCAAGGTGCTAGCGAAGGTCGGGCAGATAGTAAAAGATTATTCGCTGATGTTTTACAGAACAAGTCTAATTGTTCTGAGTTTCATCCGGTGGAGGTTTCTAGCTTCGACGACCATAATGTAGTTCGGTTTTCTCAGAAAGTTAAAGCCTTTTTGGTGGCTCAATCTAGGCATACTCTTGTCGTAAAATTCAGTCTTGGTATTCCCAAGAGGGCTGTCTTTCAGGCATTTCTTGATGGGTTCAAGTTCAAGGGCTGTTTTATGTATGCTACTATTGACTCTAGGCAGATTCTTGTGGAGTTTTCATTGTTGGAAGATGTCGACAGGCTGTGGTCTAAAACCTTTTGGAGTGTGGACGGAAAGGTTATGAGGATCATCAAGTGGTGTCCGCAAAATAGTCGATACTATGAATGTCCGGTGGCTTTGCTTTGGGTCAGGTTTGAGAAGCTGCCTGAGTTTATGTATAACAGGTCTATTATACATGAACTGGTTGCTTCATTGGGCTCAGTTCATCAGGTTGTGGTCCCTGAAACAATTAGGGCTAAGACTAATGCTTGTTATGCATTAGTGGAGATTGATGTTTCCAGGTTTTTAAAGAGGAAAGTTTGGGTGGGGTTTGGTGATCATGATGGTTGCTGGATCGGAATTAGTTATAAGAACGCGCCGCTTTATTGTAAAACATGTCATCATTTGGGACATGATTCTGGGATGTGCAAGAAAGATTTGAGCAAAGAAAATATTATTAATAATGTTGAAGATGTTAACAAGGTGGATAGTACAAGTAGTCAGCCTGCTGTCCAAGATACTAGTAAACAAAATACTAATGACACTACTTTTTTAAAGGTTTACACAAGAAGACTTAAGTCTATGATTACTACTAAAGACATTCATGTTGAGGTTCCTAGTAACCCTGGAGTTGCTACGGACATTCCTGTTGGAGCTGCTAGTGACTCTGGTAACCTTGGAGATTCTTTGAAGCAGGATTTGGAGTTGATCAGTGCACTTCAGGGTCTTGATCAGGTTCAGATTGCTGATGTTACTGTGCCTTGCTCTCCTAAGCAAAGTAACATGGGGAGTTGCAACCCTTCCCCTGAGGTGCCTTCTCCCAGTTCCTCTGAAGATGGCTTCACTTCCATTATTCGTAATAAGTTGAAATCTGCAAGTAAAAGCAGGAGTAAAAGGTTAAATATTAAATCTCTTCATAAAAGAGACAAAAGTAATTCATACTCTTTATCTGAATGATTAAGTTTCTTAATTGGAACGCTCGTGGTCTTAATAATAACTCTACTTTGTCTAGACTAAAGTTTATCATTAATCATCATAAGGTTAAGCTAATAGCTATTCAAGAACCTATGGCTAGAGTTGATAAAATTGAGAGAATTGCTCAGAAAATTGGTTTTACTTGTTAGATTTCTAACTGTTCTAATAAAGTATGGTTGTTCTGGAATAATGAGATAAGTTTAAATGTTTTATGTGATCATGATCAGTTTCTCCACTTGGAGATTAATACCTCTAATTTTTCTGGTTTTCTAACCTCTGTTTATGCTAAGAATAGATGTATGCAGCGTAAAGAATTATGGAATAAGTTGGCTACCTTACCTCAGGATGATAAGCCTTGGTTGCTGGCTGGTGACTTCAATGCCATTGCATCCTCTGATGATCAGCTTAATTGCTCTTCTTTTGATATTTCTAGTGCTGATGACTTCAACGATTTCATCAGAATTTGTAATCTTGTTGATCCTGGCTTTGTTGGTTCCAGGTATACCTGGAGTAATAATAGAGTATGGAAAAGATTAGATAGATTGTTAGTTAATGATAATGGTGTTATTTCTTTTCAAATTCAGGTCTTACACATGGTCAGAACCTGCTCTGACCATGCTCCTCTACTAATTACTTTGTCTAATCCTATTTGTTCTACTTCTAAAAAGAAAGGTTTCTTTAAATTTATTAACGCTTGGACTAATCATCACGATTTCATCTCTGATGTTACTCTTAATTGGAACATTGGTTGCAAGGGTGACAGTAATATGGTGTTTTGGTATAAGCTTAGGAGGCTTAAAAACTTTCTTAAGGGTTGGAATATTAATAAGTTTGGTAACATTTTTAGTAAAGTGAAACAGGCTATGGACGATGTGGCTAATATGGAGAACAACCACCAGGTTGTCAACAACAGGGAGTCTAAAGATAAGTTAAATAAAGCTAATAGTCTGCTTATTCAGGCCCTAAAGAACGAGGAAAGCTACTGGAGGCAGAAGTGCTATAACTCTTGGTTAAGCAGTGGGGATGGTAACACTAAGCTTTATCACTCCTATGTTTCTCATAAAAAGAAAAAGAATTCTATTATGGGGATAAAGGATAATGGTATCTGATTGACTAATGAATCTGATATTGCTACTTCTGCAGTGAATTACTTTAAGGATATCCTTTCTGGTGATATCTATTCCTGTGAGGATAATGATATTAATAATTCTATTCTTAACAGTATTCCTACTCTTGTTAGCTCTAGTGACAATGATAGTATTATGAAGGATGCTTCTAAAGAGGAGATGTGGGCTATTGTTACTGCCATGAAGAATGACAGTGCCCCTGGCACTGATGGC
The DNA here is from genome assembly GCA_036936605.1 of Limnanthes douglasii subsp. nivea. Classification (NCBI taxonomy): domain Eukaryota; kingdom Viridiplantae; phylum Streptophyta; class Magnoliopsida; order Brassicales; family Limnanthaceae; genus Limnanthes; species Limnanthes douglasii. The sequence continues at coordinate 42,876,770 of JAUPFV010000001.1, forward strand.
TTTAATTTCTACTTTCTAAAGACTTGCTGGGGTATCATTAACTATGATCTTTGTCAGGCTATCAATGCTTACCTAAGGGGCATGTCTATTCCTAAGGGGATCTTTGCTACAGGGATCTGTCTGATTCCTAAGTCATCTAACCCTATCTTGTGGAATAACTTTAGGTCTATTAGCCTTTGTACGATTTTTAACAGAATTATTTCTTCTCTTATTAACACTAGATTGGCTCTTATTCTTCCTAAGATTGTCTCTAAATGTCAAGGTGCTTTTGTGAGAAACAGGCTTATTCATGACAATATTCTCACTATTAAAGAAATGCTGCACAATATTAATAAAAGGCCGTCTAAAGGGAACATTATTATGCAGCTGGATATGACAAAGGCATTTGACAGAATGTCTCATGCCTTTGTCATCAAGGTTATGCAGAAATTTGGTTTCTCTAGTGGTCTGTTGGCTCTAATTCACTCTCTTATTTCTAATGTAATAATTTCTATTCTAATTAATGGTAGTAGTGTAGGCTTTTTCCCTCAAAATAATGGATTAAGGCAAGGGGATCCTTTATCCCCTAGCCTTTTCATTCTTGCTGAGGAGGCTTTCCTAAGGGGGTTGTCTGGTATTTATACTGCTAATCCTACCATGAAGTATTATCTTAAGTCAGGCTTTACATTACCTTGCCTTCGCTGATGACATTGTAATCTTCTCTAACAGTGCAGCTCCCTCTCTTGCTAACCTGTGCAAATTACTTGATAATTATCAGACTGCATCTGGGCAAATGATTAATAAAGACAAAACCAAAATTATTACCTCAACCAAGCTGGCATTTGCTGCTAACTCCAGGTTGAAGGCTGCTACTGGTTTCAAGCTGGATCATGCCCCTTTTAAGTATTTGGGAATCAGCATTTCTGCAAATAACAAGGGAAGAAATTTTGTTAATCTATTGTCTGCCATTTATAGTAAAATTCAAATTTGGGATATGAAGTCTCTGTCCTTTGGGGGGAGATTATCTCTCATTAAGAGTGTTCTTCATCCTATTGTTTATTATTGGATGCAGAACACTCTAATTCCTAAGTTTATTCTCAATAAGATTGAATTGTGTTTCAATAAATTTCTTTGGAGGTCTAATTACAATGACAAAGCTATTCATTGGACCTCTTAGGGCTATCTATGTAAGCCCTTTGATGAAGGTGGCTTGAATATCAAGTTATTATCTGATATTCAAACCACATTCTCATTCAAATTATGGTTCCTATTCAGGAAAGGCCAGTCACTTTGGTCTGATTTGATGCATCACACATACTATGATAATTGTCACCCTTCTATTGCTAATTGTAGCACTACTGATTCTATTATTTGGAAGCGCTTAGCTGCTATTAGGGCTCAGGCTGATGGGTATATTCACTGGCATTTAGGCAGAGGGGATGTGGACTTTTGGAGAGATGCCTGACATGGCATGTACCCTATTGCTACTGAATCTGATCACAGGTCTTGGTTGCTTCCTGCTAAGGTTAATACTTTTTGGAAGGATACCAATTGGGACTTCTCTTTGCTTAAATTCCTGTCCCATGATCGTATTTCACACATTAAGTGTGTTAAGATTGATCAGGGCCAGGAAGATAAGATAGAGTGGGCTATTTCAAAAAATAAAGAATTTAAAACTAGCTTAACTTGGGATATAATCAGAATTAAAAACACAAAGCAAAACATTTTTAAGAAAATTTGGAGTCATTTTGTCCCAAGTAAGTTTTCTTTTCTTTGTTGGAAACTGTTAAAAAAATTTATCCCAATTGATAGCATCCTTTCAAAAAGACATTTCACTTTGGTTTCCAAATGTCAGTTCTGCTACAGTTGTGAAGAGAAGAATCATCTCTTCATCAACTGTAGTTATGCCTGGTCTCTGTGGAACTACTATGGGGTTCTTTTCAGGGTTCCTTTAGGCAGGTTTATGTCCATCAGTCATGTGTTCTATAGCTGGTTTTGGGCATCCAATGGTAAATTTCATATTACCTATCTTGTCCCACAAATTATATGTTGGACAATTTGGCGTAATAGGAATGCTAGTAAGTTCTCGGGCACTTATGATGGGTTTGACAGTGCAATCTATAGCATTAACAGGGTTATTAAAGGTATTGATGCTAATGGTTTCTTAAAATCTACTCATTGGTCAGGTGTGCATAAGGCTGGTTTGGCCCTGGGTTGTCAATCGATTTACAAAAGAAAGCATAACCTGAGGTACCTGAAATGGGTGACTCCTCCTCGTGGCAGGCTCAAAGTGAATGTCGACGGCGCGTGCAGCTTCTCTGGTGAAGCCAGTGGAGGCTTTCTGGTTAGAGAAGAGCATGGTAATCTGCTCTTTGGTCATGGCTTCTGTTTTGCCAAGGTTGGCCCTTTTGAGGCGGAGTGTTTGGCTCTGGTGGAGGCTTTTTCTCACTGTCGAAGAAATGGTTGGGTGAATGTCGATATAGAGTCTGATTGTCAGACCCTAATCGACACTCTGGCCTTCGGTGTGGAGGTTTCCTTTTTGATGATTGCTGTGTGTAAAAGATTGATTCATCCTTCGATGATTCTCTGTCACGTTTCCCGTACACAGAATGCGGCTGCTGACTGGATATCGAAGTGGGCTTCGAAGGTGAAGGGGGACAAAGCTTTCCTGGTTGGTGACGCTCCGGTTGAGCTTCTGGCTATTGTCACGCTCGAAAGTCTCGGTGTGGGGTACATTGATCCAGGATGAGCTGGTCGTGCGGTGGTGCTGGGTTCGACTGTGGCTGATGATCTGTTGGTGTTCTGATTTTTGTCGATCTGAGGAGGTTCGATTCGAGACTGAGAAGTTAGGGTTCGACTCAGCCATCTCGATTCGTGTGGTGCTGGATTCGTGTCGCTTTAAGTGGCTGAGAATGGTGGTGTTTGATCAGTTGGTGGTGGTTGTCTGTTGAAATTAGGGTTTCGATTTTGAGTTAAGAGGCGAGATCGAGTTTGGAGGTGAGAGAGTGGAATTGTGGAGATTAGGGTTTCGAATTGGGGATTGAGTCTGAAGAGGGTGTTTGAGCTTGGGTTTGGGTTCTTTTGGGTCTTGGACCCTTCCTCTTTTTAGGCTTGGGCCTTTTCATTGTATCTGATATTATTTGGGTCGATCTTAATAAATCTGGTCTTTTGCCAAAAAAAAAAACAACTAAAAGAAAAGTTATTAGAATATGCTTGGTCATATTTCTTATTAAAGATATTATTATCTATAAAAAAAATCGATACATATTTTTTATTTATTTATTTATATAAATATTTAAATTTTTATATTTTACAAGTCGTATTTAAAAAATATTATCCTAAAATATTGTTGTGTGATACTATAGTTGCAAACACTTTATCGTCATTTCACTGTTACTACCATTAGAAACATTTTTTTATCATCCTCTTCGAATCCCTTCGAATCCGTTATTCAACTTTTACTCTTGCCAAAAATACTCTTTATCGTTCTTTCACTGTTACTTTCACCTTTTTGCATTTTATTCTTCGACGGTTACTCTCGCATTGTTGTTACTCTTTCCATCTCGTGAGTTCGATTATTTTTTTAAACATTCATTAAGTTTATTTTAGATTGTTCTTTTCAAAATCGGCTTTTAATGTATTGAGTATTAATTTAATATTTCGTTAGTGTTTTTATTGATTAACTCAATAAGGTTGTTTTAGTGTGTTTTCTTAAACTATTAAGTTTGATTGAGTATTGAATATTCATTTTGATGTTTCTTTTGAGTTTATTATGTTTAAGAAAAAAATAGTTTCAGATTGATATTAAATTTTCTTAACTTTGCTTTTGTATTAAGTTTGCTTGTTATATTTGCATGAGTACCAAACTAGTTTTAAGTTCCTTATTTTAGGTGTATATTTGTAGTTTCAGACTGAGTGTGTTTGCTTGAATTCTCTATTTTTAGTTGCTTTACTATGTTTGTTTGTCCATTGAGTTTTCTTAAGTATGTTTATTGTGTATGTTTGCTTGAGTCTCTTGTATTGAGTGTATTAAAAAAAAATTAAAAAAATCAATGAGTGTAATCCAAAATATTATCTCAAATTATGTTGTTTGTATTTTCTTTAAACATATGATTTTGAGACACACCCTGATAATTACATGTCATTTTGGAAAAAAACATGACATCAATTTAATAAGATTGACGTTGATTAATGTAATCTATTTTTATTTATAAGACATGACTAAGGAAGATACTGAGGATTTTATTTCGATGTTATTCATCTCCTAGTGCAGAAGAAAATGAGGCTGAAATTGAGCAGTCGATACCTCAAATAATTGATAATCCTACTTCTAGATCAAGAAGACGTAACAAGTGTACTTATATAAGAGAACCATCTTTAATTCCTATGGAACAACCATTGTAAGATGGAGAAATTAAGGATGACATTATTTATATGAACGAGACTGAAATTGAGCAGTTAATACCTCTAATAATTATTCTTTTGTTAATATTTATTTATGGTGTATTTTTATAGTATGATAATATAATTAATGTTTTATTTTTTAAGAAATTTAAGGAAGACATTTCTAATTTTTTGCCGCTAGAATTGTGGTTGCGCGTTGGCAACTAATGAGCCAGAGTTTGGTATGAAGTATTATCGATGACACCTTATTCATGCTGCTATTGGATACATTATATCATTGGAATAACAACACATTATATAACTTTCTTTTACAAAAAGATGGTATTTATAGATAATTTCATTTTACTTATCATTTGGTAAAATAACAATAACATTTGATGACGTAGCGACAATTATCGGGTTACTAATAGAATGGGACTTATCGAGCTGAGGGGAAACAATGATCGTGGTATCCAAACACGATTGGTATGTGAGGTTCTTGGAGTTCCACTGAAATAGGCTATAAGGGAGTTTGGTTCATGCAAAGGTACCGATTTTAGGTTGACTTGGCTGAGAGTTTGTTTCTCTTTCATCCGTTTTCACGATAAAAATCATCAATTAAGGGTAATTGATATTGATTGATGTACAAATATGTGTTTTATTTTTTGTATTTTCTCATATAAAAATGAGACTTGCGCTAAAGACGACCGTTTATATATGATTGGAGAGTGAGACTCAATGGGGATTATGTTTGAGGAATACACATTTTTGTCTAGCTTTATAACAAGCTATGCAGGGTTGTGTAGTATGCTAGAAAAAGATAAATAAATTTATTTATGTTTTAATATGTTAGATTTTAGATCATTTTACCTATTTCAAACCTAATCATTAGGAGGCGTTTCACCTGTATATGATACATATTTACGTTAAATTAATTTTTTTATATATGATTGCATAGTAGGACTCAGTAGGGGAGTATGTTTGAGAGATGCACATTCTCGTTGAGCTTTATAGTTGGTTACATGGGGTTATGCAGTATGCTACAAAGACGATGAATAAATTCGTTCATGTTTTAGAGTGCTAGATTTTCGATATGATTCCAAGCAGCTCATCGAGTAAGGTTCCATCAGCATATGCCACAAATTCGTACGTGGGCAACCATAAAACATGTAAATGTGATTCAATATCAAAAGGATATTGAGTCTTTTAGAGTCACTATTGATCGTCTACCCGTTGGCTCCGTGTGTTTTAACTTTTAATCTTATGAGCTATAACTCTGTTATTGTATTTGTGTTTATGATTACATTAGTATATTATATTTAAGATATAAACTATAGTATAATATTTTAGTATCTTTAAGGACAATATTTTATTTAATGTTATATTTCATCATACAAGTATTTGCAAATTTCCAAACCATTTGATGAACTATCATAGTTTAAATTTTACATCCAATTCATGGACAAAGTTGAGCCATACCAGCCCGATAAAGTGTTGTAAAATTAGGATACATTTAGACTATTCATAGTCCTCCAACATAACTTGCGCCTAGGAGAGATAAATAAAAAATACAAAATTGATTTGAAAATTTTTGTTTGGAAAAATCCATACGATCATTTATTTCCTTTGAATGTTAGAGGACAACCAATCTTAGAAAGTAATGAGATATTTACTATCTTGTGGAATGACGATCGATAGGCTAACAATTATTTTTGGCATGTCATGGTTTCTCTGTCGGCAATCATTCGTTTTATTAAACCTACTGATTATAAAATTGTGGACGAGTACAATATTAGAATAGATAATATGACGAGTGAAAAAGTATCATGTCGGTTTACTTCACGCGCGTGCGAATATTGAATCGTGCTTAGGAGAATAGTTTTATATTTTTTGACACTCTAGTTTTGCTGAATATTATATGTTGAATATTTTTATTAGTTTAAAGTATTAGTTTTTTAATTTTTTTGTTCAATTTGCTATAATTTGATGTTGAAAATGTTATACTTATAATGTTTAAAGTATACTTTCTACTTTATACTTATAATGATAAAAATTAATTATTTATTTTTTTTGGATTATATAAATCTTTTTCTTATATAAAAAAATATGGATTCATATTAAAACATGTATATCTTATTTTTATTTCATTAACTAATTATTAAAAATGTATAGTTTGACATATTTTTTATTTAAAATTTAAAATAAACTATCTTTTAATATTTTGAATTTATTTTAAAATATTGATATTCATCAATTTTACTTTTTTATATTTATTTAAAATCAAATTATTTCGATATTTAACCAATAAATATATATTTCATATATACTTTAAAATGTATAAGTTTATTATATATATCTTCAAAATAATTATCGGAATCCTGATGTTAGTTCATGGTATGTCATGTCTTTATTTCTAATGCGAAATCTCTATAAAAAAACTCTATATGCTTTTTTATACCCATTGATATCCTGAAAAAGTTATGTTCTCATTTCTATGAACTATCCAAACATTTATACCTGAGGTATCCTAAAATTTTCTACCCAAATACCTATTGGTGGAAGTAAATGAGACACTTATATTGGGTTTGTAACTCTAATATGAGGCTTTTTGGTAGTGGACCAAATGCAAATCCGTGAGGTACTTCGGACGCGCGGACAATATCATACTAGTGTTGAAATCGGTTGTTCTTACTTATATACAAAGATGAAATATGCAATACTCATATTCCCAACACGTGGTATCAGAGCCAGACCCAAACGGAACGCGATGGTGGTAATATTCTCGAAGGTCGAACATGATGAACCAGTAGTCATGCTCAATGTGATCTGCTCTAGAGATCCTAGTTCGGAGTGTCTGTGGCTCATCAAGCAGTGTGGCTTGATTGGAGTGGTGCTAAGGAACAAACCAAGTGGTGGTCTAATAGGAGGTGAGCAGTAACATCCGTAGTGCCTCTATTGTCAGGTAGTCTTCCAACCTGATTAGAGTGGGCGGATGAAAGTCAATTGAGAGGAGGCTAAGATGGTACTTTGTTCGAGAGGAGGATTTGTTAGGTCCCACATCGGTTAAACATGGGAAAGATCAATGGTATATAAGTAAGAACATACCTCAACTAGTATGAGGCCTTTTTGGAGTGAACCAAAAGCAAACCCGTGAGGACTTTCGGTCGATCATGATCACCGACAAAGAAGACGAGTTACTTCTCAACTCTGGCTGTCTCAGATTCGGATATTAAGAGACACTCGATTTTTGCTAAAGGTAATTTTAAACTTTTCGTTTACTTTTTTTTTCTTGTTTAACTCTAATATGATTTTTTTTTTCCGATATAGTTCCTCCTGTTAGCCGGAATAAGCTCCACTTTCTAAATCTGCAAACTATAAAATTGGACGAGATTCCTTTTATGGAGTTGGATATCGTCTCTTTACCGTACGCTATACATTATCCTGCGTTTTTATTGTAGTATATCTCAGACAACCTAAGTAGTCTGAATCGAGACTACTTAGATTGTGGATCAACCATCATGTAGCTAGTCTAATTTAACATTTTATGTTAGTAGTAAACAAAGTCAAACTCATGATTTTAATAATAAAAAATCAAATCAAAGTTGGTAAATCCAAAAATTTGCCAAAGATAAACCTCTCTTCTCATTATTTTTCTTCGATGTTAAGTTTACTAGTAAGAATATTGGATCTTTGATTTGTTTGGATTAGTGGATCTGGAGAGTATTATAATTTCTCTTTCTGTAAACTGAAAAAAAAGACTTTTATAAGTGGGTAAACATTTAAATCCCATAAATCTAAAGATTCTAAATTTGGAAGACTTTGTGATTCTTTATACACCTGATAAGACTGTCTTATACCTTTTCATGCGTGAAAGTGTGGTGTGTGATAGCTACAAGTGTTTGTACGGCAGCTGAGCTGACTAATCGGTTGAACTATTACTACCTCTTAAGTGTATCTCTCTTGTTAATTGGTGTTCTTTTAATGTTTTGTTGGTGGTGACATATAGGACAACTCTACTTCTGTTTCGGGACTCTGAAAGCTTTATTTACTGATGCAGGTGGTCGAGGTTTCCTCTTCTAAGACCGGCAACGGCAAGCATGGTCTCTCCCAATGTCACTTTGTCGCAATTGACATGTTTTATGACAACAAAATCGAGAATATTGTTATTAATTGTCCATTACTCTTTTTGTTTCCTATGCGTCGTTTTAGGAAAGTGAAAATATTCCATTTAACTGTCGTTCCAAATCAACAGTATTAAATAAATACGGTTAATAAATTATTAGTTATATAATATATTGACAAATTAATTCCTTTTATCTTCGTTTTAGGGAAAAAAAAAAACTATTAACTGTGTTTAAACCAGTCAAACTCGTTTCCATTCGTTTTTTTTAAAAAATAATTATTATTTTTAGTAATATGCATATAAAATCTTTAAAGCGTCCATTAATATGAAACCGGAACGAGTAGTATGTGGCGGAGATTTTCATTACACAAAAAAATAATTTAATTAGTCAAGTAACCCTAAATACTGAATCGGTATTATAAAATGTAAAAAGTAAGAAAATCTAATTGGTTGACGAGTATTTAATGTGATCTATAGAACGTTAATTAATTTAGAATAAAACAATTCTGTTTGGGGAAGGTAATTTGGTAATTTTTTGTGAACCCTGGGATGAGTTATGGTTTTTTTTTTTTATTTTAAATTTCACGGATAGATCGTGGGTTTGAAAATTTATCCCAATATGAGATGGGTTATGAGTTTAAAAACATTTCCACGGATACCCAACGCGAATCCGACCCATTTGGTAATATCCGATGAGTACCCGCTAAATTAATATTATTTTCTGCTAATATATATAGTATATTTTAGAAAAATTATTATTCTATTTAAATATTATTTTCCTATGCAAAATTGATATTATTAATTAAATTTAAAAAAATACTAACATATATCAAAACCATATATTAATTATTAATTAAGATTATAAAAATACAAACTAATTGTTCATTATCACTAAATGCCGTATATATTGAAAATTATCATTCTACATTTAAATATTAAATTTGATTTTTCAATTTCTCCTTTTTAAAATATTTTTTTTCCTATTATTATTATTTATTAAATAAAAAAAAAATTACTAACATATACAAAATCATATATCAATTGCTAATAGATCACAAAATAATATTTTAGATTTAAATATTGAATTTGATGATTTATATTTTTTGAACATTTTTTTCTTCTTTTTTTCAATTAGTATCAAACTCAAGACAAACTAATAATATAAGTAATTTAATTAGAAGAAAATGATTTACTAACATATACGAAAACTATGTATTAATTATTAATAGATAACAATTAGCATTATGTTGGAGTGTTTTTTTTATAGAATTGACTTAAATCTAGAGACGAATGGTTAATTGTTTAAAAAAAAACCATAACTTCAATGGGTACCCGCGAATGGATACCCGAAAGCCGGGTTCGGGTGTGAGAAAAAAATATTACCACCCGACAGGTAGAGCTGTCAATTTTGGACACGACCTGTAAACCCAACACGAACACGACCCGAAATTTTAGGGTTAGAGACCCGATATTTCAGACCCGATGAAATTAAGACACGAACCCGACCCGAAAAAAACGGGTCGGGTTCGTGTCACCCGAAACTGACCTGTAAAACCCGAAAAGACCTGTAAACCCGAAACTGACCTGTAAAACCCGAAAAGACCCGTAAACCCGAAAAGACAGGTGAAACCCAAAAAGACATGTAAAACCCAAAAGACATGTACACTTGTAAAATAAAATACTGAAAACACTTAATAAAATAATATTATTTTAAAAAATTGACTTATAAATTAGAATACCAAAAATACTTATAAAACTTTATTAATGAAATAATTTTATTTTTGATTTAAAATATATAAAATAAATAGTATACTTAAATAAGTATATGAGGGAGGATAAATGATGGTTCACATGTTTGCTATAAAGTTTTGAATTTTATTCTTCTTTCACGTATATTAATAAAGTAATGAATCTTTCATCTTCTGTGTATATAGATTATAATATTAAGAATGATTCGTGTGAGTTTGCTAGATTTATTAATAGATATTGAATGCATTCAATCTTGTTTTGTGGGATGAATCGATTTACAATTCTAGTGGTTATTTGATAAGAAGTGACAACTTAGTGGTTATTTGATATTTTCTGAAATTTATTTAATTTATCTCATGTATTTTTTTTCATGTTTAGATGAGATGGCAAACCCATCATCACCATATATTTTACGGTAAGATAAATTCACCGGTGATAGTAAAGCCGGTGTAAATATATGAAGTAAGATCTTGACTTTATATAAATATAGTGGACCAATAAAATTTCAAAAGGAGATGTAGCTCAAATGGTAGAGCGCCCACTTTGCATGCGGGAGGTAAAGGGTTCGATCGTCTTTTCCCAAAATTCGTGTCAAACAGGTCGGGTTCGTGTCAGACGGGTGTTTCGTATTGGATACAATTTCGTGTCAAACAGGTCGGGTTCGTGTCAGACGGGTGTTTCGTGTTGGATACAATTTCGTGTCAAACAGGTCGGGTTCGGGTCCAACAGGTTTTTAACAGGTCGGGTTCGGGTCTTTGAACCTGACACGAATTTCGGGTTCGGGTCGGGTTCGTGTCACAGGTTCTAAAATTTCGGGTTGGTCAAACCCGACACGAACACGATCTAAAACCCGAAATTGACAGCCCTACCGACAGGTACAGGTTAGGGTATAGGTTTAAAAAAATATAGAGGAATGGGACGATGAAGTAAATATCCATTAATATGGAGCGATGGAGTAAATATCCATTAATATGGAGCGATGAAGTAACTATCCATTAATATGGAGAGATGAAGTAACTATGATTCTTAATAAGTGTACATTTTCCGTGGATTAATAGGAAAAGGAATAGGGTAGGGATGCCAATTTGGGTACTCTATGATTCAACCATAATCCGATCTGGTTGGGTTTTGTTCGGTCCGAATATAGAACGGATCGTATATGGGACGAGAAATCGCAATTTGTAAACGAAGCGGGTAGGATTCAGATTTTTAGTTTGTCTGATCTGCTCCGGTCTGGTTGGGTTTTGTTCGGTCCAAACATAGAATGGATTGTATTCGGATTGAGAAATCGCAATCCGTAAACGAATCGGGTAGGGTTCAGATTTTTAGTTTGTGCGATTTGTAACTGTCCGAAAATTATAAAGGAATACAAAAAAATTATATTTTTTATATATAATAACAACAATAAAATAAAGATATATATATAATACATATATTTAAAATAAATTAAAATATTTAAAATAAATTAAAATTAATATCAGTGGATCAGGCCAGATTGAACAATAGAAATGAACGGACGAGCTCGGGTTTGAAAATATAAATTCGGGAGCAGGTTAGATCGGATTCAAGCTCAAGTATTAAAAAACGGATTCTGATGGATGGGTCAATCTGAGTCCGACCCCTAGACGACCATAGCTGTCCCATGTTGGTCTGTGGTTGATCCGATCAAATCCGATCAAATTTTATCCAGTCCGAATATTTAACGAATTTTGTACGGATATACAAATTATCACTTGTAGATAGATCGGATCGGATTTGAATTTATAATTTATGCGATCCGGTCAGTCCGCAGGTATAAGCTATATATAAAAAAATATAAAATATATTAAAAATAATTATAAAATTTTAAAATATAACTAAAAATATGTTTACTAATTACTTACATTTATATATTTTTCAATAATATACCATTTTGAATAATTATTATTTTATTTTTAAAGTAAATAATATATTTAAATTATACTCTCTTTTTTATAAACTAATTTTATAATTCAGATTTTTGTTTATATATAGTCCCGATACTAATTTCTATCTATTTGAGTTGTTTGAATATTTCCTCATCTACGATTCATGTTGCTTAAAAATGTGTCTTAAAATCTAATTTAAACGGATCATCAATTTTGAATAATAAAAATAATGTTTGCGGTCCGTATCAAGCTAATTCATAAATATAAACGGACTCAAATATATTATGTGGATTGTACCGATTCATATTCGAATAAAAAATAACATTTAAACGAATTGGTCTGTACCCGATCCATTACGACCCTACACAAAAATAGTATTTTTTATTAAAATCAGTTAATATAGAACCCACGTAATATTGTTTGTAAAACCAATAACATATCTATGTCTTCACACAAATCATTATTATTTTTCTTTTTATCTTTTATATTAAAAATGTATCATCATTTCTTATTAATCGTAGGGTAAAAACACTGTTAGTCCTCCATGTTTACCACTTGTATCAACATAGTCCCTTTTGTTCACTTTTCCATAAAACTCATCCCCTTCGTTTTAAAAATTTTCAAATATAGTCTCCCCGCACATATAAACCATTTAAAAACTGACGCGTGGCACTTAAATTCTAAGTTTTGTATCACTTTTGGTCCCCAAATCACAAATTTTGTATCACTTTTGGTCCCCCAGAATATGCGGAGGGACTAATCGTGCAAATTTTTTAAAATGAAGGAGATGAGTTTTATCCAGAAGTGAACGAAAAGAACTATGTTGATACAAATGGTAAACATGGGGACTAACAGTGTTTTTTAACCTTAATAGTATTTTGGAACTTAGAGCAGTAGTGGTTATTATCCCTCGAAAAATAAAACAAAAAGTGACCTAAATTCTCTCATAAACATTTCACAGTTGAATGCTATTTATAATTAGAGAATTCAATATTAATTAATTAATTAATATTTTAATAAAATAATAAATAATATTTTCGCATCTAGCACAACAAAACAGGTTTCGCATCTTCTTCGCGAAACCCTTAAAGTTTTTAACTTTAAAAGTCTGTATCTTTTAGACCGTAACTCGAAAAATAAATCTGAAAATACCATTTGTTTTGTTTTTTTAAGACGAACAAACTAGTATCATTCATGATATGTTATGAATTATAAAAAAATTAGAACAAATAACGTTTCACTTCTATAAAAAACGTGTTTTTTGCATCTACCATTTGAGAAGAATTACACGTTTCGCAACTCTCAGTAGGTACAGATACAAAGGTTTCGCATCTTCTTCCCGAAACATTTTACTCAACACCAAAAAACCCTGAAACTCGAAAAACTAAATGAAATAAAACAAATAAACTACATTAGCAACGTAAAAACCAGATAAATACCAAGAATCAGAAACAAAAACATATCTTGAGTACTTCTAGTATTCCGAAATCAAAATTCGACTTACCACACACAAATCCACTTATCTAAACATATATCCAAAATCAAGCTTCGAAATCAACTAAACACACAACAAAAAACATATAAAAACAAAAGAAAAACAAGAAATTGAGTAAAAAAATGAAGAATCACCTAACATTAGAGCTGTTTTATTCACGTATAGAGAGAGAAAGAAAATTGGGAAGAAAAATGTGAAGTATGGGTCTAAAAGCCTTTTATATAAATGAACAAGGGTATTTACGAAATTAGTGGGTCTTCAATGGTAAATATTTAACTAAAATGGGTCTTTCTCAGAAAATAATGAAAATATGGGTCTTAAGTGGATAATAGTTTGGGTTTTGGGTCTTAAATGGTACTTTACCCATTTTTAATCAAATAATAATCTAAACATACCATTATTAAATTTTTTTAAACTCATTATCAATCCACAAGTAAAGCACTAAAATATAAAATAAATAATATTAAATATTTTAAAAAATATAATTTTTGTTGTGATATTTTTTCATCTACCCACATATCTCATATATTACATTTAAAATTTAATAGTAACTCCAATATTAGGAACATAAAAATAAATTATGTAAGAAACAATAGTATGTGATGAGTATATTCACGGTCGAAATTGCGGGTTGAATGAAATATTGAAGTTAAATTTTTCAGGGTATTTGTTCCGTCATAATTTTTTTTAATAAAATAATAAAAATAATACATAGGAAATTAAAGTATCATAAATTTCAGACCGCCGGTTAGAAAATAAACACCACATTACAAAATAGCATAAACATTCTATATTGATTTGGTAGTTTTTTCACTTTTTCATACAATTCATAACCTATATTTTATACTCCTAATTTCATATAGGACATAATATACTAATGAACTGTCTGAAATAGGATGAGAAAATATTTGATGTATATCTTTATCACTTGGTTCCTCTACCGCATCAATGAATAAAGTTGAATCAATATCTTTTGAAAATTGTAACGCTTCAAGTATGTTAAATTCGACATGTTCATCACCTACTCGAACTTTGAGTTTTTAAGCCTCTACTTCTATAGTTGTTATAGTAGTAGCTAGAAAGGTCTTCCTATGATTAAAGATACAAGTTTATCTTCCTTCGTGTCTAAAATTATAAAGTCTAACTGGGAAAATAAAATTATCGACCTTTATCAATACATCTTCTATTATTCCCTTAAGATATGCATAAGACATATCAACTAACTGCAAAGAAACAGTTGTAGCTTTTATTCCACATATTCTTAATTTCCAATAGATAGAAAATGCATCAAATTTATGCTAGCAGCTAAACTACATAGATATTTTTTAAAATTTAAATTACCAATTTTTCAAGGAATAGTGAAAATACACGGATCATGTAGTTTCAGTAGCAATTTGTTTTGAATTAGAGCACTGCACTCCTCTATAAGCATTACTGTTTCAAAGTATTTGAACTTCCTTATGCGTGAAAGGATATCTTTGAGAAATTTTGAATATTTAGAATTTTGTTCTACTAATTTAGCAGAAAGAATATTGATCTCTAGACTGCGAAACAACTCAAGAAATTTAGAGGATTTATTTTTAGAGTTTTTCTTATTCTTCTAGCATGGTTAAGGAATTCAGGGTGCCTCTGAGAATCTTCCACGATTATAAATATCTTGGACGTGGTAAAGTACTTCACTGGATCCTTTAGTTTTGGAAAAATCGTCAAGTTCACGATCAACCTTGAGAAACTTGATCGTGTATAACTTCATCACTATGGCCTTTTTGTCTCGTCTGTCTTAATTTTTCCCCAACCAACAAGGTCCTTGTTGTGACAAAGTGCCCCATTATCGCAAACACCATTATCTTGCTCGCAAAAAAACTTCACTGTGGTCACGACTATTAACATCTTGGTCGTGGAAAATTGTCCATCAATCAGTTTGTCTAAATTTTTAGCTACTTTAATGTAATCATCTCTTTCATAGTCATGATAATATTTACGTTCTTTGCCATTTTGTTTATGTGTGACTTCTACACCAATTTTCTCTTGGTTCTCAACGTCATTGTATTATCATGATTAGGGCTATTTTTGTATTGTTGTGCTAAGTTTATTGATTTATTAAGGCTAGTGTGGAGTGTACTGATTTATTTAAACCTCTAAATTCTTCAAGCATACTCATTGATTTTGATGTATCACATTTAGATTCTCCATGTTTGATTGATTCCTCTTAAAGCGAGTATTAGAGGATTTAACAAATTTTCTTAGATTTTCCCCCAAAGTTGATATATTTTTCAACTTGTCCAAATCTTCTTGTTTCCATATATTATCGTTTTTCTTTCATTAAAATTTTAGATTTTTCCTACGACCTTCTTGATTACCATGTTTACAATAGTAAGGTCTTCAGCTTTGTTGTAAGTTTATAAAATATATTACACCATTTGAGGTTGTGGACTAATTTGTAATTGATGGATAGTAAGAATTAAATTCTTCTACTACAACAACATTCATCTTTAGGCAGGTCATTTATTGTTCAACCGCGACTATCTTCACTTGAATGAAAGTTTCATTGTTCACTATATACATTTTTATATTCTTTTCAGACTCGTAACTATTGTTGTAGAGTACTTCAACTAATCAGTAGGCTTCCTCCGACGTTATTTTTATTAATGAACCTCCGCTTACGACGTCTATTATTAATTTATTGTTCCCAATCAACCCATTATTAAAAGATTTGTAAAATTAGCCAGATTCGGATACCGTGGTGAGGGAACATTTGCAGAAATTCTTTATATCATTCCTAAGATTCATACATAGGCTCATCGTTTCTTTGTGCAAAGTTTGTGATATCGTTTCGAAACTTGGCCAACCTCACTCGTTGGAATTATTTTGCCACAAAGACTTGAGCTAGTTGCTCTCATGTTGTTATACAGATAGAGGCAATGATTTTATCCAAGCTTTTTATTTTACCTTGAGAGAAAAATGGAAAAGTATAAGTCTTATCGCATCAAAGGTGATGTTATTGTACGGGCAAATGTCACACATCTCTAGAAAATCAATAACGGGCAAATGCCACACAAATGTCACGCATCTCTTGAAAATCAACAAGATGAGTATTTGGGCATTGATTTGGATTTATACAAACATATGGTTGTTCAGGATCGTCATGATTAGCATTGGATTTATTTCAAAGTCAGGTATGGACCATATGGTCACCTCTGATCTCAAGATCTTGAGCTGAAACCCATTACTGAAGAACTTGTATAGTCTTTGATTCTTCTTGCAAAAAGTTTGTCTTATTACTCCTTCGACCATTGTTAGTTTATAAATGTGTACAATGATAATAATTCATTAGCATAAAAGCATATTAAACTAATAAATATAAGAGAATAAAGATTATTCATTGGCAACGACACCAAACACTTGATGAAAAAGTTACAAATGTATAATTTCTTTTGTAGTTTTGATGAGTATTGGACTGAAAAATTATCAAATCTTAAAGAAAAATCTAAAATTTTAAATCTATTGTTTAATATAAAAATATAATAATTTAATATTTGTTTGTTTTTTTTATTTTTTGATCCAAATAATCCAATTTGAAGTTTTGATTGCAGATAATTGATTGAAGAAAAAAATAACTCAAAAAATACTAATATTATAGAATATTCTAAGTTATTTAAACATGTATTAATGATTTTTATATATTTTTCATATAATTTATATAATTTAATTTAAACATATAATCTTTAATTCCATATTCTCTTTATGTGTGTTGTTTTTATCTCTCGATCGCCGAGAACTAACATTTTGTATGACTAGTTATATCTATAGTCCCCTAGCTCCTAGTCTGAGTCATAAATTTATGAATAAAAAAATGAGCTCGTAGGTAATTGCAGACATTAATAATTCTACCGTTAGTAAAAAATATAAGCAAACAAATTATAATTGTAGAAGATAAATTCATATATCAATTATATATTTAGAGATTTTCTATATCCATAACAAAGAAGGATTAGCTCATACAAATTATATTCATACACCATGGGTATTCCCAGACATATGCCATGGTTTCCAACGGATCAGCCACTGCATTTTCCGCTCGACGTACGTGCTCATAGGTTATCTTTTCAAAAACAGATACTAAAACTCTGACTGCCGCTAAATATTGGATCAATTTCACCTTTCTTGTTTCACACTGCCCGGTGGTGTGATTAATAAGTAACTGGGAATCACTTATTAATCATACATTCTTTGCTCCACATACTTGGGCCAATCTCAATCCTACCAATGTTGCCTCGTATTCGTCTTCATTCTTCAATACCCTAAAACCAAAACGTATTGCTTGATGCATTGCTATTCCCAATGGTATAGTGACTTGAACTTATGCTCCACACCCAGTAATACTGGATCCACCATCGGTCCAGACTGTCAATTCATCTGACTCATTCTCGTTTTTTACCTCCATTTCTTCTGGTCGGCTAGAATTTTCATTCTACCAGAAAATCTGCCAACGTTTGGCCCTTAATTATTGTTTTTGGTTCGAAATCGATGTCGAAATCACCCAACTTAACCAACCATTTAGACATGCGTCCTGAAACATCTAGCCTTTGCAATAAATTTTTTAACAGAATAACGGTTTCGACCATAATCGAATGACCTTGAAAGTATGGTCGTATTTTTCTGGCTGCCGTTACCAAGGCCAGAGCTACTTTTTCTAGTTTTAAATACTTTTTCCTTAGTATCTAGTAAGCCTTTACTTACATAGTAAACTAGTTTGGGTATTCGATCCACTTCTCGTACTAACGTTACACTAACCGCATGATCGGACACTGCAATATACAAAAATGAAGTTTCTCCAAGATTAGGTTTTGTCAATAATGTTGGAGACGAAAGATAGTTTTTTATGTCGAGAAAACCCTCGGTATAAGCAGGTGTCCAACTGAATGTTTTAGCATTTCTCAAAACCTGGAAAAATGATGCGCATTTATTAGAAGACCTATATATAAACCTATTTAGGGCTTCTAGACGCCCTGTCAAAATTTGAAATTCTTTCACATTCCTCGGTGGTGTCATGTTACACAACGCATTCAATTGCACCAAATCTGCTTCAATCCATTTTTCGCTAATTATATACCCCAAAATCTTTCTAGATCGGACACCAAAAGAGTATTTTTTTGGATTCAGCTTAAGATTTATTGTTTTTAAATTGTTAAACGTCTCATTTAGGTCAACAAAACGATCTTCATCGGATACACTTTTTTACCAACATATCATCTATGTAAACCTCAACATTCCACCCAATCTGTTCCTTGAAAGTCTTGTTCACGAGTCTTTGATAAGTGGTACCAACATTTTTTAAACCAAAAGCCATAATTTTGTAATAGTAAAGACCTCTTCCAATTATGAAGGTTGTGCTTTATTGGTCTCTTAGGTTTAACTTTATCTGATTATAGCCTGCGTAGGCATCCATGAAAGACAACATCTTATTTCTCGATGTTGAATCAACTAGATGGTCGATACGTGATATCGAGAAAGGATCTTTAAGACACGCTTTGTTAAGGTCTGTAAAATCTGCGCACATTCTCTATTTTTCATTTTTATTTTTGACTAAGACCGGATTAGTTATCCATTGCGGATACTGATATTCCCTGATGTGGCATACCTTCGTCAACCTTTCTACCTTTGAAATAATAGCCTCTGTCTTTTCTTGAGAAAAAGCTCGTCTCCTTTAGGTTATAGGTCAGACATTTGAGTGTACAGACAAGCTATGGTAGATCATGCTAATGGGGAATCCTGTTACATAATCCGAACACCAAGCAAACAAATTTAATTTATTTTTGAGGAAAGAAATTAACCTCTCTCGAAAACCAGCAGACAAATTCGTCTCGATCTTTAAAAAAATTATAATATAAAATTCGTATTTTCACAGTTTTCGTTATTCATAGATACCCGAGGATCTCCCTAAGATCATCTACTGGTTCCCATCCTGAGGTCGACCCCACTAATTACTAATCTTTGGCTTGAACCATTTCTTTATCCGTTTTTGTTTCCAAAGCTGCTCGATAGCATTCTCTTACCCTGTCTGGCTACTTCGGACAACGCCGACGTTATGACCTATCACATATTTCACACATTGATGTAACGTGGATATTGCTGCATGCATATTGATAACCAAGATCGGCTAATAATTACACTGCTAGAGGTCGACGAATCTACCACAAATAGTACAATTACCTCCTTTTTGAAAGGGTCTCAACCTAACTGTACCAATCCTTCAAATTCTTCAACCACCACAGTTGTGGCTCATGTAAAACCCACTATTGTTCGTTCTGACTTTAAAATAACTAGCGGTCGTTTAAGTTTCGAATAAGTCGATAAGAAAAGAATGTTTGTCGAACTCCCGGTATTGATCAATACTCTTCGTACTTCTTCGCTAGCAATTGCAGCTACGATTACAACTGCATCCTCATGCGGCCTGTAAATATCACTCATGTCGTCATCATAAAAAAGAATGGGATATGGATTTAGTATATGTACGATGAGGTGCTTGCCTATAACTGGGTGGTTAGGCTTACCATATGCCTTTTATGAGAAGAATTGGTATTTCCTGCCATTAAATCTCCTCCAAAAATAGTCAATGATTCGAAAAATTTACAAATATTACTAATTTTTCTATTTCCTTCCAGATATATTTCTTCAATAATCCCAATCATGTTTCAATCTACATCGGGATCTAGATACTCAGTAATATATCAAACGAATCAGCTACCTCAGAAATAACCAACGTCGTTTCTGGTTTTGGTGCTACCACAATTTCCTTGGAAGCTACATTCTGTTGAACCTGTTTTTTTTACGTATTATGATGCATACAGTTTAGCGCTAAAATTTATGAAGACTGGCGATCACCCGAAGAATGCGGTGAATTGACAGTTTGGAGGTCCGGTGTCTGATTTCGACCCACAACACCTTGTTTCGAAGGAAACAACGTCAGAAATGCAAGTCACCAGCTTGGCTTATGAACTATGGGATTTTTTGGGCATTCGGGCTCATCTATCAGTTTATTTCGAGTTTTTAATACTTTAGGATATTTTAGTAATTTTCATATTTTTGGTTTTAGGGTTTCAAGTGAACCCTTATACAAACATATCTTCTTTACATTGTTTGGGGAGTTGTTTTGATTAATAAAATTAGGGGTTTTATCCCTCTTTAGCTTCCCTTGCATTTCACTCTGAATCATAGTGGTATCAGACACAGGCAGTCCTGCGAGATGGTGCGAGGAAGAATCAGCGGTCGCGGTGGCGCTGCAGTGACTAGAGATACAAGTGATTTCGGTGATCGTGAAGTTGCTGACCTACGCCGTCAGGTGGCTGATCTTACCCGTCAGATGGCTGATCTTAACGCCAGGCAACAAGGCACGAAGGTTGAAGGTATCGATAACCCTTTTGGGGAGGGGTTCGAACAGAATACCTATCACGGCCGCCGCTGGGAGCTTGGATTTAAGGTATATATTCCTGACTTTGATGGTAGCCTTAAGGCAGAGGCGTTTGTTGATTGGTTATCCTAGGTTGAGGAAGTGCTGGACTTCAAGAAAGTTCCTGAGGAGAGAAGGATTGCTTTGGTCACCATCCACCTGCACGGCAAGGCACAGGCTTGGTGGCAGCAAGTGAAGAAAACCTGTAAGCGTGAAGGAAAAGAGAAAGTCCGCAGTTGGGAGAAGTTCAGAAAAAAAATCCGCAAGGCTTTCCTACCTTACAACTTCGAGCGGGAACTATTCCAGCGATTCCAGAATCATCGTCAAGGACCACGATCTGTGGACGAGTATACAGAAGAATTCTATCAGTTGCTGGCTCGTACAAATGTGAACGAGTCGCCGCATCAGCGGGTATCCCGTTATATTGGTGGGTTGCGTCTTCAGCTTCAAGATGTGTTGAACATATTCGACTCGTGCTCTGTTTCCGAAGCTCATCGGCGTGCCCTCCAGGCAGAAAAATAGTTGGCTCACCGGACCCAGATTGGCATACGGACTGGTGCTCCTTCACGGACTTCGGCGTCCAAACCAGTTCGACGTCCAACCGTTCCCATTGTTTCCATTGGTGCGACCAACCGTTCTGCTGGTAAGTTACATTGCTTTGACTGTGGAGAATTAGGGCATCGTCAGGTAGAATGTCTGAATGCTGCGGGTGCTAGGGGTCTTTTCTCTTATGAGGCATTTGAATCGGCCCTCATTATTTCTGATGGTCTCCCAAAGTTTGATACATATTATGATGATATGGCGGAGGTTACGGTGGAGGTTGTGACAGATGATGTTGATGCAGTTCTGATGGTACATCGCACTTTTATTTCCCCTCGTGATCCTGATCAGAGTGACTGGCTGCGGAATGATGTGTTTCCCGTTGCTAGCCCTATTGTGACTAATGTGTTTGCAGATGTGTTTCCTATTGCTAGCCCTGTTAGGACTGATGTGTTTGCAGAGGTGTTTCCTATTGCTAGCCATGTTGGGACTGATGTGTTTGCAGATGTGTTTCCCGTTGCTAGCCCTGTTGGGACTGATGTGTTTGCAGATGTGGTTCCCGTTGCTAGCCCTGTTGGGACTGATGTGTCTGCAGATGTGCTTCCTGTTGTTAGTCCTGTTCGGACTGATGTGTTTGCAAATGTGTTTCCCGTTGCTAGCCTTGTTGTGACGAATGTGTTTGCAGATGTGTTTCCTATTGCTAGCCCTGCTGGGACTGATGTATTTGCAGAGGTGTTTCCTATTGCTAGTCATGTTGGGACTGATGTGTTTGCAGATGTGTTTCCCGTTGCTAGCCCTGTTGGGACTGATGTGTTTGCAGATGTGTTTCCCATTGCTAGCTCTGTTGTGACTGATGTGTTTGCCGATGTGTTTCCTATTGCTAGCCCTGTTGGGACTGATGTGTTTACAGATGTGTTTCCTGTTTCTGACCGTAACACCAGGTTTGTGAGTCATTTTTGGCGCAGTTTATGGCGCATGGTGAATATGCAGCTCAATTTCAGTAGTACATACTACCCCCAGACTGATGGTCCGACGGAAGTGGTTAATCGTTCCCTCTGTAACTTGTTGCGCAGTCTGGTGGGAGATCACCCGAAGGCATGAGATCAGCGCCTACCGCAAGCAGAGTTTGCCCACAATCATGCCCTTCACCGCTCGACGGGTCTTTGTCATTTCCAGGTGATGTATGGTGTTGTGCCCCGGGGTCCTGTCGACTTGCTCGCCCTACCCAGTACAATTCGTGTTCACACAACTGTTGAGGAGCTTGTGTCGCAGATTCGCCAAACCCACCAGACGACTTACGATCAGCTTGTCTTGCGCACCGCCAAGTATAAAAACGTACTTGCCCAAAAAGGTACTTTCCTTATATAGTGACAGTATTGGGGCCAAATTCATACAAGTGGTCCCTCTAGACTATCATTTTCCTATTTACACCCATTTTTCTCATATAACACATTGAGTCCTTATCATTTCTAGTTTTATTAACACAAATACATATAATTATATTACGCCGGTCTAAGATAACCTAGTTACTTTCTGCCTTTATCAATCTTTATATCTTATTATTTTATATTCTACTAATTTAATTGCACCAAAAATAAACTTTCGCACCATTTTTTTAAAGATATGCAAAAAGAATAAGAGTTGGAAGAAACAATACTCAATAGGTAAGAAATTATTGAGGAGCTACAACAACTAAAAAAATACACCACATACAAGAATAACTATTATGAGTGATCATTTGTCTGCCCATCGAAGGATAACGTCTGACTATTTTGATGAAACATGCATATAAACTCCAACGCAATTTAGAAAAAAGTTTTGTATGAATAGGCAATTATTCCTCTGAATTGTAGAAACATTATCAAGTTACAACAACTATATTAATCAAATGAGTAACAATGCAACCAAACATAACTTGACAAGTATCGTGAAGGGCACAACTTCCATGCGCATACTTGCCTATGAAAATACAGTCGATGTTTGTGATGATTATAAACATTGGAGTTACAACTGCACTTGGTTGCACTCATAATTTTTGCGAGGGTATAATTTCGTTGTTTGAAGGATAATACTTAAGACATCCGAATATGGTCGATTTTTGCGGGGTTTCTCCAAAACGCTTAGAAGTATTGCTTTCATGCACTGGACGTAGAAGAATATTTATAAGACATGACACCGATTATTTACTAACGAACACAAACACATATAAAAAATTATCCTCGAGACAATGACTTCTCGTGGCTTGTGGACATGATATGTTTTTGTTATACTTCGTGTTTTGGATGACATACATGTATTAGATAAATCATCGATGTTTGGTGACATTGAGTCTGGCGTCACCTCAATAGTGAGATACAATGTGAGTTGCAATTACACAGTATATGTTACTATCAAGCTAACAATATCTATCATAAATGACCCACATTCATCAAATCAATTCAAATTCCTCAAGGCAAAGAAAGTAAGTTGTTTACTAAAACACAAAAGTCATCCATGAAGGATGTGAAACGAGAAATTTGAGTTCTACATACGTGATTTACAATTATTCACTCTTCATCAATGATGTGTAGTCTTAAAGAATTATGTAAGATAACAAGGGCATGTATTATTCTACATAACATGATAGTGGATGATAAACGACATTCATATTCACAAAGCTAAGAAAATGTCAATTTCAAACCGGCAATAAATGCTGAACCTAGCTCATCGCTTTACTATCCAAACTTAAATACATCCTCGATTATGAATGCATGTCAAATGTCGAACTAGAGTCGGACTACGTGATAAGACACAACATATTCAACTGAAGAATGATTTTGTTAAAATATTTGGAACAAGTTTGGAACCATCCTCGGTTTAATTTTTTTACTTGACCAATATTTAATGTTTTTTCTTGTGTGCTTACAATAATTTATGTATTTTTTTATTCGTGTTCGTTTGCAATGATTCTTATACGCTTTGTTTCCAAGTGATCAATAATATTGTGTGTTGTTTTCGTGAAATATATATTATTAGACCTATTAAAAATTCGAGTTTTTTGAAGATTAAAAAAAATATAATTTTATAATTTAATTTTAATAAAAAAATATAAGATGTATTATTTTATGAAAAAATTAAATTTCATATCAGTATATATATATTAAAAATGATAATATATATGATAGACGTATATGAAAAAAATTACAGTGGATAGTTGAAAAATTCATATATCTAATTATTATTTTTAAACTTTAATTAAAAATTGAACTGATAGTAACCATGTGGTCCTGGAAAAGATTCTTTTTTAAAAAAGAAAATTTTACTATACATAGGCCTAGTCCTTCATTTGTGCTCTAAGCAGTAGACTAACATTGGTAAGCTAGCTTTGGTTGCTAAGGTTCTCCGGACATTATGGATGGACGCATCCATCATGACGAGAATGGACTTCTCCACAATGTAATAGAAGAGTCACAATACGAGAAAATCTCGACAAAAGAAATAAGAATTTCATTGAAGCGGATAAGGGCTTGGCTGTGATCATGCAAAGTTCATCTTTCAGTGGTGGAGTGTTCATCGAAAGGAAGACGTCGCCAACGAATGAAATTTTTTTATTTTTGCTGGAAATATCTGGAATAGAGAGAATCTCGTTCAGATATGAAGAGATTCTGTTGATTCAATTAAGCTCTACATAGATAATTTTTGTGACTCCAATTTGAATTAAAAAATAAAATAAATAAAAATAGTATTCGAAAATACTAATTGCTATATACAGTCTTTATATTAGAAAATGCAGTGCAAATGAATAGACTATTGATTTGTTCGGATTCGTTGAGCAGGAGAATGGTATCTTGCTATGAGCTTATTCTTTATGAAGTACTTTTATAAGTGAGTAAACATTTAAATTGCATAAATCTAAAGATTTTTAAAATTTGAGGTTTGATTGTTTTTTAATTGTTTAATATCTCTTATAAGGATTTTATAGATTTGGTTTTGTGACTTTTTTATATTCTAATCTTACTAATTTTGATAGTGTTTTTATATCTAAGATATGTTATATGATATTTGTGGAAGATGTTGGTGGTTGCCATTAGATTACTCTTTAATACTTTAGACTCGTGATTCTTTACATACCTGATAAGATTCTCTTATACCTTTTCATACGTGAAAGTATGGTGTGTGATAGCTACAAGTGTTCCTATGGCAGCTGAGCTGACAAATAGGTTGAACTACTACTACCTCTTAAGTGTATCTCTCTTGTTAATTGGTGTTCTCTTGTTAATTGGTGTTCTTTTATATGAAAGCCTTATTTACTGATGCAGGTGGTCGAGGTTTCCTCTTCTAAGACCGGCAACTGCAAGCATGGTCACGCCGAATGTCACTTTGTCGCAATTGAGATTTTCAGTAACGAACCGGAGAATATTGTTATAAATTGTGTATTTTTTTTCGGAGGGAACCTGCAGTCGCTACTTAGAGTGCAATGAGTGCGCACAGGATAAACCCTCAGTCTGACACGATAGCCTGCAAACCAACGCTAGATTGCTACATTTTCAGTGACATGAAACCGGAGAATATTGTTATAAATTGTGCATTTTTTTTTGGAGGGAACCCGGAGTCGCTATTCAGAGTGCACTGAGTGCGCACAGGGTAAACCATCAGTCTGACGCGATAGCCTGCCAACCAACGCTAGAAGGTAAACCACACAAGGTAACAGGTTCAGCCGAGAAAACGTATATAGAGGGACTCGAACTCATGATCATTGGTCACAAACATACCATACTCAACCAACTCGGCTACCCTTTTGGAAGCAATTGTGCATTCTTAAAAACGTCTTTCTCTTTTTTTTTTTTTTTTTTTTTTATATATCGTTTTTTCAGAAAAATTGTAATATTCTTTTTTTTGGTTTGAAATGGTAATATTCTATTGACCTGTTGTTCCAAATCGAGACATTAAATACAGTTAATAAATTATTTATTACCTTCAGCAATTAATTCCTTTTATTTTAAACCAATCAAACTTGATTGCCTTTTGTTTTCTTAAAAGAATCCTTATTATAGTTTTTATTAGTGTGCGCATAAAATCCTTAAAAGTCGATTCATATAATATAAAATAATTCTTTCAAAATGTCCATTCATATAGAACATGGAACAATTGTGATTCTTACTAACGGTGCAATGTTCCAAAATGTCCATTAATATGGAATAAAAGTAACACCGTTTTTTATAAAACTAATAAAATATTGTACTATTGATTTTATTTAACAATATTTAAAGCTGTATTAATTTTACCAAATGATATTTTATACAAAAATATTATTTTTTAAAAAATATATTTGATACGGAACGGAGAGTAAAATTGTGCGTGAATTTGTATTTGGGTCCGACTAGAAATAAGATATATTTTGATGGATCTTACACGGCTGGATCTTACACGCGATTGATATAACTCTCACCAAATTTTGGATAAATTTGTCTCTGCCAAAAAATCTAGATATAAATGGATTTTAAAAATCTCTCACCTAGGTATCAAAGCATATTCTTTGAAGAATATGAACCCACAACAACATTAAAGTAAGCCATACTAACCTCTCACTGTAATTTTTTCAAGATTTCGTTGTGTATAAGTGGTAGAAAAGTAGGTTTCTTGATTCTGTTTTTAAAAGTAGGATTCAACATGATTTTAGGCTTTGTTTTACTAGATTAGTGTTGTAGAGTTTTTTTTTGTATATGTGGATCTGTCGATTTGGCTTTGATTTTGTTGAAAATTGTGTTGTTTAGATAGATTCAGAGATTCTGTTTTTGCAGGTGTTTGTCGCACATCGCGTGCTACCAGATTTGTGCTCGTCGCATATCGTGTGCGACCATGATGGGTTACTGGCGCATGCGACGCTAGCAAAAAACTGGTTGCATGCAACGCTAACACAAACTTGGTCACATGCGACTACATTTTATGCTTAGTTTGAGTATTTTGTTTCTGTTTTTAGGATTGATCACACGAAACTAACCGTAAAGAGACCCCATTGCCGCCAAAACCTGATGATACACCGGAGCATATGGAGTTTGCCCCTACGACCCCTATGAAGGATGGAACCTCGGGTAGTTGTACAAAACGACGCATGCATCATGGTGGTCAAGATGACGATACCAGTCATGACACTGGTTGGGCTGCTGCGGGTAACATTGGTGCAGGTTCGTCTTTGCATTACGCACTTGAGGCCGACGATACGGAGTTCTCCTCAATGATGCCACACATCCCGAGTCTCTATCATGATTATACCCTACATGAGGCTTTTAGTGTATATCATGGAGATGTAAGTTTTAATACTCAATAACGTTATTATATAATTAATTCTTAATTTTGTTAGACTAATTACTCATTTACGTGTTCGTGTGTTTGATACATATTTCAGGAGAGAGTTAGCTTACAATGCTTCGCGATGTACGATAGTCTCCGCAAATGAGACTTCAAAAAGCAGAAACGAGTACGGGTTAGGGTCATGCAGACTATATTCAGACCTCTTGTGGACGCACTCTCTCGTTGACGACCTACACTTGATATAAGAATTCTTAGAGTGCTGACATGAGGAGACGTCCTCGTTTCATTTCTCATTCGGCAAGATGACCGTGACTTCAGATGACGTCCACATCATCACCGAATTACCCTTGATGGGTAAGCCTTTCGATATTTTATCTTTTGATGATGAGAATGAGAGGAGCCTCACTTATGCTACTACGCTTGGCGTACAAACATCCGAGTTAATTAAAAAAATTAGGAACGCTAGTAGTGTTAGATTAAGCTGGCTGCGTACTACATTCTCGGGTGATCGATACAATGACGGTAGGGCTACAGATGCGCAGGTTGATCACGCCACCCGTGCGTATATATTATTTATGTTAGGTACCTTTATTTGCGACAACAAAACCAGCAATAATATTTCCTTATATCACCTACAGTTTGTTAAACAGTACTAGTTTATGAACCGGTACAACTAGGGTAAGTTGGTATTAGCACAGTTATACAACTTCTTAAGTCAGGGTTCTTTGCATGGTACGGGCGGTATTTGTGTGTTTACAGGGCTACTAGAGCCGTGGATCTTTGATCACTTTAGGTCGTTTCGTGCACCGTTTTTTAGTGATTACGGTTTATCGTTATTGTATATATGTCGGTACGCGCCATAAAAGATCAGTATTTCATAGGTTGTACGCAAGGAGTTGAGGCACGCACTCTCGGTGTGCATTGAAGGAGATGTAAGTAGTATTTTAAAAAATTTAAACATTATGTTTCTTACCAATTAGAATTGTTGCTTGCGCCATTTCCATAGCGTCACTTTGGTTGAGCTTTTACTAAAGGAGTTTGAAGTTGTTGTGCCATATTACCCAGATCGTGTCACTCTTCAGATGGGCCACATTCAGCTTATACCGTGAAAGATACATCATCCTCCTACTAGAAAAACGGGCAATAAGATCGTTCAAAGGTTTGTTTGGGATGCTTTGCGGTGGGAAAACTAGAAGCATAATCTTTTAAACAGTGTAGGTGTGGCATATGATGGTGGGGAGCATATTATTGACCTGATGTACCCTGTTTGGATAAAGAAGAAGCTGTGGTATATTGTGACTAACTTTGTTTCGGTTCGTGATGACGGAGGGCCTTAGGTGCACCATCGGGGCGGTGTTGATCCCAAGGGATATGATCGGATCGCTGAGTTTACACCACGCTTACCTAAAGTGTCGTATGACGAGTTGTTATAGGCTGCGACTGAGATGAGCAGGATTGTTGAAAGATATAAACGTCGTTGATTTGTATTTTATGACTTGTTTGTTATTACGTTTTTAGGACTATGTTACTATGTTTGTTATTGCGTTCTTACTACTATATTTATTATTACGTTTTTGACTTGTACCCAGATATTTACGTCCTTATGGTTACTATGATATTTAATGGCTAAATTATGATTTTGTGTTATTGTATATTTGAGTAAGTTATTCGAAGCACCTTTATACTATTTAGGTTATCACTACGATAACTAACAAGTAGTATAAAACACACATAAACTTCAGAACGTATTCTATTAGGAGCATATTATGATGTCGCATGAGACATTAACTTTCGCGGTCGCATGCGACTTTGTCGCACTTTACATGCGGCACATGTTCCTCTGTCTAAAAACATGAGCCAAAAGAGTATGAGACCGTCGCATGCGACTCGGTCGAAATTTACATGCGATATGTAACCCTCTATCTAACGATTGCGGTCACATGCAATCGTACTTACTTTGTCGCATGTGATCGAGTATTATATTCTACTAGTTTTTGCAAATCAAAACATTTAAGATAAATTAAACTTTAATTCAACCATGTTCAAATGACATACAAACAACTAAATACCAAGCATAGCAAAAAAGTTAAATAAAGCTTAAAAGTAACAAAATAAAATATGACTCTAACTTAGTAGTCGAAGTCGTATCTAATGTTGTCTTCAATCAGTGAGCAATTTGAAATAACATCATCTTCTTGCTCAATCCTATCCTCGAGATATGCTACCATATCCTTAGTAATGAAATTATATACTTTCATATTTCATACTTCTTCAACTTCTTTCTTTAATTTTGTAAGACATGTATAATAGACGTTGTAGTGATTCATATTTAACCATATCGTACTTGTTTTTGACGTCTTCACGTATACGTGGTGGAAGAGTTGGCACTCCAAACCGATTGTAATAAAAAAACATCCTACACAGCACTCGGTCAAAAAAGATATCGGTCGTCTCGTCGGACATCGTCAAGGTGACAAACTTCACCTTCTAAAGTATATGGTAGTCTTCGTCAACATTAAACTCCATAATTCAAAATGTTGGTTCTTTTTATGTTGAAGAACGTTTGGTATATGAACTATTAAGTAATATTTTGGCTCATTTATATAGAAGAATAAAAAATGACTTTTGGGGGAAACATAATATGGGTGGGAATGAAACTATGAGGGGAAACTTTGGCGGCAAAAAATAGTAAAAAAACATTATTGGTGGGAAAAAAAGAAGTATGGAATTTCAATTCTTTAGGTAATAACCACTCCGTAAGTCAAGTGGTATAAAGAAACACAATAAATATGAAAACCAACATTACATCAATTATCGTCCTTAGTCAACTTGGTAACATGTGGCGTGTCATTTAAGTTGACTTTCCTAACTAGCATAATTTGCGTAAATTTGTTGAACCCACGGTAGTACGAATGTGCTCGTTGATTCGTTTCTTTGGTGGTGTAGGCACCCCACGACGGGTATAATGGCGGGCAAGGGTCCATCGAGCGGAGTAATAATCTCCAAAAAAGTGAAACTAGGGCTTTAGGTATGAAAAAAGTAACAAAAGTTGATTAATATTAAAATAATGGACGTACTTACATTAACAAAGTGGCATCCATGTACAAAATTAATTCCAACCTCTATAATCGTTGAAGCGTTCACGGGTGGGTGTCCACGAATTGGTAGATACGATAATGACACTGCTTGCGAGACATGGTATACCATGCACTGATACCTTGTCGCAATAACTAGTCCTATATCCGTAAATGTCATCCAAATAATGGCTACTAGGGCGGGGCTTGAAGTAAGCCAACCTATGTACCATATCATCAAACACATCGGGCAAACCATAAACCTTCAACCAAGATGCACGGTTTTCATTCAACTCTTCCAATAATTCGCGTCTAACATATAACCATTTATCCTCATTATTGTATATTTAATGCGTTGCAGACCGATATCTGCATTGTCCGTCTGGGAGAACGTCCACCAACTTAGTGATATAAATGTGTAGAAATATCGGGATGCAATCCGGATATATAGTTAACTTTACATTCTTAACAGTTTTTCTTTGGCATACCAACTTTTTTTTTTGCAAGTGGTGGTCTGGGTGCTACAACCGGAACCATTTTCGATTCAGCTGTGCTCCCTAACATGTGAACGGGTGTACAATCTATCGAGTTTGCTAGAGTGCTAGCACTAGGGTTCTGTTTGGTCGATTTATCAACGTCTCCCTTTGGTCTCTTTTTAGCTCTAACCGCTTGTTTAGACTCTTGAACATGACTAGTTTTGGGCTTTATGATTTGCATAAACCTGTTGATAATATGGTCTTGTTGATCATGACCAAAACTACGAATGAAGCTATCTATTATGGATAGTTTTTTTCTCAAGTCATCTTCATGCAAAGTGGGATCTGTATGAACAATATCTAATCATCTCCAAAATGTATCCACATTTTCTTAAGGAATGCATCAACCCTTTATGGTTATTGACGCAATTTTTCATGCGCATGGTAACCCATATTTTTTCCTAAGGACGCATCCTTCACATGTTACCCGATCTACTCCTATATTCTTAGAGCGTACAATAGCATGCATTAGATTGGTTACGCCCACACGAGATACATAACTTTTAAGTTCTTTGGCCAAAGTACAATAAAATCCGGGTAAAGTACGAAACTTACTTTGCTCGAACAATTCGAGGATCCCCGCATGTTTCTTGGTTAGGTGGTTGTGAACTTTTTCCCAAAAAAGTTTAAAATTGCATTAATTCGTCCCAAGGTATTTTTTAGGACAGAGTGAGTACTCTTGCACCTACATAATACAAATACATAATTAGGACATATTTTTAAAGAGATATAATAACAAAACAAATAGTATAATTAAAGGAGATACATATTTATTGTTGTTTGGCCATAATGTTTGATCTTGTTCGTTCGATATTGAAGAAACTTGTAACCATATTTTGTTATCCATGCGTCCATAGCGTAATCAAAACGCTTGAGGTATGAGACGACTATCTCTTTCAATGTAGCTAGATTCTTTTCTTAACTTTCAACCGTGTTCACTTCGGCTACATAGCCATAAAACTCAACAAATTGTTTCGCAATCACATCATCTTGTAATATCTTCCAAACCGTTCCTTAAATGTTCTTACTAATATGCCACGTGCATAACAAGTGGCGTGTGCCCAAAAATATTTCCTCGATATATCGCATGAGAGCTAACTCTTGATTGGTAACAATAACGCTCAGAAATATACACACACTATCCATCATCAAACCACGAAGAGTACCCAAAGCGCATGTATAATTCAGTATCTTCTCCCCGCTCATAAAAGCATACGCAACGGTATATGTAATGGAAGTAGACGTAAACCCAACAATCACTTATAACAGCATCGTATACCTAATCGTCTTGTAGGTACAATCCATGAATAATACATTAGGGAACATACTTAATAAGTTTATGCTCGTAGGATGTGTGAAGAAAAATCAGGGATCACCTTTAAATCGTCTTTTAACCGCTCTTACGTTGAATATCCATGCGCTTTCAATTTCGTTAACAAATATTGCATTTGGGTTTGTCCCCCGTTCTCAACATCCCAAATTTTTTTGTGATAATTTTAGATTCGCAGGCATGTTCAAAATATTCTCCGAATATGGATACTTTCAACCACTATATATCTCCTTAGGACGCGAACCAAAGTGATACAAACTACGAACTAGTTCTTCATCATCCTATTTTAGCCTATAAGCGTTGGAATGACCGTCTAAATGAATGTAAAGATCGTGATTGTGTGTACCGTTTATCACCTCCAAACTCTATTGCATGGCTAGTACGTCAATCAGATGACCTTTTAACGTAAACGGACAATTACATTTCTTCGTCGTTGTCTTCTGCTTTCTTAAAGTATTCGCCTTCGATTTTGATATGAAAATATCATACCTCTTGCACACGTAATCTAATCTAGGAGTTCTTGCCCATTTCCCGCTACCATAGAGCTTTATAATCTTGACGAAGTTAATTTTATTCGATTTTACGTACAGGAAGGTAACTAATTCATCTTTCATAAATAACCTAGCCGTTGTGAATATTTTGTGTAATCAACATCTATACATAGAGGTTGGTGAGGTTTTTCCTACAACAAATAACAATTTAACTTAATATATAACAAATTGCATAGCATGAGCGAATATTTTCTACTGGTCGCATGCATTTTGCGACATGTATAGCACTGATGTCGCATGAAAAGTTGTGATGCATAAATTTAATACGTCGCATGAAGGTATGCGACCACGAAGTATACCCGTCACAGCTCCAATCCATTGTTTTATTCAAAAGTCTAGATCTTTGTTATATTAGTCTGAGGTCTGAATAAATTGTTTGCTTCCTGAATGGTTTTCTTGTGTTTTTTGTCTTCTTTTTCAAGTTCCATAAAAAATATTTGAAAAGATTAAAGTAGGTGATTTCGATTTACAAAGTGTTGACTCAAAGCTGAGAAGATGAAGTTCTTGAAATTGTTGTCGTTTGAAATTTCATTTTGGAGAGACGATTGTTTTTTTTTTGTGATTTATTTTCAGTCCCTCATTTGTATTAAAATACCTAATTTGTTTCTTTCTTTAATAATAATTCCTTTGTGGTTAAAAAAAATAAGAGAATCAAAAGTCAGGTATTTATTTTCTTCCTATCTGTATTTTTTCAACCTCAAAAGTACCATAATTCTTTCCTACTCATACAAACAAATTTTTAGTATAGAGATTGATCTGAGTCAAAAGTTTGTGTCCATTATTTCATCGGACTTTGGACTTCATTCAATAGGGAGGAGTAGTGGTGGCAAATGGTTCTGGAACCGCGGTTAAAAGCTGGAGAACTGTTTGTAAACCGGCGGTTAAACCGTTTAACTGACCCATTAGAACTGCAAACCGTTAGGACCGCAAACCGCCAGAATCGCATAAGGAGTAAACCAATAGGACCGCAAACCGCAGTTTATTTGTAAATAACTGATGAGGGAGAATAAAAGACATGGTAAAATTGTAAGGAAGAAATATAATATGAGAGAATTGTAAAGAAGAACTATGATAGGAGAGAATTGTAAAGAAGAAATTGTATTAGGGAAAAATTGTATAGACTACTAAAGAAGTAGCCATTATGAGAAGATGAAAAGATATAGGGACCAAAAGTGTAATAAATGAGAATTAAAGTGTATGAGACCCGTAATTGTACTATAAAAGGACCACACACGCTTCACAGCTACCGGGATGAATAGAATGGGATGAATATAATATTACTTCCTCTCTCTACTTAACCTAATTCTCTTTTTCTCTCTCGAAGGAGACTCTAAACAAAGGATTACGGCTTTTTTGACACAAAAAGATCTTCGTATCACAAAATCACCCCTGAGCATTCTTAAAACTCTTCAGTGGCGCCGTCTGTGGGAAACGAAGATTGTTCTGACGACAATCGCTTCCTGAAAATAGTTCATATTCCGAGGGAAATTATGGAAGAGCAAGGGGACGAATTTGTTAACAATTTTGCAGGATCTATTGTTTTGTTAATATCTTCATAGAATTTCGTATTACTGTTTGTGTTTTGTTGCTGTTTTTTTTTGTGTTTGTGTTTTCTTTATATTTTACAGATATGGATCCAGGTCCTTCACACATGATTCCCAGATCTAGAAATCCAATTGAAGACCAAATCTTTCTCACCAGACCTTCGAAAGAGAACTTGGTCCATAAACCAAAAGAGAGAGGACCTTCTATGTTTCCCCATAGTAAAATCTATTGTTTTGCGTTTTCGATTCCAGTCTTGTAGTATAGATTTTATTCTTTGTGACCTGCTCTCTTCTGTCACAGTCTCTCTATCTCTCTACAACGTTTTTCAAATACTATTGTTTCCATCTCATATTCACATTCGTTGCCTTGAGTATGGAGCTTTTGAGATATACGTCTATTGGTTAGTGTGCTTCAAGAATCTTGTAGATTGAGTATGGAATTTTGTCGAATAGATTTTTGAAATTACAGTGTGCTCTCTCTTGTTTAGATTGTTTGTGCTTTCATGACTGGTAAACCCTAATCGTGTTTACATTAACGTTGTATGAGGCTAGGTAGTCTTTAAACTTATCATAATTTGACAAGTTGAGTTTATGGCAAATGGATTTGAACAATTGTATCCACATAATTGTCCTTTCACATATACTGGAAATTCTTGCCTATCTTGCAGATAAATATGAAACTGATTGCATTTCTGTGCATGGATTTTCTCTAGGAGAAGACCCTTGATTTGACATTCCTTTTCTTGTTACCTTTTTTTTGTATAAGGATCGAAATTTGAATTTGAATTTTTCTATGAAGTGATATCCTTTTAGTTACAGTTTTTGATGGTCAAGTTTGATATTTTTAATCTCATTTTTTTTGTTTGGCGGTGATTGAGCTGCGTTCTTGAGTTTCAATAAATTGAATCTTCATGTGTTCTCTTGCGTTGTATGTTTTCTCCTTTTGTACGTAGTTACTGTAGTTACCTGTATATTTTCTCAAGCGGAGAACGCCATGGTAGGGTTTGTATCGTTTGGGACTCAAGCGCATGTGCATGAGCTTGGATTCTCAGAGATGTCCAAGGTTTATGTATTTAGGGGGAGCAAGGAAATCTCCAAAGAACAAATTTTGGATCAATTGGGGCTTGGCAATTCATCAAGGCGGACAACCAAAGGAATGCCAAATGCTGGGTTTCCTGATTCGGGTGTTAACAGATTTTTGCTCCCAGCTTCGGAGTGTGAATACACACTCAGTTCTCTGTTGGATGAGCTACAAACGGATAAATGGCATGTTCCTCCTCGTCAAAGGGCGTCTCGGTGCACCGGAGTAGCCTTGAGTGTTGCAGTTGGACTTCTTGGAGCTTGCTTGCCTGGTACCGGAGCTAGAATTATTGCTTTGGTTGGAGGTCCTTGCACTGAAGGCCCAGGGACGATTGTATCAAAAGATTTATCAGAACCTGTCCGATCTCATAAAGATCTTGATAAGGACGCTGCACCTTTGTGACACTCTTCTTTGACCTTTCTTCAAATGAATGCACCAATGCTCCAGGAACAGTCAACCCACAGTTGTATTTGCTGTTCCTCACAACTTATCAGAACCCCAAAGGTAAATTGTTGCTACGAGTTACAACAGTTACAAGACAATGGGTAGATACCACCATTAGCTCTGAGGAATTAGTGCAAAGTTTTGATCAAGAAACTGTAGCTGTGGTTATGGCAAGATTAGCTTCTTTTAAAATGGAAACAGAGGATGGCTTTGATGCTACACGGTGGCTGGATCGGAATCTTATTCGTCTTTGCTCTAAATTTGGTGACTACCGGAAAGATGATCCAGCCTCCTTTACCCTTAACCCGTGTTTTCTTTGTTTCCTCAGTTGTTGTTTAATCTGCGTCGTTCACAATTTGTATAGGTATTCAACAATAGTCCAGATGAGACGGTTTATTTCCGTCTGTTACTAAATCGGGAGAATATTAGCAATGCTGCTGTCATGATTCAATCATCCTTAATTTCATATTCATTCAATTATCTTCCACAACCAGCACTTTTGGATGTTGCTTCCATTGCAGCTTATCAGATTCTCTTGTTAGATTCATATTTCAGTGTGGTCATTTTCCACGGCATGACAATAGCACAATGGCGCAACATGGGTTATCAACATCAGCCAGAACACCAGCATATAACATTGTGCTCTAACCAATGAAACTGGGAGGGGACCGTCAAAATTATCAGATACACGGACAATACCGTCATCTTAAAACAGCTTCAAATTCAGACGGACTGTAGTGATTTGTAGAAGCCGGAAAGGGACGCCACTGCCAATGACGCCTCAAATGCCTCTTCACATGCCTCCGCTGTGATCCCCTCCAATTAAAAGATAGTTGCTACACTAGGTTTTGAGTGCAATTTATGAAATCCCTGTGATCTCTCTCCTATTAAAAGATGCACCATCTCCATTAGAAGCTTTTAAACAGCCAAGAGGGAGCTGCTCGGAAGAACAAACTCCTGATTCATAGACACTTAGAAGGGAAGTATACAGCTATCCGATAACAGAACATTGAACAGGTGAGAGTTGTACAAGCACTACAACCGGAATGGCATTACCATAATCGGCCCAAGGTCAGGCCCACGGGTTAGCCAATGTTGTACTAATTCAACATTGCTTTGCCAATGCTTCCACCAGGGTTCGGTCCCTGCTCCGCAAAGCTAAGTTTTCTAATTTGCCGTCTTTTCACTTATGTAATCTAGAATCTTGATATACATCATGACAGATATTATGAGTATACTTTGAGTGCAACTTGAATATTTAGCTTGTAATGTTGTGTAGCCCCAGGTTCCGTTCTTTGATTCGAAGGATTTATTTTGCCATCGCTAATGTTTTCTTCGTGATAATGAATAATCAATCGATGTCCTTAGCTTCTAAATGTGTATTGGATTCGTGAAACGATCATGCTTGGAATTACAATCTGAATGTTGCTTGTCTAACAAACCAAACTCGGTACAACAGTTTTTGTGTGATTTCGAATTGCAATTTTGGAAAGCACGAGAGGGCTATAGTATGCATTCTTGAGCACCAGGCATGGAGTTCCTGTATAATGGTGTTGTTATATAGAGACACAATTTTCTTAAGCATTGTTCCTTCTTTATCTGTATAATAAGAGTAGGGAGAGTATGGGGCTAATGCATTTCCTTTCGACTCATAACGTTTCACTGATTTTCCTTAAATTTTCTCTGAACCATACGATATTTGGTTTTTGTTCATAGTTTCGTTCTTCTTTCCATCTACGCTGACTTCCATGCCTTGCAGGTTTACTTAGAATGTGTTTTTAGGAATGACCTGTTTCTACAGTAAGGCTATTTCATATGGCAGTGACAGTCTCAGTAGCTCAATCATGTGGAATGTGTTGTAGTGGCAGACGCTTGAGAAAGGCACTAGTTTTAAAGCCGAGATAAGATACGGAAACTGTCTAGGAAGAAAAATGAGCCAAAGTTCAGCTAACAACTGCATGAGCTGCAAGATTACTCACAGCTTCGAGGTTCAATGGAAGACTTATTCTGACATCCTTACGCGTTCCCTTTCCCTCTAGAAGAAGGGTACTAAGCTTAGAAGGAGTTGGAAATTCGTAAAGCAATCTCATGTCAAAAAGCACTACATCACAATTGGAAATCAGAATGCCAATTGGAACACTTGTTAGTTTCTCTTTCCCCAAAACATTTGGCAACATCTTGCAATCGAAATACGTACAGTCTCCAGATACCTGAATAAAGAGAAAGGCGAGCCTACCAAAAGAAAAGGAGGTTTTTATTTCAGTCTACAATCTTGCAGTCTCTGAGAATTCTACACATATTCAACACTGTTCAAGCCCAAATTCAAACGGTAAGCACTTTAACGTTTCGGTGTTGAAGGTTGATGAAATTCATGGAAAGAATTCCAGGGAAATCGATGAAAAGCATTGTACTGTTGCGGACTTCTCTGGTATAGAGATACTTGCTTCCGTCGCATGCAGAAGCCTCCCGAATTTTTCTTTCTTAAACTATTATTTGGGTCACAATAATTTGTGCCTCGAATTATTTACCCTTCAAACTATTATTTGGGTCACAATAATTTGTGCCTCGAATTGTTTACCCTTCGAACTATTATTTGGGTTTACCCTTCAAACTATTATTTGGCTCACAATAATTTGTGCCTCGAATTGTTTACCCTTCAAACTATTATTTGGGTCACAATAATTTGTGCCTCGAATTGTTTACCCTTCGAACTATTATTTGGGTTTACCCTTCAAACTATTATTTGGGTCACAATAATTTGTGCCTCGAATTGTTTACCCTTCGAACTATTATTTGGGTTTACCCTCCGAACTATTATTTGGGTCACAATAATTTGTGCCTCGAATTGTTTACCCTTCGAACTATTATTTGGGTTTACCCTTCAAACTATTATTTGGGTCACAATAATTTGTGCCTCGAATTGTTTACCATTCGAACTATTATTTGGGTTTACCCTTCGAACTATTATTTGGGATTACCCTTCAAACTATTATTGGGGTTACAATAATTTGTGCCTCGAATTTTTCTATGTCCTAAACTATTATTTGGGTCACAATAATTTGTGCCTCGAATTTTTCTTTGTCCTAAACTATTAATTGGGTCACAATAATTTGTGCCTCAATTTTTTTTTGTCCTAAACTATTATTTGGGTCACAATAATTTGTGCCTCGAATTTTTCTTTGTCCTAAACTATTATTTGGGTCACAATAATTTGTGCCTCGAATATTTCTTTGTCCTAAACTATTATTTGGGTCACAATATTTTGACTGCTGACGTCATACCTTTCTCAGTCAATCCTTGCAATGTCTTATCATAGTATTATGGTGGTTGTGATATGCTGGCACAACGAATTCCAACGGGCAACATTACCAAAGCCTGAGCCAGTCCTTGCTAAGACATTGCAAGGATTGGGGGGCTACTGGTTAATATCAGATAAAAGAAGTCTATAATCTAAGGGATGTACTTGTTAAGAAGACGCTTTTTCGAGGAGACGTTTTTTCGAAGAGATATGTAGCACTTGTAGAAGAGTTCTCCGAGGAAAAGATGTTCGAGAGAGCAGTCGAGACTTCTTTACAGTCCCAGTAAAACTATTTTTACTAGGACTGGGGGGCTACTGATGAGGGATAATAAAAGACATGGTAAAATTGTAAGGAAGAAATATAATAGGAGAGAATTGTAAAGAAGAAGTATGATAGGAGAGAATTGTAAAGAAGAAATTGTATTAGGGGAAAATTGTATAGACTACTAAAGAAGTCCATTATGAGAAGATGAAAAGATATAGGGACCAAAAGTGTAATAAATGGGAATTAAAGCGTGTGGGGCCCACAATTGTACTATAAAAGGACCACACACGCTTCACAGCTACCGGGATGAATAGAATATTACTTCCTTTCTCTACTTAACCTAATTCTCTTTTTCTCTCTCGAAAGAGACTCTAAAAAAAGGATTACGGCTTCTTTGATACAAAAAGATCTTCGTATCACAAAATCACCCTGAGCATTCTTAAAACTCTTCAGTGGCGCCGTATGTGGGAAACGAAAATCAGATTTTATCATGCTAAAGATTACAAGTTATAGTGTTTTAATTTTAAAATTACATTTTGAATATTATTATTGTGATTTGGTTTTAAATATTACAAGTGTTATTTATTATTTTTTAAACCAAAATCAGATTTTATCATGCTAAAATATTACAAGTTATATTAAAATATTTAATATAACAAGTTATGTTGTTATTATTATTTTTTAATAAAAATGTTATCTTATAATTATTTGATAGTACAACTCATTATTATAATAAAAGATAATTTTTTTTATTTAGCTGTTCACGGTTTATACTCTCGAGGGAAGGAGTTGTACAAATGATTTCAAATTAAAATACAAAATCTAAAATAATTTTTTTAGTCTCTTGTCGCTAGCCACTTTTTTAAGACGCAAAACTTTCTCAACAGTATCTGCAATTTGTAAAGGATCTCCCAAAACTTGTCCTCGAGTCTCACGATTAACCATACTTAACGCAACAGCAATCAAATCGACCATCTTCGTCTTCGTACTAAGACTTTGTTTAGGAACAACAGTCTTACTTTTAGTTATTGTCGGGTGTTTGACACTTCGTGTCACCTTGTCGACCATTTTGGAACTAAAAGTTTGTTTGGCGGTCTTACTCAAAGTCGTACGTGTAGTGGCAGGTTTGACGCTTTGTGTCTCCTTATCGTCGTTATCGAACATCTTGGAACTAAAAGTTTGTTTGACGGCCTTACTCATATTCGTAGGTGTAGTGGCAAATTTGACGCGTCATGTGATCGGATCCCTCTCGGGAGGAGGAGACATCATAAAGGAAGAAAATTCTGAAAAATCAGTTTTCTTGGTTGTTTGTCCTAACCTGTTGCTGAAGCCATAAAACGCCATTGGGAGTTTCGGATAATAAAAATAATAACTAATAAAAACTAATAACAATTATTTTTCGGAAAAAAAAAATCTAACTATTTCGAAAGTAGAACTACAATATGTAAAATAAGAAAGTAGAGTTTTATAGAAATTCTAGAACAAGTAGAGAGATTTAGAGAGGTGTAGAGTAGATTTAGAGAGTGTGTGAGTTTGGAGTTGGGGTCTCCTCTATTTATAGGGGAGACCCATCAAAAAAATTCAAAAATTCAGGGAAAAAAAATATCCGGACCATTCGGACGGTAATTTCGGGCCATCCGGACATTCGTCCTGATACCCCGGATGAAAACAACGGCTAGTTAAATTAACTAGTCGTTTTGGTTTGGACCGTGCGAACCATCCGCAC
This sequence comes from Limnanthes douglasii subsp. nivea, assembly GCA_036936605.1. Lineage (NCBI taxonomy): Eukaryota > Viridiplantae > Streptophyta > Magnoliopsida > Brassicales > Limnanthaceae > Limnanthes > Limnanthes douglasii. The sequence continues at coordinate 42,918,536 of JAUPFV010000001.1, forward strand.
GTCTGACCGGATGGTCCGCACGGGTGACGTACGGATGACGTCATTTGCTGACGTACGGATGACGTCATTTGCTGGCGTTATCCAACGACTGTTTTTTTTTAAAAATATTTTTTTATAATTTTTTTTGTATAAGTATGCAATTTGAAGTATTTAAAAAAACAAAACTCTATATATAGGATTTCGAACTAATATTTTAAAAAAACTATATAAATAGGGAATTCGAACTATTATTTTTTCGAAAAAAATTATAACTCTATAAATAGGGAATTCGAACTATTTTTTTTTTAAATCCAATTTTTCCTCGAACTATTATAAATAGAGAATTCGAACTATTAGGAAAAATAATAGCCGTAAACTATTTGAATCATCTAAACATATACACTTCAAGCTTGAAAGATTTAAAGAACTACCTAATAATTTAAAATCATAATCCAATTATATGTCTGTATATATTATTTGATATGTACCTAATATTAAATAAAATATCTTAAATATCTAAATATAATCAAACAATATACAAGTGACAATCAAATTATAAATTTTATAATCTTAAAAATATTTTAAATAATATTGAAAGTTGTAATCAAAATAAAATTAGATGTATATATTTTATTTAATATCTACATAATATTAAATAAAATATCTTAGATATATAAATATAATCAAACATATCAAAATCATATTACAATTTTTTTTAAGAATGCAATTGCTTGATTATAGAATTTCGATTAAAATATATAGTATTTAAATTAAAATACATTAAATAATATAATTAACTCGTTTATATTTTACATATCTCTATTATTGAAATTAGATTCAATTAACACTTACAAATTAATTTTAAATAATATTATAAAATATTTTGATAAACGGTGGGTAAACTGCTGGCCGATTAGAACGGTAAACCGCAAGGACCGCAAACCGTCAGAACCGCATAAGGAGTAAACCGCCAGGACGTTAGAATCGCAAACCACGGTTCTTTGTTAAACGGTTCTGAAGGTTCGCGGTTCGAACCGTTTGACACCTCTAGGGAGGAGGTAAGCAGAAGTTTTGGTAGTGGGGACAAAGGTAGCCGGAAGGTAACTACTTATTATGCACGTAAACAGGTAGACGTGTCTAGCAGGTAGCAGGTTAAACAAGTAAACCCACGCAAGTTACCCACCGGACGACCTATTTAAGGTAAGGTTTATCAAGTATTTTATAATATTATTTAAAACTAATTTGCATGCGTTAATTAAACTGAATTTCAATATATAATATAAATAAAATAATTATGATATTTATTGTATTTCAATTTAAATATTATATTATTTAAAATATTTATATGATTATAAAAAATAATTTGTATGTATTAACTAAATCGAAATTTTATAATTAAGACATGTAATTCGTAAACAAGATAATTGTAATATGATTTTGATATTGTTTGATTATATTTAGATATTTTATTTAATATTAGATATATATTAAATAACATATACTTATTAGATATCTAATTGTATTTTGATTTTAAAATATTATTGTATTTAAAATATTTTTACGATAAGTAAATCGAAATTCCATAACCAAGACATGTATATTGTAAACAAGATAATTGTAATATGATTTTGATATTGTTTGATTATATTTAGATATTTTATTTAATATTAGGTGGATATCAAATAATATATACCTATTAGACATCTAATTGTATTTTGATTTTAAAATATTATATTATTTAAAATATTTTTTACGATTATAAAAATAATAATTTGTATGCCTTAACTAAATCGAAATTTTATAATTAAGACATGTAATGAAATTTTATAATTAAGACATGTAATTCGTAAACAAGATAATTGTAATGATTTTGATATTGTTTGATTATATTTAGATATTTTAGATCTCTTATTTAATATTAGGTATATATTAAATAATATATACATATTAGACATCTAATTGTATTTTGATTTTAAAATATTATATCATTTAAAATATTTATATGATAATGAAATATGATATAGTTCTAGTTTAATTTTTTTTTACTTCAGTTTAGTTCTTTAGATCTTTCAAGCTTGAAGTGCATATGTTTAGATGATTTAAATAGTTTATTGTACTTTCGAATTATTGAATATTTAAAGTATGAATTTAAAGTTTTGAGAATTGTATAAGTATATGCATAAACATAAATTACTTCTAAATAACAAAATAAAAATTGAAAGAGATTTAATTAACATTTGGTAAAATATATAACCAAAATAATCAATTCATTACTAATAAAAAAAACAAATAATTTAGGTGTTCAATCAAATAAAAAAGAAAAACATAACAATGAAGATGCAAAATACAATCAAATGTAAAAGAAACTAAGGAGCTTCGTCATCGTTGTTCGAAGGTGGTGGTGGACCTTGCAAATATATGTTCTCCATCATTTGTCGCATGTATTCAGATTGTTCCGCTTGAGAGGTTGCAAATCGATCATTCCATTCCTTTTTTCTACCATGCCATTGCACGTATTCATCATGTCACTGCTCGTATTCACCCCACTGCTGGAATTGACCATACCGCTTGTTGTTTTGAACTCGCCACTACTCATATTGAGCATGCCACTCATTGTTTTGAACCTGCGACTGCTCACACTGCTGCTCATATTGACCCTGCCAATGCGTATGAAGACCATGCCACTCCGTTCGTCTAGTATGCGCCCACTGGCATACTATATTTGTTGTTCATGTGCTCACTCAGCATATTCGCGGTCGGAACGTCCTTGTTGATATGGTAGTGTAGAAGAACCACCAGCAGTCACTGGAGCGACATACAGTTGAATTTCTCACTGAGGGTATCCAGAAGGTGGATTTGGTGGTTTGGTAACATTGTTCACAGCCCACATATCATCCAACAAGTGCAAATAGTGACTCCATGTCTGCCATTTTGATATCAACTCTCCATCCCAAGTATATATCTCCTGCAATCTCAAAGAATGTCTACCTATAACACTATTTGGCCTAACTTTGATCGGAGTGTACGTACTCACATCAACCCTTTGCTTAACAAGCAAATGACTCAATATCATCCCATAAGGTAATTTATCCCCCCTCTAATATTCATAGCCATATTCCGAATCATTAAACTAACCAAATTAATCCAGTCCAGATACCCGAATTCAACCAATTTTTTTAATTTTTTTAAGGAATCTCCCCTATAAATAGAGGAGACTCCAAATCCAAACTCACCATCTCTCAAAACTAGTTTATATCTCTCTAAATCTCTCTACTTGCTCTACAAATTTCTAGAAAGCATTAGTTTATTGTTTTAGATATTAGAGATCTACTTTTGGAATAATTTAAATATATTTTTTCGCTATTTGTTTTTCTTTGATAAAAACACTTAAATAACATTATGATAAAATTATACTAGCTAAATTAATAGCTCAGTATAATTTATCAAGTTATTTGCTTGTTATAATTGTTTAGATTAGTTGTTATTCGTTTATTTTTATTTTAAAAAAACTAAATATTTCATTTTCATTTGTGATATTAGTAAGTATTACTCTAAATTTAGTTTTTATTAATTACGATATTAGTTTCGATTAGTATTTTATTTCATATTAAAAAAACGTTGTTTTAAGTTTTAAAAAGACTTCAAAATGTGTAAATACTAATGCTCATCCACCCGCTAATGTAGATCTCAATACCGATAATGATTTTCCTATAGACTCCCCTTACATTGACACACTCTCCTCCCACGAAAGTGGTGGTGGAAGTACTAATGATGGGTCGAGGTCTCGTAAGAAAACATCTTGGATTTGGGATTACTTTAGTGCATCAAATGATAATACCTCCGCTAGTTGTAAAATGTACCATAGAAGTTATGTTTAGAGCAACAAATAAAAATATGGGCACCGGTACTATGGTAAAACATTTAAAAACTTATCAAACATTTGATCCTTTAAAACCTAACGAAATCAATATATTTGTAAACCCTCACACCTGTTTTCATTTTGAGTTTAACCAAGATAAGTATAGGGAAGAAATAATGATTTATGCGATTGATAGTTTACAACCTTTCGGTTATGCGGATACTTGGAGATACAAAAATTGGATGCAAGTTGGGGTAAACCTACAAGCCAAACTCATTCCACAACTCTTTGCGATCGCTAGCCTTTAAATATTTTTTTAAAAAGAAAAAAAAACATTATTGAAACTATGCTAGCTTTGTCATGGAATGTTTCCATTACTAGTGACATAGCTTTTTTTACTGATTTTGATATGATATGTGTTACCCTTCATTGGATGGATCCCGAATGGGTACTCCAAAGGATAATTATGTGGTTTGAATCTATTGCCCAACATAACGCACAAGTAATTAGCGAGAGTATAGTTAAATGCATGAATATTTATGGAATTAAAAATAAGATTATGTCTATTTCTTTCGATAATGCATCTGCTAATTTGAGTGCTATAAAATTACTTAAATATGATTTCTCTCCCATTTTTCCTAATTTTTTTCACACCAAATGTTTATTCCATGTACTTCAATTAGTTGTGAAAGATGGAATAAGTATGATTTTAGAAGATTATATTGCTCCTATTAAAAAAGGGTCATATTTTGCACTACCTCCGTTGCTAAAAAAGAGCTTTTAAAACACTTGTTATATTAGATGTCAAAACTAGATGGAATTATACTTATACAATGCTTGCACGTGCTCATGTTTTTAAAGAAGATATTTTATCGCTTTATAATGCATCTTATCCTCACATAATTCTTGAAAATCAACATTAGAAATAATGTGCTACCATGTTAAGATTTTTAAAACTTTTTAAAGATAACACTAAAACCTTTTCTTCACAATATCAACCTAATGTTCACTTGGCCCTTTTCACGATTACTAATCTTGTCATGCATATGAATGAATTTAGATCTAATTTTGTATGCTTAGATATGGTGCCCCAAATGGAATTAGAGTTTTCAAAGTATTTTCATCCAATCCCGATGACTTATTTTATTGCGTGCATTTCAGATCCTTTTTCACGAAAATATCAATTTGAATTGCTAGTTAAAATTTTTTATAGATCCTTATAATTTACTGAAATTAGTCCACCGGATGACCCAGTTAACCCTGAAGGGTATATTGTAGACATATATGATTGTATGCTTAGTATATATAATAAGTATGATGAAAGATATAGACCAAATGCAACTTCAAATGTAAGGGGTAATAACCATAGGGGTAGAGGGAGATCTTCTGCTAACTATGTTCAAATGACAATGTTACAAAGCGATGAATTTAGACAAACCCCTCAATCTGATAATGTGTTGTCTAGATATTTAAGCACTATGTTTGATTTAATGAATTATACCGACCGAGGTATTGAAGATATCTTAAGGTGATGGAGTACCAAAACTTATGATTATCCTATTCTTTGCAGGTAAGTTAAAGAGATTTATGCAATACCTATGTCTACAGTTGCAAGTGAGTTTGCTTTTTAACAAACGAGGATGCAATACACGACTAAGAGAACAAGATTGACGGGAAAAACACTTGGAGTGTTTGTGGGAGTCAAGGATTGGATCGCGGTGGATAAAAGGATGCAAGACAGAGAGTTTAGAGATGAAGTGAATGTAGGCGACATCTTCGAAGATTATCCGGATGATTATGAAGATACACTTGAACAAGAAATTATGAAATAAAATGAAGCTGAAGGTGAATCAAGTCATAATATCAAATACACTTGTAATATTTTACCATGATAAGGTATAATTTTGGTTTAAAAATAATAACAACGCTACTAATATTTATAACCAAGTCATAATCATAATATTCAAAATGTAATATTAAAGTTATAACCATAAAACTTGTAATATTTTAATATGATAAGATATAGTTTTAGTTTATAACATAATATCAACACTTGTAATATTTATAACCAAAACATAATAATAATATTCAAAATGTAATAATAACATTATAACCTTAAAAGTAATATTTAAAATTTTGGTTTATAAAGTAATTACAACACTTAAAATATTAATAACCAAATCATAATAATACTAACCAAATTTTAATAATAAATTTATAATCATATACATTATAATAATATTTTTTAAATATATCTTAAGGTATGATTTTCCAAAATAATTACAACACTTATAATATTTATAACCATATAATAATAATAATAATAAATGTAATAATAAAATTAAAATCATATAACTTATAATTATAAGTTATATGATTATAATTAATAAAATAATAACAACAATAATAATATTTAGTTCCAAATTATAATAAGAATATTCATAATGTAACAATAAAATCATAATAATACTTCTTATAATATTTAAAATAAAATAAATAATTTTTATAATAATAAGCTTATAAATTATGTTTTTCAATAAACGTGTTTGGTTTATGCACGGTAAATATGCAAATGTGTCTGTGAGGTAATATGTATGGTAGATAACTGCTTAAACAGATAAATGTGTCTGACATTCAACGTGTTTGGCAGATAGCTTGTATGACAGACAACAAGTTAAATTTCGACGCATACCTATCTATTTTTATTTTTGGCAGGACTAGACCCCTTTACTTTTTGGTTGGAGGATTTTGAAAAGCATAGGAGAGAGATTAAGGCCAAAATGAGAACATAAAAAAAACCATTGCAGACAATAGAAAATTGTAAGGATTTGAAAGAAAACATTACGATTTGGAAACATATGATAAAATTGTAGCACTAAATCCTTTTCAACAAAAAAAACTGTTAGGGTAGCAACCAAAGTTCCACATCCCACATTGGTAATACATGAGAAGGATTAGTGTTGACATCCTCAACTAGTATGAGGCCTTTTGGAAGTGGACAAATTGCAAAGCTGTGAGGGCTTTCGGGTGCTAAAAAGCAGACAATATCATACTAGTGTTGAGATCGGTTGTGTTCTTACTTATATATTGGAGGTGGAATATGTGGACCAAACACGTATATTCCCAACAAAGTGGTATCAGAGCGAGTGGTTGTGTACTTGTCCTGTGTCAAATATGGAGGTGAATACAAGAAGAATGGTGACGATGAATGGTTCGAATTATTATATATGGAAATCGAAGATGGAAGATCTTCTTTATGTTAAAAGTTTTCATTTACCAATGTTCAGTGATGAAAAACCTAAAAATAAGTCTGATGCATAATGGATAATTATTCATCGACAAGTTTGTGGCTTTATTCGGCAATGAGTTGATGATAATGTGTTGAATCATGTTGTAGACGAAACAGATGCAAAGAAATTGTGGAGTAAACTTGAGGAGTTATATGCTCGGAAGACTGGAAATGGTAAGTTACTTTTGTTCAAACAATTGATGTATTTGAGGTATCAAGATGGATCACCTCTTACAAATGACTTGAATACCTTTCAAGGCTTGATTAATCAGTTGGCTGCTATGGGTATCAAATTTGATGACGAGGTTTTTGCGTTATGGTTGCTTGGTTCGCTGCCAGACTCATGGGATACTTTTAGAATGTCTCTTTCTAATTCAACTCCTGAAGGTAATATCTCTATGGCATTGGCTAAAAGTAGTATGCTGAATGAAGATATGAGAAGAAAAACAGTTGGCTTCTCTTCACATTCAGAAACTCTAGTCGTTGAGAAATGTGGTAGAAATGAAAATCACGGTTGGAAAACTAGAGGTAAAAGTAGAAGCAAAAGTCGGAACAAGTCTAATAAATTTGCAGATTGGGAGTGTTACTACTGTCATGAGATCGGGCACACTAAGAAATTTTGTCCTAAGTTGAGAAAGAAGAATAATTTTGGGAAATCCAACAATGATAAAAAAGAAAAGAACAAGGTGAATGATTTACTCTATACATCCTAGCTCGGAGCGTCCATGACTCATCAAGCGGTGGAACTTGATTGGAGTGGATAGTGGAGCTAAATAATAGGCGCATGATGGTCGAGTGAGTAGATAGATCCGCTGTAAAAGCTCTATTGCTCAGGTGGAGCAACTTCTGATTAGAGTGAGCGGATGAAAGTCAATTGAGAGGAGGCTAAGTGGTACTTTTTTCGAGAGGAGGATTTGTTAGGGTGGCGACCAAAGTCCCACATCCCACATCGCTTAAACATGGGAAGGATCAGTGGTATATAAGTAAGAACATACCTCAACTAGTACGAGGCCTTTTGGTAGTGGACCAAATGCAAAGCCGTGCGGGCCTTCAGGTGCCAAAGCGGACAATATCATACTAGTGTTGAGATCGTGTTGTTCTTACTTATATACGTAGGTGGAATATGTAGACCGAACACGCATATTCCCAACACGTGGTATAAGAGCTTCAGGCCCAGACAGTACCCGATGTGGACAGTACCCGATGTGGTGGGTGATGTGGGTGAAATTCTCATTAGTCGAACATGATGAATTAATAGTCATGCTCAAGGTGATCTGCTCTAGAGATCCTTGTTTGGAGTGCCCGTGGCTCATCAAGCAGTGTGACTTGATTGGAGAGATCCTCTTTTGGAGTGCCCGTTGCTCATCAAGTAGTGTGGCTTGATTGGAGTGTATCAAGATGGTGGTACTTGTTTGGAGTGACACTAAGGAACAAGGTAGGATGGTCGAAATCAGATAGATCCGCTCTAAAGGCTCTAGAGATCATACATCCCCAACCTGATTAGAGTGAGTGGATCGATGTCAATTGAGAGGAGGCTAAAGTGGTACTTTGTTCGAGAGGAAGATTTGTTAGGGTAGCGACCAAAGTTCCACATCCCACATCGGTAATACATGGGAAGGATTAGTGGTATATAAGTAAGAATATACCTCAACTAGTATGAGGCCTTTTAGAAGTGGACCAAATGCAATCAGTTGTGTTCTTACTTATATACCGGAGGTGGAACATGTGGACCGAACACGCATATTCCCAACAAAATCCCTGAGTGGGTGTAGGGTTTTGATCTCCTGAAAAAGAGAGACTACTGAAATCGGATATGAGAAAGAACCAAGTGGACGAACACGCATATTCCCAACAAAATCCCTGAGTGGGTGTAGGGTTTTGATCTCCTGAAAAAGAGAGACTACTGAAATCGGATATGAGAAAGAACCAAGTGGACACTCATTTGAGTCTTAGGAGTGGTGAGACTACTGAAATCGGATATGAGAAAGAACCAAGTGGACACTCATTTGAGTCTTAGGAGTGATTTCACCAGAAAGAAGACCACAAGATTAGGGTTAAGAAATCGTCACTTTTAAAACAGTAAGGATTTGAAAAGAAAATAGTAGGATTTAGAATCATCGCGATTAGGATTAATAAAGTAGATAGGCATCTGAGACCGGTTTATTTTTGAAATTTAACATAAATTGCTTCTATATTAATACGGGTCTCACACATTGAGATTAAGATTCCGGTTGAAGTGTAAAATGAGACCATAATTGCAATTCAACTTAGCTCCACCTAACCTCAAAATAATATTAATTTCGGAGAGTCTTGGACCAACATATATTACAAATGTTCATTTAAACTAATTCCACTTTAGTTTCTCTCTTAAACAGGCTTGTCTGATTTCAAAATTTTGCAGAAAGTATTAATACAGGATTAAAGCTTTCCCACAGTAGCTTCTAAAGAGGATTCATGTTCCCTCCTTCAAATTTGATGTGATTTGTTATTTTGGAAATCTATGAAGTTAGCTCATGTGATTTGTTATTTTGGAAATCTATGAAGTTAGCTCAAGGAAGTATCTTAAAAAGGATCCAAAGTAGAAGATGAAGACTCTGAAATATTGTTTTTCCAATTTTAAAGCCCTTTATTTGGTTTTGGCGTCTTGAGTTTATCAAACTTAATTATATTTCAATTCAAATTTCTTTTACTAAAAAATATAAGATTCCGGCTATTAAAAAAATATATTATGCAATCTATGTATTATATGAGTTAATTAATTTATGTATTATAATAAATTTTAATAAATAAATTAAAAAAGATTGATTAAAAAACAACATCACATGTAATTATTAACTTTTTAACTCATTACCAATTCACAAATTTGAATTAAGTATTAATGTAATAAAATTTACAATAAATAACATTAAATCTTTTACAAAATAAAATTTTGTTATTATACTTTCTGTCTACCCACATATCTCATATCTTATATTTAGTATCTAATAATGTGTCCAATATTAAAAAATAAATATAATTTAAGTAAAGAACAATAGTATAGTATATTTAGGGTCGAAAATGCGGAGTTGAATGAAATATTAAAGTTAAATTTTTGGAGCATTTGGTTTCGCCATAAAATAATTAAAAAATCAAAAAATAATTTATAAGATATTAAAGTATTATATATTTCAGATCGATGGTCGGAAAATAAACATCACATTACAGCGTAGCATAAAAGTACATCAAAGCATAAAAAAATTAAAATTTAAATAAAACCTACATTGGGTTGCCTCCTAATCATAGCTTTATTTTTAGTCGATAGCTTGACTTGTCAGGTTTCTCATTGTGGAACTCAAAGAGGAGTTAACATCTTAATGTCGTTAACTACTCTTTGATAGTAACATGGGTTCAACCAATCTTCATTCTCACGATATACTCCAAATTCTTGGAATACGATGTCCTAACACAATTTCATATTCTTCCTTGAAATGAATTCTCTCACAATTTAGACCATGAATAGTGTCTATAACTCGGAGTTTCTTCTTGGTTGAATATAGTATTCTTTGATAATTAGTTAACGAATTTTAGACTTTCTTCATTAAGATATTAATGTGGCGATTGGAAGTGTTGAACTCTCTTATCTATGTTACCATAAAACCTATGCCTTTTTGAGTTGTCATAGCACTTTTAATAATTTTTCTCTATATGCAACACTCGAAGAGACATCAGTAATAAGAGAACAAATGTTAGGTTCATTCGAATAGAGATTTAGTGAACGTAAGGGTGGAGTTTTTTACTCTATATTAGATATTTCATCTTTTGATGATTTATCTTTAATATTCAAAGTCTAAATATTCTATATTAAATTGGTAGTTTTTTCACTTTTTCATACAATTTATAACCTATTTTTTGTACTCCTATTTTCATATAGGACATCATGTACAAACGAATTATCTGAAATAGGCTGTGGAAATATTTTATGTATGCATTTATCACTTGGTTCATCAACCACAACAATTGATAAAGTTGGATAAATGTGTTTGAAAATTTTAACGCTTCAAGCATGTTAAATTCGACATGTTCATCACCTGAGAGTTTCCCACGATTATAGATATCTTGGTCGTGGCAAAGTACTTCACTCAGACCTTTAGTTTCAGAAAATTCATCAAGTTCGCGATCAACCTTGAGAAATTTGGTCGCATATAACTTTATCACTATGGATTTTTTGTCTCGTCTATCTAGATTTTTCCGCAACCAGCAAGGTCTTTGCTGCAAAAAAATGCCCCATGGTCGTGACCATCATTATCTTGCTCGCGACAAACTTCACCGTGGTCACGACCATCAACATCTTGGTCGTGGAAATTGTTCATCTATCAACTTCTCTTACTTTTTAACTACTTTAATGTGATCATCTCTTTCATAGTCGTGGTAATCTTTATGTTCTTGGCCAATATTTTCTATGTATAACTTCTAAGAATTTTTTTCTCTCGGTTCTCAACGTGATTGCATTAACATGCTTAGAGTTATTTTTTATATTGTTGTGCTAAGTTTCTTGATTTCGTAAGGCTAATGTGGAGTGTACTCATTTATTTGAACCTCTAAATTATTCAAGCATACTCATTGATTTTGATGTATCACACTTAGATTTGTCATGCTTGATTGATTTCTCTTAAAGCGAGTATTAGAGGATTCAACAAATTTTCTTAAATTTTCCTCAAAAGTTGATCTATTTTCCAACTTGTCCAAATCTTCTTGCTTCCATATATTATCGTTGTCCTTTCATGAAAATTTTGGATTTTGCTTACGACATTCGTGATTACCATTTCTATAATAGTATGGTCTTTAGTAATTAAGTTTATTATATACATTACGTCATGTGAGGTTGTGGACTTATTTGTAATTGATATATGGTAAGAATTAACTTCTTCTACTACGACAACATTCATCTTTAGGTAGGTCATTTGTTGTTCAAGCGCGACTATTTTCACTTGAATGAAAGTTTCATGGTTCAATATGCTTGATATTATTTTTAGACTCATAATGATCTGAATTTTTGATTGCTCATAATCAACTGAAGAAAAATAATAAAATAACTCAAAAATATTGATATTATCGAATATTCTAGGTTATTTAAAAATGTATTAATAATTTTTATATATTTTCATATAATTTAATTTAAAGATATAATCTTTAAATCCATATTCTCTTTAAGGGTGTTGCATTTATTTATATTTATGTTTGGTTAGTTATATCTCCAGTCTCCTACCTCGTCGGTCATAGATTTATGAACAAACAAATGAACTCTTAGGTAATTAGGGACATTAATAATTCTACCAGTACTAAAGAACATAAGAAAAAAAATTACAATAAAAAAATATAAATTCACATGTCAATTATAATTTTAGAGATTTTCTAAACCCATAACAAAGAAGGATTAGCTAATACAAATCACATTCATATATTAATAAATAAATATAAGAAAGAACTAAGAACAAGAAAATAAAATATAATTATATATATATGTATTATTTTTTTAAAGTTTATTAAATTTTCAAAACATATAATTTTCTTTTTCTTTATAACCAGATTTTTATAATTTATTGTAACGTGGTTTTGGTTTTGAAATTCAAAATCTTCACGGAGTAGTTATAATCAAATCCAATTACTTATTAATTATAAGAAACGAAAGGTTATAAGTAATGAGTTTATTGATAATAAAAATATGGAATGATTTTGGTTATAATAAAAAACTTGATTTATTTATTTTCATGAATTTTTTATTTTCATTTTATTTTCTTCAAGTCACTCATTTTCTTTTTCTTTAAATATAACTCGTTTTTACGGGTTAGGTCATTCTTTGTTTTTTATTTCTCAAGTTATTAATAAATATAAAATCAAACAGAATGAGATTAGGGTGAAGTTATTTCTTCCATCAATTTTTTTATTTCCCCCATAAATAAAAAAAAACTCCACTTTGTTATTTTCTCCATAAACGAAATAACATATTTACCCTTTTCTTTATTTTTATTCCAAACCCATTGATTCTTCAGCAACTCCATTTCTACCACCATCCCAACTATCTCCATCATATTAACTTATACACACCCAACCAGTCCTATTAACTTCTCAAATCAATCCCCTTTAAACCCTAACCCTAGCGTAGCCACTATAAAGACAACCAGTCCTATTAACTTCTCACATCAATCCCCTTTAAACCCTAACCTTAGCCTAGCCACTATAAATACGGACCAACTACTCAATTTCTCTTTTAATCTTTTCTCTTTTAATCTTGACCAAAAACGACAGTCTCTCTTGAATTTGTCTAAGGTAGAAATCATTCGTTATTTAAAAAACAACAACACTTAAAAATGCACAATTGTTTATTAAAATAGATGAAATGCACCTAATTCCGAGATGAAATCTCGGAATTAGGTGCATTTTTTTATATATAGAAAACACACCTAATACCGAGATGACGTCTCAGAATCAGGTGTTTTTTTCTTGAAAAAACTTTTCTTGAAAAAAAGCATCTGATTCCTAATTGTTGTCTCGGAATTAGTTGTTTTCCGCTAAAACCTATACAAATTGGGATTTTCGAAAATGTTTTTTTAACAGAGATTCTCAAGTTACCTGAATGTAAAACTAAAAAAACAAGATTAAATTATCTTGTTGGTTGATTGTGTGATATTCTCTTAAATCTTTAGTTTTGGTGTTTTCCTCTTCCATGAGTAATCTTTAAGAAATTTGAAGTTTTTTTTGTTTGTAGGGTTTAATTTTAGAAGTTAAATCATATGTCAGATTTAATTTAATTTGGCTAAATCATGTGTTTGTTGATATAAGAATTTCATAATGGTTAATGACATCAAGTTATAAATTAGAAGGTAAACTGAGGACAAGATAGTAAAAGCAAGTGATAAGTCTTTTTTTCATTTTGAAATATGGAGGAAATAAAAAATGTGATAGAGGAAATAGCTTTACCCATGAGATTATTTTATTCATTTTTAACGTATTTAAAAATATCAATTTAAATTTTCTAGTTGCTTGTAATCTAAATAAAAAAAATCAAATAAATATTTATTCACTTTCTTTAAAAAAAATATTTTTCCTTTCTCTACAAGATTAATAGTATAAAATCAATTTGTGATAATACACAATAAAATATTTGTTAATTGTAGTACAAAATATATCATTCTATATTTAAAGGAAGTTATAAGTTTTTAATATTTATTATTTAAATAATAATTTTTTAAATTTGTTACTAAATTTTTAGATTTGTCACTAAATTTACGAATTATATTATTTATATATTATTATTATTTTGATATATTATTTTTTATTTTTTAACTTTTTATTGGATAGTTAATTACGAAAAAACATTTTATAGACAAATAAATGATCAATATGTACCGATGGTACCCGCGTGGAAAATACCGAACATGTACCCGAACGTGACGGGGTTCAAAAAATAAAGATGGGATGGGTAGAGGTTTAGCAATATACGAACCCAATCCGACCCATTGTCAAACATATTTTATATGCTAATAATTATAATGTAACAAAGTAAAATAATAAACCTTAAATTTATTCATACATCAATACTCTTAAACCTAAATACTATTTCATCAATTTGATTCAAAAGTTCGGTTGTAAGGAAAATTATAACACATCAATAAAAATAATTGTATTTATTTAATTATTATTTTTTCTTCTAAAAGTTCATGGTTATGATATTTACATGGCACATGTAATTATGTTTAATGTTTTTGGATGCATTGTACGACTATCATGACCATTTTCACATCAATTATGTGAATTTATAAGTATTTTTCTTAAATTGTAAACATTTTTGGATGATTCATCTAAAAATAAGATGAATCGCTGAATATTTTGACGCGGTTATTATTCATATATAATGTCATTGATGCAAAATTATATGATTTTATCTTAATACTAATTATGTAATTTTTAATATGTGTTTAGACCTTTTAAAACTATTTACGTACTTTTATAATTAGTATTTATTGTATTTTTATTGCATGTCAAAAAATTTATATATTGTAGAAACCCGTTGAGGTAGAATGTGTGTTTATTGATTACACATATATGTTTTCCATATACGATTATTACACGAAATATGAGTTGATTGAATGAGTTCATTATCCTTAGATTTTATGATGGTGGAGAAATTGGGAAACCCTTTAGATTTTTTTATAAATGTGAGAACTATGATATTATAAAAAAATAGACCAGTTGTTGAATGTGTAACAAGAAGAATATCGAGTACCAACAAAATCGATTATCTATTTCAGTTGATACGCCTTAGTTATTTTAAACTAACAAATTTATGCGAGAAACACAACTACACATCGAACACGTAATTTGAAGGTCATTCACAAGCTACAAAACTGAAAGTAGAACATAATGAGTTGGTTTGTAAGTGATCATTAGCGAATACACATCTTAAGGATATATATATATATATATATATATATTTGTGTTTAAAAAGCTGTAACCCGATAAATATTTCTAACATGTGCAATATATAATATTCAACAAAAATATAATTTTTATAATATCCAACCATTCTCACATGTAATACTTGTCTTCGAAGATAAAAGAGAACAATCACCTAAAATGACATGTGACTGTCGATGGATGGGATGTGATTTTTTTATTTTCAACAAGTAGTGAATAGTTGTACATATCACACATGTATATACTGTGGATAGTTCTTACACAAAGTATAAAATTCTATTATTTAAAGTTGTTGGTGAAACACCAACAAAATCTAACAGTGTATGTTGTTTTTAGTTTTATAAGTACGAAAAGTTAACAAACTACACATGTTCTTTGAATTGTTTACATTTAATGATGCATGATTATACACTTGCCTTATGAGTGTTATTTTGGGAGGTATCCTTGACGTGGTGGTGGCGGTAACGGTGGTGGCGATGGTGGCAGTGGTGGCGGAAATAGTGATAGTGATGGTGGTGGCGGCGGTCGTGGTTGTGGTGTTGGTGGTTGTTGCGTGGTGGTCGTGGTGGTTGCATTTGATAATGACACTCCAAGAATGTTATGTACAATCTGGTACAAACATCATGTTCTTTGTTTCTCCCAATTTTCACAAATCTGGCACGAACATCATGATGGCTACATCGTTTAGTGTAACTGTTATCTCGCTAAATGAGAAGTGGAATGAGGTAGTCTAATATTGTCATCTTTCGAAAAATGCATCTATGAAATAAATGTTGGTATTCCAGTTATGGAGGACGTCCAATAGTGGTCTGAAAGTAGTTGCTCTGACAATCTCTCGTACTCTATCCTGGTTGGTCAGCTTCCAATGCTTTACCGCAGATCTAAAAAAAAAAGAAATGATGTTCCCTTATTTATTGGAACATTATACTGATACATTATCCATAGTATAAATGAAGACTTTGGTCGTCACCCTAACATAACTAATATCTAACAAATAAGTAAATATTCTTACTCGATCATGATAGATGTGATATGCAATATGATTCGTAAAACCTTTGTACCAGCATATATGGGAAAATCTCGACAAGAACACCTCATTCTCAACCTCTTAAATTTATGGATCATCACCCATTTCCTCTTCTCAAAATCAGGTTGTTGCATAGGAATCAGGTTTCTGAAAGCGACCAATAGGCCTTCAAAATCCTTGATCGATCTTTTTTGGAAGTTGTTGAACCAACCACTGGAGTTTCCTTTAAATTTCATGGATAAAGCTTTGTAAAACACAACGTCATCTAGATTGAAATCCATCATCATGTTCCTAAACTATTCCAGGTAGTGTTCGGGGTCACACAATCCGTTATACGAATCCATCTTGTGCGAATTGAATTTTCGGGGGAATTTTCTTTCCATAATGCATTTGATAAATGAAGACTCATACAAAACATAAACAACTATAGTGAGCTTTACCTGATTGTACTCTGCTACCTCAGGAATTTAGTCATCATGAGGTACCTCGTTGTTGGGCAAGTCATCTCCGTTGAAGTCTACCACCGTTTTCTTCTTTTACTTCTTGCTCTTGCTTTCGCTAGTGCGCTCGCCTCCATGGGCACAAACTTTATTAATGTTGGTGCACTCGGTCTTACCGAATTCTTGGTGAGTATCATGCTTGACCGCATTCTCAGAAAGGACTATCTCGCTTAGACGCTGCAGAATATCGGTCATTGCATCGAAGCTGGTGCGGTTAATTATCGTTTGAGGGTAAATTTGTAATTTGTTCGGAGTTTTGTGGAAGTATATCGGTGTTTAATATTTAGAGTAGAAAGTAGAGGGAGAATTAAGCAGCCTGATTGTATTTTATTTTCATTAGTCATATTTAATGCAGGTGGTTGGGTATTTATACCCTTATATTTGGGCCTTATGGGTTTTCGGGTCATGTTTAATGGACCCGGGTCATGTTTAAAGACCCATGAGCTCTTACTAGGAGAGGAAGTAGCTTAGTCAAGAAGTGTTTAGGTTTTTTAGTACTTTTGTCATAGTTCGAACAGTCCAATGGGCTAAGTGTTCGAAGTGGTCTGTCCGGTCCGGAGGCCTTGGTCCGATCTGCCCCTTTTCGGGGAGTAAGCAGAATTCAGACTCATCAGGAGCCCCTTTTTTAGGTGTTTGCTTAAATACCTTTGTCAAAAACCTGAAAATAGTCCGATGTCAAGGGTAGTTTTTCCCGGACAGGTCTCTCAACTTGGGCTATGGCTTTATCCGGACTGATAAAGCTTTGTGAATTCAAACAGTTTTTTGCTAGAGTTTATGGGACACGTGTCGCTTTCTGGTTGGTTGCTTCAGCCGTTTTTTCACCTTGAATTTCAAACCCACCTTCTTCGAAAAGCAACCTCTTTATTAAAGATGGTGACATCAGCGCCGTCTTTAATCATTACCAATCTTTTCGAATTCTCCTATGAATCAAACTCCTTTTTCAGATTTACTATAAATTAAAACATTTTCTACTGTTTCACCATCACTCTCATTTTTACTCTGTAACTTCTTAAAACTTTTTCTCTCCAAAACAAAACTTTACCCAGATTGTTTATGTTTACAGTGAGGAACGCTTTGATCAAAGGTGGGTGACTCAACCTCTCTGAACTAGAAAAGGCGCAAAAGGTCGAAAGGGAAAGGCGCATTGCAGCAGGATTACCCGTTTCGCCCATCAACAAGCCAGTGACTTCAGCCACAGAATCAGACCAAGGTTCTTCTTCCTCTAAAGGCATTAAACCGAAAAGGTTATTTCAAACCAACCTCTCACCCATTATATCAGGTTCTTCGGTTCAAGAATCGGAACCTGTTGTTGAGCCAGGAGTAACTGTTACTAGCTTCAAAAAACCCTCCCCCTTCTTAGCTATGGGGTCAGATACTGAAAACTCTCCTAAAAAATTAGTTGACCGAAGAAAAGGTCGGCTGGTCAAGGGTCAGGCTTCTAAGAACACTCTTTCAAAATCGGGTGCCAAGGACAACAGCATTGGGTCAGAAGTGCCCATCAAAGCTCCCAAGGACAGACTGTACGGTCCGGAGGGTAGTAGTCCAAGTCTTCGAAGAGAAACATCTGCATCGGAGCCCCAACCGGAGGCCAGAAACCAATGAAACACTAAAGCTCAGCAGTCCGGAGACCAGGTTGAGCCAAATCTAAACCCTCCCCTTGCCACTGCTACTGAAAACCCTTCATCAATTATGGAGGAAGTAATGGAGGACTGTGTCGAAGAGGCTTCATTTGAGTCTGAGCCTTCCGGACAGACCAGTAGTGGTGTTGTTGCCAAAAAAGACAAAGGCAAAGAGAAGTTGTGCTTGAGGCATCCGAATCTGCCGGAGAGTCTTGAAGGAAGGGTGGGGCCTTGTTTTCAAAAGGTCAATGTCAAGTACCTCCTCGCCCTGCAAAAGATTAACTACGCATTTATCCACACAGCTGAACTGGGCCGGATGCGTACGAAGTGGGGAATTCCGGAGAACGTGAAGATAAGGATCCCCATAAACCCAGAGACTCCCATGGACTGCAAATTGAGCGAAATTGTCATCTTCACGGAGCTGTTTAATTGGGGGCTCAGATTCCCTTTGGACCCAGAAATTGTCAGATACTTCCATCTGATAAAGCTCTGTCCGAGCCAGTTGAGCCCCAATGCCTGGTACACCCTTATGTCCTGCATCATGGCTTCGAGGCTCTCAGGGATTCCTCTGCCAATGGAGGAGTTTGCTGCTGTGGCCAATCTTTGCAGAAACTACCACATCCCCTTCTATCACTTCAATATGGGGGATAACTTTAAAGCTGTTGATGACCTGCTGGAGTCGGAGAGGAATTGGAGGACTCAATTCCTGTTCGTAAGTGGTGCTTGGGAAAATGGGAAGAAAATCAAGTCTGGAGTCAACCCAAGTCTTCTCACAAGCAGATGGAGGAGCGACCATAAGTCTTCTACTTTACATTCTTGTCTCTCCCTTTTTTTTTTAAAGTTAGTTTAAACTAATTGGTCTTACTTTTGCCTTAGCAAAACTGCCCAAGGACTTCAGTGACCATTTGAAAACCGGGAAGATCACTTGCACCAAGATCAACGCTTGGGCTGCTGAGAAGTGGGGGAATCGGTTCCATGCTGCCTTCACAGGGGGCAACTTAGCAAGGTCTCACCTTTGGAACACCACAGGTCGGAGAGACCTAACTTGGGAAGAGCTCACCACCCAGCCTCATCCGGACGTAGTTCTCAAAAGGATGCATGAACCAGATGGGACACTCTACTTGCCAGGCCGGGCCAAGGCCCCGAGCAAAATGAAAGGAAAAAAGAAAGGCAAAAAGGTGGTGGGTGGAGCTAACCCTGCTGAGGTGGAGGAGGATGTTCCAATGCATCCGGAGGGGCCAGTCCCCAGTCAAATTGATGCTGCTCTCTTGGAAGTGGTGGAGCAGGAAACTGTTAGGCAAGAAGTGCACTCCCCAAATCCTCCAAGGGCTTCCAAAAGAGACCGTAAACGGGGAGCTGAAAGCAAAGACAGGGAGGCCAAGAAGAAAAAGACCTCTAAGGGTGACGAGCTTTCTCTCAGGACTTCGGAGCCTCCTCCCCAAGTTGACCCCTCTGACCCAACACAAGCAGAGGAGATACCTGGTGACTTTCAAACCGATGAGGTCGAAGGGGGAGATCTTAGCATTGACGGTGTGGACATCACTGGTCTTGGTGAGTACTTCATGAATCTTCCAAGAGATGATTTTGCCGGGCCTTATCTTCCTCCGAGCACTTCAAACTCACTCACTTTTAATGGTAAGACCTTTACTGTTTCAAGTGAAAAGGATGTTATAACTCACTCTTTGTTAAGAAATGTTCAACCGGTGCTTGCGTTGGAGAAGCAAGTTCGAAATCAGGCAGACATTATCAAAGACCTCAAGTCTAGCAAAGAGAGGCTGTCCGACGACCTTCTTACTACCACTTCGAATGCTGCCACTCTAAAGGAAGAAAACAAAGAGTTGAAGAGAAACCAAGAGGTGAGTACCACAAAAGTCACCACACTAGAGAACACTATCACAGAGCTCCGGGAGAAGCTGTCCGGACTAGAGAAAGATCTTGCCACCTCAAAAGGGGAGACCAAGGCCAAGGACCAAATTATCACCAACTTAACCAGTGACAAAAATTGCACTTGAGAATACAGTATCCAAAGCTGCCGAGGAGAAAGCTGGTTTGCTAAGGGAGCAGGAGGCCAAAATCCAAGCCAAGATCGATGCTTATGCCAATAACGTGATCGACACTCAAGAGAAATTGTATGCCAAGGTGAGATCAGACATGGTCTTGCTCTTCCATGAGAAGTTTCTGAAGAGGAACCTAGGGGATTTATGGCTTCACGTAGAGGTTGAAGACCTCCCATATCACACAATGGCCGAAGGCGACCGGTTTGGCTTCTCTAGTGCATCCTCATCCGATGAAGAAGAAAACATCGGGGAGAGCCCAAACGAAGAGAAAGATGATCCTAAGGGGAAGATGAAGCTGAGCCATCTTCAAAGGCTCAGCCTTAGTTTACGAATTACTTTTTACTTTTCATGTTATCTGAACTAAAGTCCTTGGAAGGCCAAGGCACTCTTTTTGTAAGTGTGTCCGGTATCTGACCGGATAGATCCTTTACTCTGTTTTGACAATTCGAAAGTCCTTAGAAGGCCAAGGCACTTAAGTTATTTTAATGAGTATCCTTATTTTGCACAATTCTCACCTTCTTTCATAGTGTGTTCCAATTTTGATGGCTAGAGTTTAAATAGCCCTTAGTTATTTCATAGTGAGAGTGTTTAAATTCTCTGATGCCGAATGTTTAAGTGGTCATCACTCTTTTATTTCAATCCGGATGGTGTGACAAAAGATAAAATTAAAACACTTCAGAAATTTTTTAAGAAGGCATCAAATTTTATTTAAAAGCCCGGACACCTCATTAAAACCTCCACGTGCCACCAGGGAGGAAAGATTATGCCCCCAAATATTTACATGGATGTTTAAACAAGTAAATATTTACACAAATGCTACTCCAAGTACATCCGGAGATGTTCGATATTCCAAGGCTGGGTCAAAACTCTTCCATCCTTGTCTTCTAGCCAATATGTTCCAGGTTTAAGTCTTTTAACAACCATATAAGGTCCTTCCCAAGTTGGGGTCAATTTGCCGAGAAGCTTCTCTTTAGTGTGTAAGAAGACTTTCCTCAATACTTTTCCCCTGGCTGGAAATCTCTTCTTTTAACTATAGAAGCAAATCTGCTTCGCATCAAACCTTGATAGTGTGCAACTCTAAGGTGAGCTTTAACTCGTCTCTCTTCTACTAGATCGAGCTGACCTCTGATTGCCACTTCGTTTGCGCATTCGGAGAAGTTGTGAACACAAAATGATGGGAGGGTTGCTTCTATGGGAGCTACTGCATCCATCCCATAGACCAAAGCAAAGGGTGACTCCTGTGTTGCAGCCCCAGGTGTTATCCGGTAGGCCCACAAGACCTCTTGTAAATAACTAGGCCACTTCCCAGCAGCCCCTTCCAAATTTTTCTTTAAACCGGACAGAATCGTTCTGTTAGCCACTTTAACCTGACCATTTGCTTGTGGGTGGAAATGTGAAGAGAAAAAATGTTGTATACCCCTTGAGGCACAGAAACTCTCCATTTCCCTATTGTCGAACTGTGGCCCATTGTCTGTTGTTATCTTTTGTGGGACACCAAATCTGCGACAGATGTTGGATATAATGAATTTTATGACAGCTTTTAATGTTGTTCCTGCTAGAGGGGCTGCTTCAATCCACTTCGAAAAGTAGTCTATAACAACAATTATAGTTCTGCGCCCTCCGGATGCCATAAGGAGAGGCCCCACTAAATCCAACCCCCATCGAGCAAAAGGTATAGGCTCGGAAATTGACTCTAAAGGAATGGCTGGGACATGAATTTCATTACTGTATCTTTGGCATGGGTCACACTTTCTTACCAGTTCCTTAGCATCTTTCATGATAGATGGCCAATAGTAGCCGGCCAGTAAAACTCTCCTTGTTAAAGCCCTGAATCCACAATGAGCTGATCCCTCACCATCATGCAATTCGGAGAGGACTACTTGAGACTCATCATCCCCCAAACAGCGCAAAAGAGGTTTACTGTAAGACTTTTTATATAGAATGTCTCTCAGTATGATAAAACCACGAGCCTTGTGTTTCAGTTTTCTTGCTAGTGATTTATCCGGAGGCACGACGCCGTCGGAGAGGTATTGCAGGAGAGGAATTCTCCAATCTTGAGGTTGTTTCACCTGTACTTCAAAAATTTCTTCTTCTTTACCCATATTAAGTTGAATGGAGGGGCTCTCCAGCACATGGATCCATGGATACGACTCCGCGTATGCTATGGTTGCCAATGAATCTGCCAATTCGTTTTCTTCCCGGGGGATATGCTCATAAATAACGCTTTTGAACTTGAGTGCTACATTTTTTAGAAGAAGTAAATACTTCACTAGCTTCTCCTTTTTAACCTCAGATTGACCTTGGGCATGGTGGATAAGAAGCTGGGAGTCACTCAGTAGCTTGACCCTCTTAGCCCCAAAAATATAGGCTAACTTTAAACCAGCTATAGCCGCTTCGTACTCAGACTCATTATTGGAAGCCCTAAAAGCAAAACATATAGCTTGGTACATTTTGTCACCATATGGAGAAGTCAAACACACCCCTGCACCACATCCCATAGTGTTGGATCCACCATCTGTCCGGACGATCCAGACCTTTTTGTATTTCATATCAGTAATCTGCTCGGAATCTCTGTCGGAGTGAATTTCAACCAAAAAACCATCCACAGCTTGGGCCTTGACTGCTGTTCGAGGAGCAAAATCAATGTCGAAATCCCCCAATTCTACCGACCACTTAGTCATCCTACTTGAAATGTCTGCCTTTTGGAGGACATTCTTCAAGGGAAAAGAAGTCCAGACGATGATAGGATGAGCCTGGAAATAAGGCCTTATTTTTCTTGCAGTTATTACCAGGGCTAACGCTAACTTTTCAAGTTTCAAATAATTCCTTTCTGCATCTATCAAACTTTTGCTGATGTAGTACACTGGATGAGGGTAATTAT
Source organism: Limnanthes douglasii subsp. nivea (assembly GCA_036936605.1). Lineage (NCBI taxonomy): Eukaryota > Viridiplantae > Streptophyta > Magnoliopsida > Brassicales > Limnanthaceae > Limnanthes > Limnanthes douglasii. The sequence goes on from JAUPFV010000001.1 coordinate 42,942,201, forward strand.
CCACTTCTCTCACCAACACAGCACTGATGGCACGACTTGAAACTGCCAAATGTACGAAGAGTGTCTCCCCATCAACTGGTTTAAACAAGGTTTTGGGGGAGGACAAGTGCTTCTTGATCTTATTAAAAGCCTCATCACACTGTGAGGTCCAATCGAATCCCTTTGCACCCTTCAAGGTTTGAAAAAATGGGGCGCACCTGTCCGAAGACCTTGAGATAAATCTGTTTAAAGCAGCTAACCTCCCCGTTAGCCGTTGTACTTCTTTAATATTTCGAGGAGGCTCCATTTGGAATAGAGCATTAAGCTGGTCCGGATCGGGTTGTATCCCATGCTCACTTATAATATAGCCTAGAAACTTCCCGGATTGCACTCCAAACACACATTTTTCTGGATTTAACTTCAAATTTACTTTCACCAAGTTGGTAAAAGTTTTTTGGAGGTCAGACAAGTGCAATTGCTCATCCACACTCTTCACCATCATGTCATCGATATATACTTCCATATTCCTTCCAATCTGATTAGCAAAAGCTTTGTTTACCAATCTCTGATAAGTAGCCCCGACATTTTTCAACCCAAATGGCATTACCTTGTAGCAATGAAGACCCCTGTCAGTGACAAATGTGGTATGCTCTTGATCCTTCAGATCTACTTGGATTTGATTGTATCCGGAGAAAGCATCCATAAAGGATAGTAGCTTGTTCTCAGAGGTGGAGTCCACTAGTTGGTTAATCCGGGGAACTGGATACAAATCTTTTGGGCAAGCTCTATTGAGATCTGTGAAGTCAATGCACATGCACCACTTGGCATTTTTCTTTTTTACCAGGACCGGATTGGCAGTCCACAAAGGATATTGGGACTCATTGATATGCCTCATCTTTGTGAGCCTGTCAACCTCTTGTACAATAACATCAACCTTTTCTTTGGAAAAAGCCCTTATATTTTGAACCACTGGTGCTATGTCTTTCCGGACGGATAAGTGATTTGATATCACATCTGCTGGAACCCCAGTAACATCAGCATTGCACCAAGCAAAAACGTGCTGATGGCTTCTCAAAAACTTTAACATCTTACTTTTCAGACCGGGTGGCATTTTAGACCCTATCTTGATGTTTTTTTCTTCTTCTAAACAATAAGTCTCTACCTCTTCAACTGGTATTAACACTCCAGGGGTCTCTCTGGGGTCATCAATTTCACCCTCAGCCCCAGAAAGCCCCTCAAATTGCTATTTCTCGTTGATACGAACTGCCCCCAACGTCCGGGGAGCCAGGGCTGTAGCATAACATTCTCTTGCAACCTTTTGACTGCTCCGGACAACTCCCACCTATCCCTGAACAGCATATTTCAAACATTGGTGGACTGTTGAAGCCACTGCATGCATCCTAGAGAGCCAAGACCTCCATAAAATAGCATTATAGCAAGTGGGACAATCCACCACAATAAAAAGTATCCTGACCATCTTCTTGAAAGGGCCCTTGCCCAACAAAACTTCTTCTTCGAACTCTCCGATCACATCTGCTGAGCTGCCAGTAAAGCCCACAATTGATCTGTCCGAACTCTGAATTATAAATGGATTTTTCATTGTCTTGTATGTGGTTAAGAAAAGGATATTGGCTGAGCTTCTAGTATCCACCAAAATTCGTCTTATGTCATTGCCCCCAATAGATGCTCCTATGACAACAACATCTTCATGAGGGCCAGCTATATCTCTTAAATCATCTTCATAAAAAACAATGAAGGGGAATGGAATTTGTGATTGATAGGAAGTCATGCCTTCTTCTAGCTGGGTAGCCAAAGTATGAACGTGCCTCTTCCTCGAAGAAGCAGTAGGAGCTGTCATAGTATCTCCTCCGAAAATTATCAGTGACTCAAAAAACTTGATGAGCCCAGAGACCGTTCTAGAAGATTCTTCAATTGCACCCACTCTATTTCGTGTTGGATCAGGATCCAAGTATTCAGATTCCACATCAAACCTCTCGATTATAACCATGGCTCCCTCCGGATCAGCATTACTTGGACCAACCCGGTGAGTATTGTCAGGCCTGTTACCTCCTCTTCTTTTGACATAAGCCCCCAACTTTCCCCTTTCAATCAAATTTTGAACTTCTTGCTTCAAAGCTATACAATCATCAGTGGTATGGCCAATATCATTGTGATATTGGCAGAAAGAGTTATTGCGATGTTCTCTAGGAGATTGCAGTGTGGCCGGTCTTCTATAGTGCACATCTTCCTTTGTTTTATCATAAATGGTGGCCACACTTTCTTTCAATTCTGCGAACCACTCCGGTTGGACCCAAGACCCTCTCTTGTTTCTGGATTGCTGACTCTGAGTAGGAGCAGCTGGCTGAGACTGAGCTTTGGCCCTACCATGCCCCTGTCCGGTCTCCTTTTCCTTGTTCCCGGACTGATTCTGATTGGGATTTGGTGCCATCGGGGTAGACCTTACCTGCATGTGCACCATGGTTTTCTTTGTTTCATCAACGTTAATCTGTTTTCCAACCTGATTTAGCAACCCTCCCCAATTCATTGCCTTCTTTCTGGTCACTGAATCAGCCAAATTGCCAGGGTTCAAGCCCTGTCTTAAGGATGCTATTGCCACTTGCTCGAAGCAATCAGCTAACCCATTCTTGGTGTTCACAAAACGAATTATATATTCTTTTAAGGATTCATTTGGCTCCTGGGCACAATGGATTATTGTATCTTCATTGCCCTTTAGTTCTTTACTCCCAACGAACTGCCTTCGAAAGGCCACCCAAAAAGTATCGAAATTCTTGATACAGCCTTGTGGTAGGCTATTATACCATTTTAGAGCACTCCCCGTAAATGATTGGGAGAATGCTCTACAAAGTAGCTTATCATCGTCATCAAAGTTCATCATGAAGCTTTTAAATTGTTCCAAATGGTTGCCCGGATCAGTACTGCCATCGTACTTTTCCATTTTGGTGCTGTCAAACCTCTTAGGGAGGTTTCCGGACATAATTTTTGGAAGATAATGGAGATTGCCTCCAATTTCTACCACGATTGAACACAGTATCCTCATTGGGAGTAGCAAAGATACATGGTTCATCGTGGAAAGCGAAATGATCCATCAACATCCGGTCCACATGCCTCCGGCTATGAGATGAACCTTTACCAATATTCTTCTTCATCTTTCCATGTATATCCCTTTTCCTTGAGTATTTTTTGATCTGTTTTTGCTTCTTTTTAGTTCTACCCTCATCACTGCTAGAGGATAAGGATTCGTCAACTCCCTCATCATCCGAAGAGCTATCAGACGACTCTGAGCCCGAGTCAGAACTCTCCACTGGCTTAGACCGGTGAGATTTTTTGGAGCTGGCATGAGTCTTTTTGGTACTCACATGAGTCTTTGAAGGCTCATGCTCTCTGGGGTTATCAGTGTGATGAGCAACCGACGCTTTTGACTTTTATTTCATGCCCATCTTATCCTTTTCTGCCCTCAGAGCTTTTATTTCACCCTTTAACCTATCACGCTCTTCGATAGTGTACTCATCATTTTCACCCACCACTTCGAGCAAAGCTGGTGGTACTTCCGGGGCGTCCGGATTCATTCAGACTGACTTTTCTTGCTGATTTTGAATGCTTGATTCAGCCACATTCTCCTCCCACTGTGGTCGCCAATTTGGTGCGGTTAATTATCGTTTGAGGGTAAATTTGTAATTTGTTCGGAGTTTTGTGGAAGTATATCGGTGTTTAATATATAGAGTAGAAAGTAGAGGGAGAATTAAGAAGCCTGGTTGTATTTTATTTTCATTATTCACATTTAATGCAGGTGGTTGGGTATTTATACCCTTATATTTGGGCCTTATGGGTTTTCGGGTCATATTTAATGGACCCGGGTCATGTTTAAAGACCCATGAGCTCTTAGTAGGAGAGCAAGTAGCTTAGTCAAGAAGTGTTTAGGTTTTTTAGTACTTTTGTCATAGTTCGAACAGTCCAATGGGCTAAGTGTTCGAAGTGGTCTGTCCGGTCCGGAGGCCTTGGTCCGATCTGTCCCTTTCCGGGGAGTAAGCAGAATTCAGACTCATCAGAAGCAATGTTAACATTTATCTTCTCTCTCATGTTGCCGATGGGCAGCCTCTTTGATATGCTCATGCTTGATTTCATCTATTTGAGTTTCGAGAATCTACACGTTAGAAGATATGGAAAACTTACCTATATTAGAGGGTTTTCCTCTTGTGTCGCTCCACCAGTGTTTGCCTCAGCGATAATCTGTGATTGATCGTCATTCTCATTTGTTTTCGCGTAAGTTGTATGATGACCTTCTTGATCAGCTCCTAAAATTCCCTCGCTTTTTGGCGAGTTTTCCAGGATTCCCTGAGTACCAACCTAATTGTCTTTTTCATCGTACCCGTGGAAGGCTCTCATGTTATTCTCTCTATTCCTGACCTATTCAGCATCATCAAAAATGTTCTTAGAGCAACGTATCACATGTTCCCACAGGCGACTCCAAAATATGGTAAGGGATTTTAGTGATAGTGATAATAGATTTCTATGAATATTGGAGAATAAATGTACAATTATTTTATTACTTTACTCGGAAAATCTTACATTGTGATTGGGTTATCATCCCTTTATATATTACACATCCATATACATTATCCAAATATTTCCTATTTTTTTTACATTTATAGGCATGCCTAATCGTGGGTTTATTTTATGTTTTTACGTTCCTTATGCTATCTTTACTGCCTTTAGTAGCCTCGTCTGCGTGAGATTCACTTGCCGACAAGTGCTCTCGGCTAGCGATACTCCAAATACTAATCGTGGTATAATTTGACTTTCATATGGATATTGTTATAGGCCATGCATAATCTAGCGATGCGCTTCCAGCTACATTATATGGTCGATGGTATCTTATTCTAGTTGATGGGCATATCTCGCGGGGAGGATAGTGCCTTACCAATCAGAGGTTTGAAAGCCATTAGTCGATATCACTTTAACTCTGCTATATAGTCGATGGTACCTCGTCCTGACCGAGGGGTATAAACTGGTAGAGGGGTTATACCTTATCAACTAATACTACAATGACCAATGCTAGTTTTTCCAACTTTTTTTTCTGCATCAAACAAACTTTTACTGACATAGTAAGCAGGGCGAGGATAACCACCAACTTCTCGGACCAAAACTGCAGTTGCAACATAATCGGATACTACTAGGTACATATATAGTCTTTCATTTACAATTAGCTTGGTAAGTGTTTTTGGTAAGGACAAATGTTCTTTTATTTTGACAAATTCCTCATCACAATTCAGAGTCCAATTTAACTTTTTGGCATTTCTTAAGACTTGAAAAAGGTGCACATTTATCTGAAAATCTGGATATAAATCTATTTGAGGCAGGAAATCTTTCAGTCAGTATTTGGACTTCTTTTGTAAATCGAGAATGGTCCATAGTAAGCAAAGCGCTCAGTTGCACTGGGCCAACTTGAATTCTCTTTCACTTAGTATATACCCCAAAATATTTCTGGATCTTAATCTGAAGGTACACTTCTCAGGGTTTAACTTTGAAATGATAGCTTTTAAATTTGAGAAGGTTTCCTTAAGATCAAACAAGTTATCCTCATCTCTCAAACTCTTTATTAACATATCATCTATGTATACTTCAACATTTCTCCCAATCTGGTTAACAAAAGCCTTATTCGTAAGACGTTGATAAGTAGGCCCAACATTCTTTAAACTAAAAGGCATTACCTTATAGCAGAGGAGACCTTGATCTGTTATAAATGTTATGTTGATCATTCAGATCCATTTGTATCTGATTGTACCCAGTGAATTCATCCATAAAGGCTAACAACTTGTTACTAAAATTAGAGTTTATGAGCTGATCTATTCGGGGACAAGGAATGGGTCCTTCGAACATGTTTTTTTAGATCCGTGAAGTCAATACACATACGCCATTTTTATTTATTTTCTTTACAAGTACCGACTAATAGTCCATAAAGGATACTAAGACTCCCAAATATGTCAAACTTTGTTCAATCTATCTACCTCTCTAACAATTAACTCAGACTTTTCCACATAAAATGCCCTTCATTTTTGTGTAACATGGTCCATATTGGATCGAATATATCGTTTGTGAAGAATGATTCTTGCATGTAATCCTGTTACATCATCGGTAAAGCAGGAAAACATATGTAAATTCTCAAATAAAAAGATAACAACTTCTCTTTTAACTCGGATGGCAATTTGGCCACAGTCCAAACATACTTTCCATTTAGAAAAATATGTAGCTCAACTCTTCATCTCGAATAATTTCACTAGGAGTCTATCTTGGATCATTCATTTTACTTTTATCCGAAGAGAATTCTAGTAATTGATATTCTTTAGTTGTACTTTATAAAATCTTCGAATCCAAAGCAATGGCGTAACATTCTCTTGCCAATTTCTAGTTCCTATAAACGACTCATACTTGGCCTCCAGCTGCATATTTCAAGTATTGTTGAAATGTTAATGTAATAACATGCATCCTTGACAGCCAAGATCTTTTAAAAATAGCATTATAAGGAGTTGAACCATCTAATACCAAAACAATAACCCTGACTATCTTCTTAAATAGTCTTTTTTCTGAGAATAGTTCCACCTTTGAATTCTCCAATAACATCAGTAGAATTCCCTATAAATCATACTACGGTTCTATTCGGTCAAAATATAATAGGTGAATTTGTCATTTTCTTATAGGTAGATAAAAACAACACGTTAAATGAGCTACATGTATCAATCAGAATCCTCCGAATTTCCATTCCCACAATCATATCCCCAATTACCACAATCCTCATGTGGTCGAGTAACATCCCTAAAGTCGTCTTCATCAAATACAAAAAATGGGGTCGGATCTTGATATAGATGGTTGATATTTTTCCTTCTAATTGATTAATTAAGCTGACTAAATGACTCTTTCGAGAACTACTCGAAGGGGCTGATACAGTATCCCTCCGAAGATAGTCAATGATTTAAAGAAGTGTTATAAATTAGAGACTCATCCTTTTTCTCATATATCGTCATGAGTTGACCTCGATCTGGGTCAGGATCCAAATACTCCGAATTCTCATCAAACTTATTATATTGTTCGGTAATTTCCATAGTGCTCTCTTGTTTGGGTATTTCTATCGCTTTCCTTCAAACAACATGTAAAGCTACATGCGCCCCATTCACACTTGGAAGTGATCTATTACCCATTGGTGCATTAACAAATGTAGTTAGCTTCCCAGTATCTATTAACGCATGTATTTCCTACTTCAATGCAATACAATTCTTATTATCATGTTCCTACATTATTGTGATACTTACAGAAGCGAGTATTTTGATTTTCTTCTAGAGTCTAGATGGGTTGGGACCTTCGGAACTGCACAAAATTTTTTTATGTGTCGTAAATAGTTGTAAAATTTTCAGTTCACTGTACAAAACAACTGGTTATACTTGTTGTTTTTCTCTGGGCCTAAATTGTTACCTCTTAGAAGATTGGTTTGATATGGGTCGATGAGAATTATGTTCGGAGTCCCTCAGACAATTGCTGACAGTAGCTTGTGGTTCACCACTAGCTTATTGTTGAGAAATAGAAAGAACAAGTCTGTGTAACTGTAAATGAGGTTGTCTCAATCTGCTGGTTTATTCTACTGTGATCTATTTTCAAACTTTGTTTAATAAACCACCCCAAGTTATTGCCTTCTTATGAGTAACTGTATCAGCCAGCTCTCCAGCTAAAAGCCATTGTATAAACGAAGCTATAACGACTTGTTTGAAACAGTTTGCCAAGCCATCTTTAGCAAATGTTTGGTATATTATTTTAAGGTTTCAGTAGGAAGCTGCCAACAATAGATTATAGTATCTCAATTTCCTCTAAGCTTTTTTATTCCCACAAATTGCCTCCATAAATCCATCTAAAACATGTTAAAGTTTTTTATTAAACCATCAGGCAGTCTATTATTTCATTTCAGGGTATTGTCCTTGAAGTTCTGAGTAAAAGTTATGCATAACAACTTATCATCATCATCAAAACTCATCATGAAGTTCTTGAATTCCTAAAGATGGTTATCCAAATCTTTTCTCCCATCGTATTTTTCCACTTTTGAAATATCAAAACGCCTAGGTAGATAACCGAACAAGATTTACACAAATTAAAGCGATTGCCTTCAATTGTGCCCCTGACTCAATAAATGATCTTCATTAATAGTGGTAATATACCCAGTTCAGATTGAATAGAAAATTGATCACTCACAGGTGGTATATGCTATAGTCAGCCGATCTTTTCACCTTTCATTAATATTATTTATTCTTATATTTATCTTTTTGGTGTTTCTTCTTACGTGGAGAATCTTGTTTACTCGATTTGTGATGTCAAATTTGAACCATTACTTGAATCCAAAGAGCTAGAATAATCCTTGGTTTGATACTTTTTTTAAAGGTTTGATGGGTTTTAGAAGATTGCTCCCATTGGCGCCTCTTTAGGCTATGTCGGGGATTATCATCTAGCAAATCGAACTTTTGATGTTCTAATGGAATCTTCCCCACAAGATCCCTCTTAGATTTTTTTTGGACTTTTAAGACCTCAATTTATCATCGTAATTGGTGTCGTTCATAAGAATCATTTTCTCATTTTCATCATTTACATGTGGTGTTTGGACATCTTCTTCTTCGATCTGACTCTTTCATTCTCCGGAGGTGGATTTACTTGAATTTTATGATATACCCTCTGAAGGGCTCCAAAGGAAAATTGTATATGTCATGTTTTGGATTTTGCTATCTGGGTACCTTATTGAATCTCTCCCACTGTGGTCGCCATTTGAGTTGGATCAAGTTATTCTGAAGGTTTTTTTTTGATAAAGTAACAGAAAACGATAAATGTTTGATGGGGGTTAAAGTGATAAAAGAGCTACCTAATTAAAGATTTAGAGAGAGACGATCAGATTTAATAGTTAATGCTTCTCCTTTATTAAATAATTCTAAAAGCAGTATTGTAGGCTAGAATAATCCATAAGCCTAATGTACCAAACCAATACCATGGGCCAAGCCCAATAGTTTGAAAGACCATTAGCCCAAAGCCCATTTTTAATTGTGTTACTTCTCTCTCATCGTGATTGTCAATCTAATGCAAAACATTTTGTTAGTCGATGTAACTTCGACTACTTCCAAGAACGGCACCCCATATCTAATCATCTTATAAGTGTTATCTATGATTAGAAATTGGGAAAATGTGTGTACTAAATCAATGTTAATCGGGTGTGTAAAAAAATAAATTGGTTATGATATTAGATCTTTCATTGGTCATTTGATGTCATTGAATGTATTTATGCATTATTAATTTTGCTAATAAACATTGCATTTGCAACCGAACACCCTTTCAACCAACCTTCTTCTTTGTTGGTGATTGTAAGCGTAACAGATGTTGGATGCATTCTCTGGATCAGTCTTCTTTAAGACACCAAATATTTGACGCGGAGTTATTCTATTTACCATCAAAACATCTTCTTTGTTTTAACTTCGCCCGTTGCATATGTCCTTGTAAATACACAATAGGATTATGGTTCGGTTTTCCAAAAGTCACACTTAAGCCCACTTATTATCACCTTTAACCGGATTACCAACCAAATGAAAAAAGACAATTGATTTTTTTGCTACCGCATGATATCTGCTTGCGATCACACTCTTTCACCTTAGACCTAATGATACTGGATCTCTCACATATGTAATCTAATCTAGGTGATCTTCCTCTTTTGTCATTTTCTCTATATACTATTTTAAGCCAAGTGTCTTGCTTATTCATTTTATCCAGAACCGAAACTATACTTCTTGTAAGTTACAAAATGGCGATCATAGTCCGTAATAGCTTCAATTTCACGATGGATAACCTTTTGTAATGCATATAAAACAAACTAATCAATTGAATCTGAAAACCAGATTGCGTGAAGTCATCCACCAATTGTTGCCCCTCCTGTCATCGTCTTAACAAAATTTGAACCTACTCCACCGACACCATGACTCATGGTCTTAACAAAATTTGAACCCGCTCCACCAACGCCATAGCACGAGGTGATGGTGTCCGCCATTGGTTTGGTATAAATAACCTTCCTTTCCGTCAGGACGATGACGACGAACACTACATGACGTCATCGTCATATGTAATTTGAGTTTTTTTAAAAACATTTTTTTAGTAAAATTATAATAAAAAATAATAAACATTTTTCATATACATGTTGATTTGTAGGAAAATATATTGAGAGTCTTGGTTTTTAATTTTATTTATTTTAATAATTTACCTAATAAATAGCGGCACAAGGGCGGATCTAGGGGTGGCCATGTATGCCATGGACCATCCTAAATTCTTAAAATAAGTTTAGTCTAGTGGTTAGAGTGTTCAGTTTTTAACTCTGAGGTCTAGAGTTCAAATCTTAGACCACCCCAAACGCAGCAACTTCTATCTCTCTTTCCCCCCAAACGCAGCCGCCTCTCTCTTTCTCTCTAGGAATCATGAAAAGTATTTTGATCTATAATGAGAATTTCACATGTTTTCAAAATCAGTGTGAAACAAATTAGTGAATGGTAAAGAACAAAAAAAATTAAAGCTAGTTTGAAATTTGAGAAATTAAGTGTATTAAATGTAATTAATTTGTTAAATTGATTTAGAATTGTTAGAATTGTTTAATTGATTTATCTAATTGACTTAACATAATGTTGTTCAAGTTCAAGAATTTCACATGTTTTCAAAATCAGTGTGAAACAAATTAGTGAATGGTAAAGAACAAAAAAAAATTAAAGCTAGTTTGAAATTTGAGAAATTAAGTGTATTAAATGTAATTAATTTGTTAAATTGATTTAGAATTGTTAGAATTGTTTAATTGATTTATCTAATTGACTTAACATAATGTTGTTCAAGTTCAAGTTCTTTACGTCCGCCCCTCGATTTTCAGAGTCTAGTAGCTCTTCTATTGGAAATGAATTAACAACTGGAGCATCTCTGATCCCTTCTCCAACCGAGGTACCATCCGAAGAACCTTCTTTAATTCCTTAATCAATTATTCACAAAAAGGGTATCAAGATATTGTGACCGTTATGCAACTTGTTCAAGTAAGTAAGAAAAAGCTTCAACAAATGAGAGATAGGGGATGAGAACCATTTTATGAAAATGTTGTGGGTTATTGTGGTAATCTTGAAGTTGATATGCCCGACATAGAGTCAAGGTATGTGCAAGGTAATAAATCCAAAAGACTTGCTACATTTTTTACAAATCACAATCATTTCAAGAATGATTGTTATTTATATGTCATAGATTTTGTAATGTAAGAGTTGAATGATCGATTTACACCCAAAAATGTTGAGTTGTTGAATTGTGTGCATGCTTAAATCTGTGTTCTTCATTTCAAGATTTTGACACTAACGCACTGGTGAGGTTGACAAGATTATACCCAAATGATTTTGTGGATGCTAGTGATAAAGAGGTTTTTAGCCAACTTGAGACTTATATTGAGTGTGTGAAGATGGACGATAATTTTTCCAATTTGAATAGTATCTCGGATCTATGTAAAAATCTTATGCGTACAAAAAAAGCACAAAACATTTGGATTTGTGTACACGCTTTTAAAGCTAGCTTTGTCATTATCGGTAGCCACCGCAAGTGTTGAGCGAGTAATTCTTAGTATGAAATATGTGAAGAATGAGTTGAGAAATCGAATGTCCAATCCATAGCTTAATGATATCTTAGTGAAATTTATGGAGAAATACGTGTTTGCTACAATCGATGATCGAGATATTATCAAGCACTTTCAAAGCATGAGTAAGAGAAGAATGCAATTACGTTTAGAGTAGAAATATATTTTCATTTTTAGTTGTAATAGTGTATTGATGTATTTTGACTATATATTATTCGGACTTTTTTTAGTTCTATGGCGCACCCTAAATTCTAATCCAGGATCCCTAGTAAAAAAATGATAATTCCTCTCTCATGAATAGCTAAAAATAGTAACTTCTAGAGGAGTATACTTGAGTCACTCCTTTTGTTCCTTCTGACTTCTGAGACAACACCACACACATATTTCCCTCCTTCCTTCAACTACCTTTCTTCTCCACCCACCTCTTTCTCTTTCGCTTTCTCTTTCGTTTTCCTTTTTATCTCTCTACAAACAAAATGTCGGACTTCAATCCCCAATCCCCAACTTTCACAACCCTTAGCACAGACGTCACCGGTCTAATCCTCTCTCTCCTCCCAATTCCATCCCTCGTCCGAGCTTCCTCCGTCTGCAAATCATGGCACTCCATCATCTTCTCTCTTCCCTTTCCTCCCAACTCTATCTCTCCTCCTTGGTTCTTCCTCATCGGCCTCCACAACACCTCTTCTGCTCACCACCAATCCTTCGCCTTCGATCCTCTCTCTGATTCCTGGATCTGTCTCCCTCCCTCCGCTGTTGCACCCCCGTCGCTTCACCTTCTCGGATTCGAGAAGTTACTCTTCACCACCGCTCCTCGCTTCTCCTTCTCTCCTATCCTCAAACCGTTGTGGCGGTTAACGGCGAATCCCGGATTTCCGAGGATGAATCCTTTGTTAGGTGTTTTCCTCGATCCGTGTGGCTCGTTTAAGGTCATTCTCGTCGGTGGAGTGAAATTCATCGGTGGATTGGTCGATATAGATGAGGATGGATTGCCCGTCGAGATTTACGATCCGGTTCTCGATTCGTGGCAGCTCTGTCCTCCTCTTCCTGCTGATTTCATTTCTGGAAACTCGTCGCAGACGCTGTCTTCCGCGATCTTCGGTGGTAAATTCTACGTTTTCGGGATCTACTCGTGTTTCATTTCTTCGTTCTGCTTGCGGACTCGCTCGTGGAGCGAAGTCCAGACGCTACGACCTCCTGGTGTGCTGTTCTCGTTCTTGATTGCCAGCACTGACATGCTTATTCTCGGCGGGATGTGCAATTCCCCTCGCGGCTCGTCGTTCAACCTATGGAAACTCGATGAGGAGACCATGGAGTTTAGCGAGATCGCAATTTTGCCTCAGAATCTTCTCTATGAGCTGGTTGATAGGGAGGAGGACGACAACAAGTTTGCTAGCTTAAAATGTGTAGGTATGGGGAATCTGATTTATGTGTTTAACGAAGAGTATCATAAGAAGTATCCTGCTTGTGTTTGTGAGATCAATGGCGGCAAGTTCAGGTGGAGAAGAGTTCCCCGTATGCCGTCTCCTGTGAATAAGTTTCATAAGGTCATTAGCTTCTGCTCGACAGTGTCTATCAAAGACGTAGTTAGGCGTGCCGAGGACCCAGCTCAACTGATCGGCCTTGCCTAATTTGTAAAGTATGATATTCATTCTCAAATTATTTTCTTTATGGGTTGTAATGCTTGATTGATTGTGTTGGAGTTGGTTTGATTGATTGATTGTAAAGTACTCATAGTAAGCATCTTCAAGCTAGAACTATTTTGATTCAACTAAAGCTAGCTAGTTTCGAACTTCAAGTTCAAACTCACCTGTAATTGTAAGGCTAGCTTCATTGGTTTCCGGCTGAAATAGGGCTATCAATAGGGCTGTCTTAATGAAGATGCACTATACGTAATATGTGTTGGTTTTCGATATGTACCATGGCTATCATTAGTGCTTTAACATTCACTACTAATTGCAGAGATCTTCGAGAGCAAGTCTTTTCATTCCGAGGCTTAACTGGATTTCCTTTACTAAGTGGGACAATCCTTTTACCTGGTAATTCAAAATTTAATGCTATGAAGATTAAAACTTGCATGATCTATGTGAACAATTAAGACAAATTATTGTATGAGCCACTCCTATCTTATAATTGCTAAGTTATAAATGATCATGTTGTTCTCATAGGTTGTATGCTTAAAAAATCATAAAAGCTTCTCATTTATTAGATCTATCTTTTAAGTTTTTAAGTTTCTAAATTTTATACCTTTCGAGCTTTCATGTCAGCGAGTTTGATTACACAGGGGTTTGATGTTAAATGATAAGTGGCTCTCTTGTTTGATTACGGGTATACTGGGGTTTGACATGTTGGAGCTGAAAACATTACGCAGTGTTTGGATAGTGAGAGGTGAAAACGTTTTGTGTATTGCTTTTCAGTGAAAACTCTTATCTTTATTTTTAAAAACAATAGAAAACATATTTTGATATAAAAAAATGTATTAGCATGATAACAATTTTCAACCTATAGTTTACGCAGCTGTAGAAAATGCTGAGATACATTTTTCACTTGAGAGTTTAGGTAACTATAGAAAATACGGAGATACCGTTTTCATTTGGGCAACCAAAAAGTGAATATAGCAAAAGGTTTAGTTTACCAACCTAACACTGCATTGGTTTATATCTAACTGTTGTACTAAGTGGCTGAGCGCGACGGATGCGGATTTTGGCATTTTTTTATTCTTTTTAAATGGAAGATGTGTTATATTAAAATCAAAATTATCTTAATGGCTCAGTACATAATTATTAACCTGGAGGTTCGGAGTTTGATTTCTGACAGATTTTTTTTTTTAACTAATAAAAGGAAGTATTTGATTAGAAAGATATTTATATGGACCAGCTAAACTATTTGCCACACTTGTATCCCAAAAACTAACTAATGTAGTATGTGTGTTTGATTTTCTATTTATATTGACGACACAAAAACAAATTTACTTTTGGAACTAAAAGTTCTAATAAAGCTTTCTTTTGTAATTATAACCTTATTTTGTGACTTTAAGTTTGAACTTAAAATATTAATTAATTTAAATATTTTAAAGGAATTAAAAAAAAACATAAATAAAATGATTACCATGAAAATGGAGGTAGGTATTTAAAATTTAAAATTTGTCTAAAAAATACAAAATGATGAAAAAAAATTGTCGAAGTAGACGGTATTATTGGTATTCTTTTTAACATGCGGTTGGCAATTAAATATCGGCGATTTTTGTGGTAAATGTACTTTTTATTTTTTTTAATGGTATCTCATTTTTTTTTTGTTTTATTTTTTCTTTTTCATGTTTTGTCTAATTTTTATTTTTACTTTATCACGGTAGGAGAAAATTAAAAAGAATCCGTTATAAATTATAAAGACACATTGGTCGAATGGATTAAATTTTTTTTTTAAAAATGAGTTGATTATTATATTAGAGTATCACCTAATACGAGATATCTCGATGGTATAAAATGTCAAAATTTTATTTTATTTGTGAAAAATTATGTTAAAGTTTTTGTTCTCGTTTTTTTTATAATAGTTCATACCTGTTACAATAATTTATATTACAATTTTAATGCTTACATTATGCTTACTATAATTAATTATAGTATATATTATTCAACACTTCGTATAAACTAAATATTTCATTAGAATAAATTAGATATTAATCTAATTTATTTCTTTTGACACATTTCTTCAAATTGATGCTAGAAAGTCATTTTTTAACAATTTGGAAACAAGAAATTGATGTCGCTGACAAGTCATAGCTTTGGTGAAAATATCAGCCACATGGAGATTATAAGAGATGTCAGGAATAGATCATTCAATTTTCTAAGGTATCTCGGATGGAAGGACAATCAAATTCAATGTGTTTGGTGTGTTAATGAAAAACAAGATTGATGACAATCGGAATGATACTAGTGTTATCAGCATGAATAGGAGCAAAGGTTGTCTGATAAAATCTAAACTCCTCAAGAAAATCTCATAGACATACAATTTCGAAACAAGCACTAGACATGGCACGGTACTCAGTTTCAGTAAAGAATTTAGAAACACGATATTGTTTCTTACACCTCCAAGAAATTAAAACATAACCTAAAACATACATCAACCCGTAGTAGATCGACGTGTATCTGGACATTAAGTCCAATTAACATCATTATACGCAACAACGCAACAAATTGAAGAGATAAGCTAGTAAGAAAAAAGGTACCACGAGTAGATGGACCTTGAAGATAATGAATGTTGCATCAAACCAAAGCAAGGTGGAGATACCGAGGAGAGAACATAAACTGACTAAGCTAGTGAACAACATAGTATATATCAAGATGCCCAGTTTTCAAGTAGATAAGGCTCTCTACCAATCGTTGATGAATAATATGATCATCTAGAAGGTTCCATTCATCTAATTTATATTTGACATTTACCTCCATATGAGTATCAATTGAAGATGAATTTATGTTGGTTCAAAAAAATATCATTGGCTCGATGATGAACTTCTAATCATAAAAACTATGTAAGCTAGAAAAGATCTTTCATATTAAAATTTACGTGAAATGTTGTTGAAACGTATTAATCAAACTACAATCAATACCAGTTATGATAAATTCATCCATATAAACCAAGAGAATGACTATATCCAATGTAAACGTGTGGAAAAATATAAAAGAATCATACTGACTTTGTATAAAACTGAAAGAAAGAAGTGTACGACAAAACTTCTCAATCCAAACTTGTGATACTTGTTTGAGCTCATACAAAGAATGTCTTAGCTTGCATACATCATAAGGAGGAGAAGCGTGCATACAAGAGAGAAACTTGATGTAATTCTCTTCATGAAGAAAATCATTTTTCATATCCATTTGATACAGTTGACACGACTGTGAAGTGGAAATAACTAAAATGTTTCGAGATTTGGTCATTTTGGAAATGGGAGCAAATATCTCCTCATAATCAATCCCATACTACTTTAAATTACCTAGAGCTACAAGACGAGCTTTGTACCAGTCCAAAGATCCATAAGAATGAAGTTTTAAATAGATTACCCACTTAATCCCGATTAGTTTAATTATAGAACGACACTGAACAATATCCAAAGTTTGACTCTCCTCAAAGTGTAGGAAGGCTAATACATTTTCAATATTATTTTAACCCAAACGGAGTTACGAGTTCCAAAAGAATAAAATTTTATTGTTTGTTTGTTGGTGCGTACAAATGCCTTAGTGTATAAGACTACTAGAATCATCAATACTTTTAGATTATTTGTGGGAACACATAGACTTCTTAGTGTTTATAAATATGTTTAAAATCACCATACACTTAGATTGTTTACAGAGGTTCAAGGACTCCCTAAAGTTTTAGGACTACGATTAGAATCATCCAACACTTATAGTTTTTTGAGGGGTTCAAAGACTCCTTGGAGTGTTTATGACTACGTTTAGAATCATGTCACGCTTAGATTGAATTCATGGGTACAAAGACTTCTTAAAGTGTTTAGAACTACATTTAGAATCATCTGGCACTTAGATTAAATATATATATAAAAATATATAAATGATAAGTGTTTCATTAAAACCTTTATATACAACCAGGGTAGGAAATAGTATACCTCAAAAGAAAAAAATATGAAAAATATACAAATACTATCTTAAACTATAAGATAGTTTATGAAATATAGAGCTTTATATAATCCATGTTCAAGGGATAACGAAGAGATTGTCTTTCTTCATCTAGAAGTATGTATGTTTAGGCTTGACATTAACTTTTATTGTATATTGTTCTTCATAGTTCAGCTTGAGCTTGCAAATGACTCTGTCCTTTGTATGGAGGAACACGCATTCGAGTACTTTGTCTCAAACTTTGAAGATTTAAAAACAAATTTTTTAATGAGTTATGATTCTTATGAGGGTTTTGTAGTGGTCTACTCTTAGGTGAAAGATTTTATCATTTTTCCTTCAATTATGTCCAATTCAAATCTCATGGATTTGGTATTTCTCCCTTCATTATATGTTGATATTCTCAATGAATGTATAATAGTTTTTACTATCATTGCAACCTTCATGTCATAGATTAGAAATAAGGGTGTCTTGACAGTTATAATCCGCCTAGTGGGTCCTATATAACCATTGAATTTCATGACAATACAAATTTTATCCTTTTGTGTGATGGTGTTTTTTAGTAAAAGAAAGGGTTGGTAGGTTCCGATATTTATTTCTGGAACTTTTCTAATGAGTGAGAGTAATAAATAAAGTAGATATCAAATGAGAGAATATGGTTAGAAGTTGGTCAAAAGATAAAAGATAAGTTGAGTTATTTGCTTAGAAAGTAGGGCGCCTTAGCTATTGGGCTAAATGTTGAAGAGAAAATAATAGTGGAAGAAAAATGAATAATTGAGAACTGAAATGACCCTCAATATTAAGGATACAAGGTCTAATTATAGGCGACAACTTAGGCCATAAGATTTTGCAGGATTTTGACCTTAGGCCTCAAACTTTAAGGTCATGTTACACGACCTTAAGTCTTACAACTTCATGATATCGCTCAAAAACCTTATTTTCCTATAAATTTGTTTTAAATCTTACTTAAACGGTTTTAAAGTCAGTTGCACATAATACCTTATATTATAGCCTAGAAAATAAAGGGTTAAGTTCTTACAATTTATATATTTTCAAAGGTATTGCACAACTAGAAGTCGGTTGTGTAGTTCAACATAATCTATAGATATACCATGCAACTTTTTGTAATTATAGTATGTAACAAATTAAACCATAAGTAGATTTAAATGTTATTAAAAAAAATTGGACTTCATATAATATTTTTCTATAAAATACAAAAATTTAAAAGGTAATTTTTTGAAAATTTTAATTAACGTAAGTGATCGAAATAAATCAATCATTGAAATTAATCCAGGATCGAATGAGTGAATTAGGTAAAGTGTAGATATTTATACAAGTTAAATAGTTTAATGAATACTCAAATTGCTGCAACAAAGAGCAAGGTTCACTACGACAACTTAGGTAGTGAAACCTAAAACATGAATTATAGGTTCTTTCCCCGACAAATTATTTTCTCATCGCGAAAATTTGGAAATCTCATGTGGTCACCGCGACAATAATAAAGCTTTCTGTGATAAAGCTCACAGCTGTATATATTGTTGGCTCGTTGTATTGATTCATGTTCGTTTCCACGAAGACGATGAACAAGTGCTTGTTCAGTGAATTATATTTCTTCAAAAAATTGATCTTGCATGTTTTTTTGTAGGATTTTAATAAATTTTGTGGTAGGTTAATGGGGAAAGAGATGAAAAATACACAATCTAATTATCATATTTAATTTTTTTGGTTATTTTTTTCTTATGTATATTTCTTTTAAATATAATACTCGATTTATAGTTGATTATATTGGAAGTCAGACAACTTGTTATATCTCAGAATAACTTTTTTTTTTAAAATTCTATGCAATATAAAGACTAAATTAATAAAAAAAAGAATATGTATTGAATATGTGTCTCAACTGTCTTGCCATTTTTATGGTAATCTATAGTTTTTCGACAACTTCTAAAGTTTTTTAGCTACATCATTACTACTGTGATTATTCTTGATTATTTTATGACAATAAATCTATTAATAACATAATGTCTATGGAGACAATGTTGACTATATCAAAATAATAAATCAATTTTGGCTCAATTTGGTTAGTACGACAGAACAAACCTTGTAACATGGAAATAAAAATTAAAGCTCTCTATTTCAATATTCAAAACTATAGCATGCTTATGGATAAACACAAACACCAATATAAGATATGAAAATTATAAGTCTTTAGTAGGAAAATGCATTCATATATTAATGAATTTCCATACATTGTTAACATGTTTGTGTCCGCAAAAGCGTATGAATATTCAAGTAGTGGAAATTCGAAGAGCATTAGCATAGTTGAGCTAAAGAGTAATTCTAAAAAAGGATGATCGAAACCAAATTTTTTTTAGAGAAAATTAGAATTATAGTTTATATTTATGGTAGACCTGATCATGTTATAAAATATTATAATCTATGAAAGAATACTACATATGTAAACAAGATGTAAGATAAATTTTTTGATAATGCTGATGGAAGTCAATATTATATAAAACAAATCATTTGGTAGGTGGTATGATACACATGTATATGTTTACCGTGTCTATGGTAATTCAGATCGAATAAAGAAATTAGTAATCAACGTGAGGTACAAATTGAAAACACCTACATATAAAAAATGAAAAGACATGAAAACGTGAGTTAGTATATAACGGAATATTATTAGACATGAACCAAAACTTAGTGTCTCGTAATTTTTTGTGTAAAGCTAGAATATGTTCTTTAACAACCAATTTTTTTTAAATTAAATTATGATTAATCTATCTTAAATATACTATATCAAATCATAAAAATAAAAATAAAATATTAATATTTAAATAATTATATTAATGTTAGTTTTATTTTTTTAATTAATAAAACTAATAATATTAATTGAAATATAATAAAAATAAAGTATACAATAAGAGAAAATCTTGAAAATTGAAAATCTTGCATGGACACAAGAGAAAATTGTAAATTTCATATATTTATAATTTTTTCATTCCTTTTGTTTCTTTATTTTTATATTATACTTATGTTTTGCCTTTTATTTATTTTTATATTGTTTTAAAATTCAAATTTATGTACGTGATCACCACTATTTATACTTCTTTTTGTTCAGAATTTGGTCGTGGTCTCTAACATTTTCGAGTTCAAATTTGTATTTTTATCATTGAAGAAAAAAACACAATGCTTTTTGTAAGCTTTTGTTTTCTGCCATTTTTATTAAAAGAAAATTAGGATTATATGAATAATCAAATTTTGTGTAAATATTTTGTAGTAAAGCTTTAGTTTATTCAGTTTTAGATGAGGTGATCAAAAGCTAGTATATAATGGAGTTAGAAATAGAGAGTACTTAGGACATAGAGTTAGTTTAATGAGAGAAAACTCTTTTGAAGATGATGTTTATTGTTTTTTTAGTCGAAACCGATTATTCAACAAGTCATATCTTAAATACGCTTCTTCGTAAATGTACTTGCAAAGTTATTGATATTCCCCATGCTTTAACAACCTGTGAGATTCTTAAAGATGTATATAATCAGATATGCGACATATTGACTAAACTTGAGTTATCTTCAAAATCTAAACTTGCTCTACATACTTTAGTGGTTGGGCATGATACCTGTAAATACATTCCCGTCATAATGATATCACCCAATAATGAGATTATCATGGTTTAGATGCACATGTTGAAATATTTTGTTGGTTTTTTTGTTAGTCCTATTAGGATTAGCGAGTTGAGGAATATATATGGAAAAATGTTTGAAGGAACAATTTGTGTGTTTGTTAGTATTCAGATGCTTCATAGTCTAAAGTTGAAGGTGTCGTTGGTGAAAAATGTATTAGTATTAATAATCGAGTTGTTCTTAAAACTTTGAAACTAAAAAAACAATGCATAGAATTATGGTGTGGATCATTTATACAACATCTTACATGGAAGTTGAGAGTGTTATCTTACAAAATATGCGGGGCATATCACAAATAATATAAAAGTGTTGATTTGAGCGATAATATATTAGTATGTACACCCAGTAACATGCATACACTTATTATACTTTTTTTATTACAATATTTTTAGTCACGCGTAAAAGGATATTTGAAAAATATCACTAAGAGTTCTAATAAGCAATTAAAAAAAACCAATTAAATATGTAAACCGAGTTTAGGATATTAGGTTTTTAGGCTTTTAGAAATATATAAATAAAATAAATAAATATTTAAAACCTCAATAAATAAAATAAATTATCTGAAATACCTAACCATTTCCGGATCTAAGGGAAACCTCAATAAATAAAACTACAAAATCTATTTATTATTGCTTACTTTATGATGTGACATAATAGTCTTGCACATACATGACATGTCATGATTATAAAATCATTAAATCTAGCATGACAGGTTGTGATATATGTCATACAAAAAATATAAATTGTGTTTTGAATAAAAAATGAGTAAGAAACCTTATAAAATTATTAAAAACGAAACTATCAAACTTGATATACACTAATATATGTGAGTTAAATGGTGTTTTGACACGTGGGGGTAATTAATACTTTACAATATTTATAGATGACTATTAAATATTTATCTATGTTAATTTGTTTAAAAATAAAGATGAGGACTTTAGCATATTTAAGATATTCAAAAAGTTTAAAATCAATTAACTATTAAGATTAAATTATTACAGAGTGATACAAGATGAAATATTTCTCAAGATAATGTTTTGGTTTTGCTAAGAGTATGAGATAATCCATCAATTTTCAACTCCTCATGCACCTAACAAACCTTAACAGTTAAATGCAAATGACTAATGTCATGCTAGTTAATTTTGGGTTGTATGATTATTTTTAGGGTGAGGTCATTTTAACGACATGAACTTATGAAAAGAAAAATCTCAAATGTTATATATATGAAAGTGTGGAGATGTTTAGTGATGTAGCCCAGAAAGTCCAAACAAAAGCCTTTTAATTTTATTTTATTGTATTCAAGTATCTTATGTATTTAAATCAAATCTAATTATATTAAGATTTTATTTTATTTTAAAATATTTATTTTATTTCCTTGTATTATAATTTAGGGTTTTGAGAAGCTCTTATATAAAGCCTCATATGCCTTAAGTTATTTTAAGTTTTTGGAATAATATATTTTTATATCTGAAAATATCAGCCTTTGTTACCCTTAGATTAGGGATTCATCATGTTACCCTTGAATTAGGGTTTCATCTATCGTTGATTCTTCTTCTATTTAACCACGTCATCAGTTTGGTATCAGAGCCTCAGATCCTGCTATGGGGAAGCATGTTTTTAAAGCCTGACTATTCTGATTCAAGGTTTAAAGAAGATAACAACACACATGGTCATGAAGATCGGGAAGATCGTTTGAGTATGAGGGGGCATACCAACCGTTTCAATGACGATCGTATTGACCAGTTACTAAAGGAGTTTAAATTGACTACCAATCGTCGAATCAAGGTAAAGATTGCTTATCGAGATGATGTCTAATGCTATGAAAAAAATTTCAAAATCATTTTTTTCATCAACTGGACATGGAGATTTTGTCTTCAGGCTTTGAAAAGGTTTTCGAAATTATTATTTTTTCAGCCGGATGGCTTCAATGTGACTTCGAATAAGGAACACTCGAGAAAAATTTATCTTATTCCGATAAGGTTAACAATTATAATTCCCAATGTAACGATTGAATAAAACAAAATAAATAATTTGGGTTCTTGATGGTGATGGTGCTGCGAATCCGAGGACGAATTCTCGATGATGTAGCCTAGAAAGTCCAAACAAAAGCCTTTTTAATTTTATTTTATTTTATTCAAATATCTTATGTATTTAAATCAAATCTAATTATATTAAGATTTGATTTTATTTTATTTTAAAATATTTATTTTATTTCCTTGTATTATAATTTAGGGTTTTGAGAAGCTCTTACATAAAGCCTCAATTGCCTTAAGTTATTTTAAGTTTTTGGAATAATATATTTTTATATTTGAAAATTTCAGCCTTTGTTACCCTTAGATTAGGGTTTCATCATGTTACCCTTAGATTAGGGTTTCATCATGTTACCCTTGAATTAGGGTTTCATCTATCGTCGCTTCTTCATCTATTTCCGTCGCGGCATCATTTAGCATTTTTTAATATCATGTATAAAAAATGATAAAAAAATTAGACCTAAAACTTATAAATAATTAGGTTTATAGTATACTGTTTTATTTGAATTTAGAGAAGCATAATTCTTTTAATCTAAGGGATTTGATGATGATAATAATAATAATAATAATAATAATAATAATAATAATAATAATAATAAGAGTTAAACTGTTATGGAAACCGAGGAATTGTTTTGGTATAAAGCAATGGTGGTTGATGAGCAACCTTGTGAACCTTGTAGGAGTCAACAAAAGAAAATACCTAATAATCTTTGATTTGATGAGATGAATTCTCAAATGATTTAAATCTACTTGGTAAAAGAAAGATCTGAAAAAATCACACAGATTCTTACGATGGTGTTTTTTTAAAGACGGTCATAAATTTTATAATATCTTCTCGAGATTTTATATTTTAACATTAGGCCATAAATGGTGAAATAAATTTAATCTTTTCAAATCACATAAGAAAAAATTATGGATGTACCTTTATTGACCAAATTAATCGACCGCAAGTGGGTATTTCAAAATAAATACCACAATGATGGCTATATATAAGCCTTGAAATCAAGATTGGTCGTCAAACTTTTTTTTATAAAAATAAAAAGTAGATTATTATGACAAATATTCTCTAGTTGCGAGAATCATGGTATAAAAATACTCTTTGCAATTATGTCAACGTATGATTTAAGTGTTTATCAAATATATGTTAAGATGACATTCCTAAATGAAGATCTAGATGATGAAGTCTACATGGATCAAATCAAAGGGTTCATGTTTCCAAGAAATAAACTAAAGGTATGTAGACTTATAAAGTTAATGCACCAAAAAGAAACTCTTAAGAAATGGTGTAAATTTTTTAATCATGTTCTAGTATCTGTTGGTTTTTGGCACAATACAACGAATAAATGTTTTTACACTAAGATACAAAGTTACATGTTCGTCATCGTGTACGTATATATAGAGGGTCTACTAATATTGAGTAATGATATGAGAAGGATTCATGAAACAAATAAGTTTTTACATACTACTTTTAATATGAATGATCTTGATGAAGTAGACGTTATTTTAGAAATAATAGTAAAAAACAATAGAGAGTTTTCCCTAATTCAGTCTCACCTTATTGAAAAAGTACTTGATAAATTTAAATATATGAAATTCACAACATGAAAATAAATTGAATGGCTGAGAGACTTATTTTTAGGAAGACCATTCACTTCAAATAAAAACGTTACAATCCAAATACATTATGATAATCAAGCACTTCTTATGAGATCCAGCAATGAATATATAATGGAAATTCTAAACATATAAGTCGAATATATGAATATGTTAAAAAAATAATTTATAATAGAACCATACTGGTTATATGAATTTTAGTGAGAATTTGATTGGTCTGTTTATCAAACCATTGGCTCAATAATAGGTTTTTAAAAGGCGCCGTCGTGGTGAGGAGCCCCGAACAGAATGGCGACCGCCATGACATAAATTATGGCGAGAAAAATTGATGTTTTTTCTGTTAGTGATTCTCGTATATTTCTTTATAGTAAACACATAACATGTGTGTAAATGTAACGTAATCGTTGGATATAGTCCTGGTATCTGCATCACTATTTGACTCTTTAGTGTCTTCAATATCATTTTATACGAATTCCAATGAACGTTTTACCTATCTGCCAGAGTTTTATGTAGAATTTAATAACTAAATAACAAATATTAATCATATTTGTAGAAAATAGCCAAAAGTATATATATATATATATATTAAATACTTTGATGAAGGATATTTGTAGAAAACAAACTTCGATAAAAAAAATTATACGTACGTAATTTCTTAATAGTCAAACAATTATTTTAATATTAAATTAAATATACAATGTTTACCAAGGCTTTGAACAATAACTCATCCCTTGACTATCGACTTTGGTGACAGATAGTCCCTGGACTTTCAAAAGTCTATTCGTAGTCCCTAGACTATCCAGTTTGGATAAAGGTAGTCCCCTTGCATGTGTTGAATATCAATTTTGGTGACAGATAATCCCTCAACTATTCATTTTCGATAAATTTAGACCTTTGACTTTCTATTTTTGATAAAGTTAGTCCCCTTAATAAACATGCGCATGGGACTAACTTTATCCAAACTGGATTGTCCAGGGACTACCAACGGACTTTTGAAAGTCCAGGGACTATATGTCACCAAACTGGATAGTCCATGGACTACGAACGGACTTCTGAAAGTCCATGGACTATCTGTCACCAAAGTCGATAGTCCAGGGATGAATTAATGTTCAAAGCTTGTTTACCAATTTTCTAATAATAATTTAATCTTTTTAGAAGGTAGTTTTTATAGTATATTTAATTTTTGAAATATATAAATTATTATTTAGTATTTAATTTCCTTAATATATATAATTTTGTAGACTATTAATATATTTTATTTAAATATTATGAGTGACTATTTTAATTAGTATCGCAATTTCCAAAAATGTTCATATTATTTTATCTACGTATAATCTATTTAGTTCCATGATTTTTTTTTTAATTTTCGAAAATTTTAATGATGTTTTTTCTCTATTACTAAAATTCAAAGGTTAGTTCATCCGTACTCTATAGGTTCCTACTTTGAAATATTATTTAACTTTTTTCACACAAATGGCATATGTTCTAATAATACAACATGTGGAAGTTCTGAAATAAAAGATATTTGCTGGAATTATGGTACACGTTCAGATGGAAAAAATAAAGATTGTGTTATATGTAATTTTTGTGATAAAGTGTACAATGACGGGGTAACTCGTCTTAAACAACATTTTATTGGTGGTTTTAAAAATATTGTTGCTTGCTTAAAATGTCATGATCATGTCAAAGAAAGATTGACAGAATTGAAACAAAAAAAAAGATGAAATTAAGGCAAAAAAGTTAGTATATAATTTTGATGTTTTAGTGGATACGTAAGAAGATGGACCAAGAGTTTTTTACGTAGTTCTCCATGATGTTAAGGGTCTGTTAGATTCCTTTTACAAAAGGGAAGCTTTGGAGAAAAAAAGAAAAACTGGACAAGCAAGCAAATGCTGATAAATATAGGAATAAATTAAGGGATTATGCCGTTCATATGTTTGTTAGATGGATGTATGGCGACGTGATTACTTTCAATGTTGTGAACCATGAGTCTTTACAAAAATTAGTTAAAGCAGTTGGACATAATGGTCCTGGTATGAAATCTCCTACTATTCATGAATTGTGAGTAACTTGTATGAAAAAGGAAAATGATCACACACCAAAACTTCTCGAGGAAAATATGGACAAGGCTAAGAAAAATGGTTGCACATTGACGTGTGATAGATGGACTGACATGAATGGTGGAGTTCTTGTCAATTTCTTACTGAACAAACCTAAATGAAGTGTTTTCTTGAATAGTGTTGATGCCTCGTCATATTAAAAAACAGGAATAAAGATGTTTGAATTTATTAGTAAATATATTGATCATATTGGTGTAGAAATGTTGTTCAGTTAGTGACTGATAATGCCTCAAAAAATGTCATTGCATGTAAGTTTGAGACATTTACTATATGTTATTTATTTAATATTGTAAATTATTATTAAGCTTTTTTTTTATTTTTCAATTAGTATTTTTTTTATAGGAAACTACTTTAGGCCGAGTATACACATCTTTGTTGGACACTTTGTTCGGAATATTGTCTTGATTTGATGCTTGAAGATATTTTTAAGATTCCAAAATTTAAAAATACAATTGAAAGGGAAATTAGGGTGACTGGCTACATCTATATCCGAACACGAGTTGTAAGTCTGATGAGAAAATTCACCAACAACAAAAAGATGCTGTGACCTGCCAAGACTCGTTTTACTACTGATTCTTGAAGTTAAAGAGGTTTCACGAGGAACAAAGGCGTCTAATCAGACTTTTCAATTCAGATGAATGTCTTTAAAGTAAATTTTCAAAAGAAAAAGTGTGGAAACAAATCTTTAATTGCTTAGTGAATGGTTTTGGAGAACCATTAATGAGATTCTTAAAGTTCGTGGTCCACTATTGGCGGTGTTGCATATGGTAGACGGGGAGGTGAAACTGGCAATGAGTTACATTTATGAAGTTATGGACAAAGTAAAAGAGGCTATTGCAACCGCTTTTTCAAATGATGAAACAAATTATAAGGAAATTTTCATAATTATTAATAAGAGATGGGACAATCAGTAACATATGTCTTTGCATGTTGCAGGATATTATCTTAATCATATCATATATTTTAGCAACCCAAGTGTTGAAGATGATGTGGAAATTACAAGTGGTTTTGCTCAGTGTTTATCAAAGATGATCCCGAACGTAGATATAAGATTGCAGATGAGATTGTTTTGTATAGAAATAATGAAGGAAAATTTAAAACCGCTGCAACAATTAGACACCGGACTATGATGGAACCAAGTTTTACTCTTTAATTATTAATATAAATGTTCAATAATTATTTTCTCCCATATTAATTATATTAGTTTATTCTTATGTTAATTGATTGGTGGATAAGTTATGGTGCATTGACTTTGAAACTTGAGAAATTTTGCTATACAAGTACTTGGCCTTGTTTGTAGTATATCCGGATGTGAAAGAAATTGGAGTTTCTTTGAGAACGTAAGATTCTTGTTCTATTATTTATTCTGAAAATTTTAATTTTTATTAATGTTTACTAGTTAATTAGTTTAATTATTTTCTCTCATAGATTCATAGCAAGAAAAGGAACAAACTTGCTTAACATCGCTTAAATGATTTGTGTATATCAAATACAATAGAGCTTTAAAGCGGCGATATTAGTCACGTGGTGATATTGACCAAATTCTTTTGAGTGACATTGATTATGACAATAAGTGGTTGACAGGGTTAGCTGATAACAATGATGGTTCTCCTGATACGAGTGCTGTAAATGATGATATGAATGCTCACTTGGTAGAAGTCGATGTTGGAGAAGATAAACCATATGAATTAGACCATAATCTTAGATCTCGTTTTTCCAACCCTACAGTGACTCGTCCTAAAAATAGAATGTTTGTTGATGAGGAAGAGGAAGATGATACCATTCCTATATGAGACTTATATGAACAAGATGTTGGAGGTCTAGGAGATAATATTCAAGTAGAAGAAGATGACTTAGTTAATGAAGATTAATAATTTTTTTGAAGTTTAGTTGTATTTTGATAATTTTAAAATACTCGCCGCGTTGCCGCAACCTTCAGACTACTCATCGCCACAGGGCGTCGTACACCATTAAAAACTATGCTCAAGAATTTGTAAACTCGACATCTAGAGGGATGAAATTAGAACTCTTAAATTGATATTCTGCAAATATGGCAATCCAAATCGACTACGGAAAATCTAGTAAATAAAATTTTAATGGGTAATAACAAGTTATTTGTGAAAAAATCATATGTTCAAAAACTGTAAGTATAAGATTTTATATGTGGTTTTGGGTCTCATGAGGAAATAATTTCTTCTCAAGATACATTTTGTGAAACATATATAGCACACGGTCAAAATAATACGAAGTGAAGAATGGACAAACAGATTGGTAAAATGATTGTGTTTATAAGATTACCAATTATGTCATATAGAACATTGGTTCAAGTTACGACTGCCAACACTTTTAGCTTAACTTTGTTGCTTTACACTAATGTAAAACTCAAACCGAAATATATTTTATGCGCATGAGTTATCTTAGTGAGAAAGTAAGAGATGTTACTGAAATATTGATTAAGTAAAGTGATTGGATCAATCCGAAAACGAGTCTAGATCGTTAGATTTAAACTATGCTTGAATGAGCAAATATCGTAAGACTGTCGGTAGACATCTAAAGCAAAAAGGCTAATAGCTCTAGTCACTGCGAAAAAAACTGATTTCGCCACAGTAATATATGGACTAAAATCAATAACTTAAGACTAAAAGTCCTTTCACTTTTAAATTATATGTTCGCCATGACGATTTGAAAATTTCAGTATTTCGTCGCTGAAAATGTAAAACTTGTTGCGACGATTTGGGCCGTGATATCTACTGGTTTTTTTTAAAAATAATATCGCGAAAAAACTCACAATAACTGTTTAACCATTGATTCGCAAAAAAAATTTAGGTGGCTTTATCGACGCAGAATATATGTATATTTTGCAAAATATATATGTTTTCAAACAAAGAATATTTCAATTCTACGTGTATTTTTAAAGTTTTAAATTTACAAATGGACATATACAATATAATTATTTTTCTAATCTCTTAAATGATATTCTTTTTTATCCAATTTTTTTTAGGGAATTGCTAAAAAAAAGCCAAAGCTACTCCGCGAAGTCGCCTTTTTCTGTTTTTCAATATTTACAAAATTGCCACTAGGCAAAAAACCCAAAAAGTCCTTAGAAGTTCATTTAATTACGTTTTATGCCATTATTTACTTCATGAAGTTGCAAACATAAAATCTACCATAACCTAGCATTTTACTTCCTAAAACTCACTAAAATCATAAAAACTCAAAACTTAAACTAACCAAAACTTTTTTTTTCAACTTTGTAAAACTTAATAAAATGTTAACAAAACTTTCCGAAATAGTAACAAAACTTGTTTTTCTACAAACCAATATGAACATTGACCCTTGTATCTTTCTGTTTTTCTGAAAAAATAATTTTAAAAAGAAAATAAAAAAATGTCCGTTTCCGCCAGACGATGGCGTCTAGGTGGTGTTCTTCGTCATCATCCTGTCGAAGAAGATGGTACTTTCCGCCGAGCAAATGGCGTACACGATGGTGCTGACGCCATTGCATGACGTACAGACCCCTGTGTACGCCGTGCAATGGCGTACAGACCCCTGTTTCCGCCGTGCAATGGCGTACAGACCCCTGTGGGCGCCATTGCATTGGCGGACAGACTTGTATCAGATATGTATCGTTTTTTTTCCAATTTTTTAACATTTATCTTTCAATTTTGTCCATTTTTGTAATTTTTTTAGTAGGTTATCATTTATTAAAGACTTATACTAACTAAAAACAATATAAATTTAAAGTAAAACAAAATACCCATTATGGTTTAAGAAACCTTTCGAAAACTAAGATCTAAATATGTTTTTTTTGCAAATAAATCATTTAAGTGTTAGGATATATGATTAAGTGGTTTTGAAGGCAATGAGTAACATTTTAATTGATAATGATAGTATGACCTTCTTTAGTTTTAGTTTTAGTTCTTTATGTTTAGAGAGAGAAAGTAGAGAGAAGGTAGAGAAATTGTATTTTTTTTGGAAATTATGGTAACTTCACGGAGTAATTTCTTCTATTTATACGATTTCGTGAAGGACAAAATCGTCAAAAAAAATAACTTCACGGAGTAATTTTTAAAATTCAAAAAAGGCGACTTCGCGGAGTAGTTTTGGCTTTTTTTTAGCAATTCCCTTTTTTTAATCCGATATTTATTTTAATTACTTGTAGTGTTTTTTTGAAAATATATTATATTTAAATATTTTCTAACAAATAAAAAATTAATAAATAAATAATCCGAAATGATTAAACTTGTTTTGGCGATCTATAAGTTCCAATCTCACCGAGATGTTATCTACTAGTTGCATATACAGACATTTTTATGGTCCAAATCAAACTGTATCATGGCGGATGAGAATGATTTTAATTCTTTGTACGGTACATTGGAGTATTAAAACATATAATCATGTTTTATATTTTGTATATATTTATGATGCTCAGATACCTTCATAAATGAACGAGACAAAGCTATTTATTGTGATAAGGTTCGATCCGAATAGTTCAGATGCAAATGAACGGCAACTTTTCAAATAATGGTTCTATTTTTCTAGACGGGATATGTTTTCTTGTGCACCTGGATTTGAGATCGAATTTAAAATTATCTATAAATATTTAAAATCAAAGTTAATTATTATTTAATATTTGTATTATTATTTATGATGAGAGAATAAATGATTAAGAAAGATATTGGATTTTGGATATGATGTGATTAGAGTGTAAATATAGAGGGAGAAAGTAGAAAGAATATTATATTCTAGAATGTCCCACTTACCAAGAATAATGAGTCTCTTTTTATAGTGGGGAATGCTGAAACCATTAATATTATTGGTGGGCTTATTTTATTTCTCTTTTAGTCCTTCATAAAATACTTTGTTTACTAATTATCCTCTAATAAAAGATAAATACCGTCACAGACATATTAATATCCTTCTATTTACAATTGACTCTTTATTATCAATATCGGCGAATTACTCCCTCATCAGTAGCCCCCAGTCTTCGAGAGCAACGGGAACGAAGACTTGTAAAAGAATCAGATCGGAGCGCCTCTGTCCCTTAGCCTCTGGATTAATCGACTGCTTTACCCGGGCCAGACCTTTTCCTTCGAATGATGTCCAAGCCTCACATTCTTATTAAGTGGTCGCGCGCACACTCTTTCTTCCAACTGATGTCCGACCCTCAATTCTTTATTAAATGGTCGGCCGTGTATACTTTCTTCCAACTCATGTCCGACCCTCAATGTTTTATTAAGTGGTCGGCCGTGTTTAGCCCTGACACTGTTTATGAGTCATCTTGGGTCTGAATCCGATCCCTCTTAACGATTTCTCCATGGGCCTAGACCGGTAATTTAGGTTTTGAAAGGCGAATCGGGTTGATGTGGCCCATCTAACGTCTCTGTCTGAGCTAGCTAGTACAGGCCTAGCGTGCTTGTCTAACTAAGGGCGACACGTGTTGACCGATCACTCCAACCGTGCTTGTTAGCGCTGTTTCTGAAGAGGTCTTTTCGACTTTCCGCCGCTTTTCGTCGCTTGGACTTCCCCGTACGCGTAACGGCTAGGCGGAGTGGCCTATAAATACCTCACAAACATAAGTTACTTTCAGAGGCGTTCTAGAGAGAGAAAGTGCTGTCCAGATTTTTCTAGAGAGAGAGAGAGAGCTCGTTTTATGAGAAATAGGCACCCGAAGCAAAAACCAAAACCTAAAAAAAAAAAGATTCGGTGTTCGGATTTGTAGATTGGGCTAGCATCGGTGATCGTGCTGAAGAATATCGACGTGCGGGATTAATTTGGAGTTCTGATACCAAGCCCTTCACCCCTGTACCGCTACCCCAGGACCCCGTTCTTGCTAATCCGATCCCTGCCGAGTCTTTTACCTTACCCGAACTGTCCGGTGCTCGGACCCCAGAGACCATCGTCATTCCTTCCAGTAGTAGTTCCCACACTCCCCAACTGCCCAACTCAACCGTCCGAAGCCTTCACCAGTCGATTCTTACACGGCTCCGTCCCCTTTTCCGCCCCGTCGTCGAGGCAAAGCTAAATTTCTATCTATGGGAGAAAACAGCTCTCCAACTTCTCCCGCGGGAGGTAATTCTCCTGAGATGGTTCAGCTGACTCCTACCATACGAGGATACCGGACCGGTACTAACACTGCTTGTACTTTTTTAGATCTCAATCAACGACCACTCACACCTGAAGAATTGGATCCCGAGCGTGCTCGCCAACAACAACCAGAAGCTCATCTGGCCTATACCGGAGCAGTTCTGGTCCCGCAGACATTCTTGTTCGGCCGTCCGATCCAGCCGCGGCCAGCTCCCTTAGGTCCGACGCAATCCCGGTAGTAAATACCGAAGAACCAGAGGTGGATGCTATACCCGCGGAAGTCGGTATTGCTGCTGCTGGCAATACCACTGCTCCTCCCGACGAGTCGCTTCCTGAGGAAATTGAAGCGGTCATGACCACCACCTATCATCGATGGTTGCCCGGGAGTAATGTTATCTCCCTTTTCGAGGGAAAGTATCTTTACTTCTCCGCTGCTGAGCAGGAGGAGCTTTTGATCCGGTGGGGTATTCTGGAGTGCGTTACCGTCCGGTTTCTTGTTCCCGGGGAGGCTCCCGTGCATGTTCGGTCATGGGAAATTGTAATATTTACCGAGCTGTTTAATTGGGGCCTCAGGTTCCCTCTGGATCCTGAAATTTCTCTGTATTTCAGGACTCTCAACATCTGCCATTCTCAGCTGACACCCAACGCATGGTAAACACTAATGTCTTGCATAATGGCGTCGCGCCTTTCGGGTCGGGTCATGCCCATGGAGGAGTATATAGCCATGTCCGGGCTATCAAAGTCTCCTAAGTCCCCCTTCTTCTATTCTTCTTTGGAAAACACATGGAAGATAGTAAACGAGTTTCTCGAGGGCGACAAAGGTTGGAAACACCACTTCGTCTTCCTTAACGTCTGCTGGAAAAATGGCCGCCCCTATAGTAAGGAGAATCCGAGGCGACTGCTGCGGACATGGGTTCCTGATGGTATACACATATTTTTTTTAATTGAACCGATCCTTTGTGTAGTATCGAAGGACTTGGTCCAGGGGTTGAAGAAGGATCACTTCAAGTCGGGCAAGGTTACCTTCCAACTGTTGAAGGACTATGCCAAGAAACATTGGGGTCGGGCATTTCACCGGACTTTTAAAAATACAAACCCGATCACGAGCAACCTCTAGCGTTTCTCGTCAGAACCGCTCACTATTGAGCAGTTGCGTCAACCCCCCAGTATGGAGGACTTGGTCGTAAAGACGGGCGCGCCTGATGCCCACTTGTTTCTCCCGAAGCGCAACAAGGCGCCCGGCAAGCGTCCAAAATCAGATGATGATATCGAGCAAGACAATGCCGGGGCTAAAGAGACCGGTGCGGAGGGTCACCAGGATGAGGTTGCCGCTGAGGGTGGCGAGACCCGTCAGTCCCAGGAGCTGGCAAAAAAACGGAAGGGGAAGGCTGATGCAGAAGGGGGTCAGGCAAAAAAGCCTAAACTCTCAAATAAAGAGGGCAGGTCTGTTACGGGTGCTGCGGGTGCCGACAATGCTACCGTCCCGGACCTTTTTGAACAATACGGGGAGGTTAAGGGTGGTACGACAACCGACCTCGTAGTGGTGATTCATGATGATGTCAGCCCCTCAAAGGCTTCCAAAACCGCGGTGGCATCGTCGAGTGGTTCGAAGCTTCCGGTGATGTCTGTGCCCGGGAGTCCGCATACTTTTTTGTTGCGGATAATCGACGGACTAGCCCTTTCCTTGTACAACATGATTGTGCCTTTGGCCCTGAAAGAGTGTGCGGCAGGGGAACTGAGCAAGAAGTTGTCGGGCGCGGAGGCGAAAGTTACCGAGCTGGAAGAAGAGGTGCGGAAGGCTAAAGCGGCTCAAAAAACTGACAGAGGAGCGGCTCAAGGCGACCAAAGAAACCTTGGCGCAGGTCAAGAAGGCCGGGGATGAGCGTGCCGCAGGTTTGGGACAGGAAATCACTGACCTGAAAAAGGCTAACACCATTTTGCTGAAAAATACAAGAAGTGGATGGAGAAAGAAACGACTGAAGCCAAAGCCGCATACATGCTGAATTTTCATCACCGCTTCCCTGACCTTTCCCTCGGGTCAATGTGGTTGGATGTTCCAGAAGACGACCGCTCTTCTGACGTTGTTTGCGAAGACAACGAATCGGATGACATCGACTCAGAGGAAGAGGATGCTTGATCCCCGATGTTTCTTGTTTTTGTCTTTTTTTGTTGTCAAAATTTGTAAGTTCGGGGACTGTGGAATCCCTTGTAAGCCTTCTTTGTATGCAAAATTCCTGTGCAATCAATATATCATCCGTACTTATGCTTTTTATGAATATTACATCCAATTCTGGTTTTATAAATCCATGGTTGGTCGGGTACCAATTATGCATTGTAGCCTGTTAATGTAAGATCTTATGAAAAATTGAAAATACTATGAAGGTTCTATAGATTAATGTAGAATTGAAAATGTTCCCGTAGGGTCGGGAATTAAGATGTAGATCAGTTTGAACACTGAAAAACCTATGAAGGTTCTGTTGATCAATATGAAATTGAAAATTTTCCCTTAGGGTCGGGAATTAAGACGTAGATCAGCTTGAACACTGAAAAACCTATGAAGGTTCTGTTGATCAATGTAAAATTGAAACTTTTCCCATAGGGTCGGGAATTAAGATGTAGATCAGTTAGAACACTGAAAAACCTATGAAGGTTCTGTTGATCAATGTAAAATTGAAAATTTTCCCTAGGGTCGGGAATTAAGATGTAAATCAGCTTGAACACTGAAAAACATGTGAAGGTTCTGTTGATCAATGTAAAATTGAAAAGTTTCCCGTAGGGTCGGGAATTAAGATGTAGATCAGCTTGAACACTGAAAAACCTATGAAGGTTTTGTAAAGCATTCAAGATTAGCAAAAACAATCGTCGATGAGCTCGCCAGCTGACAGAGTCGTTTGTAACACTTCAAAGATTGAAAGGAAAAATTTGTCGATTAAAGAGGTCGGTTGCTATCGATCCCTCATTAAAACCTTCTTGCGCCACCGAGGTAGGAAAGAGTACATCCCCGACCAAAATATTCTTACACAAATAATGCTTACAGAGTTACAAAATGCAAAATCACTCCAAATACAATTTCAAATGTTTAATGTTCCATGGTAGCCTTAATGAACGCCCGCACTTGTCTTGCAAACGATATGTCCCGCTCTTGACTTTCTCTATCACTTCGTATGGTCCTTCCCAGTTTGGGGCGAGCTTACCGAGGCTTTTATCTTTAGTGTGCAGAAAAACGCGTCTCAAAACCTTATCACCAACTTTGAATTTCCGCCGTCTTACTTTAGACGCATACCGACTCCTCATTAGAGTCTGATAGTGCAAGGAATTTAGCTGAGCACGATTCCGTTTTTCTTCTATGAGGTCGAGAGCTAACTGTCTGTCACCTTGATTTGTATTTTCATCATAGGTACCGATCCTAAAAGATGGAAAAATGGAATCTGCCGGAGTGACCGCGTCCATACCATATACCAGAGTATAAGGTGGTTCCTTAGTCGTTATTCGAGGTGTAGTTCTGTAAGCCCACAACACTTCCTGCAAATAGTACGACCATTTGCCAGCTTTTCCTTCGAGGTTCTTTTTGAGTCCGTCCAGAATGGTTCGGTTGGTGACTTCGACTTGACCGTTCGCTTGAGGATGGAATGGGGCGGAGAAACATTTCCTAATCCTATGAGTTGTGCAAAAAGATTTCATCTCTTTGCTGTCGAATTGGGGTCCGTTATCCATGGTGAGCTTCTGGGGTACCCCGAACCGACAACAGATATTGGACCAAATAAATCTGACGATTTTCTTAGTCTTAGTGGCGGATAATGGTTCGGCTTCAACCCATTTGGAAAAGTAATCCACAGCCACCACAATTGTTTGTCTCCCACTAGATGCCATTGGTAATGGCCCTACAAGATCGATTCCCCATCGGTCGAAGGGTAATCCTTCAGATATGGACTCTAAAGGAGCCGCAGGTACGTTTATCGCGTTCGCGAATCTTTGACAAGTGTCGCAGGTTTTTACTATCTGCTGAGCATCCGTTGTTATCGTCGGCCAATAAAACCCGGCGAGAAAAATTCTCCATATTAGGGCCTTGTAACCACAATGAGCCGCACCCTCTCCGTCATGTAATTCAGACACAATGATATGTGACTCATTTACCCCCAAACACCTCAGTAAGGGCCGGCTGAACGATTTTTTGTATAATATGCCGCCCAATAAAACGTAGCCTCGGGCTTTGTTGCGCACCTTTCGAGCCGATGCGCCATCATCCGGCAGTAGACCTTCGGCTAGGAAAGCAATGATATCCCGTCGCCAATCCGAAACAGTTACCGAAGACACCTGACAAGCAATTTCGGGTCGATTATCCAGCTACTGCCTCTTTATGATTGATGGATTCTCTTGTTCGGTTACCCAGGGGTAATTGCTTGAGCAAGAGGCTGATGCTAGAGAATCGGCCACCATATTTTTGCTTCTCGGGACATGTTCATACGTTATCTTAACAAATGATGCGGCTAACACCCTCAATGCGGCTAAGTACTGAACCAGATGTTCTTTTCTGGCTTCCGAGGCTCCCGAGGCTTGATTTATCAAAAGTTGAGAATCACTAACGAGGCGTACATGCCTACCTCAACATACCTGCGCTAGTCGCAAATCGGCCAGGGCGGCTTCATACTCGGCTTCATTGTTAGAAGTGGGAAAACCAAATAGGATTGCCTGATGCATACTTATGCCCGATGGGGTGACTATCTGTACGCCCGCTCCGCAGCCATTTACGTTCGACCCTCAGTCGGTGCGGATGATCCACTCATTTGGTTCGGCTTCTCCAGACGGTGCGTCTTGGTCCGGTCGGTCGGAATGGAATTCCACTAAAATATCAGCCAGAACTTGGCCTTTAACGGCCGTCCGTGGCTCAAAATTGATGTCAAAATCGCCCAACTCGACCGACCATTTAGACATTCTCCCTGACATGTCCGGGTGCTGAAAGACGTACTTGAGCGAAAACGAGGTGCGGACAACAACGAGGTGGGCTTGAAAATATGGCCGCATTTTTCGCGCTGCGGTTACTAAAGCTATGGCCATTTTCTCTAGCCTCAGATACCGTGTTTCTGCATCCAGTAAGCTTTTGCTCACGAAGTAGACCGCTTTAGGGGCCGTTCCCGACTCGCTTATCAAGGCCGCACTCACTGCAAAATCGGAAACCGCTATGTAAAGGAAAATAGTCTCGCCTGTCAGAGGCTTCGTTAGAAGGTTTGGGGACGATAGATAAGTCTTAATCCCTAAAAAGGCTGCGTTACACTACGGTGTCCACACAAAATTCTTGGCATTTCTCAAGACCTGAAAAAATGGAGCGCACTTGTCAGATGAACGAGAGATAAACCGATTTAAAGCAGCTAGACGCCCGGTTAATATCTGGACTTCCTTGATGTTCTTAGGCGGGGTCATGTCGGTAAGAGCTCGGAGTTGGGTCGGGTCGGCCTCAATTCACTTTTCGCTAACAAAGAACCCCAGGAACTTGCCCGACCTTACCCCGAAAGAGCATTTTTCTGGGTTGAGCTTGAGATTTATACCCCTGAGGTTGTCAAAGGTTTCCCTTAAATCGGCGAGATGGTCCTCGTCCGTGCCGCTCTTTACTAACATGTCATCGATGTAGACTTCCATATTCCTCCCTATCTGACAATCAAAGGTTTTGTTAACCAACCTCTGATAAGTCGCTCCAGCGTTTTTTAACCCGAACGGAATGACTTTGTAGCAATACAAGCCTCGGCCTGTTATAAACGTCGTTCTTTCCTGATCCGCTGGGTGCAACTTGATCTGGTTGTAGCCTGCGTATGCATCCATAAACGACAGCAGTCTGTTTCCAGACGTCGAGTCCACCAACTGGTCGATCCTCGGCATCGGGAAGGGGTCCTTCGGGCATGGCCGATTGAGGTCGGTAAAGTCAACGCACATCCTCCACTTCCCGTTTTTCTTTTTTACCAGGACAGGATTGGACGTCCAAAGTGGGTAACTCGACTCCTTGATGTGTCTGACGCTGATCATTCTTTCGACTTCGCGCAGAATGATTTCGGCCTTTTATGGGGAAACATCCCGGCACTTTTGTGAAATGGATCAGATATTTTTGTTGATAGTTAGCTTGTGAATCACGTGATTCTCTGAGACTCTGGTCACGTCCCTCAAATACCATGCGAATAAATCTAAGTTCTCCTGTAGTAAAGATAACAACTGTTTATTAAAGGCTGGTGATCTGCAGAATTTTACCTTCGGTAAATGGGTGCTTTTCACACTCTTCGTCAGTGGTTAAAAATCTAGGAGCTTCCCTAGGATCGTCGATGGGTAATGACCCCAAGGGAAGTCTCTTTAATTGCTAATCCCGCGCTTGTGCCATCTCTTGATCTTTTTTGGGTGCCAAAGCCGCTCGGTAACACTCTCGCGCTGTTTTCTGGCTGCTCCAACAATACCCACATTGTTTCCGATCACGTATTTCAAACATTGATGGACCGTAGATAATACCGCATGCATTTGTGATAACCATGATCTTCCAAAAATTGTATTGTGAGAAGCCGATGCGTCCACCACCACGAATAAAACGGTGACCTCTTTCGTGAATGGTCTGCGGCCTAGCTGAACGATGCCCTCGAACTCTCCAACCACGTCAGCTGCTGACCCCGTAAACCCTAGAATAGTTCGGTCCGACTGCGTAATGACCGGAGGCGTCCTGAACTTTGCAAAAGTGTACGCGAAGATTATGTTGGCTGAGCTACCGGTGTCTACCAAGATGCGTCGGACCTCTTCCCCCGCAATGGTCGCCCCAATAATGATGGCGTCTTCATGAGGGCCGACTATATCTCTCATGTCGTCGTCATCAAAATATAGGATCGGTGAAGGGATGCCTTTTGAGTGGGGGTAGGTCCGAGCTTCCAACTGGGTGGCCAGATTCACGATATGCCTTTTTCTAGAGGAGTGTGTGGTACCTGCCATAGAATCTCCACCAAAAATAGTCAATGATTCAAAAAATTTACAAAGGTTTTTCGCATTCACAACACTTTCCTCAGCTCCTTCTTCGATGATCCCGATGATGTTGCGATTCACCTCTGGGTCGAGGTATTCAATTGAAACATCAAACGGGTCAGTGACTTCGGAAATGGTCATGGTGGTTTCGGACTTCGGTATTGTCATGACTTCTCTCGAAGTGGTACCCTGTTGCGCTTTATTTTTCACGTACTCTAGGAGGTTTCCGTGTTCTATCAGCATCCGTATCACCTTTTTGAGGGAAATGCAATCCTTAGTATCGTGCCCCACGTCTTCGTGATAGCGACAATACCGGTTGTTCCTCTGTTCCCGAGGCGTTGGTATAGGGAAAGGCCTCCGATACATCCCGCTCTTCTTAGTTTTTTCGTAGATCGATGACACGCACTTTGTCAAGTCAGCGAAGTAAGCGGGTCGGATCCACTTGTTAGACATGGGTCGCGAAACCACTTGACTTGTCTGCTTCGCTTTTTGGCTCGGGGGAGCCGAAGGGTTGATAGGTATGGATTGGGTCGGTGGTATCGTGCTGACCGGCTGGGCTTGCTGAGCATAGCTAAATTGAGCCCCTTATTTTATAACGACCGATTCTTGCGCGCTCTGCTGAATTTGCGCCGCCAGTTCGGATGCCTCGGTTTCTTCTATCAGTATCTGTTTTTCTATTTGGGCCAGAAGAGCGGAAAAGGTAAATGGTGTGGTTTATTTTTATCTAAGGGTAAGTTTGTAATTTCTGTTTAGAGTTTTGTGGAGTTTTGTGAGTATTTAATGTTTGGGTGAAATGTAGAGGGAGAATTGAGCTGTCTAGTTGTATTTAATTTTCATTACCCTCATTTAATGTTGGTGGTTGGGTATTTATACCCTTATATTTGGGCCACATGGGCTTTCGGGTCGTGTTAAATGGACTCGGGTCGAGTTTAAGGACCCATTAGTTCTAAGTAAGGAAACATGCAGCTTAGTCAAAAAGTGATTAGGTTTTAAGTACTTTAGTTCTATTTGGATAGTTCAATGGATGATGGTGTCCGAACTGCCCATGTCCGGTAAGGTGGACATTTTCCGAATTGGCCATGTCCGGTTCCCATAAAATGTGCTGACAGAATCTGGACTCATCAGTAGCCCCTTTTTTAGGTGATGTTCAAAAACCTTTAGCAAGACCTAAAAAAACAGTTTGTTGCTGGTGACAGTTACATCCGGACAGGTCCTTCGAACTGTGTTATAGCTTTATCCGGACTGAAAAACGTTTTTGGAACTAAACGGTTTCTTATCAGAGTTCGTGGGACACGTGTCCCTCTCTGGTTCGTTACTTCAGCCGTTTTTGACCTAGAATTTTGCTCCCACCTTCTCTAAAAAGTAACCTCTTCATTTAATGAAGATGACATCACCGTCGTTCCCTAATCATTGCAATCCTTTCAAATTCTCCTAGATATCAAAGCACCTTTTTGTGTGTTTACTATAAATTAAACACTTTTTTACTGTTTTATCATCATCTTCACACTTACTTTGCTAAATCTCAGAGCTTTCTCTCTCAAACACAAATTCTTCTTTTTGGTTGTGAGTTTATGTTCACAGCTAGGAACGCTTTAATCAAAGGCGGGTGGCTTAACCTATCAGAGTTAGAAAGGGCTCAAAAAGTTGAAAGAGAAGGGCGCATTGTTGCTGGCCTTCTTAGTTCCCCTGTCGACAAACCAGAAATTTCAAGCACAGAGCCTGACCAAGGTTCTTCTTCAACCAGGAGTGTTAAACCGAGGAGTTTGTTTCAATCCAATCTTTCGCCAATTGTTTCAGGCTCGTCGGTTAAGGAATCAGAGCCCACTGTTGAACCAGGGCTAGCAGTTACTAGTTTTAAGAAGCCCTCCCCATTTATTGCCATGGGATCAGATGCAGAAGTCTCTCCCAATAAACTAGTTGATCGGAGTAGAGGTCGCCTGGTAAAAGGGCAGGCTTCAAAAGGTACACCTTCAAAATCAGGGGCCAAAGACAGTCACACTGGGTCAGAGGCACCTATAAAAGTTCCCAAGGACAAGCTGTCCGGACCGAAGGTATCTAGCCTAAGCCTCCGAAAAAAAACCACCACATCTGAGCCCCAGCCGGAGGTCAGAGTCGACGAGAGCATTGAAGCCCAACAGTCCGGAGGTCAGACTGAACCAACTCCTCACTCCCCTAACCCAGAAACAACTGAAAACCCTTTCTTGGTAATGGAGGAAGTAATGGAGGACTATGTTGAAGAGGCTCCGTTGCGTCCGAAGTCTTTGGACAAATGAGTGATGTTGGTGCTGCCAAGAAGGATAAAGGCAAAGAAAAGCTATGTCTAAGGCATCCGGATCTGCCGGAGATCCTTCAGGGGAAAGTTGGACCTTGTTTCCACAAGGTCAGTGTTAAGTACTTACTTGCTTTGCAAAAGATTAATTATGCCTTCATCCACACAGCCGAACTGGGTCGGATGCGAACGAAGTGGGGGATTCCGGAGAATGTAAAAATAAGGATCCCAATAGACCCTGAAACACCGATGGACTACAAACTTAGCGAAGTGGTCATCTTTACTGAACTCTTTAACTGATTAAGGTTTCCCCTAGATCCGGAGATAGTCAAATATTTCCACCTCATCAAGCTCTGGCCAAGTCAACTGAGTCATAACGCCTGGTACACCCTCATGGCCTGCATCATGGCCTCCAGGCTCTTTGGAATTCCTCTTCCAATGGAGGAATTCACAGCTGTGGCCAGCCTCTGCAGAAATCCCCATATTCCCTTCTATCACTTTAGCATGGGTGATAACTACAAAGCAGTAGATGACCTTCTCGAGTCGGAGAGAAATTGGACGACTAGCTTCTTGTTCGTGAGTGGCGCTTGGGAAAATGGGAGGAAGATCAAAGCCGGAGTCAACACGAGTCTCCTTACCAGCAGGTGGCGAAGTGATAGTAAGAACCTCACCTTACATTC
This sequence comes from Limnanthes douglasii subsp. nivea, assembly GCA_036936605.1. NCBI lineage: Eukaryota > Viridiplantae > Streptophyta > Magnoliopsida > Brassicales > Limnanthaceae > Limnanthes > Limnanthes douglasii. Next base: position 42,984,954 of record JAUPFV010000001.1, read on the forward strand.
TCATTCTTGTTTTTATCAATTTTGTTTAACTGACTTGTCTTGTTTCTTTTCTCTCCTTTTTTTACAGTGCTGCCCAAAGACTTCAATGATTACTTAAAGGCCAGGCAGACTACTTGCACCAAGATAAACACTTGGGCTGCTGAAAACTGGGATAATCGCTTCCATAACGCCTTTACTAGAGGGAATGTTGCAAGGTCTCACCTCTGGAACACTACTGACTGGAGGGACTTAACTTGGGAGGAACTTACCACTCCACCCCCTCCAGATGTAGTCCTTAGAAGAACACATGCACGAGACAGGTCACTGTACTTGCCTGGTCGAGCCAAGGCCCCAAGTAAGGTGAAAGACAAAAAAAGGAAGGGCAAGAAGAATGTGGTCGAAGCCAATCCTACCGAAGTGGAGGAAACTACTCCAACAAACCAAGAGGGGCCAGTTCCAAGTCAGATTGATGCTGCTCTTCTTGAAGGTGTGGAGCACGAGAGTACTAGAGAAGAGGCAGGATTATAGAAGCCTCCAAGGGTTCCTAAGAGGGACAGGAAACGGGGAGCAGAAAGCAAGGATAGGAAGGCCAAGAAGAAAACGACCTCCAGGGGTGATGAACTTTCTCTCTGGCCTTTGGAGCCCTTCCCTCCTGTTGACCCTACTGATCCAACAAGAGCAGAAGAGATCCATGGTGACTTTCAAACCGATGAGGTTGGAGGAGGAGACATTAGCATCGACGGTGTCGACATTACAGGGCTTGATGGACTTGGTGACTATTTCGCAAACCTTCCCAGAGATGACTTTGTTGGGCCTTACCTCCCTCCAAGCACTTCGAACACCGTTACCTTCAATGGTAAAACTTTCACCGTTTCAAGTGAAAATGATGTTATAAGTCACTCCATATTAAGTAATATTCAACCAGTGCTGGTTCTGGAGAAACAAGTGCGAGATCAGTCAGCAATCATTATTGCCCATAATGCTGACAAGGAGACACTGTCCAATGACCTCCTCACTGCCACCCAAAATGCTGATGTTTTGAAGAGAGAAAATGAGGAGTTAAAGAAGAAGCAGGAGGGTTGGGCCACAAAGGTAGCTACCCTAGAAGATACTATCAAAGACCTCCGGGTGAAGCAGTCCGGGTTGGAGAAAGATCTCTCCTCTTCGAAAAAGAAGATGAAGGCCAAGGACCAAGTCATTCATACTTTGACCAACGACAAAATCGCCCTTGAAGACTCGGTGTCCAAGCCAAGATTGATGTTTATGCCAACAATGTGATTGACACTCAGGAGGAAATGTATGCCAAGGTGAAGTCGGACATGGTCCTACTCTTTCATGAGAAGTTTCCGAAGAGGAATCTGGGGGACTTATGGACTTTTGTAGAGTACCACGACCTTCCCTTCCACACAATGGCTGATGGAGACAAGCACGACTATTCTAGCGCTGACTCATCCGATGAAGAGGAGAACACCGGAGAGAGTCCAGACGAGGGAAATGATGACCTTAAGAAGAAGAAAACGAGCGAGGCTGAACTATCTTCAAAGGCTCAGTCTTAGAATATCAACTGTTTTTTGTTTTGATTGAACTAAAGTCCTTGGAAGGCCAAGGAATTTTTGTAATTGTGTCTGGTGTCTGACCGGATAGATCTTTTTGCTTTGATTTGATAATTTTAAAGTCCTTGGAATGGCCAAGGCACTTCGGTTGTTTCAATGGATATCTTTACTTTGCACAATTCTTGCATTCTTTTATAATTTTTCAATTTCGGTGGCTAATGTTTAAACAACCCTTAGTTATTTCACAAACATCCTTAAGTGAGAGTGTTTAAATTCTCCGATGACAAATGTTTAAGTAGTCATCACTCCTTTAATTTAAGCCGCCTTGTGTTTAAATAAAAATTTGACAATGAACTATTTAAGTAAGAACACTCCGAACTTTTAAGAAGGCATCAAATTTTATAAAATAGTCCACACACCTCATTAAAACCTCCCCGCGCCACCAGGGTAGGAAAGAGTATGCCCCCAAATATTTACATGGATTTTTAAACAAGTAAATATTTACATAGTTTCTACTCCAGATACATCCGGAGGTTCTCGATATTCCAAGGGTGATTCAAAACCCTTCCATCCTTGTCTTCTAGCCAATATGTCCCATGTTTAAGCCTTTCAATGACCATATAGGGTCCTTCCCAAGTTGGGGCTAGTTTTCCGAGCAGCTTCTCTTTAGTGTGTAAGAAGACGTTTCTTAACACCTTATCCCCCGGCTGAAAATCTCTTCTTTTAACTTTGGAAGCAAACATGCTCCTCATCAAACCTTGATAGTGCACAGCTCTAAGGTGTGCCTTAACTCTTCTTTCCTCTATCAAATCAAGTTCACCTCGGATAGCCCCCTCCTGAGCGTGTTCGGAGAAGTTATGAACTCGAAATGAAGGGAGAGTTGCTTCTATGGGAGCTATGGCATCCATCCCATAGACCAAGGCAAAATGTGACTCTTGTGTTGCAGCCCCAGGTGTAGTCCGGTAAGCCCACAAAACCTCTTGTAAATAACTAGGCCATTTTCCAGCAGCCCCTTTTAAATTTTTCTTCAAACCGGACAGTATAGTTCTGTTAGCCACTTCAACCTGACCATTTGCTTGTGGGTGGAAAGGTGAATAGAAACAATGTTGTATACCTCTAGAGGCACAGAAACTCTCCATTTCATTGTTGTCGAATCGTGGCCCATTGTCTGTCGTTATCTTCTGTGGAATGCCAAATCTGCAACAGATATTGGATAAAATGAATTTTATGACAGCTTTGGATGTTGTACCTGCCAGTGGGGCTGCTTCGACCCACTTCGAAAAATAGTCAATAGCCACAATTATTGTTCTGCGCCCTCCGGACGCTATAGTTAGAGGTCCCACCAAGTCCAGCCCCCATCGAGCAAAGGGTATAGGCTCAGAAATTGACTCTAACGGGGTGGCTGAAACATGAATTTCGCTGCTATATCTCTGGCATGGGTCACACCTTCTCACCAGCTCCTTAGCATCTTGCATTATAGTGGGCCAATAATAACCAGCCAACAAAACTCTCCTTATTAGAGCTCTGAACCCACAGTGAGCTGATCCCTCACCATCATGCAATTCGGAGAGTACCATTTGAGATTCATCATCCCCCAAACATCGTAAGAGGGGTTTACTGTAAGACTTCTTATAAAGAACATCTCTTAGTATGATAAAACCCCGAGCCTTGTATTTTACTTTTCTTGCTATTGACTTATCTGGAGGCAAGATGCCATCAGAGAGATATTGAAGAAGAGGAAACCTCCAATCTTGGGGTTGTTTCATCTGTATATCGAAACTTTCTTCCCCCTTACCCATATTGAGTTGAATGGAAGGGCACTCCAGCACATGGATCCAAGGGTATGATTCAGTATAGGCTATGGTTGCCAAGGAGTCTGCTAGTTCATTTTCTGTTCGGGGTATGTGCTCATAAACAATACTCTTGAACTTAAGTGCCACATCTTTGAGAAGAAGTAAGTATTTTATTACCTGCTCCTTTTTTGCTTCAGATTGACCTTGCGCATGATGAATAAGAAGCTGGGAATCACTCAACAACATGACCCTTTTGGCTCCACAAATAAGAGCTAACTTTAAAGCAGCTATATCAGCTTCATATTCGGACTCATTGTTAGAATCCCTAAGAGAAAAAAACATATAGCTTGGTACATTTTGTCACCATACGGAGAGGTCAAGCATACCCCTGCACCACATCCCATAGTACTTGATCTACCATCCGTCCGGACGACCCAGACTTTTTTATCTTTCATCTTAGTTGTTTGCTATGTATCCCTATCTGAGTGGAATTCAACTAAGAAATTAGCCACTGTTTGGGCTTTGATTGCTGTTCAAGGAGCAAAATCAATATCGAAGTCCCCCAGTTCCACTGACCACTTAGTCATTCTACTCGAAATATATGCCTTTTGTAGAACGTTTTTCAGGGGATAGGATGTCCGGACAATAATAGGATGAGCCTGAAAATAAGGGCTCATCTTCCTAGCAGCAATTACCAGGGCTAATGCTAATTTCTCAAGCTTTCGATAGCGTTTTTTTGCATCTATCAAGCTCTTGCTGATGTAATACACCGGACGGGGATAACTATCCACCTCTCTCACCAACACAGCACTTATGGCATAACTAGAAATGGCCAAGTATATGAAGAGAGTCTCTCCGTCAACAGGTTTATATAAAGTCTTGGGAGAGGACAGATGTTTCGTAATTTCATAAAAAGCCTCATTTCACTGCGAAGTCCAGTCGAATCCCTTTGCACCTTTTTATGGTTTGAAAGAACAGGGCACACATGTCCGAAGACCTTGAAATGAATCGATTTAACGCCGCCAATCTCCCGGTCAATCTTTGTACTTCTTTAACATTCCGAGGTGGCTCCATTTGGAATAAAGCATTAAGCTGGTCTGGATCGGGCTGTATCCCTTGCTCACTTATTATGTACCCTAGGAATTTTTCGGACTGTACTCTGAATACACACTTTTCTAGATTTAGTTTCAAATTTACTTTTACTAAGTTGGTAAAAGTTTCTTGGAGATCTGCCAAGTGTAGCTCTTCGTCCACACTTTTAACCATCATGTCGTCGATGTATACTTCCATATTTCTTCCAATTTGATCAGCAAAAGCTTTGTTTACTAACCTCTGATAGGTAGCCCTAGCATTTTTTAACCCAAATGGCATCACCTTCTAACAATGAAGGCCCCTATCAGTAACAAACGTAGTATGCTCCTGATCCTTCGGATCTACTTGAATCTGGTTATACCCGGAGAAGGCATCCATGAAAGATAGTAGCTTATTCCCAGATGTAGAATCCACCAGCTGATCAATCCGGGGGACAGGGTATAAATCCTTTGGACAAGCCCTGTTGAGATCTGTAAAATCAATACACATATGCCACTTCCCATTTTTATTTTTCACCAAAACCGGATTGGCTGTCCATAAAGGATACTGAGACTCCTTTATGTGCCTCATTTTGGTAAGTCTGTCGACTTCTTGAACTATGACATCAGCTTTTTCCTTGGAAAAATCTCTTCTTTTTTGTACCACAAGTGCTACGTCTCTTCGTATGGATAGGTTGTGTGATATAATATCTGCTGGTACCCCGGTAACATCAGCATTGCACCAAGCAAAAACATGCTGATGGTCTTTTAGGAACTTCAACATTTTGCCCTTCAGTTTGGATGCCATTTTGGACCCTATCTTAACATTTTTTCCCTCTTCTAAAGAATGTGTTTTGACTTCCTCAACTGGTATTAAAACTCCAGGGGTCTCTCTGGGGTCATCAATTTCACCCTCACCCCCAGAAAGCCCCTCAAACTGATATTCTTCATTGATACGAACTGCTCCCGACGTCCGAGGAGCCAGTGCTGTTGCATAACACTCTCTTGCAATCTTTTGGCTGCTCTGAAAAACTCCCACTTGTCCTTGCACAGCATATTTCAAACATTGGTGGACTGTTGAGGCCACTCCATGCATCCTAGAGAACCAAGACCTCCCTAGAATAGCATTATAACAAGTGGGACAATCCACTACGACAAACAGTATTCTAACCATTTTCTTAAAATGGCCCTTACCCAACAAAACTTCCTCTTCGAACTCCCCGATCACATCTGCTGAGCTTCCAGTGAAACCCACCATTGACCTGTTCGAACGCTGAATTACCTCCTATCAATCACAGATTCCATTTCCCTTCATTATGTTCGATGAGGATGACTTGAGGGATATAGCAGGTCCTCATGAAGATGTTGTTGTCATAGGAGCATCCATTGGGGGCAATGACATAAGACGAATTTTGGTGGATACTGGGAGTTCAGCCAATATCCTATTTTTAACTTCCTACAAAAAGATGAAAAATCCTGCGGTAATTCAACGTTCGAACAGATCAAAGGTGGGGTTCACTGGAAGCTCAGCAGATGTGATCGAGGAGTTCGAAGAGGAAGTTTTGTTGGGCAAGGGCCCTTTTAAGAAGATTGTTAGAATACTTTTTATTGTGGTGGATTGTCCCACTTGTTATAATGCCATTTTAGGGAGGTCTTGGCTCTCTAGGATACATGCAGTGGCCTCAACGGTCCCCCAATGTTTGAAATATGTTGTTGAAGGACAAGTGGGAGTTGTTCGGAGCAGCCAAAATATTGCAAGAGAATGTTATGCCACAGCACTGGCTCCACGGACGCTGGGGGCAGTTCGTATCAATGAAGAATAGCAGTTTGAGGGGATTTCTAGGGGTGAGGGTGAAATTGATGATCCCAGAGATACCCCTAGAGTGTTAATACCGGTTGAAGAAGTTGAAACACATTCTTTGGAAGAAGGAAAAAGTGTTAAGATATGGTCCAAAATGCCATCCGAACTAAAGAGTAAAATGTTGAAGTTCCTAAAAGACCATCAGCATGTTTTTGCTTGGTGCAATGCTGATGTTACCGGAGTTCCAGCACATATTATATCACATCACCTATCCGTCCGGAGAGACATAGCACCTGTGGTACAAAAGAGAAGGGCTTTTTCTAAGGAAAAGGCTGATGTTATTGTTCAAGAAGTTGACAGGCTTACTAAAATGGGGCATATAAAGGAGTCTCAGTATCCTTTGTGGACAGCCAATCCGGTCTTAGTAAAAAATAAAAATGGCAAGTGGCGTATGTGCATTGACTTCACAGATCTCAATAGGGTTTTCCCAAAATATTTATACCCGGTCCCCCGGATTGATCAGCTTGTGGATTCCACTTCTGGGAATAAGCTACTGTTTTTCATGGATGCCTTCTCCGGGTACAATCAGATTCAAGTAGACCCAGGATCAGGAGCATACCACGTTTGTCACTGATAGGGGTCTTCATTGTTACAAGGTGATGCCATTTGGGTTTAAAAATGTTGGGGCTACCTATCAGAGGTTAGTAAACAAAGCTTTTGTTGATCAAATTGGAAGAAACATGGAAGTGTACATTGATGACATGATGGTAAAAAGTGTGGATGAAGAACTACACTTGGCGGATCTCGAAGAAACTTTTGCTAACTTAGTAAAAGTAAATTTGAAACTAAATCCAGAGAAATGTGTATTCGGAGTGCAGTCCGGGAAATTCCTGGGGTATATAATAAGTGAGCAAGGGATACAGCCCGATCCGGAACAACTTAATGCTTTATTCCAAATGGAGCCTCCTCGGAATATTAAAAAAGTACAACGGTTGACTGGGAGGTTGGCTGCTTTAAATCGATTCATCTCGAGGTCTTCGGACATATGTGCCCCGTTTTTTCAAACTTTAAAGGGTGCAAAGGTATTTGACTGGACTTCACAGTGTGATGAGGCCTTCAATGAGATTAAGAAACATCTGTCCTCCCCCAAAACTTTGTTTAAACCTGTTGATGGAGAGACACTCTTCGTATACTTGGCAGTTTTCAGTTGTGCCATAAAGTGCTGTATTGGTAAGAGAGGTGGATAATTACCCCCATCCGGTGTACTACATCAGCAAGAACTTGATAGATGCAGAAAAATGTTATTTAAAGCTCGAAAAAATAGCATTAGCTTTGGTAATTGCTGCAAGGAAGATGAGGCCTTATTTTCAGGCTCATCCTATTATCGTCCGGACATCTTTTCCCTTGAAGAATGTTCTTTAAAAGGCAGACATTTCAAGTAGAATGACTAAATGGTCAGTAGAGTTGGGGGACTTCGATATTGATTTTTCTCCTCGAACAGCAATCAAAGCACAGGCTGTGGCTGATTTCTTAGTTGAATTCCACTCAGATAGGGATACAGAGCAAACGACTGAGATGAAAGATAAAAAGGTCTGGATTGTCCGGACATATGGTGGATCAAGTACTATGGGATGTGGTGCACGGGTATGCTTGACCTCTCCGTATGGTGACAAAATGTACCAGGTTATATGCTTTTCTTTTAGGGCTTCTAACAATGAATCCGAATATGAAGCTGCTATAGCTGGTTTGAAGTTGGCTTTCATTTGTGGAGCCAAAAGGGTCAAGTTGATGAGCGATTCCCAACTTCTTATCCATCATGCACATGATCAATCCGAAGCTAAAAAGGAGCAACTGGTGAAATACTTACTTCTTCTTAAAAATGAGGCACCTAAGTTCAAAATCATCGTTTATGAGCACATACCCCGAACAGAAAATGAACTAGCAGATTCCTTGGCAACCATAGCCTATACTGAGTCATATCCTTGGATCCATGTGCTAGAGTTCCCTTCCATTCAACTCAATATGGGTAAGGAGGAAGAAATTTTCGATGTACAGATGAAACAACCTCAAGATTGGAGGTTTCCTCTCATGAAGTATCTCTCCAATGGTATTTTCCCTCCGGACAAGTCAATAGCAAGAAAAATAAAGTACAAGGCTCGTGGTTTTATCATACTAAGAGATGTTCTTTATAAGAATTCTTACAGTAAACCCTTTTACGATGTTTGGAGGATGATGAATCTCAAATAGTCCTCTCCGAATTACATGATGGTGAGGGGTCAGCTCATTGTGGATTCAGGGCTCTAACAAGAAGAGTTTTATTGGCTGGCTATTACTGGCCTTCAATAATGCAAGATGCTAAGGATCTGGTGAAAAGGTGTGACCCATGCCAGAGATATAGTAATAAAATTCATGTCCCAACCATCCCTTTAGAGTCAATTTCTGAGCCTATACCTTTTGCTCGATGGGGGTTGGATTTGGTGGGACCTCTTCCTATGGCATCCGGAGGACGCATGACAATAATTGTTGCAATTGTTTATTTTTCGAAGTGGATCGAAGCAGCCCCGTTAGCAGGTACAACATCAAAAGCTGTCATAAAATTCATGTTGTCCAATATCTGTTGCAGATTTGGCATCCCACAGAAGATAACGACAGACAATGGGCCACAATTCGACAACAAGGAAATTGAGGCTTTCTGTGCCTCTAGAGGCATTCAATACTGCTTTTCCTCTCCTTTCCACCCGCAGGCAAACGGTCAAGTTGAAGTGGCTAACAGGACAATACTGTCCGGTCTGAAAAAGAATTTAGAAGGGGCTGCTGGAAAATGGCCTAGTTATTTACAAGAGGTTTTGTGGGCCTACCGGACTACACCTGAGGCTGCAACACAAGAGTCACCTTTTGCCTTGGTCTATGGGATGGATACCATAGCTCCCATAGAAGCAACTCTCCCTTCCTTTCGAGTTCACAATTTCTCCGAACACGCTAACGAGGTGGCAATCAGGGGTCAGCTTGACCTAATAGAAGAAAGACGAGTTGAGGCTCACCTTAGAGCTGCACACTATCAGGGTTTGATGAGAAGCAGGTTTGCTTCCAGAGTTAAAAGAAGAGATTTTCAGCCGGGGGATAAGGTGTTAAGGAAAGTCTTCTTACACACTAAAGAGAAGCTGCTCGGCAAACTGGCCCCAACTTGGGAAGGACCTTACATGGTCATTGAAAGGCTTAAACCTGGAACATACTGGCTAGAAGACAAGGATGGAAAAGTTTTGAATCACCCTTGGAATATTGAGCATCTCCGGATGTAGTTGGAGTAGAAGCTATGTAAATATTTACTTGTTTAAAAATCCATGTAAATATTTGGGGGCATACTCTTTCCTACCCTGGTGGCGCGGGGAGGTTTTAATGAGGTGTCCGGACTTTTTTATAAAATTTGATGCCTTCTTAAAAAATTCGAAGTGTTCTTACTTTGTTTCTTGTCACACCATCCAGATTGAATTAAAGGAATGATGACTACTTAAACATTTGTCATCGGAGAATTTAAACACTTTCGCTTTAGAATATTTGTGAAATAACTAAAGGCTGTTTAAACACTAGCCACCAAAATTGAAACAAACTATGAAAGAATGCAAGAGTTGTGTAAAATAAAGACATCCATTAAAATAACCGAAGTTCCTTGGCCATCCAAGGACTTTAAGTTTTCAAAACAAGCAGATATGTCCAAACAAACACCGGACATGGTTACAAAAATGCCTTAGCCTTCCAAGGACTTTAGTTCAAACAACGTAAAAGGTGAAAAGATAATTCATAATCTAAGATTGAGACTTTGAAGATGGCTCAGCCTCACTTGTCTTCTTCTTCTTGGGATCGTCATTATCCTCATTTGGGCTCTCCCCGGTGTTCTCTTCTTCGTCAGAGGAGGAAGCACTAGAATAATCATGTAAGTCTCCATCAGCCATAGTGTGGAAGGGAAGGTCTTCGTACTCTACATGAAGCCACAAATCTCCCAGGTTCCTCTTCGGGAACTTCTCCTGAAAAAGCAAGACCATGTCCGACCTCACTTTGGCATACATTTTCTCTTGAGTATCTATTACATTGTTGGCATAAGCATCAATCTTGGCCTAAATTTTGGCCTCTTGCTCCCTTAGCAGATCAGTTTTCTCCTCTACAGCCTTGGACACCGAATTCTCGAGCGCAATCTTGTCATTTGTCAAGTTATGGATGACTTGGTCCTTGGTCTTTGGCCTTCGCCTCCTCTTTTGAAGAGGTGAGATCTTTCTCTAATCCGGACAGCTTTTCTCGGAGATCTTTGATAGTATCCTCTAAGGTGGAAACCTTCGTGTTCAACCCCTCTTGACTCTTCTTTAGCTCCTCGTTTTCTCCTTTCAAAACATCAGCATTTTGGGTGGCAGTGAGGAGGTCGTTGGACAGTTTTTTCTTGTCAGAGTTAAGGGAGGTGATGATTGCTGCCTGACCTTGTACTTGCTTCTCCAGGACCAACAATGGTTGAACGGTACTCGGTATAGAGTGGGTTATAACATCTCTTTCACTTGAAACAGTGAAAGTTTTACCATTAAAGGTGACGGTGTTTGAAGTGCTCGGAGGGAGGTAAGGCCCAGCAAAGTCATCTCTGGGAAGGCTTGAAAAATAGTCGCCAAGTCCATCAAGCCCTGTGATGTCAACGCCATCAATGTTGAGGTCTCCTCCTCCAACCTCGTCAGTTCAAAAGTCACCAAGGATCTCCTCTGCTCTCGTTGGATCAGTAGGGTCAACAGGAGGGAGAGGCTCCGGAGGCCAGAGAGAAAGTTCATCCCCCCTGGAGGTATTTTTATTTTTGGCCTCCTTCTCCTTGTTTTCTGCTCCACGTTTTCGGTCTCTCTTGGGAACCCTTGGAGGTTTGGGAGACCCTACATCTTCCTTAGCACTCTCCTGCTCCACCACTTCTAGAAGAGCAGCATCAATCTAACTTGGAGATGGCCTCTCTTGGGTTCTTGGAGCAGTTTCCTCCACTTCAGCAGGGTTGGCCTCAACCGCACTCTTCTTACCCTTCCCTTTCTTGCCTTTCATTTTACTTGGGGCCTTGGCTCGACCTGGCAAGTATAGTGACCCGTCTGGTTCGTGTGTTCTCTTGAGGACTACATCTGGAGGGGGTGGAGTGGTGAATTCTTCCCAGGTCAAGTCCCTCCGGCCAGTAGTGTTCCAGAGGTGAGACCTTGCGAGATTGCCTCCGGTAAAGGCATCATGAAAACGGTTACCCCACTTTCCAGCAGCCCAAGTGTTGATCTTGGTGCAAGTGGTCTGCCCGGCCTTTAAATAATCGTTGAAGTCTTTGGGCAGCTCTGTCAAGAAAAAAGACAGGACCAGTCAGTTTAAACAAATTTGATAAAGGTAAAAATGAGAATGCAAGGTAGGATCCTTACGATCACTTCTCCATCTACTGGTGAGGAGACTCGGGTTGACTCCGGCTTTGATCTTCCTCCCATTCTCCCAAGCGCCGCTTACGAACAAGAATTGAGTCCTCCAATTTCTCTCTGACTCAAGCAGGTCATCCACTGCTTTATAACTATCACCCATCTTTATAATCTATTTCATTAAGTTTGCAGTCCATTGGGGTTTCAGGGTCTATGGGGATTCTTATTTTCATGTTCTCCGGAATCCCCCACTTGGTACGCATCCGACCCAATTCGGCTGCATGGATGAAAGCATAGTTTATTTTTTGTAAGGCAAGAAGATATTTAACGTTTACCTTGTGGAAACAAGGTCCTACTTTTCCTTCGAGGATTTCTGGTAATTCTGGGTGCCTAAGGCATAGTTTCTTTTTGCCTTTATCCTTCTTGGCAGCAGCAGCATCAGAAGTTTGTCCGGAGGGTTCAGACTCGAATAGAGCCTCTTCGATAGAATCCTCCATTATTTCCTCCATTACCGATGAGGGGTTTTCAGTTGTCTTTGGGAGGGGAGAACTAGAAGTTGGATCAGTCTGACCTCCGGACTGTTGAGCTTCAATACTTTCCTGAACTCTGGCCTCCGGCTGGGGATCCGATGTGGTAGTTTCTCTTCGAAGGCTTGAGCTAGTGGCCTCTGGTACGGACAGCCTGTCCTGAGGTGCTTTTATGGGTGCCTCTGACCCTGTATTACTGTCCTTGGACCCTGATTTTGAAGGGGTGCCTTTGGAAGCCTGCCCTTTAACCAGCCGGCCTCTTCTTCGATCGACCAGTTTGTTGGGAGATGTATCTGCATCTGACCCCATAGCTATAAATGGGGATGGCTTTTTTAAGCTAGTAACTGCTAGCCCTAGTTCAACGGTGGGTTCTGATTCTTGAACCGATGAGCCTGAGACAATGGGAGAAAGGCTGGTTTGAAACAATCTCCTCGGTTTGACACTTCTTGTTGAGGAGGAACCTTGGTCAGGCTCTGTGTTTGAGGTTACTGGTTTGTCGATGGGGGAGGTAGGTAGGCCTGCTGCAATGTGCCTTTCCCTTTCAACTTTTTGTGCTTTTTCTAGCTCTGATAGATTAAACCACCCGCCTCTGATTAAAGCGTTCCTAGCCGTGAACATAAACTCACAACCAAAAAAGAAGAACTTTTGTTTGAGAGAGAAAGCTCTGAAAATTAGCAAAGTGAATATGAAGATGATGGTAAAACAGTGGAAAAGTGTTTAATTTATAGTAAACCCCAAAAATGTGCTTTGATTCCTAGGAAAATTCGAAAGGATTTGCAATGATTAAGAAACAGCGCTGATGTCACCTTCATTTAATGAAGAGGTTGCTTTTCAGAGAAGGTGGGAGCAAAATTCGAGGTGACAAAAACGGCTAAAATAACGAATCAGAGCGAGACACGTGTCCCACGAACTCTGGCAAAAAACCGTTTAGATTCAAAGAACATTTTTCAGTCCGGATAAAACTATAACACAATTCGAAGGACCTGTCTGATGTAACTGTCACTAGAAACAGACTGTTTTTTTGGTCTTGCCAAAGGTTTTTGAACACCACCTAAAAAAGGGGCTACTGATGAGTCTGGATTCCGTCACCACTTCGGACAGGGTCAGTTCGGACAATGTCTACCTAACCGGACAGGGGCAGTTCGTACACCATCATCCATTGGACTGTTCAAACAGAACTAAAGTACTTAAAACCTAATCACTTCCTGACTAAGCTACCTGTTCTTCTACTTAGAACTTATGGGTCCTTAAACTCGACCCGGGTCTATTAAACACGACCCGAAAGCCCATAAGGCCCAAATATAAGGGTATAAATACCCAACCACCAACATTAAATTAGGGTAATGAAAATTAAATACAACCAGGCTGCTTAATTCTCCCTCTACCTTCTACCCAAACATTAAATACTCACAAACTTCCACAAAACTCTAAACAAAAATTACAAACTTACCCTCAGACGAAAATAAACCACACCAATCTTGATTATAGCTGTCAGATTGAAGTTGCCTCCGTGGAGTTATATGTTCTGGTCGGACATTCCCTACTTTGTCAGGCTCCTCAAATACAGTTTTCTCTTCCTCGAATCATTCTTTCTATGACTGGACCGATGAGAGATTTTACGCATCTTTGAATCTTTTTTCTTTTGACCTGCTTTGTATCTGGCATCGGTATCTGAGGATGAAAACTCATATGAGCTAAGAGATGTATATTCACTAGATTCTAATGATTCATATCTTTGTTCAGATCTAGCTCGTGTTTTGGAAGATCGATGACTTTTCTTCCGACGCCTTTCTTCAGGTTGAACGTCATCTTGGGTCTGATCAGTCGTGACTCTCTCTCGTCGGACTTCAGAACTGACTATTCTAGAGCTTATTATCACCTGTTTCCTGTGTTTAGTCTTTCAATGTCTTCCAACAACTCTTTACGTCTAGTAACCAAGACGGATTCTTCTGAAAGCTCCTCCACGTATCGGTTTGGGTCGTTTTCTTCATTTGTGACTTGTTCTTCTATCAAATGGTCACCAGATACAGCACCAACCAGATCATTCATCGGATTTATCTCAGCCTCACCACAAACTTCTGTTTCTATTTTTTTAGATTATTTTTAAGGTTTCGGAACGTTAATTCTGAGTACCACTCAGGTCCCACAGACGGAGCCACTGATGAACTCAGAATATTCTTAGGTAAGTTCGGAAGCGGAAATGTTTGTAGGAGAGTGTTTGTCTAAGAATTTTTTGTATAAGGTAACTGTAATTATACGATTATGTATTTTAGAGAGAGAATGAGACAAAATGAATAAATGTAGCTATAACTGATTAATCATTGGCCCTTTTCTAAAAAAAGAATGTCATTTATATAATTACCACCGTAGAAGTGGATTTCTCACCCACTCCTCTACTATTTACAAATAAGTTCTTGGGGTATATCATCTAACCCCTCTATTTCTTATGTTTGCTTTACTTTGGTCCTTAATCACTAAACACACATATTTAGGTCTTGTATTTTATATAGTTAACCTCACGTTTATCTATATTTTTCTCCCATTATCAAGAGAGATAAGTTAAAAGTAGTTCTAGAGAGAGAAAGTGACAAATAATAATTCTCTAATCATTCATTCTCCCATTTCCCAAGAAAGGGTGGTGTACTTTTATGATACATCAATTGGGTGCCACGTCTAGTTTTTTCTCTCATATATACAATTTATTACAAATTAATCCTTTTGTATTACATAATTATCAATATTATTCCTTTGGGGTTTTCTTTATGCTCATTTACTCTTTTATCTTACCAATATTCTCTAATTACATAATTCATTCCTTATCAGTAGCCCTTCAGTCCTTGTGATTTTTTTTACCAAGGATTTTCATTTCGCTAACACCTTCATCGTTAAACTTCGTAATGCACAAATTTCTTCATCGAAGAAAATAAGAGTCTCTGATAAAAAAACATAGTCGAATTTTGTTAACCATCAATTGCAACGAATTCTTCCTCGAAGGTCTTGAAATTTGTTAATGTCGTCGGAATTTTTTAATCATCACTTGGAAAGAATTCTTCCTCTGAGGTCTTGAGAATTTTTAATTAAAGAATTGGTCGTGGGATTTTTTTTTAACCCATTACTTGCAAAGAATTCTTCCTCAGAGGTCTTGAGAACTTTTAATCAAAGAATCGTAGTCTGATTTTTTTAACCATCACTTGCAAATAATTCTTCATATGATTTTGTCATTTTCTTGGTGCAAAGACCAACTATTTCTCCCGACATTGTTCTCATAAATGACTTCATGAATATCTGACACAACCAATGAATCATCTTTCCTGTCAGGTATCGATTTTTATGGTCGTTTTGTGTCCTTTACTCTGACACAAACGTGTCTAAGAGCGACGCACTCCTTCTGTAGGCTCTCATTGCCATTTTTTATGCAATTTTCCCCTATGAATGCATCTACTGAGACCTTTAAGCTTTAAGACTTAATGAGGCCCATTACATCTTTGTAAATACTTAACTCCTCTCATTAATCTTACATAAAGAATTTTTAGAGAGAGAAAAATCTCCCAAAAATAATTCAGAGAGAAATAGTTTATGCTAAAGAATTTTTTTATCTTAGATTGGTTGACCATTAGTCAAAAAGTTGAGGAGAGATGAGCCGTGAGATTGTACATCGAACCAGAACCTCAATCTCATGTTGTTACATACTACGGTACTTGGACCTTAATTTATAGTTCTATCTAAGCAGCCACTTCCTCGAACATCTCTTCTTTGCCCCCTAATCATACTTGTCCAATAATTGAAAAAGGTGATTACACAACATCAATAGGAAAAGATGGTGGACCTTCCAAATGAGATTATTTGAAGCGAAAAAGAGCCCATAAAGCTGAAAAAAATGCTCAAATGTAATTATATTCCTGCTACCCCTTACTTTACTCATCAGGGAACCTCGCGGCCGGCCCTTGAAATTTCCCCTCAAAAATTAACAAAAAACCATTATAGCCCATTCGGTCAAAAGGTCCCTTGAACCTATCTAGTATGCAGAATCAAGTGCATCTAGTGAACATATCATCACAAAATTTAACAATGTTGTTGACGTAGAAGTAACATTGGTATCAGTTTTTGGTGAAGAAGAACCAACAATCACTGATCTTCAAGCTACTGAGAGGAATTTTGATACTATTAATATAGAGGGAGCTTTGGTATCAGTTTTTGGTGAAGAGGATCCATCAGTCACCAATATTCAAGCTATTAAAGAGAAATTCCCTCAAAAAAATTTAGTTAAATCAAAGGAATATGTTTCACTTCCACCTCACATTGATGCCCTGGTCGGAACTAATCTTCGGGCTGTTTAAAATAAACACATTATGGCCCTTCATAAAGTTAAATTCAGGTACTATGACATATCTGAATAGCCTAATATAAGGACTCGATGGAGAATTCCTCCTACAATCACCTTAAAATTTCCAACTGATGGGCAGACACCTTTGTCGGCCATAGATCATGAGCTGATTGTGTACACATAGATCATGATTTGGGGGATCCACTTCCCCTTAGATCCATTCTTCGTCGAATAATTTGGCGATGATTGATCTTTTCCCAACCCAGGATGGACCCAATATATGGTTCAATCTTATGGTTTGTATAATGGCCTCTCAGATTTCGGGAAAGAAGTTTTCTTTAGAGGAATTAATTGGTCTTTCTGGTTTGGCCAAAAATCTATACTTCCCTTTATCTCTGGTTTTTGGGAAACTGGGTCTGAGGCGTCGACAGACAATCCTCGCAAGTTTTCCCTCAAATGGATGAACAAAGGTATGTTCTAATCCCCTAGTTTTCCTTTATTTTTTTTGTTTTCTCTAATGTTTTACATGGTTCAAATAACCATGACAGTGGTATCCAAACCATACATAGATTACGTACCCAAAACAACAACAATTTTTAATAGAGTTAAGCTTATTGGTCATGGCTTCTTGGTCGAACATGTTTCATCTCTGCTTTACTCTGACTAATCTTGCCAAAAACCGTCTTTGGAGTGCCAATCCCTTTGAGCAATTATCCTTAGAAGAATTTATGGTTCTTCCTACCCATACGGAATTGTTAACTAGGTTAGAAGCTTAGCATATATTGGTTTTCCTTCATTCAAGATCAAGAGCTAGAAGTCATCGGCAAATCAAATCCGGTGAACCTTCAGAAGAGGAAGAAACCCCGAAAATATCTAGTCTAAGGGTACAAGATGTTGGTGCTAAGAAAGAGAATAAAAATATATTAGAGGCTCAAAGTTCCAAAAAAACTCAACAAGATCTTTCCAAGAAAAAACGTCAACAAAAAATGAAAATTTTTCTACAAGATACCGAGAAGATATCTGAGGAAACTACTTCCCCGGAGAATAAAGTTGTTGATCATACTAAATTTTCCCTGGAAAATATTGTCATCGAATCTGATTCTTCTTAACTTCCATAAAATGACTTGACCATTCAAGATCATGAAGATAATGTTGCTTAAAAAACTTATTATTCAATAGTTGTTTCTTTTGAAGCTGGTTTTTTGTTGGAATCGTTCGAGATTCCCGCTGAAGTTGTTTTTTTCTCTTCGTATATAAAAGCTTATTCTATCCTCGGTTGTCCTAGGGAAAAATATGTAACACTTAAGGGATCGGAATAATCATTATAATTCGGAAGCTTTACAATCAAAATCAAAATTCGAAGAGCTTGAACTAGAATTTTTCACAATTTAAAAGCAAGTCGATGCTATCTATAAGAAGCTTATTCCCATAGAGGATTATGCCATGCTTACTGATAGATGTTGTCAAGAGGAAATAGATCTTTATGTTAAGCAAAACACCATTAAAGATAAGTTCATTGAAACTTATAAATAAGAAAATGATAAGGCTTCGAAATATTTTGCACAATGCCTCAAAGATTATAAAAGGGTTATGAAAGAGAATCAACTTATTTTGGCTCAAGATGAGGTAGATCAAAAAGTTATTGTCGAGGCTTATGCTGCCGAATGTGTCTCTAAATTAGATGTGAGGGATGCAAAAGTGTGATCATGGCTGATTATGGAGATCCATAAGCATTATCCTGATTTGAACCTTGGTAATTTTTGGGAGCTTGTTCTTGTCAAATTTCAAGCTGCCGGAATTAAATTAGATGATGATGAAATTCTCAAGTCTACTAAGGATGATTCTTTTGGATTCTCATAATAATTTAATTATTATAAACCATATGATGATGTTATTTGTGTGCTAGGTGATTTTATAAAGTGCTCATTATGTTTGATGCGGTTGTTTTTAAGTTTTCATAATGTTTGAGTCAATTTTGTTGAAGTTCTCATTTCGTTCGTGCCAGTTTTGTATAATCATTTCCATTTTCAAGGCACTATAAAATGCATCGGAATTTCAATTTTTTTTGTTTTATACACTATTAATAGTTGAAGACCAACTTTTGTTGGAAGACCCTTTAGATCCAAATTTAATAGTTGAATACCATTTTTTGTTGGAATACCCTTTAAATCCAAAATTAATAATTGAAGACCAACTTTTGTAAAGACCAACTTTGTTGGAAGACTCTTTAAGTCCAAAATTAATAGTTACACCAACTTTTTTGGAAGACCTTTTAGGTCCAAAATTAATAGTTAAAGACAAAATTTGTTGGAAGACCCTTTATGTCGAAAATAAATAATGTATATAATGGCAAAATAACTTTAGATATATGGATCAATTAATAGGACACCTTGTTAAAACCTTCCTCTGCCACCAGGGTAGGAAAGAGTATGACACTGATATTTTACATATAAAACATATACTCTTACATTCACTATAAATACAACTTAAGATGTGTAATTTTCCATGGGTGTCAGAGATTTCCTCCTTCTTTATCCTTGATTCGATACATTCATGGCTTTACCTTCTCCGTTACCTCATATGGACCCTCCCAGTTAGGCCATAATTTTCCGAGGTGTTTCTCTTTTGTGTGGAGGAATACCTTTCTTAAAACTTGGTCTTATATTTTAAATTCTCTACATTTAACTTTGGATCCATATCAGCTTCTCATCAATGTTTGGTAATGTAACGAGTTTAATTGTGTTTGTCTCTTTTTCTCCTCAATCAAATTCAATTCAATTACCATGTTTTCATCGTTAGAGTCCCCAAAATATGTAGTCATGCGATAAGATGGAAAACCTGCCTCACATGGTACTACCGCATCCATACCATACATTAATGCAAAAGGCGATTCTAAAGTTGTCGTTCGAGAAGTAGTCTTATATGCCCAAAGAACTTCTTGCAAATAATGCGGCCATTTTCTTGTTTTCCCCTCCAAATTCTTCTTTAACCCATCAAGAATTATTCAGTTAGTAACTTCAACTTGACCATTTTCTTGTGGATGAAAATAAGCGGAAAAGAATTGTTGTATTCCTCGAGAAGTGCAAAAATATTTCATGTTTTTGTTATCAAATTGTGGTAATTATCAGTAGTGATTTGCATCGAAACTTTAATATAACAACAAATATTCAAAGTGATAAACTTGATTACATCATTAACTTTTGTTCCAACTAATGGTTCTGGCTCTACTCACTTTGAGAAGTAATCTACTGCCATAATTATTGTTTGTTGTCCTCCAGAAGCCATCGGTAAAGGTCCAAAAGGTCAATGCCCCATTGGTCAAATGGCAATGCTTCGGATATGCTTTCAAGGGGGGCCCCCCGATTTATGAACTATGTTGGAAAATATTTGACAAGTATCACACATTTTAACCACATTGTTAGCATCAGAAGCAATCGTTAGCCAATAATTCCATGCCAAAAGTACTTTTCGTGTTAAAAAACCTTATACCCACAGTGCGCAGACCATTCTCCCTCATGTAATTCTGACAATAATTGAAGGGTTTTCCTGTGTAACAATACATGGGTACTTTTCTGAAGATAAAAATGTAGTTAGAGAATCTGCAAAAGAATATTATGTTATTCAGGTATGCTTGTATCTAATACTTTCGAAGGTTAAAGTTAGAGTCTTTAATGCCTTCATATATTTCACTAAATGGTCATTCCGAGACTTTGATTGACCAGACGCATGATTAACGAGTAGTTTTGAATCACTTATCAGCCTTACTTTTTAGCCCCACAAATCTAAGCAAGTCTCGATCCTGCCAAAGCCGCTTCATTTTCTGCCTCGTTATTTGACGCTTTAAACCCAAAACGAATTGCTTGATACATGTCAATTCATTCTGTAGAAATTAATTGTACCCTTATCCCCCACATCCTAACATACTTGAACCCTTCAGAATATCCATTGTGACTCAAAAGTGGCCTCATCTATTTCCATATCAGACCATTCAGAGTGAAATTCAACCAAGAAATCTGCTAAGGTTTGTGCTTTAACTGGAGTCATAGGCTCAAATTCAATATCAAAATCTCCCAATTCAACCGACCACTTAGTCATTTTTCTTGAGCAGGCCTTTATAACATATTTTTTAATGGAAAAGATGTTCGTACAATGATAAAATGAGCCTAGAAATATGGTCTCATTTCCCGAGAAATATTACTAATGCGACGACCAACTTTTCTAACTTTGAATACCACTTCTCAGCATCCAAAATACTTTCACTCATGTAATACATTGGTCTTGGGAGGTTTTCCTCTTCTCGAATTAAAACAGAACTTACAGCAAAATCCGATATCGTTATATAAAAATACAATGTCTCCACCGAGATTGGTTTTATCAAAGATTTATGGCAATGAGAGGTATTCTTTAATTCGATGAAAAGCCTCGTAACATTCTTTTGTCCAATTAAAACAATTTTCTTGTCTTAACACTTGGAAAATAGGTTATATATGTATATGTACATATTTTATATTCAGAGAGATTTGCATTCCTTATATGTATATGTACGTAGTTCGTGATTCACGCCTATATTATCCTTCTTATTTATGTTTGGCGTCTATAATTTTCTCTACATTCGCGATTCGTGTCTATATTAACCTCATTATTCGCGTTTTGCATCTATATTCTCCTATTCGTTCGTGATTCGCGTCTATATTCTTGTCTACGTTCGCGATTTGCCATTGTATTTTATTCTTCATTCTCATTTTTCTATTCAACCAACGATCTGATGTTTCAATATGTTTTTCTACGTCTCAAAATGTAATAACAAAAGCGATAAAAAGATAAAGAGTAAAGGAGCAAAATATATGTGTATACTTATGATATTGTTACCTTACTCGATGTTATTTTTTCTCAACAGTTTGTGGTGTCTTGGGTGTGATAATTGTTACCTACATTGAAGATATGCAAAAAATAAATGACTATAATTGGCCAGTAACGATAGGTGAGACATTGTGCATTCAATACACAAACTTGACAGAGTTGTAGGATGTGTTACTCTATTGTTGGCTAGTAGATTTATAACTTATCTTAATAAGAATATAACAATATATAGACATGATTATATATATATATACATACATCCATATCTTTTAAAACATACAAAACTTGGGGATGGAGCTACCAACGAAGCATTGATCTCAAGATGTTTACAATGGATGAGAGTGGAAGGTAGAGAGAAGCTAGTTTGACAAAATTAATTAAAAAAAAAATCGGTGATGATCATGTATTTACTTGGAACTTTACATCTATGAATAATTCATGATTCACGTTTAGTATGTTTGCACATTTCATTGTTAATAATTTGCTATTTGCGTTCGGTTAATATTCGTGATTTGTGATTTATGTTTTACATATTTTCATTGGTAACTATTTCTGATTCGCACCTAACAAGCATTCGTGATTCACATTTAGTATACTTGCTCATTTATATTGTTACTCATTCGTGACTAAGAAGATATCAAAACTTGCATGATACTATAATTTGGATGAAAAATAATACTTTGTTATACTAAAAATATTTTCCAATAGCATTAATGATTAAAATTATTAACAAATTATAAAACATATTTAGAAAAAAGGTTAAAAATTATTTTGTGTAGTGGCATATTCATCAAAAGATGGCGAAAGTTTACTTTATTTTTGCCAGACGTCTAGCAGCAAATAAAATTAAATAAAATAAGTTTATTTTTATCAAATATGAGGTTAAAATTTAACTGAAAGTATCAAAAACTCAAAATAGTCAACCTTTGTTTTTCTAATGACTCGATGATTTTTTGTCATGATAATTTAAATTCCCTCAATCTTATAAAATATGGTCCATATGAATTATTCTCTCTTTCGAATCTTCAATTTAGTCCATGCAAAAGTTATATACATTATTCTCATGAGTTAACTGCACACTTCGAAATTATCTCATCATATTTTAAGATACAAGGTCGGCTCCCTCCCAGTAAAATAATTGGGAGTTTCTCTCCTCACTTAGTGGTTTTCCTACACCAACTCTCGTTTTCTCCTTCATAATATCATTTCACGTAAAAGTTCTTAGACTTCCAAACACCTGTCTTATACAAGCAGGCTCTAACTCATCAATTTTGCTTTTTTTATTGGCTAAATATACCGGTTCTCAATCTTTATACTTCTATCAAATGTTCTCAAATAGATTTTCCAATCTATCTAACGTTTCCTCTGGTCAGGACATGAGATGAAAGTTTTGAGGGAAAAAGTGGTTGGGTCCAATGTAACATTTCCCACGATGGAGGATGGTCGTGGAATTCTAAACCTAAAAATATGAACTGAGGCGGTTGTTCTTAAATATGTTTGGTCCATAATAAGTAAACTCAACAACTTAATATGGTGTGACTAAATTAAAACAAAATAAATTAAAAGGAATAATTTATGGGCTTTAAATCCTGGCTCATAT
The DNA here is from genome assembly GCA_036936605.1 of Limnanthes douglasii subsp. nivea. Lineage (NCBI taxonomy): Eukaryota > Viridiplantae > Streptophyta > Magnoliopsida > Brassicales > Limnanthaceae > Limnanthes > Limnanthes douglasii. The sequence goes on from JAUPFV010000001.1 coordinate 43,007,863, forward strand.
CCCTCATGAAATTGGAGGAATTTTTTTTTACGTCTTAGACCTTTAGCTAACAAATTGTATAGTGTTCTGATCGGTAACAGGGAGGAAACCTAATTATGGTACGATATTTAGCTTCTTTTCACCTATAGGGTAACCCATTATGGGGAAAATATTATCCATGACTCAAGACTTGGCAAGAACCTCAAGGTTTTAGACATCACTCATGATGACCTTTAGAACCAACCTTCACAAATTATATTGGAAATTGTTAGGAATCACACCAACATCAAGGAGATCAACAACATCATACTCTTCTTCCCTTCATCCAACATCAACCATAACAACGTCGATTATAGGACCGCAAAAAATAGAAACAAAAAATCCATATCCGATGACATATACAACGTCATACGAACGTTTACCCCATATGTTTGGTGGATTTGTGTTAGTATGCCATAAGAACATTATTCTTCGTCACTCATTTATTCTTTGGATTGTTATCTAGGAAAAATTGTCTACCGGATATAAGTTTATTTGTTAATGATTAAATTCCCCTCCAGATTGTGTCATTTGCAACTCTGATTCTAAAACTATCATTCATATCTTATATTACTACAACTTCACTCATAGTAATTAGGGCTCTACCAATTCCTAAGCTCATGTTCACTTTTAATACCTATGACCGGCTTTTCAGGATTAGAGAGACGTCAAATTGGTCTTCCTCTCGAATCATCCATTTAACGTGTTCTTGTTTTGACGCGGTAATTTACTACATCTGACAGGTTCGAAACTTTTAAAAAAATTGTTTCCCTTCTGCAGTTTTTTTTGCGGCTTCGCATCGTATGTTTTCTGACATTAAATTCATATTCTTTAGTATCAATGTTATCTAGTCGATTTGATCTGTACAATATTTTAACTTACTATTACTAATTATGTTGTATGCATCCATATATCCTTTTATGTTGTGGTTACCGGTCAGTTATGTCTCTCCTACCCGAACTACGTGAGATCTTTTATACCCTTTCAAAATATCTTTCGATTGATTTAGATTTTATCTCTAGTTAATTGTCCAAATTTAAATCGGTCATTTATTTTGATTCTAAATACTTTCCAATCACATATATTTATATAAACTTTATATTTTATCCCATATATCTTTCAACCGGATAACGAAAAGAAAAATCAAATTTCATCAACGTTTAATAAAACAATTCTCAATATTTTTAAATCACTGCATAGAATAGTATTCACCTTTTTCTAACCAATCTTCACATTATAAACATAAATGAAAGGCAAGTAAAAAGTTTGGTTAATGTACTCTAGTTAACTTTTATTTTATGTTAATGATGGTGGAGCCCTTGTTGATGTTACTCGGTGACTTGTCAATTATCATCCTTAATTGCTTTATATCAGCAAATAGACTGAACTAGAGGTGTCAAACGGTTTGAACCAGCACCAACCCGCACCGTTTAAGTCTGAACCACGGGTTGCAGTCTCGGCGGGTTGCGGTCTCGGCGGGTTGCGGTCTCGGCGGGTTGCGGTCTCGGCGGGTTGCGGTCTCGCCGGGTTGCGGTCTCGGCGGGTTGCGGTCTCGGCGGGTTGCTCCTTATGCGGTCTCGGCGGGTTGCGGTCTCGGCGGGTTGCAGTCGTAATGGGCCAGTTTCACAGTTAAACCGCCAGTTCAAACCACCAGACGAACCATTTAAGAGCCGTTTACCAGTTCAAACCATCAGCCAAACCATTTAACCATTTAAGAACCGTTTATCAGAATATATTATAATGTTATTTAAAATTAATTTGTAAGTGTTAATTGAATCTAATTTCAATAATTGAGTTAATTATTCTATTTCATGTATTTTAATTTAAATATGTTATCATTTTAATCGAAATTTTATAATCATCAATTATATTTTAAAAAAATAATTGTAATTTGATTTTGATACGTTTGAATAATATATTACTATTAAATAATATATACCTATTAGACATATAATTGTATTAAAATTTTAAATTATTAGGTGATTCTTTAGATTCTTTCAAGCTTGAAGTGTTTATGGTTAGATGAATTATATAGTTTATTGTATTTTCGAACTATTCAATATTAGAAGTTTATATGCATAAACATAAATTACTTGTAAGTTGTAAAGAACAAAATAAAAATTGAAAGCTAGGTAAGTGATTTAAATAACATTTAATAAAAAATAGAAGCAAAACAAACAATTCATTAAAAATAAAAACCAAACAAGTAACATAGTTTTCCAATCAAATAAAAAAGAAAAACATTACAACGATAATGAAAATCAATTGCGAAAAACTAAGGAGCTTCATCGTTGTTGTTGTTGTTAGGTGATGGACCTTGCAAATGCATGTTCTCCATCATCTGTCGCATATACTCCGACTGTTGGGCTTGAGAGTTTGCAAATCGCTCATTCCATTGATCTTGTCCATGATGCCACTGCTCGTATTGACCATGCCACTGCTCGTATTGACCATGCCACTGCTGGAGGTGACCAAGTTGATCATTCACCCCTACTTGCCACTGCTGTATCTGGCTAAGCTGGTCATTTACCCCCCCTGCCAATTTTGAAATTCACCTTGCCATTTTGTAAAATCATCATGCCAAACCATTTGTTGAGTATGCGCAAACTCAGCAAATTCGCGATCGGTTCGTCTTTGTTGTGGCGGTACTCGCGAAGAACCACTAGCATTTGGATCGAAAGACACTTCAGCCTCAACTCGATACTGAGTAGGTGGATTTGGCGGTTTTGTAAGACCGTTCGCAATATATATCTGATTCAAGTCTTCTCTATGGTGGTTTCATGCCTCTAATTTCGAAATCAACTCTCCATCCCAAGAGTATATTTCCTGCAAACGCAAAGAGTTTCTACCTATAGCACTAGTCGGCCTCACCTTCACCGGAGTGTACATACTCACATCAGCTCCTTTCGAAACAAGCAATTTACTCAATATCATCCCATAAGGTAGTTTATCCGTACCACACCTCGCAGCCATATTTCGAATCATCAAGCTGGGTAAATTAATTATTCCCTGATTTCGAATCATAAAAGCAGTAACAAATGTTTGAATATATGAAAGCTGCGAATCATTGTTACTAGGTGGAAGAAATATACTATTTACCAATTTCAAAGCTAATTTCCCAATACCATCCAAATTACCCCGCATGGCTCGAAATTTACCGCTAATTTCCGGAGCTTCCGCACCAGGACAAGTAAGAATCTCTACCGCTTCTTCGTAAGACAAAGGCCAATCAGCACTCCATATCGTAGGGCGATAACTAATGGGAGGTAATTTATTACCGGTATAGATATCATGGGTTGGAACGGAAAAAAGATCGTAGAAATCAGTTTCAAAAAAACTAATGTCTTTACCATCAATCAAACAATTCAATCCTAAACCTCTTGGATCATTTTCGATTAATCTAGCCGTGGAATAAAACTTTCGCACTAGTTCTATATACCAATCACATTTGAATCTAGCTAGATTCATCCAACCTTGGCCATTAGTAGGCTCAATAAGTTTGAAAAAATTTTGCATACCCTCTATTTGGATCAGTTCCTCGTAGTTCAGAAACATACCAGACCAAATTTTTGTTACACCTCGACCTCCTTGCTGATTACTACGGATGCGAATCTCCCCCTCGGGGCGATGTTCGATAGTCTCGCTCTCCGTTACCTCATGCTCCATGGTATGCAACAACATTTCTTCCACCTCTCTCAATTCGGAAGTGGTTGGTTCACTACGTCCACCTTTACGAGCATTCTTTTTTGTTTTCGAAGACATTTGCGAAACCTGAAATTTAAATAGAGTTTGAAAAATATAAAAAAAATTTAGAGAAGTGTAGTAGAGAGAGGGGATAGATTTGTAGTGGAGAGGGAGAGATTTGTAGTGAAAAATATAGGAGGATGTAGGGTGTATTTATAGGGTAATTTTGTGTTTTTTTTTTTTTTTTTCTACTAGCCGTTTGATGACGTCAGCATGACGTCATCAAGCGGACCATCCGGCCACGCGTGCGGATGGTCCGCTTTTGGCCGTTGCCAACGGCTAGTTCGTTTGAACTAGCCGTTGGTTGAACCGGGGCATCCGGATGATCGTCCGGATGCCCCGGTTTATCCAACGGCTAGTTCAAACGAACTAGCCGTTGGTTGAACCGGGGCATCCGGACGATCGTCCGGATGCCCCGGTTCCAATCGGACCATCCGGATGGGCGTCCGGATGGTCCGAATTGTCTGTCCGGGCGTCCGGGCGAAACTGTCCGGATGGTCCGGGCGATTTTTTTTTTTTTGTTTTTTCGGTTTTTTTTTTTTTTGGGTCTCCCCTATAAGTAGAGGAGACCCCAACACCAATACTCACACCTCTCAAACAACTCTCTACTTCTCTCTAAATCTATCTATTTGTTCGATAAGTTCTAGAAAACTACAATTAGTTATTTTACTTATTCTACTCCTACTTTCGAAATTGTTTGATTTTTGTTTTTCCGCAAATTGTTTCTTAGTTGTTATTAGTCTAAATTTAGTTGTTCTATCTTGTTATTAGTCTAAATTTAGTTGTTATATCTTGTTATTAGTCTAAATTGTGATTTTATTATTAGTATTTTATTGCATATTTGAAAAAAAAAACTGTTATTAGTTTTAAAATGAATTCAAAACGTAGAAATACTGGGATAAACCCACCATCTAATGTGGATCTCAATACCATGGATGATTTTTCTACAGAATTCCCTCACGTTGACACACTCTCCTCCCGCGAAAGTGGTGGTGGAAGTACTAGTGGGGGGAGATCTCGTAAGAAAACATCTTGGATTTGGAATCACTATACTCTATCAGAAGATGGTTTGTTTTGTATTTGTAAAGAGTGCAATAAACGTTATCTTCACGTAAGTGGATCTAGAAATATGGGCACTAGCACTATGGTAAAACATTTAACGAAACATGAAATATATGATCCTACAAAACCTAACCCAACTAATGTTTGCACGAACCCTCAAACAGGTCTTCCTTTTGAGTTTAACCACGATACGTATAGGGAAGAAACAATGATTTATGCAGTCGGTAGTTTACAACCATTTAGTTTTGGGGATTCTTGGAGATACGAAAATTGGATGCAAGTTGGGGTAAACCCACAGGCAACACGCATTCCACGTACCTCTTTGCGATCGCTAGCCTTTAAATATTATTTACAAAGAAAAAAAGAGATTATTCAAACTATGCAGACTTTGCCATGGAATGTTTCGATTACTAGTGACATAGCTACTTTTACTGATTTAGATATGATATGTGTTACCCTCCATTGGATGGACGCCCAATGGGTCCTCCAAAGGAGAATTATATGGTTTGAATCAATTGGGAAGCATACCGCACAAATAATTAGGGAGAGTATGACTGAATGCATGAATGTTTATGGCATTAAAAACAAGATTATGTCTATTTCGTTGGATAATGCATCTTCTAATATTAGTGCTATAACATATCTTATAGCAGATTGCAATCCTCCTTTTCCAAAATTGTTTCACACCAAATGTTTATGCCACGTACTTCAATTAATTGCGAAAGAAGGAATACGTAAGGTTCAGGGTGATTATATTACCCCTATAAAAAATGGGATCCTATTTTGCTCGACATCCGCTGCTAAAAAAAGAGCTTTTAAAACACTTGTTCTTTCAAATGGGAAAAAATATAAGAAACTTTTATTAGATGTCGAAACTAGATGGAATTCTACTTACACAATGCTTGCACGTGCGCATGTTTTTAAAGAAGAGATATCGACGCTTTATAATACATATCGTGAAACACCAATTGAACCAGATCATTGGAAATTTTGTGCACACATGTTAAGATTTTTAAGACTTTTTAAAGAAAACACCCTAACCTTTTCTTCACAAAATCAACCTAATGCTCATTTGGCCCTTTTCACGATTGCTAATCTTGCCATGCATATGGATGAATTTAGATCACATTATGCATGCGTAGACATGGTGCCTGGAATGGAATATAAGTTCACAAAGTATTTTCATCCAATCCCTGATAGTTATTCATTTGCTTGCCTTTTAGATCCTTTTTCACGAAAAGAAAAATTTGAATTGCTAGTTGATTGCTTTTATAAATCTGTACGGTTTCCTACAGATAAACCACCGACCGAACCAATTGACCCTGAAGGGTATATTAGCGGTATATATGATAGTTTGTATAATATCTATGATAAGTATGCTGCAAGATATAGATCAAATACATCTACAAATGTAAGCAGTAGTAACAATAGGGGTAGAGGGAGAAATACTAACTATATTCGATTGGCAATGTTACGAAACAACAATGTTACAGAAACCCCTCAATCTGATAATGAGTTGTATAGATATTGGACCACTAGGTTTGACTTTACGAATTATCAAGACCAAGGTATTGAAGATATCATACGATGGTGGGGTACCAAAACTGAAGAGTTTCCTATTCTTTGCAGGATTGTTAAAGAGATTTATGCTATACCTATGTCTACAGTTGCAAGTGAGTGTGCTTTCAGCCAAGCGAGGTTGCAATACACGACTAAGAGAACAAGATTGACGGGCAAAGCACTTGGAGTGCTTGTGGCAGTTAAGGATTGGACAGCGGCGGATAAAAGGATGCAAGACATAGAGTTCAGAGACGAAGTGAACGTAGACGACATCTTCGAAGATTATCCGGATGATTACGAAGATATACTTGAACAAGAAATTGCGGAAGAAAACGAAAATGACGACGAAGATTTTACTTACGAAGAAGACGAAGCTGGAGATGAATGATGTTTGTAATAGTTTTTTGCTATTTTGTATTGTAATTTGAAAACATTTGTACAACTCCTGGCCCGCACGAGTATAAACTGTGAACGGCTAAATTATCCAAAAATGACTTTACCTTTTATTATAACAACAACAAATGTATTATGAAATACTTATAACTTCATAAGATCTAATTTTGGTTTAAAAAACAATAACAAACACTTGTAAAATTTAAAACCAAATCACAATAGTAATCAAAATGTAATATTAAAATTATAACCGTAGAATTTGTAATATTTTAACATGATAAGATATAGTTTTGGTTTGTATTAGATCTAAAAACATAATAATAATATTCAAAATGTGATAATAACATAAGTAATATTTAAAATTTTGGACTATATAATAATTACAACACTAAAAAACTTAATAACCAAAACAAATTAATATTAACAAAAATGTAATAATAATTCTATAATAATATGCAATATCTCAATATTTTTTAAATATAACATTTTGGATATAAAATAAATAAAATCAGCATAATATTTACCAATAAACCACCGGTTTTTTACAAATAAACCGTGGTTTCGCAGTCCTGCCGGGTTGCGGTCTCGGCGGGTTGCGGTCTCGGCGGGTTGCGGTCTCGGCGGGTTGCGGTCTCGGCGGGTTGCTCCTTATGCGGTCTCGGCGGGTTGCGGTCTCGGCGGGTTGCGGTCTCGGCGGGTTGCAGTCCTAATGGGCCAGTTTCGCAGGTAGACCGCCAGTTCTTAAGCAGGTTGTCAGCTTTGAACCATGGTTCCTGAACCATTAGACACCTCTAGACTGAACTTAGGATGTTCTTGTTGGTCTGTTGCCTCTGTGAATATGGCTCTTATTAGGTCCTCATCCATTTATTTGTTACTTTCTGATAATGATTGGCAAACTTGTTCAATATTTACTTTTAAAAGATATTTTCCATTTTAATAAAATTTGAAACTAGCTCTTTTTTCATAATATAATTTTTAAAAAAAATTGTTTTATAATATTTGTCGTTCTCATTTTCCAATGCAGTATTGATTATCTATATTCCATTTTCAGCCAATAAAATAGTTAACCTTCTGCGCAAGTTATTAATTTCACCAATCATTTTTTTTTATCTTTTCAAAATTATTATTACTTTTCTTAATATTCGTGCAACAACCTTAAACGACTAATATTATGAAACGGAAGGAGTAAGTTATTAAATCACTAGAAATAAAATATTCAAAGTAATCAATATATTTGGTTAGGACGGTGAAAACCCAATTTTACCCTCCAAAATAGTAACCAAATAAAACATAGTAAAAAAATTTCTATTTTTTCATTTTAACTTTTTTTTCTTATATCGTCAATTCAAATGAAATTAGGGTTGTTAGTGATGAGTCCGGAAATTTTCACCACTCACTGTGGAAACCGGACAGAGGCAATTCAGACAAAAGTCACCCACTAAACCATCCGAACTGGACAAAAATATTTAAAGCTAATCACCTTTTGACTAAGCTAATGGCTAATCTGCTAATAAACTAATGAGTTTTTGAACTCGACCCAGTTTCATAAGTTTGACTCGAAAACCCATGTGGCCCATAATTAAGGGTATAAATATCCACTTTCATTAACGAGGGTAATGAACATTTAATATAACCAGACAGCTTAAATCTCTCACTACAAAATACCCAAACATTAAATACCTTTGAAACACCACAAAACACCTGACCAAATTACCCTTAGTCGAAAATAATCCACACCAGTTTAATGGTTTCTAAAAGCTAGGAACCGGACTGGGACGGAACCGATAAGAACCGGACCGAGAACATGAGCAAAGTTTAACGGTTCGGTTTACGGTTCCATTTTGAAACAATAAAATCAGGTAGGAACTGAACCGGTAGAACCGATTTGGAACTGAACCGATAGTACTGCTAAACCGATATAACCTATACATAACCGAATTGATAAACCGGTAGAACTGGTATATAACCAAACCAATGAAATCGTTAAAGTAAATTGGTTTATTTATTTATTTATTTACTATACATTATATTGTAAAAAATATTAGGTAAAAATCAACTAAAAAAGTCAAAGACTAACTTCTAAACTTTAATTTTTATATCATTTATTTAAATAAAATAAATTAAAATTAAATCGATTTAAAAAAATGGTCTGAATTGGACCGAAACCGGACTAATAACATACCGAACCAAAACAGACCAAAATGGAACTGAACCAGACCAAAACCGAACCGAATTGAAACTAGATTGATCGGATCAGACCGAAAACTTAGTGATCCAGTCTGATTCCAAAAAATAGAACTGAAAGCTTAACAGTCCAGTTTGATCCGAACCGATAAGCTAACTGTCCAAATCTGTCAATAACTGTACCAAACCAAACCAATAAAGCTCTAGACAAAACCCCTTTTAGAGGATTCGTACTAGACGATCTTTTGGCAACTACATTTTATAATTATCATCAATATTGTCTTTTTCATATTAAAGTTTCTAGTCCACACATTGTTGGCATATCATTTTGACTAAGTTTTTTTCAATCTTTTTGTTTTTATGTTTTATCAATCTTTTGGTTCGATCCTCCAACGAGAAATAATCCTTTATTTCCTCTTAATTGTATGTTGACGAGGTTGTTACGGAAGGAAATTCTTTATCTGAATAAATTTTTTCATAATTTTATTATTATCTTCGTAGCATATTTCTTTTGGAAACTTATATATACTTTTATTCTCTGCAACATAATTATATTTTATTTCTCGTCGTGGATCAGTATATATTTTTTACTATTATGTAAAGGCATATTATGTCCACTTTCGTAATCTTACGGTCTTTCAACCTCAAAATTGGTTTGTTAACCATAATCGATAATTTGACTATTATATCATGACACAATATGGATACTTGTGTAAACTTACAGTTTTTCAACCCCAATCTTGGTTCATTAACTAAAACCACTAATTTGACTATCATATCAAGGCAGGATATCTTAGGCTTGGTTTATTAACCATAATCACTAATTTATAATTATATATGATGTTTTTCTATCATTGAGATGACGATCACTTGACTTATAGCATTTTCCCAGTCGTGGAGATGGAGATCACTTGGCTTATAGCCTAGTCTATCATGGATATTGGTGAATTGAATACTTTGGATCTTCTAATTAAATTGGGAGAAGTCAATATGTAGAGAGAGAAATAGGTTTTAAAGAGAGAAAATCAGATTGCAAAAGTGATTTATCTCAAAAAGTCAACCCCTTTATTAGATCAGCCTTGGCCTTTATATAGAGGCGCAAGGACTTAGTTCTTAACTAAAAAAATTACATAAAAGGGATGGTTACATGCTAGTCCATGACTCAAATACAAAGTACTAATTTCCTCCTATAATTTTACAATCTGTCATATTCTATTCTTTGTATTCCAGTCCTTTAAGTTCCATTTCCTTATCAGATATGGAGATCACTTGGCGTAAATAATTTTCTATCGTAAGGATATACCTCATATGGTCCTCTTAGTCCTTGAATCTAATTCAAAAGATTTGTTCAATGACTAATAACTGATGACGGTGATGTAAAACTCATTGAGCCAATATGTTAACAATTTTCATTTTAGGGCTTATTGTACAATCTTTTTTTTTCTTGATGATAAATTTTGGCATATAGCCTTGTATAAAATCATGCACAATTTATACTATACTCATGTAAAAGATAATTTAAAATCTTAAATATATGCAAAGTGAATGAATTCTTTTTAAATATATGAATGTTAACAAATATGTCTTATGATGTTAACTTGAATTATAAGATGTGCCTCCATTAATATATTCACGTTGAATATTATATCACCAATAACAATTGGCACAGTGGTTACAACGCTACGTTCTCAAACTCAGGATTTCGGTTTTAATCCATCTGCTTGTTTGCTTCTACAAGTTCAAAAACACGGATTCAACTCCCAGAGTCGGCAAGTTTTAACTTTGTATCGACGAATATACGTTTTTATTTTACTTTATACTGATAAATAGATTTATTTTGTTAATGAGGATATTATTATTACCAATATTAGCCCATCTAGTGGTTGCAAAAATCTTCTTTATTTTTATTCTTTTTATTCTTTTTATTTTTAGGTTGATAATATTGACGAGGTAAACGTTTTACTTTATTCCTTTCTTCATGTTGATAATGTCGACAAGGTAGCCATCATAAAATTTGTAATTACACTTTCGAAAATGGACTCTTTTATCTGTTTATGGAAGCAAATAGTTGAAGAACCCTACATTTTTTAGATATTAATTATATAAAATAAATGTTGACAATAGAAAAAATATGAGAAGGTATAAATTTACTATATACTTGACGGGGTCTTTTTTTCTTCAACTTAATTCAATCCTACTTTTCAATTGACAAGACCATACACTCATCAAGTATCTTCAATCTTCAAGAAGTTTTTTTAATCTTTAAGTTGACGAGGTCATTCTCTTCTTCAAAGTGGCTTCTACTCTTTTTTTAATTTTGACGAACTTTTATCTTCTTTAAGATGGTTGCTATTTTTTCTTAATTTTGACGAGGCTTCTATCAAAAATGAAACCAATTTAACAAGGGTTCCGCCTTGAAGACTTGATAAATTTGAGTAGTCTCATCATTTGACATCCCAAAATCTACTAAATGAGACTTCTTTCTTCAGTATTGATTTTCCCACTAATGGAGTACCTTCTTTAAGTTTTCAATCTTTTTACTTTAGCTCGAGTTAGAAGACGATATTTTTAAACTCAAGAAAAACTAATATTCTAGTTAAGGATAAATTTCCAACAACTATACTTATACAATGTAAAGAAATATTCTCTCACGTGAACGATTACATGACTAAAAATACCTTATGAGACTAAAAAGTTAAAGAGAATGGAGAGATTTTCTAAAAAGAGAAAGTAAGTTCTAGACTTAATTTAGAATAATTAGGAAAAATGATAGAGATCTTCTTTTAGGGTTTATCTCATCTAGATATATCAAATATCAAGTATATAAGATTAAAATACCAATACACCATTATTTGTAGGTAGATATATTGATGTAAATGATCATTATGCGGATATTATATATAGGATATAACATTATCATAACTAATAATTAAATTAATATTAAAATTATATTATTATTATTATTATTATTATTATTATTATTATTATTATTATTATTATTATTAGAGATATAAGGCTTAAGCCCATTAGCCCATATAGTTTATCTATAAATAATAGATTTAGACTTTATGTAATACATACTTTCTAAATAATACAAAACCCTAGCCGTTCTCTTTTCTCTCTTTTGTTCATTATTTAACATGGTATCAGAGCCTGGAGTAATCTGATCGGGGAACCGTCGCGATCCCCTTGTTTTGTAGATCTACCAGGTATTCAATTTCGTAGTAGTATTGGATTTCGGTTTGGAATTGGATTTATTTGGAAATCTTGGATCTGTTCGACAATTTTAGATTATGTACTGGTATTGATCTTGACAGAGCATGTTAAAATCCGATAGAGAGTTATATTATTGTTGGAGTTTGATATTGTTTTGGATCTGCTTTTGTGTGATTTCCAATTTTTTATCTTGTTTTTCAATTGGATTTGTGTTGGAAATTTTGATCTGCTTTTCGTCAGAATAGATATAGTTTTCGGTTTTCGGATCTGCTGTTTACAGCTCCAATAAAACGGTCTTATCGAAAGGAAAACGATGTCCGTTTTGACTGAATTTTAGAGAGCATGTTTGGGACATCCAACCCTTCAATATGACCGGTCGGATTATGATTCAGTGCTATGGTTTAGGAGAAATCGCAACTGGAGCAGTGCAGCAGTCTTGTTGGTAAAACCGTGAATTCAAATTGATTTTGATTTTGATTTTGGAAATTTAAAATTGGCAATTAGAAATTAGAAATTGAATTTAGCTTGGTTTTTGGATATCAGTTTGGTATTTGGATTTGGATTTGGATTTGATTTTGCTGGACCACTGAGATTTAGAATTCGGACCTGGTTTGATTTTGGATTTTGGGTTTGATTGGATTTGGATTTAGTATTTGAATTTGGCATTTGGATTTTGTTTGGTGTTTAGATTTTGTTTGACGTTTGGACTTTGTTTGACGTTTGATTAGATCGATGCTTGTCGTTTTGGTGTTTAGATTTCTTTCTTCGTTTAGATTTAGATTTTGTATAGATTTAGTTTGGATTTGGTTGGACTTTATTGGACGTGTTTGGATTCGTTTGATTTCGTTTGATTTCGTTTGGATTAGTTTGGATTAGTTTGGATTCGTTTGACTTCGTTTGGACTTGTTTGGATTTGTTTTGGATTCGTTTGGATTTGTTTGGATTTGTTTGGCTTTGTTCTGGCTTGGTTTGGCTTCGTTTGGACTTGTTTGGATTAGTTTGGACTTGTTTGGTTTTGTTTTGCCTTTATTTGGTTTTGTTTTGGCTTTGTTTGGCTTTGCTTGACTTCGTTTAGATTCGTTTGGTGTTTGAATATCGTTTGGATTAGTTTTGAGTTTTGGAGTTTGGAGATTAGAGCTTGACGATTGGTGTTTGAAGATTGGAGCTTGAAGATTGGAACTTGAAGATTGAGTTTTGACATTTCGATTTTGGTTTTGATGTTTTGCTTTGATTCGTTGATGTTTCAATTTTTTTATTTATTTTGTGTAATAAACTCACAATGCAAGAATAAGCATTGCGAGTTTGAGAGAGGGTGTTAGAGATATAAGGCCTAAGCCCATTAGTCCATATAGTTTATCTATAAATAATAGATTTAGACTTTATGTAATACATACTTTCTAAGTAATACAAAACCTTAGCCGTTCTCTTTTCTCTCTTTTGTTCATTATTTAACAATTATTTCTATGGGACTTTTTGTGCTTAACTTGATCTAATTTCAAGGTTTCGACTTGCAGCCTTTGTAAATAGAGGATAAATTATTATTTTTATATTTTCAAATTTTAAAATTTTCCTAAAGAATGATTAACAACCAGTTTTGAATCGGTGAGTAATCTAACACATTGAGCTCCATATATATGGATGAGCTCCATATATATGGATAATCGAAATCTTGATATTGATGCTTCATACTCTGTCTTATTGTTGAAAGCTAGAAAAGCGGACTTAACCAATTGACATAAAGGTTATCTCGATGAAAATGTTAGTTGTATATCATATCGATAACCACAAAGGTTGGAACCTCCATAGGTTTGGATTACCCATAATGGCTATGTATTATCTTTAAAAAGAGTCGGCCTCTCTAGTTGAAATTCTATAAGAAAATCAATCAAGGCTTGTACTTTGGTTGCAGTCCTTGAATTGTACTGTATATAAAAATCTCTGAGTTTTAATAACCATATTATTAATATTCCTCAAATATTAGCCTTCTAAATGATTCATTGTAATGAAAAATAAGCTCGGATGATTATTGTGTGAGCTTGAAATTAAGGCTACATCTTTCTTGCCACCCTCATAAGATCCAGAGCCAACTTGGTCAGTTTGTAAATACATCGTATCAACATCAAAAGGATATTTATTAACATAATATATGGATTGACAAGTATCTTCATCTTAGTTAAAGAGGAACACGCTTATTGCATGATTAGATATTGCTAATTATAAATAAAGTACATAACCTAGGTTTGATCATATTAGAATTTTAGGAAAACCCACACGCTCTTTGATCAATTTACAAGCTTCATCATATTATGTGGTCCAACTGAAATGTTTGACCCCTTTTAATACCTATAGAAAGAGGGCACGCGTATCCGATGATCTAAAAATAAACCGATTTAGAGCAGTAAGCATTCCTACTCACATTTGAATATATTTGATACCTCATGTTGGTTTCATGACTTCCAGATTTGACAATAGTTGTGGATCTGCTTTGGTCCATCTTTCACTAACCAATTACCTTAAACATATACATGAGTGAACTACAAAACTGCATTTTTTCTATGTTTAACTTTAATTTACTATATGAAGGTTTCCTTAAGGCATGCAAAATGATATATATATCACTAATTCTTGTGACTAGCATATCATCTAAATATATTTGTACATGTTTTTCAATTTAAGAGGAAAAACCCTTGTTGGTTGCTCCTGGATTTTGCAGTCTGAAGGACATTACCTTCGATCGTACATATCATCTAAAATGATTAGGACCTATGTTGGTTGCTATTTGGAAAAAACAAAAAAAAGTAACATAAGACTCGCGGGCTATGGACTGTCTGCTACGAACTATCCTTATTTTATCATTGATCACAAATCTTATACAGTGATATAAGATTTTGAGTGTAACTGATATAAGTTCTCATTGATATTTTGTTACATGATTACATCTAACTTTAGCTCGTTAAGCATTGGAGCTTGTGATCTTGTAAAGATAGATAATACTATTTTTGATGATGTAAAAGTTGTTATCTTGTGGATATGATTACAAAACTTCTTTCAAATTATTTTTGTTGAGCTTCTGGTGTCAATAAGGATTCTTCTGGTTTATTCCCATACGATTTAAGCAATGATAACCATTTTATCTTCATGAGGACCGTCTCTCTTAAATCATCATCATCAAAATATTATAGCTTAGGGACCCTTATAGAGGTTAGCCAAAGTCTGATCGATTCGTTGGAATTTAAGTCGTATATGTGACACTTTCTTGAGAGGTCGACATTCCAAAAAATGTATCCTTCCTAACAATAGAACCAACTATTTGCATATTTGGATATGGATCTAAAAATTTACCTGCTTTATAGAAGACCAACATCTCTACTATCCCAGGTGTCAGATTTTGAGGTTATACTTCTATGAAGATAGGCCTGAGGTGTTGGATCTTGTAGTGGTGCAATATTTTTTCAAACTGCGGGAGCTCGGCTTTTAACGATGGCAATGACATTTCCATCATTGATAATAATATGGATCTCATCCTTCAAGGTTATTCATTCTCTTGTGTGTTGGTCGGTTTAGTTATGATGCTTACATAACCTAAAGGGGTATATTTTCCCTATAGGGATCTATATTTTCTCCGATTTTTTTAAGTAAACCATATCTTTAGCTCGGTATAAATAATGGTTAGTTATCTTCGAGTTTGGTATATTATATCTCCAACCCTTACAAGTATTTTTACTATTAGGTCTAAAATCCCTAGTGGGTTTTTTTGTGACACGATATCATTTGTAACATGAGCCAAATAAAATGGCATTGTTGGACTATAAACAGGATTATACGGAATATGATAAAAAAAGATACACGTTAATGGTTTCATATATTTTGATATGTTTCTATATTTAAGCTAAGAATGGTATGAAGGTTAAATCTTTACGCTTTGTGATATCCTCGACAATAAGACATATGATGATTCAATGCCTATAATGAACACAAGACACGAGGTTGTGGCAGTTTTTCAAGTTTTTTTTTGTTCGGACGAACCTGTTTGTCACCCTGGATGATATTACTTTAAATGAATTGATCTTGTAAAAAAGTCTAAAGTGCATTGAAGGTATGGACCGATCATGGGGGTAGTTGGCTAACTAGGTTATAACACCACCTCGAAAGATCATAACGAAACCCTATTATGTCATTTTTTATGTGATACTTAGGGTCGCCCATCCCGTCGTACTTATCCATCTTCTGTTAGTTGAACTCGAAAGGAAAATCTCCTTCAAATATTGTTGGCTCTAATGAGTACGTGAGAAAGTTGTAAGTGGCGTTCAATTTTCATCATAGTTTAGCTTTCTTGGAATTTATGAGTTTATTATGAAGACTTGCTGGTGAATTGGTATTATATGTTGCTTTACCAGCATAGTCTATTGTGCATATTGTCCAAACTAGTGGGTCCCTGAACAAGTTTCCAAAGTCGTATTGACGGTTCAACGGAGGAATTAGATTGTTATGGTTTAGCAATTTGTTTGTTGTTCTATTATTCGGTTTGGTCTGGCGAACGAAGTTATGCGTGTGTTTTGATGATGTTTGCTTCTTCCTATTAATCTTATTTAAATCTACCCTTCGAACATTTGGTCCGTAAAATTTATTCTCTTGGTAATCTCCGCATGCACAACAAAGTTTATACCACTATCTTTGATTTTCTTTTTGTCTTCCCGACGGGGTGGTTTCAAGACTGTATTGGTATGTTTGGCAGTCAAGAGCTCTTCCATCAAATCATATTGTAAGGTATTAATTTGTTACCGTATGACCAAATTGGATCTAGCTGCTTCTCAGCTATCGAAACCACGAACTCAAAGGTTGTTCGATTGGACAATGCTGAATTTTGAGTCGGTAAGTGGTGAATGAAAATTTTCTTTAAATTTTTTTAAAATATATAGAACATTCATTTGCTACGGATATCGATAATGCTAATGCTTGAAAGATTTCAATTGAAATTGGTCGGAATATGTAGTTTGAAAGTATTAAAATATATTTGAGATAATAAAAGGTTAAATGTTAATTAAATATTAAAAATTATAATCCAAATGTTTTAGATTAAAAAATTTATTTATAATTTGAAATAAACAAAACAATAATTTTAAATTTTAAAAAATAATTTAATTATAGTCTCTCATTCTTTTCAAAGTCAAAAATATTTTTGTTTGGTTTTTATTTAAAGATTTTCTTTAAGTTAATATATTTTAAGATGTAAAACATTAGCTTTTCATTAGTTAACTTTTTTCTATATATCGATTGTTTGAATATTTATTTATATATAAAAATCAAATTATATATTTTTTCTTTTTCTTTTTTTTATTAAAACTTATTTTAAAGTTAAAGTTTAATTTAGGATTAAAAATGTAGTCTTAACGCATAAGATAACCCCTACTCTCTTATTTGTTAAAAAAAATATTAAATGGGTAAGCTAAAAACTGAAAATAATTTGTTCAATGATGGATGTAACTGTGAGGTGCCACGTGGCAGATGATATAACATAGTTGAATCTAAAGAATTTATGAATCTGGACATTTATCGGGTCGGATTCATCTTCCACATCTCTACATATAAAGAAATCGATTTGTCTACCCAAATAACAGCAAGTGTTGGGTTCATGTCTTCTTGAAAGAACAATCATTCTACAATCCTAGAGAGAGAGAAAGAAAGAGATGGAAGGAAGCATCAGGAAGAACTCAGGAAACAAGAGAGATAAAGATGATTATCATGTCTTTTACAAAGTTCCTTATGGTGATACTCCTTATGTCAAAGCCAAACATGCCCAGGTAATCATCACTCTATTTATATACTACTATATGTTCTCTTTTTCTTTTTCCTAAAGAAAAAAAAGTGATTATCTTTTGGTTATATCATTATATGTATTATTATAATAATATATGGTAAAAAAATTGTCTGAACCACTAAGTGTGTTTCAATACAAAATAGTTACTGGACATACTAACTTTATATTTATATATATAATATTTTCATATATTTACAATAAGTCCATTTAGGATATTATATAAAAATACCAGACTGAATATTACTACCAATCACGTTATTCTTCTGATATTATAATAATAAAATATGATAAAGATTGAATTTGTAACTGTAGTTGGTTGACAAGGACCCAGAAACAGCAATTGTATGGTTTTGGAAGGCTATAAACGCCGGAGACAGAGTAGACAGTGCTTTAAAAGACATGGCTGTTGTTATGAAACAAATGGACAGATCCGAACAAGCCATTGAAGCTATCAAATCTTTTAGAATGAGATGTTCTAAAAATTCTCAGGATTCACTCGATAACGTTCTTATCGACCTATATAAGGTATCTACTATCAAATATACTCATATTTTTTAATCGATATTTATCTAATTTGTTCATACTTATTATGTGAAGAAATGCGGCAAAAATGAAGAGCAAATAGAATTGATAAAAAGGAAGCTAAGGATGATATACCAAGGGGAGACTTTTAATGGAAAACCTACCA
Source organism: Limnanthes douglasii subsp. nivea (assembly GCA_036936605.1). NCBI lineage: Eukaryota > Viridiplantae > Streptophyta > Magnoliopsida > Brassicales > Limnanthaceae > Limnanthes > Limnanthes douglasii. Next base: position 43,026,546 of record JAUPFV010000001.1, read on the forward strand.
AGACTGCACGATCACACGGCAAGAAATTCCAAGTCACTGTCCAGCAAGAAACTTCTAGATTACTGGTAGGTTTCAGATATATCCGGTATAAAACGTATGATTTTCCTACTATTCGGTTAATTCAATATAAATGTTTCGTAGGGAAATCTAGGCTGGGCTTACATGCAACAACACAATTTCATATCAGCTGAAGTTGTATACCGAAAAGCCCAGATGATCGATCCGGACGCAAACAAAGCTTGTAACTTAGCCTTGTGCCTAATTAAACAGGCCCGGTTCGAAGAAGCTCGAACGGTTCTTAATAGTGTGATGGAAGATAGGGTTCAAGGTTCAAGTGATTGTAGAGTAATAGAAAGAGCACAAGAGTTGTTAAAAGAAGTAGAGTCTAAAGAGCCACAAGAGATTATGGAGATGTTAGGCCTTGATGATGAATTGGTTAATGGGCTTGAAAGATTAGTGGATCAATGGGCTCCTTTTCGCTCTAAAAGATTACCTATTTTCGAGGAAATTTCTTCTATTAGGGACCAGTTAGTTTGTTAATTTATTTAGTTTTGCTATAAAGCTTGTTTATAAAGGTTATGTAGTAACTCAATAGTAATAAATTATTTCATTTTTGTTTTTAAGTTGTGAGTTATGAATCTCTTATCTTTGATATTATCAGTCTTTTATAACTACTTTCATGCACCTCCTGTGTTACTTCTAAGTTAGATTCTCAAGTAAAAAACCAATCTAAACACTTCAAGTCTTAACATGTAGCTGGTTATGTAAAAGTAATTCCTAAACAAAGAGGTCAGAGCATCTGAAAGACTATAATTAGATTACAAGAATTTATATGTTTGTCCAGTACAATTATTTTAGTTTACAAGATATACAAAAGCAATGGCTGTAGAATACATAGTAGAAGAAGTGTAGTATCTATATGAATAAAACAAATCGAAGATAAATACAACCAAGTTCTCCACCAACTACGAGCGGACTGAGAAAACTTACCGGCGTTGTGGCAAAACGGATAAAAGTACGATGAGAATGATGGCCAGTATGATGGCGAGAACTATAAGTTTTATCTTCATATTTTGGAGCCACATTTTCCATCCTATATCTTTGCTCCTTCTCTTGAATTGATCAGCCTGGATATTAATAACATGACTCAAATGAGTTCATAACCAAAAGATGCCAAATCCAGATTGGAAACGAAAAATATTATGTTTATTTAGACCTCGTCTCTAAGAATCTCAGTTTTGTCCACTAGGATGTCGATATTCTGACCGCGTTCCAAAATCTGCAAAATAAACAATAGATCAGTGAATTGCCTAATCCAGACCTAGTTTGTATATGTATTCTAGATATTATGTATGGATAAGGTGCGGTTCTTTGAATTTAGGTAGATGTTAAAAGGTTACATAGAGAAATTGGTTAATGATGTATATCTTAATTAAGAGTGGCAAAATCCTGTTCGACCCAACCAACCAACCGCCCAATCCTGGAAAAATCGGAACAACAAGTATTTCATGTCCAAAGGTTTGGGTTCTGATGATCAAACCATCAGAGCAGATCCAAACACTGGAAAGTGATCGGTGAGAATCAGGTTTAAAGATAAGTCTGGGAGTTCAAAATTTAAAAGGAAAATTAATAAATAAAGTTTTTTAGGCCAGATGGGATCCGTTCGACCAGATCAGTTCCAGGTTGCATGATTCAACTATAATCCTGGGTTTGGATTTGGACACGCATGTGTTTAAAATCCAGGTCGAGATCCAACAGACTATGAGTTACTACAAAGCTTGTCTGACCTGTAACAGAATTTTTGCCGCCTCTAATCTAAACAACTCAGTTTTGACTTAAAACTAATTTGGATTGCCCGGTTCACCGAATCCAACTATATATATGTCTAGTTTGTGCATGTATTCTACACCTATATGCATGAGATTCAGTACATCAAATTCAGCCAATACTAAATATTGATTGAGCACCGGTACATCTAATTACTTTATTAGACAGAAGAGTTTTGCTTACTTTGTCCATGTTTTGCATCATAACTCCTTTGACATCTGAAACCTGCTCTTTAATTTTAGATAACTTGTTGATCTCTTCTGGGTGATCACAGCAATACTTCATTTGCTCCTTCAATTTAGGTCTGTAGCAACAGTAGATAAGAGTGTTACGATATAACAGACGGTGGCCTACGTGAATAAAGTAGGGGTTTAAAATATTGAAGAGTTATCCCGCATTGGTTGGGTACTCTTAATTTGTTGTGTGAAAATGAATAAACCACCCTTTTCTCTCAAGGTGCTTTTGAGGAGTGTTGGGCTTATGTCCTCTAGCACATAGAAGTTCTGTTTTGGTTCAGAAATATGTATATAACCAAAGGATCTGTTTTGGTTCAGAAATATGTATATAACCAATAATCTGTTTGATAAAGTCCAGGCTGAACTCGGGTTTTAGATATATGGGCATGACTAGGTTGGAATTGAGCTGAGTCAAGCTTGTTTGAAATATTATGTCCTGCCATGAGCTCGACTCATTTAAAATGCTGAAGGAGTTTGGCTCCTATAATAGTTTGAATCTAATTTAAAGCCTAATCCTAAGCCAAATTTATTGTTGTAAAAAAATGAAGCCTCAATTTATAGAAAAATCTAAAATTTTCATTATTCATAGTGGTATCAGAAGTCAAGGAATAATGTTTACCTCAACATTAGAATATAAAACGTTTAAACTTTTTGTAAATAATTTAACTATAAACAATGATTTTTCCTTTGAGGAGGGGGCGTGTGCTTTTATGGTGCTTAGTTAGTTAAATGAGTCCAAAATAATGCTTAAGCTAGGGCCTCGCCTAATTAGTAATTGAATCGAGCTTTGCGAGGGCGCGCGTGAACTACCTGTAGAATTGTATCCCTAAACCTGATCACAATCGAGGCATTCTTTTGACACAGAAATTCTAGCCTTGGAGTCTTAGAAAACTGTATTCCTAGAACTCAACCCGATTGTTTGCTTTTAGAGTTTAAACAAGTAGCCGGACTCGTTTTTAATTAGAAATAAAGTTTACTACTTATTAGACAAATTTATATTCAAGTGGACAAAATCAGTTCAGAGGAAGAAAAAGGAACTACCCGAATTCTTTGTTGAGGCTATAGGCAGGTGCTGTTGCGATTTTTCCTCCACTGTACCGTTTCGTGAACTCTTCTTTAATTATCTCAAGGTAAGCTATCGGAATCTGTTGGCCAGCAGATTCCGCCGCAACTACACAGTAAGCTACCACATTTAAAGATCAAGTCAGTTCAATCAACCAAGAAAACAAACCTCCATTTCAATTTATTCCACCACATACTGACTTTTCTTTATTAAACTGAAGGAAGGAAGCAAAATCCATTAAAGCTTGTAGAACACATAAATGGTCGAAAGTACACTAAAATTTGAATTTACTTCTAGTGTGGCCCTCCTCGGCACTGGTCTAATGACCAAGCAACATAATTCCAATATCTCCATAAAAGAAGCACAAATCTCTCTTAAATAGACTCGAATTAAGCTTCAATTTAATTGAACTGTACTCCCCGAAGAGCATACACGAGATAGAAACTTAAACTTCAATATAACTAAGAACTTGATAATTCATATCGATCTAAAACCTATAACGCTTTTCAAATCTAACAGATCCATGGTTAAAATCACAATAAGATTCTCTTTCCAATTATAGACGAAACAAACTCAAGATCTATAACATCATATCACAACGCTAGCGAGAAATAGAAAGCGAAAGAGAAAGAGAGTACCAAAACCGTCATGGACGAGATAGTTGAAGTGATGACCATCGAAGTTGTAGATGAACTTGTTATTCGAGTAAGGTAGTTTCTCAAGGCAATCGGCTGCGATCTTTGCTAGATTTCCTCCGACCACTGCGTATTCCGCTAGTACCGTGGTTCCACGAGCCACGAAGCTGTAGAGAAGCGTTTGATGCACCATTTCTGCCTGTGGAAAAAGGAAGAAGAGAATCTGCAAAATCGAAACCCTAAGAGAGAGAAATAAGAGAGAAAAGGATTTGTTAGAGGTTTAGAATTGACGATGATGATTATAAAGTGTCAGCATTTTCGGTTTGAATATTCAAGTTGGTTTGAATTTGCCAAAGAAAAGAAAGTCGTGACTGAGAATAGCAGCGGATGGACTTTTCTTTTGGCGCGTATTGAACCTGACCTTTGAATTGGTACTGCATTTCTTCTTTATCAACCGGTTAAAAAACTAAAAATATAGTAACTACAATATTCAACTACTTCCCACTACTAAAAGTCTAAATCCTAATTGTATAGTATTTGCATTCAACGATTCTAGAATACCTAGAATGGTAGGCGTTAAATTTACCTATTAGATTTTTAAACGTAAAAATGAAAACCTACCTTTTTAGCATATTAATATTTATAATTTGATTTTTATATAATAATAAAAATTATTAATATAGTCTCTCCACCATTCTTAAAGAGAAAAGTAAGGATAAGCAGTTTCGTTTCTATTAGGAATGTCGAAAGCTCGAGATCATTAATCTCTGCTTTGCGGATGATCTCATGATTTTCTGTCATGGTGATGTTAAGTCCCCTGGTCTTATTAAAGAGGCCCTTAACGAGTTATATTCCCTTTCCGGTATAAAAGTCAACCCGACCAAAAGTCATATCTTTTTTTCGGGTATGGATGATTCCCTTCGAGTAAATCTTCTATCCATCTTGGGATTCCCGGAAGGCTCGCTGTCCCTTAAATACTTAAGAGTCCCCCTTCTCACTAGTCGTCTCACCTACTCGGACTGTCGTCCTCTTCTCCACAAAATTACCTCTCGTATTAATTCTTGGACCTCTAACCATCTTTCGTATGCCGGTAGACTTCAGTTAATTAAGTCTGTTTTATTCGTTGGTCAGGTCTATTGGTCTTCAATCTTTACTCTCCCCTCCAAAATTCTCAAAGAACTGTCCAAAAACCTACGTCGTTTTCTTTGGTCGGAAACTGCCATGAAAATCTATGGTGCCAAAGTTGTTTGGGCTACGGTTACCTTGCCCATGATAGAGGGCGGCCTTGGGATTCTCGACCTAAAAATCTGGAATCATGCGGCTGTCCTCAAGCACATTTGGTATATCATAAGTAATAATAACAATTATATTTGGAGTGATTGAATTAAAATGGAAAAAATAAAAATTGGTAATTTTTGAAACCTCCAGATCGGCTCCTCTTCCTCTTGGATCTAGAGGAAAATTCTTCGTCTTCACCCTTTGGCTAGTAAATTGTACAGGTTGGCCATCAGAAATGGCTCGAGCACATCCTTCTAGCACGACTCATGGCTTCTATCTTCTTCACTTGCATCTCACTATGGCGACAACACAATTACTGACCGCATGCTTGGGAAGAACCTAAAAGTATCGGATATCATTTGTAACGGAATCTGAGATCGGCGAGATCTCGAAGCCGCGCTAATCTGTTGGAGATCCACAACCTAATTCTCTCTCTCTTGCCTCCCAACCTCGAATCCACTGACATCTTTTACTAGAAGGCGAAGGCTGGATGCAATTCATTTACAATCAGAGACACGTACCTTGCCATTCATCTGCCTAACCCTAAAGTGGGTTGGGTCGGGTTAGTCTGGAATAAATTCAATATTCGTCGTCATTCCTTCATTTCTTGGCTTGCTATTTTAGGCAAGCTTGCCACCAAAGACAAGCTTATCAGTTGGGGTTACAATATCCCAACTGATTGTGCCATGTGTAACTCTGAATCTGAAACTATCTCTTATCTCCTCTTTGAGTATAGTTTCGCCCAGAGTATCTGAACTAACGCTAGTAATAAACTAGGTTTCCCTTTTTCGAATATTAGCTGGCAGTCTTTGATTTCTGAAGCGTCAACATGGTCTCAATCTCATAACCATAGAATTTGGTATGCTTGCTTTATCGCAGTAATTTACCATGTCTGGAAGGAGAGGAATTCAAGATTATTTGGTTTCCTTCCGGCCATTGCCTTCATGGTTTCTTATCGTATCTTATCAGATCTACGGTATAGATTCCAAGGCACCAAGACTAGGTGGCCGGTATAATATCTTACTAATTGTTTTTATTTATTGTAGGTCCCGTCTCGGTGAGTGCAGCTCGAGTTTTTTCCACTTCATCATGTAGATTCTACTGGAGATGTTCGGCAGCTGTCTCGGAAGACCATTTTGTAAGACCGGTACACTTCTATTTTGCTAGACTGGATATGTTTGCTACTTTGATCTGATCTTATGTTATTTTATTTCGTCTCCTTGACTTGATGTGATTGTATTTACTCGGGGTATGCCCTAGTTATTCTTATATGAACCCTCTTTTAATTAATTTAATGCTTTATTATACCATAATAATAATAATAATAATTTATTTAAATATTAATTTATTTTGAAAAAAATTAGTAAGTGAGTTAAAAATAATAATACCACATCTACCATGTTATATATCATGCTAATTTTCAACACATGATCCCACATATCTTTTAGTATTCAAAATTTAAATTTAAATCATTACTGTATAATTACGAATTTGTGATTTTTGTACGGATAATGATAAATTCTAGTTTGGTTAAACTCAAATCAATTCAAAAATCTTTTAGAGTTCGAACATCTACTAACTGATTTCATTGATTTAGAGCAATTGTTGTAGATGGGATGGTTGTAAGATTCAACATTCCATAAATCTATTATCGATAAAAGTTCGAAAAATTTAAGAGATTGTATACCTAAAATACTTTTCCATATAAAATTCAGTAGACGACCGATCTCTTCTTTTTTTTTATTAATTTAAAATTTTAAAAGTTCATATTTTTTTAAGTCGTAACTCGAAAACAAATCTGAAAATATCATTGGTTTTGCTTTTTTAAAGAGGAATAAAACTAATATCACTCATTATATGTTTTGAATTGTTTTAATATATATATATTACACAAATTTCTCATTATATGGTTTCGCATCTATCATAGTGGGTTTGAATTTGCATCTAGCAATACGAAATTTAAACATGTTTCGCGTCTAGCAAAACAAAGAAGGTTTCGCATCTTTTTCGTTTACACTATAAATTTAAAAACATTAACAGTTCGTATTTTTTAAACCATAACTCGGAAAAAATAAATATGAAAACCATTTTTTTAAAACGAACAAAACTAGTACAATTTATGATATGTTTTGATTTTTTTTAAATATATTACACCAATGTTTCGCATCTATAAAAACATGTTTTGCATCTACCGTTCTAAAAGAATTAACACATTTCGCATCTATAAAAACATGTTTTGCATCTACCGTTCCAAAAGAATTAACACGTTTCGCATCTATAAAAACATGTTTTGCATCAACCGTTCCAAAAGAATTAACACGTTTCGCAACTATCAGTACGAACATAACAACAGGTTTCACATCTTAAACCTGCATCTCCTTCGTTTTAAACCATGAACCCTTACTCGAACATAAATTTCCATAAACAGAGAAACACACTAAAATCGACGAAAACCTAACTGAAATACAACAATTACACTACATTAGCAACGTAATACCATATAAATACCAAAAATCAGAAGAAGAAAAAAAACAGATCTTGAGTACCATAATATTTCGAAATCAAAAACCGAATTACCACAATCACACATCAATTTATTTAATCAAATGTCCAAAATCAAACTTCGAACTCAAATAAAAAATACGGAAACAAAAATGACAAAAAATTACTATATTATACTCAATAAACAATATTATTATACATATGGCACTTGGAAAATATCTTTTATTTAAATTTTCTAGCATTTAAAACTTAATTATATCCTAAATATTTTTACTTGATTATATAAAAAAAATTGCTAATTAGGGGCATTGGTTTATTGAGTATAAAATAAATGAATAAATAAATAATTTTATTTTTATTGTTTGTGTACCTAGTTCCGAAAATGGTATTTATAACGCAACTACTATGTGTACAAAAGTCCAAACTTACGAAACCATATTCGTTGCTAAAGTCAAATTTTTAGCAGCTGACCAACAGTGGACCGTTTAGCAACAATCCACGTGTAATAATGAATAAAGTCGAATATTATTATTTAGTGAGTAATAAGAAAAAGAAATCCATTAGCACAAATTTTTGTCATTAAATTATTTATTTGATTCTAAATTTGTATTTTATTATTTCTTTTGTTAGGTTTTTATTTTCCATTTTTACAAGAACATATAATTTTTTTTATCCAAATTATACTACTAGATTTTAAAAATTTAAAAAATACAAAAACATAAATGAAACAATAACCATCTAGTAGAAAAAAAAACAAGGAATCAACACTAAAAAAAACATCACTTAAATCATCGACAAAATATTTTAATCTTCTTTTAAAGTCGTACATTTATTAAACACAAAAATATCTGATTTAAAAAAAAATTGATCTTCGTACAAATGCAAATTAAGTTTTGAGACTCGAAATCATATTTTTCTTTTATCGCAATTGATTATGAGCGCATGTCTCGAAAATAATTGATTTCAACATTTAATTTTGAGGGCCTAGCTCGAATTCAGTTGTATTTTTAGAAATACGTCTTTCGAGTCATGCCTCCGGAAGCAGATGATTTAAAACATAGAAATAGTAGTTTTTTAGTGGTGCGAGCTGTTTTTACCAATTTTATAATTTAGGAACCGGAAGTTGCTTCGAAAAATATTATGTTACCAGATTTCACACACTTATTCATCACGCGTGTGCATTACACGGAACCCAAACTTATAATATGGATAACGGGTGTTGGTAGAGGTATAGGTTATGTGTTAAAACAAAGTAGGTTTGATGATGGGAAATACGGGAATATTCTTTGGTTGTTTTATGTTTGCGACTGATCTTGAAAGTTTAGGAAAAAAATCAAAGACACCTAAGGCGAAGAGGAAAAAGTCGAATACAAATAATGATAACAACTTTCTTTTTAACTTAAAGTTTATCATGTTGATAATGAACTATGGTTTGTTACAGTTGAATGCGGAAGACATAATCACGCACCAGCTGAATATTTGGAAAAATATCCTTCAGCGCAAAAAATTACTACAACCAAAGAAGATTTGGTAAAGTAATTGTCTATATATGGTTCTTGTTCTCGTGATATTTTACTCGCACTACAGAGGATAAGTGTCATAACGCGTCTGATGTGTGTAACATTTATAATATTAGATGAAAACATTGTATGTGAGAAATATGATCAATCACAACTTCAGTATTTATTAGATAAGATGAAATTATACATTGAATGGTATATAACAAAAAGTGATGGGTCTCAAATAATCATCAATTTATTTTTTTCAAACCTAACGTGTATCGATCTTCTAAGGACATTTCTTGAGGTCTGTATTATGGATAACACATACAAGATGATAATATACAAGATGATATTGTTCGAGAATGTTGGTGCTACGTCAACCAATTTCATATTTTGCATCGCAATTATTTGTTTTAGTCGTTAAAGGGTTGACAATTACATGTGGACATTAGATTGTTTATAGTTGCTCATTGAAGAAAATCGTTGCGCTTTCTCTGATATTTGAATGACGGATAAAGACTTATAATAATAAAATTGATCAAAAATATATTTATGAAAATAAATTATGTGTTATGTAGATGGAACATAAGCAACAATATCCTAACAAAAACCAAAATATTGTTTGTGGACAAAACTGTATTTTAAGGAATTCAAAAATCTTCGATTGTAGTTGTTTATTTAGATATGATAAGTAGGTTGAACTTAAATATAGATCTGTTGAAAGAAGAATACAAAACATACCCTCAATCTCTAGATTATGCTCAAACATGTTGGCTCAATCCTGGAGGTGAAAAGTTTCTTTATGTTTACACTAACTATTTAAATATTTTGAAGATAATACAACAAATCGGTATATTGTTTTTTAAATTTTGAATGAACGGTTAATTTAACAAATATTAGATCGGAAGGTGCACATGCCTCTTTAAAACGTTTCATTAGACTAGTCAACTTACATTTGATTTAATTTGAGAAAAAAACAAATGTTTTACTAGAAGATTCACCATATAATCTAAAAACATATTTAAAATAATAAGATAATCTTTAATTTTGAATATAGTTGTTAGATATTCGTGACTATTAGACGTTTCATATCACCATTTTCCATTGGAATTTTGTTAAATCAATACGAAAGGACTAGAGTAATAAGTACTAATAAAACAGAATATGGATATGTTATTAAAATCATTCATTGTTTCCCTTGCGCATGCAAGGTTGGTTTATTAGTAATGGAGCACCATAAATGTGGTGTAGATATGATCGACAAAAGGTGGAAAATGATGACCTTATTGAATCACGTTGAATATAATGAAGATGATTTTATTAAGGGAAAAAACGGTGATTGGTTTTGTAATTTGTGGTTACGATCACGATCATAGACTACATATCATAATGAAAATTTGCGAAGTACTTGAACCTATAAAAACTGAATTCATAACACATGTTAGAAGGCAAAGACTAAAGGTGGAGACAATAAATATGCTAACATCAATTCAATAGAGAGGAATAAATCATTTTTCGAACCTATAATTGAGCAAGCTAATAATATGAAAACCTCGTTGTCTCTAACTCTTATATCTACGACTATAATTGAAAGCAGTGTTAGAGCATCAGCTATTCAGACGAAAGCTATATTGGATAGTAAAAAAATAACCTCCAGCAATTTTAAAGATTCCCAATCTTTTAAAGTGAAAATACTTGGTAATACGTCATTGTTTTTGCAACGTCTCCTTCAATATTTGTATCCATTCATATCAAATTGTAAAAACGTGAGTTCAGATGGTCATTGTGTTTATACATGTTGCATATAATTTTTTTGTCACAAACATGTATGAGCACGTGTGAGGTCGGTATTAAAAATAAATCTTATCGGATTTACATTTGTACGAACAAATTTAGGATAGTCATGAAAGTGTTAATGTTAAACTACGTAGGCTAAATTTTGTACCCCTAATTGACCCTTAATAAAATTAGATGATGATTCCAATATGTGTTACATGATCATGTCCACATTTAAATGCACCATATTTACAATTTCTCCATCGACTATGAATATATTTCTACCGCTAAAACAACTTCTCATAAGTACGATTTGTTAATGATACTTGTGTGATGCAAACTAGCACGACACTTTTCACCAGTCATAACGTATAGGCTTTCATTGTACTCATCTATGATTTTGGCACATCTCTGATAGGGAAATCATCGCTCGTATCCTCATTCGGTACAACATACCAAAGATAGTTCTTAGCTCATTCATCGTAATTCCAGATAGTCGTAGTTATCTCGTTACCTTCTATGATAAGTTGTCCTCCAAATTTTAAAAGCAATAGATGATTATACCAATTTCCCTACACTCTTGGACATCAATTAATTATTGTATTTTCCAATCTACCTCTCTTGGCCGTAAGTTTTGTTAGAGAAAGAGGAATAGTCTAGATGCATCCAAATTGACACAACATTCTACCTGCATGTTATGGATCCACTTTATCTGTAAATTTGACTTCATGAATAAACCATGATAGTTCATAGAATGGTTTAACCATTCACAAATACTCGTACGAGTAAAATATACAATGTAACAATATATACTGTAAAAACATAATATAAACAACTATTACAAACGAATTCTATCTTAAACAATATATATATATAGTGGAAAGTATTCCAAAATAATACCAAAGGAAAATCAAGTATTCAAAAATATATTACTAACCAAATATAAATTATTATTAAAACTAAAAATATATTGAGTCAATGTTGGTGTGGTTTATTTTCGTCTGAGGGTAAGATCGTAACTTTTATTCAGAGTTTTGTGGAAGTTTGTAAGTATTTAACGTTTGAGTAGAGAGTATAGGGAGAATTAAGCAGCCTGATTGTATTTAATTTTCATTACCCCCATTTAATGTTGGTGGTTGGGTATTTATACCCTTACATTTGGGCCTTATGGGCTTTCGGGTCATGTTTACTGGACCCGGGTCAAGTTTAAGGACCCATGTGCTCTTAGTAGGAGAGCATGCAGCTTAGTCAAGAAGTGATTAGGTTTTTAAGTACTTTAGTTCTTGTTCGAACAGTCAAATGGAGGTGGTGTTCGAACTGCCATGTCTGGTTAAGTGGTCTATGTCCGAACTGTCCTTGTCCGAAGAGGTAGCAGAATCCAGACTCATCAGTAGCCCCTTTTTTAGGTGTTTGTTCAAATACCTTTGTCAAAACCTGAAAAACAGTCCGTTGTCAGTGGCAGTTTTACCGGACAGGTCTTTCGAATTGTGTTATGGTTTTATCCGGACTGAAAAAGCTCTGTGAATCTAAACGGTTTTTTTGCCAAAGTTCATGGGACACGTGTCTCTCTTTGGTTCATTGCTTTAGCCGTTTTTTCACCTTGAATTTCGCACCCACCTTCTCTGAAAAGCAACCTCTTCATTAATGAAGGTGACATCAGCACCGTCTTTTAATCATTGCTAATCCTTTCGAATTCTCCTAGGAATCAAGGCTTCTTTTTTAGGTTTACTATAAATTAAGATACTCTTCCACTGTTTTACTATCACTTTCATTTTCACTTTGCTAATTTTCAGAGCTTTCTCTCTCAAACACAAGTTCTCTACTTACGTTGTTTATGTTCACGGCTAGGAACGCTCTAATCAAAGGCGGGTGACTCAATCTATCTGAACTAGAAAAAGCACAAAAAGTCGAAAGAGAAAGGCGCATTGCAGCAGGCTTACCCACTTCCTCCATCGACAAACCAGCAATCTCAGCTACAGAGTCTGACCAGGGTTCTTCCTCCACAAAGGGTGTCAAACCGAAGAGATTGTTTCAAACCAGTCTTTTCCCTATCATCTCAGGTTATTTGGTTCAAGAGTCAGAACCCACTGTTGAACCAGGTTTAACAGTTACCAGTTTTAAAAAACCTTCCCCATTCTTAGCCATGGGGTCAGATGCTGATATTTCTCCTAACAAGTTGGTTAATCGACGAAAAGGCCGGCTGGTCAAAGGGCAGGCTTCCAGGGGCACCCCTTCAAAAACAGGTGCCAAGGATAGCAGTACAGGGTCAGAAGTACCCATAAGAGCACCCAGGGACAGGCTGTCCGGTCTGAAGGCCACTAGCTCAAACCCCCGAAAAGAAACCTCCACATCAGAGCCCCAGCCGGAGGCTAGAGTGCAGGAGAGCACTGAAGCTCACCAATCCGGTGGTCAAACTGAACCAACTCCAAGCTCCCCCTTCATCAATACAACTGAAAACCCTTCCTCAATAATGGAGGAGATAATGGAGGACTCTATTGAAGAGGCTCCATTTGAGTCCGAACCTTCCGGACAGACCAGTGGTGCTGTTGCTGCTCAGAAGGATAAAGGCAATGAGAAGCTATGCTTAAGGCATCCGGATCTGCCGGAGTGTCTTGAAGGAAAAGTGGGACCTTGTTTCCACAAGGTCAATGTTAAATATCTTCTTGCCTTGCAAAAGATCAATTACGCTTTCATCCATGCAGCTGAGTTGGGCCGGATGCGTACGAAGTAGGGGATTCCGGAGAATGTGAAGATAAGAATCCCCATAGACCCCGAAACCCCAATGGACTGCGGACTCAGTGAAATAGTCATCTTCACTGAACTTTTTAACTGGGGTTTAAGGTTCCCCTTGGATCCGGAAATAGTCAGGTATTTTCATCTTATCAAGCTCTGTCCCAGCCAACTAAGCCCCAACGCCTGGTACACACTTATGGCCTACATCATGGCCTCCAGGCTCTCCGGGATTCCTCTACCAATGGAGGAGTTTGCAGCTGTGGCCAGTCTCTGCAGAAACCACCACATTCCCTTCGATCACTTCAACATGGGTGATAATTATAAAGCAGTGGATGATCTGCTTGAGTCTGAGAGAAATTGGAGGACTCAATTACTGTTCGTAAGTGGTGCTTGGGAGAACGGGAGGAAAATTAAAGCCGGAGTCAATCCAAGTCTCCTCACCAGCAGATGGAGGAGTGATCGTAAGGCTCCTACTTTATATTCTTATTTCTTCTTTTATCGAATTTGCTTAAACTGACTGCTCTTGTCTTTTTTCTTAGCAGAACTGCCCAAAGACTTCAATGACTACCTAAAGTCCGGACAGACCACTTGTACCAAGATCAACACTTGGGCTACTGAAAGGTGGGGGAACCGGTTTCACGATGCTTTCACATGAGGCAACTTTGCAAGGTCTCACCTCTGGAACACTACTGGCCGGAGGGATTTGACCTTGGAAGAACTCACCACTCCACCCCCCCCCCCCGGATGTAGTCCTCAAGAGAACACACGAACCGGATGGGTTACTTTACTTTCCAGGCCGGGCCTAGGCCCCAAGTAAAATGAAAGGCAAGAAGAAGAAGGGCAAGAAGGTTGTAGGTGAAGCTGACCCTGCTGAAGTGGAAGAGGCTGTTCCAACAAATCTAGAGGGGCCAACCCCAAGCCAGATCGATGCTGCTCTCTTAGAAGTGGTAGAGCAGGAGAGTGTTAGGGAAGAGATTCGATCCCCAAAACCCCCAAGGGCTCCCAAGAGAGACCGAAAACGGGGGGGGAGAAAGCAAGGACATGGAGGCTAAGAAGAAAAAGACCTCTAGGGGTGATGAACTTTCTCTCCGGCTTTCGGAACCTCTCCCCTTTGTAAATCCTACTGATCCAACACAAGCAGGGGAGATCCTTAGTGATTTTTAAACCGACGAGGTTGGAGGAGGAGACCTTAGTATCGACGGGGTTGACATCACCGGGCTTGATGGACTTGGTGACTACTTTGCCAACCTCCCCAGAGACGATTTTGCTGGGCCTTACCTCCCTCCGAGTACTTCGAACACCGTCACTTTTAATGGTAAGACTTTTACTGTTTCAAGCGAAAGGGATATTATAGCTCACGCCATATTAAGCAGTGTTCAGCCAGTGCTTATTTTAGAGAAACAAGTTCAAAGTCAGGCAAATATTATCAAAGATCTCAAATCTGACAAAGAGAGACTGTCCGATGATCTTCTCACTGCCACTCAACATGCTAACATTCTAAAGGGAGAAAACGAGGATCTAAAGAAGAGCTAAGAGAGGTGGGTCAGCAAGGTTGCTACTTCAGAAGACACTATCAAAGAGCTCCGGGAGAAGCTGTCCGGATTGGAGAAAGATCTCACCTCTTCGAAAGAGGAGGCGAAGGACAAAGATCAAGTCATCCATAACTTGACAAATGACAAGATCACGCTCGAGAATACAGTGTCCAAGGCTGCAGAGGAGAAAGCAGATATGCTAAGGGAGCAAGAGGCCAAGATTCAGGCCAAGATCGATGCTTATGCCAACAATGTAATAGATACTCAAGAGAAAATGTATGCCAAGGTGAGGTTGGACATGGTCATGATCTTTCATGAGAAGTTCCCGAAGAGGAACCTGGGAGATTTGTGGCTTCATGTAGAGTATGAAGACCTTCCCTTCCACACCATGGCTGATGGAGACTTGCATGACTATTCCAGTGCTTCCTCCTCTGACGAAGAAGAAAATACCGGGGAGGACCCTCACGGGGAGAAAGACGACTCCAAGAAGAAGAAGAAGACAAGTGAGGCTGAGCCATCTTCAAAGGCTCAGTCTTAAATTATGAATTATCTTTTCACTTTTCATGTTACCTGAACTAAAGTCCTTGGAAGGCCAAGGCATTTTTGTTATTGTGTCCGGCATTTGACCGGATAGATCTTTTGCTTTGTTTGACAATTGAAAAATCCTTGGAAGGCCAAGGCACTTAGGTTATTTTAATGAATATCTTTGTTTTGCACAACTCTTGCATTCTTCCATAGTTTGTTTCAATTTTTGTGGCTAGTGTTTAAATAGCCCTTAGTTATTTCATAAGCATTCTAAAGCGAGAGTGTTTAAATTCTCCGATGACAAATGTTTAAGTAGTCATCATTCCCTTAATTCAATCCGGATGGTATGACAAAAAACAAAGTAAGAACACATCAAAAAAATTAAGAAGGCATCAAATTTTATTAAAAAGCCCGGACACCTCATTAAAACCTCCCCATGCCACCAGGGTAGGAAAGAGTATGCCCCCAAATATTTACATGGATTTTTAAACAAGTAAATACTTACATAGCTTCTATTCCAAGTATATTCGGAGATGCTCAATATTCCAAGGGTGATTTAAAACCTTTCCATCTTTGTCTTCTAGCCAATATGTTCTAGGTTTAAGCCTTTCAATGACCATATAAGGTCCTTCCCAAGTTGGGGCCAGTTTGCCGAGGAGCTTCTCTTTAGTGTGTAAGAAGACTTTCCTCAATACCTTATCCCCCGACTGGAAATCTCTTCTTTTAACTCTAGAAGCAAACCTGCTTCTCATCAAACCTCGATAGTGCGCAGCTCTAAGGTGAGCCTTAACTCGTCTTTCCTCTATTAGGTCAAGCTGACCTCTGATTGCCACTTCGTTAGCGTGTTCGGAGAAGTTGTGAACCCGAAATGAAGGAAGTGTTTCCTCTATGGGGGCTATTGCATCCATCCCATATACCAAGGCAAAAGGTGACTCTTGTGTTGCAGCCCCAGGTATTGTCCGGTAGGCCCACAGAACCTCTTGTAAATAGCTAGGCCACTTCCCAGCAGCCCCTTCCAAATTCTTCTTTAAACCGGATAGTATAGTTCTGTTAGCTACTTCAACCTGACTATTCGCTTGTGGGTGGAAAGGTGAAGAGAAGCAATGCTGTATACCCCTTGAGGCACAGAAACTCTCAATTTCCTTGTTGTCAAACTGTGGCCCATTGTCTGTCGTTATCTTTTGTGGAACACCAAATCTGCAACAAATATTGGATAAAATGAATTTTATGACAACTTTTGATGTTGTGCCTGCCAGAGGGGATGCCTCAATCCACTTCGAAAAGTAATTTATAGCAACAATTATAGTTATGTGCCCTCCGGACGCCATAGGAAGAGGGCCCACTAAATCCAACCCCCATCGAGCAAAAGGTATAGGCTCAGAAATTGACTCTAAAAAGATAGATGGGACATGAATTTCATTGCTATATCTCTGGCATGGATCACACCTTCTCACCAGCTCTTTAGCATCCTGCATTATAGATGGCCAATAGTAGCCGGCCAGTAAAACTCTCCTTGTTAGAGCCCTGAATCCACAGTGAGCTGATCCCTCACCATCATGCAATTCGGAGAGGACTACTTGAGACTCATCATCTTCCAAACACCGTAGAAGAGGTTTACTGTAAGACTTTTTATACAAAACGTCTCTTAGTATGATAAATCCACGAGCCTTATGCTTCATTTTTCTTGCTAGTGATTTATCCGGAGGTAAGATGCCATCGAAGAGGTATTGTAGGAGAGGAAATCTCCAATCTTGAGGTTGTTTTATCTGTACTTCGAAAACCTCTTCCTCTTTACCCACACTAAGTTGAATGGAAGGGCTCTCCAGCACATGGATCCAAGGATATGACTCAGTGTAGGCTATGGTTTCCAATGAATCTGCTAGTTCATTCTCTGCCCGGGGTATATGCTCATAAATAACGCTTTTGAACTTAAGAGCCTCATTTTTAAGAAGAAGTAAGTACTTCACTAGTTGCTCCTTTTTTACCTCAGATTGACCTTGCGCATGGTGGATAAGAAGTTGGGAATCACTCATCAGCTTGACCCTTTTGGCCCCACAAATATGAGCTAACTGTAAACCAGCTATAGCTGCTTCGTATTCGGACTCATTGTTGGAAGCCCTGAAAGCAAAACATATAGCCTGGTACATTTTGTCACCATATGGAGAAGTCAAGCACACCCCTGCACCACATCCCATAGTACTGGATCCACCATCCGTCCGGACGACCCAGACCTTTTTGTCTTTCATTTCAGTAGTCTGCTCTGAATCCCTATCAGAGTGGCATTCAACTAAAAAATCAGCCATAGCTTGGGCCTTGACTGCTGTTCGAGGAGCAAAATCAATATTGAAGTCCCCCAATTTCACTGACCATTTAGTCATTCTACTTGAAATGTTTGCCTTTTGAAGGACATTCTTCAAGGGAAAGGATGTCCGGACTACAATAGGATGAGCCTGAAAATAGGGCCTCATCTTTCTTGCATCAATTACCAAGGCTAACGCTAACTTTTCGAGATTTAAATAGCGTTTCTCTGCATCTATCAAGCTCTTGCTGATGTAGTACACCGGATGGGGGTAACCATCCACCTCTCTTACCAATACAGCACTGATGGCACAACTTGAAACTGCCAAGTATACGAAGAGTGTTTCTCCATCAACAGGTTTAAATAGAGTCTTGGGGGAGGATAGATGTTTCTTAATTTAATTGAAGGCCTCATCACACTGTGAAGTCCAGTCAAACCCCTTCGCACCTTTTAGAGTTTGAAAAAACGGGGCACATCTATCCGAAGACCTTGAGATAAACCGATTTAAGGCTGCCAACCTCCCCGTCAACCGTTGTACTTCTTTCACATTCCGAGGAGGCTCCATTTGGAATAAAGCGTTAAGTTGGTCCGGATCGGGCTGTATCCCTTGCTCACTTATTATATAGCCCATGAATTTCCCGGACTGTACTCCGAACACACATTTTTCTGGATTTAGCTTTAAATTCACTTTTACTAAATTAACAAAAGTTTCTTGGAGGTCTGCCAAGTGCATTTGTTCATCCACACTTTTCACCATCATGTCATCAATATATACTTCCATATTTCTTCAATTTGATCAGCAAAGGCTTTGTTCACCAATCTCTGATAAGTAGCCTCAGCATTTTTCAATCCAAATGGCATCACCTTGTAGTAATGAAGACCCCTGTTAGTGACAAACGTGGTATGCTCCTGATCCTTCGGATATACTTGAATATGATTGTATCCGGAGAAAGCATCCATAAAGGATAGCAGCTTATTCCCAGAGGTGGAATCTACCAGCTGATCAATCCGGGGAACTGGATATAAATATTTTGGGCAAGCCCTGTTGAGATCTGTGAAGTCAATGCACATACGCCACTTGCCATTTTTCTTTTTCACCAAGACCGGATTGGCAGTCCATAAAGGATATTGAGACTTCTTTATATGCCCCATTTTTGTGAGCCTGTCAACTTCTTGAACAATAACATCAGCCTTTTCCTTGGAAAAAGCCCTTCTCTTCTGTACCACGGGTGCTATGTCTCTCCGGATGGATAGGTGATGTGATATAATATCTGCTGGAACCCCAGTAACATCAGCATTGCACCAAGCAAAAACATGCTGATGGTCTTTTAGAAACTTTAACATCTTATTCTTCAGGTCGGGTGGCATTTTGGACCCTATCTTAACATTTTTCCCTTCTTCTAAAGAATGTATTTCAACTTCTTCAACCGGTATCAATACTCCAGGGGTCTCTCTAGGGTCATCAATTTCACCCTCACCCCAGAAAGCCCTTCAAACTGCTATTCTTCGTTGATACGAACTGCCCCCAACGTTCGTGGAGCCAGTGTTGCAACCTTTTGACTGCTTCGGATAACTCCCACTTGTCCTTGAACAGCATATTTCAAACATTGGTGGACTATCGAGGCCACTGCATGCATCCTAGAGAGCAAAGACCTCCCTAAAATAGCATTATAACAAGTGGGACAATCCACCACAATAAAAAGTATCCTGGCCATTTTCTTGAAAGGGCCCTTGCCCAACAAAACTTCCTCTTCGAACTCCCCGATCACATCTGCTGAGCTCCCAGTGAAACCCACAATTGATCTGTCCGAACGCTGAATTACGGCTGGATTTTTCATCTTTTTATAAGTGGTTAGGAAGAGGATATTGGCTGAGCTTCCAGTATCCACCAAGATTCGTCTTATGCCATTGCCCCCAATGGATGCTCCTATGACAACAACATATTCATGAGGGCCAGCTATATCCCTTAAGTCATCTTCATCGAAAACAATGAAGGGAAATTGAATTTGTGATTGATAGGAGGTCATGCCTCCTTCTAGCTGGGTGGCTAAAGTATGAACATGTCTCTTCCTCGAAGAAGCAGTAGGAGCTGTCATAGTATCCCCTCCGAAAATTGTATGTGACTCAAAAAACTTAATAAGCCTGGAGACCGTTTTACAACATTCCTCAATGGCACCCACTCTATTTCGAGTTTGGTCAGGATCTAGGTATTCTGATTCTACATCAAATCTTTCGATTATAACCATAGCTCCCTCCGGAGCAACATTGCTTGGACCAACCCGATGAGCATTATCAGGCCTATTTCCTCCTCTTCTTTTGACATATGCCCCCAGCTTTCCTCGTTCAATCAAGTTCTGAACCTCTTGTTTCAAGGCTATACAATCGCCAGTGGTATGGCCAGTATCATTATGGTACTGGCAGAAAGAGTTGTTACGATGCTCCCTAGGAGATTGCAGTGCGGCCGGTCTTCTATAGTGCACTTCTTCCTTTGGTTTATCATAAATGGTAGCCACACTTTCTTTTAATTATGCAAACCACTCTGGTTGAACCCAAGGCCCTCTCTTATTTCTAGATTGTTGACTCTGAGCAGGTGCAACTGGCTGAGATTGAGCTTTAGTCCTCTTATGCCCCTATCCGGTCTCTTTTGCCTTGCTCCCAGACTGATTTTGATTGGGGTTTGGTGCAACTGGGGCAGACCTCACCTGCCTGTGCACCCTAGTTTTCTTTATTTCATCAACGTTGATTTGCTTTCCGACCTGATTCAGTAAACCTCCCCAAGTCATGGCTTTCTTTCTGGTCACCGAATCAGCCAAATTTCCAGGGTTTAAGCCTTGTCTCAATGATGCTATTGCTACTTTCTCGAAGCAATCATCTAACCCATTTTTGGTGTTTACAAAACGACTTATGTATTCTTTCAATGATTCGTTTGGTTCTTGGGCACAATGGATTATTGTGTCCTTATTGCCCTTCAACTCTTTACTCCCAACAAACTGCCTTCGAAAGGCCACCCAAAAGGTATCAAAATTCTTGATGCAGCCTTGAGGTAGGCTGTTATACCATTTTAGAGCACTCCCCGTAAAGGATTGGGAGAATCCTCTACAGAGTAACTTGTCGTCATCATCGAAATTCATCATGAAGTTTTTAAATTGCTCCAAGTGGTTGTCCGGATCAGGACTGCCGTCATACTTCTCCATTTTAGTGTTATCGAACCTCTTAGGGAGGTTTCCGGACAGAATCTTGGAAGACAATGGAGATTGTCTCCAATTCCGGCCACGACTGAACACAGAATCCTCATTTGGAGTTGCAAAGATACCTGGTTCATCATGGACGGCAAAAGGATCCATCAGCATCCGATCTACATGCCTCCGGCTGTGAGATGACCCTTTGCCTATATTCTTCTTCAATTTCCCATGTCTATCCCTTTTTTCTTGAATATTTTTTAATCAACTTTTGCTTCTTTTTAGATCGGCCCTCATCGCTGCTAGAGGGCAAGGACTTTTTAACTCCTTCCTCATCCGAGGAGCTGCCAGAAGACTCTGAGTCTGAGTCAGAACTCTCCACTGGTTTAGACCGGTGAGATTTTTTGGAGCTAGCATTGATGAGTCCGAATTCGAAGTGCTCCCCGGAAGGGTAGTCCAAAGTAAATCTCCCCGGAAATTCGGACAGGACTTGTTGACCGAACAGATGATTTCGAACACTGAAAACTTAAGGCAGTTCGAACTATGACTAAAGTACTAAAAAACCTAAACACTATCTGACTAAGCTACCTGCACATCTGCTTAAAACTTATGGGTCTTTAAACATGACTCGGGTCCATTAAACTTGACCCGAAAGCCCATAAGGGCCCAAATTTCACACTATAAATACCCAACCACCAGCATTAACTATGGGTAAGAAAAATTGACTGCTGCCAAGCTGCACAATTCTCTCTCCACCCTTAAAACACTGTGAAACACCTTTAAACACTGTTAAACACCTTCACGCCGCCTTAAAACTCCACTTGAAATTACCAGCCTACCCCCAGGCTACTTTTATCCACATCAAATTGGCGACCACAGTGGGAGGCGACGGTGCCTGAATCAAGCATTCAAAACCAAGTAAGGAAATTCTGTCCGAATGAATCCGGATAATCCAGAGCTTCCACCAGCTTTGCTCGAAGTGGTGGAAGAGAACGATGAATATACTGTCCAAGAGCGTGACAGGTTGAGGGTTGAAATAGAAGCTCTGAGGGCTGAAAAGGCCAAGATGGGCATGAAGGAGAAATCCAAAGCGTCAGTTGCTCATCGCTCTGATAACCCTCGAGAGCATGAGGCTTCAAAAACTCATGTGAGCACTAAAAAGACACATGCCAGTTCTAAAAATCTCACCGGTCCAAGCCTGTGGAGAGTTCTGACTCAAGCTCAGAATCTTCGGACAGCTCTTCGGACAGTGAGGGAAATGAAAAATCCTTGTCCTCCAGTAGTGATGAGGGGCGAACCAGGAAAAAACAGAAGCAAGTTAAAAAGTATTCCAGAAAAAGAGATCACCATGGAAGAATGAAAAGGCACATTGGGAAAGGATCATCTCACAACCGGAGGCATATAGACCGGATGCTGGTGGATCCTTTTGCCTTCCATGATGAGCCAGGTATCTTTGCAACACCTAATGAGGATACTGCGTTCAGTCGTGGGAGGAATTGGAGGCAATCGCCATTGTCTTCCAAAATACTGTCCGGAAACCTCCCCAAGAGGTTTGATAGCACCAAGATGGAGAAGTACGATGGCAGTACTGATCCAGACAATCATCTGGAGCAATTCAAGAACTTCATGATGAACTTTGATGATGATGATAAACTACTCTGCAGAGCATTCTCCCAATCCTTCACGGGGAGTGCTCTGAAGTGGTACAACAGCCTTCCTCAGGGTTGTATCAGAGACTTTGATACTTTTTGGGTGGCCTTTCGAAGGCAATTTGTGGGGAGTAAGGAGCTAAAGGGTAATGGAGATACCATAATCCATTGTGCCCAGGAACCAAACGAATCATTAAAGGAGTACATAAGTCGTTTTGTGAACACAAAAAACGGGCTGGCTGATTGCTTTGAACAAGTGGCAATAGCCTCCCTGAGACAAGGTTTGAACCCGGGCAACCTGGCCGATTCAGTAACCAGGAAGAAGGCCATGACCTGGGGGGATTGCTAAATCAAGTTGGCAAACAAATAAATGTTGATGAAACAAAGAAGACCAGGGTGCACAGACAGGTGAGATCCACCCCGGTGGCGCCAACTCCAAATCAAAACCAGTCCGGGAACAAAGCTAGAGAAACCGGACAGGGGCATGGAAGGGGAAAAGCTCAGTCTCAACCAGCTGCTCCTGCACAAAGCCAACAGTCTAGAAACAAAAGGGGACCATGGGTCCAACCGGAATGGTTTGCAGAACTCAAAGAAAGTGTGGCAACCATTTTCGATAAAACAAAAGATGAAGTACACTACCGGAGACCAGCGACCTTGCAGTCTCCCAGAGAACATCGAAACAGTTCTTTTTGTCAATATCACAATGATATTGGCCATACTACTGATGATTGCATAGCACTGAAACAAGAGGTTCAAAACCTGATCGAAAGAGGGAAATTGGGTGCATACGTTAAAAGAAGAGGAGGCAACAGGCCTGATAACACTCACCGGGCAGGTCCGGTTAATGCTGCCCCAGAGGGGGCTATGGTAATCATTGAAAGGTTTGATGTGGAATCCGAGTACTTGGATCCTGACCCAACGAGAAACAGAGTGGGTGCGATAGAGGAGCGTTCCAGGTCGGTCTCCGGGCTCATTGAGTTCTTTGAATCCTTGACAATTTTCGGAGGGGACACTGTAACGGCTCCTACCACTTCATCAAGAAAAAGGCATGTTCATAATTTGGCTACCCAGCTAGAAGGGGGCATGACCTCATATCAATCGTCAAGTTTGTTCTCATTCATTGTCTTTGATGGGGATGATTTGAGAGACATTGCTGGCCCTCATGAAGATGCTGTTGTTATAGGAGCATCGATAGGGGGCAATGAGATAAGGCAAATCCTGGTAGATACTGGGAGCTCTGCCAATATCCTCTTCCTAGATACTTACAAGAAAATGAAAAATCCAGCTGTGATTCAAAAGTCAGACAGATCGATCGTAGGCTTCACGGGCAGCTCAGCTGATGTAATCGGTGAGTTCGAAGAAGAAGTATTGTTGGGCAGAGGCCCTTTCAAGAAAACAGTCAGAATACTTTTCATTGTGGTGGATTGTCCCACTTGCTACAATGCTATTCTAGGGAGATCTTGGCTCTCTAGGATGCATGCAGTGGCTTCGACAGTCCATCAGTGTCTAAAATACGTTGTTGAGGGGCAAGTTGGGGTTGTCCGGAGCAGTCAAAAAGTTGCAAGAGAATGCTATGCCACTGCCTTGGCTCCACGAACGCTGGGGGCAGTCCGAATAAATGACCAATAGCAGTTTGAGGGCCTTTCTGGGGGTGAGGGTGAAATTGATGACCCCAGAGAGACCCCCGGAGTGTTGATCCCGGTTGAGGAGGTTGAAACACACTGCTTGGAAGAAGGAAAAATCGTCAAGATATGATCCAAAATGCCACCAATGTTGAAAGAAGGAATGTTGAAATTCTTAAAAGACCATCAGCATGTTTTTGCTTGGTGCAACGCTGATATTACTGGAGTTCCATCAGAGGTGATTTCCCATCACCTATCTGTCCGGAGAGACGTGGCACCAGTGGTGCAAAAGAGGAGAGCTTTCTCAAAAGAAAAGGCCGATGTCATTGTACAAGAGGTTGACAGACTTACAAAGATGGGGCACATTAAAGAATCTCAGTACCCTTTGTGGACTGCCAATCCAGTCTTGGTAAAAAAGAAAAATGGTAAATGGCGAATGTGCATTGACTTCACAGATCTCAATCGAGCTTGCCCAAAAGACTTGTATCCGGTTCCCCGGATAGATCAGTTAGTAGACTCTACTTCTGGGAACAAGCTGCTCTCCTTCATGGATGCTTTCTCCGGGTATAATCAGATCCAGGTGGATCCAAAAGATCAAGAGCATACCACTTTTGTTACTGATAGGGGTCTGCACTGCTATAAGGTGATGCCGTTTGGCTTGAAAAATGCTGGGGCTACTTATCAAAGGTTAGTCAATAAG
Source organism: Limnanthes douglasii subsp. nivea (assembly GCA_036936605.1). Lineage (NCBI taxonomy): Eukaryota > Viridiplantae > Streptophyta > Magnoliopsida > Brassicales > Limnanthaceae > Limnanthes > Limnanthes douglasii. The sequence goes on from JAUPFV010000001.1 coordinate 43,051,604, forward strand.
GCATTTGCTGATCAAATTGGAAGAAATATGGAGGTTTACATTGACGATATGATGGTGAAAAGTATGGATGAGCAGCTGCACTTGTCCGACCTCCAAGAGACTTTTGCCAACCTAGCCAAGGTGAATTTAAAGTTAAATCCTGAAAAATGTGTGTTCGGAGTGCAGTCCGGGAAGTTCTTAGGGTATATTATAAGTGAGCATGGGATACAGCCCGACCCGGACCAACTAAATGCTTTGTTCCAAATGGAGCCTCCTCGAAACGTTAAAGAAGTACAGCGGTTAACGGGGAGGTTAGCAGCCTTGAACAGATTCATCTCCAGGTCTTCGGACAGATGTGCTCCATTCTTTCAAACCTTGAAGGGTGCAAAGGGGTTTGAATGGACACCACAGTGTGATGAGGCATTCAATGAGATTAAGAAGCATCTGTCCTCTCCCAAGACTTTGTTCAAACCAATTGATGGGGAGATTCTCTTTGTATATCTGGCTGTTTCAAGTTGTGCCATCAGTGCTGTGTTAGTAAGGGAGGTTGATGGGTATCCTCACCCAGTGTACTACATCAGCAAAAGCTTGATTGATGCTGAGCGGCGCTACTTGAAACTTGAGAAACTAGCATTGGCTCTGGTGATAGCTGCAAGAAAGATGAGGCCTTATTTTCAGGCTCATCCTATCATTGTCCGGACGTCTTTCCCTTTAAAAAATGTCCTTCAAAAAGCGGACATTTCAAGCAGAATGACAAAGTGGTCAGTAGAGTTGGGGGACTTCGACATAGATTTCGCTCCCCGGACAGCAGTAAAAGCTCAAGCTGTGGCTGATTTTCTGGTTGAGTTCCACTCTAATAGGGACTCAGAACAACCAGCTGATTCAAAAGACAAAAAAGTGTGGATTGTCCGAACAGACGGGGGATCCAGTGCCATAGGGTCTGGGGCAGGAATATGCCTCACTTCCCCCTATGGGGACAACATGTTCCAAGCTATTTGTTTTGCTTTCAGGGCATCCAATAATGAGTCTGAGTATGAAGCAGCTATAGCTGGGTTGAAATAGGCATACATCTGTGGAGCAAAAAGGGTCAAGCTGCTAAGCGACTCCCAATTGCTTGTTCACCATGCCTTGGGCCTATCAGAAGCTAGAAAAGAACAATTGATCAAGTATTTACTACTCTTGAAAAGTGAGGCCATGAAGTTTAAAGCCGTTGTCTATGAGCATATACCCCGGGCAGAGAATGAGCTAGCAGACTCATTGGCAACAATAGCATATACGGAGTCCTATTTATGGATCCATGTGCTTGAAAGCCCTTCTATTCAACTTGATGAAGGTGAAAACGAGGAAGTCTTTGAAATACAAGTAAACCGGCCTCAAGACTGGAGGTTTCCTCTTATGCAATATCTGTCTGATGGCATCGTGCCTTTGGATAAACCACAAGCCAGAACGTTAAAGCACAGGGCTCGTGGTTTTATCATGATTAGAGAGGTCTTGTACAAGAAATCCTATAGCAAACCTCTCCTACGCTGTTTAGGGGATCATGAGTCACAAATGGTTCTCTCCGAATTGCACGATGGTGAGGGGTCAGTCCATTGTGGATTTAGAGCATTAACAAGAAGAGTGCTTCTCTCCGGATATTATTGGCCAACAATAATGAAAGATGCTAAGGAGCTGGTAAGAAGATGTGACCCATGCCAGAGGTACAGCAATGAAATTCATGTACCAGCCATTCCTTTGGAATCAATTTCTGAGCCCATCCCTTTTGCTCGATGGGGATTGGACTTGGTTGGGCCTCTACTTGTGGCGTCCGGAGGGCGTAAAACCATAATCGTAGCCATTGACTACTTTTCGAAGTGGATAGAAGCAGCCCCCTTGACAGGGACAACATCAAAGGCTGTTATAAAATTCATTCTATCCAACATATGTTGCAGATTTGGTGTCCCCCAGAGAATAACAACAGACAATGGGCCACAGTTTGACAACAGAGAAATGGAACGCTTCTGTACCTCGAGGGGTATTCAGCACTGCTTTTCTTCACCTTTCCACCCACAAGCCAATGGGCAAGTTGAAGTAGCTAACAGAACAATACTGTCCGGTTTAAAGAAAAATTTGGAAGGGGCTGCTGGGAAGTGGCCTAGTTATTTACAAGAAGTCTTGTGGGCCTACCGGACAACACCTGAGGCTGCAACATAAGAATCACCTTTTGCCTTGGTCTATGGGATGGATGCAGTAGCCCCCATAGAGAAGACACTCCCCTCCTTTCGAGTCCACAACTTCTCCGGACAGGCTAATGAAATGGCAGTTAGAAATCAACTTGATTTAATTGAAGAAAGGCGAGTAAAAGCTCATCTTAGAGTGGCACACTATCAGGGCTTGATGAGAAGCAGGTTTGCTTCTAAAGTGAAAAGAAGGGACTTTCAACCAGGAGATAAGGTATTGAGGAAAGTTTTCTTGCATACCAAGGAAAAGCTCTTTGGAAAGCTGGCCCCAACTTGGGAGGGTCCCTATACTGTGGTTGAAAGAATCAAGCCTGGAACGTACTGGTTAGAAGACAAAGATGGCAGGGTTTTAACTCACCCTTGGAATATTGAACACCTTCGAATGTACTTAGAATAAAACTTATGTAAATATTTACTTGTTTAAACATCCATGTAAATATTTGGGGGCATACCGCTACCTCTCTCCGGCTCCACGGAGAGCTTTAAATGAAACTTGGAGCTTTCTTGAATAATTTTCTAAGTTTTTGCAAAATTCTGTTGATTGTCATACTATCCGGACTGAAAGGTCTAAGGGCTACTTAAATTCTAGCCGGAGAAACTAAACACTCTCACAACACAATAACTCAAGACTACTTAAACTCCAACTATTTAAACAGATTATGAAAGAAGAGAATGGTTGAGCAAAACAAAACATTCATTCAACAACTTAAAATTGCCTTGGCCTTCCAAGGACTTTTTAGACAAGTTTGGGTGCAGAACAAAAATCTGTCCGAATAATTCGGACAACATCACAAAAAAGGTGCCTTGGCCTTCCAAGGACTTTGGTTCAAGTAAAAGATAAACAAAACAAATTATAAATTAAGGAGGAGCCTTTGAAGATGGCTCACCCTCATCTGTTTTCTTGCCCTTGATGTTGCTTTTTTCCTCAATGACCTTCTTGCCTTTGGGGTTAACCTCTTCCTCACCCGGACTCTCTCCGGTTTCCTCTTCATCACCAGACGAGGATATATCAGTGTACCCTTCATCAACCATGGTCCAGTAGGGGAGATCATCGTCATCCACATAACGCCATAAGTCCCCTAGTCTCCTCTTCGGGAACTTCTCGTGAAACAAGAGGACCATGTCGGACTTCACTTTCTCAACCATTAATTCTTCACTCCGTATCATCTCCCTGGCATAAGCGTTAATTTTGGCCTTGATCATGGCCTCTTGATCCTTCACCAAAGCAGCTTTCTCCTCAACAGCCTGAGTCACTGCATTCTCTAAAGCAAGTTTGTCAGTAGTCAGGTTGGTGACAAGCTTCTCCTGTGCTGCAGCCTCTCCTCTTGAGGCTGTTAAGTCCTTCTCCAATTCGGATAGCTTAGCCCGGAGATCTTTCACGGTCTCTTCTAAAGAAGCAACTTTTGTGTTGCTTTTCTCTTGATTCTTCTTTAGCTGTTCGTTCGACTCCTTAAGCAAGTCAACCTTAGTAGTGGCAGTCCTGAGGTCATCAGACAGTTTCTCCTTCTCAGACTTAAGGTCTTTGATGGTTTCTGCCTGACTCCGGACTTGCCTTTCCAGGGTGAGTACTGGTTGCACGTTGCCAAGGAGGGAATGGGCTATAACATCCCTCTCACTAGAAACCAAGAAAGTCTTACCATTGAAGTTTACTGTGTTAGAGCTACTGGGGGGAACATATGGCCCTGCGAACTCATCTCTAGACAGGCCAAGGAAGTAGTCACCTAAAGGACCCAGACCGGTGACATCCACTTCATCCATGTTAATCTCTCCCCTATCAACTTCATCAGTGTGGAATTCCATTGGAATCCCTTCATTAAGATTCCCTGGGATCTCCTCGGCTAATGTTGGGTCAGTTGGGAAAGTGGGCTCCGGATCCCGGAGAGCAAGCTCCTCTCCTTGGGAAATCTTTTTCTTTTTGACCTCCCTATCAGCACTATCACTCGCTTGCTTGCGAGTCCGTTTAGAAGCCCTTGTGGGTTTTGGGGACTTCACTCTTTGTTTCTCGCTCTCCTGTTCTACCACTTGTAGAAGCTTTGCGTCAACTTGAACCTGGGCTGGCACCTCTGAGCCTGTTGGGACCTCTTTCTCAGCATCCTCTTCTGCTTTCCTGCTCTTCTTCTTCTTGCCCTTCATTTTACTTGGGGCTTTGGCCCGGGCAGGAAGAAAGAGGGTCCCATCCAATTCATGAGACCTTCTCAGCACTACATCTTCATCAGGTGGGGTGGAGAACTCCTCCCAGGTAAGATCCCTTCGACCTGTGGTGTTCCACATATGGGATCTCGCTAAATTCCCAGGGGTAAAAGCTTTGTGAAACCGGTTCTCCCAGTTCTCTGCGGCCCATGCGTTTATCTTGCCACAGGTGACCTGTCTGGCTTTTAGATAGTCTCCGAACTCCTTTGGCAGCTCTAATAAAACAAGAAAGCGACTGGTTAGCATAAACTAAACGAAAAGAGAAATTCGAATAGAAACTTAAAGTAAAACTTACGATCGCTCCTCCATCTACTTCGAATAAGGCTAGGATTCTCCCCGGCCTTGATTTTCTTGCCATTCTCCCACGAGCCACTCACAAACAAGAATTGGCTCCTCCACTTGCTCTCCGACTCCAGGAGATCATCCACAGCTTTCAGATCGTTCCCCATGTTAAAGTGATAGAAAGGGAACTGATGGTGTTTGCACAAACTAGCTACAGCAGCGAACTTTTCCATTGGAAGAGGAATTCCGGACAACCTAGATGCCATAATGCATGACATCAAGGTGTACCATCCGTTAGGGCTTAGCTGTGATGGACATAGCTTGACTAGGTGGAAATAACGCACTATCTCTGGATCCAGTGGGAACCTAAGTCCCCAATTGAATAGCTCCGTAAAGAAGACTATTTCGTTCCTTTTACAATCCATCGGGGTCTCCGGATCGATGGGAATTCAGATTTTTACGTTTTCAGGGATCCCCCACTTAGTGCGAAACCGTCCCAAATCTCTAGTATGGATAAACGCATACTTGGTCTTTAACAGAGATAAAAGGTACTTGAACTCTACCTTGTGAAAGCAGGGCCCTACTCTCCCTTCGAGGCTCTCCGGCAGATCCGGACGCCTCAGATACAAGTCCTCTTTGCCCTTCTTGGCAACAACTACAGCAGTTTCAGCTTGTCCGGAAGACTCGGACTCAAACCTAACCTCCTCAGTAGAGTCTTCCATCCTCTCCTCCATTATTGTTGGGGGAGCTTCTGCAGAAACAGCCCGGGGAGGGATGAAGCTTGGCATAGCTAATCCTCCGGACTGTTGGCTCTTTGTATGTATTTGAGTTCTCACCTCAGTTTGAGTTTCTGAGGTCGAAGTTTCCTTAGGAGGTAGTGGACTACTAGCCTCCGGACCAACCGGCCTTTCCCGGAGAGTCCTAACAGTTGCCCCGGACCCTGACTCACTGGTATTTTTTGAAGAGAGTCCCTTAACCAATCTGCTTGGTCTTTTCATGATTAGTTTGTCTGGAGAATGATCGGAGTCGGACCCCATAGCAATGAAAGTGGTTTTCTTCCTGACACTTGTAACAGCGACCCCCGGTTCGACAGTGGGGATTGACTCTTGGACTGATGAGCCAGATACTATGGGGGAGAGTGTTGATTGAAAGAGTTTTCTAGATCTCGTACCTTTCGAAGAAGATGAACCTCTATCAGATTCTTCGATTGAAGGGGCTGGTTTCTCGACAGGCGACGCTGGAAGCCCTGCTGCAAGTCTTTTCTCTTTTTCAACCCTTTGAGCTTTCTCCAATTCTGAGAGATTAAGCCACCCACCCTTGATTAGAGCTGTTCTTGCTGTGAACATAAAACAACTGAGGAAATCTTGAAATTTTAGAGAGATGAAGCTTTGAGTAAAATGGCAGAGTGAAAGTAATAGTGAGACTGTGAAAGATGAATAGAATTTATAGTAAATGTAAAAAAGGGTTTGATTCCTAGGAGAATCCGAAAAGTTGGGCAATGATTAAAAAACGGCGCTGACGTCATCAAAAGCATTTAAAGAGGTAACTTGTTCGAGATAGTGGTACAACTTTCGAGGTGAGAAAACGGCTAAAAGAAACCAACCAAAGTGTGACACATGTCCCACTAACTCTGACACAGAACCGTTTGGAATTCGAAACGATTGCCTTGTCCGGATCTGTCCTCAACTCTCTCCGAATTGGAAGACCACTTCCTTTATCGGACTGTTTTTCAGTTCTTTGACAAAGACACTTGTTCAAAAACCTAAAAAATGGGCTCATGATGAGTCCGAATTCGAAGTGCTCCCCGGAAGGGTAGTCCAAAGTAAATCTCCCCGGAAATTCGGACAGGACTTGTTGACCGGACAGATGATTTCGAACACTGAAAACTTAAGGCAGTTCAAACTATGACTAAAGTACTAAAAAACCTAAACACTATCTGACTAAGCTACCTGCACATCTGCTTAAAACTTATGGGTCTTTAAACATGACCCGGGTCCATTAAACTTGACCCGAAAGCCCATAAGGGCCCAAATTTCACACTATAAATACCCAACCACCAGCATTAACTATGGGTAAGAAAAATTGACTGCTGCCAAGCTGCACAATTCTCTCTCCACCCTTAAAACACTGTGAAACACCCTTAAAACACTGTGAAACATCTTTAAACACTGTTAAACACCTTCACGCCGCCTTAAAACTCCACTTGAAATTACCAGCCTACCCCCAGGCTACTTTTATCCACATCAAGCATGAGTTTTCTTGGTACTCACATGAGTCTTCGAAGGCTCATGCTCTCTAGGGTTGTCGGTATGATGAGCGACTGATGCTTTTGACTTATCTTTCATGCCCATCTTAGCCTTTTCTGCCCTCAGAGCTTCTATCTCGCCCTTCAATCTATCACGCTCCTCGATGGTATACTCATCATTTTCACCCACCACTTCAAGCAAAGCTTGTGGTACTTCTGAGGCGTCCGGATTCATTCGTACTGATTTTTCTTGATGGTTTTGAATGCTCAATTCAGGTACCGTCGTGCTCCCACTGTGGTCGCCAATTTGGTGTGGTTTATTTTCGTCTGAGGGTAAGATCGTAACTTTTATTTAGAGTTTTTTGGAAGTTTGTAAGTATTTAATGTTTGAGTAGAGAGTAGAGGGAGAATTAAGCAGCCTGGTTGTATTTAATTTTCATTACCCCCATTTAATGTTGGTGGTTGGGTATTTATACCCTTACATTTGGGCCTTATGGGCTTTCGGGTCATGTTTAATGGACCCGGGTCAAGTTTAAGGACCCATGTGCTCTTAGTAGGAGAGCAGGCAGCTTAGTCAAGAAGTGATTAGGTTTTTAAGTACTTTAGTTCTTGTTCGAACAGTCAAATGGAGGCGGTGTTCGAACTGCCCTGTCCGGTTAAGTGGTCTCTGTCCGAACTGTCCCTGTCCAAAGAGGTAGCAGAATCCGGACTCATCAAATGTCTAGGAGTCCCAAATATTTCGTCGTTACATGGTATGGGTGTGTACCATATGCGTTTCGAACCCCGACTAGTGAGATGGTTTGTCAACATGTAAAATGATAAGAAAAATAACATTTTAAAACTTGAACGAATTCGTTCATCGTCTTCGTGGTTTACTACAAAGCCCCGCGTGACCCGTTATAAATCTCGGTGAAAATGTGAATCTTTCAATCATACTCCCCTAATGAAGCCCAATATCCAACTACATATAACCAGTTTGCTTTAACATAATTTCCACTATTTTCTGAGAAAATGAAAGAATAAAAAAGATTGAACATATAAGCCTTCGCACATTGATCATTATTGATTGCTCTTAATCGATGATATCCATCGTGAAAACAATCAGAAGAGAAACGGTATCTCAACCAAGTCATCCTAACACCGATATATTTGCACGAATTGGCTCCGCTCTAGCATCTCTTTACAGAACTCCAAAAAACATAACGTACTGATTTGGCACATATATCACAACTATTGTTTCTCTCCAGTTCTATGCGTTTATTTTTTTTTGGTAACTCGGTGATAACTGCTACATCGTTGAGTTCTATTGTCAAGTCTCCAAATGAGATTACAAGAGGATTGTTGGTATACTAATTATAGAGGATATCGAACATCAGATTGAATATTATTCGATCAATAATGGTTTGTATAAAATTATGGTTGGCTAACTGCCAATGCTTGACCGATGTCCATGGTAAAAAAATGTAATAACATCGCTCGCTTTCCTTAAATATAAGACCAATATATTATGCATAGTAGAAAAAACTATAAAAAATAAATAACAACAAATAAATAATTGCTCTTATCCGACAATGGTAGGCGTGATATGTTGTGTCGTTCCATAATCCTTTGTAATGTCTACGAATGTTAGAAAATTTGGAAATGAACACCTTCTTTTCAGCCGTTGAGATTTATAGATCCTCCTTAATTTCTTTATCTTCGTATTCATATTGTTGTTCCATAGGCTCCAGAGATAGTTCTCTTATAGCATCACGCTCATAATATATTCTTGATCAATGACTAGGATCATCAACTTCTAGAGGCACTAACTATTAAATTTCATCCTCGTTTTCTACTGCACGCTAAGACGAAGAACCTCGAGACAAACTCTTGACCAACTTCCTAGGTTTCATCCTGTAAAATGAAAAAACTTCAAAATTAATAAGAATAACATTTAACCCTAATGACCTTCAAAAATAAACAATCGACATGTGGTTCCGAGACACGCCATCAGAATCAAATGTACTTTTTTAAAATAGCATGTGATTCTGAGGGTCTATCTCAGAAACACATTTTTTATTAAGCGATACATCCAACAACTCGTATTTAAACTTAATAATAAAAACCAACTCAAACTCAATACTTGAACATAAATTTGTTTTTAAACGATACATCCACCAATTCAAAACTCATAGTAAACAATACATCTAACAACACAATTTTTAAACAAGAGAACAAAAATTTAAAACTCAATTAAACAGCAACTCAAACTCAATATTCAATATACATTTCCAACCGATAAAAACACTAGAACTCAATATTGAAATTAATATAACAAAATCAAAATATTGTTCAAACTCAACCACTTAAATTCAATATCAAAACTAATACATACAAAAACTCAATATCAAAATTTAAGCCAAACAACAAATCAAACTCAATATCTAACCAAAACTTCCAAATATTTTCAAACGATGGAGCCACTGAAACTCAATATTGAAATAAATACAGTAGAAACTCGATAAATTAATACTCGATTATTTAATAAACTCTCTAAGATAATATTTTTGGTCGGTCCCGACTCGGGGATAGGGTGCTAAATTAATAATTCGCTAAAATTATAAGATAATACATTTTTTATAATTTCTTTAGATCCCATATAAAATATAAACTAATAATTCCTTATATATAGCATATTACATGAATGATTTATGAAGGTTTCTTGAAAAATGACTCAATTGTCTTTTGTTTTTTGTTGAAATCAATTTCCCTTTGAATCTCGTCTCTAATTTTCCTTAGCATGGTAAGAACTTCTGGTGTTGTTTTCTAATAGCTCAACAAGAATTTGTTCAATGTGATTGTCGCTTTAATAGCTTTATTTCGCGAAGGGGGCTCCATTGTAGAACTTTCATCATCTTCTTTATCGATATCATCTTATTAATTCCAATAATGCTTTAAATAATTTCTTCATCAGTCAACAACCGTGCAACTACATTTTCTTCTGAGTGATTCAGAACATCTTTGACATCCATTGCATTGCGATAACCCAACTCTTTGATCAAATTCTGGAGTTCTTGAGTGCTTTCACCGTCTTCATCTGAGTTCTCAAAAGTCGCGTTATCTGTTGATCGAAGTTTACAATGACGAAAGCAGTTCACAATTGTTTTTTGCACGAACATCCATAAACCATGCTGAAATTGCAAGATTCATTGCATTTAACACATTTATTTTTACTGGATTTAGAACCTCTAATTCATAACCCTCCAAAAGACTTCTATAAAATCGACGACGATAATGCATCTTAAAAGCTCGTATGATCCCCGCGTCACAACTGAATTTTTGAAGTTGTGTTTGGTGGAAAAAAAATAATTCAACATTTCGCAATCCTTCATTAATTTTTGGATGAGCGGGGCAATTATCCACAATCAAGAGAATTTTTCTTCCAACCATTTTTTTATCAAATTGGCAAACATATTCTTCAAATAACACACCAGTCATCCAATCTCGTTTGTTACCACGGTACTCACAGTTCAGACTGTTCAAGTTTACATTCTTGAAGCACATTGGTTTAGCATATTTCCCAATAATCCATAAAGGAAGTTTTTCTGAATCGTCCTCATTACAGCAAATAACAACAGTTAGTCTTTCCTTGTCTTTTTTTCCCTTCAAGCTGCATTGTTGCAAGGGAATGATCTGATTGAAGTCTAAAAAACAAACATGTTTAAGATCAAAACATGTAAATAATTACTTCATTAAAGTACAAAATATAAAATAAAATAATAAAAAAATAAACTTGTTTCATCCATATTAAAGATGTCTTTCATTTCAAACTGATCAACTTTATCTCTTATGGATTTTAATTTGTCCTCCGTGCCCTCCATTTCAACAGATCCACTCTCTCTGAAACACCAGAAATTTTTAATTCCATATCTTGCTTTGAACTTTCCAAGCCAATTAATAGAAAAAGTAAAGTCTGGAGTATCCACTGGAAAATATTTTTCATGAGCTTTTTCGCCTTCTCGATGATTAGTTCACTTGTCATATTCACATGTTCTTGATATTGAAGAATCCATTCATAGAGAGATTTTTCTAGGTCAGAAAATTTTGCCGGTTTTGTGTCGCTTAACATCGCCTCTTTCAGGAGCAAGTGAGAGATGCTCTAAAGACCGCTTAACTGTATTCGATATTTTCGTTTGACTCACCTGAAAACCATAGTTACTATGAGCCCATTCTTGCAATCTCTTTTGAGTGAGACTTGGATTATCCTTGTTGTGCTTGCATAATGCTCTTTGAATCTCGTCTGTCATTGTTGTTTTTTCACATCTATAAGATGGGAAGCCATGTTGTGTGTATGATTTTTTTTTGTTAACCTATTTTGATCTTGTATTTATATAGAAAATATTTTTAATGTCCATAAAGTGATACATTGAATACTAGGGGTGAGCAAAAACCGGAAAAAAAAAAACGAACCGACCGACCGAACCAAACCAAAATGGGTCGGTTTTTAAAAACTAGATTTCGGTTTCGGTTTTAATTTCTTAAACCGAATTTAATTTGGTCGGTGTTCGGTTTGTACGGTTTAACAGACTGATTTGAACCGAACCGACCGTATCTAGAGATTATATTGTATATGTTAATATATAGACTGTATTTTATATAAAGACTGTGGCCACCTTTGGCCTAATGGTTGTACACATACAACTTAAGACTTTTTTATTATACACGTTTGTGGGTACGAATCCTAGGGGCTATAACTATTTTTTGGGTTTATTATACACCTTAAGTTTTTTGTTTTGCTCTCCCTCTGATATTGCAAGTTCTTGCAGATCAATCTGACTTGAACAAGTGAACAAACGTCATTCGTATTATGTCCCTCTGATTCTCTCTTTCCTGATACCCCCTACTAATATACCACTTGAACAAGTGAACAAACGTCATTCGTATTATGTCCTTCTGATTCTCTCTTTCCTGATACCCCTTACTAATATACCACTGTACCAGACGAAATTGCTCATACTCAAAATACAGTATCTTTGTAGAATAACAAGTAGCTATACTGAAGCATTTGTACGAGACTGCGGTTATCAAACTTTACGCATACATATTTTCATACTTAAAGGTAGGTGGTTTCTTTTAGCCATAACTCTACTGTAAGGAAATAATGTAAACAAAAATATAAGATTTCAAAAAATGAAAGTTAATAATAATACCCTAATAAGGAAATCCGGGATGGGCTCTCTGAAGAACCACACCGAACCGAACTGAACCAACCGAACCGCACCACTATTAAAACCAAATAACCGACCGAAACCAAAAAACCTAAACAAAAAAAAACCAATTTTTTTATTACTAAAACGGTTTAATTATATACAAACCGAATTATTTGGGTTTGGTTTAAGAATTAAAAAAAACCGACCGAACCGACCGAATCTCACCCCTATTGAATACAAGAAGCATAATAAAGTGGAAGATTAAAGGTTTCTTTCAAATTGGACCCTTCATTTGATATACATGCATTGTATACTGTACAATAATTAAGTGGAATCTTGAAAGGTGTTTGTAAACTAAGTATTTTACTATAAATTAATAAAATATTAATTAATATATAAAATATTAATTATTAATTTATCGATTAATTAATAACTCTTTTAATTAATAAATTTTGGTTGTCTCAAGTCTATTATTTTATAAAGTTTCTACTGTAAAACAAAATCAAAATATCGTTAAATCAATAAAACAAAAATTAAAATATCACTGCCTCAACCACTCAAACTCAAAATCATAATCAATAAGTCGTCCACTATCGCGTTTGGTGGCAGATAGTCTCTCAACTTTCAAATGTTGTCAGTCCCTGGACTATCGCGTTTGGATAAATTTAGTTCAGAGGATCCTCTCCCTTGTTCTAAATCAAATCCTCAAATCAAACCCTAATCTAAACCCTAAACTATACCCAAATCTATCTGGTCCTAAATCTATACCCAAATTGAAACACAACCATAAATCATCTTCCTTAATCACAGTCTGCACTCCCTGTTGTTAGCCCTAATTTGTGACAAACACGATTCAACAATGAAGAAGGGTTCAAGTAGGAAACAGAAGAAGTTCAAAATCGAATTGGATTTCTCTCAAGAACATAAAGATATTTAGTTTGTTTCCATATTTTTCTGATTGATGTATATTTTTTATAAAAAAAATAAGAATGCATCGAGTTTTATTGCTTCACTGTGGAAACGAATATACAAGTATTTAACTTCGAGGTAGAGCTGGTAGACATTAATGGAGGATGTAGATGAAATATTTTTACTGGTTTTAGGAAACGAATAGAAGAGAAGGAGAAAAGAATAAAAGGAAAACAGAAAGAATGAGAGAAGAGAAGAGAAGGCATTCGAGTTCGAAGAAGAAAGAAGGATTTTGGTCAAAATAGGATGGACCCATTAAGGTGCCACATATTTAAAATTTGTCATCTCACCAACAACTATGCCAACAAGGATTTTGGTCAAAGGGCAAAATCGCACCTAAAGTCAAGGGACTACTGGTGACACAAAAAACTGGGGACATGTGGCAACATCTGGTGGATCAGAGGATCCTCTGGACTAATTTTATCCAAACGCGATAGTCCAGGGACTGTCAACGGACATTTGAAAGTCCAGAGACTATCTGCCACCAAACGCGATAGTCGATGGACGTCTCACTGTTCAAAGCCTCAATACACACATAAATTCAATATAATTTGAACCCGAATATTACTAAAACGTAACGAAAACAATAGAACAATATCTCGATATTAAATACATCCAAAGAGTCGGATGAAGATAGAGATCAACTGAAAAAATAATTAGCTATATGCCCTTCGTGGACAATATCTCGATGTCGATGTGTTAAATAACGGTAGCATAAAGATTGAAAAAGCAAAATTTTAAGGCTGAAAAGACAGAGACGCGGGTTGAAGAAATGAAAAGACAATTGCGAGTTAAGAGTTTTGAATAAATTTAAGGGTTATAGTCTATAGAGATACGGAGTTGATATTTAGGAAGTAGTTTGTTGAAAAGTATTCCTTTGTGTTCCAATTTACACGTCTTTTTAGAACACATTAATTGCTCATGAGTCGTAACGTTGATTGTATTTGTTTTTCTCGCTTTTATGAACAATAATTATTAGTTTTTTTAATAATTTCATTTGTGCATAAATATTTCAAAAACTTACATTTTAGGCCCGAAAGAATAATAGCTTTGATGAGTTAAGAGAAAAAAAATGATTTCTTATATAATTTCAGTTGAGAAAGAAACTGTAAGTTAATGTTATTTTTATATAAAAATAAAAATAAAGTTTATAGTCTATATTTATATAAAAGTAAAGACATCGTTCTTTCAATGGATGAAATAACATGGAATTAAAATCTTAAAACATTGAAAAATTAACAAGAAGTATCCGTCCTAGCTCTACCCTAAAGAGACTTTTCTTCATTGAAAATATTTAATAAAACCATCAAAATTTAAGACAAAAATGACATTACATAACATTGTTAAGGTCAACAACAGATGCATATATCTGCAACCCAAGAAAAATAAATACTTGGATTTTAATTTGATACAGCGCTAGTTATAAGAGATGTAAACCCTATTTCTTACTGTAATCAGTTTTGAAATCATAGTCGTCATTATAATTATCATCCATGAGGTCTATAGACTTGTCATTGTCTTTTTCTGGGGCAGCATCATCAGCCATGGATTCATTATTGTCGTTGGTAATTGGTTCATCATCACTACCATCGTCGGACATATCTTCGACGGTTTTGTCAATAGATGATTCCAGCCTAGCTTCTTCCTATAAAAAGTGAAAAATGGATACAAAAAGTTCAAAAGAGTTGGATGACATCCCTAATTTGGGAGCCTGAGCTAAAAAAAAAATCTGTCCACTTCTAAGACCAGGTGGTGTCTGGGTTTATATCCAGTTAGTTCGGGTAAGGCCATACATGTGTGAACAAAATCCAGGTTTGGGCAGACAGTTTATTATTTACTGCAAAGCTTCATCAAACGCAAGTTACTTGTAAATAGATTTTCTGTCATTTTTAATTAATTTTGTATTGGCTTCTTGTTAATGCTGAGTTCGAAAGTATCAAGAGAATCGAATAGTAAACGATCAAGAGAATATACTAACCTCTAACATTGTCAAGTCAAAAGTGAGAGGAGCATTAGGAGGAACCTCAACTGGATTGAAGTCTTTAACGTCCTTAAGACTACCAATAAAAGAAGATTCATTGCCGTAAACTTCATCGATGTTGAACTCCTTTCCGAGTTCTGTAACAATACGAGCTTCTGCAAGTTCTTCTTGTTTTCGAGTTGGAGGCATAGTATAATATGGAATTTTACCTGAAATGTATCAAGTATAATTAGGTTTTCTAAAATCACATAATATTGTCCACAACTTTTGTAATATAGAGGGTTAAAATCATCTTTAATCCTCCTTGAGGAACGAGAATTTGAGAATTAGTTACCGAATATCAAAAGAATATAATGAGTCTTTGGGGACAAGCCGCGTTAGATTTCAATAGTTCTGAGTATTTCTTATCGGTATGATGGATTAGCAGTGTGTGATTTTAATAACTCAGAAGACTACTAGAGTTACATTTGATAACAGTGGACTCATTTTGGAAAAAAGAATTGGCACCCTTATAAACGACTAAAAATCAAAACTTACCCTCATTCCAGTCGTGCAAAATGATTCTCGCAGCAGTTTCGACATCTACGATACCACCCTTTTTAAGTTTGCCTCTAACAATAGCCACCTTTTGAAGAAAGTCCTCAACCAAATCGAAGCTCGGGATCTTGTATAGAGTCACCAACAATTTAGCTGGGCAAAGCTTGAGAATTTCCCTCACTATAATAAACATTGAAACAGAAGAATTAGCATGAGCAAAGTTTCAGGTTCACGTTTGTTTTGCGCCATTTGGATTTTAGGCTAATAAGTAAAGAGTTTGTTTGGTTGAGCTAGCTTTTTTGGGTTAATAAAAAGTTCAAAAATTTGAGTTTATAAGATAAAAGAAAAGACCGATGAGTAGTCCGCCAATAAGAGCCTCATTTTCTCCTGTAGTCAGACTTTACCTGGACTAATAGGATCATCTAACTTCTCAATTCTTTTGCAGTTACGAAGAGCAACAGAAGCGTCGCTCCCTCCAGATTTAAGCATTACAACCCCAGGGCAATCTAATAATTTCACATTCTGGTCCAACTGAACTTCTTGCATTGATCTGGTCAATCCCGGTGTAGCACCAACATTAACAACATGGCATCTCTTCAAGCTGTTAATTAAACTACTCTTGCCAACATTAGGCAAGCCGATTATACCCACCGTGATAGACTTCTTTATCTGCTAAAGGGCAAAAAGGATGCATCAACTTCAGCAGCATAAATAAACTTATTTGAAGATAAGTTGCAATGAACATAAAACATATAAGGATTATCAATTCAGCTTATAAGCTAAAAAACGAGCTTAAAATAAGCAAATTAAAGAAGTGGCTGTCCAGAAATAAGTCATAGTTTGTTTAGTGTGTAATAAGAAAAGCCAACTTTCAAGGTTTATAAAACTATAGTGTTTTCTTATGACAACCTATTACGTATATAAAGAAAGAATGATAAGATATATGGAGGAAAAAAAGTTGGATCAGCAAAACAATATTTTCTAAGCCTATAAAGTTGGATAAAAAGTTGGATCAGCCAAACAATATTTTTTCTTATAAGCCTAAAAGAAAAAGAAAAAAACTAATGGAACCAGCAGCCTCATAGGGAATGTGAAAAAGTAAACTGTGGAAAGTACCTCATGACTTCTAGAGTAGTTCTTCAATAACTTTACAAGTGTCTCAGCCCCGAGACAGTCACTTGTTTGTAAAAGACCACTTGGTTTTTTCAATCCCCTCGAGGATTTCCATCCCAAGTTTGTTTTCTGCTCTTGGGTGCTACACTTAAAGGCAACTGTTGGTAGTTCTTCTCTAAAATACTTGAGCCATTTCTCAACAGCTTCTCTAGGGACAAGATCTGAATTAAGAAAAATGCGTGAGAAAAAGAAACAATTGAAATTGTAGTGAAACCATACAAACCCTTGACATAAGAATGCAAAATTCACTAGTGTAAACAAACAAATTGTGTAGGACAAGAATGAAATATGCTATTTTTAAGGAAGTAAAATATGTTCATTTTTAAATAAAAAGTTGTTATAAGCCTG
The DNA here is from genome assembly GCA_036936605.1 of Limnanthes douglasii subsp. nivea. Taxonomy (NCBI): domain Eukaryota; kingdom Viridiplantae; phylum Streptophyta; class Magnoliopsida; order Brassicales; family Limnanthaceae; genus Limnanthes; species Limnanthes douglasii. The sequence goes on from JAUPFV010000001.1 coordinate 43,068,716, forward strand.
AGACACTAGCATATAATTTTTTAACATCTTAACTAAAGGTATTCTTGATTTAGTTTTCAGTCTTCAAATAAAATTATTAATTGCGGTTTAAGGTCTATGCAGCGTGTGATAAAGTATACTTTTCCCCAAATCCGGTAAGAGTTGAAGTATATTATTGTAAAAAGGATCAAAATTAAACGAACGTACATCCTAATGGACCAGTTCAATATATTTGTCACGTGAAGACTGAAACAGTATATGAACTAAACCACTAAACGTGAAGGACTAAAATTAGCCAAAAAAACTAAAGATAAGTTTTTGCTATAGATATCTCTTGTGATATAAAACTTACCAATTTTATTTAACAGCAACACCAGGTGCTTATTAGGACCCGACTTTCTCACCATATTTTCCATATCGATACAACGAGTACCTAAGGGATCACGGGCATCAAGAACTTCCAAAATGACATCTGAGGCATCAATGACTTTGCCCAGTTCCTTGTAGAAAGCTCTGTCGGAGCCATCTGATGAAAATGAAACGTCATATACACGAGAAAGGAAAAAGTAGAGAGCAAGTATTTGTGTGGTCTTTTCCAAAACCATACTAACAAAACTAAGTTGCTATTTGGTGCCATTAGGTTTTTTGGATTTTGAGAGAGAAATTTGTTTAGTTGGTCTCGACTTTCTAGGCTTTAAAAAGATGCTTATTAAGCTTGTAGGATAGAAAAATCCTACAAAGCTAAGAAACTTTGTCTGCAATAGCTTAATAAAATTTTTACTTTTTTAGCAAGTTATATTCAAAACCAACTCTTAGTTCTCCTTTTCACTGCCAATTTTTAGCCTTTATAGTTCGTTTTTTCTATTATGCAACAAACTGCCTCTGAATTTATTTTAAAAACTATTTATATCTGCTTGTTTTACGCTAGAGTTTTAGCTTATAAGCTGGACAATAACTAAGAATCACCATACCTTTGTTTTTGCTGATACCGACAATTCCATCTGTACTTCTATCATTCCCCAAACCCTCTTTTTTCTTGGCAAAGGGCTCTTCATCCACTAACAAGCCAAGCTTCCTTTTTTCCCTCTAAAGAATACGATGCCAAGTCAAATTCCACAAATTATCAATAATACACGTAACCATAGGCACCATTGTATGCAGCAAAAATCAGACGAGATAAGAAAAGCAGTAAGCCTTGCCACTATAAAATTTCGTATCACTAATCCAGTCCTAAAAATTTAGACTGCTAAACAGATAAATTTATTTTACCATTTGCACAAATTTTCAGCATATAGCCTAAACATTATAAAAGAAAACTACCAAGTAAGTGAAGTCGCACCCGAAACAAGCACAAAAATTGTATTGTAATCCATTTGCAGTGTTTTAAACACAATTTTAAACAGAATCAATCGCGAACCAAGCGCTCCTCCACAAGCAGAAGCAATGAACGTCATCCAAAGGGATTTAATCACGAATGAAAACACATACAAATACCAGAATCTATACTGAATTAATGAACTGAATAAAACTGGATTGGATTTAAATCCATCTCCACTGTTCAAAACACATATATGATACTCCGACTTCAATAATCGATCCATAAACTGAAACAATGCATCTCAGCGAATTCAATCACTAACAGGAAGTATAAATATACATGATATATATTCAATTTGTAAACTGAACTAAAATTTAGTTTAATTTAGGTGATTACCCTCTCTTTTCGAGCAGCTTTCTTCTGTTCGATTTCTTCAAGAGCACGAGCCCTACGAGCTTCAAGAGCCTTAAGCTCTTGTTCCTTAAAAGGCCAGTCGTTAGGAATCCCAGGATCCTTTTCGACTTTTGGCTTGTAACCAAGCTTTTTAGCATCTTTAGCCTGCTTCTTGTGGTGCTCTTTTACCTTTTTCAAGATCTTGTACTTCTTCTTCAATGGGACTCTCTTGCTCTTGCTCTCTGCGAGAATAAAAATGCATAAAAATCAAACAACGAGAAACATAAAAGGAAGGAAGTGAATTAAAGTTTGTGATGTGTTAGGGTTCCATACTTTTACTTCTCTTCACCATTTTTTAGCTCCAGAGCGAGGGAGTTCAGGGTTTTGGGATGTGATAGAGAGACGGTGATAATGGATTAGGGTTTTTCAGATATTTAAACGAGACGATAAATAGAATAGAATAGGAGAATTTCAGAGACGGTCATAAGTTAGGCCTTTTCAGATATTTAATCAACCCTACACCAAGGTGCTAAGTATAGATGGCAATTTTTTTCAATCCGCGGGCATCCGACCCAAGCTGACCCGATGGGGTGGGTTATGGGATTTAAAAAATTCCACGGATGGGTTATGGGTTTGAAAATTCACTACCCGTCGGGTTTGAGATGGGAAAAACCCACGAGCAAACCCGAACTACATAACATACTCTAGTATTTTTAAATTTATATATGATATATAATTATTTAAATTATATTATACTATAATTCAATTTATTTTTTCGGCATTATAATTTATGTATTTATTATTTTGTTTTTCATAATTTTATCATTATTTATAATTTATCATATTTAAAATTATACTTAATAAATATAAAAATTTAGATTGAATCAACTTTAAAAAACAAGTTACAATTTTTATAATAAATCTATATTACTAAAAAAAATTTCTATTAAAAATATAAATAAATATAAACCCTCACTATTAAATATGCTTTATAGATTTGATATTAAATTTTTAGATTTCTTACTAAATTTAAAATTTTATATTACGCATATTATTACTATTATTATTATTATTATCTTAATATTTTGTTTTTTTTTTAATTTTTATTGGATAGTTAATTAAGAGAATATATTTTATAGATAAATAGATTATTAATGGGTACCCGCGGGTGGGTACCCGAACCCGACGGGTTTGGACGTGGAAAAAAAAAATTACCCGAACCCCATTGGTTTTAAAAAATTAAGACGGGATGGGTCGCGGGTTTAGCAATACCCGCACCCAACCCGACCCATTGCCATCCCTAGGTGCAAGGGTTCCGGCTAAATTCCTCCAAATTATATCTCATTGAAGTCAATTACAAATTAATTCATAAATATATAACTTTTATTTTTTTCTTTTAAAAATATGGAGAGTATTCAATCTTTTTACATACGCTTTCTCGGCTGAGTATGTCACCTTGTGTGGTTTACTGAGGGTATACCATATGCGCGTTCATTGCACTTTGAGTAGCGGCTGCAGGTTCCCTCCAAAAAAAACGGTATTGTGTCTTTTTAATTAAATAACATATTAAAGATTTTTTTTCTTTTCTTTTTTCTCTTTCTCATTTGATCCGTTAGATTTTTCACAATATATTATATCTTTACAAAAATATTAATATTTGGACATACAAAACAAACCAATAAATCGTTATTAGAAAGATTAATTTTAAATCTCTTTTTACAAAGAATAATAATAATAAGTGTTATTAAAGTAAAATGTTTCATCGACACCAAGTTTGTGTATTTATTCGCATCCATGGTGTAGTGCACCATAGGTTCAGGGCCCTTGTACTTATGGTGTATGTGGATAGAACATATGGTGGAGAGGCCCACTTATGGTATATGTGGATTTAGATATTTTTTAAAATCATGTATGTTTCATTTCTATTTCAATTTGGTTTTATTTTTATGAGATTTTTTCAAGAACAAGTTCAATATTAAATTGAAAAACCAGTTAAAGATGATGAAGATGAGGTTGAAATATTTTGGGTGGGTAGCTATTTAGGTTGTATTTGATGTTGATTGAGATTATGATACATTTAGCGTGCGTTTTTCATTAACGGCAACTTCGTAAATAAATCGAACATGGAGTAAATTTGGTACTAACATGAGTGAGAAGTGATTTTTGGGTGGGGTTAGATAAGATTTAAGTGAATTTATCTTGAACCAAGAGCAAAAGTATATATCAACGTTTATATTTTGTATTTAGTCATAAAACTTTTATTTAAAAAAATCAAAATAATTATTTAATTCGACTAACAATCTAAAATCCAATTAACTTATTATTTTTAATAACTTTTAAACCAAACTCATAGACAACTTAAATCCATAATATATCCAAAAATATGATTTTAAAAATATAAGTATGAACTTAGTTGTAATTTTAATAGTTTTCTTTCGGAGGTTAACTTATAAATAAAGATAATCGTTGAGGTATATTGTTTAATTTAGTTCGGTCAGTTGTACGCAAATTTATGCAAAATTTCACAACAAATGTGCTCAATTTGTGCGCCTTCTTTTAATATGATTTGGCATAATTATGTGAAATTTTAATACGCCAAATTTCTCCAATTTATGTAATTTTGCGTGTGATTTTACATAATGTGGCACAATTTCGTGCGCGATTTACGTATAATTTGTACGTAAAGAGTTTAAATTTTCATATATGTTATTTTTATGTATGTTGCAGGATCCAGAACAACCAGCATGTATGATGACCGATTATATACATATTTTTACCACTCAAAAGGCTTTACACTAACTCCAATTTAGACGCATATGTTATATCTGAAGCCATCGATATAAGATTCATCAATATTAGTGTCACGGACGACAACGGTAGTAGATATGAAAAAACTCATTAAGTTAATTATAAATGTGAGAGGTACATTGTTTATAAACCTAAGCCCAAACCTGTGAGTGTGAAAAAACGACGATAATGTTCATCAAAAAAATATGGTTGCCTCTTCATGTTAAAGGAAATTTAAGTTGAAAGGCAACATGGTTATTAGGCATTATAGGTGTTAAATGGGAAACACAACCACGTGTCATTTTTACACTTGAACGGGTCATTCTCAAGCCTTTAAACTCAAAGTGAATTAAAAGAAGTTAATATGTAGGTTAATGATAGTCGGTTCTCGTCTGAGAGAGATATACGTATGTTTGAAGATTCATAACCCTCAAAATGTATATAGCAATAAAATTAATAAATAACATCGTTTGGTCGAAAAAAGTCAGGCAAACCCAAATGCAATTCGTATTGGGTAAACTGAAAGAACATTATTACTCTGTGTTGCATCGAGAGAATTAAATAATTGATGAGATTGTCGAATTTTATTTTGTGCATACTACAAATATCAGGTTTTTATGCACAATTCCCTGATTTTTTTATCATGGATAGTACTTACAAGGCTACGAGGTACAAAATGCATTTGCTATAAATTGTTGGTGTAATATCAACCAACGAAATATCTTGTATTGATTTTGTCTTTATGAGCAACGAGAAACAAACAAACTAGAGATGTTTTGAATGTTTTAATAACCGTGATAGTTGAATATTAGCATCATTAATCGAGAGTTAACGTTAATGGTAGCTATTGAAGACGTATTCATATATGTTACCCATATACTAAAATCATTAATTAAGAAAAATATGTATGATGAAACAAATGAGAATTCATGTATGAAGATCTAGGTTTCATCTCCTAAATCACATATTATTATATATTAAATAAACAACATACAAAAAAAATATGAAGACTAAATCCGGTTACAAAAATCATCAATTATTATATATTGTGAGTGAGGCGTGACAAATGTAAAATAACATGTGTCTTTTGATCAAGACCATAAATCATAAATTACTAAGTAATTATACAAAGAGATATATGAGGTATGAGGATAAAAATCCACTAGCGATATAGAAGTTACAAGCAAAACTATCCTTATAATAATAAAAACATATAAAAGAAACTCGTTAATTATGAAACAAGGATAAAAAAGCTCAATAACAAAGTACATAAAATAGTATTCGGGTAAAATAAAATGTTATATATAGAGATACACTCATAAAAATTTAAAATTACCAAATTCTACAAGGTCATTAGAACAAAGAGAACAAATAATTTTGTCACGACATCAAATTCATCTATGGATTTTTCAAATACGAAAAAAATATTTGTCCAGTGAAATATAATAGAACTATGTGCATATTAAATTGGTTCAACCAAAGTATTGAGCAATAGTCACTTAAAAGTCAATTTGGTCATGGTCCTATTATCATTAAGTAGAACTCGTGTATAATAAAGTTCTTTTGTAAGTATATTACATAATAAGAAACCAAAATCATAACATATGATTATTTTATCTTTTATCCATCTTTAACACCAACCTTAGCAAAATATTTTGATTGTTCAAAACATTGGACTAATTAAGTTAGTGATGTCAGATAAAGATAAAGATGAATAAGTAAATTACCACAAACCTCATTCATCATACATCATATATTGGTTGCGAAATGATAAGGTTTAATATGTTGAGGTATAACATATTGAGTATAACATGATTATATCCAACATATTGAGATGTCATATATTTATTAAAGTATAAACTATTAAGATATGACATATTGAGGTTTAACATGTTGAGACATCATATATTTGTTTAGACATAAGATGATGAGATATAGAATGATAAGGTAGTTTACCATTCTTAAGGTCCAATATATTGAGGTTCGATATATCAAGAATTATCATTCACTTTACATCATAAAATTTGCACACATGCATCATTTAGTTGTGCATCCTCCCGTGATGCATATTTCAATTCTATATTTGCATCATTCACAAAGTTTTGTTTATCATTTAGTTTCATCTGCACAAGTCGGACCCCATCTTCTACAACCTAAACATGTTTTAAGTTAACAAAATGTACATCAATCTTATCAAATAATATTTTAATTAATTCACGTGAAACAAAAATCACCACCTCATATTATAAAAAAAATATTATACTTAATTGACTTTATTTCATTCTTTGTATTTTTTTTTTGCACATGATGTGATGTGCTATCCACTTCTTTTTATTGAAACCATATTCTTCTATCGTTATTTGCAATATAAGAAAGTTAAAAGTTTTGTGTAGCATATATTTCTCTAACTTTACTACCATTGTAGTTGTGATATTATATTTTTCTCACCGCATGTTGTAGGAAAGCATTTTTGGTTGCCAGTGTAGCACATCCTCCCTAAAATCATAACTTTTTTTTTATCTCTTTAGTATATTTTGAAATGTGAGAGTGTTAAATTTTAAGATATTGTATACGGTCCAAGGTTGTTATGTCCAATGGTTGTGATTGTGTTTCTAACCTTTTCTTTGACTAAAATGATATAATAACATACTTATCAATACAATTGCGAAATACAAAATAAGGTTTAAATCAGATATGAAATATGAAACAAATGTAAGGCAAATAGAAATAAGACTTAATACAAATGTGAAATTTTAAATATTTTATGTGAATCAAATTTTAGAATGGGAGATACAAAACATTATAAAAATAAATACGAAACATTTTTTTTGAAACATCACTAAAATGAAATGCGAAATATTAATTAAAACAAATATGAAATAAGATGATTACCTCTTTCCATTTCTCGATACTTTGAAATACTCTTATGAGTCTGAGAGACCATATTCAAATTCGTCTGTGACTATTCCATTAGTTTTAAGATATCTGAGTATATACGAGCTATTTATTATTCTTCATGGTTTTTCAGTACCTATTTGGTTCATCTTCTTCATCTGAAGAACTATTTTCATTATCTGATATTCCTCTGCCACTGACTCCAACTTCTATTTCACCATCACTATCTCTGTCATTTTTTTCCACCTCAATACCAAATTCCTCTCTTTCATCATCTGTTAAATCGAGTGTCATCTCCAAACCTATAAAATATTTAAATATTTATGTAAATGCAGAATGCAAAACAAGCTTTAAAGTGAATATGAAATGTGAAACAAATATAAAATGTGAAAAACATACAAGATCGTCTGTGATCTTATTCAACGATTCCATCAAGCCAACTTTTTGTTTTTTTTTAATTACTATCCATTTGAAATATTTTGGTATAAAGGCTTCTCTAATTACTCGTGACTCAATTGTTGTGTGTTCCATAATAAAGGATTGGATGTTAGTTTTTATACAAATGGGTATATATTATGATAGTTATTATTTGACAAAAGAGACAAAAAAAAGTAAGATATTAACCTCCAATATATCAACACATCTTACAAAATTTTCAAGTCTGATTTTGCAACAAACTTGTCATTCAATTCATACATTTCTCCCTGATGAAAAATGTTCTTTAAAACCAAGTATAAAACCAATTACAATATGTGAAGCACTAAACAAATATAAAACCAATTGTGAAATACGAAATACTAAGTAATTAGATTATAAAATATGAAACACTACATAAATGGAATACTAAATACGAAATAAGTAAAAACGTGATGTGAAACATAAAATCCATACACTGATCTTCTTATTCGTATTTATGAAGGTCGTGTGTTGCATTGTTTTCCTTTAAGCGGGACAAAGAAATATATCTTTATTAATCATTATTGTGCTTCATCTTTTGAATATCTAGGTTGTAAGGTTTTAGAGATAAACAATAATGTATTTTTGTCGTGCTTCAACCCATATATGGTTTTTATATACTTGGTTGTAAGTTCTAAAACACTTCAGCCTATCTTTGAAGCTCGATCTTCAGTGCCTTAGGTCTTAATCATTGCTACCGCCATGTCTCATTATATTATAGATTGAGTTTATCCTCCCGAAAATGTCATAACTTTCTTTACTGCAATGTTATCTTTTATTGTTCTGGGGAGGAGTCCCATTCGGAAAGCAGCTAACACCACTTTATCTTCACAAATTTCCATGTTAATTTTAGCATTGAGAGATTAATTTATATAATCCTTAAGACTTTCTCTCCACTTTCTGTCTGCAATAGATGATCATATCACCATTCGCACATAATTTTTTGCTTCAGGAAAATGATTGTACCATTTCAAAGCCGTGCTCTTAAATGTTTAGGAGAATGCTCTGCATAAAAATTTATCATAATCGTCATAGTTGATCATAAAATTCGTGAATTGTTCTATATGGTTGTCTGGATATTGCGTTCCAACAAACTTTTCCAGCTTATAAATATCAAACCATTTAGGTAGATACCTTGAGAGAATTTTCGGGAAAATAGAAGATGCTCTTTAATTATGACTCACTTTATACACACTTCCCTCTGTGTTCTCATTCAATATAGTGTATAAACATTCTTCAGATGGATATGTGAATTGATTACTCACACGATATTTGAAATTACGACTTCCAGAAGGAATATGCATATGTGGAATTACTTGTTCCCGTCTAACTACATTTATAACCATGTTTTGCTCCTCTGAGCCAAATTATTTTTTCCCATGTTCAACCTTTTCCTTCTTCGAACATTTAGCTCTATGAGACATCCAAGGACCACCTATTCACCTTCTTGAATATTTTATGTTGTAACTTTTTGGGTGTCAATTATTCTTCTCCGAAGAAAACGATTCATTTGAACTATACGATGAATATTCACTAGATTATGTTAACTCATAACAATATCCAGATTTCACTATTCTCTTTGAAAAATAATGGTTTTTTATGTGACGTTTCTCATCAGTCCGAAGATTATCTTTCATGTGTTCTTTATCAATTATATGTTCTATTCAGACCTCTATTTAAGTTTTCGTGAGCTCAATATCGTTTCTTTTTAGTATTCAATCTTTTAATGTCTTCTAAAAGTTATTTATACCGAGCTACTACGACAAATTATTTTAACGGCTCATCGACATGTCAGTCGTTGTCGTTTCCTTCATTTATTATGTGTTCCTTAACCATAAGTTCTTCAGATGAGTCTCCGATCACACGGTTTTTTGTACAGACTCTAGCTCTCCTTATATTTTTGTATCCATTCATCTCACAATGTTTGAAAATAACACTATGGTTTTGGAAAAACGATTCCATGTACTAATCTTCTTTCCCACAGACGACGCCAATGATAGTTCCAAATATTTCTTAATGAGGTTATATGTCACATCATTGTTTGCGAGTGAGTACATTAGAGAGAGAAACGAGATGAGTAGAGAGAGAAAGAGACAAATATAATAATGAGATAATGATTGTTTAATAATTGGACATTTTTTTCCAAAAAGGGATGGTGCTTTATATAGTACTCCCTCTCTTTCATAATAAGTGACTTTTTAAAAGATTTATTTTTCATAATAAGTGTCGTTTTCCTTTTCTAATACAATATGAATTACATATATTACACTTTCAACCAACAAAATCTTTAACTCACTTCACAAGATAGTAACTTTACCTATCAAATTTATTCTCTTTTATTTTTTTAAAACCATTATTATATATCTAAATATTGGTGATTTTTTTTAACAGAGGGAGTACAATTAGTATATCCTTAATTTACACATTTACTTCTTTTATGTAAGACTCTACACCCCACTATTTTACTAACTCTAAACATGATTGATAATTATTACACAAAATACCCTGAATATGGCATACTTGTCGAATTTATACATATTACATTAAATTAACTACTTTATTCATCTAGTCTTGTTCTTAGCAATATTTCATCCCCTTATCAGATCATACTTGTTTTACATTCATCCACAAGTTTAATTTTTTTAAAGATATAATATCATATATTTTTCCCAAGAGTTTCCAAACAAAAATAAACGATTTATATATAAACTGCATTTTTAGTGTTTCAGTAATTTATAAACAAAATTCGATATCGATTTATATTTCACTTCATCAACACTCTTAACTTAAAAAACACTAAGGCTGAAGCCAGATTATATTAGAAAAAAGGGTTGTCATTGCCATTCAAACACTGTTAATCTTAATTAAGGTCTACAATGTTACATAACTTATACTTCATTGATAAAAAATTGGAGAATAATTTGTAAAAAAACAATTGGTAGTAGTTAATATCTTTGGTCACATCTAGTGGTGGCAAATGGGACCTGTCAGAAATAAATGGGAACACGTTCGAATTAAATGGGTCTACGCAGAACTAACACGTTTAACCTGCTACCTGCCAGGCACACTACCTGCAAGACACGTTTACCTGTTTACACGTAGAAGCAGTTACTTGCCAGACACACTACCTTCCAGACATGTTTACACACATAAGCGATTACGTGCCAGACACGTTAAATGTTAGACACACTAAATAGAAAACATAATTTATAAGCTTATTATTACCAAAATTATTTATTTTATTTTTAAATATTGTAAGAAGTATTATTATGATTTTATTGTTATATTATGAACATTATTATTATAATTTGGAATTAAATATTATTACTGTATTTATTATTTTATTAATTATAATCATATTTTATAATTACAAGTTATATGATTTTAATTTTATTATTACGTTTTGATTATCATTATCATATGGTTATAAATATTACAAGTCTTGTAATTATTTTATACACCAAAATCATACCTTAAGTTATATTTAAAAAATATTATTATAATGTATATTATTATAAATTTATTATTACAATTTAGTTAGTATTATTATGATTTGGTTATTAATATGTTAAGTGTTGTAATTATTTTATAAACCAAATTTTTGAATATTACAGTATGGTTATTATTACATTTTGAATATTATTATTATGTTTTGGTTATAAATATTAGTATATTACAAGTGTTAATATTATGTTATAAACAAAAACCATATCTTATCATGTTAAAATATTACAAGTTTTATGGTTATAACTTTATTATTACATTTTTTAATAATATTATTATCATTATTATTTGGTTATAAATAGTAGTAGTGTTGTTATTATTTTTTAAACCAAAATCATACTTTATCATGGTAAAATATTACAAGTTATATAATTATCATTTTATTATTACATTTTGATTAATATTATGATTTGGTTATAAATATCACAAATGTTGTTATTATTTTTTAAACCCAAATCCTATCTTATCATGGTAAAATATTATAGTTATATGGTTATAATTTTAATATTATATTTTTCTTGTAATTGTGATTTTAGTTTTAAATATTATTAGTGTTGTTATTATTTTATAAAAAAATCATATCTTATAATTATTTGATTGTACAATTGTTGTTATTGTAATGAAAGTAAATATTTTTTTAGTTTATTTAGCCGTTCACGGTTTATACTCTTGCGGGCCATGAGTCGTATAAATTTTTTCAAATTAAAATACAAAATCTAAAAAAAACTATTACAAACATCATCCATCTTCTTCAAGTTACTCTTCGTAAGCATAATCTTCATACTCACTTGATTCACCTCCAGCTTCATTTTATTTCATAATTTCTTGTTCAAGTGTATCTTCATAATCATCTGGATAATCTTCGAAGATGTCGTCTACATTCACTTCGTCTCTAAACTCTTTGTCTTGCATCTTTTTATCTGTCGCGATCCAATCCTTGACTGCCACAAGCACTTTAAGTGCTTTGCCCATCAATCTTGTTCTCTTAGTCGTGTATTGCAACCTCGCTTGGCTAAAAGCACACTCACTTGCAACTGTAGACATAGGTATTGTATAAATCTCTTTAACAAACCTGCAAAGAATATGATAATCATCAGTTTTGGTACTCCACTATCTTATGATATCTTCAATACCTCGGTCGGTATAATTCATTAAATCAAACCTAGTGCTCAAATATCTAGACAACTCATTATCAGACTGAGGGGTTTCTCTAAATTCATTTCTTTGTAACATTGCCATTTGAATATAGTTAGTAAAATATCTCCCTCTACCCCTATTGTTATTACCACTTACATTTGAAGTTGTATTTGGTCTATATATTTTAGCATACTTATTATACATACTAAGCATACAATCATATACGTCGGTAATATACCCTTCAGGGTTAACTGGGTCATCCCATGGGCTGATTTCATACAATTATAAGGATTTATAAAAGCATTTAACTAGAAATTCAAATTGATATTTTCATGAAAAATGATCCAAAATGCACGCAATAAAATAAGCTATAGGGATTGAATGAAAATACTTTGAAAACTTTAATTCCATCTGGGGTACCATGTCCAAGCATACAAGATTAGATCTATATCCATTCATATACATGACAAGATTAGTAATCGTGAAAAGGGCCAAGTGAACATTAGGTTGATTTTGTGAAGAAACAGTTTTAATGTTATGTTACAGAGATCCTATTGGTCTCCTACTCCTACCGTTACTTTTCATTCACTTACTACCGTTACTTTTCATTCATTTACTACCGTTACTTTTCATTCATTTAAGCCCTAATTGATGTCTGTTTGGTTCTCTTTATTTATAACTCTAAATCTATATGTAAGAGAGATATGAACTCCGAAAAGGCATAATCTTAATTTCAAGTTATTTTATCTTTCTCTCTATCGTCTACTCATATACTCATTGAAGAGAATTTGTGTTCTTAGAGGTAATATTCTTACTTACAGCATTATCTCCTAGTCCTTATTCTACCATTCTTCGAACCTTTCGTTGGGTTTCTAGTTTGGATTTATCGTGCCTAATGAGTCCTGTAACATTGGTATCAGAGCCATCGATCTTCCGGACCCGGATTTTTTTTACTTCAAAATAAGCAGTCATGGAAACTAGGGCACAAACTTTGATCGAGGTTAACAAGCAACTTGAGGAGATGAAGCAAGTTCAGGCCGATCAAGCCAAGCAAAATGAAGAAAATCGTATGGCTCAACTCAAACAAAACGATCTATTGAGGAATGAGATGACTGCTCGATTCAACGATATTAAGAACATGTTTGCGGAGCTACGCCATATTACACAGAACCCTGAAAAGCGTCCGCTGGTTGACGACGATCCTTCACATTCCGGCGTTTTCACGACGCTTCCCCGAACATTCTCTCCGGAACCACCTGATTCGCTGAACCTTGTCCCCGGTTCGAATCGTGGAACTAATTAGGAGCCTCGTACGACACCAACAAACGGTTTGCTCACCCGCCTTACTAAGGTTGGGTTTCCTATTTTTGATGGATCCGACCTACGCGATTGGGTTTTTAAATGCGAACAATTCTTTGCGCTTGACGGAACGCTAGATGAATCGAAGGTAAGACTCGCTACTATCCATATGACAGGAAAAGTATTGCAATGGCACCACAACTATATTGCAGAACGTTTCAATCGATACCCACCCTGGACAGAATATGTTCTTGCAATTTCTACTCGCTTTGGAGGTTTGTATGTCGATCCATTATCGGAGTTGGTTAGCTTACAACAAGAGACCGATTCAGTCGAGGTGTTTCATGATAAATTTGAGTGTAAACTCACACGGTTATCCCTACCACGCGCCCATGCGTTAAGTATTTTCTTAACTAATCTAAATCCACATTTGCAGCTTCATGTGAGACAGTTCCAGAATGTGGAATCCGTTGCCGAAGCAGCAAAAATAGCTATGATGCATGAATCATATTTACGCCTACTCCCTCACAAACCACAACGACCCTCATTCAAACCCAACACCTATTCTTCTCCAAACGCCTATCAAACACCGAAATATCCTAATCAAAACACCAAGACACCGCTTTTACCCACTGCCCCTAGCAACACACAAACACATCAGACGCCAAATTTTATCTCAAGAAACAATAACCAAACACCCCGAAAATTTACTTGGCAAGAGATGCAAGATCGCAAACAAAAAGGTCTGTGCATGTATTGCGATGAAATCTTCACTCCCGGCCATCAACAAACCCATCGCAAGGCTCATATATATGTCATGGAAGGTGATGCAGAATCTGAACTTCCCGATATAGATAAGGTTCATGACGTCGTCAACACGACGGCTGTTGAGTCAGAGCAAACACAACCGCCTATGATATCGCTACACGCACTGACGGGCAACACAACCTTCAATTGTATGCGTTTGACAAGACAAAGTGGTAAGCGAAAGATCCACATTTTGATTGATCCCGGGAGTACACACAACTTCTTGGACCTAAAGGTTGCTAATAAAATCGGTTGCCCTCTCGAAGCGACTAAACCGATGGCTGTTTCCGCTGCCCTGGGAAGCACAATTGTTACAAAATACAAGTGTAGCATTTTTTCTTGGAAAGTACAAGGCTATGATCTCACCACCGAGGTAAGAACTTTAAACCTTGACTGTTGTGATTTTGTGCTAGGTATTCAATGGTTGCACACCCTCGGTCCAATTTTATGGGATTTTCTCAACCTCCGAATGGAAACCAACCTTAATGGTTTGAAGCATGTGCTGCGTGGGAATGTAAACAAGGGTTGTAAGGCGATCAACGGAGCAAGTTTGAACAAGTTAATGCTTCAAGAACCTCCGATCGCATTGTTGTTTGGCCATGAGATAACAGATGACGTTTTAGACGACTTAAACCCAAACGCTCTTTTGTCTCATATTTCGGCGACCAAAACAGAATTTTCTACAGACTCTACGCTGCGTGAGTTGATCAGTTCGTACTCTGGAATTTTCATCGAACCCACAGCTTTACCGCCTTTTTGTGAAGGGTTTAATCACAAAATTCATGTGGTAAGCGGTTCTAATCCCGTTAATCTCCGACCCTATCGCTACTCATCCCTTCAAAAGGATGAAATAGACAAGATGATAAAAGATATGTTAAACCAAGGAATAATCGAACATAGTTCTAGTCTGTATGCTTCCCCAATTGTTTTAGTAAAGAAGAAAGATGGTACTTTGAGGTTGTGCGTTGATTATCGTGGGTTAAACAAACAAACCATCAAAGACAAATATCATATTCCACTGTTAGAAGACCTGTTAGATGAATTGGGTGGGGCTGTATACTTTTCAAAATTGGACCTCCGTGTGGGTTTTCACCAACTACGAATGTCACCCGAAGATATCTATAAAACAGCATTCAAGACTCACTCCGGACACTATGAATATGTTGTTATGCCGTTTGGTCTCACAAATGCACCTTGTACTTTTCAGAGCCTCATGAATCACATTTTTAGTGAAGTTACGCGAAAGTTTGTACTCGTTTTTTTCGACGATATCTTGGTGTATAGCTCTACTTGGGAAGCACATCTCACCCACCAACAAACCGTTTTCGAGATCCTCCGCCAACAACAACTTTACCTCAAAGAAAGCAAATTCATTTTTGGAGCAACCATAATTGAGTATTTGGGACACTTCATTTCGGCAAAGGGAGTTGAAACCGATCCGGGTAAAGTTGACAGTATTACGCAATGGCCTACACCGACCACGCAAAAACAGTTACGCAATTTTTTGGGACTTGCTAATTACTATCGGAGGTTCATCAAAGGATATAGCATGATCGCTAGGCCCATGACCAACTTGTTAAAAAAAGATGGTTTCGAATGAAATGATGAAGCAAACGCGGCTTTTATAGCTTTAAAAAGAGATTTATCGTCTACTCCTGTTTTAGCCTTACCGGATTTTGCCAAAACTTTTATCGTCGAGACTGATGCTTCTAACGTCGGGATCAGAGCAGTTCTTATGCAAGAGAATCATCCGATATGCTATATTAGTCGAGCTTTGGTACCTCGACACCAACGACTTTCGGTTTATGAAAAGGAGTTACTTGCGGTTGTGTATGCAGTTCAACAATGGCATGCTTACCTTGCTCATGGATTATTCATCATCAAAACCGATCAAAAGAGTATCAAATATATGATGGAGCAAAAAGTTACTACTCATTTTCAACACATGTGGCTTTCTAAGTTGATGGGTTACAATTTTGTTATTGAGTACAAACACAGAAAAGAAAACCATGCTGCCGATGCTCTATCACGGGTTTCTGGTTCACAACTCCTTAGTCTTACGTTGTCTACGGTTCATTCGGGTTTTTTTGATTCCATCCGGATTCTTTGGCAATCTGATCCTCCCTCAAACAAATCATCGACGATGTTGTTGCTGGTACGAATGTTCATCCGCACTATACGTACACCAATAACGAACTGCGCAGGAAAGGAAAGCTAGTTATCGGAAACCACAAAGACACCAAATTATCAATTCTTCAGTGGTTACATGATTCAGCGGTTGGAGGTCACTCGAGTCGTGACTCTACTCTTCATCGTGCTAAAACTCTATTTTATTGGCCGAAAATGAGTACGGAAATACAAAATTATGTACGGAACTGTGCGATATGTCAACGAAACAAATACGACAGGACAAAACGACAGGGTTTGTTACAGCCACTGCCTATACCGGACGGACTTTGGGAATCAGTTAGCCTTGACTTTATCGAAGGACTTCCAAAATCAGCCGGGAAGCATTGTATACTTGTCGTTATCGATCGGTTAAGCAAACAGGCGCACTTCATCGCCATCTCGCATCCATATACCGCTTTTGATATTGCTCACATTTATCTCGATAATGTCTTCAAACACCATGGTATGCCGAAGGAGCTTATTAGCGATCGCGACCCTACTTTTCTAAGCGAAATTTGGCAAGAACTTTTTCGAGTACATGGAGTGGATCTTCGCCATTCTTCCGCCTATCATCCACAAACCGATGGCCAAACAGAGGTCAACAATCGAACACTTGAGACTTATTTACGCTGTATGATAGGTGAAGCTCCAACCACATGGTCCAAATGGCTTTCCTTAGCCGAGTGGTGGTATAATACGACCTACCACACCGCTACACGCATGACACCGTTCGAAACCGTCTACGGATACCCGCCTCCAACCCACCTGCCTTACCTACCCGGAGAAAGCAAGTCACCCACTATCGATAAGACTCTACAAAAGCGGGAAGATATCCTCCGAATGTTAAAGTTTCATTTGAATCGTGCCCAACATCGAATGAAGCAAACTGCAGATTTACACCGCTCCCACCGCGCATTCAACCTAGGCGATTATGTGTACCTCAAGCTCCAACCATACCGACAGAATTCGTTGAAAACAAACAAGGTACCGAATAAGCTTGCTCCGAAATATTATGGTCCTTTTCGTGTTACAGATAAAATTGGGAGCGATGCCTACAAGCTGGAGCTTCCGGCCACCGCAGCCATTCACGACGTTTTTCATGTGAGCCAACTGAAGTTTTGCCCTAACCCACCATCAACAATCTCTGCTCTGCCTCCATACCTCGTCGACTTGGGAAATTCTAAAGAACCCGAAACAATCTTGGAACGCAAAACAGTCAAGCACCGCAACGCCGCTGTCACCAAAGTTCTCGTTCAATGGAAGGGTTATCCGTCATCGGCTGCTACTTGGGAGTTTTACCAAAACTTCGCCGCCAAGTATCCAAATTTCAATCCTTGAGGACAAGGATGTTCCGAAAAAAGGGGCAATGTTACAGAGATCCTATTGGTCTCCTACTCCTACCGTTACTTTTCATTCACTTACTACCGTTACTTTTCATTCATTTACTACCGTTACTTTTCATTCATTTAAGCCCTAATTGATGTCTGTTTGGTTCTCTTTATTTATGACTCTAAATCTATATGTAAGAGAGATATGAACTCCGAAAAGGCATAATCTTAATTTCAAGTTATTTTATCTTTCTCTCTATTGTCTACTCATATACTCATTGAAGAGAATTTGTGTTCTTAGAGGTAATCTTCTTACTTACAGCATTATCTCCTAGTCCTTATTCTACCATTCTTCGAACCTTTCGTTGGGTTTCTAGTTTGGATTTATCGTGCCTAACGAGTCCTGTAACATGTTATCTTTAAAAAAATTTAAAAATCTTAACATGGCGGCACAATATTTCTAATGTTTATTTTCAAGAATTATGGGAGGATAAGATGCATAATAAGGCAATATAATATCTTCTTTAAAAACATGAGCACGTGCAAACATTGTATAAGTAGAATTTCATCTAGTTTTGACATCTAATATAAGTTTCTTATATGTTTTCCCATTTTGAATAACAAGTGTTTTAAAAGCTTTTTGTAGCAGTGGAGGTTGTACAAAATAGGACCCATTTTTTAATAGGAGAAATATAATCTTCCAAAATCACACTTATTCCATCTTTCGCAACTAATTGAAGTACATAACATAAAAATTTGGTGTAAAACAATTTAGGGAAAATGGGAGTGTAATCATCTTTAAGCAGTTTTATAGCACTCAAATTAGCATATGGATTATCGAACGAAACAGACATAATCTTATTTTTAATTCCATAAATATTCATGTATTCAACTATAGTCTCCCTAATTACTTGTGCGTTATGTTGGTCAATAGATTTAAACCATACAATTCTCCTTTAGAGTACCCATTCAGGATCCATCCAATGAAGGGTAACACATATCATATCAAAATCAGTGAAAGAAGTTATGTCACTAGTAATAGAAACATTCCATGACAAAACTAGCATAGTTTCAATAATGTTTTTTTTCCTTTTTACAAAATATTTAAAGGCTAACGATCACAAAAAGCTACGTTGAATGCGTTTGGCTCGTGGGTTTCCCCAACTTGCATCCAATTTTCATATCTCCAAATATCCGCATAACCGAAAGGTTGTAAACTACCAATCGCATAAATAATTATTTCTTCCCTATATTTATCTTGGTTAAACTCAAAAGGAAGACCGGTTTTGAGGGTTTACAAATGTATTACTATTTTCGTTAGGTTTTAAAGGATCAAATATTTCATGAGTTTTTAAATGTTTTACCATAGTGTCGGTGCCTATATTTTTACATACTTCTCTTTAAGTATAACTTCTATAGTACATTTTACAAATACCGGAGGTATTATCATCTGTTGCACTGAAGTACTCCAAAATCCAATATGATTTCTTACGAGACCTCGACCCACCACTAGTACTTCCACCACCACTTTCGTAGGAGGAGAGTGCGTTAATGTGAGGGAAGTCTCTAAGAAAGTCATCTTCGGTAAAGAGATCTACATTAGCGGGTGAGTGATCATTAGTATTTCTACATTTTGAAACCATTTTAAAACTTAAAATAATGTTTTTTTAAATATGCAATAAAATACTAATCAAAACTGATATCAAAATTATAAAAACTAAATTTAGACTAATACTTACTAATATCACAAATGAAAATGAAATATTTAGTTTTTTTCAAATAAAAATAAACGAATAACAAGTAATCTAAACAACTATAACAAACAAATAACTTGATAAATTATACGAAGCTGTTAATTTAGCTAGTATAATGTTATAACAATGTTATTTAAGTGTTTTTATCAAATAAAAACAAAAATCAAAAAAATAAATATAAACTATTTCGAATGTAGAACTAAAAAACAAGTAACTAATGCATTCTAGAATTTGTAGAACAACTAGAGAGATTTAGAGAGATGTAGAGTAGTTTTGAGAGATAGTGAGTTTGGATTTGGAGTCTCCTCTATTTATACGAGAAATTCCTTAAAAAATGGTTGAATTTGGATATCCAAATGGTTGCGATTATGTCATAAAAAAATGGCTAGTTATATAAAATATATATTTTTAATACCCTATAAATAAGAGACCCCTAATACCCTTTTTCACACCATCTATCTCCTACCATCTCTTACAATATTCTCTCTAATTGTTTTTTAAATTTCAAACACCAAAAAATTCAACAAAGTTTATCTTAATGTCTTCTTCAAGAAAATCAAAGCGGGTCCGGAAGAGTAGAGATGATTCATCATCCTCGAAATGAAGAACAAATACCTAAAGAAGTTCTTTGTATCAAGACGTTGAGGAATCAGAGAGCCAGACAATAAAACATCACAGCGAAGGGGAGGTTCACGTCCGTAACCCGCAAGTACCACGAGATGTAACCAAAATATACTCGGGTATGTATTTAGATTATGATGAACTTATCCAAGTTGTAGGTATGCAAAAAAAATCTGAATTCTTGAACCTAATAGTGGCATAGGTTGGATGTATCTTGTTAGATTAAAATGTGAATGGTATATTGAATTAGTACAAAAAATTTATGCCACTGCACGTATTATTGAGAATGATTCCAATGGTCGAGGTTTAGGAATGAGGTATACAATTAATGGTGTTGCCTATAATTTTTTTGAAATTGATTTCCAAGATGAATTTTTCCTTCCATCTGGAGATATGTATACCGGTGAAAAATTAGATTCACTTTCTTTTCCTCGTTCAGGTTGGGGTGTTGATTGGCCTATGTCCTTCGAGTACGCAGTAGAGCTTCTGAGTTGTGGTCTGCACGCTCCAGAAGTTAACGGTAAACGTAGAGCCTGAAGAGGTAATTTGGATGCTAATGGGAGATTAGCTTTGAAATTGGTTAACAATTTATTTTTCCCCTAGTAATAATGATTCGCAACTTTCATATATTCAAACATTTTTAACTGCTTTTGTGGTACGAAATGAGGGAATAATTAATTTGACTAGTTTGATGATTCAGAATATGGCTATAAAAACTAGGGGGGATAAATTACCTTATGGGATGGTATTGAGTGATTTTCTTGTTAAGTAAGGGGTTGATATGAGTATGTACACTCCGATCAAAGTTAGGCCAAGTAGTGCTATAGGAAGACACTCTTTGAGATTGCAGGAGATATATACTTGGGATGGAGAGTTGATATCAAAATGACAGGTATGGAGTCGCCATTTGTATTTGTTGGATGGTATATGGGCTACAAACGGTGTTAGCAAACCACCAAATCCACCTTATGGATACCCTCATCAAGAAATTCAGTCGCCGGTCGCTCCAGTGACTGTCGATGGTTCTTCTAGACAACCACAACAACAAGGACGTTCTGATCGCGAATTTTCTGAGTGGGAGGATGAACATCAAATGCAGTATGCCCACTGGGCGCATACTCAACAAACAAAGTGACATGGTCTTCATACGCACTGGCAGGGTCAATATGAGTAGTGGCGTGAGCAGTCGCAGGTTCAAAGCAACGAGTGGCATGGTCAATATGAGCAGTGGCAGGTTCAAAACATTGAACGGTATGGTCAATTCGAGCAGTGTCGGGGGGACATATTGAATACATGCAGTGGCATAGTAGACAAGAGGAATGGAATTATCGATTTGCAGTCTCTCAAGCGGAACAATCCGAATACATGCAACAAATGATGGAGACCATGCATTTGCAAGGTCCACCACCACCTTCGAACAACGACGACGAAGCTCCATAGTTTTTTTACATTTGATTGTATTTGACATTTTCATTGTTATGTTTTTCTTTTTTATTTGATTGAACAACTATGTTATTTGTTTGATTTTTATTATTAATGAATTGTTTATTTTGCTTATATATTTTATAAAATGTTAATCAAATCTCTTTCAATTTTTATTTTGTTATTTACAAGTAATTTATGTTTATGCATATACTTATACAATTCTAAAAACTTTAAATTTATATTTCAAATATTTAATAATTTCAAAATATCTAAACATAATCAAACAATATCAAAATCATATTAAAGTTATCTTGTTTACGGTATACATATTTTAATTATAGAATTTCAATTTAGTTAACGTATACAAATTATTATTTTTATAATCGTATACATATTTTAAATAATTTAATATTTTAAAATCAAAATGCAATTAGATGTCTAATATGTATATATTATTTAATATCAACATAATATTAGTTATAATATCTAAAATATCTAAATATAATCAAACAATATCAAGATCATATTAAAATTATCTTGTTTACGGTATACATGTCTTAATTATAGAATTTCGATTTAGTTAAGACATACAAATTATTTTTTTATAATCGTATACATATTTTAAATAATATAATATTTTAAAATAAAAATGCAATTAGATGTCTAATATGTATATATTATTTAATATCTACCTAATATTAAATAAAATATCTAAATATAATCAAACAATATCAAAATCATATTACAATTATCTTGATTACTATATACATATCTTAATTATAAAATTTCGATTTAGTTAAGACATACATTTTTTTTTTTAATCGTATAAATATTTTAAATAATTTAATATTTTAAAATCAAAATACAATTAAATGTCTAATAGGTATATATTATTTGATATCGACCTAATATTCAATAAAATATCTATAATATCTAAATATAGTCGAACAATATCAAAATCATATTACAATTATTTTGTATACCAATTATTTTTTGATAATTGTATAATTTTTTTAAATAATATAATATTTAAATTAAAATACAATAAATATCATAATTATTTCGCTTATATTATAATTTCAATTATTCAAATTCGATTTAATTAGCACATGCAAATTAATTTTAAATAATATTATAAAATACTTGATAAACTCAGTCTTAAATAGGTATCTACCTAACCTGCTACCGGTATAACTCGCAAGACACATTTACATGTTTACACAGATAAACAGTTACATGCTAGACACTATATGCCTATAGACACGTCCATATTTAAAACTGTTAAATGGATTGTGGATACACTATATGCCTATAGACACGTCCATATTTAAAACCGTTAAATGGATTGTGGATACCCTATATGCCTATAGACACGTCCATATTTAAAACTGTTAAATGGATTTTGGATATGATGGTAAACTCATTTGCCACCAACACTCTTAAATAGGTAGATTTTGATTTATATTTCAATCCATCAACTCTATTAACTTGAAAAACGTAAAGAGTTGTCATTGTCATTCAAACTATGTCAATTCTAAATCAAGTCTACAATAGTACAATATTACGTAAGCTATAATTCATTGATAAAAATTAGAGAATAATTTATAAAAAAACAATTGATAGGAGTTAACGTCTCTCTAAAAAAAATTAAGAAGGTGATTGCCAATTAGATTTTAAATTTTAACTGTATTTACAAACCCTACATAAATAAAATAAAATATTCATTCACATCGCTTACATAAAAATATATATAGTTGCTAATTGAAAACTCATAGCATACAAAATTAAAAGCAAACCTCTGTTAAAATCTTCATCATAAAAAATATTGTTGTTTGATAAAAGGCGCCAAAGCAAAGAAAAAGCACTAAATTGACGAAAACATTTCGAATGAATATGGGGACTAGCTGGATCTGATGAAGTCGGATGTTGCTCTAGTAGATGAACACTGAGACAAGAAGTTGAAACAAGAAGCCATGATGAAAGAGAGTTGAAGTGAAAGAGCATAGCTGTTTCATCGATCTCTAACAAGAGGCATAAGAAGCTTGGCCTATGATGTGCTCGATGAAATGCAATATGGGATCTACCAAG
Source organism: Limnanthes douglasii subsp. nivea (assembly GCA_036936605.1). Lineage (NCBI taxonomy): Eukaryota > Viridiplantae > Streptophyta > Magnoliopsida > Brassicales > Limnanthaceae > Limnanthes > Limnanthes douglasii. Next base: position 43,092,676 of record JAUPFV010000001.1, read on the forward strand.
GATGCTTAACTTTAGGAGAACCAGGCAGCTAAACTTCTAGCGAACTTGGCTGCAGGGGCTTAATTACAACAGCTATAAAATTGTCTTACAGGTAGATGAAAGAGAGAAGGCTTTCATTGACAACAGAGGTACAATTATTGACTTTAAAACTTCAAATTTCAAACTTGGAGCTAGTACAGAGACCTGGGAGACGAGCTTTCCTTAGAGCTGATTCTTGTTGGAACGGTCATCATCTGTTGGAAAATCGCCTTCGATTGGCGGGGAGTGATGGACATCCGCTTTGGCAGAGGTGCCTAATAGTATTGGAGGTGTTAACACAGGATGTGAAAGTCCTTCACAATCAGTTTCATCACCTAATGCTTCTGGAAGTGCTAGTGGATTATCTGCTCTAAATATGTCTGAAGCATTGGCACAAACTCCATCGCAGATTCGTACTGTTACACCTTCAATGCCCAAGAGTTTGGCTCTCCTTTACACGTGTTAGCTAATGGCACTGAGATGATGAGCAATGGTGACTTGCATGAAGATAGCGGTGAGGTTTCTCATGTTGAGGAGGAGAATATGAGCTTTGAGGATGCGATCCATCCAGATCAGGAACAGGCTGCTTTTCTTCGCTCTCTTGGCTGGGATGAAAATTCGGCCGAGGTTGAACGCCTTAAAAAGGAAGAGATCAATTCTTTTGTTCAAAAGCACAGCATATCGAAGCCCATGCGGAAAGTGTGTGGGGGCATGTAACCAAAAATGTCAGAAGACTAAGCAACTGCTGTGGGTGTGGCTTCTTCTGAGTTGAGCTCATCTGACTCTGCTGATGCGGGATTTTACTGGTTTCATCATTTAACATTATAAGTCAAAGGAAGAATAGAAAAACTGAGCCTGCAAATGCTTGTCAGTAGTACTATACTCTTGGAACAGAATCTCAACAAAAGGCTTTCATCTTCAAGCCAGTTAGATGACCCAAGAGCATAACCTTGAAGGTTCCAAAGCTTCCCAGGTACTCTGCTTCTTGAAATCTCTGGCTTGATTAAAAATAAAACCCTATCCACTCATCTCTCTCTATAAAACAATAATAATAATAATAATAATAATAATAATAATAATAATAATAATAATAATAATAATATATTACTAATATATGAAATTCATATATTAAATTGAATTGAAAATAAATACACAACTTCCAACCACGGCTAACAATCTAAAATTCAAAAAAGCCTAAATTTCGAATAAGCCTATATGGCTAACAATTTAAAAAAAACTAGAAAATAATTTGGCTTCGTGATTCCAAATGCAGCATCCACAATCCGTAACATCAAGGAGTTCATCCGATGCCCATCCTTTTGAAGCTTCTTTAATCTTTTGCTCACCCTCACAGATTCGAGCATGATCATTCATCTTTTTATCCTCATAAGAAACAGAATTTTTTATCCACATGCTCTTCAATACTTTTGCAATCCTTTTTCTACTCGAGTTTCGCATCTGAGAGTTTTTAAAAGAAGATAAAATTTCCAAACTTTGTTGTTGCTTTTCTTGATCTCCGAAAGAAAACAGTATAATACCATATAAGTATAGGGCATCAATATGGTTTTTATCTGCTGCTTTTTTCAAAAACTTGAGTCCGGATTCTTGTTTGTTAGAACCGAAATAATCTCTTAGTCCTTGTCTATATAGGGCTTCTGAATTTTCGTTTTGTTCGCAACGTGCAACAAAACAAGATTCCTGTTTATTTAAAAACCATGGGATGACAGGAGTTTTATCCATGGATGTGTTTTGGTATACATAGTTATCTTCGGTTGCTTCGAAAAATTCTTTACTTGTCAATTTAAGGTTAAATAGATCATTAAAGGAATCTGAAGCAACTTGAGCAAAAATTTCGGTAAGTAAACATCGAGGAAGATGACTGATGGTTGTTTTAGGTTGGGTTTTGGTGATTTTAAAACTGAGTGTTTTTTTAATTGGAGACATTCTCGATGGAACACAAAAGAACAAAATAGGGAAAAGAAACAACTTTTTTTTCGAAAATAGAAACGATCTTCCTTTACTATCTTCTGAGTCTTTCTTGGCTCACAACTGAACTTTAAAAATCAGATCAGCTGTGCTGTTTATATAGAAGAGCCTAGCTGAATATTTAGGAAGATATAAACTAAGATATTACAAGGTATTAAGATATAGATGGACGGCTAGGATTCTAAGTGGTTACTTCCTATTCTATCTTTAAAATTAATGAGAATTAGTTTTATCTTTTTCCTAAATATTATCTTCCCTGAATCTAAAATATCTTAAGAATTAGTTTTATCTTTTTCCTAAATATTATCTTCCTGAATCTAAAGTATCTTAAATTTGGATTATGAATTAATACGGTAGTGAATTCAAATTTAAACCGAAAGCTTAAAGGAATAACCCCACTTTATTATCCATCATAGGTCCTATTTACGTGAAAAAGAAGAAATTATCTAAAACTTTACCTCTCTGTTGTTAGTATTTGGTGCAACAAAATAGTTGGATTCACTCTTGACACCAGGACTATGCTTCCTCCGAAGGCATACTGTGTCCATCTTTGATAATAATTGTTTGCTACATGGGCATATCCAAAACGAACCCTATTTTTCTCCGGAAAGTTAAAACGTCAGTTCTGAAATAAGATGATAATCCTGATAGGCATTCTTTGGTTACAATTAGGTCCGAAGTAATGAAGACAACAGTGACTTTCATATCCTTGTCTCTCACGTAACCATTGTCATGTCCTAGAAGCATCACTTTGTCTTGGTTTCTAAACCAGTTGTTAGATACAGTCACCTCCTTGGCATCTTTTGGTTACAATTAGGTCCGAAGTGGTCGAAGACAACAATAACTTTCATATCCTGTCTTGGTTTCTAAACCAGTTGTTAGATACAGTCACCTCTGTTGACCCTCTTGTGACGTCTAGCAAACCATCTTGACACGACTGAAGGGTGTTATGGTCAATCCACACGTTTTTCGCAGGGATGAGTCGAATTGCGTCTCCATCGGCTTTACCAAGCGACATTAATTTAGAATCGGGGCCCATCACAGAGCTGGGTGGGTGCGGCTTGCAGCCGTGAATCACTAATCCGTGGATGATAACATCTGTCGACTACACAAATTAGAAATCAGGATGAGGCATGTTAAATTATGTAATGATTTACACTGTAATATTGTTTTTGGTACTACTGATTTGCATACCTTGTAGACTAGGATGCAGGCAGGGCCTGCAATGTGAATGCTAACACCGCGTCCATCGATGGTGGTGAAGCTACCGATGAGAAGCGGGTTTTGTAAAGAAATCTTCATGTCTCTTTTGAAAGTGATCCATTTTTTCCCTTTAATCATAGTGGTTCCGTATCGTAGAGTTCCAAGTTTAGGGTTTACTGCATCATCTGTAGGATCTGTGACTTTATAAGCAATAACATTATTTCCAATGTTATTGGTCATTTTCCCGGAAAATCCAACTGAGCACTTAGCTAGTTGATGCCAGCTTTTTTAGCACGGTCGTGATTAACTCGCTGGTTTCTTGTCCGTCTAAGAAGTTCGGTTGTTAATGCCTTTAATAATGTGCTTATTTCGATGCATATTTTGAGAGATGTATGTTCCTTCCTTCACTACTACTTGTCATGTCATAGTCTTATATCCGATCATCTGATGCATGTGCTAGTGATGTGTAGAAAGAAGTGAATATAGGCCAATGTACTCTCGACTCGTTTGGATCTGTTTCCTTTTATGACTCTGATACAGTTTTATGTAATATAGGCAGCAATAATTTGGCAATGGCTGTGAGTATGCTTGGCGTCTGAGAAGCACTTGCGCTTGGTCACTCATTAGGGATCTCTCCTACTGTCCTAACTGAGGTATTCAATACCTCATGTGCTCGCTGTTGGAGTAAGTAACGTATCAATTTTCAATACTGAACCCCTAGTGTTGGTATTCAAGACTTTAAGGCTTAATATTCCGAGTATCCTTTAACTTTCAGCAAAATATGTTATAATGACAGTGATCAATACAACCCAGTTCCTGGAGTGATGATGGGAGCTTCTTCGAGGGATTATGCTGCTGGCTTTTGCAGTTTTAAGGCTTAATGCTCATTTTGGTTCTCATGTATCTTCCGCTAGCCTGATCCGTTAAACCGTAGCTGGTCAAGAGATGAGAAGAAACTATGAGTAGAATGAGAAATACCATTCTTGTCTTGGTATAGAAGGAAACTTCTGTCTTAGTGAAAGCATTTGTAATTTCTGCAACATGGTGTATTTTAACATATGGTTGCTTATGGAGGATACTTTCGATTGAAACCTTTTTCAATTTATTGGCTATATACTCTCCTTAAATTCAAAACCTCAATTGTTTGGTATAAATAGTACCAATTTGCTGGTAAGTTGGTAGACTTTTTTTGGTTATAATTTTAAAATGTCGAGACTCTAATTATACCAATAATATTGATAATCAAATTAGGTATCACGAAGATTATTTATAGTTATTATTTAATATTTAAATTTTTCATAATATTTAAAATATTTGTGTGATTATTATTATTATTATTATTATTATTATTATTATTATTATTATTATTATTATGTATTATTATATTTTTGTTTTTTTTAAAACTTTAAAATCAATAATGTAAATAAATTTGTAGCTATTTTCAATATTAAGTATTGAAGTATTAAGTTTTTGAAAGTACGGGGACCGTACATTCTGGTTTCGTATATAAATATAGACGAATTAATAATCTTAACAATTGGTATTAGAGCTTTACATCGAGATAGAATGTTACGTGGATGAAATTCTCGAGTGTCGAACATAATAAACTAGTCACATTCAAGGTAAAAAAATTGTGATTAAGCTTTATGTATTAGGAGATGTGACCTAGTTGGAATAACTCTATGTGTCAGACACTGTGACACGAATGGAGTGAAATGACTCTATGTATCAAATGGTGTGACTTGATTGGAGTGAAGTAACTCTATGGCTCTCTCTCTATATATATTAGACAGTGTAACTTGATTGGAGTGATTCTATAGATACAAACAGAATATGCACTCCCCGTGTACTAAAATGGTAAGTTATACGATATGTTATAGAGTTTTAGAGAGTTATGGATCGTGTCTCCTATTATAGATGCGTAATGCGAAAAAGTAGCGTAACTACAAAATATAAAACAATGGGTAGCGTAACCTAGCCTACCAAAGCGGAATATTAGATAGAATAAGATACAAAATACAAAATGCTAGGTAAATTAAAATGCAAAATGAAAATCATTATATCGGGTCAAATGGGAAACATGGAATAAAGAATGTGCAAAATGTGAAACAAGTAGAAGCTATAAATGAGAAATGCAAAGATATTTTATGTATGAAACTAAAAAGTTATTGTCAATTATGGTTGACAAAATGCAAGCACCTAATGTCCACATATGCTTTGGGTATTTTCAAATTAAATGATCAATATGCAATCCATCCTCTTGGTTAGTTTGAAAACCTTGAAGGTATGATAATTTTTTCGGTTAACCAAATGAGAAGAGTTATTTTAAGTTAAACCAGTGTTAGTAATGGTGATTTTGAGGCTATGTTATCAATTGTTGATCATTTAGGTTGTCTAACTGTTAGTATTGACATATTTGTTGAAGTTGTTGCTCGAGAAACACTTAGAGAAACCTCTTTAAGTTTATTTAAAGCACGACTTATGTTTGATTTCATTATTCGTGAATTGCACAACTTGCATTACCATAAACTGCAAAATGCAAAACATTCACTATATATTACTTGCGAATTGCGAAACATTCAATATTATCACTTGCAAAATATGAAATATAATTGAATACCAAATACAAAATGTGAAACATAACATCTACTTGTTAATTATACTTTTTTTCATAACTGTGCATATATTTTTCCGCTTGCATCTTTTATTGTTGGGTCATAAGATGGTGATAATTGGCTAATGTTTCTTGAGATGTTAAAACCCCGCTTGTTGGATCGGCATATCACATATATTTTGGATCGTCATTTATTTATAATTAATGTATTTTCTTATTTGTTTCCTCATTTATATCACGTGTACTATATTTATTATTTGATTGGTAATTTGAAGTATGTATCAAGTTGTATATCTGTAGAACTTAGAATAATGATGCTTAAAAACTTTAAACGATGTGCTTCGGCCCATACTCAAAGCATATTCACTTTATATATGAAATAATTTATTGATGAATGAGGTTTTAAATTTGTTAGTTTTAGCGAAACTTTACCTCTAGATAAACACATCATGTGTATTTTCAAAGGCATACATTATAACTCCATGATCTTTACTCAAATGAAGTCGTTTAATCGTTAAACCAAAGAGTTTTGCAGTCTTCCAATATTGAGATTAATTAAAAATATTAAAGTTTTACTTATGAATAAAATATCAAGATGTTATGCGGTGGGTCTAGGCTGAACTAATGTATTAGATCATAAATTTTAAAATAATTTTAAGGCTAATATCAAAATAATTCATTTTTATAGCTAGTTCGTTCCTCTACACTAGTTTTGCACATATTTTTTTGGTTATTATTGGTTGTTGATCTTATGGGTTATAAATGTTCTTATGAAATGTGGAAAATTGATTGTTTCTCATGCTCTCATACTTTGGCTGTCATATTTAAGATTCAAGAAAATCCTTCAACATATATTGAGTCATTACAGTATATAATCTCTTAAATGGAAAGTTATCATACTGACACACATGTTTTAACTACTACTTGTGTACCATCTACTTCTATTGACTCTCCGGTTATCTTTCCCAAATATGAAATGAGAGCAGGAAGAACTAAACATAAACTTATTTCATCTATAAGAGAATTTGTCATCCAGAAAATAAAGTACAATCATTGTGTAGAATTTGGTCATAGAGACGATCATGTAAAAATATCTTATATGTTCAATGTAATTTGGTACTTTATACTATTAACTTTTTTCTTTTAGTTTTTTTATACTTGTTAAAATATCTATTTGTATTTTGAAACGCGTAGTAAGTCAAACATTTAATTTCAAAATGCAAAACATAAAAAATAAGAAGTATGTTAAACTGCAAATTGCAAACCATTGATAAGTATAAATGTAAAAGGAAAAACATATCCAAATTTTAAAAAAATTGAAAATCGATATTTAAATTGTGTAAATGTGGATAAAATAGAACAAGGAAATGCAAAACATAACTAAATTAAAGTGTAAAAGGTATTCAATAATATTATTTTATGTTTTATCTATAAGATTGATTGGAGTATGGTTTATCCGATCCTCGGGTCGAACCAATAGAATAATATGCTAATTTGGTCCAATATTTTTTGTAAAATAGGCCTAAAAATGAGTGATATTTAGGATATATCATGTAATTAATAAGGATTATATATGCTAAATATGAGTAAAATAATAGGGTAGAATAACTATAAATGGGTTAACCACGTAGTCTTTGGGATGTGATGATCAACGGACATTGCGAAACGGACATTGTAAAACTTAACACTCAAAAGAATGTGATGATTACAACTAAAAGGGTCTGATCAGAGGTCCGAAGGGAACATTCTTCTAAGGTTAACGAGACTAAGTATGATTATCAGCACAAGGGTAAACAAAGGAATGAGAGGCACCAAAGTTGTTATACCTTGAGGAAGGAACAAAAAACTAGACATCGTTATGTTCTTTCAAATACAAGTGATTATTCTCTTTACAATTCAGACAAATTTTATTCTTCGGAGAGAAACCGTCATCACATGAGAATAAACTATAAAAATGATGCTTGAAAATATATTTCAACTATCATCGGACATCCTGACGGGTGCGAGATTCGAATATGCTACGAGATTATTTACATAAACAAATTCCAATGTATGAGGCAAATGATAGGGTAATGACAGTAGGCAGAGAAAACAATAACAAGCTACAACCAAGTCGAATTTTCTTTAGTGTCAATAGTAAATCAGCAATCCCAATAGGGGTTGTGAGGCAACCAAAGTTTTGACTACTGAGTGAGTGGCTAAGTTGTAAATCCTTTTGAGGAAGTTCTTTATGCAGTAGTTAACAAAGGCCTAATAAGTCATCAATATAACCAAGTCTATAATTAGAGGGCATTTCTTTTGTCCGCAGACATTTTAGCAGATCCATTGCTAAAATGATTCGATATTTTGAAGCTGGAAAAGTTCGATATAAACTAAGATCTGAATAATCACGTTGAACAATTTAAAAATATTATATGAATTTTGAAGATGATGACAAGTTGATGTGTCTTTCTTTCCATCAAACTTTCAAATATGGCACATCGAAAGGGTATAATCGGCTACCATAAGGATCCATAAAAAACTTGACATGTTTTGGACTTTGTTTGGGCAAAAATTTACGGGTAGTAAGAGATTATCAGAGAATGATAACACTATCATCCAATGCAAACAATAAAATAGAGAGAGCCTAAGGAAGTATACTAGTTGTTTTGTACAAATGAAAATTAGTATGAAGGACTACAAAGAGAAGGTTGCTTGCATTGCGTATAGGCAAAGACTTCTCGCCAAAGTATTAAGAGATAAAGTTATTAAAAAAATGATTTAACCATCAACGCTTTATTAGAAAAAGTTGAGAAGAAAAAAATCGTAGAAGATTCGTAATGAGGTACATATATTGACTTAAAGGGTGACTTACTTTAAATAGGGTCATATGCAGGTCTTCAAATAAATGTGGCCATTTCTTTCAAGTTTTAAGATGAGCAAACTATTTTAATTGGACACCTGAATATGGAAAGGCTGATAAAATAACACTTATCCTCCCCACATATTTTAACCAAGCCTAATATGGGGGAAAAGTTGTTTATTTACATAGAAGTGTCAGACTACATGGTGAGTGAAATATTGGTGAGGGAAGTTGATAACTATCGTCGACCTATTTATTATGTGAGTAACAATTTGTTAAACATAAAAAAGTACATAAAACTTAAAAAATTAGCATTAGACTTGGTAATAGCAGCTCAGAAAATGAGACCTTAATTCATGGCACACTCGAATATTGTCTAAACCTCTTTTTCACTAAAATAACATGTTAAAAAGCCAAATGTATCGGGGCAAACAATAAAGTGGTTTGTGGAACTCAGAGAATTTGAACCCCATGCTAGAATTAAAACTCAAGCCTTGGTAGATGTTTTACTTGAATTTCACTAATAACTACCAAGTACTGAAGCAAATAGTAAGGCTTGTTCCGATACAAATAGCGATGAACCAAAATCTAAGTGGGTAATCCATACTGATGGTGGATCAAGTTGTGGAGCAGAGATTCAACTGATCTCTCCAACGGGGAAGCAATGTATCAAGCAATATGTTTCAGCTTCAAGGCATGGAACGACGAGGTAAAATATGAAGCACCATTAGTAGTGCTACGACACGCAAATTTGTGAGGTAAGAGAGTTTTTGAAGCACCATTAACAGGGTTACGTCTTTTGGTTAATCACACGTCCGAACAATCTGATGCAAAAAAGGATCATTTAGTAAAGTATCTTAGAGTTATGAGAGAATTGGCATCACTTTTTGAAAGCATCAGGTACGAGCACGTTCATAGGGTAAAAATTTGGTGGCACATTCCCTAGAAACTATAATATATTTTGAATGACACCCATGAATATTAATGCAAGAGATCCCTTCAATAACCAAAATTCTGAACATAGTTAAAACATAGACGAAACCCTCCAGATTTAAACCACTGAAAAGAGAGATTGGATGTATGATCTCAAAGAGTTCATAGTTACAGAGTAACTACAATTTGATAAGGTATATGCTAAAACCTATGGTTTAAGGCACACAGTTTTACGGTACCTAAGAATAAATGAGTCATAAATGATATTATTTGAGTTGTATGATGGAAAGGGATCAGGTCTTCGTGGGTACAAAAGATTAACAAAAAAGTCATGTTGGCAGGATATTACAAGCCTTCTATTATGGCTGATGTTTATGAATTAATAATGGTGTTTGATACTTGCCAGAAATTTGCAAATACCATACATATGCATACAGTACAAATTGAGTCAATTTCCAAAATGTTACCATTTGACAGAGAAGGTTTTGATCTGGTTGGATGTCTAGCGATGGCTTCCGGGGGACGAAAAACTAGTATAATAACGGTGGATTATTTTTCCAAGTGGATGGAAGTTGGAAAACGAATGATATTATCAAACTCATCATATCCAATATGTGTTGTTGGTTCAGAGTTTCACAGAGAGTAAGCACAAATCACGGTCTACAATTTGATAATAGTTCTATGAAAGGTTTTTACAGAACAAAGGCATACAATAATGTTTCTCAATATATTTCCATCCTCAGGCCAATGGGCAAGTTGAGGTCCTTAAGAAGAACTTGGAGGGAGTTGTGGGAAAATTGCTAAATTACCTCCACAAAGTATTATGGGCTTATCAAACTACCTCATCAGCAACCCAGGAATCGCCGTTCACTTTGGTTTATAAAATGGATGATGTGACTTCATCTGAAGCCAGTATTCCATATTTTAGAGTAATGGATTATTCTGAGGCTAATAACGATAAATGAATGAGAGCTGAGCTTGATTTAATTAAAGAGAAATACACACACACACAAGCTCTCTCTCTCTCTCTCTCACACACACACACACACACACACACACACACACACACACACACACACACACACACACACACACACACACACACACACACACACACACACTTAAATTCCTTATTATAATAAACCCTGATGAGAAGTAGGTATGCATCCCGGGTTATACAAAGAGAATTTAAAGTACGAGATAAGGTTTTGAAGAAAGTATTCTTGCATATAAAGGAAAAAAGTTTTGGAAAGTTTGGGCCAAACTGGGAAGGTCTATATTCGGTAACCGAGAAAGTGAAGCAAAAAACTTATCAATTGAAAAATTAAGAGGGGAAACCGCTTCAACATATGTGGAATATTTAACACTTGAGATTGTATCTAGAATAAATATGTAAAATTATAATAATATGTAATTAATTTAATGACCGACGGCATACTCTTTCCAACCCCGATAGTGTGGGGAGATTTTAAAAAGGTGTCTACATAGTCGGGTGATAAAGACAAGTAATTTTGCGTTCGTACATTGTATAATTCTTATTTTTGGATCCGAGGGATCATTTCCAACATCAGTTGGTCTACATTTGATAAGTATTATTTTTGGATCCGATAGATAATTTCCAACATTAGTTGATCTATATTATATACTTTTTTATTTTTGGATATAAGGGATCATTTCCAACATCAGTTGGACTACATTAGATAATTTTTATTTTTGGATATGAGATATTATTTCTAACCTGAGTTGGCAGCTGTCTCGTCTTCTTTGGCCTTAACTTTGAAGGCGAAAAGCTCTTGATTTGATTTGTCATTTTCCTCTTCGCCTCTCTTAGTGGCCGCCTTTATATCTTTTTCTTTTTCGGAAAAAGTTTCATATGGAGGTTGTATTTCGCATCCTTCTTCCGCATCGATGACCTACACCTAGCGAGATCTTTTTATGATAATTTTATAGCTCTTCGAGTTCTTTTGAATAAAAATGAGCATATTTCAGTTATGTTAGCAAGGGACTTTTGATCTGAGGCCGATTGTTGAACCTTGTCATACTGTTTCTTCCAAGCCTCGTTATCCTCTTTAAGCTACAAAATCTGACTCTTTGTTTTATATAGTTCTTCTCTCGTTTTCTTGTTATTTATTTTAAGAAGAACGACAAAGACTATAAGGTAGTGAAAAAAGACAACATAAGAGTCTGAGTATCAAATCTAGAATGATCTGGCGGCAACAAAATAATCTGATGAGGTTTATCCACCTAGATATTGTGGACCTTGTTCTGAAGGACTTACCGGTTGGTCGCATAAATTGTGGATGGGTGAGGCGAGACTATCTTTACCCAAAAAATTTGTTAGATCGGCGAGTAGATCCACACCTATAGGACTTTAGACTTATAAGTCCAGACACATTTCACTCAAACGATATTAAACATCATAGTTCTGTTTATTTGTCTTCTGAAAAGTTCGATGCTCAGTCCACGATGAGATGATTGTTACCTTTTAATTGACCTACTTACAAAGAAGTGTGCATCTACTCCTTTTGACCATGGGTATTGTATTGTTTGAACATAGAGGAAATGGTGGTCTGGCCTGTAGGAGGGACAATATATTTTATATTATCGCCTATGCTTTGAACGAAAGGTTTTTTCTTACCACTACTTTGGCCTCTCTCATTTCCATATTTCGACGCGGGTATTGTTTTCCTTTTTTTTAGGTCGGCTGCCTTTTTCACCTCCAAAGAATTCGTCTTAGATTTTTATTTCATGATCCACAAACAACTTCTTTATTGACCCTATGACATGGTAGACTTCTTCTTATTTGGAAATAAGACTCGAGCATGAGGGCCCTTAGTCGTTTAATTGTATCTGCCACGCTGGGAGGAGTCATTAGTTGATCTTCAGACAGGGCACCTTTAGATGCACGCCATAAGTGGATTTGGACCAAATTTAGTGGCATGAAGCACTTTTGAAATTCATTTTCCCAATTCTTCCTAGTCTAATTCTCCATAACCCATGTGGTTAGCATAGTGAATATTTTCTATGTAGCCTTTAAATGTTTCTTTTTCATATATTGTTGTTGCGAATTGGAAATCACTACAAGAAATGTTCAAAATTGCCCAATTCTTCGAGACGTCCGGATAGACTATCAATTCTTGCTTCTTTACAGAGATGGTGTTTTACCAACTTTAAAGGGTGTATTGTGACAACCTTTGAGATTCCCCAACATTTCCTTAGCTTCAAACCATCATCCTCCAAATAATAGTTGTATTTTCCATTGTACAAAGAAATAAGGTCTTTAGTATCAATATCTTAAAGGTTACTCCCCAACACCTTGGATATATCCATAAGAAAAGCTTCTTCGGTAATAGTTTTATTTGGGATGATCGCTCTAACGGCTACCTCTTTGCTAACTATTTGGGTTTCAATAACCTCATCAGCATCAACCCTCGTATATGTCCCAACCTCATTAGATGCCTTGGGTATTAGCCTTTGAGCATAAAGGGTTGCTTGAACTCCTATTGAATATATCCATTCAGAGTCAACCAATACCTTTGGGGGAATATTATGATTTGACTAGGCTATTTAGGCCTCTTTTAAGGTATGCAGTTTGGTGTTTGGGAGACTGAATACATTCTTAGCAGGAGATTCAGACTCTGAATGACCCATCAGTATAAAATATGAGTTCTGGGGGACTCATTGAGAACGAACTTGTTGAGAAGAGAAAATGATTTTGTGTAAATAGTCTGTAGTTTTTATCATGTTTTGGAAGTTCTTGGTGAATGATTAGTGACCTTAGTGATAATCTAGTGGTTTTCGATGAAGGGATAATTGGATTATAAGAAGAGGGGGAGTTGATTCAAGTAATTTCTTAGTTCTGTTAAAGTTACCATAAGTAAAAAATTAACTAATGAACCTTGGCTCGTATCCCCACAGTTTTTCTTGCTTCGGCTCGTTCAGCTATCGAAAACCAGTCAAAAGCGTTAAACTTGGTTCTCATATATGGTCATTGTCTGAGGATTTCAAAAGATTCCCTAGTAAGTGCTCCAGAGTGGGTTTTGCTGTAACTATTTGATGAGGAAGTTGTTTTTTTGTGGTAGTGAAAAATTATCTCTTTCTCTAGAAATAATTGCAAAGGACGATTGTGAGATGAAGATAGTGTATTTATAGAAAGAATGTTGAAAACTTAATGATCACCCATCCGAGATAGTGAAAAATACACTAGCATAGGGAAGAGGAAGTGTCTCACCATCAATGTTTCAAGCAACGTCATAAAAGCCTTAAAAACATAGCTCAAATATCATCACGACACGTGCAAAGGAGTAGAACCAAGCGTGACGTGTATAATTAAAATCATTATCGAAATTATCCGACCCAACGTTCTAAAATTCTTACTTTGGATAAAGTCATGTCTGATTTATCCAAGATGACAATATGTTGTTGTTCGAAGCAACGTCACCTTTGTTTACTCTACAATCTGAGGCGACAGTAAAGTTAGTCATCTCTTATAATTTTTTGCAACGACTAAGGGGGTTATTGATAATGGTATGATTTATCTAAACCTCGGTTTGAACTGGTTGAATAATGAACTAATTTGGTCCAATATATATCTTAGGTTCAACAAATATGTAGCATTGCGGGTATATCATGTAATAAGAAGTAAATATTTTTTATGATTAGTAGAATAATATGATGGAATAACCATAAATGGACCACCATGTGGTCTTTGGGCCCACTACCATTACTATAAAAGGGAATGTATTCTTTCTCTGAAAGGTGAACAATTATTATTTTATTACTACTTTTGTCATCTTCTCTTTCTATAATTCTTGTATTTGTTTATCTAGAATCTTTGGTTCTCCCAATATCTTAGACTTAAATATCCCTTAAAGATTTCTGGAAGCATAAAAAATATCTTATATTTACATTATAATTGAAGATAATATGTTGTCTAATTTAATCATAGACAAATAATTATTAAAAAAAACTTAATACTTATATTTTTAAAACCATCATGTATTACTGTTCGATAAATATATCATCTCATTATATGAAAAAAATTGAATGATTTTTTTAATGCAAAAATTTTACATAATATTTTTCTACAGTTTTAAAATACTTCACTATATATATAATATTATATTTTATATTATGGTCAAATCTGGCATATAATAAATATGTAAAAGGTCATTATGTATCGTATTTTTACCCATTATTTCCCCATCCATATATATACTAAATAATATTAGTATATGAGCGGTAAATTTTATTTTATATTGATGTCTGTACGCATGGATTCTTTTAGGAGCATAAACGGGGTCATTGTCTTTTTTTGTTTCATTAATGTGACCTCAACATTGTTTTTTACTCTTATATTATTATTACAAATGTCATAGTTTGTTTTCGTGTTTGTTATATTTTTATCTTTAAAAAAAATCAAGTCGTGAGTGACCAAACTAAGGTTAACCTCTACCGTATAAGGATGTGCTCCACTGAGAATGAGTCATAAATTGGACGTTTGTAAAACTCGGACTTGTATGAGTTGTTTTTCCAATGGTGGGAATGGAGGGGGTGTAAGTATATGAGGTTGTTAAGTCGTGCGAGGTACGATAATTGCTTCCTCAAATGACATTTTAATCATTGGTGTTAATGAAAGCGCCTACAAATATATAAGGGGTCGTTGAGTTATGCAAAACGCGAGGGTTTATTCCTTATGTAACCTCTTAGTCCATCATGTTAGTGAGGGGGATGCTTGTTTATAAAAGGTTGTTGGGTAGTAAGAGGCGCAAAGGTCACTTATTTGTGCAACCGCATAGTCGTAGATGCCAATTGGGGGTTATGTGATCACTTAGGTCAATGTATTGCATGAAACCAAACTTTATCACCACAAAAGGCCCATTTGGTAGATTATAAATGTTATTTGTGGTGTTTTTTCTTAATTTTTTGACATGATACTTTCTTGTTCCTGCTTTTGTAAAAACAAAAAACAAAAAATCAAACCAAAATCAAACAAAAAGATATAAAAAAATAAATGAATTATAGTCTTTTTATGTATTAGAGTTGAATATTTTATTTATATTCATTATTTTTAGCTCGAGAAGGAGTGATAGGGGTTAAGGGTTTTGAGATGTGATAAAAAAACGATGATAATAAATTAGGGTTTAAAAAAATTAACTTATGATATATGTTATTTCTCTCATGTTCATGTAACATATAAGTATTTGTTAATTCCTTTATGATGAAGTTTATTTTTTACCATAATATTAAAAAAATCCAAAACTTGGAAACCTTCAGTCTCATTTTTCTTTCTCCTACAACATATTAAAAAAACCTAAAAATAAATTTTTACAAAACTCAACCCATTCATTAGAATCATTTTGATTGTTCAAGCCCTTTAAATATTTTGTGTATTTAATGCATCACGAGAAGTCAAAACTTTATATAGGAAAGCAAAGCATGAACGTATCTTCCAATTTTAACCCAAGATTCTATACTCTTCTTTCTTTCATCATCTCTATCCACCAGAAACACAAACCCATATTATATTTTCACCATCATAGTCTTAATCCTCAATTTAATTTAATTTTTTTTTATTTTATCAGAATGTTTCAAATTGTTACCCAAGTTTCACCTCATAATGACCGAATTGTTTATTTTTAGTGTCATTATGTTCTTCGCTGACTCCTTACAAGTGTCTTCTGTTGACTTAAACCCTACATTCATGCCCATTTATCTTTAAATCCTCAATTTTCTAAATTTTTGCTAGAAAAATGGCCATATGCATCCTCATACTTGGTGTTTCCTTTGTTAAATCATTCTTTTATGGAATCTCTATCGGTCTTTGCATCTACACTGTGTTTGCATCCATATATGGTTGGTTATTCTCTTATTTCTTACTTTTATCTAAGATTTTGTATTTTTTTTTATGTTTTAACAAAACTCATTTGATGGTGTCTTCTTTCTTTACATTGTCTGCATTGGTGTATGTGAGTCAATTAATTGATTCTGAGATGATGCCTCATAATTAGTTGTTTAAAAAATATAATACGAGACATCACCTTAGAATTTTTTATTGTTTTTATAATAAAACAAATATAGAAACTGATTATGAGACACTCGATAAAAGATAAATTTGTTAAAGTAATTCAAATGATTATCAAGTTTAAACGACTCAAGATTTAAAACAACTAAAATTGTATAGTTTATATCTCTATAATTATTGTCCACCATTTATGATGTAGGCAGAAGGCCTCTACAAAATCTATTTAAATATTTTAGTTTTATTTTTTATAATTTAAAGATTAATTTTAGATGACAAATTAAATCTGAATGTAATCAGATTTAATAGGATATTATTTTATTCCGTTTATTTTTGTTTCCATATTCTGCATTAGGGATTTGGTCGATTCCTACTTAAGGCGTCTCAATTCAGTCATTTGTAATTCTAAAGAATAATAAAAATGGGGAATTGTTCCATTATCTTTGACTCTCGTATGCAAATGGTGAGATTACATTGTACAAGCTACATTTTCTCGATCTGAAGACAAAACTCACTGTGGATTTTGAGTTGTGGCCATATGAGTGCCTCATATTGTCTCGATTTCACGAAACGGTGAGATACTGTTTAAAGTAACTGGTATTATTTTTGGAGTTCCTCGTACAATTTGACAAAAAAAATTCAACTGATGAATGAGTCATAAAGATTGGTTTATATTGAATATTTTCAAAGATTTTTTACAAACGATGCTAAACTTGATGAACTGTAGACTTATCAAATCAATGTTAATGACTATCAATATTAAACAACCAGAGATTTAAAGAAATAAAATCAACTTTGTAACTTCTATTTTAAAGGTATTGTTCACGATTTACATAAAGAGTTCTACTTATGACCTAAACTATTATATAAAGGGTCAAGCTATATATACCCAAGTGTGGTTTAAGTATACCCAATTTTGAGTTTACCCAAATGTGGTATAAGTTTACCCAAATTTTGACAAAAATACCCTTTTCTAGGTATATAAGGTTTTTTATTTACTAATCTTATCCACCTCATTTTTTCTCTAACACTCTCTAACTTCTCTCTAATTTATCCGGCGAACTAAAATCCGGCGAACTAAAATATGAAAACTTAGTCTTAGTATCAAAATTTAGGGTTATGGTTGAATTAGGTAAAAAAATCATAATTTTAGGGTGTTTGGAGGCCATTTTCCGGCCGGAATTCGACCGGAAAATGGTCTCCAAACACCCTAAAATTATGATTTTTTAAGTAATTAAATTTTTAATTTTTTTTAAAAAAACTTCAAAAAAACAAGTTTTGATTTTGTGTTTTCATTAGAAGAAGTTTAAAAAATTTAAAAAGAGTTTGAATGTTCTTGAGGCAACTTTGAATGTTCAAGAACAATTTGAAGAATTTCACAAAATTGTAGTAATATGGGGTTTGATCTAGTAGAGAGTTGTGTTTTGTGGGTATTCATAAAAGAAACATTCCATGAAGCTTAGTCTACAAAAATTTGATGATTTCAACCTTTGAAGAATTAAGGTTAAGAATTACCTAGTACAAAAGAGATTGGCTACTACTATCAATGATAATACTGAATTTGGGATATAAAGTGTTCCGAGAGATATCTGAATAGCCTACGATATTTCATATATAGAATCGAATAGAGGCGACCCGATTCTAACAAGAATTTTAAAACTGAATCCAACCACTCAGTCGAAGTAACAACTGACAGTTGGTGAACACCTACCCGAAAGCATGTAGGAGGTGATTAGAGTTTCAACTCTTACCTTATTTAAGAAAAAAGTTAACAAAAAAGAACTAAAATTCTACATTTAAAGGTAACAGACATAAATGTATTTATAGGAGGTTACAAGAAGATTCTCAAACACTAAACACTCAATTATTCAATTTTATTACAAAGCTCTTTTATGGGTTTATAAAAAAACCGTGAATTTCAAAATGCATATTCAAGTGTTTATCTTATATTTCCCTAAACTCTCTAAATAAGATTCAATTATCTCATTTATCGATTATCAATTATCTCATCTCGCCACACCTTTACCACACAATATGCTTCATTTATTTATAGACTTAAGATAAAGTCATAATTCTCCAACAAATGCTCCAAATTAAATCACAATAACGAACGAATGGAATAAATATCTAATCGTAAAATAGGAAACCTAATAAATAGATTTCCGAATTAATAGGAAACCTATAAATAAAAAACTCAATTAATAAGAAATCTAATTAACTAGAAATCCAATTAATACAAGAATATCAAAATAGGAGACCCGACTAAATAGGAAACTTCCAAAAAATATACGAAGCCTAGTTTGATCAAGAACGTAAGACCAACTCTATCAACTTAAAACACAATGTTTCAAGGGTATCACCAAACTGCTTCAGAATAACTTGCTTCAGATTGGCTCGCTTTAGATCAATCTAATTTAGAATAGTATGCTTCGTATCAGCCTACTTCGGACCAATATTCTTAAGACAATTCTGCTTCAGACCAGTCCATTCGAGACGAGCCTGCTTTGGACTAGCACATATGCTTCTGTTCATCTTGTTTATGGTATGCTCAACTTTTAGGTTTAAGTAGACTCTTTTATACCTAACTCTGGATGAGGATCCAATCACATAAAGAATTAATAGTTCCATATGAAATGTTCTGATCATATTTCTTCAGCTACAACATATAATTACAACCATAGGCACCTAGTTTCAGTGTCAGCACTCATTTCTAGTTTCACTGTTTGGTTCCAACCTTCGACACTTAGTCCCAACTTTAGCAGCCAGGTTCAACTTGGTGTTATAGCCTATAACACCAAGTTACAGCTTTTCCACCAAGTTACAACCTTTGATATAAAGTCAAGCTGTTAATATTATTCTTTCTGCCATCACTTTGAGCCTATACTTAATAGTTACCTACTCAAGCTCAAAGTGACACTAGTATCTGTTACCCCCGATGCTCCAACTATTTACCGAAGATAAATTGTCCACCTGCATGCTTGGAATGATCAATTCTCATGAAGTCTGTGAGATTTATTTAGGAAATCCTCCTCAACAGACCAGACTCACGACCTCCTACATCCAAGAAAACGATAGTAACATCCGTCTAACCTAAATCAAGATCAGACCGATCAAAACTTAACATATTATATAAAGTTTGAACATCCAAAACATTTGACCCATCAAACTTTAGATCAAGACCCAAACCCAACAAAGGTTGAACTTCTTTTAAAATGGTCAAACTCGAACCATAATTGAAAAAGGTTTAGTAGAGGGATCATTATCTCGACCCTTATGTTCAAACTTCATCTCAACTCGAGCTCCACCTCCGACACATATTAAATCTTTATGATGATAAAAATTTGAGAGGCTTATGTTGGCAATGAAAGCTGTCATAACAACTCCTTCACGTAATCTCTTTGTTATGTCCAACTGTTAGAAGAATAACCCTTACTTGAAGTAAGTTACAAGTCATATTCTTAGTTATTCTATACTTCGGGGTACTCTTCAAGATTAAGCATAGGCCTACCAAAATTAGAACAATAAATAATGAATGGTTGGTTGGTTCATTAATACCATGCCATTGTCAGTTGTAAGCTTTATTAAGTAGTTCCCATATTGGATCTTCACCTAATTCGATAACCCTTAACAGGCTTCAACTAAATTGCAACACACTCATTCCCATTACTAGATACCCTTTCTACTATGAACGTTTTTGGAAATAAAATACCATCAGTCTGACTAGCTTCCATAACGATATGTGAATCTTGTAAGACCCCAAGTCTGACTAGCTTCCATAACGTTTTTGGAAATAACGATATGTGCCATTTATATGTATGGATATACTTAGTTTTTTTTTTACTTAGTGGCAATTCAGATATTAAATGAAAGTTCAAGGGTTTTTTCGTCCTAAAAAAGTCAAACAAAAGTCAACTGCATTTTTTGGGTATACTTAAACCGCATTTGGGTATATATAGCCATACATATAAATGGCACATGTCTCTTATAGGATATGTGACATTCATTCGTTACAAATACTAACAAATTACTATATAACTGTTTATGAAATTTATGTAATACTCCCTATGTTTCATAATAAATGAATCTTTAGAATAATTTTTTGTTTCATAGTAAATGTCATTCTCAATTTTCAATGCAGCATTAATTATATACATTCCACTTGCAACCAATAAAATACTTAACCCTCTGCACAAGTAACTAACTCCGTCAATCAAATTTATATTCTTTTATTTTTCAACGTCAATAATAGTTTCCTTAATATTAATGAAAAAACCTTAAATGACGCATATTATGAAATGTAAAGAGTATCAAGTTATGACCTACAATCTTCTTGAACACTCTTTTTGATTCATATACATTCTCTTTTTAATAACTTATTTCTTTTACTTCGTATAACTTACTTATCTTTCGAGGTCTTCAAGTTGATGTATTTCAGCTCATCATCTTACTTTTGTAGCTCATCCATCTTGCCTACATTATTTAACTTCTTTAGTTGTGCATTGTCTCTTTAGATTACTCATTTTTCAAGGTTGTCCACTTGATGAAGAATTACCTAAACCATCATCAGTATTATATTATATCTTTACTATGAATCCTTATCTCTTAGATGAGAGTAATGAACTCCTAAAAGGATATACCTTTATAAATGGTGTCTCAAAATTATACATGATGAGTCCGGATTTTTTCACCACTCTTTAT
The DNA here is from genome assembly GCA_036936605.1 of Limnanthes douglasii subsp. nivea. Taxonomy (NCBI): domain Eukaryota; kingdom Viridiplantae; phylum Streptophyta; class Magnoliopsida; order Brassicales; family Limnanthaceae; genus Limnanthes; species Limnanthes douglasii. The sequence goes on from JAUPFV010000001.1 coordinate 43,113,991, forward strand.
GAGAACCAGACAGGGGAAATTCGGACAATATCCACCTACTAAACCGTCCGAACTGAACTAAAGTATTAAAAACTTATCACTTCATGACTAAGCTAATTACTTGCCTGCTTAAAACTAATGGGTCTTTAAACTCGACTCGAATCTATTAACACAATTCGAAAGCCCATGTGGCCCAAGGTTAAGGGTATAAATACCCAACCACCTTCATTTAATGAGGGTAATGAAAATTAAATACAATCAGGCAGCTCAATTCTCTCACTGCAATCCCTCCAAACATTAAATACCTTTAAAACACCACAAAATTATGGACAAAATTACCCTAAATCAAAAGTAAACCACACCAAATTGGCGACCATAGTGGGAGCACGAAGGTGCCTGAATCTAGCATTCAAAACCATCAGAAAAAACCAGTTCGGATGAATCTGGACGTGCAAGAAATACCACCAGCTTTGGCAGAAGTGGTGGGTGAAAATGATGAATACACGATTGAGGAGCGAGATAGATTAAAAGTTGAAATAGAAGCTCTGAGGGCAGAGAGGGAAAAGATGGGCATAAAAGAGAAATCAAAGGCGTCAGTTGCTCATCATACTGACAACCCAAGAGAGCACGAGCCCTCAAAAACCCATGTGAGTACGAAAAAGACTCATGCTAGCTCAAAAAAGTCTCACCGGTCTAAACCGGTGAAGAGCTCTGATTCAGAATCAGAATCTTCCAGTAGCTCCTCAAATGAAGATGGAGTTGAAGAGTCCTTGTCGTCCAGCAGTGATGAGGGCCGTTCTAAAAAGAAACAAAAATTGGTTAAGAAGTATTCAAGAAAAAGGGATAGGCATGAAAGGTTAAAGAAGCATATAGACAAAGGATCGTCTCATAGCCGAAGACACATAGATCGGATGGTGATGGATCATTTTGCCTTCCATAATGAACCAAGTATCTTTGCAACTCCTAATGAGGATACCATTTTCAGCCGTGGCCGGAATTGGAGAAAATCTCCATTGTCCTCCAAGATCCTGTCTGGAAACCTCCCTAAGAGGTTTGACAGTACAAAAATGGAAAAATACGACGGCAGTAAAGACCCAGATAACTACTTGGAACAGTTCAAAAATTTTATGATGAATTTTGATGATGACAACAAATTACTTTGTAGGGAATTTTCCCAATCTTTTACGGGGAGTGCTCTGAAATGGTATAATAGCTTACCACAGGGCTGTATCAGGAATTTTGACACTTTTTGGGTAGCTTTTCGAAGGCAGTTTGTTGGAAGTAAGGAAGTGAAGGGAAATGGAGACACAATTATCCATTGTGCCCAAGAACCAAACGAATCCTTAAAAGAATACATAAGTCGTTTTGTGAATACCAAAAATGGATTAGCTGATTGCTTTGAACAAGTAGCAATAGCTTCTCTGAGGCAGGGCTTAAACCCTGGAAACTTGGCTGATTTAGTAACCAGAAAAAAGGCCATGACATGGGGAGGTCTACTGAATCAGGTTGGAAAGTAGATTAATGTAGATGAAACAAAGAAAACTAGGGTGCATAGACATGTGAGGTCTGCTCCGGCTGCACCAAATCCAAACCATAACCAGTCCGGAAACAAGGCTAGAGAGACCGGGCAAAGTCATAACAGAGCCAAAGCTTAGTCTCAGCCAGCTGCACCAGCCCAGAGTCAACAATCTAGAAATAAACGAGGGCCTTGGGTTCAACCGGAGTTATTTGCTGAGTTGAAAGAAAACGTAGCCACCATTTATGACAAAACAAAAGATGAAGTACACTATAGAAGGCCGACTACGTTACAGTCTCCTAGGGAGAGCCGCAACAATTGTTTCTGCCAGTATCACAATGATACTGGCCATACCACTGAAGATTGTATTGCTTTGAAGCAAGAAGTCCAGAATTTGATTGAAAGAGGAAAGTTGGGAGCATATGTTAAAAGAAGAGGTGGAAATAGGCCTGATAACACTCATCGGGTTGGTCCAAACAATGCAGGCACATCGGCTCCGGAAGGGGCTATGGTGATAATCGAGAGGTTCGATGTAGAGTCAGAATACTTGGACCCTGATCCGACCCGGAATAAAATGGGTGTTATTGTGGAACGTTGCAAGATGGTGTCCGGGCTTATTAACTTTTTTGAATCACTTACAATATTCGAAGGGGACACCATGACTGCACCAACTGCTTCATCAAGAAAGAGGCACGTTCATACTTTAGCTACCCAGCTTGAAGGAGGCATGACCTCCTATCAATCGCAAATTCCTTTCCCTTTTATTGTTTTTTACGAGGATGATTTGAGGGATATTATCGGTCCACATGAAGATGTTGTGGTCATAGGAGCATCTATTAGAGGCAATGATATAAGGCGAATTTTGGTGGATATCGGAAGTTCAGCCAATATTCTCTTTTTAACTTCCTAAAAAAAATGAAGAATTCAGCAATAATTCAACGTTCGAACATATCAATTGTGGGTTTCACTGGAAGCTCAGCAGACGTGATCGGATAATTCGAGGAGGAGGTTTTATTGGGCAAAGGCCCTTATAAAAAGATGGTTAGAATACTGTTCGTTGTGGTGGATTGTCCCACTTGTTATAATACTATTCTGGGGAGATCCTGGCTCTCTAGGATGCATGTCGTGGCCTCAACAGTCCACTAATGCTTGAAATATGTTGTGTAAGGACAAGTGGGAGTTGTTCGGAGCAGCCAAAAGGTAGCAAGAGAGTGTTATGCAACAGTACTGGCTCCTCGGACGTTAGGGGCAGTTCGGATCAATAAGGAATAACAGTTTGAGGGGCCCTCTGGGGGAGAGGGTGAAATTGATGACCCTAGAGAGAACCCTGGAGTTTTAATACCGATTGAAGAAGTTGAAACACATTTTTCTGGCTAAAGGAAAAAATGTCAAGATAGGATCCAAGATGACATCGGAATTAAAGGGTAAAATGTTAGAATTCTTGAAAGACCATCAACATGTTTTTGCTTGGTGCAATGCTGATGTACCGGAGTACCAGCAGATATTATATCACACCAACTGTCCATCCGAAGGGACATAGCACCTGTGGTACAAAAAAGAAGAGCTTTTTCTAAGGAAAAGGCTGATGTCATAGTTCAAGAGGTCGACCGACTTACTAAAATGGGGCACATAAAGGAGTCTCAATACCCTTTATGGACAGCCAATCCGGTATTGGTAAAAATGAAAAATGGCAAGTGGCGTATGTGCATCGATTTTACAGATCTCAACAGAGCTTGCCCAAAGGATTTATACCCAGTCCTCCAGATTGATCAGTTGGTGGACTCCACATCTAGAAACAAGCTGTTATCTTTTATGGATGCCTTCTTCGGGTATAATCAGATTCAAGTGGATCCGAAGGATCAGGAACATACTACATTTGTTACTGATAGGGGCCTTCATTGTTACAAGGTGATGCCATTTGGATTACAAAATAATGGGGATACTTATCAGAGGTTGGTAAACAAGGCTTTTGCTGATCAAATTGGAAAAAACATGGAAGTTTACATCGACGACATGATGGTTAAAAGTGTGGACGAAGAGCTATACTTGGCAGATCTCCAAGAAACTTTTGCTAACTTAGTGAAAGTAAATTTGAAACTAAACCCAGAGAAGTGTGTGTTTGGAGTGCAGTCCGGGAAATTCCTGGGGGATGTGATAAGTGAGCAAGGGATACAGCCTGATCCGGACCAGCTTAATGCTTTACTGTAAATGGAGCCTCCTCAGAATATTAAAGAAGTACAACGATTGACTGGGAGGCTGGCTGCATTAAATCAATTTATTTCAAGGTCTCCAGACAGGTGTGCCCTGATTTTTCAAACTTTAAAAGATGCAAATGACTTCAACTGGTCCTCAAAGTGTAATGAGGCCTTCGATGAAATTAAGAAGCATTTGTCTTCCCCAAAAACTTTGTTTAAACCTGTTGATGGAGAAACGCTTTATGTGTATTTAGCCGTCTCTGGTTGCGCAATAAGTGCAGTATTGGTAAGAGAGGTGAACAATTATCCTTATCATGTGTACTACATCAGCAAAAGCTTGATAGATGCAGAAAAGCGATATTTGAAACTTGAGAAGTTGGCGTTGTCCCTGGTAATTGCTGCAAGGAAAATGAGGCCCTATTTTCACGCTCATTCCATCATCGTTCGAACTTTTTTCCCTTTGAAAAATGTTCTCCAAAAAGTTGATATTTCAAGTAGAATGACCAAATGGTCAATAGAGCTGAGAGACTACGACATTGATTTTGCTCCTCGAACAGCAGTCAAAGCCCAAGTTGTGGCTGATTTCTTAGTTCAATTCCATTCAGATAGGGAAACTAAGCAAGCAACTGGAGTAAAAGATAAAAAAGTATGGGTCGTCCGGACTGATGGTGGGTCAAGTACCATGTGATGTAGTGCTGGGGTATGTTTAACTTCTTCGTACAGTGATAGAATGTACCAGGCTATATGTTTTGCTTTCAGGGCCTCTAATAATGAGTCTGAATATGGAGCTACTATAGCTGGTTTGAAATTAGCTCTTATTTGTGGAGCCAAAAAGGTCAAGTTAATGAGTGATTCTCAGCTTCTTATTCATCATGCACAAGGTCAATCTGAAGTAAAAAAGGAGAAGTTGGTTAAATACTTACTTCTTCTCAAAGAAGTGACACTTAGTTTCAAAAACATCACTTATGAACACATACCTCGAACAGAAAATACACTAGCAGACTCTTTGGCAACCATAGCCTATACTGAGTCATACCCTTGGATTCATGTGCTGGAGTGCCCATCTATTCAAATCAATCCGGATCAGGAAGAAGAAAGTTTGAATATACAGATAAGGCAGCCTCAAGATTGGAGATTTCCTCTCCTTCAATATCTCTTAGATGGCATCTTGCCTCCGGAAAAAGCAGTAGCAAGGACAGTAAAGTACAAGGCTCATGGTTTTGTCATTCTAAGAGTTATTCTTTATATAAAAATCTTATAGTATACCTCTTTGAAGATGTTTGGGGCTCGATGAGTATCAAATGGTACTATCCAAATTACATGATGGTGAGGGATCAGCACACTGTGGATTCAGGGCTCTAACCAGAAGAGTTTTATTAGCTGTGTACTATTGGACCTCTATAGTGCAAGATGCCAAAGAGTTGGTAAAAAAGTGTGATCTATGCCATCGATATGGTAATGAAATTCATACCCCAGCTGTCCCTTTGGAATCAATTTTTGAGCCAATACCTTTTGCTCGATGGGGATTGGATTTAGTGGGACCTCTACCCATGGTATCCGGGGGGCGCAGAACTATAATCGTTGCTATTGATTACTTTTCAAAGTGGATCGAAGCAGCTCCATTGGCAGGTACGGCATCAAAGGTTGTTATAAAATTCATCTTATCCAATATCTGTTACAGATTTGGAATTCCACAAAAGATAACAACAGACAATGGGCCACAGTTTGACAACAAAGAAATGGAGAATTTATGTGCCTCTAGAGGCATACAACATTGTTTATCTTCCCCTTTCCACCCACAAGAAAATGGTCAGGTCGAAGTGGCCAACAGGACAATACTGTCCGGTCTGAAGAAGAATTTGGAAGGGGCTGCTAGCAAATGGCCAAGTTACTTGCAAGAAGTTTTGTGGGCTTATCGGACCACTCCCGGGGCTGCAACACAAGAGTCTCCTTTTGCCTTAGTATATGGGATGGATGTCATAGCTCCCATAGAAGCTACTCTCCCTTTATTTCGAGCTTATAACTTTTCCGAACACGCTAACTGGTGAGGATAAAAGTAGCCTGAGGGTAGGCTGGTAATTTCAAGTGGAGTTTTAAGGCGGCGTGAGGGTGTTTCAGGGTGGTGTGAAGGTGTTTCAAGATATTTCAAGGTGGAGAGAGAATTGAGCAGCTTGGCAGCAGTAAAATTTTTGTTACCCATAGTTAATCCTGGTGGTTGGGTATTTATAGTATGTTGTTTGGGCCCTTATGGGCTTTCAGGTCAAGTTTAATGGACCCGAGTCATGTTTAAGGACCCATGAGTTTTAAGTAGATGAGCAGGTAGCTTAGTCAGATAGTGTTTAGGTATTTTAGTACTTTAGTCATAGTTCGAACTGCTTTAGATTTGCAGTATTCGAAGTCATCTGTCCGATTCAAAAGTCCTGTCCGAATTAAGCTCTTGGAGTCTGTCCGGTTTACGGAGAGATTTACCTTGGGATGCCCTTCCGGGGAGCACTCCGAATTCGGACTCATCAGGAGCCCCTTTTTTAGGTATTTGAACAAGTATCCTTGTCAAAGAACTGAAAAACAGTCCGATTCAGGAAGTGGTTTATCAATTCGGAGAGAGTTGAGAACAGAACCGGGCAGACCAAACGTTACGAATTCTAAACGGTTCTTGTCAGAGTTAATGGGACACGTGTCACTCTCTGGTTGGTCTCTTTAGCCGTTTTTTCTCCTTGAAGGTTGCACCACTTTCTCGAACAAGTTACCTCTTTAAATTCTATTAATGACATCAGCGCCGTCTTTTAATCATTGCCCAACTTTTCGGATTCTCCTAGGAATCAAACCCTTTTTTTACATTTACTATAAATTCTTTTCACCTTTCACAGTCTCACTATCTCTTTCACTTTGCCATTTCACCCAAAGCTTTATCTCTCTAAAACCTCAAAATTTCCTTAGTTGTTTATGTTCACAGCAAGAACAGCACTGATCAAGGGCGGTTGGCTTAATCTCTCAGAATTGGAGAAAGCTCAAAGGGTTGAAAAAGAGAAAAGACTTGCAGCAGGGCTTCCAGCATCGCCTGTCGAGAAACCAGCCCCTTCAATCGAAGAATCTGACAGAGGTTCATCTTCTTCTAAAGGTACAAAACCTAGAAAACTCTTTCAATCAACGCTCTCCCCCATAGTATCTGGCTCTTCAGTCCAAGAGTCGATCCCTATTGTTGAACCGGGGGTCACTGTCACAAGTGTTAGGAAAAAATCCACTTTCATTGCTATGGGGTCTGACTCCGACCATTCTCCAGATAAACTAATCATGAAAAGACCAAGTAGATTGGTTAAAGGGCTTCCTTCTAAAAGTACACCCTCAAAATCGGGGGCAAAAAATAGTGAATCAGGGTCCGGGGCAACTATTAGGACTCTCCGGGAAAGGCCGGTTGGTCCGGAGGCTAGCAGCCCACTACCTCCCAAAGAAACTTCGACCTCAGAAACTCAGATTGAGGTGAGAACTCAAAAACATACAAAGAGCCAACAGTCCGGAGGATCAGCTGTGCCAAGCTTCATCCCTCCCCGGGCTGTTTCTGCAGAAGCTCCCCCAACAATAATGGAGGAGAGGATGGAAGACTCCACTGAGGAGGTTAGGTTTGAGTCCGAGTCTTCCGGACAAGCTGAAACTGCTATAGTTGTTGCTAAGAAGGGCAAAGAGGACTTGTATCTGAGGCGTCCGGACCTGTCGGAGAGCCTCGAAGGGAGAGTAGGGCCCTGCTTTCACAAGGTAGAGTTCAAATATCTTTTATCTCTGTTAAAGACCAAGTATGCGTTCATTCATACTAGAGATCTGGGACGACTGCGTACTAAGTGGGGGATCCCTGAGAATGTAAAGATTTGAATTCCCATCGATCTAGAGACCCCGATGGACTGCAAAAGAAATGAGATAGTCTTCTTTACTGAGCTATTCAACTGGGGACTTAGGTTCCCACTGGACCCAGAGATAGTGCGCTATTTTCATTTGGTCAAGCTATGTCCAACACAGCTAAGCCCCAACGGTTGGTACACCTTGATGTCATGTATTATGGCGTCTAGGCTATCCGGAATTCCTCTTCCTATGGAAGAGTTTGCAGCTGTGGCTAACTTGTGCAAACACCATCAGTTCCCCTTTTACCATTTCAACATGGGGAACGATCTTAAAGCTGTTGACGATCTCCTGGAGTCGGAGAGCAAGTGGAGGAGCCAGTTCCTGTTCGTCAGTGGCTCATGGGAGAATGGCAAGAAAATTAAAACCGGGGAGAATCCTAGCCTACTTCGAAGTAGATGGAGGAGCGATCGTAAGTTTTTATTCTAAGTCTCTGTTCGAACCTCTCTTTCCTTTAAGTTTATACTAATTAGTTTTTCTTTTGTTTTGTCAGAGCTGCCAAAGGAGTTCGGGGACTATCTGAAGGCCGGACAGGTCACCTGTGGCAAGCTCAACGCTTGGGCCGCAGAGAACTGGGAGAACCGGTTTCATAAAGCCTTCACTCCTGGAAACCTAGCGAGGTCTCACCTGTGGAACACCACAGGTCGAAGAGACTTAACCTGGGAGGAGTTCTCCACCCCACCTGATGAAGATGTCGTGCTGAGAAGGTCTCATGAACTGGATGAGAACCTCTTCCTTCCTGCCCGGGCCAAAGCCCCAAGTAAAATGAAGGGCAAGAAGAAGAAAGGCAGGAAAGCGGTAGAGGATACTGAGAAAGAGGCCCCAATGGATTCAGAGGTGCCAGCCCAGGCTCAAGTTGATGCAAACCTTCTACAAGTGGTAGAACAGGAGAGCGAGAAACAAGGAGTGAAGCCCCCAAAACCGTCAAGGGCTTCTAAACGGGCTCGTAAGCAAGCAAGTGACAGTGCTGACAGGGAAGTCAAAAAGAAAAAGACTTCCCAAGGAGAAGAGCTCGCTCTCCGGGATCCGGAGCCCACTTTCCCAACCGACCCGACGTTAGCCGAAGAGATCCCAGGGAATTTTAATGAAGGGATTCCAATGGAATTCCATACTGATGAGGTCGAAAGGGGAGAGATTAACATGGATGAAGTAGACGTCACCGGTCTTGGTGAACTAGGTGATTATTTCCTTGGCCTGTCCAGAGACGAATTCGCAGGACCATATGTTCCCCCAAGTAGTTCCAACACAGTGAACTTCAATGGTAAGACTTTTATGGTTTCCAGTGAGAGGGACATCATAGCCCACTCTCTCCTTAGCAACGTGCATCCAGTACTTACCTTGGAAAGGCAAGTCCGGAGTCAGGCAACCACCATCAAAGACCTCAAGTCTGAGAAGGAGAAGCTGTCCGATGACCTCAGGATTGCTGCCACTAAGGTTGATTTACTTAAGGAATCGAACGAACAGCTAAAGAAGAATCACAATGAAAGCAACACAAAAGTTGCTTCTTTAGAAGAGACCGTAAAAGATCTCCGGGCTAAGCTGTCCGGACTGGAGAAGGATTTGACAGCCTCAAGGGAAGAAACTGCAGCAAAGGAGAAGCTTGTCACCAATCTGACCACTGACAAACTTGCTTTAGAGAATGCAGTAAACCGGGTTGTTGAAGAGAAAGATGCTTTGGTGAAGGATCAAGAGGCCATGATAAAGGCCAAAATCAACGCTTATGCCAGGGAGATGTTACAGAGTGAAGAATTAATGATTGAAAAGGTGAAGTCCGATATGGTCCTCCTGTTTCACGAGAAGTTCCCGAAGAGGAGACTAGGGGACTTATGGCGTTATGTGGATGACGATGATCTCCCATACTGGACCATGGTTGATGAAGGGTACACCGATGTGTCCTCGTCTGGTGACGAAGAGGAAACTGGGGAGAGCCTAGGTGAGGAGGAGATTGACCCCAAAGGTAAGAAGATTTTCGAGGAGAAGAGCGACATCAAAGGCAAGAAAGCAGATGAGGGTGAGCCATCTTCAAAGGCTCAACCTTAATTTATAATTTGTTTTGTTTATCTTTTGTTTTGAACTAAAGTCCTTGGAAGGCCAAGGCACCTTTGTTGTGATGGTGTCCGTATTATTCGGACAGATTTTTGTACTGTACCCAAACATGTTCAAAAAGTCCTTGGAAGGCCAAGGCAACTTTAAGTTGTTGAATGAATGCTTTTATTTTACTCAACCATCTTCTTCTTTTATCATTTGTCTCACTTTAGACAGCTACAATTTAAGTAGCTTTAAGTTATTGTATTGTGAGAGTGTTTAGTTTCTCTGGCTAGTATTTAAGTAGCCTTTAGTCCTTTCAGTCCGGGTAGTATGACAAACAACAGAATTTTGCAAAAACTTAGAAAATTATTGAAGAAAGCATCAAGTTTTATTGAAAGCTCTCTGTGGCGTCGAAGAGAGGAAGCGGTATGCCCCCAAATATTTACATGGATGTTTAAACAAGTAAATATTTACATAAGCTTTACTCCAAGTACATTCGAAGGTGTTCAATATTCCAAGGGTGAGTTAAAACCCTGCCATTTCTGTCTTCCAACCAGTATGTCCCAGGCTTGATTCTTTCAACCACAGTATACGGACCCTCCCAAGTTGGGGCCACCTTTCCGAAGAGCTTTTCCTTGGTGTGCAAGAAAACTTTTCTCAATACTTTATCTCCTGGTTGAAAATCCCTTCTTTTAACTTTAGAAGCAAATCTGCTTCTCATCAAGCCTTGATAATGTGCCATTCTAAGATGAGCTTTTACCCGCCTTTCTTCAATTAAATCAAGTTGATTTCTAATTGTCATCTCATTAGCCTGTCCGGAGAAGTTATGAACACGAAAGGAGGGGAGTGTCTTCTCTATGGGAGCTACTGCATCCATCCCATAGACCAAGGAAAAGGGGGATTCTTGTGTTGCAGCCCCAGGTGTTGTCCGGTAGGCCCACAGGACTTCTTGTAGATAACTAGGCCACTTTCCAGCAGCCCCTTCTAAGTTTTTCTTTAAGCCGGACAGTATTGTTCTATTAGCCACCTCAACTTGCCCATTGGCCTGTGGGTGGAAAGGTGAAGAAAAGAAATGCTGAATACCCCTTGAGGCACAGAAGCTCTCCATCTCTCTATTATCAAACTGCGGCCCATTGTCTGTTGTTATTTTCTGGGGGACACCAAATCTGCAACATATGTTGGACAGAATGAATTTTATAACAGCTTTTGATGTTGTCCCTACCAAGGGGGCTGCTTCTATCCACTTCGAGAAGTAGTCAATGGCTACTATTATGGTTTTACGCCCTCCGGACGCCACAGGGAGAGGCCCAACTAAGTCCAATCCCCATCGAGCAAAAGGGATGGGCTCAGAAATTGATTCCAAAGGAATGGCTGGTACATGAATTTCATTGCTGTACCTCTGACATGGGTCACACCTCCTTACCAGCTCCTTAGCATCTTTCATAATTGATGGCCAATAATATCCGGAGAGAAGCACTCTTCTTGTCAAAGCTCTAAATCCACAATGGGCTGATCCCTCACCATCATGCAATTCAGAGAGAACCATTTGTGACTCATGATCCCCTAAACAGCGTAGGAGAGGTTTGCTATAGGAATTTTTGTACAAGACTTCTCTAATCATAATGAAACCACGAGCCCTGTATCTCAATGTTTTGGCTTGTGATTTATCCAAGGGCACGATGCCATCGGACAGATATTGCATTAGAGGAGACCTCCAGTCTTGAGGCCGGTTTACTTGTATTTCAAAGACTTCCTCTTTTTCACCTTCTTCAAGTTGAATCGAAGGGCTTTCAAGCAGATGGATCCATGGGTAGGACTCCGTATATGCTATCGTTGCCAATGAGTCTGCTAATTCATTCTCTGCCCGGGGGATGTGCTCATAGACAACAGCTTTAAACTTTGACGCTTCATTTTTAAGGAGGAGCAAGTATTTGATCAATTGCTCCTTTCTGGCCTCTGACAGGCCTAGAGCATGGTGGACAAGCAATTGGGAGTCACTTAGTAGCTTGACCCTTTTTGCTCCACAGATGTACGCCAATTTTAACCCAGCTATAGCTGCTTCGTATTCGGACTCATTATTGGACGCCCTGAAAGCAAAACAAATAGCTTGGAACATGTTGTCCCCATAGGGGGAAGTGAGACATATTCCTGCCCCAGATCCCATGGTACTGGACCCTCCGTCTGTTCGGACAATCCACACTTTTTTGTCTTTTGAATCAGCGGGTTGTTCTGAATCCCTATCAGAATGGAATTCGACCAGAAAATCAGCCACAGCTTGAGCTTTTACTGTTGTCCGAGGAGCAAAGTCTATGTCGAAGTCCCCCAACTCTACTGACCACTTTGTCATTCTGCTCGAGATGTCTGCTTTTTGAAGGACATTCTTTAAAGGGAAAGATGTCCGGACAACGATAAGATGAGCCTGGAAGTAGGGTCTCATTTTTCTTGCAGCTATTACCAAAGCCAAAGCTAGTTTTTCAAGTTTCAAGTAACGCCTCTCAGCATCAATCAAGCTTTTGCTGATGTAATACACTGGGTGAGGATACCCATCAACCTCTCTTACTAACACAGCACTGATGGCACAACTTGAAACAGCCAGATATACAAAAAGAGTCTCCCTATCGACTGGTTTAAACAAGGTCTTGGGAGAGGACAGATGCTTCTTGATTTCATTGAATGCCTCATCACACTGTGGTGTCCATTCAAACCCCTTTGCACCCTTCAAGGTTTGAAAGAAAGGAGCACATCTGTCCGAAGACCTGGAGATGAATCTGTTCAAAGCTGCCAACCTCCCCGTTAATCGCTGTACTTCTTTAATGTTTCGAGGAGGCTCCATTTGGAACAAAGCATTGAGTTGGTCCGGGTCGGGTTGTATTCCATGCTCACTTATGATATACCCTAAGAACTTCCCGGACTGCACTCCGAACACACACTTTTCAGGGTTTAACTTTAAATTCACTTTAGCCAAGTTGGCAAAAGTCTCTTGGAGGTCGGACAAGTGCAACTGCTCATCCACGCTTTTCACCATCATATCGTCAATGTAAACCTCCATATTTCTTCCAATTTGATCAGCAAATGCCTTATTGACCAACCTTTGATAAGTAGCCCCAGCATTTTTCAAACCAAAGGGCATCACCTTGTAACAGTGTAAACCTCTATCAGTAACAAAAGTGGTATGCTCTTGATGTTTTGGATCCACTTGGATCTGATTGTACCCGGAGAATGCATCCATGAAGGAGAGTAGCTTGTTCCCTGAAGTAGAGTCTACTAACTGGTCTATCTGGGGAACCGGATACAAGTCTTTTGGACAAGCTCGATTGAGGTCTGTGAAGTCAATGCACATACGCCATTTACCATTCTTCTTTTTTACCAAGACAGGATTGGCAGTCCACAACGGGTACTGAGATTCTTTAATGTGCCCCATCTTTGTGAGTCTGTCAACCTCCTGTACAATGACATCAGCCTTTTCTTTTGAGAAAGCTCTCATTTTTTGTACCACTGGTGCCACATCTCTCCGGACTGATAGGTGATGGGAAATCACCTCTGATGGAACTCCAGTAACATCAGCATTGCACCAAGCAAAAACATGCTGATGGTCTTTCAAGAATTTCAACATTCCCTCTTTCAACATTGGTGGCATTTTGGATCCTATCTTGACATTTTTTCCTTCTTCTAAACAGTGTGTTTCAACCTCCTCAACTGGGATCAACACTCCGGGGGTCTCTCTGGGGTCATCAATTTCACCCTCACCCCCAGAAAGGCCCTCAAACTGCTATTGGTCACTTATACGGACTGCCCCCAGCGTTCGTGGAGCCAAGGCTGTGGCATAACATTCTCTTGCAACTTTTTGGCTGCTACGGACAACCCCAACCTGCCCCTGAACAGCATATTTCAGACACTGATAGACTGTCGAAGCCACTGCATGCATCATAGAGAGCCATGATCTCCCTAGAATAGCATTGTAACAGGTGGGACAATCCACCACAATGAAGAGTATTCTAACCATTTTCTTGAAAGGGCCCCTGCCCAACAACACTTCTTCTTCAAACTCCCCGATCACATCGGCTGAGCTGCCCGTTAAGCCCACGATTGATCTGTCCGACTTTTGTATCACAGCTGGATTTCTCATTTTCTTGTAAGTGTTTAGAAAAAGGATATTGGCAGAGCTTCCAGTATCCACCAAAATTCGCCTTATCTCATTGCCCCCTATAGACGCTCCTATGACAACAGCATCCTCATGAGGGCCAGCAATATCTCTCAAATCATCCTCATCGAAAACTATGAATGGGAATGAGTTTGGAGATTGATAGGATGTCATGCCTCCTTCTAGCTGGGAGGCCAAATTATGAACATGTCTTTTTCTTGAAGAGGTGGTAGGAGCTGTCATAGTGTCCCCTCCGAAGATTGTCAGTGACTCAAAAAATTTAATGAGCCCGGAGACTGATCTAGAACACTCCTCAATAGAACCCACTCTGTTTCTGGTTGGATCAGGATCCAAATACTCGGACTCCACGTCAAACCTTTCAACTATTACCATAGCTCCCTCCGGGGCAGCGTTGCTTGGACCAACCCTATGAGTGTTGTCAGGCCTGTTGCCTCCTCTTCTTTTAACGTATGCACCCAACTTTCCTCTTTCAATCAAGTTCTGTACCTCTTGCTTCAGCGCTATGCAATCATCGGTGGTATGGCCAATATCATTATGGTATTGGCAAAAGGAATTATTTCGATGTTCTCTGGGAGACTGCAAAGTTGCCGGTCTCCGGTAGTGTACTTCATCTTTTGTTTTCTCGAAAATGGTTGCCACACTTTCTTTGAGCTCTGCAAACCACTCCGGTTGGACCCACGGCCCTCTTTTGTTTCTAGACTGTTGACTTTGTGCAGGAGCAGCTGGTTGAGACTGAGCCTTTCCCCTTCCATGCCCCTGTCCGGTTTCTCTTGCTTTGTTCCCGGACTGGTTTTGATTTGGTGTTGGTGCCACCGGGGTGGATCTCACTTGTCTGTGCACCCTGGTCTTTTTCGTTTCATCAACATTTATTTGCTTGCCAACTTGGTTCAGCAATCCTCCCCAGGTCATGGCTTTCTTTCTGGTCACCGAATCGGCCAGGTTGCCTGGGTTCAAACCTTGTCTCAGGGATGCTATTGCTACCTGTTCAAAGCAATCAGCCAACCCATTCTTTGTGTTTACAAAACGACTTATGTACTCCTTTAACGACTCATTTGGCTCTTGGGCACAATGGATTATTGTGTCTCCATTGCCCTTCAGCTCCTTACTTCCCACAAACTACCTTCGAAAGGCCACCCAAAAAGTATCAAAGTCTTTAATGCAACCCTGAGGCAGGTTGTTGTACCATTTCAGAGCACTCCCCGTAAATGATTGGGAGAATGCCCTGCAGAGTAGTTTATCATCATCATCAAAGTTCATCATGAAGTTCTTGAATTGCTCCAGATGATTGTCCGGATCAGTACTGCCATCATACTTCTCCATCTTGGTGCTATCAAACCTCTTGGGGAGGTTTCCGGATAGGATTTTAGAAGACAGTGGAGACTGCCTCCAATTCCTTCCACGACTGAACACGGTATCCTCATTAGGAGTTGCAAAGATACCTGGCTCATCATGGAAGGCAAAAGGATCCATCAGCATCTTGTCTGTATACCTCCGGTGGTGAGATGACCCTTTTCCTATATGCCTCTTCATTCTTCCATGGTGATCTCTTTTTCTGGAATACTTCTTAACTTGCTTTTGTTTCTTCTTGGTTCGTCCCTCATCACTGCTAGAGGACAAGGACTTTTCATTCCCCTCACTGTCCGAAGAGCTGTCCGAAGACTCTGAACTCGAGTCAGAACTCTCCACAGGCTTGGACCGGTGAGATTTTTTAGAGCTGGCATGCGTCTTCTTAGTGCTCTCATGAGTTTTGGAAACCCCATGCTCTCTTGGGTTATCGGTGTGGTAAGCAGCTGATGCTTTGGATTTCTCTTTTACGCCCATCTTGGCTTTTTCAGCCCTCAGAGCTTCTATCTCAAGTTTTAACCTGTCGCGTTCTTGGACAGTATACTCATCATTCTCTTCCACCACTTCGAGCAAAGCTGGTGGAAGCTCTGGATTATCCGGATTCATTCGGACAAAATTTCTTTACTTGGTTTTGAATACTGGATTCAGGCACCGTCGCCTCCCACTGTGGTCGCCAATTTGGTGAGGATAAAAGTAGCCTGAGGGTAGGCTGGTAATTTCAAGTGGAGTTTTAAGGCGGCGTGAGGGTGTTTCAGGGTGGTGTGAAGGTGTTTCAAGATATTTCAAGGTGGAGAGAGAATTGAGCAGCTTGGCAGCAGTAAAATTTTTGTTACCCATAGTTAATGCTGGTGGTTGGGTATTTATAGTATGTAGTTTGGGCCCTTATGGGCTTTCGGGTCAAGTTTAATGGACCCGGGTCATGTTTAAGGACCCATGAGTTTTAAGTAGATGAGCAGGTAGCTTAGTCAGATAGTGTTTAGGTATTTTAGTACTTTAGTCATAGTTCGAACTGCTTTAGATTTGCAGTATTCGAAGTCATCTGTCCGATTCAAAAGTCCTGTCCGAATTAAGCTCTTGGAGTCTGTCCGGTTTACGGAGAGATTTACCTTGGGATGCCCTTCCGGGGAGCACTCCGAATTCGGACTCATCACTAACGAAGTGGCAATCAGAGGCCAGCTTGACTTAATAGAAGAAAGAAGAGTTAAGGCTCACCTTAGAGCTGCACACTATCAAGGTTTGATGAGAAGCAGGTTCGCTTCTAAAATTAAGAGAAGGGATTTTCAACTAGAGGATAAGGTATTGAGAAAAGTTTTCCTACATACTAAAGATAAGCAGTTCGGTAAGTTGGCTCCAACTTGGGAAGGACCCTATGTGGTCATTGAAAAGCTTAAGCCTAGGACATACCGGCATCAAGACAAAGATGGAAGGATTTTGAATCACCCCTGGAACATTGAACACCTCCGGTTGTACTTGGAATAGAAACTATGCAAATATTTACTTGTTTAAAAGTTCATGTAAATATTTGGGGCATACTCTTTCCTACCCTGGTGGCGCGGGGAGGTTTTAATGAGGTGTTCGGGATTTTTTATAAAATTTTATTCCTTCTTAAAAGATCCAGAGTGTTTTCAGTTAATAGTTTTTGGTGAGATGTTTTATTGAACAGACCGGATTAAATTGGAGGAATGATGACTACTTAAACATTTGTCATCGAAGAATTTAAACACTCTCACTTTAAAATACTTGTGAAATAACCAAGGGCTTTTTAAACATTAGCCATTGAAAAACTATGAAAGAATGCAAGAGTTGTGCAAAATAAAATTACCCATTAAAACATACGAAGTGCCCTGTCCACCCAAGGACTTTGAGTTTTCAAACGAAAAGGTTTATCCGAACAGGAGCCGGACACGATTACAAAAAATGCCTTGGCCATCCAAGGACTTTGGTTCAATCACAAAAAAAAGATATTCAATACTCTAAGACTGAGCTTTCTTAGATGGCTCAGCCTCACTAGTTTTCTTCTTCTTGGGATCGTTATTTTCCTCATCTGGACTTTCCCCGGTCTTCTCTTCTTCATCGGTAGTATCGTCCCAGCCACTAGAGTAATCATGCTTGTCACCATCAGCCATAGTATGGTGGGGAAGGTCTTCATAATCTACAAAAGTCCATAAGTCTCCCAGTGTCCTCTTCGGGAATTTCTCATGAAGGAGCAAGACCATGTCCGACTTCACTTTGGCAAACTTTTCTTCCTGAGTGTCTATCACCTGGTTGGTATAAGCATCAATCCTAGCTTGGATTTTTCTCTCTTGATCCTTTAGCAAATCAGCTTTCTCTTGTGCAGCCTTGGACACCGAGTCCTCGAGTGAGATCTTGTCATTGTTTAAAGTATGAATGACCTTGTCCCTAGCTCTCATTTCTTCTCTGGAAGATGAGAGATCTCTCTCCAACTCGGATTGCTTTGTTCGGAGTTCTTTGATAGTATCTTCCAAAGTGGCTAGCTTTGTGGCCCAATCCTCCTGGTTTTTCTTCAACTCCTCATTCTCCCTCTTCAAAATATCAGCATTTTTATTGGCAGTGAGGAGGTCGCCAGACAATTTCTCTTTTTCAGAATTAAGAGCATTAAAGATGGCTGACTGACCTCGTACTTGCTTCTACAAATTAAGCACTGGCTGAATATTACTTAATATAGAGTGAGTTATGACGTCTCTTTCACTTGAGATAGAGAAGGACTTACCATTGAAGGTAACGATGTTCGAAGAACTCGGAGGGAGGTAAGGCCTAGCAAAATCATCTTTAGGGAGGTTTTCGAAGTAAAGACCAATTTCTTCAAGACCACTGATATCAACGCCATCAATGCTGATACCCCCTCCTGTACCCCTCCGGTTTGAAAGTAACCAGGGATGCCTTCTGCTTGAGTGAGGTCAGTAGGGTCAACAGGAGGGAGAGACTCCGGAGGCCGGAGGGAAATCTCATCAACCTTGGAGGTTTTCTTCTTCTTGGCCTCCCTGTCCTTGCCTTCTGCTCCCCGTTTCCTATCTTTCTTAGGAGCCTTTGAAGATTTTGGAGATCCTACCATTTCTCTAGTACTTTCATGCTTCACTACTTGTAGAAGAGCAACATCAATCTGTCCTTGTTCTGGCCCCTCTAGGTTTGTTGGGGCAGCTTCCTCTACTTTGGTACGATTGGCTTCAACCATAATTTGCTTGCCTTTACCTTTCTTGCCCTTCATCTTACTTGGGGCTTTGGCTCTACCGGGCAGATACAACGACCCATCAGGTGCATCTGTCCTCTTGAGGATTACTTCCGGAGGGGGTTGGGTGGTAAGTTCCTCCCAGGATAAGTCCCTCCGGTCAATGGTATTCCAAAGGTAGGACCTTGTTAGATTGCCTTCGGTAAAAGCATTGTGGAAGATATTTCCCCACTTCTCAGCAGTCCAAGCATTCAGGTTGGTGCAAGTGGTCTGCCCAACCTTCAAGTGGTCACTAAAGTCCTTAGGGAACACTACCAAAAAAAAAGACAAGTTAGACAAATAGATTTGTGATAAGTAAAGATGGAAATATGAGATGAGGTTCTTACCATCGCTTCGCCATCTGCTGGTAAGCAGACTTGGGTTCACACCGATTTTAATCTTTCTCCCATTCTCCCAGGTGCCGCTAACAAACAAGAATTAAGTTTTCCAATTCCTTTCCGACTCAATCAGGTCGTCCACTACTTTGTAATTATCACCCATGTTGAAGTGATAGAAGGGGATGATGTGGTTTCTGCAGAGGCTGGCCACAGCTGCAAACTGCTCTATTAGAAGAGGAATTCTGGAGAGCTTGGAGGCCATAATACAGGCCATGAGAGTATACCATGCATTAGGGCTCAATTGGCTTGGGCAGAGTTTGATGAGGTGAAAGTATTTGACTATCTTTGGGTCTAGGGGAAACCTTAGTCCCCAGTTGAAGAGCTCAGTGAAGAAAACTATTTCACTGAGCTTGCAGTCCATCGGTGTCTCCGGATCCACCAGAATCCTTACCTTGACATTCTCCGGGATCCCCCATTTTGTTCGCATCCGACCCAGTTCGGCTATGTGGATGAAAGCATAATTAAGTTTTTGCAAAGCTAGCAGGTCTTTGGCACTTACCTTGTGGAAGCAAGGTCCCACTTTTCCCACAAGGCTCCCCGGCAAATCCGGATGTTTTAAGCATAACTTCTCCTTGCCCTTGTCCTTCTTGGTAGCAGCAGCCTCACTTGTTTGTCTGGAGACTTCGGACTCAAAAGGAGCTTCTTCAAATAGAATCCTCCAACACTTCTTCCATTATCATGGAAGGTTTATCAGTTGTTTTTGGGTGAGGGGAGCTAGTGGTTGGCTCAGCAGGCCCTCCGGATGGTTGGGCATTACTGGTTTCTTGTAGTCTGGACTCCGGCTGGGGCTCAGATGTAGTGGTTTCTTTCCGGAGACTTGAACTAGATGCCTCCGGGCCAGACAGCTTGTCCTTAGGAGTCTTAATGGGTGCTTCTTACCCTGTATTTTTATCTTTAGCCCCATATTTGGAAGGCGTAGCTTTTGGAGCTTTCCCTTTCACCAAACGACCTCTTCTCCGATCTACTAACTTCTCTGGAGAGGCGTCAGCATCTGATCCCATGGCAATGAATGGGGAAGGTTTCTTAAAGCTTGAGACTGCCTGTCCTGGTTCAACAGTAGGCTCTGATTCTTGAACCGATGAGCCCGAAACAATTGGTGAAAGGTTGGGTTGGAACAACCTCCTAGGTTTAACACTCTTAGTTGAAGAAGAACCCCGGTCAGGCTCTGAGCTTGGTGTTTCCGATTTATCAACAGGGGAAACATGGAGGCCTGCAGCAATGCGCCTTTCTCGTTCAATCTTTTGAGCTTTTTCCAACTCTGACAAATTGAGCCACCCACCTTTTATTAATGCGTTTCTTGCTGTGAACATAAACCACACCAAAAGAATGTTTTTGTTTCTGAGAGATGAAAGCTTTGAAGTTTAACAGAGCAAGGATGATGAAGATGGTAAAACAGTAGAAAAGGGACTAATTTATAGTATAGGTACAAAAGATGCTTCGATACCTAGGAGAATTCAAAAGGGTTGTAATGATTAAAAACGACGCTGATATCACCCACATTAAATGAAGAGGTTGTTTTTGGAGTAAGTGGGAGCGTCGTTCTAGGGAAAAAGCGGCTGATGTGGCGAATCAGAGAAAGACACGTGTCCCACAATCTCTGGCAAAAAACCGTTTAGTTTCTGAGAACTTTTTCAGTCCGGATAAAGCCATTACACAATTTGAAAATCTGTCCGGACATGGCTATGACCAGATACAGGCTATTTTTTAGGTCTTGCCAAAGGCCTTTGAACACAACCTAAAAAAGGGGCTACTGATGAGTCCGGATTTTGTCACCACTCTTTATGAGAACCGGACAGGGGCAATTCGGACAACATCCACCTACTAAACCGTCCGAACTGAACTAAAGTATTAAAAACTCTAATCACTTCATGACTAAGCTAATTACTTGCCTGCGTAAAACTAATGGGTATTTAAACTCGACCCGAATCTATTAACACAACCCGAAAGCCCATGTGGCCTAAGGTTAAGGGTATAAATACCCAACCGCCTTTATTTAATGAGGGTAATGAAAATTAAATACAACCAGACAACTCAATTCTCTCACTACAATCCATCCAAACATTAAATACCTTTAAAACACCACAAAACTCTAGCTCAATTCTCTCACTACACCTTCATTTACCCTCAATCAAAAATAAACCACACCAATACATGCAATTTTATAAAAAATAAAATTGATATTTTTAATTATTTTTTTTATGCTTAATGATTCTACAACTTGAAAAGATGATAGGGTTGGCTCACTTCATCCGCTATTGAATTGTTATTTTCTTATGTTATTAGCTTGTTCTAGATTAATTTAAGTTCTTAGTTTTCTTATCCTCACATTCTGAAAATGTAATCTACAAATTTGATTGAAAGTGTTTTAATTTTGTCTTTGATATCAATTCAGTGTTTGAAACTTAAAAAATATGATTTGTAAATTTGATTTCATATTAAATAGTTTACGATAAAAGCAAGTGAATAATTCTATTTCATAAAAAAGTAAATAAATCATATATAAAATTCGATGATTTTTGCATAATTGAAATAACAAATTAAAACAATAAAAAAGGTATGAAAATTTAATATAAAAGTTTGATTAATAGTGTTTGATAACAATTTAGTGGTTGAAATTCAAACGACGTTATTTGTTAATTTAATTTTCATATTAAAAGTTTTATATCGTACGTGTGTATATATATATATATATATTAGCAAAAAGAAAGAACATGGAGAATTAAATCTATTTTTTATTATTTAATAGAAGCCTAAAATTAGTCGAAAGATTAAAGTCTCAAATCACGAGAGATTTTTAAGAAGTAGACCTGATTATGCCTATTCATGATCACAATTGAGGAATGTAACAACCTAAGGATTCTTATGCAAAGAGAGTATATATTTGGATATGTTCGAATGGTATATTCTCATAATAAAAATGTATATAACTATATTATGGTCTACACACACGCACACGCACACATAGATCTTATATAATTATATTTAATTTTATATACCGCTTCATATAATAATAACTAGGATGAAAAAATGAATGTTAATACATTCAGAAATAAATGATTAATCTATAGTATTAAACATGTCAAGGAGCCAAACCATGTAGTACTTAGTATCGGTGCTACTAGAAAAAAAGTTTTATTATCTCGCAATATAAATCTCTCTATGTCTTGTAATAGAAATATGAATTTTTGGCTCACACAATTAAGTTAATGTTGTACATTTATTTTTAATTTTAAATTATTTGTGGCTTATTTTCAATTGTTAATTTTAGGAATCCCATATAGATTGACCTAAATAAGATCAATTTTTTTAAATTTTTTTATAAATAAAAGTAATCAATATATCTCTTTGGTAAATGTTTTCTCCATAATGTCCATGAAGAGTTGCTAAGAGAGTAGTCATATAAGGTTAACATGATCTTATTACTACAAACTCACTTGAACAATTAAAACTTGACCCGGTTTCAAGTATAATCCATTTTTTGGTATATATTAATTTTCAAAAATCAATGGTCTACCAATACTAGTTATTATGATAATATTTGTGTTAGATATTCAAATTGAATAAATATAAAATTGTGTTATTATATCGATATGAATTATAAACTATTTAATTTTTATCGATTAGATAATATTTAATTACTTGAAAAATATGCTTTAGATTATCAAGTTGCAAATATTTAGTTATTAGGATTTGATTACGAGTTATTAAATAGAAGAATGAATAGAAATACAATTTAAATAGTTGTTCCTAAAGGGCCTAGCAAATTTCTAATTGTAATTAAAAGATTTTTAAAAATTAATAAGTTTATCATATTATGAGATTTTACATGATTGAATGAATCTATTTGAAAACAATTAGATAATTAAAAAATCATCAAAGATTTGTATTATTTACTTATAGTCTAATCATACAAATAGTCCTATGATTTTGACTAAGCGAGTGTTGAATCCTTGCTATGGAAAAATGGGTTGATATAATTTGATTCATTATCAAAGATCAATCGTGAATCGGGTAGGTCGTTCTTTTTTATGATATATGAAATATGGACCTTCATTAAGTCATTTGTAGAAAACCTCGATCCAGACTAGTTGTACTTACTTTAAAAAGGAAAGCACAAACCTCTTTAACGAAAGAACTTTTACTATGTCGGTCTTAATTCAAGACTAAACACGTTCTAAACAATTGAATACTTTGTTAAAAAATTATTTGAGTTGATTTTCCATTTCTGTAAACAATATAATTGACAAGTGGAAGTTACATACTATCCTTTTATCGAAATAGATCTCGTAGAAAAGGTGTTGCTAAATATATATAGTATGTTATCTCATATTTTGTTACTTGTCGCACCAAAACAAAAACTTTTCTTTGTAGGTGTGATTAATTGTAAATAAATCCATTTTTTATTATGTAGAATTTCTTTTTTCTCTTTTGGCGGTATTAAGATGATACTCTGTCGATATATCTTATATATCTTTCCGATAAAGTAAATATCTTCAGAAAATATTTTGAAGTTCTTATTTTTTCAGTCGGACCAACCCGCCTACTTGGCTTATTGTATTTAAAGTGATTTGCTCCATTGAGATTATTTTTAGTACCATTATCAAAGAATAAATGGGGAAAATACACAATATATTCTAAATTATTTTTTTATTTACTTTGATTTGGTATTTTTTATTTAGTTTGCCAACTCTTTGATATTCGAATACAACATCTTTATGACGAGTAATTGTGCCCTAATAGTCCAATATTTTAGAATTTATGAACTCTTTCTTGTGTATCGAAGATTACCGAAAAATAATAATACTATTTTTATGTTTTTTTGTGTATTTCAACTAAGATCACTAAAACTTGTAGTAATTCTTTCTATTATTTCATGAATCGATTGGAATGAAATGATAAAGTTCTTTATTTGACTATTTGCTAATAAATTTGAATACTCATGAAGAATAACGGAATATATGAGATTAAAATGACTAATACGTATGATTTGATTAACTTTTGAATAATAAGAAATCATGTAGTGTTTCTTATCAGAAAAAATCAAACTAAAAAAAATTGTTCTTACTATATTCATTAAGAGCCAATAAAAGTACATTTATTGGATACAAATAGAATCATTAATTGTTTGATTTCGATCCTTATGGAGTAAAAAATGCATTAGATTGGATCCGCACGAACTTCCTGATAAAATTCATAAATGACTTTTTTTTGTAAGATGTGTACATTACTATATGTATATTCGGATGCATGGTAGACATAGGTACTCTAATACATTTCTTCCCATGAGTCATAATAAATATGTTTTCCACTTTCTCTTTAAAATAGAAAGTGTATGTTCATGCGCAAATCTCATAAATCACTTGTTGTGACTCTACATATTGATCATTTTGAGCTAAAAAAATATTTTGGCAAAATAATCATGTTATGTAGAATATTCGCATTTCCAATAAGCACATATAAGTCTATATAACATAGAAGACAGGATGTCCGTGACGTGTATATGTCAGATGAACCAAATCCTATTTTATTTTTATTTTTATTTGTTAGAAGGTGTTTGTACATCTTTAGAAATACCCAATGAAAAACACCACTAATATGAAAAGTAATACTCTTAATTGTGTCCTCAGTTGTCCAATAGATTGACCCACAATAATACCTATAACTTCTCTCAATTTAACCAAGCCACCATGGGTAGGACTTCGACCCTAACATAATCGAAAAATACAAGATGTACTCCTAAAAATAAATGGGGTTCAAATAGATATTAATTATGTTCGAAAAGTTATAAATCGATCGACAAGTTCTATCACAGTATCTTGGTTTTTAATGACAATACATCAATGTCCCATATATACACTGCTTGCTAATACACGACCGGTTAATATTTGAAAAAACCCCGTATTAACAACTAAATATGGTTAAAATAAAAAATTTATATTTGACAAGCTTGTATAAATAATTTTGATTTTACATATGGACAAGTCCTTAATATCTTGTTTAATTTTACTGAATTTCTATTTCTCGATCTTATTTTTATGAAAATCGATCCCATACAAGAATATGTGGAGCTCTATATATCTGGGAGCACAATAAAATGTTCTATTCCTGATATTATGACTAGTGTTTTATATTAGGTTATTCATAGCATTATTATACATTCCTTGTTCATTGAAGGTTAGTTATTCATCATCAAGGGTTTAACTTATGATGTTTTCGGAAGCCATCGTCCAAACACGTATTTTACAGAAAGCCCATTAACAATTGGTCGTTTTGATCATTTGGAACAACTCGACGACTTTAGTAGATCTTTTTAGGAGGATCTTATGGCCATAAATGGAATATTTCATATCTTTATAGTGCGATGGTTGGTTGTTCATGGACTATTTGTAACTGTCAATATCAACAATTCAATTCATCCAGTGATAAACCTAATTCAAATTTTAGTCTATGGCACAATAAAACTCGAACGAACAAAATGTTAGATTGACTATACCAATTTCTATTTAGGTTTATTACTATTTTTTAACAATCTATTTTATTTTCCAATTGTCTCTTTAATTGAGAATTAAGAAAAGAAAGTAAAATAATAAAATAAAAAACACATGTAGTTATTTTTATCACATTCAGAAGGATCACATCTTATAATTATCTACGGGTGTTTATGTTTCTAGCGTAACCACTTCATAAAATATAGAGGGAAACAAGATAAAGGGATGATACTACAGGAAGGATTCCTATTTTTATAATAGCTATTGTAACTGGTATTCATGTGATCGGTATCTTCAAATGGATAGTTTAATGTGCTCATCAACGCATGACCCTGAGATGTTGATTATCCAAGGCATATTAGCATGATGTACTTATGTTCAAACTGGGGTTTGAAATCAAACTATTTCTCATAAGAATAAATGTGGTGATTTATATGAGATCTAATATGGATCCAGCTTTTTATTCACTCGTGGCATTTGAGCGATATATAATATACTTTTTTATATTGTAAATAATTATATTTATGATTTTGTCATTAATATTTTATGCATGATTATACACACAACATCATTTTTGCTCTCTCTTTAGCTCTATGTGTCTTATCCCTAGGAGTTTTTTTAACAAAATATTATCCAATAAAGATCTAAAATTCCTAATAATAAACTAAAATTTCACACACGATTTGTTACAAAATATTTTTTACAAGAATTTGATGCAACATGTTGTGTGAAATAAAACCATATTAATAAACAAGAACACATTCCAACTAAGTCCCAAAAAATATAAACTTGTATAAAATTAGAACTATTAACTAATCCCAACATAACAACTTATGTATGAGATTTTGGTTTATTATTAGAAATTTTAGGTTTTTATTGGATAACAGAAAAATGATACCTTGATTTAATATATTTACATGTTATTATTATATTCTGAATGGTAAATATATCATATCTTATAATAACTTATAATAAAAAAAATTATACTTTTTGACTACTAATTACTGATGTATAGTTAGTAATTAGGTTAAGTATATTTACGTGAATAAAGAGATGCGTAATAATTTATTTTATATGATATGAGATAAAAGTAAAAAAACCTATTTATTTTTTATTTTTTTGATTATCTTCCTCACGTAGGTATATGATGAAATTATTTTGATTTCTAATACTAATTCATAAAGCCTTATTGGTAAGTTTTACAAGATCTTACGCACTCGAACCTATAGTTATGGACTCGAATCCATTAGTATGGAACATTTTATTTTTTTAGTGAAATCCTCTAATATACGAAAGTGTGAAAAGTGCTTTGTTGTGGAATAACAAGCCTTTATTATGTAGTTACTTTATTTAGGCTATTAGAATAGATCCCGCTTCTTCTCTGCGAAAATAAGTTCACAACCTGTGGGACTTCTACCGCAACACATATATATTGATTTAAAAGTCTAAACAATTTTAAATCAACAAAAAAATAAGTGGACCTAACCTATTGAATCATTACTATATCCATTACTCATTATCTAATAATTTTTTTAAGTTTTAATACTTCATCAGAGATTTATCAGTATTTATCATATATGTTCATATATGACGGTACACTATTGGATAAAACGGAAAAGACATTATTCATAAAAAGAATGAATTTTCTCTGATGGAATAAAAATTGGATTCATGTAATAGGATAAAGGCTTCCCATTACTTAACCAAAAATATGTTATTGCTGAAACATGGAAGAATTAAAATCTTAGATTAAAACACTATATACGGATTATATGAATTGTCTAAACAAGAATCTGTGAACAACGAACAGCCAGAAGATAAAGAAAGAGAAGATCGCCACGATTTCATAATTCACCGCCAAACTTATTATAATTCAATAAAAGATATTTTCATCCAAACACATTTCAAGTAGTTATAGTAAAACCAGACCCGCTGGTATTTTTTTTTCGAGTAATACAAAACATATCTAAGTAATTGTGAACAAAAAATATCAGGTTTAATAGTGCATCCAAATAAATGACGACCATACTAGGACTGAGACATGGCCCAAACTCATACAAAAGGTATTAGCAGGGAATTTTCTATAATGAACGAAAACCTGATGAAGCAATGCCACATAGAGGGCAGACACCCATGGGTCATGAACTTATTTGTCCCGAAAGAATCAATGAAGATATATGAGGAATAAGCATCGACTAACTCTGTTCTAGCAATTGTGGTAATTTAGATGATGTAAGTGTTATCTATAATGATTGGGCATAAAGCGTATGTAGGTGGTTTTTTAAGTATGTTATCAAATCCCAAGCCCGAACCCTAGAAATATGGTCGAAACTACCAAAATAAAGTATAGTAGAGGCATAGGGAATTTCCGTTGAAGCGGTGAAATGCATAGATATTAGAAAAAACACCAACGACAAAAGCACTATTTTGGGCCGACATTGACACTACGAGATTAAATCTAAGGGAGTGAATGGGATTAAATACCCTAAGTAGCCATAGTCTTAAATGAAGGATCTTAGGCGCATCGACTTGTTCAGTGTTCTAACTAACGTGTTAAGTATCCCGCATAGGGAGTATGTTTGCAAGAATGAGACTTAAAAGAATTAACGAGGTCCCGCATAAGCTATGAAGCATGAAGTTTAATCCAATTCAAAATAGAGAACCTTACCATGGTTTGACATTCCACGAATGCTCTTGAAAGAGAAAGGTACAAGACTGTTATAAGCTCGTGCCTTAAACTTATCAATGATAAGCTCGTGCCTTAATCCAATTAAGGTGTTTGGTTAAGTCCTGTAACGAGTGCAACCCTTGTGTTTAGTTGCCAATATTAAGTTTGGAACCGTAAATAGATAATCGATGATAAGTTAGAGGAAGGTAATGATAACGCCAAGTCATCATGCCCATTATTCCATGGGCAACACACGCACTACAATGGACAAGACAAAAGGGTTGCGATCCCGCAAGAGTGAGCTAACTCCAAAAACATGTCATCAGTTTGTATTGCACGTTGCAACTCACCTGCATAGAACCATAATTATTAGTAATCGTCGGTCAACCATATGGCTATAAATTTTTCCCAACCCTTGTACACACCACCCATGACATTATGGGAGTTGGCCATGCCCTAATTTGTTACCTTAATAGTAAGAAAAGAATGCCGAAGGCAGGGCTAGAGTGAAACCGTAATAAAGTAAATGTACTAGAAAGGTGCAGCTAGATCACCTCGTACTCAGGTAGAGCTAATACTTGTTGGATATTTTGGTTTGATACCACTTCACACCTAAAAAGAAGCAAGCTACATCTCAGTTAAACTTGGAGACAAAATTCTTTTTTTATTTCTCACCGGTGAAGTAAGAACCAATCTATGAACTTATTATCTTAGGTCGGAACAAGTTAATATGATCTCCTCTTAAGCCTATATGTTGCCACATGGCAGAGAAATGTGGGTATAAAAAAGAAAGAGATGGATGTGGGTTTTCTTTATTTTGGCTTGCAATAGCGAGCCCCAGATAAGAAGCCCACACAATGGCGTATTAGCTTAGTGGTAGAGCACGTTATTGGTAATTGTATCGCTGTGCCTAGCTTGTGAGTGCTCTCAGCCACATGGATAGTTTAATGTGCTCATCAGTGGCTGACCTTGATATGTGGATCATCCAAGGCATATTAGCATGGTGTACTTATCGTATTCGAAGCAGGGTTTGTAACTAAACTTATCCTCATGAGGATATATGAAGTAAGTTATGTGAGATCCAATATAGATCTAATTTTTTATTTACTTGTGGATCCGGATGGTTCAGGTAAGACCACTATAGCTTATGGTTTCTTGATAATTTATACATTTATTATCAATATATGAAAAAAATATCTCTAGAGCACATGTTTAGGTTCAGACTTAATGGAAAAATCAAATGGAGTACCTAACAACATATATTCACATACCAAAAACTATGAGATCACTCATTTTTATTTTGGGGTAACATAAGGATCACACCATTCAAAACTTTCTGCGGGACCAATAGATTGGATCTAATTGTAAGACAAATACTTGGCTGTTAAATAACTTACTTCTTATTATTCGACCTCACCGGTCACTATGAATGCCCAAGAATAGTGTAATGAGATGTGTGTATTTATCTATCTCTTGACTCGAATAAAAGTAGGTTTGAAAAATGATCGCAAATTGTCTTGGGTTATGCCAGTAAGGTCTCTTAACATCATTTTTTCTTGTCATTAAAGTTATTTCACTTGTCATGGTAAGAAAGACAATGGGTTAATCACATTTGGAGAATGCATTATAACAGAGAGTTATATGTTGTGTTAAGAAAATATCAATCACTCCCGAAAAGAATCAATTGATTCAATCCCAATTGGTTGGACTGTAGATGCGATAATTTACTTCACGAACCAGGTCTCTCGTTCAAATCTAGGATGGCTTACTTGTGTTAAGGAAAATAATAGAAGAATTTATGACTCCTTCATGCATACTCCATTTGGCTCGGGGAGGGGTGGGGGGGTTATAAATTAATTGGTAGAGCTCGTTTTTACAATTAGGTCGTTGTGATTATGGGTTAAGTATCTAATTATCCATGCACTAATGATAATAAATTGTACATAAACCTAAAGCTCATTTTTTTAAGTAATTTGGAAGATGACCAAAATATGCCACTGAAAGACTCTATTGAGACAATTATGGGTTTCATGAACTATTAGTAAGCGGTCGGAAAAGTGTATTGTTGATACCGGGTTAGAATGTTAAATGGCTCGAGATTCACGAGTTCCCACTATAGTTAAAAATAAAAAGCATATCATTTCTACAGACACTGACAAAATAATTTTATCAAGTACCAAAAATACCAAAAATATTCTATTAATTTTTTATCAACGGTCTAATAAAAAGGTCGTTGGCCTCTATACCGTAAAATATACTTTTGACGGTATAAAAAACACACATATGATAGAATCGTAACCATATAATACGACCTTTACCAAAATGATATTATCCATATATCAAATTATTTCATGTATTGGATTTTACTTCACCGTTTATGGCTTCGTCGCGTGTGCCCTTCCTTATTGCCAAATTGATTGAGACGAAAAATAAAAAGGATTAGCCCTACATGAAGTTTGTGAATTAGTGACTGTGTGATAATAAGCAAGTAATATCCGTATTTCAGGTAAATAGGATATATTTTCCATAGAGTTCGTTTTTTTAAATTATTAAGCATGTTTATGTGTACTCACATTTGACCTAACACCTATGCGGTCTGGCCTATAGTGGGCAAGAAATTTTGAATGAAGATATGGTTTACGAGAAATACAAATGACCTCTTGTTTTTTTAGATTTGGCCCATTATAGGCCAGACCGCCTCAACACTAGGTCCAATGTGAGTATGATCACTTAATCATGATGCAAAATTTTAAAAAATGAGCACCATGGAAATACATGCCACTTAGCCAAAGAAGAGAAACCATGAACCATCACCATCTTCAAATAAAGTATAATATCAACCGAGACTCACGAGACTCAAATAAAGTATAATATCAACCATGAACCACCACCATTATCATATATCTTATACATCGTACGAGATATATATCATATTTATGGAATATATTCAGTTTTGAGATGCCTTGGTGGTGAAATGGTAGACACGCGAGACTCAAAATCTCGAGCTAAAGCGAGTGGAGGTTCTAATCCTCTTCAAGACATACTAGTGAGAATGCTCATTGAGTAAGAATTTCAATAAGAGAGAAGATATCTTTTTGAGGTCTTTTATTTATATCTCGAAAATGTATCTTATCTCTTATTGGAATTCTCGTTAAGTGTCCATTGTCATTATTATGCTTAACACAAGATTTTGAGTCTTATTTATCTACCATTTTCTCACCAATGCATTTTGAAAGTGAATATATTCTATGAATATGATTTCTACCTTAGTTTTATATAAAAAATCCAAAGCCACTCACGTATAACAATGAAGTACTCATGATTCAATAGATGAATCTTATAAATTTGAATAAGAATATGCATTTTATAAATTTAATTCAGAAAAGGAATCTTATAAATAAGAATCTTATAAATTTGATCCATAAGATTAATTTTATAAAAAGAAATCTTATAAGTATCGTTTTAATTCTTATAAACGTTAGTTACATTTTTTTTATGTTATTTATACCAGTAGCTAGTTTATGGATAAGTGATTTTGGAGTAGTTGGTCTGGCTCTGAACCTACGTGCATATGGCTTTGTTCCCAAGAAATCCATGCAGCGGAAGATCTTGAATTTGATACTTTATACACTAAAATATTCTTTTAAACAAAATTGTTCGTGTTTGGATTGTGACTCAAGATTAACCTCACAAAAACATTAGATTCCCTAATTTTGAAATTGTTTAACTTATATATATATATATATATATATATATATATATATATATATATATTCTATTATTACCCTTTTATTTGTGAGTTCCAGTGATGGACAAGTGAATATTATGTAATAATCTCCCTTTAGAAGGAGAACAACAATTGGAAACGATTCATAATACCTCGTGATTATTAGCTAGTTGGTGAGGCAATAGATTATCAAAGTGACAATCATTAGTTGGTCTGAGAGGATGATCAGCCATATTGAGACTAATACGCGAGCCATACTCCTACGAGAGGCAACAATGGGGAATTTTATGCAATGCGCGAAAGCATGACGAAGAAATATCGCCTAAAGGTCAAAGGCCCACAGGTCATGAACTTCCTCTCCCGAAGAAGAAGCAATGACGGTATATAAAGAATACACATCTACTAACTCTGTGCCAGGAGCCGTGATAATACAGAGGTGCAAGCGTTATCCAGAATGATTGGGCGTAAAAGGTTTGTAGGTGGCTTCTTTAGTCCGTCATCAAATCCAAAGCTCCACCCTGAATAAGAGAGGGAAACTACAAAGCTGGAGTAAGCAAGGTAATATCAATTATCTCAATGTAGATGCACGTTCCACCATTTTCCCTAGCACCACGATGTTTTTATTGCTTCCCCATAATTTCGTTTTCACGATTTAAACTGCTCCCGCTTTGCTCACCACTACTACGAGATTCACTTTTATTTTATTTTCAACCTATTTATTAAGATAATTTAGTTCACCATGTTATCTCTTGCATGCCCATGGATTCAAAAACTGTTTGAAAGGTTAACCTATTCGAGAATCTCCAAATCTATGCTTATTTTCAATTCTCCGAAACATTTTGTCGCTTACTATGTCATTCTTCGTCTCTAGGTACCTAGGTATCCTCTGTAAGCCTCTTTTTGTTTGAACCATTCTCTTGACTTTAAGGATATGTCATTCTAAAGTCACGATAAATGCAAAGAATTTACCTGATTACCATCCAAAAATGTGTTTATTGACCGACTTTTAGCCCAATTTAATATTTATACATGTTAAAATACAAATAAGTATATGAATTTAAATTTTATATTTAATAGAAATTCTCTACGACATTTATACTAGAATAGGTATATGAATTTAAATTTCATATTTAATAAAAATAGAAATAGATTATATGACTGTACATAGATACCAAATACATAGTTCCTAAATTGACATTTTTATTTTATTTTTTCTTGTCTATATTTTTGTTGAAAATTTTAAATTCTATAATGTAATCGATTTTTTATTATCTGTTTTATATTGGAAATTTAATTTAATATAATTATATATGTATATATATATATCATATTCTTTCTTATTATATTTTTTATTTATGAAATACTGAAATGGTCGAGTGTCATAGGAGATACAAAAAAATAAACTATTATTTTCCTTTGATCACATCGATCATGGAATGTTGAAGTGGTATAAATTATTTGAAATATAATTTTTTTATTTGAAATATACTTATTATGATTAAGATGGGAGAAAATAAAAACGAGCATGCGATAATTCATATTGATTAAGACAAATCCATATGCTCTCATTTTAATAATATTCGAGCTAGAAACCTACATGTATTGTAACGTGCCTTCATATGAATTTCCGATAACCATGTATATAAAAGTATAATCAGTGATTTTACGAGATAAAAAATTAGAAATGGATG
Organism: Limnanthes douglasii subsp. nivea; assembly: GCA_036936605.1. Taxonomy (NCBI): domain Eukaryota; kingdom Viridiplantae; phylum Streptophyta; class Magnoliopsida; order Brassicales; family Limnanthaceae; genus Limnanthes; species Limnanthes douglasii. Next base: position 43,147,301 of record JAUPFV010000001.1, read on the forward strand.
AGTTTTTAATCGTTGTTATTTTGATCTCAATATATTCACCCGTCTTGATAATATAATTCATTGTCCACTAATAAATCGACTAATTAAACTCATATTTCTATACTCAATTCGATCATCCGCTTGGATCGGGGGCAATCGTCTACAAAAAGATCGCTTAAATTTAAAAATGTTTGAGTTTATCCATTATTTTTTTATTCTTTATTTTTAGTTTCTTTTAAATCCTATCATGCTCTTAAATCCTATCATGCTCGAATAAAAAAGTATTCAAATTTTATATAAATTTATATATATATATATTAATAATTAAAAATATAATTTATTTATTTATTTTATTTTTTATAAATACTCGAGAGAATCTATTTTTTATCACCCCATGAATTATATAATTCATGTTAATAACAATATAATCTTTTGAGTATTATATTTGAAAATATCCATAAATTTCTTATTAACTCTATTTCAAACATAACTAGTGCATTCTAAAATAATTGTTACTTACACGTTTTTTACTTTTGGTCACAAACCTTCTTAAAAACGATTCAACCAAAACCTTCCGGTTTATGATGCGAAGCGAATAAAAAATAAACAAAAACTTTATAAGTTTCTAACTAAAATTAAACAAAACAAACAAAAATATAAATATATAGAAATAGGTAATATAATTATTTTTATATCGCTATTTTCTATTTACTGTTTTTAAAATTGATGTATAATTTTTTTAGGATCTTATAAGATACAAGACTTTTTCTCTAGACACGTTTACCTCTTAGCTTTATTAGTATTATTGTTGGATTCTTAACATGTGTTTGCATTATTTAATTTTAATTTTTTCTTTTTATTATAAGGGGTGAGGTTCAGTTATATATATATATATATATGAAATAATAGTCAGGGTTTCTAGAGAGATACTCCCTCTTCTCTCTAGAAACCCTAAAGGGAGTTTCGTATTTTCTTCAATTCCCTCTTCTTAACGTAGCCGCCTTTGTTTTTATATTCTTTCGTTTTCTTTATCTCATCCCTTCGTTAGCTATCTACCATCGAAACTCTTTTATATTTATAATCCAGTTGAAATCCATTACTCTTAAGTACCATATTAGTGTCTCGCTCTGTTGGCTCTTCGAAACCTCCGTTGGCTCTTCCCGGCCGCTAAAGTCCGCTCTCCCTTCCGCTTTTCTCTATTGGTTTCTTATTGGTCTGAATCGGTTAGATTTATCGATTTTATGACTATTTGCAGGTTTTCAACCATAGTTTGTTGGTTATCCCTGTTAGGGTAGCGACCAAAGTTCCACATCCCACATCGGTAAAACAAGGGAAGGATCAATGGTATATAAGTGAGAACATATCTCAACTAGTTTGAGGCCTTTTGGTAGTGGACCAAATGCAAAGCCGTGAGGGCCATCGGGTGCCAAAGCGGACAATATCATAATAGTGTTGAGATCGGTTGTGTTCTTACTTATATACGGAGGAGGAATATGCGGATCAGACCCAATATTCCCAACATGTGGTATCAGAGCTCCAGGCCCAGACAGTACGCGATGTGGTGGGTGATGTGGGTGAAATTCTCATTAGTCGAACATGATGAATTATGATGAATTAGTAGCCATGCTCAAGATCCTTGTTTGGAGTGCCCGTGGCTTATCAAGCAGTGTGGCTTGATTTGAGTGTATCAAGACGGTGGTACTTGTTTGGAGTGGCGCTAAGGAACAAGGCATGATGGTCGAGATCAGATAGATCCGCTGTAAAGGCTCTAGAGATCAGGCAGCCCCAACCTGATTAGAGTGAGCGGATGAATGTCAATTGAGAGGAGACTAAAATGGTACTTTGTTCGAGAGGAGGATTATTGTGAATGAGTCGAATAGTGCCTTGAGTACTGTGTCCGGCAGTTCGAATAGTGCCTTGACAGTGTACTGTGTCCGGCAGTTCGAATAGTGCCTTGACAGTGTACTGTGTCCGGCAGTTCGAATAGTGCCTTGACAGTGTACTGTGTCCGGCACAAAACACAATCTGAAATCTGTAACCTTTTCTATCATAGTGAAATCTTTTCTCTGGCGGCGCCCGTGGACGTAGACAATTGTCGAACCATGTTAAATCCTGTGTTTCATTTAAATATTTCATTCGCATATATTCTGTGCTTGAGCCATTTAGTGATAATTGCATAGTATTTTATAACAAAATTGGTATCAGAGCCACGTGGTGAAATTAGGGCTTTTGCAATTAGGGTTTCACAATGGCGTCTACAGCAACAAAATACATGATTGAAAAATTTGATGGGGGGTCCAGCTTTGCGTTGTGGAAGATTAAACTGAAATCTTCATTGGTACTGCAAGGGCTGTGGAGGGCTGTGGAGAATAAGTTACCAGAAGAGATGAAAGAAGAGGAGAAACAAGATCTTCGAGAAAGGGCTTTGTGCTGGATTATAATGAGTGTGAAAGACAATGTGCTTCGCGAGATTAGTGGTGAGAAGACTGCTGCCTGCGCATGGAAAAAGCTAGGAGATCTTTACTCAGAGAAATCAGTAGTAAACCGATTATATTTGAAGAAACGTTTGTATGATTTCAGATTGAAAGAAGGTATGTCCATAACAGAGCACCTAGATAATTTTAAATCAATTATAATGGACTTGGAGAACATAGATATCAATATTGAGGATGAGGATCAAGCTTTGTTTGTATTGAGATCATTACCAGCTCCCTATGAAAACTTCGTAGATACCATTATGTATGGTAAAGATAAGTTATCGCTAGCAGATGTCAAAGGGGCACTGAAATCAAAAGAGATGAGACAGTTGCAGCCAGACAATCAAGTTGAAGGGGAAGGTCTTATGACTAGGGGAAGATCTAAAAGCAAAGTGAGTTCTTTAAGAAGGAAGAACTTGAGGTCCAAGTCAAGGGTGAAGCACTCAAACTGTTATGAATGCGGTGAGCAGGGTCATTATAGGAGAGATTGTCCGAAACTGAATGGTAAGAAGGGAAATCAAAAGGAAAATGCAGCAAACATTGTTGAAGGTGTGAACGATTCTGACGATAGTGAAAACAGTGGTAAAGGAGATGTATTGTCCGTGAGTTCAGACTTTGGGCAAAACTCTTGGGTACTTGATACTGGCGCTACATATCACATGTGTCAGTTCAAGCAATGGTTTGATACGTACAAGACAATGCAGGGAACTGTCTATTTAGGGAACAATCATTCGTTGACTGTTGGTGGTATTGGTAACGTCAGAATCAGAATGTTTGACGGGGTTGTTAGAATCTTGACGTGCTGGCATGTTCCTGGTTTAAAAAGAAACCTGATTTCTCTTGGGACTCTAGACTCTCGGGGTTACAAGTACCATGCAGAAAATGGTGTAATCAAAGTGACAAAAGGCTCAATGGTATGCATGAAAGGTAGTTTGCAGAAGGGTCTTTACATTCTCCAGGGGAGTGTTGTTATGGGCGATGCTGCAGTAGCATCATCAGGGAGTAATAGCCAAAGTAGGCAGGATCAAAATAAGTTGTGGCATTGGCGTCTTGGTCACATGAGTGACAGAGGATTAGCTGTTTTGGGAAAGAGAGATTTGTTGAAAGGGTATAAAGCAGAATCATTGGGATTTTGTGAGCACTGTGTGTTTGGTAAACAAACTAGGGTCAAATTCAGCAAATCCGCTGTAAGAAAGACTAAAGGCACAGTGGACTACATTCACTCAGATCTTTGGGGTCCAAACAGAATTCCATCCAAGAGCGGAGCCAGATACTACATGAGTTTGATTGATGATTATTCAAGGATGGTGTGGGTTTATTTTCTGAAAACGAAAGATGAGGCATATTCAACCTTTGTCAAATGGAAGACGATGATTGAGAAGCAAACATGAAGAAAAATCAAACGTCTTAGGACAAATAATGGGTTAGAATATTGCAGTCGTGAGTTCAACGAGTTCTGCGAAGCTGAGGGAATAGTGCGCCATCGCACTTGTTCTAGAACACCACAACAGAATGGAGTCGCAGAAAGAATGAACAGAACGCTTTGTGACAAGGCACGAAGTATGCTCTCACATTCCGGTGTGGGAAAGGATTTTCGGGCTGAAGCTATCAATACAGCGTGTTACTTGGTGAATCGGTCTCCATCAACGGCTATTGATTGTAAAACTCCTTTTGAGATTTGGTCTGGATTGTCGGCTGATTATGAACATTTGAGGGTGTTCGGTTGTCCTGCGTATGCTCATGTGAGAGATGGTAAGCTTGAGCCGAGGGCAAAGAGATGCATATTTCTAGGATATGCTACTGGAGTGAAGGGATATAGGTTATGGTGTACCTCTCCAAAGTCTCCAGGTTTTCTCATCAGTAGGGACGTTACTTTTAATGAGTTTGCTTCGATAGACAGTCAGAAGGAAGTAGGAGAAATAGTCGAATCAGGATCGGTTGTGAGTAAACAGGTGGAGCTTGAAGTAGAATCAGTTCCTAGCAGGTCTAATAATTCAAGTGGTTCTGAGGTGGATCCAGAATCAGGAGGTGAAGCGTCAGCATCAGATGATAGTGACGATGATGCGCCTGAACCAGAACAACAACCTTATAGCATAGCATGGGGCAGAGAAAGAAGAGATATTAGACTTCCAAAAAGGTATGTGAATCTAGTTGCATATGCTCTGTCAGTTGCAGAAGAAGTTGAGATGCAGGAACCTAGTAGCTACAAAGAAGCTATAGCAAGTTCAGAGACAGATCGATGGATTTGTGCTATAGGAGAAGAGATTGAATCTCTTCATAAGAATCAAACATGGAAGCTTGTTGACTTGCCTAAAGGACAGAAGATAGTAGGCAGTAAATGGGTGTTCAAGAAAAAGGAAGGTAATCCAGGGGTTGAGGCATCTCGATTCAAAGCAAAACTGGTCGCTAAGGGTTTTACTCAAAGGGAAGGAATAGACTTCAATGAAGTGTTTTCTCCAGTGGTGAAGCATAGTTCGATTCGAGTTTTGTTAGCCATAGTAGTTTTGCAAGATTTAGAGCTTGAGCAGTTGGATGTGAAGACTGCGTTTCTACATGGTGAATTGGAGGAGCAAATCTACATGAGACAACCAGAGGGATTTATCGAACCTAATATGGAGGACAAAGTTTGTCTGCTGAAAAAGTCACTGTATGGTTTGAAACAGTCACCTAGGCAATGGTACAAACGTTTTGATACATTCATGGTGTCAAAAGGGTTCACGAGGAGTCCATATGATAGTTGTGTGTATCATCAAAAGATGTCAGATGATTCTTATGTTTACTTGTTGTTGTATGTGGATGATATGCTTATTGCTGCTTGTAGTATGTCACACATTGTGGATTTAAAGAAGCAGCTTAGTGCCGAGTTTGAGATGAAGGATCTGGGTAGAGCAAAGAAAATTCTTGGTATGGAGATTATCAGGAACAGAAATTTAGGAACATTACACTTGTCTCAACGAAGCTATATTGAGAAAGTGTTAAAACGATTCAACATGTTTGATGCTAAAGCAGTTAACATTCCTTTTGCTACTCATTTCAAGTTGTCTGCAGTAGAAGCGGCCAAGGACGATGCTGAGTTGGAACAAATGTCGAAGGTCCCATATGCAAGTGCAGTTGGTAGTATCATGTATGCTATGGTATGCACACGTCCTGATATTTCACATGCGGTTAGTGTAGTTAGCAGGTACATGGGATGTCCTGGGAAAGAACACTGGCAGGCAGTGAAATGGATACTTCGGTATCTGAAGAATACTGTGAACGTTGGCTTAACTTTTAACAAAACCGATATTGGTGAATCACTGAATGATGTTGCAGGATCATTGGTTGGTTTTGTTGATTCTGATTTTGCAGGTGATATGGATAAAAAAAGATCTCTGACAGGATATGTATTTACTCTAGCTGGGAGTGCGATCAGTTGGAAAGCACAGTTGCAAGCTACTGTAGCTTTGTCTACAACAGAGGCAGAGTACATGGCGGTAACAGAAGCAGTTAAAGAGGCAATATGGTTGCAAGGTTTGGTGACAGATTTGGGCTTGGATAGGACTACTACAAAAGTGTTTTGTGACAGTCAAAGCGCCATACACCTTACAGGGAACCAGATGTACCATGAGCGTACAAAGCACATAGATGTCAGGTATCATTTTATTCGTGATATAATATCAAAGGGAATTGTTGATGTGAAGAAAGTGTCTACACACGATAATCCAGCAGATATAATGACCAAGGCAGTATCAGTTCGAAAGTTTAGGGAATGCCTAAACTGGATCGGTGTTCGCAGTATAGAGTGAATGCCTTAAGGGCATTTGGTGAGTCAGAAGAAGAGAAGATTCTTTGTTGATAGTGAAGAAAGGATATTCGCCTCAAGGGGAAGATTTGTTGTGAATGAGTCGAATAGTGCCTTGAGTACTGTGTCCGGCAGTTCGAATAGTGCCTTGACAGTGTACTGTGTCCGGCAGTTCGAATAGTGCCTTGACAGTGTACTGTGTCCGGCAGGACAGTGTGATAATGATATTGTCCAATCACTTCAAAAGAGCTAGTCCAGTGGTATGAGCCCATTAGGCCCATAGTCTAGTAAGTCTATTAATTCCCTATAAATAGATTACTAGGGAGACACAAAACACAATCTGAAATCTGTAACCTTTTCTATCATAGTGAAATCTTTTCTCTGGCGGCGCCCGTGGACGTAGACAATTGTCGAACCACGTTAAATCCTGTGTTTCATTTAAATCTTTCATTCGCATATATTCTGTGCTTGAGCCATTTAGTGACAATTGCATAGTATTTTATAACAATCCCCTTATTTTTATGCAATGAAGCTACTTCAGAAGCCCTCCATGACAGTCCCGCTATATGTACCCAGTCACTGGTTTTAGATATGGGTTCTTTCGTTTGAGAGTTTTGGCCTGAATCCATTGCTCACTATCACCGGCATCTGGAACAATTTTCCTTTCCTCATCTTCTGTTCCAAGTTGCTTCTCCTGCCGGTCCCAAGTCAGCGTGTAATTTGTGTGGCCTTCGGTTTCAGATATGATTTATGCTTTACATTATAGCCAAGATTGCAATGTTCTTTCTTTCTTGTATCGGTGATTCGATGTAACTTCACTTATGATGTGTGTTCGATCTGGTGCTTCTTTTCTGGTGGTCATCTCTTCATCCTCGCCTAAATATTTATTTTTGTTCCTTAGCCCAACACAAAATCGAGTTATAATTTGTGTCGTTATGGCTTGCTAATGTAAATCCATGTCAAATCAAGCCATACTCCCTTGCCTAGTAATGGTAGTGTATAGATCTGGTAGTAGTTCCATAAATCTGTGAATTTTGGAACATGAATACATATGTAATTTGGGCCTACGTGCCTTATGTCTGTAACACTTTTATTATATTAATTTAATGTTTTATTTTCAACCAATATATATATATATATATATATATGATTTTATTTTTATATTTAATTTTATTCCTCTTCCCATATCAATATCAATAACTATAATGAATAAAGTCCCCAAGGGGGTCGCCGATTTGGTTGAGTAAAGCATGCTTGTGACCAAAGGTCATGAGTTCGAGCCCTCTACGTACGCTTTCTCAACTGAGCTTGTCACCTTTACCCTGTGCGCACTCTGAGTAGCGGCAATAAAGAATAAAGAGAATGTTAATGCATTTGGAAATAAACTATTAATCTCCATTAATAAACTAGTTAAAGAACTAAACGATGTAGTATTTAGTATGAATGCTATAGATTACATTTTAAAGCTCATTCGATATTGTATCCCATTATGATGAGAAAAAATAAAACAGGCAGACAATATGTATTGGGTTTTCTATATCAATAGAAAAAATAAGATAAAAATTTGAAAAACAAGACATAAATTCTCTACAAGATAAGATAAATTATCTTTGGTATCATGTTTTTTTTGGTATAAAATGTTAGAGATTCAAATCTTATCATCCCTATCTCTATCCCTTATCTATGAGTAATAAGGGATCCAATTTAGATCAATAAATCTAATTGAACATACATAGTTTTGTATTATATTATATATGATAGTCTAAGTGTACAAAATAAAATGTATCGAGGTATAAAACCCATTTTCTTTAGAGTCTTACGTATTGCCATAAGAACATGTTGTGATAAAAAAAAGTGCTTTTAGTTCAGTCCAGTATTACCTCTTGGTAAAATTACATTGAATAAATAGTTGAACAACAATATTTCATTTAACCTCTGATGAATTAAAAAAATAAGGAGGTTAACAAACAAAAAAATCTCTAACTAGTTTTGCAACAAGATTACTCATATTTCGCAACAAAATGCAGTAAAAAAAACTGTTTTTTATGGATTTACTTTTGTTCGTATTAAAAAATCAAAACAAATTGTATTAAAAAAATCAAAACAAATTGTATTTTTGATTTTTTTTTTGGAATTATGATTTGAAAGATATGACAATTATTTTGCTACTAAGAGAAAGTTGAGGTGGTTATTAGTAATCAAATTCTAAAATCATGTGGTTATAAGTATTTTATTCAAACCCTGAATTGTTATTGGTATATAGTTTTCTTATTATAGGTGGTTATTGATAAATTACTCTTTAAAAAAACAAAAGTATTTTCAGATTTCATTTAGAATTATGATTTGAAAGATATGATATTTATAAAAAAAAACAAGATACATAAAAATGGTTAAGATGTATATTGGTATTATTAACAAAACAAATTAAGTTCTAAAAAACTAATACTATTTTCAGATTTTTTTAGAACTATGGTTTGAAAGATAAGATATTTAAAATAAATACGATAAAAAAAATAGTTAAAATAGATATTAATATTTACCGAACTCAAAATAATTATCAAAAATTAAATTGTAGACTAAAATTAAAAATATATTAATACTAATAGATATCAAAATAATCATCAAAAAATAAATTGTAGACTGAATAATCATCAAAAAATAAATTGTAGACTGAAATTAAAAATATATTAATACTAATAGATATATTAACTAAAAACGAAAAAATCATTGGGGTGAGAGAGGCTCGAACTCTCGACCTCAGGATCACTCGGTAGCTATGAGACCTACGCGCTAGCCAACTGCGCCACCACCCCTTTTGTTTATACATGTTTTAATGGAATACAAATTCAAACTCATTTAAAATTTTGTCAATTGATATTAATTGTTCTTCTTTCAGGCATATAAATATCTTTGATTGATTGTGTTGTTTACTTTATATTTTATTTTATTTAAACGAAACACAAATAATATTTTTTGAAAAGACCTTTAAATTTTAATATCCAAGTATTTTCCCGGACGCCGGTTCATGTAAAATTTTGAATTTCATATTTTTTAAATTTAAAAAAACTATCATTTTTTTTACATCATAATATTTATGAAAACAATTACAAACAAAATAATTATTAAACATTCGTATTGGTTTTGCAATTAAAAGTTTTCAAATATACCAACTTAATCATCTCATGAATTACCCAAAAATCGTACATATATTGTACAAATTACACAAAAATATATATTTTCTTCGAACACTAACATTTTAATATTTAATTTTTAATAAGTATAACAAGTGTAATAATTTATATATCATTACAAACTTGTAATTATATTTAGTTTGATTTCGATATTTTTATAAATATAATTCGGGTTCGGTTACTTCAGATATTAATTTAATTGAAATTGAGTAAAATGAATGTTTTCAAAGAACTTAGTTAGTAAGTGGACACTAATAAATTATATTATTCAAGACTATAAAATATAAAAAAATTATGTGTTTAGCTTTCTCGTTGAAGATCTTATTTATATTTTTTGGTCATAAGAGACTCTAACTTTAATATAAAGGTAAAATTTGAATATTCTTTAAGAGTGAGATTCGGTCGGTTCGGTCGGTTTTTTTTTAAAATTTTAAAACCAAACCAAAATAATTTGGTTTGTATATTATTAAACCGATTTAGTAAAAAAAAAATTGGTTTTTTCGGTTTCGGTTTGTTCGGTTTCGGTCGATTTCGGCCGGTTTTTCGGTTTTAATAAAAGTGCGGTTCGGTCAGTGCGTGTAGATTAATTAAAACTAAAAAACTATAGCTAGCAAAACTACGAGTCTTGGCAAATAGTATTTTAGAAATAGGGCGGTCGTGGCAGGTATAAGGACAAAATTTAATTTTACAACTACTACATATATTTATTACAGCAAATACTAAATAGACGCGCATATCCAACTTCCTTGGACAAGTACTCTTCATAGGTTAACAGAGAAAAGAGGACTTGCATAAATCTATATAAACCTAACAGTTGGAGAAATAAAGGTAGGAATCTGAGGCAGCCACCTGTTCAGAGTATTTACGTTCAAAATCTAAGCTAACAACGTACACATTTTTTCGTGTAGTTAGATGGCCGCAAAAGTTATACAACTCTCTATAATTTGGTGGAGCAGTACATATATATATAGGGAAGACTAAAAGCGAAAAGATGATCTAATATCCGTTATAAGTTGCACAAAAAAACCATATATTTTAGAGCACAAGTACAGAGACGAAAAAAAAGAAAAAAAATAGTTATTCGTACCCCAAACGTCTATAATAAAAGATCTTAAGTTAAGTGGTAAGTGTCCAACCACTAGACCAAAGGTGAGGTTATACCAAATACGGTCTATATATTAACATATACAATATATTCTTTAGATTCGGTTCTTTCAGTTCAAATCGATCGGTTAAACCGTACAAAACCAAAAACCGACCGAATTAAATTAGGTTTAAGAAATTAAAACCAAAACCGAAATCTAGTTTTAAAAAACCGACCAAACCGATCCATTTTGATTTGGTTCGATCGGTCGGTTCGGTTTTTTTCGGTTTTTCTCACCCCTAATATTATCCCATATTATTAAACTGAAGAGTAGGTAAATTTTATTATTTGAATAAATATATAATTAAACCTATGATAAAAATCTTATATAATTTATAAGTCTAGGTTATGCAAACATCATCACTAAGTCATTAATTTGTTATCCATATTTGTATTCAATTTCAAATAATTTATATATTTAGTATTTATTAGTGGACTCTCTAGTCCTTGCGGATATAATGATTTTATGCTTGATGGTTCTGGCATGGCCGAAACACAATATTGTTTTATGAAAGAGCTCTGATTTTGATTTTGGGTTGCGTGGTATACAATATTAATTTGGTTAATTTATGTTTGTTTGAATTTATATGTTTTTATTGTATCAAATATTTTTATTGGTTGGATTTCTGACTTTTAACTACTTGATTTTTAAAAGCCAAAATATTTGACATAGTTGAAGTGTCAATCCTCATAGTTTTTCAATCCCATAGTTTGTATCCAAACTTTTGAGGCCCGAAATTATAACCCTTCTGTTGTTTTTCCCATATTGTTTTGTATATTTTCATGCGCAATTGCTTTTAAGAGAACCAATGTGACTCATGAGGGCTCAGCTCAATATAGCCCATCATGGTTAAAATATTTTTCGGTCAAAACCTCATTTGAGAATAAATGTTTTATTTTATCGAAAGAAAATATATAGGAATAATTAGTAGATTGGTAGTATAATTGTCATGTTTTTGTCGAAGTGAAAACTTTGTTTGATATTTTTACAAAAAGTGGGTATCCTATAGTAATTTATTATTTTATATTAGTGATAAATTCATAAAAAATAAAGATGGATCGTCGAATCTTTGATTTTTATTTTAAGCTGAATAAGTTGTGAGAGATTAGAGGAGTCACATGTATAAGAATTATATTTAAGGTAATGAAAGATTACAAATATTAATGGTGTGTTGGTAACATAGTTATCAGTGGCGTGCGGCGGTCCATGGCGAAGAGGGCTAAGAAAGGCACAGCGGCGAGGTGATGGCCACATGACATGCAGCGATCCATTACTTAAATAATATTTTTATAGCACATAAATGTAATTTATATAGTACAATTTAGACATTTAAACATCAAATTACATAATTCTTAGAACATCCAAGTCAAATGACAATCACATAGACGGAAAGATCCAATTATAAAACATCCAATGAAATAATTCTTAAAACATCCGAGTCAAATGACAAATATAGACTAAAATACATCATCGTCTGAGACAACATCTTCATACCTCTCATCTCCACCATGTTCTCCATTTATATTTCATAATAGAGTTTCTTCTTCTTCTTCTTCTTCAGAGTCTTCATCAACAAGCCTCTGATCTCTTATGTGAGCTATTGAAGATACTAGATTTTTAGATTGAAGATTGTAGTCTACTTCATCAACCTTAACAACTCCAAAATCAACTCCTTCCAAAACATCTTCATCTTTCCAAAAACTTAGTTTTTACTTTTTATTTTTTTAGTGCAAAAAAAATTCCAGGCCTAGCGCCTCGCCACGGTCGCCACAGGCGCCACAACGAGTGCCACGCTAAGGGTCTCGCCACGCCTCATCCTGAGGTGATATCGTCTCGCCTCGCCTCGCCACGGCCGCCACGTGACAACTACTTGGTAAAGATGTTGAGATACATGTTTCACAAAAGATACCGCCTCTTAGGCTTCTGTTTTTTTACTATTGGATGTGCATGACCACCATTGGATTATCCATGTATGGACAACCATGATGAAACCTCATTCTTTTATGAACACTAAGAGATCATTTTAGGTAAAGCTTTCTCAAGGCTTTTTTCCCATGAATAAATTTCATCTCCATTCAAACCCTTTTTACAAGTTTTTTCTTTTTTATTCTTACATCTCACTTGGTCCATAAACTTGTCCTCACTTTAGATTATGAAGTATCATAGAGTTAAAATAATGAAATCACCCATTTTTTGGGAGCCTTCTCCAAGCCCCCATCTCTCCCTCACATGGCTTGTTCCTCTAATGATTCATATTTATCATACTTTAATCGCCTAATTTATCAATCATGCTCGCTCGTTTGGATCGTCTTTGTCAAAAGGTCTTATTACTTGCTTATTAGATTCGGTCCTGAGGTACCAACAATAGTGTTTGACAACCCATAACCTACCAAGGTTTGAGCTGGAACATTTATATATGAAGGAGCACCAAAAACTTCAATAAATGAAGGGTTAAAAAAAATTACCTCGATAGGTGAAGTTTTTATCTTTTTCTCATAAAGAAAATTGGGTCTCAACTCATCCCTTTTTATCTCGGTAATTATAGCCTTAAAACTAGCAGTCTTGGCAAATAAAATTTTAGCACTTGGTAGTTGGAAAATCTTCGTCTCTAACTTCATATGTACCTTTCACGTTACATATGAATGATCCAATATTTTTCTCCATTATTCTAACATTTTCGACATAATTTACCTTAAGATTAACATGTTTGTCAGTAATTTTACTCCATAGAGAACACTTGGCATTTGTCTCTCTATTTTTCATGCTTCTCTCTCTAGACTTAGTTCAAGCATTATATGGTACGAAATTTGGGTTCGAATATTTCTGGAACGATCATTCTCGACCATAATTGGAGAAGATTGATACCCGAAGCTATTTTCTCTTATATAACTATTTAAATTGCAAATTTATTAAGAGAGATGAACACATAATTTCAAGATTAGCCCGCAGTCGGGATAAAGGGTGTTAGCGTCAGATCTTTTTATGAGGACCACTGATTCGAGGAACACTAAATCAAAGAACAATACTACAACGACCAATACACCGATGAGTAAATTTTTGGAAGACATTGCGAAGTTAAATTCTGAAAAAGAGGAAACATACGAGTTAAGATAGACTCGGGTCAGAAATTCAGAGGGAACAATCTATGGAAGATGTAGAAGTGGAAGATAGATATCGGGCTTGAGATCATAAAAATAAAAGGCGTCAGATTCATTACTCACCAAGGAACTAGAGAAAATCCAGGCGATGATATGATTCAACAAAGTCCAATAATTTCTCTGTTTACGACTCCGATGAGTCTTATTCCCCGAACAAATAATACCGACGTAGGAGGAAAATAAAGAAGAAGAGTTCGAAGAAGCAAGCAGACCATCTTCAGGTTTCTCATCGATATAGGGTTTCGAAAACAAAGATAAATGACACCGACAAAAGGATTGAGTGGATAGAGACAATGCGATATCTATTGGAAGATGATAACAAGCGAATCCTCATGTCCAGTTCCCCTCGGGAAGACATACTCTCAAATATCGTGTGAGTAGTCGGTTATCAAATCCATTTGAGAAAGGTTTATACACAGACCCTACTGAAGGTCTTGGGGCGGTATGTTTAAAACCATACATAACTTGAGATCATCTCTATTATCTGATCAAATATTGTCAGGAGCGATTTGATATTTTCAAGTTAGAGAAATTCGATGGAAATACGGACTTGAATAGTCATATGTGATGAGTCCGGATAAATCCACCACTGCCTACTGAGATTTCCGGACAAGGGTAATTCGGACATAAACTGCCCACTGAACTATCCGGACATACAAAAATATAAAATAACTAAATATCTTTTGACTAAGCTAGGTGCTAATTAGCTTATTAAGTAAATGGGTCCTTAAATTTGACCCAGTTCTATAATTTGACCCGAAAGCCCATGGGTCCATAATTAAGGGTATAAATACCTCAACTACTTTCATTAATGAGGGTAATGAACATTTAATACAACCATGCAGCTCAAATGTCTCACTATAAAATACCCAAACATTTAATACTCTAAAAACTTCCCAAAACACTTGACATAATTACCCTTAGCTTAAAATAAACCTCACCAATATGGAGTTGTTAAAAAATTTCATGATAAATTTTGACGGTGATGACAAGTTGTTGTGTCGAACATTTTTGCAGACATTTAAGGATGGGGCCTCGAAATGGTAAAACCGTATACCGCAGGGCTGCATCAAGAACTTTGATATGTTTGGACCATGATCAGAGTACAGTTTGTGGGAAGCAAGAAGTTTCGAGCTAATGGAGACACTATTATTAAATGTCGATAGAGGGTCTGAGAAATCTTGAGGGATTATACCAGGCGATTTGTTGAGATAAAAACTGAGCTAGAAGCCTGTGAAGAAACAGTGGCGTTAAATGGTTTTAGGGTGGGATTATTACCCGATATTATGAAGGACAATATTTCAAAGAAACAAGCTTTCACATTTAGGGCACTGTTAGTGCAGGTTGACAAGAAGATTCTAGTGAAGGAATCTCAAGCATCAAAGTTGGCTTCTCAACAAGAGCAGAGTTCATAGTCCCCAGTTGTGATTTACTATCAGAAACCTGCATAAATTTCTAAACTACAACCGGTCCAAACTTACCACAACTCACCGTAATTCTAACCCAATCTGTCGAACTAGTTATCACCTCGATCAAGGGCGGTTCAGAAGGTGTCAAACATTCATTCAGTACCTAGAACCATGTCCGATAGATGGGTTCGACCTTCTTACTTTGCTGAGTTAACTGAGTGTGTGTAAACTATTTTTGATAAAAAAAAATGAACCATATACAATTCCACAAGCTTCTTCCGACTCTAGAACCCAAGGTTAAGTATCATGAAGAAATCATACATGATACAAAATAATGTATAACTTTAAAGAAGAGATACAAGTATTGATAGACAACAAAAAATTAACAACATTCATTAAAAAGCAGTCCCAACAGAGTCCTATGAGAATAAAAGTCATGATGAATCCAAAACAAGAGAATACTCTGGTTATTTCAAAGCCTATCGACTCGTTCAATATAGCCTCATAATATTTGACTCCTAACCGGGATCAGAGGGTGATCAATATCATACAAAGGGCCCTACAAGAGCCTAAGAAAAATATCAGTGATTATTTTTCCCTAGTGGAAAATTTCTTAAAATTGGTACTATGTTATCTATGGAGGTGATGAATAAGTTAATCTCTTTTTATCAACAAAACTACATATGTTTTCTTGGTTTTTTGGGATGCTACAGGAGTTTCTGACGTATTGTTCGGCCGTTTATTCAGGAAAGAAGGTTATTCTCTTATGAAAAGTACGGAACTATCAAAGCCTAGGTGGATAGGCTGTCAAAGGTAGGACACATCTGTGAATCTCGATATCCTCTATGGATAACTAATCCAATCTTAGTAAAGAAGGAAAATGGTAAATGGAGGATGTGTGTGGATTTTGCCGATTTGAACATAGCATGTCAGTATGACCCATTCCCAATTCTTACATCGACCAATTGGTAGACTCCACATCGGGAAACAAGTTAATATCATTCATAAACGCGTATGCGGGGTACAACCAAATCGAGTTGGACTCTTAAAATGAAGACAGTACTTTGTTCATAACGGTGAGAGGTTTGCACTGATATAAAGTTATGTTTTTTTAGTTGAAGAACGTCGAGGAAATTTATCAAAAATTGGTGAATAAAGAATTTGAATGAAATATTGAGCGTAATGTGGAGGTATATATTGATTATATGTTGGTGAAAATCTCTAGGATGATAAATATTTTTAAGACTGTGAAATAACGTTTAAGAGTTTGAAGAAAATAAATTTGAAGTTGAATCCGGAGAAGTGCACGTTCGGAGTCCAGTTTAAAAAATCTTGGGTTACATGATTAGGGAAAAAATAATAGAGGCTGACCGATTGCAGCAAAAGTATTTTAGCGCAATGACTCATCCTCAGACTATTAAGAAGGTGCAGATCTGGACTGGAAGATTGGTCACTATAAGCAGGTTCATATCTAGATCATCGAACAAGTGTGCCCTCTTTTTTCAAGTTCTTAGGCAGAAAAATGATTTCACTTGGACCCCATAATGCACGGAGGCTTTCCTTGGTTTAAATTAATATTTATCATATCCTTTCATTTTGACCAAGCTAAGCCAAAGAGAACATTTATCCGTTTATATCGCGGTTTCCGACCATGTGGTCAGTGCGACACTAATTCGGGAGGCCGGCAATTATCCTCGCTCCATCTATTATGTGAGTAAAAGACTTTTAGATGTTGAGAAGAATTATTTAAAGTTAGAGAAGCTCGGCCTAGCACTTGTAACCGCATGATAAAAAATACGACCCTATTTCCAGACACACTCGATAATGGTTCAAACATCGTTTCCGTTAAAGAATATTATACAATGAGCGGATGTCTCGGATAGGATGACCAAGTGGTTTGTGAAGTTGAGAGATTTTGACATTTATTTTGATCATTAGACAACGATTAAGGGCTTGGCATTGGTGGACCTTTTGGTTGAATTTAATTCTGAATGACCGATATGAAAATAGATTAAGAAGAGGAAAATAGATAATGGGTTATCCGAACCGACAAAGAGTCAAACATTTATGGTTGCGGGAAAAGAGTTCAGTTAGCCATTCCGACATGGGTAGCGATGTATCAAGACATACTCTTTGGTTTCCCAACTTCGAATAATGAAGCAGAATACGAGGCCGCATTGGCGGGACTACGATTCGTATGTGTCTGTGGGGTTAAGCGGGTTTGGTTGATAAGTGACTCAGAGATGTTAGTTATCATGTTACAGGCCAATCTAAAGCTTGGAAACACCATTTGATATAATATTTAACAATGTGGAAAGCTTTAGCAGGAACATTTGAAAGTACGAATACGTCTATAGGGCTGAAAACACAATAGTAGACTCTTTAACGATGACGGCTTATTCTGGTAGTAAGGTGCGGTTCAAAGCCCACGGCTTCACGGTCTTTAGAGGAATAATTTACAAAAAATATCAAAGCAGGATTTTGCTGCGTTGCCTCAGTATCAATGAGTAAAAAATGGTGGTATCTTAACTTCACGATGGGGAAGGGCGATGCATTGCGGTTTCAAATCTTTGACCACAAGAGTTTTGCTGATAGGATTTTATTGGCCCACAATTATAACCGACACGAGAATTATTAAAGAAATGTAACACTTGTTAGTGATTTTTTAATTCGATTCACATGCTCGTGGCTAGAGCCCATTGTCGAAGCATTATCGTTTGACCGTAAGATGATCCATTTGGTAGGCCCTTTGCCGATGGCCTCGGATGGAAGACAAACGATAGTAGTCGCGGTGGATTATTTCTCTAAATGGATCAAAGCAGAGCCGCTATCTAGGATGAAGGCGAAATATATGATCGAATTCATCTTATCAAACATTTTTAGTTGTTTTGGCATCCGAAGAGATTTACCATAAACAATGGCCCACCATTTGATAACAAAGAAATGAAGGCTTTCAGTTATTCCCAAAGAATTCAGCAATGTTTCTCGGCATTATTTCACCCATATGCTAACAGTCAAGGGAAAGTGAAAAATAGAATGATCTTTGATGGTCTCAATAAAATTTAGAAGGGAAACTTGAGAGTCGGTCGAGTTATTTACAAAATGGGTTATGGGCATATCAAACCACTCTTCGCACTGCGGCCCATGAACCACCTTACACACTGGTCTATGGGAGGGATGTTATGGCCCCGTCGGAGACTATGATCTCTCATATCATGTCAAACATTATTATGAGGAGGACAATATAAAGGCAGACGGTTCGAACTCGATTTGATTAAAGAAAAGAGAAAGCGAGCACAAATAAATTCATTACATTATAAACCCTGATGACAAGTATGCATCAAAGGTTAGACGAAGAGAATTCAGCATCGGTGATAAGGTTCTGAGGAAATATTTTCTATATACTGATGTAGCGAAGAATGCAGACAGACTGGTTTCTCGCTCAGGTATTGAAATCGGGTCAAACAGGTACTCAAATCGAATATTTCGACGAGCCCGTCAGATTTCAAAATTGTGACTTTTCACAAACTTTAATACCCAAATTCGACCCTTAAAGAGTTCAAACACCAGTTTAATATTTACGCGTTATTTTTATTTATTTGTTTTCTCTTAAAACATTTATGTAATTTCTCTTTTTTGGAATTATAGTTTTGGGTAGTGCTATATAAAGCATCTTATACCCTATTTTGCCATCAGACTTTGATGAATAAAAAATGAGATTTTTCTATGAGTGTCTTTTACTCTCTAACATAGGGTTAGGGTTTCATATCTACTATTTTCTTCGTCTAATCATCCGTCACGCTATCAGTTGGTATCAAAACCCAAAAATTCATGCTACACAAATATAGGAATCATGTTCCGGGTACCTCTTGATTTGAGGAGTTGAACATACAACGATATCTTCTAGTCTACCCGCACAAGTGGAGGAAAAATTTGCAAATTTGTAATCGATTCGAATAGTTATGAGTATCTGATTTCAGAGGAGACTATTCAGAAACTGGCGTTGAAGACTGAAGCTCTTCTATACTCGTACATACTGTCAGAACTGATAGAGTACACTAAGGTAATCGTTTCTAAACGCTGTCTAATTGCATTTTCTATTGGTAATTACAAAGGTACAACATGGTGGGACGTAGTTATTATGGATGTTTTCCATCTAGTTTTAGGACGTCCATGGCGATATAAGAGGAATTCTACTTATGATGGTAGAACAGATCGATACCGTTTTGTGAAAGATGGTTGCAAGTTTATACTGGTGTCATCTAGAGTAGTGTCTCCAAAACCACCACCAGTTAAGGAGTTTTATGCTCATATTGCACTAACTACATACTATAACTGAGCCCAAAAACGAAAAATAAAAGAAAATTGAAACAAAAATTCTCATCAACGTGGATAAAAATCCTTACTCTACCGTTCAAAAATTTGATAATAATCATATTATTTCACATGTTGAGTATAGCCTTGAGACATGACAAAGCTTGCCTCGAGACTTAGCCAAGTTTGCCTCGAGACCTGGTCAAGCATACCTCGATCCCTGGCCAAGATTTTTTCAAGCTCTAACCAAGTATGTCTCAAGAATAAATCTAATTAAACTAGCCAAACAAAAGACCAAGTTACCCGGTCATTCGACGTTGCACAACTAGAAGAAACTTAGCTGAAAAGCCAAGCCTGAGTCCAAAATGCTCGATTTTAATGTTCGGCATGGTCGAGCGTGCTAGCCGCGCAAATTTAAGCGACCAACATGGGCCAACTTGGCCAAGACCAAAGCGACCAACTAGCCCTTTAAAGCCAGCTTGGCCTATACCAAAATAACCAGCTTGGTCACTCAGCATCGAGCAACCATCGCCATGAAACTTAGACAACTTAGTCAAGCCTCATCTGGCCATTCAACATGTTGTGAAATGAATGACTCGCAGGCCTGTGCGTTAAGTCTACAATAGGCACACATATGACATATTTATAGTCATTAGCTAATTAACACTTAGCCTCTGTTAGTCTCCCCTTCTCCAATTCATCATTGTAGTGTACGGAAATTGTTTCTGACAACTTACGGAAGTCGTGTCTCATATTGTATGATAAAGCAGCCTCCAAAAATGTACTTCCGTCTGATAAAGCATATGGAGGGCCAAAAAAGGCTACACTAATGAGGGGGAAACAACCAAAGATCCCTCCAAATCAAGACCATTATATAAGAAGATAATGTCTCATTTGCAAAGACGGGTTAAAGTTAAAGATAATAGTAGCAATATAAAGATGTAGCATTTGTGATTTCTTACACAAAATAATATAAGTTTTCTTCGCCTACTGTATGAGAAAAAGAAGATCCATCAAGATATTTTCCTAAAAGAGAAGTGGTGCGAGCCTGTGAAAGAAGGTCTGAAAGATCATGCATGTAGTTCAGTGATACAAATTTGGAGAGATAGTTAACCTCGATGAGATGTGTTGCTAGAAATGACCGAGGTAGAGGGCATGCAATGAGAGAAGATACGTTGATCAAAGAGAAGAATAATATGTATTCCTCATTCTCGCTAAATGTTGATTCACCTTTGATATCTCCACCCCTTCTGCTCAGAACCCGAATCTAGAAGGCCATCATACCCACGGGAAATAAGACATTTGAGATTTCAGTGGGCTTGGGAAAGAGGTTTGACATTTCCACTCGAGACTGGAAACCTTCGTCTCATCAGATCTACGACCTAGATCAGTGAAGAGGCACGAGCATAACTTATAGAAGGCGTTGGCACAAGTATGATGATAGTAGAATGGTTGAACATGCATTACATGTTGAAAGAAGAAGTGTTTCATAACTGATAACACACAATGTACTAAGTAGTTAAATATGGGGTAATTAATATTAGTAAAAGACTAAGAAACATTTAAGCTAAGTGTGGGTCGCACCACCATTGGCCTTTAAGTAGTACCCATCATGAAAGAAAAACATGAAAATATGCAAGGGTTTTTATCTTACCACCTAGAGGAAACTCTGGAGAAAGATCTATATAAACTAGAATCTCATTCTTCAGAGGATTTCTTAGGGTGTAAATGAAAGCACCAATGTGAAGCCCCTCACTATGGCCGACCTAATAACCCGATAGAACAAAATTAATCATGAGAAAATTGATTCTTAAAATATGCACAATAGAGAAGATACCCCTTAAAAGGAAAAAGTGATGGTATTTTCCAAAAAAGGCCCCAACACCCAGACACTCGTGGTAGCGTTTCTACCCGGATGAGGAGGCCAGTCTTTAGTCATTAAATATATCCAATGCCTACCTCTACGGCCTAAAAAAAAGTTGACCTCATAGCCATCCGAGAAAATTATCCTCACGCCTAGCAATATGAAATTACAACAAACAATATGCATATCACTGAGACTACAAGCATGCCACAGAGGAATATCGAGTGCTAAAAATGAAGATCCAAAGGTTGATCGAGAGGGAGCATATGGGGGAGTTCGTCAAGCAAGACACTAGTAAAATAATCCACACAACCCTCAATACGCGCGTCAGGTCTCCTCAGACCAATGTAAGAAGCAAGAGATAAGATAGACCGACCTGAGAGTCAACCCAAGAGAGAACAAAATAGAGTTAGGAAGCCTAAAACCTACACCCTAACTTTTCATGAAGGCACCAACCGGATGGGTTATACGTATATTTTTCACAATTACTACTTCTAAAGGTTAACTTCTATCGTCGATATGCTAAGGGTCGACCTAATTAAATCACACACACCTGAGACATTCACATCCAACATCTTCTTCACAAACAAGAATATCGATGACATCGTCTCTCCACGTGATTATTTATTCTTGTGTACAACGATATTACGGGGATGAAGCTTTCCATATTTGGGTGGACATGAGAGTAGTGGAAAACATGTTATTCAGATCAACCACAAAACAACTTTTATTAGAGACCATCCTACACCTAACCTTCCATCTTGCGATAGGCTTCAATGACAAAGCCATCATATATGTGGGAACAACGTCATTAAATGAGTCAATTGGAGTGGGCAGATAGGCTAAGTGTGAGGTTATCAAGTTTTTCGTGCTGGACAGTCATACCTCATACAACTTGATTCTTGGAAGGCCATTCCTATACAAATCCAAGGTTGTGTCTTATAATTATCACCGGTTTTTAAAGCATGTAGTCGGCAATGAAGTAAGCATAGTACGGGGCAACTAAATAGCAGTGCGAGAAGGACTAACCAAAGTCGGAATCAACCCAAGAATGATTAGCGTGGAGCATCAATCCAAGAGAGGCAAGCCTTTAAGAATTTGAAATGAAACCCCTTAAACCCTTATTCTTACATTTAGTTATTTTGTTAACGTGTCTTGACAATCATTATACCCAATTTATTATGGTACTCTTAATTTATCCCAAAGTTATTTTTATTTTTTGGATGGTAATAGTTGATGAGCGGATCAATTGGATCTTTGTATATCAGCACACTATTGTATTTAGATACAGATCAATTGAATTGTTGAGTGTTAGTACATTGTTATATGTGTCGTCTATTTTGTTATTATTATTTTTACTCTAATTATTGATGGTCAAATCAGTTGGTTTATTATTTACGAGTTCTAAATCATATTTTTTTATAAAAAAATATATCTATTAATTTTTCAATCGTGTATCCAAACTTATCTGCTAAATATAATGTTTTTGTTTCATACTTCTGACCTCTCACTAAACATATTTCAAATATGATAAAAAGTATACCCTTAATTTTATATTATATATATATACCAAATAATAACAATCCATTAGAATATTTTATCCCAACTATTAGACGAGTTAAAGTTGAATTTATCTATTATAATTTTTTATCGGCTTTTAGGATTTTTCGTCGATAGAGTAAGAAAGAGAGATGATGATTCTAGTGAAAATAAAGACAATGGATAGATAAAGATAAAGAGAAAAAATACTTCATAATGTCTTGTGTGGCGCATGTAAAAATTAAAAAGACTGGTAATGTTACAAGTTAAATCTCATTACCGGGTCATGCCATACATATCAAGCCAAAGTCAAAAGTTTTGTGAACCAACACTCACTCTTAAGCCCAAACATAAATATAAGCCTAAAATAAATAAATAAAACAAACTACTACAATAAGACTCACATAATTACAATGTATATGATAAGAATTTTATAAATAACTAAAAGAATATTCTTTGGAACCCTAAAAAAGTAGTTATAAACAATATTTATATCGTCCGTAAGAAACTCAATTCATTGAAGCAATACAAAACTTGTTAACACAAATTCTTCTTATTTTTTCTTTAATGGTAATTTACACAGAGTAAATTACATTTGAAGAGGTAACCGTTACTGACTGCAAAATCTTTTCTCAAACTTGCGCTAACGTCCTCTAGAATATGACCAAAATATCGATTGATAGTTAGTAGATCATTCATCAGCTCGAATATCACAACTTCTCCTTCCATACGAATCATCATGCTGCGTCGGCTCAGAGCATCAGCTACATGGTTAACTGCCCCCGAAGTATGCTTAATGGAAAAAGTACATTGTTGAGTAAATATTTCCTAACGTGTATGGCAGGAAGAGAGTTTCTCTTGACTCTGCAGATGGTGCAAAGCATCACGATCGGTGTATGGGACAAAGTCATTGTAGGCCAAGTAGGAACTTCAGTGCTTCAAAGCTCGTACAACTGCATAAAACTCCTTGTCATAGGTGTTGTATTTGAGTTTAGCTCCACTTAACTTCTCGTTGAAGTATGTTACAGGTTGGCCTCATTGGCTGAATACAGCTTCAATGCCCAATCCGGACGCAAAGTAGTCTCCAACTCATCTCAATAACAGTAAGATACAATTACACAATCAAATCGAGAGAAAGTGTTTATCAAGGTTGCTCCTGTCTAAACTCATAATGTCTCATCTTCTTCATAATCATATCTATGTATTGGGAGCTAAAATTTGTAAAATTAATCAGCGCACCTAAATAGAAATATATGAAAAACAAGATTGCATGTCTCTTCTTAAATACTTATGCAATTCTTGGAAGTGAGACATCTTTTCTTTCAAGTGGAAACACCGGTCCTAGTCCATTTTTACCATCGTTTTACTTGAGATTCACATAATGCCTAGCACTATTACATAACATCCATTATAATTAGAGGGCAAAATAAGTCTAAGTTTAGAACTCTTCGCTATAAAATATTGATAATTTAATCAAATTTGCTAGGACATAGCGATTATGTAATCGAATTTCACTACGACGTAGCGATTACGTAATTGATTTCGCTCAGCTTTGAGTGATGTTTCTTTATGAACTCGATAGGTCTTAACGATCTATGTGACAAATCTGTTATGTCTTAGCGATATATGTAACTAAAATCATTGGTTTGTAGCGAGTTCATCGTGAATCGTTGCTCAGTCCTAGTGAAATTGCATTAAAAGGAAACACATAGTGATCCCTTACCTCCATTGCTATATCATGGTTCTCCTGGAAGTCTAACATACTTCAGCTTGAATTCATAGCTCGAAGTTCAGAGATCTTGTTAGTTCAAGAGTCGAGGGTTTATTGCTTTTGTTTATGAGTTAAATATTATTATTTTTGTTTTATATCTAGAATCTAAGGTTAAAACGTAGATAGTTAGATGTATGAAAGGCAAAAGTATAATTTCATGTTTTGAACTTAAAAAAAGATCAAATAAATACTTGGTCAAATATAACATAACCCTATTTTTAATAAATATAGAATTGGGTGGAATACCTCTCCTTATAATTTAAGTAGTCAAATAAACATTTATAAACAATATTAATTATACTAATAATAATACTAACAACATTTCATCTTAAAATAATATACGTATCATTTTTTGATGTACATGAAAACATTTTGAAAAAATATTAATATATTATAAAAAAAATATGATAATAAAAATATGTAGCATTGTACCGCATCTTGACCTTCAAATAAGAGGTTAAGATTACGAAAAAAATTAATATTTTAAAAATATTGGACTGAGACTAATGAGACTAACGGACCTAATCAAATCTGATTAGATAAAGTTGATGAAACGATCGTTATTCAATTCTTGTATTTTATATCTTTATTTTCGGACAATTTTTGGTGAATTGTATCCAAATCAACTATCCGTAAATTAGATAATAATCTTTTCAATTGCAATCCATTAGAAAAAGAAGAAGTTAGAATTTAAGCTCGCAAACATTTTAATACTTTATAACTTTAAAATTATTTAAGGATGTACATTTGTGATATAAATACAATAAAAATATACATTTTCTATACAAATCCTCTTTCTTGTTAAGACTGCTCTGAATTTCCTTTCCTCGACTCTGAACCCCATTCCATGGCTTCAGCTACGGCTCGTTCACGTTCTTGTGCTTTGTATTCGTCATCTAATTTTTCTTGTTCAGGAGATAAACTAAGAGCAGGTGCAGGTACATTCGACTTAGATGTGTCGCCACTGAGGAAACTGAGTGCGGTTACGACATCACTTATTAGTGGCCGGCTCGTGGGCTCTTCCTGGAGACACATAGCGGCGACAGCAACCACTTGATTTAAGTCTTTCACAGGGAAGTTGCCTTCTAGACTCGGGTCTGCTAGTTCGGGAAATTTGCTTGGTTCTCTGAAGATAGGTTGTGCCTGGTCAAGATTGTAGTATAACAAAAGTTGAAGGCTTGTTACACTCAGGTAAAAAATGTTTTATAACCCAAACAAAAATTATTCGATGTTATCACTTACCCATGTAACCAAATTTTGTTCTTCGTTCGTCCTTGTGTTGTCAATAACTCTTCTTCCACTAATCAATTCCAACAAAACCACCCCAAAACTGTAAACATCAGACTTAGGAGTTAACTGTCCAGTCCGTTGATACTCAGGCGCGCAATATCCGTACGTTCCCATTACTCGAGAAGAAACATGTGACTTCTCTCCGATCGGTCCTAATTTAGCTAAACCAAAATCTGATAGCTTTGCATTGAACTCGGCGTCTAGTAAAATATTAGAAGCCTTTAAGTCGCGGTAGATGACTGGAGGATTTGCCTGGTCATGCAAGTATTCGATGCCTTTGGCTGCACCTAAAGCTGTTTTCATTCTTGTGAACCAATCTAATGGTTTTTGGTTTGCTTCAATATCTGTAAAGTGTTTTTTTAGATATTTCATTAGTTCTACTGAGATTGTATTGTCCGCTCTTTCATTTGTTCACATATTTTGTAAGGGTAGCAAAATCGACTCCGATACGAAAAGAATCAGGTAGATAATAAAGAGAGAGAAGCATTACCAAGAAGATGATCTTCAAGAGATCCTAAAGGCATGTACTCGTAAACCAAAAGTCTTTGGTCTCCATCAGCGCAATACCCGACAAGATTTACGAGGTTTTGATGATGCAAGTGACTGAGCATTAACACTTCGACAAGAAATTCTTTATTGCCTTGCAATCCATTCCGGTCCAATTGCTTAACAGCAACCACCTGGTTTCGTAGAAATTCAGGTAATCAAATTAAAAATCTATAAGTTTTCAAACCCTTTCAAGATTTAACTTGGCAAAGTTGAAAATCTAGTATTGCTTGCAAGAGGTCAAAGTATCTTCAATTTTCTTGATAACCAAGCAAATATATAGGAAGCTTAGATTACCTGTCCGGTTTTCTCGAATTTTCCCTTATAAACCCTTCCGAATCCTCCTTCACCAATCAAACATTCTTGTCTAAAATTCTTTGTTGCGGTGGCCAGTTCACGAAAAGTGAAAGTTTGTGCCGCAATGTTGTTCGTTGCTTCTTTGTTGGCATCATTATTTGTTGATGCTTCTGCTACGTTCCTAGGTCTAGAGTTATCTACAGCCAGAGAAGAAAAGAAAATTGAATTCAAGATTTTGAGTCTCCAGATGACAGAGATTCGATACCTTCATACACAAGCAACAACTTTATAAAACATTTTTGGAGCTAAAAATTTCTCATTCAAAACAAACAACCCTATCAATCTTTCAACCAGAATAACATTAAAGTTTTGATCTTGATTTTCTCCAAAAGAAAGAAAAAACACATTTGCGAGACAAAAGATTATATTAACGTGTCTTACCAGCCTGTTGATTTGGCTGCGGCTGCTGCTGCTGCTGCACCCGTTGTTGTGGCCGTGGTTGTGAGCGTGGTGGTGGATATTGTTCTCTATGAGACGGTACTGCAATAGGCATACCACCACCACCACCTCCACCTCCTCCTCCACCTCCACCTCCTCCTCCTCCTCCTCCTCTCCGACTGCTATTTGTTCTTCTACTTTTTCTGTCATTGGATGAAAAACAGGAAAAACAACTCATTTTTATTTTGTTGTTTCAAAATCTACAAGGTTCCTCTTCTCAAGACACAATTTAAAAAAAAAAAAAAAAACTTGATTTATAAAATTTATGTCTTTTTCAAATAAACTCGCAAGAAACTATTGAATAATTCGTTTCCTGATTCTAAATATATATATAAAAAATATTTTTTCCTATGGAATTGTAATTGTGATTCCTGGGTTTTTTTTTATATATTACAAAATAATATTTCCTAAATTTATTGGATTTACATTGAAAGGAGAAGTTCGATGTTGAATCTCATCCTGCGTTTGTTAATGATTTTTCATTAACCACAACAGGAGGATTTATTACTTCATGTCCTAACAATATTTTGTAAAAAAAAAACTAACTAAACCAGAAAAATAACGAATTTGATTTCCCAGATCACGAAACCAGAAACTAAACTCGGGGGGATGGACACATTTTTTTGAAAAGAAACTGAAACTAACTAGATTCCTATAACGGAACGAGGAGGACTGTATTGGGGCAGCAGAAAACACACACGAAATGGTTTTACTTTTCTTAGAAATCAATTAACGGAAAATTTGGAGGGAATTTTTGGGTTTTCTTTCTTTATTTATTTCTTGTTAAGAGAGAGAAACAAAACACACAAAAATTAATTATTTAAATAATATATCGCCAATTTTCAGATTAAATTAAATTGCACATTTGCACGGATTAGACTCCGTAGAAAAATAATATATTTACTTAACTTTTTTTTCGGTCGGAATCTAAATCGCTATTCAATTAATGCGGAAAGGGTAAATCTTGATTTGATGCAATAAGCTTGCAAACCAATTCCGCTTTCGGGACTCATTAGACGTATATGTTTTGATATTCACATTATGGTATTATCCGTTTCGGGTCCAAAAATCTGGATGAATTTGGTTTTGGTTTACATCCAAAAGGATTCATACTAGTTGAGGTATGTTTTTACTTATATATTATTGATCATTCCTATGTCTAAACGATGTGGAACTTTGGCCGCACCTAACAAATCTTCCTCTCGTAAAAAGTACCCATTTTAGCCTCTCAATTGACTTTTATCCACTCACTCTAATATGGTTGCATGTTCTCCACTTGAGCCATAAAGCTTTGCAGCAGATCTATCTGCTCACTTTTATCAGACTACAATGCATGTTTCTCAATCTGTATCTTATCAGTTCGGTTCTGGTCCGGTATTCGGTTCTCTAGAACCGTTGATATCCCTAGCCTCGAGACATGGCAAAGCTTGCCTCGAGACTTGGCCAAGTTTACCTCGGGACCTGGTCAAGCATACCTCGATCTCTGGCCAAGTTTTTTTCGAACTCTAGCCAAGTATGTCTCAAGAATAAATCTAATTAAACTAACTAAACAAAAGACCAAGTTACCTGGTCATGCGACGTTGCACAACTAGAAGTAACTTGGCCGAAAAGCCAAGTCCGAGTCCAAAATGCTCGATCTTGATGTGCGGCATGGTCGAGCGTGCTAGCCGCACAAATTTAAATGACCAACATGGGCCAACTTGGCCAAGACCAAAGCGACCAACTAGCTATTTAAAGCCAGCTTGGCTAATGCCAAAATGACATATGTATAGTCATTAGCTAATTAGCACTTAGCCTCTGATAGTCTCCCCTTATCCAAGTCATCATTAAAGCGTACAAAAACTGCTTCTAACAACTTACGGAAGTCGTGCTTAATATTGAATGATAAAGCAGCCTCCAAGAATGTACCTCCGTCTAATAAAGCATATTGAGGGCCAAAAAATACTACACTAATGAAGGGAGAAACAACCAAAGACCCCTCCAAATCAAGACCATTATATAAGAAGATAATGTCTCATTTGCAAAGACGGGTTAAAGTTAGAGATAAAAGTAGCAATAGAAATATGTAACATTTGTGATTCCTTACACAAAAATAATAAAAGTGTTCTTTGCCTACTGCACGAGAAAGACAAGATCCATCAAGATATTTTCCTAAAAGAGAAGTAGTGTGAGCCTGCGAAAGAAGGTCCGAAAGATCATGCATGTAGTTCACTGATACAAATTCGATGGGATAGTTAACCTCGATGAGACGTGTTACTAATAATGACCGAGGTAGAGGGCATGAAATGAGAGCATTTACGTTGATCAAAGAGAAGAAGCATATCTATTCTTCATTCCCGCCAAATGCTGATTCACCTTCGATATCTCCACCCCTTCTGAGCAGAACCCGAACGTATAAGGCCATCATACCCACGAGAAATAAGACATTTGAGATTTCAGTGGGCTTGGGAAACAAGCTTGACATTTCCACTCGAGACTGAAAACCTTCGTCACATCAAATATACGACCTAGATCAGTGAAGAGGCTCGAGCATAACTTATGGAATTCGTTGGCACAAAAATGATGATAGCAGAATGGTTGAACATGCATTACATGTTGAAAGAAGAAGTGTTTCATAACTAATAACACACAACATACTCATTAGTTAAATATGGGGTAATTAATATAGTAAAAGACTAAGAAAAATTTAAGCTAAGTGTGGGTCGCACCACCATTGGCATTTAAGTAGTACCCATCATGAAATAAAAACATGAAAAGACGCAAGGGTTCGTATCTTACCACCGAGAGGAAACTCTGGAGAAAGATCCATATAAACTAGAATCTTATTCTTCAAAGGATTTCTTAGGGTGTGAATGAAATCACCAAGGTGAAGCCCCTCATTATGGCCGACCTAATAGCCTGATCTTAGAATAATATCAATCACGAAGAAAATTGATGCTTAGAATATGCACAAAGAAGAAGATACCCCTTAACATGCAAAGTGATGACATTTCCCAAAAAGGCCCCAACACCCAGACACTCGTGGCAGTGTTTTCATCCGGATGAGCAGGCCAACCTTCAGTCATTATCTGTATCCAATGCCTACCTCTACGACGTAAAAAAACGCTGACCCCATAGCCCATCCGAGAAAATTATCCTCACGCCCAGCAATATGAAATCGCAACAAACAATATGAATATCACTGAGAACACAAGCATACCACAGAGGAATATCGAGTACTAAAAATGAAGATCCAAAGGTTGATCGAGAGGGAGCATATGAGGGATTTCGTCAAGCAAGACGCTAGTAAAAGAAGCCACACAACCCTCGATACTCGCACCAGGTCTTCTCAGACCAATGTAAGAAGCAAGAGATAAAATAGACCGATCTTAGAGTCAACCCGAGAGAGAACAAGATAGAGTTAGGAAGCCTAAAACCTACATCCTAACTTTTCATTGAGGCACTGGCCAAACAGGTTATACGTATAGTTTCTGCAAGTACTACATCTAAGGGTTAAATTCTACCATCGATATGCTAAGGGTCGAACTTATTAAATCACATGCACCTGGGGCATTCACATCCAACATCTTCTTCACAAACAAAAATCTGGATGGCATCGTCTATACACATGATTATTTATTCTTGTGCATATTACGGGGATGAAGCTTTCCGTATTTGGGTGGACATGAGAGTAGTGGAAAACATGTTGTTCAGATCAACCACGAAACAACTTTTATTAGAGATCATCCTACGCCTAACCTTTCATCTCACAATAGCCTTCAATGGCAAAGCCATCATGTATGTGGGAATAACGTCATTGAATGAGTCAATTGGAGTGGGCAGATAGGCTAAGTGTGAGGTTATCGAGTTTGTCATGCTAGATAGTCATACCTTATACAACTTGATTCTTGGAAGGCCATTCCTATACAACTCCAAGGTTATGTCTGATATGGAAATAGGATTTTAAGGACTAAACTGTAAATAATGTAAGTTTAAGGACTAAACTGTAAATAATATAAGTTTAAGAGAACGATTGTGACTATGTAATATTGTTAAGGACTAAGGGTAATTTGTCCACTTTTGTAACCAATTTCAGTTTAAGGCTAAGTCTTGGCTCCTCTATATAAAGGGCAAGGCTAACCTAATAAAAGGGTTGAACACTTTTTCTGCTGAACTCATTTGCACTTAGACTTTCTCTCTCTAGAATTTGCATATAACATTTCCCTAAGGCAATATTCTTAATATCAGAACTCACCAAATTGGCAACTCTGCTGGGGACAGAATTAAGAGTCAGTGACTTGTCTGCTCGAATTTAATACGATCTTATTATTTTTTTTTGTTTGAATCTCATATAATGAATCCCGAAAATAATCCATCACTTAGATCGGCGACGAGAACTTTAAAAGATGACTTGTAAAGAAACGAAAAATAGACTGGATGGATCACCTCTGATCCAAACTCAATCAGACATTGAGATGCGTATGAATCAGCTTTTAGACAAAATAAATGCGCTAAATGAAAAATATGAACAACAAGAACAAGAAATCCACTCGGTGAAGCTCAAATCTGAGGTGAGATAAGAGAATGAAAAGACTGATATGGGAGATTAATCTGATCGGTCCTGTGCTGATCGGCGAGCTAAAAGTGAACATAAAAAGCGCGTTTCGTATTTCTTAAGAGCGTTATTCTTCTCGCAAGGGGAAAATAGACAAGCAAAAGTATATAACCTCTAGTGATGAAAAGATGGAAAGCTCTGCTTCAGGTTTTAAAAGATACAAGGTTTCTTCGAAAGAGGAATCGGACTGAGAGTAGTCGAGGAAGCATAAAAAGGAAAACAAATCTAAAAGGGACAATGTTCCTCATTCTACGTGATGTGAAGGGAACACTTCGAATCAGTATGCTGAAACTGATCGAAATCTATATGTGGTAATGGGAACAGAAGATCAATTTGTGCAAGGTGTCGACTGGAGAAATTCTCCATTGATAAGTGAAATTCGTTTTATAACGCTTCCAGCGCGTTTTGACATTACCAAAGTGGAAAGGTTAGATGGGATGCAAGATCTCGATGACTGAATCGAACAATTTAAGAACTACATGATGAACTTTGAAGATGACGAACGGCTGGTGTGTCGTGCATTTTCACAGACTTTTAAAGGAACGACTTTAAAGTGGTACAATCGGATTCCGAGGGGGTCCATTTCAAATTTTAGGGATTTTTACATTGCTTTTTAAGAATCCGAACAGGTTGCTTTTGATGGCAGTTGAAGAGCCAGTAGAAAAAGGGATATATGCAAGATTTATGTAAATTCTTTGAGTCATTAGCTATTTTCGGAGGTGATTCTATGACTGGAAATTCAGATAGTTCGAGGAAGAGACATGTTGTCAACCTGACAACTCAAATTGAAGGGAAGATTTCTATACATTTCTATGGAAAAAAGGTTATTCCTTTCATTTTATTTGACGAAGATGATCTGCGTAAACAACAGGGCCACATGAAGATGTTGTGGTTATTGGAGCAGAGGTGGCTGGCGTTGAAATTCGACGTGTGCTTATTGACACTAGCAGTTCTGCTAATGTCCTTTTTAAGTCAACTTATGATAGAATGACAAATCCACCTCAGATTTCTCAATCAGATCGGACAATTATAGGATTTACGGGTGTAACAGCTCGTGTTGTTCGGGAATTCGAGAAAGAAGTAAGTTTGGGAAAAATACCATTTAAGAAGAAGGTCCAGGTGCTTTTTATGATGGTGGACTGCCCACAAGTTACAATGCTATTTTTGGAAGGTCATGGCTTTCTAGAATGTATGAGGTTGTATCAATAGTTCACCAATGTTTCAAGTATGTGTTTGGAGATCGGATTGGGGTCGTTCGAGGCAAATCCGGTAGTGGTCAAAAAGAAGAATGAGAAATGGAGAATGTGTGTGGATTTTACAGACTTGAATCGAGCTTGTCCTAAAGATCCATTTCATGTTCCTCAAATAGATCACTTGATTGATTCTATCTCAGGAAATAAAATACTAACTTTCATGGATGCTTTTGCAGGATACAATCAAATTAAAATGGATCCAAAAGATCAAGAATGCACAACTTTCATAACTGATAGGGGCTTGCACTGTTATAGGGTTATGCCTTTTGGATTAAAAAATATTGGAGCCACTTATCAGAGGTTGATGAATAAAGTTTTTTTCCACTCAGATCGGAAGAAATATGAAGGTATATATAGACGATACGGTGGTAAAAAGTTTAAAGGATGAAGTGCATCTTAATGATTTAAAGGAAGCGTTTTTGAATTTAAGGCCAATCACGTTAAAGCTGAATCCTGGAAAATGTACCTTCGGAGTTCGGTCAGGGAAGTTTTTAGGTTTTGTCATTAGTGAAAAAGGAATAGAGGCTGACCCAGAACAGTTGAAAGCTTTGATAACAATGAATTCACATTTGTTTATTAAAGAAGTGCAAATTCTGACAGGAAGGTTAACAGTACTTAATCGATTTATTTCTAGGTTTTCTGGCAAATTCTTTCCTTTCTTTCAAGCTTTACGAGGACCAAGCAGGTTTGAATGGACATTGAAATGTGAGGCAGCATTCACAAATATAAAATATTTATTATCAACACCAGAAATATTGTCAAAACCTCGAACTGGAGAAAAGCTCTTTTTGTACATTGTGGTATCGGATTTTGCACTAAGCGCGGTGTTAATCACTGAAGATTCAGGTATTACGAAGCCGGTGTACTACATTAGTAAAAGTTTAGTGGCAGCAGAAAGAGGTATTTGAAGTTGGAAAAACTGGCATTAGCATTGGTGATTGTTGCTAGGAAAATGCGCCCCTATTTTCAAGCTCACACTATTGAAGTCCGAACTTCATTCCCTTTGAAAAATGTTTTACAACGACCTAAAATTTCGGATACAATGAACAAGTAGTCAGTGGAATTGGGGATTATGATATTTTGTTCGCACCTCGAACGGAAATAAAAGCGCAAACGTTGGCAGATTTTGTTGTTGAATTTTCTTCGAACAGGTTGGATGTGGAAGAAAGTAAAGAAGACGTTGCAGTAAATTCGAGGTGGGTTGTTCAAACAGATGGAGGATCTAGTGTTTCAAGGTGCAGTGCTGGGGTTCAATTAATAGCCCAAGAGACGATGATTCAATCTATTACATTTGGTTTTCATTCTTCGAACAATGAAGTTGAATACGAAACTGCTTTGGCAGGTTTAAGATTGGCAAAAATTTGTGGAGCAACTTGAGTATGCTTGGAAACGGATTCTCAGCTGTTAGCAAATCAGGTATCTGGATTTATAGAAGCAAGAAAAGATCGTTTAATTTTATATCTTTGGGAACTTCGGAACTAAATGCTTCTGTTTGACAATGTTGTTGTTGAGTATATTGGTCGAGGGAGTAACATGGTGGCTGATTTTTTAGAAAATATTGCTTATAAGGAGGATTATCCTTGGATTTTTCTACAAGAAAATCCTTCACTTGTTACTCAATCAAGTCAGTGCGAATGTATAGAGGAATTTTTTATCACATCTGAAGTGATCTGAGGCGATTGGCGAGCATATATTCTCAATTTTTTTACTCAAGGAACATTACCAGATGATACGAGATTGGCCAAAAAATTGAGTGGTAAACCGTTCGGATATATAGTATTAGATGGAATATTGTATAAAGAGGCATTGATCAGGCCATTGTTATGATGTCTAGGCAAGCAAGAATCACAAGAGGTGTTATCAGAATTGCATGATGGTGAAGGGACACCTCATTGTGGGTTTAAAGCTCTATCACGACGAGTTTTACTTGCAGGATTCTATTAGCCTACAATCATGAATGATGCTAAGAATTTAGTTTGAAGTTGTGATACTTGTCAAATATTTTCTAATAATATTCATAGGTCAGCGGTGCCACTTATGTCCATAAACGAGGCGGTACCATTTGATGAATGGGGA
This sequence comes from Limnanthes douglasii subsp. nivea, assembly GCA_036936605.1. Classification (NCBI taxonomy): domain Eukaryota; kingdom Viridiplantae; phylum Streptophyta; class Magnoliopsida; order Brassicales; family Limnanthaceae; genus Limnanthes; species Limnanthes douglasii. The sequence goes on from JAUPFV010000001.1 coordinate 43,182,483, forward strand.
TTGATCTAGTGAGTCATTTGTCGATGGCTTCTAGAGGAAGACAGATGATAATCGTAGCAAATGGATTATTTTGCAAAGTGGGCCGAGGCAGAACCGCTATCAGGAACAAAGGCAAATGATGTGATCAAGTTTATTGTGAACAACATTTGTTGTCGTTTTGGAGTTCTTCGGAGGATTACAACAAATAATGGCCCTCAATTTAATAACAAATATATGGCTTCATTTTTCATGTCGAAATGAATTCAGAAATGTTTTTCGACGCCTTTTCATCCTCAAGCTAATAGACAAATGGAGGTAACAAACAGAACAATTTTAGATGGCTTGAAGAAGAATTTGACGGGGGCAGTAGGAAATGGCCAAATTATTTGCAAGAGGTGATTTGGGCTTATCGGAAAACTCTTAGGGAGGCTACAAAACAGACTCCTTTTGCTTTAGCATATGGAATGGATGCAGTCAGCCCCATAGAATCTACGATGTCATCTTTTAGAATAAATCAATATTCTGAAAGATCCAATCATGAAGTTAGAAAGAAGAATTTAGATTTGATTGAGGAGAAAAGAGTTCGAGCTCATTTGAATGTAATCCATTATCAAACTCTTATGAGTAATAGATATGATTTAAAGGTAAAGAGAAGAGAATTCAGAAAAGGTGATAAGATGTTGAGAAAAGTCTTTCTGCATATAAAGGAGAAAAGTCTTGGGAAAATGGCGGTTGTTGAGAGGATAAATCCAGGGTCTTATCATCTTTGTGATTTCGAAGGGAGGATGCTCCAACACCCATGTAATATACAACATTTGAAGCTTTATTGGGAATAGATTTGTCTTTGTATTTTGGATTTTTTAATTTTGAATAGCGCACTCTTTCCTACCCTGTTGGCCCAGGAAGGTTTTAACGAGTCCCTATGTACATATTCAATATTATCAATAAAATTCGTTTTTTACCAATGGTTGTTTACAAATGTTTGGTTAAAACTAATTTAACAACTTATCAAAGACCGATCATCTTTGAGGTTGGTTAAGAGTAGAATGTTCTGAATTGTCTATTACACTTTTTGAAGAAATAACCATTTTCAAGGTATTATGTTCAATGAACACATTATAGATTTTGTGAAGTGCAGCGCTCAATAATGCACTGTATTTTTTCGAAGTTTAACGTTCAATAGATATGCTACCAATAATTCGAAGTCCAATCATGTTCACCAACTTCACTAAGGTATTTGAAGTGGTATACTTACAATTTATAATTATATATTGTGAGTTTCAAAGTGCTTATCATATTTATTTTAGAATTGTTAGCATCAGATAATATATGAAGATGATAAAAGCAAAAAATAAGCAGAATATTTGTCAATTAGATTAATTCTTCGAAGTACAAAAAGCAAATTTCTAATTTGACGAATACAAAAAAGATGTGTTTAAAGAGCAATAAAATTATTCAGACGAATCATCTTCCTCGGATGATTTATCCTCTGAAGATGATGAGTTGGGGACGAACGCTTCACTTGGACGCTTTTCGATGGGAATGTCATTCCAAAAACTTGTGAGGTTAATCCTTGGATAAGTTGCATGAAGTTCTCGAAGAAGATTGATGGTTGTTTCTTATTTGCCATTGTTAATGGCAGCCAACGTGTCTTTCAAAAATTCAGCTTCGGCAGCAACAACAGCAGTACCTTTTTCCTCCTCAAAATCCTTCTTCAATTTAGTTATGTCATCGGTCAACTCTTTATTTTTTACCTCACTGGAAATAAGAGAGTTTTGGAGACCTTCGGATTTGGATTTTTCAGCAGCTAGCTCATTAGCATGATCAGTTTTGAGCTTATTCATCTCTTTTTTCATGAGAAGCCTTCAGCTTTTCTTTGTCAGCAAAATGTGTTGTTCACAGATGATTTTTCGTGAAGAGAGCGCCTCGAATAAGCTCAGACCTTGCTAGTTCATACATATGGAATTTCTCGATCACCTTGCGTTAAAAAATTTCCCTTAGCTATTTTTCATCTTCAACAAGACCTTTGTAGCGGACCATATCTTTGGCCAATTGCTCCAAATGATCTTGAGAAGCTTCGATTTGGGAAGAAAATACTTTTGTTGCAGCATTGAGAACGGTAAATGGTTGAAGTGCAGCAGAGATCGCAGGATTAGGTGGAGGAGGAGGAACTTTTGTTGAGCTAGGACAAGGAATCATATCTAAAGTTGTAGTTGGTTCAGAGGGACAAATAATTTCTGGAGAAGCTTTGACGGTCGTTGGTCTCCCGAAGTGATGCATACGAGTTTGAAGGTCTTGGAGAACAAGATCGTCTTCTCTAGCAAGCTCCTGTGACTCGTAAAAATTAATGAAGCTATCAGGGTCGAAGTGTTTAGAGTTTTGATTCCCATTATCACCATTGTCTTCGATGATTATCAAAACATCATTATTGGTTGCTTGCTCTTCGAAAGAAGGGTTTTTTTGATTTTCAACAGTTGCGATATCTTCTTCATCGACCAATATATACTCAGTGATTTTGGCTTGTTTCTTTTTCTTTCCATGAGAACTGGAGGAAGATTTCATTTTCTTCGAAGATGGCTATTGACCTTTCCCTTCTTCAATGGGTGAAAGAGTCTGCTCTCCTACTTCTCGTTTTCAAGGTTTAGGCTTTGATAGAGTTGAAGGGCTAGCACCATATGTGCTAGCTGCTTTTTTACCTTTCTTTTCCTTGTTAGCCTTTTCTTTTTTCTTTTTTGGCAGATGACTTTCCGGCCTGTTGTGGATAGGGAGGAATACTTTGCAATCAGGATGAACTGACCTTTTGCAGGAAAAATAAGGATTGGGCTCTTCCATCGAATTTCGAGGAGGAAAGGTTCCCTCTGTGATTGGAAACCGATGAGTATGCGGTGTGGAAAGCGTTATTTCACTCCTTCTCGGCCCAGGCAACAAGTTTTTTGAAAATGTCCTTATTTGCTGGTCGACGTATAGAATATCACCTCAGAATTTCTGAAATAATCATGCAAGTAGATAATTATGGAGGAAGACAATAGTAAATTTATTTCAAAGTGTATAATTTTTGAAGTACTTACGGTTGCTTCTCTAGATGAGATTTAGCTTAGATGGGTTGACATCAGATATCTCTTTACCGTTCTCCCATGCTCCTGAGATGAAGATGAACTTTTGCTTCCAGAACTTATCAGCTTCCATGAGATTATCGATGATTTTTAGGTCATCCACAAACGTGAGATAATAGAAGGGAAGCTTCAAACCTTTCGATAATTGGGTTAAGGAGATGAAATCTTTGATGCTTATTGGAATCTTGGATAACCAAGATGCCATTATTACTGACATAAGAGTGAACCATTGATTCAGTGTCACTTGTATAGGGAATAGGTTGAGAAGTTCGAAATATTCCACGATCATAGGATCCAGTCGAAACCAAAGACCCCAATTGATGATTTAGGGGTAGACCACCAACTCATCGTGTTTGCAGTCTAAGGGAGTTTCTCCTTCTTTAGGAAGTCGAATTGTGATTTTATCTCCCATTCCCCATTTCTTTTTTAAATCCGAAGCTTGGCTCTCTTGGTAAATATGTATCGAACCTTTTTCAGTTGAATGATGTAATTAGCATCGAGACCCCTTAAATTTCTGTCGATAACAACTCTTTCTTCTTCATAAACAAATTGTGGTTCTTTCTTTTTTCGAGGCTTACGGGTATTCTTATCCATGGTAGTTTCTGAGATCCGATCATCGGATTCAGCTTCATGATCAGTTCTGGTAGCCTCAGAATCAGCTTCATTGGCTCCTGATATTTCTTCTCTAGTTTGGGAAGGATTTTGTTGAGGCAATGGATCCTCAGTTTCCGGTGAAGTATTATTTTCTTGAGGAACCTCCTCAATTATCTCTTTCCGAGGAGAAACCTGAGTAGCTGGATTCGAAGAGGGAGGAGTTGGAATGATTTCTGAATCATCTCCCATGGCTATAAAAAAATTTCTTTTTCTGATTGATGAAGGATGAGTCGATGAGGGAGTATTTGAAATTTGTTTTGAGGAAGATTCGTTTGATTCTTTACTAATCAAAGAAGAAACTTTAATTTGAGAAGAAAAGGCTCTATGTGTTTTAGGCGTTAGAACTTTCGAAGAGGGACACTCTTTGGTTATTGGAGAATAAGAGAAAGCATGAATTTTGGTTAGATCAAAATTACCGTAGTAAATTGTTTTGGTGGTTGTTCCAACATGAGCTTTGTTGATTAATCCGAGAGATTTATATTCCTCCGCTCTTTGGGTGATGTAAAAATAGTTGTATGATCTGAAGACTAAATTGTTTCCAGGTTCTGGAGATTTTGGTTTTTTGGGTATGTTAGTCTTGGATTTTCTATTTTTTGAATTTTTTTCATAAACCGAATGAAGATTGACCGAAGAATATGAGTATTGATTGGAAAGTTTGAGTTTTCTGATGAAGAAATTGAAAAAGATGAAGAACACGTTGAAGGTAGCCAAGTGTTTGAATTTTCTCTCAAGTAATCTGTGTTGTGAGAATGAAAAATGTGGCTACTGGAGAATTTTTTGAAAGACAAAAGGAGGTGTGATGTAGAAAGGACTCTATGATGATGGGGCCGAATACAAAGCAGTGGGAAAGTTAGAAGTTCGACATCTGTCAGACTAATTATCTAGCTATGGGTCTAGTAGCTAGTTAGTCAAGATGGATTTGAACGGTAATATGAAACAGTTACATTTGTGTACACTTTTGATGAAATTCGATAATTATGTTTTGAAGCTACTTCCATAATTATTCGAGGATAAAGAAAAGAAAATTATTGTGTTTCAGAATAATTCGATGACTATTTTTGGCTTCGAATCTACATCTGTTTTGACTTCAAATTTGCATCTTCTATTGATTTTTGGACTTCTAGTTTTATAGGGAGTATTTGACTTTGAGTTTGTATCACAACGACTGATACGACATATGGGCATATGGAAGAACTCGAAGATATTTTAGTGTCATTAATTTACTAACATGAGAACTAGAGGGGCTACTTATATGGAAGTAGGATTTTAAGGACTAAACTGTAAATAATATAAGTTTAAGAGAACAATTGTAACTATGTAATATTGTTAAGGACTAAGGGTAATTTGTCCACTTTTGTAACCGATTTCAGTTTAAGGCTAAGTCTTGGCTCCTCAATATAAAGGGCAAGGCTAACCTAATAAAGGGGTTGAACACTTTTTCTACTGGACTCATTTGCACTTAGACTTTCTCTATCTAAAGACTCTCTCTTTTTTTCTCTTTCTAGAATTTGCATATAACATTTTCCTAAGGCAACATTCTTAATATCAGAACTCACAGTGTCTTATACTTATCACCGGTTTTTTAAGCATGTAGTCGACAATGAAGTAAGTATAGTGTGGGGTAACTAAATAGCAGTGCGAGAAGGACTAACCGAATTCGGAATCAACCCAAGAATGATCAGTGTGGAGCATCAACCCGAGAGATGGAAGCCTTTAAGAATTTGAAATGAGACCCCTTAACCCTTACTCTTACATTTTATTTTATTTTAACATGTCTTGACAATCATTGTACCCAATTTATTATGGTACTCTTAATTTTCCCAAAATTACTTCTATTTTTTGGATGGTAATAGTTGATGAGCGGACCAATTGGATCTTTGTATATCAGCACACTAATGTATTTGGACACAGATCAATTGAATTATTGAGTGTCAGCACATTTTTATATGTGTCGTCTATTTTTTCATTATTATTTTTACTCTAATTATTGATGGTCAAGTCAGTTGGTTTATTATTTATGAGTTCTAAATAATATTTGTTTATTAAAAAAAATTATATCTATCGACTTTTTAATCGTGTATCTAAACTTATCTGCTAAATATAATGCTTTGTTTCATACTTCTGAGCTCTTACTAAACATATTTCAAATATAATACAAATTATACTCTTAATTTTATATTATATATATACCGAATAATAACAATTCATTAGAATATATTAGAATATTTTATCCCAGCTATTAGACGAGTTGGAGTTGAGTTTATCTATTATAATTTGTTATCGGCTTTTAGGATTTTTCATCGATAGAGTAAGAAATAGAAATGACGATTCTAGTGAAAATAAAGACAATGGACAGATAAAGAAAAAAAAGAAAAAACATTTCATAATGTCTTGTGTGGCGCACGTAAAAATTAAAAAGACTGGTAATGCTAAAAGTTATATCTCATTACCGGGTCATGCCATACACATCAAGCCAAAGTCAGAAGTTTCATGAACCAACAATCACTCAAAATTACAATGAAACAAATTGTTCAATAAGACTCACATAATTACAATGTATATGATAAGAATTTTTATAACTAACTAAAAGAATATTCTTTGTAACCAATAGAAGAGTAGTTATAAATAATATATTATATTGTCTGTAAGAAACTAAATTCATTGAAGCAATACAAAATTTGTTAACAGAAATTCTTCTTATTCTTTCCTTGATCTTACTTCTTTCTTAATACCTGAGCGTTAATGTTTAAGACAAGCTCTCCAACATTGAGCTCGAATTTAGCTATTTAGGTTTTTTTTTACATGAGTCCATGGCAATCAACAAAAACCAGATGATTCAAATGAGCAATACTAGTCACCAACTCAAATTAAACCATCCTAACTTTCTGATATGAAAAATATGAATATTCTTATCATTAAATGGGATAAACTGTTTGGTCACATTATATGGGATATTCCATTTCCTCATCTGGTTATACCTGATTCAAATGGTGTTCTAGTTAGAAATCTAGTCTTTGAGGACTGTCAGTCTAAGGAAAAATTGTTACTAAGGCGGTAATTCACCACAATTACTCTAGAGATAATAGCACAGCTGCTGGAGCATGAGTCATTTAAATACTTATGAGATGTTTTTTTCCAACTCTATAACTCACAAGCAAGAGCCATTATCTCATATTTCAAAGAAATTTTTTTATACAATAAGAAAATAAACTTCTACCATGGGTGAAATTGTAGCTAAAATGAAGAACATTGCTCACAACCTAGCTCAAGTTGAGTGTCCTATTTATCTTGTTAATATTATCCCACATGTATTAGCTAGCCTAGATATTTATTATATTGTTATTGTAGTAAGTCTAGAAGAAAAGGAATATCTGACTAGGATGAGTCTCAAATCATCTCGCCTAACTTTTGAGAGAAGATTAGAGTAACTCCCATCATTGCAAGGATTTACTAGCCTAAATCTAGCTTCTGCTAACAACAATGCTGCAAAAAATGATAACCAACAATCCAACAATACTCAGAACTCATGAGTTCAAGGAAATTTCTATAAAGGCCAAGACCATGAATCTAGAAGAATAAATCAAAATAACTATAGAGGCTGAGGGAACTACAATTACCATGGAGGAATATGAGGCATATATTGTTCTACAAACAAGCCAACATGTCAGATTTATGGCATGTTTTCCATTCTTCTCCCATATGCTATTACAAGGATGATCTTAATGTCATGAACCTCACACCTACCGAACAACATCAACAAAGGTTAGATCCAAATGCATACCTTATGAGTCAAGATTCAAATAATGATAATGCCTGGTATGTTCACTCAAGAGCCACTCATCATGTGACTCATAACCCTAGTCTCACGAGCTAAATAATGGACTACGAATTCAAGTTGAAAATGATAAAAACTTATTGATTAAAAATGTTAGTAACTCTAGGTTCTCTAATTGTGAAAATATACCAGTTAATGTAAATAATGTTCTTCATATGATCTCTAAAAACATTTTGTCTATTTCTAAACTAACCTCTCAAAACCATGTGTTTGTTTAATTTTACAAGGATATGTGTTTTGTGAAAGATTTGGCAACGATGAAGGTTCTTCTAACATGAAAGCTAGACATGGTGTGTAATGCATTGACAAAGCAGTGGAATAACCTTCTAAAGTCATTGTTTCTAAGTTAACTTTATGTTCTACCTCTATGTTTTCTTTACCTAAACAATGACATCTTAGATTGGACCATCCTTTTTTATATTTTTGTCTAAGATCTTACACTTGTGTGATGTTCATTTCAATCAAAATCAACTCGCTTTCTGTGATTATTATCATCTTGGTAAATCTCACAAATTATTTTTTCATGTTTCTTATTCTCATACTTCTAATATTCCTGATCTTGTTCATACTGATTTATGGAGACCACCTCCCATATAAATCAAAGTGGTCAAAAATATTATATATTTTTTAAAGATGATTACAATAGGTTCTTAGGGATTTATCTTTTAAAACAAAAGGGTGACGCACTTGTTGTCATCCTATATTTCAAAAAACTAGTTGAGAAACAGTTTAAAATACACACCAAGGTCTTGCAAACTGATGGATGGGGTGAATATAAAACTTTCTTACCTTTCACTAAAGGTTGTAGTATCAATCTCAGAATGCCATGCCCTCACACATCTACTCAAAATGGTAGAGCATAAAGGAGCCACATGCATATTGTTGAGACTGGTCTAACAATTTTAGCCCATTCTCAGTTACCATTCTCATTTGGGTATGATGCCTTCAGCACAATCACCTATATAATCAACAAGCTTCCAACTCCTACATTGGACAATAAGACACCTTATGACCTTGTTTACTCTAGAAAACCTGACTACTCATTTTTTAAAGTCTTTGGTTCAGCATGTTTTCTCTACATAAAACCATATCAGTAGAATAAGTTTAGCTTTCACTCTCTGACATATATCTTTCTTGGCTATTATGCCACTCACAAAGGTTACAAGTGCATCACTTAAATGTAAATTCATCATTTCTAGACATGTAATCTTCAATGAAAACAACTCCCCCTGTTCTGGCCAATTATTTAACATCACAATACCAAACAGTCAAGTATTTATACCATACTCTAATTAGTTTGAGTCTTTTCTTAAAATTCCTACCACGTCACATTTCACAAATGTTACAATGCAATGTCATTCACATGCCTCAAATCCCAGTAGAGAAGATTTGTTACTTGTGTCATTCCATGCTTCTACTCTATATCTTACTCTAACTATATTTTCCCTTGCCAAATCTGCACATAATACAATAATCTGATCTCCATCAGCAACCAGACCTTTGTATTTCAAATAAATTACAACATCTACATCACAAACATCTCTTTCCTATAAGCATCATACCTCAAATAGTCGGTTACTTCATGTCTAAACAACCAATTTTACATCTTTAAAGCTTCACATAGACCATTATTTACCTAGCCAAACTATTTCAAAAAGATCTAACACTTCTTCACTCACTCTGTTAAATGCTACAAGCATTCGATCTTCTCCAACCAACACTCATCTTATGCATACCATGGCTAAAATGGTATATCTAATCCAAAATTCATCAATATTGGCCTTAATAACACAGATATGAGCTCACCTAAGGTACCAACTACTTATAAACAAGTTATGTATTACCCTAACTAGGTTGAAGCTATGCAGACGGAGTTTAAGGCTTTGAAATCCAATAATACTTGGTCTTTGACACCGTGGACTTCTAATATGAATATTGTTGGAAACAAATGGGTTTACAGTCTTAAATATGAGGTTGTTGGTGCATTACAAAGGCATAAAGCACGCTTAGTGGCCAATTATTTCATCAATCGTCTGGAATTGACTTTGTTGAAACCTTTAGTCCAGTTATTAGAAAATAAACAATCATATTAGTGTTAAGCATTGCTGTGTCTGGAAACTATAATATTCACCAGCTAGACATCAACAATGCTTTTATAAATGGTCACCTTGTCTACATGACATAACCATAGGGCTTTGAATATCCCCTAAAACCTAACCATGTTTGCAGATTGCATAAAGCTATTTATGGACTCGAGCAAGCTCTAACAGCATGGTTTTCTAGACTCATAGATATTTTAATCAACCGGGGGTTTCAAAACTCTAAAACATACAATTCTATTTTCTTCCTCATCACTAAATATGTGACCCTGATCATCCTAATTTATGTTGGTGACATTATTTTTGTTGGCAATAGGTCTCAAGACTTACAGGGCTTCATCAAACATTTATATTATATGTTGTCTCTCAGAGATATGGGCAACATATACCTATTAATAGGTGTAGAGGTCACCAAAAATATCATAGGGTTATACATTACTCAACAACAATATATTGAGAACTTACCTGACTCAACTGGTATGGTAAACTTTAATCATGTGACACTCTAATGGCTGATGTGAAGTTTATGTCTCTTCATGATGGTGAGCTCCTCCCTGATCCTGCAATTTATCAAAGCTTATTAGGATCTTTTTAATATTTATTAAACATTAGGCCTGACATAACCTTTGTTGTTAATAAAATTTCATAATTTATCAAAGCACCCGCAAGCTTACATTTACAAAGTGCAGAAAGGATCTTGAGGTACTAATCTGGCAGAAAGGCACTTGGTGTTCACATCTAACCATCCTCTCAATTTCTACTCATTGGTTTTTCTGATGTTGATTGGGCCAATCTGTTTGTGACCGTCGCTCTATTGAAGAATACTACGTTTTATTTTGTGCACATATGGTCTCTTGGTTTTATAACAAGAAACAAGTTGTTGCTCAATCGAGCATTGATTCATAGTACATGACCTTAGACAATCTATTGTTTAACGTAATCTGACTTCAGTCTGTTCTGAAAGAACTCCAACTTCCTATAGTTAGGCCTCTATTGTGTGGTGTGACAATATGGGAGTTGCTTCTTTAGCCTCCAATATGTCTTCCATGCACGCACAAAGCACATAGAAATCGATGTCCACTTTGTTTGCGACGAAGTTCTTCAGCGTACTCTTGAAATCTGATTCATTCATTCTCTCGAGAAAACTGTAGATTGCTTCACCAAATCTCTTACTAACGCTCGTTTTCGCTTTCTCAAAAACAAACTGGGGGTTTGATTCCTTCCGCTCAGTTTAAAAGAGGATGATAGAATAAGAAAGAGGGACGATGATTCTAATGAAAAGAAAAATAATAGATTAATAGAGATTATAAAATGAAATACCTCGTATTATCTTGTGTAACGCAAATATAAATTCAAAAAACTGGTCGAACTACCAATTACATTTCATTATCGGATTAGACCATACAAATCAAGCCCAAATAAAAAGTTTAATGAACCAACAGTCACTCTTAAACCCAAACAAAAAAACAAACTCCAAAAAATAAGACTACATTACAACTCACAAATTACAATGTAAATAAGATTTTGTAACTAACTAATAAAATAGTACTGATAAACAATATATATGTGCAATCTATACAAATTCACTTCATTGAAATATTACAAAATTTGTTAATAATTTTTTATTATTATTATCTTGCTTTTGTTTCGTTCTTTTGCTAATATCCTATATTTATTTTTTATTTGTTTTCAGCTTATACAAATACTTCCAAACGGTTAAAATTATTTAGTATCCTTTGTTCGTTAAGATAAGAAATGATATTTTTAAAATTATAAAAGCTTTGTGCGCACTCATTATACTCGTAAATAGAAGGACTCGAACTTATAATCTTTGATCGTATTGTATTTCAAAATTGTTTGAATTTTATCATCCGGGTATATTTAGCTAAAAATAACACGAAATGTAAAACAATAAAATAAAATAAAAACACCTTCACGTAAATTTTGTATTTCTGTTTGAGAAAAGGGACCGCACTTATGGGTTTAGCCCTACCCAATCAATTATTGGAGCGGGCTTGTTTAGTAGTTAGCTGGATCGGCCCATAAACATCAACGACTTCTACGTGGTGAAGAAGAATGACGAACAACTAACAATCTCTCTCTGTACCCTCTCGCTCTCATCTTTTGAAAAGCTTTGAGCAATCTCTCAAGAGTACTCGTTTAATAGATAGCCGATCATTGCATCAGATTATACTCCCAGGTGCGTATTTGGTGTAATTCGATCCAAAATCCCAATTTCAATTATATGTTTCGTAATCGGAAAAGTGAATTAGCGTATCGTGCTTCGTTGAAATACGTAGATTCGTAACGTAAGATGATAATTCTAGTGTAATAATCACTCTCTTTTGTTTTTTCTTGCGCTGTTCCTAATGTCAGATTTGTGCTGCTCTTTTATTGTTAGCTCTGCTTCAGCATTTGGGGTTAAAGATATGAAAACTAAGCTCTGTGCTTTATCTCACTTTCAGATTTTAGGCAGCTTTTAGAAATGTAACTATAATTATCTGGATATGGAATATATATTTTTATGTTAGTTCTGATTCAGTATGTAGGTTTAGGATATTAGCATTAAGCCTTTGATTTTTACATTTGAGATTTTAGGTAGCTATGAGAAATATGGGTTACTTGATGATTTTTGAGCTATTTAAGACAATTTTTTACATAGTTCTGGTTCAGTATTTGGGTTAAATATATAAAAAGTAAGCTTTGTGTTGTTTTTTATGTTTGAGATTTTAGGTAGCTAGGAGAACTGTGGCTATAAGTTTCTGGATATGGATTCTATACCATTACTAGTTGCGGATGCTTTTCAAGCTATTTAAGGAGATTCATTATTAGTTCTGCTTCAGTATTTGGGATTAAAGGTATGACGAGTAGGTTTTGGAGATGGGCTTTAGGTTTAACGTACATATTTGCTGTTGCTACTATATGGATTGCTGCAAGTTTCGTGGTTCAGTCGGTCGTAGATGGAGGTGTATCGCCGTTTCTTATAACCTACATTTGTAATTCATTGTTCTTGATTTACATCCCCATTGTTGAAATTGGCCGGTATTTAGAAGATAATTATGGAAGTATATTCTTTTGGAGAAAAAAAGATTGCGAACTGCGAGAAATAAATGAAACGGAGAAGGCTATCCTTCTTGGACAAGGCGATTTAGGGGGTGATGCCAATAGTTTTAATCCTTCTAGGGATTTAGACGAGAGAATTGTCGAGGAGCAAGAGAGCGGGATTGATTCGGGATTAGAGATTGTGGAAAATACTATTCATGCTAATAGCAATGTCAATAAAGATGGTAGTGAAGAACTGGATGCAAAAGGGCGTTGGACACGGATGAGAGTGGCGAAAGTTAGTCTTGCAGTTTGCCCGTTTTGGTTTCTTGCTCAGCTTACTTTTAATCTTTCGCTCAAGTATACATCAGTCACTGTAAGTGGATTGTGTATTTACCCCTTGCTTGTTCTAATCAATTTTTGTTCATTTGATGAAAATTTCATATGCATAGTTGTCCAATTGTCGATTTTCTATTTATGATGAAAAACTGTAAAAGGTCATAAAATAATCATGTGAAATAATAAATCAGATAAAGAGCTAGAGCTAGAAGAAAAGGAAATCAAAAATATTTGTTAGGTTAAAATTTTCTCTACTCAGTACATAAATTGTAAAGTATTACGATCTTACGTGGTCTAACATTCTTTCAAGGTCTTACATACGTACCAAGTTACACATTATCTAGGCCTGAAAATGATATATTGTATGAATCATAAAAAATTTATCGGGTTATTTATTACGATGCTCATATGTATTTACTGAATTCGTTGTTAAAGAACAATATATTCTTTACATATTTTGAATTGTTATAAAAATAAATTTTTATATCTGCTAAACTTTAACCTACAGTCAAGAAGCATTTTTTATGCCATGTCAGTGGTCTAAAAATGATTACCACTGTCATTTGTAAGCTATTTACCTAATTACATTAGTCTACTACTCCGTAACTTAAGTAAAATCATAGTTTTGGGAATTAGATTAAGTGGATAAAAAATATCTATAGTTTTATCCTGATTCACCATTTTACTGAAACTGGTCTTTGGCATATGCAGTCAAATACAATCTTGAGCAGTTCATCAAGTCTTTTCACTTTTCTCGTTTCTCTTGCTTTTCTCGGCGAAACGTTTTCATGGTTGAAACTTGTTAGTGTTCTTCTTTGTATGGCGGGAACAATTATTGTCAGCTTAGGGGATTCAGAATCCATGCTAAGTGCTGTTGCTTCACAGCCTCTTCTCGGGGACATTCTTGCTCTCGCCTCGGCTGGACTATATTCTGTTTACATAACTCTCATTCGCAAGAGACTGCCTGATGAAGATGATGACACGAGCGGTACTGCTAGCATGGCGCAATTCCTTGGATTTTTAGGGCTTTTCAACCTCTTAATCTTTCTTCCTGTCGCCATTCTCCTCAATGTCACCAAACTAGAACCTTTCAATACGTTATCCTGGAAGCAATTTGGTTTAATAGTTGGTAAAGGTATACTTCTTGAAATCTTGCTCTTTAATTTTCTTGGTTTGTGAAATATTAGTGTCGTTAATTAATCGGATTCAGTTCTATTCCCTTCTTCGTGCCCTAGAAACGGACATTATTTTTTAATATACCGTCATGTTGAAATGGTATAAAGTATGTCATTAGGCACCTGAATGTTCGTTTTCTCTGTGGCATTATGATTTGCAAGCTATAAACACTTGTTTTAACATTTAAACCAGCATCATATTAATAAATAAGAGCTATTTTTTACAAAGCTTGCATAGCTGGAGGGCATCTCGTCTAGTTCTGTATTGTTGCCGTGAAATCGTGGTCTCGGATTTCTGTCTCAGGATGCATAATTATATTTGCGGTCCAGTTTGTATATACTGTATCATGTATTATCATCTGAAAAATAGTTTTTTAAACTATTAAATGAAAAATCATTTGATCATAAAAACTGATTGATTATAAATGATGTTAATTTCTCGACTTAAATATCAATTTTTCTTTTCTGTCGTAATTTCACACATTCGACATCTGATCTTTTTGCTTATTATTTCACTTAAATATTTCATTTTGTACTGTATGCTAAATACTAGATCCACTCTATCAATCTCATATTCACTTCTTATTTATGCTTTTGTTAAATACCAACCTGACCATTTCCACTTTCCTTTGTCAGGTTTGTTAGACAATGTCTTAAGTGACTATTTATGGGCAAAAGCTGTTCTTTTGACAACAACTACAGTGGCAACAGCAGGTCTTACAATTCAGGTACCTTTGGCCGCCATAGTAGATACCATCATAGGTAATGCTCCTGGTCGCATGGATTACATTGGAGCCGTGGCTGTCATGATTGGCTTCGCTGGAATCAATATCCCTGCTGAATATTTTTGCGGGTCGGAAAACCCAAATCTTGAGTTGGAAGATTCAAATTCTGTTTCAGCTTCTAAGATTACTGTATCATCAGCACACGTCAGAACAGAAGAACTTTGACAACTTCCAGGTAAAAGTTGTATCTTGAAAGTGTTAATTTACCTTAATACTTTTGAACTATGTCATATTATGATCAAGGGTGTCAAAAACTTATGTTAGGTGTTTATATGCTAGTCTTTCTTTGTCTCATGCATTCTCGCAATTATTATAATCTTGGCATTTTGTAATTGATCTGGTAGGAGCTACAAAAATATCATTAGGGTTGGATCTGGTTAAGACAAAGCTATGTAGCAGATATGATAGTCTGTCAGACCCAGATGAAATTAACCCAATCCCACATGATTTCAAAACATTTTATATTTGTAGTCTAACCAAACTATGATCTGGAATTATCCCTTTTCATAGCCAGATCTCACTGATGCGACTGAATCTCCAAACTTGGACCAACCCAGATTGTACATTGGACGGTATATATTAGTCGAAAAGCAGATTCCAAACATAAAATTCATGTATATGCCCGTTTTTTTCTTTTATTTCGGAACAAAATTAGTCAGTTGGGTTGGACACGGTTTTGCTACATCCACTTTGGGTATCAGTAGTCTGATTCCTACCCGTTTATTGGCTAGGGATTTTTCGTGGGCATACAAAATCATTCGGATTTGCATTAAATTGTCTTGGTTTCTTGAACTTTTTTATTTTATTTTTCCTGACAATGCACTTCTGAATGTAATATTTTTTCTATGCAGTGGCTCTGTCTCTTTGGCCAATCTACCAAACCCTCACACTACAGGGTTCATTTCGCTAAACGGATATCTAAATTAGCTATCAGTTTCATGACTATCGGGTACATATTGTAAAATCGAAGTTCGATGTGATTCAGTTAAAATGTGCTATGAATAATTATTCAAGAATATTGTTTCACACCAAAACTTTGGATTGTAAAGTATATTATACCAACAGCATTCGGTTTTAAAAGGTATGGACATCATTTAATCAGCTTTGTTTGTGCTAAAGTACCCCGTGGAGTGGAGTGGTACTCAAATAAAATGGAAATCACTTCGTAAAATTTTATTTTTGATAACCTTACCCTTACACTAATAGCTATCATATAAAAAGTTAGATTTTGAACACTACATCGTCTCTCGAATATTGTTTTTGGTGGCAGACAGTCTATTGACTTTTAAATGCCCGTTGATAGTTCATGGACTATCGCGTTAAAGTTAGTCTACCAATCCTCCGATCTATGAAAGGCGGTCACCTATCACCATAATCTCAGATTTTTGTATCACCACTCATCATTTGAGTTTAGGTACGATTTTACCTTTTGATCTTTGTTCGCATAGGTGAGATGGCAAATTTTGTTGACTTGACACCTATTAAATAAATCATATGTGTTATTTAATTAAAGAAATAATTGAAGCCTTATAAAGATATACTTCTTCCTTCTCGAATCGTTTCTTTTTTCCATTTTTTTGCATTCTTTTTATTCTTTTCTCCTTTCTCCTTCTCTCCAAATCGTATCCTGAAATTAGTAAAAAGAATTCATCTTTATCCTCCATTAATGTCTACAAAATGTTTCAAAAAAGATTCCAAATCGTTTCCTAAAACCTGTACATTACTTTTCGAAAGCGCCAAAGTTTTAAACTGAACCATGTTTTCAACAACCCATTACCAATGTAAAGTGTAATATTGCTGAGAGTAACATTTATGAAGATGGGTGGATTTTGAAATTATAAACCGATCTTTCAATAGGAAAAGTCAATTGTGTAAAACGAAAGGTGAGATTTATCCTCTTCATGAAAAAATTTCCTACAGTTTTACCTAAAAAATAAATTAAAACTCTCCATATGGTTTTTCAGCTACATACTTATAAGAAACCCATGAACTAACTAAAGGAACAAATTGTCCTCTTCATATATTAAAGAGCCATGTTATTGCCTCATCATCCATGTCAAAGTCCATTTACTTTCCCAATCGAGTCTTCTTTTATACCCTTCAATTCATTACGGTGTGAAAAAGAGACACTACACTTTGTCGCATTTTCTCGCTCTATGGCGGTTGTTTATAAGCTTTCTCTCTCCTCACTGTCTTCACCCTTCCACCACTCACTGAACCAGAGAAAACTCATTTCCTCTAACCGGGTTTCATGTTCTCTAACCGTGTTTGGTATAGATTTAGGAGCAGATTTAGGGTTTAGATTTAGGGATTTGATTTGGGGATTTGATTTAGAACAAGAGAGAGTGAATAGGAGAAAGTCTAGGGATTAGAATTCGAAACGAGTTTAGTTTGTCTGTTTAGGGAGAAGGCAAACTAGGGTTTAGATTTTGTTAGGTATTTCATTAAATCTGATGTAACATGACCGATTGATAAAATTACAAAGAACTGTAGCAAGAGAAATATTCCGCGTAGGATAAATAATGCCACCTGGATAAACACAGTCAATTATTAATACCAAGTTGATATTATAAGGGTATGTGGGTCATTTAATGTCGCAAACTACGTTTTGGGTTTGACCTAAACTCAAGGGACAAATGTTGATACAAAAATCTATGGACTATGGTGACATGTGGTAGCCTCTCATGGATCAGAGGATCTGGTGGACTAATTTTATCCAAAAGCGATAGTCCATGGACTGTTAGCGGACATTTGAAAGTCAATGGACTATCTGCTACCAACCGCGATAATCGAGGGACAATGTATTGTTCAAAGCCTAAAAAGTTACTCCAAAGTTACCTTTTTTAATTATTTTTTTCAATTTCTCTATCTTCTCTCTAAAATTATCTTAGTTTGTATAACCTAAACATGATAATTTTTTCAATTAACTATTTTTTTGAGTTTATAGATGAATTGTTCTGATTTTCAATCGACCAATATTCACTCCCCCACTTTCAGCCGCTACCCACATCATCCACCCTACCCAAACACTAAACAAACCTTACACTCACATATCTTCAGTCGCCCACTGCCTGCGCATTGTCCTCGACTCACCACTGCTACGAATGTGTCGAACCACCACTTACACACCGCCTGGACCGCTTGCGCAATGATTGTTCCCAATTTGAAGAGTTTCGTCACTATCTTCATGATATTTTAACCATTCTTGATCGACTTTTATTGTTCATAAAATGATGCTTTTTTGGTAGAATAATCAACATGAATTTTAGTAACGAACACTGCGATCACGACCGCGTCCAGGAGTACAACCATGGGTTTTAACCTTTTGGAGGGGTTCGCAAATTAGTGATGTTAAAGGATTCAAATTCGTGTGTGATAAGGAAGAATAAAAGACAAGGAGAAAAGTGTGAAGAAGAAATATGACAGGAGAAAATAGCAAAGGAAAAGCGTGATAGGAGGAAAACGCATAGAGAAAACTGTGTGAGGACTGAATTGTACAAGCTATATAAAGAGATAGCCAGAATAGGAAGAAAGAAAAATGTAAGGACTAAAAGATGTAATTAACAGATGTAAGGACTAAAAGATGTAATTAACAGAAGTTAAAGCGTGTGGGGTCCGCAATTGTACTATAAAAGGACCACACGCGCTTCACAAATCCCGAGATAAATAATATGAGACTTTCTCTCTCTACTTAACCTAATACTCTTTACTTTCTCTCTCTAAAATTGACACTAAGAGATTTCTGTATCACCAAATCGTCACTAAGTAATCCTCGTATCGCACAATCACCATTGGACCATCTTAAAACTCTTCAGTGTGAACTTCTGAAGCTAATGGTTTTGTTCATAAACATCAAACTCTCCGATTTTTGTATTTCAGTTTGTAAAGTTAAATTTCACCTCTTTTTTAACGCTTAGTTTAACTCGCGGAACAACGTATAGTCTTTTTCAATGCTTGTCTATAATTTGGGTCAACACATACCCGTCCGCTCTTCGAATTGTCTCTAGCGCATAGGTACACAATAAACCTTATGTTGTACGATCGATGCAAACCCATGAAGGTTTGTCACCTCCAGATTTATCAAGATAATTTTTATATATTATCGTCAAAGCAATAAGTGATATGTACCCCGTAGTAATTTGAAAGGTTTAAAATTTTAAAATTTATTAATAAGCCCAAACTTCCTTAACTCCATCGAATATTTTATGGTCGAATGTTGTATTGCTTACAAACCATGAACTTTCTCCCAAAAGCCTTTAAAATTCAATTGGTTTGACCCTGTATATTTTTTCAAAGTAGCGTGCGAGCTTTCTTCCCTAGTGGAGGTGTGATTTTAAAAATGCATGATTTGGCTAGTGTAGGCATGGACAAACCTCTCTTTATATAGCATAATCTACGAGTCTATGACATAATCGACCGTATTATCGTATACTTTGAACAACTTCAACATCTTAACCAACCTCTTGTTCATCCAGTTAACAGTGGTCGATAAAACGACATCATTCCAAGCGGCCAAAAATATGTTAAATTTGTTGTCATCTTTAAACATTTTTTTAGTTTTCCCACTTAAATTTTTGTTGATATGTCATTTTTTATAATATGTAACTTACGACCATAAATAATTTTATGTTATTCATAAAATCAAGTTCACGCTCCGTCATTATAACACAAGGTAACTCACAATCATTTTCTTCAATTACCGTTTTCAAATATCCCAATAACCATTCGTAGTTGTCTTGTTTTTCTTTTACCATGAATGTGAAGCCAATGCAAACCTTTTTTTGGTCTATGTTACCCCGACTACTTCGAACAAAGGCATCTCGTGTCTAATGACTTTGTATGTGCTATCCATAATTAGCAACTGTGGAAGGTCTGTAGTAAATCGATACTAAGCGGTGTGCAAAAAATTAATCGGTTATCACATTCAAGCCATAATTCGTCGTCCGTTTCCAATATATGTATTTGTGCATTTGTAATTTTGCTAACAAGCATTCATTTACGAACGACCACCATTTTCAACGAACTTTGTCTTTTGACGGTGATTGTATACGTAACGGATATTTGACGCTTTATTTGGAACGACCATCTTTAATGCACCAAATATTTGACGGGAAGTTATTATGTTCACCGTCAAAACATCGACGAGATCTTTTTTATTTGGTTTTAACTTCGACCATTGCACATGCCTTTACATGTACACAATCGGATCATGTTTGTGCTTTCAAGAAAGGACACTTAAAGCCCACTTATCATCGCCTTTAACCGCATTACCTACTAAATGAAAATGACAATTGATTTTTTGCTACTGGTAGCCTTACGTTTGCGGCTGCACTCTTTAATGGTAGACTTAAATATACTGAATAACTCACATTTATAATATAATCTAGGTGTTCTTCCTCTTTTCCTCGGTTCTATAAATGATATCTTAAGTGATAATCCTATGGACTTGCCCGTAATTTTGACCCACTCGATCATCGACGCTAGGCTATTCTCCTCGTGAGTCACAAATAAACACAACCGAGATTCTGAATTAGTTAAGGTCATTCTGCCATGCATAAGATGAAATGCACCTTCATTCCGGCATGCAATGCGTAATGATGCACTAATCTGTCATACGTGTGGCGGAATAATTAAGCATTAGGCCATCTCATTGGCGTGGGATGCATCGGTTCGCCCATTGGAATGAAAACAAACACTACATGGACGTCATTCCATGGTGGAATTGAGCAAAATTTGGGTTTTATAAAACTTTAGATTAACGAAAAAACAGACAAGATAGAAAGTTAGGTACCTCTACGGTGTCCATACTGGTCTGCACAGGAACCAATTCCGTCTCCATTTTGGTAATAGTTTTGAGATTTTGAAAGGTTTGAGAAAAAATAGTATTTAATAAGTTTTAGGTATTGAGATTTTAAGATTTAGTAAGTTTTTTGAAGTGAAAGGTTAGTTTTTACTAGATTTTCTGTTTTGTAACTCCCTAGAGTAAATTATGACATGAAACGTATATAAATAAAGTTTCAAATATTTTTTGGTTCTTTGTTGAGTGTTAATTTTGTAAATATTTAAAAATAAAAACTTACAACTTTACGGAGTAGTTCTGGCTGTTTTGTTTTCAATTCCGTACCTTAAATAGTTATCGTACCCAAAGATATCTAAAACTAATCTTTATTGTTATTTAATATCTCAATTATCAATAACAACTATTTAATATCTATTTTTGGTACTCAACTCTCATTTAATACCCTCTACTTTCTAATAATACTCCAAATACCATCAAGAAACTATATAAGTTTATTTTTCAAAAAACCTTTATATTAGAGAAAGAAACACTAGGTGACCCTAAAATCTTTTTCCCCCTCTTACAAATATTGCACATTTTCAATATCGCAATTTCACCTTTCTTTCAATATCGCGATTTCACTTCAAAAGCCAAAACCATAGCTTTCTTTTGGATTTTGTGAGTAATTAGGAAGATTATTTTCGTATTCTGGTTCAGTTTTGATTTCAAATATAAACTCTGTCGTAGATACTCAATTTTTTAAGAGTAAGTTTTCATATATTTTTTGCCAGTTGGTTATAAACTCGTGTTTTTGTGTTTTTCTTGAGTTATAAATTATTATTTTTGTTGTGAAATCTGTAAAAATTGATTTTACTGTTTTCATTGATGACTCAGGAATATACAACACATATATTTAGATTTGTGTTGAAGATGTGAGATGTTAGATACCTTAAACGTGAGACTTATGCAATTACGATACGTCTCGCATGCGAGACATACCTGTTATACGTGAGACTTGCGCATACATCATAATTGATAGATCTGAGACTATAATGGGTATATGTGAGACTATAACATGTATTATATGAGAGATGCGAGACATGTGCATACATCATATATACCAGATCTCCCAATGTGGGGCCTGTGCATGTATCATAATGTTGATAAATACGATGATGCGGAATTAGGAAAGTATCATATGCGAGACATAATACTCATAGTTAGTTCAAGAGATATGCAAGATCATGTAGGATGGTCAAGTTGACAAATGCAAGACCAGTTTATTTATTTGAGAGATGCGAGACCATATTACGTTTTTAAATGATATAATTGCTATTTATTGTTTTTTAACTATGCAATGCATGTAAGCAATGTCTAGACCTCGAGTGTGCATTTTTAAACAGAACAATTAAAATACAATCATTCCTCTTAGTGAGTTTGGAGATTTTGAAATTATTCTAAGCTATGTTGAAACTAGATGAGATATGTTGGTTAGAGGTGATTATAGTATAACCTATTGTTGTAGTGATAATAAGAATTGTTTATTTACGTTGCTGCCAATTTTATGGCTTTGCTAGCAGTGCTTGATGTTAAGCGTTTCAAAATTATTTGTTTGGTCATCATTAAGAAAACGATAAAACATCTCTGCGCTCATGCACTAACACATGTCTTCATCATGTTGTTGAGAAGCAAACCATTCTGATTAAATCTCTCGCGTATTCGCAAACAATAATACCGTAGTTGACCGTTCCATTTTTTTGTGGGATATCTTTGTGTGAAACTATCGTATATTTATATCTTCGTGGTATGAACTTTTTTCATGAGGTAACAATAAATCAACCTCAAACCATACAATATAGGAATGCAACATGCGAGACTTAGGAAATAAATACGAGACCAGGATAATAAATGCATGCAATATTAGGTAATAAAGATATGCAAAACTGAGAAATGTACAGATAAGATGCGATATTAGGTAATGTTATAATGTGATACATGTAATACCTAGCAGTGCGAGACATGTTATACAAGCATGTAAGATCAAATAATAAAGACATGCGAGACTAAGTAATTTACAATGCGAGACTTTTAATGCTTACCAGTGGTGCAACAGTCTTTCTTGTTTTGTTTGGTGTGTATTTAGTGGCAGAAAACAGTGGGTTATAGTTTGTGTTGTCTCGCATATTTAGGAATACATCGTCAATCATTTTTGTTACATCGGCCTTATTGGTCAGTGAACTGCATTAAGACAAAATATTACAAATAAGCTTTATTTAATAATAGATACCTAATTTTAGCTATACTTACGACTGCATAACCAGAAAGTACTATCGCGTGGGTGATATCCGACAATTTCTCATTAAAACATATGATTAGTATTTAAAAATCCTTTCCTTTAAGCTTCTTATAAATCCAAACATGAATAATCTACCAAACGACAAGTGGGGGACATGTTATACAAGATGTGAGACTGAGAAATGTTAGACATGATGAGGTCGGATAATTTAGACACTGATGTTTACCCCTATCCGAAGGGCAGTTCGAACGGAACCATTATCATGAGACACTGAACAGAGTAATTTTAGTGGAACGTGACTAAGCAAGGTGTTGGTCATTTCATATCTTGGGCTAATGGGTTCTTAAACTTAACTCAAGCCCACAATCCAACCTGAAAGGGCCATAGGTCCTTAATTAAGTATAAATTCTCCAAGTACTTTCATTAATAAGGGTGATCGGAATTTAATTCAAGCACACACCTTAATTTTCTCACTACATTTCATCCTAAACCTTAAATTCTCAAAACACTTTACAAAATTACCCTCAATAAAAAATAATCCACACCAAGACATAAACGATGTTATAATAAATTCATATGAGACCTTATAATAAAGGCATGCGAGACTCAGCAATGTTAAAAATTAGTCATGCAAGATTGGGCAATATTACAATGTGAGACTTGTAATACTGACCAGTGGGAGACATGTTGTAAAGGCATGCGAGACCAGACAATAAAGATATGCAAGACATGTTAAATAGAAATACGAATCATGCATTAGAGTATATGCGAGATGTGACATAGGTTTTGAATGACATAAAACATGTGAGATATGTTCGTTTTTATCTTATAGTCAAAATCGTCTTTGTTTTGTAGCACCATCAAATCACTTACACACATACATTGGTATTGTTTAATATGATATTAAGTTATACCATATCATTTGATTTATATGTTTTCTCATCTTTGTATCTTGGTCATATTGTGGCATTCTTCGATGTCAATCAATTTATTTGTACAAATATTTATTTCCTTATCAGGTCCAACCACCTCTTGCATCTTATATTGTGTTTTTCATAGGTTGTCCATTCATCATTGTTTTACGTTTGTGCTTTGACTTTCTGCAAGATTCAAGATATGTGTCAATTGATATACGAGTCATGTATAACATGAGAGAGAGAGATGCGAGACATGATTATACATTACATAAAAAATAAGATTCATATAATATATATGTAAGACCAATTAAATATGAGCTAAATATGTGAGTGATTGACATGTTTCATTGAGTCATTTAGATATGAGACCAATTATACATGAATGATACATGCGGGACATCGATGTGTCTCATTGAGATAGATGTGAGACTGCTTATACATAAAGGATATATGTGAGACATGGACACGTCTCATTGAGATAGATGCGAGACTTGTTAAACATTAATGATATATGCAAGACCACTTATATATGAAGGATAATGTGAAACAAGGAAAAAAACATATGAGACGAGTAAATTGAAATCTAGTGTTTTATAACCCTACAATCTAGTATTTTACAACCATATAATATATGACTAAGTAAAATAAAATATTTTGAAAGTTAAAATCTTAATCTACTTTTGATCCACCTACATCGTCAAAACCTTGTACCAATGATGTTGTATTTGTCTCATTTATAATAACTTTAACAACTTGAGTACCATCTAAGACAACAACAATAGTATCATCAATAGTTGTAGTAGCTTCAGCAATATTAATATCATTGAGGATAAAAACAGTAATAGCATCCAGGGTAGCAACAACAACATGAGTACCATCCAGAACAGAAGTAGTAGTAGCATCTAAAGCATAAGTGTTAAAAAACAAAGAGAGAAGTAGTCGCAGGAGGCGGCTAGGGTTTTGTGTTTTATTAGAAAATGTTTCTTTTTGTATTGAACTGTTTTTTAATAATTGAAACCCAAGTAAGGCTCTCAATATATAGAGAACTTAGAGGCCTATACAAGGAAACTTAATACACTGAATATTCTAACACTCCCCCTCAAGTTGTGTAGTGGGATCACCAATACCCAACTTGGATAAAACTGATTCGAATGTTCTCGCAGCAACCGCTTTTGTCAGGATGTCTGCCAGTTGGTCTTCAGATCTAACAAACGGAAGTTCGACTGTACCATCTTCAATCTTTTATTTTATGAAGTGCCTATCTATTTCAACGTGCTTTGTTCTATCGTGCTGTACCGGGTTCTCTGAAATCTTAATCGCAGCTTTATTATCGCTCATTAACTGACTTGGACACTTCAGAAGGGATCCGATTTATTTCATTATCTTCTTTAACCAAAGTATCTCGATAATCCCCTTAACGATTCTTCTAAATTCTGATTCAACACTTGACAGTGATACTACTTTCTGTTTTTTACTCCTCTAAGTCACCAAGTTACCTCCAAGAAGAGTAAAGTAGCCAGCAGTTGATCACTTGTCGTTAGGATTCCCTCCCCAATCAGCATCTGTGACTACTTCAACATCAAGGTGTCCATTTTTCTTAAAAATTATGCCTCTTCCTGGTGTGCCTTTGAGATATCGAATAATCCTCATTACTGCCTCCATATGGTGTTCCTGAGGATGATGTATGAACTGGCTAACTACTCCCACCGCGTATGCAATGTCGTGTCGAGTGTGAGCCAGGTAAATCAATTTTTCCACCAACCTTTGGTACCTTTCTTTACTCGCTGGTATGGCCCCTTCAATTATCTTTAGTTTGTGATTCACAACCATAGGAGTGTCATTTGGTTTGCAATCTACCATGCCAACTTCAACTAATAAATCCAATATATATTTCCGTTGGGAGATATAAATCCCTCATCTTGACCTAGGAACCTCGATTCCTAGGAAATACTTCAATCCCTCAAGGTCTTTCATTTCGAACTCCTTGAAGAGGTTTTTCCTAAGAGAGCTAATTTCTTCTTCGTCATTCCCCGTTATAATCATATCGTCGACATATATTATAAGACAAGTGACTAATTCTCCTCTCTTTTTGTAAAACAAGGTATGATCCCCATTACTCTGTTTGTAGCTATACTGCTTCATTGCCATTTTAAATCTCCCAAACCAAGCACGAGGAGACTGTTTGAGCCCATATAATGCCTTTTTGAGTTTATATACCTCATTTTCTTGAAAACCATCAGAGAACCCTGGTAGGGGTTCCATATATACCTCTTCTTCCAAGTCTCCATGTAAGAAAGCATTCTTTACATCAAATTGATGAAGAGGACAATATTTATTCGCGGCTATTGAAAGTAAAACTCTAATAGTGTCAATTTTTGCAACCGGAGAGAACGTTTCAGAGTAGTCTATACCATATGTTTGTGAATATCCTTTGGAAACCAATATTGCCTTGTGTCGCTCAATGGTGCCATCATATTTATATTTTATATTAAACAACCATCTACACCTGACTGTTTTCTTCCCTTGTGGTAACACATAATTCTCCCATGTACCATTCTTTTTAGAGCTTCTATTTCGGTATTCATTGCCTCATGCCATTCAATCATCTTCTTAGCTTCTTGAGCTGTTTTAGGGATTTGTTCATAGAGAATAGTAGCTGAAAACGCCTTTGCAATCTTTGTCATTCCTTTCCTGTCCGTTTTTACCGGATATGTAGAAGCACGAGAAACGTGTTCCGGTGAATACCGGTCAGGACGAACCCCTCTATTTTTTCTTAGGGGAAGAACCGGAGTTTGAGTTTCAACAAATGAACTTCCTGAAATGTCATGGTCAGTAACATTTTGTGAATTATAACATTGTAAATTGTTTACCTCTTGATGGACATTTTATTCGGCTGATTCGCTGGTAGTATCCTTGGCATTTATTTGTTGGACATTGTCTTCGGGAGAATCATTAGTGGTAAGAACTGCCTCGTCAGTCTCCTTTATGTTGGAAGAGGCGTGTTCGGTAGCGCCATCTACCGACTATGTAGGCACATTCTCAAAGTAACTTTCATATAGCAACAAGTCGAGTGATTCACTTACTTTCTCCCCCTGAGCACGAGATTGGTGGTTAAAAAAATAACCGAATTCTAAGAAGTCACAGTCCATGGTGACATGGATTCGACGAGTAACCGGATTGTAACACCGATAGCCCATTTGATGAACACCGTACCCAACGAATACACACTTTTCAGCACACGGATTAAGTTTGTTTCGACTAGTTTTAGGGATATGAACAAACCGAACAACCAAAGACACGAGGTGGTAAGGTCATAACAGATGGAATTGTAACTTGGGTGGAAGGCACTTGTAATGGAGTTTTATTTCCTAGACATCGGGTTAGTAGACGATTTGCAAGATACGTGGCTGTAGCAAGAGCTTCTGGCCAAAGAGAATGAGGAACTCTAGATTCAATCATAATAGCACGAGTTTTTTCAAGTAAAGTACGATTTTTTCGTTCTGAAGTACCGTTTTGTTGAGGTGTGTTTGGACAAGTGGTTTGATGGATAAGACCATTTGTTTTGAAAAAATTATGCATTGTTTGGTTGACAAACTCTGTTCCATTATCAGAACGGAGAATCTGTATTTTTTTTTCCAAATTGAGTCAAAATCATTTTGTAAAAACAAACAAATATTTCTGGTACTTCTGATTTATGTTTTATGAAGTATATCCAAGTCATTCTTGAGAAATCATCCACAAATAAAACAAAGTATCTGATTTGATTGTTAGTGGAATTTGGTGTTGGACCCCAAACATCAGAATGGATTAGCAAAAAAGCATAATCAACTCTAGTATTACTTTGATTAAATGAGACCTTACGATTTTTTGCAAGAATACAGGTTTCACATTTCTCATGAATAGAATTATTCAAAAAAAGACTAGGAAACAAACTTTTAAGATAGCTAAAAAAAGGATGACCAAGTCGTCGGTGCGATAACCAAAGTTTCCTTTCGGTTGTTTCGTGAGCAAGCATGGCATGTCCCTTATGAACTACCTCATCAACATAATAGAGACCTCCTTATTCAGTACCACGCCCAATGATCTCCTTCGTACGAATGTCCTGTAAAATGCAAAAAAATGGATACATAAAAACCACACAGTTGAGTTGTTTTGTCACTTGACTAACAGATAATAACTTTAAGGATGGTGAAGGAATGTAGATGCAGTTTTTAATTTCTATTTTTTCCGAAAAAATAATTGAACCTCCCCTTTTGACTTCACAAATTTCTCCACTAGCAGTCTCAATATGGGACTTCTTTGGAGATGACATGTCACCAAAGTCTTTAGGATCATAAGACATGGTGTCCGTAGCCCCGCAATCAAAGATCCAATTCATTGATTTCTCAAACCCTTTACCTCCAAGTTTTTCATAGGAGTTCGCCGCCATTCCTCCAAAACCAGTGCCACTTCCTTGCTCATTTTTAGTCGGATCTTCACCGCCACTTGTAGACGAAGCCCGTTTGACATTAGATCTGAAACACTGGTTATTTTTCTCCTTATGACCGTCCTTCCACCATTCTGGATAGCCAACCAGCTGGAAACATGTCTCTTTAGTGTGTTTCTTCATCCCACAATGAGTGCAATACAACTTGGATTTATCTTCTTTCTCTTTCGATCGGAATTTAAACCTCTGTGCAGAATCTTTAACAGCCAAACCAATTCTAGTTTCAATCGAGTCACTATCAGAAGAACTTGATTTTAGTATATTAAGTTTGGCCACTTCCCTTTGTATTGTAGCATATGTTGTTTCCACGGAAGGAAAATGATCCTTTTTCAGGATATCTCTCTTTACTGGTTCCAGCTTGTCATTAATCGCCATTAGCAATTGATAGTGTCTTTGTTCTTGAGTCTTCTTATTGTAGATCTGAATGTCTTCTGGGTCTTTCATAGGGTTCGGATCTCGCCTATCTATAGACATCCAGATGTTCTGCAGTTTGTTCCACAAATCTTTTATTAAAAATATGAGTCATGTACAATATTTAGTTACCAGATACGAGACTAGATATAATGTAGATTTGAGACAAGTATACCCTTAGTTTTATAATACATACCTCTTCATTTTTTAGATGTTTCATATATTTAATGAAATCTTTTTTTATACAAATCCCCACCATTTGTAGCATCTAGGAATCATATATTTCATTTCTTCTTCTAGCATAATGGTTGTATGCTCAGTGACGAATGACTGTATGAAAAAATATATCAGCGTGAGTACATATTTTTTTTTCTCTTGAATTACAGACCAAGATACTAACCGTTAAAATCCAATAAATCTATCAATTTTTGTTTCTATACAAGCTCGAACTGAACTAAGTAGCTTCTACTTGATTGCTTTGGACGAATCATAATTGTTTATTTTTTCAAAGTATTTGATGTAAATTATTGTTGATGTACCTTGTATGTCCTCTAATATTTCATAGGACATTGTAGAGCACGGATTCAAGATCAATAAAATAACTACATCATTTTCATATTAATCCTCCAATAACAATAGTTTTGTCTAGTACATCCTGTAAAATATTGCACGATAATAAGAAATAAGTAAAACACTACATTCAGTACTATTATAACAAATACAAATGAGAGATGCGAGAATATTGTAATTACCATTTGCGGTATATGGAAAAATACTACATGAGAGGCTATTGTAACTACAACATAAGAGACTTGAGCAAGATACTACATGAGAGACTACTACAATTACAACTTGTAAGACTAAAGAAAAACACTAAATGATGAGAGACTACGACAACTACAGCATACGCGACCACTAGAACTAAAATATGAAAGTCTTGAGCAAAATACTACATGCAAGACTACTACAACTACAACATAAGAGACTGAAGCAAATACTACATGCGAGACTATTGAAACTACAACATGCGGACTAGAGCTAAATACTACATGAGAGACTATTTCAACTACTGCATGCGATACTTGAAAAAAAATACTACACACGATATTAATGTCATTATTAATGTAAGGCTAAGGATAAAGGCATGCCTTTATCAAATTATTTGTTATTGGTTTTGATTTATTCTTTCTATCTTTTCTTAAATTTTTATCAAGGAAGTCTATTTTGACGATCTTTGACTCTGCTTTTTCATCATCGGTGTATCTAAGTTTGAATCTCCCTTTAGAGTTTGAAAACATTTCCTCCTCACCGTGCTTCAAACCAAAATGAATTTTTGTAGATAGAGAAAAAAATAGTGAATAAAATGGACAAGAGCAAGACTAAGAATATCATTTATGGAAACAAGATAAAATTGAAATCTTTCTTGGTACCATAGTAAGCATTCATGGGAATTAAGAAAACTATTTAATCAACAAAATAAGAAAGATTTTGATTCTCTAGTTAGAGAAACTTATGTTATTATACTACCACGTGGCTGGATATACCCAAAGTTAACAATGGCACCTGCTCATATTCTCTAAGTGTCATGCCAACAAATCAAATAATACTACGGTCACTTGAACCCACAAAATATAATGGAGAAATATACTGATATGACTTGGAGAACGACCTAGAAGAACTTACAAATCAGAGGGCCATATAAACTACAAAAGCTCATAAACCACGAGTCAAGACTTAACTGAAATGTGTCATGATTCTTAAACCGAAACCACAAGAAAATACTTAAATAAATCTTAAGTTCTTAGTAAAAGCTTATCCTTTAAGGGATCCAAAATTAGAACCCATAGATAGCCTAATCTCTTCACTGAAGCTTGTCACTGGAGGGAGTCGGAGGGATAACCTAAATAGGGGTCGATCTTTTAATCGAATCTTGATAATTGTATAACCTTATAAGATCTATACTTTTATATACGAGGTAAGGACTTTTTATATAGGGCTAAACATTATTTTAGAGAGATAAGTTATAAAATTGGATTTGTTTTCTCTAAAATATGAGATGTCCGGTCCGTTAAATCATTTGAATTAGCTTTGACAAAGTTTTTCCTTATCAAAGCATCCTTTTAAAGGGAGCCAAAAGAAGAACCCAAATATGGATCAGTGTTTTAACGTTAGCATATATGTAGAAAAAGCTAAAGGAATAATCCAAAGAGGGCTCGGTTTCTTAACCAAAAAATCTCATTTGAAAAAGACAGAAACAGAACCCAAAGAAAGCTCGATCTTTTAATTAATCCCTTCCTTTGAAGCAATGAGAAAAAGAATCCAAACGGGTTCAGTTTCCTAACTAAGGAATTTAGAAACAGTCAAGAGGGAGACTTAAAAAAGGCTCGATTTTTAACTGAAACCTCTCATTTGACGGAACCAAATAAAGAACCTAAACAATATCATTTTATTAACCAAGTTCCTTCCGTAGAAAAAACCATGAAAAATATTTAAAGAGGGCTCGGTTTCCTAACCATAGACTCCCCTCAAAAAAGTTAGGTGAAAATTTAAATAGGATTTATTTTTGAATTGATGCCTCTATTTAAAATAAAAATACGATGAGATTTTAATAAGGTTCGATTTCTTAACTTATTCCTCTCGTTTGAATGATCCATGTGAAGACTCAAGCATGGATCACTTTTTTAACCAAGGCACCTCCTTTGAAAGAGCTAGATAAATGTCTAAATTTGGCTCAATTTCTTAACCAAAGCTTCTACCTCAAAGAAATCAGGAGAAATGTTTATGGAAAGCTTGGTTTATTAAAAATCCCTTCATCCTTAAAAAATAACACTAAATAATTAAAGGGATTTGTTTCCTAAACTAAATCATTCCATCCTTAAAAAACACACTAAATCATAGAAGGGTTTTGGTTCCCACATTAAATCTTTAATGTCAGATGAGCAGAACCAGCGAAAACCGAATGCAGATATAGGTCTCGGTTTCCTAATGGAGCCATTCACCTAGAAAATGATAGCCTAAGTTTAGTGGGGTTTTGCTTCCTTAATTGTTCTTATTATGAGAATAAGCCTTAAGGGACGAGTCTGATAATTTTTTTAGCTTTACTAAATAAATCTCTATAATTTGTATCCATAATAAGGATCAGAGTACAAAACGATATCTTGAAAAGTGGTGCGATGTTTACGAATATGTAAGAATCTCTAATCTAAAGAATAAACACCCAAAACATATACATGCATTTTAACATTAGGAAAGAAACATGAAACTATCAAGAAAGTGACAGATTGAATGATAGGGTTGCGACAATATGATCATTCAACCTATGAAGCTCTCAATTGAGGGCAACACCATAAAAGTCACAAAGATTGGAAAGGCTAGGGTAGGTGAAAAGTTAGACAAACAATACAAAATAGAAAATGAAATAAAAACTTCATATTAAACAACTATTAATCCATCATGTACGAAATAAAACGATGTTCATTATAAAGTTCAAATTGTTAACTTAATCTTTAGTTAAAATTTTACTGTATCAATACACAAGTTGTAACACTTGTATATTTGATAACAAATGAACTAGTTGATGAGTGTTCATTTTTGTTTGTGGTACTATTTTTAGGATCAAATTAAAAGTATATATATTTTATTCTACTATAGGATGAAAGTTCATAGTGTTATGCATATAAAGCAAGATAATTGAGAAATTTATTATTAAAACTTCGAAGGAAACAAATGTTAATTGAAATATATTATGATAAGCAAACAAAATTAGAAAGAGGTTACAATGACATGTACAATAAGAAGTTTAAACATATTAGTCTTAAACATGAATACATAAGACAACTAATTCAATATGGAATCATATCGATTTTCTTGTATATATTATAATATGAACTTTATAGATATGTTTATCGAATAATTCTATCAAAATTTGATAAACTCACCATGTCGAATGATATGATTAAAACTCTTAAAATATGAGCTTTGTCGATTATGGTGACCCAACTCAATTATAGAAAACCATATATACTATGATTTTTTAATGGGTAAAAATAAAACATTGGTAAATAAAAAAATTCCAACAATATACAAATACTAACTGTATAAGATAATTTAAAGTTCGTTACTAAATAAATAAACAAGTTCATGGAAATTTTAATACATTTTAGTATTAAAACCAACAAAATTGTAACAATCATATCTAAAGAACTTAAATTTGGTGCCACTTTCGTGAAGGTTGGAGTTTCCCAAAAATAAAATGTATCACATGACCATGATAATTATAAATGAAAACTAAAGATAATCAAACAATGGAAAATATTAACACTTGTAAAATTGAATTTTTTATCATGCGAAAAAACACTTTGGAGTTTTGACTATCATATTTTTTTTACAAAATCTACTATTTTACACTAAGATGAAATTCAAATTCAAATAAACTTTACTTTATATATAAATATTATCTTAGTGAAAGATAATGAAGACCATTTTATCAACTAAATAATTGTTAACATTTTGATAAAATAAAATGATCGGAAATAGGTATCTGAAGACAAGTTTGGATATGAACCATGAGTATTTTATTTATATGACCCAAATGAGAAAATCAAAGTCAAATTCAAGAAGAATCAAAGTGGGTTGTTGCCCCAAAGACGGTAGGCGAGTTGGTTGAGTAAGGCATGCTTGTGACCAAAGGTCATGAGTTCGAGTCCCTCTATATACGCTTTTTCGGTTGAGACTGTCACCTTGTGTGGTTTACCTTCTGGCGTTGGATTGCAGGCTATTGCGTCAGACTGAGGGTTTATCTTGTGCGCACTCATATCACTCTGAGTAGCGCCTGCAAACCAACGCAATAGCCTGCAAACTCGTTATACTATAATGAATAATTTGAACAAATAATTTTTTTCTAAGTTTGTTTCTTACCAAATGTGTCCTTAATGGATAATTTACAAATTCTGGTAAGATGTTCTAATTTATAATATATTTTTACCAAAACTTAAAAACATTAATTAATTTTTTCCTTAAATACTATAAATTTATTTTGATTATATACATGACTAGTCTATTTTGTTGGTTTCGTGTTTTTTTTCGGAGGGACCCGCAGCTGCCTACTCAACGAATGCGCATAGGGTAAACCCTCAGTCAGATGCAATAGCCTGCAAACCAACACCAGAAGGTAAACCACACAAGCTGACAGGCTCAACCAAGAAAGCGTATGTAGAGGGACTCGAACTCACGACCTTCGGTCACATGCATGGCTTACTCAACTAACTCGGCTACCTCCTTGGGGGCTGGGTTTCCTGGGTGAAAGTCACAGTTGGTTTCATGTTGTATGGAGTATATGTTGATGAAATATTATATTTTTTTTCATTGGTGAAATGAAATTTCATTTTAACTTTTGCACAATATAGTTTTTCGTAGTTTGTGAAACATAAGTTGAAGTCTAACTTGCGAAGCATAAAGAATTTTAAATTTTCAAACTATATGTATTTAAATGTGTGAAATATAATGTACCCAGATAAATTTTAAATATAGTATACTCAAATTTATGAACCGTAATGTACCCATAGAATTACGAAACATAATGTACACAACATTTTCAAGATCTAGTGTACCCTATTAAATTTGTGCAACATGGTGTATTAAAAATTTATAAAATTCAATATATGTTGTACAATTTCCCAAACATCGTATATATAATTTGGAAAAGTTTTTTTACACAAACTTTACAAAATATGCTATAATAAATTTGAAAACAATTGATGTTGTCTCTTAATTATGAAATATAATATTGTTTTAAGTTGCAAAATCAAGTTTTACATATAAAATATGAGTTCACCATGGTTAACGAAATTATTTTTTTAATGTGAAGCTTACATTCTCTTGACAAGCTATTTTAAGTTAAAATTTATAAACAAGAAGTATAAATTTTTGGAATTATTTATTTATTTATCTTTCATCACTTTCTTTGTCATAACACTATATCACTTGAACATGCACACATTCGTCAATTTATGCACTTATTATCTTGATTTGTTCATCGTGATTCTTTCTGTATAATCACCAAACTTGTTATCAAGAAACATGTTCTATTTATGCCAAATTTGAAAACTCTAATCTATTTAACATGAGTGTACTTTTAAAGTATAATGATTCCAATTCTTAAACCAATTATGTAAAAATGGATTTTTTTCTACTTTTGACGCATGCAAGTTTTAAATTTCGCAAATGGTTTCTCTTGTCATTAAGTCTTTCACATAGATATTGATGTTTAAAATTTTCGGTTATTTAAAGCTTCATTTCAAAAATACATCACATTTCTAGTAAATTAGATATATGAATGTTGTTTTGGTTACTATTCATAAATTTGCATAAATAGTTTTGGAAAATTTAACTTTATTAATATTTCGTTTATTTGATGTTTTGCAACTTTATAAACATTTCATTTCGCAAGTTGAGTTAGTTTAATATTTTGTAAGTTTCACAAATACTATAGTATAACGTTTCACAAATAATATAGTAAAACGTTTCACAATTTTCTCCTTGCTTCACAAATGACTGTTTGACAACTTTAACTCTTATAAAATGTTGCAAATCAATAATACGTTTCACAACTTTCATATAACTTGTTGCAAGTAATTGTTATCACATTTTGCAGGTTTATAATATTATTCACAACTTTCTTATAACTTGTTTCACACTATAACTAATATAACATTTCATAGGTTTATAATAATAATAATAATAATAATAATATATTTCAATACATTATAAAGAATCAAACATTATTTTTCTTTGGTACATGTGTTATGTCTAAATCTGGAGTATTTTTCTGATGAAGACTTAAAAATTATATATATCTTTTATAAGCTTTATATTCAACATGAGAACCTTTTTCAATCTTCGACTACGAAGACCTGTATATTCCAAAGTATCATATAATATAATATATATAACAAAAAATAAATTCATATTTTACTAGTAATTTCCCTATCTACCTCTAATTATTCTCTTTTTCTTCAATGAAGCATATTTTAAGATTTTAATAGATAAATCATCTTCATTGTCACTTATTTAAACTTCTTCTATTGATGGATATTATACTTCACACATAATTTTACCAAATATAACTACATGAGAAAATCCATCACATTCGTATCAGAAAACTACAATTTTCCAAAGGTTAACTAATAATAGAAAACAAAATTTGGTCACCCTTCATTAATGTTATCGAGTATTACATTTTAGATTTTAGATAAAATAGTTTTTTAGTTCGAATATGATGGAATTTTTCAAATAGTTATATTTGACGAAATTGCGAATGAAGTAAAACATCGATATGTTAGAGGAGTTCACAAAAATGATGTTTATGATGATTTATTTGTTAAAATATTAAAAAAATACTTCATTGATAACAAAATAAAAACCAAAGATAAATGAAGAAATCATCGGTAAAACATGATATTTTGCTTTATATATATACTATGTATTATATTTTTTGATGTTTTAGGAATCATATTTATGCATTTTTTGGTATTAAAATATTGAAAATGTTCTAATTGTTGAACATAAAGTTCATCGAAATCTATGTAGTTTAAATCTAAAAATCCTTTTTATGGTTACTCTAACATCACCATGTACTTGTTTAAAATTTGAAAATCTTATTTTTGACATATCTATATAGTCATATGTTTTGCGCATTTCGAATGGATACACATTCTATAAATGGCCTTAAATCCAAATGTGTCATCGAATATTTTACTAATTTTGTTTGTTTGTTAGTGTGTTAGTTTTATCCTACTAATTTCACCATATATTTTAATTTGATGTTGAGCAAATGACCAAGTCAGATGTAAGCATGTTTTGAAAATCTTATTTTGTCATGATTTTGCAAGTCGAGTTTACTCAGGTTTAGATAGCCAAAGTTAGACATGTTTTTTAAATCAAGTTTTATCAAAGTTTCACCATTAGACATTAATATTGATGTACATTTACATTTGAGTAACATACCGTTTGAGCTCGTTACGTCCAAACTCAAATTATACTCAATATAAATATAGAACGACAAGAATAATTTGTGGTAAGTTCTAACATATTTTTCATATTTAATTACATATATTTTTCAAGTTAATTTTACAATTCTAGTAAAACCATATCTTGTAATTCTATTAAACATGTTTTGTAATTCTAATATTGTATGTTTTGTAATTCTACTACTACATGTTTTCCGATTTCAGTATCGCATGTTTTTCAATTTTAGTAACAATATATTTTACAAATTCTCAATTTACTACATGTTTTTTAGTTCTAGTAACAATATGTTCCATATATCTTGATTTACTACATGTTTTGCAATTATGGTAACTGCATATTTCAAATTTTTTGATAAACTACATATTCAAAATTCTACTTGCATCATATTTTGAAGGTCTTGATTAACTACATATTTCACAAGTGTTGGTTAACTTTTTATTTTACAATTTTAGTAACAATATGCTTTACAAGTCTGATTAACAATATATTTTGTATGTCTGATTAACAATATGTTTATGGATTAGAGTTCATAAGTTAAGTTTTTTAAGTTCTATTAAGATGTTGTTACTAAAAATTAACACAATATATTTATATGTGTAGATGAAATACTTTATCAAACAAAAACTAGTAACACAAAAACAATCATGGACAATCAAAACTCCAAGATGTATTCTTCAACAACAAACTGAAACTTTGATTACAACTTACTGGTAGTGTGAGTACACGTGTGACTTGACATAAAATATGGACTTAGAGTTTCACACATCAACAACAAGGGTGTATGTAAAAGATAAAAGTTATTTTATTTATTTTTATATGACATAAAAACAATTGAAAATTAATCAAAGCTAATGTTCATATTGTATAAAGTTTGAATGATTTATATAAATTGTTTTTATCCAGTTTATCATTCTAATAACAAATAAATTTTCAAAATAAAAACATGTCACATATTTTTGAAACTTATAAACAAGGGAGGTATTCGTTCAGGAAAATGAGTTTTTTTTTCTTTCACGTGTGACACGAGATGTTACCATGTTCGTGGGAATGGTGTACTATATCGGTTCAGGAAGTGCGAAAGAACCAACTTGTTCGGTTTTGCGTTCATATCAAGTTCCTTTGTTTAATCACTTAAGTATGTGATCCATCGACCCAATCTATAATCTGAATA
Organism: Limnanthes douglasii subsp. nivea; assembly: GCA_036936605.1. Lineage (NCBI taxonomy): Eukaryota > Viridiplantae > Streptophyta > Magnoliopsida > Brassicales > Limnanthaceae > Limnanthes > Limnanthes douglasii. The sequence continues at coordinate 43,220,592 of JAUPFV010000001.1, forward strand.
AATAATATTGAAACTCCAAAACACTCTGACTTGTTCAAATTAACTCAAAATTTATCTTTGGTTATCATTTTGCAAATTTTTGCATAAATAATTTCACAACCTTAGTTGGTTTAATATTCTCAACTTTGTTATTTCAGAGGTTTATATACACTTAACGTTGTAAAGTATTTGCCAAAACCTGAAAAATTTCATAAAGAAATTCGCATGTGCTTAACCTTGTAAAGTATTTTCCAAAACTTTACAAATTTCATAAAGAAATCTGCATGTGCTTAACAAATTATATCATCTTTTTAGTCAGACCCTCGGTGAACAACACGAGCCATACCTCGTATATTTTAGGTTGGTTATGCCTAATTCGATGCATGAATCGCTCGTATGGGGACAAAAATCATTTCTGACACGAGACAACATTAATCTAATTAAAAATATACCCAAAAGATAATTCAAATTTGGTTTTAAATTTTTTAAACAAATTTTTTATGTATTAAAGAAAGAAAACTAAGTGTAAATTACGTTATATTTGAGTTTTAAAAATCAATTTATTGAAAAACATATTTTGAAAGGTGAATCAAAAGATTGAATAGATCTACGATTTTCGATTTTTAAATTATAGTGCATGTGTTTGGTGATTGATTTATTTTTTAATTTTTATGGATAGATATATGTTCACCCGAAAAAACTTATGTTTAATAATTTTGGTTTTTCTTTAATACCACTACATTTAATGGTGTTAGTCTTATTTTGAGTTGCATTAAAAAATAACAAAAAGACTAACTAAGTTATGTGAACCATATAAAAGTTATTATTATTTTAATTTAGGCATAAAACCACGAATCATCTTTCGACTATCATGTTTCTATATATTTATATATATATATATATATATACACTTAGTCTATTGATTTTTAAATGTTCGTTATTTTTTTATTTATCAATTTCACTAAAATCAGTCTTTAATGTATAAATAAATAACTAACTTTGTTATAATTAGGAATGTCAATAGATAGGGATTAGGGGCGGATTTAGGGGGAGATGTGTATGTCCAGGATAACCCTAAGTAAAAAAATAAATCAAGTATAGTGGTTCAGTTTTCTAGTAATATATTTGAGGTCATGTAAATGTTTTTATTTATTTCACTCATTTTTTAGATTCTTTTAATTTTTATTTTTACTCTATTTTCTACTAATCGTACCCGTCTCTTTTCCAACTTTTCTCTCAAAGAAAAGCAACATAAAACTATCAATTTACTATTTAGTAAGTAATTAGTTATTTAAGTATTGAAGGACTTTGGAAAAATCCAAAATTAAATAAGTAATATTATTATTTAACATACTAATTTAAAGTGTTTGATTGATAAAACTACTATTATTAGGATATTTTTTCATATTTTGTATTGATGAATTCGTAATATTTTGTATGAAAAACAATGTTTTGTATTTAAGAAAATTATTGTAATGATTATTTTTAAGCAAATTATTATCTTAAATGTATTTATGCAAATTATTGTACTCATCATTTTATCTCAATGAATATTTTGTACGGAATATTCCAATAGAAATAATATTTTGTATATAGAAATTAATTGAGAAAATTACTCATTTTGTAGCATATTTTATATTGATGTATTTAAAATGACTTATTATTTAGCATATTTTGTACTGATGAATTTACAATATATACTATATTTTTATTCATTGATTTATAATTTATGGACAACAAATTATGGTTATTAACTATTTGGTACTTCTTTTTACTAACACGATGTTGTTCATCATTTCAAGACTTTGATTTTCCTTTTAATTTTTATTCATTGATTTATATTCATGGACCACAAATTGTGTTATTCATTTCAATACTTTGACATTAAATGACTTGTGAGGTTGACAAGATTCGACCCAAATGACTTTGGATATATTAACGATAAAGAGTTATCTAGCCAACTTGAGACGTATATTGCATGAGTCAAGATAGATGATAACATTTCCAATTTGAAGAGTATCTCAGATCTATGTAAGAATCTTGTTCGTATAAAAAACAAAAAATATTTGGATTTGTGTACATATTATTGAAGCTAGCTTTGTCCTTACCGGTTGCTACCGCAAGTGTTGAGCGAATATTTTCTCGTATGAAATATGTGAATAATGAGTTGAGAAATAGAATGATCAATTTATGGCTTAATGATTGTTTAGTGACATTTGTGGAGAAATATGTGTTTTTTTACATTGATGATCTAGATATTTTTGGACATACCCTAAATTTTAGTCTTGGATCCGCCACTGATCTGGATGAGTACATGCAGAGGTGGAGCCACGTGAGTTCCTGTGGGGGCCTATGAACCTACTGTTTCCTCTATATAACATATTTAGTAATAAGAAATCATAAACAAAGTTTAGTCTAGTTGGAAACATCAATCTCCAGAACCCATAGGTCTAGAATTTGATACTCAGAAGTAATACTTTATTATGTCTTTGTGTTATTAATTCTCAAAATCGAAGATTTGCACCGTGTTTTATGTTATTGTTTACTAGTTTTAAAGATTTATATTGGTTTATCTATGTTTTTTTTAAGATAAAGAGTTGTTGAGTTCAACTTCAGAGCAAATAGACCTGCATAAATCATAATGTTTTTTTATTTTATTTTGCATGGCTAACTTGGAATTTTATTGTTGATTTTTTTTCTTCTGTTTATCATTATAAGATACATAGTCATTTTAAAACAACTTCTAAATATAAATGAGCGAATGTCTCTAGTTTAATTACCGAAGTTAAAGAAAATGAAGTTGTTATTCCCCAAGTACATGTTCCGGTGGTTAATAACTCACAACCTCAAGTCGAAGATCGAGCTTCAAATTGGGAACATTTGTAGGCTAATCTAGGGAAAAAAGACATGTTTGAAGTTGGTTTTGCTTTAACCGATAGCAATGGCAAGTGTTTAGCAAGTTTCCTCATGTTTTAATTATGAGAAGAATTAGTTGGGAAATACAATGGGCGATCTGTGGCTTAATGATTGTTTAGTGACATTTGTAGAAAAAATAGGTATTTACCACGATTAGTAACATAACTATCTTTCGATATTTTCAAGCTTTGAGTAAGAGGAAAGTACAACTAAAATTAACTTTTTATATTATAGTTTTTTAATCACATTTTAGTTATCTGTGTAATGTATATTATGTCATGACAATGAATATTCAATATTTGATATTTTAACATAAACCATATTTGTTATAACCATTTTATATTTTATTTTGATAAATATATATGTTGATTTGATAATAACGATGAGGTTCACGACACCATAATGTTTTGATTCTGGCTACGTCATTGGGTGCGGGTATTTTTAGACTCGTAACCCATCATATCTTTATATTTTCAAACCCATCGGGTTCGGATATCCGTTCGGGTAAGACAATTTTTCCCACACCCAAACCCATCGGGTTCAGGTACTCACACGAAAGTACCCATTGATCATTGATTTCTATATAAAATATTTTATCGTAATCAACTATCCAATAAAATATTAGAATAAATAAATAATAATAATAATAATAATAATAATAATAATAATAATATACCCAATATAAATTTTTAAATTTAGAAATAAATCTAAAAATTTAGTAACAAATTTATAAAACAAAATTATTATTTACCATTCATATTTATTTAATTTTTTAATAATTTTTTTTATAATATAAAAATTTATTAAAAAAATTGTAACTTTTTTTAGTATTTATTCAATTTAAATATTTATATTTGCTGAATATGAGCTAATTTTAGATATAATATCATATTTATTTTAAATATTATAAAATATAAACAATGATAGAACTATAAAAAGAATATTAAATACATAAATTATAAAATATTAAAAAGAATTACACTATAATATAATTTTAGAGCTAATAAAATAATAATAATAAAATAATAATATATCATGTATTAATTTAAATATTAAGAAAATTAACTTAACGAAGGTTGTGTGGATTAGGAAAAGGTGTTTTAAGTTAAAAATACCTTAAACTCATAGTCCATTTTAAATCCAATGAGTAATATACTTTTACTTACCATTTAAGACTCATCCAACAAAACTATTACGGATAAAGGTCCAAAGAATTTAAGAGACATTATACTTAAAATATATCTTTCCATATAAATTCCAGCAAACAAACAACAGAAGTCATTCTTTTTCTTTCTTTTATATTTTTTAATTTAAAATTTTAAAGGTTCATCTTTTAAACCGTAACTTGAAAATAAAATATCAAAATACCATTGGTTTTGTTTTTTTAAGACAAACAAAACTAGTATCACTCATGATATATTTTGATATATATATATATATATATATATATATATATATATATATTACACACGTTTCTTATCTATCTACTTTTGCATACAACCGTACAAAGTTTAAACAGTTTTTGCATTTATTATAGTGGGCTGGTTTTGCATCTCGTATAAATCATAGTAGGTTTGAATTCACATCTAGCTATAAAAAATTTAAACAGGTTTTGCATCTAGCAATACAAAGAAGGTTTCGCATCTAACAAATTAAAGAAGGTTTCGCATCTTCTTCGTTTACACTATAAATATTAAAAAAATTTGAAAATACGTATCTTTTAAACCGTAACTCGAAAAAAAATCTAAAAATACCACTGTTTTTGTTTTTTAAGACGAACAAAACTAGACTCATGATAAGTTTTGAATTCTTTTTAATATATATATATATATATATCATAGGTTTCTCATTTATCTAGTTTCGCATCTATTCGTACAAAATTTAAACAATTTTTGCATTATATGGTTTCGTATCTTCTTCGTTTACACTATAAATATTAAAAAAATTGAAAATACGTATCTTTTAAACCGTAACTCGAAAAAAAATCTGAAAATACCATTGTTTTTGTTTTTTAAGACGAACAAAATTAGACTCATGATAAGTTTTGAATTCTTTTTAATATATATATATATCACAGGTTTCTCATTTATCTAGTTTCGCATCTATTCGTACAAAATTTAAACAATTTTTGCATTATATGCTTTCGTATCTATCATAATGGGTTTGAATTCGCATTTTGTAGTATAAAATTTAAAGAAGTTTCGCATCTAGCAAAACAAATAACGTTTCACATCTAGCAAAACAAAAAAAGTTTCGCATCTTCTTCGTTTACACTACAAATTTAAAAAAATTAAAAATACATATCTTTTAAACCGTAACTTGAAAAAAAAATCAGCTTTGGATAAAGTTAGTACACCAGATCAATTCTGGTGACTATGGTGACAGGTTCACATGAATCAAATGATCTGGTGAAATAACTTTATCCAAAGTTGATAGTCTAGGGACTACCAACGGACTATCACTGCCTCCGTATATAAGTAAGAACAATCGATCTCAACACTGACACTGCCTCCGTATATAAGTAAGAACAACCGATCTCAACACTGGTATGAACAACCGATCTCAACACTGGTATGATATTGTCTGCTTTAGCGGATGAAGGCCCGCACGGCTTTGGTTTTGGTTCACTTCCAAAAAACCTCATACTAGTTGAGATATGTTCTTAGTTATATATCATTACTCCCTAGCAAAAACAAAAAAGGTTTGACATCTAGCAAAACAAAGAAATTTTTGCATCTTCTTCGTTTACACTATAAATTTTTAAAAATTAAAAGTACATATCTTTTAAACCGTAACTTGAAAAAAAAATCAGAAAATACCATTGGTTTTGTTTTTTTAAGATGAACAAAACTAGTACCACTCATGATATGTTTTGATTTTTTTTAAATATAATTTTTACACATATTTTTTATCCAATAATATTCAGCATATTATCGTGTATTAAATGGTAAATATTTAAGTAAAATAGGTCTTTCTCAAAAATAAATAAAAATATAAATCTTAAATGAATAATAATATTATTTTGGATATTAAATGGTACTTAACCTTATTTTTAAATCAATAATCCATACCATATAAAATAAAAATAAAAAATTCCGATATTCAATATTCACTAGATCGGCTCAAAATTAATTAACAATTAAAAATATATATTGTCAAGAAATGATTTGTGATTTTAAATAAATATAGGATAATATTTATTTCAGAAGAAAATAGTTACAAAACATACATACGATTTAATAATTTTCGTTTTTCATACGAGGACACAAAAATATATCACCCAAAACTATAACAAAAAAAAACTGACCAAGTAATTTCACGAAGAAAATAACTTTCAAAATAGTGATTTGACATGAAAAAGAAAAACATAAGGACTTAAAGGCATTACACACTGTTATAAATTAATTTTACGCTTCCTGTTTTTATCCCAAAACAGAAAAAAAACGCACGTGATTCAAGAGAGAAGGTGCGTGCCCCTCAAGTTTAGACTGTCGATAACAATTAACAATCCTAAAGAGTAAAGACTAAAGAGAGTGTGTCACGAGAAACAACAGTACCAATTTGTTCCCCTTTTTTTCACAAACCCTAATTTTCTCTCTCCATTGTTTTCACACAAATGGTCCCTTTCAATTAACTCTCCCTCTCGTACCATTCTCTACTTCCTTTACTTCGCTACCTCTGTTTCGCCTTCTTATTCCTTTCCTCTTGTCGCTTGTACTTTCTCAAGCCGATTTGCAGAGAAATCGTTATCGAACTTTCAAAATGGGGAAATACATGAAGAAATCGAAAACAGGAGGTGATGTGGCGGTTATGGAGGTTGCTCAGTTAGGTGTCCGTACCAGAGCGGCTAAAACCCTAGCTTTACAGAGGCTACACTCTTCCTCACCTCTTCGATTATCGCCGGTGGTTAAAACAGAGCTGGATTCGTCGTCCTACCTCGAGCTCAGGAGTCGCCGTCTCGAGAAACTGCCGCCGTTGGCCGGGGAATCCAGAATGCAGACTAAGAGAGATGAAATGGAAGACGAGAAGAAGACGGAGCCAGACGTTAGGGCTCGGGTCGGGTCAAGGTCTGGAGTAACGGTTTCGGCTTCAGCTAGTTGTGAAGAGGGGTGTTTCGGTAATTCTGAGAGTTATAAGAGTTTTGAGCCTTCTTTGAATCTTGAAGGCAGAGACAGGTACTCCTTTTTTCTACCAAATCATTTTTTTTTAATTTTGTATCTGATTTTTATTTATTTATTTATTACTATATATATGGTTTAATTCGTTAGTTAATTCATATTTAAATAAAAGTATCTTAATTTATTGATAATTTTACTTAAACGAATAATAATATTGGTACTTTATAATTTTGGTGGTTATTTTAGCTCATTTCAAGTTGTAAATCTATGTCTTTATATGTTAGTTTTGTGGAACATTTGCAGGAGCACAAGAGAAAGCACACCATGTAACTTGATAATGAATTCAGATGGAATTACAGCGCCAGGATCTACCACTAGAAGGATGAGTTCAGCTACTACTTACGGACTCCGAAATGAAATGCAGCAATTTATCCCAACAGCCCAGGAATTGGAGGAATTCTTCGCTCTTGCCGAACAACAACAACGGAGTATCTTTTTGGAGAAGTAAGTTATGGATTACTTGTTACATCAGTACATATATTGATCATATTACTAACGTTTTGAAGTTTTAGGGGTGGCAAAAATCGTAGTAACTAATAATCTGTTGGACCTGGATTTTCGGACATTTTCGGATCCAGTTATGCATTAGGGTTGGATTTAGCTTTTTGTCCTAACCAAAAGTCTGTAGGACCTTAGTTTGACACATGTCTGTTCGTATCTGGTTTGATTTATAAAGTCCGAAACAAACCCGGTTGATCGAACCGACCTGTTTTTTATTGTAGTATTTTTAGTTCTTTCGCACCCAATCTGGATTGTTCAACTTGTATTGTAATTCGTATCAATCATTTTTCAATACAAGAATCTGACTGGTTTGACTCAATATGAACCCAGTTTTGGTTCGCAATTGATTCTACTTTTGAAGTGATCTGATTCGGATTATTTGGCCCAAATTATTATTAGAATTGATAATTTTCTGATGTCCTAATCCGAGTAGTTTGTCCCAATGTCCAAACCTAGGATGATATTTACTCCAAATCCAGATTTTGGATATGAAGTTTCTTGTTGATACCCAAATGTTGTCGAATAAAATTGTTTGGATGTGTCCGTATCCATTTTGAGGCCCCTATTAGGGAACTATAGATTTTGTTTTTCTATTTTTTACTTTTGGTTATTGTTTTAGGTGCTGATTGGAATTGGAACTTGCAGGTACAACTACGACATTGTGAATGATCTGCCTCTTCCTGGAAGGTACCAATGGGTACCTTTAGCTCCATGAATGTAGTTTTATGTTGAGAAACAGTATGGAAGAAGCAAGGTATAGTATCATACGATTTCATGTAAAGAAAATGATGTGTACTCTTTAAGACACACTAACCAACATATTCAACCAAAATGTTTGTTTTGGTTGAAATTATCACAACTTAATTTAGAGGATTAGTTTAGGACTATTAGAGTGATTTAGAGTCTTGAACCTGGCATTTTATTGTAAGAGTTACATGAGTATCTTAAACTTCGGTTGTTGCTAATTGTTATTTATAATCTTCTCATTTATATGTTTTAAGTGGCATTTATTTTGCTCTAGTCATAAGAAATCATATTCTTAGAGGCGATTATATACTGTCGATTCCAGAGTTTGGTGTTTTTATGATTACGGATGTATGGGATAATATGGAAGGGTTGATTTTTATGTGTGGTTTTATTTCGTCGTTGACTCGAGATTAATCAACTGAATATAAAGTTAATAACATTTTTATATTAATTTAATGAGAGTTCGGTTAATTATGTTTTTTTATAGTTAAACTGGTTTAAAAAGTAGTACATTTCGAAATTTTCTCAACCAAACTATTCTCCTCTCTGTAACTCTTTATATAATTTTATACAGATAAAACATCCTCCCCACTATCTTTCACTTATTATTCGTCTCAAAATTTTCTTAACAAACTACTCTTTTTTTTAATAATCTATATAAATGATCATTTATAAACATAAATGATGCACGATGAGGTTCCACATCGGTGGAGAGATTGAAGTTCTCGTCACTGAGTCCATAAATGGAAGAGTAATAGTTCTAAATATTTTTTACCATTAAAGAAATTAGAAAAAATCAGGCACATACAATAGTATTTATCGTCTGGGCCGGTTATGTTGGTTGATTTGCTGGATGATTAAGTGTTTGGTTAAAGAGAATTGCTAAAAAAACGGCCAAAACTGCTCCGCGAAGTCGTATGTTTCTGATTTTCAATATTTACAAAAATGCCATTAGGCAAAAAACCCAAAAAACCCTTTGAAGTTTAAATATTTACAAGTGATGTCATTGAAGAGAACCAAACTACTCCATGAAGTTGCAAACATAATTTCAAACTTCATCTTCTCCAAACCTACTAAAAATAGAAACTTAAGAACCAACAAAACCTATTTTATAAAAAATTTCAAAACCTTTACAACATGGACGGAAAAGGGTCGGAAGTGCTTCCCACGCAGAGCAGCATGGTCGCCGAGGAGGTACATTGCATTTCCCTCTTTCATTTTCGCCAAAAAATCGATTTTGTGAAAAAACCCGTAATGGTGTTCGTCGCCACCCTCCGACGTGGACGACATGCCGTACGCCATTCCAAAGGCGTATGGCACTTTCCATTCGCCATGGCTTGGCGTGGGGGAGCATCCGTACGCCACACGTGTGGCGTCCTGTATGTCCCCCACGCCAAGCCATGGCGAATGGAAGGTGTCATACGCCTTTGGAATGGCGAAATATGGTTTTCTTATCCGGAATGCCGGTTTAATTTGTTTTTCTACTTCTTACGTATTGCAGGAGGTGAACGAATGCGATATTTCGCTTGTTTCGGACTACGCTCACCATTTAACCACCCACAACGAGTATAGCTTAGAGTCGATGACCGAGTGGGTAAAACTTAGGGGGAAAACGTTGGGTTTTTCGATAAACGTAGTATCGAAGGAGGTAGGGAAGAGGGGGAGAACACCGAGAGTGGATTATCGGTGCGAGCGATCCGGAATTTTCAAGTCGGCCGTTAAAGAGTGCGACCGTAAGCGTAAGGCCACCGGTAGCAAAAAAAATAAATTGCCCTTTTCATTTGGTGGGTAATCCGTTAAAAGGAGACGATAAGTGTGCTCTTAGTGTCCTTTCCGGGAAGCACAACCACGAACCGATCAAGTATGCCGAAGGACATTTGCAATGGTCCAAGTTAAAACGTAAGGAAAAAGAGCTCGTTGATCTTTTGACGGTGAACGGGACAAGTCCGCGACAAATATTTGGTGCTTTGAAAAAGGCCGATCCGGAGAATGCTTCAAATATCCGTCACGTTTACAATCACCGTCAAAGAACGAGGACGGCTGAAAACGGCGGTCGATCCCAAATGCAATGCTTGTTAGTTAAATTACAATTGCACAAGTATAAGTATTGGACACGGACGGGGAATGACGGTTCTAACGTCATAACCGATTTGTTTTTCGCACATCCGCTTAGTATTGACTTACTAAGGACCTTCCCACGCTTGCTAATCATGGATAGCACATATAAAGTCATTTGTTACGGGATGCCTTTGTTCGAAGTAGTCGGGGTAACATCTACCAACAAAACGTTTTGCATTGGTTTCACGTTTATGGTGAGTGAAAAACAAGACAACTACGAATGGTCTTTGGGATGCTTGAAAACGGTAATGGAGGAGAATGATTGTGAATTACCGTGTGTTATCGTTACGGATCGCGAACTAGCCTTGATGAATAGCATCGACAAATTTTTCCCTAGCGCTAGTCACATGTTATGCGAGTGGCATATCAACAAAAATGTTAGCGGGAGAACAAAAAAAATGTTTGAAGACGGAAATGTGGCTAAAAGTTTTTTGGTGGCTTGGAACGACGTTGTTTCATCCGATACCGTTGAGGTTATGAACGAGAGGTTGGCTAAGACGCGGTCGATGTTCAAAGACCAAGATAAGGCGGTGGACTATGTGGTTGACTCGTGGATTACGCCTTATAAAGAGAGGTTTGTTCACGCTTATACTAACAAGATCATGCCTTTTAATAACCACACCTCTAATAGGGCCGAAAGCTCGCATGCTACATTGAAAAAATATGTTGGGTCTAGCCGATTGGATTTCGATTGGTTTTGGGATAAAGTGCATGGCTTGTTAGCGATGCAACATTCTACTATTAAAGAATCGATGGAGCTTAGCAAGTGCCGTTTAATTCACAAATTCCAAGATTTCAAACCGTTCAAATTTTTACGGGGGTACGTATCACCTATTGCATTGGCGATAGTATACGATAACTATGTTGATAAAAGCGGCGGTGAAAAATCTATGTGCGTTTGCACCGATCGTACGATCCATGGTTTGCCGTGTTCCCACGACCTTGAGGCAATCCGAAGAGTGGACGGCCACGTACCTACTCAGATTATAGATGAGCATTGGAAGAGACTAGATATCGTTCCGCGAGTTAAACTCACCGGCGAAGAAGAAGTGAAATTTAATTTCGCAAATCTAAATGCGAAACTTGAAGAGTTTGATGTTTACGAACAAAGTCATTGGCTCAAAAAAATTCAAAATTTTTTGGATCCTTCGACTACACTCCTTTGCGAACCCCTCGCGAAGGTTAAAACCCGCGGTAGAACTCCCGGGCGTGTTGGAAGCCGTGGTCGTGGACGAGGTCGGGGTCGCGTTAAGGGTAGCAAAGTCCAACGTGATTATTCTACGAAAATAGATCCTTCATATCACGAATATGTCGAACAAGAAATGTTTGAGTCCCACGATAGTGCCGCAACTCCACGAGTTGTAACACCCGCCGCTAGTATAGCAACCCCGGTCGGCACTCTCGGTAGCACCGCAAGAACGGTTGCCGCACATACTCCGACTAATTCCGGAGCAAAACCCTCAAAAAATATAGCAAAACGGGTTCAATGCGTTGGTTTAGGCACTCCGGATACGTCGAACCACATCAAGGCTATACCGTCATTCACGGCTAAACCATTCCCGACTAGATTACCAAATGTTTTGGACTCGAGATTTTCAAAAGACATACCTCAATATATGCGTCCTTTCATAAGCCGAATTACAAATGTAATGCCCGACGGTAATTGTGGTTTTAGAGCCATCGCGCATGGTATGGTTGGTAACGAAAGTGGATGGCTAATGGTTAGAGAAGCCTTGGTTCACGAGCTAAAGAGCGATCGGGAGTTTTATAAACGGGTTGCATATTACGACGATGAAAGCGAAGTTGATAAGGAGATAAACCGGTTGACTTTTAATAAAGAGAATTCACCTTACGCAAAATGGATGTCCTTGCCTAGTTGCGGAAAACTAGTCGCGACTACATTCAATTGTGTTTTCTATTGCCTCGCTCCCGGTGGATGTACGACTTACCTACCGGTGAAAAATGCACCGCCGAGTGATGGTTCTTTAAAGGAGATCGGCGTGGAATTCGTCAATAAAAACCATTTTGTTCATGTGAGTAAATAACTTTAACTTTTGCACGCATTTAAGCATTTATTTTGTAAACGCGCATTTATATTGAACGGAAATTTGTAGGTTGAGTTGGTTAAAGGGTCACCCATACCGACTATAGATCCTACGTGGATGAGATCGGCGAGAGAAGACACTATTTCTTGGTCGATCCCTTTGCTAGATAGAGTCTGTGTATTTTCAAGACTTCAAAATCCCACACCGACACACTCCGTTGAACATGATGATTCGATAGTGGACTTAACCAAAGATTGAATTTATTTTGTGTTCGGTTATGTTTTTGCTTTTTTTGTTGTAAACTAACAATGTGTTGTACCCTTTAGACCTCGTTACTTGAAATGAAATTTGTTTTTTTTTAAAAAAATTTGACTTAATAAATTCGGGACAGTCGTTTTCGCCAGCAGAATGGCGTAACTGACGTTCAGCGCGCCATCTGCTGGCGTAACTGCAGCTCCCCACGCCAAGGGATGGCGTGCGGATTGCCCCATACGCCATTCACCTGGCGTAGGGGACACTTTTGAGGCCTCTGTCCAAAAAGAACAGAGGCAAGGCTAAGTTTTAAACCTATTGCCGCCACAGGTTGGCGAATACGGGTATCCCTACGCCGTTCTGTGGCGGCAATAGGGTAGCCTTAGAATACAATTTTTTTTCCAACTTTTTTTAAAATTAAACTGCGATTTTACTTTAATTGTAGGCATAATATTGTGTTTGAATGATTATGTATTGTTCCAAACTCATTATGTATTGTATTCACGTTCCAATTTATGTTCAACTAGATTTTTAAAAAAAATTGAATTCGAAATTTAAGAGGTAGACCAGTTAGAGGAGCTCAAACATTAACTTATCGTAAACCAAAACATCAGCTGCAACACAAACACAAATACAAACTAAAACATGAACTTAAACATGAACGTTGACACAAACTGTATTCATAACTGAAACTTATTTGTCATGCTTGTAGTCACTGATTTCCGCTAAGCGGATGTCGATAATGTCGGAACGGACCGCATCCAGCTGATCATCTGTTATATAATCAATGACTTGGCAATTGAACCGGTTACATGCAACACGACGTTCAAGCTCGGTGAGGCTTGAAACTGGATGCTGACGGAATGTGAGAAGGACTGACAACCTAGCATTCACCTCATCAACACGCCTTGAAATCCTTGGCGGCTAGACACCATCCCTTCCATATAAGAAGTACATATGGCATAGCAATGCCTCGAAGTATTCTCTACGCCCCTGTTCCATGTGCGTGTTTCCAACTTCGATTGATGCTTCCATCAGATATTGATCTTCTAACTCATTCCATGGACACATTTGCTGTTAGGTTATTCAACTACTTTACTCTTCTATGTGTGGACAGCTCGCGTATTTATAGATAACGATATAGACAAACGCATAAATTACTCTGTGAAGTTGCATAGATTATTGAATTCAGCCGGGACCCACCAACACAATAACTCCCGCCAATACAAAAACTTCCGCCATAAAAAACCCGCCAAAATTTAACCCCCGCCAACACAAATACTCCCGCCAAGAACTCCAGCCAAAAACTCCCGCCATGGAGTCCACATCCTAAAAACTCCCGCCAAAAAATGACTATACTATATAAACATGCCACAGGATACAATATTCGTAACAGAAACAAAGAGTACACTTAAGAAAAAAAACATAAACACTTGAACACATGGAGTTTACAGCTGATGAAGACTACCATATGCTCAAGGCGGTTAAGGTTGTCCGCCGACAAATGGGGGAAGATAGTAGCGATGCTTTCTTCGACCGCCTCCTATGTCAGATGTATTTCAACTATGGGCATTTAGGAGCAGGAGACGTTCAAGTGCGAAGTCGTGACGAAATCAAATCAAGGTACAACTTCATCCAACCGCTCACTGTCCTGCTTTTTCAACCAGCCAGGATTAAGATAGAAGCACCTTTGGTCTGGAACATGACGGTAGTAGACTACATCAGTAGGGATATGGTGGCGTTTCTGGAGGATAGGATTGCGGCACGGAATGGGAGGGGGGATGATTCGGATGACAATTTGGGATACGATTTCGACGACTGATCATTTCATTATTTCCGTGTTTGTGCCATCGAGTTATTATGTTTAGTAGTCTGTGTTTTTTTTAAGTAACTCGAGAATGTGTGTTGTTTTAGATAGTACTACTATTTGAACTTGTTATTTTCTTATCGGTTGTTATTTGAACTTGTGATTTTCCTTTCCAGTTTTTGTTCGAAGTTTTTATTTCGTTAGTTGTTGTTATTTGATCTTGTGATGTTTCATTCCAGTATTTGTTTGAAGTTTTTATTTCGTTAGTTGTTGTTATTTTAAGTTGTGATCGAATGAATGTAAACATTCGATGTTTTATGTTTGGATGTTCATCTTGAAAACAATAGCACTAAAACTGCAAAATACGTCGATTGCATAAAAACATTACAATTTAATCCAAAGCATTGCATAATAAGAAATACATAAGCAAATAACTGAAGACAAATGATAGGTGGGCTAACCCTCAGTTAACATTTCACACTTAGATTTATGGAGTCGGATAGTTCATGTCGCTCCCGAACGCATAATCATCTGAATCAGTACTTCCTTCGGGAGTTGAATACGTTTCAACTGCGCTTGCAATTGCGTCGGCCATTTCTTGCTCCCTTTGTTGCGTCGGATGTGACACCATCTCCGGCGTAACTGGACCTTGGGATCCCATGTTGAATACGTCTTGGACATGTAAACGGGTCTCGTAATCCAATGACTCAATCTGTATAGTCCTTGGCTTAAGGTAAGCGAGCCTCTCGAACACTTCTTCACGTCCGCGTGGTCGGGGCATTAAGCATCCTGGACACGATGCCTCCCTACCGTGGTTGAAGAACATCCTGCACAAAACCGCATCGATGAAACCAGGAATCTCCTCTTGCATCGTACCTTTGACGAAATCAAATGCGCTTAGGAGGCTTGCATCTTCGTACATGTTCCAGCCTGAATCACCCATCGTTATAATTTAAATGTTTAGTTTCATAGTCAGATTCTAGTATTTATAGACTCGTAGTCTGTGGTTCAATTCTCAAAAAATTAGCGGGAAATGGTGTTTTTGTTGCCGCTAAAAACTTATTGAGGCGTGAAACCATTATTATGTATGTTTTGAGGCGGGAAATACTTTTTTTATAATATCAAACATAAAGGAAAAAGTATCATCCATGGACCGAAACATCAACGAGAGCACCAAGATATAGAAAATAGTATCATACAATCCAAAACCCAAAATGATACGTTTCATACAAAGTATCATACAAAGTATCAAAAAACAAGCAAACCACCAAAGTTAGCGACAACAGAATCAAAGTATCATACAAACACAAAAAACATCATAATGTCTATGCGAGCCTCCTGGCTGTGGACAAAACATCATCATAAGCCCCAGCTAGACGATCGAAATCATGATCAAACTCGCTCACTCCAGGAAACAACGAGATCCTCCGCATACTAGCACGCAAATGTCGGATGATAGCTCCCTCTCGATCCTCGTGGACGTAGTCAGCGAGCGAGTAGATTGCGGTGTTGACGAGGTCGAACCAGCTAATACTCTGGTGAAGTAGTAGGTACTGAGGCTCACAGAAAGACTCCATCTCGTCTGTCACCATCCCTCCTCGAAAACCATGATACAACGTGTTCATCTGCCGCCGCTCCCAATCATGGAAATCGAATGCACACGCCATCGTCTTCGGTTTTCTCCTTGATTTCGACTGCATGGCTAACAAAGGATGCGCGATTCGACCCTAGACACGGCCAAACTGCCGCTGAACTCGCTCTGGATAGTATGCTTGAGAGTGCTCCACACCGCATATGGCATCCCGAAACCACGATAGCTCTTGGAACGAGAAATGATCGCGTATAGCACGATAAGGCTCAAACAATACCTGCAATATAAACGGATATGAACATAAACACAAAAATAAATCAATTTTGCGATCACTAAACAATAACACTTACATCGCTCTCTTCCAGGTTGTTGACGGAGATACGAAGGTTCAGCTTCGTCCGTGAGTCAGATATTGCTGCAACTGTATCCCATCTACCAATAGTGGGGTCGCGCTCAGTGTAGGTGCGTCGAGTAACGGGCCGGAGCATGGAAAAATGATCCCGTATCCACGTGTCTACCATACCGATACATCCAGCCATAGTCCTCGTGTCGTGCAGGGAGGCCTCACCCAGATGGTGGTACAAGTAAGCGAGAACATCACTACCCCATGAGTACCTGCCAACACCCTCCGGAGTCAAATCGCGCAACAAAAACAAATACTTGTAATTGGAGTACGTGTTGCTCTTGTCGGGGAATATGACCGTGCCGAACATATGCAATATATAGGCGCGGGCTGCAGCATCCACCATCAGATCACTCAGACCAGGGCTGTCATCGCAGAACTCTGGCCCACTAAACCTACTCCGGAGCCATTTAAATCCCAAACCAACGCCCTTGCACTTCTCAACCTCCGTCACGAAGGATAGATCATCCACCATAAGCATTTTAGCGCACTCGTGCATGGCCAGAGTCTTGTCAGAAATATAGGGAAACACAGCAAGCTCACCATCAACTGGGAGTCCCAAAATAGTGTGGACGTCGTCTAGAGTAATCGTCATCTCACCGAAAGCGAAATGGAAGCTATTGGTCTTCGCATGCCACCTCTCTAGGAAAACCTCTGTCATGTTGGAGTGTGTCTGCATCTCACAGAACGGCTCAATCAGACGACCGAACGGGGTGGCGTCAACTACAGCGCGTACCCTAGTCTGTGCAGCCAAACTCCATGCTCGATGACTAGGATAATGGGCATACAGCCGCATCTCTCGCTCCTGAAAAAATTTGTTCCCATTATCATATGACAAAACAAAATAGCTTCAAAAATGTAAAATTTGAATTTCGATATTACCTCTCCCATCCAAATGTGGTATGCAGTGTGGGAGGTGAAATCCTCGCCGAATAGCGGTGGCAATCTGGCCGGAGGAGGAGCTATACGCTGCCCTGTAGCCGGTGGGGGATAGCGTCGTCTGCGGGAAGCGGAAGCGGAAGCTGAACTCGATCCGGACGCAAGCGGTCCGGAGACTATAAGGAGCTCATCCATCTGGAAAGGTAAAACTGGCTGACCAGCGTCACGTACCCTACTCCGCTTTTTAATTCTCCTCGTCCGCGAGCCATCAGCAGACTGTGTATACTGTGCATCGTCGCCGTGATCCATCACCTGAAAAAAAAAATACTAAGTATCAGGTTTCGTCGAAAACACAAATTGTCATGCTGGTACCTCTTTTAGACAAAAAATAGCATAAGGCGGGCTAAAACAAACCAAAAAGCAAGAATAAACCGGTCCCGGGCCATTCCGGTGACCGGAGATGCCATATGCCATCTCGTGTGGCGTAGGGTTGGTGCCCTACGCCACATGGATGGCGTAGGAAGGCTGTTCTTCGCCACCGTGTGGCGAAGAACAACTTCGCCATGGCAGAAGCTTGAAACTTCTGCCTTGGCTTAGGAACAACCCAAAAATTCGATTTTTCCAACAGATCTACCCTAACTAAACCTATCTAAACCTAACTAACCTATCTAACAACAATAGAATGGACTTACAGTGATTGTTCGATTTTGGTTGCTTCCTCTTACTCCGAACAGACTCTCCGGTGACGATTCCGGTGTATATGGGTCGTGTGGTGGTCGTAATAGGTGCCGGTGGGTGTGGTTAGGTGCCGGTGGGTGGGTGTGGTCGTGTAGATTTCAGTTTAGGGTAAGGCAGTGGGTGGTTTAGGGCTGTGCGGCAGGCAGGCAGGTAAGGTTTTCACTTTAGGGTAAGGTAGTGGGCGTGGTCGTGTAGATTTCGTCTGATTTTCACTTTTTTTCATGTTTTACACTTTTACTTTTGTTTAGGTATATTTAGTGTAATTAGTTTTAGGTTTATTTAATATAGTTATAAATTGAATATAGGTTAGTATATTTAGTTTTAGTTTAGGTTTTATTTATTTAATTTAGTTTAGGTATAATTTTTTTTAGAGAGAAGGTAGAGGAGAGTTTGAGGTTTTTTTTTTGAAATTATGATAACTTCGCGGAGTAAAATTGAGTATTTATATGATTTCGTAAGGGCAAAATCGTCAAACAAAATAACTTCACGGAGTAGTTTTTTAAAAAAGTTATAAGCGACTTCGCGGAGTAATTTTGGCCGTTTTTTTAGCAATTCCCTTGGTTAAATTGTTCAGTTAAAGATTTTTATAGTAGTTATTGGCATGAATTTGAAAATTAAAGATATACTAGGTAGAAGTTATGAAACTTACATAGATTTATTTTTTCCGCTATATCTGTGCGTTATTTAAGTGGTGAATACATGTTTTTTCTTTGGAGGGAATCCGCAGCCGCTACTCAGAGTGCGCACAGGGTAAACCCTCAGCCTGACGCGATAGCCTGCAAACCAACGCTAAAAGGTAAACCAAACAAGGTGACAGGCTCAGCCGAGAAAGTGTATGTAGAGGGACTCGAACTCATGACCTTTGGTCACAAGCATACCATACTTAACCAACTCGGCTACCCCCTTGGGAGCAACATAGCCGCTTTTGTGCGTTGGATAATAATTGACTTTTGGTATGCAACATTCAATATGATAGAACTCGTCTCATTACTAAAGATAAAGAGGATGTGTTGGCAGAAAGCTAGAGATTATGATTAAAGTTAGTTAATGGTTGTTTCATTATGATTGATAATAAATATTCGTGCATGATTTATGTTCCAGCATTTGTAACCGTTACACTATTTTAAAAGGAATCCAAAAAAATATCTCAGTTTGATAATTGAGCATATAAAAATAATCATAAAAAACATACCTTATAGGATGTTGATATCTGAATTTTTTGTAAAAAATGGATAAATGTTAGTGAATATGTTGAGCATATAATTTCATATAAAAACGAATAAAAATATATTTTTTCTAAAAAATCGAAAAATAAATATACATGAACGAAACATCTGGTTGAAGTGAGGTGTATCAATATTTTGAAGTCAATTTGATGATTACGCATGTAAAAAATAATCATAAAAAATATACCTTCTCGGATGTAGGATAAAAAATATTTTACTAAATAATCAATATATATATATATATATATATATAATTGATTTTAGGTCGAATGAAGGACACCAATCAACAATTGATTTTGCAACAAGTTGCAAACCAATTTTAATGATTACATACAATATTCTTTTAACTAATTCTAAGTTTTTGGTGTGCGGCTAGATCAGTTCAGAATGTATGATCAATACTTTGATGAATACCCGAATGATTTTTCCTTCACAAGCATGTACCCCTTCACCGCACAGCTTTCACATTAACATATCCATTTATCGCCTATATGACTAGAACTAAACTTGATGATCTATTGGAAAATGGTGAACTCTTATTGGTATGTGATAATGAACCTATAATAAAAAAATATAGTATGTTCGACGCGACCATACACAAGCTCCCGTAGATGAGGATGAAAAATAGTGACTTAAAGATTCAATATTTTTATATTTTTTCGTATGAATATCGAACCTTGTAAATATCTGTTATAGAATAAACTCAATCACACTTGATCAGTTGTCTCACATCGTTTAGGCGGAAAACAATATATAATATATAAATGAATGAAATATCACAACCAATATGAGGCCATTTGGGAATACACCCAAAAGTAAAGCATATCTCCACAAATCACAATAAAGTTTTAATCACAACGTCGTTTGTTATATATCTTTTCTAAATAAAAATATAAAAACATATATTAAAAATAAAGTTTATTTTTGTTATTATTTCAAAATATAAATATATGTTAAAATTTATAATGGTGTAATTAGTCCATTCCGAATCAATGAGTTTATAATTTATCCAAACATGTAAATATCTATTTCGATTAACTCAAAGATTAATGATATACTTTAGTAGTTAAAGTAATACCGTCCATGATTTTCGCATATCATGAAGATACTTATTGTAACAGAACCTATCTATAAATGTCCAACTTCAATGAATAAAATAATGGTTTTTTTACTCTTCTATTTACTTTTTAACTTTTTTTACTCCTTTGCAACATCTATTTTTACCATTAGTCTTAAGCACCCACATTGTTTATACTCCTATCAGTTATCCTTTGGTCTACCCTCATAATCCAAATTTATCAACATTAATTAGCATCGTTTGTGGGAACGATGATAATTTTGTTTCCATATAGATCTTAAAAAAATCGATGTCAAACGTCATTAACAACATTGTTGTGTCTTCAAGTGAGGAGGAATAGATGGAGCACCCGTTAAAATAATCACTAGACGCATGTGTGACTGGAGAGCCGACGAGTATAAAATATTTTACAAAATCCACAACTCGGATCGAGGCGTTGGTCGATGTTAATAGAAGAACGGGTTATATATTCTTTATTACAAAAAAATTGTTAATACTGTCTTCAAGAACTAAATGAGATATTATACAAGGGAGATGTAAAAAAATGCTATGTCATCCATGGAGAAAAGAGCAATGAGTTAGAAGAAAAATCCTAAAAGAGGAAGATAAACCCTTTAAGAGGCCATCATGGTACTATAGAATAATTAACAAATATCACCCATTTAGATATGACGGGACTCATAAACCAACTATAAAAAAACACAAGGGATTAGGAGATCAAAGAGAATAGTCGTCTGAAGAAGACTCATATGACTATTACAAGAACTATCACCCTCGGTTGGACGAATTATCTTCACAAACATCATGAATATCCTATCTCATGATACAATCAAATAATGACAGATATTTGATGAATAAGTATCATGGTAGAGGTGATGTGGAAGATCATGTTTAGACAACGATACGACTAAGTGTCGAGGCTTTAGTTTAACCTAAAGAGGAAGAACAATGCGGTGGTCCAACAATCTCCGAAGAAACTGCACCAAACATTACAAAATACTGCCACTTTACGAGGATTGTCTAATCAGTTAAAAGAAAAGGTATGAAGAGATCCTAAGGGAATATGGTAAAAGGTTTGCCAAGAAAATCTAAGCTACAAGACTGTCACGACCAAGTGGTAGTAAAACATTAAAAATATGGGCTGAAAAGGGAACATTTTTGAACGAATTCTTGAAGAAGAACTTATACTTCAGAAAGGTGTTTCAACAAATAAAAAACCTAATTAAAATATAAGATAAAGCCTCAAAAGAATAAAAGCAACATAGCTCGCACCAGTGCAAAAATCAAATAACTGATGAGTAAGATACTATGACATCAACCAAAATAATATCCAACCAAAATAGGAAAAGAAAATCGATAATAAATTGCAGTGAAATAACAATAGGAGAGACAAAGGCCAATCAAGTGGATTGTTAATGTGGAACAGAAAATAACTAATGCCCGAAACAGAAACTAATAAAATATTGTTGAATTCTTATGTTTTCACATTGTAAAGTCTCATCATTTTTAGCACGCGTTAACTATTTTTTTACTCACTCTAAATATCTTCAACATGGTGAATTCTATTAATTATGCATTTTTTAT
Source organism: Limnanthes douglasii subsp. nivea (assembly GCA_036936605.1). Taxonomy (NCBI): domain Eukaryota; kingdom Viridiplantae; phylum Streptophyta; class Magnoliopsida; order Brassicales; family Limnanthaceae; genus Limnanthes; species Limnanthes douglasii. The sequence continues at coordinate 43,242,634 of JAUPFV010000001.1, forward strand.
AAAGATTTGTATCTCTTATTTTAGTTATCTGTAATACCTAGTGTGATGACATATATATTTATGTTTCCTGCATGATTTGGATATATTTCTCTATCATCGAGGTCTTAATGTATGGAGAGAATTTTGGAATTTCACAATATAGTTATCATAAATTGAAGCTACATTTTTTATTAACTTTATATAATTTCTTTTTGGTTTCAAAATACGTGTTCTTCTCGTTGCCACTTCAATCCAGTTTCCCATTTCATTATTACAAACTAAACTCGTATAATAGTTTATTGAGGCCCATATGGTTTTTGTTTACTTGCCGATAGGATTGATGAAGTTATTTTTTAGTGTAGTCGGATTATTGTGTTGGATTTCTTTGTGGTGTTGAAGGAGGACAATACCTAGTGTAATGACATATATCTTTATGTTGCTTGCATTATTTGTTTATATTTCTCTAATATCGAGGTCTTAACGTATGGAGAGAATTTTGGAAATTCAAAAAATAGTTATCATAAATTAAAGGTACACTTTTAACTTTGTATAATTTATATTTGGTTTCAATACGTGTTTTTCTTGTTGCCACTTCAACCAGTTTCCCATTTAATTATTACAAACTTAACTCGTAGAATAGTTTTATTGAGGCTCATATGGTTTTTGTTTACTTGCCGATGGGATTGATAAAGTTATTTTGTAGTTATCGGGTTGTTGTGTTGGATTTCAATGCGGTGTTAAAGTAGGGGAAGAGCGTTGATAAGAGACCATGATATAAATAAAAATATGATTACGATGGTTGGATATGACTCACAATCGCATAGTTTTGTCTTTTTTGATTTGAGACTTGACTTGAGCATAAAACATCCAAAATCAATATATTTCTCTTTATTATGTTTTTGGCTAGATGACCAAGTAGAATTCCATACATATAGGCTGCACATGTGACTAGCTCGTGACAGTCTTCCATATTATTCGTAGTTTGAACAAAATGTCAAATGTAGAGCTTCAAACTCTTATTTGGTTCTTGTTTGAAGTGAATTATGCATTCTTCATTACTCTCATCACCTTACTCCCAATGAATCCTGAACAAATTCCAAAATGTATTAAAAACTCAAATAGACCTCGAATTCAAAGTGGTTCGACTTCAGCCTTTCATCCTTTATGGAAAACATATTATCGACTTTCGTTCTTTGACCGAGATCAGTTGTACCGATGATGTTATCTATCATGTGAGCATAAATCTCATTTAAGATTAATTGAATAAGTTTAACTTAAGGATGAGAAGCGACATTGGTTGTATGCATTGCGATCCTTCATAGGAGAGTAGTCTCAGTCGATGCAGAATCATTGAGACAATTTTGATACAACATCACGACTATAAAATATTTATGTTGTACTATTCATTTTCTAACCTTCTGACCTCAAACTGGGAATTTAGGGTCCTACTCTCGATTAATCCTTAAATATTAGTCATCTCGTTGAGTTGTGATTAAAACGATTGGGTTTTGGAGAGGCTTTCGGCTCCCTGCTAACTGAGGTACACTTATAGTAACATCATGATCGCTGAAATTACTCATTTTACTAAAATATATTACCAATTTTTTTAATATAATTGTCGATTATATAAATAATTTTTCAGATACCAATCAGTTTTCACATACAATATTATTTATGAAATAATTCTGTTCACCGTCAAATAGATTGACTTACCTCAAATATCGATTATGTATAAATAATTATATAATATTAATGATAAAAAAAATTAGATAACATACACCTAGTGGCGTAACCAGAACCAAAACATTATGGTGTTTTCCATTAAGCTAAAATCTAGCTCGTTATTACTTAATATTAAATAAATTAGATAGATAAACGAGTGGGTTTGTGAACCCCTACTTAAACCTACCTAGCTCTGTCACTACAACACCATATCCATAAATGTGTACGTAAAAACGTAAAAGTGACCGATAGACCTAACCTAAACATTTTAGTATGTAAAATCTATGACTAGTGTGAAGATGAAACATGTGTGTCGAATAATAATTTATTATCAGAATGATTGACCTAAACTAGAAATACAAATATATATGTATAAATATGAATTAATATCTAGTAACATACCAAAATTGTAAATCGTTATATATTCGTATGTAATAAAAATAACCTACGAGATCAGTTTAAATAGGTATAAATTTGTATGGTATCTTAACAAAGTTTATTGTATAACGACCAACTATTTTAAGCTTTAAAATATTGATATATATATATATATATATATAAACCTCGTAAATGTTCAAAGTCATTGTATACAACAATTTATTAATGAAATTGCTTCCCTCATCATTCTTGTTAAGATCATTGTAGATTAATTTTTTTTATCGTAAACGTTAAATCATTTGTGAAAAAATATCAATATACACTTTTTAGTAAATTATTATGAAAATAGTGGTTGGAAAAGTATGGTTAGAAATGAAACTATAAGTTACTCTAATCAAAAAATGAATTGAATTCGTTCACTGCTCAATAATAATTAATGGTTGTACATTTCACTACTTTAAATCCTCCAATGGTATTAGGCAGGGTCACCCATTGTCATCCAATCTTTTTTATCATTGCGGAGAAATATCTTATACGAGGAATCAAAAAGATCTTTACATCTCATCCCTCTATGTATTTCAAATCTGGAGGCTCCATAAGTATTCATGTATTAGTTTTTTCATGACGTTATCATCTTCCAAAATGGTTGTCTCAACAATGTTAAGAGAACTATCAGCATTCGAGACCATTATCACTCAATTTTTGGTTAAACAATAAATAAACAAAAAACTAAGTTTATACCTTCAATCAATTTAAGTAGAGCCAGAACTATTGAAATTGAGAATGTCTATGGTTTTAACGATAGTCATCTTCCATTTAGATACCTTGGTATTAACATTCATCAAATGAATAGAAATGGGCATCTAGATGATCTCGTTACCAAAATAAGAAACAAAATATTGGATTGGGATTGTAAAAATCTAACTTTTGGAAGCACATTGACATTATATCAATTTGTTTTCCTTGCAATCCCAATATATTATTGTCAAAGCAGCATAATTCCTAAAACTGTAATAATAAAAATTAATAACTTGATAATCAAGTTTTTTTGGGGAGGAAAACAAATCACAAATCAATCATTTGGTCAAAACTTTCAACTCTATGCTATCCTTTTAAGAGGAATTTTGAAACTTAAGAAATTTTACAAATATCCAATTTTCCTTTTCCTGTAAGTTATGGATGACTTTGAGTGAAAAGAAATCTCTTTGGTCTAATCTTATAAATTTGATCTACTGCTCAATCTCTCATCCTTTTCAAATTTATGTAAATCCAAGAGATAAAAAACCTAGAAAAACTTAATAAAAACAAGATCAATTGCTGAGCAATTTATTAGCTGGAAAGTGGGTTGTGGTAATATTGAATTATGGTTGGAAAATGGTGCGAAAATCACCATTTTATAACTCTCGCTTTCAATGAAAACAATTCATGTTATAATGGAAACTTAATTTTTTTATTATTGGTCAAATGGCTCATAGAAACTTGACAGACTCAAAGATCAAGTTTTAAATTCTAATATTGAAAGAATTTCTAGAATCACATTATCTGATTCCTGAGATGATATAATCATGTGTAATATATCCTTTGATGGAATGTTCTCTCTTCCATATACGTGGAATGGAATCAGGAATCATAAGTCAACATCTCACTTATTTAATAAAATCTGGTATGAAGTCACCCCTAGGACGTTCTCATTTACTTTGTAAAGACTTCTTAAAAGTTTTATATGTGTTGACTCAATCATTCAAAATAAAAATATAAGCCTCGCATCCAAATGTCAATTTTGCAACAATATAGAATCTTCAACCCACTTTTTTGTATCATATCAAACAATCTGGGAAGTATGGAAATACTTCTCATGAATGTTTAACATTTTCATCTTTCAAAACATGACTATAAATCACTTGATTAATTGTTGGTTGATGTCCATTACTAAAAAAACACACACATAAGAACAATTTTGCTATCATGAATTACTTGAGCTTCTTGGTCTGCAAGAAATCAAACAAAGCACCGTAACATCAGAATTTCTTCAAAGAACATAATAGACAAAGTACTATATAACATAGTCAAATTAGACTCTGCATATCTTATTAAATCAAAATTTTGGGTTGGTGATCTTAGAAATGCAAACGACCTAGATTTCTATAATCACATGTCAATTTCAATGAAATATTCATAAGTTAAATGGTCATTTCATTAACTAACATATTAAATTAAATTTTAATGGTTTTTGTTTGTGTAATGGGGAAGCCAATGAAGTCTTTGTCATTAAAAATAACTTAGGAAAGTTAATATTAGCAAAATGCAATCTTTATAGAAAAAACTCTCTTATTATATGTGAAACCCAGAGATTTATTAGTAGGTTGTTATTATGTAAATTCAATGACCAGCTTATAGATATTTAAACTAATTCTTTGTTAAATAAGATTAGAAATAATTCAAAGATAGTCAATTCCCCCATCATAATTTAAGTCTATCGTTCTTCTTCAATACAAGTACAAACAATGGTTAAATGAGATTAGAAATAATTCTGGTAAGGTTTAAACTTTCAACCCATGCATATATTAAATTTTGTTACTATTACAATGTTATTCTTTGACCTTTCTTCAAATCAAAAACTTTGTTTGGAGGTACAAGTTTCAAAAGACAAAAGGCTTTATGAACAAATCGACAAATATGAGAACTCAAAGAATACCATTAGAAGACAATCTCCATTCAGTAAATCCACTATAATACATATATAACTTATTAAATCTAACTTTTAGAAGACAATCTCCATTCAGTAAATCCACTATAATACATATATAACTTATTAAATCTAACTTGGATTAATTATTGATCCACTATGTAATCTTTCTAGTCTTGATGGTTTAATATATGCAAAATTTTAGTTCGCATAAAAAAAAGGTCAGAAGTGGAACTAAAACTCATCCGACCTTATGAGAAGAAAAAGAAATAGTGTCGATTGAATGACAGAACTACTAATAGAAAATATATAGGCCGTGAAAAAAGTTACAAAAAGTTTCCATCAAAATAAACACTAATTATTCGCACTCATCAAGCGTTACAACACACATAACGAACCCGTGCAACTCCATGGCCTCCGAAGTAAAGACCGCGCTCGACTCCAACACCGTCATCGACGACAATCTTACTGCCGCCCGTACCGCTGTTAACCATGAGTCCTCGCGTGCTTCAATTGGAACCAGATTCCAAATGAACTCTGAAGCTCCCGTTGTGCCGCCGTCTGTAGAGACTGCATTCGCACAGCTGTCAGGCGATATGCTTGCAGCCAGGAATCAATCCTACACGATTGAGCTAAAAGAACATGGCAAGTTAGGACTCTTCCTAAAGCGACCAGCAACCAAACCAAAACCGGTCCTGATCTACCTCGATCCCGCCAGCCTCTACTTTTCATGCAAGGCTACCCTCCTTGCCGAACTGAACCGCCTCTTTCCAAACAAAACCGGAACGAGTAATGAGGAGTTCGCGTCCCGCGCCGAATTAACGGCCGAGAAATTAGCAACAGGATGCTCTCTTATAGCATACCTGAAAATGCGTAATGTACTTGTGAGCGAATTACCGTTCATGTACACTATCAATCGTCTCAAGAAGCCAAGAGCCGGCGCCGATCTTCCGATCCCCGCCCCTTTCGCTTTTGCTTTTCAACAGCTCGGAGCAGTTAGCGTTGCCGATCTTCCCAACGATCTTCGGTTAATACCTGCCTTTCCAGAGACGGGCCACAAATTTGGAATACCCACTGTCCAAACTTGGAACCCTCGTGCCTACGCAACGGCAGTTGAATATGCAAGAAGTTTAGGGATGCGATTTAATGTCGTGGACCTAAAAGTGAAGAATGGCACAGCCTGGTGGCTACTCCGTCAAGTCTATGAAGAAGACGTTTTCGAACTCACCTGCCCCCTCCCTGAACCTAATTTCACCGACGCAATGGCCGTCACCCACTCTTTATTCTTACTGAATACGCCTGACGACCCATCGCAACCGTTTGTCGATCTCTCCCGATTCAACGATGATAATTACGGAACCATACTCCGCAATCCTCACGCTGGTATCAATCTAAGCACTTTTGAAGCGCTCTCTGATGTCTGATCCGAGATTTGGAACAACGTTTGACCAAGCATCATGCTGACGTCTAAAATGATAATGTATTAATGTGTATCAAGAAACTTAGGAAGAGAAGCCTTTTTGTTTTTTGTTTTCAGTTTTGTCTGTGCGTGCTAAGCACCAAACAGTTTGTGTTATATGTTACTTGATGAAATTTATGCCAATGTTTTTTAACATTGTATTTTGAATGTAATACCCTTCTTAACATTGCAAAACTTTTACAAGTGAAGCAGCTAGAACCCAGTCTTTGATTGCTACACTAGCCCGCAACACCTGATCAAAAAAACAAAAATACTAATAAAGAAAACAACAAAAATTGAGGAATTTAGATCCACCCTCTTTTATATTGCTTAAATAACACAGACCAAATTGTTTTACAAAATTCACCAAATGTAGGAAGTACTAGAAACATTGACAAATCCATGCGATAGTAATAAGTAAAAACACAAACTCATAACAAGACAAATTGTCCAATACAGTACTTCAAAAATAAATTTAGTTATTAATCAAAGTCGACTGATATTTGTTTTCGAATACTTAAGTTGAGGCTGATTTAGTGTAAGAACGGACACCAAACGCCAAACCCAAGATTAGCAAGGGAACAAGGAATTGTAAGATCTTGATAATGAATTCTTGTGTCTTATCTTGATTATAGTGAGGTTCTTTTGGAGCAGTGTATGTAACGTTGGTTGGAATGGTTGAAGTGTCGAAATCGCCAACGTAAAATTCATCCATCATTGCTTTTGCGGTCGAACTATGCCCAATGTCATCGAAATCGTTGGTGGCATCCTTCCCTATATTAAAATGTAAAAACATAATACCAAACAGAATTTAGGCGCAGCTTTAACTCACTCAATGCTTCTTACTAACTTCACCTTTCAAATTTTTTATATCTATTGTTATTTTCAAAAAATATATTTTTTACATCTAATTTGTTAGTTAGCATGTACAATTTATAAAAAAAAGTATTTGTACTAATAAAAAATTGAGCAAACTTTATGTGACAAACTTAAAAATTTCCCTTCAGGTTCAGGGTTAGCTGTATCAGTATTTTAAGAAATGGGTGGCTACCAAACAAATAGTTGGGAGTTCAGCTAAATTTGATAATTTTTAGGCTCAAGCTTTGAACTTTACATGGGCTTGAATTTCTTATGGACCCGAACTCGAATATATCTACATGATCACGACCTTATTCCTAAGCCGCTCGACATCTATTGCAGGCACGAATTTGGCTTGGCCTTGAATAATTTTAAAACTTAATAAATTTAATGATTTATTTAGTACATAAACATTAAAACTCCCAATAATTCTTTCGAATACTCAAAGCTCGAATCAATCTCAGGTTTCGATTCAGTTCCAGTTCCGAACTTGAGCATTCGAGCTTGCGTATTCAAAAAATTGTTGAGGAGAGCCTAACAAATAAAAATCGACTCAAGCTCAATCTGAAATACTCGAATTCGAGTCTACTCATAACCAAAATACCAAGAAAACGGGATTTCTTGGTGTACATATTGAACTTATCTAGGTGCAGGGTTGATACACTAAAAGTACTATATATTAGGGTTCATGTATGATGTACTTAATATTGAACTACTTTATTGTAAGGCAAGTCAAGTAACCTTATTAAAATACCGAAGATAATTAGTTATAAAGCTTATGCGGACTATGTCCAGAACTCAGAACTAAAAACGAAGTGGGTGTATTTCATACAAATCGAAAAGCTGAAGTTCAGTCTAACCTGTACACGACAACAAAACTTCGTCACCACCAGGATGGTCATCCAAGAACTTTGTGACATCGTATACCTGTTCAAAGAAAATTGTGTGAAATGTTTTACAAGTGATTTGTATAATCAGCTATAGGTAATGAGTTTACAATGAGAAAGCAAAGAAAATTAACGAGAAACTCGAAGGGAGATCACAAAACATGTAGCACCACAAGATTCACACGATAAAAAGTAAAATTTGATATTCCACACAAAGACAAACAAAATAAGTGTAAGACTTTTCGTACCGAGACTAAATGGATAAAAAGAAACTAAGAAACTTACGAACATAAAGCAAATTCCTAGAGTTAAACGTAAATAATACCGATTTAACCTAGGGCGATTTAAGATACTCTAGACTCATAACAAATGTCAGGATTAGAATTACGGTTCTTAAAGCAATCTAACTTTATACACCAAAGTTAAACATACACCAAAGTTAAACAGATCGATCGTCGTTTAACTAGTATAATATTACCGCATGCTCATTCTTTATTTTCTCCCTGGTTAATCATAATAGATACATTTCAAATTCTTTATGCAGCTTCAACATCCCCCAGTCACATAATACCAAACCAAATCACCTCAAAACTCATAACAATTAAAATTATAAAATAAAACCCATGATTTCTATACAGTAGCAAGCCAACAATAGGTAATTGAATGTAAAAGACAAACCAAAACTAGTACAGAAAAAGCAGAACAACACTAAAAAAATTAGGTACATAGAGAATTAGAGATAGCAGCTAATCAAAGAGACCCAACATTGATCTAAGACTCCAGATTCAATACATATTCAAACAATACACATTTGCTTAATTTTTGCGAAAACCTAAACAGGGATCAAAATCTGGATCTCCAAGTCTCAACATTAAAGTTACTTCAAATTCCTATACAATTATAATTAAATAAAAAAACATAATCAATACCAACTCTCAATAAGAAAACACAAATGCAATAGTTAAACATGGATCCAAATTGATGAACACAATTACCAAACCACATCCATAAGCATTCAGGTATATACAATTAGCAGGAAATCAAACTGAAATTTATACGATCCAAGTTAACTATGCATTCAAACAGCGCAGAGTTGCTTAAATTTTGCAAACTCAATAATCGAATCAGCTAAATCTAGATCTCTCATGTCCTAAATTAACGTTACTGCAAATTCATAACCGGCACTTATCATCAATCCAGTAACAAAACAAAACAAGGATCGAAACTGATAGAATCAAACAAAGAATCAGACAAAGAAACAGGAGATCGATAAGAAAAGAAAGCTAACCTTTCCCTCGATTACAAGCCAGCAATCTTTGCGATCACTGTGTTCGGAGACCTCAGCCAAAGTGAACAATTTGCCCCCACCACCCATGATTCTGTCTCTAAGTATATGAAACTGAACCCAAACTTTTTCTTCTGCACCTAAGAGATAGAGAGAGAGTAGGTGGATCTGGAATGTGAGTCTAAATAGAGAAGAAGAGAAATTGGGTTGGTGAGCAGGAGAGGAGGTCAATAGAAAGTTGCTTAGAGTAGAAAATGACTTTTTGCCATTTAATTCGCTTTTATCACCTATTTTTCTTTTATTATTTTTAGTATATTATTACCCCTCTAATTTGTTTCTGGCCTGAAACTTATGGTATGTCACATATCACAATTACTATCCAATAAAAGAATTATGGATAATAATTCAATATCGAACTTATTTATCAGCAACAACTTACTATTTCACTATTTGATAAACGGTAAATAATCATTCGATAATAAATGAGTTATAAATAGTTATTGATAATGTATAAATAACCGCTTTATAATAAATGAGTTACAAACGATGTTTGGTAGTTACTGATATTTTTTTAATTTTAATTTTAATTTTTTGGGGTTTTTTTTTTATAGATGGTATATTTTGCAAACTATATTTTCAAGAAATTTAAAATATTGTTGATTTTGTTTTTTAAAAATATCATTGGTTTCTTTTTTTTTAAGATGAACATAATTAGATCAATAAAATATATTTTAACTTTTTTTAGTTGCTTGATTACGTGTAATTAGTTTGCTAAAAAAGAATTGTGTTCTAGTGGTATAATTATGTGTATTTTGGTTGCTAAAAAGTATTTGTGTTTCAATTGCAGAATTACGTGCAAATGACTTCCGTAAATAAGAATAAAAAAGTTACGTAAATATGATTTTGGTTGCTAAATATGTGTGATCGTGTGAGAAACAAATACAAACTTGTTTTTTTTAATGATTCTTTAACAATTTGATTGCATGCAATTTTATTTTCAATCAATAGGATAACTTGATTGCGTTGAAGATTGATTAATCTTGGTAGACATGTCGTAGTCTTGGTACCATGCATGAGGCTGAATATGGAGGGTGGAACGATGAACCAAGATATCATTAGGAATTAGAGGATAAATAGGCGTACTTGACGGAGGTGAGGAAGCGAAAAGTGTTGGTAGAGCGAAGGTGATGACATAGTGATGAGTGGGGTGATGAATTCATAGTTGTTTATGGGGATGTATGAGAGATATAGGTTAAAGGTGTGAGATTTATGGGATTTGATGGAGATGAAATAGGTAAAGGCTCAGGTTTTAAGTCATATGATGTAGGATTGGGAACTAGCATTAATGATGAGTTAGATTTTTTATTGAAAGATTATGAGGATGATTGGTTTGGAAAATGCAAGGTGGATGCAGGATGGAAGGGAAATATATTTTTCTTAAAATGGACGTCACAATCTATTGAAAATTTATATGTATGTAAATCAAGAATTTCATAACATTTTTTTCAATGTAGATACCCCAAAAAGACACAAATTGATGCATGAGAATCAAATTTATGTTTATGGTGAATATTTGTTACATTGCATGCACACCCAACAACGTGCAAGTGCGTGAGGGAGACCGATTATATAAGACCTCAAATGAGGATTTATATGATAGTAAAGGAGTAGGAATGCGGTTGATTAAATAAATGGTTGTTACAACATAATCCCCTAAAAATTCAAGTTGTACATTTGAGGAAACATGAGAGAACATGCAATATTTAAAATATGTCGATGTTTTCATTCGACAACTCCATTTTGTTGTGGGGTATAAACATAATAATTTTGAAGTTCAATGTTTTTGTTTTGAAAAAAAAGTATGGAGATGAATAAATTCAGTACCATTATCCACTTTTATTGTTTGAACATCTGCTTGAAATTGGGTTTTGACGAATTGTACAAAATTAGTTAATAAATATTATGTTTCTGATTTATGGTGTATAAAAAATGTCCATGTGTAACAAGTAAAATTGTCAACAATTGTGAGAAAATAACGTGAACCAGTATATGAGGGAACTTTGTGAGGAACCCAGACATCACAATGCAATAAGGAGAAATGAATTTTGTACTTATTGAGCTTTTGGGAAAAGATAAGTGTGTTTTCTTAACTTGTCGGTAAATTGTGTAATTATTTCCTAGATCTTTGTGAATACCTGGAAGCAAATGTAAAAGTAACTTAAAACGAGACAAAGACAGATGGCCTAAACGTAAGTGACATAGGTCATATGACTGAGAAACCATACAAATAGTCAATTTATTTGGTGATGGATGCATATAGTATAAAACACCATGTTGCCTACCTGAGTCAACCATCTTCCCCGAAACCAATTCATGTGAAATACAATAGTCACAAAAGAAAATGATGCATCAATTATGTTCTTTGATCAGTGTGCTAGCTGAAATTAAATTTAAATTAAATGATAAATTAAATGATAAATTAAATGATGGTACAGACAATACATTTGTAAGGGTTAATTTTGAATTAAAACTAATTGTGTCACTGTGAGTGATTTGCGATGCTTCCCTATTTGGTAAATTAACATTAGTAATAGTGGAAGGCTTGGGATCAGTTAAGAGTGATATGTGAGAAACAATATGATATATAGTGCCAGTATCCAAAATCTAAGGGCTTGTACTACTATAATTAACATAGACAATATTTTATGGATAGTTAAACATGTAGTATTCGCATATCCATCAATATTACCAAAATTATTGTGATTCAATACTAATAGTGTTGGAACCCTTTGAGCTAATGGTTTAGATCTATGATTGAGAAGTGTGAGAATCGTCAATCATGGTTATTTTTTGTGTAAGAAGGATAATTGTGATAATCAAGAGAATTAGGAATTATGCTCTGATACCATGTCAAGAATACATAAGTGTGAATTAGGTCTCACTTACTAGTATGATATTATTCGCTTTGGGCCAGAGGGCCCTCACGGATTTTCTCTTGGGTATAGTCCATCGTAGTCTCTGGTGTGAATGGTATCCTAACTTTCACTGATTCTGGGATCCCCCACTTTGTCCGGATCCGGCCCAATTCGGCAGTATAGGTATAGACATAATTTATGTTCTGCATGGCTAGCAAGTATTTAACATTAACTTTTTTAAAGCAAGGCCCTACCTTACCCTCCAAGCACTCTGGGAGATCCGGGTGAGCCACACCAACTTTAACCTTGCCTTTACCCTTCCTATCAGAGGTGGAATCTGTAATTTGACATGAGGCTTCAGTTTCAAATGGGTCCTCTTCGGTGTTGTCTTCCATCACTTCTTTCATCACTGTGGAAGGTTTATCAGTTGTTGTGGATGGGAGGGTATTAGCTTCTGGTTTTACAGTCTGTCCGGATGAATGGGCGCTAGTTGTTTCCAAAGGCCTAGTGTCCGGTTGAGGCTCAGCTCCGGAGGATTTCGCTTGAAAGGATACTTTGGATGTCTTTGATCCGGAGGGCTTATCTTGTGAGGCTTTTTAAGACACTTCCGATCCGGAGGGCTTATCTTTGATTGTGTCTTTAGAATCCTCCGATCTGGAGGGTTTATCTTGTGAAGCAGTTGCTTGGGCTTTCACCAAACGAGTCGTCCGGCGTGGATTTTGTTTTTCTGGAGACTTTTTGATATCAAAGCCCATGGCTAAGAAATGAGAGGGTTTTCTAACACTTGATATTTATTTTTCTTTGGTAGTGGAGGGTTGGGACTCCTAAACAGAAGAGCCTGATGGGATTGGTGAGAGGCTTGGTTTGAACAGCCGTTTAGGTTTTGGATTTCTGGTGGAAGATGATCCTTGGTCAGTTTTTTGGGATGGTTCACCAGACTTTTCGCTTGGGGAGACTGGGAGACCAGCAGCGATACGATTCTCCCTTTTAACTTTTCTAACTTTTTCTAACTCAGACAAGTTCAACCATCCGCCTTTTACAAGAGCGTTTCTAGTTGTGAACATAAAAGTATCCAAGAACAAGTTTGAAAGTAAGGGTGGAAAGCTCTCTAAAGGGTTTTTGAGTGATGAAGATAATGGAACAATGAAAAAATAACTTATATATTAGTAGAAAAAGGTAACTAATACCTAGGAGAAGTTAGAAAGTTTTTGCAATGATTAGAGACAGCGCAAACGTGGGGAAAATTAAATGCATATGTTACTTTTTAGGTTTAGTGGGAGCGTCTATCTTGGTAAAAATGGATGGTATGTCGAATCAGATTGTGATACGTGTCCCATGATCCAAAGAAAGACTCTTAGAATTCTAGGATAAGTCAATTTGGACAAACTTCAAGCTCTATACATGAGTGGGTCGGAGAAAATTGTCATTGTATAAACAAAATTTTTAGTCTTGTCAAAGATTTTTGACAAGGCCTAAAAAAGGGGCTATTGATGAGTCTGGATAACTTAATCACAGCCTACTGAGATTTCCAGACAAGGGAAATTCAGACATAAACTTGCCACTGAACTATCCGGACAGGACAAAAGTAAAGAAACAACTAAAAACCTTCTGACTAAGCTATGTGCTAATCAGCTTAATAAGTAAATGAGTCCTTAAAATTGAACCGGTTCTATAACTTGATCTTAAAGCCCATGGGTCCATAATTAAAGATATAAATACCCAAACTACTTTCGTTACTCAGGGTAATGAACATTTAATAGAACCAGGCAGCTCAAAATCCCACTACTTCACACTAAAACATTTAATACTCTCTAAACTTTCCAAAACACTTAACAAAATTACCCTTAGCTCAAAATAAACCTCACAGTGTACAATATTAAAGAGCATAACAAAATAATAAGATACCATAAAATTCATTATAATATCGACAATAAAAGATCATAAAAGGTATAACATGATAAAAAAATATAATCATAACCAACATATAAACAACAATATAACAAAGAGTCTTAACAAAATAAAACCACGTTTGCAAAAGTCGTAACATTATTGCCTAGATCTGTAGAAGTACATAAGATGGTAGCACTCAAGCACTCAATCGTATGTCAAATCCATGTTATTTCATCATCTATTGCCTCCATCTCGAGTATCCGACGCAAGCATCATCTAAGTTTACATGATATGTGCTCACGGGGGACGAAGGATAAAGTAATACCTAACACGTGTATCAAGGTCAACAAACTGTAGGTTGTTTACTACATATCATAAGTTAGTCCTAGCCCAAATAGACTACAACACGTCCATACTAACCGGGCCACCCTTGTATGTAGGATCAGGGTCAACATCATGTTTTTGTCATACTAACCATAGACATGCATCCCCATTAAAATCAAGTGAAAATATATACCTCTATTAGCCAAAATAGGTCGTAATGAGTGTTGTATGATCTAGATATGACCCAACTGTCGAACGAAACGAATGGGAAGCTTGGATTATACTTCAACATAGTATATATCCAGACAATCTCACAAAATGGTCGAACGTGACGTAATTAAACATATGGTAATATTTTTTTTCTACAAAATACGCAAAATGTTAAAATAAATTCGAGTCATATAAAAATGAAGCAAAATAAAGTAAAATTTATAAAAAATAAATAAAAATTACATATCTCTTCGAACATAATATAATATTTTGAATATCATCTTGAGTACGTGGTTTTGATCGAACACCATGAGGTATATATCTACACATATATGGTGCGGTGAGAGAATAAGAAATGGAAAAAGTAGTCGTAAACATATGAAAATGGTTGTATATTCACGACTCCAACAACCCGGGGAAACTGCAAAAACCCATAGTAACATGAAAAATATTATACCCAAACGTATGGTATAACTGGACTAATACCGTCTAACCTCAGTTTTACCTATCTGTGATGGTATAGTGCTAGATGAACTGTAGATAATCAAAGGAAACAATATTCTCAGTCGTGTTGAAAAGTTTGCAACAACCAAAGAGATGTAACAAATAACCCTGGTTGGCATGTGAAACATTGTTATTTGTGGCCTCATTATCCTTATAAGTACTAGTCATATAAGTATCATGCAACCACAATATATGGAAACACATTTACCATTCTTACTATCAGGCATACTAAACGCATTCAAAATGTATCACAGACTAATATCAAATAATGAGGCTAGTGCCTTAACCCTCTCATTGAGGCTTGCATATTCAATAAGATCAAAATACTAACTTATCACGAGAAGACTCGTAATTGCATAGACGTCGTCGAGTGTTACCGTCATCTCATAAACAAAATAGAAAATGAGGTATATGTGTGCGTGCCAGGAATGGAATAATACCTCAAATAGGTGGATATTAGTAGATCAATACGAGAGATGACCGATAAGATGACTGACTGACATACTCATAACCTCGAATGTGACCCAAATTTGACTAGTAAGATTCAGTCGACGAATTGTCTTGTGCATAGCAAAAATACGCAATGATGGTCTAGCTTATAGAACATCTAAAACAAATTAATAATATAAATAAGGATTTATATTCAGACATATGATTTTGAGTCACTTACATCACAGTTAAACATACTATAAATCTCATGTTTTTTGTACTTTGAGTAAAATAACGTGAGAATTAGTGTTACGATACACCTCGCTGTCCGTCAGAGATGAAGGAGCATTGCTTTCGTCTACCTTGAAACGACTATTTTTAGTAAAACAACTCATAGTAGAATAAAGAATATGTTCACCATTATTCGTCCATATGAGTAAGTTCACGTATAACGCGATAATAGTATTTAAAATTACTAAGGTACGTAGTATGGAAAGCTTTAAGTTGTATGACCATCTCTCGTGACCCGCATTGCTCAACCTCAGGCGTGGAGGTATACTATTGCGGGGGCATCCTTAAAAAATATACAAAAGTAAATTTATGAATTAAATTTCAAGAAAAATCATAAAATTAATCCAAACGTGCAAACTATCTATTTGGCAACGTAAAATTATCAAATATTATTGTAAAATTATTGCACGCTATATCAAATGATACATAAAAACCAAATATGTAAAAATCACAATATGTCATGTGGAGTTCGACAAATTATCGCAGATTCGGAATGATGAACAACGAGTTTGCCGCGTTTATTGTTAAGTGAATCCCAAATGTGGTTGTGCTCCGTGTTAAAAAAAATTCATCATGATCGCACACACACTTTTAATAAATTTGATGTATCAAATACGACATTTGATAAATAACACGTTGGTCGATCCACAATACATAACTCCATAAACCCATTCAAAATACAAAATAATCAAATCAACACCATTTTCCACCAAACATAAATTTTATTACCGTACCAACTAAATAAATATAAAAATTAAATTTAGGATTGTATAAATTCAAACATATATTTAGAATGTCGAATTTTTAAAAGAAAATACTTAGTGTTTAAAATAAATAATAAATTATTATATCTCACCACCACCGCCTTTATATACTAAATCATAAATGTTTTAAAAGAATAAAAGATTAACAAAACAAATATAAAATGTAAAAGTAAATGTGATATTCAATGTAATATTTATCCTTAAGAATTGATTGTTGTAATTTTTTTTATAGGGTATAAACGTTGACTTGTTTAATTTTGATCATGGTTAGGATGTCCATCTCTATTATACAGGTTCCACCCACTGTATTTGTTTTCCGGTATTGTTTTTATTTATATATTGTATGCAGTGGGTGAGATGGAGTTATCTTTCATGGCTTTTATACATTTTTGCATGATTTATACAATAAATAAACGTGGTTTTATTAGAGTTGATCCGGCGTTACTTATAAACTTATGGGGTCGTTTTATTTTCATACTCATCCAAATCACTATTTCTGTTTCATAGTAGTATTACCCTTTTATATTTTCTTGAAAAACATCTTTTATTTTTCACAAATTATAAATAAAAATAATAATAACCATGCCCGTAATTGAAAATCCAATTTGAGAAGAAAATCAAAATAGAGCAATCAAAAATCAAATAGTCGGGCGAGTTATTTTTTTCTTTTAGTTTTATTATTGATGTTTTAAAACTTTGAATTTTAGTTTCTTTCGTATTTTGTAGGTTTAATCAGGAAATAATCTTCTATTAATCTTTTTGTTTATTTAGTTTTTCGACTTTAAAATTATCGGTAACGATCTTTCAACTATCCAACTTTTTTTATTTAGTTCTTCGAACTTTACAAAATCTATAAATTTAGTCTATGGTTTAGAGTTTTTTTTAAGATTAAAAGACTAAATTTATAGATTTTGTAAAATCCAGACCCTCCCAGATGATTTTAAAGTTAAATGATTAAATAAAAAAAACGAAAGACTTTCACTGATAATTTTAAAATGAAAAGACTAAATGAAAAAAATAAGATACTCAAAACACGATAATTTTAAAATGAAAAGACTAAATAAAAAAAAAAAGATAGTCAAAGTGCAATTATCTGATTTAATACCATTTTGTACCTTATCCACTTCTAAAGTTTAGGTTTTTATTTTTTATTTTTTATATATATCTTAATTTTTAAAGCTATGATTCTGCGATTTATTTTTATAGAGTTTATCACTTATCAAAAAGTTTGTGTACTGTTTCGGTCGTATTCGTCGGAAAACATGTGTTTCGCTATGAACTGGACAGAATATCTGTGACTACTCCTGTGAACTTAAGAGGAGGATACACTTTTTTTGTCCAATTATCACGAAATGCATATGACTCGAGTATTCACATGGTTTTTTTAGGGAACCCGCAACCGCTACTCATAGTGCAATGAGTGCGCACAGATAAACCCTCAGTATGACGCAATAGCGTGCAAACCAACGCGAGAAGGTAAACAACACAAGGTGACAAGCTTAGCCGAGAAAGCGTATATAAAAAAATTCGAACTCATGAACTTTGGTCACAAGCACACCTTACTCAACCAACTCGGCTAACCCCTTAGGAACAAAATTTAGTGGTTTTGTATAATAGGTCTTCGGATTCTATTAATTTATATTTTGAAGTTGAAATATGTTCAATAACGGGTAATTAGATCATCCGTTGATGAAATGATATTCATTTGTCTTTTGTTTTTTTTAAATAGTTCTACACATATTTTATTAATATATAATTATTAATATCGCTTAATAAGAGCATTCACATATTAAATAAGAGACTGGATAGAAGGATTTTTCTATTAGACTTGAACCGAAGTTTTAGTTCTCACTCCATTTTGTCAGAATGATTTATCTTTCTTCAATCTAAAATCTCATTGACTTTTATTATAGAAAACTTGAAACATATATGGTTTGAATGCAAGTTTGATTTTTTTTTTAAATACGAAGAGAAATGAAATTTAAATGTCTCGTTTTCATCTTCAACCAAAACGACATCTATGGACAAAACAGCTCGAACAAAATTTTGATTATCTATCTTTTCAAATCAAAAGACCTCCATCATCGGAACTCTATTGATACAAATCCCACATTTTTATACTCATTAATTTTCTTCAATGAGCCTAACATATCCTATCCTAATGCTTTTTATGGAAGACAATTGTTCTTAATTGATGAGGAGCATAATTTTGGTTGAAGTTCAAGTTTCCTTTTACTTGTAACGTGTGCTTCACCACCCAATCAACAGCCTCGTTCTGCTCCCGAAAATATCTTTTGTAAGGTTTATATCTTCCTTACATTGATTCCTCATTTAAAATAAGTTTGCAAATCTTGTTCCAAGCAGACCGGTTAGTAGCTTTAGTCTCAGCCTTGTTTCCCCATAAGAACTTATTGTATAAGTTTTCGATTCTACTTGTTACTGCTTTAGGGATAGTTGTGCTCTGAATATAGTATAAAGGAAGAGCAGATAAAACAGACTGAATAAGAATTAACCTTCCACCAAATGAGGGGGTGCAGTCATCCCATTCAATAATTCTCTCTCTGATTCTCGAAACTAAGTTGTCAAAATGGCTTATTCTGATTTTGTTGCTAATCATTACCCTCAAGTATTTGAAAGGCATGAAACTGTGTCTTATTCCCAGACTCCTCTCTGCAGCATTTATACTTTGAGATGCCATATTTTCAGCAACTATAAGCTTGGACTTATCTCTATTTATACTCTGATTAGAGATATTTTGATAATGGGACAGGAACTGAGAGACTTTGGATACAGAATCAGCAGAGTTATTACAGAAGATAGTGAAATCGTCAGCAAATGCTAAGCAAGGTACGACTTACTCCCCTCTTGCCTTGTATCTTACTGAATTGTATTCATTGTTGATCTTCTTAATCCCACGAATCAGATACTCTTCAACCAGTATGAATAAGCTAGGAGACGGGGGATCACCCTGTCTTAGACCTTGATTTGACCTGAAGACCTTAGTAGCACCATTAATAATTATAGAAAATGATTGTTTTTTATATTTTTATTTATAATATTAATAAAACAAGAACTAAACCCAAAAGCTTTGAGAGTTTCTTGAAGAAACCTGTGAGAAATCCTGTCAAAGGCCTTCTCCATGTCAATCTTTAGAATTAGATTGTTGTTGCCCTTTGTTTTTAGCTTGAGGTCATAGCATAATTCTTGAGTAATAAGTATATTCTCGTAAATACTTTTGTTAGTGACAAATGCCCCTTGATCCTCTGAGATCAGCTTAGAAAGTATCACAGCCAACCTCTTGTTGATGATTTTGGAGTAAATTCTGTTTAGGAGAGTACTTAGCTGATTGGACAAAACTCTTTCCATGATTTAATAGACGAGACTTTAAGTATTAGAGATATCACATGAGCAAGAATCCTAATAGGAATTCTGCTCCCTTTAAAAACTTCTTAAATTACAGCACATAAATCTTCTTGTATTATAGACCAACAATCCGTGTAGAACTTCCTGTTGAATCCATCAGGCCCTACAGCTTTATTAGGATTTAGATCACAGATAACCTTATAAATTTCCTTATCATTAGGTATCTCAACCAGCTTTACATTATCCTTTTCAGAAACCAGCTTAGGAATAATATCATAAACATCAAAACAATCATAACTATTATTAGAGTTTAAAAGAGTTTGAAAGTGTGTTACTGCTGAATTGCTGATTGATTCCTTCTCTTCCAGCCATTGCCTACCATCCCATATTCTGTGAATTTTGTTTCTTTTAACCCTTTTTTTTACTAAGTTGTGAAAGAAATTCGAATTCCTGTCATTATCCTTTAGCCACAACATGTGAGTTTTTTTTTCTCTCAGAAGCTCTCCTCCCTTGCAAGCAACTTCAAGTGAGTTTCATTTGCCCTATCCAACAAAATTTTATCAGAGTTGTCCATAGTAGAATGGTATTTAACTTCCATGAAAACAATCTCCTCCTTAATTTGTTTGATAGAGTCAAACACGTTTCCAAAATCACTTTTATTCCAGGTCTTCAAATATTCTTTCAATCTTTTCAGTTTCCACCAAAACCTTTGCAAAGGATTCCCTAACATAGGATTAGACCAACTCCTCTAAACAGTTCTAAGAACTTAGGGTGCCTAGGCCACATGTTTAGAAACTTGAATGAAGGCTTGAAAGTATCTAGATTGACTGAAATAGAGACACATATAGGTGAGTGATCAGAGCACGCCCTTGCTAAGTGAACCACCTTAGTGTTATCAAAGTAGTTGATCCACGAGTTATTGTAGAGAATCATGTCCAATCTCTTCCAATTCCTACCCTTAGTCCATGTGTATTTAGATCCAAAAAAACCTCAATCCATTAGATTGCAGTCCAGAATTGTATTGTTGAATTCATCCATACTCTTCAGACATATTCACGTGCAAGATAGTTGCTCTTCATATTTGAGTGTGGTGTTAAAATCACCAACAACAATCCACTCAATAGTTTTATCATTCAATCTTCTTAAAGAATCCCATAAGTCTAGTCTCTGAGTTCTGTTAAACTTAGCATAAACAACCTTTAGTCTAAAATTCTTATTCGATGAAGAATAACTTACATTGACAGTGATAAGTTGTTCTTCATTGCAAATAATATCAATGTTGTAATTATCGGTCCATAAAAGCCAAATATTATTGTTGACATTGTTGAAGCAGTGATTGTAACCAATCCTTTTAGCCACAGTAACCATCTTGGATTCATGAATCATGGGCTTCTGAATAGCCATGAAACCTGGCTTCTCTGATCTCTTTAATGACTCTAATATCCTCATTATTTGTTTGTTCCCCATCCCCCTGACGTTCCACTTTAATTGCTTGATTGTCATTTTTTTTTAATTTTGATTTAACAACCTTCCTCAGCTGTAATAGTTTAGTTGAAGTTGGCCATTTACGATTTCAGTTTCTGATTCTCTTAACTTTCTGGTGTTGAACTTTTATCAATTCACTATTTTTCTGATCATGTGTAGGAGTACAATGAAGATTGCCTGTAGTTTCTTTGGTTGGAGAAGTAGTTTCCTGATAGCATCCATATTCTCAGCATCAAACAAGGATCTTCTTTCTAAGGTATGCAATGCCTCAATCATTTTAGGATCATTGTTGAGTTTCTTTACATCTTCAATACCATTGGCTATGTTTTTGAAATTTCAGTAACTTTTGAAATATCATTATATCTTTCATTTGTGCCTAATTAATGCATTACAACATTGGTTTGCTGAAAATTATGATATCCTTTCCATATTGTTTTCAGTACCAATTATAATTGATTTAAGCATAGGTGTTGTACCTTTATTCTTGGGAGTCAGATCTTTTAATTGTTGATGATATTCATCCCTTTCATGATGATTTAGTTGTTGATTTGAGAGTTTCTTCTTGCATACAACTTCATTGTTCCCAATGTGCTTGCAAACGTTACAGTAACTAGGATGGGAACCATAGACAACATCCAGTCTAAACTCTTCATCAGACCCAAACCTGATCTTTATGTTGTTGATCAAAGGTTTTGATATGTCCAGCTCCACCCAAAGTTTAACACAATTAAACTTGATTCCGTTAATTGAAGGGATTCATGCCTTCAAATGTGTGCCCATAGAGTTTTCTATTTCAAGTATAGTCCCTTCATTGTACATGAACTCTAGCAAATTGGAAACTGTTACCCAAATTGGAGTCAAAGGGCTCTCTTTGTTAGGGTCAAACTGGGGGATCCATTTTAGAAGACGCATAGTTTTCTCACCCACTTTCCAGACATTGAGACACATTGAACGAGCTTGAAAAGTTGAACCTGGCCGGAAAACTTTTAATTACTTCATATTTTGGCTTGTCATAAGCAAACTTTCCTATGATTGTATGCTTAGATATCTGTTGAAAATGATTTATGTCCTATTTCTCAAAATTGATAGTCAGTTGATCCTGATCTTGAATGACAAATACATTTTGATGAGCAAATCCATGTTTTTTTTTGCTTTAGAATATCAGCAAAATATTTTGTAGCATCACGATAATCTGTACCATTTCTGTAACCATTGGTGTAACTAGTTTTTTCCATAGGCAGGGTTGGATATTACCCTTGTGATTTGCTCTGGTATTGACCTTTGGCAATCAACCATTTTATGTTGTTCTTAATTTCTCGATAGCAGAGGAAATTCTCTTTCGAAAACAAGATTGTTGGGCATAGACCTTGTGGAACTTGGAGAAATAGAAGATGGAATTGATTGATTTATTTCTCCTTCTTCCATGGACGAAGATCATCCCCTTAGGAAAATAATCTAAGCAAGATTGATCTTGAAAAGTTGTAAAAGCGATGCTCTGTTCTTGAAAGTCTTGACAGAGAGTTCATAGATAATGATAGTTGTTTTTATATTTTTCTACAACATTTTGTCATAATGATATATTTATAGTCTGGTGACAATTTAATAGGTTTTGGTTTACATCTATAATATGGTTTGGATTTAAATTTAAAGTTTTAACACTATAAAAAAACGTTTTATTTTTAAAAATTAACGAATTATCAAAGTTTTATATTTCGAATAACACGATTCATGTTTTGAAGACATATTTAAAAAATAGAAAACCATATTAAAATATCAAATTTATTTGATCTTTCAAACAAAATTATTCATAAAATTTAAGATCCAATTTTTTAGAATATTCGAAGCCATAATATAATATATGGTTTCATCATGTAATTTTTTTTCTGCATTTTAGGATGATTCAAAGCCTCATGGGTACTAGATATTGATGAGGAGATAAATCACCAAGTTCAAGATTAGAAATATTAATTGTTAAGGGAAATAAATGTAATTGTCCCATTGATGTATTTATTACTTAGTTAGAGGAGAACATTCTTAAAGTATAAAAATTGAGGGACCAAGTTGTAAAAATGGAAGGACCACAAAGGAAATAAGTAGGGGCCACCTCACCCACTATATAAGGGAACCCTTTTTTTCCTAGGTTGGTGGATATTATTAAATACATTCTCTTTCTACTTTCTCTCTCGGAACTTTCCTCTTTAGTCACATCATACACTAGATCCAAGATTCCCTCTTTAGTCACATTTTACTCATCATTGGCGCCGTTTGTGGGAAAAAGTGATACCTGAAGGGCATCTTTTTCCTCAAAATCACGATTAACTAAATTATGAACAACGAGATGACCGGGGACGGGGTCGGGAGAGTTGCAACCCGAGTTGGATTATTGTCTGAGGGCGAAAGAGTTCCCGACCATGAATACTATGGACGGGGTCGGGATAAGCGGTCTACTCTAATCATGACGAGAAGACATCTAATGGAAGATATCACGAAACTGAACGCTGAAAAGGAGAAAGCTTTGAACGAAAAGAGGACCCGAGAAGGGAAAGACAAAGAACATATGATTGACACTGATAGAGATGATTCCTCGAGTGAGAATCAAAACAAGTACAATTCCCATGGCCCATCTAATGGAAGATATCACGAAACTGAACGCTGAAAAGGAGAAAGCTTTGAACGAAAAGAGGACCCAAGAAGGGAAAGACAAAGAACATATGATTGACACTGATAGAGATGATTCCTCGAGTGAGAATCAAAACAAGTACAATTCCCATGGCCGAGGTCATCGGGAACCCAAACCAGATCGGGAAATGGAAAGAAGGACCAATCGTTTTTTAAAAGAGGATCGAGACGATTCCACTGACTTCACTTCAGATGAGTCTTCGAGTAAAGAATCCCGACGCAGAATCAGACGCAATAAACTTACCAGGAAGATTAAATCCCGACGCAATAGAGCAAGCCTTTTTTACTCTCCAAAACTCAAGAAGGACAGCACCGAAAAAAGAACACCGAACTCCCATGAGAAAGAATAAATGTTGACAGCAAGTAGGGAAGAGTGGGTAGTGTTACCTCAAGTTCAGTGGCAACCGTTGGGAAGCCAAACATACGGGTACAAGGTTAGCATCCAGTTCATCAATCCAAATAATGAGGGATTGTACGGGATTCCTACTGAGGTCCTCGGAGGGGGCGCTTTCGGATTTGAACTTAATTGGAGAGCATCGCCATTGTCGGATGAAATATTTTCGAGACATCTCCCGAAGAGATTTGACATTTCCAAATTGGAAAAGTACGATGGCAAAAAGGTATGTTAAGTTTTGACAACGATGATTGATGAGTCCGAATTCAGCATACTCCCCGGAAGGGCAGATCAGTGTAAATCTCTCCGAATACCGGACAGACACTAAGAACATAAATCGGACAGATCACTTCGAACACTGTGAACCTAAGGCTGTTCGAACTATGACTAAAGTACTAAAAAACCTAAACACTTCCTGACTAAGCTACCTACCCTCCTGCTTAGAACTCATGGGTCTTTAAACATGACCGGGTCCATTAAACATGACCCGAAAGCCCATAAAGGCCCAAACATCATACTATAAATACCCAACCACCAGCATTAACTATGGGTAATGAAAATTAACTGCTACCAAGCTGCTTAATTATCTCTCCACTGTTGAACACCCATACACCACCGTTAAACACCCATACACCACCTTGAAACTCCACCTAAAATTACTAGCCTACCCTCAGGCGATTATTATCCACACCAAATTGGCGACCACAGTGGGAGACCGAGAGGTGCCTGAATCAAGCATTCAAAACCTGCCAAGAAATTCTGTCCGAATGAATCCGGATAATCCAGAGCTTCCACCAGCTTTGCTCGAAGTGGTGGAAGAAAACGATGAGTATACTGTC
Organism: Limnanthes douglasii subsp. nivea; assembly: GCA_036936605.1. Taxonomy (NCBI): domain Eukaryota; kingdom Viridiplantae; phylum Streptophyta; class Magnoliopsida; order Brassicales; family Limnanthaceae; genus Limnanthes; species Limnanthes douglasii. The sequence continues at coordinate 43,267,975 of JAUPFV010000001.1, forward strand.
CAAGAGAGCGACAGGTTAAAGCTTGAAATAGAAGCTTTGAGGGCTGAAAAGGCCAAGATGGGCGTGAAAGAAAAATCCAAGGCATCGGTTGTTCATCACACCGATAACCCCAGAGAGCATGAGGCTTCCAAAACTCATGTGAGCACCAAAAAGACTCATGCTAGTTCTAAAAAGTCTCACCGGTCCAAGCCTGTGGAGAGTTCTGACTCGAGTTCAGAATCTTCGGATAGCTCTTCGGACAGTGAGGGAAATGAAAAATCCTTGTCCTCTAGCAGTGATGAGGGTCGAACCAAGAAAAAGCAAAAGCAAGTTAAGAAATATTCGAGAAAAAGAGATCACCATGGAAGAATGAAAAGGCATATTGGAAAGGGGTCATCTCACCACCGGAGGTACACAGACAAGATGCTGATGGATCCTTTTGCTTTCCATGATGAGCCAGGTATCTTTGCAACTCCCAATGAGGATACTGTGTTCAGTCGTGGAAGGAATTGGAGGCAGTCTCCATTGTCTTCTAAAATCCTGTCCGGAAACCTCCCCAAGAGGTTTGACAGTACTAAGATGGAGAAGTATGATGGTAGTACTGATCCGGACAATCATCTGGAGCAATTCAAGAACTTCATGATGAACTTTGATGATGATGATAAACTACTGTGTAGGGCATTCTCCCAATCTTTTACGGGGCGTGCTCTAAAATGGTACAACAGTCTGCCTCAGGGTTGTATTAAAGACTTTGATACGTTTTGGGTGGCCTTTCGAAGGCAGTTTGTGGGGAGTAAGGAGCTGAAGGGCAATGAAGACACAATAATCCATTGTGCCCAGGAGCCAAATGAGTCATTGAAGGAGTACATAAGTCGTTTTGTGAACAGAAAGAATGGATTGGCTGATTGCTTCGAACAGGTGGCAATAGCATCCCTAAGACAAGGTTTGAACCCAGACAACCTGGCTGACTCGGTGACCAGAAAAAAAGCCATGACCTGGGGAGGATTGCTAAATCAGGTTGGCAAGCAAATAAACGTTGATGAAACAAAAAAGACCAGGGTGCACAGGCAGGTGAGGTCCACCCCAGTGGCACCAACTCCAAATCAGAACCAGTCCGGGAATAAAGCAAGAGAAACCGGACAGGGGGATAGTAGGGCAAAAGCTCAGTCTCAACCAGCTGCTCCTGCTCAAAGTCAGCAATCTAGAAACAAAAGAGGGCCATGGGTCCAACCGGAGTGGTTCGCAGAGCTCAAAGAAAGTGTGGCCACCATCTTCGATAAAACAAAAGATGAGGTGCACTACCAGAGACTCGCAACCTTGCAGTCTCCCAGAGAGCATCGTAACAACTCCTTTTGCCAATACCACAATGATATTGGCCATACCACTGATGATTGCATAGCGTTGAAACAAGAGGTTCAAAACTTGATTGAAAGGGGAAAGTTAGGAGCCTACGTTAAAAGAAGATGAGGCAACAGGCCTGACAATACTCACCGGGTTGGTCCAAGTAATGCTGCCCCGGAGGGGGCCATGGTAATAGTTGAAAGGTTTGATGTGGAATCTGAATACTTGGATCCTGATCCAACACGAAACAGAGTGGGTGCTATAGAGGAGTGTTCTAGATCGGTCTCCGGGCTCATTAAATTCTTCGAGTCACTGACAATTTTCGGAGGGGACACCATGACAGCTCCTACTGCTTCTTCAAGAAAGAGGCATGTTCATAATTTGGCCTCCCAGCTAGAAGGAGGCATGACCTCTTATCAATCACCAAACTCATTCCCATTCATTGTCTTCGATGAGGATGATTTAAGAGACATTGCTGGCCCTCATAAGGATGCTGTTGTCATAGGAGCATCTATAGGGGGCAATGAAATAAGGCGAATTCTGGTGGATACTGGAAGCTCTGCCAATATCATTTTCCTAAACACTTACAAGAAAATGAAAAATCCAGCTGTGATTCAAAAGTCGGACAGGTCAATCGTGGGCTTCACAGGCAGCTCAGCCGATGTGATCGGGGAGTTTGAAGAAGAAGTGTTATTGGGCAGGGGCCCTTTCAAGAAAATGGTTAGAATACTCTTCATCATGGTGGATTGTCCCACTTGCTATAATGCTATTCTAGGGAGATCTTGGCTCTCTAGGATGCATGCAGTGGCTTCGACAGTCCATCAGTGTTTAAAGTATGCTGTTCAGGGACAGGTTGGGGTTGTCCGGAGCAGCCAAAAGATTGCAAGAGAATGTTATGCCACTGCCTTGGCTCCACAAACGCTGGGGGCAGTCCGTATAAATGATCAATAGCAGTTTGAGGGCCTTTCTGGGGGTGAGGGTGAAATTGATGACCCCAGAGAGACCCCTGGAGTGTTGATTCCAATTGAAGAAGTTGAAACGCATTGTTTGGAAGAAGGCAAAAGTGTCAAGATAGGGTCCAAGATGCCACCAATGTTGAAGGAAGAGATGTTGAAATTCTTGAAAGACCATCAGCACGTTTTTGCTTGGTGCAATGCTGATGTTACCAGAGTTCCATCAGAGGTGATATCCCATCACCTGTCTGTCCTAAGGGATGTGGCACCAGTGGTACAAAAGAGGAGAGTTTTCTCAAAAGAAAAGGCTGATGTCATAGTGCAAGAGGTTGACAGACTCACAAAGATGGGACACATTAAAGAATCTCAATACCCTTTGTGGACTGCCAATCCTGTCTTGGTGAAAAAGAAGAATGGCAACTGGCGTATGTGCATTGACTTCACAGACCTCAATAGAGCTTGCCCAAAAGATTTGTATCCGGTTCCCCGGATAGATCAGTTAGTAGACTCTACTTCTAGGAATAAGCTGCTTTCCTTTATGGATACCTTCTCCGGATACAACCTGATCCAAGTAGATCCAAAAGACCAAGAGCATACCACGTTTGTCACTAATAGGGGTCTACATTGTTACAAGGTGATGCCATTTGGTTTAAAAAATGCTGGGGCTACTTATCAAAGGCTGGTCAACAAAGCATTTGCTGATCAAATTGGGAGAAATATGGAAGTATACATTGACGACATGATGGTGAAAAGCGTGGACGAGCAGTTGCACTTGTCCGATCTCCAAGAAACTTTTGCCAACTTCGCAAAAGTGAATTTAAAACTAAACCCTGAAAAGTGTGTGTTCGGAGTGCAGTCCGGGAATTTCTTAGGGTATATCATAAGTGAGCATGGAATACAGCCCGACCCGGACCAACTCAATGCCTTATTCCAAATGGAGCCTCCTCGAAACATTAAAGAAGTACAGCGATTAACGGGGAGATTGGCTGCCTTGAACAGATTCATCTCCAGGTCTTCGGACAGGTGTTCTCCATTCTTTCAAACTTTGAAGGGTGCAAAGGGGTTCGAATGGACCCCACAGTGTGGTGACGCATTCAATGAAATCAAGAAACATCTCTCCTCTCCCAAAACTTTGTTCAAACCGGTCGATGGGGAGACTCTCTTTGTCTATCTGGCCGTTTCAAGTTGTGCCATCAGTGCTGTGCTAGTGAGGGAGGTCGATGGGCATCCCCACCCAGTGTACTACATCAGCAAAAGCTTGATCGATGCTGAGAGGCGTTACTTGAAACTCGAAGAACTGGCATTAGCTTTGGTGATAGCTGCAAGAAAGATGAGGCCTTATTTCCAGGCTCATCCTATCATCGTCCGGACATCTTTCCCTTTAAAGAATGTCCTTCAAAAAGCAGATATTTCAAGAAGAATGACGAAGTGGTCAGTAGAGTTGGGGGACTTCGATATAGACTTTGCTCCCCGGACAGCAGTAAAAGCCCAAGCTGTAGCCGATTTTCTGGTTGAATTCCACTCTGATAGGGATTCAGAGCAACCTACTGATTCAAAAGATAAAAAAGTGTGGATTGTCCGAACAGACGGAGGATCTAGCACCATGGGATGTGGGGCAGGAATATGTCTCACTTCCCCATACGGGGAAAACATGTACCAAGCTATTTGTTTTGCTTTCAGGGCATCTAATAACGAGTCCGAATACGAAGCGGCTGTAGCTGGGTTAAAGTTGGCCTATATCTGTGGAGCTAAAAGGGTCAAGCTGCTAAGTGACTCCCAATTGCTTGTCCACCATGCCTTAGGCCAATCAGAGGCTAGAAAGGAGCAGTTGGTCAAGTATCTACTCCTCCTAAAAAATGAAGCGTTAAAGTTTAAAGCTGTTGTCTATGAGCACATTCCCCGGGCAGAAAATGAGCTAGCAGACTCATTGGCGACAATAGCATATACGGAGTCCTACCCATGGATCCATGTACTTGAAAGCCTTTCTATTCAGCTCAGTAAGGGTGAGAAAGAGGAAGTTTTTGAAATACAAGTGAATTGGCCTCAAGACTGGAGATCTCCTCTCATGCAATATCTGTCCGATGGTATTGTGCCTTCAGATAAATCACAAGCCAGAACATTGAAGCACAGGGCTCGTGGTTTCATTATGTTAAGAGAAGTGTTGTACAAAAAATCCTATAGTAAACCTCTCCTGCGTTGTTTGGAAGATAATGAGTCACAAATGGTCCTCTCCGAATTGCATGATGGTGAGGGATCAGCTCATTGTGGATTTAGAGCTTTAACAAGAAGAGTGTTACTCTCCGGATACTATTGGCCATCAATCATGAAAGATGCTAAGGAGCTGGTGAGAAGGTGTGACCCATGCCAGAGGTACAGCAATGAAATTCATGTACCAGCCATTCCTTTGGAATCAATTTCTGAGCCCATCCCTTTTGCTCGATGGGGTTTGGACTTGGTTGGACCTCTCCCTGTGGCGTCCGGAGGGCGTAAAGCTATAATTGTGGCCATTGACTACTTCTCGAAGTGGATAGAAGCAGCTCCCCTGGCAGGGACAACATCAAAAGCTGTCATAAAATTCATTATGTCCAACATATGTTGCAGATTTGGTGTTCCATAGAAGATAACAACAGACAATGGGCCACAGTTTGACAACAGAGAGATGGAAAGCTTCTGTGCCTCAAGGGGTATACAGCACTGCTTTTCTTCACCTTTCCACCCACAAGCCAATGGGCAATTTGAAGTGGCTAATAGAACTATACTGTTCGGTTTAAAGAAAAATTTGGAAGGGGCTGCTGGGAAGTGGCCTAGTTATCTACAAGAAGTCTTGTGGGCCTACCGGACAACACCTGGGGCTGCAACACAAGAATCAGCCTTTGCTTTGGTCTATGGAATGGATGCAGTAGCCCCCATAGAGAAAACACTCCCTTCCTTTCGTGTTCATAACTTCTCCGGACACGCTAATGAGATGACAATTAGAAATCAACTTGATTTGATCGAAGAAAGATGGGTTAAAGCTCATCTTAGAATTGCACACTATCAGGGCTTGATGAGAAGCAGGTTTGCTTCTAAAGTTAAAAGGAGAGATTTCCAACCAGGAGATAAAGTATTAAGGAAGGTCTTCTTGCATACTAAGGAAAATCTCTTCGGAAAGCTGGCCCCAACCTGGGAGGGTCCGTATACTTTGGTTGAAAGAATCAAGCCTGTCACTTATTGGTTGGAAGACAAAGATGGCAGGGTTTTAACTCACCCTTGGAATATTGAACACCTTCGAATGTACTTGGAATAACACTTGTGTAAGTATTTACTTGTTTAAACATCTATGTAAATATTTGGGGGCATACCTTCCCCTCTTCGGTGGCACGGAGAGTTTTCAATGAAATTTGATGCCTTCTTCAATAATTTTCTAAGTATTTTCAAAATTCTGTCTCTTGTCATACTACCCGGACTGAAAGGTCTAAGGGCTATTTAAACTCTAGCCGGAGAATCTTAACACTCTCACAATGCAATAACTCAAAGCTACTTAAATTCCAGCTATCTAAACTAAAACAGATAATGAAAGAAGATGATGGCTGAGTAAAATAGAAACATTCATTCAACAAATTAAAATTGCCTTGGCCTTCCACGGACTTTTGAACAAGTTAGGGAACAGCACAAAAAATCTGTCTGAATAATACCGGACACCACAACAAAAATAGTGCCTTGGCCTTCCAAGGACTTTAGTTTGAGTAAAAGATAAATAAAATGCACCATAAATTAAGGTTGAGCCTTTGAAGATGGCTCACCCTCGTCTACTTTCTTGCCTTTAATGTTGCTCCCCCCTTCGACCACTTTCTTGCCCTTGGGATCATTCTCTTCTTCACCTGGGCTCTCTCCGGTTTTCTCTTCATTATCAGATGAGGACTCACCGGAATATCCCTCGTCAACCATAGTATAATATGGAAGGTCATCATCATCCACATAGAGCCATAAGTCCCCCAGTCTCCTCTTCGGGAATTTTTTGTGAAACAGGAGAACCATATCAGACTTCACCCTTTGAATCATTAGCTCTTCGCTTTGTATCATCTCCCTGGCATAGGCGTTGATCTTGGCCTTGATTGTGGCCTCTTGGTCCCTTACCAAAGCAGTTTTCTCTTCAGCAGCCTGAGTCACTACATTTTCCAAAGCAATCTTATCGGTGGTCAGGTTGGTGATGAGCTTCTCTTTTGCAGTGGTCTCTCCCCGTGAGACCGTGAGATCTTTCTCCATACCAGACAACTTCTCATGGAGATCTTTTATTTTTTGTTCTAGGGTGGCAACTTTTGTGTTGCTCTCATCATGACTCTTCTTCAGCTCATCGTGTGCTTCCTTGAGTAAATCAGCCTTAGTGGTAGCAGTGCGGAGGTCTTCGGACAGCTTATCCTTCTCAGACTTAAGGTCTTTGATGGTGTCAGCTTGACTCCGGACTTGTCTCTCCAGTGTAAGAACTGGCTGCACGTTACTAAGTAGGGAGTGGGCTATAGTATCCTTCTCACTAGAAACCATGAAAGTCTTACCGTTAAAGTTGACTGTATTGGAGCTGCTCGGAGGGATGTAGGGCCCTGCGAACTCGTCTCTAGGCAGGCCAAGGAAATATTCACCAAGCCCGCCCAGACAGGTGATGTCCACTTCATCCAAGTTGAGCTCTCCCCCCTCGACTTCATCAGTATGAAACTCTCTGGGGATCTCTTCGGCCAGCGTTGGGTCTGAAGGACCAGTGGGAAAAGAGGGCTCCGGATCCCGGAGAGCAAGCTCATCTCCTTGTGAAGTCTTTTTCTTCTTAACTACCCGGTCAGCACTTTCACTTGCTTGCTTACGAGTCCTCTTGGGAGTCCTTGGAGGTTTTGGAAGGTCTACTTCATGCCTCTCGGTCTCCTGCTCCACCACCTGCAAGAGGGTTGCATCAATTTGAACTTGGGCTGGCCCCTCTGGATCTATTGGGGCATCCTTCTCAGCATCACCTGCCACCTTCTTGCCTTTTCTTATGCCCTTCATTTTGCTTGGGGCTTTGGCCCGGGCAGGCATGTAGAGTGTCCCATCCAGTTCGTGGGACCTTCTCAGCACAATGTCTTCATCAGGTTGGGTGGTGAGCTCCTCCCAAGATAGGTCTCTTCGACCTGTGGTGTTCTACAGGTGAGACCTTGCTAGGTTTCCAGGAGTGAAGGCCTTGTGGAACCGATTCTCCCAGTACTCTGCGGCCCAAGTGTTGATTTTGCCACAGGTAGTCTGTCCGGCCTTCAGGTAGCCCCCGAACTCCTTTGGCAGCTCTGTTAGAACAAAAGGAAAATTGATTAGCATAAACTTAACTTAAAGAAAAGGGAAAATCGGACAGAGACTTAAGATGAGAAACTTACGGTCACTCCTCCACCTACTCCTGAGGAGGCTTGGGTTCTCTCCGGCCTTGATTCTCTTGCCATTTTCCCAGGCTCCACTAACGAACATGAATTGGCTTCTCCACTTACTCTCCGATTCCAGGAGATCATCAACAGCTTTGAGGTCGTTCCCCATATTGAAATGGTAGAAGGGGAACTGATGATGCTTGCACAGGCTGGCCACTGCTGCGAACTCTTCCATAGGAAGAGGGATCCCAGATAACCTAGACGCCATAATACATGACATTAAGGTGAACCAACCATTGGGGCTTAGCTGTGTTGGGCAGAGCTTGACCAGGTGAAAGTAGCGCACGATCTCCGGGTCCAGTGGGAACCTGAGTCCTCAGTTAAATAGCTCCGTAAAGAAGACTATTTCATTTCTCTTACAGCCCATAGGGGTCTCCGGATCAATGGGGATCCTTATCTTCACATTTTCGGGTATCCTCCACTTTGTGCGCAATCGACCCAGATCTGAAGTATGGATGAACGCATACTTGGTCTTCTGCAAGGCCAAGAGGTACTTGAGCTCAACTTTATGAAAGCACGACCCCACTCTCCCTTCAAGGCTCTCCGGCAGGTCCGGATGCCTCAGATACAAGTTTTCCTTGCCCTTTTTGGCAACGACAATAGCGATATCAGCCTGTCCGGAGGACTCGGACTCGAATGAGACCTCTTCAGTGGAGTCCTCCATTCTCTCCTCCATAATTGTTGGAGGGACTTCTGTGGAAGCAGTTCGGGGAGGATTGAAGCTTGGCATAGCTTGCCCTCCGAACTGTTGACTGCCCGTATTTATCTGACTTCTTACCTCAAGTTGAGTTTCTGAGGCAGAAGATTCTCTGGGGGGCACTGGGCTGCTGGCCTCCGGACCGGACGGCCTCTCCCGGGGAGCTCTAATGGGTGCTCCAGACCCAGATTCACTGTTCTTTGCCCCCGATTTTGAGGGAGTATTTTTAGAAGTTAGCCCCTTGACTAACCGGCTTGGCCTCTTGATGACTAATTTCTCCGGAGAGTGGTCAGAGTCAGACCCCATGGCAATAAAAGATGATTTTTTCCTAACGCTTGTAGCGGTGACTCTCGGTTCAACAGCAGGTATTGACTCCTGAACTGAGGAACCAGATACTATGGGAGAAAGGGTGGATTGAAAGAGCTTTTTGGGCTTGGTACCTTTGGAAGAGGATGAGCCTCTATCAGATTCTGCAACAGAGGAGGCTGGTTTCTCAACAGGCGACGATGGTAGCCCTGCTGCTAGTCGTTTTTCCTTCTCGACCCTTTGTGCTTTCTCCAACTCCGAAAGGTTGAGCCAACCGCCTTTGATCAATGTTGTTCTTGCTGTAAACATAAAACAGCCAATGAAGTTTTTGTTCTAGAGAGATAAAGCTCTGGGTGAAATTGCAGAGTAAAATTTGAGAGAGATAGTGAGACAGTGAAAAATGAATGAGAATTTATAGTAAATGTGAAAAAAGGAGTTGATTCCTAGGAGAATCCGAAAAGTTGGGCAATGATTAAAAGACGGCGCTGATGTCACTATTGGCAATTAAAGAGGTAACTTGTTAAAGAAGGTGGTGCGAAATTCAAGGTGAAAAAACGGCTGGAGTGACCAATCAGAGAGTGACACGTGTCCCATTAACTCTGGCAAAAACCGTTTGGAATTCGTAACGTTTGATCTGTCCGGGTATACCCACAACTCTCTCCGAATTAAGAACCACTTCCTATAATCGGACTGTTTTTCAGTTCTTTGACAAGGACACTTGCTCAAACACCTAAAAAAGGGGCTCCTGATGAGTCCGAATTCAGCATACTCCCCGGAAGGGCAGATCAGTGTAAATATCTCCGAATACCGGACAGACACTAAGAACATAAATCGGACAGATCACTTCGAACACTGTGAACCTAAGGCTGTTCGAACTATGACTAAAGTACTAAAAAACCTAAACACTTCCTGACTAAGCTACCTGCCCTCCTGCTTAGAACTCATGGGTCTTTAAACATGACCCGGGTCCATTAAACATGACCCGAAAGCCCATAAGGGCCCAAACATCATACTATAAATACCCAACCACCAGCATTAACTATGGGTAATGAAAATTAACTGCTACCAAGCTGCTTAATTATCTCTCCACTGTTAAACACCCATACACCACCGTTAAACACCCATACACCACCTTGAAACTCCACCTAAAATTACTAGCCTACCCTCAGGCGATTATTATCCACACCAATGATAAGCTTCTGTACCGAGCTTTTTCGATGACTTTCAAAGACCGCGCCTCTAAATGGTATAACAGGTTGCCACACGGCTGTATTAAAAACTTCGGGATGTTTTGGGTGATTTCTCGACAGCAATTTCTTCGAAGCAAGAGCTTCCGAGCAAATAGAGGCACGATTGTCAACTGTAGACAAAAGTTGGGAGAGAGCCTTAGGGATCACACAAAACATTTTATCGACTTTAAAACAGATCTTGACCATTGTGAAGAAAATGTAGCCTTGACAGGGTATCGGTTAGGACTTCTTCCAGGACCGATGAAGCAAGCGGTGACTAAAAAGCAAACATTTACCTTTTCTGCCCTTTTAGCTCAAGTGGAAAAACAGATATTAATTGAGGAGACAGAGGCGTCCGAGTTGGCAGCACAAATCTAGCAGAGTGCGCAGGCTTCGGTTGTAACAAAGCATATGTCCCGTAGCCACAACCAATTAACACGCTTCTCCCAGCTGCTCAACCAATCTCGGTCAAAACTCAAGCGTCTCAAGCTCAGAAGACTAAGCTGAACAATCAAGTGGTCACCCGACCTAGTTCCAACAAGTGGATCTGACCTACTTACTTTTCCGACCTGACTGAATGTGTATCAACCATCTATGAGAATACCAAAAAGAGTGGAATCTACCGAAGACCATTTCCCATCCCAACCCCCCCGGGAGAGCAGGAATAACCGATATTGTAGATATCATGATGATATAGGGCATACCACTAAGGATTGTATCTCTTTGAAAAAATAAATACAGATGCTAGTGGAAAATGGGAAGTTGCTCGAGTATATGAAGAAATCGGCACAACAAGGAGCGACGTCAAAAGAAATTGTGGCAGTGCAGAAACCGAAAACAACGATGACTATAACCGAGGTGACATGTCTTTTCGATGTATTAGTGGAATACCTTGATCCAAACGTGAATCGAAATATCATTGGGGTCATCGAGGAAGAAGTTATGGAGGGTCGGAAGAAGGTTAGTAGTCTCTGTCAGTTTTTTGAGTCTCTGACAATCTTTGGAGGTGATTTTATGGCAGGGATCGCCAATTCTTCTTGGAAACGGCACATCGTGAATCTGACAACTCAGTTAGAGTCTCGGATATCTCCCTATTTGCACGGGAGTCCATCACCAATCATGTATTTCGATGACAACGACATGAGGGATATTGCAGGCCCTCGTGAAGACGTTGTCGTAATTGGGGTGGGAATTGCGGGAGAGGAAGTTTGCCGCATACTTGTGGACACCGGAAGTTCCGCGAATATAATCTTCTCAAGTATCTTTGCTCAGTTCAAGAGACCTCCAATAATTTCGAGGTCAGATCAGACTATTGTGGGGTTCACAGGGTCAACGACGGTGGTAGTCGGCGAGTTCGAAGGTAGTGTGCACCTCGTCCGTGGGCCGTTCAAAAAGGAAGTCACAGTTCTGTTTGTAGTGGTAGATGCGCCCACATCACATAACGCAATTTTTGGCAGATCATGGTTATCACGAATGCACACGGTGACATCTACAGTCCATCAATGTTTGAAATACATGGTCGGTAACAATGTAGGGGTTGCGAGAAGTAGTCAGAAGGCAGCCTGAGAATGCTATCGTGCCGCTTTAGCACCAAAGGGCAAGCAAGAAATGGTACATGCAAAAGACTAGCAATTAATGGGGCTTCCTTTGGGGTCATTATCGGTAGACGATCCCCGAGAAACCCCCAGTCTGCTGACTACCGATAAAGATTGTGAAAATTACCAGTTTTCAGAAGGAAATGTTTTGAAGCTCGGGACCAACTTAACGTCGGACTTTCGGGAGAAGTTGATTTTGTTGTTGAAGGAAAGGTTACATTTATTCGTTTGGTGTTTGGAGAATGTAATCGGGGTTCCAGATAACTTAATAATTCACAGTTTAGCAGTTAACCGAAATGTCCGACCCATTTCACAGAAGCGCCGGGCCTTCTCATCAGAAAAAACAGCGATTATTCTACGGGAAGTTGAAAGAATGTTAAGCGTCGGGCATATCAAAGAGTCGAAATATCCATTATGGGCATCCAACCCTGTTCTGGTAAAACAAAATGACAAGTAGAGGATGTGCGTGGACTTCACCGACCTCAACCGAGCATGCCCTAAAGATCCGTTCCCGATTCCGAGAATCGATTAGTTGGTTGATTCAACGTCAGGAAACAAGTTACTTTCTTTCATGGATGCGTATGCGGTATATAACCAGATCAAATTAAACCCGACTGACCAAGAAATCACGACTTTCATAACCGGGCGAGGGCTATACCGTTACAAGGTTATGCCCTTCGGGATGAAAAACGCAGGCGCAACGTATCAGAGTTTAGTAAACAAGGCCTTCGAGAGGGAGATTGGGAGAAACATGGAAGTCTACATTGACGACATGCTCGTCAAAAGTGAAACCGACGATAACCATCTTGCTGATTTGAAAGAAACCTTTGACAACCTAAGGGATATAAACCTCAAATTGAACTAGGAGAAATGCTCTTTTGGCGTCCGATCATGAAAGGTTTTAGGTTTCTTGGTTAGTGAAAGAGGGATTGAAGCAGACCCGACCCAGTTGTAGGATTTGGCTAACATGGCACCTTTGAGGAGTGTCAAAGAAGTTCAGATACTGATCGGCCGTTTGGCAGCGTTAAATCGATTTATCTCTCGTTCCTCTCACAAATGTGCTCCATTTTTTCAGGTTTCGAGAAAGGCAAAATCTTTCACTTGGACATCAGCCTGCGACGAGGCTTTCGTGGGGATCAAAAGTTACTTGTCATCCCCGAACCTTTTAACAAAGCCTCTGAAGAGAGAAATTTTATTTGTATATATAGAGGTCTCTGATTATGCGGTGAGTGTAGCTCAGATCAGCGAGTCAGAGGCTGTCCTTAAAGCGGTTTATTTTGTGAACAAAAGTTTGTTAGATGCAAAAACAAGATATCTGAAGCTTGAAAAGATGGCGCTGGCCCTGGTTACTGCGGCGTGAAAGATGCGACCATACTTCCAGGCTCATTCGATAGTCGTCAGAACATCATTTCCTCTCACGTACGTACTACAACAGTCGGACATATCTGGACGAATGTCCAAATGGTCGGTCGAATTAGGGGATTTCGATATCGATTTTGAGCCACGAACAACCATAAAAGGCCAAACTTTAGCTGATTTATTGGTAGAGTTTCATTCGAGCCGACTAGAAGAAGTGGAATCCCCCGAGGATAATAGGCCAAATGAATGGGTAGTCCAAACCGATAGAGGGTCAAATGTCAACAGATGCGGGGCGGGCGTACAGATAACCACACCTTCGGGAATAATGATGCACCAACCAATCCGATTTGGTTTCACCACAACTAATAATGAGGCTGAATACGAAGCCGTGCTAGCTGGTTTAAGACTGGCACAAGTGTGTGGAGCCAACCATATACGTTCCATTAGTGATTCTCAGTTACTAATAAACCAAGCATTGGGTGCATCAGAAGCCAAAAAAGAGCATATGGTTTAGTATCTGGCTGCGTTGCGCGTATTAGCTGCATCTTTTACCAAAGTAACTTACGAACACGTTTCGAGGGCCAAAAACATGATCGCGGACTCCCTTGCATCAGCGTCTTGCTCAAACCACTACCCGTGGATAATAAATTAGGAAAATCCTTCATTTATTAAGAGGACAGAGCTCGACAACCGACCCGAAATCTCCTGCCAGCTATCTTCAATAGCCTTGTCGGACTCGAGAAAATATATTATAAACTTTCTAGCAGAAGGTTCATTTCCAGAGAGCAGGATGTCGGCAAGAAAAATGCAAAACAAATCGCGGGGGTATGTGCTCCTAGGAGATGTACTTTACAAGAAATCTTTTAGCAGACCTTTACTGAGATTTTTGGGAACGAAGGAATCACAAATAATTTTGTCTGAGCTTCACGATGGAGAAGAAGCCACTCATTGCGACTTTAAAGCTTTGAAAATGAGAGTTTTCCTTGCAGGTTTTTATTGGCCGACCGTAACAGCCGATGCGAATGGCATAGTAAATGGTGTAGTTTATTTTATGTTGAGGGTAATTTTGTCAAGTGTTTTGGAATGTTTTAAGAGTATTAAATGTTTGGGTGTTTTGTAGTGAGAGATTTAAGTTGCCTGGTATTATTAAATGTTCATTACCCTCATTAAGGAAAGTAGTTGGGGTATTTATACCCTTAATTATGGACCCATGTGCTTTCAGATCAAGTTATGAAACCGGGTCAAGTTTAAGGACCCATTTACTTAATAAGTTGATTAGCACATAGCTTAGTCAAAAGGTGTTTAGTTATTTAATACTTTTGTCCTGTCCGGATGGTTCAGTGGGCAGTTTATGTCTGCATTACCCTTGTCTGGATATCTCAGTAAGCAGTGGAGGATTTATCCGGACTCATCAGTAGCCCCTTTTTTAGGCTTTGTCAAAAATCTTTGGCAGGACTAAAAAATTCACTTAGTCAGTAATGATATTTTCCGGCCCGTTTGTGTGTTTGGTTCGAGGTTTGTCCTTAATCATTGCATGGATCTCTTCGTCTTCTCCTAGGTATCAGTTGCTTTATCCTACTAATATATATATATATATATATATATCAATCATTTTTATTGTTTAATTATCTTCACCTCTTAACAAATCTCTCACAAAGTTTTTCAGCTTTTCTTTCAAAATTATTCCTTGGTAGTTTTATGTTCACAGCTAGAAACGCTCTTGTAAAATGCGGTTGGTTGAATATGTCCGAATTAGAGAAGGCAAAGAACATTTAATGAGAGAGGCGCATTGTTGTTGGCCTCCCAGTCTCCCTAGGCGACAAGTCTGATAACCCATCTCAAGAAGCTGATCAAGGATTATCTTCTACCAGAAATCCAAAACCCAAACGTCTATCCTAAACAAACCTTTCGCCAATCCCATCAGGATCCTATGTCTAGGAGTCCCAACCTTTCACTGTCCAAGAAAAGGCAGTATCAAGTGTTAGAAAACCCTCCCCGTTCATAGCCATGGGGTCTGATATCGAAAAATCTCCAGAGAAAACCAATCCACGCCGGAAAACTCGCTTGGTGAAATCCTAAGCAACTGGTTCACAATCAAAGTCCTCCAAACCAGGGGCCTCTAAGACTACAACCAAAGATAAACCCTCCGGATCAGATATTTCTATAAGAGCCCCTCGAAATAAGCCCTCCGGATCATAGGCATCCAAAGTCGCTTCTCAAACTAAATTCTTCGAAATTGAGCCCCAATCGGACACCAGACTTCTAGAAGAGACTGGTGCTCAACCATCTGGACAGACCATTGAGCCAGAAGCTAGCACTCTTCCATCCACAACAACCAATAAACCTTCTACAGTGATGGAAGAATTGATGGAGGATAGTGTCAAAGATGCCCCATTTGAAATGGAAACCTCAGGGCAAACTGGTGATGCTGCCTTTGACAGGAAAGGGAAAGGCAAAGTAAAGGTTGGAATGGCTCATCCGGATCTTCCGGAGTTCTTAGAGGGCAAGGTAGGACCTTTCTTTCAGAAGGTCAACGTGAAGTATCTGTTGGCCATGCTAAACATCAACTACGATTATACTCATACTGTCGAGATGGGCCGGATCCGGACTAAGTGAGGAATCCCAGAATTAGTGAAGATGAGGATACCAGTCATACCGGAGACTCCGATGGACTGCAAACTCAATGAAATTGTCATCTACACCGAGCTGTTCAACTGGGGGGTCAGATTCCCCTTGGACCAGAGATCGTCAGGTATTTTAACCTGATTAAGCTTTGCCCAAGCCAGTTAAGTCCAAATTCTTGGTATTCTCTCCTTGCCTGTATAATAGCATCGAGGTTGTCCGGCATTCCTCTCCATATGGAGCAATTCGTCGATGTGGCCAGCCTGTGCAAAAATCATCACATCCCTTTCTACCATCAGAATATGGGAGACAATTTCAAAGTGGTAAATGATCTGTTAGAGTCAGAGAAGAACTAAAAAACTCAGTTCTTATTCATTAGTGGGTCATGGGAGAATGGGAGAAATATCAAATCCTAGACTAACCCTAGCATGCTCACTAGTAGGTGGAAGAGCACAAGTAAGTCTTCTATCTTGTTTTTCATTTTCTCTTTCTCACTTTTACAAATATTCCAGTCCTGAATTACTCATTTCTTCTTGTCAGTATTACCGAAGGAGTATACCGAATATCTGGAGGAAGGGGAGACTACATGTGCTAAGCTGAATGCGTGGACCGCAGAACGTTGGGGGAACGCTTTCCACAACTGTTTTATGTCTGGCAATCTGGTGAGATCTCATTTTTGGAATACCACGGGCCGAATGGATCTCACCTGGGAAGAATTGACCACTCCACCTCCCCCAGCTGTCATTCTTAAGCAAACAGAGGAAAAAAATGGCAAACTGGCCTTGTCCTCTAGAGCCAAAGCTCCTATCAAAATGAAGGGAAAGGGAAAGAAGAAGAAGGTTGTATCAGAGGCAGTTCGGGTTGTTGCAGAAGAGACCGGTCCAGGGAACCCAGGAGGGATCGATGCTACCTTGGTCAAGGTAGTTGAGGATGAGACTATTAAGGAGGCAGGTGAATCACAAAATCCACCATGGCCCCCTAAAAAGGACCCAAAAAGAGGGAAACAAGCAGCGATGCGAGGACTTCCAAGAAGAAAAATGTCACCTTAGGGGAAGAAGTAATCCTTCACCCTTCAGAGCCTCTACCTCCAGCAGACCTAATTGATCCCATCTTAGCAGAGAAGATTCCCATCGATCTACAATCCGGGGAAGGTACCGGAGGAGAGATTGATGGAGTAGGAATCAGTGCCCTCCAAAACATTGATCTTTATTTCAATGATTTTGAGAAAGATTACTTTGCTGGCCCCTACCGTCCTCCAAGCTCTTCGAATATGGTGAGTTATAATGGCAAGTCCTACACTGTCTCTGGGGAGAACGCCATGATGGCTCCTTCTCTTCTGGGTCATATTCAACTAGTACTTAACTTAGAAAGGTAAGTGAAAAATCAGTACACCCTCATCAATGCCCTTAACACAGACAAAAAGACTTTGTCAACTAAACTCCTCAATGTTAACCAGAGCATTGAGGCATTGAATAAGGAGCTTGAAGAGTTGAAGAAGGACAAAGAAGATCCGTCAACCAGGCTGACCACTTCGGAGAAAGCTAAAGCAGAGCTCCAAACTAAGTGCTCCGGTTTGGAGAAAAATATCTCCCCCTTAAAGGAAGATGTGAAGACCAATGATAGCGTTATTCAGACCTTGTCCGGCAAAAATACTTCCCTTGAAGAGGTTATATCTAAGGTAACCAAAGAGAATGAGGACTTGGTGAAAGAGCAGGAACAGACAATCCAGGCCAAGATTGATGCGTACACCAACAAAGTAATAGACTCCCTGGAAGTAAGAGATGCAGAGGTCAAGTCTGATATGATACTACTTTTCCATGAAAAATTTCCGAAGAGAACCCTTGGACAACTATGGAGATATGTGGAGTACGAAGACCTCCCATTTTACACTATGGTTGAAGGTGATAGGCATTGTTATAGCAGTGGAATAGATTCCATCACTCACGAAAAAGAAGGAACCGGTGAGAGTTCGAGTGCCGAACTCAAAAGCCCCAAGAAGGGAGGTGATGTAGGAACATCCGAAGGGAATAAGCCCTGAGGTTTTTAACTATATTTTGTGTTTTTCTTAATTTTATGAGCTACTAAAGTCCTTGGATGGCCAAGGAGTTTTTGTAATTGCATCCGGAATGGGTTCGGATAAGTCTTTCACAACACTTAAAGTCCTTGGATGGCCAATGTATTTTTTATTTTAGTAGCGTTATCCGGTTTATACCCGGACAGACTTATCTATCAAATCTTATTGTATCCCATACTTAGTTTCATTTTCAATGGCGAATGTTTAAAGATCCCTTCTTTACTTCAAAAATATTTAAAGTGAGAGTGTTTAATATCTCCGATAACATACGTTTAATGGTCATCATTCAACTAGATTAATCTGATATGTCAAAGATCTTTAACACTAAATTGAATACTTTAAAAGAATTGTAATCAAATCACTCCGAATATTTTAAGAAGGCATTATATTTTATTGAAAAAAACCAGACACCTCATTAAAACCTCCCCACACCACTGGGGTAGGAAAGAGTATGCCCCATAATATTTACATGAACTTTAAACAAGTAAATATTTACACAACTTTCATTCCAGATATAACCGGAGGTGTTCAATATTCCAAGGGTGTTTTAGGATTCTTCCATCTTTGTCTTGAAGCCTATATGTCCCAGGCTTAAGTTTTTTAGGGACCTCATAAGGGCCTTCCCAGTTCGGAGCAAGCTTGCCGAACTGCTTTTCCTTAGTATGCAAGAAAACCTTTCCTAATACTTTATCCCCTTGCTGAAAATCACCTCTCTTGATTTTGGAAGCAACCCTGCTTCTTATCAAGTCTTGGTAATGGGTGTTCTAAGATGAGCCTTAACTCTTCTTTCTTCTATTAAGTCCAACTGATTTATAATTGCCAATTCATTGGCCTGTTCGGAATAGTTGTGGACTCTGTATGATGGTAGAGTTGCCTCTATAGGAGTAATTTCATCCATCCTATACACCAAGTCAAAAGGAGATTCGTATGTAGCAGTTCAAAGAGTGGTTCGGTATGCCCATAATACTCCTTGCAAATAGTTTGGCCACTTCCTTGCAGCCCCTTCTAAATTCTTTTTCAGACCGGACAGAATGATCCTGTTTGCCACTTCAACTTGACCATTTGCCTGTGGGTGGAAAGGAGAAGAGAATCAATGCTGAATGCCCCTGGAGGCACAAAATTTCTCCATATTATTGTTATCAAATTGTGGCCCATTATCTGTGGTTATCTTTTGTGGAACCCCAAATCTGCAACAAATGTTGGACAAAATAAATTTTATAACAGCTTTTGAAGTAGTTCCTGCCAGGGGGGCTGCTTCTATCCATTTTGAGAAATAATCAATGGCTACAATAATAGTCCTGCACCCTCTGGACGCCATTGGTAGAGGGCCAACTAAATCCAGTCCCCAGCAAGCAAAAGACACTGGCTCAGAAATTGATTCCATGGGAACTACTGGGATATGAATTTCATTACCATATATTTGGCATGGGTCACATTTCTTCACCAACTCTTTAGCATCTGCCATTATGGATGGCCAATAGTATCTGATCAACAAAACCCTCCGGGTTAGAGCTCTATAGCCATAATGTGTTGATCCCTCTCCATCATGCAGTTCAGATAAAACAATTTGGGACTCTTCAGCCCCCAAACAACGCAAGAGAGGTCTGTTGAACGAATTCTTATAAAGAACCTCTCTTATGATCAAGAAACCACGAGCCCTGTGTTTCATTTTCCTCGCCATAGCCTTCTCCAGAGGTAAAATTCCATCAGAGATATATTGAAGAAGGGGAAATCTCAAATCTTTGGGTTGAACCACTTATACACTTAAGCTCTCCTCCTCTTCTTTGCTGTGATTTGGTTGTATGGATGGGCATTCTTGTACATGAATCCATGGGTAGGACTCATAGTATGCTATAGTTTCCAAGGAGTCTGCCAGCGTGTTTTCCGATCTAGGAATATGCTCATAGCAAATATTTTTGAAGTTGGCTGCTACTTCTTTAATAATGAATAAGTATTTGACCAACTGATCCTTCTTGGCTTCAGACTCACCTTGAGCATGGTGGATAAGAAGCTGAGAATCACTCATTAATCTAACTCTTTAATCCCCACACAGAAAAGCCAACTTTAGACCAGCTATAGCTGCCTCATATTCAGACTCATTGTTAGAAGCCCTAAAAGCAAAATATATAGCCTAGAATAACTTATCACCATATAGAGAGGTTAAACAGATCCCATCCCCACCCACCATCTGTCCGGATAACCCACACTTTTTTAGCTTTCTCTTCTATAGCTTGTTTAGTATTCTTGTTCGAATGAAATTCTACCAAGAAACCAGTAACAGACTGAGCTTTAATTGCAGTTCGGGGGGCAAAATCAATGTCATAATCGCCCAATTCTACTGACCATTTGGTCACCCTGCTTGATATATCTGTTTTCTAAAGTACATTCTTCACAGGAAAAGATGTTCGGACGATGATGGAATGAGACTGAAAATACAACCTCATTTTTCTAGCAGCAATCACTAGAGCTAGTGCCAGCTTTTCAAGTTTTAGGTACCTCTTCTCAGCATCTATCAGACTCTTGCTGATGTAGTATACCGGACGAGGATAATTGTCCACCTCTCTTACTAGCAGTGCACTTATTGCACATTCTGACACAGCCAAGTATACAAATAGTGTTTCTTCGTCAACAGGCTTAAAAAGGGTTTTAGGGGAAGACAAATGTTTTTTTAATTCATCAAACGCCTGGTCACACTGTGGAGACCAGTTGAAGTCGTTAGCACCCTTCAAGGTCTAAAAGAACGGAGCACATTTGTCCGAAGATCTTGAAATGAAACAATTCAAAGCAACCAACCGTCCTGTCAGCCTCTGCACTTCTTTAATATTTCGGGGAGGGTCCATTTTTAACAGAGCATCAAGTTGATCTGGATCAGGCTGTATCCCTTTTTCACTAATTACATAACCCAAAACCTTTCTGGACTGCACCCCAAACACACACTTTTCAGGATTGAGTTTTAAATTTACCTTTGTTAAGTTAGCGAAAGTTTCTTGCAGATTAGATAGATGCAACTCTTCTTTTAAGCTCTTAACAATCATATCATCGATATATACTTTCATATTTCTTCCAATCTGATCAGCAAACGCTTTATTTACCAACCTCTGATAAGTAGCCCCAGCATTTTTCAACCCAAAAGGCATCACCTTGTAACAATATAAACCCATATATGTAACAAAGGTAGTGTGCTCTTGGTCCTTCAGATCCACTTGTATCTGGTTATAACCAGAGAAGGCATCCATGAATGATAATAGTTTGTTTCCAGATGTGGAATCCACCAGTTGATCTATCCGGGGGACTGGATAGAGATCTTTTGGGCAAGCTCTATTGAGGTTAGTAAAATCGATACACATACGCCATTTTCCATTCTTTTTCTTTACTAATACTGGGTTGGCAGTCCATAAAGGATATTGAGACTCATTTATGTACCCCATATTGGTAAGTCGGTCAACTTCTTGGACTATTACATCAGCTTTTTCCTTAGAAAAAGCTCTCATTTTTTTCACAACAGGTGCAACATCTCTCCGGATAGACAGCTTGTGTAATATAACGTTTGCAGGTAATCCGGTCACATCAGCATTGCACCAAGCAAAAACATGTTGGTAATCTGCCAAAAAGGACAACAATGCTTTCTTTAACTCTAGCGACATCCTGAAGCCAACTTTAACACTCTTTCCTTCAGCCAGAGAGTGGGTTTCAACCTCTTCGACTGGTATCAAAACACCAGGGGTCTCTCTGGGGTCATCAATTTCACCCTCACCCCCAGAGGGCCCCAACAACTACTAATCTTCATTAATCCGAACTACCCCCAAAGTTCTAGGAGCAAGTGTAGTTGCACAACATTGTCTTGCTATCTTTTGGCTACTCCGAACAACTCCCAGTTGTCCTTGAACAACATACTTTAAACATTGATGGACTGTTAAAGCCACAACATGCATCCTAGAGAGTCACAACCTCCCAAAGATCGCACTGTAACATGTGGGGCAATCCACCACAACGAATAGTACCCTGATCATCTTCTTGAAAGGGCCTTTACCCAACAACACCTCCTCCTTGAATTATCCGATTACATCCACAAAGCTCCCTGTGAAGCCCACAATGAATCTGTTCGAACGTTGAATCACCACCAAATTCTTTATCTGTTTATAAGAACTTAAAAAGAGAATATTGGCTGAGCTGCCATTGTCCATCAGGATTCGCCTGATATCGTTACCCCCAATTGAAGCTTCTATCACCACTGCATCCTCATGAGGCCCAGCTATATTCCTTAGATCATCTTCATAAAAAACAATGAAGGGAAAATGAATTTGGGATTGATAAGAATAAATGCCTCCCTCTAAATGAGTAGCTAGAGTGTGAACATGCCTCTTCCTTGAAAAAGGAGTTGGCGCAGTCATTGTGTCCCCTCCAAATATAGTGAGTGACTCAAAAAAACTTATGAGTCCGGACACTGTCTTAGTTTGTTATGTTATAACCCCTACTTTATTCCGGGTTAGATCAGGATCCAAATACTCTGATGCGACATCAAATCTTTCAAGGATCACCATTGCCCCTTCTGGAGCGGATGTCCCCACATTGTTCGTTAGGCCAGTCCGGTGAGCATTGTGAGGTCTGTTCCCACTTCTTCTCTTGGCATAAGCTCTCAGCTTTCCCTTTTCAATAAGATTCTACATTTCTTGTTTCAAAGCGATGCAATCTTTGATGTTGTGGCCAATATTATAATGATATTGGCAAAAGCAAGTATTATGACTTTCCCTAGGAGATTGAAGCACTGCCGGCTTCCTGAAATGCACTTCATCTTTTATTTTATCATAAATAGTTGCCATATTCTCTTTCAATTCTGCAAACCACTCCGGTTGGACCCAAGGCCCTCATTTATTTCTCGACTACTGGCTCTGAGCTGGATTTGGGTGAGATTGAGTTTGTTTGGCCTTATTGGGCCCCTGTCCGGTTTCTTTGGCCTTGTATCTGGACTGATTCTGGTTTGGAGCAGTTGGGGAAGACCTCTCTTGCCTGTATAACCGAGTCTTCTTTGTTTCATCTACGTTGATTTTCTTTCCCACCTGATTCAGCAAACCACCCCAAGTCATGGCCTTTTTCCTAGTTATCGAATCAGCCAGATTCCCAGGGTTTAACCTTTGTCTCAAAAAAGCTATTGTTACTTGTTCAAAGCAATCAACTAGACCATTTTTAGTGTTTACAAACCGACTTATATAGTCTTTCAGTGACTCATTTGGCTCTTGGGCACAATAGATAATAGTATCTCCATTGCCCTTTACCTCCTTACTCCCCACAAACTTCCTTCGGAAGGCCACCCAAAACGTGTCAAAAAAGTTTTGATACAACCTTGTGGCAAGATCTTATACCATTTCAAAGCACTTCCTGTAAAAGATTGGGAGAAGTTTGTCATCATCATCAAAATTCATCATAAATTTTTTAAACTGTTCCCGATGGTTGTTCGGATCTTTGCTCCCATCATATTTCTCCATTTTAGTACTGTCAAACCTCTTAGGAAGGTTTCCAGACAGTATCTTGGATGACAATGGCGATTGCCTCCAATTACAACTTCGACTAAAAAATGTGTCTTCATTAGATGTTGCAAAAATACTTGGCTCATCATGGAAAGCAAAAGTATCCATCAACAGTTGGTCCACATGCCTATAACTATGGTTGTGGCTGTGAGACGACCATTTTCCCAGATGCCTCTTTAGTCTCACATGCCTATCTTTATTTCTTGAATATTCTTTCAGCAACTTTTGTTTCTTTTTGGACCTCCCTTCATCATTACTTGATGAAAAAGACTCCCCAAGTTCATCCTCATTCGAGGAGCTACCGGAGGACTCAGATTCTGAACTCTCCACCGACTTGGACCGGTGAGATTTCTTTGAGTTGACATGGGTATTTTTCGTGCTCAAATGAGTCTTTGTTGATGGGTCATTCTCCCTTGGGTTGTCAGTATGGTGAATGGCTGACGCTTTCGACTTTTCTTTTAAACTCATCTCCGCCTTTCTAGTGGCCCTTAATGCTTTTATTTCAACTTTCAACTTGTCTCGCTCTTCGGTCGTGTACTCATTGTTTTCTCCCACAACTTCCACCAGAGTTGGTGGAATTGCTTGCTCGTCCAGATTCATCCGAACTGGTTTTTCTTGCTGGTTTTGAATGCTAGATTCAGGCACCTTTTGCTCCCATTGTGGTCGCCGATTTGGTGTGGTTTATTTTATGCTTAGGGTAATTTTGTCAAGTGTTTTGGAATGTTTTTAGAGTATTAAATGTTTGGGTGTTTTGTAGTGAGAGATTTAAGCTTCCGGGTTGTATTAAATGTTCATTACCCTCATTAATGAAAGTAGTTGGGGTATTTATACCCTTAATTATGTACCCATGGGCTTTCAGGTCAAGTTATGAAACCGGTCAAGTTTAAGGAGCCATTTACTTAATAAGTTGATTAGCACATAGCTTAGTTAAAATGTGTTTAGTTATTTAATACTTTTGTCCTGTCCGGATGGTTCAGTGGGTAGTTTATGTCCAAATTACCCCTGTTCGGATATCTCAGTAAGTAGTGGTGGATTTATCCGGACTCATCAGTAAAAAATTGAGATACTTGTCAAAGGTTTGCAGATGCAATACATACTCCCGTTGTTTCATTAGAATCAATTTCAGAAGGCCTCCCTTTTGACCGATGAGGAATCGATCTGGTAGGACCATTACCGATGGCATCTGGCGGAAGGGAGATGATTATAGTTGCAGTGGATTATTTCTCCAAATAGGTAGAGGAGGAGCCGTTATCAAGAACAAAGACTAAAGATATTATCATATTTATATGGTCAAACATCTACTGTAGATATGGGGTTCCGCAGAGGCTCACAATGGACAATTGAACACAGTTTGATAGCAATGAAATGAATACTTTTTGCTTGACCCGTAGAATCAGGTAGTGTTTTTCGGCTCATTTCCACCCGCAGGCGAACGGACAGGTCGAGGTCACAAATCGGACTATTATAGACGAACTCAAGAAAAACTTGAAAGGAAAAGATGACAAATGGCCGGACTATTTGTAGGAAGTACTTTGGGCCTACCACACAACTCCCCGAACAACAACTCAAGAGTCACCTTATGCTCTGGTTTACGGAATGGATGCGGTAACCCCTGTCGAGACAATCTTTCCATCTTTCAGGGTCGGGAACTATGACGAGAGCAGGAATGCGGACGACTGACTTTTGGCTCTTAATTTGATAGAAGAGAAGCGAAGTCGAGCTCAGTTAAATTCACTACATTACCAGACCCTAATGAGGAGCCGATATGCTTCAAGAGTTCGCCGACGAGAGTTCAAAGTCAGAGATATGGTTTTAAGAAGAGTTTTTCTGCATACTAAGGACAAAAGCCTCGACAAGCTCGCTCCAAATAAGGAAGGACCATATCAAGTGGTGGAAAAACTCAAGAACGGCACGTACATGCTCCAAAACAAGCATTGGAGACTCTTGAGGCTCCCCTGGAATATTGAACATTTAAATATTTATTTAGATTAAAGTTTTAGTTTCTGTTATGATTAATTAGAACTATGTAAAACCTTTTGACCCGGGGTGCACTATTTCCTACCTTGGTGGCGCGAGGAGGTTTTAATGAGGCATCCATGGCAAATGATCTGTTTAATCTATCTTTTTTGCCTTCAAAATTTTGGAGATGATATTAAAGGAAAATCCATCAGCTGACAAGCTGATAGGCATAATCCTCGAGTTCAGTAACCTGCACTTTTTCAATTGATGAATTGATTTACATATTATACAGAACCTTAACTTAGTTTTCAGTTTTTAATTGATTTACAAATTTTCCCAACCATAGAGGGAATTTTTCAATTGAAAAATTGATCTACATATTATACAGAACCTTAACTGATTTTTCAGTTTTTAACTGATCTACGAATTTTCCCGACCCTAAAAGGAATTTTCCAATTACAAAATTGATCTACAAGTTATCCCGATTAAAAATGGAAATTTTCAGTGGACAAAGCAATCTACATATTGCCCGATCCTTTTTAAACGGAGAACAAACAGTTACAAAACAAACTTTTCAGTTCCTTCACCAATGACGCCTCCACGGGAAAATACTACAGAAAGGTATTACAAAAAAACACAAATTCATCAAGGAAAACTGAATAATTAGTTCTTCATCAAAAGACAATGATGCCGATTTCTCACACGAGAAAAAACAAATTTAGACATCTTCATCATTGAGATCGGTATCTGACATATCGGTATAATCTTTTTCCTCGTCCTCACAAACAGCACCAGGTGGGCGGTCTTCTTCTGGAACATCCAACCACATTGAGCCCAGTGGCAGGTCATGAAATTGGCTATGAAGGTTCAGAACGTAAGCAGTTTTGGCATCGGCTGCTTCTCTCTCCATCAGCTTTTTACACTTGGCAGCAAAAAGATTGTTTCCAGCTTTGCTTTCAGCTCGGAGCTCGTCAATTTTTCTATTTTTCTTTGCCACAAAGTGACGGAAAAACCGGTTCTGGAACCTCAATGTCACCGAGTGACGCTCTTTATTATCACGATCTTTCTTGATTCGTGAAAGAGAAGAGCTCAATGAGTCGTTTTTTGCTTGAAGAGACGTAAGGGCCGCCTCAGACTTTGACATTTTCTCGTCCGCGTCTTTAGTCCTCTCCTCTATAAATTTTTTGCCCTCGTCTCTCTCTTTAAGCGCAGCCTTCAACTTGGCTATTCGTTCCTTGGTAACTGACAAGTCTTGGCTCAGCTGTCCCGCTCGTCTTTTTTTCATAGCCAGCGGTACAATCATGTTATATAATGATAGAGACAATGTATATTTGCATTGCAAAGCAAAAATGTTTGGACTTCCAGGTACCGACAGCACGGGAAGTTTTGTCCTGCTCGATGAGGCACCATCAGCTCTCTTTACATCAGAAGGGCCGACCTTTTTCTCCTCTGGCGTAAGCTCACCAACTTCATCTTCATCAGGAAACACCACAAGAGTTGCATTCTCTGCCGATAGTGCTGCGGGAGCAGCAAGATCTCCGCCTTTAGCACCATTTTCATACTGCTCGAAGAGAGCTGGAATAATAATATTCTCACCAAGCGGCGGAATTGTCCCGACCGTCCCTGACTTAACGTCTGTTTTCTTTTTCGAGACTTTTGGCCTCGTTGCCATCAGCCACAGACTTCTTTCGTTTCTTTTTCACCTCGTTTATACAATTAACCTTCTCAGCATCAACGGCAACTACTCGCTCTTTACCTTCAACATCAACCTCAACATCACATTTATTTTCCTACTCGGACATCTCATCAGATTTTGAGCACTTATTCGGCGCCTTGTTGCGTTTCGGAAGGAACAAATGTGCATCAGGAGCGTCAGTTTTGCCACCAATTCCATTAAACTAGGTGGTTGACGCAACTGTTCAACGGTAAGGGGTTCATTAGAGCAGCACCAAAGGTTTCTCATTATCAAGTTGGTTTGTTGAAGCATCTGTAGAATGCCCGACCCCAGTTCTTCCGAGCATAGTTTTTTAGCACCTGGAAGGTTAACTTGGCATCCTTAAAGTAATCATTTTTCAGCCCCTGGATATACTCCTTACAAACTGAAACAAAGGTTCAGTTATAAATATATAAATAAATAAATATATATATATATATACACGTGCGCAGCAACCGCCTCGGGTTCTCGCGGGTATAGGGTCGTCCGTTTTCCCAACAACCGCTGATAAAAACGAACGGATGTTTCCACAATTTGTCACCTTCTAAGAATTCGTTTACAATCTTCCAGGTATTCCCCAAAGAAGAGTAGAAGAAAAGTAATTTTGGCGATTTAGAAAGCCCGGACATGGCGACGTACTCTTCTGTCGGCATAACACGGCCAGACAACCGAGAAGCCATGATACAGGACATAAGCGTGTACCATGCATTGGGGGTCAGCTGGGACGGGAAAATACAAATGACCTTGAAGTATCTCGTAATATCAGGATCCAGAAGGAGTCTGAGACCTCAGTTGAAGAGCTGGGTAAAGATAACTATCTCTCAAGACTTAACATGTAATGACATTTCCCTAGGAACGGGAAATCACACCTTTATGCACTCTGGTATTCCCCATCGGATCAGTAGCTCGGGCTGCTCTTTAGGAGTGTGATACAGATACTTTCCCTCATACAAAATGATGATGTTGTCCCTGCATAGAGACCGATGATAGGTGGTCGTCATCACTGCATCTATCTCAACAGGAAGAGGCTCTTCGGGAGGAACAACAATAATAGCCCCTTCACCCTCGACGGCAATCTTTTCTTTTGCCTCGCGCTCCTCTGCGGGATCGATTTCTGGGTCGGTGAAGGTGGCTACCTTCGGGTTGTTGTCAGCAGAAGTCTGTATCCCTTCGGCATCTATGGGGTCAGCTTCCTCCAAAATCTTGGAGCGAGCAACCTTTTTTGCTTTAATGGAGGCAGGGTTCACGAAGCTAGAGTTGCTACCGATGCGCTTATGCTTGGGGCCGCTTTCCTGCAGCTTTTTGGAAGCTTCTATTTCTAACCTCTGACGATCGGCGTCTCTTTGAGCAACACCCCGCGGAGTAGCAAATGCATGTCCGAACACAGACAATAGTCTCGGTCAGCTGCACCATTTTGGGTGAGGATGATGCACTAGAATTGCCCATTGTAAGGAACTTGGGCCGAGGATTTTTCTTCAAGTTTGGGTCGGGAAAAGAATGAGAGGCTAAATCACCAGTGAGAATTACCAGTGCAGGGTTCAGGTGACCAGAAAGATTGGCAGAATGGCTCGGGGAGGAACTGCTTGAAGAAATAAGAATTGCTTTAGGGCTCTGGACGGCGGGTGGTTCTAGCGCGAGAAATGTCTCCGCGGGCACAAGTGTTGATTGAACAGGATCGTGAGGAAGATGAACGTGCGTAAAAAGCGTTTTGTTGGAATCCGAAATCAATTCTGCGGCACATTACTCTTCAGCCCTGTCACTAATGCTGGACCAGTCAATAAACCCAAACATAGGCTTCGGTTTCTCTTTAGGCTTCTGATTTTTCTTCAAGACTCTCTTTCTCATATACACAATAGTTTCTCTCTCTAGAACTGCTAAATGAGACTCTCTCTCTTTAAGATTTTTCTGAGGAAGGAAAGAATGGTTGACGAGAAGACATATTTATAGGCAGTCATGTGCCTTAACCGTTTTTTATATGGGGAAGTTCAAAGGAAAATAACCGCGGGAAATTGAAGAGTCTCCTAGAGAGGTGTGCGATCAAACACGCTTCGAGTAAGGGAGTGACACGTGGAAGTCATCGTCAGCTCCTAGAGAAATATATAATCATCGAGTTAGCTTCATAGGCGTGTGACGACGTCAGAACTCGCGTGTACCTCAAGTGAGTCCCACGTGTACACCAGCGCCAAGAAGAAAGACAGACTGTTTCACAGATGGGCCGGGTAATCCTTTAGACCCACGATGGGCCCATAAACTAGGGCCCAATGGTGTCATAGCCCAAGATCGAACCAACAGAGACAAAATTGATCTTTTCTCCTAAGTATCGCAAGGAGTAAGAATGGGTGGGGTGTAGCGTTTCACAAAGAAATGGACTGACGACCTCGGCAAAGTGGAGCAAGGGATGCCCCACGGCTAACTCGTAAAACCCGACGCGATTTCATTTTCGCTCATGAAAGCACAGTTACCGATGCAACGATTCGCCAGAGGCTTTTCTCGCCTATTTATAAGTCTTTACTCCCAAGCTCTTGAAGACTGGGGGGCTATTGAGGAGGAGATAAATCACCAAGTTCAAGATTAGAAATATTAATTGTTAAAGGAAATAAATGTAATTGTCCCATTGATGTATTTATTACTTCGTTAGAGGAGAATATTCTTAAAATCGTTAAAGCGAGGGACCAAGTTGTAAAAGTGGAAGGACCACAAAGGAAATAAGTGGGGGGCACCTCACCCACTATATAAAGGAACCCCTTTTTTTCCTAGGTTGGTAGATATTATTAAATACATTCTCTCTACTTTCTCTCTTTACACTTTCCTCTCTAGTCACATAATACACTAGATCCAAGATTCCCTCTTTAGTCACATTTTTACTCATCAGATATAAGATGAAAAATTAAACTTTTCAACAAGTGGTATCAAAGAACGTATTTTTTGTAATTTAATATTTGAAGTATAAATTTAGTAAATGATACACATATTGGATTTGTTGTTATTTGTGGCTGATGAAAGTGTGTATGTAAGGCTAAAAATACATGTTAGAGTTTGATTTTCGGAACTTAAAAATAAGGAATCATGATTTTGGACATGTTTTAAATTTTATGGGGGCATTAACATCATCGTGGTAATGTGAGTTGTCGCGGTGACGACTAACGTATAAAAGTTACATAAGTTTTTTCATTATATCGTTCTTGATCATCGTCGTATAAATGAAACAAATGTGTTCCATAAATGCAAAATTCCTCGTGATATTAAGTTGATCGTCGTGATGATAAATGTCCAAAATTTTACAATAAACTTTTCATTGCGACTTTTTTAAGCATCATCATGACAATGGTGGTTGTGAACATGTGGCTCGTCGATAATGACACGCTCTTGATTGTATACCGACTGCGAGCCTTAATGGAGAACTTTCCGGGACCGGAACAACACTAGGGTGGGCTTATCGATGCCCTAAACCCGCAAGGGTAAAGAAACGGAGGATGCATCCCCTGGGTGAGGAAATGAGTGGGACATAAAGAAGGCTTCCCAATCAGAGATGTTGGAGAGAGTAGCCACCAATAAGGTATCAACGAATAGACAGAAGAGGGTGATGGTAAAAAAAGAACCTTTCTCTTAGTTGAAGTTAATGAAGAAACCGAGGATGAGTTGGTTCCTTCTTTGAAGAGGAACCAAGTGATAACAGATACAATATCCATATCCTAGCGATGGCTAAAGCTGGTTGATGAAGATGAGAATGATGGGAGGTCTGAAAGAGAAGGAAACGGGTGTGTCATTGGTTCCCGAAGCGGTCAGGAAAGAGAATAAAGTAGCCAATGTGGTGGTACTGGATAATTCGGATGAGAAGGTGAAATTGAGCGAAGGTGCGACTGAGCATGAAAATGATGGGGATGAACTGGTAAAAGCTGGTGAATTGCTTATATGAGCAGCGCCATTTGGGAAAACTTTCATGAAGAGTGTGATGTTTGGATTGTATTTTGTTAACATCGTAAGGCCAGACTTGGTGCAACTAAGATGACGCGTTGTTGAAGCCGCTCGTGGTGCTGCCAGTATAGAGGAAGGCACATTATCTGACTTAATCATGCCCGCCCCTCACTGATAATGCTTAGGCAGTTGAAGTGATGTCCCGAGCTTTCATTCGACGATAATATGCCAATGGTGGATATACTAGAACGAAAACTTGAGTTGGTGATTGAGGTGAGTGTATCTTGTTTTGGTTATAGTTTTGTCATTAGTGCAAATGTTGATGGATGATCGTGTGTTTAAATTTGGTAGATTTACCACAACTCAGTAGTCTTTGCCTATCGTTGCATGTATCCTTTTGATGCCCAAACATGTAAAATTGGAAACCAGAGGTGTTGTTCTTCGGATTGGTAAGGGGGGTGACAACAGAGCTGGATTGTTTCAAGAATTCCTACAGGTCGACTAAAACACGTCATAAGAAGGCGTATCGAGACTATGAGGAGTTGTATCATGCAATCACTATTGTAGATGATAAATGAAGCACATGCCGCAAATTGTGCCTGGAATTAATCAATGGGAGGACTCTGTTGACTACTCAGGACAACGAGTTGACGAAGAAGAATGACGAGCTAATGGATCAAAGTGATGGTCTACTGACACAAAATATGGTCCAAACACAGAGGATAAAGGATGAGGCATATTAGATGGCATAACTTACTTTAGTAAATTCCAACTTGCGTGTGGCTCACCTAGAAGCCAAGATAGACAAAGCGTAGCAACGAATAAAGTTTATGAAGAAGTCATAACAAGACCTTGTAGAGCAAGTAGCCAAGTGATGAAGATTTCCATGAGGATGATTGGCAGGAAACAGAAGGAGGCAATTGTGGTATTATGGAAGTTAAACCCCGATATGTCCTTGGGGTCGCTGAGGAAATTTATTCATGCATAGGAGCAGTTGGATAAGACTTTTAATGACTTAGAAATCGCAGACCCCTTAAAAAAAACTACAATTAGCTGCCTCTGATCCGATAGTTCTAGCAACCAAAGTAGGGATTATCGAGGTGCCTCCTAGTGCAAGAGTGGCAAGTGTAGTGCCACAAGTGGGAACAACCCCACATCTCAACGACAGTTGAGATTTGTGCTGTTTTAGTTGTTAACGTAAATATGGCTTTATTTTTGGAATGTTTGTACTCATATTTTTTGTGACAATGTGGTAGGTGGAGGTGTTTGTACTCATATATATGCATTAATTAATTTTATCCTTACAAAACTGGGTTCAATGTGGCCAATCGCGTAGCCCTTAAAGGCATGTCAATCAAATTATTCGCAGGAGAGACCGGTTTGGTCTATTGCGTGTCCTATAGAGGCTTGGTAGATTACAAGTTCGCTTATTATACCAATTCTACGTATTGGGTGCAGTGTGGCCCCTTACTTAGCCCTATAGGGTGTAGCCTATTATCCCGTTCATTTAATAGATCAATTGGTATGGACTCATTATGGCCCATTATATAGCCAATAGGCATGGCCCATGACCGAGTTTGTATTTTGTAAGATGAAAGATAATATATAATAAACACGCACGAAGGCAAAAACAGTAAATTGTCATTTAATGAAAGAAAAGATATGCCTCATTAAAAAAATCATTCGCGCCATCAGAAGGTAAAAAATGTAAATTTAAATTACATAGCTTAGTGATAGAGTTTCAAATTGCTAATATTCCAAGGGTGTTTGAGTACTTGTCCGTTTGAATTAGTGAGACGATAGGCATCATAGTGACCTTTGGTATTGATTGTGTAGGGGTCCTCCCATGTTGGACCCAATTTGCATGTAGCTTTATCACTTTCTCCTTAAAAGACTTTTTTTATGACTAAAGCATCTTCCCGTAGGGCTCATGTTCTAAGCTTGAAGTTGAACCGACTCTTCATCATACTTTTGTAATGCTTAATACGTACTCAGTCTTGGTCGCGTCGTTCTTTAATCAGATCAATGATGATTGCACACTTGGAATTATTAGTGAGCGCGAAATGGGTCTCATATTTTGTCGAGCGAGAAGTGGTATGATAATCCTATATCACCTCGATTAGTTTATCAGACCATTTTCCCTCGGCGCCCTCCAACTTCTTTTTGGTGTCGTCCAAAATCGTACGGTTGGCCACTACAACTAGACCATTCGTTTAGGGATTGTATTGGGTAGAGATATGTTATTCGATGTCATAACGTTGACAGGATGTGCCGAGAACGTAATTATGAAATTGGGGGTTATTATCAGTCATAAGGATGCATGGTATACTGAAACGGGCTATGATATGGTGATGTACAAATTCGTATATTTCTCAGACTTTTGTGCAACAAAGTGTTTTGGCTTCAACCCACTTGGTAAGATAGTCTATAGCGACCAGTATGAATTAATGTTTCCCCATCTCCATGGGCAGGGACCTAACCAAAGTGATTCCACGTTTATCAAAATGACATGAGATTGGGTTAGGGCTCATGGGTTCTCTTGGTAGATGGTGAGTGTTGGCAAACTATTGGCTTGGGTGGCACTATTTCACTCTGCACTCGATATCCAAAGCCAGCATTGGCTAATAGTAGCCTGACAGTAAGAATCGGCGGATCAAGATTCGTTGTCCATAGTGTGCTTTGGCTTCCCCAGTATGAAAATCGTGTAGAATTGTGGTAGCTTCATCTCGACTTAGGCATTGTAGTATAGGTTTTGTAGTACTCTTTCGGTAGAATATGTTATCCAATATATTGTACTTGGTAGTGTAGCTACAAAAACATAGTGGTCGTCCTACTATTGAGGAGAGTACCATCACTGAGGTATATGGCATACGGTTAGCGCCAGTTGATCACGAATTCCACTATTCAAACCCTGCGACTAGTTGATAGTGTTATGATTATGGGCAAAGTTTGTACAAGGATGAGAAGATTATCCTATAAAGTGACAATCTTGGCGAAGGCTTCGGGAACCGAGTTTCAAGGCGTGACACTTAATCATACATGATTCTTTCAAACTTGGACTCACATTCTTTCAAGGTGGTCAGGTATTGGCGAATTCTGACCTGTTTAGCGTCGTAGATGCATTGGCATGGGTGATAACCAGTTGAAAATTAGAGTGGACTTGTATTGCATGTGCTCCATAGATATGCACCAATTTCATCCCTCCAAGAATGGACTCGTACTCCGCAACGTTATTCGTAATTGGGAAACTGAAGCAGATAGCCTGCCTGATTTTGTCCCTCGTGAGAAATTTCATTATTATACTTGCTCTGCCACCTAGGGTGCTCAAGGCCTCATTGACTTCAATAATCTATTCTTGCGGGGTGTCGTACTATGAGGGTTTGACCATACTGATCTCTCCTTTTTGTATTGGATTACTCATTAATGAAGTCTGTAATGGCTTGACCTTTAATCGTTGTTCGTAGCTCGAACGTAATATTGTATTCACCTAGTTCCACTGATCATCTTGTTAGTTTACCAGATATATCAGGTTTTTGTAATACATACCTTGGTGGAAAAGATGTGCACACGGTGATAGTATGACTCTGAAAGTAGGGTTGCATCTTGCGTATTGCTACCACAAGTCCCAAAGCCAACTTCTTCAAGTTAAGTTAGCGGGTTTCTACCTCTACCAAAGTTTTTCTGGTATATTAGATTGGTCGTTGCACGCGTCCAAGCTTCTGAACTGGCACCGCACTAACTAGAAAAAAAAAACCCAAAAGGTATATGAATAGAGATTCACCCGAGGTGGGGACGAATATGATTTCTGGTGATATGAGGTAATCCTTGAGCATGACAAAATATTCGTTATACCATTTATCCCATGCGAACTTCTTGCCCCTTGTGACGTGAAACGTGACAAAGCTGTTAAGCGTCCCGTTAAATATTGCCTTCAATTGATTAGAGTCAGCTTTTATCTTATTATTCCTGATGATATAGCTTAAGAAATTTCCGCTTCGGACACTAAAAAAACATTTAACTGGATTCAACTTAAGGTTAAACTATCGGAGGATGGCGAAGATGTTGCTCAACTAGTTAAAACTATCGAGTCCTTGTGGTGCTTTTAACGATCATATTGTTGATGTAATCCTTCATATCATGACCTAGTTGGTATTTCAATATCTGATTTACCAAGTGCTACTGGTATATGGAACATGGGTTCTTGAGGCCGAAGGGCATAACAGTATAACAATATAGCCCTTTCTCAGTCTCGAACGTGATGTGCTTTTCATAATTATGGTGCATGTGAATTTGGTTGTATCCCGAATATGTGTCCATAAACGACACGTACTCACATCCAGATGCTAAATCCACCAGCTGGTCAATATGAGAAAGCAGGAAGGCGTCATTCAGTCAAGTTTTCTTGATATTGGTGTGAAGTCTACACATATAGGTCACTGCTCACCCTTTGGGCTTTGGTACCCGCACCGGATACCTAGCTCGCCAAATGTACCCAAGCCTAAAAAGTTTTTTTCCTACATGTGAATGGCTTCTGCATTATCTGTTGAAAATGATCGTCACTTTTTGTAGATTGGTTTGACTATTCTGTCGATCGCGAGCTCATAGCAAATAATTGAGGGGTCAACCTCGGACATATCACTAACATTCTATGCAAATATATCAAAATTATGTTATAGTTAGTTAATTAAAGAATATCGAAAGGTATGTTGTAACTCATTACCTATTCAAAGTATATGGTTATCGGCCATTAGTTCGTCACTTAGTTTGGCGGGGTCAACGGTCACCGCATAGTAAGTTATTGTGATCCGTTGGCTCCCTTGAATGATGCCCATAAAGTTTCCAACTTGATACTTAACACATTGTCGGGAAATGAATGTGGTAGCTTCCATCCTCTACAACCACTGATTTTTTATAATGGCACGGTAAAAGTTAGGGGCATCAGAGATCAGAAATAGCGTTTTGATGTCCTTTTTGGTAGCACCATGGACAACCTTTACCATGAGCTTGACTTATCCTACGTATTAGGATGACTTAAACTCATATCCAACCATGGTTCGGTGAGTGAATCGATAGGGAGGGGGGCTTTTATAATATGTCGTAGCTAGCTTTGAATATTATATTTTTCGAGCTACCTTCATTAACCAGCACCTGGGTTACCATCATTCCCTTGATATCTAGATTGATGGTCAGGGCGTCCTCATGGGGTGTCGTAATTTCCCCCTAAATCATCGTCATTGAAAGTTAAGTCGGTTAGTGGGTCGAGGTGATTATGATATGAAGGCCCATCTATGACGTGTACCTCGTGGTCGGCTTTAAACCTTTCTGGGTTGCTAGTCATCGTATTTCAAAGTTCATCCCTTACAAATTATGAATAGCCACTGTTGATTACCCTTGTCGATCCTCTTATCTTGCCACTGAGCCTCATTGTTCTGAGGCTGAACGTCGTCTTTCTTTCCTTCTTGACCGACGTATTCATGCTTCTTGACAAACTGCACGAGCCCCCACTATTAATGAGTCTCTGGATCTTCTCATTGAGTTGCTAACATTCATCAGTCGGATGACCATGATCGTTGTGATATGAGCAGAATTGTCTATTTGGTCGCTTATGACCATGAGCAGTGATAATACGTGGAGGCTGGTACTGTGTCATTTATTTAGTCATATCATAAATTACCAATATTTTCTATGTTAATGATGTAAAGTGCCGCGCATGGTTATCGTAGTTGGATACCTTACGATTACCAGAACTTCTCGTAAAATCACGGCATGGCCCTCATCAACCTTCTTTCTTTCTGACAATCCCTATTTTTCGTCATGAGGGTTTCTATTTGGCGAATCGCCTCTGGTATAAACATTTACCCGAATGAATTGTATTTCTTAAACCAAAATGTATCTTATATTTTTAACAGGGAATCATACTAAATCAATATAGAGGTACCCTTACGGTCTAAACCTTGCTTCAAGGATGCCACTGCTATTGGCTCCTCCAAATATGGTATGGGGTTTATTTTATCGAAAAACCTCATGGTGTGGCTTTTTAATGATTCTCTATTTATTTGGTATAGATCCATAATACATACACTCTTACATCTTGATTAATTGTTGCCTATGAACCCGTATGTGAATACATTCCAGAGTATTGCAAAATCATGTATAGACCCTCTGGTAAACTACTAAACCAATTTATGGTGTTACCTTTGAGAGTCATGGAAATGGTCTGACAGAACATAGTGTAATTTGGGTTGAAGGTTATTCTCATGTTTCTGATCTACTTCAAGTGCCTTTATGGGCCCTTGGTACCGCCTCCATGCAAAATGGTTCGAACTTGCGAATGAGCTCGGCTTCTAAGATTTTTCGCACTAAATGAGACTCTTTGAGGATGTATGCGACCATTTTAGGGTGTACATGCTTGTATTGTAAGGCTCCGTTTTCTTTGGCTCACTTGGGAGCTACGTGTCTCACCTTGCAGGGTAGAAATTTGTATAAATAAGATTTGTATAATTTATATTAGTCCATGAATCAACGTAACTTCACTTAACTAAATTCATGGACTAATATAAATGACCATTAACTTGGTCGTGGGCAGTTACGTTGGAGCGTTAATCATGGACCATTTTTAATGCTCATTATCCTCATCCAAAGTTTCCTTCATTGTAGACTAGAAGTAATTATGTCGCTTGGGCATCGTTGTTTGTGAGCGGCATCGGTAAAATGCGGAACCCCTCGGTAACGCATGGTAGACTCATAGTGGTTATAACGCTTGGGCAACGTTATTCTCGAATGGCTTCGATAAGACGCGGAACCCTATCGGTCACATATTACAGACTCACAGTGGTTATGTTTTTTGGGCATCATTGTTCATGAGCGGGCTCGGTAAAACGCGGGACCCTTTTGGTAATGCGTAACTACCACTCGGTGGTTATACCGTCTTCATTAAATATTCTTGTCGCTCGGTCTTTAAAGTCGGGTCATCAACTTTCATACTTTACGATCTTCTAGCCTGAGAGTAGTCCTTGCTACCATATGGTCATTCATTTTATGGTCCTATCATGCCCTATATTAGTGTTATAATACACGTTTATATCAATGATAAAGACATGAATAATCTTGATCCCAAATAAAAAAACAAACCTTATTCGGTTATAACGAAGACAAGTTAGACTACTATATTGGGGATGAGGAAACATGAAGATGATCTGAAGCATAGATGTGATCTTAAACAAAAACAATATGCGAGGATAAGCATAAAACAGACAGAAACGAATCGGGACCGAGTGGGCCAGTGTTTGCAAATGCCAAAAATATCTTTGATAGTCCAAAAACAAAACCGATCAAATCAAGCCTTCAACGAAAAGAGAGTGTACGAGACTAAACATTGGTCATGCAGTGGAAGTGCGAGCAGGTTTGTATCAAACACATGGAAAATTCATTGGGAAGTTGTATAGTGGATTTTGAGGTACCTACTAAAAACCACAAGAAAATGTTTGTACTTTGGTAAGGGTGAGTTAAAGGTAAAATGCTACACGAATGTAGAATTTAGAGGTGAAGTCGATCACCAATAAAGTGCCACCAGATATATATTCACTTTTGGAATTACAACTGTTAGTTGGATGTCAAAGTTACAGAAAATTATCACTATATCCACTACAAATGTTGAGGATGTGGTAGTAACCAAATCTAGTAAATAGATGATATGGCTTTAAGGTCTGTTAATCGAGCTGATATTCAAATAGAAGAAGAACGTTATGCATAGTGATAGTCAAAGTGCAATTGACTTGACAAAAAGTTCAACATTTCCTTCGAGAACCAGCCATATCACTATACGTTATCATTTTATTAGATATTTATTGGAAGATGATGTGTTAATACGGAAAAGATCCAAAGAAGCAAGAATCCAGCTGATATGTTGACAAAGACAATATCCATTGAAAAACTAAAGTTGTGTTCAACTTCATTTGGTCTACAATAATCCCATAAAGATCTGCTGCATATACCAAGGTGTGAAGAAATATTGAAACCAGTATTCAAGTGAGATATTTTTGGACAATGGGTCTTAAAAACAAGTATTTATGTCGTGCTATCATTCAAATATTGACTATATTGTATTGTACACCAATGTATTGTGTTATAGTTTGGATATACATTGAAAATTTGTGTGATCCATTCAACACTATTATTTTTAGACCAATGATGTAAATAAGTTTTGAATTCTAAGAGATAAGTAGGATAATTTAGCGAGTCATTAGTGGCTCATTAAGAATATTTAATTGCCATTGTAATCGTTTTTCTTCCACTCAATGTTAAAAAATATTTAAAAGATCGAGTCACAAAGTCCTTTCTAATAAAATTGATTTGCAGCAGGTATGGAAACGAATGTATAATTTGCTAAAATCCGTTAACAATTTATGTGTTTTTACTTTACTGTTGTTTTTAAGTTTTTTCCTATTGATCTGATTATACAGAAATTGTCTATTTTCTTAACAATTATTATAGTCAAAATAATAAATTTTATGTTTTTTAACTACAATAGTGAACTAAATACTTACACACGTGATAAGACTTTAAAATTTACAAATTGATCTTTTAAATTCATTTGTTTTTTATTAATATATATATATAATGTTAATTTTAAAAATAATTATTGTATTTTTTATCTACCAAACTTAACAATAAATTTATATAAAAATTTATATAATTTTTTTTTAAAAATTATAAACCTATAAAAAAACTTAAATATCAAAATACTTTTTAAATATCACCACTAACTATGATTTTTTTAACAACCATTCATAATAAATATTTTTAATTTCTTTTTGAAACATAAATGACTCAATCTCTTAATTTACAATCGTGAATTCATGAAAACTATATAAACTCTAACCATATATACACATTAATTTTTAAAAGAGACACATTTTAATTCAAAATAACATTATTCTTAGGTAACCTATTTGTACTTATGTAATATCAAATTTATTTACCAATAACCATTCAAAGTTTGATAAACTACAGATAACCTTATGATGTTCAATTAGAATTTACAATAACCTCATGTTAGTTTGAAATACTTATAATTACTTTTATTTTTATGTTTTTATGTTATTTTTTTAAAATGCCTATTTTAAAACATAATTCTAAAAAAATATCCAAAAATACCATTAGCTTTGTTTTTTGAAACGAACAAAACTTGATCCATAAAATATATTATACGTAATTTGGTTGTGAAATAAGCCTCGAAAAAACAATTGTGTTCCAATTGCAAAATTCTATGTAATTTGATTACAATAAACAATTGTATTCCAGTTGCATAAATGTGTTGCAAAACTAGAAAAAAATAGTTGCAAAAATAAGACTTTGGTTGATAAATAAGTCTTATTGTGTGAAAAAATAAATACAAACTTTTTTGTGAACATAACTTTTAATTGTGAAACAACTATTTTTTTAGTTGTAAAAATATGTATATTTTTTATTTCGAAAAGGTTTTTAAAATAAGTGAATAAGTTCCAGTTGCAGAATTATGTGTAATTTGGTTGTGAAAATAAGAAAGAAATAAAAAATTCTCAAAAAGCATCACTCATGGATTTCGTTTTGTTCGTCTTTAAAAAAATAAAAATATATGTGTTTCTAGATTTTTATTAAATTAGGATTTGAAAGATATGAAGTTTTTAATGTTAAAAAAACTAACTTCATAAGTTTTTTAAATTAGGTTAAACTCTAAAATCCTAATTCTTACTTTTCTATCATTAACATTTGTTCAATGCTCATCATCGAGAGTGGCTTATTGCGAGTCTTTACCATAAAATATTATGAAGGAAAGAGTATCCTCTTCTCATAACATATCATCAAAGTAATTCTTCACCGAAACATACCTCAACTAAGAACAAATCCTCCAATAATGAACTTCATAGAATGCAAAACAGAATTTCACATCAACCAAGAAATCAGAAGAAAACAAATAGTTATGAGACAGAATTGGAATTTCCTGCTTTATCGGGTAATCATAAAGATCAGTTTGAAACAAAGCACAACACTCTCAACATTCCAATAAACTCTAATGTAAGGCATAATCCAACTTTCGAGCAAAATATACAAAAACAATCAAAAATTCATCAAAAAAATCAAGAACAATCTGGAACATCTTATTTATTATCTTGTAACGAGATTACAAAGAATATAAGAAGATAAATTAAGCACGAAGATGTTACAATCTCACAAAAAAATAGTCATATGCACATTCAGTTCTCTGCTTAGGACAATGAAAAGCTGAAGCATAATTCAAAATTCACCATAATGGGGAAATTCTCTTAAGAATGACTCAAATGGATTTCATTAACAATAATGGAATCTTTTAGATTGAAAGGATAAATACTTATCTCGATTTTAGATATCAGATATATTCTAATAGAGTTCTACTTACAAGAAGACTTTAAGAAACTATGGCGCAAAAATATCTGGGCATTAGGCTTCAAAACCATGAGATTTCTTAGATGGGGTCATTTCTTCAACCTTTTAAGAGAATCGAAAATAAACCCGAACATGTATCACATTGTCAAACATGTCAAAAAATAATATGCCGAAATAGATTTGCCCAATGAGTTAATAAAAAAAATCTGGATAGGTTTTAGAGACAAAAATAATAATGGCAATACATTCTATATATGAGGAAATGCAAATTTATTATTCTCATTCTTTCACCTTGGTCACACCATACAAGCTGCAAAAAGCTCATAACTAAGAAAGAAGAGCATGACAACATGAACAATCAAACTCAACCTAATATATCAAACTGTAAAAACCAAGTATGGATTCAAAAGTTCAAGTCTATAATCATCAAAGAATATCAACAAGATATTATCACAAACAATGTTAGTGCAACAAATAAACAAAAAGAAGCAGGCATGTTAGCTTTCTTTATCTCAAAATAACTATCTTGATGCTAATTTTTTTAGTGGTTATAATCTTGAGTATAAGAGTAATTATGATCAATTAGGAAATACTACTGTACATAAACCTTCATATATGTCTAATATAAACAATAAGAAAGATCAAGACCTATTATAAATAAAAATGATGACAGAATATAAGCATTACAAAAAATTAACACAAGAATTATTATTTTTATCATAAAGATATTGAAACAATTGCCTCAAAATTGTCGTCCTATCATAAACACATAGGTAACCTCCCAGTTTCCCATACTCTTAGTAAATTAGAGCTTAGCAACTTAAAAAAAAGTCTTGAGTAAAAAAAATATACAGTTAGAAATATGAAAGTCCATATCTCAACTAAATCAATATTATCCAAAGGGTCTAGCATACTTTTTTCTACTTCTTTAAAATGACTATCCATATACTCAGCTGGAGTGTAAAAGGGTTTTTGATAAAAAAATTATAATGAGAAGACTAAAGCAATTAAAATATTGAAAAGTTGAATTAATAGCCTTACAATAGTTAATGGACTTTGTTGACAAATTACCTTTACTTACAAGAAAATTAGGCTTTCATTTTAGTAAAATAAATATTAACAACAAATTATGGGTAATATGGAAGGATGATTATTAAGTTGAAGTAATGGAAAATCAATATTAATTCCTTCATTTAAAAGTCACTCGTAACACCTTAAATAAAGACTTTTTTGTCATTATTATATAGGCAAAGTGTATTAAAACCCCAAGAATAACTCTTTGGAACAGTTTAAGAGAGATATATGTCCAAACTCAAGAATGGATAATGTTGGTAAATTTCAACTATATATATAATTCTTAGGAGCATGTATCTTGCTCTACCTTATGTCTAAGAAATATAGAGGATATCAACAAGGTTGTTCAGGATTGTGTCCGTGAAGATGCAGGGTATGGAGGCTCTAAATATACCTGGACTAATATGAGGAAGTGGAAAATACTATACAT
This sequence comes from Limnanthes douglasii subsp. nivea, assembly GCA_036936605.1. Lineage (NCBI taxonomy): Eukaryota > Viridiplantae > Streptophyta > Magnoliopsida > Brassicales > Limnanthaceae > Limnanthes > Limnanthes douglasii. The sequence goes on from JAUPFV010000001.1 coordinate 43,310,565, forward strand.
GGTTCTTTATAACCCTATGTGGTCTTATATTTTTAAAAATACTAAGGTAAAACATCTCTAAAGAACAAGGTTTGCTCATTATCCTCTAAGTATTTTCATATAAAATGATAACTTCATGACTAAGTCAACCTTTAAAATCCAAACATGTAGTTCATGCACTCTGACTTTCTTGACATGGTAAAGGAAAATGGGAATAAACAGATGTATGGGTCCTCCAATTCATCTTTTTTGGCATAAGCTTAAAAGGTTAAAAAAGAAACTAATTTGCTAGAATTAGGAAGTATTCGGGAAAATATTTTAATTATTCATACAATATGAAAAAAAAGTTAAATTCAAAGAAAGGTTTACGAAAAATCTATAAACCCTGAAGATAAAGTTAGTCTTGTTAAATCTAGAGCCTTTCATCTCCAACTCTTAGCTAGAGATGAGGCATTCTCGGAGCAGAAAAGATATTCATACTGGTTTACGAATAAATACATAAATACAGCCGATTTTCAAAGTTTTGTTAAAAGAAGGAGAAAAATAAACAAAATAAAAAAAATATTTACTTAAATGGTCAATGGATTCAAGATCAAGATGAGTTATGAATATCAGCACTTGACCATTTTAAAGAAATTCTAACTAGTCAGACTCCCATATCAGAGATTGAAGATATTTGATTATCCCTTATCTCATAACTGAGCAAGATAATAAGATTCTAATGTTATTATCTACAGTGGAATAAATTCACTATGTTATTAAGTCTTTGGTCCAAATAATGCTGCAAGGATTGATGGCTTTCATGCCAATTTTTTATAGCATTGTCGGCATATTATATAAGTAAGGATCCATGGGAAGCTTGTATGACCTCTTCAAAAATGACCCAATTCATATAGGTATTCATGCTACCTCAATCTGTTTAATTTCAAAAATAGATCATCCTCAAGTTTGGAATGACTTCAGGCCAATCAACCTATGTACAATGCTGAATATGATCGTTTCAAAGATATTAAATACTAGACTTGTCTTTCTGCTACCTAAAATTATATCAAATGAGCAAAAAGGTTTTGTCAAAGGTAGAAATAACCATGACAATATTCTCATTTCTCAAGAAGTAGCATGTGATTTGAATTACAAGATAAGAAGTGTAAACTTAATTATAGAGATAGATATATCAAAAGTGTTTGACCAATTATATTTCAACTTCATTATCAAAATCATGAAATCCTTTGGCTTTGAACAAAGGTTTCTGAATCTAAGTCTTAAAATCATTGAGTCTATTAACTACTCTATTATAGTCAATCGTAAGCTTAAGGGCTTTTTCAAATCAAATAAATGTGTTAGAAAATGAGATCCTCTATCCCTTAGCCTCTTTATTATAGTTGAGGAATTTCTTATAAGGGGTATTATGTGACTACTAGCTAACAAACAAGAAATAAGGTTTAAATCTAAAAGTTATATAAATATACATGCTATAGAATATGCAGATAATTTTTTTAATCTTTGTTAACATTTCTTCTTCTAGCATTAAAGTCCTTAGTCAATTTCTGCAAAAAATACTAAAATTGTTCATGATAAATCATTAATAAAACAAAATTCTATACTTTACAAGAATGCCTGACATAAGAATCAAACAATTGAAAAAATTGACTGGTTTCAACCATAGTCTTCTTCCATTAAAATATCTTAGTATTACAGTTAACATTCACAACAAAACTATATTCAATCTGTCAATATACCAAATCCAAAGTAACTAGCTGCCCAAGTTTGTTATACACATAATTGAAGTAATGTTTAATCGATTCATTTGGGGATCCAAGGAGGCTAAACTCAATATTCATTGGACTAGTTGGACTAAACTTTGTAAAACTTATGATGAAGGTGGACTAAACCTTCAAAGTCTTGAAAACCTCCAAAATGCATTTTCTAGTTCAATTTTAGAGCTCAAAACACCTTATGGGCCAAATTTATGTCATCAATATACTGTCATTTAACTCTTCTTCCATAGCTAAACCTATAACTATGTGTTCTAAAACGTGTAAGAGGTTATTAAAAAATAGAAACCTAGATGATTTATACATTTTCTGGAAGATTGGTGAATGTAATATTGATTTTCGGACTGAAAGGTAATGCTCTTCTTAGTCTTTTATTATTTTTTATAACAATGAAGATAACTTCTGTTATTGTGAAGAAAAAATCAAAAGTTTTTGGATATTAGATCACTTGAACCTTGATTACTGAAGACATATGATCATTATGCCAGACATTAAAAAAAATTACAAAAATGAAGTTGTTTCCTTCTACTAAAGATTATATCAAATGGTCTCTAACAAAAATTTAGGACTTTGAAACAAAAGATACCCGGAACAGGATTAGAGCAAAAGGTAACACTTCAAGATTTTTCAAATGTCTTTAGAACAATTACACTCCTCCCAGTCCCAATTGCTTTTTCCTCCTCTGAAGAATTTTGAAGAACTGAATACCAATTGACTATGTTCTCTAAAAGAGGAATTTTAATATGGCTTATAAATATCAATTTTGTCATAATCTAAAATAGTCCAACATCTTTTTGTCAAATATAAGGTGTCTTAGGAGGTTTGGTAATATTTAAGTGGCCTATTTCGCATTCAAATATCAAGGAACATATCATTCCCTCATTTGATAAGGAACTGGTTTTGGTCAACAATAAAAGAGGTTCACTTGAAAAACATTATTCCTCTGGTTATCAGCTGGGTCATATGGCAAGCAAGGAATAAAGTTAAAAATTGTGATAGTTCCATTAGCTATAACTCTTTGATTGAACAAATTATATATATATATATATATATGCATATTTGCTCAATGTAGATTATTAGGGCCATGATTTAAAAATATCATATGAATTAGTGTGTTTCTATTTCTTAACAAAATCAATGACCTCAATCTATACGTTAACTGAAAACTACCTTATAGTAACATATACAAACTAAATACCGATGGGTCATGTATCTTATATGAAGAAGCTATAGGTGTGGGGTTAAGCATAAATAACAAAAGAAACAGAATTACTAGATTTGAAAGAATATACAAGAAACAATCTCCTCTTATTGTTGAGTGTGAGGCCTTACTTGATGGTCTTATAATATGTAATTCCCAAAAGATCAACCTACTTGACATAGAGACAGATTCTAAGATTCTATTTGAAATGTTAGCTATTGGTAAAAGTCATTGGTACTTGGAATCTATTCTACATTGCTGCAAGTCCTTAACCTCCACAACCATGAATATATCACACATTTATAGGAACATGCACATACAAATTACTGGCTTGCCGAAATGGCCATCAAAACTAAACAAAAATTTGATCTTACTCAAAGCCAAGCTTCTGTTTCTCTAAGAGCCATAACATTTTTTGAAATTTTAGGCACATGTTATTTCAGAACTGTGGAATAATTACATGAGATAGATTCACTGAAAAATAGATGAGTAAATAGAAAATCAATAACGAAAACAATAATTATCTTGAACTTTAAAAGGATGAACCAACAACAAATTTATGAAGGAAATCATTGAATGTCAATTAACATATATAGTTTTGATAAATCTTATGAGAAAATTTTAGGATTGGGATTTGATCTTTGGAAATCAAAAATTTCTATAATTTAGTTTCTCAAAAGAAAATCAAGTTTGAAGACAATGAAGATGACCGGTTACTCAGTTACCACCAATTTTTTTAATAAACTAGTTTAAGTTTTACTTTCCAACCAATTATTCTCTCATCGAAATGCATGTGCCTTATTTTTAAACTTTTACCGTGTAATTTTCTTCAATACTAATAAAAGTACCTCATTTGATAAAAAAAAAGTATATGTATATGTTATATTTATAAATATTATTAAAAATATTTATATGATTTTTGATAAACTTTAAAGCACAATAAATACCAATAATTTAACTTCTGCAAAATAATTACATAATTAAGCTAAGTTTTTTTTTTTTTATTCTTCTTTCAATAATTTTTTTTCTTCTTCTTCTAATAAATAAATAAATTCGTGTATACGGACTATTGATTGAGCCCACTCAATATATATATTTCTCGCGTTCTTTGTTAGACCCGCGATTTCCTACATTATAACCAAGCCCATTAAGAGCCCGATTGTAAAGCATTATATGATAACCAACCCTAACACACACAGCAACCCTAAGCAATACATATATAAATACTAAACTTCAGTCCCTCTGAAGCCTCCGATCGGCAGAGACGCACCAGAGAGAGGAGAGAAGGTAGAGAGAGAAAGAGAGTAAAAATGGTGTCAGGATCAGGAATCGCGACCAAGAGAGTGGTGGTTGATGCTAGACACCACATGCTCGGCCGGTTGGCGTCAATCGTCGCCAAAGAGCTTTTGAACGGCCAGAAGGTTGTTGTGGTTAGATGCGAGGAGATTTGTTTGTCCGGTGGATTGGTTAGGCAAAAGATGAAGTACTTGAGGTTTCTTCGTAAGCGTATGAACACCAAGCCTTCTCATGGTCCTATCCATTTCCGTGCTCCTTCTAAGATCTTCTGGCGCACACTTCGAGGGTATGATTAACATGTTTTGTCTCTCTAGACAATTGATTATATGAATGTAGTGTGTTAGTTCGTTGATTCTAAAGATTAGAGTGAAATAAGAACTAAATCACTGAGATCAGCTGGTTCAATTGATCTGATTATAGATTCGATATTGTTAAATCAGTAAATTATACTTGCTTGGTTGATTGTACTGATTAGAATTCGATAGCTATGCTTAAATGTATGCAATTTTTATTGGATACACCTGCTTGGTGTTTTTGGATTGATTTGGAGCAAATAATAAAGTGAAACAAAACTACTAGGTGTTTTTATTATTATATATTAGTGACTTAACTTTGAAGTTAATTCATAGTTTCAGAGCTTAGTGTTCAAAGTGTGTTTTTTTCTTTTTTGCAGTATGATTCCTCACAAGACTAAGCGTGGAGCTGCAGCTTTGGCTCGTTTGAAGGTGTTCGAGGGAGTGCCACCTCCATACGACAGGGTTAAGAGGATGGTTATCCCGGATGCTCTTAAGTAAGTCCTTAATTGTTATTTCATCTCTAATGTTTGTAATATGTGGTATTTCCCCCTTAAATTGAGGTTGAAAATGTTTCTTTTGTTGGATGACTTTAGGGTTTTGAGGTTGAAGAAAGGACATAAGTACTGCTTGTTGGGTCGTTTGTCTTCAGAAGTCGGATGGAACCACTACGACACCATCAGGGTAGGTTTTCGTTCCACTGTTCGTTTAGTTATTTTGAATATAGTAACAGTAACTGCGAATATCTTCTGAGCCATGGTTAATTCACTAAATTGTTAAGATTTTAGATGTTTTGGTTTATAACATTATCTTGTTGGACTATAAAACACTTTTATGCTATTAGTTGTTTCTGGTTTCAAGCAGTTGATAAACCTTCATGATTTTCAACATATTTTTTTAGAATCTTAACCTAGTTTTGATTTCTTCAATATGGAGACTACGGTGTTTAATCCTATGTGGTTTTAAATTCCTTTTTCTAATCTGAAACTAAGCTTCATTGCTGTTTTATATGGACATAAAAGACATCTATTAGAAGTTACTTATTATGATTGTTTTGGAAGCAGGAGCTTGAGAAGAAGAGAAAGGAGAAGTCTCAAGCTAACTACGAAAAGAAGAAACAACTCAACAAGCTTAGGGTTAAGGCTGAGCAAGTTGCCGAAGAGAAGCTAGGATCTCAAATTGCTATCCTTGCCCCGGTCAAATACTAAAAAGCTCCTATCTCAAATAGCCGAGTAGATTACTTTTATTAGCTGTTTAAAGTTTTGCAGAATTTTGTTTTTCATTGCTTTCATTGTCTTTAAGATTCTTAAAAGCTGAAATTTGAATGCTCTTCTCATATTTTGCCTTTTGTAGACTGAAATTGTTATTTTTGAGATTGTGTTAAACTGTTTTGTTCAACCATATTCTATTGCTGTTCTAGTGATGGGCAATTGTTTTCGTTAGTGATATATTTTGTGTTATGTCTCGGGGTAAATAACTTCAAACGTGCAAATTCATCTGAGATTATGGATGTGTGGCGATTCAGCCTCTTGTGCTTGTAGTCATCAAGCCCAAGTCTATTGTTTTATTGGTGTTAAATAAGTTTATAAGATAGCAGCAGAATTTGGAGTGCAGTTATGTACCATAAAGAACTTTTGTTATTCTTTCTAAATTAACTATTACTGCCTAATGTTATATTTCAACGTAAATAGTTACTGTTTTCCATTCTAGTAAAAAGTTAAACTATATAAGTTGTTTTTAGATTGTTAAGCACCAACAAAGGCAATTCCTATCAATCGAAAATGAAAAGTGTTGGGTAAGCTAATTCGTTAGATTTTGTTTCTGCCTCTTTAGAAGTCAAGTTTTATTTAAACTTGCTTGAATTCAGGTTAGACCGGTCATACATTTAAGTTAGATTAGGTTTTGAGCTTTGTTTAAAAAGCGTGAGCTTCTGTGGTTCGAAACATGGTCTGAGGAGCGAAACATGGTTTTCTTTACGAATTGTAAACTTTTCAAATTAGATGTTTATCTTTATACATTGATGATTTACGCATGATATGACTAGCGATTAAACTGCTAAGATTTACACTAGTAGTATAAGTTCTATTTTTCTATCACAGCAACTACACTACTTTTCAAACACACCGCCATGAAGAAAGATAAGTCTTGTTACTTTTGAACGTAGTTTTGGCTATATATATATATATACCGACATGACTACTTTAATTTTTGATAATTTTTGAAGATCTTTAATTTTTGATAATTTTTGAAGATCTTGACTTAAACATTATGTTAAATTGTTTTGAATATGTTTTATGTTTTATTCAAATGTTTTATTTAATTTTATGACATCCTATAACCTAATTCTATTTTTTTTGCGTATGAAACCATATTTCGGTTATGGAATAAAGTTGAAGTGGTGTGTGCGCTGAACGAGGTATTCGTATAACATAACAATTTTCTACCAAACAATTTGTCTGTTATGGCAAATGGGATTAACATGCGCGAATAAGGTAAAATCTGAGAGTGACATGCCACGCGGGTTACATTAGGGTGAGAAACAACCCACTGAAGATTCGCAAACCTGATGACTTTTCTTTGGAGAAAGATATGGACTTTTGAACTATACTCCGAGATTCCTGAACAAACAACAATACCGGACTATTATATTTCTAGACGAAAACGAGGCTTATAATATGTACATAGGGATTGATAAGTTGTTTAAATAATTGTTTTTCAATATTCTATTACTAATATATATATATATATATATATATATATATATATATATATATATATATTATTCTGTTTAATTTGTTACTGTTGTTTACCGATTTTTGCTTCAAACTTCATTTTTGTATTTTAAGATTATGAGATTTGTTGAAACACATCTATTCACGATTTCTTCTAACACTCCGTTCTACATGCTCATTTAATTAACTCACAAAGTTTATATTGAAGAAACTATGAAATATAAGTTTATATCGAAGAAACTATGACATGTTTTTATAGAGATATGACACCTAAAGGCCAACAACTTCTAGATTATTTTTAAGGAGATGACCATTATATTTGACAATGTCCATCTAATAACGAGTCTATATGTAGAAGAAGGTAACGTATTATGGTTTGGTTAGTTTGATAATAAGACAGAGATGCATTTGTTTTTTGAGAAATTAAAATATTGGTTATTCATACATTCACAATCAGCGAAGAACGATCATCATTAATGGTCAATGTTTGATTTGAAATTTTTGCATGACACATATATTACTGACACATAAATTTATGCAAACGCAAATAGGATGAGAGCTAAAGTCTCCGAAGCTAGGTGCACATAACTCGTGCTTATTCATATGTATGCTTTTTACAAATAGCAGCGTTACATATCTTAATACAGAGTAATTGTTTTTCATATGATTTGGGCGCACTGGATTAATATGATCAGTGGACTTCCTTATTATCTTATCTATAACCTATAAGGTATGTTTCAAGACATCGGTCTTAGAGCTTGAATTGTTTAGTCGTTTGGTAAACTGTTGTATTTACGATAATTCTTATATTTCCGACATTTATTGTACCGATCTTACAATTGGCTGGTACTAATGATGATTTAATCGTTTCCTCGTCATTTCGTGTAGGTGGAAGTGCGATGGAAAAGGTTCAATCGAGATTTTTTTTCAAATCAGATAGATTGTTACGACAATTTAGAGTGGTACATGATGTGTATTGTCTGGCTCTACAAGATATGTTGGATCCTAAGCTCTTTTATGTTACCAATGAAAAGAATATGTTCGGAGGAACTTGCACAAGTTTTGTTAACCACAGCCGGTATACACAATGATTTATCGCTTGTACCCATTCGATGACACTAGAATATGTTGATTACCGAAATAAATATGGACGATATACGATAAAAAAGGATAAGACCTATGAAAGAAAGCTCGATGTGACACGGTAAATAAAAAATTTACGATCGTTTAATGATGTTGAGGTGAAGCGAGAGGTATTAGAGAGGTAAACATTTCAAATTATTTTTTATAAATTATTTTTATTTATTACTCTACTTATTTTGATTTGGATGTTTTAGACTTGTTTGCTTTTGGACGGATGATGTTGTGTTATTATGTTTGATTTTAGACTTGTTTAATTTTAGATTAATTACTATCTTATAGTAGTTAGGATTTGTAATGATTTAGTTAAACTCATAAGAATTATCTAATAATCAAAACACTTCATAATTAATAAACGTTATCCATCTATTTATGTGTTTGTTTATTAAGAACTATATATAAATAAGGATGTAATTAGTCAGGTTTGAACCAATCAATCAATAATCTTATACAAACATGTAAATATCTATTTAAAGTAGGTCAAAGATAAACTTAGCCGCACATCTCGGTGGTTATAGAAATATCATCCATGAATCCCAAATATTTTGAAGATATTTATTGTAATATGATTAATATATAAAGGTCCAACTTCAGCCAATGAAACCAACATATATTTACTATCACTTATATTCTTTCAATCTCTCAAATTTATGCTCATAAACATCCATTAAAGTTACTCTTAGATCTATCATCGCTTCAGCTAAGCCTAACAATCACAAAATATCCACATTAATTGGCTCAGTCTGTGGGAAACGAAGAATTTTTATTTCCATTAAGAACAAAGTAATCTGAAAATCCAAACAAAAATATGTTATACATGGTTGAGAACGTTGATCTGTTAATAAATGAGGAGATTGAGATGGAACTTTCTTTCTCCGAATGAACAACAAAATTCCTTTTTAGTCAATGCCATACCATATGAATAGGTTTTGATGATGCTACCAACTAAGATCGAGAGTCTGGCTCAACAATTAGGAAACAAACATGCAAGAGACTATATGCATTTACATGAACAACTCTTTATCGCAAGCTCATAATTCAAATCTGTAATCTACACAGTCGAGACAATGGGTGAGGACGATGGAGATTATGCTACCCCAAGAATTTTTCAAGACAAATATGAAAGAGACACTTGTGAAAACGAGAGAGATTAGAAGGGAGCACGAAAAGAGGAAAAAGAGAATTCTAACCAAGAATCCAACGATAAAGATCGAAGACCCCAACATCCAACTATGATAGAAGATGATAAAGTAAATAAGACCCAAAGGTGGATACAAAAAGATCCAATTATTTAGACATCTAAAGATGCGTGAGTAATACTATTCTTGAGAATGATGCCAAGATGCGTCCCACTGCCACCATGATTTACGCATCCACCAAGGAATCCTCAATACCCAAGCTATTTCTCAATTAACTATCCAAGTTAGGTCGTTCAACCCCCTCCCCTGAATACGAAAGGAACGCCATAAAGATATCCACCAAATCTTGCCCACAAACAACAACAATATGTTTTACATGGGTGGGCACATGACGTGCATCAGTTTCAACCAAGATACATACACTCAAATACGTATAAGTATACGAGAAGACCGAATGAAAAAACTTAATCAAAGAGCGCAAAACATGAAATGGCCAGGGTTCCAACATGTTTACCCATTTATGGAAGGTCTAGACGAATTTTACGAGGATATATAATCTCAAGAAGACGACGAGTTCCCATTAGCGCCAGGAACACGACGAAAACAACAAAATGGATACGTACGATGCTAAATAAGATCCAAAGCACCATATCCAACAATTAAATAGTGAGATGCTATAGTCCAGAGAAGATGATGAGATCAAATTCTGAGCCTTTTCAATTATCCTAAGTGGAACAACAATGCGGTGTCTTCCACTAGGTTGCATAAAAAAAATAAAAAAAATTCTCTGAACCGCTTTTAAAAATAAATTCAAGAGATCAAAAGAAATAAAAAAAGACTAGGACTGTATAGTCCATTATAAACAAATAGATAACGAGAGTTTGAAAGACTATATAAAATGATTCGTTCAGACAAAATCAAAGTTACAAGATTGCCACGATCTGGTGGCGGTAATAACTTTTAGATAGAGAGTTAAAAGAATGATAAGGTGGACAAATTTTAATAGAATCATCAAGAGAGATGAGATGGGCAGAACAAAGAAAAAAAATAGAAGTACTCCAACTCAAGGTGATTCTGCAAGTAAAATTGACATTATGGTACTAATAAATATGAAAGATGAATCACCAATGACTAACGATGCTTCAGCTAAACTGATGCCCAATAAATATAAAAAGTAAATGCAAAAGGTAACTACAAATCCAAAAGTTCTAGGAGAACAGATCGGTCATCGATGAGAGCATTCACATAACAGGATAAATTACTAACAACGATCTACAAAAAAACAAAAGACTCTATTAAGTACAATCGACTTAGAAATATTTTTGGACCAAAGGAGAACAACTAAAAAAAAATAAGTACTACAAGTTTCATGGTGACATTGGTCACTACACTAGATATAATAGGTATTGCATGAAAAATCCAAGTTATGATAGAAGAAAGAAACTTGAACGAGTTCGTAAAAAATAAAACGAGAGAGGTACACAAACAAGGTTCATGTAACGCCGAAGCACAAGCCTCATCAGAAGCCCAACGAGCGCTCAATACAAATGATATGACTGAGGCCGAGCGAGAAAAAAAAGAGGATTATCTGGATTTCGATCCGAACATACAAATAATAAGAGTTATTATTAGAGAAGAACCGTACTCTATAATAACAAAAAGATTAAAGAAAAAGTATGCTGATGAAATTGAGATAAGTAGTCAAGGGAAAACATCCCCACACCTATACAAAAACCAATAAAAATACATGTCATTTACAAATAACGACTTAAGGGGAGTAGTCTCCCCATACAGTGATGTGATACTTATCACAGTGGAGTTGCCTGGCATATAAATAAAAAAAGTAATGATTAATACGGTAGTGCGTAAAACATCATATATCGAGGAACATATGAAATAATGAGGGGAGCACTGATGTTGATCCGAATTCATAGAGTACTTATAAGATTCACTGGATCAAATGTAGCAGTCATAGGAATTAAACTTTGGACGCGACGCTCGAAAAACAAGAATTTTGCAAAAAGGTAAAATACTACATGATGGTAGATGCACAATCTCTTGATAATATAACCTTAGGACGATCGGGGCTAGAACAAATACATGATGTTAGTTTATATGTACACTAATGTATAAGATATCTTATAAATGGTTGAATGGCCGTAATGAGAGAAAATAAAAAAGAGAGTAGGGACTCCGATGCACAATCCCTAGCTCTCAAAACATAACAACACTGAACGAAGGGGTCGTCTTAAAAGAAGTAGTTGAACCTAGAGAAGGCCCTTGGCCGATGTAACCGAGGGAAAAACATATAAAGTTATCATGGAACAAAAAAAACTAAAGATCGGCAGAAACATACCAAGTGATCTAAGGTATAAAATTTTAGAGTTTTTGAATAATAATTTAGATTTTTATGCGTGAAGTACACATGATGTAATGATAATCTCATTTAAACTCATATGTTACCAGTTAAATATCAATAACAATCTTAGACCACTAATACAGAAAAATATATTTCATTCTCAATATAACATTGAGATGATCATCATCGAGATAGATGTAGGATACATACGAGAGTCCTATTATCCAATATGGACAACAAATTTTGTCTTTATTAAAAATAAGAATAAAAAATAGAGAATATATGTGAACTTCATGGACTTAAATAAAGAATGTAAGAATGAACCTTTTTTATTTCCAATAATATATGGAGAATATATGCAGGATGCTTTCGCAGGATAAACCCAAATCTAAATGAAAAAATAAGATCATGAACACACGACGTTCATTATCGAAACAGGCTACATTGTTGATAATTAATGCTCTTCGGAATGAAAATTATCGGAACAACCTATCAAAGGTCGGTAAATACAACTCAGGTTGACAGAAATATACAAGCCTATATCAATGACATGCTAATAACAAAGATACATGAATATGACCATTTGAAAGACCTTATCGAGACGTATGACAACCTTAAACGTGTGAATTTTAAATTAAAATTAAAAAATGCACTTTTGATGTTCAGTCTGGGAAATTCCTAAAATACATGATGAGAAAAAGATAAATCAAAGAAGTTCTAACCCAGCTCGCAAGCCTATAAAAAATGGAGGATCCAAGAAACATAAAAGAAGTTCAAATTCTAACAATAAGGCTAAGCACACTCATTAATTTTTTTTATCATGGTCTTTAAACATATGTCGACGGTCTTTCCAAATAATAAAAAGAGTAGAAAATTATAAGGGAACTTAAAATGCAAAAATGAATTCAACAAAATCAAAAAGTAAATGGACTCACCAAAAGTATTAACGAATTCGAATTTATGAGAGAGCTTGTATTTATATTTTGAAGTATCATATTATGTAGTCATTGCAGTTCTAGTAAGAGAAGAGGAAAAGGAATCCGAAAGGGGTAGCCGAGTTGGTGAAGTAAATGAGCTTATGACCAAAAGGCCATGCGTTGACCCTCTATACAAAAATTTTCTTCGTTTGAGCATGTCACCTTGTGTGTTTTACCTTCTGGCGTTGGTTTACAGACTATTGCATCAAACTGACGGTTTTAGCCTGTGCACACTTGTTGAGTATCGTCTGCGGGTTCCCTCCGAAATTAGATATTACAATTAGAAAGAATGACTCTAGCATTGGTAACAACGACTAGGAAAATAAGACCATACTTTCCACCACAAATATTAACTGTGTGTACCTTTTTCTCCTAAAAAATATATTAAAAAAGCACGATACATCGGGAAGATAGTCCAAATGGCCAGTAGAACTAGTAGATTACAATATCAATTTCAAACCTAAAATGATAATAAAGGCCCAAACATTAGCTAAATCAGAATACACCTAGAGAGTCAGAACCGATGGAAGTAGTAACAATTAAGGTTTGGGATCAAAGATAACCAAACAACTTGTCTCCCCGACTGGTGATATTTTCAACTAATCCATTCGGTTCAGATTCACAACATCAAATAACTAAACAAAGTATAAGGCTGATATTACAGGACTTCGGTTAGCAAAAATCAGCAGAAAAATGTACTACTTTTGACTGACTCTCAAGTAGTAGTTAGTCAATAAGAGGTCAGGAAAAATATTTTTTTTAACATTATCGAATATCTAAAAGACCTACAATGGTTTTTCTCTCAATTCGAGTATGCCTAATTCAAACAAGTGGCAATGACACAAAATGCAATTACCGACGCATTTTCTTCTTTGACATGCATATCTTTAGCTTCATGAGTAATTTTAAAAGAAAAACCCTTAGTCACGCTGCCAAACTATTTCTTATCAACTTACGACCGAATGATTAATGATAATTAAAGAAAAATAAGCAGAAGAAGATTGGCGAATGCCAATAAGAAATTAACTCATAGAAGAAATCTTACTCGAAGACAAAAGCGAGGCAATAAATGCAAAAATAATAGTCGTGAGGTATGTATGGTTGGCAGACATATTGTATGAAATAGAATGATCACAACCCTTACTAAGATTCCTAGACACCAACGAAGCAACCATATTGTATGGGGAATATTCGATTTGGATCTTCTGCCCATTAGCGTCTTTTAAAGATCCACCAACACACTATCTGATGCATAAAATTTTGTGTACAAGTCCAAAGTATATTCTTTACATCGCGACAACGCAATAGATTAAGATTCATTCTTCTATTTACTATATTTTAACAATATTTGTAATTGCTTCTCCATATCAGGACTTGCAGCAAAATCATATTTCAAGTTAGGATGTTCATCTATGGGATGGGAGACACAATTGAGTAAGACTTTTTAAATCAAAAATTGACCCAAAAGGTTCATTTAGACATGATGATACATCATAAACTCACAAAAAATAAGCTACAAACTTATAATATAAAGTAAGTCTAAAAGCAAGAAAAGAAAATACAAATAAAAAAAGGAAAAATTACCTCAAAGCCAAGATTCAAATGAAGTTTGGCCAATTCCAATAAATAAAGAGGAGAGGTAAATTATTTTAGGCAGCAAAAGCACTAAATTGAAAAATTGGCTCAAGAATCTGATCAATGGGGATACAAAAATAAGAAAAAACAGGTGTTTCTAAACTCGAGGAACATGGGACATTTAAACATAAGCCACCAAGAGAAACGATGGAAGCACTTATAATAACAAGTGTCATAAGTAATATCACGCTGAAGGGAAATCTTGATAGTGGTTTCGATATCAGTTTCAGATGAAACTAAAGTGACAACCAAATTATCAACATGCCAAACAGGGTTGGAATCAAGCTCAACTACTTTTTTTTACGTAGAGATTGCATAATCAAGTCATATTTTTTGGTATACAAGTTAGCCTCAACAACAACATCTTTACAGACATATTCTATGATAAGCTTTGGAAGATCATCATTTATTGACATTGAACCCTTAATATCGGTGATACTATCAATGATTACTTTTTCATAGACAAACGCAACATCAATCATAGCTGGAGCAAGAATCCAAAGATTTAAAGCTTTAGAGTAAACATAATTATTAATCGGGGGTACACACTTTATAAATTCACATATCTTGGAGGAAGACGAACTAAAACAATTAACAAGATATGTAAAAGGATGTAAAAAAACAGCAAAACACCTTGTTTATGGTGTGGTTTATTTTTGTCTGAGGATAATTTTGTAAAGTGTTTTAGGACTTTTTGAGTACAAAGTAGTGAGATAATTAAGCCGTGTGCTAGCAATTAAATTTGATTACCCCCATTAATGGAAGTGGTTGGGGTATTTATACTTAATTATTTACCCATGGGCCTATCGGGTCGAATAGTGAAGTCGAGTAAAGTTAAAGGACCCATTAATAATTTGGTGTGAAGGGACCAACATCTAGCTTAGTCACGATTTATTAAGTTTCTCTTATTCAGTTTTTTATAATAGTGGTGATGGTCCGAAATTCCCATCAGATTAAGTCAAAACTCAGTAGCTAAACTATCCGATCTCATCAGTAGCCCCTTTAGGTTTTGCAAAAAACCTCTGGAAGAGCTAACTCTTAAAAATTAATACTATCTTTCTTCGATCTGTTGTTGTATCTGAACTGTAAACTTTTCCCTCAAGAGTGACTTTGTTCGAATTTTGGTGGAACTGACTTTTCAGTTCAGAATTCTAAGAGTCTTGTTTCAATTGTGGGACACGTGTCAGGCTCTGGTTCGACCCCTCAGCCGTTTTTCTCCTAGAATCTCGTACCTACTAGGCTAGAAAGTTACCTAGGCATTAACTCCCATACTTTGCAGCTTTTAATCATTACTTAGATCGTTTTACCTTCTCCTAGGTAACTGCCACTCTTCACTGCTGTATATAAATCCTTTTCATTGTTTCATCGTCTTCAAACATTACAAGCATTTCTAGTGAGAGAAAGCTTAGTATACCTTCAAATTTATGTTTAAGTCATATATGTTCACGACCATAAACTCTCTAGTAAAAAGAGGTTGGTTAAACTTGTCCGAGTTAGAGAGAACAAGAAAAGTTGCAAGAGACGAATGAATCGTTGCTGGCCTCCCTGTTTGTCCTGGTGAAGGAACCAATCAATCACAAGCAAATACAAACCAGGGTTCATCGTCTTCAAAAGCACCCAAGGTTAGAAAGCTACCCTTTGTTTCGATTCTTTCTCCTCTTCCATCAGGATCTTCCGTTCAAGAGTCCCAAAACTATCTCCCTGATGAGAAAGCTGTTTCTAGTATCAGGAAACCCTCGCCTTTTATTGCAATGGGAATAGAGAAGTCTCCTGAGAAATTAACCCCACGAGTTACTCGTCAATCCAAATCAAAATCCACTATTACCTCTTCAAAACCCTCCATTTCGGAGGCTGTAAAACCTGTGCCAAAAACCAAACCATCTGGACAGCAGCCCATGGAAGAAGCCAGACCATCCGAACAATTATCCGAACAACAGCTCTTGCCAGAAGCCATGGAGGACATTTGAGATGAAACCCATTTTTAGGCATCTGGTCAAACGGAGGACAAAACTGCAGATCAGAAGGGCAAGACTAAAGTAGGTTTGTCTAATCCAGATGCGCTCCCAGAGAGTCTGGATGGTAGAGTGGGACCAAACTTCAAGAAAGTCAGTCCCTTCAAAATATAGCCTACATATACACCCACACTTCTGCACTAGGCCATATTCGTATAAAGTGGGGAATTCCAGAGTCTGTGAAGGTGAGAATCCCAATCACCCTAGAAAATCTGATGGATTGCAAACCCAATGAGTTGGTGGTCTATACAGAGGTGCCGAACTGGGGACTCCGATTTCTTTTGGATCCGGAGATAGTTAGGTACTTCCACTTGACTAAACTGTGTCCCAGACAGCTGAGCCCCAACGCTTGGTATACCCTACTGACCTGCATCATGGCATCCATGTTATCTATGATTCCACTACCAATGGAACAATTTGCTGTTGTGGAAAACTTGTGTAAGAATCATAACATCCCCTTCTACCAATACAACATGATGAATGACTACAAGGTAGTAAATGATCTTCTGGAGTCAGGAAATTCATAGAGGACGCATTTCTTATTCATCAGTGGGGCCTGGAAGAATGGGAAAAAGATCAAAGTCGACTCAAACCCAAGCCAGCTGACCAGTCGCTGGAAGAGTATTGGTGAGTTTCTTTTATGTTCTCTTTAATCTTTCAAGTATTAAGTTACTATTTCGAACTGATTTATATCTCTTCTTAGTGTTTCCGAAGGAGTTTTCAGACTTTGTAGAGGCAGGTCAGGATATCTATGCAAAACTGAACGCTTGGGCCTTGGAGAAATAGGGCAACGCTTTCCACAACTGCTTCACATCAGAGAACTTTGTGAGGTCTCATCTGTGGAACACAACACGGAGAAGAGGCCTCTCATGGGAAGAGCTGACCACCCCTTCTCCTGCAAATTTCATTCTGAGTAGGACATAAGCTAAAGATGCTAAACTTTACATGCCTTCTAGGGCCAGAGCCCCCACCCATCTCAAACAACCACTGAGTGAGACAACCCACCAAATATTTCGAAGAAGGACAAGAAACGTAAGGCCAACAATGATGAAAAGTCTTCCAAGAAGAAGAAAGTTACTCTGGGATCAGGGATAATTCTTCGTCCTTCTGAATCCCTCCTCCAGCTCCTGCCGATCCTACCTTACAATAGAAAATTCCACCCAATCTCTACTCCGAACAGGCTACTGGTGATGGTAACGAAGAGGTAAAACTTGACGCTTTTCAAAGCATCAATATATATTTTAATGACTTGGAAAAATATGATTTCGCGGGGCCTTACCGTCCTCCCAAATCGTCCAACACTGTGACCCACAATGGTGAGACTTACGCGATATCTAGCGAGCAAGATACCTTGAGTCATGCCCTCTTGGGTTACATTCATCCAGTGCTTGATCTGGAGAGACAAGTGAGGGATCAAACTGTTACCATCAACTCCATATTTACAGAAAAGCAAAGCTTGACAAACGATCTTCTCAGTGCTCAGCAAAACATAGAACTATTGAGGAAGGAAAAAAAGGATTTAACTGCCAAACTACTTGCGTCAGAAAATGCCAGCAAAGACCTCCAAACCAAGTACTCTTCCTCAAATGATATCACAGCTTTGAAGGACCCACTACAAACTAAGGATAATTCTATCCAGACTTTATCCGATGACAAAGTCAAGTTGGACTTGAGAGAAGACCGAAGAGAAAGCTGTCTTTGAACGTCAAACAAGCTCAAGAAATAGCTGCAGGAATAAAGAAGTATGCTAGTGGAGTAGTGGATTCTCTGTAGAAGAGGGGTGATGAAATCAAGTCCGACATGGTCTTACTGTTCCATGACACATTTCCTAAGAGGACCCTTGATCCTTTGTGGAAATATATGAACTATGATGATCTCCATTTCCATACGATGGATGATGGTGACAAACGCAACTAATCTAGTGGGATAGACTCCGAAGATGATAAAGAAGTGGGTGAGATTTCAAGTGTTGAACTCAAAAGTCCCAGAAAAGATGGTGGTGAAGAAAAGACCGAAGGGAACAAGCCCTAAGGTTACATTGTGTACTTTTTGCTTAAAAACTAAAGTTCTTGGATGTCAAAAGAATTTTGTTGCATTGTTTTTTTTATATTTATGTTGTAAAACTTTAAAGTCCTTGAATAATCAATGATTTTTGTGTATCAGAGATCGGTTCTAATCCGATCAGATTTTAATATCATATTCCTCTTTGTTAATTTTTTTAACGCTTTATGGCCAATGTTTAAATAACCTTCAATATTTCAGATGTGTTGAACAAAATTATCAAACATCCTCAACAACATGGGTTTAATGAATCTGATCATGTGTTTAAGGAATCCAATTATGTGTTTAATGAATCCGATCACCTCAAAATATTTGAGAACCGGGGTGTTTAATAAGTGTTTAATATCCGAACTGAAACAAAATTGCACCAGACTTTTGAAGAAGACATAATATATTATTGAAAACCCCGGACACCTCATTAAGACCTCCCCACGCCACAAGGGTAGGAAAGAGTGTGCCCCTAATATTTACATTGATATTTTAAAAAGTAATTTTTTATAAAAATTCCAAGTATAATCTGAGATGTTCAACATTCCATGGGTGTTTTAGTACTCTCCCTTCTTTGTCTTGGAGCCTGTATGTTAGTGGTTTAACCTTCTCTCAGACCACATAAGGGCCTTCCCAGTTCTTAGACTAGCTTACCGAACTGTTTTTCATTGGTTTGTAAAAAGACTTTTCTTAAGACTTTGTCCTCTATTTGAAAATCCCTTATTTTAACTTTGGAGGCAAATCAGCTCCTCATCAAACCTTGGTAATGCATTGTTCTCAGATGCATTTTAATTATTTTTTCTTTAATCAAATCCAACTGACTCCTAACTGCTATATCATCAGCCTGTTCAGAATATTTTTGGACTCTGTGAGATGGTAAAGTAGCTTCTATGGGAGTAATTGCATTCGTCCCATATACCAGAGCAAAAGGAGACTCTTGTGTGGTAGCCCGAGGTGTAGTTCAGTAGGCCTATAATACTTCTTGTAAATAACTTGGCCACTTTCTTATAGCTCCTTCAAAAATTTTCTTCAATCCGAACAAGATTTTTCTATTTTTCTACCTCAACCTGTCCATTTACTTGAAGGTAGAAAGGAGAAGAAAAACAATGTTGAATTCCTCTGGATGTACAGAACGCTTCCATGTCTTTATTATCAAACTGTGACCCATTGTCTATAGTAATCTTTTGGGGAACCCCAAATCTGCAACATATGTTAGAAAAATAAATTTAATAACTGCCTTCGAAGTGGTTCCAGCCAAAGGAGTTGCCTCTATCCACTTAAAAAAATATTCAATAACGACTATGATTGTTCTACATCCACCGGATGCCATAGGAAGAGGCCCAACTAGATCCATACTCCATCTAGTATAGGGTATTGGTTCAGATATGGATTCCATAGGAACTGCTGGCACATGAATTTCATTCCGATACTTTTGACAAGGATCACATTTCTTCAACATCTCTTTAGCATCTGCCATTATGGTTGGGAAATAGTATCCTGCTAATAGAACCCTTATGGTTAAGGCCCTATAGCCACAGTGTGTAGAACCTTCTCCATCATGTAGCTCAGATAATACAACTTGGGATTCTTCAAATCCTAAGCAACGTATGAGAGACTTGCTGAAAGATTTCTTGTAAAGAACTTCTCTTAATATAAGAAACTACGAGCCTTGTACTTGATATTTTTAACCACAACTTTATCCAAAGGCAATATCCCATCGGAGATGTATTAGAGAAGAACATATCTCCAATCTTTGGGTTGAATAACAAGTATATTCATATTTTATTCACCCTCTTTTTCCTGACCTATCTCTACGGATGGATATTCCTACATAAGAATCCATGGGTAAGATTCAGAATAAGCTATAGTTTCCAAAGAGTCTGCCAGGGTATTTTCCGATCTATGAATGTGCTCATAGCAGATATTTTTGAAGTTTGTGGCAACTTCTTTCAACATAAGAAAGTATTTAATCAATTTTTCTTTATTTGCTTCACATTGTCCTTGAACATGGTGAATCGACAATTGAGAATCACTCATTAACCGGAATCTCTTTGCCCCACATAGGAGAGTCAGCTTAAGACCAACTATAGCTACTTCATATTCAGACTCATTGTTAGAAGCTCTGAAACCAAAACATATGACCTGGTAGATATTTTCACCATTGAGAGAAGTTAGACAAATCCCAACTCCACAACCCATAGTTTTTTATCCACCATCCGTTTGAACTATCCATTCTTTCTTAGATCGGTTTATTGATCCGGAGGATCTATCAGCATAAAATTCCACCAAGAAGTCAGCCACTGACTGAGCTTTAATTGCTGTTCGAGGTGAAAAATCAATAGCATAATCACCCAGCTCCACTGACCACTTGGTCATTATGCTTGACACGTAAGCTTTTTGAAGAACACTTTTCAAAGGGAAAGATGTTCGAACAACAATAGAATGAGCTTGGAAGTACGGTCTCATATTTCTTGCTGTAATACACCGGACGAGGGTAATTGTCCACCTCTCTTACTTGCACATCACTTATTGCATATTCTGATACAACTAGATATACGAAGAGGTTTTCCTACGAACAAGTTTGAATAGAGTTTTAGGTGAAGAGAAATGCTTCTTGATTTAAATAAAAGCCTGGTCACATTGTGGAGGCCAATTAAAGTTTTTAGCATTCCCAAACACTATGAAGAATGGAGCGCACTTGTCTGATGATCTTGAAATGAACCTATTCAACGCAGCCAATCGTCCTGTCAGTCTTTGAACTTCTTTAATATTCCGAGGAGGGTCCATTGCTAGTAAGGTATTAAGTTAACCCAGATCAAGATGAATTCCCTTCTCACTTATTATGTAGCCCAAGAACTTTCCAGATCGGACCCCAAATACACATTTTTCAGGGTTCAATTTTAAATTTATGCCTTTAAGTTAGTGAATAAAGATTTTAACCATCATATCATCTATGTAAACCTCCATGCTTCGGCCGATCTGATTAGTAAAAGCTTTATTCACTAACCTTTGATAAGTGGCCCTAATATTTTTTTAATCTGAACGATAATATTTTATAACAATAAAGACCTCTATCTGTGATGAAAGTAGTGTGATCTTGATCCTTCAGATGTACTTGTATCAGGTTATACCCTGAGAAAGCATCCATGAAAGACAATAGTTTGTTTCCAGAGGTAGAATCCACCAACTGATCTATCCGAGGAATATGATAAAGATCTTTCGGGTATGCCCTATTAAGGTTAGTGAAATCAATACACATGCGCCACTTTCCATTCTTTTTTCTTGACCAAAACAGGGTTGGTAGTTCACAAAGGGTATTGAGATTCTTTAATGTGACCCATCTTGGTTAAACAGTCAACTTCTTGAACAATCACATCAGTTTTATCCTTAGAATAATACTTTATCTCCTGTACAACTGGTGTAATATCACTCCGGATTTGAAACTTTTGGGATATAATATGAGCTAACACTCCAGTGACATCACTGTTACACCATGCGAAAACATGTTGATTATTTATCAAAAAGGATAATAACCGGTGCTTTAAATCTGGTACCAGCTTGGAACCAATTTTTACACTCTTTCCCTCTGCGAGGGAGTGGGTTTCAACCTCCTCAATATGTATTATAACACTCGGAGCCTCCCTGGGATAATCAATTTCATTTTCTTCAGCAGAAGGCTCCTATAACTGCTAATCATTGTAAATTATGATTTTCCCTAAAGTCTTAGGGGAAAGGGCCGTTGCATAGTATTCCCTGGCTATCTTCTGGCTACTCCGGACAACACCTACTTGTCCCTGGACAACATACTTCAAACATTGGTGGACCGTAAAGGCCACAACATGCATTTAGGAGAGCCAAGACCTCCCAAATATTGCATTGTAAGATATTGGGTAATCCACCACAACAAACAGTACTCTTACCATTTTTTTAAAGGGTCTTTTGCCCAACAACATTTCCTCTTAGAACTCTCCAATAATATCTGCAGAACTTCCTGTGAAGCATACAATGGTTCTGTTCGAACTTTGTATAACCAAAGGGTTTCTCATTTGCTTATAGGAGCTTAAAAACATGATATTTTCCGAACTGCCTATATCAATCAGAATTCGACGTATACCGTTTCCCCTTATTCATGCCCCTATTACCACGGCATATTCATGAGGCCTTGCAATGTCCTTCAGGTCATCCTCATCAAAAAATATAAAGGGAGATGGGGATTGATACTGGTGGATGGACATTTCACCATCCAACTGGGTGGCCAAATTATGAACATGCCTCTTCCTTGATGAAGTTGAAGGCGCAGTCACAGTGTCCCCTCCAAAAATAGTTGATGACTCAAAAAAGTTAATCAGACCGAAAACTATTTTGGTCTTGTCTGTTATCACCCCCACCTGATTTCGCCTCGGATCTGGATCAAGATACTCAGAGTCTGCGTAGAATCTTTCAACAATTACCATTGCACCCTCTTGTGTAGATGTCCCAAGATGGTTCGAAGGACCAGTCCATGGAGAATTGGTTTCCGCATTATCCGGTCTGTTTCCTCCTCGCTTTTTGACACAGGCCCCCAACTTTCCCCTTTCAATGAGGTTTTGGACCTCCTCCTTCAAGGCTATGTAATCATGAGTATCATGGCCTATGTCATTGTGATATTGGCAGAAACGGGTGCTCCGGTTTTCTCTGGGGGACTGAAATACTGTTGGATTTCTAAAATGTACCTCATTCTTAGTCTTGTCATAAATTGTAGCCACACTCTCCTCCATCTCATCAAACAACTGAGGATAAACCCAACGCCCCCTCTTATTTCTGACTTGTTGACTATGAGTTTGGTTAGACTGATTCTTCATTGACCGGTTGGACCCCTGTCTAGTTTCTTTTGCCCTGTAACCGGACTCATTAGTAGCTGGAGTAGTTTTGTTGTAGTAGTAGATCTCACTTGGTGATGTACTCTGTTTTTTTGTATCCTCTACGTTGATTTGTTTTCCCACTTGATTCAACAAACTACCCCAGGTCATAGCCTTCTTTCGAGTCACTGAATCGGCTAGATTACATGGATTTAAACCTTGACTTAGGGAATAAACTTCAACTTGTTCAAAAAAATCTGCTAAACCATTCTTAGTGTTCACAAAACAATTAATGTACTCCTTTAGGGACTCATTCGGTTCCCGAGCACAATGAATAATAGTGTCCCCATTTCCCTTGAGTTCCTTACTTCTAACAAATTACCTCCGGAAGGCAACCTAGAACGTATCAAAATTTCTTATACACCCCTGAGGGAGACTGTTTGTACCATTTGAGGGAACTTCATGTGAAAGTTTGAGAGAAGGCCCAACACATTAGCTTGTCATCATCATCAAAATTCATCATGAAGTTGTTAAACTGTTCCAGTTAGTTGTCCGGATCTCGACTTCCATCGTACTTCTCTATCTTGGAGCTATCAAAACCTCTTAGGAAGGTGTCCGGAGAGTATTTTTGCAGACAAAGGTGATTGCCTCCAATTTTTGCTACGGCTAAAAACAATGCCTTTATTATGAGTTGCACAAATACATGGTTTGGACTGGAAAGCAAAAGGATCAATTAACAACTGGTGCTGGTGGGCTTACCTTTTACCCTTGCCATGATGCTTCTTAAGTCTGTCATGCCTATCCATTTTCTTGAATGTTTTTTAGTCAGCCTTATTTTCTTTTTTGATCGTCCTTCATTGTTGCTTGAAGATAATGATTCTTCAAGCTCTGGCTCATTTGAGGAGCTGCTAGATGACTCAGATGCAGAACTCTCAACAAGTTTAGATCGGTGTGTCTTCTTGGAACTGAAATGGGTTTTCAAAGACTGCTCGTCTTCTCCAGGATTTTCAGTGTGGTTAAGTATTGACGCTCTGGATTTTTCCTTAACTCATTTTTTCTTCTTGTTTTATTGCTTTTAGCGCCTCTATTTCAGCTCTCAATTGGTTGCGCTCCTTGATAGTGTATTCATTGTTTTCCCTTGTAACTTCTGGTGTGGATAAAAGTAGCCTGAGGGTAGGCTGGTAATTTTACGTGGAGTTTTAAGGCGGCGTAAGGGTGTTTCACGGTGGTGTGGTGGTGTTTCCAGATATTTCAGGGTGTTTCAAGGTGTTTTAAGGGTGGTGAGAGAATTGAGCAGCCTGGCAGCAGTTAATTTTTCTTACCCATAGTTAATGCTGGTGGTTGGGTATTTATAGTGTGTAATTTGGGCCCTTATGGGCTTTTGGGTCAAGTTTCATGGACCCGGGTCATGTTTAAAGACCCATGAAGTTTAAGCAAATGCACAGGTAGCTTAGTCAGATAGTGATTAGGTTTAAAAGTACTTTAGTCATAGTTCGAATCGTCTTATGTTTGCTGTGTCCAAAATCACCTGTCCGGACCAAACAGTCCTGTTCGGATTATAGTCTTGGAGTCTGTCCGATTTTCGGGGAGTTTTACTTTGGACTACCCTTCCGGGGAGCTCTTCGAATTCGGACTCATCAGGAGCCCCTTTTTTAGGTATTTGAACAAGTGTCCTTGTTAAAGAACTGAAAAACAGTTCGAGTTCGGAAGTGGTCTTCTGATTCGAAGAGAGTTGAGACAGGCCCGGACAGGCCAACCGTTACGAATTCCAAACGGTTCTTTGTCAAGAGTAGTGGGACACGTGTCACCCTCCGGTTGGCCACTCCAGCCGTTTTTCTACCTCGAAAATTACACCACTTTATTGAATAGGTAACTTCTTTAAATGGTTTTGATGACGTCAGCGCCGTCTTTTAATCATTGCTCAACTTTTCGGATTCTCCTAGGAATCAAACCCCCTTTTTTTACCTTTACTATAAATACTATTCATCTTTCACAGTATCATTTTCACTTTGCCATTTTACTCAAAACTTCATCTTTCTAAAACCTTGAGATTTCCTTAATCGTTTATGTTCACAGCAAGAACAGCTTTAATCAAGGGTGGCTGGCTCAATCTTTCAGAATTAGAGAGAGCTCAAAGGGTTGAAAAAGAGAAACGGATAGCAGCAGGGCTACCAGCATCGCCAGTTGAGAGACCAGCCACTTCAATCGAAGAATCTGATAGGGGTTCGTCTTCTTCAAAAGGTACAAAACCCAGAAAACTCTTCCACTCTACACTCTCCCCTATAGTTTCTGGCTCATCAGTCCAAGAGTCAATTCCCACCGTCGAACCGGAGGTTGTTGTTACAAGTGTTAGGAAGAAAACTACCTTTATAGCTATGGGGTCCGACTCTGATCATTCCCCAGAGAAACTGATCATGAAAAGACCAAGTCGACTGGTTAAGGGACTCTCCTCGAAAAACACCAGTGAGTCTGGGTCCGGAACAACTGTTAGGACCCTCCGGGAGAGGCCGGTCGGTCCGGAGGCCAGCAGTCCATTACCTCCAAAGGAAACCTCGACCTCAGAGACTCAAGCTGAGGTGAAAATTCAAAAACATACAACGAGTCGCCAGTCCGGAGGATCAGCTGTTCCAAGCTTCATCCCTCCCCGGGCTGTTTCTGCAGAAGCTCCCCCAACAGTTATGGAGGAGAGGATGGAAGACTCCATTGAGGAGGCTAGGTTTGAGTCCGAGTCGTCCGGACAAGCTGATACTGCCATAGTCGTTGCCAAGAAAGGCAAAGAGGACTCGTTCTTGAGCCGTCCGGATCTGCCGGAGTGCCTTGAAGGGAAAGTTGGGCCCTGCTTTCACAAGGTAGAGTTTAAGTATCTCTTATCTTTGTTAAAAACCAAGTATGCATTTATTCATACTAGAGACTTGGGACGGCTTCGCACTAAGTAGGGGATCCCTGAAAATGTAAAGATCCGAATTCCCATCGATCCAGAGACCCCGATGGATTGTAAGAGGAATGAGATTGTATTTTTTACAGAGCTGTTCAATTGGGGACTCAGGTTCCCATTGGATCCGGAGATAGTGCGCTATTTCCACTTAGTGAAGCTATGCCCATCGCAGCTGAGCCCCAACGGATGGTACACCCTGATGTCATGTATTATGGCATCCAGGCTATCCGGAATTCCTCTTCCAATGGAAGAGTTCGCTGCTGTTGCCAGTCTGTGCAAACACCACCAGTTCCCCTTTTATCACTTCAATATGGGGAACAATCTGAAAGCAGTTGATGATCTCCTAGAATCGGAGAATAAGTGGAGGAGCCAGTTTTTGTTTATAAGTGGCTCATGGGAGAACGGGAAGAAGATCAAGGTTGGGGAGAATCCTAGCCTTCTTCGAAGTAGATGGAGGAGCGATCGTAAGTTCTTTTCTTAAGTTTCTGTTCGAATTTCTTCTCTTTAAGCTTTCACTAACTAGTTGCTCTTTTGTTTTGCCAGAACTGCCAAAAGAGTTCGGAGACTATGCGAAAGCCGGACAGGTTACCTGTGGCAAAATAAACACATGGGCCGCAGAGAACTGGGAGAACCGGTTCCACAAGGCTTTCACTCCGGGAAACTTAGCCAGATCTCACCTGTGGAACACCACAGGTCGGAGGGATTTAACATGGGAGGAGTTCTCCACCCCTCCTGATGATGACATAGTGCTAAGAAGGTCTCACGAGCTAGATGGGACCCTTTTCCTCCCTCTTCGGGCCAAAGCCCCAAGTAAGATGAAGGGCCAGAAGAAGAAAGGGAAGAAAACAGCAGGAGATTCAGAGAGAAAGGCCCTGACTGACACAGAGGCGCCAATTCCAGTTCAAGTTGATGCAAGCCTTCTACAGGTGGTAGAAGTGGAAAGTAAAGAGCACGGAGAGACTCCCTCAAAACCTACGAGGGTCTCCAAACGAACCCGTAAACAAGTAAGTGAGGGTGTTGAGAGAGAAGTAAAAAAGAAGAAAACTTCTCAAGAAGAAGAATTTGCTCTCCGGGACCCGGAGCCCATTTTTCCAGTTGATCCTACACTAGCCGAAGAGATCCCAGAAAACCTTAACGAAGGGATTCCAGGGGAGCTTCACACTGATGACATTGAACGGGGAGAGATCAACATGGATGAAGTGGATGTCACCGGACTGGGTCCTCTAGGTGACTACTTCCTTGGTTTGTCTAGGGACGAGTTTGCAGGGCCATATGTTCCTCCAAGTAATTCCAACACGGTAAATTTTAATGGTAAAACTTTCTTGGTCTCCAGCGAAAGGGATATCATAGCTCACTCTCTCCTTAGCAACGTGCAACCTGTGCTTACCTTGGAAAGGCAAGTCCGGAATCAGGCAGAAACCATTAAGGAGCTTAAGTCCGAGAAGGAAAAACTGTCCAATAACCTCCGGGGTGCCACTACCCAGGTTGACTTGCTTAAGGAGTCGAACGAGCAGCTGAAGAGGAGTAAAGATGAGAGCAACACAAAAATTGCCTCTTTGGAGAAAACCCTAGAAGATCTCCAGGCTAAGCTGTCCGAGTTGGAGAAAGACTTGAAAACCTCAAAAGATGAGACTGCAGCAAAAGAAAAGATTGTCACCAATCTGACTACTGACAAACTTACTTTGGAGAATGCAGTGACTCAAGCTATTGGTGAGAAAGCTGCCCTGGTGAAGGATCAAGAGGCCATGATCAAGGCCAAAGTCAATGCTTATGCCAAGGAGATGCTACGGAGTGAAGAACTACTGATCGAAAAGGTAAAGTCTGACATGGTCCTCTTATTTCACGAGAAGTTCCCGAAGAGAAGACTTGGGGACTTATGGCGTTATGTGGACGACGACGATCTCCCATATTGGACCATGGTTGATGAAGGGTATACTGATATATCCTCATCTGGTGATGAGGAGGAAACCGGAGAGAGTCCGGGAGAAGAAGAGGCTGACCCCAAAGGAAAGAAGGTCATTGAAGACAAAAGCGATGTTAAGGCCAAGGGAACTGATGAGGGTGAGCCATCTTCAAAGGCTCCACCTTAAATGGTAATTTGTTTTGTTTAATGTTTGTTTGAACCAAAGTCCTTGGAAGGCCAAGGCTCCTTTTTTGTGATGCTGTCCGTTTTGACCGGACAGATTTTTGTATTGTGTTTAAACTTGTTCACAAAGTCCTTGGAAGGCCAAGGCAACTTTAAGTTTATTGAATGAAAGTTTTATCTTGCACAACCTTTCTCTTATACTAAAGTTTGTTTAAGTACTTCTCATTGTGAGAGTGTTTAATTTTTCCGGCTAGAATTTAAATAGCCCTTAGATCTTTCAGTCCGGGTAGTATGGCAATCAACAGAATTTTGTAAAAACTTAGAAAATTTATTCAAAAAAGCTCCAAGTTTCATTTAAAGCTCTCCGTGGCGCCAGAGAGAGATAGTGGTATGCCCCCAAATATTTACATGGATGTTTAAACAAGTAAATATTTACATAAATTTTATTCCAAATACATTCGAAGGTGTTCAATATTCCAAGGGTGAGTTAAAACCCTACCATCTTTATCTTCCAGCCAATATGTGCCAGGCTTGATTCTTTCAACCACAGTATACGGACCCTCCCAGGTTGGGGCCAACTTTCCGAAGAGCTTTTCCTTGGTGTGCAGGAAAACTTTCCTCAATACTTTATCTCCTGGTTGAAAATCCCTTCTTTTAACCTTGGAAGCAAACCTGCTTCTCATCAAGCCCTGATAGTGTACCATTCTAAGATGAGCCTTTATTCGCCTTTCTTCAATTAAATCAAGCTGATTTCTGATTGCTATTTCATTAGCCTGTCCGGAGAAGTTATGAACACGAAAAGAGGGGAGTGTCTTCTCTATGGGAGCTACTGCATCCATCCCATAGACCAAGGCAAAAGGTGATTCTTGTGTGGCAGCCCCAGGCGTTGTCCGGTACGCCCACAAGACTTCTTGTAAATAACTAGGCCACTTCCCAGCAGCCCCTTCCAGATTTTTCTTTAAGCCGGACAGTATTGTTCTATTAGCCACCTCAACTTGCCCATTGGCTTGTGGGTGGAATGGGGAAGAAAAGCAGTGCTGAATACCCCTTGAGGCACAGAAGCTCTCCATTTCTCGGTTGTCAAACTGTGGCCCATTATCTGTTGTTATTTTCTGAGGGACACCAAATCTGCAACATATGTTGGATAAAATGAATTTTATAACAGCCTTTGATGTTGTTCCTGCCAAGGGGGCTGCTTCTATCCACTTCGAAAAGTAATCAATGGCCATGATTATGGTTTTGCGTCCTCCGGACGCCATAGGGAGAGGCCCAACTAAGTCTAATCCCCATCGAGCAAAAGGGATAGGCTCAGAAATTGATTCCATAGGAATGGCTGGTACATGAATTTCATTGCTGTACCTCTGGCATGGGTCACACCTTCTTACCAGTTCCTTGGCATCTTTCATTATCGTAGGCCAATAATATCCGGAGAGAAGCACTCTTCTTGTTAATGCTCTAAATCCACAATGGGCTGATCCCTCACCATCATGCAATTCGGAGAGAACCATTTGTGACTCATTATCTCCTAAACAGCGTAGGAGAGGTTTACTATAGGATTTCTTGTACAAGATCTCTCTAATCATGATGAAGCCACGAGCCTTGTGCTTTAACGTTCTGGCTTGTGATTTTTCCAAAGGCACAATACCATCAGACAAATATTGTATAAGTGGAGACCTCCAATCTTGAGGTTTATTTGCTTGTATTTCAAAAACTTCCTCTTTCTCCCCTTCATCAAGTTGAATGGAAGGACTTTCAAGCACATGGATCCACGGATAGGACTCCGTATATGATATTGTTGCCAATGAGTCTGCCAATTCATTCTCTGCCCGGGGAATATGCTCATAGACAACAGCTTTAAACTTCATTGCCTCATTTTTCAAAAGAAGCAAATACTTGATTAACTGCTCTTTTCTAGCCTCTGATAGGCCCAAAGCATGGTGGACAAGCAATTGGGAGTCGCTTAGTAGCTTGACCCTTTTTGCTCCACAAATATAAGCCAATTTTAATCCAGCTATAGCTGCTTCGTATTCGGACTCGTTATTGGACGCCCTAAAAGCAAAACAAATAGCTTGAAACATGTTGTCCCCATAAGGAGAGGTTAGACATATTCCTGCCCCAGATCCTATGGCACTGGATCCCCCATCTGTTCGGACAATCCATACTTTTTTGTCTTTTGAATCAGCAAGTTGTTCTGAGTCCCTATCAGAATGGAATTCGACCAGAAAATCAGCCACTGCCTGAGCTTTTACTGCTGTTCGAGGAGCAAAGTCTATGTCGAAGTCCCCCAACTCTACTGACCATTTTGTCATTCTGCTCGAAATATCCGCTTTCTGAAGGACATTTTTTAAAGGGAAAGATGTCCGGACTACGATAGGATGAGCCTGAAAATAAGGCCTCATTTTTCTGGCAGCTATCACCAAGGCTAACGCTAATTTTTCAAGTTTTAAGTAGCGCCGTTCAGCATCAATCAGGCTTTTGCTGATGTAGTATACGGGGTGAGGATACCCATCAACCTCTCTAACCAACACAGCACTGATGGCACAACTTGAAACAGCCAGGTACACAAATAGAGTCTCCCCATTGATTGGTTTGAATAAGGTCTTCGGAGAGGACAGATGCTTCTTAATTTCATTGAACGCCTCATCACACTGTGGTGTCCACTCAAACCCCTTTGCACCTTTCAGAGTTTGAAAGAAAGGAGCACATCTGTCCGAAGACCTAGAGATAAACCTGTTCAAAGCTGCTAACCTCCCCGTTAACCGCTGCACTTCTTTAACATTTCGAGGAGGCTCCATTTGAAACAAAGCATTGAGCTGGTCCGGGTCGGGCTGGATTCCATGCTCACTTATAATGTACCCTAAGAACTTCCCGGACTGCACTCCAAACACACATTTTTCAGGATTTAGCTTTAAATTCACCTTGGTCAGGTTGGTAAAAGTCTCCTGGAGGTCGGACAAGTGTAGCTGCTCATCCACACTTTTCACCATCATATCGTCAATGTAAACCTCTATATTTCTTCCAATTTGATCAGCAAAGGTTTTATTGACTAACCTTTGATAAGTAGCCCCAACATTCTTCAAACCAAAAGGCATCACCTTGTAGCAGTGTAATCCTCTATCAGTAACAAAAGTGGTATGCTCTTGATCTCTTGGATCCACCTGGATCTGATTATATCCGGAGAAAGCATCCATGAAGGAAAGTAGCTTGTTCCCAGAAGTAGAATCTACCAGCTGATCTATCCGGGGGACCGGATACAAGTCTTTTGGGCAAGCTCGATTGAGATCCGTGAAGTCTATGCACATTCGCCATTTACCGTTTTTCTTTTTTACCAAGACTGGATTGGCAGTCCACAAAGGATACTGAGCTTCTTTAATGTGCCCCATCTTTGTGAGTCTGTCAACCTCTTGTACAATGACATCAGCCTTTTCTTTTGAGAAAGCTCTCCTTTTTTGCACCACTGGTGCTACATCTCTCCGGACAGATAAGTGATGAGAAATCACTTCTGACGGCACTCCAGTAACATCAGCATTGCACCAGGCAAAAACATGCTGATGGTCTTTTAAGAATTTTAACATTTCTTCTTTCAATACTTGTGGCATTTTGGACCCTATCTTGACAGATTTCCCTTCTTCTAAGCAATGTGTCTCAACCTCCTCAACTGGGATCAACACTCCGGGGGTCTCCCTGGGGTCATCAATTTCACCCTCACCCCCAGAAAGGCCCTCAAACTGCTATTGGTCATTCATACGGACTGCCCCCAGCGTTCGTGGAGCCAAGGCAGTGGCATAGCATTCTCTTGCAACTTTTTGACTGCTCCGGACAACCCCAACCTGCCCCTGAACAGCATATTTTAGACACTGATGAACTGTTGAAGCCACTGCGTGCATCCTAGAGAGCCAAGATCTCCCTAGAATAGCATTGTAACAAGTGGGACAGTCCACCACAATGAAAAGTATTCTGACTGTTTTCTTGAAAGGGCCTCTGCCCAACAATACTTCTTCTTCGAACTCACCAATTACATCAGCTGAACTACCCGTGAAACCTACAATCGATCGGTCTGACTTTTGAATCACAGCTGGATTTTTCATTTTCTTGTAAGTATCTAGGAAAAGGATATTGGCAGAGCTCCCAGTATCTACCAGGATTCGCCTTATCTCATTGCCCCCTATCGATGCTCCTATGACAACAGCATCTTCATGAGGACCAGCAATGTCTCTCAAATCATCCCCATCAAAAACAATGAATGGAAATAGATTTGACGATTGATAAGAGGTCATGCCCCCTTCTAGTTGGGTTGCTAAATTATGAACATGCCTTTTTCTTGATGAAGTGGTAGGAGCCGTTACGGTGTCCCCTCCGAAAATTGTCAAGGACTCAAAGAATTTAATGAGCCCGGAGACCGACCTGGAACGTTCCTCTATTGCACCCACTCTGTTCCTTGTTGGATCAGGATCCAAGTATTCTGATTCCACATCAAACCTTTCAACAATTACCATGGCCCCTTCTGGGGCAGCATTAACCGGACCAGCCCGGTGAGTGTTATCAGGCCTGTTGCCTCCTCTTCTTTTGACATACGCACCCAACTTCCCTCTTTCAATCAGGTTCTGAACCTCTTGTTTCAAGGCTATACAATCATCAGTAGTATGGCCAATATCATTGTGATATTGACAAAAAGAACTGTTTCGATGTTCTCTGGGAGACTGCAAGGTTGCCGGTCTCCTGTAGTGTACTTCATCTTTAGTTTTCTCGAAAATGGTTGCCACACTCTCTTTGAGCTCTGCAAACCACTCCGGTTGGACCCACGGCCCCCTTTTGTTTCTAGACTGTTGACTTTGTGCAGGAGCAGCTGGTTGAGACTGAGCTTTTCCTCTTCCATGCCCCTGTCCGGTTTCTCTAGCTTTGTTGCCGGACTGGTTTGGATTGGGAGTTGGTGTTACCGGGGTGGATCTCACCTGCCTGTGCACCCTGGTCTTTTTTGTTTCATCAACATTTATTTGCTTGCCGACTTGATTCAGCAATCCACCCCAGGTCATGGCTTTCTTCCTTGTTACCGAATCGGCCAGGTTGCCCGGGTTCAAACCCTGTCTCAGGGATGCTATTGCCACTTGTTCAAAACAATCAGCCAGCCCGTTCTTTGTATTCACAAAACGACTTATGTATTCTTTCAATGATTCATTTGGCTCTTGGGCACAATGGATTATAGTATCTCCATTGCCCTTGAGCTCCTTACTTCCCACAAACTGCCTTCGAAAGGCCACCCATAAGGTGTCAAAGTCTCTGATACAACCCTGAGGAAGGCTGTTGTACCACTTCAGAGCACTCCCCGTAAAGGATTGGGAGAATGCCCTGCAGAGTAGTTTATCATCGTCATCAAAGTTCATCATGAAGTTCTTGAATTGCTCCAGATGATTGTCCGGATCAGTACTGCCGTCGTACTTCTCCATCTTTGTGCTGTCAAACCTCTTGGGGAGGTTCCCGGATAGGATTTTAGAAGACAGTGGAGACTGCCTCCAATTCCTTCCACGACTGAACACGGTATCCTCATTAGGTGTTGCAAAGATACCTGGCTCATCATGGAAAGCAAATGGATCCATCAGCAACCGGTCTATATGCCTCCGGCTATGAGATGATCCTTTCCCAATGTGTCTTTTCATTCTTCCATGGTGGTCTCTTTTTCTGGAATACTTTTTAACTTGCTTTTGTTTTTTCCTGGTTCGCCCTTCGTCACTGCTGGAGGACAAGGACTTTTCATTCCCCTCACTGTCCGAAGAGCTGTCCGAAGATTCTGAACTTGAGTCAGAACTCTCTACAGGCTTGGACCGGTGAGACTTTTTAGAACTAGCATGTGTCTTTTTAGTGCTCACATGAGTCTTCGAAGCCTCATGCTCTCGAGGGTTATCAGAGCGATGAGCAACCGATGCTTTGGACTTCTCCTTCATGCCCATCTTGGCCTTCTCAGCCCTCAGAGCTTCTATTTCAACCCTCAACCTGTCACGCTCTTGGACAGTATATTCATCGTTCTCTTCCACCACTTCGAGCAAAGCTGGTGGAAGCTCTGGATTATCCGGATTCATTCGGACAGAATTCTTTTACTTGGTTTTGAATGTTTGATTCAGGCACCGTCGCCTCCCACTGTGGTCGCCAATTTGGTGTGGATAAAAGTAGCCTGAGGGTAGGCTGGTAATTTTAAGTGGAGTTTTAAGGCGGCGTAAGGGTGTTTCACGGTGGTGTGGTGGTGTTTCCAGATATTTCAGGGTGTTTCAAGGTGTTTTAAGGGTGGTGAGAGAATTGAGCAGCCTGGCAGCAGTTAATTTTTCTTACCCATAGTTAATGCTGGTGGTTGGGTATTTATAGTGTGTAATTTGGGCCCTTATGGGCTTTTGGGTCAAGTTTCATGGACCCGGGTCATGTTTAAAGACCCATGAAGTTTAAGCAAATGCACAGGTAGCTTAGTCAGATAGTGATTAGGTTTAAAAGTACTTTAGTCATAGTTCGAATCGTCTTATGTTTGCTGTGTCCAAAATCACCTGTCCGGACCAAACAGTCCTGTTCGGATTATAGTCTTGGAGTCTGTCCGATTTTCGGGGAGTTTTACTTTGGACTACCCTTCCGGGGAGCTCTTCGAATTCGGACTCATCAACTTCAACCTTAGGAGGTGGAACATTCTGATCATTCGGATCCATCCGAACTACTTTGCTTGCTGGTTTTGAATTATAAAATTTCAGGCACCGTCGTGCTCCCACTGTGGTCGCCAATTTGGTGTGGTTTATTTCTATCTGAAGGTAATTTTATAAAATGTTTTGGGTGTTTTAAGGAATTTAATGTTTAGATTAGAAAGTAGTGAGATAATTGAGTTGTGTGCTAGCAATAAATTATGATTATCCACATTAATGAAAATGGTTGGGGTATTTATACTTTATTACTGACCCATGGGCCTATCAATTCAAATAGTGAATTCGGGTCAAGTTTAAGGACCCAATAGTAATTTGGTGTGAAGTGATCCACATCTAGCTTAGTCACCATTTATTACGTTTGTCCAGTTCAGGTTTTTTATAATAGTGGTTATGGTCCGAACTGTCCATCAGATTAAGTCAAAACTTAGCAGCTAAAATATCAGATCTCATCAGTGTATCTGCTACATAATAAAAAGGTACATAATTTGGGAAACAAAAAATTTATTCACTTTAATAGGAATATCATATATAGTTACAAATTACTTGTGCGTTTATGCCTCTTAAGGAGAATCAAATCTTCATCAGCTTCACAAATATCTGTCTTTTATATAGTAGTTAACATAGTTAGTCCTCTAGAAACAAGACACGGTACACCAAGTGAGGCACTCGTCAGCTTGTGACCTTCAGAGTAACAACATAGATGTCTCTGAGAAGATGAAATTCTGTAACAAAGACATAATATATATACATTTTTCATAAAATAATTCTTAGTTGCAATACATTGTGATATATGAGAGCAATAAAATTTTCTTTCATATATTTCGATGTAGTCAAGAAGATATTTAACAACCTTAGTGAATGATTTCATTTTAATGGTAAAAATGTTTTTTCCTCCAAAAAATCAACGAACGATAAAATACCATTCACAAAAAACAAAAGCGAATGATTTCATTTTAATGGTAAAAATGTTTTTTCCTCCAAAAAATCAACGAACGATAAAATACCATTCACAAAAAACAATCTCAAGCAAAGCCTCAACAAGATAATTGTAGGGAATAAGTAAGAACACAACCGATCTCAACACTAGTATGATATTGTCCGCTTTGGCACCCGAAGGCCCTCACGGCTTTGGATTTGGTCCACTACCAAAAGGCCTCAGACTAGTTGAGGTATGTTCTTACTTATATACCGCTGATCCTTCCCATGTTTAACCGATGTGGGATGTGGGACTTTGGTCGCCACCCTAACAAATCCTCCTCTCGAACAAAGTACCACTTAGCCTCCTCTCAATTGACTTTCATCCGCTCACTCTAATCAGAGAATGCTCCTCCACCTGAGCAATAGAGCTTTTTACAGTGGATCTATCTACTCACTCGACCATCCTGCGTCTGTTCCTTAGCTCCACTATCCACTCCAATCAAGTACCACCGTTTGATGAGTCATGGACGCTCCGAACTAGGATGTATAGAGTAGATCATTCACCTTGAGCATGACTACTGGTTCATCATGTACCACCATCGCGTTCCGTCTGGGCCTGACGCTCTGATACCACGTGTAGGGAATATGGGGGTCCGGTCCGCATATTCCGCCTCCGTATATAAGTAAGAACACAACCGATCTCAACACTAGTATGATATTGTCCGCTTTGGCACCCGAAGGCCCTCACGGCTTTGGATTTGGTCCACTACCAAAAGGCCTCAGACTAGTTGAGTTATGTTCTTACTTATATACCGCTGATCCTTCCCATGTTTAACCGATGTTGGATGTGGGACTTTGGTCGCCACCCTAACAATAATGGTGGAAAATAGTACGAGTCAACATTGGGAAGTTAATTGGCTAGCGTAGGGTTTGAAAATATGAGGATACCTAACGATATGTTTATTTAATAGAAATATAAGTCCTCAGTCAACGAGAAAGGTAAATAAAATAACCTGACTAGGGCGAGTGTTACAAGAAAAGAACATTCCGAAGAATTACCCACTCTTTATGTTTCTAAACAACCCCACCCTGTGAAAATGATAAATATAAACGTATTTAAAAGTCAACCCTTTGGTCTGGGGACAGATCACCAACCACCGATTTTATCCATAATTATAATTATGACATACATAGTTAGTATAAACAACGTTTTCATCACTAAAAGAAGTCACATTTGAGAATCGTGAATATAATTTATACAAGTTACTACTTTTATAATAAATTTAAAGAAACAAAACAAGCTTATCGATCTATTGTAGCAAACAATCAGAGAAGAATGCAAATAATAAGATATAATGGAAAGAAAGAAAATACACAAAAAGAGAGGTATCTAATTCAAATAAGAAAACAAATTAAATTTAAACATTTTTGTCAGTCTTAAAAACAACAACCTAAATCTTGTTAAATACGGATGGTATGCAAAATGAAATGATTGGAGAAGCCAAAACGATAACATGCGTGTCATCGTAAACACATCATTGTAACGTGTAAATTAAAGTGACCCACTTGGAAACAAGTGTCAAAGCTACAAGTAATATCATATTTCCAAAAGTCTAATTATTTGGAACTAAAATTAAATATGCATGATATTTTACAATTTACTAAGTACAAATATAATTTATTATTCGTAATTATTTGAGGTTATAATAAAAAAAATTATTTTAAACCACATGGATAACGAATAAAACTAGTAATCTTTAGCTTTAACAACACTAAGGGGTTACTCAAAAATAAAAATACCAAACATATATTTACTTAAGAATTTAAAATTATGAAGGAATAAATTCTTTCGATTTTTTTTTATATTTTAAGCGAATAATTATTTGGAAATAAAACATATGCTGCACAATGTAGTTAAAACATAGATATCTACTTCAAATTAGCCAAAAATAGCACAAAATTGCTTTGGGCGGATATGTAATTTTATTAACCTTTAACTTCACTCGTCAAGAAAGACAAAATGCGCTACATATAAATCAAAATAAAAGATAAATTCATTTAGCTATCATATTCCTTTCCTCATTCTTGCTAAAGGTTAGGGACTACAAAAATATAAGTGCGAACACGCTTATGAGAGATAAAAAAATAAAATGTTGAAATAAAACTGAAGCAAAAACAAACAAAGCTTAAGCAAATAAGGAAAACGAACCTTAAAGCATCGTCAACAATAAGTAAAGTTGGTACAAATTTGGAGAACAAACGTCGTTCACACAAAACAATCAAAAGCTAAAAGGGTGCAATAAACAGATTGATATTGATAAACAATAAATGTTTTAACAAAGATTAAAAAATGTTTCATCAAATATGAGGAATGCTCCGGGTTAAAGTGAGCTAGTCTTGCTTTGTTACTCTCATCAAGACGAGGGTGACTACTGATATGAGTACAAATATTGCAACTCGAACCAATCAACTCATAATCTTTTCCAAACGTGTTAATATTTATTTGGACTAAGTTGAAAATATACTTAACCGCATATATTAGTAGTTACAATTTTTTTTAATTACCTCCAAATATTTATGTGATATTTATGGTAACATGACTTATATAAAGGTCTAACTCCAATTAATAAAACCAACATATTGTTATTGTATTCTTTCACACTCAATTTTTGCTCCTAATCGATTAAAGTTACTCTCAAACCGGTCTTTAACATGGCAATCTCAAAATATGTACATCATATATATAGCTATTATTATTTTTTATTAATACAATTAATTTTAATAAATATTTTTTCCAATAGTTAAATTAGGATTTATTTAGTGTTGTTATTTTTTTATTTTCAATGTTATTTGTGAGATAAAAAATATATATATATAGCTATTATTATTTTTTATTAATACAATTAATTTTAATAAATATTTTTTCCAATAGTTAAATTAGGATTTATTTAGTGTTGTTATTTTTTTATTTTCAATGTTATTTGTGAGATAAAAAATATATGTATGGAATCTACAGATAAGAGGGGGAAACAGCAGGGTTCGAACGCAAAAAAGTAAAATTCGTCAACAGCAGGGTTCGAACCTGCGCGGGCGAAGCCCAATAGATTTCAAGTCTATCTCCTTAACCACTCGGACATATTGACTAATTGGTAATATGTGTAGCGTATTTATATATATTTGAGTATATCTACTAGTTTCGTCCAAATTTAAGCCTTAGCTTTATATTTGGATTTGTGAGGGATTCGGTAAAACAATACGTCATCCAAAGCTTATACTATTGTTTTGTAGCCTCATCTTCTTATAGCAGTCTCTATATATTGACAGCACTAATAGAGAAAGAGAGATAATATATAGTTTCAGTAGTAAAGTAATTTAATCATTTAACAATTCGTGGCAGCAAATATCAAACTTAAGGAGATATATACAATGCATAGGACTACACAGAGGAACCACGGCCTTGAACCAACAGATACAATGCAGTTGAAGCAGCTAAAATGTAAGGAAAAATTGTCCAGACTCCCTGTATAGCATTACAAGTTCCATCTTTCATCAAAACTTTCGAATAAAAAAAATAAAAAATCATCCAAGTTATAAAGTTAATTTGCTTACTACTGCTGTTGCAACGGTGGCAAGGGCGAAAACAGGACGCTTCCTTACGAGAAATCCGATTCCAAGCTGTAGTCAACACTCAACAGACTTAATTTACATCACAACAAAAGCAGCATATCAAATACCAATCCAAAAGTTTTCAAGAGGAACAATACTCTTGACGAATTAATACCCGCGGTCTTTTACTCTATACAGTTTAGCTTGGTAATATAATTTATCACGCCGCACTCTCTAATTTACCATAAAGTGAAGCATCTGTTGATTATCTAAAAAAACAGAGCACGATGATCATCCTATAATCTACTAGAATAATAAAGTATCGGTTGAGGATGCTCTAAGTACGATGATCATCCTTTGATCTACTAGAATTATAAAGTATCTGTTGAGGATGCTCTACGCATAACTTCGACACTTTCAAATGAAAATATTCGAAGTTTTTAATCGAGTCAATCTGACCTGGACTGGAAGAGTAATCAAGCCTCCACAACAAACTCCGGCAAAGAAACATTCTGGAGAAATACCCTGATTTTTAAAATCAAAGTCGGTCAGAAAAATGATATCATGGTTTAAATAAACATAAAAACCATTCTGACAAGTAGAAAAAAATACTAGGTCTTTGTATTGTTGCTACTTAAAACCGGTTTCAAACAAATTATCGGTTTGGCGTAATTTTAATTTAGTTCTCAAACACTGATCTACGATTTGATGAAGATAATCTACATTTTGTTTTAGTTAATCTTGAACAATCAAAAGGCCCGATAAAGATATGTATTTAGTCATCACAAACAAATCCAACCATGTACGGAGATTGAAAAATTATCCGGACAATCATAATATGTATGTAAGTAGACAAAAAATATTATTTTATTAGCGAAAAGTTAGTAAAAAAGAAGAGTTACAAACCAGGGCACCAGCAAGGAAAGCTGTGGGATTTCTCACTCCAAGAGAAAATCGTTCAACTGCATATTATACCCAAAAAAGTATCAGAGAAAATTAACTGTGTACCATTGTTCGTAAATGTTTAGGTAGCCATCTCAAACGAGAATCAATGAAGAAGTTAGCGATATATGCTTGCATCTTTTGACGAGAGCATACGTGCTATAAGTGGAATAAAGTAAAATAAAGAAGCAGATATGAGCAAATGTAGAAACTCAAGCGCATCAAGCTTGAGTAATGTAGTTTTCTGACGAGAAAGATAATCTAATCAATGATAATCCATTGCATGTAGAATGGTGTTTACTACAGTTTGTTTGTTTGTTTGGAAGCTTACATTATGATACAATTAGGGTTGGATTCCAAACAGATCGAGCTGAGACAAATAGTTGGCTATTCAAGTTTTGGCTTGTGAGCAAAAAAGAGGCATTTGAGCTCGAGCTCGATTTTATTTGTTAGGCTCGGCTAGAGAAATATTTAAATTCTCGAGATGGATTTAGATTCCTAA
Source organism: Limnanthes douglasii subsp. nivea (assembly GCA_036936605.1). Taxonomy (NCBI): domain Eukaryota; kingdom Viridiplantae; phylum Streptophyta; class Magnoliopsida; order Brassicales; family Limnanthaceae; genus Limnanthes; species Limnanthes douglasii. The sequence continues at coordinate 43,351,653 of JAUPFV010000001.1, forward strand.
TTCGAGTCCAAGCTCGAGCCGCATAAAATATTTGATTATTACAGCTTGTCACGTGGCAAAAAGAGCCATTTAAGCTCGAGCTCAAAGTTTCATTTGTTAGGCTCGGAAAATTATTTAATTTCACGAGATGGATTGAAGCTCAGCTTCAATTCCTATTCTGAGTCCAAGCTCGAGCCAAATACAGCCATATATTCAAAAACACTATTGACAAGCTTAATATTCGATCATATTTTAATATGATTCAAGCTGAACTCAAGCTGAGCATACACGAGCTGGAGCTTGATATAGATTTCGAGTTGCTCGTAAATAGCTCGTGAGTGATGTGGAGATATCCGGTCTTGGCTGGATAAGAACCTCGAGCCTATGTTGAAGTTTGAGCTAAAAAATTATAACATCGGGCCAAAGGTTATTTTATCAAGGCGAGCCCGTATGTTCAGAAAGATTATGGAAAATCTTAAAATTTGAACATATTTTGATATTATAAAAGCCGAAATCAAGCTGAGCATACACGAGCTCAAGTGTGATATAGATTTCGAGTTGTTTGTGAAAAGCTTGCGAGTGATATGGAGGTATCCGGTCCTAGCTTTATAAAAAATTTGAGCCTACGTTGAAGTTCAAGTTCAAAAATTATTGAATCGGGATGACTTTTTTATCTTGCCGGGCCTTAGCCATGCTACAGCTATTTGTTTGCTAGCCACCCATAGATATATGACCATAGCACGCACGTACTTATCAGCTTGCACATACAACTTTATCCAACAAGACAGAGTATATTGGTCATACGAGCTTTGTTAATAACTCACCAAAACCAGTGAGATTTCCATATTTTTGAACAATCTGTCTGATACTTGATGCCTTGTCCTCGCCAATCCCTAGCTTTAGTATTCACCATAAGTAATATTACATGAACACATGCACTGTATGGGGATTTTGTAAAGCTCAAACCCAAATGATTGTTTCAAAAAAGATATAAGTAAACAAAAAAAACCTTTGAACAAACCGGAATGTATTTCTTAAAAGAAGCAAGTAAACAAAACGAACCTTTGAACAAACATCATCGGATGCTCCGCTTTGTCTGAAAAGCTTTCCTATGTAAAACGGTATCATATCACTAATACAAACTCCCCTGTTCAAGTTGTGTCTCCACAATGTAAAGATCAATTGTTTTGGATTCTAGTTTTACGGTTTAAGATATATTGAAGTTCTTTAGCTCATGCAAAGGAATTTAGCAAATCACTAACCAGTATACCCATGCGACAGTCGACATAATATACGGAGCTTTTGCAGAGAAAGATTCAACAAATGAGTGCCACGTGCCATCTAGTGAGAGCATCCTAGCCAAAGATATGCCAACCTGCATATATGCAAGAACAATCTCTATTAAAGTAGAAGTTAAATTGTGAAAGCAAAAGCCATTACTGAAGTTGAGAATTAGCAGGGAAACAAAAAGCAAAGAAAACACTTAGTCAGTGAAACAGGAATACCAGTACAAGTACAGACCCAAATATTTAGAGCCTCTTCACTAATAAATAATCCACACCCCGCAGCCATAAGCAACCAAAAGTAAACCCATCTGCAGTGCAGAATTAGATGAGAACTCTTAAGCATCATTTCACTAAATAGAAGGACATGAATTTCACAATGCAGACTAATTTTATCCAACTAACAATCTAACGTATTAAACAAAGACAAACTAAAGCACCACCCTTATTGTATCTAGGAGAAAACAAACTAGAGTTTCATTGGACGATAGTCTTGGGGATAGAATTCCCACCACATGACAAAAATTTGTTATTAATAACTATAATTGGGACGAACTATTTTTGTTTGAAATTTGTTTAGACACAATTCAGCTTCGTCTTAGCGCAACTCGAGGCATTCCAGTTAGCCCAATGAACCAGCTGAAGTCAATTCAGCTTTGTCTTCTTTGGGAACTAAAAGTTGTTATTGGTCTGCTACAGGTAATATAACTTCAAAATAGCTGACTGAAAAAAACATATATTTGACTATATAAATCATAGCGAATTTGAAGAAAACCAGTGCTAACAATTCGATTTATTGGTTTTGGTTTCGGTCAAATGTCTTAGACCCTGAGATATATATTAAATTTGAAGAAATATCAACAATAGACTGAGAACCCAGACCTTGAAAATCAGAAAACTCATTCAGATAAAGCTGGGTAATTGATCGGTTGGGTTCAATGCGGGTTTACATACCTTCCACGACTAAGAAAAGGCATAAAATAAATAAGGAGTTTGAAGCTAACCCAGGTGCATATTCAGGAAGAATGAATCTATAACCAAAGGCCTTGAAGGTGAAACCAGCAGTGTCAACTAAAGAAGAAGTGGATGACCCATCGGCTACAAGTTGAATACCCAATGCTGACCTAAGACTAGAACCCTTTAGTCTGATAGATATGATTGTCACCGCCATGGCCACAACAACGGCAATTCCTAACTTAGCTGAAAAAGAAGTCCACAAATTAGCAGCTCCAATCTCCTCATCTACAAATGTCTCCACAGCCTTATCGTTTTCCTCTCCATTAACTTTGGGGTCTTTAGCCTCGTTACCCTCGACATTTTTATCCCGAAAACTTCTAGTTCTGCTCGTAATTAATGAGATGCATTACAAACTCAATTCCATAACATCATTCAATTACCACAAAGAAGTAATGATGTCGAAATCACATAGGAGACCACAATGCACTAACATACTAAACAAGAGGGAAAACCCTAAGTCAAAATAGAAGTAAAGCTGTAAAAACAAAACCAATTCTAAATTGAAAATATAAAATCCATACCATTATTCAATTACAAGAAAGAAGTAATTCCTTTCTTCCAAAAAAAATGCACTCGGAACGAAATTGAGCATACTAATAGCAAACTATAACAATGTCTAAAATGTTCAAATTTCTCAGCAAACAAAACACACCACTAAACACTGCTAAAAATCCTAATAGCGGGCAAAACGATCACTAAGCATTCTAAAACCAAACCACACACATACTAGTTGAGAACGACAATGTTATAGTGTTCAATTTTCTTAGCAACTAAGCATTAATACACAGCTAAATAGCTAATTATACCAAACAGATATACAATAGTTTATTTGAAACCAGAGGACCTGAAGAGCTGTGAAATCGGTATGCGAACAAGATCATCGTAGAAAATTCTGGTGTGAGAGACACTCAAAGAACTGAATGAATCTGCTTGATCCAAGACCCGTCGTTTGAAATGTACAGGTTTAGCTGGATTTGGAGTGTTAAAGGAACAAGAATTAATGGAAACCGCCATTAAAGACATTCTTCTTAATTTGCCGAACCACGAATCCAGGAGCGCCTACTGATTAGCGGACCTGAAGATTCCAAAAGATATTCGGTTTGCACAAAAACTAGAGGGCTTAGTTACATTTTATTTTATCAATAAAATACTTATAAAATATCAATTTGGCAAGTTTTTTTTTCGGATATCCAATTTTGCAACATGATTAAGATGCATGGTGATTTGATTTCGCTTTTTAGTTTTACAGTTATTCGAGTTTAAGTTTGATCTTTTTTAGGATATAATTTTTCTGAATATATTTTTAGTCGTTTGTTAGCAGTTTCGTTAGTCATATAATTTATTAATTTGATGAATTTAAATATAAATTTGACACTCTCAGCTGTTTAGATTATCATCAAATAATATACTCCATCTCTCTGATAATATGTGTCTTTCTAGAAGAGATTTTTTGTCTCATAATATATGTCGTTCTCGTTTTCCAATGCAACATTATTACATGTATTCCACTTTCAACCAATAAAATAGTTAACTTTCTGCATAAGTCATTAATTCCACCAATCAAATTTATTTTCTTTTACTTTTTCAAAATCATTATTACTTTTCTTAATATTGGTGAAGAAACCTTAAACGACTAATATTATGAGACGGAGGGAGTAATATAATTTTTATAAGAGATTTATCATTTAGAACCGATCAAACAAATCTACATTACCGATATACCTAAATTTTTTAAGAGATTTTTTACTTTAAATATGTTTCTATATAAAATCTAATAACTATTTTTAAAAAAAATAATTTTTAAAAGTTGATATCATTTAAATCGTAACTTGGAATTTTTTTTTCAAAAATATCATTTTTTAAGAAGAATAAAACTAGTACCACTCTTATGATATGTTTTGAATTTTTTTTAAAAAAATATATTTCTCACTTACATGGTTTCGCATCTAGTGGGCTGGTTTTGCATCAAGTTGGCTGGTTTCACATCTAGCATCTATCATAGTGGTCATGAATTCGCATATAGCTGTACACAATTTAAACAAGTTTCACATCTAGCAAAGCAAAGAAAGGTTCACATCTAACAAAACAAAAGAAGGTTTCACATCTACCAAAATAAAGAAGGTTTCGCATCTATCAAAACAACGAGGTTTCTCATCTAGCAAAACAAATAAGGTTTCGCATCTAGCAAAACAAATAAAGAAGGTTTCACATCTATCAAAATAAAGAAGTTTCACATCTAGCAAAACAAAGAATGTTTCGCTTCTATCAAGATAAAGAATGTTTCACATCTATCAAAATAAAAAAGGTTCGCATCAATCAAAATAAAAGAAGTTTTCACATCTCGTTTACCCTTTAAATGTAATTTTTTAAAATCTATATCTTTTAAACCGTAACTAAAAAAAACTCCGAAAATATCATTAGTTTTATTTTTTAAGACGAACAAAACTGGTATCACTTATGATACGTTTTGAATTTTTTATTTTATTTTCTTTAATAAAAACAAATAACGTATAGATTGGGAAATAAAAAGTGGTTAGAGGGGTATAATCGTGAAAAATCATGGTTTTTGTTAGCGGCAATGGAGTTTGTGCTAATTATTTTGAGAGAGCTAGTGTCATTTAGTCATTATTTGAGTGGAAGATTGGTTTCCATTGAAACACAAAAAAACAAAAAAAAAACGGAAAAGATAAAGTGACTGGAATAACTGGTAAACATTTACAAAGACAAATATGATTTTAGAGGCACAAAGGGGTCAAATGCTTTATACGATGCTTTATACGAGTATATAGTAATTTTTAAAAATTAATTAATATAAATGAGAAAAGATATTTAGAGAATTAGTGGGTCTTAAATGATAAATATTTGACTAAAATGGGTCAATACTTGTAGGATGCGCAAAAAATAAATCGGTGACCATGTCTAATGTATCACTTGTTCGCTCCCACGTGTAGTTATCATGTTCCATCAAATTGGCTAACAAATATTGCATTTGAGTTTGGCCACCATAATCAACAAGATGATGTTTTTACGATAATTGTAGATTGTACGGAGGTTGGAAACATTCTCTGTGTTTTTCATCTTGAAACCAACATATATTACCTTATGATGCGACCTAAGATAAGACAAATTACGCATTAGTTGTTTTTCATCCACCTTGAGTTTACAAATGTGCGAATAACTGTCTAAGTGAGTAAAAGGTTTGTGATTGTGTTTCCCATTTTTTACAGAAAATTGTCATTGTAGAGTTAGTTCGTCAATTAGATGCCCCCCTTAATTTGAATGGACAATTACATTTTTTTGTTGTACATTTTTATTTTTTAAAAAGTTTTCGGTGTAGCTTTTGATTTATAAACACCGTATCTCTTGCATTGATATTTTACCCTAGGAGTTCTTCCCCATTTCCCATCAATGTTGATGAAGTTTATCTTATCCCCTTCTCCAAAAACCTATGCATCCATTTCCGGCTTAGTGAAAAGCCTATCGGATGTAGTCAGCCATCATAAATAGTGGATGGCAAGGTAACTCATACAACAATTAAATATATGCTAAGTAAACATAATCATGCAAAAATTGCATTCAAAATGCGTCAATATTACACTAAATCGCATGAAGTTTTGTGATGAACCCTCTACAAATTGCATAAAAATTTGTGATTACAAAACTCTAAACCGCACAAACTATACGAAATATATCAATTCAATCATACTTTGTGTGTGTTCGTCGTATAAATCGCACATTATAAAATGTATAAAATCTACTTATAATAAATAAAACCTTCCAAAACAACATCTAAATTTTTGTTTTATATGTTTTTATAGTATTTGGTAGAGATAATGCAGAGGCAGTAGAGTTTTCGATAAAGGCATTCACGATTTAGAAATTTGATAAGTAGAAATGCATAGATTTTAATTTTTGTGTTTAGTGGCATTTTAGTAATTATTTTGAATGCTAAAAGTAATTTTGGTTTTTCAAATTCAAATCGAAAATAAACCAGAATAAAGTGATATCCAACGAAACAAAAGCAATCATATTTCTAATCGTGCCTTTAATATTGATCAATTTAACTAATTAGTCGATATTAATCGCATCACAGCGTCGAATAATATTAGTCCATGTCAATTTTCAGTGCATTTTGCATTTTACTAGCCGTATTTAGTAATACCGATATAGTTATTTGCCGATCCTTAATCCAGAAGGAAATAAAGAAGAGTTCAAAGACAGAAACAGACAAGACTGCTATTTCTCAGATGATTCCGGGTCAGGCGGTTTGTTCTCTTCACCTCTCAACCAGCAATCAATCGAACTTCACACGTGTACTTAACTATTACTCCCGCGAAAATCTCTTCTTCAATCCCACCTCCAAACATCTCCACTCTCCATCTCTCCCTCTCTCTAGAATTGCTTCCCTAAACGGTCTCAGTTCTCCAAGAAGCTCCCTGCAAATTCCAGGTTCTTTATTCCTTTAATTCCTTTAATTCCTTCAATGATTATTGGTTAACGTAGTAGCTTCGAAGCTGATGAATTTGATAGCGTATGTAGTTTTTCTCCCCTGTGATATTGAGCTGAATTTGTGTTTGGATGATCGTGTTTCCGCTTGGAGTTTTTTGTTTTTGTTTGATGCGATCGTTAACTTTAGCTCTCATTGTTAACTATGACTCGCTGTTCTGAATACGATTTGTGCGTTGTGCCTCTTGTTGTTGCTCTGTTAGTCGATTTGCTTCTTATTAGGGTTCTTAGTTGATTTTGACCTTCCTGCGAGACACTGTTTCTTCATTTAGTGGTTTTTTTTGGCTAAGAACTTCTGTTTATTCATATTAGGTTGTGATCTTAGGTTTCGAGTGTGATTATGTTACTGAATTCGTAGTTGAGTTTTCATGATAATGATACTAAGGTGTGCTACTAATGTTTTTGGTTAAGTTTATCGGGTATATGATCCTCAAGTCTTAGTTGTTTTTCGTTAAGAATTGTTGTATCTATTGCTTTTGAAGAGAACTTTAGCCAATTTAAGTTCTCTTTAACCTTTTACCTATCTTTATTTTCTTCATCTTTTGAGGAATAAGATTTACTTAGTTATATGCCAGGCCAATATAATTGTGAATTTTGCTCTTTAAGATAGCTGATGTTTTAGAATTTAAGCTACCTGAAATTAGGTCAGCTGATAGGTTGTTTGTACTCATAAAATTATTTAATAGTTTGTGGTTTATAAGTTTTGAAGTTCATTAATAGTATAAAGAAGCTATTATTTTATCTATAAATCCTGATTCTGTACTGGTTATCATTTGTAGGCTGTGCATTCTTTTTAAGGTTATTGCATTTCTCTTTGTGGATTATTTCTAACTAGAACTACAACTTATAAGACTGTGTTTTGCTTTGTACATTTTATGACTTGTTCTTTTTAATTATCTGTTTGTTTCGGTTTACAGTTGTGTATTCGTGGGAGTTTGAATAGGTGAAAGAATCAAAATGACTCTAAGTGTAAATTGCTCTTGGACTTTGATTGGTCTTATAGGCGCTTTTGTTGATCTCTGGATTGCTTTTTTGCTTCTATGGACATCGGGTTTTGTGTTTTTAACTTCAAAACTCTTGTATAGTTTTGGGCTGCATCTACCATGCCCATGTACTGGCTTTCTTGGTTATCAAGATAGTCGTTTGTGCTTGCATAGACTGCTTGTTTATTGGCCTCTACAAAAGATCTATCATGTCCACCAATTGGCAAAAAGTAGCTTTCCTTTCAATTTGGTTTGGTCTAATGATCAAGAACAGAATCCAGAAACTACACTGATTAGGTTGGATAGGGGAGTGCATTTAGGTAGGCTTTCTGGGTTGAGAATGCAAAAGCTGGCTGATAAAGAAAATATATGTAATACTAAGGATAAAAAGATTTTACATCAGAAGCAAAGAGCTGCAATTCGGCGCCGCAAAAGAGCTGCTTCTATATATAGAGAGCATTCCTCTGACTGGCAGTCTGATAATGTAGACGCAATGGTTGCCAGTTCTTCCAGCCATCACGGAGATGATTATGGAGACAGCGGAAGTGACATTTCCCTGAGGAAGGGCAACAGTCTTGAGGGTGAATATTTTCTTCCAATTTTTCCCTTTATTTTTTCCTCGAATCTTTCCATGATCCAAACCGAGCCAACATTCAGCTAAGAGTAGATTAAGTAGTTATATTTGGTTGCTTTTCTAGGATTTTACTTTATTTACACAGATATGCAAACTAACAAAATGGAGTTGATGTTAATAAGGCTGCATCTGGCACAGGTTCAGGCGAAGTCAATGGAACTAATGGGATGGCTGTCCACATAAATCGGCTGAGATCGTTGGATCAATCTTATAATCATGAGAAAGTTGCCCGCGCTGCACTTTACTTAGAACTGGAGAAAGAGAGGGCTGCTGCTGAGACCGCTGCTGACGAAGCCATGGCCATGATTTTGCGTCTGCAAGAAGAGAAAGCTTCATTAGAAATGGAAGCGAGGCAATATGAAAGGATGATGGAGGAGAAATTTAACTATGAGGAAGAAGAGATGAATATTCTGAAAGAGATTGTTGTAAAGATAGAGAGAGATAACCATTTTCTAGAGAAAGAACTTGAAGCTTATAAACATATGGGTATTTTAGAAAGTGAATCGTCAGAAGGCAATTTAGATGACGGTCTGTCTTTAATGCCACTGCAACCTATTGCTTCTGGTAAAGAAATGGCTTCAAAACAAAAAGATTCTGATTTGGGTTTACCGAAGTGCAGCACTTCAGAAGGAAACATAATGATACGAGAAGATAACATGAAAATATCCCGAAGTTTAACAATTACATGCGATGGTGAACTTGACCTGAAGGAACATCAGATCAACAATGAACATACCAGGTCGGATTCCGACTTTGTATATGATGTCCATGTTATCGATGATAAAACTGAAATTCGACGCGAGAAAGAAAGGGACAGTGAACACCTGAATAACATGGTTTCTAAGTCTAGAACATGGACTGAGGAGTCATTTAGTAATTCACCTCCTCCTCTCGACTCCGGACTGGTGAAGATTGACGCTGGAGTTGAATGGCTAAGGGAGTTGGTTCGGATCGCTCAGGACGGGAAGGAGAAGTTGACATGTTCAGCAGACCATGGGCAAAGAGTTAGTGTCCAATCGAAACTCATGGAGGAGGTTGTGAACAGGTTTCGAGAAATTCAGGAGTTACCTGACCCTGTTGAACAGGTTTCTCCACCTTCATCTTCTAGGTACGTCAAAGGGTTCTAATAAGGCAGCAATTTACATATTGACATTCGATTTATTGAAATTTCTGCTATCCTTTTCTTGAATTTTTGGATCATTACGGCGTGAGTGAACCCTAGTGAAAATGTTCTATGTTTCTTATGTTTAGTGGGATTGCTCAGAAAATCATTTTTATTTATTTGATTCTTGAAAATTATAGCAGCTTTCATGTTTTGGACCATTTGCATTTTATCACTATATTCAAATTAAGAACAAATATTGCAAAAGTATCTGATTGTTACAGAAATTTTCACTTCATAACTTAAAACATTCAACAGAATAACATAGAAAACATGAAATTTTGGCCTTTCTGACTTAGTATCAAATTGTTTTCATTTCTGGGAAAACACTGTATTTTCAGCAGCCTAACATGTTTTCACGTCGGTTACATCTGAAGTAATCGAAGATAGCAAAACAATCAACCACCAGTCCTATTTATCTATGTTTTGGTCTTTCTAATTTTTGCATATTCTACATCTTTTACAAAGTCATCCTGATTGTTAAAAACACAATAATTTTTGGTTTCAGGTGATCTTGAGGCGAATTCCACTAGAAGCCCATCAAATGTTGGAACCATGTCCATTACTGACCAGGTTTCTTCACAATAGTCTTTGTTTTGCCCTTTGTATTAGTTATTCTGTTTGTTGATCACTTTTTAGGTGGCCATGTGCGGTACCTGATATGGAGTCATGTGTGTAATCATTGTGAATATACGGTTAGGAGCAATATTTACTCCTTAAACAACTAGTAGATAGCACGCAATAAGTGGCATTTACCTGTTACACCATATAATTGCTACAGCTACCAAACTTAAACAACAAATGATATATTCAATCTCAAGGGTGGCCCTCTTTCAGTTTGAACTTAGTCTCTGCCTATGAACCGACGGACGGATACGGGCAGAAACATCAAGTTACGTATGGAGTGTGTATTGGACCGCACCCTGGATAACTCGGAGAAAATTGTAACATAGACACGGTCATCTGGGAATGTTGGAAACATATAAGAAATTAAGGTGTAATTATGTAAGCGTGAATATGATTTAATTATTTTACTTATCATGTATAATAATTTTATTTTATTTTACATATCTTACCATAACTATCATTCCATTGAAATTTTATGTTAACTATTTAGAGTATATTCTCTTATATTGTAATCTTTGTGTGCCCATAATTTGCTTGTTAGTGCACTTTTAAAATTTGAAAATTACTTTTAATAACTAATAAATTGCGTAGAATGAAGAAATAAATATTATTCACTTTCTATGCGGGTTTTGAGGATGTGCCTTGTTTATATATACTACCCATTTTCTTGCACGTATTCTTATTTAACATATCTGATGTATTTGCCTGCCTGAATCCGCGTGGCTTGAGTGTGGCTAAAATTCAAACCGACATTGATTTTATTGGTTGATTATATGATATATGTATATATATATATATATATTGCTGAATTAGGTTGGACAAAACATGGTTGGTTTTGTTATTTAATGTATTTGTCTCCAGTGGCTTGGAGACGTGACATTATATTTTCTTAAAACCTAAAGGAAATATATAACACGGATTCATTAGATCATATCTCACCAAACTAAATAAAGTGAAAAAGAAACATCTCTGAAACCGTTGGTCTCTAAATTTATTTTATGAGCTTTAGCACCGGGTTTTTCTTGGTAGATGTTATAGTTTTCATCTCTGAAACCGTTGGTCGCTAAACCGTTGGTACTTATCTACATCTTTTGTAAGATTTTATGTTTTGCTTTCTGGTATGTATAAGATTTTTCATATTACTTTTCAGGTTAAATGTATTATTTAATTTTCAATCATCAATTTAATTTAATTTAATTTAGGTTATTGTCTTAAATTTAATGAAAAATACTACGAAGTCTATACTTTTTATATATGTGTAATCTATGGATTAGTAATTAAATTATACATTTATGATAAAATTTGATTGGAGAGAGAAGTAATTAATTATACATCTTCCTTTCCTCCCTAGAGTAAAAAAAACGAAGCTCCTCCTTCTCCGTGAAGATGGAGGTGGAGGTATTTGTTTATCTTTTTTGTTTTTAATTTAGGTAGTTGATTTCAGGTTTTTTTTTTATTTGAATTGTTTGATGTGTGGGTTTGATGGATTTTAAGGATTCAAATTTATGGCTGATTTAAGAATCGATTGGAAAATAACTGACGCACAGATGGATGCAAGTGTTGTGCACCAATGATTTATGATTTAGCACTTATCGATTATTAAATTATATATATTTTTTAAAAATTGTTCTGAAAAACTACTGATTTTTTTTAATTGTCGAAATATTAACATGTGTTATTAAAATGTTCATGTAGTTAATAGTAATTTTTTTAATGTATTTTTGTTATTAATAATTATGCAGATTGACTGTCTGAAATGACGATCGTCCATGATCGAGAGTGATTCATCATAGGAAAAATATTGCCCTTGTTAAGTTCGTGAAGCTTAAAAGGTTTGAAAAAATGTAGTCGAACATATACGGAAAATGAGGTGGAGGGGCACAACGAAAGGTCTTTGCACCGTATTCATAATATAGACTAAACAGTTGATCCCGTTAGTAGTGTATAATCTAGCCGTGGTGCACCACCTCCACCACCAGTGGCGTAGCCATGATTTGATCCCTATGGGGTCCTGGTTATCGTCCATGAACGAAATAGAGACAGTATAAATCTTAATTTTTTTTTACGCTATGTATGTTTTTTGTTTGTTTGTTTGGTTAGCTAGTGTTTTTTGTATTCATGAATCCCTTATGTATTGGTTATTTTCTTCAGTATTTTGTCAATCTATAATCATGATCGCACCAAAGTTATCGGGTTGGACGATGTTGCCTCACATTTAGGTCTTTTTATCTTAGTCTTTTTTCACTTATCTTCGTATAATCTGTGTATCTTGACACGTCTTCGATTGTTTTGAGATCTGTAGGAGTTCAGAGACGACAAATCTATGATATAGTCAATGTTCTTGAAAGTGTTGGATTAAAAAAAATCATTTGATCTTCGAATTTTAATTTACTCGAATTTAACTTACTTAGCTAGTGTTGAAATTAGGTTATTGTTAAAAGCAAAAAAAATGTAGATGAATTTTTTTAAAAGCAATCCATTAAATTTTCTAAAACATATATCGTTTAAGTTAACTCTATTTATATTCATTAACTTACTTTTCTATTTAAATGTTTTGGAGTAGTCATTCCTTAAATATATATTATTGAAAAAAAAATGTACATGAAAAAGATTTAAAGCAATCCATTGAATTTTCTAAAACACATATCGTTTAAGTTAACTCTATTTATATTTATTAACTTACTTTTATATTTAAATGTTTTAGAGTAGTCATTCCTTAAATATATATTATTGAAAAACAAAAAAAAAGTGTACATGAAAAAAATTTAAAGCAATCCATTGAATTTTCTAAAACACATATTGTTTAAGTTAACTCTATTTATATTTATTAACTTATTTTTCTATTTAAATGTTTTAGAATAGTCATTCCTTGAATATATATTAATGAAAATAAAAGTTCTCTATTTATATTTAAAAATTTTAAATATATATTTAAACGTAAAAGTTTAAATATATATTAAATGGAGTATTTCGATTAAAAGTGTTTCATTTTAACCTTAAATAAAAAACTAGAAGAGTATTTCTATTAAAAGTGTTTCATCATCTTAACCTTAAATAAAAAACATATATATTAAATGGAGTATTTCGATTAAAAGTGTTTCATTTTAAAAAAAAACTAGAAGAGTATTTCTATTAAAAGTGTTTCATCATCTTAACCTTAAATAAAAAACTAGACACGGGTACCTTAGGATTTAGGAATGTTTATTATAATATATAGTATAATTTCGTGGGTTCCTAGGAACCCAAGGAACCCACTACAGCTCCGCCAGTGCCCACCACATTCAAGACATCATTCACCATAACCAGTGCATCGACTACCAACACTACCTTCAAGTCACCGGTTACCATCACATGCAGATGTGGCCAGCGTTAGGGCTCATCAGGATGTTTTGGATGATGAGGTGATTAACCTGATTTATACAGAGGAGCGAACAAAGCTATTTTGCATTTTTAGCATATAACAAAATATCGATATTCCCTAACTATAAGAAGCATGAGACATTCAACGTCTTCGTCAAGCGTGTAAGTATTCAGTTATTTTAGTTAATAAATTTAAAGTTTAACTAATATAGGTTTTGTTATTTAGAGGTTTTTTTGTTACTATTTGTTTTATTTACAGCCACATTATTCACTCAAATACATGTATATTATAATATGCTACATATTTGGGATTTAACAACACAACCAGAGGTAGCTAGTCATCTAGCTCGGACTCCGTTCAGACCTCTCATAACTCACCTACCTCATTACTTCACTCATTATATATGAGGTATTCGTTGAGCGTTTGCCCCAGAAGACCAACACTTTTTAGTTCAGATTTAGGAAGATAACCATCACTTTGGATGATGTCAGTTGCATTACAGGCCTCCATGTAGTTGGTAGTACATTGCATGTGGTGACGGCCCCATAAGAGGAGACTTACATGTTTTATGTTGGTTTGTTGAGACTCACTGTTGATGAGGTCCATAGAGAGCTTGAGTCCAGACGGGGAGTAGGGTTTAAACTCAAATGGATCCGCGAGATATTTACTCAGGACCGCTTACTTTACCAGACTGATTAGGAGACTGTCTGCCATGTATCATGAGCGTACCTTATGATATAATTTGGGTGCACTATATTTGCGGATATTAGTCAAAAGAGCGTGAAAGCTGTCTACCTCTATGGTTTGGAGAACATGGACTCTAGGTTGTAGGATATAGCATGGGGGACTAATGCATTGGCTTTCATTTTTTGTGATTTGGAGGATGTTTCAAAATCTTCAAAGCACAACCTATACGGGTTTGTAGCCATGTTAGACTACTGGATATATGATCATTTCCCAGCTTTCAAAGCTCCACAAAACCAAAATTATATCATGAGGAGTTCGAGGCTTGTTAGTTGACTACTGAAAAAAATTGTTGGAGAGAATGTGCGCCCCAAATCCACAATACGTTTACTTCTCTTAAATAAGAAGGAGAAATATGTAAGTAACCAATTTCATACTCAATATATGTTTTACTTATCTTATTTTTTTCTAATTAAATGTTTTACTTTTTTGTTATACAAGTCGTGTTCGAGTCGTACAAGCACATGCGAGATTAATTATCGTCCAATATATTTTTCTACTAGCTTATCCAATCCGGATGATGAGCATGATAAAGGGATACATGCATGATAAATTCATATGTCATGGATGTTATGGATGATTTGGGGAGTTTGCGGCTTTTAGGTAACAAATTTTGCAATTGTTTTCTCTTTGGCTTTTTCTTTTACTTATCAGACTTTTTTTGGTTATGCTAGGTTAACTTATGTCTATTCTTATATTTATGTTTCGTATCGTATCAGACGACGAATGATTTGAATATGTACTACCTTATTATGCTTGGTTATAATCTATTCGGACGCTTATATTTATTATATAATCCACATCTCAACTTTAAAACCTGCATCAAAACATACATTAATTAGATGATTAAAACTTAGATTAAAAATAAGCTACAACTTATACTAAAACTTAGACTAAAAATAAACTTAAAACTTATATGAAAACAAACTTAAACTAAAATTTAGAGTAAATATAAGCCTAAAAACTTATACTAAAACTAACCCTAAGACATACCATTTATAAAAAAATTAATTTTGAAAAAATAACAAGTATAATGCACTATAAGTGTTAAGTCGTGAGCACTTATGGTGCACACTACTCACCACCTATGGTGCATATGTGTAGCACCATTGGTGGTGTAGCTTGTCCCAGATTGATGGACAATGCACCGATGTTGGGGCATTCTTGTACCCATCGGTGAGGGTATGCCACACCGTTGGTGTAATACACAGAGCATGCACTATTGCACGGTTGGTGTTGTGACACTGTTGGTGCCCAGTCGTGTGCACCAATAGTGCACCGAATTGGCACCATTGGTGTGAACGCCTAGCCACCGATGGGGAGGCCTCCTGTGCACCATTGGTGCACATGAGGCAATACCCATGGTGCAAAATTTTCACCAAATAAAAAGTCCTGTGTAAAAATTAACGTCCAAAAAAGTCCCACTCAAATAAGCCTGTCCATCTACTTATAACTTGCATCAATATGGAATGAAGTATGCTTAAAGATGCTCATTTACTCAAAGTTTTAAAATATGTGAATTCACTCGGTCTGATGAGAATACCAAAGGATTTTTAGACGAAGTGTTATGCAAGATGTATTTCATATACGACTGTATGTATTGGGCAAAACCAATGTCATCCACGTGTAGTCGTGAAAAAGTAACTATAAGTTACATATTTATTACAAGTTGTCCAATGTATTGTGTGTTTGACCTTCCATGGGATATTAGGAATGAAACGTCTAACTCTTATAATTAAAAAATGACTGATTATTTGTCCCAAAAGATGTTACAATATGTGAAAGATCAAATCGTCGAGAATGAGGAAGCATTGCAGAGTGTTACGTATAACGAAGGCTATGATTTTGAATAATTTTAAATCTGATGTGGGAAATCTTATGTAACTTTACGTTATCCTTATTTCTGTAACGAATGAGCAAATATTATAAAACTTTAAATTATCATTGTTTATTTTTTACTATATTTGCAGATTTCTAATGCATTAACATAACAAGAATACATTAATAAGTTTGCTTTACATATTAAGTATGATAATTTAAAAATTAGTACATAGATCAAGTATAAAATACCATTAACCAACTAAACAAATTCATATAAATCTATTACTCATGGGAATGAACTGACATGCTTTCGAACTTGAATATCTTCATCTACTTGCATCGACTAAGTAATGGTAATTCCCAAGTTTTTGCGTCATCGATTTAAAATGTTGTTAATGTAGGATGTATACATGCACATGGACAGTTAATGACAATGGAAAGTTATATGCATAGATAAAAAAATTAGGATGCGTGTGGATATTTAGTATAATAAAAAACATCAAATTAATATAAATTATTTCCATTAACGAAATGGTTATTTTTAACAAAACTAAATCCATTTTCTACCCTTTTAGACATCGAAGAGGATGCACCTCAAAGTGGTAGAACAGTGTAACTATAGTTCATCAATCCGGATTGTGATACAAGATACACAATGCAGTTATACCCATGTTCTATACTGTCATCCAATAATGAATGGCCAGTTGGTACTTTGTAATCGTGTATACCTTCGACCACCTTCAAATAATCTTCTTTAACATTGTATATCTTGTTGTAAATATCAAAATTATCCATAAGTTCATCTTAAAGGCCCTTTCTAATCACCCCAACCCTTTTGTTGGCCAAACAACCCATATGAAAATGCATGATACCCACAATGGCCATCGGGATTAAAGTCATTTATACGATTATAAAAGGTCTGAAGTGAGGGGAAAACCATCACAAGTATCATTCTTTATCATTAATCATTTTTTGAACTTATAATGGAGCTTAGTATGCTATTACTTGATAGGAACACCGTCGAAGTAGTTCAAATTACAGTAGGTATATCTGCACGAATAATATTACCACTACGAACTACTTTATGGATAATAACCTTTGTAGTTTTAAAAGGGTTTGGCACCAAAACTTTGCTGGCTTTATCAGCATATTACATATGTTCCCATTGAGATTTATCTCGTTTAGTGGATGATGCATCAATAGATAATTTTCGTTTGACTTGTGGACGACCGCGGTGTTTCTATTTCTCTAATGGTTCTAAAAGCAAGGGTGTCTCAGAATAAACAACTTCAAACTATTTTTTGTGAATGTGTCTTATGTGAATTTCAACATTTATTTGCATAACATGACTTACAATTTTGTCCATATTTTCTTTGAGAATATCCATCTTGGTTTGGTTCATACATGTCAATATTACTAACATATTCCAATGATCGTGAAAAGCTTCTAAAATAGAAACTGTTATATTATATAGACATTTTTGAATCTGGTGCCAACACAATATACAGTGCATAAATCTTATCTTACAAGTGCAAACTTCATCGATCATATCATGTTTAACATCAACCCCAAGCGCATAAGTTTTTTCAAAATCGTTGGCACTTTTGAATTCAATAAGAAAGAGCTATAAAGTTGTGCTGGAAATCTTACATTGGATTTGGTCGAACACTTTGTCTCCAAATTTATATTGTGCTATATAGCGTCAAATCAAGATCTAATTACATAATGTTGGAGATCAACAAGTGAATGAACCTTGCCCAAAAATAACTCAAAGTTAAGCTTGGCTCGTACGTAAGTAACGTTTCAGCTTATAATGAACGCTCTTGACCAGATTTGTTGTGGCATGTCCCAAATGCATGAACTTGTTTGTTTTCCAGACCACAAATTTATCAGTGTATTTGTTAAGCCAATACTTTTCAGTGGATTTGATTACAAGAGGATAGATTTTGTAGTCACGCTGCATCTCAATCCTAGCGTGATCGAATTCAATTTCTGATGCCACATACGTTATCTGTTTTCATGCAAACGCAAACAGTACATGATTTATTTTCTCATTAAAATACTACATAGTATTCCTTTGAACATTTTGGTTTATGCTCCATCGATATAACATGCGTGTTTTCTTTAGAAACACTAGTCTTAGAGCGTTGATCAACGCCAAGTCTCTATCCATCAAAATCATGGACTATTCTTCAATGATGTGAGCTACAATCAAATATTCTAATACCCATTTGAAATTGTTTAATTTCTCCCCGGACATAAATGCAAAAGCACCACAATAAGTCAAGCCACTAGGTATCGCACCTAGATATCAAATAACGACATCCAATATCTTATTATCTTGTAAGTGCTATTTTATTAGTATACAAATTATTAGGGACTTAAGATAATTAAAGAAAAGTTGTTATAAGTAGTTTTATAAATTTATAGAAGATTGATATTAATTCAAATAAGGGGTTATAATGTAATTTACTGAATTGTATAACTACTTTTGTTAATTTCCCAACGTTCCTATAAATAAAAGGATCAGACTTTTCATACTCAAGGTCAATCTGAGGCTAAAAAGGAGCAACTAGTGAAGTATTTACTTCTTCTTAAAAATAAAGCACTCAAGTTTAAAAGCATTGTTTATGAGCATATACCCCGGACAGAGAATGAATTAGCAGATTCATTGGCAACCATAGCTTACACAGAGTCATATCATGGATCCATGTACTGGAGAGCCCCTCCATTCAACTTAATGTGGGTAAAGAGGAAGAAATTTTTGAAGTACAGGTGAAACAACCTCAGGATTGGAGATTTCCTCTCCTGCAATACCTCTCCGATGACATCTTGCCGCTGGATAAATTGCTAGCGAGAAATATGAAACACAAGGCTCGTGGTTTTATCATACAAAGAGACATTCTGTATAAAAAGTCTTACAGTAAACCTCTTCTGCGGTGTTTGGGAGATGATGAGTCTCAAGTAGTCCTCTCTGAATTGCATGATGGTGAGGGATCAGCTCATTGTGGATTCAGGGCTCTAACAAGGAGAGTTTTACTGGCCAGCTACTATTGGCCATCTATCACGCAGGATGCTAAAGAGCTGGTAAGAAGGTGTGATCCATGCCAGAGATATAGCAATGAAATTCATATCCCAGCCATCCTTTAGAGTCAATTTCTGAGCCTATACCTTTTGCTCGATGGGGGTTGGATTTAGTGGGCCCTCTCCCTATGGCGTCCGGAGGGCGCAGGACTATAATTGTTGTTATACATTACTTTTCGAAGTGGATTGAAGCAGCACCCCTGGCAGGAACAACATCAAAAGCTGTCATAAAATTCATTTTATCCAACATCTTTTGCAGATTTGGTGTTCCACAAAAGATAACGACAGACAATGGGCCACAGTTCAACAATAGGGAAATGGAGAGTTTCTGTGCCTCAAGGGGTATACAACATTGTTTCTTTTCACCTTTCCACCCACAAGAAAATGGTCAGGTTGAAGTGGCTAACAGAATTATACTGTCCGGTTTAAAGAAGAATCTGGAAGGAGCTGCTGGGAAGTGGCCTAGCTATTTACAAGAGGTCTCGTGGGCCTACCGGATAACACCTGAGGCTGCAACACAGGAGTCACCTTTTGCTTTGGTCTATGGGATGGATGCAATAGCTCCCATAGAGGCAACTCTCCCATCATTTCGGGTTCACAACTTCTCTGAATGCGCTAACGAAGTAGCAATCAGAGGTCAGCTTGACCTGGTAGAGGAAAGATGAGTTAAAACTCACCTTAGAGCTGCACACTATCAGGGTTTGATTAGAAGCAGATTTGCTTCTAGAGTTAAAAGAAGAGATTTCCAGCCGGGGGACAAGGTATTGAGGAAAGTCTTCTTACACACTAAAGAGAAGCTGCTCGGCAAACTGGCCCCAACTTGGGAAGGACCTTATATGGTTGTTGAAAGGCTTAAACCTGGAACATATTGGCTAGAAGACAAGGATGGAAGAATTTTGACCCACCCTTGGAATATTGAACATCTCCGAATGTACTTGGAGCAGCATCTGTGTAAATATTTACTTGTTTAAACATCCATGTAAATATTTGGGGGCATACTCTTTCCTACCCTGGTGGTGTGGGGAGGTTTTAATGAGGTGTGCGGGCTTTTTAATGAAATTTGATGCCTTCTTAAAAACATTTCCGAAGTGTTCTTACTTTGTTTTTTGTCACGCCATCCGGATTGAAGTAAAAGAATGATGACCACTTAAACATTTGTCATCGGAGAACTTAAACACTCTCACTTTAGACTATTTATGAAATAACTAAGGGCTATTTAAACACTAGCCACCAAAATTGAAACAAACTATGAAAGGATGTGAGAATTGTGCAAAACAAGGATATTCATTGAAATAACTTAAGTGCCTTGGCCTTCCAAGGACTTTTAAATTGTCAAACAAAGTAAAGGATCTATCCGGTCAGATACCGGACACACTAACAAAAAGAGTGCCTTGGCCTTCCAAGGACTTTAGTTTAGATAACATGAAAAGTGAAAAAATAATTTATAATTCAAGACTGAGCCTTTGAAGATGGCTCATCCTCATCCATCTTCTTCTTCCCCTTGGGATCGTCTTTATCTTCGAGAGGGCCCTCGCCGGTTTTTTCTTCTTCTTCGTCGGAGGAGGAAGCACTGGAATAATCATGCAAGTCCCCATCAGCCATGGTATGGAAGGGAAGATCTTGGTACTCTACATGAAGCCACAAATCTCTCAGGTTCCTCTTTGGGAACTTCTCATGAAAAAGCAGGACCATGTCCGACCTCACCTTGGCATACATCTGCTCTTGAGTATCTATCACGTTGTTGGCATAAGTATCGATCTTGGCCTGAATTTTGGCCTCCTACTCCCTTAGCAGATCAACTTTCTCCTCGGCAGCCTTGGACACCGTGTTCTCAAGCGCAATCTTGGCATTGGTCAAGTTGTGGATGACTTGATCCTTGGCCTTGGCCTCCACTTTCGAAGAGGTGAGATCTTTCTCTAGTCCGGACAGCTTCTCCCGGAGCTCTTTGATAGTATCTTCTAGAGTGGAAACTTTTGTGGTCCACCCCTCTTGGCTCTTCTTCAGCTCTTCGTTTCCCCCTTTAGAATGTCAGCATGTTGAGTGGCAGTAAAAAGGTCATCGGACAGTCTCACCTTATCAAACTTGAGGTCTTTGATAACATCTGTCTGGCTTCGAACTTGCTTCTCCAACACAAGCACCGGTTGAACACTACTTGATATAGAGTGAGCTATAATGTCCCTTTCACTTGAAACAGTAAAAGTCTTACCATTAAAAGTGACGGTGTTTGAAGTACTCGGAGGGAGGTAAGGCCCAACAAAATCGTCTCTGGGGAGGTTGACAAAGTAGTCACCAAGCCCACCACGACCAGTGATGTCAACCCCATCAATGCTAAGGCCTCCCCTTCGACCTCGTCGGTTTGAAAGTCACCAGGGATCTCCTCTGCTTGTGTTGGATCAGTGGGATCAACATGGGGAAGAGGCTTCGGAGGTCGGAGAGAAAGTTCATCACCCTTAGAGGTCTTCTTCTTCTTAGCCTCCCTGTCCTTGCTTTCAGCTCCCCGTTTTCGGTCTCTTTTGGGAGCCCTTGGGGGGTTTTGGGGAGTGAACCTCTTGCCTAACACTCTCATGCTCTACCACTTCTAAGAGAGCAGCATCAATCTGGCTTGGGGCTGGCCCCTCCGAATTTATTGAAACAGCTTCCTCCACCTCAGCATGGTCCGCTCCACCTACCACTTTCTTACCCTTCATCTTACTCGGGGCCTTGGCCCGGCCTGGCAAGTAAAGTATCTCATCCGGTTCGTGTGTTCTCTTAAGGACGACATCCGGAGGGGGAGGAGTGGTGAGTTCTTCCCAGGACAAGTCCTTCCGACCAGTAGTGTTCTAGAGGTGAGACCTTGCAAAGTTGCCTCCTGTGAAAGCATCATGGAACCGGTTTCCCCACCTTTCAGCAGCCCAAGTGTTGATCTTGGTGCAAGTGGTCTGCCCGGACTTTAGGTAGTCATTGAAGTCCTTGGGCAGTTCTGCTAAGAAAAAGACAAGATCAATCAGTTTAAGCAAATTTGATAAAAGAAGAGATAAGAATATAAAGTAGGAGCCTTACGATCACTCCTCCATCTGCTGGTGAGGAGACTTGGGTTGACTCCGGCTTTGATTTTCCTCCCGTTCTCCCAAGCACCACTTACGAACATGAATTGAGTCCTCCAATTCCTCTTCGACTCTAGCAGGTCATCCACTGCTTGAAGTTATCCCCCATGTTGAAGTGATAGAAGGGAATATGGTGGTTTCTGCAGAGACTGGCCACAGCAGCAAACTCCTCCATTGGTAGAGGAATCCCAGAGAGCCTAGAGGTCATAATGCAGGCCATGAGGGTGTACCAAGCATTGGGACTCAGCTGGCTTGGACAGAGCTTTATCATATGAAAGTATCTGACAATCTCTGGGTCCAAGGGAAATCTGAGCCCCCAGTTAAATAGCTCTATGAAGATAACTATCTCGCTCAGCTTGTAGTCCATAGGGGTTTCGGGGTTTATGGGGATTCTTATCTTCACGTTCTCCGGAATTCCCCCCTTCGTACGCATCCGGCCCAGCTCAGCTGTGTGGATGAAAGCGTAGTAGATCTTTTGCAGTGCAAGGAGATACTTAACAATGACCTTGTGGAAACAAGGTCCCACCCTTCCTTCAAGACACTCCGGCAGATCCGGATGCCTCAAGCACAACTTTTCCTTGCCTTTATCCTTTTGGGCAGCAACAGCACTACTAGTCTGTCCGGAAGGATCGGACTCAAATGGAGCCTCTTCGATAGAGTCCTTCATTATTTCCTCCATGATTGAGGAAGGGTTTTCAGTCGCAGTGGTGAGAGGGAGGTTTGGATTTGGCTCAGCCTGACTTCCGGACTGATGAGCTTCAGTATTCTCTTGGTTCCTGGCCTCCGGTTGGGGCTCTGATGTAGACGTTTCTCTTTGGGGACTTGAGCCAGTACCCTCCGGACCAGACAACCTGTCCCTGGGTGCTCTAATGGGCACTTCTGACCCAGTACTACTGTCCTTGGCACCTGATTTCGAAGGGGTGCCCTTAGAAGCCTGCCCATTGACCAGCCGGCCTTTTCTCCGATCAACTAGCTTGTGAGAAGAGGTTTTAGCATCTGACCCCATGGCTAAGAATGGGGATGGTTTTTTAAGGCTGGTAACTGTTAAACCTGGTTCAACAACGGGTTCCGACTCTTGAACCGAAGAACCTGAGATGATAGGGGAAAGACTGGTTTGAAACAACCTCTTCGGTTTGACACCCTTTGTGGAGGAAGAACCCTGGTCTGACTCTGTGGGTGAGGTTGCTGGTTTGTCGATGGGGGAAGTGGGTAAGCCTGCTGCAATGCGCCTTTCCCTTTCAACCTTTTGCGATTTTTCTAATTCAGATAGGTTGAGCCACCCGCCTTTGATCAGAGCGTTCCTAGCCGTGAACATAAACAACCTAAGTAAAAATTTGTTTTTGAGAGAGAAAGCTTTGAAGATTTTCATAGTGAAAACGAAAGTGATAGTAAAACAGTAGAAAAGTATTTCAATTTATAGTAAATCTCAAAAAGGAGTCTTGATTCCTAGGAGAATTCAAAAAGATTAGTAATGATTAAAAGACGGCGCTGATGTCACCCTCATTAATGAAGAGGTTGTTTTTCGAAGAAGGTGGGTGCGAAATTCAAGGTGAAAAAATGGCTGAAGCAACCAACCAAAGAGTGCCACGTGTCCCATGAACTCTAGCAAAAAACTGTTTGGATTCACAGAGATTTTTCAGTCCGGATAAAGCCATAACACAATTCGAAAGACCTGTCCGGGTAAAACTGCCACTGACATCGGACTGTTTTTCAGGTTTTTGGCAAAGGTATTTGAACAAACACCTAAAAAAGGGGCTCCTGATGAGTCCCTATGTTGCTACCTCTCCGGACAGGGACAGTTCGGACTAAGATCACCAGATCGGACAGGGCAGTTTGAACACCTTACCCATTGGACTGTTCGAACAAGGACTAAAGTACTTAAAAACCTAAACACTTCTTGACTAAGCTGCTTGCTCTCCTACTAAGAGCTCATGGGTCCTTGAACATGACACGGGTCCATTAAACATGACCTGAAAGCCCATAAAGCCCAAATATAAGGGTATAAATACCCAACCACCCGCATTAAATATGGGTAATGAAAATTAAATACAACCAGGCTGCTTAATTCTCCCTCTACTCTCTACTCGAACATTAAACACCTACATACCTCCACAAACTCTAAACAAATTACAAATTTACCCTCAGACGAAAATTAACCACACCAAGTACGACGAAAATTTTACAATAGGATGCGATATAGTTACCATGATAAAGAAAATTGTATTATCACTTGTAAATATGATTGGGAAGAGGTTACAAACTTTAATGTTTTTTACACAAGGCCAATGCAACGAAGATGATTTTGTTGAGGCATGGATTTTAAAAATTTGCAGTTTGATCCATAATTATGATCATAAACGTAGGCTATATATCGTCCGGAAGGTTTTGAAGATACTTGATCCGAAATGAACCGATTTTATTCCACCCAAATAATTAATAAATACCAAAAGACTTGATAATATTTTTGTTAAGTTAGTTATACTAAACAAGATAAATCGTACTTTGAACATGCCATCAAACAAACCGATAACACAACCACGCACCCTCTTTTTTTACCATAATAAATCTATCAATAATTACTAGCATCATGAGAACATTAATCAATCAAACCAAAATAGTGAATTTAACTTAAAATAAACCTCCGAGAACACCAAAATGCTAAAACTTTATAAAATAACCAATTTTCTCAAGAAAAAAAGTTAGTATATTGCGATCATCCCCCTCCCTGCATACTTCCATAAATATATGTGGTAACAAATGGGAAGCACAATAGTCATTATGAATTTATAATGCGAAGAAATTGGTCGCATGTGAAGGAAAAAAAGTAATAAAGATTTCTAAAGGCATTGTATCAACACTATTTATAGGTTTCTCGATGACTCATTATCTATAATAGATATTATGTTTAATGTCATATAAGTAAAACAAATTTGTGTCATTTACAGGAGCAAGAATCATTTTATTGATGCAAAAATTTTGATTTAAGTCATTTATTACGTTAATAATAAGATTTAGTTTTATAACATTGTTCGTATTCATTTAATAGGTTGCCATGCATCCGAACAAAAAATACCAATATTTGTGTATATATAGAGAGTCAAAGTTTGGTGACTCCATTATTCGATCAAATTGTAAATTATAATAAAATATAGCTTCATATTCACCAATACCATATAGTTGTGAGTTTACCAAATACTGAAAAAAATTCTAGTTTGTAACTTAATTGTGCTGTAAATTATTATTTTTCTTTTTCCAAACTATGTTATTTTCCTTATTTTTTATTTTTAGTAATGAAAATGTTTAGAAAATACTTTTATTATTGAACAAAAATAGTATATGACATTTTTATGAATAAGTCGAATAGTGCCTTGATAGTGTACCGTGTTCGGCGATACAGTTTTGTGTCATTGACAAGGTGTAATACAATGGATGATTTTCCTAAAAGAGTATATGAGCCCATTAGGCCCACTGTCTAGTAAGTATATTAATTCCCTATAAATAGACTACTAGGACTACACAAAACACAGTCTGAAATATGTAACCTTTTCTATCATAGTGAAACTCTTTTCTCTGGCGGCGCCCGTGGATGTAGACACTTGTCAAACCACGTTAAATCTTGTGTTCATTCAAGTTTTTCCTTTACATATGTTCTGTGCTTGATCCATTTTGTGATAATTGCATAGAAATTTAATAAAAAAAATTGGTATCAGAGCCACATGGTGATATTAGGGCTTTTGCAATTTGGGTTTCACAATGGCGTCTACAGCAACAAAATACATGATTGAAAAATTTAGTGGGGGATCCAGCTTTACTTTGTGGAAGATTAAACTGAAATATTCATTGGTACTACAAGGGCTGTAGAAGGCTGCGGAGAATAAGTTACCCGAAGAGATGAAAGAAGATGAGAAACAAGATCTTCAAGAAAGGGGTTTGTGTTGTATTTTAATGAGTGTGAAAGACAATGTGCTTCGCGAGATTAATGGTGAGAAGATTACTGCCTGCGCATGGAAAAAGCTAGGAGATCTTTACTCAGAGAAATCAGTAGTAAACCAATTATACTTGAAGAAGTGTTTGTATGATTTCAGATTGAAAGAAAGTATGTCCATAACAGAGTACTTAGATAATTTTAAATCAATTATAATGGACTTGGAGAACATAGATATCAATATTGAGGATGAGGATCAAGCTTTGTTTGTATTGAGATTGTTACCAGCTCCCTATGAAAACTTCGTAGATACCATTATGTATGGAAATGATAAGTTAACGCTAGCAGATGTCAAAGGGGCACTGAAATCAAAGGAGATGAGACAGTTGCAGCCAGACAATCAAGCTGAAGGGGAAGGTCTTATGGCTAGGGGAAGATCTAAAAGCAAAGCGAGTTCTTTAAGAAGGAATAAATGGAGGTCGAAGTCAAAGGTAAAGCACTCAAACTGTTATGAATGCGGTGAGCAGGTTCATTATAGGAGAGATTGTTCGAAACTGAATGGTAAGAAGGGAAATCAAAAGGAAAATGCAGCAAACATTGTTGAAGGTGTGAACGATCCGA
The DNA here is from genome assembly GCA_036936605.1 of Limnanthes douglasii subsp. nivea. Lineage (NCBI taxonomy): Eukaryota > Viridiplantae > Streptophyta > Magnoliopsida > Brassicales > Limnanthaceae > Limnanthes > Limnanthes douglasii. Next base: position 43,378,483 of record JAUPFV010000001.1, read on the forward strand.
TGATAGTGAAAACAGTGGTAGAGGAGATGTATTGTCCGTGAGTTCAGACTTTGGGAAAAAGTCTTGGGTACTCGATACTGGCGCTACATATCACATGTGTCAGTTCAAGCAGTGGTTCGATACTTACAAGCCAATGCAGAGAACTGTCTATTTAGGGAACAATCATTCGTTGACTGTTGGTGGTATCGGTAACGTTAGAATCATAATGTTTGACGGGGTTCTTAGAATCTTGACGTTCTGGCATGTTGCTGGGTTAAAGAGAAACCTGATTTCTCTTGGGACTCTAGACTTTCGGGGTTACAAGTACCATGCAGAAGACGGTATAATCAAAGTGACAAAAGGCTCAATGGTATGCATAAAATACAGTTTGCAGAAGGGTCTTTACATTCTCCAAGGGAGTGTTGTCATGGGCGATGCTACAGTAGCATCATCAGATAGTAATAGCCAAAGTAGGCAGGATCAAAATAGGTTGTGGCATTGGCGTCTTGGTCACATGAGTGACAGAAGATTAGCTGTTTTGGGAAAGAGGTATTTGTTGAAAGGGTATAAAACAGAATCATTGGGATTTTGTGAGCACTGTGTTTGGTAAACAAACTAGAGTCAAATTCAGCAAATCGGTTGTAAGAAAGACTAAAAGGACAGTGGACTACATTCACTCAGATCTTTGGGGTCCAAACAGAATTCCATCCAAGAGCGGAGCCAGATACTACATGACTTTGATTGATGATTATCCAAAGATGGTGTGGGTTTACTTTCTGAAAACAAAAGATGAGGCATATTTAACCTTTTTCAAATGGAAGATGATGATTGAGAAGCAAACAGGAAGAAAAATCAAACGTCTTAGGACAGATAATGGGTTAGAATATTGCAATCGTGAGTTCAACGAGTTCTACGAAGCTGAGGGAATAGTACGCCATCAGACTTGTTCTAGAACACCACAACAGAAAGAATGAACATAACGCTTTGTGATAAATCACGAAGTATGCTCTCGCATTCCGGTGTGGGAAATGATTTTTGGGCTGAAGCTGTCAATACAACGTGTTACTTGGTGAATCGGTCTCCATCAACGGATATTGATTGTAAAACTCCTTTTGAGATTTGGTCTGGATCGTCGGCTGATTATGAACATTTGACGGTGTTTGGTTGTCTTGCGTATGCTCATGTGAGAGATAGTAAGCTTGAGTCGAGGGCAAAGAGGTGCATATTTCTAGGATATGCTACTGGAGTGAAGGGATATAGGTTATGGTGTACCTTTCCAAAGTCTCCAGTCTTTCTCATCAGTAGGGACGTTACTTTTAAGGAGTTTGCTTCGATAGAGAGTCAGAAGGAAGTAGGAGAAATGGTCGAATCAGGATCAGTTGTGAGTAAACAGGTGGAGCTTGAAGTAGAATTAGTTCCTAGCAGGTCCAATAATTCAAGTGGTTCTGAGGTGGATCCAGAATCAGGAGGTGAAACGTCAGCATCAGATGATAGTGACGATGATGCGCCTGAACCAGAACAACAACCTTTTAGCATAGCATTGGGCAGAGAAGGATGAAATATTAGACTTCCAAAGATGTATGCGAATCTAGTTGCATATGCTCTGTCAGTTGCAGAAGAAGTTGAGATGCAGGAACCTAGTAGCTACAGAGAAGCTATAGCGAGTTCGGAGGCAGATCGATGGATTGGTGCTAACGCGGAAGAGATTGAATCTCTTCATAAGAATCAAACATGGAAGCTTGTTGACTTTCCTAAAGGACAGAAGATAGTAGGCAGTAAATGGGTGTTCAAGAAAAAAGAAGGTAATCCAGGGGTTGAGGCATCTCGATTCAAAGCAAGACTGGTCGCTAAGGGTTTTACTCAAAGAGAAGGAATCGACTTCAATGAAGTGTTTTCTCCAGTGGTGAAGCATAGTTCGATTCGAGTTTTGTTAGCCATAGTAGTTTTCCAGGATCTAGAGCTTGAGCAGTTGGATGCGAAGACTGCATTTCTACATGGTGAATTGGAGGAGCAAATCTACATGAGATAACCAGAGGGATTTATCGAACCTAATATGGAGGACAAAGTTTGTCTGCTGAAAAATTCACTGTATGGTTTGAAACAATCACCTAAGCAATGGTACAAACGTTTTGATGCATTCATGGTGTCAAAAGGGTTCACGAGGAGTCCATATGATAGTTGTGTGTATCATCAAAAGATGTCAGATGATTCTTATGTTTACTTGTTGTTGTATGTGGATGATATGCTTATTGCTGCTTGTAGTATATCACACATTGTGCAGTTAAAGAAGTAGCTTAGTGCCGAGTTTGAGATGAAGGATCTGGGTAGAGCAAAGAAAATTCTTGGTATGGAGATTATCAGGAACAGAAATTTAGGATCATTACACTTGTCTCAACGAAGATATATTGAGAAAGTGTTACAACGATTCAACATGTTTGATGTTAAAGCAGTTAGCATTCCATTTGCTACTCATTTCAAGTTGTCTATAGTAGAAGCGGCCAAGGATGATGCTGAGTTGGAACAACTGTGGAAGGTTCCATATGTAAGTGTAGTTGGTAGTATCATGTATGCTATGGTATGCACACGTCCTGATATTTCACATTCGGTTAGTGTATTTAGCAGGTACATGGGATGTCCTCGGAAAGAACACTGGCAGGCAGTAAAATGGATACTTCGGTATCTTAAAAATACTGTGAACGTTGGCTTAACTTTTAACAAGACCAATATTGGTGAATCGCTGAATGATGATGCAGGATCATTGGTTGGCTTTGTTGATTCTGATTTTGCAGGTGATATGGATAAAAGAAGATCTTTGACAGGATATGTATTTACTTTAGTTGGGAGTGCGGTCAGTTGGAAAGCACAGTTGCAAGCTACTGTAGCTTTATCTACAATAGAGGCAGAGTACATGGCGGTAACAGAAGCAGTTAAAGAGGCAATATGGTTGCAAGGTTTGGTGGCAGATTTGGGCTTGAATAGGACTACTACAAAAGTGTTTTGTGACAGTCAAAGCGCCATACACCTTACAGGGAACTAGATGTACCATGAGCGTACAAAGCACATAGATGTCAGGTGTCATTTTATTCATAATATAATATCAAAGGGAATTGTTGATGTGAAGAAAGTGTCTACACACGATAATCCAACAGATATAATGACCAAGGCAGTATCAGTTCGAAAGTTTAGGGAGTGCCTAAACTGGATTGGTGTTCGCAATATAGAGTGAATGCCTTAGGGGTATTTGGTGAGTTAGAATAAGAGAAGTTTCTTTGTTGACAGTGAAGAATGGATATTCGCCTCAAGAGGAATATTTGTTATGAATGAGTCGAATATTGCCTTGACAGTGTACCGTGTTCGGCGGTACAATTTTGTATCATTGACAAGCTGTAATACAATGGATGATTTTACTAAAAGAGTATATGAGCCCATTAGGCCCACTGTCTAGTAAGTTTATTAATTCCATATAAATAGACTACTAAGGCTACACAAAACACGATCTGAAATCTGTAACCTTTTCTATCATAGTGAAACTATTTTCTCTAGCGGCACCTGTGGACGTAGACAATTGTAGAACCACGTTAAATCTTGTGTTCATTCAAGCTTTTCCTTCACATATGTTCTGTGCTTGAGCTATTTTGTGATAATTGCATAGAAATTTAATAACTGACATTATAAGGGAACTAATATGATAGTCTCAACACATAATAAAAACAAAATGAAATTAGAATACAACAATATTTTAATAAAATTTATAATCGTACGAATTTGTAATTTGAGTGTACGCATCAACTTTCATTTCTTTCACTTTATTTTTATTTTGAAGTTACTTGTTTCAACTTAGGTTCATTATTATTATTATCAGTAATACTTAACAAAAACATCTCAAACATCTCTTGTTTGACATGGGAAGTCGAAAACGCGATAAATTCGAACATATTTCAGATATCCCCCGGTAGATACTTCAACCCTAGCCACGTGCATTCAACTTTCAGATGACACAATTTATACTGGCATGTGGTATATTTTTCATACTAATACATAAAAAAATAATGTTCCGTTATTTTTTATTATTTCTTTCACTATGTTGGAAATAAGGCTAAACAAAGCAACTAATAATGTATCATAATGTGTATACTATATTTTTAGTAGCTGACACCTTATTCTAACCTATAAGGACATAATTATGTGCGTTAAACGGCTACCAATTCTGTCATATGGGGTTTGAATATGTTGTGAAATCTATTATAAATTTAAAGTATATAATTTCACTCGGTCGGGATGAAACTGGATATATATGTTAGGCCTCTGATTTATCCTCGACAAGACTGGGACTAATAGTACAATTTTGTAATAATATACACCCGATTACGTCAGAAATATGCCATCAAAGTGTCTATAATTTTTTTATGACAACTTACTGACTACAAATATCAATTTAGCCCAAAATAAAGTAGAACTAATTATTAAATTGGACATAAAAGATACTTTCCATGCTTGGTCTCAACATACAATCCCCAAGCAATATCGATGATTAAAAATCGATGCCAAAAAATTAATTACATAAATTATTACCAAAAAATTAAATAAAAAATTTAAACTCATTACCGAATATTGAATGAAAAGTACTGTAATAGTTAAATTCATAACATAACATGAAATACGTAACTAAAATTAATATTCAAATACATAACATGAACATAACATTGAAATATATAAAATTACATTAAAAAAATCATTTTCGGGATTGATATGTGCTACATAATGTTATTGTATGTAGTTCCTCGAGCCACATGGATGAAAATATATCCATATATTCCTCAAACACATCAGGTAATCTTTATATAAATGTATATATTGGATTTTCTATGTCATCATTGGTTAGAGATCTTATATACTAAAATCTTTTCCGAACCTAACTATCATCGTATGTATTTATAGTTGCGCTTCTAAAAACCCTCACCCATATTCACATCTTCATAAATTATGTATAAAAGAAACTCAGTCCAATTCTACCAAGGCGGAACAATCCAACCTATAAACATATTGGTATTTATGTCTCTTCAAGAGATTTTCTTTCTTGAAAGATGCGGTATGGACTAGATAAGAAAATATTTTCCAAACTATGCGGCCATGCCTGTAAGAGTTTATCTTGTCTCAATATCCAACGGTAAATTCCCACCATGATTTAAGATCGAATGGTTTGATTTTCCAAAAATATTAATACGATTTGAATATGAACTATGAGATTATTAAATATGATATCTTAGAGGTTTTCAACTAATTCAAAAATAACAATATAAATAGTGTATCAATTGTTACACGGAATAAAGCGAGTCGTTGTAAAACAAGTTTATCGTTGAACAATTTCTTTATAATGCCTTGTTTTGTGTAGCCCACATACTTATGTGTGGCATTATGGGTGAGTGTTGGGGTTTGCAATGAGTACTATGGTAGTATGTTCAACACTCGGAAAAGGTAATAAACCTATTTATCTTTTTTGTACCATGTTTGTATGTCAAATGTAAAGCCCTATAAATATCGGTTAATACATATATCATTCATGTATACTAATCCAAAACATCTAATTCCTCTAGGACATAAAACCAGTATGTTTTGTATATCTCATGCTCTTGTCGGTAAAACCTACACAACCAAATAAGAAAATAAGGTTTGTACGAACAATGTACTTGATTATGACTGAACCAACCTGAATAACAACGGAAGATAAAAGGGTTCATAAACTATATCATTATATTCTCAATCTATTTTCAAATATCAAACTCTGATATGACTTTACTAAAAGGAAAATCAAGAAATATTACTAACATTTGAACTCTTATATATTTATCTTTGTTGCTTTCTAATTGGATAAATCGACCATAGAACAAAAGACCTGTAACACAGTAACATTATATAATGTAATTGTTATATCCCTAAATAAAAAATGATCCTATTTTTACAAATTCTGCTACAAGTGAAGCGTTTAAGAGCCAATCACTTAATATAACCATCATTAGAGCAAAGATCATGTTCGCTACATCGTTTTTAGATAAGTTGTTCGATGCTCAAAACTTTTTTGCCAACAAATGATGGGCACCATAAAAATGAAATGGTGCACATTAAAATCTCTTATATATATTATTAATGTTATTTAATATATTCTATAATATAATTATAAAAAATAATATATAGTTACTGATGAGGGAGAATAAAAGATGTATGGGAAAATTGTAATGAAGTATTTTTTTATTAGGGAAGTATTGTAAAAAAGAACTATAGAAGTAGTTATTATGAATAAGTGAGGAAATACGGGGCCAAAATGTGTAATAAGGTAGGAATTAAAGTGTGTAGGACACATTATTATACTATAAAACGACCACACACGAGTGGATAATCTAATGGATTAATATAATATTATTTTCTCTCTCTACTTAGCTAAACTCTCACTTTTTCTCTCTAAAAAAGATCTTTCACGTAGTATTTGTTCTTTACTGTTTGTTCCCCCGAATAATCACATAACACAAAATCCCCCTTGAGCTATTTCTTAATTCATCAGTCTTAATTCATCAGTTACCATGTTGTAATGCACATGATAAGTTGTATGGTTCATGAAGTCCTTGTATAATCTTAATACATGAGACTATCTTGTTATAAACATTGTGAATTCCAGGTATGAATATTTTGGTTGCACCTTAAGCTATGATTCATTTGACTATGGTGCAAGTTCATGTTCATGCTCAAGAGAAGATTCTTTATTTGCGCATTGTTTGTATACTATGACAAACCTAGTTGAAGATTCACCTTTTTCTAGTGGTTTGAACGTGGGTACGTGCGAAGATTTAGCTACAACATAAACTAAAAACTAACAAAAAAACTCAAATCAGAAATATTCTTAGAAAATGAGCCATTGATCCTGCCCTCTCGAGGTGGAATCTATCAAAATCTGCATAAATTATATTTTAAAAAACAACAAATAACACAAATCATAAAATTTTATCGAGTTCCAAAATCATCAAACCGGTCACCCTATATGATCCAAACTGTATATTGAATAATAACTAGCACCCAAATATTTATGGAAATTAATTTTTTGTTAGTTTTGAAATATTTTAAAACCAGTGTTTTTGTCTTTAAATAACAAAAAATCGATATAAAAATTGAAGACATTACATAAGACATAATCTATACAATTCTGTCTTCCCAATTTTTAATAAAATAAAATTCCAAAACTGAAATCATGATCGATGTCCTTAATGATTTAGAGATATTTTAAAAGGTTGGAAAATTTAAAGATGAAATAATATATTTTTTTAACAATTTTGCTTTCATATCCATTTGTTATCATGATAAAAAGTTTTTTACTATGTAAAATGTTTAACAAAACATAAAAATTAATAAAATGATGAAAGATATAACTAAAAATTTGATTGTTTTATAGTGTTTATTAAATTTCATATTATAAGATTTATTTTTATATTTTTCATTTCAAATCCCAAAATTTTCTAATTCAAGTATGTTTTTCATTTTGATTTAAAATAAAAACCTTTTTAATTCAAACTAAAAAATCTATTATTTATAGTCAAAACTTTATACGTTACCATTCATGCTAAGTATGTGGTGTTTGTTGTAGAGACGAAATCGCGAGAGTAACATGCGTTAGTGAAATGTGGTGACGGCAATGAAGGTCGTCGGGAGGATGAACGTATGGTTTGTATAGATATTTTTATGAATAATTCAAACTTCGAATTCAACAATTTTTATAAAAAAAAAAGATAATTATTGTGCTGACTGGATGACCAAATAGGGAGCTGCTTCAATGGTGGATTTGACTACATATATAAGCTTATTATAAGAGTTAAATGTTGATAGAGTACTCCTAGATTTGTATTGTGCACCCTCTGTTCAGTACTTACCTTAAGGCCTTATATGTGTGAAAAACAGTTATGGTTACTAAATTATCTTATTATTTAAGGTACTAATAGTTTTTCAAAAATCAAATTAAAAATAACAAATAATCAAATTATTATAGGCTTTTAAATCCATAAAAATAGAAGGATTAGGTTTTTCGGTTGATATTTGGATAAGGTTTGGTAGTCATAATCTTTTTTATATCAATATAATGGTGTCTATTGAAAAGTTAAAATATGCTGATTTATTTAGAGTTTTAAGAATCAATCGGAAACTTGAGTCGATATATTGTTAAAGATTTAAATGAAGGATAATTGAGGTGTCAATGTGCTACTAGTTTGTTACAATTGATTGAGTGTACTATTTGATCAAGATATTTAATATAGATTTGATATAGGTTTGTTATAACCGCTTGGTGTACTAATGATCGTAGTTCATTTACATCAAGTTCAAGTATGTTTTAACAACGTTGGGTTGCTATTGTGAGCATGGTGTACGTTTTTCATAATCTACACCTCATTTAATATCATATATATACATTTTTAAGAGCATGTGTGCGTATACAACTAAGAAAATGTTTTTATTGAACATAAAGTTTTTACAAAGAGAATCATTTGTTTATGAGAGGAAATGCTGAAGCAATTGAGTAATATTAGAAGCTAAAAATTTTCTTGAAAAGGATTACCAGAAATATACTCGAAAAACTATTGAGAGGTGAGAGGTACCATTGAAAACTTGATATTCTCTTTTGAGAAATTTCGAACAATGCGCATTTGTTGTATTTTATGTTCCTATAATTCATGATCACCGCTCCATTTACAAAATCAGTTATGCAGCCCTTTAGATGTAAAATTGCTTCATAATGCAAACCATGATGTATAAACTTACTTCAACTCTTGTACTATTGTGGATAATGAAGAAATTATATTAAGTATAAAATAAAAGTTTATTGTTCGTAAATAAATTTTTAGATTTAATTTAAAAGAGTACCTCTAAAATGAGGTACAAAATAATTAAAAATTTATGTGTAAAATTTTAAATAAAAAATATATGATGCATGATTATTAGGTTAAAAGTTAATTTTATATTCATAAATGTACCCGCAAGTTATAGGTTAATTCTCAACCAATACTAATCTAAAATTTAAGTGTTATTATAATAAAATTAGCAGGACTATAAACATGTGTATAAAACAGTTTTTTTACCATCCATATAATTTTTTATCATTAGATAATAAACATTATTATTATTTTAGTTTTTAGTTTTATTTTGCATAGTACACTGTTATTGTTGTAACATTTTAATTTTAAAAAAATCCATAACCGCTATTTAACGAGTGCGCACAGGGTAAACTCTCGATCTGACACAATAACCTGCAAACCAACGTAAACCACATAAAGCTCAACAATTGCGCACAGGGTAAACCCTCGATCTGACACAATAGCCTGCAAACTAATGTAAACTACACAAGGTGACATGCTCAGTTAAGAAAGAGTTTGTAAAGGCACTCGAACTCATGATCTTTGATCATAAAAATGTCTTACTCCACCAACTCATCTACCCTTTTCGGAGCAATTTTTTTCAGAGGGAACTCGCAGCCGCTACTCAACGAGTACGCACAGGGTAAACCCTGAGTCTGACGCAATAGCTTGCAAACCAACCCCAGAAGATAAACCACACAAGGTGACAGGCTCAGCCAAGAAAACGTATGTAAAGGGATTCAGGCTCATTACCTTTGGTCGCACGCATGTTTTATTCAACCAACTCGGCTACCTTTTGGAGCTCTTTCGGAATAACTTTGTTTATTTTAACTGAGGAGTTGGTTACTGCAGATATATAGTTTAGTAAAAAAATAATTAACAAATAATGTAAAAAAAATTGATGAATTATGTTTTGACAATATATTTATTTAAACAGTTATATATATATATATATATATAAGTTATTTTTATCTATAAAATTAAAAAATTTAATTATAAAATATCTGTTAAATTATTTGATAGTCTACCAATTTGGATTATAAATTTCAACTTATATTTATCAAATTTATGGAATTAGATGTTAGGTGTTGGGCTTATTCACGAGTCCTTGGGCCCTCACTCCTCAGGGATTAATAAAAGGGCTATTCCATTTAACAAGAACGAGACTTCTAATAAAAGTCGGCCTTTTAAATCGATCGGGTCCATCCAAATCCTCAGGCCGAAAAGAATTGCGGGCCAGGGTTTAATTGGAGGTCCGTCCTCTTTAGTTCCATATTTTTTAATTAGGAATTTTGGCAACGCGGGTGAAGGTTCAAAAGGAAGGCGTTTCTTAAACAAACTTGCCCAAATCCTTTCAAAATTATCAAAAGCCCCATCTGTAAAACCAAGCTCTTTGGGATTCGCAAATTCCAACTCTCGTATCCAATCATCTACACCATCTTCTTCGCAAACCAAGCTTTCTCCATTCCCAGCTCCTATTTCGTCTTCTGAGGAAGATCCATCCGAGTACATTCCTGAAGCGGACCTTAGTCACCATCTTTCATCCATCAATGAAGGGAAAGAAGTGGAAAGCGGAGAAGAGGCGGACTCTCCACCAAAAAAGATTCGCACTGTAGACCCAAAGGGGAAGGGTATAATGGATATGACCTCCGACAGGTCCATCGTCTGATGCACTGTAAGTCTTTCTCCTGATGAATATAGCTTCCTGGAATGTTCGGGGTCTCAATGACCCTGTAAGACAAAAAGACGTAACTGATTTTATTATTAGAAATAGTATATCTATGATTATCTTAGTCGAGACTAAAGTTAAAATAGAAAAGGTAGAATTTATCATAAGTAACATGGTCCCCTTTTGGCATGTAATTCATAATTATTCCTCCCATCCCCTCGGTCGTATTTGGGTCACCTGGAACCCAAGCGTGATCTCAATCTCCAAACTATCGGAGTCGCCCCAACTCATTCATTGCAGAATCAAATGCCATAATCATAATGCAACGTTTAGGCTTACCGCTATCTATGCTTTTAACGAAGCAGTGGATCGCTCTCTCCTCTGGAATGACTTAATAGCTATTTCCAAGCTTGAGAATCAGATCCCTTGGGTCTCATTAGGAGATTTTAATGCTATCCGTCATCCTGGCGAGAGAATAGGAGCTTCTGAAACCTGGTCTTCTGCAATTGATGAGTTTAACACCTGCTGTTATCAAAGTGAACTTAGTGATCTCCGGTCCACTGGGTTTAACTTCACTTGGATTAACAAGCAACCCGCTCATCCAATTCTCTCAAAAATTGACCGGGTCATGGTCAGTCCCGATTGGGACGACCTCTTCCCAATGTCTTATGCCCGTTATGGCTTCCTTAGATCCTCAGACCATACCACTGTAACTTTAAACCTTGGATTGCCTAGACCAAGACGTAAAAAGCCGTTTCGGTTTTTCAATATGTGGCAATCTCACCCTTCTTTTAAGGAAATAGTCCTCAATAGCTGGAAATGCCCATCTTCTTCCTCTGGTATGAGGCTTGTTACTGATAAGCTAAAAAGGCTCCAACTCGAGCTCTCAAAACTTAACCGTAAAGAATTTAGCGATATCAGTAATAGAGTTAGCATCGCTCAATCCAAGTTATTCGAGACCCAATCAAACCTTGGCTTAGACCCCCTCAATCCGAGACTTATTTGTGATGAAACTGAGGCCTCCAAAGTCTATATATTTTATAGTCGGGCCGAGGAATCATTTCTAAAACAAAAATCTAGAGAAAATTGGATCAAGCTCGGTGACAAGAATACAAAATTCTTCCATAACAGTATTAAGTCCCGCCTCTCCAGAAATAAAATCGTATCGATTAATAATGACTCGGGAGTTACCATCTCGTCGCCAGCTGGTATCTCTAAAGTCATTGTCAATTTCTTTGAGAATTCCCTAGGCACGCAACACTCTGCTTCCTACCCGGGTCTGGATAGAGTCTCTTCCCTGATTACATCCACGGTTAATAATAATGATAGGGAATCAATGATTCGCGAAATCACTGGTGAAGAAATTAAATCTGCTTTATTTAGTATTGACAGTAATAAATCTTCTGGACCGGATGGGTACAACTCCTCCTTCTTTAAGTCCTCTTGGGGTGTGGTAGGACCTGATGTATGTAATGGGGTCCTTGAATTCTTTAATTCAGAAACTTTGGACAAGTCTTGGAACTCAACTTCCATTGCCCTTATCCCCAAAATCAATTCTCCATCTGTTCCTGGGGACTTTAGACCTATTGCGTTATGCAATGTTGTTTACAAGATTATCTCCAAAATTCTAGCTAATAGAATTAAGGACTCCTTTCCTTACCTAATTGACCCTTCCCAATCGGCTTTCGTAGCCGGAAGGAATATCTCAGATAACATTTTATTGTCCCAAGAACTCTTGAGAGGTTATCATATCAATGCTGCGGGAAAAAGGATAGCTCTTAAAATAGATATCATGAAAGCCTTTGATAATGTCCATTGGCACCTTGTTCTTGACATCTTGGTTGCAATGCGCTTTCCTGATAAAATGATCACTTGGATAATAAAATGTATCTCCTCTCCCTCTTACTCCATTAATATTAATGGAGACTCTTATGGCAACTTTAACGGGAAAAGGGGGCTAAGACAAGGTGATCCTCTTTCACCTTTCATTTTTGTTCTTATCATGCAAGTTCTTTCTGGGTTGCTCAAAGAGAAAAGCCAGGATAAAAACTTTAGATTTCACTGGAAGTGCCAAAAGCTTAAAATCATTAATCTCTGCTTCGCAGACGACCTGATGATCTTTTGCCATGGGGACACAAATTCCCTTATTCTTATAAAAGAGGCTTTGGATGAATTCAATCATTTATCTGGTCTAAAAGTGAACCCCTTAAAAAGTCATATTTTCCTGTCGGGTATTGAGGATCCTCTCAAGTCTAGCATGATGCCCATTTTGGGATTCCCGGAAGGTTCTCTCCCAGTAAAATATCTAGGAGTCCCCCTTATAACGGGAAGGCTAACCCACTCTGACTGTCGACCGCTTCTTCATAAGATCACTAACCGCATTGAATCATGGACCTCCAAGCATCTCTCTTATGCTGGGAGGCTTCAGTTGATTAAGTCTGTCTTATTTGCTGGTCAGGTATACTGGTCCTCTATTTTTATCCTTCCCTCTCGAATCATCAAAGAGCTAAATCAGTTTCTTAGTCGTTTCCTCTGGTCGGGAACGATTACGAAAATTCATGGGGCAAAAGTTGCCTGGACCTCTGTAACCTCTCCTACCAAAGAGGGTGGCCTTGGGATTTTAAATCTTAAGACTTGGAATCAGGCGGCTATCCTTAAACATCTCTGGTCTATTGTTAGTAATAAAATCCACTCCATTTGGAGTGAATGGATTAAAGTGGAAAAAATGAAAAGCAAAAACTTTTGGATCATTCATCCAGGATCCAACCCTTCGTGGATCTGGAGGAAAATTCTTCGCCTGCGCCCTTTGGCAAGTAATTTGTACAGGGTGGCTATAGGCAATGGTAAAACTACTTCTTTCTGGTATGACCCTTGGCTTCTTTCAAAGCCTCTAGCTTCTCATTATGGTGAGAACATCATCAGTGACTCTCGGCTGGGATCTAACCTAAAGGTCTCGGATATCATTCATAATGGAAATTGGAATTGGCCTGCTGATATCCGACCGGCGAGAGCCCGAAGTAGACATCATCTACTTGAAATTAATAATCTTATCCTATCTCTCCCCTTTCCCAACATCTCCTCAGTCGACGTTCCTTTCTGGACAGCAAGATCAGGAATTTCCACCTTCACTATCAAGGACACGTACAACGCAATTCGGCTGCCCAATCCTGTTGTGGGTTGGGCCGGGTTAGTATGGCATAAATATAACATCCCTCGACACTCCTTTATTCTTTGGCTTGCTATCTTAGGCAAGCTTGCTACCAGGGACATAATTCTCGGCTGGGGTCTTAACTCCCCATCTGAATGTGTCCTATGTAATTCTGAATCTGAATCTATTTCTCATATTCTCTATGATTGTCGATTCACTCAGAATATCTAGTCCATGGCTAGTTCAAAACTAGGCTTTCATTTTTCATCTACTTGTTGGCAATCTTGGATCATTGAGGCGTCAAAATGGTCAAACTCTCATGACCATTTTCTCTGGCGTACTTGCTTTGGCGCAGTCATTTACCATGTCTGGAGAGAGCGGAATGCAAGAATTTTTGGTTCCGTTCCAGCCCTGGGTTCTTTAACCTTCCATCGCATTGTAGATGATCTACGATTTCGATTTCAGGGCACCAAGATTAGCTGGCCATAATAAAATATTATGACATATTCTTACTCTTCTCTCTTAGTTGCAGGATTTTCTTGCTCGATGTCTATCAGAGGACCCACAAACGATATGATCCAGTCAGATTGCAGAGCTTCGAGTATGGCGTGCTATCAGTCAGAGATATCTATGTCGTCCTATGTTCTACGTTGTATTTCTTATTCAAAGTACACTCTGATTAAATGTCTCCTATCGGTTTATTTCAGTAGATTATCTCTTCGGGGTATGCCCCAGATCCCTTGTATGAACTATTTACATTAATTTAAAGTTTATTTTCACCCAAAAAAAAAAAAAAACGCCCCTAATGACCTCAAGTTGTCGATTTGTTTTATATACGTATATTGTTTGGTTTTACCTGCATTTTGGACCACAACTCTTGAGCTTGCTTGAGTATTTCCAAAGTTTTGCATTTTCAATTTTGAATATATTTACATATTAAAACATGGTATGGTTGGTGGTTATACTTATATCTGAAAAAGACCCTATTCGAAGCGCAGGTTCAAAAATCTTTAATCTGACTCTGTTCGTGATTCTTGGCGTAAAACACGCTCCTTTTCTGGTGTTTGTCTTTGTTTTCTCTGTGACATTCCCCAGCTAACGCGTTGAATTTTGATATAATTATATTTATATAGAATTTTATACTTCAAGTTACGCAGCATAGTGTTCGCTTTTTATAATAGTTTTTGCGGTCAAAATTTATTCTTAATATTTATTATGATTTCGTAAATTTCGAGTATTTAGTATCTATTAAAGAATATCATTAGTATATCTATCAACTATCTCTTCTTTTCCACAGTTGCGGACCAATCTCGTGGCATGGATGAAATTGTTCGTTATCACGATTCAGACGGGTGTTCGAAAACAATGTTTCATTGACCTTAAAAAGAGAGTCGGAAAAAATTAGAGTTGTGAGGTTCGTTGACTTTTTCTTTTCTTTAATAAAATTTTTACAAGATCTTTTAGTATCATAAGTTCCTTCCAACTGTTTAGATTGATTCTAAATTAATTTTCATTATTTTATTCAATTAATATTTCAATTGTTTGAGTTACTGTAATATAAAGTCCGTGACATAAACTTATTATGTGTAAGGTGAAAAAAAATTACTTCTCATATAAATACAAATACAAATTCAAAAGTACAAACAAAATCAACAAAGCACTAGAAATTAAGCACAAACCTCTCTCTCCATTGCATAAATTTTTCGCTTTTCAAATTCCCAATCATTAAATCAAATCTTCCAAATACTTCCGATCAAAATCTATGTTAAAAATAATAAGAAATTTTAGTTTTGATTATCTTCATCTTCAAACATAATCTACTATTTTTTACAAAACTAGGGTTTCATCGCAAAGCTTTTTCGATTTTTTAGGTTATTGCAGTCATAATCTTCTTCATTTATATCAGTTTTGGGTGATATTTGTTAGTTATTCGTTTTGCATACGTACTTTTGTCTCTCATCTATCAGTATATACTGCATACTCTTGTCTCGCTAAAGCGAAATGGAGACACTCATTCATCAATTTCTACAGTCCTACATAAATACTACAAAACAGTCCAGAATTTCTCATCTGACAAAACTGCCATGATATTGTTTCTCATCATCTACATTTTGTCTGGTTTAACATCTATAATTTAGCATGTATCATAGTTGGCATGTTTTTAGCATCTATGCAATTCTCAAGTTTTGTTACATAGTTGCTCTGATTTTGCATAATCTAACATTATGCAACTATTACAGTTCACATGGTTTCGCATAATATAACGTTGAACAACTATTATAATTCCATTAATTTCGTATAATCTAACGTTCCGCAACTATCATAGTTCTCCAGATTCCACATAATATACAGTTCTACATATATCATAGTTGATATGTTTTTCTCATTTGATTGCTTTTATAGAAAACATACCTCCAAAAGTTTATTTTTTCCGGTCATGTCTCTTTGCCTTGATAAAATAGATTAAAGAGATAAAAAATAAAACAGTATACCCGGAAGAAGCCAAAAAATACCCTTTTATTCCATTATAAAGGCAGCATACGATCTGAGAAAAAAGAACACACCTCACAAAAAAATTAGGAATTGATTGTAGATATAATAAAAAAGTATGATGATGAAAATCAAGCTTTCAAATTAGGGCAAAATTTGTTACACATTATAACCAATGATGTCAAGATTATCTTTGGTTTAAAACATGGAAACCAACATATGCCACTACAAACCAAAAAGATTGAACCAAGACATTTGGAAACAGAAGAAAAAGAAGAAAAAGAAGAAAAATAAGAATCAAAGATTATCAAGACATACTTTTCTAATGA
The DNA here is from genome assembly GCA_036936605.1 of Limnanthes douglasii subsp. nivea. Classification (NCBI taxonomy): domain Eukaryota; kingdom Viridiplantae; phylum Streptophyta; class Magnoliopsida; order Brassicales; family Limnanthaceae; genus Limnanthes; species Limnanthes douglasii. The sequence goes on from JAUPFV010000001.1 coordinate 43,394,986, forward strand.
CACGTCAAGAAAGGTTAATAAAAACAGAGCAAAACCAATCACCGATAAAATAAAGGTATGCAATTTCAAATTTTGTTACATTGTTGCTCTGGTTTAATATCTATAATACTTGCACTGGTTTAGCATAATATATTTTTCTGCATTTATATAGTTCTATTGTTTATGCATCTATCATATGTTTCCTAATGGTATCACATTTATCACATTTACCATGGTTTCACATTCGCCAAGGTTTCACATTCGCCAAGGTTTCGTGTAATATATCAGTATGCAACTATCATAGTTGCCTCGCTACACATCTATCATAGTTTTCCCAATGGTATTCCATCTATCACATTTTTCCTGGTTTCACATTTGCCAAGGTTTTGCATAATATATCCTTCAACAAATATCATATTTGCATTGGTTATGCATTTATCATAGTTTACCCAACAGTATCGCATCTATCACATTTTACCCTGGTTCCACATTTGGAAAGGTTTCGCATAATATATCGTTCCAAGCTATCATAGCTATCATGGTTTAGCATAATCATATTGTTTCTCATATATATACTAATGCTTTTCATGTTTATAGGATGCAATAAATAAAGTAGTAAAAATACATGGAATATCCAATAAAAGATGTTGTAATATTGTTCGTAATGTTAGCCTACTCAATATTATTTTTATATACATTCGGAGATGTAGTAGCCTCTACAATGGTCTATTACATAGAAGACATTGATAAAATAAACAACTATGATTGGGTAAAAGCAATCTATGAGAAGCTGATAAATTCAATAAACCTTTGTCATAAAAATAAAGTTGATAAAGTAGTTGGTTGTGTTGCTCTATTACTGATTAGTATTTTTGTTTTTATTTTAAATATCATTAAAAGATAGTAAAAATTGTATTTAAAGTATTGTTAAAATATAACCATTTATCATGGAACACACAACTATACGTCAAAAATATAAAATTGAAGACATAATACTAAGATGCTTCAAATGGCTATGTATTGAGGGCAAAACAAAATTGAATATGATTAACGTCATAAAAGAGGTCACAAATGAACATGTATTCACCCATTATTTTTCGGTCCAGTTTCATATTTTACATAGATATATGTATTTACTTTAACATTTTAATTTTTTGTTTAGGTTTGGAAGAAAAATTGAACCTAACAAAAGAAGAAGAAAATCAATATAAATGAGAGTTCCAAATACCTGAAGAATATTCAGAAGACGAAAATGTTAATGCATAGAACAATGAACAACCTTTGGAGAAAGAACAAAGTAATAATGTTCTTCTGGAGGAAAAACATGATGATGTTCCAAAGGATATTCATTATGAACAAGTTAATCTAAACGACAATGACGGAGGTGGAAATTAACGAACCAAACCTCTGATGGAAATGATTCTACTGATAGAAATACAACAATAGATCAATACATTATTCAACAACGTCCAAATGTTACAAGGACTAAAAGGTCTGCAACCCAAAGAAAAATTCACTAAAGAATGTTGCAAAGCAAACTTTATCAACATTAAATGGTCCTCTAAAAAAATAGAATATGGTACAGACAGGATGTGCTCTTATTTCAAAAAAGGAAAATTCAGTATCGCGGATTCCTAGAAATCTAAGAAGACCTGGAAAAAAAATCTTCAAACAAAAATATTGACAGAATGTACCATAAGATTGTTGAATAGAGAAGACTAAAAAAGATTATTGTACCAACAAAAGGTAAAAAATCTCCCTATTATCCTAGCTTCGCGTCTATCATCTTTATGACGTTGCGTATCTATAATCCTTATGATATTGTGAATCTATCATATTTATAAATGTTTCACATCTACCATATTCATCAAGGTTTTGCATCTATCATTTTTATAAAGGTTTCACATCTTTAACATGTTTCATATTTATTTTATAAAAGATTAAAAAAAATCCCCAACATCATTAGACCTTGTCTATGCCCAGAGCATTGACTTATCAACAGTTGATTGAATAGATAAAAATGCAGTTAAACATATAAATTTTGAACTTAAAATTTTGAACTATAAACAAACTCGCTGAAAAAAGACAAGACCATTTCAGAATTGAAAATAAATAAATAAACGAACCTGAAGAGACAAATGTAACAAATACAAAAATAGAGCTATAATAGACACTTTAACTACCTGTGTTAAAAATATACACACATGATGAACTTAAAAAAACATTGAGAAAAGATTCAAAAATTTATGAAAGGAAAAAAGCGATTACATGATAAAGTCTAACAATTACCAAATAAAAAATCATGTATTGCGATTACAAGACATAATGATCAACAAATCGGTCTATAGAAACCTACTTCTAATGTAAATAAGCCTCCCACCCACAAGGACCCGAATACAGTTGATGATGTTTGTGTAAAAACCCAATTTTTGGTGTCGTAAACCAAGACACTACACCTAAGGTTGTTGTGGAAGAACATAATCCACTTTTAGCACAAGAGAAGCATGGTGTTGGTGTGGAACAAAAATATCTAAAGTTACTGTTAGTGGGGAAGAGGAGCATGTTAATCCTATTGTTGTTGTGAAAAAACAAGATTCACCTCCACCACAAGAGAAGCCTGATGTTAGTGTCGAAAACTAAGACATTACACCTAATGTTGTTATGGAATGAGAACATCCTAAGGTTAGTACTTTGTTGAAGAAAACGATGTTCATATTCATGTTGATATTAAAGAAATGAATACTCATACTTTTGTTAAAATTGGTGTTAAAAACCAAGAAGTTATGTCTAATGCTATTATGGAAGGACAAGATCATGATGTTACTGTTATTGTCATAGAATATGATCCTAATGCTACTGTCGAAAACCAGAACACTCCACCAAACATTGTTATGGAAAACAAATAAGTTTTTTTCTATTTTAGACGTTGTCCAGGGTGTTCGTGCTTTAGATGCTAATGTTATTGGGAAAAGTGAGGAGGTTTCTAATGCAATAGAAGTGACCCAGAATGTTGCTGAAGTATCTGTTGCTGTGGACAAAGAGGTGTTCTAAATAACTCAAAATTAACAAAAACTCTTTTAAAAAACTTATGTATTTGGACATGTATTTTGTTATGTATTATCTTCTTTGTTACTTAAATATTATAATATTATAATAATTTTATTTAATATTTGATATCTCATAGTTGTCTCGTTTAACATAATATATTGTTTCTCATTGATCATAGTTGTCCTGGTTCCGTATCTATCATATTTTCTAATAGTTTAGCATGAGAGCGTTGTGCATTTATCATAGTTACTCCGGTTTTGCATATATCGTGGTTATTATGGTTCCACATCTAGCATAGTTACTATGGTTTCGCAAAAACGCTATTATTTAGTCTTGAATTACTAATTTACATTTTTTTTGTAAATGGTCATGCCATTGAAGACCAAGAAATCAAAACATTAATAGTCAGTGACTTGGATCTAGATTTTGAGAAGGAACTTATAAGGATTGAAAATGATTTACACAAAAAAACAAATAAGTGAATAATATTTTCTCTCTTCCATAATCGTTATATCTAATCTTTAATCTTTTCTCCCATCTCTATTTTTTTCTAATCTCTAATCTTTTATCACACATGTAACTATCTCGAATTCATCTGGTTTTGCTTAATATGGTTAAGAATATATCATAGTTTTCCTGGTTTACTATGATATCGTTTCTCATTTATCATAGTTGTCCTAGTTTGGCATCTATCATAGTTGTCATGGTTTAGTATAATACATTGTTTCTCATCTATCATAGTTGCACTGGTTATGCATATATCATAGTTCCCATGGTCTAGCATAATATATCGTTTATCATCTATCATAGTTCCACTGGTTTTGTATATATCGTAGTTGTCCTGGTTTAGCATAATATATCATTTCTCATCTATCATAGTCACATTGGTTCCGCATCTATCACGGTTTCCCCTAGTTTAGCATAATATATTAGTTGTCTTGGTTTATCATAATATATCGTTCACATCTATCACGGTTTCTATGGTTTCGCTTTTGTCACAGTTTCTTTCTTGGGAATTTGCCTAATATGTTGGTTATGTATTTTTCGTAGAAAGAGTTGGATGAAGCCCATTATTTGAATTATATTTAAATCCTACTTAATATCAACTCCCTTACATGGAAATTACCAAAACATTATTGGTCATTAATAAACAAGTAATGATAAATCGAATTAATATTATGAATTAGAAATGATTCAAAAAGGAGAAAACAACGAAGATCCGACAGTCTGGCCAGTTCTAGATATACTATGATCTAATATTTTTTGTAGTAATATGATGGAGATATTAGGTGGAGATGAGATTGATTATAAGGTAAAAGTTAAATTTACATTTATTTTGTTTTGCGTTGCTTTCCATTACACAAATAAACTAACTATTAGATTCCACTTTTGATAATACATAGATAAAAGACGGTTATATATTTTGCTACCTTAAACAACATAATTTTTAAATACCAGCTGCTATTTCTGATGTTCTGTGAGAATTTATTCCAATAAGATCTAAATCTTGAAGCTTAATGGTAAGAATCAAATACTTCTACAACATATGTATTAATTAATAAACAAAAAATATTTCTAAATATTATTACTTCAATGTAGCACTTGCTAAAGCAAAATGTCGATATAATATCTTAGGTTGACGATAAATTACAAGGCTTCACAGAAGGTTAGATCTTTGTTCCACTTCTAACAAAAGTACAACGAGGTACAATCTACCATTTGACATTAGTGGTAATAGATATTCAAAATGAACCAGCAGTAAATCTGAACCCATTGGCAAGATGTTCGTATCCAATATAAAGAACTGAAAAATATTTGTAAATGGCTCTTATCTAATGTTTTTTACATCATATATATATATATATATATATATCATCTAATTTATTTGTATGTATCTTTACTTATAGATTCACTACCTTCAAAGAAAAAATATTTTACCAACAGAATAAAAAATAAAGATACTATGTCCATTAAAAATTCATCAACAAAAAAAAGGGACACTTGATTGCGGAGGTGTACGAGTACTTTAAATATTAGGTTATACGTGGAAAAATTTAATTTACTAAACCTCGTGACATTGCATCATCAAGAATAGCATAAATATTTTACATATTTCTTAATAAAGACTAGCAAATTTTGGGACAGTTTGTTATAATGATTGTTGTAATGTTTTTTTGTAATTTTTGTTGCAGTGTAACAATCAGTATATTCTTTTGCAACATTGAATATTTTATAAGTGTATCACATCTATCATCATGTATCTGTATGTAATCTCACTATCATATATATATAATAGTTTCGCATCCATTGGTACTTTTGTAGGCTTATATTCGCATCTATCTAGTCTATTATTATTTTTCTTTGCCACGTTTCGCATCATCTGGTCTAATTACTTTTCTTAATATAATTCATATTTAGAAAAGTTCTCTGTTTTTTTAATTAATATAGTTTACCATCCTCCCACCTATTTTTTTAAATCAAAATTTAAACTAGTGACTAACATTTGGTTAGTTATTTACTTTTATGATTTGACAAAATTATATATACTCATGATTATTATGCAATAAATACAAATGTTCACAAAGCAAGCTTTAATTATTGTGCATGCCTTTTAGCTTTTAACTATAAATTTCAGTTCACACTTTAGGCTTTTATACAGAAAAAACATTGTAATCTAAAAAATGGAACCTCTAGTTGATTATTCTTCAAATGATGACTCAATTTATAATGATTTATCCCCACTACATTTTCCCCATAAAGAAGAGAAATTTGGAAGTTAACAAAAACATAAAAATAATCTTCATCTTCTAATGATGATGACATTGCTTCTTTTGCTCGTAAACATTATTTTCCTATATCCTTTGAAGTTTCTGAAGATGACGAGGATCCAAATGAGGATCCTCTTGTTTTCCATTTAAAATGAAAGAGGAAACGTAGTGTATTTGAAGAAGAAGAAGATGATGATAAGTGTTTGGTTATGACCTGGTTTAACATCTATCAAACTCATGTATTTTGGTTATAACAGGTTTTGCATCTATCATGTATCATATAGTTTTTCATTTATTATGCATTGTAAAAGAATTTGCATCTATCATTTTCCATATATTTTAATTATGATAAAAAAAGTCAGAAAGTATCAAAAATTACATTAATCTTACAAAATATCTACACATGTTCGTCTATTATGACCACATTTCAAACAACGAGAACACATTGTCTTCCTGGTACCTGATTCTCCTCTTGATGGAATTATTAGGTCTTCCAACTCTCATTTCCTAATTATTTTTGTTATTTTTTATTGTATCGAGTTATTTTGTTGTTGTTTTATGATTATATTATTGTTTTAGTTATGTTGATTCTTTGATTTCCTACATTCACGTAAATATTTAGACAATTATTTTAAAAAAAGTAATTTAAATTTATTTTATTTTCTACATTTTTTATAGTTTCAGGTTTGGTTGCAAAATAACATTATTTTTGTGTAAATAGACATTTGTTTTGAAAAATAAAATTGTAATTGCATGTAAATTGTTGTAGTTTTCAAATAAAAATATATAAATAAACGAGAAAAAAAATACTCCAAACAAAAAAAAGTGTAATGTAAAGACATAAAACTTTTACAAAAAACCATAGTTTTGACTTTAATAGACAAGCGTCTTCAAATATCTTGTTGTTTGTTCTTAGTTTATCAAAAAAACCTTTGCGTAATACAAGTTTATCAAATTTTGGTTGCGTAATTACATGCAATTCGGTTGCGAAAATACATTTTTAGATTGAAATTTGTTCATTTTGTGCGAAAAATATTGAAGTTACTTGTTGATACTGATTCTTTGAATGGTTGACTTCGTCTTGAAAATTATTTATTTCTTTTATGAGTTGTATGTTTTTATATTTTTTAATCTACATTAAAAAAGTAAAATACATGTAGATTATTATTTAAATTAGTTGTTAGTTTGGTGCATAATTACGTTTGTTTGGGTTGCAAAAAAAGATTTTTATGTTTGAAAAAAATAGAAAACTCGTATGTGAACTGATTGTCAGTTGAGTGTGTAAATATGTTCAATTTGATTGTTGAAAAGGTTTTTCATGTTTTAAATACATCATATAAACCGATGAAGATTTTCCTAATTAATGTTGTTGAAGACTAAAAAATTAATTGATTAATAAAATATTTCAATAATATATTCTTGATATAAAAATATTGTTCAATTAAGAAAAATATTAAATAATATATTTTATATTTAAAAATATTATTCAATTGAAAAAAAATATTATTACAATAGTAAAATTTTATATTAGTCAAAAATATTATTCTGCCATTTAAACACAACAATATAATTATATAAATACATGAGATGTACGAGAGAATAAAACAACAACAAAATTAATAATAAATTTATTTTTTATCTTTCTAACATGGTATCATAGTAGTGTTGTTATGGGATTCAGATAAATATTGTATCTTCGAACATAAACACAAATTAGCCGACACGTATTCTTGTGTCCACGACCAAAATGTCAGAAGAAAATTCAAGCATTACTGGAAACAACAACCCAAATGTTCCTCATGAATTGTCGTTACAAATAGAAAATCTCCTCATAAACGGATTGAGCAATCAACAATCAACTGAAATCAGTTCTCATAGCCTCTTAATTGGCTTCAAACTGAAAAACGAAAATTACTCTTTGTGGGCATGTGTTATGAAAAAAAATTGAGGAAGATGGAAGGCACGACATCCCACTGGTACACCACTGAAGGCAACAGATCCAGCATATGCACGATGGGAGCAATCTAACCAGGCTGGGTTTACTTGGATCGTTTAAAATACTGAGTCATCTTTGATTAATCATTTTGCACAGCATACGACACCTACAACCCTATGGAATGTATTAGCTGTAACATACGGTAGCAGCCCAGAATCATTCCAAATATATGAACTACATAGAAGGCCGAGTACAATACATCAGGGAAGTGATATTCTTGAAAATGTGTGGAATACTTTACAAAATGTTTAGATGAGCATTGATAGGAGATCACCAAACCCCATGAGGGATCCTGAGGATATAGTCATATACAGTAAAGTTTTGGCTGAACAAAGACTAACCAGTTTTTTATACCCATTGATGACATATACGAAACAGTTCAGAGAGATATCTTGACACAAAATCCCCTTCCCTCGGTTGTGGTGATGGTGAAAACTGATCGGAGGGTAGTTTTCGAAATTATTTAAGTTGTGTAGTTTTAAATTCAGGGTGAATAGTAAAGAGAGAATAAAGGTGCTTATATTTAATATCTAGAGAGAGAATGTCCCGTCCATTAATGTTGTTTGTCGAACTATTTATAATCTTTTTTGGATCCATTGGACATTCGGATCGGGTCATACATTCGGGTCAGCCTTTTAACCCCTATACCCAAAAGTAAGTGAATTAAGAACTTAGCTGAGTCACTATGCATACTGGTTACTCATTATGATTTAGTTTTTAGGTATGAATTGCCCTTCTAAGAAAAATCTAACCCTCTTTACATTTTATGCCTCCTATATAATCTGACCTTATCATCTAGCCCCTTTAACTCTCTCAGAAATACTTTGGGAGAGCTAATATGTTAAATGATTTATAAAGTCATTCCAAAGGATATATTCAAAACAGGTATTCCCAAAGGTCACAACTTTAGTCTGGTTACCTTTTTAAGACACGTGTCAAGTAGTTATTGAACATACTCACCGGTTTTCTCTCCGTAATCGTGTCTAAACAAAAGAGGAAAATGGCTATATTTAATAGCCCCCTTTAATTATTATTGTCGGTTTCTTTTCCCTATTAAAAATACTCAAGTGTTTCTCTCTATCTTTATAAGAGTAATATTTTTCATTGCTGCTATTTCTACAGTGACAGAGTTTAATTTATAATTTGAGATAGAGAAAGAATCAATTTCTCAAATTTGATTTTACCTTCTTCTTCTACCTTGCTAATCGTAGATCAGTTTTTCCAAAATTTCCTAAGTTTTGTATGTTTATAGCCAGGAATGCACTAATTAAATGAGGTTGGCTTAATTTATCCGAATTGGAAGAATAAATGATTTAAGACAAAGTCGATGCTAGATTACCTGCTTCACGAGGTGGAGTAGTTGTGACTCTAACTTCAGAATACGGTAGGGTTAACTCGTTTAACAAACATCAAATCCTTTCTGAACCTAGCCCAACTTCCCAATCTTCTATATATCCTTATCAATCTGCTCAGTCAACTAAACCATTATCAACAAAAATGGTTATCCGTCACAGATCTCTTTCAACCTTCATTGTCATGGGATCAAACATTGGAGAAAATACTCCCCGTAAAGCCACTAGGATTTTTAAGGCAAAGACCAAACCTCTCCCATAAGATAAAGCAACCAAAAAATCAGTTAAAACTCGTATTGACACTAGCGATTCCCCAAAGCAAATTCTGATCATGAGAGAAACTACTACAATCGAACTTCCTTCAGAACTAATTCCATAAGCAAATCCCACAGTTTCATCATTTGAGCATCCTTGAACTAGAGATAGAATACTTATATTCAACCCAGTAAACCCTTGGGACAAGGGACCACAAATGATGGAATAAAACATGGATGATAGCGATGAAGATACCCCTTTAGAGACATCCGGTGAAATTGGGGACACTCAGAAAGTGACAAAAAAATGGTTGTCTTACCCAAATCCAAACCACTTCCTGAGTCCCTCATTGGGCGAGTTGGGCCCAACTTTACTTAGGGGAGCGTCAAGTAACTCTTGGCTTTACAGATAATTTCATACGTTTATTTTTACGAATCCGAACTGGAATGGATTTGGAAAAAATGAAGATTCCCTGAATCAGTCAAAGTGAGGCTACCCCAACCTCAAGATACTACGATGGATAGCAAGGCTTGAGAGTTGGTAGTTTATACTGATGTGTTGCGGACTTCAGTTTCCCCTAATACCAAATATAGTGAGATACATTTGGTTAAATTATGCCCCAATCAATTAAACCCTAATGCATGGTTCACATTGTTAGCTAGCATCATAACTTCCACGTTATCCAAAATTCTGATGCGTATGGAACAACTAGCTGATGTACCTAGTTTGTGTCATAACGGTCATATCCCCTTTTATTATTTTAATATGTGTAATCACTACAAGATGGTAGATGATCTTCTTGAAGCAGACAAGCCTTGGAAGACTCAATTTTCTTTTTTAGTGGTGCATGGGAAAACAATAGAAAGATTACTTCTAAAATAAATCAGAGTATGCTCATAAGATACTAGAAAATCTCACGTAAGTATTTTAAAGGTTTCTTTTGTTTTTGCACTAAGTGTTATTATTTATCACTTCGGAGTTTTTATGTAGTGTTCTCGAATCCCTTTGCAGAACATTTGGAAGATGTGAAAGTAACTTTTAAAAAATTGAATAAATGGGCCAATGAAAGTGGTCAACTGAGTTTCACAACTGCTTTACTCCGGGAAATATGGTGAGATCCCATCTAAGGAGAACAAATCCGATCTGTAAACTTTCATGGAAACAGTTCACCACTCCTCTCCGATCCTCTGAAATTTCTAAAAGGATAGAGGTGGCTGATGGTAAACTTTATCTACCATCTAGGAATAGGGCTCTCAGTCACCGCGACAAGAACAAGAAGAATAAAAAGAGAAGGATGGTTCATCTCAAATTATTCCAGAACTAGGTAGTATGGGCCACCTGATGAAATTGATGTAGCTCTGTTGGAAGCTGTTGCACTCAATGTTGGAGAGACTAAGATGCCATCCGACTCTCCAACTTTTAAGAAGAAGAAAAGGCCAAAAGAGGAATAAGGAAGACAGTGACAATAGAGAAGTGAAAAAGAAGAAAACTTCAGTTGGTTCAGAGATCATTCTTTGACCTGAATTCCTCCATTCAATCACTCCCATCGAGGTTCATCCTCAAACAAATGCATCTTTCAATCCTCATTCCCCACTACTTCCCACATACGACAAACAAACTTTTGGAGGCGATGACCAAATGGATGACATATGGAACTTTAACTTTAAATACTTCGAACGAGCTTTCCATAAAACTACCGGTCCTACGAATGTTGTGACATATGATGGAGTCTCATTTGAAGTTTTAAGGAGAATGGAGAACTGGGATATGATGTCTTGGGATACATAAGGCCAATTATTGATTTAGAAAGGCGAGTAAAAGAGCTGGTCAAGGACATCGGTTCTTTTCGAGGTGAAAATCAAAGGCTAAAGAATTTTATTGAGACAGAAAAAGGTAAAATTGAAAGTCTGAGTAAGGAAATGAAAAACCATTAATGAGGAGTTGGTTCAAACAACATCCGACCGTGAGAAACTACAATCTGACTACAAAGATTTGCAGTTAACTAGCTCTAAGGAAATTGCTTCCGTACAGACTCAGCAAACTAAGGACAAGTCTACCATTCCACACTTGTCCGGAGAGAATAAAAATCTTTAGGACTTCCTTAAACATAAAGAAAATGAAATCACTTCTCTCAAGGAAAATACTGCTCGAGAGGTAGCCGATGTTGAGGATGCATATGCTGACAAAGTGTTGGAGTCTTTTAGGGATCATAAAGATATGTACCAGCTGAACAGATTATTTATCACAATCTGGATTTAGGTGAAAAGTTTAATATTTCTGATGATTCAGAATAATATGACTCTGATGAAGAGGGTTATGATGGTTAGAATCCATACGAGAAAGAAGAACGAAAAACCGATGGGAGCGAGCCCTAAGGTTTATATGTTTTAATATGTATTTTGTTATACAAGTTTTTGAAGTGAAGTCCTTGATACACACAAGAAATTTTGTTGTGTTTAGATCAGATGATTTTGTGTAAGTCCTTTGGCTGGCCAAAGGCATTTTCTAACTCAACTACGTATTCTAATAAGCCCTTTGATAACCCAAGGTACTTTACGTTATTTTTATTCTTATCAAGTCTATATACTAATATATGTTCAGTTCTATTCATATCCGACCCTAATCAAGTATGATTTATTCAAAGATGGACAAAACTTGGAATAAATGAGCCACTCGAAGGTAAGTCATTCGAATGCGATAAAATTTAACCCAACCAAGCCATTCAAAGATAATCTATTCGAAGGAAATAATATATAACCAAACCAATCCATTAGAAGGTAATCCATTTAAAGGCAATAAGATATAACTCAACCAAGTCATTCGAAAGTAATACATTCGAAAGCAATAAGATATAACCCAACCGAGCCGTCCGTAGGTAATCCATTTGAAGGCAATAATATATAACTCAACCAAGCCATTCGAAGGCAATCCATTTAAAGGCAATAAGATATAACATAACCAAGCCATTCGAAGATAATCCATTCAAAGGAAATAAGATATAACTCAACCAAGTCATTCGAAGGTAATCCATTCGAAGGGAATAAGACATAACTCAACCAAGCCATTTGAAGGTAATCCATTCAAAGGCAATAAGACATAACTTAACCAAGCCATTCAAAGGTAATCCATTCTAAGATAATAAGACATATATAAAAACCTTTTTTAAAGGCAAAAAATGATAGATTAATTGTGATCCGGACACCTCATTGAAAACTACCCACGCCACCAGGATAGGAAAAAGTATGCCCCATAATATTTACATTGAACTAAAACAAAGTAAATATTTATAAGATAGGTCTACTCTAAATATAAACTTAGATTCTTAATATTCCATGGGTGCTTCAAAATATTTCCTTCTTGGTCCATGATATTTTATGTTCCTTGCTTGATCATTTCAGATACAGTGTAAGGTCCTTCCTAGTTCGGAGCCTGAAAATTTTTTCCTTTGTATGTAAAAATACTTTTCTTAAAACTTTATCTCCCACTTGAAAATTTATTCTTCTAACTTTGTATGCATACCTTCTTCTCACCAGACCTTGGTAGTGAACGGTTCTCAGATGAACTATATTCATCTTTCCTCAATCAGATCCAACTAGGCCTTACTACAACCTCATTATTCTCTTTGGAATAATTTTGAAATTCTGAAAGAAGAAAGAGTAGCTTCTATAGGTGCGATTGCATCCATTCCATAAACTAAATCAAATTGTGACTCTTGATTAATTGTATGGGGAGTAGTTCGGTAGGCATATGGCCATCTCCTGGCTGCTCCCTCCAAGTTTTTCTTCAAACCCATTAAAAATCGTTCAATTTGCTACTTCTATTATCCATTAGCTTGAGGATGAAAAGGAGAAGAGAAACAATGATGAATTCATCTTGATGCACAAAATACTTCCATTTCTTTGTTGTCGAATTGAGGACTGTTGTCTGTAGTGATAAGTATGAGAATGCCAAATCTACAGCATATGTCAGAACGGATATTTTTTTACTGCTATGGACGTTGTACCTTCTAGTGGTGCAGCTTCTACCCACTTGTACAAATAATCGATTTCCAAAATGATAGTGTGACACCCCCTAGAAGCCATTAGAAGTGGTCCGACTAAATCAAGTCCTTATCTGTCAAAAGGTACCGCTTTGGACACAGACTCTATAAAGATTGTCGCTACATGGATTGCATTTCCATACATTTGACAAGGGTCACATATTTCACCAAGTCTTTAGAATTTGGTATAATATCGCTACACAATCTTTAGTACCCTGCCAACAAAACCTTACTAGTTAAAGCATTGTATCCATAATGTGTTGATCCTTCCTCATCATGTAGTTTTGATAGGAAGATTTGAGATTAGTTAAATTTGAGGCAACCCAACAAGGGCCAGCTAAACAAACTTTTATAAAGAACCCCTCTTAAAACCAAAAATCCATGAGCTTTGTATTTCAGTTTTTTGGCAAAAGCTTTGTCTTTAGGTAAAACTCTGTTAGTGATAAACTATTGGATATCGTTCCTCCAATCTTGAGAGGTCATGGCAGATACCTGAAAGTTTTCTTCCATGTCATCCTTCGTTATAGAATTTGTGACTATGGAAGGACATTCTTGTACAAAGATCCAAGGTATGTTTCAGAATAGGCTATAATGGCCAGAGAATCGGCCATTGAATTTTCCGATCTTGGCATATGCTCATACTTTACATGTTTAAAACCAGTTAATATTTCTTTTAACATCTTTAAGTACTTCACCAAATGATCTTTCCTGGTTTCAGACTACCCCTGTGCTTAATGAATGACTAATTGTGAATCACTTAATACTCGGACCCTTTTGACACCACATATCTCAGCCAATATTAACCCCGATATTGCTGCCTCATATTCATATTCGTTGTTGGATGCCCTAAAACTAAAACGTATTGATTAGTACATTGAATCCTTGAAGGGGGAAATTAGGAAAATCCCAGCATCACATCTCATTGTACTAGATCTACCATCAGTTCGAACCACACATTCCTTCTCAGGATTATTGGTTCTAGATTTCCCATAAGGCCTTTTGGAGTGAAATTCAACTAAAAAATCAGCCATAACTTGAGCTTTGATTTCAGTTCGAGGTGCAAAGTCAATATCATAATCTCCAAGGTCAACTGACCACTTAGTCATTCATTCGGATATATCTGATTTTTGTAACATATTCTTCAGGGAAAAAGAGGTTCCAACTATGATGGAGTGCGCTTAAAAATATGGCCTCATTTTTGTGACCACTATAACCAATGCTAAATCTAGTTTTTCCAATTACAAGTATCTTTTTTCAGCTTCCAAAAAACTTTTACTAATATAGTAAAAACAGAGAGGATAAGTTGTCAAATTCTCGTACCAATACTGCACTCACACTGTAATCCAACACTACTAGGTACATGTAAAGTATTTCTCTATCAAAAGGTTTAAATAAATTTTTGGGTGAAGATAAGTGTAGCTTAATTTCAAGGAACGCTTTGTCACAATTTGGGGACCATTTGAAGTCATTTGTATTTCTTAAGACTTGGAAAAACTGAGCACACTTATAAGATGACATAGAAGTAAACCTGTTTAATGTTGTTAACCTCTCAGTTAATATATGAACTTTTTTAGTAGTCCGAGGTGGATTCATGGCCAACAAAGCATTAAATTAGTCTGGGTCAGCTTGGATTCATTTCTCACATATGATGTAGCCCAAATATTTACTCGACCGAACATCGAAATTACATTTTTCAAGATTCAATTTCAGGTTGATGGCTTCCAAGTTAGAAAATGTTTCTTCAAAGTTGGAGATATAATCCTTCTCTTTGGGATTTTAGCCATCATGTCATCAATATAAACTTCTACAATTCTTCCAATTTGGTTGGCAAATGTTTTATTAACCAATCGTTGATAAGTAGCTCCAGTATTCTTCAATCCAAAAGTTATAACTTTGTAATAGTGGAGCCCCTTATTTGTGATGAAAGTAGTGTGATCCTGATCATTCATATCCATCTGTATATGATTATACCTAGAAAAAACATCCATGAAGGATAATAACTTATTTCTCGATGTGAAGTCTACCAGCTGATCTATCCAGGGCACTGGAAAAGGATCCTTGGGACAAGCTCTGTTAAAATCTGTAAAATCAATACACATACGCCACTTCCCATTTTTCTTTTTTACTACGACCCAATTGGCAGTCCAAAGAGGTACTAAGATTCTTTAATGTGCCTCACTTTGGTCAATCAATCCACTTCTTGGACTATAACTTATGATTTTTCATTAGAAAAATTCTTATTCTTTGCACCATCGGACCCGCATTGGATTTGACAGATAGTTTGTGGCTGATAACACTTGCTGGTAATCCAGTTACATCCTCATTACACCAAGCAAACACATGCAAATTCTTATATAAAAAGAACGATATTTTTCTTCAGTTCTAAGGGTAATTTAAATCCAAACCTGATATTATTCCCTTAAGCCAGACTATGAATTTCAACATCTTTGATCGGGTTAACACCAGTAGGAGCCTCCTTTGGATCATCTATCTCATTTAATGCCACATAAGACTCTATTAATTGCTATTATTTTTTAGTTTCCGCTGCTTCCAATGATTTTGGAGCGAGAGCAGTGAGATAACATTCCCTTGCTACATTTTGGTTGCATCGGACCATCCCTACTTGACCTCCAATGACATATTTCAAGCATTGATGAACGATGGATATTAGGCATGCATCATAGATAACTCGGGTCTACCAAATATCGCATTATAACATGTCAGACAATTAACTAATATAAATAAAACCCGTACCCTTTTCTTGAATGACTATCTTCTTAATAAGGCCTCACTTTCGAATTCCATAATTACCTCAGTAGAGTTTCCTGTAAACCCCACTATGGTTCTATTTGAATGTTGAATAACCAAATGATTTTTCATTTGTTTATACGTCAAAAAAAATATAATATTTTCCAAACTACCTGTGTCAATCAAGATTCTTCTTATTTCGTTGCCTTCAATAGATGCTTCTATCACCATATTATCTTCATGAGGGCCAATAATTTCTCTTAGGTCATCCTCATCGAATACAATGAAAGGATCATGGTTCTGATAGAGGTGTGTAGACATCTTTCCTTCTAGCTGAGTTGTCAAAATGTTCACATGTCTTTTCCTAGATCAACTTGATGGTTCTGCTACAATATATCCCTAAAAATAGTTAAATATTTGAAATAGCTGCATATATGAGATACTTTCACTGTTCTTTCTGTTAGCACACCAACTTGATTTTGGTCTGGATTACAATCTAGGTACTTTGAATCCACATCGAATCGTTCCACAGTCATCATTCAATTTTGTTGTTTAAATGTTTCCATACTTTATCTTTGAACATTTGTTGATTTAACTTGAGCATTACTTGCACTAGGATGAGCACACTTGTTATTTTTCCTGTAACCTCCTTATTTTTTAACAAAAACACATAACTTCGCACTTTTAATCAACTTTGCACCTATAACTTCAGGGAAATGCAATCTTGGGTATCATGGCCCACATCATTGTGGTACCTACAAAAGCATATGTTTCGATTTCTATGAGTGGTTGAATTGGTATTGGCCTTCAGAAATGTACAATATTCTTGGTTTTATCATAAATGGTGGCTACATTTTCACCTAATTCTACAAACCATTCAGGTTGAACACATTGATTTCTCCTTGGTCTAGATTGTTGACCCTAATTTGACTGACTCTATCTAGGCCGATGCAAACCTTTTCTGGATTCCTTAGGACAATAATTGATCGTAGCTTACACTGAATACTAGCTTGTGGGATAGAAATTGTGGGAACATATATTCTTAATTGGTAATCTTGACTTCTTAGTTTTTTCAACTTTTATTTGTTTTCCGGCCTGGTTCAATAATCCTTCCCAAGTCATCGTTTTATTTCGAGTAACTGAATCAGCCAAATCGCCTCGCATTAAGCCCTGCCTTAGAGGGGCGATAGCTACTTGCTCAAAATAATCAGCCAATCCATTATTTATATTCACAAAACGGCTGATGTGATCTTTTGAAGACTCATTTGGTTCTTGTGTGCAGTTAATTATGGTGTCACTGTTTCCTTTGAGCTCTTTAATCTATATAATATGCCTTCGGAACACCATCCAAAACATGTTAAAACATTTATACATTATTCTGGTAATTTATTATACCATTTCAAGGCACTACTTCTGAAAGTTTGCGAAAAGGCCCGATATAACAGTTTATCATCGTCATTAAACTTCATCATAAAAAATTTGAACTGTTCGAGGTGATTATCAGGTCTTGACTTTCTTCATATTTCTCCATTTTTTCGAGCTATCAAAACGCCTCGATAGATACCTATGACGAATTTTTGAAGACAAAAGTGACTGCCTTCAATTATGGCATTGGCTAAACATATGATCCTCATAGGGAGTGGAAAAGATAACCGGTCCGGAATGGATAACGAACGAATCACTTAGAAAATGATCAATAATATAGTCTCCCGACCCTTTCACTTTTCCTTGATAACCTTTCATTTTCCATTTTCCATTTATATCATTTTCTTCCTCTCTGAATCCCATTTACTTGATATTTTCTTAGAATTCTTTATAGTTTATTTTTATTTTTTATTTTGACGACCATTATCACTACTTAAAGAGGAACAAGAGATATCAGAGTCTGATTCTGATTCTGTGGTTGAGTTTCCAACAGAATTCAACGTATTTGACAATTACTTAGCTTGATGTTCCTTTTTTATTCCCTTATGAGCCTTTGGGGAATGATTACTTTCATCTTGTTTGTGGTAGTTATCGGGCTCATCAAAATCAAGAGATCCTAATGTATTCTTTTCTTTTGGATCTTTTTCAGCCTTCCTTTGGGCTTTCAGAGCTGTCATCTTTGCCCTTATCTGATCACGCTCTTCGTGCATACTATGTATTTCTTATGTACTGTGATGTATATGAGACATGTAAGCGTGCTTATTACCACCTCTTATCTCCTCGTTATCAAAAGGGGGATCAATTTGCATGTAGAGATCCATGCTTCAAAGAAATCTGAAGCACGATTCACAAGTTAGGTTTTGAATTAAGTTATTCGGGCACCTTACGCTCCCACTGTGGTCGCCAATTTGGTGATGGTAAAAACTGATCAGAGGGTGGTTTTGGAAGTTGTTTAAGGTGTGTAATATTAAATTAAGGGTGGAGAGTAGAAAGAGAACATGTGTGCTTGTATTTAATACCTACAGAGAGAATGTCCCACCCATTTAATGTTCTTTATCAAACTATTTATAGTCTTTTCTGGATCTATGGGCCATTCGGATCAGGTCATACATTCAGGTCAGCCTTGTGAACCCACATTCCTAAAATTAAGTGAACTAACTACTTAGCTGAATCACTTGGCATACTGCTTACTCATCATGATTTAGTTTTTAGGTTTGAATTTCTCTTATAAGAAAAATTCGGCCCTCTTTACTATTCTCACCTCCAATATAATCCGACCTTATCAAGTTGAATCAGCATATGCAATGGTGATAAGAAAGATAGTCATACTAAAAAAAATTAAATCCAACAACCAAAAATAAGGTTATTCCATCATCAGGCAAAATCGGAATAGAACTAGTATAAAAATCAATAGGCTTTAAAAACAAACCAAAATCGTAAGTAAAATAAGGAAGTGGTCATTTGAAATATAATTGAATTCAATGGAAATCCTCATCATAGGAGGATAAATCCAAGTTAAAGTGAACATATTGTGGAAAGCAGAAACATACCAAAGAGAATTGATTTGAGTTTGTAGGGTACCCAACATAATGGGAAGACAGCCAAAAAAAAGGCAAGGCACATGTTGTTAATAGTATTCCATAAATGCATTCAGACAATGGAATCAGTCAATGGATAAAAAATAATGGACAACAAGGCTTTTCAGGACTAAGTCATTTAGGTAAAATAACAAGATAAATTATAGATTGTAAGGTTACAGACACAATGACTCGTGATCTATCAGATATTACTAATCGAGTACTACCTTCAAAACCTCATGTTGAAACTGCATATGGGGGTTTAGCCAAAGTCAAAAGACAAGGAGATATTCTTCTTTATCTACATTTAAAATTAAAAGGATGCCTTTACGTTCCATCATTATCTTGTAAACTCTTATCATTGAGTCATGTAACACATGAACTGAATTGTGTCGTACTGGTATATCCTTAGTTTTTTACTTTGCAATACATTCATTGAAGATCATTGAGCGTGGTATTGAGCACTAAGGAGTGGTTCACCAGGAAACAACCTTACTTTCTCACGCGACATCTAATAGAAAAATTTGGTTGTGGACTCGGCACTTAGATTACTATTTCTTAATTTATCTTTGTATTTTACTTCCTGTCTTTTTTCAGAATAATGATGCCCAAAATAATGCTCATTTGTCATGTGAAACTTGTTTATTAAAGAAACGTCATCGAACTTCTTTTATATTTTCTTTGATACACTCAGATGTATGGGGGTTGCATCATACTCAAATAAGAATGGTTTTCAATATTTTGTATTATTTGTTGATGACTTCTCTCACATGACTTGGGTATTCTTTATAAAACATAAATATGAAGTATACGGGAAAATTTTTAGTTTTTTTCAAAATGATTCAAACTTAATTCAACAAGAAATCAAAATTATTCGGTCCAATAATGGAAAGGAATATGTTAACCATCATATGAGAACCTTTTTTCAAAAAATAACCTTATTCATCAAACCTTTTGCCTAAATACACCCCAACAAAATGAAATTTCGGAACAAAAAAAAATCAAATTCTTCTTGAAATAACTAAAGCTATGATGATTGAGTCTAATATGCTCAAACACTTCTGACCTGAAGTCATTGCCACATCAGCCTATCTAGTTAACCGTTTACCAACAAAAATTATTGGCCATAAAACCCCACTTCAAATCCTGGAAACCTAAACAAATATACCACCTACCTTAACTCTCCCACTTTGTATATTTGGTTGTTCCATATTTGTTCATGTTTACAGAGGGTGATAGATCTAAACTAGATCATTGTTCCATAAAATTCATTTTTGTGGGCTATGAACTTTATCAAAAAGGTTATCGGTGTTATAATACACTTCAATCATCGGATCTATGTCACAGTGGATTGTAATTTTCTTGAGACATATTTCTACTATATTACCCAACCTTGTGTTCAATAGGATAACAAAAATGACTCATTTGATTGGTTAAGTTCACCGCTCATTCTAGATATTTTATCCACAAAGCCACTTATAAACGTAGAACGGACCAATAACTTCATACCTACCAATGATCAACTTTCAAATGATATCTTATATGAGGTAAGACAACCATCAGTCTAATTGCTTCCCTGTAACTGATGATTATGTAAATATTAACACTAGTGGATAAATGACGGAATAAGGTAAATATGTTTTACTTTGAATGAATAATCATGAAGTCCCAATTACATGTTACTCATCCAATCATGTTCTCCAAGCCAACAGATATCATATGGGCAACAAGTATTTACTACAATTCTCTACACCCATAAAAATCTAAAAACTGTACAAGAAGCAAAATAAAAGAAGGAGTATAGGTTGGCCATGAATGTCAAAATGGATTCCCTTGCAAAGAATGGTACTTGGGGTAAATGCAAACTTCCATATGGAAAAATAATCGGTCGAATGTAGATGAGATTCATTATCAAACACAAAGCTGATGGAACCGTAGAGCAATAAAAGGTTTGACTTGTGACAAAAGGGTACATACAAACTTATAGAATTGATTATTTTGAAGAAAAAAAATCTTCAGTGGAAAAGATTGATATAATCTGAGTATTATTCTCAATTATAGCAAATAAAAATTGGCCACTTCTCCAATTTGATATAAAAACTGCATTCTTTCATGGAGACTTGAAAGAAGAAATATATATATATATATATATATATATATATAGAGAGGCTCCACCATGATTATCTTATGGGTTTCAGAAAGATGAAGTAAGTCGGCTTCGGATGGCACTTTATGGGATCAAATAGTCCCAACAAGCATGGTTTGGAAGATTTATTATGGTAATGAAGCAGTACGAGTATAAACAAAGTAACTCTGATCATACATTGTTTCTGAAAAAATAGATAACATGATCACTTGCTTAATAATCTATGAAAATTATATGATCATCATAGGAAACGATATTGAAGAAATTTCAAGGCTAAAAAATTAGACCAATAAATATGTAAAAATTAGTCCACTTTAATAACAAAAAATTAGTAAACTACTAATAAAAATTATATGATCACCATTTAATAGCAAAAATTAGTAAAGTACTAATAAATATGTAGACCAATAAGAAAATCAAAAAGTAATTATCTTGTCCACTTTTGAACCAAATCTTCTTTTTTTACTTTAAATATATATATATATATATATATATATATATATATGTGTGTATTTCAAACTGTAGCTTTATTTTTTTTAAGTATCACCGTCTTTATTATTTTAGACAAACAAAACAAAATCAATGGATAATATTTTGTTTTACCAGACCTGGTAACCCTGGTCTCGCATCTCGTATCATCAAGTAGTACTTGTCTCATATCTTCATATTTCATCATGTCTTGTCTCACATCTCTTCATTTCATCATGCTTGGTCTCTTCACTTCCATCATGTATGGTCTCTTCACTTCTATCATGTCTGGTCTCTCCACTTCATTATGCATGGTCTCTTTATTTCATCATGTAAAGTCTTTCTACTTTATCATGCATGGTATATCCACTTCATCATGTCTAGTTTCTCTACTTTATCATGCATGGTCTCGCATCTCTCCACTTCATCATGTCTGGTCTCGCATCTGTCAATTACATCATATCTGGTCTCGCATCTTTCTATTACATCATGCAATACGATGACAAAACGAAATACGAGATGCGAGACCATGCAAACGTAATGCAAAACTAGGATCGCTATATCTGGTGGGAAAAAAATCAAAAGTATTATTAATAAATCTAGTTTTGTTCATCTTAAAAACAATATTAATAGTAATTTTGTACTTTTTTACTACAATAAAATTTAAAATTTAAAAAAAATAAAATGGTTGGTGATGAAATACGTGTATTTGAGATATTATGGAAGTGGTTAAATATTAGATGAAAGCTAAATGCAATATTTAAATACCATGTTCTCATTATTCATAATTGAAATATTAGATAGTAGGAAACTTTGGTATCAATTATTATTTTAATACGACACCTTACAAAATAAAATAATAAGTTTTAATTTTATAAAAAATAATTACTTATTTATATAACTAATTTTTTATTTAAAAATATAATATCAATAAAATAATTATAAAAAACAAATAAAATAAAATTATATTAATATTTTAATTATATTTATTCAAAATAAAAATCATCTGAAAACCCTTAATTTAAAACCAAAAAATTATAATTATTTGCTATAATTCTCTCGAATTCTAGACTCATTCCAAGGGTTGGCACTCGTCTATATATTAATTCTGACACCATATTATCATAAATTTGTCTAATCCAGCCTACAGCATGACCCAAATCGTAGGTGAGAACATTTAAAAATTAAATGAATTAATTTAACGGGAATGATTCGAATAAAAGTAGACTATATACTATTTGATACTATTAAATGTACTTAATTTTTATACGGAATCTTAGAAAATATATAAAAGCCTAGGTGTTCAAATTAGAGCACATGAGCGGGATCCACATTGCACGTGGTCCGCTACTTTACGTTTATGTTCCATTTCTTAAAAGCACCACGTCATTCAAAATTCAATATCACCGTCAAGTCATACGTGGCGCAATTTAATGGATTCTAGTACACCGACAAGACAATACCCGTAATAAGTTTTTAAACAGCTTTTAATATTTTAACTGATTCTTCCTATTCCATTACCGACCCCTCAACCATTTTCTGTACGCCGAACGGAAGGCATAATACAGTGTCCATAATTCGCCCTCACCGTTTTTCCTGAAGATAAGGCTGTAACACGTATTTAAAAAATGGGTTAAATTATGTTTATGTATCTTTTATTTAAGTAAATCTCTTATTCATGTATTTCATATTTAAAATTGTATGTTTATATATTTTAATGTATAAATAATTGTATTACTCCAAATCTAATCTAAGTTTATTTTAATTTTGATTTAACTCACATTTTGTATAGGTGTGGTTTTCATTACCAAAATATCTTTTGAGTATTTAAAAAGTTTTTTTTAAAAATCACATTTATTCTATTTTTTCAACATTTCTCCTCGTAATCTTTATTTTTTTATAAAACATTGTAGTTTTTTTAAAAACATTAGCATTTATGGTGATAAGTGCGCAATACTAATGGTGTGTTAATTTCGTACCGATGGTGTAGGCTTTGCACACTTAGCATCTATAGTACACAACACTGAGCACCTATGATGCTAGTATTTTTTAAATAAAAACTATAATCGTTTTATAATAATTCATTCCGAAACATTATCGTTTTTTTATTTGTCGAAATATTAACCTAGTCTATTTAGTTAATGGTGTTTTTTATGTGTTAATTATTTATGTGTTAATTATTTATGTTTTGCAGCATATGCAGACTCAGTATTAAACACGAATATTATCTTATGTAACTTTGAACAACAACTCACAGTATTACCACCTAACATATGCACTATACCTAATAATACTTTTTATACAATCATTATCTCAAGTCAAGCATGCATCAACATACCCTTGCAACTTTATACTAGAATATGCGAAGAAAAGTGATGTTCATGTAGTACCTTTCAAATACCGAAATAGTCACTTGATTGCCTCCCGGTATATTTTTCGTGTATTATTCATGTACCAACTAATAGCTGCCACTACATGTAAAATATATGATATGGTGCAAACCATGGCATACATAAAACTCGCAATCGCCGATGAATAAAAAATCTTCTTCATATAAGTCCCATCGTCTATTATCTTAGGTGATTGGTCTTTGGTTAGCTCTAAGTGTCTATTTTTTGCATTCTTCATGTTAATCGTCTTCACAATCGTATTCACATATTATGAGTAAGATAATTTCAAAGAAATATGATTGTTATCTCTCGTGATCTTCATACAAAGAATATGCTTTGCAACTCCCAAATCTTTTATTGCAAATTGATATGACAGTTTTTTTATTCAAATAATTTATTTCTTCATAGTTAGGTCATGCAATAAGCATATCATCCACATATAACAACAAAATGATAAATGTATATTCAGATATCTTTATATAAAAACAATGACCTGATTATATCTAGTAAAATCTGTGGTACGCATAAAATTATCAAACTTCACATACCATTGACTTTGAGCTTGTTTCAAACTATACAGGATTTTCTTCAATTTTTAAACCAAATTATCTTTTATTTTTTCAATAAAACCTTGTGTTTGTACTATATATATTCTTTCTTATCACCATAAAAGAATGCAATATTCACATCTAACTATTTAATATATAAATTTTATGCAACCCCAATTCTAAAAACCAATATGACTGTGTTTAACTTCACAACTAAATAAAACATGAGTGTATTCTTCATGTCTTTTTTATTGAAAATCTTTTACAATAAGCCTAGCCTTGTAGCGTGTACTCTCATCATGCTCTTATTATAGCTGTTAAGTCTGATTTTTAAACAAATATTACATCTCATCTTTAACACATAACTCTCACTTGATCGAACTATCAACTTGCAAAGTTTCAACATAATTTGCAGGTTCACCTCCATATGACAACATGATATGATGAATAGAAGATGAATAATGACCGACTACCTTATGTATCTTACTAATTATTAGAGAAAGCATACTATCTTGATATATCTCATACACTCAATTTTCCTAGTCATGGAAAATCTTACCCTACACATTGATTTTAAGAATCTTACCCAAACATAATATGTTACCTCTGGTGCCTTTAGTCTTCAATTATATTTGGTTTATCACTGGACATAACCTTCTCATCAAATATGACATTCATATTTCTTATAACTTTTCGATTTTTTGCATCCCAAAATCTGCAGTAAAAAACATCATCTCCATAGGGAAAAAATTGGATTTGGGATCAATTTTTTTTCCAACATTGAAATCAAAGTACATACGACAAACAATCAAATACTTTTAAAAATAAAAATTTACCTCATTTATACTCAATACTTCCTATAACAATTTGAAATTGAATGGAACTGATGGTCCTCAATTGATCAAATAAGTTCCATTATTAATTATGTTGGGCCATATAATATTTGGAAAACTAACATGCAATCCCATGCTTATAGCACATCCCTTTATAGTCCGGTTGATGCACTCAACTAAAAATATTTTGTTGTGGTGTTCCCTGAATGGTCATTTCAATTTTGATTCCACTTGTAGCACAATACTACATGGACCCACCATCAATATAGTTATCTCTATTATATGATCTTAAACACTTCCATTTTTAAAATTTTCTCATTCTTTACCACAACTTTCTATTTTTTAAGTATAGTAAAAACATCACTTTTATTTAAAAATAAATAAACTCATACGTTTCTAATCAAATCATAAATATATGTGATGTAGTACAATGAGTCACCAAATGACGTAACTGGAGATGGTCATCATAAATTAGTATACACTAATTTTAGCGTTTCTAGTTTTGGAGCTCTGTCATATTTGATAAAGTTGACTTTCTTATGTTTTCCAAGTATACTGGTCTTACACGTATTAATATCAATGGTCTTTGATTCATGTAGTTGTTTGTTTGACTTGAATACCTTAATGTCATTCTCACTCATATACCCAAGTTTATAGTTCCATAAAATATTAGTAGATTCAACAACTGCAACTGTATCTACTGTACATGTGCCTATTGTTATCATACCAACAGCAGAAGTCTTTAAACTCGTACACATATAAATATTAGTCATATTTTAACCACAAGACATTATCATATCTCTCTTAATCACTTCTATCTACCACCAATAAAATAAATACTATATCATTCGTCATCAAGTTGTCCAATATAAATCAGAACTCTATTAAACTGTGGAACATATCTAACTTTATAGATTCTCCAAACTGATCTGTTGTCCTTCTTAAGCTTGATAACTGTAATACATATTATCTGAAGTGGTCTATTACCAACTAAATAAACAGTTATGAAATTACCTATAGGATAATTGACAAATAGTTTTTGATTTGAAGTGGTATGCCAAAAAAAATTGAGTCAATAACCCAATAATCCATGGGATTTTTAACAGTAAGTGCCAAAAATATTATGGTAAGTGTTATTAGATAATTTTTTTGTTAAATTTGTTAATATTATTGGTTGGTTTTATTAGATTTATCGTTTATTATGTTAATTATGATGTAAAGTGTTAACTACCAAATTTATATCTAGGTGGATCTTGGTTGACATTCAAAATTATTAATTTAGATAGGTATTATAGTTGAAGATATCTTCTATAATTTCTTACTCTTATTTCCAAACTATGTTATTATGTTACTATTGCAAAAAGGTGTGTAGCACAACCATCAGATTTGTCAAAGTATCAAGTAGATTTG
The DNA here is from genome assembly GCA_036936605.1 of Limnanthes douglasii subsp. nivea. NCBI lineage: Eukaryota > Viridiplantae > Streptophyta > Magnoliopsida > Brassicales > Limnanthaceae > Limnanthes > Limnanthes douglasii. The sequence continues at coordinate 43,421,968 of JAUPFV010000001.1, forward strand.
GTTGTCATGTCTTTGTGCAAGGTATGTCATGGTTATTTTTTTTAAATACTCTATTAAAGTTGACATCTACAATTTTATTGTTTTCGGTTTAGTTATTTGGATACCTTACTGGTTTTGGTGTTATGGTATGTAATTTAATCTGAAGCCATTGATATGTCATTTAGATGTAAGGTAAATGTTATTTTAAATATTTTACATATTAGACCTCATCAAGTCATATAACATGTTTGGTTGGGCTTATGATTTAATGTGAAAACTTAAAGTTATGTTAGTTATTCTAGTGTTATGCTTCTTAGCGAAAGTTAAGCAAAATAAATATGATATCTCTAATGATAGTCCTGCTACGTGTACGCACACACATGCAACTAAGTGATTATCATCGTGTTATTATATCTTAGATGCTCAATAACTTAGTAGGTTAACTATCAATAACTAAAAATATGTATTACTTTTATTGTATCTATCAAAACTATATATGAAGTATATATAATATCATCCATCATGGTACTTTGTCTTTTTCGCAATTCTGTAACGGTTTAGCCAAATTTTCATTATGTTTGGTTCTAGTTTTATATGTAAGTTGTATATTGTGACTTTAAAATGTATTGATTCTTAAACATATATTTAACGGAATTCAAACTAATATCTTGGTGAATAGAATTATTCCTTTGAATATTTTGTAAGATAAATATAAAACATATTATAAATATATTGTGTGCGATGATAAAACAATTATATGCTGTCAAATAAATTTAAAATATAAAGGACTATGACAGAAATTAAACACATTTTTTCGGATCTTTCAACATACCCCATTTTTTTAAACTAAATTTTGGAAACCCCCAAATAGCTTTTTCATAAATTTTATTTACCTAATTTCCATTGTCACAAAATTAACCTAAATCTAAAACCCTACCACAAATCTATCTATAAATCCTAAGAATTCACCCCCAAAGACTAATTACTTACCACCAAAACACTTTTATATCTCCCACAAACCAAGCAAACACCAAATTATTATGGGAGACGAGAAACTGAGCTGCTCTTTGGATGACTTCATCGACGGGGAGAGCTTGTATCCAATAAATATAACTTTCGTAACTTTACTATCTGTTTTGATTTCATTCACACGATGCGAGAGATGAACAACAATCCAGTCGCATGCAACATGTGAAAACATTTAGGTTGGTCATGAACATGCATGCGACCAGTTTTTTGCCCATCACAATTCTACATGCGACCAAGTTTTATCTCATCGCATAGGTAATGCGATAAGGTGTGATACTTTTGTACATGGTGTGCAAATTAGTCAATATTATGTTTGCTTAACATATTATTAATTATTGTAGGAGGATCAAGACAACCACCATATATGATGGTTGATTACACCGAAATTTCACAACTGATAAGTTTTTCACTAAGGCATAAATGAATATTTTTGTAGAAGATCAATCGAAGAATATTAAATTCATGAACATTATATTTTTATATGGCAGTGTAAAATGGAAAATAACTCTTACGTTATAGTAATGATGCGAGAGGTACGATATTTTCAAATAAAGAACGAATCCGGAAGCTTTGAAAAAATGAAAGTGTAAAACAAAAAAATGCAACTGTCCATTTGAATTAAAAGGGCATCCGGTTGACATGCTTGCTATGCAATGACATTTGGAAGTTATAGACGAGAAACATAATCATGAACCTTATGTTCGCTTAGTCGGCCATTCCTACACTTGTAGACTCAAACTGGATGAAGAGACACTAGTTCGTAATTGTATTTTTGTGGGTCGCGTCCTAGGGAGATATCTAGAGATTTGAAGCATAATAACTTGGATAATCTTTTAAATATGCCTGAAATCTACAATTATCGCCAAAAACATCAGGATGTTGAGCATGGTGGACAAACTCAAATGCAATATTTGTTGGGGAAATTAAAGGAACATGGTTACTCCACGTGGGAGCGTGTAGGCAGCAAATCACAAATGATCACCAATTTATTTTTCACGCATCTTACAAGTATAGATTTGTTGCGTACATTTACAACTGTGCTTGTTAGGGTTTCTACGTATAAAAAGACGAGGTGTAGATGTCATTTCTCGAGATTGTTAGAGTAACTTCGACTTCAATTACATATATTGTTGTCTATGTGTTTAGGAGCGGGGAGAAAATATAAAACTATACATGGGAAAAGTTCACAAACTTATAACTAAGAAACATGCGGGGATCCTCGAATATTTCGAGCTAAGTAAGTTTTATACTCAACCTGGTTTTGTAAATACTTTGACCTCGCAACTAGTCGGTTATGTATCACATGGGAGGCTAAATGAATTGACCTAAATTATTATGCATTCTAGAAATATAGGCGTAGATCGGGTAGCATGTGGCAGATGTGTCCTTAGGATAAAAATGGGTTACCTTGTGCATGTGAAATTGCTTAAATAACAAGAGAAGGTATATAAATTTCTAGGTAAGATGTGAATATTTTTTGGAGATGACTATAAATTGTTCAAAAAGATGTCACTTCGCATGAAGATTCCTTACAAAAAAACTATACATCATAAATGGACCATTCATAGTTTCGGCCATGAATAATAAGATCATATTATCAATAGAGTTATGCAACTCTTAAAGCCTGAAAATAGTTATGCCCAAGAGCTTAAAGAACCAGTTAAAGCTAAGGGTAGGCCAAAAGCCGGAATGGACAAATTGACTAAATGGAACCCTAGTTCGTGGGAATACCCCATTGAAAAAACCATGAGTGCTAGCACACCCACGAACACGTTAGGTAACACACCTATAATCACGTTAGGGAGCACGACTACCTCAAAAGTGAATTCGTTTTTAGTATCCAAACCTCTAGTTGCAAAAAAGAAAGTTGGTCGGCCCAAGAGAATTACTAAAAAATAAAAGTTAACTTTATACCCTGAGTGCATCCCGATGTTTCTATATCCTTATATCACTAACTTGCTCGACGTTATCCCAGACAGAAAATGCGGATATCGGTTTGTATTACATACGATATACGACACCGAAGATAATTGGCAAACTGTTAGATGTGATTTGTTGGAGGAATTAAATGAACATCGTGCTTTGAGGTTAGAGTTTTATGGTTCGTCCAATTTTTCGGATGATATGGTACATAGGTTGGATTACTTCAAATCCCAACCTTCTAGTCTTTATTGGATCATATTTCCCGGTATTGGATTAGTCATAGCAACAAGATATTAGTGTTTAGTATACCATGTTTATCAAACAGGGTCTTTGACTTATGTACCAATTTGTGGGAGTCCACGTGTTAGTTCTTCAACAATTATAAATATAAGAATTAGCTTCGTATATGTTATCTAATTTGTTAATATAAGTATATCATTTTTATTACATTAAGATTTTATTATTTATGTGGTTTTTATATTATATCTAATGCATTGACATTCAATTTTGCAGATTATGTCTCCTTTTGATGGACCGTTGCTGCCATTATACTCTGCATAGGGTGCCTAAATCACCGCTCAAGTGAGTCAATAAACACATCCGTACTACGGTAGATTCAATAAATTTACCCATATTATACCGGCTAGGAAATTGAATCTTAACGAAGAGTCATTATTTACCGACCTCACCAATGATGACAATTAATCTCATGTTATTTTACATTTTCAAACTTATTTGTTTTGACTACAACTTATGTCACTATTTATATAATATCTAAATTTCCACGTACTATTTACTTTAGTTTTTATTCGTCTTCACGCATACTCATTATTTTAGTTTTCATTTGTCTTCTCGCCTATTTATGTTTCCCGTCAATTATTATTTCTCGCAAATGTAGATTTCCCACTAATTTAATATTCCCACGAATGTAGGATTTCTCTTTATAAGTCACCTGAATCATCTCCAAATAATTCATCAAACAAATTTTATTGATTATAAAGAAATAAAAGAGTGGTATGAAGTGGACTGTTAACGAATACTATCATTTGCTTTAAACCGTGAAGTTTGTTCAGATAACAAATATGATGAGACCACTAATATATTTTTCAATGAACTGGTGTGCGGGCTATACAATAACTACGAAAAATAGGACCTCCATATCCAACTCCGCGCAGTGATGCTGAAGTCAAAACCAGGTACAATCTTGTAAAATCTGAACCCATGTGCTGTGTGTTCGACATGTCTTGTGAAATTAGGAAAAAGGCATTTGACATGTGGAAGTTGAAATTTACTGATTTACTTACAAGAGATATGCTAGCATATCTAAAGGAGAACATTGTTGAGAAAGTGAATGCAATTGCAAACTGCTCACCAGTTGATTTCAATCTAGAATATGATTTTGATTGATAAGTTCTATTGTACTGTTGTTGTTAATCTCATCTTGTTTTGAGGGTTTTTTTTATTATATTATGTCTGCAAATGTAACGTTATCAACATTAACGATTAATCTAAGTTTTTTTATTAAAATTATATTATTTTGCTTCAAATATACGATATATTAGAGTCACGTCGCACCATGTATGCGACTGTAGGCCTACGATTCGGCAGTGAAAAAAAACATGAAGGTTATTTTTGCATGTCATGTGCAAAAACTTTCCACTCAGTCGCATGTGCGACGATAATGTTGTTTTTTGGCTTGTTAAAAAATAACAGAATAGCTGTTTTTTCACACCCATTGCGATGCATTTGCACGGTGATCGCACTTATAATGTGACTATGTAGTATATGTAATAAGTTCAAGTATGAACTTTCCATTAAAGGTTTACGAATTTATAATATATTTGGTGCCAGGCAAGTCCATTTATTTACAGATCCACAACTCTTCGTCAACCAAGTATTGGGCCAAGCGCGAAGCAAAAAATATAATATCGTTACATACTTAAAAAATGTTTGACGACAAATGTCCTTCTTCGAGCATGTGGAGTTTGAGAAAGTACCAATAACGGAATACACTAAAGCAGACGCGTTAACATTTTTGGTATGTACAGATACCGGGGAATGAGTTATTTTCGAGGATAAACTATTCATCACATTCATAATAGTTTTTTATTATAATTATACCCAAACTAGTGGTTATGGTGATTGAAGGGAAAAAAAGAGGATAACTGGAAAAATCTTATAATAAATTACCTAGTATAAGGTATACTACCGGATAAGAAGGCCGAAACTATAAACCTCAAGGTAAAATCAACTCACTTTGTCTTACTCTCAGACGCACTATGCAAGTGGGGATTGGCAAACCACTACTTCAATGTCTTAGCTTCAAAGCATATTGTTTTTGAAAACTACATAATATGGAAGGTAGTGCACATTATATTAACAAAACTTTAAATAAAATATTCTTGCTCGAAGGCTACTATTGGCCAACAATCATGGAAGATATAAAAAATAAAATGAAGCATGATGATACATGCCATTTTATTTTGTAAAATTAAACCTAAGTCCTCACAGTTTTATTAAGAAACAATATCTAAAGTATAACTATTTGATAAGTGAGACATACCCCCCCCCCCCCCCCGCGACTTCAGAAAGTAAAAATATATTTCAATGTAGTAGTTGATTACTTCTCCAAATGGGAGAATGAAAAACTATTAGCTGGCATCACAACCAAATAAGTAATGAGCTTCTAGACTCACATATATGTTATCACTATAGAATACTCAAAGTTATAACAACATATATTGAAACTCAATTTAAGAATGACAAATTAACATGGTACTGCCAAAGAAGGGTATCAAAAAGATTTTCTCATCTATATACACCCATAAGCTAAGTAGACGTGATAAACCGGACAATATCCAAAGATATCAAGAAAGTGTTTGAAAGAGTCGTGGGAACTTAATTATATATTCAAACAAGAGGTTCTATGGTCCTATGGAATAACTCCGTGTACAACAACAAATGAAGAAAATTTCCCTTTAGTCTACAAAATGAAAACTGAGGTCTCTACCAAAATGATTCTACATTCTTATATAATCTCTAAATATGAAAAATAAATAAATAATAAAGTCAATTGTGTTAGAAATTTATATTATAAAATGGAAGATAGTCAAGGCTAATTTTCAGTTTGAATATTATTAGGCCTTGATGTGCAATAGATCAAATTCAAATGTCCAATTTCGCAGCTCCGAACCACGAGATGAAGTGTTGAGAATGATATTTTTCCACACGAATGAGAAGAGGCTAGGTAAACTCGCCTTAAATTAGGAATGCCCATTTATCATGGAATCAAAAGTGAATTCAGGAACTTATTGTTTGTTATATGATGAAAGAAAACAGCTACTTCATCTATGGAACGTGGAGCACTTGAAGATATATATCATCATTCGTAAGTCATAATATTTTAAATATTTTGTGTGATAAAGTTATATATGTACCTTTTCATTATTAGGTGGCACGCGTAATGTTTTAGTAAGGCAAATAATATTTAATAAAATATTTGTGTCGTACACCTTTCGTTCTTTTATTTTTTATAATGTAAAAACCAGTGCCTGGATTTGGCTAACGACATACCTATTTATTCAAACAATTCTTGTATGCCTCAAATAAATATGATATGACAAATATTTCTCCATGAAGCTATGATAAGTTTGAGTCTTCAAGCATATTTTAAATGTTATGCTATTTATTTTTCCACAAAGTTAGGATATGTCTGAAATCTTCTAGCATTTTTACTACCATGACATTCCAAAAAAAGCATAATTAATTATGAAGTTTTGAAATCTCTTTAACACCCCTAATGCTATGAAATTCGAAAAAGTATGGATACATTTGGAGTTTTAAAATATATCCAACACCCATAATTCTACGATATTCGGTAAAAATAAACAATCAATGATAAGTTTGTAGTGTTAAAATATTTTCAGTAGATTCAATACTACAATATTAACTTGATGTATCACAAATAAAAAAAATGATAATACAATACCAATATCAACATCCAACACCATAAGTATTAAGTGGTAAATTAACGTAAAAAGGAGTTATGACCTCTTCGCAATACTAAAGGAAACCACACTTTACTTTTTTGTTAGAATTAAAAAATATAGATACTCTAGATATAATTAAACAAGGGAGCCACGTGTCTTTTAGAGGTTTCTGTCTTTGAAGTTGATCACTTTAATTGGGCAAACAAAATCCAATGCAATCAGACTAGTTATATATATATATATGTATATAAGATTTTGAAAGCGAAATTAACCTGGATATGAACTTCATTCAAAACAACCATTTGTTCTCTTTAAAGATATTTCTTTCAATAATAAGACTAGTTTACTATTAAACACCAGGTGATATGTGGTTCAACTATTCTGCTTTATAGCCAACATCACCAATGTTCTTTTTACATTTTCTTTACACGCATTTAGATGAGCATTTATACTCAAAACAATGTGAAACAAGTTAACAAGTTCATTTTCAGCATAATATTTCCTCCACGCTCTTTAATCAAATTCAAGTCTAACCATTTTTTGGATGCGCCTTCGGTTAACCTTTTTATCTTTCATATTTTTGTAAGCAACAACTTTGACATGCAACGCTGCCCACAAATTATATCTTGCTTCTACCTTAATCTCGAATTGGTATTTTATCTTCGAATGTCATTCACATACAAATGCAGTTGTTTCCATTGGTATTTCTAAATATGGAATTAAAGTGGTCGGTTTAATAATGCCTTGATGAAGTAGATCAAAGTAATTCAATATCACATGCTCAAATAAAATATTCTTAATACAATCAATGATTTAATCATTAATAGAAAATATGATACAGTTAGAAGATAACAAGATATAATACTTACTTTGAGCCCCAAAATTCATATGTCTTCTTGCCATATTTAGATTGGGCATGCTAATAGGAACCTCCCTCTTAGTACTGATTAATGAGGTGAGTATTGTTCATCATTATGTTGGGAAGCAATACAAATAGAAACTAGAGCCATCATAATTATTCTCGGGTAAAATCAACTTATAATTCGTTGATCACGCCGAGTGAGGATGCAATATTCAAATGAGAAAATCTTTGGGCCCTCAAATGTCTGCAAAAAGTAAGAGTATTATTATGGCGTGCCATAAGTAATAGACTTTCAACGATGATTAATTTGATAAGAGTATTTTTATGGCATGCCATAAGTAATAGACTTCCAACGATAATTAATTTGATGCGACGGGATATCATACTGTCGATTCTTTGTCGTGGATGTGACAAGTCCCTAGGGACGACCTATCACTTGTTTTGATACTGTAGGAGGTATAAAAATCTTTGGTAATAATGAAGTGGCCTTGCACATTTAAAATATTAGTTTAAAAGAGCATGTCGTATTCTGTAGCACATACTAGAAGAGCGTTAGAACTTCAAGATGGGCAGCGAGCAATGTCTGTTTGTGCACTAGAAAATATACGAGCATCTGTAATCGATTGTAGATGGTAAAACAAATTATTAAGGTGTAGAGAAAATCCAAGAACCTATAAAGTTCAACTCTTAGAATGACTATAATATTACATATATGGTTGGATATGAATAATATAATTTTTTAACCAAATGCGAGGCAAAAGTCTGTAAAAGATTTAAACTATGGTTTGGAATACCTTCGAAGATTATATTTCGAGTTTGAAAAAAATGTTAGTGTGGAGTTTAGTTTCGTCGGAAAGTACACTCGTAATGATGAAACCAAGTCTAGGAGTTAAACTCAATGTGAATGCGTGCTTGTGGTCGGACCGTTTGACAACAACTATAGAAGATGTCTTCCGGAGCTTGAATGATTTCTTTTTTAGGTGGATCTGCGAGTTCAAACTTGGTAAGAAATTCATATTTTTAAGGAAAATTTACGGATTACAATTTGAATTATATTTGACGTTAAACCGTAAGTATGTGGTGTTTTTTTTTAGAAATGGATTCGCAAAAGTTACATGCGCTAATCAAAGATGGTCACGACAACGAGAGTCATATTGATACACTTATAGTTTGAGAGATTTTTTTGACTTTCTTGATGGAACCACATTTTTATATGGATCCGTTATAAAAGTTCTAATTTTTTTTATAAAAAATAAATATAAACGTATTTTTTTCGGAGAGAACCCGCACGCGCTATTCAACGAGCGCGCACAGGGTAAACCGTCAGTCTCACGCAATAACCTGCGAACCAATGCCAGAAGATAAACCACATAAAATGACAGACTCAGCCTAAAAAACATTTGTTGACGGACTCCAACTAATGGCTTTTAATCACAAACATATCCTACTCCACCAACTCGACTACCCCTTTAGAGTCAAACATAAAAATTTAACAAATATTTAGTACCACCCTTAAAAAAAAAAGTTTGACTGCCACTTATTATAATATGTATTATAATTAAACTTTTAAATAATATCTATTAAAAGCTGGAATGACAAAATATAATCTCTTATCATCGTAATTTCGATCCTTGAAAAATTTGGGTATTATATTGAATTGTAATAATAACAACTTTTATGAATTTATTTTTCATTTGAGAAATTAATCGGCCTTATCAAACCCTTGGTTATTTCATTCAAGAAATTTAAATCGGCCCCCAAAGGGGTAGCCGAGTTGGTTGAGTATGACATTCTTATAACCAAAAGGTCATGAGTTCGAGTCCCTCTACATACGCTTTCTCGGCTGAGCCTGTCACCTTGTGTGGTTTACCTTCTGGCGTTGGTTTGCAGGCTATCGCGTCAGACTGAGGGTTTACCCTGTGCGCACTCATTGCACTCTGAGTAGCGGGTGCGGGTTCCCTCCGAAAAAAAAAAAAATTAAATCGGCCTTACCAAACTTATTTATTTCATTCAAGAAATTAAAAGCGGCCCTAACAAACTCTTAACTATTATTTATTTAAAGAATCAAATTATCGTAATTACGTCTATTCGACCTCTCTTACCATTTCCGTATAATTATCATAGTTTATAGAAATTTCCAGAAATGGGATTTTAACGGAGAGACCAAACTATAGTTACAAAAAGGCGGCCGTTTCACGCTTCGTTTCTCTGAAAACGACGCTTGTTTCTCTCTCTAACCGAAAAGCTACCCCAGCTAACGCTACACAGTTTGTTTTAGAGAGATAAAGAGACACAGCTTCGTAATCTGAAAGCAACCTTTTTCTTTTTCTTCAGAGAAAGAAAAGCTTGCTCCCGTAACCTATATCAGGTCTGTACACTCTACACGTACATATCATATACACATGCATGTATTCGGAGGGATATATGAGATTCATTTTCTTTTGTGTGTGATCGATTCTTGTTGATTGATCGAATCCATTACAATTTATATGGATTTGATTTTGTTTGATTGTTGAATGTTCTTGATTTTAGATCTGTATGATTCAGTGTTATTTGTAGAATTGAAGTTTTAATCGCGATTATGTGAAATCATTTCGCGTTTGATTCTGATCAATCGTGTTTTTTGTTTTTCTCACCGACGCGACGAAACTTGTAGTCGAAGAAAATCATGTGTTTGCTTTTCTGAGGTTTTGGGGGTTTTGTTTGATTGCAGATAGTTTGGATTTCGTGTCTCACATTACTGAGTGCACAGACGTAATAATGCCAGGTAAAATTGATTGAATTTTGCCAATCACGGATTTATAAACAGGGATCGTGATTGTAATTGTTTGAATCTTCAGCCTTAGGTGAAATAATCTCTATTCATGAGAATGATAAGGGAAAATGTTTTGATCTTGAAATCCCCGATGCTGAGAAGCGTCAGGCTCGTTCAAAATCTTTAAAGAAGAAAGCCATGAATGCTTCGACTAAAATCACACATACTCTTAGAAAACGTGGAAAGCGAGTGTCTGACTGTCAGCACGAGGCAATTTCGATTGAAGACATTAGAGATGCAAAAGAAGAAGAAGCAGTTAATGCTCTTCGGCAAGCTTTGATGGCCAAAGAGTTACTTCCAGCACGCCATGATGATTACCACACTATGTTGAGGTAATACAAGTTACACTTTGGACTAGTGTATCAATTTGAGTGTAATTAATTGGTCATTGTGCATATTGTGTGTATATCTGAATTGTGATATATTAAGCCTAAAAGGCAAATACAGAAGTGAATTGTGATATATTTGCTTGGTTTAGATATAAAATTTGGCAAGTGTTGGTTTACATGACTGTCGAAACGAAAACATGTAAACTTAGTAGGGAAATATTTTCTTAGCGCTATTTCGAACTACAAACTGGTTTTGCATACTTGTACATGCTCACTCAGTTTAAGTAATATTAGCGATGTTCTAATAATTCACATTGTACAAATGCTTGCTCAAATTTTACTCGGTTTTCAGACTAATATCCATGTAGAGAGGAGAGAATTACATGCTATAATAGCAGTGTACAAGTTTGTTTATCCACACATGTATAGGGCTGTTTAATTTTCCTTCCACCATTTTGTTCTTTTGCAGATATTATGTTTAATCGATCTAACTGCAAGCACTGTACCTATACACCAATTTGGTTCGGTTTTCCCGTAAGAGAAACTGAGTGTTGTCTTTGGTGCAGGTTCTTGAAGGCAAGGAAGTTTGATCTTGATAAAACTACTCATATGTGGGCAGAAATGCTCACTTGGAGGAAAGAGCACGGGGTAGATTCTATCCTGCAGGTAAACATTGCATGTCTTTCTTATATTTTTTATACATAGGTCTAGTGCTAGGCAAATTAGATTTCTTCATTTATTAAAATATTGTTTGTGCTACAACATGTATTCGATGGAATACTTTGGTTATTATTTAGGAATTTTATTCTAGTTAGTTGATGCTGAAAGTGGAAACCATTCAATGCTGTCAGTAAGTCTCAGCTGTAAAAGTTGGCAGTTGATCACTTAAATGATTAAGTGGTTCCTTTGAGCTGATGATTGTTAAAAAACATTAAATTTTCCTTTTTCCACTGACATAATATGACCGTACATGTAGGATTTTATATATGAGGAATGTGAAGAAGTCAAACGCTGCTATCCGCATGGTTACCATGGTGTTGATAAAGAAGGTCGACCTGTTTATATTGAACAGATAGGCAAAATTCAACCTAGCAAGCTTTTGAGTGTTACCACAGTGGACCGCTTCTTAAAATATCATGTGCAGGGGTTTGAGAAGACCTTTGCCGAAAAGTTTCCTGCTTGTTCCTTTTCAGCCAAGAGGCACATTGATTGTACTACAACTATATTGGATGTGCATGGAGTGGTCAGTGCTATGTAATTTTGCTTAGTGTTTTCATTTTAGGGTTTATGCTGTCTTATATGCTCTCAACATTGTGCAGAGTTGGATGAGCTTTGGGAAAGTTGCCCATGATCTTATTATGCGCATGCAGAAAATTGATGGTGACAACTATCCAGAGGTGACTTGATTCTTAGCTTAGTTAGGAGAAAACGATATTCTAATTTTGTTCAACTATCCAATGACTTTTACTGAGATAGCTACATTGTTCAGACATTGCATCAGATGTACGTCGTTAATGCTGGTAACGGATTCAAGCTGATCTGGAACGCAATAAAAGGCTTTCTTGATCCAAGAACTGCAACAAAAATACATGTAATGGGTTACCTAACTAGATATGCCTTTGGTTACACAGGTCTCAGTTGATCTAAAGCTGATTATCCTTATTTGACAGGTTCTTGGCAACAAATTCCATAGTAAATTGTTGGAGGTTATAGACTCAAGGTAAGATGCATTTAAAAAAACTGATTTTGTATTATATAATTTCTCAGTGGCTATCTAATTCCCAAACTTCACCACACGTATATTTTTTGAATCAGTGAATTACCAGATTATCTAGGAGGAACTTGTTCATGCCCTAACGAAGGTGGATGTATGAGATCAGACAAAGGGCCATGGAAAGACCCAGATATAATGAAAGTATGATCCTAATTCTTTGGGACCTGGATACTTTGGTTTCTCCTTGCATATGTGTAAACTTAGGTTTCTGTTTTGTTACAGCTGGTTCACTCTAGAAAGACAATTTATCTGAGGAAAATGAAAAGTTCTGATGATGAAGATGACATTGAAGACATATTTTTTGCCTCAAAGGTTTATTGAATTGACCACTCTCCTATTTTTTTAAAATAATTTTTATCTGCTCATTTCATCTGTGTGACATTAAACCCTTTTGTAGGTTGTAAGTAGTGATGTATCTACGAGTGATGCAGAACCAATTTCAAGGCCAAGCACTTCAAAATTCACGAATGTCGTGTCACATCCTGGTCAGGCAAGTATTGAGTAGTGTTTATATGTATTTTCTTTTTCTCTTGACCCTTAGTTTATATCTCTGGAATGTGTCATGTTATTGGTCTATTATTCCAGTCTGGCGTTCCGGTTGCTGCGAAATCTAATCTTCTTGTGTGAGACAACAGACTATAAGTATTTCTCTTTAGTATTGGGTTGAGAATACAGTTTCACCGTTGAAGGTGGTCTGAGAGTAGTATTTAAGCAGTGACAGCTTTATTATGTAAGAATTGACCGTGAATGGTCTATTTTGTTCTGCAATGAGTTCCATAAAACCTCATGCAATTTGTAAACTTCTTAGTTGATGAAGCCATGTATACACTAACCTACATAGAATTGTAGAGTATATACCTTGAAACTGGAGGCTTAATATAGATGGGATGAATTAAAATTATTTGAGCTTAGTAAGTATTTATATTGTTATTTACAACGTAGTAAATATTTATTAGAAGCATTGATAGTATTTGAAGTCTATTTTTGGACGTACCTATTAGTAAGAATTGCAAATTCCTGCTAAACAGCTGAGTTAGTTGTTTTGTGTGTCTCTGCTTAAGGGCTCTTAATAAGTCAATTTCAAATAAAACCTATTTTGAACTTGTATAATGGATTCGAGGTTTATCTTTCGGTACATTTGGATTTATCTTTGCTAACATTGTACAATTTTTTCTTTGTTAATTTATATTAGTATTCATTTTATGCTCTAATTGTCTCAGGGAAGGATGAATGGCTCTGCCACAGTCCACGTGGAACATGCCACTGATTCAAGTAGTGACCATTCTAACTCAACAAGTAGGTGAATGCAAACCTTCATTTTTAGATCTCAATCAATGTGAATCAGTAAACAATGAAACTACTAATGGACAGAATTCTCTTCTAACTTTTATATTGAAACTTCCATTTGAGCAGCTATTTATATGTTCCTGAATTTTTTTGGTTTTGATAGATCGTGAGGCCTCTGAAATTGTGGTAAGAAGGCTGCCAAAGAACTCTATCCACCACATGGCGGACCTAGTCGTGTGCTTTGCCCTCAAATTATTAGCCTGTGTATATTTTTTCCTCCCATCATTGAGGAAACTTCTATTGAGGCCACGTGTTGGCGAACAATTAGAGACCCCGTTAGCAAACTTGATACCCCAAGAGCAGACTTCAACCATAGCGCAAGAGGACTTCATGCAGCCATGTTCGGAGAGGCTGCAACAGTTGGAAACAATGGTAGCTGGGCTGTTCAACAAACGTACGACAATTCCACCGGAGAAAGAGGAAATGCTTCTTGAATCTCTAAGTCGCATTAAATGCATAGAATATGATTTACAAAAGACAAAAAAGGTAACATTCCTTTTGGATTCTAAAGTTTTAGTGGACGCTATGGTTCATAAATATGTTTCAGTGGACGTTTTGGTTCATAATATGTTTCAGTGACGACGGTCGGGAAGACAGGATTTGTATATTTGAAGAAAAATGTCAAAATTCACTTTTAATTTGGTTTTTATAAAATTAAAACCCCTGAAAGACAGTTTTGTGGAAAATGAAATTAGAAAATGTTGTCGCAAATCAAATACCCTTCAGGTTAGCTAGAGGTGAGTTGTAATATCCTTGATAAATCCATTATGCAAAATGAACCTACATTTTCTTTGCTTGCAGGCACTATTTGCAACTGCATCCAAACAAGTGGAACTTGCCGAGTCGTTAGAAAATCTAAAAGAAAGTTCAGCTGTAAGTTTTATCCAGAAATCTCTTGTCAGCTTAAACTTCTCTTGAATTAATCTGATTTACAAAATTTTATTTTAATTACCCAAGTGTGTTTCTCAAAAAGGATAAGATTACATACTTCTAAGGTGTAAGGGCCGACGTTACTAAATGTAATTGCATTAATGAATAAAATTTGAAGTTTTTAGAAAATATATTATTATTTAGAATTGTATCTCTTATAATGATTAAAACAATGTTTACATGACGGAAATAACAGTTTTCATTTTAATTTTCAATTTGCCCTTCTAATAATCTTAAGTTTCTTTCTATCCAACTGCAGGGGATGACTTCTTGTTGGTCAAGAAGTTGCAAGTATTTCCCTCCTGAAAGATGAAAATTGTTTGGTCTGACTCAAATTTTCACTTCAACTTATGATCAACATAGTGCCGGTTCATTCCTACAACAACCCCGCAAACCTTGTAAGACTATTTACTCACAATATTCACTCCAAACTCTTCTATTAATATTCATCCTGGATTTTAAGTAAAATCCAGAAGTGAATGCAGAACTATAGTTGGTTTCTGGTTTTGATTTTCTTCAATGTTTTCGCTTCATTTGGTTTATGAAAATATTTCCTGTTTTCATTGAGTGAAAAAGTAAATGGGAAAGTGGTTTGTATTTATATTTTCAAAAATATAGAAAAGTATTTGGTTCATGTCAATGAAGATTGCTCTCATTTGACTAAAGTTGGTACCTTAACACATAATTTTATATTTAGTATAATTATATACAAAATTATTTTATTAACGTAGAAAATATCGCCTTCTTAGTAAACAGTGTTTAGAAATGAGGCCGTTGAGTGTTTTTTGAATTTATTAGACAATTTTTTGAAGAAAACAAATTTTCACATTTGTTATTTTTAGGGAGAATGAAGCCAATGAGCCGTGAAGTTTTCACATTTGATTTTTAGACGAACCAACTAATTTGGTTCATATTCTGATATGGAAGTACTTTTAGTATAACTAAACATAATTCGCTCATAAATTGAACTAACAACTAAAGGAGCCCAGACCAATTTCAAACCTATGGACTCACTAATGTTCTGTTTGACAGGTTCTAAAATTGGTGGGTCAAGGTTGCTGTCTGCGAAAAGAAAAATAATAGTGAAGAGACGATACACACAAAATAAGTGAGGCTACGCCAACCATGGCAAGTAGAGTCGATACATAGTTTTGCCTAAACTTTCAATTCAATGAGACTTTGTACATATATCTTGCTTTAATTTTTTTTATAGTAGTCCGCTCTTGTCTCATCAATGATTACACTGTAAAGTACTTATTTCAAATAATTGAAGATACAGATCATACAATGCGGGATACAAACTGCTCTAAAAATTTGTTTTCGAAATATTATAAGAGATTTCCGATCTGGTTCTACTATTTGTCGAAGATTATTCGTTTGGAATTTGGGTGTTGTCCGGTCCGAACATAAAACGAACTGGGTCTGGGTTAAAAACTTGTAACTCGCATTTGGACCGGTTCGGGTTTTTAGTTTGTCCGATCCGAGCCCGAAAATTATAAAAATATATAAAAAGTAATTTTTTTATATATATAATAACAATAATATATATATAAAAAAGTAAATGAATATATTTAAAATAAATTAAAAGATTTTAATGTCTATAAAAAAGTAAATTAATATATTTAAAATAAATTAAAAAATATTAAAATTAATGTCTGCGGGTCGGACGGACACGAACGAACGGCCCGGGTTTGAAAATACAAACCCGAGAGTGGATCGGACCGAGTGCAGATTCAAGTGTTCAAAAAACGGACTCAGGTGGGCCGGTCCGAGCCCGATCCACAGACGGTCCATTGCCATCCCTATAGTTAACTATAATTTATTGGAATAAATATATTTAAATATATATATATATATATATATATATATATATATATTAATAATTGAGAAAAGTATCAGAAAATACTTTTTTAAGTATGATATCCAGTTTCAGTACCCAAATATTGGATACTATCTATTAGTACCTAAGACTCCATTGGTGAGCAAAATAACCCTGAAGCTATATGAAAGAGAAAATAGATTCAAAATTACTTTTTATTATATTAATTTTAACTTTCCCCCAATCCCAATAAGCCTTGAGAAAGCCAAAAGACGAAAGAAAGAGACAGTCACAAATTTTAGTAACCCTAAAATAAGTCAGGTGTGTTGTTGCCGTTCAAACTCCGGCAAGGGTAGAAGTCTTGAGATTGTAATCCAGTTTTGAGGCAAACTTCATCTCATGTTCAACGCGAAACCCGTTGCTTGTGAACGTCTGAATACTGGTTATCAGTATAAAGTAGTTTGAAGGTAGTCGATACTGGTTATATATGTTGCTTAGGAATATGTTTACTGGTTGTTCGAATTACCACCCGGTTCGTCTCCGTTTGTGTTTAAAGGGAAACTCACGTAGGCCCATGGACTGGCCGGTAAACAGTTTAGTTGTTCTTAGAAGGATCAGACTTGTGTATGGTTGGTTTGTTGGTGTTTTTTTACAAGATAAAATGTCGATTTTGGGTTGTTTATGATAGGCTTCAGTTGTTCTTGAATGCATTGTTTGGTTTTGAGTTTTCATGATTTTCAGACAAGGTAGTTGGGTTTCTTTTATTGCATGTTTGTTTGAAAGTGAAATTTGGAAACTGCAATATCTGTATATGGTATATCGCGTCTTGTTTAGTGTGGCAATGCGTTTGGAGAGTTATTTTTTAGTAGTGTGAATATGTATCTCGCGTGTGTTTTGGGTTGTATATCGCGTGTGTTTTATAGTTTAAACTGTATGTTTATTGCTGTTTAGTAAGCAGAGAAAATGTCGTAAGTTAGTAGGTAGTTTGTGGTGTATTTTGACAATGCGATTGTGTAGACATCTTTATAGTGTATTGTATCTCGCGTAAGAAGTATCTTGTAAATCACATTATTTAGTAGCATGTAACGTAAATTGCATATGTGCATTATAATTGTAGAACTAAAATCTCGCCTCCTATAAAAAACATCTAAACAATTAATGTCCTTTTGTAAATTCTGGTTTAGTTAGTGTATTGAATTTGCTGCAGAAAAATGTAGTAGCTGAGGAACATATTGAGGCTACGAAGAACACACCATTCTATACCTTGCTGAAAGCTTCCTTCATGCTACGAAACGAAGATTTTCCGAAGAAGAAGTTTAACAAGGTGATAGAAGAGACCGTGAAGAGATATTTTGTGAAGAAAGGGTCTTTTAGAATAAGCTCGAAGAGGGTTAAACTGACAACGAAAGATGTTAAAGCCATTTTTGGTCTTAAACACGGAACAAAGGAAATGCCTATGAATAAAGCAGGAGCATTCACGGGAAGATTTGGTGATGGTGTAGAGAACGAGTCTCCACTCATGCAAAAATATTTCTTGAGTCCAAGGGCTAGGAAAAGTGGACCGACAAACCAAAAATATGTTTCAAATGCGATGATCAAGGTAAAAATAACATTTTATTTTTATTGTGTTGTTTGAGAATATCCAGTCAACTAACCACTATCTGTTTTATTATAGGAATCCATAGAAAAAACAGTAAAGGATGGGGGAGGGAGGGGGGGGGGGGGGAGGAGGAATCAGTAAATGACGTTGCGAAGCTTTTGCCACTCTTCATTTTCTCTACCCTCTTCTACTCTGTATCAAAATTAATGACTATGATTGGTCTGGGAAAATTGTTGAGAAGTTTACCAAGTTGATGGTGAATTGTTTGGAGAAAGGGGCACCCGATCACGTCATTGGATGCGTAGCAGTTTTATTTGTGAGTATGAGGTTGGTGTGTAGCATTTTGTTTTGGATTAGAAGTGATGTGACTGTGATTCTTTTTGCATCCCTTCATAATGAAGTACACTACATTAGGGGAAGATTTCGTAAGACCCAACATGATTCCTAGGTGCTACAAATGGTGGAGGCTGGAGTGCAAGGAATCAACTCTGAAGATGATTAAAAGGTTGCGGAAGCTCCCTGATGATGAGGTAATACATATATGTGTTTAGGTTTAAGAGATTGCGTTGATGGATTGTTGGCATGACACTGTTTCAAGTATGTTCATACTTCCTATATAATCTCGCGTCATAATTTGCATACGACTCGCGTACTCATACCTTTACGGGACTATCTGGTCAGAACTAAGTAAATATGCGTGATATGGTATTTGTACATCGCTTTAGTTAAGTGTGTATATGATGAGAATCGTATTTTGTATTGGGTGTTTAATGAGGTAATTAATGAATCGCATGCTAAAATATATATCAATCGCGCAACAAGTTGTTAGTAAATGAATCGCACGATGATAATTATATTGTATTTTACTCGCGTTGTGGATTACTCAATCTATAAATGAATCGTTTGATGATATTTAACTAAGTAACTCTTGATTGTTTGTTTTCAAATCGCGCCGCCTGTTGTCGATCTTGGAAGGAGAGATAAACCTATGCGAGGCTGAAGAAATGGCCTTTGGGTCGGGTGAGATTGGGGGAGGCTGCGATATTTTATAGCAGAGGCGTCAAAAGTTGTCAAACAAACGGAAAAAAACAATCAGCGGAAGAAATGGGAAGCAGTTAAATTTTTGTATAGAGGGTGAAACAAAGGAAATAGAAATTAGGAATATATCTCAAACAATAAATTACGTGGGCGTAGATGAGGACTACGGTTAACCATTGTGGGGGTGGTTGGATCAGCATAAACATACACCGGATAAAATGCAGTTAAAACAACGGAACACTTTTACTGGGGAATGCAGTAGAGAAGGAAGTTCCAGTATTCGGATGAAGAAGATGAAAGTTTACAAGCCAAGCGCTTGTAATATTTTTTTAAGAGGATGTAAGATATTAAGAAGAGAAGCAGTGGCAAGTACATATACTAGGTAGAAAATAAACGACTTAAGATTTCTCTGGCACAAAAGAATAGGCAAGTAAGTTACTTAAAATGTTTTCATTATAATGAACATGAACTCGGTTTCCAATATTAAACTTGTTTATTTTTTCCACATATTGAAGAACTCCAAATGGAGGTTACATATTTGACTTTGAAGCTTCAAAAACAAGCTGATCAAGATGAGGGGGTTAATGAAGTACTTAAGAAGGTTTGTGGAATGCCTTTCTGTTCGGTAGAAGAAGAGTCGCCAGAGAAAGCAGTAGAGGTGCCAATAAAAGTGGATAAGGTTCCTAAAACCATAGTTTATGTTTCAAGAAAACATGGTTTCCAAATGGTAGAGGCTGAAGGGAAAAAAATGAGAAAAAAGAAATGTTGTAGAGGTTTCTAAACCTGAGGAAAATAAAGAAGACACAGACGATAGGGCCGAATATATTGATGAAACAGTTTATGAGAAGAATGATGATGGAGCTGCTGATGGACCGAACGATGTTACTGAGACATCTGGTGAGTGGGAAGGAAAATAAAAAATGTTTGTATGTTTTAGGTGTTGACAATTGTATGCTTATGCCGGCCAATTTTAGAAGTGGTGTACCAGCTGAAACCGGGAGTGGAAATGCTGAAAAGGAGGATGAAGTAACCACACATGGGGGCAGATGTGGGTGTGGGTGAAATAACAGTAAAGGCTGAGGTAGAAAATCCCGTAGATGTAGCGGGAGGGGGGGGGGGAGCATGACATTATTGCAGTAGTTGTTGAACCAACACCCTTCCAACCAGAACCAGCTGTTGTGGTCGCTGAGACAGTATGAGAGTTAGTAATGCAAAACCAAATAGACGCAACATTGAACAAAGAAATAGAAAAAATGGAGTAATAAAGTGGTTGTGGAAGAAGAAAATAATTTGATAGAAGATGAAAATCGCGTAGAGGGCGGAGATGATGTACAATGTGGTGATGTTGCTTGCAAATATGCGGAGGTTGGTTTGGCAATTCTACCTGTTTGGGAAGTAACAAGTGGCACAGAACTGAATATAGTTGGGGCAGATGATAGTAGCAACATCACACCCAAGTGTGGGGAGCAATGACATGAAGATGTAACTGGATCTTAAAATATTAAGATTCAACTTTATATGACCATTTTATGTGATATGCTTTGTCTTTAAGAAGTCATGTTAGGGTGGGTTTGTTTAATTTGGGGAAGCTGTTTTTGGTATATTTTAGATTTTGAGTAGGTGTTTTGCTGGTTGTTTTATTACAGTAGGGGGTGTTTTTTTACTTATAACTATTTCGAAGTTTATGTTATAACTATAATGTAATGAGGTTGGAAGGTCAAGATTTGATATTCATATTACATCGCGGTTTGCATGCTAAAAGTAGTTGAGTTTGTTAGTCGCAAAACACGTTATGTTTATTCAACCAAAGCTCGTATATATTACTTTTTATTGTGTTATATTCTCACTAGAATAACATGTTATTACTATACAAAACGCATATTCAAAATGTACATAAATAAGGTGTCTCGTGTGAAACGTTAAACACAAATCACGTATCTATAAGAAAATTAAGTAAACTCGCCGATGTGTTATATTTATTAGACACATCGCGTGATTAGTGAAAGAAAACCGAACACGTATCATTAGGGAATTAGGTTACAACACTTTTAAATTGATAAACAATTTCATAGTGTGGTAACTATAATTAGGAAGACCAATTATAGTTACCACACTATGAAATTCGGACTACATCTATGCATACAAGGACATAATAAACAACAACCAAAGACGGAGCACGTAATGGAATTCGGAGCTGTTCTCAAATCATCAAAAGAGTTACTACCCAAGTTGGAAGTGCAACGCAAAACAAAGGTTGAAGTACTAACACAAACCGGAAAAGTAGAAGAAGTACAACCAAAAGGGGAAGGGGAAGCTGGATGTTTTGATCTTCCAAACCTAGATGATGGATTTGTACTATGTACCCAATCGTTTTTCGACGAAGTTGATAAGGCGGCGGCTATTCACTCGAGTGGAGGAAAGTTTGTTGGCAGCAGTTCATCTAAAAGTGTATTAGAAGAGGCACCTCTAATGGTAAGTGGGTAATTATACTAATAAACATACACATAGTTGGCACATTTTGATTGTTATGTAACACAAAGTTTACTATTTTATAGTTACTAGATAACGTTTATCCAAATTAGGATTTACTTACACAAACACAACAAGGAGAAGCTATTTACCAAACTTGGGAAATTCAAACAGCAACAACAAAGTTAATAGCCGTTACTCAATACCACAAGGTGCTTAAAATAAAAAGAGACGAAGATCAACGCGACTTAGAAGTATGGTATTTACCAGAAACAGAATTTTCATACTGGCTAAGTGTTAGTGTGACTGAGGTAATGGCACTACCATACAAAGGGGAGTTAGATTTCAAGGTAAAATTTAAATTATTGATATAATTCACAAAGAATTGACAACTAGTTTGATATAGCTCTGAATTCGTCGTGTTGTAGATCATTGATGCCTCGATATATAAGATGCTTAAATAATCAATTTGGAAAGTACCTTTCAAAGGGTTTGATAAAAAGTACAACTGTAAATACAACGCTATTAAGATTTCTAGGATTGCAACGGTTAGTATATAATTATTAAATAGCCCTTAAAAGTGACCCAGAAGTTGATTTGTTGCATTGAAATAAAATATTTCACACGTTGTTGACGGAGTTTTTGAAAACATGAGAGAGGACACATTTATCACATTCATTCCGGTATGCCAAATAAATGAGAATGAAAAAAACCACTGGACATTGTTGGTAATAGACATGAAGAATGGGTTGGCCAAAAACTACAATCCCCTGTTCCTTCTTAGCAAATTCACTGTAGATAACACTAGAAAAATAGGTGAAGCATTGGTAAGTAGTATGAAACCGTATTGCATGATGTTGTATGTTCTTGTTTTGCAGGTGCATGAAAGAATCGTGTTTTCGTTATCGCGATATTCTCTTAGTCATTTCTCACGAATCGCGTTAGTAGTGTCTGAGAATCGCGTGTTGTATGCATGAAACTCGCGTGCAGATATAATGTGATTCGCAACATTACATTTCATGAGATGTATACATAATGCGTTTCTGGTATAACTGGTAATGGTTCATTATGTGCAAAAATCGCGTGAAGTTTCTTAACGATTACAACTAGCAAAAGGTTTTACATGTGATTTAAAAAATATTAACGTCATAATTTTTCTATATGAGCAGCTGAACTATTGTATGAAGAAAAAAAATACATACCACGTGTGAGGAATTGATTCAAAGTTAAAGCTTCTAGAGATATTCCACAACAAAAAAAAAAATTCACTTGACTGCAGAGTCTTCGTTTGTCAGTATGTTAAAGACATTATCCAGCACAAGTTTATACCCAAGGAATATAGCATACAAATGCCCGCTCAAGCACGTGCATAAATATTTTATCACTTCCTAAATGATAAAAATACTAGTCTGAGGGTGTTGGATGCGTGATTGTTTTTTTTAAATTTAGTAAAGTACTTAAAGAACATCTTCGTATGTAATTGAATTCTGATGGGTTATGGGGTGCCATTTTATTGTCAGGACAATTTCGTTTTTTCAAGTAACTTAGGTGACCATTGTATCCAACCATTGTATCCATTTGGACCCTTGTAGAACACTAACCATAATCAAATGACTAAAGCACATGCTCTATGAATATTGATAACGTACAACACATTAATATAACACTAAGCATGAGATTGTAACATGCAAGAGTAACTCACGCTATATGGGGACTGGACGACATAAATCACATTATTAGGTTATGTGTGTATCACGCGTCTTCCAATCATGCAAATCACATGGTAACTCTGGCTCCATATGTATAATTAAAGTCCCGTATATTGTTTAGGACTGATTGATATTAGCCCGCAAAACTTACACCAAATAATTATGACCCGCCGAAGTTAGCCACGTACTTTGAACCCCTTATATAAACCTCCAGACTTTTACTTTTACTCTAAACGAAAACCCTTTACACATTAGAAATAGTTTTGATTATGGGTTGGTGCGTAGATAAAGACCAACACTTGCTTCAAGCGGTGAAGTACGTTAAGACAACCATTATCGATGATACAACAAGTGTTTTTTTCGATGAAGTGTTATGCATGATGTACTTTGACTATGGGAGGCTTGGATTTGTCGGACCTCATGTTTGCAGCCGTGAAGAAGTCGCTTCGAGGTATAACAAACTAAAATCTGAACCATTTCTACGTGTGTCTGACCTGTGTCTCGCGTTGCACGAAGAGGCAACAGACTTATGGAAGTGGGAACTTAATGATTGAATATCAAGAGATATGATTGTGTACTTGAAGGAAGCGATTGCCGAGAGAGAAGATGCGCTTGCCAATTGCTCACCGGTTGATGATCACCGGGGTTGTTGATTGCAGTCTAGAATATTATTGAATTTAATAATATAATCCTCATTCAAGAAAAATGGTTGTGTAATTGTCCCTAAAATGGATGTAATGGCAGTGATATATTTTCATCTAAATTACGTTAGAGAATACTTTCATTTCACTAATGAATCGCGTAACACTTCAAAGGATGGACTGAATGAATGGCTTTCCAAATTGCATCGTTGTTTAGTTCAAATAACGTTAACTCACGTGAAGTAAACAAGAAGTTATTTAATAATTTTAAAATGTATGCTCCCCAACTCGTGTCGTATAATATACTTGAGTTTCACACAAATCGCGCGATACCATATCTTAATGTTTCACATAAATCGCCTGATCAAAATAATTTAACAATCACATGCATCATTTACATCTTATTTACATTTGTTTAGCTATGTGCCAATTAAACATTTAATAACTTTTGTTAACCTAGGTTGATTATTGAGTAAGGTCTCGGTTTTTAATATTATAGAGTTGGTTCAAATTCAAACCCACCTCTACCATTCTCCTTATAATAAACACTACCGAAAATATAATTAAAATTAATGAATTGCGTGGAACTTCAGCACATGGACATACCACTGAATAGTTATGTGACAATTAAAGGCCGTTGAATAAGTGTAAGTCCATATTGCGCAATGATGGTATAGAAAACAATCGAGTCAATAATTACTAGTAGGCGTTGGTTATTGTGATAAGTACTAAACTCGCGTCATAATTACTGCCACCTGATTAGACAATGGATTGTCTTTTCACTAATTGGTATTGGGTTTGTAGGGTAATTTAATGCATGATTTGACATGGGTAGATAAAGTACTCATTACATGTACATTGATTTATAATTATAGTAGTGTTAGGTTTGTAAATATAAATAAGTGTATCTCATGCAAAGTTATTCACTTACCTATTCGAATTCAAAAATCTGTTTGTATTTTAAACAAAAGCTGTACCAAGAAAATGAGCGGTTCTTCACCTGACTCCTATGGTTACCCATCCTCTGATGGTGGGTACTCCGATGATGGTGATAAGTACTCCGACTACAAGCACTCCAGTACGTCCGTGTACTCTTCAGACGAATCGAAAGATGCTTATTCATCCTTGCTTTCACCTGAGGATGATTATGACTCAGTCGACTCGTTTTCGTTTCCAGAGGAGGATTCGGACTACGAGTGGTTTCTAAAAGTCGAAGAAATCAGAAGATGAGCAAGATGAGTCTTGGGAAATACTGTGGTATGGAAACTGGTGACGAAGAAGAAAATGATGTGGATACAAAGAACGATGTCGAGGAAGAGTCGGAGGAAGAGTCTGAGGATGAAGAGGAGGATGAAGAATAGGAGAACTCTTCCGATAATTAGTCCATATGTAGCTGTTTGTGTGTGTTTTTATTTTTTGGAATTACAATTGGTGAACCCTATAATATGTAGTATCGTTTGGTTATGGTTTACTATCTAGGAAGTAGTAGGTCCATTGTGCAATCGGGTCTCTTGTTTTTTAAAATTGTTATGTTATCCTTAATTAACTAGTTGCAGATGCAGTGTTTTGAAGTGTGTTATGCTTATTCGATTCATGTTCCAATCGCATTAAAGGGTCTGTTTAAGTAGTGTAAGCGCAGTCTAACAAATCGTGTTAGTTCTAGTAATGCTTGTAAAGAAGTTGGTAGCAATCGCGTTGAAACAAACTTAACAAATCGCAATGACGGACTAATCGATTTTGACGTAAATCGCGTCTGCTATGTTGTAACCGATATGGAAAATAAAGAACTGGAGAAAGGGGGGGGGGGGGTGCATAAAAATTTCTACACAATCGCGTCGTTGTGGAGGTTTAAAACTGAAAATCCTGTGATGGCAATTGCGTCATTGAAACATGATATCCATACACAACGAGTGTTATTAAGTAAATAGTTTCAAACAAATCGCTTGTAATCATATAGTTACATACAACTCGCGTGTGCAAAAATAATAAAGTCCTACACAACTCGCATGTGTGAAATAAACTAACAATCACAAGTTATGTTTAAGTAAATAAGTAAGGAAGTGTGACCTCTGGGAAGCCAAAAATTGCAATCTCTGTTTCAACTAAATTAAAGTAAAAAATATTGTATTGGGAGGGAGATACATGACAAAGGGATTCCCGTTAATACATACTGAATAAATCGCATGATACACAAATAGTATCTATAGCAAGCGCTAACTCACAGTGGGATATCACATGTCATTCGGTTGTGTCCATATTTAAAACAACGACCACAACTCAACTGGCTCGATGACACTTCTCCTCTAGATGGAATCCTCTTTTTCCTTGGCCTTCTAGCTTGCCTTTTAACGTTAGGAGGTAGAACAACCGGTCCTTCAAAATCGTTAGAGGATGACCTTTCACCGAAGTCGGTTATTGTAGATGAATAAGTAGACCTATTATTACCAACCGTGAAGAATGGATCCATCAACATCATAGGATCTTCTTTAACCGAAGTTATTGCCGCTAATAAGTGCGGACATGGAAAAAACTCCTGTTGCCATGAACCACATGAACACTTAAAATCAAGCATGTTGACAACCATAACGGGTTCAGAATAAACTTCAAATGAACCCTGCAGGAGACTTCAATACCACCCACGTTCGACCGATTAGAACATTCTCCTTGATTGCTTGTCATATTCGGGGCATAAATAACTGTTCCAGCTGAGCCCCTCCGAATAATGTCTAGAAATCTGAGTCGTTAGCATTACTCCAATCTTGTCTATCATTTCAACAATTGGTAGATTGCAAAGCTTTTTAATCTGATTGTTAAAGGATTCAGCGGCAGATGATGCCATTGCCCCAAAACGTTTCCCAATGACGAATGGCTGGGCGTACTTATCTGGAGGTAAATGCTCAACGAATTTCTTAATCTTTTTACCACATGTACTTAAAAACTTAGGAAGTCTCTGATTAAAAAGTTTAACTGTGGGAGCATAAGCACTACTTTCAAATCGCTTCAACATCTTCTTGTTAAACTTTCGGTTAGTGCATTCAAGAGCGGACCTCAAATTATGAAGGAGATGATATATACAGTAAGAATGCAAGCAGTTTGGATAAACAAAAAAAACAACATTAATAATACCAGAGTGTCGGTCAGAAATACAAGTTATTTGACGGTTTAACAAATGAGGTTTAAGACGTTCCATAAACCATAAACAGTTATCAGAATCTTCACTACCAAAAATACCAAAAGCAACTGGAAAAATACCTGCAATATGTAAATAGTTTGTTGGAGTCCAAATGAGTTATCCAAAATATAATTGATTCTTAGGTCTTTCTATAAGGCTACATACATTCAGAAGTTGGTCCTAAATACAACAACATTGGTAGAGTCGCGCGATTGCTAAATTTGTAGTACACATCGCACGATTGCTAAATTTGTAGTACACATTGCGCGATTGCTAAATTTATTGAGCCAAATCGTGCGAGTGCTAAATTTGTAAACCAAGACTCACGTTGTTTACTAGTTAAGAATCATATGGTTAAAATGGTGGAGTAGTAGATGGTGCAAATCGCATTAATTAAATCGTCGTAACTCGCGTTAAGTGTTGCCTTTAATAAAAAACGTAAATAAAGATATGCAAGAAAGCTTTGAAGATAGCAATACACCAGCATGCTTGCCGTTTAAATGGGTACCGTCCACATAAAACAATGGTCGACATGAGTGAAAGCATTGAATGCATGATCCAAATGCTACAAAGCACCTCCTGAAGACATTCCCAAAACCAACCTTTAAATGGAAATTAGTAGTAATGTCTTGACTTTTTAATCTTCTAAAGTAAGCATTCAGCAACCCAAACGAAGTATTACTATCTCCGAAAACTTCCCTCCTTGATTTTTCTACAGCATTCCATGAGAAACGGTAGGAAATGTCTAAACCATAGTCTTGTTTGATAGAAGACTAAATAGTTTTTGCTGTTACAGAATGACATGTCCTAATGATTCGTATATTTCATTCGCAATCAAATCAGACGTCAAATGCCTACTTTTGTTTTTGAAAATACCGGGCTACATGTATGGGTTTGGACAAATCTCTTGATCATCATTAAACTAGTGCTAGAATCTATTGATGCATAAAGTCGCCATTTACAACCACCTGAATCTTTGTTGAACCGTAAGCAGTGATGTTAGTAGATGTATTATGCATATACTTGAAAGCAAAACCACGCTCTAAAGCATATCGGCATAACGATAACCTTAGACCTACGACACCATCAACAAATGTCTGACCAACCTTAGACCGTCCTTTCAGACCGAACCAGGTAGTTTTGCAACTCCTAATGAAGATACAATTTTCAGTCGCAGCAAGAATTGGAGGCAATCGTCTTTTCCGCATAAATACTCTCCAGACATCTTCCTAAAAGGTGTGATAACTCTAAGATGGAGAAATACGATAGGAGTCGAGATCTGGACAACCATCTGGAACAGTTCAAAAACTTCATGATGAATTTTGACGACGATAACAAGATTTTTTGTAGAGATTTCTCCCACACTTTTACAGGGAGTGCTCTTAAGAGTCTACCTCAGGGGTGTATTAGAAATTTTGATACATTTTGGGTTGCCTTCCGGAGGCAATTTATCGGGAGTAAAGAACTAAAAGGTAATAGGGACACCATTATCCATTGTGCTTAGGAACCAAATGAGTCCTTGAAAGATTACATAAGTCTTTTTATGAATACGAAGAACGGGCTAGCAGATTGCTTTGAGCAGATTGCAATTGCTTTCCTTAGGCAAGGTTTGAATCCTGGGAATTTAGCTAATTATGTGACTCGGAAGAAGGCTATAACCTGGGGTGGTTTATTGAACCAAGTGGGAAAAAAATCAATGTAGAAGAAACAAAGAAAACAAAGGTGCACTGTTAGGTGAGGTCCACCACTACAACAACAGATCCTCCAACCACTAACTAATCTGGTTACAGGGAAAAGGAAACCGGACAAGGGTCCAACCGGTCCAAACAGAATCAGTCCAACCAAACCTAGAACCAACAAACCAGGAGTAAGAGGGGTCCCTGGGTCCAGCCTGAGTGGTTCGCTGAATTGGGGGAGAATGTAGCCACAATCTATGAAAAGAACTGGAATGAAGTGCACTTTTAAAAACCGACAGCTGTGCAGTCCCCCAAAGATAATTGGAACACTCATGTTTGCCAATATCACAATGATATAGGCCATGATACCCAGGATTGCATGACGTTGAAACAGGAGGTCTAAAACCTTATTGAGAGGGGCAAGTTGGGAGCTTATGTTAAAAAACGAAGTGGAAACAGACCGGATAACACGTAAAATAATTCTCCCCGGACGAATCCTTCAAACAATCATGGAACATCTGCCCAAGAGGGTGCCATGATGATCCTTGATATATTTGGTGTAGACTCTGCGTATCTGGATCCAGATCGAGATCGAAATAAGGTGGGTGTGATAATAGAGAAAAATAAGACAGTTTCCAGACTGATCAGCTTCTTCGAATCGTTAACCAATTTTAGAGGAGAAATTGTGACTGCATCTACCACTTCATTAATGAAGAGGCATGTCCATAATTTGGCTACCCATTTAGAAGGTGTAATGTCTTCCCATCAGTGCCAATCCCCATTCCCATCCATAGTCTTTGATGAGGATGACCCGAGGGACATTGCGGGACCTCATGAGGATGCGGTGGTCATAGGAGCTTCTATAGAGGGAAATGATACACCCGAATTCTGATTGATACAGGCAGTTCAACAAACATCCTATTTTAAGCTCCTATAAGAAAATGAGAAATCCAACAGTTATTCAATGATCGAAAAAAACCATTGTAGGCTTCAGAAGGACTTCTGCATATGTAATTGGGGAGTTCGAAGAGGAAGTATTGTTAGGAAAGGGGCCCTTTAAAAAGACAGTGAGAGTACTATTTGTTGTAGTGGATTGCCCAACATCGTATAATGCAATTTTTGGGAGGTCTTGGCTTTCCAGAATGCATGTTGTGTCCTCTACAGTCCATCAGTGCTTGAAGTATATTGTTAAAGGACAAGTAGGTATTGTCCGAAGCAGTCAAAAGATAGCCAGAGAGTGCTATGCAATAGATCTTGCTCCTAAAACGTTAGGGGCAGTCAGGATTAACAAGGATTAGCAGCTATTTTAGCCTTATACTGAGAAGAGTGAGATTGATGATCCCAGGGAGGCTCTCAGTGTTATAATACCTATTGAAGAGGTTGAAACTCACTCCCTCGCAGAGGGAAAGAATGTTAAGATTGGTTCCAAATTGGCACCGAAGTTGAAGCATAAATTTTTGTCCTTTGTGATGAATAATTAACACGTGTTTGCATGGTGCAACAATGATGATACCGGAGTACCAACATATGTTATTTCACACAAGTTTTCCATCCGAAGTGATCTTTCACCAGTCGTACAAAAGAGGAGAGCTTTTTCCAAGGAAAAAGCAGATGTGATTGTTCAAGAAGTTGACCGATTAACCAAGATGGGTCATATTAAAGAATCCTAGTACCCTTTTTGGACTGCTAACCCTATGTTAGTCAAGAAAATGAATGGAAAATGGCGTATCTGTATTGATTTCACTGACCTAAATAGGGCATGCCCTAAGGATCTTTATCCCGTTCCTCGGATAGATCAGTTGGTGGATTAAATACAAAGTCTTTTCTCCATCACTAGGTCCACGACATCTACAACATACATCCATATATAGTCTTCACTTCATCCTTCACGAAAGACTAGGGGGGCTACACATCTATGTCAACCTTATCCAACAAAAATTAAAACATGTCGAAGAAGCAGGTAACATCCTAGCAGCCTACTAATTGTTAGTTGTACTCTTTTCCTTTGGAAAAATAGAGCTTTTTATCCTCAAGAGAGTTTTTGGCCGGCAAAGGTTTTTAACGAGGCATGAACAATTTAGTACGAACCAAGTTGGAGTCGTCTCCAACTACAGTTCGGCTAGGAAAAATAATATATATAACCAAGCCTTATAAATTTTCGGAGTCTAGCCGACATGGTTGGCAAAGTTTCTTCGACATGATAAGTGGCACCTTAGCGAAAAAGATAAACGAAGACAGAGCTACGACAACTGAAAAAATAAAAGTGAACAAACTCCCTCAAAAGCAAAGAAGATTACACTATCCGGATATTATATGTGACTATTATATAGTCCTTAATTTTCACTACACTCCAACTCAAGGACTAGGTAGGACTCATGATGAGGCAATATTCTTTATAGAATATCCGGATAAAAATATAATTTATTTGTAATTTAATTAAGCTTTGTTATTGTATATTTATTATTTATATTCTGTAACGAATATAAATAAATAAATAAATAGAATTGTCTATGTAATAAATAATAATAAATAAGGGAGACTAAATGTCACGTACAAGACCAATAAATATGATTAGAGCTCCATATGTAAAGTATCCAAAAAACATACAATAATACAAT
The DNA here is from genome assembly GCA_036936605.1 of Limnanthes douglasii subsp. nivea. Lineage (NCBI taxonomy): Eukaryota > Viridiplantae > Streptophyta > Magnoliopsida > Brassicales > Limnanthaceae > Limnanthes > Limnanthes douglasii. The sequence goes on from JAUPFV010000001.1 coordinate 43,453,687, forward strand.
TACACATTTTCCTTATTTTCTCTCTCTATATTTCGTTTATTTTCTCTCTTTTTCCATATGAGAATGATTTAGGTAATTTGTTAAGGAATTTATCCTTATCAAATAGGTTTATTTCAAGGTCATCGGACAAGTGTGCTCTATTTTTCCAAGTATTGAGGAATACTGAAGACTTCAATTGGTCCCCACAGTGCGACCAGAGTTTTATTGAAATAAAGAAACATTTATCCTCACTCAAAACTCTTTTCAAACCTGTTCGGGGAGAAAAAATTTATGTGTATCTAGCTGTATCAAAATATGCTATGGTGGATCAAGTATTTTGGGTTGTGGAGCTGGAACCTACCCATATGGTGATAAAATGTAGCAAGCTATATGCTTTGGATTCAAAGCTTCCAACAATGAGTCTGAGTATGAAGCAACCACTTTCGGTCTTAAGCTAGCTCTCCTATGTGGGGTTAATAGAGTCCGATTAATGAGTGATTCTCAATTACTTATCCACCATGCTCAAGGGCAGTCTGAAGCCAAGAAAGAACAGCTGGTCAACTTTAAAAATATTTACTATGAGTATATTCCCAGATCGGAACACACTTTGGCAGACTCCTTGGTAACTATAGCCTATTTTGAATCTTACCCCTAGATTTTGGTACAAGAATGTCCATTTATACAGATGGATCAGAAAAAAGAGGATGAAGAAAATATGAGCATACTTGTTATTCAACCTAAATTTTTTAGAGACACTCTCCTCCAATACATTTCCGCTGGGATATTGCCTTCAGATAAAGCCGTGGCAAAGAAGATTAAGTACAAGGCTCGTGGTTTCTTGATAATAAAAGAAGTTCTTTACAAAAAGTCTTTCAGCAGACCTCTCCTAAGCTGTTTAGGGTTTGAAGAATCCCAGGTGGTATTATCCGAATTATATGATGGGGAAGGCTCGACACACTGTGGCTATAGAGCACTGACGCGAAGAGTTCTGTTAGCCGAATACTACTGGCTAACCATAATGACAAATGCTAAATAAGTGGTAAAAAATGTGATCCTTGTCAAAAGTATGGGAATGAAATTCATGTGCCAGCAGTACCTATGGAATCCATATCTAACTATGGCATCCGGTGGGTGTAGGACTATGATAGTCTTTATTAACTATTTCTCTAAATGGATAGAGGCAGCTCCTTTGGATAGACCACTTCGAAAGCCGTTATTAAATTTATTTTATCCAACATATGTTGTAGGTTTGGGGTTCCTTAGAAAATTACTACAAACAATGGGCTACAGTTTGATATCAAAGACATGGAAGCTTTTTGTACCTCTAGAGGGATTCAACATTGTTTTTCTTCTCCTTTCCACCCTCAAGAAAATGACCAAGTTGAGGTTACAAATAGAACCATCTTGTCCGGATTAAAAAATAATTTGGAGGGAGCTGCAGGAAAATGGCCAAGTTATTTACAAGAAGTATTGTGGGCCTACCAAACTTCTCCTCGAACTGCAACACAAGAGTCTCCTTTTAAGTGGTAGTTGGGATGAATGAAATTACTCCCATAGAGGCTACTTTACCATCACACAAAGTCGAAACTATTCCGAACATGCTAATGATGTAGCGATTAGGAATCAGTTGGACTGAATTAAAGAAAAAAGGGTTAAAGCGCATTTGAGAACAGCACACTACCAAGGCTTAATGAGGAGCGAATTTTCTTCCAAAGTCAAAAGAATAGAGTTTCAAACAGGAGACAAAGTTTTAAAAAATGTCTTTCTACATTCCAAGGAGAACAAGTTTGGTAAGCTGGCTCCAAACTGGAAAGGCCCTTATATGGTTTGTGAAAAGGTTAAACCAGGGACATATAGGCTCCAAGACAAAGAAAGGACAGCTCTAAAGCATCCATGTAATGTTGAGCATCTCAGGTTATATTTAGAGTAAAGTTCTTTTGAAAATATTTACTTGTTCAATACCAATGTAAATATAAGGGGTCATACTCTTTCCTACCCTGGTGGCGCGGGGAGGTTTTAATGAGGTGTTCGGATTTTTCAAAAATATATGATGCTTTCTTCAAAAGTCTGCTGTGATTTTATTTTAATGCGGATATAAATTGCTTATTCAACACCCCAACTCTCAATTTTTCTTGAGTTGATCGGATATGTTTAACGCTTTGTCACATTTATTAAATACCTGTGATTGAAGATATTGGATACTCTTAATTCAACACTTCTGAAATTTTGGTGGCTATTTAAACATTGGCCATGAAAGATTTAAACAAAATATTAAACAAAAGGGAAATTTGATAAATAAATCTGATCGGACTCGAACCAATTAGTAGTACAAAAAATGAATTGGCATTCAAAGGACTTTAATGTTTCAAAAACAAAAAATACATAATAAAACCCTACGGCTTTTCCTTTCAGATTTTTCTTCACCACCATATTTTTTGGGACTTTTGAGTTCAGTACTTGAACTCTCATTCGTTCCTTCATCATTATCATCGGTTGTAAAGTCTATTCCACTAGAGTAGTTGCGCTTGTCACCATTTTCTAGAGTGTGGAATCGGATGTCGTCATAGTCTACATATTTCCATAGGGGACCAATGGTCCTCTTAGGAAAGGTCTCATGAAACAGTAGGACTATATCGGACTTGATCCCATCATCCTTTTTTTCTAAGGAGTCCACTACTTCATTAACATATAAATTACTTATTCAACACCCCGAATCTCAAGTTTTCTTGAGTTGATCGGGTATGTTTAACACTTGGTCACAATTATTAAATGCATGTGATTAGAGATATTAGATACTCTGGGTTCAACACTTCTGAAATTTTGATGATTATTTAAACATTGGCCATGAAAGATTTAAACAAAATATTAAACAAAAGGGAAATTTGATAAATAAATCTGATCGAACTCGAACAAATCAGTAGTACAAAAAATGGCTTGGCCATCTAAGGAATTTAATGTTTCAAAAATAAAAAATACATAATAAAACCTTAGGTCTTTTCCCTTCCGATTTTTCTTCACCACCATCTTTTTTGGGACTTTTGAGTTCAGCACTTGAATTCTCACCCGTTCCTTTATCATCATCAGTTGTAGAGTCTATTCCACTAGAGTAGTTGTGCTTGTCTCCATTTTCTAGAGTGTGGAATGGGATGTCGTCATAGTCTACATATTTCCATAAGGGACCAAGGGTCCTCTTAGGAAAGGTCTCATGAAACAGTAGGACTATATCAGACTTGATCTCATCATCCTTTTTTTCTAACGAGCCCACTACTTCATTGGCATACTTCTCTATACATGCAGCTAAATCTTGTTCTTGTTGGCGTTCCAAGGCCTCTTTCTCTTTGATCTTCTCTTCAATAGTGCTCTCCAACTTGGTCTTCTCATCGGAAAAAGTTTGGATAGTACCATCCTTAGTTTTCAATTTCTCCTTCAAAGCTGTAAGGTCTTTTGAATAAGAGGTATCCAGGTTGGAGTATTTGGTTTGAAGCTCTCTGTTGGTTGCTTCTGATGCGAGCAGTTTGGCAGCTAACTCTTCTTTATCCTTCTTCAATACCTCTATGATTTGTTGAGCGCTGAGGAGATCATTTGACAAGTTTTGCTTGTCAGTGCTTAGATAATTAATGGTACCTGTTTGAACCCTTACTTGCCTCTCAAGATCAAATACTGGTCGGATATAGCCTAAGAGGGCATGGCCAAGGTGTCTTGCTCCTCGGATGTAACATAGGCCGTCCCATTATGAGTCACCACGTTGGAAGAAATGGAAGGACGATATGGCCCCGCGAAATAGTGTTTCTCTAGATCATTGAAATAAATATTAATGTCTTGAAAGGCATCAAGGTCTACCTTATCGTTGCCATCACCAGCAACCTGTCCGGAATGAAGATCGGTTGAAATTTCCTTCTGTAAAGTGGGATCGGTAGGAGCTGGGGGGAGGACTTCAGGTGGGCGAAGGATTATCTCTGCTCCCAGAGTGACCTTTTTTTTTCTTGGCAGCCTTTTCATTGCTGCTAGCCTTGCGTTTTTTCTCTTTCTTAGGAGGCCTTGGTGGGTTCTTTGACCCACCAGCTTTCTTTACATTTTCCTCCACTGCTTTCAGCAAAGCAGCATTGATGCCTCCCTGGTTCTCCAAACTGGTCCCCTTCGTAGTGGTTTGGGCTGGGTCTGTTGTGGCCTTCTTCTTCTTGTTCTTTATTTTGATAGGGGCTTTGGCCCTGGAAGGCAGATATAGCTTAGCATCCTTGGCCTTTATCCTTTTTAGGATCACATTTTCAGGGGGAGGGGTAGTTAACTCTTTCCACGTGAGATCTCTTCTACCTGGGGTGTTCCACAGGTGAGACCTTACAAAATTACCTAACTTGAAGCAATTGTGGAAGACATTTTCCCAGTTCCTCGAAGACTAAACATTTGGCTTGGCGTAAGTATCTCATCCTGCCTCTAAGTAGCCCAAGAACTCCTACAGAAGAACTGGGAAGAGATATCAGTTAGTCTAAATTAAGAACTTATAACTTAAAAGATGAAAGAAGAAAGTAAGCAAAACTCACCAGTGCTCTTCCAGCGACTGGTTAAAAGGCTTGGGCTTTTATCAGCCTTGATCTTCCTGCCATTCTCCCAAGTCCCACTAATGAAGAGAAACTGCATCCTCCAAGGTTTTTCGGACTCCAAGAGATCATCCACCACCTTATAATCATTTCCCATGTTGTAATGGTAGAAGGGGATGTGATGGTTCTTGCAGAGGCTTGCCACAACATCAAACCGTTCCATCGGTAGTGGAATCTTGGATAGCTTGGATGCCATAATGCAGGCTAGAAGGGTATACCAAACATTGAGGCTCGGTTGGCTGGGACACAGCTTGATCAGATATCTGAGTATCTCCGGGTTAAAGGGAAACCGAAGTCCCCAGTTCAATACTTCAGCGTAGATTACCACCTCATTTAGTTTACAGTTCATTGGGGTTTCCGGAGTAATCGGGATCCTTACTTTTACTGACTCTGGGATTCCCCATTTAGTACGGATCCGACCCAACTCAGTTGTGTGGGTATACACGTAGTTATATTTTGAAGGGACACAATGTATTTGACACTTACCTTCTTGAAAATGGGACCCACTTTTCCCTCCAAGCTCTCCGGAAGAGCGTCCGGATGAGTCATACCTACTTTAGTTTTGTCTTTCTAGTCTGAAGTTGTATCCCCTGTTTGATCGGACGCCTCAGCCTCAAAAGGGGCTTATTCTATACTATCTTTCATATTTTCTTCCATCATTGTGGAAGGTTGTTCGGATGGTTTAGAAGAAGGTTGTTCTGATGGTTTTATTAACATCTGTTCAGAATAACCCTAAACCGATTGGGATTCTTGGACTAAGGAACCAGATTGGAGAGGTGTAAGATTCGCTACAAACGAAAGTTTCATAACTCTAGGGTTTTTTTGAAGAAGATGACCCCTGATCAGTATTTTGTTGTGGCCGATTACCTTTTTTGCTTGGAGAAGCAGGAAGACTAGTAGCAATGCGTTTATCCCTTGCTACTTTCCGTTCTTTTTCTAATTCAGACAAATTCAACCAACCTCCCTTAACTAAGGTGCTTCTGGCTGTGAACATATATGTCTCAAGAACAAGTTTGAAGGTAAAATGAGATCTCTCTCTCTAAGAATATTTGTGATTGTTGAAGATAATGAAACAGTACAAAAGTTTATATATAATAGTGAAAATGAGCAGTTACCTAGGGGAAGATAGATCCATTTTTAGCAATGATTAAAAGCTGCAAAGTGTGAAAATTAAAGCCTGGGTAACTTTCTAGCCTAATGGGTGCGACAATCTAGGAGAAACAATAGCTGAAAGGTCGAACTAGAGCTTGACACGTGTCGCACGATTCAAGAAAAACTCTTAGAATTTTGAGATGAAAAATCAGTTCTAACAACGTTCGAACATGGTCAGTATTGAGAAAACCTTTTGTAGTTCGAACAAACAGATCGGAAAAAGTTGGTATTGATTTTTTTAGTTTTAGCTCTTCCAAATATATTTTGCAAGACCTAAAAAGGGGCTACTGATGAGTTCATAGTTTTCAGTCACTATGCCATGATTAAATCCGAAGGGAAATTCGGACTAAAGCACCACACTAAAAATCTGAATATGACAGATGTACTAATTATTGACTAAACTAGCTATTAATCAACTTAAAACCATATTACTAATGAGTCCTTAAACTCGACCCGGTTTCACAACCCGACCCAATAAGCCCATGGGTCAGTTAATAAGTATAAATACGCACTAATTATCTCTCTACTTTACACACTAAACACAAAACACCACAAAATTACCAAAACACCACAAAATTACCAAAACACTTTTTAAATAATTTACCAGATTACCCTCGGGCAAAAATAAACCACACCAGAGACAATAACCGAAGCAATCTCATTCAACATATGGTTTGGATAATGTGATACCTTTACCACTAGCTTAAATAGGAATAAAGTTTATACTACTTGTCGTTAATTACTTATTAAAGTGGGTGGAAGCATAACCGCTAATGAATATCACAGTAAATGACGTAATAGTTTATCTTAAAATTAAACATATCTTACAGCTTTGGAATTCTGAGGTTTATTACTATAAATAATGAAACTCAGTTCCAAAATGATGAAGTCACAAAATCTGCATTCATATGGGAATGAAACAAATATTTTCTTTTATTTTTCATCCTCAATTCAACGGTCAAGTTGAGGTGACTAATTTGATAATAACAGAGAGAATCAATAAGATATTAGATTAAGCAGTTGGAACTTGGCCGGAGTTCCTAAAAGAAGTCTTATGTTCATAAGAACAATTCCTATAACCGAAACATAAGAAACATCATTCACCATGGTATATGAAAATGGAGGCAGTAGTGTCAGCCAAAATATGTATGACATTTCATAATATCGTAACATATGATAAATCAAGTAATATACAAGACTAAAGTTTTGAGGTAAATGCCATTGAATAAAGAAGATTCAAAACACATATTTTGTCAAAATACAATTCCAAAGTGCGGTTCATAAATTTTGAACAAAGAGTTATGATGTTACGACTTAAAGAAAGAAACCAAGGTCGGTACCCTCAAAATATAAAGCGTTTAAATATTTATCATAGTCATTAAGACTAAAGCTTATGGCTCACTACTACATGCAAGACTTTCTTGTAAACCATATGAGTGTATTGGCGCGAGAAGGTTTTAAGGAGAAATTCAATATTAATAAAGTGTTTTTCATGCTAAATGATAAGTCTCATTTATTATCTTTAAACAAAATTATAAATTAAACAACAGAAGAGTAACGAGCTAAAATTGAGGATTCCACCAGCGAGACCGAAGGCTTTGAAAAGTCTACCATAAGTCTCAAACGTTTAAAAAAAGACCTTAAACAATAAAGTGCTCCTACACGAACATTAAAGGCTTCATAAAATCTATAATAGTAAGTCTCGGATAATCAAAAAATAAATTTTGAATAGAAAAGCAAGCTTAAGCTATTTCAAAAAAAAAAACCTTAACGGGAGTCATGCACACCAAACATACATTAAAAATTCTTGAAAACTCCAATCAAGGAATGTAATTGTTCAATAATAAAATCTCATGCTACTGAGATCGATTAATTAATATTAATAATAGAGAACTTTAAGTGTTTAATAAAATTATAAATACTCATCAAATAAAATTATAAACAAAAGTACTCAAAAATAAAAAGAGTCTGGGTATAATAGTACAACATAATGCTTGCAACATTAAGAGTTTAACGTCAGCAACCCGAACATCACTAGTCTTACCAATATATTTCTCAACACCGATCCCTTCACCATCTTCAGACCACATAGCCTATTCCAAAGTTTTCATCTTCTCGTTCTTAATTTCTTCAAAATGGTAAAAAATACGCGTGCCACCTTTACTAAATCCCAATAAAAATAACATTCATGATACTAATCAATATATTCTAAGTCATTCAGCCATTCACATTCATGAAACAAATACCATAAACAATCCAAATTAATTTTGGAGTATTCATTATGAAAGTCTATGACCAACTTGTAATGAGCCTTCATAATAGTTACGCGAGCATACTTGATCATTTCTACTTGATAAACAACAACATATTGGTTTCAAGCATGATGTTCATTAAAAATAATTTTAGAAAAAGATTTGTTTTCTGACTTCCATCATCCAATTAATCTTGTAGCTTTTCCTTAATAACCTCGACTTCAGCTTTGAAATCAATGAGTTATTTTTCAATAGATGAATAAAGATACTCATCAACAGTGAGTTCAACTCAGTTTCTTTTTACATGCTGAAAATAATTACCCTGAACATAAGTCACCTTCCTAAAAAATTGCCAAACTAGAAGCTATCCAAGAGGGTTTCATTGGTGAAGCGTCTAATTCTAAGGGTTTATCAGAACCATCAAGAAGGGCCCAAAGATCATAAATATGAGTTGCAGTATGAACATTGGATTACTAGAGAATTCTTAAACCATTAAGAATATCCTAAAAACATAAGGTGACATATATTCAATATATACTTAGTTCATGCACTAGAACATAAAACAAGGAACCAAACAGAATAAAAGAAAAATGAAACCTCGTCTTACCTCAAATCCCAAGTTTAAGTTTCTCTTAGTTACGTTCACGTGAGAAATGTGGATTAGAAATCTCTAGCTTGCCAACATAGCAAAATAAGTTAATATTTCATGATTTTTTTCTAACAATAAAACATATGATGTTGAAGTGGCAGTTTCAGTCGAAGTTATACCCAAGTTGGTTAAGCCACAATTTTGATTCACAGTCACAACATCCTTAATATATGTATATGTAACATTGATATTATCAAAGAAGCTTTAACGTTCTTTGAAGGATTATCATCAACAATGATAAGAGGTTATGGAACTGTTGAGAATTTGACACAAGCCTTGGCAATGACAACCACATCTCATCCAACTAGACCTCTTCTTTAACAAATTCAATAACCGAAGTAATTAATGAGTATGCGGGATTTCCCACTAAAACATCAATTATCTTAGAAACTTTCAAGTTAGTTTCATTATCAATAAGAATGGTGGCTTTTGAAGAAGGCACTCGAAAGTTAGAACCATATTTGGTATTAATAACCTTCATTGATCTCTTAACAAACTTAACATGATCCTTGATAATCATATTTTTTGATTCAATAATAGCTTTCTCCCTCATAGCTTTAAGATCAAGATTCGATCTAACATTCAACAGGGTTTCCTTACTTCTTCCACTAGAATCAAGGACTCTTTTCATGTAGAGCCATCATTGATAATAAAAACCTTTTAAAAAGAATAGGGAGATGATTCCCATGGTTAATACATATAGACCAATCATATAATTAGATAAAGCTAAAGTTACGTACTTGGTTGGAGCATGTGTAGGAAGAGAAGTGTCAGGAGCTGAAATTTTTTAAGTGCATGTCCTCAACAATAGGCTTTTCGATGGGAGAATGTTGGAAAGTAGAAGACGATTGAGGAGCCGAAGAA